>OU911084.1:10722500-19855000 GCA_918358865.1 Melinaea marsaeus rileyi
AAAATAACTTAATTATGTATGTATGTATATATTTATAATTTTATTTTATTATTTTTTTATTGATAACTTTATTTTATTTGTTGATTATTTATGAAGATAAGTGGGGATAGACGAAATTTTAAAATAACTTTATATTTTGTGAATGAAACTTTGAAAAAAAAAGTTCCTTTAACAATTTGTGAAATATTCTATTCTATTCTATTCTATCCTATGCTGGTCTCTTCTGTTCTGTTCTATTTTAATTCTTGTACATACCAATTATGACTAATTCAATTGTAAAATTATTAGTAAGTAAGAATATTTATGAAGTAAAAGTATTTATATGTATAAAATACTTCACTATAATAAAATACATATAATAATTGTGTGTCTGTGTGTCCTTGAGATTAAATTCCGCATTCATAGGATAAGACAGCTCTGTGACAACCGGCGCCTGGTTGAGATATTTTATTATGCATTCATTACATATCCAATCTAGCGACGACTACGACTAAGTCGCCTAGCGTGCTATATCGTATAGTAAACTTGTAAGTTAGCTAACATCGTTTAGTAAACTATGAGTTAGCTTGTGATTGGTGTACACTATTTGGAAATAGTGCCCTTAAAATTGGATATTATGGGACTAAGATAAAGATATTTATAGCATTGATAATATTAACAAAGCCGCCGTGTACACTTCACCCCACAAGTTGCTAACAGCTTCGTGGGTGGTAAAAGATATTTGTCGATATATTTGGGCTTTAGTACACAAATATGCATTGATGATGTCAATGACCTTATAGTAATAATGTACTTTGAGTGATTTTAATTTAAATATCTAATAAATTATTTCTCAAAATTCTCCCTCTCTCTCACACATACTTTCTCTCTCACACACACACACAAAGCTACACTAATATTAGATCAAGTTCAAGTCCCTTGAACGAATCAAATTGCCCCAGTAAGTAATAACAATGGAGTCCCATATGTACATTGTCCCATCCCATCTGTATCAACAGGGATAATAAACGACATCCCGTGGTCGTTAAGTTCCCGGAGCCACCCGCAGCATACTCCGAACTACCACCATGGTGTGGTGCTTCCTGTGCTCGTGGGATATTTATAAATCGAATTTGATTTTAACAATTTATTATAATTGTATAAATTTGACGCGAGTTTTATTAAATTTATTACTATATATGATATAAATTATTGAGCGAAGCGAACGAAGTGAGCGGAGCGTTTTACTGGAGACTTTTTACAATCTTTGTCACGAATTGACTCGAAAACTACTTGACGGAAAATTATGAAACTTTGCAATCAAAAAGACACAAATTAGGTGATGGTTTAAAAAAAAAGAAATTTTGAAAAATGTCCTCAAAAATTTTATTTTTTTTTAAATATCATGTAAAAAAACTGATATCCCATTGAATTAAATGGGAAACGATGAGTCAATATACTGGGCTCGCTTCGCTCAATATGCAAACGGCACCTGAGATTTCGCGAGCGCAGCAAGTCGAAATTGAGGGTCTGTTGGCGCTCCTAGTTATTTATAAGGAGAAATATGAATGACAGATTATTAGTTTTTTTCGTAGTTGTGATAATATTCCTGATACAAAGACATATATATATATATATATATATAAAATATGACAATTACATACTCTTATAACGTAAAAACATGAAACTGTTAACTGATTACGTTAAAAACAGTGAAAATAAACTCATATCACCAAATTAAAGTTAACTTTAACGAGCGGCGCAGACGGACGGAATTAGTGACTCAGAGATTAACACGTGTTTTGTTTCGTACATTATATTATGAACTTTATGTTTATAGACATAAAGACGTATATTGAATGAATATGTATTTATAGATCTCAAATTTGTTAATTTCATCTCTTACCCTTATTATTACTACTACTATAAGATATTATTTTATAATTAATATAACAAATACTGCTAATAAATATTTTGTTACTTTTTTGAACAACAAAGATTTATAAAAAAAAAAAAAAAGTAGGCTTTAAAATGTCAGAAAAAAAAAAGTCTAAAATATTTGACATTTGTGACATGTAATTATTATGACACTTGTATTCTTTATTGGAAAAAAAATAATTAAAACAAAATTTTCCTAAAACTACATTTTATTTTAAACACACAATCAGTATTAATTACTTTATTGTGTAACACTATAGAAGATAACTTTGTTATCGGATTTGAACCCGCATACCAAGGGATCACGGCAAAGAACTTTTCTTAACGTTAGAACGTTTCTTATACTATATTATGCTTATAATATAATATTTGTAACATTTAATTCACAATATATATATATATAAATCCCGTGTCACGATGTTCGTTTGTTAATCTGTAACTGAACCGATTTCAATGAAATTTTGTAGATTTTTTGTCCAACTTAAAAGATATGATGGTTTTTACCTCGATTAATATTAATTTTTTTATCAATAAGTTTTTTTATATATAAAAGGTTTAAATCACTTTTAAGTTTTATTAGTTTTCAATAGACATCAGTGTTTAAAAATAAAAAATATTTATGTGAAATAGTTTATAAAATTACCAGTTTTATAACAAACATTTAATACTGAAATGATTCTCAGTTAAATTAAACATAACCACATACATAAGACGAGGCAAAACAAACTTTTTTATATATATTTATTAATATATGTCCCACTGCTGGGCTTAAGGGTCAATAACCTTAAACCAAACCACTTATATATAATTTTAAAAAAAATCCTCATGTCTTATAAGAAGTTCTCATCTCGGGACTGAACCTTGGACTCATTAGTTAAATTATATTAAAAATATAATATAATCTAATGTGTTAGAGATATATGCTCTCAAGGTTCATTGACCTCTTATCTCTTGATAAGCCTCGTCCCAGTTCTATTGTAGATAATGTAAGGGACAAACAGACGGGATATGAATGATCAAATATATATAGAACTATATATATATATATATATATATATATATATATATATACTTCTGTTCCAAGATGTTATTATTTTAAATAAACAAAAATAAACAAATAATAAAAAGGTTACATTTAAAGAGACACCCAACTAGATATTATTTTATCTTTTTTTTAGTTATCTTTATCTTTTTTTTCTGTGATAATATAATATATAAATATATGTATGTAATTTTATTTCGGTAGTTCAAAGGTATATGGTACAAAGCGTCATTGGATGAGGTCTGAGTCATGTAACAGGATCCCGGGAGAGACAGGATGGACTATCTTTTTATCAGACTACATCTTTGTAACTTATTGAGGTCAGAGATCATCAACTTTGAGGTCTGTTTTGTGTTTGACATTTTTGGGTTATGTTTCAATTTAATTGGAAATGTTTCAGTATACTAGCTGTGCTCGCGACTTTGCGTGTTTTTTTATTTAAAAGTAGATTAAATTTCGCCTTATCAGCTATTCTCCAGATGTTCTGTTCGATTCTACCATTTCAGATATTAGCCGGAACAAACAGACAGAGAATTTTTTATTTTAGTATTATAACCCGTTAATTTGTTAACAAACACTTAAATTTATATATATATATATATATTTGTTTTGTACGAAAATGATTCTAAAAAAACGCAACTAAAATGTGTTTTTATATATTTGAGTATAAATTATTGAATATAAATTTCTTACCAAAACTTATCGACAAAAAACAATTAATTCCTGTCGTGTTTTTTTTAATAAAAACTAAACATAAGATGTTATGATATTGACGTAATTTTTATAACAAAAAAACATGAAAATGATGTCAGAGCGTGTATCGACGTGTTATCTATAGATGTCTGTGTGTCACGGACGTAATGACTGCGATCAACAAATTGACCAAATTTATCAAAAGAAAACAACATTCAACATAACAAAATAGATATCACTTTAGGTTGTTTTAAAGTTGACATTGACAACAAAAAAACAGAAAAAAAGTATTTTTTTTTTTATTTGTTTTTTGTTTGTTTTGTTTGTTTTGTTTGTTTTTTTATTATAACAAAAAAAAATTGTTTTTGTTTATTTTTTGTTTATTTTTGTTTTTATAAAGAAATGCAGACAGACAATATATATATATATATATATATATATATATATATATATATATATATATATATATATTAATTTGTTTTTTATTTGATTTTTGTTTTTTTTTTTTTTAATTTTTTTTCGGAGAAATTCGTCCACCACTACACATTCTTATTTACGACTACACTTGACAATGAACTAAATATCCCACGCTATATAATCAGGTCTAGGACGGTAATAAATTACCAAAATATTGTAAACACACACAGTATACAGGTAATAATTATTTTTATATAAAAATTAAATGTATTTTGAGCATTGTTTTAATCTATCGCTAAAATATTAACCGTTCAGTGACCGAGGATTAGCGACGTGTTGCTAAAAGCCGCCATCTTGCATTTTACTTCAGGAATGTCACTATTTGTTAATTTCATTTAGTTATTTGTCTAACCCCGTTATTATATAGAATTTTGTTTAAAAACGTGAATTTTATTGATAAGTGAAAGTTCCTATTTCTGGATAAACACCTAGTGTTAATAGTTACATCAATATTTTAGTTTAAAACCATTTATGTCTTGTTAAAGAGTTTGTTTATGATTAGGCTTATTTGAAGATATAAAACATGAGAAGATTCTATACTAGAATTCTCGCACACTAACATCGCATAGTGTTATCGCTTGTGATTGGTGGACGCTAACCCGCCATTTTGGGATGAAATAGTGCGCTTAAAATAGTATAAAGTATTAGTTGGTAATGATATGAAGGCATCATTGTTAGAGGCGCCGGCGCCCGCGCACTGAGACTGGAGATCCGCCAACTTAGGTTTTGCTAATTGTGAAATGATGTATTGCAGTTTGTGCGGAAATTCCTTAGACACGTCTCGAAATAAAGTTTGTGTGTGTGTGTGTGTGTGTGTGCGTGTGTGTGTTTACTTGAATCACTTACTTAAAATTAAAATAATAATTATTATTTCTTTCCATAAAATTGGATTAAGATCGATTATTGACTTCACATATAATATAGAACAGTAAATACTCCTTTTTTTCATCCTTCTTCTTTTAATCTTTGTATATAATGATACAAGGCCGAACCTATCAATCAAAGAAAACAAATTCGTCACAATAAAGTCGTTGGAAAAACAAAATTACTACAAAAACTCGATTCCACATTATAATGTTTCGTGATATTCTTCTGGGAAATTAAATATTATCGTAATAAATAATCTCTCGTGTCAAACGCGAGCGCCTGAACCAATACAGGTTGGGCGGTGACATGGAAATATTCAGACATCCTTACTATGAGTTGTCATAACTTCTGACTTCATTCGACTTTTGGTACCATTCTAACACAAAGAGAGAGACTTATTCCTATTTAGCAAAGTTTCAAGTACAATTATTTCAATGAAAAACTTGACACATTTTTTATATTTATCTTAAAGTAATAGAGAATTTGTATTACAAATATACCCATATGTCGAAATTACAAAAATACTCAATCCCAAGTCACTTAAATCTCACAACGAAGTCACTATAACTGTAACAATGGTAGTTCTCGGCGCCAAGTAACTCATGAAATCTCGGTACGGAAACGATCACTTTGAAAACACACCGTTCGACATTCACACATACGGTGCGTACTTCCTCAATATTATTATTTCCCTTGGCTTTGCTCGATAAATACATATGATTTACGAAGTTTAACGAAATACTGATTTACTCTCAAATAACAAAGTAATTTAATAATATATATTTTTGAATTGTAGCCTAAATATTATAAAAATGAAAGTGATTTTGGCAGTTTACTCAATAATATGAAATAATTCAAACTCAAACTTAAACAAACCAAAAGGAAAATCATTTTTCACTAAATCTTCATAATATAATATTGTTCCACAATAATTTAATCCAGTTATAACTAGTTTAAACTGGTTCTAACAAGATTAATGTGATCCACAAATAAGTTAATAACAATAATAATATTACTAGGATCCGCCGCAGTGCTTGCGTTGGGAGTTGAGCTGAGACCCCTCCCCTTTCAAATAAAATATAATATTTTATTTATTTTTATTTAGTAGTTTTATGTGATGTTGCTTATAAGCATATTTCTAGGTTGATCGGCAGTGCGCGGACGTTCTGATAACGTTATCTATGAAGAAACAGTTTTTTGACCATCATTTCTGAACGGAATAAGATATTTTAATTGTTTTTTTTAACCCTCCCATTCCCAAGCTCTATAGCTCTGGCAATTATCATTCAAATCAGTTAAGTAGTTTCTATGTGATGTTGCCTCAAAAAAACATTTCCAAAATGGTTAAGAGCTTCGCGTACGTTCAGCTCAAATATATTTTTTCAAAACGATACCACCATTTTCGATTTCCGGAACAAGTTTCAAAATCACGTACAACTATAAATAAATATATATAAATAAGTGGATACTATAAAAAGTAATACATTACGGATTCGGGAGGTCAAAAAAGGTCATTGACACCTCATTGACCTTTCGACCTTAAAATGAGAATCAAAATGAATTGTCTCCATCAACTTAATTTATATATGAGGGACGATTAACGACGGTTTCATATATATATATAAACATGTCAGTTCGTTTAAAACATTTTGGATTAAAACTATTCCCTCAATATATATATATATATATAACTTAAAATTAACATATATTACATAAATATAACATATTAATTAATTAAGTTTCTACCAACAAACATACATACTTATTAATATGTTGGTTAAATATTATATTAAGGCTTCTCTCATTATTATATATGGCATACATATGATTAATCACTCATTATACAATTTTTAGCGCACTATTTGACCCCAAAAATAACGCCCAAGTCACTCACAAGCCCACTAACATTATACGATATTAGCGTGCTAAGTGACTTAGCGCACTGTAAATTGGATAATAAAGTTTAAATGAAAGTGCCCTCAAAGAGCGCGAGACGTAATAAAACAATAAGTTTTTTTTATAATTCTCACGTGAATCATGATTTCTAATCAACAATGGTAAAAGTTAATAAACAAGGTAAGCGCGAGTGGTTAAGGGGATAATGGTTCTGCATATATTTATAATATAAATTCTATACTACACCAAGATAAGAGTAAATCCCGATGCATTACTAAGATTTTTCAAACATTGTAACTATTACCCTAAAGACAGAGAGAAAGAGACAGAGATAGAGAGAGAAAGAGACTTTCTTACTCTAAACTTAGGTTTAGCTTAATTTTATAAGATTATATACAATGAAAATACAAATTTGAATACAATTACTGTTTAAAATAAATTAATTAATCCAAATATTTAGGTAAATTAATTTTATTTAATGTTCTGTTTCGAAAAAAAGTCAGTTATGAAAATATTTTTTTTATTTACTTAAAAAACCTATCTCATTTTTGCGTATGTTAAATCATACTACGGTTTAATTTAATTAATATCATTGAGCTGAGCGTAAGTGAAGCTCTTAACCGTTTGGGAGACCATTTTTTGTGTTTAGTTGTCTCCAGAATGCGACGAGATAATTAGCTAAAAATTTTCTCATGTATGTTTGAGCCGAACGCGGATGTTATAGCGAAAACAGGTCGAAAAAATGTTTAGCCATTGAAAAGTTATCAAGAAAAGAAGAAAGGAGAGGGGTTCAGCTCAACACCCGCCGCGCACGTTTGGCGGATCCTAGTATTAAAAAAAACATGAAATAATACATTTAATAATAATACAGATCAAAACTATATATAAAAATAAGATCAGTGTCCGTTTGTTTGTAAATTAATAGCTTTTCGCTAAATGCCTATAGATACGGTGCATACATAAAAAAAATGTTTGTTTGTCTCTTTGTTCCTGGTAATGTCTGAAACAGCTGGATCAATTTTGACAGGACTTTCACCGGATAGATGGATATAAGGAGTAACTTGGTTACTTTTATTTTATCAACGAATACGTGAACGGAGTCGTGGGCAGAGCTAGTATAAGTATATATAAGTATAAAAATATAAATACATTGAAACTATTACCCAAGAGAGAGAGAGAGAGAGAGACACAGAGAGAGAATATTTCTTACTCTAAACTTAAGTTTAACTTATTTAACTTTATATACCAAGAGAATACAAATTTTAATACAATATCTATCATCATTTTAATCTATTTTCTATTTCAATTTCCTTTATTATTATTTTTTTTTTAAATTCCGAAATATATAAAATGAGTCGAATATTGACGTTTAAATTTAAATAAAATTGACAGATTTCAGTTTAAACAATGTCTGTCACATTATAATACGTATTACATTATTTATTAGTAGTCATTAATAAATCGCAATTTTCCTTAACTTTATAACATTAAAATAAACAACATCAGAGGAAATAAATCACAAAAAATAATAATATATTAGGTAACAAATAATAAAACATTTTTGTACAAAAAGGATCAGTCAGCTTCAGGTAGGAAAATAAAATTCTAAACTTGTTTTGAATTTTTAAAAAAGGAACACAATTCAGTTAAATCTCGATATCGCACAAGGCCACCTGCGCGTGCATCACGGTACAACTTAGTTTGTGAAGTCAGTCTCCGCTCGGCGCTCGTCGGGTGAGCACGTTGCGATTGTGCTATATAATTCAGTGTTGTGCTTTATTCCATTTTCTATTGAAAAAGGATTTTAATAGTGTACAGGACCCACGGGTTTCTTTATTCTTGAAGGTAATTATGAATTATAATTAATATATTTTTAAATTAAGAATTTCATCAAAATTTAATAAATTTTTTATATTCTATTATCAGATAAGTTATAAATAAAATATTTTAATAATCTTAATATTTTATCGATAAAAATCATATAATTTATCAATCTTCAGATAAAAAAAATACTAAATCAATAACTCATACATACATACAAATATAAAATAAAATAATATAATATAAATATTAATGTGACATTAAAATGACACAAATGACATCAAAATGACGTTGCCATTAAATCAGGAGGTAGGAAGTAAATATCTTTAGCTACTGAAAATATTACTGAATTAAGTTTCGTGTTAAAATTTAATTATAGCTAATATATTATTTGAATTTTAAGTTTTTTCTTATATATATAATAAGAGTATTATTATATAGTTATAATAATATATGGTATATTTTTCTATAAAAATTCTCCCCCGGAGTCATCCTGGACAGAAATAGACTGTTTCCTTTGTGGTTCATACAGTTCTATATATGTATGTATATATATATATATATATATATATATATATATATATATATATATATATAGAACTGTAATAGTAATAATCTGTTTGTACGTAATTATTTTTTTTGCAAAAAAATTGTGTTTATTATTTTACGACTCAAAATAGAGTACATTTGTATCCGGATATATTAATTAATAATTTTCACAAGAAAATATTAATTATATAGCATTACAATGATAGTAAAATAAAATGCTGAACCGATTTTGATGAAGTTTATTTTTGTCAGCTTACTTTCTTAATATGTTGATTATTTTCAAATAGAGATTTTTTTTCTAATAACTTAAATAATTTGTATTTATTAAACGTGTTATCATTTTTATTTTTATTAATTTTTCTTTTAATTATTTTTTAATTATTTTTTGCAGATAAGTAAGATAAATATTTACTGCTTTTCATTTTTTGCACTTTAAAAAAAAATCTTTTAAACATAAAATAAAATAACAAATAATAAAAAAATACATAAATTAACATTTAAAAGTCTTAAAAACGAGGAAACGAAACAAAGTTATTTTAAATCTATATATATACGTATATTAAATAAATAAATATATATATATATATTCCACTTAAAATCGATAGTGATCATGTATGTATGTATGTATGTAAATGTCAGTATTTGATACAAATTATCTAATAATAAAAATATTAATGTATTTATTCAATAATATTAAATTTGATCATACAGCTATAAATTTGAAGTATAACTCACCCTTAACGCTTTTTAAATCGCCCTTTAGTGTTATATTATTTTAAATTTAAAAAAAAAAAAACTTATATATTAAGAGTACTTGTGAAGATATTCCAATATATTTACTAGGATCCGCCAACCGTGCTGTGCGGGTGTTGAGCTGAGCCCCTCTCCTTTCTTCTTTTCTTTATAACTTTTGAATGGCTAAACATTTTTTCAATATGTTTTCGCTATAACATCCGCGTTCAGCTCAAACATACATATGAAAATTATTAGCTAATTATCTCGTCGCTTTTTGGAGATAACTAAACACAAAAAAGGTTAAGAGCTTCGCTTACGTTCAGCTCAATAAGATATAAATATAAAATTTAAATTTACTTGAATTGAGTTAAAAAAATTAAAATTTTAATAATGGCTGCAAAATACAGTATTGATATGTTTCTTTTGTAATTTTAATAAACAATTTAATTTTGTGTCAAAATAATAAAAACGAGACACATTGGCGTCTTTGATATTATCAATCCAACATGGCGCTGATAAGATATCAACGCCTTATCTGCTTACGATTATTGAGAACTTTTAAATAATATATAATAAAAATATATTATTAATTAGTTATATATCAAGTTGAGAGTACCGAGTATACAATAAAATAAGCCACGTCTTACCTTATAGTCTGCTATCTAATAGTGAAAGTTCTGTCAAAATCAGTCCAGCCGTTTCGGAGAATATCTGAAACAAAAATACATACAAAATACAAGTACTACATATACTTTCATATGTTTTTTATAGTTATTTTAACATTACAATTTTATTTATTCGTACGGACAAACAAATAAAGTATATATATATATATATATATATATATATATATATATATATATATATATATATATATATATATTGAACAAATAGCGGTATAAAATATAAAATCGATTATATATGTATATATAATGTTCAATGTCCGTCTGTAGTTACGTAATATTTCCGTGTAGTTATATTGTATGTATACACAAGTTGCTTGTATGTTTATTTGTCACTGCTGTTTGTGTTTAAAGGTCGTAATAAAAACTATGAACTATTTACTATATATATACTTTTGGTTTATAATCAATTTTTTATATAATAATTTAATTTTAACGTATTTATATTTATATATAAGATTCTGTCTTTACTTGCAAATCTATAATTTTTGTCTCCGTCCGTACAATTTAAAAACCGCTGTACCGATTTTGATGAAAACTAGTATAAACATGTAAACGAATGATGGACGTAAATTATTATTTAACTATTTTTTGTGGTTTTGGGGTATTAAAAATCTAGATGTGAGTCTGTCTATCACCAAACAATGGTGGAACTGGTTGAAGTATTTACGTCGCTGGACACACTAATGGTTATTGGCCCACTAAATGTAGTGATAGTAAAAAAATATATTATTATATATATTTATAATTTAATTTAATTTTAAGTTAAGTGTTGTTGTTGTTGTGATATAAGGGTTTATTTCGATTTTGGCTTAGTCCTGACACTTCCATTTTAATACACTGATCACTGGTATTGATTGAAGGTGGAAAAGACAAATAAAAAAAAAAGAAATATAGATCAAAATATATATATATATATATATATATAGTAATACCATATTATTCAGAAAAATTAAAATCATTGGAAATGAGTATATTAGGGGAAGCTTAGGAGTAGCGCCAGTGACAGAAAAAATTAGAGGTAGTCGTCTGTCATGGTATGGGCATGTTATGAGGAGGGATGAAAGGCACGTGACCAAAAGAGTGCTAGGTATGGTAGTGGAGGGATGGACAGGTAGAGGACGGCCGAAGAAAAGATGGATGGATTGCGTGAAAGACGATATGGAGAAGAAGGGAGTGTGTACAGAGATGACGAGTAACAGGAGAGTATGGAAGGAAAAAACATATTGTGCCGACCCCAAAATGGGATAAGGGCAGGAAGATGATGATTAAAATCATTGGGTGAGCTGATCTCTAAAGAGATCTCTACCAGCTGAGTAGCTGATGATGAGGGTGACAAAGTTGAATTAAAGGACAGATAGGTACACACTACATATACCTTATATTAAACATGTTATTATAACTCTATAATAAATAATATCATGTTGCTGTCTGTACACATGACAACGGAAGTCACCAGCCCGTGAGTTGCGCAAACACGCTTTGTCTTACGAGCTACCAATCATCAATACATACACACACACACACACATATATAATATATATATGTATAAATATATATATATATATAAGAAAATAAAACACTTATACTTTTTGATCATAATTTTACACTTGTTAGTAAAAAATAATTCCAATAAAGAAAACTTAATATAAAATATATCGAAATTAGATTTAATAATGTTATAATAATAGAAACAGTACTAAAACGTTACGGGAGTTGCCCCCCCCCCCCCTTTTAAATAATATATATATTTTTTTATTTAGTAGTTTCTATGTTATGTTGCTTTTAAGTTAAGTCTACGGAAGAAACAGTTTTTTGACCATAATTTCTGAACGGAATGAGATATTTTAGTTGTTTTTTTAAGAACATGCTCATTCCCAAGCTCTACAGCTCTGCCAATTATAATTCAAATCGGTTCAGTATTTTTTATGTGATGTTGCTTCAAAAAGAAGTTTCCCAAACGGTTAAGAGCTTCGCTTCCACTCAGCTCAATTATTCATGATATTAATATATCAAATTAATAATAAAGTAATATATTAGAATTATGTCGTTTGATGGTTAAGTGATTTGTGAATCACTTTATATATCCGGGTCAAGGTCACCACTTCATGTGACGGTAGTTTAAAATAAGGATCACTTGACATTCATATTAATTTGTCCTTTAGATAAGACATTATTTTCTCAATATATTAATATTAATTACTATATATCTATCTCTCTCCCTCTCTCTCTCTCTCTCTCTCCATATATATATATATATATATATAAATGAGATTGTGTTTTCTGTTTTAATTATAAAACAATAGTTTTTTTACATATATATCCTTACGTAAAAGATTTTTTTTCATATAAAATAAGCAAAGGCAGTCATAAACTAAAGCTAGTTTATTTATTGATATTATTTTGTGTCGTAAGCAAACCAAGTCTCGTATCAGCTAAATTTCTTAAAACCATGACGTCACGAAGGATTGGAGGTCGCAATGAATTGAATTCCAATTCCACAAAATATAACATTAATATTGAGGAAAAATATACTAAATATAGATTTGATGTAAGAGTAGGTACTTTATTATGAACTTAAAAGGACATAGACACCAACACACGCACAATGTTCTATATACATATGTTGTTTGTTGTCACGGAATGTTTTTTCATAATAAAATTAGGCTCCCAGTGAAAATCGTTTTAAAATCGATCTATTTCAGAGATTAGGAACAAACATACAAAAGTTTTAAAAATTGTTTTTTTTTCTGTTTTTGCGTATATTCTTATAGGTTTTTAGTGAAAAGCTGTTAATTTAAAATCGTAAACAGACAACTATCCCAGTTCTATATTAATGCATCAGAGCAAAGACGCTATAGCTCAGTTGTTATAATGACGATAACATTTACCAGAGGTAGTGGATTCATTTTGTCTTAACTAAAAATAAGACAATGTAATAATAAAATATTATCGTCATCTTTTGATTGTTTAATTAATGTCTTCTGAGTATTCGCCTCATCAATAATGTATGAATATCTCACGCGCTGCCGGCCGCGGCACGGGAATTAGATTAGCAATTAGCGAAGAAATCTAGACATTAGATGAGATTAGATGAAAAGTAATTCACTGTTAATACATCTATTAATCTACGGTATTTATTACGATATTACAATAATAGTTTCTATAAAGATATCGTATTTAACGTAAATTCTTAGTTATAGATAAAATTAATGAGTTTGTTCCCTTCAGTGCTCAACACCTGTAAATAAATTCCAGCTCTTTAGCGGGTCGTTAGCGAAGTTAGAATTTAGACGTCAAAAGGGCGATGACCCCACGCGTTATGGCGGTCATGGTGTGTTAGTCAGTTTGTTTTGCGAAACTTATATATTATTTATAATCTATTTTTAACAGCGAAATATAAATTCTGGATTGAAAGGAATAAATTTATACGTATAATATAAAAAAAACAATTAATTAGTATCTGTCCGTCTGTCTAGACATTAAGGTTGATTAATTCTCCGAAATTAGTTTCTCATTAGGGTTGTCGTTCCAGAAATTCGTCAACTAATAAGTTTGAATTTAAATAATTACCTAATTGTCTTTATTATGGGCTTAATGAGTTTTATATAAAAAGTAATTAAATAAAATTGAGACAACCCTAAATAAAAGATTTATTTACAGATTGCGATGATATTGAATTACGTGTGATTATTTTGTAACAAGCTAGTTGTGTTCAATTGACTCGGGACAAGTGACAAGACATCATCTATATATATTAATAAAATCGAACGTCTGTTTGTCATTCCAAATTAACAGCTAAATAAATTCACTTGCACATTGAAGTACCTACAATACTTCACATGTTTAAAATTTGTTTTTATCTTTGTGTTCCGGCTAATCCCTGAAACAGCAGGACCGCTTTTAATAGGACTTTCAGTGGCGGATAGATGATGTTATAAAGAGTAACTTAAAACATATTTGATTGAAGTGTTGCACAGCTAGTAATGAAAAGACAAATTTTCTTATATAATATTATTTGTTTCAGAACCAGTAATGTCCAGAAGGCTGTAATAAAAATATAAAAATGGCAAGCGCTGGTGCTGTGCTGCTTGAGGCCAGGCCCTTCAGGCCCTTCAAGTCCTCGGAGGAGTATTTGTACGCGATGAAGGAGGACCTGGCCGAGTGGCTCACGGTGCTGTATCCAGAGCTCAGGATCACCGCTGATAACTTCCTGGATAGATTGGATACGGGAGTGGCTTTGTGCAGGGTGAGTTCTTATGACATATAGTATCTACCTAACTAGTTCTGTTTTGTACAAATAATTAATTTAAATACCACGTTCATTGGTTTATTTTATTACTTTTATGTTGTACTTCTTTAGTTAGAACTCGCAACACTCATGTCAAATATCTTATCTGCAAAATGGCGGTAAAAACACCCAGCTCTTGTCAAATACAAGTGACAAATTTGTCAGGAAATATTTTGTTTGGTTTAAGGATAACTTATCGGTAAATTTTTGCAAGCTAAATACAAATGCGTAAACATGTATCTCTTTGACGCAAAATTAAATCCTCCATATTAATAATGTATTATTTAATTGCAATTAATATCACGTTCTCGTAACAATGATTTTACTAATTCGCCGCCATGACGCTCATCACTGACGTCATTTAATTTGGTTAACCGTCTATAAATTATTTAAATAATAATCCAGACAGACATTGTTATTAAATTTGGATTATGTATATTATTTAACTTGCTTATTCCCTCCCGCTTTGCTGGGCACACTATTAATTTGGATATGAACTTAGGTTGCTATGGTAACGTTTGTCATATTATCCGTTGCTATGGTAACCGTTGCTATAGTATCTCTTACCCCCGCGTTAAGTGTATATCTCCTACATGTTTAAAACTTGGCGAAATGCAAAAATTGCAATCCGTTGGGATAGGAATTCCGTAAAATCTACGTCACAACAGGAGTAACTATGAAAAATATTAAGTTAATCGTACAGATAGTTTCGGAGATTTCGTGATGAGTCAGTGAGTGGTAAATCGCTTATATTGTCTCTTGAGTGTCATTAATCGATCTGTTTGATTTGTATATAACAGATTGATTTCAATCTCTGATAATATAATTTGTTGACGAATTAATTTTAAATAAAACGTAAATTATTTATCGTCAAACACATTAATAGGAAGTAGGAATATATTCCTATAATGTATTTAAAAAGGCCATTAACATTACTAAATATTAAAAAACCCTTTCACAGATAACACTATCACATTTTAATATAACATAAAAATAATGATAGTGGAATTCTTCCGAGAATTTTTTTAATCAATGAATTACTAATTATTTTGAAATAATGTCAAGTACGGGCGGAATCTATTTCCTTCAATGTTGTAATTAATTCATATTTCATGTTGTACGTGTGTGTGTGTGTGTGTGTGTGTATCTATGAACTGTTAGGAAATACGCTTGTGTCGTGTTTACTTTTATTCAAATAGATTACATACATTTATTGCTATTTTTAATATTAACACTAAACTTACCAAGTACCGGTCACATTGACCGTTCTTAAACTTTTGTAAAACTTACACATTTTTAAACGTTATTATATCGTTATCAAACTACATGACAATTCTTAGAATATGCATATAATATTTTCTACACTCTTTACTTTTAGTTACTTCCATTATTACCTGCGTCATATAATAAAATAACTTTTAATTACCGGTCAATTTGACGGCGTGCAGTAGGAACAGGTGTACAAGAATTGTCGGTAGGTTTAGTGTTAAATAAATGTTGTATGAATGTTTTTCATGTACCAGGAGCGCATAAGTTACTAGGACGTATATGTCACTAACTCTTCTATCACACGTCGTCTCAGAGACTTGCTTTAATATCATTCTACACACACACATACATGTCTTTATGCCTTCTCTTATATATTATACTATCTGATTCCCGCCCGCTTCGCTGGGCACACTATTAATTTGGATGTGAACTTGGTTGCTATGGTAACCGTTGTCATCCTAACTGTTGCTATGGTAACAGCGTTAGGTGTATAGCTCCTACAGGTTTAAAACTTGGCGAAATGCTAAAACTTTAATTCCGTTGGGATAGGAATGCCGAGAAATCCGTTCTTAGTGAACGTTTACGTCACAAAAGAAGTAACTATGTGAAATTGTAAGTTAATCAGACAGATAGTTTCGGAGATTTCGTGATTAGTCAGTGATTGATAAATCGTATATATATACATATATATTTTTGTACAACTATTTATTAATATATTATACATACGATATAGTATTTGTGGCATAAAGTTAAATGTTCCACCCTACAATGCATGACTTAGAATTGATTTGATTTTATTTATAACCAAGTAAGATAAGATAAGAAGCTATGTGAACATTATTTTTTTACTTATTTGTAATACATAAAATATATATTTTTTAACTAGGAGACGCCTTGGTTTGCTTGGTGCGTGGTATATGACGTTTGTTAGTATAGATAGTTGCAAGTCGTGCCAACCTCCGAGGAATGGAGAGAGATGGAAGAGAATAGGAAAGAGAGAGAATGTGACTTACCACTTGCTACTTTACCCTGATCGGTAGTACCAACACTACCACCTCAAATAACTCAATTAAAACGTGATTTTCTTGTTTGTTGAATACTAATAGATGAGATTAAGGACATTGTATTAAAATGTTGCAACGCCATGTCATGTCGGATTAAGTTCGTAAACTCAAATTGCCCAAACGCATAACTATTCGTTTATCACTTGCGTAAGTCAAGTGATAACATGAGGTCAGTCTGGAGTCTATAATGATAAGAAATGTTTAATTACGGATATTTGTCAATGTAATCAGTTTCATCAATTTTTTTTTATTTGAGCGTAATTAATATTTGTAAATAATTATTATTTTAATATGTAAACACTTTCATTACTCATTAAGAGGACATTTGTTTAATATATCCTTGTGGTAATAATTGTCATATAGAATTCCAATAAACAAGTCCCCGATAACAAAACTGAATGTTCATTGTTTAATATTCAAACAACTATATATATATTACGAAAAGAATACTTAAAAATATTCGTATTAACACTAAACCTACCGCCGATTCTTGTATGAACAGGTCCTACCGCATGCCGTCAAATTGACCGGTAATTAAAAGTTATTTTATTATATAACGCAGGTAATAATGGAAATAACTTAAAGTAAAGAGTGTAGAAAATATTATATGTATATTCTAAGAATTGTCATGTAGTTTGATAACGATATTATAACGTTTAAAAATGTGTAAGTTTTACAAAAGTTTAAGAACGGTCAATTTGACCGGTATTGGTAGGTTTAGTGTTAAACGTATTCGAAACTATTCCCCGATACAAATAGTTATTAGTCAGATAGTAATATAAAAATCCAAAGTGTACTACTCATTTCCCCTCAAGATACAAGCACTAATGTGGGCGCGTGAGTCAAATACTGAAAAACAATGAATCATAATGAGTCCGTCTGATAGTAACTTATTAATGTTAACAATTTATATGAAATAAAACAATCAGCTGTTAAAACAAATATCGGAACAATACTGTATCAATGCTACATCAAGGACTTGCAGATATTTTATTGTACAATCTACCGAGCACTAAGTCAATTAGCGCTCTATTTTATACTAGGCTGTTGAGCTTGTGATTGGTGGATCTTTAATTCGTTATTTTTGACGTCAAATAGTGTTCTAAAATTGAATAATGAAATATTCCCTATAGGTAGATACTAGACAGATGTATTCCGTATTCAAATTCAAATTCAAAATATCTTTATTCAAGTAGGCATTTACACGCACTTTTGAATCGTCAATTATTACAATGAAAAAAAGTCAGTGTAGTCCGTCCGTAAGTAAGCTACTACCGGCTCGGAATGCTGTGCTCTTTTGAGAAGAGCCGGCCAGAAACTCAACAGTTGCTCTTTTCAAAAGAAATATAACAATAGGTGATGTACATTATAATATAAATCCTGCAAATGATTCAACAACTTAAGTTCCACATATTTCGATCCGCTAAAAACTCTTGAACGTTATATAGTTATAATATCCCGGTTCTGCTCGTTTATTATTTAAATATTATTATTTGTTAACCTTTTTGGAGTTTGATCAGACTGGATGTTTATCCTATTTAAATTTATTAACAAATAAGTAAGAATATAAGTTAGTTTGAATAAAGCACATAGTAGTTCTTTTAAACGGGATAAAAAGCTTATAACGTCAAGAGTTATGTGTGTGTGTTTTTATAAAAGAAGACATATGTAAATACATGTATGTGTGTGTAAAATGATGTTAAAGAACTGAGACGTGTGATAGAAGTTAGGAAGTGACATATTGACCATAAAAAATTGGGATGGAATAGGTGAGTAAAATAAAATCCACATTTTTAGGGTAGTGCAGTTACCAGCGTTAAGTAGTCCAACGATTAAACTTGTTTTACTTAGTACAACTTTTAGTGAAACAATTCGTCACAATATGAACTAATTACTAACTATTTGAGGCGAAAGAGGTACGCAGGGACCGTAGCGTTTGGCGCTCCATCTCTGGCTACTCCGCAAGGGATATGACGTGAAGATAAATAAATAAATAAATATGAACTAATTACGATTAAAAACTAATTTGATTGATAATTGTCATTAGACATAATAATTGTAAATATTATATTGATAAAATCAATTTTATGATAATATACTATCTCGTTTAGTAATCATTAAAACAAATCCTATTCTTGATTTGTTAATATTATAAACAAACTTACGCAGTGATATTGTGTTATTATTTTTGCAATATTCTAACGTTGCGTGATTTTGTCTTTATTTAGCACGTAACTGATTTGTTTGTTTTGTGTTCTCACCTTTATATGAAGAAGTTTGAACGCTATTGAGAATATACTTTATTTCAACATATTTTTGGTAAAATTAATAAAATATTTATTTTATCTATTTATAGCTTTACCATTTTGAAACAATGTGTGTGTGTCAAATGGGAGTGTCAGGAGGGCTTATTTTGATACCATACTTATGAAATAAGCCCTTCTGTATACACTTTCCAACTTAACATAAAGCTACGAGGGTTCCAAACATGCCCTTCTCTGAGAAGAACCATACACTCAGTCGGGTATTTTTTTTTATTGTGATCACTGTTTCACAAACGTCAATATTTAATGGATAATGTATGAAGAATTAGAACCATCGCAATCAATTCGATTAGTTAATAATAAAAATATATTTTTTTAGATATTAAAAGAAATATATAATTTTAAAAGGCCTATTTAAGGACAGATAAAATTTAATATCATTAATAATAGGTTAGAATATAAATTTAATGCATAAATACCGAATAAAACATCGCATTCAACACTAAACCTGCGCCGGCGCCTCCGCCCAAGCTGTACAATCAAACAAAATGGCCTTTATTTATATGTAAATAAAGTCGAGTATAAACAATATAGCATCCGACAGTCGCCCACCGTACAAGGACACGTGCTCCGTTTAAGTTTATCGCCGTAATAAATAGTGAATTTAGTAATTACCATGTGACACAGCAAATACGCGTAGGACGATCAACTATTACTATTAGACTTTAAGGTTACGCATACAGGCTGGCTATACTGGGTAATACCACCCTCACCCTGGCCTATTTATCGACCCTTTTAGAACTCCAACTCCCATATTTATATGGCACAACTCTAAGCACTTACACGTGTTTATTGCTACCAACATAAAAAACGCCCATTTGTCATATTGGTATTGATAAATTAAAGTGACATACATTTACATTACATCTGACAATTTGTTATTTTTTTTTTCAAAGATGACGCACACATTTTCACTACATCTGCGAATTCGTCCGTTATTTTTTTCAAAGATGACATACACCTTTACACTACATAAGACAATTATTATTTTTCTTTTACAAAGATGAGATACACCTTTACACTACAGCTGACTATCTTTTTTTTTTACAAAGATTACATACATCTTTACATTACATCTGACGATCTTTTTTTTTTCAAAGATGACATACTTATACTATTATATTCGTTTTGTTGTAACATAAAATCAGATAACATAATTAATTTAATCGATTCATTCGAAACGCATTATCTATTCATTTAGTGTCTTAACATTCCTCTGAATTCGATGGGTTTAGCGAACTCATTTGTTATTCCAACCTTGTCCACAGGTGCGAATATCAATTGTATCCAATGGTTTATTTACCAACCTTTATATATATATTAAATAAAACATAAATTATATAATTTTGATATATTATATGATATATTTCCGATAAATCTGTGAATAGATAAAAACCTCTTTTTATAACTGACAGATTATATGACATTGACATATAATATTTATAATTTTGATATTTTTTTTACTTGAATACTTGTTATTCATTAGTTTCTTGTTATTTCTAAATGTTATCCTGTTTCTTCTTAAAATAGTTCTAACACTCAGTTACCTAAATATACCTGGAATTCTAAATACCGGGTAGCAAGCAGCACGCAACACAGATTTACGTCTGGAATGCGACGACAGTTAACGCATTGATTTGGTTAATTTAATTAGAATTTGGGTCGTTTGAAATTATTTATTTATTACTCGAATATTTCGTTCTGTAATTTGAATTATCTACTACAATACAAATAAACGTGAATTATTGTGTAAATAAACAATTTAAATGTTTATTTATGTGTGACAGGAGTTAGATCTAAGTTCGTGGGAATTAGCCGCCATGATCTTGTATTGCTATAAATAAAATTTAATGATAATTCTAAGATTATTCCGACATTTCAATAAACAATGGTAGAATTATAACTGCCGATTAGTTATTTTAATTCAGGATACATTGCAGTTATGAAACGTCACTAGTTGCACGGTTCCATAGAGTAGATCCATAGAGAAGAACTGACAATAAACTAAGTTTATTGACTTGACTTTTTTATTATGATTTTTTGTATAGTATTGACTATGAGTCGTCATTAATATGTGAAAATAAATTTAAAAAACAATTGACAATTGTCATCAAAGGAAAGAAAAAATATATATCTGTAGCGATTTACCACTTACTGACTCATCACGAAATCTATGAAACTATCTGTCCGATTAACTTAATATTTTACATAGTTACTTCTTTTGTGACGTAGACGTCCACTAAGAACGGATTTAATGGAATTCCTATCCCAACGGATTTCAACTTTTTGAATTTCGCCAAGTTTTAAACCTGTAGGAGCTATACACTTAACGCGGATACGGATACTATGACAACGGTTACCATAGCAACCTAAGTTCACATCACATAAACAAGGCGGATATAATCATTTTTACTTATCTCATATTACAGAAATAAGGAATTATTACAGTAATTATAAATAAATAATTTGGTTTATTATAATTATCTTCCACTCTCACCTTCACAAGGGCATACGGAACCAAATATAATTAAACTAATAAAAGCGTTAAAAATAAACCAATTACTGAACGAAAACCGTGAACTTACAATGAAGAGATCACTTGTTAATTGACATTTCGTGCGTATCTCCAAAACTCGGAAATTATTGAGTTAATATCTGTCACAATGAGTAATGGTGCGAAGGCTGCCTTTGAACTTTACGATCTTATATCAATGATAACACAAAGTATCTTTACATTGTAGTTAATAAAAAGGTGAGTTTTTTAAAGTGACAAAAAAAGCTGTCAGTAAATTTTAATCTGTCATAAGTAATTTAACTTGTAGTTCAAACTCCTTGGACATTTTTCCTACATCCTAACGTTAACTTTACCTTCGTTAACCATATTATGGTCTTTAAAAAAATACCTATAAGTTAAAGCTATACTCATACCTATAAACCTATATAAACCTATAATGGGGAAATGTGTGGAGGAAGTGGATTTTCAGATAGGTAAGATTTTTAACAAAATCCTATAGAAATTTCATCACTTTAGGGACAAAATAAAAAAAAAATAATGTAGTCAGTTAGTGTTAAAGTTTTATAAGGTATTGTTATTAACAATACAAAAACGTATAATTTTTCATTGTCACGGATCTTAAGTTTTGGGAGTGACACAGCTGTCAGGCACAGCTGTCAAACTCCGATGTCAGCTGTCGTCCTGACACACGCTGTTGTCAAATACTGTATTGACAGCTACCCATTCACGATCACGATGACATGTGACATACGTACATCATATTTTTCGGTGTTTAGATACTGTCTATCAATAATATGTTATAAAATATATATTTACTCTGTGGTAAAGACCACAGGTTAAATAACTTATTTAACCCCCAAATTAAACTATACAAATAGCCTTACTCCGTCCATTTAATCTGATATTTCCTCTGAATATCATGTAATATGTTAATTATATGTTGAAAGTAATTTACGGTCAATTTGTCGTCGATCAAGAATCAATCAATTTCGCGGAAGAGTTACAATGTTTATAATTATTTTTCGTGAATAATTTTAAAATAAATTTACGTAAATCCTTGAAGCGGTTAAGCGATACTTACGTGTTTAAATTAAATGTATATAGTTGGTGTTGGCTTCATGTGGAATGGTGAGTCCCAGGTTCAATTGTGTATACCAGATTACTTGAAATAACCTATCTTAGCTGTTCTAATTTCGTCATGTCTTAATGAATGTCGAATATAGATCAATAATCTCCTATACTTAGTTTAACATTAACACATTCTCGACCGTCGATGTGTCGACATTTCAAATTCTGTTCCTAGTTGCCTCTGACGTGACGTCACGTCATTTCATATTGTGTTTCTGATTGACGCTGACGTGAATTCACGTCATTTCAAATTCTATACCCGGTCGCCGCAAACAAATTTTACACTTTTTATCCCCTTGACGATACAAGTTTGCGGCAGCCAGCTTCAGAATTTTATTATATTAGAATTAGAAACGTAGAAAATTAGGACTCGAATGTTTGAAAAACTAGACTTAAAAATGAATTCTTAATACTTACTTACCTACTTATCTTCACGCCATATCCCTTGCGGGGTAGCCAGAGACGGAGCGCCAAACGCTACGGTCCCTGCATACCTCTTTCGCCTCGGCCACAGACATCAACCTCTTCATACGAGTACATGCCCGCCAATTCTTATTAATAAAATGTAATCATAAATACCTGTAATACACTCCATTGTCTGTGTGTTCATATATTTAACAACCTCAAGTGACTTATTTAATGATGTTAAATTAAAGATGGATCAGAATTTAAAATAATATTATTATAGTGTTCCGTATAATCATTGTTTAAAATATAATTTCATAATTTTTTGTTACAGGTAAGTTTGAAATCATATCAAAGAACACTTTGGTGTCAGTTCCTGTGTCTGTGAGTATATAGGCATCCAAAAACAGCTCAGTCTTTTTAGTGCGCGATTTTAGTGTGCTGTTTTAGCGATTGGTAAATTAGACAAGGAAAGGACTGTTTAAATCGTCTTAAAATTAATAGTTTTTTACTTTTAAAGCTTGTTTCATAACAGAACCATAAATCTCTCACTTCACAACAATGCATCGACCCTTCTTAATTCTTTGTTTTGGTTATAATTTCATCAATTCTTAATAACTATTATGGCCAATTATACCTTATAGTGTGATTTTTAAAGTCTATAATTGCGTGTCACAAGGCTTCATATAAATCAGATGAAAAATTTCATTAAAAAACATATTTACGATTCATTGTTCTAGCCGAATGTAATTTAATGATTGATATGTATTGAGAATAAAATAATAATTGGTAACTTTTATAATGATGGTAATAAGGGACTTCCTTATTTTATATAAAATTCTTTAAATATAATTAGTGTATTAAAATTCCCTGTAAGCAAAACTACGCGCACTTAATAGTTTAAAATAATCTGAATAGTCCAGAAATATTCAAAATATTCAAACATAATAGTCACTAAAATAAACACATAAAGAATATACTTTTTTTTAAATCTTATTATCATGTGTACATCATCATAATTTAAACCATACCAATATAGGAATAAAGTCTATAATCCCTTAACAGATTCCACACTACAAATATGGCGTCCTAATCTTGTCAATTTATCGCAACTATTGATATATAATTTTGAGTCTTATTGTATTGTATTACGGTTGATTTTAAGTTATTTTTATTATCGCTGTTAGAATTGCGAATCCCTAATCGGATGTCCAGTTTGGGAGCCATATTTGATTATAAAGGCGCGGTCCGAGTGTTAGCATATTTATAACATATTTATTTTAAATCAAAATAAACTAAAAATATTTAAAATAAAAAAATATATGCCAAATAATAAGATAATTAATTGCTAATTACTTAAAGACCATGAAATGTATAATTTGTACTTGATCCGCGCGCACTGGGGCCGCGCCAACAGGACGTGCGCGCACGCAGCTTGAATACAGGGGATTAGTTATTTATTATTTCCATTGGGAATGGGGTCGCGTAACCATTGTGTCCTATACCTTATACAATGTTATATATATATATACATGTTTCTCTATACTTTTATACTAATATTAAGAGAAAAAAGTTTTATTGTATGTTTGTATGTATTAGATAATTTGTAACATAAATAAAATGTACTTAATACTTTGAACCACAAAAGATTATTACGTAAAAATATTTGACGACACACAAAATAGACGGACGGATAGTAATAGTAAATATATAATAATTGAGTTTAGAATTCTTTAATAATATTGACTTTGTTTTATTAATGTAAATAACAAATAAATAGAAAAGAAAATAATGATTTTTAATGTGTTCATATATCTATGTGTGTGTGTGTGTGTGTGTGTGTGTGTGTGTGTGTGTGTGTATCGTCATCAGTACTTTTTTGTATTTCAATAGAGTGACGTTGTTGATTATATTATTGATAAGATTGATTATCATTGGCAATGTCCGCGGATAACTGTTGTTAAGATATTTTTTTATGCTCGTGCTAGATAATTATATATGGTTTTGTAGATAAAATAAATTTTATATATATTTTTTATCTGTATTATGTTTTTTAGTTATGTCTATGATTCGAAAATTGTGAGTGACATCTCAGTTTAAAATAATTTCCCACCATCTAGTTCGTTGTTCTAGAAAGTTCTAGAAAGCAAGACAATGATCTCTTCAATTGTTTTTAAAATATCTCCCCAATAAGGAACCCGCCTTAAGCGGAACTAGGTACAAGTCACCTTAACGAGACCTTAACTATATAGGAATAGAGTTCAAAATGCATTGTCATAATCATAGTAGTATAGACAAAATCGCTGTTATGAAATGACAAGTAGCCACTGGTTTTGTTTGTCACATCCTAACAAGTTATTCTTTTTAAATTTCTTTTTTTTTTTTTATAGACACTTAATTCTAACTAGAAAGCCAGTATCAAATAATACATAGATATTTATAAATAGGTTTTATATATTTTTTAATAAATTCAAAGGAACCAAATCTGGGAGTGTATAACCGTTTCTGAACGGTGGTACCACCCAATAGTAACGTAATTGAAATTTCCCAACAAATTAATTACTTAACTAGGCCATAACATGTTAAATGATTAGTTGTGAAATAATTACGAAATTCAATAAAACTAATGACGAGGCGCGGTTTGTTTCTCAAGGAAAGTACGAGATCAAATCTATCAAATACCTAATGTAATATCGCGTCACACTTCGTGATTATGGTCAAGTTTGAGTCGGTTGATATTATTATTTTTATATAACAAATATTTTCATATAATTTTTATATATAATTTTCAATATATGTTAATAGCTTATATTTGTTGTCTGTTCACCGCCATTAAAAATAAAAAAAAAACATTTACTGACCCCAGGAAGAAGTTACACATTATTACTACTTATTAGTAATTTATTAAAACCTCTTTCATTATAGTTTCATACCTTTATCTGCGGATCTCTAAAACACAATTCCCATTGTGCTGAACGTTTCCCACAATTCTTTTCTTTTTAAAGAAATTAGGCTTTTTGTAATAACAGCTTGTAAGTTAATGAACTTAGTTTTTTAATACCATTGTTAGTGATCATCTCGTTATGTAAATTATTACGTAAGTAAATAACGTGATTACATTTATATTGTTAAATATATTATACTGTGGGAATCAGGTGCCGCCAAAAGTATTATAATTGACAGAACAGATTTTTTATTTATAACTATTTCCAAAAGGCAAAGGCACACACCTCAAAGGATATTTTTTTTCGTTTTAATTTTTTATTGTCATTACTTTCTAACTCACGCTCCTATTGCAAAGAGGTTAACTTTTTGATGAAAATATTTAATACTATCTTTAGAATATTTAATCGCAATCTGTTGAATGGATTTTAATACTACTTATATAATCATAAAGGGTTGACATGAATAAAATTGTAACTTAGTAAATCCTTGCTTCGTAAAAGGAAGACTAAAATAAATCCGTTTCTAATTCTAACGTAGTATATAATTGGTGTCACATAGGATGTAAAGATCCTGTGGCTGACTAAGGCGACGAGGGTAACCCTTGGATTTAGTGGATATCCTGTTATTCTCTATGACGAGCACTCTAAGAGATCGTCTCTTACCCCGGATGGCAAATAAGATTCCCAGATCAATAAAATATTGAATAAAAAATATAATTAAAAATTGCAATAAAATACATTCTCATAAACCATAAAAACAGTATATATTAAATAGTATTTTTAAATATATATTGACGTGAGAACAAAAGTTACATTATTAATATTAATTGAGCTTTCAAAAACAAGGAAGGAAGTTATTATTCGCATCACACCTTCCGCGTGCGGGCGCAAGGGAACGCTACAATACGTTACATAGCTAATTAGGTAATTGCGTTTATATAGAAAGTTATCAATTACGCATATAATAACAGGTTATTATATGAATAATAAATTTATTGTTGTCTTTTTTTTTCTTTTCTTATAAAATACTTTTTGCTTTGTACGAATAAATTGAATTTGAGGCCTAACTTCTGTGATTAAAAAAAATAAAATGTCAGTGTCAGAAATGTCAAAGTGAGTTATAAATTTGTTTGAAATTTAAAATCTGATACAATTTCATTGTCTAATCTACAGCGCGCTAGGTCAGCTAGCGTACCAACATAGTGCGCCGTTAGCGAGTTTGTAGTCTGTGGACATTTTATTCTTTATTTAAATCAAATAGTGTGTTTAAAAACTAATTAAACTGAATGTTATTTAATAAATATTTTCTATATAACATGTCACAATATGTCGAGTTATAGTACCTCTTAAAATGTTATAAAATCTTTATAGATATATTATTAATACTTACGAAAGCCTCGAGGACAAATGGCCGACCAATACCTTATTATAGAAGAAATACAATATTCTAGTACACCTCAATTAATTTCACTTTTAAAAAAAACAATCACAGAATAATGTAATGGTTGTTATTAGAAACTTCACAAAAATAACAAATTACACTAATTCTTTAATTAAAAAATAACTTCGATACATTCAAACCGATAATAAGAAAATGAATTTACAATTTAAAAACACAAAGTCTAATCACGTACAAAAAATATCACTAAACACGCGATACAAAATAACGACAACCGAACGAGTCGAGAGTGACACAAAAAGTGAGCCTGAGCATCTATCCGCACTGGCTTATATTCAATTCTTCAACGGTTGATCTGAATTATCTTCTACACGGCCTCTCCTGACAGGAGACCGTCCTCGGACTCCCTTTTCTTTATTTCAAGAGTGGCATTGAAAGCAAAGTCCCAGACTCTGCTGAAGGCAAGTCGCAATCTTGAAGTTCTTGGACTTCTAGATCGGTAGTAGCCTGTAGAGGCTGCTGATCTCCAGATGACCCCGCTTCTGGCTCTAAGCAGTCTGTTTCTGTTTCTGTGTCTGCACCTACATGAAAAAAAATATAAAGCAAACACTATAAAGGACAAATCAAAATGTATACAACGATACACAACCCGCAAATAAGACGCGTCCGCCCTATCAACAAGCAATGTAACGCTGCTTTAGTGATTAAGCCATAGGCACGACGTTAGCATTCACTTAATCACGGGCACAAGTCAGAGGCACTACGTGAAGCTATAACTTTGCCTGGCACAAGTCAGAGGCACGACGTGAAGCAATAACTTGGCATAGCAATTGTTAGCCAGAAGCACGACGTGAGGCTAAAACTAACAATTGTTAACCAGAAAGGAAGCACTACGTGAAGCTATTATCTGGTACACTAACTACCAAGTAACGGTCTGCAGCCCGCACTTGCGTTAGACTCACTTTGAAAATAAGCAGCACAAACTTCAGGTGTCCATTCTCCACGCCATGGGATCATATACTCGGCTGCGGCTTGCGTTAATTTCCCGTAGGACCCTGCCAAAAGTTGCAGTTCATAGCGCCCATGGGGGAGAACCTTTAGAACTCGGTAAGGACCCCGCATTCCGGAGTCCAGTTTCCCCGTTGACTGCGCTTGCTTTCTTACAAAAACCAAGGAATTTAACTCATAAAGACGGGCAGGTCTTCTGCCTTGATTAACGTAAGAATCTTGGTCCTGTTGATTTTGTCTCAGTCGCTCTGACGCTCGTTGGCGGGTCAGCTCTCTTAGAGCCTCGCGATTTGGACTAGAGCCTTCCAGTGCCACATCTCGTACCAGACTTCGAATAAGAGGTGTCGCCGCGTCAATACCCACCAACAGGTTGAGTGCTGAACGCTGTGTTGTCCGATGTCGGGTGATATTTAACACCAGCTGAAGCTTCCAAGTGACGCTAGGCCACCTCTGTTGACGGTAGTTAACCTCAATGCGGATCATATTCAAGATTGTCCTGCAATAACGCTCGACCTGTCCGTTAGATTGATGCATCTCGGGAGTAATCAAATGTACATCAGTTCCCATATTTTTAACCCAGTCGAGAAAACTAACACTTTGAAACATTCGTCCCCTGTCAGCAATAATTAGTTTCGGAGACCCAAATAAAGAAATGGCATTAGTAACATGACGCTTTAATTCCTCAGAGTCTTGCCTATACATTGGGTAAAGTAAACAGAATTTAGAAAATGCATCCACTATTACAAGAATGTATCGGTAACCATCTACTTCGGGAAGTGGACCCATCACGTCCATATGAATGGTGTTAAAAGGTACATCGGGTTTCTCCCATGAATGAATAAGTTGTAACGGCTCTCGTTGTACTTTCTTTTGAGAAATACACACTAAACAGTGTAACACATATTTTCGAACAAAAACACGTAACTCTGGAAACCAAAAATGCTTTAAGAGCAAATCAATTGTTTTGTCCACACCAGGATGATCGTGTTCGTCATGAAACACTCGAAGTAAACTTAGCCTATGCCCCCTAGGTATATAACACAAATATCTGAGGGACTCACCAGTAGGTGTATACTTGTAGTAAAGTATGTCATTTTTAACAAAGTAACGGCTAGCGTCTAACTGACCATCATTCAGTTTCTGAATCAGGTTCCGAGTTTCCTCGTCTGAACCCTGAGCAATCTGTGCCCAATTCAGAGGCTTCTGGACCGAACACACATTGACAGGATTTCGACTTAAATAATCGGCGTGAGACATTTGAGTACCCTTACGATAGTCTAACTCAAAGTCAAAATCCTGCAGGTATATCCACCACCGAGCTACCCTAGGAAGTAAATCTTTTTTCCGTTGGGTTAACTTCAGTGCATTGCAATCGGTGACTACCATGAAGTGTACACCCACAAGATAATGACGAAAGTGCTGTAGCACTTTAACTACCGCCAGTGTTTCCAACTCATAGGAGTGGTACTTACCTTCAGCACCCTGCGTTAACTTACTGAAGTAAGCAACTACTCGCTTATGACCACCTTCGTGTATCTGTAAAAATATACCACCATAGCCGATGGAACTGGCATCTGTATGTACTTCGATTGGTAAGGATGGATCATAAACAGCAAGCACCGGTTCACTGGTTAAACACTGAATAATTACCTCACGAGCAGTCTGCTGTTCTGGTCCCCACCTAAATGGGACACCTTTACGTGTCAATGCAGCGATACAAGCAGTTTTTTGAGCAAAGTTAGGTATGTATCGCCGAAAATAGCTGGCTAAGCCCATGAACTGGCGAACCTGTTTAATATTTTTGGGATCTTCAGCCCCTGTTAAAGCTCTTACCTTTTCACTGCTCGGCCGTACCTGTCCTTCACTAATACTGCGACCTAAATATTCTATTGAACTGGAAAGAAATGAACATTTCTTTAAGTTGATTGAAAATCCCGCATTTGTTAGCGTATCGAGTACCTTATGCAAAAGGGTCAATCCGCTGTCTATTGACGCGCTCATAATTAAAATATCATCGATATATACCAGGATATCACCAGATTCTATGAACGATCTTAATGTTTTTGAAATTATCCGCTGATACACCACGGGAGCATTAGCTAAACCATACGGCATTTTTAAATACTCATAATGGCCTTCGGGTGTGACAAAGCCAGTAAAGGGTACCGAAGATTTTTGCAAGGGTATTTGGTGAAACCCGGTCGCCATATCTAATGAGGTAAAGTATCTATTACGTCCCAGTCGATCAATGTGATCATCTATTCGAGGTAAGGGAAAACGATCTTTAATGGTCACATCATTTAATTTCCTAAAATCGACGCACATGCGATCTGAGCCATCCTTTTTCTTCACCAGAAGAATAGGACTGGCATAGTCAGACTCAGACTCTTGTATAATCCCAGTTTTCAACAAGTCTTTAACAATATCGCGAACGCGAAGTGTCTCAGCATAAGACAAACGATATGGGCGATAACTAATAGGAATATCGCTCTTCAATCGAATGGTCATACTACCAGTATTAACCGTTGACGTGGCGGTGCCAGATATTAAAAACTTTGAAAATGTCTCTACTATTATCAACAACCGTTGAAGCTCATTACCAACAAGAGGTGTGTTTACAGGGATAGATACATTTGACTGAACAGTCATCACTCTATTTACATTGAAGTTTCTAGTCAAAATCTGCTTGTCACGCGTGCGAATATAACTAACGCCTTCTCTATTAAGTACATCCGTACCTACAATGACCGGGGTATTCATATACTCGGTGTCAACTATATAAAAGTCAACATCAAGAGACAAGCCGTCAAATTCAATTAGTAAGGTTACATAAGAAGTACTCTCAATCTCCTGACTACCTAAACCCTTGAGTATACGAAATGTAGGCTTATGCGCGCAACTAAAATGTTTTAATAAGTGAAACGAGATTAATGATATCGTTGAACCACTATCTATCAAAACATCGACAGGTACGCCTTGAATAACGGCAACGATTACATCACTATTGTAGGTAACCTCCTGTTTTCGGCAAAAATTAACATTATTTTTATTACGTGATTCCGACTTTAACTTAGCAAAACAATTCTCGGTTTTATGACCGGACTTTTTGCAAAACGTACATGTATCGGGTTTTGTAGGAACAAAAACAGGCTTAGAGATCAAATTATCTTGGTTTTGAGGGCGCTCGTTTGAATTCGACTTGAACTTCTTACATACAGCCTGAGTATGCCCTGGCTGACCACACGAAAAACACTTACCCGATTCAAAATGTCGTTTTCTTTGATTAGGATACCGTGATTTACTTTTATTTAGGTACGAACCGCTAGACCTAACTGGAACCGAATTAACCCCAGACGTGGAAGGTTTAACATAATTAGAAAAGAAATCTACGAGATCGTTTGGAGATAGTTTGGCATTTGTAGCACATGCCTTAATATGGGGGTCGTTAATACCGCGAATCACAATGGCTGTAATCAATTCATCGCTTAGTCCCCTTACAATTCGCAAACGAAGAAGTGACCGGCGAGCATAATCGGCGTACGAAACGTAATTATCCGAATTAGTGCTCATTACGTCAAACAAAATATTGGCGACGTCAGGAACTTTTGGACACAAAGGCTTAAACTCCCTCTTAAAATTGGACCAACTACGTTCGGCGGTCACCCACTCACTTAACCATGACTTAGCGTCCCCCTTAAGGCAGTTACCGATTCGTGAAAGACATTCGTAATCGTTCCAGTTGTTCAGCGATTTGGCACGTTCCACCTCTTCGCACCAATCATCGATATTCTGTAAATTTGGATCAAAATTAGAAATGTAACAGTTTGTATTTAAAGAACTATTGGTATTAATTGCGCGGATAGCATCTACAATACGGTCAGTAAACGTCGACGGAACACTTATATGAGTGGTATTACGCTCCGAGTCTAAGTCTGGTACAGACAGTGCTTCCGGGGCACCTCGCGACGGCGGAGGGATCGACGGAGTCATAGACTGTTGATCCCTATGCGTAGACAATCCAAAACCTTTAACTAAGGAGGTCGCGTCGCGTTCAATCGGTTCGTGACGTGGTACTGGTGAAAGCACGGGCCTCACTTCACACTGCACCGGTGGCGGTGTATTTCGCGCAGCTACCTGATTCTCAATAGATCGGAGACGATCTAACATTGTTTCCATATCGCGCCTTAATTGACCGTTTGAGGAACGATCGCGATGTCTACTACGTCGATCATCACGACTTCTCCTGCGACTTTCACGTTTACGATAATTACGATCAGACATTATACACAATGTAGGTATATCAAAAACTGAATAAAATAAAAATCACGAATTGATAGTTAACAAAAAGAAACCGTAAAATTTTAACGTAAGCAGAATCAGAACGGACGAGCAGGATAGGATCACGATAATCCCATCCCACTTCTGATCTAGTACACCTCAATTAATTTCACTTTTAAAAAAAACAATCACAGAATAATGTAATGGTTGTTATTAGAAACTTCACAAAAATAACAAATTACACTAATTCTTTAATTAAAAAATAACTTCGATACATTCAAACCGATAATAAGAAAATGAATTTACAATTTAAAAACACAAAGTCTAATCACGTACAAAAAATATCACTAAACACGCGATACAAAATAACGACAACCGAACGAGTCGAGAGTGACACAAAAAGTGAGCCTGAGCATCTATCCGCACTGGCTTATATTCAATTCTTCAACGGTTGATCTGAATTATCTTCTACACACTAAACACGCGATACAAAATAACGACAACCGAACGAGTCGAGAGTGACACAAAAAGTGAGCCTGAGCATCTATCCGCACTGGCTTATATTCAATTCTTCAACGGTTGATCTGAATTATCTTCTACAATATCATAATTATTGTTTATAAACCAATATTGATTTTATGTAAACAGCTTTAAGAATTTTATGTTTACTCACATAATTATGGTTAAGTTTACTTAATTATATGTTTACAAAAGTTTTTGGATGATTCTTAACATAGATTATATATAATGTAGTTACTTATTTATTTTACGTGTACACCTGCCCTTATCCTTATAATTTGGGATGGACGCTACATAATTTAATAATAAGTAATTCTACATAATTAAGTTAATATTATTTTTAATTACGTATGAGTTTTTTTCCATATTTTGAATAAATTTAAATTGTATGAATGCTGGTCATGTACCAGGAGCGCATAAGTTACTAGGACGCATGTCACTTCCTAACTTCTATCACACGTCGTCTCAGAGCCTTCTTTAATATCATTTTACACACACATACATTGCCTTCTCTTAAACACACATTAAGTTATATTATTTTAAATTACGTTAATTAAGAGTTCTTTCCATATTTTAAATAAATTTAAATATTATGAATGCTGGTCATGTACCAGGAGCGCATAAGTTACTAGGACGCATGTCACTTCCTAACTCTTCTATCACACGTCGTCTCAGAGACTTCTTTAATATCATTTTACAAACACATACATGCCTTCTCTTATACACACATTAAGTTAGTTATATTATTTTAAATTACGTTAATTAAGTGTTTTTTCCATATTTTCAATAAATTTAAATAGTATGAATGCTGGTCATGTACCAGGAACGCATAAGTTACTAGGAGGCATGTCACTTCCTAACTCTTCTATCACACGTCGTCTCAGAGACTTCTTTAATATCATTTTACACACACATACATGCATTCTTATACACACATTCATACAACACTTCGTTATATACTATAGTACTGTATTACCTGATTACATTATAATATATATTAAATAAGAGACATAGTCACATACAATCGCTAAATGTTTTCTGCACGTGTAATTATTGCTTGATGAAATAATAATCGGAATTGCGATATCATCTTAATAATAACATCAAGTTGTCGGATTATAGTGTACGGTCAGAAAGAAAAGTTTTACTTAAAATATTTAATTAATAAAGATACGATGTATAAGATTTTGACAAACATCACTTTAGATTACTTCCTATACTCAATTCACAGATCGGTTATTGGGACTGATTAGAGAAAAGGATTGCAATTTGAGTGCCATTTTGTAAATCGATAACTTGTGTAACGAATTTTTTTTAACTAGTGACAGGATCTGATGCAGTATTAAAATGAATTCAGTATTTTAGCTGAATATATATAATTTCAATCGTATAGGGTTTTTATTAAGAATATTTTTTTTTTAATAGTATTAATATTTTTTTTTGCAGACAGTACATTAAAGCATTAATCATTAAGGAATCAATAAGGAACGGTCAGTCCAAAGGTATCCTTGATACCAGATGAAATCACTACGAGTCGATAAATATATTATAATAATATCAATACACCAAAAAGTTTTTACTCAATATTACGACACTAAGTTTAAATACAGAAGAATAAAAGGCTATAACTATATATGCATTAAAATACATTTATTTATGCATCCATTTCATTATCTAACCTACAGCGATAGATCAAAAAGCATACTAATATTGCATAGTGGAAAGACTAAGTTTGTGATCACACAGTAGGTACATCACACACACATGCGCACACACACACACACACAAATAAATTTATAAATTAATTATTGTTCCTGATGTGATGACACTGTCAATGTCAAATATACAATTTGACGCAGAGTAGATTGTCGCATGACGTAACAGAATAAACCTTTTTTTCAAATCTCAATAAATAATCAAACTTTTGAATTACGCCTCTCTTGGCGACCGCTAGCAATTATTGTTACATAAATATATACATAAAAATATATACATAAAAAATACTAATAAATGTATTAAAATTGCAAACAAATATGTTAGTTTACTATTTGTTTATTTTAACCCAAAAGCTCCATGTTCGAGTCTTTGGGGTGTAATTTTATTCAATATTAAAAACAAAACATTTACAGTAATTAATGTGGAAATCGTATCTAAAACAGGTGTCGCCACAAGCGTATAAATAATAAATTATTACTATAATGCGGATATTATTTGTTTTTATGTCGATTTAACTTATCTATTCAGATATCGTAATGATGATGTAAATGCTATAAAGAGTTAATGTTTATTTATATAAATTAATCTCGATCTTATGCGCTAGTGGCGCCTCCAGCGGATGCATTTTAATGTCCTTTTTATATTAAACTTTAATACACCCGAGGCTCTGTATGACATGTGAATACGTCTTTTATTTTGTTTATAGTTAAATAAGATGGCCGCCGGCGCACTTTCAAGATGAGATTAAATCTTTACGTGATTATGTTAACGTGAGTTTTTATTCGCATTTAATGATTTATAGAAATGAAAGTGAAATTAAATATAATATTTTTTTTAAAATATTAGTGGTATAAACTCATTTTGTTTACTAACATTTCAGTGATATTAATAGTAACAATTAAGGAACGTTACAGTAAAAAAAATAAAATAAAAAAAAAACAAAGTTTAATTTAAAAACCCAAATATTTGTTTATTTAAAAAATTACACAGATTAAAATGATATACATATATAAAAAAAATAATTTTAAAGATAAATAAAAAATTACGATAAGGTAGTTATACCAGAGTTTATAAATAAAATATCTTAAACATAAACCATATCTCAACTTCACGTGATAAATGTAGCCTCTGGTAATATCTTAATAGAAATCTACTTGTAAGTACGTACGTACGTACACACAAACATATCGATATATATAATGATAGTGCAAGCATTACCAATAAAACGATTCTGATTACAAAATATCGCTTCGGGCTCAAAATTTAACGATTAACTTAGAAAGTAATAAGAAAAAGTTATTTATTAGTTATGATGTAATTATTAATTATAATTTCCGTATGATTTTCTCTTTACAAATCTAACGAGTTACAATGTAAAATATAGTTTTGAATATCCAGGCATCTTGTAATTATTTTGCACAAGTAATGTTTATGAACGATGGTACATATTAATATTCATTATATTGAATAATGAAAATTGCATCAAATTGCAAAGATGCCAAGTTTTAGCGATCGTGCGAGAGCCCGGGGAGGTTGACAAAATGGAGGTCAACTGTATGACCCGAGCAGCGTTCAAGCAAATTGCAGACTCACGACTTACCTCGGAATCTTGTTTGTAATCTCACAATACATGAACCTAACACTCTTCAAATTGTTTTGCCCTTTACTAAACAAGCGTTTTCAGTTTGACAATAATTACGATAATAGAAGACGTCTTTAGAAACAATATGTCTAATGTCAATTGTCATTTTTACTTGTTCTTCCGTGTCATTGAAAACCGAAGAACTAAACCCATAAAGCCTTGTCATTAATGTTATACCTCTTTGGTGATTTAATTTTATGTCTTTAGTAAAAGTAATATAATATGAAATTTAATCAAATGAAATGAACATGTTCATTAATATAAATATTATTTAAAATCCTTATAATAATGCCTTATTGTCAGAAATCGTAATTCGTTCAGAAATCAATTCCTAAAATATTTATCGTAATTTAATGAATAGTTTAGAAATATTCATGTTTTATTTTATGTACATAATATAAATTATTAATTATAGGTTTATGAGTAATAAAAATATATATTTCTCTAATAATAGAAAACATTTGCAATCAAATGCATTAATGGACATATGTCATTGATTTATGGCATTTTAATTGTTTAGATTTTTATGATCAATCAACAAGTATTCAGACGGATCTAAAACTTGTATTAGTCATAGAATATAAAGTTTTTTTTTTTTAAACGAACTAAAGTTCACAATTTTTTTAGTGAATTTCAAAAAGTTTCGATATGTTATTTTTAATTTATATTACTAATATATTATAATCGTATTAGCTTAGTTTAATATATAGATCATGAGGCACAGCGCCCACACAGCACGTGGTCGGCCTCGCTGGACAGCTTTTCGATATAGAAGGCCGTTTAGAAATATGTTGATCATATATAATATGATTTGTTTAAAACACCCTCCGTGTACTATTTGAATATTTTCTTTTATTAATTCGTTTCAAAATGTTACCAACAACAGATTTTTTTCACAACACTAAAATGTTTGAGAACATCTGACAATAATATCAATATATTAGGTTTAAAATATTACTAACATACTTTTTGGATTATTCACGACACCAAAACATTTGAGAACCACTGACATAAGAATCCACACGAGCTTAATTTAATTGATTTAGTTAATTTAATTAACCTCCTCGGTAAGATTAAGAAGAACAATAGATCTTGGTAAGCTTAGTGCAGGTATTCCTTCAGTACTTCTATAGTACCATTTCTCCCTTAGGGCTCCCTTCAAAGTTCCCTATAATCTCCTGGATGGGTCTCAATAATTCCCATTTAATAGATGTTTTAAAGCATCGTTTTAAACAATAAAAATGCTATAAAAGCTTTCAAAAGTAACTCTTTCATAATGTTCCTTTTCTGATGTTTATCTTTTTTGTTCTTTATCTTATGTGGTTCACCTGTTCTTATGTTGCTTAATAATATATATATGTTGTATGAAAACCAGTAAAAGTATTAAAAAAATCTTTAAACAAATCATGAAGGTAATGTTTAGGGTTAAAAAGTTCCACTACTCTCCTCTCATCAGATTTGCGATCAAATTATATGTTAATTAAAAAAACACAAAAATCCTTAAAATGCTTAGAAGTAATGTCATAATGATAAAAGACATTGAATGTAATCTCCTATGCAAATTATTTGCGAGTATTTTATACTGAAAACCGGTAAAATCGTAAAAAATAATCGTAATAAACACTTAATAGATAAGGTCTATATTTTACCCGTTTTTAAATGTAAATAATAATTTTAAAAGCTTTTATAATAAATAATAAAATATTTGTATTTTATACGCCCGTGTGTTGTAATTTTGTTTAAATAAACCAAAAAACGGTATGACCACATACTATGATGTCAGATTGTCTCGTTTCTGTGAGGTTTCCTGACAGCGCGCCATTTTTTGTTCGATTTGTGTTATTGTAATTATTTGGTTATATTATATAATTCTATTATCTGTATTCGGTAATTATACACTTTACACCAATTATACATTCGTATATATATCTATATATAAATTACAATGACTCATAGTAACAAATATTTTTAATTTATAATTGATTTATAATAACCTTTATTAATATAAAAATAGGGTTGATTTTACAATGTATTTTATAACAATGTACGCCTACTATCCCTTATTACAGTTACGACACCTACGATTTGACAGTCAATAGATTGAATTGTCTTTTGTTAATTCAATAAGAAAAGAATTGTTGTAGACGCTAAATTTTGCCATTTTTTAGTAGTCTAATATGAGTTTTAAGGTTACAGACCAATGGATGATATAGATAGAGTATATGTTATTCAAGGATGGCCTCTTTTGACGAATGCGTCTTAAGCAATACCTTGCGCTAAGTGTCGTAAGCACTTTATTGTTTCCTCTGATTGTCTCTGTCACTAACTAGGCTATGTCCGGTCATGGGAGCGTCTAAAATGGCGTGAAATTATTTAGAAATTATTTTATATAACAATTTTATATATTTAAGAGGGTATATAATATCTTTTTTAATTTATATATATATAACAAAATTCATTACATTCATTTTTATACTGGAGGAAGGTCACGTAAAAAGCATGAGGATCCCCCGGAGGGCATGTATGAAGAGGTTGATGTCTGTGGCCGAGGCGAAAGAGGTATGCCCCTGCATACTGTAGCGTTTGGCGCTCCGTCGTCTCTGGCTACCCCGCAAGGGATATGGCGTGAAGTTAAATAAAATAATAATAAATAAATATTTTGTTACTGGAAATCGATAGTCAGACTCGTAAATCCAACGCCAAAGGATCTCCATACTAATATTGTAGTGACCAATACTCTGTTTCATATACATATATATAAATAAATAAATTGTTATTTATGTTTATATGTATCTGGAGGTTGAGTTTGTGATTATTTCACATAATATATATGATAATGTTATTAGTATACTTAAATATGTCGCAATTGTTTAGTGCGTGAGAAATGTCAGGTTATGCATATTAGTCTTAATATCATACTAACTGTCGCCCGTGACTCCCTCTATAGACCGCGATTAACATTTTGCAGAAGATAATTACTGATATCTATTAGTTGAGATATATTTGTATAAATAAAGACAAAAAAAGCTTTATCTTTTTATATTAGTATAATCAAATAATGTATGAATGTAGTTTTATTAATACGTCGATAGATGGCGGTGTTATAATGTTGGTGAAATCTGAATCACGCTATCGTTTTGTTTTTTTGATAGTTGATATATGTTTTTTTTTTATGTATATATAAAATCTTTTCTTAGATACTGTTAAATTAAAATAATACATAATATTAAAGTACTGTTTTGTTAATAATATAACTAGTGGTGTAAAAATAAGGAATTTACATTTTACGGTTACGGAAATACGTAAAATTATCTATTATTTGGGTTTATTTACGTTTTTTATGTAATATTACGTAATATAATAATATATAATATAATTACGTTATGTTTTTAGAAAATTTCACACAATTTTCTAAGTGAAAGAACGAAAGCAAGGTATTAGATTTGACACTATTTTTACTTTTTAGGTAAACCATTACGATTTCACTTTACATACGAGTTTATACTAATAATACGATCTGTTATATATTTAATAATATATTACGAGAGTGTAGTCAAAATAATTATTAAATATCAAACCACGCTGTGTTAGTTTCATGGCAACTAAATTAATAATATCAGATTATTTAATCAGCTGTCATTCGTTCAATTATAAATATTAAGTAATATTAATTATATATATATAAATAAAATTTAAATGTCTGTTTGTATCCAAATTAACTTTTCGCTAATACATATAAAAGTATATACGGTACTTACATAAAAAGTCTGTTTTTTTTTTTGTCCGTTTCCGGATAATCTTTGAAATGGCTGGACCGATTTTAATATGACTTTCACTGATAGCTGATGTTATAAGTAATTTGGCTACTGTTATTTTAAAAACATTACGAACGAAGTCACGTTCACTGGTAGTATTAAAATATAATATCAATTGAATTAAAAATAGTAACTGCATATCAAACAAGCTATGTATTTAAACTAAATTTTTAAGAAAAATTTAACCTAAAATCATTGCAAATTAAATTATTCATTTATTTGAATATTTGTATTAGAAATAGGTCAATCAAAATATAAATCACATAAATATTATAAAAAATCTAATCCACAATAGATTGTCAAGTAAGTCGCGAGGCCCCTTGGATCTGAGGTCAAACTGCCGTGGGAATCCCGGCCAATTACCCACAAGGTCAAGGGTCACAAGTTTATCTGCAATGTGGCCATGATTTTAGGGACCCACGAATTTTTGTACTATATATGGTAGTTACAGAACTATAACACCCCTATATGTATGTGTTACTGGGAGAACACTCCATTTTTTATCGTAATTTGTGAATTGGTGTCCAAATTAATGTTTGTGATTTTTCTAGTTATACTGACGTTAAAAATTATAAATAAAAAAAAACAATAAAATCATAAAAATGACATAAAAATGACTTAAGAATATACAAAATGGTCTAGTGTATTTACAACATAAATAAAACAAATAGAATGCACAAAATTCTATAAGGCTACAATAATAAATAATAAATCCAACAAGATATGGTTACTGATAATGTACAATCACGATCCACCGGCGGCGATCTACAAAGTAATGGATGCGCGCGCGCAACTATCCGCGATTTGGTGCATTGTGTCTTCAGAGTTCAGACGCCGCGCGGGGCAGACGTGTTTACCATATACGTCATACTTTAGGAAACTAAATTTGACAAATATTTGTTATATTTTTTTAATATTTGTTAATTAATTACATTTATATAGAAATATATTTTTGATTTATAATTATTTTGATTAAAATGGACGAGTGCAAGTAAAATCAGGAAATTAAATATCTTCAACATACTGTAATATCTTAATATGTTAGAATATTTTTGTATTTTATTTACATTTTAGGTTTTTTATATTGAATTTCTACCGATTTTTTCTAATCACTTCGTGATAAGACTATTGAAGAGCTAGTACTATAAAATCATGTAATATCGAAAATAATACTATCAAATATAATTTAATAGTATAAAAAGTAAGATAACCAAAGGTCAATAACATAGTATGAATAGCATGAATTGAAATATTTAGATACGCTCGAAATATTTCGTTACAATAGCCAGTTGCGATGGTGGTGTAATGGTCAGCATAGTTGCCTTCCAAGCAGTTGATCCGGGTTCGATTCCCGGCCATCGCACACTTTTTGATATTTTTTATTTTTTCTTTTACCTTTTATGATATTTTTTATCTTTTAATAGTTTTATAAGCTATTATATTTTTATTTTTAAAGTAAGTAAAATATCTATTATACCTTTTTGGTGTTCAAATATATACTAAACCCATTAAGAATCCTTCAGCTAAGCCATCAATACCTGAACAAGGTCTTCCGTATCCGGTAGAGCCTTGCTGAAACTGGTTTCGTTTGATAACGTTTGACATGTTATAATAAATAGTTCACCTTCGCTCGCTTTTACTTTATATCTTTCACTCGATAACCTGTTTCATTTTAGTTAAAAGAATTATTTCCAGTAACTAAGACTTTACATTCATGTATTCAAACCCAGTAGCTATTTAAAAGATCAACTAGTCTTGATCCTCTGAACGGATAAATAAATAATAAAAGTATCAAATACCTATTCATAACATATGGCATAAATCAATAATGTCGGATCGTGACGAATCAATTATAAAAGTTCCGTTCTTTACCAGGATAAAGGCCAGCCCAAAAAGAGATGAAATGTCAGCGGCGTCAACTAATTGTGCATGTAATTGTCAAGCAACAGGGTCGCCATTATCAAACCTTTAGTCACAAGGGCGTACTCGGCACGTAAACAATTTCCTTCTCGACACTATAAATGCGAAAATTTAGATGCAATTAAAGTACCTGGAAACCATCAGCGCATGCGCGAGATCTGCCTTATAAGGGCTGGTCCGCGCCGCCCCGTGCCAGTCGAGGTCGATCTCTCGACGCGGAAGGTCGCGCCTTCCTCGTACAAAAGTAAACAGGGGTGACTGACTCATAAAAATTCACACTATCAAAAGATTTACGTTTTTGATTAACCTGTCCACGCGGAAGACGTGTATGGTGATGAATGAAACATATTAACGCGGATCGGATTATCTGAATTTATTTAACCATTTTTGGTATTGTCTTTAAGTAATGTATTGAAAGAATTCTTGTATTTATTTCGAATTTATATTTGGCAACAGTGACCTATGTTCAAAAGTCATGATGTTTATATAAAGCCGGAGCCTAATAAAGACTTCGGATGTGAAAACGGATGTAGTTAACGTTTTTTAGTTCCATAATAAATCATCTAACATCGTGTCAGATGTGACCGTGAATTTTCACGGAAGCCTCATGACCATAGCGAAAATAGAATTACTATTATCATTGACCCAAGAAACAAGTCACAAAATCTCCGCTGATTCAGAACATTACAATGTAATAACACGGGGACATGTAAACAACATAAATTTTAGCAAATTTGGCAATTATGGCTTTTATGCTTTAACCTGATGTCTTTGGCGAGTCTAAACAACCTCGGACCGCAGTCTCCTTTTAGGGCTGTAATGGCATTGAGAAGGAATCTTAATCATTACGACCATTAGTCGATTATGGCCGCCATGTTTGTCCATTCCGTGTACGCTACGCCTATTTCTACTTGGAAATAATTGAACATGACAACTTCCTGATTAACTTCAAAGGTTTTGCCGATTCTTGTGTTAATCTTCGTCTTGGTTTTAATTACTCTTAATTAGATCTTAAAGCTTTCTTACTGTCAGTATTTCCTACTAATTGTAAACTCTTCATCAGATCAGTTCGCAGTTAGTTCTCGCAAATTGTCTTAAGTATCTTTGAGTTAAGATAGACTTTAAGGAACTTGACGCCAATTAGATCGATAACCTATAATAAATGAATGATGAATCAATTCAATGTCAAATGATAAAACAATAGTATCAATGGACAATCTCAAACCTGAATGTATGCCCAATTTGTCTTCATATAGAATGGAGTAGTTTATTGATTTTGAGATAAAATGTAATAAATTGATGTAAAGAGGATAAAAACCCAAACATTTTGATAATTTATTAGTTGTTTTTATTTTATTGATATCTTTATTAACAATATTTAACGTTAAATGTAAAAAAAACGTGTATTTATAATTCCATGTCAATAAAAAGTACGTGCTTTCATCGGATAAACATAAAATGTTATTTCATACAAAATTGGCAATAATCGCCCTTGAACTCACTTTATCAGGTTTTTGTGGTGAGGTCGATGAACTGTTAAGCATTCGCATATTGTAGGAACATCATTAACATGGCGACCATCAGATATTTATGATGAGAAGAAGCTTTTTTTAAGAAATGGAATGGAATATCTTAAATTTTTCTTCTGTGGTAAAATTTTCATTGTCTGTTAATTTGTCATAAAATTCTTATAACTTAGTAGAAAAATTGTAATACTTTATAGATTTTAATTATGTTAGTCTCATACAACATTTCACAACCTCATCAAAAATTTATAGAATATATATTCTGTATTTATTAATATATTTTATATCAATTCGATCGTTCGCATACAATGTAAACGGGCCTCGATACCTTGCAATGTAGTTTGTGCTGAGGTGAGGACAGTCGCCGGTTATCACTTGTCTCATTCGCCAAATTAATTTATTGCATACGTCACTTTATAGCTTCCTGATTTCTTTACTTCGCTACTGGTTTTATTAATTATATTTTTATCTTTCTTTATCTTTTCTTATGGTTAAAATAAAAATAATATTATGCTATTAAGGCTTTAGATTAATTATAGCTATTATAAAATTTGGTATTTGGATAATAATTAATGTTTTCATAAAAACCTTCAAACCAGTAGATACTCGCCAGAGATGAAAAAAAGAGATACACCACCAAGGAGTAAACCGAAATTAATAATCAATCTTGATCCAATTGTTAAACAGCTCTTCCAATTATGGAACCTGGATTGAATTCTTGGATTACAGATCGATTTTTTGATCTATCCCTCCGTCTGTGAACCGTTATTTGTATGAATGTGTTTTTTGGTATAATATTTGGTAATATTTGGTATAACTCGCTAAATAAAATGCCTTAGTCTATCGAATACTAAACGCTGCTTCGTCCGTGAATAATTGATTATAATATAGTTTCGGTAATTGTAGTTATTATAACCTTCAATTTGGCGGTTCCTGTGGTTTCTTAGTGGATTGTCACTGGTAATATATACAGACATCTTAAATTTATTTTCCATTTGTCACAAAAGGGGGGGTTCGAAAATAATGACCAGTAATGGGACAGAATTTATTTATATAATACCTAAAAATAGGATAAAAAAGGTGCTTTGGGTCCAAAATATACGGGAGTATGTAGTGGGAGGGGGGGGGGAGGTATTCATAGTTTACCTCAAGTTATTGAAATAATTATGTATTAAAGAGTTTAATATAAAATACCCGGTATATAATTATAATAATCGTTCGTTACCGGCGCCGGAGTGTGGCGTAAATCAACCGCAGTGTTAACTAGTTACTTAACCTGTCTTTACCTGTGATTTTGGTTCTAATCTATCACATCAATTATTTTAACTCAATCAATAGCATCCATTTTGTTTATTGTACTTTATATATCTTTGGAATCGTTTGTACAAAAATAGTTATTTATAATTAAATTTTGTCTATGAATGAACTGTAAACCCACGTGTGTGTTACATACAATCAAAATACAACCCAATTACCGTAACATAAAGTTCAGAATCATTTGATTGAAAGGTGAAAGGTTTAAACAAAATTAAAGACCACAAGAATAAATACTGACAATGTAATTTAGACTTTATACAAATTTAATAGATCTCAATTTAGTTTATCATATTCTGATACACTATTGAACATGAAGGAATCATTCGAGGTGTTTTTGTTACATATCTTTGAAGATATGTGTAATATATTTATATATATATTCAACCCTTAGGATACAGGTTATTTACGAAAGATGACTTTAAGATAAAATATACATATATACACACACACACACACACACACGCATGCACGCACGCACGCACGCACGCACTAAAACATCCAAACTAATGTATATTAAAATCTAGTGATTTCACCTTACTAGATTAGTAATATATTCATAACTAATCTACAATTAACAACCATTCCACTAATGTATCTACCATATATAGTAAGTAGATAGACCTGCTATCATTACAATATTATCTACGTAATATTAATCACTTCTGAATATTAAACTATATTTCACTTAATATTTAATATTAATTTACGTATTCTGAGTTATTACTACTACCCGCGACTTAGCGCGGAATGTTTTTTAAAGTAAGTAGTGTAAGTTACTCCTTATAACAGATATCAGTTAAAGTCCTGTCAAAATCGGTCCACTTGTTTTTGAGATTAGCAGGAACAAACAGACAGACAGACAGAAATAAAGTTTTTTTCATATATATTTTTTTAAGTATCGTATATTTAAAAGCTGTTAATTTGGAATTACAAACAGACACAACAATTATTTATATGTATATTATAAAGATTGTACACACTGACTGCTGTTTAAGTCTATTTGTATTTGTGTCTGTAATTTTTAAATCCCCCCCCTCCCCCTCCCCCTCCTTTAACACTAGGATGGCTTTACAATGCGGTAGTTGTTTTATTAAAATGAATACATATAAAATAATAATTAACACAATTTTAATAATAAAATATAATTATGAATATAAAAATTAATGGCGTACTTCGCTATTTTATATTGTCACAAATATCATGAACAGTAGTCAATTGAAGCAATAATTCAGTTTAACATTTAATAATAAATGTATGTTGGTTGATGCAATTACATATACCTCATAAATGTTAATGTTTTATAATTTCATACTTGATAACATATAATTTTAATACCACATCCATATGAGTGAATGTATGAATGATATGAAGGAGTGAATGTATAACATTTGTATAGATAAATAAACCAGGAAGCCTTTAGAGGGACGGTTCAAGAAACTATTTTCAAAAGACTTGTTATTCACATGCAAGAACACAACATTACAATATCAAGCAATCTTCACAATTCGTTTTAGTCTGAAAAGACTAAATTAGCAAGTATTACACTTATTTGAGACTGAATGTCTAATTTGTATATGTATTAGCCTGTATATGTATAAGTCTGTATATGTATAAGTATATTTGTATAAATAACCATTTATAAATCTTTCAACAGTAAGTAACAAATACGTATCAAATATTTCTTCTACCAATACTCATTAATAACTTTTCTATAAGTTTAGAATTATATATTATTAGTGGCTGCAATACTCCTGATTCGGATGTTGACTGACATTCGGATGTTAAATGAAATAAGATCTAAAAAACTTCGTTAAAGTACCGCCAAATTTGGCGTGTCATTACCGGTATCCAATATGGCGGTAAATGGGCCTTGGGACGCCATAATTCGAGATTTGATTACTATTTTTCCACTGTATCTCAAGGTTGCATATCTAATAATATGGACGAAACTGAATAATAAAATAAATAACAATTCTTTTCTAATTGTTTCAGCACGCAAATGCAGTCCGCGAATCAGCTCGGTTGATCCTTGACGCTCCAGCTCCGGAATCTGACGACGCTCTCACCCTGGCGAAGGCACTTCGCTCCAGACCTCCAGTTAATATGCTCCCCGCTGCCAAAGCTGGAACTTTCTTCGCGCGGGATAATTTATCCAATTTTATCGACTGGTGCCGCAGAGCACTTGGAATTTTAGAATGTCTGCTGTTCGAAACTGACGATCTATGTCTCCGTAAGAACGAGAAACACGTTGTGCTATGTCTCTTGGAAGTGGCTAGAAAAGGAGCTGTCCTGGGAATGCCAGCTCCACTGCTCGTCCAAATGGAGAAGCAAATAGAAAGAGAGTTAGCGGGAGAGGAGTTGAGACCTGATGATTCCGCTCTGGGCTTGGTGCCATCGGCGCCTCAGCCGCAATTAGTGACAAACGACTTGAGGAGTCTGGATGAGAGGGTCAGAGACTTGGTGGAGAGGTGCTCGTGTCCAACCCAGTTCCCCATGGTGAGGGTGTCGGAGGGGAAATACAGGATCGGGGACACGAGGCTCCTGATATTCGTCAGGGTAAGCATTTTAAACACACAATAATAATTAAAACAATTATTTTTACCATACAAATGTTTACAAATATTATGGATATAAAGGCGTGAGGTGAACAGGAAGACAAGTGACATTGATGGATTACTTTATTTACTTAACCAGTTATTCTAGATTCTAGAATACAGATGTAATTCATACAATTTAATTTAATTACGTAAATACATACATACATACATACATACAATATCGTAATATGTATACATATTGATGATGTTCAAGACAATTTTCATTGTTTCTTACATACTAGCTGTTTCCCGCTACTCTGCGGATGAGAAAGGTTAACTGTTAGGTTTGAACAAATACGAACAAACAGAATTATCCATAGATTTAGATAGACAACAAATTTCTAATATTACTAAGACTTGTGGTGTGAAGTTATAAAAAAATTAATCTAAGTTAGAATAATATAGTTCCATAAAAATGTTGTTCTACAATTATTTTTTGCTCAAGATATTTATATAGTTTTATTAACGTAGAATATAGATTTTGAATATTTTGTATGTTCGTTTGTTTCACTAATTTTTAAAATGTTAAATTTTACTTATTTAAGTAAATATAAAGATCAATCTGCAAAATCTGATATCAGTAATATCGTGGGAAAATATACAAGTAATGAGTCATAAACACACACACACACACGCACACACACTCGCAGACAAACACACACATCAACATCAACCTTATCAGATATGAAAAGCACTGGATGTTATCCATGTTTGGACCAGAACCTTGAGAATATGGAGTGATTAAGGAGAACTATCATAATATGATCCCTATATCAGAAAAACAATCTTAATTTGAAAGACCATTTGGACTGGTTTTAATTTATAAGGCCTAACCAAAATTTTGTATTAGTTTATTTTTTATACTAATTATTTAAGTGACTCGAATTATTATATATAGCCTATTAAAACAAATACTATCAAATTCCACTGCATTATATAAAGGTCAAATCCACTAGCACTAAATCGATATTTTTACCAAACATGGATTCAACTGCGATGAATCATCGTTTAAAATGGTTTAGTCTGATTTAGATGCGTCTAACATGGACCGACCCAAGTATGAGAACCACGTGCTGGGCAGCGCTTATTTATGTAATAATTGACCCTAATCTATATCTATATTATCAAATTATAGATGAGAAAGTTCAGAAGTTCAAAGACAACACCAAAAATATTATTCGAGTTATATCTCAGATAGTAAATATTAGTATATCATTCTAAACGAAGAAAACTATTTGCATTTACAAATATGTATACTATAATACAACAAAGCTCATATGTTTCTCCCTTTCAGATCCTCCGCTCCCATGTTATGGTTCGCGTTGGAGGGGGCTGGGACACCCTGGCCCACTACCTGGACAAGCATGATCCTTGCCGCTGTCGCGCCCAGCACAGAACCTCCCTCTCAGCTCGCCTGGCTCGCCCCAAGCAGGACCTCGCTGGAGCCACCGTCACATACGAGAGACCAGACCCCGGCCCGACATCGCTTCCATATAAAGATTATAAGGAAGCCAAGAACTATGAACCAATGTCACTCCAATATTCATCGAAATTATACAACGATGACCACAGAGCTGGTCACTACCAATCCAGCAACAAAATTGACGCTCCTACCAGTTTACCATATCTGGGAGACATGGACCGGGCTTCTTCCCCAAATAGAAAGATACTTCAAAGAAACAGCAGTCCCGGAAGGCATTCCTCTTCACCAGATCGCAGGACTAAAATCGTGGTATCAAATCACTTGGTACCAGCACCTCATGGGGTGAGGAATAAGAGTCCACGGCCGGTGTCTCCCGCACCAGCAGCTGAAAGCGCATCAGATAACGGTTCAGAAGTATCCGATGAAGGGTACAGGAGTCTGGGCGTGGTGGCTGGCTCCACTCAGGGATCACCCTCAACGAAAACAACGAATCGATATTCACTTCACAGTCAGAACTCCATGGACGACGCTGATTTTAGTGGTGAGTTATGGACTTTATTTACATCTTTTCCACCTTCAATCAATAGCAGTTATCACTTGTGTATGAAATGGAAGTAACAGAAGGGCCTATTTTGATACCATACTCATCGATATAAGCCCTTCTGTATACACTCTCCAACTTAACATAAGGCTGCGAGGGTTCCAAACGCCCTGCTCTCAAGAACCACACAAACTCAGCGCGTATTTCTTTATTGTGATCACTGTTTCAAAATCAATATTTAGTAAGCATTTTACGAACTACTAGAACTTTAAAAATTAACTACTGAGGCCTATTAAGACTATTTCATACATCCGTTTTGTTCCCACAATTTTGTTACAAATTAGACGTTCTTGTGAAATGCTTCAAATTGGCGATTTCATAAAAATTGCACTGTTAACATTAGTAATTTACTTGTTACTACATATTTCATTATAAAAATTACACTAAAATTTGTACTTTGGGTAATATTAAACAATACTTTATACTGGCAATGTATGGGCTGTATAAAAACACCAGGCTAACGAAAAGCGGAACTATTGTTCTCTGAATATTGCGGTCACAGTCTAAAAGAAAGCCTTATTTCGGCTTGGTTGTACGGTTAATAAGTAATGTTTTGTGTATTTACAATAACTAATCTGTCGACAGCAAATACATATTTTTATAAAATTTTACCTATTTTGGTTTTATAGTTATTTTATTATTACTTTTATTAACACTAGCTGACCATGATTTCGCGCTGATTGTTTTTTTAATAAAAGTAGCCTAAGTTCTTATAACATCAGCTGTCCGCTAGTGACAGTCTTGTTAAAAACGATTCAGTCGTTTCAGAGATTAGTCGAAACAAACAGATAGACAAAAAGAAATTATATACGTTACGTATATACTTTCATATGCATTAATGAAAAGCTGTTAATTGGGAAATACAAACAGACACTTCTTTTAATTTTTACTATAGACATAAGTATGATTGCAGTAATAATATAAACACAATCAACACGTGCTACAAACGTAGCTCTCACAGATCCAACTCCTTACTTGCAAACAGATAGACAGGATTGGATCTAACAAATATAAACAATGAATCATTTAGATCGTATAAAGTCATGAAGATAATTCATAACAATGTTATAATAATTCATTCATTTTCACTACACACACTCACACACACACAAACACACACACACACACACTTTAATTATTTTTTTTTAACAAATAATGGTTCAACAAATCTTTATTTTATTAAAATGTTTAAAGAAAGTATATATATATATATATATATATATATATATATATATCTCCCGTGTCACGATGTTCGTTTGCTAATCTTTGAAAACACTGAACCGATTTTAATGGAACTTTGTAGATTGTACGTCCTACTTAAAAGATAATTTTTATCACGATTAATAATCTTAAATTTGATATTGATAATTTAAATTTTTTATACATATTAATTCACTTATAATTTCTTTAAAATTCCAATAGATGGCGGTGTTATAAAAATTTTAAATTTTATTATTTAAACACGAAGTCGCTGACAAGAGCTAATATAAAAAATGTTTTCGAAATTGAAATCAACAGCAAGTGAAAGGTAACCAAAAGTCATAGATCCTTGATTGGGGCAATGGTTTGCCATTTTGGTCGACACAATAATAAAAATAACACCTCTATTTATATGGAAATAAGATTTAAAATCGCATATACATTTTATCGTTCAGACGTGAGGGTATGTCATTCAAAGTTATTTTAAAATCTCATTTCAAAGAAACATGCTTATTCATATTAGAAAAAACATTTCGGTCTTTTAGGAATTTGGAATTAAATATATCTTCCCTGAATTTAAACTGAATTTGAATTAAAACAAGTTTCATATAGTTTTTATAGTTTAATACTAATATAATATAATACTAAGTTAAAAGAATACAATTCTTGCCGGTTCTTAACCATATTTCTATCCTGTGGGACCGTGCAATATTAACATCTATGTATGTATATTTGAAATATATTTAATATAATTCATTTGTCATTATTTATACATTATCTGTTTTAAATTAAAATCTAATTTATATTACGTATTTTCACAAAAAAATTGTGTTATAAAATTTTCATAGACTAAGTTCCCGAAACCTGGAATGTTAGTAGTATTATAGATTTGAATAAATACCAGGATGATACCTGATGATAAGAGTCCTTAACCATTACCTTGGTGAATGACCTCAAAATTTGGCACAAACGAGAGCTCATTCGCTATTATTGACAATGGAATAAACATTTCAATCAGTGTAGGAGGTACTTCGTTTCCTTTTACGAGAATTCGACCGGACCTCGACACCAAAAGGGCTGAAGTGATATAAGAATAGCCTTATAACAATATAAATGATTACATAATTAAATTACTAACTTAATTAACACTAAACCTACCAAGTACCGGTCAAATTGACCGTTCTTAAACTTTTGTAAAACTTACACATTTTTAAACGTTATAATATCGTTATCAAACTACATGACAATTCTTAGAATATGCATATAATATTTTCTACACTCTTTACTTTTAGTTATTTCCATTATTACCTGCATTATATAATAAAATAATTTTTAATTACCGGTCAATTTGACGACGTGCGGTAGGAACAGGTATGCAAGAATTGTCGGTAGGTTTAGTGTTAAAACACACAGTAAGAGCAAAATTAATATAAATGGCGACAATAGTAAAATAACTAAAAATAAAATAAATAACTAATAATACTAATAAGAATCAAATGAATTTATTTATATTAAATAATAAATAACTTATAAATGATTTATAACAATTAAGTCCATATTTCTAAAGGTTGTGAATTTTGCACACGATACTAGAACAAATACAGATATAGCAAAACATTAACTGTTATGGAGAACCCGGAACAACATATAATATATAACCATTTGATATGTATTATAATATACATACTCGATATATGTCTTTGTCTATATATGTATATATTATTATACATATACAAGGGAACTTCCCGGCCCTTCGGGCCAGGAAGGGTCAAAGGTCACGTATGAGGTTGGCACCTACTCTATTTTGTAGCCTGATTCAATAGCTTTTTTTTGATGTATTACACATTATTGTGTGATTTGTGGATGATAAGTGATGCGCGTGCATACAGAGTCAATTAGGTCATTATTATATAGTAAGGATTGTAAAGTTTGAGATTTAAAATACAATAACGCTTTCAAAAATACTATAAAATAACAATGATAGGAGTTCATGATGATGATGATGATGATGATCACGATGATGATTGATGATAAATTATTAAATAATAAGTTTAAAGAAGATAAGACAGCTTGCTAAGTGTCTGTCATTAGTTTTTCTAAAGCAAATAACTCTCCTAGTTGGTAGCTTGATAATGAAGTGTTTGTATAGAACTTTCAGTAAAGATTGTTAGGTTGATTTTTATATTATTGATTATAAATATAATAATATTTTTCAGAGCGTCTCGACCACGACGACGGGTGCCACATTGATAAAACCGACCGCGTTGATGATTACGTTAGCCTCAACACCGGCCTGCGCAAGACTGACTTCTCCGGCACATTTTACGGCAGCAGGAAGAACAGCTCAGAGGACAAGTCCAACAGAGCCAGCCCAGAGTGCATTGTGGTACATGAAAACAATAACTCTCCCAGCAAAAGCCTGAGACCAACAAGAGAGAGTACTCAGTCACCAGCCAAAACTATCAGGAATAGACCGGCCAGTAGGATTCCACACTCACCGGTAAGAAATAGGACACCCAGTAGAGGAAATACACCAAGTCCCAAGCACACTGCCAATCCTCAATCATCACCCAAATTAGCGCCTAAATTACCCCCCACAAGCCGGAATACATGGGGAGGGAGATCAGCTCCGAATCAAGCTAAAGCAAAGTCCAGGCCAACTATTGGAGCCGATACTTTTGAGAACCCAAATAAGTCACCAAAAACAAAGGCCAAAGCTCCACAAAATGAGGCCTTTAAGAGAAACTCACCTCTCAGAGCCAGCAGCACTACTCTGAGGTCACCCACACATCAAAAGGCTTTGAGTCCACTTCTCGAACAAATTTTAAGATCTGCCGAGTCCGCCAAAGACGATGCTTCAGTTTTGGAGAAAATGAAAGAAATAATCAGAACCTATTCGAAGGGAGAGGACTCGATATCTCGGACGAGTTCCAAAGACTCTGATTACGCTGACTTCACCTCGGCTTGGGTGATGTCCGACGGTAAACTGGAAAGATCTACCAGCACTAGACAATTGGCTACACCCAGGAAAGATCCTAGGACCGGTTCGTCCAGGATACCCGCCCCCGTGTCCCTGGGCTGCCGGCGGTCCACCTCCACCACGCAGTTCCAATGACGAGCTGAACAACTTAAAGTAAAAGACTGAATTGAATTATTCGAATCAAAGTGTTAGTGAGTGAAGTGAGAAGGTAGTTTTTGTTTCAAAAGCTTAGAACCTCACTGGGAGGTAAATACCTTGACGTAGTGACTCCCAAAATAATAATATTATAAATGATATCTCTGTCATATCTTTTTAATTAGATGTTCATTATTAATAGTAATATTACTCTAATAACAATTATTATTATTCTATTTAGAGTAGATGTACACTAACAATGACAATTATAGTTTATCATTATGACGTTAAAAGATAAATGACATAAAGATTAAGAGAAAGATAAGACAAGATAAGTTAACAAAGAAAGCGAGATGGTGCTACTTTTTACTTGGTTATTTAGTTAGGTTATTTTTTTTTAAATTTACGATTATTTTATTAGACGCTATAATAATCTTCAGCTTAAATTGTGTTTTAGTTTTCGTGACGAGTTATTTTAAGTTATTTATTAAGAGTTATTTTTAATCCCGGTATTTTTTGAAAATTTCAATCATTAAAAAATTTATGGAGCCGGGAGTTTTGGCAATTTTTCGTTTCAGTAATCTCATTTCTGTAAGATATTGCGGGCGGAGCTTATAAATGCAGAATTAAAGGGAATAGAGTCGGCATTAGATTTATTACTAGATATAGATGATATTTTGATACCTTGTAGTATATTTTTTCAAATTAAATGTACCGTCCATTACCATTTAGGGTCGTTTCGTTCATTTTAAATAAATAATTTAATATTACATTAAATTCTTGTTCGAAGCGGCTTGTGTGGACTAAATAGGATAGATGCACTAAAATATTTCTTGCAAAGTTTCACTTCAATATATTTTATATGGTATAAGCTATAATACATTTTATTTGCTTAATATAACTGCACTTATAACGCTCTGTTCCTTGTAAAATAATTACCAAATAATTAATTTGGTAACGAATTATTTTGTTACGATTATAGTTCAGAGGTAATTTGAGTTTGAAACATAAAATAAGGTATAATTATATATTATATTATGGTAAATTATTAATTTATTTAAACACCTCTGTTTAAAAATGTTTATTGGACGCCTGATCTGTATCATGTTAAAGTTATAATTAACTTTGTTTCTATATATTGATAATGGGTTAGTTTAAGTCTTCTACGTATGTTACCAGTGACTATGCCATAGATCGTTATAATTCACTGAATAAAAATTATAATAAGTATTGTTCTTTTTATTTTATACCCTATAATATATTTGTTTTGAAAATAGTAGACTAAGTAACTAATTATTATCATCTATCCGCCAGTGAAAGTACTGTTAAAATTGTTCCAGCCGTTTCAGAGGCTAATCTCTGAAACCAACAAAATATATCATATAATTATCGTATATACTTTCATATGCATTTAGTAAAAGTTGTTAATTTAGAATTACAAACAGACACTTCAATTTTATTTATGTGTATAGATAAAACTTAAAATATAATATACTTTATAAAGTTATACAAACGTCCAAACTGACAGTACTATGTGAAAGAAGAAAAAAAGACAGCGTCAAACCAAGTACAGCGTGCAACATGACTGAAAACTGATAAAACAAATTAACAACCTGGAAAATGAGCTCAAGGCTGCTGGTCGCACATTTCTGGGAGACTTCATTTTTCCTTCTGATCATATTCGCTGCGTATCTCTCGATTCGTGGACTGCTGCGGGCTACCAGGACCTCCAGGATACCTTGCTAGGTACTTAATACCTGTAGATATCTAAAGTCTGAGAATATTCACTATTTATGTTATTACGATGTTTGTTAACATTTGTGAAATTTCTTATCAATGAATCCAATAATCATCCTCCAGCTGACAGTTAATGTTCAATAAATAGAAATAATCTTGTGAACGTATGAATTAATTTCGCAAACATGTTATTGTTATAGATTCAAAATGGAATGGAACGGATTGGTATTGGGGATGCTTATTTATTTTCTTCTCGTCGGAATATGTATGTATATAGTAATCATTAGCTATGGTTTCCATATGATATATATAATATAGTAGCGACATCTAGTTTCAATATTATACATTTCGCAGTGTTAATAATAAATGAAGCATTCTGCAAGACTGCCTGTTTGAACAACGCGCGGAGAGCTTTAGACTCGCAAGAAATACCAGACATTGAGTTAAATGAGCGAATGCCGTCCACATTAAAACATGACAAAAAGGGGAATTTTACGTACAAAAAACATAATAATACATACGTAATTTAGCTATCCACCGTTAGATGGCGCTATCGAAATTTCATCAAAACGGTACTGAATTTGAAAATAAGACATGAAATTTGGTCATACAAAATAAAAAACAAAGTATTTTGTATATTATTTTAATATGTACATTATTAATTAATTAAAGCAGTTTCAATAAATACAGTTCTTACTGCATTTGAATCGCCGTTACAGTTAATTCTTAGTCTTCCATTATATTATACTAAACTTAAAATTAAATTTGGATCACAGATTAATCTTCAAGAAATATTTTGTTCATGGGAACTTTGTCGAATATCTTGTTAGTTACGTCCTTAAACACGGAGCTGAGACTCTTCTCGTAGGATTCCTTTAGCTCATTGAAGACCAGCTCGGAGTTTTCGTTCAGGAATCTGAAATTGAGATATATAAACTTTAATAAAAATTCTATATCAGAGACCCTATAAATAGAGATATAAACGACACCACGTACTATAGCTTCTAAGTACTATATATATAATAATTTTAAGACCAGTCTAGAAAAAGTTTTTTCCAGTGTACCTTCAGGATATGCAATAAAAAGGCACCTAATTTTTATTGATTTCAGTTGACACTGACATCATTTAAAATTCTTGAAAAAAAAATTAATTTTAATAATACACATGATTTATCTGAAGTTAGTAAAAAAATATGCTGTATGAAAAAATCAATAAGGTACATTTGAGTTTTTGTCAAATTTTAAGTTAAGGATAGAGATTTATTAAAATACATACCTCTTAGAAGATATTACTATTTGTATATAACTTACATATTCATCTGATCACCGAGTCGCTTGTCTCCGTTGAAGAGATTGGAGAAATAAAGCGTCACCTTCTCTGGTATGAACTTGACTCTGTAATCCTTTATGTGCATGTACGTGACTCCGTCCCTGACTATCGGTTCGCCGACTAAGTCGTGCTTTACAACGAGATTTACTAAAACATATTGGTAAATAATTGTACTCAAAATTGTAGTTAAGTTTCATTATAACTAACCTTTAGTATTTATTCTTTTTTTTTCAATAATTCCCCTGTTAAATAAGAGATGGCGCTTTCAAATTAAATGTAGCAATAAACTACAATACTACGTTTAAATTTGTTTTGCACCTGAATACTAGATGACGTTACTATAGCTTGTAAGCCTTCTCTAATTACCCAGTCAGCATCTAAGTCAGAAAGATTTCAGTATGAAGTCCTATAAAAAACTTCTTGCAGAAGTCCTAATATGACATCTTAAACAGCTCATTTTTAAGAGCTCATAATTCAGAGCTCTTAATGAACCCTTAAATGAGAAGTCGATTTTTTTACATCCAAATGAATATTTTTTTCTGACCTCTTTTTATGAATTCAATTAAAAGAGCTAATTAAGTATTCATTTTCACGAGTTCGTAAAAATGAGCTTTTTAAGAGCTTTTTAAGAGCTATTTCAAGAGGTCCTAAGATGTACGTTAGGTGGCGCATTCGACTTCTTCAGGAGGTCTTGAGAACGTCTTTCTGACTTAAGATCTGACGTCCAAATCAGAAATCTGAGCTCATTCAGAATAACTTAATACGTCATTTTGCTATTTGGGTAAATGATAAATGGCAGTCATTTATCTGAAATTAAGGTTTCTTAATTTATTAATAGATGGCGTTACTAGTTATAACCTAAAATAAAAAGAGGGTGGTGCAAGTTTGCAAAATTGAGTTTTCCAAATTAAACAACAGATGCCGTTACTCCAGTAACATGTTATCTTATTTGATAATAGATGGCGCTCATACCCATAGTGATATTCGCAATTCCTTTTCCTTGTATGGGCAGGACGAGTATCCTCCCCTTCATGACGTAGTCTGCTACAAACTCCATTTTAGGAGTCAATGAGTCGGTACGTAACCTGTAGTGCTTGAGATCGGCTCTGAAATTTTACGAGAAATGTATGAAAACTTAGAGCTTATATTTCTAACAGAGATTCATATATTCTAATAAAAATATGCATATATTTGAATTAATAATCGATAGAAATGTAATAATTAGGTGAACACCCAAAAAAAAACCAATTAAATTGAAATAATTTAATATGCAAGCGATTACTGTGCAAATAATAAAATTTTCATATAAAGTATATGATAAGTTAGTTTCAAGGTAATTATGATGGCTGTAAGTTGAAATACTATTCGTTACGTGAGAAAACTAACGACATTATGAGGGTAAGAAAGTAGGAAGATAAAAGAATATGAAGGTATTAGTGTATGAGGGCAATAGTGTATGAAGGTAAGAGTGTATGAGGTATACTTGTATGTGGTGATGAAGGACGAGGTGAGTCCGTGCAGCTTGATGTTCCTGTAGTTCTGCGTGATGGTGACGGGTCCCGCGCCGGAGTCGATGTCCATGTTGGACACCAGCAGCGGCTCCAGCGGCGGCACCGACAGCTCGGGGATACCTGCACCAGGTCATATTAAACCTCTTTTTTACATTATATACTTTTTATTATTATTTACTATGAGTGTATTTGTACAAACTAAATAAAAATAATATTAGCAAAACTTTTTTAATATTAAATTTTTGTCGTTTTTTTAATTTACGAGTGTCAGATAATAGGATATAATAATATTTTATCACTTCACAGTAACGAAAATTTAACATAAAAAATATAAGTACAGTAATCCATGTACATTCGTTCCCCGTTATAGGAAAACGCGTTGTAGGAATATTCTTGTATAAAGCGCTCGTATGACCGTATAACGCGTTAGGTAGAACGTTAAACTTTTCTCGTTAAAGGCGGTTTAAATGGAATATTAAGAAAGAACTTTATTTAATTTAATTTTTATTTAATTTTATTACACAATGTGCAAAGATAAGCGAAATTAATTATGAACTGTAAAAAATAATTATAAATTTCATAGCTTAGAAATATAACGTGTTTAATTCCCGCGTTATATGAGGGAGAACACGTATTAGGACAGAAATCGCGTTATAAGAGTACCGTGTTGACTGAATCCAAGTACAAAGGATCAATATGCGATATATAAATACTCTTCCTGTACTCTTCAGTGTAATCTGGTTTTTAAGATTTACGACTATAATACTTTTAATCACGGAAATACCTTTTAAAGATAACTTATTAAGTATCAATACGTCAAGGATCGTATCCGGGACGATATTTATAACTTTTATGTGTATACTTAGTTAAATAGGGAAGTGAGAACAGATATGTGACCTTCGACCTTCAACCTTCGGCCTTAGACCTTTGACCTTTGGTCTTAGACCTTAGACCACATGTTATACAACATCTAAGGCCCGAACTAAATAGTGTTGTGTAAATAATAGCGTGATTTATTTTACCGCTAACGCCATCTTGTTTTCGAAAATGTATTTTAGATCAGGGGTTCCCAAACTATTTTTTGCAAGAGACCCATTTGAATGAACTAATATCATAAAGTCAATAGCCAAATTATTTTAAAAATATCTTATCCGCTTATAGACTTGATGAGTTTTTTTATATAATACTCAAACATTAGCCTTTCTTATACCAAGTTACATGTAACACAATTTATACAATATCAAATAAGAACTTATAAATAGGGGTCGATTTTTAAACTTTTCCGATCCCCAAAATCACGTTCGTATGACCACTTTGGGAAACCCTGACTTATTCGTACATAAATAATGATAAATAATACGGAAACATTATTATTAAATATTATGTACATTTATTACATAGTGCTGTTAATATTAATTTTATTCAAACAAGTATTTATGTATTGTATATTTTGTTGTATAATTTTATATTAATTAAATTTATACACATAATCTAATAGTACTCTGTATTTTATATAGATCATTTCTTTGACTATATTGTGACTTTAATGTGACATGTATTATAAAAATTACGGTAATCATTGATAATCAGTAATTACGCCATGGTGGTAATTATTTAATGTTCTTTTGTCACCATAATTGTAATTACACGCGGTTAACAATTAAAGTTGTATTTATAACTATTTATATATAATAATACTAGCTGTTGCTCGCAACGTCTGCTGCTTCATAAACTATTTTAAATTAAAACTGTATAACACCATCTATAGGAAACTTTAAGAACTTAAAAGTTAATAAAATTTTTTATATACGAAAAAACATCACATCGTAATAAAAAAATGGAGATTATCGAAATAAAAACTATCCTATCTTTTTTAAGTTCGACCAAAATCTACAAAATTTCATTGAAATTAGTTCAGTTACAAAGATTAGCGAACGAACATCGTGACACGGGATTTATATATATATATATGTTCTTACCGTTTCTCATTTTCCTGAGCGCGTCTGGAACAGCTTGTTTGAGACACTCATTGAGCTTGCCGTCTCGCTGGTGGCATTTGATAAAACTGTCCGCTGAAATAAATAGTATTATTTTAAGTTACATGGACTAATATCATGATGATGAAGACAAAATATACATTAAATATCCTGTTAACACTAAACCTACAAAGTACCGGGCAAATTGACCGTTCTTAAACTTTTTTAAAACTTACACATTTTTAAACGTTATAATATCGTTATCAATTTACATGACAATACTTAGAATATGCATATAATATTTTCTTCACTCTTTACTTTTAGTTATTTCCATTATTACCTGCGTTATATAATAAAATAATTTTTAATTACCGGAAAATTTGACAGCGTGCGGTTGGAACAGGTACACAAGAATTGTCGGTAGGTTTAGTGTTAATAACGAAATTAGTTGTAAATACGGCAGTTTAATATTTATACGTTATAATTAGTACAATCTGGTGCGCGTTGTTTTTTTTTTACATATCTTGAAAAGGCAATAGGAACTAAACTCATACATTCTTTTCTTTAGCATATTAATCGTTTTTTATAATACACTATTCAACCTTAAGATTATTAAAGATTCCCTAGGATTATGGTCGCCATTTGTAAAAAAATATATGGTATTAAAGAAAATGACATGTTTTTTTAATTTTTTATCTATGAATATGGTGCATAAATAAATAAAAAATAAAAATGATTTCAAAAGTAAGGTTTGTGAAATAAGTATTGTTTAGTGAAGATAATGGTGAAACTGGGCCATAAACAGTAAAAGTAAATATCAAAACTTCCGCAGCAAGGATGGAAGGCCATTGACACAACATTTGCGATATATCTAAGGTTTGCGTATCGTTGGTTGGTTGGTTGCGACACGCGGCCTTCGACGACTCTTGCATATCAGATTATTTTTCTTGTTCCGAATATGACATGTTCCGTAGTTTTCCATTTGATTTGTAAATGTACTGACATCTTGTGATTTGAAATACTTTTATTTATTTGAAAGATTACTTAATGATGTTTGCGATAAATTCGGCCAATACTAATGGTAGGATTTGACAAAAACTTTATATATTTCCCTAAAAGGTAAATCTTTGTTTATCTCTTGTTCCATGGTCTTTCTAAGAATAACACAGTAAATAGATACATTTCTAGTTGCTGCACGTCTTTAAATGACCGCCTGACCTCTATAACCTGTCAAGGTCGAGCGAATCACTTGGACTGATGAATATTTAATTCCCACAGACTATATAAAGACTTCAATTTAGACGAATATAATACAAGAATATTTAAAAACAAATAATAAATAGTATTAATATACAATCCCGTCGTATTTTAACATGGATATAATAAAGGCTGAATAATCGATTGCTTGGCCGTCATAATGGCGTTTATATTTACAGAATACAGATCCTTTGTTTGACAGATTGACACTCATGCCAAAGGTTAACTGCCCGACCATAACAGACAATAAATTAGTGGTATGACCATAGAGTTAAGGACGCACGTGTAGAAAAAACATTATTAATATATCACTTAAATATATCATTTAAAAAAGACATAAGTTATTTTGTATGATAATAACGTATGATTACTTCCATTGAATACATTGTTTTATTTATGTTGTAGGAAGATATGACCATATTTAATTACAATGTTTCAGTTACATGGATATTTTATTAGTTATTGTTTTGTTTTTAATGCTGTAATATATACAAATTAGAAGTCAAGAATAAAATTTAATTGAAAATACATATTAACGAGGGGAAGTCATAGGGATTTGATGAAGTTTGTTTTATTTTGATAGTTTTTATTGCAATAATTTGCAGAATAATTATGTTATAATATAAAGGAAGCATTAACTAAAGTATGATTGATTTATTAATATTCAATACTATTTCAGGTTTCATTTTGGTTTATTATAAGTATTATAACATTAAAAACTCTTTTGCTGTCGACCTATTTATTTAACCTTTGTCGATAAAACTTCATATAATAAAAAAATATTCTAACATTATTACATGTATACTATTTCTTCATTGTTTGAATTTGAATTTTTATTTTTATAATTTTAAACTTCCTAAGATGTTATAGATAATATATACATTAAATTATTGCATTTTCAACTAATACTTGACATCATAACAGTAATATTAATTTTAGTAAAACAATATGTATATTTATATGAAAAATATACATATATAACATAAGTAACAGATCAATCCGCCTTTCTATCCGCGACCTATCCTAACAATACGTATCTCGGTAAAATGGAAAGTGAATTGTGTAATCAGATGCGCGTGCGCATTCTATTAAGATTTGGATCTATATAAGAAACACCAGTCTTTGCTTCAATGTTTATTAAGACATTAATTGTAATAAATTTTTAATAAATTTTTATATTAATAAATAATTAAATTATATTTATTTTTATTGATTATATATATTGTTTTGTATTGTTATGTTATTATTTACATTGACATTATTAATGAGCGAAGCGAGCGCAGCAAACGGAGTGCTCTATTTGAGACTTTTGCATCCCATGTCCGAGGTTGGCATGATAACGGCTATACCGATGAAATTTTGGACATTTATAGCGATGGTTATAGCGATGGAAAAAGTAAAAAAAAATACTCATGTCGTTGAAGAATAATCACCAAAAAATTGCAGACTTCAATGTAAACAAATTTGATTTTTCTATATTTTTTTGTCTGTCGGTTTCGACTTTGAACGCTGAATTGAAGATGAGTTACTCGCTCCGCCCAATTCGACGAACTCTACCGAGATTTGGCGAGTGCAGCGAGACAGAATCGAGGTCCGGTTCGCGCCTCTAGTACATTTATTCATTGAATAAACATTAAATAAGTAATTATAATTTAATTACTTTTATAATTGTAATAATTGATAAATACTAGGAAATAGTACAATTATAATTATATTGCAAATTATCATTTATTAACTAATTATTATTACAATGCAGGTTATATTAAAAACTAAGTATAAATTTCGTCTTTGCTCGCTTTTATATTATTTTTTGAATGTAGTTATTATTTTAATGATTTAAAATGCATTTACTGTTTTGATGAAGGAATATAGTTATTAATTTAAATAAAAATAATATTAATGTTACAAGTAAATGTTCCTCTGGATTATTTAACTTAGAATAAAATCTTCGTCACTTTCTCCAAGATTTAATATATATATATAAATAAATTTGTAGTGTCTGTTTGTATTCTAAATTAACAGTTTACCACTAAATGCATATGAAATTATACACGGTACTTACATATATTTTTATTTTGGTCTATCTGCTTGTTTGTTCCAGTTAATCTACGAAACGACTGGACCGATTTTAACAACTTTTACTGATAGCTGATGTTATGATGATTAAATTAGGATACTTTTATTTAATAAATATCTATTTCGCGCGATCGTAGTCGTGGGGTCAGCTAGTTTAATTGAGCGAAGCGAGCGTAGCGAGCAGAGCGTTCTACTGGAGACTTTTTCACATTCTTTGTCACGAATAGGCTTGAAAACTACTTGACTAAAAATTATGAAATTTTGTAATCAAAAAGATACACAATTTAAAATTGTCATGTGATTGAGGGATAATAGTCCAAAAGCTGATATCCCATTGAAGTCAATGGGAAATGACACTCATTATACTGGGCTCGCTTCGCTCAATATGCAATCGGCACCCGAGATTTCGCGAGCGCAGCGAGTCGAAATTGAGGGTTTGTTGGCGCCCCTATTATTTTTATATATAATATAATGCCTCATACAAACCTACAAACAAACAAATCAGAACAAACCTCAAATAATCTCAAATGGTTACACAATAAATAGTTTTTTTCCAGTAACCTTAACCTTCCGACGCTTGCACAAACAATACAACTAAATAAATAACACAACATACAGACATTGCATTATAACATATATACTATTGTAACTCTTATGCGCATTGGAATAAGATTTAAAATGATATGATAAAGATGATAGCTTTCGAAAGATAGCGAAACCACGTGGCACTTTCAACTCTCAAGGTAGGCAATATTTGATAGGATATGAGGAAACCAAGACTGTCCATATTAGTACAGAAATTTTTATTATTTTTCGTATTTCATTGTAGGCCTTAAAAATATAAGAAATGTAATTATTGCCAGCAACTTTAACATAATATATGTGATTGTTGCCAGTAGGGAGGGGGGGTTATTTAAATCTTGGACAGGGAGGGTTCAGGAGTTGCTTAAAATCATCACGTGTTTGAAGAACCCCTAACAAGAATCGATGCGGTGCTATGTATGGATAATACTTTTTTTTATAGAAATCATCTGATAGACCTGATGGTATTTGGTTGGCTTCCTGAACTCTCAATCTCTAATATATATTAGAGATTGAGAGTTCACGAAATAAACGTAAAGCTTTCTTTAAAAAACGAGAAAAGAATAAAATAAACGAAAATGAAGGGAGGAGACCAATAGTAGACAAAAATTTATGCAGTTTACGTTTGCATCATCACAGTAAAATTTATTTAATTCGATACATTGTATTTAAAAGAAGAATCGAATTCGAAATGTCAAATACAGTATTTACAAATAAAGTTCACAAAATAATAAATATTTGACAGCGCTGTCATATATTTGACATTGACACCAAACAATCTTTTTTTTTTTAAGAAAAAACTAATTGGATAAAAACTATCTGACAGAACTGTTACAATTGATTTGACAGCAAATAAGTTTTTTAATTCATAATCATACAAAGAAAAATAAATAAGTTTACTTTCAGTAAGGAACGTTTGTTGAATGAATATTTAAGAGCATTGTCATAAACTATGATTTGACATTGACAGTAAAAATGTTTTTTTTTTAATTAAATAAAGGATTAAGAAGCAACGAACTCTCAAGGCTGATTTTTTAAGGGACAATAGTGATAAAGACAATACAAATAAAAACAAAACACAATTTATATTCAGGGCGCTACACTCGTGAAGCTAAACGATTGTTTAGGTCAGTAACGAAAGTTGTACTTAAATAAATATAAGTAAATAAGTTTAGTCTTTATGTGACTGAATTGAAATAATGTTTAAAAAAAAGGTATTTGTATTTTTATAACTGATATAAAGTAAATATCTTTTTAAACAATAATTAACGTTATATAGCATATACGTAGGTATTTTTTAATATCAAGTGTCAAGATTATGTATCTATGATGTACATCTATTATATTTCTTGACAGTATTTCTTTTCAAGATATATTCTATTCACGTTCCTTCATATTTTTTTATTCGATTAGAAAATAAAAATCAATGAATAATAGTAGATATATATAATTATTTACAGAATATATATTCATTATATATGAATTTAAAAGTATGAAATTCATTTATATTATTATTATCATATACTTAACGTTTTTTTTATCATTATAGGAAAAAAAAATTGTTATGGCTGACATATTCATACGATTTCTAATATGTACTAAAGTTTTCACGCAATATTAATTAAAAAATTTGGAATAATAAAAAAATATCTATGATTAAATAATATTTTATATGTTTATCTGCTTTTTATAGCCCTTCAAGCTCATATTGTATTTCAAACATGGCTTCAACTTCTATTAAATCACACACACACACGTACTGTAGACATTTGCTGCATTCGAATTTGGCGTTATTGGCATTTATTTTAGTAACATAATAATTAAATAATATATATATATATATATATATATATATATGTCAGTTGTCTTTTTTTAAATTTTAATTATAAAGTAAAGGTCGTCGTCCTTTATGCCATTATTTATCATAGAATAAAAAAGTGTCTATTATAATTCTATTTCGGTAGATATGTTATCTGTATAAATTTAATTAAAATAATAATTAATATAAACCGTATAAGTTACTCGTTTTTATAGTCTACTAACATCCGGGGTTTCCCTTTTAACTATTACATAAATATCTGTAACCTGAGGTTACGCCGTGGTTACGGTTACCGCTTCCTACTTGTAACTAATCACTACTTATATCAATTTATTAAAATAATTATATAATATATATTTAATATTTACTATGTATTTTTGTGTTTGAAAAAAATATATAAATATGTTTTTGTAATTTATATAAGTTGATTTTATATTTAACAAAACCCACAATTTGTGTAAATTTAATTTAAGATAATTGTTACAAATTAAATTATATTATTGATTATAAATATTATTATTTATTTATATTTTATATTTTTGTGTGATATAAAATATTAAGTCCAAAAATTAAAACGCTTGCAGCAATTTTATCATAACATAAACGAAATAGAAAAATAACAAAACATATTAACTTTAAAAATAATAAAAAAACAAATAAAAAAAAAACATATATACATATATATAAAATTAATAAAGTTATTGTAATATTGTATCTGTTATTAAGATTTATATCCGAGTTACAAAACCACAACTACCTTCACCTCATAAAACGAAAATACTTACGCAACACATACTCAGCGGTCACTAACGTTAACTGAGTTAATATACAAAATAAAAACATTTCTACACTTTTTTTTCTGGCACAATGTTTTTAGATATGTGATCGAACTTTAAAAAAAGTAAGCGAGAGTGCGCGCGCAGCGTCTTTCTTGAACTGTGATCGCGCGGGAATAATGGTCTTATATATATTTATTTTTCGCGGTTACATTACAGAATGGACGTGCTATGCAAACTTGTTTTTAGGTGTATATGTCACATGGATGCAACGTATTAAATAAATGGATCTCTTTTTAACATCACCAGTAACCACCAGGTAAGAGAAGAAATCTATTCTTTGTGTAAAATCGTGTAAAAATCTATATGTACTGTGAATGTTCGAAATATCCCGAAAGAAAATAAAATTATCGTTGCATTTTCAACATTTCGAAACATCAACACTGCCCATCCGTCTCAACATAATATGCTAGCGGAGCTCATTTATTTTGAAATCAAACGTGTTGAAATCATAGTCTTTGACAATAGTATAAGTAATACATATAAAGATGACAAGATGTATGTTGGTAACTGATTCAACCGTACCAACACCCTTACAGAAAGTAGTGTAGTTGCGTTTCCTATGGAGCGTTGAATACTCAATCCCTCTTGCCTAATTGCACTCTATATTTGAAGACGAGTAAAGGTTAGAATCACAATTCTATTATAAAATAGGACAAGGTCAAGTTAGGAAAATCTATTAAATAGGAAATTTGGATGACAGTTTGTGGATATCAAATAAAAAATAGTTTCAATTTGACAGCAAGTTGACAAAATAAAACGTCAGACATGTAAAATGAAATTGTGACAAATATGTAAGATAAATTCTTTTTTATATCCTTTCAAATGTGCAGGATCGCTTTAATTTTTAATTATGTAATATATACAAGATAATTACTCCCATAATAATATAATTATTAACTTTTAATGATATTTGTATAACAATTACAGAAGCATTCATTTCGTAGGTATGCAAAATGCGTTGCGTTGTTTCGCGGTTCAAGGTCGGGCCGCTTACCGATGACAACATTAATACTTAACGATCAGCTGCAATTATTAAATATGTATTCGAGTTGTGTATAGTTTTATTAAAGTGTAGGACCTCTTTGTTTATTTACCTTTTTTTAAGAACTATTTTTTTTTATAAAATTAAAAGTCCACCAATCACAAGCTCACTAGTATCTTGATAGTGCTAGTATTAATATTGGAGTTGCTCCAGAAATACTATCTACTTTTAATTAATAAGTGTAACTATAAAATACAGAACCGGCTGCGCGGTTCGATTCATTTTTAATTCGTATGAATTTTTCCATACACGTGACTTTTATCTCTCATCTAAAATATATTTAATGTTGAAATGTTCCATTTATATTGATTGAGACATTATGGTGTGACAAACAAATTTGTATGAATTTATTGAGCTGGGCGTAAGCGGAGCTCTTAACCTTCTTTTTGAAGATACATCACGTAAAAACTAGTGAACCGATTTGAAAAAAAAAAATACAGAATTGTAGAGCTTGGGCATGTTTTTTTAAAAAACAGAATTAAAATATCTCATTCCGTTCAGAAATGATGGTCAAAAAACTGTTTCTTCATAGACTTAACGTTATGAAAACGTCCGCGCGCTTTCAATCGTCAACCTAGAAATACGCTTATAAGCAACGTTACATATAAACTACTACATAAAAAAATAAAAAAATATATATTTTATTTGAAAGGGAAGGGGGCTCAGCTCAACCTCCGCAGCGCAGCAGCAGGCCCTAATAGATGTATTAGTAGGTAGTATTTATTAGTTAATGTTATTAGGGCGAAAATACCCTTTACATTCCGTTACTATGATCGAATTAAACTAATTTTAATATACTAATAAAAATATTAAGAAAATAAGTTATTTTGTGTTACAATCACAAATTCAATAAATTTTATATTATTTAATACAATACAATAGTCTATACCAAAGTTAGAAATAAAAAAGTGTTTAAAAATAATGTTTTTGACGTAATATAATAAAAAAAATTCCTAGAACAGCTAAAATATAGTTTGTAAGATAAAATGACACAGTGCAACCTTAACACAACAAACCTAACTATATTCCCAATTTAATAAATCTATAGTAAATAATTAAACAAGCTCAAGCGGTTTGTTATCGCGCATCCTTGTATAAATTTTCATTAAACACAACAGTTGTGTTTCAGACGCATACGCGTTGGATTAGAAATTACACAAATGATGTGTGGTCGCAGTCATTGTTAATATACCTTCACATTCATACTATTGGATAGAGCGCATGTCATTATACATAAATACAACACTACTTTCCTTATTAGCAGGTAAATTGTTTTATCTACATATAAATAAAATTGAAGTGTCTGTTTGTAATTCGAAATAAACATTTCACTAAATGCATACAAAATATATACGGTAGTTACAAATAAAAAAATATATTTTTTTTCTATCTGTCTGCTTGTTCCCGCTAAACTCCGAAACAACGGGACTGATTTTAAAAGAATTTTCTTTGGCAGAGCTGGTGTTATAAGGAGTAAATTTATTTTATAATATATTTCGCGTGAACGAACCCGTGTGCACAGCTAGTATAATATAAATAATAATAATATAGTCAGGTATTTGATACAAATTAATTCATAGCATAACATAGGGTGTTATATTTACATCTATATGACCTTTGAATAATAAAGTGATTTGTTTTATACATATTATATTAGTTTCCTATTTACCTATAAGCTACATTATACTACTTCAGTGTGAATTGCATTGCTAATAAACTAACAAGTTTTAGTATCAATGTCATATATAGGTCACATATGGGCAGTGCCGGCGTTGGGGGGGCCGCGATGGGGTGACGGCCCGGGGCGCCAAATTTGGGGGGCGCTGAGGTCTGGGGCCTCGGCCTTCTGCCTTCCGCGCTGTGTACCCTCAATACTGTGCTCTATGTGCCGTATTCACAACTATGTTCAGCTGTCAGATGATTTGGTTCAGCAAAAAATAAATACTCGATATTGATTTCCTTAAGTGGGGCCCTAAATATTTTTACCCGGGGTGTCAGTAGCCCTAACGCCGCTGCTGCATATGGGTCATGTAACAGTGACTGAAAATGTATCTTAAAATATTAAAATTTTTTAATAAAGAAGTTTTTGCTGGTTTATTTGTATACAGTTAGATTTTTTTTTAATCTTTACAATGATTTGGAATATATTCTTGTTATAAGAAGAAAAAATTGCATTCCTCTTAGGTTTTTTTATATTTTTCATTGAAAAATCAACATTTTTAGAAAATTTTAATTTATTAATTCAATATCATACAATCAAATAATAATAATATCATCTTGTTTAAGGCTTTCATAATTATATTTATTATTACCAGAGAATTCTTCATAACCCCTCTGGTATCTCAAAGCTAATGAATCACTTGGTAGATTTCTATTAAACATTGAATCTCCATACAAATTCAATTTGATTATACCAAAATAGACACTGTTGTTTTCTTTTGTTATAACTTTCCTTCTTTCTTGTATTATTAGAGAATTCTTCACTGGTAACATTAGCATTATGTCTTGTACATTGTCATTAAACTTCACTTTAGCTTGTATGGTTCCGTTTATAGAATTCTGGTTATCATTAACTTTTAACGGCAACTGACATTCAATACAACGGATATTATCTTGATAGTCACTATGTATTGGGACGGGAAATAATCTATCGTTCAAATAAAACCTATACTTACATTTATGATTATTTAAACTTGTAACATTACCGTCGGTTGTTATTCTTGATTTTGCCGAATGACACTCAAAATAGTTTTTCTTTCTAAATTCCTTTAACTTTTTAATATTATCAATGTTGTTGGGATCTATAAAGTCAACACTTTCAGATTTATCTGAGCATATCTTTAAATATGAATCCGAACTTGAACTCTTTTCTGGATGCTCAATTATTGTATTTAGTGGTCCTCTATTTGGAACTGTTCCGTAAAAAGAATCTGATGATTCATGAAATTTTTCATTTCTATAGTATTGGTGGATGTGTTTCTTGTCTTTATTAATCTTAGGTTTTGTATTTATCTTGTTTAGTTCTGGTAAGCTGTGTATATGATTATACTTACTGATACTTGATTCTTTGTTAATACAAGTATTTGATGGGATATCGCCACATTTCTTACAACAGTCCAATACTTGATGCTCTAACGGATTTTGATTGAAAGTTATATCAGATTTGGTTGTTCTTTTTGGTGTTTTATTTCGACTGTATAGAGCACCTGTGGAGCAACATTCTTCTTTTGAAGAAGTGCATACATTTTTCTTGGATACAACGACTTTTTTAACTCTTTTATAATTATGGTCGGAATCATTGAATGCTCGAAGATGTTTTCTATAACGATCACAACAAACTTTGGAATTATCTTTATGTTGACAAGACATTTAAACAGATTTTTATTTCTAGTAAGTATTATTTGTACACCTTGTGACAAACAATTCAAATAAAAATCGATATGGCTGGAATACTTAAATACTAACTCGAAAATTAAATTAAAACAGCTGGTTGTCATGGAAACACTGTCAATACCTTTCGTATTTATAGTTTATTATAAAATTAATATGTTTATTTCTTTGCAGTAATTAATATTAAAAAAGTCAATTATTAATTTATTTTTATTAGTTATTTTTAAATTGCCTGTTCTTAATATATTTTGTAATTAATATTTAGTATTTCTTGAGAGACATCTAGCGTTGAATGGATATACTATAATTATATTGAGAGTTCAATTTCATGACTTGAGTAAAATATAGATGGCAGCACAAAGATATTCATACGCAAAATGTATTACGAATATGCTCGAAATCTATATACAATATAATAAAATAAGACTACACAACTAACGACGAACATTTTCATATTATAGAAAATAAAAAAGCTGCACATTTGGAAATTATTGAAAAGTCACAAAATATATTTCTATGAGATTTTTGTATGGAACTCAGGAACATTCATGTGTAGGTGGATGTATCTGTTTGGATTGTATGTAAATTAGGTCTCCCAAAAGCTCTTCAACGGATTTGGATGATATTTTCAAGTAGTAGCTTAACAAGCTTAACGAGTAGCTTATCTATCGGAACAACATAGGTTAGAATTTATAAGCATATCTAAATTGACCAAAATATACAATAAATTTTAAGTATGGCGGAAAAAAAATCAATCTGTGACATTACTTTTTGTGCCTTGTATTAGTTGTATTAACCACGTTATTCGAAGTGGATGTAAATAGTGTTATTTTCCGGTCAGTAATAACGGATGATGGGTTTTTAAAGTTTTTGGAAAAGCAAACCTCATTTTCTTATATGGAAAAAAAAATTAAGTAGAACTGCCTTACTTTTAAATATAGGACTGGTGGTTGCTGCGGTCTTCATTGTTTTCGTGAAGTGTTTTTCGAGTTCAACAGTTTTCTTTTTTTGAAATTTTAGTCCTTTCTAAATTCCCCTTTTCTTAAATCAAAATATACTGTCACGTGATATTAAAGTTACATCTTTAGTAAATAGAAATAAATAATTTGTATATATAATATATATATAATTATTTAGTAGTAAGTAAGTAGTAATATATCTTTCAATATATGTATGTATATACTATTATATCATACTGATGTCAAGGGTACGTCACGAATTTTCTTATTCATATTACTTAAAAAGTTATAAGTAAATCAGTCATTTTTAAGCCACATGTGAATTATTAACAGCAAAATAATCTATGTCAGTCTGACATCATAATGATGTAAATATGTCATATCTATAATACATATAGCTATCAAATTATTTTCAGTATTAGTATTTGAATAGTTAATGATTCTCATAGCCTTGAAATGTTATAAATAATATGAGTTCGATTGATAAACTTCAAGTAATTACACTTAGTACATATTACATACAATTATTATACTAAAAACCTTGGTATTCATTTAAATTAAGTATTTTTAATCATAATTAAAAAACTGGTTAAACAGTGTTGTCTGTATCACTAAAATAAATTGATAATTTTTATTTAATAAAATATAATTCTCGTATTAGGATATAATCTTTGTCAATTACTAACATAAAATAGACATAAGAAACAACTATACTCGAAACAATAATCTGTGGATTTCGCAAAAACATTTGAATATTGAACCTTATAAGAATCGAACCTAGCACCTTTGGTTTAGCAACAGCGCCACTAACCACTAAACCAACAGGTCATTTATTTAAGTGTTCTCTTACTTTTAATGCTACAATTGCAGGCAACTACGCTTTGTATAAGTGGAAACTGAATATTTTTCGCCTTTTCTTCTCGGATAACACAAAATTACAGCCACAATGCTAATGAACAGTCCCCAGCTCTTATACGATATCAATCTAACTAATTAATGGTAAATTATTTAAAAGTTTATCGTATTAAAAAGTAACTCCGTCTAGAAAACAGCAATATCATAGACACACCACATTTTATATTTATTAGAATAATAGTAATAGTTCGTATTGGAATACCATAACTTTTAACTAGGGACGCCAACAGATCCTCAATTTTGACTCGCTGCGCTTGTGAAATCTCGGGTGCCGTTTGCATATTGAACGAAGCGAGCTCAGTGTAATGACTCATCGTTGTGGACAATGTCGGATATCAGTTTTCTGACATGTTCCTCAACGACATGACATTTTTTTTTATTAAACAATTTCCTAATGTGTGTCTTTTTGATTGCAAAATTTCATAATTTTTCGACAAGTAGTTTTCGAGCCTATCCGTGACAAAGAATGTGAAACAGTCTCCAGTAGAGCGCTCCGCTCGCTTCGCTCAATTATTCGTTCGATGCAACATATAACATAGTTTTGTCCAGATTCTAACAATGAAAAGCAGATTTCAATCGGTTCCCATAGTTTAGTGTCGTGGTAACAGCTGAGATTATCTATATTTAAAATAGGATTGCGTGGTTATTTATTCTTATTTTGGTACCATTAACTTGAATTTTAATTATGACTGACTCAATAGGCAATGCTATAAAATAGTAAATGAATAATAGTGCAAAAGAGTATGCATGGAGTCTCGTACTGGTGATTCTCAATAAACCCTAGTGAACTGTGCATTTTGGAGTCTGATACTTATTACATGGAGACGCTGTCATAAAACTTCTTGGAATGCTAAAACTAACAGTTCACACACCTCAACCAAACAATCTGTACAAGAGAAAAGATTAATTCTTTCTTATCACACAAGTGAGTTCACTATGACAGTAGTAGTAGTCTTAGGACTACTCTATCCCATTGAGTTTGTCCAACATTGGGTTTGGTATAAATATTTTACCAAAGACTTTTTGTTTATTTATATTTTATGAAGAGATCTTATGCGTGTTGTAGACTGTAACAACTAAAGAATTTTTAATATAAGGAGTAACATCTTAATATTTAAAATCTTTTTTTTTTTTTATTAATATACAAATTTTCTTATTACTTGTTATAATTTCCCCCTTTTGACATACACTTATCACCTGTCATGTCATAAATTATTTATAAACATTATAACCAAGTTATTCTTAGTTAAATTATTTAAATTAATTGATATATATTCTAATTAATTTACATTCTATATATAGAAGTAAATCCATCAACACGTAGGATTTCATTAGTGATGACACTGTCTATGAAGTTTCTATTCGTTGTTTATTTTATGAACTGATATAATTGAGCGAAGCGAACCAAGTGAGCGGAGCGTTTTACTGGAGACTTTTTACATTCTTTGTCACGAATTGGCTCGAAAACTACTTGACGGAAAATTATGAAACTTTGCAATCAAAAAGACACACATTAGATGATGGCTTTAAAAAAAATAATTGAAAAATGTCCTCACAAAAAAAAAATAATATGTCATGTAAAAAAACTGATATCCTATTGAAGTCAATGGGAAACGATGAGTCAATACACTGGGCTAGCTTCGCTCAATATGCAAATGGCACCCGAGATTTCGCGAGCGCACCGAGTCGAAATTGAGGGTTTGTTGGCGCCCCTAATTTAATTTTAATAATATACGTTCTTATATAATAAAAGAAAACTTTTCATTACCATATAATATCACAATAAAGAATATTACTTAATTTGAAAAAAAAGTGTTTTTAACTTATTATTATTTAATTAGCATATAAGCAAAATGATATAGTGGTATGATCCAGGTTTTGTCCAAGACATTCCAATAGTGTAAGTTACTTTCATTTGGCTCGTAACACACCATAATATGAAGTAGCTACATTTCATTTCTTGCCGGCTTTTCACCCGACCCATGAACCACGTAACTATAATTACATAAGTCAGCTGAACTCTTACATTATTAAATATAATTCTATATATAAGAGAGGAAAAAGTAAATATTTTTAATTAAAACATTAAATAAATACAATACACGTGCCATCCTTAAAGACAACAATGATCGTTCGCTCATAGCTCGACCGATGTGCGCGCGCGCAGCCCGCCTGTACCGCCTGTGGAGGATAAAACGTTCTAAACGATTTAAAATTATACGTAAATTATTCAAATTATGAAGACCATCGCTGTAATATTTTTTGGAGTTCTGGTAAGTTTATTATTGTTATATTATTGTAATTTATTTTTAATGTAATTAAGTATCAACCAATGATTTTTTTAATTTTAATATATTTATTCTATAGTATATTTTAATCTTAGCTTTAAGTTTTGCTATTTTCACGTAACTATAATAATAATTTTTTAAGTTATGTTTAAGCAATTTGAATAAATAAACCTCTAAAAGGTTTTCGTGGTATTTATCCTAAGAAAACATTACATTGTTAAAATAATAATAAATAATAGGGAGTTAATAATATCAAATACTAATTAGATTATTTATTACCAGTTATTATTAATATATAATGTACATGTCAGGTTCGAGTATAAGTAAGGTCAGACAAACAGTAAATAGAAAAATCAATGCCTCCATTAATATTAGATACTAGACGGTACAATTTATGTTAAGTTCTACCTATTAAAGAGAAAACTAAACTGTAGTTCTATGTAATATATTTGTTAAATAAAAATAAGTTGATATTTCACCGACTTTAAAAAGTAGAGGTACGAGTTTGATAAAATTTAATTTAATTTAACCTAAGAAATTTGAAAGAAAAACCTTTAGTTATAGACTTGTGATTAAAAGACCTAAAAGCTGGAAGTAGGAAAAAATAATTTAAAACTATAATTATATTGGTAATAAAAATGTTAGTTTCAAAATACTAAATTAAAAAGAAATATTTATATATAACGAAGTAATTATACGCGTTAGCGAATAACGTATTCTATACTGTACACCAAAATAAACATGTATATGTGTGTGTGTGTATATACACACATATAAAAACGTTGGTTAAATAATTCATGGTGCGATAAATCCTCGTCTCAACTGATCGCTCGATTAACTTCGGCAATGGTGTTCACGTTTCCATTAAAAGGTCATCCATCAAGGGAATTGATTCCGGTCAATGTATTGAATATAAACACAAATGTACATATAAATAAAATTGTAGTGTCTGTTTGTATCCAAATTAACAACTTTTCACTCAATGTATATGAAAGTATATACGGTACCTACTTAAATAAAAATCAAAATATTATTTCTGTGTACGTCTGTTTGTACCGGCTAATCTCTAAAACGACTGGACCTATTTTAACAGAACTTTCACTGGCGTATAACTGATGTTATAAGAACATAGGCTATTTTTAATTTTAAAAACTTATTCCGCGCAAACTAAGTCATGGAATCAATATAATTACAATTCACTAATTTCTAATGAGACCATTTCATTATCCAATTCTAAGAGCACTATATTAGCTCAAAAATAGCTACTACTAATCACGATTTCACTAACAGCTCACTAACAAACTTTTGGTTATGTGATTTTAGTGTGCTAGGAAATTTAGCGTTTGATAAATTGGATACTAGTATCGGTGTTTAATAAAAAAAAGAGATAGAAAGAGAGAGAGAGAATTAGTCTGAACGTTAATCTCTACACTTATTTATAAATGATAAATGTTCTTTGATAAATGAAACTTATAACATAAATTTGACATTGTTATCTACCCGACAATAGAAATACATTAATAAAATTAAAATATTAATAAATATTAAAAAACAGGTTTCCCTTTTACAGTTCATTGAACCACTTATCAATTTTGAACAGTTATTTTCTTTAAAAAAAAACATTTAAATCATTCAAATGGCATCGTTTATTCAATTCTCACTGACTTATTGATACATTAATTTATATTATAGATATACTGTATCAATATATACACGAAAGTCAATTAATTATTTTTAAAAATGGAATTTTTGGACCCGTATTAATTATATTTGCATAGTCATTAGATATTCGAATTAATCATGGTCGAATTTAATATAAAATATCTGTTAATTGAAATCGGTGATAAATAAAGGCGTATTCTTAAAATGCCAAAACAATAAACGAAATTGAAATTGTTTAAAGCGTTCGATTTTCAAAATTAAATTGTCTCATCACAAAAACGTTCCATTTTTAAATTACGTCTTAACGCCTCGTCTAAAAAGGAAATTAAAGCGATTACAAATATAAAAAAAGATATAGATAAGAAAAATAAGATGAGATAGATAGATAACAATTCTGAAACGGGTTGTACACAAACCAACAGAACATTTTTATATATAGATGTAAGGCTTTTAATGAAAATAAATATACAATAACAAAATGAAATTCCACATCTTAAGCTCTTCTTATTACTGAATGAATCTCAATTTTACTATTATTGGATAAATATATGATTTTATTATCCAGTATGTTAATGTTTGTTTGTTACAACATATCACCAAAACTACATATTTTGTTGCAATTTTCGTGTTTTCTGTCTTATATTAGGGAAGGAAAAACTTTGTAATAATCAAATTATTTATTGATAACTCATAACAGATATCAAAGCTATAGAATAATAATAATAGTGCATTAAACTACAAATGTGTCATTGTTATAAAGTATCAAGACTACGTGTCCTAACTACACAATAGCGACATTGGCGTCAAGGATCAAGGCGTCACGTCCTGTGATTTCGGTTTCATCTGGGAATATTAATTAATCTCATTGAAGTGAAGGCTTTCTATGAACTATGAACTATATATGAATTACCAGTTTAATGTGTAGGAATTAATAAAAAATCATTATTTATGTTAATTTAACACTAAACCTACCGACAATTCTTGTATACCTGTTCCTACCGCACGCCGTCAAATTGAACGGTAATTAAAAGTTAATTTAATAATATAACGCAGGTAATAATGGAAATAACTAAAAGTAAAGAGTGAAGTAAATATTATATGCATATTCTAAGAATTGTCATGCAGTTTGATAACGATATTATAACGTTTAAAAATGTGTAAGTTTTACAAAAGTTTAAGAACGGTCAATTTGACCGGTGCTTGGTAGGTTTAGTGTTAATACCATGTCTCTATTAAAATAGTATTTAAAATATTCTCATGTAGGTACTTTTGCAATATTTTAGAGCAATCTCCTCTCGAACAAGACAAGGTTGTATTACATTAGAGAATCTTAAACATACAATATAAGTGTTTTCATGCGGATTTACTCGTGTCTAAAATAAAAAAAACCCAAATAATTACGAATACCAATAAAAGAAATCAATTGTACGGTTAAAATTGATTTGATAGTTTCACGTAATTATAAAATAGAGAGTGGTGATGATAATTGTATTATATTTAAATAAATATACAGACGCAATTATATTAATTATTATATAATAATTAATATAATTGTTTTGTTTTCTTTGTGATTTTTATTGCGTGTGTGTGCGTCAATTTAAACTTTGTATATGTGTGCGTGTGTGTTAGAGTAATTAATAGTCTATAAATTTTAGAATGCTAGATTACTATTGCTTAGATTTAGATGTAACATATACTATTTCTAGCTCTAGATTCAAGAGCATATAACACTAAAACAAAACATCAATAATTGAACTAATTTTAATATGAGTAAATATACAAAAAGACAGACAAGATTAAAAATATATATACATATACGTTTCAAGGCGCTTGGAATTCTTTAATGAATACTTTTTTACCATTACAATATATATAATATCTAGTTTATACAATATATAGTTACAACAAATTTATACAATATATAGTTTATTAGTAAAACCAATAATATCCTTATTCTATGCCAGATATTATGTGGCTATACCATGGATCATGACGGCGTATTGACGTGATTAGACTGGAAGCGATCGGATTAATGATATAGTAAATTGATACTGACTTTACTTGTTCATCTATAATAATAACCTCCAATATCTTATAAACGCTTCCTTATTTACTTAAACGGAATATATATATTGTGTTTTATAATAAATATAAATTTCAATTGTTGTTCAAAACAAATAGTTATACCAACTTCATTTTATCTCCCTTCAGACTTAAATTATAGTAATTTGTCGTAATTGAAAATTTATCAAATCTATACTTTTTAAATTGTGTACTTAAATTTTTGTGTCTTTCCTTAAAAATAAGAGCATTTGTTAAAGTGAAAAGTATCCAAAATTGGATCTTCAACATCTATAACGATGCACTATTTAAGTTCGCACACCATAGATTTAATAAGTAATATTCTATTCTAATCTATAGTTTAGAGGATAGTTTTAGTAATAACTGCTGATTAGATTAGATATACTATAGATCTCTTCATGACTAGTTCGACTTTTTCGCTCTTCAAATTCATCTTGGTTGGAGAAATTTTTGATCGGAAAAATTAATCATATGCGCGGAATTGTAGTATAGTAGTAATAGTAGTAGAATAATTATAGATTAGATAGAAAACTTCGTAAAACAAAAATAATAATAAACACGGAAATAACAAATTATTTTTTGCCTGAATGTGACGTCACAAATATACGTTGTTTTCAACGTGTCTTTGTTATGCCGTCTCTAGTATGTGGATGTTCGTTTTGAGATCCTTATCATGTACCTTCAATACTATTTTATTATTTATATTATAACGGAATACGCAACTAGAAACGACCACAACAAAAAAAAATATATTTTACAATTATTAAGTAGGTACTTAGTGCTTGGAAGAATGTTCTCAACGTGCCATATCTTTTAAACACTTATCTTATTAATATTCGTACAAAGTAACAATAACTATTTTGTTGCTTGTTGAGGAAATTTACAAAACAAGGTTTATTAGTGATACTTAGTGGGTGATAAAATTTTAATATATATTACCACTTTTTAACTATTGCATTAGAACACATTCCCTGGAGTCAGGGTTAGACCTATCAGGCAGGAAATGGACTGCTACAGATTTAGATGCTATAATGTTAAAGAAACGAGTCATATATATGTATTGGAATGGCCTAATAGATGTGTTAAAATATCTAAGGTTTTAGTTGTATTTTATTCCACTCTAAAACTAACGTAGGCTCTGCAGTGCTTATAGGGTTGAAAAAAAGAAATTAAATTAATTATTGAACGAAAAACAGTAAAATATTTATAATCTGAAACCTATATTATAATATTTATACCACATAATTATGATATGTAAAAAAAAATTAACATGGAGTAAAAAAATAACTGTATCGTCATAAAAATTGAAAGCTATACATAAAATATTTAAAAAAAAGTATTCTTAAAAGCTCATACAAATATAAGTTTTATTCATAACTGTTATATTAAAAAAAAACAATAATAATGGCGGTTTGCAACACCTGTCAGTATCAAATGTAAAAAATATTAACTTACAACCCCACGTCCAGGTATTCCAGCAATGCTCTCCTCGCAGTCTCCCGGAGGAGTCTGTGGTGAGTGTGTACACTCCTCAACCACACTCCGACGTCTACACCCAGATAGCTACAAACATAGCCGACAGGATCACCTCCCCTATATACAGGTACGTATCTAATTCTCTCCTTAAAATAATACTCTATAGAGATTTCAAAACGACATTCAGAGAAAGAGAGAAAGAGAGTGAGAGAGAAGTACCGACAATCTCTATTGGAACTGTCAATAAAAATTTTATATTTTCTAAGTATAATGTATTGTTTTTTGTCTTCATTTAGTTAATAATATTATTATAATATAGTGAGTAAAGTATAAAAGGTAATATTTTTTCTCAAAAAAAGTAGTAAAAAAATATTGTTTATAATATTATGATTAAAACAATTACAATCTCTATATTGTATGTTTTTTAACTTTTGCGTCATTATGTACTTGAACGACACACACACACACACATATACACACACACACACGCACAATACATCCTCCACAATGTTAACAGAATAATTAATCAAAATACGTCTCATTTCAAGGTTCTTGGGAATAACCAAAAACGCAACAGAAATAACAACACCTAAGCCATTTGATAAAATAGAGAATCTAGACGAAGATGAGGTTAAATCAAAAACAATAGACAACAACATCGCAGTGACCAGAGACGTTGAAGAACTATCGCCGGAAGCACAAAAAAAGAAAGAAAAACCCGAAAAGATAACACTATATTCGAATTATTTACCACCAAGCGAAAATATAGAACGAAATGACACTATAAATGAGATCAGCGATGATGATGATGATTTCCCTTTAGACTTCGATGATGAGAAGGAAAGTAAACGGAGTGCATCACCGTTTGTGTACATCTTGGAGGTTATAGGCAGCTTCATACAATTGGTATATGGGGGAATTGTAGCGTATTTCTCATCAAGTCAAACTTCATAATAAAATTATTTGTAGTTAATTTATTTAACACTAAAAATACTTATTTTTTTTATTAAAGTATCCTTTAAGTCAATTTTATTTTAAGGTTATATTTTTTGGAAGATATTTTTCTTTGTGGACGAATTGAATATGAATATGGTGCCATGTTTTTAATTATGGAGAAATAATAAATAAATAATATAATAAATATTTATTAAAAACCAAATTTATTTGTTTTATTGCATTATATTATTAGTGTTTGTTTTATTTGATTTCCTTACAAACTAATATTGCTATTTACAAATAACAGGCGCTTAACATTCCAAGCTTAAGAAACGTTACTCAAATTCGTCATTAAAACAATTCCAGCTACTTGAAGCTACACTTATCTTCTATTGCATATACTAGGGATGTCAACAAACCCTCAATTTTGACCCGTTGCGCTCGCGAAATCTCGGGTGCCGTTTGCATATTGAGCGAAGCGAGCCCAGTGTAATGACTCATCGTTTCCCATTAACTTCAATGGGATATCAGTTTTTTGACGATTATTCCTCAACGATATGACATTTTTCAAATTTTTTTAAACCATCACCTAACGTGTGTCTTTTTGATTGCAAAATTTCATAATTTTCCGTCAAGTAGTTTTCGAGCCCATTCGTGACAAAGAATGTGAAAACGTCTCCAGTAAAACGCTCCGCTCGCTACGCTCGCTTCGCTCATTTAATAAAATACATATATAAATACCCGAATTAGATTATTAATTACTGTCCAAATTATTGACCGTCTTTGAAATTAAATATTTAAGTATAGTTAATAGAAATACTGGCTTTATAATGATAGCAAAAACTTGTTCCGTACTCTACATTAATATTGCTATAATAAGATTCTATAAAGATGAAATTTCCTTTAATTAATTTGTAAATAATATCGAGAATCCTTAAAGTATTGAAAACAGAGACTCAATCAGCAAATAGTATCAAATGTTTACGGTTGGCTTATTTTGCATTCACTAAAAGGGTATTGTTCCATTATTCCAAGCTTTTAGTAACAGATACTTAGCTCCGAACAGTCAGATTCATTGCAGTACGAAATAAAAACTATCAACTAGTATATACATATATTTTTAATGGTTGCCTTGTATGTAATTTTTATGTAACATGTAATATTTCTTTATTTAACATTGGTAATGTAATGATGAAATTATTTTAACATTATTAATATTAGAAAGAACGACTGTATATAAAATTCTAATATTACATAAAAATATTTAAAATTTTTAAATATATTTTAAATAATACTGCTATCATTCGTTTTAATTACAATAATATAATAATTATAAGTGAAAATGCGTATTCTTATAAAAAGGTAATGAATATTTTATTAATTTTAAATTCATTTCAGACATCCCAGTTATTTTCTGTTCCGGTCACCGAAAAGATACTTAATTATTTATGAAATATAAAGCAGAATTCTTTTATAATATTAAAAAAAGTAATTAACTTTTATTCAACCCTCTTTTAAATAAAATACATTTATTTTAACCTCAATTACAAATGTTGAAAATGAAACCTTCAGAAACAAGAAAAAGTTCAATTAAGTCTAGACGTTCAACCATTTAGACATCCTGTTGTAAAAGTATTACATTAAAACTACTGAAGAGAAATGAGTTTCTCAAAAAAATAACAAGCCACCGACTTTACGTGAAATCACAGATATTATCAACGTTTTTCTTACATTCTTTAAGAGGTTTGTGTGGTTCTAGATTAATACATACTCTTTCTTCTCCATCGATGACGCTGATATGGCCAGAAGGACTAACAGCAGAGACACAACAAAATGTATATATATATATATATATATCATATCATAATAAATATCATATCATTTGTTTATATATATATAAACAAATGACTCATCTAATATATTTTTTGTATTCAAACAAACAAACTCTTCAACTACAAGACGAATTCACGAAACAAAAGAAAATAATAATAAAATAAATAATCTTAACTGCAATAATAATATAAGTTAGAAAATATAAGAAGTCTTTGTATATGATGCCCAATAAAATAAATCTTCCTTTGGTAACGATACAACAAGAAAAAGAAAATTCCATACATCATTTAAGCCAAACAAATATATAATTAAGATACATAAAAAATATATAACAAAATTGCATTTATTTTCAAGATTAATTTATTTTATATACATATATATAATAAATACTTGTTATGTATACAAAAATGTATAATAATATTAAAATACTTGTCATGTTATTATTTCTTTAAATTGTATTTTCAACGAACCAAAAAATATAACATAATGATAACTCTCTATATTATGATATTAGAGAGCTGATAAAAGTTTGCGAACTTGATATGATCAATTAATCAAAGTTAATCAAAGAATGTAGACGGAGTCAAAGGATAGAGGTATACGGTGTCTAAGAAGGAACTTACAAGAAGTCAAATGATAGGCTTATAGTGTCAAAGAATGGACTTAGACGGAGTCCTTAAAGTGGGGCTTATGCCCACTGCTGGGAGACCGTGGAGCTTCCACTGTATATAAACTTGGCATACATATGTATAAGTAAATTTTTGTACATTGGAAAAATTTGGATCCAATCAGATTTTATAAATAATTGATATTATTTATAATAAATTTGAATATTTGTTTAATAATTTAAAAGGTTATTTTTATTTATATCATCTGACATAAAATTCCAAATTTATTTTTAAAAAACAAAACAAAGTTGTTATAGTACTGGTTCGTAAATGTTTTGTGATAAAAAACAAAAAAAAACCACTTGAAACGTTTTAGGTTGATTGGATTCTGTATTTATTGGTTGTGAGATGGAAAGGTCAGTTCTATCAAGTTTTAGAATGAATATTGTTTTTGTTTTAATATAAAAAATATACTGTATTTTTGTCTTTACTGATATTGAATTTATATTATACTAGCTGTGCTCCCGACTTTCGTCGCGCGGAATGTTTTTAAAAATAAAAGTAAGTGAAAATCATGTTAAAATTGATTCAGCCATATCAGAGATTAACCGGAATAAACAGACTGAAAGACAGACAGAGAAAAAATATTGTCTTTCTTATTTACCATATACACTTTCATATGCATTTAATGAAAAGCTGTTAATTTGTATACAAACAGACACTTCTATTATATTTATATGTATAGATAAATGCAGAAGTCCTTTAACCTTTAGTTTAAAATAACAATTATTCTAAAAGAAAACGTTTATCGTGAAGCCATCTCATAAATAACCTACAATTTCGAGTTTCGTGTTTGCAGAATTCTTTTGTTCTTTTAAAAAGGTACTTTTTTATTTGCTTTACGAATACTTATGGGCTGCTGATTAAAAAACTTATTCTTTATCTTTTCTTAAAAGATAAATCAATAAATGGGGATGAGAAAAGTTATAGAAATAACATATGCACTTATTGTGGCTAAACATTTTCTTGATTTCTCGTATCATGTAAATCAGAAGTTCCCAAAAGAAATCAAAAATTATATTTTTTATAAAAAGGCACGAAATAAATACGATATACTTTATTAATCAATATAAATTAGAACTTATAAACGAGAGGCTGTAAGTATCTCAGCTCAGAGGACAATTTGGATTCGTCTTTCGCGAGCTCGACCACCATTTCCTTAGCTCTGTTGTTAGCATACTCGTGCCCGCAGTCATGACGCTCCACCATCTTGGATAGCGCCAAGCGGAGCTGTGCTCGGGCACCTCCATCTGATGATTCCACCAGAGTCTTCATCACGTCTGGGGAGAAACCCTGAAATGTTTATATAAATGTTATTTATGTGGCATTTACATTATCCGGGGTCGAATATAAAATGGAAACTGGTTTAAAAATTTATTCGTTTTGTGATTTGACTTATGGTATTTTGAAATCATTAGTTTTATTTGATGATAATAGTTGTTGATGTATGTATACAAGCTTTTCTCGCAACTCTGCCTATTAATTTATTCTGTTATTTTGTTCTATAAAATATTTTATATATTGAATATAAGACATATTCCATCTTGAATGATGATATATATCTTAACTAAACTACAAGAATAAAATACTTAGCTGTGAACCTTCCAATAAACATAAAATATCAGTAAAATGTGTAAGAATATTTAATTTTATTACGATTTAAGGTCATTATGTGACTTTATCGATGTAAAGAATAAATTACGGTGTAACTTTACAAATTATAAAACTTTAGGTATAGAAAATCCATCTCGCCTCACCCGAAGTCGTTAAAAGTTACAACAAACAGCGACCACTAATAAAATATTAATTGCAGCCATAACTTCATAAATATTAAACACTGATAAGATCTTTATGTTACATATAAGTATATTATGTATTAAATTGTAATCAACTTAGAAGGAATCAATATATAAAATTTGTTCTGAATATATTATTTGATGTTATTCTTTAAAGCAAATGCGACTAGAATCTTCAACTTCATAAATATAATGACCTTGAGAGATTTTTAATTGATTTAGATATAAAATGACTCAATTGACATTTTAAAACTTTTTATGTATATATAAGTTAGAGTTACATTATGTTACATATTCCGATCCCAATGTTCTAACAACTGTTTGAACTTTTATAACCACTGATCGAACTCTCAAAACTCCTGATCGGACTTTCGGAACTACTGATCGAACTTTGAAAACTACTGATGGAACTTTCAGAACTCATCGAATCGTCATTTTCCAAACTTATTAACAAAGAATTTCCAACTCTTTGCAATTTTTTTTCTACTTGTAAGCATCGTAGTAAAACCCAAACTTTTTTCGTGACTTCACTTTTTGAGAAATGTAATTTTATTTTATAGATTAGATGAAGAAAAACAAGTTCATATTTATTAGTAGTATAGATACGTAGATTTGTTGTCTCGTAAACAAGATACCAGAATATTTCCGGAACGAAGCTCTTTTATTGAAGTTATAAAAGCCCGGGATAAAAGTATTCGTTATAATATCCGAGAATTATTTATGGAATGGCTTTTTGGAGGCTTTTGCTGTGTTATTTTTGGTAAAATATTATAAAAGTTTTTATATAATCAAACAAAAACCTTTTAACGGTATACGTGTTACTAAAAACAATCATAATTGATATATACATGATATTATTTTCTGAATCTTATAACACTTTCTAACAAAGAATATATATATATATATATATATATATATATATATATATATATATATATATATATATATATATATATATATATATATATATATATATATATACGAGTATATTAAAGTGTCTGTCATTAGAGACTACTTTTTTCTCAAAATTTTTATTTTGAGAAAAAAGTTTATTTTTATAAACTTCTAAGTTACCATTTGTCTGTCCGGGTTACTCTAAGTTTAAGAACCGATAAACGAGATTTTTGTTAACAGACTAGAATTTTGGGAGGAAAAGTCGTCGACAAACATTAGTATATAATAAGTTATATCAAAAGAAGAAGTTAACTACAAATATCCAATGACCAATTCAGTGAACTCTCAGTAATATTCGTTTGTTTTGGCAGTGATTTCATCTGAGGTCAACAACCCCCAGACACTAACGGCCCGTAGTTTATTACGCCAAAAACTTTAATGTTATACATTTGAGAAAAGTATCTTTACTAAATAATTCAAATGTAGTAAGAACTATTTAAATTGGAGAATTATTTTATATAATTTTTATTTGTATTGACGAATTAGTTAGTCAATACTTCTGTATATAAATAAGCAGTCAATATTATATCAGTACATATAACTGTTCACATATAAAAATATATACTATTGAGTATAAAAAGCTTGTTTTTAATATAGTATTAAAAAATAATAGTTTCCGGCGTCTCAAAATCAGAGTCAAGTATGTATAAAATATTTTTTTTTGTTATTTCTGTTTGATGTATATTATCATGAAATAGTAAGGCAGTACTTACACTGTAGTCTGAGAGCCGCTGTGACTTCGCGTCTCTGCTCAAGAGATCATATAAAAGGAGGAGTCTAAGATTAGAGGAGGACAGCTTCCCTTTACTCGAAACTTCCAGTGGATTAGCTCTCAGACCATCCCATACATCCACCAGCTTATCATCATCAGGATCGTTAGCCATTCTGATCATATCCCTTACATTTGGGGATAAGTATTGGAGGTTCTCTTCATCAAATTCATCGTCTGAACTCCGAGGAAACTTAGCATCGGGATTGTAAGGTAAGAGTCTGTGGGGAGGATTTGGAGGAGGTTCCAATAATGGACTGACTTCTTCATTATGTGCTGCAAGTAATGGTTCTTCTGTTCTTTTCTCCTGGGGCTCTATGATGGTGTATTGAGAGTTCTCTTCCACTGGCAGGAGAAAGCTATTGCTCTTTTGTATATGATGTCTCTCTGATGGTTTGGGAGGAGCCGCTGGTGCGTAGAGACCAGGTTTGTGGAATGCTGTGGTTACGTCCCTGGAATTGTGGAGTTTAATACCTTCAGCCTAAACAGTGAATATTAAAGATAAAAGAACTATTCTTTTAAGAATAATTGGTAGGAATAATGAGAATTTGCTTCTTTATTTACATTATTTGGATATTTTATTTACTAATATAAAGAATTAAGAAAGCTGTAATTATATAGCGAATAAATTAGTAAAGGTTTTTAATTAGTATGATATAATAAATACAGGGATTTGAAGTATTAGAGAAGTAATAAGCGTATATTATAAGCATAGGAAAGAAAGAAGAAACAGAAGACCAGCACCTCTCTATACCATATCTCATCCACCAGCCCCGTTCTCTAGGCAAGCTGGAGAAATAACCTGACGTCACATACAAGGGTTTGGCTGTGGTGCTTCTGGGTACATCATCCTTCACCTCGAAGGCCATTTGATCTGTGAGGTGAGCGATCACCTGCATCGCAACCGGGAGGTAGGAGTCGGACAGCTGTACCCGCTGCTTCGCTGACAGCACCTGGAAACGTTATTTGGAGACACCGTAACTATAAACACTCCAAGGTTTAAAATCTATTAATATTTATTTAGAATTTTCTCATTATTTTAAATTCTTAAGAATAAAAAATTAACTCTCTTCCTAAATTTTCTAATACTTTTTACAAATTGTTTAAGTTGTTTCTTTATTTTAATGATATATATATTTGTAATGATACATCAACAAACCGAACATGTTATTTATAATCTGGGTTAATACAAATTGATTCACCAAATGATTTAATATTAATTGCCTTTGCAATTACTTTACACGGTCTCGAACGATCAAATATATTAGGAACATTACGATCCAATAAACACTTCTTTGAAATATCTAATACTTTGTATAAAGGCGTAGAATTAATTAATTAGTATTTTCCTTATCAAAGTTAATGCTTTTTAATTTAAAATAAAAAAATATATAATTTCAATTTAAATAATTAATGAAACCTTTATATTTTTTGTATATACAATGGTAATTTCGGGGAATGGAAAAAAAATTGTTACTGTATCGTCGTCTCATTTGTGAAATATAGATTTACAGATTGCTATCCTTGAGGATTTTAGATGGTAGATAGAGATGTAGGAGACTAGGACATTCCGAGAAGACGTAAGGACAACTTTCATAGCCACACTACTTTAAGAGGATACACTGTCAGATCAGTTTTAAAACACTAAGTAAACGGCAATATAATGTAATATTGGAAAGTCATAAACTCATTGCAGAACCTTGTAAAAGTGAAAACAAATGAATATTTATTAGGCGGCTCCCCTTTCAACAAATTTGGCGCGACACAGATAAGTAACAAATGAATACCAGCATTGTATGTGACAGACCGATTTATAACAGATAAGATTGACAGTTTTTAAATTTAATTCTTTAAAAAAAAATGTTGATATATTAAAACTTACCAGAACATTTTGTGTGTGTAGAACTGTTAATATAAACACGTATCGCAACATGGCGGCGATCTGTAATAAATATGTATTATATATTGCTTATAAAGTAATTTTTTCAAAAAAATATATCCTATATACGGGCCCATCAATAGTCTATAAAAATAACACATTTCATCAAGATCGTTCCAGTAACTTTTGCGTGGAACAAATAAAGAACAGGCAAAGAAATAAAAACTATTCTATTTACTTCAAAACGAACAGATTTCGCTTCGTTACTATTTTATTACATGTAAAGATAAAAAGCAACTTATTTTATATCGCCATTAATTCACACAACATTTATCTTTATTGAAATACACTAAAAATAAGACATATTAAATAAAAAGTAGAAGATCGTAAAGGTTTAATCTTATTAGAAGTTTCATAAAAATCTTAAAGGGTTGTTAAATCGTCTATTGCCCGGAGATATGTTAAATTGGTACCAAAACCCTCTTTACCTTGCGTTACGCCTTTTAACTCTAAAGGTACGCTCGTATTGAAAGCGATTGTGATTTCTTTCTCTATATTATATAGATATTATAACACAATCTTATTGATTTATAGGATTCATAATAAATACTACAGTAATTCGTATTTAGCAACTTAAAAGTCAAATTATAATAAACACAATCCATAACGAAAATAGCAATTATTAATAAGGTATTACCTATAAGAGACAAAAATCTTATTACCGTGATTTATATTATATCAAAATAATACAACGCCATCTATCATCGTTAATAAATAATGTCATAAATACAATTGTTGCTTTTTTGGATCAGTATTAAAACATTACTCACTAAAAGATATTGCTAAAACGCCTACACTATGGCCGCACCTTGTACACTCATAAATCTTTTTACCTCGTAAAATTTAAGCCAAAATAAATATGAATTTCAAATACCTGTTGAACGATAAAGATGGGGGTTTTATATATTTTATATTACCTAAAATCCGTGAACCATGTTGGTTGGGCGTCATTATATTTAATATATAAGTTTAAGGACGTCTAATATAGCTAATATTATGAAAAAAATATATACTAAATTACTTAATATGAAAAAGATTTGTTAGTTTGTCTCGCTATCAAAAATCATTGGACTGTCGCCAATTTTGTTCTTGAAATATTTGAGGAATTACAGGTAAGGTTTAAACGGAGACAAACATAAAGAAAAGTAATGAAAATATAAAAAAAAATTACAATGTTGTGAAATATTTGTATTAAAAAAATATATCTGTACAATAGATGTAGTATGAGGTACCTCCAATGTATTGGATAAAACAAAAGTTTAAAAAATGAGGATTTTAAAGAATAAAATAAATAGGGAATAAATAAAGTGTGCGAAAAAATTATACTGTTATATTGATATAAAATCAAAACATCTACTAATAATATAATTCACTTGACTACACACAGACACACTCTACACGACTATAAAGTTATATAAAAATTAATATGAAATCTATAAAAAAAGAAGTTAAAGATAAATCAATTCATATATATTCTGCAAAGAAATTCAAACACGAAAACCTCTTCGCTAACATTATAGTTCTTATAAAAGCCTAAAAGGAAATAGTTTATTCGACTAAGGGTCAATACAAAGTACCGCTCTCCCCATTCCTAGGTCGCCTAACGGTCTAGGACGGCCTATCTAGATTCAGCCTATCTAAACTAGAACTAGATTGGAATTTCTTCCGTGTGTAATAAATACTATAGATTCGGATCGCTTTATTTTATTTAACAGGTAATGGTATCTTAATAGATTTTATTTCGAGATATAAGAATCGAAATTTGGTAGCACAAGATAATAAGACCAGGGGTCACAAGTTCGAGTCCTGTGTCTATTAATTTCTCATTCCATACTTTAAGTCATTAAAAATTTACTTACACAAAAAATTTAGTTTTTTTTTTGTTATAGAGGTATATAAATTAACGAATAATTGCTTTAAACGTTACATTTATTTAATTTAATTATAAGATTAAATATATTATATTGTGAAACATAAAATAAAATGTATTCATATATAAAATACAAAGAGATTCAAACAATCTATTTTACATCACATTAAGTGTTATTCCGTTTGCGGTTTTGTTTTATTTGTTTAAGAATTCTATTTTAATTTACATTATACATATATATTAATTATATATAAATATACACTATTATTAAAGTAGTGTATGGAATATATTAAATAATAATCATTTAAGAACCGTATTATAGTAACCTAGTCTAGTCAAAATGCCTAGGTTAATAAGTATCCTAATACCTTAAAAGATATTTAAGATCAAATTAATTTTTTATTATTTCATTTGCTAACTCTTATAAATATACATACATGTATCATGTATAACTAGAGTTAGTTTGAATATAACTTATAAACAGGCTTTTAATGCTATTTAGTTATACATAAAAGATAAAAGATAAGTCACATAGTCAAAGAGCGAGCGTTCATAGTGTTCATGCGTTGAATTCTCACACAGCACTTTACATAATTACAAGTAATGGAACGTGACCAATAAATAAATACATAAAGAGGTGATAGACCTCATTCATTAACCGTTCAAATTATTTGTATACAATCTTTGCTTTCGTGTTAGAAAAATAAAAAAAAAACTTTTTGATTTTTTTAAATAAAAAAAAAATTGAGGATAAAATTATAATATTTATAATATTTTAAGCTCTTAATAACACTGCTTATTAAAGCTTCGATTATTAGAAAAAATATATATTAATAGTATTACAAATTTTTTGAAAAATAAATGTCTTATGAAACAAAAGTAATAGAATATAACTTCTATTTATAATAAGAAATGTGGATAAACCAGTGACGACTACAATGTTGCGAAGTCAATACTATAACAAATACCAAAAATACTTTTATTTTTGGTATTGTCTATACAAATACCAAAAAAAAGTTTGATATATAACATTTTATATAACATAACAAAATATGTAATAACATTAACTGGTAACTTGAAAAACAATTAACAAAATATATATATAAAAATTACAAACAAAAATAAAATATTAATAAATATATATATATATAAATATGTATATGTAGGTATATATGTATATTTATTATATTAATAAACTCACCTGAACAGTGAACGCGTGCGAGAGTTGCGCGCGCGTCGACGGACTGCAGCATCCGAGGATACTGACCCCACGAGATCGGCCGCCAACCAGTTTTAATGTTTAATTAGGATCCACTAATGTTATTGTTATTAATAACAATATAACAAATAACAATATATATATATATATTTTGATCTATCTTTTGTGATTCAAAACAATTATGATATATTAATTACAAAGTAAGAAACGCCTCTTATTCTCGTAATAGGATACTGATTAAAAAAAAGCGGCATACATATTGCGGCATAAGAATAATATTAATCACTTTAAGTTTAATTCAATTAAAGGACGAATAAAATATAATTGAATTAATCCATAGTATAAGAACCAGTTAGCCGCGTAGGTATTAGTAGCCCACAATGTCAAGTCCAGTTCAGTGACCAGTTATTTACCGAATTTAGTAACAACCTCGTAAAATACTTAAAGTAACAAAAATACAATAAACTGTGATCGTATTGAGACATAAACAACTTCAGATTTAATATGTTTTGTTTTTTATTAATTGCTATTAATATATTTGTTTATTTATTTACATCATTTTTTGTTATTTTACCTGAATGGTTTTGTTATGTTAAAAATCCGACACAAATTCAAATTAAGTTAAGGATTCCATTGATATATTATTAGAATTTAATAAACCATTTGAAATTGTCGTTAAATTAGGAATTGACTCATAAATTTAACTTAAAATAAAAATAACAATAGTTGTTTGAAAAATAGCAGAAAGTAATTATATATATTTATTATTCATATTTCATTTTAGTAACATAAATGTTTTGACTCCATGACTTTTAACATACGAGTGATACATTTTTAAATTATTTATTAAAATATTTCTACCATTGTGTGGTCAATTAAAATATTTTTGTAAATATGTACAAGATCTTTGACATGAAATCAAGAGAACAGCAAACTAAAATAAAAAGCACAGGACATTAACAATTTGAGGTCTTTTTACGAGGTCTTTAACTATTCTGGAATCAAATATAAAAAAAAAAACAAATACCAAATGAATAACAACAAAATTTTTAAAAAAAGGAGAGAACGTATTTAAAATGAATGTAAACTTCTACATACTAGTAATTTGTAAATCAATTTGAATGAAGGATGTATGGTTTTTTTACTTTCAATTATTTTTCTCACGAAAAGTTATAAATAAAAAAGTTATATTTTATCACTTTTGCAGAAAGCTGCATAAAATAACCATTACATAAACGAATAATAAATATACCTGGAAGTCGAAACCATAAGAATTTGATTTAAATTTTGTTTAAGAACTTTATTTATTTTCAAAAAAGGCATATTGTCAAAATAAGCTTCAAGTTAAAAATCATTATCTCCCAGTCAACCTAAAAAGAACAGAATATATTTGAATATTAGCAATATTACATATCTGATATATATCTAGGATGCTTTATTGATAAAATGTGAATACCATCCTACACCATTTCAAAGTGGTGTAAATCCCACCAAAACTCATTCATAAGGATGGTTGATGATGATCCTGAAAACTTGTCATGCTTCAATAAACCAACCCAAATATTTGGGTTAACAGCAGGACTAATACCATTTATGTATCCCCATTTTGATTATAATAAATATCTTTACATTTTTATAAAATTTCTAAATTAAAAAAAAAAAACGAAATTAACTTTCTACATCTAATTCCACGAACCGAAATAATTGGTAACTCTATAAAGAGGGTCAGCAAAAAAACTAATTAGATACAAAAAATATTATATTAATTATATGTATTTTACGCTATTCCTTTTATAAGAACAATAACGCATTTTTTTCAATTTGCTGTGCTAGTTATATTAGAAAATCTAATCGCCTAACTAGCTATGGTAATATTTCATTGCATAGATTTATGAGTCTTCTTGAACTGCGCCATCTAGAGACTAAATTTATAGACCATATTTATTAAAGTATGTTATATTGTCTCTTATTTTCTATTTACTGTGAGGTTTCAATAGAAATAAACAATTTGATCAGTACAGTTGGATTTAGTACATTTTGTGTGTTATTTGAACTTAAAATATACTAAAGCAGCTGACATGATTTCACTGTATTGAATATATATTGATTTATTGCCAAGGAACACCATAAATAAGTTACTGTCATACATTTATTGTATTTATTATTCAAATATTTTCAGAATACCAAGTCAAGAGCGTGTCGTTGGTGAGGGACGACTCAACATCGTATATTTAGTATTCAGATATCGTACACACGAAAGTATTGTTCGTGAAAGTGTTGAATAAATTCTCAATTGTTTCCTAATATTGTTATTCGTGAAAGTGAAAAAAATCGATGAATTGTAAATAATTTTTGCACACCCACAAATTTTTATATATAAAAATTAATTTTAGGTTCAAATCTTTATTTGTAGATGTATAAATAATAGAAAATTTTGTTCTTAATTCTAGTAATTAATTAAATAAATTGGATAATAATCAATTTTTTACGTATTTATTCAAAAGAATCACTAAATAATAATTTACTAATTTATTGACAAATGCAATATTACGTTATATACGATCACTATTATTCGTTTCCATTGTTCTAACAAATGTAACTGGAATATCTATAAATCGATAATTAATACTTAAATTAACTTGGTTATAAAATACATTAATGAAAACGATTGTACTCATTATATTTTATTATTCAACTATACTTAACTATATATCATCAATGGTGTGACCAAACACAACATCGTGTAACTTATGTGTCGTTTCACTGCTTTTCTTGTGTAATTTTGACAAAAACGCCAGAGGACCCGAGTCTTCTTCGCGATTATGTCTATGGATAATGCTTTTAAAACCGTTAACTATCCCTCGTTTGATGCCATTCAAATAATCTCTTATCCCATGTACATGAAAATCGATTTGAGGATGTATTTTTTCAGTTTTGTCTTCAAACTCAGCTTTGACATGAAATATACTGATGTAATTGTTCTTTCCTTCGCTACTTTTGTTTAATGTAACTGTTGTTTTTTTATGATCACGGCATTTAGTTTTATTAATATTTTCAGTATCCTTATCTGCATCCGTAGTTAATGCCGTATTTAGAGGTCTGTAAATTGTATAATTAGTGAAAATTGGACCTTTTGTCCTATTATCAGGTATATCAATTACTATTTCAGTAACTTCATATTGTGGTAGAGGTTTATTTGTGATGGAATTAGTCTTGATTTCTTCATCTTTTAACGTATACTCGTATTCAGAATCCTGGTCATCATCTTCTAAATCTGGTTCATTGTCAATTTGTTTATCACTTCTGGGAAATGCTGATACTGAATAGTGTAACAATATCTGAAAGGAAGTTTTTTATGTCATTACTTTTATGATATATGTTTTTTTAACATGAATCATTACCAGACCTCACTTATCTACGTCAAATGGGAGTGGCAGGAGGGCCTATTTTGGTATCATATTTATCGAAATAAGCCCTTCTGTAAAGACATTCTCTAACTCAAAATTAAGGTACCGGGTTTCAAACACGCCCTTTCAAGAATTAAGACAGATAAAAATAAATTTACGTATTATCTTTCAATAAAATCAATGTATTACTTATTTCTTCAGTATTATTATATATTTATATTATTATATTTATTTATTTCATCTTTATTGCCCAAAAAAATGCAATAGCGTACTCAATGTTCAAAGCATTTTCTGCAAATCAATCAAAAAAGAATATGTAAGGTGTTAAATTAAATAACTAAACCGACTACAATACTTCATACATAATATATTTCATTAATATTATTACATAAAACAAACAAATATATAACTATATATATAAATTACATTAATATAAAGGATAATTTAATTACAATTGATTGACTTCAATGGGATCTCAGTTTTTTTACGATTGTTCCTCAACGACATGACAATTTTAAAAAAAATTTATTTATAATTTATAAAACCATCACCTAATGTGTGTCTTTTTGATTGCAAAATTTCATAATTTTACGTCAAGTAGTTTTTGAGCCAATTCGTGACAAAGAATGTGAAAAAGTCTCCAGTAGAACGCTCAGTTCGCTTCGCTCAACAAATAATATACTTGAATATAAAATAAATAAACAATATAATAAATTAATAAAATAATTAAATACTCACAAAACAAAAGACTATTTTAAAATCCATAATAATAACAATCCAAGTGATGCAGACGACACAATTACACCAAATGACACTGAGTTATTTAAAGGTTTTTGACAAAAAAATACGGGTTTTTATCAACACAATAAATTTAATGGTTTCACTTCGAAAGGCGTAGAGGAAGTATTGATAACTTAATAGTACTGCTGTTTTTATAATCTGATCGATGCAATGAGGCTTGCTGTTAATCATCAAGGCGAGGTAAACTTATGGTCCTGAATGGTATACATTTAGGCCTTTTGTGAATTATTATATCGCTTAGCTTACGACTCTGTTCGCTAGAATTTGTTTTCATTGCTAAAGTTTAAGGCAATTCAATAAAATTGTTTCTTAATAAGATTTTTTATCAGTTTTGACAAAAACTACATCCTAAGTAAAGTTTTTAACAATGCTTGTGAAAATAGCATTAAAATAGGATAAGGCGTTCTAGAGATTGCCACATACAAACGCATAGATAAACAAAATAATACAAAGATATTCTAAAAATCATTGTTTGGGTTCCATTTCTCATAGGTTATTATGCTCTAAGGTTACTTAAGTATATTTATATATTACATACTATATACTAATTATTATACTATTTGTATATATTTCCCTGTTTATAACCTCTGTAATAAGCCATATAAAATTAAAAAAAAACTACAAAATCCGTTCAACTTTTTAATACCACATATTAAAAATAAATGTAAAATATTTAATACAAACATTTCAACTGTAGATAACTTTATTTATTTATAGGTTTAAAGCTCTGACAGTCTGTAATTATCTAAAAAGCTTGAAAAGAGAGTCTTAAGTAAAAGCGTCAATCAGACTTTAGCGTTGAAAAAATACTGCTTAAAAATTGGTATCTTACTTTGAGAAATCGTCATTCTTTTTTATTAAAAATTAAATTTAAATAATACGAAATAAATACTAAACTATAAGTAAAAATAAATAAATAAATACGAAATATTAAAAGACTATTAATAAGTTTAATTGCTTAAGAGTTTACAATGACACAATATATTTTTATTTTGTACATAAATCAAATTTAACTTATCTTTTTTTACTGTAATTGTTTTCTCTATATCTTCTCATACACCATTAATATTTATGGGCACTTCATTTCCAATTTATTATATAAATATGTTAATTTCATTTGTGTTCCCTGAATTCTCTTACGCAAATTATGAACCATATATATTAATGAGACTTGTACCTGCTTTAGCTTCTTAGTTTTAACAGAAATAAAAAGACTAATATTTTGTTAACTATGATTGAGTTCCTTTTCAGGTACTGAATATATAACATATATATTATTATTTATTTTGAATACATATTTTTTATTCTGAACAGTATTTATCCTTGTTAGTATTTTAATATATACTGGGTCAGTGGAAAGGAGACATCGTCAGTTAGGTGTATATTTATTTCAATACCTGGACTTTCCAAAACGCCTTGACATTTTTAAATTATCCTTTTTTATGTAGTGGTCTGGTTTTCATGGAACTATTTAAAATATCATTTTTACCAAGAATGTAACTCCATTAACAACATTATATCCATACTTTTCAGAAAAAGATATTAAAAAAAATCGGAGAATTAAACAAAATTGGGTGTATTCTGGAAAATATACCAAAATATACCTAATTTCTAATAATCCATTGAAAGATAAAACAACCTTTGGAATGGTAAAGATAAAACATTGGAGGAATAACACTAAATTAGTGTATTTTAAAGTATAACAAATTTTTGTGATCTAAGTCTATGATGTAATTCATCGAACCTGCTATCAAAGTGGATAGAGGGGATAAAACCGGGTTATGTTTGATTATTTATAATATTAACAAATTTAATGGTTTTGTTCTGAATTATCCGCTACGGTGTGAATCAAATAACTTTTATATTATTATTACGTCTTGCATATTAGTTACCTTTTAGGCTTTGAGGTCGCTTTTTTATTATTTTCCGAAAATACAAAATATCATACTATTTCATATTATGACTTGTCTTTCTTTAGTTTTTGTAGCTAAATTATTCCTTGTTAAATATATAATGAGTAATACAATGCGGATGCTGTAAGGTGAAAGGACAGGGAGTTCCGAGAACTTGATTTAGTTACACGACTGTATGAATCAATGGGTTTATTGAATCGTTTTAACAATTTATCGAACTGTTAAGATATGTAAGATTTAATATGAATCATTTCGACTTGTGATGTTATGATTATTTATAGAAATGTTATGATTATTTATATTAAAATATATTTTGCAAATTGAAGTTTTTAAGTTAGTAAATAACGATATGACATATCGTTGCGAATAGTTCTGCAAAGTTATTTACAAAAATAGATTGGTAAATGAGAAAATAAGATAATAGTTTTAGATTGTCTAAAAAATTTATCGTTGTATGTATGATATCAGAGCAAGAAATAAATGTAAGAAGTAAAGAAGAGCTCGTTATTGGGAAATAGAAGTGGCTACTTTGACTTCCAATCAGTAATGTCCTATATAGGATGAATCATGTAAGAACATTTGGGAAAAACCAAAATAAGGAAAGTCCTGGAGTGCGTGTGTGTGTTTGCGTGTGTGTATCTGTGTGTAAGTGTGTCTGTCGCAGCCAACAGAAAAATGTTCTTTGCTTTTTTTATTTTTAGTTTATACTGTTTATTTTCCCTGTTTATATTGTTTTGAGCTTTGTTACATATATAATTATAAAAATAAACATATTATTTAATTTATAAGATACTTTCATGATCTCTTCAATTGCCTAACACTAGCGCCATCTGATTTTCGTGGTATACACTATTTTTCATTAAAATACGATTCTTGAATCATAAAAAAAATGAGTAGACAGACAGACAGGTGAATGATGATGAAAATGATGATGATGATGAAATGATGATGATGATGATGATGAAAAAAAAATATACAGAAAACCAAAAGAGTAATTTAGTAATATAGATATACTGCCTTATGACGACTGCTGAGACCGATCAAAAGAACAGAGTTATTGAAGTCATATCAAAGTTTGATAACAAATTAAATAATACTCATTATTAATATACTTATTAAACAAAATGAGACTCAACACTAAACAGGTATAAAAGTAACACTAACAGTAAAAAAAATAAGATTCTGTTACTCTTTTCTTTTTATCGTTTCTCTCCTTTCCTTTATTATTTTGTTTTTACATTTATATGAATTAGATCTGATACCTGCTGCCAATTTGACAGCACGTCATCGCAATACTATCCATACATGCATGCCATGCATTTGGTGGACACGTTTTGAAAAAAAAAATCCACGTACCACACTTTGTTGTGGAATGTGGAAAGAACTTCCTTCAGCAATGTTTCAGCATCGATACGTCGTACCCCTCAGAAAAGGGGTATACTCCCTCCTCCAAGGCCGGGAACATTCTTTCTATTCCCCGGATGCTGCGAGAGATCGTGGGCGGCGGTGATCGCTTACTTATACCGTCGGTGACCGCTGGCTCGTTAGCCCTCTAACATAAAAAGGGCATATCTTTATGAAGTATCTATTCATGACACTGTAAGTATAAATATTTTATTACTAAATAACACATAAATAGTTTTACGATACACATAACCACGTTACTTTTTACTGCCTGCACATTAAAGGTAACAAAAGATATATAATGTAGATTTTTACAAAGCGATTAGTATGCTGACAAACATTTTATATAATGGAATAAATTGGCATAGGTTCGAAATGAGTGTAGATCCTAAGTCTGTAGTAATAATATCGACAACTAGTTCTAAACTCTATCATAAACTGTATATCGACTATCGATAACATATATTAGTGTTGTAAAAACACGCTTCCATAAGATTATCATAAGGTTTTGAATAAAAAATCAGAAATACCTTGTATATATATTATCACATATGAAATAGAAAAAAATATTCTTTATAATATACAATAACCATGAATTTGAATCCTATATACATTTTAAATTTGATTTCTAACTTCATCACATTAAGTTGTTTTTGTTGTACAATAGTGATTATGTTTTTACTGACTGCTTAACTAACTTAACGTGTAACTGGGTAGTATTATTATATATTTTTGTTCTACACACAGCGATCAAATACTTCATGCTGTTACCTAATTACTAAGACAGTATTATGGATTATCAGTTTATTAATATGGATATAAATTTGAAACATATAACCTCGAAATTAACCCCATGTTGTCATGGCAACGGGACGGCGCGCGCACCCAGTCACTTCCACACTCCGGGACGGACTAGTCGCGTTTTGAATACGATGTAAACAATTGGTGTAAACATATCGAATTCGTTATTTAAATCCTGTCACCCGATTGGTTATTAGTTGTGTGTGCTCGTTAATGAACATTTAAAACAGTTCTGTTATGATATTAAGTGCATGTGATGGCTGAAAACGTTAAGTGTGGAGGCGGTACGGTAAGTGATTGGACCTTCTTTCATAAATCATGCAGTTTACCTCCAACATAGTAATGAGATGGAGCGTAGGTAAATGTTCCTGAATTCGGAACATATTTTATGAAACAGCTGTGTTTAATAATTACAAAATCTTAAAATAGAGAGTGTATACAGGATAAGAGTATTAATATCTTTGATTCAGAAGCGTTAGTTTATTACACATTATGTGGATTGCGATAAACTTATAATATTTTGCTAATTATATCTTTTTTTAGGTGACTATATCAAATTACGTTTATTAATATAAAAAAGTTTTATATTGGAATATATATGATATAACTATTATATTATATAAAAAACAATATAAGGTATACAATTATTATATATATGTAATCGGCTATATACAGTGTGTTATATAGTGCATACCACGAAAGTCTATATATAAACATTTTTTAAAAATCTTCAGGAACTCATAAGCTCTTTGATAAAAAGGTAGAACTAAAAGCTACTTTTTCTTTTCCGATGTTTCATATTGAGTAAAAGCGAGCGACTTTTCAAAAGTTAATTGAAAGAAAAAGAACTGTCGAAGAACAAAGGCAATATGGGTAAAATATTCTACTTATTCTTGTAAAGATATTTTTTCTTCTTGTGAACGTTCACAAAAATGCCTAACATGAAAAGTTTCAAGGTTATCAACAAATTAATTAAGATAAGCAACGTTTATGTTTAAGTCGTTAAAAATATATTTTATAGATGGTTTAGGAAATATAAATAAAAAATAGGAAAATAATAATAAAAAGTACTAAGGCTCTATTAAATATACAACTTTTCAAATTCAAATTCAAAATATCTTTATTAAGTAGGCATTTACAGGCACTTTTGACATGGTCAATTATCACAATAAAAAAGGTCAGTGTGGTCAGTCAGTGAGTAAGCTACCACCGGCTCGGAATGCTGCTCTGCTGAGAAAAGACGCCCAGAAACTCAATAGTTGTTCTTTTTAAATGTAACTTAACAATGTTCGATGTATTTGTACAATACAATTAACTGCAAATGACTCAACAACCTAAGTTCCACAAAATTTAAATCAACAAAAAACCATTGAATATTATTTAATAAGGCACAAAATTTTATTTAATAAGGCAGTTTTAATTCTAGATTTAAAACTAAGAAAAGGAAGGTCTAATATATCTCGTGGATCTTTATTATATATGTCCGTGAAGAATTTGTTAATTTGTTAATGATGAATGTAAATAAAAATTTATCGTAAAATTACAAAAGGTATCTATTACAAAATTATTTAAATTTTTACAAATAACATCTAAACTAGAAAAGGTTTTTAATATTTATATGTAGGTTACCTTTTATCTCGACCCAATTTAGAGTTGGGACTGAAACTCTATTACGGTTTTACACTGAATACGAAATTTTCACTAGTATCAGTAAAGTTAAGCAATACTTTAATAACAAAATATACTAAGAATGGCATTTCCCAATGATCTTATAAGAAGGAACGATACGAACAATTAATGAAATAGACAAACAAACGAACAAATAAAGTATTAGTTGTCTCAAACGTATTCAAGCCTTACTTGAGTTGTAATTACAATCAATTAAACTGGAAATGGCGCGGGAAAGAGATGTTCACTTCAACCATTAAATAAACACTCAAAAGATTCATTTAAATAACAATGGCCAATTTAAATTTAGAACCGGGTGTTCGAAATTTGAATTTAAATATATCTTTATTTATCTCTTGGTCCTAAGTAAATACGTTAGTAAGAGTCAATTACACTATTAATTTTATGGGACCTTTGTATAAAGAATTAAGAGAATATTTTTGAAACACCTCTTTATTTTTGTGAAATTTTATTCTTAACTAACATACGTTTAATATTTTTTAGTAATAAATTTTCGTAATCATAATATTCAATTATTTAATACGGTAAAATATTTTTAAGAATCGAGGCGTTTACCGGCAAGACATGGAGTACTGTTCTCACCACTGGTCTGGATCACCCCAATATCAGCTTCTATCTTTTGAACACTTACATCGGAGAGCCGTTTGGATTGTCGGGGATCTAATGCTTGCAGTCGAATTACATCACCGTCAAGCGCGTCATCGCCTTCAATACTATTAGTCCCACCTGGATGATTGGCGATTGTCTACTTTGCGGTTTTCAAGGACCTTTCTTCTACATACTACCAAAATGTATCACATGTATTGGTGCCTTCAAGAAAAGTGTATACTCCCTCCGTATATACCACGATCGACAACTCTAGTGATGCCCCGGATGTTGCAAAAGCTCTTGAACGGCGGTTAACCCTGTCATCGGTGACCCACATGCTCGTTTGCCCTCTTCTTACAGAAAAAAATAAAGGTTTTTTATGAAAAGGGTATTTTTCAACAAACTTTCAGTGCGGTATCCTTCTTACAAAATATTAATAGGTATAACTTAATACATTTAAAAATATATATTTAGAATATATAGCGCTCTTTTGAAGCCAACATGGATGTAGTCGCAGGAAATTAATAGTTATATATACAATTATAACTCTTTCCTTTCATCTTTAAGTTTTTATATGTCATATGTTCTTTGTATGTGATAAATATCTGATGATAAAAAATAATAATATATAAATAATGACATATATGTTGTTATTTTACTGTTTTCTTTAGTTTAAGTTTTAAATAATTTAAAAAATACATATATAATTAAAAACTTTTCAAGTGTATTTTCTTTCAGTTAATGAATTATTTACGAACATACATTTCATGATTAGAAGTTTTTAAATTGAAACTTATACATTTTTTTCTTAAATTATATTTATATTCTGTATCGAGAAATATTAACTTTATGTTGTTTTCAAAGGAGTTATCTTAGTTTTTTAACAAACGTCACAAGACTAATTGAAATGAAACACTTATTATTACTATCTTAGATAATTATAAACTCATAACAAGTTATTGATAACATATGTGATATTAAAATATAATACAAAATATATAACAAGAGCGTTCACTCAATAAGAAAATTAAATATAATTTATTAGCAGCGTGTCATCAAGTATCTTCCATATCTTATGTAGTCAGAACACCGGTCGCTACTTCTAACTCTTATGTAACTTTGCTAAATTACTTAGTTGTTCAGACTAATGGACCGTCCATGTGTATAGTTCGCAGTTGAGCAGATTTAAAAATATCACCTTAATTGAGCAAAGCGAGCTGAGCGCTCTACTGGAGAATTTTTCACATTCTTTGTCACACATTAGATGATGGTTTTAAAAATTGTTAAAAAATGTCATGTCGTTGAGGATTCGTCAAAAATCGTCAAAAACTGATATCCTATTGAAGTCAATGGAAAAAAAACCACGCTCAAAAAAGTTCGACTCGCTTCGCTCAATATGCAAACGGCACCCAAGATTTAGCGAGCGCAGAGAGTCGAAATTGAGGGTCTGTTGGCGTCTCTATACTAGACTAAGACTAATTTATATTTATTTAGATAAAAGAAATATAAATTAGTCTTCTATCTATTTTTTATTTTTAAAATTGTAAAAATTTAATATTATTGTCTTTCTTCAAAATACTCCCAAAATATTAAGGTCCAGTTCTTATTATAATAAATCTTATCAAACTCCCATTTCAAATGCTGAACGATATAACTTTCAAGGTTCCAAACAGATTAACAAGTAGTATAGTACAGTATAGTATAGTATAGTATATTTCATTTATAAGTTAATTTATATTTTTTTGTTTACTTGTTACCCTCATTGTTTTTATTGTGTCTGTTAACACTGTTGGTTGACTGGTAGATAATGCGTAGATAGCATTAAGTCCGCCAATTGTACCATTTTTTGTACAATGAAGTTTTAATAAAAAAAGAAACACTGCAAAAATATGTCTAAGAACATTTTTATCTTTACCAAAATACGTAATGAAATTGTAAAAGTGTAAGTGAACAAAAGAACACAGCCGACTAATAAACCTGCTGTTAGTCCTGTCTGTTGGTCTATCGTGTCTCAAGTCACACTTGAATTGTAATCACGGAAAATACTAAAGATTGAGTGAAATGTAATGGGAATTTTAAAAGTTTATTCAGGTGTTAACCGAGTGACCTTTCTGCTACAGCATAGTAATGAGGTTACTATGAATATTAATATTAAGGACAGCAGAATATTCTAAAAAAATATTTTAATAAAAAGTTTTAAACAAACCTAAAATCTATTGTATATAATTACCCCTTTTTTTAATCATTTGAGTATTTTTGGAATGTGGTAAATATACATAGAAAAATATAATAATTCCTGTATTTTTTGCTTGTGAAAAATGTATTTTTCCCTAAATACTTATTCACATATAGTGACTTCGTGTTTATTCCGGTCGAATCATATTTCAGGAATATATCTCGCCTCTTTTATTATCTACAATTACTAATATACTATAAGTCAGTTTGTTTTTAGTGTTTTTCTCTCTTTTGTGTTTCGAGACGTTCCGTCTAGTCTTTTGCAAAGTTTTATTTTGTTGTTGTGATTTATAGCTTATTGTTATTATATTATACTCTTAACCGTTTGGGAGACCTTTTTTGTGTTTAGTTGTCTCCAGAATGCGACGAGATAATTAGCTAAAAATTTTCTCATGTATGTTTGAGCCGAACGCGGATGTTATAGAGATAACAGATTGAAAAAAATGTTTAGCCATTCAAAAGTTATCAAGAAAAGAAGAAAGGAGAGGGGCTCAGCTCAACACCCGCCGCGCACGGTTGGCAGATCCTGGTATAGGCAGAAAAACCATTATCCGACCCCTGGACTGTATTAGAAAGTGATTTGAGTGGCCTTGGGCCATGTGTGAGAGGGTTCTGTTTATGTGATATTTTAGTTTATGGCTTTCTTCATAGTTACCTGGAATCTTTTCTCTTATGAATCAATCTTTTCTATCGGTAAATCCAGTTTCCTCAAAATTCCAACTTATTTTCAAGGTAAGAGTGATTGTAGGGATCTTTAGGAACAAAGGGACAGAAGAACACAAATACTACATTTTATTAAGGAATTTCACACAATATACGAAATTGTATCTTTGACATAATTATGACGCAAATATGACTTTGGTATATTTAGAGAAGTGGATATGGTAAGAACAACAATACTGTTGAGGATGACTATAATTAAAATTCCTTATCGGATAGACGTGACAAGGATGGATAAATTAAGAAACGAATAAGAGAAACTTTGAAAGTGACACAGATGATAGAAAAGATGAGAAGTAATTGTGTATCTTAAGTATGATGTGAATTGTTATAATACAAGAGTAGAAATGAATGGAGTGCGTTAAAAATAATATGACGAGAAGCATGTCTCCATGAAAATAACGTTTAATAGAAGAGAATAGTAGAAATTGACATAAATAGTCATCGTGAGTAGGTATGGTCATTACGGTATTGTATAGTCATCTGAGTGTCACTGAGAGTTTTGTCAAGGTATATAGTATGTACGAGTAGTATGACATAAGTATGACTTTGAAATTCTTGATGTATGTTGTTTTTTAAGATGTTATTTATGGATTACCCAATATTCTTTACCAAATATATAGCCCTATGGCTGTTACAACTTAAACATTAAATACTATTTACTTTCCATTAACAATACCTGTAAGTTTCATCCATTTAATCCAAACTGTACTAGTTCTGTTAATAAAAGATTATTATCAAATAATGTTACTCAGTCTAAAGTCTACTTTACATATATGTGAAATGTTCATAGTAGGTAAAGTTGTTTAAAGTTAGTTTTCTTTACACTTTCTCTAACGACGAACCCAGTTTTCGTCGAGGGAAGCAACATGAGTTACATAACAGAACACAAGACCGGTCATACTGAACTTAGTTAAATTCTTGCTAAGTAGTTTGTACGTGTAGTACTTCGTATAACATATTACCTTCAAGAGAATTTCCAATTACTTAAGCGATTATTCTACGAACTATCAAAGACGATACTTTTATTAATAATACTTATTATAAAAATAATATTAATTATAAGGTTATTATTACATTATTTTATCATAATATATACCTACAGACCACATAGATTTTTGTGATCTGTGAAAATTAGAGCTTTCACTGTTGAAAGTATTTTACATATTCAACCTTTTACCATAACAAAATTATTCAAAATCTGTGCAGTAGAGATTTTTGTTTAATATTTTTTTAAAGTTCTATGTCAATTACTGAACTTAGCAATTATTTTTCCCAAAAATTAAGTATTTAATACACATTTTGCCTTGATATATCATAATGTATATACATATATAATAAGATGTCTTATCTGATATTACTGTAACAAAGTAATTTTACAAAGCGAACTATATTTCAACGTTATCGAGTGTAAAGGTATACGATTAAAATCGAAGCCTTATCAATCGATACTGAAGTACTGATAGCGCATTTGTTAAGTACAATATAATATCACCAACACACGAAGACTTATATCGTATCACCTTTATATACCGTTTACCACCTTTCATAGAAGACACAAACACACAAACACACACACACACAAAATATAAAAAATATATATAAAATCAAAACAAATATATATATTCTAGGGTTCAAAACCAATATTAAATTACAGTATTGACATAATACAGATAACATCTAAAAATATGGTATTTATATAACAGAAACTTTACATCTCTCATAATTGCTATTATGAATAGAGTATTTGAATAAATGAAATAACACCTCGTCTGCATTTGTACATGCTTAAATACACGCTTAAAGACGCTTATTTTAAATGATATTATATTTATTTATTTCCGTCTAAAGTGACGTACAAAGAGCAACTGATTAATGTTAGTCTTATATACTAAACTTATGTATTAAGTTATATATTGTTTGTATGTCACACTGGTACTGGTTTTGCCGAAATTATACACTAGGGCCTTAGAGCATCCAAGATTGGAAAGTTCTACTTAATTTAAGACACAGAAAATAATTTTCCTATTTGCTATTTAAATCTTACCTTAAAGAGACAATTCTTTGTTATAAACTAATTAAATGTTTACCGAAAAACTCAATAATTGTCTTGAAAATATTGTAATCAAACTTGGAAATAATATCATGACGTTAGAATCCCAATTTTAAGTCTTCCTTTTATCACGATCCAATTTTTTTGTCGGAAACACGTGAGAATTCAAGTTCTATTGCAGATAGACTCGCTTTGAATACGAAATTAAGTTCTCACGTCAGATAGATAGATTATAAATAAGTTTTGAAGAACATAAATTAATAAGGAAAACATATATTTGAAATAATTTTAATAATTAAAGGAAAAACGGAAAAATACAATGTATTTCAATCGACACTTGAAAAGTAATCACGGAAAATATTCTGATTAAAATAATTTTATTTCTCCTAAATAAAAAATTTATTTAATTTCATATTATTGAATTGTGATCTTGGAAAATACTAAGTAATTGATAAAATTTCATAAATCAAATAATTTTATCATCTTATTCTAATTGGAATAGTACCGTTAATACTATTATTTTATTTTCTCTTAACCCATTACCTGCCAAGGATAGAAATAAATGAAAAATTCATACTTTCCTCATTTAAACGTTTTATTTTGAGATAGCTGAAGAAGAAATAGTCATTAGATTTTTTTTTCAATTTAGTATACACAATATGGAACCGTGCGAAAATGCATCGTTGGCCGAAACTGCTGTCACTTCTTGTGAAATGCTTTGAAGCATTCTGGGTATAGGTGAAGATCACATTTTTCACACAGAAATACAGTTTGTCCTCCACAGAGTCTACATCGTTTCCGGGCGGCTGTAGGGTGTCGATCAATCTATCGTAGATTCTCTTCCCCCCACCAGAACAAGGCCTATCAGGAATGTTTGGAGCTTTTCATTCCAAGAGCTTTTCTTCTTGTCGAAGCAGGCTCAAGCATAATTGCGAACGAAAATCAAGTTGAGACATGTTGTAGTCGTTAATAAATCGGTGAAGTTTCCAAGCCAATGCTTGGTCATGTGGTCAATACCACATACCTCATAGACTCGTTCACTATCAACTCGATCAAAGTACCATCAAAGAACAAACAAAAAAGTTCGAATGGTGACAGTCCTTCACAAGATTGTAGCATGCTACGTTTCTCAGAATCTGATATATCTTGAAACAGTGTATCATTAGGTTCAGGATGGTCTGTTTTATGCCAAACAACTTGTTCAGATGAACTCTTAAGTGTGGTGCGGCGACGTTTAGCTGGAACCCCATTATCTTGAAGCCGTTCTACTGTAAAGTGTACTTCCTTATTATTTCTACTGCTGGGACCTGTAGTTGGACCAACATGTTGAAAACCCTCCCTTTGTTCGATTGTGGATTTACGAAGATTGTGAATTTCAAACGTACCTGATATGTTCTTATCGTTATCTTTATGGTCCTCCCTTATGATATTTTTATCAATATCTTCGTCGTCCGTCATTGCATCAACAGGTGGAGGTATGCAAGTTACATCAATGGGGTTACCAATAAGATCATCTAATGGGTCTTCATCATCTTCCTCCAGAATTTTAGTTCTTGTTTTTTACTATCCCAACTTGGAGAATAAACCATAAAACGAATTATTAAAAATCTATTACCACATAAGAACTACCGTTCAGTGAGCACCCCTTGTAACTACCATAACGAGCATAGATGGCAGATTTTCCCTAGTATCCCAACGAGGCTACAACCATTGGAATAAATTTTTTTTCAACAGTTTACAAGAAGTAGAAACTGGGAAAAATATAAATTAGAAATATTTATATTGCTGAATACCTGAAAAAATATCATTAACTTAACGATGTGAAAACGCATCATTGGCCAAAAATGGGTTAAATAAATTTTATATTTTATTTTCTCGTTCCGCTGAGAACAATGAAAATATCTACACAGACATTTATTTACATGTGAATTTGTTTATTTGGGTCGAATAACATTTAGAGATAGCTGTAGTATGTTTATTTTTTTATGTTATCTTCATTTATCGCTGTAATAAACAAAATAACTATTGAAATATGTTTTAATTTTTAAGGAACATGACATGAATTCAAGAAATTTTATATATATAATTTAAACAAATCGAAGTAGAAATATTAGGTTAAATCAATATTTATAATGTCAGAATAAAATTGCAACAAAATGAGATCTCATAAATTTTATATTTTTTTTGTAGTATTCTACATGACTTTTGGCCCACAAGTATTTTTTTTTGTAGATCAGTGTTATTTGTGCACTATAAAGGATGTTTCGTGACTAGTCTATTTATTTTTTAGTTAGTAAAGTCTTAGGATTTCGTGTGTTCTGCTATTTGTAATTCAATAATATGACATGGTTATCATTTTGAACGTGAAATAAAATACTTAAAATACTTACATACTTAAAATTGAAATAATATATTTTAATTAAATTTTTTAACATTTTTATTGGTATAACATAAAAACTGTTGTGGTGTATAATTTTCACGTCAAAACACAAAAGCTAAGTCAGTTTAAATTTAAGGAATCGGTAAATTACATAGTTTTTGATAATTTAACAAATTTGACGATTGAGTATGAATGTTTTTTAACACTTCCAAAGCGTCAGCCCTTTACATTGAAAATATTTCATAACCTAATGATAAATTGATTATAACTGTTACATTATAAGACTTAAATTGTAACAATTTTGATTTTCTTCAATCTATCGATTATTACTAGATTTCCACAGACCGAGAAATAATAAGTTTCTGATTGTTATCAGACTTCATTTACTTCTGCATTTCTCATCAGTGTATTAGACAAAATTGTGTCGTGTCGTGTCGTGTCGTGTCGTGTCGTGTCGTGTCGTGTCGTGTCGTGTCGTATCGTGTCGTGTCGTGTCGTGTCGTGTCGTGTCGTGTCGTGTCGTGTCGTGTCGTGTCGTGTCCTGTCATATCTTATCATATCAGTATATGATATAAAAAGTATAAGGTATTCATTGAGCGAATGCAAATATTTGTGCAAAAAAGTTAAAAATAAAAACACATAATAAAGCAAAATGTAAGGCATGGCTGCATATAGTTAGCTATTAAAATACAAGAAAATAATTAAATGTTTCACGCTGTTGTCTGTGAAACAAGCCAGGAAAGGCTTTGTTTTCAGAAACGTATCCTTTCAACTTCAGTTCCTTATAGCAGTAATTAACTGGAGCCTTGAGGTGAATTTTATATTATACGAGTACTTCTTACTCTCTACAGGTAAAAGGTTAACCATTTTATTGTATAATAATGTTTTATGAAAACACTGAAACATAGATAACATCATAGCTATTGGAAATGATAATAAAACAATTGAAACTACTCGAAGGCAGCATTAAAAGCGATTTATCGACCACAGTGACTCCGCTTTACTAATATCGAATGAAGTTGACTCGGCAGTTATTTGAAAATTGTTTTGTGACAGGAGTTAAAGATACGGTTTATATTATTCATAGATATTATAAGTTATACAGAATAAAAATTAAAGTTAGGAATTAATTTAAAAATAAAAATTATTATAAAGATTAAAACGGAATAATACAGTGTAGTTCAACGCTACGATTGAAATATAGTCAGTTTAGTCAATCCGTGAGTAAGCTACCACGGGCTCGGAATACTGCTCTGATGAGAAGAGCTGGCCAGAAACTTTAAAGTGACTCTTTTTAAAATAAATTTAACAATACGATATCATCCCTGCAACTAAGTAACCACTAACTGACTAACCACTTCGACTAAGAAATCTTCAATGCTGTAATAAGATTTACTTATTAATACATTTTTAATTTTAGATATATAACTAAGAAATGGAAGGTGTAAGAGATCTTCTAAAACTTTTATATATATGCGTACACTCAAGACCATAAAGGAATTCTTAGCTTTTTAAAGACGGAAATAAAAAATATTGGTTAAAGTTAGCAGATATCGATTACAAAATTATTTAATGATATTCAAATAACAGCTAAACTAGAAACTCTGTTTGCAATTTAAATGTGGATAACCTTTTATTTCGACCCAATTTTCAGGGACTGAAATTCTATTAAGGTATATAGTGAATATAAAAACATTCACGATAACAATTAAGGTAAGCAATTCATAATACATAATTATAATAATACAATGTCTTAAGAATGGTGTTTCCCAATAATCTGATAAGAAGGGACAATACGAACAATTAATAAAATAAACAAACAAAGGAACAAATAAAGCATTAGTTGTCTCAAACGTATTCAAGCCTTACTTGAGTTGTAATTACAATCAATTAAACTGGAAATAGAGCGGAAAAGAGATGTTCACTTCAACCATTAAATAAACACTCAAAAGATCTCTCTTGGTTCTAAGTAAATACGTTAGTAAGAGTCAATTACACTATTAATTTTATAGCAGCTATGTATAAAGAATTAAATGAATATTAATGAAACCCCTTAGTTAAGTTTTCTTTTAATAAATTTCCATTATCATAATATTTAATACGGTAAAATATATTTAGGAATTGAGGAGCTTCTGAAATATAAATAACGTGTAAATCAGAAGGTGGGCTTAAATTAGGAGTGATCAATAGAGCGAGGTAGTATTTCAAGCCTGGCAAAAGACTTGCGCTGTATAAGGCGCAGGTCCGGCCAGAAATGGAGTACTATTCTCATGTCTGGTCTGGATCACCCCAATATCAGCTTCTACCTTTTTAACGCTTACAATGGAGAGCGGCTATGTGCTTACACATACTACCAAAATGTATCGACGATATTTTGGGATCGATGGGACATGGTTTTATAAAAAAGAACTTTAAAAATCGTAAATACCTACACTATTTTTAATTTTCGAAGTTAGAAAAATTCAATATTATTACTTATTTCAAAATACTCCTAAAATATTAAGGTTCAGTTAAGGGTCTTATCATAATAAATCATATATTGATCTTATCAAACTTCAACTTCCAAATGCTGAAAGATAAAACTTGCAAGGTTCCAAACAAATCAACAAGGATGAGAAACTTTTACCATTGAATCGAGTTCGATAATTTAAATATTTAAGGATAATTCTACAAACACAGCAAAAAATATGTCTAATTTTTATCTTCGATAGTGATTCCGTTGAATACACGTAATAAACAGCGAAATTCGTAATGAAAATATAAAAGTTTAAGTAAACAAAATACCAAAGCAAAGGAAACCTTGCTGTTAGTCCTGTCTGTGTTGGACCATCGTGTTTCAAGTCATACTTGAATTGTAATCATGGTAAATACGTTAAATAGAGTGAAATGAAATGGAAATTTTAAACGTTTATTCAGGTTTTAACCGAGAGACCTTTCTGCTACCGCATAGTAAAGAAATTACTATGAAAATATTAAGGAGAGCAGAAGATTCTTAAAATATCTGGACGAAATAACCTTGAATTCTATATTATATAACTTATATCAGTCATTTGAGTTCTTTGCAATTTTGTGAATATAAAGAGGAATATAATAATTCCTTTAATATTTTCTTGTCAAAAATATTTTTTTCCTAAATACTTACTTATATTTAGTGATTTCGTGTTTATTTGGGTATATTATTTCAGGAATATATGTCGCCTCTTATTATCTATAGTTACTAATATACTTTAAGTCAGTTTGTTTTTAGTGTTTTTCTCTATTATTATGTTCGACGCGATTCGTCTAGTATTTTGCAAAGTTTTATTTTGTCGTTGTTATTTATAGCCTATATTGGAAACAAAATGATTATACTCCGACTCCTGGTCTAGGTATTAGAGAATGACTTTAGTGGACTTGGGCCATACGTGATGGGGTCCTGGTTGTGTTATTAAGCTTAACCTTATGTTATGGGTTGTTTCGTACCTGGAATCTACCCTCTTGTGAATCAATCTGTTCTCCAATCGGCGTATCCACTTTCCTCTCAAGTCCAACTTATCTTCAAGGTAAGAGTGATTGTACGGATAATTAGGAACAATGGGACGGAAGTACATATATACTATATTGTATATACCATAGTATACGGTAATATGCGAAATTGTATCTTTGATATAATTAGGACGCAAATATGACTTTGGTATATCTAGAGAGGCAGGTATGGTAAGAACAACAAAAAGTTGAGGATGTCCATAATTAGGATTTCTCGTCGTATAGACGTGGTGAGAATAGATTAAGTAAGAAATGAGTAAGGGATATTTTGAAAGTGACAACAATGACAGAAAAGATGAGAAGTAATTGTTGGTCTTAAGTATGATGTGAATTGTTGTAAGACACGAGGTCGACCAGAGAAGATATGAATGGAGTGCGTGAAAAATAATATAACGAGAAGCATGTCTCCATGAAAATGATGTATGATAGAAGGGAATAGTAGAAATTGACATAAATAATGAGCATGCAGTATGGTCGTTATGGTATTGTACAGTTATCTGAGAGTAACTGAAAGCTTCGTCAAGGTATGTCTTGTATAGCTTTGGCATCATTGATATGTGTTGCTTGTTAGTATATTATTTATGGATCACCCAATATTCTTTACCACATACATAGCCTTATGGCTGTTACAGTTTTGACATTAAGTGATATATCCTTTCCATTAAGGTGTTGTTAATGGAAGTTTTATCCTTTTAATCAAACCTGAAGTAGTTCTGTTAATAAAAGCTTAATATCGTATAATAAAATATAGTAGTCTTAGGATTTCGTGTGTTTTGCTATTTGTAATTCAAAAATATGACATGGTCGCCATTTTGGACCTGAAATAAAATAAATCATACTTAAAATTTAAATTATACTTAATAAAATATATTTTAACTAAATTTTTTAACATTTTTATGCTATAACATAAAAACTTTTTTGAGGTATCAGTTTCACGGCAAAATTGACGATTGAGTATGAATGTTTTTTAACACTTCCAAAGCGTCAGCTATTAACATTAGTTGTCTGAATGTCATTAGTATTGACATTTATTTTCATTCTGCATTTCTCATATATGTTTTAAACATAATTGTGTCTATAAATTAATAGTATATGTTACTTTTTCCAATACTGAATAAAGCCTTAATATCGTTGTTGTATTTTGAATTATAAAGTTTAATTATATGTTCTAATATCAATCGTATCATATCGTGTCGTGTCGTGTCGTGTCGTGTCGTGTCGTGTCGTGTCGTGTCGTGTCGTGTCGTGTCGTGTCGTGTCGTGCCGTGCCGTGCCGTATCTTGCGGTGTCGTGCCGTGCCGTGCCGTATCTTGCCGTGCCGTGCCGTGTCGTGTTGCATCGCATCGCATATCATATCTTAAATAATTAATAAACTTAGCAATATAATATCATCCCTGCAACTGAGTAACCATCTAAGTTCCACACACTTCGACTAAGAATTCTTCAATGCTGTATTAATACACGTTTAATTTTAGATATATAACTAAGAAAAGGAAGGTGTAAGAGGTCTTCTGGAACTTTATTATATATGCATACACTCAAGCCCATGAAGGATTTCTTAGCTTTTTAAAGACGGATAAAAATAAAAAATATTGGTTAAATTTAGCAGATATCGATTACAAAATTATTTAATGATATTCAAATTACACCTAAAATAGAAACTCTGTTTGCAATTTAAATGTGGACTACCTTTTATCTCGACCCAATTTTCAGGGACTGAACTTCTATTAAGGTATATAGTGAATATGAAAACATTCACGATAGCAGTGAAGTTAAGCAATTCATAATAGATATTTATAATAATAAAATGTCTTAAGAATAGAATTTCCCAATGATCTTATAAGAAGAAACAAAACGAACAATTAATAAAATGAACAAACAAATAAAGCATTAGTTGTCTCAAACGTATTCAAGCCTTACTTGAATTGTAATTACAATTAATTAAACTGGAAATAGAAGGGAAAAGAGATGTTCACTTCAACCATTAAATAAATACTTAAAAGATCCATTTAAATAACAATTGCGAATTTAAATTTAGAACCGGGTGTTCTAAATTTAAATTTAAATATTATCTCTTGGTTCTAAGTAAGTACGTTTGTAAGAGTCAATTACACTATTCATTTTATGGGGTATTTTTCTGCAATCTTTCTGTGCGGTATCTTTTTTATACAATATTAATATATTCTTTTTCTCAAAAAAGAAATCTTATTTTTATAAAAATAAATGTCAGAAGATTAATTAAAATGAAACACTTAATCATATCTAAGATAATTATAAACTCATCCCAAGTTATTGATAATATACATGCTATTAAAATACAACATAAAATATATAACAAGAGTGTTAACTCTTGAAGAAAATATAACTTTAATTTATTAGTAGCATGTCATCAAATGTCTTCCATTTCTAATGTAGTTGTAACACCGGTCCACTTCCAAATCTTTTGTAACTTTGCTGAATTACTTAGTTGTTCAGACTAATGGACCGTCCATTTGTATAGTCCGTAGTTGAGCAGATTTAACAATATCTCCATAATATATGTAGATAAAAGAAACATAAATTAGTCTTCTATCTATTTTAAATAATTATATAAAATATAAAATTATTTAAAATTGGATTGGATTATACAAATAAAATATTATTGTCTTTTTTCAAATTACTCCCAAAATATTAAGGTCCAGTTAAGGGTCTTATTATAATAAATGTTATGGCATCATTGAGATATGTTGCTTGTTAGTATATTATTTATGGATCACCCAATATTCTTCACCACATACATAGCCTTATGGCTGTTACAGTTTTGACATTAAGTGGTATATCCTTTCCATTAAGGTGTTGTTAATGGAAGTTTTTCTCATTTAATCCAACCTGAAGTACGAGTAGTTCTGTTAATAAAAACTTAATATCATATAAAAAAATTTAGTAAAGTCTTAGGGTTTTGTGTGTTCTGCTATTTGTAATTCAAAAATATGACATTTTCACCATTTCGGACCTGAAATAAAATATATTATATTTAAAATTTAAATCGTACTTAATAAAATTTATTTTAACTGAATTTTTTAACATTTTATGGTATAACAAACACTTTTTTGGGGTATCACTTTCACAGCAAAATTGACGATTGAGTATGAATGTTTTATAAGATATACAAAGCGTCAGAGGTTAACATTTGAAATATTTCGTAACCTGCATTAATTATTACTGCTACATCATAAGACTTATTAAATTGAAACAATTATAATTTTCTTCAATCAATCGATTATTACTAGACCACAGATCGAGAAATATTAGGTTTCTGATTGTCATTAGTATTGACCGCGCGAGTAGAGTAGCAGACTTCATTTCTTTTGCATTTCTCATCTATGTTTTAAACAAAGCTGTGTGTGTGTGTGTGTGTCAATAATATACTATATCCAATATTTAATAAAGCCTTAATACCGTTGTTGCATTTTGAAATATAAAGTTTAATTGTATGTTGTACAACGGTTGTTCAATTAGATCTATTTCTAATATTAATCGTAATTTGAATAATATCGTGCCGTGCCATGTCGTGTCGTGTCGGATTGTGTCGTGTTGTGTCGCTTTGTGTCGCGTCGTATTGTGTATTGTAGTGAAGTGTAGTGTAGTGTAGTGTCTTAATGTATCGTTTCGTATTGCATCGCATCACATAGTACATAGCATCGTACCTTACCATATCAGTGGATGATGTAAAAAGTATAAGGTATTTATTATGTATATGCAAGTATTTATGCTAAAAAGTTATTAATAAAAATACGCAGTAAAACAAAAAAGGGCATTGCTGCATATAGATATTGAAATAAAAGAAAATAATTAAATGTTTCACGTTGTTGTCTGTGAAGCAAAGTTACAAAAGACTTTGTTTTCAGAAACGTAACCTTTCAACTTCAGTGCCTTATAGCAGTAATTAACTTGATGAGCCTTGATGTGAATTATATATTATACTTCATACTATCTACATGTAAAAGGTTAACTATTGTATTATATAATAATGTATATACTGTAACACATAGTTTAGTGTATTTATAACCTTACAAAAACTTTTTAGTTATTGAAAAGGTGAAACAGAAAATATCATAGACATTGAAAATATTAATAAAGCAATTGAAAGTACTCGAAAGCAGCATTAAAAGTGATTCATCGACCACAGTGACTCGGTAATATGAAATGAAGTTGACTCGGCAGTTATTTGAAAATGGTTTTGTGACAAGAGATACGAGTGTAATATTTATTACTTTATTTTTACAGCTTCAGCATGTCACAAAAGATAGTAGTACCGGCAATTTTACGAAATATTTAAATCATCATGTCTACGTTTTGAAGAATAAATAACCTTAAAAGTTGAATCGACTTTTGAAAGTAAAAATGTAATCCAATAAATTTGAGTGAGAGCCGTAAAATAGTTTTATTTGAATATTTTTCACATTTAAATATTAGAAAACTTTATAGGAAAATTTACAATGTATGCAAAGAGGCAACAGTCTCATAAAATATATATTGCTGATAATATTTTTGGTTATTTAAATTTTTATTGACTGTAGTAAACTATCACATAACAGAAATTAAATATATTGTGCTTATTTCTAAATATATATAAATTTAATTATTACCAGTAGTAATATAAAAAACAATTGTGGTCTGAATTGAAATGTAGGTCACGTTTTATCTAGATTATGTTATCAGTGGGGACTGAAATTATTTTTATGCCTGTCCCGCTGTGAATACGAACACGTATACAAACATGTCAGTAGATTGGAGTCATTATTTTGTCAACGAATGACCCCATGCTTAGCACGGTTGTTATACTTTCGGAATACGAGTGGACATTTCATCGAAACATCATGGCTGATGAAATGGGGGTTCTAAACCCACGTGAATCCCAATATTTTGTACTAGTCGTAAATTCACCATTAAATCAGCACCATGAACTCGATTCTGAGAGATCTTTAGCAACCATCATGAAAGGTATCGAAGTTTTCTTTCAAAAACCATTTAACTCAAAAAATAAACCGATTTGCATCACAGTTGTGGTATATATGTTTTTGACAGTGTTGACATTATACAGATATCTAAAATAAGGTACAAATAATAAAAGAGAAACTTTACATAATTCTCTCATAATTGTTTTTATTAAAAAAAGAAATGTAAAGGTGTAAAATAATTGTGAAAGAATTGAATCGAAGTTTTATTTCAATAAAGGAATTAAAACTTAGTTTTCATTTTTATTGTTGACATAATTAACCTTTAAACTATCTTCTACTATAATATTTTTGTCAGTTTTTGATATGAAAATTGCAAGATTTTAGAAATACAAACTATCGGTTGAATGACTGTGACATAGATAACATCGATATTGGATTTTATACAAAAGAAATAAAAGCGCTTGAAGCAATGATAGCTCTTCAGTCTGGACGCAGCGATAAAAGTGCGATTAAACGGGACTGCGCGTGATTAATATCAGAGATTACTTAGTAATTACTTTAAAAGTTTTTGACAGAAATATTTATATGAGAATTAATTTGAAACTTAAAATATGCATTAAAAACTACTACTTAAGAACTATTGGAAACTGCTTTTTAAATATATAAAACAGTGAAGTAATTCAAAATATGATAAGCTTAAAGACTCATTTAAAATGATATTGTATTTTCTTTTTTTTAACTCTAAAGTGTTGTTAAAAGCGATTAATGTTAGTATTATAGATAAATGGACCACTTCTACTTGATAAGTTCTTTACTCTGTATGTCTCAACATAAGGTTAATGATTTACCGAAAATCTTCATTAGCACTAGTGAAAGTTTTATGTAATATAAGACCCAGAAAATAAATTTCCTGTTTGCTATTTAAATCTTACCTTAAGGAGAGAACCCTATATTATAAACAGATTAAATGGTTATTGGAAAATGAAATTCTCATCCAGAAAATGATCAAATCAAAGTCGGAAATAACATCATGACGTCTGAATCCCAATTTTAAGTCTTCCTTTTATCACGATTCAATTTTTTGTCTGAAACACATGAAAACTCAATTTCTATTGCAGATAGACTCGCTTTGAATACTAAATTAAAGTACTCACATCAGATAGATAGATTATAAATAAGTTTTGAAGAACATAAAATATATTTGAAATAAATATAATAATTGCAGAAAAAAACCGAACAATACCATGTATTTCAAATGACATTTGAAAATTGATCAAGGAAAAGATTAAAATAATTTTATTTGTCCTAAATAAAAAATATTTTATTTTCATGTTATTAAAGTAATTTTATTGATATAAAATTAATGTAATTAAATTCAGAGTATTATGGTAATATTTAATTCTATTGTAATTGACTAGATGGCGTTAGCATATATAAACAAGGCGGGATTATAGGCTCCTTACTTTTTACTTTTTACTTTATACTTTAAAAAAAAGCTTAATGTGTTGGCAAAATGTAAAAACGGTTTAGGCTATAGTTACTACAATTATAATTTGGGATATTTATGGCCTGTGGTGTATAAAATAAACTGACATGGTTTATTTAATACGTTTTTATTAGATACTTTTCAACTCGGAATATTTTTTTTTAAGGCAAAACATGAAAACAACATTTGTATAAATTATAAATATTTTAACAAATATGACGATTTAGCATTAATTTGTTCTATCAATTCGAAACGGTCAGCGCTTTAAATTGAAAATAAATAACCACAATGCTAGATATCAATGAGCGGTGAGATGTTTGGAGCTAAAATATAGTAAATGGTAGTTTTCTTTCATAAATTGGACAGAGCAGCGGACTTCATTACTTCTGTACTTCTTATCTACGTATATTGTATAACGGTTGTTCAATAGCTTGGACCTGAATCACTGGTATCGCATCGCACCGAAAAGTACGGTATCGTACCGTACCGCATTCAATCGTGTCGTGTCGTGCCATGCCGTGCCGTGCCTTGCTGTGCCGTGCCGCGCCGTGCCGTGCCGTGCCGTGCGCTGTTGTGCGCTGTTGTGTCGTGTCGTGTCGTGTTGGAACGCGTCGTATCATATCATATCAGTGGATGATGTAGCCCGTATAACATATTCATTGAGCAAAAAAGTTAAAAATAAAAAAAAAACAGCTATTGAAATGAAAGAAAATAATTAAATGTTTTACGCTGTTGTCTGTGAAACAAGCCAGAAAAGACTTTGTTTACAGAAACCTTTAGTAACCTTTCAACTTCAGCTCTTTATAGCAGTAATTAACTTGAGCCTTGATTTGAATCTTGTATTATACTTCATACTCTCTACAAGTAAAAAGTTAACCATTTTATTGTATAATAACGTATGTACTGTTTTTATGTATTTATAACCTTACACAGTTTTATGAAAACACTGAAACATAGAGAACATCATAGCTATTGAAAATGGTAATGAAACAATTGAAACTACTAGAAAACAGTATTAAAAGCGATTTATCGACCACTGTGACTCCGCACTACTACTAATATAGAATTAATGTAACAGGAGTTAAAGATACAATAAATATTATTGATAGATATTATAAGTTATAAAGAATAAAAATTTAAGTTTGGAAAAAGTATATTTAAAGTAAAATGATTATTTACATAAAAACGGAATAATATAGTGTAGTTAGTTCGTGAATAAGCTACCACCGGCTCGGAATGCTGAGAAGAGCTGGCCAGAAACTTTACTGTGACTCTTTTTAAAATAATATCATATCATCCCTGCAACTGAGTAACCTAAGTTCCACACACTTCGACTAAGAACTCTTCAATGCTGTAATAAGATTTATTTATTAATACACTTTTAATTTTAGATATATAACTAAGAAAAGGAAGGTGTAAGAGATCTTCTGGAACTTTATTATATATGCGTACACTCAAGCCCATGAAGGATTTCTTAGCCTTTTGAAGACGGATATAAATAAAAAATATTGGTTAAAGTTAGCAGATATATATTACAAAGTTATTTAATGATATTCAAATAACACCTAAACTAGAAACTCTGTTTGCAATTTAAATGTGGACTACCTTTTATCTCGACCCAATATTCAGGGACTGAAATTCTATTAAGGTATTTAGTTAATATGAAAATATTCACGATAACAGTAACGTTAAGCAATTCATAATAGATATTTATAATAATAAAATATCTTAAGAATAGAATTTCCCAATGATCTTATAAGAAGGAACAATACGTACAATTAATAAAATGAACAAACAAAGGAACAAATAAAGCATTCGTTGTCTCAAACGTATTCAAGCCTTACTTGAGTTGTAATTACAATTAATTAAACTGGAAATAGAGCGGGAAACAGATGTTCACTTCAACCATTAAATAAACACTTAAAAGATCCATTTAAATAACAATTGCTAATTTAAATTTAGAACCGGGTGTTCTGAATTTAAATTTGAATATTATTTCTTAGTTCTGAGTAAATATGTTTGAAAGAGTCAATTACACTATTCATTTTATGGGAGTTATGTATAAAGAATAAAATAACTATTAATGAAACACTTCTATATATTTGTGACTTTTTTTCTTAATTAATTTTCGTAATATTAATATTTAATATGCAATTTTTTTTAAGAATTGAGGAGATTCATAAATATAAATAACTTGTAAATCAGAATGTAGGTCAATGTCATGTTAATGCTTTGGACGCCTAAATTTTAGGTATTAAAAATATTATTTTCTAATAAATCGTAAAGGTTTTTTGTGAAATGGAGTATTTTTCTGCAATCTTTCTGTGCGGTATCTTAACTCATCCCAAGTTATTGATAATAGACATGATATTAAAAGACAACATAAAATATATAAAAAGAGCGTTTACTCTTGAAGTTCAATTTTCAACTTTAATTTATTAGCAGCATGTCATCAAATGTCTTCCACATCTAATGTAGTTAGAACACCGGTCGCTACTTCCAAGTCTTATGTAACTTTGCAGAATTACTTAGTTGTTCAGACTAATGGACCGACCATTTGTATAGTCCGTAGTTGAGCAGATTTTAAAATACCACCTTAACAAATTTAGATAAAAGAAAATTATATTAAATATTATGGTCCTACTTCAAAATACTCCTAAAATATTAAGGTCCAGTTAAGGGTCTAATTTTAATAAATCATGTATTGATCTTATCAAACTTTAACTTCCAAATGTTGAACGTTAAAACTTGCAAGTTTCCAAACAAATTAACAAGTATGAGAAACTTTTATCTTTGAATCGAATTTGATAATTTAAATATTTACCAACTTTACAAACGGGTTAAAAATGGGTCTACGTAATAAAAATATATATTTTTTTTTATTTGAAAGTAACAAAAAATGAGTAATTTAAAAATTAAAATAATTAAAAATGTATTGGATGGATTGTATATGAACAATTTTTTATTGAATATTTGAACCTATGTTACGTACGAACGTGCATCTACATGAGTCGATTTTATTTCTATTTTGGAATGTAATTCTATTACGAAAATGCAAATACAAAAAAAAAAAAATCAAATTTTGAACTACAAGTTTTTAAAAACAATTTTTATTTTTAATCGACTGCATTAAATACACGTAATAAATAGCGAAAATCGTAATGAAAATACGAAACTTTTAATAAACAAAAGACTAAAGCCAACTAATAAACCTGCTGTTAGTCCTGTCTGTTGGTCCATCGTGTTTCAAGTTCTACTTGAATTGTAATCACGAAAAATACTTTAGATGGAGATAAATGAAATGGAAATTTTAAAAGTTTATTCATGTTTTAACTGAGTGACCTTTCTGCTACGGCATAGTAAAAAGGTTACTGTGAATAATAAGGACAGCAATATATTCTAAAAAGTAAAAAAAAAATATATTAAAAAAGTTGATTGTTGTTGAAATTTTATAAATATAAAGAGAAATGTAATAATTCCTATATTATTAACTTATCAAAAATAAATTTTCCCTAACTACTTACTTACATATAGTGACTCCGTATTTATTTGGGTCGAATGTTATTTCAGGAATATTTCGCCTCTTTTATTGTCTACATTTGTCTGATATACTATTAGTCAATTTGTTTCTAGTGTTTTTCTCTGTTATTATGTTTCGAGACGTTCCGTCTAGTCTTTTGTAGTTTTAATTTGTTGTTGTTACTTATAGCCTACATTGGAAGAAATTCTTATACTCCGAAACTTAGACCGTGCAATACTTGAAAGTGATTTGAGTGGACTTGGGCCATACTAGATGGGGTCCTGGTTATGTTATATCTTATTTAAAAGGTTTGTTCATAATTACCATGGCCTTAGAATCTCCAAAATTTCCCAGGCCATGTTCTGTGATCCGGTGCGGTTGTTGTGAGTCAATCTGTTCTATCGGCGTAACCACTTTTCAAGAAAGTCTAAGTAAGGTTCATTGGGAAAACTGGGACGGAAGTACACTACATTTTATTTAATATATATATATATATATATATATATATATATATATATATAATTGTATGTTTGAAACAATTATGACCCAAATATGACTTTGGTATATCTAGAGAACTGAAACAACAATACTATTGAGGATGTCCAGAATTAAGATTCCTCATCAGATAGAAGTGACAAGGTGGATAATGTGAGAAATGAATAAGAGATACTTTAATAGTAGCACCAATTATAGAAAAGAAGAGAAATAATTGTTTGTCTTAAGTGATGTAATGATGTGAATTGTTATTAGACTAGACGTCGACCAGAGAAGATATGATATATGGAGTGCGTGAAAAATAATATGGAAAAAAGCATGTCTCCATGAAATTGACGTATGATAGAAGGGAATAGAAGAAATTGACATAAATAGTGAGCAAGCAGTATTATCGTAATGTATCGTCATCTGATCATCATCACTGAGCGTTTTGTCAAGGTATGTCTCTATTATGACTTTAGTACGACTTTGACATTATTGATATATTATGTTGTTTGCTACTATGTTATTTATGGCTCACGCAATATTCTATACCACTTGCATAGTCCTTGTGGTTGTTACAGATTTTACATTAAATAGTATTTTCTTTCTATTAACAACATTTAATTTTTTTTTCTATTTCATTCAACCTGTAATAGTTTTGTGCATAAAAGCTTATTATTATATAATATTACTCAGTCTAAAGTTTACTTTACATATGTGTGAAATGTTCACAGTAAGTAAAGTTGTTTAAAGTTAGTTACACTTTCTCTAACAGCGAAGCCAGTTTTAGTCGAGTTACATAACAGAACACAAGATCGGTCATACTGAACTTAGTTAAATTCTTGCTAAGTAGTTTGTACGTGTAGTACTTCGTATAACATATTACCTTCAAGAGAATTTCCAATTACTTAAGCGATTATTCTACGAACTATCAAAGACGATACTTTTATTAATAATACTTATTATAAAAATAATATTAATTATAAGGTTATTATTACATTATTTTATCATAATATATATATATATACATATATAGACCACATAGATTTTTGTGATCTGTGAAAGTTAGAGCTTTCACTGTTGAAAGTATTTTACATATTCAACCTTTAACCGTAATAAAATTATTCAAAATCTGTGCAGTAGAGATTTTTGTTTAATATTTTTTTAAAGTTCTATGTCAATTACTGAACTTAGCAATTATTCTTACCAAAAATTAAGTATTTAATACACAGATTTTGCCTTGATATATCACAATGTATATATACATATATAATAAGATGTCTTATCTGATATTACTGTAACTAAGTAATTTTACAAAGCGAACTTTATTTCAACGTTATCGAGTGTAAAGGTATACGATTAAAATCGAAGCCTGATCAATCGATACTGAAGTACTGATAACGCATTTGTTAGGTACAATATAATATCACCAACACACGAAGACTTGTATCGTATTACCTTTATATACCGTTTACCACCTTTCTTAGAAGACATAAACACACAAACACACAAACACACACACACACACACACACACACACACATACACACACACACACACAAAATATAAAAAATATATATAAAATCAAAACAAATATATATATTCTAGGGTTCAAAACCAATATTAAATTACAGTATTGACATAATACAGATAACATCTAAAAATATGGTATTTATACAACAGAAACTTTACATCTCTCATAATTGCTATTATGAATAGAGTATTTGAATAAATGAAATAACACCTCGTCTGCATGAGTACATGCTTAAATACACGCTAAAAGACGCTTATTTTAAATAATATTATATTTATTTATTTCCGTCTACTAAACTTATGTATTAAGTTATATATTGTTTGTATGTCACACTGGTACTGGTTTTGCCGAAATTATACACTAGGGCCTTAGAGCATCCAAGATTGGAAAGTTCTACTTAATTTAAGACACAGAAAATAATTTTCCTATTTGCTATTTAAATCTTACCTTAAAGAGACAACTCTTTATTATAAACAAATTAAATGTTTACCGAAAAACGAAATACATGTCTTGAAAATAATGTAATCAAACTCGGAAACAACATCATGACGTCGGAATCCCAATTTTAAGTCTTCCTTTTATCACGATCCAATTTTTTGTCGGAAACACGGGAGAACTCAATTTCTATTGCAGATAAACTCGCTTTGAATACGAAATTAAGTTCTCACGTCAGACAGATAGATTATAAATAAGTTTTGAAGAACATAAATTAATAAGGAAAACATATATTTGAAATTTTAATAATTAAAGGAAAAACGGAAAAATACAATGTATTTCAATCGACACTTGAAAAGTAATCACGGAAAATATTCTAATTAAAATAATTTTATTTCTCCTAAATAAAAAATGTATTTAATTTCATATTATTGAATTGTGATCTTGGAAAATACTAAGTAATTGATAAAATTTCGTAAATCTAATTATTTTACTTTTTATCGTCGTATTCTAATTGGAATAATACCGTTAATTCCATAATTTTGTTTTCTCTTAAATAAATTATATTTTTTTTCTCGTCCCGCTGAGAACAATGAAAATATCTACACATACATTTATTTACATGTGACTTTGTTTATTTGGGTCGAATAACATGAGATAGCTGTAGTATGCTTATTTTTTTATGTTATCTTCATTTATCGCTGTAATAAACAAAATAACTTTTGAAATGTGTTTTGATTTTTAAGAAACATGACATGAATCCAAGAAATTTTATACATATAATTTAAACAAATCCAAGTTGGAATATTAGGTTAAATCAATATTTATAATGTCAGAATAAAATTGCAACAAAATGAGATCTCATAAAATTTATATATTTTTTTGTAGTATTCTGCATGACTTTTGGCCCACAAACATTATTTTGTAGATCAGTGTTATTTATGTAGTATAAAGGATAAGTTTCGTGATTAGTTTCTTTATTTTTTAGTTAGTAAAGTCTTAGGGTTTCGTGTGTTCTGCTATTTGTAATTCAAAAATATGAGATGGTTATCAATTTGGACGTGAAATAAAATAAATCATACTTAAAATTAAAATAATATATTTTAATTAATAATTTTTTAAATTTTTATTGGTATAACATAAAAACTGTTGTGGTGTATATTTTTCATTGCAAAACAAAAGCTACATCAGTTAAATTTTTAGGTATCGATAAATTAGATAGTTTTTGATAATTTAACTAATTTGACGATTGAGTACGAATGTTTTTTAACACTTCCAAAGCGTCAGCCCTTTACATTGAAAATATTTCATAACCTAATGATAAATTAATTATAACTGTTACATTATAAGACTTAAACTGTAACAATTCTAATTTTCTTCAATTTATCGATTATTACTAGATTTCCACAGACCGAGAAATAATAAGTTTCTGATTTTCATCAGATTATTATATGATTACTTCTGCATTGCTCATCAGTGTGTTAGTGTCGTGTCTTGTCTTGTCGTGTCGTGTCGTGTCTTGTCGTGTCGTGTCGTGTCGTGTCGTGTCGTGTCGTGTCGTGTCGTGTCGTGTCGTGTCGTGTCGTGTCGTGTCGTGTCGTGTCGTGTCGTGCCGTGTCGTGCCGTGCCGTGCCGTGCCGTGCCGTGCCGTGCCGTGCCGTGCCGTGCCGTGTAGTATCTTGTCATATCAGTGGATGATGTAAAAAGTATAAGGTGTTCATTGTGCGAATGCAAATATTTCTGCAAAAAAGTTAAAAATAAAAACATGTAATAAAGCAAAATGTAAGGCATGGCTGCATATAGTTAGCTATTAAAATACAAGAAAATAATTAAATGTTTCACGCTGTTGTCTGTGAAACAACCCAGGAAAGGCTTTGTTTTCAGAAACGTATTCTTTCAACTTCAGTTCCTTATAGCAGTAATTAACTCGAGCCTTGAGGTGAATTTTATATTATACGAGTACTTCTTACTCTCTACAAGTAAAAGGTTAACCATTTTATTGTATAACGTTTTATGAAAACAAAGAAACATAGATAACATCATAGCTATTGAAAATGATAATAAAACAATTGAAACTACTCGAAGGCAGCATTAAAAGCGATTTATCGACCACAGTGACTCCGCTTTACTAATATCGAATGAAGTTGACTCGGCAGTTATTTGAAAATTGTTTTGTGATAGGAGTTAAAGATACGATTTATATTATTCATAGATATTATAAGTTATCTGTATAACTTATTATAATAAAAATTAAAGTTAGGAAATAATTTAAAGAATAAAAATTATTATAAAGATTAAAACGGAATAATACAGTGTAGTTCAACGCTACGATTGAAACATAGTCAGTTTAGTCAGTCCGTGAGTAAGCTACCACCGGCTCGGAATACTGCTCTATTGAGAAGAGCTGGCCAGAAACTTTAAACTTTTTAAAATAAATTTAACAATACGATATCATCCCTTCAACTAAGTAACCACTAACTGACTAACCACTTCGACTAAGAAATCTTCAATGCTGTAATAGATTTACTTATTAATACACTTTTAATTTTAGATATATAACTAAGAAAAGGAAAGTGTAAGAGATCTTCTAGAACTTTATTATATATGCATACACTTAAGCCCATAAAGGTTTTCGTAGCTTTTTGAAGAGGGATATAAATAAAAATTATTAGTTAAATTTAGCAGATATCTATTACAAAGTTATTTAATGATTTCAAATAACAGATAAACTAGAAGCTCTGTATGCAATTTAAATGTGGACTACCTTTTATTTCAACCTAATTTTCAGGGACTGAAATTCTATGAATGTATATAGTGAATACGAAAACATTCACGATAACAGTTAAGGTAAGCAATTCATAATACATAATTATAATAATACAATATCCTAAGAATGGTGTTTCCCAATGATCTTATAAGAAGGAACAATACGTACAATTAATAAAATGAACAAACAAACGAAGAAATAAAGCATTCGTTGTCTCAAATATATTCAAGCCTTACTCGAGTTGTAATTACAATTAATTAAACTGGAAATAGAGCGGGAAAGAGATGTTCATTTCAACCATTAAACGAACACTTACAAGATCCATTTAAATAACAATTGCGAATTTAAATTTAGAACCGGATGTTCTGAATTTAAATTTAAATATTATCTCTTGGTTCTAAGTAAATACGTTTGAAAGAGTCAATTACACTATTCATTTTATGGGAGTTTTGTATAAAGAATAAAATAAATATTAACGAAACACTTCTATATATTTGTGAAATTTTTTTCTTAATTAATTTTCGTAATCTTAATATTTAATATGTAATTTTTTAAGGATTGAGGAGATTCATAAATATAAATAACTTGTACATCAGAATGTAGGTCAATGTCATATTAACGCTCTGGACGCCCAAAATTTAGGTATTAAAAGTATTATTTTCTAATTAATCATAAAGGTTTTTTGTGAAATAGGGTGTTTTTCTGCGATCTGTGCGGTATCTTTTTTATATAATATAATATAATAATATTAATATATTGTTATTCTCAAAAACGATATCTTATTTTTTTTTATAAATAGATGCCAGAAGATTAATTAAAATGAAACAACTAAACTAAACTAAAATAATTATAAACTCATCCCAAGTTATTGATAATATACATGCTATTAAAATACAACATAAAATATATAAAAAGAGCGTTAAAAAAATACTTCAATTTATAAGCAGCATATCATCCAATGTCTTCTATTTCTAATGTAGTTAGAACACCGGTCCACTTCCAAATCTTATGTAACTTTGTTGAATTACTTAGTTGTTCAGACCAATGGATCGTCCATTTGTATAGTCCGTAGTTGAGCAGATTTAACAAAACCTCCATAATATATGTATATAAAAGAAACAAAATTAGTCTTCTATCTATTTCAAATAATATAAAATTATATAAAATAGGATTGGATTATAAAAATTTAATATTATTGTCTTTTTTCAAATTACTCCCAAAATATTAAGGTCCAGTTAGGGATCTTATTATAATAAATCTTATCAAACAACTTCCAAATGCTGAACGATATAACTTTCAAGGTTCCAAACAAATTAACAAGGATGAGAAACTTTAAATATTTAAGCATAATTCTACAAACACTGTAAAGAATATGTCTAAGAACATATTTATCTTTAATAAAGGTTCCGTTAAATACACGTAATAAACAGAGAAAATTCGTAATGAAAATATAAATTTTAAGTAAACAAAAGACCCAAAGCCGACTAAGAAACCTGCTGTTAGTCCTGTCTGTTGGTCCATCGTGTTTCAAGTCATACGTGAATTGTAATCAGGAAAAATAAGTTACATAGAGTGAAATGAAATGGAAATTTTGAGAGTTTATTCAGTTTTTAATCGAGTGACCTTTTTGCTACAGCATAGTAAAGAGGTTACTATAAAAAATATTAAGGAGATCAGAACATTCTTAAAAAATCGGCATTAAATAAGCTTGAATTCTATATTTTATAACTTATTTCAGTCATTTGAGTTTTTTGCAATTTTGTGAATAAAAAGAGCAATATAATAATTCCTTCAATATTTACTTGTCAAAAATATTTTTTCCCTAAATACTTGCTTATATATAGTAATTTCGTGTTTATTTGCGTCGAATATTATTTCAGGATAATATGTCGCCTCTTTTATTATCTACATTTACTAATATACTATAAGTCAGTTTGTTTTTAGCGTTTTTCTCTATCATTAAGTTCGAGGCGATTCGTCTAGTATTTTGCAAAGTTTTATTTTGTTGTTGTTATTTATATCCTATATTGGAATCAAAATGATTATACTCCGACCCCTGGACTAGGTATTAGAGAGTGACTTTAAAGGACTTGGGTCCTGGTTGTGTTATTAAGCTGACATTATGTTATGGGTTGTTTCGTACCTGGAATCTATTCTCTTTTGAATCAATCTGTTCTATCGGCGTATCCACCTTCCTCCCAAGTCCAACTTATCTTCAAGGTAAGAGTGATTGTAGGGATAATTAGGAACAATGGGACGGAAGTACATAGATACTATATTGCATATACCATAGTATACGGTAATATGCGAAATTGTATCTTTGACATAATTAAAACGCAAAAATGACTTTGGTATATCTAGAGAGGCAGGTATTGTAAGAAAAACAAAAAGTTGAGGATGTCCATAATTAGGATTCCTCGTCGTATAGACGTGGCGAGAATAGTTTAAGTAAGAAATGAGTAAGGGATATTTTGAAAGTGACACCAATGACAGAAAAGATGAGAAGTAATTGTTTGTCTTAAGTATGATGTGAATTGTTGTAAGACACGAGGTCGACCAGAGAAGATATGAATGGAGTGCGTGAAAAATAATATGACCAGAAGCATGACTCCATGAAAATGACGTATGATAGAAGGGAATACTAGAAATTGACATAAATAATGAGCAAGCAGTATGGTCGTTATGGTATGGTACAGTCATCTGAGAGTAACTGATAGTTTCGTCAAGGTATGTCTTGTATGACTTTGGCATCACTGATATGTGTTGCTTGTTAGGATATTATTTATGGATCACCCAATATGACATGGTCGCCATTTTGTACCTGAAATAAAATAAATCATGCTTAAAATTTTAATTATATATTATGTACATATATCCAAATATTTACGCAAAAAAGTTACTAAAAAAACACGTAGTAAAGCAAAAAAGGGCATTGCTGCATATAGATATTGAAATAAAAGAAAATAATTAAATGTTTCACGTTCTTGTCTGTGAAGCAAAGCTAGAAAAGGCTTTGTTTTCAGAAACGTAACCTTTCAACTGCAGTGTCTTATAGCAGTCATTAACTTGAGCTTTGACGTAAATTTTATATTATACTTCATACTCTCTACATGTAAGAGGTTAACTATTGTATCATATAATAATGGTACCACATAGTTTTATGTATTTATAACCTTACAAAATCTTGCTAGTTATTAAAAGGGTGGAACAGAAAATAACATAGACATTGAAAATATTAATAAAGCAAGTGAAAGTACTTCAAAGCAGCATTAAAAGTGATTCATCTACCACAGTGACTCGGTAATATGAAATGAAGTCGACTCGGCAGTCATTTGAAAATGGTTTTGTGACAGGAGATACGAGTGTAATATTTATTACTTTGTTTTTACAGTTTCAGCATGTTACAGAAGAATTTATATAACTGTTGTACCGACAATTTTACTAAATATTTATAAAATGTTATACACATTGTTTTCTTAATAATAGTCATGTCTTGAGGAATAACCTTCAAAGTTGAATCGACTGGTTAAAGCAGAAATGTTATCCAATAAATTGGAGTGAAAGCCATAAAATAGTTTTATTTAAACGGGAAAATATTAGAAGACTTTATAGGAAAATTTACAATGTATGCAAAGAGGCAACAGTCACATAAAATATATATTGCTGAGATTTATTTCGGTTACTTAAATATTTATTGATTGTAGTAAACTATCACATATCAGAAATAAAATATATTTTGCTTATTTGTAAATACATATAAATTTAAATAATACCGGTAATAATATGAAAAAGAATTGTGGTCGGAATTAAAATGTAGGTGACATTTTATCTAGATTATATTATCAGTGGGGACTGAAATAATTTTAATGACTGTCTGTCTGTGTGTGAATAAGAATACTTATACAAAAATGTCAGTAGACTGAAGTTACAATATGTACGAGTGGGCGGGAACCCACCAAGCCGAGATTAACTATCGCCGAGCACGACCGTAGTATCACGCTCCATGAAGATTAACCCGTGCAATATCTGCTAGTAAAAGAAACTCCACCCCGAACAGCTCCTTAGAAAGCGACTCGATAGGAAGAAACTCCAAACCCTAATCTTTCCCCCCAAACTCCACAACCACGAGGCCACTCCAAGGTTTACTCTGTTCCCGGAACTACCCCGCGGCCATTAAATGGTCGCATATCAGATAACGAAAATAAAGGTATAGCTAATATACATGAAGATATTATGAATAAATTATGAACAATTAAAATTAATGTTTGGATAGTATATATTTATAATAATTTGATTATTTACAGCAAAAAATGGAATAATACAGTATATTTCAACGTTATACTTGAAACATAGTCAGTTTAGTCAGTCCGTGAGTAAGCTACCACTGGCTCAGGAAGCTACTTTGCTAAGAAGAGCCGGTCAGAAACTTAATAATGGATTTTTTAAAAGAAATTGAAAGAAACTGTTAAATATAATATAAACCCTGCAACTGAATCTCCACCTAAGTTCCTCACATTTCGATCAAATAAGAACTCTTCAATGCTATAAATTTATTTAATAATACGATTTTAGATAAAAAACTCATAAAAGGAAGGTGGAAGAGATCTTGTGGCACTTTATTATATATGCGTACACTCAAGCTATGAGGTTAGTTATTGTTAGCTTTTTAAGGACAAATAAAAATAAAAAGTGTTGGTAAAATTTAGCAGATATCTGTTACAAAATTATGTAATGTTATTCAAATAACGCTTGAACTAGAAATTCTGCTTGCAATTTAAATGTGGATTACCTTTTATCCCGAACCAATTTTTAGGGATTGAAATTCTATTAAGGTATATAGTGAATACAAAAACTTTCCCGACAACAGTAAAATAATTCATAATACATATTTATAATAATAAATACCTTAAGAATGGCATTTTTCAATGATCTTATGAGAAGGAACAATACGAACAATTAATAAAATAAACAAACAAACGAAGAAATAAAGCATTAGTTGTCTCAAATGTATTCAATCCTTACTTGAGTTGTAATTACAATCAATTAAACTGGAAATAGAGCGGGAAAGAGATGTTCACTTCAACTGAACTTCAACAATTTAGAAATGGGTGTTTTCAATTTAAATTTAAATATTATTTCTTGGTTCTAAGTAAATACGTTTGTAAGAGTCAATTACACTATTCATTTTATGGGAGCTTTGTATAAATTAATATTAATGAAACACTTCTATATATTTTATTCTTAACTAACATAGTTTCTTAAATATAAATAACGTATAAATCGGAAGGTAGGTTTAAATTGGAAGTGATCAATAGAGCGAGGCAATATTTCAAGTTGAGCCAAAGACTTGTGCTCTATAAGGCGCCGAACCGACCACACATGGAGTACTTCATGATCTCATCTCTGGTCTGGATCACTCAATATAAGCTTCTACTTTTGAACCCCTGGATTCTCTGGCTTTGGGTAGAGATGTGGCCTCTTCGTACGTCTATCGCATTTACAAGGGGAGTGTGCCGAAGAGCTATTTGATCTGATACTTGCCGCCGAATTTCATCACCGCATAGCAGGACGCGTGGCGATCCTCTACTGTGCGATTGTCAAGTACTACTAAAATGTGGTACAACCTATGGCGGTATTTCCGGATCTGAAGATTTGTTGAAATGAAACACTCATTATTAATATCTGAGATAATTATAAACTCATCCCAAGTTATTGATAATATACATGATATTAAAATACAACATAAAATATATAACAAGAGCGTTAACTCTTGAAGAAAATTGAACTTTAATTTATTAGTAGCATGTCATCAAATGTCTTCCACGTCTAATGAAGTTAGAACACCGGTCGCTACTTCCTAGTCTTATGTAACTTTGGTGAATTAATTAGTTGTTCAGACTAATGGACTGTCCCTTTGTATAGTCCGTAGTTGAGCAGATTTTAAAATACCACCTTAACAAATTTAGATAAAAGAAAAATAAATCAAATATTATGGTCTTACTTCTAAATACTCCTAAAATATTAAGGTCCAGTTAAGGGTCTTATTTTAATAAATGATGTATTGATCTTATCAAACTTTAACTTTAAAATGTTAAACGTTACAACTTGCAAGTTTCCAAACAAATTAACAAGGATGAGAAACTTTTATCTTTGAATCGAGTTTGATAATTTAAATATTTAAGGACAACTCTACAAACGGGATAAAAATGGGTCTACCGATTTAAAATTATTTTTGATTTCTTATTTGAAAGTAATAAAAATGAGTAATTTAAAAATTAAAATAATAAAAAATGTATTGGATAGTTTGTATATGAACAATTTTTTATTGAATATTTGAACCTATGTTACGTACGAACATGAGTCGATTTTATTTGTAATTTGGAATCAAATTCTATTACAAAAATGCAAATACAAAACAAAAAAACAACATTTTAATATTTAATCGACTGAATTAAATACAAGTAATAAATAGCGAAAATCGTAATGAAAATACGAAACTTTTAATAAACAAAAGACTAAAGCCAATTAATAAACCTGCTGTTAGTCCTGTCTGTTGGTCCATAGTGTTTCAAGTTATACTTGAATTGTAATCACGGAAAATAGTTTAGATGGAGTTAAATTAAATGGAAATTTTAAAAGTTTATTCATGTTTTAACCGAGTGACCTTTCTGCTACAGCATAGTAAAGAGGTTACTGTGAATAATAAGGACAGCAAAACATTCTAAAAAGTATTCTAAAAAAAATATTAAACAATGATTGATTGATTGATGATGATTGCTGTTGCAATTTTATAAATAAAAAGAGGAATGTAATAATTTCTATATTATTTACTTATCAAAAATAAATTTCACTAAATACTTACTTACATATAGTGACTCCGTACTTATTTGGGTCAGATGTTATATCAGGAATATTTTGCCTCTTTTATTGTCTACATTTGCTAATATACAATCAATTTGTTTTTAGTGCTTTTCTCTGTTATTATGTTTTGAGACGTTCCGTCTAGTCTTTTGTAGTTTTAATTTGTTGTTGTTACTTATGTGGGCTACATTGGAAGAAATCGTTATACTCCGAAACTTGGACCGTGTTATACTTGTATAAGAAAGTGACTTGAGTGGACTTGGGCCATACTAGATAGGGTCCTGGTTATGTTATATCTTAGTTTAAAGGTTTGTTCATAGTTCCCAGGTCCTTAGTATCTCCAAAGTTTCCCAGGCCATGTTCTATGATCCGGTGCAGTTGTTGTGAGTCAATCTGTTCTATCGGCGTACCCACTTTTCAAGAAAGTCTAAGTAAGGTTAATTGGGAAAAATGGGACGGAAGTACGCAGATACTACATTTTATTTTATATATATATATATATATATATATATAAAATAAAAAAAAATTGTATAATAAAATTTTATCTTTGATACAATTATGACCCAAATATGATTTTGGTATGTCTAGAGAAGTCAAACAACAATAATGTTGAGGATGTCCATAATTAAGATTCCTCATCGGATAGAAGTGGCGAGGATGGATAATGTGAGAAATGAATAAGAGATACTTTGATAGTAGCACCAATGATAGAAAAGAAGAGAAATAATTGTTTGTCTTAAGTATGATGTGAATTGTTATTAGACTAGAGGTCGACCAGAGAAGATATGAATGGAGTGCGTGAAAAATAATATGAAAAGACAAAACGAAGCATGTCTCCATGAAAATGACGTATAGACAATAGAAGGGAATAGAAGAAATTGACATAAATAGTGAGCATGCAGTATGGTAATCATCTCTGAGCTTTTTGTCAAGGTATGTCTATTATGACATTTGTACGACATTGACATTATTGATATATTATGTTGTTTGCTAAGATGTTATTTATGGCTCACCCAATATTCTATACCACTTGCATAGTCCTTGTGGCTGTTATAGATTTGACATTAAATAGTATTTCCTTTCTATTAACAACATTTAGAAGTTTTTTCTATTTTATCCAACCTGTAATAGTTTTGTGCATAAAAGCTTATTATCGTATAATATTACTCAGTGTAAAGTCTACTTTACATATGTGTGAAATGTTCACAGTAAGTAAAGTTGTTTAAAGTTAGTTACACTTTCTCTAACAGCGAAGCCAGTTTTAGTCGAGGGAAGCAACATGAGTTACATAACAGAACACAAGACCGGTCATACTGAACTTAGTTAAATTCTTGCTAAGTAATTTGTACGTGAAGGGTTTCGTATAACATATTACCTTAATGGAAACTTACAATTACTTAAGCGATTATTTTACGAACCACCAAAGACGAAGCTTTTATTAATAATACTTATTATGAAAATAATATTAATTATAAAGTTATTATTACATTATTTTATCATGATATATATAGACTAAATATTTTTTGGTGATCTGTGAAAATTAGAGCTTCCAGTGTAGAAAGTATTTTATATATTCACCGGGACAATTACCTTTACGCATAATAAATTTCACCACAATCTCTCGAGTAGAGATTTCTTTAAATATATATTTTTTAAGTTCTATGTCAATTACTGAACGTAGCAATTATTTTTACCAAAAATTATGTTTTTAATACACAGATTTTGCCTTAATATATTATAATGTAGATATGAATATATAGTGTAATTTTACAAAGCCAGCTTTACTTCAACGTTATCGAGTATAAAGGTATACGGTTAAAATCGAAGCCTTATCAATCGATAATGAAGTACTGATAGCGCATTTGTTAAGTACAATATAATATTACCAACACACTTGTTACACAAAGACTTCTAACGTTTAACCATTATGTACCATATACCACCTTTCATAGAAGACTATTACATAGACTTGAAAGTTGTATATAATATTTGTTTGCAGTGTGTATCTAACTCACACACTCACAGTTATATAGGAATATGAAATATGAAACTATGTATAATCAGATTACTATACAAATACAAACGCTTTCATAACGTAACAATGACTCATGGAATATTATAAATAATCTAAATAAAAAAATATATGAACAACAAAGCCAAAATATATATCCCAGGGTTCAAAACAAATATTAAATTACAGTATTGACATAATACAGATAACATCTAAAAATATGGTATTTATATAACAAAAACTTACCATCTCTCATAATTGCTATTATCAATAGAGTATTTGAATAAATGAAATAATACCTCGTCAGCATGTGTACATGTTTAAATACACGCTTAAAGACGCTTATTTTAAATAATATTATATTTATTTATTTCCGTCTAAAGTGACGTTCAAAGAGTAGCTGATTGATGTTAGTCTTATATACTTTACTAATGTACTAAGTTCTTTAGTTTGTAGGTCACACTGGCACTGATTTACCGAAATTATACACTAGCGCCTTAGAATCTTCAAGAGTGAAATGTTCTACTTAACGTAAGACTCTAAAAATAAATTTACCTTTTGATATTCAAATCTTACTCTTAAAGAGACAATTCTATACTATAAACAGATCAAATGTTTATCGAAAATGAAATTCTTATCCAGAAAATAATGTAATCAAACTTGGAAACAACATCATGACGTCAGAATCTCAATTTTGAGTCTTCCTTTTATCACGATCCAATTTTTTGTCAGAAACACGGGAGAACTCAATTTCTATTGCAGATAGACTCGCTTTGAATACGAAATTAATGTACACACATTAGATAAATAGATTATAAATAATTTTTAAAGAAGAGAAATTAATAATGAGAACATGTTATTAAAATAAATGTAATAATTATAGGAAAAAACGGAACAATACAATGTATTTCGAACGACACGTTTAACGTAATCACGGAAAATATTCTGATTAAAATAATTTTATTTCTCCTAAATAAAAATATTTTAATTACATTTATTGAATCGTGATCTCGGTAAAACACTAAGTAATATAATTTTTTTATTTATTTTATTTATTCTTTATTGTACACCACAAAATATGAAAAAAAAATAAAAATAAAATAACACATAAAAAGTACAACAGGCGGCCTTATCGCCTAACGGCGATTTCTTCCAGGCAACCTTACAAACATTAAGTATTAAAAAAAATAAAAAAAATCCGTGCCCGCAGGGGGACACGCGTGGGTAGACCTCGTGTGTAACTCGTTTAAAATATAACTCACTACCTAAGAATAATACATGATGCCGTTATTTACATCAAAAATTTTCAAGCAAAAAGCGGTTTTAATTTTTTTTCTCGGCAAAGGTATCTTTTTTGGAAATACTTTTGGTACTTAAATTTAGAGGAAAAAATTACCTTTCTATTAAAAATATTTGCGAGGAGGGAATGTATACCAGAAAAAAGTTGTCGTGGTTTTACCTACCTAAAATTTACAAGCTAAAAATGGTTTTAATTTTTTTTCTCGGAAACGGTACCTTTTACGGAAAAACTTTTGGTACCTAAATTTAGAGTAAAAAATAACCTTTCTATTCAAAATAATTTTGATGTCAGAATGTTTACCAGAAAAAAGTTATGAATTTTTTTCCAAAAAATTTCGGTTTTTTTACCACCCCTAAGTTATTGAAGTTAGGTTTTCGGTTTATCTACATTAGTTATAGGTATTTATCAAAGACATCATATAATTTGAACGCAATTGATCTCCTTTGTATAGGGACAAAGTTATGGTCGAAAAACTGAAATCAGAAAAAGTGAGGCCCTAGCGCCCCCTGTGACCGGATTTCTCTGGTTAACGAACTTGACCTTCATTTTCGGATGGTTGATTTTTGTGCAAAGTTTGAAAGCGATCCGAGCGAAACTGCGGCCGCTATCGTGCTGACAAAAGTCGAATCTGGAAGCACGCACGCATATATATATATATATATATATATATATAAACTTTTTGACCAATGGTCATTTCGGACTCAGGCGGTCATAAGAAGACCTCCTGTGAAGAAATTTTACCAAAATTCGAAAGTAGGGGACAAATGAATGGGCAGACCGAATTCTTCGAGGTCTACCCAAAACATTGATACAGGTAGGTGGCGTAAAGTTACAGACTAAACATACATATAAATAATAACACACTAATAAACATATAATGTAAAAAAACTATAAAACGTAATAAACTAAACAATGCAATACACTACTTATATTATATACTACATAATTAAAATAAATAAATAAATAAGTGATGTTCAGTGAGTGTTATACAAAAGTTGTTTTAACTATCTTTACTCAGAAAGTATTCTTTTACAGTTTTTTTAAATATAATTAATGTTTTCGATTGCCGTATAGACAAAGGAAGAGTGTTCCACAGTTTTGTGGCAAGCACTGTAAAAGAGTGCTTATAAAATTTTGAGTTATGGAATGGCATTTTTAATATTAATAATTGTGACGATCTCAAATCTTCCTTTGGTCCTAGAAATTCAAATCTTTCCTTTAGGTATGAGGGTGTAATTGGATGGAATAATACACAGTACAGCAGAGAAAGTACATGTAAATCCCGGCGTCGATGAATAGTAAGCCACTTGAGCTGTTGACGAAATTGTGAAATGTGGTCATATTTGCGCAAGCCAAATACGAACCTTATAGCTATGTTTTGAAGTCGCTCAAGTTTATTTAATTGGTCCTCGGTCAAATTAAGAAAGCTTACATCGGCATAATCTAGAATAGAAAGTAGGAGAGAATGTGCTAACATAATTTTGGTAGGAATAGGTAGAAAATATCTTAGTCGCTGAAGAGAATTCATTGCGATGAATGTTTTCCTACTGAGATCTTTTATGTGAACGGACCAACTTAATGTTTGGTCTATGTATAACCCAAGATCTTTAGCGGAGTCACAGTATGGTATTGCTATACCGTCATATAAGATCGGTGGGAGATTTAATTTATTAATTTTAGCAATCATGCCGGGTCTGCCAATAATAATTGCCTGTGATTTAGTGGGATTTATTTTCAAACCATAGAGACAACTCCATTTTAAAATTTCAGTCAGGTCATCATTAATGGCATATATGGAGGAATGCAGATTGTCAGCGTTAGTATGGCGGTAAATTTTAATATCGTCTGCATACATGTGAAAGAGAGAAGATATATATTGAGTTATGGAATTAATGAAAATTGCGAAAAGTAAGGGAGATAAAACGCCGCCTTGAGGCACCCCAGCCGAGACATTGCACCACGATGAGAAGGACTTATCCTGCCGGATGCGCTGTCGCCAGCCAGTGAGGTAACATCGAAACCAGTGTATCACCGATGGAGATATGTTAAGAGTGCGTAACAGACTTAACAGAATATCGTAGTCAACAGAATTAAATGCGTTGCTAAAATCTAGCAGGGTTAATACAGTGAGCTGTTTATTATCCATTGCCAAGCGAATATCATCGGTGACCTTGACTAATGCTGTAACCGTACTATGACCGGGACGGAAACCGGATTGTAAGGGACTTAGTAAATGATGGTTATTGATAAATGTGCTCAACTGCTGATAAACTATTTTCTCAAGGATTTTGGAAAGAAAGGGTAAGATGGAGATAGGACGAAAATCACCTATATTTAAGGGTTTCGACTTTTTAGGTACTGCAATCACCTAAGCATGTTTCCAAGCATCAGGAAATTGACCATTGGTAATGGAATAGTTTAGGATGTGACTTAGAATAGGAGCAATAATATCTAGGATGGGTAGGATCATATTACGGCTTATACAGTCAGCACCAACAGCATTTGAAGAAATGGATAATACGCACTTCTTAACATCACATTCGGTGATAGAACAAAAGGAAAAAGATAAGTAATCTGGAGTTGGAAGAGATGAAAGATAATGAAGTATGCGATCTTTATCGTCATTGTCCATTATTTTAGAAGAAGAGAAGTGTTTATTGAGAAGTTCAATATCAATATTGATAGAAGTATTTGTAGTTCTGCCAACTCCAACCGATTCAAGAAATTTCCATGTTTTAAATGTGTTGCCATCTTCGATTGAGTTATGAATATGGCGGCGCTGGGCATCTCTACACGAAGTATTACAGCGATTTCGAGCTCTATGATATTTAGAACGGTTGATATCGGAGTCTTTTAGCGATCATAAAAAGTTAAATAATTTTATTTATGAAATAAAATTATTTAACTTTTTATGAAATAAAATTATTTAACTTTTTATGATCGTATTGTAATCTTGAACAATACCGTATATACTCGTACTGTAATTGTGTTTTCTTCTAAATAAATATATTTTATATTCTCGTTTCCGCTGAGAAGAATAAAAATATCTACACAGACAGTTACTTACATGTGACTTTGTTTATTTGGGTCGAATAACATTTAGAGATAGCTGTAGTATGCTTATTTTTTTATGTTATCTTCATTTATCCTGTAATAAACAAAATAACTACTGAAATCTGTTTTGATTTTTAAGGAACATGACATGAATCCAATAAATTTTATATATATATATATTGTTATATATATATATATATATATTTTATATATATATATATATATATATATATATATATATATAATTTAAACAAATCGAAGTAGGAATATTAGGTTAAATCAAAATTTATAATGTCAGAATAAAATTGCAACAAAGTAAGATCTCATAAAATTTCTATTTTTTTGTAGTATTACATTGTTCTACATGGTTTTTTTGTAGATTTGCATTTTTTTTGTAGATCTGTGTTATTTATGCAGTATAAAGGATAAGTTTCGTGACTAGTCTGTTTATTTTTTAGTTAGTAAAGTCTTAGGTTTCGTGTGTTCTGCTATTTGAAATTCAATAATATGACATGGTTATCAATTTGGACGTGAGTTAAAATACTTAAAATACTTACATACTAAAAATTGAAATAATATATTTTAATTAAATTTTTTAACATTTTTATTGGCATAACATAAAAACTGTTGTGGTGTATAATTTTCACGTCAAAACACAAAAGCTAAGTCAGTTTAAATTTAAGGAATCGGTAAATTACATAGTTTTTGATAATTTAACAAATTTGACGATTGAGTATGAATGTTTTTTAAAACTTCCAAAGCGTCAGCCCTTTACATTGAAAATATTTCATAACCTAATGATAAATTAATTATAACTGTTACATTATAAGACTTAAACTGTAACAATTCTAATTTTCTTAAATTTTTCGATTATTACTACATTTCCACAGACCGAGAAATAATAAGTTTCTGATTTTCATCAGACTTCATTACTTCTGCATTTCTCATCAGTGTATTAGTGTCGTGTCGTGTCGTGTCGTGTCGTGTCGTGTCGTGTCGTGTCGTGTCGTGTCGTGTCGTGTCGTGTCGTGTCAACTTCAGTTCCTTATAGCAGTAATTAACTCGAGCCTTGAGGTGAATTTTATATTATACGAGTACTTCTTACTCTCTACAAGTAAAAGGTTAACCATTTTATTGTATAATAACGTTTTATGAAAACACTGAAACATAGATAACATCATAGCTATTGAAAATGATAATAAAGCAATTGAAACTACTCGAAGGCAGCATTAAAAGCGATTTATCGACCACTGTGACTCAGCTCTACTAATATCGAATGAAATTGACTCGGCAGTTATTTGAAAATGGTTTTGTGACAGGAGTTAAATATACGATTTATATTATTGATAGATATTATAAGTTATAAAGAATAAAAATTTAAATTTGGAAAGTATATATTTAAAATAAATTGACTATTTACATAAAAAAAAACGCCATAATACAGTGTAGTTCAACGCTACGATTGAAACATAGTCAGTTTAGTCAGTCTGTAGAATGCTGCTCTGCTGTGAAGAGCTGGTCAGAAACTTCACAGTGACTCTTTTTAAAATAAATATAACAATATGATATCATCCCTGCAACTGAGTAACCACTAACTGACTAACCACTTCGACTAAGAAATCTTCAATGCTGTAATGAGATTTACTTATTAATAAATACACTTTTAATTTCAGATATATATATATATATATATATATATATATATAACTAAGAAAAGGAAGGTGTAAGAGATCTCCTGGAACTTTATTATATCGCACCTTCGGTGCAACAAAGTCACAAATAGCCAAAACTGCAAAATCGAGCGATCGAGTATTTTTTTGATAAAGAAATATAAGATTTTTACGAAAAACTATAGCCAACTAAATAAACAATTAATGATGTAAATATTTCATACCTACTATAATTGGCTATCCAGAAATGAGCAATAACATGCGAAAAAAAGTTTAAAAGTCTTCTCCTGTAAAATTTAGAAATGAGCTGTTGTGACTTTGTTGCACCGAAGGTGCGATATATGCGTACACTTAAGCCCATGAAGGATTTCGTAGCTTTTAGAAGAAGATAAATAAAAAATATTGGTTAAATTTAGCAGATATCTATTACAAAGTTATTTAATGATTTCAAATAACATCTAAACTAGAAACTCTGTTTGCAATTTAAATGTGGATTACCTTTTATCTCGACCCAATTTTCAGGGACTGAAATTCTATTAAGGTATATAGTGAATATGAAAACATTCACGATAACAGTTAAGGTAAGCAATTCATAATACATAATTATAATAATACAATGTCTTAAGAATGGTGTTTCCCAATGATCTTATAAGAAGGAACAATATGAACAATTAATAAAATAAACAAATAAAGGAACAAATGAAGCATTAGTTGTCTCAAATGTATTCAAGCATTACTTGAGTTTTAATTACAATTAATTAAACTGGAAATAGAGTGGGAAAGAGATGTTCACTTCAACCATTAAATAAACACTTAAAAGATCCATTTAAATAACAATGGCCAATTTAAATTTAGAACCGGGTGTTCGAAAATTGAATTTAAATATTATTTTTTGGTTCTAAGTAAATACGTTAGTAAGAGTCAATTACACTATTAATTTTATGGGAGCTTTGTACAAAGAATTAAATGAATATTAAGGAAACCCCCTTAAGTAAGTTTTCTGGTAACAAATTTCCATTATCATAATATTTAATACGGTAAAATATATTTAGGAATTGAAGAGCTTCTGAAATATATGTCAAATAACGTGTAAATCAGAAGGTGGGCTTAAATTGGGAGTGATCAATAGAGCGAGGTAGCAATTCAAGCCTGGCCAAAGACTTGCGCTATATAAGGCGCAGGTCCGGCCAGAAATGGAGTACTATTCTTATCTCTACTTTGGATCACCCCAATATCGGTTTCTATCTTTTTAATGCGTACAATGAAGAGCGGCTGTGTTCTTACACATACTACTAAAATATATCGACGATATTTTGGGATCAATGGGACATGGGTGCATTCAAGAAAATCATATACTCCCACCTCCGTATGTGCCGAGACCGGCAACTCGTGTGATTCCCCGGATGTTCCAAGAGCTCGTGAGAGGCAGTGAACTCCTGTCATCGGTGACCCAGACTCGATTGGCCTTTTCTTACTTAAAAAAAATAAAGGTTTTGTTTCAACTTTCATCGCGATATCCCCCTTACAAAATATGAATATACTAAGTGTAACTAAATATATTATTTAAAAAATATTTTCAATATTTAGCGCACTTGTGAATTAAATAACCAACGTAGTTATATATACATTTTTTTTGTCTGTCAGTTTTTATCTGTATTCTCAAGTATCAAGTATCTGAGGAGGATACTTTTGGATACTTTTTTTTACATATTTAAATGATATTTGTATTCTGTATCCAGATATATTATTTTTTTCTTATTCTCAAAGGACATACCTTATATTTCTTACAAACGTCAGAAGATTAAATGAAATGAAACACTTTTTATTAACATATAAGATATTAATAATAAGAGTTTCATTTCATTTAATCTTGTGGTTTAGATTTAGACTTATTACTAATGAATAAACTCATCACAAGTTATTGATAATATACTTGTTATTGAAACACAATATATAACAAGACCGTTCACTCTTGAAGAAAGTTAAATTTTTATTATTATTACTATAATTTATTAGCAACATGTCATCAAATGTCTTTGATATCTAATGTAGTTAGAACACTGGTCTCTACTGCCAAGTCTTATCTAACTTTGCTAAATTACTTAGTTGTTCGGACTAATGGACCGACCATTCGTATAGTCCGTAGTTGAGCAGATTTAAAAATACCTCCTTATTAAATTAAAATAGAAGAAAAATGAATGGGTCTCCTTAAATAGGGTTTTATAAAAAAGAACTTTAAAAATCGTAAATAGCTATATTATTTTTAATTTTCAAAATTAGAAAATTTCAATATTATTACTTATTTCAAAATACTTCCAAAATATAAAGGTCCAGTTAAGGGTCTTATTGTAATAAATCATATATTGATCTTATCAAACTTCAACTTCCAATGCTGAAAGATAAAACTTGCAAGGTTCCAAACAAAATAACAAGGATGAGAAACTTTTATCTTTGAGTCGAGTTTGATAATTTAAATATTTAAGGATAATTCTACAAACACAGCAAAAAATATGTCTAAGAAAATTTTTATCTTCGATAATGATTCCGTTAAATACACGTAATAAACAGCGAAATTCGTAATGAAAATATAATAGTTTAAGTAAACAAAAGACCAAAGCCTACTTATAAACCTGCTGTTAGTCCTGACTATTGGTCCATCGTGTTTCAAGTCATACTTGAATTGTAATCACGGAAAATAAGTTAGATAGAGTGAAATGAAAATGAAATTTTTAAAGTTCATTCAGGTTTTAATCGAGTGACCTTTTTGCTACAGCACAATGAAGAGGTTACTATGAAAAATATTAAGGAGATCTGAACATTCTTAAAAAATCGGCATTAAATAAGCTTCAATTCTATATTTTATAACTTATTTCAGTCATTTGAGTTTTTTTGCAATTTTGTGAATATAAAGAGGAATATAATAATTCCTTTAATATTTACTTGTCAAAAATATTTTTTCCCTAAATACTTACTTATATATAGTGATTTCGTGTTTATTTGGGTCGAATATTGTTTCAGGAATGTATGTCGCCTCTTTTATTTACTAATATACTGTAAGTCAGTTTGTTTATAGTGTTTTTCTCTATTATTATGTTCGAGGCGATTCGTCTAGTATTTTGCAAAGTTTTATTATGTTGTTATTATCTGTTGAATCTACTCTCTTGTGAATCAATCTGTTCTATCGGCGAATCTACTTCCCTCTCAAGTCCAACTTATTTTCAAGGTAAGAGTGTAAGATAATTAGGAACAATGGGACGGAAGTACACAGATACTATATTGCATATACCATAGTATACGGTAATATGCGAAATTGTATCTTTGACATAATTAGGACGCAAATATGACTTTGGTAAATCTAGAGAGGCAGTTATGGTAAGAACAACAAAAAGTTGAGGATGTCCATAATTAGGATTTCTCGTCGTATAGACGCGGTGAGAATAGATTAAGTAAGAAATATTTTGAAAGTGACACCAATGAAAGAAAAGATAAGAAGTAATTGTTTGTCTTAAGTATGATGTGAATTGTTGTAGGACACGAGGTCGACCAGAGAAGATATGAATGGAGTGCGTGAAAATTAATATGACGAGAAGCGTGTCTCCATGAAAATGACGTGTGATAAAAGTTAATAGTAGAAATTGACATAAGTAATGGGCATGCAGTATGGTCGTTATGGTATGGTACAGTCATGTCTAGTATAACTTTGGCATCATTGATATATGTTGCTTGTTAGGATATTATTTATGGATCACCCAATATTGTTTACCACATACATAGCCTTATGGCTGTTACAGTTTTGACATTAAGAAGTATTTCCTTTCCATTAAGGTGTTGTTAATGGAAGTTTTTCTCATTTAATCCAACCTGAAGTACGAGTAGTTCTGTTAATAAAAGCTTAATATCATATAAAAAAATATAGTAAAGTCTTAGGGTTTTGTGTGTTCTGCTATTTGTAATTAAATAATATGACATTATCGCCATTTTGGACCTGAAATAAAATAAATTATATTTAAAATTTAAATCGTACTTAATAAAATTTATTTTAACTGAATTTTTTAACATTTTATGGTATAACAAACACTTTTTTGGGGTATCACTTTCACAGCAAAATTGACGATTGAGTATGAATGTTTTATAAGATATCCAAAGCGTCAGAGGTTAACATTGAAAATATTTCGTAACCTAATGCTAGATTAATTATAACTGCTACATCATAAGACTTATTAAATTGAAACAATTATAATTTTCTTCAATCAATCGATTATTACTAGACCACAGATCGAGAAATATTAGTTTTCTGGTTGTTATTAGTGTGTATTTATGTTATTTATAATTAAAGAAAAAAAAAAAACAAATCATGACAATCCCGCTGAGTTTCTGTCGCCAGCTCTTCTCAGGTCTATGGAAATAATTTTCCGAGCTGGTGGTAGCTTTGACAATGAAAAAATGTTTTGTATGAAACTTATTTTAAATAAAGATTTTTGATTTTGACCGCGCGAGTAGAGCAGCAGACTTCATTACTTTTGCATTTCTCATCTATGTTTTAAACAAAGCTGTGTGTGTGTGTGTGTCAATAATATACTATATCCAATATTTAATAAAGCCTTAATACCGTTGCATTTTGCATTTTGAAATATAAAGTTTAATTGTATGTTGTACAACCGTTGTTCAATTAGATATATTTCTAATATTAATCGTAATTTGAATAATATCGTGCCGTGCCATGTCGTGTCGTGTCGGATTGTGTCGTGTTGTGTCGCGTTGTGTCGCGTTGTGTCGCGTCGTGTCGCGTCGTATTGTGTATTGCAGTGAAGTGTAGTGTAGTGTCTTAATGTATCGTTTCGTATTGCATCGCATCGCATCACATAGCATCGTACCTTACCGTATCAGTGGATGATGTAAAAAGTATAAGGTATTTATTATGTATATGCAAGTACTCGTATTTATGCTAAAAAGTTATTAATAAAAACACGTAGTAAAGCAAAAAAGGGCATTGCTTCATATAGATATTGAAATAAAAAAAAAATAATTAAGTGTTTCACGTTCTTGTCTGTGAAGCAAAGCTATAAAAGGCTTTGTTTTCAGAAACGTAACCTTTCAACTTCAGTGCCTTATAGCAGTAATTAACTTGAACTTTGAGGTGAATTTTGTATTATACTTCATACTCTCTACAAGTTAAAGGTTAACTATTGTATTATATAATAATGTATATACTGTAACTACCACATAGTTTTATGTATTTATAACCTTACAAAAACTTTTTAGTTATTGAAAGGGTGAAACAGAAAACATCATAGACATTGAAGATATTAATAAAGCAATTGAAAGTATTTGAAAGCAGCATTAAAAGTGATTCATCGACCACAGTGACTCGGTAATATGAAATGAAGTTGACTCGGCAGTTATTTGAAAATGGTTTTGTGACAAGAGATACGAGTGTAATATTTATTACTTTATTTTTACAGCTTCAGCATGTCACAAAAGATAGTTGTATCGGCAATTTTACGAAATATTTAAATCATCATGTCTACGTTTTGAAGAATAACCTTAAAAGTTGAATCGACTTGTGAAAGTAAAAATGTTATCCAATAAATTTGAGTGAGGGCCGTAAAATAGTTTTATTGAAATATTTTTCACATTTAAATAATAATAAAATTTTTGGGAAAATTTACAATGTATGCAAAGAGGCAACAGTCTCATAAAATATATATTGCTGATAATATTTTTGGTTATTTAAATTTTTATTGACTGCAGTAAACTATCACATAACAAAAATTAAATATATTGTGCTTATTTCTAGACATATATAAATTTAAATAATACCAGTTGTAATATAAAAAACAATTGTGGTCTGAATTGAAATGTAGGTCACATTTTATCTAGATTATGTTATCAGTGGGGACTGAAATTATTTTTATGCCTGTCCCGCTGTGAATACGAATACGTATACAAACATGTCAGTAGATTGAAATTACAATATGTATGAGTCATTGTTTTGCCAACGAATGACCCCATGCTTACCACGGTTGTTATACTTTCGGAATACGAGTGGACATTTCATCGAAACATCATGGCTGATGAAATGTGGCTTCTTAAACCACGTGACTCCACATATTTTGTTCTAAATTCACTATTAAATCAGCACCATGAACTTGATTAAGATCCTTACAAACATCATGAAAGGTATTAAAGTCGTCTTTCAAAAACCATTTAACTTAAAAAATAAACCGATTCGCACCAAAGTTTTGGTTTATATGTTTTTGACAGTGTTGACATTATACAGATATCTAAAATAAGGTACAAATAATAAAAGAGAAACTTTACATAATTATCTCATAATTGTTTTTATTAAAAAAAGAAAAGTGAAAGTGTAAAATAATTGTGAAAAAATTGAATCGAAGTTTTATTTCAATAAAAGAATTAAAACTTAGTTTTCATTTTTATTGTTGACATAATTAACCTTTAAACTATCTTCTACTATAATATTTTTGGCAGTTTTTGATATGAAAATTGCAAGATTTTAAAATATAAACTATTGGTTGAATGACTGTGACATAGATAACATCGATATTGGATATTATACAAAAGAAATAAAAGCGCTTGAAGCAAAGAAAGCGCTTCAGTCTGGACGCAGCGTTAAAAGTGCGATTAAACGGGACTGCGTGTGATTAATATCAGAGATTACTTAGTAATTACTTTAAAAGTTTTTGACAGAAATATTTATATGAGAATTAATTTGAAACTTAAAATATGCATTAAAAACTACTACTTAAGAACAATTGAAAACTGCTTTTTAAATACCTATATAAAATAGTGAAGTAATTAAAAATATGACAAGCTTAAAGACTCATTTAAAATGATATTGTATTTTCTTTGTTTCCCGTCTATAGTGAAGTTGTACAAAGGCGATAAATGTTACTATTATAGACAAATGGACCACTTCTACTTCAGTTAAGTTCTTTACTCTGTATGTCTCAACATAAGGTTAATTAATGATTTGCCGAAAATCTGCATTAGCACTAGTGAAAGTTTTATGTAATATAAGACCCAGAAAATAAATTTCCTGTTTGCTATTTAAATCTTACCTTAAGGAGAGAACCCTATATTATAAACAGATTAAATGGTTATTGGAAAACGAAATTCTCATCCAGAAAATGATGAAATCAAACTCGGAAATAACATCATGACGTCAGAATCCCAATTTTAAGTCTTCCTCTTTCACGATTCAATTTTTTTGTCGGAAACACATAAAAACTCAATTTCTATTGCAGATAGACTCGCTTTGAATACGAAATTAAAGTACTCACATCAGATAGATAGATTATAAATAAGTTTTGAAGAACATAAAATATATTTGAAATAAATATAATAATTGCAGAAAAAAACCGAACAATACCATGTATTTCAAATGACATTTGAAAATTGATCAAGGAAAAGATTAAAATAATTTTATTTGTCCTAAATAAAAAATATTTTATTTTCATGTTATTAAAGTAATTTTATTGATATAAAATTAATGTAATTAAATTCAGAGTATTATGTTAATATTTAATTCTATTGTAATTGACTAGATGGCGTTAGCATATATAAACAAGGCGGGATTATAGGCTCCTTACTTTTTACTTTAAAAACATCTCAATGTGTTGGCTTAATGTAAAAACGGTTTAGGCTATAGTTACTACAATTATAAATTGGGATATTTATGGCCTTTGGTATATAAAATAAACTGACACGGTTTATTTTATACGTTTTTATTAGATACTTTTCAACTCGGAATATTTTTTTTAAGGCAAAACATGAAAACAACATTTGTATAAATTATAAATATTTTAACAAATATGACGATTTAGCATTAATTTGTTCTATCAATTCGAAACCGTCAGCGCTTTAAATTGAAAATAAATAACCATAATGCTAGATATCAATGAGCGGTGAGATGTTTGGAGCTAAAATATAGTAAATGGTAGTTTTCTTTCATAAATTGAACAGAGCAGCAGACTTCATTATTTCTGTACTTCTTATCTACGTATATTGTATAATGGTTGTTCAATAGCTTGGACCTGAATCATTGGTATCGCATCGCACCGAAAAGTACGGTATCGTACCGTACCGCATTCAATCGTGTCGTGTCGTGCCATGCCGTGCCGTGCCTTGCTGTGCCGTGCCGCGCCGTGCCGTGCCGTGCCGTGCGCTGTTGTGCGCTGTTGTGTCCTGTCGTGTCGTGTTGGAACGCGTCGTATCATATCATTCAGTGGATGATGTAGCCCGTATAACATATTCATTGAGCAAAAAAGTTAAAAATAAAAAAAAAAACAGCTATTGAAATGAAAGAAAATAATTAAATGTTTTACGCTGTTGTCTGTGAAACAAGCCAGAAAAGACTTTGTTTACAGAAACCTTTAGTAACCTTTCAACTTCAGCTCTTTATAGCAGTAATTAACTTGAGCCTTGAGGTGAATCTTGTATTATACTTCATACTATCTACATGTAAAAAGTTAACCATTTTATTGTATAATAACGTATGTACTGTTTTTATGTATTTATAACCTTACACAGTTTTATGAAAACACATAGATAACATCATAGCTATTGAAAATGGTAATGAAACAATTGAAACTACTAGAAAACAGTACTAAAAGCGATTTATCGACCACAGTGACTCCGCACTACTACTAATATAGAATTAATGTAACAGGAGTTAAAGATACAATAAATATTATTGATAGATATTATAAGTTATAAAGAATAAAAATTTAAGTTTGGAAAAAGTATATTTAAAGTAAAATGATTATTTACATTAAAATGGAATAATATAGTGTAGTTAGTTCGTGAATAAGCTACCACCGGCTCGGAATGCTGAGAAGAGCTGGCCAGAAACTTTACTGTGATATTTTTAAAAATAATATCATATCATCCCTGCAACTGAGTAACCTAAGTTCCACACACTTCGACTAAGAACTCTTTAATGCTGTAATAAGATTTATTTATTAACACACTTTTAATTTTAGATATATAGCTAAGAAAAGGAAAGTGTAAGAGATCTTCTGGAATTTTATTATATATGCGTACACTCAAGCCAATGAAGAATATCTTAACTTTTTGAAGACAGATATAAATAAAAAATATTGGTTAAATTTAGCAGATATCTATTACAAAGTTATTTAATAATATTCAAATAAATAACACCAAAACTAGCAACTGTTTGCAATTTAAATGTGGATAACCTTTTATCTCGACCCAATTTTCAGGGACTGAAATTCTATGAATGAATATAGTGAATACCAAAACATTCACGATAACAGTGAAGTTAAGCAATTCATAATAGATATTTATAATAATAAAATATCTTAAGAATAGAATTTCCCAATGATCTTATAAGAATTCCTTCTTATAAGATCATTGGGAAATTCTATTCAATACGTACAATTAATAAAATGAACAAACAAATAAAGCATTCGTTGTCTCAAACGTATTCAAGCCTTACTTGAGTTGTAATTACAATTAATTAAACTGGAAATAGAGCGGGAAAGAGATGTTCATTTCAACCATTAAACGAACACTTACAAGATCCATTTAAATAACAATTGCGAATTTAAATTTAGAACCGGGTGTTCTAAATTTAAATTTAAATATCATCTCTTGGTTCTGAGTAAGTACGTTTGAAAGAGTCAATTACACTATTCATTTTGTGACAGTTTTGTAAAAAGAATAAAATAAATATTAATGAAACACTTCTATATGTTTGTGAAATTTTTTTCCTAATTAATTTTCGTAATCTTAATATTTAATATGCCATTTTTTTAAGGATTCAGGAGATTCATAAATATCAATAACTTGTAAATCAGAATCTAGGTCAATGTCATATTAATGCTCTGGACGCCTAAAATTTAGGTATTAAAAGTATTATTTTCTAATAAATCATAAAGGTTTTTTGAGAAATGGGGTATTTTTAGCAATCTTTCTGTGCGGTATCTTTTTTATACAATATTAATATAATAATATTAATATATTCTTATTCTCAAAAAATAAATCTTATTTTTTTATAAATAAATGCCAGAAGATTAATTAAAATGAAACACTTATTCATATCTAAGACAAACTTATACCAAGTTATCAATAATATACATGCATTTAAAATACAACATAAAATATATAACAAGAGCGTTAACTCTTAAAGAAAATTGAACTTTAATTTAATAGTAGCATGTCATCAAATGTCTTCCACGTCTAATGTAGTTAAAACACCGGTCGCTACTTCCAAATCTTATGTAACTTTGCTGAATTACTTAGTTGTTCAGACTAATGGACCGTCCATTTGTATAGTCCGTAGTTGAGCAGATTAAACAATATCTCCATAATATATGTAGATAAAAGAAACATAAATTAGTCTTCTATCTATTTTAAATAATTATATACAATATAAAATTATATAAAATTGGATTGTATTATAAAAATTAAATATAATTGTCTTTTTTCAAATTACTCCCAAAATATTAAGGTCCAGTTAAGGGTCTTATTATAATAAATCTTATCAAACAACTTTCAAATGCTGAACGATATAGCTTTCAGGGTTCCAAACAAATTAACAAAGATGAGAAACTTTAAATATTTAAGGATAATTCTAGAAATACTGCAAAAATATGTCTAAGAACATTTTTATTTTTATTAATGGTTCCTTTAAATACACGTAATAAATAGCCAAAATGAAAATATAAAAGATTAAGTAAACAAAAAACCAAAGTCGACTAATAAACCTGACTGTTAGTCCTGACTGTTGGACCATCGTGTTTCAAGTCACACTTGAATGAATTGTAATCACGGAAAATACTTAAGATTGAATGTAATGAAACGGAATTTTAAAAGTTTATTCACGTTTCAACCGAGTGACCTTTCTGCTACGGCATAATAATGAGGTTACTATGAATATTAATATTAAGGACAGCAGAATATTCTAAAAAAATATTTTAATAAAAAGTTTTAAACAAACCTAAAATCTATTGTATATAATTACACCTTTTCTGAGTCATTTGAGTATTTTTGGAATGTGGTAAATATATATAGAAAAATATAATAATTCCTGTATTTTTTGCTTGTAAAAAATGTATTTTTTCCTAAATACTTATTGACATATAGTGATTCCGTATTTATTTGGGTTGAATCATATTTCAGGAATATATCTCGCCTCTTTTCTTATCTACAATTACTAATATACTATAAGTCAGTTTGTTTTTAGTGTTTTTCTCTGTTTTTCTGTCTCTTTTGTGTTTCGGGACGTTCCGTCTAGTCTTTTGCAAAGTTTTATTTTGTTGTTGTGATTTATAGCTTATTAAACGTTTGGGATACCTTTTTTGTGTTTAGTTGTCTCCAGAATGCGACGAGATAATTAGCTAAAAATTTTATCATGTATGTTTGAGCCGAACGCGGATGTTATAGCGAAAACAGAGTGAAAGCTATAAGTTTAGCTATTCAAAAGTTATCAAGAAAAGAAAAAAGGAGAGGGGGCTCAGCTCAACACCCGCCGCGCACGGTGGGCGGATCCTAGTATGGGAAGAAAAACCATTATCCGGCCTCTGGACTGTATTAGAAAGTGATTTGAGTGGCCTTGGGCCATGTGTGAGAGGGTGCTCATTATGTGATATTTTAGTTTATGGCTTTCTTCATAGTTACCTGGAATCTTCTCTCTTAAGAATCAATCTGTTCTATCGGTTAATCCATTTTCCTTAAAATTCCAACTTATTTTCAAGGTAAGAGTGATTGTAGGGATTTTTAGGAACAAAGGAACAGAAGTACACAAATACTACAAATTGTCAAAAGTGTCAAAATTATTGTCAAGATAATACATTAGTATGACTCTGACATTTTTGGCATATGTTGATTGTTAAATTGTATTTATGGATCACCCAGTATTATATACAACATCCAGAGGCCTTATGGCTGTTACAATTGAAACATTAAATACTATTTCCTTTCCATTAACAATACCTGTAAGTTTCATCCATTTAATCCAAACTGTACTAGCTCTGTAAATAAAAGATTATCATCACATAATATTACTCAGTCTAAAGTCTACTTTACATATATGTGAAATGTTCATACAAGGTAAAATTGTTTAGAGTTAGTTTTCTTTACACTTTCTCTAACGACGAACCAAGTTTTCGTCGAGGGAAGCAACATGAGTTTCATTACAGAACACAAGACCGGTCATACTGAACTTAGTTGAATTCTTGCTAAGTAGTTTGTACGTGAAGGGTTTCGTATTACATATTACCTTAATGAGAATTTACAATTACTTAAGCGATTATTCTACGAACCATCATACACGAAGTTTTTATTAATAATACTAGTTATGAAAATAATATTAATTATAAAGTATTTATTACATTATTTTATATCATGATATATATAGAACAAATATTTTTTTTATCTGTGAAAATTAGAGCTTCCAGTGTAGAAAGTATCAGTGTAGAAATTTCATCACAATCTGTCCAGTAGAGATTTTTTAAAATATATTTTTTAAGTTCTATGTCAATTACAGAACGTAGCAATTATATTTACCAAAAATTATGTTTTTAATACACAGATTTTGCCTTGATATATCATAATGTATACATATATAAAAAGATGTCTTATCTAACATTACTTTAACAAAGTAATTTTACAAAGCCAGCTTTACTTCAACGTTATCGACTATAAAGGTATACGATTAAAATCGAAGCCTTATCAATCGATACTGAAGTACTGATAGCGCATTTGTTAAGTACAATATAATATTACCAACACACTTGTTACACATAGATTTTTAACGTTTTACCATTATGTACCATATACTACCTTTCATAGAAGACTATTACATAGACTTGAAAATTGTATATAATATTTGTTTGTAGTGTGTATCTAACTCACACACTCACACTTATAAAGGAATATGAAATATGAAACTATGTACAATCAGATTACAATACAAATACATATGCTTAGTAATCATAACGTAAGAATAACTCATGGAATATTATAAATAATCTAAATAAAAAAATATATGAACAACAAAGCAAAAATATATATCCCAGGGTTCAAAACAAATATTAAATTACAGTATTGACATTGTCATAATACAGATAACATCTAAAAATATGGTATTTATATAACAGAAACTTTACATCTCTCATAATTGCTATTATGCATAGAGTATTTGAATAAATGAAATAATACCTTGTCTGCATGTGTACATGCTTAAATACACGCTTAAAGATGCTTATTTTAAATAATATTATATTTATTTATTTCCGTCTAAAGTGACGTACAAAGAGCAGCTGATTAATGTTTGTCTTATATACTAAACTTATGTATTAAGTTATGTATTGTTTGTATGTCACACTGGTACTGCTTTTGCCGAAATTATAGACTAGGGCCTTAGAACATCCAAGATTGAAAAGTTCTACTTAACCCAAGACCCTAAAAATAAATTTACCTTTTGATATACAAAGTGAGATCTCATAAAATGAATATTTTTTTGTAGTATTTTACATGACTTTTGGCCCACAAGCATTATTTTTTGTAGATCTGTGTTATTTATGTAGTATATACAAGTTTCGTGACTAGTCTATTTACTTTTTAGTTAGTAAAGTCTTAGGGTTTCGTGTGTTCTGCTATTTGTAATTCAATAATATGTCATGGTTATCATTTTGGACGTGAAATAAAATAAATCATACTTAAGATTAAAATCATACATAAATGAATAACATATTTTAATTATTTTTTTTTTTACATTTTTATTGGTATAACATAAAAACTGTTGTGGTGTATATTTTTCATTGTAAAACACAAAAGCTACATCAGTTTAATTTTTAGATATAGATAAATTAGATAGTTTTTAATTTAACAAATTTGACGATTGAGTCTGAATGTTTTTTAACACTTCCAAAGCGTCAGCTCTTTGCATTGAAAATATTTCGTAACCTAATGATAAATTAATTGTAACTGTAATATTATAAGACTTAAACTGTAACGATTCTAATTTTCTTCAATCTATCGATTATTACTAGACTTCCACAGACCGAGAAATAATAAGTTTCTGATTGTCATCAGACTTCATTACTTCTGCATTTCTCATCAGTGTATTAGACAAAATTGTGTCGTGTCGTGTCGTGTCGTGTCATATCTTATCATATCAGTATATGATATAAAAAGTATAAGGTATTCATTGAGCGAATGCAAATATTTCTGCAAAAAAGTTAAAAATAAAAACACTTAATAAAGCAAAATGTAAGGCATGGCTGCATACAGTTAGCGATTAAAATACAAGAAAATAATTAAATGTTTCACGCTGTTGTCTGTGAAACAAGCCAGGAAAGGCTTTGTTTTCAGAAACGTATCCTTTCCACTTCAGTTCCTTATAGCAGTAATTAACTCAAGCCTTGAGGTGAATTTTATATTACACTTCATATGCTCTACAAGTAAAAGGTTAACCATTTTATTGTATAATAACGTTTTATGAAAACACTGAAACATAGATAACATCATAGCTATTGAAAATGATAATAAAGCAATTGAAACTACTCGAAGGCAGCATTAAAAGCGATTTATCGACCACTGTGACTCCGCTTTACTAACATCGAATGAAGTTGACTCGGCAGTTATTTGAAAATTGTTTTGTGACAGGAGTTAAAGGTACGATTTATATTATTGATAGATATTGTAAGTTATACAGAATAAAAATTAAAGTTAGGAAATAATTTAAAGAATAAAAATTATTATAAAGATTAAAACGGAATAATACAGTGTAGTTCAACGCTACGATTGAAACATAGTCAGTTTAGTCAGTCCGTGAGTAAGCTACCACCGGCTCGGAATACTGCTCTGTTGAGATGAGCTGGCCAGAAACTTTAAAGTGACTCTTTTTAAACAAAAAATTACAATACGATATCATCCCTGCAACTGAGTAACCACTAACTGACTAACCACTTCGACTAAGAAATCTTCAATGCTGTAATGAGATTTACTTATTAATAAATACATTTTTAATTTCAGATATATAACTAAGAAAAGGAAGGTGTAAGAGATCTTCTAGAACTTTATTATATATGCATACACTTAAGCCCATAAAGGTTTTCGTAGCTTTTTGAAGACGGATATAAATAAAAAATATTAGTTAAATTTAGCAGATATCTATTACAAAGTTATTTAATGATTTCAAATAACACCTAAACTAGAAACTCTGTTTGCAATTTAAATGTGGATAACCTTTTATCTCGACCCAATTTTCAGGAACTGAAATTCTATTAAGGTATATAGTGAATACGAAAACTTTCACGATAACAGTAAAGTTAAGCAATTCATAATACAATGTCAATACATAATACATTTATAATAATACAATGTCTTAAGAATGGTGTTTCCCAATGATCTTATAAGAAGGAAAAATACGAACAATTAATAAAATAAACAAACAAAGAAACAAATAAAGCATTAGTTGTCTCAAAGTATTCAAGCCTTACTTGAGTTTTAATTACAATCAATCAAACTGGAAATAGAGCGGGAAAGAGATGTTCACTTCAACCATTAAATAAACACTTAAAAGATCCATTTAAATAACAATGGCCAATTTAAATTTAGAACCGGGTGTTCGAAAATTGAATTTAAATATTATCTTTTGGTTCTAAGTAAATACGTTAGTAAGAGTCAATTACACTATTAATTCTATGGGAGCTTTGTACAAAGAATTAAATTAATATGAATGAAACCCCTTAAGTAAGTTTTCTGGTAACAAATTTCCAGTATCATAATATTTAATACGGTAAAATATATTTAGGAATTGAAGAGCTTCTGAAATATATGTTAAATAACGAGTAAATCAGAAAGTGGGCTTAAATTGGGAGTGATCAATAGAGCGAGGTAGTATTTCAAGCCTGGCCAAAGACTTGCGCTATATAAGGCGCAGGTCCGGCCAGAAATGGAGTACTATTCTTATCTCTACTCTGGATCACCCCAATATCAGTTTCTATCTTTTTAATGCGTACAATGGAGAGCGGCTGTGTGCTTACACATACTACTAAAATGTATCGACGATATTTTAGGGTCGATGGGACATGCGTGCATTCAAGAAAGGCATATACTCCCACCTCCGTATATGTGATTTTTGTGAATCCCCGGATGTTCCAAAAGCTCGTGAGAGGCAGTAAACACCTGTCATCAGTGACCCAGACACGATTGGAGTCTTCTTACTTAAAAAAAATAAAGGTTTTGTTTCAACTTTCATCGCGATACCCTCTTTACAAAATATGAATATACTAAGTGTAACTAAATATATTATTTAAAAAATATTTTGAATATTTATTTACTTGTGGATTAAATAACCAACGTAGTTATATATACAATTTTTTTGTCTGTTAGTTTTTATCTGTATTGGTGTCAAGTATCTGAGGAGGATGGATACTTTTGGATACTTTTTTTACATATTTAAATGATAATTGTATTCTGTATCCAGAAATATTATTTTTTTCTTATTCTAAAAGGACATACCTTAAATTTCTTACAAACGCCAGAAGATTAAATGAAATAAAACACTTATTATTAACATATAAGATATTAATAATAAGAGTTTCATTTCATTTAATCTTGTGGTTTAGATTTAGACTTATTACTAATGAATGAACTCATCACAAGTTATTGATAATATACTTGTTATTGAAACACAATATATAACAAGAGCGTTCACTCTTGAAGAAAGTGTAATTTTTATTATTATTACTATAATTTATTAGCAACATGTCATCAAATGTCTTTGATATCTTATGTAGTTAGAAGACTGGTCCCTACTGGCAAGTCTTATCTAACTTTGCTAAATTACTTAGTTGTTCGGACTAATGGACCGACCATTCGTATAGTCGGTAGTTGAGCAGATTTAAAAATACCTCCTTATTAAATTAAAATAGAAGAAAAATGAATGGGTCTCCTTAAATAGGGTTTTATAAAAAAGAACTTTAAAAATCGTAAATAGCTATATTATTTTTAATTTTCAAAATTAGAAAATTTCAATATTATTACTTATTTCAAAATACTTCCAAAATATAAAGGTCCAGTTAAGGGTCTTATTGTAATAAATCATATATTGATCTTATCAAACTTCAACTTCCAATGCTGAAAGATAAAACTTGCAAGGTTCCAAACAAAATAACAAGGATGAGAAACTTTTATCTTTGAGTCGAGTTTGATAATTTAAATATTTAAGGATAATTCTACAAATACAGCAAAAAATATGTCTAAGAACATTTTTATCTTCGATAGTGATTCCGTTAAATACAAGTAATAAACAGCGAAATTCGTAATGAAAATATAATAGCTTAAGTAAACAAAAGACTAAAGCCTACTAATAAACCTGCTGTTAGTCCTGTCTGTTGGTTCATCGTGTTTCAAGTCATACGTGAATTGTAATCAGGAAAAATAAGTTACATAGAGTGAAATGTTATGGAAATTTTAAGAGTTTATTCAGTTTTTAATCGAGTGACCTTTTTGCTACAGCATAGTAAAGAGGTTACTATGAAAATATTAAGGAGAGCAGAACATTCTTAAAATATCTGGACGAAATAACCTTGAATTCTATATTATATAACTTATATCAGTCATTTGAGTTCTTTGCAATTTTGTGAATATAAAGAGGAATATAATAATTCCTTTAATATTTTCTTGTCAAAAATATTTTTTTCCTAAATACTTACTTATATTTAGTGATTTCGTGTTTATTTGAGCATATTATTTCAGGAATATATGTGGCCTCTTATTATCTATATTTACTAATATACTTTAAGTCAGTTTGTTTTTAGTGTTTTTTTCTATTATTATCGTCTAGTATTTTGCAAAGTTTTATTTTGTTGTTGTTATTTATAGCCTATATTGGAAACAAAATGATTATACTCCGACTCCTGGTCTAGGTATTAGAGAATGACTTTAGTGGACTTGGGCCATACGTGGGGTCCTGGTTGTGTTATTAAGCTTAACCTTATGTTATGGGTTGTTTCGTACCTGGAATTTACCCTCTTGTGAATCACTCTGTTCTATCGGCGTATCCACTTTCCTCTCAAGTCCAACTTATCTTCAAGGTAAGAGTGATTGTAGGGATAATTAGGAACAATGGGACGGAAGTACATATATACTATATTGTATATACCATAGTATACAGTAATATGCGAAATTGTATCTTTGACATAATTAGGACGCAGATATGACTTTGGTATATTTAGAGAGGTAAGTATGGTAAGAACAACAAAAAGTTGAGGATGTCCATAAATAGGATTCCTCGTCGTATAGACGAGGTGAGTGAATAGTTTAAATAAGCAATGAGTAAGGGTTATTTTGAAAGTGACAACAATGACAGAAAAGATGAGAAGTAATTGTTTGTCTTAAGTATGATGTGAATTGTTGTAAGACACGAGGTCGACCAGAGAAGATATGAATGGAGTGCGTGAAAAATAATATGACGAGAAGCATGTCTCCATGAAAATGACGTATGATAGAAGGGAATACTAGAAATTGACATAAATAATGAGCATGCAGTATGGTCGTTATGGTATTGTACAGTCATCTGAGAGTAACTGAGAGTTTCGTCAAGGTATGGCTACTAGTACTTTGGCATCACTGATATGTGTTGCTTGTTAGGATATTATTTATGGATCACCCAATACGACATGGTCGCCATTTTGGACCTGAAATAAAATAAATCATACTTAAAATTTAAATTATACTTAATAAAATATATTTTAACTCATTTTTTTAAGATTTTTAATGTACAACATAAAAACTTTTTTGAGGTATCAGTTTCACGGCAAAATTGACGATTGAGTATGAATGTTTTTTAACACTACCAAAGCGTCAGCTGTTAATATTAGGATTCTGGTTGTCATAAGTATTGACCGCGCTAGCAGAGCAGCAGACTTTATTACTTCTGCATTGTCTCATCTCATCTACTGTTTTAAACAAAATTGTGCGTCTGTAAATCAATATTATACTATATCTAATACTGAATGAAGCCTTAATATCGTTGTTGTTTTTTTAATTATAAAGTATAATTGTATATTGTACAACGGTTGTTGAATGGCTTATATCCATTTCTAATATCAATCGTATCATATCGTGTTGTGCCGTGCCGCGCCGCGCCGCGCCGCACCGCACCGTGCCGTGCCGTATCGTGTCGTGTCCATCGCATCGTACCTTATCGTATCAGTTGATGATGTAGAAAGTATAAGGTATTTATTATGTATATGCAAATATTTACGCAAAAAAGTTACTGAAAAAAACCCGTAGTAAAGCAAAAAATCCGTGCCCGCAGGGGGACACGCGTGGGTAGACCTCGTGTGTAACTCATTTAAAATATAACTCACTACCTAAGAATAATACATGATGCCGTTGTTTACATCAAAAATTTTCAAGCAAAAAGTGGTTTTAATTTTTTTTCTCGGAAAAGGTATCTTTTTTGGAAATACTTTTGATACTTAAATTTAGAGTAAAAAATAACCTTTCTATTAAAAATATTTGCGAGGAGGGAATGTTAACCAGAAAAAAGTTGCCGTGGTTTTACCTACCCAAAATTTACAAGCTAAAAGTGGTTTTAATTTTTTTTCTCGGAAACGGTACCTTTTACGGAAAAACTTTTGATACCTAAATTTAGAGTAAAAAATAACCTTTCTATTAAAAATACTTGTGATGCAAGAATGTTTACCAGAAAAAAGTTATGATTTTTTTTCCAAAAAATTTCGGTTTTTTTACCCCCACCCCTAAGTTATTGAAGTTAGGTTTTCGGTTTATCTACATTAGTTATAGGTATTTATCAAAGACATCATATAATATGAACGCGATTGATCTCCTTTGTATAGGGACAAAGTTATGGTCGAAAAACTGAAATCAGAAAAAGTGAGGCGCTAGCGCCCCCTGTGACCGGATTTCTCTGGTTAACGAACTTGACCTTTATTTTTAGATGTTTGATTTTTGTGCAAAGTTTGAAAGCGATCCGAGCGAAACTGCGGCCGCTATCGTGCTGACAAAAGTCGAATCTGGACGCACGCACGCATATATATATATATATATATATATATATATAAACTTTTTGACCAATGGTCATTTCGGACTCAGACGGTCATAAGAAGACCTCCTGTGAAGAAATTTTTCCAAAATTCGAAAGTAGGGGACAAATGAATGGGCAGACCGAATTCTTCGAGGTCTACCCAAAAAAGGGCATTGCTGCATATAGATATTGAAATAAAAGAAAATAATTAAATGTTTCACGCTGTTGTCTGTGAAACAAAGCTATAAAAGGCTTTGTTTTCAGAAACGTAATCTTTCAACTTCAGTTCCTTATATCAGTAATTATCTTGAGCCTTGAGGTGAATTTTATATTATACTTCATACTCTCTACATGTAAAAGGTTAACTATTGTATTATATAATAATGTATATACTGTAACTACCACATAGTTTTATGTTTTTATAACCTTACAAAAACTTGTTATTTATTGAAAGGGTGAAACAGAAAATATCATAGACATTGAAAATATTAATAAAGCAATTGAAAGTACTTGAAAGCAGCATTAAAAGTGATTTATCGACCACAGTGACTCCGTAATATGAAATGAAGTTGACTCGGCAGTTATTTCAAAATGATTTTGTGACAGGAGATACGAGTGTAATATTTATTACTTTATTTTTACAGCTTCAGCATGTCACAAAAGATAGTTGTACCGGCAATTTTACGAAATATTTAAATCATCATGTATACGTCTTGAAGAATAACCTTAAAAGTTGAATCGACTTGTGAAAGTAAAAATGTTATCCAATAAATTTGAGTGAGGGCCGTAAAATAGTTTTATTTAAATATTTTTCACATTTAAATAATAGTAAAATTTTTGGGAAAATTTACAATGTATGCAAAGAGGCAACAGTCTCATAAAATATATATTGCTGATAATATTTTTGGTTATTTAAATTTTTATTGACTGTAGTAAACTATCACATAACAGAAATTAAATATATTGTGCTTATTTCTAGACATATATAAATTTAAATAATACCAGTTGTAATATAAAAAACAATTGTGGTCTGAATTGAAATGTAGGTCACATTTTATCTAGATTATGTTATCAGTGGGGACTGAAATTATTTTTATGCCTGTCCCGCTGTGAATACGAATACGTATACAAACATGTCAGTAGATTGAAATTAATGTATATATGAATCATTGTTTTGTCAACGAATGACCCCATGCTTACCACGGTTGTTATACTTTCGGAATACGAGTGGACATTTCATCGAAACATCATGGCTGATGAAATGTGGCTTCTTAAACCATGTGACCACATATTTTGTTCTAAATTCACTATTAAACCAGCATCATGAACTCGATTGAGATCCTTAGCAACCATCATGAAAGGTATTGAAGTCGTCTTTCAAAAACCATTTAACTTAAAAAATAAACCGATTTGCATCAATGTTTTTGACAGTGTTGACATTATACTCGTACAAATATCTAAAATAAGGTACAAATAAAAAAGAGAAACTTTACATAATTCTCTCATAATAGTTTTTATTAAAAAAAGAAAAGTGAAAGTGTAAAATAATTGTATTATAAACAGATTAAATGGTTATTGGAAAACGAAATTCTCATCCAGAAAATGATGAAATCAAAGTCGGAAATAACATCATGACGTCAGAATCCCAATTTTAAGTCTTATCACGATTCAATTTTTTGTCGGAAACACATGAAAATTCAATTTCTATTCTATTTCTATATATATAGAAATTAAAGTACTCATCAGATAGATAGATTATAAACTAGGATCGGCCCATCGTACGTGGCGGGAATTGAGCTGAGCGCAGGAAAATCCATTAGAAAAGAATAAAAGGAAATAAATATTCAATAACAATAATAAACAATTAATTGAAAAAGTTTGTCGTCACGAAAGTTAGACTACGAGCGACACAATCACGAGTCTCTTGGTTTTTTCTTTATAACTTTTGATTTATTCAAGCTATTTTTATTCTGCTTTTTTTCTGTAGATGCTTATTTATTAGTTCTACAATCCTGCCAAATTTGTCTAAAATCGTTCCATTAGTTTTCATGTGATGAAGCGACTCAGCTTATTTTAAAGAAGCGCGCGCGAGAAGAGTTAAGTTGAAGCCTATGGGGATTAGTTTTTATAACTTTTGATCAAATCAAGATTTTATTAATATTTTTTTTCTATAGAAGCCCGTCAACAAGAGCTACAGCAATGCCAATTTTCATAAAGATTGACTAAGTAGTTTTTATGTGATGTGGCGACATAAAATTGATTAGAATAAATTTTCAAGAACATAGATTAATAAGGAAAAGATATATTACAATTATTATATTTAATAATTATAGTAAAAAAAATGAATAATACAATGTGTTTCAAACGACATATGAAAATTGATCACGGAAAATACTCAGATTAAAATAATTTTATTTCTCCTAAATAAAAAATAATTTAATTTCATGTTATTTAATTGTAATGACAGAAATAAAAAAAACAATATAATTTTATTGAAATAAAATTACTTTAATTTCAAGTATTTGACTTATAATCACTGATAATACTATGAATACTTTGTCACAAAACAATGAAAATATCTACACAGATATATATGTACATACATACATATGTAGTCTTGTTTATTTAGGTCGAATAACATTTAGAGATAGCTGTAGTAAGCTTAATATTTTTGTAACCTTCATTTATTTATCGCTCTTCTAAACAAAATTACATTTAAAAGTGTCTGTTCAATATAGAAAGTCCTACCAATGGACTGTAATTTTTAGGGAAAATTATTTTTAAAAATTAATGAATTTTTTTTCCAGTTTGAATCATAACCACTGATCACTTATTTACGTCAAATAAAACAAATATGATAAATTAAATATTCATAAATTAAACAAATTAAAGGCAAAATCACTTTTAACAAAGTCAGTAGAAAATTGGAACTAATTGAGATATGATAATATTTAGTTTTAATGTAATTGCCTAGATGGCGGTAGCATATATATACATGACGGGACTATAGGCTCTTTTTACTTTATACTTTAAAAAAATCTTGATGTGTATAAAATAAACTGACACTTTTTATTTTATACGACTTTTTATTAGATATTTTTCCAACTCGGAATATATATTTTTTTAAAGCAAAACATAAAAATTTGTATAAATTTTAAATAAATTTTAAATATTTTAACAAATATGACGATTTAGCATTAATTTATTCTATCAATTGGAAATCGTTAGCGCTTTACTTTGAAAATAAATAATCACAATGCTAGATATCAATGAGCGGTGAGATGTTGGGAGCTAAAATATAGTAAATGGTAGTTTTCTTTAAAAAATTGAACAGAGCAGCCGACTTCACTACTTCTGTATTTCTCATCTATGTGCATTAAACAAAGTGTGTCCATAAGTCAAAACTAAATAAAACCTTAATATCATTATTTTATTTTGATCTATAAGTTTAAATGTATATTGTGTAAAGCTTGGATCTGAATCTCTGATATCGCATCGCACCGAAACGTACGGTACCGTACCGTATTCAATCGTATCTTGTCTTGTCTTGTTGTGCCGTGTCGTGTCATGCCGTGCCGTGCCGTGCCGTGTCGTGCCGTGCCGTGTCATGTCGTGTCGTATCGCAAAATTTTTCTCGGTTTTGTTTCCAGAGTAGCAGTGATTATTATAAGACACTCAATTAAACTTCCAGCTTCAGAGCCTTATGGAGACAATTAACTTGAACCTTGAGGTGAATTATATTTTATATTTAGGTTAATAATTTTTTTTTTAATAATGTATATACTGCAAAAAAAGAAATTGCCACACAGGCTTTATGTATCTTTATATTTATAATTCTAGGAAAATCTAGTTATTGATCGGTTGAAGCACAGATAACATCATAGATATTGGAAATGATAATAAAGCAATTGAAAGCGCTTTAAGGCAGCATAAAAGCGATTATCCCACCACAGTGACTCCGTGGTTTTATCAAATGAAGCTTACTCAGCAGTTATTAAGAAATGGTTTTGTGACACGAGACAGGACCGTATTATTTATTTATTTCTTTTTACAGCTGTAGCATGTCAGAAAAAAAAAATATTAACCGTTATTACCGTCAATTATCCGAAAGATAAAAAACATTTTTGGATTAACAATATAAAAAAACCCTAAATGCTAAATAACGTTCAAGTTTCAATAGTTTTATCCATATCTACATAAACAGTAGTATATAAATGTAAAAATCTTAGAAAACTTTATAAAAAATTTACAATGTATGCAACGTATGAAAACAATCTAATACCTGGGATTTATTTCTGTTACTTCAACTGTTATCACATAAAACTGTCACATATAAGAAATAAATTATGTTTTCCCTATTTCCAGATAATACCTGTAATATTATATACAACAATTTGTGATCTGAATTAAGTTTGAGATGACATTTTATCTAGATTATATTATCAGCGGGGACTAAAATTATATTACTGACAGTCAAGCTGTGAGTACGAAAGCTTATACCAATATCAGTTGACTGAAGTTGTTATTTGTATGAAGCTGTTTATAATATTTTAATTTTACAATTCTGTAATCTACTCGTATTTAATTTAAAAAATTTAAAGACTTAAATATTTTTCATTTATTAATAGAAAAGACTTGTCCGGAAAAGTAAAAATAATTAATAAGCTGTCATCGCCATATTATAATTAATTAAAAGCCTTATTTAACTCGTAATTAAAAAATATCCGTAGGTCTCAGTAACAATTCATCCCACAAAGGTTGTCTATAAGAGATCGCTTTAGTAATGAGACCGCTACGTCATTACGCTTTTGTGTTGTTTATTTTCTCACTTTTCTCGTATATTTTCATGTTTTTGAGTTGTTGTGTGTTCAGTTAGGTTATACCTATCTACAAGGTCAACTGTTAAGGTCAAATTTTTAAAAAATGTTTCTGTCTTGTGATTATTTTTTTTAAACAAGAAATAAAATAAGTAACGAATATCCTAAATTATATTAATGACGAAAATAAAGTTCATTGAAGTGCCATCAGAACGTTAATCTATGGATTAAAGTTTTACCCTGTGGAATCGAAGCTACGACATTTGAAATTGCTTGTAGCTGCACTGACCGCCATACCATCAAGCCTTTAATCAAATCATTATTTTTATTATCTACTTAGTACTTGAAGTTTATGTAATATTATCTCGAACAATACATATTCATATGCATTTTACATGAGATAATAGTAAAATACTTCAGTTATCATGATAAAAAAACTTTATTAGGAAAAACACACTTCTAACCACAATGTTATTTTTTTTCAATCCAATCGGTTCCGGTTTTTTTACAAACGTAGTATAATAGTCAAAATAGTGTATATAATTATTTCTTCACATTAATAGTGATTATTTTCAAGATTTTGACATTTTTAATATTATATTTGAATTATTTTCACGTTAATTACAGAACAAGTCTACACTAATATTACAAAGTGGAAGATTTCTTTGAAGTGTATTTGATCAGACAATTATTTACAAACTGCTTACAATGAAGTTTATCTTCAATTAGCTATTTATGTATTTAATAATGCAAAAGACACTTAGATGTAGTCCTATAGACATTTGTTACAAAAATGTATAAAAATGTAACAAAACAGAAAAGTTAAATATATAAAAACGTTTCAAAGTGAATGTCGGTAAAACTATTAGTTCCGCGATTTCAAAGTGGAGTTATTTATATTTTTTGTTACTTTTTCGATTAAATAATATTTTATTAAAGTTGTTTTTTTATTTTTTTTAATTTTAAATAATGTAAGTTATTTGTATCTTTTTATCATACTTGTGATATTAGTTCCTCTAGTGATACTCAGGTGGTATTAGAATAACTTAAAATTACTTTTCTGGTCATTTTCAAAGTGACAAACAATTGAGTGTTCTTAATTAATATCAAGAGTAATAGGATTATTGCTTATCAGCTGTTTATAATAACTTCAGCTGTTATCCCCCCAGACTCAAATCACTAACTATCTGTTATCACTTCAAATTAAAACCAAGTTTTATTAAGGTTTTCCTGAGGTATTGAGTGAATTTTATGGAGTTTCAGACTCAGCTCAGAAAATAAGACATCTGTCCACCGATTTTTTGTTAATATCGGTCCAATATTTAATTATTATTGTGATTATAACTCAAATTAGTTTTTGTTTTAAAAAAAAAGAAATATCTTTGAATAAAAAATATGCTATTTATAGCTAATAACTTATTACCATAATAAATACCAAAACTCGTTCTGGACTAAATAATTTGCCTGTTTGAACCATTATGCATATGTTTATAATCAATGCACAGATTTTAAATGTTTAATATTAACTAATATCTTTTTTTTTTTTTTTTTTTTTTTTATACTGTCTAGGTTAGTACTTGACTACATTCCACCTGATGGAAAGTGGAAATGTAGTCATAGGTGGTAAGGCGTATTAACCTAGTAACCTATTCACTCTTCTCTTGAAGACACCCACATTGTATGTGGACGGAAATACCGACGCAGGCAAGCTATTCCAGTCCTTCGCTGTACGCATTAAAAAAGACGAAGCAAAGCGCTTCGTTCGGACAGGAGGAATGTCCACAACGTAAGGATGGATATCCGCCGTGCGTCGGAACGTCCTGTGATGGAAGGGGGACGGAGGAATTAAATCGTGTAATTCCTGCGCACACTCACCAAAGTGTATTCTATAGAATACTGAGAGGCTAGCAATTCTACGCCTGTGTTCAAGGCTGTGGAGGTTGGTTTCAACCAAGTCAGGGTCACCTATAAGCCTCTTTGCTCGCCTCTCAATTGAGTCCAGAACCGCAAGATGAGACTTAGCGGCACCAGCGAATATATGCCCACAGTACTCCACACACGACCGGATCTGTGCTTTGTATAATACAAGAAGCTGTCCCGGTGTAAAGTACTGACGGACCTTCGCAAGAACGGCAAGCTTTCCCGCAGCTACTCTTGCTCTGGACTCAATACACCGACCAAAGTTAAGGTTCGAGGAAATCTCTAAGCCTAACAACTGAAGCCGGTCACTGTATTCCAAAGATACACTCTGGAAAGTAGGAGCCAAGGTGAAAGGGCTCCTTTTGGCGGTGAACAGACACGTCTGCGTTTTGGTGGCGTTGAATTTGACAAGATTGGCATTGCCCCATGCGGAAACTGCCTGAAGTTTGTCATTCAAACGTTGCACCATGGCTTCTCTTTCAGACTGTACTTGATCTCTACTAGCCCGACTACTCGGCAGGTATCTTTCTACAACTGTGCTGTCGTCTGCATACCCATAGATACCGGGCTTCAGCAGATCGTTAATGTGCAGCAGAAAGAGAGTTGCAGAAAGAAGGGACCCCTGAGGCATTCCGGCATTTATTGTCAAAGGTTCCGAGGAACACCCGTCGACAACTACTCGGAGAGATCTTTGGTTCAGAAAGTCCGTTACCCAGCCGATCAGACCAGGAGATATGCCGTATGCTGAAAGCTTGCTTATAAGGCTCGCATGCCAGACCCTGTCAAATGCCTTCGAGACGTCAAGAGAGACGGCGACCGCTTCTCCGTTCTTCTCGAAGGCCTCGCCTAAAATGTGCGTAGCGTACACTAGAAGGTCCCCAGTGGACCTATTTCGGCGAAACCCGTACTGTCGGTCACTGAGGAGATCGTTACCTTCAAGGTACGCTAAAAGGCGCGAGTTCAATACACGCTCCATAATCTTGCAGAGTATGGAGGTGATTGAAATCGGTCTATAATTGACAGGATCGGCACGGCTGCCTTTTTTGGGCACTGGTTGCACGTTAGCAAGCTTCCAAGATTTCGGCACTATTCCAGACTTGAAAGAGAGGCGATACAGACGTGTCAATACAGGAGACAACTCAGCTGCGCATGTCTTGAGCAGAATGGCTGGTATACCATCAGGACCACTGGCTTTATTCACATCAAGGCGACACAATGCTCTCCATACCTCTTTGTTAGTGATGCGGATTTCAGGCATCGAAATACCGCAGTGAGGAAGATGTGCTGGAGAAGCATTGCCAGTGTCTAGATGTGAATTATCAGCGAACAGAGAAGCAAATACATTCGCTTTCTCTGTCGCTGTATGGGCCAGAGATCCATCCGGCTTCAGCAGAGCAGGTAGTGAGGGTTGGCAGAAGTTCGACTCGATCGCTTTGGCAAGAGACCAGAAAGCTCGACTGCCAGTAGGTCTGACAGAGAGCTTTTCGCCATTCTTAGCAATACGATCGCGACGAGCCTTTCGTAATGCCTTTTTATAGGACTTGGCAGCTTGGTTAAAGGCTCTCTTCTTTAAACTTACATCCGGAGCTTTGCGGCTTCGAGCATCAGCCCAAATGAGGTATGCCGAATGTTTTCGGTCTTCAGCATGACCACATTCGGCATTAAACCATGGGCGAGCTTTGCCACCGATGGGTACGTCAGCAAAAGGAATGAAGTACTCCATTGCTTGATGTACCACATCGGTTATAGCATCCGCGCAACTCGACGGATCCAAAGAAGAGAAGCAGACCTGCCGCCAAGGATAAGATGCAAAGAAGTGCCGCATCTCATCCCAATCTGCTGACTTGTATTTCCATACTCGCCTAACACTATGCGGTTCAGAAGCTGGTGGGGAATATGTAAATACAGATTTCACCAAACAGTGATCGGAGGTTCCCAAGGGGGAGGTAACCTCTACACGATACCTGTCCGGATCAGTTGTCAGCAAAAGGTCCAGGCAATTGGCTGTATGGCCTACTACATCTGGTACCCTCGTCGTTTGCCTCACCAGCTGAAAGAGGTCGAAGGACAACGCAAAGTTCCGCGCTTCTCTTCCAGCATGGTCGGTCTTCTGGTACGGGAACAGCCAGTCCTGATGACAGGCATTAAAGTCCCCCAGAAAGACGAGCTGCACTGAAGGGTACTGATGCAGAGCCATATCAGCAGCCTCACCGAGATACTCAAATAATCTAGTTGTCTCCTGATCACCGCTGTGCGAACGGTAGACACAGGAATACAGGATTTTTTCGTTTCCTGTGTCTACTAAAATCCATAAAGAAGAAAACGTGGGGTCTTCAAGGTGACGGAGACGCAGGATACAGAGGTCGTTCCGTGCGTACACACAGACCCCGGCACGTGAGCGAAAGTTGTGCTCTAACGAGTAACCGGGATGATCCAGGTACGCAGCGCTCAAAGGACATTGTATCTGCGTCTCCGTCAAAAAGAGCAAGTGCGGTTGCTCTGTCTCGAGGTGGTGGTGGACAGGTAAGAGATTAGAGTGCAAACCCCTGATGTTAGTGAGGTGCACTTTAAATGAGGAGGAGTGCAACCGCTGTGAAAACTTGATCTTCTTATTGGACCTTTTCATTAAAAATATAAAAAATAAAAGAGTGAATAGGATGAGAAATGGCAGTTGAACGAGGCGGTACGTATCAAACCCGGCGCCGAAATTGGTGTTGTCATGCCACTGGGAGGCTAGTCAGGAGACTGCGGGGACGCCCGAACCCCCCCAGGGATCGCCATCGGGCCTCCTCGTCTGGTCGCCAACCAGCACGATGGAGCCACCCTGGGATTTTACGCAGCTGGCGGGGCAGCCTTTCGTGGGTGGCTGACCCACTAATTGGGCCCCCAACTATCTGCGGAAAGCCGTTGCTTCGGATCCCGCTACCCTCCTCGACTAGGCACCCGACACAACAAGCACCAACTCAACGCCAAACCGGTTCGCCAACGCAACGCAACTGTTCAGACCCATTTCCCATATAGACGGCTTCATCGCACAACGTGCCGGAACACGACTAGGTCGCTTTGCGGCACGACTTTGTTCGATGGGTGGTAACCTTGCCGGCGACCCGATGTTATGGTCTACCACCGAGGAAATATCTGTAGTCTGCAGGTCCTTTTATTAAGTTATACAAAACTTAACATGGAATAGATTTGATACTTTGAGAGTTTTTCTATTACATATCTGTCAAAAGTTAAAAGCTACAATTAATAGTTATAGGGTTATTGAAAACATGACATATATTCCGCTAAGAAATAAGAATTTAATAAATAATAATATTCATATTCTTTAATAAACAATTATTAAAAAAAAGTTATTACTTCATGTATTTTCCCAATTGTGGTCATAAAATATCTTTACTTATTATTAAGCGTGTATCATAATCAGTCATTTAATTGTTTTAAAATTACACGAATATGATATTTTATTTTATATGCATTGTTAAATCTACTGTATACAATATTTATTAATGTGTAAACAATATTTAAAAATTCTAAATAATGTAGTCCATTGTAACACACTCCCAACAATAAACGAATAACATAAAATTTTATTAAAAATCATCTTGGAATATGTAAAATAAATTAAATTTATGAGTCGCTTAGAAATGCTTCGCAAATACTGTTCTCACGTAGTATCAATAAAACATACGATGTAGTCAGTATTAGAAATGAATGTCTTATTCACTCGCAGAATTTTTATATGCATTTTAAATCTAATATAATAAGTTAAAGAAAAAGAATGCATATATCATGATTAAAAAAACCTCATTTGGAAAAACATATTTCTTCTAACCGTATTGTGTTTTCTTTTAAATAAAAAAAGCAACTTTGTAATTAGACAGTTGCGATACGTTGCGAGTTATTTTCCGAACGTAGTATAATAGTCAAAACTAAGTGTATATAATTAGTTCTTCACATTAGTAATTATTATTTCCAAGATTTTAGTATTTTGAATTCATTTTTTAGAATTTTTGAATCAGTTTATACTTTTGTAGTCGTTTACGATATATGTTTGTTTGATTACAAATGAAAATTGTAATTTTCAAAATTCAATAAATTCAATTCAGATTTGATATGTATACCATGTATATTGTTTTAAGAATTTTTGAAATAAATAAATAAATAAATAAATAAATTCATTAAAAAAATTCATTCTATTTGAATTATTTTTACGTTAATTACAGAATAATTAATTAATTAATCTGGAGAGCAAGGCCAAGTTGGCCTCGATGAAATTGGGAGTGATCAATAGAGCGAGGCAGTACTTCAATCCTGGCCAAAGACTTGCGCTCTATAAGGCGCAGGTCCGGCCACACATGGAGTACTGTTCTCATCTCTGGTCCGGATCACTCCAATATCAGCTTCTACCATTTGACCGCGTACAACGGAGAGCCGTTCGAATTGTCGGGGACCCGGTGTTCTGCGAACGGCTGGACTCTTTGGCATTGCGTAGAGACGTGGCTTCTTTGTGCGTCTTCTACCGCATTTACAACGGGGAGTGTTCCGAAGAACTATTCGATCTGATGCCTGCCGCCGAATTTCATCACCGCACAGCGCGCCATCGCCTCCAATACCATCCTTACCACCTGGATGCGTGGCGATCCTCCACTGTGCGGTTCTCAAGGACATTTTTTCCACGTACCACTCGAATGTGGAACGAACTCCCTTCGGCGGTATTTCCAGATCGGTACGACATGGGTACCTTCAAAAAAGGTTTTTATTCCTACCTACAAGGCCGGCAACACTCTTGTAAATCCTCGGATGTTGCAAGAGTTCATGGGCGGCGGTGATCACGTCCATCCGTGACCCGCCAGCTCGTTTGCCCTCCTCTAACATAAAAAAAAAGAAAAAAGAAAAAAAAGAATAAGTCCACACTAATATTACAAAGTTACACTAATATTATAAGAATTATAGGTATATTTAGTCCTATAGAAGTCTGTTACAAAAATGTATAAAATATGTACCAAAATTAACACTAAAGGAAAAAAAGTGAATATCGGTAAAACTATTAGATCCACGTCATTCAACACATGTGTGGTTTTATGTTAGTATTTCGAGCAAATAATATTTTTATTGAATCATTATTTTGTTTGTTTTTAAATTTTAATGAGGGAATTTTTCTGTACCTATTTATTATTACAGTTTTATTAATTCCTTTGTCTTGTACTCAGGTACAGTGTATTAGAGTAACTTAAAATTGTTGTACTCGTCAGTTTTTACAGTGACAAACAAACGAGTTTTCTTTATAAAAATATTAATAGGATTATTGATACGCAGCCTTTGATAACGACTATAGAATATCACTTCAAATCAAAAGCAAGTCTTAGGTTTTCCGTAATAATGAGTGTCTTTTAAGTGTGCTTTTCACCTCGTATATTAACTTAAATAATAAATTGGCATCATACCCAATTTTATAAATAACCGTTCAGTACTTTTGTTGTTATTATAGCGCAAAACAATGCTATTTTCTTGCATAAAAATAAGTAATTTAGCATTTAGTTTATTGACCGGACCCACAATCGATTATATACAAAAAATATCAAAAATTCTTTATTGATTTTTATGGTGTCGCGCAAAAAATGGAGAGACAAACATACAAACATGCAATCCGACGAAAAAAATTAAAGATATTTATTAGATTGTAGATAAATATTTCACACTATATTTTTAAAATGATAAATTTCTCGTTGAAAAGAAAGTAATACAGGTCGTAATATGTTATATGTATAAAGTAATTGGCGACATAATTACATGCTGCGGTTAGTGGAGTAGTTAACCACTATATCATGACCTCTCGTTGTTTCACAAAGTAAAACGAGCAGCTTTCATATTATTATAAAGAACTGATATTAAATGAGTTGAATTTAATACAATGTTATTCTTTATGAGAATTTCAGATGAAAAAAGCAAACTTAATTAATAATTATAATTATCCTTATTACAAAAAATTACAAATTAGTCGTTTTTCTGGTTATTCTGTTTGACATAAAACTCATAAACTCACACACTGTAACATTGCAATAGTGTGTGTAAACAGTGTTATGTGGTAATAGAGTTAACATGTTAGTGTGTTGTGACTATGAGTAGTGTTTACAAATTGAATGTGTGTTAGAGTAATTCACTTATTGGACTTTTGTTTCGGACGAGCGACTGATAAATATAAAGGCTTTTCAATGTTATTTTCTTCGTACTTTTATTTAATAAATAAGTTATAAAACAAATATCCAGTCAAATATAAATGCATACATTTTTACATTTTTGAAGTTCAAACAGATTCTGGACAGCACCGGAATACTAATTAATTTACGGTTGGCTTTAGAAATGTTGTGACCTAATTAACTGCTCTTCTCCAGAGCTAAGTTTCGATTTACATTTGAATACTAATTTTACTTTGCATGGGTTGTACAAATATTTAATGTCCAAAGGTATGTTAATAGTTGTAAAATACAAAAATCGTAAAACAAATAACAAATTACTGGAATACAATAAAACAATACAATACTTTAAAACATGCTATGTATTTTGGAAACTTTTATATCTTATAATGAAATTGTATTACATGTGGTTTAAACAGAAAATATTTTAAATAGATTATTATTATTCTATTATAATTTATTAATTTTAAGCCAACGCATTCAATATCTTTTACTAAGACTTAATCTCAGCGACGAAAACATCAAGTTCTATAATGTACCGAATTACTAAATCGGCTTACACTGACGTAAAGAATCAGCTTTCTGTAAACATTTATAAAAGATCTTATCACTGGTTAAATTATGTTTTAAGACATTATTTTGATTATAGCAAGACACTTTAATAAATAAAGATATATTTATTTATTATAACAAATAATAATATTTATCCCTCAAGTTGTAATATAAAAGAAGGTATTTTAACTATTTGACTTGTCGTTGTAAATCTCTTGTATCTCGGTAAATTTTCCCCCTGTATCATACATCAGCTGACGGTTCTTATTGCTGTGACACCATAACTTTTTATTCCAGTAATTGACAGGATTATTTTTATTTCGTTTACATTGTGGTGTACAAAAAATATTAAAAAATTATGCTCTTACTATATTGATGGTTCTCCAATGTTTTGGCCAGTACGTATTTTTTTCAATTCAGGACGTAACACCAATGATCTTATACTGCCTATGGTATTAGTGTGCAAGCCTTGTAAGATATACTCTAAATCTTCTATCTGATAATAATTAAGTAATTTAGACGAGGCTGAAAGTTGTATCAGCTACCGAACTCCCCAATACTAAATTAAAAGACTGAAGTGCAGTTTTCCTGCATAAAGAGTAGAAGAAAAATCAACATAATACCTAAGGCAGTTATGGCAGCTTTCAAGAATTCAGTCATTTATTAACTTTTTAACTTTGGGGGCATTTTTTAAAGCTCTAAAATGAATAAAATACAATTATATATGTTTGATTATCACCACAAATACCGAAAATAAAACTTACAAACTAATTACTAATTTTTAACTAAAAACCTGTTTGTTTTTTCAATCTAAATACGACAATAATTGTAGACATAAAACTACTTTTTGTTTTGCCAGTGACATTCAATGTGTATCGTAGTTTATTGGTGTCAGGAGAAATATAACAATTGACTTCGATCAAATCTCATCCAACCTGTGAAATCTTTTCCTTCTTTAAATAAAGCCAGTGAGGGCTTTAGTTACAAATGAACATTTCGATGTAATCTCATTAATTCCAGTGTCTCTATATATACATACATAAAAATGTTAACAAGTTTTATTAAAACAAGAAAGATGTATCCTTATATTACAAAACTGATAACTGGTTTTTATAAACGATGACGACGATATATAACGATGATTTGGTATAAATATTGACTATTCATCCAGCTATAATTAACTATTGTAATTTGTTAGTTAAGATAGGATTTAAACAATTCATAATCAGTATTATTGAAATTTGAAGTGTAATTAGTCAAATCTAGATACAATTGTCAGCAATAATTGCAGCCATGCCTTGTATGCCATCCAATTTGATAACGTGATTCTGAAACTAAAAGAAAGAGCCTGTCATGTCATCAATTGTTTTAAAATTTAAAATCTAGTTATGAATGATTTCTATGAATCGAATCCTTACGGTGTTTGGCATTTTTTATCAGTAATTTTAGTTCAAATACCCTGATTTATATCTGAGTCAGTGCAAAAGTTAATCAAAGTTGTAGTCTCCTCTTAACATACTCTCTCTTTGTTAATAATTCAAATATTACATTCGATACATTAATACATACTTACATTTTCTGCTTGCTCTTTCACGTAATAACGTGATCGGATCAATTTAGTATCATTACTCTGACATGTAATAGGACTATTATTTTCCTCGATGGGATTTACCAGTTCTTTCTACCTTCTTGCAATTGAAAAGTAGTATTCCAAAGAAATTCGAACGAAGAAATCAAACGGAAAATAAATTGCCTTTCACATACCATACACAGGTAATATATAGGAAACCAAGACGGTAAATAAAACATTTCCTTATTTTAAATTTCTGTTACTTGGAAATAATTAATCTTCTTCCAAATAAAATATATTTTTTATCTCAACTGTAAACTAGTGTATCCTATTATTTTAACTAGTTAACTTAAATAGAATATACAATATCAGTTGATTTTTTCTAAATACTGTAAATAGTACAACAGATAACGCTTTAAGCAAAAACCGTTCAACTTTAGTTTTCCTCTACTTGAAATATTCGGTTTTTATTAGAATTACTTTTTTCTTATTGACAGCAAGCAATATATTAATAATTAATAACTATCTGACATTTGAGTCTTTTTGTATTTGCGTGTCGTGGTATTTGTGATTTATAAATTAAATGATTTGTTATAGACGTATTTTAAATCGAATCTGTCATAACTTGAGTCGGTTTAGTCAACCGTTGATCGTAACTGCGGTGGTGACATCGCGGTCACTAGACATCATCCTTCACGGCCATGTATTGATAAGACACCTATTACTATTACTATTTAAAATAGCGTAGTTAATTTGATTCCAGAAGATGTTAATTTAGAATACAACATTTTATTAGGAAATGTGAGGAGGCTGATGAGATACTTATTATGATATACATCTAAACGTCAAACAGTAAACACGTATTGCATATTCGTCTTGCTATTAATTTAAATTACTAAGAATTTAATTGTTATTAGTGTTATTAGTTAAGTGATCGCGTACAGTTTGAGAAACTCGCAACTTTTTGTGAAACTTTGAAACATTTGGTGTTTAGTTTTACAAGATATAAAACGGAAACTTATCAGATTTGCCGGTGGTTTTAATCTCATACATTAGTCACAGTGTCAGTGTGTGGGTACTTGTGGACTTTTACGCGAATATCGACTGTCAACTGCCGTCCTTATCGCAATTTCGCTTTGTCGATACAACTGATTCGTAATTTTAAACCTGGCAGTAACGTCCGTGTTGGTGTATTGTGCGTAACACAGTTGCTTCTTTCGCAATTACCAGGGTTCAAACCTCCTAACTGACTTAAACTTTTTTTTTTTTTTAATAATATTATTTTAGTTTTTTTTTATATATAAAAAAAAAACTTTTATAATGGCTGAGTGTGCAGGTTGTCCCGAACCGCTAGATAAAAATTTATCATTACAGTGCAGTAATTGCATGGATAAATATCATGTCATTTGTACGAGAATTTCAAAACAGGATTTTACTTTTATGACACCCGAAGCAAAAAATCTGTGGATTTGTGATCTATGCCGTTGTAAATTGCCTAAAGAGAAAGATAATTCTAATACTTCTGTACGAAGCTCCCCAGTACATATGGAGTTTGTCACTCAGCGTACCAAGAGTCGTGCCACTTGCTCTTGTTTATCAGCCAGCAGTGTAAGGGACATAATAAGAGAGGAGCTACGCAGCGTTATGAATAGCGAATTGAACCCAAAACTTCAAGAGTTACAAAACGCCATAACTTCGTTCGAATTATCCTTGTCATTCTTCAATCAGGACCTGGAGAGAATTAAGATCGAACACGCGACACAGTCTAATAAATTGGAGTCAATTATTAAGGAGAATGACGTATTGCGTGGAACGAACCGGTCTTTATCGATGCGTCTCATGCAAATCGAGCAGCAAACACGTGCCTCTAATGTTGAAATACAATGCGTTCCCGAGAATAAAAATGAAAATCTGGTTAATACGGTGCAGCAACTGGGTAGAATTATTAAGTGTCCTATTGCTAATGAAAACATACATTATTGCGCAAGACTGGCAAAACTAAACACTAAAAGTCCTCGACCACGAGCTATTTTAGTGAAATTTGGTAGTCCTAGATTGCGTGATGAATTTATGGCGGCCACGTTAAAATTCAACAAAAACAATCCGGATGACAAACTAAATACTGGCCATTTGGGTTCTGTGAGTACAAAGAAGACACCAATATATATAGCTGAAAATCTGACTCCAGAAGGAAAAGCTCTTCACGCTGCAACGCGGATAAAAGCGAAGGAACTTGGATTCAAATTTGTGTGGGTTCGTGACGGTAAAATTTTTGTTAGGAAAAATGAGGGTGCGGGATATGTGCTTATTCGCAATCATGATACTTTAAATGGTTTGTCATAGTGTGCCGCTAAATTAATTTATTATATTTGTTGCGTAGGGCAACATTGATAAAATTTCTGTTTATTATCAGAACGTGAGAGGGTTAAGAACAAAAACTTTAGACTTATTTAATAATGTAATTTGTAGTTCATATGATGTCATTATTTTGGTTGAGACGTGGTTGAATGATAGCGTTTTCGATTCGGAAATGTTTGATGATCGATATATAGTTTATAGACGCGATCGCGAAAGTAGCGGATTTCACGCCTATAAAAACGGCGGTGGCGTGCTAATTGCAGTATCTAAGCAGTTTTATTCTACACGACAATATAGCTTTGAATCTGAATGCGAAGATCTCTGGGTTACTGTGGAGTTGAGTGGTGATCAGGGTTGTTCTGAGAGGATAAACATATGTGCTGTGTATATTCCTCCCCCGGTGCAGAAGCATATATTAAAATGCTTTATTGACAATTCAAATCGAGTCTTGGAATCACTGGATGGTCGCACTCTTATGGCGGGTGATTTTAATCTAAGCAGTATTCACTGGTTACATAAACCTCAAGGTCATCTTTTAGCAGAGTTATCTACTAGTAATTTTCAGAATATGTTATTAGATTTCCTAGCATGTAATAACCTGAGTCAGTTTAACAATATACAAAATAGCAAAAATAGATTATTAGATCTAATTCTTTGTGACAGTCCAATTAGAGATGTTTCTCCTTGTCTTGACCCTTTGATTTCTCTCGATTCCTTTCATCCCCCATTAATTTTTTCATTGCATTTCAACAAAGCTTTTTCTATGCCATTGGACTCTAAGGTTACAAAATTTTGTTTTTATAAAGCTGACTATGAACGTATAAAGATTGGTCTCAACGAGATTGACTGGAGGGAAATCCTAAGCAAATGCCCATCTGTCGATGCAATGGTTACTAAATTCTACGAACAGATTGGTATATTAATTAAAAAGTACGTTCCTAAATCTAAACCTCGCAGCCATCGTTACCCAGTCTGGTTTACTCCATGTGTTATTAATTGTATTAAAGAAAAGTATAAATACAGAATAAAGTTATGTAAGTATGACAATCCTCGTGATAAACTAACTTTTGATCTATTAAAACGAAGATGCGATATGCTGTTGTCATCCGCATACACGAATTACTTGGAGAGTCTTGAAACATCCTTAAGATCTAATCCAAAACTAATTTGGTCATTTATAAAACATAAAAGAGGTAAGAGTTCTTATCCTTCAAAGTTGAAAATGGATAATAGAATCGCTATCGACGGAAAGGATATTTGTGATTTGTTCGCCAGTAACTTTTCGTCAATTTATGGCGCTGACACAGTTAAAAGCTTTTCATCACCAAATGCGGCCCTGTCGTGTAATAGTAATTTTCCTAACCAACTATCTTTTTCTGTGGACGAAGTCTATAAAGTGCTAAAAAGTCTGGATTCTTCTAAGGCGGCAGGAGCGGACGGTATACCATCGATTTTTGTCTATAATTGCGCTAGCTCGTTCGCTTTACCGCTAACATTAATCATTAACACTTCGCTTCAAACTAGCACATACCCAGCTTTATGGAAGGAAGCGTTGGTCTTGCCATTGTTTAAGAACGGGGATCGAGAGGAAATTAAAAATTACAGACCCATTTCTATAATTTCGGTGTTCGCTAAAGTATTCGAAATACTCGTTTGTCGTGTTATTTCATGGAATTTTAAACATCATGTAGCGGCAGAGCAACACGGTTTCGTAAAAGCTCGTTCAACAACCACGAATCTGGTCACCTTTGTTGAGAATGTTGTCGAGGCTCTCGATGGCGGGAATTCTGTTGATGCTATTTACACTGACCTCAGTAAGGCTTTCGACAGAGTTGATCATGTTGTATTAACTAATAAATTGAATAGGATCGGAATGGATGGACCGCTGTTAGCATGGTTCCAATCATACCTCACAAATAGGAGTTCTGCTGTTGTCGTTAACGGTTATACTTCTTCTAAATTCATTACTGGATCAGGTGTACCACAAGGCTCCCATTTAGGGCCTTTATTATTTAACATATTCATTAACGACATCAGTGGCTGTTTTACCAATTCAAATTGCTGTTTGTTCGCTGATGATCTTAAGTTGTTTAGACCAGTTTGTTCCGATGCTGATGCTAAACTTTTGCAGGATGATTTGGACAGATTGGTGCTATGGTGTAAAAACAATGGCATGGTCCTTAATTCTGATAAATGCCACTTTATTTCTTTCTCGAGAAAGAAAATCACATTTGAAAGGTCATACTCTGTTGCGGGTAGAAATTTATTAGAGGTGTCTCATGTGCGTGATTTGGGAATAACGCTTGATAATCAACTCCGATTTCATGTGCATATTAGTAATATCGTCGGTAAAAGTCTTAAAACCCTTGGCTTTTTACTCCGTAATTGTAGGGATTTCAAAAAGCCCCAGACAAAAATTACTATTTATTCAGCCCTAGTTCGTAGCATCTTGGAGTATGGTAGTGTCGTGTGGAATCCATATTATGATGTATACTGTAAAAGAATAGAAAAGGTACAGAAAAGATTCATACAGCACCTCTCATTTTATCACGGTAGGTCGCTCAAAGGTTACGAGAACAAATTAAAATATTTCAATCTTCCCCCACTTGTGAATCGAAGACGTCTCCACGATCTTGTGTTTCTGCATAGGTTGGTTAATGGTGTTGTGGACAGTTCGGATTTACTAAGAAAATTAAATTTTCATGCCCCTTTAAGAGTAGTAAGACCAACTTCGTTTACTCCATTTGTGGAGAAACTTACACGCACTCGTCAGGGACGCCACTCGCCGATAAATAGAATTGTGATGAGTTTCAACTCTTATTATAAAAAATTCGTAAAGCGTCCCGAGTGTAATGCTAATTTTGATATTTTTTCAAGTAAACTGTCAAGGTTTAGAAATATGATTATTAATGATATATAATTGCATTCTTAATGTTAATTTTTTTGTTCTTTTCTCTCTTATTGTTTTGTATTGTATTGTTTTGTTTTCATTGTTTTGTTTTTTTTTCTTAATTAACCCATTTTACTTTGTCTAAATTTTTGTTAATTATTGTATTTTTTTTATTGTATATACGTGTTTAATTATTGGAGTGATGTTAACACCTATAATTAAGACAACGCTTAGCTTGTATGATATCTTGTATTTTATTGTAACTGTCTGTTGTGGGCGTCTGTGTTGTTGGTGTTACATAAATAAATAAATAAATAAAAATAAATAAATGATAAATTGCATTATATTTATTTAAAAGACACAAATATTAACATGATAAAGTAAATAAAATTAATTAAATATTTGGAATAATTCTTGTGAAGCAAAGCTTATAGAATACTTCATAAATGATGCAGTAACGTGAATTCTTGGTAAGGCTTTGTTTCCAGAGTCATGCAGTGGTTATTATGAGACACTCAATTAACCTTTCAGCTTCAGAACCTTATGGAGGCAATTAACTTGAACCTTGAGGTGAATTCTAATTTATATTTTATACTCTCTGCATGGGAGAGGTTAATCATTTTATTGTTTAATAAACTATACACTGGACATTATAAATACTGCTACAGTTTTCACGTATTTTCTTTTATAACTCTAGTAAAGCTCTCTAGTTATTGAACGGCTGAAATACAGATAACATCATAGATATTGGAAATGATAATAAAGCAATTGAAAACGCTTGAAGGCAGCATCAAAAGCGATTGACCGGCTATAATGACTCCGCTGTATTAATATCAGATGATGTTGACTCTGCAGTTATTAGAAGTTAGTGCTGTGAGGCGAGACAGACCCGAGGGTCTTAATCCAAGGTATTATCTATTTTAACAGCTGTACCATGTCGGAAAAGCATGTATTTATGTATTGTTCAAACAATTTTCCAAAATATTTTAAAATGTCTTAAGGATCACTCAATCGTTTTGGTAAAACAAATGTTATTCATAAAGTCGTGTGAAAGCAATAAAACAATTTTATTTAAATGTCATAATCTTAGAAAACTTTATTGGAAAATTTTAATGTCTGCAATGTCTTTGAAAACAATTTCATAAAATATTTCTTAAATTCATATCGATTGCAGTAAACTATCACATATTAGAAATATAATATATTTTGCTTATTTACAGGTGTGTGTGATGTGTGATGTCTATTTTATTTTTGATTTGATATAACAAGTTACTCTGCTCAACTTTTCTAAATGACTTTTCTGTTGGATGCCGAGAGCAAATAAAATACTTGCGGGGACGTTTATTGTTATATCATGAGTTTTTGTTTATGTTGGTTGAATAATATTTTATACTTATATCTGTACTGAGATATTACTTTGTAACACGTCTTTATGATTAAATATTTCCTCTTTTTCTACAAATATGAAATATATTACTTCTATATGTATCGATGTAAATAAGATTAAGTATATATTTACTTATTATATTAATATATTATTTGTATATCCATATTGTTTTGTATAAAAATATAGTAATAGTATTATAATTATCTTACTTTTGCATAGTGCAAAGTAGTTCTTAGTAACTACATCTCTCTTTAAAGGTTGTTTCTAAGAGATCGTTTTAGTAATAAGACCGTCATTACACCCCTTTTGTGTAATATATTTTCCTATTTTGATATTTTAATTTTCTATGTGTTCAGTAAAGATTATATTTATCTACAAGGTCAAGGACTTTTAAACAACAAAGTTTTAAAAACTGTTTTTATGTAAATCTACTTAAGACGGTACTTGGTTTTGTTTAGCAATAAATTTAATAAATGACTGGATCTGGTCCTGGTTCAAGTTTATAGTGTGTCGGACAAAAATCATGTTTACTACCTAAAAATTTAATACTTATATCTATTTTACAGGCTACGTGTTCCTTGCTTAGAGTTGGAGACAAGAATGTAATAAAAATGAAACTATAATTAAAGGAATACAGAAAAACAAGTGTACACTTGTTTTTGTTTAGCAAAGGTTTCGGATATTGTATTCTAGGATTTTATATACAATGTACCTGTGTCTAATCAGAGCAATTATTGCTATGGTTACCGAGGTTGTAGACCACTATGTCATGACCCCTCGCTGTTTGACACAATGTTAAACAAGCAGCTTTAATATTATTATTTACTACTAGATTTTGGTGATGGCCTCATTCATATCTAACGCTGACAAAAATATGACATTACTTTAATTCATTTTCTGTTTATCAATCTTAGAGAAGTCCTATTAAGTCGAAGGAAGAGCCTAATGAGTAAAAGGATCTATAACCAAATACTATATTTACTAAATGCTAATACTTCTAAATACTAAATCTATTTGTCAAGTTTGTAACTCCTGATTATTTTGTGGTTTCATAACAATTATATTCAGAAGGATGACTAGCAATACAGATATATCGGTTTACTAAATACGATGTCAATATCAACAGTCACATAATGTAATACTTATAATTAGTATTGGCCTTGATTAAGATTTAAGTTTAAGCTAATTGTAACATTAAAAATTTCGAAAGGCCTTTTATAATTTATTAATATACATTTCGTATTATACATTTCTTTATTGTATAGAACGAACAAACTCACACACTGAAACTTTGCAATAGTGTGTGTAAATAGTGTTGTGTGGTAATAGAGTTAACACGTTAGTGTGTTGTGACTACGAGCAGTGTTTACAAATTGAATGTGTGTTGTGGTAAATAATAAATGTGGTAAATATAATTATTAAGGCTTTTGATCTTATTTTCTTTGTACTTTTATTTATTAAATAAGTTATAAAATAGATGTCCAGTCAAATATAAATAAATATATTTTAACATTTTTGAAATCGTAAAATGATACAAGTATACTAAATTTATGGTTGAAAATTGTAAAGCAAGATCCTTTAAATCCGGCCTTAACCGCACGTATCCAGATATATCCGGATTAAAGTTGTTAAACAACTTCCAAGTGCTGTCTTGTGTTATATATTATTACAGATTCTGGACAGCATCGGAATACTAATTAATTTACTGTTGGTTTTAGAAATGTTGTGCCTTGAGTAGCTGCTTTTCTTCAGAGTTTTGATTTACATTTGAATACAAATTTTACTTTGCTTTGGTTCTACAAATATTTAATGTCCAAATGTATGTTAATAGTTGCAGTTTGCAGGTGAATTTATTAATCTTAAGAGAATCAATTTAATGTTTTTAGATAATTTCTACAGTTTATGCAGTCGTCATTTATTAATTAAATAATGCACTAATAGTAATATAGAGAGAAGGCGAAAGATTGTTAAATTTTTATATAAACTGACATAGTTCAGTGAAGAAACATGAATGTAGTAGTAGAATATTTTTTTAAAAAACAATAATATAAAAGGTAGCATATAAATATTATTTGTTGTATGTTTGCTTGTGTAAATTGTGGTCATACAACTTTTACTTATTTACTTATTTATTAAGTGATACGTTTTTCAGTATTACAATTTATCAATGGCCATTTAATAAATAATGCAAAAAAAATCTTATCCGTAAACAAAATTGTTCTGTGTCCTCCCTTGGCGTAACGCTTATGTAGTTGTTTTGAGTTTACCACCGTATTCTTTTATTAATTATCTGTTAATTAATAACCAGTCGCCAATCGAAAATCGTAAAACTAATGACAAAGGAATGGAATACAATAAAATAATATAATACTTAAAATAATGCTATGTATAAAATACATAGCATTATTTATACTTTTATATAGAGACTTTTATAATTGAAATGAAATTGTTTTACATGTGGTTTAAAGATCAAATATGTTAAATAGATTATTATATCATTATATTATTTATTAATTTTAAGCCAAAGCATTTAATATCTTTTACTAAGACTTAATCTCAACGACGAAAACATCAAGTTCTCTAATGTACCGAATTACTAAATCGGCTTACACTGAAGTAAAGAATCAGCTTTCTGTAAACATTTATAAAAAATCTTATCTCGTGTTAAATTATGTTTTAAGATATTAATTTCGATTATAGACACTTTAATAAATAAAGATATTTTTATTTATCATAATCAATAATAATATTTACGTTCCTTAAATTGTAATATTACATAAGGTTTTGTAAAATGTTTTGAAGTTTCTTATGTTTTAACTATATGATGACCTCTAGTGGTAAATCTCTTGTCTCTTGGTGAATTCTCTTCTACTATCATACACCAAGTCACAGTTCTTATTGCTGCGACGCTATATCTTATTATTTCAGTAATTAAGAAGCTTTTACTGTACTGGTTGGTGTGTATCCAATGTTTTGCCCGATATCACATGATCTCCACCACCACATGATTAACACCAATGATCTTACATTGTCTATAATCTTAGTGGGCAAGTTTTGTAAAATATAACCTAAGTCTTCCATATGAGAATAATTAAGTAAGTTAGACGAGGCTGAAAATTGTTTCAGCTTCCTAACTGTCTAATACTAAATTAAACGACTCTGAAATGCGGTTTTGCTTCATAAAAAAGAGTAGAAGAGAAATTGACATAATACCTAAAGACACTAACGTCAGCGTTCAAGAACGTATTATTATTGATGAGAAACTTTGGGAGAGTTTTTCGTAATCAAATATTAATTCTTAAATGAATCAAATATATTTGAATATCATAAATAAAACTTACAAAAACATAACCATTTTTTACTAAGAAAAATGTGACAATAATTGTAGCCATAAAACTATGTACATTGTAAATAAATGTAACGAATCTCTTGTTTTGCCGTCGACATTCAGTCTGTATTGTAGTTTATTGGTATCGATAGAAATATAACAATTGTCTTCGATCCAATCTCATCCAACTGTGAAATCTTGTCCTTCTCTAAAGAAAGAAAGGGAAGGCCTTAGTAACAAATAAACATTCTGATGTTATCTCATTAATTTAAGTGTCTCTATATACATACAATGAAAATGTTAACAAGCTTTGTTAAAACAAAAAAGATGTATCTTTGTATTACAACACCAGTAACTGTTTTGATATTAATTGGGTTGGTTATAATTATTATTGGCGGAGGATATTTATTCATCCAGCCCTAATGAACTATTGTTATTTCTTAGGTAAGATATGATTTAAACAATTCATCATAAGTATTCTTGAAAATCGAAGTGTAATTAGTCAAATATAGGTACTATTGTCAGCAATAATTGCAGCGCCATGCCTTGTATGCCATCCAATTTGAATACGTGATTCTGAAACTGCAGGGATGATCCTGTCATATATTTAATACCAACTGTTTTAAAGTTTATACTCAAGGTATGAGATATATCAGTGGTTTTAGATTAAATATAATGACTTATATCTGAGTTAGTGCACATGCCTATTAAAGTTGTAGTAGTCCTCTTAACATACTCTCTCTTTGTTAATAATTCAAATATTACATTCGATACATTAATACATACTACGATTTTCTGCTTGCTCTTTCACGTAATAACGTGATCGGATCAATTTAGTATCATTACTCTGACATGTAATAGGACGATTATTTTCCTCGTGGGATTTACCAGTTCTTTCTACGTTCTTGCAATTGAAAAGTAGTATTCCAAAGAAATTCGAATGAAGAAATCAAACGGAAAATAAATTACCTTTCACATACCGTACACAGGTAAAATATAGGAAGCTAAGACGGTAAATAAAACAATTTCTTATTTTAAATTTCTGTTACTTAGAAATAATTTATCTTCTTCCAAATAAAAAATATTTTTTTATCTCAAATGTAAACTAGTGTATCCTATTATTTTAACTAGTTAACCTAAATAGAATGTAAAATATCAGTTGCTTTTCCTAAATACTGTAAATAGTCCAAAAGAGACTGCTTTCAGCAAAATCCTTTAAACATTAGTTTTCCTCAACTTGAAATATTTTTTAAGTAGTTAACAAGCGATACATCAATATTTTTGAACTATTTGACATTCAAGTCTTTTTATATTTTCCTTCATTTTTGAGTCATAACTTGAGTCGTTTTAGTAAATCTTTGATCGTAGCTGTGGTGGTGACATCGCTGTCACTAGTCACCACCCTCCACGGTCATATTGATAAGACACGTACGTAAAATATACGTTTTGTAAATAAGACTAGTGTATTTAAAACAAAAGTGCATAAACAACATAGGCTTTGTCATTTTGACGTAATTTGATTCCAGAAGATATTAATTTAGAGTATAACATTTTATTAGTGGATATGAGGCCGCTGATGAGGTATTTATTATGATAAAATGCATTATATTTATTCAAAAGAAACAAATATTAACATGATAGAATGAAAAAATAAATAAAATTTATAAAATGTTTGGAATTGATTCTTGTGAAGCAAAGCTTTAGAAAATGTTTCATAAATGTTGCATTAACGTGAATTCTTGGTAAGGCTTTGTTTCCAGAGTCATGCAGTGGTTATTATGAGACACTCAATTAACCTTTTAGCTTCAGAACCTTATAGAGGCAATTAACTTGAACCTTTAGGTGAATTCTAATTTATATTTTATACTCTCTGCATGGTAAAGGTTAATCATTTTATTATTTAATAAACTGTTTACTGGACATTATAAATACTGCAAAAGTTTTCACGTATTTTTTATTTATAGCTCTAGTAAAGCTCTCTAGTTATTGAACGGCTGAAATACAGATAACATCATAGATATTGGAAACGATAATAAAGCAATTGAAAACGCTTGAAGGCAGCATCAAAAGCGATTGACCGACCACGATGACTCCACTGTATTAATATCAGATGATGTTGCCTCTGCAGTTATTAGAAGTTAGTTTTGTGAGGCGAGACAGACACGAGGGTCTTAATCCAGAGTATTGTCTATTTTAACAGCTGCACCATGTCGGAAAAGCATGTATTTATGTGTGTGTTCAAACAATTTTCCATAATATTTTTAAAATGTCTTAAGCAGTGACGTCCAATCGTTTTGTTAAAACAAATGTTATTCATAAAGTCGTGTGAAAGCAATAAAACAGTTTTATTTAAATGTTATAATCTTAGAAAACTTTATTGGAAAATTTTAATGTCTGCATTGTCTTTGAAAACAATTTCATAAAATATTTCTTAAATTCATATCGATTGCATTAAAGTATCACATATCAGAAATATAATATATTTTGCTTATTTACAGATGTATGTGTTGTGTGTCTATTCTATTTTTGATGTGATATAACAAGTTACTCTGCTCAACTTTTCTAAATGACTTTTCTGTTGGATGCCGAGAGCAAATAAAATACTCGGGACGTATATTGTTATATGATGAGTTTTTGTTTATGTCGGTTGAATAATATTTTATACTTGTATCTGTACTGAGATATAAGTATAAAATATTATATTATAACCCCTCGCTCTTTTGACACAATGTTAAACAAGCAGCTTTAATATTATTATTTACTACTAGATTTTGGTGATGGCCTCATCCATATCTAACGCTGACAAAAATATGACATTACTTTAATTCATTTTCTGTTTATCAATCTTAGAGAAGTCCCATTAAATCGAAGGAAGAGCCTAATGAGTAAAAGGATCTATAACCAAATACTATATCTACTAAATGTTAATACTGCTAAATACTAAATCTATTTGTCAAGTTTGTAACTCCTGATTACTTTGTGGTTTCATAGACAATTATATTCAGTAGGATGACTCTCAATACAGATATATCAGTTTACTAAATACGATGTCAATATCAACAGTCATAATATAATACTTATAATTAGTATGGGCCTGGATTAAGATTTAAGTTTAAGTTAATTGTAATATTCAGAATTTTTAAAGATCTTTTATAATTTATTGATATACATTTCGTGTTATATACTATTTTTGTTACATAAAATACATAAACTCAGACACTAAAACATTACAATAGTGTGTGTAAATAGTGTTATGTGGTAATAGAGTTAACATGTTAGTGTGTTGTGACTACGAGTAGTGTTTACAAATTGAATGTGTGTTAGAGTAACTCACTTATTGGACTTTTGTTCTGGACGAGCGTTTGATAAAAATATAAAGGCTTTTTGATCTTATTTTCTTTGTACTTTTATTTATTAAACAAGTTATAAAATAAATATCCAGTCAAATATATATAAATATATTTTTACATTTTTGAAATCGTAAAATGATACAAGTATACTAAATTTATGGTTGAAATTTGTAAAGTACGATCCTTTAAATCCGGCCTTAACCGCGCGTATCCGGATATATCCGGATTAAAGTTGTTAAACAACTTCCAAGTGCTGTCTTGTGTTATATATTATTACAGATTCTGGACAGCACAGGAATACTAATTAATTTACTGTTGGTTTTAGAAATGTTGTGCCTTGAGTAACTCCTCTTCTCCAGAGTTAAGTTTTGATTTACATTTGAATACAAATTTTACTTTGCACTGGTTGTACAAATATTTATTGTCCAAAGGTATGTTAATAGTTGCAGTTTGTGGTTGAATTTATGAATCTTAAGAGAATCAATTTAATGTTTTTAGAGAATTTCAACAGTTAATACAGTCGTCATTTATTTATTAAACATTGCACTAATAGTAATATAGAGAGATGGCGAAAGATTGTAAAGTTTTTATGTCAACATAGTTCAGAAGAAGAAACATAATTGTAGTTACATTAATATTCTTTAAAAAATAATAATATAAAAGGTAGCATATAAATATTATGTTGTATATTTGTTTGAGTTAGTTGTGGTCATACAATTTTTACTTATCTACTTCTTTATAAGCATTTGACACACCATCATATTCTAACAAAGATTAAGTGATACGTTTTCATCATTCCAATTTATCAATGGCCATTTAATAAATATGGCCATTTTTTTTGTTAAAAAATGCAAAAATAATTCTTATACGTAAACAAAATTGTTCTGTGTGTTCCTCCCTTGGCGTATCGCTTAACTAGTCGTTTTGAGTTTACCACCGTATTTTTATTTAATTAGCTGTTATGTAATAAGAAGTCGCCAATCAAAAATCATAAAACAAATGACAAATAAATGTAATACAATAAAACAATACAATACTTTAAAAAATGCTATGTATTTTGGAGACTTTTAAAGAGCAAATATTTTAAATACATTATTATAATTCTATTACAATTTATTAATTTTAAGCCAACGCATTTAATATCTTTTTACTAAGACTTAATCTCAACGACGAAAACATCAAGTTCTCTAATGTACCGAATTACTAAATCGGCTTACACTAACGTGAAGAGTCAGCTTTCTGTAAACATTTATAAAAGATCTTATCTCTGTTTAAATTTTGTTTTAAGACATTAATTTTGATTATAGCAAGACACATAATAAATAAACATATATTTATTTATTATAACAAATAATAATATTTATCCCTTAAGTTGTTATATAACACAAGGTTCTGTGAAATGTTTTGAAGATCATTATATTTTAACTATTTGACTTGTCTTAGTAAATCTCTTGTCTCTCGATGAATTTTCCCCCACAATCATACATCAACTGACGTTCTTATTGCTGTGACACCATAACTTTTTATTCCAGTAATTGACAGGTTTATTTTTATTTCGTTTGCATTGCGGTGTACAAAAAATATAAAAAATTAAGCTCTTACTATATTGATGGCTATCCAATGTTTTGGCCAGTACGTATTTTTTTTCAATTCAGGACGTAACACCAATGATCTCATACTGCCTATGGTCTTAGTGTGCAAGCTCTGTAAGATGTACCCTAAATCTTCCATCTGATAATAATTAAGTATTTTAGACGAGGCTGAAATTTGTTTCAGCTACCAAACTCTCCAATACTAAATTAAAAGACTGAAGTGCAGTTTTCCTGCATAAAGAGTAGAAGAAAAATCAACATAATACCTAAGGCAGTTATGGCAGCTTTCAAGAATTCAGTCATTTATTAACTTTTTAACTTTGGCGGCATTTTTTTAATCTCTAAAATAAATAAAATACAATTATATATGTTTGAATATAACCACAAATACCGAAAATAAAACTTACAAACTAATAACTAATTTTTAACTGTTTGTTTGTTTTTTCAATCTAAATACGACAATAATTGTAGACATAAAACCACTTTTTGTTTTGCCAGTGACATTCAATCTGTGTCGTTGTTTATTGGTGTCAGGAGAAATATAACAATTGACTTCGATCAAATCTCATCCAACCTGTGAAATCTTTTCCTTCTCTAAATAAAGCCAGGGAAGGCTTTAGTTACAAATGAACATTCCGATGTAATCTCGTTAATTGTCTCTATATATACATACATAAAAAATGTTAACAAGTTTTATTAAAACAAGAAAGATGTATCCTTATATTACAAATCTAGTAACTGCTTTTTAAGATTTGGTATAATTATTGTTGATGTAAGATATTGACTATTCATCCAGCCATAATTAATTATTGTCATTTCTTAGTTAAGATAGAATTTAAATAATTCATCATCAGTATTCTTGAAATTTGAAGTGTAATTAGTCAAATCTACAATTAGAAGAAGAAGAAGTACAATTGTCAGCAGTAATTGCAGCCATACCCTGTATGCCATCCAATTTGAATGCGTGACTCTGAAACTAAAAGAAAGATCCTGTCATGTATCTAACATCAACTGTTTTAAAATTTAAAATCAAGATATGAGGTATTTCTATGAATCGAATATACACAAACAGCTGTTATGATTACATGTTCTGATGAATAGAATCCTTAAGGTGTTCGGCATTTTTTATTAGTAATTTTAGTTCAAATACCCTGACTTACAGGTATATCGGAGTCAGAGCATAATTTAATCAAAGTTGAAGTCCCGTCTTAACATACTCTCTCTTTGTTAATAATTCAAATATTAAATTCGATACATTAATACATACTTCGATTTTCTGCATGCTCTTTCACGTAACAACGTGATCGGATCAATTTAGTTTCGGTACTCTGACATGTAATAGGACAATTATTTTCCGCTATGGGATTTACCAGTTCTTTCAACGCTCTGACAATTGAAAAGTGGTATTCCAAAGAAATTCAAACGAAGAGATCAAAAGGAAAATAAATTACCTTTCACATACCGTACACGGGTAAAATATAGGAAGCTAAGACGGTAAATAAAACAATTTCTAATTTAAATTTCTGTTACTTAGAAATAATTTATCTTCTTCCAAATAAAAAATATTTTTTTTTTAACTGTAAACTATTATTTTATCTAGTTAACCTAAATAGAATATACAATATCAGTTACTTTTTCCTAAATACTGTAAATAGTACTAAAGAGAATGCTTAAACAAAATCCTTTAAACATTAGTTTTCCTCAACTTGAAATATCGTCCTTTTCATAGCATTTTTTTTAAATAGTTAACAATCGATACATCAATATTTTCGAACTATTTCACATTCAAGTCTTTTTGTATTTTTCGTCATTTTGATTTTGTATTGTAATTGATAAATTAAATGATTTGTTATAGACGTATTTTAAACCGAATCCGTCATAACTTGATTCAGTTTAATCAACCGGTGATCGTAACTGCGATGGTGACATCGCGGTCACTAGACAACATCCTCCACGGTATTGATAAGACACCTACGTAAAATGTAAGTTTTGTAAATAATACTAGTGTATTTTATAGAAAAGTGCATAAAACAACACAGGCTTTATCATTTTAACGTGAATTTGATTTCAGAAGATATTAATTTAGAATACAACATTTTATTAGAGGATGTGAGGAGGCTGATGAGGTATTTATTATGATAAAATGCATTACATTTATTCAAAAGGAACAATTATAAACATGATAAAAAGAAGAAAAAATAAATAAAATTTATTTAAATATTATGAATTGATTCTTGTGAATCAAAACTTAAAAAATATTTCATAAATGTTGCATAAACGTGAATTCTTAGTAAGGCTTTGTTACCAGAGTCTTGCAGTGATTATTATGAGACACTCGATTAACCTTTCAGCTTCAGAGCCTTATTTATGGAGGCAATTAACTTGAACCTTGAGGTAAATTTTAATTTATATTTTATAACTTCTGCACTGAAAAGGTTAATCATTTCATTATTTAATAACGAATAAACTGCAAAAAAAATGCCACACAGGCTTTATATCTTTATGTTTATAATTCTAAAAAAACTCTCTAGTTATTGAACGGCTGAAATACAGATAACATCATAGATATTGGAAATGATAATAAAGCAATTGAAAACGCTTGAGGGCAACATAAAAGCGATTAATCCACCACAGTGACTTCGCGGTTTTATCAGATGAACTCAGCAACTATTAAGAAATGATTTTGTGACACACACACAAGACCGTATTATTTATTTATTTCTTTTCAGCTTTAGCATGTTAGAAAACATATACCAACATCAGTTAACTGAAATTAAAATATATATTTTATGTTTTTATCTATATGAAGCAATTTATAATATTTATATTTTTAAATTCTGTAATCAATTTAATCAAATAAATATAAAGACAAATATTTTTCAATTATTAATAGCATAGACGTTCGGCAAAATAAAAATAATTAATAGGCTGTCATCGCCATATTATAATTAATTACGAGCCTTGTTTAACTCGTAATTACAGTCATTGAAATAGAAAAGAAAAATGGAAATAATAATATTACAAACAATCACTAATTAATATTATAGTATTTAAAAATGTTAATAATTTATTAATATTATCATACCTTTATTGGACAGTTGTAAGCTATTTTGTTCAACGTCTCTAAATTACTTTTCTTTCGGATGATGAGAGCAAATAAAATACTCGCAGTGACGTTTATTTACATATTATGACTTTATGATATTTAATTAAGATATTTTATTTGTTGTTTTATGCTTTAATATTTCTTTTTTCTCTACACTCGTGACCTATATTTCCTTTCTATGCTGATGTTGATGTTGTTAAGTCAAATATCAACAAATAATTCATGTTCAATTGTTCAATAATTCATTCATAAGTGTCTATCATTCTTATTGCACTATCCGTAGTTCTCAGTAACAATTCATCCCACAAAGGTTGTCTATAAGAGATGGCTTTAGTAATAAGACCGCTACGTCATTACGCTTGTGTTGTTTATTTTATCACTTTTCTCGTATATTCTCATGTGTTTGAGTTGTTGTGTGTTCAGTAAAGATTATATCTATATACAAGGTCGACTGTTAAGGTCAACGTTTAAAAACTATTTCTGTCTCGTGATTATCTTTTTTTAAAACAAGAAATAAAATAAGTAACGAAAATCCTAAATTATATTAATAACGAACACAAAGTTCATTGAAGTACCATCCGAACGTTAATCTATGGATTAAAGTTTTATCCTGTGGAACCTATGGATTAAAGTTCTACCCTGTGAACTGTATATAATATTTATTAATGTGTAAGCAATATTTAAAAATTCTAAATAAAATAGTCTACTGTAACACACTCCTAACGATAAACGAATAACATAAAATTATGGTAAAAATCATTTTGGAATGTATAAAATAAATTAAATTTATGGGTAGCTAAGAAATGCTTCGCAAATACTGCTCTCACGTAGTATAAATAAAACATACGATGTAGTCAGTACTAGAAATGAATGTCTTATTCACTCGCAGAATTTTTATATGCATTTTAAATCGGTATAATAAGTTAACAAAAAATAATGCATATGTCATGATTAAAAAAACCTCATTTAGAAAAACATATTTTTTCTAACCGTATTATTATGTTTTCTTTTAAATAAAAAAAACGACAATTGCTTTACGTTTCGAGTTACTTTACGAACGAAGTATAATAGTCAAAACAATGTGTATATAATTAGTTCTTCACATTAGTAATTATTATTTCCAAGATTTTAATATATTGAATATTCTATTTGAATTATTTGTACGTTAATTACAGAATAAGTCTACACCAATATTATAAAGTTACACTAATATTACAAGAATTATAGGTATATTTAGTCCTATAGAAGTCTGTTACAAAAATGTATAAAATATGTACCAAAATTAACACTAAAGGAAAAAATAAAACCGTTTCTAAGTGAATATCGGTAAAACTATTAGATTCACGTCATTCAACACATGTGTTGTTTTATGTTAGTATTTCGAGCAAATAATATTTTTATGAATTATGAATCATTAATTTGCTTCTTTTTAAATAAAATGAGGGAATTTTTCTGTACCTACTTATTATTATAGTTTTATTAATTCATTCGTCTTGTATTCAGGTACAATACACTGTGTATTAGAATAACTTAAAATTATTGTACTCGTTAGTTTTTAAAGTGACAAACAAACGAGTTTTCTTAATAAAAACATTAATAGGATTATTGATACGCAGCTTTTGATAACGACTATAGAATATCACATCAAATCAAAACCAAGACTTAGGTTTTCCGTAATAATTAGTGTCTTTTAAGGGTGCTTTCCACCTCGTATATTAACTTAAATAATAAATTAGATCACACCAAATTTTATAAATAACCGTTCAGTACTTTTGTTTTAATTGTAACGCAAAAAAATGTATTTTCCTGCAAAAAATAAGTAATTTAGCGAAGTAAATATGATTATGTTTATTGAAAGTATTATATACAAAAAAATATATTAAAATTCTGTATTGATTTACGGTGTCGCGCAAAAAATAAAGAGACAAACATCGAAACATACAGACAGGCATACAGACGAAAAAGTAAAAGCTATTTATTAGAAAAACATTTCACATTATATTTTTAAAATGATAACTTCTTGTTTAAAAGAAAGTAATACAGATCGTAATATGTTATAAGTACAAAGTAATTACCGACATAATTACATGCTGTGGTTAGTGGAGTAGTCAACCACTATATCATGACCCCTGGCTGTTTGACACAATGTTAAACAAGCAGCTTTCATATTATTATAAAGAACTGATATTGAAATATAAATGACATGAGTTTAATAAAATGTTATTCTTTATGAGAATTTCAGCTGAAAAAAGAAAACTTATTTAATAATTATAATTATCCTTATTACAAAAAATTACAAATTAGTCGTTTTTCTGGTTATTCTGTTTGACATAAAACTCATAAACTCACACACTGTAACATTGCAATAGTGTGTGTAAATAGTGTTATGTGGTAATAGAGTTAACATGTTAGTGTGTTGACTACGAGTAGTGTTTACAAATTGAATGTGTGTTAGAGTAATTCACTTATTGGACTTTTGTTTCGGACCAGCGACTGATAAATATAAAGGCTTTTCAATCTTATTCTCTTCGTACTTTTATTTAATAAATAAGTTATAAAACAAATATCCAGTCAAATATAAATGTATACATTTTTACATTTTTGAAGTTCAAACAGATTCTGGACAGACCTGGAATACTAATTAATTTACTGTTGGCTTTAGAAATGTTGTGACTTAATTAACTGCTCTTCTCCAGAGATAAGTTTTGATTTACATTTGAATACTAATTTTACTTTGCATGGGTTGTACAAATATTTATTGTCCAAAGGTATGTTAATAGTTGCAGTCTACAGGTCAATTTATAAATCTTAAGAGAATCAATTTAATGTTTATAGAAAATTTCTACAGTTCATACAGTCACCATTTATTTAATAAATATTATACTAATAGTAATATTAGAGAGAGAATGGGAAATATTGATAACTTTTTATATAAACATAGTTGAGTGAAGAAACCTGAATGTAGTTAAATTCATACATACTCTTCAAAAACAATAATATAAAAGGTAGCATATAAATATTATGTTGTATATTTGTTTGAGTTAATTGTGGTCATAAAATTTTTACTGGTTTACTTATTTTATAAATAACCATGTATCATATCAAACCTTTAGCTACCTAACTGTCTAATATTAAACGATTCTGAAATGAGGATTTGCTTCATAAAGAAGAGTAGAAGATAAATCAACATAATACCTAAGACTGTTACGTCGGCGTTCAAGAATTTAGTCATTTCAAAGTACATTTGGGAGAGTTTTTGGTTATCTCTTAAATGAATCAAATACAATTATATATGTTTGTATATCACAAAGAATACCGAAAATAAAACTTAGAAACTTATAAATAATTATTAACTGAATAACTATTTTTTTTAAATCTAAATACGACAATAATTGTAGACATAAAACCACTTTTTGTTTTGCCAGTGACATTCAAACTGTATCGCAATTTATTGGTGTTAGGATAAATCTAACAATTGTCTTCAATCCAACGTGTGAAATCTTTTAATTCTCTGAATAAGCCAGGGAAAGCTTTAGTTACAAATGAACATTCCGATGTAATCTCATTAATTCCAGTGTCTGTATATATACATACAAAAATAATGTTAACAAGCTTTATTAAAACAAGAAAGATGTATCCTTATATCACAACTAGTAACTGGTTTAAGACTTGGTATAATTATTGTTGGCGAAGGATATTTATGCGTCCAGCCCTAATTAACTACTGTCATTTCTTAGTTAAGATAGGATTTAAACAATTCATTAATAGTAATTAGTCAAATATAGGTAAAATTTTCAGAAATAATCGCAGCGCCATGCCTTGCATTCTTCTTCATCCAATTTGAAAGCGTGATTCTGAAACTGAAAGGATGATACTGACATATATTTACTATCAACTGTTTTAAAGTTTATACTCAAGATATGAGATATTTCAGTGATTTTAGTACAAATATTCCGACTTATATCTGAGTCAGTGCAAATATCATTCAAAGTTGAAGTCCCCTCTTAACATGCTTTCTCTTTGTTAATAGTTTAAATATTACATTCGATACTTTAAATCATACTTCGATTTTCTTTTTACTCTTTCACGTAATAACGTGCTCGGATCAATTTAGTATCGGTACTCTGACATGTAATAGGACGATTTATTTCCTCGATGGGATTTACGAGTTCTTTCTACTTTCTTACAATTGAAAAGTAGTATTCCAAAGAAATTCGAATGAAGAAATCAAACGGAAAATAAATTGCCTTTCACATACCGTACACAGGTAAAACATAGGAAGCTAAGACGGTAAATAAAACAATTGTTTATTTTAAATATTTTCTTCCAAATAAAATATATTTTTTATCTCAACAGTAAACTAGTGTATTCTATTACTGTAACTAGTAAAGTTAAATAAAATGTACAATGTCACTTGCTTCTTCCCAAAATAGTTGAAGTAGTACAAAAGAGAATGCATTAAGATAAATTCTTTAAAACCGTTTAACATTTGTTTTCCTCAACTTGAAATATTAGGTTTTTCTTAGCATTATTTTTTTCTTATTGACAGCAAGCAATATATTAATAATTAATAACTATCTGATATTTGAGTCTTTGTGTATTTTGCGTGCCGTAGTATGTAGTATTGTCGTATTTGTATGTATTTTATTATATCGTATGTATTTTAGACAAAAGTGTATACACAACATTATCCTTTCAAACTTTGTTTCCAGAACATTATAATATAAAATTAAATATTTTATTAGTGGTTGTTAGAAGGCAGATAATGTATTTATTGTGCTAAATTATTTATTCTATTCATTACATTTATTCAAGAGACAAATATAAACATGGAAAAAAGAAGAAAACATTAATAAAATAAATTAAATCTTTGGAATTACTTCTTGTGAAACGAAGCTTTAAAAAATACTTTATAAATATTGCATCAACATGAATTCTTGGTAAGGCTTTGTTTCCAGAGTCATGCAGTGATTATTATGAGACACTCAATTAACCTTTTAGCTACAGAGCCTTATGGAGGCAATTAACTTGAACCTTGAGGTGAATTTTAATTAATATTTTATACTCTCTGGATGGGAAATGTTAATCATTTTATTATTTAATAAAGTATATACTGGAAATTATAAATACTGCTACAGTTTTCACGTATTTTTATTTTTATAACTCTAGAAAACTCTCTAGTTATTGAACGGCTGAAATACAGATATCATAAAAGATATTGGATATGATAATAAAGCAATTGAAAGCGCTTGAAGGCAGCATCAAAAGCGATTGACCAGCCATGATGACTCCGTTGTATTAATATCAGATGATGTTGACTCTGCATTTATTTGAAATTAGTTTTGTGACGCAAGACAGACACGAGGGTCTTAATCCAGAGTATTATCTATGTTAACAGCTGCACCATGTCGGAAAAGCATTTATTTATGTATTGTACCAACAATTTTCCGAAATATTTAAAAATGTCTTAAGGAGTGACGTTTAATCGATTTGTTAAAACAAATGTTATTCATAAAGTCGTCTAAAAGCTGTAAAACAATTTTATTTAATGAGATAGCCTTAGATAAGTTTATTGGAAAATCTACAATGTCTCTGAAAATAATCTCATAACATATTTTTTAAGTTCATATCGATTGCAGTAAAGTATCACACATCAGAAATAAAATATATTTTAATCAGATTATATAACTGAATATAAGTTAAACAAATTTTATTTTATTATTATATCCTTACTATATAATAATGAGCTAATTGACTCTGTATGCACGCGCATCACTTATCACCCACAAATCACACAATAATGTGTTATACATCAAAAAAAGCTATTGAATCAGGCTACAAAATAGGGTAGGTGCCAACCTCATACGTGACATTTGACCCTTCCTGGCCCGAAGGGCCGGGAAGTTCCCTTGTATTTTTATATTAATATAAACAATTTGTGGAATGTATTAATATCTAGATGACTTTCTATTATTTTATGAGATTATATTATTTTTGGAGACTGAAATTATATTATTGAATGATATAATAATAACAATTAAAAAAATATATTCTAAGCAACTAAGTTATTAGTCTTCAGAATCAGTAATCATTTGTTGATACCATTTGTTTATAGAACGTTATATTATTATTTTACTTTTATTTATAAAATGTCTATTCTATTTTTGATGTGATATAACAAGTTACTCTGGTCAACTTTTCTAAATGACTTTTCTGTTGGATGCCGAGAGCAAATAAAATACATTGCAGTGACGTTTATTTTTATATCATGAGTTTTTATGTTTATTTTGGTTGAATAGTATCTTATACTTATAGTTGTACTGAGATATTATTTAGTAACACGTCTTTATGATTAAATATCTCCTCTTTCTAAACAAACACGACCTGTATTTCTTCTATATGTATCGATGTTGAGGAATGTTTGATAAATATTTTCTAAATTATATATTTTTTTTAAAGTATGTATTTACTTATTATATTAACATATTATTTTTATACCCATATTATTTTATATAAAAATATAGTAATAGTATTATAATTATCTTACTTTGGCACTAGCCGTAGTTAACAGTAACTACTCCTCTCTTCAAAGGTTGTCTCTAAGAGATGGATTTAGTAATAAGACGCCATTACACCCCTTTTGTGTAATTTATTTATTTCCCTTTTTTATATTTTGCTGCTTTTGTGTGTTCAGTAAAGATTATATTCATCTACAAGGCCGACTTTCAATGACAAAATTTTAAAAACTGTTTTAATGTAAATCTCCTTAAGACGCTTCGTGCTTTTTTTGAGCAATAAATTTAATAAATAATGTAAATACCAATAATATAAATAACGGACATAAAGTAAACTGAAGTGCATTCAGAATATTATTCTATTGATTACACAATCTTCTTTATCTTAACTTATATAATAAGACATCACCAAATGTTATTAATATCCGTTCAATATTTATGTTTAATTGTTATTACAGCTCAATTTGTTTTTATATTTTCCCGCAAAAGGAAGTAAAAAATATCCTTTACATTGACCGAACCAATAACTTATTGTAATAAAAATATTAAAATACGTTCTATACTGGATCTGGTCCTGGTTCAAATTCATTATGCAATGGTTTGAATGTATTAAACAAAATTTTGTGTTTATAAATAAGTCAAAATTAAATAAAACCCTAATATTGTTGTTTTATTTTGATCTATAAAGTTTAGACGTATATTGCACAACGGTTGTTCAAAAGCTTGGATCTGAATCTCTGGTATCGCTTCGCACCGAACCGTATTGTCATGTCGTGCTGTGTCGTGCCGTGCCGTGCCGTGCCGTGCATTAACCTTTCAACTTCAGAGCCTTAACGTCGCAATTAACTTGAACCTTGAAGTGAATTTTATTTTATATTTTAGATTCCCTGCATGGGAAAGGTTAATCATTGTATTATTAAGAAATGAATATACTGCAAAAAAAATGCCACACAGGCCTTATGTTTCTTAATATTTATAATTTTTGAAATACTCCCTACTATTGAACGGCTGAAATACAGATAACATCATAGATATTGGAAATGATAATAAAGCAATTGAAAGCGCTTGAATGCAGCATAAAAGCGATTATCCCACCACAGTGACTCCGCGGTTTTATCAGATGAAGTTTACTCAGCAGTTATTAAGAAATGGTTTTGTGACACGAGACAGGACCGTATTATCTATTTATTTCTATTTATAGCTATAGCATGTCAGAAAATAATTTATTTATTTACCGTTATTACCGTCATCTATCCGAAAGAAAAAAAAAACATATTTTTATTAACAATATAAATAAGCCTAAATGCTAAATAACGTTCAAGTTTTATTAGTTTTATACATACCTACAGCAACAGTATTAAACAGTAGTATATAAATGTGAAAATCATAGAAAACTTTATAAAAAAAATACAATGTATACAACGAATGAAAACAATCTAATAAAAAAAATAAAATATGTTTTCCCTATTTCCAGATAATACCTGTAGTAATATAAACAACAATTTGTGGTCTGAATTAAGATTTTCCTTATATTATATTATCAGTGGGAACTGAAGTTAAAATATATATTTTATGTTTTTATTTATATGAAACAATTTATAATATTTCTATTTTTAAATTCTGTAATCAATTTAATTAAGACTTAAATTTTTTCAATTATTATTAATAGCAAAAACGTGTCAACAAAAGTAAAAATAATTAATAAGCTGTCATCGCCATATTATAATTAATTACGAGCCTTGTTTAACTTGTAATTACAATAAATGAAATAGAAAAGAAAAAGTTGACTTCAAGCTCAGTGTGACCATTTAATTGAAATAATAATATTACAAACAATCGGTAATTAATATTATATACTTTGTTCAACGTTTCTAAATTACTTTTCTCTTGGAAGCTGAGAAGAAATACTCGTAAAATACTCGCAGTGGCGTTTATTTACATATTATGACTTTTTATGTTTATTTGCGTTGAGTATTTTCTACATATAGCAGTACTAAGATATTTTTTGTCTAATACATCTTTATATTTAAATATTTCCTTTTCTCTACACTCGTGACCTGTACTCGTATTTACTTTCATGCTGATGTTGATGTTGTTAAGTCAAAATCTACAAATAATACATATATATATTTAAATTTGGGTAAACTCGTACATATTTATTATATGTATATATAATATAATATTAAAATATTGTAAGTGTCTATCCTTCATTAACAATTCATCCCACAAAGGTTGTCTATAAGAGATCGCTTTAGTAATAAGACCGCTATTTCATTACGCTTTTGTGTTGTTTATTTTATCACTTTTCTCGTATATTCTCATGTGTTTGAGTTGTTGTGTGTTCAGTTAGGTTATACCTATCTACAAGGTCGACTGTTAAGGTCAAATTTTTAAAACTGTTTCTGCCTTGTGATTATCTTTTTTTAAACAAGAAATAAAGTAAGTAATAAAAATCCTAAATTATATTAATAACAAACATAAAGTTCATTGAAGTACCATCAGAACGTTAATCTATGGATTAAAGTTTCACCCTGTGGAACCGAAGCCACGACCTTTGAAATTGCTTGTAGCTGCATTGACCGCCACACCATCAAGTCTTTAATCAAATCATTATTTTTATTACCTACTCAGTACTTGAAGTTTATGTAATATTATCTCGAACAATACATATTCATATGCATTTTACATGAGATAATAGTAAAATACTTGCAGTTATCATGATAAAAAAACCCTTATTAGGAAAAACACACTTCTAACCATAATGTGGTTTTCTTTCAATCCAATCCAATCCAATCGTCCTAGGTTTCTGGTTTTTTTACAATCGTAATATAATAGTCAAAATTAAGTGTATATAATTATTTCTTCACATTAATAGTGATTATTTCCAAGATTTTGATATTTTAAATGTTATATTTGAATTATTTTCACGTTAATTATAGAACAAGTCTACACTGATATTACAAAGTGGAAGATTTCTTTGAAGTGTATTTGAACAGACAATTACTTACAAACTGTTTACAAAGAAGTTTATCTTCTAAGTTTAAGCTGTTTATGTATTTAATAATTCAAAAGATACTTAGATTTAGTCCTATAGATATTTGTTACAAAAATGTATAAAAATGTAACAAAACAGAAAAGTAAAATAAATAAAACCGTTTCAAAGTGAATGTCGGTAAAACTATTAGTTCAGATTTCAAAGTGCAGTTATATTTTCTAGTACTTTTTCAAACAAATAATAGTTTTATTGAAGTGTTTTTTTTATATTTTTATATTTTAAATAATGTAAGTTATTTGTATCAATTTATTATAATTGTGATATTAGTTCCTCTAGTGATACTCAGGTGGTATTAGAATAACTTAATATTACTTTCCTCATCAGTTTTCAAAGTAACAAACGATCCAGCGCTCTTAATATCAAGAGTTATAGGATTATTGCTTATCAGCTGTTTATAATAACTTCAGCTGTTATCCCCCCTCAGACTCAATCACTAACCATCAGTTAAGATTAAAATCAAGTTTTATTAAGGTATTCCTGAGGTACTGAGCCAATTTTATGGAGTTTCAGACTCAACTCAGATAATAAGACATCTGTCCACCGATTTTTTGTTATTATCGGTCTAATATTTAATTATTATTGTGATTATAACTCAAATTAGTTTTTGTATGCAAAAAGAAAGAAATATCTTCGAATAAAAAATTATGCTATTTATAGCTATTCATTACCATAATAAAAACCAAAACTCGTTCTGGACTAAATAATTTGTCTGTTTGTACCATTGTGCATATGTTTATAATTCAATGCACAGATTTTAAATGTTTAATATTATCTAATGTAGTCTGCAGGTCCTTTTATTAAGTTATATTAAACTTAACATGGAATAGATTTGATACTTTGAGAGTTTTCTATTATATATCTGTCAAAAGTTAAAAGATACATTTAATAGTTTTAGGGTTATTGAAAACATGACATATATTCCTATAAGAAACAAGAATTTAATAAATAATAATATTCATATTCTTTAATAGACAATTTAAAAAAAAAGTTATTACTTAATGTATTTTCCTAATTGTAGTCATAAAATATCTTTACTTATTATTAAGCACGTATCATCAAACAACATAATCAGTCATTTAATTGTTTTAAAATTACACGAATATGATATTTTATTTTATATGTATTGTTAAATCTACTGTATCAATATTTATTAATGTGTAAACAATATTTAAAAATTCTAAATAATTTAGTCCATTGTAACACATTCCCAACGATATACGAATAACATACAATTTTGTTAAAAATCATCTTGGAATGTATAAAATAAATTAAATTTATGGGTCGCTTAGAAATGCTTCGCAAATACTGCTCTCACGTAGCATCAATAAAACATACGATGTAGTTAGTGCTAGAAATGTATGTCTTATTTTCTCGCAGAATTTTTATATGCATTTTAAATCTAATATATCTGTATAATAAGTTAACGAAAAATTATGCATATGTCGTTATTAAAAAAACCTCATTTGGAAAAACATATTTCTTCAAACAGTATTATTATGTTTTCTTTTAAATAAAAAAGACAATTGCTTTACGTTTCGAGTTATTTTCCGAACGTAGTATAATAGTCAAAACTATGTGTATATAATTAGTTCTTCACATTAGTAATTATTATTTCCAACATTTTAATATTTTGAATACTCTATTTGAATTATTTTTACGTTAATTACAGAATAAGTCTACACCAATATTACAAAGTTACACTAATATTACAAGAATTATAGGTATATTTAGTCCTATAGAAATCTGTTACAAAAATGTATAAAATATGTACCAAAATTAACACTAAAGGAAAAAATAAAACCGTTTCAAAGTGAATATCGGTAAAACTATTAGATCCACGTCATTCAACACATGTGTTATTTTATGTTAGTTTTTCGAGCAAATAATATTTTTATTCAATCATAATTTTGTTTGTATTTAATTTAAAATGAGGGAATTTATCTGAACCCATTTATTAATATTGTTTTACTTCCTTTGTCTTGTACTCAGGTACACTGTATTAGAGTAACTTAAAATTATTGTAATTGTCAGTTTTTACAGTGACAAACAAACGAGTTTTCTTAATAAAAACTTTAATAGGATTATTGATACGCAGCTTTTGATAAGGACTATAGAATATCACTACAAATCGAAACCAAGTCTTAGGTTTTCCGTAACAATAAGTGAATTTAAGGTCGCTATTCGCCTTCTATGTTATCCTAAATAATAAATTAGCATCAGACGAAATTTTATAAATAACCGTTCAATAGTTTTGTTGTAATTGTCGCGCAAAAAAAATGTATTTTCCTGCAAAAATTAAGTAATTTAGCAAAGTAAATATGATTCTATTGACTGGCCTACAACCTATTATATACAAAGAAATATCAATATTCTTTATTGATTTTTACGGTGTCGAGCGGAAAATAAAGAGACAGACATACAAACATTCAAAGAGGAAAAAAGACGAAAAAAAGTTATTTATGAGATTGTAGAAAAATATCTAACACTATAATTTTTTAATGATAACTTCTTGTTGCAAAGAAAGTAATACAGGTCGTAATATGTTGTATGTGTAAAGTAATTACCGACATAATTACATGCTGCGGTTAGTGGAGTATTAAACCGTTATATCATGAACCCTCGCTCGCTTCACAAAGTAAAACAAGCAGCTTTCATATTCTTATAAAGAACTGATATTTAAATAATAATGACATCAGTTTAATATAATATTATCCTTTACGTTTATTTATGAGAATTTCAGCTGAAAACAGAAAACTTATTGAATAATTATAATTATCTTTATTAAGTGAAATTACAAATTAATCGTTTTTCTAGTTATTCTTTTTGACATAAAACTCATAAACTCACATACTATAACATTGCAATAGTGTGTGTAAATAGTGTCATGTGGTAATAGAGTTAACATGTTAGTGTGTTGTGACTATGAGCAGTGTTTACAAATTGAATGTGTGTTAGAGTAATTCACTTATTGGACTTTTGTTTCGGACCAGCGACTGATAAATATAAAGGCTTTTCAATCTTATTCTCTTCGTACTTTTATTTAATAAATAAGTTATAAAACAAATATCCAGTCAAATATACATTTTTACATTTTTGAAGTTCAAACAGATTCTGGACAGACCTGGAATACTAATTAATTTACTGTTGGCTTTAGAAATGTTGTGACTTGATAAACTGCTCTTCTCCAGAGTTAAATTTGATTTACATTTGAATACAAATTTTACTTTGCATTGGTTGTACAAATATTTAATGTCCAAATGTATGTTAACAGTTGCAGTTTGTAGGTGAATTTATTAATCTTAAGAGAATCAATTTAATGTTTTTAGAGAATTTCTACAGTTAATACAGTCGTCATCTATTTATATAAAAATAATGCACTAATAGTAATATAGAGAGAAGGCGAAAGATTGTTAAATTTTTATATAAACTGACATAGTTCAGTGAATAAACATGAATGTAATTACATTCATATTCTTTAAAACACAATAATATAAAAGGTAGCATATAAATATTACTTGGTGTATATTTGTTTGAGTTAGTTGTGGTCATACAATTTTTATTTATCTACTTGTTTATAAGAATTTAACAAACCATCATATTCCAACTAAGATTAAGTGATACGTTTTTCATCATTCCAATTTATTAATGGCCATTTAATAAATATGCCCATTTTGTTTGTTAAAAAATGCAAACAAAAAAATTATACGTAAACAAAATTGTTCTGTGTCCTCCCTTGGCGTATCGCTTAACTAGTCGTTTTGAGTTTATCATCGTATTTTTTATTTAATTATCTGTTAAGTAATAACCAGTTGCCAATCGAAAATCGTAAAACAAATGACAAATGAATGGAATACAATAAAACAATACAATACTTAAAAAAAGGCTATGTATTTTGGAGACTTTTATAACTTATAATGAAATTATATTACATGTGGTTTAAAGAGAAAATATTTTAAATAGATTATTATAATTCTATTATAATTTAATAATTTTAAGCCAACGCATTTAATATCTTTTTACTAAGACTTAATCTCAGCGACGAAAACATCAAGTTCTCTAATGTACCGAATTTCTAAATCGGCTTACACTCACGTAAAGAATCAGCTTTCTGTAAACATTTATAAAAGATCTTATCTCCGTTTAAATTATGTTTTAAGACATTAATTTTGATTATAGCAAGACACATAATAAATAATAATATTTTTTTCTTAAGTTGTAATGTAACACAAGGTATTGTAATATGTTTTAAAGATTATTATTTTAACTATTTGACTTGTCGTGGTAAATCTCTTGTATCTCGGTAAATTTTCCCCCTGTATCATACATCAACTGACGGTTCTTATTGCTGTGACACCATAACTTTTTATTCCAGTAATTGATAGGTTTATTTTTATTTCATTTGCATTGTGGTGTACAAAAAATATAAAAAAATTTAACTCTTACTATATTGATGGCTGTCCAATGTTTTGGCCAGTATGTATTTTTTTCAATACAGGAAGTAACACCAATGATCTTATACTGCCTATGGTCTTAGCGTGCAAGCTTTGTAAGATATACTCTAAATCTTCCATGTGATAATAATTAAGTAATTTAGACGAGGCTGAAAGTTGTTTCAGCTACCAAACCGTCCAATACTAAATTAAAAGACTGAAGTGCAGTTTTCATGCATATAGAGTAGAACAAAAATCAACATAATACCTAAGACAGTTATGGCAGTTTTCAAGAATTCAGTCATTTATAAGTAACTTTGGGGGCAGTTTTTAAATCCATAAAATTTATAAAGTACAATTATATATGTTTGAATATGACCACGAATACCAAAAATAAACTTTCAAACTAATAAATAATTGTTGACTAAAAAACTATTTTTATTTTCAATCTAAATACGATAATAATTGTAGACATAAAACCACTTGTTGTTTTGCCAGTGTCATTCAATCTTTATCGTAGTTTATTGGTGTCAGGAGAAATATAACAATTGACTTCGATCAAATCTCATCCAACCTGTGAAATCTTTTCCTTCTCTAAATAAAGCCAGGGAAGGCTTTAGTTACAAATGAACATTCCGATGTAATCTCGTTAATTGTCTCTATATATACATACATAAAAAATGTTAACAAGTTTTATTAAAACAAGAAAGATGTATCCTTTTACTACAAATCTAGTAACTGCTTTTTAAGATTTGGTATAATTATTGTTGACGTAAGATATTGATTATTCATCCAGCCATAATTAATTATTGTCATTTCTTAGTTAAGATAGGATTTAAACAATTCATCATCAGTATTCTTGAAATTTGAAGTGTAATTAGTCAAATCTACAATTAGAAGAAGAAGAAGTACAATTGTCAGCAGTAATTGCAGCCATGCCTTGTATGCCATCCAATTTGAATGCGTAATTTTGAAACTAAAAGAGTGATCCTGTCATGTATCTAACATCAACTGTTTTAAAATTTAAAATCTAGATATGAGGTATTTCTATGAATCGAATATACACAAACAGCTGTTATGATTACATGTTCTGATGAATAGAATCCTTAAGGTGTTCGGCATTTTTTATTAGTAATTTTAGTTCAAATACCCTGACTTACAGGTATATCGGAGTCAGAGCATAATTTAATCAAAGTTGAAGTCCCGTCTTAACATACTCTCTCTTTGTTAATAATTCAAATATTACATTCGATACATTAATACATACTACGATTTTCTGCATGCTCTTTCACGTAATAACGTGATAGGATCAATTTAGTATCATTACTCTGTCATATAATAGGACGATTATTTTCCTCGTGGGATTTACCAGTTCTTTATACGATCTTGCTCTTGCAATTGAAAAGTAGTATTCCAAAGAAATTCGAATGAAGAAATCAAACGGAAAATAAATTGCCTTTCACATACCGTACACAGGTAAAATATAGGAAGCTAAGACGGTAAATAAAACAATTTCTTATTTTAAATTTCTGTTACTTGGAAATAATTTATGTTCTTCCAAATAAAATATATTTTTTAATCTCAACTGTAAACTAGTGTATCCTATTATTTTAACTAGTTAACCTAAATAGAATGTACAATATCAATTGCTTTTCCTAAATACTATAAATAGTACAACAGATAACGCTTTAAGCAAAATCCTTTAAACATTAGTTTTCCTCAACTTGAAATATCGTGCTTTTCATAGCATTACTTTTTTTAAAATATAGCAAGCAATATATTTATAATTATAACTATCTGATATTTGAGTCTTTTTGTGTTTTGCGTGTCGTGGTATTTGTGATTGATAAACTAAATTATTTGTTATAAACGTATTTTAAATCGAATCCGTCATAACTAGAGTCAGTTTAGTTAATCGTTGATCATAACTGCGGTGGTGACATCGCGGTCACCAGTCACCATCCTCCACGGTCATGTATTGATAAGAAACGTACGTAAAATGTAAGTTTTGTAAATAATACTAGTGTATTTTAGAGAAAAGTGCATAAAACAACACAGGCTTTATCGTTTTAACGTGAATTTGATTTCAGAAGATATTAATTTAGAATACAACATTTTATTAGAAGATGTGAGGAGGCTGATGAGGTATTTATTATGATAAAATGCATTATATTTATTCAAAAGGAACAAATATAAACATGATAAAAAGAAGAAAAAATAAATAAAATTTATTTAAATATTTTGAATTGATTCTTGTGAATCAAAGCTTAAAAAATACTTCATAAATGTTGCATTGACGTGAATTCTTGGTAAGGCTTTGTTTCCAGAGTCATGCAGTGATTATTATGAGACACTCGATTAACCTTTCAGCTTCAGGGCCTTATTTATGGAGGCAATTAACTTGAACCTTGAGGTAAATTTTAATTTATATTTCATAACTTCTGCACTGAAAAGGTTCATCATTTCATTATTTAATAACGAATAAACTGCAAAAAAAAAATGCCACACAGGCTTTATGTATCTTTATGTTTATAATTCTAAAAAAACTCTCTAGTTATTGAACGGCTGAAATACAGATAACATCATAGATATTGGAAATGATAATAAAACAATTGAAAACGCTTGAAGGCAACATAAAAGCGATTAATCCACCACAGTGACTTCGCGGTTTTATCAGATGAACTCAGCAACTATTAAGAAATGATTTTGTGACACACACACAAGACCGTATTATTTATTTATTTCTTTTCAGCTTTAGCATGTTAGAAAACATATACCAACATCAGTTAACTGAAATTAAAATATATATTTTATGTTTTTATCTATATGAAGTAATTTATAATATTTATATTTTTAAATTCTGTAATCAATTTAATCAAATAAATATAAAGACAAATATTTTTCAATTATTAATAGCATAGACGTTCGGCAAAATAAAAATAATTAATAAGCTGTCATCGCCATATTATAATTAATTACGAGCCTTGTTTAACTCATAATTACAGTCATTGAAATAGAAAAGAAAAATGGAAATAATAATATTACAAACAATCACTAATTAATATTATAGTATTTAAAAACGTTAATAATTTATTAATATCATACCTTTATTGGACAGTTGTAAGCTATTTTGTTCAACGTTTCTAAATTACTTTTCTTTCGGATGCTGAGAGCAAATAAAATACTCGCAGTGACGTTTATTTACATATTATGACTTTATGATATTTAATTAAGATATTTTATTTGTTGTTTTATGCTTTAATATTTCTTTTTTCTCTACACTCGTGACCTATATTTCCTTTCTATGCTGACCTATATTTCCTTTCTATGCATGTTAAATTGTTCAATAATTCATTCATAAGTGTCTATCATTCTTATTGCACTATCCGTATTTCTCAGTAACAATTCATCCCACAAAGGTTGTCTATAAGAGATCGCTTTAGTAATAAGACCGCTACGTCATTACGCTTGTGTTGTTTATTTTATCACTTTTCTCGTACATTCTCATGTTTTTGAGTTGTTGTGTGTTCAGTAAAGATTATATCTATCTACAAGGTCGACTGTTAAGGTCAACGTTTTAAAACTGTTTCTGTCTCGTGATTATCTTTTTTTAAAACAATAAATAAAATAAGTAACGAAAATCCTAAATTATATTAATAACGAACACAAAGTTCATTGAAGTACCATCAAAACGTTAATCTATGGATTAAAGTTTTATCCTGTGGAACCTATGGATTAAAGTTCTACCCTGTGAACTGTATATAATATTTATTAATGTGTAAGCAATATTTAAAAATTCTAAATAAAATAGTCTACTGTAACACACTCCTAACGATAAACGAATAACATAAAATTATGGTAAAAATCATTTTGGAATGTATAAAATAAATTAAATTTACGGGTCGCTTAGAAATGCTTCGCCAATACTGCTCTCACGTAGTATCAATAAAACATACGATGTAGCAGTGCTAGCAATGTACGAGTATGTCTTATTCTCTCGCAGAATTTTATATGCATTTTAAATCTAATACATCTGTATAATAAGTTAACGAAAAATAATGCATATGTCATGATTAATAAAACATCATTTGGAAAAACATATTTCTTCTTATATATTTTCTCATATGTTGTCTTTTAATAAAAAAAACAACTTTGTAATTAAACAATTGCTATACGTTTCGAGTTATTTTACGAACTAAGTGTATATAATTAGTTCTTCACATTAGTAATTATTATTTCCAAGATTTTGATATTTTGAATATTCTATTTGAATTATTTTTACGTTAATTACAGAATAAGTCTTCTTTAATATTACAAAGTTACACTAATATTACAAGAATTATACCTTTAGTCCTATAGAAATCTGTTACAAAAATGTATAAAATATGTACCAAAATTAACAGTAAAGGAAAAAATAATACCATTTCAAAGTGAATATCGGTAAAACTGTTAGATCCACGTCATATAACACATGTATTATTTTCTGTTAGTATTTCGAGCAAATAACATTTTTCATTATTTTGTCTGTATTTAATTTTAAATGCGGGAATTTATCTGTCCCTATTTATTATTATTGTTTTAGTTCCTTTGTCTTGTACTCAGGTACACTGTATTAGAGTAACTTAAAATTATTGTGCTCGTTAGTTTTCTTAATAAAAAATATTACCAGGATTATTTATACGCAGCTTTTGATAACGACTATAGAATATCACTGCAAATCAAAACCAAGTCTTAGGTTTTTCGCAACAATGAGTGACTTTTAAGAGTGCTTTTCACCTCGTATGTTAACTTAAATATAAATAAATTAGCATCACACCAAATTTTATAAATAACCGTTCAGTACTTCTGTTTTAATTGAAGCGCAAAAAAATGTAAATATGATTCTGTTTATTGACTGGCTTACAACCTATTATATACAAAGAAATATCAAAATTCTTAATTGATATTTACGGTGTCGCGCAAAAATAAAGAGACAGACATACAAATATTCAAAAAGGAAAAAAGACGAAAAAAAAGCTATTTATGAGATTGTAGAAAAATAGCCAACATATCTATATTTTTTTAATGATAATTTCTTGTTGAAAAAAAGTAATACAGGTCGTAATATGTTGTATGTGTAAAGTAATTACCGACATAATTACATGCTGCGGTTAGTGGAGTATTAAACCGTTCTATCATGAACCCTCGCTGTTTCACAAAGTAAAACAAGCAGCTTTCATATTCTTATAAAGAACTGATATTGAAATAATAATGACATCAGTTTAATATAATATTATCCTTTACGTTTATTTATGAGAATTTCAGCTGAAAACAGAAAACTTATTTAATAATTATAATTATCTTTATTAAGTGAAATTACAAATTAATCGTTTTTCTAGTTATTCTTTTAAACATAAAACGCATAAACTCACACACTATAACATTGCAATAGTGTGTGTAAAGAGTGTTATGTGGTAATAGAGTTAACATGTATGTGTGTTGTGACTATGAGTAGTATTTACAAATTGAATGTGTGTTAGAGTAATTCACTTATTGAACTTTTGTTTCGGACGAGTGTCCTATTTTTGATCTTATTTTCTTTGTACTTTTCTTTATTAGATAAGCATTTATAAAATAAATATCCAATCAAATATAAATGTATAAATTTTTACATTTTTGAAATTGAAAAATGATATATATTAAATTTATTGTTGATAATGTGTACAGCACGATCCTTTAAATCCGATCTTAACCACGCGTATCCGGATATATCCGGATTAAAGTTGTTAAACAACTTCCTAGTGCTGTCTCGTGTTATATATTATTACAGATTCTGCACAGCACCGGAATAATAATTAATTTACTGTTGGTTTTAGAAATGTTGTGACTAGATTAACTGCTCTTCTCCAGAGTTAAGTTTTGATTTACACTTGAATACAAATTTTACTTTTGTGGGTTGTACAAATATTTAATGTCCAAAGGTATGTTAATAGTTGCAGTTTGCAGGTGAATTTATTAATCTTAAGAGAATCAATTTAATGTTTTTAGAGAATTTCTACAGTTAATACAGTCGTCATCTATTTATTTATTAAATAATGCACTAATAGTAATATAGAGAGAAGGCGAAAGATTGTTAAATTTGCATATAAACTGATATAGTTCAGTGAAGAAACATAAATGTAGTTACTTTTATATTCCTTAAAAAACAGTAATATAAAAGGTAGCATATAAATATTACGTTGTATATATTTTTTCGAGTTAGTTGTGGTCATACAATTTTTACTTATCTACTTATTTATAAGCTTTTAACAAACCGTCATATTCTAATCAAGATTAAGTGATACGTTTTTCACTATTACAATTTTTCAATGGCCATTTTATAAATATGACCATTTTGTTTGTTAAAAAATGTAAAAAAAAATCTTATCCGTAAACAAAATAGTTCTGTGTCCTCCCTTGGCGTGTCGCTTAACTAGTCGTTTTGAGTTTATCATCGTATTTTTTATTTAATTATCTGTTAAGTAATAACCAGTTGCCAATCGAAAATCGTAAAACAAATGACAAATGAATGGAATACAATAAAACAACACAATACTTTAAAAAATGCTATGTATTTTGGAGACTTTTATAACTTATAATAAAATTATATGACATGTGGTTTGAAGAGCTAATATTTTAAATAGATTATTATAATTCTATTATAATTTATTAATTTTAAGCCAACGCATTTAATATGTTTTTACTAAGACTTAATCTCAACGACGAAAACATCAAGTTCTCTAATGTACCGAATTACTAAATCGGCTTACACTAACGTGAAGAGTCAGCTTTCTGTAAACATTTATAAAACATCTTATCTCTGGTTCAATTATGTTTAAGGACATTAATTTTGATTATAGCAAGACACTTATATATAAAGATATATTTATTTATTATAACAAATAATAATATTTATCCCTTAAGTTGTAATATAAGACAAGGTATTGTAAAAATATTTCTATGAATCGAATCCTTACGGTGTTTGGCATTTTTTATCAGTAATTTAGTTCAAATATATAAATAGTTTATATCTGAGCCAGTGCAAAAGTTAATCAAAGTTGAAGTCCCGTCTTAACATACTCTCTCTTTGTTAATAATTCAAATATTACATTCGATACATTAATACATACTTCGATTTTCTGCTTGCTCTTTCACGTAATAACGTGATCGGATCAATTTAGTATAATTATTCTGACAAGTAACAGGACGATTATTTTCCTCGATGGGATTTACCAGTTCTTTCAACGCTCTGACAATTGAAAAGTATTATTCCAAAAATATTCGAACAAAGAAATCAAACGGAAAATAAATTGCCTTTCACATACCGTACACAGGTAAAATATAAGAAGCTAAGACGGTAAATAAAACATTTCCTTATTTTAAATTTCTGTTACTTGGAAATAATTTATCTTCTTCCAAATATATATTTTGTTTTAAATCTCAAATGTAAACTAGTGTATCCTATTATTTTAACTAGTTAACCTAAATAGAATGTACAATATCAATTGCTTTTCCTAAATACTGTAAATAGTCCAAAAGAGAATGCTTTCAGCAAAATCCTTTAAACATTAGTTTTCGTCAACTTGAAATATTTTTTAAGTAGTTAACAAGCGATACATCAATATTTTCGAACTATTTGACATTCAAGTCTTTTTATATTTTCCGTCATTTTGATTTTATATTGTAATTGATAAATTAAATTATTTGTTATAGACGTATTTTAAATCGAATCCGTCATAACTTGAGTCGTTTTAGTAAATCTTTGATCGTAGCTGCGGTGGTGACATCACTGTCACTAGTCACCACCCTCCACGGTCATATTGATAAGACACGTATGTAAAATATACGTTTTGTAAATAAGACTAGTGTATTTAAAACAAAAGTGCATAAACAACATAGGCTTTGTCATTTTGACGTAATTTGATTCCAGAAGATATTAATTTAGAGTATAACATTTTATAAGTGGATGTGAGGCCGCTGATGAGGTATTTATTATGATAAAATGCATTATATTTATTCAAAAGAAACAAATATTAACATGATAGAATGAAAAAATAAATAAAATTTATAAAATGTTTGGAATTGATTCTTGTGAACCAAAGCTTTAGAAAATGTTTCATAAATGTTGCATTAACGTGAATTCTCGGTAAAGCTTTGTTTCCAGAGTCATGCAGTGGTTATTATGAGACACTCAATTAACCTTTCAGCTTCAGAACCTTATGGAGGCAATTAACTTGAACCTTGAGGTGAATTCTAATTTATATTTTATACTCTCTGCATGGGAGAGGTTAATCATTGTATTGTTTAATAAACTATACACTGGGCATTATAAATACTGCTACAGTTTTTACGTATTTTTTATTTATAACTCTAATAAAGCTCTCTAGTTAGAAATACAGATAACATCATAGATATTGGAAATGATAATAAAGCAATTGAAAACGCTTGAAGGCAGCATCAAAAGCGATTGACCGACCATGATGACTCCGCTGTATTAATATCAGATGAGGTCTGCAGTTATTAGAAGTTAGTTTTGTGAGGCGAGACAGACACGAGGGTCTTAATCCAGAGTATTATCTATTTTAACAGCTGCACCATGTCGGAAAAGCATGTATTTATGTATTGTTCGAACAATTTTCCAAAATATTTTTTAAATGTCTTAAGGAATGACTTTCAATCGTTTGGGTAAAACAAATGTTATTCATAAAGTCGTGTGAAAGCAATAAAACAATTTTATTTAAATGTCATAATCTTAGAAAACTTTATTGGAAAATTTTAATGTCTGCAATGTCTTTGAAAACAATTTCATAAAATATTTCTTAAATTCATATCGATTGCAGTAAACTATCACATATTAGAAATATAATATATTTTGCTTATTTACAGATGTGTGTGTTGTGTGATGTCTATTCTATTTTTGATTTGATATAACAAGTTACTCTGGTCAACTTTTCTAAATGACTTTTCTGTTGGATGCCGAGAGCAAATAAAATACATCGCGGTGACGTTTATTTTTATATCTTTAGTTTTTATGTTTATTTTGGTTGAATATTATTTTATACTGTTATATATATAGCTGTACTGAGATATTATTTAGTAACACGTCTTTATGACTAAATATTTCCTCTTTCTAAACATATACGACCTGTATTTCTTCTATATGTATCGATGTTGAGGAATGTTTGATAAATATTTTCTAAATTATAGATTTTTTTAAAGTATGTTTGTATAATATAATAATATTAACATATTTTTTTTATATCGATATTATTTTATATAAAAATATAGTAATACCAATAATATAAATAACGGACATAAAGTTCCCTGAAGTGCAGTCAGAACATTACTCTATTGATTACACAATCTTCTTTATCTTAACTTATATAATAAGTCATCAGCAAAGGTTATTAATATCCGTCCAATACTTTTGTTTAATTGTTATTATAGCTTAAATTAGTTTTTATATTTTCCCGCAAAAGGAAGTAAAAAAAATCCTGTCCATTGATCGAACCAATAACTTATCGGCATAAAAATATTTAAATACATTCTGACTGGACTGGATCTGGTCCTGGTTCAAGTTTATAGTGTGTCGGACAAAAAACATGTTTACTAACTAAATATTTAATACTTATATCTATTTTACAGGCTACGTATTCCTTGCTCTGAGTTGGAGACAAGAATGTAATAAAAATGAAACTATAATTAAAGGAATAGAGAAAAACATGTGTGCACTTTTTTTTGTTTAGCAAAGGTTTCGGATATTGTATTCTAGGATTTTATATACAATGTACCTGTGTCTAATCAGCGTAATTATTTTTATGGTTACCGAGGTTGCAGACCAACATGTTATGACCCCTGGCTGTTTGATACTATGTTAAACAAGCAGCTTTAATACTGGATTCTAGTGTTGGCGTCATCCTTAATTTACACTGACAAATATATGACATTACTTTAATTCATTCTCTGTTTATCAATCTTAGTGAAAACCCACTAAAATCAAGGAAGAGCCTAATTAGTAAAAGGATCTATAACCAAATACTATACCTACTAAATACTAATACTGCTAAATACTAAATCTATTTGTCAAGTTTGTAACTCCTGATTATTCTGTTGTTTCATAGACAATTATATTCAGAAGGATGACTCTCAATACAGATATACCGGTTTACTAAATACGATGTCAATATCAACAGTCATAATATAATACTTATAATTAGTATTAACCTTGATTAAGATTTAAGTTTAAGTTAATTGTAATATTCAGAATTTTTAAAGATCAATTATAATTTATTGACATTTCGTATTATATATTTTTTGTTATATAAAACTCACAATTTCACACTAAAACATTGCAATAGTGTGTGTAAATAGTGTTATGTAGTAATAGAGTTAACATGTTAGTGTGTTGTGACTACGAGCAGTGTTTACAAATTGAATGTGTGTTAGAGTAACTCACTTATTGGACTTTTGTTCTGGGCGGCCATCTGGGAAATATAATTATAAAGGCTTTTTGATCTTATTTTCTTTGTACTTTTATTTATTAAATAAATTATAAAATAAATATCCAGTCAAATATAAATTAATATATTTTAACATTTTTGAAATCGTAAAATGATACATGCATACTAAATTTATGGTTGAAATTTGTAAAGCACGATCCTTTAAATCCGGCCTTAACCGCGCGTATCCGGATATATCCGGATTAAAGTTGTTAAACAACTTCCAAGTGCTGTCTCGTTTTATACATTATTACAGATTCTGTACAGCACCGGAATAATAATTAATTTGCTGTTGGTTTTAGAAATGTTGTGCCTTGAGTAACTGCTCTTCTCCTGAGTTTTGATTTACATTTGAATACAAATTTTACTTTGCACTGGTTGTACAAATATTTATTGTCCAAAGGTATGTTAATAGTTGCAGTTTGTGGTTGAATTTATGAATCTTAAGAGAATCAATTTAATGTTTTTAGAGAATTTCAACAGTTAATACAGTCGTCATTTATTTATTAAACATTGCCCTAATAGTAATATAGAGAGATGGCGAAAGATTGTAAAGTTTTTATGTCAACATAGTTCAGAAGAAGAAACATAATTGTAGTTACATTAATATTCTTTAAAAAATAATAATATAAAAGGTAGCATATAAATATTACGTTGTATATATTTTTTCGAGTTAGTTGTGGTCATACAATTTTTACTTATCTACTTCTTTATAAGCATTTAACACACCATCATATTCTAACAAAGATTAAGTGATACGTTTTCATCATTCCAATTTATCAATGGCCATTTAATAAATATGGCCATTTTGTTTGTTAAAAAATGCAAAAATAATTCTTATACGTAAACAAAATTGTTCTGTGTCCTCCCTTGGCGTATCGTTTAACTAGTTGTATTGAGTTTATCACCCTATTTTTTATTTAATTAGCTGTTATGTAATAAGAAGTCGCCAATCAAAAATCATAAAACAAATGACAAATAAATGGAATACAATAAAACAATACAATACTTTAAAAAATGCTATGTATTTTGGAAACGTTTATAACTTATAATGAAATTATATTACATATGATTTAAAGAGCAAATTTTTTAAAAAGATTATTATATTTCTATTATAATTTATTAATTTTAAGTGAACGCATTTAATATCTTTTTACTAAGACTTAATCTCAACGATGAAAACATCAAGTTCTCTAATGTACCGAATTACTAAATCGGCTTACACTGACGTAAAGAATCAGCTTTCTGTAAACATTTATAAAAGATCTTATCTCTGGGTAAATTATGTTTTAAGACATTAATTTTGATTATAGCAAGACACATAATAAATAATAATATTTTTTTCTTAAGTTGTAATGTAACACAAGGTATTGTAATATGTTTTAAAGATTATTATTTTAACTATTTGACTTGTCGTGGTAAATCTCTTGTATCTCGGTAAATTTTCCCCCTGTATCATACATCAACTGACGGTTCTTATTGCTGTGACACCATAACTTTTTATTCCAGTAATTGATAGGTTTATTTTTATTTCATTTGCATTGTGGTGTACAAAAAATATAAAAAAATTTAACTCTTACTATATTGATGGCTGTCCAATGTTTTGGCCAGTATGTATTTTTTTCAATACAGGAAGTAACACCAATGATCTTATACTGCCTATGGTCTTAGCGTGCAAGCTTTGTAAGATATACTCTAAATCTTCCATGTGATAATAATTAAGTAATTTAGACTAGGCTGAAAGTTGTTTCAGCTACCAAACCGTCCAATACTAAATTAAAAGACTGAAGTGCAGTTTTCATGCATATAGAGTAGAATAAAAATCAACATAATACCTAAGGCAGTTATGGCAGTTTTCAAGAATTCAGTCATTTATAAGTAACTTTGGGGGCAGTTTTTAAATCCATAAAATTTATAAAGTACAATTATATATGTTTGAATATGACCACGAATACCAAAAATAAACTTTGAAACTAATAAATAATTGTTGACAAAAAAACTATTTTTATTTTCAATCTAAATACGATAATAATTGTAGACATAAAACCACTTGTTGTTTTGCCAGTGACATTCAATCTTTATCGTAGTTTATTGGTGTCAGGAGAAATATAACAATTGACTTCGATCAAATCTCATCCAACCTGTGAAATCTTTTCCTTCTCTAAATAAAGCCAGGGAAGGCTTTAGTTACAAATGAACATTCCGATGTAATCTCGTTAATTGTCTCTATATATACATACATAAAAAATGTTAACAAGCTTTATTAAAACAAGAAAGATGTATCCTTATACTACAAAATCTAGTAACTGCTTTTTAAGATTTGGTATAATTATTGTTGACGTAAGATATTGATTATTCATCCAGCCATAATTAATTATTGTCATTTCTTAGTTAAGATAGGATTTAAACAATTCATAATCAGTATTATTGAAATTTGAAGTGTAATTAGTCAAATCTACAATTAGAAGAAGAAGTACAATTGTCAGCAGTAATTGCAGCTATGCCCTGTATGCCATCCAATTTGAATGCGTGATTCTGAAACTAAAAGAGTGATCCTGTCATGTATCTAATATCAACTGTTTTAAAATTTAAAATCAAGATATGAGGTATTTCTATGAATCGAATATACACAAACAGCTGTTATGATTACATGTTCTGATGAATAGAATCCTTAAGGTGTTCGGCATTTTTTATTAGTAATTTTAGTTCAAATACCCTGACTTACAGGTCTATCTGAGTCAGAGCATAATTTAATCAAAGTTGAAGTCCCGTCTTAACATACTCTCTCTTTGTTAATAATTCAAATATTACATTCGATACATTTATACATACTACGATTTTCTGCTTGCTCTTTCACGTAATAACGTGATCGGATCAATTTAGTATCATTACTCTGTCATGTAATAGGACGATTATTTTCCTCGTGGGATTTACCACTTCTTTCTACGTTCTTGCTCTTGCAATTGAAAAGTAGTATTCCAAAGAAATTCGAATGAAGAAATCAAACGGAAAATAAATTGCCTTTCACATATCGTACACAGGTAACAGGAAAATATAGGAAGCTAAGACGGTAAATAAAACAATTGTTCATTTTAAATTTCTGTTACTTAGAAATAATTTATCTTCTTCCAAATAAAATATAATTTTTTATCTCAAATGTAATGTAAGAGCATGCTTTCAGCAAAATCCTTTAAACATTAATTTTCCTCAACTTGAAATATTTTTTAAGTAGTAGTAGTTAGTAGTAGTAACAAGCGATACATCACTATTTTCGAACTATTTGACATTCAAGTCTTTTTATATTTTCCGTCATTTTGATTTTATATTGTAATTGATAAATTAAATTATTTGTTATAGACGTATTTTAAATCGAATCCGTCATAACTTGAGTCGTTTTAGTAAATCTTTGATCGTAGCTGTGGTGGTGACATCGCTGTCACTAGTCACCACCCTCCACGGTCATATTGATAAGACACGTACGTAAAATATACGTTTTGTAAATAAGACTAGTGTATTTAAAACAAAAGTGCGTAAACTTTGGCTTTGTCATTTTAACGTAATTTGATTCCAGAAGATATTAATTTAGAGTATAACATTTTATTAGTGGATATGAGGCCGCTGATGAGGTATTTATTATGATAAAATGCATTATATTTATTCAAAAGAAACAAATATTAACATGATAGAATGAAAAAATAAATAAAATTTATAAAATGTTTGGAATTGATTCTTGTGAAGCAAAGCTTTAGAAAATGTTTCATAAATGTTGCATTAACGTGAATTCTTGGTAAGGCTTTGTTTCCAGAGTCATGCAGTCGTTATTATGAGACACTCAATTAACCTTTCAGCTTCAGAACCTTATGGAGGCAATTAACTTGAACCTTGAGGTGAATTCTAATTTATATTTTATACTCTCTGCATGGGAGAGGTTAATCATTTTATTGTTTAATAAACTATACACTGGGCATTATAAATACTGCTACAGTTTTTACGTATTTTTTATTTATAACTCTAGTAAAGCTCTCTAGTTATTGAACGGCTGAAATACAGATAACATCATAGATATTGGAAATGATAATAAATCAATTGAAAACGCTTGAAGGCAGCATCAAAAGCGATTGACCGACTATAATGACTCCGCTGTATTAATATCAGATGATGTTGACTCTGCAGTTATTAGAAGTTAGTGCTGTGAGGCGAGACAGACACGAGGGTCTTAATCCAAGGTATTATCTATTTTAACAGCTGTACCATGTCGGAAAAGCATGTATTTATGTATTGTTCAAACAATTTTCCAAAATATTTTAAAATGTCTTAAGGATCACTCAATCGTTTTGGTAAAACAAATGTTATGCATAAAGTCGTGTGAAAGCCATAAAACAATTTTATTTAAATGTCATAATCTTAGAAAACTTTATTGGAAAATTTTAATGTCTGCAATGTCTTTGAAAACAATTTCATAAAATATTTCTTAAACTCATATCGATTGCAGTAAACTATCACATATTAGAAATATAATATATTTTGCTTATTTACAGGTGTGTGTGATGTGTGATGTCTATTTTATTTTTGATTTGATATAACAAGTTACTCTGCTCAACTTTTCTAAATGACTTTTCTGTTGGATGCCGAGAGCAAATAAAATACTTGCGGGGACGTTTATTGTTATATCATGAGTTCTTGTTTATGTTGGTTGAATAATATTTTAAACTTATATCTGTACTGAGATATTACTTTGTAACACGTTTTTATGATTAAATATTCCCTCTTTCTCTACACATATGAAATGTATTTCTTCTATATGTATCGATATAAGTAAGATTAGGTATATATTTACTTATTATATTAATATATTATTTTTATATCTATATTATTTTATATAAAAATATAGTAGAAGTATTATAATTATCTTACTTTTGTATAGTGTAAGTAGTTCTTAGTAACTACACCTCTCTTTAAAGGTTGTTACTAAGAGATCGTTTTAGTAATAAGACTGCCATTACACCCCTTTTGTGTAATGTATTTTCCTATTTTTATATTTTCATTTTCTATGTATTCAGTAAAGATTATATTCATCTACAAGGCCGACTTTCAATGACAAAGTTTTAAAAACTGTTTTAATGCACTATGCAATAAATAACGCACGAACCGTCTTACGGAGATTTATCCTTAAGACGGTTCGTGCGTTTTTTGAGCAATAAATTTAATAAATAATGTAAATGTCTATAATATAAATAACGGACATAAAGTTATCTGAAGTGCAGTCAGAACATTACTCTATTGATTACACAATCTTCTTTATCTTAACTTATATAATAAGACATCACCAAATGTTATTAATATCCGTACAATATTTATGTTTAATTGTTGTTAAAGCTCAATTCGTTTTTATATTTTCCCGCAAAAGGAAGTAAAAAATATCCTGTACATTGACCGAACCAATAACTTATCGTCATAAAAATATTAAAATACGTTCTGGACTGGATCTGGTCTGCAAATTTTGTGTCTATAAGTCAAATTTAAATAAAACCCTAATATTGTTGTTTTATTTTGTTATATAAAGTTTAAACGTATGTTGTACAACGGTTCTTCAATAGTTTGGATCTGAATTTCTGGTGTCGCATCGCACCGAACCGTATCGTCGTGCCGTGCCGTGCCGTGCCGTGCCGTGTCGTGTTGTGTCGTGTCGTGTCGTTGTGTCGCAAAACCTTTCTAGGCTTTGTTTTCAAAGTCTTGCAGTGATTACGAATATTAGGAGACATTAAAATTAACCTTTCAACTTCAGAGCCTTAACGTGACAATTAACTTGAACCTCGAGGTGAATTTTATTTTATATTTTAGATTCTCTGCATGGGAAAGGTTAATCATTTTATTATTTAATAATGAATAAACTGCAAAAAAAATATGCCACACAGGCTTTATGTATCTTTATATTTATAATTCTTATAATACTCCCTACTATTGAACGGCTGAAATGCAGATAACATCATAGATATTGGAAATGATAATAAAGCAATTGAAAGCGCTTGAAGGCAGCGTAAAAGCGATTATCTCACCACAGTGACTCCGCGGTTTTGTCAGATGAAGTTTACTCAGCACTTATTAAGAAATGGTTTTGTGACACGAGACAGGACCGTATTATTTATTTATTTCTTTTTACAGCTGTAGCATTACAGAAAATAGTTTATTTATTTATTAACCGTTATACCGTCAATTATCCGAAAGAAAAAAAACATATTTTTATTAACAACATAAACAACCCAAAATGCTAAATAACGTCCAAGTTTTAGTTTATCCATATCTACATAAACAGTAGTATATAAATGTGAAAATCTTAGAAAACTTTATAAAAAATTAACAATTTATACAACGTATGAAAACAATCTAATACCTGGGATTTATTTCTGTTACTTCAACTGTTATCACATAAAACTGTCACATATAAGAAATGAAATATGTTTTCCCTATTTCCAGATAATACCTGTAGTAATATAAACAACAATTTGTGGTCTGAATTAAGATTTTCCTTATTTTATATTATCAGTGGGAACTGAAATTATATTACTGACGACCCTGCTGTGAATGTGATAACATATATCAACATCAGTTAACTGAAGTTAATATATATATTTTATGTTTTTATTTATATGAAGCAATTTATAATATTTCTATTTTTCAATTCCGTAATCAATTTAATCAAGTAAATATAGGGACTTAAATATTTTAAAATTATTAATAGCAAAGACGTTCGAAAAAATAAAAATAATTAATAAGCTGTCATCGCCATGTTATAATTAATTACGAGCCTTGTTTAACTCGTAATTACAATACATGAAATAGAAAAGAAAAAGTTGACTTGAAGCTCCGTGTGACCATTTAATGGAAATAATAATATTACAAAAAATCACTAATTAATATTATAGTATTTAAAATTGTTAATAATTTATTAATATCATACCTTTATTGGACAGTTATCATTATTTTTATAACCTTAATAATATACTTACATTTTTGATATAAAAAATTACTTTGTTCAACGTTTCTAAATTACTTTTCTCTTGGATGCTGAGAGCAAATAAAATACTGCAGTGACGTTTATTAACATATTATGACTTTTTATGTTTATTTGCGTTGAATATTTTCTACATATAACAGTACTAAGATATTTTTTGTCTAATACATTTTTATATTTAAATATTTCCTTTTCTCTACACTCATGACCTGTATTTACTCCCATGCTGATGTTGATGTTGTTAAGTCAAATATCTACAAATAATATATATATATATATATATATATATATATATATATTTAAATTTGGGTATACTCGTATATATTTATTATATACATAAAGTTTTCAGTAATGTATTATAATTGTTATATCAAAATATTGTAAGTGTCTATCCTTCTTATTGCACTATCCGTAGTTCTCAGTAACAATTCATTCCACAAAGGTTGTCTATAAGAGATCGCTTTAGTAATGAGACCGCTACGTCATTACGCTTTTGTGTTGTTTATTTTATCACTTTTCTCGTACATTCTCATGTGTTGTGTGTTCAGTAAAGATTATATCTACAAGGTCGCCTGTTAAGGTCAAAGTCTAAAACTGTTTTTGGCTGATATTATCTTTTTTAGACAAGAAATAAAATAAGTAACGAGAATCTTAAATTATATCAAATAACGGACAAAAAGTTCACCGAATTACCATTAGAACATTAATGTATGGATCACATAAAGTATTGTACCCTGTGAAAGGGTAGCGTGAAAGTGTAGCTGCACTGACCGCCACACCATTAAGTCTTTAACCAAATCGATATTCTTAGTATCCAGTTAGTACTTGAAGTTTCTTTAATACTCTTTCGCACAATAGATATTTATATTCATTTTACATAAAGTAGTATAAAAATACTTGCAGTTAGCATGATAAAAATAACCTTATTAGGAAAAACACACTTCTAATCACAATATGGTTTTCTTTCAATCCAATCCAATTCAATCCAATCGTCTTAGGTTTCCAGTTTTTTTACAATCGTAATATAATAGTCAAAATCAAGTTCTCCATATTAGTAATTATTGTTTCCAAGATCTTGATATTTTTAATATTATATTTGAATTATTTTCACGTCTACACTAAAATTACACAGTGGAAGATTTCTTTGAAGTGTATTTGAACAGACAATTATTTACAAACTTTTTTACAAATAAGTTTATCTTCAAAAAGCTGTTTATGTATTTAATAATGCAAAAGACACTTCGATTAAATCGTATAGATATTTCTTACAAAAATGTATAAAAATGTAAAACAACAGAAAAGTAAAATAAATAAAACCGTTTCAAAGTGAATGACGGTAAAACTATTAGTTCAGATTTCAAAGTGGAGTAATATTTTTTGTTAGTTTTTCCATCAAACAATATTTTTATTGAAGTCCTTTTTTATATTTTTATATTTTAAATTGAAGTTATTTGTATCTATTTATTATAATTATGATATTAGTTCCTCTAGTGATATTCAGGTGGTATTAGAATAACTTAAAATTACTTTCCTCATCAGTTTTCAAAGTAACAGACGATCGAACGCTTTTAATGTCAAGAGTAATAGGATTATTGCTTATCAGCTGTTTATAATAACTTCAGCTGTTATCCCCCCCAGACGCAAATCACTAACCATCTGTTATCACTTAAAATTAAAACCAAGTTGGATTAAGGTTTTCCTGAGGTACTGAATTTTATGGATTTTAATATACGAGTATGTTAACTCAGATAATAACATCAGTCCACCGATTTTTTGTTAATATCGGTCCAATATTTAATTATTATTGTGATTATAACTCAAATTAGTTTTTGTATGCCAAAAGAAAGAAATATCTTCGAATTAAAAATTATGCTATTTATAGCTAATACTCATTAACATAATAAATACCAAGACTCGTGCTGGACTAAATAATTTGCCTGTTTGTACCATTGTGCATATTTTATAATCAATGCACAGATATTATCTAATGTAGTCTGCAGGACCTTTTATTAAGTTATATTAAACTTAACATGGAATAGATTTGATTATTTGAAAGTTTTTCTATTACATATCTGTCAAAAGTTAAAAGCTACAATTAATAGTTTTAGGGTTATTGAAAACATGACATATATTCCGCTAAGAAACAAGAATTTAATAAACAATAATATTCATATTCTTTAATAAACAATTAAAAAAAAAGTTAATACTTAATGTATTTTCCTATTTGTGGTCATAAAATATCTTTACTTATTATTAATCATGAATCATAATCAGTCATTTAATTGTTTTAAAATTACAAGAATATGATATTTTATTTTATATGTAATGTTAAATCTACTGTATACAATATTTATTAATGTTTAAACAATATTAAAAAATTCTAAATAAAGTAGTCCATTGTAACACATTCCCAACGATAAACGAATAATATAAAATTTTGTTAAAAATCATCTTGGAATGTATAAAATAAATTAAATTTATGGGTCGCTTAGAAATGCTTCGCGAATACTTTTCTCACGTAGTATCAATAAAACATACGATGTAGTCAGTCTAGAAATGAATGTCTCATTCTCTCGCAGAATTTTTAATATGCATTTTAAATCTTATACATCTGTATAATAAGTTAACGAAAAATAATGCATATATCATGATTAAAAAAACCTCATTTGGAAAAACATATTTCTTCTAACCGTATTATTGTGTTTTCTTTTAAATAAAAAAAAAGACAATTGCTTTACGTTTCGAGTTATTTTCCGAACGTAGTATAATAGTTAAAACTAAGTGTATATAATTAGTTCTTCACATTAGTAATTATTATTTCCAAGAATTTGATATTTTGAATATTCTATTTGAATTATTTTTACGTTAATTACAGAATAAGTCTACACCAATATTACAAAGTTACACTAATATTACATGAATTATACATTTAGTCCTATAGAAATCTGTTACAAAAATGTATAAAATATGTACCAAAATTAACACTGAAGGAAAAAATAAAACCGTTTCAAAGTGAATATCGGTAAAGCTATTAGATCCACGTCATTCAACACATGTGTTATTTTATGTTAGTATTTCGAGCAAATAATATTTTTATTGATTCATTATTTTCTTTGTATTTAATTTTAAATGAGATAATTGTATTATTGTACTCGTTAGTTTTTTAAAGTGACAAACAAACGCGTTTTCTTAATAAAACTTTAACAGGATTATTGATACGCAGCTTTTGATAACGACTATAGAATATCACTACAAATCAAAACCAAGTCTTAGGTTTTCCGTAACAATAAGTGAATTTAAGGTCGCTATTCGCCTTGTATGTTATCCTAAATAATAAATTAGCATCACACGAAATTTTATAAATAACCGTTCAATAGTTTTGTTGTAATTGTCGCGCAAAAAAAATGTATTTTCCTGCAAAAATTAGGTGATTTAGCAAAGTAAATATGATTCTATTGACTGGCCTATAACCTATTATATACAAAGAAATATCAATATTCTTTATTGATTTTTACGATGTCGAGTGAAAAATAAAGAGACAGACATACAAACATTCAAAGAGGAAAAAAAACGAAAAAAAAGCTATTTATGAGATTGTAGAAAAATATCTAACACTATAATTTTTTAATGATAACTTCTTGTTGCAAAAAAAGTAATACAAGTCGTAATATGTTGTATGTGTAAAGTAATTACCGACATAATTACATGCTGCGGTTAGTGGAGTATTAAACCGTTCTATCATGAACCCTCGCTGTTTCACAAAGTAAAACAAGCAGCTTTCATATTCTTATAAAGAACTGATATTGAAATAAAAATGACATCAGTTTAATATAATATTATCCTTTACGTTTATTTATGAGAATTTCAGCTGAAAACAGAAAATTTATTTAATAATTATCATTATCTTTATTAAAAGAAATTACAATTTAATCGTTTTTCTAGTTATACTTTTTGACATAAAACGCATAAACTCACACACTATAACATTGCAATAGTGTGTGTAAAGAGTGTTATGTGGTAATAGAGTTAACTTGTACGTGTGTTGTGACTATGAGTAGTGTTAACAATTGAATGTGTGTTAGAGTAATTCACTTATTGGACTTTTGTTCCGGGCAGACATCTGGTAAATATATAAAGGCTTTTGATCTTATTTTCTTTGTACTTATCTTTATTAAATAAGCATTTATTAAATAAATATCTATTCAAATATAAATGTATACATTTTTACATTTTTGAAATTGAAAAATGATATATACTAAATTTATGGTTGATATTTTGTACAGCACGATCCTTTAAGTCCGACCTTAACCGCGCGTATCTGGATATATCCGGATTAAAGTTGTTAAACAACTTCCAAGTGCTGTCTCGTGTTATATATTATTACAGATTCTGGGCAGCACCGGAATACTAATTAATTTACTGTTGGTTTTAGAAATGTTGTGCCTTGAGTAACTGCTCTTCTCCGGAGTTAAGTTTTGATTTACATTTGAATACTAATTTTACTTTGCACTGGCTACACAAGTATGTAATGTCCAAAGGTATGTTAATACTTGCAGTTTGCAGGTGAAATTATGATTCTTAAGAGAATCAATTTAATGTTTTTAGAGAATTTCTACCGTTAATACAGTCGTCATTTATTTATTAAACATTGCACTAATAGTAATATAGAGAGAAGGCGAAAGATTGTTAAATTTTTATATAAACTGACATAGTTCAGTGAAGAAACATGAATGTAGTTACTTTTATATTCCTTAAAAAACAGTAATATTAAAGGTAGCATATAAATATTATGTTGTATATATTTTTACGAGTTAGTTATGGTCATACAATTTTTACTTATCTACTTATTTATTTATTTCTCTGGCTACCCCGCAAGGGATATGGCGTGAAGGTGTATGTATGTATGTATATATACTTATTTATAAGCATTTAACAAACCATAATATTCCAACCAAGATTAAGTCATACGTTTTTCACTATTACAATTTTTCAATGGCCATTTTATAAATATGGCCATTTTGTTTGTTAAAAAATGCCAAAAAAATCTTATCCGTAAACAAAATAGTTCTGTGTCCTCCCTTGGCGTATCGCTTAACTAGTCGCTTTGAGTTTACCACCGTTTTTTATTTAATTAGCTGTTATGTAATAGGAAGTCGCCCATCGAAAATCATAAAACAAATGACAAATGAATGGAATACAATAAAACAACACAATACTTTAAAAAATGCTATGTATTTTGGAAAGGTTTATATCTTATAATGAAATTATATTACATGTGGTTTAAAGAGAAAATATTTTAAATAGATTATTATAATTCTATTATAATTTAATAATTTTAAGCCAACGCATTTAATATCTTTTTACTAAGACTTAATCTCAGCGACGAAAACATCAAGTTCTATAATGTACCGAATTACTAAATCGGCTTACACTCACGTAAAGAATCAGCTTTCTGAAAACATTTATAACAGATCTTATCTCCGGTTAATTTATGTTTTAAGTTATTAATTTTGATTGTAGCAAGACACATAATAAATAAAGATATATTTATTTATTGTAGCAAATAATAATATTAATCCCTTAAGTTGTAACAAGGTATTGTAAAATGTTTTAAAGATCATTATATTTTAACTATTTCACTTGTCGTGGTAAATCTCTTGTATCTCGGTGAATTTTCCACTTGTATCATACATCAACTGGCGGTTCTTATTGCTGTGACACCATAACTTTTTATTCCAGTAAATGGTAGGTTTATTTTTCTTTCATTTGCATTGTGGTATACAATAAATATAAAAAAATTAAGTTCTTACTATATTGATAGCTATCCAATATTTTGGCCAGTACGTATTTTTTTCAATTCAGGACGCAACACCAATGATCTCATACTGCCTATGGTGTTAGTGTGCAAGCTCTGTAAGATGTATCCTAAATCTTCCATGTGATAATAATTAAGTAATTTAGACGAGGCTGAAAGTTGTTTCAGCTACCAAATCGTCCAATACTAAATTAAAAGACTGAAGTGCAGTTTTCATGCATATAGAGTAGAACAAAAATCAACATAATACCTAAGACAGTTATGGCAGCTTTCAAGAATTCAGTCATTTATAAGTAACTTTGGGGGCAGTTTTTAAATCCATAAAGATTATAAAGTACAATTATATATGTTTGAATATGACCACGAATACCAAAAATAAAACTTTCAAACTAATAAATAATTGTTGACTAAAAAACTATTTTTATTTTCAATCTAAATACGATAATAATTGTAGACATAAAACCACTTGTTGTTTTGTCAGTGTCATTCAATCTGTATCGTAGTTTATTGGTGTCAGGAGAAATATAACAATTGACTTCGATCAAATCTCATCCAACGTGTGAAATCTTTTCCTTCTCTAAATAAAGCCAGGGAAGGCTTTAGTTACAAATGAACATTCCGATGTAATCTCGTTAATTGTCTCTATATATACATACATAAAAAATGTTAACAAGTTTTATTAAAACAAGAAAGATGTATCCTTTTACTACAAATCTAGTAACTGCTTTTTAAGATTTGGTATAATTATTGTTGACGTAAGATATTGATTATTCATCCAGCCATAATTAATTATTGTCATTTCTTAGTTAAGAGGATTTAAACAATTCATCATCAGTATTCTTGAAATTTGAAGTGTAATTAGTCAAATCGACAATTAGAAGAAGAAGAAGTACAATTGTCAGCAATAATTGCAGCCATGCCCTGTATGCCATTCAATTTGAATGCGTGATTCTGAAACTAAAAGAGTGATCCTGTCATGTATCTAACATCAACTGTTTTAAAATTTAAAATCAAGATATGAGGTATTTCTATGAATCGAATATACACAAACAGCTGTTATGATTACATGTTCTGATGAATAGAATCCTTAAGGTGTTCGGCATTTTTTATTAGTAATTTTAGTTCAAATACCCTGACTTACAGGTATATCTGAGTCGGAGCATAATTTAATCAAAGTTGAAGTCCCGTCTTAACATACTCTCTCTTTGTTAATAATTCAAATATTACATTCGATACATTAATACATACTTCGATTTTCTGCATGCTTTTCAAGTAATAACGTGATCGGATCAACTTAGTATCATTACTCTGACATATAATAGGACGATTATTTTCCTCGATGGGATTTACCAGTTCTTTCTACGTTCTTGCAATTGAAAAGTAGTATTCCAAAGAAATTCGAACGAAGAAATCAAACGGAAAATAAATTGCCTTTCACATACCGTACACAGGTAAAATATAGGAAGCTAAGACGGTAAATAAAATAATTTCATATTTTAAATTTCTATTACTTAGAAATAAATGATCTACTTACTTTTTTTAAATAAGTAGCAATACATCAATATTTTAGAATTATCTGATATTTGAATGTTTTTGTATTTTGAGTAATTTTAATTTTGTATTGTAATTGATAAATATATTATTTGTTATAGGCATATTTTAAACCGAATCCGTCATAACTTGAGTCGGTTTAGTAAATCGTTGATCGTAACTGCGGTGGTGATATCGCTGTCACTAGTCACCACCCTCCACGGTCATATTGATAAGACACGTACGGAAAAAATACGTTTTGTAAACAAGACTAGTGTATTTAAGACAAAAGTGCATAAACAACATAAGCTTTGTCATTTTAACGTAATTTGATTCCAGAAGATATTAATTTAGAGTATAACATTTTATTAGTGGATGTGAGGCCGCTGATGAGGTATTTATTATGATAAAATGCATTATATTTATTCAAAAGAAACAAATATTAACATGATAGAATGAAAAAATAAATAAAATTTATAAAATGTTTGGAATTGATTCTTGTGAAGCAAAGCTTTAGAAAATGTTTCATAAATGTTGCATTAACGTGAATTCTTGGTAAGGCTTTGTTTCCAGAGTCATGCAGTGGTTATTATGAGACACTCAATTAACCTTTCAGCTTCAGAACCTTATGGAGGCAATTAACTTGAACCTTGAGGTGAATTCTAATTTATATTTTATACTCTCTGCATGGGAGAGGTTAATCATTGTATTGTTTAATAAACTATACACTGGACATTATAAATACTGCTACAGTTTTTACGTATCTTTTATTTATAACTCTAATAAAGCTCTCTAGTTATTGAACGGCTGAAATACAGATAACATCATAGATATTGGAAATGATAATAAAGCAATTGAAAACGCTTGAAGGCAGCATCAAAAGCGATTGACCGACTATAATGACTCCGCTGTATTAATATCAGATGATGTTGACTCTGCAGTTATTAGAAGTTAGTGCTGTGAGGCGAGATAGACACGAGGGTCTTAATCCAAGGTATTATCTATTTTAACAGCTGTACCATGTCGGAAAAGCAAGTATTCATGTATTGTTCAAACAATTTTCCTAAATATTTTAAAAGTGTTTCAAAGAGTGACGTTCAATCGTTTTGGTAAAACAAATGTTATTCATAAAGTCGTGTGAAAGCAATAAAACAGTTCTATTTAAATGTCATAATCTTAGAAAACTTTATTGGAAAATTTTAATGTCTGCAATGTTATTAATGTTGAAAACAATTTCATAAAATATTACTTAAATTCATATCGATTGCAGTAAAGTATCACATATCAGAAATATAATATATGTTGCTTATTTACAGATGTGTGTGTTGTGTGATGTCTATTCTATTTTTGATTTGATATAACAAGTTACTCTGCTTAACTTTTCTAAATGACTTTTCTGTTGGATGCCGAGAGCAAATAAAATACTTGCAGTGACGTTTATTGTTATATCATGAGTTTTTGTTTATATTGGTTGAATAATATTTTATACTTATATCTGTACTGAGATATTACTCTGTAACACGTCTTTATGATTAAATATTTACTCTTTCTCTACAAATATGAAATATATTACTTCTATATGTATCGATGTAAATAAGATTAAGTATATATTTACTTATTATATTAATATATTATTTGTATATCCATATTGTTTTATATAAAAATATAGTAATAGTATTATAATTAGCTTACTTTTGCATAGTGCAAAGTAGTTCTTAGTAACTACATCTCTCTTTAAAGGTTGTTTCTAAGAGATCGTTTTAGTAATAAGACCGCCATTACACCCCTTTTGTGTAACATATTTTCCTATTTTTATATTTTCTTTTTCTATGTGTTCAGTAAAGATTATATTTATCTACAAGGTCAAGTACTTTTAATGACAAAGTTTTAAAAACTGTTTTTATGTAAATCTACCTAAGACGGTACTTGCTTTTTTTAGCAAGAAATTTAATAAATAACATAAATACCAAATAATATAACTAACAGACAAAGTGCCCTGAAGTGCACTTAAAACATTACTCTATTGATTAAACAATCTTCTTTATCTTAACTTATATAATAAGACATCAGCAAAGGTTATTAATATCCGTCCAATATTTTTGTTTAATGGTTATTATAGCTTAAATTAGTTTTTATATTGTCCCGCAAAAGGAAGTAAAAAAAAACCTGTCCATTGATCGAACCAATAACTTATCGGCATAAAAATATTTAAATACATTCTGACTGGACTGGATCTGGTCCTGGTTCAAGTTTATAGTGTGTCGGACAAAAATCATGTTTACTACCTAAAAATTTAATACTTATATCTATTTTACAGGCTACGTAGTCCTTGCTCAGAGTTGGAGACAAGAATGTAATAAAAATGAAACTATAATTAAAGGAATACAGAAAAACAAGTGTGCACTTTTTTTTGTTTAGCAAAGGTTTCGGATATTGTATTCTAGGATTTTATATACAATGTACCTGTGTCTAATCAGCGTAATTATTTTTATGGTTACCGAGGTTGCAGACCAACATGTTATGACCCCTGGCTGTTTGATACTATGTTAAACAAGCAGCTTTAATACTGGATTCTAGTGTTGGCGTCATCCTTAATTTACACTGACAAATATATGACATTACTTTAATTCATTCTCTGTTTATCAATCTTAGTGAAAACCCACTAAAATCAAGGAAGAGCCTAATTAGTAAAAGGATCTATAACCAAATACTATACCTACTAAATACTAATACTGCTAAATACTAAATCTATTTGTCAAGTTTGTAACTCCTGATTATTCTGTGGTTTCATAGACAATTATATTTAGAAGGATGCCTCTCAATACAGATATACCAGTTTACTAAATACGATGTCAATATCAACAGTCATAATATAATACTTATAATTAGTATTAACCTTGATTAAGATTTAAGTTTAAGTTAATTGTAATATTCAGAATTTTTAAAGATCAATTATAATTTATTGACATTTCGTATTATATATTTTTTGTTATATAAAACTCACAATTTCACACTAAAACATTGCAATAGTGTGTGTAAATAGTGTTATGTAGTAATAGAGTTGGTAACATGTTAGTGTGTTGACTACGAGCAGTGTTTACAATTGAATGTGTGTTAGAGTAATTCACTTATTGGACTTTTGTTCTGGGCGGCCATCTGGTAAATAGAAGACTTTTTCATCTTATTTTCTTTTTACCTTTTTTCATTAAATTAGTTATAAAACGAATATCTTGTCTGAAATAAATGTATACATTTTTGAAATCCAAAAAAGGTATAAGTGTACTAAATTTATGGTTTAAAAACTATATAGCACGATCATTTAAACCCGCCGTTAACCGCGCCTTTCCGCTTATATCCAAGCTTCTGTACTGTCTTATGTTATATATTATAAAAGATTTTTGATAGTATTTAAATACTTATATATTTATTAGTCAGAATATATTCTGTTACGATAAATTTTCAGTGTTAGTATTAGTGTCTAGATAAAATTGGTATTTTTGTTAATCTACGGCAGGATTTGTGGAGTCTTAATATTTTTAATAACTTAATATATATAAAATTTGATCATATATCGTAGGTATGATAAATAGATTGTATTAATATAATTAGGTTATACTTTGTATTAAATTATAAAGCGAGAGGTAAAAGTATGATTAATATTTTTTAAAATTTCAAGCGCTGTGGGCTCTTATAATATAATATAACACTTCTAATATGCATTTTTACTTCAACTATACTCTTTATCAAGATTTTAATCTTTACGAAGAAAATAACAAGTTCTATCCGGTAAAGTCATATAACAAAACATAAAGGGTTATAAATTACTATGGGACAACAATTATTACTTAAAATATATAATCATTTATTTGAATCATTACTTTTTGAATTTTTGAATAATTAATCAGGGAGACCGCCGAGAATATATGTACGACAAAAATAAAATTAAATAAGGAAAACTATTCTAATTCAATCGAAATAATGACCATTTTCCTAGATATAAGACCACGTACATTGAACATAAATGTAACGAATCACTTTGTTTTCCGTCTACATTCAGTCTGTATCGTAGTTTATTGGTGTCTAGAGAAATGTAACAATTATCTTCGATCCAATCTCATCCAACGTGTGAAATCTTTACCTTCTCTAAGTAAAGCCTTAACAGCAAATGATTAATCCAATGTAAACTTATTCTTCACAGTGTCTCTTATATTTATATTGAAAATAGAAATAATAGTACATTTTTTTTAAAATATCACTAACATTTATAGAAGGGTTGGTATAATTACTGTTGGTGAAGGATCTTCTCGTGTTTATACAATCCTATTTAAAATTCTTGTATCTTGGATACAATATGAATTATAATAGTTTGTCGATTTCTGAAAATAAAACCTCTAGATTTTATCATATATTTTGTATCAAGTGAACATTAAAAGAGTTTTATAATCAGTAAGAAAATATAAAAAAATATAAATCTAGCAAGCAACCTTATCTAAAACTAGCTGCTATGATTGTATTCATAGATTGTTTTGGAAAACTCTTTGGGGCTTTTTTAACAAAACAGTTTGGATTAAACGTCACTTATATCAGAGTCATTGTTCGAAATGCTAAGAATAGTCAATGACTTTAGCATTAGCGTTTAACATACAAACAGTTTATCTTTGATTAGTTTCAATTACGGAATAGATTCCAATACTATGCCTTTGACCTTCTGGTGATTTGATTCACCGCTTGTTTCATCGAATCAATTATAGGTGATTGGACTTAGTTATTATCTGTATTCTGTTAGATAATAGATTATCATCCACGACCGGATATACTAATTATGTCTGTTATTACAAATAGAAATAGAACGGAAGTAGAACAAAGACAACAACTAACTTGTCTTCAACATACCGCCCACAGATCAAATGATAGGAAGGCAAGTGTCAATCTATTTGAAGAAGTATTAAGTATAGACCGAATCATCTATAGATTCATATTCTTTTTGAAATGTATCTTTTTAAAAAATTTAAAAACTTAATGACGGAAACAAAATGATTTTTTTTAACTTATATTATTCAGAAGTAATTTACCATCAAATAATGTATACAAAATACATTTTTGTCTCAACTCCAAACTACCATAAACTATTATTTATTTAAATAAGTATTTACTTATATTCTGTTAAAATAAATAGAATAAGCAATGCAAGTAACTTTTTTGAAATATTATAAATGGTACACAAAAGACGGCTTTAAGCAAAGTCTTTGAGACAGCTCAACCTCAGCTTATTTTAACTTGAAATTATGTGCTTTCATAACTTTATTTCTGAATTGAAATAATAAATAAATTAAATTAAATGAAAAACGACAGTAGGTTCTCGGCTATCAGTTAGTGGCTCTGAGAGATTATGAAGTTTTTTTTTATAAAATATTTCTGGAGACTTTGTTTTAATATAACGAAGAAAAGTGTGTTAAAATGTCCATAACATTGGTAAAACTGGGAACACAAAGACATCGATTACGTCTCTCTGGCAATAAATAAACCAGCTATCACATATTTGTGCGTAATCTGTACTCTTTTCTCTTCTCTTTCACTGTAGTTTAGTATCAAAGAATATAGTGAAAAAACTGACTAACAGAATAAGAAACTCCTTATTAATTAAACATATTTCAGAGCAAATAACTTATTCAATTCATTTTGTTGTGAGTTATTAAATAAAGAAAATCATATACCCATTTGAAGTAATCATTGGTTTTGTGATTATATAAATGTTTTAGTAATTCAGCATGTTGCATCTTAATGGAGGCTAAAACTGAATAATACTAAAAGATAAAGCGAAACTCACAATGTCGCTGATCTCTTCAATATCCGAGAAATGTCAGCGATAACAATCTAAGCTAAGCTAGCATATACTGAATCTTGTTAGCTCCTTATTTGTGTGAATTTTGAAAAGTTATCTTATATAATGCAAAATTTTTACTATAAAGGTACTATCAATTAATAAGGTCCGAATACAATCTGCCATGAAATGGTGCCTTATATTTAACACAGTATTAAAATTGAGGTTAATATATATAACATATTAGATATTACGTTTGTATATCCAGTACAAATTCTAATTAGAGAAATGAAGATAAAAGTATATATTATGATGGAAAGTATCACTGCTTTATTTGAATTTGATACGGAGAGATAACACTGTTATAATATTGGTATTATATCTCTTACGCACAAAATTTTTAGATGATAAATTGTCTCTTATTTTGAGTAATATATAAGAAATATTATAAAACAACGTAATAACTTATATAATTAAAATATATATAACAGTTTTAAAGAAGAATAATGTAATAATGTGGTAATTTTCTCATTTAAGTATGTTATTCTCACAAAATTCATGATTCAAAATCAACGAGTCTGTGGTTTCATAAATTTTCATGAAATGTAAGATTTGGTATGAGTCTGAGACTCTTACGAGTATGAGCAGTCTCAGTAATTGTTCTACTTGCCTTGAACTTCATTACGAAGTAAGGTAAAAAAAAACTGCATATATAATAATAAATAGTACATTTCAGTATTAAGTAATTACTGAAATGTACTTAAAGATTTTCTTTGTTCTTCTTAATTTGAGTACAATGTAAATAATTTTTGCCTTTCTGTCTGCTGTGAAAGCAAAAATTATTAAAAAAAATCAAACCCAAGTTAAAAAATACATTTTAAAACATTTTTTTAAACCTAACAATACTTATTCTTAATTTAAGTACAATGTAAATAATTTTTGTCTTTCTGTTTTCTCCGCAGGCAGAAAGGCAAAAATTATTTTTAAAAAACAAACACAAGTTAAAAAATATATTTTAAATCATTTTTTTAAACCTAACAATACTTATCCGTACCTAAAAATAGTCTTATAAACTTTTAAAGTCCTAGTTACTTTTGTTTTATAATAGCATCTGGTACATTTAATGACAGGGTACATTCAAGACAGCGTTTTTCTTTTTTTGTGTACTATTTGAAGGAAAATAATAATTCCCTCACACTATGTTACGTAAGTATAGTGAGATTTTTAAGTTGTTAGGATATTTGGTGGTGATCATCTCATATTTATTCATATTATTTAACATTGCTTGTTGTAAGTTAATAAAAAACGTATTACTATATATTCTTTGCAATAATGTGGATACACACATATATGTGTGTGTGTGTGTGTGTGTGTGTGTGTATGTGTACAGAGCCTAAAGTAACACAGTTAACATATTTACACGTTGCTGAGAATTTTTTATAAATTGAAGGCGTGTCATAGTAATCCATTTCTTAGAGACGTCTTGTTCAGAATTGGGAATTCAATGAAACGTAATGTAATAAATTAAATAGTCTCAGTAGTACCTAAGAACAGTTCTTGTAAAAGTTTAGTTGATCTTGATATTAAACATCCAATTGTAAATTATTTAATCTGTTTATCGCCAGATTAAACCTGCTTCCTCTCGGAGTCCGATGTTATTGCTGAAACTGGATGGATTTATTAAGTCATTTTACGTTCACATTTTTACATACATTTTACCGCCATTTTAGACTTTACGAATTGAAAAAAAATGCAGTTCTGTTTAGTTATAACTATATAAAGTGCTTATAGATATGCCTAACTTGCCTAACTAGAAAGCTGCTAGCTGCAAAGTGCTGGAGTGGAACCAAATGATAAAGCCATTGTATACACTGATAGAATTCTTATAATTATAATTATAATAATATTTGAGATATAAAATAAATACCAATATAATGTTTTGTTCTTAATTTTATTATATAATACCATTTTCTTGCATATAGATGAAAGAGACTTATAATATCTACTGGTTTTATAAATAAAGTTTTATATTAGTACCATTTCTCCGAATTACAAATGTATGAAATATAGATCAAACGAGACTCAATATTATAAAGTCATCGATTTCAGTATTGTTTTTAGTACGTTTTAATGTTTATGAATTGTTTGAAACTTTAAATGAATATCATTTATAGAATAGGAATGTTTTTGAGTATATAAAGATTAAACTAATTCTACTTTCTCAGTAATTATAAACTTATAAAATAAAGGCGGAAATAGATACCTCAGCGACCTTGAGCGTAAGGTCGCATGGAGTGGTGAGGCGAGGTGAAGTGGCCTTGTCCCTGACTAGACCCAGTTTGGGACTCGGGTTTAGAAATAACTTTCATATTAGGCTTTTTTCATCTTATTATTCATCAGGGGGTTGAATTATGTTCATAAATTAAAATTTTTATTTAACTAATTTAAAAGTCTCACTGAAGAACCAAAAGTGGGTGCAATTCTGTTTGTAATATATAAATTGTTAATTGCTAATAAATTCTGTGCGTTATATATTTTCATATCCGACGTGGTATAAATGGTGACATATATAGAAGGTAAATTTTATGAAATAAAAAATTCTTTATAGGACTGAAAAGTATTGAAAATATATATTGTGAATCTTTCATTATTCTAAAATTTTTTTTCACCGCTTATAATCACATAACTAAGCCGCTTATTTTTTAATTGTTTGTCTTCAGAGGTAAATAATAATTTGTAACTTTTTAATTATGTGAATATGAAAAACATTTATAAACGCTCGAATCGATGTAGTGTATCTTTGCAACGAACGGTTTCATTTTAAAAGCCTACTAATTGATGTTCTTAGTGAAGGATTGCAGGCAAAATAAAGGTCAGATAAGAACGTTTATGATATGAACGTTTTATTTAATTTATAAAAAAAAATGTGATCTTAGCTTTGAGATGGGAAAGTGAGTAATTATTGGACCTTTAACAGACTAACATCTGTATACTCGTATATAAACTATTTAATGTATTTACGTTTATAATAGATTACATATCAAAAAACCGCAACACCACAAAATATACTTTGAAAAGGTAATAATAAAATGTAAAGTATACAATTGTTAAACTTATTATAATTACTGATATTAAAATCATGATACTCTTTGATTAAAATCTTCTGCCAAAACATTTCTCTAACTACAAAATATTTCGAACATTAGGAGGATAAAACAGGAACATTAACCTTTCTGGAATTAGAGTCTTCAGTTTAATTGAAGCTGAAAATTGAAATATTATTAGATACATCAATCGTCGGAGTTTCTTAGTTGAAAGGTCGCCCCAAGGTCTCTGGACGATAATGACTTCCTGCGATAACTATTAATGATCCCTTTGTGTGTAATAAGATAACTTTTGAAGACATTACTATATCAAATATATTAAATAAGTTCTAAGGGGTTTATAGGGGTTAATCGTTTGGTTTATTTCGAGGAAAACATTTTTTTACTTGCAGTAATAAAAATATATAAAATTGTGGAGCCAACCTGACTGGAGAGATGCCTGTCAAATTATTTATGGTAATACCAACTTTTAATTACAAAACTTTACTGAAATAGCAAGTGTATCAACTCTACCCGTATTTAAGTTTACATCTTACTTAGAATGATTAAAACAAATGTTTATGTTACGTGTTTATTGCACTGTTTTAGTGCTAGTACGTGCTATTTATAATTCTCATTGCATTATCCCATTGTATTATGTAATTTTTGAAACAGAATTCTATACTTTTTCAGTGGAGTTGACGCAAGCCAGCACTTCTTCGCCACTTAAGTGAAAAATATTAACAGAAGAAATAAACGAGTTTTATAAAATAAATTTGCCTATTATTCAATTCATCCAACTAAGCTTATGTGATTCTTTTGTCAAGATATTACATACAAGTTACAGCTAAGGGAAAATAGTATCAAATAGCAGTATTCCGTCGTGGTAACAAAGTCTATAACACCACTAATTACTTCTATATTATTTATTTGTGAAGTTTTGTTTGCTGCAGTAACATTGTTACGACGGGCCGTTACCAAATAATAACACATGAATACATACAAAATAAATACGAATTACGAATAGAAAGTAATAGTAGTCTACTTTATTTTATATTATCTTATTTTTTATGGCCATGCTGTAATCTAAAGAACATTTTAAGATTTTTAATTGCTGATTTTTTACTTTTAATAAGACAACTGCAACCTGATCTTACCCAGCTAAATTTATAAAATTTATTTTACCAATAAATGTCCAGCTAATGAGATCAACTCCTGTCATTAAAGACTTCGGAAGTTTTATATTTAGAAACACCTTATTTCTTTTAAATGACTCACAAATTGGTACTTCTTCACAAAACATTAACCTTTAACAAACAAACAAACAAACAAAAAATTAACATAATGTTAAAAATATAAAATCATACAAATAATTAGTTGTATTTATTAGTCAATAATTCCATTTTATGTTTCCATCATTCATGCAATAATAAAGTATTCAAAATACGGAAACACAAAACAATTTAGAATGATCAAAGAGAACTGCAATACTTAACTTATTATTAAGCCAAGGGTTGAGCTTATGTCAGTCTGTGTAACACTGACCCCTGATAATTGAATACAGCCGGAGTTTGGACAGAAGCGGCAGCTTTGATGTTTTTTAAACTAACTGTAACTGTAACATAGAGTTCCTAAGTAACAATTGTTCATACTAAGTTGACTTTTAGTTTGATTTTTACTATTTAGTAATGAGTCGATAATTATATATTTTTTTGTTGTCAAAATGACATCTATGACTTGAATAACACGTTATTACGTCAATGCAATACTTTTTAAATCTATTAATTTGTAAACTTTAATCGTAGCTAAATTCCTGATGCAGCTTAGTCGCTTTGTCAATTGTGCTGCTGTAACGGCACTCCAGTCATGAAGCTAGGTTAGATACGGTAGCTATATAGTTTAGTTAGCTCTTTATCCAGAGGCAAGCAATATATATATATATAACAGTTCTTGAAAATAATAACCAATATATATTGAAGTATAGAATAACATTGATGATATGTTTAAAAATATTTCCGATTAATTCATTAAATATTTAATTAATATTTAAATAAATTTGACATGATTAAGGATGTTTATAGATAATTGTAATACTGTTACTAAGTCTCAGCTCTTATGACTGTTAAAACACTGATTTTAAAACAACGTGAGAAAAACTAAATTAAAGTATATAATAATTATATTACACACGTTAGTATATAAATGTTCATAGTTCCTTTTAAATGTGTTATATTTGTTTATTGTTGGCGAATAAATGCATAAATATAAAAGAAATGCATAAATGTAAAAGAACTTTTAGTGAGTGAGGGTATATTTGGTTATTTATTTATTTATTTGGCTTCACGCCATAACTCTTGCGGGGTAGCCAGAGACGACGGAGCGCCAAACGCTACGGTCCCTGCATACTTATTTCGCCTCGGCCACAGACGTCAACCTCTTCATACATGCCCTATATTTTGCTGAGAGTAAGTAAATGATAAGAGTATAAAATCATTACTGCTACGAACATACCGACCTATTAACAGCTATTAGAGAATTATACATAGTATTGTGTGAAATTGATATTTTATAACTGAATCTTTTTGATTGATAACTTTAATATCTTAATTGTTATTGACATCATATGTTTTTATTGATATCAATCACTTACAGAGAAGATTAGCCATTATTTTGGAGATGGTAGTGAATTTTCATTTAATATATGAAGTGGGAATGTTCAGAAAGTTTTGAAGCTACCATAATTTATTGATATCGGTATTCAGACTGAGATAACAATACAGGAGTTATGAATGTAAGAAAATTATTTATTATATGATTTACAGTATTAAATATTATAGTACATTATTTAAATGTAATTTTTGTAATACTTTGATAATTAAGTCATTTATTGTATATGGCGACACGAGCAGTGAATTGTGAAAAACGAAAAATGGTTGTTTACAAAATATAAACTCCGACATTTATTTAACGAACAGGAAATTTTATTTACTCAAAAAAATTTTTTGCTAATATAGTTAAATAGTATTTTTAAAGAAATATTATATGTAACCATTAGTGTATAAATACTTAAATTGTGAGTAAAATACTAAAACACAAGAAATCACAGATGATGGTGAGATTGATGTAAAAGTACTAGAGAAACTTAATCTAAAACGTACTTTCAAAGAAAAACGACGAGAACACATCGTCCGTTGGTTAAATTGTTTAACCAAAATACAAGTTAATATATTTGTGATAAAAAAAAAGTTTTTTTTTAACATGCGATGTGTATATATAATTTTCCTAGGCCGGCTACGCTCTAGTGAATCCTCGGATGTTGCAAAAGTTCATGGGCGGCGGTGATCAAAAACCATCTGTGACCCGCCAGCTCGTTTGCCCTCCTCTTACTTAACTGAGAAATGTTTCAAAGGCTTTTGCTTAAAGCCGTCTTTTTTGTACCTTTTGCAGTATTTGGGAAAAAATACTTGTATTATTTATTCAATTTATTTAACAGAATATAAGTATTTAAATAACAGTTTATGGTAGTTTAGAGTTGAGACAAAAAATAATTATATGTAACTTATTAGATGGTAAATTACTTCTGAATAATATTAGGTAATATTAGAATTTAACATGTTTTCATCGTCATTAAAAGTTAAAAAAAGAAAAACATAAAAGTGTCATTTTCCTTTTTAAATGTAAAAAGGACAATAAATCTATAGACGAGTCGATCTATGCTTAATACTTCTTCAAATAGATTGACACTTATTTTCCTATCTTTTGATCTGTGGGCGGTATGTGGAAGACAAGTTAGTTATTGTCTTTGTTCGACTTCGCTTTCATTACTATTATCTTTTAGTAACAACAGAACTAACTAGTATATCCTGTCGTGGATATTAATCTATTATCTGACAGAATACAGATAATAACTAAGTCCAATCACCTCTATATAATTGCTTCGATGAAACAAGTGGTGAATGAAAACACGAGGAGGTCAAAGGTATGGAATTGGAATCTATTCCGTACATAGTAATAGAAAGGAATCAAAGATAAACTATTTGTATGTTAAGAGCTAATGTTACTAACTGATCTTTGCATTTCGAACGATGACTGATATAAGTGACTGTAATCCAAACTGTTCTATTAAAAAAGCCAAAGAGAGTTTATCGTACATTTTTCAGTTAGTGATACAAAAAATACACTACATAAAATAATCTATGAATAAAATTATAGTAGATAGTTTTAGATTAGCTTGCTTGCTAGATCAATATTTTTTATAATTTCTTACTAATTATAAATGTAATTAAAAATTCAGTTGATGCAAAGTATATGATAAAATCAAGAGGTTTCAATTTCAGAATTTACATGTAAAATTCACAAGCTGTTTCAATTCATTTTGTATCTAAGATACAAGAATTTTAAATAGGGTTGTATAAACAGAGAAGATCCTCCACCAACAATAATAATACCAACCTTTCTATAATGTTAGTGGTATTTTAATACAAATGTAACCTTTTCTATTTTCAATATAAATATGAAAGACACTGTAATGAATGAGATTACATTGGATTAATCATTCGCGGTTAAGGCTTCATTTAGAGAAGGCAAAGATTACTCACGTTGGATGAGACTGGATCGAAGCCAATTCTAGTCTTCTTTACTCACCAATAAACTACGATACAGATTGAATGTCGACGGAAAACAAAGTGATTTGTTACATTTATGTTCAATGTACATGGTTTTATATTTAGGATTATCGTATTTAGATTAAAATGAGATCATTTCTTCATTTATTTTATTTTTGTCAGACACATTATCTGATTAATGATTCAAACACATGTTTATATATTTTAAGTAATAATTGTTGTCCCAAAGTAATTTATAAATGAATGACTTTTGGATCGTCGACGTTACTGTCCATATTAAGTATTGTGTTAATTACTTTTTTCTTCATTAAAGAAAATTTCCTCTCAGGGTGTTTCTATTCGTTATTGTGCAAAAGGGTCGATGCCCGATGTTTTGACCTCCTCTAACCAACTTAATTATTCTCGTATAGACAACCGACAATAAATCTTACAAAGCTTGCACACTAAGACCTAATGTGGTATCTTCTTATAATTTAAAACTTTATCAGTTTTCATTTTAAGATCTTAATAACATTTAAAACTAGTAGATTATTTAGTATTAAATATCTATTATAAAAGATTCTCAGAAGTCAGCAGCCGAACTAAACAGATTAAATTATCTCGCTCGCAGCATCCATTGCGCCGCTTCTCCGCTGCAGTTAACCTCGTTTAACACATGAAAACACAATATCATATCAGAGTAAGGGCACAAAATATTTGCTGGTTATATTAAAGACAAAGTTTTTATTATAGGTATTAAGCATATAATGCAAAGTCATTATTCCATAAACGAAAAGTTTAGGTATAGCATATTAAGATGAGGAAGAAACGTACTTCAATAAAACGTAGATTAATATATGACAAATTATCTAAGAGTTATAGTAAATAACTTATCATGTCGGAGGTTTAGCGGCAGTTTATTTAAGAGTACAATGAAAATAGTAGTTTGCGAAGTACATGTCAAAGCTAAAAAGTATTGGGTTATCTGTATACATATATGTCACGATGTTCGTTTTGCGCTAATCTTTGAAACCACCGAATGAATTTAAACGAAATTAAGTAGATATCTATTGTTTCATTCAACTTCAAAGTTAGAATAGTTTTTTTATTGTGGATTTGAGTTTTATTATACGTAAAGGATTTAATTAACTTTTAAGTTCTACGAGCTTCCAAAAGATGGCGGTGTAAATAGTATTTTTTATTGATGATATGTACAACAGTGTTTGAAGAAAATGAAATCGTTAGCAATAGCTGGTAATATATAGTAATAATATATAATATAGTCGTTTTGACAATCACACACACACCCGCACAAGCACACATGGGCAGTACGCATGCACACTCATACAAAAACACACACACTCACACATAGATGTTACACATTTCTTTTACAACTGAGCATCTTTCGATATTTTAATTATATTTCAAACATGTAATTCTTAAAAGTGTAATCCTATTTGGTTTTAGTAATGAGAGAATAGTGTAATTATGTTTTAACAACCACTGCTCGAATAATTTGAGAGAACTCCGACATTTATTTAACTAACAGGGTATTTTATATACCTAAAAAATAATGTTGCAAATATAGTTAAATAGTATATTTTAGTTTCAAGAATATATTTATTGCATAAAATAAAAAAAATAAAAAATTGAGAGTAAAATACTAAAACACAAGAAATCACAGATGATGGTGGGATTTCTGTAAAAGTACTAGAATAGCCTAATTTTAAACGTACAATAACAGAAAAACGATAAGAACAATTACAGAAAAACGATAAGAACTGAGAAGAAAATTTAAATTATTTAACCAAAATACATGTAAAAATATAGCAAATAAAAAAAACGATTTTTACTTGATACTTCGAGTTTATCTCGAAAACTTTACTTATATTTGTAAATATGTGTACGTTAGCTAATTATTCATCTTTATTCATCTTTAATTATTAGAAAAGTCATCTTGGTAATATTATTCGGTTGGTAATTAAACGTCTTACAGAATCTCCAGTAATCTAGTTTAAGTCCATCTCACTAACTACGGTCGGACACGAGGATTATATTAAGACACGTAAAAGCCTGTTAACATTGAGTATGACACGTAAACGTAAAAAGTCCTAAGTATCTTATATATGCATTTTTATGTTTAAATTTAAGAAAAATTTGTACAAACGTCAATTTCCACTCTCGTAGAATTCAGTGACAGCGTGATTAATGACTATTAAGTGACTACAAGACAAGAGATTAGTATCTAAGGAAGTTATTATATAATATTAATAAATTTGATATTTTTTTTAGAAAAAAAAAAACTATTTTCGTGTTGCTTAAATTCTTGGCAGTGCTTTGCAAACCTGAATTTGGGATCGAAAGATAATTTAATATTTTAAATAATTTGTCTGTTTGTAACTTACATTTCTATCTATACATTAAAATACTAATAGATATTAAAAGGAATACAAACAAATATATTTATCGCCAGAAAATGTTAGTTTAATGTTAAAAGGAAATATTTCTTAGTACAACTATAATTAAAGTAGTTCATGTCTTAACACTGTTCTCGAAGTCATGAGAAAGTTATGCAAGTATTAAGTCTCTGAAGTACTTCTCTTTTATTACAATGATATTTTTTTCAAATTCAAGTAGGCATTTACACGCACTTTTGAATTGTCAATTATTACAATAAAATATAAATATACAATAAAGAAGGTCACAATAGTCAGTCCGTAAGTAAGCTACCACCGGCTCGGAATGCTGCTCTGTTTTTTTATGTAAGAGGAGGGCAAACGAGCTGGCGGGTCACGGATGGACGTAATCACCGCCGCCCATGATCTCTTGCAACATCCGAGGATTTACAAGAGTGTTGCCGGCCTTGTAGGTAGGTAGGAGTAAACGCCTTTTTTGAAGGTACGGATGTCGTACCGATCTGGAAATACCGCCGAAGGGAGTTCGTTCCACAAGCGAGTGGAACTTGGCATCCAGGTAGTAGGGATGGTAAAGAAGTCGATGGCGCGCTGTGCGGTGATGAAATTCAGCGGCAGACATCAGATCGAATAGTTCTTCGGAACACTCCCCGTTGTAAATGCGGTAGAAGACGCACAAAGAAACCACGTCTCTATGCAATGCCAAAGAGTCCAGCCGTTCGCAGAGCACCGGGTCCCCGACCATCCGAACGGCTCTCCGTTGTACGTGGTCTAATGGTAGAAGCTAATATTGGGGTGATCCGGACTAGAGATGAGAACAGTACTCCATATGTGGCCGGACCTGCGCCTTATAGAGCGCAAGTCTTTGGTCAGGTTTGAAATACTGCCTCGCTCTATTGATCACTCCCAATTTCTTCGAGGCCAACTTGGCCTTGCTCTCCAGATGACCACGAAACTGACAATCGCTCGAAATGTCGAGACCCAGTATTTTGATACTTGGCGAGGCAATGAGGGGAGTGCCCTCGAAGAGCGGTGATACGACAAATGGGGTTTTCTTAGTGGTAAACGCGCAAACTTGCCTCTTGTCGGGATTGAATTGAACGTGGTTCAGTTCATCCCACTCAGAGACCATCTCCAAGGAAGTCTCTATAGAAGACACAAGTTTCTTTCGGCACTCGTCGACGTTTTCCCGAGAGAGACCTGCACGGCCGGAATATACCGCATCCCCAGTGCTGTCATCCGCATAACAATGTATGTTGGAGATATCCAAAATATCATTGATGTGCAGGAGGAACAGAGTTGGGGATAGCACGCAGCCTTGGGGTACACCAGCATTCACGGGCTTAGGGTTAGAGCAAAAACCGTCGAGAACGACCTGTATGCTCCACCCAGTGAGGAAGCTGGTGATCCACTTGCATAAACTCTCGGGAAGCCCATAGGAAGGTAGCTTCGAAAGGAGCCCCTTGTACCATACACGATCGAAGGCTTTCGCCATATCCAGACTAACTGCCAGACCCTCTCCCTTGCTTTCAATAACAGCTGCCCAATGATGCGTAAGATATAACAGAAGATCACCAGCCGATCGACCATGGCGAAAGCCATATTGCCGGTCATTGACCAACTGGTGATCCTCGATGTAGGTTAGGAGCTGTTTATTGATGATGCTCTCCATTACTTTGGAGAGAAGAGAGGTAATGGCGATGGGTCTGTAGTTAGCTGGGTCCGAGCTATCACATTTTGTAGGGATCGGATAGACAAGGGCACGCTTCCATGAGACCGGGACTACGCCTTTAAGGTAGGAGTACCGAAATAGACGCGTTAGCACTAGTGTCAAGTGGACTCGACTTATGAACTTGCAAGGAAAGGAGGGCTTTGCGGATGAATTTTTGCAGAAAAACTATTTCCGGCATTAAGTTTGGACACCGCGGGATGACAGGCGGTGCCTTCCCCGGGTCGTCCAAAGTCGAGTTTGAGGCAAAAAGAGTGCCCAAGAGATTTCTCTTTCTCTTTTGCCGTGTAGGCCAAAGAGTGGGCCGGCCAGAAACTCGACAGTTGCTCTTTTCAAAAAAAATATAACAATCCTAGGTGATATACATTATAATATAAATCCTGCAAATGATTCAACAACTTAAGTTCCATATATTTCGATCTACTAAAAACTCTTGAACGTTATAATAAGATTTATAGAATAATAAACTTTTGATTTTAGATTTAAAACCAGGATAAGGAAGGTCTAAGATATCTTGTGGAACTTTATTATATATGCGTATACTCAAACCTATGAAGGATTTATTAACTTTTTGAAGCCGAAACTTTGGCGTTACGAGTAGGTTTTTATTTCTCGTATTTATCGCGTGTCTTTCACTGTTTTTTATATAATTATTTAAATTTTTACGTATGTATAATATGTTATTATAATTTATATTTTAATTATATTTGAATTTATTTATTTTATATATTTATATATAACTAAAAGAAAATTCGCTTTTGCTATATCTGTAAACGCCATAAAAATAACAAAAATTGTTGTGAATTGTATAAAAATAAAATGACTTGCAAAATCCACCCAATTCCCAATATTAATAATAACATCGGACTTTCGCAAGAAAAATATTTGTCAGGATTCATCCGGAGATAAACCAATTAACTCATTTACGATTGAATGTTTAAAATCAAAGTAAACATACATTTTACAAACTGTCCTTACGTACTATTAATACTATTAATACTATTCAATTTATTTTAATTAGTATCATTCAGTTGAGAGATGTCTTCAATAAATTACATGCTTTTAATTAACAAATATATTTCATCGACTAGCAATATACGAATATGTTATCTTTGTTAGTTTACAAACTATACACACACATATACACGCACACACTCACACACATAAGTTATTGCAATATATTTTAGCAGTACTTTTTTAATAACAGGACAGCACAGAAAGCCTGCGATCCCTGATAGCTTGTTTAACACTAAGATACTTATGTATTATTCAAATGCGAGGATCAGACCAAATAACTTATTAACTTAAAATAATAACTATAGTTATATAACTTAGTGAGTGTAGGAATTACTTTTTTTCTAAAAATAATACACAAACTGAGAAATAAGCTGTCCTGCTACATCCATGTTAAAAAAATGCTAAATGTTAATATAAGAAGACTGTACAACTCCTTAAGTATTTATAGGATTAACTAAATAAATATTTTTAGATTGTCAACAAATTAAGACGAACAAAGAAAAGAATTTAGTACATTTCAGTAGAAAATTAGATGCAGATATTTTTAAACCTTACTTAGTAATGAAGTTCAAGGGAAGTAGAACACTTACTGAGATTGCTCATACTCGTAAGAGTCTTAGCCTCATTCCAAAACTTATGTTTTAAAAAGTTTACGAAACCACGGAAGCGTGGTTTCACATCTAATATTTTTTGAGCTACATATTTATATAAGAAAAATGCCACAGTTTCTTCATTTGCTGCACCAACCTTATGAATTTATTTTGATGTATTTTATTTTGAAATTGGAATTTATTTTTATATTATCTATTTTAAGAGCTTCTTTATATTAACAATTCAAACCACCAAATAAATAAGAATACTTATCAAAGTTCACATGAGTAAGAAGACTCAGCATCTGCTGCCTTCGCTTAGATTGTAATCGCTGACAATTGGATATTTAAGAGATCAGCGACATTGTAAGAGTTACTTTATTTAAATCTTTTCTTATTTTATTCAGTATTTAGCCACTATCTAAGTCATAATGGCAAGAATTTCTCTCATTATCTCAATAATCAAACAATTTTGGTAATCTCGAAATATCGTTGCTTATATTTCAACCCTACTTATCATGGCATGATTGTGATTTGTTATTATAATTAAAGAGTCATATTAATATATATATATATATATATATATAATAAAATATTTTTGAAAAATTATCTATTATTTTGAATATATAACAATCTTGTGCATCTGTACAATTTCTGTAATCACAATAAAAAATTATAACACCAAGAATTTTCGAGTTTGATTTTTTTTATAAAACAAATAGCAAGTTAGTATTGAATATTGTTTACATGGTAATCCTGAATAAGCTGATTCTAATAAATTAATTGTACTGAGATACGATTAATTTTATATAATTTTATGATTTATTATTTTCTAATAATCTTAAATTCTGCGTACCTTCATTCACATCGTAATTATATAAACTTATCACTACATTTAGTTAACTTTGGTGCACGTAGAACTATCATGGTGAAGGCGAATAGCGAAAAGAAGTAAAAAGGTTTGCTTTGCAGATGAAAAGAACATGATTTCAAGTTGAAATAAACTAAGACTAAACTGTCTGTTGAACTCGAAGGCTTTTACTTATAGGGTTCTCTTTTGTACCATTTGCAGTACTTCAGAATAAGCAACTTACACTATACCTTCAGTTAATTAGTTTAAAGGTACTAGTATATTAGTAAACTAGTATATTTGGAAGAAGATTAATCATCCCTAAGTAAAATAACTATAAAATAAGGAATTACTTTATTCACCGTCTTATCGTCTTATATTTTACCTGATGATGGTATGTGGAAGGCAATGTATTTTCCGTTTGATTTCTTCATATGAGTTTCTTTCCAATACTACTTTCCAATTGTAAGAACGTAGAACGAACTGGTATATATTTTATCTAATACTGGTCCTACTACATATCAGTATTGATACTAAATTGGTCTAATCAAGTAATTACATGGACGTGTAAGCATAAAATTGATTGACTGTAATTGACTTTTGAATTGACCCAGATACCAGTCAGTTGAGCTAAAATACTTTGATCGAAAGTAACAGACACCGTAAGGATTTAATTAATTAGTTAGTACATTATCAAATCTAAAAAACAGATTTCGAATGGAAAATGAAATCGAAGGTCGTAATGTCTTGCTTTTTTTTTATATAATTTCACATATTCAGTTAATGTAACATACATGACAAGATCACACTTTCAGTTTTAGAATATTACAGCTTAAGAAATAAATAACTGAAAGGAAAGTTTGTTTAATATTACAGCTTGAGGAATGAACGCCATATTGTTAATATAAAAAATAAATCTAAGTTTATTCATTAGTGTTTTACAATAATTCAAAATAATATCTTAAAAAAAGAATTTTGCAAAAGAATAAATTGTCTCCGGTTGTATAAATGTTTGCAGAAATCTTGCTCTTTACTTAATCTTCTATTCAGTGTAAGCCGATTTAGTAATTCGGTACATTAGAGAACTTGTTACAATTAAATCTCAGTGAAGAATATTTTCTAAATTTTTTATTCAAGAGAGATAGTTCTTTAAATCACAGTCATCGAAGCTAGATTTCATACATTTGTATTTACGTGAATTGGTGTCTGATAATTATTAATAATACCTCTGAGCACAGACGTGTACTGGCGGCACTAATTAATTCATTTATAATAACTTTGGGATGATTTGTCGTAATAAATATTTTTTTCCGTTATATAATCATGTGATTAAATTATTAAGAAATGAGAAGAATTCATTCATTCTTATTTATAAATACGACAATCTAAATACAAAACTGCGACATTAATCCTAAGTATAACCACGTATATTTTTAACGAGTCACTTTGTTTTTCGTCTACATTCAATCTGTATCATAGTTTATAGGTGTCAGAAGAAATATAACAATTGTCTTCGATCTAATCTCATCCAACGTGTGAAATCTTTTCCTTCTCTATCTAAAGTCAGATAAGGCTTTATTAACAAGTATATATGTATTGCAAAATGTAAAAATATGATTTCAAAAAAAATACATTATATGTATATATATTTGTATTAAAATATCAGTAGTATTTACAATACTGTTGATGGAAGAAGTGTCTAATTAATTATTGTCTTGGATATGATATGATTTGTCACAATTCGTCATTGGTACTACTGCTAGTACTACGAGATAGTCTGAATATTATCACATTACAATAAAAGGGCTTGTCATGAAGTTATTTAAAAATAAGCAACTTTTGTGAATGCAGGCTTATGGCACAACGCGGATGGACTTTTGCCCTACAGCTAGTATATTATAAAATAAATAAAGTATTTTTTTCACTGTCCCCAGGTTTAATTGCTGATGATAATTAATGATAGACAATTTTATTTAATATAAAAATAGTCTAGAAAATATTATAACTTATAAGTAGGCTTATAAAATAATATTTTTAAAACAAAATACACTTTTGGAATCAACATCATCATCATCATAGTTCACAACTCTAAGATATGCTTAATTAAAAAGTTGTTATTTCTTATAATTAATATATTTAAAACATCAATACATTTTTAAAATGAAGGTTGTTGCGGAAATAGATACCTCAGGCGACCTTAAGCGGAAGGTCGGGGTGAGTGGTCAGATGAAGTGACCTTGTCTCTGACTAGACCCATTTTGGGAGTCCGGCTTAGAAATAAATTCATGTTGAGCTTTTGACTCTTATTAAAGGGTGATGAAATGTAAATGAAATAACACGTATTATTTAACTAAATTAGACTCACTGCTGAACCGAAAATGGGTGAAATTCTGTATGTGTTCTATTGTCTATCTGGTGTTACTTTGTGTCCGATAGATGTTAGTTTACAATAACAGAAGTGGCATACATTTTATATACACATATTTTTTTTTACATCATTTTTATTAATAAATATTATGTGGCAAAATTATACAAGTATTTATTATATATTTTGTTAATTTTGTTTTTTAATATTCGGACAGCTTTATTCAACGTTTATAGCATCAAATTAATCAGTCCCACAGTGTATAATTATTTATACTAAAACTTTAATAGTAATTTGTAGCATTGATCAGAAAATATAAAAAAAAATGTTTATTATAAAATATTACTACAAATAGCTCTATAATTTTATTTCAATTAATTTATAATAAAATTTTTAATGTAATAAATTAAAACGCCCCAAGCTATGTTAAACCTTTGGGACAAAGGGATTCAATTTAAAAGTGTACCAATAAATGTTCTCAACGGAGGAAAGCGGGTTTTATTGAGGTCAGATTAAAAATCATAATTTGAACGTTTTCTTTACTCTATAAACAAATTAATATACATAATTATTAACAGTATATTATATGGGAAAGTGAGTAATTATTGGTAAAGTGACCGGACCTTTAACAGTGTAATTTCTTTGTATACAAAACTGTTTTACGTTTAATGTAAGATCAGAAGCATTCAATGTTTTTAATTACTTTTATTTAAATCAACATTGTTTTTGATTTCAATTTTCTGTTGAGAAATTTATAAAATAATTAGAATAATGGTAAATAAACTACTTGGGCATTTTCGGTCTTAATTGATGCTCAAAACTGAAATATTAATAATACCTTCATCGACCGCCGGAACTTCTTGGCTGTAAAGGTCGCTCCAAGGTCTCTGGACGATAATGACTTCCTGCGATAACTATTAATGATCCCTTTGTGTGTAATAAGAAAACTTTTGAAGAGATGTCTAAATCAAATATATTATATAAGTTAATTAATACTAGTAATATTAAAGTTTAGACATTTGTATTACTAGATTAATTAGTTTATATTTTAATTAACATATCTGTTTTTCAAATACCTAAGTTATTAATATTGTAATATATTATGTTCTAAGGGGTTTACTTGTTATGTTTATTTCAATGAGTATTATCGGGGTAATATTGTGGAGCCAACTTAACCGGGAAGTTATTGAAACCTTATATGCAGTAATACCAACTATTAATTACAAAACTGTATAGGAAATTTAAGTACATCAAGTTAATCTCAACTTATATTTAAGTCTACGTGCTAGTGATGATCAAAACAAATAGTTGTTTATGTTAGGTGTTTATCAAATTACCATAATACATTATTCAGTTTCATAAGGTTGGGTGCACTTTACCTACAATTTAATATAGATCAAATATCCCACATTGAAGTATTATCCCATTATGTTATGTTATTTAATGACAACAGCAACAGTATTCTATGGTTTTTCAGTTGAGTAGTAGACGCAAGCCCGCTGCTTCGTTTCTTAAATGAAATACATTTGATCAGATGCAATTTAACGAATTCAGTAAAACAAACTATAAATTATATTATTTGGATAATACAAAGAATGTATTATAAAGAAAAAGATACATTACTGTTTTAATAAAGAATGATCTTTTGCTTCTTAGAACATAAATCTATGTATTGATATATAATTCATTTAATTGTGTTATATTAAATAAGAGTTTTAGTTAACACTTTCACTGCCAGCTCCGTAGCGTGTACGGAGACGCAAGTTTCACCCCGTGTTTCACCCCAAGGCCGTAGCATGTACGGCCAATTAAAAGTCAATTTTTTATAGTATTTAATTGGCTCAACATTTTTTTTACTATTTTTCCGTTTATTTAAATGCCTTTATGCAAACGTTTATATGAAAAATTGAAACAGCACACAGGGCTCAATTTCTGAAAATCTGATGGCAGCGAAAGTGTTAAGGGAGAATAGTACCCAATAGTGGTACTACATCGGTATGACATAGTTTATGATATTTATGGAGTTTTGTTGGTCGTAGTGAAAATGTTACGACCGAGCGTTACTGCGGAATAACATATGAATACATACGGATTATGGGTAGAAAGTTATAGTGCCTAACTTTACATGCTCTATTTTATGTTTTCTTTTTTAACTTATGTAATTTTCTTTCATTCTTTTAATACCGCGTCGTTGTCTAAAGAAATAAGACTACTCCTGTCATTAGTGACTAAAAGTTTTACATTTAATAACTGATTAGTTCTTTTATATTTTTAGTCTCCCGAATATAATGAAGTGAGACATATTATATATAATTTCAACATTTACTTAATAATTAACTTTATTCTAGATAAGGCAACAGAAAACAAATTAGTATGATCAAAGCGAATTTCAAAACTCAACTCATTACTAAGCCAAAGGTTGAGCTTTTGTCAGTCTGTGTAACACTAACCCTTGATAATTGAATACTACCGGAGATTGGACAAAAGCTACAGCTTTGATGTTTTTTAAACTGGATGATCTTTATGTACAAATTGTTGTACCACCAACAATTCGTACATAACGTTTGGTGGTACCAAGTTGATATTTAATCTGATTATTAGCTGTCATTTAGTAATAAGGCGGTATTTATTATTTATTTCTTATAAAAACTACACTTTTTGGTTTAAATAATACGTCGAAGTAAGACTTTTTAAATCCCTTAAGTTGATAAATTTTAACCGTAGGTACATGTAAAACTCTTAATTCAGTTTAGAAGCTTTGTCAATTGAGCTGTAATCCTCGTTATCGGGAATATATATAAGGCTTCTTTCTAAAGTCCTAACCAATGTTTCCACTTTTCAGTATAGCATAAAATTAGGCCTGAGTTGGAAGTTTGGAAGTTCTTGGGCAACGAAGAAATGGAGGCCACTAAGTAATAACCATTTTCCAAATAAAATAACTGTATTTATTTGTCAAGTCTTTCAAAAGTTTATTGTCAGCAAATAAAATTATTGAATATCAGTTACAATCTATTAAAAGCAATAAAAATATGTTATGTTTGTGCAAGTATTATTAATAAAAAATGCATAATAGAAGTTTGGGAGGAAAGCAGTCAACATTTTTTTATCTTTATTGTGAAGGTCTCAGGGCAGCAGGCCCGCCTGCACTCACCTTAATCCGGTCCTGATTATTTCACACAAATTGCTGTTTGTAATTGTCTTTATAAATCGTTCCGATTAATCATATATTATATATTTATTTAATATTAAAATAAACTTGAAATAACTAAACATGTTTATAAATAGTTTTAGTAATGTTAAAAATACAAAGTCTTAGCCCTTAGGACTGTTAAGAATACTGAATTTAAAATTAATATAATTTTGTATTGCAAACATAAATTATTATTTAATTAATTGAGAGTCCATTGTACGTGGAGAAACATATGAATATATTTTAAGTTTTCTGTACAAGATATACAAACATATTTTAATCCGGCGTACATTAATTACATCTTTTTAATGAAGTGGGTCTGGATTAACTTAATCTTATTAGTATCATGTTTACTCGCATTACTAATTAGTAAGACGTGTTTATTAGATTAGTCTGGTCTCTGTCAGATGATAAATGAATTATCCACTTAATTAAATCCCTAATGTAATCCTACGTTAGTTTGAGATAAAAGATATAGAATTCTAGATTTATTGAGACGGGTAGCGATACGGTAACTTAGTTGTTAGGCTGATGGGACGATTTATTTATATATAATTTCAGACTCTACTACAACAATTTAAAACCTAAATTTGTAATATTTAAATCTTAATCATTATTAAGAGCAGTTATATTAATTACAAATTTACTACAAAATATTACTTTCATTGAGTTATTTGTGGGTTCCGTTTGGTTGTTTACCGATAGTTTAAACGAATTTAAATAAACGCTGTAAGATAGTTGTGGTTCTAATGAAAGTAAACACAAACACACAACACAATCAATTAGTTTAATAATTTATTATATTACAACCATATCTTTGTTAAGCATTATTAAAAAGTAAATAAATTTTCTTTTTCTTTTTCTACAAAATAATATTAAACATACGCCTCAAGAATAACCTCATCACCTCAAAAAGATATAAAGCTTGATGTTTATGTTCGTATTTTAATAAGAATTTTAAGTATATATCATATAGAATATATATATATATATATATATATATATATATATATATATATATTCTGATATATAAAATTAGTTGTTTATAATAATGTTATTCTTAGGTTGTTTTTTTTTTAAAGATACAAATAAAAATAGTAGAATAATCAATGCAGAATACAACGCCAAAAAATCCAAACGAAGCAGTTATATAGCCAATTTTGTAGAAATTCAAACGAATCGAAGCGTAGGTTAGCGAGAGCGTGTTCCAGCGATACGAATAGATGATAATCTGATGAATCCAACTCTGTGATTTCTAACTGAGTGATTCGATCGTTTTGCTGATAACGCGGCATTATCGAGGCGAAAAATGTATTTTCGTTAATGGTATTTTTTAAATTAATGTTGTACTTAAATCGATCATTTGCTGATGATAACAATTTTTATTACCGGTTTGACCAGGTTAGTACCAGGCAGCTGATAGTAGATGACACCCTTTTTATCCCACCAAACAAACAGCGTTCTCTTCTATCTAAAGTGATTCAGTTTTTCAATGGATGTCGATGGTTTAACTGGACTCGTCTATGATTTACGAAGCTTGGGTTTTACAAAATACATCCATCTCTTATCACTTAATACGATTTGTACGAATTTTCTGTACTATCCGTTGAGCAGAATTTTACAAATGGTTCTCCAATTTTTTTGTAGTCTTTCGTTCAAACCATGTGGAATCCATTTCCCGACTTTCTGAATTTTCCCTATAGCGTTAAACGAATTGAGATGTCTTTCTGCGACACATTAAATTAGTCGGCGAGTTCTTATTGAGTTTGTGTTTCATCTTCATCCAATGAGGCTTGCAAGTCGTTGTCTTAAACTTTTATGAAGTCTTCTCGGTGGTTGGTTAGTTACGTTCTTCGATTTTCACGTCAAAATTAGCACTATTGAATTTTCTAAACCACTAAAAACACTGTGGTTTACTAAGAGCATGTAAGCTTCGATAAATATTCGTTGTAATTTTGAAGAAGTTTTTTTTAAAGAAAACAAAAATTTTTCGTACTTAGAAATCTCGAAACGTTACATATTTGAGGTTATAGAAAATATGTATTAGAATATAGAATTTGCATTATAATTTTTGCAACTGTCCATGCCGATGATATTTATTTTTATTATTCTACTGATTTACTCATAAAATATGCAAAATGAAAATATAAAATTGTATCTACTGAAACGAAATTTGTATCTTTAGTAAGAAAATGTTAAATTAATTTGTTATAAAGTATTATTAAAATACTTTAGAGCTTTTATTTCAACCATTGTAAAATTTATATAAATATCTGAGGCGATGCAAAATTCTTGGTACGAAAGGATTCAATTTGAAATTCTACTAATTGATACTTTCAGCGGAAGAATGTGGATTTGATAGAGTTGAGACTTTAATCCTTATTTTCTAAACCAATTAACATTATTGTTAGATATAGGTGACGAAATAACGTGACCCTTTACAGGTTAGCATATATTTATATAAAATTATTTTATACATTTACTGATGCTAATTTACTCTTCTTTTAACACTGTTAAATCTATTAAAATATAATTATTGTTTTATTTAAATAGAATACATATTGTAGTGTAGATTTTAATTTCTCTAAATTAAAATTTCTCTAACTACAAAATATTATGGAACAGTAATTAGGGACAGTTAATTGACAGTAAAAACTGATTTTTTTCCTGGAAGTTATAAAAATTTCTAATATTATAGAGGAATTTGATCGAGGAGTTACTTAAACCTTATGTACAGTACTACCAAAGTGTAATTACAAAAATCTGTAGGAATTTTAAGTTCATCAAGTTATGCTCCACCTATATTTAAGTTTAGAGGTTACTAGTGTAGAATGATTAAAACAAATATTTACGTAACGTGTTTATCAAATTGACAAAGTCAAAGTATTGGTAAATAAGGATATTGTTCTAAATGTAATCATTTGAGAAATTTCGGTAAGGTTATAACATTTTTGTTTTATTCATTGTTTATATATAAATATAAACAATCTAACGTTTTATAATGTATATCATTTTTATATTTAAAGAGACAACTGCTGCCTGATCTTACCTAATGACTGAAAATTTATTTTATCAATAAATATCCAACAGATGACGTCAATCAGACAATACCTGTCAGTAGCAATTTTAAAAATTTAATATTTAGAAACACCTAATTTACTTATTGTAACATTGGTACTGCTTCCTAAAATACCTGCTTTTTAATAAAATCAGATATGTAATTAGGTATATTTATTACTCAATTTCATAAAGTTTCATTTATTCCTTGTTTTATTTCCACCATTATTGTAATAGTAAACTATTTAAAATATGGCAACTGATGGAAACAATTTGGTATTTTATTTTTTTACTCTTTAATGTATTTTACAAAAGGCAGGCTTATTATCTGTTGGCATTCTCCATCAGGTAACCTTTGTGAATGGTGAGCATTTGCGGTAGGCAAAGGCAAGGTAGAAAATAAAAATTATATGATCAAAACGAACTGCAAACTTAACACAATAAAAAGTGAAAGGTTGAACTTATTGTCAGTCTATGTGAACTGACCTCTGATAATTGGGTACCGCCGGAGTTTGGACAGAAGCGACAGCTTTGATGTTTTTTTGAAACTAACTTTAACTGGATGAACTCTATATACGAGTTTTTCGTTTGACCAAGTTGAGTTTTAATCTTATTATTAGCTGTCATTTAGTAATGAATCCTTTTTTATAATTAGTTTGTTATAAAAATACACTTTATGGTTTCAATAACATGTTATTACATTTTAATACTATTGAAATTTATTACGTTATTAAAATTTAATTAAGGTATATATTAGATACTTAACCGCTTTGCCAATTGAGCTACTATATTTGCCTTCATCTTGATTATTCTAGAATCCTATATTTATTTCTCCTGATCCTGATAAGGATACAGGCAATTTCTATAAGGCGTCTTCCGAAAATCCTAGCCAATGTTTTCATTTTGGAGTATGGAATAACATTGATAATATCACTCAAATTTCTGTTTTGAAGTGTCTTTAATAATCTTTAATCATTGGAAATATGTTTATTTTTAATTTAAATAAACTTGACATAACTAATATGTTCATAGATGATTTTAGTCCTGTTATAAAATCTTAGTTCTTATGACTGTTAAAAACATTGAAAATTAAACACCGTGTCCAAAACTTTTTTTTTTTATAATTTCTAATACAAATATTAATATATAACGTTCATACTTCCATTTAAATATATATAGCTAATGATAGGGAATAGATGCATGAATGTAAAAGGATCATAACGAAAATTATAAGATCACAAAGGAATTTATCCCAAAAGGATTTATTTCTCCTGTCACGCTTTAAGTGTCTGAAGGTATATTTAGTTGAGAGTACGTAAACGATAATGAAAATAATATACTGCTACAAATATACCAACCTTTTATAACTTGGAAGACACAAGTGAAAAAAGAATAGTTATACGTAGTGTTGAAAATAGGTTTCTTCATATAGCCAAGATATTAATATTGTAAAATATTAAGTTCCAAAGGATTTACTCGTTTGGTTTATTTCGAGGAATATATTTCTCTACTTGAAGTAATAATAAAATATAGTATTGTGGAGTCAACCTGACCGGAGAGATGCCCGCCAAATTATTTATGAAAGTACTAACTTTTAATTATAAAACTTTGTAGGAATTGCAAGTGTACCAACTCTACCCGTATTTAAGTTTACATCTTACTTAGAATGATTAAAACAAATGTTTATGTTACGTGTTTATTGCACTGTTTTAGTGTCAGTACGTGCTATTTATCATAATTCTCATTGCGTTATCCCATTATATTATGTAATTTTTTAAACAGAATTCTATATTTTTTCAGTTGAGTTGACGCAAACCAGCACTTCTTCGCCACTTGAGTGAAAAATTTTAACATAAGAAATAAACGAGTTCAATAAAACAAATTATACCTATTATTGTGAGGATGTGTAACATAAAAAAAAGATATAACACTGTTTCTGTAAATAAAGAAGAAATTACTAGTTTGTTAGGAAACAGATTATAAAATTTATATACAATTCATCCAACTTAGCTGTAACTCTTATGTGATTCTTGTGTCAAGATATTATGTACGAGTTACAGCTAAGGGAAAATAGTATCAAATAGTAGTATTCAACACTGATTACTTCTATATTATTTATTTATAAAGTTTTGTTTGCTGCAGTAACATTGTTACGACGGGCCGTTACTAAAGAAAATTACTAACACATGAATACATACAAAATAAATACGAATTACGAATAGAAAGTAATAGTATTCTACTTTACTTTATCTTATTTTTTATGGCCATGCTGTAATCTAAAGAACATTTTAAGATTTTTAATTGCTGATTTTTTACTTTTAAAGGGGCAACTGCAACCTGATCTTACCCAGCCAAAATTTATTTTAACAATAAATGCCCAGCTAATGACGTTAACTCCTGTCATTAAAGACTTCGAAAGTTTTATATTTAGAAACCCCTTATTTCTTTTAAATGACTCATAATATGGCACTTCTTCATAAAACATTACCCATAATGTTAAAAATATAAAATCAATTGTTCGTACTAAGTTGACTTTTAGTTTGATTTTTATCATTTAGTAATGAGTCGATAATTATATATTTTTTTGTTGTCAAAATGTAATCTATGATTTGAATAACACGTTATTACTACAATACAATACTTTTTAAATCTATTAATTTGTAAACTTTAATCGTAGCTAAATTCCTGATACAGCTTATTCGCTTTGTCAATTGTGCTAGCGTAACGGCATAGTCATGAAGATAGGCTATATAGGGTAGCTAGATAGTTTAGCCAGCTCTTTATCCAGAGGCAAGCAATATATATAACAGTTCTTGAATTTAATAACCAATATATATTGAAGTATAGAATAACATTGATGATATCTTTAAAAATATTTCCGATTAATTCATTAAATATTTAATTAATATTTAAATAAATTTGACATCACTAGAGATGTTTATAGATAATTGTGAAACTGTTACTAAGTCTCAGCTCTTATGACTGTTAAAACACTGATTTTAAAACAACGTGAGAAAAACTAAATTAAAGTTTATAATAATTATATTACACACGTTAGTATATAAATGTTCATAGTTCCTTTTAAATGTGTTATATTTGTTTATTGTTGGCGAATAAATGCATAAATGTAAAAGGACTGTAATGAAAAATATATGTTCACAAAGGAATACGCTTGACAACCTTTTAGTGAGTGAGGGTAAATTTGGCTATTTATTTATTTGGCTTCACGCCATATCCCTTGCGGGGTAGCCAGAGACGGTCCCTGCATACTTATTTCGCCTCGGCCACAGACATCAAACTCTTCATACATACCCTATATTTGGCTGAGAGTAAGTAAATGATAAGAGTATAAAATCATTACTGCCACGAACATACCGACCTGTTAACAGGTATTAAAGAATTATACATAGTATTGTGTGAAATTGATATTTTATAACTGAATTTGTTTGATTGATAACTTTAATATCTTAATTGTTATTGACATCATATGTTTTTATTGTTATCAATCACTTACAGAGAAGATTAGCCATTATTTTGGAGATGGTAGTGAATTTTCATTTAATATATGAAGTGGGAATGTTCAGAAAGTTTTGAAGCTACCATAATTTATTGATATCGGTATTCAGACTGTGATAATAATACAGGAGTTATGAATGTAAGAAAATTATTTATTATATGATTTACAGTATTAAATATTATAGTACATTATTTAAATGTAATTTTTGTAATACTTTGATAATTAAGTCATTTATTGTATATGGCGACACGAGCAGTGAATTGTGAAAAACGAAAAATGGTTGTTTACAAAATATAAACTCCGACATTTATTTAACGAACAGGAAATTTTATTTACTCAAAAAAATTGTTTGCTAATATAGTTAAATAGTATTTTTAAAGAAATATTATATGTAACCATTAGTGTATAAATACTTAAATTGTGAGTAAAATACTAAAACACAAGAAATCACAGAAGATGGTGAGATTGCTGTAAAAGTACTAGAGAAACTTAATTTAAAACTTACATTGAAAGAAAAACGATGAGAACACATCGTCCGTGGGTTAAATTGTTTAACCAAAATACAAGTTAAAATATTTCTAATAAAAAAAAAGTTTTTTTAACATGCGATGTGTATATATAATTTTCCTAGGCCGGCTACGCTCTAGTGAATCCTCGGATGTTGCAAAAGTTCATGGGCGGCGGTGATCAAAAACCATCTGTAACCCGCCAGCTCGTTTGCCCTCCTCTTGAGAACTGTTTCAAAGGCTTTTGCTTAAAGCCGTCTTTTTTGTACCTTTTGCAGTATTTCGGAAAAAATACTTGTATTGTTTATTCAATTTATTTAACAGAATATAAGTATTTAAATAACAGTTTATGGTAGTTTAGAGTTAGGACAAAAAATAATTATATGTAACTTATTAGATGGTAAATTACTTCTGAATAATATTAGGAATTAATGTTTTCATCGTTATTAAAAGTTAAAAAAAGAAAAACATAAAAGTGTCATTTTCCTTTTTAAATGTAAAAAGGACAATAAATCTATAGACGATCTATGCTTAATACTTCTTCAAATAGATTGACACTTATTTTCCTATCTTTTGATCTGTGGGCGGTATGTGGAAGACAAGTTAGTTATTGTCTTTGTTCGACTTCGCTTTCATTACTATTATCTTTTTGTAACAACAGAACTAACTAGTATATCCTGTCGTGGATATTAATCTATTATCTGACAGAATATAGATAATAACTAAGTCCGATCACCTCTATATAATTAAATGAAAACACCAGAAGGTCAAAGGTATGGAATTGGAATCTATTCCGTACATAATTATTGAAAGGAATGAAAGATAAACTATTTGTATACTTACTGCTAATGCTAATTACTGACTGATTTTTGCATTTCGAACGATGACTGATAATAGTGACTTTAATCCAAACTGTTCTATTAAAAAAGCCAAAAAGAGTTTATCGTACATTTTTCAGTTAGTGATACAAAATATACACTACATAAAATAATCTATGAATAAAATTATAGTAGATAGTTTTAGATAAGCTTGCTTGCTAGATCAATATTTTTTATAACTTCTTACTGATTATAAATGTAATTAAAAATTCAGTTGATGCAAAATATATCATAAAATCTAGAGGTTTCAATTTCAGAATTTACATGTAAAATTCACAAGCTGTTTTAATTCATTTTGTATCTAAGATACAAGAATTTTAAATAGGGTTGTATAAACAGACAAGATCCTCCACCAACAATGATAATACCAACCTTTCTATAATGTTAGTGGTATTTTAATACAAATGTAACTATCTTTTCTATTTTCAATATAAATATGAAAGACACTGTAATGAATGAGGTTACATTGGATTAATCATTTGCGGTTAAGGCTTCATTTAGAGAAGGCAAAGATTACTCACGTTGAATGAGACTGGATCGAAGCCAATTCTAGATTTCTTCAGTCACCAATAAACTCCTATACAGATTGAATGTCAACAGAAAACAAAGTGATTCGTTACATTTATGTTCAATGTACGTGGTTTTATATTTAGGATTATCGTATTTAGATTACAATGAGATATCATTTTTTCATTTATTTTATTTTTGTCAGACACATTCTCTGATTAATGATTCAAACACATGTTTATATATTTTAAGTAATAATTGTTGTCCCAAAGTAATTTTTAAATGAATGATTTTCGGATCGTCGACTTTACTGTCTATAGTAAGTATTGTGTTAATTACTTTTTTCCTCATGAAAGATAATTTCCTCTCAGGGTCTTTCTTTTCTTTATTGTGCAAAAGGGTCGATGTACTATGTTTAGACCTCCTCTAACCAACTTAATTATTCTCGTATAGACAACCGAGAATAAATCTTACAAAGCTTGCACACTAAGACCTAATGTGGTATCTTCTTATAATTTAAAACTTTATCAGTTTTCATTTTAAGATCTTAATAACATTTAAAACTAGTAGATTATTTAGTATTAAATATCTATTATAAAAGATTCTCAGAAGTCAGCATCCGAACTAAACAGATTAAATTATCTCGCTCGCAGCATCCATTGCGCCGCTTCTCCGCTGCAGTTAACCTCGTTTAATACATGAAAACACAATATCATATCAGAGTAAAGGCACAAAATATTTGCTGTTTATATTAAAGACAAAGTTTTTATTATAGGTATTAAGCATATAATGCAAAGTCATTATTACATAAACGAAAAGTTTAGGTATAGCATTTTAAGATGAGGAAGAAACGTACTTCAATAAAACGTAGATTAATATATGAAATTAAGAAAAAATAATATGACAAATTATCTAAGAGTTATAGTAAATAACTTATCATGTCGGAGGTTTAGCGGCAGTTTATTTAAGAGTACAATGAAAATAGCAGTTTGCAAAGTACATGTTACACAAGCTAAAAAGTATTGGGTTATCTGTATACATATATGTCACGATGTTCGTTTTGCGCTAATCTTTGAAACCACCGAATGGATTTGAACGAAATTAAGTAGATATCTATTGTTTCATTCAACTTCAAAGATAGAATAGTTTTTTTTTATTGTGGATTTGAGTTTTATAATACATAAAGGATTTAATTAACTTTTAAGTTCATCTAAAGATGGCGGTGTAAATAATATTTTTTATTGATGATATGTACAACAGTGTTTGAAGCATATGAAATCGTTAGCAATAGCTGGTAAAATATAGTAATAATATATAATATAGTAGTTTTGACAATCACACACACACCCGCAAAAGCACACATGGGCAGTACGCGTGCACACTCATACAAAAACACACACACACACATAGATGTTACACATTTCTTTTACAACTTAGCATCTTTCGGTATTTTAATTATATTTCAAACATGTAATTCTTAAAAGTGTAATCCTATTTGGTTTTAGTAATGAGAGAATAGTGTAATTATGTTTTAACAACCACTGCTCGAATAATTTGAGAGAACTCCGACATTTATTTAACTAACAGGGTATTTTATATACCTAAAAAATAATGTTGCAAATATAGTTAAATAGTATATTTTATTTTCAAGAAAATGTTTATTGCATAATATAAAAGAATTATTATATTTAGCCCTTACTGAATATAATATTTAAAAAATTGAGACTAAAATACTAAAACACAAGAAATCACAGATGATGGTGGGATTGCCGTAAAAGTACTAGAATAGCCTAATTTAATACGTACAATTACAGAAAAACATGTTACAATGTAAAAATATTACAAATAAAAAAACGATTTTAACTTCATACGAGTATATCTCGAAACTTTACTTAAATTTGTAAATATGTGTACGTTAGCTAATTATTTAACTTTATTCATCTTTAATTATTAGAAAAGTCATTTTGGTAATATTATTCGGTTGGTAATTAAACGTCTTACAGAGTCTCCAGTAATCTAGTTTAAGTCCATCTCACTAACTACGGTCGGACACGAGGATTATATTAAGACACGTAAAAGCCTGTTAACATTGAGTATGACACGTAAACGTAAAAAGTCCTAAGTATCTTATATATGCATTTTTATGTTTAAATTTAAGAAAAATTTGTACAAACGTCAATTTCCACTCTCATAGAATTCAGTGACAGCGTGATTAATGACTATTAAGTGACTACAAGACAAGAGATTAGTATCTAAGGAAGTTATTATATAATATTAATAAATTTGATATTTTTTTTAGAAAAAAAAAATCAATTTTCGTGTTGCTTAAATTCTTGGCAGTGCTTTGCAAACCTGAATTTGGGATCGAAAGATAATTTAATATTTTAAATAATTTGTCTGTTTGTAACTTACATTTCTATCTATACATTAAAATACTAATAGATATTAAAAGGAATACAAACAAATATATTTATCGCCAGAAAATGTTAGTTTAATGTTAAAAGGAAATATTTCTTAGTACAACTATAATTAAAGTAGTTCATGTCTTAACACTGTTCTCGAAGTCATAAGAAAGTTATGCAAGTATTAAGTCTCTGAAGTACTTCTCTTTTATTACAATGATATTGTCGTATTTAAGACTATTAAAGTAAGTTCCGACGTCGATGCAGGTAACAGAAATAACAACAAAGAGTTATAATTCATTTTTTTTCAAATTCAAGTATTCATTTACACGCACTTTTGAATTGTCAATTATTACAATAAAATATAAATATACAATAAAAAAGGTCACTGTAGTCAGTCCGTAAGTAAGCTACCACCGGCTCGGAATGCTGCTCTGTTTTTTTTTATGTAAGAGGAGGGCAAACGAGCTGGCGGGTCACGGATGGACGTAATCACCGCCGCCCATGATCTCTTGCAACATCCGAGGATTTACAAGAGTGTTGCCGGCCTTGTAGGTAGGTAGGAGTAAACGCCTTTTTTGAAGGTACGGATGTCGTACCGATCTGGAAATACCGCCGAAGGGAGTTCGTTCCACAAGCGAGTGGAACTTGGCATCCAGGTAGTAGGGATGGTAAAGAAGTCGATGGCGCGCTGTGCGGTGATGAAATTCTGCGGCAGACATCAGATCGAATAGTTCTTCGGAACACTCCCCGTTGTAAATGCGGTAGAAGACGCACAAAGAAACCACCTCTCTATGCAATGCCAAAGAGTCCAGCCGTTCGCAGAGCACCGGGTCCCCGACCATCCGAACGGCTCTCCGTTGTACGTGGTCTAATGGTAGAAGCTAATATTGGGGTGATCCGGACTAGAGATGAGAACAGTACTCCATATGTGGCCGGACCTGCGCCTTATAGAGCGCAAGTCTTTGGTCAGGTTTGAAATACTGCCTCGCTCTATTGATCACTCCCAATTTCTTCGAGGCCAACTTGGCCTTGCTCTCCAGATGACCACGAAACTGACAATCGCTCGAAATGTCGAGACCCAGTATTTTGATACTTGGCGAGGCAATGAGGGGAGTGCCCTCGAAGAGCGGTGATACGACAAATGGGGTTTTCTTAGTGGTAAACGCGCAAACTTGCCTCTTGTCGGGATTGAATTGAACGTGGTTCAGTTCACCCCACTCAGAGACCATCTCCAAGGAAGTCTCTATAGAAGACACAAGTTTCTTTCGGCACTCGTCGACGTTTTCCCGAGAGAGACCTGCACGGCCGGAATATACCGCATCCCCAGTGCTGTCATCCGCATAACAATGTATGTTGGAGATATCCAAAATATCATTGATGTGCAGGAGGAACAGAGTTGGGGATAGCACGCAGCCTTGGGGTACACCAGCGTTCACGGGCTTGGGGTTAGAGCAAAAACCGTCGAGAACGACCTGTATGCTCCACCCAGTGAGGAAGCTGGTGATCCACTTGCATAAACTCTCGGGAAGCCCATAGGAAGGTAGCTTCGAAAGGAGCCCCTTGTACCATACACGATCGAAGGCTTTCGCCATATCCAGACTAACTGCCAGACCCTCTGCCTTGCTTTCAATAACAGCTGCCCAATGATGCGTAAGATATAACAGAAGATTACCAGCCGATCGACCATGGCGAAAGCCATATTGCCGGTCATTGACCAACTGGTGATCCTCGATGTAGGTTAGGAGCTGTTTATTGATGATGCTCTCCATTACTTTGGAGAGAAGAGAGGTAATGGCGATGGGTCTGTAGTTAGCTGGGTCCGAGCTATCACATTTTGTAGGGATCGGATAGACAAGGGCACGCTTCCATGAGACCGGGACTACGCCTTTAAGGTAGGAGTACCGAAATAGACGCGTTAGCACTAGTGTCAAGTGGACTCGACTTATGAACTTGCAAGGAAAGGAGGGCTTTGCGGATGAATTTTTGCAGAAAAACTATTTCCGGCATTAAGTTTGGACACCGCGGGATGACAGGCGGTGCCTTCCCCGGGTCGTCCAAAGTCGAGTTTGAGGCAAAAAGAGTGCCCAAGAGATCGGCTTTCTCTTTTGCCGTGTAGGCCAAAGAGTGGGCCGGCCAGAAACTCGACAGTTGCTCTTTTCAAAAGAAATATAACAATCCTAGGTGATATACATTATAATATAAATCCTGCAATTGATTCAACAACTTAAGTTCCATATATTTCGATCTACTAAAAACTCTTGAACGTTATAATAAGATTTATAGAATAATAAACTTTTGATTTTAGATTTAAAACCAGGATAAGGAAGGTCTAAGATATCTTGTGGAACTTTATTATATATGCGTATACTCAAACCCATGAAGGATTTATTAACTTTTTGAAGCCGAAACTTTGGCGTTACGAGTTTGTTTTTATTTCTCGTATTTATCGCGTGTCTTTCACTGTTTTTTATATAATTATTTAAATTTTTACGTATGTATAATATGTTATTATAATTTATATTTTAATTATATTTGAATTTATTTATTTTATATATTTATATATAACTAAAAGAAAATTCGCTTTTGCTATATCTGTAAACGCCATAAAAATAACAAAAATTGTTGTGAATTGTATAAAAATAAAATGACTTGCAAAATCCACCCAATTCCCAATATTAATAATAACATCGGACTTTCGCAAGAAAAATATTTGTCAGGATTCATCCGGAGATAAACCAATTAACTCATTTACGATTGGATGTTTAAAATCAAAGTAAACATACATTTTACAAACTGTCCTTACGTACTATTAATACTATTAATACTATTCAATTTATTTTAATTAGTATCATTCAGTTGAGAGATGTCTTCAATAAATTACATGCTTTTAATTAACAAATATATTTCATCGACTAGCAATATACGAATATGTTATCTTTGTTAGTTTACAAACTATACACACACATATACACGCACACACTCACACACATAAGTTATTGCAATATATTTTAGCAGTACTTTTTAATAACATGACAGCAAAGAAAGCCTGCGATCCCTGATAGTTTGTTTAACATTAAAATACTTATGTATTATTAAAATGCGAGGATCAGACCAAATAACTTAATAACTTAAAATAATACCTATTTATATAACTTAGTGAGTGTAGGAATTACTTTTTTTCTAATAATAATACACAAACTGAGAAATAAGCTGTCCTGCTACATCCATGTTAAAAAAATGCTAAATGTTAATATAAGAAGACTGTACAACTCCTTAAGTATTTATAGGATTAACTAAATAAGAAGTATTTTTAAGTTTTGAAAAAAAAATTAGTTAAATATACATTTTTAACTTGGGTTGTATTGTATCTCTTTAGGATGAAAGACTAAAATTAATTAAATTGTCAACAAATTAAGACGAACAAAGAAAAATATTTAGTACGTCTCAGTAGAAAATTAGATGCAGATATTTTTAAACCTTACTTAGTAATGAAGTTCAAGGGAAGTAGAACACTTACTGAGATTGCACTTCCTCGTAAGAGTCTTAGCCTCATTCCAAAACTTATGTTTCAAAAAGTTTACGAAACCACGGAAGCGTGGTTTCACATCTAATATTTTTTGAGCTACATATTTATATAAGAAAATTGCCACAGTTTCTTCATTTGCTGCACCACTTTATGAATTTATTTGGATGTATTTTATTTTGAAATTGGAATGTATTTTTATATTATTTATTTTAACAGTTTCTTAATATTAACAATTCAAACAAACAAATAAATAAGAATACTTATCAAATCAAAATATCATGAGTAAGAAGACTCAGCATCTGCTACCTTCGCTTAGATTGTAATCGCTGACAATTGGATATTTCAGAGATCAGCGACATTGTAGAGTTACTTTATTTAAATCTTTTCTTACTAAATACTGAATAAAATATTCAGTATTTAGTCACTATCTAAGTCATAATGGCAAGAATCCCTCTCATTATCCCAATAATTAAACAATTTTGGTAATCTCAAAATATTGTTGCTCATATTTCAACCCTACTTATCATGGCATGATTGTGATTTGTTATTATAATTAAAGAGTCATCTCAAATAAAAAAATAAAAATATTTTTGAAAAATTAACTATTATTTTGAATATATAACAATCTTGTGCATCTGTACAATTTCTGTAATCATAAAAAAAAAGAATTTTCGAGATTGATTTTTTTTATAAAACAAAAAAAAAGTTAGTATTGAACATTGTTCACATGGTAATCTTGAACAAGCTGATTCTAATAATTTAAATGTACTAAAATGCGATTAATTTTATATAATTTTATGATTTATTATTTTCTAATAATCTTAAATTCTGCGTACCTTCATACACATTGTCATTATATAAATTAATCACTACGTCTAGTTAACTTTGGTGCACGTAGAACTGTCATGGTGAAGGTGAATAGCGAAAAGAAGTACAAAAGTGTACTTTGCAGATGAAAAGAACTTGATTTCAAGTTGAAATAAACTAAGATTAAACTGTCTGTTGAACTCGAAGGCTTTTACTTAAAGGGTTCTCTTTTGTACCATTTGCAGTACTTCAGAAGAAGCAACTTACATTGTACCTTCAGTTAATTAGTTTAAAGGTGCTAGTATATTAGTAAACTAGTATATTTGGAAGAAGATTAATCATCCCTAAGTAAAATGAATTTAAAATAAGGAATTATTTTATTCACCGTCTTATCGTCTTATATTTTACCTGATGATGGTATGTGGAAGGCAATTTATTTTCCGTTTGATTTCTTCGTATGAGTTTCTTTCCAATACTACTTTTCAATTGTAAGAACGTAGAAGGAACTGGTATATATTTTATCTAATACTGGTTCTACTACATGTCAGTATAGATACTAAATTGGTCTAATCAAGTAATTACATGGACGTGTAAGCATAAAATTGATTGACTGTAATTGACTTTTGAACTGACCCAGATACCAGTCAGGATATTTGAGCTAAAACATTTTGATCGAAAGTAACAGACACCGTAAGGATTTAATTAGTTAGTAGATTAACAAATCTAAAAAACAGATTTCGAATGGAAAATGAAATCGAAGGTCGTAATTTCTTGCTTTCTTTTATATAATTTCAAATATAAAGTTAATGTAAAATATATGACAAGATCACACTTTCAGTTTTAGAATATTACAGCTTAAGAAATGAAAAAATTAAAGGAAAGTTTGTTTAATATTACAGCTTGAGGAATGAACGCAATATTGTTAATATAAAAAAATAAATCTAAGTTTATTCATTAGTGTTTTACAACAATTCAAAATAATATCTTAAAAAAAGAATTTTACAAAAGAATAAATTGTCTCCGGTTGTATAAATGTTAGAGAACTTGTTACAATTAAATCTCAGTGAAGAATATTTTCTAAATTTTTTATTCAAGAGAGTTTTATTCTTTAAATCACAGTCATCGAAGCTAGATTTCATACATTTGTATTAAAGTGAATTGGTTGATAATTATTAATAATACCTCTGAGCACAGACGTGTACTGGCGGCACTAATAACTTTGGGATGATTTGTCGTAATAAATATTTTTTTCCGTTATATAATCATGTGATTAAATTATTAAGAAATGAGAAGAATTCATTCATTCTTATTTATAAATACGAAAATCTAAATACCAAACCGCGACAATAATTCTAAGTATAACCACGTATATTTTTAACGAATCACTTTGTTTTTCGTCTACATTCAGTCTGTATCATAGTTTATTGGTGTCTAGAGAAATATAACAACTGTCTTCGATCTAATCTCATCCAACGTGTGAAATCTTTTCCTTCTCTATCTAAAATCAGATAAGGCTTTATTAACAAGTATATATGTATTGCAAAATGTAAAAAAAATATTTCAAAAAAATTACATAATATATATATTTGTATTAAAATATCAGAAATATTTACCATACTGTTGATGGAAGAAGTGTCTAATTAATTATTGTCTTGGATATGATATGATTTGTCACAATTCGTCATTGGTACTACTGCTAGTGCTACGAGATAATTTGAATATTATTTCAATAAAAGGGCTTGTCATGAAGTTAAATAAAAATAAGCAACTCTTGTGAATACAGCCTTATGGCAGCGCGGATGGACTCTTGCCCTACAGCTAGTATATTATAAAATAAATAAAGTATTTTTTCAGTGTCCCCAGGTTTAATTGCTGACGATAATTAATGATAGACAATTTTATTTAATATAAAAATTGTTTAGAAAATATTACAAGTTATAAGTTGGCTTATAAAATAATATTTTTAAAACGAAATACACTTTTGCAATCAACCAGTAACTCCCGCAATTTGATTGCAAAAGTAAGAATATTCCAATAGTTTACAACTCTAAGATATGCTTAATTAAAAAGTTGTTATTTCTTAGAATTAATATATTTAAAATATCAATACATTTATAAAATGAAGGTTGTTGCGGAAATAGATACCTCAGGCGACCTTAAGCGGAAGGTCGCGTGGAGTGGTCAGGTGAAGTGACCTTGTCCCTGACTAGACCCATTTTGGGAGTCCGGCTTAGAAATAAATTCATGTTGAGCTTTTGACTCTTATTAAAGGGTGATGAAATGTAATCAAATTACACGTATTATTGAACTAAATTAGACTCACTGCTGAACCGAAAATGGGTGAAATTCTTTATGTGATCTATTGTCTATCTGGTGTTACTTTGTGTCCGATAGATGTTAGTTTACAATAACTGAAGTGGCATACATTTTATATACACATTTTTTTTACATAATTTTTATTAATAAATAAAATATTATGCGGCTAAATTATACAAGTATTTATTGTATATTTTGTTAATTTGTTTTTTAATATTCGGACAGTTTTATTCAACGTTTATAGCATCAAACTAATCAGTCCCACAGTGTTTAATTATTTATACTATAACTTAAATAGTTGTTTGTAGCAGTGATCAGAAAATATAAACACATAAATTGATTTATTATAAAATATTACTTCAAATAGCTCTATAATTTTATTTCAACAAATTTATAATAAAATTATTTTTAATGTAATAAACTAAAACGCCCCAAGCTATTTTAAGCCTTTGGGACAAAGGGATTCAATTTAAAAGTGTACTAATAAATGTTCTCAACGGAGGATTGCGGGTTCGATTGAGGTCAGATTAAAAATCATATCTTGAACGTTTTCTTTACTTTATATACAAAATAAATGTACATAATTTTTAAAAGTTTATTATATGGGAAAGTGAGTAATTATTGGATGTAGGTGACAAAGTGACAGGACCTTTAACAGTGTAATATCTTTGTATACAAAACTGTTTTACGTATAATGTAAGATCAGAAGTATTCAATGTTACATGTTTTTAAATACTTTTATTTAAATCAACATAGTTTTTGATTTCAATTTTCTGTTGAGAAATTTATAAAATAATTAGAATAAAGGTAAATAAACTGCTTGGGCATTTTCGGTTTTAATTGATGCTCAAAACTGAAATATTAATACCTTCATCGACCGCCGGAACATCTTGGCTGTAAAGGTCGCTCCAAGGTCTCAGGACGATAATGACTTCCTGCGATAACTATTAATGATCCCTTTGTGTGTAATAAGACAACTTTTGAAGAGATGTCTAAATCAAATATATTATATAAGTTAATTAATACTAGTAATATTAAAGTTTAGACATTTGTATTACTAGATTAATTAGTTTATATTTTAATTACCATATCTGTTTTTCATTTACCTGAGTTATTAATATTGTAAAAGTTCTAAGGGGTTAACTTGTTAGGTTTATTTCAATGAGTATTATCGGAGTAATATTGTGGAGCCAACTTAACCGGGAAGTTATTGAAACCTTATATGCAGTACTACCAACTATTAATTACAAAACTGTATAGGAAATTTAAGTACATCAAGTTAATCTCAACTTATATTTAAATCTACATGCTAGTGATGATCAAAACAAATAGTTGTTTATGTTAGGTGTTTATCAAATTACTATAATATATTATTCTGTTTCATAAGGTTGGGTGCACTTTACCTACAATTTAATATAGATCAAATATCCCACATAAAAGTATTATCCCATTATGTTATGTTATTTATTGAAACAGGATTCTATAATTTTTCAGTTGAATAGTAGACGCAACGCGCTGCTTAGTTTCTTGAATGAAAAATACATTTGATTAGATGCAATTTAACGAATTCAGTAAAACAAACTATAAATTATATTATTTGGACTATACAAAGGATGTATTGTAAAGAAAAAGATACATTACTGTTTTAATAAAGAATGTTCTATTGCTTCTTAGAACACAAATTTATGTATTGATATATAATTCATTCAATTGTATTATATTAAATAAAAGTTTTAGTTATAGGAGAATAGTATCCAATAGTGGTACTACATCGGTATGACATAGTTTGTGATATTTATGGAGTTTTGTTTATCGTAGTGAAAATGTTACAACCGAGCTTTACTGCGGAATAACATATGAATACATACGGATTACGGATAGAATGTTATAGTGCCTAACTTTACATGCAACTCTATTTTATGTTTTCTTTTTTAACTTATGTCATTTTCTTTCAATCTTTTAATGCAGTGTCGTTGTCTAAAGAAATAAGACTACTCTTGTCATTAGTGACTAAAAGTTTTACATTTAATAACTGATTAGTTCTTTTATGTATAAGACTCCCGAATATAATGAAGTGAGACATATTATATATAATTTCAACATTTACTTAATAATTAACTTTATTCTAGATAAGGCAACAGAAAACAAATTAGTATGATCAAAGCGAATTTCAAAACTTAACTCATTACTAAGCCAAAGGTTGAGCTTTTGTCAGTCTGTTGTAACACTAACCCCTGATAATTGAATTCGACCGGAGATTGGACAGAAGCTACAGCTTTGATGTTTTTTAAACAGTATGAACTTTATGAACGAATTGTTGGTGGTACCAAGTTGATATTTAATCTGATTATTAGCTGTCATTTAGTAATAATGCGGTATTTATTATTTATTTGTTGTAAAAACTACACTTTTTGGTTTAAATAAAACGTCGAAGTAAGACTTTTTAAATCCATTAAGTTGATAAACTTTAACCGTAGGTACATGTAAAACTCTTAATGCAGTTTAGAAACTTTGTCGATTGAGCTGCAATCCTCGTTATCGGGAATATATATAAGACTTCTTTCTAAAATCCTAACCAATGTTTCCACTTTCCAGTATAGCATAAAATTAATAAGGTCTAGGGCCTGAGTTAGAAGTCTGGAAGCTCTTGGGCAACGAAGAAATGGAGGCCACTAAGTAATAACAATTTTCCAAATTAAATAACTATATTTATTTGTCAAGTTTTTCAAAAGTTTATTGTCAGCAAATAAAATTATTGAATATCAGTTACAATCTCTGAAAAGCAATAACAATATGTTATGTTTATGCAAGTATTATTAGTAAAAAATGCATTAAAAAAGTTTTGGAGGAAAACAGTCAACATTTTTTATCTTTATTGTGAAGGCCTCGGGGCAGCAGGCCCGCCTGCACTCACCTTAATCCGGTCCTGATTATTTCACACAAATTGCTGTTTGTAATTGTCTTTATAAATCTCTCCGATTAATCATATATTATATATTTATTTAATATTAAAATAAACATGAAATAACTAAATGTGTTTATAACTAATTTTAGTAATGTTACAAAGTCTTAGCCCTTATGACTGTTAAGAATACTGAATTTAAAATTAATATAATTTTGTATTACAAATATGAATTATTATTTAATTAATTGTGACTCCATTGTGGGTGGAGAAACATATGAATGTAGTTTTAAGTTTTCTATACAAGAGGTTTACAAACATATTTTAAACCGACGTACATTAATTACATCTTTTTAATTAAGTAAGGATTAACTTAATCTTATTAGTATCGTGTTTACTCGCATTACTAATTAGTAAGACTTGTTTAATAGATTAGTCTGTTCTCTGTCAGACGATAAATTAATTATCCACTTAATTAAATCCCTAATGTAATCTTACGTTAGTCTGAGATAAAAGATATAGAATTCTAGATTTATTGAGACGGGTAGTGATATGGTAACTTAGTTGTTAGGCTGATGGGACGATTTATTTATAGATAATTTCAAACTCTACTACAACAATTTAAAACCTAAATTTGTAATATTTAAATCTTAATCATTATTAAGAGCAATTATAGTAATTACAAATTTACTACAAAATATTACTTTCATTGAGTTATTTGTGGGTTCCGTTTGGTTGTTTACCGATAGTTTAAACGAATTTAAATAAACGCTGTAAGATAGTTGTGGTTCTAATGAAAGTAAATAAAAGGTGAAACTAATTTATTATATTACAACCATATCTTTATTAAGCATTGTTAAAAAGTAAATAAATTTTCTTTTTCTACAAAATAATATTAAACATACGCCTCAAAAATAACCCCATCACCTTAAAAAGATATAAAGATTGCTGTTTATGTTCGCATTTGAATAAGAAATTTAAGCTTAAATTTCACCATTCATCAGAATTATAAGATATTATAGAGAGAGTATATATATTTTGATATATAAAATTAGTTGCTTATAATAATAAATAGTAATCTTACATATAAAAATAAAGGTTGTTTTTTTTAAGGTACAAATAAAAATAATAGAATAATCAATGCAGAATACAACGCCAAAAAAATCCAAACGAAGCAGTTATATAGCCAATTTTGTAGATATTCCAACGAATCGAAGCGTAGGTTAGCGAAAGCGTGTACCAGCGATACGAATAAATGATAATCTGACGAATCCAACTCTGTGATTTCTAACTGAGTGATTCGATCGTTTTGCTGATAACGCGGCATTATCGAGGCGAAAAATGTATTTTCGTTAATGGTCTTTTTTAATTAATATTGTACTTAAATCGATCATTTGCTGATGATAACAATTTTTATTACCGGTTTGACCAGGTTAGCACCAGGCAGCTCATAGTAGATGACACCCTTTTTATTCCACTTTTTTATTCCAGAAATTTGTATCTTTAGTAAGAAAATATTAAATTAATTTGTTATAAAATAAAATTGAAATACTTTACTTACTTACTTGTAAAATTTATATAAATATCCGAGGCGATGCAAAGTTCTTGGTACGAAAGGATTCAATTTGAAATTCTACTAATTGATATTTTCAGCGGAAGAATGTGGATTCGATAGAGTTGAGACTTTAATCCTTATTTTCTAAACCAATTAACATTATTGTTAGACATAGGTAACAAAATAACGTGACCCTTTACAGACTAGCATATATTTATAAAAAATTGTTTTATAGATTTATTTATTTATTTATTTATTTATTTATTTATTTATGTACCAATAAAAATCACAAATACAAAAAACAGAAAACAATGTAGTACAAAGGATTACTTATCTCTTTTAGAGATCTCTCCCAGTTACCCTTTGGTGTGAGACAGGGTGTTCAAGACAGTGCGGTACACTTAAACTAAATACAAATAAAAGAGAACAAAGAAATGACATTCAAAACAGATAAATCTTTTAAAAGCTATTTAACAAATTACCTGTATAATATAGCATATAAAATACTTAGACATATACATACTTATATACACATATATACACACACACACACACACATATATATATATATACATATAAGTAAATAAATATATACATTTGTAGATAATATAAAAATAATAAAAATAAAAAGAAATACTAGTTATATTTCCGAAGATAGGTAGTGCTGCTTAACCCTTAGCTTAAAAGAGTTGAGGGAAGGGTTACCATCCAGAATACTCTGGGGAAGAGAGTTCCATAGCCGCGCTGCAACAACCGAGAAAGATTTTTTGAAAAAAATAGTGTTGTAAAAAGGCACTACTAGGGATTTTGAAGAAACGCATTCACGAGATGGTCTCGTCCTTGGTGGCGTCATATGAAAACGCTCATGCAGGTAAAGGGGGGAAGCGTTATTTAAAATATTAAAAAGAAGTGATAGAATGTGCACATTCCGGCGAAGGCGAATAGGGAGCCACTTTAATTGTGATCGATATTCGGATACATGGTCAAATTTGCGCAATCCGTAAATAAAACGAATGCACAAATTTTGAAGTCGTTCAAGCTTATCAAGTAGCTCCTCGGATGCATCCAGATAGCAAACGTCAGCGTAGTCGAGAAGTGGAAGGAGAAGAGTTTGTGCTAGCATTTTTTTAGTTTGTAAAGGAAGGAAATTCTGCAACCGTCTGAGAGAGTGAAGAGAATAATGAAGTTTTCTACTTATTTCATCAATTTGCGGTGCCCAAGAGAGATGACAGTCAAAAATGATGCCAAGATTTTTTGATTGCTCTGTCAAAGGTATGGATATAGTATCGTAGATAATAGAGGATGAAAGTGTATTATTAATTTTATTACGCAAATGCCCACTGCCTATAATTAAGGCTTGCGATTTTAGCGGGTTTACAACGAGTCCGTATTCTTCGGCCCACTGCTTAATCTTACTAAGGTCATCGTTAGCTGAATCAATTGTAGCATTAAGGTCGGCTAGGGATGTATGTCGGTACAGCTGCAAATCGTCTGCATAGAGATGGTAGTGACAAGAAATGACTTTAGAGATCTCATTAATAAATAAAGAAAATAGAAGAGGAGATAGAACGCCGCCTTGTGGTACGCCAACAGAGGTTTCTGCCCAGTCTGAGTAGGTCTCATCCACACAGATTCTCTGCCGACGTCCATGAAGGTAGGAGTTAAACCAATTTATTACTGGAGCTGAGACATTAAAAGAGCGAAGAATACCTAGCATAATATCAAAATTTACTGAGTTAAAGGCATTACTAAAGTCCAATAAAACAAGGATTGTTAATTTTTTATTGTCCATAGCATACCGAATATCTTCCGTCACTTTAAGTAAGGCCGTCGTGGTACTATGTAACGGACGAAAACCAGATTGTAGAGGGTTAAGTAAGTTATTAACAGATAAGTAGGAGGTAAGTTGCTTGTAGACGGCATCTTCAAGAACTTTAGAAAGAATAGGTAAAATTGAGATGGGACGAAAATTAGAAATGGAGGTTGGAATAGAAGTCATTCTATCATGGTGCTAATTTACTCGTCTTTTAACACTGTTAAATCTATTAAAATTTGTTTTATTTAAATAGAATACATTTTGTGGTGTAGATTTTAATTTCTCTAAATTAAAATTTCTCTAACTACAAAATATTTTTTTGAACAGTAATTAGGGATAATAAAAACTGTTTTTTTTTTCGTTGAAGTTATAAAAATGTCTAATATTATAGAAGAATTTGATCGTGGAGTTACCGAAACCTTATGTGCAGTACTACCAACTGTTAATTACAAAACTCTGTAGGAATTTTAAGTTCATCAAGTTATGTTCTACCTATATGTAAGTTTAGAGGTTACCTGTGTAGAATGATTAAAACGAATATTTACGTAACGTGTTTATCAAATTGACATTACGTATTGTTAAGTTTGATAATTGGGTGCACTGTTGGAGTACTTTCCATTTATCATAATTCTGATATCATACGTTGTTGTACTATTAAATTTTATTATATTTCACAGTAAAATAAAACTCTTTAGGTTTAGTGGCGAGCCCACAATACTTTACCGTTTGAGCGAATAATACGTTTGGACAGAAGGAATTTAGCGATTTTTGTAAAACGAACTATAACTTTTGTTGTTTAGATGTGAAAGTAGTACGTATGTAATATAAAGAAAAAGATATATCACTGTGTGTTTGTCTATCGCATAAATTGTGAGTTTCTTAGAACACAAAACTCCATATTTATACATATTTCATCCAATTTTTGTGTCAAAGTATTGGTAAATAAGGATATTGTTCTAAATGCAATCATTTGAGAAATTTCGGTAAGGTTATAACATTTTTGTTTTATTTATTGTTTATATATAAATATAAACAATCTAACGTTTTATAATGTATATCATTTTTATATTTAAAGAGACAACCGCTGCCTGATCTTACCTTATGACTGAAAATTTGTTTTATCAATAAATATCCAACAGATGACGCCAATCAGACAATACCTATCAGTAGCAATTTTAAAAATTTAATATTTAGAAACACCTAATTTACTTATTGTATCCCAAATTGGTACTGTTTCATAAAATACCTGCTTAAAAATAAAATCTGACATGTAATTAGGTAAATTTATTACTCAATTTTATAAAGTTTCATTTATTCCTTGTTATATTTCCAACATTATTGTAATAGTACACTATTTAAAATGGCAACTGATGGAAACAATTTGGTATTTTATTTTTTTACTCATTAATGTACTTTACAAAAGGCAGGCTTATTATATGTTGGCATTCTCCATCAGGTAACCTTTGTGAATGGTGAGCATTTGCTGTAGGCATCATAAAGGCAAGGTAGAAAATAAAAAATAATATGATCAAAACGAACTGCAAACTTAACTCATTACAAAGCCAAAGGTTGAACTTATTGTCAGTCTGTGTGAACTGACCTTTGATAATTGGGTACCGCCGGAGTTTGGACAGAAGCGACAGCTTTGATGTTTTTTTGAAACTAACTTTAACTGGATGAACTCTATATACGAGTTGTTCGTATGACCAAGTTGAGTTTTAATCTTATTATTAGCTGTCATTTAGTAATGAATCCTTTTTTATAATTAGTTTGTTATAAAAATACACTTTATGGTTTCAATAACATGTTATTACATTTTAATACTATTGAAATTTATTACGTTATTAAAATTTAATTAAGGTATATATTAGATACTTAACCGCTTTGCTAATTGAGCTACTATATTTGCCTTCATCTTGATTATTCTAGAATCCTATATTTATTTCTCCTTATCTCAGGATAAGGAGAAATAAATATAGGACAATAAGGACACAGCCAATTTCTATAAGGCGTCTTCCGAAAATCGTAGCCAATGTTTTCATTTTGGAGTACGGAATAACATTGATAATATCACTCAAATTTTTCTTTTTATATTAATTGTCTTTAACAATCTTTAATCATTGGGTATATGTTTATTTTTAATTTAAATAAACTTGACATAACTAATATAAAATCATCTATGAAGATTTTAGTCATGTTATAAAATCTTAGCTCTTATGACTGTTAAAAACATTGAATTTTAAACACCGTGTCAAAAACTATTTTTTTTTTATTTCTAATACAAATATTAATATATAAACGTTTATATTTCCATTTAAATATAGAAAAAGATGCATTAATGTAAAAGGACCATAACGAAAATTATAAGATCACAAAGGAATTTACCCCAAAAGGAATTTCTCCTGTCAAGCTTTTAGTGTCTGAGGGTGTATTTGGCTGAGAGTACGTAAATGGTAAATTGATAATAATAATAATAATTATTATTTATCTTCACGCCATATTCCTTGCGGGGTAGCCAGAGACTTAATAATCTAATATCTTCTTATAAATTGATAATTTATAAGAAATTATTAGATTGAGACTTTTGTTATACCTTAACTGTATTAATTACTCAAAAATGGTGTTAAGTTTAAGACCATATTGTCGTGCTGCTAGTGATTTACCATTTAATATACGAAGTGAGGACTAACTTGCGAAGGTTCAGAAAGTTATGAAGCAACCATAAGTTATTGATATCTGTATTCAGACTGAGTAAGTTCTCAAAGTTTTGAATATGAAATGAAACTATTAGATTACTTTCAACAATAATAATTAAAATCTTAAATTCTATTTGTGTACAGATTAATATAAATGATATTTAAATACTAGTGTAATATAGATTTTTTTTTATTAATATACAATAGCTGTTGAAACAGTAGAAGTTCTTGGCAAAAGCTGGTATAATAAATAATTTATATGATCTTTCGTAAAACTATAATTTTAGTCATTTACCGAATCTAACGAGTCTTGAATTTATTCAGTACTGAATAAATGAATTGAAAGTCACGAATATTTCTAAAAGAACAGTTTTATAATTTTCATATTTCCTAATCCTCCAAACTTGACTGTATCGTAATTCAGAAAGATGTTTCATTATTTTTTTTATGTAATATCTTGCATTATAAAATAATTAGGGATGAATTGTACATACTTTAATATTCTATATATATATTTCAAAAACTAAATAAGTATAGAATAAAAAAATCAACAGTCCGTGACTGAATTCGAACCTGTGATCTCAGATAAAGCATACACGTCGTTTCACATACTGTGTCACCATGTCGTTACCTGCTTTAATAAATGTAATATAATATATATCGTTATTGGAATAGAAGAAGACATCAATGAGTTATGTGACGTATGAAACCCTTTGGTTCTAAAATAAATATTTCACTCGTTGGATGAGATTGGTTCGAAATCAATTGTTATATTTCTCCCGACACCAATAAAATACGACATCGATCGAAAGTCGCCAGAAAGCAAAGTGACTTGTTACAATAGGATACTTGTAACATACCTTTTCTTCTTTCCGTTATTAATATTTCATATGATCACCAAATGAATACTAAAATGATAAGTATTATTATTTAGTCCTTTAAAAAGAAAGTCATTCAATAATTTGTATGCGATCTACTTTTTCACACTAATATATATTTTTTCTCAAACATGTTTTTTTTTTCGTCTTAGGTGTTAAAAAAACTATCAGCATCGTATAATAATAGTGTTAAATGAAAAAAAAAGATAATTAAAAAAGTACAATAAAGCATATTTATCGTCACAAAATACTAGCTTAAAATTAGAAGAATAAGAAGAATATTTCGTAGAACAACTATAATTAAAGTATGTAGTAAGTATGTCTCAACATTGTTCTTAAAGTCATAAGAAAGTTATCCAAGCGTTAAGTCTTTGAAGTACTTCTATTTTATTACAATAATATTGTTACATTAAAAACTATTAAAGTTAGTTCGTCGTTTTAGGTAACAAATTGATTTCGTATTTACTTATTTTATTTTAAATTGATATATGTCACATATTTTTATAATTATATTAATCGAATAATGAGCAAACACAAGATTAGCTTATATATATATTCTATGTACGAGTATGTGTAAAGTGTCTATACTGATTGGTTCAAGTCCAGCGATTTAGAGCTAGCAACTTTTTATGAATAAATTATACAAGTACTAAATATAGTTATAACTCAATCAAACTGTATTTTTTAGTAAATCCGTAAAGTCCATAAAAGTCGCAAAATTCATGTAACAATATAAGTAACAACGAATTCAGCAGGATTTATCCGGAGATAACCGGCTTAACCCATTTTCGATTGGATATTTAAAATCAAGATCAACCAACATTTTACAAAAATTGTCCTTAGGTACTATTGAGACTATTCAATTTATAACACTATGTTTCATTCAGCGTGCAGCCCTCAACAAGATGTCTTCAATATTTGAATTACTGTGACATGCGTTCCATTTATAGACATTTTTCAACGACTCGCAATATACGAATATGTTAACTCTATTACTCTAGTGTATATAGACACACATATATAAATACAATTTAGCAGCGGATTAGTATTGTTATATTTTACATTAAATTACATTGTAATAAAATGTAGAAAAAAATATATATATTTTAGTACATTTCACTGAAAAGCCAAATAGATGCAGATTTTTTAACCTTACTTAGTAATAAAGTTCAAGCAAAATAGACCACTTACTTAAATTACTCTTTCTCGTAAGAGTTTAAGCCTCATTCAAAAAACTTACGTTTCGAGAAAATTTATGAAACCACAGAGTCGTCGGTTTTGAATCATGAATTTTGTGAGCTTCATATATTTTATATAGAAAAATCGCACAGTTTTCTTCTTATAAATTAGGTATTATGATGCCGAAAATCTAGAGTATTTAATATAATATCCTTTTGAATACTATTATTTACACGAAATCACACTCATAATGCAATGAAATATATAAATGATACCAATCTGTGAATATTATTTCTAAACTTATTTCTAAGAGATATATAAATTATTTCTAAGAGATATGTTACAATTGTCTAATAGTGAGATTATTGCTAGGATGAACATTTCTACTAGATAACTTATTTACTTATTTAATTTATTACGTAATTTGTAATATGTAATATGAATATATGTTTGACCTCAATTGTAATACTGTTTGAAATATAAAACGTCAATGGATGGCATATTTTATTTGGAACTTATTTATTGGTAAGAACTTTAGAATAATAATTTTGCATTAAATGAATAAGAAAAGTTTCTAAAGCTTAAACGAATATGATTCAGTATTTACTTACCTTCACTTAGATTCTTACCCCTGACATTTCACGAATATTGAAAAGGTCAGTAACATGATGAGTTTTGCTCTCAATCTTTCTTATTATATAAAAAGACTGAAAACGGAGTCTTTTTAAATTGCTAAAATGAATGTCAGTATTTTCATACTCAAATTTGGTTGATAGTGAATTATAGCGAAATACGAGTAGGAGTACAAGTTCTAAACGTTTCAAACGCTTTTGCTTAAAGCGTACTGTTTTAAACCATTTGGAGTGTTTTAGAAAAAGCAAGTTATGTTGTATATTTAGTTGAATTTAACGAAGTAGAAATTTTTAAATAATAGTTTATGGTACTTTAAGACCAAGAGAAAAAAATGTTTTCTATACAAAATACATAAACATATACATTTAAAAAGATATTTGACTCTTACCTTCCTATATGTTGACTTGTGGGAGGTATATGGAAGACAACTTATTTATTGTCTTTGTTCGAGTACTTTTCCAATTTTATTTCTCTATTTGTGAGAACAGAAATAATTAGTATATACTGTCGTAGATAATAATCTATTATCTGCAGTACAGGTAATTACTAAGTCCAATCACTTCTTTGTAATTACACTGATAAAAGAAGCGGTAAATCAAAGCACCAGAAGGTCAAAGGTTAAATTGGAATCTCTTCCGTAAATAGTTATTCGAATGTAACGAAAAGTATGCTATTTACAAGTTAAAGATTCTCCTTTGATCTTTACTGACTGACCTTTGACTGGCTGAACTTTAAATTTCAAATAATGACTCTGATGTGAGTCAGGATACTTTGAACTTAAACTATTTTATTTAAGAAACTGCCAATCATTGTATTGAAAATGACAGAATAATAAATGAAACTTCTTCGAGTTTGAATTAGACATAGACAGTTATTGTTCATGAGTCTGACTCTATTTATGTCTATGACTGATTATTGATTCAGACTTGCAAGAATACAGGCTGTTGTAATTCATATCATATCCAATGTAAAATAATTATGTAGATACGTTCCTCGGCCAACGGTAAATATAACATACAATCTGTAAATATTATTCTTATATATAACTGGTTTGAATAAAAAAAAAATAATATTTTCAATATATATATATGTATATAAGAGATAGTAAAATAAAGAGATTGCGTTACAATGTTCATTGGTTACCAAAGCCTTAACTGACCATTTTGAGGAGGTAAAGATTTCACACGTTGGATGAAATTGGAGCAAAGCCAATTAATTCTACATTTCTCCCGACACCAATAAAATACGATACAGATTGAATGTGGACGGAAAACAGAGTGATTCGTTACAATTATTGTTATATTTAGATGGACATAAGAAATTGTTTCTCCATTGATAATAAAACAAACGTTTAATTATTTTAAGTAATAACTAGCCGTAGGGCTCGCTTCGCTCGCCGTTTTTTTTATTTTTTAATTTGGTGACCTTATTGACCTTACAGCGTCGCCAAAACATAACCCTGGCATCGTTAGACTATAAGCTTTTATTTGATACCCTGTTTATAAAAATCGGATAAGCGGTTTAGGAGGGGTAGTGCAAGAAAGATAAAAAGTAATCGATTTTATATGGCAAGATTGTTAATTGCGACTAAAGTTTTTCAAAACTGACTTAATCAACACTGATGTCATTAAATATATGTAGGTATTTTATTTGTTACTATTCTCTTCATGAAACAAAACTGCATTTCAAGGTCTTTTAAGTTACTTTTAGACAATTAGGTCGCTGAACAAACTTTTAGCATCGTCTATCCAACTTAATTTTTCTCGTACGTGTACTGAGAGTGTATTTAACAACTCGTCCACGTTTACTAAATAGTGTAAATGATATTTATATTTATGACGATAAGATTTCGCCGTGTAAGAAGTGACCACGAAAGATCAAAATATAATTAATATTTATCATCAAAATCATTGTTTTTCCTTTTTTGTGATATAACAGATAAAATGCATTATTGATTTTAATAAATAAATCTATGGTTATTTATTGAAGTGTTTTTTTCATAAAAACAGCATTTTACTGAATATGAAATCCTACCGTCTGTCTAGTTGTATAAATGTTTACAAAAGCTGACTCTTTGCTTCCATGTAAGCCGATTTAGTATTTCGGGACGTTATCTTATGTACCTTGATGTTTTCCTCGTTGAGATTAAGTCTTAGTAAAGAGATATTAAATGCATTGTAGAGGTTTTTATAAAGAGACCGCTTGACTTAAAATAAATGCCCTCATCAGATTTCTTCTTTCTGAATGTAAGTAAACGGAAAATAATATTCTAACAATTTTCACATATATTTATTATAAGTTATAAAAGCAGCAAAATAATTAAAATTACTGTAAGTTTTAAATTTGATATTTATTTAATTATGTCAATAAATGTAAGTGTTCATAAACTAATGAAAACGATCTGGTCTAGCTTTAGTTACTAACTAGTGCGGACCCTTGCTGTATATAATTGTCCAATTTAGAATAAATACTAAAGTATTAGTCATCTTGTAATTAAATTTAAAAAAGTAGTAGTAGTAGTAGTAGTATTTGTATAATTAATTAATGCTCACATTGTACCTGGATCATAATTTTATTAATATACAATAGATATATTAACATATATTTGATTAGAGAGAAAAATATTTTAGGACAAACTAACAAGATAATTAAATTTTACTTAATAATTCTTAATTATTGTTTTTAATGAGTATGAATTTGGTTACATGTCTTACATATCTTGTAATTTCGTTTCTTGATTGAACTATGTCATTTAAAATAAAAATTGCACAACTTGTTTTAATTTGTATAACATTGTAATTATATTTTGCAAAATATAACATTATTTTGTAAATTTTATTTATTTAATAAACGAGGATTTTTAATAACTATAAAATACCAATCGTCGAATAACTTTTAAATGATAACAGATATTTTATAGAAAGTCTTAAACGTTAACTTTTTTCCCTTGTTAAGATTAATAAGTACTAGTTAAAAAATCAAGCCGCAGACTACTAATAATTATTAAGTTTTTATATAAAACAACAATTATTGTGCAAAGTAAAATTAATATTCAAATATTACTCAAAACTTAACTCTGGAGAAAAGCAGTTAATCAAGTCACAACATTTCTAAAACCAACAGTAAATTAGTTATTATTCCAGTGCTGTCCAGAATCTGTAATAATATATAACACAAGACAGCACTTGAAGTTGTTTAACAACTTTAATCCGGATATAAACGGACGGATTTGAATGATCGTGCTATACTGAATTATAAACAAAAATTTTGTACACTTACATAATTTAGTGATTTCAAAAATATAAAAATGTACGCGTTGACTGAGTACTATTTTATAATTGCTTATATGATAAAGAAAAAAAATTAAGATTTACTATTTATTTACTCTAATATAAATTCAATTTGTGAATACTACTCGTAGTCACAACACATTAAAATGTTAACTCTATTAATATTATTATCCACATAACACTATTTACACACACTACTGCAATGTTTTAGTGTGTGAGATGATGAAAATGATGATGAAAATGATTGGAAATACCTATTAAAAATTGTAAAAGATCTAAATATTGTAATTATCTTATAATTAATTATTTAATTCTTAATCTCAATAGTGCATCTATTGAGACTGAGAGTGCAGATACTAAAGAAGTACTCGTATGATGTTATATAAGTGAGTGATTATTAACATCGTATTTAGTAATCTCATATATATGTTGTTGTTAGTTATGAATGATGCCGTATTCAAAAGTCAGCTATATAAGAATATTAAAGCTTGTTTTACTTTGTGAAACAGTGAGGGGTCAAGATATAGTGATTTATTACTTAACTAAGCACAGCATGTAATTATGTCCGCAATTCCTTATAACATATATTCTCACTTTAATTACTTTTCTTATCGAAAATGTTATGTTGAATATTTTACTTAATGTATCTATCTCATATATGTATGTTATAAGATTGTGACGAGGTAAAATCTGTTCATTGAATTATAAATAAGAAATGTTTTTGTTGCGTGTCTAGGAACTGACACAGAATTATAATCAATAGCTTTTATTTTGTAGTCTGTCTGTCTGTGTGTGTCTTGTGAGTGCATCACGGTAAAGAATCCAGGACTTTATTGGATGAGATTTAGTATGGATATAGATTATTGACCTGGTTTTGTATACAGAATACTTTTTACTTAAAAAAAATATTCTGTTAAAAAAAACAATAATTCATTTGGGCTGTTACAATCAACAATTGGACGGATGTTAATAAAATTTATCTAGTGGTGATTATTTGAGTTAACATAGACAGTTATTTTTATTCCGGAAAATTCCCTAATTATCACGGAATAACATAATAAATATTAATATGAGGAGGGAGGATGAAGACAGACGAAGTTACTGGGAAGCGTTGAAATCAATGATTCTGTTAATGTTTTAATTAAGAAATCTTGTTTGTATGTTACATAACTACTGCTGCTAGCCACTTTGAGAACTTACTTGAATGAATGTACTTCTTAAAAAAGAAACAAACATAGCAATAGTAATTAATTAATCAAATAAATTCTTTTGCTTCAAAAACTGAAATACAATATCGATACGACCCACAATTCACGACGACTTTTCAGTTTTGTTATATTTTCTCTCTTTCACACATTATTTTATGTATAATTCCTATAAATTTTCTGAAAATGAAAATTTAAAGAAAAGAGAAAATAAATAAACTACATCGTATGTTTTATTGATATTACGTGGGAACTGTATGTGCGAAGCATTTCTAAGCGACCCATAAATTTAAATTATTTTATACAATTTTATTTCCAAGATGATTTCGAGCAAATATGTGTGCTTTTAGTATATTAATATATTGTTGAAAGTGTGTTACAGTCGACAATATTATTTTGAAATATATAACAATTTCTAAAAAATTCTGAACCACGAGCCACAGTGAGCATGAGCTTTAAGATAATCTTGTAGATAGATATAATCTTTACTACACCCATGCTACAGGAAATATAGGAGATTAGTGAGAAAATAAGTTATATAAAAGGGGTGTAATGGTGTTGTTACTAAAATGGTCTTTTAAAGACAACCTTTGAACAGGTGGTTGTTAACGGGAACGGGGATAGTGCGGAAACTAAATAATTATATTCTTATCATATTTTTATATAATAACTACATTATATAATTAAGAGAAATATTTATTACAAAACAGTATAAATATAATAGGAAATAATAAAAAAAGTAACTAACAAAATGTTTATTAAATCTCCCTAAACATCAACACGTGTAGAAGAAAGATCACGTTTGAAAGAAAAAACTAAATATTTTATCATAAAGACGTATTACAAAATATATGTCTTAGTACAGTTATATGTATAATGTATTATTCAACCAAATAAAATAAACACTCAGGATATGTTAGTAGACGAAATAAATAAAGAATATCTTGTGGTTAAGTTTTCCTTTGATCTCAGCATCTAACAAAAAAATAATATAGAAAGTTAGTCAGAGTAGCTTGTTATTTCTTAATAGAAGATATATATTATAAAAAAAATGAAAAAAACTTTTTAAATAAAGAAATAGTAAATACATTATAGTAGAGGTCAGGATTAATTTTTGTTTCAAATTGTGATAAAAATGGCTTGAAATTTATTCTAACACAACCATAGCCTATTAATTGTTAATTTATTTCAATTTATATTTATCTGGAAATAAACAAAATCTTTTTAACTAAGGCTTTTTATATCTAAGGCTTTAGAATTAACGTTTGAATTTAAATCTTCTTTTAAAACAAAAATGTCCAATAAAGTCGAGTAAAAACTATAAAACCGTTTTATCTAATAAAATCTTAGAAAACTTTATAGAAAATATAGAATGTATAAAAAAAAATCATAAAATACCTAACTATTCAATTTCGGTTTACTTAAACTGTGAACATTTAAGTAAAGTATCACATGAAAGAAATAAAATAAATTTTGCTTCTTTCAGGATATACATCAGTTTAATAGCATTTGAAATGAGGAGGGGTGGTAATTGTACTATTAAACAATCGATATTACAAATAAGATTTATAAATTGTTATCATTTATATGTTTTATATATTATTGGTATGATTTTCTATTGAAAGCAAATATGTAATACGCTTAGAATGAATTTTTTGGCAGCCGTTGGATGAAAAATTGCTTTTTCTTGTTTTTAATAAAAAATGAGAAACAATAAAATATAGCAATAAATTATTCTATAAGAATATTTACTACAGAATCTGCGATGAACAGTGTTGCAATTTTCTTACGAGTAGGTATGTGAGAAAACTAAGGTTTAACTGTTGCAAAGAACGCTTGCAACAAAACAGAGGTCTTTAAATAATATTTGTAGGTTAGAGTTGAGACAAAAGAGTATTTTATATATAATATTTGAAGATATATTATTTCTGAATAATCAAATTTAATAATAAGAATTTCACAATTTTTTCACCGTCATAGAAAATGTGAACAGCATAAAGGCATTTTCATTTTTGAAAATATATATTAAAGAAGAAAGATGAATCCATAGCCGAGTCGGAAACCTTCTTATCTTTTGACCTGTGGGCGGTGTGTGGAAGACAAGTTTTTTTCTTCTTATTCGAATTCCGTTCTAGTACAACTTTTCCATTGGTAGAAACAAAAATATTTAGTATCTGTTGTGGTTGTTTAGAATACATAAAGTAGCTAAGTCTAATTAATTATAATTATTGTAATTACTTTGATAAAACAAGCCGTCAATCAGGAGCTCAAAGGTAAGTATTTGGAATCTATTCCGTAAATATTAATTCTACTTTGCTATTTACAAGTTAAAGATTCTCCTTTGATTTTACCGACTGCTCTTTGAATTTGATGTAAGGCACGATACTTTAAAGGCTAAACTATTAAAAAAAAACTCTTAAAAAGTTAGTGATATAAAACACCCCTGGAATTTATCAATGCATGCATGTTCCTGCACCAATAGTAAATATACCAAGCCATCTGTAAATATTACTCATATATATATATTTTATATTTGTTCTAAATGAAATCTTTAACATTATCAATATACCTATATAAGGGACACTAAAATAAAGGAAATTACATTGGAATGTTCAGTTGTTAATAAATCCTTACCTGGCTTTATTTTCAGAAGAAAAAAAATCACACGTTGGATGAGATTGGATCGAAGTAAATTGTTATATTTCTCCTGACACCAATAAACTACGATAAAGAAAGAATGTCGACGGAAAAACAAAGTGATTCGTTACAATTGTGTTCAATGTACGCGGTTTTATATTTAGGATCATTGTCGTATATAGATTGAAATTAGAAATAGTATCTTCGTTTATTCCCTTGCTGACATAATTATTGCTGGCGTTCGTATTAAAATAAATGATTTAAAAACATGATTATATAATAAAAAAATGGTTGATTGCTTAATCCGTTCAGAAGTCATTGATAATTAGACTTATGAAACACCGAGGTCGCTATCTGTAGTAGATGTATTGTTAATTACTGTTCTTCATTTCAGAAAAGCGTATTTCAGGGCATTTCAATATGATTGCATATAGAGTCGTTATAGAGACAGTGAGAGTGACAGAACAAAAAAGTGAAACTAGATAATAGACTTTGAAAAGTATGAATATGGTTATTATTTTATATTGAATATAATAATAATAAGTAATAAGAAATATTTTTCGCGGCACATCAAGAAATAGGAAATAAAAGTTAAAACATGAAAAAAATAAAAAGGCAGACTTGTCGATAAAAGACATCTCTGCCAGACAATCTTAAGGAGGAGGAAGATATGCTTTTATAGTAAAGCATATTTAATATATATTATGCAATAGATATAAACAATATCATCATCAATATTCATGTAATTTAAAAACAAATAAATTACATTAAATGACTAATTATATAATATGCTTAATAATTCGTAAAGATATTTAATGAAGACAATTGTGACAAACAAATATACATAAATTAAATATTATTTATTAATAATTCATTGATTATTGTATTTAAGCATTATTTCTACATGCCTTATAAAACTATTAAGTGAATTCTTTTCTTGACTGAACTATGTCTCACAATGTAATAATTTTATACCTTTCTTTGATCTGTATATTATAATACATATAATATATATAATATAATTATACAGACTACAAATGTTACATAATATGGGGCATTAAATAACACAATATTTGTGTATCCAATGCAAAGTAAAATTAGTATTCAAATGTAAATCAAAACTTATCTCTGGAGAAGAGCAGTTAATCAAGTCACAACGTTTCTAAAGCCAACAGTAAACTAATTATTATTCCAGTGCTGTCCAGAATCTCTAATAATATATAACACAAAACAACACTTGTAAGTTGTTTAACAACTTTAATCCGGATATAACCGGATACGCGCGGTTAAGGTCGGATTTAAAGGATCGTGCTTTACAAATTATCAACCATATACCACGTAATAACCACTTAATAACCACTAATAACCATTTAGTATATCTACATCATTTTTTGATTTCAAAAATGTTATTAATACTAAGAGTAGTTGCATGAGTACTTATTGTATAACTGCTTATATGTGAAAGAAAAAATAATATCATTGTGGAGCAGCGAGGAGTCACGAGGAAGTTAAAAGGTTATTATTTTGTTAATATTACTTGCAAAATCCAAATTATGTCGAATGTCCATGTCGCGCCTATCCCGGTATCCGTTGGGAGCTTCATTCTCGAAGTTGTCGACGAATATGTCTACCTGGGACAAAAAGTCCGATTGGGCAGGTCCAACTTCGAGGGAGAGGTCAATCGACGAATCCAACTAGGATGGGCAGCGTTCGGGAACTTAAGGAGCGTATTTTCGTCCGGAATACCGCAGTGCCTTAAGTCGAAAGTCTTCGACCAGTGTGTGTTACCAGCGATGACCTATGGAACCGAGACGTGGCCTCTAACAAAGGGACTCTTAGAGAGGCTTAAAGTCACTCAGCGTGCGATGGAGAGGGCTATGCTGGGAATTTCGCTGCGAGATAGAGTCAGAAACGAGGAGATTCGCAGACGAACAAAAGTAAGCGACATAGCCCAACGGATTTGTAAGCTGAAGTGGCAATGGGCTGGGCATATAGCCCGCTCAAGTGACGGCCGATGGGGAAAAAGGGTCCTTGAGTGGAGGTCACTTACTGGCAAGCGAAGTAGAGGACGACCGCCAACTAGGTGGACAGACGACATAAAAAGAGCAGCTGGAAACCAATGGATGCGGGCCGCTTTGGACCGATCGAGGTGGAAGTCAATGGGGAAGGCTTACGTCCAGCAGTGGACGCACGACAGCTGATAATGATGATGATGATGGCTTGCAAAATCTAATCATATCATATTTATCTATCTATCTATATAATTAAGTATTAACGAAGCTGTGCAATGGAATTACAAAATTGTGCCAACAGGCTAATTATTTTTGTCTCTCTGTATGTTTGTCCGTTTGTTTTATGCACTTAACAGTAAAAACCAGAACCTGGACCAGAACCAGATCAGAGCGTATTTTAATATTTTTTATGGGATTATTTTAGATCGGCCAATATACAAAATAATTTTTTTTCGGGAATACATAAAAACTAATTTTAGCTATAATTACAATAAAACAAAAGTATTGAACGGATATTTATAAATTTTTATTAGATGGTGTCTTATTATCTGATGAATATAAAAAAAAAATAATCACAGAAAAATCTAACTAAAACTTAGTTTTGAATACAGCAATCTAAAAGTAATATATACGCATATATAATAAAGTTTAATAAAATAATAAAGTTCCACAAGATATCTTAGACCTTCCATTACTTAGTTTTAAATCTAAAATCAAAAGTTTATTGTTAAATAAAGCTTATTATAACGTTCAGGAGTTTATAGTGGATCGAAATATGTGGAACTTAAGTTGTTGAATCATTTGCAGGATTTATATTATAATTTGCAGGATTTATAATATATATATATATATATATATATATATATATATATATATATATATATATATATATGTATATATATATACTTATACGGACTTACTACACTAACCTTTTTTGTATTGTAGTAATTGACGATTCAAAAGTGCGTGTAAATGCCTACTTGAATAAAGATATTTTGAATTTGAATTTGAATTTGAATAATCATATACTACAGATTCTGCCTTGTTACTACTTTATAGCATAGCGTTATATGCAGTTTTTTTCATTGGTAAATGCGTGTTTTCGTATATTTAATATTTCATATAATTATTGTAATATGAATCACTAATTCATTTGTTACTTCATTATATATTTAGTTCTTATTATAAATTTTACAGAGCAGTCAAAATGATCGCACAGTTGTATTTCTGATATAACGCTCATTACAAAACTCGCATAACGGTAACATAGCAGCAGATATTAATCCCGCGGGGACACTGTCCTGGTCAATTAACTTTTAATTGCTTCTCAGCGCTTCGATGTCTTTATATCATTTCCTATATCTGGGGTGTTATTTGTATTGCAGTCTTAATATAAATGGAAAATTGAATAACCGCAGATCTATCCTTTTCTACTTTAACTAAAACCACAAAATAAAAATATGACAAATAATTAAATGGTATGAACATAATAAATAATATATTAACATAATAATTAACGATAACTAAAATGTAATTTACAAAATGTTTATCCAAACCGCCTCAAAATCAATACTTATATAGGAAAAACAGATCAAGTGTGAAGGGAAATGGACATATTTCATAACAAAGGCGTCATAGATAAATATATGTCAGTACGAGTAAACATAAAAACAGAATATGTAAATAAACGTCACCGAGAATATTTTCTTTGCTCTCAGCATCCAACAGCAAAAGTAATTTAGAAATGTTTGTCAAAGTAACTTGTTATAAAAAAAGTAGAAGAGATATATTATTAAAAATAAAATGTTATCAAAAAAATCCGTGCCCGCAGGGGGACACGCGTGGGTAGACCTCGTGTTTAACTCGTTTAAAATATAACTCACTACCTAAGAATAACACATGATGCCGTTGCTTACAACAAAAATTTTCAAGCAAAAAGTGGTTTTTATTTTTTTTCTCAGAAAAGGTACCTTTTTTGTAAATACTTTTGGTACTTAAATTTAGAGTAAAAAATAACCTTTCTATTAAAAATATTTGCCTCGAGGGAATGTTTACCAGAATAAAGTTGCCGTGGTTTTACCTACATTAAATTTTTAAGCTAAAAGTGGTTTTTATTTTTTTTCACGGAAACGGTACCTTTTACGGAAAAACTTTTGGTACCTAAATTTAGAGTAAAAAATAACCTTTCTGTTCAAAATACTTGTGATGTAAGAATGTTTACCAGAAAAAAGTTATGAATTTTTTTCCAAAAATTTTCGGTTTTTTTATCCCCACCCCTAAGTTATTAAAGTTAGGTTTTCGGTTTATCTACATTAGTTATAGGTATTCATCAAAGACATCATATAGTATAAACGCGATTGATCTTCTTTGTATAGGGAAAAAGTTATGGTCGAAAAACTGAAATCAGAAAAAGTGAGACCCTAGCGCCCCCTGTGGCCGGATTTCTCTGGTTAACGAACTTGACCTTCATTTTTGGATGGTTGATTTTTGTGCAAAGTTTAAAAGCGATCCGAGCGAAACTGCGGCCGCTATCGTGCTGACAAAAGTTGAATCTGGACGCACGCACGCTTATATATATATATATATATATATATATATATATATATATATATATATATATATATAAACTTTTTGACCAATGGTCATTTCGGACTCAGGGGGTCATAAGAAGACCTCCTGTGAAGAAATTTTTTCAAAATTCGAAAGTAGGGGACAAATGAATGGGCAGACCGAATTCTTCGAGGTCTACCCAACTGTGCAATAAAGAAATGGTTTTGTTTGGTAAGGATTTTAAGTAGCTTAGTAGGTTAAGTACTATTATTATTATATAAAATTATAAGTAGTAAAATACAAGAACAAAATTAAAATGCTCGTATTATTTTGGAAATCAACAACTTTTTTAACCCCTTGCCTTACGATTTAATTGTCAAAAAACATGCGTGCTCAGACTATTTAATTTTAATACAACTCTGTGCGGGTGTTATCAAAAAATAAAACTAAAATATTTTAACCTTAATGAGTATATTTATAAAAATATGGATTTTATTTCATCTGTATAAAATAATGACAAAATTGTCGAATTTGGCACAGAAAATGTTTGAGGGCGACACTCGTCATTTCCACTTAAGGGGTTAAGGAGATTGAAAAGGAATGTTTGATTGTTAATAAAGGTCTACCTGGCTTTATATAGAAAAGGAAAAGATTTCACACGTTGGATGAGATTGGATCGAAGACAATTGTTACATTTCTCTAGACACCAATAAACTACGATAAAGATTGAATGTCGACGGAAAACAAAGTGATTCGTTACTGTTATGTCCAATGTACGTGGTCTTATATTATTACCGTGTTTCTTTGTTATCATACTTATTTATTATATTAATTGTCTAGCAATTTAAACAAATGATTATATATTTTTAAGAGTATTTTGATAATCAGCTCCAGGAATTAGGAATATTTGATGAAAGAAAACTGCAGTGCAATCTTTAATTGACTTTTAGACAATTAGGAAGCCGAACAAACTTTTATCCTTATCTAACTACCTTAGTTATTCTCGTATGAAAGACTCCGAGTGTATCTTGCTACGCTACTATAGGTATAAGATCAGTTATGGTATTTTAGAGAACTGTTCAGTTAGTTTCAGTCCCTCTACGTTTTTTTGTACGTTGACGTTGACACACTTGTCACCAGCATGGCTTAGCTATTGCTGTAATATAAAGATATGTTATCGCAGCAATAAGAACTTCTTTTGGCTCATGATAATAAGAGAGAATTCATCGAGATAAGAGATGTACCACCAGAGGTCATCATATAGTTAAAATATTATTATGTTCAAAATATTGTATATAAACATTGGTTATAATAAATAAATCATCTCCAAAACCAGAATTATATGAAATATAAGTTCTTTCCGTCTATCCAGTTCTATAAATGTTTACAGAAAGCTGACTCTTTACGTCCGTGTAAGCCGATTTAGTTCTTCAGTACATTAGACAACTTGACGTTTTCGTCGTTAAGATTAAGTCTTAGTGAAGAGATATTAAATGCGTTGTTGAGGTTTTGTTAAGCAAATCCTCTTCACTTATAAATAATAGAAAATTCTTATCAGACTTCTATCTCTAGCTATTGTATTATAACAATATATATAAAATATCATCAAATACTAATGATCTAACTTATTTATTATATTTGTGATATAAATTCAAATATCATATATATTTTTTGATAACCTTGTGACTAATTTTTGTTGAAACTTTGACATATATTTAATAAAATAATCGCCAAATCATCGAATATGTTCGAATTATTAAGATTAATATGACTCTTCAAGTAAATGACAAAAATAACAAATTTAATCTAGACTTAAGACTGGACATTAATCATAACGCAATATTTTACAACCAACTGCAAATTAAATAAGTATTCAAATTCTATCATAATCTATTACAATATATAACATAAACTAGCACATGTCAGATATTCAACAACATTAATCCGAACATAACCTGATACTCTCGGTTAAGATCGATTTTAAAGGAACATATACAGATTTTTAGACATACATTTAGAATACTTATATAATTCTTTTGATTACAAACATTTAAAAGATAAAAACGTATGCATTTATATTTGATTTTATAACTGTAATAAATAAAGAATATCAAATCTAAAAGCTTTTGTATTTCCACCAGATGCCAGCCCAGAACAAAAGTCCAATAAGTGAATTATATAACACACATTCAATTGTAAACACTGCTCGTAGTCACAACACACTAACATGTTAACTCTATTACTACATAACACTATTTACAACTTGTAGTTTGTGAGTTTATGAAATAATAGGAAATGTCTCTTAAAAACAGTAAAAGATCTCTCAAAATTCTGAACATAGTAATTAGTTTAAACTCATAGTTTAAATTTTAGTCTAGTTATACTTAGGTGTAAATACTAATTGGAAGTACATGAGTGAGTGAGTATTAAAAATATTATAAGAGTGAGTATTGAAATCGTATTTAGTAATATTATATTTAAGACAGTGTTAGAAATGAATGAAGATTTGTCCAAAGCTAGTTATATGAGAATGTTGAAACTGCTGGTAAATATTGTCGAACAGCAAGGGGTCAAGATGTAGTGGTTTACTACTTCACTAAACGCAACATATAATTTACCGACAATTACTTTATACATATAACATATATTATAACTTTAGTTAGTTTACGTATCGAAAATGTTATGTTGAATATTTTACATAATGTATCTGTGTCATATATGTATATTTTAAGATTGTGACGAGGCAAAATCTGTTCATTGAATTCTTAAAAAGAAATGCTTTTGCTGCGTGTCTAAGAAATGACACAGAATTAAAATTGTTGTGAGTGCATCACATTAAAATCCGGGACGGTATAGAATGAGAATAAGTATAGAAATAGATTATTAGTTTTACAAACAGGATGCTTTTTACTTCAAAAGTTTTTTATTTTGCTGAAGAAAAACAAAAAATAGATTCGAGCAATAATTAAGATCAACAAAACTATTAGTAGGATATTAATAAAAATTGTTTTTATTAATAACATAGAGAGTGACTTTTATAACTCATTATCACTTCATAACAGAAAATTAAAATTTTGAGGAGGGAGGACGGAGACAGATTTTTCTGGCAACAACTGTAAATTGATAATCCTTGTAATGTTTTTATTAAGAAAACTTGTTTATTTGTTAAATTAACTACTGCTACTAATCACTTTGAAAACTGACCTAATGTACTTGTTAAAAAAGAAACAAACAGCAATATTTATTTTTTTTATTTCATATTTTACTTAAAAGCCATTTAATTTTTATCCAAAATTTGACATTATTAATTCCTGTAGAATTGTTTCCTGTAGAATTCCAATAAATTTTCTGCAAGGGGAAATAAATAATCCACGAAGTATGTTTTATTGATACTACATTAGAAGTGTATGTACGAAGTATTTCTAAGCGATCCATAAATTTAAATTAAACTGTTGTGCTCTTAGTATGCCGTTGTAAGTGTATTACATTGGAGAATATTATATTGAAATGTTTATAATTTTACAATCAAAACACAAATTAATAAATATTATTATATATTACTATATACACACATATAATTGGATCATGTTATTCCGGGAAAGAATACCACAACCTGTACCCTTTAATATCGTAAAATAATCACCGATTAAGTGTGTAAAAATGAGGGATAAGCACCTTCTCATCAGCACGCCATCACATCCAACTCTTACCGCACATTTACAGAAGAAGTGACCTAGTAACGCAATTTCAAAATGGTTACATTAACCTCCAACTTCTTAACAAAATATGAAAATGGTTCAAAAAACCCTAGCAGAGTTCTAACTCCGCAGGAGTCACAGTATCCCTCCCTGAGTAATGTTGCTCGGACAGCCCTTAGCATTCTCGAGAGGGCAAAGAACAACGAGCTCCCATGAGTAAAGAATATCTTTCGGTACGCCTCTTTTCTTTAATATATAAATGTCAAATAATATTTTCTTAGAGAGAGACCTCTCGTTATTTTAAAACGATTAATTGGAGATTTGTTTCTTTATGTAATTTTTCAGAAATCTCAAGTTTATAATTATTGAGAATACTTGAATTATTTAACCTTAACACTTATTAGAAATTTAAATTTCGTAAAGTTTCTATTTAACAAATGATGTTCATTGAAAGTTTAAAACTGCTGATAAACATCAAAATGTACTGAAAAATAATACTGAAATCGATAACTTTACGAAAAAGACTGAATGGATTATATAGTTATATTTTGTACATTTGCAATTACGATAACCGGTTTCTGATCATTAATAAGTGTGTTGTGTAATGATAACTGAAATAATTTTTAACTTCTTGTATTATCTTTAGTCCCATATAACATAAGTTACTTTAGGGATTTACTTCAGTGGATTATTAATTTATCATCTGACAGAGAAGAGACTAATCTATTATACACGTATTACACAAAGTTAATCAAGACGCACTTAATTAAAAAGATGTAAGGATTTAATAAAGATAAAAGATATAAGATATATATGCTAGAATTACATTAGTTTTCTATATATTTGTTATAAATAACTTAAAACTACACTCAAATGTCTCATTACATGTCATAGATGGTGGCGTGGATGGCGAAGGTGTAGTGTTAGAATCTTGCTTCCATTCTATTATTTATATTTTTAGTTCAAAAGTTTATTTAAAAAATATATATTTTTAAAGTCAATCAAAAATATATTAATAATTAATTTATAATCGTATTGCCCTGGAATTATTACTAACTCTACTCTAAGTTTTGGTCACTTTTCGAATTTCTCCAACCTTCTGTCACGTCCCAACTACATTTATATAGTTTATTCTAACTTTTAACTACATTTAATTATTTTTTTTGAAGTTGAAGAAGTTTATCGCAATAAAAATAAATGCAAACTAATTTTCCTCTTTGTTAGCGCATGCTACGCTTAAGATCATATTTTCCAATATATGGCAGTTTATTACAGAATAATAAAATTATATTATAAATGCGTCTGAATTATTAGTAACACTCTTGGCTCTGTGAACGGAATAAGCCTTTGTACATTTAAAAAATTCGCAAATTTGTTTCAAAAATATACAGTTTTATTTATTCTCCTTGGGATAGTTGTTAAGCCTCGCACTCTATTTCATTCTCAGGGGCTATTGTAGTATATTTATAAAGTGAATACATTACTTAAAGTGTTCTAAAAGAATAACATACAAATATACAATCCGTTTACTATTGAAATAATATAAACTTAATGTCTGTTATCTAAAGAGGAATCGAGTGATATATATAATCATTTAGATACATTTAGGTTAGTGACATTATAGTTCAATTGCTAGAGCGCTCGCTCAGCTCAGAGATCGCAGGTTCGAGTAAGTTTAGTTAAATTCAATATAGTTAAATTTATAGGTTATAGAGTACGCGACCTTACCAGTTTGGTTCTACAATACAAAAATTCTTATAATTTCAATTAAGAAATTTACTTCTTGAAATAAACTCAAAAAAGTAAACCCTGAGCTTTAAGTGCTTTACTATTTTAATAACCTCGATGGATTAATATTAGTATTTTTACTAAATTTATCTTAAATGTTACAAAAGGATACAATTTTATAAAAGGATTCTAAATACTTGAAGCGCAAATCACTACCGTCCAGAGACCTTTGAGCGATCTTTATAACCAAGATATTTCTGTTTTCAGTGTTAATTAAACTTAAGACTGCTTAAATGATCAAGACGTTACTTACCCCTATTATTGTCTAAATATTTTGTAGTCGGTGAAATTTCTCAACAAAGATTTGATATCAAAGCGTTTAATAATAAAGAACTTATTTACATTTTTCATTAATACCTCAGGTCATGCTTATTATCTACATATAGCAAAAACTGTTTTTAATTTAATATATTGTTACAAAAATAGAACCATTTTTTTAAATATAAAACAATGAAAACAATCACATCATGATTATAAATCTGTCCTCAATCGAACCCACAAACCTCCGCTGAGAACATTAATTAGTGGGACTTTAAATTGAATCTCTTTGTCCGAAGGGCTTTGAATTGCTTCTAGAGTTTTATGGAAAATTATTTAATTTTACAACGGCTCGAAATATATGAAATAATGTTTTCCAATAAATAATTTTTATTTACATATTTTCAGCATACATATAAATCTCCATTTACTTTTCAATATATAAAAATTTAAATTATGTTGTTAATTTATACGGTTTTATGAACAGTGAATAAATTGGTAGAAAAATGAAAATAAATTTGTAGAACACTTATTGTGTTAAAGCATTTTTAATATTTATTTCGATATAAAAATATTTTTGTTTTATAAACATAATATATATTACATAGTAATAACTGATATTAATACTTGCGATATCATGAACATACATATAACTAACGCGAGATAGACTCAGTGTCGGAATAACAATCAATTGTTTCAACTTTTAATTCAAATAAAGTATCACTTTTCACTTTTTTTATTGTCATTATTGTACTTTCTAAAAAAATTTGTTTTAGTGTTTTTTTATCATTGTTGTAATAAACTAAATTAGAAGTTAAAAATGTTCAGATAATTTACAATCAATGAATACCACGCTTATACAATATTTTTCAATTTAAGTAATTTTTGTTATAAAAATATACATAGATAAATAAAATTTGTTGTTAAATCCAAATACAATTATTTAATATGTACACTTTATTCAAACTAAACTACTATTTTATTTGAACAATGACCCATAATTCAATCAAAGTTCGAGATATTTCCTTGGAGTTATATACTATTGGAATATTCATATTATAACTCCTGCAGTTTGAATATACTTCTATCCCCAAAGTATGATGTTGTCTTATCGATTTTGATTGTAAGTTTTAAATGAAGCTAATGTTTTCTGCTTTAAGAGTAATTTTACCAACACATTCCCATGATTGAAGTAAGTAAATAAAATAAATTAAACTTTATTAATTTATTACTGTTAAGTGGTAATTTAAAATTATTTTAATCGATATTACACTTGTTAGATTTGATATACGGCAAAAAAGTATAATAGCACAAAATTCCTTATTTAATTTAGCAACCTTCACAATTTTATTACATAGTTTTTTATTCAACAAACTGATGTTTAACTTAAAGTAGTATTAAGTAAATCATCACTAAACCTGCGGCAACTGATAAAGGTATTATGGTTGGAGTGCGCTAAAATAATTTCACATTTATTACAAACTGTTTGAAAATTTAAACCCGTGTTGGCTTTATTATAATTTATTGATATTATAATATTAATAATATCTAAGCTCCAGCGAAGTATTTCTCTCTCGCTCTCCCTTACTCCATTCCGTTTGTCTACAATTGACTAAGTATTAATGGAAATAATTAACAGTTGTTACTCCAACTGCTCATCTGGTATATATAATTATAATAATCTACTGTTATTATAAAGTTCTTAAAGTATAAGTTCTTTTTATTTTTAATAGATATTGTGCCTTTATTCTTATATCTTGTTTTATTAAACGAGGTTAACTGAAACATCGTCGACGCTGCCGAGTGGATGCTGCAAGCGAGTGATAATTTAATCTAATTAGTTCTGCTGCTGACTCTCAGTGGCTATTCCAGAATAGTTTATGATACGCTATTACGCTACGTATTTAAAATAAAAATAAATATATAACATAGAAGTAAGTATTGAAAATATAGAAAGATTAGAAAAAAAAGATAAGATTAAGATAAAAATTAAAAATAAATGATTAATAAAGACAATTACAAACAGTTCATTTCTTTCCCAATGTATTCTATACTGTAAGATGGTTTCAGTTTTCGAATAAGCCACACAGTCATTGCCTGCAACCCAATAAAAAAAAGCCAAGTGACAGAGCGGTTTTCCAGAACACGCAGGTTCGAATCCTGATCGTGTTCTTATGTATTTCATTCTATATTTATAACATCCCTATTAATCAAACCAACAATTACAGTTTGATAATAGATAAGTAATTACTAAAACTCATTATTAAAAGACTAAAAATCCATTATAGTTCAACATTGAACAATTCGTACATATACAATTACATTAATGTAACTTTAACAGATGACTGCATCCTGTTAAAGTTAGTTTAAAAAACAACATCAAAGCTGTCACTTCTGTCCAATCTCCGGTTGTATCCAATTTTCAGAGTCAGACTGACAAAAAGCTCAACCTTTAGCTTAGTAACGAGTTTTGCAGTTTGCTTTGATCATAATTAATTAGTTTCTGTTGCCTCATCCTGAATGGTTAACTGTTATAATATGACTTAAATATAAGAATAAATTACATTTTATGTAATTTATTAAGAAATACACCGGTGTAGGTCCCTTATGTTTATAAGGAAATAAGGCGTATCTAAATATTAAACTTTTGAAGTCACTGACAGAAGTTGTCTTATTGACATCATCAGCTGGATATTTATTGCTTAAACAACTGTTGGCTAAGCTATCAGTTTTTAATAATATTCTTAGTTCTTTCATTTTTAGCAGACAAAATTGGATAGGATCAAGTAGCGGTTGTCTCTTTAAACATAACGTATCTTTTTAATAAAATGTACAATGTAGTAATTAAAAATGGATTAAATTCCTTTTGTTGCTTATGTATTTATGGATCAACAAAATATTATAACTTTACCGCGTTCATTCAAATGAATATATCTGAAAAAATAACACCAATCATAAAGAATGGAATCTTAAGACGACAACACCACTTAAGTAAAACACAGATGTAAAGTATTTAGTGAAATAAAAAGTAAAATAGTAGAATTTTCTATTTTTATTCAAACAAACAAAAAAACAAATAATAAACAGGTAATTAGTGATATTCTACGTTATCACGACGGAATACTATTGGATGTTAAAAATAACTTATTTTGTAATATATTTAAAGTTTTCCCGTAACATATAAATTTATCTTTAATACTTCTCGCAGAAGGAAGCCATTACCTTCCGGAGACCGTGAAGCGACCTTTACAGATAAGCTATTTCATGTTAATGATGAAGTTAAGAATACTGAAGTTTTCAGCGTCAATTAAACTGAAGACCTCTTAAATGCCCAAGTTACTTCCTCTTATTAGAAATATCTTGACATAAAATAGATACCAAAGGGTCTATTAAAATGAAATATACTTTAACAAATTCACTTAATATATATTTTAAATATGACATTGTGTTTGCAGCAGATTATATTCTGTGTGTGCTATCTAAGATATAATCCAATGCAACAGTAACCCCTTAAAATAGTTTCACATAAATAAATGCTAGTCTATTAAAGATCTTATCGCTTTGTCATCTACATCCAATTGTTACTTACTCTCCCATCTGAAATACTGGTAAAAATTAAGAAATTACTTTGTTTTTAAAATAAAGAAAACGTTCAGATCATGATTATAAATCTGACCTCAATCAAAGTCGTAATCCTCCGCTGAGAACATCAATTAGGAGGCTGTCAAATTGAATCTCTTAATCGCAAGGGGTTAACACCGCTAAAAACATTTTAGTTAAAAACTTTGAAAATTTTTTCATTTTAAAATTGTTAAAATAAAATCATTGAAATTATTGAAATTATGTTTCATAATATTTATTTTATCTAAACTACAAATTGGCTGATTGAAAATTGAAAAAGGTATAATGAACGGTGAAAAAATTTGTCGGAATACTAAAAATAAATTTCTATAACACGGGCAGTGTTACAACTTTTTAGGAATATATTATAATACTTATGGTATACAAAAATGTAGATTTTTTTTTATTTCATGATTATGTATTTTTAACAAAAAAAAACAACATTCAGAATGTCTCATTGTGTACCCGAGTCCCAAATTAAGTCTATTCAAGGACAAGGCCACGTCACCTCGCCTCACCAGTCCATGCGACCGCTAGTGCCGCTGAAGGTAATCTGAAGAATCTTTTTCCGCAATAACCTTTATTTTATAAGCTTATTATATTTTTAATTGTATTAGTTACAAGGAACATTAATTAAGCATGACTAAGAACTATTAAGAACTATTGTGATAAAATAGCTCCTGCAGATCTGCATTGGATAAATATATTTCGTATTCTGTAAGAAAATATTACATTACTCGTATAAGCCTTTCATGAGAAAGTCTAAGTAATTAATAAGTTGAAATATTTGGTAGAATATTTTTTTAAATTTTATAATTATTTATCATTCAACTGCATCACTCATAAAGCACGAGGTGTTCTGTATAAAATATTCAATAGATTGGAATAGATACCCTTTTTGATAATTATATAATGGCTTCATTTCATAATTTGATTTGATCTTTAGTCATATTGGTGTTCTTTTTTTCACATATATTAGTTACATGCTTTTTTGATTCATTGTCTGATTGTAATAACATACAAAACATTCGGAAACGATTTTTTTGATATTAAACTATATTAATAAAAAATTGATAACTAATATATTTTTTCAATATATCTAAGTTTCGCGATTAAAGAAGTTATACTTGAGGTGATCGGTGTGTTTGACAACATTTTTATAGAGACATAAAAAGAAAACTTTTCACTCTTTTTAAAAAGAATATGTGTTTTGCTGTCACGTCAAGTGTATAATTACTGAGTATTTTTTACTTTACATTTATTAGTAACACAATCGTCGGAAATGTTCTATTCAAGAAATGACATTAGTTTCAAACTATTGATAATCAATGTACTAAAAATAATACTTAAATCGACGACTTTATAATACTGACACTCGATCGAAGCTATATTTAATACATTTGTAATTACAATAATTGAGTTCCGATCATTATTAAGATCGTATTGTATCAAATTTAGTTTTTACTAATATTTAAAATTATCTAGGATCGGTTTAGCTATCATCGGCTTATTTAGTTTAAATAAATATAGACCATAATAAAATATATCGATATTAGCAGGACTAGAACTTGCGATTTTTGGGAAACTGTGCGGTCACTTTATCAACTAAGCTACCGTGTCGTTACCTGCCTTGAAGAATCTAGAATTCTATATTCTAGTGCTAAATCACTTGAACAATCTCTTAAATCCAACTACAGTAAAGCCACTTTAGGCATTTACTCCAGTGGGTAAGTAATTCATCATCTGATAGAAAACAGACTAATCTATTAAACAAGTCTTACTAATTACGATTAAACACGATACTAATAAGATTACATTGAATCCAGATTTAATTAAAGAGTAGAAAAACGTATATTTTTTTGTTTCCAAAATAATATATACTTGTTGTCTTGGAAAGAAGAATACTGTAATGAGGTATGTAGAGTAACGTTAGCTCAATTGGTGGAGCGAATGGACGGTAGGTTCGAGTTCTGTTCAGTTCGAGTTCTGCCCATGTCGACGAATTTTTTATTATATATACTTATAAAATTAATAAGCTTAGCGTGTTTTTTTTTTAATAATTTCAAATTGAATATGAACAATTTAGAGAATAAATAAATTAAATTGAATGCCACCCACAGTTTTTAAAATATAATAACATTTTCTACTTCTTCGATTTATTTTGTTAATACAATTTAGCGTGGCTTCTGAATATTTTTTTCAATAAATATATGAATGCAGAATAATAACCAATAATAATTTTTAATTATGTTAATTTGATTTGATTGGTTTCGCATAAATACACATATTTATCATATTTTATATGTTTCATATATACTTCACTAGATAATTAAATAAATACTTAAGTTTAATGTTCTGTTGTGTCGTAAATATAATGAGTGTCAATTGTGAGTTCTCAAAGAATTCTCTTTAATAAATAAGGGGTTTACTCTTTTAGATTATCCTAATTAGTTCTTCATTTAAAGATAAGTGTAACATGAATAAATAATATGTAATATAAAATAAACTATTAATATAAAGATTGAACTACTATTTTATTTGTAAAAAGACTCATTACTTAAACAAGTCTCGAGATAATTGCTTAGAGTTATGTAATACTAGCATATTCATATCATTATTCCTGTAGTTCAATACACGTCTATTCCTAAAGTATGATGTGGTCTTAACGATGTTTATTTAAATTAAGTAAATTCTTTACTTTACTAGTAATTTTAACAACACTTCGCCTTGATTACAGTATAATAATAATACAGGATGCACCGAGACATCATCGTTTATAGTATACATAACGGAAAAACTAAATATTATTATGATGTTTGAATTATGATTCAATTTAAAACGAATTTATTCGACTGTGGGCTGATTTTAGACTCGTTAAATTTAGAATGAAGCAGAAATTAAAGTTGAAAAGTTTACCCATATTCCATGCAGCCGAAATTGTCAACCTTGACCAGTTTTAATGAGAAATCTGATACTTTTAGTGTAGGTACTCCTAAAAAAAGTGACAGTAAACCTTCGACAGCTGATAAGGCTCTTGAGGTCGGGTTTCGCTGAATTAATTTCTTAAGGCTATAATCAATAAGCTCTTTAACGATATTAACTAGGTTTGGTTTTGAGTTTATTTTTCTATTGTTATGTATAATATCTAGATTCATACAGGTATAACCCACATTTTCTTATTTATTTAACCCGATGTATTCACTATTCTCTATAATGTTATATTTTGTAATTCCTTTGTAATCCCAATCCAAACTGATAACAAAATCCTATTTTGATGAATATCAGCTTGTGATGTTGTTTGAGTTGGTTCCCTTGGCCTGCTCCACGATTTTTTCCGCTTGATATTGTTAAAAATAACCCATTTTTCATCGTCAGTTATAAGTAGTTTAAAAAATGGACCATTTTCATTACGTTTCCATAGCAAATCGCAGCGTTAAATGCGTTTCTTTCAGTTCGTGAGGAACCCATGTATCGAGTTTTTGAACATAGCCAAGTTGTTTTAAATAATTTTCAATGCATTTATGTGATACATGGAGCTTCTCTGAAATTTCACGTGCTGTACTGTGACGATGAGAATCGATTATTACTTAGATTAGAGCATCATCAACTTCAACTGGACGACCAGAGCGTTTTTCATCTTTGAGTGATAAATCACCAAAAACGAAATTTGGCAAACCAATTTCGACACTGCCGTTCTCTTAAGGCCATAACAGCACATAATTCTCTATGACATTGCGATGCGATTTTACCTCCGAAGAAATAAAAAACAAAATATGAAGAACATATTTCTTTCGATTTTCAACTACCAAATTCATTTTTCAACGAATGCCAAACGAAAACTACGCAACCTATCAAAAAACTTTTTTTACTGATTATTAACAGCTGAACTGCCAACTATCAAATAACAAAATCTGTTTTATATTTGTACTACGTCTGCAAACCTAAGAATTCAATTGAAGTCATCTATGAGTGAAATCCGCAATTACTTAGTTGTCAACCTATTAGATTGCCAACTTAATAGATATTAAAACGTTATTGTCATAATATTCAAACCAAAAATGTTTAATAACAAATGAATATTTATTTTCAATGTCTAACACATTAATAATAATTATTCATTTGTTATTAAATAACAGGTAATAATCAAATTAAAACTCAACTTCATCGTTCAAACACTTCATACATCTATTCATCCATCCAGTCCATCCAGAGTCCATTCGTTACTGTTAGTGTGAAAAAAACTTCAAAGCTGTAGCTTCTGTTCAATCTCCGGCTGTAATCGATTATCAGGGGTCAGTGTTACACAGACTGACATAAGCTCAACCATTGGCCATTTATCTTGATATTAAATAGTTTGTGTTTTCACGCATCTTAATAATAAAATGTATTTTATATTTATAATATTTGTTAAATTGTTTCTATCCAAAAGTATTTTTCACACCAATGGCGAAGAAGTGCGATCTCACGTATCAACTCAACTCATAAAATGTAACGAATTCTATTTAACGAGTAACACAATAAAATGTGATTATACATACACATATATATATATATATATGTATGTGTGATATTGAATGTTGAATGTATGTATGTGTGTATGTATGATATTGAATGTTTAAACATTCACACAGTGTAGCCAACCTTAACAAAACTTAAAAATGCGTAATTTAAATTTTATAAACACGTATTAAATTAAAATATTTATCTTAATCTTTCTGCACGGGTAACATGTAAATATAAAACATATAGAGGCGGAGCTTCACTGGATGTACTTGTAATATCTACAGAGTTGTGATTAACAGTTGGTAGAATTGTAAATAACATTTCCGAGTATGTAAATCGTCGGTCAGTTGGCCTTACAGTATTAAGATTTCTTAAATGTTAAAAAAGTAATTCTTGAAATAAACAAACAAGTGAACCATAAAAGTTTCAAATATTTTGCTGTTTAAAGAACTTGTATATAATTTATTAAAAACTTTTTGAATGTTCTAACCAAAAATAACTCAAATGTATTTAAAATTAAGATTTAAATAAATTAGTAAAGACATCAATATCAATGTTTTAACATTAATAGTATTCGTTGATTTTGTAATATATTTAAAGTTTTATCATGACATACAAAGGGATCTGTAATATTTCTAGCAAGTCATTATCGTCCAGAGACCTTGAAGCGACCTTAAAAGCTAAGATATCTCAGCGGTCGATGGAGCCAGGAATATTTCAGTTTTCAGAGTCAATTAAACTGAAGACCGCTTGAATGCCCAAGAGAGTTAATTACCCTTATTATTGTTCTAAATATTTTGTAGTAAGAGAAATGTCTTAGCAGAAAATCGATGTTAAGGAATATTTTGTACATTAATTTGTTTATAAAATAAAGAAAACGTTCAGATCAAGATAATAAATCTGACCTCAATCAAACCCGTGATCCTCTACTGAGAACATCAATTAGTAGGCTGTCAAATTGAATCCTTTCGTCGCAAGAGGTTTGGAATAGCTTCAGGCGTTTTCAGTTTATAACGTTGAAAATAATTCAATATTAAAATGGTTATAGTAAAATTATTTCAATATTTGAAATAACGTTTTGTAATAAATATTTTTCAATCTCATAATTTCTGAACGGTGAATAAATTTGTCAGAATTCTAAAAATAAATTTTGTTAAGACGGGTCAGCGATATAATTTTTTTTATAATATTAAGTGGAAATAATTTATTTTTTATCTCATAATTATATATTTTTAACAAAAAAAAATCCGAAATTCAAAAGCTGTTATGTACCGGAGTCCCAAACGAAGTCTAGTCAGCGTCAAGGACTCTTTACCTCGCCTCATCACTCCATGCGATTTTCCGCTCAAGGTCGACTGAAGTATTTGTTTTCGCTTATTATATATAATATATAATACAAAACATAATTTTAATCAAAATTATGACATATATAATGGTAAAAATATATTATAATAATAATGTTAATTATGTGATTATTGATTTCGCATATTGTAATATAGTATTACATTGTAATATTTTATACTTTTCATATTTTATGTTTTATTCATTAATTTAATAAAATAATTACCTAAGTGTATTAATATTCTGTTGCCTTATAAATATAATAAGTGCCAAAAATGAGAATAACGAGACAAATATATAAAACATTCATACTTTTTGATTATCGTTGTTACTTATTTTTTTCTGCTATGTAAACTATTATATTTGAACAATGACTTGTTAATTAAACAAAGCTAGAGATAATTGCTAGAAGTTATGTACTACATTAGAATATTATACCCTAACTCCTGCAGCTGGAACACACGCTTATCCTTAAAGTATGGTATAGTTCTATCGATTTTTTTCAACAACATTAAGACATTTTATATTAAGTCAACGATATTTGCTTTCATTTCACCAACTCTTTTCCTTGATAGAAATGTATATAATATATTATAGTTTATATTTTAGAAAAAAAATATAGTTTTATTTTTACTGTTATGTTAATTATAATACGTACAGCTATGATTTAAAATTGTTTTATTTTACGGAAGAGACTATGGACTCGTCAGATTTGGTATATGAGTAAAATTGTAATTGGACTAAAGATTACCAAAATCGAATTTATCAACTTTCACAAATTTGTCAAAGAGTTTTTTATTCATCAAAGTGATACTTTAATTGCAGATACTCTTAAATACAGTGACACTAAAGCTTCGACAGCTGACAACTGCATTGAGATCGGGGTGCGCTGAAATAATTTCTTAACTATTATAATTTTTTTGGATAATATGAACTAGAGTTGGCTTTTGGCTGTAATTTGTTTTTTACATTTTTATTTATCATGTATTTGTGTAATAAATTACATTACTTAAACTATAATATTTTATACAAAATAAATTTATTGTCTTTACTCCAACGACTATATATAATATAAGCCTATAGTGTAATGTAAGGCTAATAATACTTATAATAAAAACTTGGTCTTTGATATAATAAATAATTATGAATTGATATAAGATTTAAATTTTTTATTATCATTGGGCCTCTATTTTATATATTAGTATTGCTTTCTTGTTGTGTTAAACGAGATTAAGTAAGTAAGTAACATCGGAGAGGCGGCTGAGTAGATCGCAGCATCTACTGATCTGATAATGTAATCCCTTTAATTTGGCTGCTGACTCAAAGCGGACATTTGAAATTAATTTATGTCATTTTTATGAACATTTCACTGAATTTCCAACATTAAAATCTGTTGAGAAACATATCTGAAACATGAGCATTAGATTATAATAATTAACGTTGATAATGAAGAAGCTGTTAATTTTCAAATCCAAAACTTCGAAAACATTATCTCAGTCTGAATACCGATATCAATAACATTATGGTTAAAACTTTCTGAACCTTGAAGTTACTCCTCACGTCGAATATTAAACGATAAGTCACTTACAGCTACCACAAAGTATGGACTTACAAAACAATATTTTTAAGGAAAACACTATAACTTTCTATTCTTATTCCTTAGTAACGGTCTGTCATAACATTGTTACTGTAGCAAACAAACCTTCATAAATAATGAATAAAGAAGAAATCAGTGATGTCATTAACTACGTTATTACCACGGAGTACTGTTATTGGATATTATTCTCCCTTAGCCCTTTTATAACCCTTATTTATTATAAACTTGATACCAAAATTGCATAATATTATATAAATATGGCGTTTTATATTCTAAGAAATTAGTAATTTTTTCGATATGCAGACAAACACTGAATACATTGTTAGTCTTTTTTTCAAACTTTTCTTTTTTTTTTATTGAATTTACTAAATTGCTTGTAATCTAAACGTATGTTTCACTCAAGTAGCTAAGCATTGCGGGCGCACGACCAATAGACCGATAAAACTAAAGAGTTCTGTGTGACATTATAATATAATAAAATGTAAATAAACTATCACCATTTACATGTGATATGAGAGTTATGTTATCGTAAATTTAATTGACCCTCGCACAGTCCAATAAACTTATCAGTCCAAATCTAACAATGCGTAAAATAAATACGATAAACACGTAACATAATTGTTTTAATCATTCTATTTATTTATTTATTTATTTACCTTCACGCCATATCCCTTGCGGGGTAGCCTTCTAAATAAACAAATATAAAGAAGCAATTTACTTGGTGTATTTAAAATTCATTCAGAGTTTTGCAATTAAAAGTTGTAGAATGGTAAATAAAGTTTCCAAGTACGTAACTCGTTGGTCAGGTTTTTTCTACAATATTAAGTATTCATATAACTTCAAGAAAAAAAGAAGTGCTTCTAACCAAGCAAGTACTAGAAAAGCTTTAATTGTTTTATAGTTTTAATTACTTTATCTATATATAATTTATATCGTTATTTTAACAATAATAACTGAACTGCTAATTAGGATTTAAATTAATAAGTAATAACAACATTATATTCATATTATTTGTTAATTTAAAATAAATTTAAAATTTTTCTTATAATATACAAAGAAATCTTTAATATTTATAGCAAGGAAGTCATTATCGTCCAAAAACTTTGAAGCGACCTTTACAGCTAAAATATTCCGGCGGTCGATGAAGCTAAGAATATTTCAGTTTTCAGCGTCAATTTAACTGAAGACTGAAAATGCCCAAGAGTCTCATTATTGTTCTAAATATTTTATAGTCAGAAAATATACCTACAATCTTCCCCTGATATCATCAATTAGTAGGATTTCAAATTGAATCCAGGACTGAACATCGCCTCGGGTATTTTATTTAAGAACGCTAAATTTAATTTAAGTTAAAATCATTAAAATATTTAAAATAATTTTTACAAATAGATAGAATATACTATTTTATAACTTATTACCAAAGCCATAAATTGTCGAATTTAAATTATTTTAAGTACGGTGAATAAATTACTTTAAATTCTAAAAAAACAAATTTCACTATGACAACTTTTTGGAATATATTTTTATGCTTCCTATAAAATCATTGTTTTTAATTTCATAATTATATATTTTTAACAAAATTCAAAAGGTCTATTGGTGTACCGGAGTCCCAAATTGAGTCTATGCAGGGACAAGGCCACATCATCTCGCCACCCCACTCGACCTACCATGGAAGGTCACTTCAGGAATCTATTTCCGCAATAGCCTTCATTTTATAAGCCTATTATTTTTTAATTATATCAATTATAAGAAACTTTAATTAAGCACAACTTAGATTTATGCAGTTTGAATACAAATGTATATTTCGTATTCTGTGACAGAAAATTAATAATTTGAAATATTTTGTAAAATACTTTTCTAATTTATGAAGCTATTTCTAATTCAATTTTACCGCCAATTGCTGATTAGGTATGCAGAATGAAATATTAAGTAGATAGTTAAAATAAATGCCTTATTTAATGCCTTTTATTTAATAGTTATAAAGCATTTTTTTCAAAAATGTATATGTTGTGTAATCATAATAATAACCGGGTTTTTTGCTATATTGTCCAATTGATTATAACAATATCTTAATTACTCGGGTACGAATTTTTATTTGATAATTATTCTCATTAATAAAAAATACAGGGTGGGCCAAAAATTTTTGCACTTTTGAAACATGTCTAGAAATAAAAGTACAAATGTTATTTTGTTTATGATTTATTTAACGTAATTATCATTTATTAAAATTTATTTTTTAAAAATGACATCGTCGAGATGTGCTCCGTCTCGTCGTTGGCAATCCTGCAATCGACTACGTAAACTTTGGAAAACTCGTTGACACATGCTGCGAGGAATCGCGGCTATCTCCTCGTGGATGTTTTCTTTTAATTGGGATATAGTCGTCGGTTTATTAAGTTATATTCGACTCTTCAGATATCCCCACAAGTAAAAATTGCAAGGTGTAAGGTCCGGGCTTCTGGGAGGCCATGGGATATCACCTTTGCGAGAAATCAATTTGTTAGGAAACATTTCTTTGACCACCGGTAAAGTCACGTTTGATGTATGGCATGTTGCTCCATCTTGTTGCAACCAAGTCCGGCTATTGTATCCTTCAAATTCATGCAACTTTGGTGGCAAAAACTCTCGCAACATTTTCACGTAATCCACTGAGTTCACAGTTACGTTATTTCCTTGATTATTTTCAAAGAAGTATGGACCGATTATACCCTTTGCGGATATGGCAGCCCACACTGTCGTTTTTGGTGAATGAAGAGGCTTTTGGTGTTTATAGTGAGGGTTTTCCGTGCTCCAATATCGACAATTATGTTTATTTACGTGACCGTTAATGGGAAAATGGGCCTCGTCTGTAAACAATACATTCTCAAGGCTAGAGAATCGCTCCAGTATAGTGTCAGCAAATAACTTGCGTTGAATGTAATGGTTTGGTTTTATCTCCTGTACAATTTGAAGCTTATATGGGTGCAGTTTAAGGTCCAAACTCAAGATTCGACGCAGACTAGTTCTTGGTATAGCAAGAGCCGCCGACCGCTTACGCGTAGATGATTCTGGATCGTCCCTTACAGAAATTTCAACCTCCCGAATGTTATCTTCGCTTCTTCTTGAACGTGGTCGCCTAGTTCGTTTAATATTCGTTGTCGATCCCGTTTGCTCAAACTTTTTAACCCAAGCTTTAATTAAATTAACACTTGGACACTCACTTACACGTTGTAATCCTTATTCAACTCTAAAGAGGCGTCGTACAGTAACGTAGGAATCGTTGTTTTTGTAAAATTGTTTTACGCAAAAATCACGCTGTTGTCCCGTGAAGCGCTCCATCGTGACTAAAATTGCATTAAACGACGTACAATTCCCCGCCACCCGCACGCCCCTTGCTCTCACGGCTTTGGAGAAATCAAGTGTCGCTATTTGCAAAAATTTTTGGCCCACCCTGTAATAGGTAGGTATTTCTTTGAATAAAGTATTTTACAAAATACTAGCTATTGCCGCGACTCTACCCAATATCTAAGAAAAGTTTTTTATTATAATGCGGTCCACCTTGAAAGTCGATTCTAAATATTCATAATTCGATAACATATGTAACAATATAAACAATTCACTAAATACCTTAAAACAACACATGCTACTACTACATGCTACAACTAGATGCTTTATGTAGTATGCTAATATGATATGACATATTGTTATTCTGAGGAATGGTGAAGTTTATACTGAACATAGTCATTCTATAATCATAGAAAAACTAGTAAAAACAACAAACGCTGTGTAATACAAACACACAAACTCCTTGAGGTAAATGGCGTTATATTATAATTAGTGACTTGTGTGACAAAATTTTTTTAGAGGTAGATATTTTGAAGAGATTTTTATTTTATCTACATAGAAACGTCTTACTCAAAACTTAATAATTGAGAACATTTTAATTAACCCCTAAACTTAATATTTATTAGAAATTCAATTCTCGTCTTTTTTCTATTCAACAAATGACATTCATTTAAAATGTCAAGCTATTGATAAAATTCAAAATGTTTTTTATATAATTCTGAAATCGATTTCTTTATGATACTGAGATTTGGTTGAAGTTATTATATTTGCAATTACGATAGTTGGTTTCTGGACATTGATCGTGATGTATCAAATTTATTTTTTTGAGCTCCAGTAACAATGTATAAATTTTGTCTATGAACATAAACATTTTAACAATTGAAGAAAGTTTATCGTACCTAAAAAGCTTTTAAATTATTAGTTTTTATACCATAAAAGAATGGTCGACATGAGCAAGCTTCGTATCTGCGACCTCTGGGAAACAACTAAGTTATCGTATCGCTACCGCCTCAATGAATTTATATTTCTAGATTCTTGTATTATCCCTTATCCCAAAGTAACGTAATGTTACTTTAGGTATTTACTTCATGGATACTTAATTTATCATCTGACAGAGAATAGATCTATTAAACAAGTCTTACTAATTAGTAATACGAGTAAACACGATACTAATAAGATTAAATTAACCAGGATGCACTTAATTAAAAGGATGGATGCTAGAATAAAATATATTTATGAAATAAAATTTTATTCAATTACAATTATACACTTATTTATTTTTCGATATAAAATGGAATCACGATTAAAGTATTGCTTTCAATTCCCTTTTGTGTTCTAAGCCTTTCTGCTTTTATAAAGGACTTGAAAATACTAAATATGTAAATTAAATCTATTCATTATTGCCTATTTCTTTGTGTTGCAATTTTCGGTTGCTCTTAAGAAAATTGCCAAAGCTTCAAGTATTTTTGCCATATTCTAAATCAATACTTTTATATAAAATAAGGTGAATCTTTAAGTACTTATTGTTGTCAATAATATTGTTACAAAGAAAAACAACATTTTTTTATTGCACGTATCATTTATTATTATACAGTGTGTTAGTTTGATACATTTATATAAAACTATTAAAAATAAAGCTTCTTCGAAGTGGTCTCCATTGGTTGAAATGAAAAAAGGACTGTAAACATTGAGGTCAGTTATTATTACCAGCACGCACTCTTTCTATTGGAAATTTTTTTACTGCCAATTGTATAAATTGTTTTAGGAACTCCAAATTATTATAGCGTTTATAGCAAGCCTTATTCTCTAGAATTGACCGTAAATCATAATCCAGTGGATTATGTTAAGGACTAGATGACGGCCTGTGTTCAGCTGTGTTGAAGTCCAGAACGTTTGTTTCTATCCAAGATTGGGTGGATTGAGCTTTATGCCCCGGCACCGAGTCTTTGCTGAAAAACACATTTTTGGTTATTGATCATAATGTTATTAAGGGACTTAACTACCTTCTCAAGAATTGTATCTTAATACACTTGTGATGTTTTGATACACTTTACACAAAAAATATGGCTCAGTCACTCCTTCATACCTAATATCCTACCAAACGGTTACTAATGTCGCTAAATGTACACGTTTTACTCTGTTGACTAATTGAGAAGCTTTAGAGCTTTCAGCATAAAAACAGTCATTTTGTTTGTTAAGAATTGTCAAATTAAAAATATATATATATCTGTAAACAACATTTTTCTGTGACCTTTCAGTGACCTGTAAGATCTATTATATTTATCATATTATTTATATTTTACGAGTATATATACTTCATTAAGTAAATGAAATAATTACCCAACTCGATTAATATTCTTTTATTTTATAAAAATAATACGTGTCAGTTATGAGAACTCTTAAATAAATAAGTTATTCATGATTTTTGATTATCCTTAATACATATTTTGATATAAAAATGAGAATTCAATATTTTAATATTATTTTTATTTACAGGTGGGTGTTATTATCGGAGGATCTGTGCGTCGCAGACCACCGAGGCTCGCGGATATACCAAGGTAGGACCGGATAACTCACAGGAATCGTTATGTGAAAAACAAAATATTAAAGCATTATATCACTATCATTATTTTTATTATAACAATTTTTATAATTATTAATGTGAACATAAATGTAGGATAAAATTTCAGGACCGTTTGATAAAAGATTTCCTTATGGATCTCTTCAAGCAGACATAATTTAAATTGCCCTTAAAATACATTATCTGATTGTTCCTTTCTGACGTCTGAGTAAAACCTTTTATAATCGTTTACCTTACAGTCGTGAAAGGCTAATTCATTTTTATTTCTATTAATAAATTCGAAAAATATTATGAAGGCAAAAATAATATCTAGTGGCCAATTAAAAAATAAGAAATCTACATTAAATATGGTATATAATGCTGCATAAATGTCATACATAATAGTCCAAATAAAACTAATAAATATTTACTATATCTCATAATACAATTGCATTTCTCCCATCTCTGTTATTTCACGTAACTTAAAACAAACAAAGATACACACATAAATATATACATACAATACGCACATATGTCTCGTGTGACAATGAGCGGTTGTCATGTCATTCCGTACAATAAGTTTCAAGTTCTACAACGTCAAAAGTAAATAGACATGTCTATTCACTTTTGCATTACATTTTGTAATACAGGGGTTATGTTTAATATTGTCCACAGACAAATAAATTGTAAGTTGAATAAATGCAAAAGGTAAAATATATTGAAAAGTATTATTATTTTTGTCAAATTTTATTTTGTTTTTACCACTTTAACATGAATATTATTAAAATATGTTTATTAATATTAAGGATTCGTATATTTGATCATATTATTTTGTAAGTTGAAAACATTTTCATATCAAATTCATAAAATGTATTTAAATTTACCAAAATTCACAATATTATATTTAATTAAAATACAGATTGTTATTACTCTATGATAAATAAAAATATGTTTCTTTTAAATTAAACATCACAACAATTGAAAAAAATAACGTATAACATATCGTATAATCGTCATGAAAATATTCGAGGTTCTACTTACTGAGGATTGTTGTAGTTACTCATTATTTTCTACATTATCTGATATATTATCTGAATCGTGTCTCGCAGCTTCTTTAGCATTCGAGTGTCAAAGACATTCTTAAATCTATATAATTGTTGTATTTGTACTCGAATTATTAAGTTTTTTATTTTAATAAAGCAGTATATAATATATTATTTTTAATACAAATATTACAATAATTATAATTCTGACTTAAATCAGAATTACGTCTTTTGGAATACTCCCAGTCAGCTTAAATGTTAATTCCCCCCTTTTCTCAATAAATTAACGTTTAGAATGGGAAATTCTGCGCTCACATCTTTAAAAATAATATGATTTATATTGGTTTATATAATTAGGAAAATATTATACATATAATTTCTGTTAATTAAATACATGTAAATAATTAACCTCTAAGTTGGTGAAATGGAAAATGAAAGTTTGTATGATAATTCGACATTTTTAAGATTATATAATTACATTTATATTTTAGAAATATATCAAACAGATATGACAAGATATGTTGAGATATAGTGTGTGACAGAGGAGTGGAGTTTGATATTTACACGGTAAGTTGTTGAAGGCTTTATTCAGACGTACAAAGTGCAATATCGGAGCCATATTTGTTTTAGTAACTGATACTCGAAGTAACGCGAGCTCAGAGAATACCCTTATAATAGCAATTGTGAATCAAATCCAAAGCGAGTATAACGCCATTATAACATTTTACAAAATGTCACATATTATTATGACATATTATACCTCTTGTAAAGTTTTACTAATGGATTATTTATGTTATCTTCTCTGTTATATTTATAAGAAAATTCAGAAGGTCCGGTAGGTTTTAAATAGAGATTCAGAATGTTCATTTATCAAAATCGAATCAATAAAGATCGATTTAATTTAACTATAGCCTCAATAAATCATTAATAAAATATTATATTATATTTGTAAATGTTTTATTAATTATAAAGTAGATAGATTCGTGACCAATTTTATTCAGGGGAAAGTTCACCGTGATAAATAAAATTAACAATTCACAGTAAAATTATTAATTACGTCCGATCCAATTATTATGATCCCAGAGTGTGCATCTTATTCAGCAGGGGTACCCCGGGGTATACGAGAATATATTGTTCAAAGCGGTATAACAATTCCAGTTACTTTGAAATCAGAAAAATAAACATTGACATTTCAACATTTTTTTCTATTTTTTTTACTATCAACTTTTTTGACATATGAACAATTTTTCATAACACCCATACACATATCGCAATAGTGTATGTGTGTGTGTTAAAAGTACTGTATCTTTATCTATCTGGTGTTGACGTATCATCGAGATTATTAGATTGCGGTTTAACTTTGTGGTTAAGTGATAACTTTTTTTAGATTCAATACAATCTGGTCTGGAATGATTAAGAACAACCATAAACTATTATTATTTTACTCATTATTAAGAGTTATTTTACAGATATACGGAAGAACTTTAAGTATTTGTTTAAACGTTATTTATTTATTACATGAGTATCGAATAAAATAAATAAAAAATATTTTATATTTCATCAAAAGAAAAGCAAACACATCATTATTTAAGTGATATTTGTATGCGAGATAAAAGGTACTTAAATATTTTCTTGAAGCTTCGAATAAATATGTGCTGTATAACCTTTATCATTAAAAAATAAAAAGGCGCCTTTATTCTTCAGAAATCTTCACAGATGAAAAGCTACCAATTATAAATAATTGCAAGAGAATTGTTTTAATCTTACTCTCTGTAAATAATTATTTTACATAAGCGTTAATTCCAGATGTGGTCTTAGGTTATTTTTGTATATATACAAAAATAATAGGTATATTTCTCAATATATATTTATTAATTGCCTATGAAATAAAAATAATATTTGTGTATATTCGTTATGTTTTATATATTTTCATACATAGAACAGATACTTTATATAATTTCGTCAGTTAATTTATTTCAATTAATTACATTTATTATTAACTACAATATTTACCAATAAGCAATCGTATACCTTAACAGTGGATTAGTGAATAAAAGTTATTGACATCTTTATGAACAAATAAACCTTATTTTAGTATTCTAACCGAATAGAATATAGATCAAGCAATATGAATAAAACTTACTGAATTTGGGATATGACGTCATATTTACTTCTCTTCATGTACATTTTGAAAACTAGTAAACTAGTTTAATATCACCTATACTCCTAGTGAGATATGAATTTTTAAGATATTGGCAAGTTCATATATCGTAGGTGCTCCTTGAACTAAATCCGCTTTATAGAATACGTGCTTGAACTGTTTGAATTTAAAAAGTTACGTATTTGTAAAATAAATTTAACTCGAATGCCAATTTGAACAATTTCCTTAATGCTCTTAATTGGTTTACTGTAGTACACTGCATACAAATAAGATATTAGAGACTACTTGATTAAGTTTTAACAGAATAAAGAACTGCGGGACTAGAAACTAGAGAAAACATTGTTTCAATTGCATTTAATATTATAGTGGTTGACTGCCTGAATTAGAAAACGTATGTTAAATATTCTGCAAATTGTAAAAGTACATATTAATGTAAATAAATATAAATTATTATATTAAATAAGACAGATGACATGACCTACAAACAGTGTAGAAAAAATACGTTACATATTGTACCAACACCGAACAATTAAATGATAACTTGACTGTGACATCCCACTTAGGTGATGGGTGATAGTCCGAGTAAATGCGGTAACCTTTTATTATAGTGAGTTGCCTTAAAAATGGTAGCGTCATCATTGCTGCCAACTATTTCCTCAAAACCAAGAATATTCATAAAGGATTAATGATAATTTAATTTGCATGATTTTTCTTTTTTCTTATGTAAGAGGAGTGCAAACAAGAGTAGGGGTCACCGATGAAAGGTATTGACCGCCACCCACGAACTCTTGCAATATCCGGAGAATCACAAGAGTGTTGCGGTATTGGAGGTGGAAGTATACGGATCTGTAAATACTGACGAAGGAAGTTCGTTCCACATTTTAGAGGTATATCGAAGAAAAGTTCTTTAAAATAGTACAGTAAAGGATAGCCACGCATCCAGGTGGTACGAATGGTATTGCAGGAGATGACGTTCTGTGCGGTGATGAAACTCTGAGGCGGTTATCAGATTAAATAGCTCTACAGAACAATCCCCGTTGTAAACGCGATAGAAGACTTACAAAGAGGCCGAGTCTTTATAGGAGACATAAGTTTATTTCGGTACTCGTCGATGTTTTCCCGAGAGAACCCTGCACAGCTGAAATATACCGCATCCCCAGTGCTGTCATAACAATTCATATTGGAAATATCATATCATTGATGTGCCGGAGGAAACGGAGTTGGGGATAGCACGTAGTCTTAGGGTACACCAGTATTCACGGCCTTGGGGTCCGAGTGAAAACCGTCGAGAATAACCTGTGTGCCTCGCTTAGCGAGAAAACTGATGATCCACTTGCATAAGTTCTCGGGAAGCCCATAGGAAGATAATTTCGAAAGTAGGTCCTTGTGCCTTACCCGATCGAAGACTTTCGTCATATCCAAACAAATCGATATAACAATCATATCCTAAGATATAACAGAAGATCAGCAGCCTATCGACCATGACGAAAGCCATATAAGCATGTATTTTACATTTTCGCTTGATTTAAAAAAATTAATTGCTTTTTTTCTAATATTCTGTTTTTTCTTCTTATCTAGTTATCATGGCTTTTTTAAAATAACAATGATTCGCAAAAAGTACTTAAAATTTTTATCACGTTTTCTAATTTATACTTTTATTAAAAAAACATGTTTTAAAATATTTTAATGACAATAACTATGTTTAGTTTGTAAATTTAATTAAAACTTTAGAATATATTTTTGATATGGAACAAACGTATATGCAATTAAGAAGCTTAGAGTTACTGTCGCTAGTAATTAAATATATTCATACTTGCTGACCTGTTGCAAGAAAGGAAAGTAGGAAGTAGTAGGAGGAGTGTATTTTCATCCAGCATTTAAACTCATTGTACATAACGTAGCTATAGCAGTTATTTTACACTAAAAACTATATGAGAGGATGGCACCATCTTAGTCAAATTACCCCATATTAGACGTGCATGAAAATTGGGTAAAAAGAGGACCTAAATTAAAAATTATAAAATGTTAATATATATGAGTATAACTTATATGTCATACATATTAAGTTGTTGCCGAGCAAAATGTTTTTATTGTAACCAAGATATCAAAGTCTGAGTTATTTTATTTTTACCCTGACTCTTGTATGAATTGTACGATTGTGTCTACATTTAACCCTTAACAGACATATATAAACTAATCTAACCTACTAACCAACCATGTGCTTAAATATTGTACATTTTTTATATTTTACGTATTGAAGATGCACAAATAACTGTTTGTCGATTAGAAGATATATGATAAGAGGATATACATTATACAGTATGCTATTAGCATTTAGGGTTTAAAAAATGTTCACTATATCAGAAACATTCTGATAAGATAATAAGCTCAAAGTAAAACAATTTCTAAATATTTATAAACAGCTTGGTAGGAATTCTTTTTAAAGGTGTAAAATAAATATCGTAAATTAAAAACATGTTTATTAATATTATTAAACAGACGTCACTATTGACAATTAATACTTCTCTTGGAAAAACAGTTACTTATCAAAGACAACTGTTCAAATATTCACAAACGTCATCAATACATTCGCTTGTTATGATATACAGATCGCATATGCTACTTATTAATACTATAGATTGTGTATATCATTCTAAAATTATTATAACATTAAATGATACTTCATTATTATAAAGTATAAAATAATTTTAAAGTCGCTGAATGTGACTGATGCATCAGTAAAGTACTACAATCTTACAAAAAATCCGCTTGAAGTGATTAAAATGTCTGCATTATTTAATAAAAAGTCAGAAGGTTTGGATACGTGTGATAGAAGAAAGTGAAAAATATTGACATTGTGGATCATGGAATGAGAGAACGCAGTATAAATCCCGCCGAGATATAAATTCTTGTAATACGTTGAATCCGATTCCGCTACAAATTGAATTTTATATGTTCGTATCGTCCTCGTTTCAGCCAATTTTGAAATAAACTGTTGTAATGAAATGTAAAACTAAGTTTGCACTCATACAATAAGTATCTGGTTAAAAATATCATTGGGAAAAAGTTTTTGCCTAAACATTTTCGACCAAAATTAAATTTTTTATATTTTGATTTAGAATAGAGAAAATAGACATAAAACATAATGCTTTTTTTTAAGAATCTACTTTTTACTTCAGATTAAAGCAGTCATGGAATTATTCAACTTCTATATATAATAATTTCGTTAGAAGGCAATGTCCGTATATTCTTAATTAAAAAAAAACTCCTCGTCATTTAATGTTTATCTTATATGTCACCACCACTAGAAAAGATCAATTTAATTTCCACTTAAAACAGGGGACAAAATACATGATGGCAATAGGACCTCAGTTGATACGGGACTCGAGTATATAAAGTACATAAATTTATTTATTTGATAAACAAATATTGATAAACTTTATAAAACTAGACCTACACAAGTGTCAGATGTCAGCTCTACTGTCAACTTAGCTTTACTTCATTACAACGTAGTGCCTTCACTCTATCTTTTATTAAGTTCCGACGCTGGACTGATAGGTAAAAGTAATTAATGTGAAACTTCTAGCCTCATGTGTTTTAGTAACTAACATTTAAAATAAACCAAGATCACGACCTTTTTTTTTAAAGAAAAATGCCTTTCTTTATTTTCTATTTAATTTCTTAGTTATTTTTAGCAAATATTTATAAAAATCCTATGAATATTGACATATAGAAAAACTATCTATATTAAATATATCTGTCACACGTGTAACGTCAATACATTTTATAAAGTCCCGATCACACCCACGGGTGTCAGAATAATTTATGTACAGCTCTTATTTAATATCTACGTAAAGTAATGTTATGTTGTGCATAGTAATTTTAGATGATGTTTTGTTGTTATTTGTATTTATTATATTACATTTATTGTGAACAAAATTGCTTCAACTGACCATAATTATTGATATTACACTTTAAGTATAACAAGACATATTGTCTTCATTAATTTATTCTTTACGAAAGATGATTAGGTTTCTAGCGTCTTTAGAACTCTTATTTTTCTACTTTAGATTGAATACGTTAAATAAATAGTATAAAACATTAATAAATTACTTATATTAAAGGTAAGCATCTTTTTTTTTCCCTACACTATAATTATTACAAGTAATGTAAGTGGAACTCCCTGAGTCACATATTAAAATATTTATTAATGAGAGAAAAACCATAATATTGTAAAAACGACTCAGGCTATGGTATATGAAGTAATAATAATTAAATATTAAATAAAGTATATAACCCCTCTTGTGAACCAAATTAATTGTAGAAATTTTAAATAAAAATATTTTTTATGAACTTTTATTATTAACTTGAACTCCATTTTCTGTTGAAACTTTGGTTTCGTTATTTTCAATCTTCTTGATTAATTTAACAAATTCCATGACCTTCTTCATATTATAAAAAAAACAAATTACTTTAGATATAATATAAATGTTTATTTCTATAATGAAGTTGGAAAGTAAAAAAAAAATCAAATTGTGTCGATAGTTTTCAGATCACATACAAACATATATGCAATCAAATCTTTTCACTTTTTAATACTAGTATAGATTTGTAAAAATCCATAAAATCAAAATATACTCATAGATACTAATATCAGACCAAAACCTATTTCTGAATAATAAACCACGTTCAATGTCCACGGCGCGCCATATTGCCTATTTTAGTGTTTGTAGATAAATATGAGTTGAGCTTAACTGTCAAGGCTTCGATCCTAATACTGTATATCATAACATTGAGTTCGTTAATGAAGATTAACATTATGATTGCTTTATTATATGTGAGAATTTATTAGCAAATTATTTGCTTGAAAATATAGTTTAATATTATAAATAATAAATCAGAAAGTAATATAAAAGATTATAACTTAATAATTATAATCTTTTTATATCTTTATAGAGTATAAGGTAAGTTGATGTTATAATTTAAAAATGTTCATAATTTTATGATCTTCACAATTGATTCTTAAAAATAGTTAAGATCATAAAAAATATAATAAAAAAATACATAGAAAAAGCTGCTTCCTCCCAAATAGTTGTAATGGTTTCTTTGATGTTTTCCTATATTAATATTATATTAATGTCCTGAGTTACGAGTTCAAAACATTTACCCCTTTTGACCTTAATTCGTTCATAGACATTAAAGTCTGTGAAGTTTCATTGACAATGTGACACAGTTTATAAACTAAGCTATAAATGAGCCTGGGATGCTACTCTGAAATTTTATGTTGCCATTTTATTATATTAGTATACTAACAAACATACAAAAATTTGCTTATATTTTTTATTTCTCATTTTTATTTTTTTATATCTTTGGTGTAACAAAAATATATCTCTCATGATTATTTAACTTTTTTAAAATTCATGCATTTTAATGCAGGTTTATTTTAGTTGGAACTATATATGGGCTTAGAATAAAATAACAGTCAGTTTTCATATGGCACAACATTTTATTATTACTAATCTCTACAAGAATAAAATAGTACGTGAAATGAAATTTCTACTTCCATGAAATATCTGATTGACACAGCTCGACTGTCGATTGTCAGTTGCAGCGCCTGCACCGCCCTGAGCCATACCGCCCCTTAACATAATACCTACAAAAATAGACAGAGTCAAAGTATAAGAGTAAGTAAAAGATAAAGATTATTGAAAACTAGAAAAGAGGTGAGTTGCTTGTATACCCTATCTTCCCAAAGTTTGGATAAAATAGGTAAAATTGAGATAGGATGGAATTGAGAAAAAGAGATAGGGTTAGATGTTTTGAGTATAGGAATGACATGTGCCAATTTCCAGGCTTCGGGATAAGTTATTGTATTGAGAGAATAATTCGAAATATGGGTGATTAACGGGGTTACAATGTCAAGGATGGGAAGAAGTATGTCTCGGCTGATATCACTACCAACTGCCTTTGTCGAAATGGCAAGGATACTCTTTTTAACTATAGAAAGAAAAATATCACAAGTAGATAGGGTGTCAGATAACACTTTTTGAAGAGTTAAAAGCTTTAGAGAGTTATCAATTTTAATAGGTAAGGAGGAGAATTGGAGATTAAGTGAGTTAAAGTCAGTCCGTTTAGGTAAGTTAGCAGTTGACTTACCCACACACAATGAATTGAACAACCTCCACTTCATGGAAGGAGAAAATTTTTCTATAGAAGATAAAATGTGATGGCGCTTAGCGCTTAGCGTCTCTGCACATCCTATTACAGAGATTCCACAGCTTTTTGTTGGCAGCTATGTTCAGATCATTTGGGTTTTTCTTAAATTTAATTTTGGCTCTATTGCGTCTTAGCATAGTTTGCCTAATCACAGGAGTTAGCCAGGGCGCAGGCGGATTTTTGATCCTTACAGGTTTTAGTGGTGCATGTGAGTCAAATAAACTAGTAAGAATCGAGTTAAAAGCATCCACCTTTTCATCTACCGTCTACATTTATTATGACATAATATGCCTCTTGTAAAGTTTTACTAATCGGTAATTTAAATTGTCTTCTCTGTTATATGTATAAGGAAACTCAGAAGGCCCGGTAGGTTTTAAAAAGAGATTCAGAATGTTAATTTATTAAAATCGAATCAATAAAGATAAATTTAATTTAACTAAAGCCTCAATAGTTCATTAATAAAATATTATATTTGTAAATATTTTAATAATTATAAAGCAATAAAATATTCACAAATAGATTGGTGTCAATTTTATTCAGGGGAAAGTTTAAGGTGATAAATAAAATTAACAATTTACAGTAAAATAATTAATTACGCCCGATCCAATTATTATGATATCAGAGGGTGAATTTTATTCAGCAGGTGTTATCGTGGAATATACGAGTATATATTCAGAGCGGTACAATAATTCCAGTTACTTTGAAGTCAGAAAAATAAACATATGAAATATATATTTTTATTTGCTATGACTTTTCTTAACATATGAAAAAGTTTTTATAACACCAATACATATATCGCAAAAGTGTATGTGTGTGTGTCTAAAGTACTGTATCTTTATATGTTGTGTGTTAACGTATTATCGAGATTATTAGATTACGGTTTAATTTTGTGATAAAGTGATAACTTTTTTAGATTCAATACAATCTGGTCTGGAATAATTAAGAACAAACCATAAACGATTGTTATTTTACTCATTATTAAGAGTTATTTTACAGATATACGGAAGAACTTTAAGTATTTGTTTAAACGTTATTTATTTATTATAAGAGTATCAAATAAAATAAATAAAAAATATTTTATATTTCAACCAAAGAAAAGCAAACACATCGTTATTTAAGTGATATTTGTATGCGAGATAAAAGGTACTTAAATATTGCTCGAAGCTTCGGATAAATGTGTGCTGTATAACCTTTATCTTTAAAAAATAAAAAAGCGCCTTTATTCTTCAGAAATCTTCAGAGATGAAAAGCTACCTCTTGTTAATATTAAACAACAGCCATCAATTATAAATAATTGCAAGAGAATTGTTTTAATGTTACCTTCTGTAAATAATTATTTTACATAAGCGTTAATTCCAGATGTGGTCTTAGGTTATTTTTGTCTATATAATAATAATAGGTATATTTCTCAATATACATTTATTAATTGCCTATGAAACAAAAATAATATTTGTGTCTATTCATTATGTTTTATATGTGTTCATACATAGAACAGATACTTCATATAATTTCGTCAGTAATTTATTTCAATTAATTACATTTATTATTAACTACAATATTTACCAATAAACAATCGTATACCTTAACATTGGATTAGTGAATACAATTTATTTACATCTTTATGAACAAATAAACCTTATTTTAGCATTCTAACCGAATAGAATATAGATCAAGCAATATGAATAAAACTTACTGAATTTGGGATATGACGTCATATTTACTTCTCTTCATGGACATTTTGAAAACTAGTAAACTAGTTTAATATCACCTATACTCCTATTGAGATATGAATTTTTAAGATATTGGCAAGTTCATATATAGGTAGGTGCTCCTAGAACTAAATCCGCTTTATAGGGTACGTGCTTGAACTGTTTGAATTTAAAAAGTTACGTATTTGTAAAATAAATTTAACTCGAATGCCAATTTGAACAATTTTCTTAATGCTAAAAACTCTTAATTGGTTTACTGTAGTACACTGCATACAAATAAGATATTAGAGACTACTTGATTAAGTTTTAACAGAATAAAGAACTGCGGGACTGAAAACTAGAGAAAACATTGTCTTAATTACATTAATAATATTATAGTGGTTGAGTGCCTGAATTAGAAAACTTATGTTTAATATTACACGAATTGTAATTTAATTTGCATGTTTTTTTCTTTTCTATTATGTAAGAGGAGTGCAAACGAGAGTAGGGGTCACCGATGAAGGGTAGTGACTGCCACCCACGAACTCTTGCAACATCCGAAGATTCACAAGAGTGTTGCGGTATTGGAGGTGGATTCAGAAATACCGACGAAGGAAGTTCGTTCCACATTTGAGAGGTATATCGAAGAAAAGTTCTTTAAAATAGTACAGTAAAGGATAGCCACGCATCCAGGTGGTACGAATTGTATTACAGGCGATGACGTTCTGTGCGGTGATGAAACTTGGAGGAGGGTATCAAATTAAATAGCTCTACAGAACATTCCCCGTTGTAAACGTGATAGAAGACTTACAAAGAGGCCACGTCTCTAAAGAAGACACAAGTTTATTTCGGTACCCATCGATGTTTTCTCGAGAGAACCCTGCACAACCAGAATACACCGCATCCCCAGTGCTGTCATAACAAATTATGTTGAAAATATCCAACATATCATTGATGTGCCGGAGGAACAGAATTGGGGATAGTACGTAGCCTTAGGGCACACCAGCATTCACGGGCTTGGGGTCCAAGTAAAAACCGTCGAAAATGACCTGTGTGCCTCGCTTAGCAAGAAAACTGGTGATCCACTTGCATAAAGTTCTCGGGAAGCCCATAGGAAGATAATTTCGAAAGTAGCTCCTTGTTCCTTACCCGATCGAAGACTTTCGTCATATCCGAAATAACTGAGAGACCTTCTCCTTGATTTTAAAAACAGCTGCCCAACGGTGTGTAAGATATAACAGAAGATCACCAGCCTATCGACCATGACGAAAGCTATATAAGCATGTATTTTACATTTTAGCTTGATTTGAAAAAAAATATTCCTTTTTTCTAATATTCTGTTTTCTCTTCTTATCTAGTTATCATGGCGTTTTTTTAAAAATAGCATAATGATTCGCAAATACTACTTACAATTTTTATCACGTTTTCTAATTTATACTTTTATTAAAAAAAACATCTTTTAAAACATTTTAATGACAATAACTAAGTTAAGTTTGTACATTTAATTAAAACTTTAGAATATATTTATGATATGGAACAAACGTACATGCAATGAAGAAGCTTAGAGTTACTGTCGCTAGTAATTGAATATATTCATACTTGAAGATGTGTTGCAATAAAGGACAGTAGGAAGTAGTAGGAGGAGTGTATTTTCATCCAGCATTTAATAACATTGTATATAACGTAGCTATAGCAGTTATTTTAAACTAAAAACTTTATGAGAGGATGGCACCCTCTTGGTCAAATTACTCAGTATTAGACGTGCATGAAAATTGGGTACAAAGATGTCCTAAATTAAAAATTACAAAATATTAATATAATGTGTGAGTGTAACTTATATGTCATACATATTAAGTAGCTGCTGAGTAATGTTTTTATTGTAAACAAGATATTAAAGTCTGAGTAATTTTTTTTTACCCTGACTCTGATATGAATTATACGATTGTGTCAACATTTAACCTTTAACAGACATATATAATCTAATCTAACCTACTAACCTACTATCAGAAGTTTCTGTACTGTAAGATACATTTTTATGAGCTTAAATATTGTAATTTTTTTATATTTTTGTATTGGAGATGCACAAATAACTGTTTGTCGATTAGATGATATATGATAAGAGGATATACAGTATGCTATTAGCATTTTAAAATGTTCACTATATGTAAGAAATGTACAGATCTAACTATCTATATATTAATGTATCGTACATTATATATCGGCCTAGGAAGATTCTATTCCAGAAATATTCTGATAAGATAATAAGCTCAAAGTATAACAATTTCTAAATATTTATAAACAGCTTGGTAGGAATTCTTTTTAAAGGTGTAAAATAAATATCGTAAATTAAAAACATGTTTATTAATATTATTAAACAGACGTCACTATTCACAATTAATACTTCTCTTGGAAATAGTTACTTATCAAAGACAACTGTTCAAATATTCACAAACGTCATTAATACATTCGCTTGTTATGATACACAGATCGCATATGTTACTTATTAATACTATAGATTGTGAATATCATTCTAAAATTATTATAACATGAAATGATACTTCTACATTATACAGTATAAAATAATTTTTAATTCGCTGAATGTGACTGATGCATCAATAAAGTACTATAATCTTACAAAAAATCAGCTTGAAGGGATTAAATTGGGTTTGGAGACGTATGATAGAAGAAAGTGAAAAATATTGACACATTGTGGATCATGGAATGAGAGAACGCAGTATAAATCCCGCCGAGATATAAATTCTTGTAATACGTTGAATCCGATTCCGCTACAAATTGAATTTTATATGTTCGTATCGTCCTCGTTTCAGCCAATTACGAAACAAACTGCTGTAATGAAATGTAAAAAGAAGTTTGCACTCATACATTAAGTATCTCGTTAAAAAGTATCATTGGGAAAAAATTTTGGCCTAAACATTTTCGATGAAATTTGTTTTTTTAACTTTATTTACAATAGAAATAAAACGTAAAACATAGTGCTTTTTTTTTAATAATCTACTTTTTACTTCCGATTAAAGCAGTCATGGAATTATTCAATTACTATATATAATAATTACGTTAGGAGGTTAGGAGGCAATGTCCGTATATTCTTAATAACAAAAAAACTCCTAGTCATTTAATGTTTATCTTATATGCCTACTAACTGTAAGTGTGATAAAAAACCCTAACGTTGAAGGGCTACTAAAAACAAATGCTCGACATTTCGACAAGTCCACGACTAGAAAAGTTCAATTTAATTTTCATTTAAAACAGGGGACAAAATACATGCTGCCAATAGAACCTCAGTTGATACGGGACGCGAGTATATATGTAAAGTACTTAAATTTATTTACTTGATAACCGAATATTGATACACTTTATAAAAATAGACCAACACAAGTGTCAGATGTCAGCTTTACTGTCAACTTAGCTTTATTTCATTACAACGTAGTATCTTCACTCTATCTTTTATTAAGTTCTGGCGCTCTAGTGATGGTCAAAGTAATTTATGTGAAATTTCTAACTGATGTTTAAAATAAAAAAAAATCCTATTTTTGACTATGACCTTTACCGTGAATATGTATTCATTAATACTAAATGTTATTTAATAATAAAAAATAAACAAATGGTTTATTTTTTAATATATTTCATTGAATTTAAAAACTATTAAAAAAAAAAATGCTTTAGTCTTTCGTTCTTTATTTGCTTTTTATTCTTTAGTTATTTATAGCAAATATTTATAAAAATCCTATGAATATTGACATATAGACAAACTATCTATATTAAATGTATCTGTTACACGTGTAACGTCAATATATTTTATAAAGTCCTGATAACACCCACGGGTGTCAGAATAACTTATGTGCAGCTTTTATCTAACATCTACATAAAGTAATCTCATGTTGTGCATTTATGGTCATTAATTTATTAAAACTTTATTAAGCTTACTATCAGTAAGCCACAACAGCAAACAGAAATAAACAATGATTGATTATACATCATGAATTTTAGATGAAGTTTTGTTGTTATTTGTATTTATTATATTATAATTATTGTGAACAAAATCGCTTCAACTCACCATCATTATTGATATTATACTTTAAGTATAACAAGACATATTGTCTGAGTTAATTTATTCTTTACGAAAGATAAGACGGAAAAATTGTTTCTAGAGTCTTGATAACTCTTATTTTTTCTAATTTAGATATGTTTAATAAATATTAATAACATTTTTATATTAAAGGTGGCTATCTTTATTTTTCCCACACTATAATCAATACAAGTTATGTAAGTGGAACTGCTTCAGATATATAATAAAATATTTATTGATGAGAGAGTAACATAATATAATATTGTAAAAGCGACTCAGGCTATGGTATACAAAGTAATAATAATTTAATATTGAGTAAAGTAAATAACCCCTCTTATGAACCCATTTCATTGTAGAAATTTTAAATAGAAATATTTTTTTATGGACTTTTATTATTAACTTGAACTCCATTTTCTCTTGAAATTTTGGTTTTTTACTTTCAATCTTCAGGATTAATTTTTAAAAATCCCATAACCTTTATCATATTATAATAAAACCAAATTAATTTAAATATTATATAAATGCCAATTTCAACATTGAAGGTGGAAAGTAAATCTAAAGATAAGTTTTTGAGATCACAAACAAACAATCCAATACTTTCAGGTTTTAATAATAGTTTAGATTTGTAAGAGTCCATAAAATCAAAATATACTCACAGATACTAATATCAGACCAAAACCTATTTCTATATAATAAACCGCGTTCAATGTCCACGGCGCGCCATATTGCCTATTTTAGTGTTTGTAGATTAATATGAGTTGAGCTTAACTATCAATGCATCGATCCTAATACTGTATCATAACATTCAGTTCGTTAATGATGATTAACAATATGATTGTCTTATTTTAATTGAGAATTTATTGGCAAATTATTTGCTTGAAAATGTGTTAATATTATATATAATAAAGTTACATTAAATCAGAAAGTATCGAACTTCATACTTATAATATTTTGATATTGTTATAAAGTTTTTTTATGATCATCATAATTGATTCTTAAAAATAGATAAGATTATAAAAAATATAATAAAAAGATACATAGAAAAAGCTGCTTCCTCCAAAACAGCTGTAATGGTTTATTTGATGTCTTCCTAGATTAATATTATATTAATGTCCTGAGTTACGTGTTCAAAACACCTATCACTTGTCTTTTGACCTTAATTCGTTCATAGACATTAAAGTCTGTGAAGTTTCATTGACAATGTGGCACAGTTTATAAACTAAGCTATAATTGAGCCTAGGATAATACTCTGAAAATGTATGCTGTCATTTTAGTATATTAGTATACTAACAGAGAAACAAAACTTTGCTTTTATTTTTTATTTCCAACCTTGCTATTTTTCTCTTTTTTTTTATACCGGCTGTTATAACTAAATTTTCCTCTCCCGGATATTTAAAATGTATAAAATTTATGCATTTTATTGCAGTGTTATTTTAGTTATAACTATTTATGGTTTTAGAATGAAATAATGTCGCGATACATTATATATAGTATTATTTTAAATCTCTAGAAGAATACATTAATACTTGAAATGAAAATCACTATATTAATAATGGTCAGTTATTTAAATTAAACTTACTTTAATAATTTTGGATGGGATTTTTGGATCTTTGGCTGTCTTTTAAATGTCTTTTTGAAGTAGGAGAATGGATTTCATTTCAATGATAAATTCTTTCTTTAAGTTCCAATATTTTATAAACTCACATACATAATAAATCTTACTTTATCAAGACATATTGCTAATGTAAAAATTCCGTTACAAAACAAATATTAAAAACTTCTCATTTTTTACGAGTGTTTTTATAATACAGATAATAATACTTTTTTATTAATTTAAACCTACAATATAATCAAATTACTTTATTACCTGCTTTTTTTAAAAAGTAAAATTAATTAATCTTCATGTGTTTATAATTTAATATTAAATACACATACAATCACATAAAAATAAATAAATATGAAGGTACAACGAGATTGTTTTTTGTAATGATAAATTCTATTTAAATTCAAACTAAATTGTATTGTGTGAGTCGTCTTTCTCTTGGGTTTTTTTATCATCTCCAATACTTCCTCATTATTCTTATAATGGAGTATATACTCAAAAATGACAACTGTATCTGTAGCAATGTGATTAAAAACCCATTATTTTATAATAATATCAATCACATAACAGAAATAACGACTTACCAACAAGTTTACTTAAAAGCTCTGTTTCGCTTTCATCTGTGAGATGTTAAAATAAATTGAACTCTGTCGCGTTGCAATAAGAGTAAATGAATTGTAAAATATCACATATTCAACTGGTTATTCATAGAGTACCATGCTGCAGAGATGTCATTTTATTTTTAGATTTTTTAAGTCACTTTATAAATATAAAGTAGCATCTGTATAGTAAAAAAATAATGAAGGCTTTAGTAATAAATATATTAAACATGTAAACTAAACCTGACGGCGCGTCTCAGTCCCACTCCATACTCCGAAAGCTACGCGAGCGACGCGCGGCAGTCGACAACACTGCAGCATGGTGTCTTGACCGTCATACATACAACCTTAGTTAAGAAGCTTTATTTACGAAAATACAAATAGATGAAACTTTTAAAAATATATATAATTTTGTGAGAAAAATGTTTTTAATATCAAAGGTGCTGTTAATGCCTTCTATAATATAAATATAACTGAATTATTGTGATTTAGTGAATTAAAATAATGAATTGTGTGAATAACGAACGCATGGAAATGGCGGGAAATATTGACAGGTGAGTTTTATAAAAATATATATGTTATAACTTATTTCTATGTGCTGTTAATATTGTTAATCGTTTTCATAAGTTTTACTTAAACTTTGAAACAAACAAATAGTATTAAATAGAAAATTTTAATAAATTTAATAGTGAACTAAATAAAAATAAGAAAACAATAAGAATCGAGGATACTGAATAATAATTAACATAATCATAAAGTCTATTAGTATTAATTGTGTAGTATTAGTTTATATTGCAGTGTTGTTTGAGACTTTACAATAGTCTGACAGAATTACAGAGCTTTAAGAAAAGTGTCTTTTTATATGAACCAAAAATCAAAATAATAAATTTAATTTTAATTAAATAAATTTTCAAAATAATAATTTTTAAGGAAAAATTGAATTAAATTAAATAAAATGACCCCGAATTGTGAACATTTGACCGTTGACATTAAGTAACAGCACTCTGTTAACTGAGCCATAATGATATACACTACAATTAATTCAACAGGGATTGGTTCAACACTATGAATACATGTAATAACATATATGTATGTATGCTTTTAGTTTTAAAATAACCAATATTCAATAAATATAATATATACGAGTATATATATAATTAAATAAATCTAATACAATACAATAGTAACAAATTCCACATAAAATTTAATAAAACGATAAAAAAACATATAAAGTCTTTGTAATGTAATTATTACAGGAATGTAATTCACTTCTTATCTAAAAACAACCCAATTCACTTCAAATATATACGAAATAATGTAAGATATTTACACGATTTTGTTAGAATAATAAAAATATATTGCAATATTGTGATATTACATATATATATATTTAGTCTACAATATAGTCTTCGGATTTTTTTACGTAGACCCGTCTCTTACGCACTTTGTACATGTAAAAAAATGTATTGTTAGAAAATTATTATGCATATATAGAGTGCGTAATGTAGTAATGGATACATGCGTGACTGAAATGTTTTGAAGTTTCCATTAATATTACTGACTGTATATTTTATTATGGTTATTAAATTTTTATCAAAGAAAAAGGCAAATGTATTATATTTTTTTATATAATATTAATTAATCCAAAACTAGTAATACGATCTTAAAAAATGAGTGTAAAAATAGGTAGCAATCATTATAACGGTAGTATTATTTATTGCTTCTTGATTTTGTCAAGTTCATCGAACAATATTATTAAAAGTAAATCACAACACACTCTTACACAGTCATTACACTCAGTACTCACCGCCAGTAAGTTTTGGCAACCAAAGCATCAACAACGTGCACTGCTCTCAGCAGACGAGAATTAACAGAGACACATTTGAATAATTAGTTATGATCGGATTAAAAAAATGTTACACATAAGTGCAAATTTGTTATTTATAAACCATACTGTAACCAATGGATTGTAGCCTGTGTGTGCACTCCAGTCATTAGGGCGTCGTCCTAATATGGTCATTATTGTCCTCGTTACTTTGTATAGAGTAAACGGTGATATCTTCTATGCTACAGGCTGGTTTGGTATATCCTTCTGAATTTAGTTATTCACAAGCAAATAAAAGCATACTATCTCTATGCCACAAAATGCCAGCCGGAAAGATTATGATATGAAGATAGCTATATTATACCTGTCTATATATATATATTATTTTACTTTGGTCAAATTATAAGACTCACGGATCACTAATTAATATTAGATAAGCTATCTTTGTTATATTTAAATTTACGCATGACCCTGTCTATGGTACTCGTCGTCAAAGGGTCTAAAACATTATAATTTCTTTTATTAGACAAACAATAAATAGATCCCTGTATATTTTAATTCTGCAATCCAGTTGACCTCTCATTAACTCTGTCTAAATACGATATTCATAGAATATTATCTTGTTACTTTTTAAATAATATATTTATCTTTATATTAATTTATGAATTTTGGTAGTAAATACTTTTTCTTTACTTTTGTTAATAAAAAGTATTTATTATTGCATGAAATTCAATTAAATAATATTTCTAATAACAACTACATATGTATTATTTTCATAAGTATCAAATCCTGTTTATACTTAACCATTGAACCAAAATAAATTACGTTCGTCTTCAACTCTTTAATAAGTATAACACAAACAAAATTATGATTTCATGACAAGTTCGAGTTAAACCTATCATAGCTTAAAGACATTATTGTATTGTACTGTGCAATGATATTGTACCAAATAAATTAAAGTAATTTACAAAATTTTTATTTTTATATTTATTTGTGCTGGGGACAACAATCTGTTTATATTTTTGTAAGCAATTATCAACTAAAGCATTCTGCTTTGTGATACTAATCTACAAAATCCAATTGTGTTTCATTGTATGAATATTAAATACGACATATACTAACATTACATACATACAAACGTATGTACATAAATATATACTCAAATGTATATTAGATAAATATTACCCCAACGTGACAGAACGGTAGGCTTATCCCTTACTGCTCACAGAATTTATAGAAACCTTTTTTCAATCCCAAAAATACCACGAGCTTTGAAAAGTATTTACATTAGACCTGAGACCAAGTTATATAATAAAAAAACATTTAGTTCATATTCAGATGTAATGTGAAGTTTATAAATAAAAGAAAATATATTCTTACCACATATATTTTAAATTATTCTAAACTAAACTTATCTAGTTCAGGTTAGAATATTTTTTAGTCAAATACATCTTGAAATATTTTGTAGCATTGAAAATGATATCATATATGAAAATAAGCTATTTTTGTCTGAGCGTACATCATGTTTATAAACAACTTAATAGTATTAATAAAATATATTAAATGTATTGAGATATAAAAATACCACTTCACACTTTTCTTTTGTAACTTCTAACTAATATTGTAATTTAAAAGTATTAAAATGTATTTGTTTGTCCTTATATACATGTGCATGTGTTGTGTGCTTACATAGACAAACTTATTACAGATATCAGGGCTTCTTTGATCATATGTAACAAACACTAATATATAATAATAGCTCATCATTAAATGAATTATGTATCATTATATATAATTTTTACAAGTACATAGAGCAGGTGTTATTTATTACTTTATATATACGTATTGTTGTATAATTTAATGTTAATCGATTTAAAACGTAGTAATTTATATTATATTATAATTACAATATTTTTATAACCTATGTTTACAATAACATGATTAATATAATATAAATATCACTATTTTCATCACACGTTTTTCAAAATATTTTTTAATCTTTATATGTATTTATATTAATTATATCTTCTTCTCTATTTATATTAATTATATTAATTATAATTAATTTATATTAATTACATTCTCTATTCTCTACACACTTTAAAATAAAATCTTATAACAGATTTGAAAACTAATATTTAAAATTAATTTACAGTATTTACAAATTACATATCAATCATATATGTATTATAATAGATTATTGTTAATATAGAACTGTGTCAGAATTATCAAAATGTTTGCAGATTCACGAGATATTCTGAGTTCTGTTTCTATTTAATATCTTATTAATTTTGGTCATGTAATTATTCCTTGTGTATTATATATCATCTCGTCACAAAGACACACGCGATTGTAATTACATATATTGTAGTTTTGTATACTAATTTGTTTGAATGTAAGTTACATAAATTAAAATATAAAACATAATAAATTATATGTATTTTTGTTCTTTTTCACTATTATGTTAGTCATTAAAATATAAGATATTATTTTAAACTAATAGGATATAATATTTTACGCTATCGCCAATATTTGGTCAAAAGTATTATAATAAACTGACAATATAACTGAATCTGGTAAATATATAAGTAGATTCTATCTCCAATAACGTTTTATCCAACATGAACTTATGTAATTAAATCGAATCTAAAAACTCAAGTCATCGATATGCGATGACATAGGTTTCGTTTTTGTGTCTGTCGGTACGTCCACTGCGTTCACATTTCCATGTTGTATGACAGAGATTAATGATGATGATAGGATCGTTTAAAAACTACTAAGGTAAAAACTATTAATGGTATTAATATCAGCAATAGAAGAGTTTAAACTCATCTATATGTAATAAAAAACAAGTACAATTAACGTAATAGAAAACAAATGTTTCTTAATAACGGCTGGTTTTTAATGAATAAAAATGATTTGACAACACTTTCAAGAGTGATTTATCACGCAAACAACCAATCATAATTTTACAGCGATTGCTGTGTCGACTCTTTTATTTGACAGGCCTAAAAAAAGGGTAAAAACAGATAATAAATATTTTTTTCAAATATTGCTAAAATAAAAATCGCATTACCAATTTATTAATCCAAATATATTATATTAGATCCAGTACAATAACAATACAGGTTGTGTATTGCACAAGTAACAACTGTGTCAGGTCATAGACACTGCGAAGTGCATTGTATATTTACTACTTTCTCTAATAATGTAATAAAAATGTTACGGCTTTAAAATACTTTTTATTTCTCTCTTTTGAATGCTTTTAGTCGTTTCATTACGTTAACTTCGTGAAATTCGACTAAATCGAACCCACTACTATGACTTCTTTCACGTGTAATATTTTTGGATTATCCCTAATATATGATTGGATTAAGTTTTTATACTTACATAGGAGGTTATCCTATGTAAGTATAAAACTTAATCCTAATAATAAGGTTTAATATTTTATTTCGTTAAAATATTTGATAATATTTTGCTATTAAGGCCTTTTGAAGGTTAATAAAGGTTTATTAATATTTATAATAACATAAATATATTTTAATGAATTCTTAATAAGTTTTTCTCTCTCTCTTCTCAACAACAATACAATCTCTTTAATTTTCTTATTTAAAGGGAATACATAAAATCTGTTAAACTTTGAAATATTGTAAAAATTTTATTACACTAGTTTTTGCACAGCGACTGCGTTTGCTTCCTCTTCCACGTACTTCAAGTAATAATTCTTCTATCATTTTATTTTTATATATTATACTTAAAAAAATTACAAAGCCTTAGAGATACATTGCTTTAAGCAGATTGTTTCGTAAAATTCTTTGATCAAATATAACAAAGCTCTTTTAGTTAAACGTCAGAGCTCTCTCGTAATGTCCGAGGACGTAATACAAATATCAAATATAATATTTCATTTGTGAAACATGATGTATTACAAAATAATAAAATAAGATATTTATAAATATTCATACAATATTAAAACGTTAATTTAAAAAATATACTACGATTAAGCTCAGATGTTTTTGAAAATTACATTTTGTTAGTATGTTTTGTTTCTTTTTCATATATTTTAAGAGCCAAGTTTTATCTTTGTGTAGAAAAATATGTTATTATATTTGATAATTTATATCAAGCAATTCGATTCTCTATAATTCTCTGCGTCATTTCAAATGTCCTCCGCCAGTAAATTAAATTATATTAAGTTGTAAGTAACATTTTTGTACATATGTGTACAGCTTTTTTTAACTATCTTCTTACTTTAATTGTATTTACTCTTACACACTGATATCAAATTAGCTTGAATTTGTGTTTAAATACTTGTTCGCACTTTTTACAAAACTGTGACAGTTGAAATAATTTTCATGTAAATTTCACACCGCGTTATTTCATGTATTACTAAGCATTGCTGGCAATTTTGTCTGCCTCCTCACCTCACACCTCACTTACTTCAAACAGATCATCATAAACCGTCTATCAATGCAATTTATACACATCCCTAATTTTTTGGTTTATGTTAACATAGCTAATTTTTATGTTTTCCTGGAGATGAGAAGTCAACGTCACAAAAAGTATCATTAAAATAAATGTAGTAATTTTTAATTGTATTATAATTAATAATTTTCCGGATTCAAGATTGTTATATAATCTGTCATCATGTGTCGTGTCAAATTTCATCGATATCGGTCCAGTAGATTTTACGTTGTATGTAATCCAACAGACAGACTATTTGATATACACAACAATTATTACAACATTGTTTTGATTTTTGTCTTTTTTTAATACATATACGAGTACATATAATATGCATTCTCAATAATATTTTTCGTATAACCTATCTTGCCTATAAATGTTTAATACCTACTATTAATAGGTTGAGTGAATATTGCGGCAATAATGTGATTGAAATATATTATTGGTCGTATTTCTTTAATGATTTATTGTTATACCATAATAAAATGGACATATAAAAGTAAGTCGATTTTTTTAAATATATATAACAAAAATATGATGGATTTATTTTAATATACGTACATATTTTAATGTATCTAAATCTTATAATTAATTATTTTATTTTTGTTTTAATTTATATGAAATTAAAAAAATATATTATTAAAATAAACATTACATTCATTGTTTGTCATAAATAGATTGTTTCTAAGCCTAATTATAACTCTGTTTGTTATTTAAACAAAAGTTTCTGTCCTAAAGTTTTTGTATATACTGACTAAAAGAACCTAAAATTCTAGTGTAATAAGTATTTTGTTAATTTTATTCATTAAAATATGTCCTTTAATATTATAGACACCACTATTGGACCTCTTCTTATGTGAGGATATCTAATAAGAAACTGCTCGAATATCCTAATATCATGCAGATCACGTCTTGATAATGCAATATCAAGTATATAGTAATAGTATCTCCTAGATATATTGATCTTGTCAGAAATGATTATTAATCAAATAATAATATTATATTACTTCAAGTTAATTAAAAGTAAAAATAAAATCTGAAATATATAGAACAACTTAGTCATGACCCTGAGTAAAGAAATAACTAAAAAAGAAAGGAATAGGATTTTGAAATGATTGTCTGTGTATTATAACAACAACAAGACAACGACTGGACATTAACCACAGATCATTTAATATAACAAAATATAGATCAATGGTTTTCATTCTCTTTAAACACAAATATATAACAAATATGCTAATTTAAGATTGTATAAAATGAATAATAAATCTGCTTTTTTTAAACAAATTATAAACAAAGATAAATTCTCAATAATTTATGAACAATTTTTATATCCTAATTCTTACTTTTATGTCACACGCACACACACACACTCAAATGCACAGACCGTACTTTAATATTCTTATATAATTATTTTTGATGCTTAAATAATTCAAGAAATGTATTATACACCTAAGGTTATTGACCTGTAGTGGAGATCAACGACACTCACATACAAATCATATCATTGTTTTTTACCATTCAATGTCCGTTCCTCCAAGTTACTATGACTCATGGTGTACGTTAAGAGTTTTTATATTGGCTGACTCTGTAACAAACTTTTCTACTAGAAATAATAAACTTTAACTTTACTTTGAAGATATATCCGTATTATTTGCTGGTTATTTTGGTGTTCGGAAACCACTCAATAATGTCTTTATGGTAATACAAAATTTATATTGATCTTAAGAAGTTGAAAAGTTTTTTTTGGTTTAAAATATTAATCGGGTTTGAAAAGAAAAATTATGCTTTGGATTTTTTGGAGGATTTTGATAAATGCATTTTTGGAGGATTTTGATAAATGTAATATGATACGACCCTTACAATTTGTGATGTCAGTCTTTAAAAAATTGTTTAGTTAAATAATTAAACTACTATTGTTCTTTCTTTCCTGGGTTTATCCAGTGGTTTTACTTATGTTTATGTCACTTATGTTTCGATACTAATTTTATTTGTTTAAACTACTATTGATTTATTGAGGATGGTTATAGTCTGTATATAGAATACGACCTTTACAAGTTGTAATGTCTTAAAAAGTATATAGCAATATAATGAAACTGTTGCTCTTACCGCCTGGATTTTATCAGTAGTTTTTAAAGTTATGTTTCGAACGCTTAACATCTTTCATTGTTCACGCAGATGGAGGGCAGAACATGTCTAGTTTGAGACAAATATCAAGGTTCCCCAAATAATTAGTCTTTAACATAAACGTGATTTTAAATCAAAATGGACCTTAAATTGAAATAAGAAGTTGAAAATATTATGCCGATGTCAAGTAAAAGAAAGTAATAAATGTAGTTTTTAAATATTTTATTACTATACTTAATTATACTTCTACGTACTTTATTTCCACCTATCACGTTCAATAAATCGATAACACAAATGTATGGTGTTTTTATTTGCGTGTCTTTATGTATATTATTATAAAAGAAATTCAAATATGCTTATAAAATTTTTACACGATCTTACACTTGAGAAATGATATGAGTACAAAAATCGTTTCCAACCTTTGAGATTACATCACGATACAACACGACCGTCTTGAGAAGATTACATATAAAGAAAGACTGTTTAAAAACAGCCTTTCTTTATCTGTAAAGCGAGTTAAATTTTTAAAAATAATAATAATGTTAATGTAATTTTCGTAGGGTTCATTCCATCCTTGGGATACTTAAAGAAAACCTCCAAATTACAAATCAACTTATCAAATCAATCAATCAAAGTACTTAATTGTGTGCATATAATTAAATAATTAATATAAATCTACTAAAAGTATTCATATCAAACATCTGTGAAGCCATCTTCATCGTTAGGTGTAATAACATAAACAACAAGTCAATTGCTGTTAGTACTTTGTCAAGTTCACGCTTTGTTGTTTGAGATAATTACTCAACTTATGTAATATAACATCACACTGGAGTAACAACTTTGAAGATTAGGTGGGCATAGTATAAATTTGGAAAGGGATTAAAATATAGGTTTAAATTAAATTAAAAAAAAAACAGAAATTAAATATAAGTGATGCAAATATTAATACCTTATTATTATGACCGGTAAATTTAAAAGATTATTTTTTAACAAAAGTTCCTTTAATTGTTCAAGAACAAGCTTATTTAACACTAATAATAATCACTTAAATATCTTTATATTAAAACAAATTTGTTAATTAAAACATTTTTTACTTTTGAAAAATCGTTTTTATTAAAAACAAAATATTTTCCTAACAGAATTGGAGACTGTATTCTAATTAATTATTTCATTACTATTGGGAATACACAGTTCAATACCAAACTCAGGTGATGTTAACAAACTGATAATTAATATATTTTTTTATATTAACTGATAATAGTTTTAAACCTAAAATTAAAAGTGTATTAAATACATCCTAGTACAATATTCAAGAGTTTTTAGTGGATCGGAATGTGTGGAACTTAAGTTGTTGACTCATTTGCAGGGTTGAAATTGTAATATATACATCTAAGATTGTTAAATTTCTTTTAAAAATACCAACTGATGAGTTTCTGGCCGGCTCTTCTCAGGACAGCATTCTGAGCCGGTGGTAGCTTACTTACGGACTGACTACACTGACCTTTTTTATTGTAATAATTGACGATTCAAAAGTGCGTGTCAATGCCTACTTGATTAAAAATGTTTTGAATTTGAATAACATTACAATAAGTTAGAATTTTTTATATTTAACAACTTATTGTAAGTAACTTATTATTATTTTTGTTACGGTTTCAATGATTTAATAGTTATTATATTTATATATAATATTTTTTTTCGTAACAGAAAAATGTGTTTGATTGACTAAAGAACCAATATAGCTTAAGCTCGGCGACGTTGTCATGGCCAGTAGAGCTACCAGTAGAGACAATAAAAAAAAGCTTAAGCTCAACGTAGAAACTATATTATATACAAGTAATAATTAAAGGAGTGTTATTTAGAAATGTTGTTTAGGTAGTTGTTTTCTGTATTAAAAATATTTAGTATCTCGAGGAAACTATTTTCGTATTTCAAGTCTTGATATTGTCGAACATTAGTAACTAGCTAAGTAGTTTATAATTACAATTTAAGATACAAGGAACTCTGATATTTAATATTTATTTCCCTTCACTGGTAATTAGTACGCAGTACGTAAGCAGTAAATATATGAGGTGATAAATTATAATATGACTATTAGAACACTTAATATTAAAAAAAATTACGATCAGTCAACCGATTTTACGAGTAGCGTAGGTCAATTTTCATCTCGATATATACACCGAATCAGAATCTAGTCGAGTGAACTCAGAGAAAAAAAGGCGTCAAAGGTCAAACGTGGACACAAATTGTATAATATACCGTCAAAATACGTTTCTTACGACCGCTGAAGAAATCGTGAGACAAAGTGATACAGAATGAATAAAATAATAAATGCTTCTTTTCAAATTGTTTCTTATTTAACGAGTAGTTGCCTGTGACCTCATTCACTTCCAGTTGGAATGTCTGGTTCTCAGATAAAACTAGACTACATATTAAGTGAACGTCTTAAGAACAACTCGAGAAAACTTCAAGAAAATTATGGAGATGTTGCAGCGCTATTAAGGAATAAGCATTCAGACTTGCAAATAATCTTGCTTATTAAAAACTTGCTTATTAATCTTGCTTATTAAAACCGAATCCAATTTATTTACGTTGCTTATAATAATTAATTAGCACAAATAAAAGCAAAAAAAATCCGTGCTCGCAGGGGGACACGCGTGGGTAGAACTCGTGTGTAACTCGTTTAAAATATAAATCACTACTTAAGAATAACGCATGATGCCGTTGTTTACATCAAAAACTTTCAAGCAAAAAGCGGTTTTTATTTTTTTTCTCGGAAAAGGTATCTTTTTTGGAAATATCTTTGATACCTAAATTTATAGTAAAAAATAATCTTTCTATTAAAAATATTTGCAAGGAAGGAAGGTTTTAGCTACCTTAAATTTTCAAGCTAAAAGTGGTTTTTATTTTTTTTCTCGGAAACGGTACCTTTTACGGAAAAACTTTTGGTACCTAAATTTAGAATTAAAAATAACCTTTCTATTAAAAATACTTGTGATGTAAGAATGTTTACAAGGAAAAAATTATGAATTTTTTTCCAAAAAAGTTCGGTTTTTTTACCCTCACCCCTAAGTTATTGAAGTTAGGTTTTCGGTTTGTCTACATTAGTTATAGGTATTTATCAAAGACATCATATAATATGAACGTGATTGATCTACTTTGTGTAGGGAAAAAGTTATGGTCGAAAAACTGAAATCAGAAAAAATTAGGCCCTAGCGCCCCCTGTGGCCGGATTTCTCTGGTTAACGAACTTGACCTTCATTTTTGGATGGTTGATTTTTGTGCAAAATTTGAAAGCGATCCGAGCGAAACTGCGGCCGCTATCGTGCTGACAAAGTCGAATCTGGACGCACGCACGCATATATATAGATATATATATATATATATAAACTTTTTGACCAATGGTCATTTCGGACTCAGGGGGTCATAAGAAGACCTCCTGTGAAGAAATTTTTCCAAAATTCGAAAGTCGGGTACAAATGAATGGGTAGACCGAATTCTTCGAGGTCTACCCAATACACATAGTTTCTGTCACACTTGTCACACATGTCTGACTTCCTACGTAACTTTTTTACAACCAAGATTATAAGACTGAAGTGGTTTGCATATTAACATTAAAAGTAAAAATATTTTAAGAAACTTGATGTAAAAAAAAATTCGCATTTTGTAAAATTATATAATGTAATAGAAAGCATGTCTTCTAAGACTATGAATTTAATGTCATACTGTATTTCATAACTACCAGTCATCGTATTTTAAATCTTTTTAATTTTATTTCTTCATGTTCTTAATAAGGATTTTTTTTGTTTATCTGATTTTTTGTTCTTTGTTCTGATACATATTTGCATGCTTTTTGTTGTTGACTTTTTTAGGACTTGCAGTTAGAATGTCTGTCTTTGATTATGATTGAATTAATTAATAAATAATTAGTTAGTTAATACCCATCCTCAATTTTTCAGAGTAATAGTAAATGTACTCCTAAATATCTTTTATACTAAATATCCTTTGTACTAAAAATTCTTATAGAATTAATATTTATTAGAATAATTAACGACTCTGGAAAAACTTCCACACTGAGTATTTAAATATTATACGAGTAGATCTTGAGAGAGTACTCTATTCAGTCAGGTCAGTCTAAAAAAATATTTTTCTTTAAATTCCAATTTAGTCACAAAAATGATAATACTGTATATTTTTCCCTATATCTTATATTCAAGTGGTGGCCCAGTTGAAGCTGAAGGAAGGAATAAACCTTTCATCATAAAGTTGGATTTTTTTAAATCAAAATTTTGAAGTTTACGTTCTCTTCAATGGTGGTAGAGGTGTCAATTTAATCCTATTTATTTAAGCTTATGGACCACTCAAATCAATATTTAAGAGTGAGGCTCGAACTGAAAAAAACTTTAAATTATTTGTTTCGGAGACAATTTTCCTTTGGTCCCAAAAGATTTACATTTATACATTAAATTAATAAAATACACAAAGAATTTATAAATAAAATAAAAGTTCCTCATCAGATAATTATTCTCGTATTGTTGTGAAAAGAAATAGACACAAACAACAGCTAAACAATAATCTGTGGATAACACAAATAATTTTTCCTTTAAGGTACCGAACCCACAATAGCAAGTTCAGTAATCAGGGTCACTAACCACTAGACCAATAATAAAAAAGGACATCGTAACTGTTTAACTGACTAAAGGGGACTAATTACATGACACATGATTCACAATTAATGTGTGAGTCGATGTGTTTTGAATTAAAGTATCAATTGATATTCCTACCATAGTACCACCACTGCACTATTAATAAAAGTGCATAAAACTAATAGATATTTTTAATCTAGGTAAGGGTCACTTCATTGTTTCATTTTTGCAAGATTGATCATGTACACGAAGGTCTAAACTCTTGCTACATTTCATACTTCTTCTCTATTTCAACTGCTTGTCTAGCAGGTGATCTCCATTGCTACTTAGAGTAAATTGTGAGGAGATAGTTCTTCTCTATACCTATTAAAGAAAATTTTAATAGAAAATATTCTTTCGGTATTCCTAAATCATGTAAAACAATTTCTATTATAAATTAATGTAATTCGCCGGTTTCGAAAGATATATCCCCTGAAGTGGATAATTCTGTGAACAGCGCTTGACGAGATAAATTAAATTACCCTATAAAAAATATGTTTTTTTTGTATACTAATAAGGTATATATGTATGTGCCACCTATACATTTATATAAAGTTGTGAAGGTACCCCACCACGCTATTCCACTGCCTGTTGGTTTATTCTAATGACTATGCGACTCACCAAAATATTAATATAGATATGTGTATGATAAAATAGAAAATGTTAATCAAATTCTTCTTCCAAGTCATATGGTATATGAAGAGTATGTAAAATATTTTAACAAAGACTATGTTTTCAAATACCTTCTGATTATTATTCAAACTAACGTCTTTTTACCAAAGTGTACCATGGTGTATACAATGGTGGAAAAAAAAATATCGAATGTTATTTATAAGATATGCATTCATTAGAGGTACTCCTCACTTGATACTTTGATTTTTGATAACCTTATTTTAAAATATTTTGTATAGTTACTTTTGTTTAGCGGCCATGAATACACCCAAAAATCATAAATTATACATCCTCCTTACTCGTGCAGTTTGGACTACCTAAATTGAATTTACCGCTATTGGAGTAACGTTTGAAAAGTTCATAAAATAAATCATGGGCATAAACTTCAACACAAATAAATATTGCAAAATTTGATGTCAAAATAATTAACATAAGCTTTTCCAATTTTTGTCAACACGGACAAATATATAAATTAACATATACTTGTTATACCTGTATACATTTCGTGTTCATGTGATAAGTGGTTGTAAAAGTTTAGTACATCTACTAACCGAAGCAGAGGTGTTGTCTACTCAAAGGGTGTGTTGCCGAACCCGTGTATATTCATGAGTTCATGTAATATGATATTTTTTTGTATTTTAAGAAATGATAAGCCAGAAGATACATCCCATCCTATCTCTGTTTAATATACGCTTCTGTCATCATTCAGGGTAGATATTCCCAAATTCACAGATATCTATGAATGTCAGCGCCACTTAATATCTGATGTACCACCTGATATAAACAAAAATGACATTCTTCTAATGAAATAATATAATTTAGTGCTTTATCCTAGTAGAATACATATTTTTATTGAGTTGGAGTTAGAGTTGGTTTTTAAATAAATGTATTATAATCTTAGCTTATTCCAATGTACAAAATAAATCAATGTTTCATTTAAAAGAAATTATATAACGAAAATAAAAGCAGGTGATGTAAGGTGTATGTAGAAAAGTAATTTAGTCTACGTGTGTTCTGATTGAATTGGTACATATTTGATCAGCTCTTTGCGACTAAATTAAAACATGAATGTTCTAGCTTAGGGGACAGAAACTTTTTAATTAAGCGAATATTGAAAAATAATTGGAAACGTTGGAAAATCACAAAAAAATTACAAAATGAAAAACAGGGCCGTATTTAGTCCTTACATATTTTTCTATTGACATGTGTTGGGTTTTTTATTTATTTTAAAATATGCTATTCTAAAATAATTTGAATATACAAATCTTACCTTTAATTTGAATATACAAAAATTAACCTTTTACTCGATGTTTATTTTTAATTCTGGGAAAAATAATAAATCAAAAAGTACGAGATGCGAGTTATTCTACGCCTGTTATTAATAAACAGTCGATAGGTCGCTTAGCGGTGTGCGATGTTGCGTTATCGTAGCGAAAGAGGTCTAACTGCAAGGTTGTTTCTTCCGAACTTTTCCAAAAAAAGTGGCAAACAATTATTAGTATATAATTCTGCAGAATTCTTTTATCCTACACTTCGATCCCTCTCCACTTTAGTTACCTATATGTATTGCAGGTAATTAATGCAACCATTGAGAATTAATATTTTACTCTAACAAACCAAACTTTGATTTCTCTTCTGTAAACCGTCTTTTTTACTCCATTCAAAATTTCTAAGTTGTTACTACAGTTTCTTATAACTGCTGTACGTTTCTTGGGTTATTTTGGATTTAATAAATTTTAATATTTGTAATAATCTCATATTTCTAATAATAAAATAGTGTTAGACATTCTATTCTCGGAATATCCATCGGTTTTTACGTCGCAGCTTGCAAACGATAAATAATTGAAGGAATTCTCATTAAAGTCATATTTCTAGGAAATACTTGCAAAACGTGTATTCCCTTGGTATGTATAATAATTATAATATTTTTACTTTATCCATAAAAAGCTCTTAAGCTGGATATATTTTTAAAGAACTATTGACTAATACAGTATTCATTGGTGAGTAAGTAGAGCCAAGATGTGTATGTCTTTGTGTCAGTGTGTGTCTTATTTAACTTGGTTAAATATTTTTTTTCATTACATATATATTACATGAGAGTAATATTTTTTGTTATTACATTTTATTACACTTTCCCATAGCAAAATAAATTTTATTTAGACAAACATATTATTCCATAATAAAGGGCTGTGAAAATTCAATTATATACCATCTCTATTTATCCATTTTATAGATAAGGAACACAAATCAAGTATAGTGGAGTAGTATAGTTGTTTGACATCACTAAACTAGACTACACTCAACCGACGCAGTACTATCGTCTCTGTATGTGCGTTCTTTATTTCTTCTATTTTTATCTCCACAACACATCCCCTCGTAATGGTTTAATTTTCCGCTCGTTGAATCACAATACAGGAAATCTTCTCATTGCTCAAGAAAATATTTTTTTATACAATTTAGAAATACGTTTTGTACGGAGTCATTTCGATTTGAAACAGTAAATACAACAGTAATAAATAAAATTAGTATTGCTATAATTTATATAATACTCAAATTGTTTAAAGTAACAAGTAGTTTGAATTGTCTTCATTAAAATTATTATGATATCTTAAAAGATCATACAATTGAATCATACGTAATAATTATTTATGTCAGTTGAAAAGAATTACACTTTTCAGAATTTATAATACCAACAAAACTTAACTTTATTTTTTTAAACTTATACCTTTGAAAAATATATTGTAAATAAATTCCTGCATATGTATTTATATAATCGATATTATCTTTAAGCTTTTCAACGCAAGTGAAGCTGCTAGCAAAAGTTCGTTTTGTTCTATTAACTTAAGTTAAATTAACTGTATCAAACATCTAAATACTGAAACGAAAACACATAAAATATCGAATGAAAAGGAAAATAGATAATATTATGCTTTAACTAAATTAATTTTTATTATACATTATAAGATAATATATTAATGAGATAATGTTTTTATTTATTTAGTTAATTAGCGGTGTAGAAATTCTTTTAATTCTTTAAATTCTGCATCCGCAGTGAATTAAAGTCGTCTTAATAATATTTACTTGATTCAAGTATATATAAATAAATATAATATACATATTTTTTGATAATTATTATCTTCTTTTTGTTTTTAAATTCTTTTTATCTTTCATGGATCCAGGAAATGAAACATCCATGGAATATATTATGCTCTTTAAATAAACTGTTATACTAAGTCATACCAATACACCAACTATAATCAAACTATATTTAGAAGATACCCAATACCCTAGTATCTCTATCGAAGTTACACAAAAAGATTTCCTATATATAGATATACAGACTAAAGTCTGTATATATTAATATCCATAGTATCTACGAGAGATATCTTGATTTCCTCTAAAATTGATTGTAGATAAGTAATGCAAAGAAGATTGTAGATTTATTGTAAGCTATATTATATTTATTTTAAAACTTATTTTCGTAATTTATTCAACCAGTAACAAACTATAAGAATGCTAATGTTTTAAAACAGTATTCTTATTTCTTAAATAAAATATTTTTCTTAATATATATATTATCTACAATATATTGAATTTGAAAATCAATATTTTTACAATACATTTACAATTTCGACATATTATTGCTACATTGAATTTAAATATATATATTTCTAGGGATACTGCTATCGGTACATATATTTAATTTATATTTTTACATTCCAAAAGTTAGCATAGGAACTAAAATAAAGATTTATCGATTTAACTAAATAAAGTTTTTTGATATAAAAATATGATTAACAAAGTTAACCTTATCAAATTTAACTGCAAGCTCAGGTTTTACTTTTATGAGACTAAAACACTAATATATCTACTAGATTTATGTTCGAGATAACTTTATTTACCAACATTAAAGTGCAGCCTTTGTGAAGTTGGATGTGAGGTCACGAGACGTATTCAGACACGGAAGTAATTATACCGACTAGATTGACTGAAATCACGAATTTGTTTATAATTAATATACTTCATACGAGTTGTATTTAAATTTAGTCGAGCGAAGCGAACGAAGTGAGCGGAGCGTTTCACTGGAGACTATTTACATTGTTTGTTACGAATTGGCTCGAAAATTACTAGACGGAAAATTATGAAACTTTGCAATCAAAAAGAAACACAATCAGGTGATGATTTTAAAACAAAAATTTTGAATTATTTCCTAAAAATATATTTTTTTTCATGTCATGTCAAAAAACTGATATTCCATTGAAGTCAATGGGAAACGATGAGTCAATATACTGGGCTCGTTTCGCACAATATGCAAACGTCAACGAGATTTCGCGAGCGCAGCGAGTTGAAATTGAGGGTCTGTTGCCCCCAGTTATATTTTTATTAAGTGATGTTTTTCTTATGAGGTAAGAGAACTCGTCAAGAAGAAATTTCTCAAATAACAACATTTAATTATTTGCCTTTTTCATTTTCCTGGTAAAGTGGGCTTTCAAAATTAAATATATTTATTTGGTTGGTAGACTTAGTCTGTGAAGTATCTGAGAAAGGCTTTTTAGGTTTAATTTTTTTTTTTATATTAGAGGAGGGCAAACGAGCTGACGGGTCACCGTTGATATGTGATCACCGCCGCCCATGAACTCTTGAAACATCCGAAGATTCACAAGAGCGTTGCCGGCCTTGGAAATATGAATATATATGAATGAATATATTTATTTAATAGCTACAATAGGCAACATTTTAACTCTTGTAAACTTGAGAAGCAATCAGGATTACGGTTTAAAATATTTGCACACTGCTGCCATTTAGTAAATAAAATACAAGTACACTGAGATTAAGCACGTTTTAAACTTATTTCATTTCTATTTGTTTTCGTTTTGTTTTACAGATTTTCATTACTGAATATTAAATAGCCATTAATAATTGAAAATTTTAGTGTTTGTACAGACATACTTTGCACTTATGAATAGTGTAGTTGTACGGTTAAAAAGAGGAGGACTAGGGAAAAGAACAGGTAATATAACTCGATGGATAGCGTTTTCTCTTTTCAGTGTATAAATAAAATTATTACTTTCTCTCTAACTACGATTATTTCTAAAGAATTCTAAATTAGTTATATAACACAACAAATAATATTAATAGGATGTTGCTCAAAAAGCTCCACACCAGGAAGCCAATTGTGGTTACTTTGAATACACTTAAGAGTATAATTGAGCTGAGCGTAAGCGAAGGTCTTAACCGTTTGGGAGACCTTTGTTTGTGTTTAATTGTCTCCAGAATGCAAGGAGATAATTAGCTAAAAAATTTTCTCATCTCTGTTTGAGTCAAACGCGGATGTTATAGCAAAAACAGATTGAAAAAATGTTTAGCCATTCAAAAGTTATCAAGAAAAGAAGAAAGGAGAGGGGCTCAGCTCAACACCCGCCGCGCACGGTTGGCGGATCCTAGTAATATTACTATATAATTGTTATTACAGACATATACATATATACTGCAGGAGTGTGTGTACACGTGTATTTGTGTGTATTAAATAAGGCACCGTAATGAAAGTCTTTTTATTGTTAGCAATTATACAGCACTAAGTATTAAAGTCGTCCAATATAAAAAAAAACAATCATTATATATTTTTTCATTTCAAATTCATTTATAATTCTTCCTAGCTCATATTTATGTAAATCATTCATTTAAAATTCCAGGTTAATATCGGTGCTGCATAACTTCCTGAATTTAAAGAGCGTTTTATATTCAGTATTCAGCTAAAACTTTAGCCTCAATTTTAATAAATATTTTGTTTCGCGGAGTCACTAAAAATACGTTATTTTCAATACATTTTATTTGATAAAAAATTTAAGAAAGAAACTAGTACTCGAAGTTTTTAAACTCTTAAAAAAAGCATTATGAACCCACAATATGTTATTATTATTATTTTTAAGGTAACTGATCGAAAACACCTTTACATTTCTAAATTATGAACTTATACGATTAAAACATGTGTCTGTGTAGAATGAGTAAAAGTATAGTACAGACCCAAAACCATGCGGAAAATATCTTTAATAATTCAAGGTTTGTTTCATAAGCCATCGCAATAACCATCCATATAGATTATATTTATAAGATCGGTAAAGCCGTTTTCATGCCAACCCCGGACATGGGATCCAAAAAGTCTCACATAGAGCGCTCCGCTCGCTACGCTCGCTTTGCTCAATAATATTGACCAGCTAGCAAAGGAAGACTGGAGGCGAGGATGAGGAATAAATAAATACACGCCGTTAAAGGCGCGGTTAAAACTTATCAACTAATACCAATCAAATTTAATGCGTGAGAAGCCGCGGACCAAAGTTAGTGTTGTATTATTTAAGTCTTGAGTATCTTGTTCCATCTAGGATAGTGTGTGTATTAGTGTGTGTTTATGTAGTGGAGAAATTTCTAAACTTACACTACGATCATTAAAAATTATGATCAATACGTATCAAGATTTTGTTGTATAATCCTTAACGAATTTTTTAGAAATAAATGATTTGCTTAAACAAAATATATAAATATATAATTTAATGATGCTAGCAGATCATAAAGAATCTCCTACCATAAAGATTAAGTCAAGTTTTATGAATATTTATCGCTTATGTTGTGTGTCATTGGCAATTTTGAGTTTTATTTTTATTGAGATTTACAATATTATTATTTGAAGATCAAAGATGAAGAAGACTGAATGTTTTAAAGAATTTAAAGTGAGAATGGATCAGGTAAAATGTGAAAAATATAAAACGGTTCAACCTGAATTACCAACAAAAAAGTTTATGTTTTCCGATGAAAGAGAAAGTATACATAACATGAAGCTACTCCACGAAGATTCTAGTGGCCAGAATAAAGCTACTACAATCCACTGTGAAAGAGTAAACGTGGAAGAAACTGTAGTAAAACAACAACCTGGAAAAGAGAAAAAAGTATTTAAAGCAATGACTGGAATGTTCAGAGATGATAAAAGACGTATCGATCTTATACTCGTCGTAGAAAACGATGTCAATGAACTCGTTAATAATATAACGATGGACTTCCTTACACATATCGTGAGAGCTGAACTCGAGGTTGAAATTGAACCTGGTCTGATGAAAAATCACCAAAATCTCACATTTATTAAAATACATGCCCCAGACTGTGTTATAGAAAGGTATGGACCTAAAGGAAAACAAGTCAAAGAATTACGATAAGGAATGGGTGCTGTTTGTGAGAAATAACTTTGAAACACCTAATGGATACTCGAATTACGAGAGAAGTATAATAGTCTACAAAATGCTGCTGCATTTGTCTTTCGGTGACAATGCAAACTACTACGGTATCAAACGTTTGTTAAACAAAAAAGTTATTTTAGATGTTTTTGCGCTTCATGATGGTCCATACTTTATAACACCAGATCAAAACATTTCGGGCTCAAACCCTAGACAAATTTTATACTATCATTGGTGCAGAATACAAAATATGTTTCAACAGCAACCAATACACCTAGTACCAATAGTACTTCGGTACGAGGATTGCCTTTTTTTTTGCATTTCACGAGTTCTTTATCAAGGCTCTGACAGTGGCTGCATTTATAGGAATTTTTAATATAACTTTTGGAATACTAAACTTAACCATTTTGAAAAAAGCCGTAAAAAAAAGTATTTGTACATCAAGTTTACAAATATGTAAATTTTGTGAAAATAAGAAAATATGCCCAGAAAGAGTTTGTAGGGAGTATTGCTTGTCGATACAGATACATCTTGTTTTAGACCATTTGCTAATACCACTATATTCAATAACTACAGTTGTTTGGGCATTTATATTTTTGAGGCTTTGGCAACGTACAGCGTATTTTCTAAAGTGGATATGGGAAGTCGGACGACGTGATTCGTACTACAAAAACGCAATTCGTCCATTATTTGACACCGGTTTCGGCATGAGAACGGATCCATTCATCGGCGGATTAAAATACAGTGAGAGTATTATCCCAATATTTTTGAGAAATTTTATATCCAAGTTGATCATAATATTGTTTTTTGGTAAACCATAGTACCAGTTATGTATATATATGACTTACGCCCTATATGAAGCATTTTGTAAAGATATGAAAGCAAATGATGATTACAAAAAGTACAGAGACTACATTGTAATGTCTATGTAGTTATCAGTAATATATGTTTTCATACATTACTGATAACTGGGTGTGAGAAGATCTACCACCATATTGTTTATTTCCTAGTTAAATTTGAAAATCACAGTTCTTATAAAAAATTAAATGAATCAGTTGTCATAAAAAAAATTGCTTTTAAGATGGTCTTTCAATACGCATTCATCGCTTATTACGCTTGTCTACATGGAAAACAATATCACTACCAACGTTGCTTTTTAATAGGGAACAAAGTTACGCTATCAACATAGCAACTGTGACCCGATCTGTAATTCGTTACATTATGGCCAAGCAAAGCAAGCAACCAGACGATTTATTCACATTTGTTAACTTTAATTACCGTTACTATAAATGTGTTGCCCCAGGCCTATTACAAGACTACCGCCTAATACCTGATCAATGCGCCAGCTTCTTTTATGATTTGAAAAGAAAGATTAACTTCAAAGTGGATATTTTTACGGTATCAATATATGGATGTTATTACTTTTTCCTATTTGTATTTGCAATGGGCTGTACATTTCTTGTAGCCTAGTACACTATTCCTCGTCAGCGAGAAGTAGAATTAGCAAAAGCAAGAGAAGAGAAAGTAAGAAAGCTATATTATCACTACGAATACGAATACAAAGACTCAAAAGACAAATGAAATATAGGACTTGTATTTGAATTGAATTAAATTTTATTGTCATTGTCGGAACTGTTGTTTTACTTTATAACATAGGATCACCCATAATGAACCATTTCCTGTCAGGGATTCTTTCCTAACAAATTATAAACAATTTATATATCGGAAATTTATTGAATTATTATTCTTTTTTAAAAAAAGGTAGAATCGCTGACCGTATAGTAGTCATCGATTTTATTGTAACTATAACTATAATAAGATATACCAACTATAGTTATACGATTTTATATTAGTTAAGTGTGACAATTATCATAGTGAAATAATTACAGGTAGGAGAGTATTAAAAAATGAAACAAGTTAATTATTATTTATTATTTTAAATAAATAACATTTAAATTAAATTAAATTCAATTAGATAAACTGACATAGATTCTACTTATAATGTGTATTCCTCGAAAGTCAGCAGCAATCTGAGCTCTGCTCATAAAAAACTGTTTTTTTTTACAAAGATTCTCTCTCCTCTCTTGAAGTGAATCGTTGCTAGTCAATTACAATACTTTTTTACATAATACTATCACACACACACTCTGTTTAAGTAACTCTTATTCGGGCGGCTTTAGGTATTACAATTCGTAAAATAATGTTATAAATAAGGAATAATTATTTAAGAAGTTGTTTACAAACAAACAACATTAAATTTAACAATCCATCAATGTTTGTAGTCAAAACTACAACTTCTTAAATCTTACGTCGGCCATCTTAGTAAACAATTCCGCATGTGTAAATAACAAATGTGGAATCGATTATTATCATAGACATTGATGAGTTGCATTTACAAGGATTGTTAATATAATTGTAACTAAGTAAATCAATAAATTTGATTTCTCAACAATATTCAACGCGGCGACATATATTATTTCTATACAATTAATATGCACACATTGATGGATGTTGTGGTATCTTACCTTAGGTTTGAGGTAGGTAGTAATTAATAGTCCAGTGAAACACATATATTTCCACGGATATTGTTTATATTACACAAAGGCAGTAAAATCACAATTACTACAATTAAAGTATAGAAGGAATTAGCGGAAAAACAATTGAAACATATAAGTCAGACACAAAACAATTAATAAACGATAAATGAGAATACAAGTTCAGAGCTGGGCGTATTGATCCTGACTATAGATCCGTAGGAACTCGCGGGAAAACCGTAGCGGGTGATGAGACCGGCGACACAATAGACTGCCAGCCGGTCGACACGTGTGCGCCCGCTTTCAGCGAAAACAATAGGTGGCCAGTCGGTCTTCAGTTACAGTTGTAAAGTAATAAGAGAGACGAAGCTTCTTAGCATTCCATGGATTCACCGTGCGGGTGCCGGGCCCATCGCGTTGCAAGAAGAGGAGCGCAAACAATGCCTCGGACTAGCGACCCAGGTGTAGGTTTAGGGGATAATAATAAAATATGAAATTTTAATTATTAAATTAACTAAAAACTATTTAGAGACGAGACGAAGCTTCTTAGCATTCTATCATCATCATCATTCATTCATCATCGTTCTTCGAGTGTAGGTTTAAAGGACCCCTTTACTGTTCGCAAACACGCTCACCTTCACTATCTACGCTTCTCTTCCTACCTAACCAAATTTCATAGTAGTAAGCGCATAGTAGAACTTACTAAAGCCGCCTTTGAAATACATTCTAAAAAATAAACTAAAATGTAGTTTGTAATAAACATTTATTAATCTAATAATAATGGCAATATGCCACATCTTATTGTATTCCTATTTACATTTCTTAATTTTGCTTGTGTAGTTTTTTACTAATGTTAAGAGGCAAGAGAGACCATGAGATTTATTTATCAGGGCCTAACTAGTATGTAAAAATGCCTCTACACAAGTTACTTATGAAAATCTTAGTGTCCGTTCATAAATCTGTTTTGGAGACTAATTTGACACTCTCCCCCCTCTTGTAAAAATTAATAAGATTACAATAACTCTCGTACCAGAAGTGTGCGTCGAATGTTGATACATTTATGAGCGGCGGCAGACGCGGACGTCCTTGGCGTCTTCGGCGAGCATAGTATAAATAAAAGAAATATTTAAATTATATCACTTTTATTTATTCTCATGAAAAATCCACTCAGCAGACATATATATATATATATATATCTATATATATATATATATATATATATATATATATATGTCTATATATATATATATATATACCTATATGACGTTTGAATGACGTTGATATATAGGTATACATATTTGTTCGGACAGTGTCGGGTTCTGGAGAGAAACTTGAAACTCTCCAAGGAGGCTGGGGAATTTATAAGCTAGAAATCAATCTCAGACTTGTAAAAATTCTGAATGAAATTAACTTGATGAAACAAGGTTTAAGCTAACAAATTACATGTTTTTACAGAATTACTCTAAAGATATAATATATAATCGTTATAATAAACTATTACTGTGCAATTGCGTTGATTTTCACTCCTTAAATATGTCCAAATAAAATATTTTTGAACTTAGAAGCAATAAATCAAGTCTCTCTTGTGTTACAAACGCTTAATATCATTGATTATGTAAGTATAACGTACGTTTGATAATAAAATAACCTTCTTGAATTTAGAGTTAAAATTTCCTGGAGAATAATAAAACTAAAACCTGTATTTTTAGCACATGTCTATGTTTTCTTTAGAAATAAATTATATCCTATATTGCTAATATATTATTCAAATGGTAAAATATTTTTTTATCTGGCTCAGTAGTTTGTCAGCCATTTTGTTACAAACATACATACACACACACAGATACACATACAAAAATAGAAATCCTTTCTTCTTATAATAGTAATATAGATAAATCAAGTCTCCTTCCAATCTTTCTAATTACTTATGTTGTTCTTAATTTAAAAACTAGTGTAAAACAAATAAATATTACTTATATAAACTATTAATAAATAAAGCTTGTGGTTAAATCTAAACACTATTCTCTACTATGTAAACTATATTCGATGTAAACTACTATTATATTTGAACTCAGACTCAGAAAGACTCATTAGTTAAACAAAGCTAGAGATATTTACTTAAAGCTTTGTAGTATTGTAATATTCATATCATAACACCTGAAGTTTGAATACACTATTACACAAATATAATTAAAATCCGTGAATTTAGTATTATATAATAAAATAAAAGGATATTAAATATTCATAACACAGATCTATGCTCAAAGAAGTTGTTTAACAGAAAGTTATTATTTAATACAACTTGTCACATCCTAAATACCCATCACTTTGAACATCAAAACCTACTATATAATTTGTTATAGTTTATTTATGATGAAGATACAAAACTATGTTAGTTAATTAATAATAATAATATACTTCTTCGAATAAAAGTTAATGTATCGATAAAATTTTAATTGCATTTTGATTACTGTCTGATCAAAAATTGAATTTATTTTTTTCTCTAATTAGATTTTGATTGTTTTAATTAATAGGATTTTACTATTTTAAAGTACATAATTGATTTAAATCTTTTTAAATCAATTAAGCACATTTTTTTAATTACTAAGTAATAGAAAAATAGGAGGAGTAATAGAAAAATAATACTTTGTTAACAATTCCTAACAGCAGTATAAACAAAAACAGTTATATATAGTTTTTATAAAAAATAATCCATCACTGTAGAAAATTCTGATATTATAGTCAATGATGCACAGAGAAATAAATATTACGAATTTTACTATAACTGAAAATAAGATATCTTTTTATTTTCAAATATTTTATTATTTTATAATCATCACTTTATTAAATAAACTGTAGGTCAGAGGAGTTTGTCACTCAAATATTTTAATGGTCTTTTTTATTTTCCTGCATTTTTGGATTTAATTTTTAAAAATGTTGTTTTCATTACAGGTGGGTGTTATTATGGCAGGATCTGTTCGTAGCAGACCTCCCGGCTCATGGATAAACCAAGGTAGAATCGAAGATGCTCATGTAGAAATATTAAATATCAAATCATTATGTAAATACTAATCGTGGTTTTTATTATTTCAGTTGACATTGAAATATAATTATATGAATTAACCTCCAGAAACGTTTTATAAAAGATTTTATTTCTGATCTTCAGGCAGGCAATTAAATAGCCCCTAAAGTATCTATTTATTTATTTATTTATCTTCACGCCATATCCCTTGCGGGGTAGCCAGAGACGACGGAGCCTCGAACGCTACTGTCCCTGCATACCTCTTTCGCCTTAACCACCGACAGCAACCTCTTCATACATGCCGTCCAGGGGGTCCTCACGCTTTTTACGTTACCTTCCTCCACTACCATAGATACTGTGTTTTTTGGAAGATCACTCGAGGCCTAAATATAACATTGATAAAGTATCTGATTGTTCTTTTCAGACTTCTTAGTAGAACCTTTTATAATTGTTTACCTTAGAGCTGTCAAAAGCTAATTGTTACTAAAATCTTCAATATATTGCAAATTAGTTATTGTCCTGGACAAGCGTAGCCACGGACAAAAACTAGTTATATATTTATGTTATCGTTCGCATAAGTAATAATCATATTTTTATTTTATAAATTGAATAGCAAATTGGACTGTAAACCAATAATACAACGGGGATAAAACGGAATGATTGACGAGATTATGGGATAAACGGTGCCGGGAATCGAGTTTACTAACGCTTTTATTTTATTTATTATTTCTAACATTCTGTTCTTATTTTTAATATTCTTACTCCGACGATAAAATAATAGCATTTCAATATTTTGTTACAGCTTTTTAGACAACACTGATTTCTATAGATAAAATTAATTTTAAAGTTACACAAAAACTGACGTGACACCAACTCTTCTTACATAATTAGAAATTTAATATTTGGGATTATATTTCGATTACATAAAAATTATAAAAATATCAAATAGATATGTTATAGCATATTGTATGTGAAAGAGAAGTAAAGTCTGATATTTTGCTCTATGAGTTGTTGGAAGTGTTATTCAAACGTACAAAGTGCAATATAGGAGTAATATATTTGAGTAACAGATACCCGAAGTAACGCGATCTCTGAGAATACACTTATCATAGCTTGTGAATCAAATCAAAATTTCTCTAATATCTTCATGATTTATTATAATGTAATAAATTAAAGAAATATAAGCATTTATTGATCAACAAATATAAATAAATTTTACTGATTTTGAGACATGATTTCATAATTAATTTCATTTTCAATTTCTAGAAAATTTGTTTCACTAGAACAGAAAATTCATTTTTAAGATATTCTCAAGTTTATACAGGTGCTCACTGATATCTTCTAAAACACAAACTACACTTATTAAATACTGAACTGAGTGAGTTTATAGTGTATAGTGAAATACATTTCTCATAAATATAAATTTAAACACCAATGTTTCCTAAAACAAAAAGATCTTAATTTCTGCACACAAATAAGGTATTATATGGTAAGGAACATTAAGTTTAACAGAATTACGAACTGCGAGATTAGAAAGATTGTCTTAATTAAATTTAATATTATTGTAATTAAAATATATTTTAAATATTCAATGAAAATATGCATTTTACCTGTTGAATTTTTTACATATCGTCATGTGATTGGCACCGTCACGATATGTGAAGTGCCATCAGCATCTAAGGTTTAGAAAGGTAGCATTTATGATAAAACGTAGTTCGCACTATAGAAATATAGAAGAAATGCACAGATCTTATTATATGAAATTGTATTGTATTTTATATGTCCACTTAAGATGATAACACCTTTTCGTTTGGTAAATATTCAGATAAGAAATAATAAGCTCCTAGTATAAGATCTTCTAAGCTAGTGACGCATAGTACTACGCTTAGAATAACAATTATTCATCGAACACAACTGTGTAAATATTCATATGGATCAGAAAAGACTCATTTGTTTTGATACACAAACCGCAAATGTTACTTATTAATACTGTATATTGTGTGGATGATTATAAAATAATATTAAGCACTTAGAAATACTAAATGATATATAATGATAAATGATATATTACATATATTACAAAGCATGAAATCATATCAAAGTGACGGAATCCTACTGTAGCCAATTTGTTGCAGCAGTTAACTAACTTTTCACAAAAGTTCATCTTGGAGTGATTTATTAACTTCTGTATTATTAATTAATGGGAAGTGTTTGGTGACGTATGATAGCAGAGCGTAGAAGAAATTGATAAATTGTGGATTATGAATGAAATGGGTACTAAACTCCTCCCTTCTTCCCTTCCTTTCCCGTAACTTCTTTATTCCTCCTTATTCTGCAAGGATGATAGTTACGGACAACGGTATCACTTATCTTTAGTTGCACCTTCTTCTTTTCTTCTATCACTAATGTAAAATTGATTTATATTGATATAGAAACATAGACAATCTTTAAGGTTATTCTTTTACTAATATAACTTTTACTATATCGAAGAACTAAAATCAAATTTTCATTTATATCCATATAATGCTGCATTGCTGACTTTCGCTGGTCGTCTTACAATCTTAGTTGTGATAGTATTATATTTTGTTATTCATAGGATTGAGAATTTACGATTTTCATCATCTTCCTGCCCTTATCCCATTGTGGGGTCGGCACAGTATGTTTTTTCCTTCCATACTCTTCTGTTACTCGTCACCTCTGTACACACTCCCTTCTTCTCCATATCGTCTTTAACGCAATCCATCCATCTTTTCTTCGGCCGTCCTCTACTTGTCCATCCCTCCACTACCATACCTAGCACTCTTTTGGTCACGTGCCTTTCATCCCTCCTCATAACATGCCCATACCATGACAGACGACTACCTCTAATTTTTTCTGTCACTGGCGCTACTCCTAAGCTTCCCTTAATATACTCATTTCTTATTCTATCCCTTCTTGTCACCCCACACATCCATCTTAACATTCGCATCTCCGTTACATGCAACCGCTTTTCATCCATCACCTTCATCGCCCAGCACTCAGGTCCATACATAACGACAGGTCTAATGATGTTTTTATAAATTCTCCCCTTTAGTTTAAGGGGAATTCGGGCATCACATGTAGTCCCAGTGACTTGTCGCCATTTGATCTATCCTGTGTTGATTCTGTGCTTTACGTCCCGGTCAATATTGCCATCGCTTTGAATCAGAGAACCAAGATAGCGAAACTCTGAGCAATTAACGATTTTATTTATGTATATTTTATTTCTGGTTACGTACTTTTTTATAGTAATTTTAAAAATTTCAGATTCCGTAACAAACAACCGGATAAAAAATGTCCTTTGTTATCGATAGGTGAAACAAGTAATAAAATCGGTCCATCATTACATTAATAGTGTTTGAAACTATCCAATACATATAAACATACAATCAACTAATTTATCTTCATGATATTAATGTAAAATTTTAGATGAATAAACATCATATGTACCGACAGAACAACTGGATAAGTATAATATATTTACTTCGGTATTTGTCAGGTTTATGTCTAGCAATGATTTATATATGCCTAACTTAATATGCAAGGGTCGGACTGGTTTGTATGCATATGGATGAAATTAAATACAACTATTTTTCTAAATCTAAGTATAAATCACTCCGGGTCATAAATTGTGCTCATATATTTAATCCAAGACCGCAACAAATTGAATTTCGTATCGTTCTCGTATGGTTGAAGCTTAAGAATCAAACTTTATAATCAAATGTAAAAGTGAGTTTTTTCTTATATTTTCTCGTAACATCACTTCGAAAACGTTTTTATTATTTTTTTTTTTCACAAATTTTTTTTATTAAAGACTACAGCAATCAAAATATATAATAACTTCATAAGGAAACAAAAGCAGTTAAAAAAAATCAATTTCTACAAGTCTTTAATAACAAGTTTCTATTTTTTGTTTGTGTGTTAGTTATAGACTTTATTTCCAAAAAAAAAAACGTTTTAAAGATATAGAAAAAAAATGAATAAGCATTTCTTTACCGACAAAGCCTCCGAATAAAAAGTAATATAAAATTTAGAACTTTAGTCAAAATTACATAAGTAGGAGATACATGGCACGATAGAAATAGTATCTCAGTTACTTATAACCTACATGATATATAGACACATGACTTATAACCTACTTTTATTCATATTTTTAATAAACGAATATTGATACACTTTATAATGCTCGTTCTACACGAGTAGCAGGTGTCAGCTCTACTGTCAACTTAGCTCTACTCCATTACAACATAGTGTCTTCACTCTATCTTTTATTAAGTTTCGATGCTCTACCCATTGATGTCAGAGTAATTTACGTGAAATTTCTGGCATTTTCATGGGCTCTATCAACTGACATTTAAAATAACCAAGTTTATTGTTTAACCACAACTTTCATCGTGAAAATTTATTATTTATATTTGAATCAATTTGATTGTAAATAATTAAAAACCCTTATAAAGTATAGTCAATAGGTATTGTATTCACGTAGTATCTTATAGGCTCCAGTGAGAGTCTTAGTATTTTAATAATTATGTAGGGAATATACCATAGAGATGGTAATACAACGCTTTTAAAGGGTTAAAAGATTAAGATATCTGAAAAATTATTATATAAAAAAAATATATAAATAAAACAGAAGTATTACACAGTATACACTGACATGTGAGCTACATTAAATGAGACGTAATTGTTGGGTGGGGATCCAACAATTGGGTTATTTCATATAGAATAAACAAATATTATTATAAACCAACTATTAAAAAATATATATTTATCTAATAATTAATATATTATATAAATATGTATTTGTCAAAGCTTTTTTAATTTTAAATATAACGTAGGAAATAAATACAATAAGAATAAAATGTATTAATCAATCAGACGATAAATGAATCTACAGTAGGTTTGTATAATTTAGACTAGTAGTTACAAAATTCTATGAATATTGACATATAGACAAACAATCTATATTAAATATAGTGTTATCTATTACACGTGTAACGTCAATATATTTTATAAAGTCCCGATGACACCCACGGGTGTCAGAATATAATTTATGTGCAGCTTTTATTTAATATCTACATAAAGTTATGTTGTGCATTTATGATTATTTTATTATTTATTAAGTTCATTAATTAGCAGTAACAATAGCGAACAGATACAAGCATTGATCGATTACGCTTCTTGTATAGTGAATAATGTTTTCTTATTTTTAATCATTTTATTATAACTACTGTAATTGGAATTTTCTTTATGGGTTACAATTATTGATTTTATGACTTGAGGCTTGACAATTTAATCATATAATTTGTAAAGTCCGTCACATGTTAAAAAAACATAAAATAGTTTGACATAAAATAATGTAATGAACTAATTAGGTTTATATATAAAAAAAAAATTAAAGAACTCTTGCTATGGCTGAAGACCCAGACTTGTTATATAAAAAACAAAACAAAGAAATGGCATATAAAACTATTCAAACTACTTATTACATACTATTAAGTGCATTAGAGCATTTTTATACAATCTATGTAATTATAAACTGTTCAAGAGTTCCTTTGCTAAAACATAAAATATCAAATGATACCGAAAAATACTCGTATTTTTATTTAGTAAAATATCAAAGAGCATATATGACCATGTCCACTTCGCTGATCGTCAAACACTTTTACTTGTGATGATATTATCTTTTGTGGTTCAGAGTATTGTGAGTTTAGGATTTTATCTCTTGTTAGGTGCACTTTTTTCATACTTGTAATTGCAATATGGCAATAAAAACTATGTTAATAATATAATATGTTACTCGCTGATAAAATTTCTTTTACTTGGTATAATACCAAGTAAAAGAAATTTTAAAATCAGTCCAGGCCTTTTTAGATTACACAGTACATACCAACAAATATTTTCTCTTTATAACATAAGTATAGATTTATTATAGAGTTCATAATTCCAAAATACATTCGTAGATTCTCAGATAAGAACAAAACTATATCTTAATAATGAACTACGTTTAATTTCGAAGGAGCGCCATTTTGCCAAATGTTTTAGAGTTTGTAGGTTATGTTATAAACCTACAAACCCTAAAATTTTGTTAAACTATCAATACATCGACTTTCATATCGGATATCATAAATATTGAGTGTGTTAATAAGATCGCTCAAATTATGATTGACATATTTTATTTACCAATTGCAATTTATTTGCTTCAGAATATACAAAGTTAATTTAAGATAGAATATATATTTTTTAGTGTAACCACGTAATATAAATAAGCCATGGTGAATTTGAAATTATCACATTTCTTACTTACAATCTTTTATAACCTTATAGAGTATTAGAGTATTATGCAGTATTGGTGTTGTAATATTTAGTACCATTAATCTTTATAATATCTACTTTAGTTAAAATCATAATAAACATTTACAATAAAAACATATACGTAGAAAAAACTGTTTCCTCCAAAAGATTTGTAATGTTTTGTATTAATATCCTTTGTTGTGTGTTTAAAACATTTATCTTTTGTCCTTCGATATTATTACCTTCATAGACGTTAAAGTCTGTGTAATTGAAAGACACAGTTTATAAACTAATCTATACCCGGTAGACCTCTCTGAAACTATATGAATTATTGCTCATATTTACTATATAATTTTAAAGATTTATGCTAATACCAAATATACTATATCTATCGATTTTCTTTTATTGTCAGCTGATATAACAAATATATATTTCTCAGGGGTATTTAAATGTTTCCAATTCATGCATTATAACGCAGTGTTACTTTAGTTATAAATATTTATGATTTTAGAAAGATATGTCTAACGATATTTTAACGTCAGCGTTTATGTCGCGATAGAATGTATTATATTTAATCTCTAGGAGAATACAATACTACATAAAATGAAATGTCCGCCTACATAAAATATCTAATTGTCGTTTATCTAATAAGCGCGACTGTAGACCGTCAGTTGCAGCGTCAGCACTGCTCTGTGCCATCTCGCTCCCTTAAGATAATAAACACAACGATACAGAAATAGACAAATTAACCAGTATATTGATAGTGGCCATTCATAAACTTCTATTATTTCTGGACACAGTAAGATCAGAGAAATGTATTTCGAAACATTTAGTATGATCAGATAAGACACAGATCTCCACATTATAATAAATAAATAAAAATTTAATGGTTCAAATGTTTAATCCGCTGTTGATCACCAGCCCCAACCATAAGAAAACAGTAAAAATATGACCATTGCAAATAAAAAAAATGCTATGTTTTAAGTTCATACATGATAAGTTTCAAGTCAGTAATTTGGCAAACGCACCCAAAACTTTCTCAATATACTTACATATGTGTAAATACACTCAAAAAAATACATTTATATGTGTTGTAATGTGTTTAAAAATGAATTATTGTATAATAATATCAATCACATAACAGGAACTTACGAACAAGTTTTCTCAAAAGTTCTCATCCGATATCATTCGAGGGATGTTAACACAAATTGAACTCTATCGCGTTGTAAAAAAAGCTAAATGTATGAAAAAGTATCTTATATTCAACTGGTTATTCATAGAGTAGATAATTTTATTGCAGAGGTGTTGTTTCTACTTTAACATTTTTCTATTTAAATATCATGTTGTTTTATTTATACTAAATATAAGGAAGGCGGTAAATACATTTATAATAATTAAAGTTTCTTAAAAGAAAGGTTAATAGATAAAAGCTAAGGATCTCCATAATAAAAAATCATGAAGGCTTTAGTAATAAATACGTTTAACATGTAAACTGAACCTGTCGGCACGTTTCTGTCGCACTCATACTCCGTAAGCTACGCGAGTGACGCGCGGCAGTCGACAACACTGCAGCATGGTGTCTTGACCAACATATAACCTTAGTTAAGACTCTTTATTTACAAAAATACGCATAAACGAAAACTTTCCAAAAGATATGGATAATTAATAAATACATATTATTTTGTGAACACAAGTTTTAATATCAAAGGTGCTGTTAATGCCTTCTATAATATAAATATAAGTGATTAATTGTGATTTTAGTGAATTAAAATTTTGAATTGTGTGAATAACGAACGCGCGGAAATGGCGGGAAATATTGACAGGTGAGTTTTATAAAAAATATATGTATATGTAATTCATAAAACGAAGAGGACATAAGTACACAATGAATATAAATATCAAAAATATTAAATAACTCCAAAACTAAAATATAAAAAAAACAATTAGCATTGAATAAAATACTGAATAATAAATAATATAATCATGTTTTTTTTTAGTTTTAATATTAATTTGTGTCTAGTGATGCTGCATAATACAATGTTGTTTGAGACTTGCTGTTGTTTGGGACAGAGATAGTGTGACAAATTATTACTTTTTTCTAATTAAAATTTAATTAAAAGAAAAACTATTTTTATGTACAATAAATGTTTAAAAAAATTTAAAGTTATATGAAAAAATAATTAAAATTATCACGAATTGTGAACCACAACAACAAGGGCCTCAGCCTTTGATATTCCGTAACAGAACTCTGTTAACTGAGCCATAATGATGTACACTACAATGAAATAAAAGATAATTTAAATAAATATTCAAAAAATCGTTTCAACAATCTATAAATACATATGTATGTGTATATATATATAATACATATATATATATATATACATATATACACATATACACATATATATATATATGAGGGGATGTTTTGTTGTTTTAAAAGTACCAATAGTTTATGAATACAAAATATATTTCATTGAATAAACCTAAAACTCTGAAATAGTAACAAATGAAGTCATTATAATGTAATCAATACCTGAAATATAGACATATTTTATAAATAACTGACTAATAAAAGGAAATAAATGCTATTTTATAAATATCTCTAATATTTAGATTACGTGATGAAAGTTCTCTTTTATTACAAAACAATTATATTCCAGGGCTAGCTTATTCCTTCCCGCTTCGCTGGGCACTCTAACAATTTGGATGTGAACTTAGGTTGCTATGGCAACCTTTGTCATATTATACGTTGTCATTGTAACCGTTGCTATAGTAACTCGTTAAGTGTATATCTCCTACAGGTTTAAAACTTGTCGAAATGCAAAAAGTTGGAATCCGGTGGGGTAGGAATTCCGTAAAATCCGTTCTTAGTGGACGTAACAAAAGAAGTAAAATTTTAGTTAATCGGACAGATATTTTCGGAGAATTCGTGATGAGTGTGTGAGTAGTAAATCACTTATATATATATATATATATATATATATATATATATATATATAATAAATGAAGTATTTTTTAGTTTAAGTTAATTCAGAATATTAATTCTGGATTAATTTAAGCCATATATAATTCACTTGATTGGTTTAATTCCAATTTAAAATGCAATTAAAATGTTCTTGTAATTATCTAAAAAAAGAGTTCATAACGTAACAAATAGCAATAGTATATTCTCTTTTAATATTTGCTCGAATTAAGAAGCAATTTTTCGATCAAATTTAAATCATTTAATAAAAAAAATTATTTAATTTTAGTTATCAATATTATTTATTTATTTATTTATTTACCTTCACGCCATATCCCTTGCGGGGTAGCCAGCGACGACGGAGCGCCAAACGCTACGGTCTCTGCATACCTCTTTCGCCTCGGCCACAGACATCAACCTCTTCATACATGCCCTCCGGGGGGTCCTCATGCTTTTTACGTGACCTTCCTCCAGTAACACTGATACTGTGTTTTCGAAGGTCACTCGAGGCCTCCCCCTGTCTCTCTTACAGCTCACTTTTCCTATATAAATCTTTTTTTACCATTCTTTCATCACTCATTCGTTCGACGTGCCCAAACCACCTGAGCACGTTCTTCTTCATTCTCACCGTGACATCTTCGCTAGTACCTGCCATTCTGTGGATCTCTTCATTGCGGATTCGATCAACAATATTAATATAACATATTATAAAGATATGATGAAATACCATAATAACGTGATATAAGTTAAGTAACTTGTATTTTGCTGCGAAACCAATTTGATTGAAACAACAAAGAAACTAATATTATTTTAACTGTATGAACTATTACATACAAGGTTACGATATTTTTTTTTTAAATTCACAATGCATTTAAGAGAATCCTATTTTAAATATTAAATAAGGTAATATTCAGTGAGGAAAAATTAAAGAAATCCTACATGTAAGTAATTTAGAAGTTCTATGTATGGGACCCTTCAGTAGAGCATCAGTGTGTCGACAAGTTGTGACCTGCTTTTGTTAATAGATATAGCATATTACTTTTAAATTTAATACAGATAGAAAAATACGAATAATATTTTAATTATTCGTATCTTTTTCACTTAAATCAAAACCAGTGATCAGTTTTTTACGTGAAATGGGAGTGGCACGACGGCCATAATTACCAAAATAAAGTCCTTCTCTGAATACAATTTAAAATAAGGCTAAGAGGATTCCAACAGCATAGTCCTAGACCTAGTCTGAGAAGAAATACACAACAAACTCTCACACACACACACACACACACGCAGACACACTAGTAATTTTTTGAATGGAATGTCCAATTTCAATAATTTAAAAATTATTTTATAGGTGTTAAAGCGATCTTTAATAAAATATAACTTAATGGGATAAGGATTTGTGCAGTGGTATGAATAGTATGGTTTGATTATAGTCGGCACTTTTGTCAACTTTAACATGTAAAGAAGTTATTATAGTGGCATAGTTACAGTGGTTGATTATATTTTATCGCAAACTTTCTTGTAGAGATTAATACGTTTTATAATACTGTAGATTTTTTTTGATCTGTCATCAATACTTTCCGCAGCGCACGCCATGACAGATTTTTATAACCAATGTTTGCACACCTTGGGTCACATTATTGCATTTTTATTAGGAATCCCTATTTTTATGTATATATATAATGTAATATAGCCTATGTCACTTAGTGAAGATGCCGTTTTCTAAGAGTTAAAGAATTTTTGAAATCGGTCCAGTAATATTTGTGTGAAAACATTACAAACATACATACAAAAGCACAAATGTTTCCTCTTTATAATATTAGTATGATAAAATACTGTTAATAATAGTTCTTAAGAAAAAAAACAAATACATACTAAAAACAGCAATATTATTTATAATATTCCTCTTTAGCTAAATATAAAGTACTAGCAGATTACCCACGCTTCGCAACGGAAAGCGAAAGTGATCAAACATTTTGTTTGAATTTCCACACCGCCTATTAACCACAATTTTTATCAAACAGGCGCGTTATATTTTTTACTGTTTTTTACCTGTAACTTTGGAACGCTTTGGACCTTTGAAAAAAATATTTTTGATATTGTATTTGTTAGAGTTATCGGTCTAGTGTCCCTAGGATCCGAGACATTTCCTTTATAACACGAAAACTACTGATTTGTTTTAGTTTATTATTTTTATGTACAAAAATAATATATATATATCTGGACTTATAACGCCACTGAAGAGTAATATTTTATTATAACGATTATATTTTACTAGCAGGTTAACCGTGCTTCGCGACGGACGGCGAAAGTGAAGAAGAGAGGGAGCGGGGGGTAAACTTTGCAGTTTTTTAGCTGTAACTTTGGAACGGTTTGGACCTTTGCAAAATCCTTTCTTATTGCACATATTCAATATGTCAGGAGTCTTGTGTCCAAATTTCAGCTTTCTAGGTATTACGGTTTGGACTGTAGAGCGATGAATGAGTCAGTGAGTCAGTGAGTGTCTTTGTGTTTTATATATTAAGATAAAAACTACTATTACTAATAGTTGTGTTCATATTTTCTTGTCATATATATCATAATTTAATTTATTATGTGAACTGTTTAAAATGAACGAGTGAAAGAAGTATATTGTCAACTAAAACCACATGTTTCTTAAACATAAGTACAAAATTAACTTAATAATAATAATAACTTAATATTAATACAGTTCATATTTGATTACAAAATCTTCATAGATGCCTGGCTGAAGTACTTTGATGTTAACATTAATAGAATTTATTGTATTTTGATATATTTATTATTTTAATACCTTTTTAAGGATATTTTTTATTTAGTGATATTTCGTTTGTACAAAAACTACCATGAACTCAAAAAGGTACTATAAAAAAATATGTAACAATCATAAAATAATAGTTTTGTTTAATGCTTTCTGATTTTGGTAAGTTCCTCGAACAATATTGCTGAAAGCAAGTCAAAACAAACTCTTACATTAGACTTAGTACTCACCGCCAGTAAGTTTTGACAACCAAAGTATAAACAACATGCACAGCTCTCAGCAGACGTGAACTAACACAGAACACGTTTGAATAATTAGTTATTATCTCATTATAACAACATGTTATATACAAGTGCACTTATTGGTTTATAACACTTTTTAGTTTATAAACCAATAAGTGCAGCATTTTAGTTCTGCAATTCAAATGAACTCTCATGAACCCTATCTATACCATTTTTGCAGAAAACGTGCTCGTTATTTTTAATACTATATTTATTTACTATATTTTACATTTAAAATATTGGTTATTAAATATTTTTGCTTAATTTTGTTTCTATTAAAATTTGAGTAAATTTTATTTCAATTAGTAGCCATATCAAATCTTATTCATACTTCTAAGTATCAAAAAATAAATTACCTCCATTCGTCCTTAACTCTTTAAGAACTTAAACCTATCATGGCTTAATAACATTAATGGATTGTATTGTGCAATAATACCACATAAAATAAAGTGATTTAGGTGTTTTTAATTTTGTTTTGTAACATTGTTGGGTAATGCAGTTCTTTTATAATCACATAACATGTAGTAAAAGATGAAACATTACGAACATGACTTGAATTCAAACTGTTTTATTTTTGTCAACTTCTTCAAGCCTGTATATATTTGTTTTTTTTGTTGTTGTTTATGTTAAAATGTAATTGTAATAAGAATTAGAATATAACTAATCTTGACAAATTATGTATATGTGCATTTTGTCTCCAATAATCTTTAACGTGTATTATTTATAATTAAATCGAATATAAAAACTTAAGCCATCAATCAAGATGTGATGAGACAAGTGGCGTTTTTATGTGTCAGTACACTTACAGCGTTCAAATTTCCATGTCGTTTGATGGAGATTAATGATAATGATAGAATTGTTTAAAAACTACTGAAGTAATGATATAATAATATCATCAATACAAGATTTTATATTCAGCAGTATGTAATAGAAAACAATTATGAATAACGTAATAGAAAACAAATGTTTCTGTATAATAGACGGTTTCTGAACGAATAAAAGCAATTTGACAGCACTGTCAAGAGTGATCTGTCACGGAATCAATCAATTAGAAATTTTTGAGCGGAATTTGACAGAAAATTCAGTGTTACATGGAAAAAACTTTAAAAAAACATATATTAAATATTTTGTTGCAAATACTACAGCAATAAAAATCGTGTTCCTAATTTATTATTCCAAATACAAGTAACAGCTGTGTCCGATCATAGACAATGTTACTGCAAAGTATATTTTATTTTATTGCTTTCTCAGTCTAATAAAAAGATTACAGCTGTAAAATACTTTTTATCTCTTTCTATTGAATGTCTTTTTTCGTTTCGTAACTAATTGTAAAATTCTCACATTGATTTTATATACCTACGTTAATAATAAATAAAATATAGATTTCTATATATAATCCATATTTTACCGATACATCATATAGTATAAGAGAAAATATTTTAATTGTATAGGTATTCAATACGTGCTAAAACTATATTAAAATTTTAAATAAATTTTAAATCTAGACTCGAATTGACAAAATCGAACCCACTACTATGATTTTTTTTGCGTATAATATTTTTTTGATTATCCCTAATCTCTGATTGATTTAAGTTTTATACCTGCAGAGAAGGTGAGATATATATTTTATTTCGTGAAACCACTTAATAATATTTTGGTAATGAAGTCATTTGAAGGTCAACGAAAATTTACTTATACATATAATAATAACCGAAACTCAAGTCAAACTGTCATTGAATATTTGAATTTATTATTATATTTTATACATAGGATATAAACAACATCAGATTTTCATGATATTTTGATAACAATACATGTATTTATATACACAAAATATTATAAAATTTGAAATATTATACAAATTTTACATGATACAAGTTGTTACCAGCGATTGCTTCTACTTCCCCCTGCAAGTGCTTCAAGTAATAATTCATCTGTCATCATATATTATATAAAAAACTCACTAACAACAGCTAATATTTAATGAAATATAAAATATATATTAAAATTACAAAGCCTTACAAATCCTTGTTTAAGCAGATTGTTTCATAGTATGTTTGATCAAAAATAACAAAGATGTTTTATTTATACGTCAGAGTTCTCTTGTAATGTCCGAGCTCTAATACAAATGTCAAATATAATATTTCATTTGTAACACATGATGTATTACAAAATAATAAAATAAGATATTTATAAAGACTTTTTCGTACAACATTTAAACATTAATTTAGAAAATATACTACGATTAGGTTCAGATGTTTTTGAAGACAACATATTTTTTGTATATTTTGTTTCTCTTTCATATATTTTAATAGTCGTCTTTCTAGTCAAAGATATATATATATATATATATATATATATATATATATATATATACATCAATTGTGTAATAAATAGGTCCTATATCTCTATTTCTTATATTTTACTTAATTATTAACAACGTAAGTGGTTTAACAATATTTAGCAATTTATAATATTTACAATGACAGTATAATTAAACTGCGTGCAGCAGCTCTTTGGGCACGCTGTGAGGGTGGTGGCAGCTTCGGAGATCTCTTGCAGGTCTTCGTCACTCGTCGTAATAGATTGTCCAAGTAGTAACTCGAAAGTAGTTGTTTTTTCTAATTTTAATATAATTTCAATTATGTTTAGTATAGCCAAACAAATATAAATTAAGTAATGTTGAAATAATATAAAAGTACTTTAAAACAATATTTTCTTTTTAAGCGTAATATAAAATAAAATTGCTGAGATTATTATTTATGTAAAAAGGTAACATAATGAATTTCCAAACTTTTTCTCTCTTTAAAATACCCTTAAAATTTTAAGTTCAATGTTACGGATACTTTCATTAATACTCTTTGAAAAGTGGTTACAAGTTAACTTGTTAAAAACTTAAACAAAAAATATAAAAATTATAATTTCGATTTAAATATTTTGATCGTCAATAAACACGTGTAATAATTATTAAAAGTATATTGTTACAAATAACTTATTGGCTTGTAAGATTTTTATTTCATTTTATTTAAATTAATCTGATTTGGCGGATAAAATTAACAACTGACTTCTTATATTAGAATTATATAAAATATATTATCTCATTATACTCTTCATATAATCTTGAGGGATTTATTTTGAGGTTATTTTAGTCAGTAAAAACAAAAACTTTAAGACAAAAAACGCTTCTATTGTTTAAGTAACTTATTAGTAATAAGTAGGTTATACTAACAATCTGGTATATAATGTTTGTTAGCTTTATTCATATCTATGAGTGTCTAAGCATAACATTTAAAAAAATGTTTCCTGTTCTTTAAAGATATCTGAATTAGTTTACCTATTTCGCACTAGGTGGCGTTAAAATATGTAGTTTATATTTTTAGTGTTTAAATCCCTTGCCCCCCAACATTATAAATTTTTGGTCTTGCTCCTATGTCATGATATAAATAAAAACTTCACAAAGATCCTAGTATCATGCAGATCTCATTTCGATAATTCAATATCAAACATATAGTTGGTACCTTTGAAATTTATAATATCTTGTCAGAGGTAATTATGAGTATACAAATTATATAATGTTAATTTAAGTGAATTAGAAAAAAAAATCTTACTTACTAAAATGTGGAGAATAACTTAGTCAATAGCCTGAGTAAACAGGTAACAAGAGAAAAGAAATATCTCGTTACGTACATTTATTTTAAAATGCATATCAAATATAAAAAATAAATAAACATATACCAGTGCATTACTTGTCCTCATATTTGAAATATAATTCTGAATTTAACTATCAATTGATGTGGAAACTTGTGAATATTAATAAGTTTACCGAATGCATCAAAATTGTCAGCTCAGCATCAAATATTCATGGCATAAATGAACGTTGGATATTGTTTCAATATCTCCGGAACTAGATCCAGCGATTTATTTAAAACATTACGTTGCATATTAAGATAGAAGTTTTCGTATGAGTTAAATGATGAACCTTAATAATATATCTAAGTTTACCAAAACTGTTCATAAGTTTTGTGTTACATTTATAATTTGTTACAAAAGATAGTTCTTCGTTTTGGTATAAATAAACGGTATTCAATGTTGACATTGATGCTTGAGAATTAAAAGAACTATAACTATATAATATAATTATATATTTCATCAAATGAACATAGTTTTATAATGAACTTACCCTACCAGTATTTTCTTAACCAACTTAACGCTTCTGTTGTTATAAAGTTCCATTTTCCTCATAAAAATTTATAGATAGTTATTATATTTATATGAATAGAAATAAAAGACAGTAAATATATAATTTATCTTTCCAGGGTTCATTTATTTTATTATAATAATATTCGTACTTTGTCTGAAAGTACGAATATTATAATACATATGAGTATATTACAGTAGTTTAGTCTCATAACAGATTTGTGATTTTTTTTAGTTACAATAAATATAGAGACAATGCTCATGTTATTCTTCTGATATTGTAAAAGGTCCCTTGTATCACCAGCGTTTCTTATTTTTTCATGTTTTCCTTAATTTTATTAATAAAATATATATATAAATTAAATTATTTTCACGGTTTTAAAATCGATAGTATTGCTTTTTATTAATATAAAATTCAATCGTTTTTTTTTTTTTAGTTTACAGAACACGTATGATGTTACAAAAAATATTCTCAATATTTATAGATATATTAATAGTGAACTGTGAAGTAAAACTCCAATTAATCAAATTAGGGTTAATATTAATATTAAGTGTTACTTTTGCGAATACAGAACAAATGAAGCCAGTATAGCTACATCATTTAAGATTATATTTAATTCAATATAAAGAACATACTTTTACGTTATTTGTAATGGTACATGATAATTCGTCTCACATAAAGATAACGAGTGTTTGACGACCGTGTTTGATGTTACTATTTATCATGCACTGTTGTTGTCAGAATTCACTAAAAACATTTGGTAATTTAATCAAAGTGTAATATATATATATATATATATATATAAAAGCTTTTTTCTTTATTCCAAGTATTCAAAGAAGGTGACACTTTTATTTCTTTTAATTTTGTGTAGCAATTAATTAATCACTTTGTGACTTCCATAAAAAAATGACCTTATTTTGTTCAAAATTTTTTATTTATAATTTACTAATTATAAAAATTGAGGTCTGTTTTTTTCACACTTCGTTTTGTTAATATAGGGTATATATATAAAGTAGGTTTAATTTATAATTTTGTGAAGGTAATTATGAATGCTGTTTTTTTCGCAGTGCAAAAAAATTAATGTACTGAATTTTAAATCGATATTTTATTAATGTATTATTATTAGTATACATGGGTATACCACACCCACATTCGTCATCTGAACTTATCACGACGCAAGCAGGCTGTCAATCAAACAGACTACACAAAGATAAAATATATAAAGACTATTGTTTTTATTTTAATGTTCATCAAATTTATGGATTTTGTAAGAACACACAGTCCTTCTTTATGTACATTATTATAAAATAAATTCAAATAAACTTATAAATTTTTCCACGATCTTACACTTGAGAAATGATAAGCACAAAAATAATGCTGCTGACATCATTTCAAAGCTTTTAGATTTCAACACGTCCGGGTCCGTCTTGAGGAGATAAGAGAGAGTCTGAAGAAAGCGCGGATATTTTTTTCAAAATATTATTATTTTAATGTATTTTCATTTTCGTATATATCTGTTAAGATTCGCTTGTTAATGAATGCAATCAAATCGTCTGGTGTAGCAGAATATGGTGTTTTAAGAGCTTAGATGATCTGTCTGGATTTAAATATCATGCATATTAAACATTTGTCCCTTAGGTATAGTATAAAAACAGTCCCTCCCTCGCTCCACAACCCAACCTTGGAACAATACTCCAAATCATAAGAAATCTTTATACTTACAGTTTGTTTATAATTTATGTCTTATGTTGTTATTAAGCTAGTCTATTAAAAGATCGATAGACGGTTTAACATATTGTTAATGGATTGAGTGAATATAATTTTAGAAAAAATTATAAAATTTATTTAAAGGATAAAACATCCCTGAAGACATCTTAATTGTTAGCTATAATAAAGTAAATTATTTCACAAGTCAATTACTGTAAGCATACTTTGTCAAGTACACGCCTTGTAGTTTATGATAATTACTCAAACTTAAACAATACGTTATCAAACTGAAGCGACGACTTTGACGTTTAGTTGGTGGAAGTGTAATATTTATACTGTATAAAGAGATTAAAATATAGATTTTTTAATCAATATTTTACTCAAGTTTATCTAATACGTAGTCACTTATTTATTAAGTATATATAGTATAGTATTATTCGTTAAATAATAAATTTAAGAGGTTTACAAATCGTCTTTATAAAAAACAGTTAAATGTCGAACTAATGAGAAATAACAATTCGCGTTTATGTTTTATCTCAACTAACAATAAGTTAGAACTTCTTACACAATGTAAGATACAATGAACTCTGACATTTAATATCTATTTTTCACAGGTAACTAGTATGCAGTATGTAAGCAGTAAATATATGAGGAGATATAAATGTAAGACCACAAAACCGATTTAAAAAATTGTCAGTAGAAAGCTACACTACTAGCGAGTAACTTAGGTCAATTTTCATCTCGATGTTGGATGTAATCGGAATCTATGAGAGTGAAATCCGAGTATGTTGCAGATAAAAAAATTCAGGTTGTGCATAAGATGTACATTATTCTGTAAAATAAAAACTGTTTCCATGGAGAACAGTTATAAAATATACGTTTCTTACGAACGCTGTCTTATGTCAACGAAGAGAGAGTAGTGGTACATCTGCGACACTGGATAAATAAAAAAATACTACATTTTACTGATGTTACTGAGCTAACAAGAAATTGCTCGTGACCTCGAGCGCGGATTGTCTGGTTCTTGCAATTAAAAACTAGACTACTTATTAGGCGAACTTCTAAAGAACTATTCGCGGAAACTTCAAGAAAATTGTCGAGATGTTTCAGCGCTATTAAGGAATAAACATAATCCTGCATAATAATTATATTACTTAAAAAAAATTATATGATACACGCTACCATATAAGACTAGTTTCTGCATTAAAATTAAAGACAGAAATATTTTTAAAAACTTATAGTAAAAACATTTCATATTTTATGAAATTATATTATGACATCTAAATTATGTTTTCGAAGATTCTGTTAATTTTATATTTAACTATTTTCTCAAAATATGTCTAAATAATATAAATTAGTATTTACGAGTATGTACTTAGTATTTTTCAATATAATCACAGAAATGTTAATACTGTGTATTTTTATGTCAAGCGGTGCACTACAATATATTTTTAGAGAAACTCTTAGAGTTGGAAGCTCTACACACTCGTATGACCTGAAGGCCATTCAAAACGTGCCCCAAAACTATGTCATGGAATACGCCAATATAAATTGTTCCAAAATGTTGTATCCCTTTATAAAAGTTTGTCCACGAATCGTTCCAATTGTTCAGGAACAAAAAATAGTTTCCTTTAACTATTTTGAATTTAATCGCTGTAAAGTTGGGTGTTCAATGTTTTTCTGTCACAAATATAGATTTGAAATAAAGATGTAGCTTATAGACTCACCAACTATGTTAGAGGCTTACAAACCACTGAAATCAATGTCTGAGAGCGAGAATTGAACTAAAGAAATCTGAGACAATTTTTCTTTTGTCACAAAAGATTTACATCTATACATCAAATAAAATACAAATGGCAGTTATATATACATATATGACATTTATATAGCAGTTATATATATAAAGAGATTTCACAAGCAAGTGTTTATCGATACAAAACTACATAAACAATAATCTGTAGAACAAAAAACAAATTCTCCCTCGAAGGTACCTACAACACAGTTCCCTTTCGGTTCAGTAATCAGGGTCACTAACAACTAGACCAATAATAATAAAGAACATTTAAATACATATCTTAAATTTTTAATTCGTATTTCAATGAAGCAAGATTAGGTTAAATTAAAATAGTAACTCATTTATCACAATTAAAGGGGAATAATTACATGTTACACGATTCACAATCACGCAATTTGTTCTGTATATAAAGTGTCAGTAAATGGAACCATCATGGACGCTTTTAAATAATAAATGCAAGGGTAACTTAGGAGTATTTATAATCTAGGTAACTATAATAACTTCAATGTTTCACTTTTAGAAGAGTGATCATGAGTAAGAGAGTCTAAGCTTTTACTACCACTCTCCTCTAGTTCAGCCTCTTGTCTGGTACTCCCTTGCAGGCGACTTACAAAGCTATAAAGACTTAATTGTATGGGAGTAATTCTACTCTATATCTATTAAGAATTCAATAAAACATGAAAAGAAAATATTGTTTAGATGTTTCAAATCATGTAAAAATATCTTCATAATAAATAAATAGATTATGTAGTTTGTTTGCTTTGAAAGAGAAAGACTTACTGAAGTGGATAATTCTTTGAGCAGCGCTTGACAAGATAAATTTAATTTGTTTGAAAATTTCATTTTCTTTTATATACTTATACGATATATTATTTAAAACTAAGCCATCCCCATGTATCCTGTTACAGGGCTCGACATTCCTATACATTTATAAAAACTTGCGGAAGCAAACCACCATGCTATTCCACTGCCTGTTGGTTCATTCTATTGAGTATGCGATCACCACAAGATTAAAATTCATAGAATACAAAGTGTTACGAAAAATCTGATTTCAACGCATACTTAAACAAACATTTAATGTTTTTCTGATCACGTTTTGAAGAATAATTAAACGGGTGTCTTGTTACCAAAGTATACAAGGGCGCACAATAATCCTTGATTTAAATTTATTTGTATGACAAGCAGTCAGGAAAGGTACTTCATATTATACTATGATTTTTTAATCCATATTTTACAATAGGTTTATGTTTAATATTATTTAATGGCCATAAATTCACGCCAAATCTGTAAATTATGCAACCTCTCTTCCGTTCAGTAAAAACTTACTAAAATGAATGTATGGCTATTGAAGAAACACTTAAAACGTTTTTGTTTTGATTGATATTTCAGTTATATTGTTTGAGGTTGTGTAGCTGCCACTAAATGACGGTATATCTCTTGATGCCCCAATTTAAACCCTTTGCTTGGAGTCTCACTATAACAGCCAGATCGTTACGATTCTTAAAACCCTAAAAAAATATTCGTGAAGTTACTACATGAAATATTATTTTTGACATATTAAGTTAGTTATTACAATTATATATATATATATATATATATATAATTTTTCATAAAAGGCAAAGAAATAACAATAATAATAAATATAAATATAATTTATTACTCATAAAACAAGCTACTTAAATATTATAAGTGCATTAATTTACACTGAGACGTTTGGACGAGGAAGTGATAAAGACCTCTTCAGGAAAATTACAAACGGAATTCATACAAGAGGCAGTAAAAGATAATAATTTACTAAAATAGATCATGAACTTTCTTTAACACATATAAATATTTCAAGATTTTGATGTAAAAATTTTTACTATTAGCTTTTTAAAGTTTTTTCACTAAAAGTAAACCACTAAACACATTTATATATGTATATGAAGTAGTTATGTTTATTTAGTACTAACAATGTGATAGGAGGTAATAGTAACAGAGGGTATGTTATATATACTGAAGGTATAGTACAGGACTGCTAGAGCCACTGACCGGAGTTGACGTGTTGCCTACACAGAGCTTGTTGCCGAGCCCTTGTATAATATCACATTGTAGTATAATATATATTCTTGTCAACAAATATATAAGCAATCAACGGGTTACAGTTAAAGCTAAACAGAGTTCGTTAAAATATGCTTTCATTATTTTAGGAAATGATATGGTTTTAAAATACTACTTGTACTTGTTTCATTCAGAACTGGATGAATATTAAGTCGTCCATAAACAATAACGTTTTATTTTATATAAATATCTTACTTTATGTATATAATCCAAATTACACATTACTTACAGCTCTGCTGGATTATTTATTTCAGTATTAAAGCGACTTTATGTAAAATTAAACACAAATCAAGGGAGTCCTGTCCTATTTTTTATGCTAAAAGATCATTAATGTTTTATTTGTCTCAGAAGAATTTGAATAAATCTTTTGGGTGGAATATAATAATGTGATTTTATTTTTCGTCCTCTTTTCTATGTTTTATTCCTATTGACTGAGTAACCGTGTTCAAACACAATATAATATTTTTTAACTGTCGTGTTCCAATTACTTATAAAGAAAATAATTTTTACTAAACGAAAATAAATCTCTCTATCATTAGAGTTTTGCCATGATACAAATAACAGATATAGATAACATATACACACTCACATACATACTTGTATACTTGTATATTTGATATGTCATGTGAGAACCTTACCTTTAGAACAAGCCAACTGGCGTTTTGAAAGATATCAATATATACTATTGGAGAGGAAGCTCAGAACTCCTCCTCATTCTCTGTTTAATAGTATCTCTCATCTATAGTTCAAGGGTGGACTACCCATATTGTCAAAAATACCTATGAACATTGGGACTACTCACTATCTAATAGATGCTTTACTCTGAAATAATAGAATTTAGTGCTTTGTTCCAATAGGAAAAATATTTTCTTTGATTCTAGTTGAAACAAATTAAATTTAATCTGAGCATTTTCAAAAGTATAGAATAAGTCAATGTTTCATTTGAAAGAAATTACATTGCGACAATAAAAACATGCAATGTAAGGTGTATGTAGAAAAGTAATTTAGTCCACGTGTGCTGTGATTGAATTGGTAGATATTTGATCAGCTCTTTGGGACTGTATTCAAACATGGACGTTCTAGTTTATAAGATAGAAACATTTTAATTAAGTAAATATTAAAAAGAGATTTCATGCTTCAATTTGTTATCATTGAGAATAATTGAAAAAGTGGAATCGTAGGGAAATCGAATAACTTTATTTAACATAATCACCTAAGCACTATAAAAAATTTAATTTTTATTTTAGGCAAGGGAACGCTTATTTTATTAATATTAAAACTAAATACGTATACTTTTTTATTAAAATCGTCTACAAACATGTTATGTTTATTTATTTATTTAAAAATATTACGACATTCCTTAAAAATGGAATTTAAATCCGAATACAGACTATAATATTAATTATTCCGAAGCAATTCTAAAATAATTTAATAATACAAATGTTTTATAAATATATAATCTTGCCGTCATCTTCAAAGGAAAACTTACTTATGTAAAGAAAGTGAAACAATAAGAAAGGAAGGATAATACAAAATAATGATTAGTACAATTTATGTATACATATAGTAATAATCTCATACTTCTAATAATAAAATACTATACTGCATTCTAATTACGGAATACATATATATTTTTTTATATCGCAGTTAACAATCGATAATTACACTTTATACTGTATATAAGTTATTATACTCATAAATGTTGTAAGTATATAAGATTTATGATAATAATAATTTTACTCAGTACATACAGTTACAACACAGACACACACAAATACAGAATACATAATACTTCAAAAATGGCGATTCTATACAACTGAAACAATATTCATTAGTAGTGTAAATAGAACCAAGTTTCGTATGTGTCTTTGTATCTATGGATGTTTCCGTGTGTTTCTCATTCAATCTAGACATAAGAGGAATGTCTTTTGTTATAACATTTTATTACTGCCTCTCATAAGTAAAAATATTATTTTTAAAAAAGTGTATTCTAAAAAAAAGGATTGTGGAGATTTAATTTTATTCCTCCTCTAAATATTTATTTTAACAAAAAATTATAGTAGTGTAGTGTATTAAATAAGACAAAACTCAATGGAAGTAATATCACACTCTGTATCTGTGCTCTTTATTTCTCCTTTCTTTATCTTAACTACACATCCCCTAGTAATTGTTTAATTTTCCGCTCTTTGAATCACAATACAGGAAGTCTACGCTGTGCACAAGAAAATAGATTCTTATACAATTTAGAAATAATTTTCTCTCGAGAATCTTTTGAAACTATAAATACAGTATAAATTTAAAACAATTTATTTCAATGAATCATCATTAAATAATACTAAGTAAATACTATTTCTATTTTAATAAATATACCCAGATAATATTAAAAAACATAAAATATATATAAACATTTAGACGGTTACGACACTGTAGTTCAGTTTGAGGAACGATAGAATCAACACCAGTTCCTATCCATAGTTTAATATTAATTACCAAAATAATAAATAACTGTCTACATACACCTTAGTGAGTTAATTAATTAATGGTAATTGATGCACCTTTTTTTACTAGGTGCTGTCGGTCTTTGTTGTTGTTGATTTTAACATAAATTTAACTCCACAATTATCGGTATTAAAAATATATCTAGTATTCGTGGAATATTTTTAACTAGTATGCAGACGAACCCAGGGGAAAAATAAATGCATTAAAAAAGTCACTCAATATTAAGTCACCGAACAAGCTAGTATACATTCTAAGTTTTGGTCTCAATAGACGCTGAGAGAAGGGTAGTATGGAGATTAATGATTGTATTTTATTACGCCTTGTAAAACCTAGACATTTATAATCTAAAGGCTTTGTTTCTTCCTAAAGCAAAAATTTAAATGTAATATCCGTGTTAATAGAATAACCACACAAGCATATACTCGTAGAATAGTAATTACCGCCGATATGCGATAGCAACGACTCTTAGAGGTCGCAGGCTCGAGTTCTGCTTGTGTTGATGAATTTTTGCTATATGAAGTTGAGAGCCTTTTATTCTAACCCGAAATTTGTAACGTTTAAAAATAATTGAAATATAAAAATTTATATTTCTTTATGGTTATAATTCAGCAGTATCACGATACGATTTACCAAATCTTCGTAAATTAAATCATTTTTATTTTTTCTTCTAACATTCATTTCAAATTCAATTCCCAATGGCGGACGTCCTTCCAGTTTCAAATGCAATTACTGTTTACTGTTTATTAATGTCTCTTATACATTCTGTGTGAAGTAACAAGAATATTATTATTTAAGAGAAAGTCCCTGAATTACACTATGAATATCTCACATATAGTAATAATTCTTTAAATATTCTTAATAGGGAATTCTCCTAGACACGTTTTAAATAATGATTTTGAGTGTTTGAATTAATGTTGGTTGTTTTATGGTCACGGAAAGTAACAGGATAAAAGCATGTTACCAGTAGTCTTAAGTATGAATGTAGATAATTATCTATAATTTATAATTATAAAAGAAGAGGCCGACCAAAGAAGATACACATGTATGGGGTACTTGAACAAAGATGTGGTAAAGAAGCAAGTTTATACATTTTCTAATTATGACACGATTTGATAGATAATTTAAACTGAATAAATCGATGTACCTTCCTTAATCAATTATACAAAACCAAGAATAAACTGTTTAATATGGAAGAAATAATTTTCCTGACGTTGTCATTAATGAATTAATAAGTATTGGCAAATCTTTTAGAGTCTAGATTAAAACTTAAGTGCAAAGTAATACACACTGCCTTCGCTCACTTGTGTCTTTTTGGCAAACGCAGGATACACTTATATAGACATGTTGTTTTTATCTTTGTTTAAACATAGGTATACGAAATTAGGAGGTAATTCTTAAAGCTAATAAAATAAATTGAAACAAACTTGTGGTCCTTAACATAATCTCATGCAATAAAGCGACTCCTATTAGCGTCGACTAAAATCAAATTGAATTATTCCTTCTTTCCTTATTTTAGATTTGTATTTTTTTTATAACTGCTGTGTGTTATACTATTTGAACATTTATAAATATATAAGTATACAAAGACATAAATACAAAAAGTGACAATAAAATATACGTACTAAACTGAATCTGTGCATTAAAATATTACCGACTTACTTTAGTCTGTTTATTTTCTTTATTGAAATTTCCACACTATCTTGTCCATCCGATCACTAAAAAATTTATACCTCGGATCCAGCTAACTAGAGACCTAGCGACGTTATCTCTTTTTTCTCCAAAACGTTTGAAAACTTCATTAACCAACAGTTTCTAACGTACCTTAAGGATCGCCAGTTGATCGATGATCGGCAAAATGGCTTTCGCCATAGTCAATCGTTTGGTGATCTTCTATTAGATTGTAGGACAACGGTTTTTGAGAGCAAGGAATTGGGTTTAATAGTTAATCTGGATGTGGAAGAAGCCTTCGATAGTGTATGATACAAGGGGCAACTTTCGAAGCCTCCTATAGGCCGAGAGAGTATACAGCAGCATACGTTTTTGACGGTTTTACTTCTGAGCAGTTCGGGTCTGCCCCAAGCCGTAAATGCTGTTATACCCCAAGGCTGCGGGCTAACAATAACTGTGTTCTTCCTGCACATTATTGATATATTGGTTATCTCTAACATACACCGTCATGCGAATGACAGCACTGGGAATGCTTTATATTCCGACCGTGCAGGGATATTTCAGGAAAACGTCGATAAGTACCGAAAGAAACTTGTGTCTTCTATCTCCTTGGGGATGGTCTCAGAATAAAGTGAACTAAACTGGTTCAGTTTAATCCCCAAAAGACACAAGGTTTTGCGTATTTAAGAAAAACCCATTTGACCCTCTAAGTATTGGAATACTGGCCCTCGACATTTCAAGCGACTGTTAGTTGCGTGGTCATCTGGAGAGTAAAGTCAAGCTGGCATCGATAAAATTAGGAGTAGTCAATAGAGCGAGTCAGTATTTCAAGCCTGGCCAAAGACTTTCGCTGCACGGCCGGCAACGACCTTGCGATTCCCCGCATTTTGCAAGATTTCGTGGGCATCAGTGAGCACTTGAGATCACCCGTATGCTCGTTTGCCCTCCTTTAGCATAAAAAATTTAAAAAAAAATGATACAGTGCGGATAATTTAACTTTTCTTAACTTAACACATCCCGAAGGACATAGTTTCGAGCCCTGCCAGTGTCAATTATATTTTCATTCTATGTTTATTTAAAAAATTTTACTAACATTTTTACAAATCTTAGAAAATAACTATTATTCTAACTAAATATATGTCTTAGTATATTTTTTCGAAGAGTTTTCGTTGTAAAGTGCACCAGCGCCATTTGAACAAGTGCTAAAAGTGCTGCCTCTTTCGGACAAGCAATAACATTCTGAAAATAAGTTCTAAAATATGAAATAACTTGTAGACATTACTGGAGAAAACTTTCAAAAGAAGTTAAAACAAAAATGAAAATAATTTAATATTTTATAGTAATTGTTAAACTTTCAGATGTTTAACATACATAATATTATAATATATAAATGTATCCATCAGCAATGAATTATATTAAACAATCACTAAAAAACAAAAACTTAAAATTGTGTTATTTAAAAACAATTTGATTTTCCCTGCATTGAGCTAAGAATGCACATAAAATGCACTGACAATGAAATACGCATTGTGTTGACAGACTTAGCTATGCCCTTGACTTCATTCGCTTGAAATTTGTCAGGAGGATACAGAAATGCTTAAGGTAATACGTCGCATTTTCTTAAATTGAGACAACTTATTTTTGATTGACCAATTTAAATCAAAATAAACACTAAGTGACTAACACTTTGTCACAAAATTCTAAACAAAGGTGTTAACAATATACTCCTGAAAGCTACATCCAAATTGGATAAGCCGTTTCAGAGATTAGCGCGCACAAAACTTAAAGATAAACATACAAAAAATTTGCCTTTGAATCAATTAATTTTAATGATAAAAATCGTTTATCATATCATCAAATCATCTATTTCTTATTTTGCTAACGAGCGACCTGAATTAAATTTATATAAAGCTATCTAAGATTGATTTAAATGTCAGATGATAGATCTGTAAAATAATTATAAAATACTAACAATCTCCTGTTTACATAAATCATAAAATAATTGTATGTCTGAACGTTTCTTTTAAAGATACATTATCATTTACACAAAAATTATATTTCAATCGTCCTCGGAGTAAGCAAAACTCATTTTTACATTTTTTCGATTATTCTTCCCCATCTTAATTTGTGGAATCACTGTATAATAACTACATTGATTGTAATATATATACTTTTTTAAACAGAATCTAATTATAAAAAGGACCAACATTTCATTAATGATATTAAATCACGCAAATATGTCTGAGAAAAATGAGTTAAATAAATATACACAGACACAAAACAATGTGGCAAATATCTTTAATAATTCAAGGTCGGCCAGTGTCGGGTTCTGGAGAGAATCTTGAAACTCTCCAGGGGGGCTGGGAAATATTTATAAGTCTTTAGAAATAAACCTCAGTCTTGACAATATGTGAATTAAATTAACTTGTGTAAATAAGGATTAAGTTAACAAATTAAATGCATTTAAAAAAATATTCTGAAGATATAAAATATAATCGTTATCATAAACTATTACTGTGCAGTTGCGTTATATGTCCAGATGTATTATTTGTGTTCATAAAATAATAAACTAAAAGAAATCAGTAGTTCTCGTATTATAAAGGACCGAAAACTATTAATAAACCATTAAATATGTAAGTATCACGTACAGTTTTGATAATAAAATAACTTTCTTAAATTTAAGGTTACAATTTCCTGTAGAATATTAAAATGGTTACCATACAGTTAAAACTAAGGTACTACGACTACCATATTTCTCTTAATGTTATGTCTGGCAAAAGCGGATGATTTACGTCACATAACATTTACGGTACATTTGTGCAATTTATTCTAACAGCTCTCACATTTTAAAGTTACCAAGTCTTAGCATAATTAGATTTTTTAATATATGTCCATAGTAATTACAATTTCCACACTAATTTAGTTCACAGAACACGTGGAGGTTATTAATTTGTATACTGAAATCAATAGCATATTATATCGTTACAAAATGGTGTAAATAATAAAAAAAAAATATTTAGCCAATTTAAAATTAATGTTCAATGAAAACTGTTAACTAAATAATGATAAATTCTAAAAATTACATTATAAATGCATAAAATAATTAAAAATATTATCTACAGTTATTAAAAACCCAAAGCCATGGTTCTACGAGTTTTACTTATTTAATTCTTAATTGCACATTACACAAAATAATGCAAAACAGGTGGGTTTAATGCCACAAAGACATTCTCCACCAACTAACCTTAGGATTTACAGAAGAGTATGTTGAAAGGTGTTGAAAGGTTTCTCGGTGGTAGACCATAACATCGAGTCGCCGGCAAGGTTACCACCCATCGGGCAAAGTCGTGCCGCAAAGCGACCTAGTCGTGTTCCGGCACGTTGTTCGATGAAGCCGTATATATATGGGAAATGGGTCTGAACAGTTGCGTTGCGTTGGCGAACCGGTTCGGCGTTGAGTTGGTGCTTATTGTGTCGGGTGTCTAGTCGAGGAGGGTAGCGGGATCCGAAGCGACGGCTTTCCGCTGGCCGCCCGCAGATAGTTGGGGGCCCAATTAGTGGGCCAGCCACCCACGAAAGGCTGCCCCGCCAGCTGCGTAAAATCCCAGGGTGGCTCCATCGTGCTGGTTGGCGACCAGATGAGGAGGCCCGATGGCGATCCCTGGGGGGGTTCGGGCGTCCCCGCAGTCTCCAGACTAGTCTCCCAGTGGCATGACATCACCAATTTCGGCGCCGGGTTTGATACGTACCGCCTCGTTCAACTGCCATTTCTCATCCTATTCACTCTTTTATTTTATTTTTATTATGAAAAAGTCCAATAAAAAGAAGAAGTTTTTACAGCGGTTGCACTCCTCCTCATTTAAAGTGCACCTCACTAACATCAGGGGCTTGCACTCTAATCTCTTACCTGTCCACCACCACCTGGAGACAGAGCAACCGCACTTGCTCTTTTTGACGGAGACACAGATACAATGTCCTCTAAGCGCTGCGTACCTGGATCACCCCGGTTACTCGTTAGAGTACAACTTTCGCTCACGTGCCGGGGTCTGTGTATACGCACGGAACGACCTCTGTATCCTGCGTCTCCGTCATCTTGAAGACCCTACTTTTTCTTCCTTATGGATTTTAGTAGACACAGGAAACGAAAAAATCCTGTATTGCTGTGTCTACCGTTCGCACAGCGGTGATCAGGAGACAACTAAATTATTTGAGTATCTCGGTGAGGCTGCTGATATGGCTCTGCATCAGTACCCTTCTGTGCAGCTCGTCTTTCTGGGGGACTTTAATGCCTGTCATCAGGACTGGCTGTTCCCGTACCAGAAGACCGACCATGCTGGAAGAGAAGCGCGGAATTTTGCGTTGTCTTTCGACCTCTTTCAGCTGGTGAGGCAAGCGACAAGGGTACCAGATGTAGTTGGCCATACAGCCAATTGCCTGGACCTTTTGCTGACAACTGATCCGGACAGGTATCGTGTTGAGGTGACCTCCCCCTTGGGAACCTCCGATCACTGTTTGGTGAAATCTGTATTTACATATTCTCCACCAGCTTTCGAACCACCTGGTGTTAGGCGAGTATGGAAATACAAGTCAGCAGATTGGGATGAGATGCGGCACTTCTTTGCGTCTTATCCTTGGCGGCAGGTCTGCTTCTCTTCTTTGGATCCGTCGAGTTGCGCGGATGCTATAACCGATGTGGTACATCAGGCAATGGAGTACTTCATTCCTTTTGCTGACGTACCCATCGGTGGCAAAGCTCGCCCATGGTTTAATGCCGAATGTGGTCATGCTGAGGACCGAAAACATTCGGCATACCTAATTTGGGCTGATGCTAGAAGCTGCAAAGCTCCGGATGTAAGTTTAAAGAAGAGAGCCTTTAACCAAGCTGCCAAGTCCTATAAAAAGGCATTACGGAAGGCTCGTCGCGATCGTATCGCTAAGAATGGCGAAAAGCTCTCTGTCAGACCTACTGGCAGTCGAGCTTTCTGGTCTCTTGCCAAAGCGATCGAGTCGAACTTCTGCCAACCCTCACTACCTGCTCTGCTGAAGCCGGATGGATCTCTGGCCCATACAGCGACAGAGAAAGCGAATGTATTTGCTTCTCTGTTCGCTGATAATTCATATCTAGACACTGGCAATGCTTCTCCAGCACATCTTCCTCACTGCGGTATTTCGATGCCTGAAATCCGCATCACTAACAAAGAGGTATGGAGAGCATTGTGTCGTCTTGATGTGAATAAAGCCAGTGGCCCTGATGGTATACCAGCCATTCTGCTCAAGACATGCGCAGCTGAGTTGTCTCCTGTATTGACACGTCTGTATCGTCTCTCTTTCAAGTCTGGAATAGTGCCGAAATCTTGGAAGCTTGCTAACGTGCAACCAGTGCCCAAAAAAGGCAGTCGTGCCGATCCTGCCAATTATAGACCGATTTCAATCACCTCCATACTCTGCAAGATTATGGAGCGTGTATTGAACTCGCGCCTTTTAGCGTACCTTGAAGGTAACGATCTCCTCAGTGACCGACAGTACGGGTTTCGCCGAAATAGGTCCACTGGGGACCTTCTAGTGTACGCTACGCACATTTTAGGCGAGGCCATCGAGAAGAACGGAGAAGCGGTCGCCGTCTCTCTTGACGTCTCGAAGGCATTTGACAGGGTCTGGCATGCGAGCCTTATAAGCAAGCTTTCAACATACGGTATATCTCCTGGTCTGATCGGTTGGGTAACGGACTTTCTGAACCAAAGATCTCTCCGAGTAGTTGTCGACGGGTGTTCCTCGGAACCTTTGACAATAAATGCCGGAGTGCCTCAGGGGTCCGTTCTTTCTGCAACTCTATTTCTGCTGCACATTAACGATCTGCTGGAGCCCGGTATCTATGGGTATGCAGACGACAGCACAGTTGTAGAAAGATACCTGCCGAGTAGTCGGGCTAGTAGAGATCAAGTACAGTCTGAAAGAGAAGCCATGGTGCAACGTTTGAATGACAAGCTTCAGGCAGTCTCCGCATGGGGCAAAGCCAATCTTGTCAAATTCAACGCCACCAAAACGCAGACGTGTCTGTTCACCTCCAAAAGGAGCCCTTTCACCTTGGCTCCTACTTTCCAGAGTGTATCTTTGGAATACAGTGACCGGCTTCAGTTGTTAGGCTTAGAGATTTCCTCGAACCTCAACTTTGGTCGGTGTATTGAGTCCAGAGCAAGAGCAGCTGCAGGAAAGCTTGCCATTCTTGCGAAGGTCCGTCAGTACTTTACACCGGGACAGCTACTTGTATTATACAAAGCACAAATCCGGTCGTGTGTAGAGTACTGTGGGCATATATTCGCTGGTGCCGCTAAGTCTCATCTTGCGGTTCTGGACTCAATTGAGAGGCGAGCAAAGAGGCTTATAGGCGACCCTGAATTGGTTGAAGCCAACCTCCACAGCCTTGAACACAGGCGTAGAATTGCTAGCCTTTCAGTTTTCTATAGGATACATTTTGGTGAGTGTGCGCAGGAATTACATGATTTAATTCCTCCATCCCCCTTCCATCACAGGACGTTCCGACGCACGGCAGATATCCATCCTTACGTTGTGGACATTCCCCCTGTCCGAACAAAGCGCTTTGCTTCGTCTTTCTTAGTTCGTACAGCGAAGGACTGGAACAGCTTGCCTGCGTCGGTATTTCCGTCCCAATACGATGTAGGTGTCTTCAAGAAAAGGGTGAATAGGTTACTGGGTTAATGCGCCTTACCATCTATGACTACATTTCCACTTTCCATCAGGTGGAATGTAGTCAAGCACTAACCCAGAGGGTATAAAAAAAAAAAAAAAAAAAAAGTGCAAAAAACAATTAAAAAATCTAGATATATAACCACATAAACTTATAATTTAATAAAAAATACAACAAATTCAAATATAATCTAGTATATATAATGTAGTTTACATATAATAAAATATATAATACGTCCATACATACATTTAATACTCTCTTTATGTTAGATATATAAATTACTCATTGAAACTATAAAGCTTGTGATTAAATCTAAACACAATTCTCTCTTATGTATACTATATTCGTCGTTAAACCACTATTATATTTGAACAATGTCTCATTACTTAAACAATTCTGTAGATATTTGCTTAGAGTGATATAATATTAGAATATTCATATCATAACTCGTGCAGTTTGAATACTGTTACACCAAATGGGATTAAATTTGGAAGATCCAGTGCTAACCGGATATTATATATTTAAAGCAAAGATTCTTCGAAGCAGTTGTCTCAAGAAAGAAAGCTATTATTTATTTCAAATTTCCACCTTTTAAATAAGTTACATTGTAAACAAGAACTCACTTACTTGTAATTTGTTACAGTTTAATTATGATGAATACTTTACAAGACAATACTTTCAAATGTTTTTTTTTATTTTCAGGTGGGTGTTATTATTTTAAAATCTGTGGGACGTACATCACCGCGGCTCGCGGATATACCGAGGTAGGACCGGAAAATTCACAGGAATCCGCGTATAAAAATTGCAAAGCATTATGTTACTCAAAAGCTCAAATAGTAACATTTTTTGAGTCATTTAAATTCTTCAAATTATTTTTATCGACATAATTACGTAATAATAGGAACAGACTCCAGAACCCGTAAAATAAAAGATTTTCTTATGGGTTTTCTTCAAACAAAGCTAATTTAAATTACCCTTAAAAATTATTATCTGGTCGTCTTTTTGTGATACCTGAGTTAGACGTATTATAATCGTCTGGCCTTTATCCGTCAAAGGCTTATTAAATACTTGTTAGTAATTGATTAAATAGAGAGACATGAATTTAAAGTAACAGGTTGTACAGATTGTAAAGTCATCTAGTGTGACACTCGCCTTTTTTTTCTAAGTCTAATGCTGTATATATAAATGAATGCTCGAAAGAAAAGAAAGAAATATTTAGTTTCATATTATAATACAATTGCATTTGTTCCATCTCCTTTGTTTCGATTAACTTATTGTTCATTAACTTTTGTTACTACAGTATTCTGCGATATTTGTATTAAGTCTTTTATAACAAAGGAAGATATCACATACATACATAAACACATATATATGTCTGTTGTTACAGTGAGCACTTTATAAAGATGATTAAACACTAAATCTGGATGGTTGTCAGGTCATTTCATACAATAACTTCCATATACTACAATGTTCAGGATTACTTACTGAAGTTAAATATTTACATTACTGCTGCATTTCATTTTGTAATTCAGAGTTGTTTAACAATGATCTGTGTAGATATGAATAAAAAGTAAGTTGAATATAAAAACATTTAAATAATAATATTACATACATTTAAATAATTATAATGATTTTGCAAGATATTACAAATACATTAGAAAAATATTTATCGAAAACCCGTGTATTTAAATATTAATATTATTAAAAATGTATATAGAATAAAAAAGGTTTGTAGAAAGTATATTCCATTATTATTTTATGAAATATCAAGAATTTTAATATTTATATATATAATATTTGATTTTGTTATTTAATAATACAAGGTAATTAATAAAATTTATACGTTTTATTTTGAAATGTAAGCATTGTAAGTTGAAGCTATAGCATGTGTTTAATTGATTGTAGCACCATTCGAAAACTCAAGGTTCTATTTACTGAGGTTGTCGACACACATCTACATTAGAGTAGTTTATTTAAAACACGAAACACGAAAACTCTGCATAATTAAGTATAGATTTTAAATTATATGGATAAAAATTGGTATTTGATTTTTCAACCTAAAATTATGACAGTATATTTAAAATTTAAACTAGTGTAAAAATTTTATAAAGAACGTGTCAGTATGTCTACATGTTCGCACATAACTTACAAACTACTATACCTGAACAAAGTCAATATTTTCTACTAAAGAACGTTATTAAGTATTAGCGCTCAGTATTTACTAGCCACTCGTCTTGCTACTAAACTCGTTTACATTCGTAACAATAATATAAATTAATTATTTGTAGCTGTTGTCAGACGGAGCCACGGGCTACAACTAGTTATATTTTGATGTCCGTTATTGGCCTCGTTCGCATAAAGATAATATATTCATTTTATAAATTGAATATTGAGTTGGTCAGTAAACCAATAATACAACTGACTGATTGAGGAGATTTTGGATAAACGGTGCCGGGAATTGAGTTTACTTACGCTTTTGTTTTATTTATCATTTTTAACATTATGTTCTTATTTTATTTATTCTTGTTGAACAGGAAAATAGTAGATTTTGTTAATGCTCTTCAAATAGCACTTATTCTATGAATAAGAATATTTGTAAATTTATATAAAAAAAATATCGAGAGCCTAAATTTAAGCCTAAAATAGTTTGAAGTTATTTTCACTACAACAAAAAAAACAATAATTTTACTTTTGTCTTTCCGGCCATCTCTTTACAAAATTACAAATAAGTAGATCCATTAATCGTAACAACATTCACATACCTATTGGTTGATTTTATTGACATAAATACTTATGAAAATGCATTAAAATTGGGCAACGTTTCAGATCGGTATCATAGGGGCATGCTATAATATTATGTGAAAGAGAAGTGGAGTCTGATATTTACACGATAAGTTGTTAGGGCGTTATTCAAACGCACAATATAGGAGCAGTATACACGAGCATTTGAGTAACTGATACTCAAAGTAACGCGATATCACAGAATACACTTATCATAGCATTGTGAATCAAATCCAAACCGAATATAACGCCTGAATAATATTTCAAACAAAGCTCTTTATACATTGAAGGAGTAATGTATACTATATTTTATGAATACTTATAGAATAAAAAATACAAAACCTACATTTGATTTAAATAAATAAATGAGCAGGCTCATTTATAAATGAAAAGAAGGCAATAAATTTTTTTTTAAGTGTTATGACATTATATACTTCATGAAAATATCTATTACAAAAGAATTCTTGTCACCTTTTTCATAATTTAATTTATAAGGAATGTCTTACGAAATTCAAAAGCTGTATAATATGCTTATAACGCTTAAATATAAAAAAAACTCAATTAAATAAAAATATATATCGAAGAACCGGTAATTAAAACTAAGTAATTATTTGTCAGTTTTATTTTCAAGAAGGGACGTGGACATGACGTGAGGGACATCTGAGTCGAATACGGCATATTTCGTATTTGGTTTTTATAAATACATTTTATTTTTATATATTGACATATTTTTATTTTGAGTAATATTTTGTCATTCAACGGGTCCCTACTTCATATAAAGGTGTTGAATTAACAATTATAATCATTTAATCATCAACTAATACATTTTATATTAACTGAAATACTAGTGTTTAACATCGTATACTTTAACAGATGGTTAGTTAGTAGATACAATTTATTTTAATTTAGAAGTAAAATAAGCTTTTTTAATATTCAAAATAAAGGTTAATTATTTTAATAAAGAAATATAAATATATCTTACTGATTTTGAAACATGACTTCATATTTATTTCTCTTCCTGTACATTTTAAATCAAGTTTAATGTAATAACACTTACACTCCTAGCTCGAGACGCATTTTTAACATATTCATAAGTTCATATATTGTAGGTACTCTTTAAGTTTAGTAGGATTCAATCTGCATTATTGAATACTTGCTTGAACGTTATGTAGTCATATTAATTAATCCAACGTACTACACTGCATACGAAAAAGATATTAGAGAACAAAGAACGTTACTTGATTAAGTTTAATTGTGAGACTTGAAACAAGTGGAAACATTGCCTTAAATTACATTAAATAGTATACAGGTTAATTGCCTGGATTAGAAAACCTGTTTTAAATCTTCCCCAAAAACGCTTAAGTTAAACTAATTATTAATAAATTGTTGTCTAATGTAAATAATTTCACTATGAATATATTACCATTTCATATTAATTTGATTATTTGTTTATCGTTATATAATTATGTAATACAGATGGATCGTAAGCATATTCGAGAAGAATGTGAAGTATGAATATGAATCGAGATACAAGAAGACCGCTACTGAAATGACTTATAACAGATATGGATATTGAAGTAAAAGAGTTGAGTACTCAAATCAAACCATGAAGGAGATCAGGTACCGGTAGAAGAGGGGAGGGCCCTCTTCAACCTGGATCTGACCACCTTCATGGTTCCCCATTGCGCAATAAATTTGAGGAACTCATATTGGACCGTGGACAAAGGCTCCACTTATCATGAGACGGACTTTCTAATCGTCTGCTACTACTTATAATAGACATATTTATAAAAATACATAATGAACATTTTATTTAAACCTATTTTTAGGTATATAAATTAATAATATATGCACTAATTAAACAAGCGAATTAGTTTAATTTATATGCTTACATATTTGTCAGGTCTTTGTCCAACAGTGACTTACAGACGTTTAACTGAATATACTAGGATTTGACTATTTTGTATATTTGTGGATGAAATTATATACAATTATTTCTCTCGGACGTAGTATAAATCACGCCAGGACATAAATTCCTGTTACACGTTTAATCCGAGTCCGCTACAAATTGAATTTCATGTTCGTATCGACCTCATGTGGTTTCAGCCAATGAAGAATCAAACTTTATAATGAAATTTTAAAGTTAGTTTGCACTCATACAGTACTTATCTTGTTAAAAATATCTTTTGTAAAACGTTTTGTAAATTTGATACAAAAGTTACTGTTAACTATTTACTTTTTACTGACGATTAAAATAATCTTATAATCAATCTACTACTATATATAATAAGAAGGAAAAAACTGCACATTCAATATTAAAAAAAAAAAATGCTACAAGTTCATATAAAGTAATAGTTTCTTTTCTGTTTGTTTGTATATCAGTTGTCATTTAATTTGTATCTTATATACCTAGCTACTGTAATGTTAATAAAAAATCATTATATTCAAGTGTGACTAAAAATAAATAATTATACAAGTGCAAGACAAGAAGAGTTTAATATAAAACGGTAGAAAATATGACGCTAATGGAAACTTATTTGACAGATGGAAAAAATATATATAGCCTCTCATTCATTTTCTTAATAAACGAATATTGATACACTTTGTAAAGCTCGATCAACACGAGTGTCAGATGTCAGATTGTCAGGTATCTCTACTGTCAACTTAACTGTTCTTTGTTACAACGTAGTAACGTCACTCTGCCTTTTATTAAGTTCAGTCGCTCACCCACGGATTTCAGAGTAATTTATGCGAAACTTTTGACTTCATGTGCTTTAGTAGTTGAAATTTAAAATAATAAAAGTTAGTTATCTTTGACGACTTTGACTGTCAAAATTTATTGGTTTTTATTATTAGTATTTATATGGTGGTAAAAATACTTATAAGATCTGAGCCTCTGAGTAAATAAAGTAATATAGTATTTATTTAATACGTATTTAGGTAGGCTCTAGGGGGAGTCTTGATAATTTAATAATTATGCTAAGAAGTGTATTGTTGGTAGCACGATGCTATTATACGTACATAATATTCCAATAGTCATCATTTAATACATAAAATATCTAATAAATAATTATATTAAAATAAAATCATATATAATAAAAATAGCCAATAGTTCACTGAGATGTGAGCTTCCTTATGCGACCTACTAACTTTAATTATAAAGTAACTACTAGAAAGTTTATATTTATCTATAAATTAATATACTAATAATATTCCTTAAATATGAATTTGGTAACAGCTTATTTTATAAGAAGTAAATTTCTCGTAACATTAGATGATAAAATAATTTAAAGTAGGTTTGTCTAATATAGATTAGTAGTTTAAAAAATCCTATGAATATTGACGTATAGATAAACTATCTATATTAAATATATCTGTTACACGTGTAACGTCAATGCATTTTATAAAGTCCCGATGACACCCACGGGTGTCAGAACAATTTATGTGCAGTTTTATTTGACATCTGCATAAAGTAATCTCACGTTGTGCATTTATGATTATTAATTTATTCAATTAATCTTTATTAAGCTTACTATCAGTCAACCAAAATAGCAAACAAAAACAAGCAATGATTGATTATGCTTTGTGAATAATGATGATGATGTGATGAAGTTTTATTTTGATTAATTCTATTATAATTATTGTAATTGAAATTGTCTTTTTTATACCATAATTTGGATTTTATGGCTTGAGCGTGTTGCATCAAGAAAATCGCATCAACTTCTTCATAAATTTTGTAATGTTAAACACATGTTAATAAAAAAATATATAACCCGTTAGCATCCTCCTTCACTATAACTACCGCAGTAATGTAAGTAGAACAGCTTCAGCCACTTATAATAAAATATTTATTGATATAATAGACAAGAATTTAATATACCATAACATTGTAGGAACGACCGAGACTATAGTGTACGAAGAAATAATAATAAAATATTAAATTAACTCCAAAATTCTGAGTTCAGTTTACTATTGAAATTTTTATCAAAAATTATTTTTGTGAAATTTTATAATTAATTTCATTTCCATTTTCTGTTGAAACTTTGATATCTTTACTTTAAATTTTCGTAATTAATTTACAAATGACCAGGTGTTATTAAAACTAAATTACTTTATGTATACTCGTATATTATATTAGCGATTATTGAAATGATAAATCTGATCCCATTGCTCACACTATCCGGGTATTAATGATTAATATATAGAGGTGTGTTAAATTTAATACAGATAACGTAAATTAAATCAAACGTATGTTAACATTAAAGTGCTACTGACTCAAAAAATATTCAAAACAAAAATAAAATATCACAATAACATAAATATTCTCCAAACGTTGTCTGTTTGTGGATCACCTCATTTGAATTAGTATTTTCAACTGTACTTGACCAATATTGTGATCTCACTATGAACTATTTTATGAATTAATACTATAATCTGGTTTCTACCAGATTTTTTTGTAATTATTAAAATATATTGCATTAATCTGATATCAATAATATATATATACGAGTAACAAAGTTTTTGGAATCGTTTACTTCTGTTATGCTTAAGAAGTGGACTGTTAAATAATTATTTCTTTGATACATACTATAAAAATACTATATAGACCAACAAAAAATATAAGAACTAATATTATTAGTAGTTTTGTTTAATATTCATATTATTATCATATATAATTTGATTGATTGTATGAACTGTTTTGAATTAATGAGCGATTGAAGTACGTCAGTAACTAAAAGTACTTATTATATAATATAAATACAAAATATTTTTTTAGGCATATTAATACATTTTGTATTTGAATACAAAAACCTACAAAGATACTAGCTGACTGAATACTACTGACTGAATTGTTTTTATGTTAACATTAATTTAACTTACTATATTTTTTGATATGGTTCTCCATTTTTTATCAAAGAAATAAGCTAATATATTATATTTTATAGCATAATATTATCCTTATAAAACTATTGTAATGAAGTAAATTTCATTTCTTTTCGAATGTTAAAAAATATTATGATCTTTAAAAATTTACTTAAAAAGTAGGTAATATTCATACAAATGGTACTATATTTAACACTTTGATTTTTGCAAGTTCCTCGAACAATATTATTAAAAGCAAGCCACAACAAACTCTTTCAAAGTCATAAGACTTAGAACTCACTGCCAGTAACTTTTGACAACCAAAACCTGAACAAAGTGCACTGCTCTTAGCAGACGAGAACCAGCACAGCCCATTTCCGAAATCACTGCGAAAACAGAAGTTTAACAATTTCCTTAATTATTAGATATATTAGAATAAATAGATTTTTTATGATATGGATGGTAAAATAGAAAACGGTTCTCCTAATGATAATTGTTGCTGTCGCCTAAGACGTTTGAAAATATGGAGATTGTCTGATGCAATGACATATGGAGAGAAAAGAGGAGGGTTTACTCATTTATTTCTTTTAATTACAATACGAAAGTAGCGCCATCGCGAAAGCCTGTACAGCGTGACTATAGCTATACTCTACCTACGTGCCAAAATGTCTATATATATGACATTTTATCTTGGTCAGGTCAAGACTAATTACGAAGGTTTACTTTATTTTAAGGAGGACAATTAATTTATGACAAGCAACTTGTACCATTGTTCTTTAGGGTCTATAACGACATAATTTATCTTCATATACAAAAAATAGATCCTGGTGTGAAAATGAAACCACCTTTGCTGAACCGTACGTAAATATGTTATTTATAATTTTTTAATATATATATTATTTTATAATTAAAATGATTTTATAATTTGTATCCTCATTTAATCACATGCCTAAAAAGTTATTTATATTAATATATCAACCTAACGATTTAATACGTTATAATAACCACAGACAACAATACATACAAGTATAACAGTTAAAACAAATAGCGAAAATCGAAGAATACACAGAATAAAATAAAAATAACCAATGAATATATTACGTATTGAATAAATCAAACAAGTCCTACACGACTGCAGCTGTGTTACTGTTAATATTGAATTATCAAAATATTTGTAGCTTCACGGGAGATCATGAGTTCTGTTTTATCCAATATATTATTTATTGTGGTCACGAAACTATTCTTTATGTATTATATTTCATCTCGTCACAAAAGAGATACGTGATTACGTACGTATTAGTATTATATAGGAATACTTTTAAAAGTTAGGTAAATAAAATGCAATGTAAAACATATGTAAAATTTATTTTTGTTTTTTACGTCCTTATATTTTTTAAGAATAAGGCAGAGAGAATTACTCCTCAAGGAATACTAAATAAATAACTTTTTAAAATATAAGATACTATTTAAAAATAATAACAGATAATATTTAATATTTAAGTTCGCATCCCATATATTTGGTTAAAAGCAGTTAAGAAAACTGACAATATAACCAAACCTGGAAAATTATATGTAAGCACATTTTATCTCCAACAATGCATTCTCTAACATGTATTGTTTGTTATCAAATCAATTGTGAACAGGTTGCGCTTTTTGTTTATCTGCCGGAACACTCACTGTGTTCTTATTTCCATATAGTGTTACACAGTTTAAAGATAATGATAGGACCGTTTAGACATACTGAAGTAATGACAAATAAATATATTTAATACAAGAGTTTAGACTCAGCAGTACGTATTAGAAAACAAATGTTTTGAATTACGGTCGGTTTCTGGATAAATGAAAATGGTTTGACAACACTGTCAAGAGTGATCTATCACGCAATCAACCAATCAGAAATATTAGCACGAATTTGACAGCGAATGTTACTCTTTTTTATTTGATAGCCATTAAAAACCGACAACAACATTTATTAATTATTTGTATCGAATACTGCTAAACTAAAAATCCCATTACTAATATATTATTCCAAATACATTATATTAAATTCAATACAATAACAATTAAGGCTGTCTATTATTACAAGTAACAGCTGAGCCCGATCATAGACAATGACACTGCGAAGTATATTGCTAATCTTTAATGCTTTCTTAGTCTAATAAAATAGTAAAAGCTCTAAGATTCTTTTTATCTCTTTCTTTTAAATATTTTTATTCTTTTGGTTATTATTTGGTTTGGTTACTTATAAACACTACACACTGATTTATATGTAATAAATAAATATTAAATAAATTGAATTCAATACAATTAATTCCGAACATGTTTTATATACGACATATATTACAGTATACAAAAAATATCTTAATTAAAAAAATATACTGACACATAATTTTTACATTTATATATATACAATATATACCAACGTTCTACTCGTGAAATTAGACAATATCGAACTCACTACTACGACTTCTTTCGCGTGTAATATATTTGGATTATCCCTAATCTCTGATTGGCTTAAGTATTATATTAGGTCCTTACATATGAAATGAGCGTTTGGAATGGGATAAACAAAAAATCGAATATTTTTTAATATAATATTATTATTTAGTCAGAACATGAACCAGTATTGTCTATGCATTTTTGCCATCCCTTAGTTAGTTCATTATTCCCTTTACTAAAAAAACAATTCGGCTGTGAATCCATAAAATCTTTGAACGCAAGTCTGGGGAGTACGGTGGAAGTCTCTTCTCTTTTGGTAGCCGTCTGTGGTCGTGAAGCAGCAGTGGCGTAAAACGATTGACCAACCTCGGTTGTTTAGCAGCTAGCTTTTTCATCATAGTTTGCAGTTGCTGTTAAAAGACATCTATCGTAATTGTATAGCCAGCTTTGCGAAAAATGCAATGAACGACACTGGCACTAGTCCATACAAACGTTTATAAGTAAAATTTTTTGGTCTATTTTCGCTTGGGACAGGATTTGGCTGGCTTGTCCGGGTCCAGTCATTACTATGAGCACTTCCGATTATGATAAAGAATTTACTCTTAATCACAAGTAATGATTCGATTTAAAAACCCTTCATTATTACGCCGGTTAAGTAACACAGCAGTCGACACGCGTTTGCCAGTTTGCTTCCCTCAATTCCTGAGGTATAGATGATACCAAGCTTTTTAATTTTTCCAATTTGCTTCAAGTGGATTAAAATAGTTTAATCACTAAAACCACAGTCTGTACCTAACTCGGACGTAGTACAGCTGCATGAAGTGCGGGCAGCAGCTCTTTCTTAATTCAATATTATAGACACCGGTTATTGTTCTTATTTCATGATGTCTAATTAGAAACTTCACAGATATCCTAATATCATGCAGATCATGTCTTAATAATTAAATATCAAATATATAGTAATAGTCACTACCTTCCAGATATATTGTACCTTGTTACTAGTGACTATTAATCTACTAACAGTAAAAAAAAAGTAAACTTTAAGTAAATTATAAATAAAAATAAAATCACCTTTATTTACTAAAACGTGAAGACCATCTTAGACTTCATCCAGACTAAAGAGGTAACAACTGAAAAAGAAGAGTTTTATTACGTATATTTATTTTGAAATGTGTTATATAAGAAATATGAGAAATAAATAAACATATGCTAAGGTATTAGTACTCCTCACATGTGAAATTGAATTCTGAATTTGATTGCAAATTTTGTGAATATTGATAAGTTTACAGAATGCATCTAAATTGTCACCTTAGCATCAAATATTCATGGTATGAATGATTTTACCATATTGTTAAAATTTCTCTGAAACTAGTTCCAATGATTAATTTGAATTATGTTGCAGATTAAGTTATGAGTTAAATGACATCATATAAATAATATACCTTAATATACATAAGTTAATACTAAAACTGTTTATACATTATTTGGTATATTTATTGTAGTTACAACAGATTCAATTTACAGACAGCTTTCTTTCTTATCCATATGAATACAAAAGAAAAGAAAAATGAATATAATAAAATGCTGACAAACGTGAACTTATCTCTACAGGGTTTACTTTATTATAGTATTATTCAGACAACGTATGAATATTATAGTTAGAGTAATCTGGTGACGTTTTTGTACTTCCTTTTTTGGTGAGGAAAAACTTAGAGACAATACTCTTGTTACTCCTTCGGTATAACAAGACAATGTCTGTAATCTCTTGCACTCAAGAGATTACAGACATTGTCTTGTTACATCACTATGTAGGTGATCTAATAAAACGATTTATTTATATTCACGCTTTCAAATCAATATTAGGGTCAGATAAATAACTTTTGTATGATTGCTATTTTATTAAAAATCGTAATGTAATTCGTTATAAAAGGTATGTATAGATACTCTTATATTAATAGTGAAGCGTAAAGAAAAACTCCAATTAGTCAAATTAGGGTTGAAATTAATGTTGAGTTTTACGCTCGTGCGAATATAGAACAGCACTATACTGGTTACAATATTTAATATTATATTTAATGCAAAATTAAAATAACATTATTTTACACAATTCCTAATGGTATGATATGATAATTCGTCTCACATAAAGATAACGAGTCTTTGACGACCATATTTCTTATTACGTTTTTTATATACGCGAGTGAAATTCGAGTAAGTCGCAGATAAAAATCTTCAGGTTCGACATAAGCTGTATATTATTCCGTGAAATAAAAACTGTTTTCATGGAAAACGTTTACAAAAAATACGTTTTTTAGAAACGCTGTATTCTATCAACGAAGAGAGAGTCGTGGTACATGTGCGATACTGAATTAACAAAATTACCTATCCTTAACTGTACCTGGTAAAAGATTAATATCTCTTTAACTCTTTTCAAATGGTTCCGATTAATTTATTATTTTTGTAATACTCACGAGAAATTGTTATACTAAGTGTTTAATTGTTTAAACCTTAAAAGAGCACTATATTAACCAATCAATCTAAAAAATACTATTCTTAAAGATCCTATCTAGTCACAAAATGTTTAATAATACCTATGTATTGTTTCTGTATACCCAATCAAGTGGTGCACTATAAAATAACTTCTATAATTTGTAAGCTGAGCACGCTCGTATGACCGGAAAGCAATGAAAAATCGAGACCACGGAACACTCCCTTTATATTATTCTGGGAAAAGAATTTAAAAAGCTTTTAAAGAAATCGCTTTACAACATAAATTACAAACAGCACATTATACTCGTATATTATAAAATGTAATTCGCCGGTTTTGATAGAAATACTCATTGAAGTGAATAATTCTTTAAACAGCATTTGATGAGATAAATTCAATTAGTTTGTAACATAAATAATATTTTTTTATAATATTAAGATATGCAATATATTGCATTGTTTAGGAAAAAATTGCTCCTTCGTGTCCCGCTATAGGGCACAAGTCAGCTTTCTGTGTTTGAGTTGAGTTTCTTGAGTATGTGACTCACACCCAAACCTTAAAATTGTTGATATTTGTTTACGATAAAATAGAAAGTGTTAGTCATTGACTAACTTCTGTTAAAGCATTTTGTGATTACCTTTTAAAAATTATTATTATTATTAAACTTGGCATCTTTTTAATAAATTGCATAATAATGGAAATTAAACCTTGATTTAACTTTATTTATAAGACAAGTAGTCCCTACAGGTTCTCAAAATTATACTATGTTTTTTTTTATTACATTCAATTCTTACAAGGGATTTTACTGTCAACATTTAGTAAGGACTTGCTAAACTTTGCCGCCATTGAAGAAGCGCGAAAGTGATGTTTGTTTGAAGTTATGGTATGTAATGGTGCTAGATGGCGGTACATCTCTCAATACCCCAATTTTAGCCCTTTGTTTGGAATCTCACTATCTGACCATTACGATCTTTCAAGTTCTGTAAAATAAATTGTGAAGTTATACAAAAGACCGTACTTTATATATTAAGTTACTTATAGCAATCAAAACTTGTATATATATTCATTTTTTAATTTATAGAGAAATCATAACAATAAATATTATTTATTACTCATTTAACAGATGGTTGGACGGGGACGTGACAAAGTCCTCATTGGGTAAATTACAATCGGAAATTAATTTAATAAAAAAAATCATGGGCATAACCTTTAACAGAATGAAATATTCCGTAATTGTTGTCAGAATACTTACTGATGACTTTTTAATATACGAATACCTTATACATCGACACTCACACGTACATTAACATCAAAACTCAGAACCAGACATATTTTATTTTATGAAAATAGAAAAATCCTGTCGCGCGAGTTTGCCAAACATATAAAAAACTTCACAACCATAACACAATGTTATAAAAAAAAAAATCTTCCTGTCTTTTAGTTCAAACAGAAACACAAATACTTACTTACACCCTCATTCACATACAAAAACAAATGTGGAATACAATTTGTGGATAACACAAAGAATTATATTATCCTTGTGAGAATCTTACGTACAGAAAAAGCGAAAAGACAACAGGCCTTTTAAACTATGGTATTCTGCTGGATCCTAACTTCTTTTTGTACTCTGGGGGTATTAAAGTTTTCTTCAATCTCCTAAAATACTTTGGCGTAAAATTTCAATATATTTGTCCTAGAAAGATAAACATTTAAATCTGTTTTGGTTGGTATTCAAATAAATTGACAATAATTTAATCTTTTCCTAATAATGAACTAAACAGATCGATGTTTTATTGGAAGTAAATCAGATTACGATAATAAAAGCGTGCGATATAAAGTGTATGAAAAAAAATAATTTCGTCCAGTAGACCTCGAAATTGAATTATTACATATAAGATCATTTGCGACTAAATGAAAATATGGAAGTTCTAGTTTAAGACAGGAACATTTTAATTATTAACATTCACTTAATTGAAAAAAGAAAATTCATGGTTCAATTCTTTACAATTGAATAAATTTGAAACCTAGGAAAATAAGAAAATAAAAAAAACCCGTAACTAATAGTTATATTTCTTTTTTCTATTTAAATATTATGTTATATTTATTTATATTTATTTTCCTGATCATAACAACTCTTAATATAGAATTCAAATGTAAAATTTGAATACTAATTTAAGTATTTCGAAGCATGTATGATAATTTAATTATACAAATTTCATTAGCTTGTGGTCGTCAACAAAAGAAATGTGACTTCTTTAAACCGTTCATTTTATTTAATTCATACTTTATAACTTATTCTTACTGATTCTTATTACGTATATCTCTTGAGTTATTGTAGATTTAATTGAAAACAAATACCAAATGAATGAGAATAAATGATGATGCAAAACTATGATTATTACAATATATGGATATGGTAATAAACTCATACTAGTAATAATAGAATACTATTACGCATTTTATTTCGCAATTTTACGCAGTTTTCACGACGTAGCTCCCAATCTATAATTAATTGAAGGAATTTTCTGTAAAGTCTGTATCCAGGAAATGTTTGCAAAACGTTTGTTCCTACATATCAAATGTAAAATAATATTTTTATGATTATAATATTTTTACTAATTATTTACTTCAATTATAACACAGAAATACAGAATACATTACACTCGATTCTTTAGAGACAGCGATTCTTAAGCTCGATGTGATTCAACCAGAAGAATATTTTTTATATTGCGTTTTATTACTGTAATTCCCTTAATAAAATATTTTTTACTGTTATTCCAATAGAAATGGTTGTGAAGATTTTGTTAATTCCTCAAATTAACTATTGTGGAGTAGTATAGTCGCTTGATTGGACTATACTAGACTACACACAACTTAAGTAGTACTTTCACCACCACCTTCTATATGGATGTTCTTTATTTCTTCTTCTTTTATCTTAGTATCAAAATCCACTAGTAACGGTTTAACTTTCCTTTCGTTAAGTTATAATGAACAAATGGAGCATAATTAAATGATAAAAAGTAAATACTATTTCTATTTCTAACCACTACCCGCAGGCATTATTAAAAACAATTGAATAAAAAATAAAAGGGAAACTATATATAATAAACTAAATTCATTTAGGAGGGTGATGACACTGTAGTTTTGTTTGCAGAACGACAGAACGATAGCCCGGGAAACGCAAGTTCGAGTCCATGGCAGTGTTAATAAATTTTTCAATTAATATTAATTAATTGTTTATTTTTAATAACCAATAATAGCTATCTAAATACGTCTTAGTTAGATGGAAAGTTAATTCAAATTCGAATTTGAATTAAATTTTAGTTAAATAATTGATGCAAATTAATGGACCTGATTTTGCTGGGTATGTCGGTATTTTGTCTTGTATCTCAAATATTCAGGGAATATATTTAAAGTAGTATGCAGATGAAGTCACGGGGAAAATAATTGCAATAAAAGCGTCACTCAATATCAGGTCACCGAACAAGCCCGTATACACTAGTTCGAAGTTTGGGATCTCAATGGACGTTAAGAGTAGGAATGTATGGAAATTAATGATCGTATTTTATTACGCTTTGCACAATCTAGTCCATTGTGCTTTATAGGCTTTGTTTGTGTCTAAACCTGAAATCTATGTGTAAAACCCATAATGATAAAACACATAAGCGAATAGAATAGTACGCCAATACACGATAGCTTAGTCATCAAAGCAACTTGTACAGAGTGATAGAGGTCTCAGGTACGAGTGCTTCCTGTTAATGAAATTTGGTTCTACAAAATTTAGAATTTTATTTCTCTAAGGTGGAATTTAGATTATACCATGAATGTCTCACATAAAATAATAGTTCTGTAAACCGTTGAAGTATCCTTAATATATAATTCTCCTAGAAATTTATAATGCTTTTGTGTTTTTGAATTAACGTGGGTCGTGGAATGGCCACGGAATGTAACAGGATGAAAGCAAGTAATCAGTAGCCTTAAGTATGAATGAATAGTTATAAAAAGAGAGCGACTGCAGAACATATCTATGGAGTTCGTGAAAATTAATATGTTACAGAAGCAAGTCTCATCTGAGATGACGTAGGATAGAAGAGCATGAAAGAAATGAAATTTAACCATAAATAATTGAAATGAGGGCAAGATAATGGTTTTAAATTATCAAATTAGGACACGATTAAATAAATTGATCATTCAGAATAAATTGCTGTACGGTCCAAAATAAATTATACGACTCTAAGAGCTAACAGTTTAGGATGGAAGTAATTTTTCCCACGTTGACTCAAATCAACAAATGAATATTTGCACAGCTCTTAGAGTCTAAATTAAAACTTAGATTAAAAGTAATACACACTACCTTCACGTCTTTCATTTGTGTCTATTTAATAAATGTGAGATACATTTATAAGAGTTATTCTCTTTATGCCTATTAAAATATAGATATATGAATTTACGTATATTTGAATATTTCTACCAAGGTAATTCTCAATAATAAAATTAATGGAAATAAATCTATTTAATTTGATCTCATAAAACTAAGCGACTCCAATTAGTCCAAAAATCACGTCAACATATTGCCTGAGGCTATGGCCTATGGCTTAAAATATGTTGGGATATGTCCCAACAAGTTTTATTTTTAACTGGAAAATCCGATAGAATCCTGTAATTTCTTATAATTGCTTCAAATAACTAGTATTAACGTGGTTAGTTATTTTAGTCTTCATTGGGTACCATGCTTTACTTAAATTCAAATAGTCAATGCGTAAGTGAAGTAAGGTTATTGACTTTCACTTTTAAATAATGTAAGATTTTTTTATGTTTATTTGTATTTCTGCTATAAATATTTATCGATATTATTAATTCTAATAAACATTCTCTATATTGAATTTGGAAATTAATGCCTTATCGATTTTTTTCGCCAAATAGCGTATTTGTAATTTTTTCAATAATTTTTCAGTAGTTAATTATGTTATAATTTAACAAGATCTAACTAAGATATTTTTTTAATATTAATAAGTTTTACCTTTTAAAATTTAACCTCAAACTTGGATTTTTACTTTAATAAGACTAAACTAATAATATATATTACATATTTATATTTGAGATAACTTTATTTACCAACATTAAGATACAACAAGTTAGTTACGTCAGTCCAAACAGCTGACTCGACAGTCACACCAGCCCATCCCGCTGAGTCGGCATCTCGCAATGTTCGCACGCTTATATTCGAATGATGGGAACAATACCCTTCTGGGTGGCCGACCCGATAGTATTTAAGACATTGTATTAATATTAAGTTAGTCTTGTTAAGGTAGTCTAAGTTATTACTTGTCAATTAAAGTGATTATATTTTAAATAAAATCTTTTTTTAAAAAGTCATTCGCGGTGCGTAAAACTTGACTGGCGCAGCCGGTAGGATTCCGCGTCCGGAAAATTGAAGATTATCCTGGAACGAACGTTTTCAAGCGTTTTCTACGGAATCCGAACCAAAAATAAATAAGTCTCATCGAGCGCTTGCGTCTGGCTTCTGGAAAGATCGCTACCTTCAGGCTCACGAGGGATATGATTTGGTGAGTAGACCCTAAAGCTATTCCTACCTATTCATTTCCTATTCAACCCTAGTTATATGTGTCAATTTAAATTGTAGACCCCTTTTTAAAATTGAAAAGGTTCTTAGAGATTTTATTGACTTTCGTTTTAAGTGAATTTAAATAATAAAATATAAGATTGAATTGAATTAAAGTAAAAGTGAATAAATAAAAAATAAATATATTATATTGAAAATAAAAATATATAATTATTTTAAAAAATAATTATTTTATATACAATTTTTATATTCTTTATTTAAAGTGAATCAATTTATTAAAAATGGAAAACATTGTTAAGATCCCAGTAGAAGTTAGTAATATCATCCCTAAGTTTGATGGTGATGAAAAATTATTATCCTTATTTATTAGGAAATGCGAGTATGTAATACAAACGTGTGTAGTGGAAGGAAATCCCGACCAAGACCTTTATGTTTTTCATGTCATAACTTCAAAATTAATAGGACGAGCAGCTAGTTTAATAAGTGAAAGACAAGATTTAATTACATGGGGCAGCCTTAAATCCGCCCTTGAACAACATTTCGGTGATCCGCGTTCCGAAGAATGTATCGCGATTGAGTTAGAAACTAAAAAATAGTAACGAATCTTATCTAGATTTTTGTAGTAGAATACAACACACTAAAAGCACATTAATAGCTAAAGTAAATTTAATTTCAAATAGTAGTTTGCGTGAAAGTAAAATAACGATATATGATAATTTGGCGATGAATGTATTTTTATATAATTTACCTGAAGATTTATTGCGAATTGTAAGATTAAAAGCTTGTAACACCCTTGAAAATGCTTTAAGTATTGTTTTAGAAGAAGTTAATTTTATGCATCAATATAATTCACGTAATAAAATGATGAAGCACCCTCATACTAATGCTTCACATGCTACATCTTCTAACCCCTATATTGAAAGAAATGTTATGAAACCTTTCTTTAACACCTTTAAAAATAATAATCATTCATTTCAATCAAAAAGTCAACATCAGCAGCAACCCTTGCAAAAACCTTATACATTTCAAAATAGGAATTATCAACAACCCCCTAAATTTAAATTTGGTATACCTCCTAGTAAGCAAATTAAGTTACCCATACAAAACGGATATCGACCCCAGGTAAACCAAAACCAATTTGGATATAGACCCCAGTATAATCAAAATCAATTTGGATACAGACCACCACTTAATCAAAACCAAGGACAACATCCTTCTGGTTATCGTCCCCAACGACCTATGCATAACACGGATGTGAGCATGAGAACTGCTCCACCCACTAAACCACAAGGTTTTCGTCTAAACTTGCATATTGTTGAGCAGGAAATTCCTGAAGACCCCGAGACCGAATACTATTACCCTAATGACCCTGAGACTGAATATTGTGACCATTATGACCCCACAATACAAGAAGACATTAATGACATGACAAATAATAATATTGAAGAACAATTTGAAAATTTTCAGATGGATACCCCTTACCGAATCCCGAGATAATACATTTAAATTGTAACACCCTAACATTACCTTATATTTATATACCTGAAATTAATGCTAACTTTATGATTGATACGGGCAGCTCAAGATCATTTATCAGTCCCAAAAAAGCGAATGAATATTTTAACGACTTTAAATATCAAGAACCCTTTGAAGTTATTAGTACTCATGCCTCTAGTCGACATGATGAAGTTGTAGTTATCCCCTTATTCCAAATTTTTCATAACCCTGAAACACATAAACTTTACATCTATGACGTAGATGGACGTTACGACGGATTAATTGGGAGTGACCTTTTAAAACAATTAGATGCTACAATAGATATGAAGAAAGAAATTCTATATACTAATACAACAGCTATCCCTATCATATATAACCCCACTAACGTTATTCGTCTTCATCCCCGTTGTGAACAGAGAGTTAAATTACCAGTAAGTTTACGTAATGGAAATGCTATTTTAAATTTTAAACAATTTGGTAATGGTGTTAGAATGCCTGCCGCTTTAGTAAATTGTAAAGACGGATATGCAACTACTATTATTCAAAATACCCTAGAGAAAGAACTAAATTTGACTATTACCAGCCCTTTTATAGTAACAAAATATAACCCAAGCAAATGCATTATTAATAAATTAGATAACAATACAGATTTAGAAATAGACGAAATACTGACAGAAAACTTAACTAAACTGAGATTAGACCATATGAATTCAGAAGAAAAGAAAGCTATCGAACAACTCTGCATAGAATATAAAGATATTTTTCATTGTGAAAAACTACCCTTGACTTTTACAAATGACGTGAAACATCAAATTAGGACACATAATGAGGACCCCATATATATACGACCTTACAGACAACCCCAAGTAATTAATGACGAAATTAATAAACAAGTAGACAAGATGATAGAAAATAATATAGTAATTCCATCCCATTCCCCTTGGAGTGCACCTGTCCACCTAGTCCCAAAGAAACTTGACGCTAGTAATGAAAGAAAATTTCGCTTAGTTATTGATTACAGAAAACTTAATGAGATAACTATCGACGACAAATACCCTTTACCTAATATAACTGACTTATTCGACAAACTTGGACGAAGTTCTTATTTTACCACTTTAGATTTAGCAAGTGGTTACCATCAGATAGAAGTTAAAAAAGAAGATAGACAAAAGACAGCCTTTAGTACAAACGCAGGACACTTTGAATTTACTCGTATGCCTTTTGGACTTAAGACAGCACCTGCAACTTTTCAAAGAGCAATGGATAATGTTTTAAGAGGATTACAAGGAATCCACTGTTTAGTTTATCTGGATGACATAATAGTTTATTCAGTTAGTTTACAGGAACATATTCAGAAATTAAGAACAGTATTTGACAGACTCAGACAGACAAACTTAAAAGTTCAGTTAGACAAATCAGAATTTTTACGAAAAGAAGTACTTTATTTAGGACATACTATTACGAGTAACGGACTTAAACCGAACAATGACAAAATTAAAGCTATACTTAATTATCCCTTACCGCAGACAACAACTGAAATTAAAAGTTTTCTAGGACTAATAGGTTACTACCGACGATTTATAAAAGACTTTGCAAAAATAACACAACCAATGACAGCCCGACTTAAGAAAAAACAGACGATGCCTGTAACAGATCAGAAATATTTAGAATCCTTCCAAAAATGTAAAGAACTCCTAGTTAATGCACCAATACTGCAATATCCTGATCCTAGCAAACCTTATATCCTCACTACAGATGCATCAGACTTCGCAGTAGGAGCTATTTTATCCCAAGGTCCGGTTGGCAGTGATAAACCTATTGCTTATGCAAGCCGTACATTAATAAGTGCTGAAACACGTTACAGTACGACAGAAAAGGAATTATTAGCAATAGTATGGGCAGTGAAATATTTCCGCCCCTACTTATATGGTAGAAAATTTAAAATAATTACTGATCACAAGCCCTTAGCATGGTTAAATTCTTTAAAAGATACCAATAGTAGGTTAACACGCTGGAGATTAAGATTATCTGAATATGATTTTGAAATAATACATAAGAGTGGCAAAAGCAATTGTAATGCTGATGCTTTATCTCGAATCCGTATTAACGCAACAGATAAAGAAGAAAATATGTCAACACAAGTAAATGTAGATACAGAAGATGATAATCTGGAAGAAATAAGAAAAGTAACTGAAAGCTTAAAAGAATTAGAAAGATTAAAAAAGACCATTTTTCCTGAATCTCAACCTTCTAACATTTTTGATCCTGAACCAGAAGAAATTATTCCTACTATTAATATCCCTGACGAAGGCTCAGAAGAAACTCTTTCAGTAAGAACTAGAAATGGTTCACCTTATTCAATACCATGTCCTTCTAGTTCCACTTTAACTGCTTCTGAAACTGATACAGTTCATTCAGCACGTGATACTGAATCCGAAGGTATCCCCATATTACAGGAAGCAATAGACACTAAACCAAATCAAATTTTAGTTTTTACATGGTTTATAGATAGGTTAACAGTTAAAGATTTATCTAGGCCCAAGCAACGTATTTTAGAAGTTCATTTACCTACAAACAGACCAGATTTAGTTAAACAATTTTTAAAAGAATATATTAAAAATAAGACCAAATATTTTATTTATTTCGAAGATGAAATACATCGTAGGCAATTTACAGAAACAGTTATAGCCCTATTCAAAAAAGAATGTGTTCAATTTAGAGAATGTACAAAACGCGTAAGTTTTATAGATGACGAAAATGATCAAAGGGAAATTGTTAAAAAATATCACGAAGGAAAAACTTGCCATAGAGGTATTCGCGAAACTGTAGGTCATATTAAGAGAAATTATTTCTGGCATAACATGGAACAAACTATATCAAGTTTCATAAATTCTTGCGAAATTTGTAAAAAAATGAAATACGATAGAAACCCAATAAAACCAAAATTACAATTAACCCAAACTCAAACTAAACCCTTAGAAGAAATCTTCATAGATATATTTTCTATTGAAGGAAAATATTATTTAACCATAATCGATGCCTTTAGTAAAATTGGCCAAGCTTTTGAAATTGCTAATAGGACAACACCAGAGATAGTAAGAAGTTTAATTAAGTACTTTTCTTTTTATGGTGTATCTCTTAAAATTAGTGCTGATCCTGGTACTGAATTTAATAACGCATTACTGAAGGAACTTTTAGCTATGTATAAAATTGAAATTCACATAGGAACTGCAAATAATCCAAATTCCATGGGTCTTATAGAAAGATTCCATTCAACTATTATAGAAATTTATAGAATTGCCAAATACGAACAAAAATATACCGACGCAGCTTCCGTAATGACGTATGCAATAATGGCTTATAATAATTCAATACATTCTACAACTGGTTTTACACCCTTCGAAGTTTTATTTGGACACACTGAAGCTAAAAATACATTCCATGTAGATTTTGAGAAACAATACATGCAACAATTAATTAAGGAACATATGAAAAGAACGAAATTTTTGTATAAACATTTAATAGATAAAACAATTAAGGCTAAAGAAAAATATATTGAAAAGAGAGGTGGTGAAACAGATTTTAGAATAAAGCCCGGAGATACAATATTTGCAAAAAGCACTAACAAACGTAAAAGCAAAGATAAACCACGTTACGTAAAAGCTCAAGTAACCAATGAGATTTCTAAAAATACTGTCCCTGTTATAATGACTAATGATCGGAATACTAAGATTCCAATAAGGAACGTTAAACGACCTCCACAGGTACCACCTGCTGGTTATGACCCTGGTCCCGGTGATGTGGACCCAGGCCCTTCAACTTCAGGAGTTAAATGAAAATCCTGGAGTACTACCCTTAAGAAATGGCGTTGCCATCGTGAGTAACGATAAATGGACAGTCGTCAAAACATTAGACTTAAGACCTATAATAGAAGATATAAAAGAAAATTTTTATAAATGTACCCAGTTAGATAAGTTAGTTGATAATTTTGATGATATTTTTATTGAATACTTTGTAGACGTTAGAATCCAAGCTAATTATATAAAAAACTTAACAGTAATGAAATTAGGACAGATTTCTCCCACTTTTAGAGTTAAACGAGGCCTAATCAACCCCTTAGGATCAATAATTAAAATCATTACAGGAAATCTAGATAACAACGATGCTATTAGATATGAAAAATTAATTAGTGAAATTAAATTTGAACAAAATAAAAATAAAAATAAAATGACGTTGATCACTGAAATGATACATACTATAACGAATTCCACATTTCAATTAAATGACAATATTAATAATATCAATTTAGAAATTCAAGGTCTGAAATATAATCTTTCAGAAATAATTAAAACAAACGTTCTCAATCACATAGAAACTCAAATCATTAGTACATACAATTTGTTAATTCATAATTTTCAAACAATTTATATTAAATTAAATGAAATAGAAACCAGTTTTGCATTAAGTAGATTAGGAGTATTACATCAATCAATAATAAATTCTAACATACTTTTAAGTACATTAGAAAACATAAGTAAGTTAGAAAATTTAGCATATATTCCTACATTAAATAATTTAGTAAAGTTAGAAGAAACGATTTCAATAAAAGCATATCTCAAAGGAAATTATATAACCTATCTTTTGGAAATACCTATAATTGAAAATGACACTTATATCTATTACAAACTGATTCCTTTACCTGTGTTGTCCCATGATTCCACCGTTATTATTGTTCCTAAATATCCTTACCTTATAGCAAAAGGGTTGAAAACTAGATTATTAACTCATCCCTGCAAGGAAATTGACAAAGAAAGTTTCCTCTGATACAAAGATGAAATTCTTCAGTTCAGTAACGATCCGTGTATCACCGATTTGATGAACTATGCTGAAAACGCAACATGCACCCCCGTTCCTGTAATCACTGAAGACATTGTTTTACAACCACTGAAAACTAGCACATGGATCCTGTTTACCAGAAAAGAAGAATTAATTAAAAGAACCTGTTCTGACGAAATATCCCGAACAAAGGTCAAAGGCACTTACATACTCACCCTAGATGATCTTTGTGAAGTGAAAATTGGATCTATGAATCTGAAACGACATCAGATAGTTTATGAAAATGAAAGTCACTCAACATTACCAGTAATAAATCTACCATCAATACATGTTCCTGAAACTCCGAGTCTGAAACCAACCAATATAAAAGGCATTGATCTTACAGATCTGAAACTTCTTGCGTTAACGTTAAAGAAAACAGAAACAAGTGAAAATAGTGAAAATAGTGAAACTAGTGAAAACCATAAAATTGTGAGAAATATCAGTGTTTGGACAATCGGACTGTATACCATAGTTATAGTTATTATATGTATTCTAATTTTCAATAATCGTAATTTTGTATTTAAAATGTGTCTTCGAAGTTCTTCTGCTTTACCGGAAAACTTCGATCTTAAGGAGGGAGGAGTTACGTCAGTCCAAACAGCTGACTCGACAGTCACACCAGCCCATCCCGCTGAGTCGGCATCTCGCAATGTTCGCACGCTTATATTCGAATGATGGGAACAATACCCTTCTGGGTGGCCGACCCGATAGTATTTAAGACATTGTATTAATATTAAGTTAGTCTTGTTAAGGTAGTCTAAGTAATTACTTGTCAATTAAAGTGATTATATTTTAAATAAAATCTTTTTTTAAAAAGTCATTCGCGGTGCGTAAAACTTGACTAGTTTGTTATTTGTGAAATATGTTTTATTATTTTAATATATTGAAACAAAGTTCACAAATAACTGATTCAAGTATTTGTTTTTTGCACTGTACCGAAATAAAAGATTTTTAAAGCTTTGAATATTAAATATATTTATTTGGTAGGTCAGTTTGGTCTGTAAAGAGTGGGTTTATGAAGTAATATGCGTACGTAAGTGCGTGGATAACGAAATATTTTTTTTGCAGGAATGGGTATAAATTTAATTATACTTTTAAGAATACTATTCAATGTGACTATTCTATCTAAATAATTATTTATCTACAATATGAAAGTTACATTACATACTTGTATTAAACCAATCAAAATATAAAATCTTCTACTAAAGTTAATATGTTTCTAGAAAAATATACGCAATATAATATTAATCAAATATAAAACAAACGATTAAAAAAATACTAAAAAATAAACTAATTGATACAAACATTAAAAATAAGAATTCTTAACTCGTGTCCGTGGATTGAAGATACACTTATTTTTTCCAATTTATCTTAATTAAGTCTCAATGAATTATGTAGTTAAGATCTTGTTTATTTAATTCTTTTTAAAACTCTCGCATTTCAAAGCCGCTTATTATTTTATCATGGAAAACATATTAATGATATAGTATTAAACTCTTTGGTGATAATCACAATGAAGGAATTAATAAAGATTGTTTAAACCACAACAAGTTCCAGTATAAAGCTGTTAAATTAAGTAATAACTAACTTACGATACGATTCTACGCTACGCTTCTCGAATACAAAGAAGCCATCCTAATATGCTTTGAGGACGCTTGTATAATTATATTTTTATATAATTGATGTCCTTTGAGAATAAATGTATTTATCAAGGCTTATGCTTACAGTTGGGTGATAAAGTTTGTAGTAAAGTTCTTCACACATGCCTAATTTGTTTCTATTGACTTGTTGTAGATGTGTGAGTGTGACAATTCAAAAACAAAATGTGTGATTACTTTTTACTCATAAGTGTGTGAATAAGAAACGATTGTAAGCTAGAGAAAGCTTATATTTCAAATAGTAATACAAATATAGTAACAAATTGTAATAATAGTAAAATCTTAATCACAGAAACACCAAGACTCTAGCAAATACATAAAAACTTTAGGAGGGTAAAAGGTAGACGTTTTTATTTTAAATTGCATTGCACATATTAACTGAAGTTCTATGGTGTAGAACAGGTAAAAATACGATAATTAATGAACTACAAACTAAAGAACCAATTATTATTGACTGTTCGCATTTCAAATTAATTTTTAATTGCTTTTAGCCCCATTTATGTTAAATCTTCGATTGAAAATATCAAGTTAATGTCGGTGCTGCATAATTTCCTAAATTTAAAAAGCGTTTTATTTTTTTTCAACTGAAACTTCTGTTTTAATTTAAATAAATCTCTTTATTCAGCGGAATCACTAAGAATATGCTATGCATCCTTTATGTTATCTATATAATCTTATGAAAGTATTCACCACTCAGAATTTCTAAACTTTTATTAAGAAACATATTAAGACCAATAAAAATGTTAGTATAAAATTTTTGAAGACTGAGAATTTACTGACCAAAAACATTTGTATTTCCAAATTCATAAAATAAAATATTAAGTTATAAAATCTCGTAACTGAATCCTAGAATATTTTTTTTTTTTAATTTAAAAATATTTAAATTGTTTGCTCACTTAATTCAATTAATCATGGTATATTTCTGTTATATCTATGTTGATATTAATATACATATATGTACTTTTAGACATCATTTTAACCGATTCTCTTTGTAACGGTGACCGACATTTCATTCGTCCTATTAAAACATGCAAACATGTGTTTGAGTTAAATAAATATTTCCAGACCCAAAACCATGCGGCAAATATCTTTAATAATTCAAGATCGGCTAGTGTTGGGTTCTGGAGAGAAACTTGAAACTCTCTAGGGAGGTTGGAGATTTATTTATAAGCCTGAAGTAAAACACGGCATTGAAAAAAATCTGAATGAAAATAACTTGATAAAATAAGGATTAAGTTAACAAAGTAAATTATATTAAATTGTTATTAAATATAATCTATATAAACTATTGCTGTTCGGTTTCGACTGGCTTGATATTTACCCCTCACGTATATGAAATATATTTTAATAACATATTTAGTTACATCGAAAAGTAGATCTAAATATGTACAGAAAAATATTTTTATACTAAAAATAATAAATTTAATCAAATCAGTAGTTTCATTATAAATGCATATAACAACAGAAAAACATATTTTAATTATCTAAATATATCGCACAGTTGTTATAATAAAATAATATTCTTTAATTTAGGGTCAAAATTTCCTGGAGAATAATAAAATGTTTCTACACAGTTAAAGAACATAAAATACTACTAATTCTCCTCTAAACGAATTACGAAATTTCGTCACATACGAGTAGGTAAATTGAAACAATTTATTCCGAACTCATATTTTAGTGTTATAATGCCCTAGCATAATATTTTTTTTTGTGTTATAGGTCCTTAGTAGTTATACAACTATATAGGCCATTCATTTATATGAACAAATTAATAATATCAGTATTGTCATTGTATAATTAATGAAAACAGGACAGTAATACAGAAAATTATAACTTTTTTAATTAAATTCATTTTTATGTTTAGAATGTTAACTATTTATGCATAAAATAATTTATAATGAAATGAATTATTAAGTAAAATACAAAAGCATGATGCTAAGTGTTTTTATAAAAAATCTTGAAGTATAGTGCGTTACAGTTAAGTTTCCTTATTTATATCTTTCTAATTACTTATGTTATTCTTAATTATAATATAAGTACAAAATGTCTAAATAATATTCAATACTAAATAAACTATTAATAAACAAAGCTTGTGGTATAATATAAACACAATTCCCTACTATGTAAACTATATCCGAGGTTGAACAACTATTATATTTGAACAATGACTCATTACTTAAACAAAGCTCGAGATATTTACTTAGAGCTATGTACTGTTCGAATATTCATATAATAACACCTGCAGCTTGAATACTCTGTTACCTCAATAGAATTAAATTGTGTGGATTTAGTGTTAAAATAAAAGACTATTCAATGTTCACAGCACAGATCTTTTATCAAAGATGTTATCTCAACAAAGAAAGCTATTATTAAATTCAATCTGTCACATTTTAAATAATCTTAATTTATTTAACTTTTAACGTCAAAACCTTATAACGTCAAAACCTGCTTATAATTTTTGTGCAGTTTAACTTTGATGCTAATATAAAACTATGTTCGTTAATATTAATAATAATAATACTTTTCTAATAGAGTTTAATCAAATTTTAATCAAATTGCGATAAAGGACTAATCAAAATTAAAAAATAATATTTTCCACTAGTTAGTTTTAGTTTAAGAAAATAATTGATTAAAACTTATTTAATAAAGCACATTGTTTTTAGTAATAGAATAATACTAGTATTTTCACTCTATTTAAAAACACTTAAAACATAATTTTCTTAACAATAGAAGCAGCATAAATAAAAACAAAAATATATTTTTTTAATAAAAAATATTCCTTCACTGTAGAAAATTTAGATATGCTTGTTAACGCTGCATAGATAAATAAATAAAATATTACTATAAGATTGAAGATAATATTTTTGTTTTTTTTCGATTTTTTTAAACAATGGCTTTAATGAAAAAGATGTAGGACGAATCTGTTAATTAAATATTTTAGTGGTCTTTATTTGTTTTTCTCTTTTTAATTTTATACTTTAAGATGTTTTTATTTTCAGGCGGGTGTTATTATCGTAAGGTCTGTGCCTTCCACAAGATATCTTAGACCTTCCTTATCTTAGTTTTAAAACTAAAATAAAAAATGTATTGTTAAATAAATCTTATTATAACATTGTGTCGAACTTAAGTCGTTGACTTATTTACAGAGTTCTTATTATAACGTACATCATCTAATATTATTAAATTTCTTTTAAAAAGAGCAAGTTTCTTGCCAGCTCTTCTCAGCAGAGCAGTATTTCGGTTCCGGTGGTAGCTTACTCACGGACTGACTACACTGACATTTTTAATTGTAAAAATTTTCAATTCAAAAGTGCGTTTGACAATTGACGATTCAAAAGTCTGATTCAGAAATGCCTACTTGAAAAAAGATATTTTACAACCGTGGCTCGCAGATACCTAGGATCGGAAAATTCACATGAATACGCGTGTAAATATCAAAAAGCATTCTGTTAGTAAAAATTGGTGAGTTGAATTTTTTGAGTTACAAAAATCTTCGAATTATTTATATGGACATAATTGTAGAAACAAACTCCAGAACCGTTTAAATTAAAAATTTTCTCATTTGTCTCTTCAGACAGAAGTAACGTAAATAACCCTTAAAATATATTACTTAATTATCCCTATGTGATATCGGAGTTAAATGTTTTATTATCTTTTCACCTTTTATCCGTTAAAGACTCATTAAATTCTTAATAGTATTTAACAAACTAGAGAACAGTATAGATGAAATAAAAGCAACTAGCTGTGCAGACAAAAGCCTCTAGTGTCAAACTCGCATTTTGGTTTTTATGTAATGATAAGTCTACATCAAATAGGGTTTTGTATGCGTGGTGATCATCAAGTAACATATTGTTCATGTAATTTTCTTACATTACAACTGAAATTGAAATTGAAATTATTACGTTTAAATAATAATTAATTTGTCGTGTATCATAACTCGAATAGTTAATACAATTTCTTTTAATTTTGAAAAATAATAAACCTTTTTAAAATATTCATACATTTAATCGACTTTAAATTTTATGGTTCAAGAAATATCAATAAATTATAACGATTTTGCAACATGATTTTACATTTTTTTATCTTCATATACATTTTAAAGATATTTTATAGGTCATCTATTGTAGGTGCTCTTTCAAGGTTCCTAAAACTCAATTTGCATTATTGAATATTTACCTGAACTGAATTTATAGTGTTATATAATTTTAAAATAGATTTATCTTAAATTTCAATTTGAACACGAACATTTTCTTTATACTAAAAGCTCTTAATTGATACAATTCATACAGATAAGATAATAAATTACCAACAGCGGGACTAGAAACTAGAGGAAACATTGCCTCAGTTACATTTAATATTATCGTGGTTGAGCCTGAATTAGCAAACATGTTTTTAATATTTACTGAAAATGTTTAAATTGTTTACTTCCTATTAATAATGTATATAAGTATTAAGTTATATATACAATATAAACCAAACTAAACAAATAATTCCTATTTAATGTGATATAACATATGACTTCCATTGTGAAATTTCACAATAGAAGTCATGGATACTAAGCATGTACGAGAAAGGTGTTTACTATGAATATGTATTGAAATAATAGAAACATAATATTGCGAAGACGTATAATAGGAGAACCCATAAGAAATAGACATATACTGATTCTAAATAATTGAATGATAATTTGGGTCATCACAGAGAGTGCAAAGACGACCCCAAGGCAATCCAAAACGATGCCAACCCACTCAGATAGGTTATAGATAAGGTATAAGGTAAGGTAATTTTTTGTTTTTATATTATGTATGCTCTTATTTTTTTTTGCGTTATATAACTGACGGTTATTTCCACAATACCCCTCAACTATAATCGAGATATCCATAAATAATGATAATTGCATTTGCATGTATTTTACATTTTAATTTAATCCCATGTTAAAATTATTTTACAATTATTATGCACTACAAAAAAAGGAAGAATGTAAGTATTTAAAGAAATAATAATATATATATCGTCTAATATTATAAGTTGTGATGCAAAATATAAAATGTTTTGCTTTTGGATATCAACTTTCTTCATAACGTTTCTAGATATATAAAGTAAATAAATATATAATTCCCGCTGAATTCTTTAACTTTCATTGAAACTAAACCAAAAAGAAAATTAACTGTTTAGAAACAAACAGGTAAAATGAAATATTCGGTTTACTTATCTTATCATGGCTCCTTTTTAAATTATCATATTGCTGCGTAAAAAGTAGTTTAAATTTGGATCACGTTTTCTAATTTATTATTTTATGAAAATCAAATGATGTTCAACAACATTTTAATGACATAAACTAACTTAAGTTATTTACAGTTTGTAAATTTAATTAAAACTTTGAAATATGTTTTTGGTGTGGGACAAATAAACAGACAATGTTACGTTACCGTAACTTAACGTTACCTTCGCTCAAAACTATAAACGTTGCATCTATAAACATTGATGCTTGCAGATACGTACCTGCAAACATCACTGTTTGTGGATTTGTAGCATCAATGTTTCTAGACGACAACAGAGATGAAGAAAAGTTGGAGGGGAGGGGTGAGCTTGGGTATCCAGTACTTAAACTCGTCATATATTTAGTTGTTTCCGAGCAAAATGTTATATTATAATTTATTAGTTATATACATCAAAATCTGAGTTCGAACATTGTTAATAATTTACTTTATTTTAAATAATTACAGGTTTGGATCGATCTAACAGACATACAATTAGTTTAAGCACAATTACGTTTCTGTACAATTTTGAGGTACATTTTTCTTAAGCAAAAGCTTAACCTTATAGAAATTTCACTCTTTGACCTTTTCCAGAGCATTTTTTACGATTTGGGTTTAAATATTTTACATATTGGTCCTTCTATGTATATATTCTCTTTACAATGAGATGGGCTAGATATGGACGCGTGATTGTCGATTTAAGGCCATGTGATTTGTCATCAGCTTTTAGGTTTAAAAGAAAACTAATGTATATGATAAATTTTTGTGATAAACAATACTACTCCTCTCTTCTCCCTGATTTTGCGATAACCATACTTGACAACAGACAGCTCATCTAATATACAAAAGATTTACACTGATAAAAATATGTGATATGCATTTAACTTCATATGTTAATTATATTTAGACAGTAAAAACAAATATTCAGGTATATAAATAAACATCATACACATCAGCTGAAAAACTTGATGTGTATAATATATATACTTCATATTTGTCAGACCTTAATACATAAGGTCCGGACCAGTTTGTATGTATGGGGATAAAATTATATACAATTATTTCTTTCGGACACAGTATAAATTACTCCCAATTCGATATAAATTGAATTTTATATATTCGTATCGTCCTCGTGTGGTTTCAGTCAATTACGAAACAAACTTTATAATTAAATGTAAAAGTAAATTTACACTCACACAATAATAATGTCGTTGAAAACATTTCTACCAAAATTATAAATATAAAATGTTTTCGGAGTAAAAATTGGATTTATAATATAATATATATATTGTTTATGTACTTTTTATTAAAAAATCATACTAATCATAAAGTCACTCTATTACTATATATTTATCCCCTCTTTAACTTAACATAGATTCGTTCCACGTTATAGGAAATAGCGTTGTAAGAATATTTCTGTATAACGCTTTATTTACAAATAATTCACGTTTAACTTTAAACTCGTTAGAGGAGGTTTAAATGGAATATTAAGAAAGAACTTAATTAAATTAAAGTATAACTTAATTTTATTTAATTTAATAATAACACAATTTGCAAAGGTAAGCGAAATTAATTATGAAATGTAAAAAATACTTCTAAATTTCATAATATAAATATATAACATGAGATACCCAGCGTTACTCGTATATGAGGGAAAACATGTGTTATCCGAGGGACTTAGTCGAGTTATATGAAAACGCGTTATTAGAGTACCGTATCTTAGGGGGGACGGGGGGGGGGGGGGGTTACTGTATTTAAGCAAGCAAGCTGTAGAAAAAATAATGACAGTGGAATCATAATAGACACAGAAAAAATATATAACCTAATTTTTTTGTTATTGGTTTATAAAAAAAAACATACTTTATAAACCTTGATCTACATAAGTGTCAGTTGTCGACTCTACTACTATCAGCTCTACTTCATTGCAAGTACAATAAGTATTACAGTAACGTCACTCTACCTTTTATCATGTCCCGATGTTCTACCCACGCGTGCCCGTGTCAGGTGAATTAACGGACTCTAGCTCTACACCTAGAGTTCGTTTTCTTTAGCCACGCTAAGGACTCATACTTATTACATAAAAAGAAATGGTATATAAAACTATCCGAACTATTTATAACATGCTACTAAACATATTTTTTGCAATCAATCTACGAGTATGTAATTATAAACTGTTCTAGAATATAAATTACTACAACATAAAATATCATATGATACCATAAGAAGTCGTACTTTTAGTTTAAAATAACAAAGAGCAGATATTTATTAAATCTGACCATGTACGCTTCAGTCGTCGTCAAACCCATTAAACAAGTAAAAGAAATTTTAAAGTTAGTCACGAAGTTTTGAAATAACACAATACATACAAACATACATAAAATCAAATATTTTCACATTTGTTATACAGTCCTTAATAACAAAGTATACTCGTAGATTCTAAGATCGGAACAAAACCTATTTCTGAAAAATAAACCACCTTTGAATCCAAGGGGCGCCATGTTGCCAAATATTTTAGTATTTGTAGATTAACATGAGTTGAGTTTCAATATCAATACATCGATCATCATATCGTTTATCAAAAAACAATGAGTTTGATAATAATATGATTAAAATTACAAGTAAAATTAATTTTTTTTTTTGAGTGCAATGTGCTTTGTTTTTTTTATTTAGAATATAATAGCTTTGTTTTAATAAGCTATATATATTGCGAGTGTTATTGTGTAATTTATATAAATTATAGAATATCACACTGAACACGTAAAATCTTTGTATATCCTTATAGAGTATTAGGTACGGTTGGTGTTCTAATACATATTGTTTTATTCCTTGTAATAGTTTCTTTAGAATAGTTAATCATAACAAATTTAATAATAAAAAGTACATAGAAAAATATATTAATGTCCTTACTAACGTGTTCAAAACGTCTAACACTTGTCTTTTTACCTTAATTCGTACATAAACATTAATGTCTGTGAAGTTTCATTTACAATGTGTCACCATTTATAAACTAATCTATACGGGCCTTTGAGGCCTCTCTGAAATTACATAAAATATTGTTCAGTCAGCTTAGATTTTTCTATTCCGACCCTAGATTCATGCTAATACAAAATATACAAAGTCTATCATGTATCTTAGTCATCTGATACAACTAAAATATATCTCTCATGAATATTTAAAATGTTTCAAATTCATGCATTTTAATACAGTTTTATTTTGGTAATAATCAGTCTAGATCAAATATTAGAAAAATATTTTTACAGCCGTCCTCGACGTCTAAAGAACTTATGTGATTTTTTCATTGACAAATTATTTATCTCAAGACTATATATTCGGTTGAGTACATTAAAGCTTTAATAAAATACAATACCATACGAAATTAAATGAAATGGCCGCCTAAATATGCGATTGACACAGCTCGACTGTAGATCGTCAGTCACCACGCCTGCACAGTTTTGTGTCTCGCTCTCTTAAGACTATAGACACACTCTTATATTATCAAGATACACATAAACACAAATAATATCTTTTATTGGTAAATTATATTTTTACATTTAATTTTTAATATTTTTCGGATGCCCTAAGATTCTTTTTTTTTATTCTGTACTATTGAATGCATAAATGATACACCTCAAAATATTATTTTATTAAAATAAACAAAACTATCGGCAACAGCTAGTTTCACAAATAAAACCGAGAGTTAAATGAATGCGAGCGAGTACAAGAGATAAATCTTTTAAAATATTAAATTTAAATTTAGTTGCAAATTATTTAGAGAGTCTTACCAAACTGACTATATAGATACATGGAAAACCCTGAGTTATTAGTGCAATAAAGTAATTAATGAAATTACAATTACAAACACAAAATATTGATACTTTTTTAATATATCCTTTTTTTTATTATTTCTGTAAACATTAAAGCTTATATCAAAAAAAATGTTTGCTTAAATCCATTACGAAAAAAAATATATTAAATACGTTTTATGGTTTTACTAATATTTTTATAATAAGTAATTCTTTCTCATTATAATCAAAAAGTAATAAAAACCTACATTAAATAGTACTTGGTAGATTTTTAAAGTCTAAGATTAATTAATCTCCATGTCTCTACAATTTATTTTTATATGTATAGTTTACATATAAATGCAATTAATATAAATAAATAAATATTACCACAGAACAAGTTAGTTTTTGTGAAGATGAATAATAATAAACGACATTTAAACTAAATAATATTCTGTAAGTGAGTCGGTTTCTTTGTCATATCAAGTAGTTCCTCAATACACTTAAATATGTGGAGAATATACTCAGATATCATAACTGTATCTCCATTAATTTGATTTAAAACTCATTATTTAATAATAATAATATCAATCACATAACAGGAATGACGACTAACCAACAAGTTTGCTCAAAAGCTCTCTTCCGCTTTCTTCCATGGGATGTTAACATAAATTAAACTCTATAGTGTTGCAATAAGAAAGTTGTTCAAAAATATGTTTCATATTCAACTGGTTATTCATAGAGTAGAACATAATATAGCAGAAGCGTCATTTCTATTTTCAGATGTTTTAAATTTGAATATGACAAGAAGCTTTATAAGTACGAAATATATAGAAGGCGGTAAATAAATTATATTAATAAAATTAAATACATTTATAAAGTAAATAAATTTATAGTTAAAATAAAAGGAAATCATAAAAAACTGTCGAGGCTACAGTTTTAAATATATTAAACTAAACCTAAACTAAACCTGACGGCGCGTCTCTGTCCCACTCATACTCTGTAAGCTCGAGCGAGCGACGCGCGGCAGTCGACAACACCGCAGCATGGTGTCTTGACCATCACACATACAACCTTAGTTAAGACGATTTATTTACGAAAATACGCATAGACAAAAACTTTTAAAAACATAGTAATTAAAAAATATATAATTTTGTGACCGGAAAGTTTTCATATCAAAGGTGCTGTTAATGCCTTCTATAATATAAATATAAGTGATTTATTGTGATTTTAGTGAATTAAAATTATGAATTGTGTGAATAACGAACGCGCGGATATGGCGGGACATAATGACAGGTGAGTTTTATAAATATATATAATATTTTATAAATTATTTCTGTGTCGTATATCATTAAACGTATTCAAATTTTATAGAAACTAGAAAACACTCTTTGTTTTCTTAATTAATCTTGTTATAAATATATAATGAATATGAATATTAAAAATATAAAATAAAATAAGGAAACAATGAGAATTGACGAAAAATACTGAATAATAAATAATTTAATGACAAAGTTTATTGCATTTAATAATAATTTATGTTCATATTGCAGTGTTTTTTGAGACTTAAGTTTAAAGGACCTTACAATAGTCTGACAGAATTATAGAATTTTGAGAAAAGTTTCTTTTTATATGAATTAAAAAGCAATTAAAGAAATTAAATTTAATTAGAAGAAAAACTATTTATGAACAAAACTAATGTTCAATCTAATGATTTCTAAAAATTATATGAAAAATGAAATAAAATAATCACCAACGGTGAAACTACGACTTTTGATATTCCCTAACAGTACTCTTTCAACTGAGTCATAATATAAACTACATTGAATTGAAAAATAATATAAATCAATATTCAAGGAACGATTTTAACAATCTGTAAATACTAATATGTAATATATATGAGTGAATGTTTTGTTTGTTTTAAAATAGCCAACAGATAAACAATTCAAAATATATTTAACAGAATAAATCTAAAACTCTACTACTCTACTCTCTCTACTCTCTATTCTACCACTACCAATTCCATATCAAATGAATAAAAAAAAATAATTATAATGTAATCAACACCTGACTCTAATTCTCTTGTAATCTAAAAACAAGTAATGTAATATACAAAATAATGTTAATACATATATAAATATATGTATATATATATATATATATTTATATATCAAACCGACCAATCCAGATTACATGATAAAAGTCCTCTTTCTATTTTATAGTTAACGTAATCCAGAATCCTTAAAATAAAGAAAAACCATTATCCGTAATTCACTCGGTTGGTTTAAATCCATACATCTCTACAAAGAGAAGTTTAAAACTTAACAATAAGTAATGCTCTGTGCTCTTTTAATTTATTTTCAAATACTTGCTAGAACTAAAAAGTGAATTCTATCAATTTTGGAGGCATTAATATTAAAATTAACTGTATTTATGTCATCATTATTTATATAACATATACTTTTTATATAATAAGGTAAGATTAATTGAATATTTACATAGTTATATGTAACATGTAGTTTAAACTTGTGTTTCATTAAAGAACCAGTTTGATTTAAACAACAAAGAAACTACATGTAATAGTTTTAATTGTATGAACTATTAGATAGACACGGAGGTCAAGGTTACGATAAAATCGTTGAAAATAAAATGAAAATGAATTTAGAAGAAGTCTTCAGTTTTAAATATAAAATAAGATTTTGTAACTATAAATCTTACTTTTTATCAATAAATTTCACTTTTATGTGTTTATCCGTCTATAATTAGTTAGGAAAAATGATGAGAGAAATCTTACATGTCTTAAACATTCTATGTATGGAGCCCGGAGTGGATCACAGTACAAGGCTACCCATATTTGGTGTGAGCTGCTTCTGATAAAATATAAATCTGAAATTTAGTACAGATAACGTAAACAAAATCAAATGGATGTTAACATTAAAATACTACCCAAATGATATTCAAGGCAAAAATAAAATATCAAAATTTGTTCAAACGTTGTCTGTTTGTGGGTCACCTCATCTGAATTAGAATATTCAACTGCACTTGACCAATATTGTGTTCTCGCCACGAAATTTTTCATGAATTCAAAACTATGGTTACTACTGGATTTTATTATAGTAATTTAAATATATTGTATTATTTTGATATCATTAATAAAAACAATATTGTGTTTGAAATCGTTTACATACAGCCATCTCTTATGCGTTCTACAGATGCATAAAAAAACTGTTATTAAATCTTTCTTAAAATATAAAAAAATACACACATTATTACATTACATTTTGATCGATTAAGAAAAATATATATTGAAGGTTATTTCGAATGTAACAAAAGTATTATGTAGAAATTGAAAAATATGTGTACTGGTCATAAAAATTTAAGTATTATTTAATGCTTTTTTAATTTGTTCATCGAACAATATTATTAAAGGCAAGCCACAACAAACTCTTACACAGTCAGTAGAGTCAGTACTCACCGTCAGTAAGTTTTGGAAACCAAAGCAGCAACAACGTGCACTGCTCTTAGCAGACGAGAACTAACACAGAACACATTTGAATAATTGAGCTGAGCGTAAGCGACGCTCTTAACCGTTTGGGAGACCTTTTTTATCTCCAGAATGCGACGAGGTAATTAGTTAACATTTTTTTCATCTATGTTTAATCCTAACGTGGATGTTATAGCGAAACCAGATTGAAAAAATGTTTTCAAAAGTTCAAAATCAAAAGTCATCAAGAAAAGAAGAAAGGAGAGGGACTCAGCTCAACACCCGCCGCGCACGGTTGGCGGATCCTAGTTAGTTATGCCCTGATTATAAAAATATGTAATACAAAACTTTTATATCACTGCTTATTTAATAAACCAAGTTGTAGCCAATAGAGTGCAGATTTTGTATGCACTCAAGTCATTAGTGCGAAAGTGACGCCCTAATAAGGGAATTATTGTCCTCGTTTATTTGTAGAGAGTAAACCGTGACATCATCTATGGTGTTGTGTGGATTCGTGTATTTTTTTGATTTGGTTTATTCTGCTGTAGTTCTGCAATTGAAATAACCTCTTATGAACCTTTAAATATAATAATCATGGAATACTTGCTCGTTATTTTTAATATTATATTTATCTATAATATTAAAAATAACGAGCTAACGATTATACTTTTAAATATCGGTTATAAAATACTTTATTTTATTTCTATGTATTATCATAATAATATATTCATATAAAATCCTGCTTATACTTAACTATTGAACTACGAGTATATTAAAATCCGCACATAACTCCGAATCTTTAATAAGAATAATAAGAAGAGAAAAAAAGGTTTTCATGACAAAGTTGAAGTTAAATTTATCATGGCTTTATGACTTTAATGAATTGTATTGTGCTCTAATATTTCACCACATAGAATGAAGTGATTTAGAAAACTAATTTTAATTTTTTGTTACATTACCATATTACATAATACAGTTCATTTATAATCAACAGTGCAAGATGTAACTTCACTGTTTTTATTTAAGTAATATAGTATAATAATTGTCTAATATAGTACTTAGTGACACCAATATTTGCTTTAAGGGTACGTATTTGAGATGGTATCTCCGGCCTGGATTGCATAAAATATTAGTTATACAAACATTACATACATATATACATACATGTGTATTTTACCCCCAACGAGACATAATGGTAAAAATATCCTTTACTGCTTGTAAATCTTCTAAAAAAATCTTTTTTATTTTCCCAAAATACCACAGGCTCTGAAAAGTATTTAGATCAGACCTGAGACAGAAGACAATAAATACAACATTCAGGTCCATATTTAGACGTCATGGATTTTTTTTAATAAAACAGAATAAATTATTACCACATACTCGTATATTTTAAATTATTCTAAATTAAACTACATATTTCCTTGGTATATATCAAATGTATCTTTAAATATTTTGTAGCACTGAAAGTGAGTGCGTCTGTATGTACAACTTTTGCATCCATTCCAACTAATATTGAAATTCAGAAGTATATAATTTATTTGTTCATCCTTATATACATGACTGCCTTCTTTCATCCTATATGTCAAACGATTTCATCATTAAATTAATTATATGTAATAATATTTAATTGTTAGACGTACATAGGGAAGGTGTTATTTATTATTTTATGCAAACAAATTATTGTATAATTTAATGTTAATCTATTTAAAACGTAGTAATTTATATTAGTTTATAATTGAAATTATTTTATAACTTATATCCTCATGTAATCATATTATTGATAAAATATTAATATCACTATGTCAATCAAACTTTTTACAAAATACCAATTAATGCTTATGAATTAATATTTTATATATATATAGATATATTAATTCCTAAACATTAATTAATATTTTATATTACATACATTTAAATTAAATAGCGCAAATCTTTAATACACAGAATACAATCAATAACCCACGAATACATTATGTATTCAATACATAAAACATGTCCTACATGACTGCAGCTTCATGCAGCTGTGTTACTGTTAACATAGAATTGTGTCAGAATTATCAAAATGTTTGTAGATTCACGAGACATCCGGAGTTCTGTTTCCATCCATTATCTTATTGTGATCACGAAACTATTCCTTATATACTATATTCCATCTCTTTACAAACAGATACGCGATTGTTATTAGTAACGTAATAGAAAACAAATGTTTCTGAATGACGGCCGTTGTCTGTATGAACAAATATGATTTGAAAACTCTAAAAAAAGTGATCTGCCACGCAAATAACCAAACAGAAAGATAAGCGTGGGTTTTGACAGAGAAATCATAATTACCGTTTTTAATGAAATAGCTTTAAAAAAAGATAAAAGCAGATAAAAAATAATTGTATTATTTTCGTTACTATCTGTAAATTCAACATGCTGATTTTATATACATGTATTAAATATACTTTAAATAAATTCATTTGAACGTTTTGCCGAATTCTGATTTTGCATACACCTTTTACCGATATATACTTGGTACAATATATAAAAATAGCACATTTTAAGTAATATAACTGACATATAATAATTTTTTTTGTCGTTATTCAATATATACTAAAAATATATTAAAAAGTTTAACAAACTTTTAATATAAACTCAACCGTAAAAAAAAAATCGAACCCATTACTACGACTTCTTTGGCGTGTAATATTTTTAGATTATCTCTAATTTCTGATTGGCTTAAGTTTAATACTTACGAGAAAGTAAGGTTAAAAATTTAATAATATTTAGGTAATGAAGTTATATGAAAGGTCAATGAAGTTTTATTAATACTAATAGTAATATTATAACGCTGTCAATCTATAATGGAATATTTAATATTAATCTTATTATATAAAGAATAAAAACGCTTAAAAAAGTTTTCTTTTATTTTGTCTATGAGAAGAATACATATATATATAGAATATTCTTTTAGAACGTTTGTACTATTGTTAATATAATATGCAAATTCAATAATATTTTTCATATAGCTATCTAGTTGGAATGATATTTTCCTGGATGAAAAGTCTTCCTGTACACAAGTTGACAACGTGTGAAGTTTGATTGAGATATATTCACTGTATTTAAAGTTATTGATGTTGAAAGATACAAACCTTTCTGTCTGTAACTGTCTAACTATATAAAATGATAGTGTATATCGATAACAAGTAATACCAATTAAAAATAACAAACAATATTTATAGTACAGACAGGCTTAATGCATTGTTATATATGTATGAAGGGAACGTGTTGTTTAAATCAATGATATTATGCTCTGACATTCTTGACTTGAGTTTTAAGTTTGAATTTACACTCTTAATAACTTTAAAATTAGTAATTCTTAAAGAGCTAAATATACATAAACATATTGTATACATTTACGACGAAGCTTCTTAGCATTCCATAGATTCACCGTGCGGGTGCCGGGCCTCTCGCGTTGCAAGAAGAGGAGCGCAAACAATGCTTGGGACTTGCGACCCAGGTCTAGGTTTAAAGGGCCCCTTTACTATGCGCATACACGCTCACCTTCACTGTTCAGGCTCCTCTCCCTACCTAACCAAATATCGTAAGAACCTACTAAAGCCGCCTTTGAAATACGTTCCAGAAATGAACTGATGATCGTTCTAGAAAGGCCGAGATCCTTAAATAAGTTGTAGAGAGATTTTGCTGTCATATCTCTCGCTCCTACTTCTACAGCGTACAAATTAACTATAAATTTATTCCTGATCAGTCCGTTACATAGTTCGTAATACTTGTTAATCTTAAATGTATGATCTTTGGGTATGTTTATTTCCCAGGGTACAGTAAGCTCCACAAGTCTAACGCGCCTTAGTTGTTATGAGTACAGGAATAAGTCCGGCTTAGATGACCAAACACAAATATCCCCGGGGATTTTGTATTGCCTTTCATACGTGTCCATCATGGGAGTCCAATCAGGAGACGCGTCCAAGATGGAATAAGGTTTTAGTTTTGATTTTTTGGACAAACCTGCCTTTACGAACTCTACTGATATTTTGGTGGTTGTTATACCCGTCTGCGCTCTTGCTACAGAAAGACTAACCGCTTCTCGTATGATTTCTAATACTTTATCGTGGCGTCGTGAGTATTTACCTCTATTTAAAAGTACCCTACACCCTACTAGCAAGTGTTTCGCGGTTCCTACTGCCTCCCATCTGTGGGGAGGTTGCAAGATTTTTCGGTGGCTTTGCCCCATCTTACTAAGTAACTTTGATCTGGGAGAGTCATTTGGAATGCATTAAGATAAAATTTTAATAATGCTGAGGACCAATCATGAAGCAGGGTGCCCCATCTCAAAGCTAGTGAAATACAAAATCTCCTATGGTCACCCATTCATTTTGCAATTCTAGGCTCATCGCCTCCAACCGGTAATTATAATTTTCATCTTGCCGAATAAAGGATTTTATTATTTCTAAGTCTTGTTCTTTCCTACTTGATCGTAGCCCTGCTTTAGCATTATATACGTAAATAATGAAAATAATGATCAATGAATTATTTTTAAAGTAATAATAAAACGGTCTATTATAGAAATTCGATCCATATTTTTAATTACATTATTATTATTATTTTGCATATAATGCAATATATTAATATCGAATTAATATTTTCATAAGACGTAGACGACAAAGGTTTTTTTTGGAATTCGCAATTTATTATAGGTAATACATAATATATACTTTATCAACTGTTTTCATCAATTTCATCAGAATTTGTCCGACTATTATTCAACCCAGTGATGGTCTTCACTCGTGAGCTTGGAGCATGGCGGAAGAATTGCATGAATTACATGCATCAGCTCTTTGGGTTGCATTGAGGGTGGTGGCAGCTTCGGCGATCTCGTGCAGGTCGTCGTCAGTCGTAAGTGTTACTATATTTTGTAAAATATTAAAATTGTTATTTTTTTCTGAATACAATTAAACTGACATGATTATAATAATAAAGTTTTTTATTGTTAAAATAATGTCTTATTGTTTTACAAGATCGTTAATTCTAAGTAATTAAGGTATAACATGTTGGTTTTCGTAAAATAAAGTAGCATAAAAAAAATAAAAGCATTTGCTCTCTCTCTAAAATAAGTTTAAAAGTTGGATTTTAATGTTACGAATACTTTCCTTAATAAGGACTATTTGGAAGTCCTTACAAACTGTTTCGTTAAAAACTAAATAAAAAGTTTATAAATATTAAAAGTATTCAATGTATTATTGTTGATTTAAGTAATTAATGTCTATTTTTATAAATTATTTTATATTCCGCTTTTGGAATAATCATAAAGAATACCGTAATTTGGTTATGATATAAATTTGCTGTCAATATGAATACAAAATTATAAATTATAATAATTTAAATATGTAAAATACAAAATACGAATACGGAAAAATGAGTTTGTTTTAAATCCATCACACAAATTAAATACCATTTTATATTTCATGAATAAAATTAACAATATACTTATTATACTAGAATTATACAAAATATGTTTTCTCATTAACTCTGTATTCATATCACTACGACCTTGATATATTTATATATAATGTAAGGTTATTTTAGTTTCAAAACACAAAAACCTTAGGGCATAAACTTTTGTTTCAATAACTAAGCATAATAATAAAAAGCAGGTTTTAGAAACAATCTAGTATGTAATGTTTGTTTTAGTCATATTTTATGCTTTTGTAAGCATTTTACCCAATTCTAACATTCTTATGTAAATAGTGAATGGTTTTAATTCTTTTAAGATATCTGAATTAGTCCAAATATTACACATTAGGCGGCGTTAAAATCGGTAGTTTAATTTATTGATGCTTAAATCCCCAGTGACCTCAAATATTACAGATACCACTATTAGACCCGTTCCTATGTCACGATGGCAAATTAGAAACTTCACGAATATCCTAATATCAAGCAGATCATGTCTTGATAATCCATTATCAAATATACAGTAATAGTTAACTCCTTTGAGATATATCATATTTTGTCAGATGTGTATAAGTATACTAATAATACTGTATTACTTTAAGTGAATTATAACTAAAAATTAAATCACCCTCTTTACTTAATAAAAAAAGGAGAATAACTTAGTCAGGATCCCAAGTATAGATTACAACTGAAAAATAATGTATCATGGCGTACATCCACTTTGAAATCTGGTTTAAAGTAATATATACTAAAGTTTAACTTGTCTACATATTTTAAATGTAATTCTGAATTTAACTTTCAATTGATGTAAAATTTTGTGAATATTATTATGATTTTACCGATTGCATCAGATTATTCATAGTATAAATGAATGTTGAAACTTTCTGCAAAACTAAGTAGAGTGATAAACTTGTATTATTACGTTTCATATTAAGATTTCCGTATGAGTTAAATAAGTTCATATAAATGATGTACCTTGATAATATACATAAGTCTATACCATAACTGTTTATACTTTTTATGTTACATTTATTGTACGTTAAAACTTTTGCTTTAATTGTCTTGGTATAAATAAACGGTAATCGATGTTAAAGGTCAGAAGACCTATAACTATTAGGGTGATTCAAAAAATCTTAGTTTTAAATTTTTATAGGGGCACCGTCTTATATGGTTCCAATATGAAATAAAATATACCCATATTTTTTTTTTATTTAAGTCAACTTTAGGGGTCGCTACCATCCATTAAAGTTTTTGAAAAATGCGTTACATACGGCAATGGGGTTGCAGCCCTTGGGAACCAAAATGGCGGTGCCTTTGTGTATTTTTGTACCTGAGCGTAAACGGTACGTTAGGTACCTGGTACATATCCTCTATCCACGTTTTTTAACTTCTTCAGACTTCAGGTTATTGAGCTACAGAAAGGGTTTAAAGATTAAAGTAGTAATTTCGCAATAGAGTGTGAGCTAATCTTTAAGTAAGTAGTAATATAGCCAACCTTTTTTAATGTCGTCGTCTTCGAACTCTTTAGACAGTCCATTCCAGTCCATTTCCAGGACCGTCTACCTCGAAGCCACAGCGAAAACAAGGGAGGAAAGAATTAATCGATGACCGTTTGGCTGTAAGTCTTGATGTTGCTAAGTTAAACGATCGAAAAGCTGCTGTGGTATTAACATCGATTCTCAAGAGCGCTGGCTGTGATACTGAGAAGTACAACGTTAGCTTTTCTTCTATTTGGCGTCAGCGAATCCAGCGATGAAAAAATCTCAGAATCTCTAAAAAACGAGTTTAAGCCAGAGGTTCCGCTTACCGATCACTGGGATGGTAAAATGCTCGAGGACATAACGTGACATGAGGTTGTGGATCGCTTGCCTGTTATAGTATCAGAACAGGGAGTGGAACGGCTTTTGGATGTTCCAAAACTTCCGAATGGAAGAGGGCCGGCGATGGCCTCAGCTGTTTATGAAATGTTATTGTCCTGGGGTTTAGATGAAAAAGTAAAATCGATGTGTTTTGATACCACAGCATCAAACACAGGTCGATTCAATGGAGCTTGTACCTTACTAGAGCAAAAGCTGGAGAAAAATTTATTATGGCCTCCATGCAGGCATCAGCAACTTTTGAAGGATTTATTAGCTTACAATAAAGTGAATGTATCACTTTCAAAAGTTGCTATGAAACAAGCGTTGGGGCACCTTTGGTACCTATCAAAAAAATTTGTAGCTTTGGCCTTCTCTGACGACCCAGTTTCTTTCGAAACTAAGCGAAAGATGGTTGCTGCTCTTCAAATAGAAGGGTCAGAAGATTCTCCAAAGCGAGCCATCCTGGATCAAAACCTTATTGCAACAAAAAACCTGGAGGACTTCGTATCTTCTCACATATTAACGTTTTTTAAAAGTATCTCCATCTCCTGCAATTTTCTAAAAAAGGACGTGCAGACCTGAAAGGACGATTGTGAGTTTAAAAAATGTGTGACTGTTGTAAAGGGTCTAAAAGTTATCAACGATACAGCTGAGAGGGGAGTATCGTTGATTGAAGTGTACAATCGCCTTCATACGACAGACGAAGACCAGAAACAGTACCTATTGTTGGCGGTCAAAGACTTTAGGCGAAAATTCCCCGATTGTAACAAATCTACATTAACATCTTAAGTTACTAGTCTTAGTTATAATAGTAGTTATCCTTAAATTATTGTTGTAGTTATTTAATAAAATAGGTTATTACTTATTTTTTTACCTGTTTATAAAACCCAACACTTTTCATCCCTGGTAGCGACCCCTAAAACCTCTTTTAAAAATCTAAAAAAAAAATGGTGGAAGTTTTTTAACCAATAGAACAAAATGACAGGGTGCCCCCATAAAAAAAATAAATAAAAATTTTCACATGTATTTTTGAATCACCCTAATAACTATATAATATTTTGTAATATATTTCATCAAATGAACATAGTTTTAAAATGAGCTTACCTTAGAGACTTATTTTTAAATGATAAGCTATAATTTTTGAGAGCTTTAAAATTCTCTTTCCCGCATTTAAATTTACAGACAACTTTAATTCTTTTCTACTGGAATACAAATGAAATGAAAATAAATATAATAAAGCTGAGTCACGTGAGCTTATCTCTTCAGGGTAATTTATTTTATTATAATTATATTCAGATAACGTACGAATATTATAATATAGTTAGGGAAATCTGTGCTTTAGTAATTTAGTGTTTTCTTTTTTAAACGAAACTATAATCACGTTTCCAAAATAGATATTCATTTTAGAGAAATTAATTGATTTTACATAATCTTAAAATATAAAATCGAAATCCGTAATTCAAGATCGCTTTTCTTTGCCCTCATTACCCGTGCCATTTTATAAAAATTATACCCAATATTTATAGATATATGTAGTCAGAGTGAAGCGTGAAGTAACCCGCCAAATAGTCAAATTAGGGTTAATATTAATGTTGAGTTTTACGCTCTTGCGAATATAAAACAGCTGTAATGTACTGGTTATATAATTTAATATTATATTTAATGTAGAAACAAAATAAACATACTTTTACATAATTCGTGATGGTACACGATGATTCGTTTCACGTAAAGATAACGAGTCTTTGACGACTGTGTTTTATGTTACGGGTTTTAATAGAATGTAAGAATTAATTAAAAATATTGTTTATTTAATCAAAATGTGAAAAAAATATATAAAAGGTATTTTCTTTATTCAAAGGATTCACAAAGGAAGTGCCACTTAGATTGCTTTTAATTTTTTGTACTAATAAATTTATCACTCAGGGAGAAGTTCATAAATAATTTAACATTATTCTGTTCTAATTGTTATTTATAATTTACAAATCATTAAAAATAAGTTCTGTTTTTTTCAGATATATTGTTATATATATTCGTTTTGTTTATGAGCTACTCTATTAAGTAGGTCCAATTTAGAAATCTGTGAAGGTTAAATTATTGAGGCTGTATGTTCCACAGGGAAAAAATTTTATATACTGAATTTTAAATCCAAATATGGTTAAGAAAATAGTAATTAGAAATTTAAATCAAATTTATTTATCACCAATTTTCTTATTATGTTTAGAATAATATTAAAGTAACATTTATTTATGAATTTCATTAACGAAATTAAAAATACAAATTTATAGGAATATTATTACCAGATAAGATAAAAGAGATAACTCAGTGATAAATCAATTTTAATACATAGTTTCTTAAATAAATAAAAAAATCTAACTTAACTACAACCTTTCGAAGTTCCTACCGTCCTCACCAGCCTTCATATTTTTGTCACTACTGGGCTAGTTAATATTTTTGGTAATTTCAATCAGTATCTGACTATTTACAAAATACAATTTTAACAAGAATTGGTTTTATGAATTATAACAAATAACTAATAATATTGAGTAGTAACTAATAGTAGAGTTCACTTTAGGATATTTCAACAAAATTATATACTAATGTTATTGACAGAATAGATTTGAACAAACATTCACATTTCTTTATTATGGAAAGCAGAAAAATATAAAGCAAACAAACATTTGTTTATTTTATTTCGAAAGTGATTTTATAGTTTTTATATAAGTCTTGTATTAATATCATAAAAATTAGAACGCTTTAAACTAATCTCAGACCAACAATATTAATACCTTGTACAAATTGTAAGACCATGAACAAATTAAAGTCAAAATTTTCATTTCAGTTATTTATATAACTTATGGCTCTAGTTGCATGGTTTCTAAAGGAGAAGAACTGGCAAGAAATTCCATGGATATTCCTTTGTTTGACCAAATAAGTTTTGTTGAAATAAAACATTAGAATAATGTGATTAAATCCATAGAGCTGGATAATAGAGAGTCTGCTTTATTCATAATCCACCTTCAGTGGTCATGTCCTAAATATGAACTGTTTTAAAGTTATTATCAGTTACAACTGAATACATGTTATTTAAAGCTCATTTTATTTTAAATAAAGTAAGTTTAAATAATTTCAAATAATTATTAATGTGGTTCAGTAATTTATATTATTTTTGATATTTAAATATAAAGTTGTATATTCATTATTATTTCATAGTTAACATGTTATTAACTGATCCGTACAGTCATCTATATAATCTAACTATAGAGTTTAGTATTACAAGTATTACATATTTTTAATAACGTCAGACTACAGTTGCAAGTTTCTCAATGACAGGTCCATGGAGAAAACTTGCAAGAAACTACGTGGATACTCTTTTAAAATATGTTTTATTTATATCTCCAATATTATTGACTTATAGATCATGTCATATTTGATATGTAAGAAATAGTTAGACTTCATGTTAAGCGTAGAACCAATCCAAGATTATAAAAACTAACCACGTTACTACTAACATATTTCTACATTATGGGATTTTAATAATTAAAATTAAAAGTAACCGTAATTGGTTTTAGGGTTTTTATAAATTGCTGTAAAGAGATAGACAGAAGAACAAAAATAAAAAACCATGAAACATTGGTTCTTATACTTATATTAGGGTAAGGATGCCTATTATGAGATAGTTGCCTAATATGAGATATTTAAGTTTTGGCGAAACTAATCACGACAGTCATTTGGCGTTAGTGTCGCTAGATGCAATGTGGCAACAGGTTGAAACGTATGTTAGTGCGTGTCCGCCCGCGGTGAAGTTTGGTTGTGTACATGCGGCTTTCTACGAAACAACAAAATTAAATTTTTGTCGTCTAGTGTTTACGAGGTATGTTAAATCTTTATTACTACAATTATTTATTTAAATTTATTGTCATCATGTCAATTATATTGTTAATTTTACAATTCCTTCTCAATATTTTTGTTTATTCTATGTCGAAAAATAATAGGGAGCCATTTTACTATAATAGATATTTTCCTAATATGAGACATGTGAGGGCCCCTAAAATGAGATATCTCATATTAGGATATATAGGATGCCATCAACCAAGCGGAAAATCTGGGACCATGACGCGATGATACTGGCTGTGAATGCAGTACGCTATAAGCAAATGGGTTACTTAAAAGCGTCAAAGTCTTTCGGTGTCCCTAAAGGTACTCTAGAACGTTACGTCAAAAAAGATGCCCGTGCAGAAATACTAGTCGAAGTTCATTTGGGAAGACCTCCAGCTTTGCCTGACTATTTAGAAGCAAAACTAGAAAAATATTGCAAAGAGTTCGATCAAAGGTTTTATGGGTTACGTTTAAAGGACATCAAGCAAATGGCATTTCAATTGGCAATCAAGAATGATCTCAAACACCCTTTTAGCTTGATTAAAGCATCTGCTGGCAAAAAATGGCTACGTGGGTTTATGAGTAGACATCCTGAATTGTCAGTTAAAACACCTGAAGCAGTTTCTGCTGCAAGAGTTAAAGGGTTCAATCCAGTTGCGGTCAACCAATTCTTTGATTTATATGTGCCAGAACTAGAGAAAATAAGATCCCCTGCACACCGAGTATACAACGTCGACGAGACAGGGATAACAGTTGTACAACATAAACATTCTAAAATAATTAGCGTGAAAGGAAAGAAGCAAATTGGAGCATTGACAACATTGGAAAGAGGAAAACTAATAACTGTAGTGACATCCATGAATGCTTCTGGTAGCTATGTTCCTCCACTAATAATTTTTCCCCGGAAGAATATGGCTCAAGACCTCATGGATGGTGCTCCTGCTGGTTCGATAGGCAATTGTCATCCTTTTGGCTGGATTCAAACCCATTTATTTACGAAGTGGTTTCAGCATTTTATAAATTTCACTAAACCAAGTAAAGATGATCCCATAATTTTGATTCTAGATGGCCACTACACACATACAAGAAATATTAATGTAATAAATTTAGGTCGAGAAAATAATGTAATAATAGTCTGCTTACCGCCACATTGCGCTCATGCAATGCAGCCAATGGATGTAGCTTTCATGAAACCGCTAAAAGCTTATTATTCGCAAGAAATTGAAACGTGGCTGCGAAATAATCCAGGGCGAACATTGACCAACCAATATGTTGCAAGATTATTTGGCATTGCCTATGCGAAAGCTGCAACCATGAGTAACTCTGTTAATGGCTTTCGTAGAACAGGATTGATCCCTTGTAATCGCAATATTTTTACCGAAAATGATTTTACAATTTTCAATTATGAAGACCAAGGAGGATTTATAAATCCCGGACTTTCAGATGAAAATCTCGAAGAAAGACTTTTAGATTGTGGAGTTGCAAATCAAAATTCCGAGGAAATGGGCCACGTAACTCCAATTGAAAATTCGTCTAACGTGACTGAAGTTTCCCTATATGAAAATCCAGAGCCTAGTACCTCATCTTATGTTTCACCTTTTACACTTAGGCCAGTACCAAGACTGCCTAGAAACAATTCATCAAGGAGAACTAGAACAGGAGCAGCTTCTATCATTACGGGTTCTCCATACAAAAACTCGTTAATAGATTCCCTAAACAAAAAGAAAGGAAAAGAAAATAGAGAGCCTCGAAAGAAAGATTTTAAAAAGATTAATAAAAAACAAATAAAAAAAAGTATTAAAAAAATGATTAAGAAAAAGAGATCCAAAGAACTAGTTAGTTCTAGCTCTGATGATGAAGAGCTACCTAATCTGCAAGATAGCAGCATTGATGATGAATCATATGACGCAGAATGTCCATATTGCAGCGGAAAGTTTTCAGAAGACCAGAGAGGAGAAAAATGGGCTAAATGTCAAGGCTGTTTCAAGTGGACACACGAAGATTGTGGAGAAGTAACGGCAGATCGGTTTTTGTGTTCATTGTGTCTAGATATCTTAGACAGCTCTATTCCAATGAATACTCAACCAGAATATTATTGATGTGCCATTTAAATATCTAGATATTATAATGAGTCTGATCTAGATTTACTGTCTTAGTTTTAAAACAATATTGTGATTTTATTGTTGATTTGTTATTGTATAATTGCAATTTAAAATCACTATGATTATGATGAGTCTGACATAGCTTAGGTACATCTAAGGTATAGAATAATAATAAGTTTTGATTTTTGTTCAAAATTTTGATACTGTTTTAAATTATTATAGTTATGATGACTATCTTTAAATTGTACTTATATAAAGTCGTTACTAGACGTTACATAGAAGAACGATACTCTTAATTAAAAGTATTCTCAATAAAAAGTATATTTGAATTGACAGTTTCTGTTTTTCTTTGAAACCCATAGGTACCTAATATGAGATACTATCTCATATAAGGAACCTCTAGTGTCTCATATTACGAGACCATTTGCTCGAGGCGTCATTTCTGAGTTTTCTGAGATTTTCAGGTGTAACGTTAAAATGCGTAATACTAAGTGCTAAATAATATTTCATAGTCAAACTACACTAAGTATCAATTCGAATAATATAATTTTCATAGTTTTTAGTAAAATTTTAAATTTTTTATGGCGAAAAAACAAAATAGTATCTCAAATTCGGCATCCTTACCCTAATTTAATTTATGTATACTTACCACCTAATTCTTAATCTTGTGCTAGACACATAAAACACACACCAAACATATTATGTAATAATAAAATGTATTGTACATCAAAGGTTATTGACCTGTAGTGTTTTTTTTTTTTTTGTGTCTCTGCTGTTAGCTCTACTGGCCATGACAGCGTCACCGGTGGAATGGACGGGTGCAGAGACCCGCCCTTGAAAAAGGGGGGCCTGAAGGGCCCCAAGGGAACGCGCGTCCTGAGGGCGCCTCCTGTGAGGCTCGGACCACGGCTCAGGACGCCGTTAGGTGGGAAGCGAGGGTTGGATGTGGGTTAGGATTTGACACTAACGTCCTCCGACGGCAGAACGCCGGAGCAACGTGCTTGGATGGGGGCCTCGTCTTCGCCGGCGAAGACGCTGTGTGTGTGTGTATGTGTAGTATTTAGGTACGCTTTGCCGCTTTTACGTAGCGTTCCCTAACGTAATCGCGTCGTCCGGATCGAAAAGTACCGACTTGGGTCTTCTCTTTCTGACTTTAGGAGTCTTACGGGCCGTGTATCCTGTGGCCTTAACCACCAGCGGGTTTGGGTGTCCCACAGCATTGTCAAAGTAGCTTTTGGAGAGCCCCTTGAAATACTGTGCGATCGTCGGTAGGTAAACCTGTAGTGGAGATCGTCACACACATACAAATAAATATCATTGTATTTTACCATTCAATGTCCGGACCTCCAAGGTAGGTTAAGAACTTTTATATTTACATTCTCTGTAACAAACTTTCCTATTAGAGAGATTGTGTTTTAACTTTACATTACGGACATATTCGTGTTATTTATCATATGTTTGTAACACATTGATGAGTTGGAGTTTATGATAACAGTGCCTGAATTTAATTAAATTTTTATTAATAATAACTACTTTTTAAATATTTCTTTAAACTGTTAATATTATTTAAAGAAACAACTTATATTTTTGATAATCCATTTCTTAAAAATTTGTTGTGTTTGGGATATATAAGAAATACAAACTTTATAAGCTAATATGTATAAGAAAATGTATTTAAAAAAACTTATAGTAAGATATAAAAAATGTGATTTTACAGTTGTCTTCCCTTCCGAGGTTCATTTCATAGCTTCAAACATTTAACACTTTTGCATAATTTACTTGGAACAAATCTAGTTATATATAAACATCAAGTTTTCCCAAATAATTATATTATTTAAAAGTGAAAAAAAATTATATAAATAAATTTACAGTAGTAGAAATTTGAAAATGTTATGCAGACATTAAGTATAACTATGAAAGTAATAGATAAATGGAAAGAAATGTTAATTAAGATGTTTTTATTAGTAAATTTGAGTATGCCAGTTCTTTGTAATTCATTTCATCTTATCACAACTGAAGACCCGGTAAAAGAAGGCAACAGTCAGGCAAAATATATAAAGACTATTGTTTTGATTCCACTTCAACACTTAATAAAATTTTTTTTTAATATAAAAAAAATAGACATGGTATACATATATACTATAAGTCCAGTCAATAGATAAAAAGAATCACAAATTTACTAGCGGTGTGGTGTTTACCTGCTTCCTTAAGAACACGATTTTAAAAGAAACTTAAATAGACTATTTTTCCCCGATCTCACATAGAAGAAATGAGAAGTACAAAAATAACGCTGTAGACATCGTTTTTGAGTTTTCAGATTACATCACGATACAGCACACGAGTTAAATTTTTAGTATATTGTATTTTTATTTCCGTAAAGAACTTAAGAAAACTTAGGATTCTCTTGTTTTTGAAAATTACCTAACTACCTGGTGTAGTGGAATATGATTGTCCAGTAATATAAAAACAATCCCTCCTCAGCAAAATATTGAAGTTGAATAATATATAAGAAAAATATGGAATATTTAAATAAAATCCTCCAAATTACAAAATCTTTACATTTACATTTAGTCAACAGTTTAGGTCCTGTGTTGTTATTATGCTAGGCTGTTAACAGATTGACAAATTGTTACTTGATAGAGTGGATACAATTTAAGAATTAAGATTAAATCTACTAAAACGCCTCGGCCTCGATGAAATTTTGAGTGATCAATAGAACGAGGCAGTATTTCAAGCCTGGCCAAAGACTTGCGCTCTACAAGGGGAAGTACTGTACTCATTTCTGGTCCGAATCCCAGCAATATCGGTTTCTACTATAGACTGCGTACAACAGAAATCCGACTCTCTGGCATTGCCTAAAGAAGTGCTGCCTTTGTGAATCGCATTTACAAAGGTGAGTGTTCTAAAGAGCTATTTGATTTGATACCTGTTGAATTTCATCACCGATCTTTTCGAATATTAGTAATTTGAAAAGTAGTTTATAATAATAAGTAATCTATAATTATAAAAATACAAGACAATTATTTACACGGATAAGTCGTACGCAGTATGGTAGCAGTAAAATATGAGGTACCGTTAAGAATGGAGTATTAAAATTAAAATACCTATTATTAATAAAATATTGGATTATACTACGATCTCATAACCAGTATGATAAAAGAGTGTATAAAATTTATTATGTCTGTTATACAAAAACAAATGCCGACTACTATTCAAAACAACTATTCCTATTGTGTAACTCAATTGTGATTACCAGGTGATTCATAGGCGACACCTAAAAATATAAATTGGATTAGATTGAACAATTAAATCCTATAGGTAAATTATTATATCACATCATATGGTACATGACGATCATAGTTGTCTATACTATTATTTATTATATACTGTCTGTTTTTAGTAAAAAATCTCAATAACTAACAAAATCCTCCTCCTATTTATAGCTATTATGTAAGCAAATAACATGGGTTAATTTTTATCCCGATATTCAAACTGAATTGGAAAATACGCGAATGACATCCTAGTAAATCGGAGAAAATAAGTACTGCGGAGTGGGCATAGACTATATTATCACAAAAAACATAAAAACTCATGGAGAGCATTTTCAGAAATATGTTTGTTACGAGCACTGTCTTACGTTAACGTTAACAAAGTCGAATTGAAATTGCGATACTGAATATATATACAAAATGCAACATTTTAACTTTCACGAGTAATTGTACTTTATTCGCTACCATATTAAATGAATGGATATCGCAGGTAAAAACTACTACAACTAATACTAAAACTACAATAGAAAGTCACACAAAAACCTCTCCAGACGTTTCAGGTAAAGAGCAAGCATTCAAACCGGCTAATAATTTTATTAATAAAAATATCGAATTCAATTTATAAAATTACTTGAAATAATTTAATATGTCGCACACAACAACTAAAATACACATAGTTCTGATCATATTGACTTCCTACGTAATTTTTTTGCGACACAGGATATTAGACTCTAGAGGTACTTAATACAAATATTAAGAATAAAAATATATTCAAAGACTTGAACAAATATGTAATAACACGAAAATTATATATTTTCAGATTTAATTAATTTTATATTTTACTTTATTCCCAAAAAAATCTGTCGTCGTATTTTAAATCTTTTTCATTTAATTTGTTTCTTATTTCAAGTAATTGTAATAACGGGTTTTATTTTAGATTTATTTTATAGCTATTAATATATTAAGACATGATTTATTGTTTTTTTTCTGATATTTGCATGCTTTCTAACTTTTTTTCTTTTAGGGTTTGCAGGTAGAGAATGAAAGTTTGTCTTTTAATATTTCACTTGTTCTAATAATACTTCTATACTGGGTATTTACGGGCACTCTATTGACCATTCTCATTACAAAAATGTTAATACTGTGTATTTTTCTGTATATTTCCTATTCCAGCAATGCACTACAATATATTTTCTAGAGAAACTGCTAGGGTTGGAAGCTGTACACAATACACACGTATGACCTGAAGGCGATGTAAAACGTGACCAAAGCCAACGACATGGAACACGCCAATATAAATTATTCAAAAGTTTTGTATCGCTTTACAAAACTTTCCAAGTTTGTCTGGCTGCATTCATTTTTCTTTCCAAGTTTGTCTGGCTGCATTCATTTATGACAAAGATGTTTTTTTATTTTCCCGTGAGCTTAAGAGACGATATAAATCTATATCTCAGAGCGAAGATTATACTGAGAAAAACAAATATTTGTAAATTTTTCAAAACAAAAAATAGCTTTTATAAATTTTGAAAAACTTTCCGCATTAAAGATAAAATAGTTACGAGGTTGCAGAAACAAGTAATTATTAATAAGAACTACACCTGAACAATAATCTATGGATCAAAACAAAAAATTCTCTCGTGATGGTATCGAAGCCATCGGTTCAGCAATCAGTATACATATACGAATAATAACAAAGAACATATAAATATATCTTTTAAAAAATGTATATTCGTATATCGATAGAGTAATAATAGTTTAAATTAGTATTGTTACTCATTTTATGATTAAAGGGAATAATTACTTATTACATAGTTCACAATTATGCGATATGTTTTAAATAACAAAAGGTATCAATACAGGGTCTCATCATGATCACCCCATTGACACTAACTTTTAGTAAATGTAAAGAAAACTAAGGAGTATTCTAAATCTTTGTATCGGTTATTCATTCATTATTTCACTTTGAAAGAGTCCGTCACAGATAAAAGATATTCTACACCCTGGCAGGCGACTTTCAATGCTATTTTGATTATTCCTGAAGAAGCAGTTCTTCTCTAAATGTAGGATATATTCATTAAAACTTGAAAAACAAAAATGTGTTATCTCGGCTTTGGAGAATAATATAAAAAATCTTCATAATACCATAAATATCAATAGATTATGTAATTTACCGTCTTCAAAAAACAGGCTCACTGAAGTGGATAATTCTTTGAACAGCGCTTGACGAGATAAATTAAATTAGTTTGTAAAAGTAATTTTATTTCTTATACTACTACGATATGAAATATATTATAATCTTTGGTACAGAGTCAGCCCCTTCGTGTTCTTCTATAGAGCACGAATTACCTACACATATGAAAAAACATTGCGGAGGCCACCCATGGTAGACCCTAGCTGTAGTTATTTGACTTTCCATCTCTATATTATCATTATCGAACTTTTTTTATGCATCTGAAGTGGAGTTTCATCTTAGAAAAAGTAATTAAGTCAAAGATATAGAATACCTTGCTATTATTACAGATTATTATTAAATTTAAATATTTTTTTATTTAAGAAAATCTTACATTCTGTTTCTATATTCTTTTTATCTTTTCACAATGAGTCCAGGAAATAAAACAGTATTGAAATCCATTATTATTATTATTATTCACCTTCACGCCATATCCCTTGCGGGGTAGCCAGAGACGACGGAGCGCCAAACGCTACGGTCTCTGCATACCTCTTTCGCCTCGGCCACAGACATCAACTTCTTCATACATGCCCTCCGGGGGGTCCTCATGCTTTTTACGTGACCTTCCTCCAGTATCGTAGCTACTGTATTTTCGAAGGTCACTCGAGGCCTCCCCCTGTCTCTCTTACCGCTCACTTTTCCCATATAAATCTTTTTTACCACTCTTTCATCACTCATTCTTTCAACGTGCCCAAACCACCTGAGCACGTTCTTCTTCATTCTCACCGTGACATCTTCGCTAGTACCTGCCATTCTGTGGATCTCTTCATTGCGGATTCGATCAGCTAGACTGACTCCGCATATTCTGCGAAGAGATCGCATCTCCACAGCATTCATCTTTCTTACATTCTTCTTCTGTGTTACCCACGTTTGGCTGCCGTATAACAGTGTCGGTAGCAAAACTGCATTGTGTACAGCCAAACGTGCAGCTATACTGACGTTTTGCCGTCTCAACAATGCAGTCAAAGCACCATTGACTCTGTTACCAGCAGCAATACGCCTTTCCACATCCATTTCGTATCTTCCGTCTCTGCTAAACATACTTCCCAAATATACCACTTCATTCACTTGTTCTATTATCTTATCATTCACGTTGATCTTACATTCTGTTCTTTCTTCATTTCTTTCAAATATCAGAACCTTCGTCTTATCTACATTCAGGTTAAGACCATTAATTTCACACCCATCTTTCAGAGTGGTGACCAATGCCTGCAAATTGCATTCTGATGATGCAATGAGCACTGCATCATCTGCATATAGTAAGCAATTGACCTTAAGGTCACCTACTTTCACACCCATGTCACTATCTTTCACTCCTTGGAGACAACTATCCAAATACAAATTGAACAACCAAGCTGACATAGCGCAACCTTGCTTAACACCCGATTGGATGTCAAACCAGGGTGACATGCCAGCTCCTACTCGCACACAGGTTGAGTGATCTCGGTGAAGAGACCTTACAGCCTGTAGCAAGGGTCCGTTCACATTGTATCGGGGCAGTATCTCCCATAACTTCTTTCTCACAACCCTGTCAAACGCCTTTTCCAAATCCACAAAAGCACAGAAAACCTTTTGGTTTAGGGCCAAAAACTTTTCCGTGATCATGCGGAGGAAAAAGATCTGATCTATACACCCTCTTCCAGGTCTAAAACCTCCTTGTGCCTCCCACAACAGCCTTTCAGATCTCTCTTGCATTCTTCTCGCTAAAATTTTAGCATAAACTTTACCGCCCAAGCTAATCAAACTGATGACCCTATAGCTTGCACAGTCTATCTGTGAACCTTTGCCTTTATACAAAGGTACGATGACTGCACTTCGCCAATCGTCTGGGACCTCCCCAGATTTCCAGCATAAATTGCACAAAAACCAGAAAAAGTCCCAGACGCGTGGCCCACCATATTTGATCATCTCGGCAGTAACTTCATCTGCTCCCGCAGCCTTACCACATTTAAGACTTCGAATCACGTTCTCTACTACTTCCAAACTGATTTCACCATCTGCTACATCTTGACTCAGCATTACGCTGGTAGTCAAGACCGAGGCGTCCTCACGTTCATACATCTCCTTATAGAATTCCGCCCACCGCTGCAAAACGTGTGCTTGCTCAGTTAAAATTTTACCGCTTTTCGAAAGCACCCCTTTCATTCTACAGGTTACCGAACAACCCCGGGAACCACTAACTTCTCGCCAGAAAAGCTTCGTGTTTTCCCGGAAGTTGTTCGTCAACCTTTCATCCCTTTCTCTCTCAGAATTTTCACGCTTCATCTTTATAAGTGCTTTCGTTTTGTGCTTTTGCAGCTTGTACGCTCTTTTTCTTATCTCTCTCATACTTTTATCCTTACCAGAGGCTTTATAATCCAGCCATGCTTTCTTCTTTAACTCTACAGCGTCTTTCACTTCATCATCCCACCATTCATCGCGCTTTTTACTAAAACCTCTTTTCCTTTTACCACATACTTCTGTCGCTACTTTCACCATACCATTCCTAAGGTTCTGCCAGCATAGTTCAACACTTTCATTTCCAGAATCATAGCTTTCAAGCTTCTTGGAAACCCTCTCTTGATATTCCTCTCTGATCGGTGGATCCTGAAGCTTCCAACTTCTTATGCGATAATTCGACGCCAAGCTTGGACACGTCGTGCGGCTGCGCCAACCTGCGAACAAACCTCTTATTCTAGCAACGACTAGATAGTGGTCCGTTCCCAGATCAGCACCTCTGAACACTCGCGTGTCCATAACTTGACTTCGAATACGCTGGTCCACTAGGAATAAATCAATCATACTTCTTTCTTCCGCTCGCTCCCATGTGTACATGTGAATTTGTTTGTGATCAAACATCGTGTTTGCCACAAACAAATTTTTCTCCTTACAAAATTCCAAAATAAGCTTTCCAGCCTCATTTACCCTCTTATCACCATATTTGCCTAGCACGCTTTCGTAACCGCTTCTCGCGGTTCCAACCCATCCATTCATATCTCCACATACTATCAACTTTTCATTATCTCTGACACTACTTAGAACATCCCTGACATTCTCCCAAAACTCCTCGAGCTCGCTCATTTGAGCTGAGGATACTGGCGCATACATGGCTAACAAGAATACTCTTGTTATCCCCAGCTTAAAGCGAACCCAAAGAAGCCTCGGGTTAATCGCCTTGTATTCTACCATTGCATTAACCATTCGAGAGGACAATAATACGCCTACACCTTGGCAACCTCGCTCACCCTCTGGAACCCCAGCCCAGAAAGCGACCCGGTTGCCAGGCAAATCGGTCGTATCATTGCCTTTTCGCTTGGTCTCAGACACACAAATAACATCCAGATCTTTGTCATCCATCACATCTAATAATTCATTCATCTTCTGTTCCATTCCTCCTCTTACATTCCACGTAGCTATTTGTAGCTCCGTCCTCCACTTTCCGCCGTTCGGAACATGGCGTGTTGGTTGGCGGTTCCCAACGCCGCATTTGTTCATATTATATTACATATTATAAATATACATTTTATTTCAACATACAATTATAGTTTTAAATCTAAATACAAAATTTTAAATACAAAATACAAAAATATTAATATTTTAAATTATTTACATAAATATATATATATAATAAAGTAAAGTAATAAAGTACTTTTTAAATTACAATAACTAAGTTTATAATATTTTACACATGAACATTTCGGTTTTTATTCTGCAGTTATCATAAAGCTTATCTTCTTGTAACATTCACAATATGAAAAAAACGTTATAAGAAAGTTGTTTTTTACAGTTTATAATTTTATTCATATCAACAAGTACTGATACTAATAACTTCGGTTAGTGATAAACATATCAGTAATAAAATATTCAGTTTGATCATCATAATCATAATATATATTCTTTTCTTTCTTGTCCAAGGTTTCTTTTTTTTTTTTTTTTGTCCAAGGGAGGCCCTTAGACAAAATATTCAATTTCACTATTTACACTTTAACAACACAATTCAACGTCTCACGGATCACGTCCGGCCCGCGATAGGTATTATGTGGAATGACCTATATATAAATAGGTTATAGGTTGGCAAGCTCGCGTGTACCAGGTGGTGTCGTCCCCAGTATCATCGCCTGCAAACTTGCTAAAATCAGTCGTCGCGTGGTCGATACCAGGAATGCAATGAAGTTCGGGAGTTCACATGTACGACGCTCCAGATATATTAATTTTTTTTTTTTTTTTATTTATTTTTCCATTGATTAATTTAAATAATTTAGAAATATTTGACAAAAAAACACGTAAAATATTGTAAATTAAAAATATTAACAAATTTTTTTATTTGACACTTGTCAAATCCATTATACTGCTTAATGAAATTGTAAAAGAATTTTGAAAGAAACTTGGAATCAAATATCCCTTGAAACTTGAAGCAACCTACTAAACCGTACAAATATACTGAATTAATCCTATATTTAGAAGATCACCAACTCAACTACTACTTGCGTTCCGATGATATCTCTCGAGAAATTACACAAAAAGTACTCTCATGATATTAACACAAATATCATGTGTAAAATAAAGTCCAATTTCGTCGGTCTGTTTGTTCGCTTATTGCCTGTACCATCCACGACGGATGTTTATGCTCTTATTACTAATGCTCAGAGATTTTTTTCCTGAGGGAAAGGCATGTTCATGTCTTCAAGTCCAGCTTATATCGACGAATGTTATAGGTATTTAATATTTGTATAAGATTACCAAAACCTATTATAATACGTTTTTTTTTTGCGTTAGAGTCTAAATGTCAAACATACAAAATACAATGTAAGCTTCTAACAAAACCGAGGTACCGAGGACGTTGAAACAAGGGATGTATGGAGATTAATGATCGTATTTTATTACGCGTTGGACAATCTATCCATTGTACTTTATAGGCTTTGTTTGTATTAAAACCTGAAATCTAAATGTCATATCTATATTGATAAAATAAACACAATAGTACTTATATAGAATAGTCATTACCATCAATACACGATAGTTTAGTCATAAAAGCAATAGGTACAGACTCTTAGGGGTCGCAGGTTTCTTCATTCTCTTTCAGTCAGTCTCTTTCACGTCCTGAGTGGGATATCAAGATTATTTAAAGTAAAGTCACTGGATTATACTATGATTTATATTTCACAAAAAAATAACAATTTTTTTAAACAGTTACAGAAATATTTAGTCTTGGATTTTCGTATTATTGTTTATATGGTACAATTACGTAATGAGAAGAGATAGAAAACATTCAACCAGCAGAGTCTTAAGTATTATTATGGATAGTTAAAAGAAGAGGACAATCGAAATAGACATGCATGGAGTGCGTGAAAAATGGTATGGCGCAGAAGCAAGTTTCCACTGAACTAAAGTATATGATAGAAGAGCGTGAAAGAAACTTACATTGCGCCGTTTTTTTGGTTTCAAATTAGAACACGTTCAGTCATGCTTAATCAATTGTTCGAGATCGAACGAACAAATGAATATTTGATATATAGAAGTTTAATTAGTAATATTAAGAGCTGTGGTCGCTTTAATTTTACTCTACATTGAGTCCAGAGACCAGGACCAGACACAGGAGATTCACATACAGTAACCATTCTAGTGACTTTTCTTGAAGTGATATTGCCAGATGACGAAACCCAAGTTCTTTCTTGCTGATATCCCCCATCCTTCCCCATTCTTCGATGGTGACAACGTATTTGCAATTTTTTTCATATGTTCATATTTTATTTTACTATTACATAAACAAACAATAACAAAAAATAATCATTTTTTATTATCTAATTTTAATCTCATATTTGTATAATATAATATTAAATATATTTATTACAATATTTCCTTCGAAGCAATCCTCAAAGCTAATAAAATGAATGTAAACAAAGTTATTTAACATGATCTCATCCAATAAAGCGACTCCAATTAATGGGTACTAAAATCACGTTAAGATTCCCTGAGGCCATCTCACATCTTATTATATTTTAGACTCGTATTATTTTAACTACTCAATAAATGTTATATCATTTTAAGATACAAGTATCTTAATTATACGTATATTAATATTAATATTAATATTTTAGCCGTATTTGCCTTGTGAATACGTATTAATATTACAAAATACAGTAATAAAACTTTTACCAAACACCCTTTTAAAATTTAACCTAAAACTCAGGTATAACTTTTATGAGACTAATACACTAATATATATTCAAGATTTATGTTTAAGATAACTTTATTTACCAACATTAAAGTCCAACCTTCGTGAAGTTAGTCGTGAGGTCACAAGACGGCCTCAGGCACTAAAGTAATTATTACAGACCAGATTGGCTCAAATCACGAATTTGTTTTTAATAAACACACTTTATACTACTCACAATTGAATTTAATTTTATATATTTATGGTTATATTTAAAAATATCAGATCAGTAAATCTATGCGTTTATAAGTTTTGACCTAAGAGATAATCTTGTCGGTCTTGTCTTCTCAAAATAATTCTTTTGTAAACTAAATAAACAAAAGTCTCCTTTGTAGCGAAACAGAGTTCACAAATAACAAAATCTATAATTTACTTTTCACTATGTACTTATATTAAGGTTCTTTCATTCGGAGCTTACAAGACTAAATATATTTATTTGGTCGGTCTACTCGGCCAGTAAAGATGGACTCTAATTTATATTAACAAAAATCTCAATTAGTTATATGGTAAAAATTTCTTGTTTAATTTCTTTAAACACTCTCAATTTTCATAGCGAGTAATTATTTCATATAAAAAAACCTATTAATAATATTAATCATTAAATGCTTCGGTGATGATCACATTGATGGAATTAATAAAATTTTTTGAAACCAAACCAATTCCTAGTATAAAATTTTAAGAACTTAATAATGGCTGTGCTACTCGAATACCAAGAAGCATGTTATGGTAGCTTTAAATACGATTACATAATAATATAATAATATTGGTATATAATTGATGTCATATGAGAATATCGTAAAATGTATTTATCAAGGCACATTGCTTACAGTAGGGTGTTAAAGTTTCTTGCAAAATTCTACACACATACATAATTTGTTTCTGTTTACTCGCTGTATATGTGTGCGTGTTAGAAGAGTATACATATTTACTAAAACTATAATATACTCATATGTTTGTTAATAATAAACGATTGTAGGCTTAAGGAAGTATATTTTGCAATTAGTAGTACTATATATATCGGCGTTGGAAACCGCCAACCAACACGCCATGTTCCGAACGGCGGAAGGTGGAGGACGGAGCTACAAATAGCTACGTGGAATGTAAGAGGAGGAATGGAACAGAAGATGAATGAATTATTAGATGTGATGGATGACAAAGATCTGGATGTTATTTGTGTATCTGAGACCAGGCGAAAAGGCAATGATACGACCGATTTACCTAGCAACCGGGTCGCTTTCTGGGCTGGGGTTCCAGAGGGTGAGCGAGGTTGCCAAGGTGTAGGCGTATTATTGTCCTCTCGAATGGTTAATGCAATGGTAGAATACAAGGCGATTAACCCGAGGCTTCTTTGGGTTCGCTTTAAGCTGGGGATAACAAGAGTATTCTTGTTAGCCATGTATGCGCCAGTATCCTCAGCTCAAATGAGCGAGCTCGAGGAGTTTTGGGAGAATGTCAGTGATGTTCTAAGTAGTGTCAGAGATAATGAAAAGTTGATAGTATGTGGAGATATGAATGGATGGATGGAACCGCGCGAAGCGGTTACGAAAGCATGCTAGGCAAATATGGTGATAAGAGGGTAAATGAGGCTGGAAAGCTTATTTTGGAATTTTGTAAGGAGAAAAATTTGTTTGTGGCAAATACGATGTTTGATCACAAACAAATTCACATGTACACATAGAAGCGAGCGAAAGAAAGAAGTATGATTGATTTATTCCTAGTGGACCAGCGTATTCGAAGTCAAGTTATGGACACGCGAGTGTTCAGAGGTGCTGATCTGGGAACGGACCACTATCTAGTCGTTGCTAGAATAAGAGGTTTGTTCGCAGGTTGGCGCAGCAGCACGACGTGTCCAAGCTTGGCGTCGAATTATCGCATAAGAAGCTGGAAGCTTCAAGATCCACCGATCAGAGAGGAATATCAAGAGAGGATTTCCAAGAAGCTTGAAAGCTGTGATTCTGGAAATGAAAGTGTTGAAGTATGCTGGCAGAACCTTAGGAATGGTATGGTGAAAGTAGCGACAGAGGTATGTGGTAAAAGGAAAAGAGGTTTTAGTAAGAAGCGCGATGAATGGTGGGATGATGAAGTGAAAGACGCTGTAGAGTGAAAGAAGAAAGCATGGCTGGATTATAAAGCCTCTGGTAAGGATAAAAGTATGAGAGAGATAAGAAAAAGAGCGTACAAGCTGCAAAAGCACAAAACGAAAGCACTTATAAAGATGAAGCGTGAAAATTCTGAGAGAGAAAGGGATGAAAGGTTGACGAACAACTTCCGGGAAAACACGAAGCTTTTCTGGCGAGAAGTTAGTGGTTCCCGGGGTTGTTCGGTAACCTGTAGAATGAAAGGGGTGCTTTCGAAAAGCGGTAAAATTTTAACTGAGCAAGCACACGTTTTGCAGCGGTGGGCGGAATTCTATAAGGAGATGTATGAACGTGAGGACGCCTCGGTCTTGACTACCAGCGTAATGCTGAGTCAAGATGTAGCAGATGGTGAAATCAGTTTGGAAGTAGTAGAGAACGTGATTCGAAGTCTTAAATGTGGTAAGGCTGCGGGAGCAGATGAAGTTACTGCCGAGATGATCAAATATGGTGGGCCACGCGTCTGGGACTTTTTCTGGTTTTTGTGCAATTTATGCTGGAAATCTGGGGAGGTCCCAGACGATTGGCGAAGTGCAGTCATCGTACCTTTGTATAAAGGCAAAGGTTCACAGATAGACTGTGCAAGCTATAGGGTCATCAGTTTGATTAGCTTGGGCGGTAAAGTTTATGCTAAAATTTTAGCGAGAAGAATGCAAGAGAGATCTGAAAGGCTGTTGTGGGAGGCACAAGGAGGTTTTAGACCTGGAAGAGGGTGTATAGATCAGATCTTTTTCCTCCGCATGATCACGGAAAAGTTTTTGGCCCTAAACCAAAAGGTTTTCTGTGCTTTTGTGGATTTGGAAAAGGCGTTTGACAGGGTTGTGAGAAAGAAGTTATGGGAGATACTGCCCCGATACAATGTGAACGGACCCTTGCTACAGGCTGTAAGGTCTCTTCACCGAGATCACTCAACCTGTGTGCGAGTAGGAGCTGGCATGTCACCCTGGTTTGACATCCAATCGGGTGTTAAGCAAGGTTGCGCTATGTCAGCTTGGTTGTTCAATTTGTATTTGGATAGTTGTCTCCAAGGAGTGAAAGATAGTGACATGGGTGTGAAAGTAGGTGACCTTAAGGTCAATTGCTTACTATATGCAGATGATGCAGTGCTCATTGCATCATCAGAATGCAATTTGCAGGCATTGGTCACCACTCTGAAAGATGGGTGTGAAATTAATGGTCTTAACCTGAATGTAGATAAGACGAAGGTTCTGATATTTGAAAGAAATGAAGAAAGAACAGAATGTAAGATCAACGTGAATGATAAGATAATAGAACAAGTGAATGAAGTGGTATATTTGGGAAGTATGTTTAGCAGAGACGGAAGATACGAAATGGATGTGGAAAGGCGTATTGCTGCTGGTAACAGAGTCAATGGTGCTTTGACTGCATTGTTGAGACGGCAAAACGTCAGTATAGCTGCACGTTTGGCTGTACACAATGCAGTTTTGCTACCGACACTGTTATACGGCAGCCAAACGTGGGTAACACAGAAGAAGAATGTAAGAAAGATGAATGCTGTGGAGATGCGATCTCTTCGCAGAATATGCGGAGTCAGTCTAGCTGATCGAATCCGCAATGAAGAGATCCACAGAATGGCAGGTACTAGCGAAGATGTCACGGTGAGAATGAAGAAGAACGTGCTCAGGTGGTTTGGGCACGTCGAACGAATGAGTGATGAAAGAATGGTAAAAAAGATTTATATGGGAAAAGTGAGCGGTAAGAGAGACAAGGGGAGGCCTCGAGTGACCTTCGAAAACACAGTAGCTACGATACTGGAGGAAGGTCACGTAAAAAGCATGAGGACCCCCCGAAGGGCATGTATGAAGAGGTTGATGTCTGTGGCCGAGGCGAAAGAGGTATGCAGAGACCGTAGCGTTTGGCGCTCCGTCGTCTCTGGCTACCCCGCAAGGGATATGGCGTGAAGGTAAATAAATAAATAAATAGTACTATATACAAATAGAGTAAGATTATTAGTATACTACTTATACTAGAAGAAGTATTATTAATATTAATAATACTAAAATCTTAATCAAACATATCTAAGACCAATTCAATACAATAGAAGTACAAGCAAAAATAAATAGTACAAATGGAATTAAGCAATGCCTGTCATTACAGATGTGTATAAACTGCATGAGTGTGTGTGTGTCTGTCGGCATGTGTAAGACATGATATCATAACAAACGGCCATTTATTGTTAACAATTATTCAGTAGTAAGTTTTGCAAACGTCCCAAACAATATCTGAAGTAAGTTCAGATAATTTAGCTTTTTGACAAAGATTTGGGACTACCCAGGCCTGACAGTTTCAATGAATTATACTTATTACAGTTATTTATTATTGTAAATACTTTTAAAAATCCTTGAAAACATATACACTCTTTATAAAGCCACCAGCTGCATTCGAACAAGCGCTAAAATTCTTGCTACACTCGGTGAAATACGAGTAATAACATCTTGAAAATCCGTTCCAAAACATGAAACGTTGTATAGTATCTACACAATGTTTCATGTTTAGAAACTATACAATAGAGAAACAAGCACATGTTCAATAAACATATTAAAATTATAATATATCTATCAGCAATGTATTGAAAACGTTAATCACTTTGAGAAAAATACGAGACATAAAAGATAGGCCGTCAAAATACGAGTATTTCTAGTCACAAACACACTATTTTGTCAAAATTATTTTTCATGGCAGGGATCGATTATTCTTATATTACATTGATTCCCGTATATACAACAAATCAATATATATATTATGTATTTAATTAAATAAAATAATAAAATGATATAATTTTCTACTTCATTAGCAGGGTATTCAAAATATATGGATGCAGAAACGAGAACATTGTAAATTAATTTAGCTTTTCAAACTATACGAAGCACAAAATAGAATTAGTATGAGATGAAAGAGGGATTATATTTAAAATACTTCCTTAAAATTAGTTAACAGCGATGAAGCACTATGAAGTCTGTCCACAATTATTTACAATAGATTCAGTGTAGTAAGAAAGTATTACATACGGCAATAAACGACCGCCACCTCTAACAATAATTTAGCAAGTATTGTATTCATATAACACAGATCAAAGTAATATTTATTTACAATATCTATAATAATGAACATAGAAAAGTTTAAGTTTTATATTTTAAATCGTTACATTGCACTTATACACTAAAATTCTACCTCAGTAGAACAAGCAAAAAACATAAAGAGCCCATCATTAATGATTATAATAGATATGTTAAAAACAAAATTAACATAACCTACGACTTCGCTTACAAATTCTACTTCTGTATTTGAAAGAGAAATCAATAAAAGGGATGCCCTTAGTGATAGATAATACACATTATAAAAAATATACAATATGTTGTGTTTTTAAATTATATATACGTTTTTAATAACATAGTAACAATATAATTTTAAATATCAATGTGTTTATTGTAAAAATGCGGGCAATGAGTAGGTTTTAACCACAGAACATTTAATTTAAAACAAAATAGGACAATGGTTTTTATAGTATTAATTAAACCAAAACTGGAAACAAAAATGCTAATTAAAGACGTTAAAAGAAATCTGTAAAATAAACCTGTATAAAATATGGCGAGACTGTGCTCCTAAAAACACAATTCATTACAAAGTATCACGTATAATTATTTTATTGCTAATTATCTTTATAACAAAAAAATATAATCACTTCTCATCTTTGTTTATTTAATATTTAAATAAAACAATTAATTATAAATTTTATATACTTACAATTTTAATTACCACCTAAATCTTAACCTTATGCCACACACACATACATACATCGAATGTTAGTCATTTTATACATTATCTTTGATGATTGAATGATGCAATGTATGTTTTATATATCCAAGGTTATTGACCTGTAATGGAGATACACACATACAAATCAATATCATTGTATTTTATCATTCCACATCTGGTCCTCTGAGGTACTATAACACATGGTGTACGTTAAGAGCTTTTATATTATTTACAAACTCTTTAACAAACTTTCCCATAAAAAATTATATACTTTAACTTTACTTTGTAAATGTGTCCGTGTTGTTTGTTGGTAAATTTTGGTGTTTGAAAACCACTCATCAATTAGTTTTATGGTACAATCAAAACAAAATTAAAAAGTTAAAAAGTTTTTCTTTGTTTAAACTTTAATCAGTTTTAGAAAAAAACTTTGCTTTTGATAGCCCATTTTTTGAGAATGTTAATAAAATAAATACAGAATACGACCCTTACAAGCTGTAATGTAAGTCATAAAAAAATTGAGAAATAATGAAACTCTACTGTTGCTCTTTCCTTCCTGGGTTTATTCAGTGGTCTTATGTTTCGAACGTTAAACGCCTTTTAAGAAACACAATATATGTAAAAACTATTATTTTGATTTCAGTGTCATGTTCGACATATTTATGATGTTTGTGTGTGTTCACTCCCTTATGTATATAATTGTAAAAGAAACTCAAATATACTTATACAATTTTTTAAACAATCTTACACTTGAGAAACGATAACTACAAAAATAACGCTGTTGTCATCGTTTCAGAGCTTTTAGATTATACTACGATACAACACGACCCTCTTGAGATTAGAAATAGTCTAAAGAAAGGATGTTTTAGCTGGATTAATTTTATATTTTATTAATTTATATATTATTAATTTTAATATACTTTCATTTTTATAGAGATCCGTTACCATTTGCATGTTAATGTATATTACAAAGCGTCTGGGTAGAACTACAATGAATATTGTGTATATGTCTCTTAGGTATAATATTTATTTAAGAAACAATCACAATTAACAAATTAACAGATTATTAGTTCATTAAGTAGATAGATTTTATAAATTTATATGAAATCAATTAAAAGATTCAGATCATAACATCTCTGAAGCCATCTCCATTGTTAGCTGTAATAACATAAACAACAAGTCAATTACTGTTAGTACTTTGTCAAGTTCATGCTTTGTTGTTTGTGATATTGACTCAAACTTATGTAATATAACATCACACTGGAGCGACAACTTTGACGGTTAGTTGGTGACAGTATAAATATAGAAAGATATTAAAATATAGATCAATTATTATGTGACAAACTTTGAAATGAAAATAAATTTATAACAATTAATACCTTATTGTTACAATTGTTTAATAAAAAAGGATATTTTTAAGAAGTTCCTTTAAATGCTTCAAGACCAAGTTAATTTCACGAGTACGTAATAATATAAAATATCTTTACATTATGAAAACAAAACTATTAAATAAGTAATCTAAGTCTTTTGACAAATTTATAATCAAACTAAACTTATGAAAAACATCAAAATGTCTTGAAGTATTTTCCTACCAAACTTGAGAGGGCTCTAATCGATTATCCCATTACTATTGGTAATAGACAGTTGAATATTGAACTAACGAGGACTAAACAAAGTGACAATTAGTGTTTATATTATGTGTTACCTGACAATAACCTTATCTATTGGTGGTAATGAATCGCAAAATGTGTTGGTAAGCGCATAACTCAACAACGCATGGACCAATCTTAACAATTCTTTTTTTTAAATGTTCCTTGAAGCCCAAGGATGGTTCTGACGGCGAGAAAATTTCGAATAATTTCCAGGAAAACCCTAAAAGAGCCCTTTTCTTTTTCCTATACAACTATTTTCTAACTAAATGTAGAGTCAATTTGAACTGTATTGCTATTCAATAAAGTTCATATTAAATTAGAAGCATTCATTGTTGTCTAAACAATGTATGTGTGTTGCTAACGTCGAAGAGTCAATTCGCGCTTTATTATCGCTGCACAAAGTTCAAATTCAATCAAATGTGCGTTCACGCAAAAGTGATAATATCGTGACCCGACCAAATTGAAAAGTCAAAAAATGTAAGAGCTATGGATTTGATTGGCCTTGGAATATTCTTTCTTTTGTTTTAGTTTCGGAATGCGACATAAATTGTCATCAGTTTTCACGTCATTGCATCTGTCAAACAAATCGCGTTAAAAAGCGTATATAATATTTAATAATTAATTTTAATTGTTTTATATCGTGTTTTGTGCAAAGTGTTTTAATACCTGTGATTAATAATTATTGCATGTGTATATTCGATATGCCTCCTATAAGACGAAGTAATTTAGGTAGAAGAACCCGAAATGCTACAAACCAAACTAATTACCGATCTTATCATACTGCACAAGAACGTGACGACGGAAATGAATGTGAAAGAATTCGTATATCGAGAACGCGGGCAGCGAGGGCGAGAGATTCAACTAATAATCGCGAAAGTTTGAATCGAGCTGCTTTCAATTACGATTTGTCAATCGACTACAGTAACCACCAATGTATTACTATTGGATCTATGAACTTGGTTTGCTCTTATTGTAAGGCATTTAAATACAAAAATGATGCCAATGGATTGTGTTTCGCAAATGGGAAAGTGAAATTGATACCAATGATCCACCACCAGAGTCATTGTACTCATTGGTTTCAGGAATAGAACCAGATTCCATACACTTTTTGTCAAATATCCAACAATATAATAATTGCTTTCAAATGACGTCATTTGGGGCAACAAACGTAGTTCGGGAAAATTTCATGCCAACTTTTAAGGTATGTATTATAGCAGTTATCATTATTATTTTAATGAACAAAATTTCCTGTTAACTAGGTAAATATGTGTCATTAACCTTCAGTTCCTTAGACCCCAACACATATATTACTTAGTCATAATATTATTTGGTGATTCAGTATTAGCAACACTTTTATATATTTTGAAACACAATATAATTATTTGATGATGGATATTAGTTACAAATAATTATTACATATTGACATACCTAAGCATATCAATTATTATTTGGTGATTCAAATTAGGAGAAAGATATATTTTTTAGGAACAAATATTATTTATATTTGGCAAAAATCATTTTTTTTATTTACAGATACAAGGAAAAATTTTTCATAGAGCAGGTTCACTGTTACCAGTGTCAGATAGCAAATACAAATTCCTGCAAATTTATTCCTGGGCAATTCACCACAAGAAATTGATATGCGTTGTTCACATAACAATTCACTAAAGAGGTTTATTGTAGAACAATTATAAACTTTATTTCATGAGTACAATCAATCGGAATGATCAATTACAACGTATAAAGGAAGCACACTGCTCATATGACGCACTGCAATATCTCATTATATTTTGGCAAGGTGAAGATGGCTATGATTTCTCAAACAAGATGATAAATCCCATTACAGGTAATAAAAAATATTAGTTTAGCTATGGAGATATATTATCAGTTACTATATTACCTATTATTTTTTTTATTTTCAATGTTATGAAAACAAAAATCTATTTTCAGGTTCTGAAACCAACAAAAAAGTCAGTTCAATGAACTATTATTCATACCGCCTAATGATTCGTGAAAATGAAGACAATCACATACTCAAATGTCGGCGATTATATCACAAGTATGTTATAGACATGTATGTTAAAATTGAAACGGAGAGATTAACAGTCATCAGGTTGAATCAGACCACACTCAGATCTGAAGAGTATATTCACCTTCGAGATGCGATTAATACTGATGGAAATGCACAGAATGTTGGTCGGATGACTATTCTTCTAGCACCATACATCGGAAGCCCTCTACATATGCATGAATATGCTCAAGATGCCATGTCATATGTTCGTCATTATGGTACAGCAGATTTGTTCATCACATTTACATGCAATCTACACTGGATAGAAATCAAGCAGTAGTTATTCCCTGGGCAATCACCCATTGATCGTCATGATATTACAGCCAGAGTCTTTAGACAAAGTTGAAATCTTTAATAGATTTCATTGTGAAACACATATGTTTGGAGAGACATACTACTGGATGCATTCTGTGAAGTGGCACAAACGGGGATTGCCACGTGCACACATTTTGATTTGGTTAGTTGAAAAGATAAGGCCAAATGAAGATGATGCAGTAATATCAGCTGAAATCCCTAATGTAGAAGTAGATCCTGGATATGTAGTTATCAAAAACATGATTCATGGTCCCTGTGGAACTCTTAATCAAAATTCACCGTGTATGGTGGATGGTAAATGTTCAAAGCGATATCCACGGACATTAATATCTGAAACAATTAGTGGTAATGACGGTTATCCTTTGTATCGTCGCCGATCGACAGCAGACAATGGAAGATCAACAATTGTCAAATTAAATCAACAAGATATTGAAATAGGTAATGGCTGGATTGTTCTATCTATATTCACCCATTTTATCAAAGACCTTCAAAGCGCACATCAACGTTGAATCTTGCAATTCATTAAAATCTATTAAATACATTTGCAAATACGTAACCAAAAGGAGTGATATGACTGTGATTGGTATTAATGCCGAGAATTCCAATGATAAAGTTATCCAATACCAAATGGGTCGCTATGTTAGTAGTAATGAAGCAGTTTGGCGAATATTTTCTTTTCCAATTCATGAGAGACACCCTACTGACGTTCATTTAGCTGTGCATTTAGAAAATGGACAAAGAGTGTATTTTACAGCACAGAACGCAGTAGAAAGAGCTGTACAGCCACCATCTACTACATTAAACAGTTTTTTTAGACATGCCAAAACGATGCTTTTGCTCAAACATTGTCATATTCTGAAATACCAAAATATTATACTTGGAATCAATCCTCAAGGAGATTTATACGAAGGAAACAAGGAAAACCAGTTCCAGGATACCCAGATGTATATTCTACCGATGCGATTGGTCGAATTTATACAGTACATCCAAGCAATGATGAATGTTTTTATTTACGACTGCTATTAGTCAATGTACGTGGCCCAACATAATTCCAACATGTACGAACTGTTGGTGATTTGTGTGGGTCATACAGAGAAGCTTGCCAACGTTTGCGATTGCTAGAAAATGATGCTCATTGGGATCAAACTCTCAATGATGCTGTAATATCATCACAAGCTCATCAAATACGAACATTGTTTTCTATAATCATATCTACATTCTTCCCATCAAACCCAAAGGATTTGTGGACCAAGTACAAAGATAATATGTGTGATGATATTTTGGATCAAATACGGATTAGAAGGGGAAATTCAAATATACAAATAAGCGAAGAAATTTACAATGAAGTATTGATTTCAATTGAGGACATGTGCTTGATGATGTCAAACAAACTATTATTTAAATTAGGCCTGGCCGCGCCCAATCCTCCAATGCATGATGCTTTTAGCCAAGAGTTGCACCGAGAAAAACGGTATGATCTCAACACTGACTGAAACAATTAATTCAAACAAATCTTCCACTATTGAATGAACAACAGAAGTATGTATTTGATACACTTATAAACGTTTTATTTTATTATTCTTTATTTCATCGGTTATTAACCCTTTGTTAATAATAATAGTAATAAATAATTAATTATCTCCATGTTTTATCATTGAAGCACCCACTTTATAAATATTTGTCACCTTTAGGTTCCCACTATCCCTTTAGATTATTTTTCAATCAGGTTTAATCCTTAAGTTCCCCTCTTAGTTTGAAGCCCTCTGGCAGACATCCCAGTCGGGGTTTTAAGTGGGTCACAAAAGGTTGGTCAAAGTACGTGAAAGTAAGTGGAAGATACTTAGGTCACCCGAGCTGACCTTTTTCTTTAATTCTCCTGAACAGAACCGTCACCATGATAATAGGGCGATATGTGAGGGTCAGCAGAGTAGAAACGTCTTAAGGTCGAAATATAAACTGCCACATTCCAATTCTATTTCACAGAACGAAGTCTGCTGAGTTGTATAAAAATTGTTGTATTTATTATAAAAATCTATTTTTTTCATTTTTCTTGATTTATCTTTTAAAATTTATGTTTTGAGTTTAACTTTTATTATATGCGTTAGTAAAACCACCAAATATTTTTAATTATGAACTACTATAACTATATACAACTAAACTATTTAACTGATTTTAATAAATTTACACACCACGTACGTTTTCAACTCAATTCATAGTCGCAATATTATTTTATTGCAAATTATTTGTTTATTATTTTGCAGTTAGCTCCTAACAATTCTAAAAGATGGTGGTATCTATTGACTGGATTGAGTAATTACGAATGACGTATCTACCCTACCTACCTCATTCGTAAGTTTAGTGTTCCAAGCTATTTACTAAAAACTTTGTAATATACAAATAGTGTTATAAACTTGGATAATATTAAAAAAATAATTATAATTATTTTGTTTTGATTTTTGCTTAATATCGACTGTAAGAAAACATTATGGTTTTCATGACAGATGTACTCTGAACGTTACCCCTTAAATAGTTTACTATAATGTAATACATCAAAAATAATACGAGTAGTCACAGCAACGCGTGACCGGGTCTGCTAGTAATAATATAGAACTTCTTATATTTAACAATTTACTATGAGTTTATTAAATATTAGTTTTGTTATCTTCTAATTTATAATAATGTAAATTAATGAATTATTCATTGTATTAAGAACCAATGAAGCTCAATAATAAATACCATATTTAGTACATATATATAATATATAATTAAAAGAGCGATATTAAGTACTGTTTTCTTTGAGCAGTTATTATTTTGTCCTAAAAGTAATTAATTTGTTTAGAGAATTTTATGAACAGTACAATTACTCAGGACACGGGGAAGTGAAGTTATTGTCTTCTTCCAAAGAATGTTGTATATAAGTGAAATAAAGTAAACTATATTCATATTTAATTAAGTTCATCTGACCTTGCTTATCATTAGTATCTTGATAAGTAGTTCATAATAACAATAAAAGATACAATGAACTATGATATTTAATATCTATTTCTTAGGTAGGTATTGTGTAATATGTGTATCATAATTCATGTTATTTAAATACATACGATCATATAACCGATTTAAAAAAATCATCGTTAGAACGCTACATTATTAATGAGTATCATTGTACTATTCTTCTCGATATTTCAATCCAATTGCAATCTAAGCGAGTGAAATCCAAATAAGTCGCAAATAAAAAGCTTCAGGCATAAGTATGTATATTATTCTGTGAAATAAAAACTGTTTCCATTAAAAATTAATGTCTTACAAACCCTGTCTTATATCAACGAGGGAGTCGTGGGATATGTGCGTTACTAGATAAATAACAAAATACTACATCGTACTGACGTCACTGAGTTAACAAGTAATTACCCGTGACCTCGTGCGCTGAATGTTCTCGCAGATAAAAACTAGACTGTATATTAAGTAAACTTCCGAACTATTCGACGTTTCAAGACGTATTAAGAAAGAAGAAAACGCACTTACAAATAATCTGGTATATTAAAAACATTGAATCTAATTGATTTATATTATTTGGAATAATTTAATGTTACACACAATAACAAAAATACACTTGGTTCTGGTTACACTGACTTCCTATGTTATTTTTTTTGCGACACAGACTATAAGACTCTTGAGGGGTTATACAAAGATTAAAAATAGAAGTATATTTAAAAACTTGTAAAAAAATATTTTACATTCTGTGAAATAATATTATTAAATAGTAATTATGTTTTCTAAGCTTCTATTAATTTTTTATTTCATTTTATTTTAAGGAACCTTTAAGCAACATTATATTACCCAATCAATCTAAAAAAAATATTTTTCTTAAAGATCCTATATAGTCATAGAATGTTTAATATTATGAATTGTTCTGTATACCCAATCAAGTGGTGCACTACAAAATAAATTCTATAGTTGTAAGCCGAGCACGCTCGTATGATCTGAAAGTGAAATGGAAAAAACGTGACCACAGAACTTCCTAATATAAATTGTTCCTAAGTTTTGTATCGCTTGACAAATTTTAGTTTGTCAGGCCGCCCGAAAAGAAACCTCACAATTATACTCACTGAAGTAGAAAAAAATCCGTGCCCGTAGGGGGACACGCGTGGGTAGACCTCGTGTGTAAATCATTTAAAATATAACTCACTACCTAAGAATAATACATGATGCCGTTGTTTACATCAAAAATTTTCAAGCAAAAAGCGGTTTTAATTTTTTTTCTCGGAAAAGGTATCTTTTTTGGAAATACTTTTGGTACTTAAATTTAGAGTACAAAATAACCTTTCTTTTAAAAATATTTGCGAGGAGGGAATGTTTACCAGAAAAAAGTTGCCGTGGTTTTACCAACCTAAAATTTACAAGCTAAAAGTGGTTTTTATTTTTTTTCTCGGAAATGGTACCTTTTATGGAAAAACTTTTGGTACTTAAATTTAGAGTAAAAAATAACCTTTGTATTAAAAATACTTGTGATGCAAGAATGTTTACCAGAAAAAAGTTATGATTTTTTTTCCAAAAATTTTCGGTTTTTTTACCCCCACTCCTAAGCTATTGAAGTTAGGTTTTCGGTTTATGTACATTAGTTATAGGTATTTATGAAAGACATCATATAATATGAACGCGATTGATCTCCTTTGTATAGGGACAAAGTTATGGTCGAAAAACTGAAATCAGAAAAAGTGAGGCTCTAGCGCCCCCTGTGACCGGATTTCTCTGGTTAACGAACTTGACCTTCATTTTTGGATGGTTGATTTTTGTGCAAAGTTTGAAAGCGATCCGAGCGAAACTGCGGCCGCTATCGTGCTGACAAAAGTCGAATCTGGACGCACGCACGCATATATATATATATATATATATATATATATATATAAACTTTTTGACCAATGGTCATTTCGGACTCAGGCGGTCATAAGAAGACCTCCTGTGAAGAAATTTTTCCAAAATTCGAAAGTAGGGGACAAATGAATGGGCAGACCGAATTCTTCGAGGTCTACCCAATTCTGTGAACAGCACTTGACGAGATAAATTAAATTAGTATGTAACATTTATTTTATTTTGTATACTACTAACATATGCAATATATTATTTAGGAAAAAATCAGACCCTTCGTGTTCCACTGTAGGGGACACTCACCTTTCCATTTATTAAAAATTGCAGAAGTAACCCACCTTGCTATGCTACTGTCTGTAGACTAAGAGTCTCATATTCAATAGCTCCATTCCATTGAATATGCGACTCAATAAAATTTTACCAGTGATATTTGTGTACGATAAAATATTAAGTGTTAGTCAAACTCTACTCTCAAAACATACACAAGAATATAGTGTTTGTCTTTGAAACACTTTACCTTTTTAAAAAACAATTTAACTGACGTCTTTTTAAGAAACTAAACCTTGATTTACTTTATTTATCAGATAAGCTTTATGAAGAGGTCCTCCATATCATACTTTATTTTTATTTTTATTTTAACCAGATATTACAAGGATTTTTATTGTCAATATTATTTAATAGGTATGAATTCCACCCAAAACTATAAAATGTATTCGTTACTCGTTCAGTTAGGATCTGTTAAAATGAATTTACCGCCATTGAAGATGCGCTGAAAAACAAAGTGATGTTTCAGTTATGTTGTGTAATGCTGCTTAATGGCGGTACATCTACCCGATACCCTAATTTTAACCTTTTGTTAGGCATCTCCCAATAAGGTTACGATCCTTCAAATCCTGTGAAATCAAATGTGAAGTTATTTAAAATACTGTTACCGCTACCGTTAAATAGTTACTTATATTTATTTTATTTTTTATATAGAGATAATAATAACAATAAATATTATTTATCACTCACAAAGAAAGCTATTTAAATATTAAAAATACAGTTATTTAAACAGAGGCTGCAAAAATATATTAATTTACTAAAATAAATCGTAGACATAACCTTTAACACAAAACTTTACTTCATTCTATCAAGCTTTACTCTTGATGACAGAATGAACATATTCGAATAAAATATTTTTATCTTATACAACTTGTTCTTACAGTTACTTATAACTATTTATTTCTTGTGTCATTTTAAAAATCCTAAACTCAATATGTTTTATAGATTTTTCAACTGATAAATTCTGTGTAAAAATATCGAAGATATGTGTCTATATGACCGTGTGTCAACCAAGAGATAGGAGGAATATTTTTTATTATTATATGCCTCCCATAACTTCCATTGACTAAACTAGATTATACACACAATCAAACCAGTACCACATTCTTTCTGTACTCTTTATTTCATGTTTCTTTATCTTTTCAACACGTACCCAAGTAATCGTTTAATTTTCTAATCGTTTAATTATAATACAGGAAATCTGTGCAGTGTACAAGATTAACATACAGTTTGTAAAGACATTTTACGAAATTATTTCCCTTTTGAAACGATAAATAAAGTAGTAATAAATATTGCTATGTTGTTTATAATACACATATTGCTTTGGAGTAATAAGTAATTTTAATTGTCATTAAAAAAATATTATAAGATCTTAGAAAATCATATAAGATCAAGCCATTTAATCATATGTAATAATTTATTTCAATTGAAAAGAATTACAATTCATATAATATAAAACCTTTCATAAGTATTCATTTATATAATTGATTTTATCCTAAATATCATTTCCACTCAAGCGAAGTCGCTAACAAAAGTTAGTCTTGTTGTAAAATAAAAATAAAAATATTAAAAACGGAAATGAAACTTATATAAATATAAAAATTGTATTTAAAGAAAATTAGAAATTATAATTTTTTAACTAAACTAAATCGTAATCTTTAATAAAATATTATCATTATAAGATAATATATTTATGTAATGTTTTTAATTATTTAGTTAATTAGCGGTGTAGAACTTCTTTTATTTTTTTTTAATTCTGCATCCACAGTGGATTTTCATGCTCTTATTACTGACACTTAGAGAATTTCTCCCAGATTTAACGTTCAGAGAAGTGATGTATGGAGATTAATTGGTGAAGTTTCAAAATTATGGTATAATTTTGTAATCAACTTCTCTATGACCCTGTAAAAAGATATGATAAAGAAGCAAGTCTCCCCTGCGATGACGTATGATAGAAGAGCATGGAAGAAATAAATTTTTGCCACAAATAACTGAAATAAGGGCAAGATGATGGTTTTAAATTAACAAATTAGGACACGATTAGGTAAACTAGTCGCACAGAATAAATCAATATACCATTCTAAATCAATTATACGACTCTAGAACAAACAGTTAAAGGTAAAAGAAGTAATTTTCCTCAAGTTGACTCAAATGAATATTTACACAGCTCTTAGAGTCTAGATTAAAACTTTAAGTTAAAAGTACACACTACATTCACGTCTCACTTGTGTCTGTTTAATAAATGTGGAATACATTTATGAGAGTTGTTCTTGTTATGTTTATTTAAACTTAGGTATAAGAATTTACGTATATGCATTTGAATATTTCTATCAAATTAATTCTTAAAGCTAAGAAAATGAATGTACACAAAGTTATTTAACATGATCTCACCCAATAAAGCGACTTCAATTAGTGGGTAATAAAATCACATTGAATTATTCCCTCAGACTATCTCACATCATATCTTATTTTAGATTTGTATTTATTCGAACTACTCAATAGATGTCACATTATTTTTACATATTTTTACATACTAATAACGTGACTGTGACTCAACAGTCAGAACTATAAAAAATAATAAATAAGTTAATAGAACATCCGTGCAATTTCGTGTTGTTCTTCCATGTGAATGTAATCCTTCGAAACATGGAACAGTACAAATAGAATCTGACGTTTTATCTGTGCCTCATTAAAATAAAAATGTCTGACTTTGACTGTAAAATAGTTACACGTAAGTTTTTAGTTATATTTATACATTATAAAGATAATGTTAATGTTTCATTTTTCGATATCAAAAGTAGTTTCCGTGTTGGATATTTGTAGTTATTATTGTATCTATTTGTCAGTAGTTATGTTATAAATATTTTTTTCATATTATTACTTAATTCACATATTTTACTGGATTATTTTAGATTTTCTTCTTTTTATAGTGCCAACTGTATTTGTAGAAAAAAAAACATTTACTTAAATTTATTATATTGAAACAATTACCGAATTTAAATATCTGTATTTTTGGGTACACTGTAAATTACAGTAACAATTCAAGCCTTAATTACTTAGTAACTGAAAGGGCAGACTACTCATTCTTTTAAATTATACTTTAATACCTTAAAAGTTAGCATAATAATTGAAATAAATGTTTATTGATTTTACAGACATATAGTTAAAATTCAATCTCTATTAAATTATAAATTCAACTAAATAAAGCTTATGATCATTACAAAATTCAGTGCGCAAAGTTGATGTTTTAAAATTTAACCTCAAACTCAGTTTTTACTTTTATGAAACTAAAACACTAACATATCTACTAGATTTATGTTCGAGATAACTTCATTTACCAACATTAAGGTCCAACCTTTGTGAAAGTTAGTCGTGAGGTCACGACACGTCCTCAATAATAATAACTTTCGTGTCTGAACATGAAAGTAATTATTACAGACCAGATTGACTCAAATCACGAATTTGTTTTTATAAACATATTTTATGTAGGTTGTATTTCAATTTAGTTTAATAAAAAAATGTTTAAGGTTTTCCTTATAATGAGACGACAGGCATCATTAAAAAGAAATTTCACAAATAACAAATTTAATTATTTCCCTGCTTACTGTACCGGTAAAGATATTTCTTTTTAGACAGGATTTTCAATATTAAATATATTTATTTGGTTGGTCGGCTTGGTCTGTTTTAGTGAAAATCTATTTGAGTCTAACAATAAGATAACAACCACAATAGGCAACATTTGAAACTCTTAGAATCTTGAGAAACATTCAAGGTAATATACTTTTTAATTTTTATATAATTGATATACTTAAGAAAACAGAGCGCGAACATATTGACAAAACATACGGACATATTTTAAAGTTTTTTGCACTCTACCGTCATCTAAACAAAATACAAGTACACTAAGATTAAGCACGATTTTGTGTTATTTCTTTTCTTTTATTATAATTTTAAGGATATGTAGCTTCAAAGGTTTTAATTATATTAAATAGTTTTTAATTATTAAAAAATTCTTTTTATTGTCCGTATATTGCACTTCAGAAAAGTTGAAGTCTATTCAATTGACACGGTTACAAAGAGAAGGTCTAAGGAAAAGAAACGGTAAAAAAAACATGGATAGATAACGTTGTCGTTGTTTGCTGTATAAATATAATTATTTCTTCCTCACTAACAATTATTTCTAAAAAAATCTAATCTATTTAATTATACCACAAACGACGAAATGAAATATGTATTACATTTTTAAGATATAAATAAATAAGCACGAAAAATAAGGTTCCGTAGATTGTTGACAAAATATATATCACAAAAATTCTTAATTATAGTAAGAGTGAGAATAAATTCCTTAATAAAGTTGATTATTTTCTTATGGATAATCTTTCAGAACACGTAAAATACTATTTGGCCCTAAATAAAAATATAATACAATAATATTAGTATATAATAGATGTCCTTTGAGAAAAGAACAAAACGTATTTTGCAATGTTAGTTAGGTTTCAGGTTTGTATTAAATTTCTTCACACATACATATTATATTTATAGTAACATGCTTTACATGTCTGAGTGTGAAAATAGACAATTCTAAGTTTGTGAATTAGACTGGTTGTAAGACTAAGAGAAGTTCAAATAGTAATATATTTAGTATTACCATATTTATATTTTCAATATAGTAACAAATAGTAATAATAGTAAAACCTTAATCAAATATGTACAAGACAAATCCGATCATGAAACACCTAATAGTATGGTAATAGTCAATACAAGCAACAAACAATACTAATATTATATAACAATACCTGTTGTTACAGATTATATAACCTACATGAGTGTGTGTACGTGTGTTGGTGTGTGTTAGATATAATTCCGTTACTGACGGTCATTTTATTATCAACAATTATTTAGTAGTTCATTTTTCAAAGGTCTCAAACAGCATCCAAAGTAAATTAGGATAATTTAACTTAAATAATGCTTCTAAAAATAAAAATGAAACAGCTATTAACATAATTGTGTATGTCATATCATTATCATTGGCAGTTTTTGGAATAAAAACTTGCTTGGTTATATCTTATTTAGTATTTTAGTATTACCCTGTACCTACCTCAATAAACAAAAAGCTTTTATTTATAACATTACTGAAAACTAACGCATCAAATTAAAATCAAACACAGAAAGATATTGATTTGATCGGACTACCTCTTGGTTTCTAATCGATATTTTATAAATATTACTTATTGAATGTATATAGTATTTTAAAGTCATTCAAATGGTACATAAGCAAAGCATACCATCATTAATTCTATCTGACTCGCAACATCCTTAGCATATAAACTATCTGATTACGAGTAAATCCAAGTCTCAAAGACATTGCTTCAAGTCTTGTGCTTCTTTGATCAAGAATTCGTAAACATTGACTTATGGAGCTTACTTGGTTTTTAACTCTGTATATATCTGGTATTTGTACTCGAATTATTAAGTTCACTTAGTAAGTATTGTATTAATGTAACACTTTGATAATATTTTTAATACAAATATGTATTCTCCGCTTGTCTCAATAAATGAACATACAGAATGCGTAATTCTGCGCTCAAATGTTTCAAACCATAATATGTTAAATGTTAGTTTACAGACTTAGGGCAACATTAAACTGGATTAGAATACAAATTAACAGTAAAAAACTTGACTTAATAAATTTCAGTTTATTGTGTTGCAAATCTAAACCTAATTGTATTAAAGTCGTTTTGACGTTGTTTTCAAAATACAGGAAAAATAATATGAAAGTACTGCGAGAGTGAAGAAGATGTAGTTTGGTAGAAGCTTTTAATTTAAGGAACATATAAACATTTATAGGTCGCTCTAAAACATAATAAAACAAGTTAAAAACGGTGTCTTGGTGTATCATTAAACGACTAGCTAATTATATAGCTAGCTAGACTAGCTATATTTAAGAAGTAATTACGGTTTTAATTACTATAATAAAATATTTTTATATAATAAGGATGTATGTGAGTATTCAGAACATGTATGTTGGAATTGTTTTACAAAATCAAAAGTAAATCGTGTCTCTTTTTTTTTTGACTCACAATATTACAAATAAGTCGATCCATTCATTGAACTCCACAACATTTACATAGTTTTTTTACATTTTAAGGACACAATAATTTTTCGAAACTGTATTTTACTTAAGCAAAATTCATAAAGGCGTATTGTAGTATTATATGTATTATGTGAAAGAGTAGCGGAGTCTGATATTTGAGTTGTTGGAGGCGTTATTCAAACGTACAAAGTGCAATATAACAGTAATATATATTTGAGTAACTGATACTGAAAGTAACGTAATCTCAGATACTTGTACAAATTCAGTATTAAATACAGAGCGAATATAATGCATTCATAATATTTTAAACAAAGGTCTTTACGCAGTAAAGGAGGAATAATGTACAATATTTTTTTGTCTAGGTCTACAATTAAAATCATAAAGCATTTCATTTTAATAATAATAAATTAGACATATATATATATTGTTACATGTTATTATGACATTAAACCCCGTGTATACCTCTGTTGTTAAAGAATTTTTATAACCTTCTTCTTTATTAAATATATATGAAAATTCATAAGGTTTATTTATAAATTTAATCAACAACGGCCGCTTCTATTTGGGTAGAAACTGACAGGTTACAAGGATACAAAGTATACATATATATGTTATAGTTAATTTTAAAATGAAAATTATATTAAATATAATAAAGAGAAAACTTTAAGTTATATTTAAATAAGTGATAAATAAAGGTACCCAAATATTGTAAATATTATTTTTAAAGTATAAAAGTGTCCGTTATTTCCTCAGAAACCTTCACAGGTGAAGAGCTACCTCTTTGAAATATTGAACAAAAGCCTTCAGTTATAAATAATTGCAAAAGAATTGTGTTTTCTCTGTAAGAATAATTCTTTTGTATGAACATAACAGTAACATAAGTCCTAGAAGTGATGTTAGTTATATTTCTGTCTATTTAAATATCGTCGGGGGTTTGACAAATCACATTCACTCATTTCCTATGAAATAAAAAGAGTATTTATTATAGCTATATTTATGATCTTTCTCTTCAGCTATTTATTATATTTTATGTTGTATAAATAGAACAGAGATCATATTATTTCATCAGAAAATTTAAATATATTCAGTAATTAATTTTTTTTATTAAATAAAAATCGTATATTTTAATAATAATAAGTAAATTTTCGTATGCCTTAGCTGTGTATTAGTAGATACAATTTATTTTCATATTTGAACATAAATAAACCTTCTTTGAATATTCAAAACGTATACAAATTTTATTCATATAAATAAGTATTGCTGTTTTTGGGCCAAGACTTATATCTACTTCTCATCATATACATTATGAATTCCAAGTAAACTACTCGTAGTTTAACAATATTACATTTCGAGATTAAATAGTATTTATAAGATATTCATAAGTTCATATCTTGAAATTTCCTATAACTTAAACTGCATTATTAAATATTTACCTGAATTTAATGAATTTATGGTACATATTTTTGAAATACCTTCATCTTGAATGTTAATTTAAACACGAACAATTTCTTAATACTAAGTGCTGTTAATTGATGCACTGCAGTACACTGCATACAAATAAGATACTAGGGAGAAAGGTACAATACTTGATTAAGTTTTAACAGAATTACTATCTGAGGGACTAGAAACTGGAGAAAACATTGTCTCAATTACATGTAGTAAAGAAAGAATTCCCACCATGAACATAATATTTTCACGTATTTTACATTTTAATTTAATCTTATGTTAAATTAATTTTAAAGTTATATATGTTATAAAATAGAGGTACGTAACTACATGAAGGAATAATAATCTATTTAATATCCTCTAAACTAATAAATCGTTCTACAAATTATAAAGAGCTTTGGTCTTTTGATATCAAATGTATATAATAAGTACTCGAGCCACATTTGCAATACTTTATAATCCTATATTATAAAGTACTGTAAATAAACATATAATTCACGTTGAATTCTTTCACGATAATTGAAACTGAACCAAAAAAGGAAACGAACGGTTTATTTTATAATATTTAATTTTCTTGTCTTATCATGGCTTCTTAAATTTTCATTAAGCTTCGTATAAAGAAGTTTAAATTTGGAAACGTTTTCTAATTTATACTTTTATTAAAATCTTATCATAAATAAAAACATTATAATGAAAAAAAACTAATTTTAATGAAAACAATCAACAACAACATTTCAATGAAATAAGTGAACTAAGATTGTTACAGTTCGTAGATTTAATTAAAACTGTATGGGACAAACAAACATCCAATGAAGAAGCTTAAGGTTACCATAGCTAATATCTACAAACATTGTTACTTGCAGATGCGTTGCCATTCTCAAAGAAACACTAAGAGATGAAGGATAGTAGGGGTGGGGAAGTGTTTGGGCATCCAGCAATTAAACTCATTGTACGAAACGTGGCTATAACAACTATTTTTCGTAAATAACTCGATGAAAAGATAATAGTGTCCAGTCGAATAATCTGAAGTGCACTGAACTGGATTCATATAAGCATTATTACTAAAAATATATCTATAAGCATACATATTTAGTTGTTACAAAACGTTGATATAATAACTCGAACATTGTTAATATTGATGTACTTTATTTTCAGATATACTTTGACCCTGATACGACCTTGACTCTGATAATTATATACTTGGGTCGATTTAACAAAGAGAGAATTAACTTAATGCCAGTTAAGTATCTGTTCATTGTTGAGGTATAATCTCCTTAAGCAAACATACAATTGCTCTTATAAACAACCTCCCTAAGATATTGCCATATTCATTATTTTTAGATAATGTAGTATTGCATTTTTGAACTGTGGATGGTTTGATGTTTTCTGAAATTTTCTTTTACGTTTTTTGATAAAATATTTTTCATGTTGGACTTTCGCTATCAATTTTAAAGATTTAAAAAATAATAATGTTTATGATAAAACCTAAATTACGGTATGTAATAAAACAAATAATAAGTTCAAAGTATAAGAAAGAAGAAATATTTGTAAACGGCTTGCTAGAATTACTTTTTGTAATGGTAAAATTCCTTAAATGAAATACATTTTTATTAATATTACTAAAATTATGTCGCGTCGTTGTATGTTACATAATTTTACCAACCCTTTCTCGTTGTATCTGGTCTCTTATACGACTCCCCATGGCGCACTGAATTTGCGTAACCCATATTTTAAAACGGACAGCACCATCACTAATATAATAAAGATTAATATTGCTCATAATACATAATAAATTAATATTAATATTTTAAATATATTTAAGAAGTAAAACCCAATTTTCAGATATATGAATAAACACCATATTCACCAGCTGAACAATTGGAATAGTAGGTATGATCTATATACATACATATTTGTCAGATCTTTGTCTAGCAATTTATATATATTTAACTAAATATACAAGGGCTGAAATTGTTTATATGTATGTGGATGAAATTATATACAATTATTTCTCTCGGATGCAGTATAAATCACGCCAGGACATAAATTCTTGTTAGACGTTTAATCCGAGTCCGCTACAAATTTCATTTCATATGTTCGTATCGTCCTCGAGTGGTTTCAGCCAATTACAATTAAACTTTATAATTAAATGTAAAAGTTGTTTTAAGGAAACAAAAAATATCATTCTGTATTTTCAAAAAGTCCAAATGCTTCAAATTCATATTACAGATTAGTTTCTATTTTTGTTTATATGTCTGTTGCTTTTCATATTGTCACGTGGCCTATAATCTACTTTTATTCACTTTCTTGATAAACGAATATTGATACACTTCATAAAGCTGGATCTCGTGTCCGATGTCAGCTCTACTGTCAAATTAGCTCTACTTCATTACAACGTAGTATTGCCTCCCTACCTTTTATTAAGTTCCGGCGCTCTACCCACGGGTGTCAGAGTAATGAATGTAACTTCTGCCCTCTCGTGCTTTAGTAATTGACATTTAAATTAAACCAAGATTGTTATCTTTAACCACGACCTTCAGTCTGAAAGAATATTCATTAATATTTTATAAATAAAACTATTTAATTATATAATTTTAAGAAATAATATATATAAAAAAAAATTGTTGAAAAATATTTTTAGTGAGAGTAATTTTTGTGTATGGTTAATAAATTTTCAGGTAGAATCTCGAAGGCTCCAGGTTGAATCTTATTAATTTAATAATTATCTTAATAAATGTGTAGTACTTTGATATTACAGGTACATAATATTCAAATGATCATCATTTAATATCTACTTAATTATTATATAAAAATAACACCATGTATAATAAAAATAGAAGTCTTAACTAATATGTGATCTCCATTATACGAGACCTGACCTCACACAATAATTAAGTTCATTCACATAGAACAAATATACGAACTATTTAGACAATTCTATTTATCTATAAATTAATATAAAATTTACATTGTATAAATATGTAATTGTCAAAACAGCTTATTTTTCTTGCCAGTATAATATTGGAAGTAAATAGTTAATAATAAAGTTAGATAATATCTTTGTTAATTTATGCCCTACTAAATATATAACGGAAAACCTGAATCGATATGTAAACTCCTTATCTTTTACTCTTTTATCTTTTTCTTATCTTTTTTTCTTTTAGATCGAATATTATAATAAATAATATGAACATATTAATTATATACTTATATTAAAGGAGAGTATATCTGTTCCTCCCCCACTATAACCATCACAGTAATGTAGGAACAGCTCAAGTCACTTAAAATACTTGAATGTAATATGAGATCAAAATGCAATTACACCATAATATAGTAGGAAAGACTCGGAATTTATATACGAAATAATATTTATGAAATATTGAATTGTCTTAAAAAAATCTGAACCTAATTAATTGTTGAAATTTTAATCACAAAATATTTTTTATGAACTTTTATAATTAATTTGAACTCAATTTTCTGTTGACAGTTTCGTTCGTTTGTTTTTAATTTTCTTAATTAATTAAAAAATTATCGGGGGTTAATAAAATCAATTAACTTTATATACATTATATTAAATGTTTGTTCAAACGATGAAGCCGATTTTTATGAATTATATGTAATATTTATAAAATAATTGTTTTCATTTATTCGTATTAAAATATAAGTACACACTTATATACACACATATATATACGTACATACACAAATACACTCATAATTATAAACGCATACTACTATTCATACACTCGCACATCGACATAATTCTTTTATTTACTATTTTATACATATATAATAATATGACAATTACAAAACACTTTTTTTTTGTGATAATATTATCTTTTGTGGTTCATACTAGTGAGAATTTAAGATTTTTTCTTATTAGATAAGCTTTTTTCTTTTTATTTACGTTTTTTAAAGGTCCCAATCTCGTCCCAATGTCGAGATAATTTTTTTTATTCTATTTTACTTACTAATAACCTGATTCCGAAAAGCAAAAAAACTTCTAAAACGATTCTAAAAGTTTTTAGATTTTTGAGATCACATAATAGATACAAACACACACACACACTATAAGATCTTTATATTAATAATATATATTAATAGTAGAGTCCATAAACAGAAAATACTCGTAGATTCCAATATCAAAGCAAAATCTATTTCTGAATTATAAACCACCTTTGATTCCGAAGGGACGCCATGTTTGCCAATATATTAGTATTTGTAGGTTAACATGAGTTATGTTCGACTATCAACACATCGACCATCATTAAAATTATGATTGTCTTATTTTATGTGAGAATTTATTTGCAATTTATTTGCTTGAAAATATGTATTAATATTATTTTATTAAATTGTAATAAAATTATATTAAATTATAAAGTATTGTATTGAATACTTCCAATCTTTTTATATCCTTATAGAGTATTAGGTAAGTAAGTAATATATCTAATAATATTCTGGACCTCAGCGTTCATATTGTATTGCTTGTATGTATTGTACACTACATTGTATTATTTTCTAATATTCGAAGGAATACCATAGAGCTATAGGAGAATACAAGACATAAAATTAAATGTCTGTGTACATGAAATATCTAACTGACACAGCTCTACTATCGACCGTCAGTTGCAGCGTCTGCACCGCTCTGAGCCATACCGTTCCTTTAAGACAATATACACAAAGATACATGAATAGACAAATTTAATTTTTACCTTATTTTAATATTGTTGGATGGGATTTTTGGATCGTTGGATGTCTGGTCTTAATTAGGAGTATTGTAATGATTAATGCTTTTAGTTATTCATGCTTAAATTTGGTATTATCAGCTGTCCCATCTATAAAAAAACAGTAACAAAATACCGACATTTCAACATAAAGTGATGATGATGATGATACACCTTAAAATGGTGCATCTGAAAATAAATAATTATAGATTGTTCTTGAGATTTTCTGCAGACACAATGCTATTCTTGGTTTTCGCTGTTTTTATTTTACATACTGATACTGATTTTATACATCTTTATTAAATAGAGAGATGAAGCTTCTTAGCATTCCATGGATTCACCGTGTGGGTGCCGGGCCCATCGCGTTGCAGGAAAAGGAGCGCAAACAATGCCTGGGACTTGCGACCCAGGTGTAGGTTTAAGGGACCCCTTTAGTATGCGCATACACGCTCACCTTCACTGTTCACGCTCCTCTCCCTACCTAACCAAATTTAAATTAATTCATTTAAACATATTCCGATACATGGTTTTCACATACCGATTTTAGTGATATATAAGATGCAATAATATTCCATTTTGATGTATTATACCTGACATATAATACTTTCTTCTGTCAGAAGGTGAGCTTAAAAATTTAATAATATTTTGGTAATGAAGTAATTTGAAGGTCAATAAAGTTTTATTAATGCTAATAGTAATATCATAACGCGGTCAACTTGTAACTGAATATTTAATTTTATTCTTAATATATAAAGGATACATGAAGAAATATGTATTTACGCATTTTAAAACTTTTTCATTTAATTTCTTTCTTATTTTAAGTAATTGTAATATCGATTTTTATTTTAGATTTAATTTATAGCTATTTATATATTAAGACTTGATTTATTGTTTATTTTTCTGACATTTGCATGCTTTCTAGCTTTTAGTTTCTTTCTAGCTTTTAGTTTCTTTAGGGTTTGCAGGTAGAGAATGAATGTCTCTCTTTTTCTAATTAAAAAAATAATTAGTAGTCAATTTTTTTTTAATGCCCATCCTCAAGTATTCCTAATAGTGGTAAATGTACTAATATATCACTTGTCTTAATAATACTCATAAATATATTATTATTAGATTTTTTTTCGTAACGCTCTGAACTTCTATACTGGGTATTTACGGGCACTCTATTGACCATTCTCGTTACAAAAATGTTAATACTGTGTATTTTTCTTTATATTTTCTATTCCAGCGGTACACTACAATATATTTTCTAGAGAAACTGCTAGAGTTGGAAGCTGTACACAACACACATGTATGACCTGAAGGCGATGTAAAACGTGACCCAAGCAAACGACACCGAACACGCCAATATAAATTGTTCAAAAGTTTTGTATCGCTTTACAAAACTTTCCAAGTTTGTCTGGCTGCCCCTGATGAATGCTCTTTTGAAAGAAATTCATTTATGACAAAGATATTTTTTTGTTTTCCCGTGAGCTTAAGAGACGATATAAATCTCTATCTCAGAGCGAAGATTGAACTGAGAAAAACAAATATTTGTAAATTTTTCAAAACAAAAAATAGCTTTTATAAATTTTGAAAAACTTTCCGCATTAGAGAAATAGTTCCGAGGTTGCAGAAACAAGTAATTATTAATAAGAACTACACCTGAACAATAATCTATGGATCAAAACAAAGAATTCTCTCGTGATAGTATCGAAGCCTTCGGTTCAGCAATCAGTATCAGTATCCAATAAACCAATAATTACAAAGAACATTTAAATATATCTTTAAAGAAATGTATATTCGTATATCGATAGAGTAATAATAATTTAAATTAGTATTGTTACTCATTAATTACTATTAAAGGGAATCATTACATTTAACACGATTCACAATTATGCGATATATTTTAAATATAAGGTATCAATAGAGGGTTCCATCGTGGTCACACCACTGACGTAAATGTAAAACACACTAAGGAGTATTCTAAATTTTTGTAATGGTTATTTCTTCATTATTTCGCATTGAAAGAGTCCGTCACAGATAAAAGATATACGACTCCCTGGCAGATGACTGTCAATGCTATTTTGATTTGATCCTGAAGAGGCAGTTCTTCTCCAAATCTAGGACATATTCATTAAAAATTTAATTAGAAAAGGCGTGTTATCTCGACATTGGAAAATAATATAAAAAAATCTTCATAATACATCAATAGTGGTGGATAATTCAACTGCATCAAGTGTAGTGGATAATTCCTTGAACAGCGTTTGATGAGATAAATTAAATTAGTTTGTAAAAGTAATTTTATTTTTTATATTACTACTATATGAAATATATTATATTCTTTGGTACAGAGTCAGCCCCTTCGTGTTCTTCTATAGAGCACGAATTAGCTACACATTTATAACAAATTGCGGAGGGCACCCATGGTAGACCCCAGCTGTCGTTATATTACTCTCGATCTCGTATATTATAATTATCGAACTTATTTCTGCATCTGAAGTGGAGTTTCATCTTAGTAATAAGTAATTAAGTCAAATATATTGTATACTTTGCTATTTTACACATTATTACTAAATTTATATTTTTTTTTAGTTACGACAGTCTTCTTTTTATTACTTTCTTTTTGTTTCTACATTCTTTTAAGCTTTTCATAATGAATTAAGGAAATAAAACATTATTGAAATCCATTACACTGTTTAATGACACTGTAATAAAACTTTGAATGAAATATCCCCAACTGTAAGCAACTTTTTCTCATGATATTAACACAAATATCATGTATAAAACAAAATCCTATTTCGTCGGTCTGTCTTTTCGCTTATTTCCTGTACTCTACACGACGGATGTTTATGCTCTTATTACTAATGCTCAGATATTTTTTTCCTGAGAGAAAGGTATGATCGTGTCTTAAAGTCCAGCTTATATCGACGAATGCTATATTTTAATACTTGTATAAACCGAAACTTATTTTAATACGTTTATTTTTTGCGTTAGAGGCTTAATGTCAAACATACAAAATACAATGTAAGCTTCTAACAAAATCGAGGTACCGAGGACGTTGAGACAAGGGATGTATGGAGATTAATGATCGTATTTTATTACGCGTTGGACAATCTATTCCATTGTGTTTTATAGGCTTTGTTTATATTAAAACCTGAAATCTAAATGTCATATCTATATTGATAAAATAAAAAGTACTTATATAGAATAGTCATTACCACCAATACACGATAGTTTAGTCATCAAAGCAATAGATACAGACTCTTAGGGGTCGCAGGTTTCTTCATTCTCTTTCAGTCAGTCTCTTTCACGTCCTGAGTGGAATATCAAGATTATTTTAAGTAAAGTCACTGGATTTTGATATGCGTTGTATTTCACATAAAATAACAATTTTTTAAACAGTTCCAGAACTTTAGTCTTGGATTTTCGAATTATTATTTATATGGTACAATTACGTAATGGGAAGAGATATAAAACATTTAACCAGCAGAGTCTTAAGTATTATTATGGATAGTTAAAAGAAGAGGACAATCGAAATAGATATGTATGGAGTGCGTGAAAAATGGTATGGTGCAGAAGCAAGTTTCCACTGAACTAACGTATATGATAGAAGAGCATGAAAGAAACTTACATGGCGCCGTTTTTATGGTTTCAAATTAGAACACGTTCAGTCATGCTTAATCGATTGTTCGAGAACGAATGAACAAATGAATATTTGATATACCGAAGTTTAATTAGTAATATTAAGAACTGTGGTCGCTTTCATTGTACTGTACATTGAGCCCAGAGACCACACCGAAACACGAGTAACAAACTCACAGGAGATTCACATACAGTAACTATTCTAGTGACTTTTCTTGAAGGGATATTGCCAGATGACGAAACTCAAGTGCTTTCTTGCTGATATCCCCCATCCTTCCCCATTCTTCGATAGTGACAACGTATTTGCAAATCCTCATTTTTTCATATGTTCATATATTACATAAACAAACAATAACAAAAAATAATCATTTTTTATTATCTAATTTTAATCTCATATTTGTATAATATAATATTAAATATATTTATTACAATATTTCCTTCAAAGCAATTCTCAAAGCTAATAAAATGAATGTAAACAAAGTTATTTAACATGATCTCATCCAATAAAGCGACTCCAATTAATGGGTACTAAAATCACGTTAAGATTCCCTGAGGCCATCTCACATCTTATATTATTTTAGACTCGTATTATTTTAACTACTCAATAAATGTTATATCATTTTAAGATATACAAGTATCTTAATTGTAAGTATATTAATATTAATATTTTAACCGTATTTGCCTTGTGAATACGTATTAACATTACAAAATACAGTAATAAAACTTTTACCAAACACCCTTTTTTAATTTAACCTAAAACTCAGGTATAACTTTTATGAGACTAATACACTAATATATATTCAAGATTTATGTTTAAGATAACTTTATTTACCAACATTAAAGTCCAACCTTCATGAAGTTAGTCGTGAGGTCACAAGACGGCCTCAGACACGAAAGTAATTATTACAGACCAGATTGGCTCAAATCACGAATTTGTTTTTAATAAACATACTACTCATAATTGAATTGAATTTAATATATTTATGGTTATATTTAAAAATATCAGAACAGTAAATCTATGCGTTTATAAGTTTTGATCTAAGAGATAATCTTGTCGGTTTTGTCTTGTCAAAATAATTCTTTTGTAAACTTAATAAACAAAAGTCTCCGTTGTAACGAAACAGAGTTCACAAATAACAAAATTTATAATTAACTTTTTGCTATGTACTTATATTAAGGTTCTTTCATTCGGAGCTTACAAGATTAAATATATTTATTTGGTCGGTCTACTCGGCCAGTAAAAATGGATCCTAATTTATACTAATTTATATTAACAAAAATCTAAAATTTTTTGAAACCAAACCAATTCCTAGTATAAAATTTTAAGGACTTATCTTAATAATGGCTGCGCTACTCGAATACCTAGAAGTGTGTTATGTTTGCTTTAATGACGATTACATAATAATATAATATAATAATATAATATAATAATATTAGTATATAATTGATGTCATCTGAGAATATCGTAAAATGTATTTATCAAGGCACATTGCTTACAGTAGGTTGTTAAAGTTACTTGTAAAATTCTACACACATACATAATTTGTTTCTGTTTACTCGCTGTATATGTGTGCGTGTTAGAAGATTATACATATTTACTATAACTATAATATACTCATATGTTTGTTAATTATAAATTATTGTAGACTTAAGGAAGTATATTTTGAAATAAGTATACTTTTGCAATATACGAATAGAGTAAGAAATATTAATAATATTAAATCAACATCATCATCATCATCATCTTAAACAAACATATCTGAGACAAATTCAATACAATAGAAATACAAGCAAAAATAAATAGTACTAATGGAATTAAACAATACCTGTCTTTACAGATGTGTATAAACTGCATGTGTGTGTGTGTGTGTGTGTCGGCATGTGTAGACATAATATCATAAAAACGGCCATTTATTGTTAACAATTATTCAGTACTAAGTTTTGCAAACCTCCCAAACAATATCTGAAGTAAGTTCAGATAATTTAGCTTTTTGACAAAGATGGGGGTCTTCCCAGGCCCGCCAGTTTCAATGAATTATGCATTTATTTATTATTATAAATACTTTTAAAAATCCTATGAAACATTTATTAATATAACTGTGAAGGTTATCATTCTCTTTATAAAGCCACCAGCTGCATTCGAACAAACGCTAAAAGTCCTGCCACATTCGGTGAAATACGAGTAATAACATCTTGAAAATCGGTCCCAAAACATGAAACGTGTAGAATCTACACAATTTTTCATGTTTAGACACTATACAATAGAGAAACCAGCACATGTTCAATATACATATTAAAATTATAATATATCTACCACAACACACACAAACACACACTATTTTGACAAAAATATATTTCATGATAGGGGTCGATTATTTAAATATCACATTGATTCCCGTATACATAACAAATCAATATATATTATTATATTTATTTTATTTTTATAACGTTGAAGTTGAGAATATTATAAATTTAATTAAATAAAATGATATAACTTTCTACTTCATTAGCAGGCTATTCAAAATATATGGATGCAAAAACGAGAACATTGTAAATTAATTTAGCTTTTAAAACTATACGAAGCCCAATATAGAATTAATATGAGATGGAAGAGGGATTATATTTAATTTAATATAATGCCTTTAATGTAGTTAACAGTAAAGTACTAAAACACAATGGCGTCTGCCCACAATTATTTACAATAGATTCAGTGTAGTAAGAAAATATTAGACACTGCAATAAACGACCGCCACCTCTAACAATAGTATAGCAGGTATTATATTCACTTAATACAGTTCAAAGCAATTTATTTACAATATCTATAATAATGAACATAGAAAAGTTTAAGTTTTATATTTTAAATCGTTACATTGCACTTATAAACTAAAATTCTACCTCAGTAGAACAAGCAAAAAACATAAAGAACAACATAACCTACGACTTCGCTTACCAATTCTACTTCTGTATTTGAAAGAGAAATCAATAATGGGGATGCCCTTAGTGATAGATAATACACATTATAAAAAATATATATATACGTTTTTAATAACATAGTAACAATATAATTTTAAATATCAATGTGTTTATTGTAAAAATGCGGGCAATGAGTAGGTTTTAACCACAGAACATTTAATTTAAAACAAAATAGGACAATGGTTTTTATAGTATTAATTAAACCAAAACTGGAAACAAAAATGCTAATTAAAGACGTTAAAAGAAATCTGTAAAATAAACCTGTATAAAATATGGCGAGACTGTGCTCCTAAAAACACAATTCATTACAAAGTATCACGTATAATTATTTTATTGCTAATTATCTTTATAACAAAAAAATATAATCACTTCTCATCTTTGTTTATTTAATATTTAAATAAAACAATTAATTATAAATTTTGTATACTTACAATTTTAATTACCACCTAAATCTTAACCTTATGCCACACACACATACATACATCGAATGTTAATCATTTTATACATTATCTTTGATGATTGAATGATGCAATGTATGTTTTATATATCCAAGGTTATTGACCTGTAATGGAGATACACACATACAAATCAATATCATTGTATTTTATCATTCCACGTCTGGTCCTCCGAGGTACTATAACACATGGTGTACGTTAAGAGCTTTTATATTATTTACAAACTGATTAGCAAACTTTCCCATTAAAAATGATATACTTTAACTTTACTTTGTAAATGTGTCTGTGTTGTTTGTTGGTAAATTTTGGTGTTTGAAAACCACTCATCAATTTGTTTTATGGTAACATTAAAAAAAAAACTTCTTTGTTTAAACTTTAATCAGTTTCAGAAAAAAACTTTGCTTTTGATAGCCCATTTTACGAGGATGTTAATAAAATAAATACAGAATACGACCCTTACAAGCTGTAATGTATGTCATAAAAAAATTGAGAAATAATGAAACTGTACTGTTGCTCTTTCCTTCCTGGGTTTATTCAGTGGTCTTATGTTTCGAACGTTAAACACCTTTTAAGAAACAATAAATGTTAAAACTATTATTTTGATTTCAGTGTCATGTTCAACGCATTTAAGGGCTTTTTATGTGTTTTCGTTTACTGCCTAATATACAAAATTGTAAAAGAAACTCAAATATACTTATACAATCCATCTTACACTTGAGAAACGATAACTACAAAAATAATGCTGTTGACATCGTTTCATAGCTTTTAGATTATACTACGATACAACACATAGTCTAAAGAAAGGGTGTTTTAGCAGGTTTAATTTTATATTTTATTAATTTATATATTATTAATATTAATGTACTTTCATTTTTATAGAGGTCCGTTACCATTTGCATTTTAATGTATATTACAAAGCGTCTGTATAGAAGTACAATGAATATTGTGTATATGTCTCTTAGGTATAATATTTATTTAAGAAACAATCACAATTGACAAATAAACAGATTATTAGTTCATTAAGTAGATATAATTTAAGAATTGATATGAAATCAATTAAAAGATTCAGATCATAACATCTCTGAAGCCATCTTAGCTGTAATAACATAAACAACAAGTCAATTACTGTTAGTACTTTGTCAAGTTCACGCTTTGTTGTTTGTGATATTGACTCAAACTTATGTAATATAACATCACTGGAGCGACAACTTTGACGATTAGTTGGTGACAATATAAAGATATTAAAATATAGATCAATTATTATGTGACAAACTTTGAAATGAAAATAAATTTATAACAATTAATACCTTATTGTTACAAATGGGTAATAAAAAAGGGATCTTTTTAAGAAGTTCCTTTAAATGCTTCAAGACCAAGTTAATTTCACGAGTACGTAATAATATAAAATATCTTTACATTATGAAAACAAAACTATTAAATAAGTAATCTAAGACTTTTGACAAATTTATCATCAAACTAAACTTATGAAAAACATCAAAATGTCTCGAAGTATTTTCCTATCATAATAGACAGTTGAATACTGAACTAACGAGGATTAAACAAAGTGACAATTAGTGTTTATATTATGTGTTACCTGACAATAACATTATAATAAGTTAGAACTTCTTATATTTAACAATTTACTATGAGTTTATTAAATATTAGTTTTTTTATCTTCTAATTTATAATAATGTAAATTAATGAATTGTTTAGAACCAATGAAGCTCAATAATAAATACCATATTTAGTACATATATATAATATATAATTAAAAGAGCGATATTGAGTACTGTTTTCTTTGAGCAGTTATTATTTTGTCCTAAAAGTAATTAATTTGTTTAGAGAATTTTATGAACAGTACAATTACTCAGGACATGGGGAAGTGAAGTTATTGTCTTCTTCCAAAGAATGTTGTATATAAGTGAAATAAAGTAAACTATATTCGTATTTAATTAAGTTCATCTGACCTTGCTTATCATTAGTATCTTGATAAGTAGTTCATAATAACAATAAGTGATACAATGAACTGAAGTGATGAAATGTTATTTAATATCTATTTCTTGTTACAGGTAAATAGTATGCAGTACGTAAGCAGGAAAAATACGAGGAGATAAATTGTAATATATGTATCAGAATACTTATTTTTTAAATACATACGATCACACAACCGATTTAAAAATATCATCGTTAGAAAGCTACATTATTAACGAGTATCATTGTACTATTTTCATCTCGATATTTCAATCCAATTGGAATCTAAGCGAGTGAAATCCGAATAAATCGCAGATATAAAGCTTTAGGCATAAGTTGTATATTATTCCGTGAAATAAAAACTGTTTCCATTAAAAATTTGTGTCTTACAAACCCTGTCTTATATCAACGAGGGAGTCGTGGGATATGTGCGATACTAGATAAATAACAAAATCCTACTAACGTCACTGAGTTAACAAGTAATCACCCGTGACCTCTGAATGTTCTCGTTCTCGTTCTCGTGAATTGAGTAAACTTCTGAACTATTCGAGAAAATTCAAGAAAAGTGTCAAGACGTTTTAAGACTATTAGAAAGAAGAAAACGCATTTGTAAATAATATAGTATATTAAAAACATTGAATCGAATTGATTTTTATTATTTAGAATAATTTAACGTTACACACAATAACAAAAATACACAATATTATGAATTGTTCTGTATACCCAATCAAGTGGTGCACTACAAAATAACTTCTATAGTTCTAAGCCAAGCACGTTCGTATGATCTGAAAGCGATGGAAAAAACGTGACCACAGAACTTTCTAAGTCATGTATCGCTTGACAAACTTTTTGTTTGTCGGGCCGCCCGAAAAGAAACCTTACAATTATTCTGGAAAAGGAATTCAAAAAGCTTTATAAATAAATCGATTTACAACTTAAATTACAAACAGCATATATATGTACATTATATTATGTAATTCGTCGGCTTTGATAGAGATACTCACTGAAGTAGAAAATTCTCTGAACAGCACTTGACGAGATAAATTAAATTAGTCTGTAACATTTATTTTATTTTGTATACTACTAAGATATGCAATATATTATTAACCCTTCGTGTTCCACTATAGGGAACCAGCCACCTTTCAATTTATTAAAAATTGCAGAAGTAACCCACCCTGCTATGCTACTGCCTGTATATTAAGAGTCTCATATTCAATAGCTCCATTCCATTGAATATGCGACTCAACAAAATATTAACATTGATATTTGTGTACGATAAAATATTAAGTGTTAGTCAAAGTCTACTCTCGAAACATACACAAGAATATAGTATTTGTTTGTGAAACACTTTACCTTTTTAAAAAACAATTTAACTGACGTCTTTTTAAGTAACTAAACCTTGATTTAACTTTATTTATCAGACACGCTTTATGAAGAGGTCCTCCATATCATACTTTGTTTTTTTTTATTTTAACCATTTTTTTTTGTCAATATTATTTAATTGGTATAAATTCCACCCAAAACTATAAAATGTATTCGTTACGCGTTCAGTTAGGATCTGTTAAAATGAATTTACCGCCATTGAAGATGCGCTGAAAAACAAAGTGATGTTTCAGTTATGTTGTGTAATGCTGCTTAATGGCGGTACATTTCTCGATACTCTAATTTTAACCTTTTGTTCGGAATCTCACAATAAGGGGCAACCGTTACGATACTTCAAATCCTGTTAAATCAAATGTGAAGTTATTTAAAATACTGTTACCGCTACCGTTAAATAGTAAGTGACGACTACTACTAGTGTATTTATTTTATTTTATATATAGAGATAATAATAACAATAAATATTATTTATCACTCATAAAGAAAGCTATTTAAATATTAAAAATAGAGTTATTTAAACAGAGCCGGCAAAAATATAATAATGAACTAAAATAATCTTTAACACAATACTTCTCTTCACTTCTACGAGGGTCAAACTGAAAGTTCTTAGAAAATCAAAAACTAAGCATTCTAGCAAGTTATTAGTTTTATTGTAACTTTTCAAAATAGCGTCCATTTACATCAATACATCGCTGCATTCGATGGAACCATTGAGAAAAGCACCTTGCCCACTCGGCCTTAGGGGTCTCTTCGACGGCGTTTTGAAACGCAGCCACTGCTTCTTCGGCGTCTATAAAACGTTTTCCTCGAAGTTTTTCTTTTATTTTCGGAAATAAATAAAAATCGCAGGGTGCGAGGTCGGGGCTATAAGGCGGGTGACCCAGTAATTCCACGTCTGAGGTCACCAAATAGTCGATCGTTTGCCTGGCGGTGTGCGACGAGGCATTGTCGTGATGAAGGAGGATCCTGCTGCGAGGTCGTTTCTCTCGAACTTTTTCCAAGACAAGTGGCAAACAATTGTTAGTATACCACTCTGCATTAACCGTTTTCTGATCCTCTAAGACTACTGTCGCGTAATGACCTGTCTTTCCGAAGAACGAGGCCACCATCTTTTTTCCAACACTTCGACCTCTCTTCACTTTAGTTGGCAACTCTTCGGAAGGAAACACCCATTGAGCAGACTGTCTTTTGGTTTCCGGATCATAACAGTAAATCCAGCTTTCGTCACCCGTTCGTATGTCGAACACAGCATTTGAGTCACCTCAGTTAAATTTTTGGATCATTTCTCGGCACCAATCAACACGGCGGAGTTTTTGAGCCTCGGTCAAATTATGCGGTACCTATCCAGCGGGCACAAAGCTTCCTGACCGCTAAATGTTCATGGAGGATTTTGTGCACTTGACTCATACCTATGCCTAGACTTGTCCGAATCTGCTGATAGGTCACTCTTTTGTCAGTCTCTATCATACGCCGCACAACACTGATGTTATCTTCAGTCGTCGCTGTAGAAGGCCGTCCCTCACGCAAATCATCGGTGAGATTAGTTCGACCACGTTTGAATTCATTAAACCAGTTGTAAACTGTGGCACGAGATGGGGCTTCATCGTGAAAAGCCAATCGAAGTCTATCATAACTTTCTTGTTGACTTAAATGACATCGAAAGTCATAAAAAATCATTGCACGAAAATTTTTTCGGCTTAAATTCATTCTGACGTGCACAGACAATTTTCAATTTGCCGCCAAATCGTAAAACAAATGACAAATGAATGAAATGTACACTCAATAATATTGGTAAAGAGTTCTATTTTCAAAATTTAAACTATTTTTTTTAATATAATGCTTTTAAGTGGCCAGTTCTAAAAACTTTCAGTTTGGCCCTCGTATCAAGCTTTACTCTTGATGACAGAATGAACATATTCAAGTAAAATATAATAATTGTTGACTATTATGTTATAATTATTTATTAAAAAGTATTTCCATAACACAAAACATTCCTGTATAGTGGGAGTTTCGCTAATATAGAAAAAATATTCACAACGTTTTTTATCGAATAAAATACAGAATATGCCATATATTCTTATGCGACTTAGCAATCAAATGTTACAACTAAAATTAATATTCCTATCGCTTACTATCTGGTGTACTAACTGGACCGAAGTGCTTCATTTGAAACAATATAGTTTAATGCTTTTGTTCCAGTAAGATAAACATGTTATTTGTTGTAGTTGGTACTCAAATAAATTTACTACTTTTCCCATTGAACAAAATAAGTTGATGTTTAATTTGAAACAAATTACATTATGACAGTAAAAGGTGGTGTAAAATGTATGAAGAGAAGTAATTTAATCCATCTGTGCTATGATTGAATTGGTACATATTTAATTAGCTCTTTGCGACTAAATTTAAACATGGATGTTCTAGTTTAAACGGCAGCGACATTTTAATTAAGTGAATATTGAAAAGAAAAATCATGCCTCAATTTATTATCGTTGAGAATAATTGAAAACATTAAATAATAGGAAAATCTAATTATTTTATTTAACATACAGCCTCTAAGCACTAGTTTCATAATTTTCGTATTAGGAGAGGACATTTATATATTACTGAAATCAAATATCTATATATTTCTCTATTAAGATTGTATGTAACCAAATTATGATTATTAATTTAAATGTATATATACGAGTATTTTCTTGATCATAACACAGTTGTTATGATCAAGTAAATACTCTTTAAAAAAGAGATAATAATTATTTTGAAGCATTTATAACTCTAAAATAGTTTTAATATACAAATGTCATTATCTTGCGGTTCCCATCAAATGAGATGTTACTTCTGTAAACCATTTGTTGTATTCATTTCAAATATTTCAATTGTTCTTACAGTTCCTTATGACTATATATTTCTTGAGTCATTTTAACAATCCTAAACTCAATATATTCTTATAGATTGTTCAACTGATGAATTCTGTGTAAAAATATAGAAGATGTGTGTCTATATGACCGTGTATCAACCAAGAGATAGGAGGAATATTTCTTATTATTATATGCCTCCCATAACTTCCATTGACTTGACTAAACTAGATTATATACACAATCAAAGCAGTACCACATTCTTTACTTTAGAAACGTGAAATAAAGAGTACTCTTTATTTCACGTTTCTTTATCTTAACAACACGTCCCCAAGTAATCGTTTAATTTTAAACTACTCGTTCAATTATAATACAGGAAATCTATGCAGTGCACAAGATTTACATACAGTTTGTAAAGACATTTATTTACGAAGTTATTTCCATATTGAAACGATAAATAAAGTAGTAATAAATATAATAAATATTGCTATGTTATTTATAATACACATATTGTTTAGAAGTAATAAGTACTTTTAATTACCATTAAAAAAAATATTATAAGATCTTAGAAAATCATTTAAGATCAGGCCATTTAATCATATGTAATAATTTATTTCAATTGAAAAGAATTACAATTCATATAATATAAAACCTTTCATAAGTATTCATTTATATAATTGATTTTATCCTAAATATCATTTCCACTCAAGCGAAGTCGCTAACAAAAGTTAGTCTTGTTGTAAAATAAAAATAAAAATATTAAAAACGGAAATGAAACTTATATAAATATAAAAATTGTATTTAAAGAAAATTAGAAATTATAATTTTTTAAATAACTAAACCGTATCTGGAATCTTTAATAAAATATTATCGTTATAAGATAATATATTTATGTAATGGTTTAATTATTTAGTTAATTAGCGGTGTAGAACTTCTTTTATTTTTTTTTGATTCTGCATCCACAGTGGATTTTCATGCTCTTATTACTGACACTTAGAGAATTTCTCCCAGATTTAACGTTGAGAGAAGTGATGTATGGAGATTAATTGGTGAAGTTTCAAAATTATGGTATAATTTTGTAATCAACTTCTCTATGACCCCGTAAAAATGATATGATAAAGAAGCAAGTCTCCCCTGCGATGACATATGATAGAAGAGCATGGAAGAAATAAATTTTTGCCACAAATAACTGGAATAAGGGCAAGATGATCGTTTTAAATTAACAAATTAGGACACGATTAGGTAAATTATTCACACAGAATAAATCAATATACCATCCTAAATCAATTATACGACTCTAAGAGCAAACAGTTTAAGGTAGAAAAAGTAATTTTCCTCAAGTTAACTCAAATGAATTACACAGCTCTTAGAGTCTAGATTAAAACTTTAAGTTAAAAGTACACACTACCTTCACGTCTCACTTGTGTCAGTTTATTAAATGCGGGATACATTTATGAGAGTTGTTCTTGTTATGTTTATTTAAACTTAGCTATACGAATTTACGTATATGCATTTGAATATTTCTATCAAATTAATTCTCAAAGCTAATAAAATGAATGTAAACAAAGTTATTTAATACGATCTCATCCAATAAAGAAACTTCAATTAGTGAGTAATAAAATCACATTGAATTATTCCCTCAGACTATCTCACATCATATCTTATTTTAGATTTGATTCGAACTACTCAATAGATGTTACATTATTTTTACATATGTATATTATAAAGATATACATATAAAAAGTAACAACACAAATGTATGTGCTAAAAGTACATACAAATATAAGATATATAAATAAACTTAAATTTAAATTTTTATAGCATCTTAATATAAGAGATATCTTAATTTCCTCTAATCACGATTATAACTAAATAATTTAAATATTTTAAAATTAAGTAAACGACCTATGAAAATATTTTTATTCTTAAAGATTAGATTAACAAAGTTAATATAATTGAATTGTTCGAAAGTAAAAGACCCATACTTATATTACATATATTTGTTTCAAACTTAATATTTTAATATAATTGATTTAACTCAAAAGTAAGAGATTCAACAAATTCAAAGAAATAGAATAGAGATAAATGGACAACAATTCATTATGATTCTTATTTCGAAGTTTATAAATACTTCATTATAGAATTACCATTATATTTGATGTTAAAAGTTAGAATCCTTGTAAATGTAAGAACATCATAGAACTAATGAAGTGGATTGTTATTCCATGTTTTTTATATCACACTTTGGTAGAATTCAAATTAGTCCTCACGTACTCATAACGACTGTGACTCAACAGTCAATACTATAAAAAATAATAAATAAGTTAAAAGACCATCCATGCAATTTAGTGTTGTTCCATGTCAATATAATCCTTTGAAACATGGAACAGTACAAATAGAATCTGACGTTACATCTGTGCGTCATTAAAATAAAAATGTCTGACTTTGACTGTACAATAATTACACGAAGTTTTTAATTATATTTACACATTATTAATGTTTAATTTTTCGTTATCAAAAGTAGTTTCCGTATTGGATATTTGTAATTATTGTACCTATTTGTCAGTAGTTCTGTTATAAATATTTTTTCATATTATTACTTAATTTACATATTTTACTAGATTATTTTAGATTTTCTTCTTTTTATAGTGCCAACTGTATTTGTAGAAAAACAAACATTTACTTAAATTTATTATATTCAAACAATTACTATTGAACCGAATTTAAATATCTGTATTTTTGGGTACACTGTAAATTACAGTAACAATTCAAGCCTTAATTACTTAGTAACTGAAAGGGCAGACTACTAATTCGTTTAAGTTATACGTTTATACCTTAAAAATTACCATACAAATGGAAAAAAATGTTTATTGATATTACAGGAATATAGTTAAAATTCAATCTCTATTAAATTATAAATTCAACTAAATAAAGCTTATTAACATTTAAAAAATTAAGTGCACAAAGTTAATGTTTTAAAATTTAACCTCAAACTCAGTTTTTACTTTTATAATACTAAAACACTAACATATCTACTAGATTTATGTTCGAGATAACTTCATTTACAAACATTAAGGTCCAACCTTTGTGAAACCTAGCCGTGAGGTCACGACACGTCCTCAATAATAATAACTTTCGTGTCTCAACATGAAAGTAATTATTACAGACCAGATTGACTCAAATCACGAATTTGTTTTTTATAAACATATTTTATGTGAATTGTATTTCAATTTAGTTTAATATAAAAATGTTTAAGGTTTTCCTTATAATGAGACGAGAGGCATCATTAAAAAGATATTTCATAAGTAACAAATTTAATTATTTCCCTGCTTACTGTACCGGTAAAGATATTTCTTTTTAGACAGGATTTTCAATATTAAATATATTTATTTGGTTGGTCGGCTTGGTCTGTTTTCGTGAAAATCTATTTGAGTCTAACAATAAGATAACAACCACAATAGGCAACATTTGAAACTCTTAGAATCTTGAGAAACATTCAAGGTTTAATGTTAAGAGCTTTAGAATTGTTGTCTTTTATAAAAAAGCAAGATTATATTTGACATAAATTGTGTATTTAGTTGTAATTTGAATTACATCTCAATTGACTTCCGTATGTGTGTATATTTATTGCTTCGTAGCTGATATCCAAGTGTTACAAGTCGAGTATGAGAAAATATTAAGTGCACTTAAGAAATGATGGGGGCTTTAATTTAATTACTAATTGTTATTAATTAAATAACAATTAGTAATTAAATTAAATTAATAATATAATTACAATATAAATATGTTTAAAGTTAAATAACGTTGTCGTTCATTGCTGTATAAATATAATTATTGCTTCCTCACTAACAATTATTTCTAAAAAAATCAAGTTAGACTTAATTAAGGACGCAATAAAATACTTTTAATTAATTATACCACAAACGACGAAATGAAATATGTATTACATTTTTAAGATATAAATAAATTAGCAGGAAAAATAAAGTTCCGTAGATTGTTAACAAAATATATATCACAAAAATTCTTAATTAAAGTAAGAGTCAGAATAATTTCCTTAATAAAGTTAATTATTTTGTTATGGCAAATGTTTCACAACACGTAAAATACTATTTGGCCCTAAATAAAAATATAATACAATAATATTAGTATATAAAAGATGTCCTTTGAGAAAAGAACAAAACGTATTTTTGCAATGTAGTTAGGTTTTCAGGTTTGTAATAAAGTTCTTCACACATACATAATATATTTATAGTAACATGCTATACATGTCTGAGTGTGAGAAAAGACAATTCTAAGTTTGTGAATTAGACTGGTTGTAAGACTAAGGAAGTTTGTATTTCAAATAGTAATATATTTAGTATTACCATATTTATATTTTCAAATAGTAACAAATAGTAATAATAGTAAAATCTTAATCCAACATGTACAAGTACAATTCGATCATGAAACACCTAATAGTATGTTAATAGTCAATACAGGCAACAAACAATACTAATATTATATAACAATACCTGTTGTTACAGATTATATAACCTACATGAGTTGGTGTGTGTTAGATATAATATCGTAACGGACGGCCATTTCTTAATCAGCAATTATTTAGTACTTAGTTTTTCAAACGTTTCAAACAGTATCTGAAGTAAGCTAGGATAATTTAGGTTAAATAATACCTTCAAAATAAATAAAAATAACTATTAACATAATTGTGTATGTCATATCATTTTCGTTGGCAGTTTTTGGCATAAAACCTAGCTTGGTTATATCTTATTTAGTATTTTAGTATTATCCTGTACCTACCTCAATAAAAGGGGTATTAAACAAAAAGCTCTCATTTATAACATAAGAGAGAACTAACGCATCAAATTAAAGTCCAACACAGAGAGATATTGATTTGACCGTAGTACCTCTTGGCTTCTAATCGATATTAAATAAATATTACTTATTATAGTATTTTAAAGTCATTCAAATGGTACATAAACAAAGCATACCTTCATTAATTCTATCTGACTCGCAATATCCTTAGTATATAAACTATCTGATTACGAGTAAATCCAAGTCTCAAAGACATTGCTTCAAGTCTTGTGATTCTTTGATCAAGAATTCGTAAACATTGACTTATGGAGCTTACTTGGTTTTTAACTCTGTATATATCTTATATTTGTACTCGAATTATTAAGTTCAATAAATAAGTAAGTATTGTTTTAATGAAACACTTTGATAATACATATTTTATTTTTAATACAAATATTAATTCTCCGCTTGACTCAATAAATGAACATACAGAATGCGTAATTCTGCGAACAAATGTTTCAAACCACATTGTTAAATGTTACTTTACAGACTTAGGGCAACATTAAACTCGTTTAGAATACAAATTAACAGTAAAAAACTTGACTTAATAAATTTTAGTTTATTGTTGCAAATCCAAACCTATGATTTTAAAATTGTTTTCAAAATACAAAGAAAATAATATGAAAGTACTGCGAGAGCGAAGTACATGTAGTTTGGTAGAAGCTTTTAATATAAGGAACATATAAACATTTATAGGTAGCTCTAAAAAAATAAAACAAGTTAAAAACAGTGTCTTAGTGTATCATTAAACGACTAGTTAATTAATGAATATCTTTAAGAAATAATAACGGTTTTAACTACTATAATAAAAACTTTTTATATAATAACGATGTAAGTACTCAAAATACAAGTACGTTTGTTGGGATTGTTTTACAAAATCAAAAGTAAATCATGTCTATTTTCGTCTTTTGTCTTTACGTCAATTCAATTCATAAAATTCTACAACATTCACACAACATTCTTACATTTTAAGGACATAAATTTTAATTTTGGAAAATGTATTTTACTTAAGCAATATTAAAGAAAAATAGCAATACGCAATATTCATAAAGGCATCTTATATGTGTCTGATATTTGCTCGGTGGGTTGTTGGAGGCGTTATTTAAACGTACAAAGTGCAATATAGGAGTAATGTATATTTGAGTAACTGATACTGAAAGTAGCGCGATCTCAGACAGTACCCTTGTACAAATTGAGTATTCAATCCAGAGCCAGTATAATGCCCTCATAATATTTCAAATAAAGCTCTTCATACAATTAGAAAAGAGTATTGTACACTAAATTTTTTGTCTATTTCTACAATTGAAGATACGAAGTATTTGATTTCAATTATAATAAATGATTGTCCCTATATATGGAATGAAATAATATATATATATATATATATATTTTAACACGTTATTATGACATTAAACCTTCGTTTATATATCTGTTGTTAAATAATTTTTATAACCTTCTTCTTTATTCAATTTATATGAAAATTCAGAACGTTCATGTATTAAAATTGAATCAACAACGACTGCTTACCGCTTGGATAGAGACAGACAGGTTACATATATATGTTATAGTTAATTTTAAAATGAAAATTATATTAAATATAATAAAGAGAAAACTTTAAGTTATATTTAAATAAGTGATAAATAAAGGTACCCAAATATTGTAAATATTATTTTTAAAGTATAAAAGTGTCCGTTATTTCCTCAGAAACCTTCACAGGTGAAGAGCTACCTCTTTGAAATATTGAACAAAAGCCTTCAGTTATAAATAATTGCAAAAGAATTGTGTTTTCTCTGTAAGAATAATTCTTTTGTATGAACATAACAGTAACATAAGTCCTAGAAGTGATGTTAGTTATATTTCTGTCTATTTAAATATCGTCGGGAGTTTGACAAATCACATTCACGCATTGCCTATGAAATAAAAAGAGTATTTATTATAGCTATATTCATGATGTTTCTATTTAGGTCTTATTATTTTGTATAAATAGATAAGAGATCATATTATTTCATCAAAAAAATTATATATATTAAGTAATTAAAATTTTTTATTAAATAAAAATCGTATATTTTAATAATAGTAAGTAAATTCTCGTATACCTTAGCTATGTACTAGTAGAAACAATTTATTTTCATCTTTAAACATAAATGAATCTTCTTTGAATATTCAAAACGAATACAAATTTTATTTATAAAGAAATATAAATAAGTCTTAATGTTTTTTGGACAGGACTTATATCTACTTCTCATCATATACATTATGAATTCCAAGTAAACTACTCGTAGTTTAATAATATTACATTTCGAGATTTAATAGTATTTATAAGATATTCATAAGTTAATCTCTTGAAATTTCTTATAACTTAAACTGCATTCAATATTTACCTGAACTTTATGAATTTATGGTACATGTTTTTGAAATACCTTCATCTTGAATGTTAATTTCAACACGAATAATTCCTTAATACAAAGAGTTGTTAATCGCTGCACTGCATACAAATAAGATACTAGGGAGTAAGATACAGTAGTTGATTAATTTTTAACAGAATTACCATCTGAGGGACTAGAAACTTGAGCAAACATTGTCTCAATTACAAGTAGTAAAGAAAGAATTCCAACCATAAACATAATATTTTCACGTATTTTACATTTTAATTTAATCTTATGTTAAATTTATTTTACAGTTATATATTTGATAAAAAAGAGGTACGTAACTACATGAAGGAATAATAATATATTTAATATCCTCTAAACTAAGAAATCGTTTTGCAAAATATGAAGACCTTTGGTCTTTTGATATCAAGTGTATATGATAAGTACGCGAGCCACATTTGCAATAACGTTCCTAGATTATAAAGTACTGTAAATAAACATGTAATTCACGTTGTATTCTTTCACTATAATTGAAACTGAACCAAAAAAGAAAACGAACTGTTTGTTTTATAATATGTAATTTTCTTGTCTTACCATGGCTTCTTAAATTTTCATAATGCTTCGTAAAAAGAAGTTTAAATTTAGAAACGTTTTCTAATTTATACTTTTATTAGAATCTTATAATATACAAAAACATTATAATGAAAAAAACTAATTTAAATGAAAACCAACAACAACAACATTTTAATGAAATAAGTGAACTAAGATTGTTACAGTTCGTAGATTTAATTAAAACTGTATGGGACAAACAAACATCCCATGAAGAAGCTTAAGGTTACCATAGCTAATATCTACAAACATTGTTACTTGCAGATACATTGCCATTCCCAAAGAAACACTAAGGGTTGAAGCATCATAGGAGGGGTGGGGGAGTGCTCCAGCAATTAAACTTGCATCCAGCAATTAAACTCATTGTACGAAACGTGGCTATAACAACTATTTTTCGTAACTAACTCGATGAAAAGATAATAGTGCCCAGTCGAATAATCTGAAGTGCACTGAACTGGATTCATATAAGCATTATTACTAAAAATATATCTATAAGCATATTATATATATACATATTTAGTTATTGCAAAACGTTGATATAATAACTCGAACATTGTTAATATTGATGTACTTTATTTTCAGATATACTTTGACCCTGATACGACCTTGACTCTGATAATTATATACTTGGGTCGATTTAACAAAGAGAGAATTAACTTAATGCCAGTTTAGTATCTGTTCATTGTTGAGGTATAATCTCCTTAAGCACACATACAATTGCTCTTATAAACAACCTCCCTAAGATATTGCCTATTAGTTCGTTCCTTTTAGATAATGTAGTATTGCATTTTTGAAATGTGGTGATGGTTTGACGTTTTCTGAAATTTTCTTTTACGTTTTTTGATAAAATATTTTTCATGTTGGACTTTCGCTATCAACTTTAAAGATTTAAAAAATAATAATGTTTATGATAAAACCTAACTTACGCTATTTAAATAAAAGAAACGATAAGTTCAAAGTATAAGAATGAAGAAATATTTTTAAACGGCTTGGTAGAATTACTTTTTGTAATGGTAAAATTCCTTAAATTAAATACATTTTTATTAATATTACTAAAATTATGTCGTGTCGTTGTATGTCTTTCTTGCTGTATCTGGTCTCTTATACGACTCCCCATGGCGCACTGAATTTGCGTAACCCATATTTTAAAACGGACAGCACCATCACTAATATAATAAAGATTAATATTGATGATAATACATAATAAATTAATATTAATATTTTAAATATATTTAGAAGTAAAACCCAATTTTTAGATATATGAATAAACACCATATTCACCAGCTGAACAATTGGATTAGTAGGTATGATCTATATACATACATATTTGTCAGATCTTTGTCTAGCAATTTATATATGTTTAACTAAATATACAAGGGCTGAAATAGTTTATATGTATGTGGATGAAATTATATACAATTATTTCTCTCAGATGCAGTATAAATCACGCCAGGACATAAATTCTTGTTAGACGTTTAATCCGAGTCCGCTACAAATTTCATTTCATATGTTCGTATCGTCCTCGAGTGATTTCAGCCAATTACAATTAAACTTTATAATTAAATGTAAAAGTTAGTTTCCACTCATACAATAAGTATCTCGTTGAAAAGTTTCATTGGGAAAAAGTTTTAACATAAACTTTCTATACCAAAATTTGTTTAAAGGAAACAAAAAATCTACATTATGTATTTTCAAAAAGTCCAAATGCTTCAAATTCATATTACAGATTAGTTTCTATTTTTGTTTATATGTCTGTTGCTTTTCATATTGTAACGTGGCCTATAATATACTTTTATTCACTTTCTTGATAAACGAATATTGACACACTTTATAAAGCTCGATCTACACAAGTGTCAGATGTCAGCTCTAATGTCAAATTAGCTCTACTTCATTACAACGTAGTATCGCCTCCCTACCTTTTATTAAGTTCCGGTGCTCTACCCACGGGTGTCAGAGTAATGAATGTAACTTCTGCCCTCTCGTGCTTTAGTAATTGACATTTAAATTAAACCAAGATATCTTTAACCACGACCGTCACTCTAAAAGATTATTCATAATATTTTATAAATAAAACTATTTAATGATATAATTTTAACAAATAGTATATATAAAAAAAAATTATTGAAAAAAAATTTTTGTGAGAGTAATTTTTGTGTATGGTTAAAAAGTTTTTAGGTAGAATCTCGAAGGCTCCAGGTTGAATCTTATTAATTTAATAATTATCTTAAGAAATGTGTAGTACAATGCTATTACAGGTACATAATATTCAAATGATCATCATTTAATATCTACTTCATTATTATATTAAAATAACACCATGTATAATAAAAACAGAAGTGTTAACTGAGATGTGATCTCCATTATACGAGACCTGACCTCACACAATAATTAAGTTCATTCACATAGAACAAATTTACGAACTAATTAAACTATTCTATTTATCTATAAATTAATGTAAAATTTACATTGTATAAATATTAAATTGTCAAAACAGACTATTTTTATTGTCAATATTTATTGGATGTAAATAGTTAATAGTAAAGTTAGATAATATCTTTGTTCATTTATGCCCTACTAAATATATAACGGAAAACCTGAATCGATATGTAAACTCCTTATCTTTTACTCTTTTATCTTTTTCTCTTTTAGATCGAATATAATAATAAATAATATAAACATATTAATTATATACCTACGAGTATATTAAAGGAGAGAATATTTGTTCCTCCCCCACTATAACCATCACAGTAGTGTAAGAACAGCTTAAGTCACTTAAAATACTTAAATGTAATATGAAATAAAAATGTAATACACCATAACATAGTAGGAAAGACTCGGAACTCATATACGAAATAATGTTACTGAAATAATGAATTCTCTTTAAAAACTATGAACCTAATTAATTGTTGAAATTTAAATCATAAAATATTTTTTATGAATTTTTTTATAATTAATTTGAACTCAATTTTCTGTTGAAAGTTTCGTTCGTTTGCTTTTAATTTTCTTAATTAATTTAAAAATGGTCGGCGGTTAATAAAACCAATTTACTTTATATATATTATATTATATAAATGTTTATTCAAACGATGAAGCCGATTTATTTTAATTATATGTAATATAATAATTTATAATATAATTGTTTTCATTTATTCGTATTAAAATGTAAATACACACACACTCATAATTACAAACATACACTGCTATTCTTACACTCACACCTCGACATAATTATTTTAAAACTATTTTAAGCATCTATAATATTTGGCAAGAACAATTAAGTAATTTATTTCTTATTAGATAAGCTTTTTACTTCTTATTAACATTTCTTAAAGGTCCCGATCTCGTTCCAATATCGTGATAAAAATAATATATTATACTTACTTATAACCTGATCCCGAAAAAAACTTTTAAAACAATTCTAAAAGTTTTTCGTTTTTTGAGATCACATAATAGATACAAACACACACACACACACACACACACACACACACTATAAGATCTTTATAATAATAATATATATTAATAGTAGAATCCATAGACAGAAAATACTTGTAGATTCTAATATCAGAGCTAAATCTATTTCTGAATAATAAACCACCATTGATTCCGAAGGGACGCCATGTTTGCCAATATTTTAGTATTTTAGGTTATTATGAGTTATATTCGACTATCAACACATCGACCATCATTAAAATTATGATTGTCTTATTATATGTGAGAATTTATTTTACCTCAATATTTTATTACATCTTTGTATAACAATATGTCTGTAATAATTAAATCACTATTCAACTAACATTACAACGATACATTTTTATATAATAAAAATATGTTTTTTGGTTACGTTAATACTGTATTAAAAATGTTTTTTAATATATATTTTAAATGCTAATTAAATATGTAAAAAGTAATTGTTACGTGTTGAATACATAAAGTAAACTATTGTTTTTGTTATAATGTTTTGCTCATTATGGAAAAATTTTATGATGAATTTGTATTGAGTGTGGTGTCGTAAAAGTTTATGGGGAACGCTACGTAAAAGCGGCAAAGCGTACATAAATACTACACATACACACACACACAGCGTCTTCGCCGGCGAAGACGAGGCCCCCATCCAAGCACGTTGCTCCGGCGTTCTGCCGTCGGAGGACGTTAGTGTCAAATCCTAACCCACATCCAACCCTCGCTTCCCACCTAACGGCGTCCTGAGCCGTGGTCCGAGCCTCACAGGAGGCGCCCTCAGGACGCGCGTTCCCCTGGGGCCCTTCAGGCCCCCCTTTTTCAAGGGCGGGTCTCTGCACCCGTCCATTCCACCGGTGACGCTGTCATGGCCAGTAGGGCTAACAGCAGAGACAAACAAAAAAAAAAAAAAAAAAAAAAAAAAAAAACAGTTTGTTGTAATAAGTAAATAAATATAGAAAAGTGTGTGTGACATTTTTTTTATAGTCACGGAAAAACATACCTACATGTACAATTATAATAAAATAAGAAACAAAGTCACATTATCTTAATACTTGAGTCATTAACTTTTTTAGAATAATGTTTTAAATATTCTTAAGAATTTTTTTTTTATTGTTTGTTTAATATTTTTAGAAATATGAAATCTTATATCCGCTTAAAATTGTTGCTCATATTCGTTAAAACATATTTATTAAATACGAATAATTTGCATTAAATAATACATGGAAAATTTTAAATAATCTGCGTGTGTGTGTGTAATTGTATATTAACTACACATACATATAAAGATAACTAATTATAATCACAGAACGAGTTTGTTTTGTGAAGATAAATATTATAAAAAGTACATTAAAACTAAATTGTATTCTGTGAGTCGGTTTGTTTATCATCATATAGAATATACTCAGAAACGACAACTGCATCTGTAGTAATTGGATAAAAACTCATTACTTTAAAGTCTTATATAATAAAGCTTACAAACCAGTTTGGTCAAAAGCTCTCTTCCGCATTCATTCGCGACATGTTAAGACATTGAACTCTGTGACGTTGCAAAATTTTTTGCAAAATATCCAACTGGTTATTCATAGAGTAGAACATAATATTGCAGAAGTGTCGTTTCTATTTTTAGATTTTTTATTTAATAATATGTTTCATAATCAGGTATAGAAAAGAAGATCAAGAAAATAATTATTGTAATTAAATTAAATACGTTAAATTATAATTTTCCTTAAACGGAAATAAAAAAAATCGTGAAGGCTTTAGTAATAAATATATTAAGCATATAAACTAAGCCTGACGGCGCGTCTCTGTCCCACTATTTACTCTGTAAGCTCGAGTGAGCGACGCGCGGCAGTCGACAACACTGCAGCATGGTGTCTTGACCGTCATACATACAACCTTAGATAAAACGATTTATTTACGAAATACGCATAGACGAAAACTTTTAAAAACACAATTAAAAAATATATAAATTTGTGACCGGAAAGTTTTAATATCAAAGGTGCTGTTAATGCCTTCTATAATATAAATATAAGTGATTTATTGTGATTTAGTGAATTAAAATTATGAATTGTGTGAATAACGAACGCGCGGATATGGCGGGAAATATTGACAGGTGAGTGTTGTAAATATATATAACAAACTATTTCAATCTGCTGTTATTATTATTAAAAGAAATCAAATAAATATACAATAGCAAAAATATCAAATAATCACAAAAAAGAATGATGAGAATTGGTGAAAAATTCTGAATAATAAATAATATAATCACAAAATTTATTGGTTTTAATATTGATTTATGTATCTAGTAGTAGTTCATAATGCAATGTTGTTTGAGACCTAATTTTTAAAAGACTTGGCAATAGTGTGACACAACTGTGAAACTTTGCGAGAAGTTTTTAAAAACTAAACTATAAATCAAAATAAACACTTCCAATTTAATTTAATCTTTAAATTAAATTAAATTTGAATAGTGTAAATATAAAATTTGTATGTAAAATAAACGTAAAAAAAAATAAAAAAAATAAATTAATAAACAATTTAATGGGTTATGAACCTCCGACTGTTAATATTCAGTAACAGCGCTCTGTCAACTGAGCCACAATGATATACACTACAATGAATTTAAAAGAAATCATTTGTCTCATGTTTTAAATAAATATTCTAAGTAAGATTTCATATCTCTGAATACACTTGTTATGAATGTGTTTTGTTATTTTAAAATAATCAATATCTAATAAATACAAAATATATTTAATTAAATAAATATTAAACTGTAGAATTGTAACAAATTCCACATTAAAAATGAATAAAACGATAATAAAACAAATGGAGTCATTATAATGTAATCAACACCTCACTATATTTCTCTTGTTATCTAAAAAAACACTAAATTCACTTAATATATACAAAGTAATGTAATATATATTTTTAATAAACTAACAAAGAAAATAAACTTTATATAAAAAAAGATATTTTTTATTTAGATTACATGAAAAAGTCTTCGCTTATTACAAAATAATTATATTCCATTTTATTTTATTTTATTTTTAGAGTTAATTTTCAAAATAAGTTTAAAAATAAAGGACATTTTTTATCCGTACATAATTAATTCCTTTGGTTTGATTCTACAAATCTTAAAAGCAGTGAAAATAAGTAGTGACGTGTGCTCCTTTAAAATGTTTTAAAATATTTGTTATAATTAAGAAGCGATACTTCGATCAAATTTAAAATATTTACATAAAAAATACTATATTTATGTAATCAAATACCTTAATTACATCATATAAGTAGCTGATTAGTTGAATATATATATATATTCATTTTTTTTGTGTGTCTTTGCTGTTAGCCCTACTGGCCATGACAGCGTCACCGGTGGAATGGACGGGTGCAGAGACCCGCCCTTGAAAAAGGGGGGCCTGAAGGGCCCCAGGGGAACGCGCATCCTGAGGGCGCCTCCTGTGAGGCTCGGACCACGGCTCAGGACGCCGTTAGGTGGGAAGCGAGGGTTGGATGTGGGTTAGGATTTGACATTAACGTCCTCCGACGGCAGAACGCCGGAGCAACGTGCTTGGATGGGGGCCTCGTCTTCGGCGGCGAAGACGCTGTGTGTGTGTGTATGTGTAGTATTTATGTTCGCTTTGCCGCTTTTACATAGCGTTCCCTAACGTAGTCGCGTCGTCCGGGTCGAAAAGTACCGACTTGGGTCTTCTCTTTCTGACTTTAGGAGTCTTACGGGCAAGTTGAATATAGTTACATGTAACATGTTGCAGAACCAGTTTGATTGAAATAACAAAGAAACTACATGGAATATTATTTTTATTATATGAACAATTAGATACAGAAGGATTTCAAGGTTAAAAAAAATCTAAAGTTTTAAATATAAAATGAAACTGTTATTCTAAATCTTACTTTTTATAATTTAATTTTAATATATATTTGTTCATCTGTTGGGAAAATGTGCAAGAAAAACTCTGCATATCTGAGACTTTCTAGATATGGAGCTCGTCAGTAGGCCAGCATACTGTGTTACCTATATTTGGTGTGACCCGAATCTGTACAAATATATATAATTTAAATCTAAAAAGTAATACGAATAACGTAAACAAATGGACGTTAGCAATAAAATTATATTGACCCAATAAAAAATATTCAAAGCAAAAATAACGTAACTATTGTTCTAATGTTGCCTGTTTGTGGGTCACCTCGTCTGAATTAGGATTTTCTACTTTACTGCACAAATACTGTAATCTCACCGCGATCTATTTTATTAATTCATTACTATATATATATATATATATATATATGCTGTATTATTGTGATATCACTCAATTATAGAAGAGTCTTTGGTGTCGTTTGTACTGTTGGAAAATTATTTATTAAAAGTGAGATAAAAAAGATCAAGTAATAAAACAGCAATATTATAAAGACCATAGAATACTACTAGCAGTAAAATTCATATTTCTTATCATATATAACTTGATTGATTGTGTGAACTCTTTTGAACGGATGAGTGACTGAAGTACATCAACTGAAACCACGTGTTTCCTAAATATAAATATAAAATGGACTTTATTACAAAATAAATACAGTTGATATTTGAATACAAAAATTCATGGATACCAACGCGACTGAAATACTTTGATGTTAACATTAATATAATTTATTATGTATTGTTATTGTGATTATTCATTTTTCTAATAGAAAAAGTTAATATGTTATATATATACATATACCGTTAATATAATATTTTTTTCCAAAACCATCTTAAAGATCGTTATTTCAAATGTATCGACTATAAAATATAGATAATAGTCATAAAAAAGCAGTATTATTTAGTGCTTTTTTATTTTGCCAAGATTCTCAAATAATGTTATTAAAAGTAAGCCACAACAAGCTCTTACACAGTCACTAATTAGACTTACTACTCCCCGCCAGTAAATTTTGACAACCAAAGCATAAACTGCACTGCTCTCAGCTGTCGAGAACCAACAAAGAACACTTTTGAATAATTAGTTTTGATCTCATTATAACAGCAAGGGCACACAAGGGTGTAATACTTTAATTTGTAAACCAAGTTGTAGCCAATAAAGTCCTCCTTGTGTATGCGTTGAAGTCAGTGCGAAATGACGTCCTAATAAGGAAATTAGGGTTCGCGTTGAATTGTACTGAGTAAATGGTGATATAGTCCATAGTGCCAGGTGGTTCCGTATATCCTTTTAGTTATAGTTTCATTTATCCAATAGTGACAGAGAACAGAAGTGTCTACAATTTTCTTAATTGATATATTAGAAGAAATATATTTTTATGCCATAGATGTAAAAATAGAAGGCTGTGGAAAATGTTGTTGCCAAAAAATCAGCTAAAATAAAAATTGTCTAATGCATTGCCACCCAATAGAATAGAAAAAAAGAATAATACGAATGGAGAAGAAAGAAGTTTCTTTAATCATCTGTCTCTCTCACACAACGTACGAAAAGTAACACGGTCGAGCCGACCCGTACAAAACTACAGTCAACTGACTGTATCTAAACTATACCTACCTGCCAACATATATGTATATGACATTTAATGTTAGTCGGGTTAAAATACTAATAACAATGCTCAAATTAATTTTAGACAAGATATCTTTGTTATTTTTTAATTTACGCATGACCCTATCTCTAGTACCCGCCGTTAAAGGGTCTAAAACATCATAATTTCTTTTGTTATACAAACAATAAAGGGGTATTTTGATTCTGCAATTCAAATGACCTCTCATGAACCCTATCTAAATACGATATTCATAGAATACGTGCTTGTTATTTTTAATATCATATTTAAATATACATATTTTAGATATTAAATATTGGTTGTAAAATAATTTCTTTTAATATTGATTGTATTATCATTTATGTAAATTTAATTTTAATAAATATCTATATCAAATTCTGTTTATACTGAACCATCGAACAAACATTAACTGCGGTGTTCCTGAACTCTTTAGTAAGCATAATGTGAACCAAATTATGATTGAGCATCAACCAAGTTAAACCTATATAGCTTTAGAACAACTATATTATAAACAACAATCCACTAAGGATTGTGGTTTATAATATAATTCACCAAATAAATTAAAATGATTTAAAGAAAACTTAGTTTAAACTATTTTTTGTTACATTATTGCATATAACAGTTTATTTATAATCAGCCAACATATGGTAAAAGATAAAACATTACAGAGACGAAGCTTCTTAGCATTCCATGGATTCACCGTGCGGGTGCCGGGCCCATCGCGTTGCAAGAAGAGGAGCGCAAACAATGCCTGGGACTTGCGACCCAGCTGTAGGTTTAAGGGGCCTCTTTACTATGCGCTCACCTTCACTGTTTACGCTCCTCTCCCTACCTAACCAAATATCGTAAGAACCTACTAAAGCCGTCTTTGAAATACGTTCCAGAAATGAACTGATGATCGTTCTAGAAAGGCCGAGATCCTTAAATAAGTTGTAGAGAGATTTTGCTGTTATACCTCTCGCTCCTACTTCTACAGCGTACAAATTAACTATAAATTTATTCCTGATCAGTTCGTTACAGATTTCGTAATACTTGTTAAGCTTAAATGTATGATCTTTGAGTATGTTTGTTTCCCGGGGTACAGTAAGCTCCACAAGTATAAAGCGCCTTAGTTGTTTTGAGTACAGGAATAAGTCCGGCCTAGATGACGAAACACAAACATCCCCGGGGATTTTGTATTGCCTTTCATACGTGTCCATCACGAGAGTCCAATCAGGAGACGCGTCCAAGGTGAAATAAGGTTTTAGTTTACGGTTTTTGGACGTACCTGCTTTTACAAACTCTACTGATATTTTGGTGGTTGTTATACCCTTCTGCGCTCTTGCTACAGAGAGACTAACCGCTTCTCGTACGATTTCTAATACTTTATCATGGCGACGCGAATATTTACCTCTATATAGAAGTACCCCACACCTTACTAGCAAGTGATGATGATTAATAATAATAATAATGTAAAATTTATAATTCTGAAAAATACAGATATAATCAATCAGTCAATCATCAATTGTCAATTGTCGAGAAATGACAATATCTGCCTCTAAATATACGGATTCCAAGATGGATCCTAACTACCAATGCATACATACCTATGTATATGCTACTGGACTAGAATGGTAAGCTTATCCCTTAATTAACGCACGTAATTAAATTGTTTTTTATTCCCAAAAATACCACAGGCTCTGAAAAGTATTTATCACAGAGCTAAGAACAGCCAGAAACAAATTATATACTAACAAATCCATTTTCATTCATATTTAAATGTTATTTGGAAGTTATAAATAAAAAGAATATATTATTATCACATACTCGTATATTTTAAATTCTCAACTGAACTAAAATTTTCCTTTGTACATACTAAATACATCTTGTAATGTTTTGTAGTATTGAAAGTGAGTGCGCCTGCTTGAACAAACACCGATAACCCCGTGCTCCTCACCATCTCATGATAACCTTATGTATCAAAATAAACTATTTTTGTCTGAGCGTACATCATATTTATAAACAACTTAATACTACTGATAAAATACATTAAACGTATTGGGATATGAAAAGATCACTTCACATATAACTTTTTGTGTTTTGAATCTAACAAATATTTATATTATTGTTTCGGAATTTTTTATATTATTGTTTTTCTTTACATACGTGTACTCATACAGACAAACTTATTACAAAGATTAGAGATTCTTTGATCCTATATATCAAACAGTATTATTTAATAATTTCTTCCCATTAACTTAATTATATACAATTGTTACAAGTACAAAAGCAGGTGTTATTTTATTATTTTAAGTAACCATATGATTATAATATGTTGGGATATTTAATATTTTATAATTACAATGTTTTATAACTTATATTAATAACACTATATCAATCAGACATTTGATTTGAATTCAAATATTTAAAATTTCTCAATAACCCTCAAATTATATATCAGTAACATGTCAACAATTTTATTATTATAAAAAATACAACCATATTATCTTTAAACAACAAAACATCCAAGTAACAACAGTAAAATCAAACAGCGTAAATCAAAGAACACACCTTAACTTAGTAAATTTAACCCATGAATACATTATGTATAGAATACATTAAGCATGTTCTACACGACTGCAGCTGTTTTACTGTTAATATTGAAATGTGTCAGAGTTATAAAAAGGTTTTAGATTATAGGACATCCTGAGTTGTGTTTTTACCGAATATCTTATTTATTGTTATCATATAAAGTAAACCTTAAAAGTTACATGTTATTTGATATATAAAGAAATTGTATAATAAATATATATAATATTTTTGTTCTTTTTTGCACTAAAATTAATAAAGCACAGAGAAATAAATAAGCCTAGATAAATCTAAAATATTTTAAAATAATAACAGATAATAGTTATTTCATGGCTTATATTTGGTTAAAAGCTGTATAATAAAACTGACAATATAACTAAGTCTGGCAAATATAAAGGTACATTTTATTACGAACAATGAATTTCCTAACATGTATTATAATTATGTAATTACGTCGAATATAAAAACTCAAGCCGTCAAGATGCGATGATGTAGGTTACGTTTTTGTGTCTCTCGGTACGCCCACTGCGTTCAAATTACCATATCGTGTGACAAGAATTAATGATAATGATAGGATCATTGAAAAGCTACGGAAGTAATGATATAATAATATCAATAAGAGTTTCAACTCAGCGGAACGTAATACAAAACAAATGGTTCCGAATAACTGTCGATGTCTGAATAAATAAAAATGTTTTGACAATATTGTCAAGAGTGATCTATCACGCAATCAACCAATCAGAAATATTAGCAAGACATTTGATAAAGAATTCAATGTTGCCTCTTTTAATATAACTTTCAAACAATCGTCAAAAAAGATATTAAATAATTTGTTTTAAATGCTGATAAAATAAAAATCCTATTACTGGTTTGTTATTCCGAATATATTATATTAAATCCAATACAATAACAATAAAGGATGTCCATTAATACAAGTAACAGCTGAGCTCAACGATAATCAATGTTCACTGCGAAGTATATCGTATTTTTAGTGCTTTCTCAGTCTAATAAACATGTTAAAGCTGTAAAATATTTTTTATCTCTTTCTTTTGGATGTTTTTTATTCGTTTTGTTACTATCTGTAATCTTATACTGATTTTATAAATCTATATTAAATAGACGTTAAGTAAATTGAATTCAATATAAAATATATAATTTGTCGATAAATAAGATGATATATAAAAATAATATGTTAATTTAAATAATGTAACTGACATATAATAATCACATTTATAGGTATTCGTATATATACCAAAATTATACAAAAAGGTTTAACAAACTTTTAATATAAACTCGACGGTGAAATTCGACAAAATCGAACCCACTACTACGACTTCTTTCACGTGTAACATTTTTAGATTTTCCCTAATCTGTGATTGGCTTAAGTTTTATACTTACAGAGAAGGTGAGGTTTAATATATTATTTCATTAAACCATTTCATAATGTTTTGGTAATGAAGTCTGTTGAAGGTCAATAAAGGTTAATTAAATTCTATAATAATTTCATATCGAGATCTTATCTATAATTGAATATTTATTACCCAATTTAAAAGGCTTACACAAAATATGATAAAATTAGAAATATTGTACTAATTGTAGTATACTAGTTGCTGCCAGTGACTGCTTCCTTCTTCACGTGATAATTTATCTATCATCATACATTTATACAAAACTCACTGACAACAGCTAATATTTAATGAAATATATTATTTATATCAACATTATTACAAAGCCTCACAGAATGTTTCGTAGAATTCTTTGATCAAAAATATCAAAGATGTTTTATTTAAACGTCAGAACAATCTTGTAATGTCCGAGAACGTAAAACAAACATCAAATAAAATATTTCATCTTGAAACATGATGTATTACAAAATAATAAATAAAATTATTATAATTTTGGAGTCATATTAAAAAGTTAAAGTAAAATATATTACCATTACGTTCAAATGTTTTTGAAGATTACTTAGTTATATTTAGTTAGATATTATATATATATATATATATATAAATGTATGTATTATTTTTAGTAATATATATTAAGTAATTCGATTCCCTCTAAATGTCGGTCGATCAATAAATTTAACTTCAGTAACAGATTTAAGTAACATTATTACACATTACATACGTGTAATAATAATATTTAAATAATATTGTTACAACTTATTTTAACTATATTGTTTACTTAAATTATATTTAATCTCACACACTGATATAAAAATTGTTTGAATTTGTGTTAAAATTGCTTCATTTAACGAAAATATAAAACGTTGAGATCGCACTTTATATACAGAAGTGAAACAATTGAAATACATGCGTAATCATTATTTGAATGTAGATTTAACACGATAGTTATTATAACTCTATTGTATTTTTATTATTTGATATAGAACTAGCTATTATCCAAGGATGCGTCTGTTCAGATATATTTACAATCCATCTATTTGATTTTATTTTATTTATCGCCCAAATCACTTTTTGTATTTTTCCGTAAATATGAGTCAATTTTACGGAATGGAAATCATTACGTATGTTGCTTTAGACAATAATCCAATACAATACAAAATTTCATTAATATCCGTCTAATAGATTTTGAGTTATACGCAAACAAACACAATTTGTACATTGTTTTGAATATATTAAACGTAACAATTTTTTTATTTGATTTAATGTTCAGATTTTGCCTGACTACTATTTTTGTATGTATATGGTGAAATGTTCATGTACATTTATAATTACATAAGAAAATGTTTATATAAGATTTAATTATAATTGAAGCTTGTTATTTTTTCTATTTCATTAAATTTACACGTAACGTCGACAATAACCAATTGTTAAATATTTGCTTAATTTATATATATGCAAATATCGAATTATTTATAAAGTAAGTGTCATTTTCAAAAAATATATATGTTATCGCATAAATAGAGTAAACTTGCTAAGGTCTGAGCATAAATAAAAAAATGGTGTAAAATTAATCTAAGGCTTTCATTCTATTTCTAAGTAATAATTTAATATTATAGCAGTAATCTGTATGTCATGTTCATAAATGTGTGACAACAGACATATTAATAGTTGATTAAACAAACATTGTGGCATTACTGTGATTGAAGTATTTTATTGGTCGTTTTTCTTTAATGTACTTATTACTTTACCGTAATAAAATGATCATATAAAAGGAATTCGATTCGTAGTTTGTATTATAATAATATATGGATTTATTTTTAAAATATGTCCATACATAAATATCTCTAACGCTTGTATTTCAGCTTTGGCTATTAACAACGACATTAATGCAATAAAATTAGAAATTAATATTTACAAAAAATATAGACCAGAAAGTTTTTTTTGATAACTAATTAGTTTTTATTTAATCGACCGTACTTGCATTCTCGTAAGGGTAGGCATTGACCAAATCTCCACTTGCATTAATTTGCTACGATCCTGACATTCTACTAGTGCTTCTTGTACTCCTATAACTCCTGCTCCCTTCAATCTCGTCAGTCTGTTCCGAGTACTGTGGACCTGTCCCTTCTTTAGAACATTTTCTTATACTCATATCAATTTAATCGGAATTTGACTGACTAATGTTGAATCAATTCGGGATCCTTACTCATGAGATTGGAGCATGGCGGAACAGCTGCATGGTCTGTGTACAGCAGCACTATGGCGCGCAGTAAGGGCGATAGCTTCGGTGATTTTGTGCAAGTCTAAGTGGTTATTTTTTCAATTTTTAACATAATTCAAATTATCTTTAATACTCAGGTAAATAAAAAGTAATTAATATTGAAATACTATAAAAAAAACTTAACCAGAATTTTTTTAGACATGATATTAAATCAAATATAATACGATTCATGTGAAAAGATAACATAATGAAACTCCAAACCTCGTAATAACTCTCCTATTAAAATGACTTTTAAAGTTTAATTTCAATGTAACAAATACTTTTCTTAATTAGGATTCTTTGTAAAGAGCTTACAAGTTAATTGTTAAAAACTCAATTAAAAAGATAAAACGTATAAAAGTGTTATTTATGATTTAAATATTTGATCAATCAGTTAAAATAAATAAACATTATAAAATATATAATAAATTATTACAAGATATTCTTTAAATTACTTTTTGTCTCATCGATGCGAATACCGGAGTCTGGGTTTGCCATAAATTCGTCAGATTTGAAATGATAAATTTAAAATAATTATAATTATATATATAAATTAAGTAAATGTGAATATCAGAAATTGCTGTTATTTAATATCCAGCCTACAAAATAAATACCAATATGTTAGTTTTTTACTAATATTTATGAACAAAATTAGCAACGTACTTATTATACTAGAATTATATAAAATATGTTTTCTAATTACACCCTTCTTGTACTAATATCACTTTGGCATATTTATAAATGATTTCATGTTCTATTAGTTTTTTCGTTTAGGTGTTTACAAATAAAAACTTTATTATAAAAATACTACTATTGTTTAAATAATGGGCAATAAGCAGGTTTTACTAACACTAATGTTTGTTATATTCATGTTTATGCGTTTCAAAGCAGTTTGTCAATTATAATAATTTAATAAAAATTTGTGAAGTGTTTTACGTTCTATCAATATATCTGAATTAGTTCAGATATTTCACACTAGGTGCCGTGAAAGTAGATAGTTCGATTTCTATGCTGAAATCCCCAGTGTACTTCAATATTAAAGACACCATTATTGGACCCGTTCCTATGTCACTGTGTCTAAATGGAAACTTCACGAATATCTTAATATCATGCAGATCACGTCTTGAGAATTGAGTATATATTTATTAATAAGTGATTATGTATCCACTTATAATATTATATTACTTGAAGTGAATTATAATTAAAAATAAAATCACCGTCTTTACTTACTAAAATGTGGAGAACAACTTAGTAATGATGTAACAACTAAAAAAGAAATATCTCATTAACGTCGTTTGTTTTGAAAAGTGTTGTATAAGAAATCAAAAGAAAAGAAAAGTAAAGTAAATAAAAGAAATAAGAAAAGAAAAGTAAATAAACATATACCAGTGCATTACTTGTCCTTATATCTGAAATAGAATTCAGAATTTAACTATCAATTGATGTAATAACTTTGTGAATATTAATAAGTTTATCGAATGTATCAAATTTGACAGTTTAGCATCAAATATTTATTGTATATGTTAGGCCCAAAGACCGAAAACGCTCAGTGGACGGAAAAAACGGCCACAACGCGTTCTGGCTGTCTTCAAATGCACAGAACGCGTTTTGGCTGCTATTAAACGCTCGCAATGCGTTCTGGTAATTGTCGAACGGCCAGAACGCGTTTTGTCATTCGTCAAGCGCTCAGAACGCGATCTTAATGTTTGAGTCGTATTATGTTCCACTCTCTATCTGCGTACAATAAGATTCATTTTGTACTTATAAAACAAATTAATTTTGATTATTATTCTACACACATAAGTTATTTCGAGGTGCGAAATATACTTATATTTATGATCTTTTCACTTAATTTTAAATAATTGAATCCTCTATGACTACAAATAAAGGACGTATGTTTTTTATTACATCAAAACATTACTTATTTTACTAATACTGCTTGAATGACATTTCGAGTTACATTTTACATTCAAATTTCGATAAGTGCATTTCTTATCAGTACAATATCGTTTACACTTACAATAAACAAAACCTTATTTGCTTCCTGAAGATAGTTAGTTAGTTAGTTGAAGCTAATCGTAAAGAAATAGTTTTTTCTGCGGATACCTCACTTTCTTTAACAAAGTTACTGTCGGAAATTGTAGATTCATTGCGAGCATAAAGACGTTTGAGAGTACCATTTTTTGTACCTAATTTGTAAAGACCGGAGAAACCTGAGTGGCAACTGCTAGCACGTTTCTGGGAGCTAATCGTCCGCGATCAACATCGGGAACTCTTACGACAACACTAGTTCCGATTTCAGCTGGTGAAAATTTTGATCGGACAATGCTACCATTTTCTCTGCTTGTTTTTGTAAATTCTTTTTTGCATTGCTTTGTTCCTTACGAATAGAACTTTTTCTTCTATTCATAATAGAATTTTTCCTTCTACTTGTGTCTTCGACGTTTTCCTTGTTCTCGCTGCAATCCTCAAAAATTGTTTTCACTTCATCGTAAAAAATTTCTTTCGCTGATTTATCAGTCATTTTAACGAAAGTTAAACTTTTCAATTGAGTTTAATAAGTTGCTTGGTCAACGACAAACTGATCTTGTCTTTGCACTGACGAGAATTGTACAGATTTTTCATGAACTCAAGTTCGTTGTTATATACTCAAAAGCAATACCCCCCTTGGTGTCATTTGATGTAATTAAATTGGAATATTGTCGAAAAAATATCCCTAGACAATAGTATCATTTTGGAAATAATTGAAACAAAAGTTTGTATGTAGTCATCGGTACGTGCATTGTTCTGAATTTGCTGAAAAGATCATACTAATTACAGAGGATCATAGAATAAAATTTATAACTATTGCCAATAACGGTAGGCCTCTATTGTTCAAAATTAGTTGAAAAAATCCCAAAATAACAAAAGGTTTTTAATAACTTTTCCTATTAAATTTTTCATTCATTCATATTTTATATACTCTGCAATATAAGTGTATATGTAGTGTAAATTTCTTCCAAGAACTAAAGAACAATAATTGATAATTAACCAAAAGATCATAAATTTAAGTTTATTCCGTACTGCACAAGAAGTAAAATGCCTGGAACAATAATCAAGATTCATTTGTTTTATAAGTATAAAATTAATCTTATTGTACGCAGGTAGAGAGTGGCAAGCATTAAGATCGCGTTCTGAGCGCTTGACGGATGACAAAACGCGTTCTGGCCGTTCGACAATTACCAGAACGCGTTGCGAGCGTTTAATAGCAGCCAAAACGCGTTCTGCGCATTTGAAGACAGCCAGAACGCGATGTGGCCGTTTTTTCCGTCCACTGAGCGTTTTCGGTCTTCGGGCCTAACATATACATAAACATTGCCATATTGATTAAATTTCGCCGAAACTAATTCCAGCGATTAATTTGAATTGTTACGTTGCAGTTTCCATATTAGTTAAACGATGTCATATAAATAATGTACCTAAATAATATACATAAATTACTACCAAAACTATTTATACGTTGCTTGATATATTTATTGTAGTTACAACAGATTAAATTTACAGTTAGCTTTAATTCTTGTCTATATGAATACAGAAGAAAGGAAAATGAATATATTAAATAGCTAACAAACGTGAACTTATGTCTCTGGATTTCGTTCCATCCTAAAACTAATTACAGATTCGCAATGTTAGTAATCTTCTACAAGTTAGTAATAAATGTCACAATTCTTGTTACAATTAGGCATACTGCATTACGTAATTCATTTCACTTATAACATCTGTCTCTAGTTGTATGTTTTCAAACGTTTGGTTCAAGGAGAAGAACTTGCGAATTCCATGAATACTCCTTACTTTTCATAAAAGAAAACATTCGATCAACTTGTCTATATCCGGAGCTAGAAAGTAGAGAATAGAGATCCGTTCCAAACCTTACTATTTTATTCATTATCCACGTTCCGTTGTTCCTGAGGTCATGTCCTGTGTATGAACTGTTTTAAAATTAAAATTATTTACAACCGAATAAATGATATTTAAAGCTCATCATATATTCACATTTTAATTAAAGTAAATTAAAATAATTTAAAATTAATTACAATGTAGTGTAGTAATTATAGCATTAAGTTGTATTTTAATTACAATTTCAATGTGAACATGTTATTAACTGATCTGTACAACTTTATATTTACTAGCTATACGTTTTAATATTGAAAGTATTCACTTAATATTAAATATTTGTGATTATGTACAATTGGAAATCAGACATTCATTGTAATTATGAAACATCAGTTGCATGAGTCTAAAGGATAGGTCCATGGATACTCTATTCAGTTATTATTAGTTCATATCTTTTAAAGTGCTGACTCCTAAGTCTCAGTCATAATTGATATGTGAGGACAAAATAGCAAGTTAGCATAGCAAATGAATTAAGAACAACTAACCACGCTACCACGAGCGCCATAATGTTCTCATTTACAAGGCATTAAGGGAATTTCCTGTTTATAACTTAAAGTTAATGTAGTTACTTTCAGCCTTTTTATAAATTGCTGTAGAGAGATAGACAGACAAAAAAAAACAAATAATTTTTTGCATTCTCATAGACCTCTGTCTATTCAAACACTACTTCATACATAATAAATAAAAAGTAGCGTAGAGTAATATTTTTATTTTATTTTACAGATCACTTATAGAAATTTAAGTATATACTTAGTTCAGGGCGTAATATCGAAAGATTTGGAAACTTTCTACTTATATACTATAATATTTACCAATGACTTTGCTTGCAAACTTTAAATCCTTATTTCGCAGAGAGATCAGTAATGAAATGTTCTTACTAGTAGATTTACATAATACCTATTATAAACAAATTTATAACACTCGTACCAATATTAAAATATTGTAACTTAATACCATTTCGTGGTTATTTTCAAATTATATATAATTACATAACAACAATATAATAAAAAAGTCTGTGGTTTATACAAAGGCGAGCAACGAGTGGGTGTTATCCACAGGACATTTAATTTAAGAAATAAATAGGACAATGGTTTTCATTATATTAATTAAACCCAAATATGAAACAAATGTGCTAATTAAAGAATATAAAAAACTTACAATAAATCTTTTTTAACAAAATGACGTTTGATATTTGTGTACGTGGTTCCTTATTTGTAAACATAACTCAAATATACAAAATACAATTTTTAAAAATAAGTAAGTACAAAAATAAAACTGTCGACATGGTGTTAAAGCTTTCAGATTACATCAAGTTACAACACGGCCTTCTTGAGGAGACTAGAGATAATCTAAAGATAGGGTTTTCATTGCGGGTTTAATTTTTCTAATATTATTAATTTGAATGTATTTTTATTAACAATCCGATTATTAATTTCTTGTGTGGATTATTAAGTCAATTAAACTTTGTCGAATATTAATAACTTGATACGTAGTTTATAGTTACAATGTAAGATACAATGAACTGTGATATTTAATATCTATTTCTGTTTACAGGTAACTAGGATGCAGTATGTAAGCAGTAAATATATGAGGAAATAAATTATATTATGAGTATTACAATATCAATTATTAAAAAATATACGATAACACAACGATAAAAAAAATTGTCGGTAAAAAACTACATTATTAACAAGTAACATAGGTAAATTTTCATCTCGATTTTATCAGCGGGTCAGAATCTACATGAGTGAAATCGGAGTAAGTGGCAGATAATAAGTTTCAGCGTGGGCATAAGCTGTGTACTCGTATTATACCGTCAACCAGATATTTCACGGATGACAATTATAAAGAAAACATTTCTAACGAGCGCTGTCTAATATCAAAGCGGAAGAGGTCGTGAGACAATGTGATACTGAATAAATTTAAAAAAAAATACTTCATTAAATACCTATTCCAGCAATTAAACTTAAATTAAATTAACTTAAATTAATAACATATTAAGACGGGTAGTTGCACGTGACGTCATTCGTTTCCTCTTGGAATATATGGTTCTTACAGATAAAAATTAAACTATATAACAAGTGAACTTCTAAAGAAGTAAACGAGATAATTTCAAGAAAATTATCGAGATGTTATGGAATAAGGAATAAGCATTGCAATAATATTGTCTATTAAAAACACGTAATCTTATTATTTTACATTACTTAAAATAATTATGTAACACATAACAAGAAAATACTCATAATTCTTTTCACACTAACTTTCTACGTAACTTTTGCGACACAGGATATAAGACTGGAGTGGTTTTCGCATTCATATTAAAAGTCGAAATATTTTTAGTACTTAATGAAAAACATTTCACATTCTGTAAAAATTATATTATGAAATGAAAATATTTTTTATAAATTTAATGTTATACTGTATTCCCAAATTACCAGTCCTCGTATTTTAAATCTTTTACATTTTATTTCTTCATGTTATTTCGAGTAACTGTAATAAGGATTTTTACATTAAATTTTATTTTTAGTTTAATGTGACTTATTGTTCTAATATTTGCACGCTTTTTGTTATTGACTTTATTAAGACTTGCAATAAAATGAATGTGTGTATTTAAAATATGTAGAAGAAAATTAATAAATAATAAGTTCGACAAAATTTTTTTTTAATCCTCAAATATTCTGAGTAATAGTAAATGTACTCGTACAACCCTTGTTCAACGTGACCCACCTACGTCACGAAACACATAAAAATAAATTGTACCAAAGTTTTATAGCGGTTTACAGAACTTTGAAGTTTGTCAGGCACCAATACTGGAAAAAATCCTGAATTTATGGTTTGGAAAAACGAACTACAATCACAGACAATAATTAATCATTTTGGAAATTTCACGTGTCTGAATCGAACCTACATCGTCTGGTTCAGCACTCAGGGTCTCTAACCACTAGTCCAATAAGAACAAAGAACATTTAAATAAATGTCCTTAAACTGACAATTCGTATTAATATGGCGTAACTATAGTTTTAAGTATCATTAATCACTATTAAAATATAGGAAGAATTACATGTTACATGATTCAAAATTACGCGATGTTTTGAGAATCAATTCATAGTTCCACCATGGTCGAACACTGACACAATTAATACATGTAAAGAAAACTGAGGAGTTTTTTTATCTACTTAAATTTAATTGTAAAGAGTCAGTTCTTCTCTATATTTTTAAATATTCAATAAAACATGACTAGAACATATGTGTCGGATTCAGAAATAAATCGTGTGAACAATTTTTGTAATAAATCAATAGATTATGTATTTCACCGGCTTTGAAAGAATCACTGAAGTGTATAATTCTTTGAGCAGCGCTTGACGGGATAAATTTAAATTAGAATGTAAAAGTTATTTAATTTTTTATACTAATACGATATGCAATTTACTATATTTTCGTTCATGTCTAGGAGCTTTTGTATCCTGCTATAGGGCACGAGCTACCTACCTATACATTTATAAGAAGTCGCGGAGGTAACCCACCATATTATTCCACTGCCTGTAGACTTAATAAATGGAGTAAGTGATTCACCAAAACATTAACATATATTTTTACCCTGTACGATAAATTAAAAAATGTTAGTCAAATTCTGCTTTCAAAGTATATTTTAACAAGCACGTTCTTTTTTTCGTCACTTTTTAAATAATAATTATATATATCCTTTTACCAAAGTGTACAAATGATGATTATTTTACATTAATTTTAGTATATTTGTAAGAGAAACAGTCGATAGAGGTTCTCCATACTATACTATGCTTAAATTTCATAATAATTTATTATGAATATTGTTTTAGAGGCATGAATTCACACCAAAACTTTAAAATAGATATCCTCCTTACTCGTTGAGCTAAATTAAATTTACCGCTATTGAAGACACGCATGACAACAAATTGATGTTTCAGTTATGTGATGTAATAACGTACTATAAATATTAATTTTATTACAGCAATTAAAATTTATATTTGTCTTACTTTATAATGGTATAAAAACTTAATAATAAGATAATTATAATGACAATAATAAACGCTCTTTATTTGCTCATAAAACCAGGTATTTCAATATTAAAAGTAGATTCATTTACACTGAGACGCTTGAACGCGGAAATGACAAAGAACTCATCAGGAAAATTACTACCGGAAATATACAAGAAGCGGAAAAAAGTTATTTATTTACTAAAATAAATCATGGACATAAATAATCTTTGACATTAATAAATATTGCAGTTATTGTCAATTGTTGTCAAAATACTTACTGATGACTTAAATATAGGTCACACATGGACATACATATCAACATATACTAGGGGCGCCAACAAACCGTTTGCATATTGAGCAAAGCGAGCCCAGTGTAATGACTCATCGTTTCCCATTGACTTCAATGGGATATCAATTTTTTGACATAATATAAAAAAAAATTTAAAGAAAATTTAAGGAAATTTTTCAAAATTTTTTTAAACCTTCACCATGTGTCTTTTTGATTGCAAAGTTTCATAATTTTCCGTCAAGTAGTTTTCGAGCCAATTCGTGACAAAGAATGTGAAAAAGTCTCCAGTAAAACGCTCCGCTCACTTCGTTCGCTTCGCTCAATTATTCTGTTGCTTATTGTAGTCAATACATAGGTGTATAAACTGCGAATTTATATTCATATGGTAAAGAGGGTAGTTTGAGAAAATAAACGGCAGAGATTTTCAATGACAACTTTATTAATAGGATTAAAGTAATTATTAATTAGAGTATATATTAATTGTAATACAGTAATAATAACTTACGGCAATTAACAAAATAGTTTTATTTATGTAAGTATTATATTGCTATACGCATGATTTATAGACCAATTATCTCATAACTTAAAGTTCTGCGATTTTCTTTATTATAGTATAAAATTTAATTCCAATTAAAATTCAATGCAAGGAGAGTCTTTGTATTTGTTTCGTGAATGCATCATTAATGTCTATTTTGTTTGAGAACCACATTCAAAATAATGTATTTCTGGGTGTAATATAAAAACATAATTTTATTTTCCGTTATTTATTTCGTTTTACTCTTGTTGACTGAGTAAACATGTTCACACACAATATAATAAATCTTGACTGTCGTTATATTACTCATTATTTCCTTTTAAACTAATCTCAGGTATTATGCTTCAGATTACTCAACAGTAGAATCCCACTATTCTCAGATTTCCATGAACGTCGGCACCACTTATCAATGGAATCACCACTTTGGAATGAGCCAAATATTTTAGTACTTTGTCCCAATAAGAGATACATTATTAGATATTAGTTACAGTTGGTATTCAAATGAATTGACTATAATCACATTAAATTAATAAAAGCAGGCGATGTAAGGTGTATGTAGAAAAATAAATTCGTCCACGTGTGCTTTGATTGAATTGGTACATATTTGATCAGCTCTTTGCGACTACATTAAACCATGGGCGTTCTAGTTTATAAGACAGGAATATTTTTTATTACGTGAATATTAAAAAGATAATGAATGCCTCATACTTCATCATTGAGAATCATTGAATACGACGAATTCTAGGAAAAACACAAAATAATGACAAAATATAAAGAAGGCCTGAAAATAATCACTTCTTTTTTTCTATTAAACATTTTATATTCGTGTTAAGTTTATTTATTTATATTTTCCCAATTATAACAACAGTCCTTGAAAATAGAATTTAAATTTCAAAACAGACTTGAATAATAATTTAGGTATTCCGAAGCAGTTTTATAATAATTTAAATATACAAATGTCATTATCTTGTGGTCTTCCTCAAAGGGAATGTTACTTCTGTAAACCGTTTGTTTTATTCCATTCAAAATTTAGAACTTGCTGTTATTTCAAATTAAATTCCCAATGGCGGACCTCCTTCCAGTTTCAAATGCAATTACTGTTTATTAACGTCTCTTATACATCCTGTGTGAAGTAACAAGATTATTGGAGGTGAAGTCAATGGATTATGCTATAAATATCTAACACAAAGTAATAGTTTTTTAAGTCGCTAAAGTATTCTTAATTAAAAATTCTTCTAGATGTTTTTTATATAATGAATTTTGAGTTATTGAATTAGTGTTGGTAGTTTTAGGGTTACAGAATGTAACAGGATGGTAGCATGTTATCAGTAGCCTTAAGTATGAATTTTGGTAGATATAAAAGAAGCAGGTGACTGAAGAAGATATGTATGAGGTGCGTGAAAAATTATATGGTAAAAAACCAATTTCCTTTGAGATGACAGATGATAAAATTCATGGAGAGAATTGAAGTATAATCCCAAAATGACGGTATATATTTTCAAATTGTAACACGATTTGATAAAATATTCTAACAGAATAAATCGACGTAACATCCTTAATCAATTACACGAAGCCAAAAGTAAACAGTTTAAGATGAAACAAGTTATTTACCTTCACGTTGACTCACATCAATAAATGAATATTTGCACAGCTCTTAGAATCTAGATTAAAACTTAAATTAAAAGTAATACACACTGCCTTCGCTCTCTTGTATCTTTTTAGTAAACGTTTATCCCACTTTAATAAAAAGATTTATAAGATTTGTTATTTCTATGTTTATTTAAATGTAGGTGTACAAATTTTCGCATATATATTTGACTATTTCTTTAGAGGCAATACTCAAAGCGTATAAAATGAATTGAAACAAATGTCTTTAACATGATCTCATCCAATAAAACAACTCTACTTAGCGTCAACTAAAATCACGTTAAATTGTTCCCTCGGGCCATATCACATCATATCTTATTATAGACTTGTATTTATTTTAACTACTCTGCATTTAGGTACATTAGGATATAAATATAAAAAGTAACAATACAATGCACGTACTAAAGTTAGTCTATTCATCAAAATAATACAGATTTACTTTAGTCTGTATATACTCCATATTGAAATATTTTTCTGTAGATAAATAATGTAATAAAAGTAAAATATATGCCGATTTAATGAAAATTATATTATATTTATTTTAAAACTTACTCTCTTTATTTATTTGATTAAATTCATCATGTGAAAGGTTCAACCAGTACCAGTAATATTATAGATAAAATTTAATTTATATTAAATTATAAATTCAACTAAATGGAACTTTTTAACATAAAAGAAGAGTTAGCAAAAGTTAACCGTCTTTTGAAATTTACCTTCAAAGTCAGGTTTTACTTTTATGAGACTAAAACACTAATATATTTATTAGATTTATGTTTGATACAACTTTATTTATCGACATTAAAGTCCAACCTTTATGAAGATAGTTAGTTAGAGGTCACAATAAGTCTTCAGAAACGAAAGTAATTATTACAGACCAGATTGACTCAAATCACAAAATTATTTATAATAAACGTGTTCTATATGATCTAATTAAACTAAGTTATTGTAAAAATATTTATACTAAAGTTTAAAATATGAGATAACAGTAAATTTGTGCGTTTTGTAAATTTTAACCTTAAGAAATAATCTTGTCTATTGGTGGGGGCCGGGTTGCCCCCTTCCCTCAATTATGGCGAAGGGGTGATGGCTGAACCTTGCGTTATGTTCGTGATCGGGTGCTGCTTGCGGTGACTGGTTGTATTGCTAGCCAAGGATTTCCCTTTTCTTATTATTAATTATATGACTTATCGAATTGATTGCGATGGTTCTAGTCGGTCGTACATTGTTCACTAAATATATTGACGTTTGTGAAACAGTGATCACAATAAAAAAAAACCCGGCTGAGTTTGTTGTGTGGTCCTTCTGTGGGCGCGTTTGGAATCCTCGTAGCCTTATTTTAAGTTGGAAAGTGTTTTTACCGAAGGGCTTATATTGATACATACGATATCAAAATAAGCCCTTTTGTCGCTTCCATTTGACGTTTACAAGTGATCACTGGTATAGATTTAAAGTGGAAAATATTTAACAAAAATAATTTTAAAAAATTAAGTTATTTTGTTAAAAAAGTTTTCTTTACATATGAATCACAGTTCACATATAAATATTACAATTATTTGATTTTCGCACTGTACCGTATACAAGTTTATTCAAGCAAATTATAACCGTACAAAATATATTTAATTCATAGAAACATTTTTTCAGATTAAATATAATTATTTGGTCGGTCAGCTCAGTGTATGAAGAGAAGCTCCAAGAAGAATAACCGGCAAGAAAATGCGTGGATAACGGTTTTATTGGGCGTTGAAAATATAATTATAATTCAAGAATTATTTCATCACTGTCTATGATTATTTCAATATAACTATTCTATATAAATAATTAATTTCATGATGAAAATAAAAAAACACATTATGTAATATAATGTTTGCCTTCATTAAACAAAACAAAATATAATATCATCTAAGTTAATATGTTTCTCCAAACATATACGTAATATAATATCTTTAATCAAATATACAACAAACGAAGATATAAAAGGTAATATGAACAATAAAACTTCAATTAATTGACAAAACAATATAGTAAAATGTAAGGTTCCCGAACCCAGACCCCTGGGTTGAAGATATACTCACTTATACTAACTTATATTAATAAAAATCTCAATTACTTGTATAGTAAAGATTTTTTATATAATTAATTTTAAGACTTTAAATTTCCACACAGGGTAGTTAGTTATATTCTTATGAGAAACCTTTTAATGACGGCATTAAAGGCTTCAGTCACATCACAATGATAGTATTAATAAAGTTTGTTTAAACCACAACCATGCTCAGTATAAACACTGTCACATTAAGTAGAAATTAACTTAATAATGGCTTCTCGAATACAAAGAAGCTTATTAAGGTTGGTTTGAAAGCCCTTACATAAGAATATAACATAATAATATTAGTATATAATTGATATCCTGTGAGAATTACGAAAATTCTTCATACATACGTAATGCGTTTCTATTTACTCACTGTATTTATGTACGTATTTGAAGAGAATTGTAAACAGAAAATGTTACTATTTACTCTTAAGTTTGTGAATAATAAACGATTGTAAGTTTAAGGAAGTTTGTATTGCAAATAGTAACACTAAATACAAATAGAGTAACAAATAGTAATAATACTAAAACCTTATTCAAACATACGCAAGACAAATTCGATCATGAAACATCTAATAATATGTAAATAGTAACAAACAATGCTAATGCAAAATAACACTTTCTGTCGTTAGAGATATGTACAACTGCTTTATTGTGTATGTGTGTACACGTATGTTGGTTGTGTTAAATATAACATCGGAATCGGACGGCCATTTAATTGTCAGCAATTATGTAGCACTTAGTTTAAATTTTATTTCTATGTTTCAAATGCTTGTAATAATCGTGTTTCCGGGAAGACTTGATGTAGGTGTCTTTCAGTAAGTCAGTGGAACAATTTATCATCTACCGGTTCAATCAATTTATATCCAACGGTTCCTTAATTTCTGGGAGTAGTGTTAAGGGTGCGCACAAAACGTACTAATAGTGTTTAGGTCTTGCATTCTTTCCCGGAGTTGGGGACTCTGGGAACTCTATCACCTGGGGTAATAGACATGTTCCAACCATCTTCTCTATTGAAATTAGGGTGTTTTTCACTGCGATTTTCCGATTTGCCAATTTAAAATCCCTGCTCGTAAATACCTAGAAATATTTGCAAGGCTGTTGAAATTAAAAAAACATCCTATTTTAATCCTGCAGGTTAAAAACTTTCAATAACCAAATAAGAAACTTCCTCTTTACATCATCATGAAATACTAGATATAAAATAGTTTATGACTAACAAATAAAAAGAAATAACAGATAGACAGTGAAACTAATTATGTTTGTAGATTAATAGTATCCCAAATAGTTTTATATTTATGTTTCAAGTCACACTACTGTAAGTTATATCGATTTATAGTTGTCCAAACATAATATTATACTCATTATTAATATATCATAATCACTGTGTTTGTAAAGTTATTTAAATATCAACCATTTTTTTTATGATTCATTAAATGGTATTTAATATTTAATTAAGAATTTAAACATAAATCAAACAAACTATCTTGTCAAGCATATATTTGATGACATGACATGACATGATCTATAAAATATTATTTATTTTATTTTAGGAGTTACAATATTATAAATTTAATTAAATAAAATAATAAATAAACTACCATACTAAATTAATTTAGTTTTAACAAATATCACAAGAAGAACATTTAATTGATATAAAAATAAATAGAGATGATATTTCATCTTGAATACATCCATATATTTAGTTAAATTTCAGTCAAACGCTGAAGCATTTTTGAATCTGCTGACTACCCAGTGCAATGGAATCAGTGTACTTTGAATGTAATAGACACGGCAAAAAACGACGTCTCACAATAAATTTTTAATAAAAGAAAGATCTACAGGTGTTATCCACACCTGTAGATCTTAGGTTTAAGTAATTTGGATAGAATAATTTCACTATAGCATGTAGGAAATTAATAATTGGATGTACATTCGCAAATAGAGACAATAGCTTAACTTAGATGAACTGACTGGTTATTTATAAGCTAATTCTTTCAAAGAATGGGCTAAAAAAATAAATAACTAAATATAATGTATATACTAAGAAAAATTCACCAAGTTTACAAAATTGTATACTTCATTGTTTGTTAATTATTAAACCCTTGAATAACTCGGGAAAAATAAATAATTACATTTATAAGTGCTATCCATATCCATCCATCAGATAATATCAAACAACGCCATCTATTATTTTAAATTGAAATTAGTTTATATGTATAAAATATGTACAATTCATAAGTACTATACTTTTAAAATATAGGTATAGTAATATAGTACCTAACATATATTTCAATTGCCAATATTTATATTAACAATCAATGGTAATGATAAAGGTGTAATTAACGGATGTTCTATTTTAAGTTCCTTTCTAATTCTTCTTAGCTCTATTTATGTAAATTCTTTTATTGAAAATGCCAGTTTAATGGCGGTGCTGCATAACTTCCTCAATTTAAAGAGCGTTTAATATTTTTCTGCTGAATCTTCTGTCTTAATTTAAATAAATCATATTTTAATTCAGCGGACTCACTAAGAATACAATATTCTCTCTTTATTTTATTTTTTAAAAATCATATGAAAGTAGTCAGCACTTGAAATTTAACAAGTAATGTGAAAGTTGAGAAAAATGTTATTATATATTTTTTTAAGAAGTAACTGACTTTTCATATTTCTCAATTATAAAAAGTATAAACTGTTAATTATTTAATTAACTTGTAAGTACAGAATCTCTAAAGTTTGAGGTATTACAACGAAACAGTTTTTTAATAATATTTTTATCTTACGTAAATGGTGGTACGACGCATTTGACAACTTATTTATCTATTGTCTGATTTAAATAAAAGAAAATTCCAAGTGTTTAACACTGTAACACTAAATTCTATGTAAATATTATAAATATACAACCCTGAAAGTTGCAATTACATTGAATAAACCATTTCAGAAATTAGCGCACACAAACACGTAGGCAAAAAAAAAAAACTTTGATTTGGATTCTAGTCGCTTTTAACTATACTCCGGAAATAATTTTGTATTCAAATATGTTCAATGTACTATAATGTATTCAATTTATTGTATATTGATTTTTTAGATATTAATAAATATCTATTGATTATGAAATAATTCAGTGCATTAATCCTTATTTGAGTTGCCTAAATTTTTATACTTGTAATTATTAACGTTAAATCGTTAAAATTTATAAAAGGAAGCTGAATTTTGATCTTAATTAACAATATTTATCGTAATCCAATTTTTACTTATAAATTTAAAATCAAACATATCTTATTTTGTCAGTGCAGACGAGTGACCGGGACTGAGTTTGTATAAAGCCTATAGTTGAGGATCAATCCTAAAATAATAATAGAATACCACCAATCTCTTCCTGTCCACACAAATCATATCATAATTGTCTGGCTGACAGTTTCTTTTAAAGAACAAAGAACATATTATTTCATTAAAAAACCATTTTCAATCGTCCTCGGAATAAACATAACAAAATCTTCTAAGATACAGATTTTATATATATATATATTTCTTCAAATCAGTAATTCTCGTATAATAAAGAACAGACAGAACTACGAGTACATATACTCGTATTAGTTATGTAAATATGACGTACACTTTTGATGATAAAATAATATTATTCAATTTAGGATTACGAATTATCGTCTACACCTATGTTTCTTAAAAGTTATGGCTGCCAGGGGTGTGCGAAATTCCGTCACATAGCTACATTTAAATAATTTGTTCCGAACAGCGCTCACATTTGAAAGTTAGCACAATTGGTTTTTTTATGATATGTCCTTGGTAATTATAATTTCTACACAAATTTTCACAGAATATGTATATGCTATTAATTTATTCATGCAAATCAATGATATAAGCATTATTATAATATAACGTATAAAATATGTAAAAAATGCAAAAACTCGATATAAAATTATTTCACAACGATAAATACTACTAATCTACACTGTAATTCAATGATAAATAGTAATCATTACATTATAAAAGTATCCCAAAATTAAAAATATAATCTATAGTTATTAAAACCTCAAATTTTTTGATAAAAAAACAACACGCAGGATATGTATTTAACATATATTTTTGGTGGAATTTTGGTGGTTTAGTGTCACATAAATTAATAATAATTTATACTTAATAAGCTATTAATAAATAAAGCTTGTCGTTAAATCTAAACACAATTCTCTATTATATTTGAACAATGATTCATTATTTCAACAAAGTTGGAGATATTTACTTAGAGATACATACTATTGGAATATTCATATCATAACTCCTGCAGTTCGAATATTCTGTAACCACCAAACGGATTAAAATATGTAGATCCAGTGTTAATATAACAGGATATTATATGTCCATAACACAGATTTGTCCTCGATAAAGTTATCCCAAAAAAGAAAGCTACTATTTAATTCAACCTGTCACATTTTAAATAACCTCCTTTGTTTCAAGTAACTTGTTGTTCACTCACTTTTGTAACTTTACTGCCCATATATTAATACTATGCCTTACAACATCTAAAAATATCACATACTCACATACACATACACATACAAATACTTGATGCCGTCGACGCTTGGAGCCACAGACAAAGTTATATAGTTGTGTCCTTAATGGCGACATTCGTATTAACTATAATTACATTTTTATTTTATAAATTGAATATAGATGGACTATAAACCAATAACACAACAAGGATAAAACTTAACTATTGACGAGATAAGTAACAATTTTATTTTATATATTATTCCTAACATTATGTTCTTATTTTATTTATTCTTACTCCAACAAGAAAATAGTAATATCATTTAAATATTTTGTTTAAAATGAATCTATAAAAATATTTTGAGAATATATTATAATTATGTTTTATTTATGGTAAAAAATACAGTTTTAGGGAATAATAAAAGCATCTTAATTAATATCACCCTCTATAGCATTCCCGTATGCATATGTTTTTCTGGAATATTACTTAAATAAAATGCATTGTATTTAAGTATAATAATATTCCAGAAATCATCATACAGTCATGTTATAGTATATAGTATGTAAAAGAGGAGTGAAGTTCGCTATTGTATGCTAAAATTGTTGGAAGAGTTATTCAAACTTAAAAAGTGCAATAGGAGCAATATATATTTGACTAACTGATACTCGTAGTAACGCAATCTCAAAGAGTACACTTAAACAAATTGTGAGTCGAATCCAGAGCAAAAATGTAAATTGATAATCTTTCAAACAAGGCTCTTTGTACAGTGATTCTCTCATTAAAATATGAACTTTTCAAATTAAGAGCCTTATTTCTAACTCCATAATGATGTAATAATTTGATTTCTAGTATATTAAAATAATCCTTATAAATAATTTTAAAAAAAATCAAATATAATTATGGCATTATATACTTCTTGTAAAACTTTATTCTTGAAGAATTTTTATTATCTCTTATTTAATTTATAAGGAAAGTCAGAAAGCCATATAGTTTTAAAAATCAATAGTGATTGCTTGGCACTTGGTCATAGCGTCAATGGTTCATTACATTTAATTATAGAATGTATTGAAATTATTAAAATATTCAAAAATTAAAAGAATGTTCAACATTGAAACCGAAATCGACAATTTACAGTAAAATGATTAATTACATTGGATCCCAGTATTCACCGGTACTTACTTTGGGACCAACTATTCAGGACGGTAAAACAGCTTTAGATATTTTGATAACTAAGAAAAACAAACATATTTTTATTTTATAATTATTAATAATTATTTTTGTATTGACGTATTTATAACATAGATATATCTGAAAAGCTTAAAATAATGTTATATCTGTTTCTATGTTAACGCATTAATACATTTTGGTAAAACTTTGTAGCGGAGTAATAACTTTTCAGATTTAATATACAATCTGGTTTAAGAAATTATTAAAAACAACCTCAAATAACTTTTATTTGTCTTATTATTAAGATTTATTGCACAGATATACGGAAGAAATTTAACATATTTGTTTAAAAGTATTTAAGTAATTATTATCATTATTTAAATGATATTTATATGTGACACAAAAGGTACTTAAATATTGCTCGAAGATTCTAGTAAACGTGTCCTGTGTAACCATTAACTTAAAATAAAAAAAAGTGTCCGTTATTTCTTCAGAAACCTTCACAGATGAAGAGCTAACTCTTTGAAATATGAAACAAAAACATTCAGTTATAAATAATTGCTTGAATCTGATTAAGATTGAAGAAATTCTATAATAATATTTTCATTGTATTAATATAACTCCTAGATTTGGTCTTAGATACGTTCATATAATATCCATGTTATTGATTTTGTATTTCTAGTGAACTAGTTTAACAACACTTACACTCCCCGCGCGAGATGCATTTTTAAGATATTCTCAAATTCATCCATTGTAGGTACTTTTGAAGTTTCCTAAACTCAATCTGCATTATTGAATACTTGCTTCACCTTTATGAGTTTAGTGTTACATATATTTGATATAGACTTAGATTGAATGTCCTTTTCATAAAAAATATTGCCTTGATACTAAGAACTATTAAGTACACTGAAAACACAAACTAAATACTATATTAGAGAGTAAGAAACATTACTTGATAACAGAAAGTAAGACTAGAAACTAAAGGAAACATTGTCTCAACTATATTATATAGTAAAGTGGTTGAGTACCCAAATAAGTGTCGTAATATGGAAGGGCGGTATGTTCGAAAGAGTGTTAAATATGAATATCGGTATTTAAGAAGAGTGATAATGAGATGTCGTATAACAAAAAAACGTAGAAGAAATTGACATATTGCACCGACTACGAACAGTTCAATGATGATTTGGGGCGTATCACTTAGGCGATGGTTAAGAGTTAGGTAAAGTTAATCATTTATTTTAGTGGATCCTCTTAAAAACTATAGCGTAATCACTAGATGACAGATCCGTTTCGATACTAGATATCTGGTAGTTTTGCTGCCAAGTTTTCCCACCTAATCCAGCGGCCATAATTATTTTGACCTACAGGACATTCATAAAATTTCATTTGCATGTATATTATATTTTAATTACGTATGTTAATATTTTTTTACAATTATCATTAATATTTTCAAAATATAAAACGCTTTGATATTTGGATATCAAATACAGTTTACAAGCATTCTAGCCACGTTTTGTAATAACGTTCCTAGATATATGTAGTACTGAAAATAAATAAAACCCGGATAATTCTTTCACTGTAATTAAATCTGAACCAAAAAGAATATGAACTGCTTGTTTCCTAGAATTCTATATTCTATTCGTATAATAGCATCTTTTTAAATTGTCGTAATGCTCAAAAAGTAGTTAACATGTTTAGCATTTAACATTTTTAGCATTTTAGCATTAAAAATTCTCCTACAATAAAAACACCTTGAAGTGATTAAAACTTCTTTATAGGTATATGAATGAACAACATATGCACCAGCTGAACAGATGGATTAGTAAGATTTATATGCTTCATATTTGTCAGGTCTTTGTCTAGCAGTGATTTATATATACTTAACTTAATATATAAAACTAGGAATAGTTTGTATGTATGTGGATGAAATTATACACAATTATTTCCCCCGGACGCAATATAAATCACGCCGGGACATAAATTCCTGTTACACGTTTAATCCGAGTCGGCTACAAATTGAATTTCATATGTTCGTATCGACCTCGTGTGGTTTCAGCCAATTACGAAACAAACTTTATAATGAAATGTAAAAGTTACTTATATAATACTGATCTCGTCAAAAAGTATCATTTGGAAAAAATATTCATATAAATTCTTTTTACCAAAGTTTGTTTTTATTAACCCTTAAATTACTCTACTACTATAATATAATAATATCGTGCAAACATAATCTGTTCATTCAATATTAAAAGAAATCCAATTGCTACAAGTTCGTATTAAGGAATAGTTTAATTTTCTTTTATTTGTGTGTTAGTTGCCATTTAATTAGTATCAAATATACTGACCAACTGTAATGTAATAAAAATCCAAATATTCAAAATCGACTAAAAATAAATATCTGTTCATTTTCACAAGTACAAGAAGGGAAAATTTAAATAACATTTACAACAAAGACCGAAAATATACACAAGTGTTCTGACACTTGTGTCGGCTCTACTGTCAACTTAGCTTTACTTCATTACAACGTAGTAACATCACTCTATTATTATTAAGTTCAGTCGCTCTACCGTGACCCGTGGGTCAGAGTAATGTGTGTGAAACTTCTGGTCTCACGTGCTTTAGTAACTGACATTTAAAACAAACCAAGTTTGTTATCTTTGAGTACGACCTTGAAAAATTATTTATTCGTAGTAAATGTCCTTTAATTATAAATAATATATATTTAGATAATTTGATTGTGTTAAAAAAAAACATTTTAAGAAAAATGTTGCAAGCTTTTCATTTCCTATTTTCTTTTTAAGTTAGTTACTTATATAACATATTTTTTATTTTTATTATCTATTTTTGTATGATAGTAAAAATAGTTAAAATATGGTGTATGGAAACTTGGTCACTTAACAATGATATGAGAGATTTATCTTTTATACTACAGTGCTATTAAAGAATCATAATATTCCAATGATCATCATTTAATATGTAAAATATCTACTAAATTAAAATATATATTATATTAAAATACATCATATGTAATAAAAACAGAAGATGTGAATTCCATTATGCGAGACCTGACCTCACCCAATAATTAAGTTGATTCACATAGAACAAATAAACTATATCTACTATTTAAAAGATAATATTTATCTATACATTAATATAATATAAATATTCTATAAATATATATTTCTCAAAATCGCTTATTTTATTTCAAATATTCGTATATAAAGTTTTTTTTTCTTCCACGTACCACTCGAATGTGGAACGAACTCTTATGGCAGTATTTCCAGATTGGTAGGACATGGGTACCTTTAAAAAAGGGAAATATATATATATATATAATGGGAAGCCAAATTCTCGTAATTATTTCGTATTAGATTATAGAAGAATCCACAGTAGTTCTGTCTAATTTAGACTAATGGTAACAAAAATTTTATGAATATTGACATATGGACAAACTATCTATATTCAATATATCTGTTAGACGTGTAACGTCAATATATTTTATAAGATCCGATGACACCCACGGGTGTCAGAATAATTTATGTGCAGCTTTTATCTAACATCTACATAAAATAATCTTATGTTGTGCATTTCTGATTATTTATTTACTTATTTAATAAGCATACTATCAGTAAAAAAGCAAACAGACACAAGCAATTATTGATTATGCACCATGAATTGTAGATGAAGATTTATTATTTTGATTAACTGTATTATAATTATTGTAAATAAATTATCCTCTAGGAATCCGTTATTGATTTTATGGTTGTAAGTATAATAAGACATGTCTTTGTTACTTTATGCTTTACGAAGTAAGGCGGAAAAAATTAAATGATTTGTAAAGTCTTTATAACTCTATTTTTTCTCTTTTACATTGAATATTAATTAAATACTATACAAATATACTTCTCTTAAATGTGAGCATCTTTCATGTAAACTATCATGTAAATAGAACTTCTTCAGTAACTTATAATAAAATAGTTATTGATAGGATAAAGATTTATTGTAAGCTAAGCTATGGTGTTCAAAGTAATATTAATTAAGTATTAAATTCTCTTAAAAATGATGAACTTAATAAATTGCTGAAAATTTTATCAAAAATTTATTTTTTTATTTTATAAGTAATTTGAACTCAATTATCTGTTGAATTTTTAGTTTGTTTTCTTCCGAACTTCTTGATTAATTTAAAAATAATCAGAGGTTAATGAAACTAAATATTATATTAATTAATTAATTCTAATAATGAATTGGGTCTATTTTAAATATATGCACTCATAAACTATTATTCATAATATAACTGAGTTTTTATCTATTCCGATCAAATCAATCAATCAATCAATTTAAGTATCTACAAATTTTCACACCTGTATGTATATACATAAATACATACACTCGCAATTACAAACGCACACTTCCATACACAGTCATAAGGTTCTTGTAGAATTATTTTATTTACTATTATAAGTATGTATTATATTTTGCCATCGGTTAAAGATACTTCTATCGCTAGTCGTCAAAAATTTTTACTTGAGATTTAGAAGCACTGAAGACTATTGTCTTCAGTGATTCTATAATTTATTCAGTATAATTTATATATACATATTTTAATTTTTTTCCACCTATTCCGGTTTCATATGCGTAGGTCCTGATCACCTTGCAATATCGGGATAATAATTATCCTATGTTACTCCGTGATAATGTAGCTTTCGAGAAGTAAAATATTTTTTAAAATCTTTCCAGTAGTTTTTTTTATATTCCCCATAATAACTTTTTTTTCTAATTAATTATCATAAAATATATTTGTAAATTCTATGTTCAGAACCAAACTTATTACTAAACCTTTGATTCCGGAAGGTTCATGTTGATAAATATTTTATCATTTGTAGGTTAATAGGAGTTCAAATTATCTATACATCGATATTTATATCGAATATCATAAACAATGAGATTGTTAATGAAATTATCAAAATTATGAGGTCTTATTTCATGTGCAAATTTATTTGTAATGGATTTGTTTGAAAATATAACAGTTTATTAAATATACAATATCGTTTGAGAGTTATCGTTTAATATAATAAATCATGAATAATTAGAAACATTTAATACTTATAATTGTTTTATAACCTTATATAGTGTTAGGTGCATTGATGCTCTAATAAACAGTGTTTTGATTCTTTAAACTTTTAAATTAAAAAGATATGTAAGAACTGTTTTTTTCAAGAGTTGTAATGGGTTTTTGGATATCTTTCTATATTATTATTATTATTATATACTGGGTTACGAGATTAAAACATCTATCTTTTGTCCTTTGACCTTAATTCGTTCATAGACATTAAAGTTGAAATTTCTTTGAGAATGTGACAGTTTATAAAATAAGTTATAACTGGGACGAGGGCTACACTGAAATTATATAAAATAATGCTCAGTTATTTAATTATATACAAACAGACATACAAAAAACAGCTTAGATTTTGCATTTCCAATCCTGGATTTATTCTAAAACAAGATATACACAGTGCATCTAAGTTTTCATATCAGTTGATATAACAGACATATATCTCATGGATATTTAAAATATAGAAATATCATGCATTTTATTGCAGTGTTATTTTAGTAATAATTGTTCTTGATCTACTTTTAGAAAAATACATTTAAAGCCGTCCTCGACGTCGTAGTGCATATTGTTCTACATTATATTATTTTATCAAATAATTTATTTCCAAAAACATTACCACATATTTCTACAAAAACAATGAAGTTATAATAAAAATACATGAAATAAAATGCTGGCTATTAATATAATAGTTAAATTTTTATAAAGGTATCGTATACAAAAAATGTGTGAAAAAATGAATTAATTTTCACAGAAAAACATAGGCAGAGTTATAATTACAATAAAACAAGAAACAAACACAATAATTTAATTCTTAATATATTTTCGCTTTTAAAATATATATTCTTATAACAACACATTTTTATTTATATTTTTAGTTTTTTTTTATGCAAATACGATATCTTATAGCAAATACTAAAAATGATTGCTTAGATTAGTTAGAAAAATATTTATTAAAATCTTTTTATGATTTTAACCCGTTTTTTCTAATACATAAATAATTATTTAATAACAAAAATGTAATAAACTTTGTACTTTTAATAAATGTCTTGGAATATTTTTTTATACAATTGTATTTCAACTAAAATCAATTAATATCCTTGTTCACATAAAAATAAATAAATAATACTCGAACAAGTTTTTTTTTGTGAAGATAAATACTATAAAAATTACATTTAAACTATACTGTAAATAAGTTGATTTCTTTATCATCTCCAACAGTTCTTCACTATACATATGTATAACATATACTCACAAATCAACTGTATCTATAGTAATGTGTAATATCATCACATAACAGGAATGACGACTTACCAACAAGTTTACTCAAAGGTCTCTTCCGCTTTTATCCGTGAGATGTTAACACAAATTGAGCTTTAACACGTTTTAGTAAGAAGATATATTTCATTTAACTGGTTATTTATAGAGTACATCATAATATTGCTTCAACGTCGTTTCCATTTTAAGATTTTTTTTATTCTAATATGAGTTTTATAGCGAATTATAGAAAAAAAGATTAATAAAATAATTATTATAATAAAATGTAATACATTGATTTATAATTTTACTAACAGGAAAACATAAAAAAAACGAGAAGGCTTTGATAGTAAATATATTAAACATAAACTAAATCTGACGGCGCGTCTCTGTCCCACTCCATACTCTGTAAGCTCGAGAGAGCGACGCGCGGCAGTCGACAACACTGCAGCATGGTGTCTTGACCATCACACATACAACCTTAGTTAAGACGATTTAGTTACATAAATACGCACAGATAAAAACTTTTAAAAACTTTTATACGATTCAAAAATATATATCATTTTGTGACCATAAGTTTCAATATCAAAGGTGCTGTTAATGCCTTCTATAATATAAATATAAGTGATTAATTGTGATTTTAGTGAATTATTATTATGAATTGTGTGAATAACGAACGCGCGGAAGTGGCGGGAAATATTGACAGGTGAGTTATATAAAAAAATATATATGTTATACATTTTTATTTATGCTGTTATTATTATTAAACGAATTCATAATTTTCATCGAAACTTTAAAACGAATACAAATATTAAAAATATCAAAAAACCACAAAAATATAAAAATAAAAACAATGAGAATTGGGTAAAAACACTGAATAATAAATAATATAATGACAAAGTTTATTAGTTTTTATATTAATTTGAGTGTGTAGTATCTGTTCACAATGCTGTGTTGTTTGAGTCTTAAGTTTAAATATCTTTACAATAATCTGACAGAATTCTAAAACTTTGAGAGAAGTTATTAAAATTGAAACTAAAAATGAAAATAAACAATTCAAATTTAATTTAATTCAGAGAAAAACTATTTATATGTAAAATAAGTTTTAAAAATAACAATGTCAAAACGATAAAAAAACAAATGAAGTCATTATAATGTAATCAACAAACACCTGACTGTAATTCTCTTGATATCTAAAAACAACCAAATTCACCTTAAATATATAAAAAAATATTATTTTTAATAAACTGACGAAAAAAACAACATCATTTAACAAATTTTCTTAACATTTAGATTACAAAAAAAAGTTCTCCTTTGTTACAAAATAATTGTATTCTATGATTAAGAATCTTTTTAGCTAATTTAATTCAGAACTTTTAAAATAATCTTAAAAATAAATGAAAACTATTATACGTACATATTTCTTTAATATAAAATTATCTACAAAGAGAAGTTCAAAACTTACCAATAAGCAATGTTGTATGAGCTCTTTTAAACTGTTTTCATTTATTTTCTAGAATCAATAAGCAATACTTCAATCAGGTTTAAAATATTTTACATAAATGTTAACTATATTTATGTAATTAATATTTATATAACATAAGTAAAGTAACTGATTTGTTGAATATTTATATAGTTATATGTAACATGTACAGTCTATACTAAACTAGTGTTTCATAGCGGAACCAGTTTGATTGAAACCACAAAGAAACATGTAACATTATTTTAATTGTTTAAATTATTAGATAGAGAAGGAGGTCAAAGTCTTTATGAATAAACCATTGAAAATTAAGAAGAAATTTAAAAGAATTATACTATTTAAAATACAAAATAAGACTGTACTACACTTAATTTTAGTTTTACGTACTTGTTCGTCTGTGGTCAATAAGGAAAATGACGAGAGATCCTAGATATCTTAGAAGTTCCACGTATGGAGACCGTCAGTAGTGGATCGTATAGAGTTACCCATGTTAGGTGCGGCCCGCTTGTATCAATATAGTATGTGAGTGTTAAATTTAATACAGATAACGTAAACAAAATTAAATGGATGTTAACATTAAAATGCTGCTGACCCAAAAAATATTCAAAACAAAAATGAAAAATCACAATAACATAACTATTGTTCTACAGCTGTCTGTTTGTGGGTCACCTCATTTGAATTAGAATTTTCAAATGTACTTGACCAATATTGTGCTCTCACTGCGAACTATTTTACGAATTAAAAATATAAACCGGTTACAACTTGATTTTAAAACATATATTATTATACATACATAAACAGTGTACTAATAAAAATTATTACTAATAATACAAAAATTAAAATAAACATTTCTTAGAAGATCAAAAAGTTCAAAATAAATGTTACACACAGAAACTAGTACCAAATATAACAACCAACAGTCGTTATGTTCATATTTTTTATCATATATAATTTGATTTATTGTGTGAACTGTTTTGAATGGATGAGTGAATGAAGTACGTCATCAACTAAGACCACATGTTTTAAATATAAACACAAAATAAACTTGATCTTCATATTAATAAAGTTCACATTTGAATACAAAATCACCATATACACAAGCATGACTAAAATACTTTGATGTTAACATTAATATAACTGTGTTTTTTGTTATGGTTATTCATTTATACGAAATAAAAATTCTAATAAATTATAATTATTTTAATGTTATATTATTTTGATATAACCATTTTAAAGGATTAAGTTTTTTTTTTTTATTTTTCGGTATATCAAAGTAACAAAAATATATGAAAAAGGACTATTAAATATAGGTCGTGGTCATAAAAATGGTAGTATTTAATGCTTTTACATTTTGGTAAGTTAATCATCACAATATTATAAAAAGCAAGCCACAACAAACTCTTACACAGTCATTACACTCAGTACTCACCGCCAGTAAGTTTTGGCAACCAAAGCATCAACAACGTGCACTGCTCTCACCAGATGACAATTAACAGAAAACACATTTGAATAATTAGTTATGATCGGATTATAACAACACGTTATAAGTTGTGTTATAACACTTTTTATTTTATAAACTAAGCTGTAGCCAATAGAATGCAGCTTGTGTATGCACTTAAGTCATCAGTGCGATATGCTAATAATCCCTTATTAAATTCATCCTAATGGGAGAGTTATTGTCCTCGTTGATTTGTAGAGAGTAATTAGTGATTTCATCTATGATGCTGGATGGTTCAGTATATCGTTCTTAATATAGGTATTTACAAGGAATTTTCCAAAACAGATCGAGATAGTATTACCCTCAAGAGATTATCATGAAATAGATATTACAACTGCTCACCGAACAGTGACTGAGACAACAGAAGTATAACTACAATTTCCTCAATTGATATTGTACGATAAATAAATTATTTTATACCATGTGTGTGATATCTAAATAACAGATTATTCTCCTGATGGCAGATGATTACCCAAGACATCTGCAACCAAGAAGATTTTTTTATGCCTTGCCCACCAAAAAGAATAGAAAATACTAAGACATATGAGAGCAAGAAGGAGAGTTTACTCATCTCTCTCTCAATCAGCGTACGAAAATTTGCTCTGTCCATCCAACCTGTATAATGTGCCTATAGCTATACCTATCTGCCAAAATGTCTATATGATATTTTATCTTGGTTAGGTTAGAAGACTAGTTACGGAGCTTAAATTAATTTAAGTCAAGCTATTCGTATCTTTGTTATTTTGTAATTTACGCATAACCCTGTCTCTAGTACCCGTGATAGGGTCTAAAACATCATAATTTCTTTCGTTATACAAACAATGGATCCCTAATAAATTTTAATTCTGCAATTCAAATGACCTCTGCTAAACCCTATCCAATACGATAGAATACGTGCTCTCTATTTTTTATTACTATTTATTTATCTTTTAATATTAGATTCTTAAATACTTTTTTATACTTTTGTTAATTTTATCATTTAAGTAATTACATGAAAAAATATTTTTTATTGCAGTTATATATTTTTTATTTTAATAACTATTCATATCATACCCTGTTCATACCTAACCCATTGAATAACAATAAACTCCATTCGTCTTCGACTCCTTAATAAGCATAAGACAAAATTATGATTTCATATCGAAGTTCAAGTTAAACCTATCATAGCTTTACGATATTAATGGATTATGTTGTGCAATAATATTTCACCACATGAATTAAAGTGATTCAGACTTTTTTTAAGGGATTCTTGGGTTCCATTATTTTTCCACAGTTCATTTACAATCAATAACACCGCTATAGTATTACGAGCAAGTAACAACATGTGATAAAAAATTAAAATAACTAATGAATGATTTGAAAGAGTATCATTCCTATAATTACACACTTCAAACTTATTTTTGTAAGCAATTATCAGCAAATGACATTCTGACACAATGATTAAACCAAAAATTTACTCAAAATCTGCAAATTTAGTTTGTATCCCCAGTCGGAACTAAATATTCCATACAACATACACTTACATTACATACACACATACAAATATGTATATGTTACTGTTACATGAAATATTATAAAATATATAAATAGAATGGAACATTATCCCTTAGTGTTCGTAAGCCTTATAGAAAATCTTTTTTTTCATTCCCATAAATACCACAGGCTTTAAAAACTATTTACCAAAAACCTTAGCCAGAAATTATATAACAAAAAAACATTTAGGTTCGTATTTAGATGTAATGTATAGTATCAATAAAAAACATATTATTACCACATATCTTTTACACTATTGTCAACGGAACTAAATATTTTGTACATATCAACTTCTTGTAATATTCTGTATCATTGAAAGTGAGTGCGTGTGTTCAAACAAACACCGATAACCCCGTGCTCCTCACCATCTCATGATAACCTTATGTATGAAAATAAACTATTTTTGTCTGAGCGTACATCATATTTATAAACAACTTAATACTAATGATAAAATACATGAACAGAATTGTGACATAAAATACCACTTCACACTTTGCTTTTGACGCATCAACTCCAACTAATATTGGAACTTGTACAAGCACACACAAAGAGACAAACTTATTATAGAGATCATGGCTTCTTTGATCCTATTCATCAAAACAAGTAATTTTATAATTGAATTAACTCATCATTAAATTAATTATATCTCATTATATTTAATTGTTACACCTACATAGAGCAGGTGTTACTTTTGTATAGTTTATTGTTAAATATCAATTATTATATTGTGGCAGCCATATCATCAGAATTCATATAAAAAATATTTCGGTGTGATATCTTTAGATAACAATACATACAAGTAATAACAGATAAATTAAACAACGTAAATCTAGAATACACAGAATACAATAAATACAACCCATAAATTATGTATTGAATATATAAAACATGTCACGTACGACTGCAGCTCTGTTACTGTTAATATTGAATTGTGTCAGAATTATCAAAATGTTTGTAGATTCTATCGAAAATCATGTCTTCGCAAAAATAGCCGTGATTGTAATTACATAGCTTGTAGTGTTATGTAGAAATTCTATAAAATGAATTGTAAAATATATATATAAATTATAAATATTTTTGTTTATTTTTTATATTTTTTTATATTTGCACGCTTATATTTTTAAGAGGGTAGAAAATAGGATCTTAAGAAAAAATAAATGAATTACTCATTAAAAATATAAGATACTACTAGGATACGCCAACCGGCGGGTGTTGAGTTGAGCCCCTTTCCTTTCTTCTTTTCTTGATAACTTTTGAATGGCTAAACATTTTTACAATCTGTTTTCGCTATAACATCCGCGTTCAGCTCAAACATACATGTGAAAATTTTTACCTAATTATCTCGTCGCGTTCTGGAGACAACTAAACACAAAAAAAGGTCTCCCAAAAGGTTAAGAGCTTCGCTTGCGCTCATCTCAATTATATATAATATTTATCATTATATAATATTTATCACATCTCGTATATTTGGTTAAAAGCGGTATAATATAACTGATTATATAACTAAATCTGGCAAATATATAGGACATTTTGTGTCCAATAATGGATTCTCTAACATGTATTATTTACATTTAAGTATTTTTTTAAAAAGATTGCACTTTTGTTTCTGTCGGTACGTCCACTGCGTTCAAATTTCCATATCATGTGACAATGATTAATGATGATGGTAGGATCGTTTAAAAATACTAAAGTAATGACATATTAATACAATCAATACAAGAGTGTACACTCATAATACGTAATAGAAAACAAGTACGAAAAACGTAATAGAAAACAAATATTTCAGAATAATAGCCGGTGTCTAAATGAATAAAAATGTTTTGACAATACTGTCAAGACTGATCTGTCACGCAATTAACCAATTAGATATTAGCACAAAATTTTACAGCGAATTCAGTATTTTCCTTTTATGAGATAGACCTTAAAAAACTGTCAAAATGGATATTAAATAATTTGTTGTAAATACTACTAATATAAAATTCTTATTACTAATTTATTGTTACAAATACATTATATTAAATCCAATACAATAACAATAAAGTTTGTCTATTAATACAAGTAACAGCTGAGCCCGATCATAGACAATGTTCACTGCGAAGTATATTGTATTTTTACAGCTTTCTCAGTCTAATAAAAATGTTGAAGCTGTAAAATACATTTTATCTCTTTCTTTTGAATGTTTTATTTCTTTCGTTACTATCTGTAAGTTCTATATATTGATTCTGTATATTTATATTAAATATACATACGTTGAACTTATTACATAATATATATTTTACCGACATATAACATAATATTCACAAAGGCATTTTAATTTTAAATAATATTACTAACATATAATTTTTACATTTATAGGTATTTTATATACTCCAAAATTATATTAAAAGGACAAATATATGTTCAATATAAACTCATCCGTGAAATTTAACAAAATCGAACCCACTACTACTACGACTTCTTTCACGTGTAATATTTTTGGATTATCCCTAATCTGTGATTGGCTTAACTTTGTACTTACAGAGAAGGTGTGTTCTAATATTTTATTTCGTTAAACCATTTGATAATATTTTGATAATGAAATTATTAAATGATCAATAAAGTAAACCTAAACAAGGTCATATCTGTAATTGAATATTTGAAATTGTGGATCTATTCTAAATAAAGGGTTAATATTCTTATAAAATATATTTTTAATTTGTCAACGGGAAGGAATTTAAATTATTTTTTAATTAGAGCTTGTGGTCTGTTATGTTGGTAATCTACAAGTTTTTCTAATTTTAAAGTCAAAACATTAATACCGTTACAATAAATTAAAAATATTGTACAAATTTCATATGATATTAATTGTTAACAATGTGCTTTGATTCCTTCTACATGTGCTTGAAACAATAATCCATCTACCATCCAAAGTTTTATACAAAACTAACTGACAATAACTAGTATTTCTTAAAATATATTATATGTATATAAAATTAAATACAAAGCCTTGCAGATTCTCTATTAAACAGACTGTTTCGTAGAATTCGTTAATCAAAAATAACAAAGATCTTTTATTTAAACGTCAGAGCTCTCTTGTAATGTCCGAAGTCGTAATACAAATATCAAATAGAATTTATCTTCTGTGAAACATGATGTATTACAAAATAATAAATAAGATAATAATAAGGAATTTTCTTGTATTATTAAAAGGGTATTTAAAATATATTACCATTACGTTCAGATATTTTTAAGATTGCATATTTTTTGTATATTTTGTTTCTTTTTCATATAATTTAAGAGCTTACTTGTATCTAGTTTTATCTAGTTATATATTATCTATATAAGTAATGCCTCTCTGCGTCTTTAAATGTTGGTCGCGCAATAAATTTATACATATGTCTTAACTATATCTTCTTACTTAAATTACATTTCATCAAACACTGATATAAAATTGGTTAAAATCGTTTCATTTAACGAAAACAAAATATCTTGTTAGGTCAGGCTTTGTAAAAATATTTAACAATCAAAATAGCACGTCTATTAGTATTATGTTAATGTTAGTTTCACACGATGTTTATTTACACTCTGTTGTATTTTTCCACACATGGTTCATACATACTAAAAGATTTGTATTTTATATACCTCTACTGGACTTTAGAGTAACTTATTTACTTACTAGCTTAAAATAACAATGTTATTTAAAGATATTAAAAAAATAATAATATGAATATTTTTGCATACTGTTGAATTTTTGAATAAATTATAGTCGTGGAATAAACAAATTTTTTTTTTTTGAATATCGGAACCATGACTTTTCGATCAGCATTCCAGATTAATACCAATAATATATATATATATATATATATATATATTATTGAAGAACATTTATATTATCGTTAATATAAAAAGCTAAAGTAAACTCAATAATATTCATACAAACTATCTTGTTAGCTATCATAACAAATATATTAATAGTATGTTTAATAATCGTAAGGGTAATAATGTGATTAAAGTTGATATTGCTTTTTATTAATTATTCTTTTAATATTATAATAATTATTTAACAGGCTGTACACATATCTCTTTTATTTAGAATCTATCCTATAACTTATATTATACTCTGATATTTAATCACAGCGATTCGGTTCTCTTTATCACCCACACCATTTCATAATCACAAAATATTTTATAATATATTGGCGTGAAAAAAATACAATAAACAATCGTATTAAATGACAGATCCAAATTCAACAAGTAATATTTTATTATTTTTAATTGTAACAATATTTGTAGCTAGACTAAGTATAGAACTTCAAAAAATGTGTTTTTAAAAAGTTTATTTTTTGTTAGAAATCCATCTAAATATAAAATTGTTTATTTTTATTTAAAAAAAAATATAAATAATATTTGGGACATACTTATTATATTAGAATTATCTAAAATATATTTTCTTTAACTTTTCCTGTATTCATATCAGTATGACCTTGACAGATTTATAAATAATTTGAGGTTCTTTTAGTTAGTACAAACAAAAACTTTAATACATATTATGATCATTTTTAATCAGTAGCTACTCGACTAGAACATTATAACCTAAATAGTTTACTTTGTTTTCCGTTTTATTAAAATATCTAAACTAGTTCAACCATTTCCCACTAGGTGTCGTGATAATAGGTAGTTTAATATTTTTTTTAAGCCCGCAGTGTCCTTCAATACTATATAAATCGGTTATTGGACTGTTCTTACGTCACGTTGTTATAAACTTCACGAATATCCTAATATCATGCAGATCACGTTTTGCTAATCCAATATCAAATATATAGTAATAGTTAGCACCTTGGAGATATATCGCGTCAATTTGTTTTTATTTAAATTCAAAACATCTTTATTCAAGTAGTCATTTACACCTACTTTTAATTCTTCAATTATTATAACAAAGGTCAGTGTAGTCAGTCCGTGGGTAAGCTGCCACTGGCTCGGAATTCTGATGCTGTCAAAAGTCATTATGAGTATGATAAAATATATAGATCAAAGGTATTTTTCTAAATTCAAAGAATTTAAAGGAAGTGACACTTAGATTGCTTTTAATTTTATAATACTTCATCACTTACAACGGAGTTCATAAAAAAATTACCTATAGTTTATTTATCTTAAAAAGTGAAGTCGGTTTTTTATAGATTATATTATGTAACAATTGTTTATAAACAATTATATAAATTGTTCATAACTTTGTAAAGGTAATTAATTATTTGGTTGTATCGTCCGCCATTGAAAAAGTTAATTTATTAAATATTAAATTCATATATTGGTGATAAAAATAGTAATAATAAACATAAATCACTTTTATGTTACTGTAATTATTTTTTTATTATCTTGAAAATATAAATCCTACTTAACTTTAACCTTCCCAAGTACTTCCGTCCTCACCAGCCTTCATATTTTAGTCTTGACTGAACTAGTTAACATTCTAAATAACTCAAATCCGTATCTGACTTCGTTTACAAAATAAATGAAGGCCGTATATAGTTATAACGCCTATCTGTTCTATGAACTGATACAAATATCTACAAGTAATTTTAAAGTATCTGTAAGAGTTCCCTTTCCCGTAGTTATTAATGTCATTTATTACCACAGAGTATGTCATTTTGACGTAATATTCATATCAATTTATTGTTGAAAAATTTATTGTATTTCCAAAGTAAATTTATATTTCTTATTATAAATTTCTTGTTTTGGTATTATAGAATGTTAATTGGGAACGCTTTTATTGGTTTTGGCTCCATCATAAAACCAATATCAGACCCGCAATGTTAGTAAACTTCTTATTATTTACAGATCACATATAACAATCTCGTGTATGATTAATAAAGAACGTAATATCGTCAAATTAAGGATACCTTATACTTATATAATAAAATACATACCTGCGACTTTCCTTGTAAATTCGACTTTTTTATTTGATAGAAAATCAATATAGAGGATATCCTTAGTGATTTGACAATACCTGAGTCATCATTGTTTTTGCCATTCCACGTTCTCCAAGTTGCTATGACTCATGGTGAAGGTTAAGAGCCTTGATATTTACTAACTCTGTAATAAGCTTTTCTATTAGAAATAATATACTTTAATTTTACTCTGTAAGAAGGTGTATCCGTTTTATTTGTTGGTACATTTTGGTGTTTGGCAACGACTCATCAAAGTCTTTATGATAACGTTTAATTTATTTTAATGTTAAGAAGCTGAAAAGTTTTTCGTTTCTTTAAACTATAAAACGGGTTTGGAAAAAATATTTTTGATTTTGATAACCAAATTTCTAAGGATGGCAACAGGTTATACAGAATACGACCCTCACAAGTTATAATAAATATCTTTAAATTGTTTTTAAAGAAACAACGAAACTCTATTGTTAATCTTTCTTTCCTGTGCTTATTCAGTTCGGTTTTTACTTGTATTTTAAAGGTTTGACGCCTTTGACGAAATATAATATATAAATGTACTATTGTTTTCATTTAAGTGTCATATCATGGATTTCTTATATATAACAAAAGTTCAGTTAATAGTTTAAACCGATCATTAACTCTAACGATATTTTTTTTGTATGTGTATGCTTCCTTATATACATATATATAAATGTGAAAGTCAAATATATTTATATATTCTATTGTTACACGATCTAACACTTGAAAAAAGATAAGTACAAAAACAAAGCTGTGACACAATATGACCGTCTTGAGATTAGAGATAATTTAGAGAAAGAAAGGGTTATCTTAGCGGTTTTAATTTTTAAATAATTCCCTTCTTAATATCGTCTGGACTAGTGAAATATATTTCCGGTTCAATCCTCATCTGTATAGAAATATCATGAATCTTGAGTATTTTTCCTTTAGGATAAACAAAAAAGTCCCTCCTCAGCTCCTCCTCCTCCTCAGCGAAGCCATCTCCATTGTTGGCTGTAATATCATAAACAACAAGTCAATTACTGTTAGTACTTTGACAAGTTCACGCTTTGTTGTTGGTGATATTGACTCAAACTTATGTAATATAACATCACACTGGAGCGACAACTTTGACTATTAGTTGATAATTGTATAAATATAGAAAGAAATAGATTTGCTAAAATTTATAAAATTTAAAAATAATTAATTGATATGCAAATATTATTAAAGTTATAAATACTTATAATATTAAATACTATGCTAATACCTCATTGTTACAATACGTCAATTTTAGAAAACTTACTTTACGGAAGTTACTTAAAATGATACATACCCATATTTGGTTTAAAACCTAATCAGATTATTAATTATATTTTCTTATTAATAAAACTGTTTAATTTTCAGTAATAAATGTAAATCTTCAACTTAAATTCAGGGAAAACATAAAAGAATATCTAAAAATATTTTCGTAACAAACTCGTAGATTGTATTCTAATCGATTACTTCATTACTATTGGTAACAGACAGTTCAATACCGAACTAACGAAGAATAGACAAAGTGACAATTAGTGTTTATTTTATGTGTTACCTGACAATAACATTATAATAAGTTGGAACTTCTTATATTTAACAACTTAGTGTAAGTTTACTTATAATTTTGTTACAGTTGTAATAGTTTATTTATTTTATTATTATATAATTACAGTTTCATTGAAATAAATTAATAAATTGTAGATTCAATGAAGTATTAAGAATCAATAAGGTTCATTAAAAAGGATTCTGGAAATTATTGAAAAGTAAATATATAATTTTTGAACCGATGAATAAGTCCCCTTCATATAAAGCGAAGTGTAAGTGTTATATATAGAAATATTAAATTATGTTCGTGTTTCAAGTTCATTTGACTTTATTGACCATTAATAACTTTGTTACATAGTTTGTAATTGCAATTTAAGATACAATAAACACTGATATTTAATATCTATTTCTGTTCACAGGTAATTACTACGCAAAACGTAAGCAGTAAATATATGAGCTGATAAATAATAATATGAGTATTATATTTCCTATTATCAAAGAAATATAATTAATTAATGAATACAGAACAATTATAAAACACGTTCCTTACAAGCGCCGTCTTAAGTCAACGGATGGAGTCGTAGGACAAGTGCGATACTGAATGTGACATACAGCCTCCAAGCACTAGTTTCATAATTTTTATATAAGAAAAGGAAATATTTGAATTAAAATTGTCTGCAGACATGTTATGTTTATTTATTTATTAAAAGTTGTATGTATTTACTTGATCATAACAACTGTCCCTAAAAATATACTTTAAATTTGAAAACAGACTTCAGTAAAAAATATTCCGAAACAATCTTAAAATGATTTAAATATACAAATTTCATTAGTTGTGGTCCTCCTCAAAGGAAATGTCACTTCTGTAAACCATTTGTTTTATTCAATACCAAATTTACAATTTGTTCTTACAGATTTTTATAATTGTATATTAGTTAGGTTATTGTAGATTTAATTAAATTGTGATATTCGCACTGACAAGAGACTGAAAAAATGCGAATGCTACAAAATACTGATTATTACAATATAAGGATACGTTTGTTAATAATCTCTTAGTTCTAATAACAAAATACTATTCTATATTATATTTACGGAATATACATCAGCATTCGTATCGTAGTTTGTAATCGATAATTAATTGTAGGAATTCCCTGTAAAGGCAGATTTCCAAGAAGTGTTTGTAGAACATGTATTCACTTGATGTGATAATTTGTTGATTCTAATATTTCTACTAAGTTTGTACTTCAACTATAACACAAACATACACGAATATGTCATTAGAATATATTTTACTTCATAAAAAGCGATTCTTAAGCTCGATATGTTTTTATAGATCCATTACCTAATATAGTATTCATTGGGAAGAGTAAATAGAACGAAGTTGTGTGTGTGTCTTTGTGTCTGTGTATTTTTGATACAACCAAGGGTTATTTCTTGTTATTACATTTTATTACTGCCATAAGAAAGTATAGTACTACATTAAGAAATACATTTTATTCGAAAATAAAGGGTTGTAAAAATTTTATTATATTCCTCTAAATAGCAATTTTATAGATAGGGTTTCACAAATCAAGTATAAAGAAGTAGTGAACACACAATTGAAGTAGTACCACCTTCTGTATATCTGTGCACTTTATTTATTCTTCCTTTATCTCAACAACACATCCCCTCATAAAAGTTTAATTTTCCGCTCGTTGAATCACAATACAGGAAGTCTACTCATTGCTCAAGAAAATAGATTTTATACAATATATATAGACATTTTCTTACACAATCATTTTATAGATCTTTTTAAAAGTTCTTAAAATAAATAATAAGCTCTTGTCACTAACTCTTACAATGAATAATAAAATCAGTTACAATGCAAAAGTAACTTTAACACTCTAAAATCGTTCCACTTATAAGTATAAATATTAAACAATGAGCACTATTTAAGAAATTATATTAAATATTATGATCATTAATGCTTCTTATATTATTGATATTTTATTAATAAAAGAAGAGAAAGAAGTATTACTATTAAATAATAGATTCGTGTGATTCATTGATAATACTAAGTGTATTAAATTAAATAAATTATAATATTCATTGATAATACAGTTAAATATACTTAATAGTAAGTATAAATAGTATTTATTTTTTAACATATATACGCAGATATTATTAGAATCACTTCAATAAACGACCATTTCGATGTAATAAAGTTCTCCTTGCTAATTAGAATAAACTGAATGTAAACATGTTAACCATATTAAGATTGTTTATTTTTAATTAATATTATCGTCTAGATAATATGAAGAATGCTGAATTTATCAAGGACGGTGACGGTATTATAGTTCAGTTTGCACAGCGACAGGACGATATCCCGGAGGTCGCAAGTTGAAATCTTGGCAGTGTTGATAATTTTTTTATTTTATTTGTTAGTCTTGCCAAAATGAATGTTACAATATTTTTTTTGTTATACGCAACATTTATTACTTTTACAAAGTGTTAGTTTAATACATTAAAATAAAACAATTAAAAATATATAAAACTTATTAGCAGTTCTCTAAATGTTGAGGGTGAGTTATCAATAGCAGCACGGACTCTTTTTCAGAATTATAATGGCATTTAGAGCAAGTATTTCTTTCTAACTGTCTAAAACTGTCCATAAGTGTTACTCCCCTGCATTAAGATCAGGATTAGATGTCGATCTGCCTTCAGTTGATGAAATCCGGAACGTTCGTTTTTAACCACGTTTAGGTGGATCGAGCTTTATGACCTGGCGCCGATTCTTGTTGAAATAACCATTCTTGGACACCGAAAATGGTGTTGTTAAGGTTAATTACTCTCCCAAGAATGGTATTTTGATACGTTTGTTTTAGTGACCTATGACTATATATAGTGACGACCTTTTTCGCAAAAATATGGCTCAGTCATTACCCAATTATAACTTTCGTTCCAATGAAATCTCTGTCGAAGTTACACAGAAAGATTTCTTATTATACAAATATTAACACAAATATGAAGTATAAGACAAAGTCGTATTTCGTCGATCGGTTTGTCCACTTATTTCCTGTAGTTCACACAAGGGATGTTTATGCACTTATTACTAATAATGAAATATTTTTTCCGAATTCGGGACGTAAAGGTATGAAACGTTACATAAAATAATCTAAACTTATCATAACATATATATATTTTGCATCGAGGTCTGAATATCGAAAATACAAAACACTAAGTAAATTTTAAACAAAACCCAAGTACAGAGGACGTTGAGACGAGAGATGTATAGAGATTTATGATCGTATTTTATTACACTTTGTACACTTTAGTCCATTGAGCTTTATAGGCTTTGTTTGAATCTAAGCCTTATTTCTAAATGTAATATCCATATTGATAAAATAAACACAAAGTCATATAGAATAGTCATACTGATCAATACACTACAGTTCAGTCATCAAAGCAACGGAGACAGATTCTTAAAAGATCCCACTTCGAGCCATACTTCTTTTGAGAAAATTTTAGTTATTTATTTATTTTAAATTAATAAACTTGGGGAAAGATTAGGGTTTCTAATTGTCGAATTAGGACATGATTAGATCAATTATTCAAACAGAATAAATCGATGTACCATCCTAAATCAATTATACAACTCCAAGAGCAAACAGTTTAAGGTGGAAGAAGCAATTTGCCTCACGTTGATTCAAATCAATAAATGAATATTTGTACAGCTCTTAGAGTCTATATTAAAAATTAAATTAAAAGTAATACACACTACCTACATTTCTTACTTGTGTCTGTTTATTAAATGTGGGATACATATATGAGAGTTGTTCTTTTTAGGCTTATTTATACTTAGATATACGAAGATTCGAATATACATTTGAATATTTTATATCGAGGTAATTCTCAAAGTTAATAAATTGAATGTAAACAAAGTTATTTAACATGATCTCGTCCAATAAAGCCAGTCCAATTAACGAGTACTAAAATCACGTTCAGAGAGTGCCTAAGGCCATATCACATCATATCTTACTTGTCTTGTCTTTAACTCAAAAAGTGGTTTATTATTTCAACGTTTGTAATCTGTTCGTGAAAGTATTTAAATATTCTTAATACATATTGTACATTTTTTTCCATAGTAGCTATTAAATACTTATATCTTGACTTTGTCTAAGTGTGGTTCATTTTTAGAATACATTAAATATACAAAATATTTTCATTATATCTATGAACGATTTTTGTTATCATTTAAATTCCTCTAAGCACAGTTAGAGTTAAATAATCAAAACATTAGAGGAATAAAATATACTAACTTGAATGAAAATTTATTTTGTTATCGTTTCATATTTTATTCCTCAAAGACTAATTGAGTGCTTATTAGTACTTGATTAACTAGATTATGGTAAAGATGCAATCAAATCAACTGCTTGTACAGATAAAAAAATCTAGTGTTAAACTTGCTTTTTTGTTTTAAATTATGATAAGTCTACATTATATAAGGTATTTAATACTGTATAAATAACACTTAGTGACCCAAATAAAACAAAGAAATATTTAGTTACATTTCATAATACAATTGCATTTGTTCTATCTCCTTTGTTTCAAGTAACTTATTGTTCATTAACTTTTGTTTCATTTCAACTAAGAAATTTATACTTACAGTATTTTATAACAAAGATACACACATACACATATATGTCTCATGTTACAGTGAACACGTTAAATCTTAGATTAAAACTACGCTCGGTCCGGGCGGTTGTCAAACCATACAATAACTTTCACATACTACAATGACCATCTTTACTGAAGTTATATATTAACAAGACAACTATTACTTTTAGTAATACAGAGCCCAAGTTTAACATTGCCCTGTCCAGAAAAAAATAAAAAGCAAGTTAATCTTTCAACAAAATATTATTATTTTAATATTTATCCAAACACTCGTATGAAAAATAAAAGGAAAGTACAATTTATATTATTCCATTACTATTTTATTAAATGTTAGAAATTGTATATTTGATGTTATTATTTAATAAGACAAGTTAAGAATATTTATAATAATAAATCGAGTCAAAGTTAATTTGATTTAATTTATAAAATACACTTAAATGTACTGTATTGTATAATATGATATTACATAAAAAAATACAGATAGAACTATTTTATAAGAAATAAATAACAACAACAATATTTGTTTGCTAAGTGAGGTTAGTTAGAGATATAGCATATGTTGTATTGTTTTCATCACACAGTAATGTCTTCTCTAAAGCGGTTTATTTTCAAAAGAACACCAAACTGTACATATTTAACTATAGATGTTAGGTTATATCAGAAATAAAGGTATTTGAGTCTTCAGTATAAATCTCTTAGATTCACAATTATATTGTAAATTAGTTGTGGCTGTCGACGATCGGAGTCATCTCCAAAAACTATATATATATATATATATATATATATATATATAATCAATAATCACAATTTTGTTTTATAATTGAATATTGAGTTGGACTGTAAACCAATAAAACGTCGAGGATAAAACTGAATGATTGACGGGATTACGGAATAAACGGTATCGAGTTTACTAACGCTTTTATTTTATTTATTATTTCTAACATTATGTTCTTATTTTATTTATTCTTACTCCGTCGATAAAATAATAGCATTTAGAGTCTTTCTTCGTAATTTTTAGACTGCACTGATTTCTATAGGTGCAATTAATATTAATTTTATATAAAAATGACGAGAGGTATAAAATGAATTGATGAAACTATTGCAAGGAATTAAATGATTTTGTTTTATTAAATATGAATAATAAATATGTATTAAAATGTAATCATGAAAGCAGTAATTTTCATTTCTAAAGACAAAAAGATATTGATTATTGATCGGAGTACCTCTTGCGTTCTTATCAACTTTAAATAAATATGAGTTATTGAATATATATAGTATTTTAAAGTAATTCAAATGGTACACAAACAAAGCATACCATCATTAATTCTATCTGGCTCGTAACTCGCAACATCCTTAACATATAAACTATCTGATTACGTGTAAATCCAAGTCTCAAAGACATTGCCTCAAGTGTAATACTTCTTTGATCAAGAATTCGTAAACATTGACTTATGGAGCTTAATTGGTTTTTAACTTTGTATATATTTTGTATTTGTACTTGAATTATTAAGTACAATAAGTATTATTTTAATCTAACTGTTTAAATATAGATATTTTTTATTTAAAACAATGATATAACTAGTTTTGAAGTTATTTTCGTAATACAAGAAAGTTGTGATCGTTTTACAAAATCAAAAGTAAATCAAAACAATTACAAATACATCAATCGAAAGTGTGGTTTACTTAAGTAATATTCCAGAAAAATATCAAAAAGGCAAGTTCTATATATGTGAAAGACGATTTGAGTCTGATATTTGTTCGATGAGTTTTTGGAAGTGTTATTCTAACGTACAAAGTGCATCATATGAGTAAAATATATTTGAGTAACTGATACTCGAAGTAACGCGATCTCAGACAATATACTTGTACAAATTGTGTGTTAAATACAAAGCGAATGTAATGCCCTCATAATACTTCATAATACACTTTTACAATAAAAGATACAGAGCCTAAATTTGACTTCAATAATAATAAATGAGACTGTCCTTATCTATATATATCACTCATCACGAAATCTCCGAAACTACCTGTCCGATTAAATTAAAATTTTACATAGTTACTTATTTTGTGATATAGACGTCGACTAAGAACGGATTTTAACTTTTTGCATTTCGCCAAGTTTTAAACCTGTCGGAGCTATACAGTTAAGGCGGGGCAAGAGTTACTATAGTAACGGTTACCATAGCAACAGTTACGATGACAACGGATAATATGACAAAGGTTACCCTAGCAACCTAAGTTCACATCCAAATTGATAGTGTGCCCAGCGAAGCAGGAGGGAATAAGAAAGTAGTAGTAGTATTTATTATGACAGTAAATTTTCGTGTAATTCCCCGTTATTAAAGAATTTTTGTAACCTTCTCTTTGTAAAATTTATAAGGAAATTCAGAAGATTCATATATCTAAATTTAATTAACAACCATTTGGCTACAGACCGACAGGTTCATTATATATAATTTTAAAATGTTTAAAATACAATTATTATAAAGTTTACATATATATTTTAAAGTTAATTTTAATGAACATGTGAGATATTTAATAAAAAGAATTAAGTGATGTTTGCATGCGAGATAAAAGATACTCATATATTGCTCGCAACTGCTGTGCTATTAACATTATATTAAAAGAATAAAAGTAACTGTTATTTCTTCAGAAACTTAAGAAATGTGATCTTTATTATATTTCTGTCCTGTTTAACCATTTTTAAATATTCAAAACGAATATAAATTTTATTGATCAAGATCTACGAGTATATATATATGTCTTTTAATTTTGGGACATGACTCACATTTACTTCTCTTCGTGTACATTTTTAATTTCCAGTAAACTAGTTTACTAACACTTACACTCTGAGTTCAAGATGCATTTTTAAGATATTCATAAGTTCATCTATTGTAGGTTCTCTTGAAGTTTCCTAGAACTCAAACTGCAATATAGAATATTCGCTCGAACTGTAGGAAATTATGGTTCAGTACATTAATTTTCATAAAGAATATTTCATTTTCATAAAGAATATTTATTTAATACTAAGAGCTGTTAATTGATGCACCGCAGTACACTGCATACAAATAAGATTTTAGAGAGTAAGGAACATTACTTGATTAAGATTTAACAGAATTACTAACTGCGGTACGAGAAACTAGAGGACACATTGTCTTAACTATATTAAATAGTAAAGTGATTGAGTGCCTGAATTAGAAAACATGTGTTAAGTACTCTCCAAAATGTTTAAATTCATAACAATGATGATATAATTATTAGTATAATATAGATAATTTCAAAATGGATAAAGAGATGATATAATACGGAAAAGAGTAAAAAAACATATTGCACTTACTTTAATCAATTAAATGATGATAGGAGGCTCCACAGTGAGTTGTGACGACCCCATGGCGTAACACTTGGAACACGGATAATAATTAAGATTTATAGAGTAAGGTTGTTGTTTGTTTTTAGTAGATCCTCTTAAAAATATTTTGAGCGATAGGATGATCTATAAACGATGATTATTACATTTCCACTTTTTAATTAAACTAACATAAAGAGGGGAGTACTTAAACATATAAAGAAATTAATATATTTTTATCCTCTAAACTCTTAACTCGTACTTCAAAATATAAAGCGCTTTGGCGTTTGGATATCGAGCTCATATAATAAGTGTTCTATCCATGTCTTGCAATAACGTTTCTAGATGTACAAAATACTGTAAATAAATATATAATTCCCAGTAAATTCTTTCACAGTAATTGTAACTGAATCAAAAAGAAAATGAGCTGCTTGTTTACTTATATTCTATTTTCTTTTTATATTTTCATAATGATACGCAAAAATTAGTTGTAATTTTAGCACCTTTTCCAATTAATACTTTTATTAAAAATCCTGTTCAACCACATTTTAATGAAAAAAACTAATTTAAGATAGTTCAGCTAATCGATATAATTAAAACTTGTTATTTTAATTATATTTTTTGTATGGAGCAAATAAAGCAGCCATGAATAACTAAAAGTTAAATATTGATAATTAGAGATGATTTGTTACTGCCAAGAAATAACAAGGGATGAAGGAAAGTAGAAAATAGGGACTAGAGGTAATGCGTCATTTAAGCTAAAACTACACGAGGATGATAGTACCCCTGTTAATCAGCCCGCAACCGAGGTTCATTCAGTTGGAGACCCGGAGCCCTTGAGATATACAAAATAGAATAAAAAAGGAAAAAGGGTTGTTACCGAGCATAATATAAATATGAATATTATAACTAACGTTTCATAACATCTGAGTTAAAACAGTGTTAATATTGGTGTAGTTTATTAAAAGTGTTTGAAAGGTATACCCTGACATACAAGTAGACACAGAACTACCCTTGTAAAAAAGAAACTTATGGAAAGTTTCTTTTTAGATAGTGCGCTGTTGTCTGTTTAGACTGTGGACGGTAAATTATTTCTGGACATAAATTCTTATTATAGCTTTAATCCGAGTCCGATACAAATTGAATTTCATATGTTCGTATCGTCCTCCAGTGGTTCAGTCAATTACGAATTATACTTTATAATTAAATGTAAAAGTTAGTTTGCACTCATACAGTAAGTTTCTCATTAAAAAGTTTCAATGGGAAAAAGTTTTAACATAAACTTTTTATACCAAAAATTTGTTTTAAGGTAGTAACATTTGTGTATTTAAAAAAAGTCCGATTGCTTCATTTAATTTGTTTCAAATGTAACCTACCAACTATAACTGTTATCAAAAATTCTAATAATAAATATCTCTACATTTTGACAACCACAAGAAAAGAAAATCTAAATAAACATTTACAACAGAGACCGAAAATATACACAAGTTTCAGGTGTCGGCTCTACTGTCAACTTAGCTTTACTTCATTACAACGTAGTAACGTCACTCTTTTTTAAAAGTCGCTCTACCCACGGATCAGAGTACCCAGAGTAATTTATATGAAACTCCTGACCTCTTGTGCTTTAGTAGCTGACATTTAAAATAAACCAAGTTTGTTATCTTTGACCTCGACCTTCACTCTGCAAGATTACTCATTAGTAGTAAATGCTACTTAATTATAAAAATAATACAATGATTGTATTGAAAAACAACGATTTTAAGAAAAATGTTGTAGGTTTTTCATTTTCTATTTTCTAGTTATGTCCTTTGTTTTTTATATTATATTTTTTAAGTTTTTATTATTAGTTTTTGTAACATTGTAATAATAGTTATATATTCATAGGTTAATACGTATTCCCGTACGCACGGCCGGAGCCGAGTAAGTATATAATGTTAATAATTTATTCTTTATTGAAGTTCAGACGAAAGTAAGTAAGAATTGCATAATCCCTAAAACTCTCTTTTGATTTGCACAATTTTAGCTTATTTTAATAAGATATTCTGTTATTACCTATCAATAAATATAAGATTTCAAGGATCTTTATTATATATTTTATAACTTCCATTAATAAAAAATATTGATAATATATTGATATATCGCGAAAGCATCTTTGTTCCTCTTTTACTGTAATCATCACAGTAATGTAAAAACTACTTCAGACACTTACAATAAAATAGTTACTCGAACTGATAACAGATAAAAATATTATATAACACAATATTGAAGGCTCGACTCAGGTTTCTTTATCATCTCCAAAAGTACTTCAGTATACCTACATATGTGTAAAACACTCAGATATCACTACTAGATCTGTAGTAATTTGATTCAAAACTCATAATTTTATAACAATATCAATAACATAAGAGGAATAACGACTCACAAACAAATTTACTTAAAAGCTCTCTTCATTTTCACTTTCATTCATGAGATGTTAACACAAATTTACTGTTGCAATAAAACCTCTGTGTTTTAAGAAATATCTCATATTCAACTGGTTATTCATAGAGTAGAATATAATAATACAGAAGTGTCATTCATATTTTTAGAGTTTTTTAAATTATGTAAATTGATATTTTTATAAAATATATAAAAGTCGGTTAATAAATTATATTAATAAAATTAAATTCATTCATAAAGTATATAAATTAAAAAAAGGAAATCATAAAAGACCATGAAGGCTTTGATATTAAAGATATTAAACTAAACCTGTCGGCGCATCTCTGTCCCACTCTGTACGAGTACTCTGTAAGCTCGAGTGAGCGCCGCGCGGCAGTCGACAACACTGCAGCATGGTGTCTTGACCATCACACATACAACATTAGTTAAAACGATTTATTTACGAAAATACGCATAGAGGAAAAGTTTTAAAAATGTAAAATATATATAGTTTTGTGACAAAAATATTTTGAAGTCTAAAGGTGCTGTTATGCCTTCTATAATATAAATATAAGTGATTTATTGTGATTTAGTGAATTAAAATTATGAATTGTGTGAATAACGAACGCGCGGATGTGGCGGCAAATATTGACAGTTGAGTTATAATAATTTAATATATATAATAAATTATTTCTACTTGCTGTTATTATTATTAAAAGTATTCATAATTTCATTAAAAATAGTAAATAAAGAGGTTACAAATATATAATGAATATGAATATTAAAAATATCAAATAACCACACAAATTAAAAAATAAGGAAACAATGAGAATTGAGGACAAATACTGAATAATATATAATATAATCCCAAACTTTTTGAGTTTGAGTAATGTTAGTTAATAATGGTGTGTTATTTGAGACTTAAGTTTAAATGACTTTGCAATAGTCAGCCAGAATTATAAAACTTTGAAAGAAGTTTTTTTTTAATATAAACAATAAATATAAGTAAACAATTCAAAATAATAATTATATATATTATATAAATATATATTTGTATGTGAAAAAAATAAAAAATAAAAATTTGTTAAAATTATGACCATGTGAACCTGTGACCTTTGATATTTGATAACAGCACTCTGCCAACTGAGCCAAAATGATTACAATAAAATTATTTCTCTAACAATTTAAATTAATCTTCCAAGTACGAATTCAACACTGTGAATACTCGTATAATAATATATATGTGTGTTGCATGATTTTATTTTTAAAATAACCAATATGTAATAAGTACAAAATATATTTAATTTAAGAAACCCCAAAACTCTATAACAGTAACAAAATCCACTTTAAAAATGAATAAAACGATAATAAAACTAATGACTATAATAACTATTATAATGTAATCAACACCTCACTGTTATTTTATTGTTATCTAAAAATTCACTAAATATATACAAAATAATGTCAAATATTTTTATAACAAACCGACAAAGAAGTAAACATTATATGAAAACATAAAATAATATGAAAATACAATTTAAATACATTTAGTACAAAATAAATGTATTCTATGATTAGATATTTTTAGAGTTAATTTAATCTTTCAAAATATTCTTAAAAATAAAGGAAAACTATTATCGGTACATAATTCACTCGGTTGGTTTAATTCACTAACTCTCGAATACAGTGAAAATGCTCTGACAATTATCTTCAAAGAGAAGTTCAAAACTTATTGTGTAGCTCTTTGAAATTGTTTTTAAATATTTGCTAGAATTTCTTATTAGTTTTAAAGCATTTAATATAAATAAATTTACTGAATGTATATAATTAATATTAATATAAAAAATTCTTATTGCATAAATACCTTAATTACGTAAAATAAGTAAAGTAACTGATTAATTTAATATTCATATAGTTATATGTAACATGTTGCAGAACCAGTTTGCATGAAACAAAAAATATGCTACATGTAATAGTTTTAATTGTATGAATTATTAGATACAGAAGGAAGGTTGCAATAAAATCATTGAAAATTCAATCTAAGAGTCTAATTTTAAATGTTACTATTTATTGAGTAATTTCATTTTATTTGGTGGTTTTTTCAATAAGAATGTTATTCGTGCTATTATAAAATATTTAAACTTGAAACAAATCACAATAACATAAACTGAACACTCCACCGTTGTCTGTTTGTGTGTCACCTCATCTAAATTCATATTTTCAGTTTTACTGCGAACTATTTAACGAATTCAAAACTATAATCTGGTTACTACTGGATTTGGTATAATTAAAATATATTGCATTATTCTGATATCACTAATACATACAATGGAATCTTTGGTCTTTGGAATCTTATACGTAGAGTCGTCTCTTTCCCGCTCTATATTTGCATAAAAATTTACTGTTAGACAATTATTTCTTAAAAGAAAGATTAAATATACACATAAAAAATATTAAAAAAATATTACCAGTAATTAAATCCATATTTCTTTATCATATGTACTTTAATTGATTGTGTTAAATGTTTTCAATGGAAGAGTGAATGAAGTACATTATCAACTAAAACTAAAAAAAACTTTAAAATTATGTTAATAAAGTTCAAATTTGGATACAAGATTTTCTTAGGTAAATGCGTGACTGAAATGTTTTGATGTTAACAGTAATATTACTTACTGTATTTTTTTGTTATGCTTTTATCAAAGAAATAAGCAAATGTTTAATAATATATTATTTTTATAGAACCATTTTTTACCACAAAACTGTTACGACCTCAAGAAATGTACTATAAAAAATAGGTAATAATCATAGAAACTACCGTTTCTATGATCTAATGTTTAATACTTCTTGATTTTGGCAAGTTCATCAAATAATATTATTAAATGCAAGCCACAACAAACTCTTACACAGTCATTACACTCAGTACTCGCCGTCAGTAAGTTTTGGCAATCAAAGCATCAACAACGTGCACTGCTCTCAGCAGACGAGAACTAACACAGAACACATTTGAATAATTAGTTATTATCGGATTGTAAATGTGATACGTAAGGGAATTATTATCTTCTTTTATTTGTAGACCGTAACATGTGATGTTGTCTGTACTTCTCGCCAGTTTAGTATATCCTTTTTAATCTAGTTATTCACAAGTTTTCCAAAGCAACTGATAGTATACTATCTCCATGCCCTCAAGATAAATATCAGTATAAAATATCTATTAGAGCTGCATTTCGAACAGTTACTGAGACAATAGAAATTTCACTACAATTTCTTTAACACATATGCTAGAAGACATAGATTTTTTTATGGAATAATTTACTAAAGAGTAGAGGATCTTTTTATTGATATGTGGTGCTATCGCCCAAGACATTCTGACATATGGAGATTTTCGTATGCAATGCCAATCAGAATATAAAATATTAGGACATACAGAGAAAGGAAGATGGTTTATTGCTCTGTCTCTCTCAATCACCCTGCGAAAACTATATGACAATTTATTTTGGTCGGATTACAAGGCTAATTACGGATCTTTGTTACTTTTTAATTTACTCATTACCCTGTATCTCATACCCGCCATTAATGCGTCTAAAACATTATAAGTTCTTTCATTATATAAACAATAGACCTTGTATTTGTATTTTAATTTTGCAATTCAAGTGACGTTGCATGAAGTCTATCTAATACGACACTCATAGAATACGAGCTCTCTATTTTTTGATACTATATTTATTATTTTTGAATATTGGTTATATATATATTTTTTTTAACTTTGTTAGAATTATCATTAAATGTATTTAATTGTAATATATTTCTAATACACACAGACAGACAACTATATATATGTATTATTTTAATAAAAATCAAATCCTTTTTATACTTAACCATTAAAACAAAATAAACTTGAACTATTGATAAAAACAATATTAAATATGATATATACTTACATTACATACATGTATGTATGTACTACATACATACACTCATACATACTTACATAGAATACATATATATATAAGATAAATGTTACCCCCAAAGAAACAGAATGGAAGGCTTATCCCTTACTGCTCGTAGATCTTATAGAAACCTTTTTTTTTTTAATCCCAAAAATACTACAAGTTTTAAAGTATTTACATTAGACCTGAGTCGGAAGTTATTTTTGTATAAAAAGAATATATTATTACCACATATAATTTAAATTCTCAACTGAACTATATATTTCCTTTGTACATACCAAATACATCTTCTAATGTTTTGTAGCATTGAAAGTGAGTGCGTGTGTTCGAACAAACACCAATAACCCCGTGCTCCTCACCATCTCATGATAACCTTATGTATCAAAATAAACCAATAATTTTTTTCGGAGCCTACATCATATTTATAAACAACTTACTGATAAAATACATTAAACGTATTAGGATATAAATACCACTAGTAAAATACCACTTCATGCTTTTCTTTTGACACATGAATTCTAACTAATATTGGAACTCGAAAGTATTATAATTTGTTTCTTTGTCCCTATAAACATGCACACAAACAGACAAACTGATTATAGAGATCAAGGCTATATATCAGTTATTTTATAATTACCCATCATTAAATTTATTACATATAATTATATTTAATTATTACACGTACATAGAGCAGGTGTTATTTATTATTTTATTTTATAATTTAACTAGCAGATTACCCGTGCTTCGCGAGGGGATTAAACAAAAAAAAATCTGACTTTCTTAAGTATTGAACCCATGACCCTACCCTTCACACATACACGCTCTATCCTCCAACCCATCATGACTCGCTATCAGTGCGTGAAAGCCTTGAGTTGGATAACTACAGAGTCTCATTATTATCGGGTTATAGGTACACTCCTGTTTCTCACATCGTAGCGTGTTGAGAATAAACATAGTGATTGGCCAAATAATTTTAATTTCTACTGCAATGCAATGAGAGAAGAGAGGGAGCGGGGCTAAACTTTGCAATTTTTAGCTGTAACTTTGGAGCGGTTTGGACCTTTGCAAAATCCTTTCTTATTGCACCTATTCAATATTTTTGGAGTCTTGTGTCAGAATTTCAGCTTTCTAGATATTACGGTTTGGGCTGTAGAGCGATGAATGAGTCAGTGAATAGTGTCTTTGTGCTTTAAATATTAAGATGTTAATCGATTTAAAACATGGCAATTTATGTTAGTTTACAATTAAAATGTTTTTATAACTTGTATCCTCATTTAACCAAACGATTGAAAGAATAGTAATATCACTATCAAATAGCATAAATCTGAATACAATAAATATAAACCATGAATACATTATGTATTGAATACAAAAAACATATTCTACATGAAACATGACCTGCAGCTTTTTACTGTTAATATTGCATTGCATTGTATGAGAATTATCAAAATGTTTGTAGATTCACGAGACATCCTGAGTTCTGTTTCTATCTAATATATTATTTATTGTGGTCACGAAACTATTCTTTATATATTATATTTTATCTCGTCACAAAAGATACATGATTGTAATTACATATGTCTTAGTATTATGTAGAAATTCTATAAAATGCATTGTGAAATATTTATTAATTATAAGTATTTTTGTTCTTTCTTGCACGCTTATATTTTTTAAGGATGCGCGAAAATCGGACCTTAAGACATACTAAATAAATTACTCATAAAAATATAAGATACTGTTTAAAAATAGCAACAGATAATATTTTACACACATTTATTTGGATAATTTCAGTATAATATAACAGACAATATAACTAAAAATGGCAATTATTTAATATATTTTATGTCCAATAATGGATTCTCTAACATGTATTATTTATAATTAAGTCGATTTTAAAAGATCGCACTTTTGTGTCTGTCGGTAGGCGTACCGAACGCAGTGGGCGCACTGCGTTCAATTTTCCATATTGTGTGACAGGAATCAATGATAATGATAGGATCGTTGAGAAATACTGAGGTAATGACATAATAATATAATCTATACAAGAGTTAACACTTATAGTACGTAATAGACAACAAGTACGAAAAACGTAATAGCAAACATATATTTCAGAATAGGCCGGTGTTTAAATGAAAATATTTTGACAACACTATAAAGACTAATCTGTCACGCAATCAATCAATCTGATATTAGTGCAAAATTTGAAAGCGAATTCAGTATTTTCCTTTTATGAGATAGACCTTAAAAAACTGTCAAAATGGATATTAAATAATTTGTTGCAAATACTACTAATATAAAATTCGTATTACTAATTTATTATTACAAACACATACATTCTGTTAAATTCACTACAAAAACAATAAAGGTTATCTATTAATACAAGCGACAGCTGAGCCCGATCATAGACAATGTTCACTGCGAAGTATATTGTATTTTTACAGCTTTCTCAGTCTAATAAAAATGTTGAAGCTGTAAAATACATTTTATCTCTTTCTTTTGAATGTTTTATTTCTTTCGTTACTATCTGTAAGTGCTATATATTGATTCTGTACATTTATATTAAATATACATTAAATAAGTTGAACTTATTACATAATATATATTTTACCGATATATAACATAATATTACTAACATATATTTTTTTTATTTATAGGTATTCAATATACACCAAAAATATATTAAAAAATCAAATAAATTTTCAATATAAACTCGACCGTGAAATTTGACAAAATCGAACCCACTACTACGACTTCTTTCTGGTGAAATATTCTTGGATTATCCGTAATTTTTGATTGGCTTAACTTTTATACTTACAGAAAAGGTGAGGTTTAATATATTATTTTGTTAAAACATTTGATAACATTTTGGTAATGAAGTCATTTAAAGGGCAATAATTTATTTATTTATTTATCTTCACGCCATATCCCTTGCGGGGTAGCCAGAAACGACGGAGCGCCAAACGCTACGGTCCCAGCATACCTCTTTCGCTTCGACCACCTCCTGACCTTCCTTCAGTATCATAGATACTGTGTTTTTGAAGGTCACTCGAGGCCTCCCCCTATCTCTCTTACTGCTCACTGAAAGTAAACCTTAACGAGGTCAAATCTGTAATTAAATATTTAAAACTATTGGTATATTATAAATTAAGGGTAAATATTCTTGTAAAATATATTTTTGTTTTGTCAACGGGAATGAATTTAAATAAATATTTGATAAGATCTTGTGGTCGTTTATATTGTTAATCTACAAAATTTCCTAATTACATAACACTAATGCCGTTGCAATAAATTAAAAATATTTTACAAATTTTATATGATACTAGTTGTTAACACAATTTCGTTTGCTTCCTTGTGCACGTGCTTGAAGCAACACTCCATCTACAATCCAAAGTTTTATACAAAACTAACTGACAATAGCTAGTAGTTCTTAAAATATATTACATATATACAATTAATTACAAAGCCTTACAGATCCGTCCTTTAAGCAGACTGTTTCGTAGAATTTGTTAATCAAAAATAGCAAAGCTCTTTTATTTAAACGTCAGAGCTCTCTGGTAATGTCCCAGCTCTAACATAAATCTTAAATAGAATTTTTCTTCGGTGAAACATGATGTATTACAAAATAATAAATAAGATAATAATAAAGAATTTTCTTATAATATTAAATAAGAAAATAATAAGGAATTTTCTTGTGATTTAAAATATATTACCGTTACGTTCAGATGTTTTTAAGATTACATATTTTTTTAATATTTTGTTTCTCGTTAAGAGCTTACTCGTATCTTGTTATATATTATCTATATAAATAATCCCTCTCTGCGTTTTGTCGGCCGCTCAATAAATTTATACATACGTCTTACCTATATCTTTCCTACTTAAATTATATTTCATCAAACCCTGGTATAAAATTGACAAGAATTTGTGTAAAAATCGCTTCATTTAACGAAAACAAAACATCTCGTTAGTTTACCCATTTTTTTTTTACTATTAAACAATGAAAATAGACATATAATTATTATGTCAATCTTAGTTTCACACGATGGTTATTTTATACTCTGTTGTATTTTTGGCCACACATGGTTCATACATACTAAAAAGATTTTTATTTTATATACCTCCATTAGAATGTAGAGTAACTTATGTACTGACTAAGTTAAATATTTAACTAAGAATATTATTTACTGTACCGAATTATTGAATAAATTATAATCGTGGAATAAAGAAATAATTGTTATTTTTGAAAATCAGAACCGTGACTTTTCGATCAGCATTCCGGATTAAAACCAATAATATATATATTATTGAAGAACATTTATATTATCGTTAATATAATAAGCTAAAGTAAACTCAATAATATTTATCATACAAACTATCTTGTTAGCTATCATAACAAATATATTAATAGTATGTTTAATTATCGTAAGGGTTCATATCAGCATGACCTTGACAGATTTATAAATAATTTGAGGTTCTTTTAGTTAGTACAAACATAAACTTTAATACAATTTATTCATATTATGAACATTTTTAATCAGTAAGTACTCGACTAGAACATTATAACCTAAATAATTTACTTTGTCTTCCGTTTTTTTAACATATCTAAACTAGTTCAACCATTTCACACTAGGTGTCGTAAAAATAGGTAGTTTAATATTTTATGTTTAAGCCCGCAGTGTCCTTCAATACTATATAAATCGGTTATTGGACTGTTCTTACGTCACGTTGTTGTAAACTTCACGAATATCCTAATATCATGCAGATCACGTTTTGCTAATCCAATATCAAATATATAGTAATAGTTAGCACCTTGGAGATATATCGCGTCAATTAATCTTATTGAAATTCAAAACATCTTTATTCAAGTAGTCACTTACACATACTTTTGATTCGTCAATTATTATAACAAAGTCAGTCAGTCAGTCAGTGTAGTCAGTCCGTGGGTAAGCTGCCACCGGCTCGGAATACTGCTGCTGTCGAAAGTCATTGATTATGATAAAATATATAGATCAAAGGTATTTTTCTTTATTCAAAGGACTTAAAGCAAATGACAGTAAGATTGCTTTTATTGTTGCAATTAATTCATCACTTACAATGAAGTTCATTAAAAATTTACCTATAATTTATTTGACTTAAAAAGTGAGGCCTGTTTTTTATAGATCATATTATGTATAAACAATTATATAAATTGGACTTAGTTCATAACTTTGTGAAGCTAATTATTTGTTTGTATCTTCCGCAAAGGAAAAAGTTAATGTATTAAATTTAAAATCCATATAATATTGATTCAAAGGGTAATATAATCAATATAAATCATTTTTATATCTTACTATAATATTTTTTTAGTATCTTGAAAATAAATTACAAAATCCCACCTAACTTTAACCTTTCTAAGCACTTCCGTCCTCACCAGCCTTCGTATTTTAGTCTTGACTGAACTAGTTAACATTCTAAATAACTCAAATCCGTATCTGACTTAATTTACAAAATACATGAAGGTTGTATATAATTATAACGTATATCTGTTCTATGAATTGAAACAAATAACTACAAGTATTTGTAAAGTATCTGTAAGAGTTTCCGTTACCGTAGTTATTCATGTTATTAACTACCACAGAATATGTCATTTTGACGAAACATTCATATCAGTTTATTATTGAAAAATATAAAGCAAACAAGCATTTTTTTTTATTTTATATCCAAAGTAAATTTATATTTTATATTATGATTTCCTTGTTTTAATATTATAAAATGTTAAATGGAACCGATTTAATTGGTTTTAGCTCCATCATAAAACCAATATCAGACCCGCAATGTTAGTAAATTTCTTATTATTTACAGATCACATATAACAATCTCATGTATGATTAATAAAGAACGTAATATCTTCAAATTAAGGATACCTTATACTTATATATTAAAATACATACCTGCGACTTTCCTAGTATATATATTCTATATATATATATATATATAGTATATATATTTTATAGTGTATATTCTAGTTCTTTATTTGATAGAAAATCAAAAAAAGAACTAGAATATATAAAAATAAAGAGGATATCCTTAGTGATTTAGACAATACCTGAATTACCATTGTTTTTCGCCATTCAACGTTCTCCAAGTTACTATGACTCATGGTGTAGGTTAAGAGCCTTGATATTTACTAACTCTGTAATAAGCTTTTCTATTACAAATAATATACTTTAATTTTACTCTGTAAGAAGGCGTATCCGTATTAATTGTTGGTACATTTTAGTGTTTGGTAACGACTCATCAAAGTCTTTATGGTAACATTTAATTTATATTAATGTTAAGAAACTGTTTTTGTTTTTTTAAACTATGAAACGGGTTTGGATTTATTTTTTTGATTTTGATAGCCAAATTTCTGAGGATGACAACAGGTTATACAGAATACGACCCTCACAAGTTATAATAAATATCTTTAAAAATTGTTTAAAGAAACAACGAAACTCTATTGTTAATCTTTCCTTCCTGTGCTTATGTTTTAAACGTTTGACGCCTTTGACAAAATATAATATGTAAAATGTACTATTGTTTTCATTTAAGTGTCATGTCATGGATGTCTTATACATAACAAAAGTTCAGTTAATAGTTTAAACCGATCATGAACTCTAACAATATTTTGTTTGTGTATGTATGCTTCCTTATTTATGTATATAAATATGAAAGTCAAATAAAAAGATTTATTCAATTGTTATACGATCTAACACTTGTACAAAGATAAGTACAAAAATAAAGCTGTGATATAACACGACCGTCTTGAGATTAACGATAATTTAGAGAAAGAAAGGGTTATCTTGGCGGGTTTCATTTTTAAATAATTCGCTTGTTAATATCGTCTGGACCAATGAAATATATTGTTTTATAAACAGATTTCTGTTTCAATCCTCGTCTGTATAGAAATATCATGAATATTGAGTATTTTCCTTTAGGAAAAACATAAAAAAATACCTCCTCAGTTCAATCTCCAAGTTACATACTAGTTTACAGACAAACAGTTCAACAGATTGTTAGTTCATTAGATGTATATAATTTAAGAATTAATATAAATCTACTCAAAGGATTCATATCAAACATCTGTGAAGCCATCTTCATTGTTAGCTGTAATAACATAAACAACAATTCAATTACTGTTAGTACTTTGTCAAGTACACGCTTTGTTGTTTGTGATAATTACTCAAACTTATGTAATATAACAACACACTGGAGCGACGACTTTGACGATCAGTTGATAATAGTATAAATATAGAAAGAAACAGATTTGCTAAAATTTATAAAATTTAAAAATAATAAATACGATTGATATGCAAATATTATTAAAGTTATAAATACTTATAATACTAAATACTATGCTAATACCTCATTGTTACAATACGTCAATTTTAGATAGATTACTTTACGGAAGTTACTTAAAATGATAAATACCCAAATTTATTTAACACATAGTCAGTTTATTAATTATATCTTCTTATTAATACAACTTTTTTATTCAGTAGCAAATCTTTAACTTAAATTCAGGGAAAACATAAAAGAATATCTAAAAATATTTTCGTAACAAACTCTTAGATTGTATTCTAATCGATTACTTCATTACTATTGGTAACAGACAGTTCAATACCGAACTAACGAAGACTAAACAAAGTGACAATTAGTGTTTATTTTATATGTTACCTGACCATAACATTATAATAAGTTGGAACTTCTTATATTTAACAACTTAGTGTAAGTTTACTTATAATTTTGTTATAATTGTAATAGTTTATAAATTATTTTATTGATATATAATAATAGTTTCGTTAAAATAAATTAATAAATTGTCGATTCAATGAAGTATTAAGAACCAATAAGGTTTATTAAAAAGGATTCAGGAAATTATTGAAAAGTAAATTTATTATTTTTGTACCTATGAATAAGTTCTCATCATATAAAGTTAATTGTGTTATATATAGAAATATTAAATTATGTTCGTGTTTCAAGTTCATTTGACCTTATTGATCATTAATAACTTGATACATAGTTTGTAATTGCAATGTAAGATAAAATTAACATTGAGATTTAATACCTATTTCTTTTCACAGGTAATTACTACGCAGAACGTAAGCAGTAAATATATGAGCTGATAAATAATAATACGAGTATTATAATTCCTATTATTAAAGAAATATAATTAATTAATGAATGCAGAACAATTATAAAACACGTTTCTTACGAGCGCCGTCTTAAGTCAACGGATGGAGTCGTAGGACAAGTGCGATATTGAATGTGACATACAGCCTCTAAGCATCACAGTTTCATAACTTTTACAAAGAAAAGGACATATTTGAATTAAAATTGTCTGCAGACATGTTATGTTTATTTATTTATTTAAAGTTGTATGTCTTTACTTGATCGTAACAACTGTCCCTAAAAATATAATTTAAATTTGAAAACAGACTTTAGTAATAATTATTCCGAAGCAATCTTAAAATGATTTAAATATACAAATGTCATTAGCTTGCGGTCCTCCTCAAAGGAAATCTTACTTCGGTAATACATTTGTTTTATTCAATACAAAGTATAACTTTTTCTTACAGATTTTTATAATTGTATTACTTGGGTTATTTTACATTTAATTAAATTGTGACATTCGCACTGACAAGAAACTGAAAAAATGCGAATGCTACAAAATACTGATTATTACAATATAAGGATACATTTTTTACTAATCTCTTAGTTCTAATAACAAAATACTATTCTATATTATATTTACGAAATATACATCAGCTTTTGCGTCGCAGTTTGTAATCGATAATTAATTGTAGGAATTCCCTGTAAAGGCAGATCTCCAAGAAGGGTTTGCAGAACGTATATTCCCTTGATGTGATATATTGTTGATTTTAATATTTTTACTAAGTATTAACTAACTTCAACTGTGTATGTATGTGTGTGTATGTGAATGTATGTGTTGTAACATAGACATACACGAATATATCATTAGAATACATTTTACTTCATAAAAAGCGATTCTTAAGCTCGATATATTTTTATAGATTCATTAACCAATACAATTCATTGGTAAGTAATTAGAATGAAGTTATGTGTGTCTTTGTGTCTGAATGTTTATGATACTATCAAGGGATAAGAGGAGTGTTTCTTGTTATTACGTTTTATTACTGCCATAAGAAAGTATAGTACATTTAGAAATACATTTTATTCCAAAATAAAGGGTTGTAAAAAAATTATTATATTCCACCTCTAAATATCCATTTTATAGATAGGGTTTCACAAATCAAGTATAAAGAAGTAGTGAACACACAGTTGAAGTAGTACCACCTTCTGTATATCTGTGCACTTTATTTCTTCTTCCTTTATCTTAACAACACATCCCCTCGTAAAAGTTTAATTTTCCGCTCGTTGAATCACAAATCAGGAAGTCTACTCATTGCTCAAGAAAATAGATTTTATACAATATATATAGACACTTTTCTTACCCAATCATTTTGCAGATCTTTTTAAAAGCTCTTAAAAGAAATAATAAGCTCTTGTCACTAACTCTTACAATGAATAATAAAATCAATTACAATGCAAGAGTACCTTTAACACTCTAAAATCGTTCCACTTATAAGTATAAATATTAAACAATGAGCACTATTTAAGAAATTATATTATATATTATGATCATTAATGCTTCTTATATCATTGATATTTTATTAATAAAAGACGAGAAAGAAGTATTGCTATTAAATAATAGATTCGTGTTATTCATTGATAATATACTTAAATGGTAGTATATATAGTATTTATTTATAACAAATATACGCAGATATTATTAGAATCACTTCAATAAACGACCATTTCGATGTAATAAAGTTCTCCTTGCTAATTAGAATAAACTGAATGTAAACATGTTAAACATATTAAGATTGTTTATTTTTAATTAATATTATCGTCTAGATAATATGAAGAATGCTGTTTTTTTTTTGCTGTTAATTTATCAAGGACGGTGACGGTATTATAGTTCAGTTTGCACAGCGACAGGACGATATCCCGGAGGTCGCAAGTTGAAATCTTGACAGTGTTGATAATTTTTTTATTTTATTTGTTAGTCTTGCCAAAATGAATATTACAATATTTTTTTTGTTATACGCAACATTTATTACTTTTACAAAGTGTTAGTTTAATACTTTAATATAAAACAATTAAAAATATATAAAGCTTATTAGAATTTCTCTAAATGTTGAGGGTGAGTTATCAATAGCAGCACGGACTCTTTTTCAGAATTATCATAGCATTTAGAGCAAGTCTTTCTGTCTAACTGTCTAAAATTGTCCATAAGTGTTACTTCCCTGCATTAAGATCAGGACTAGATGTCGATCTGTCTTCAGTTGATGAAGTCCGGAACGTTCGTTTTTAACCACGTTTAGGTGGATCGAGCTTTATGACCTGGCGCCGATTCTTGTTGAAATAATTCTTGGACACCGAAAATGGTGTTGTTAAGGTTAATTACTCTCCCAAGAATGGTATTTTGATACGTTTGTTTTATTGACCTATGACTATATAGAGTGACGACCTTTTTCGCAAAAATATGGCTCAGTCATTACCAAATTATAACTTTCGTTTCAATGAAATCTCTATCGAAGTTACACAGAAAGATTTCTTATTATACAAATATTGACACAAATATGAAGCATAAGACAAAGTCGTATTTCGTCGGTCGGTTTGTCCACTTATTTCCTGTACTTCACACACAATGAATGTTTATGCACTTATTACTAATACTGAAATATTTTTTCCGAATTCGGGACGTAAAGGTATGAAAGGTTACATAAAATAATGTAAACTTATCATAACATATATATATTTTGCATCGAAGTCTAAATATCAAAAATACAAAACACTAAGTATTCGTAAGTTTTAAACAAAACCCAGGTACAGAGGACGTTGAGACGAGAGATGTATAGAGATTAATGATCGTATTTTATTACGCTTTGTACACTTTAGTCCATTGAGCTTTATAGGCTTTGTTTGAATCTAAGCCTTATTTCTAAATGTAATATCCATATTGATAAAATAAACACAAAGTCATATAGAATAGTCATACTGATCAATACACTACAGTTCAGTCATCAAAGCAACGGAGACAGATTCTTAAAAGATCCCACTTCGAGCCATGCTTCTTTTGAGAAAATTTTAGTTATTTATTTATTTTAAATTAATAAACTTGGGGAAAGATAAGGGTTTCTAATTGTCGAATTAGGACATGATTAGATCAATTATTCAAACAGAATAAATCGATGTACCGTCCTAAATCAATTATACATCTCCAAAAGCAAACAGTTTAAGGTGGAAGAAGCAATTTGCCTCACGTTGATTCAAATCAATAAATGAATATTTGTACAGCTCTTAGAGTCTATATTAAAAATTAAATTAAAAGTAATACACACTACCTACATTTCTTACTTGTGTCTGTTTATTAAATGTGGGATACATATATGAGAGTTGTTCTTTTTATGCTTATTTATACTTAGATATACGAAGATTCGTATATACATTTGAATATTATATATCGAGGTAATTCTCAAAGTTAATAAATTGAATGTAAACAAAGTTATTTAACATGATCTCATCCAATAAAGCCAGTCCAATTAATGAGTACTAAAATCACGTTCAGAGAGTGCCTAAGGCCATATCACATCATATCTTATTTGTCTTGTCTTTAACTCAAAAAGTGGTTTATTATTTCAACGTTTTTAATCTGTTCGTGAAAGTATTTAAATATTCTTAATACATATTGTAAATTTTTTTCCATAATAGCTATTAAATCTTTATATCTTGACTTTGTCTAAGTGTGGTTCATTTTTAGAATACATTAAATATACAAAATATTTTCATTATATCTATGAACGATTTTTGTTATCATTTAAATTCCTCTAAGCACAGTTAGAGTTAAATAATCAAAACTTGAATGAAAATTTATTTTGTTATCGTTTAATATTTTATTCGTCAAAGACTAATTGAGTGCTTATTAGTACTTGATAAACTAGATAATGGTATAGATGCAATCAAATCAACTGCTTGTACAGATAAAAAAATCTAGTGTTAAACTTGCTTTTTTGTTTTAAATTATGATAAGTCTACACCAAATAAGGTATATAATACTGTATAAATAACACTTAGTGTCCCAAACAAAACAAAGAAATATTTAGTTACATTTCATAATACAATTGCATTTGCATCTCCTTTGTTTCAAGTAACTTATTGTTCATTAACTTTTGTTTCATTTCAACTAAGAAATTTATACTAACAGTATTTTATAACAAAGATATACACACATACACATATATGTCTCGTGTTACAGTAAACACGTTAAATCTTAGATTAAAACTGCACTCAGTCCGGGCGGTTGTCAAACCATACAATAACTTTCACATACTACAATGACCATCTTTACTGAAGTTATATACTAATATGACTTTTGCATTACTTTTTGTAATACAGAGCTCATGTTTAACATTGACCTGTCCAGCAACGAATAAAAAGCAAGCTAATCTTTCAACAAAATATTAACAATTACAATATTACATAAAAAAATACAGATAGAACTATTTTATAATAAATAAATACCAACAACAATATTTGTTTGCTAAGCGAAGTTAGTTAGAGATATAGCATATGTTTTACTGTTTTCCTCACACAGTAATCTCTACTTTAAAGCGGTTTATTTTCAAAAGAACACCAAACTGTACATATTTAACTATATATGGTAGGTTATATCAGAAATAAAGGTATTTGAGTCTTCAATATAAATCTTAGATTCACAATTATATTGAAAAATAGTTGTGTCTGTCGACGATCGAGTCATCTACAAAAACTATATATATATATATATATATATATATATATATATAAACAATAATCACATTTTTATTTTATAAATTGAATATTGAGTTGGACTGTAAACCAATAAAACATCGAGGATAAAACTGAATGATTGACGGGATTACGGGATAAACGGTGCCGGGAATCAAGTTTACTAACGCTTTTATTTTATTTATTATTTCTAACATTATGTTCTTATTCGTTCATTACGTGCTTTTTTGACAGCACTAATTTCTATACGTACAATTAATATTAATTTTATATAAAAAATGGCGAGAGGTATAAAATGAATAGATGAAACTATTAAACTTTCTAATGTATCAACATAACCTACTATATAGCATAAGAGATTAACAGAGGTGCATTATGTGTACTTTTCACCAATGATGTTTCGTTTGATATCAAGACTGCCGCTATAAGTGAAACAATCTTGTTCTAGGCATATATTATAAAAAAATATCAAAAACCGAAGACAAAAAGATATTGATTTGATCGGAATACCTCTTGCGCTCTAATCGACTTTAAATAAATATGATGTATTGAATATATATAGTATTTTAAAGTCATTCAAATGGTACACGAACAAAATATACCATCATTATTTCTATCTGACTCGTATCTCACAACATCCTTAACATATAAACTATCTGATTACGTGTAAATCCAAGTCTTAAAGACATTGCCTCAAGAGTAGTGCTTCTTTAATCAAGAATTCGTAAACATTGACTTAAGGAGCTTAATTGGTTTTTATCTCTGAATATATCTTGTATATGTACTCGAATTATTAAATTCAATAAGTATTATTTTAACAGTTTAATGATATCTATTTTATTTTGAAAACAAATATTCCGATGATGTTAAAAATTCAAATTCAATGAAGAGATCCACAGAATGGCAGGTACTATCGAAGATGTCACGGTGAGAATAAAGAAGAACGTGCTCAGGTGTTTTGGGCACGTCGAAAGAATGAGTGATGAAAGAATGGTAAAAAAGATTTATAAAGGAAAGCGTGAGCGTGAGCGGTAAGAGAGACAGGGGGAGGCCTCAAGTGACCTTCGAAAATACACTATCTATGAAACTGGAGAAAAGCACGTCAAAAGCATGAGGACCCCCCGGAGGGCATGTATGAAAAGGTTGATGTCTTTGGCCAAGGTGAAAGAGGTATGCAGAGACCCTACGGTCTCTGCTTACGTTTGGCGCTCCGTCGTCTCTGGCTACCCCGCAAAAGATATGGCATAAGGCTAAAATAAATAAATATATATGTTAAAAAATCAAATACTGATTCAACTAGTTTTGAAGTTATTTTCGTAATACAAAAACGTTGTGATTGTTTTACAAATCAAAAGTAAATCAAGGCAATTACAAATAAGTCGATCCATTCATGAAATTCAACAATATTCACAAATTATTATTATAAATAATTTGCAAATGTATTTTACTTAAGAAAAATATCATAAAGGTTCTGTTATATTATAAGCGAAAGAGGTACTTCTCTTTTCTGATTCTGATATTGGCTAATATTTACCCGATGAGTTGTTAGAAGCGTTATTCAAACATACAAAGTGCAATATAGGAGTAATATATATTTTAGTAACTGCTACTCGAAGTAACACGATCTCAGACAGTACACTTGTACAAATTGTGTATTAAATACAGAGCGAATATAACGCCCTCATAATATTACAAACCAAGGTCTTTACACAATGCAGGAAGAATAATTTAAACTATATTTTAGGTCCACTTCTGCAACAAGAGCTACAGAGCCTACATTTGATTTCAATAATAATAAAAAAGACTGTCCTTATATACGAAATGATATATAAATAATATATATATACAGGGTGTTTTGTAGAGGGTCCGACAAACCAAGTGAGCGTGTTCAGGTACCTATTTAGAGAATACAAGTTGGCCAAAAAAAAAACCCTGACTTATTTTTTTTTAAAGATCTTTTTTGTAAATTTTTCGTTTTTCACCGAAATTGTACCTAATTACCTAAATAACATTTCTAAAATCCGTTTTAGACCGGATGTTTTCATGTAATTTTAGTCTCAAATGCATGCTTAAGCCATGAATAGCAAAATTAGATACAATCTGAACTACCTAACTGATGACTCGTAAAGTGAAAAAATAAGTTTAAACTTGACATCTAAGTTTAACTTTCACAATGATTAAAAAAAATCACTAGCGATTCTGGAGGTAGTATGCATTAAAAAAGTTCTCCATTTATCACTTATTACAACGACATAAAAAATGCTATAATACTTTTCGGCTTGTTCAATGAGTTACCAACAAAAATACAAACAACAAAAATTAATGAAAATTATTTTTATTTCAAATCCTTTACATATATATTTTAAAGTTCATTTTAAATTGAAATATATATATATATATATATATATATATATATATATATATATATATATATATATATATATATTTATATATATATATATACAATTATATATATATATATATATATATTATAATTAAAAGACATATATACTATGTCTTTTAATTTTGTGACAGGACTCATATTTATTTCTCTTTGTATACATTTAGAATTTTTAGTAAACTAGTTTAAAGACACACTCCGAGCGAGATGTATTTTTAAAATATTCATAAGTTCATCTATTGTAGGTTCGCTTAAAGTTTCCTAGAACTTAAACTGCATTGTAGAATATATTCCCGAACTGTATGAATTTATAGTACAATACATTAATGTCATTTTCATAAAGAATATTTCTTTAATACTAAGAGCTTTTAATTGATGCACCGCAGTACACTGCATACAAATAAGATATTAGAGAGTAAGGAACATTACTTGATTAAGATTTAACAGAATTACGAACTGCGGTACGAGAAGCTAGTGGATACATTGTCTTAACTATATTAAATAGTAAAGTGGTTGAGTGCCTGAATTAGAAAATATGTGTTAAGTATTCCCCAAAATGTTTAAGTTCATAACAATTATGATATAAATATTTGTATAATATAGATAATTTCAAAATCGATAATGAGATGATATATTACGGAAAAGAGTAAAAATATACATATTGCACTGACTTTAATCAATTAAATGATGATAGGAGGCTTCACGGTGAGTTGTGACGACCCCATGGCGTAACACTTAGAACACGGATAATAATTAAGATTTATAGAGTAAGGTAGTTGTTTGTTTTTAGTGGATCCTCTTAAAAATATTTTGAGCGACGGGATAACCTATAAACGATGATTATTTCATTTCCACTCCACTTCCACAAACTCCATTTCTACAAACGTATAAAGAAATTAATATATATTATATCCTCTAAACTCTTAACTTGTACTTCAAAATATAAAGCGCTTTGGCGTTTGGATATCAAGCAAATATAATAAGTGTTCTATCCATGTCTTGCAATAACGTTTCTAGATGTACAAAGTACTGTAAATAAATATTAATTGTAACTGAATCAAAAAGAAAATAAGCTGCTTGTTTACTTATATTCTATTTTCTTTTCATAACATGACGTCTTTTTAAATTATCATAATGATACGCAAAACTAGTTGTAATTTTAGCACGTTTTCCAATTAACACTTTTATTAAAAATCCTGTTCAACCACATTTTAATGAAAAAAACTAATTTAAGATAGTTCAGATAATCGATATAATTAAAACTTGTGTTATTTTAATTATATTTTTTGTATGGAGCAAATAAAGCAGCCATGAATAACTAAAAGTTAAACATTGATAATTAGAGATGATTTGTTACTGCCAAGAAATAACAAGGGATGAAATAAAGTAGAAAGGGTTGTTACCAAGCATAATGTAAATATGAATATTATAACTAACGTTTCATAACATTTGAGTTAAAACAATGTTAATATTGGTGTAGTTTATTATAAGTATTTGAAAGGTATACCCTGACATACAATTAGACATAGAACAATCCTTGTAGAAAAGAAACTTATGCAAAGTTTCTTTTTAGATAGTGCGCTATTACCTGTTTGGACTGTGGAGGGTAAATTTTTTCTGGACATAAATTCTTGTTATAGGTTTAATCCGAATCCGATACAAATTGAATTTCATATGTTCGTATCGTCCACCAGTGGTTCAGTCAATTACGAATTATTCTTTATAATTAAATGTAAAAGTTAGTTTGCACTCATACAGTAAGTATCTCGTTAAAAAGTTTCAATGGGAAAAGTTTTAACATAAACTTTTTATACCAAAATTTGTTTTAAGGTAACATTTGTTTATTAAAAAAAAAGTCCGATTGCTTCATTTAATTTGTTTCAAATGTAACCTACCAACTATAACAGTAATCAAAAATCCTAATAATTAAAATTGACTAATAATAAATATCTCTACATTTTGTCAACCACAAGAAAGGAAAATCTAAATAAACATTTACAACAAAGAACGAAAATATACACGTGTCAGGTGTCGGCTCTACTGTCAACTTACCTTACTTCATTACAACGTAGTAACGTCAATCTTTTTAAAAAAAAATTGTCGCTCTACCCACGGATCAGAGTAATTTATATGAAACTCCTGACCTCTTGTGCTTTAGTAGCTGACATTTAAAATAAACCAAGTTTGTTATCTTTGACCACGATCTTCACGCTGAAGGATTATTCATTAGTAGTAAATGCTATTTAATTATAAATATTACATAATGATTGTGTTGAAAAACAATGATTTTAAGAAAAATGTTGCAGTTTTTTCATTTCCTATTTTCTAGTTAAGTTCTTAGTTTTTTATTATTCGTTTTTGTATCATTGTAATAATAGTTATATTTACATACGTATATGGTTAATACGTATTCCCGTACGCACGGCCTGAGTCGAGTAAGTTCATTATCTTAATAGTTTATTCTTTATTAAAGTTCAGATGAAGGAAAGTAGAATTTTATAATCCTTAAAAAGCTCTTTTAATTTGTAAAATTTTAACTTAACTCATTATGAAAAGATATTCTAAGCTATCAATAAACATAAAATTTCATGGTTTTTGTATGATTTTTATTACATATGTTTTAGCTTTCAATATTGTTAATAAAAATATTGATAATATCCTTACTATATAATAACGAGCTAATTGACTCTGTATGCACGCGTATCACTTATCACCCACAAATCACACAATAATGTGTAATACATTAAAAAAAAGCTATTGAATCAGGCTACAAAATAGAGTGGGTGCCAACCTCATACGTGACTTCGGACACTTATTTGACCCAGGAGGTCTTAGATTTCCCCCGTATTAATATATAGCGGTAGCATCTTTGTTCCTCTGTCACTATAACCATTATTCTTTATTATTATTTATTCGTATTCAAATTTAAGTAAGCACTTTTACACCTGCACCTTTGATACACATTTACAATCACACACCTTCATACACACTCGTATGACATTAATAGAATTCTGTTAATTACTATTATAAGTATGTATATAATAATATGACATCATGGCATGACGTCAAACAATTTTACTAGTGATATAATCTTTAGTGCTTCATAATATTGAGAGTTTAGTATTTTATTTATATCTATTTTATTTCTTGTTGGATGCGCTTTTTCCTCTTTAGTCCATTTTGACAGGGATAAAAAATACTAATAATGTTACTCCGTCCGTGATAGAAAGTGAGAAGTTATAAGTGAAAGAATTTATAAAATAGTTTCAGTAGTATTTGAGATTACCAAGTACTTACAATTTTTTAATACCAAAATATATACCTTAATTCTCAGATCATAACCAAACATATTTATATGTAATAAACCACCTCTCATTCCGACGGGACGCCATGTTGCCAAATATTTTACCATTTGTAGAGTTAACTATCAATACATCAATCCACATACCGTATACATTAACATTAAGTTAGCTAATGAGTTGATCAAAATTATGATTGTCTTATTTTATGTAAATCTTTATTAGTGTAATCATGTAATATATATAAATCATGATGCATTAGAAAGCACAGTACTTTATACATATAATCGTTTTAATTCCCTAAGGTACCTTTGCTTTTTAATATATAGTGTTTTTGATCTTTATAATAATGTTTTAAGAAAAGTAAAAATCATAAAAAATTATAACAAAAAATAAATAGAAAACAGTAATTCCTCCAAAATTGTTGTAAAGGTTTCTTTAATGTCTTCTTATATTCATTCAGTTACGAGTTCAAACTATCCATCAATAGTCATTTGACATTAATTCGTTCAAAAACATTAAAGTCTGTCAATTTTCATTGACAATGTGACATAGTTTAACTGGGCCTCGGAATATTCTGAAATTACATGATAATACCTTATTATTTTGGTGTAAACAAACATTATTTAGAATAGCTTAGATATTTCACATCCAATTAGATACATATAAAATTCATCATGTATCCTTTTATATCAGCTGACGTAACAAAAATATACCTCTCATGAATATTTAAAATATTTGAAATTCATGCATTTTAATGCAGTGTTATTTTGGTTAAATTATTCTTAGTTGAATATTAGAGAAATACTTTTAAAACCGTCCTCATCAACCAACGTCATCGTGCATAACGCTCTTATTTTAGTTTTTCTATTGGCAAACTATTTCTCTCAAAGACCATACCATGTATTCGTACGAGTAAAGTAAAGCGTAGAATACAATACCATGCGAAATGAAATGAAATGGCAACCTATATATCAGATTGACACAGCTCAACTGTCGACCGACACTCTCTGAAGACTATAAATGCGCTCATGTTATAAAGATGCACATAAACATAAGTAATCTCCATATCTCTCTTATTTATTTTTATATGTACATACATATAACCATAAATAAATATTACCACATAACAAGATGTTTTTTTGTGAAGATACTATAAGAATTTAATTTAAACTAACTATTTCGTAAGTGTGTCGGTTTCTTTACCATCTCTAAAAGAACCTCAAAATAAATGTGTAGAATGCAATCAGAAATGCAGTAATTTGATTCAAAACTCATAATTTTGTAATAATATCAACAACATAAAAGGAATAACGACTTACCAACAAGTTTAATTAAAAGCTCCCTTCCACTTTCATCCATGACATGTTAATACAAATTGACCTCTGATAAAGATACTGTTACAGTAAGAACTCCATATTTAACCATTTGCCTGCTAAGCACCGCGAAAGCGCTGCGTTTCCTTGTCACGAAAACACCTATTACGGTAACTTTGTTGCTCCGTATAATTTTAATTCATCGAAGAAAACGATTGAGGATAGAAAGTGTATATTTTTTCTTATTCACAATTAATATTGGTTCTTTATAATATGAAAATAATTATTAAACTGGTTGATATTTGTCTAAATGCGAATGTTTTATTTGACAACATCAAGTCAAGATATGTCCCTCAGTTTTGAACATTAACGCCAGAATCGCTTAGCAGTCAAACGTTAAAGAAATACCTCATATTCAACTGGTTATTCATAGAGTAGAACATAATATTGCAGAAGTCTCGTTTATATTTTTAGTCTTTTTAAATTTGTATATGTTGATATTTTTATAAAATATATAAAAGTCGGTAAATAATTTATATTAATAAAATGAAATACATTTATAAAGTACTTTAATTAAAAAAGGAAATCTTAAAAAACCGATGATGGCTTTAGTAGTAAACATGTTAAACCTGTAAACTAAATCTGTCGTCTCTGTCCCACTCATACTCTGTAAGCTCAAGCGAGCGACGCGCGGCAGTCGACAACACCGCAGCATGTTGTTTTGACCAACACACATACAACCTTAGTTAAGACGATTTATTTACGAAAATACGCATAGACAAGAACTTTAAATATATGAATAATTAATATTTATATACTATTTTGTGACCAACGTGTTTCAATATCAAAGGTGCTGTTAATGCCTTCTGTAATATAAATATAAGTGAATTATTGTGATTTTAGTGAATTAAAATTATGAATTGTGTGAATAACGAACGCGCGGAAATGGCGGGAAATATTGACAGGTGAGTTTTATAATATATATATATATATATGATAAATTATTTTAGGTGCTGTTTTATTATTAAACGTATTCCAAATGACCACAAAAATACCAAAAACACCAAAAAAATACCAAATGACCACAAACACATAAAAATGAGGAAACAATGGGAATTGAGGAAAAATACTAAAAAATAAATAATATAATCACAAAGTTTCCACAAAGTTTAATGTTAATTTATGCGTCTAGTATTAGTTCATAATGCAATGTTGTTTGAGACATAAGTATAAATTAAATTACAATAGTCTGTGACACAATGATAAAATATCGTGAGATTTTTTTTAAGTATAAACAAAAAATATAATTATGTTTACTTAACTATTCAAAATTAATAAAAAATATATATTTCTATGTAAAATAAATGTTAAAAATAAAATTATTTAAAATGATCACCAATCGTGAACCTGTGACCTCTAATATTTGATAACAGCACTCTGTCAACTGAGACATAACGATTACACTACACTCAATTTAATAGGAATTATTTCTCTTACGCTTAAATAAATATTCAAAGTGCGATTTCAACACTATGAATACACGTTTAATACACGTTTAATATATAAATAAACCAATATTTAATATATATATATTCAATTAATAGAAAACTCTATAATATTAACAGATTCCACATTAAAAATGAATAAAACGATAATAAAACAAATGAAGTCATTATAATGTAATCAACACCTCACTGTTATTTTATTGTTATCTCAAAATTCACTAAATATATACAAAATAATGTCAAATATTTTTATAACAAACCGACAAAGAAGTAAACATTATATGAAAACATAAATGAATATATGAAATCTTTTGAGTCCTGGAATAAAACTTGTAAATAAATGAAATCTATTATCCGTACATAGTTCACTCAGTTGGTTTAATTTCATAAACCTCAAATACAATGAAAATGCTCTTAAAATTATCTAAAACGAGAAGTTCAAAACATATTGTGGAGCTCTTTGAAATAGTTTTTAAATATTTGCTGGAATTTGTGATTAGTTTAAAGCATTTAATATAAAAATTAACTGAATTTATATAATTAATATTAATATAAAAAATTCTTATTAAATAAATACCCTAATTACGTAATATAAGTAAAGTAACTGATTAATTGAATATTTATATAGTTATATGTAACATGTTGCAGAACCAGTTTGAGTGAAACAACAAAGAAACTACATGTTATATTGTTTTAACAATTAAAATAAACTATTAGTTAGAGCAGGTCATGGTTACGATAAAATCATTGAAAGTTCACGAAGAATCTAAAAGAATCCTGCTGTTTTAAATATTTAATAAGATATTTAATTCTAAATATACTTTTTTATTAATTTATATTATTTTATTTGGTGGTTGTTTCAATAAGAATGTTTATTCATGTTATAAAAAAATATTTAAAGTTCAAAGATATCACAATAACATAAGCTGAACACTCCACCGTTGTCTGTTTGTGTGTCAATTCATCTAAATTCATATTTTCAGTTGTACTTGACCACTAGTGCGCTCTCACCGCGAACTATTTTATGAGTTCAAAACTATAATCTAGTTACTACCGGATTTGGTTATAGTAATTAAAATATATTGCATTATTACTAATACATGCAATGTAATGTTTGCAAACTTTTACGTAAAATACTCTCTCACATTTACTATTAGAAATTTTCTTCTTAAAAAAAAAAGGTAAAAAATATAACAACAGCAAAAATATAAAGACCAACACAAAATATAAAAACCAATGTTACTAGTAATTAAATCCATATTACTTTATCATATGTACTGTAATTAATTGTTGGAACTGTTTTCAATGGAGGAGTGAATGAAGTACATCATCAACTAAAACTAAAAAAAACTTTATATTTATATTAATAAAGTTCAAATTTGGATACAAAATTATCTTACGTATATAATATTACTTATTGTATTTTTTGTTATGTTTTTAACAAAGAATCAAGCAAATGTTTTATTATATATTATTTTTATAAAACCATTTTATACCACAGAACTATTACGAGCTCAAGAAATGTACTATATAAAATAGGTAATAATCATAAAAACGGTAGTATTATTTAATGCTTCTTGGTTTAGGCAAGTTCATCGAACAATATTATTAAGAGTAAACCACAACAAACTCTTACACAGTCATTAGACTCAGTACTCACCGCCAGTAAGTTTTGGCAACCAAAGCATCAACAACGTGCACTGCTCTCAGCAGACGAGAACCAACACAGAACACATTTGAATTATTAGTTATGAACGTATTCTAATGTTAACCATTCGTTCGACGTGCCCAAACGGGCATGTCGAACGAAAGAGTGATGAAAGAATGGTAAAAAAGAATTATACAGGAAAAGTGAACGGTAAGAGAGAAAGCTCTCCCTTTCTCGAGTCGATCTCGCCTCGAGTGATGGCATTTCCAAAGCAAATGATAGTATACTATCACTTTGTCCTAAAGAATCAGCATAAAATATCTATTATAGCTGCATTATGAACAGTAACTGAGACACTACAATTTCTTTAACTAATATATTAGAAGAAACAATTTTTTTATGATATGAATAACAAAAAAGTAGAGGATCGTTCTGTTCGCATGTGGTGCTATCGCCCAAGACATTCACAAATATGGAGACTGTCTGATGCACTCAATCAGAATAGAGAATACTAGGACATATGGAGAGAAAGGAACATGATTTATTGATCTATCCCTCTCAATGTGACTATAACTATAATCAGGCTACCTACAAAAATATCTATATATTTGAAATTTGATTTTGGTCGGATTACAACACTAATTACGGATCTTTGTTACTTTTTACTTTCGCATGACCCTGTATATCATACTCGCCATCGTAAAAGGGTCTAAAACATTATAATATCTTTCATTATACAAACAATAGACCCTGGTGTACTTTAATTCTGCAATTCAAATGACCTCGTCGCATGAATTCTATCTGATATGATACTCATTCAATACAAGCTCTCTATTTTTGATACTGTATTTATTATTTTTGAATATTGATTATAAAACCTTTTTTTTACTTTGGTTTTAATTATCATCAAATGTATTATATTGTAATATATTATACAACTATATATATATATATTATTTTAATAAGAATCAAATCTTGTTTATACTTAACCATTAAAACAAAACAAACTTGAACCATTGAACTAAAACATATTAAATACAGCAAATACTAACATTACATACATACATATACTCGTATTCACAATATATATATTAAATAAACGTAACCCCTAAAGGAACAGGATGGTAGACTTATCCCTTACTGCTCGTAGATCATATAGAAACCTTTTTTTTTCAATCCCAAAAATACTACAGGTTCTGAAGTATTTACATCAGACCTGAGTCGGAAGTTATAAAAAGAACATTTGGGTCACATTTAAATGTAACGTGAAGTTATTTATAAATAAAAAATAATTCTCAACTGAACTAGATATTTTCTTTGTACATATCAAATACATCTTGTAATGTTCTGTACTATTGTGAGTGCGTGTGTTCGAACAAACACCGATAACCCCGTACTCCTCACCATCTCATGATAACCTTATGTATGAAAATAAACTATTTTTGTCTGAGCGTATATCATATTTATAAACAACTTAATAATACTGATAAAGTACATTAAACGTACCGGGATATAAAAATACCACTTCACTTTTCTTCTGACGCATAAATTCCTACTATTATTGGAACTCGGAAGTATTATAAAATAATTCTTTGTCCTGATATGCACATAAATAGACAAACTGATTATAGAGATCAGGGCTTCTTTGATCCTATATATCAAAGTTATTTTATAATTGCCCATCATTAAATTAATTATATATAATTATATTTAATTATTACACGTACATAGAGCAGGTGTTATTTATTATTTTATTTTATAATTTAATCGATTTAAAACGTGGTTATTTTGTTAGTTTATAATAAAAAGGTTTTTCTAACTTATATCCTCATTTAATGAAATTATTGATAGAATATTAATATCACTATCAAATAGCAGATCTCTAAATACAATAAATATAAACCATGAATACATTATGTATTGAATATAAAAAAACATGTCCTACTTGAAACATAACCTGCAGCTTTTTACTGTTAGTATTGAATTGTGTCAGAATTATCAAAATGTTTGTAGATTCACGAGAGATCCTGAGTTCTGTTTCTATCCAATATATTATTTATTATTGTCACGAAACTATTCTTTATATATTATATTCCATCTCGTCACAAAAGAGATACGTGATTGTAATCACATATGTCGTAGTATTATGTAGTGATTCTTTAAAAAATAAGTTAAATTAAAAAAAAAGTAAAGTAAAATATATTTAATATATGTATTTTTCTTCCTTTTTACATACCTATATTTTTTTAGGAATAATTAATACAAAATTTATTAAAATTCATATTCGTATTTTCAAAATGTACAGAATAAAATATAAGATACAATTTTAATAGTAGAATACGTTTTACACATCGCATATATTTTGAGAGCATTACAAAAAAACTCACAATTAATCTAAATCTGCTAAATTATACATCTGTATAATTTGACTCATATAATAGATTTTCCAACATGTATTTGTTATTAAGACGATTGCAAAAACGTTAAGTTTTTATGTGTCTGTCAGTGCGATACTGCGTTCAAATTAAATATCATCTGACAGAGATTAATGGTGATGATAGGATCGCTTAAAACATACGGAAGTAATGACAATAATATCATCAATATAAGAATTTAAACTCAGCAGTACGTAATAGAAAACAAATATTTCTGAATGACACCCGGTTTTCGTATGAACAAAAATGGTTTGACAACACTGTCAAAAGTGACACAAATAAGTACAAACAGTCATTCAGAAAGATAAGCGCGGAATTTAACAGCAAAATCAGTGTGGGAAACACTGAATTTGCTGAATTTGCTTTTGAATTTTGAATTTACTTTTGAAATAATAAAAAAATGTACTGCTAAAATAAAAACCGTATTTCTAATTTATATTATATTAAATCCAGTTCAATAACAATGAAGTTACTTTATTAATACAAGTAACAGCTGGGCCCGATCAGAGACGATGCTACTGTGAAGTAGTTAGTACTCTTTATTTTATGTATGGAATTTAAATAATGTAACTGGTAGATAATTCCAGTCGCTCCTTCAAACGCCAGTCGCTCAGTAAATTTTATTTCATTAAGTTGTAACATTATTATACATGTGCGTCTACAATTTATTTTATGTATATCTTCTTACATAAATTATATCACACGCTTATAAAATTTTTATTGAATTTGTGTTTCAATCGCTTGATACAACGTAAACGTAAAATAGTGTTGGTTCGCACCTTCTGTAAGTCGAAATAGAAGTGTAATAATTATTTTAATGTAAATTCCACACGATGTTTATTTTAACTCTGTTGTATTTTTTGTTACTTGATACATAACTAGCTATTGCCGGCGATTTCATCTGCCTCTTACAGCTGATTATTGTAATCTATGTATTTTATTTATATTTTATCGCCCAATCACGTTTAGGGTATGTTGATTTAGATAATAAGACATACACGACAATACATTAAAATCCATACATTTTGGTTTACGCAAACAAACAAACATACAACAATTTTAAAAACATTGTTTTCAATATTGTTATGAAATTAATACGTAGCAATGTTTTTACTTAATATTTAATGTTACTATTTTAATATATGTATGATAAATTGCTCATGTACATTTATACTTTCATAAAAACTATTTACATAAGATTTAATTATAACCGAAGCTTGGATATGATTATACATACTAAAAAGATATATACGAGTATCTTGTATATGTTCCTTCCGACTCAAGAGTAACTTATTTTAAACTCACTAACTTATATAACCTTTTTTTTTAATTTGTTTTCAAAAATTTATAGGAATATTTCAGAAATGGTACTATAGTATGGTAATGCTAGTATCACAGAAAATAATTTTTGAATGTAATAGTTACATAAACAATTATTGTTTTCTGTGAAAATCGGAACCGCGATCTTCCGATCAGTATTCCGGATCAATGACCAATAATTAATACCAATAATATATACATTATTAAAGATCAAGATTTATACTATCGTTAATATAATATACAATCTCAGAAATATTTTTCATATAACCTATCTCGCTGGAATGATATTTTCCGGCATGTAAAGTCTTCCCTTCTATAAAATTGGACGTGTGAAGTTTGAATGAAGTATATTCAATATATTCCAAGTGATTTGCTTTCAAAGACACAGACAGTAAAACAGAATATAATATTTTAGTACATTGGTAATAACATTCCAATTCAATATAAACAATTTACAGTACAAACAGTCTTAACACATTGTTATATGGATGAAGTGAACGTGTTATGTAAATCAATGACATCATGTTCCGATATTCCTGACTTAATGTATTTATTGTATGTCTTGTTATATTAATTACAGATGTACTAAAGATTACATACAGTTTAGTTTTTTACTTCTTTTTCGAATCTTATTATACAAGATTGTCGTTTGAGTTTACACTTTCTTAAATTAGTGACACTTAAGAACTGAATATACCTTAACATCGACAATAATGGATTGTTAGATATTTATTTATATTATAAAAATTGAGATTATTAAATTAAATAAAATGTAAAAATAGTGATCACTTAATTAGTTTTAAAGTCTGTTTGTCGTCACGAATATATATATATTATTGCAAAACAGACAGAGTAAACCAGCTAAGGTCTTAGAATAGATAAAAAGGGAGTAACTTAAAGCCTCTGAAAGAATTTCCCTTGAATACCTAAAACAGTCAAAATTTACATTTAGTATTAAAACACAGTAGTTTGAACATGTAATGTTCTTATAAGGTCTATATATAAATGTGTAATATATTGTAATGTATGGTATTTTATTGATCGTTATTTATGACTTATTGTTATACCATAATAAAATGGACATATTAAAGAAATTCTATTCATAATTTTCATTTATATTAAATGTTTATTGTAATATGTGGATTTAACTGTACAATAACTATATTTAAATATATCTAACTCTTATATTTCAGATTGGTGGTTATTAATGATGCAATTAATTCAATAATATAATCAATTTATTAATATAGAATAATATTTTCACATCACGTAGACAAGACAGTATTTTTTAAATTTGTTTGTTTCTTGATTACTATTATATATTTATTTAACCGGCATTACTTATGGGAATTAAGTGAGAAGCTGCCCGGCTAAGGTATAACCCGTTGGAGGTCCTTACTGATGAGCTAGGTGCATGGTACAACAGTTCAATGAACTGCGTGCAGCAGTTCTTTGGGCACGCAGTAAAGGTAGTGGCAGTTTCGGAGATCTCTTGCAGGTCTTCGTCACTCGTCGTTCTAATAGATTGTGTTCAACTAGCATGTCGAAAGTGGTTGTTTTTTTTTCAAATTTTATTATAATTCCAATTATCTTTAGGCAGCCAGGCAAATATAAAGTAATGAATGTTGAAATGATATAAAATTACATTAAAATTATATTTTCTTGTTAAGCATAATATAAAATCAAATTATGATCTATGTAAAAAGGTTACATAATGAAATTCCTAACTTTTTCTCTCTCATTAAAAAACGCTGAAAAGTTTGACTTTAATGTTACGAAAACATCCTTCACAAGGATTCTTCGAAAAGTGGTTACAAGTCAACTTGTTAAAACCTCAAAAAAACATTCAAATAAAAACCTATAAAGAAGGTATCACTGAAAATGTATAATTATTATAAAATATTACTAATTATTTCTTTACTTACTGTTTGTCTGGTCGATGCGAATATCGGAATCTGACTTTGATATAAATTCGTCTTAACATATTGATACAAATTGGTAATAAAAAAAAATACATGTGAATACCGTAATTTGAATTTGTGTTAAATGTATACGAAATAAATACCAGTATGCTATTTTTTATTTATAATGTTAATTATTAAAATTAACAACATACTCATTGTTCAAGAATTATATAAAATATATTTTCTCGTCAACTCGTCCTGTATTAATATCGCTACGAGATTGATAGATTAATAAATAATATGAGCTTCTTTAACCAATAAAAACGAGCACTTTAAAACACAAATACTTGTATTATTTAAATAGCTAATGGGTAATAAACTGATCTTTATACAAATCTAATACTTAATATTTGTTTTATTAATACTTTATGCGTTTCCAAACACTGTATCCGATTATCAAATTTTAAGGAATAGTGAATTGTTTTCCGTTCTTTCATGACATCTAATTTAGTTCAACCATTTCACAGTACGTGACGTCAAAATAGGTTGTATATACTTTTATGTTCAAATATCCAGTATCTTTCAATATAAGAAATTTATTTATTATTGGATCCGTTCTTATGTCACGACATCTAATTAGGAACTTATTATTACACGAATTACACGAATATCCTAATATCATGCAGATCACATCTTGATAATCCAATATCAAATATACAGTAATAGTTAACACCTTTAAGATATATCATATCTCGTCAGAAGTGATTATGAGTTACTAATAATATTATATTACTTTAAGTAAATTATAAATAAAAATGAAATCACCGTCTTTACTCAAATGTTTAGAACAACTGAGTCATGGTCTAGAGTAAAGGGGTAAGAACTGAAAAAGAAATTTTACATACATTTGTTTTGAAATGTGTTATAGTTATAGTTGTGTTATAAAAGAAATATACAAAGTAAAGAGACATATACCAAGGTATTAGTAGTCCTCATATTTTAACTATCAATTGATAACAAAACTTAATGAAATTATAATTTTACCGATCACATCAAAGTCAAATATCCATAGTATAAATATACGTTAAATATATCATAAATTGAGTGATGTGATCGGTTACTAACAAGTATCCTTATGCTTGTTTATTCCTCCTTTTACATAAAATAAATAAATAAAGTTAACATGGCTAAACATGTTTATAGGTAATTACAAACACATTCATTACGAGTTCCAATATTTTGTTTAATATTAAAATACTCTAGAAATTTAAGGAAATATTGATAAGGATTTTAGAAAGATGTTTGATAGACGTCGCTTGGTACAGGATTAAGATGATTAACTACAGAATGTTAGAATCATCAAGACGGGTAGAGACACGGTGGGTCAGTTGGCAGTGTGATAAGTCTATTTCTTAGAGGTCGCAGACTCCAATCCAAATCTGTAAGGAGTTTTTTATTTTATATGTATTAAAAACTTTAAAATCCTATTTTTTTTAATAAACAAAAGAGGTTTATAAACAATTTCATATTATAAAACTTATCACGTTGTCCAATCTTGGGTGTCAGGGAAAATCAATGTTTTGACAGAATTCATCTCTTCTTGCCCTTACGATAATTTTGGTTTCAGCGCATTATGTTTTTTCCTTCCATATTCTCTTATTACTCGTTTTCTCTTTACATACTTCCTTCTTCTTCATATCGTCTTTCACGCAATCCATCCATCTTTTCTTCGGCCGTCCTCTACCTGTCGATCCCTGCACTATCAGACCTAGCACTCTTTTGGTTACATGCATTTTATTAAAAGTTACCTTCTTAATGTCCAATCAAAATTTATAATTATGGATTGTTATTTAATCTACAGAACTAGTACCATGTTATATAAATTATACCCAATTTTTATAAATATATTAATAGTGAATGCATGCATGAAGTAACATTCCAATTAGTTAAATTAGGGTTAATATTCATATTAAGTTTTACGCTCGTGCGAATCTAGAACACCAATATACGGGTTACAATATTTAATATTATATTTAATGTAAAAATAAACAAACAGTCATTCTTTCACACAATTCGTAATGGTACATGATAATTCGTCTCGCATAAAGATAACGAGTCTTTGACGACCGTGTTTAATGTTACGAGTTATGATACAATGTTGTTGTAAGAATTAACTAAAAACATTTGGTTATTTGATTACTTTGGTTACTTTCAAGAACGAAATTTATACTTAGATTGATTTTAAATTTTTGTAGCAAAAAACTATTACCTTATTTACACATTTTACAGAGTAAAATCTCTTACGACCGCAGGCTCTATTTCAGAAATCACACACACATACCAAATATACCACATAACAATAAAAATGTAAGATTATTGACCTGTAGTGGAGATCGTCACACACATACAAATAAATATCATTGTATTTTACCATTCAACGTCGGGACCTCCGAGTTACTATGACTCATGGTGTAGGTTAAGAGCTTTGATATTTACTGACTCTGTAACATTTTATTATAAATATTATATGTTAACTTTACTTCGATGTATCTGTAAGATGTGTTAGTAGTGTCGGAAAATGTCATGAAAGTCTTTATGATATAAATACATTTAATTGGATTGACATTCAAAGTCAAGGTTTTTATATCAAATAAACAAACATTGTAGTTATGAGACATTAGATTCCAATATAGCTATAATACAAATAGTCTGCAGTACTTGAATATGTTGTTGATAGAAATATCATAAGTTTGGGCTTTTTACCCTTAGAAAAAATATAAAACTAATATCTACTCAGCAAAATTTTAACGTATTTAAGAAAAAAAACTCCAAGTAGCAATATACTACAGTTAATTTACAGAGAGTTGATAGACCACTTAACAGATTGTTAGTTCACTGAGTGTATACAATTTAGGAATTAATATAAATCTAAAAACCTTCATATTAAAACATCTGTGAAGCCATCTTCATTGTTAGCTGCAATAACATAAACAACAAGTCCATTAATGTTAGTACTTTGTCAAGTACACACTTTGTTGTTTGTGATAATTATTCAAACTTGTGTAATATAACAACACACTGGAGCGACGACTTTGAAGATTATTGTTGATATTATTTTGATTCGAATTTCAAGTTCATCTGATCTTATTGACCATTAATAACATGATACTTAGTTTTCAATTGCAATGTAAGATACAATGAACTATGATATTTAATATCTATTTCTTTTCACAGGTAAATAGTATGCAGAAAGTAAGCAGTAAATATATGAGGTGATGAAGTATAATATAAGTATTACAATTCCTATTAATAAAGAATTATAAGATCACAATACGCATTAATTAATTAATGCAGAACAATTATAAAAACACGTTCTTACGTCAATGAAATGAGTTTTAGGACAAGTGCGATACTAAATAAATAAAATTAAAAATACTACATATTAACTTATGTTCCTATCTGAATGAGTTCCTATCTGAATTGTATGTGGCCTCATACACTTCTTATTAGAATGTCTAGATATCATAGATAAAAAGTAGACTGCATATTAAGTGAACTTGTAAAGAACTACTCGAGAAACGTTCAAGAAACGTTCGAGATTTTTCAACTCTATTATGGAACATACATGCATTCAAACTTGGAAAAAGTATTGTTTATTAAAGATAACAAATTTAATTAATTTATATTACCTAAAATAATTTCATGTTACATAAAAGAACAAAAATACACTAACTTCCTACATTACTTTTTTGCGATACAGGCTATAAGACTGGAGTGGTTTCCGCATTAATATTAAAAGTAGACATATTTTTAGAACTTAATAAAAAATACATTTCACACTCTGTAACAGTATATTATGGAAATTATGTTTTCTAAGACTCTATAAAGTCTAAAAATAATATCATTCTATATTTACAAATTACCAGTCATTGTATTTTAAATCTATATATATGTAATTGGACTTGCTTTTTTGGCTTGTATTTGCAATTGCAACTGGTTTAGATTACTTTTAGGGTTTGCAGATAGAGAATGAACATCTGTCTTTCTAAGATATGTCGCACAAAATCAATTAATATATAATTAGTTCCACAAAAATATAATTTAATGCCGATTATCAATTACTCCTGGTAATAGATTAATATCTTTTTTCTAAGGGTTTTGATGGATATTCGTAATTTTTTATACCAGTAGAGAAACTACTATATTGGGTATGTCGCTATATTAGTTCTTAACAACTAGGCCGACAAGAACAAAGAACACTTAAAATTATCGTTTAAGAACTATCAATTCCCATATCAATGGAGTAACATTAGTTTAAATTAGCAGCGTAACTCATTAATCATGATTAAAGGAAATAGTTACGGATCACACGATTAACAATTACGCCATGTGTTGTGAATTGAAAATGATCCCATCGTGGTCACACTACTGACACTTACAATTAATAAATATAGACAAAGTATTTAAAATTTACATAAAGTGAAGTTATTTTCGTAATACAAACATGTTGTGATTGTTTTACATAATCAAAAGTAAATCAAGGCAATTACAAATAAGTCGATCCATTCAAGGAATTCAACAACATTCACAAATTATTATTATAAATAATTTGAAAATGTATTTTACTTAAGCAATATTCCAGAAAAATATTATAAAGGCAAGTTCTGTTATATTATATGTGAAAGAGGTACTCCTCTTTTCTGAGTCTGATATTGGCTAATATTTACCCGATGAGTTGTTAGAAGCGTTATTCAAACGTACGAAGTGCAATATAGGAGTAATATATATTTTAGTAACTGATACTTGAAGTAACGCGATCTCAGACAGTACACTTGTTCAAATTGTGTATTAAATACAGAGATAATTTAACGCCCTCATAATATTACAAACCAAGGTCTTTACACAGTGAAGGAGGAATAATGTACACTATATTTTAGGTCCACTTCTGCACCAAGAGATACACATTATCTTAACTATATTAAATAGTAAAGTGATTGAGTGCCTAAATTAGAAAACATGTGTTAAGTATTCCCCAAAATGTTTAAATTCATATTAATTATGATATAAATTATTGTACAAAATGTGGGTATTCCCACATAACCTCTCTGTCTTAATTATTTTAAGCGACAGTATCTCTGGTTTTAATTTAATGTATCTTAAAGAGGAAAATTCTTAAATATATAAAGAAATATTAATATATTTAATATCCTCTAGACTTTTAAATCGATCTTTAAAATATAAAGCGCTTTAGCGTTTGGATATCAAGCACATATAACCAGCATTCTAGCCACGTTTTGCAATAACGTTTCCAGATGTACCAAATACTGTAAATAAATATATAATTCCCGGTAAAATCTTCATTGTAATTTTTGTTTTCTTTTCTTATCGTGACGTCTTTTTAAATTATCATAATGCTTCGCTAAAAGTAGATATAATTTTAAGCACGTTTTCCAATTAATACTTTTATTAAAAATCATGTTCAACGACATTTTAATGAAAAAAACTTATTTAAGATAGTTAAGATTGTAGATTTAATTAAAACTTGTGATAATTGTAATATATTTTTGTATGGGGCAAATAAACAGGCCATGAAGAACTAAAGGTTAAACATTGACACTTACAGATGATTTGTTACTACCAAGAAACAACAAGGGATGAAGGAAAGTAGAAAGGAGGGGTAGAGGTTATGCATCTAGCATTTTACATAACAGATTTGTAGTAGTTATTTTAAACAGATAACTCTACGCAAGGGTGATACTACCCCTGTCAAATCACCCCGCAACCGAGGTTCACTCAATTGGATACTAGGAGGCACTAAGGCTTATAAAAAATATAATAATATAGAAAAAGCGTTGTTACCGAGCATAATGTGAATATGAATAATATAACAAATGTTTCAAAATACCTGAGTTCAAACAGCGTTAATATTGGTGTAGTTTATTATAAATATTTGAAAGGTATACTCTAACATAGACACAGAATTGCCCTTAATAAAAAAGGTCCTTAAGATAGTGCGCTATTGCCTGTTTGAACTATGGGTGGTTTGATAACACCATACATTTTACGTACTAGTCCTTTTAGATGTGGATCCTCTCTTCTATGAGATTCGCGACATACGGACTACTGTTTACCGTTAAGAGGATATGTGATATAAGGATATATGCTATCAGCATTTATGAGTCGAATAAAGATAATGTTTAGGATACAATCTGAGTTTCGCTATGTGTAAGAAATGTACATATCATATGTTTCTATATTATAAAGTGCAATAAACTCGAAGTATAAAACTTTATAAATATTTGAAGAAGGCATGCAAAAAAAATTATATTCTAAACTAAATCCATTTTTATTGGTATTACTAAAGATGTCGCTAGTAAAGTATAATATTAATCTTGGAAAAACAATTACTCATCGAACACTTTTTTAAACATTCAGACGTGTCAGAACAAAACTTATGTTTTTTGATCCACAAACCGCGAATGTTATTTATATAAATATTAATAAATAACATCTGCGGTTTACAATTACAACAATTATAAACGTATTTTTATCACTTGAAACATTAAATGATACTTCAATATTATAAAGCATAAAATCATTTTGAATTGGTATAATCTTACTGTAGATAATTTGTTGCAGCAGTTAAGTACTATCCTCTTTTAATTTTTATTTTTATCTTTTTCTTTTTTGGTTCTTTTGGAGTGGTAAAAGACTTTTTTACTATTTAATGGTAATGATAGAAGGACGTAGAATTAACACATTGTGGATTATAGAGTAAGAGAGTCGGGTACTTAAACTCCACCCTTCCCTCCCTGTATCTGACATCCTTCATGACTCCCCATTGCGCAGTGTATTTGGTGTACTCGTATTCGACCACGGACAAAGGTTCCACTTACCATCAGACGAACTATCTCCTTGTCTGCTACCACTAATATAAAATAGAACACATGTAAGGAACATTTAAGATAAATCTTTGAAATATATTTTAGTAGTAAATCTAATTATTAGGTATATGAATGAACGCCATATGCACCAGCTGAACAACTAGAATAGCATGATTTATATGCTTTCATATTTGTCAGGTCTTTATCCAGCAGAGATTTATATATTCTTAACATAATACACGAGGGTAGGACTATTTTGTATGTACGTGGATGATATTATACATAATTATTTCTCACAGACGCAATGTTTAACACTCCGGAACATAAATTCATGTTATAGGTTTAATCCGAGTCCGCTACAAATTGAATTTCATATGTTCGTATCGTCCTCGAGTGGTTTCAGCCAATTACGAATTAAACTTTATAATTAAATGTAAAAGTTAGTTGTATGAGTATACAGTAAAAAAGTTTCTTTCTCGTCAAAAAGTTTCATTGAGAAAAGTTTTAACATAAACTTTTTATACCAAAATTTGTTTTAAGGAAGTAACATCTGTTTATTTCAAAAAAATCCGATTATAAAAATTTAATGAAGCCATTAAATTTTTATCAAATGTATCTACCTACCTACCAACTGTAAATGTACTAAAAAATCCTAATATTCAATATCGACTAAAAATAAATATCTCTACAATTTGACAACCACAAAAACGTAAAATTTAAATAACATTTACAACAGAGACTGAAAATATACGCAAGTGTCAGGTGTCGGCTCCACTGTCAACTTAGCTTTTCTTCATTACACGTAGTAATGTCACTCTGGTTTTTATTAAGTTCAGCCGCTCTACCCACGGGTCAGAGTAATGTATGTGAAACTCCTGGCCCCATGTTCTTTAGTAACTGACATTTAAAATAAACCAAGTTTGTTTTCTTTGACCACGACCTTGAACATTAAAGAATACTCTTTATTATTAAATGCTATTTAATTATAATAATTATACAATAAATATACGAGTATATTTGAATAAATTTGAATGTGTTGAAAAACAACTATTTTAAGGAAGTTGCAAACTTTTCATTTCCTATTTTCTTTTAGTTCATTATTTCTTATATTACATCTCTTAGTTTTTATTATTAGTTGTTGTATGATAGCAAAAATCGTTATATATAGGTAAAAGGTTAATACGTTTTCCCGTAAAAGGGTTCAAAGGGTTCAGAGGAAATTATAAGTAATTTAATAATTATGTTAAGAAATATATAATTGATAGTAGAATGCTTATAGGATCATGATATTAAAAATATTTACTAAATTGTTTTATTTATACAGAAGTTTTGACTGAGAGTTCCATTATACGAAACCTGACTTCACACAATAATTGAGTTGATTGACATACAACAACTAAACAATAAATATACGAACCGTTTAAAAAATCAATTTATCTATAAACTAATATAATATTTATATTCTATAAACTTTATTATTCCACAGTAGCTTTGTATAATTGATGCTTGTAGTTACAAAAATCCTATGAATATTGACCTAAAGACAAACTATCTATATTAAATATATCTGTTACACGTGTAACGTCAATATATTTTATAAAGTCTCGATGACACCCACGGGTGTCAGAATAATTTATGTGCAGCTTTTATTCCATATTTACATAAAAGAATCATATGTTGAGTATTTCTGATTATTTGTTTAATAAGCTTACTATCAGTAAAAGAATAGCAAACAGACAAGCAATGATTGATTATGCAACGTGAATTGTAGATGGAGTTTTATTATTTTGATTTATTTTATTATAATGACTATAATTTAAAACTTTATAGACTATAATTATTGATTTTACAGTCTGAGTCGAGTAAGTATATAATCTTAATAATTTATTCTTTCTTAAAGTTCAGACGAAGGGAAGTAGCATTGTATAATCTTTAAAATTCTTATAATAATAAGATACTCTATTATTAGTTATCAATAAATATAAAATTTCATGGACTTTGTATTATTTTTATTATATATATTATAGCTTCCATTATTGTTAATAAAAAATATTGATAATACATTAATATTACGCAGCATCTTTGTTCCTCTTGCACTGTAACCATCACACTAATGTAAAAACTACTTCAGACACTTATAACAAAATATTTAAATACTCGTAATGTAATTCCGAACCTAATTAATTATTGTAATTTTCATCAAAACCATTTTTGTGAAATTTTATAATTAATTTGAACTCAATTATCTGTTGAAGATTTAGTTTATATAGTTTATTATAGTTTTTTGATCCTTATAATAGTATCTTAAGAACAGTTAAAATCATAAAAATATATAACCAAAAAAAACATAGAAAACAGTAATTCCTCCAAAATAGTTGTAAAGGTTTCTTTAATGTCTTCCTATATTCATATTACATTAATGACCTTAGTTACGAGTTCAAACTATCTATCAATAGTCGTTTGACATTAATTCGTTCAAAAATATTAAAGTCTCTTAATTTTCATTGACAATGTGACATAGTTTAACTGGGCCTCGGAATATTCTGAAACATGATAATATTTAATTATTTTAGTGTAAACAAACATTATTTAGAATAGCTTAGATATTTCACATCCAATTAGATATATATAAAATTCATCATGTATCCTTTTTCAGCTGACGTAACAAAAATATACCTCTCATGAATATTTAAAATATTTAAAATTCATGCATTTTAATGCAGTGTTATTTTGGTTAAATTATTCTTAGTTGAATATTACAAAAATACTTTTAAAACTGTCCTCATCAACCAGCGTTATCGTGCATATCGCTCTTATTTTAGTTTTTCTATAGACAGACTATTTCTCTCAAAGACTATACCATGTATTCGTACGAGTACAGTAAAGCGTAGAATACAATACCATACGAAATGAAATGAAATGGCAACCTATATATCCGATTGACACCGCTCGACTGTCGACCGATACTCTCTGAAGACTATAAATACGCTCATATGTCTTTTATAACGATGCACATAAACATAAGTAATCTCCATGTCTCTCTTATTTATTTTTATATATACATACATATAACCAAAAATAAATATTACCACAGAACAAGATGGTTTTTTGTGAAGATACTATAAAAATTTTATTTAAGCTAACTAAACCTACTCGTAAGTGTGTCGGTTTCTTTATCATCTCCAAAAGAACCTCAATATACCTATAAATGTGTAGAATGCAATCAGAAATGCAATAATTTTATTCAAAACTCATAATTTTGTAATAATATCAACAGCATAAAAGGAATAACGACTTACCAACAAGTTTACTTAAAAGCTCCCTTCCACTTTCATCCATGAGATGTTAATACAAATTGACCTCTGATAAGTTACTGTTACAGTAAGACCTCCATGTTTAACCGTTTGACTACTACGTACCACAAAAGCGCTGTGTTCATTTGTCATGAACATCGCTATTACCGTAACTTTGTTGCTCATAAGTCATCGAAGAAAACGACTGAGGATAGAAAGTGTTATTTTTTTCTTATATACATTCACAATTAATATTGTTTCTTTATAATACGAAAAGGATTATTAAAGTTGATTGATATTTGTCTAAATAACTTTGTTTTATTTGACAACATCAAGCCAAAATATGTCCCGCAGTTTTCAAACTTGTCCATAATCGCTTAACAGTCAAACGGTTAAAGAGATACCTCATATTCAAGTGGTTATTCATAGAGTAGAACATAATATTGCAGAAGTCTCGTTTCTGTTACTAGACTTTTTAAATTTGTGTATGTTAATATTTTTATAAAATAAACTATATTAATAAAATTAAATACATTTATAAAGAACATTAATTAAAAAGGAAATCATAAAAGAAATGTAAAGGCTTTAGTAATAAATACATTATATTTTTTATTATTAAACATGTAAATTAAGCCTGACGGCGCGTCTCTGTCCCACTCATACTCTGTAAGCTCGAGTGAGCGACGCGCGGCAGTCGACAACACTGCAGCATGGTGTCTTGACCATCACACATACAACCTTAGTTAAGACGATTTATTTACAAAATTACGCATAGTGGAAACTTTTACTTATATAGACAATTAAAAAATATATATAATTTTGTGACCAAAAAGTTTCAATATCAAAGGTGCTGTTAATGCCTTCTATAATATAAATATAAATGATTAATTGTGATGTTAGTGAATTAAAGTTATGAATTGTGTGAATAACAAACGCGTGGAAATGGCGGGAAATATTGACAGGTGAGTTTTATAAATTATATATATATATAATAAATTATTTTTACATGCTATTATTATTATTAAACGTATTCATAATTTCATTGAAACAAGAAAACAAAGAGATTATAAATATATAATGAATATTAAAAATACCAAATGACCACAAAAATATAAAAATAAGGAAACAATGAGAATTGAGGAAAAATACTGAAAAATAAATAATATAATCACAAAGTTTATTAGTTCTAATATTAATTTATGCGTCTAGTATTAGTTCACAATGCAATGTTGTTTGAGACATAAGTTTAAATTAAATGACTTTACAATAGTCTGACACAATGATAAAACATTGCAAGAAGTTTTTTTTAATATAAACATAAAATATAAATATGTTTACTTGACTTAACTATTCAAAATTAATAAAAAATATATATTTATATGTAAAATAAATATTAAAAATAAAATTATTTAAAATGATCACCAATCGTGAACCTGTGACCTCTAATATTTGATAACAGCACTCTGTCAACTGAACCATAATGATATACACTACAATCAATTTAATAGGAATTATTTCACTTATAACTTAATAAAATATTCAAAGTACGATTTCAACACTATGAATACACGTATAATAATATATATGTGTGGTGTATGTTGTTAGTTATAAAATAAACAATATTTAATAAATATTTTGTATATACATATATATATATATATTGTATATATATTATATATATAATTCAATTAATAGAAAATATATATATATATATATATATAAATATATATATATATATATATATATATATATATATATTCAATTAATAGAAAACTCTAGAGTAGTAATAGATTCCACATTAAAAATGAATAAAACGATAATAAAACAAATGAAGTCATTATAATGTAATCAACACCTCACTGTTATTTTATTGTTATCTAAAAATTCACTAAATATGTACAAAATAGTATCAAATGTTTTTATAACAAACCGACAAAGAAGTAAACATTGTATGGAAACATAAATGAACATATGAAATCATTTGAGTCCTGGATTAAAACTTGTAAAATAAAAGAAAACTATTATCCGTACATAGTTCACTCAGTTGGTTTAATTTCATATACCTCAAATACAATGAAAATGCTCTTAAAATTATCTAAAAAGAGAAGTTCAAAACTTATTGTGTAGCTCTTTGAAGTTGTTTTTAAATATTTGCTGGTATTTTTGATTAGTTATTATTACAATATATAATTAGAAATTTCATTTAATATAAAAATTTACTGAATTTATATAATTAATATTAATATAAAAATTCTTATTAATTAAATACCCTAATTACGCAATATAAGTAAAGTAACTGATTAATTGAATATTTATATAGTTATATGTAACATGTTGCAGAACCAGTTTGATAGAAACAACAAAGAAACTACATGTAATATTGTTTTAACAATTAAAATAAACTAGTAGTTAGAGCAGGTCAAGGTTACGATAAAATCATTGAAAGTTCACGACGAATCTAAAAGAATCCTACTGTTTTAAATATTTAATAAGAATTTAATTCTAAATGATACTTTTTTATTAATTAATTACATTTTTTTTGTGGTTATTTCAATAAGAATGTTATTCATGTTATATGATATTTAAATTTAAACAAATCACAATAACATAAACTGAACACTCCACCGTTGTCTGTTTGTGTGTCAATTCATCTAAATTCATATTTTCAGTTGTACTTGACCACTAGTGCGCTCTCACCGCGAACTATTTTATGAGTTCAAAACTATAATCTAGTTACTACCGGATTTGGTTATAGTAATTAAAATATATTGCATTATTACTAATACATGCAATGTAATGTTTGCAAACTTTTACGTAAAATACTCTCTCACATTTACTATTAGAAATTTTCTTCTTAAAAAAAAAAGGTAAAAAATATAACAACAGCAAAAATATAAAGACCAACACAAAATATAAAAACCAATGTTACTAGTAATTAAATCCATATTACTTTATCATATGTACTGTAATTAATTATTGGAACTGTTTTCAATAGATGAGTGAATGAAGTACATCATCAACTAAAACTAAAAAAAACTTTATATTTATGTAAATAAAGTTCAAATTTGGATACAAAATTATCTTACGTATATAATATTACTTATTGTATTTTTTGTTATGTTTTTAACAAAGAATCAAGCAAATGTTTTATAATATATTATTTTTATAAAACCATTTTATACCACAGAACTATTACGAGCTCAAGAAATGTACTATAAAAAATGGGTAATAATCATAAAAACGGTAGTATTATTTAATGCTTCTTCATTTTGGCAAGTTCATCGAACAATATTATTAAAAGTAAACCACAACAAACTCTTACACAGTCATTAGACTCAGTACTCACCGCCAGTAAGTTTTGGCAACCAAAGCATCAACAACGTGCACTGCTCTCAGCAGACGAGATCCAACACAGAACACATTTGAATAACTAGTTATGATCGGATTATAAAAAATGTTAAATATAAGTGTTATAACCTTTTTTTTATTTATAAACCAAACTGTAGCCATTGGAGTGCAGTTTACATGTGCACTGCAGTCATCAGCGCGACGTCCTAATAAGAGAATTATTGTCCTCTTTTATTTGTAGACCGTAAAATGTGATGTCGCCTATGCTGTTGGCCAGTAAAAAATATTAAATACAGCAAATACTGACATTGCATACATACATACATACATTCTTACATATATACATAATATATATATTAGATAAACGTAACCCCCAAAGGAACAGGATGGTACACTTATCCCTTACTGCTCGTAGATTTTATAAAAACCTTTTTTTTCAATCCCATAAATACTACAGGTTGTGATGTATTTACATCAGACCTCAGTCGGAAGTTATAAAATAATATTTGGGTCTCACTCAGATTTAATGTAAAGTTTTTTATAAATAAAAAATTATATATTATTACCACATATATTTTAAATTCACAACTGAATTAGATATTTCCTTTGCACATATCAAATACATCTTTAAGTATTCTGTATTATTGAAAGTGAGTGCGTGTGTTTGAACAAACACCGATAACCCCGTGCTCCTCACCATCTCATGATAACCTTATGTATGAAAATAAACTATTTTTGTCTGAACGTACATCATATTTATAAACAACTTACTGTTAAAATACATTAAACGTATTGAGATATAAAAATACCACTTTACGCTTTTCTTTTGACGCATGAATTCCTACTAATGTTGGAACTCGGAAGTATTATAATGTGATTCTTTGTCCCTATATACACATAAATGGACAAACTGATTATAGAGATCAGAGTTTCTTTGATCCTATATATCAAAGTAATTTTATAATTGCCCATCATTAAATTAATTATATATAATTATATTTAATTGTTACACATACATACAGCAGGTGTTATTTATTATTTTATTTTATAATTTAATGTTAATCGATTTAAAACGTGGTCATTTATATAAGTTTATAATTAAAATGTTTTTCTAACTTATATCCTCATTTAATGAAATCGTTCATAGAATATTAATATCTCTATCAAATAACATAAATCTGAATACAATAAATATAAACCACGAATACATTACGTATTGAATATAAAAGACATGTCCTACTTGAAACATAGCCTACAGCTTTTTACTGTTAGTATTGAATTGTATCAGAATTATCAAAATGTTTGTAGATTCAAAAGACATCCTGAGTTCTGTTTCTATCCAATACATTATTTATTGAGGTCACGAAACTATTCTTTATATATTATATTTCATCTCGTCACAAAAGAGATACGTGATTATAATTTCATATGTCGTAGTATTATGTAGTGATTCTTTTAAAAATAAAATAAATAAAATAAAATGTATTGTAAAATATATTTAATATACGTATTTTTCTTACTTTTTACATACCTATATTTTTTTTGGAATAATTAATACAAAATTAATTAAAATTCATATTCGTATTTTCAAAATGTAAGATATTATTTTAAAACATGATAGAAGACATTTCACACAAAGCATATATTTAAAAAAAGCTTTATAAAAAACTCACAATTTAACTAAATCTACTAAATTATACATTTGTACATTTTGACTCAAATAATAGATTTTCCAACATGTATTTGTTATTCAGTCGATTGCAAAAACGTTGAGTTTTTATGTCTGTCGGTGCGCTACTGCGTACAAATTTAAATATTATCGGACAGAGATTAATGATGATGATAGGATCGCTTAAAACATACAGAAGTAATGACATAATATCATCAATACAAGAGTTTAAACTCAGCAGTACGTAATAGAAAACAAGTACGGATAACGTAATAGAAAACAATTTTTTCTGAATGACACCCCGTTTCCGTGTCTCCCGGTTTCTTTATGAATGAAATGAAATTGACAACAATGTCAAGAGTAACACAAATAATAAATCAGAAAGATATGTAAGCGCGGAATTTGACAGTAAATTCAGTGTTACCCTTTTTTATAACATAATCAAAATAAAACAATAAAAGATATTAAACAATTTGGTTTATATACTGCTAAAGTAAAAAGCGTATTATAAATTTATATTGTATTAAATGCAGTCCAATAACAATAAAGTTACTCTATTAAGACAAGTAACAGTTGGACCCGATCGGAGACGATGTTACTGCGAAGTAATACTCTTTATTTTGTGTATAGTATATTTAAATAATGTAACTGATAGATAATACTTTATTTTAGTTATTTAATATACACCAAAATTATACTAAAAACTAAAACTTTGTTAAACAAACTAACAACATGAACTCGACCGTGAAATTCGACAAAATCGAACCCACTACTACGACTTCTTTCATGTGTAATTAATCAAGTTTTATACTTAGAGAGAAAGTGAGGTATAATATTTTATTTCATTAAAATATTTGATACCATTTTGATAATGCAGTCATTTGGTTCAATGTAGATTAATTAATACTTATAGTAATATCATAATGCGGTCAATCTGTAATTGAATATTTAAAACTATTGTTATTATAATATATAAGTAAAGGATACAAACTTAGAAAAAAAAAAATTATCCATGAGAAAAGATTTCTTATGAATTTTTGATAACAGCTCTTTGTATTATGCGTCGTTAATCTCCATAATTCCCTAATTTCAATGGCAATACATAAAATATGATCAAATTTGTTATGAAACTTGTTGCTGTCAGCGACTTCGTCTGTATCCCCCTACACATGTTTCAAGTAATAACCCATCGTTCTAAATTTTAGACAAAACTTCCTGATATTCGCTAGTATTTAATAAAATATGTTATATATATTAAATAAATTATAAACCCTTACAAATCCTAGTTTAAGCAGACTGTTTCACAGAATTTAATCATCTATTACAAACAAATATTACAAAGTTCTTTTACTTAAAGATCAGAACTCTCTTGTACTGTCCTAGGACGTAATACAATTATACAAATGTCAAATAGAATATATTATCTGTGAAACATGATGTGTTTTTATAAAAAATATTATTATACTCAATTTTCGAGTAATATGAAAATGTTTTTAATATATTTTGTTTCTATTTAATATTTTTAAGAGCTTTACATGAATAATATATGAATAAAATATATTATTTATATATTATATACTAGTTATATATTGTTAAAATATTTTATTATGTTTAGTAATTTATATCAAGTAATTCGACAATGAAACTCCGCGTCACTTCACACGCCAGTCGCTCAGTAAATTTAATTTTACTTAGTTGTAACATTATTATACACATGTACGTCTACAACTTATTTTATATTTATTTATTTATTTATTTATTCATGTACCAGATTTAGTAAAAACAAAATATTCAGAGACATGAAGAACATTGGATGAGCTTATCTCTAAAGAGAGATCTCTACCAGCTACCCATGAGAGTGACAAAATTCAATTAAAAGGTCAGAAATAGGTACACACTACATATAGTAAATATTCTTAATAGTAAAAAACTAACTAAACATTACTTATATAATAAACTAAATTATACCGATACATATATAAATTCAAATACTTATCAATATAATAAATCGAAAATATATACAAATACATCTATGAATATATAAATATATAATAATACAAATACAGATATAATACATATAATTATAACTGGGAGAGATAGTAGAGCTTTAATCTACGTTTAAACAATACAACATTTGGGCTACTTATAATATGGCTGGGAAGGGTATTCCATAACCGCGCTGCATGAATGGAGAAGGATTTGGAGAAAGATGTTGAATTGTAAGGAGGGACATTAAAAGATTTAACAGGAACACAAGAGCGTTTGGGACGGCTACTCGGAGGGGACAGGTAGGAACAGTTCATATAAATAAGTGGGAGATGAATTTCTATAAACATTATACAGCATGGTTAAAATATGCATATTCCGGCGAAGGCGAATAGGGAGCCACTTAAGTTGACGTCGAAAATTTGAAACATGGTCAAACTTGCGCAATCCGAAGATAAAACGAATGCACAAGTTTTGAAGGCGATCTAATTTATTAAGTAGCTCCTCGTTAGCGTCTAATTGGCAAACGTCAGCATAGTCGAGAAGGGGTAGCAGAAGGGAGTGAGATAGCAAGATTTTAGTTTTTAAAGGTAGGAAATTTTGCAGACGCTTGAGGGAGTGAAATGACGAATGCATTCTTCGACTAGTTTCATTTACTTGTGCTGTCCAATTTAGGTGTTTATCTATCACCAATCCCAGATTTTTTACTACGTCAGAATAAGGAATCACGGTATCACAGTACAATATATTAGGAATCTGATTAAGTTGAACCTTATTATGAAGATATTTGCTACCTATAAGAATGGCCTGAGATATTTCTTCTTATTTAAACTAGGGGCGCCAACAAACCCTCCATTTCGACTCGCTGCGCTCGCGTAATCTCGGGTGCCGTTTGCATATTGAGCGAAGCGAGCCCAGTGTATTGAATCATCGTTTCCCATTGACTTCAATGGGATATCAGTTTTTTGATAGGAAATTTTTTTTGAGGGCCTTTTTTTATTTTTTTTATTTTAAAAACCATCTCCAGTTGTGTGTCTTTTTGATTGCAAAGTTTCATAATTTTCCGTCAAGTAGTTTTCGAGCCAATTCGTGACAAAGAATATAAAAAGTCTCCAGTAAAACGCTCCGCTCACTTCGTTCGCTTCGCTCAATTATATTTCTCACGCTTATATAAAATTTTCATTGAATTTGTGTTTAAATCGCTTCATACAACGAAAACGTAAAATAGTGTTAGTTCGCACTTTTGTAAGTCCAAATAGAAGTGTAATCATTATTTTAATGTAAATTCCACACGATATTTATTTTAACTCTGTTGTATTTTTATAACTTGATACGTAACTAGCTATTGCCGGCGACTTCATCTGGCTCTAACAGCTGATTATTGTAATCTATGTATTTTATTTATATTTTATATGGCCCAATCACGTTTAGGGTATGTTAATTTAGATAATAATACATACACGACATTACATTTAAATCCGTACATTTTGGTTTACGCGCGAACAAACAAACATACAACAATTTTTAAAACAATGTTTTGAATATTGTTATGATATTAATACGTAGCAATGTTTTTACTTAATATTTAATGTTACTATTTTGGTATATGTATGATGAATTGCTCATGATGAATTGAATACTTACATAAAAAATATTTACATAAGATTTAATTATAACCGAAGCTTGAATATGATTATACATACTAAATATATATCTTGTATATGCTCCTTCCGACTTAAGAATACCTTATTTTATACTTACTAACTTAAATAACAATATTTTTTAAATATGTTCTTAAAATTATAGGAATATTTTAGAATGAGAAATGGTACTATAGTATGGTAATGCTAGTATCACAGAAAATAATTTTTGAATAAATTATAATAGTTACATAAACAAATATTTTTTTCTGTGAAAATCGGCACCGCGACCTTCCGATCAGTATTCCGCATCAATAACCAATAATTAATACCAATAATATATACATTATTAAAGAACATTTACACTATCGTTAATACAATATGCAATCTCAATAATGTTTTTCATACCTATCTCGCTGGAATCATATTTTCCGGCATGTAGAGTCTTCCCCTCCATAGAATTTGACGTGTAAAGTTTGAATGAGGTATATTCAATATATTCCAAGTGATTCACATTCAAAGATACAGACAGTAAAACAGAATATAATGTTTTGGTACATTGGTAATAAGTCACTCCAATTAAATATAAACAATATTTACAGTACAGACAGTCTTAACACATTGTTATGTTATATGGATGAAGTGAACGTGTTATGTAAATCAATGACATCATGTTCCGGTATTCCTGACTTAATTGTATTTAATGTATGTCTTATGTTATATAAATTACAGATGTACAAAAAAATTACATACAGGTCAGTTTTTTACTTCTTTTTCGAATCTCATTATACAATATTGTCATTTGAGTTTACACTCTCTTACAATAGTGACACTTAAGAACTGAATATACCTTAACATCGACAATAATGAATTGTTAGATATTTATTTATACTATAAAAATATGATGTTATTAAATTATATAAAATGTAAAAATAGTGATCACTTAATTAGTTTTAAAGTCCTGTGTCGTTACGGATATATATATTATTGCAAAACAGGCAGAGTAAACCAGCTAAGGTATTAGAATAGATAAAAAAGGAGTAACTTAAAGCTCCTGAAAGAATTTCCCTTGAGTACTTAAAACAGTTAAAATTAACATTTAGTATTACAATACAATAGTAGTACATGTAATGTTCTTATAAGTTCTATATATAAATGTGTGATATATTGTATTTTATTGATCGTTATCGATCGTTGATCTGATTAATAAAAAACGATCATTAAAATACTCAATATCAATAATAATACATAATAAAATGGTCATATCAAAGAAATTCTATTCATAATTTTCATTTATATTAAGGGTCGATTTAACTGTGCAATAACTATATTTAAATATATCTAACTCTTATATTTCAGATGTGGTTATTAATAATGCAATTAATTCAATAATATAATCAATTTATTAATAAAGAATAATATTTTCACAAGACGTAGACAAGACAGTATTTTTTAAACTTATTTGTTTCTTGATTACTATTATATATTTATTTAACCGGCAGTACTTATGTCAATTAAGTGACAATCTGCCCGACTAAAGTATAACCCGTTGGAGGTCCTTACTGATGAGCTAGGAGCATGATACAACAGTTAAAAAAACTGCGTGCAGCAGTTCTTTGGGCACGCAGTAAAGGTAGTGGTAGCTTCGGAGATCTCTTGCAGGTCTTCGTGAATATGTTGTTGATAGAAATATCATGAGTTTGAGCTTTTTCCCCTTAGGAAAAATATAAAACCGATACCTCCTCAGCAAAGATTTGTCGTGTTTAAGAAGAAAACTCCAAGTTTTTTGTAACTATCGACAGTTAATTTACAAAGAGTTAATAGACAGATTAATAGATTATTAGTTTTTTAAGTAGATTTAATTTAAGAATTAATATAAAACTACTAAAATGATTCATATCATAACATCTCTGAAGCCATCTTCGTTGTTAGTTGTAATAAGATAAACAACAAGTCAATTACTGTTAGTACTTTGTCAAGTACACGCTTTGTTGTTTGTGATAATTACTCAAACTTATGTAATATAACATCACACTGGAGCGACAGCTTTGATGTTTACTTGTTGATATTAATACTTTGAAATTCAAAAAATTCCATTGATATGCAAATATTAATAAAGTTATAATTAATACCTTATTTTTATAATACGTAAATTTTAAAAAGATGACCTTACTGAAGTTATTTAAAATGATACAGAACCAAGTTTATCTAAAAATATTTTCCTAACAAATTTGGGAGATTGTATTCTAGTAGATTATTTCATTGCTATAAGGAATAGACATTTCAATACAATTGAATATAAAAACTGACAATTAGTGTTTGTTTTACGTTAACTGAAAAGTTATTACATTATATGTGTAAATTTGATACATAAGAAAATTAATTCATATTTATGTTTAAGGTCATCTGACCTTATTGATTATAAATAACTTGATACATAATTTGTAATTGCAATGTAAGATACAATGAACACTGATATTTAATATCTACTTCTGTTTACAGGTAATTAGTATGCAGAAAGTAAGCAGTAAATATATGAGGTGATGTATTATAATATAAGTATTAGAATTCCTGTTAATAAAGAATTATAGGATCACAATACGTATAAAATAATTATTGTAGAACAATTATAAGAACACGATCCTTACAAGCGCTGTCTTACGTCAATGAAAGAAGTTTTAGTACAAGTGCGATACTAAATAAAAAAATTAAAAATACTACATTTTAACTTATGTTCCTAACTGAATATCTGATTGTGTGTGGTCTCATATGCTTTTAGTTAGAACGTCTTAATCTCTTAAACAAAAAGTAGACTATATATTAAGTGAACTTCTGAAAAACTACTCGAGAAACGTTCAAGAAAACTGTAGAGATTTTTCAAATCTATTATGGAACATACATGCATTCAAACTTGCAAAAAGTATTGTTTATTAAAGATAACAAATCTAATTAATTTATATTACGTAAAATAATTTCATGTTACATAAAAGAGCAAAAACTTCCTACATTACTTTTTTGCGACACAGGCTATAAGACTGGAGTGGTTTCCGCATTAACATTAAAAGTAGACATATTTTTAGAACTTAATAAAAAAACATTTCACATTCTGTAAAAGTATATTATGGAAATTATGTTTTCTAAGACTCTATAAAGTTAATTAATTACCAGTCATTGTATTTTAAATCTATATATGTGTAATTGGACTTGCTTTTTTGGCTTGTAATTTCAATTGCAACTGGTTTAGATTACTTTTAGGGTTTGCAGATAAAGAATGAACATTTGTCTTTCTAAGATATGTCGAACAAAATCAATTAATATATAATTAGTTCCACAAAAATATAATTTAATGCCGATTATCAATTACTCCTGGTAATAGATTAATATCTTTTTTCTAAGGGTTTTGATGGATATTCGTAATTTTTTATACCAGTAGAGAAACTACTATATTGGGTATGTCACTATATTAGTTCTTAGGAAAATACTAAATTGACCGATCAATTAAAAACATATTTTTCTTAAAATTATCTAATCACAAAAATATTAATACTGTAATGTAATGTTTTGTTCTGAATACCTATTCAAGTGGTGCACTACAAAATAACTTCTTAAGTTAAAAGCTGTGCTCACTCGTATGACCTGAAGGCGATGAAAAAACGTGACCACGGAACACGACAATATAAATTGTTCCCAAGTTTTATTTCGCTTTACAAAACTTTTCAAGTTCGTCAGGCTGCCCGTAAATGCTCTTTTGAAAGAAACCTCTCAAATGTTCTGGGAAAATAACTCAAAATACTTTTAAACACATCAATTTACAACATGAATTACAAATAGCATGTATTTATAAAAGAAATCGTCGTCATTAGAGAATAAGTAATTTCCGTGATTGTAAAACCAACACTTCGATACAAACTACACCAGAACTTGGAACTATAATTTGGATGAATGGATGGAAAATCGAACCAAGGTTTGTTCATGTCTTGGGTAATTAACAACTAGACCAACAAGAACAAAGAACACTTAAAATTATCGTTTAAGAACTGTCAATTCCTATATCAATGGAGTAACATTAGTTTAAATTAACAGCGTAACTCATTAAACACGATCAAAGGAAATAGTTACGTATCATACGATTAACAATTACGCGATGTGTTTTGAATTGAAAATTATCCCATCATGGTCACACTACTGACACTTGCAATTAATACATATAGACAAAGTATTTAAAATTTACATAAAGTGAAGTTATTTTCGTAATACAAACATGTTGTGATTGTTTTACATAATCAAAAGTAAATCAAGGCAATAACAAATAAGTCAATCCATTCAAGGAATTCAACAACATTCACAAATTATTATTATAAATAATTTGAAAATGTATTTTACTTAAGCAATATTCCAGAAAAATATCATAAAGGCAAGTTCTGTTATATGATATGTGAAAGAGGTACTCCTCTTTTCTGAGTCTGATATTGGCTAATATTTACCCGATGAGTTGTTAGACGCGTTATTCAAACGTACGAAGTGCAATATAGGAGTAATATATATTTTAGTAACTGATACTCGAAGTAACGCAATCTCAGACTCACTTGTTCAAATTGTGTATTAAATACAGAGAGAATATAACACCCTCATAATATTACAAACCAAGGTCTTTACACAGTGAAAGAGGAATAATGTACACTGTATTTTAAGTTCATTTCTGCAATAAGAGATACAGATCCTACATTTGATTTAAATAATAATAAATAAGACTGTCCTTATATATGAATATAATACTTATCAGGAAATTCAAAAGGTTCATATATTTAAATTGAATCAACAACTACCGCACATCATTTGGCCATGGACTGATACATGCATTATATTTAATTTTAGAATGTTTAGAATACAATTAATTTATTATAAACTTTACACATATATTTTAAAATTCATTTTAATGAACATGTAAGATATTTAATAAAAAGAAAAGCAAACACTTATCATTGTTTAAGTGATATTTGCATGCAAGACAAAAGATACTCATATATTGCTCGCAGCTTCGAATAAACGTGTGCTATTAATATTATTAACACTATATTAAAGGAATAAAAGTAACTGTTATTTCTTCAGAAACTTAAGAAATGTGATCTTTAGTATATTTCTGTCCTGTTTAACCAATTTTAAATATTCAAAACGAATATAAATTTTATTGATCAAGATCTATATATATATATATATATATATTTATCTATATGTCTTTTAATTTTGTGACAGGACTCATATTTATTTCTCTTTGTTTACATTTAGAATTTTTAGTAAAGTATTATAGTTTAAATACACTTATACTCCGAGCGAGATGTATTTTTAAAATATTCATAAGTTCATCTATTGTAGGTTCGCTTAAAGTTTCCTAGAACTTAAACTGCTTTATACAATATTTGAGCGAACTCTTTGAATTTACGGTACAATACATTAATGTCATTTCCATAAAGAATATTTATTTAATACTAAGAGCTCTTAATTGATGCACCGCAGTACACTGCATACAAATAAGATATTAGAGAGTAAGGAACATTACTTGATTAAGATTTAACAGAATTACTAACTGCGGTACGAGAAACTAGAGGACACATTATCTTAACTATATTAAATAGTAAAGTGGTTGAGTGCCTGAATTAGAAAACATGTGTTAAATATTCCCCAAAATGTTTAAATTCATAATAATTATTATATAAATTATTGTACAAAATAAGGGTATTCCCACATAACCTCTCTGTTTTAATTATTTTAAGCGACAAGCTTAAGCATTAAATATTTTGTGTCGAACTCCAAAATATAAAACGCCTTAGCGTTTAGATATCAAGCACATATAACAAGCATTTTAGCCACGTTTTGCAATAACGTTTCCAGATGTACAAAGTACTGTAATTAAATATAATTCCCGGTAAAATCTTCATTGTAATTTTTGTTTCCTTATAATCTATTTTCTTTTCTTATCGTGACGTCATTTTAAATTATCATAATGCTTTTTCCAATTAATACTTTTATGAAAAATCATGTTCAACGATATTTTAATGAAAAAAAACTTATTTAAGATAGTTAGGATTATAGATTTAATTAAAACTTGTGTTATTTTTTATGTTTTTTTTGTATGGGGCAAATAAACAGGCCATGAAGTACTAAAGGTTAAACATTGATACATACAGATAATTTACTACTGCTAAGAAACAACAAGAGATGAAGGAAAGTAGAAAGGAGGGGGTAGTAGAGGTGACACGTCATTTTAGTTCAGTTTAGTTCAGTTATACATAACGCATTTGTAACAGTTATTTTAAACCTATAACTCTAAGCGAGGATGATACTACCCCCGTCAAATCCCCCGCAACCGAAGTTCATTCAAAATAGAATAAATTAGAATAAAAAAACAAAGCGCTGTTACCGAGTACCTACAATGTTAATATGAATATTATAAGTAACGTTTCAAAATATATGAATTCAAACAGTGTTACTATTAGTGTAATTTATTATAAGTATTGGAAAGGTATAGATAGACATAGTCATAGAACTACCTTTGTAAAAAAGTTTCATAAATTTCTTTTTAGATAGTGCGCTGTTCCCTGTTTGAACTGTGGATGGTTTGATTATATCACACATCTTACGTTCTAGTCCTTATGCGTGTGCATCCTCTATCCTTATCATATATGCCATTAGCATTTAGATAATATTGAGGATAAAATCTGAGTTTCGCTACATGTAAGAAATATACAGATTATTATATGTTTCTTCTTCTTGAATTAAATACATTTTTATTACTAAACAGATACTGCTAATAAAGTATAATACTGCGCTTGGAAAAACAATTACTCATCGAACATATTTTTAAACATTCACAAGCTTTGGAACGAAACTCATGTTTTTGATACACAGACCGCAGATGTTATTTATTAATATATATATATATATATATATATATATATATATATATATATATATATATATAACTCCTCCATTCCCTCCCTGTATTTGATATCCTTCAGGAGTCCCTATTGCGCAATTAATGTCGTGTACTCTTACTCTTATTCGACCACTGACAAAGGTACCACTTACCATCAAACGGACGGCCTCCTTGTGAGCCACGACTAATATAAAATAGATTTATATCGATAAAGATAGATAAGGAACATATAAGATAAATCATTTAACTATATTGGTAGTACATCTAATTTTCAGATATATGAATGAAAGCCATATTTAAGAGCTGAACTACTAGATTAGTATGATTTGTATGCTTTTATATTTGTCAGGTCTTTATCCAGCAGAGATTTATATATTCTTAACATAATACACAAGGAAAGGACTAGTTTGTATGTATGTGGATGAAATCATAAATAATTATTTTTCTCACATGCAGTGTAAATGACTTCCGAACATAAATTCTTGTTACACGTTTAATCCGGGTCCGCTAGAAATTTAATTTCATGTTCGTATCGTCCTCGAGTGGTTTCAGCCAATTACAATTAAACTTTATAATTAAATGTAAAAGTTAGTTTGCACTCATACAATAAGTATCTCGTTGAAAAGTTTCATTGGTAAAAAGTTTTAACATATACTTTTTATACCAAAATTTGTTTTACGGACGCAACATCTGTATATTAAAAAAAAGTCCGATTGCTTCATTTAATTTTTATCAAATGTGTCTACCAACTGTAAATGTACTAAAAAATCATAATATTCAAGATCGACTACAAATAAATATCTCTACATTTTGACAATCACAAGTATGGAAAATTTAAATAACATTTACAACAGAGACTAAATATATACACAAGTGTCAGGTGCCGGCTCTACTGACAACTAAACTTTACTCCATTACATCATAGCATAGTTACTTTATTTTTATTAAGTTCAGACGCTCTGCACATGGGTCAGAGTAATGTATGTGAAAATCCTGGCTTCTTGTACTTTAGTATCTGACATTTAAAATAAACCAAGTTTCTTATTTTTGACCACGACCTTCACGCTGAATTATAAATATTACACAATGGTGAAAAACAACAAATTTAAGAAAAATGTTGCAGTTTTTTATTTCCTTTTTTCTAGTTAAGGCCTTAGTTTCTTATGTTACATCTTTTATGTTTTTATTATTAGTTTTTGTATCATTGTAGTAATAGTTATATTTACATAGGTACATGGTTAATACGTATTCCCGTACGCACGGCCTGAGTCGAGTAAGTTTATTATCTTAATAGTTTATTCTTTATTAAAGGTCAGATGAAGGGAAGTAGAATTTTATAATCCTTAAAAATCTCTTTTAATTTGTAAAATTTTAACTTAACTCATTATGAAAAGATATTCTAAGCTATCAATAAATATAAAATTTCATGGATTTTGTATGATTTTTATTATATATATTTTAGCTTTCAATATTGTTAATAAAAATATTGATAATATATTGATATATCGCGGTAGCATCTTTGTTCCTCTTTTACTATAATCATCACAGTAATGTAGAAACTACTTCATACACTTATAAAAAAAAATGATATTGATAAGAAATAAAAAAAAAATCCGTGCCCGCAGGGGGACACGCGTGGGTAGACCTCGTGTGTAACTCATTTAAAATATAACTCACTACTTAAGAATAATACATGATGCCGTTGTTTACATCAAAAATTTTCAAGCAAAAAGCGGTTTTAATTTTTTTTCTCGGAAAAGGTATCTTTTTTGGAAATACTTTTGGTACTTAAATTTAGAGTAAAAAATTACCTTTCTATTAAAAATACTTGTGATGCAAGAATGTTTACCAGAAAAAAGTTATGATTTTTTTTCCAAAAATTTTCGGTTTTTTTACCCCCACCCCTAAGTTATTGAAGTTAGGTTTTCGGTTTATCTACATTAGTTACAGGTATTTATCAAAGACATCATATAATATGAACGCGATTGATCTCCTTTGTATAGGGACAAAGTTATGGTCGAAAAACTGAAATCAGAAAAAGTGAGGCCCTAGCGCCCCCTGTGACCGGATTTCTCTGGTTAACGAACTTGACCTTCATTTTTGGATGATTGATTTTTGTGCAAAGTTTGAAAGCGATCCGAGCGAAACTGCGGCCGCTATCGTGCTGACAAAAGTCGAGTCTGGACGCACGCACGCATATATATATATATATATATATATATAAACTTTTTGACCAATGGTCATTTCGGACTCAGGCGGTCATAAGAAGACCTCCTGTGAAGAAATTTTTCCAAAATTCGAAAGTAGGGGACAAATGAATGGGCAGACCGAATTCTTCGAGGTCTACCCAATATAATATATCATAATATTGTAGGAACGACTCAGACTGTGTACGACTGTGTATAAGAAGCAATATTAATTAAATATTGAATTCATTTTAAAAAAACCTTAATAATTATTGAAATTTTTATGAAAACTATTTTTGTGAAATTTTATAATTAATTTGAACTCAATTATCTGTTGAAGGTTTGTTTTGTTTACGTTTAATCTTCTTGATTAATTTAAAAATGAGCCGGGCTTGATAAAACCAATTGCTTTATATATATAATATTATATAAGCGTTTATTCAAATGATGAATCCGGTCCCTTTGAATTATATATATCTATTTGTATTAAAACACTTTTACATCTGCACCTTTGCACACATTTACAATCACACACCTTCATACACGCTCGTATGATATTTATAGAATTCTGTTAATTACTATTATAAGTATGTATAATATTTTGTCGGTGGTCGTCAAACTATTTTACTTGTGATAATATCTTTTGTACTTTATAGTATTTAGAGTTTAGGACTATATTTATCTATGTTTCATTTCTTGTTGGATGAGTTTTTTTTACTTACTCTGGTTTAAGCCGCGTAGGTCCCGGATTATTATGCATTATCGGGATAAAAAATATCCTTTGTTACTCCGTGATAATGTAGCATAGAAGTGAAAGAATTTTTTAAATAGTTTCAGTAGTATTTGAGATTACCCAATACTTCACATTTTAATATCAAAATATACACCTAAATTCTAAGATCCGAACCAAACATATATATGTGTAATAAACTACCTCCGTTACCGAAGGGACGCCATGTTGCCAAATATTTGAGAGTTTGTAGGTTAACACGAGTTAACTACCAATACATCGATTCAGGTACCATATATGGTACTCGCACATCAACATTGAGTTGGTTAATCAGATGATCTATATTATGATTGTTTTATTTTATGTGCAATATTATTTGCAATTTATTTACTTGAGATCATAAAAGTAAATTTAATATACAATTAATATTTTTAGTGTAATTGTGTAATATACGTAAGTTATGCATTAGAAAGCACAGTACTTAATACTTGTAGTCGTTTTATTTCCTTACAGAGTAAAAGGTACATACATAGAAAACAGTAATTCCTCCAAAACAGTTGTAATGGTTTCTTTGATGGCTTCCTGCATTCATATAATATTAATGTCCTACGAGTTCAAAACATCTATCAATAGTCCTTTGACATTAAATCTTTCATAGACATTAAAGTCTGTGAAGTTTCATTAACAATGTGACACAGTTTATATAACTGGGCCTCGGAATACTCTGAAATTACATGATAATACTTAATTATTTTAGTGTAAAAAAAAACATTATTTAGAATAACTTAGATATTTCACATCCAATTAGATATATATAAAATTCATCATGTATCCTTTTATATCAGCTGACGTAACAAAAATATACCTCTCATGAATATTTAAAATATTTTAAATTCATGCATTTTAATGCAGTGTTATTTTGGTTAAATTATTCTTAGTTGAATATTAGAAAAATACTTTTAAAACCGTCCTCATCCAACCAGCGTCATCGTGCATATCGCTCTTGTTTTAGTTTTTCTATTGACAAACTATTTCTCTCAAAGACTATACCATGTATTTGTACGAGTACAGTAAAACGTAGAATACAATACCATACGAAATGAAATGAAATGGCAACCTACATATCCGATTGACACCGCTCGACTGTCGACCGACACTCTCTGAAGACTATAAATACGCTCATTTTATAAAGATGCACATAAACATAAGTAATCCCCATGTCGCACTTATTTATTTTTATATGTACATACATATAACCATAAATAAATATTACCACAGAACAAAATTGTTTTTTGTGAAAATACTATAAAAATTTAATTCAAACTAAATAATCCGTAACTGTGTCGGTTTATCATCTCCAAAAGAACCTCAATATAAATGTGAAGAATATAAATGTGAAGAATGCAATCAGAAATGCAGTAATTTGATTCAAAACTCATAATTTTATAATAATATCAACAACATAAAAGGAATAACGACTTACCAACAAGTTTACTTAAAAGCTCCCTTCCACTTTCATCCATGAGATGTTAATACAAATTGACCTCTGATAAAGTTACTGTTACCTAAGTAAGTAAGACCTCCATATTTAACCATTTGACTGCTACGTACCGCAAAAGCGCTGCGTTCATTTGTCACAAACACCGCTATTTTCGTAACTTTATTGCTCTAAATAATTATAAGTCATCGAAGAGAACGACAGAGGATATAAAGTGTTTATTTTTTCCTATTCACATTCACAATTAATATTGTTTCTTTATAATACGAAAAGAATTATTAAAACTGATTGATATATGTCTAAATGCGAGTGTTTTATTTGAAAACATCAAGTCAAAATATGTCCCGCAGTTTTGAACATTCTCGCCAGAATCACTTAGCAGTCAACTGTTAAAGATATACCTCATATTCAACTGGTTATTATAGAGTAGAACATAGTATTGCAGAAGTCTCGTTTCTGTTATTAGACTTTTTAAATTTGTATATATTGATATTTTTATAAAATATAAAAAAGTCGGTAAATAAATTTTATTAATAAAATGAAATACGTTTCTAAAGTACATTAATTAAAAAGGAAATCATAAAATAAACGTGAAGGCTTTAGTAATAAATACATTACATGTTTTATTATTAAACATGTAAACTAAATCTGACGGCGCGTCTCTGTCCCACTCTATGTTTTGTAAGCTCGAGCGAGCGACGCGCGGCAGTCGACAACACTACAGCATGGTGTCTTCACCATCACACATACAACCTTAGTTAAGACGATTTATTTACGAAAATACTCATAGACGAAACTTTTACATATATAGACAATTAAAAAATATATATAATTTTGTGACCAAAAAGTTTCAATATCAAAGGTGCTGTTAATGCCTTCTATAATATAAATATAAGTGATTAATTGTGATTTTAGTGAATTAAAATTATGAATTGTGTGAATAACAAACGCGCGGAAATGGCGGGAAATATCGAAAGGTGAGTTTTATAAATTATATATATATAATAAATTATTTTACGTGCTGTTATTATTATTAAACGTATTCATAATTTCATTGAAACAAGAAAACAAAGAGATTATAAATATATAATGAATATCAATATAAAAAATACCAAATGACCACAAAAATATAAAAATAAGGAAACAATGAGAATTGAGGAAAAATACTGAAAAATAAATAATATAATGACAAAGTTTATTAGTTTTAATATTAATTTATGTGTCTAGTATTAGTTCACAATGCAATGTTGTTTGAGTCATAAGTTTAAATGACTTTACTATAGTCTGACACAATTATAAAACATTGCGAGAAGTTTTTTAATTTAAACAAAAAATATAAATATGATTACTTAACTTTCCAAAATTAATTAAAATAATATATTTATATGTAAAAGTATTTAAAATGATCACCAATCGTGAACCTGCGACTTGTAATATTTGATAACAGCACTCTGTCAACTGAGCCATAATGATATACACTACTATGAATTTAATATGAATAATTTCACTTATAACTTAAATAAATATTCAAAGTACGATTTCAACACTATGAATACACGTTTAATAATATATATGTGTGATGTATGATGTTAGTTATAAAAATAACCAATATTTAATAAATATATATATTCAATTAATAGAAAACTCTAGAATATTAGCAGATTCCACATTAAAAATGAATAAAACGATAATAAAACAAATGAAGTCATTATAATGTAATCAACACCTCACTGTTATTTTATTGTTATCTAAAAATTCACTAAATATATACAAAATAGTATCAAATATTTTTATAACAAACCGACAAAGAAGTAAACATTATATGGAAACATAAATGAATTTATGAAATCTTTTGAGTCCTGGATTAAAACTTGTAAAATAAAAAAATCTATTATCCCTACATAGTTCACTCGGTTGGCTTAATTTTATAAACTTCAAATACAATGAAAATGCTCTGACAATTATCTACAAAGAGAAGTTCAAAACTTATTGTGTAACTCTTTGAAATTGTTTTTAAATATTTGCTAAAATTTTTGATTAGTTTAAATCATTTAATATAAAATTAACTGAATTTAAATATTCAATATTTATATAAGAAATTCTTATTAATTAAATACCCTAATTACGTAATACAAGTAAAGTAACTGATTAATTGAATATTCATATAGTTATATGTAATATGTTGCAGAACCAGTTTGATTGAAACAACAATGAAACTACATGTAATATTGTTTTAACAATTAAAATAAACTATTAGTTAGAGCAGGTCAAGGTTACGATAAAATCATTGAAAGTTCACGGCGAATCTAAAAGAATCCTTCTATTTTAAATATTTAATAAGAATCTAATCCTAAATGATACTTTTTTATTAATTAATTTCATTTTTTTTTTGTGGTTATTTCAATAAGAATGTTATTCATGTTATATAATATTTAAAATTAAAACAAATCTCAATAACATAAACTGAACACTCCACCGTTGTCTGTTTGTGTATCACTTCATCTAAATTCATATTTTCAGTTGTACTTGACCACTAGTGCGCTCTCACCGCGAACTATTTTATGAGTTCAAAACTATAATCTAGTTACTACCGGATTTGATTATAGTAATTAAAATATATTGCATTATTACTAATACATGCAATGTAATGTTTGCAAACTTTTACGTAAAATACTCTCTCACATTTACTATTAGAAATTTTCTTCTTAAAAAAAAAGGTAAAAAATATAACAACAGCAAAAATATAAAGACCAACACAAAATATAAAAACCAATGTTACTAGTAATTAAATCCATATTACTTTATCATATGTACTGTAATTAATTGTTGGAACTGTTTTCAATGGAGGAGTGAATGAAGTACATCATCAACTAAAACTAAAAAAAACTTTATATTTATATTAATAAAGTTCAAATTTGGATACAAAATTATCTTACGTATATAATATTACTTATTGTATTTTTGTTATGTTTTTAACAAAGAATCAAGCAAATGTTTTATTATATATTATTTTTATAAAACCATTTTATACCACAGAACTATTACGAGCTCAAGAAATGTACTATATAAAATAGGTAATAATCATAAAAACGGTAGTATTATTTAATGCTTCTTCATTTTGGCAAGTTCATCGAACAATATTATTAAAAGTAAACCACAACGAACTCTTACACAGTCATTACACTCAGTACTCACCGCCAGTAAGTTTTGGCAACCAAAGCATCAACAACGTACACTGCTCTCTGTAGACGAGAACCAACACAGAACACATTTGAATTATTAGTTATGAACGTATTCTAATGTTAACCATTCGTTCGACGTGGCCAAACGGGCATGTCGAACGAAAGAGTGATGAATGAATGGTAAAAAAGAATTATACAGGAAAAGTGAACGGTAAGAGAGAAAGGGAGAGGCCTCGAGTGATAGCATTTCCAAAGCAAATGATAGTATACTATCACTTTGTCCTAAAGAATCAGCATAAAATATCTATTATAGCTGCATTCTGAAAAGTAACTGAGACACTACAATTTCCTTAACTAATATATTAGAAAAAACAATTTTTTTGTGATATGAATAACAAAAAAGTAGAGGATCGTTCTGTTCGCATGTGGTGCTATCGCCCAAGACATTCACAAATATGGAGACTGTCTGATGCACTCAATCAGAATAGAAAATACTAGGACATATGGAGAGAAAGGAACATGTTTTATTGATCTATCCCTCTCAATGTGACTATAACTATACTCAGGCTACCTACAAAAATATCTATATATTTGAAATTTGATTTTGGTCGGCTTCCAAGACTATTTAAGGATCTTTTTTACTTTTTACTTTCGCATGACCCTGTATATCAGACTCGCCATCGTAAAAGGGTCAAAAATATTGTAGTTTCTTTCATTATACTAACAATAGACCTTGTACTCTGTACTTTAATTCTGTACTTTAATTCTGCAATTCAAGTGACCTCGCATCAACTCTATCTAATACGATACTCATAGAATTTTTGATACTGTATTTATCTTTTTTTTATTTTTGAATTTTGGTTATAAATACTTTTTTTTACTTTTATTTGTATTATCATTAAATGTAATTGTAATAATATTTCTAACACATACATACATATAACTGTATATGTATTATTTTAATAAGAATCAAATCCTGCTTATAATTAACCATTAAACCAAAATAAACTTGAACTATTGAACAATAAAATATTAAATATGACATATACTTACATTACATACATACATACGTAGAATACATTTATATAAAATAAATTGTACCCCCAAAAGAACAGAATGGTAGGCTTTTCCCTTACTGCTCGTAGATCTTATAGAAACCTTTTTTTTTCAATCCCAAAAATACTACAGGCTCTGAAGTATTTACATCAAACCTAAGTCGGAAGTTATAAGAAGAACATTTGGGTCACAATTAAATGTAATGTGAAGTTATTTATAAATAAAAAATAATTCTCAACTGAACTAGATATTTCCTTTGTACATATCAAATACATCTTGTCTGTATCATTGAAAGTGAGTGCGTGTGTTTAAACAAACACCGATAACCCCGCGCTCCTCACCATCTCATGATAACCTTATGTATCAAAATAAACTATTTTTGTCTGAGCGTACATCATATTTATAAACAACTTAATAATACTGATAAAATACATTAAACGTATCGGGATATAAAAAAACCACTTCATACTTTTCTTTTGACGCATGAATTCCTACTAATATTGGAACTCGGAAGTATTATAATTTGTTTCTTTGTCCTTATATGCACATAAATAGACAAACTGATTATAGAGATCAGGGCTTTTTTAATCTTATATATCAAACAATAGTTATTTTATAATGGCCCATCATTAAATTAATTATATATAATTATATTTAGTTATAACACGTACATAGAGCAGGTGTTATTTATTATTTTATTTTATAATTTAATGTTAATCGATTTAAAACGTAGCAATTTATGTTAGTTTATAAATAAAAGGTTTTTCTAACTTAAATACGTATTTAATAATATGACTGATAGAATATTAATATCAATTTTAAATAGCATAAATTTGAATAAATATAAACCGTGAATACATTATGCATTGAATATAAAAGACATGTGCTACTTGAAACATAACCTACAGCTTTTTACTGTTAGTATTGAATTGTGTCAGAATTATCAAAATGTTTGTAGATTCACAAGACATCTTGAGTTCTGTTTCTATCCAATATATTATTTATTGTGGTCACGAAACTATTCTTTATATATTATATTTCATCTCGTCACAAAAGAGATACGTGATTGTAATCACGTATCTCTTTTGTGACGAGATGAAATATAATATATATATATATAGGTCGTAGTATTCTTTTAAAAATAAGTTAAATAAAATAAAGTGTATTCCAAAATATATTTAAAATACGTATTTTTCTTCCTTTTACAATAGAATTTTTTTTATAATAGAAATTATACACATCGCAAAAACTTATTAAAAGCATTACAAAAAAACTCACAATTGAAATATATCTGCTAGATTATATATCTGTACAATTGGACTCAAATAATAGATTTTCCAACATGTATTTGTTATTAAGTCGATTGCAAAAACGTTGAGTTTTTATGTGTCTGTCGGTGCGATACTGCGTTCAAATTTAAATATCATCTAACAGAGATTAATGGTGATGATAGGATCGCTTAAAACATACGGAAGTAATGACATAATAATATCATCAACACAAGAGTTTAAACTCAGTATTAAATCCAGTCCAATTAAATTACTCTATTAATATAAGTAACAGCTGGGCCTGATCAGAGACGATGTTACTGCGAAGTAGTACTCTTCATTTTATGTATGGAATTTAAATAATGTAACTGGTAGATAATTCCTTATTTTAGTTATTTAATATATACCAAAATTATACTAAAAACAATTTTTTTTTAAACAAACTAACAATATAAACTCGACCGTGAAAATTTACAAAATCGAACCCACTACTACGACTTCTTTCATGTGTAATTAATTAAGTTTTATACTTAGAGAGAAGGTGAGGTATAATATTTTATTTCATTAAAATATTTGATACTATTTTGATAATGCAGTCATTTGGTTCAATGTAGATTAATTAATACTTATAGTTATATCATAATGCGGTCAATCTGTAATTGAATATTTAAAACTATTGTTATTATAATATATAAGTAAAGGATACAAACTTTAAAACTTTAAAAGTATTTTTTTACCCATGACAAGAGATTTCTTATGAATTTTTGATAACAACTGTTTGTATTATGCGTTGTTAATCTCCAAAATTTCCTAATTTCAAAGGCAATACATAAAATATGATCAAATTTGTTATGAAACTTGTTGCTGTCAGCGACTTCGTCCGTATCCCCCTACACATGTTTCAAGTAATAATCCATCTATCATTCTAAATTTAGACTAAACTTACTGACATTAGATAATATTTAATAAAATATGTTATATATATTAAATTAACTACAAACCCTTCCAAATCCAAGTTTAAGCAGACTGTTTAACAGAATTCAATCATCAATCGTTGAACAAAAATTACAAAGTTATTTTACTTAAAGGTCAGAGCTCTCTTGTACTGTCCTAGGACGTAATACAAATATACAAATGTCAAATAGAATATCTTATCTGTGAAACATGATGTGTTTTTATAAAAAATATTATTATACGTAATTTTCGTGTAATATGAAAATGTTTTTAGTATATTTTGTTTGTATTTAATATTAGTTATATATTATTCATATATTATATTCTAGTTATATATTATTTATATATTTTATTATATTTAGTAATTTATATCAAATAATTCGACAATTAAACTCCGCGTCACTTCAAACGCCAATCGCTTAGTAAATTTAATTTCACTAAGTTGTAACATTATTATACACATGTGTGTCTACAGATTATTTTATCTATTTCTTCTTACTTAATTTATATTTCATACACTTATATAAAATTTTGATTGAATTTGTGTTTAAATCGCTTCAGACAAAATAGGAAATAATAAAATAGTGTTAGTTCGTACTTTTGTAAATCCAAATAGAAGTGTAATCATTATTTTAATGTAAATTCCACACGATGCTTATTTTAATTTTGTTGTATTTTTTATAACTTCATACATAACTAGCTATGGCAGGCGACTTCATCTGCCTCTTCCCACAGATTATTGTAATCTATGTATTTTATTTATATTTTTTATCGCCTGATCACGTTTAGGGTATGACGATTTAGATAATAAGACACACACGACATTAAATTAAAATCCGTATATTTTGATTTGTGCCCGAACAAAAGAACATACAACAATTTTTATAACATTGAATTTTGTTATGTAATTAACACGTAGCAATGTTATTTATTTAATGTTAATATTTTGGTATATGTATTATGAATTGCTCATGTACATTTATACTTACATAAAAACCTATTTACATTAGATTTAATTATAGCTGAAGCTTGAATATAATTATCCACACTAAATAGATATATATCTTGTATATGGCCCTTCCGACTCAAGAGTAACTTATTCTATACATAACTAACTAACTAACAAATAACAAATTTTTTAAATATGTTTTCTCAAAATAAAAGGAATATTTTAATGTGAGAAATGGTACTATAGTATGGTAATGATAGTATCACAGAAAATAATTTTTGAATAAATTATAATAGTTACATAAACAAATATTGTTTTCTGTAAAAATCGGAACCACTACCTTCCGATCAATATTCCGGATCAATGACCAATAATTAATACCATTTACACATTCGTTAATATAATATGCAATCTCAATAATCTTTTTCATATAACCTATCTTGCTGTAATGATATTTTTCGATACGTAAAATCTTTCTGTCTACAGGTTGACGTGTGAAGTTTGGTTGAGGTATATTCAATATATTCCAAGCGTTCAAAGATACAGACAATAAGACTGAATATAATGTTTTGGTACATTGGTAATAAGTCATTTCAATTAAATATAAACAATATTTACAGTACCGACAGTCTTAACAAATTGTTATATAGATGAAGTGAACGTGTTATGTAAATCAATGACATCACGTTCCGATATTCCTGACTTAATGTATTCATCGTATGTCTTGTTATGTTATATTAATTACAGATGTACTAAAGATTACATATAGTTAAGTTTTTTAATTCTTTTTCGACTCTCATTATGCAATATTGTCGTTTGAGCTTACACTCTCTTAAAATAGTGACACTTACGAGTAAGAACTGAATATACCTTGACATCGACAATAATGGATAGTTAGATATTTATTTATACTATAAAAAATTATGTCATTAAATTATATAAAATGTAAAAATAGCGATCACTTAATTAGTTCTAAAGCTTCTTTGTCGTTACGAATATATATAATATCACAAAACAGACAGAGTGAACCAGCTAAGGTCTTAGAAAAAATAAAAATGGAGTAGCTTAAAGCTCCTGAAAGAATTTCCCTGGAGTTCTTAAAACAGTTAAAATTAACATTTAGTATTACAATACAGTAGTTTGTACATGTAATGTTGTTATAAGGTCTATATATAAATGTGTAATATATTGTAATGTATGGTATTTTATTTATCGTTTTTTATGACTTATTGTTATACCATAATAAAATAGTCATATCAAAGAAATTCGATTCGTATTTTTCATTTATATCAAACGTTTATTGTAATATGTCGATTTGACTGTGCAATAATTATATTTAAATATATCTTACTCTTACATTTCAATTTTGTTTATTAATAACGCAATTAACTTAATAATATAGTCAATATATCAATATAAAATAATGTTTTTAAAACGTAGACAAGAAAGCTTTTTTAAACTTGGATGTTTCTTGATTACTATTTTATATTTATTTAACTGGCAGTACTTATGCCAATTAATTCAGAATCTGCTCGACTAAAGTATAACTCGTTTGGGGTCCTTACTCATGAGATAGGAGCATAGTATAACAGTTCCATGAAAGGCGTGTAGCAGCTTTTTGGGCAAGAAGTAAGGGTGATGTCAGCTTCAGAGATCTCTTGCAGGTCTTCGTCACTCGTCATTCTAATAGATTATGTCCACTAGCGCGTCGGAAGTGGTTGTTTTTTTCTAATTATCTTTATTATATAAAGTAAATAATGTTGGAATAATATAAAAATACATTAAAATAATTTTTCCTTGTTAAGCATAATATAAAATAAATTAGTAAAAATTACGGTCTGTTTAAGAAGGCAACATAATGAAATTCCAAACTTTTCTCTCTCATTAAAAACCCTAAAAAGTTTGACTTTAATTTTACGAAAACATCCCTCACAAGGACTCTTCGAAAAGTGGTTACAAGTCGACTTGTTAAAACATCAATTAAAAAAATATTTAAATATAAAAAGTATAAAGATAATTCCGGTTTAGATATTTGATCAGTGAAAATGTATAATTATTATAATATATAAAGTATTACAAATTATTTCTTTTTTTCTTACTATTTGTCTGATCGAAGCGAATACCGGAATCTGGATTTGACATAAATTCGTCTCAAAATATTGATACAAAATGTGTGTGTGTGTGAATAAAATGTAATTTGAATTTGTGTTAAATTCATACGAAATAAATACCAGTACGTTAATTATTATTTATAATTTTAATTAATAAAATCAACAACATACTCATTGTTCTAGAATTATATAAAATATATTTTTTCATTCACTCTTCCTGTATTAATATCGCTACGACCTTGACAGATTTATAAATAATATGAGTTCTTTTTAATCAGTAAAAACAAACACTTTAAACCACAAATACTTCTATTATTTAAATAGCTAGTGGGTAATAAACTGATTTTCATTGAAATCTGACACGTAGTATTTGTTCTATTCATACTTTATGCGTTTCCAAACACTGTATCCGATTATCAAATTTTAAGGAATAGTGAATTATTTTCCGTTCTTTCATGATATCTAATTCAGTCCAACCATTTCTCAGTAGGTGACGTTAAAATAGGTTGTTTATACTTTTATGTTCAAATACCCAGTTACTTACAATATTTAAAACATTTATTTATTATTGGACTCGTTCCTATGTCGCGACATCTAATTATAAACTTCACGAATATCCTAATATCATGCAGATCACGTCTTGATAATCCAATATCAAATATACAGTAATAGTTAACACCTTTGAGATATATCATATCTCGTCAGAAGTGGTTATGAGTTACTAATAATATTATATTACTTTAAGTGAATTATTAATATAAATGAAATCTCCGTCATTAATACAATGTTTAGAACAACTTAGTCATGATTCAGAGTAAAGAGGTAAAAACTGAAAAAAAATGTCTCGTTACATACATGTGTTTTGGAATGTGTTATAGTTATAGTCGTGTTATATAAGAAATATACAAAATAAAGAAACATATACCAAGGTATTAATAGTCCTTATATTTTAACTACCAATTGATATCAAAACTTAATAAAATTATAATTTTATCGATCGCATCAAAATAGTCAGCTTAGCGTCAGATATTCATGATATAAATTACCATGTTAAATTCACCATGTCGTTATAATTTCTCCGAAACTACTTTCAACGACTCATTTGAATTCCTACATTGCAAATGAAGTTATAAGATAAGTGTGATTTAAGTGATGTGATAATAAAGAAACATAATATAGTGTTTATCTTTAAATTATATATAAGTTTATACTTAACCAAGTCTGAGTTATAATAAAGGTATAAAGGTATAAAGAACGTTCTTCTTGGTCTTGGTATAAATATAGGGTTCAATGTTAAAGGTCAGAAGAACTATAACCAAATAATATGTTATATAACATATATCATTAAATAAAACAAAGTGTAGGATAATAATTAATTTTATTAACAGCTAACTCCAGTGGCTTTTTTTTTAAGTCATGTACTTTTTAAAATTAAGGTCTCGCCTTTTAGATTTACAGATAGCTTTATTCTTATCTACATAGCAGAAAAGAAAAGGAAAATGAATATAATAAATATCTGACAAAACGTGAACTATTTATTTTATTATAATATTATTCAGACAACATACGAAAATTATATTACAGTTAAAGTTAAAATACTGTTGACACTTTTGTTGCTATCTTTGGATGAGTAAAGTTATAGAGACAATGCTTTTATTATTTCTCTAGTTTTACGAGAGACCTTGAGTAATGTGATCAGTTACTAACAAGTAACCCTTATACTTGTTTATTATTTCTTTGATATAGATAAATAAATAAAGTTGACATGTCTAAACATATTTATAGGCAATTAAAAATATTCATTTCGATTTATATTTAATTTTAGTTTTAAAAATACTTTCTGTGTTTAAATATTAGTTAAGATTCTCGGAACATCTTTAAAAGATGTCACTTGATACACAATTAAGATGACTAAATATAGAATGTTGGTATCGTCAAGACGAGTAGAGACACGGTAGGTCAGTTGGCAGTGTGATGAAACAATTTCCTAGAGGTCGGAGATTAATCCTTATATTGATTAACATATTTAAATTATAATGGTGTCTTTGTCAATTTGATACTTGGGTATAAGAAAAATTTATTTCTTTGACAGAATTACCTTCCTAAATGTACAATCAAAATCCATAATTATAGATTGTTCTTTGATCTACAGAACTAGTACCATGTTATAAAAATTATACCCAATATTTACAGATATATTAATAGTGAAGCGTAAAGTAACATTCAAATTAGTCAAATTAGGGTTAACATTAATATTGAGTTTTACGCTCGTGCGAAAACAGAACAGCAATATACTGGTTACAATATTTAATATTATATTTAATGTAAAAATAAACAAACAGTCATTCTTTCACACAATTCGTAATGGTACATGATAATTCGTCTCGCATAAAGATAACGAGTCTTTGACGACCGTGTTTAATGTTACGAGTTATGATACAATGTTGTTGTAAGAATTAACTAAAAACATTTGGTTATTTGATTACTTTGGTTACTTTCAAGAAAGAAAGTATTACTTAGATTGGATTGCTTTTAAATTTTTGTAGCAATAAACTATTACCTTATTTACACATTTTACATAATAAAATCTCTTACGACCACAGGCTTTATTTCAGAGGCACAGAGTCGCCAGCAATAACTAGTGTAGTTTAATAACTTTTTTACTATAATTGTAGCGTTTCTCTCCAATTGCTTTAAATTAAAATTCTATTGCAATATTTTAAAGCTAACTGAAGACCACCTCATGTTAGAAGTAATTATGAAAAGAAAAATATTCTAATACAATGTTACAAAATATATAAGGTTAAATCTGTTTTAATTGTGTACTTTTTATATAAATAATACCATATATAAAGGTATAAAATAATATAATGATGTCATGAATCTGAAATAAACACTTGTATACATTTTAAATATGTATTGTGTATTGTACAAATGCGGGCAACGAGTGGGTGTTAACCGCAGAACATTTAATTTAAGTAAAAATTATACAATGGTTTTTATTGTATTAATTAAACTCAAATTTGAAAAAATATAATAATTGAAGTCGTTACTGAAAAAACTGTGTATAATAAATCTTTTTAAAAATATGGATGGACTTTGCCCCTAAAAATACAATTCATTAAAATGTATTTGTATTGTTAAATATCTTTATAATAAGACCTCTCTCTTATATCTATATAATAAGTATCTCTCTTCTATCTTTATTTAATTTTATTTAATTATAATGATATAAAATAATTTTATATTCATAAAATAATTTATGCACAAATTTAATTAAAACCTTAATCTTATTCTTATGTCACAAACACAAAAAACACACACACATACGAAATCTTATGTCACATACACAAAAAAATCACACCACATAACAACAAATATACCACATAACAATAAAAATGTAAGATTATTGACCTGTAGTGGAGATCGTCACACACATACAAATAAATATCATTGTATTTTACCATTCAACCTCCGGACCTCCAAGTTACTATGACTCATGGTGTAGGTTAAGAGCTTTGATATTTACTGACTCTGTAACATATTTTATTATAAATATTATATGTTAACTTTACTTCGATGTATCTGTAAGATGTGTTAGTAGTGTCGAAAAATGTCATGAAAGTCTTTATGATATAAATACATTTAATTGGATTGACATTCAAAGTCAAGGTTTTTATTTCAAATAAACAAACATTGTAGTTACGAAACATGAGATTCCAATATTTATATAATACAAATAGTCGGCAGTATTTGAATATGTTGTTAATAGAAATACCATGAGTTTGAGCTTTTTATCCTTAGGAAAAATATATAACTAATACCTCCTCAGCAAAATTTTGACGTATTTAAAAAAAACTCCAAGTAACAAAATACTACAGTTAATTTACAGACAGTTGATAGACAGCTTAATAGATTGTTACTTCACTGAGTGTATATTATTTAAGAATTAATATAAATCTACTAAAAAGATTCATATCATACATCTGTGAACCATCTTCATTTTTAGCTGCAATAACATAAACAACAAGTCCATTAATGTTAGTACTTTGTCAAGTACACGCTTTGTTGTTTGTGATAATTATTCAAACTTATGTAATATAACAACACACTGGAGCGACGACTTTGAAGATTATTGTTGATATTATTTTGATTCGAATTTCAAGTTCATCTGATCTTATTGACCATTAATAACATGATACTTAGTTTTTAATTGCAATGTAAAATACAATGAACTATGATATTTAATATCTATTTCTTTTCACAGGTAAATAGTATGCAGTACGTAAGCAGGACACGTATGAGGTGATAAATTATAATATGAGAATTATAATTTCAACTAAAAATAAAAAAATATAGGATCACAATACGCATTAAATAATTAATGCAGAATAATTATAAGAACACGTTCCTTACAAGCGCTGTCTTATGTCAATGAAAGAAGTTCCAGTACAAGTGCGATCCTAAATAAATAAAATTAAAAATACTACATTTTAACTGAATGAGTAATAATCGTGTGTGGCTTCAAATACTTCTAATTAGAATGTCTAGATATCTTAGATAAAAAATAGACTATAAGTATATAGGGTGAACTTCTAAAGAACTACTCGAGAAACGTTCAAGAAAGCTGTCGAGACTTTTCAACTCTATTATGGAACATACATACACGCATTCAAACTTGCAAAAAGTATTGTTTATTAAATATAACAAATCTAATTAATTTATATTACCTTAAATTTAATGAGTATATTTCAGACTATGTTCCTACACAACTTTTTGCGACACAGGCTATAAGACTGGAGTGGCTTCCGCATTAACATTAAAAGTAGACAGATTTTTAGAACTCAATAAAAAACATTTTACATTCTGTAAAAATATATTATGGAAATTATATTTTCTAAGACTCTATAAAGTCTAAAAATACTATATTCTCAAATTACCAGTCATTGTATTTTAAATCTATTATTATAAGCAAGTCCAATCACATAGAGTAATTGGACTTGCTTTTTTTGGCTTGTATTTGCAATTGCAACTGGTTTCGATTATTTTAAGGGTTTGCAGATAGAGAACGAATGTTTGTCTTTCTAAGATATGTGGAACAAAATATATTACTATATAATTAGTTCGATAAAAATATTATAATATTATTAATGCCCATTGATAATGGATATTTCTTCTTTGTAACAGTACAGAAACTTCTATACACTAAATGGACCGATCATCGGAGTCATGAAAATATTAATACTGTAAAGTAATATTTTGTTCTGAATACCTATTCAAGTAATGCACTACAAAATAACTTCTAAAGTTAAAAGCTGTGTACACTCATATGACCTGAAGGCGATGAAAAAACGTGACCACGGAACACGACAATATAAATTGTTCCCAAGTTTTATTTCGCTTTACAATACTTTTGAAGTTTGTCAGGCTCCCCGTAAATGCTTTTATGAGAGAAACCTCACAAATGTTCTAGGAAAATAACTCAAAATACTTTTAAACACATCAATTTACAAGATGAATTACAAATAGCATGTATTTATAAAAGAAATCGTCGTCATTAGAGAATAAGTAATTTCCGTGATTGTAAAACCAACACTTCGATACAAACTACACCAGAACTTGGAACTATAATTTGGAGAATGAATGGAAAATCGAACCAAGGTTTTGTTCATGTCTTGGGTAATTAACAACTAGACCAACAAAAACAAAGAACGCTTAAAATTATCGTTTAAGAACTGTCAATTCCTTTATCAATGCAATAACATTAGTTTAAATTAGCAGCGTAACTCATTAATCATTATTAAAGGAAATAGTTACGGATCATACGATTAACAATTACGCGATGTGTTTTGAATTGAAAATGATCCCATCATGGTCACACTACTGACACTTGCAATTAATATATATAGACAAAGTATTTAAAATTTACATAAAGTGAAGTTATTTTCGTCATACAAACATGTTGTGATTGTTTTACATAATCAAAAGTAAATCAAGGCAATTACAAATAAGTCAATCCATTCAAGGAATTCAACAACATTCACAAATTATTGTTTTAAATAATTTGAAGATGTATTTTACTTACGGAATATTCCAGAAAATATCATAAAGGCAAGTTCTGTTATATGATATGTGAAAGAGGTACTCCTCTTTTCTGAGTCTGATATTGGCATTAGCCAATAAATATTAATTTATCCTATGAGTTGTTAGAAGCGTTATTCAAACGTACAAAGTGCAATATAGGAGTAATATATATTTTGGTAACTAATACTCGAAGTAACGCAATCTCAGACTCACTTGCTCAAATTGTGTATTAAATACAGAGCGAATATAACGCCCTCATAATATTACAAACCAAGCTCTTTACACAGTGAAGGAGGAATAATGTACACTATATTTTAGGCCCACTTCTGCAACAAGAGATACAGAGCCTACATTTGATTTCAATAATAATAATAAATAAGACTTTCCTTATATATGAAATGAAATATATATATATATATATTGTCACATGTGTATTATTACATTTAATCTTAGTGTAAATCTCTCTTATTAAAGAATGTGTATAACTTTCTGCTTTGTTAAATTTATCAGGAAATTCTGAAGGTCAATATATTTAAATTGAATCAACAACTACCGCACATCATTTAGCTATAGACTGATATATGTATTATATACAATTTTAGAATGTTTAGAATACAATTAAATTATTATAAACTTTACATATATATTTTAAAGTTAATTTTAAAATGAAAATTATTTTATATTTAATAAAAAGAAAAGCAAACACTTGATATTTGCATGCGAGATAAAAGATACTTATATATTGCTCGCAGCTTCGAGTAAACGTGCTATGTAACATTACCTTAAAAATATAAAAGTATCCATTATTTCTTCAGAAACTTAAGAAATGTGTCTTTTAATTTTTAGACAGGACTCATATTTATTTCTCTTTGTACACATTTAGAATTTTTAGTAAACTAGTTTAAAAACACAGCCCGGCGTGAAATGCATTTTTAAGATATTCATAAGTTCATCTATTGTAGGTTCTCTCAAAGTTTCCTAGAACTTAAACTGCATTGTAGAATATTTGCCCGAACTGTATGAATTTATAGTACAATACATTAATGTCATTTTCATAAAGAATATTTCTTTAAACCTAAGAGCTGTTAATTGATGCACCGCAGTACACTGCATACAAATAAGATATTAGAGAGTAAGGAACATTACTTGATTAAGTTTTAACAGAATTACAAACTGCGGGACGAGAAGCTAGAGGATACATTGTCTTAACTATATTAAATAGTAAAGTGGTTGAGTGCCTCAATTAAAAAACATGTGTTAAGTATTCCCCAAAATTTTTAAATTCATAATAATTATTTTATAAATTATTATACAATATAAGGGTATTCCCACATAACCTCTCAGTCTTAATTATTTTAAGCGACAGAATCTCTGGTTTTAATTTAATGTATCATAAAGAGAAAAGTACTTAAATATAAAAAAAATATTTTTACTCTAGACTTTTAAGTCGATCTTTAAAATATAACGCCCTTTAGCGTTTGGATATCAAGCACATATAACAAGCATTCTAGCCACGCTGTGCAATACCGTTCCAGATGTACAAAGTACTGTAAATAAATATATAATTCCCGGTAAAATCTTCATTGTAATTTTTGTTTTTTTTTCTTGTCGTGACGATTTTTTAAATTATCATAATGCTTCGCAAAAAGTAGATATAATTTTAAGCACGTTTTCCAATTAATACTTTTATAAAAATCATGTTCAACGATATTATAATGAAAAAAACTTATTTAAGATAGTTAGGATTATAGATTTAATTAAAACTTGTGTTATTTTTAATATATTTTTTGTATGGGGCAAATAAACAGGCCATGAAGAACTAAAGGTTAAACATTGCTATTTACAGATGATTTGTTACTACCAAAAAACAACAAGGGATGAAGGAAAGTAGAAAGGAGGGGTAGAGGTTATGCATCTAGCATTTTACATAACGCATTTGTAGTAGTTATTTTAAACAGATAACTCTACGCAAGGGTGATACTACCCCTGTCAAATCACCCCGCAACCGAGACTCACTCAATTGGATACTAGGAGGCTCTAAGGCTTATAAAAAATACAATAAAATATAAAAAGCTTTTTTACCGAGTATAATGTGAATATGAATAATATAACAAACGTTTCAAAATACCTGAGTTCAAACAGCGTTAATATTGGTGTAGTTTATTATAAATATTTGAAAGGTATACTCTGACATAGACACAGAATTGCCCTCATAAAAAAGGTCCTTAAGATAGTGCGCTATTGCCTATTTGAACTATGGGTGATTTGGTAACACCATACATTTTACGTACTAGTCCTTTTGCATGTGGATCCTCTCTTCTATGAGATTCGCGACGTACGGACTACCGTTTTCCGTTAAGAGGATATGTGATATAAGGATATATGCCATCAGCATTTAGGAGTCGAAAAAGATAATGTTTAGGATACAATATGAGTTTCGCTATATGTAAGAAATGTACATATTATATGTTTCTACATTATAAGGTGCAATAAACTCGAAATATAAAACTTTATAAATATTTGAAGAAAGCATGCAAAAAATTTTTCCTAAACTAAATCCATTTTTATTGGCATTACCAGAAATATAGCTAGTAAAGTATAATATTAAGCTTGGAAAAACAATTACTCATCGAACACATTTTCAAACATTCATACGTGTCAGAACAAAATTCATGTTTTTTGATCCACAAACCGCAAATGTTATTTATTAATATTAGAGTATATAATGTGGATACAATTATAAATATTAATAAATAACATCTGCGGTTTAAAATTACAACAATTATAAACGTATTTTTATCACTTGAAACATTAAATGATACTTCAATATTATAAAGCATAAAATCATTTTGAATTGATATAATCTTACTGTAGATAATTTGTTGCAGCAGTTAAGTACTATCCTCTTATATTTTTTTCTTTTTTGGTTCTTTTGGAGTGGTAAAAAACTTTTTCACTATTTAATGGTAATGATTGAAGGACGTAGAATTAACACATTGTGGATTATAGAGTAAGAGAGTCGGGTACTTAAACTCCTCCCTTCCCTCCCTGTATCTGACATCCTTCATGACTCCCCATTGCGCAGTGTATTTGGTGGACTCGTATTCGACCACGGACAAAGGTTCCACTTACTATCAGACGAACCGTCTCCTTGTCTGCTACCACTAATATAAAATAGAAAACATGTAAGGAACATTTAAGATAAATCTTTTAAATATATTTTAGTAGTAAATCTAATTATTAGATATATGAATGAACGCCATATGCACCAGCTGAACAACTAGATTAGTATGATTTATATGCTTTTATATTTGTCAGGTCATTATTCAGCAGAGATTTATATATTCTTAACATAATACACAAGGGTAGGACTAGTTTGTATGTATGTGGATGATATCATACATAATTATTTCTCTCATACGCAGTGTTAAGCACTCCCGGATATAAATTCTTGTTATAGGTTTAATCCGAGTCCGCCACAAATTGAATTTCATATGTTCGTATCGTCTTCGAGTGGCTTCAGCCAGTTAGGAATTAAACTTCATAATTAAATGTAAAAGTTAGTTATATGAGTATACAGTAAGTATCTCGTTAAAAAGTTTCATTGGGTCAAGTTTTAACATAAACTTTTTATACCAAAATTTGTTTTAAGGAAATAACATGTGTATAATAAAAAAAAAAGTCCGATTGCTTCATTTAATTTTTAACAAAAGTACCCACCAACTGTAAATATACAAAAAAATCCTAACATTCAATATCGGCTAAAAATAAATATCTCTACAATTTGACAACCACAAAAACGAAAAACTTAAATAACATTTACATCAGAGACTGAAAATATACACAAGTGTCAGGTGTCGGTTTATTTAATATTTACATAAAAGAATCATATGTTGAGTTTTTCTGATTATTTGTTTAATAAGCTTAAAAGAATAGCAAACAGACGAGCAATGATTGATTATGCATCGTGAATTGTTGATGAAGTTCTGTTATTTTAATTCATTTTATTATAATTACTGTAATTAATTTCCTTTATATACTATAATTATTGATTTTACAGCCTGAGTCGAGTAAGCATATAATCTTAATAATAAAGTTCCGACGAAGGGAAGTATAATTATATAATCTTTAATAATCTTATTATAAAAAGATATTCTATTATTAGCTATCAATAAATCTAAAATTTCATGGATTTTGTATCATTTTTATTATATATGTTATAGCTTCGGTTATACATATAATATTACGCGGCAGCATCTTTGTTCCTCTTTACTACCATATAACCATCACAGTAATGCAAAAACTACTTCAGACACTTATAATAAAATACTTGTATTGATAACAGATAAAAATATCATATAACCATAATATTGCAACAACGACTCAGACTGTGGAATACGAAGTATAATAATTAAATATTGAATTCACTTTAAAAAATTTGGAACCTTATTAATTATTGAAATTTTTATCAAAACTATTTTTGTGAAATTTTATAATTAATTTGAACTCAATAATCTGTTGAAGATTTGTTTTGTTTACTTTTAATCTTCTTAGTTAATTTAAAAAGGCTATCCGGAGTTAATAAAACCAATTACTTTATATACATTATATTATATAAGCGCTTATTCAAATGATGAATTCAATCCCTTCCAATTATGTATATCTATTTGTATTAAAAGTTAAGTAAACACTTTTAAACCTGCACTATTTTCACACAATTACAAACACACCTTCATACACAATCGTATGACTTTTATAAAATTCTGTTCATCACAATTATAAGTATGTGTAATTTTGGCTTCATTTAAAAATCGTATACTTCTGTTCGCTGGTCGACAAACAATTTTACTTTTGATATTATCTTTAGTGCTTTATAGTATTGCGAGTGTAGGATTTTAATTATATCTATTAAATTTCCTGTTGGATGCGCTTTTTTCCTTTTTACTCAGGTTTAACCTGCGTAGGTCCCGGATTGTTACTCACTGTCGGGATAAAAAATATCCTATGTTACTCCGTGATAATGTAGCTTAGAAGTGCAAGAATTTTTTAAATAGTTTCAGTAATATTTGAGATTACCCAATACTTAAAAATTTTTACAATCAAAATATACACCTAAATTCTAAGATCCGAACCAAAGATATATATGTGTAATAAACCACCTCTGATTCAGAAGGTAAGCCATGTTGACAAATATTTGACAGTTTGTAGGTTAATATGAGTTAACTATCAATTCATCGATCACATAGCGTATATCATAAACGTTGAGTTTGTTAATGACATGATCAAAATTATTATTGTCTTATTTTATGTGCAAATTTATTTGCTATTTATTTTATTGAGAACATAAAAGTAAATTTGATATACATACATATTTTAAGTGTAATCTTGTTATATATGTAATTGATGATGAATTAGCATGGTATGTAATACTTATATACTTAAGGTATAAAGATACCTTAAGTATATTTTTATTATATATATTATATATTTTTATATGTAGGGTTTTTGATCCTTATAATTGTATCTTAAGAATAGTTAAAACCATAAAAAATATAACAAAAAAAAACCTAAAAAGCAGTAATTTCTCCAAAACAGTTGTAATGGTTTCTTTAATGGCTTCCTATATTCGTATTATATTAACGTCCTGAGTTACGAGTTCAAAACATATATCAACAGCCCTTTGACATTAAATCGTTGAAGTTTCATTGACAATGTGACATAGTTTATATAACTGGGCCTCGGAATACTCTGAAATTACATGATAATATTTAATTATTTTAGTGTAAACAAACATTATTTAGATTAGCTTAAACATTTCACATCCAATTAGACATATATATATATATATATATATATATATATATATATCTTTTTGTATCAGCTGACGTAACAGAAATATACCTCTCATGAATATTTAAAATGTTTGAAATTCATGCATTTTAAGGCAGTGTTATTTTGGTTAAATTATTCTTAGTTGAATATTAGAAAAATACTTTTAAAATCGTCCTTATCCAATCAAAGTCATCGTGCATATCGCTTTTATGATATTTTTCTATTGACAATATTTTTCTCAAAGACTATACCATGTATTCGTACGAGTGCATTAAAGCTCTAGTAGAATACAATACCATACGAAATGAAACGAAATGGCCACCTGACAAGTCCGATTGACACAGCTCGACTGTCAACCGTCAGTCCAGCTGTGTCAAGACTATAAATACACTCATATGTTATCAAGATACATTTAAACATAAATAATATCTTTTATTAGTATTATTAATATTTTTCTATGCCCAAAATTTTTTCCTATAAACTCCATAAAATAGAAATTTAGAGAATGATGAGATTTTGACTACTATTTTGTTTGCTTATATACTCGTAACTAGTATAAGAACTAAATGATGAATTTGAATTATATAATAATAATGGTCTCGTAATAGTTTATTGTTTTATCAATGTGTCGTGTACCAACAAAATGTGTGAGAAAATTATCTTATTCTCAGGAAAAACCTGACCAGAGCTATAATTGCAATAAAAAGAGAAATTAAATTACAATTATGCAAAATATTTACTTTTGTATTACTTTATTTATATCATATTTCTGATAAAGCTTATGGCAAAAACTTAGAACTTTTGCTTAAATCCAGTACAAATAATATATTAAACTCGTGTTATGGTTTTTAACTAGTATTTTTATAATATACGTAATAATTCTCTTTGATATTATAATCAAAAAGTATAATTAATATACTTACATTAAATAAAACTATGTAGGTTTTATAATCAAGATTAATTAATCTCAATGTCTATAGCTTATTTTTATAAAACTAACTTATTCTATGGCAATATTTTGTATAACCATATACATATTGTTATAGAACAAGTTAGTTTTTTGTAAAGATGAATACTATATAAATTTAATTTAAACTAAATTATGTTCTGTAAGTGAGCCGGTTTCTTTATCATCTCCAAAAGTATCTCATTGTACTTACATATGTGTAAAATACACTCCGAAATCACAACTGTATCTGTAACAATTTGATTAAAAACTCATAATTTTATAGTGATATCAATAACATAACAGAAATAAGTACTTACGAACAAATTTACTTAAAAGTTCTCTTCTGCTTCCATCTTATCTGTGTTGCTCCATATTATTATAACTCATCGAAGAAAACGACTGAGGATAGAAAATGTATATTTTTTCTTATTAACAATTAATATTGTTTCATTATAATACGAGAATACGAGAAGAATTATTAAAACTGATTGATATTTGTCTAAAGGCGAGTGTTTACGGCTTTAGTGATAAATATATTATATTTTTTATTATTAAATATGTAAATTAAGCCTGACGGCGAGTCTCTGTCCCACTCCATACTCTGTAAGCTCGAGCGAGCGACGCGCGGCAGTCGACAACACTGCAGCATGGTGTCTTGACCATCACACATACAACCTTTGTTAAGACGATTTATTTACAAAAATACGCATAGTGGAAACTTTTACATATGTAGACAATTAAAAAATATATATAATTTTGTGACCAAAAAGTTTCAATATCACAGGTGCTGTGCCTTCTATAATATAAATATAAGTGATGTATTGTGATTTTAGTGAATTAAAATTATGAATTGTGTGAATAACGAACGCATGGAAATGGCGGGAAATATCGACAGGTGAGTTTATAATATACTCGTATATTATATAAAATAAATTATTTCAATGTGCTATTATTATTAAACGTATTCATAATTTTATTGAAACAAGAAAACAAAGAGGTTATAAATATATAATGAATATGAATATTAAAAATATGAAATGACCACAAAAATATAAAAATAAGGAAACAATTGAGAATTGAGGAAAATACTGAAAAATAAATAATATAATGTCACAGTTTATTAGTTTTAATATTAATTTATGCGTCCAGTATTAGTTCATAATGCAATGTTGTTTGAGACATAAGTATAAATGAGTTTACAATAATCTGACACAATTATAAAACATTGCAAGAAGTTTTTTTTAATATAAACAAAAAATAAAAGTATGTTTACTTAACTTAACTATTCAGAATTAATAAAAAAATATATTTACAATATATGTAAAATAAATGTTAAAAATAAAAATATTTAAAGTAGTATAAAAATTATTTAAAATGATCACCAATCATGAACCTATGACCTCTAATATTTGATAACAGTACTCTGTCAACTGAGCCATAATGATATAATACACAATGAATTTAATAGGAATTATTTCTCTTATGACTTAAATAAATATTCAAAGTGCGATTTCAACACTATGAATACACGAATAATAATATATATGTGTGATGTATGTTGTTAGTTATAAAATAAACAATATTTAATAAATACAATATATATATATATATATATATACATATATATATATATACATATATATATATATATATACATATATATATATATATATATATATATATAATTCAATTAATAGAAAGCTCTAGAATTTTAACAGATTCCACGTTAAAAATGAATAAAACGATAATAAAACAAATGAAGTCATTATTCAATGCACTAAATATGTACAAAATAACGTCAAATATTTTTATAACAAACCGACAAAGAAGTAAACATTATATAGAAACATAAATGAATATATGAAATCTTTTGAGTCCTGGATTAAAACTTGTAAAATAAATGAAAACTATTATCCGTACATACTTCACTGGGTTGGTTTAATTTCATAAACCTCAAATACAATGAAAATGCTCTTAAAATTATCTAAAAAGAGAAGTTCAAAACTTATTGTGTAGCTCTTTGAAATTGTTTTTAAATGTTTGGTACAATTTTATAATTTCTAAAACATTTAATATAAAAATTAACTGAATATATATAATCAATATTAATATAAAAAATTCTTAATAATTAAATACCTTAATTACGTAATATACGAGTAAGTAGAGTAACTGGTTAATTGAATATTTATATATAGTTATATGTAATATGCATAGTTTATGTTAAACTCGTGTTTCATTGCGGAACCAGTTTGATTAAATCAACAAAGATACTACATGTAATATTGTTTTAATTGTATGAACTATTAGATACAGACGGAGGTCAAGGTCACTATAAAATCGTTGATAATTGACGATGAATTTACCAAATGCCTACTGTTTTAATTTTAAAATAAGAATTTTAAATCTTTCTTTTCTAGCAATGTACTATAAAAAATAGGTAATAATCATAAAAACGGTAGTATTATTTAATACTTCTTGACTTTGGCAGGTTCATCGAACAATATTATTAAAAGTAAACCACAACACACTCTTACACAGTCATTAGACTCAGTACTCACCGCCAGTAAGTTTTGGCAACCAAAGCATCAACAATGTGCACTGCTCTCAGCAGACGAGAACTAACACAGAACACGTTTGAATAATTAGTTATAAACGTATTCTAAAAAATGTTAAATATAAGTGTTATAACCTTTTTTTTTTATAAACCAAACTGTAGCCATTGGAGTTTACGTGTGCACTGCAGTCATCAGTGCGACGTCCTTATAAGAGAATTATAGTCCTCTTTTATTTTTAGACCGTAAAATGTAATTTCGTCTATGCTGCTGGCCAGTTCAGTATATCCATCTTAATATAGTTATTCCCAAGGAGTTTTCCAAAGCAAATGATAGTGTACTATCTCTATGTCCTAAAGAAATCAGCATAAAATATCTATTATAGCTGCATTCTGAACAGTAACTGATACACTACAATTCCCTTAACTAATATGTTAGAAGAAACAAATTTTTTTATGGTATGAATAACAAAAAAGTAGAGGATCCGTTTGTTGGCATGTGACGCTATCGCCCAAGACATTCACAAATGTGAAGACTGTCTGATGCACTCAATCAAAATAGAAAATACTAGGACATATGGAGAGAAAGAAAGATGGTTTATTGATCTGTCTCTCTCAATCATCAAACGAAAAGTAACGCGGTTGAGCCGTACGATGTGACTATAGCTATACTCTACCTACCTGCAAAAATGTCTAAATATATGACATTTTATTTTGGTCGGATTGCAGGCCTAATTACGGAGCTCAAATTAATTTTAGACAAGCTATCTTTATTACTTTTTACCTTCGCATGACCCTGTCTCTAGTACCCGCCGTCAAAGGGTCTAAACATTATAATTTCTTTCATTATACAAACAATAGGTCCTGGTGTATTTTAATTCTTCAATTCAAATGCCCTCGCATGAACTCTGTCCAATATGATACTCATTCAATACAAGCTCTCTATTTTTTGATACTGTATTTATTATTTTTGAATATTGATAATAAACCCTGTTTCTTAGTTTGGTTTTAAATATCAATAAATGTATTTAATTGTTATATATTTCTAATACACACAGACATACAACCATATATGTATTATTTTAATAACAATCAAATCCTGTTTATACTTAACCATTAAACCAAAATAAACTTGAAATATTGAACCAAATATTAAACACAGCAAATACTGACATTACATACATACATACATACAATAATACATACATACATACATTCATACGTGTATACATAATATATATATATATTAGATAAACGTAACCCCCAAAGGAACAGGATGGTACACTTATCCCTTACTGCTCGTAGATCTTATAGAAACCTTTTTTTTTCAATCCCATAAATACTACAGGTTGTGAATTATTTACATTAGACCTGAGTAGGAAGTTATAAAAAGAACATTTGGGTCACATTAAAATGTAATGTGAAGTTATTTATAAATAAAAAATAATTCTCAACTGAACTAGATATTTCCTTTGTACATATCAAATGCATCTTGTAATGTTCTGTATTATTGAAAGTGAGTGCGTGTGTTTGAACAAATACCGATAACCCCGTGCTCCTCACCATCTCATGATAACCTTATGTATCAAAATAAGTTAGTAATAAATAAAATAATTTTTGTCTGAGCGTACATCATGTTTATAAACAACTTAATAATACTGATAAAATACATTAAACGTATCGGGATATAAAAATACCACTTCATACTTTTCTTCTGACGCATGAATTCCTACTAATATTGTAACTCGGAAGTATGATAATTTGTTTCTTTGTCCCTATATGCACATAAATATACAAACTGATTATAAAGATCAGGGTTTCTTTTATCCTATATATCAAACAATAATTATTTTATAATTGGCCATCATTTAATTAATTATATATAATTATGTTTAATTGTTACACGTACATAGAGCAGGTGTTATTTATTATTTTATATAAACATATTATTTTATAATTTAATGTAAATCAATTTAAAACGTGGTAATTTATGTTAGTTTATAATTAATATGTTTTTATAACTTATATCCTTATTTAATAATATGACTGATAGAATATTAATATCAATTTTAAATAGCATAAATTTGAATAAATATAAACCATGAATACATTACGTATTTAATATAAAAGACATGTCCTACTTGAAACATGACTTGCAGCTTTTTACTGTTAATGTTGAATTGTATCAGAATTATCAAAATGTTTATAGATTCACGAGATATCCTGAGTTCTGTTTCTATCCAATATATTATTTATTGTGGTCACGAAACTATTCTTTATATATTATATTTTATCTCGTCACAAAAAAGATACGTGATTGTAATCACATAGGTCGTAGTATTATGTAGTGATTCTTTTAAAAATAAAATACAGAAAATATGATGTATTGTAAAATATATTTAATATACGTATTTTTTTTATTTTTTACTTACTTATATTTTTTTAGGAATAATTAATACAAAATTAATTAAAATTCATATTCGTACTCGTATTTTCAAAATGAAATATATTATTTTAAAACATGATAGAAGACATTTTACACAAAGCATATATTTAAAAAAAGCATTATAAAAAACTCACAATTGAACTAAATGTGTTAAATTATACATCTGTACATTTTGACTCAAATAATAGATTTTCCAACATGTATTTGTTATTAAGTCGATTGCAAAAACGTTGAGTTTTTATGTCTGTCGGTACGCTACTGCGTATAAATTTGAATATCATCTGACAGAGATTAATGATGATGATAGGATCGCTTAAAACATACGGAAGTAATGACAATAATATCATCAATACAAGAGTTTTAACTCAGTGGTACGGATAACGTAATAGAAAACAAATATTTCTGAATGAAAGCCGGTTTCTTTATGACTAAAATGATTTAACAACACTGTCAGAAGTGACACAAATAAGTACAAACAGTCATAAAGAAAGATAAGCGCGAATTTTGACAGCAAATTCAGTGTGACTAACACTGGATTTGCTGAATTTACTATTTTGATGCTATAAAAAAATGTACTGCTAAAATAAAAACCTTATTACTAATTTATATTATATTAAATCCAGTTCAATAACAATTAAGTTACTCTACTAATACAAGTAACAGGTGGGCCCGGTCAGAGACGATGTTACTGTGAAGTAGTACTCTTCATTTTATGTATGGAATTTAAATAATGTAACTGATAAATAATACTTTATTTTAGTTATTTAATATACACCAAAATTATGCTAAAACTAAAAGTTTGTTACACAAACTAACAATATAAACTCGACCGTGAAATTCGACAAAATCGAACCCACTACTACGACTTCTTTCATGTGTAATTAATTAAGTTTTATACTCAGAGAGTAGGTGAGGTATAATATTTTATTTCATTAAAATATTTGATACTATTTTGATAATGCAGTCATTTGGTTCATTGTAGATTAATTAATACTTATAGTAATATCATAATGCGGTCAATCTGTAATTGAATATTTAAAACTATTGTTATTATAATATATAGGTAAAGGATACAAACTTTTAAAAAGTATTTTTTTATCCATGAGAAGAGATTTCTTATGAATTTTTGATAACAGCTGTTTGTATTATGCGTTGTTAATCTCCATAATTCCCTAATTTCAATGGCAATACATAAAATATGATCAAATTTGTTATGAAACTTGTTGCTGTCAGCGACTTCGTCTGTATCCCCCTGTTTCAAGTAATAATCCATCTAGCGTTCTAAATTTAAACTACTAAACTAAACTTACTGACTTTAGCTAGTATTTAATAATATATGTTTTATATTAAATTAATTATAAACCCTTACGAATCCTAGTCTAAGCAGACTGTTTCACAGAATTCAATCATCAATCGTTGAACAAAAATTACAAAGTTCTTTTATTTAAAGATCAGTGCTCTGTTGTAATGTCCTAGGACGTAATACAAATATACAAATGTCAAATAGAATATATTATCTGTGAAACATGACGTGTTTTTATAAAAAATATTATTATACTTAATTTTCGTGTAATATGAAAATGTTTTTAGTGTATTTTGTTTCTATTTAATATTTTTAAGAACTTAGTTATATATTATTCATATATTATATATATGAATAAATAACATGTGAATAAAATATATTATTCATATATTATATACTAGTTATATATTATTCATATATTTCATTATATTTAGTAATTTATATCAAATAATTCGACAATTAAACTCCGCGTCACTTCAAACGCCAATCGCTCAGTAAATTTAATTTCACTAAGTTGTAACATTATTATACACATGTGTGTCTACAGCTTATTTTATCTATTTCTTCTTACTTAATTTATATTTCACACACTTATATAAAATTTTGATTGAATTTGTGTTTAAATCGCTTGATACAACGTAAACATAAAATAGTGTTAGTTCGCACTTATGTAAGTCCCAATAGAAGTGTAATCATTATTTTAATGTAAATTCCACACGATGTTTATTTTAACTCTGTTGTATTTTTTGTTACTTGTTACATAACTAACTATTGCAGGCGACTTCATCTGCCTCTTCCCACAGATTATTGTACTCTATGTATTTTATTTATGTTTTGTATCGTCCAATCACGTTTAGAGTATGATGAGATTTATATAATAAGATACACGACATTACATTTAAATCCATACATTTGTTTACGCGCAAACAAACAAACATACAATAATTTTTGTAACATTTTTTTTGAATTTTGTTATGTAATTAACACGTAGCAATATTTTTTACTTTATATTTAATGTTAATATTTTGGTATATGTATGATAAATTGCTCAGGTAAAATTTACAAAAAACATAAAAACTATTTACATAAGATTTGATTATAACCGAAGCTTGAATATGATTATACATACTAAAAAGATATATACGAGTATCTTGTATATGCTCCTTCCGACTCGAGAGTAACTTATTTTAAACTTACTAACTTATATAACATTTTTCTTTAATATGTTTTAAAAAATTTATAGGAATATTTCAGTGTGAGGAATGCTACTATAGTATGGTAATGCTAGTATCACAGAAAATAATTTTTGAATAAATTATAATAGTTACATAAACAAATAGTGTTTTCTGTGAAAATCAGAACCACGACCTTCGTATCAGTATTCCGGATCAATAACCAGTAATTAATACATATAATATATATATTATTATATACCATTTACACTATCGTTAATATAACATGCAATCTCAGAAATATTTTTCATATAACCTATCTCGCTGGAATGATATTTTCCGGTATGTAGAGTCTTCCTAACTACAAGTAGACGTGTGAAGTTTTATTGAGATATATTCAATATATTCCATCTGATTCACATTCAAAGATACAGTCAGTAAGACAGAATAAAATGTTTTGGTACATTGGTAATAACATTTCAATTAAATATAAACAATATTTAGAGTACAGACAGTCTTAACACATTGTTATATGGATGAAGCGAACATGTTATGTAAATCAATGACATCGTGTTCCGATATTCGTGACTTAATGTATTTATTGTATGTCTTGTTATGTTATATTAATTACAGATATACTAAAAATTACATACAGTTAAGTTTTTTAATTCTTTTTCGAATTTCATTATACAAGATTGTCGTTTGAGTTCACACACTCTTACATTAATGACACTTAAGAACTGAATATACCTTAACATCGACAATAATGGATTATTATATTATAAAAATATGATGTTATTACATTATATAAAATGTAAAAATAGTGATCACTTAATTAGTTTTAAAGTCATGTGTCGTTACGAATATATATATTATCGCAAAACAGACAGAGTAAACCAGCTAAAACCTTAGAATAGATAAAAAGGGAGTAGCTTAAAGCTCCTGAAAGAATTTCCCTTGAGTACTTAAAACAGTTAAAATTAACATTTAGTATTACAATACAGTAGTTTGTACATGTAATGTTCTTATAAGGTCTATATATAAATGTGTAATATATTGTAATGTATAGTATTTACTGGTGTTTTTTTATTACTTATTGTTATACCGTAATAAAATGGTCATATCAAAGAAATTCTATTCATAATTTTCATTTATATTAAATGTTTATTGTAATATGTGGATTTAAATGTACAATAAGTATATTGAAATATATCTAATCATCATGCTTTAGTTTTGGTTATCGATAACACAATATTATAATGCAATTTATTAATATCGAATTATATTTTTAAGAAGTAGACAAGACAGTTTTTGAAACTTCGAAGTTTCTTGATTACTATTTTATATTTATTTAACCGGCAGTACTTACGTGAATTAACTTAAAATCTGGCCAATTAAAGTTTAACCCGTCTGAGGTCCGTACTGATGAGCTAGGAGCATGGTATAACAGTTCAATGAACTGCGTGCAGCAGTTCTTTGGGCACGCAGTGAAGGTAGTGGCAGCTTCGGAGATCTCTTGCAGGTCTTCGTCACTCGTTGTTCTAATAGATTGTGTCCAACTAGCACGTCGAAAGTGGTTGTTTTTTCAAATTTAATTATAATTCCAATTATCTTTAGGCAGCCAGGCAAATAAAAAGTAATGAATGTTGAAATAATATAAAATTACATTAAAATTATATTTTCTTGTTAAGCATAATATAAAATCAAATAATGATCTATGTAAAAAGGTTACATAATGAAATTCCAAAACTTTTTCTCTCTCATTAAAAAACCCTGAAAGCTTGACTTTAATGTTACGAAAACATCCCTCACAAGGACTCTTCGAAAAGTGGTTACAAGTCAACTTGTTAAAACCTCTACAAAAACCTATAATGATGATATTAGTCAAAATGTATAATTATTATAAAGTATTACAAATTATTTATTTACTTATTGTTTGTCTGATCGATGCGAATACCGGAATCTGTTTTTGATGTAAATTCGTCTTAAAATATTTATACAAAATGGTTAATTAAAAAAAATACTAATACCGTAATTTGAATTTGTGTTAAAGGCATACGAAATAACAGTATGTTAATATTTATTTGTTATGTTAATTAATAAAATCAACAACATACTCATTGTTCTAGAATTATATAAAATATGTTTTCTCATTAACTCTTCCTGTATTAATATCACTATGACCTTGACAGATTTATAAATAATATGAGTTCTTTTTAATCAGTAAAAACAAACACTTTAAAACAGAAATACTTGTATTATTTAAATAGCTAATGGGTAATAAACAGATCTTCATACAAATCTGACTCATAATATTTGTTTTATTCATACTTTATGGGTTTCCAAACACTTTAACCGATTATCAAATTTTAAGAAATAGTGAATTGTTTTCTGTTCTTTCATGACATCTAATTTAGTTCAACCATTTCACAGTAGGTGACGTTAAAATAGGTTGTTTATACTTTTATATTCAAATATCCAGTATCTTTCAATATTAGAAACATTTATATATTATTGGATCCGTTCCTATGTCACGACATCTAATTAGAAACTTCATGAATATCCTAATATCCTGCAGATCACGTCTTGATAATCCAATATCAAATATACACTAATAGTTAACACCTTTGAGATATATCATATCTTCTCAGAAGTGATTATGAGTTACTAAAAATTAATATATTACTTGAATTATAAATAAAAATGAATTCACCGTCTTTACTCAAATGTTTAGAACAACTTAGTCATGTTCTAGAGTAGAGGTAAGAACTGAAAAAGAAATTTTACATACATTTGTTTTGAAATATGTTATAGTTATAGTTGTATTATATGAGAAATATACAAAGTAAAGAGACATACGAGTATGCCAAGGTATTAGTAGTCCTCATATTTTAACTATCTATTGATAACAAAACTTAATGAAATTATAATTTTACCGATCGCGTCAAAATCAAATATCCATATTCTTTTGTTACTCGTTTTCTCTGTACAAACTTCTTTCTTCTCCATACCGTCTTTCACGCAATCCATCTATCCATCTTTTCTTCGGCCGTCCTCTACCTATCCATCCCTGCACTATCATACGAGTACCTAGCACTCTTTTGGTTATATGCCTTTTAATAGAATTACCTTCTTAAATGTTCAATTAAAATCTTAATTATAGATTGTCCTTTAATCTACAGAACTAGTACCATGTTATAAAAATTATACCCAATATTTATAAATATATTAATAGTGAATGCATGCATGAATTAACATTCCATTTAGTCAAATTAGGGTTAATATTCATATTGAGTTTTACGCTCGTCGAATACAGAACACCAATATACTGGTTACAATATTTAATATTATATTTAATGTAAAAATAAACAAACAGTCATTCTTTCACACAATTCGTAATGGTACATGATAATTCGTCTCGCATAAAGATAACGAGTCTTTGACGACCGTGTTTAATGTCACGAGTTATGATACAATGTTGTTGTAAGAATTAACTAAAACATTTGGTTATTTGATTACTTTCGTAACTTCCAAGAAAGAAAGTAATACTTAGATTGCTTTTAATTTTTTGAAGCTATAAACTGATCACTTTATTTACACATTTTACAGCATAAAATGGATCTCTTACGATCGCAGACTTTATTTCAGATAGACAAAGTCGCCAGCAATAACTAGTGAAACTAAATAACTATTCTTAATAATGTTACTCAATTTGTAACACTTCTCTCCGATGATTTAAATCAAAACTCCATTATAATATAATAATATATAATATCCATGCAATATTTCAAAGTTAGTTAAAGACCACCTCATGTTAGCAGTAATTATGAAAAGAAAATTATTCTAATAGTATGGATACGTTTTATATATGTCCTTTTTTATCAATAATATATAAATATTTAAAATAATATAATGATGTCATAAATCTGAAATAATTCTGAATTATACACTCGTATACATTTTAAATATGTATTGTGTATTGTACAAATGCGGCCACCGCGTGGGTGTTAACCGCAGAACATTTAATTTAAGTAAAAATTATACAATGGTTTTCATTGTATTAATTAAACACAAATTTGAAATAAATATAATAATTGAAGTCGTTATAGAAAAAACTGTGTTCAATAAATCTTATTAAAAATATTCAAAAAAATTAAATTCATTAAAATATTTAATATATATACATTTATTAATAAATATCTTTTTAATAAGACAAGTATCTCTCTTCTTATATTTATTTATTTAATCATGATATAAAATAATTTTATGTTAATGATATAATTTATGCCCAAATTTAATTAAAACCTTAATCTTATTCTTATGTTACATACAAAAAAAACACACACACATACGAAATCTTATGTTACATACACAAAAAAATCACACTCACTTACCAAATATACCACCTGTTGTGGAGATCGTCACACACATACAAATAAATATCATTGTATTTTACCATTCAACCTCCGGACCTCCAAGTCGCTATGACTCATGGTGTAGGTTAAGAGCTTTGATATTCACTTACTCTGTAACATATTTTATAATAAATATTATATGTTAATTTTATTTCGAAGATGTATCTGTACGATGTGTTAGTAGTGTCGAAAAATGTCATGAGTCTTTATGATAGAAATACATTTAATTGTATTGACATTCAAAGTCAAGGTTTTTATATCAAATAGAAAAACAATGTAGTTATGAAACATTTAATTTCAGTTAACACGGTTCCAAAACTTTAGTCCAGGGAAAAGAATCAACAAGTACCTGAATACATTTTATCTTATTATTACTTTAATTTAGTTTAAGTATTAAGTCATAGTCAATGATATGTGAGAACAAATTAGTATTCAATTAAAACGTGGTTTCAAGACAAGACTAAAATAACTAATTATACTACCACTATGATGCTCTTTCATTTACAACCTATTAAAGAATGATTCTTACCTTTAACATACAAAATAACAGTATTTTTATAATATCTTGTTTGAACTAATAACGCTAATATTAAAAAGCTGAGATGTTTTTTGTTCCTTTAACCTATTAATCGGATTAAAAAATGCTTTTAAAAACTCATTTATCAGATGATAAATGAGTTTTTAAAAGTTATGGGAGATTTATTATACAATCAGTTTTATAGTTCACGGGGACGGAACCGCAAAGAACATCTAGTTTTAAATACACATAAAAAACTTCGAAACAGTTTGATTTAGTTTTTTTAATAAAATAAATTAAAAATCGAAGAAATAAAATTTCATTTTTTTATTTTAATATACTTTTCTTTTTAAGATTCACTTGTTAATGTATAATGCAAATCGTCTGCAGTTGAATATGTTGTTAATAGAAATATCATGAGTTTGAGCTTTTTCCCTTTAGGAAAAATATAAAACCGATACCTCCTCAGCAAAGATTTAATGTGTTTAAGAAGAAAACTCCAAGTTTTTTGTAACTATCGACAGTTAATTTACAGAGAGTTAATAGACAAATTAATAGATTATTAGTTCTCTAAGTGGGTTTAATTTAAGAATTAATATAAAACTAAAAGGATTCATATTCTAACATCTGTAAAGACATATTCATTGTTAGCTGTAATAACATAAACAACGAGTCAATTACTGTTAGTACTTTGTCAAGTTCACGCTTTGTTGTTTACAATAATTACTGAAACTTATGTAATATAACATCACACTGGAGCGACGACTTTGACGATTAGTTGTTGATATTAAAATTTTGAAATTCAAATATAATAAATACCATTGTTGACATTTACAATATTAATAAAGTAATAATTATTACTTCATTGCTTTAATACGTCAATTTTAAAAAGATGACTTTACTGAAGTTACTTAAAATGATACAGGACCAAATTTATCTAAAAATATTTTCTTAACAAACTTGGGAGATTGTATTCTAGTAGACTATTTCATTACTATTGTGAATAGACAGTTGAATACTGAACTAACGAGTTAACAACTAACAATTAGTGTTTGTTTTATGTTAAATAAAAAAGTTATTACTTTATATGTGTAAGTGTTATACATAAGAAAATTAATTTTTATTTATGTTTAAAGTTCATCTGACCCTATTGATCATTAATAACTTGATACATAATTTGTAATTGCAATGTAAAATACAATGAACTGTGATATTTAATATCTATTTCTTTCCCCAGGTAATTAGTATGCAGTACGTAAGCAGTAAATATATGAGGTGATGAATTATAATATTAGTATTAGAATTCCTATTAATAAAGAATTATAAGATCACAATACGCATTAATTAATTAATGCAGAACAATTATAAAAACACGTTCTTACGTCAATGAAATGAGTTTTAGGACAAGTGCGATACTAAATAAATAAAATTAAAAATACTACATTTTAACTTATGTTCCTAACTGAATAAGTAATTATGTGTGGTCTCATACGCTTTTAGTTAGAACGTCTTGATCTCTTAAATAAAAAGTAGACTATATATTAAGTGAACTTCTAAAGAATGTGGCCTCATACACTACTTATGAGAATGTCTAGATATATTAGATAAAAAGTAGACTGCATATTAAGTGAACTTGTAAAGAACTACTCGAGAAACGTTCAAGAAACGTTCGAGATTTTTCAACTCTATTATGGAACATACATGCATTCAAACTTGGAAAAAGTATTGTTTATTAAAGATAACAAATTTAATTAATTTATGTTACCTAAAATAATTTCATGTTACATAAAAGAACAAAAATACACATCCTTCCTGTCGCACTAACTTCCTACATTACTTTTTTGCGATACAGGCTAAAAGACTGGAGTGGTTTCCGCACTAACATTAAAAGTAGACATATTTTTAGAACTTAATAAAAAAAACATTTCACATTCTGTAAAAGTATATTATGGAAATTATGTTTTCTAAGACTCTATAAAGTCTAAAAATAATATCATACTATATTCCCAAATTACCAGTCATTGTATTTTAAATCTATATATGTGTATTTGGACTATCTTGTTTGGCTTGTATTTGCAATTGCAACTGGTTTAGATAACTTTTAGGATTTGCAGATAGAGAATGAACATTTGTTTGAAAGCGCCCAGAATTTGCACGTGCCAGGCGGGTACTTTGCCAGCTGATCCCCAATTTTGACGACATGCTTGAACTTTGCTCTAGCGATTTGCCGTTTGAAGAATCTGGAGGCACGATTATATTTCCTCTTCAGAACTCTAGAGTTCGGATCCTTAGTGACTAACGCATTGACCCAAGCTTAATAAGCCTGCCGTTTGCCAGCTGCTGCAGCCCTGACAGACGCATCAAACCAAGGCCGCGATCTGCCACCAAGTGGTACCACAGAGCTTGGTACAAATAGTTCCATGCCCTGTAGTATCACATCAGCTACAGCCGCAGCGCAGTCACTAGGATCATCGGAAGGGAAACAAATCGGCCCCCATGGGTAGGATGCAAAAAAGGACCGCATTCCATCCCAATCCGCTGACTTGTAGTGCCAAACGCGTCGAGTCGCAGGTGTTGTGCGAGCCGACCGTTGAATGGGCACTACACTCCGTACCAGACAGTGATCAGAGGAACCTAAGGGAGCCTCGACAGTGATCTGGTACTTTTCTGGAGAGGGCGTGTGGCTGTCCACGTCCGGTAGACGAGTGTGCGTCTTTACCAGCTGGGACAGACCATTTGCCAGAGCAAAGTCAAACACAGATCTCCCCGCGTAGTCGGTGGCACGTGACCCTAGCCAATCGGCATGGTTCGCATTAAAGTCCCCTAGGACTACGACTTCGGCGGAGGGAGTCTGTGAAAGCAGATCGTCAATCTTCGCCTGAACATGGCCCAAGAGTTGATTCGTTTCTGCATTACCACTATGGGACCTGTAGAGGCACGCGTAGACTCTGACATGGTCGTCCATGTCCACGCGTAGCCAGAGTATAGACAGATCCCGACCTTCAAAAACCAGAAGGCGACGGTAGCAGATATCCTCCCTTACGAACACAGATACCCCGGCGTGTGGTACAAAATGGTGTTCTAGTTTATACCCGGGGTATGACAGGTACGCTGTGGTTGAGATATCTGCGTCTCCGTCAGAAACAACAAGGCCGGCTGCGCCGTCTCCAAATGATAGTGGACGGCGTTCAAGTTGGAATGAAGTCCTCGGATGTTGCAAAAGTCCACATTTAGAGTGGGTCGGGGTGCCGCTGCATTGACTCGTCGTTTGCCCTCAAACAACACAAAAGGCGATACTTTGCCCGCCCCAGATACGACGGGCAGCCCGAGCAAAATCCGAGAATCATTTCCCCGATTTTGCTCGGGGAGGGGGTCCCCGGCTTCATCAAAGCCGGTACCCTCCTGGGGTATTTTTGTTTTTGGCATCGCTTTCATGTTTGGCGCGGGGGGGAGGTTGGGCTTCCGGATTCTCTCACTCACCGACGGAACATAACCAAATGAATTTGGTTACTACACGTCGGTCTTCTGTGAGAGGGTGGTCCTTCCCCGGTCGAGCCAGCCCAATACGAGCTGTAGCTAACCCAGCTAGGCTCTACCACCTACAACATTATTATTAGAAACATTTATTTATTATTGGATCTGTTCCTATGTCACGACCTCTAATTAGAAACTTCACGAATATCCTAATATCCTGCAGATCACGTCTTGATAATTAAATATCAAATTTATAGTAATAGTTAACACCTTTGAGATATATCATATCTTGTCAGAAGTGATTATGAGTTACTAATAATATTATATTACTTTAAGTGAATTATAAATAAAAATGAAATCACCGTCTTTACTCAAATGTTTAGAACAACTTAGTCATGTTCTAGCGTAAAGAGGTGAGAACTGAAAAATAAATTTTACATACATTTGATTGGAAATGTGTTATAGTTATAGTTGTTTTATATAAGAAATATACAAAATAAAGAAACATATACCAAGGTATTAATAGTCCTTATATTTTATCTACCAATTGATATCAAAACTTAATGAAATTATAATTTTACCGATCGTCAAATATGCATAACATAAATTAACTTTAAATTCATCATATCGTTATAAATTCTCCGAAACTACTTCTAGCGATTAATATGAATTCCTACATTGCATATTAAGTTATAAGATAAGTATGATTTAAATGATGTGATATTAAAGAGACATGATATAGTGTTTATCTTAATAAAATGTATAAGTTTATACTTAACCAAGTCGCAGTTATTATGTAGTGTAACATAAGGTATAAAGAAGGTTCTTCTTGGTCTTGGTATAAATATAGGGTTCAATGTTAATGTTCAGAAGAACTATAACTAATTAATATGTTAAATAAACAAAGTGGAGGATAATAATAGATCATTTTAACAGCTTACTCCAGTGGCTTCATCTTAAGTAGTGTACATTTTAAAAATAAAGTTTCGCCTTTTAGATTAACAGACAGCTTTAATTGTTATCTACATGGACAGAAAGGACAGGAAAGGAAAATGAATATAATAAATATCTGACAAAACGTGAACTATCTCTTCAATTCTTCTTTATTTTATTATAATATTATTCAGACAACACACGAAAATTATATTAGAGTTAAAGTTAAAATACTGGTGACACTTTTGTTGCTATCTTTGGATGAGAAAAGTTATAGACACAATGCTCTTATTATTCCTCTAGTTTTACAAGAGACCTTGAGTAATGTGATCAGTTACTAGCAAGTAAACCTTATACTTGTTTATTATTTCTTTGATATAGATAAATAAATATAGTTAATATGGCTAAAAATATTTATTTGCAATTACAAACATTCATTACGATTTATATTTAAATTTAGTTTTAAAAAGGTAAGGAAATATTGGTTAAGATTTTCGGAAGATGTTTCAAAGACTAAATATAGAATGTTAGAATCCTCAAGACGAGTATAGACATGGTGGGTCAGTTGGCAGCGTGATGGGACTATTTCCTAGCGGTCGCAGATTCCAGTCCAAATCGGTCATAAGTTTTTCTTAACTAAGTTAAATAACTAACGTAAGTAGTCCTAATATTTTACAAAGCTAAACAGGTTTGTAAGCAATTTCAAATAATAAAACATATCACGGTTCTAATTACAAATTTACTTTCCTAAATGTTATATACAATCAAAATCCATATTTATAGATTGTTGTTTAATCAACAGAACTAGTACCATGTTATATAAATTATACCCAATATTTATAGATATTAATAGTGAAGCGTGAAGTAACATTCCAATTAGTCAAATTAGGGTTAATAATAATATTAAGTTTTACGCTCGAATTAATACAGAACACCAATATACGGGTTACAATATTAAATATTATATTTAATGTAAAAATAAACAAACAGTCATTCTTTCACTTAATTCGTAATGGTACATGATAATTCGTCTTGCATAAAGATAACGAGTCTTTGACGACCGTGTTTAATGTTACGAGTTATGATACAATGTTGTTGTAAGAATTAACTAAAAACATTTGGTTATTTGATTACTTTGGTTACTTCCAAGAAAGAAAGTAATACTTGGATTGCTTTTAAATTTTTGTAGCAATAAACTATTACCTTATTTACACATTTTACAGAATAAAATCTCTTACGATCGCAGACTTTATTTCAGAGAGACAAAGTCGCCAGCAATAACTAATGTAGTTTAATAACTTTTTTACTCTAATTGTAGCGTTTCTCTCCGATTGCTTTAAATCAAAATTTTATTGCAATATTTTAAAGCTAACTGAAGACCACCTCATGTTAGAAGTAATTATGAAAAGAAAAATATTCTAATAGAATGTTACAAAATATATAAGGTTAAATATGTTTTAATTGTGTACTTTTTATATAAATAATACCATATATAACTGTATAAAATAATATAATGATGTCATGAATCTGAATTATACACTCGTATACATTTTAAATATTGTGTATTGTACAAATGCGGGCAACGAGTGGGTGTTAACCGCAGAACATTTAATTTAAGTAAAAATTATACCATTGCTTTCTTTGTATTAATTAAACTCAAATTTGAAAAAATATAATAATTGAAGTCGTTACTGAAAAAACTGTGTATAATAAATCTTTTTAAAAATATGGATGGATTTTGCCCCTAAAAATACAATTCATTAAAATGTATTTGTATTGTTAAATATCTTTATAATAAGACCTCTCTCTTATATCTATATAATAAGTATCTCTCTTCTTATCTTTATTTAATTTTATTTAATTATAATGATATAAAATAATTTTATATTCATAAAATAATTTATGCACAAATTTAATTAAAACCTTAATCTTATTCTTATATCACAAACACAAAAAACACACACACATACGAAATCTTATGTCACATACACAAAAAAATCACACACACATACCAAATATACCACATAACAATAAAAATGTAAGATTATTGACCTGTAGTGGAGATCGTCACACACATACAAATAAATATCATTGTATTTTACCATTCAACGTCGGGACCTCCAAGTTACTATGACTCATGGTGTAGGTTAAGAGCTTTGATATTTACTGACTCTGTAACATTTTATTATAAATATTATATGTTAACTTTACTTCGATGTATCTGTAAGATGTGTTAGTAGTGTCGAAAAATGTCATGAAAGTCTTTATGATATAAATACATTTAATTGGATTGACATTCAAAGTCAAGGTTTTTATATCAAATAAACAAACATTGTAGTTATGAGACATTAGATTCCAATATAGATATAATACAAATAGTCTGCAGTACTTGAATATGTTGTTGATAGAAATATCATAAGTTTGGGCTTTTTACCCTTAGAAAAAATATAAAACTAATATCTACTCAGCAAAATTTTAACGTATTTAAGAAAAAAAACTCCAAGTAGCAATATACTACAGTTAATTTACAGAGAGTTGATAGACTACTTAACAGATTGTTAGTTCACAATTTAGGAATTAATATAAATCTAAAAACCTTCATATTAAAACATCTGTGAAGCCATCTTCATTGTTAGCTGCAATAACATAAACAACAAGTCCATTAATGTTAGTACTTTGTCAAGTTCACGCTTTGTTGTTTGTGATAATTATTCAAACTTGTGTAATATAACAACACACTGGAGCGATGACTTTGAAGATTATTGTTGATATTATTTTGATTCGAGTTTCAAGTTCATCTGATCTTATTAACCATTAATAACATGATACTTAGCTTTTAATTGCAATGTAAAATACAATGAACTATGATATTTAATATCTATTTCTTTTCACAGGTAAATAGTATGCAGTACGTAAGCAGGACACGTATGAGGTGATAAATTATAATATGAGAATTATAATTTCAACTAAAAATAAAAAAATATAGGATCACAATACGCATTAAATAATTAATGCAGAATAATTATAAGAACACGTTCCTTACAAGCGCTGTCTTATGTCAATGAAAGAAGTTCCAGTACAAGTGCGATCCTAAATAAATAAAATTAAAAATACTACATTTTAACTTAAGTTCCTAACTGAAAAAGTAATTGTGTGTGGTCTCATACGCTTTTAGTTAGAACGTCTTGATCTCTTAAATAAAAAGTAGACTATATATTAAGTGAACTTCTAAAGAACTACTTGAGAAACGTTCAAGAAAACTTCAGAGATTTTTCAACTCTATTATGGAACATACATGCAGTCAAACTTGCAAAAAGTATTGTTTATTAAAAAAAACTAATCTAATTGATATATTATTACCAATTTTCATGTTACATAAAAGAACAAAAATACACATCCTTCCAGTCACACTATCTTCCTACATTACTTTTTGCGATAGAAGCTATAAGACTGGAGTGGTTTCCGCATTAACAATAAAAGTAGACATATTTTTCGAACTTAATAAAAATATTTCACATTCTGTAAAAGTATCTCATGGAAATGATGTTTTCTAAGGCTCTATAAAGTCTAAATTTAGTATCATACTATATTCCCAAATTACCAGTCATTGTATTTTAAATCTATATCTATTTGGACTTGCTTTTTTTACTTGTATTTGCAATTGCAACTGGTTTAGATTATTTTAAGGGTTTGCAGATAGAGAATGAATGTTTGTCTTTCTAAGATATGTGGAACAAAATCTGATAATATATAATTAGTTTCACAAAATTATTATTTAATACCCCTTGATGTTGGATATTTTTTTTTGTAACAGTACAGAAACTTCTATCCAGAATATATAGATATATTAGTTCATAGGAGGACACTAAATTGACCAATCAATTAAAAACATATTTTAGTTAAGTTAGTTAAGTTAAGTAAGTAATATAGTCATAAAAATATTAATACTGTAACTTAATATTTTGTTCTGTATACTTATACAAGTGGTGCACGACAAAATAACTTCTAAAGTTAAAAACTTTGCTCACTGGTATGAACTGAAGACGACGAAAAAACGTGATCACAGAACACGACAATATAAATTGTTCCTAAGTTTTGTATCGCTTTACTTTTCAAATTTGTCAAGCTGCCCGTAAATGCTCTTTTGAAAGAAACCTTACAAATGTTCTGAGAAAAGAACTCAAAATGCACACATCAATTCACAACATGAATTACAAATACAATATATAAATAAAAGAAATCCTCCACATTAGAGAAAACCAACATATCAATACAAACTACACCAGAATTTGAAACAATAATTTGGATCACTCGAAGAATTTTCCTCTCGTTTGAATCAGCTGTCAAAGTCACTAACAACTAGACCAACAAGAACAAAGAACACTTAAAATATCGATTAAGAACTGTCAATTCCTATATCAATGGAGTAACATTAGTTTAAATTAGCAGCGTTACTCATTAATCATGATTAAAAGAGATAGTTACGGATCACACGATTCACAATTACGCGATGTGTTTTGAATTGAAAATGATCCCATCATGGTCACATGGTCACAAATAAATATAGACAAAGTATTTAAAATTTACATAAAGTGAAGTTATTTTCGTAATACAAACATGTTGTGATTGTTTTACATAATCAAAAGTAAATCAAGGCAATTACAAATAAGTCGATCCATTCAAGGAATTCAACAACATTCATAAATTATTATTATAAATAATTTGAAAATGTATTTTACTTAAGCAATATTCCAGAAAAAAATCATAAAGGCAAATTCTGTTATATGATATGTGAAAGAGGTACTCCTCTTTTCTGAGTCTGATAGTGGCTAATATTTACCCGATGAGTTGTTAGAAGCGTTATTCAAATGTACAAAGTGTAATATAGGAGTAATATATATTTAAGTAACTGATACTCGAAGTAACGCAATCTCAGACTCACTTGTTCAAATTGTGTATTAAATACAGAGCGAATATAACGCCCTCATAATATTACAAACCAAGGTCTTTACACAGTGAAGGAGGAATAATGTACACTATATTTTAAGCCCACTTCTGCAACAAGAGATACAGAGCCTACATTTGATTTAAATAATAATAAATAAGACTGTCCTTATATATGAAATGAAATATAAACAATATATGTCATAATAACATGTGACAATATATATATATATGACAATTAATGTTAGTGTAAATCTGTCTTATTAAAGAATGTGTATAACTTTCTGCTTTGTGTAATTTATCAGGAAATTCTGAAGGTCAATATATTTAAATTGAATCAACAACTCCCGCACATCATTTGGCTATCACTGATACATGCATTATATACAATTTTAGAATGTTTAGAATACATTTAAATTATTATAAACTTTATATATATAAATTTAAAGTTAATTTTAAAATGAAAATTATTTTATATTTAATAAAACGAAAAGCAAACACTTATCATTATTTAAGTGATATTTGCATGCGAGATAAAAGATACTCATATATTGCTCGCAGCTTCGAGTAAACGTGCTATGTAACATTACCTTAAAAGTATAAAAGTATCCATTATTTCTTCAGAAACTTAAGAAATGTGATCTTTAGTATATTTCTGCACTGTTTAACCATTTTTAAATATTAAATTTTATTGATCAAGATCTATATATATATGTCTTTTAATTTTGTGACAGGACTCATATTTATTCCTCTTTGTATACATTTAGAATTTTTTGTAAACTAGTTTAAAGACACTTACACTCCGAGCGAGATGTATTTTTAAAATATTCATAAGTTCATCTATTGTAGGTTCGCTTAAAGTTTCCTAGAACTTAAACAGCAATATAGAATATTCGCTCGAACTGTAGGAAATTATGGTTCAGTACATTAACGTCATTTTCATAAAGAATATTTCTTTAATACTAAGAGCGGTTAATTGATGCACCGCAGTACACTGCATACAAATAAGATATTAGAGAGCAAGGAACATTACTTGATTAAGATTTAACAGAATTACTAACTGCGGTACGAGAAACTAGAGGAAACATTATCTTAACTATATTAAATAGTAAAGTGGTGGAGTGCCTGTATTAGAAAACATGTGTTAAAATTCCCCAAAATGTTTAAGTTCATAACAATTATGATATAAATATTTGTATAATATAGATAATTTCAAAATCGATAATGAGATGATTTATTACGGAAAAGAGTAAAAATATACATATTGCACTGACTTTAATCAATTAAATGATGATAGGAGGCTTCACAGTGAGTTGTGACGACCCCATAGCATAACACTTAGAACACGGATAATAATTAAGATTTATAGACTAAGGTAGTTATTTGTTTTTAGTGGATCTTCTAACAAATATTTTGAGCGACGGGATGATCTATAAACGATGATTATTTCATTTCCACTTTTTAATTAAACTAACATAAAGTACTTAAAGATATAAAGAAATTAATATATTTTATATCCTCTAAAAAGGGTTTCCAAGAAACTTGAAAGCTGTGATTCTGGAAATAAAAGTGTTGAAGTATGCTGGCAGAACCTTACGAATGGTATGGTGAAAGTAGCGATAGAAGTTTGTGGTAAAAGGAAAAGAGGTTTTAGTAAAAAGCGCGATGAATGGTGGGATGATCAAGTGAAAGATGCTGTAGAGTTAAAGAAGAAAGCATAGCTGGATTATAAAGCCTCTGGTAAGGATAAAGGTATGAGAGAGATAAGAAAAACAGCATACAAGCTGCAAAAGCACGAAACGAAAGCATTAATAAAGATGAAGCGTGAAAATTCTGAGAGGGAAAGGGATGAAAGGTTGACGAACAACTTACGGCAAAACACGAAGCTTTTCTGGCGAGAAGTTAGTAGTTCCCGGGGTTGTTCGGTAACCTGTAGAATGAAAGGGGTGCTTTCGAAGAGTGGTGAAATTTTAACTGAGCAAGCACACGTTTTGCAGCGGTGGGCGGAATTCTATAAGGAGATGTATGAACGTGAGGACGCCTCGGTCTTGACTACCAGCGTAATGCTGAGTCAAGATGTAGCCGATGGTGAAATCAGTTTGGAAGAAGTAAAGAGTGTGATTCGAAGTCTGAAATGTGGTAAGGCTGCGGGAGCAGATGAAGTTACTGCCGAGATGATCAAATATGGTGGGCCACGCGTCTGGGACTTTTTCTGGTTTTTGTGCAATTTATGCTGGAAATCGGGGGAGGTCCCAGACGATTAGCAAAGTGCAGTCATCGTACCTTTGTATAAAGGCAAAAGTTCACAGATAGACTGTGCAAGCTATAGGGCCATCAGTTTGATTAGCTTGGGCGGTAAAGTTTATGCTAAAATTTTAGCGAGAAGAAAGCAAGAGAGATCTGATCTGTTGTGGGAGGCCCAAGGAGGTTTTAGACCTGGAAGAGGGTGTATAGATCAGATCTTTTCCCTCCGCATGATCACGGAAAAGTTTTTGACCCTAAACCAAAAGGTTTTCTGTGCTTTTGTGGATTTGGAAAAGGCGTTTGACAGGGTTGTGAGAAAGAAGTTATGGGAGATACTGCCCCGATACAATGTGAACGGACCCTTGCTACAGGCTGTAAGGTCACTTTACCGAGATCACCCAGCCTGTGTACGAGTAGTAGCTGGCATGTCGCCCTGGTTTGACATCCAATCGGGTGTTAAGCAAGGTTGCGCTATGTCAGCTTGGTTGTTCAATTTGTATTTGGATAGTTGTCTCCAAGGCGTGAAAGACAGCGACATGGGAGTGAAAGTAGGTGACCTTAAGGTCAATTGCTTGCTATATGCATATGATGCAGTGCTCATTGCAATATCAGAATGCAATTTGCAGGCATTGGTCACCACTCTGAAAGATGGGTGTGAAATTAATGGTCTTAACCTGAATGTAGATAAGACGAAGGTTCTGTTATTTAAAAGATAAGTGAATGATAAGATAATAGAACAAGTGAATGAAGTGGTATATTTGGGAAGTATGTTTAGCCGAGACGGAAGATACGAAATGGATGTGGAAAGGCGTATTGCTGCCGGTAACAGAGTCAACAGTGCTTTGACTGCATTGTTGAGATGGCAAAACGTCAGCATAGCTGTATGTTTGGCTGTACACAATGCAGTTTTGTTACCGACGCTGTTATACGGCAGCCAAACGTGGGTAACACAGAAGAAGAATGTAAGAAAGATAAATGCTGTGGAGATGCAATCTCTTTGCAGAATATGCGGATTCAGTCTAGCTGATCGAATCCGCAATGAAGAGATCCACAGAATGGCAGGTACTAGCGAAGATGTCACGGTGAGAATGAAGTAGAACGTGCTCAGGTGGTTTGGGTACGTCGAACAAATGAGTGATGAAAGAAAGGTAAAAAAGATTTATATAGGAAAAGTGAGCGGTAAGAGAGACAGGGGGAGGCCTCGAGTGACCTTCGAAAATACAGTATCTATGATACTGGAGGAAGGTCACGTAAAAAACATGAGGACCCCCCGGAGGGCATGTATGAAGAGGTTGATGTCTGTGGCCGAGGCGAAAGAGGTATGCAGGGACCGTAGCGTTTGGCGCTCCGTCGTCTCTGGCTACCCCGGAAGGGATATGGCGTGGAGCTAAATAAATAAATAAATAAATAAGTAAATATATCCTCTAAACTCTTAACTCGTACTTCAAAATATAAAGCGCTTTGGCGTTTGGATATCGAGCACATATAATAAGTGTTCTATCCACGTCTTGCAATAACGTTTCTAGATGTACAAAGTACTGTAAATAAATATATAATTCCCAGTAAATTCTTTCACAGTAATTGTAACTGAATCAAAAAGAAAATGAGCTGTTTGTTTACTTATATCCTATTTTCTTTTCATATCATGACGTCTTTTTAAATTATTATAATGATACCCAAAACTAGTTGTAATTTTAGCACGTTTTCCAATTAACACTTTTGTTAAAAATCCTGTTCAACCACATTTTAATGAAAAAAACTATTTTAAGATAGTTCAGATAATCGATATAATTAAAACTTGTGTTATTTTAATTATATTTTTTGTATGGAGCAAATAAAGCAGCCATGAATAACTAAAAGTTAAACATTGATAATTAGAGATGATTTGTTACTGGCAACAAATAACAAGGAATGAAGGAAAGTAGAAAATAGGGACTAGAGGTAATGCGTCATTTAAGCTAAAACTACGCGAGGATGATACTACCCCTGTTAATCAGCTCGCAACTGAGGTTCATTCGGTTGGAGACCCGGAGCCCTTAAGATATACAAAATAGAATAAAAAAGGAAAAAGGGTTGTTACCGAGCACAATGTAAATATGAATATTATAACTAACGTTTCATAACATCTGAGTTAAAACAGTGTTAATATTGGTGTTGTTTATTAAAAGTATTTGAAAGGTATACCCTGACATACAAGTAGACATAGAACTACCCTTGTAAAAAAGCAACTTATGGAAAGTTTCTTTTTAGATAGTACGCTATTGCCTGATTGGACTGTGGACCGTAAATTTTTTCTGGACATAAATTTTTGTTATAGGTTTAATCCGAGTCCGATACAAATTGAATTTCTTATGTTCGTATCGTCCTTCAGTGGTTCAGTCAATTACGAATTATACTTTATAATTAATAATTAAAAGTAAAAGTTAGTTTGCACTCATACAGTAAGTTTCTCGTTAAAACGTTTCAATGGAAAAAGTTTTAACAAACTTTTTATACCAAAATTTGTTTTAAGGTAGTAACATTTGTACATCAAAAAAAAGTCTGATTGCTTCATTTAATTTGTTTCAAATGTAACCTACCAACTATAACTGTAATCAAAAACCCTAATAATTAAAATTAATTAATAATAAATATGTCTACATTGTGACAACCACAAGAAATTAAAATCTAAATAAATATTTACAACAGAGACCGAAAATATACACGTGTCAGGTGTCGGCTCCACTGTCAACTTAGCTTTACTTCATTACAACCTAGTAACGTCACCCTTTTTTAAAAGTTTAGTCGCTCTACCCACGGGTCAGAGTAATTTATATGAAACTCCTGACCTCTTGTGCTTTAGTAACTGACATTTAAAATAAACCAAGTTTGTTATCTTTGACCACGACCTTCACTCTGAAGGATTATTCATTAGTAGTAAATACTATTTAATTATAAATATTATACAATGATTGTATTGAATAACAACGATTTTAAGAAAAATGTTGCAGGTTTTCATTTTTTATTTTTTTAGTTAAGTCCTTAGTTTCTTATGTTACATCTTTTAAATTTTTATTATTAGTTTTTGTAACATTGTAATAATAGTTATATTTACGTAGGTATATGGTTAATACGTATTCCCGTACGCACGGCCGGAGCCGAGTAAGTATATAATGTTAATAATTTATTCTTTATTAAAGTTCAGACGAAAGTAAGTAAGAATTGCATAATCCCTTTTTTTTTTTTTTTTTTTTTATGGAAGAGGAGGGCAAACGAGCTGGCGGGTCACAGATGACTTGTGATCACCGCCGCCCATGAACTCTTGCAACATCCGAGGATTTACAAGAGTGTTGCCGGCCTTGTAGGTAGAAGTAGACGCCTTTTTTTAAGGTACCCATGTCGTACCGATCTGGAAATACCGCCGAAGGGAGTTCGTTCCACAAGCGAGTGGAACGTGGAAAAAAAGTCCTTGAGAACCGCACAGTGGAAGATCGCCACGCATCCAGGTGGTAGGGATGGTAAAGAAGTCGATGGCGCGCTGTGCGGTGATGAAATTCGGCGGCAGGCATCAGATCGAATAGTTCTTCGGAACACTCCCCGTTGTAAATGCGGTAGAAGACGCACAAAGAAGCCACGTCTCTACGCAATGCCAAAGAGTCCAGCCGTTCGCAGAGCACCGGGTCCTCGACAATCCGAGCGGCTCTCCGTTGTACGCGGTCAAATGGTAGAAGCTGATATTGGGGTGATCCGGACCAGAGATGAGAACAGTACTCCAGGTGTGGCCGGACCTGCGCCTTATAGAGCGCAAGTCTTTGGCCAGGTTTGAAATACTGCCTCGCTCTATTAATCACTCCCAATTTCTTCGAGGCCAACTTGGCCTTGCTCTCCAGATGACCACGAAACTGACAATCGCTCGAAATGTCGAGACCCAGTATTCTGATACTTGGCGAGGCAATGAGGGGGGTGCTCTCGAAGAGCGGTGATACGACAAATGGGGTTTTCTTAGTGGTAAACGCGCAAACTTGTGTCTTTAGGGGATTGAACTGAACGTGGTTCAGTTCACCCCACTCAGAGACCATCCCCAAGGAAGTCTCTATAAAAGACACAAGTTTCTTTCGGCACTCGTCGACGTTTTCCCGAGAGAGACCTGCACGGCCGGAATACACCGCATCCCCAGTGCTGTCATCCGCATAACAATGTATGTTGGAGATATCCAACATATCATTGATGTGCAGGAGGAACAGAGTTGGGGATAGCACGCAGCCTTGGGGTACACCAGCGTTCACGGGCTTGGGGTCCGAGCAAAAACCGTCGAGAACGACCTGTATGCTCCGCCCAGTGAGGAAGCTGGTGATCCACTTGCATAAACTCTCGGGAAGCCCATAGGAAGGTAGCTTCGAAAGAAGCCCCTTGTGCCATACACGATCGAAGGCTTTCGCCATATCCAGACTAACTGCCAGACCCTCTCCCTTGCTTTCAATAACAGCTGCCCAACGGTGTGTAAGATACAACAGAAGATCACCAGCCGATCGACCATGGCGAAAGCCATATTGCCGGTCATTGACCAACTGGTGATCCTCGAGGTAGGTTAGGAGCTGTTTATTGATGATGCTCTCCATTACTTTGGAGAGCAGAGAGGTAATGGCGATAGGTCTGTAGTTAGCTGGTTCCGAGCTATCACCTTTTTTAGGGATCGGATGGACAAGGGCACGCTTCCATGTGACCGGGACTACGCCTTTAAGGTAGGAGTACCGAAATAGACGCGTTAGCACTGGAGTCAACTCAGGGGCACACGTTCGTAGCACCAATGGAGAAATGCCATCCGGCCCACTCGACTTATGAACGTCCAAGGAAAATAGAGACTGCCTAATAGTTTTCTGCCGAAAAACTATTTCCGGCATTGAGCTCTGACACCGCGGGATGATAGGCGGTGTCTTCCCCTGGTCGTCCAAAGTCGAGTTGGAGGCGAAAAGAGTGCCCAAGAGATCGGCTTTCTCTTTTGCCGTGTGGGCCAGAGAATCATTCCCCATGTGCAACGGCGGTAGGGACGGCTGGTTAAAGTTTCCCAGAGTGGCCTTTGAAAGCGCCCAAAATTTGCGCGTGCCAGGCGGGTACTTTGCCAGCTGATCCCCAATTTTGACGACATGCTTGAACTTTGCTCTAGCGATTTGCCGTTTGAAGAATCTGGAGGCACGATTATATTTCCTCTTCAGAACTCTAGAGTTCGGATCCTTAGTGACTAACGCATTGACCCAAGCTTGATAAGCCTGCCGTTTGCCAGCTGCTGCAGCCCTGACAGACGCATCAAACCAAGGCCGCGATCTGCCACCAAGTGGTACCACAGAGCTTGGTACAAATAGTTCCATGCCCTGTAGTATCACATCAGCTACAGCCGCAGCGCAGTCACTAGGATCATCGGAAGGGAAACAAATCGGCCCCCATGGGTAGGATGCAAAAAAGGACCGCATTCCATCCCAATCCGCTGACTTGTAGTGCCAAACGCGTCGAGTCGCAGGTGTTGTGCGAGCCGACCGTTGAATGGGCACTACACTCCGTACCAGACAGTGATCAGAGGAACCTAAGGGAGCCTCGACAGTGATCTGGTACTTTTCTGGATGTGTAGTCAGCAGAAGATCCAACAAAGAGGGCGTGTGGCTGTCCACGTCCGGATTCTCTCACTCACCGACGAAACATAACCAAATTAATAATTAAAATAACCCTAAAACTCTCTTTTGATTTGTACAATTTTAGCTTATTTTAATAAGATATTCTGTTATTACCTATCAATAAATATAAGATTTCAAGGATTTTTATTATATATTTTATAACTTACATTAATAAAAAATATTGATTATGTATTGATATATCGCGGGAGCATCTTTGTTCATCTTTTACTGTAATTATCACAGTAATGTAAAAACTACTTCAGACACTTATAATAAAATACTTACTCGAACTGATAACAGATAAAAATATTATATAACATTGTCATATTCTTTATCATCTCCAAAAGTACTTCAATATACCTACATATGTGTAAAACACTCAGATATCACTACTGTAAATGTAGTAATTAGATTCAAAACTCATAATTTTTTAACAATATCAATAACATAAAAGGAATAACGACTTACGAACAAATTTACTTAAAAGCTCTCTTCCACTTTCATTCATGAGATGTTAACACAAATTTACTATTGCAATAAGACCTCTGTGTTTTAAGAAATATCTCATATTCAACTGGTTATTCATAGAATAGAACATAATAATACAGAAGTGTCATTTATATTTTTAGAGTTTTTAAAATTGTGTAAGTAGATATTTTAAAATATATAAAAGTCGTTTAATAAATTATATTAATAAAATTAAATTCATTCATAAAGTACATAAATTAAAAAGGAAATCATAAAATACCATGAAGGCTTTGATATTAAAGATATTAAACTTAGTAAACTAAATCTGACGGCGCGTCTCTGTCCCACTCCGTACGAGTACTCTGTAAGCTCGAGTGAGCGACGCGCGGCAGTCGACAACACTGCAGCATGGCGTCTTGACCATCACACATACTACCTTAGTTAAAACGATTTATTTACGAAACTACAAATAGAGAAAAACTTTTAAAATATATGAATAATTAATAATTATATACTATTTTGTGACCAACATATTACATACATTCAATATCAAAGGTGCTGTTAATGCCTTCTATAATATAAATATAAGTGAATAATTGTGATTTTAGTGAATTAAAATTATGAATTGTGTGAATAACGAACGCGCGGATATGGCGGGAAATATTGACAGGTGAGTTTTATTAATATAATATATATAATAAATTATTACTACTTGCTGTTATTATTATTAAAAGTATTCATTATTTCATTAAAACTAGTAATCAAAGAGGTTACAAATATATAATGAATATGAATATTAAAAATATCAAATAACCACAAAAATAAAAAAATAAAGAAACAATGAAAATTGAGGACAAATACTGAATAATAAATAACATAATCCCAAACTTTTTGAGTTTGAGTAATATTAGTTAATAATGGTGTGTTATTTGAGACTTAAGTTTAAATGACTTTGCAATAGTCAGCCAGAATTATAAAACTTTGAAAGAAGTTTTTTTTCATATAAACAATAAATATAAGTAAACAATTCAAAATAATAATTATATATATTATATAAATATATATTTGTATGTAAAAAAATAAAAAAAATAAAAATAGTATAAAAATTTATTAAAATTATAACCATGTGAACCTGTGACCTTTGATATTTGATAACAGCGCTCTGTCAACTGATCCATAATGATTACAATAAAATTATTTCTCTAACAATTTAAATTAATCTTCCAAGTACGAATTCACTGTGAATACACGTATAATAATATAAATGTGTGTTGCATGTTTTTATTTTTAAAATAACCAATATGTAATAAGTACAAAATATATTTAATTTAACAAACCCAAAACTCTAGAATATTAACAGATTCCACATTAAAAATGAATAAAACGATAATAAAACAAATGAAGTCATTATAATGTAATCAACACCTCACTGTTATTTTATTGTTATCTAAAAATTCACTAAATATGTACAAAATAGTATCAAATGTTTTTATAACAAACCGACAAAGAAGTAAACATTATATGGAAACATAAAAGAATATGAAAATACAATTTTAATACATTTAGTACAAAATAAATGTATTCTATGATTAGATATTTTTAGAGTTAATTTAATCTTTCAAAATATTCTTAAAAATAAAGGAAAACTATTATCGGTAAATAATTCACTCGGTTGGTTTAATTCACTAACTCTCGAATACAGTGAAAATGCTCTGACAATTATCTTCAAAGAGAAGTTCAAAACTTATTGTGTAGCTCTTTGAAATTGTTTTTAAATATTTGCTAGAATTTTTTATTAGTTTTAAAGCATTTAATATAAATAAATTTACTGAATTTATATAATTAATATTAATATAAAAAATTCTTAATAATTAAGTACCTTAATTACATAAAATAAGTAAAGTAACTGATTAATTTAATATTCATATAGTTATATGTAACATGTTGCAGAACAAGTTTGATTGAGACAACAAAGATGCTACATGTAATAGTTTTAATTGTATGAACTATTAGATACAGAAGGAAGGTTGCAATAAAATCATTGAAAATTCAATCTAAGAGTCTAATTTTAAATGTTACTATTTATTGAGTAATTTCATTTTATTTGGTGGTTATTTCAATAAGAATGTTATTCGTGCTATTATAAGATATTTAAACTTGAAACAAATCACAATAACATAAACTGAACACTCCACCGTTTGTCTGCTTGTGTGTCACCTCATCTAAATTCCTATTTTCAGTTATAGTAGTTGTAGGTTGTAGTTGTAGTTGACCATTATTGTGCTCTCACTGCGAACTATTTAACGAATTCAAAACTATAATCTGGTTACTACAGGATTTGGTATAATTGAAATATATTGCATTATTCTGATATCACTAATACATACAATGGAATCTTTGGTCTTTGGAATCTTTTACGTAGAGTCGTCTCTTTCCCGCTCTATATATGCATAAAAATTTACTGTTAGACAATTATTTCTTAAAAGAAAAATTAAAAATGCGCATAAAAAATATAAAAATCAATATTACCAGCAATTAAATCCATATTTCTTTATCATATGTACTTTAATTGATTGTGTTAGATGTTTTCAATGGAAGAGTGAATGAAGTACATCATCAACTAAAACTAACAAAAACTTTAAAATTATGTTCATAAAGTTCAAATTTGGATACAAAATTTTTTTTAGGTAAATGCGTGACTGGAATGTTTTGATGTTAACGTTAATATTACTTACTGTAATTTTTTGTTATGCTTTTATCAAAGAAATAAGCAAATGTTTAATAATATATTATTTTTATAGAACCATGTTCTACAACAAAACTATTACCGATCTCAAGAAATGTTCTATATAAAATAGGTAATAATCATGAAAACGGTAGTATTGTTAAATACTTCTTGATTTTGGCAAGTTCATCAAATAATATTATTAAATGCAAGCCACAACAAACTCTTACACAGTCATTAGACTCAGTACTCACCGCCAGTAAGTTTTGGCAACCAAAGCATCAACAAGGTGCACTGCTCTCAGCACACGAGAACTAACACAGAACATGTTTGAATAATTAATTATTATCGGATTGTAAATGTGATACGTAAGTGCTTTTTTATTTATAAATCAAAATTTAGCCAATGGAGTGCAGCCTGTGTGTGCACTCCAGTCATCAGAGCGACTTCCTAATAAGGGAATTATTATCTACTTTTATTTGTAAACCGTAACATGTGATGTTGTCTGTACTTCTCGCCAGTTTAGTATATCCTTTTTAATCTAGTTATTCACAAGTTTTCCAAAGCAACTGATAGTATACTATCTCTATGCCCTCAAGAAATCAATATAAAATATCTATTATAGCTGCATTCCGAACAGTTACTGAACCAATAGAAATTTCACTACAATTTCTTTAACACATATGCTAGAAGACATAGATTTTTTATGGTATAATTAACTAAAGAGTAGAGGATCTTTTTAATGGTATGTGGTGCTATCGCCCAAGACATTCAGAAATATGGAGATTTCCTTATGCAATGCCAATGCCAATCAGAATATAAAATATTAGGATTATATTTAAAATAAACTTGAACTATTGATAAAAACAATATTAAATATGATATATACTTACATTACATACATACATACACTCATACATACTTACATAGAATACATATATATATAAGATAAATGTTACCCCCAAAGAAACAGAATGGAAGGCTTATCCCTTACTGCTCGTAGATCTTATAGAAACCTTTTTTTTTCAATCCCAAAAATACCACAAGTTCTAAAGTATTTACATTAGACCTGAGTCGGAAGTTATTTATAAATAAAAAGAATATATTATTACCACATATAATTTAAATTTTCAACAGAACTAGATATTTCTTTTGTACATATCAAATACATCTTCTAATGTTTTGTAGCATTGAAAGTGAGTGCGTCTGCTCGAACTAACACCGATAACCCCGTGCTCCTCACCATCTCATGATAACCTTATGTATGAAAATAAACTAGTAAATTTTTTCTGAGCGTACATCATTTAAACAACTGTTAAAATACATTAAACGTATTAGGATATAAAAATACCACTGCATACTTTTCTTTTGACGCATTAATTCTAACTAATATTGGAACTCGGAAGTATTATAATTTGTTTCTTTGTCCCTATATACATGTACACAAATAGACAAACTGATTATAGAGATTAAGGCTTCTTTGATCTGATATATCACAGTTATTTTATAATTACCCACCATTAAATTTATTACATATAATTATATTTAATTATTACACGTACATAGAGCAGGTGTTATTTATTATTTTATTTTATAATTTAACTAGCAGATTACCCGTGCTTCGCGACGGGATTAAACAAAAAAAAACTGACTTTCGTGAGTATTGAACCCTACCCTTCACACATACACGCTCTATCCTCCAACCCATCATAACTCGCTATCAATGCGAGAAAGCCTTGAGTTGGATAACTACAGAGTCTCATTCCTATCGGGTTATAGGTACACTCCTGTTTCTCACATCGCAGCGTGTTGAGAATAAACATAGTGACTGGCCAAATAATTTTAAATTCTACTGCAATGCAATGAGAGAAGAGAGGGAGCGGGGCTAAACTTTGCAATCAATCAATCTGATATTAGTGCAAAATTTGACAGCGAATTCAGTATTTCCCTTTTATGAGATAGACCTTAAAAAACTGTCAAAATGGATATTAAACAATTTGTTTCAAATACTACTAATATAAAATTCGTATTACTAATTTATTATTACAAATACATTCTATTAAATTCACTACAATAACTATAAAGGTTGTCTATTAATACAAGCGACAGCTGATCCCGATCATAGACAATGTTTACTGTGAAGTATATTGTATTTTTACTGCTTTCTCAGTCTAATAAAAATGTTGAAGCTGTAAAATACATTTTATCTCTTTCTTTTGAATGTTTTATTTCTTTCGTTACTATCTGTAAGTGCTATATATTGATTCTGTACATTTATATTAAATATACATTAAATAAGTTGAACTTATTACATAATATATATTTTACCGACATATAACATAATATTCACAAAGGCATTTTAATTTTAAATAATATTACTAACATATAATTTTTACATTTATAGGTATTCAATATACACCAAAATGATATTAAAAGGTCAAATATATGATTAATATAAACACATCCGTGAAATTTAACAAAATGGAACCCACTAACTACTACGACTTCTTTCACGGGTAATATTTTGGATTATCACTAATCTCTGATTGGCTTAACTTCTATACTTACAGAGAAGGTGTGCTGTAATATTTTATTTCGATAAACCATTTGATAATATTTTGTTAATGAAGTTATTAAAAGGTCAATAAAGTAAACCTTAACAAGGTCATATCTGTAATTGAATATTTAAAATTGTAGATCTATTCTAAATAAAGGGTTAATATTCTTATAAAATATGTATTTAATTTGTCAACGGGAAGGAATTTAAATTATTATTTGATTAGAGCTTGTGGTCTGTTATATTGGTAATCTACAAGTTTTCCTAATTTTAAAGACAAAACACTAACACCGTTACAATAAATTAAAAATATTGTACAAATTTCATATTATATTAATAGTTAACTCTACTGCGCTTGCTTCCTTCTACATGTGCTTGAAGCAATAATCCATCTACCATTCAAAGTTTTATACAAAACTAACTGACAATAGCTGGTATTTCTTAAAATATATTATATATAAAATTAATTACAAAGCCTTACAGATCTGTCCTTTAAGCAGACTGTTTCGTAGAATTAGTTAATCAAAAATAACAAAGCTCTGTTATTTAAACGTCAGAGCTCTCTTGTAATATCCGAGATCTAATACAAATTTCAAATAAAATATTTCTTCTGTTAAACATGATGTATTACAAAATAATAAATAAGATAATAATAAGGAATTTTCTTGTATTATTAAAAGGGTATTTAAAATATATTACCATTACGTTCAGATATTTTTAAGATTGCATATTTTTTGTATATTTTGTTTCTTTTTCATATAATTTAAGAGCTTACTTGTATCTAGTTTTATTTAGTTATATATTATCCATATAAATAATGCCTCTCTGTCTTTAAATATCGGTCGCTCAATAAATTTATACATATGTTTTAACTATATTTTCTTACTTAAATTACATTTCATCAAACACTGATAAAAAATTGGCTAAAATTTGTGTTAAAATCGTTTCGTTTAACGAAAACAAAATATCTTGTTAGGTCGCAGCTTTGTAAAAATATTTAACAATCAAAATGCACGTCTATGAGTATTATGTTAATGTTAGTTTCACACGATGTTTATTTATACTCTGTTGTATTTTTCCACACATGGTTCATACATACTAAAAAGATTTGTATTTTATATACCTCCGTTGGACTTTAAAGTAATTTATTTACTTACTAACTTAAATAATAATGTTATTTATATACATATTAAACAAAATATGAATATTTTTGCATTGAAGTAGTACTCCTGAATTCTTGAATAAATAATCGTGGAATAAACAAATAATTGTTATTTTTGAATATCGGAACCATGACCTTCCGATCAGTATTCCGGATAACATATATGTATATTATAAAAGAACATTTATACTATCGTTAATATAATAACCTAAAATAAACTCAATAATATTCATACAAACTATCTTGTTAGCTATCATAACGAATATATTAATAGTACGTTTAATAATCGTAAGGGTAATAATGTGATTAAAATTGATATTGCTGTTTATTAATGATTTTTTACTAATATTATAATAATTATAGGCTGTAATCATATCTCTTTTATTTTGAATCTGTTCTATAAATTATATTATACTCTGATATTTAAAATTTCTGATTTAAGGAATTTTATTTGAATCCATACCTAAGTACAGAAATTTAAAAAATATTAATACCGTTATATTAAGTCAGTTTGAAATCCAATATAAAACAAAAAAAAAATACCAATGTTTATTTTTATTTATAAATTTAATGAATAATATTTAGGACATACTTATATAAGAATTATATAAAATATGTTTTCTGATCAACTCTTCCTGTATTCCTATCACTATGACCTTGACAGATTTATAAATGATTCGATGTACTTTTAGTCAGTACAGACAAAAACTTTATGTTGTTTGGATAGCTCACGCCGTGTCACTGGATTAGTCCATTATATTTTTGTTAGAATAGTTTAGTTTACTTTAATTTTTTTCTATTTTTTTTATATATCTAAATAGGTCCACACTAGGTGTCGTTAAAATAGGTAGTTTAATATTATTATATTTAAGTCCCCAGTGTCCTTCAATACCATAGAAATCGGTTATTGGACTGTTCTTACGTCATGTTGTTATAAAGTTCACGAATATCCTAATATCATGCAGATCACGTTTTGCTAATCCAATATCAAATATATAGTAATAGTTAGCACCTTGGAGATATATCATGTCAATTTGTTTTTATTTAAATTCAAAACATCTTTATTCAAGTAGGCATTTACACCTACTTTTAATTCTTCAATTATTATAACAAAGGTCAGTGTAATCAGTCCGAGGGTAAGCTGCCACTGGCTCGGAATTCTGTTGCTGTCAAAAACCATTATGAGTATGATAAAATATATAGATCAAAGGTATTTTTCTAAATTCAAAGAATTTGATAGAAGTGATTCTTAGATTGCTTAATACTTCACTTACAATGGAGTTCTTAAAAAAAAATAAAATTACCTATAATTTATTTATCTTAAAAAATGAAGCCTGTTTTTTATAGATTATATTATGTAATGTATGTAATTGTTTATAAACAATTATACAAACAATTATATAAATTGGGCTTAGTTTATAACTTTGTGAAGGTAATTAATTATTTGGTTGTATATTCCGCAATGGAAAAAGTTAATTTAATTAATTTTAAATCCATATATTGGTGATTAAAATAGTAATAATAAACATAAATAACTTTTATATTTTTTTTATTATCTTGAAAATATAAATCCTACTTAACTTTAACCTTCCCATGTACTTCCGTCCTCACCAGCCTTCATATTTTAGTCTTGACTGAACTAGTTAACATTCTAAATAACTCAAATCCGTATCTGACTTAATTTACAAAATACATGAAGGTTGTATATAATTATAACGTATATCTGTTCTATGAATTGAAACAAATAACTACAAGTATTTGTAAAGTATCTGTAAGAGTTCCCGTTACCGTAGTTATTCATGTCATTAAGGCAGTAGTCTGCTTTAGGAGCCGAAAAAAAAGCGTTTTTTCAACAATTTTTTTGAAAGGGAAGGAAATGATTGCAGTAAACGAAATTTTGAGACGATAGTATATTATATTCAAGCTTTAAAAAACAATTTTTGTTATTACAAATTATTGAAATTTGCCAAAGTTGTAACGATTTTTCTGGGGGGCCTGGAGTGTGCATTCGTAAATCGGTGCCGGTGATGGAGGTCGTGCGATGCATCTGAAACAGTGGAACCAATTTTTTTTTTAGTTTTTATAAGTTCCTTTTCTATATGAACTAAAAAAATACCGAAGAAATGACGAAATTCCAAAGTTTGAATAAAAATTCCCTTTTTTGAAAAAAATAAATTCACTTTAAGTTGCAAAACAAGTAATTTAAATAGTACTTTTGTCCAACTTTTTTAGTTCAAATAGAAGGTAATTCAATACTGAAGCTAGATCACTTTGGTTTTTTTCGATCGGACATATATTGTTTTTACTATCGCCGGCACCGTTTTCCAAAACTTGTGAAAATGAAAACTCGAGAAAACGGGCTGTAAAGTTTTCGGTCCAAAAAAATCTAAGTTTTTGGATACTTACACTAATTAGATGTTAATCGGCTATCCCCGGGCCATACAATAATCCTTCCTCTTCTTCAGAAAACTCGTTTTGGCGGAGGCTATTCGATCTTCGAGCTGTACGAGCCTCCTTGCTGGAAAGTGATGTTCGCCGGTTCTCCCGCGTTATGCGCTCAGCATCGACGGTGTCAGCAAAATTTTTGCATTGCTGCCCGATGACAATATCGAGGAGCTGCATGGTAGAAAGCACAGCTGAATAGCCTTCGTTGAAAATGCCTGTCGCTATATTTGCTGCTATTTCGACGATTTTATAGCCGGAATTTACGTGTTTCGGATTTAGGCGCCACACAATCGAATTGAACGATTCGTTCGAATTTTAAGTGTGTCCACCTAAGCACCGCGTCAATTAATCGTCATATCATCGCTGCTTGCTGCCTTCAACTTTTGCTCACTGCGACTCGTGTGTAAGTCTCCGTCGTCCGATGATACACTGGTAAAACGATTGCCGTGAAATTTTCGCTTTCGCGGTTCCGCAGCACGCTGTCTTTTACATCGATCACCTTTCGGGTAGCTAGACATTTCGATGTGCGCTCGGCAAAATACAAAATGAAACTGAAAGTTGACGCTACAAATAGCAGTGTAGAGGCCGATCCCGAGAGCTATAGTTTACCGTTACATTGTATACCGTTATCCCAACAACTACTCGACACAGACCTTCTAGAACCTCCAAATAATATTTCAAAGGACCGTTCAATCTTTTCAGGTATATACGAGTATAATCAAACAATAAAATACACGAAGGGGCGGAGCGCGCGCGCTCGGGTCTGCCCGAGCATTCGCACCTGCTCGACGCTCGGCCACTAAAACTGATCTAGCTTCGAAAATATGTCGAATTGGCCTCTAAAATTTTGAACACATATTCTTGGATAGTTTTGGAATAGATTTAAGACCAAAACGAAAAATCGATTTTTTGAAGCCTGTAAAGCAGACTACTGCCTTAACTACCACAAAATATGTCATTTTGACGAAACATTCATATCAGTTTATTATTGAAAAATATAAAGCAAACAAGCATTTTTTTATTTTATATCCAAAGTAAATTTATATTTTATATTATGATTTTCTTGCTTTAATATTATTAAAATGTTTAATAAAAAATCGCTTTCATTGGTTTTGTCTCCATCATAAAACCAATATCAGACCCGCAATGTTAGTAAACTTCTTATTATTTACAGATCACATATAACAATCTCGAGTATGATTAATAAAGAACGTAATATCGTCAAATTAAGGATACCTTATACTTATATAATAAAATACATTCCTGCGACAAATCAATAAAGGGGATATCCTCAGTGATTTAGACAATACCTGAGTCATCATTGTTTTTCGCCATTCAACGTTCTCCAAGTTACTATGAGTCATGGTGAAGGTTAAGAGCTTAGATATTTACTAACTCTGTAATAAGCTTTTCTATTAGAAATAATATACTTTAATTTTAATTAGCCAAATGTCTGAGGATGGCAATAGATTATACAGAATACGACCCTCACAAGTTATAATAAATGTCTTTAACAATTGTTTAAAGAAACAACGAAACTCTATTGTTAATCTTTCCTTCATGTGTTTATTCTGTAGTTTTTAATATGCTTTAAACGTTTGACGCCTTTGACGAAATATAATATGTAAATGTACTATTGTTTTCATTTAAGTGTCATATCATGGATGTCTTATATATAACAAAAGTTCAGTTAATAGTTTAAACCGATCATTAACTCTAACGATATTTTGTTTGTTTGTGTATGCTTCCTTATATACATGTATAAGTCAAATATATAAGTCAAATATATGTATATATTCAATTGTTACACGATCTTACACTTGAGAAAAGATAAGAACAAAAATAAAGCTGTGACACAACACGAGCGTTTTGAGATTAGAGAGACCAGAAAAGAAAGGGTTATCTCGGCGGGTTTACTTTTTAAATAATTCGCTTGTTAATATCGTCTGGACTAGTCAAATATATTCTTTTATAAACAGATTTCCGGTTCAATCCTCATCTCTATAGAAATATAATGAATATTGAGCATTTTTCCTTTAGAGAAAACAAAAAAATCCCTCCTCAGCTCAATTTCCAAGTTACAAAATAGTTTACAGATAGACAGACCAACAGATTGATAGTTCATAAGGTGTATATAATTTAAGAATTAATATAAATCTACTCAAAAGGATTCAAACCATACATCTGTGAAGCCATCTTCATTGTTAGTTGTAATAACATAAACAACAAGTCAATTACTGTTAGTACTTTGTCAAGTTCACGCTTTGTTGTTTGTGATATTGACTCAAACTTATGTAATATAACATCACTGGAGCGACAACTTTGAAGATTAGTTGATAATAGTATAAATATAGAAAGAAATAGATTTGCTAAAATTTATAAAATTTAAAAATAATAAATACGATTGATATGCAAATATTATTAAAGTTATAAATACTTATAATGCTAAATACTATGCTAATAACTCATAACAATAATAAATACTATACTAATACCTCATTGTTACAATACGTCAATTTTGGGAAAATTACTTTACGGAAGTTACTTGAAATGATACTTACCCATATTTGGTTTAAAACCTAATCAGCTTATTAATTATATTTTCTTATTAATAAAACTGTTTAATTTTCAGTAATAAATGTAAATCTTCAACTTAAATTCAGGGAAAACATAAAAGAATATCTAAAAATATTTTCGTAACAAACTCGTAGATTGTATTCTAATCGATTACTTCATTACTATTGGTAACAGACAGTTCAATACCGAACTAACGAAGAATAGACAAAGTGACAATTAGTGTTTATTTTATGTGTTACCTGACAATAACATTATAATAAGTTGGAACTTCTTATATTTAACAACTTAGTGTAAGTTTACTTATAATTTTGTTACAATTGTAATAGTTTATTTATTTTATTATTATATAATTATAGTTTCGTTGAAATAAATTAATAAATTGTAGATTCAATGAAGTATTAAGAACCAATAAGGTTTATTAAACAGGATTCAGGAAATTATTGAAAAGTAAATTTATTATTTTTGTACCGATGAATAAGTTCTCATCATATAAAGCGAAGTGTAAGTGTTATATATAGAAATATTAAATTATGTTCGTGTTTCAAGTTCATTTGACCTTATTGATCATTAATAACTTGATACATAGTTTGTAATTGCAATGTAAAATACAATAAACACTGATATTTAATATCTATTTCTGTTCACAGGTAATTAATATGCAGTACGTAAGCAGTAAATATATGAGGTGATGAATAATAATAAGAGTATTAGAATTCCTATTATTAAAGAAATATAATTAATTAATGAATACAGAACAATTATAAAACACGTTCCTTACAAGCGCCGTCTTAAGTCGACGGATGGAGTCGTAGGACAAGTGCGATACTGAATGTGACATACAGCCTCTAAGCATCACAGTTTCATAACTTTTATATAAGAAACGGACATATTTGAATAAAAATTGTTTGTAGACATGTAATGTTTATTTATTTGAAATTTGAAATTGTATTATTTACTTGATCATAACAACTGTCCCTAAAAATATAATTTAAATTTGAAAACAGACTTTAGTAATAATTATTCCGAAGCAATCTTAAAATGATTTAAATATACAAATGTCATTAGCTTGCGGTCCTCCTCAAAGGAAATCTTACTTCGGTAATACATTTGTTTTATTCAATACAAAGTATAACTTTTTCTTACAGCTTTTTATAATTTTATATTACTTGGGTTATTTTACATTTAATTATATTGTGACATTCGCACCCGTAAGAGGGTGAAAAATGCGAATGCTATAAAATACTGATTATTACAATATAAGGATACGTTTGTTAATAATCTCTTAGTTCTAATAGCAAAATACTATTTTATATTATATTTACGGAATATACATCAGCTTTCGCGTCGCAGTTTGCAATCGATAATTAATTGTAGGAATTCCCTGTAAAGGCAGATTTCCAAGAAGTGTTTGCAGAACGTATATTCCCTTGATGTGATATATTGTTTATTTTAATATTTTTACTAAGTTTGTACTTCAACTACAACACAGACATACACGAAAAACAATTATAATAATACAAAAATACAAAAGCAATTCTTAAGCTCGATATGTTTTTATAGATCCATTAACTATACTAGATATACAGTATTCATTGGTAAGAGTAAATAAAAAGAAAGTTGTGTGTGTCTATGTGTCTGTGTGTTTTTGATACAACCAAGGGTTATTTCTTGTTATTACCTTTTATTACTGCCATAAGAAAGTATAGTACATTTAGAAATAAATTTTATTCCACTATAAGGGGTTGTAAAAATTTTATTATATTCCACCTCTAAATATCTATTTTATAGATAGGGTTTCACAAATCAAGTATAAAGAAGTAGTGAACACACAATTGAAGTAGTACCACCTTCTGTATATCTGTGCACTTTATTTCTTCTTCTTTTATCTTAACAACACATCCCCTCGTAAAAGTTTAATTTTCCGATCGTTGAATCACAAATTAGGAAGTGTACTCATTGCTCAAGAAAATAAATTTTATACAATATATATAGACATTTTCTTACACAATCATTTTACAGATCTTTTTAAAAGCTCTTAAAAGCAATAAAAAGCATTTGTCACTAACTAATACAATGATTAATAAAATCAGGTACAATGCAAAAGTTCCTTTAACACTCTAAAATCGTACTATTTATAATATGTATAAATATTAAACAATGAGCAGCACTATTTAAGAAATTCTATTATATATTGTGATCATTAATGCTTCTTATATTGTTGATATTTTATTAATAAAAGACGAGAAAGAAGTATTACTTTTAAATAACAGATTTGGGTAATTCATTGATAATACACTTAAATAGTAGGAATAAAAATAGTAATTTGTGCCAGTCGCATAGTATAGTAATAGTCGCAAGTTGAAATCTTGACAGTGTTTATAAATTTTTCGATCTACTTTGTCTTGCCATAAATAATGTTACAATATTTCTTTATTGTACGTAACATTTATTACTAATACGGTGTCTAAGTTTAATACATTGGCTGCAATACAGTCCTTTAAATGTTGAGGCTAGTTATCAATAGCAGCATCGCTTTCCTTCAAATTATCATGGCGTTCACAGTAAGCCTTACTGACTTAAACTGTCCATAAGTGATACTCCCCTGGATAAAGATCAGGACTAGATGACGCCCTGTATTTAGCTCTGATGATGTCCGGAACGTTCGTTTTAACCAAGATTAGGCGGATCGAGCTTTATGACGCGGTGTCGCTTCTTGCCAAAAGGATCACTCTTTGCTATTGAACATAGTGTAATTAAATACTTTCCTAAGAATAGTACATTGATACAATAGTGCCGATGTTTTGATACCTTTTTCAGAAAAATATGACTCAGTCATTGCACAACTATAATTTTCGTTCCCATGAAATCTCTATCGAAGTTACACAAAAAGACTTTTTATTACACAAATATTGACACAAATATGAAGTATAAAACAGAGTCGTATTTCGTCGGTCGGTTTGTCCACTACTGCACTTATTTCCTGCACTTGACACAACGGATGTTTATGCACTTATTATAAATACTGAAATATTTTTTTCCGGATTTGGGACGTAAAGGCATAGCGTTGAGGACAAATTCAGCTTATGGCAACGAATTTTAAATGTATTTAAAATTTACATAAATTTATCTAAACTTATCATAATATATATGTATTTTGTATCGGAGAATAAAAGTCAAAAATACAATCACAATGTAAGCTTCAAACAAAATCAAGGTACACAGGACGTTAAAACAAGGGATGTATAGAGATTAACGATCGTATATTATTCCGCTTAGTACACTCTAGTCCATTGAGCTTTATAGGCTTTATTTGAGTCTAAGCCTAATTTTTAAATAATAACCATATTGATAAAATAAACATAAAGGCATATAGAACAGTCATCACCGACCAATACACGACAATTCAATCATTAAAGTTACGGAGCTAGATTCTTAAAGATTTCAGCTTCGAGTCCTGCTTTTCTGTTGATAAATTTATTAATTATATATTTATTTAAAAGTAAAGAACTAAGAGGCAAGATTATTTTGTTTTATTATCAAATTAGAACACGATTAGATAGATTATTTAATCAGAATAAATCGATGTACCATCCTAAACCAATTATACGACTCCAAGAGCAAACAGTTTAAGGTGGAAGAAGTAATTTTCCTCACGTTGATTCAAATCATTAAATGAATATTTGTACAGCTCTAAGAGCCTAGATTAAAACTTAAATTAAAAGTAATACACACTACTTTCTTCTCTCATTTGTGTCTGTTTAATAAATGTTGGATACATATATGAGAGTTGTTCTTTTTATGCTTATTTATACTTAGATATACGAATTTTCATATATGCATTTGAATATTTATCGATATAAATCGAGGTAACTCTCAAAGTTAATAAAATGAATGTAAACAAAGTTATTTAACATGATCTCATCCAATAAAGCCAGTTCAATTAACGAGTACTAAAATCACGTTCAGAGAGTACCTAAGGCCATATCACATCATATCTTCTTTTGATTTTAATTTTAACTCAATAAGTGGTTTATTATTTTAACGTTTTTAATCTGTTCGTGAAAGTATTTAAATATTCTTAATACATATTGTACATTTTTTTCCGTAGTAGCTATTAAATACTTATATCTTGACTTTGTCTAAGTGTGGTTCATTTTTAGAATACATTAAATATACAAAATATTTTCATTATATCTATGAACGATTTTTGTTATCATTTAAATTCCTCTAAGCAGAGTTAAAGTTAAACAATCAAAACATTAGAGGAATAAAATATACTAACTTGAATGAAAATTTATTTTGTTATCGTTTCATATTTTATTCGTCAAAGACTAATTGAGTGCTTATTAGTACTTGATTAACTAGATTATGGTATAGATGCAATCAAATCAACTGCTTGTACAGATAAAAAAATCTAGTGTTAAACTTGCTTTTTTGTTTTAAATTATGATAAGTCTACATCAAATAAGGTATTTAATACTGTATAAATAACACTTAGTGTCCCAAACAAAACAAAGAAATATTTAGTTACATTTCATAATACGAGTACAATTGCATTTGCATCTCCTTTGTTTCAAGTAACTTATTGTTCATTAACTTTTGTTTCATTTCAACTAAGAAATTTGTACTTACAGTATTTTATAACAAAGATATACACACATACACATATATGTCTCGTGTTACAGTAAACACGTTAAATCTTAGATTAAAACTACGCTCGGTCCGGGCGGTTGTCAAACCATACAATAACTTTCACATACTACAATGACCATCTTTACTGAAGTTATATATTAATATAACTTGTGCATTACTTTTTGTAGTACAGAGCCCAAGTTTAACATTGCCCTGTCCAGAAACGAATAAAAAGCAAGGTAATCTTTCAACAAAATATTATTAATTTAATATTTATCCAAACACTCGAATGAAATATAAAAGGAAAGTACAATTTATATTATTCCATTACTATTTTATCAAATGTTAGAAATTGTATATTTGCATTTATTATTTAATAAGACAAGTTAAGAATATTTATAATAATACATCGAGTCAAAATTAATTTAATAAAATTTATAAAATACATTTAAATTTACTGTATTCTATAACATGATATTACATTAAAATAAAAATACAGATAGAACTATTTTATAATAAATAAATACCAACAACAATATTTGTTTGCTAAGCGAAGTTAGTTAGAGATATAGCATATGTTGTATTGTTTTCCTCACACAGTAATCTCTACTTTAAAGTGATTTATTTTCAAACAAACACCAAACTGTACATATTTAACTATATATGGTAGGTTATATCAGAAATAAAGGTATTTGAGTCTTCAGTAAAAATCTCTTCGATTCACAATTATATTGTAAATTAGTTGTGGTTGTCGACGATCGGAGTCATCTACAAAACCTATATATATATATATATATATATAATCAATAATCACAATTTTATTTTATAATTGAATATTGAATTGGACTGTAAACCAATAAAACGTCTAGGATAAAACTGAATGATTGACGGGATTACGGGATAAACGGTACCGGGAATCGAGTTTACTAACGCTTTTATTTTGTTTATTATTTCTAACATTATGTTCTTATTTTATTTATTCTTACTCCGACGATAAAATAATAGCATTTAGAGTCTTTCTTCGTATTTTTTAGACAGCACTGATTTCTATACGTACAATTAATATTAATTTTATATAAAAATGACGAGAGGTATAAAATGAATAGATGAAACTATTGCAAGGAATTAAATGATTTTGTTTTATTAAATATGAATAATAAATATGTATTAAAATGTAATCATGAAAGCAGTAATTTTCATTTCTAAAGACAAAAAGATATTGATTTGATCGGAGTACCTCTTGCGTTCTTATCAACTTTAAATAAATATGAGTTATTGAATATATATAGAATTTTAAAGTTATTGAAATGGTACACAAACAAAGCATACCATCATTAATTCTATCTGGCTCGTATCTCGCAACATCCTTAACATATAAACTATCTGATTACGTGTAAATCCAAGTCTCAAAGACATTGCCTCAAGTGTAATACTTCTTTGATCAAGAATTCGTAAACATTGAGTTATGGAGATTAATTGGTTTTTAACTCTTTATATATCTTGTATTTGTACTCCAATTATTAAGTACAATAAGTATTATTTTAAAGTAACAGTTTAATGATATATATTATATTTTGAAAACATATATTTCAATGATGTTAAAAATTCAAATACTGTTTTGAAGTTATTTTCGTAATACAAAAATGTAGTGATTGTTTTTAAAAATCTAAAGTAAATCAATACATTACAAATAAGTCGATGCATTAATGGAATTCAACAACATTCACATAATATTATTTAAATTTTAAATAATTTTAAAATGTATTTTACTTAAGTAATATTCCGGAAAAATATCATAAAGGCAAGTTCTGTTATATTGTATGTGAAAGAGGCATTCCTCTTTTCTGAGTCTGATATTTACTGATATTTACCCGATGAGTTGTTAGAAGTGTTATTTAACTGTATAAAGTGCAATATAGGAGCAATATATATTTGAGTAACTAATACTCGAAGTAATGCGGTCTCAGACAGGACACTTGTAGAAATTGAGTATTAAATAAAAGGTCTTTATAATATTTCAAACAAAGCTCTTTACACAGTGAAGGAGTAATAATGTACACTATATTTTATGTCCACTTCTACAATAAAAGATACAGAGCCTACATTTGATTTCAATTAGAATAAATGAGACAGTCCTTATATACGAAATGAAATGTAAATTAGAAATATATATTTATAGTGTAACATGTATGTCATGTTACTATGACATTAAATCTTCATATAAAACTCTGTTATTATAGACTTTTTATGACCTTCTTCTTTGTTAATTTTATAAGTAAATTCAGAAGGTTCATATATTTTAATCAACAACGACCGCACACCACAGCTACAGACTTAAAGGTTAATTATAAATAAGTTATAATAATTAAAATACTATTAAATTATTACAAAGTTTACATATAAATTTTAAAGTTAATTTTAAAATGAAAATTATTTTATATTTAATAAAAAGAAAAGCAAACACTTATCATTGTTTAAGTGATATTTGCATACGAGATAAAAGTTACTCAAATATTGATCGCAGCTTCGAGTAAACGGTTAACATTATTAACATTACCTTAAAATAACTAGAATCCGCCTTCCGTGGGCGGCGGGTGTTGAGCTGAGCCCCTCTCCTTTCTTCTTTTCTTGATAACTTTTGAATGACTAAACATTTTTTCAATCTGTTTTCGCTATAACATCCACGTTCGGCTCAAACATACGTCAGATAATTTTTAGCTAATCATCTAATTGCATTCTGGAGACAACTAAACACAAAAAAAATCTCTCAAACGGTTAAGAGCTTCACTTACGCTCAGCTCAATAAAAGTATCGGTTTTTCTTCAGAAACTTTAGAGATGTGATATCAGGTATATTTCTGTTTTGTTTAACCATTTTTAAATAGTCAAAACGAAGATAAATTTTATTGATCAAGATCTACGAGTATATATATACATATATATCTTTTAATTTTGGGACAGTACTCATATTTACTTCTCTTTTTATACCTTTAGAATTTCTAGTAAACTATTTTAGCAACACTTACACTCCGAGCAAGAAATGCATTTTTAAGATATTCATAAGTTCATCTATTGTAGGTTCGCTTAAAGTTTCCTAGAACTTAAACTGCATTATAGAATATTTGAGCAAACTGTGTGAATTTACTACACAGTACATTCATGTTATTTTCATCAGGAATATTTCCTTAATATGAAGAGCTTTTAATTGATGCACCGCAGTACACTGCATACAAATAAGATATTAGAGAGCAAGGAACATTACTTGATTAAGATTTAACAGAATTACAAACTGCGGTACGAGAAACTAGAGGACACATTGTCTTAACTATATTAAATAGTAAAGTGGTTGAATGCCTAAATTAGAAAACATGTGTTAAGTATTCCCCAAAATGTTTAAATTCATAATAATTATGATATAAATTATTGTACAAAATAAGGGTATTCCCACATAACCGCTCAGACGTAATTATTTTAAGCGAAAGGATCTCTGGTTTCCATTTAGTGTATCATAAAGAGGAAAATACTTAAATATATAAAGAAATATTAATATATTTAATATCCTCTAGACTTTTAAGTCGAACTTCAAAATACAAAGCCCTTTAGCGTTTGGATATCAAGCACATATAACAACCATTATATTCACACTTTGCAATAATGTTTCTAGATGTACAAAGTACTGTAAATAAATATATAATTCCCGGTAAAATCTTCATTGTAATTTTTGTTCTTATATTGTATATTTTCTTAAGATAGTTTTTAATTAAAACTTGAGTTATTTTTAATACATTTTTTGTATGAGGCAAATAAACAGGTCATGAAGTACTAAAGGTTAAACATTGATACTTACAGATGATTTGTTACTACCAAGAAACAACAAGGGATGAAGAAAAGTAGAAAGGAGGGGTAGAGGTTATGCATCTAGCATTTTACATAACGCATTTGTAGTAGTTATTTTAAACAAATAACTCTACGCAAGGGTGATACTACCCCTGTCAAATCACCCCGCAGCCGAGGTTCACTCAATATGATACTAGTAGGATACTAGGAGGCTTTAAGGCTTATAAAAATATAATAAAATATAAAAAGCGTTATTACCGAGCATAATGTGAATATGAATAATATAACAAACGTTTCAAAATACCTGAGTTTACCAAAACAGCGCTAATATTGGTGTAATTTATTATAAATATTTGAAAGGTATACTCTGACATAGACACAAAATTACCCTTATAAAAAAGGTCCTTAAGATAGTGCGCTATTGCCTGTTTGAACTATGGGTGGTTTGATAACACCATACATTTTACGTACTAGTCCTTTTGCATGTGGATCCTCTCTTCTATGAGATTGGCGACGTACGGACTACTGTTTACCGTTAAGAGGATATGTGATATAAGGATATATGCTATCAGCATTTATGAGTCGAATAAAGATAATGTTTAGGATACAATCTGAGTTTCGCTATGTGTAAGAAATGTACATATCATATGTTTCTATATTATAAAGTGCAATAAACTCGAAGTATAAAACTTTATAAATATTTGAAGAAGGCATGCAAAAAAAATTATATTCTAAACTAAATCCATTTTTATTGGTATTACTAAAGATGTCGCTAGTAAAGTATAATATTAATCTTGGAAAAACAATTACTTATCGAACACATTTTTAAACATTCAGACGTGTCAGAACAAAACTTATGTTTTTTGATCCACAAACCGCGAATGTTATTTATATAAATATTAATAAATAACATCTGCGGTTTACAATTACAACAATTATAAACGTATTTTTATCACTTGAAACATTAAATGATACTTCAATATTATAAAGCATAAAATCATTTTGAATTGATATAATCTTACTGTAGATAATTTGTTGCAACAGTTAAGTACTATTCTCTTTTATTTTTTATTTTTTATTTTTTGGTTCTTTTCGAGTGGTAAAAAACTTTTTCATTATTTAATGGTAATGATTGAAGGACGTAGAATTAACACATTGTGGATTATAGACTAAGAGAGTCGGGTAATTAAACTCCTCCCTTCCCTCCCTGTATCTGACATCCTTCATGACTCCCCATCGTGCAGTGTATTTGGTGGACTCGTATTCGACCACGGACAAAGGTTCCACTTACTATCAGACGAACCGTCTCCTTGTCTGCTACCACTATTATAAAATAGAAAACATGTAAGGAACATTTAAGATAAGTCTTTTAAATATATTTTAGTAGTAAATCTAATTATTAGATATATGAATGAACGCCATATGCACCAGCTGAACAACTAGATTAGTATGATTTATATGCTTTTATATTTGTCAGGTCTTTATCCAGCAGAGATTTATATATTCTTAATATAATACACAAGAGTAGGACTAGTTTGTATGTATGTGGATGAAATCATACATAAATATTTATCTCCGACGCAGTGTTAAACACTCCGGGACATAAGTTCTTCTTATACGTTTAATCCGAGTCCACTACAAATTTAATAGCATGTGTTCGTATCGTTCTCAAGTGGTTTCAGCCAATTACGAATTAAACTTTATAATTAAATGTAAAAGTTAGTTTGCACTCATACACTAAGTATCTCGTTAAAAAGTTAATTGGGGAAAAAATTTAACATAAACTTTTTATATCAAATTTGTTTTAAGGAAGCAAAATGTGTACAGTCAATGTTTCAAATATCTAATTGCTTCATTTAATTGGTATCAAATGTACCTACCAAATGTAAATGTAATAAGAATATAAATAGAAATAAACCTAATATTCAATAGCACAAAAAGAAAAAAATCTAATAACATTTAAAATAGTGACTAAATATATAAACAAGTGTCAGGTGTAGGCTCTACTGTCAACTTGCTTTTCTTCATTATAACGTAACGTCACTCTATTTTTATTAAGCGCCGGATCTCTACCCACGGGTCAGAGTAACATATGTGAAACTCCTAGCCTCTTGTCCTTTAGTACCTCACAGTTAAAATAATCCAGGTTTGTTATTTTTGACCACAACCTTCACCGTGAAAGATTACTCTTTAGTAGTAAATGCTATTTAATTATAATAATTATACAATAGATATACGAGTAAATTTGAATAAATTTGATTGTGTTGAACAACAACTATTTTAAGGAAGTTGAAGGCTTTTCATTTCCTATTTTCTTTTTAAGTCCTTGGTTACTTAAATTACATCTTTTTAGTTTTTATTATTAGTTGTTGTATGATAGCAAAAATAATTATATGTAGGTATATGGTTAATACGCATTTCCGTAGTATCTCAAAGGGTCCAGAGGAAATTATAAATAATTTAATAATTATGTTAAGAAATATATACTTGATAGTACAATGCTTATAGGTTCATGATATTCAAAATATTTAGTAAATTGTTTTATTTATTTATTCATCATATATAATAAATACAGTAGTGTTAACTGAGATGTGAGTACCATTATGCGATACCTGACCTCACACAATAATTATGTTTATTCACATAAAACAAATAAACTATAATTATAATATACGAACTATTAAAATGTTATTTATCTGTAAAATAATATAATATTTATATTCTATAAGCTTTATTATTCCACAGTAGCTTTGTATAATTGAGACTTGTAGTTACAAAAATCCTATGAATATTGACATATAGACAAACTATCTACATTAAATATATCTGTTAGACGTGTAACGTCAATGCATTTTATAAAGTCCCGATGACACCCACGGGTGTCAGTTGTGTATTTCTGATTATATTTTAATAAGCTTACTATCAGTAAAAGAATAGCAAACAGACAAGCAATGATTGATTATGCATCGTGAATTGTAGATGGAGTTTTATTATTTTGATTCATTTTATTATAACTACTATAATTAAAACTTTATAGACTATAATTATTGATTTTACAGTCTGAGTCGAGTAAGTATATAATCTTAATAATTTATTCTTTCTTAAAGTTCAGACGAAGGGAAGTATAATTGTATCATCTTTAATAATCTTATTATAAAATATTCTATTATTAGCTATCAATAAATCTAAAATTTCATGGATTTTGTATCATTTTTATTATATATGTTATAGCTTCGGTTATATATATAATATAACGGGGCAGCATCTTTGTTCCTCTTTACTACCATATAACCATCGCAGTAGTGCAAAAACTACTTCAGACATTTATAATAAAATACTTGTATTGATAACAGATAAAAATATCATATAACCATAATATTGCAACAACGATTCAGACTGTGGTATACGAAGTATAATTATTAAATATTGAATTCACTTTAAAAAATTTGGAACCTTATTAATTATTGAAATTTTTATCACAACAATTTTAGTGAAATTTTATAATTAATTTGAACTCAATTATCTGTTGAAGATTTGTTTTGTTTACTTTTAATCTTCTTAGTTAATTTAAAAATGCTATCCGGGGTTAATAAAACCAATTACTTTATATACATTATATTATATAAGAGCTTATTCAAATGATGAATTCAATCCCTTTCAATTATGCATATCTATTTGTATTAAAAGTTAAGCAAACACTTCTACACCTGCACCATTTTCACACAATTACAAACACACCTTCATATACACTCATATGATTTTTATAAGATTCTGTTAATCACAATTATAAGCATGTGTAATACTTTGGCTTCGTTTAAAAATCGTATACTTCTGTTCGCTGGTCGACAAACAATTTTACTTTTGATATTATCTTTAGTGCTTTATAGTATTGTGAGTTTAGGATTTTAAATTTAAATTTCCTGTTGGATGCGCTTTTTTCCTTTTTACTCAGGTTTAACCTGCGTAGGTCCCGGATTGTTACTCACTGTCGGGATAAAAAATATCCTATGTTACTCCGTGATAATGTAGCTTAGAAATGCAATAATTTTTTAAACAGTTTCAGTAATATTTGAGATTACCCAATACTTAAAAATTTTTACTATCAAAATATACACCTAAATTCTAAGATCCGAACCGAAGATATATATATAATAAACCAGCTCTGATTCCGAAGGGACGCCATGTTACCAAATATTTGACAGTTTGTAGGTTAACATGAGTTAATTACCAATACATCATTTCAGGTACCATATATGGTACTCGTATATTAACATTGAGTTGGGTAATCAGATGATCAAAATTATGATTGTCTTATTTTATTTGCAATTTATTTACTTGAAATCAAAAAAGTAAATTTAATATGCAATTAATCTTTTTAGTGTAATTGTGTAATATACGTAAGTGATGCATTAGAAAGCACAGTATTTAATATTTGTAGTCGTTTTATTTCTTTACAGAGTATAAGGTACACACATAGGACCTCCATATTTAACCATTTGACTGCTACGTACCGCAAAAGCGCTGCGTTCATTTGTCACGAAAACCGCTATTATAGTAACTTTGTTGCTTCGTATAATTTTAATTCATCGAAGAAAACGACTCAAGTTATAAAGTATTTAATTTTTCTTATTCACATTCACAATTAATATTGTTTCATTATAATAAAAGAATTATTAAAATTGATTGATATTTATCTAAATGCGAGTGTTTTATTTGATAACATCAAGTCAAAATATGTCCCGCAGTTTTCAACATTCTCGCCAGAATCGCTTAGCAGTCAAACGGTTAAAGAAATACCTCATATTCAACTGGTTATTATAGAGTAGAACCTAATATTGCAGAAGTCTCGTTTATATTTTTAGAATTTTTTAATTTGTGTATGTTGATGTTTTTATAAAATATATAAAAGTCGGTAAATAAACTATATTAATAAAATTAAATTCATTCATAAAGTACATAAATTAAAAAAGGAAATCATAAAATACCATGAAGGCTTTGATATTAAAGATATTAAACTAAATCTGTCGGCGCGTCTCTGTCCCACTCCATTTTCTGTAAGCTCGAGTGAGCGACGCGCGGCAGTCGACAACACCGCAGCATGGTGTCTTGACCATCACACATACAACCTTAGTTAAGACGATTTATTTACAAAAATACGCAAAGTGGAATCTTTTACATATATAGACAATTAAAAAATATATATAATTTTGTGACCAAAAAGTTTCAATATCAAAGGTGCTGTTAATGCCTTCTATAATATAAATATAAGTGATTTATTGTGATTTTAGTGAATTAAAATTATGAATTGTGTGAATAACAAACGCGCGGATATGGCGGGAAATATTGACAGGTGAGTTTTATAAATTATATATACATAATAAATTATTTTTAAGTGCTGTTATTATTATTAAACGTATTCATAATTTTATTGAAACAAGAAAACTAAGAGGTTATAAATATATAATGAATATGAATATTAAAAATACCAAATGACCACAAAAATATAAAAATAAGGAAAGAGTGAGAATTGAGGAAAAATACTGAAAAATAAATAATATAATCACAAAGTTTATTAGTTTTAATATTAATTTATGCGTCTAGTATTAGTTCACAATGCAATGTTGTTTGAGACATAAGTTTAAATTAAATGACTTTACAATAGTCTGACACAATGATAAAATCTTGCGAATTTTTTTTTTTAATATAAACAAAAAATATAAACATGTTTACTTGACTTAACTATTCAAAATTAATAAAAAAATATATTTACATATATGTAAAATAAATGTTAAAAATAAAAATATTTAAAGTAGTATAAAAATTATTTAAAATGATCACCAATCGTGAACCTGTGAACTCTAATATTTGATAACAATCCCTTTCAACTGAGCCATAATGATATACACTACAATGAATTTAATAAGAATTATTTCTCTCATGACTTAAATAAATATTCAAAGTACGATTTCAACACTATGAATACACGTATAATAATATATATGTGACGTATGTTGTTAATTATAAAATAACCAATATTTAATACAACAATATATATACATATATAATTCAATTAATAGAAAACTCTAGAATAGTAACAGATTCCACATTAAAAATGAATAAAACTTTAATAAAACAAATGAAGTCATTATAATGTAATCAACACCTCACTGTTATTTTATTGTTATCTAAAAATTCACTAAATATATACAAAATAATGTCAAATATTTTTATAACAAACCGACAAAGAAGTAAACATTATATGAAAACATAAATGAATATATGAAATCTTTTCAGTCCTGGATTAAAACTTGTAAAATAAATGAAATCTATTATCCGTACATAGTTCACTCGGCTTGTTTAATTTCATAAACCTCAAATACAATGAAAATACTCTTGAAGTTATCTAAAAAGAGAAGTTCAAAACATATTGTGGAGCTCTTTGAAATAGTTTTTAAATATTTGCTGGAATTTGTGATTAGTTTAAAACATTTAATATAAAAATAACTGAATTTATATAATTAATATTAATATACAAAGTTCTTAATAATTAAATACTTTAATTACGTAATATAAGTAAAGTAACTGGTTAATTGAATATTTATATAGTTATATGTGACAAGTATATATTATGTTGAACTCGTGTTTCATTGCGGAACCAGTTTGATTAAATCAACAAAGATACTACATGTAGTATTGTTTTAATTGTATGAACTATTAGATACAGACGATGATAATTGACCATGAATTTACCAAATGCCTACTGTTTTAATTATAAAATAAGACTTTTAGAATAAGAATTTAAAATCTCACTTTTTTATAAATTCATTTCTTTTTATTATTTACACCGTAATAGAATATTTAAATTTCAAACAATAACATAAACTGAACACTCCACCCTTGTCTGTTTGTGTGTCAATTCATCTAAATACGTACTTTCTGTTGTACTTGACCATTGTTGTGCTCTCACCGCGAACTATTTAACGAATTTAAAACTGTAATCTGGTAACTACCGGATTTGGTTATAATTATTAAAATATATTGCATTATTCCGATATCACTAATACATACAATGCAATCTTTGGAATCTTTTACGTAGAGTTCTCTCTCTCATTTACTGTTAGAAACTTATTTCTTAAAAGAAAGATAAAAAATATAATGTTTCACCAATACAAAATATAAAAACCAATATTACTAGTAATTAAATCCATATTTCTTTATCATATGTACTGTAATTATTTGTGTGAACTATTCTCAATGGAGGAGTGAATGAAGTACATCATCAATTAAAACTAAAAAAAACTTTATAGTTATGTTAATAAAGTTCAAATTTGGATACAAAATTTCCTTAGGTATATAATATTACTTATTGTATTTTTCGTTATGTTTTATCAAAGAATCAAGCAAATGTTTTATAATATATTATTTTTATAAAACCATTTTCTACCACAAAACTGTTACGAGCTCAAAAAATGTACTATAAAAAATGGGTAATAATTATAAAAACGGTAGTATTATTTAATGCTTCTTGATATTGGCAAGTTCATCGAACAATATTATTAAAAGTAAACCACAACAAACTCTTACACAGTCATTAGACTCAGTACTCACCGCCAGTAAGTTTTGGCAACCAAAGCATCAACAACGTGCACTGCTCTCTGCAGACGAGAACTAACACAGAACACATTGGAATAATTAGTTTGATCGGATTTAATAAGATGTTAAACATAAGTGTTATATATTTATTTATATATATATATATATATAAATAAATCAAACTGTAGGCTCACACACTCTATTGGCGTGTGAGCCTGTGTATGCACTCCGGTCATCAGCGCGACGTCCTAATAAGAGAATTATTGCCCTCTTTTATTTGTAGACCGTAAAATGTGATGTCGCCTATGCTGTTGGCCAGTTTAGTATATCCTTCTTAATCTACTTATTCACAAAGACTTTTTCAAAGAAATAATAGTATACTATCTCTGTGCCCTCAAGAAATCAACATAAAGTAGCTATTATAGCTGCATTACGAACCGTAATTGATATAATATAAATCTCACTCCTCATTTACTTAACTGATGTGTTAGAAGAATTTTTTTTTATGGTATGCTTAACAAAAGAGAATCCTTTTGTTGATATGTGGTGCTGTCGCTTAAGACATTCACAAATTTGAAGACTGTCTGCTGCAATCTCAGAACCACCCAGAATAGGAAATACTAAGACATATGGAGAGAAAGGAAAATGGTTTATTGATCTGTCTCTCTCAATCATCAAACGAAAAGTAAAGCGGTTGAGCCGTACAATGTGACTATAGCTATACTCTACCTACCTGCAAAAATGTCTAAATATATGACATTTTATTTTGTTCGGTTTGAAGGCCTAATTACGGAGCTCCATTTAATTTTAGACGAGCTAACTTTATTACTTTTTACTTTCGCATGACCCTGTATCTCATACCCGCCCTCAAAGATTCTAAAACATTATTATTTCTTTCATTATACAAACAATAGGTCCTGGTGTATTTTAATTCTGCAATTCAAATGACCTCGCATGAACTCTATCCAATATGATACTCATTTAATACAAGCTCTCTATTTTTTGATACTCTATTTATTATTTTTTAAAATTGATTATAAATCCTTTTTCTTAGTTTGGTTTTAATTATCATTAAATGTATTTAATTGTAATATATAATATTTCTAATACACACAGACCATATATAACCTTAAATGTATTATTTTAATAAGAATATGATATATATTATTTTAATAATGAGGTATGCAGGGAGCGTAGCGTTTGGCGCTCCGTCGTCTCTGGCTACCCCGCAAGGGATATGGCGTGAAGCTAAAGTAAAGTAAAGTAAAGTAAAGTAATAAGAAACAAATCCTGTTTATACTTAACCATTAACTAAAATAAACTTGAACTACTGAATTGAAAAATATTAAATACAGCAAATAATGACATTACATAAATACATATATACATACATTCATTCATACGTACATACATAATATATATATTATATAAACGTAACCCCTAAAGCAACAGGATGGTAGACTTATCCCTTACTGCTCGTAGATCATATAGAAACCTTTTTTTTTTTAATCCCAAAAATACTACAGGTTCTGAAGTATATGCATCAGACCTGAGTCGGAAGTTATAAAAATAATATTTGGGTCACATTTAAATGTAATGTGAAGTTATTAATAAACAAAAAATAATTCTCAACTGAACTAGATATTTCCTTTGTACATATCAAATACATCTTGTAATGTTCTGTATCATTGAAAGTGAGTGCGTGTGTTTGAACAAACACCGATAACCCCGTGCTTCTCACCATCTCATGATAACCTTATGTATCAAAATAAACTATTTTTGTCTAAACGTACACCATATTTATAAACAACTTAATACTACTGATAAAATACATTAAACATATTATGATATAAAAATACCACTTCATACTTTTCTTTTGACGCATAAATTCCGACTCTTATTTCGGAAGTATTATAATTTGTTTCTTTGTCCCTGTTTGTATACACGCACATAAATAGACAAACTGATAATCAGTTTGTCTATTTATGTGCGAAATCAGAATCAGTAATCAGGGCTTCTTTGATCCTATATATCAAAGTTATTTTATAATTGCCCATCATTAAATTAATTATATATAATTATATTTAATTGTTACACGTACATACAGCAGGTGTTATTTATTATTTTATTGTATAATTAAATATTAATCGATTCAAAAAGTGGCAATTTATGTTAGTTTATTATTAAAATGTTTTTATAACTTGTAATTATCTTCATTAAATGATATGATTGATAGAATATTAATATCACTATCAAAACGTAAAAATCGGAGTACAATAAATATAAATCATGAATACATTATATATTGAATACAAAAGACATGTCCTTCTTGAAACATGACCTGCAGCTTTTTACTGTTAGTATTGAATTGTGTCAGTATTATCAAAATGTTTGTAGATTCAAGAGACATCTTGAGTTCTGTTTCTATCCAATACATTATTTATTGTGGTCACGAAACTATTCTTTATATATTATATTTCATCTCGTCACAAAAGAGATACGTGATTGTAATCACATAGGTCGTAGTATTATGTAGTGATTGTTTAAAAAATAAATTAAATAAAATAAAATGTATTGTAAAATATTTAATAGAGGTATTTTCCTTCCTTAAACTTATACTTTTAGGAAAAATTAGTTCGAATATATATTCAGTACTTTCAAAATGTACACAATAAAATATAGGACATTATTTTGAAATATAATAGAAATTATACACATCGCAAAAACCTAGTTAAAAGCATTACAAAAAAACTCAGAATTGAATTATATCTGCTAAATTATATATCCGTACAATTGGACCCAAATAATAGATTTTCCAACATGTATTTGTGATTAAGCCGTTTGCAAAAACATTGAGTTTTTATGTATCTGTCGGTGCGATACTGCTTTCAAATTTAAACATCATCTGACAGAGATTAATAGTGATGATAGGATCGCTTAAAACATACGGAAGTAATGACATAATAATATCATCAATACAAATGTATAAACTCAGAAGTATGGATAACGTAATAAAAAACAAACGTTTCTGAATGAAAGCCGGTTTATTTATGAATAAAATGATTTGACAACATTGTCAAGAGTAACACAAATAAGTACAAATAGTCATTAATAAAGATAAGCGCGGATTTTTGACAGCAAATTCAGTGTTACCCACACTGAATTTGCTGAATTTGCTTTTTTTTTTAGAGATAATAAAAAAAATGTACTGCTAAAATAAAAACCGTATTACTAATTTATATTGTATTAAATCCAGTCGAATAACAATGAAGTTACTCTATTAATACAAGTAACAGCTGGACCCGATCAGAGACTGATGTTACTGCGAACTAGTACTCTTTATTTTGTGTATAGAATTTAAATATTGTAACTGACAGATAATACTTTATTATAGTTATTTAATATACAACAAAATTATACTAAAAACTAAAAGTTTGTTACACAAACTAACAATATAAACTCGACCGTGAAATTCGACAAAATCGAACCCACTACTACGACTTCTTTCATGTGTAATTAATTAAGTTTTATACTTAGAGAGAAGGTGATGTATAATATTTTATTTCATTAAAATATTTGATACTATTTTGATAATGCAGTCATTTGGTTGAATGTAAATTAATTAATACTTATATATGAATATTTACAACTATTGTTATTATAATATATAAGTAAAGGATACAAACTTTAAAACTTTAAAAAGTAGTTTTTTATCCATGACAAGAGATTTCTTATGAATTTTTGATAACAACTGTTTGTATTATGCGTTGTTAATCTCCATAATTCCCTAATTTCAAAGACAATAAATAAAATATATATTATTCATATATTATATATATGAATAATATAATAATATATTATAAACTAGTTAAATATTATTCATATATTTTGTTATATTTAGTAATTTATATCAAGTAATTCGACAATTAAACTCCGCGTCACTTCAAACGCCAGTCGCTCAGTAAATTTAATTTTACTTAGTTGTAACATTATTATACACATGTACGTCTACAACTTATTTTATCTATTTCTTCTTACTTAATTTATATTTCACACACTTATATAAAATTTTGATTGAATTTGTGTTTAAATCGCTTCATACAACGAAAACATAAAATAGTGTTAGTTCGCACTTATGTAAGTCCCAATAGAAGTGTAATCATTATTTTAATGTAAATTCGATACGATGTTTATTTTAACTCTGTTGTATTTTTTGTTACTTGATACATAACTAGCTATTGCCGGCGATTTCATCTGCTTCTTACAGCTGATTACTGTAATCTATGTATTTTATTAATATTTTTTAACACCCAATCACGTTTAGGGTATGTTGATTTAGATAATAATACATGCACGACATTACATTTAAATTCGTACATTTTGGTTTATGCGCGAACAAACAAACATACAACAATTTTTAAAACATTGTTTTGAATATTGTTATGAAATTAATACGTAGCAATGTTTTACTTAATATTTAATGTTACTATTTTGGTATATATATGATGAATTGCTCAGGTGCATTTACATAAAAACATACAAACTATTTACATAAGATTTAATTATAACCGAAGCTTGATTATACATACTAAAAAGATATATATCTTGTACATGCTCCTTCCGACTCAAGAATACCTTATTTTATACTTACTAACTTAAATAATAATATGTTTTAAATATGTTTTTTAAAATTATAGGAATATTTTAGAATGAGATATGGTACTATAGTATGGTAATGCTAGTATCACAGAAAAGAATTTTTGAATAAATTATAATAGTTACATAAACAAATATTTTTTTCTGTGAAAATCGGAACCGCGACCTTCCGATAAGTATTCCGCATCAATAACCAATAATTAATACATACCAATAATATATACATTATTAAAGAACATTTATACTATCGTTAATATAACATGCAATCTTTGAAATATTTTTCATATAACCTATCTCGCTGGAATAATATTTTCCGGTATGTAGAGTCTTCCTAACTACAAGTAGACGTGTGAAGTTTTATTGAGATATATTCAATATATTCCAAATGATTCACATTCAAAGATACAGACAGTAAAACAGAATATAATGTTTTGGTACATTGGTAATAACATTTCAATTAAATATAAACAATACTTACAGTACAGACAGTCTTAACACATTGTTATACGGATGAAGTGAACGTGTTTTGTAAATCAATGACATCATGTTCAGATATTCCTGACTGAATGTATTTATTGTATGTCTTGTTATGTTATCTTAAATTCAGATGTACAAAAGACTACATATAGTTAAGTTTTTTAATTCTTTTTCGAATCTAATTATACAAGATTGTCGTTTGAGTTTACACTCTCTTAAATTAGTGACACTTAAGAACTGAATATACCTTAACATCGACAATAATAGATTTGTTAGATATTTATTTATACTATAAAAATATGATGTTATAAAATTATATAACATGTAAAAATAGTGATCACTTAATTAGTTTCAAAGTCTTAGAATAGATAAAAAGGGAGTAGCTTCTGAAAGAATTTCCCTTGACTACTTAAAACAGTTAAAATTAACATTTAGTACTACAATACAGTAGTTTGTACATGTAATGTTTTATAAGGTCTATATATAAATGTGTAATATATTGTAATGTATGGTATTTATTGATTATTTTTTATTACTTATTGTTATACCGTAATAAGATGGTCATATCAAAGAAATTCTATTCATATTTTTCATTTATATTAAATGTTTATTGTAATATGTGGATTTAAATGTACAATAAATATATTGAAATATATCTTATCATCATGCTTTAGTTTTGGTTATCGATAACACAATATTATAGTGCAATTTATTAATATCGAATAATATTTTTAAGAAGTAGACAAGACAGTTTTTGAAACTTCGATGTTTCTTGATTACTATTTTATATTTATTTAACCGGCAGTACTTACGTGAATTAACTTAAAATCTGTCCAATTTAAGTTTAACCCGTCTGAGGTACTGATGAGCTAGGAGCATGGTACAACAGTTCAATGAACTGCGTGCAGCAGTTCTTTGGGCACGCAGTGAAGGTAGTGGCAGCTTCGGAGATCCCCTGCAGGTCTTCATCGCTCGTCGTTCTAATAGATTGTGTCCAACTAGCACGTCGAAAGTGGTTGTTTTTTTTTTACAAATTTTATTATAATTCCAATTATCTTTAGGCAGCCAGGCAAATAAAAAGTAATGAATGTTAAAATAATATAAAATTACATTAAAATTATATTTTCTTGTTAAGCATAATATAAAATCAAATTATGATCTATGTAAAAAGGTTACATAATGAAATTCCAAACTTTTTCTCTCTCATTAAAAAACCCTGAAAGTTTAACTTTAATGTTACGAAAACATCCCTCACAAGGATTCTTCGAAAAGTGGTTACAATGAACTTGTTGAACCTCTATTTAAAAAATATCACAAACATAAAAAGTATAAAGATAAATCCGGTTTAAATATTTGATCAGAGAAAATGTATAATTATTATAAAATATAAAGTATTACAAATTATTTCTGAACTTACCTCTCGTTTTATCGTTGCCAATACCATACGAAATTTACCAATTGTTTTAAATCCATACGAAATAAATAACAGTATGTTAATTTTTATTTAAAATGTTAATTAATAAAATCAACAAAATACTCATTGTTCTAGAATTATATAAAATATGTTTTCTTGTTAATTCTTCCTATATTAATATCGCTAGGACCTTGATAGATTTATAAATAATATGAGTTTTTTTTAATCAGTAAAAACAAACACTTTAAATCACAAATAATTGTATTATTTAAATAGCTAATGAGTAATAAACAGATTATCATAAAAATTTGACATGTAATATTTGTTTTATTCATACGTTACGCGTTTCCAAACACTTTATCCGATTATAAAATTTTAACAAATAGTGAATTGGTTTCCGTTCTTTCATTATATCTAATTTAGTTCAACCATTTCACTGTAAGTGACGTTCAAATAGGTTGTTTATACTTTTATGTTCAAATACCCATATACATATTTATTTACTATTGAATCCGTTCCTATGTCGCGACATCTAATTAGAAACTTCACGAATATCCTAATATCATGCAGATCACGTCTTGATAATCCAATATCAAATATACACTAGTAGTTAACACCTTTGAGATATATTATATCTTGTCAGAAGTGATTTTGAGTTACTAATAATATTATATTACTTTAAGTGAATTATAAATAAAAACGAAATCACCGTCTTTGCTCAAATGTTTAGAACAACTTAGTCATGTTCTAGAGTAAAGAGGTAAGAACTGAAAAAGAAATTTTACATACATTTGTTTTGAAATGTGTTATAGTTATAGTTGTATTATATAAGAAATATAGAAAGTAAAGAGACATACGAGTATGCCAAGGTATTAGTAGTCCTCATATTTTAACTATCTATTGATAACAAAACTTAATGAAATTATAATTTTACCGATCGCGTCAAAATCAAATATCCATATTCTTTTGTTACTCGTTTTCTCTGGACAAACTTCTTTCTTCTCCATACCGTCTTTCACGCAATCCATCTATCCATCTTTTCTTCGGCCGTCCTCTACCTATCCATCCCTACACTATCATACGAGTACCTAGCACTCTTTTGGTTATATGCCTTTTAATAGAATTACCTTCTTAAATGTTCAATTAAAATCTTAATTATAGATTGTCCTTTAATCTACAGAACTAGTACCATGTTATAAAAATTATACCCAATATTTATAAATATATTAATAGTGAAGCGTGAAGTAACATTCCAATTAGTCAAATTAGGGTTAACATTAACATTGAGTTTTACGCACGTGCGAATACAGAACAGCAATATACGGGTTACAATATTTAATATAAAAATAAACAAACAGTCATTCTTTCACACAATTCGTAATGGTAGATGATAATTCGTCTCTCATAAAGATAACGAGTCTTTGACGACCGTGTTTAATGTTACGAGTTATGATACAATGTTGTTGTAAGAATTAACTAAAAACATTTGGTTATTTGATTACTTTGGTTACTTCCAAGAAAGAAAGTATTACTTAGATTGGATTGCTTTTAAATTTTTGTAGCAATAAACTATGACCTTATTTACACATTTTACAGAATAAAATCTTTTACGACCACGGGCTCTATTTCAGATGCACAGAGTCGCCAGTAATAACTAGTGTAGTTTAATAACTTTTTTACTCTAATTGTAGCGTTTCTCTCCGATTGCTTTAAATCAAAATTCTATTGCAATATTTTAAAGCTAGCTCATAGACCACCTCATGTTAGAAGTAATTATGAAAAGAAAAATATTCTAATAGAATGTTACAAAATATATAAGGTTAAATATGTTTTAATTGTGTACTTTTTTATAAATAATATATAAATATTTAATTAATATAATGATGTCATAAATTTGAAATAAATCTGAATTAAACACTCGTATACATTTTAAATATGTATTGTGGATTGCACAAATGCGGGCAACCAGTGGGTGTGAACCGCAGAACATTTAATTTAAGTAAAAGTTGTACAATGGTTTTCATTGTATTAAATAAACCCAAATTTGAAACAAATATGATAATTAAGGGTTTTATAGAAAAAATCTGTGCATAATAAATCTTTTTAACAATACGAAGAGACTTTGCCCCTAAAAATACAATTCATTAAAATATATATATTTATTGTTAAATATCTTTATAATAAAATAAGTATCTCTCTTCTTATATTTATTTATTTAATCATGATATAAAATAATTTTAAATAATTATATTATTTAAATAATTTATATACAAATTTAATTGAAACCTTTATCTTATTCATATGTCACACACAAAAAACACACACATACGAAATCTTATGTTACATACACAAAAAAATCACACACACATACCAAATATACCACATAATAATAAAAATGTAAGATTATTGACCTGTAGTGGAGATCGTCACACACATACAAATAAACATCATTGTATTTTACCATTCAACCTCCGGACCTACAAGTTACTATGACTCATGGTGTAGGTTAAGAGCTTTGATATTTACTGACTCTGTAACATATTTTATTATAAATATTATATGTTAATTTTATTTCGAAGATGTATCCGTACGATGTGTTAGTAGTGTCGAAAGATGTCATGAAAGTCTTTATGATATAAATACCAAAAATTGGATTGATATTCAAAGTCAAGATTTTTTAAATCAAATAGACAAACATTGTAGTTATGAAACATTAGATTTAGTTAACACAGTTCCAAAACTTTAGTCCAGGGAAAAGAATCAACAAGTACCTGAGTACACTTTATCTTATTATTACTTTAATTTAGTTTAAGTGTTAAGTCATAGTCAATGATATGTGAGAACAGATTAGTATTCAATTAAAACGTGGTTACAAGACAAGACTAAATTAACTAATTATACTACCACTATGATGCTCTTACATTTACAACCTATTAAGGATGATTCTTAACCATACAAAATAACAGTATTTTTATAACGTCTTGTTTGAACTAATAACACTAATATTAAAAAGCTGAGATGTTTTTTGTTTCTTTAATCTACAAATAGGATTAAAAAATGCTTTTAAAAACACATTTATCAGATGATAAATGAGTTTTTAAAAGTTAAGGGAGATTTACAATACAATCAGTTTTATAGTTCACGGGGACGGAACCGCAAAGAACATCTAGTTTTAAATACACATAAAAAACTTCGAAACAGTTTGTTGCCTGATTTAATAAAATATATTTAAAACTCAAGAGATATTTTAATGTTTTTTATTTTAATATACTTTTTTTTAAAGATTCGCTTGTTAATGTATAATGCAAATCGTCTGCAGTATATCATGAGTTATAATAATATCATGAGTTTGACCTTTTTCCCCTTAGAAAAAATATAAAACCGATACCTCCTCAGCAAAGTTTTGACGTATTTTAGAAAGTTACAAACTATTTACAGTTAAATTAGAGACAGTTGATAGACAGATTAACAGATTGTTAGCTCACGGAGTGTATGTAATTTAAGAATTAATATAAATGTACTAAAAGGATTCATATCAAACATCTCTGAAGCCATCTTCATTGTTAGCTGTAATAACATAAGCAACGAGTCAATTACTGTTAGTACTTTGTCAAGTACACGCTTTGTTGTTTGTGATAATTACTCAAACTTATGTAATATAACAACACACTGGAGCGACGACTTTGAAGATTATTGTTGATATTATTTTGATTCGAGTTTCAAGTTCATCTGATCTTATTGACCATTAACAACATGATACTTAGTTTTTAATTGCAATGTAAGATACAATGAACTATGATATTTAATATCTATTTCTTTTCACAGGTAATTAGTATGCAGTACGTAAGCAGTAAATATATGAGGTGATGAATTATAATATAAGTATTAGAACTCCTATTAATAACGAATTATAAGATCACAATACGCATTAATTAATTGATGTAGAACAATTGTAAAAACACGTTCAATGAAATGAGTTTTAGGACAAGTGCGATACTAAATAAATAAAAAGAAAGATACTACATATTAACTTATGTTCCTATCTGAATGAGTTCCTATCTGAATTGTATGTGGCCTCATACACTTCTTATTAGAATGTCTAGATATCATAGATAAAAAGTAGACTGCATATTAAGTGAACTTGTAAAGAACTACTCGAGAAACGTTCAAGAAAACTGTCGAGATTTTTCAACTCTATTATGGAACATACATGCATTCAAACTTGGAAAAAGTATTGTTTATTAAAGATAACAAATTTAATTAATTTATATTACCTAAAATAATTTCACGTTACATAAAAGAACAAAAATACACATCCTTCCTGTCGCACTAACTTCCTACATTACTTTTTTGCGATACAGGCTATAAGACTGGAGTGGTTTCCGCATTAATATTAAAAGTAGACATATTTTTAGAACTTAATAAAAAATACATTTCACACTCTGTAACAGTATATTATGGAAATTATGTTTTATAAGACTCTATAAAGTCTAAAAATAATTTCATTCTATATTTACAAATTACCAGTCATTGTATTTTAAATCTATATATATGTAATTGGACTTGCTTTTTTGGCTTGTATTTGCAATTGCAACTGGTTTAGATTACTTTTAGGGTTTGCAGATAGAGAATGAACATCTGTCTTTCTAAGATATTTCGAACAAAATCAATTAATATATAATTAGTTCCACAAAAATATAATTTAATGCCGATTAAAGATATTAATCTATTACCAGGAGTAATTGATACTCCTGGTAATAGATTAATATCTTTTTTCTAAGGGTTTTGATGGATATTCGTAATTTTTTATACCAGTAGAGAAACTACTATATTGGGTATGTCGCTATATTAGTTCTTAGGAAAATACTAAATTGAAAGATCAATTAAAAACATATTTTTCTTAAAATTATCTAATCACAAAAATATTAATACTGTAATGTAATGTTTTGTTCTGAATACCTATTCAAGTAATGCACTACAAAATAACTTCTTACGTTAAAAGCTGTGCTCACTCGTATGACCTGAAGGCGATGAAAAAACGTGACCACGGAACACGACAATATAAATTGTTCCCAAGTTTTATTTCGCTTTACAAAACTTTTCAACTTCGTCAAGTTGTCCGTAAATGCTCTTTTGAAAGAAACCTCACAAATGTTCTAGGAAAATAACTCAAAATACTTTTAAACACATCAATTTACAATATGAATTACAAATAGCATGTATTTATAAAAGAAATCGTCGTCATTAGAGAATAAGTAATATCCGTGATTGTAAAACCAACACTTCGATACAAACTACACCAGAACTTGGAACTATAATTTGGATAAATGGATGGAAAATCGAACCAAGGTTTGTTCATGTCTTGGGTAATTAACAACTAGACCAACAAGAACAAAGAACACTTAAAATTATCGTTTAAGAACTGTCAATTCCTATATCAATGGAGTAAAATTAGTTTAAATTAACAGCGTAACTCATTAAACACGATCAAAGGAAATAGTTACGTATCATACGATTAACAATTACGCGATGTGTTTTGAATTGAAAATTATCCCATCATGGTCACACTACTGACACTTGCAATTAATACATATAGACAAAGTATTTAAAATTTACATAAAGTGAAGTTATTTTCGTAATACAAACATGTTGTGATTGTTTTACATAATCAAAAGTAAATCAAGGCAATTACAAATAAGTCGATCCATTCAAGGAATTCAACAACATTCACAAATTATAAATAATTTGAAAATGTATTTTACTTAAGCAATATTCCATAAAAATATCATAAAGGCAAGTTCTGTTATATTATATTATATGTGAAAGAGGTACTCCTCTTCTCTGAGTCTGATATTGGCTAATATTTATCCTATGAGTTGTTAGAAGCGTTATTCAAACGTACAAAGTGCATATATAGGAGTAATATATATTTTAGTAACTGATACTCGAAGTAACGCAATCTCAGACTCACTTGTTCAAATTGTGTATTAAATACAGAGCGAATATAACGCCCTCATAATATTACAAACAAAGGTCTTTACACAGTGAAGGAGGAATAATGTACACTATATTTTAAGCCCACTTCTGCAACAAGAGATACAGAGCCTACATTTGATTTCAATAATAATAAATAAGACTGTCCTTACATATGAAATGTAATATATTTGTATATATGTATATATATAAATATATATATATATGTAAACTAAAAAAGGTATATGTTATTATGACATTAAATCTTCTCGTCAATTAATAGATATCATTCCTCTTTGCTTAATTTATAAAAAGATCAGAAGATTTAAATATTTAAATCGAATCAACAACGACCGCAAACCATTTGGCTATGGACTGATACATTCATTATATATAATTTTAGAATGTTTAGAATACAGTTAATTTATAATAAACTTTACATATATATTTTAACGTTCATTTTAAATTGAAAGATATTTTATATTTAATAAAAAGAAAAGCAAACTCATCATTATTTAAATGATATTTGCATGCGAGGTAAAAGATACTCAAATATTGCCTGCAGCTTCGAGTAAACGTGTTATGTAACATTACTTTAAAAGTATAAAAGTATCCATTATTTCTTCAGAAACTTAAGAAATGTGTCTTTTAATTTTGGGACAGGACACATATTTATTTCTCTTTGTACACATTTAGAATTTTTAGTAAACTAGTTTAAAAACACAGCCCGGCTTGAGATGCATTTTTAAGATATTCATAAGTGCATCCATTGTAGGTTCTCTTTAAGTTTCCTAGAACTTAAACTGCATTGTAGAATATTTTCCCGAACTGTATAAATTTATAGTACAATACATTAATGTCATTTTCATAAAGAATATTTCTTTAAACCTAAGAGCTCTTAATTGATGCACCGCAGTACACTGCATACAAATAAGATATTAGAGAGTAAGGAACATTACTTGATTAAGTTTTAACAGAATTACTAACTGCGGGACGAGAAACTAGAGGATACATTGTCTTAACTATATTATATAGTAAAGTGGTTGAGTGCCTGAATTAAAAAACATGTATTAAATATTCCCCAAAATATTTAAATTCATAATAATTATGATATAAATTGTTGTAAAATAAGAGTATTCCCACATAACCTCTCAGTCTTAATTATTTTAAGCGACAGTATCTCTGGTTTTAATTTAATGTATCTTAAAGAGGAAAATTCTTAAATATATAAAGAAATATTAATATATTTAATATCCTCTAGACTTTTAAGTCGATCTTTAAAATATAAAGCGCTTTAGCGTTTGGATATCAAGCACATGTAACAAGCATTCTAGCCACGTTTTGCAATAACGTTTCCAGATGTACAAAATACTGTAAATAAATATATAATTCCCGGTAAAATCTTCATTGTAATTTTTGTTTTCTTTTCTTATCGTGACGTCTTTTTAACTTATCATAATGCTTCGCAAAAAGTAGATATAATTTTAAGCACGTTTTCCAATTAATACTTTTATTAAAAATCATGTTCAACGACATTTTAATGAAAAAAACTTATTTAAGATAGTTAAGATTGTAGATTTAATTAAAACTTGTGTTATTTTGAATATATTTTTTGTATGGAGCAAATAAACAGGTCATGAAGAACTAAAGGTTAAACATTGTTACTTACAGATGATTTATTACTACCAAGAAACAACAAGAGGTGAAGGAAAGAAGAAAGGAGGGGTAGAGGTTATGCATCTAGCATTTTACATAACGCATTTGTAGTAGTTATTTTAAACCGATCACTCTACGCAAGGGTGGTACTACCCCTGTCAAATCACCCCGCAACCGAGGTTCACTCAGTTGGATACCAGGAGGCTCTAAAGCTTATAAAAAATAGAATAAAATATAAAAAGCGTTCTTACCGAGCATAATGTGAATATGAATAATATGACAAACGTTTCAAAATACCTGAGTTCAAACAGCGTTAATATTGGTGTAGTTTATTATAAATATTTGAAAGGTATATTCTGACATAGACACAGAATTGCCCTTATAAAAAAGGTTCTTAAGATAGTGCGCTATTGCCTGTTTGGAGTATGTGTGGTTTGATAACACAATAAATTTTACGTACTAGTCCTTGTGCACGTTGATCCTCTCTTCTATGAGATTCGCGACGTACGGACTACTGTTTACCGTTAAGAGGATATGTGATATAAGGATATATGCCATCAGCATTTAGGAGTCGGATAAAGATAATGTTTAGGATACAATCTGGGTTTCGCTATATGTAAGAAATGTACATATTATATGTTTCTACATTAAAAGGTGCAATAAACTCGAAGTATAAAACTTTATAAATATTTGAAGAAGGCATGCAAAAAAATAAATATCCTAAGCTAAATCCATTTTTATTGGTATTACTAAAGATGTCGCTAGTAAAGTATAATATTAAGCTTGGAAAAACAATTACTCATCGAACACATTTTTAAGCATTCATACGTGTCAGAACAAAACTCATGTTTTTTTATCCATAAACCGCAGATGTTATTTATTAATATTAGAGTATATAATGTGGATACAATTATAGATATTAATAAATAACATCTGCGGTTTACAATTACAACAATTATAAACGTATTTTTATCACTTGAAACATTAAATGATACTTCAATATTATAAAGCATAAAATCATTTTGAATTGATATAATCTTACTGTAGTTAATTTGTTGCAGCAGTTAAGTACTATCCTTTTAATTTTTTTAATTTTTTCTTTTTTGGTTCTTTTGGAGTGGTAAAAACTTTTTCACTATTTAATGGTAATGATAGAAGGACGTAGAATTAACACATTGTGGATATAGAGTAAGAGAGTCGGGTACTTAAACTCCTCCCTTCCCTCCCTGTATCTGACATCCTTCATGACTCCCCATTGCGCAGTGTATTTGGTGTACTCGTATTCGACTACGGACATTCATACGGAATTTCATATGTTCGTATCATCCTCGAGTGGTTTCAGCCAATTACGAATTAAACTTTATTATTAAACGTAAAAGTTAGTTGTATGAGTACACAGTAAGTATCTCGTCAAAAAGTTTCATTAGGAAAAGTTTTAACATAAACTTTTTATACCAAACTTTGTTTTAAGGAAGTAACGTCTATTATATACACAAGAGTCAGGTGTCGGCTTCACTGTCAACTTAGCTTTTCTTCATTACAACGTAGTAACGTCACTCTAGTTTTTATTAAGTTCAGCCGCTCTACCCACGGGTCAGAGTAACATATGTGAAACTCCTGGCCCCATGTTCTTTAGCAACTGACATTTAAAATAAACCAAGTTTGTTTTCTTTGACCACGACCTTGATCATTAAAGATTACTCTTTATTAGTAAATGCTATTTAATTATAATAATTATACAATAGATATACGAGTATATTTGAATAAATTTGAATGTGTTGAAAAACAACTATTTTCAGGAAGTTGCAAACTTTTCATTTCCTATTTTCTTTTAGTTCATTATTTCTTATATTACATCTCTTAGTTTTTATTATTAGTTGTTGTATGATAGCAAAAATCGTTATATATAGGTAAAAGGTTAATACGTTTTCCCGTAGGATCTCAAAGGGTTCAGAGGAAATTATAAGTAATTTAATAATTATGTTAAGAAATATATAATTGATAGTAGACTGCTTATAGGATCAAGATATTAAAAATATTTACTAAATTGTTTTATTTATACAGAAGTTTTGACTGAGAGTTCCATTATACGAAACCTGACTTCACACAATAATTGAGTTGATTGACATACAACAACTAAACAATAAATATACGAACCGTTTAAAAAATCAATTTATCTATAAACTAATATAATATTTATATTCTATAAACTTTATTATTCCACAGTATCTTTGTATAATTTAGACTAGTAGTTACAAAAATCCTATGCATATTGACGTATAGACAAACTATCTATATTAAATATATATGTTACACGTGTAACGTCAATATATTTTATAAAGTCTCGATGACACCCACGGATGTCAAAATAATTTATGTGCAGCTTTTATTTCATATTTACATAAAAGAATCATATGTTAAGTATTTCTGATTATTTGTTTAATAAGCTTACTATCAGTAAAAGAATAGCAAACAGACAAGCAATGATTGATTATGCATCGTGAATTGTAGATGGAGTTTTATTATTTTGATTCATTTTATTATAATTACTGTAATTAAAACTTTATAGACTATAATTATTGATTTTACAGTCTGAGTCGAGTAAGTATATAATCTTTATAATTTATTCTTTCTTAAAGTTTAGACGAAGGGAAGTAGCATTGTATAATCTTTAAAATTCTTATAATAATAAGATACTCTATTATTAGCTATCAATAAATATAAAATTTCATGGACTTTGTATTATTTTTATTATATATATTATAGCTTCCATTATTGTTAATAAAAAATATTGATAATACATTAATATAACGCGGCAGCATCTTTGTTCCTCTCTCACTGTAACCATCACACTAATGTAAAAACTACTTCAGACACTTATTACAAAATATATAAATACTCGTAATGTAATTCCGAACCTAATTAATTATTTTAATTTTTATCAAAACCATTTTTGTGAAATATTATGTTTAATTTGAACTCAATTATCTGTTGAAGATTTAGTTTAGTTTTTTGATTATTATAATAGTATCTTAAGAACAGTTAAAATCATAAAAAAATATAACAAAAAAATAAATAGAAAACAGTAATTCCTCCAAAATAGTTGTAAAGGTTTCTTTAATGTCTTCCTACATTCATATTACATTAATGACCTTAGTTACGAGTTCAAAATGTCTATCAATAGTTATTTGACATTAATTCGTTCAAAAACATTAAAGTCTGTTAATTTTCATTGACAATGTGACATAGTTTAACTGGGCCTCAGAATATTCTGAAATTACATGATAATACTTAATTATTTTAGTGTAAACAAACATTATTTAGATTAGCTTAAACATTTCACATCCAATTAGACATATATATATATATATATATATATATATATATATATATATATATATATATATATATATATATATTTATAATTCATCATGTATCTTTTTATATCAGCTAACGTAACAAAAATATAGCTGTCATGAATATTTAAAATGTTTGAAATTCATGCATTTTAATGCAGTGTTATTTTGGTTAAATTATTCTTAGTTGAATATTAGAAAAATACTTTTAAAACCGTCCTCATCAACCAGCGTCATCGTGCATATCGCTCTTATTTTAGTTTTTCTATTGACAGACTATTTCTCTCAAAGACTATACCATGTATTCGTACGAGTACAGTAAAGCGTAGAATACAATACCATACGAAATGAAATGAAATGGCAACCTATATATCCGATTGACACCGCTCGACTGTCGACCGACACTCTCTGAAGACTATAAATACTCATATGTATGTTATAAAGATGCACATAAACATAAGTAATCTCCATGTCTCTCTTATTTATTTTTATATGTACATACATATAACCATAAATAAATATTACCACATAACAAGATGATTTTTTGTGAAGATACTATAAAAAATTAATTTAAACTTACTGATTCGTAAAGTTGTCGGTTTCTTCATCATCTCCAAAAGATCCTCAATATAAATAAATGTGTAGAATGCACTCAGAAATGCAGTAATTTGATTCAAAACTCATAATTTTGTAATAATATCAACAACATAAAAGGAATAACGATTTACCAACAAGTTTACTTAAAAGCTCCCTTCCACTTTCATCCATGAGATGTTAATACAGATTGACCCCTGATAAAGCTACTGTTACCTAAGTAAGTAAGACCTCCATATTTAACCATTTGACTGCTACGTACCGCACAAGCGCTGCGTTCATTTGTCACAAACACCGCTATTTTCGTAGCTTTGTTTCTCTGTATAATTATAAGTTATCGAAGAAAACGACTGAGGATAGAAAGTGTTTATTTTTTCTTATTCACATTCACAATTAATATAGTTTCTTTATAATACGAAAAGATTTATTAAAATTGATTGATAATTGTGTAAATGCGAGTGTTTTATTTGACAACATCAAGCCAAAATATGTGCCGCAGTTTTCAAACTTGTCCATAATCGCTTAACAGTCAAACGGTTAAAGAAATACCTCATATTCAACTGGTTATTCATGGAGTAGAACATGATATTGCAGATGTCTCGTTTCTGTTATTAGACTTTTTAAATTTGTATATGTTAATATTTTTTTTAAAATATATAATAGTCATTAAATAAACTATATTAATAAAATTAAATACATTTATAATGTACATTAATTAAAAAGGAAATCATAAAATAAACGTGAAGGCCTTAATAATAAATACATTATATTTTTTATTATTAAACATGTAAATTCAGCCTGTCGGCGCGTCTCTGTCTCACTCCATGTTCTGTAAGCTCGAGCGAGCGACGCGCGGCAGTCGACAACACCGCAGCATGGTGTCTTGACCATCACACATACAACCTTAGTTAATACGATTTTTTACAAAAATACGCAAAGAGGAAACTTTTACATATATAGACAATTACAAAATATATATAATTTTGTGACCAAAAAGTTTCAATATCAAAGGTGCTGTTAATGCCTTCTATAATATAAATATAAGTGATTAATTGTGATTTTAGTGAATTAAAATAATGAAATGTGTAATTAACGAACGCGCGGACATGGCGGGAAATATTGACAGGTGAGTTTATAATATACTCCTATATTAAATATAATAAATTATTTCAATGTGCTATTATTATTAAACGTATTCATAATTTCATTGAAACAAGAAAACAAAGAAGTTATAAATATATAATGAATATGAATATTAAAAAAAATGAAATGACCACAAAAATATAAAAAATAAGGAAAAAATGAGAATTGAGGAAAAATATTAAAAAATAAATCATATAATGACAAAGTTTATTAGTTTTAATATTAATTTATGCATCTAGTATTAGTTCACAATGCAATGTTGTTTGAAACATAAGTATAAATGACTTTACTATAGTCTGACACAATGATAAAACATTGCGAGAAGTTTTTTTAATATAAACAAAAAATATAAATATGTTTATTTCACTTAACTAATCAAAATTCATAAAAAATATATTTATATGTAAAATAAATGTTAAAAATAAAAATGTTTAAAGTCTAAATGATCACCAATCGTGAACCTGTGACCTCTAATATTTGACAACAGCACTCTGTCAACTGAGCCATAATGATATACACTACACTCAATTTAATAGAAATTATTTCTCTTACGACTTAAATAAATATTCAAAGTACGATATCAACATTATGAATACACGTTTAATAATATATATATATTTATATATACCAATATTTAATATATATATATATATATATATTCAATTAATAGAAAACTCTAGAATATTAGCAGATTCCACATTAAAAATGAATAAAACGATAATAAAACAAATGAAGTCATTATAATGTAATCAACACCTCACTGTTATTTTATTGTTATCTAAAAATTCACTAAATATATACAAAATAGTATCAAATATTTTTATAACAAACCGTCAAAGAAGTAAACATTATATAGAAACATAAATGAATATATGAAATCTTTTGAGTCCTGGATTAAAACTTGTAAAATAAATGAAAACTACTATCCGTACATACTTCACTGGGTTGGTTTAATTTCATAAACCTCAAATACAATGAAAATGCTCTTAAAATTATCTAAAAAGAGAAATTCAAATCTTATTGTGTAACTCTTTGAAATTGTTTTTAAATGTTTGGTAGACTTTTTTATTAGTTCTAAAACATTTAATATAAAAATTAACTGAATTTATATAATTATTATTAAAATAAAAAAATCCTATTAAATAAATACCCTAATCTATACTTATAATAAATCTGTAGAGAGGTCAATTCTGTACATGAAATATATTTACAAAATAAGTAGCAGGGGGTGATTAGTGTTCGATACTGATGCCAAAAATGCAGTTAAAAAAATTTTTGTCTGTCTGTCTGTCTGTTTGTATGTTATTTATAGAAAAAAAAACTACTCGACGGATTTTAACGAAACTTAGTACAATTATTCTTTATACTCCTGGGCAGGTAATAGTATACTTTTCATCACACTACAATGAATAGGAGCAGAGCAGTGAAAGGAAATGTTGAGAAAATGGGAGAAGTTGCTTGATTTTTTAAGCTTCCGTCGCGTGTGCAGCCTTAATGGTTAGAGCTACATAGAAACTATGTATAACGGAAATATTCTACATAAAAATACACGAAAAATATTCCAAGACAGCATATATCTACCTTTTACAGTTAACTCACAATAACACGCATAACTCTCGATAGCTTAGCAGTTCGGAGATTTCTTATTATATTTGTTTACTTTTACGTTTATAAAACCAATAATGCTCACCATCATTCCTAATTAAAAAAAAAATAAACATTAGCACCAATTCAATAAAAAAAGAATCATTGAAATCGGTATAGAAACACCAAACTTATACTTACTTACATGAAATACGCCAACAAGACATCGCGCGTGAATAGTGAATCAAGCTATAAGGATTATTTTTGCGTAACGGTTGCCGCGCTCGACGGGGCTCGCGGCGGCAGAGTATAAAAGGGGCGGGAGGCGAGCGCAAGCGTCATTCAATATTTGGCTGTTGATGCGTTCAGAGTGTTGAACTTTATTGACAGACAATAATTGTTATTTTATAAACCGTGCTTATCAGCGCGACTTTTTGTCTTTAAATAGTTTATTTTAATTTCTTTTGTTGTTATTTTCTAAATTAGTTTTAGTTTTGTTTAAATTCTTAACTATTAATAGTTCCTATTTTATTTCTTTTTAAGTAGATTTAGATTCGATTTTAGATTAGATAATAGATAGATAGATTAGATTATTGTTAGATTTTTAGTTACTGATAGGTTAGTTTTGGGCATTTTATGTTTAGTTTTTTTTGTATTGAGTAGATAAAAGCGTAGGTAGGTACTTTTATTAATTATAGTATTCATAGGTATTTTTTATTTATTTTTAAGTGAAGTAGGTATAGGTAGATATTGCCTACTATCTACCTATACTGCACACGTGTTTTAGCTTTATTTTCATTTCTTTTTTTTTTGTACCTAAGTTGTAGGTAGGTAGGTACATATTTCTTAGTTTAATTCTATTAGAATATTAGGTATTTAAGTTTAAATAGGCACTTAGATTTATATTTTTTTATTATATAGCAGCTGTACTTAGAACATCTAAGGTTTTTTTTGTATTAGCATAGGTACTTTGATTAATTACAGTAGTTGTAGGTATTTCTTATTATTCATTTTTAAGTGAAGTAGGTAAGTGTAGATAGTATTGCACACGCATTAAGTATAGCTTTATTTTCATTTTTTATTCTTTTGTAATTTGTAGGTACCTACGTACATATTTATAATTCGATTAGAATATTATTTTAGTTTTAATAGGCACTTAGATTTATATTCTATTTATTATATACTTAGCTATAGTTAGGACCTCTGACGTAAGTTTTTTGTTGGGTAACTAAATAGAATTTAAGTTACCGTCGATTAAAAATAAAATAAACGATGCCACCTAAAAAACGACCATCTTTATCTCGAACTTCGAGTCAAGCTAGGAGAATGAGAATGACGCGTTCTCAAGAATCGGAAGAGGAAAGAGCACATCGGTTAAACTCTATGAGAGTTAGTGCCTCAACATCTCGAGCTAATGAAAGCTCTCCAGAAAGAGAGATGCGATTAGCAGCTGAAAGAGCGAGACGAGCTACAACACGGGCTTCTCAAAGCTCTTCTCAACGAGAGCTAAGGCGTTCCATTGACCGGGAACAACATGCGTTATCCCGAGAAGCTGAAACTGCTTTACAACGAGAATTGCGACTCACAGCTGACCGCGAACGGCATACATTATCTCGCGAGTCTGAAACCTTCACTGAGAGGGAATTACGGCTTACAGCTGACCGCGAACGTCATATTTTATCTCGCGAGTCCTAGCTCAATTATACGTCGCTCTTTCCCGGGTTAGCAATTCTAGGAATCTTTACGTTCACGTGCCGGACGGGTCGACTCTTAACATAGTCTACCCAGAAGCTTTGCGCTGAAACATTTTAATTTGATCTAAAAATATTAGCAATATATTATCTTAATAAAAAACAAGGAGTTACACGCTGACCGAGTCGTGGGTATAGCGTGGGTATATTATAATATTCTGCGGTTACTTATATTTTTCAACAGTTTTGTGGATTGGCATATTATATTACTATTGCCCTTCTAAAATACGAAAGTGAATCTGCCTGTTACGTCAAAACTATGAGGGAGGACATCTGCTAATTTTTTTTCGAAAAACGACGGAAACGCGGACGAAGTCGCGGGCAAAAGCTAGTTACGTAATATAAGTAAAGTAACTGATTAATTGAATATTTATATAGTTATATATAACAGGTATATATTATGTTAAACTCGTGTTTCATTGCGGAACCAGTTTGATTAAATCAACAAAGATACTACATGTAATATTGTTTTAATTGTATGAACTATTAGATACAGACGGAGGTCAAGGTCACTGTAAAATCGTTGATAATTGACCATGAATTTACCAAATGCCTACTGTTTTAATTTTAGAATAAGAATTTTAAATCTTTCTTTTCAAGCAATGTACTATAAAAAATAGGTAATAATCGTAAAAATGGTAGTATTATTTAATGCTTCTTGGTTTTGGCAAGTTCATCGAACAATATTATTATTATTATTAAAAGTAATCCACAACAAACTCTTACACAGTCATTAGACTCAGTACTCTCCGCCAGTAAGTTTTGGCAACCAAAGCATCAACAACGTGCACTGCCCTCAGCAGACGAGAACTAACACAGAACACGTTTGAATAATTAGTTATAAACGTATTCTAAAAAATGTTAAATATAAGTGTTATAACCTTTTTTTTTTATAAACCAAACTGTAGCCATTGGAGTGCAGTTTACGTGTGCACTGCAGTCATCAGTGCATCCTTATAAGAGAATTATTGTCCTTTTTTATTTTTAGACCGTAAAATGTGATGTCGTCTATACTGCTGTCCAGTTTAGAATATCCTTCTTAATATAGTTATTCCCAAGGAGTTTTCAAAAGCAAATGATAGTATACTATCTCTATGTCCTAAAGAATCAGCATAAAATATCTATTATAGCTGCATTCTGAACAGTAACTGAGACACTACAATTTCCTTAACTAATATATTAAAAGAAATAAATTTTTTATGATTTTTATGACAAAAAAGTAGAGGATCCGTTTGTTGGCATGTGGTGCTATCGCCCAAGACATTCACAAATATGGAGACTGTCTGATGCACTCAATCAGTATAGGAAATACTAGGACTAATTACGGATCTTTGTTACTTTTTAGTTTCGCATGACCCTGTATATCATACTCGCCAACGTAAAAGGGTCTAAAACATTATAATATCTTTCATTATACAAACAATAGACCCTGGTGTATTTTAATTCTGCAATTCAAGTGACCTTTTCATGAACTCTATCTAATACGATACTCCTAGAATACGAACTCTTTATTTTTTGATACTGTATTTATCTTTTTTTTTATTTTTGAATATTAGTTATAAATACTTTTTTTACTTTTATTTGTATTATCATTAAATGTAATTGTAATAATATTTCTAACACATACATACATATAACTGTATATGTATTATTTTAATAAGAATCAAATCCTGCTTATACTTAACCATTAAACCAAAATAAACTTGAACTATTGAACTAAAAAATATTAAATACAGCAAATACTGACATAACATACATACATACATAAATACATACATACATACATACATTCATACGTATATACATAATATATATATTAAATAAACGTAACCCCCCCAAGGAACAGGACGGTACACTTATCCCTTACTGCTCGTAGATCTTATAGAAACCTTTTTTTTCAATCCCATAAATACTACAGGTTGTGAAGTATTTACATCAGACCTAAGTCGGAAGTTATAAAAAGAATATTTGGGTCACATTTAAATGTAATGTGAAGTTATTTATAAATAAAAAATAATTCTCAACTGAACTAGATATTTCCTTTGTACATATCAAATACATCTTCTAATGTTCTGTATCATTGAAAGTGAGTGCGTGTGTTTGAACAAACACCGATAACCCCGCGCTCCTCACCATCTCATGATAACCTTATGTATCAAAATAAACTATTTTTGTCTGAGCGTACATCATATTTATAAACAACTTAATAATACTGATAAAATACAATAAACGTATCGGGATATAAAAATACCACTTCATACTTTTCTTTTGACGCATGAATTCCTACTAATATTGGAACTCGGAAGTATTATAATTCTTTGTCCCTATATGCATATAAATAGACAAACTGATTATAGAGATCAGGGCTTCTTTGATCTTATATATCAAAGTTATTTTATAATTGCCCATCATTAAATTAATTATATATAATTATATTTAATTGTTACACGTACATACAGCAGGTGTTATTTATTATTTTATTTTATAATTTAATGTAAATCAATTTAAAACGTGGTAATTTATGTTATTTTATAATTAAAAGGTTTTTCTAACTTATATCCTCATTTAATGAAATCATTCATAGAATATTAATATCACTATCAAATAGCAAAACTCTGAATACAATAAATATAAACCATGAATACATTATGTATTGAATATAAAAACATGTGCTACTTGAAACATGACCTGCAGCTTTTTACTGTTAGTATTGAATTGTGTCAGAATTATCAAAATGTTTGTAGATTCACGAGAGATCCTGAGTTCTGTTTCTATCCAATATATTATTTATTGTGGTCACGAAACTATTCTTTATGTATTATATTTCATCTCGTCACAAAAGAGATACGCGATTATAATCACATATGTCGTAGTATTATGTAGTGATTCTATTAAAAATAAGTTAAATAAAATAAAATGTATTGTTAAATATATTTAATATAGATATTTTTCTTCCTTTTTACAAACTTATACTTTTAGGAAAAAATTGTTGGAATATATATTCAGTATTTTCAAAATATACACAATAAAATATAAAATATTATTTTAAAATATGATAGAAGACATTTTACACATCGCATATATTTGGTTAAAAGCCGTATAAAAACTCACAATTGAACTAAATCTGCTATATTATATATCTGTACATTTTGACTCAAACAATAAATTTATCAATATGTATTTGTAATTAAGTCCATTGCAAAAAGGTTGTGTTTTTATGTGTCTGTCCGTACGCTACTGCGTTGAAATTTAAATATCATCTGACAGAGATTAATGATGATGATAGGATCGCTTAAAAAATATCAAAGTAATGTCAATAATATCATCAATACAAGAGTTTAAACTCAGTAGTACGGATAATAGAAAACAAATGTTTCTGAATAAAAGCCGGTTTCTTTATGAATAAAATCATTTGACAACATTGTCAAGAGTGATACATATAAGTACAAACAGTCTTTCAGAAAGATAAGCGCAGATTTTGACAACAAATTCAGTGTGGGTAACACTGAATTTGCTGAATTTGCTTTTTTATGAGATAATAAAAAAAATGTAATGCTAAAATAAAATCCGTATTACTAATTTATATTATATTAAATACAGTTCAATAACAATTAAGTTACTCTATTAATACAAGTAACAGCTGAGCCCGGTCAGAGACGATGTTACTGTGAAGTAGTACTCTTCATTTTATGTATGGAATTTAAATAATGTAACTGGTAGATAATTCCTTATTTTAGTTATTTAATATACACCAAAATTATACTAAAAACAATTTTTTTTTAAACAAACTAACAATATAAACTCGACCGTGAAAATTTACAAAATCGAACCCACTACTACGACTTCTTTCATGTGTAATTAATTAAGTTTTATACTTAGAGAGAAGGTGAGGTATTTTATTTCATTAAAATATTTGATAGTATTTTGATAATGCAGTCATTTGGTTCAATGTAGATTAATTAATACTTATAGTAATATCATAATGCGGTCAATCTGTAATTGAATATTTACAACTATTGTTATTATAATATATAGGTAAAGGACACAAACTTTAAAACTTTAAAAAGTAGTTTTTTATCCATGAGAAGAGATTTCTTATGAATTTTTGATAACAGCTGTTTGTATTATGCGTTGTTAATCTCCATAATTCCCTAATTTCAATGGCAATACATAAAATATGATCAAATTTGTTATAAAACTTGTTGTTGTCAGCGACTTCGTCTGTATCCTCCTATACATGTTTCAAGTAATAAGCCATCTAGCGTTCTAAATTTTAGACTAAACTTACTGACATTAGCTAGTATTTAATAATAATGTTATATATATTAAATAAATTATAAACCCTTACGAATCCTAGTTTAAGCAGACTGTTTCACAGAATTCAATCATCATTACAAACAAAAATTACAAAGTTCTTTTACTTAAAGGTCAGAGCTCTCTTGTAAGGTCCTAGTACGTAATACAAATATACAAATGTCAAATAGAATATCTTATCTAAAAAAAATATTATTATACTAAATTTTCGTGTATTATGAAAATGTTTTTAGTATATTTTGTTTCCATTTAATATTTTTAAGAGCTTATTTATATATTATTCATATATTATATATATGAATAATATAATAATATATTATATACTAGTTAAATATTATTCATATATTTTGTTATATTTAGTAATTTATATCAAATAATTCGATAATCAAACTCCGCGTCACTTCAAACGCCAGTCGCTCAGTAAATTTAATTTCACTAAGTTGTAACATTATTATACACATGTACGTCTACAATTTATTTTATATATTTCTTATTACTTAAATTATATTTCTCACGCTTATATAAAATTTTCATTGAATTTGTGTTTAAATCGCTTCATACAACGAAAACGTAAAATAGTGTTAGTTCGCACTTTGTAAGTCCAAATAGAAGTGTAATCATTATTTTAATGTAAATTCCACACAATATTTATTTTAACTCTGTTGTATTTTTATAACTTGATACGTAACTAGCTATTGCCGGCGACTTCATCTGGCTCTAACAGCTGATTATTGTAATCTATGTATTTTATTTATATTTTATATGGCCCAATCACGTTTAGGGTATGTTAATTTAGATAATAATACATACACGACATTACATTTAAATCCGTACATTTTGGTTTACGCGCGAACAAACAAACATACAACAATTTTTAAAACAATGTTTTGAATATTGTTATGATATTAATACGTAGCAATGTTTTTACTTAATATTTAATGTTACTATTTTGGTATATGTATGATGAATTGCTCATGATGAATTGAATACTTACATAAAAAATATGTACATAAGATTTAATTATAACCGAAGCTTGAATATGATTATACATACTAAAAGATATATATCTTGTATATGCTCCTTCCGACTCAAGAATACCTTATTTTATCCTTACTAACTCATATAACATTTTTTTTTAATATGTTTTCAAAAATTTATAGGAATATTTCAGTGTGAGAAATGGTACTATAGTATGGTAATGCTGGTATCACATAAAAGAATTTTTGAATAAATTATAATAGTTACATAAACAAATAGTGTTTTCTGTAAAAATCGGAACTGTGACCTTCCGATCAGAGTTCCGAATCAATAATCAATTATTAAATATATATATTATTACAGACCATTTACACTATCAGTAATATAATATGCAGTCTCGGCAATATTTTTCAAACCCATCTCGCTGGAATGATATTTTCCGGCATGTAAAGTCTTCCCCTGAATAGAATTAGACGTGTGAAGTTTTATTGCGATATGTTCAATATATTCCAAGTGATTTGCTTTCAAAGATACAGACAGAAAGACAGAATATAATGTTTTAGTACATTGGTAATAACATTCCAATTAAATATAAACAATACTTACAGTACTAACAGTCTTAACACATTGTTATATGGATGAAGTGAACGTGTTATGTAAATCAATGACATCATGTGCCGATATTCCTGACTTAATGTATTCATCGTATGTCTTGTTATGTTATATTAATTACAGATGTACTAAAGATTACATATAGTCAGATTTTTAATTCTTTTTTGAATCTCATTATACAAGATTGTCGTTTGAGTTTACACTCTCTTAAACAGTGATCCTTAAGAACTGAATATACCTTAACATCGACACTAATGGATTGTTAGATATTTAAGTATAGTATAAAAATATGATGTTATTAAATTATATAAAGAGTAAAAAGTGTCACTTAATTAGTTTTAAAGTCTATGTGTCGTTATATATATATATATATATATATATATATATATATATATATACATATATATATACATATATATATATATTGCAGGTCTTCGTCACTCGTCGCTCTAATAGATTGTGTCCAACTAGCACGACGAAAGTGGTTGTTTTTTTTTTAATTTTTATTATAATTCCAATTATCTTTAGGCAGCCAGGCAAATATAAAGTAATGAATGTTGAAATAATATAAAATTAAATTAAAATTACATTTTCTTGTTAAGCATAATATAGAATCAAATTATGATCTATGTAAAAAGGTTACATAATGAAATTCCAAACTTTTTCTCTCTCATTAAAGAACCCTGAAAGCTTGACTTTAATGTTACGAAAACATCGCTCACAAGGATTCAACTAGTGGTTACAAGTGAACTTGTTAAAACCTCTATTTAAAAAACATTCAAACAAAAACCTATAATGATGATATTAGTGAAAATGTATATTTATTATAAAATATAAAGTATTACAAATTATGTCTTTACTTATTGTTTGTCCGATCGACGTGAATACTGGAATCTGGCTTTGATATAAATTCACTTTAAAATATTGATACAAAATAGTAAATAAAACAAAATACAAGTGAATACCGTAATTTGAATGTGAGTTAAATGCATACGAAATAAATACCAGTATGCTATTTTTTATTTATAATGTTAATTAATAAAATCAACAAAATACTCATTGTTCTAGAATTATATAAAATATGTTTTCTCATTAACTCGTCCTGTATTAATATCGCTACGACCTTGACAGATTTATAAATAATATGAGTTCTTTTAATCAGTAAAAACAAACACTTTAAACCACAAACACTTCTATTATTTAAATAGCTAATGGGTAATAAACTGATGTTCATACAAATCTGACACGTAATATTTGTTTTATTCATGCTTTATGGGTTTCCAAACACTTTATCCGATTTAAACAAATAGTGAATTATTTTCCGTTCTTTCATGATATCTAATTCAGTCCAACCATTTCTCAGTAGGTGACGTTAAAATAGGTTGTTTATACTTTATGTTCAAATACCCAGTAACTTACAATATTAGAAACATTTATTTATTATTGAATCCGTTCTTATGTCACGACATCTAATTAGAAACTTCACGAATACCCTAATATCACGCAGATCACGTCTTGATAATCCAATATCAAATATACAGTAATCGTTAACACCTTTGAGATATACGAGTATCATATCTCATCAGAAGTGATTATGAGTTACTAATAATATTATATTACTTTAAGTGAATTATAAATAAAAATAAAATCACCATTTTTACTTATTAAAATGAAACTAAAAAAGAAATGTCTCGTTACATACATTTGTTTTGAAATGTGTCATAGTTATAGTTGTGTTTTATAAGAAATATACAAAGTAAAGAACATATTCCAAAGTATTATAGTCCTCAAATTTTAACTATAAATTGGTATCAAAACTTAATGAAATTATAATTTTACCGATCGTATCAGAATAGTCAGCTTAGCGTCAAATATTCATTATATAAATTAACGTTAAATTCATCATATTGTTAGAATTTCTTCGAAAACACTTCAAGCGATTAATATGAATTCTTACGTTGCTTATTAAGTTAGAAGATAAGTATGATTTAAATTATGTGATATTAAAGATACATGATGTAGTGTTTATCTTAAAAATATATATTCAAATAATAAAACTTTTCACGGTGTCCAATTTGATACGTAGGTGTCAAAGAAAACATTGCTTTGACAAAATTACCTTCCTAAATGTATAATTAAAATCCATAATTATAGATTGTTCTTTAATCTACAAAACTAGTGCCATGTTATAAAAATTATATCCAATATTTATAAATATATTAATAGTGAAGCGTGAAGTAACATTCCAATTAGTCAAATTAGGGTTAACATTAATATTGAGTTTTACGCTCGTGCGAATACAGAACACCAATATACGGGTTACAATATTTAATATTATATTTAATGTAAAAATAAACAAACAGTCATTCTTTCACATAATTCGTAATGGTACATGATAATTCGTCTCGCATAAAGATAACGAGTCTTTGACGACCGTGTTTAATGTTACGAGTTATGATACAATGTTGTTGTAAGAATTAACTAAAAACATTTGGTTATTTGATTACTTTGGTTACTTTCAAGAACGAAATTTATACTTAGATTGATTTTAAATTTTTGTAGCAATAAACTTTATCTTATTTACACATTTTACAGAGTAAAATCTCTTACGACCGCAGGCTCTATTTCAGATGCACAGAGTTGCCAGTAATAACTAGTGTAGTTTAATAACTTTTTTAATCTAATTGTAGCGTTTCTCTTCGATTGCTTTAAATCAAAATTCTATTGCAATATTTCAAAGCTAGCTAAAGATCACCTCATGTTAGTAGTAATTATGAAAAGAAAAATATTCTAATAGAATGTTACAAAATATATAAGGTTAAATATGTTTTAATTGTGTACTTTTTATATAAATAATACCATATATAACTGTATAAAATAATATAATGATGTCATAAATCTGAAATAAACACTCGTATACATTTTAAATATGTATTGTGGATTGTACAAATGCGGGCAACCAGTGGTTGTTAACCGCAGAACATTTAATTTAAGTAAAAATTATACCATTGCTTTCTTTGTATTAATTAAACTGAAATTTGAAATAAATATAATAATTAAAGTCGTTATAGAAAAAACTGTGTATAATAAATCTTTTGAAAAATATGAAGGGACTTTGTCCCTAAAATACAATTCATTAAAATGTATTTTTATTGTTAAATATCTTGATAATAAGATAAGTATTTCCCTTCTTATCATTATTTAATTAAAAATGATTTAAAATAATTTTATATTCATTAAATAATTTATATACTAATTTAATTAAATCTTATTCTTATGCTACATGCACAACAAACACAAACATTCCAAAACATACTACATAATAATAAAAGTGTAAGATTATTGACCTGTAGTGGAGATCGTGTGTGACGATGACATACAAATAAATATCATTGTATTTTACCATTCAACGTCGGGACCTCCAAGTTACTATGACTCATGGTGTGGGTTAAGCTTTGATATTTACTGACTCTGTAACATATTTTATTATAAATATTATATGGTAACTTCACTTCGATGATGTATCTGTAAGATGTGTTAGTAGTGTCGGAAAATGTCATAAAAGTCTTTTTGATAAAAATACATTTAATTGGATTGACATTCAAAGTCAAGGTTTTTATATCAAATAAACAAACATTGTAGTTACGAAACATTAGATTCCAATATAGATATAATACAAATAGTCTGCTGTATTTGAATATGTTGTTAATAGAAATATCATGAGTTTGAGCTTTATACCCTTAGAGAAAATATAAAACAAATACCTCCTCAGCAAAATTATGACGTATTTAAGAAAAAAAATCCATGTAACAAAATACGACAGTTAATTTACAGACAGTTGATAGACAGCTTAATAGATTGTTAGTTCACCGAGTTTAAGAATTGATATAAATCTATTAAAAGGATTCATATCAAACCATCTGTGAAGCCATCTCCATTGTTAGGTGTAATAACATAAACAACGAGTCAATTACTGTTAGTACTTTGACAATTACACGCTTCGGTGTTTATGATAATTATTCAAACTTGTGTAATATAACAACACACTGGAGTAACAACTTTGAAGATTATTATTGATATTATTTTGATTCGAGTTTCAAGTTCATCTGATCTTATTGCCCATTAATAACATGATATTTAGTTTTTAATTGCAATTTAAGATACAATGAACTATGATATTTAATATCTATTTCTTTTCACAGGTAATTAATGTGCAGAAAGTAAGCAGTAAATATATGATGTGATGAATTATAATATAAGTATTAGAATTCCTATTAATAACGAATTATAAGATCACAATACGCATTAATTAATTAATGCAGAACAATTATAAAAACACGTTCTTACGTCAATGAAATGAGTTTCAGGACAAGTGCGATACTAAATAAATAAAATTAAAAATACTACATTTTAACTTATGTTCCTAACTGAATAAGTAATTGTGTGTGTTCTCATACGCTTTTAGTTAGAACGTCTTGATCTCTTAAATAAAAAGTAGACTATATATTAAGTGAACTTCTAAAGAATGTGGCCTCATTCACTACTTATGAGAATGTCTAGATATATTAGATAAAAAGTAGACTGCATATTAAGTGAACTTGTAAAGAACTACTCGAGAAACGTTCAAGAAACGTTCGAGATTTTTCAACTCTATTATGGAACATAGATGCATTCAAACTTGGAAAAAGTATTGTTTATTAAAGATAACAAATTTAATTAATTTATGTTACCTAAAATAATTTCAAGTTACATAAAAGAACAAAACTACACATCCTTTCTGTCACACTAACTTCCTACATTACTTTTTTGCGATACAAGCTATATAACTGGAGTGGTTTCCGCATTAACATTAAAAGTAGACATATTTTTAGAACTTAAGAAAAAAAAACGTTTCACATTCTGTAAAAGTATATTATGGAAATTATGTTTTCTAAGATTCTATAAAGTCTATAAATAATATCATACTATATTCCCAAATTACCAGTCATTGTATTTTAAATCTATATATATGTATTTGGACTTTCTTTTTTGGCTTGTATTTGCAATTGCAACTGGTTTAGATTACTTGTAGGGTTTGCAAATAGAGAATGAACATTTGTCTTTCTAAGATATGTCGAACAAAATCAATTAATATATAATTAGTTCCACAAAAATATAATTTAATGCCGATTAATAGATTAATATTTTTTTTCTAAGGGGTTTGATGGATATTCATAATTTTTTATACCAGTAGAGAAAACTATCCTGGGTAAGAAGCTATATTAGTTCTTAGGAGGACACTAAATTGACCGATCAATTAAAAACATATTTTTCTTAAAATTATATAATCACAAAAATATTAATACTGTAATGTAATGTTTTGTTCTGAATACCTATTCAAGTAATGCACTACAAAATAACTTCTAAAGTTAAAAGCTGCGCTCACTCGTATGACCTGAAGGCGATGAAAAAACGTGACCACGGAACACGACAATATAAATTGTTCCCAAGTTTTGTTTCGCTTTACAAAACTTTTCAAGTTCGTCAGGTTGCCCGTAAATGCTCTTTTGAAAGAAACCTCACAAATGTTCTGGAAAAATAACTCAAAATACTTTTAAACACATCAATTTACAATATGAATTACAAATAGCATGTATTTATAAAAGAAATCGTCGTTATTAGAGAATAAGTAATTTCCGTGATTGTAAAACCAACACTTCGATACAAACTACACCAGAACTTGGAACTATAATTTGGATGAATGGATGAAAAATCGAACCAAGGTTCGTTCATGTCTTGGGTAATTAACAACTAGACCAACAAGAACAAAGAACGCTTGAAATTATCGTTTAAGAACTGTCAATTCCTATATCAATGGAGTAACATTAGTTTAAATTAGCAGCGTAACTCATTAATCACGATTAAAGGAAATAGTTACGTATCATACGATTAACAATTACGCGATGTGTTTTGAATTGAAAATGATCCAACCGTGGTCACACTACTGACACTTGCAATTAATACATATAGACAAAGTATTTAAAATTTACATAAAGTGAAGTTATTTTCGTAATACAAACATGCTGTGATTGTTTTACATAATCAAAAGTAAATCAAGGCAATTACAAATAAGTCGATCCATTCAAGGAATTCAACAACATTCACAAATTATAAATAATTTGAAAATGTATTTTACTTAAGCAATATTCCATAAAAATATCATAAAGGCAAGTTCTGTTATATGATATGTGAAAGAGGTACTTCTCTTTTCTGAGTCTGATATTGGCTAATATTTACCCGATGAGTTGTTAGAAGCGTTATTCAAACGTACGAAGTGCAATATAGGAGTAATATATATTTTAGTAACTGATACTCGAAGTAACGCGATCTCAGACTCACTTGTTCAAATTGTGTATTAAATACAGAGAGAATATAACACCCTCATAATATTACAAACCAAGGTCTTTAAACAGTGAAAGAGGAATAATGTAGACTATATTTTAGGTTCATTTCTGCAATAAGAGATCTGCAATAAGAGATCCTACATTTGATTTAAATAATAATAAATAAGACTGTCCTTATATATGAATATAATATTTATCAGGAAATTCAAAAGGTTCATATATTTAAATTGAATCAATAACTACCGCACATCATTTGGCCATGGGCTGATACATGCATTATATTTAATTTTAGAATGTTTAGAATACAATTAATTTATTATAAACTTTACACATATATTTTAAAATTCATTTTAATGAACATGTAAGATATTTAATAAAAAGAAAAGCAAACATCATTATTTAAGTGATATTTGCATGCAAGACAAAAGATACTCATATATTGCTCGCAGCTTCAAATAAACGTTTGCTATTAACACTATTAACAATATATTAAAAGAATAAAAGTAACTGTTATTTCTTCAGAAACTTAAGAAATGTGATCTTTAGTATATTTCTGTCCTGTTTAACCAATTTTAAATATTCAAAACGAATATAAATTTTATTGATCAAGATCTATATATATATATGTCTTTTAATTTTGTGACAGGACTCATATTTATTTCTCTTTGTTTACATTTAGAATTTTTAGTAAAGTATTATAGTTTAAATACACTTATACTCCGAGCGAGATGTATTTTTAAAATATTCATAAGTTCATCTATTGTAGGTTCGCTTAAAGTTTCCTAGAACTTAAACTGCTTTATACAATATGATATAATTGAGCGAACTCTTTGAATTTACGGTAAAATACATTAATGTCATTTCCATAAAGAATATTTATTTAATACTAAGAGCTCTTAATTGATGTTCTGCAGTACACTGCATACAAATAAGATATTAGAGAGTAAGGAACATTACTTGATCAAGTTTTAACAGAATTACTAACTGCGCGCCGAGAAACTAGAGGATACATTGTCTTAACTAAATTAAATAGTAAAGTGGTTGAATGCTTGAATTAGAAAACATGTGTTAAATATTCCCCAAAATATTTAAATTGATAATAATTATGATATAAATTATTATACAAAATAAGGGTACTCCCACATAACCTCTCAGTCTTATTTATTTTAAGCAACAGGATCTCTGGTTTTAATTTAATATATCATAAAGAGGAAACTACATAAATATATAAAAAGATATGAATATATTCAATATCCTCTAGACTTTTAAGTCGAACTTCAAAATAAAAAGCCCTTTAGCGTTTGGATATCAATCACATATAATAAGCATTCTAGCCACGTTTTGCAATAACGTTTCCAGATGTACAAAGTACTGTAAATAAATATATGATTATCGTGACGTCTTTTTAAATTATCATAATGCTTCGCAAAAAGTAGATATAATTTTAAGCACGTTTTCGATATTTTAATGAAAAAAACTTATTTAAGATAGTTAGGATTATAGATTTAATTAAAACTTGTGTTATTTTTAATATATTTTTTGTATGGGGCAAATAAACAGGCCATGAAGTACTAAAGGTTAAACATTGATACATACAGATAATTTACTACTGCACAGAAACAACAAGAGATGAAGGAAAGTAGAAAGGAGACGGTAGTAGAGGTGATACGTCATTTTAGTTCATTATACATAACGCATTTGTAATAGTTATTTTAAACCTATAACTCTAAACGAGGATGATACTACCCCCGTCAAATCCCCCGCAACCGAAGTTCATTCAAAATAGAATAAATTAGAATAAAAAAACAAAGCGTTGTTACCGAGTATAATGTAAATATGAATATTATAAGTAACGTTTAAAAGTATATGAATTCAAACAGTGTTACTATTGGTGTAATTTATTATAAGTATTGGAAAGGTATAGATAGACATAGTCATAGAACTACCCTTGTAAAAAAAATTCGTAAGTTTCTTTTTAGATAGTGCGCTATTCCCTGTTTGGACTGTGGATGGTTTGATTATACCATCTTACGTTCTAGTCTTTTTGCGTGTGCATCCTCTATCCTTATCATATATGCCATTAGCATTTAGGTAATATTGAGGATAAAATCTGAGTTTTGCTACATGTAAGAAATATACAGATTAATATATGTTTCTTCTTGAATTAAATACATTTTTATTACTAAACAGATACTGCTAATAAAGTATAATACTGCGCTTGGAAAAACAATTAGTCTTCGAACATATTTTTAAACATTCACACGCTTTGGAACGAAACTCATGTTTTTGATACACAGACCGCAGATGTTATTTATTAATATATATATATTGTGCATACAAATATAATTGTATTTTGTAAAGTTGTACTTTGAAACATTAAATGATACTTCAATATTAAAAAGCAAAAAATCATTTAGAATTGGTATAATCTTACTGTAGATAATTTGTTGCAGCAGTTTAGTACTGTCCTCGTTATAAGATCATCTTGGAGTGGTTAAAACTAACATTATTTAATTTCAAAGTATTTGAAAGCAAATGATATAAGACCGTGGAATTGACTCACTGTGGATCACAGAGTGAAAGAGCCGGGAACTTTAACTCCTCCCTTCCCTCCCTGTATTTGATATCCTTCAGGAGTCCCTATTGAATGAGATAGTATTGTTTGCTGATGACACTTCTTTAATATTTAAAGTAAAACGGCATCAGGTAATGTATGACGATGTAAACAAGGCTCTCTCTAGAATAGTGCATTGGTTTAGTGTTAACAACCTGTTGCTTAATAGTAAGAAGACTAAACTTCTTAGATTTTCTACTACTAATATTAAACAGGTGCAAACTAATGTACTTTTAAATGAGGAAGCGATGGAAGTGGTAGAATCCACTGTTTTTCTAGGAATCACTGTTGATGCTAAGCTACAATGGGGCCGTCATATAGCTGGATTAGCTAGTAAACTTAGCTCTGCCGCGTACGCTGTTAAAAAAATTAGATCCCTTACTGACGAGACTACTGCTAAGTTCGTGTATTATAGTTATTTTCATAGCATAATGTCCTATGGTATCCTACTGTGGGGTAGTGCTACTGATATAAATACCATTTTCGTTATACAAAAAAGAGCTGTCCGTGCAATTTACAATCTGGGCCCTAGAGATTCTTTAAGAAATAAGTTTAAGCAAATTAATGTACTTACGGTCGCCAGTCAGTATATTTTTGAAAATCTTAAATATGTACATAAAAATACTGACAATTTTATTAAGCATAGTGATATACACACTATAAATACCAGGAACAAACACAAGCTCGCGCTACCTGTTACTCGACTTAAAAAAGTGAGTAAATCTTTCATGGGGCAATGTATACAGTTTTACAACAAAGTCCCAGCAAACGTTCAAGTATTACCATTTAACAAATTTAAGAGAATAGCTAAGGAACGTTTGTGTGCAAAAGGATACTACAATGTATCTGAATACTTAGAGGATAATGCACCGTGGGTATGAAGCGTTCGCTGCCAGGCTGCTTCAAGATTATTTATTTAATATTGTGTAATGTATTTATGTTATTTAGAATTTAAGGAAAAAAAAAAAAAAAAAAAGACATCATGACAATCCCGCTGAGTTTCTGTCGCCAGCTCTTCTCAGGTCTGTGGAAATAATTTTCCGAGCTGGTGGTAGCTTTGACAATGAAAAAATGTTTTGTATGAAACTTATTTTCAATAAAGATTTTTGATTTGATTTGATTTGATTTGATTGCGCAATTAATGTCGTGTACTCTTATTCAACTACTGACAAAGGTACCACTTACCATCAGAGGGACGATCCCCTTGTGTGCCACGACTAATATAAAAGAGATTTATATCGATAAAGATAGATAAGGACATGATAAATCATTTAACTACATTAGTAGTAAATCTACTTTTCAGATATATGAATGAAAGCCATACTCAAGAGCTGGACTACTAGATTAGTATGATTTATATGCTGTTATATTTATCAGGTCTTTATCCAACAGAGATTTACACATTCTTAACATAATACACTAGGGTAGGACTCGTTTGTATGTATGTGGATGAAATCATACATAATTATTTATCTCAGACGCAGTGTCAAACACTTCGGGACGTTATACGTTTAATCCGAGTCCACTACAAATTTAATTGCATGTGTTCGTATCGTCCTCAAGTGGTTTCAGCCAATTACGAATTAAACTTTATAATTAAATGTAAAAGTTAGTTTGCACTCATACACTAAGTATCTCAATAAAAAGTTTATTTGGGAATAATTTTAACATAAACTTTTTATATGTACAGTCAATGTTTAAAATATCTAATTGCTTCATTTAATTTGTATCAAATGGACCTACCAAATGTAAATGTAATAAGAATATAAATAGATAATTTAATAACACAAAAAGAAAAAATTCTAATAACATTTACAACAGTGACTAAATATATAAACAAGTGGCAGGTGGTGGCTCTACTGTCAACTTGCTTTTCTTCATTACAACGTAATAACGTCACTCTATTTTTAATAAGTGCCGGCGCTCTACCCACGGGTCAGAGTAACATATGTGAAACTCCTAGCCTCTTGTCCTTTAGCACCTCACAGTTAAAATAAACCAGGTTTGTTATCTTTGACCACAACCTTCACCGTGAAAGATTATTCTTGAATAGTAAATGATATTTAATTATAATAATTATACAAGAGATATACGAGTATATTTGAATAAATTTGATTGTGTTGAAAAACAACTATTTTAAGGAAGTTGCAGGCTTTTCATTTCCTATTTTCTTTTTAAGTCCTTGGTTACTTAAATTACATCTTTTTAGTTTTTATTATTAGTTGTTGTTTGATAGCAAAAATAATTATATGTAGGTATATGGTTAATACGTATTCCCGTAGTATCTCAAAGGGTCAGAGAAAATTATAAATAATTTAATAATTATGTTAGGAAATATATACTTGATAGTCCAATGCTTATAGGTTCATGATATGCAAAATATTTACTAAATTGTTTTATTTATTTATTCATCATATATAATAAATAAATTAGTGTTAACTGAGATGTGAGTTCCATTATTCGATACCTGACCTCACACAATAATTAAGTTTATTCACATAGAACAAATAAACTATAACTATAATATACGAACTATTAAAATGTTATTTATCTGTAAAGTCATATAATATTTATATTCTATAAGCTTTATTATTCCACAGTATCTTTGTATAATTTAGACTAGTAGTTACAAAAATCCTATGAATATTGACATATAGACAAACTATCTATATTATATGTATCTGTTACACGTGTAACGTCAATATATTTTATAAAGTCTCGATGACACCCACGGGTGTCAGAATAATTTATTTTCAGCTCTTATTTGACATCTACATAAAACAATCATATGTTGAGTATTTCTGATTATTTGTTTAATAAGCTTACTACCAGTAAAAGAATAGCAAACAGACAAGCAATGATTGATTATGCATCGTGAATTGTAGATGGAGTTTTATTATTTTGATTCACTTTATTATAATTACTATAATTGAAAATGTATATACTATAATTATTGATTTTACAGTCTTAGTCGAGTAAGTATATAATCTTAATAATTTATTCTTTCTTAAAGTTCAGACGAAGGGAAGTAGAATTGTATAATCTTTAAAATTCTTATAATAATAAGACACTATTATTAGCTATTAATAAATATAAAATTTCATGGATTTTGCTTTATTTTTATTATATATATTATAGCTTCCATTATTGTTAATAAAAAATATTGATAATATATTAATATTACGCGGCAGCATCTTTGTTCCTCTTTCACTGTAACCATCACAGTAATGTAAAAACTACTTCAGACACTTATAACAAAATATTTAAATACTCGTAATATAATTCCGAACCTAATTAATTATTGTAATTTTTATCAAAACTATTTTCGTGAAATTTTATGATTAATTGGAACTCAATTATCTGTTGAAGATTTAGTTTAGTTTTTTGATTGTTATAATAGTATCTTAAGAACAGTTAAGATCATAAAAATATATAACCAAAAAATAAATAGAAAACAGTAATTCCTCCAAAATAGTTGTAATGGTTTCTTTAATGTCTTCCTATATTCATATTACACTAATGTCCTTAGTTACGAGTTCAAAACATCTATCAATAGTCCTTTGACAAATTCGTTCGTAGACATTAAAGTCTGTGAAGTTTCATTGACCATGTGACATAGTTTAACTGGGCCTCGGAATATTCTGAAATTACATGATAATACTTAATTATTTTAGTGTAAACAAACATTATTTAGAATAGCTTAGATATTTTACATCAAATTAGATATATATAAAATTCAGCGTGTATCCTTTTATATCAGCTGACGTAACAAAAATATACCTCTCATGAATATTTAAAGTATTTGAAATTCATGCATTTTAATGCAGTGTTATTTTGGTTAAATTATTCTTAGTTGAATATTAGAAAAATACTTTTTAAACCGTCCTCATCAACCAACGTCATCGTGCATATCGCTCTTATTTTAGTTTTTCTATAGACAGACTATTTCTCTCAAAGACTATACCATGCATTCGTACGAGTAAAGTAAAGCGTAGAATACAATAAATACCATACAAATGAAATGAAATGACAACTTCCATATCCGATTGACACCGCTCGACTGTCGACCGACACTCTCTGAAGACCATAAATACGCTCATATGTATGTTATAAAGATGCACATAAACATAAATAATATCCATATCTCTCTTATTTATTTTTATATGTACATACATATAACCATAAATAAATATTAACACATAACGAGATGGTTTTTGTGAAGATAATATAAAAAAATCATTTAAACTAATTCGTAAGTGTGTAAGGTTTCTTCATCATCTCCAAAAGAACCTCAATATACCTATAAATGTGTAGAATGCAATGAGAAATGCAGTAATTTGATTCAAAACTCATAATTTTGTAATAATATCAACAACATAAAAGGAATAACGACTTACCAACAAGTTTACTTAAAAGCTCCCTTCCACTTTCATCCGTGAGATGTTAATACAAATTGACCTCTGATAAAGTTACTGTTACAGTAAGACCTCCATATTCAACCATTTGACTGCTACGTACCGCAAAAGCACTAGCGTTAATTTGTCAAAAACACCGCTATTTTCGTAACTTTGTTGCTCCAAATAATTATAAGTCATCGAAGAGAACGATAGAGGATATAAAGTGTTTATTTTTTCCTATTCACATTCACAATTAATATTGTTTCTTTATAATACGAAAAGAATTATTAAAACTGATTGATATTTGTCTAATTGCGAGTGTTTTATTTGATAACATCAAGTCAAAATAAGTCCCGCAGTTTTGAACATTCTCGCCAGAATCGCTTAGCAGTCAAATGTTGAAGAAATACCTCATATTCAACTGGTTATTCATAGAGTAGAACATAATATTGCAGAAGTCTCGTTTCTGTTATTAGACTTTTAAAATTTGTATATGTTAATATTTTTATAAAATATATAAAAGTCGGTAAATAAACTATATTAATAAACTGAAATACATTTATAAAGTACTTTAATTAAAAAAGGAAATCATTAAAAACCGTGATGGCTTTAGTAGTAAATATGTTAAACCTGTAAACTAAACCTGACGGCGCGTCTCTGTCCCACTCCATACTCTGTAAGCTCGAGCGAGCGACGCGCGGCAGTCGACAACACTGCAGCATGGTGTCTTGACCATCACACCTACAACCTTAGTTAAGACGATTTATTTACGAAAGTACAAATTGAGAAAAACTTTTAAAATATATGAATAATTAATAATTATATACTATTTTGTGACCAACATATTTCAATATCAAAGGTGCTGTTATGCCTTCTATAATATAAATATAATGATTTATTGTGATTTTAGTGAATTAATATTATGAATTGTGTGAATAACGAACGCATGGAAATGGTGGGAAATATTGACAGGTGAGTTTTATAAATTATATATATAATAAATTATTTTTACGTGCTGTTATTATTATTAAACGTATTCATAATTTCATTGAAACAAGAAAACAAAGAGGTTATAAATATATAATGAATATGAATATTAAAAATACCAAATGACCACAAAAATATAAAAATAAGGAAACAATGAGAATTGAGGAAAAATACTGAAAAATAAATAATATAATGTCAAAGTTTATTAGTTTTAATATTAATTTATGCGTCCAGTATTAGTTCATAATGCAATGTTGTTTGAGACATAAGTATAAATGAGTTTACAATAATCTGACACAATTATAAAACATTGCAAGAAGTTTTTTTTAATATAAACAAAAAATAAAAGTATGTTTACTTAACTTAACTATTCAGAATTAATAAAAAAATATATTTACAATATATGTAAAATAAATGTTAAAAATAAAAATATTTAAAGTAGTATAAAAATTATTTAAAATGATCACCAATCATGAACCTATGACCTCTAATATTTGATAACAGTACTCTGTCAACTGAGCCATAATGATATAATACACAATGAATTTAATAGGAATTATTTCTCTTATGACTTAAATAAATATTCAAAGTGCGATTTCAACACTATGAATACACGTATAATAATATATATGTGTGATGTATGTTGTTAGTTATAAAATAAACAATATTTAATAAATACAATATATATATATATATATATATATATATATATATATATATATATATAATTCAATTAATAGAAAGCTCTAGAATTTTAACAGATTCCACGTTAAAAATGAATAAAACGATAATAAAACAAATGAAGTCATTATTCAAATTCACTAAATATGTACAAAATAACGTCAAATATTTTTATAACAAACCGACAAAGAAGTAAACATTATCTGGAAACATAAATGAATATATGAAATCTTTTGAGTCCTGGATTAAACCTTGTAAAATAAATGAAATCTATTATCCTTACATAGTTCACTCGGTTGGTTTAATTTCATATACCTCAAATGCAATGAAAATTCTCTTAAAATTGTCTAAAAAGAGAAATTCAAAACTTATTGTGTAGCTCTTTGAAATTGTTTTTAAATATTTGCTGGAATTTTTGATTAGTTTAAAGCATTTAACATAAAAATTAACTGAATAAATATATAATTTATAGTAATATAAAAAATTCTTAATAATTAAATACCTTAATTACTTAATATAAGTAAAGTAACTGATTAATTGAATATTTATATAGTAATATGTAACATGTTGCAGAACCAGTTTGAGTGAAACAACAATGAAACTACTTGTAATATTGTTTTAACAATTAAAATAAACTATTAGTTAGAGCAGATCAAGGTTACAATAAAAACATTGAAAGTTCACGACGAATCTAAAAGAATCCTGCTGTTTTAAATATTTAATAAGAATCTAATTCTAAATGATACTTTTTTATTAATTAATTTCATTTTATTTGGTGGTTATTTCAATAAGCATGTTATTCATGTTATATAATATTTAAAGTTCAAACAAATCACAATAACATAACTGAACACTCCACCGTTGTCTGTTTGTGTGTCTCCTTATCTAAATTCATATTTTCAGTTGTATACTTGACTATTAGTGTGCTTTCACCGCGAACTATTTTATGAGTTCTTAACTATAATCTAGTTACTACCTAAATCTAAATGCTTCCTTAGCTAAATGTATGACTGAAATGTTTTAAAGTTAACATTAATATTATTGATTGTATTTTTAGTTATGTTTTTATTAAAGAAAAAAGAAAATGTTTTATACCACAAAACTATTACGAGCTCAAGAAATGTACTTTAAAAATTAGGTTATAATCATAAAAACGGTAGTATTATTTAATGCTTCTTGATATTGGCAAGTTCATCGAACAATATTATTAAAAGCAAGCCACAACAAACTCTTACACAGTCATTAGACTTAGTACTGACCGCCAGTAAGTTTTGGCAACCAAAGCATCAACAACGTGCACTGCTCTCAGCAGACGAGAACCAACACAGAACACGTTTGAATAATTAGTTATGACCGGATTATATAAAATGTTAAATATATGTGCTATAACCTTTTTTTTTTATTTATAAACCAAACTGTAGCCATTGGAGTGCAGTTTACGTGTGTACTGCAGTCATCAGTGCGACGTCCTTATAAGGGAATTATTGTCCTTTTTTATTTTTAGACCGTAAAATGTGATGTCGTCTATGCTGTTGGCCAGTTTAGTATATCCTACTTAATCTAGTTATTTACAAGTTATTCAAAGCAAATAGTAGTATACTATCTCTATGCCCTCAAGAAATCAGCATAAAATATCTATTACAGCTGCATTCTGAACAGTAACTGAGACACTACAATTTCCTTAACTAATATGTTAGAAGAAACAAATTTTTAATGGTATGAATAACAAAAAGTAGAGGATCCGTTTGTTCGCATGTGGTGCTATCGCCCAAGACATTCACAAATATGAAGACTGTCTGATGCACTCAATCAGAATAGGAAATACTAGGACTAATTACGGATCTTTGTTACTTTTTAGTTTCGCATGACCCTGTATATCATACCCGTAATCGTAAAAGGGTCTAAAACATTATAATATCTTTCATTATACAAACAATAGACCCCTGTGTATTTTAATTCTGCAATTCAAATGACCTCGCATGAACTCTATCTAACACGATACTCCTAGAATACGAGCTTCCTATTTTTTGATATTGTATTTATCTTTTTTTTTATTTTTGAATATTGGTTATAAATACTTTTTTTACTTTTATTTGTATTATCATTAAATGTAATTGTAATAATATTTCTAATACATACATACATATAACTGTATATGTATTATTTTAATAAAAATCAAATCCTGCTTATACTTAACCATTAAACCAAAATCAACTTGAACTATTGAACAATAAAATATTAAATATGACATATACTTACATTACATACATACATACTTACATAGATACACACATATATACATACATAGAATACATATATATATAAGATAAATTATACCCCCAAAAGAACAGAATGGTAGGCTTTTCCCTTACTGCTCGTAGATCTTATAGAAACCTTTTTTTTTTAATCCCAAAAATACTACAGGCTCTGAAGTATATGCATCAGACCTGAGTCGGAAGTTATAAAAAGAACATTTGGGTCACATTTAAATGTAACGTGAAGTTATTTATAAATAAAAAATAATTCTCAACTGAACTAGATATTTCCTTTGTACATATCACATACATCTTGTAATGTTCTGTATTATTGAAAGTGAGTGCGTGTGTTTGAACAAACACCGATAACCCCGCGCTCCTCACCGTCTCATGATAACCTTATGTATGAAAATAAACTATTTTTGTCTGAGCGTACATCATATTTATAAACAACTTAATAATACTGATAAAGTACATTAAACGTACCGGGATATAAAAATACTACTTCATACTTTTCTTTTGACGCATGAATTCCTACTAATATTTGAACTCGGAAGTATTATAATGTGATTCTTTGTCCCTATATGCACATAAATAGACAAACTGATTATAGTGATCAGGGCTTCTTTGATCCTATATATCAAAGTTATTTTATAATTGCCCATCATTAAATTAATTATATATAATTATATTTAATTGTTACAACGTACATAGAGCAGGTGTTATTTATTATTTTATTTTATAATTTAATGTTAATCAATTTAAAACGTGGTCATTTATGTTAGTTTATAATAAAAATGTTTTTATAACTTATATCCTCGATAGAATATTAATATCACTATCACAGAGTAAAAATCTGAATACAATAAATATAAACCATGAATACATTATGTATTGAATACAAAAAACATATCCTACATGAAACATAACCTGCAGCTTTTTACGGTTAATTCACGAGACATCCTGAGTTCTGTTTCTATCCAATATATTATTTATTTTGGTCACGAACTATTCTTTATATATTATATTTCATCTCGTCACAAAAGAGATACGTGTATGTAATCATATATGTCGTAGTATTATTAGATTCTTTTAAAAATAAGTTAAATAAAATAAAGTGTATTCTAAAATATATTTAATATACGTATTTTTCTTCCTTTTACATACTCATATTTTTTAAGAAAAATTAATACTAAATTTATTGAAATAAATATTCAGTATTTTTAAAATGTACACAATAAAATATAAGACATTTTGAAATATAATAGAAATTATACTAATCGCAAAAACTTGGTTAAAAGCATTTAAAAAAACTCACAGTTGAACTATATCTGCTAAATTATATATCTGTACAATTGGACTCAAATAACAGATTTTCTAACATGTATTTGTTATTAAGTCGTTTGCAAAAACGTTGAATTTTTATGTGTCTGTCGGTGTGATACTGCGTTCAAATTTAAATATCATCCGACAGAGATTAATAGTAATGATAGGATCGCTTAAAACATACGGAAGTAATGACAATAATAATATCATCAATACAAGTGTTTAAACTCAGTAGTATGGATAACGCAATAAAAAACAAATGTTTTTGAATGAAAGCCGGTTTCTTTATGAATAAAATGATTTGAGAACACTGTCAAGATTGACACAAATAAGTATAAATAGTCATTAAGAAAGATAAGCGCGGATTTTTGACTGAATTTGCTTTTTTTATGAGATAATAAAAAAAATGTACTTCTAAAATAAAAACCGTATTACTAATTTATATTGTATTAAATGCAGTCCAATAACAATAAAGTTACTCTATTAATACAAGTAACAGCTGAGCCCGATCAGAGACGATGTTACTGCGAACTAGTACTCTTTATTTTATGTATGGAATTTAAATAATGTAACTGATAGATAATAGTTTATTTTAGTTATTTAATATACACTAATATACATTTTACTAAAAACTAAAAGTTTGTTACGCAAACTAACAATATAAACTCGACCGTGAAATTCGACAAAATCGAACCCACTACTACGACTTCTTTCTTGTGTAAGTGTAAGTAAGTGTGTGTAATTAAGTTTTATACTTAGAGAGAAGGTGAGGTATAATATTTTATTTCATTAAAATATTTGATACTATTTTGATAATGCAGTCATTTGGTTGAATGTAGATTAATTAATACTTATAGTAATATCATAATGCGGTTAATCTGTAATTGAATATTTACAACTATTGTTATTATAATATATAAGTAAAGGATACAAACTTAGAAAAAGTTTTTTTATCCATGAGAAGAGATTTCTTATGAATTTTTTATAACAGCTGTTTGTATTATGCGTTGTTAATCTCCATAATTCCCTAATTTCAAAGGCAATAAATAAAATATGATCAAATTTGTTATGAAACTTGTTGCTGTCAGCGACTTCGTCTGTATCCCCCTACACATGTTTCAAGTAATAATCCATCTATCATTCTAAATTTTAGACTAAACTTACTGACATTAGATAATATTTAATAAAATATGTTATATATATTAAATTAATTACAAACCCTTCCAAATCCAAGTTTAAGCAGACTGTTTCACAGAATTCAATCATCAATCGTTGAACAAAAATTACAAAGTCCTTTTACTTAAAGGTCAGAGCTCTCTTGGACGTAATACAAATATACAAATGTCAAATAGAATATCTTATCTGTGAAACATGATGTGTTTTTATAAAAAAATATTGTTATACTTAATTTTCGTGTAATATGAAAATGTTTTTAGTATATTTTATTTCTATTTAATATTTTTAGGAATATAGTTGTAACTAGTTATATATTATCCAAATATTTCATTATATTTAATAATTTATATCAAATAATTCGACAATCAAACTCCACGTCACTTCAAACGCCAATCGCTCAGTAAATTTAATTTTACTAAGTTGTAACATTATTATACACATGTACGTCTACAACTTATTTTATCTATTTCTTCTTATTTAAATTATATTTCTCAGGCTTATATAAGATTTTCATTGAATTTGTGTTTAAATCGCTTCATACAACGTAAACGTAAAATAGTGTTAGTTCGCACTTATGTAAATCCAAATAGAAGTGTAATCATTATTTTAATGTAAATTCCACACGATGTTTATTTTAACTCTGTTGTATTTTTTGTTACTTGATATATAACTAGCAATTGCCGGCGACTTCATCTGCCTCTTCCCACAGATTATTGTACTCTATGTATTTTATTTATGTTTTGTATCGCCCAATCACGTTTAGGGTATGTTGATTAAGATAATAAGATACACGACATTACATTTAAATCTATACATTTTGGTATACGCGCAAACGAACAAACATACATCAATTTTTATAACATTATTTTGAATTTTGTTATGTAATTAACACGTAGCAATGTTTTTTACTTTATATTTAATGTTAATATTTTGGTATATGTATGATGAATTGCTAAGGTACATTTACATAAAAACTATTTACATAAGATTTAATTATAACCGAAGCTTGGATATGATTATACATACTAAAAAGATATATACGAGTATCTTGTATATGCTCCTTCCGACTCAAGAATAACTTATTTTAAACTTACTAACTTATATAACCTTTTTTTTAAATATGTTTTCAAAAATTTATAGGTGTGAGAAATGGTACTATAGTATGGTAATGCTAGTATCACAGAAAAGAATTTTTTAATATAATAGTTGCATAAACAATTATTGTTTTCTGTGAAAATCGGAACCGCGACCTTCCGATAAGTATTCCGTATCAATAACCAATAATTAATACCAATAATATATATATATTATTATATACCATTTACACTATCGTTAATATAACATGCAATCTCAGAAATATATTTCATATAACCTATCTCGCTGGAATGATATTTTCCGGCATGTAAAGTCTTCCCCTCTATAGAATTTGACGTGTGAAGTTTTATTGAGGTATATTCAATATATTACAAGTGATTTGCTTTCATAGATATAGACATATAGAAGGAATATAATGTTTTAGTACATTGGTAATAAGTCACCCCAATTAAATATAAACAATACTTACAGTACAGACAGTCTCAACACATTGTTATATGGATAAAGTGAACGTGTTATGTAAATCAATGACATCATGTTCAGATATTCCTGACTTAATGTATTCATCGTATGTCTTGTTATGTTATATTAATTACAGATGTACTAAAATTACATATAGTTAAGATTTTTTATCTTTTTTGGATATTATTATATAAAATGGTCGTTTGAGTGTACACTCTCTAAAAATAGTAACACCTTAGAACTAAATATATACCATAACATCGACAATAATGGATTTGTTAGATATTTATGTATACTATAAAAATTGATGTTATTAAATTATATAAAATGTAAAAATAGTGATCACTTAATTAGTTTTAAAGTCCGTTTGTCGTTACGAATATATATATTATGGCAAAACAGACAGATTAAACCAGCTAAGGTCTTAGAATAGATAAAAAGGGCTTAAGTAGCTTAAAGCTTCTGAAACAATTTCCCGTGACTACTTACAACACTTAAAATTAACATTTAGTACTACAATACAGTAGTTTGTACATGTAATGTTCTTATAAGGTCTATATATAAATGTGTAATATATTGTAATGTATGGTATTTTATTAATCATTTTTTATGACTTATTGTTATACCGTAATAAAATGGTCAAAGAAATTCTATTCGTATATTTCATTTATATCAAACATTTATTGTAATATGTCGATTTAACTGTGCCATAATTATATTTAAATATATCTAACTCTTATATTTCAGCGTTGTGGTGATTAATAACGCAACTAATTCAATAATATAATCAATTTATTGTTATAATATAGAATAATATTTTCACAAGATGTAGACAAGACAGTATTTTTTAAACTTGTTTGTTTCTTGATTACTATATATTTATTTAACTGGCAGTACTTATGTGAATTAAGTGAAAATCTGCCCGACTAAAGTATAACCCATTGGAGGTTCTTACTGATGAGCTAAGACCATAGTACAACAGTTCAAAGAACTGCGTGCAGCAGTTCTTTGGGCACGCAGTGATGGTAGTGGCAGCTTCGGAGATCTCTTGCAGGTCTTCGTCACTCGTCGTTCTAATAGATTGTGTCCAACTAGCACGTCGAAAGTGGTTGTTTTTTTTTCAAATTTTATTAAAATTCCAATTATCTTTAGGCAGCCAGGCAAATATAAAGTAATAAATGTTGAAATAATATAAAATTACACTAAAATTATATTTTCTTGTTAAGCATAATATAAAATCAAATTATGATCTAAGTAAAAAGGTTACATAATGAAATTCCAAACTGTTTCTCTCTCATTAAAAAACCCTAAAAAGTTTGACTTTAATGTTACGAAAACATCCCTCACAAGGATTCTTCGAAAAACAGTTACAAGTCAACTTGTTAAAACCTTCATTTAAAAAACATTCAAACAAAAACCTATAAAGATGGTATCACTAAAAATGTATAATTATTATAAAATATTACAAATTATTTCTTTACTTACTGTTTGTCTGATCGATGCGAATACCGGAATCTGGCTTTGATATAAATTCGTCTTAAAATATTGATACTAAATGGTAAATAAAAAAAGACATGTGAATACCGTAATTTGAATTTGTGTTAAATGTATACGAAATAAATACCAGTAAGTTAATTTTTATTTATAATGTTAATTAATAAAATCAACAACATACTCATTGTTCTAGAATTATATAAAATATATTTTCTCATTAACTCTTCCTGTATTAATATCGCTACGACCTTGACAGATTTATAAATAACATGAGTTCTTTTTAATCAGTAAAAACAAATACTTTAAACCACAAATACTTGTGTTATTTAAATAGCTAATGGGTAATAAACTGATTATCAAACAAATCTGACACGTAATATTTGTTCTATTCATACTTTATGCGATTCCAAGCAATTTATCCGATTATAAAATTTTAAGAAATAGTGAATTGTTTTCCGTTCTTTCATTATATCTAATTTAGTTCATCAATTTCTCAGTAGGTGACGTTAAAATAGGTTGTTTATACTTTTATGTTCAAATACCCTTAAGTAGTAACCTTAAGTACCCTTAGTAACTTACAATATAATCATCCATAATAAGCTACAGAATCATCATACAAAACATTTAATCTGCAAAACTAGTACCATGTTATAAAAATTATACCCAATATTTATAAATACATTAATAGTCAAGCGTGAAGTAACATTCCAATTAGTCAAATTAGGGTTAATATTAATATTGAGTTTTACGCTCGTGCGAATACAGAACAGCAATATACGGATTACAATATTAAATATTATATTTAATGTAAAAATAAACAAACAGTCATTCTTTCACACAATTCGTAATGGTACATGATAATTCGTCTCGCATAAAGATAACGAGTCTTTGACGACCGTGTTTAATGTTACGAGTTATGATACAATGTTGTTGTAAGAATTAACTAAAACATTTGGTTATTTGATTACTTTTGTTACTTTCAATAAATTTAGATTGATTTTAAATTTTTGAAGCAATAAACTGATTACCTTGTTTTCATATTTTACAGAATAAAATGGATCTCTTACGATCGCAGGCTATATTCAAGCTGCACAGTTTACTTGTTGATATTAATACTTTGAAATTCAAAAAATTCCATTGATATGCAAATATTAATAAAGTTATAATTAATACCTTATTTTTATAATACGTGAATTTTAAAAAGATGACTTTACTGAAGTTACTTAAAATGTTACAGAACCAAGTTTATCTAAAAATATTTTCCTAACAAATTTGGGAGATTGTATTCTAGATTATTTATTTCATTGCTATAAGGAATAGACAGTTCAATACAATTGAATATAAAAACTGACAATTAGTGTTTGTTTTACGTTAACTGAAAAGTTATTACATTATATGTGTAAATTTGATACATAAGAAAATTAATTCATATTTATGTTTAAAGTTCATCTGACCTTATTGATTATAAATAACTTGATACATAATTTGTAATTGCAATGTAAGATACAATGAACACTGATATTTAATATCTACTTCTGTTTACAGGTAATTAGTATGCAGAGAGTAAGCAGTAAATATATGAGGTGATGTATTATAATATAAGTATTAGAATTCCTGTTAATAAAGAATTATAGGATCACAATACGTATAAAATAATTATTGTAGAACAATTATAAGAACACGATCCTTACAAGCGCTGTCTTACGTCAATGAAAGAAGTTTTAGTACAAGTGCGATACTAAATAAAAAAATTAAAAATACTACATTTTAACTTATGTTCCTAACTGAATAAGTAATTGTGTGTGGTCTCATATGCTTTTAGTTAGAACGTCTTGATCTCTTGAATAAAAAGTAGTCTATATATTAAGTGAACTTCTAAAGAACTACTCGAGAAGCGTTCAAGAAAACTGTAGAGATTTTTCAACTCTATTGTCGAACATAGATGCATTCAAACTTGCACAAAGTATTGTTTATTGAAGATAACAAATCTAATTAATTTATATTACGTAAAATAATTTCATGTTACATGAAAGAGCTAAAATACACATCCTTCCTGTCACACTAACTTCCTACATTACTTTTTTGCGATACAGGCTATAAGACTGGAGTGGTTTCCGCACTAACATTAAAAGTAGACATAGTTTTAGAACTTAATAAAAAAAACATTTCACATTCTGTAAAAGTATATTATGGAAATTATGTTTTCTAAGACTCTATAAAGTCTAAAAATAATATCATACTATATTCCCAAATTACCAGTCATTGTATTTTAAATCTATATATGTGTATTTGGACTTTCTTTTTTGGCTTCTATTTGCAATTGCAACTGGTTTAGATAACTTTTAGGATTTGCAGATAGAGAATGAATATTTGTCTTTCTAAGATATGTCGAACAAAATCAATTAATATACAATTAGTTCCACGAAATATAAGTTAATGCCGGTTAATAGATTAATATCTTTTTTCTAAGGGTTTTGAAGGATATTCATAATTTTTTTATACCAGTAGAGAAACTACTATCCTGGGTATGTAGCTATATTAGTTATTAAGAGGACTCTAAATTTACCGATCAATTAAAAACATATATTTCTTAAAATTATATAATTACAAAAATATTAATACTGTAATGTAATGTTTTGTTCTGAATACCTATTCAAGTAATGCACTACAAAATAACTTCTTAAGTTAAAAGCTGTGCTCACTCGTATAACCTGAAGACGATGAAAAAACGTGACCACGGAACACGACAATATAAATTGTTCCCAAGTTTTGTTTCGCTTTACAAAACTTTTCAAGTTTGTTAGGCTGCCCGTAAATGCTCTTTTGAAAGAAACCTCACAAATGTTCTGGGAAAATAACTCAAAATACTTTTAAACACATCAATTTCCAACATGAATTACAAATAGCATGTATTTATAAAAGAAATCGTCGTCATTAGAGAATAAGTAATTTCCGTGATTTAAAACCAACACTTCGATACAAACTACACCAGAACTTGAAACTATAATTTGGATTAATGAATGGAAAATCGAACCAAGGTTTTGTTCATATCTTGGGTAATTTTTTAACGATGTTAAAAATTGTCTGTAACGATGTTATTTTTAATGATTTATTAAAATGTAAATATATTTAAATGTATATTTACTTGATCATAACAACTGTCCATAAAAATATAATTAAAATTTGAAAACAGACTTTATAATAATAACAATTCCGAAGCAAACCTAAAATGATTTAAATATACAAATGTCATTGACTTACGGTTCTCCTCAAAGGAAATGTCACTTCTGTAAACCATTTGTTTTATTCAATACAAAATTTACAATTTGTTCTTACAGATTTTTATAATGGTATATTACTTAGGTTACTGTAGATTTAATTAAATTGTGATATTCGCACTGACAAGGGACTGAAAAAATGCGAATGCTACAAAATACTGATTATTACAATATAAGGATACGTTTGTTAATAATCTCTTAGTTCTAATAACAACATACTATTCTATATTATATTTACGGAATATACATCAGCTTTCGTATCGTAGTTTGTAATCGATAATTAATTGTAGGAATTCCCTGTAAAGGCAGATTTCCAAGAAGGGTTTACAGAACGTGTATTCCCTTGATGTGATAATTTGTTGATTTTAATATTTTTACTAAGTATATACTTCAACTACAACACATACATACACGAATATGTCATTAGAATACCTTACACTTCATAAAAAGCAATTCTTAAGCTCGATATGTTTTTATAGATCCATTAACCAATACAGTATTCAAGTGTAAATAGAATGAAGTTGTGAGTGTCTTTGTGTCTGAGTGTTTATGATACAACCAAGGGATAAGAGGAATATTTCTTGTTATTACGTGTTATTACTGCCATAAGTAAGTATAGTACATTTAGAAAAAGATTTATTCCAAAATATAGGGTTGAAAAAATTTAATTATATTCCACCTATAAATATCAATTTTATAGATAGGGTTTCACAAATCAAGTATAAAGAAGTAGTGAATACACAATTGAAGTAGTACCACCTTCTGTATATCCGTCCGTATTTCTTCTTTCTTTGTCTTAACAACACATCCCCTCGTAAAAGTTTAATTTTCCGCTCGTTGAATCACAATACAGGAAGTCTACTCATTGCTCAAGAAAATAGATTTTATACAATATATATAGACATTTTCATACACAATCATTTTACAGATCTTTTTAAAAGCTCTTAAAAGAAATAATAAGCTCTTGTCACTAACTCTTACAATGAATAATAAAATCAGTTACAATGCAAAAGTACCTTTAACACTCTAAAATCGTTCCACTTATAAGTATAAATATTAAACAATGAGCACTATTTAAGAAATTATATTAAATATTATGATCATTAATGCTTCTTATATTATTGATATTTTATTAATAAAAGACGAGAAAGAAGTATTACTATTAAATAATAGATTCGTGTGATTCATTGATAATACACTTAAATATGCTTAATAGTAAGTATAAATAGTATTTATTTTTTAACAAATATACGCAGATATTATTAGAATCACTTCAATAAACGACCATTTCGATGTAATAAAGTTCTCCTTGCTAATTAGAATAAACTGAATGTAAACATGTTAGCCATATTAACATTGTTTATTTTTAATTAATATTATCGTCTAGATAATATGAAGAATGCTGAATTTATCAAGGATGGTGACGGCATTATAGTTCAGTTTGCACAGCGACAGGACGATATCCCGGAGGTCGCAAGTTGAAATCTTGACAGTGTTGATAATTTTTTTATTTGTTTATTTGTTTGTTAGTCTTGCCAAAATGAATGTTACAATATTTTTTTTGTTATACGCAACATTTATTACTTTTACAAAGTGTTAGTTTAATACATTAATATAAAACAATTAAAAATGTATAAAGCTTATTAGAAGTTCTCTAAATGTTGAGGGTGAGTTATCAATAGCAGCACGGACTCTTTTTCAGAATTATCATGGCATTTAGAGCAAGTCTTTCTGTCTAACTGTCTAAAACTGTCCATAACTGTTACTCCCCTGCATTAAGATCAGGACTAAATGTCGATCTGCCTTCAGTTGATGAAGTCCGGAACGTTTGTTTTTAACCACGTTTAGGTGGATCGAGCTTTATGACCTGGCGCCGATTTTTGTTGAAATAACCATTCTTGGACACCGAAAATGGTGTTGTTAAGGTTAATTACTCTCCCAAGAATGGTATTTTGATACGTTTGTTTTAGTGACCTATGACTATATATAGTGACGACCTTTTCCGCAAAAATATGGCTCAGTCATTACCCAATTATAACTTTCGTTCCAATGAAATCTCTATCGAAGTTACACAGAAAGATTTCTTATTATACAAATACATATTAACACAAATATGAAGTCATATTTCGTCAGTCGGTTTGTCCACTTATTTCCTGTACTTCACACAATGGATGTTTATGCACTTATTACTAATACTGAGATTGATGATTTCAGACGTTTCAGCTTATGGCAACGAATGTTAAATGTATTTAAAATTAACATAAAATTATCTAAACTTATCATAACATATATATATTTTGCATGAAAGTCTAAATATCAAAAATACAAAACACTAAGTAAGTTTTAAACAAAACCCAGGTACAGAGGACGTTGAGACAAGAGATGTATAGAAATTAATGATCGTATTTTATTACGCTTTGTACACTCAAGTCAATTGAACTTTATAGGCTTTATTTCAGTCTAAGCCTAATTTTTAAATAATAACCATAATGATAAAATAAACATAAAGGCATATAGAACAGTCATCATCGACCAATACACGACAATTCAGTCATTACAGAAACGGAGATAGATTCTTAAAGATTCCAGCTTCGAGTCCTGCTTTTCTTTTGATAAATTTATTAATTATATATTTATTTAAAAGTAAAGAACTAAGAGGCAAGATTATTGTGTTTTATTATCGAATTAGAAAACGATTAGATAAATTATTCAATCAGAATAAATCGATGTACCATCCTAAACCAATTATACGACTCCAAGAGCAAATAGTTTAAGGTGGAAGAAGTAATTTTCCTCACTTTGACTCAAATCATTAAATAAATATTTGCACAGCTCCTAGAGTCTAGGTTAAAACAAAATTAAAAGTAATACACACTACCTTCTTCTCTCACTTGTGTCTGTTTAATAAATGTTGGATACATATATGAGAGTTGTTCTTTTTATGCTTATTTATACTTAGATATACGAAGATTCGTATATACATTTGAATATTATATATCGAGGTAATTCTCAAAGTTAATAAAATGAATGTAAACAAAGTTATTTGACATGATCTCATCCAATAAAGCCATTCCAATTAACGAGTACTAAAATCACGTTCAGAGAGTGCCTAAGGCCATATCACATCATATCTTCTTTTGATTTTTCTTTTAACTCAATAAGTGGTTTATTATTTTAACGTTTTTAATCTGTTTGTGAAAGTATTTAAACATACTTAATTCATATTGTACATCTTTTATCACAGTAGCAATTAAATACTTACATCTTGACTTTGTCTAAGTGTGGTTAATTTTTAGAATATATTAAATATACTAAAGATTTTCATTATATCTATGAGAGATATTTTGTTATCATTTGTATTCCTCTAAGCATGGTTACAGTTAAATAATCAAAACATTAGAGGAATAAAATATACGAACTTAAATGAAAATTTATTTCTAGATAACTAGATAATGGTATAGATGCAATCAAATCAACTGCTTGTGCAGATAGAAAAATCTAGTGTTAAACTTGCTTTTTTATTTAAAATTATGATAAATCTACATCAAATAAGGTGTATAATACTGTATAAATAACACTTAGTGTCCCAAACAAAACAAAGAAATATTTAGTTACATTTCATAATACAATTGCATTTGCATCTCCTTTGTTTCAAGTAACTTATTGTTCATTAACTTTTGTTTCATTTCAACTAAGAAATTTATACTTACAGTATTTTATAACAAAGATATACACATACACATATATGTCTCATGTTACAATGAACACGTTAAATCTTAGATTAAAACTACGCTCGGTCCGGGCGGTTGTCAAACCATACAATAACTTTCACATACTACAATGACCATCTTTACTGAAGTTATATATTAATATGACTTGTGCATTACTTTTAGTAATACAGAGCCCAAGTTTAACATTGACCTGTCCGTCCAGAAACGAATAAAAAGCAAGCTAATCTTCCAACAAAATATTAATTATTATCCAACAAAATAGTAATTTAATATTTATCCAAACACTCGTATGAAATATAAAAGGAAAATACAGTTTATATTATTGCATTACTATTTTATTAAATGTTAGAAACTGTAAATTTTATGTTATTATTTAATAAGGCAAGTTAAGAATATTTATGATAATAATTCGAGTCAAAATTAATTTAATAAAATTTATAAAATACATGTAAATTTAGTGTATTCTATAATATGATATTACATTAAAAAAATACAGATAGTATTCTAAAAATACAGCTAGTCTTCAGTATAAATCTCTTAGATTCACAATTATATTGTAAATTAGTTGTGGATGTCGACGATCGAGTCATCTACAAAAACTATATATATGTATAAACAATAATCACAATTTTATTTTATAAATTGAATATTGAGTTGGACTGTAAACCAATAAAACATCGAGGATAAAACTGAATGATTGACGAGATTACGGGATAAACAATTCCGGGAATCGAGTTTACTAACGCTTTTATTTAATATATATAAAAAATGGCGAGAGGAATAAAATGAATAGATGAAACTATTGCAAGAAATTAAATGATTTTGTTTAATTAAATATGAATAATAAATGTGTATTAAAATGAAATCATGAAAACAGTAATTTTCATTTCTAATGTATCAACATAACCTTCTATAGCATAAGAGATTAGCAGAGGTGCAATGTGTGTACTTTTCACCAATGATGTTTCGTTTGATGTCAAGTCTATCACCATAAGTGAAACAATCTTGTTCTAGGCAGATAATATAAACATTTATCAAAAACCGAAGACAAAAAGATATTGATTTGTTCGGAACACCTCTTCCGTTCTAACCGACTTTAAATAAATATGACTTATTGAATATATATAGTATTTTAAAGTCATTCAAATGGTACACAAACAAAGCATACCATCATTAATTCTATCTGGCTCGTATCCCGCAACATCCTTAACATATAAACTATCTGATTACGTGTAAATCCAAGTCTCAAAGACATTGCCTCAAGTGTAATACTTCTTTGATCAAGAATACGTAAACATTGAGTTATGGAGATTAATTGGTTTTTAACTCTTTATATATCTTGTATTTGTACTCCAATTATTGAGTACAATAAGTATTATTTTAATGTAACAGTTTAATGATATATACTATATTTTGAAAACATATATTTCAATAATATTAAAAATTCAAATACTGTTTTGAAGTTATTTTCGTAATACAAAAACGTAGTGATTGTTTTAAAAAATTAAAGTAAATCAATACATTACAAATAAGTCGATGCATTAATGGAATTCAACAACATTCACATATTATTATTTAAATTTTAAAATGTATTATACTTAAGTAATATTCCAGAAAAATATCATAAAAACAAGTTCTAGTATATTATAAGTGAAAGAGGAGTGGAGTCTGATATTTACTCAGTGAGTTGTTAGAAGCGTTATTCAAACGTACAAAGTGCAATATAGGAGTAAATAAATTTGAGTAACTGATGCTCGAAGTAACGCGATCTCAGACAGAACACTTGTACAAATTGTGTATTAAATACAGAGCAAATAAAACATCTTCATAATATTACAAACAAAGCTCTTTACACAGTGAAGAAGGAATAATGTACACTATATTTTATGTTTACTTCTACAATTAAAGATACAGAGCCTACATTTGATTTCAATAATAAAAAATAAGACTGTACTTATGTACGAAATGAAATATATATATATATATATATATATATTTTATATGTTATTATGACATTAAAACTTCGTGTAAGTTACTAGGTTAGAATGTTTAGAACACGATTAATATATTATAAAGTTTACATTTACATTTTAAAGTTCATTTTAAAATGAAAAATATTTTATATTTAATAAAAAGAAAAACACTTATCATTATTTAAGTGATATTTGCATGCGAGATAAATATTCTCATATATTGCTCGCAGCTTCGAGTAATCGTGCTATGTAACATTACCTTAAAAGTATAAAAGTATCCATGTTTTCTTCAGAAACTTAAGAAATGTGTCATTTAATTTTGGGACAGGACTCATATTTATTTCTCTTTATACACATTTAGAATTTTTAGTAAACTAGTTTAAAGACACACTCCGAGCGAGATGTATTTTTAAAATATTCATAAGTTCATCTATTGTAGGTTCGCTTAAAGTTTCCTAGAACTTAAACTGCATTTTAGAATATTTGCCCGAACTGTATGAATTCACAGTACAATATATTAATGCCATTTTCATAAAGAATATTTCTTTAAACCTAAGAGCTCTTAATTGATGCACCGCAGTACACTGCATACAAATAAGATATTAGAGAGTAAGGAACATTACTTGATTAAGTTTTAACATAATTACGAACTGCGGTACGAGAAACTAGAAGATACATTGTCTTAACTATATTAAATAGTAAAGTGGTTGAGTGCCTGAATTAAAAAACATGTGTTAAGTATTCCCCAAAATGTTTAAATTCATAATAATTATGATATAAATTATTGTACAAAATAAAGGTATTCCCACATAACCTCTCTGTCTTAATTATTTTAAGCGACAGAATCTCTGGTTTTAATTTAATGTATCATAAAGAGAAAAGTACCTAAATATAAAAAAAATATTAATATTTTCAATATTCTCTAGACTTTTACTGTAAATAAATATATAATTCCCGGTAAAATCTTCATTGTAATTTTTGTTGTCTTTTCTTATCGTGACGTCTTTTTAAATTATCATAATGCTTCGCAAAAAGTAGATATAATTTTAAGCACGTTTTCCAATTAATACTTTTATTAAAAATCATGTTCAACGACATTTTAATGAAAAAAACTTATTTGAGATAGTTAAGATTGTAGATTTAATTAAAACTTGTGATAATTGTAATATATTTTTGTATGGGGCAAATAAACAGGCCATGAAGAACTAAAGGTTAAACATTGACACTTACAGATGATTTGTTACTACCAAGAAAGAACAAGGGATGAAGGAAAGTAAGAAGGAGGGGTAGAGGTTATGCATCTAGCATTTTACATAACGCATTTGTAGAAGTTATTTTAAACCGATAGATCTACGCAAGGGTGATACTACCCCTGTCAAATCACTCCGCAACCGAGGCTCACTTAATTGGATACTAGGAGGCTCTAAGGCTTATAAAAAATATTATAAAATATAAATAAGCGTTGTTAACGAGCATAATGTGAATATGAATAATATAACAAATGTTTCAAAATACCTGAGTTTACCAAAACAGCGCTAATATTGGTGTAATTTATTATAAATATTTGAAAGCTATACTCTGACATAGACACAGAATTACCCTTATAAAAAAGGTCCTTAAGATAGTGCGCTATTGCCTGTTTGAACTATGGGTGGTTTGATAACACCATACATTTTACGTACTAGTCCTTTTGCATGTGGATCCTCTCTTCTATGAGATTGGCGACGTACGGACTACTGTTTACCGTTAAGAGGATATGTGATATAAGGATATATGCTATCAGCATTTATGAGTCGAATAAAGATAATGTTTAGGATACAATCTGAGTTTCGCTATGTGTAAGAAATGTACATATCATATGTTTCTATATTATAAAGTGCAATAAACTCGAAGTATAAAACTTTATAAATATTTGAAGAAGGCATGCAAAAAAAATTATATTCTAAACTAAATCCATTTTTATTGGTATTACTAAAGATGTCGCTAGTAAAGTATAATATTAATCTTGGAAAAACAATTACTCATCGAACACATTTTTAAACATTCAGACGTGTCAGAACAAAACTTATGTTTTTTGATCCACAAACCGCGAATGTTATTTATATAAATATTAATAAATAACATCTGCGGTTTACAATTACAACAATTATAAACGTATTTTTATCACTTGAAACATTAAATGATACTTCAATATTATAAAGCATAAAATCATTTTGAATTGATATAATCTTACTGTAGATAATTTGTTGCAACAGTTAAGTACTATTCTCTTTTATTTTTTATTTTTTATTTTTTGGTTCTTTTCGAGTGGTAAAAAACTTTTTCATTATTTAATGGTAATGATTGAAGGACGTAGAATTAACACATTGTGGATTATAGACTAAGAGAGTCGGGTACTTAAACTCCTCCCTTCCCTCCCTGTATCTGACATCCTTCATGACTCCCCATCGTGCAGTGTATTTGGTGGACTCGTATTCGACCACGGACAAAGGTTCCACTTACTATCAGACGAACCGTCTCCTTGCCTGCTACCACTATTATAAAATAGAAAACATGTAAGGAACATTTAAGATAAATCTTTTAAATATATTTTAGTAGTAAATCTAATTATTAGATATATGAATGAACGTCATATGCACCAGCTGAACAACTAGATTAGTATGATTTATATGCTTTTATATTTGTCAGGTCATTATCCAGCAGAGATTTATATATTCTTAATATAATACACAAGAGTAGGACTAGTTTGTATGTATGTGGATGAAATCATACATAAATATTTATCTCCGACGCAGTGTTAAACACTCCGGGACATAAGTTCTTCTTATACGTTTAATCCGAGTCCACTACAAATTTAATAGCATGTGTTCGTATCGTCCTCGAGTGGTTTCAGCCAATTACGAATTAAACTTTATAATTAAATGTAAAAGTTAGTTTGCACTCATACACTAAGTATCTCGTTAAAAAGTTAATTGGGGAAAAAATTTAACATAAACTTTTTATATCAAATTTGTTTTAAGGAAGCAAAATGTGTACAGTCAGTCAATGTTTATAATATCTAATTGCTTCATTTAATTTGTATCAAATGTGCCTACCAAATGTAAATGTAATAAGAATATAAATAGAAATAAACCTAATATTCAATAGCACAAAAATAAAAAATTCTAATAACATTTACAACAGTGACTAAATATATAAACAAGTGTCAGGTGTAGGCTCTACTGTCAACTTGTTTTCTTCATTACAACGTAACGTCACTCTATTTTTATTAAGTTCAGTCGCTCTACCCACGGGTCAGAGTAACATATGTGAAACTCCTAGCCTCTTGTCCTTTAGCACCTCACAGTTAAAATAAACCTGGTTTGTTATTTTTGACCACAACCTTTACCGTGAAAGATTATTCTTTAGTAGTAAATGCTATTTAATTATAATAATTATACAATAAATATACGAGTATAATTGAATGAATTTGATTGTGTTGAAAAACAACTATTTAAAGGAAGTTGCAGGCTTCTCATTTCCTATTTTCTTTTTAAGTTCATTATTTACTTATATTACATCTCTTAGTTTTTATTATTCGTTGTTGTATGATATCAAAACTCGTTATATATTGGTAAAAGGTTAATACGTTTTCCCGTAGGATCTCAAAGGGTTCAGAGGAAATTATAAGTAATTTAATAATTATGTTAAGAAATATATACTTGATAGTAGAATGCTTATAGGTTCATAATATTCAAAATATTTACTAAATTGTTTCATTTATTTATTCATCATATATAATAAATAAAGTAGTGTTAACTGAGATGTGAGTTCCATTATGCGATACCTGACCTCACACAATAATTAAGTTTATTCACATAGAACAAATAAACTATAACTATATCTACTGTTTAAAAGTTATTTATCTGTAAATTAATATAATATTTATATTCTATAAGCTTTATTATTCCACAGTATCTTTGTATAATTTAGACTTGTAGTTACAAAAATCCTATGAATATTGACCTAAAGACAAACTATCTATATTAAATATATCTGTTACACGTGTAACGTTAATACATTTTATAAAGTCCCGATGACACACACGGGTTCAGAATAACTTATGTGCAGCTTTTATTTCATATTTACATAAAAGAATCATATGTTGAATATTTCTGATTATTTGTTCAATAAGCTTACTATCAGTAAAAGAATAGCAAACAGACAAGCAAAGATTGATTATGCATCGTGAATTGTAGATGGAGTTTTATTATTTTGATTCATTTTATTATAACTACTGTAATTAAAACTTTATAGACTATAATTATTGATTTTACACTCTCAGTCGAGTAAGTATATAATCTTAATAATTTATTCTTTCTTAAAGTTCAGACGAAGGGAAGTAGAATTGTATAATCTTTAAGATTCAATAAGAAGAAACTCTATTATTAGCTATCAATAAATATAAAATTTCATGGATTTTGTATTATTTTTATTATATATATTATAGCTTCCATTATTGTTAATAAAAAATATTGATAATACATTAATATTACGCAGCATCTTTGTTCCTCTTTCACTGTAACCATTACAGTAATGTAAAAATACTTCACACTGAAACAAAATATTTAAGTACTCGTAATATAATTCCGAACCTAATTAATTATTGTAATTTTTATCAAAAACATTTTTGTGAAATTTTATGATTAATTTGAACTCAATTATCTGTTGAAGATTTAGTTTATATAGTTTATTATAGTTTTTTGATTCTTATAATAGTATCTTAAAAACAGTTAAAATCATAAAAAAATATAACCAAAAAATACATAGAAAACAGTAATTCCTCCAAAATAGTTCTAATAGGTTTCTTTAATGTCTTCCCATATTCATATTACATTAATGTCCTTAGCTACGAGTTCAAACTATCTATCAATAGTCCTTTGACAAATTCGTTCGTAGACATTAAAGTCTGTTAATTTTCATTGACAATGTGACATAGTTTAACTGGGCCTCGGAATATTCTGAAATTACATGATAATACTTAATTATTTTTTTGGTGTAAACAAACATTATTTAGAATAACTTAGATATTTCACATCCAATTAGATATATATAAAATTCATCGTGTATCCTTTTATATCAGCTGACGTAACAAAAATATACCTCTCATGAACATTTAAAATGTTTGAAATTCATGCATTTTAATGCAGTGTTATTTTGGTTAAATTATTCTTGAATATTAGAAAAATACTTTTAAAACCGTCCTCATCCAACCAGCGTCATCGTGCATATCGCTCTTATTTTAGTTTTTCTATAGACAGACTATTTCTCTCAAAGACTATACCATGTATTCGTACGAGTACAGTAAAGCGTAGAATACAACATCATACGAAATGAAATGAAATGGCCACCTATATATCCGATTGACACCGCTCGACTGTCGACCAACACTCTCTTAAGACTATAAATACGTTCATATGTATGTTATAAAGATGCACATAAACATAAGTAATCTCCATGTCTCTCTTATTTATTTTTGTATGTACATACATATAGCCATAAATAAATATTATCACAGAACAAGATGGTTTTTTGTGAAGATACTATAAGAATTTAATTTAAACTAACTATTTCGTAAGTGTGTCGGTTTCTTTATCATCTCTAAAAGAACCTCAATATAAATGTGTAGAATGCAATCAGAAATGCAGTAATTTGATTCAAAACTCATAATTTTGTAATAATATCAACAACATAAAAGGAATAACGACTTACCAACAAGTTTACTTAAAAGCTCCCTTCCACTTTCATCCATGAGATGTTAATACAAATTGACCCCTGATAAAGATACTGTTACAGTAAGACCTCCATATTTAACCATTTGACTGCTACGTACCGCAAAAGCGCTGTGTTCATTTGTCACGAAAACCGCTATTACCGTAGCTTTGTTGTTTGTATAATTATAAGTTATCGAAGAAAACGACTGAGGATAGAAAGTGTTTATTTTTTCTTATTCACATTCACAATTAATGTTGTTTCTTTATAATATGAAAAGAATTATTAAAATTGATTGATAATTGTGTAAATGCGAGTGTTTTATTTGACAACATCAAGTCAAGATATGTCCCGCAGTTTTGAACATTATCGCCAGAATCGCTTAGCAGTCAAACTGTTAAAGAAATACCTCATATCCAACTGGTTATTATAGAGTAGAACATAATATTGCACAAGTGTCGTTTATATTTTTAGACTTTTTAAATTTGTATATGTTGATGTTTTTATAAAATATATAAAAGTCGGTAAATAATTTATATTAATAAAATGAAATACATTTATAAAGTACTTTAATTAAAAAAGGAAATCATTAAAAACCGTGATGGCTTTAGTAGTAAATATGTTAAATCTGTAAACTAAACCTGACGGCGCGTCTCTGTCCCACTCCATACTCTGTAAGCTCTAGCGAGCGACGCGCGGCAGTCGACAAAACTGCAGCATGGTGTCTTGACCATCACACATACAACCTTAGTTAAGACGATTTATTTACAAAAATACTCATAGACGAAACTTTTACATATATAGACAATTAAAAAATATATACAATTTTGTGACCAAAAAGTTTCAATATCAAAGGTGCTGTTAATGCCTTCTATAATATAAATATAAGTGATTTATTGTGATTTAGTGAATTAAAATTATGAATTGTGTGAATAAGGAACGCATGGAAATGGCGGGAAATATTGACAGGTGAGTTTATAATATACTCGTATATTATATATAATAAATTATTTTTAAGTGCTGTTATTATTATTAAACGTATTCATAATTTTATTGAAACAAGAAAACAAAGAGGTTATAAATATATAATGAATCTGAATATTAAAAATACCAAATGACCACAGAAATATAAAAATAAGGAAACAATTGAGAATTAAGGAAAAATACTGAAAAATAAATAATATAATGACAAAGTTTATTAGTTTTAATAGTAATAGTTCAAAATGCAATGTTGTTTGAGACATAAGTTTAAATGACTTTACAATAGTCTGACACAATGATAAAACATTGCGAGAAGTTTTTTTAATATAAACAAAAAATATAAATATGTTTACTTGACTATTCAAAATTCATAAAAAATATATTTACATATATGTAAAATAAATGTTAAAAATAAAATTATTTAAAATGATCACCAATCGTGAACTTGTGACCTCTAATATTTGATAAAAGCACTCTGTCAACTGAGCCATAATGATATACACTACAATGAATTTAATAGGAATTATTTCTCTTATGACTTAAGTAAATATTCAAAGTGCGATATCAACACTATGAATACACGTATAATAATATATATGTGTGATGTATGTTGTTAGTTATAAAATAACCAATATTTACTCGTAATAAATAATATAAAAATATATAAGTATATAATATATTCAATTAATAGAAAACTCTACAATAGTAACGAATTTCACATTAAAAATGAATAAAACGATAATAAAACAAATGAAGTCATTATAATGTAATCAACACCTCACTGTTATTTTATTGTTATCTAAAAATTCACTAACTATATATACAAAATAGTGTCAAATATTTTTATAACAAACCTACAAAGAGGTAAACATTATATGGAAATATAAATGAATATATGAAATCTTTTGAGTCCTGGATTAAAACTTGTAAAATAAAGGAAAACTACTATCAATACATAGTTCACTCGGCTTGTTTAATTTCATAAACCTCAAATACAATGAAAATTCTCTTAAAATTATCTAAAAAGAGAAGTTCAAAACTTATTGTGGAGCTCTTTGAAATAGTTTTAAGTATTTGCTGGAACTTTTGATTAGTTTAAAGCATTTAATATAAAAATTAACTGAATTTATATAATTAATATTAATATAAATATATAATATAAAAATTCTTAATAATTAAATACCTTCATTACGTAATATAAGTAAAGTAACTGATTAATTGAATATTTATATAGTTATATGTAACATGTTGCAGAACCAGTTTGATTGAAATAACAAAGAAACTACATGTAATATTGTTTTAACAATTAAAATAAACTATTAGTTAGAGCAGATCAAGGTTACGATAAAATCATTGAAAGTTCACGACGAATCTAAAAGAATCCTACTGTTTTAAATATTAAATAAGAATTTAATTCTAAAAGATACTTTTTTATTAATTAATTTCATTTTTTTGGTGGTTATTTCAATAAGCATGTTATTCATGTTATATAATATTTAAAATTAAAACAAATCACAATAACATAAACTGAACACTCCACCGTTGTCTGTTTGTGTGTCAATTCATCTAAATTCATATTTTCAGTTGTATTTGACCACTAGTGCGCTCTCACCGCGAACTATTTTACGAATTCTTAACTATAATCTGGTAACTACCGGATTTGGTTATAATAATTAAAACATTTTGCATTATTACTAATACATGCAATGCATGTTTGGAATCTTTTAGGAAGAGTACTCTCTCTCACATTTACTATTAAAAAAATATTTCTTAAAAGAAAGGTAAAAAATATAGCAACAGTAAAAATATAAAAACCAACACAAAATATAAAAACCAATGTTACTAGTAATTAAATCCATATTTCTTTATCGTATGTACTGTAATTAATTGTGTTAACTGTTTTCAATGGATGAGTGACAATAACAATATTAATAAAGTTCATATTTGGATACAAGATTTCCTTAGGTAAATGTATGACTGAAATGTTTTGAAGTTAACATTAATATCATGGACTGTATTTTTTAGTTATGTTTTTATTAAAGAAAAAAGAAAATGTTTTATAATATATTATTTTTATAAAACCATTTTATACCACAAACTATTACGAGCTCAAGAAATGTACTATAAAAATTAGGCAATAATCATAAAAACGGTAGTATTATTTAATGCTTCTTGGTTTTGGCAAGTTCATCGAACAATATTATTAAAAGTAAACCACAACAAACTCTTACACAGTCATTACACTCAGTACTCACCGCCAGTAAGTTTTGGCAACCAAAGCATCAACAACGTGCACTGCTCTCAGCAGACGAGAACTAACACAGAACACGTTTGAATAACTAGTTATGATCGGATTTAAAAAATGTTAAATATAAGTGCTATAACCTTTTCTTTATTTATAAACCAAACTGTAGCCATTGGAGTGCAGTTTACGTGTGCACTGCAGTCATCAGCGCGACGTCCTTATAAGAGAATTATTGTCCTCTTTTATTTTTAGACCGTAAAATGTGGTCGTCTATGCTGTTGGCCAAATTAGTATATCCTTCTTAATCTAATTATTCACAAGGAGTTTTGTAAAGTAAAAAGTAGTATACTATCTGTATGCTCTCAAGAAATCAACATAAAATAGCTATTATAGCTGCATTACGAACAGTGACTGAGATAATCCAAATCTTACTACAATTTCCTTAACTGATGTATTAAAAGAAATAGTTTTATTTATGGTATGTATAACGAAAGAGAAGAGGATCCTTTTGTTGTTATGTGGTCTTGTCGCTCAAGACTTTCACATATTTGAATACTGCCTGCTGCAATCTCAATGCCACCCAGAATAAGAAATACTAAGACATATGGAGAGAAAGAAAGATGGTTTATTGATCTGTCTCTCTCAATCATCATACGTAAAGTAAAGCGGTTGAGTCGTACGATGTGACTATAGCTATACTCTACCTACCTGCAAAAATATCTACATATATAACATTTTATTTTGTTCGGATTGCAGGCCTAATTACGGAGCTCAAATTAATTTTAGACGAGCTATCTTTATTACTTTTTAATTTCGCATGACCCTGTATCTCATACCCGCCCTCAAAGGTTCTAAAACATTATTATTTCTTTCATTATACAAACAATAGGTCCTGGTGTATTTTAATTCTGCAATTCAAATGACCTCGCTTGAACTCTATCTAATATGATACTCATTCAATACAACCTCTCTATTTTTTGATACTGTATTTATTATTTTTGAATATTGATTATAAAACCTTTTTTTTTTACTAAGGTTTTAATTATCATTAAATGTATTTAATTGTAATATATTTCAAATACATCCTGTAATGTTCTGTATCATTGAAAGTGAGTGCGTGTGTTCGAACAAACACCGATAACCCCGTGCTCCTCACCATCTCATGATAACCTTATGTATCAAAATAAACTATTTTGTCTGAGCGTACATCATATTTATAAACAACTTAATACTACTGATAAAATACATTAAACGTATTGGGATATAAAAATACTTCATACTTTTCTTTCGACGCATGAATTCCTACTAATATTGGAACTCGGAAGTACGAGTATTATAATTTGTTTCTTTGTTCCTATATGCACATAAATAGACAAACTGATTATAGAGATCAGGGTTTCTTTGATCCTATATATCAAAGTTATTTTATAATTGCCCATCATTATATTAATTATATATAATTATATTTAATTATTACACGTACATAAAGCAGGTGTTATTTATTATTTTATATAAACATATTATTTTATAATTTAATGTAAATCAATTTAAAACGTGGTAATTTATGTTAGATTATAATTAATATGTTTTTATAACTTATATCTTTTTTTAATAGTATGACTCATAGAATATTAATATCAATTTTAAATAGCATAAATTTGAATAAATATAAACCATGGATTCATTATGTATTGAATATAAAAGACATGTGCTACTTGAAACATAACCTGCAGCTTTTTACTGTTAATGTTGAATTGTATCAGAATTATCAATATGTTTGTAGATTCACGAGACATCCTGAGTTCTGTTTCTATCCAATATATTATTTATTGTGGTCACGAAACTATTCTTTATATATTATATTTCATCTCGTCACAAAAGAGATACGTGATTGTAATCACATAGGTCGTAGTATTATGTAGTGATTCTTTTAAATATAAAATAAAGAAAATATGATGTATTGTAAAATATATTTAATATAGGTATTTTTCTTCCTTTTTACATACCTATATTTTTTAAGAAATAATTAATACAAAATTAATTAAAATTCATATTCGTATTTCAAAATATTTGTTTAAAATTATTTTGAAACATAATATAGTCTTATATTATATATTAAACATCGCATATATTTGATTAAAAACATTATAAAAAAAAACTGTCAGTTTAACTTAATCTGCTAAATGATAAATCTGTACATTTTGACTCAAACAATAAATTTATCAATATGTATTTGTAATTAAGTCCATCGCAAAAAGGTTGTGTTTTTATGTGTCTGTCCGTACGCTACTGCGTTCAAATTAAATATCATCTGACAGAGATTAATGATGATGATAGGATCGTTCAAAAAATACGGAAGTAATGACAATAAAATCATCAATATAAGAGTTTAAACTCAGCAGTACGTAATAGAAAACAAATATCTCTGAATGACTCCCGGTTTTCGTATGAATAAAAATGGTCTGACAACACTGTCAAAAGTGACACAAATAAGTACTAACAGTCATTCAGAAAGATAAGCGTGGAATTTAACAGCAAAATCAGTGTGGGTAACACTGAATTTGCTTTTGAATTTTGAATTTACTTTTGAAATAATAAAAAAAAGTACTCCTAAAATAAAAACCGTATTTCTAATTTATATTATATTAAATCCAGTTCAATAACAATAAAGTTACTTTATTAATACAAGTAACAGCTGGGCCCGGTCAGAGACGATGTTACTGTGAAGTAGTTAGTACTCTTTATTTTATGTATGGAATTTAAATAATGTAACTGGTAGATAATTCCAATCGCTCCTTCAAACGCCAGTCGCTCAGTAAATTTAATTTCATTAAGTTGTAACATTATTATACACATGTGTGTCTACAACTTATTTTATCTATTTCTACTTACTTAATTTATATTTCACACACTTATATAAAATTTTGATTGAATTTGTGTTTAAATCGCTTCATACAACCAAAACGTAAAATAGTGTTCGTTCGCACTTATGTAAGTCCCAATAGAAGTGTAATCATTATTTTAATGTAAATTCCACACCATGTTTATTTTAACTCTGTTGTATTTTTTGTTACTTGATACATAACTAGCTATTGCCAGCGATTTCATCTGCCTCATACAGCTGATTATTGTAATCTATATATTTATATTTCATATCACCCAATCACGTCTATGGTATGTTGATTTAGATAATAAGACACACGACATTATATTTAAATCCGTACATTTTGGTTTACGCGCAAACAAATAAACATAGAACAATTTTTATAACATTGTTTTGAATTTTGTTATGTAATTAACACGTAGCAATGTTTTATATTTTATATTTAATGTTAATATTTTGGTATATGTATGATGAATTGCTCATGTACATTTATGCTGACATAAAAACTATTTACATAATATTGAATTATTAGCGAAGCTTGAATATGATTATACATACTAAAAAGGTGTGTATTTTGTATATGCTGTCCGACTAAAGAACTAAGTAATTTATTTTACACTTACTAACTTCGTAAATAACAATATTTTTCCCAAAATTTATAGGAATATTTTCGTGTGAGAAATAATACTATTGTATGGTAATGTAAAAAAACAAATATTGTTTTCTGCGAAAATGGGAAGTGTGACCTTCCGATCAATATTCCGGATTAATAACCAATAATTAACACCAATAATATACATTATTAAAGAACATTTATACTATCGTTAATATAACATGCAATCTTTGAAATATATTTCATATAATCTCGCTGGAATTATATTTTCCGGTATGTAGAGTCTTCCCTTCTATAAAATTGGACGTGTGAAGTTTGAATGAGGTATATTCAATATATTTCAAGTGATTCGCGTTTAAAGATACAGGCAGAAAGACAGAATATAATTTTTTAATACAATAGTAATAAGTCACTCCAATTCAATATAAACAATACTTACAGTACAGACAGTCTTAACACATTGTTATATGGATGAAGTGAACGTGTTATGTAAATCAATGACATCATGTTCAGATATTCCTAATTTAATGTATTTATTGTATGTCTTGTTATGTTATATTAATTAATTACAGTTAAGTTTTTTAATTTATTGTATGTCTTGTTATGTTATATTAATTAATTACAGTTAAGTTTTTTAATTTTTTTTCGAATCTCATTGTGTTAACTCAAACGACAATCTTGTATGAGTTCACACTCTCTTAAAATAGTGACACTTAAGAACTGAATATACCTTAACATCGACAATAATGGATTGTTAGATATTTATTTATACCATAAAAATATGATGTTATTAAATTAAATAAACAGTAAAAATGGTGATCACTTGATTAGTTTTAAAGTCATGTTCGTTACGAATATATATATTATCGCAAAACAGATAGAGTAAGCCAGCTAAAACCTTAGAATAGATAAAAAGGGAGTAACTTAAAGCTTCTGAAAGAATTTCCCTTGACTACTTATTATAAAACAATTAAAATTTACATTTAGTATTACAATACAGTAGTTTGTACATGTAATATTCTTATAAGGTTTATATATAAATGTGTAATATATTGTACTGTATGGTATTTATTGGTTGTTTTTTATTACTTATTGTTATACCGTAATAAAATGGTCATATCAAAGAAATTTTCATTTATATTAAATGTTTATTGTAATATGTGGATTTAAATGTACAATAACTATATTGAAATATATCTAATCATCATGCTTTAGTTTTGGTTATCGATAACACAACATTATATATGCAATTTATTAATATCGAATTATATTTTTAAGAAGTAGACAAGACAGTTTTTGAAACTTCGGTGTTTTTTGATTACTATTTTATATTTATTTAACCGACAGTACTTACGTGAATTAACTCAAAATCTGGACAATTAAAGTTTAACCCGTTTGAGGTCCGTACTGATGAGCTAGGAGCATGGTACAACAGTTCAATGAACTGCGTGCAGCAGTTCTTTGGGCACGCAGTGAAGGTAGTGGCAGCTTCGGAGATCTCTTGCATGTCTTCTTCACTCGTCGTTCTAATAGATTGTGTCCAACTAGCACGTCGAAAGTGGTTGCTTTTTTTTCAAATTTTATTACAATTCCAGTTATCTTTAGGCAGCCAGGCAAATATAAAGTAATGAAAGTTGAAATAATATAAAATTACATAAAAATTATATTTTCTTGTTAAGAATAATATAAAATCAAATACTTAAAATTATGATCTATATAAAAAGGTAACATAATGAAATTCCAAACTTTTCTCTATCTTTAAAAAACCCTGATAAGTTTGACTTTAATGTTAAGAAAATATCCCTAACAAGGATTCTTCGAAAAGGGGTTAGAAGTCAACTTGTTAAAACCACAATTAAAAAATATTCAAACATAAAAAGTATAGAGGTAAGTCCGGTTTGATTTAATATTTCATCAGTTGGTTTAATATTTGATCAGTGAACATGTATAATTATTATAAAATATAAAGTTTTACAATATAATATAAATTCATCTTAAAATATTGATACAAAATAGTAAATAAAACAAAATACATGTGAATACCGTAATTTGAATGTGAGTTAAATGCATACGAAATTTATACCAGTATGCTATTTTTTATTTATAATGTTAATTATTAAAATTAACAACATACTCAATGTTCTAGAATTATATAAAATATGTTTTCTCGTTAACTCTTCCTGTATTAATATCGCTATGACCTTTACCGATTTATAAATAATATGAGCTTCTTTTTAATCAGTAAAAACAAACACTTTAAAACAGAAATACTTGTATTATTTAAATAGCTAATGGGTAATAAACAGATCTTCATACAAATCTGACTCGTAATATTTGTTTTATTCATACTTTATGGGTTTCCAAACACTTTAACCGATTATCAAATTTTAAGAAATAGTGAATTGTTTTCCGTTCTTTCATGACATCTAATTTAGTTCAACCATTTCACAGTAGGTGACGTTAAAATAGGTTGCTTATACTTTATGTTCAAATACCCAGTAACTTACAATATTAGAAACATTTATTTTTTATTGGATCCGTTCCTATGTCACGACATCTAATTATAAACTTCACGAATATCCTAATATCACGCAGATCACGTCTTGATAATCCAATATCAAATATACAGTAACAGTTAACACCTTTGAGATATATCATATCTTGTTAGAAGTGATTATGAGTTACTAATAACATTATATTACTTTAAGTGAATTATAAATAAAAATGAAATCACCGTCTCTAATACAATGTTTAGAACAACGTAGGCATAGTTCAGAATAAAGAGGTAAGAACTAAAAAAAATGTCTCGTTACATACATGTGTTTTGGAATGTGTTATAGTTATAGTCGTGGTATATAAGAAATATACAAAATAAAGAAACATATATCAAGGTATTAGTAGTCCTCATATTTTAACTTTTAATTGATAAAAAAACTTAATGAAATTATAATTTTACCGATCGCATCAAAATAGTCAGCTTAGCGTCAAATATTTATAAATTAAATGAACTAACTGCATCATATTGTTAGAATTTCTTCGAAACTACTTCTACCGATTCATTTGAATTCCTACGGTGCATATTAAGTTAGAAGATAAGTATGATTTAAATGATGTGATATAAAAAGACATGAAACAGTGTTTATTTTAATAAAATGTATAAGTTTATACTTAACCAAGTCACAGTTATAATGTTGTTTAACATAAGATATAAAGAACGTTCTTCTTGGTCTTGGTATAAATAAAGGTTCAATGATAAAGGTCAGATGAACTATAACTATATAATATGTTATATAATATCATTAAACAAACAAAGTGTAGGATAATAATTGATCATATTAACAGCTTATTCCAGTGGCTTGTTTTTAAGTAGTGTACTTTTTTAAATTCTCGCTTCTTAGATTTACAAACAGCTTTAATTATTATCTACATGGACTGAAAAGAAAGGAAAACGAATATAATAAATATCTTACAAAACTACCTCTTCAGAATTTATTTATTTTAGTATAATATTATTCAAACAACATAGGAAAATTATATTAGAGTTAAAGTTAAAATGGTTACAAAAGTGTCACCAGTTTAAAAAGTTAAACTGGTGACACTTTTGTAGTTATCTTTGAGTGAGTAAAATGATAGAGACAATACTTTTATTATTTCTCTGGTATTACAAAAGACCTTGAGTGATGTGATCACTCCTATTACTACTAACATGTAACCCTTATACGTATTTATTCCTCCTTTTGTAAAACTATACAAATAAAGTTGACATGGCTAAATATGTTTACAGGCAATTAAAAACATTCATTACGAGAATACTCTAAAAATTTAAGGAAATATTGGTTACATTTTTTGGAAGATGTTTAATAGATTTCGCTTGCTACACGATTAAGATGACTAAATATAGAATGTTGGAATGATCAACACACAGACACAGGTCAGTTGGCAGTGTGCTGGGACTATTTCCTAGAGGTCACAGATTCCAGTCCAAACCGGAGTTTTTCATTGTTTCATTCAGTTATTTATTAAAAAAAATTATAATTCTAATATTTTAATAACCTAAAGAGGTTTATAATATTCCAAAAAAAACTTATCACGGTGTCCAATTTGCTACTTGCGTGTCAAAGAAATTCAATGTTTTGACAGAATTCATCATCTTCTTCCCTTATCCCAATTTTGGTGTTAGCGCAGAATGTTTTTTCCTTGCATATTCTCCTATTACTCGTTTTCTCTGTACATACTTTCTTTTCCATATCGTCTTTCACGCAATCCATCCATCTTTTCTTCGGCCGTTCTCTACCTGTCCGTCCCTGAACTATCATACCTAGTACTCTTTTGGTAGAAGTACATGCCTTTTGATAGAATTACTTTGTACACAACTAGTACCATGTTATAAAAAATAATACCCAATATTTATTATATTATATATATTAATAGTGAAGCGTGAAGTAACATTCCAATTAGTCAAATTAGGGTTAATATTAATACTGAGTTTTACGCTCGTGCGAATACAGAACACCAAATAAACAAACAGTCACTCTTTCACACAATTCGTAATGGTACATGATAATTCGTCTCGCATAAAGATAACGAGTCTTTGACGACCGTGTTTAATGTTACGAGTTATGATACAATGTTGTTGTAAGAATTTACTAAAACATTTGGTTATTTGATTACTTTTGTTACTTTCCAGAAAGAAATTTATACTTAGATTGCTTTTACATTTTTGAAGCAATAAACTAATTACCTTACTTACTTATTTTACAGAATTAAAATGGATCTCTTACGATCGCAGCCTATATTCAAGATGCACAGAGTTTAGTATATTTTAATAAATATTTTACTCTAATTATAGCATTTCTCTCCAATTGATTTAAATCAAAACTCAATAGCAATATTTCAAAGTTAGCCAAAGACCACCTCATGTTAATAGTAAATATGAAAAGAATAATATTCTAATACATAGAAGGTTATCAAATATATAAGGTTAAATATGTTTCAATTGTATACTTTTTATATAAATATCGGGTGGGCCAAGAATTCGTTAACATTTAAATGTAACTTACCACGCAAACTATTGCCGCGCGGGGCGCGGGCGCGGGCGGGGGCAATAGCTCGCTTCTTGGAAATTTAGTCGCAATGGATCGCTTCACGGGGCCACAACGCGCTTACTGTGTGAAACAGTTTTATTTAAACAACTTTTCGCTCATTACTGTGAGACGCTTATTTCGCGTTGAATATGGTTTACACGACTTAAGTCAGTGTCCAAGTGCTCCTTTAATAAAGAAATGGGTGAAGAAGTTCGAAGAGACGGGATCTACACTAAATGTGAAACAAACCAGGGGCCCGCGGACTTCTCGAAGCGAAGAGAACGTGCGGCAAGTTTCCGCTTCTGTACGACGTGATCCAGATTTATCGACGCGCAAACGTTCGGCTGAATTAGGATTATCCCGCACATCATTACACCGTATTTTGAAATTAGATTTGAAATTACATCCATATAAGATCCAGATAGTGCAAGAACTAAACCCTCTAAATGATTTAAATTTGCGTAAGTCATATGCCGAAACAATGTTAACTCGATTCAGTAATTTTGACAACATCTTATTCTCTGACGAAGCCCATTTCCATCTAAATGGACATGTAAACAAACAGAATTGCAGGTATTGGAGCAGCGAAAATCCCAAAGCTAAACATGAAAGGCCACTTCACTCTCCTAAGGTAACTGTATGGGCTGCAATTTCAGCAAAAGGAATCATCGGACCTTACTTTTTTGAAGATTCTCGAGGCCGTTCAGTTACTGTTAATTCTGCCGAGTATGTGAAAATGTTAAGGGAGTTTTTAGCACCGATGCTACTGGAATTTGCTGGCTATAATCGTAACACATGGTTTCAACAAGATGGAGCCACGTGTCACACATCGAACGAGTCCTTGCCGGTGATCAAAGAAATGTTTCCGGAAAAGTTGATTTCCAGACGAGGTGACATCCCATGGCCGCCCAGAAGTCCAGATCTATCCCCAGCAGACTTCTTTTTATGGGGTTATTTAAAGAGTCGTGTCTACATTGATAAACCGAATACACTCCGTCAACTTAAAGAAAAAATCATCGAAGAGATGTCGGCGATCTCGCGGTCTCTTTGCATAAGAGTATTCAAAAACTTCAGGACTCGCTTAGATGAGTGCAAAAACCGAAACGGTGGTCATTTAGACGAAATAATTTTTAAAAAATAAATTACAACTAATTAGCTTTCTCGTAAATAAACTATTTCTAAAATATGTTAAATGGTTTTTTTTTATACGATTTTTTCAAATGTTAACTAATTCATGGCCCACCCTGTAATACCGTATATAACTGTATAAAATAATATAATGATGTCATGAATTTGAATTATACACTCGTATACATTTTACGAGTAAATATGTATTGTGTATTGTACAAATGCGGACACCGCGTGGGTGTTAACCGCAGAACATTTAATTTAAGTAAAAATTATATAATGGTCTTCATTGTATCAATTAAACCCAAATTTGAAACAAATATGATAATTAAGGACTTTATAGAAAAAAATGTGTATAATAAATCTTTTTAAAAATGTGGAGGGACTTTGCCCTTAAAAATTCAATTCATTAAAATATATCATATATATACATTTATTATTAAATATCTTTATAATAAGACAAAAAAAAACTATTTCTCTTCTTATATTTATTTATTTAATCATGTTAATGATATAATTTATGCACAAATTTAATTAAAACCTTAATCTTATTCTTATGCCACATACACAACAAACACACACATACAAAATCTTATGCCACATCCACAAAAAAATCACACACACATACCAAATATACCACATAATAATAAAAATGTAAGATTATTGACCTGTAGTGGAGATCGTCACACACATACAAATAAATATCATTGTATTTTACCATTCAACGTCCGGAACCTCCAAGTTACTATGACTCATGGTGTAGGTTAAGAACTTTAATATTTACGAACGCTGTAACATATTTTATTTTAAATATTATATGTTAACTTTATTTCGAAGATGTATCTGTACGATGTGTTAGTAGTGTCGAAAAATGTCATGAAAGTCTTTACGATATAAATACCAAAAATTGGATTGATATTCAAAGTCAAGTTTTTTTAAATCAAATAGACAAACATTGTAGTTATGAAACATTAGATTTAGTTAACACGGTTCCAAAACTTTAGTCCAGGGAAAAGAATCAACAAGTACCTGAATACACTTTATCTTATTATTACTTTAATTTAGATTAAGTATTAAGTCATAGTCAATAATATGTGAGAACAAATTAGTATTCAATTAAAACGTGGTTACAAGACAAGACTAAATTAACTAATTATACTACTACTATGATGCTCTTACATTTACAACCTATTAAGGATGATTCTTAACCATACAAAATAACAGTATTTTTATAATGTCTTGTTTGAACTAATAACACTAATATTAAAAAGCTGAGATGTTTTTTGTTTCTTTAATCTACAAATAGGATTAAAAAATGCTTTTAAAAACACATTTATCAGATGATAAATGAGTTTTTAAAAGTTAAGGGAGATTTACAATACAATCAGTTTTATAGTTCACGGGGACGGAACCGCAAAGAACATCTAGTTTTAAATACACATAAAAAACTTCGAAACAGTTTGATTTAATTTTTTTAATAAAATATATTTAAAACTCAAGAAATATTTTTATTTTTTTATTTTTATATACTTTTATTTTTAAGATTCGCTTGTTAATGTATAATGCAAATCGTCTGCAGTAGTTAAATATGTTGTTGATAGAAATGTCATGAGTTTGAGCTTTTTCCCCTTAGAAAAAATATAAAACCGATACCTCCTCAGCAAAATTTTGACGTATTTCAGAAAGTTACAAACTATCTACAGTTAAATTAGAGACGGTTGATAGACAGATTAACAGATAGTTAGCTCACGGAATATATGTAATTTAAGAATTAATATAAATGTACTAAAAGGATTCATATCATACATCTGTGAAGCCATCTTCATTGTTAGCTGTAATAACATAAACAACATGTCAATTACTGTTAGTACTTTGTCAAGTACACGCTTTGTTGTTTGTGATAATTACTCAAACTTATGTAATATAACAACACACTGGAGCGACGACTTTGAAGATTATTGTCGATATTATTTTGATTCGTGTTTCAAGTTCATCTGATTTTATTGACCATTAATAACATGATATTTAGTTTTAATTAGAATGTACGATATAATGAACTATATATTTAATACCTATTTCTTTTCACAGGTAATTAGTATGCAGAAAGTAAGCAGTAAATATGGTGATGAATTATAATATACGTATAAGAATTCCAATTAATAAAGAATTATAAGATCACTATACGCATTAAATAATTAATGCAGAACAATTATAAAAACACGTTCCTTAATTCAACGGAATGAGTTTTAGGAAAAGTGCTACACTAAATAAATAAAAGGATAAATCCTACATTTTAACTTATGTTCCTAAGTTAAGGAGTAATTGTCCGTGGCCTCGTATAGTTCTGGTTAAAATGTCTGGATCTCTTAGATAAAAATAGACTATATATTAAGTTAACCTGTAAAGAACTACTCGGGAAACGTTCAAGAAAACTGTCGAGATTTTTCAACTCTATTATGGAACATACATGCATTCAAACTTGCAAAAAGTATTTTTTATTAAAGATAACGAATCTAATTGATTTATATTACCTAAAATAATTTCATGTTACATAAAAGAACAAAAATACACGTCCTTCCTGTCACACTAACTTCCTAAATAACGTTTTTGCGACATATTAAATTATGTTTTCTATGACTATAATTTTAGTATCATACTATATTCCCATATTACCAATCATTGTATTTTAAATCTTTTAATTTTCGACATTTTGCATAACAATTTTTATTCTATTAGATTTTATTTTAATTATCTATATAATTGGACTTGCTTTTTTGGTTTTTATTAGCAACTGCAACTGCTTATGACTATTTTCAGGATTTACAGATAGAAAATTAATGTTTGTCTTTCTAAAATTCTGGAACAAAATCAAGTAATATATGTATAATTAGTTCAACAAAAATATTATTTAATTTCCATTGTCAATTATTACTAGAAATAGATTAATATCTTTTTTCTAAGGGTGTTGATGGATATTCATAATTTTTTATACCAGTAGAGAAACTACTATCCTGGGTATGTAGCTATATTAGTTCTTAGGAGGACACTAAATTGACCGATCAATTAAATACATATTTTTCTTAAAATTATATAATCACAAAAATATTAATACTGTAATGTAATGTTTTGTTCTGAATACCTATTCAAGTGATGCACTACAAAATAACTTCTAAAGTTAAAAGATGTGCACACTCGTATAACCTGAAGGCAATGAAAAAACGTGACCACGGAACACGACAATATAAATTGTTCCCAAGTTTTGTTTTGCTTTACAAAACTTTTCAAGTTTGTCAGGCTGCCCGTAAATGCTCTTTTGAAAGAAACCTCACAAATGTTCTGGAAAAGTAACGCAAAATACTTTTAAACACATCAATTTACAACATACATTACAAATAGCATGTATTTATAAAAGAAATCGTCGTCATTAGAGAATAAGTAATTTCCGTGATTGTAAAACCAACACTTCGATACAAACTAGACCAGAACTTGGAACTTTAATTTGGATGAATGGATGGAAAATCGAACCAAGGTTTGTTCATGTCTTGGGTAATTAACAACTAGACCAACAAGAACAAAGAACACTTAAAATTATCGTTTAAGAACTGTCAATTCCTATATCAATGGAGTAACATTAGTTTAAATTAGCAGCGTAACTCAATAATCACGATTAAAAGAAATAGTTACGTATCACATGATTAACAATTACGCGATGTGTTTTGAATTGAAAATGATCCCATCATGGTCACACTACTGACAATTACAATTAATATATATAGACAAAGTATTTAAAATTTACATAAAGTGAAGTTATTTTCGTAATACAAACATGTTGTGATTGTTTTACATAATCAAAAGTAAATCAAGGCAATTACAAATAAGTCGATCCATTCAAGGAATTCAACAACATTCACAAATTATTATTATAAATAATTTGAAAATGTATTTTACTTAAGCAATATTCCAGAAAAATATTATAAAGGCAAGTTCTGTTATATTGTATGTGAAAGAGGTACTCCTCTTTTCTGAGTCTGATATTGGCTAATATTTACCCGATGAGTTGTTAGAAGCGTTATTCAAACGTACGAAGTGCAATATAGGAGTAATATATATTTTAGTAACTGATACTCGAAGTAACGCAATCTCAGACTCACTTGTTCAAATTGTGTATTAAATACAGAGAGAATATAACACCCTCATAATATTACAAACCAAGGTCTTTACACAGTGAAAGAGGAATAATGTAGACTATATTTTAGGTTCATTTCTGCAATAAGAGATACAGATCCTACATTTGATTTAAATAATAATAAATAAGACTGTCCTTATATATGAATATAATACTTATCAGGAAATTCAAAAGGTTCATATATTTAAATTGAATCAACAACTACCGCACATCATTTGGCAATGGACTGATACATGCATTATATTTAATTTAAGAATGTTTAGAATACAATTAATTTATTATAAACTTTACACATATATTTTAAAATTCATTTTAATGAACATGTAAGATATTTAATAAAAAGAAAAGCAAACACTTATCATTGTTTAAGTGATATTTGCATGCAAGACAAAAGATACTCATATATTGCTCGCAGCTTCGAATAAACGTGTGCTATTAACATTATTAACACTATATTAAAGGAATAAAAGTAACTGTTATGTCTTTTAATTTTGTGACAGGACTCATATTTATTTCTCTTTGTTTACATTTAGAATTTTTAGTAAAGTATTATAGTTTAAATACACTTATACTCCGAGCGAAATGTATTTTTAAAATATTCATAAGTTCATCTATTGTAGGTTCGCTTAAAGTTTCCTAGAACTTAAACTGCTTTATACAATATTTGAGCGAACTCTTTGAATTTACGGTACAATACATTAATGTCATTTCCATAAAGAATATTTATTTAATACTAAGAGCTGTATTATATTATACTTAAGTAATATTCCAGAAAAATATCATAAAGGCAAGTTCTGTTATATTGTATGTGAAAGAGGCAGTCTGATATTTACTGATATTTACCCGATGAGTTGTTAGAAGTGTTATTTAACTGTACAAAGTGCAATATAGGAGCAATATATATTTGAGTAACTGATACTCGAAGTAATGCGGTCTCAGACAGTACACTTGTACAAATTGAGTATTAAATAAAAGGTCTTTATAATATTTCAAACAAAGCTCTTTACACAGTGAAGGAGTAATAATGTACACTATATTTTATGTCCACTTCTACAATAAAAGATACAGAGCCTACATTTGATTTCAATCATCATTAAATATCAATCATCAATAAATGAGACAGTCCTTATATACGAAATGAAATATAAATTAGAAATATATATATATAGTACATACATGTTACTATGACATTAAATCTTCATGTAAAACTCTGTTATTAAAGACTTTTTATAACCTTCTTCTTTGTTAATTTTATAAGTAAATTCAGAAGGTTCATATATTTTAATCAACAACGACCGCACACCACAGCTACAGACTTAAAGGTTAATTATAAATAAGTTTAGAATATTTAAAATACTATTAAATAATTACAAAGTTTACATATAAATTTTAAAGTTCATTTTAAAATGAAAATTATTTTATATTTAATAAAAAGAAAAGCAAACACTTATCATTATTTAAGTGATATTTGCATACGAGATTAAAGATACTCAAATATTTCTCGCAGCTTCGAGTAAACGGTTAACATTATTAACATTATCTTAAAATAACTAGGATTCGCCAACAGTGCCAATGCGCGGCGGGTGTTGAGCTGAGCCCCTCTCTTTTCTTCTTTTCTTGATAACTTTTGAATGACTAAACATTTTTTCAATCTGTTTTCGCTATACCATCCGCGTTCGGCTCAAACATACGTGAGATAATTTTTAGCTAATTATCGCGTCGCATTCTGGAGACAACTAAACACAAAAAGTCTCCCAAACGGTTAAAAGCTTCGCTTACGCTCAGCTCAATAAAAGTATCGGTTTTTTTTCAGAAACTTTAGAGATGTGATATCAGGTATATTTCTGTATTGTCTAACCATTTTTAAATATTCAAAACGAACATAAATTCTATTGATCAAGACATATATACATATATATATATGAATATATATATATTCATATATATATGTCTTTTAATTTTGGGACAGTACTCATATTTACTTATCTTTTTATACCTTTAGAATTTCTAGTAAACTAGTTTAACAACACTTATACTCCGAGCAAGAAATGCATTTTTAAGATATTCATAAGTTCATCTATTGTAGGTTCGCTTAAAGTTTCCTAGAACTTAAACTGCATTGTAGAATATATTCCCGAACTGTATGAATTTATAGTACAATACATTAATTTTATTTTCATAAAGAATATTTCTTTAATATTATGAGCTCTTAATTGATGCACCGCAGTACACTGCATACAAATAAGATATTAGAGAGTAAGGAACATTACTTGATTAAGATTTAACAGAATTACAAACTGCGGTACGAGAGGCTAGAGGATACATTGTCTTAACTATATTAAATAGTAAAGTGGTTGAGTGCCTGAATTAGAAAACATGTGTTAAGTATTTCTCAAAATGTTTAAGTTCGTGATAATTATGATATAAAATATTGTACAATATAAAGATTCCCACATAACCTCTCAGTTTTAATTATTTTAAGCTCTTAAGGATCTCAGGACGGGATGATTATGATATTTCCACGTTTTAATTTAAGTTTACTTAAAGAGGGAGATACTTAATAATGTAAAGAAATATTAATATATCTAATATCCTCAACTTTTGACTCAAGCTTTTAACGCGTTCTTCGAAATATAAAACGCTTTAGCTGTAGTTTGGAAATCAAGCACATATAACAAGCATTCCAGCCACGTTTTGCAATAAGGTTTCTACATGTACAAAGAACTGTAAATAAATATATAATTCCCGGTAATTTTTATCACAGTAATTGAAATTGAATCAAAAAGAAAATGAGCTGTTTGTTTTCTTAATTTCTGTTTTCTTTGCTTATCATGACGTTTTTTAAATTATTATAATGATACGCAAAAAGTTATTGTAATTTTTAGCACGTTTTTAATATAGTACTTTTATTAAAAATCATGTTCAATGACACTTTTATAAAAAAAACTAATTTAAGATAGTAAAGATTATAGATTTAAAACTTGTGTTATTTTTAATATATTTTTTGTATGGGGCAAATACACAAGCCATGAAGAACTAAAGGTTAAATATTAATACTTACAGATGATTTGTTACTGCCAAGAAACAACAAGGGATGAAGGAAAGTAGAAAGGAAGGAGTAGAGGTTATGCATCTAGCATTTAAGCTCATTATACATAACACATTTGTAATAGGTATTTTAAACCGATAACTCTACGCGAGGATGATACTACCCCCGTCAAATCCCTCGCAACCGAGGTTCTTTCAAAATAGAATAAATTAGAATAAAAAAATAAAGCGTTGTTACCGAGTATAATGTAAATATGAATATTATAAGTAACGTTTAAAAATATATGAATTCAAACAGTGTTACTATTGGTGTAATTTATTATAAGTATTGGAAAGGTATAGATAGACATAGTCATAGAACTACCCTTGTAAAAAGTTTCATAAGTTTCTTTTTAGATAGTGCGCTATTCCCTGTTTGGACTGTGGATGGTTTGATTATATCATACATCTTACGTTCTAGTTCTTCTGCGTGTGCATCCTCTATCCTCATCATATATACCATTAGCATTTAGATAATATTGAGGATAACATCTGAGTTTCGCTACATGTAAGAAATATACAGATTAATATATGTTTCTTCTTGAATTAAATACATTTTTATTACTAAACAGATACTGCTAATAAAGTATAATACTGCGCTTGGGAAAACAATTACTCATCGAACATATTTTTAAACATTCACACGCTTTGGAACGAAACTCATGTTTTTGATACACAGACCGCAGAAGATATATATATATATATATATATATATATATATATATATATATATATTGTGCATACCAATATAATTGTATTTTATATAGTTGTATATGTTGTATATTATAAAGCAAAAAATCATTTAGAATTGGTATAATCTTACTGTAGACAATTTGTTGCAGCAGTTTAGTACTGTCCTCGTTATAAGATCATCTTGGAGTGGTTAAAACTTCTTCATTATTTAATTTCAAAGTATTTAGAAGCAAATGATATAAGACTGTGGAATTGAGTCAATGTGGATCACAGAGTGAAAGAGCCGGGTACTTCAACTCCTCCTTTCCCTCCCTGTATTTGATATCCTTCAGGAGTCCCTATTGCGCAATTAATGTCGTGTACTCTTATTCAACTACTGACAAAGGTACCACTTACCATCAGAGGGACGGTCCCCTTGTGTGCCACGACTAATATAAAAGAGATTTATATCGATAAAGATAGATAAGGACATGATAAATCATTTAACTACATTAGTAGTAAATCTACTTTTCAGATATATGAATGAAAGCCATATTCAAGAGCTGAACTACTAGATTAGTATGATTTATATGCTTTCATATTTGTCAGGTCTTTATCCAGCAGAGATTTATATATTCTTAACATAATACACAAGGGTAGGACTAGTTTGTATGTATGTGGATGAAATCATACGTAATTATTTCTCTCAGACGCAGTGTTAAACACTCCAGGACATAAATTCTTGTTATAGTTGTATGAGTATAGAGTAAAAAGTTTCTTTCTCGTCAGAAAGTTTCATTGGGAAAAGTTTTAACATAAACTTTTTATACCAAAATTTGTTTTAAGGAAATAACATCTGTAATATACACAAGTGTCAGGTGTCGGCTCCATTGTAAACTTAGCTTTTCTTCATTACAACGTAGTAACGTCACTCTGGTTTTTATTAAGTTCAGCCGCTCTACCCACGGGTCAGAGTAATGTGTGTGAAACTCCTGGCCTCATGTTCTTTAGTAACTGACATTTAAAATAAACCAAGTTTGTTTTCTTTGACCACGACCTTGACCATTAAAGATTACTCTTTATTATTAAATGCTATTTAATTATAATAATTATACAATAGATATACGAGTATATTTGAATAAATTTGAATGTGTTGAAAAATAACTATTTTAAGGAAGTTGCAAACTTTTCATTTCCTATTTTCTTTTTAGGTTCATTATTTACTTATATTACATCTCTTAGTTTTTATTATTAGTTGTTGTATGATAGCAAAAATCGTTACATATAGGTAAAAGATTAACACGTTTTCCCGTAGGATCTCAAAGGCTTCAGAGGAAATTATAAGTAATTTAATAATTATGTTAAGAAATATATACTTGATAGTAGAATGCTTATAGGTTCATGATATTCAAAATATTTACTAAATTGTTTTATTTCTTTATTCATCATATAAATACAGTAGTGTTAACGGTGATGTGAGTTCCATTTTGCGATACCTGACCTCACACAATAATAAGGTTTATTCACATAGAACAAATGAATTATTACTATAATATACGAACTATTAAAATGTTATTTATCTGTAAAATAATATAATATCTATAATATATCTATAAGCTGTATTATTCCACAGTAGCTTTGTATAATTGAGATTTGTAGTTACAAAAATTCTATGAATATTGACATATAGACAAACTATCTATATTAAATATATCTGTTAGACGTGTAACGTCAATATATTTTATAAAGTCCTGATAACACCCACGGGTGTCAGAATAATTTATGCGCAGCTTTTATTTAATATCTACATAAAAGAATCATATGTTGTGTATTTCTGATTATTTGTCTAATAAGCTTACTATCAGTAAAAAAATAGCAAACAGACAAGCAATGATTGATTATGCATCGTGAATTGTAGATGGAGTTTTATTATTTTGATTCATTTTATTATAACTACTGTAATTAAAACTTTATAGACTATAATTATTGATTTTACAGTCTGAGTCGAGTAAGTATATAATCTTAATAATTTATTCTTTATTAAAGTTCCGAGGAAGGGAAGTAGAGTTGTATAATCTTTATTAATCTTATAATAATAAGATATTCTATTATTAGCTATCAATAAATATAAAATTTCATGGATTTTGTATTATTTTTATTATATAGATTATAGCTTCCATTATTGTTAATAAAAATATTGATAATACATTAATATACATCTTTGTTCCTCTTTCACTGTAACCATCACAGTAATGTAAAAACTACTTCAGACACTTATAACAAAATATTTAAATACTCGTAATATAATTCCGAACCTAATTCATTATTGTAATTTTTATCAAAACCATTTTTGTGAAATATTATGATTAATTTGAACTCAATTATCTGTTGAAGATTTAGTTTATATAGTTTATTATAGTTTTTGATTCTTATAATAGTATCTTAAGAACAATTAAAATCATAAAAAAATATAACCAAAACATACATAAAAAACAGTAATTCCTCCAAAATAGTTGTAAAAGTTTCTTTAATGTCTTCCTATATTCATATTACATTAATGACCTTAGTTACGAGTTCAAAACATCTATCAATAGTCGTTTGACATTAATTCGTTCAAAAACATTAAAGTCTGCTAATTTTCATTGACAATGTAACATAGCTTAACTGGGCCTTGGAATATTTTGAAATAACATGATAATACTTAATTATTTTAATGTAAACAAACGTTATTTAGAATAGCTTAGACATTTCATATCCAATTATACTTATACGAGGGCCAAACTGAAAGTTTTTAGAACTGGCCACTTAAAAGCATTATATTAAAAAAATAATTTAAATTTTGAAAATAGAACTCTTTACCAATATTATTGAGTGTACATTTCATTCATTTATCATTTGTTTTACGATTTGGCGGCAAATTGAAAATTGTCTGTGCACGTCAGAATGAATTTAAGCCGAGAAAATTTTCGTGCAATGATTTTTTATGACTTTCGATGTCATTTAAGTCAACAAGAAAGTTATGATAGACTTCGATTGGCTTTTCACGATGAAGCCCCATCTCGTGCCAAATTCAAACGTGGTCGAACTAATCTCACCGATGATTTGCGTGAGGGACGGCCTTCTACAGCGACGACTAAAGATAACATCAGTGTTGTGAGGCGTATGATAGAGACTGACAAAAGAGTGACCTATCAGCAGATTCGGACAAGTCTAGGCATAGGTATGAGTCAAGTGCAAAAAATCCTCCATGAACATTTAGCGGTCAGGAAGCTTTGTGCCCGCTGGATACCGCATAATTTGACCGAGGCTCAAAAATTCCGCCGTGTTGATTGGTGCCGAGAAATGATCGAAAAATTTAACGGAGGTGACTCAAATGCTGTGTTCGACATACTAACGGGTGACGAAAGCTGGATTTACTGTTATGATCCGGAAACCAAAAGACAGTCTGCTCAGTGGGTGTTTCCTTCCGAAGAGTTGCCAACTAAAGTGAAGAGAGGTCGAAGTGTTGGAAAAAAGATGGTGGCCTCGTTCTTCGGAAAGACAGGTCATTACGCGACAGTAGTCTTTGAGGATCAGAAAACGGTTAATGCAGAGTGGTATACTAACAATTGTTTGCCACTTGTCTTGGAAAAAGTTCGAGAGAAACGACCTCGCAGCAGGATCCTCCTTCATCACGACAATGCCTCGTCGCACACCGCCAGGCAAACGATCGACTATTTGGTGACCTCAGACGTGGAATTACTGGGTCACCCGCCGTATAGCCCCGACCTCGCACCCTGCGATTTTTATTTATTCCCGAAAATAAAAGAAAAGCTTCGAGGAAAACGTTTTATAGACGCCGAAGAAGCAGTGGCTGCGTTTCAAAACGCCGTCGAAGAGACCCCTAAGGCCGAGTGGGCGAGGTACTTTTCTCAATGGTTCCATCGAATGCAGCGATGTATTGATGTAAATGGACGCCATTTTGAAAAGTTACAATAAAACTAATAACTTGCTAGAATGCTTAGTTTTTGATTTTCTAAGAACTTTCAGTTTGACCCTCTATATATATCTTTATCATGTATTTCTTTATATCAGCTGACGTAACAAAAATATACCTCTTATGAATATTTAAAATATTTGAAATTCATGCATTTTAATGCAGTGTTATTTTGGTTAAATTATTGTTAGTTGAATGTTAGAAAAATACTTTTAAAACCGTCCTCATCAACCAGCGTCATCGTGCATATCGCTGTTATTTTAGTTTTTCTATTGACAAACTATTTCTCTCAAAGACTTTATACCATGTATTCGTACGAGTAAAGTAAAGCGTAGAATACAATACCATACGAAATGAAATGAAATGGCAACCTATATATCCGATTGACTCCGCTCGACTGTCGACCGACACTCTCTGAAGACTATAAATGCGCTCATGTTATAAAGATGCACATAAACATAAGTAATCTCCATATCTCTCTTATTTATTTTTATATGTACATACATATAACCATAAATAAATATTACCACATAACAAGATGTTTTTTTGTGAAGATACTATAAGAATTTAATTTAAACTAACTATTTCGTAAGTGTGTCGGTTTCTTTATCATCTCTAAAAGAACCTCAATATAAATGTGTAGAATGCAATCAGAAATGCAGTAATTTGATTCAAAACTCATAATTTTGTAATAATATCGACAACATAAAAGGAATAACCACTTACCAACAAGTTTACTTAAAAGCTCCCTTCCACTTTCATCCATGACATGTTAATACAAATTGACCTCTGATAAAGATACTGTTACAGTAAGAACTCCATATTTAACCATTTGCCTGCTAAGCACCGCGAAAGCGCTGCGTTTCCTTGTCACGAAAACACCTATTACGGTAACTTTGTTGCTCCGTATAATTTTAATTCATCGAAGAAAACGATTGAGGATAGAAAGTGTATATTTTTTCTTATTCACAATTAATATTGGTTCTTTATAATAAGAAAATAATTATTAAACTGGTTGATATTTGTCTAAATGCGAATGTTTTATTTGACAACATCAAGTCAAGATATGTCCCTCAGTTTTGAACATTAACGCCAGAATCGCTTAGCAGTCAAACTGTTAAAGAAATACCTCATATCCAACTGGTTATTATAGAGTAGAACATAATATTGCACAAGTGTCGTTTATATTTTTAGACTTTTTAAATTTGTATATGTTGATGTTTTTATAAAATATATAAAAGTCGGTAAATAAACTATATTAATAAACTGAAATACATTTATAAAGTACTTTAATTAAAAAAGGAAATCATTAAAAACCGTGATGGCTTTAGTAGTAAATATGTTAAACCTGTAAACTAAACCTGACGGCGCGTCTCTGTCCCACTCATACTCTGTAAGCTCGAGCGAGCGACGCGCGGCAGTCGACAACACTGCAGCATGGTGTCTTGACCATCACACATACAACCTTAGTTAAGACGATTTATTTACGAAAGTACAAACAGAGAAAAACTTTTAAAATATATGAATAATTAATAATTATATACTATTTTGTAACCAAAAAGTTTTAATATCAAAGGTGCTGTCAATGCCTTCTATAATATAAATATAATTATAATGATTTATTGTGATTTTAGTGAATTAAAATTATGAATTGTGTGAATAACGAACGCATGGAAATGGCGGGAAATATCGAAAGGTGAGTTTTATAAATTATACATATAATAAATTATTTCAATGTGCTATTATTATTAAACGTATTCATAATTTCATTGAAACAAGAAAACAAAGAGGTTATAAATATATAATGAATATGAATATTAAAAATACCAAATGACCACAAAAATATAAAAATAAGGAAACAATGAGAATTGAGGAAAATACTGAAAAATAAATAATATAATCACAAAGTTTATTAGTTTTAATATTAATTTATGCGTCTAGTATTAGTTCACAATGCAATGTTGTTTGAGTCATAACTATAAATGACTACAATAGTCTGACGCAATGAAAAAATATTGCGAGAAGTTATTTTTATTATAAACTAAAAATATAAATACTTTTATTTAACTTAACTATTCAAAATTAATAAAAAAATATATTTATATGTAAAATAAATGTTAAAAATAAAAATATTTAAAGTAGTATAAAAATTATTTAAAATGATCACCAATCGTGAACCTGTGACCTCTAATATTTGATAACAGCACTCTGTCAACTGAGCCATAATGATATACACTACAATTAATTTAATAGGAATTATTTCTCTTACGACTTAAATAAATATTCAAAGTACGATATCAACACTATGAATACACGTTTAATAATATATATGTGTGATGTATGTTGTTAGTTATAAAATAAACAATATTTTATATATATAATTCAATTAATAGAAAACTCTAGAACATTAACAGATTCCATATTAAAAATGAATAAAACGATAATAAAACAAATGAAGTCATTATAATGTAATCAACACCTCACTGTTATTTTATTGTTATCTAAATATTCCCTAAAGATATACAAAATAATGTTAAATATTTTTATAACAAACCGACAAAGAAGTAAACATTATATAGAAACATAAATGAATATATGAAATCTTTTGAGTCCTGGATTAAAACTTGTAAAATAAATGAAAACTACTATCTGTACATAATTCACTCGGTTTGTTCAATTTCATAAACACAATTATCTACAAAGAGAAGCTCAAAACTTATTGTGTAGCTCTTTGAAATTGTTTTTAAATATTTGCTGGAATTTTGATTAGTTTTCAAGCATTCAACATAAAAAATAACTGAATTTATCTAATCAATATTAATATAAAAAATTCTTAATAATTAAATACCTTAATTACGTAATATACGAATAAGTAGAGTAACTGGTTAATTGAATATTTATATATAGTTATATGTAATATGCATAGTTTATGTTAAACTCGTGTTGTATTGCGGAACCAGTTTGATTAAATCAACAAAGATACTACATGTAATATTGTTTTAATTGTATGAACTATTAGATACAGACGGAGGTCAAGGTCACTATAAAATCGTTTACAATTGACGATGAATTTACCAAATGCCTACCGTTATTAATAATAGAATAAGACTTTTAATATTGATTTTAATATATGATTTTAAATCTTACTTTTTTGTAAATTCATTTCTTTTTATTATTTACACCATAAAAGAATATTTAAAGTTCAAACAATAACATAAACTGAACCACCGTTGTCTGTTTGTATGTCAATTCATCTAAATTCATATTTTCAGTTGTAAATGACCATTAGTGCGCTCTCACCGCGAACTATTTTACGAGTTCAAAACTATAATCTGGTACTACTACTACTACCGGATTTGATTATAATCATTTTAAATATATTGCATTATTCTAATATCACTAATTCATACAAAGCAGTCCTTTGAATCTTTTACGTAGAGTCATCTCTTACCCGCTCCATATATGCATAAAAATTACTGTTAGACAATTATTTGTTAAAAAAAAGATAAAAAATGACATATAAAATATAAAAACCAATATTACTAGTAATTTAATCCATGTTTCTTTATCATATGTACTGTAATTAATTGTGTGAACCGTTTTCAAATAGATGAGTAAATGAAGTACCTCATCAACTAAAAGTACAAAAAAAAATTATATTAATAACGTTCAAATTTAGATACAAAATTTCCTTACGTAAATGCGTAACTGAAATGTTTTAAAGTTAACATTACTATTGTTTATTGTATTTTTTAGTTATGTTTTTATCAAAGAAATAAGCAAATGTTTTGTAATATATTATTTAAAAAAAAACATTTTCTACCAAAAAACTACTAAGAGCTCAAGCAATGTACTATAAAAATAGGTAATAATCATAAAAACGGTAGTATTATTTAATGGTTCTTGATTTTGGCAAGTTCATCGAACAATATTATTAAAAGTAAACCACAACAAACTCCTACACAGTCATTAGACTCAGTACTCACCGCCAGTAAGTTTTGGCAATCAAAGCATCAGCAACGTGCGCTGCTCTCAGCAGACGAGAACTAAAACAGAACACGTTTGAACAACTAGTTATGATCGGATTATAAAAAATGTTAAATATAAGTGCTATAACCTTTTTTTTATTTATAAACCAAACTGTAGCCATTGGAGTGCAGTTTACATGTGCACTGCAGTCATCAGTGCGACGTCCTTATAAGGGAATTATTGTCCTCTTTTATTTTTAGACCATAAAATGTGATGTCGTCTATGCTGTTGGCCAGTTTAGTATATCCTTCTTAATTTAGCTAGTGCTGTCGCTCAAGACATTCACAAATTTGAAGACTGTCTGCTGCAATCTCAATGCCACTCAGAATAGGAAATACTAAGAAATATGGAAAGAAAGAAAGATAGTTTATTGATCTGTCTCTCTCAATTATCATACGAAAAGTAAAACGGTTGAGTCGTACGATGTGACTATAGCTATACTCTACCTATATACAAAAATGTCTATATATATGACATTTTATTTTGGTTGGATTGTAGGCCTAATTACGGAGATCAAATTAATTTTAGACGAGCTAACTTTATTACTTTTTACTTCCGCATGACCCTGTATCTCATACCCGCCCTCAAAGGTTCTAAAACATTATAATATCTTCCATTATACAAACGATAGGTCCTGGTGTATTTTAATTCTGCAATTCAAATGACCTCGCATGAACTCTATCTAATATGATACTTATTCAATACAAGCTCTCTATTTTTTGATACTGTATTTATTATTTCTGACTATTGATTATAAATCCTGTTTTTTACTTTGGTTTTAATTATCATTAAATGTATTTAATTGTAATATATTTCTAATACACACAGACCATATATAACCTTATATGTATTATTTTAATAAGAATATGATATATATTATTTTAATAATGAGGTATGCAGGGAGCGTAGCGTTTGGCGCTCCGTCGTCTCTGGCTACCGCGCAAGGGATATGGCGTGAAGCTAAAGTAAAGTAAAGTAATAAGAAACAAATCCTGTTTATACTTCACCATTAACTAAAATAAACTTGAACTACTGAATTGAAAAATATTAAATACAGCAAATAATGGCATTACATAAATACATACATACATACATTCATTCATTCGTATATACATAATATATATATAAGATAAACGTAACCCCCAAAGGAACAGGATGGTACACTTATCCCTTACTGCTCGTAGATCTTAGAGAAACCTTTTTTTCAATCCCATAAATACTACAGGTTGTGATGTATTTACATCAGACCTGAGTAGGAAGTTATAAAAAGAACATTTGGGTCACATTCAGATATAATGTGAAGTTATTTATAAATAAATAAATATCTATTATTACCACTTATATTTAAAATTCTCAACTGAATTAGATATTTCCTTTGTACATATCAAATACATCTTGTAATGTTCTGTATCATTGAAAGTGAGTGCGTGTGTTTGAACAAACACCGATAACCCCGTGCTCCTCACCATCTCATGATAACCTTATGTATGAAAATAAACTATTTTTGTCTGAGCGTACATCATATTTATAAACAACTTAATACTACTGATAAAATACATTAAACGTATCGGGATATAAAAATACTTCATACTTTTCTTTTGACGCATGAATTCCTACTAATATTGGAACTCGGAAGTATTATAATTTGTTTCTTTGTCCCTATATGCACATAAATAGACAAACTGATTATAGAGATCAGGGCTTCTTTGATCCTATATATCAAACAATAGTTATTTTATAATTGCCCATCATTAAATTAATTATATATAATTATATTTAGTTATAACACGTACATACAGCAGGTGTCATTTATTATTTTATTTTATAATTTAATGTTAATCGATTTAAAACGTGGCAATTTATATTAGTTTATTATTAAAATGTTTTTATAACTTATATCCTCGATAGAATATTAATATCACTATCAAATAGCATAAATCTGCATACAATAAATATAAACCAAGAATACATTATGTATTGAATACATAAAACATCCTACATGAAACAGAACCTGCAGCTTTTTACGGTTAATTCACGAAACATCTTGAGTTCTGTTTCTATCCAATATATTATTTATTGTGGTCACGAAACTATTCTTTATATATTATATTTCATCTCGTCACAAAAGAGATACGTGATTATAATTTCATATGTCGTAGTATTATGTAGTGATTGTTTAAAAATAAATTAAATAAAATAAAATGTATTGTTAAATATATTTAACATACGTATTTTTCTTCCTTTTTACGTACCTTGTTTTTACGTACGTATATTTTTTAGGAATAAATAATACAAAATTAATTAAAATTCATATTCGTATTTGAAAATATAAGATATTATTTTTATAGTAGAAGACATTTTACACGAAGCGTATATTTAAAAAAAGCATTATAAAAGAACTCACAATTGAAATAAATCTGCTAAATTATATATCTGTACATTTTGACTCAAATAATAGATTTTCCAACATGTATTTGTTATTAAGTCAATTGCAAATACGTTGAGTTTTTATGTGTCTGTCGGTGCGATACTACGTTCAAATTAAATATCATCTGACAGAGATTAATGATGATGATAGGATCGCTTAAAACATACGGAAGTAATGACATAATAATATCATCAATACAAGTGTTTAAACTCAGTAGTATGGATAACGTAATAGAAAACAAATGTTCAAATAGAAAGCAAACTCAGTGTAGGCAACATTGAATTTGCTTTTTTATGAGATAATAAATAAAATGTACTGCTAAAATATAAATTTGTTTTTTTTTGAACAAACAAACAAACTGCGAAGTAGTACTCTTTATTTTGTGTATAGAATTTAAATTATGTGACTGATAGATAATACTTTATTTTAGTTATTTAATATACACCAAAATTATGCTAAAACTAAAAGTTTGTTACACAAACTAACAATATAAACTCGACCGTGAAATTCGACAAAATCGAACCCACTACTACGACTTCTTTCATGTGTAATTAATCAAGTTTTATACTTAGAGAGAAGGTGAGGTATAATATTTTATTTCATTAAAATATTTGATACTATTTTGATAATGCAGTCATTTGGTTCAATGTAGATTAATTAATACTTATAGTTATATCATAATGCGGTCAATCTGTAATTGAATATTTAAAACTATTGTTATTATAATATATAGGTAAAGGACACAAACTTTAAAACTTTAAAAAGTAGTTTTTTACCCATGACAAGAGATTTCTTATGAATTTTTGATAACAGCTGTTTGTATTATGCGTTGTTAATCTCCAAAATTCCTTAATTTCAAAGGCAATAAATAAAATATGATCAAATTTGTTATGAAACTTGTTGCTCTCAGCGATTTCGTCCGTATCCCCCTACACATGTTTCAAGTAATAATCCATCTATCATTCTAAATTTAGACTAAACTTACTGACATTAGATAATATTTAATAAAATATGTTATATTTTTTTTTTTTTTTTTTTTTTTATATATCTGCCTACCAAAATGACTCCACCCTGCCTGATGTTAAGCAGTCAGTGAGGTCCAAAAATGGATGCCACCAATCTCATTCAAACATAACAGAATGACGAATGGTGGCCTCCACTATGGCGGCTTTACGAGATGCTTTTTCACGCCCCGCTTAAAAGACCCAGGATCGTAGTGGGAAAGAAACACGTACCGTGGTAATGAATTCCACATTTTGATGGACCGACATAAATAAGATCTGCTGAACCTTTTGGTTCGTGAAGATACCGAATCCACCGTGAAGGGATGGCACTTCTGTCCCGCACGTGTTGTTCTGGATCGGAAAGGAGAGGATGGGATAAGTTGGAAAAGTTCGTCGGAGCACTCGCCGTGGTGTAAGCGATAAAAGACTGCCATAGTAGCAACGTCTCTACGTAATTGGAGAGGCTCCAGGATCTTTACGGCCTCTGGGCTTCCAATAATGCGAACTGCTCGCCGCTGCAACCGGTCGAGAGTGTCAAGCAAGTACTGAGCTGAGCCATCCCAAAGATGAGAACAGTACTCCACGCAGGAGCGAACCTGCGTCTTATATAAAAGACACAGTTGCTCCGGCGTGAAGAACCATCGCACCTTGTTCAACACTCCGAGCTTACGTGAGGCTGATTTAATGACACTCTCGATGTAGACCTTTTGGTTGAGGTCCCGGCTGAGGTCTACGCCCAAGATGTTGAGGCTGTCCTGGAGCGCTAACTGCGTGCCCCGAAACGAAGGAAGAGAAGGGAACGGAGACTTTTTGGCGGAAAACGCGCATACCTGTGTTTTCTTATCATTAAACTCAACCAGATTCTCATGACCCCATCGTGAGACAAGGTTGAGGACCCGGTTCATTTCAACAACAAGATCCTTTCGTTTCCCCTCAATGTCAGTCTGCTTTGCCGCAGGGTGTCCGAAATATCTCCCGTGTACCGTAGAATCATCCGCATAGCAATGAATGTTGCCTAGGTTCAACATATCATTGATATGCAAAAGAAACAAGGTGGGCGATAGAACGGAGCCCTGAGGCACACCCGCATTTACCTGCCGAAAACTGGAGGCCGATCCGTCGCAAAGGACTCGGATTTGACGTCCATGCAGGAAAGCGGCAACCCAATTGCACAAACGGGGTGGCAGACCGTAAGCAGGAAGCTTCGACAGAAGCGAACGATGCCAAACTCGATCGAAGGCTTTGGAAATATATTAAATTAATTACAAACCCTTCCAAATCCAAGTTTAAGCAGACTGTTTCACAGAATTCAATCATCAATCGTTGAACAAAAATTACAAAGTTATTTTACTTAAAGGTCAGAGCTCTCTTGTACTGTCCTAGGACGTAATACAAATATACAAATGTCAAATAGAATATCTTATCTGTGAAACATGATGTGTTTTTATAAAAAATATTATTATACGTAATTTTCGTGTAATATGAAAATGTTTTTAGTATATTTTCTTTCTATTTAATATTTTTAAGAGCTTAGTTGTAACTAGTTATATATTATCCAAATATTTCATTATATTTAATAATTTATATCAAGTAATTCGACTATAAAACTCCGCGTCACTTCAAACGCCAGTCACTTAATTCCACTAAGTTGTAACATCATTATACACATGTGTGTCTACAACTTATTTTATCTATTTCTTCTTACTTAATTTATATTTCACACACTTATAAAAAAATTTGATTAAATTTGTGTTTAAATCGCTTCATACAACGAAAACGTAAAATAGTGTTAGTTCGCACTTATGTAACTCCAAATAGAAGTGTAATCATTATTTTAATGTAAATTCCACACGATGCTTATTTTAACTCTGTTGTATTTTTTGTTACTTGTTACATAACTAACTAATGCAGGCGACTTCATCTGCCTCTTCCCACAGATTTCCCCTTCCGACTCGAGAGTAACTTATTTTATACTTACTAACTTATATAACATTTTTCTTTAATATGTTTTCAAAAATTTATAGGAATATTTCAGTGTGAGGAATGCTACTATAGTATGGTAATGCTAGTATCACAGAAAATAATTTTAGAATAAATTATAATAGTTACATAAACAAATATTTTTTTCTGTGAAAATCAGAACCACGACCTTCGTATCAGTATTCCGGATCAATAACCAATAATTAATACATATAATATATATATTATTATATACCATTTAGATGTTATTAAATTAAATAAACAGTAAAAATGGTGATCACTTGATTAGTTTTAAAGTCATGTGTCGTTACAAATACATATATATTATCGCTAAACAGAGAGAGTAAACCACCTAAGGTCTTAGAATAGATAAAAAGGGAGTAACTTAAAGCCTCTGAAAGAATTTCCCTTGAGTACTTAAAACAGTTAAAATTAACATTTAGTATTACAATACAGTAGTTTGTACATGTAATGTTGTTATAAGGTCTATATATAAATGTGTGATACATTGTAATGTATGGTATTTTATTGATAGTTATTTTATGACTTATTGTTATACCATAATAAAATGGTCAAAGAAATTCCATTCATATATTTCATTTATATCAAACACTTATTGTAATATGTCGATTTAACTGTGCCATAATTATATTTTAATATATCTAACTCTTATATTTCAGCGTTGTGGTGATTAATAACGCAATTAATTGAATAATATAATCAATTTATTAATATAGAATAATATTTTCTTAAGATGTAGACAAGACAGTATTTTTTAAACTTGTTTGTTTCTTGATTACTATTTTATATTCATTTAACCGTCAGTATTTATGACAACTAAATCAGAATCTGCCCGACTAAAGTTTAAGCCATTTGAGGTCCTTACTGATGGGCTAGGAACATGGTACAACAGTTCAATGAACTTTGATCACGAAGTAGAATGGTGACATCTTCGGAGATCTCTTGCAGGTCTTCGTCACTCGTCGTTCTAATAGGTTGTGTCCGAGAAGTACTTTGAAAGTTATTGTTTCCTCAAAGTTTATTATATTCGTAATTCCAATTATCTTTAGTAAGTAGAATAATATAAAATCAAATACCTAAAATTATAATCTATATAAAAAGGTAACATAATGAAATTCCAAACTTTTCTCTCTCATTAAAAAACCCTGCAAGTTTGACTTTAATGTTACGAAAACATCCCTCACAAGGATTCTTCGAAAAGTGGTTACAAGTCAACTTGTTAAAACCTCTATTTAAAAAATATCACAAACATAAAAAGTATAAAGATAAGTCCGGCTTAAATATCAGAGAAAATGTATAATTATTATAAAATATAAAGTATTACAAATTATTTCTGAACTTACCTCTTGTTTGATCGTTGCGAATACCTTACGAAATTTACCAATTGTTTTAAATCCATAGGAAATAAATACCAGTATGTTAATTTTTATTTAAAATGTTAATTAATAAGATCAACAAATTACGCATTGTTCTAGAATTATATAAAATATGTTTTCTTGTTAACTCTTCCTGTATTAATATCGCTACGACCTTGACAGATTTATAAATAATATGAGCTTCTTTTAGTCTTCAAAAACAAACACTTTTAACCACAAATACTTCTATTATTTAAATAGCTAATGGGTAATAAACTGATTATCATAAAAATCTATGATACTTTAAGCGTTTCCATACACTTTATCTGATTATCAAATTTTAACAAATAGTGATTTTTTTTGTTTGTTGTTTTGTTTCATTATCTAATTTAGTTCAACCATTACACAGCAGGTGACGTTAAAATAGTTATATTTTATGTTCAAATAATCAGTTACTTTCAATATTAGAAACCGTTATATATTATTGGATCCGTTCCTATGTCACGACATCTAATTAGAAACTTCACGAATATCCTAATATCATGCAGATCACGTCTTGATAACCCAATATCAAATATACACTAATAATTAATAACAACACCTTTGAGATATAACACATCTTGTCTGAAGTGATTATGAGTTACTAATAATATTATATTACTTTAAGTGAATTATAAATAAAAATGAAATCACCGTTTTTACTTACGAAAATGTTCATGCCTTAGTCATGTTCCAGAGCATAGGTAAGAACGGAAAAAGAAATGTCTCGTTAAATACATTTGTTTTTAAAGGTGTCATGGTAGTAGTTGTGTTATATAAGAAATATAAAAAGTAAAGAACATATTCCAAGGTATTATAGTCCTCAAATTTATACTATCAATTGATATCAAAACTTAATAAAACTATAATTTTATCGATCGTATCAGAATAGTCAGCTTAGCGTCAAATATTCATCATATAAATTAACGTTAAATTCATCATATTGTTAGAATTTCTCCGAAAATACTTCAAGCGATTAATATGAATTCTTACGTTGCATATTAAGTAAGAAGTTAAGTATGATTTAAATCTTCATCTTAAAAATATATATTCAAATAATAAAATATATATTCAAATATTGAAATAATAAAACTTTTCACGGTGTCCAATTTGATACGTGGATATCAGAGAAATTCATTGCTTTGAGAAAATTACCTTCCTCAATGTACAATCAAAATCCATAATTATAGATTGCTCCTTAATCTGCAAAACTAGTACCATGTTATAAAAATTATACCCAATATTTATAAATATATTAATAGTGAAGCGTGAAGTAACATTCCAATTAGTCAAATTAGAGTTAATATTAATATTGAGTTTTACGCTCGTGCGGATACAGAACAGCAATAAACAGGTTACAATATTTAATATTATATTTAATGTAAAATTAAACAAACAGTCATTCTTTCACACAATTCGTAATGGTACATGATAATTCGTCTCGCATAAAGATAACGAGTCTTTGACGACCGTGTTTAACGTTACGAGTTATGATACAATGTTGTTGTAAGAATTAACTAAAATATTTGGTTATTTGATTACTTTGGTACCTTGATACCTTGAAAGTATCTAAGAAAGAAAGTATTACTTAGATTAGATTACTTTTAAATTTTTGGAGCAATAAACTATTACCTTATTTACACATTTTACAGAATAAAATCTCTTACGACCACAGGCTCTATTTCAGATGCACAGACTCGCCAGCAATAACTAGTGTAGTTTAATAACTTTTTTACTCTAATTGTAGCGTTTCTCTCCGATTGCTTTAAATCAAAATTCTATTGTTTTTTAAGCTAGCTAAGTTACTTAAAATGACAGAGGAACAAATTTATTTAACACCTAGTCAATTTATTCGTTTTATTAAATATGTTAAATAAAACTTTTTGTTTTCAGTAACAGTTTGTAAGTCTTCAACTTAAATTTAGGAATCTCATTAATATTTGTAATAGATGTATTTTTAGTTGTACATTGTAAGTGTAAGTTTTATACATAAGAAAATTAAACTATATTCGTGTTTGAAGTTCATCTGACCTTATTGATTATTAATAACTTAATGCATAGTTTGTAATTGCAATGTAAGATACAATGAACACTGATATTTAATATCTATTTCTGTTTACAGGTAATTAGTATGCAGTACGTGAGCAGTAAATATATGAGGTGATGAATTATAATATGAGTATTATAATTCCTATCACTAAAGAATCTCAATACGTATTAATTAATTCATTAATGCAGAACAATTATAAGAACACGTTCCTTACTAGCGTAGCCTTATGTCAATGGAAAGAGTTCTTGGAAAAGTGCGCTACTAAATAAATAAATTGAAAATTCTACCCTTAACTTATATTCCTAAATTAAGGAGTAATTCGTCTTCTACGCTTCAACCTAGAATGTCTTGATCTCTTAGATGTCTTAGAGTCTACTTTTTGACTATATATTAGGTTAACTTCTAAATAACTACTCGAGCAACGTTCAAGAAAACTGTAAACATTTTTCAACTCTATTATAGAACATACATGCATTTAAACTTGCAAAAAGTATCGTTTATTAAAAAAACCTAATCCAATTGATTTATATTACCTAAAATAATTTCATGTTACATAAAAGAACAAAAATATACATCCTTCCAGTCACAAATTAATTAAAAACATATTTTTCTTAAAGTTATTTAGTCATGAAAATATTAATACTGTAACGTAATATTTTATTCTCTATACTTATTCAAGTGGCGCACTACAAAATAACTCCTAAAGTTAAAAGCTCTGCACACTCGTATGACCTGAAGGCGATGAAAAAACGTGACCACGGAACACGAAAATATAAATTGTTCACAAGTTTTGTATCGCTTTACAAAACTTTTCAAGTTTGTCAGGCTATCCGTAAATGCTCTTTTGAAAGAAACCTTACAAATGTTCCGGGAAGAGAATTCAAAATGCTTTTACACACATCAATTTACAACATGAATTACAAATACTATATATAGATAAAAGGAAACCTCCACATTAGAGAAAACCAACATATCAATACAAACTACACCAGAACTTGAAACTATAATTTGGATCACTCGAAGAATTTTCCTCTCGTTTGAATCAGCTATCAGAGTCACTAACAACTACACCAACAAGAACAAAGAACACTTAAAATTATCGTTTAAGAACTGTCAATTCCCATATCAATGGAGTAACATTAGTTTAAATTAGCAGCGTCACTCATTAATCACGATTAAAGGAAATAGTTACGTATCACACGACTCACAATTACGCGATGTGTTTTGAATTGAAAATGATCCCATCACGGTCACACTACTGACACTTAATAAATGTAGACAAAAGTATTTTAATCCAGGTTAGAATTTTCACTATATGGTTTACTTTTAGAAGAGTGATCATGTACATGGGGGGTTTAGGTGTTCCTACCATTCCTTCTCTATATCAGCTGCTTGTCTCGTACTGCCCTGGAGGCGAATTCAATAATTACATATATAAATTGTGAAAAGTACTTCTCTATATTTATTAAATAAAAAATAAAACATGAAAAGGAAATATTAATCTTCACTTTTTTATAATAAATCAATAGATTTATGTAATTCGTTTGGCTTTGATAGAGCGACTCACTGAAGTAGATAATTCTCTTGAACGGCGCTTGACGAGATAAATGAAGTTTTAAAATTTATTTTATTTTGTATACTGATACGATATGCAACAAGCTATATTATTTAACAAAAGAATAAGCGAACTAAACGACATGGGCCATTGATACATTTATAAAAGTTGTAGAGTCTCACCATTCCAATGCCTGTTGAATTATTTGATGGAAACCAAATCTTGATGTTACTTTATTTGTAAGACAAGGATTCATTTGAGGTCCTCCATATACTATGATATTTGTTATCATAATCGTGCAATACTTTTATTATTAAAAGTTACACAAAGTACAGTTCATAGGTATAAGAATAATAATATATTGGTTATTTACGTTTAAAACAAGCTATTTTAACATTAAAAGTGCAATCAATTTACATTGAGACGATTAGGAGGGGAAGTGACTTAGATATTACAACCGGAAATTATACAAGAAGTGGTTAAAAGAGATTAATTTACTAAAATAAATTATGGACATAACCTTCAGCACAAATAAATATTGCAATATTTTTTATCAATTGTTGTCAAAATACTTACTTATGACTTTTTAATATAAATATATTACATAACTCTACACAACATGTACTATTCTATCAGATTCATTATTGGAGTGAACGTGTAGTTGTACTAAATATGAAGTATATTCACTTTCGTGCTCATGACGTGGTAGAGCGTGGTTGTATGAGTACGTTAAACAACAAGAGTCACTGACTGGAGCAGACTTACCGCCTACACATACCCTGTGTTGCCGACCAAGTTCATATTCATAATATTACATTGTGACACAGACAACGTACACTAATATTTTATGTAAATATCAAATTGCTATATGTAAATACACTATAAACATATTGCAATAATAAAAGCAGACGATGCAAGGTGTTTGAAGAAAAGATTGCTCTGATTGAATTGGAACATATTTGATCAACTCTTTGCGATTAAATTGAAAAATGGACGTTCTAGTTTAGAAGACAGGAAAATTTTAATTAGATGAACATTGAAAAGAAAATTAATGCCACAATTTGGTATCATTGAAAATAATTGGAAACGTTGAATCATAGGAAAATCGAATTACTTTATTTAACATACAGCCTTTAAGCACTAGTTTTATACTTTTCTTATTAGGAAAGGACACTTAATTATTACCAGAACTAAATAGATATTTCTAGATTTTAATAGTCTGTAACCATGTTATTTTTATTTCTACTCGTATATTAAAATGTAAATATATTTAAAAGTATGTCATTGAAAATAGAATTTAAATTTGAAAACAGACTATATAATAATAATTATTCCGTAGCAAGCATAAAATGATTTAAATATACAAATGTCATTAGCTTGCGGTCTTTCTCAAAGGAAATTTTACTTTTGTAAACCATTTGTTTTATTCAATACAAAATTTATAACTTGTTCTTACAGATATTACTTGAATTATTTCAGCTTTCATTAAATTGTTTTATTCGCACTGAAAAGAGGGTGAAACAATCTGAAGGGAATGATGATACAAAAACTGATTATTAAATTCAAATTCAAATTCAAAAACTTTTATTTTATGTGACTCACCTAAACAAAATAAAAATAATAAAAAATATAATATATAAATATGTTAAAAATCTTATATTTCTGTTAATAAAATACTATTAGATAATCTATTGACGGAATATCCATCGGTTTTCACGTCGCAGTTTGTAATCGATAAATAATCGTAATTGAAGGAATTCCCTATAAAGGCAGATTTCCAAGAAGTATTTGCAAAACGTATATTCCCTTTCTATGTGGGATAATAATTTGATGATTTTAATATTTTTACTATGTATGTACTTCAACTACAACACATACACGAATGTCATTAGAATACATTATACTTCATAAAAGCTATTCTTAAGCTAACTTTAATACATCCATTAATACAGTATTTATTGGTCTGTCTTTGTGTCTATATGTTTGTGATTTAACCAAGAGATAAGATTTTTTTTTGTTATAACATTTATTACTGCCAGTGGTGAAAATATTATACGTTTAAAGATACATTTTATTTTAAAATAAAAGGTTGTATAAATAGGATTTTAATACCATCTGTAAATCTATTTCATAGATAAGGTACCGCAAATCAAGTATAGTTGAGTAGTGTAGATGCTTGACTTGACTAGACTAGACTACACTCAATTGAAGTAATACCACCCTCTATGTGTGCACTTTATTTCTTCTTTCTTTATCTCAACAACACATCCCCTCGTAATGGTTTAATTTTCCGCTCGTTGAATCACAATACAGGAAGTCTACTCATTGCTCAAGAAAATAGGTTTTTATACAATTTATAAGAACCCTTTCTTACGAAATCATTTAACAGATAAATCTTTTTAAAAGCTCTTTACAAAAGTAAAAATAAGTTTTTGTCACTAACTAATACAATGATTAATAAAATCAGTTTCAATATCAGTTATTTATAACCACTATCTGAAGTATAGTCATATTTAATTGTATTACCTAGAATATATAATTTTTTACCTAAAGCAAGCCAATTTGGGATTATACATTATAAGATAATATATTCATGACCGAATGAATTACTTTCTTACTGATGTGTTGAGCTTGTTTTATAAAATACTTTTATTAAAAAACACAATTTTTTTTAGGGATCTCAATTAATCTTTATACAATTATCAAACTTATTTGTGCACCCGCAGTGAAATGTCATAATAATATATAATTAAGTCATAACACCTTGATATTTTATAGAATATTATTAATTATTGTAAACCAACCATACCAATGTACTGAAATAAACCCATATTTAGAAGATCACCTTTTATTATCTCCTACCAATGAAATCTCTCGAGAAGTTACACAAAAATTATTGTTATTATATTAACACAAAAATCAACTATGAAACAAAGTCATATTTCGTTGGTCTGTTTGTCTGGTTATTTCCTGTACTTCATACAACGGATGTTTATGCTCTTATTAGGAATACTTAGCGAATTTCTTCTAAATTTGGGACGGCTAGGCATCGTCTCGGGGTCGAGTCCAGTTTATGTCAACGAATCTTATATTTATATCGTCATGCATTGCATAAATTGTTTTAACATATAATAATACGAGGTTTTTGCATCGGACTAAACATTAAACATACAAAACAATGTAAGCTTCAAACAAAGCCGAGGTACCGAGGACGTTGAGACAAGGGATGTATGGAGATTAATGATCGTATTTTATTACGCGTTGGACAATCGAGTCCATTGTACTTTATAGGCTTTGTTTGTGTTTACACCTGACATCTAAATGGAATATGCATATTTATAAAATAAACACAAAAGTACTCAAAGAATAGTCATTACCACTAACCCACGAAAGCTCCGTTATAAAAGCAACAGTGTCTATGTTGATGATTTTTTTTATAAGTCATTATAACCAGAAATTTACCATTATAATAAAAACATTAAATACACTTAAATGATTATCATTCTAATTTCACTGTTTTTTGATTAAGAGAATCTGCGTGATTTAATAAAATTTTTAATATTTTTTTTAACTTTATAGATCGTTTGTTTCATTTTCAATACCCAATAGGTGACCTGTTTTCAAACGCAATTACTGTTTATTAAAGTCTCTTACATCCTGTGTTACAAGATTATTCAAGTGAAGTAGCTGGATCATGCCATGATTTTTAAATCAACTTTTCACGTATAATAATAGTTCTTTAAATAGTTCAAGTTTTCCTTACTGATATATCTCCTAAAAATATTTATATTAATTTAATAATAATATCATTGGTCGTGGTATGGTCACAACAAGAAGAGCATGAAGCATAAATGTGAATAGTTATAAAAAGAGGGCAACCGCAAGAGACATGTATGGAGTGCGTGAAAAATATGACAAAGAAGCTCTCCAGTGAGATAACATATTAAAGAAGAGCGTGAAAGAAATTGAAAAATAACCCCAAATAATTTTAATAAAAGAAAGATGATTGTATAAATTATCAAATTATAACACGATTAGGTAATTTTTTTTTACGAAATAAATCGATGTACCATCATTATACGACTCCAAGAGCAAACAATTTAAGGTGGAAGAAGTAATTTTCCTCACATTGACTCAAATGAATAAATGAATATTTGCACAGCTCTTAGAGTCTAGATTAAAAATAAAAATAATACACACTATCTTCACGTCTCACTTGCGTCTGTTTAACACGTTCTCATGATTTTCTCATGGGACGACGCGTATCACCGGCCCGCGCTAGAATTTCTTATCAGACGGAAAAAAATATATATAAAAAATATAGATAGATTGAAATAATTTAAGCTCACCTGCCTATGGGTGTGGGCAATGAATTGCAAAGCCGGCGTGAACGTGTTAATAAAAGTGGGATACATTTATGAGAGTTGTTCTTTTTATGTTCATTTCTACTTAGGTATAAAAAATTTCGTATATGTATTTGAATATTTCTTTCGGCTCAATTCTCAAAGCTAATAAAATGAATGGAAACCATTTTATTAAACATAATCTCATATACAAACTCAAAGTATGAACTAAAGTTATTCTGTACATCAAAATAACACAGACAGTATGTTTTCTATATTGATATTTCCATAGTTTCTATGAGATATATCTTGATTTCCTCTAAAATCGTTTGTAAATAAATAATGCAATATATAGTGTTTGAATGAAAATTATATTATATTTATTTTAAAACTAACTTTCGTAATTAGAATGATTTAACTGAAATGTAAAAGATTCAACCAGTAACAAAAAACATTTATTGACAAAAAATAAATATAGACCTACATTAAAATATTAATTCAAGTAAATAAAGCTTTTCAACGTAAAATAAATGTTAGCAAAGTTAACCACCTCTTGAAATGTAACCTCAAAGGCAGAATTTACTTTTTGAGACTAAAACACTAATATATATTACCTATTTATGTTTGAAATAACTTTATTTATCAATATTCAGGTCCAACCTTTATGATGTTAGTTGTGAGGTCACGAGACGACCTCAGACACGAACATAATTATTACAGACCAGATTGACTCAAATCACGAAATTATTTATAGTAAACATGTTTTATATGAGTTATAATTAAATTTAGTTTAATATAAAAATATTTATTATTGATAGTGAAATATATTTGCACACTACCGCCATCTAGTGAAATAAAATACAATTACATTGAAGTTGAATATATTTTATTGTTGTTAATATGTCGCTTCACAGGTTACTGAATATATATTTTAATTAATTGAAAATTGTGGTTATTGCACAAATATACGAGTTCATTGTAAAAATTTGGACTCTAGTTGTACTGTTCTAAATAGAGAAGAAAGAAACGGCAAAAAATCCATATATATTATAGTTTTTTGCTGTATAAATATAAACATCACTTCTATCTAATCTCACAAGTACGATTATTTTACAAGAACTCTAAATTAATAGGACTTAATAAAAATAACCAGACTATGTTATCTATTATGCAATTTTTCAGTGATGTAAATTAATAAATAACCATCATGGCTTTATAAAGAAACGTTCAACTTAAAGTAATATTTATACATTTTAAGATGTTATACTAAATGCAATGGATACAGGTCGTATGGTGGATGTTATTTATATAGATTATTCAAAGGCTTTTGATAAAATTTCTAATAATCTTTTAATATATAATCTGGAATATATTAGTACCACGTAGGTACTTTATTTTGGTGTATTACTTCATATCTCTGTGCCACAAGCTGTAGCAGTCAAAGGAAACCATATAACTTCTGGTCTACCGCAGGGCTCTCATCTCGGACCTCCACCATTCAATATATTTATTAATGATGCTAGCAAATGTTTCGAATTTTCGCACTTATCAACGTAAAAAAAATAAGTTTATAAGAACGAATTATTAATGGTTAAAAAAATTTATGGAATATTTCATATTAAATTGAATATATATTAATGTAGACATATGTTATACGACAATATTCTCTAGAAAAATGGGAGAAACATTATATGATTATTGCCTTTGCAACTTAAAAAAAAGGATAATAACTGCTACAAGAGATCTTGGGGTACTTTTGGATAATCAACTTATTTTTATTTGCATATCTATAAAATTACAAAAGATGCTTATCGGATGCTTTGTTTTGTTATTAGGCAGCGATTTTAAAAATATTAAATCTTGCATAATTCCTTATAAAGCATTTGTGAAACTAATTTTAAAATACACTTTCATAATTTGGAATCCATTTTATACTAAATATAAAAGCTACAGATTAAATGTCTTAATTCCTCCTACCTTCTAAGTATTATCTTTTAAGTGCCCTAAAATATCACCGTATTGACTTATATAAAAATAATTCAAAAGTAAAAAGTCAAGTAAATAATCTAAGTAAGATTAATTTTAGGAATGTTATTATTCTTTTCTCATTTTTCTAGTTTATAGTTTTTATTTCTTAGTTTATGTTTTGAAATCTTGTGTAAGTTTCTTTAGTGGAAACATTACTGGAATTTACATTTACTAACGAATGCTACTGTTTGTTTATTAAAAAAAAATCTAAATATAACGTAACAAATTTTAATATGACGTTGCTCTAAAAAGACACATATAAAAAACTTTTAATAAAATATACAACAAGCGACCAAATAAAATATGTACTAAATATATCATTGTGAATAAATCAATAGAAAATATCTAGAAAAAGAAACTACAATTAAAACATGCCAAATGAAATGTCTGTCAAAAAATAATATTTATTGTAGCAAGAGTCAGAATATAATTGAATTCCTTTAAAAACTCTCAATTACCACAGCGGGTGATTAATTTATGAAAAAAATTATAATATAGCATTAAAATCTTCGATGATAACCACAATGATGGTGTTAATAAAGTTTTCTCGAGCCACAACAAGTTTCGTTACGAACTCTGTTGAATTAAATAACAGCAGTATAATTAAATAAATATTGACTAGGCTTCTCGAATACAAAAAGCGAATTGTAATGGCTTTGAAGACAGTAAAGTAAGAATGTAATAATATTAGTTACAATCTATATCCTTTGAGAATATTTCAAAATGTATTTATCGAGGTATATAACTTACAGTTGGGTGTTAAAGTTTGTAACAAAGTTATTACACATAAATAATTTGTTTTATTGATTTTCTCTGTATCTGTGTGCGTATGAGTAGAGAATACTAAATAGAATATATGTTTACTATTTACTCCTAAATTTGTGAATATAAAAGTAATTGTAAGTTTTAGGAAGTTTGTATTGCAAATGGTAGAACTAAATCTAAATATAACAAATGGTAAAACCTTAATGAAACATATGTTAGACAAATTCGATCATGAGACACCTAATAGTATGTAAATAGTTGATACAAGCAACAAACAGTACTAATACTATATAAGAATACCTGTCGTTACAGATCCGTATAAAGTTAATATGTGTGTACACGTGTGTTGGTGTGTGTTAAACAAGATAATGAACGCTATTTTATTATCAGCAATTTATCACTACTAAGTTCTTCAAACCACCCAAACATTATCCGAAGTAAGTTCGGGTAACTTGGCTTAATTGGCAACGAGATGGGACATTCTAGAGATCATAGTTTCGATTTTGAGTAATATTTTTGTTAAAAAACCCACTGTTTCTAAATAAATGTTAGATGTGCTGCTAGATTCGGACAAGGCATAACACTCTGAAAATAAGTTCTAAACCGTGAAACCTTGGAAGGATATAATATTATAATAAAATATAAAGCTAATTAACATTTTTAGGCTATTGATAAACTTGCAGATATTAAATAATATTATTATATGTTGTTTATTTGTTAATTAAGATAAGATAACAAATTTGAAAAATAAAGTGTGTTATTGCCCTTATCTCAAACGAGTGACATTTTTAGACTATTATAATACCCGAAATAGTTTTATATTTACGTGTTACAAAGGTCACACTGTTACTAGTTGGATCGATTTCTTTGAGTTTAATATTTTTCAGCTAAAACTTTAGCCTTTACTTAAATAATTATCTTTATTCACTGGAGTCACTAATAATACCTTATTGACACTTTATTTTATTCATTCAAAGGTATATGAAAGTATTTGTTAATCAAATTTTCTGAATTTTTACTAACAAGCAATGTGAAGACCGACAAAAATGTTATTATTAAATTTATTCAAGAAGTCACTTAATGAAAACACTTATATATTTCTAAATGACAGAAAATAAATGTTGTAAATTACATGTAACTTCTAAGTACTCTTTTATTTATATATATTCGTTGTATTTTTCTACATCTAAGAATATGTTGAATATTAGCAATTGTTGTACATAAGGGAAGTATATAAGAGAAGTACTGAAGGGTTGCTCTTTCCGATGACATGGTATGAATGTAGTATGAAAACATACTGAGTTGTATGTCCTGAGTTCTTGTGTCTTTTATAGCTACACTTACTAATACATTAATGTTTAGTGTTAAGTTATTCTCTAAATAGTTTTTTTTTCTTCAACATAATTCAGGATCTACATAATTATTAACATAATCTATTTTGAATAAAGTGCTTGTCGTTTGATTGCAGGATAGTTTATGTTAAAACGCTTCCTGATATGTCTCATATACACTACATAATATATCCATAAAATTTCTTTTATTTTTTTATATATTACAAGTGATTAATACTTATTCAATGTGTAAAGATACTAGGATCCGCCAAACGTGCGCGGCGGGTGTTGAGCTGAGCCTCTTTCTTTTTTTCTTTTATTGATAACTTTTAAATGGCGAAACATTTTTTCAATATGTTTTCGCTATAGCATCCGCATTCGGCTCAAACATACATGAGAAAATTTTTAGCTAATTATATCGTCGCATTCTGGGGGCAACTAAACACAAAAAAAGGTCTCCCAAACGGTTAAGAGCTTCGCTTACACTCAGCTCAATAAAAAAATTAATAAATTAAATAAATAACTACAATCAGATATGACAATTATTTGGGAATATAAAAATTATAATACTATTTGCATAATAATTAAATTTATTACATTTATTTATAAAACTATGTATTTAGATTGTGTTTTGTTGCCTTTTTTTCGTACTATACACGATATATGTAACTTTAATGGTTCTTTACAACAAAAGTTAATCAATATCCTTAAGTATGCTTTATATGGATATAATACATGTACTTATTATAGTATTTTTTTAATAAACGCACTATATCTCTTTAAAATTAATATTAGTTTCTTTTAACGTGTATATATCTAGCGTCAAGTCCTTTGTTCACTTAATAATTACAGATATTTAAAATATTTTTGAGATAAAATAAGTTAACAAGAAGTCCAGAGTTTTTTGTTTTAATTGAAATAGAAAATAATATAATAGTTATAGAGTGACTTTCATCTGCATTGTTCTATCAATATACTAATTTGGTATTATCTCAGAACTACAACATTTATCCGTAGAAAGGCAAGTCATAACCAATATGAAATAAGTAAGTACTATGCCAGCAAAATTAAATCAAAAGAGATTGACTCTCGTAAGCCATAATAGAGGCCAAATGTCACTTAAAATATACAATTTTTGATTCTTAATATTATAATTCTATTAATAAATTACAAAAGAAACTAAATTCTAATTTAAATTAACTTTATTAATCCTTGTCCCAGTTTTGCTAAGAAATATTAATATTATCCATTTCTTAATGTCAGTTCTGACGAGTGAACTATGGTATATTAAGTTTGTATAAGATTGATTTAAATCTTAGATTGAAGATCATTCGTAAAATAATAATAGAAATATCTTGTAAACACATGTCATAATGTCTGTCTGATAGTTTCTTTTAAACAACAAAGAACATTGAAATCTATTTAGGATCATGCCCGGAATAAACAAAACTCATTTTCCAATCTAACAATTTTATACGGATATAATTTTATTTCTTCTTTTTTTAATGTTCATAAATACAAATTTACTTAAAATGATTCTAAAAAGCTTAATTTTACGCTTGACGCATATTGTATTTTAGAAATAAATTATTTTTCTCATTCATTCTTTTCTAGCTTAATTCATGGAATCACTATACTATTAAAACATGCATGCATGCACGCATAATACCATTAAAACATGCACGTACATGTCTGAGTAGTTAAATAAATATATACAGACCCAAATCCATGTGGCTAATATCTTTAATAATTCAAGGTCCGCTAGTGGCGGGTTCTTGAGAGAAACTTGAAACTCTACAGGGAGATTGAGAATTTATTTACAAATAGAGGCCTCGAAAAACAAACTTCAGCTACAAAAAAATACTAAAATTCTTAAATGATTCTTAAATGATTACTTAAAGAGAAAGTATATATATTCGTTATATTAAATTATTACTGTATTTTTGTCTGCGTAGATTTTCACCTTTGAGGTGTATTTGACGTATCATCATCTTCCTGCCCTTATCCCATTTTGGGGTCGGCACAGTATGTTTTTTCCTTCCATAGTCTCCTGTTACTCGTCATCTCTGTACACACTCCCTTCTTCTCCATATCGTCTTTCACGCAATCCATCCATCTTTTCTTCGCCCGTCCTCTACCAGTCCATCCCTCTACTACCATACCTAGCACACTTTTGGTCACGTGCCTTTCATCTCTCCTCATAATATGCCCATACCACGACAGACGGCTACCTCTAATTTTTTCTGTCACTGGCGCTACTTCTAAGCTTCCCCTAATATACTCATTTCTTATTCTATCCCTTCTTGTCACCCCACACATCCATCTTAACATTCGCATCTCCGTTACATGCAAACGCTTTTCATCCATCACCCTCATCGCCCAACACTCAGATCCATACATAACGACAGGTCCAATGATGTTTTTATAAATTCTCCCATTTAGTTTAGGGGAATTCGGGCATCACATGTCTGTGTGATGTGACTTGTCGCCATTTCATCCATCCCGTGTTGATTTTGTGCTTTACGTCCCGGTCAATATTGCCATCGCTCTGTATGAGAGAACCAAGATAGCGAAACTCCGAGCAGGTGTATTTGACGTATATGTTAATAAAATCCTTAGTTACAGAGAAATGGACATAAATCTGTGTGGATTAAATATTTTTATACTAATAAAGAATAAGTTAATTCAAATCAATAGTTCTCATATTATAAATGCGTATAAGAACAGATTTTTTTTATATTACATAAGTATGACGTAAAAGTTTGATAATAAAATTATCTTCTACAAATTAACGTTAAAATTTCCTGGAGAATAATAAAACGGTTACTATACAGTTAAAACACCTAAGGTAATACGAATTATCCTCTATACGTATGTCTCTTAAAAGTTATGGCTGCCAGGGGTGTACGAAATTCCATCACATAGGTACATTTAAACAATTTGTGCCGACAGCGCTCAAATTTTAGAATTACCAGGCCCTAACAATATTAGTTATTTTTATTGTATGTCCCTCGTAATCATTATTATTACACAAACATTGTCCACTGGATATGTATATTTAATGATATAAGTTTTATTATAATATAACCTATTAATAGAACTTTAAAAAGGTGGAAATGAAAGGTATTTAAACCAATTTAAAATTATTTTACATGCATTAAAATGTTAAATACTAATAATTACAGTATAAGGGCATAATTCAAAATATAGTCCACAGTTATTAAAAATACAAAAGTATGATACTATGTATTTTGATAAGAAATGACAGGAGCAAGATAAAAAATCTTTGAGTGAACAAAGTACTGAAATATGACTATGTTTTTATATATGTTAAATCAGCTAAGTTAAAAAAAATAGCCTTAAATAGTATAGGGATATTTTTAAAGAAAGTTGATTGACCTGGCATATTGGCCTAATAATCGTGCTTTAAAAAAACAAGATACACATAATTAAAAGACACATAATTATTAATGATAAAAATACCTTATAATAATTAAACCTTAATGATGAAAACAGTTAAATAAGTTTAATAAGTTCTCGGATATCAGAACCGGTTTACGAGTATGACCATTATATGTAAAAAATACTTGGGATTATTTATTTGGACTTAAAACCTTGGAAATAAATGAAAAGTTTCCCAGAAGACTGAATCGCTATAGTAACACCATTTGAACGGATGTATGAATGGTAAAATATAGACTTTGGTTTAGATATCATCTAAGAAAAAACTAAACTATCATATTAATTATGGTTTGAATGTTAATCGTTTTTATTTAATTAATTATATTTGCTATTTTATCACACGTCCATACTTATCTTTGGTCCTTTCCAAAATTTTTATTAACGCTACATGTTTTTGTTGCAGACATTCCGCAGTAGATGTGGTGAGCGAAGCTAACCGCGGCCATGACGTCACACGATGGCAACAGACCGACGGAGACAGGTAGTGATACTAGTATATTTTCTTGGTGCATGCTGGCGTTGCGATTTATTTATAGCAAAGGTCACGGCCAATTATAGTCAGAGCTTTATTACAAGGTTTACTAGATAACGATTATAATGGAGAAGAGACCTATAATAAAAAAAATGCCCTTACATGCTGTTAGAATTAATATATATTTAAAGCTTCTTTCATTATATAATCTGTTTATTTTCATCCTAATTACTTTAGCCGTCATGACGTGATTGAGTAAGAAACATCTAAAGTCCACAAAGGCAATATAATTGCTTGTCTAGCAAAAGCTGGACGCCGCCCACGCACGGATAAAGTAGGTTGATTTAGGTGAAGGTGAACAAAGAGTAAATATTAACCCCTTTTGCAATATAAATATCTGAAAATACCCGTTCTACTTTGAAATATAATTTCTCTTTAATAAACTTTAGTTGTTTAACCTTTTTATCTCTTAAATAATATTTTATTAAATGAAAAAAATAGAAATTTAACTGCAAACTTTAAGTTCGTTAAATGGTAAAGTTTAAGACACAAGTACCGATAAGCTTCTTTAGTTAACTATTTATGTCCTTTGTTTTAAACTTGGACCAAACAAAGCAACTAAGAAGGAAACTGTCTACGAGTACTGAAATATTTTGTTTCTTTAATTTTCTTTTTCCTGATTCTTTTCTTTATTAAATTTTATCCTTAAGTTTTAAAAAGTTCACAAGAAACCAGTCCAGTGATCTATTTATTTACTTAAAACAGTATATAATAATGTATATGCGTTTGAAATAGTACAATCAATTATATATATATATATATATATATATATATATATTAGGGTGATTCAAAAATGCATGTGAAATTTTTTTATTTTTTTTTATGGGGGCACCCTGTCATTTTGTTCTATTGGTTAAAAAACTTCCACCAAATTTTTTTTCGATTTTTAAAACAGGTTTTAGGGGTCGCTACCAGGGATGAAAAATGTTGGGTTTTGTGAACGGGTAAAAAATAAGTAAAATCCTATTCTATTAAATAACAACAATAAAAATTTAAGGATAACTACTATTATAACTAAGACTAGTAACTTAAGATGTTAATGTAGATTTGTTACAATCGGAGAATTTTCGCCTAAAGTCTTTGACCGCCAACAATAGGTACTGTTTCTGGTCTTCGTCTGTCGTATGAAGGCTATTGTACTCTTCAATCAACGATACTCCCCTCTCAGCTGTATCGTTGTTAACTTTTAGACCCTTTAAAACAGTCACACATTTTTTAAACTCACAATCGTACTTCCAGGTCTGCACGTCCTTTTTTTAAAAAATCGCAGGAGATGGAGATACTTTTAAAAAACGTTAATGTGTGAGAAGATACGAAGTCCTCCAGGTTTTTGTTGCAATAAGGTTTTGATCCAGGATGCCTTTGCCATCCACCTTGCCCGGTGGAGACCAGCAGGTTGCTCGAAAAGATACACCTTTCTCAAGTGTTCCTCCCAAAAATATGATTATCAGTTTAAGTAGTTTCTTCTAATCGTATCGTGGTTGAAAATCGTTAAGCTGGCTTTCAGCAAATAATGTCATCTTTTCGGTAACATCTGCTACTTGTTTTAGAGTTTCAGGGTCAGTAGCTGCCCTAAAGTCCTCTTTTAGTATTTTAGGCCAACGTTTTTGCAGTCTTTTGAAGATTTGTATATCTGGCAAACTAGAAGCATTAGTTGCTGAAACTACGATGGCTTCAAGCACAATCTCCAAAATGTGAAGCCTGCATGGAAGCCATAATAATTTTTTCTCCAGCTTTTGCTCTAGTAAGGTACAAGCTCCATTGAATCGACCGGTGTTTGATGCTGTGGTATCCAAAACACATCAATTTTACTTTTTCATCCAAGCCCCAGGACAATAACATTTCATAAACAGCTGAGGCCATCACCTGCCCTCTTCCATTCAGAAGTTTTGGAACACCCAAAACCTGTTCCACTCCCTGTCCTGATACTATAACAGTCAAGCGATCCACAACCTCATGTCCCGTTATGTCCTCGAGCATTTTACCATTCCAATGAACGGTAAGCGGAACCTCTGGCTTAAACTCGCTTTTTAGAGATTCTGCGATTTTTTTCGTCGCTGGATTCGCTGACGCCGAATAGAAGAAAAGCTAACGTTATACTTCTCAGCATCACAGCCAGCGCTCTTGAGAGTCGAACTTAACTTAGCAACATCAAGACCTACAGCCAAACGGTCATCGATTAATTCTTTCCTCCCTTGTTTTCGCTATGGCTTTGAGGTAGACGGTCCTGACAATAGAGTAGCCGGTCGACTGTCTAAAGAGGTCGAAGACGACGACACTAAAAAAGGTTGGCTATATTACTACTTACTTAAAAACTTGCTCACACTCTATTGCGAAATTACAACTTTAATCTTTAAACCTATCTTTCTTTAGCTTCATACCCTGAAGACTGAAGAGGTTAAAAAACGTGGATAGAGGATATGTACCAGGTACCTAACGTACCTTGTGTACACTCAGGTACAAAAATACACAAAAGCACCGCCATTTTGATTCCCAAGGGGTGCAACCCCATTACCGTATGTAACGCATTTTTCAAAAACTTTAATGGATGGTAGCGACCCCTAAAGTTAATTTAAATTTAAAAAATATATTATTGGGTATATTTTTTTTCATATTGGAACCATATAAGATGGTGCCCCTATAAAAAAATTAAACTAGGATTTTTTGAATTACCATAATATATATATATATTTATGGTTGATAAAATTTTGAATTATTAAATAACTAAAGGTGTTCATTGGTTTATGGATAGAACTTATAATACAATATTAATTCACTAAGCAACTAAACCAACGTCTTCACAATGTGGGATCTTCCCATATCGCAGTTCTCATGTTTACATATTAATTTGGTAAACGTCTCTGTGGTTGAGTTGCGGTTATTCTCGAACTATATATATTTGTGTACTAACAAGTACTTAAACTTATTGTTACTAGAATAATATATATGATTGCTATTATATCGATAAATCCTTGTATTTCAATGTAAAACTATATTGGATTGTACACTATAATACACTTTTATATTTCTCAAAATTATATAACTGCCGAAAAAGAATAGGAAATTATGTACATAAGTGTCATTATTGCAAAAAAATTATAAAATAATTTATAGGCTTAATAAAAATAACTTAAGTTCATTTTATTAATTTGAACATCAATCCCCAGATCACAATATCCAGACCGATCATCTCTGCTGCGGTCACACACAGCCAAATCGACAGAGTGCAGTCAGGGGTCCCCTAAAGCCAGAAGAATACCTCGCGAATCAAGAAGAGTCTCACTTGCCCAGGCCTCAGGATACGTTCAGCTCAACCAGTATAGATTATTGGAACCGATTGGACAGGTTATACATTTATTTCACTTCTTCCGACTTCCGACTTCCATAGTCCAAGTTGATATTTTAAAATTACTTTTGTAATCGTTTCAGGGTTCGTATGGCATCGTCAAATTGGCATACAGTGAAGAGGATGATACACATTATGTGAGTATTTAAGGTTATTTTCAGGACATGATAACACACGAAGCTCTTCTTACACATAACATAGAGGAAATTATTTATTTCATTTATATATTTTATGGGCAGTAGATACCAATTCAGGAAGGTTTTCCAAACAGATGTAACTGACACAAAGTATTCCCGATGGACAATAATCTATGGAGCGTACAATAAATTTTCCTGTCTATGATTACCTGGTCGCTGCTAACTATTGGACTAGCAGGCCGTCATTTTGATGCTTGTGTACTAAGACATTTAGTAGATTTTTCGCTACTGACAAAAAACTTTCTATATTCTAAAGACAAAAGAACTAAAATATCAAATGATATAGTAAAGTTATAATTAAATTCGCATTAACAATACATATTATTTATGTAATCCGCGAATTAAATATGTAGATACTTACTTAAATTGAGATTCCAAATCATTAGAATTACGTTTAAAAAGACACAAAGACATTTATTTGTGTCTTTTTAATCATCATCATTATTTAGTATTCATTCATTCATTCATTTAATAGGGGTTTTATTGTGGATAATGATCCACTTGTTACTAGTTACTTGAAGAACAGATTTACTGAAGTCAGTCACAATTAAATACTAAATACATTTTCGTTTTATTTATCAAAGAATTTAATAAAATGAAACCAAACCAAATCTATACATATAAATAAAATTTAAGTGTCTGTTTGTAATTTCAAATTAAGAGCGATTCATTAAATGCATATGAAAATTATGCGTTTGTCTTTTTATTTCCTGTAATCTCTGAGACGACTGAACTGATTTTAGCAAAACTTTCGCTATCGGATAGCCGATGTTATAAAAGTAATTTAGGTTACTTAAATTTAAAAAAACATATCTCTAAACTCCATATCTAGGGGTAAATTTATTGGATATGTTAATGTATATCTAATAAATTTACCCGTAAATATGGCGCTTAGGCATACACTCAGATTTAGGGTAATAAATGGTAACTGGCCGCCAAATTCTAGCCTGATTTATTACAGTAAGGTATAACCCGCATTACCTATTCTGAATTCAGAATTAACAGGCTAATATTGAGTTTACAAATGAATTAATTCCGTTGTTTGTCTGAAACCGACATGAATATTTATTCAATTTTAGTTTGTTAAAAGTTTGGACTATTATATATATATATATATATATATATATATATATATATATGAGAGGTTTTATGTGTGTTTTTAGATTTTAATTAACAAATAATCTTTAGGCAATGAAGATACTTAGTAAAAGAAAGTTGATGCGAAGAGCCGGACTCTTTGGTCGAACACCACCCAGACGACCAGGGCCTGGACCTGCTCCTGACCCTCTTCAGAGGGTCTATCGAGAGATAGCGGTACTAAAGAAATTGGACCATCCAAATGTTGTGAAACTCGTCGAGGTATTAACATTATTTTATATTATATAATATAATGCCGAATCAGTACAAATATTTGCTTAAAATATGAATAAATATAACAGAAGAAAGAAACTATTGTTTTAGTACGAAAATAGACAAAGGTTATTCCTATTTTTTTGTCAATCATATCCCAGACCCTTAAAATGTCATAAGGCTACTAAAGATATAAAATTATTATATTATTATCAGAAATACAAATGAAAGCATAATAAGAAGAAAGATTGTAATAAATAAGGAAACTTATGTTAATAATATTCATGAGAATTTGTAATTTAATTTCCATTGACCTTTATCTCAAATAAACGGGAGGCTGTGTCTTCCTTCATCTTAATTTTGCTTGCTCAGATATTTATATTGAAATACAGTCCCGGATTTTTTTTATAAATATTAAACAGACTCCAGATATATGAATTAGTGAAAAACAAAGGAAATATTTTTAGCTATTATATTATACTTAGTTATACTCATTTAATTTGGAATTTGTGTAGTTTCAAACATTTGTGGTCTTTATTCATGAGCTCAGAGAATGGCGGAACTGCGGTGAGAAATATTCACACCGAAACTTTTAGGGGCAAACTCTGATTTAACTAACTTAAATATGTACAAAAGTAAACATGGATAACGAGAATTTAAACACAATAATACAAATATTCTAGTATTATGTTTGATTGCTCATATATATATAGATGAAAATTAAAAATCGATCTTTCATACAGAATCCAAATCATAAACATTTATAAAAAAAAATGTTATAATTGACATCCAATGAAGTGACCGCCATAATTGATGGTGCGATATTGAGTACTACACGCTAATTAGTATATCGTGTGACGATATAATAAGTGTTAATTACTGAAACAATTGATGTTCGGGCCTTTGAGGAAAGTGTTGTGAAATTGACACCAATATCCAATAATGTGCAAAATTAATTACAACGCAGATGTAAAAATGTCTGAGAATAATTAATCTTATAAATGCAGGGAACATCATGTATATTTATTATATTAATACCCCATAAACGACATTATAATTTTTGTATATTCATATTGTGTCAATCTTGATTTAGTTATAGACAAATATTAAGATACTAGAATAACAAATCTGAATACATTAAAGATAAACTCTAAGAAAGCCTTTACGTTTCACGTTCTATAAAATAATGGTTTTTAGGTGTTAGACGATCCAGCAGAAGATCAGCTGTATCTAGTTTTCCAGCTGCTGGAAGGCGGTCCCGTGATAGACATACCGACTGACAATCCGCTGAGTGAGGAACTCGCCAGGAAGTACTTCAGAGACGTTGTGCTTGGAGTGGAATATTGTAAGTGGGATCAGTTTTTATTTTACATATGATAATTGATATGGATTTATACCATTGTTTTATTTATTTTTTCATCTGTGATTACATCAAATTATGTTCAGCAAATTTTAATCACGTAATTAATTAATAAGTTTATCCACTACACTCTCAAAACAAAAGCCATAGCATTATCTTGATTATTACAACGAAACAATGTTACCTCGATATGACATCATTGTTATACACGTTATAAACGCCCAGTCGCAAATACAGACCTCTGTAACAATACAATATTACTTAAACATGGAAATAACTTCATTATTATTTGAAAGAACAAAATTAAGCAAATAGTCAGCAAGTTTGTAATTGCCTCTATAGTCTTACGAAATAAAATTGGCATAATAGTTAAAGGGTTTCAATTCCATGTCTACTATGATTCATTTTTGGATTGCATAACACTAACCTGGGTTGGAATCGTATCTGTATGTTCAAATACGGCTATTTCAAATCACTAGTTTAAATATCGTAAGAGTAATGTAGAGATACAGTGCATCTCCGCCACCCTTGGTGAAATAGGCCTGAAGAATCATGTGATTATTTTAAGTCTATTCACTTTCCCCAGTGCACTTCCAGCGGATCGCTCATCGAGACCTAAAGCCTGCCAACTTGCTGCTGGGTGAGGGTGGCGTGCAGGTGGCGGACCTGGGGGCTTGTGGTGAGCTGGCGGGCGCGGGTCGGCTATCGGGCGCTGTTGGAACACCAGCCTTCCGTGCCCCTGAGACCGCCCACAGTGACGACAAGTACGTCGGGGAGGTCAGCACTCTTACAATATCCTTGCTTTATCTTGTTACTATCGCATAATAGATAGAATTCTGCTGTATGACTGGACCAAGAGGGGAATGATGTCACTTTCTTGGTCACAGCTTTTTTTTAGTTCAATTGTGAGATTCCTTTAAGGCAGAAACCGGTTTTCTGGTTTGGAATATAAGAAGTAAATTGTAGACACATCTGAAATAGGGAATCGTACTATTTAAAAGTAATTAATATGTGACTAATTTTCTTTAGGTTTTTATTTTATAAACTATACTAAATCACCACAATTAGCTAACAATGTCTGTCAAATTATATATTCTTACTTAAATACATAACTGTGAAGTCACATTACTTGAAAAACAGTATTGTTAAAAATGTCTTATCCTATTATTATTTAATAAAAATACTAACTTACTTTGTATTATTTTTAAAATTAATTTTTGTGTATCATTTTAACCTACTACATTGTCAATGTCTATGCCACGTTGAAGAAACCGGTTCTCTTCCGATTACCGGAGTTAAGCAAAGTCGGGTGTGGTTAGTATTTGTATAGATGACCGTCTGGGAATACCGCCGTGATGTTGACATTTTTGTTATTATTTACTATAAAATTTTTACTTTTAAAACAAATATTACGAGAATCCAAAAGATTTTAATAGCAATTAATGTTAAAATGGATAAGATAAGACACGACAGGATAAGATACGATTTGCGAAAACTTTCCAAACGATTATTTGTGAATTAACTATGTTTCTTATATACTGAGTAAACAGGTGTTGACAATCGGTTGAATGACGACGTAACTATCAATCTTAACATTTTATTAAGAATTTAATATAAAATTCATATACATCCTTTCTTCTTTAGGTTCTTTTTTAGATTTTCCAAAATAAATCTCGATTATAAGAACCTGATTGAACTAATAGTCAGTCCCCCCGTCCTTAAGATGTACTTACCAATGCACGACATTTTTTATATATACTTGGATGTAAATAATTACCCCGCTTATATATGACATAATATTTATTTTTTAATATTTCTTTTTATCATTAACTATTAATTATATTAAAACATTTAAAACTTTCCTTTTTTATATTCCCAATCATAATGTTGCGGGATAATCTGTTTATAATTTAAAAGGGTTATTAATATAAATAGTATTTAATAATCATACATAAGTAACCCCCTAATTAGAAGCTATTTCATATTATTACCTTTCTCTCAAATCAGTTGGGACATGAATGCATAATTTATAAGAGTATTCCATCTCCAAAACCAACATATTACTAAACTTATAACCCAAAACAAACATCGCTGAACAAACTGAACCGTGTGAGGTAGTTTGTGATGACATCAAGTTATTCGAGCGATCAGAACGTGAGGAAGCATAATATTATACTCCTTTTTAAATTCCTTCTGAGGTAAATTTAATGAAAGAACGTGTTAATGTTGTAATAGCTATATAAAAGTCAATATTTCAAGCTTTATATAATTATTATTTTAATGATAATTCATATTTTGAATCTTAAAAATATAACATAATAAGTAAAGATCATAAAACGCATGAATTGAATCAGTTAGCTAAGATCTGTAATAAAAAAATCTTATTTATTTATTAAGTTATTTAATAATATTATAAATGTTTTATTAATGTTTTGATCAAATCTACAAATTGCCTTCGAATTAACATTATTAAACTGTAAATGCGAAAGTCAGTTTGAATGTTAGTCTTTCCATCACGTCTATTCTGTCATATCATCATTTCTATTATATGATTTATCGCTTCGCTGGGCATAAATTTTACTTTATGCTCAGTGAAGTGGACGGGTAACAGTTAGCCTGCATCAAAGATGTGTGTATGGGAGAGAAAAGACTTATAGTTCATAGAAATAACTACTTTATTATACAGGCGGCGGATATTTGGTCTCTCGGCATTACACTTTACGCGATGGTGACTGGTCGAGTTCCTTGGGTGGCATCCACTTCTACCGACCTTCAGAGACGGGTTTTATCTGAACCCTTGACCTTTCCCACCAGACCTCAAGTTTCCAGGCCTTTGAAAAGATTGCTAGCGAGGATGCTGGATAAGGATCCCGTCAGTAGAGCTACTATGCAAGAAATCAAGGTAATATATAAGCGAAATAATAATAATACATCTATTTTATAAACATGAATTTTTCCTTCCATTTAAAGCCCACTTAAAGTAATAACATTCTATTAATATCTGTAGAGTATGTCTCAAAGTTTAATTTTCTAAGTGAGGGCCCTCGGTCGACGTCAACAGACCGACAGCCGGTTACAGTATTTACAGTTTTGGAGCTTGCGGTCATGTTTGCTCGAATGCCAAATATTTGACTTGCACTGTTTGTTTAAGTTCATCACAAATCTGAACCGGTTGAGTTTTACGAGACAAAATATAAAATTAAACATTTAGGCCGGTGTATTTTGTACTGATGATTTATCAAAAAAGAACACAGTAAATTTCAACACAAATATAATATTGTTTAAATTTAAATTGTGATTTCCAGGAGCACGAATGGCTGACGGTGAACGGACGGGAACCTCTACCTTCAGAGCTGGAGAACTGTCGCTTGGTGGAGGTGACTGATGAGGACGTGGCGAGAGTCGTCACCTCCATCCCCAACCTCTCTACCCTCATACTCATCAAGACCATGCTCAAGAAGCACAGCTTCCAGGTGAGGAGGATAGCTTATTAGAATATGGATGCCCATTGTTCGATTACATTGAAAAATTAAAAGACTTATGAGACTTTACGAAGTGTATTCATCGAGTGCTACATGGTTATAAATAAATATTATTAAATGACCTTTGTAATATATAATATTATTATATATCTATAAATATATAGATTGATTTTACTTTATATTGTTACTTTTTACTCGAATAGGGCTAAAAATTAAGAACCATCGTACTCTGCATAGATGTTTTATCAGCTGATTATTCTACTACTTACTCAACCATATTATTTACAAAAGAACAATTTTCAATAAAATATTACTTTATCTCGTAATATATGGGTAAATAACCGTTTACGACCGAAACATATTAGGGTAAAACTTTCCCAAGTTTTGTCTAAACAATTATATGGTTTACTGTCTCGTACAATCTACTCAATCCCATTTTCCCAATAATTTCACAGCTATCGTACGGGATCAATATCACGGTAACCGATCACTTACATCGTTAAATTAAATACATACAACTATCAATATATGTATATATTTGACATTTAGTACATTTATTAAGGTAGGTGCGGGCAATAAGGCCTAGCTAAGCGGAAATTCAAATAAATCAAAGACTGTTTAAACAAATCAGTAAATTTTAATGTTTATTAAACATTTATGTCAATCACTATTAATTAAAAACGAAAAACAGCAACTTCTGCTATAAACATAGTTAAAATTAAACATTTTAAAAAACACTGTCTTTAGGCCTTATTAAACTATGGTAGTATATTAAGGCCTAAGACTTTAAACTACAAAAATAAATGAAATAATCTTCTTATATTTGGTAATTGAGATCCATAAAATAATAGTAATACGATAATCACAGTAAAGACTTAAAAGTAACATTTTTTCTTTAATTAGGCACAATCTGGACACTCAAAATCATCATCATCCTCCTCTGTTAAACCAACGCACTCCTCGTGGTACCACTTGCTGCATTTGCAACACATCCTCATAGCAGTCTCTTGCTCCTGTTTACATGCGTGACAGTACCAACTTTCTCTATTCTCTTTCCTGCTCTTTGCTCCTTTTGTGCTTTTCATTTTTGTGGTCTTTTTTTCTATTTTGTTTTTATCAAACAGGTCTTTGGTAACTGGAGTTCCTCTATAATTGATGGCTTTTCTTCTGACTGTTGGTGTCTTTTCGGTATTTTTAGCTAGTGTAGGCAGGAGTTGCTTAAATGATGCTCTTTTCATTTGAGCGAGGGGTACATTATCCTCATCGTCAGAACTGGAACTACCGTAAACCATTCTGTAAAACATTTCAGATGATTTTTTTGGGGTATTATCAATTCTTTGTTCTTGCATGGACGTCGATGTCTGGGGTGTCTCGGAAGCTGTTGGCCTAGATGGGACGCGAGATGGCGAATTTTCTACATCTACAACATCTGGTACAGGAGCTGGAGCTTCTGATAATACAGATGGAGCAAAGGCTGTTTCAGGAATAGCGTGCGGATTAAATGGATACAAACCAGTCGCTCTAAAACCACTTGTTATGTTACTATGTGTCATACATTTAGACCAGACAGTAGTAAGTATAATATTGAAGCGTGCCTTGGTAAGCTTTTTGTCTGGATTTTGTTCCTTAAATAATAAAACTTCTGAATCCCAGTGGTGTTCAAATGATCTATAGACAGCTTTGTCAAGTGGTTGCAGTTCGTGGGCTGTATTGGAAGGTAAGCAGTACAATGCTATGTCGAGTGAATCTGCAACTTCCATGATGGATAGATCTAAGTGACAAGCTGCCCCGTCAAATATTAAGAGGCACTTTCCTGCAGTTTTGTAGCGGGCTAGGTGCTTCAAAAACTCTTTAAACAGTTCATTTGTCATGTAACCTTTTGCAGATTTTTCTACTAATGATCCCGGTGGTAAATTATCATATAACTCAGGCTTCAAACGTTTGCCCTTAAAAATTATCATTGGTGGTATGCTAGTACCAAGTGCGTTCACACAACCGGCGATGGTGACACTTTCGGCGTGTTCCGAAGACTGTAAATGAACTCTTTTGGCTCCTTTCTGTGCCAAAACAGTCTGCTGGTGGTGAATCGTTAGGCGGCAGCCCTTCTCATCCATGTTGTAAATCTTCTCAGGATGAGTTTTGAGATCCAATTTATCATAAACTTCGTTCAGTCTCTGGAAATGATCATCTACGATAAATTTATTAAGCTTTTGAGCCCTGGCCGGGTTCATAAACTGAGCCTTTCGACGGGATATCTCCGGATGTCTCTTCATAAACGCCCTAAACCAATCCTTACCAGCAACTTTAGCTTGTTGATTGAAGGGATGATTGATGGAATTCGTCTCGCAAAATTTAAAGACTAACCGGCGGAGAATCTCTGGAGTAACAGGTAATCCTATTGCAGCAAACCTCACAATTCTACTCACAAGCTCAGCTTCCTGTTCTTCATTAAGTAAAGGTTTTCGGCCCAAGGTTTTTTTTAAACTGGCGGTCTGGAGGTGGTTTCGTATAGTTCTTCTGGGTACTTTGTACCTTTCAGCAGCTTTGTACGTACTCAACCGTCCACATTGTACTGCTCTGACTGTTGCCACCAGATCATCTTCAGACCACAATGCTCGCTTGGGAGGCATTGTGATTATTAGGTTTGCCTGAAAACCATAAATCAATTAAAAACAGTTGTTATTTCATTTCTAAAGTTCTTAAATAAACAGTAAAATAGTCACTCGATGATATTAATAAAGGAGGGTAATAAGGCCTATGGTCAAATTTTATAGGCCTTATTAACAACCAACCACATTGTCAAGAAAAGTTTAAAATATTATTATTTTGTCTAATTTATACTATTTTGTACAATACAGGTCTTTAAAACATTAACTAATAGAAAAGTTAACTATAAAATAATGTGGAAAAGTGTAAAAATGAAAAAAATACTTACGTTTGGTTCGACCGTTATATTATAAATCGAGACGTGTGTCCGCCGGCCACAATGAACGATGTCGCACTGGCGGCAGCACGCGGGCTTGCGAGTCGTAACAGGTTTGGGGCGCCATCTAGGATGGTTTGCTACCTATGACTGTGATTTCGCTTAGCGGGAACCATTTAAAGTTGTGTTTCTGTTACTTAGGCCTTATTACCCGATAGGCCTTATTGGCCGCACCTACCTTATCTATTATCGTGCCTAAACCCGTGACCATACGAACTAATTGAACATTCTTTCAGAATCCATTCCTTCGGAGTCGTGAAGGCAGTGCTCGTCGTGAATCGAGCGACGCCGGTCAGCCAGCGGGGCGAGGGAGTGCTATGGGCTGCGCGGGGGGAGGGAGTGGGGCTCCCGCGGACGTTGTGGGGGGAGATCGCGGAAAGAAAGGACTAGCTCGCGCAGGGAGGTCCCTGTCCGCGCCCGGAAACTACCTTACTAATAAGTACGTGTATAATCTGCGCCCCATTTGAATGAAATAGACATTTTAGATTGTATAGGTCTTTTTATCGCCATCTATGTCTTACTGAATAAATGTTGATATTCTTCTGTATAATTACATTGTTGGAGTAAATTAATAACTTCATGTTTTACAGACAACAATCATTCGACATGGCGCTCGAATCGGTTGAAGAATTCAAAGAACAGAGCACAATATCCAAGACACAGACCAATACAACTCAAAAGGACGTTAAAGTGGAGAACAAAGAAAATAAGGAAAATGGAAGCGGACAAGAGAGTAAGGCGAGGTGATGCCGCGCGCCCGCGCACCGCGCACGCCTGTGAGACTCGTCGAGCGACCGGTCGGGGAACCGGTCCGGCCACCAGTCTGGCAACCAGGCCGGAAAGCCGGATTAGTCTAACAACTGATTTATATGCGCTGCATGTGATAAAGGGACTTGTTTTGGCATTTAAATTAATTTTAATCATTTTAATAATTATTGTATTTTTAGGTTATTAGACATATATTCATGAAATTAATAAATAAATATATAAAAATGGAAGGGGTCAGTAATTTGTAATTATCTTTCTTATGTAAAGACCAATTGAAGAGTTAATATGAAAATAGAAGTGGCAAGTATCGGGTGGATTGGTTAGTGACTTAATTCTATCTTTATACACATATTTTAAGAAGGCAGCACAGATTTTTAGGGTGAAAATAGATGTACTCACACATAAAGAAACCATTCGGTACATTTTTTCAAATATATATATCAAAAACTATTTAAATAAAACATGTTTTTCAAACATAAACATGAATTAACATGTACCTACTCGTAAGATATGAAATCCCTATGAAGACTTACAATTCTCTTAGACACGAACAAGTACATCTTTACATAGCATAGTCTATAGTATATTTGTATATATCTTTTTTATATAAACTTCTCACTCTTACACGCACTTTACAAATATATTTTCCGTAATATAAAGCACATGAAATTTATAAAATATATTTAATTATAAGTAATGAAAATCTTTTATAATTATTACAATTAATGTCAATATTATAGGATATAAATAAAACAGCTCAAAGAATAGTCTTTTCTAGATATTATGTAAATATATATTTATAAGAAAAGCGATATTTACTTTTAAGATAAATAAATTGTATTTTATTTAATTCCTTTTTGGAATATAATTTATGTATTTTAGTTCCTGATTTGATCACATCGAACGAGGCACTGCCCTATATTATAAAAAAAAATAAAGAAATGGTGTGAAAAAAATATCTTGTCGGAAATTATAATAGAATATATCTAAATTCACAATATTTATATGAAATAATATTTAAAATTATATTAAAATACTGTAAAAATTTTAATATTAAACTTTCTACACTCACCCATAGCGACATCTAGTAGCAAGTTTATTTTCTTTAGATTTAAGACATTTTTATATATACAAATTAAATTCGATTTTATAGAATTATTAGTATATAGATTTTTTTATATTCCTCTTAAATATAACCTGCGATGAGAGATTAATGTTTTAATATTGAAATTTCATAAGCTTACGCGGGCATTTATTCGAGAGGACACATGACACTCGTGCAAGGGACATTACATACAAAGTTGTATGTAAAATTAAATATATTATTAAATAAATAAACTAATAATACGCGTAATAGATAACTCAGTCACAAATAATTGCAAGTTTGAACTTTATAACATCTCAATAATATTTTTGAAGGTAATGTACAGATAAAAATATTTTCCACAAAGTAATCAATCCCTTGTATAAGTAGACGTGTATAAAACCTTGACCAATTTTCTGAAATTAATAATATATATACTTATTACTTATCTCGTAACCTCCTGCCAGCTTCCCTTGAGCTTAGGCTGTAACAGGGTTTGTGAGTCACTTTTAAGTCCAGTAGTGTGAGATAGAGAGAGATAGAGATAGAGATTTCGTCATTTCGCGTTTATCTATGTGCAAGCGAACGGTCCAATTATATAATTGCCTTTACATGTTGTGATAGGTGGTTAAAATAATGCTTTACATTATATAAATCTGGTAGTTTAAAATTATATGTACTTTAAAATTTGGATGCTTGTGAAGCCTGCGCTAAGTCAGTCTTTATTCTGCAAATGTCTTAGAATATATTTGTTTTCCGTCCTACTGATGTCAACTCGAACAATATGTTATCAACCACATCCTGTAGTGTAGTTGTGTATCTATTTTTAATAAATATCATTCCATAATAAAATAAATTACAATTATTAAACTAAGACCTTTGCAAAATTTTGTATTTCTGACTTTTTATTGTGAGATTCGTTTGTTTTAAATTTTTAATCGAACTCAATAAATAAATTTTGATCTAAAATGTATTTTTTTTTTTCATAATTATCAAGCATACATACGGTAAGTAAATGTTAATTGATCAACTTAATAAACAAAGTGTCATTATAATAATAATAGTAATAAAATAATAATTGTATTATAATTTTATTCCTTTTATAACAATACATATATATGGTTATAAGTAACAATAACAAAAAGCTACTTTTTTTAAGTTTAGATATGTTACAAAAAGAGTAAGAAACTGTATATGCATTACGAAAAGTAGAAAAAAGTATTAAATATAGTTATAATAATTGAAAGTTTTGAGATTTCTTTCACTTGGTGGATTGGTGAAGTTTCGTATCACAATACTGAATCTGAATTCTTATCCAAAATATATTGTTAATTATTTAAAATAAAACAATTCACTTGATAATACATATTTTTATTACGTTTTAATATATATAATTTTTATCAAAACATACAATAATTATTTAGTCACTTTTTTCATTGTGCTTTTTTGTATCTTTAGAAGACAATTTGGCCTTTTCCTTGAACGATAGTAACGACACGTTACCATTGGTTGTTAAGGTGGCCGGTACCAAAGTCATTAAATTGCCCTGCCCATTATTCTGTGGATTGAATGGGACCAAATTATATTGAGTCGTACCTTGAGGTTGAGAACTCAATGGTACATAAGTGACTTGGCCAGAATTTGTAGGACCATTAGATCCCACTTGAACAAATTGGGGATTGGCTGGTACATAATTTACTTGATTGTTACTCTGTGGTTGATTTTGTGGCACTAGTTGAACAACTTGTGGGGGATTTCCTGATACGTAAGCCACTTGATTATTATTTTGCGGAGGCATTTGCATTGTCGGCTGATTACTGACTGGTACGTAGTTTCCATTTCCTTGTGGTGTGTTCTGTCCTGTTGATCGAACGGTTCCCTGATATGCTGGTACATAAGTTGCTTGATTATTATTCTGTGGTTGCGTTGTCTGTGGCGGTGCTAATTGAACAGCTACATAATGAACATCGCCATTATTTTGTTGCGTCGGCGGAGACACATTTTGATTACTAACTGGCACGTAATTGACTTGACTATTACTTGGCACATAATTTCCTTGGTTAATCGGTACTAAAGTGTATTGATTATTACCATTTGATTGGTTTGGTACAGTCTGGACATTATTTACTGGAACCAAAACATTTTGGCCATTCATTGAAACCAGATAATACTGTTGCCCTGTGCTTAGCGGTTGATAATTAATATTTTGAGGTGGATTGGACGCAGGAGCGTTTGTTACATAAGCAGGACTGTTGGTAGTAGCACTATTATTAGGAACGGGAACAAGCGTGTAACTAGGGTTACTGGATGGATTATTTGACCCTACATTTCCCGTTGGTGTATTTCCATTCGTCTGATATTGAGGCTGAGGATTAAGAGCATTGACATTATTAGTGGATGGATAACCCTGTACGGTACTTAGAATAGGTTGGCTTGGACTATTGCTTTGGACGGTATTTGTTGCATAAGGAACTTGACTTGACGATGAGGGAGACCCAGAGGGAGCGACGCTCACGGCGTATACTATTTGTGGACCGGGGCTGCTTACATATCCAGAAGGTTGCTGTGGAGTTACGTAGTAACTAGATTTTTTGGCAATTTGATTTTTGGCTTGATTTATATTGTCGGGGAAAACTATAGCATCCTTATCTCTTTGTTTAGATACTAAGTTAACTTCAGATTCATTTTTATTAGGGTCAGAAGCTTTATCTATTCCCGAAGAATTGATTGTCTTCTGATCGTCTGCCTCATCGTCCATAGAATTGGGCTTTTGGCCTAATTCTTCACCTTTATTGGAATTATCAGTATCATCAGGTTGATTTTCATTAACTTGTTCATTATTGTTATTAAATTTATCACCAAAACCGTCTTGTGGAATTTCTGTTCCAATAAATGGAGTTCTTCCTTCTTCACCAAAATTATAAACAGGACCTTGGGGATTAAAATCGTCTCTCTCCATCGATGCAGATGTTAATGGAATGGTATCCACAGTGTCGAATCCTCCCTGGCCCTGTCCGAACATTCCACCACTAAAATCTCCTAAACCCTGTCCTCCAAAGCCCTGAAATCCAAAGATTCCTGGATGATTAATGGGCTTTATTTGTAAGAGCCCTTGCATGGGATTTCTCGGCTGAAGTATATCTGTCAGAAGATGAGGCATATCTCCAAAATCATTTAGAGGTCGATGATGACGGCGACTAAGAATAACGTTAGCGCTGCTTAGAGCCACGATCGCGCAGAACACAAAAATCTGAAATATCACATCTTTTAAAATACACATCATTTAAAATGGTCACATATTTATTATGATTTTTTTTTATAAATATGTGTGTTGAACATATTTTTTAACTATACAAAGAATTTAGTTTATTCACTTTAAAAAAATATGTATTATATATAAAAAAAGTTTTTCTCTCACCTGTGTTGTCAAGGCCATGTTGATATCAGAAGTGATTGAATATTTGCTAGACATTTAAAGAAAATATATTCGATGACAAATCTAACATTCATTACCAAATGATGTCATTGGAATTATTATCTTATCATTAACTAATATAGGTCTATAATGCATTAACGATTTAATAAGAACAATCAGTGTAATTAATTAATTACCACCCATATTGAGTATCGGAAAAACCACACGCAACTAAACTTAACGATTTGTTTTAATTGTTATTTAATTATTGTATAAATTTTGTAGGTTGTTCACTTGATGTTATTTTATAAAAAATAAATTGCATTGCGTTGCATTATTATTTTATAATCATTGGATATCTACACATCGCTGTTTACTGTTAACTGATCGCTGTTTGTATATATGGGAAAAAATACTGGGTACAACGCAATGACTTGAAACCGAAACAATGATTTTTATAATTTTTGTCTGTTTACCTGTTTCTTTGTTCTAATCTGTGAAACGGCTGATTTGATTTGAATTAAGTTTCCAGAGATGTATTATGGTAACCTATATTTAAAATTAAGTTTTTGTTTTATTTAAATCAGTCAAGAAATTAAGTTGTGTCAATTTAAACTTCAACTTTTTTATATTTCAGTTATTATTAAGATATCATTAATATTCAATCTATATATAATTTAAAGTTTGTTTAACAGTTCTGTGGTCTGCCGAGAGATAGATAAAAATAGATAGTTTAAAAAATAATACTACACTAAACTAAACTAAACTAAACTAAACTAAAAAAAATAATTCTGAACAAATTACAATATTTAGTTTTTATTTTTTTTTACAGGCACACATTTAAATATTTATTTATTTTATAACATAATAATACCATTATATTCAAATGAATATATCTCAATATGATCCAACATTTCATGGTTGTATTACAGACTACATTTTAGAAGAAAAAAAAAACACTTTCAAATGTTGTTAAATATTTTATTCTTATCAAAAAATCACATTCAATAAAGACAACAACGAAAATATATTTACATTCAAAAGAAAAACGGAAATTTTAATTCATTTGATAGAAAAATATCTTTTACATATAAAGAATGGGTTCTGTCTAAAAATATTTAATACTTATTATCTAATAATTATAATATATATTTATATGACCACGTCATCTGTCATTAGTTTAGATGGCCTTATAATAGTTTGGACTTTTGGCCAATTATTAATAATAAAACTATATTTAGCCATACGATGAAAACATAAAATACTTAATGTTGAAAAATGCAGGAATTATAGAAAATATATACTCTGATTGTCAAAAAAAAAATATCCACATGTATTTATTACAATACAATTAAAAATTATATAAATTTATATAATAATATATAAAATACGGTATTTCACTGCGAAAATTATGAATAAAGCTTTTGAATTATTTTTATAGGTGTCAAAACGTTCCTTCAATATTCTAGATAATAAATACTATTGTTAATTAATCATATTTAGGAGAATGTAAATAGTTATACAAATTCAAATTTTGATAATTATAATCATTATTATAAGTTTGGTACGGTCCTGTCCCGACCTGCTCCGGGAGTTCTGGTGTTATAGGCGACAAGTAGCTGGTAGCGGTGTCTGTTCGTTTATCAAAATCAAGACCAAGGTTGTCTATCAATGGGTATTGAATATTAAGGTCGTCTCCATAAAACAGATTTTCTGGATCCGTAGGGTCATAGCTAGAGTTATTTGGTAGTAGCAATCGTTCTCTCTGCGTATATACATCTTCTTCTCCATTTCCGGAGTTGGTGATGTTGGTGATGTTGGTGATGTTGGTGATATTGATTGGTCTATATTCGAGTATGTTGTGATGTTCCAGGGGTATGTTTTCTGATGTATCTACATTCCCTTGAGGACCGTAGTAGTAAATCTCCTGGTAGAAAGGATACAATATCTCTAGAACTGTCTGAGGTAGCCTCGCATTTTCTGAATTAACCATGAATAGCAGCGGGAAGAGTGCCTGAAACAAATATAATTATCGACAAGATTCAATTATTTATAATATTAGATTATTTGACTCATAAATCAAAAAATCTGTAGCGAAATCCCTCTTGAAATTTTATAAATAGTCTATTTGGTCTTTATCAGGTTTGGTCTCTTAAAGAAGAATAAAAGAGGCTTAATTTGGACTAATGGCTTTAGGCTTATCATGTATTAAAACTAAACTGTCGTAACTCTTATAATAATATTCGTATAGTACAGAAATAAAAAAAATACTTTAACTACTTACCAAAATAAAAACCTTCATTTTAAACTGTAATTTACAATAAACACTTCGATATAACTGAAGTAAATATCAAGAGATTCGGATTAAATAACTTTATTTTAATTATAATATCGTGCTGATAATTCCCATTTAATTAAATTTAAACTGAAACTAGGTTATTGAACTCTTTGTTCGATATATACTAATATATGTGTGGTAATGATTACTTAATAGTAGTTGAAGGATTTATGCGTTTGTGCGCTAATCTCTGGATCTGCTTATCCGATTTTGATAAGGTTTTTACGGATGTATTGTGGTAACTTTCATTTAGGATTTTTTTTATTTAAATCAGTCACATATACATTTTTCACGTATACACATTAAAATATTTTTTATTTTATACCATAATCAATATATTATAATATTCTATGGTTGAATGTATGGTAGAAGAAAAAAGAAAATAAACAATTCAAAATGTTAAATGTTTTATTCTAATCACAAGTCACACCTAATAATGATAAAAAAACCGACTGCGATAGACATAAAATGGAAAGATCTTTTGCATATAAAGAAAAGCTTAGAAATTTTTTAGTGTTTATAAATAATAATTAATACCCTTTCTCCTTGAAGTCATTAATTTAGATTTTTTTCTGATATTTTAATAATCTCAATTCTATAAGTAAATATATATAACAAAATAAAACAATTTAACCACACGATATAAACATAAAGTAAATGTTTGAAAGTGTAGTTTAAAATTATAAAAAATATATTATCTGTTTGTTAAAAAGTAATGTAAAATCTACCAATAAATTTAATATAATACATTAAAAAAGAATATAATATAAAAATATATAAAATACACTATTTTAGAGTGAAAATAATTATTTGGCTTATGAAAATATTTTTTTATGGAAGGTATCAAAATAATCCTGCAATATTCTAGATAATGCTGTTAAAACTATGGTCGATTATCATGTTTACTTGAATGTAAATAGTTATGCAAATTCAAATTTTGATAATTATAGCCGTTATTATAAGGTTGGTATGGTCTTGACCCGACCAGCTCCAGGAGTTTTGGTGTTATAGGCGACAAATAGCTGGTAGCGGTGGCTGTCCGTTTATCAAAACCAAGACCAACCCTGCCTATCAATCTATATTGATACAGAGGCTTATCCCCATAAAAGCGACTGTTTTCTGGATATCCAGGATAATAACCAATGTCTTCTTCTTCTGGTTGAACTCGAATTGGTTTTCTCTCTTTATATTCATCTTCTTTCCGATATCCGAAGTTATGGACAATAATTGGGGGTGGTCTTGGTCTATTATCAAGTTTGGTTTTATTTTCCAGTTTATAGGGTATCTTATCTGCGCTGCCGAGATTACCTTGAGAACCATAGTAGTAAGTGTCATGGTAGAGTGGATACAACGATTCTAGAACTGTCGGAACTCGCTTCGCATTACCTGAATTAACGCTGAATATCAGCGAGAACAATGCCTGAAAAAGAAATATAGTTATCGAGAAGAGCCAACGGTCATTTTTAATTCTGTCTGTCTTATTAATAACAAAATTTCTAACGACAACCCTGTAAAAGATTCCTAAATCCCAAATAACCTCCAAAATCTCACAATAAATCAGTTTTGATTTTTCGAAGTGGAATAAAATAAGCATAATTTACAATTTTTGGCTTTAAATTTATCGTGTCATGATATAAACTCAACTGTCGTGTCTTTACTACATCGTCCTGATGATTATATAATTCACTACCTAATCTTATATTTTGTATTTGAGTAATAAAATGTTGTTATAATATATATAAAATAAGTACCTAACTTACCAAAATAGAAACCTTCATTTTAAACTGTAATTTACAACGAACACTTCGATATAACTGAAACATATATCACGAGGGTCGGATTAAATAACTTTATTTTAATTATAATATCGTGCTGATAATTCGTTCGCAATTAATTTGAATAATATCTGAATTTAGATTATTGAACTCTTTGTGCGATAAATACTAATATATGTGTGATAATGATTACTTAATAATAGAATTGAAGGATTCATTGATTTATAGATATGCTATTAAGAAATTAGGGTGAATATTTTTTTTTATAAATATAACAAAAATTTTAATTCTTTATAATATTATTTTTGAAGTATTATTAAGCGCATATTTTGAACAAACAAAAAAATCTGTAACAGGAAGCAAAGTGATCACCATTGATCATCCGCACAATGAAAGTTGTGAATGGTCTCACAAGATTAAAAAGAAAAGTAATAAAGTTAACAAAAAAACATTAAAAATAATTATATCGCATTTAAGAATAAGCTTCAAGCTTTGACTTATAACAACATCCAACAATTGTCCCTAGTTTTCTCTTTTTGTTCACTCTATTTTATGATGACGGAAGATTTTTTTTCATATCCACAGTATAATTATTTCTACATCTATTCCATTTTTATTTCAATAATTACTGCTGAGATTTTGTGAAATAAATAATAATAATAATAATAATATAACAAAATTTTATAAATAAAAAAAATGTTTTTCGATCATTTATCATCGTAGCAATTAGTATTTCGAAAGTCATATAACAGAAAAGTCATATTCATAGTCTCAACTTACATCAGATTATACTTTAATATAAATTATTTATGAGTGTGTGTTACCTATGTAATAAATAATACACAGTAAATATATATAAAAAAATATCTTTAAAAAATAATAATTTCAGAGCACACTTCGTTTAATATAGATTATATTCACAACAGAGAAGGGAATATAAATAAAAAAAATATTTGGTGAAAGGCAAATTTATTTAGACTTAAGAATAATATATTATTTACATAACTTAAAGATAACTAGAATAAGTGACCCATTTCTTAACCTACGGCAATTCGAAGCCCATTATACATGCCAAGTCGTCGCCGGTAACAAAATATATGAACAATATTTTACTGGTAGTAATAGATAGTCTCAAAAGCAAAAAACAATTTAATTAAATATTTCCAGTAAATCAGTTTTGTAGATTAGTAGTGAGAAATAATCTGCAGCTCAAATAACAAACACCATGTAGTCACCACCAACACCATTTAGTCTAAAATATATGTTGTTTATGATTACATGGTATATAGTAATATGGTTTCCTGATGAGCGCGTCCACGTCGATGGTCTCGGTGCAGGAACAGGACCTACGGGAGAGGTGGTGCTACCAGCGGATATCGTGGGGATGTGGTATATGGCAGAACAGAACAGAGGTGAGTTTATTTATTTTCAGACTACCATATCATCCCCTAGCCTTATCATTCCTTATCTGACTTCTTACCGCGAAGACCTCATCCTAACGGAGTCAGTGAACCGGATGGTACAGGGGTTGATGGCCATGTTGGGAGTGAGGAAGTCCTGGAGGGAGCTGACCGGGGACGGGCGGTCGAAGGGGTACCCCATGGCGCGTCGGTCGGGGTACTTGCGGTCACGAATACCACAGTAGGAGGCCGCGTCGTTGCATGTGCCCACTAGATCTTGCGCGATCTATCAAAGGGAAATCCTTATGAAACCCGATTGTAAGCGAATATGGTTTTTATAATTTCATAGTTTTGTTTCAGGATTATAACAAACTCAGAAGGTCTAACTCACCCTGTCGTCGTTCCAGTTAGAGATCATACAGAAGAGTACGACGGGGTAGCCCTGTGTCGTGCCTTTGGGTATGAGTAGATGGTGGGGCCAGCCGCAGCCGCAGAAGTCGAACTGAGCAGCTTCGGCGGAACCCGGGTCTCCGGGGCGATTGCCCTGGCTTTGGAATGTGCGCTCGTACGGGATAGTCACAGACGAATCCACGCTGTTGCGGCGGATGGTCGAAGTTCCCGCGGGGACTGGAAAAAAACATCGTTAATGTGGTCATTTTAATGTAAAGCCGAATAAAACTAAAGATTTAAACTCTTAGATTAGTCTAATACATTAAAAAACTGTAATGAAAAAGCGTATGTACTCACGGGCTTGAGTGAACTTGTCCATCTCGATCATGAGCCGTCTCTGGTCATCGAAGGAAAGAGGACGGCCGCGCTCGTCGTTGACGGGCGCCATGAAGATTCGCACCGTACCCATGGTACCGGCGCCGCTAGAGTTGTTAACCTCGATGCTGTGGAAATCGAACAGTCCTTTTTAATTCAAAAAAATACTCAATGCATCCGTTACATTCATTAGACATTGTTCGAGGCTCAAAACGTCATAAGAAGAATTATATCAGTGGATCGACGCATGAACACTCACACGTATTGGAACTCGTCATGCTGCAGATGCGTAAAACTGGCGAGCACGGAGCCACGCGGAGTGAAGTCGAGGCCTCGTCCGAGCTCCAGTGTGCTCTTCTCCCACTGCGTCGAGAGCTGGTTGGAGCCCGCGGGGGACGTCGTGCTTATAGACGATACGCGGATGCCAGGGAAGTCCAACTGAAGGAGCGGAGTTTTAGAGGTTACAGAACTTTAAACAATAATGAGCTAAGTTGTGGATTATTTAATAAGAGAGCCTTAAGTGTAGCCTTACCCTGTCGGCGGGGTAGGGCGGCAACTTGCTCTTGTAGAGTTGGAAGATATCATCTATGTACGAGTGCCAACGATAGAATATGGGGTCCCGCATCGCAGTAGCCGAGTCTCCCATAACACCGAATTGCTCCTACAAAAGTAAACGAAAATTACAAAACAATTCTATCAATATATGTATCTATTAACTTTAATAACATTCTATATTCATCACATTTGTTGGGCTAAATCTTTAAACTCACCAAATTCCTATGATCAGGATCATGAGAGTAGGAAATGAATACGTGTCCCATGTTGTGAAGGTCGCCGTAGAAGCCGCGGTTGCGACTGATGACAGATGACTCCATGAGGTTTCCGAGCACGTCTATACCGGTCTCTTCGTCTAGAGCCATTTTGCGTCCATTGGGCTGGAATATTCATAATATTTTCGTTACACATACATGTTGTACAGATACTTTCATAATATGATCTGCTATTTGTTATACTGACCAACATAATTGCCATCTCTTCGATAGCCTGCAAGAAGCGGTCCCTCCAGTTCTCCAATTCGGACACATCGCTGCGGATCTGATCAACAGGTCGGTCTATGTCCCGTATAGTAGAGCCCGCAAAACTAAAGGTAGACAAATATAAAATATGTATTGGAATGGTCGTATAATAATATATTGTAAGATTCCTTGTTCTTTATTCAAAAGACATTCTTCTAAGCGTTATATTCACCATAAAGAGTTAGTATTAGTAAAATAAAAGTAAAACATAAGTATATTAACCGTGGCGGCCAGGCGCGGCTGGCGACCTGGGAGTCGAGCTTGGGGAAGTAACCCTCCTCGATGGGCTCGCGGAAGTTGTTGTAGCGTCGTGGACGACTCAGGCCGTTGCACATACGCTCCGTAGTGTATCTATAGCGATACACTTGGTTATAATTTCACCTATAGATCTAAAAGCATTGTCGTCTATCTTATCACTTATGAGAAGTTACTGATTTCAACTGTAAAAGAAAATATCGAAACTACTAACATTTTCGTTTTGTTTGTATTATGTAATACTAGTTTTAATAAATTTTCACCATTTTGTTATTTATTAACATATTATTAACCGAAAGGAGTAATTATACGAGTATGTTTAGGTTAAGCATAAGACAACATAGAACAGCTAACGGAATAATTTATTTTAATACGCGTTTGTCAAATTGGAAAATTGTATTCAATATTCGGCGCCCTCTTGTATGTCAATATAGATGTATGTTATATATATACCTGGCGATGATCTGTTGGTGCATATAGTAGAACAGCTCCCCGCGGCGGTCCTTGTTGACGATGTTCCTGTCAGCTGCGTCGAAGGGGTACACGAGATGCCAGTGCCAGTGGTGCAGATTAAGACCAATATCCTCGCGGAAGTACGCCACGCGCTGCTCGGGCTCCGACTCCGCCGCCGTGTAGTTCTGAGGGATCTCCACGGGCAGCTGTGGATAGGGAAATGTTATGTTAACATTGTTACTTAGGATGATCCATCGCTTTTAAATATTAAAAAAAATGTTTTTACCCTGTTCCCTTTTTCCAATACGGTGCTGACTTCCCGAGCTTTACGGAACACCCTCGGGTCCATAAATTTGTCGGGAAACGTTTCCGCAAAAGTTGGAATGTTCAAACCCTTGGTGTCATCCCTGCGTAAGATAATTACGACACTTTAATCAGATTCCAGATTTCCAGAAATAAAAACATTTTGTTCCAATTAAACTGTTTGATAATTAATTGATTGCTTCAAGAAATCGAAACCAAAACAAACATATTTAGTACTAAACAGGATAAATAATTATATTTCCTTATATCCACTTGTCTCATTATTGTAGACTATAATATCTATTTATGTCTACTTATACCAAATAAACACCATAACTTATGTCCAAACAATGAAACCAACAAACAAACAATAAAAAAATTATGACAAATTAACAAACAATAATTGCATACGACGATCATACCTATGCAAAATTGCAACAGACAGGCAGTAGTTGAACATGTAAGGGTTGATCCTCATCTGGCAGTACGAGCAAATGGACTGCAAGTCCTCCAAGTCACGCATACCTTAACCAAACAAAAAGAAATGTTTTGAGATTCAGACAAAATTTTTATTTATTTAAAGTTCATTTAGGAAATTAGAAACAAAACCTACCCATGAAGATGTCGATAAGGTTTCCAGCCATCCTTCTGTGCTTGGGCACGAAGAGAGAGAACTGGTCATTGTAAGGCAGTTCCATAGGTAGAGAGAGGTTTGGTAACGCGATGTTGTTAACCCTGATGCGTTTTTTGGAGTCATTGCCGAACCTGCTCGCAAGGGTTGCACTAGCAGATTTGTATTTGTCGGGCTAAAATACATAATTATCTTTAAGCACATTTTCTCTCTTGAAGCTGGAATCCTTTAGCTCCAAAGCAAATATTATTAACCTGAATTTAATAATATACATACGTAGAAATTGTCCGGTAGCTCGAAGGTGGTCTTGTTTTCGCCCTTCTGCATGAAGCAGGGTTCTGTGGGCCGGTCGAAAAACAGCAGGAGATTTTTCTTGGTATCGGACATGGTGATCTAATTATAGAACCAATATTAAACATTGTTAATAAATATAATAAGAATTATCTATTTAAGCTGATTGATATTTTAATATGTATTTTTGGACTTTAATAAACTTAAAAATTTATATTAGTTGTATTTTCAAAGAGAATCAATAGAAAACATCATAATAAAACTAAACTTTATAAAAAAAACAATAGTTAAAATATACAAAACAATTAATAGAATATAAACTTACATATATATATTATATTTAAGAAAAAAAAAACAATAACAGAAAAGGCTTCCGGAAAGCCGCGAATATCACGGCTGACTGTGACATATACCATCACTCCAGGGTATTTATACCATCAAACACATACCATCACATTGCACACTCATGTGGTCTTGTGGTCAGGATATCAAGAGGATGTTCGGACGGCTGATAAAACCATATCTACATTTTTTGTTTATTCATACCTATTGAAAAAATGCATTATGAGATATACCTAATGGCTTTATATCTTGAAATTACAATAGAATGTTATGGGCCCATTACATTGTTTTTAATACTTTATCGTAAACATTTCTAAAACAAATGTATTTAAGACGGTCTTAATGCTAAAAATACATTCTCTACCACCTAACCTTGGGCTCGAATATTCCCATGTAATGTATGTAAGTTGTCAAAAAAAATATTAATACATATTTAATAAATAAAATTAATATATATAGATAATATACATATACGTACTTTATGTATATACATTATCAAAATCTATGAGAGAGTGTGAGCAGTGTCCATTAATTACTTGCTAACAGCTCACTTACAGCATGCGATATTAGTGTGCTAGTTGACCCAGCCCTCTGTAGATTGGATACAAATGGCTGCATTAAGCTAATTAATTAAATCTATGATTAAAGTACGTTTACATCGTCTGAGCTAGCTTTAAAAAAAAATTGTTTTGGACTAAGTTATGAACAATAATGAAAAAAAAGTCATTTATATTTTTTTAACAAATCTTATAAGAAACAGTGAAATAGGAATCTAAAATATAGCGGAAAGGTTGCACTTTTAATAATTGGACTCTTGACCGTGACCCCAGAGGTGGAACTTTGTTATTGTTTGAATATAAATATATAAAAATAGTTTAAGAAGTTGGATTATAACTATAATAGGTGCAGACTGAAAAGTTATATGAATCAGAACACCGCATAAAGGAAAAGGTTATTCCCAGGAAGTATTATTGTATTTAAAGTCTAAAATAATCGTCATTTACTGTAAATTACAAAACATTAAAATTATATTGTTTATGTAATGCAATTTGAAAACAAAGAAATTAAAAATTTAATTAATAAATTTAATTTTAAAGTAAAGATAACGTGAAATTATAGTATTTGCTATTTTCCTGTTTGTATGTATTCATATTTGTCATATAAGATTTTTGAAAATGGCGTCTCGTGATTGAATTCTATTTTTGAAATCAGTTGAATATTTTGTGACGCCACTTTTGTTACCATTTAGTTAAGAAATGACTTAATTACTTGATATATTTTTAATACATCTAAAGCATTAACTGTCAAAACATTGACAGTGTATTTCCAGTTTAGTAACATTAAAAATATATTTCAAAACCGCGACTTCGTTCACTAATATATTTTTAAAATAAAAGTAACATACGTTACTCCTTATAACATCCGCCAGTAAAAATCTGATTAAAATTATTCCAGAACAAACAGACGGATAGACAGGTATAAAATTTATATATTTTTTTTTATTTTATACTTTTATATGCATTTAGTAAAAAGCTGTCAATTTTGAATGACAAACAATTAAACTACCTGACACTTCCCGCTAATCTAGAGAATTGAAATTTGGTACACAATTAGGTTTATGTATACACTAAGAAAAACTATCGAGAGTACTGAGATTTGGAGTACATGCAGTTGAAGTATCATAGATACAGAAATATCCCCATAGCATACGTTATTCAGTCTTATGGTCACTATCTGGTGATAAATAAAAATTAAAGATATGGAATACCTGATATGGAACACAGTCAAACTATCGGAAAAACGGAAAAGCATTCTCTTCATTAACATAAAATAAAATAATACATATAATGACAGTGTATATATAAAGATAATATCGATAGTAAACTAAAAAGGTATCAATTATGACAGTGTCTAGACTGCCCCCATGGATAGATACTGAATTGACTTGGTTTAGGTTGGATTTCATAACTTTTTATACCTCACTTATTCAAAATAAAGGTTAATTATTAAGTTCAATGATTAATTTTAAACGAAAACGAACATTATTGAAACAATACAATATTATAAAAATAAAACACAAGGAAGAAATCATAAAACTTTATAGTGAAAAAGTTTCATTTGTATCTACTATTTGTACGATTGTGGCCGTTCCTATTATTCCTTAATTCCTGTGTTAAAAAATATATATAATTTACAAACATAGCCTCTTATTTTTGTTATCCGTATTGAAAATAAGTACTATAATACCTATTTGTAAGTATATTGTAAACTGTATGCGGCTCCTCTGTAAGTAACATTGCTTCTATATATTTATTTGTTACATGAAAAATTTAAATCTTCAATCTATTTTAAAACATAATGATATCAACAATTACATTTTTTTTCAATAGATGGCGCTATTTTACATATATGGTTATGAGTTTTAACCGATAATATATTCATATAGTTACACATGCGATCATCTATATCAAAATATACGAATGCATTATGAATCGATTCAGGATAAAGAAAAACTAACATTATTTTTGTTATAGCGTATACAGACCACATGCTAGTACCGAAGTACTTATACAGTTATGTCAATCATAACCTTGAAAAATGTAATAAAATGTAAAACCAATTTAACAAAACATTTTAATACCGTGACTGTTAGCAGTTTGTGGTGAATCGATAGGCGGTGTTGATTTATCGTCCTTGAAACGTACGTTATTGTAAGACAAGGGATCGCGAAGGACTTTTATTTAAAACTAACAAAAAATTTTTTACTCTAAACTTCAAATTTAACAATCAATAACTTATTGTTCCAACCGGGCATTACAATTAACTGATATGAACACAACATGCAATAATTAAATAAGTACTGTATTAAAATAGAAATCTAAAATTTTACATTTTTTTACTGTATCGTACGTAAAATATTTATTAAGTGAAAAATGTGTGGATTTTTGATTGCAAAATTTCATAATTTTCCATTAAGTAGTATTCGAGCCTATTCGTGACAAAGACAAAGTCTCCAGTAGAACGCTCCGTTCGCTACGCTCGCTTCGCTCAATAATAAAATTTTAAAGTATAATATAGTAATCCTCCCTATAGCACGGTACCCTTATAAGGCGTTTTCATATAACGCGATTTGAGTCCCTCGTATAACACGTGTTTTCCCCCATATAACGCGAGCATTTCCGCGTTATATGGGGGATTTAAATTATATTAAGTTCTTTCTTAATATTCCGTTTAAACCGCCTTTAACGAGAAAAGTTAAACGTGAATCCTATTTTCATAACGCGTTATACTAGAATATTCCTATAACACGTATTCCTATAACACCGAACGAGTCTACAGTGTTATAGGGGAGGTTGATGTAAAAGAAAAAACCATAGACAAAGTACTTAAGAAATAAATTTATAAGCACAAATTAATATTGAAGTTAGGGATCGAACCGAATATCAAAAGATGGTAAGAATTTGGGAATGGAGCTCAAGTACAAGAATAATTAATTGCGAGAATTTAAATCACGAAACAATAGTCCCAAATAACTAACCCATGACCTTTCACCTTTGTCAAGTCAAGGTCACTAGACCAACATGTTAAATTATGACCCTTTCAAGCGATGTTAGGAAGATATTCCAAATTATTTGTATTTTAATCAACTAACGTACGCCATTTTTAACAATTTGAGATTGAAATTGTACTTTCTATTGATTTTTTTTTAATTATTGTCATTATAATTATTACTTTTTAATTATTTAAGTCATTAAAATATATTTTTTTGGAATCTAAGACATGAAGACTACAGTGTCAATCTTTACATATAAATAAAATTGAAGTGTCTGTTTGTAATTCCAAATTAACTTTTCACTAATTGTGTATGAAAGTATATATGGGAGTTACAATTAAAATTATAATTTTTGTGTCTGTTGTGGCTAGTCTCTAAACGGCTTGACCGATTTTCACAGTACTCTTGCTGGCGGATACTTCATGTTATAAGGAACTTAGGATACTTTTATTTTAAAAAACAAGCGAAGTCGGGCACAGCTAGTTGTATAAAATATACATTTCCATACAATACCCAAAAAAATTGTCACCGAAAATAATAAAAATCACATTGTTATCAAGATTTATTATATGCAGATTACAATAATATAACAGATTGCAGTGTCAAATTAGATAGCCTTGGATATCAATAACTTTATTGCTACAGACAAGTGGATAACTCGTGAGGGTTCTACATAAAACATTTATTAACCAAACTTATAACAACTTATAATTTAACACATTGGAAATGATTAAATACAAGGGTTTCATATTTCACACTGAACCCCAAAACATTTACTGACTAAGTTTCTTATAACGTTTAGATCAAAGTCTCAAATGTAGTTTCTTTTTATTTCCTTACTTTACAGATCTGCTATATTTTTGTGAACAAATTTATCGTTATTTGTATCTTCAGGTTATACATAAAATATAAAAAATATAAATCTGGAACATTTCATGGTTTCTAAATGGCCATTTTTAAACAATTTTGAATTCTACAATTGAGGGCGACTTTACACTTAGGAGCCATCCTACAATACCCACTAAATACAATTTGTGCCAATAAAACAAGACCGTGGTTTGTAAGAAAGTTTAATAATTATAGAAGTATTGAAAATATCTCCAGTGATGTAACAACGAAAACAATAAATTTAGGTAAGTACTAACATATGATACGCTATGCTAGGTATAAGTCTAGGAATTAACTAAAATTTCTTCAATATAAATACACTAAAAGTGATACGGGCCGGGCGAGCGCCGCCGTCACGAGTCCGGCTCGCGTCCGGCGCCGGCCCGGCCCCGCCGTCTGGCCCGGTCCGGTCCGGAGCCGTCTAGCCGCTCTTAAACAGCAGGATGGCCACCTGGCCCAGGTAGAAGTAGATGAAGTGGCGCGTCTCGTGCGTCACGTACGACCCAAAGTTGCGCCCCACGATACAGTGCCACGTCGGGTTGTACTTCTTGTCAAACTCTTTCTTTATGAACGCCGCAATGTCCTGCAAATTAATGTTTTTACATGTAACTAATATTGACAATCAGATATACCAGTGTTTTACGGTATTCACTTAGTATTTATTAGTGTCCTAATAGAATAAGTGGTGCCAGTGACTTGGTTTACAAACTATAGAAGGGATTTAACTAATTCATAACAAATGATTGAACCAAACAAGCAATTAAACTTCAAATACTAATTATTGTATTGTATAGTAATTGAATATGAGCTGCAACTGTCCTCACTAAATAGGATGGGACGAGATTCAAAAACATTTTATCAAACCAAACTAGTATTTCTATAAAACAATACAAAGAATCAGTTTTATAACAAAATAACATAAGATAAACTTGTCATAATGAGAGATACTTAAAAATTTATGATATAATTGAATATTAGAAAAGAACCAGGATGGTTTCGTGATATATCTATGCATCACATACAATGATAAATAATTTGCAACCCTGAACAATCAATTAGTATAGTACATTTGGCTAATTGATAATAAAGTATGATAATGTGGTTTTGAGATACCAACATTTATAAATATACTAAAACAATTGTAACCACTATGTTATCACTATGGGAAATTTTTTATGTGAAAAAATTTACTTCATATTATAGACGGCACAAGATAATCAAGAGGGTAAGTAGAATTTTTATTAATACCTTTTCAATATTAAATTTCTCGAGGGCTTGTGTTGCGCAGTCCACTGCATCCTGCTGCATCTCCTCGCTCATGTCAGCATTCTTGATCACCGCTTTGCGGTCACACATCTTGTCTGTTTTGAAGCTGCCAAACGATCCACGTTAAAGATTGGAATACTTTTTAACTCCTTCCGTTTAGAAACAAAGTTCTTTTGAACATTTACCTTTTACCTTATTCAAACCTTTGCCATAAACGAAATAGGCTAAATACAAGTGAAGCGTACTACCGCACTCCGAAATGGTCTTTAAGTCAAAGAAATTTGATTCATATTAGAAATGTTAAGTTCTCTAGCACAAACACTCGACTCGCGCCAAATAAGTCGAGCGTAAGTACTAGACGTTGACATCACAAGACACGTACTTCCTACAGCCACTTGCAAAAAGGTTATCATAATCCAACTTCGCAAGATTAATTTTCCACATGCGTAAACCAAGCGATTGATTGTTTATGTTCAACGAGACCTATAAATAACTCTTAAAGGTCAGAGGCGCGAATCCATCCCTGCGCGCCCTTTTACAAATTCTATATAATCCGCACAAGGGCTGGATTACAATAAGAACATACTTCTGTAAAAAATATTCGATTTTACCTTGATTCAATTAAATTTTGTAAAGGTTTTCTTGTAGTAATTTTGACTGAGGCGCTTGCTTTTATACCCGTCATCAAAAAAAATCAAAGACTAGTTTAGGAAAGCTATGCAAGAACACGGGGACTTCAAAAATATCATCAGATTCCGTTATTTTATGGGTTATCACCATAGAAACAGAAATTAAATCAATATATGTAACTTTACTACTAAATTTCGCGGTGTGGTCGAATTACCATATTAATCCACAAACAGTTTCCAAAAAAGACCAAATGGACGTGCAAAAATTGCAGGTTTCGAGTCCTGCTCGTGTTGAATTTTTCACTCTGTATTTATTAAAAAATTAAATAAGCATAACATGGCTATCATGTTTATAGATAAAATAAATCTATTTCGTAGAATTTTAACCGCAAAAAAATATATATAATACTAAATAATATATATAAACGGTACCTACTTAAATATTCTATAATATTCACATAATAACTATGATTTTACTCACTTTTACGTCGGACTATGAACAATTTCTCACGTAATGATTTTGATACCGGAGATTCTTTGCCTACTTTCTAGAGGATTCTTTCAAAGGCTTCTTTCAATGAAGAATGCTCAGTATCGCGGTAGGGGGCGTTCTAAATTTAAATTCGTTCTAAAATCGAATAATTATTTTTAATTTTTATTGCTGGTCAAATCTTAAATAATAACAATATTTTTATATGAATAAATAAACATTTTTCCAGTTAAAAAGAAAGAAAATTCTCAATTATAAATATAATTTGAGATATTTTTCAATTTCTTGTTTCTTGGATTTCTTAGATGTATCGAATTAATTTTAAAATCACATTAATTACTTTTCGTTATTTCATTAATTTTTATTATTGCGTTAATTACTTTCAAAAGACATTGAATTCTGAACGAAGAACGCTCGTCTCGCCCAGTCCACATTCTACGTCCCCAGGCCGCCATCTTAATTTGTCAAATACTTAATTTTCAATAAACGCCGATTGCCCTAACATAAAACTGTTTAAATACAGCAAAACTGCAGTGTTGCTAAAAACAACATACCTGTATAATTTTATTATATAAATAAATTACATAAACATGTCTGGAGGTAGCGGCGGTAGCAGAAACGAGTGCAGAATATACGTTGGTAATCTGCCCCCAGATATAAGGACAAAGGATATTCAAGACCTCTTTTACAAATTTGGAAAAGTTACATTCGTAGATTTGAAGAACCGAAAAGGACCACCATTTGCATTTGTTGAATTCGAAGATCCACGGTAAGTTTATATTTTAATATATAAAACTGATATTTTTTATTTGGTAAAATAACATTTAATTTCAGTATTATAAATATTATTTACGTTATTTCGTGGCATGCTTATTATTATAAAAACGTTGTCATGTTATTAGTTTAAATACAGCTATATGTTAAATCGGTAATGTCAAAACTAATATTTGTACATATAGGTATGAAGTATTATATTATTACACTTGTCTTGATAAAGGTACGTGAACAAGTCTGTAAAATAAAATGCTAATCATAAGTCAACTATATGACCTCAATAGAATTGACAAAACAATTAGTCACATGTTGCTTAGATGTTTTAGATCTGTTATCTAATCTTTATAAAGTTAAATAATGGAATTTTATTTATACTATTGTGTGACAAAATGAATTATATTTTCCTAATTATAGAAAATACAACTGTAATTTTCTCAAGACTTAGTATCTATAATGAGACATTAGGGTAATTTTAACATTTTAAACGAATTTTCTCAAATTCCATATACATTGAAAAAAATATATTAAAACTGAGTTTTATCTTCGTTTTTTCGTCCTTCTACAAACAGTTTTTTGAAATAATATTTTATCTTATCCTTTGCTATGCTATATGATGTTGTGTTACGTTCTTCTCTTCTTCCATATGACTTTGTATTACTTTGTTGACTGAAGACTGAATAATAGATAATTATCATGTTAATGATTTTATATATTTGCTATATTTATTATCTATTTAGAGTTTGAAGTAAGATTTTGTATTGCTTTCCACAAAGACCTTGTAAACATAATAATAATACATTTTACAAAACTCCCAGATAATTTTTACCAAATAACAAACCTTATTACATGATATGGCTTGTAAAATAATACAAACCTGTCTCCCTGATTCCTAAACTAGGTGTATGTTCGTGTAATTTTCTAAATTCCTCCTTCCTTTTGTCCATCCTTGAATAAGATTGATATGCAACTTATTTCACTGTGTTAGGATTATACTAGTCTTTTTTTACAAGATGAGCTTCAAAAACTCATTTGTATGTATATCTTTTGGCATTTACTAAAAGTTTTTTGTTTAGGTTCCACATTTATATCTCGTTGCTCTATTCTTGTCTTTACTTTATAACAATATTTTCTTAAAAGAGTTTAATTTAATATTGTGCCTGAAAGTTATTGAAAGAAAATTACATTTAGATTTATTAACAAACAGTACATAATGCACATTGGCTGTTATAATTAAGATAATATTATTTGTTTATTGACCTAATAAAACCTATGTAAATAAATCTTTGTAAAGAACATGTTAAGGGACCACCTCGTAATGATACTCTTCAATAGTACCAATACTATCCTTATTCAGTGATGCCGACGATGCGGTCCGTGCCCGTGATGGGTACGACTACGACGGGTACCGTCTGCGCGTGGAATTCCCACGTGGAGGTGGCGGCGGCGCTCGAGGCGGTCGCTCGCAGCCCGACCGCTTCGGGCCCCGTCCCGCAGCCCGCGGGCCGCCGGCACGCCGCTCGGAGTACCGGGTACTAGTCACTGGCCTGCCGCCCTCAGGCTCTTGGCAGGTATGGAGATACTTTTTTTGGTTGGTGGGGATATTATTACAGTGTAATATTAAATGATAATGTTTTTGTCACAGGATCTGAAGGACCACATGCGCGAGGCGGGTGACGTTTGTTTCGCGGACACGTTCAAGGATGGCACGGGCGTAGTGGAGTTCCTGCGACATGAAGATATGAAGTACGCGGTCAAGAAGTTGGACGATTCTCGCTTCAGAAGTCACGAGGGTGAGGTGTCGTACATTCGCGTCAAAGAAGACTACGGCAGCGGCGGAGGCGGCGGGGATAGAGACAGGTAGGCATCTACGCTGAGCTCTTTATATTAAAAAAGGGTAAAGTTTGTAATAAGAAAGTAGGTAATCTTTGAAGTTAGTTATTATATGATTTAGAATAGACCTGCAAGATTCATGTAGGTTGTATATATTCTGTTAAAATTAAGGTCTTTTTTGCTGAGATCAAATTTTCAGAGCAACCATTTAATGTTCAGATTTTACACCTTAATAAATTAAAAAAAAAATCTTAAGGAATCTCTGTGTGCTAAGGGGTGGTATTGTATTTCTAAATACCTACAAAATGATGCACCTTGGGTATAAAGCGCCCTTCACCAGCCTTCTTTCTCTAAGATTTATTCAAAATGCAATTTAGGTTTTAAGTATGGAAAAAAGCCTAAGACAAACTTGCTACATTTCTGTCGTCACCTCTTATGAGGTGTAAGGCTAATAACTTTTGAAGCTGGTGGTAACTTTGACAATGAAACATGTTTTCTATAAAACAAAAATAAAAGATTTTTTGAACATAATTGGTCAGCCAATGTTTCTGTAGTCCACATGTACGGAGCCGTGCGACATAGTGAAACTCATAAATTACTGAAAATATATTAATATCCGCAGGTCCCGCTCGTACTCTCCCCGCTCACCGACGTTCGCCCGTCGCCGCGGCTCGCCCACGTACTCGCCGGTGCGTCGCTCCTACACGCGCTCGCGCTCGCCCTCCCCCGGCGCCGCGCGACCCAGGAACTATTGAGGTACACCCACACAAACACACATACACACATATACACACGCGTTATATAAACAAATACACGTGACACATACATACACACACACACATAGACGTGCACATGCTCAACAGTAATGTGCTTGTTACGTAAGTGTTAGTAACAATATATCTATCTGTGCATACAAGCATTCATTGCTACCATAGCAACTACACATAATATCCATATAAATCAAATGCTCCTGACGATACACAAACATTTATAATTTAATATATACAAATTGCTGAGCTCTATGAACGGATATTGCCAAGTACGTATGTATCCTATGAACAAAAATTTTAATTTTTATTGCTTACTAATAATATAACCTTTCGTTTCACATCAATTTGATTCTGACTATAATTATCCATAATAACAGATCCTTTTTCACAGTTTACTTGGATTTATTTATTCTCATCTTGGATCTTATTAATTTTATAAGCCGGATCTTGGATGCTTGGATTACGTTCATTAGTTTGGATAATTCAGGATTGCACAGGATTTTGAAAAAAAATGTTAATCAAAATATTATTTGATTAAGTTTTCACCGAAAGGATACAAAGGATAAGGATATAAGGATACACATTTGGACAAAGGATGGATACATTTACACTGTTTTATTTTAATTTAGTTATTGTCTAGTGCTTATATATAATACATAAAATGCTGATTATGAGACTACAATATGTATATACTCAGTATGGAATAAATCATGAATGCCGTTTGATAAACATTGCTAACTAAATATTAAAGATATTTTGGAATATGTTTGAAAATTTATCCAATATGTAAAATAACAGTACACAGTGAAACTCTTTATAATGAAACCTAAGACTTTATATGTGGAGTCGCTTATAAAGTTATAATAGGAACTAAGCATCTGTTATTGCCCAGTATTTGGAGAAAATTATCCCTCTTAATTTTAGTATTATGATCAAATGTTTAAAATCCTAGCTATTAAGCATTAGGGTGCTTCAGACTGAATATGTTATGTCTATTTAAAGGAGTTTTTTCTTTATAAGGAGTTCACTGTCTTTGAATTGTAACCCGCCAATTGTAAAAGTGGTATAAATCAGCGGTCACAGTGGGGACGTCGGAGAGTGATCACTGCTAGTACATTAGGAAAAAAGCAAAAAAAAAAAAGAAAAAAAAACAATTATGATTGTATCCAGAGTGCGGCCCGGTCGGACCGCCCGTGGTCTGAGGCTGTTCCGTGCGACGCGGCGGCGGCGACGGCGGAGACCTCGCACTGATTTGACAACAATACACACACACACATATATATATATATATATACACATTTTATTGCTAAACACGACGACGGCTACCAGTTGCCCAACTGGTAGCTCAACCTGTAGCGCAACTGGTAGCGCAACCAGACTATATATTCATAGTGTACTATTGTCAAACCATACGACCACAAGGATGTTATTAGTTAGCTCCCCGTACTGACGGCGATAAGACGAGAAAGGTTTTAATTAAAATAATAATTTTATCGTGTTAGTTTTTAAGTTATTGGAGGTGGTGTTTTATAAAATTTTTAATGTGGGAAAGAATTTTTTTTATATTCTATTGTAATAATAAATTGTACTATGTATATAATAGTTGCGTATTGTCTCCGCATGTATATTCCTTAGTCGCTGTAGCTAAGAAGTATAAATGTTTTTAAGTGCTCAATCTAAATACATTGAAGTGTTATATAATAATTACTATATTTATATTTTATATGCACTACATATCGTTTACGGTCCTCTTAGATATAGATAAATAAAATCGCAAAATGATTACTGTCTACTTGAGTTTTATCCTATATATAATTATGTAATTGGTTTTGACGCATTGTTAATCGCCGGTAGCACGGGGGGTGGGAAGGCGGAGGGGGTATCGCCGCAGTGTACATACGAGTATGGATAGTTATAATTAAAAGTATTTTCTTTTGTTTCATCCTCTGTGGATTGGACTCGATGGATGCTTGGCTGGAGGTGTTAGAGGATAGGATAGGACGGACGTAGCTAGAGGGCTGCGGGACGGACCGGACCGGATGGACGGACCTGGGACCGGACCCGGACCGGATTTTGTCGGATCTCTGGGTATGATTTTGATTATTTGCAATAACATGCACTCGGAACGAGCTAACCGATGACGGCCCTCGAGCTTTGCCTCGTTACATGGTGTGAGTGTGTGGGAGGGCGTGCGTGTGTGTGTGTGTGTCACGACTGTATCGATATGGATTGTATTAGATTGAGATGTCGGCCCGATGTAGTGTAAATGATTGTAATTTAGGTACTGGATCTGCATTCCAAAGACCAACACAGTTTGATGGACTTAATAAATTTCCTATGGATAATTTGAATTTCTTTTATTTTATATATTATTTTACACACCTCTTTACCTTTCCCTGAACATACTACATTACTGACACCTATATCTTGAACCCAGAATGTATGGCGCAAAGGCCGAGACTTAAATTCTCGTACGTAACTTGTCTGAAGCCGGCATTCTCTATCATCGATGTAAACTTTTCCTGTAAATAATACAAAAAATTAGATGACAAATAAATAATACAATTTGTGCTATACTCAAATATTTACCTGATCGGGGAACTGTCGAATGCTCTCCACGAGGTACTTGTAGGGATGCCACTGCCCGACAACCAGCTGTCCCATGACTGGTATCACTTGGAATGAATACTGGTCATAAACCCTGAGGGTTTTATAATATATATTTTAGTTTAGTCATCATAGAAGAATTATTTTCTTACTTAGTGCAAGTTAAGTAAAAATTGGGAAAATTGCAACCTCAGTGCGATCTTTCAAAACAGTTGTTTAATATTTAGAATCAACCGATAAGTACAATCACTCTTATTATAGATTATGTCCCTTAATAAACTGTAATAAAAACTATTTTGATGTTTAAAAATACTACAAATGTATTTTTAAATATATTTTTTTTTTAAATAAATTCAAACAGAAAAGTATGTACATAATGAAATGGAATGGTATTGAAAAAATAAAATGGAAATCTGAAATACAGATATTATAATATGAATATTCAACACCAGTCTTCAACAAATATGAAGTTACAATTTTAATATTTTGGTTCTAATAAAGCTACAACTTTTTATTATTGTTCAAAGTGCAACGGAAGCTCATTAGAATAATTAGACCTTCAAGCAAAAAAATATATATTATTTCACTAAATTATAATAAAATATTTTAAAGTACTACTATTAAATAAAACTTAATTATATATTTTTTGTAATGTGGTCAGTGATTATGGCAGTCTTGTCTCTGTTTTTTTACAAGACAAATTCATTTTATAAAGTCGACAGATAATGAAACTTAACCACAACAAAAAAAAACCGCATCCTCACCAAGCAATAAAAAAAGGTCTTACTTAATTAAAAATTTTAAATTATTCTATTATGTACAAAATAAAGAAAATAGGCAATTAATAAAAAATAATATTATATTTATTAAATATATATATATATATATATATATACATATTTCATAAATAAAGAATGAAAAATATATCAACAAGGGTAGGAGTCCATCTAAAATCTCCGGGGTCCATCACCAATTTACAACAAAAACCACAATTCCTTTGTATTGTCCAAATTGAAAAAATTATCATTACACACAACTGCTGTGGTCGAACAGCATGCGCGTTGCTAAAAACACATACACATATTTCGTGTATTTTATATATAAACAATGCTCACCACTGCAAGGCTCCATGGGGCAGGTGGCTGAATTCCAGACACAGGAAGCGTCCACCCGGCTTTAGAACGCGGTACGCCTCCTCTAACACCTGCACATACATGTAGTTTATAATTTCTGCTTCATACACTAGTGATAGAAACGGAAAAATGTTTACAAAAATATATAATTGGGTACAAATCAATCTGTCATTATATATCTAGAAAGGAAAACTAATTAAGTATTTTACTTCAACATTCAAAGTTAGGTAAATATGTTGTATGATTGCTTTGTAAATTGTGATGCCCAGGGATTGAGGCCAAAATTCATCTCAAATCAATAACAATACTAACCATATCATCAAATCCATGATTTGCTAATATGGCCAATATTATAGTTAGTCAGTATAGAAGTAGTACAGTTATTATAATTGATAAATAAATATAATAAGATTTATTAAATTTCGAAAATTAACAAAAACATTTGCGAAAGAACGCTTTGTGTTAAGTAAATTAAAAAAATAATTATTCTAATAAATAAATTACTTCATTTAAGAAACAGAAGTAAATTCAGAGTTTTTTATATTAAAACAAAAGGTAATATATAGGTAGGTACTTACTTTATCAATACGTGTACAATTCCTAATACCAAAAGCGATGGTGTAAGCGTTGTAAGTGTCGTCTGGTATGGGGAGCTGTTCTGCGTCAGCACACAGCCAGTCTATATCCACTATACTGTCTTTTGTGTATCCCTGTCTAAAATAAAATTTTATTGCTAGAAATAGGTATTACCCCATCAGATTAAAGATGTTTTCCATTGGTTACAACCATAAAAAAAAATATCTCAACATATTATGTTACTAATAATTGTTTCGGGATATGTGAAGTTTAGTAGAATTTTTTATTTGTGTATAATACAGGTTACCTCTCGGCTCTCAGCTTTCCGACATCCAGCATGGACTGATTGATATCACAGATTGTCACACTGCTGCTCCGGTTGGCCGGATTGTTTTGGTTTTTCAAGTGGTTAATGTACCTAAATGCTATGTCACCTGAAATAAAAATAATTTTATTTATAAACAAATTATGGTATTATTGAATTTCAGAAAAGGCTATTTATTGTTAAATTTAATATAAAAATATATTAATCTATTGATTCTAGAGATGACTAAAAACTTTTAAAATAATTATTGTAAAGTCTTTATTTATCTTTACCTGTGCCTCCAGCCATATCTAGTAGCTTAGTGCCAGGATATGGTCCCAGCCTCATCATGAACATGTCTTTCCAGATTCGATGAATACCCAACGACATAACATCATTCATCAAATCATACTTGTCTGCCACCGTCTCAAACACCTTGTGTACTTAAACAAAATTAAATTTTATCTTTTTAAATATTTATTAAAAATACCAAATCCAAAGTACCAAAGTTTAGCATCATTATTTCTTTATGAACGAAGATTTCGTACTTCTTTGAACTCCTTACCTTTTTTAGTTTTTTCATCTTCATCTACAGTTTCGAACCCAAAATGTGTTTTTTTCTTTTCGCCTTGGCCTTCAGCTTGAACGTTAAGATGCCGCACTCTACAGAGATTTGGTGTCACTTTTGAAGCCACAGCTAATCGAAATAACGGTCTTCTCAATGCCATCTTCGATAAATATGTCCTTTCAAGTCAGGATCCTCACATAAAATAAATAATATCAACAATGAACGGCAGCTTTCATCTATGTGCCGATTAAACGGATTTCATAATTCAGTTAAGATTTTCCTACAAGTAAAATGCATATTGATGTGACAGTTCTTGTCGTTGTCAAAAAATGTGTCAACTGTCAAATGAGAAACTGAAACAAGTTCCGTAATTACGTTCTCTACTCTGCTTTGGATCATTCATCTTTAACGAAATGTTATATTTAATTCCTACAAAAATATGGACTGAACGTCAGTAATTGTTAAATTTAAACAAATGTCTAGACAAACCTCACTATAAATTATGGCAATCAATAAAGACATTATCTGAGAAATGGAACATCCAATGATAACGATAAGTAATAAGAACTGATAATGATAAGCAAAACTGTGAATGTATTGATATATCCAAATAGTGTATATATATTTTAAGAGTGTTTTATTAAAGTTATAATGGGTATTGTTATACTTAATCAAAATGAAGAGTATAAATATTAAAATAAAGAACAATGACAATTCTTTACCTGAACGTTTTATGAAGCGTCTAAAGACAAGACAAAAGCTAAATTTAATTGTATTATTTAGTCGTTTTTTACACGGTGTTAGATTTACGTGGGAAAGCCACGAAAAAAACTTTTATATAATAAGCTTTTAATTTCTGTTTTTTGTGTATTTCTGGTTTAATACAATTAAAAAATAAAATACTATTTAAAATGATAAATAGCAATATTCATTTTTCTTTGTTGTAATTGCTACATAATAAAGAAACTAAATAATTGCGTTTGTTGTATGTATTTAAGTATAAGATTAATCATAATATATTATTACGGGGCAATTTAAATGACTGACAACTGACTAATAGTTTGACTGACTTTGACACTACTGGAAGCCATTTTAACTAGTTTTGCGTGATCTATTTACTTTTACGCTGTCATCGCGACTTCTGTGCAACTAATCATTCTCGGACGCCTTAACGGATTTCGATTGTGTCTTTCTGTTCTGAGTGTTCTTTTATCATGGATAGCAAGCGCAAGCACATATTGTGCGTGTATTGTAATATTTGCGTGAATACTCTTCGCCGATATCGGATTTCAGAACAAAACACAAGTGTGTACGATGCTCTGCAACTGGATTTATCCACAAATCGTAAGTTCTTAAAAATGCTATTGCCCGTGTTTATTCCTAAATTATATTAAATTAACTCGTTATTTATACTTTGAAACATAGTTTGTTATAATGCGTTAATATTTACTACAAATTACTTTCAGATAACTGATGAGGATTATGTTTGCGAAGCATGTTGGAAACTTTTAATAGATGCAGTAAATCAGAATCTTCGACAGAATATTGGTAATAAACCACAAGCTGGACCGACACCAAGTCAGCGTGGTCATACCAATGTTTGTATTTTATGTGGATGTTCCCTCATACAAAGGCAAAATGAGAATATATTAAGAGATAATTCCTCTGAACTACAACGGTAGATGATAGAAATAATTAAATGCTGTAAGGAACCACAAGAGGTGTGTACATCTTAGTTTAAGTTTTGTTTTATGCTATTATTTTTATGTATTCTATACACATTGAACTTATAGGTTTTATTCTTTTAAAATGTTTGTTGGATTTTATTTATTTTAATACCTAATCTTTTTACAATTATTTAGATTGTGAAACTTACATAAATACATTTATATTATAAGTTTAATTTACCCTGAGTAACATTAATCCTAGATATATAGCACATATATTTTATATGCTATTTATTATATGCTAAAATCAGAAAGATTTCTTATATTTCTGCCAGGTAACAACTTCAGACAATGTATGCTATGCCTGTTGGTTGCGAACCAAAAGAGAGGTCCTATTCCTATATATGAATCGCTTTAATGAATTAAGAGTTGAAGAAGCCATTCAACATAGGGATGATGATGCCTCGCATACTGAGCCACCTAATGAGCCTACTGTTGTGGAGTATATCTCAATGCCAATGTTGGCATATCTTTGGAGGACAACCAATCTCATGAAGATCCGCATGAGCAAGATATTGTCAGGCCATCAGGCATTCGGAATACAGAGAATGGAACTATAGCATTACCAGATTACAGGAGAGTCGCCAATACTTGTAACCATTGCCTCTTTCCTGGCTGCTATAATATTGATATGCAGTGTTAAAAATATTATGTAATTAAAATACCATCTTGTTTTATTTTTACTATAAATACCTATATTCATTTTTTATTTTTCTTTATTTATAGACTTTTATACATATATTTGCCCTATATTATTCTTATCTAAATAAATGTATAACTACATTTTTCTAAACAAAATATATTTTTTTCACCTGTATACTATACTATATGATCGCTATAGAATAGCGGTGCGCTTGTCGATTGGCGCTGCCTATACGATGGTGTTTGCGGGTTCGATAGTAGGCAATTTGCTAGCACGCATTGGACCATAGGCTGATTAAGCTGCGATTCTTTTCCTATCTCGTGAAAGAGGTCTATGCCCAGTATTGGAATGTTAGAGGTTGAAGATTAGTAAATAGAAATAGCTATCTGACACATTTGCAAAGAAGAAAGATCGGTTTTCTTATATTTAGACAAATATTATTCATTGCAAATATATATTCGCGTTAATAAACGCGAAAAAATCCGTTTAAGACTTATTCTAACCCTTTACTAAACTAATAACTAGTATTAAAAACATAATTTAAGAAATCTCTTACGTATTTTTTTATGTTTGTATAGACTATACCTACAATCAGTGACAACTAGTATTGACAGGTAACCTCAAATTATTATTAAACAAAAACTTAAATATCTTTTTTTGTGGCTTTCTAAAAAAATATTTTTTTCTGATTAAGCTTATGGAATATTGCCCCTATCGTATAAACATTTTTTTATATTTAGACGCCTCAAATAGATGTCAGGTAAAATGATGTATGGAAAGCTGCCATTGTTCTTTCTTATATAAAATTAAAGTCTATAAAATAACATAATAGATAAATAATTACTATATGATTTATATGGGATATTTACGAATAATAACATACATATAATTATATAAATAGCATTTCGTCAAATTAATAGTTTTTCTTTGTCTTACTTAGATAAATCGATTAAAAACATAAAATATAACATTCCACATATAAAACAACAATTTAACTGGGATTGCGGGATAGCATGCGTGCTCATGTTATTGTCTCAAGAACAAAGAAACTATTTTCAAAAGAATTTCTCTCAATTATTACACGAGGAAGGTTTTGGAACTAATACTTGGACAATAGACCTCTGCTACTTATTAAAACGGTGAGACTATTTTCTCTTTTTGTAAAAAATACTCTTTTCAGGGTTTTTATATGCCCAAAACCTTTAATTTATTGAGCGTAGCGAGCGAAGTGAGCGGAGCGTTCTACTGGAGACTTTTTCACATTCTTTGTCCCGAATAGGCTCGAAAACTACTTGACGGAAAATTATAAAACTTTTGCAATCAAAAAGACACGCATTAGGGGATGGTTTAAAAAATTAATGTTATATTGAGGAATAATTATCAAAAAACTGATATCCCATTGAAGTCAATGGGAAACGATGAGTCATAACACTAGGCTCGCTTTGCTCAATATACAAACGGCACCAGAGATTTCGCGAACGCAGCGAGTCGAAATTGAGGGTCTGTTGGTGCCCCTAGTTTTATACCCGACCTGATTTCACTGAAATAGCTCCTATTAGATATATAATATAATAATAGCTCCTAAATAGAACCGATAGGGATGTCGGGATCGATATGCTACCAGATTTTTGTAAGTAGGCCAATTTACTCTTTTTTTTGTGTTAGTTATACATGCTGCCGAATCGTCTAACAATAGCAGTGGAAACCTATCTCGATGTCACTAAATCGGCGGCTGTTGACCCGAGGTCCCTATTAGGGTTTAGTGTGACAAGCTTTTAACTTTCCCTCTGGCTCAGGCCTCTAACCGGTACCAATTCGTGCTATTCAAGACTATCAGAGGCATGCCGCTCTCCAAAAGTCTAGCCAACGTGTAAGACACCGTCCAACCCCTCTACGTCTTTCGTAAGAAGGTCTTCGCGGTAAAAACTTGTGGAGATTTTAGATATTAATAATTTAAATTATAATTTCAGATTTCAAATTAGTCACCGCATGCACACAACTAGACGAGCTGTCAATTGTAAAAATAGTGGTAGCCGTTCGAATATTATAATAAAAGTAAGTAAATTCTTAGCGTTTGTTTATCTACACCAATAAAAATGTACTTTTTATTTATTCTAATTTAGAATGCGGATCGTGTGAGAAATAGATTCGAGAACGCATCTGCTAAGGGAATTGAGGTCGTTGACGGTGCTCTTTCAACACAAGAGTTGATCGAACACGTCTCCTCTACCGGACCCGCCATCGTGCTTGTAGACGGCCCTTTACTATCCTGCGATTTGTGCAAACATAACAAGTTCGCATCTGAATTAAGGTAAAAGTATTAAAAAGATTTACATTGCCGCCTAATAAACATATTTAAGGGTCGACAAAATTCTCGGCTTTTACTTATTTCTTGCTATAATTCACTTTTCATTTCATCATTTTTGCTAAGTCTTCACATGGCACATAACAAATCTTTGATTCCAGAAGCATATTTGGTGGTCTTTACCGTGGTCACTACGTTTTGGTGGTGGGGAGCGCTGGCAAGCTAGTGTTCCGCGACCCGGCTCGCGCTGTGCCTGAATGCGTCACGCCGCCGCACAGACTGCACACTGCTCGACGCGCTCACGGCACAGACTACGATGTTATACTTATATATAACAAAGTATAGCCCTTCTAATAATTACTTTTTGTATTCTATACATTTTAACTCCTACTTATGTGTTAACAGCCTATGAGATTTAACCAAGACATTTTTCGTTAGCACTACTTTATTGATATATAGTAAATCCAGTAAGTCTATTAATAAAATAAAGTTAACCTTTACGAGGGCCAAACTGAAAGTTTTTAGAACTGGCCACGTAAAAGCATTATATTAAAAAAAATAGTTTAAATTTTGAAAATTCAACTCTTTACCAATATTATTGAGTGTACATTTCATTCATTTGTCATTTGTTTTACGATTTGGCGGCAAATTGAAAATTGTCTGTGCACGTCAGAATGAATTTAAGCCGAGAAAATTTTCGTGCAATGATTTTTTATGCCTTTCGATGTCATTTAAGTCAACAAGAAAGTTATGATAGACTTCGATTGGCTTTTCACGATGAAGCCCCATCTCGTGCCACAGTTTACAACTGGTTTAATGAATTCAAACGTGGTCGAACTAATCTCACCGATGATTTGCGTAAGGGACGGCCTTCTACAGCGACGACTGAAGATAACATCAGTGTTGTGCGGCGTATGATAGAGACTGACAAAAGAGTGACCTATCAGCAGATTCGGACAAGTCTAGGCATAGGTATGAGTCAAGTGCACAAAATCCTCCATGAACATTTAGCGGTCAGGAAGCTTTGTGCCCGCTGGATACCGCAAAATTTGACCGAGGCTCAAAAACTCCGCCGTGTTGATTGGTGCCGAGAAATGATCCAAAAATTTAAAGGAGGTGACTCAAATGCTGTGTTCGACATACTAACGGGTGACGAAAGCTGGATTTACTGTTATGATCCGGAAACCAAAAGACAGTCTGCTCAGTGGGTGTTTCCTTCCGAAGAGTTGCCAACTAAAGTGAAGAGAGGTCGAAGTGTTGGAAAAAAGATGGTGGCCTCGTTCTTCGGAAAGACAGGTCATTACGCGACAGTAGTCTTAGAGGATCAGAAAACGGTTAATGCAGAGTGGTATACTAACAATTGTTTGCCACTTGTCTTGGAAAAAGTTCGAGAGAAACGACCTCGCAGCAGGATCCTCCTTCATCACGACAATGCCTCGTCGCACACCGCCAGGCAAACGATCGACTATTTGGTGACCTCAGACGTGGAATTACTGGGTCACCCGCCGTATAGCCCCGACCTCGCACCCTGCGATTTTTATTTATTTCCGAAAATAAAAGAAAAACTTCGAGGAAAACGTTTTATAGACGCCGAAGAAGCAGTGGCTGCGTTTCAAAACGCCGTCGAAGAGACCCCTAGGGTCGAGTGGGCAAGGTGCTTTTCTCAATGGTTCCATCGAATGCAGCGATGTATTGATGTAAATGGACGCTATTTTGAAAAGTTACAATAAAACTAATAACTTGCTAGAATGCTTAGTTTTTGATTTTCTAAGAACTTTCAGTTTGACCCTCGTACTCATAAGTAGTATTTATTCGCGTCTGCAGGTATCAGTTTACACAGCAAGTAACTTATGCAATACGAATAATAACGCTTAATGAATAATAAAGCGAAGATGAGAACTTTTTTTTTATATATCTAAATTATTTATGGCTAACTGTGATTTGATGACCACTAGCAATAGCAATCAAAGCTAAAGGTTTTGGGGGGAAGAGGGTCATATTGAAAATATATACAGATTTTTTAAAATAACCTCCCTTCCCAAAAATTTTAATTAATTTGTTTCACAAAAAATGTTTTTAACTTGTAACTATAGTTATATAGTAGTATAGTTATATAATCTATATCTATACATATTTATAAGCGATTTACCACTTACTGACTCATCACGAAATTGCCGAAACTATCTGTACGATTAACTTAAAATCTTACATAGTTACTTCTTTTGTAATGTAGATGTCCACTAAGAACGGATTTTACGAAATTTCTATCCCAACGGATTTCAACTTTTTGCATTTCGCCAAATTTTAAACCTATAGGAGTTATACACTTAAAGGTTACCATAGCAATCTAAGTTCACATCCAAATTAATAGTGTGCCCAGCGAAGCGGGAAGGAATAAGCTAGTATATATAGGTGTAGCATGGACGATTAAAGTAGGTTGTTAATAATATATTAGATATTATTAGATATTATAATAGATGGCCAGCAAGTCGTTAGCTACAATTGTCTAATAATAAAAATGTTCGCATGTGGATAATAATAAAAGTATAGCTTTTAACCAAAAATTACATAAATATATTAAGAAATTAATTAAAATGTATTAAGAATTAATTATTTAAATAATAGTGGCAATACGCCACAGGCGGTAGAGTGGATAGAGTGTATATATATATTTATTTATTGTATTCTCATAATAGTATTGTAGCAAAATGTTTAGAAAGTGACTATATTTCCTTGAATGTAAAATGTGTGCTTACTACCTTATGACCCACATAGTGCTCCAGAAATTGTAAAATGAAATCAATGCTTTATTCAGTTTATTGTCTATGACATGATAACTCCCTACAATATTGAAGACAGTGCACTATCCCTCTACCACAATTACTATAGCTTCTTTATAAACTATTAAGCAACACATAATTGAGATAATCAATAATTTATAAATATGTAACAAATATTCTATGTATGTATATATTACCGAATTATTTTTCAACATCTCTTTTATTGAAATAATTTATCAGTACAACTTAAGGCCCATCTCATTATCCAATTTCAAGCGCACTGTTTGCTTCCAAAAATAGCGAGGCAATGGTTGGTATCCATCATAATTTCACTAACAAGCTTTTCACTATGCGATATTAGTATATGTTAGCGTTGATAGATTGCATAATAAAATACTCTGTCTATTATTATCTGTGATTGGTAAGTCCCCTTTTCTTAAACAAATTTGACATAAGCACCCTACTTACATTTAATTTAATTTGTTATAAAGTTTAATTTTCTTTGATATTTTGTTAATTTAAATTTGTAGTAGTACTATTTATGTTTGAGATCTACATAGATTAGGAATGATTACAAGAGCGAATTTGTTTCATTTATTGCTCTTATTTGCTATCACCAAGACCTATTATAATACATTTACTCTAATTCCATAATATATACTACGTTATCAATTGTTTTAACTTTATTTCGTTCTCAAGTTCACACAGCAGAGATAAGATTTACATTGAAAGTAGTCTTAAAAAAAATTGTTAGGTAAGTGTATGTGAATGTTTATTTCTGTTATTAAAAATACTCATCAATATTTATTTTATATTTTCTTTTAGATGAATAAGAATGAAACATAGACATTTTTTTTAATTATATTTTTTTTACAGTAGTCGATATTATATACTACGTAACGTATTAAATCTTTGTATTGTAGGTATGTACTTATTTTTTAGGATATTTATTGTTCATTGCTCATAGTATTAAGCTTGGTACCTACTTACGTAATGGTAACAAAAATTATTAAGTAAACAGTTATATAAATTGGCGATTAATAGTCATAAAACTGACTCTTATTCCTACACAGAGTACTTATACTGACTCATAAGTTTATTGCGCATTTCTTCAGTTTAAATATCAAAGGTTCATCTCAATTTTTCACATAAATAAAATGTAAAGCGTATATAATGTTATGTTAGCTGTTTTAAAATCAAATCTATTTTGTGTTTCTTGAATGTATGCATTTTGATAGTGATTAACTGATAAGAGTTATCAAAGAACAATTGATTTAGGTACGGAATCTTGAACTTCACAACAATCTTTCGTGTTGTCAGGAGTGTACAAAGTATAAATTTGGTATAATTGTATTGTTTTAGTGATTAATATAAGGTATGTGAGTGTAATATTTCAACTTTTGTAATCTTATGAAATAATTCATTACGAAAATTGTAACTAATATTTTATGTTAGGAGTTGTTTATAATTTTAACAAAGAAAACTAATATTTGATACAGTATATATAATGTCTTCTGAATAGTGATTTTAGAGACAGAAAAATCAATGTCCTTTTTATCTTTGGTTGATAAGTAATTTATATAATATGTAGGTAGATTTATTTAATTTTATCGATTTTAATAACTCCCTACGTCACAAGTAGGAGATTACAGATAATACAGTGAATTTTAAACAATAGTATTTGTTATTTAGTATATTTTTCCTTGTCCCAATCTGTAAATACATAGTGACGACAAACGAAAACAATACCTTAATCTGTGTAAGTGAACTTTATATTGAAATTTAATTTACAACTAAATCTAAACAGTATTATCGAATAATCCAACTAATCATTGGTAATCTGACGTTAAGACCAAGGTTTAAATTTATCAATAGAAAATAAATTATAGAATCCTGTAAACAAATTTATTTTGATAATAAAATTATAATCACTTGGTTTAATTAGTTATCGCCTTTAAGGGTTTAGTCTTTTTTCTTATGTAAGAACTATTAATCACAATAATTGAATATACCAAAGTAAAGTAATAAGTATTTTTTCAAATGTGCTTTATTTCAGACAGTTAAAAGTTAGATACTGGCTACTGTTGTACTGTCGGAGTAAGGCTCAAAATAGAACATTGGTATTTCTTATATAAGTTATGACTAACATCAATTAATGATGAAAATACAATATACACTGTAGCATAATTATTTCTATAAATATCATTTTTAAACAGTACAACATTCAATCATGTCTAATCGTACCGCAACTAACGACAAATACTTCGGATTGTTGGAGAACGTGTCCATACCAGCGACGCTGCATCAGAATAACGGCAAAACTTACGCTAAGGTCGGAACCGCGATGCCAATACATTGCGCTACTCCTGAAGAGGTAAATACTTATACTGACATCATCAGGAACTTGCTTTTGTAAGGACATACCTCCAGCACCAATACAAAATATAACAAAATCTTAAGTTAATGATAAAACTCCTACACCATCAGAAAGAGAAACTGTCGCAAACGACCCACCACTATTGCGACCTGTTCTCGGATGAACAACTGGCACCGCTAGAAGAACTCGCCTTCGTCAGACTCGACGAGAACACAGCGGAAAAGGTAATCTTAATCTGTTTGACCTACTCAAATTTTCAATTACGTCTATTCGACCAGTTACCTATATGAAAATTCACCAATATGCCAAACATCCAAACATTTGGATCGTAGAATGTCAATCAATCCATATTTAAACTTAAGTATTTTCGTTGCAATGACGAACGATTACTTTTCATTTTTTCTATCATCAGAGCTACTTCCTAAATACTGGTTACTTTATATCATCTCGTGACACCACACATCTATCTTAACATTCGCATTTCGAAAGGAGCACTCGAAGTCCAAGTGTGCACTTGGATATCGTGTCTTCCCTTTGTAGACTACCATTTCGGCATCCATATATGTACATCGGCAGGCATTGCTGATTTTTTAAATGTACATTTCAGACTGCACAAAATGGGAAGTGCAAATTGTTCCTATGACCCGGTTAAATCGTGTTTTTGTTTCTTCTAATCTAAGTATATTAGGCGCAATAAGAACAAATCAGTGGAATTACAAAAAATCCTTTCTTTTTAAGTTCTTCAAGATCAGCCAGTTTTAAATGTAACTAGCCTTTGCCCACACGTTTGTTAAATCACCACAACTACAAAATTCATAGAACTCAGTAAGTTAATAAATTTTGTCCTTTTGTTTGTCACCAAGGTGTTCCTGAACCGTCACCATCGTCTGCTCCTGACAAGTAGCGACGGAGCGCTTGCGCAGTGGCGGTGTGCGCCGAGTTTCGAGTCGTTGAATAGTCTAGTGGCGGGCACTCCGCTCGCTAGCCAAGATGGCCGCATCGTTTCACTTCTCACAGCGAAACACGGGAAATACTACGCCGTCTCCAACGTAGAGGTACACGCACACATACATACATACCTACACACACTATTGTCATATGAGAACGAACTCTTGGAATTACTATACCATAATTAGTTTACGAGTTGTCGATTTTTTATTTAAATATAATTTAATTTCATAACCTGACAGTATGTATTTAATTAATTCAGATATAATGTTTGCCAATTAAAAAAATGTGCTTTTTATGTACGATAATAAAGGGGGAAGGCGGATACTTCGAGACCTCGAAGCCGTGGGAGATAATCGACATGGAGGAGGGTAAGCTTTACTATGGATACAGATCCTTTTCGAACCGGGAGGAGCTCCGAGAATATATAGAGGGTTTGCCGGGGGTTGAGGTAACCCCCGACACTCCCCCGCGACCCTTACTCCTTAGAGGGAAAAACCCGAGAATCATTCTAGTCTCCGAGAATGGCCGACAACTGTCCCATCATTATTTGCAGAAAAATATACACACCGATATTGAATATTTGTAACATTTATGTAATAAACCCTTATATGTGTGCAACTGTGTTTATACAATACACGATCGACACACACATACACACCTACAAACACTATTGTCATTTCAGAACAACATTTACTTAAATTTAGGACCCTTTTCATATAACCATTATTATTTTTATACTCTTATACACGTTATAAATACTATTATACTGTATATTTAATCAATAAAAACATTGTAAGTATAAAATCTTTTATTTAAGAATTATTTGTAACAAGTAACCACAGCCGGTGTCATAAGATATTTATACTCATCCCTCACCAGTTAGACACAATACAATACAACCTTTGGTATAAAATAATATAAATAATAAATCCTACTTTTTTTTTAACTCTGTAGATACAATTAAATGTAACGATAGTCCAAAATATAATTTCTGACACAATGTAATTAAAAAAAAACCAAAAAAGTATTTAAATGTTAGAAAAAATCCTCAGACAAAATATTTTACTTTACCTTGTTAAAATTTCATTTTAGTATTCTAACTGCAAATCCATTCCTTAAAGTTTTAAAATTGTCAGCTTTATTTACAGATTTGTTGCTTTTTTAATGTTTTTCTTTTCTTTGAGTTTAAGAGAATTACTTCAATTAACAATAGTAGAAGGTCTTTAAAAATCTATTCCAATTATAATAATAATTAGAATTCAGTTTTAACTATATGTATACAAGTTTTTAAATAATAAAAAAACTAAATTATTATATCCACACCTTTTATCCAACACATTTTCTGTCCGTCAACATTAAATTCCATTTCTCAAACTTAGTCTATTAATATTATAGGTGGCAACACTAATATAACATTAAATGTCCGGTAATTAAATTACATATAAGCTTGTGTAGTGTAATCGTTCGAGGGCATGCGTCCTTATGCGTCCAGGTACAGCCGCACGAGGGACCTCTCGGTCGCCGGCAGCCGGGACACGGGACATGCCGGGGACGCTCGCAGCGCGCGGGACACGCATGAGTAACAGAACACGTACCTACACACACGACACGTCAGAAATAGCTCTATCTCACTCACCCACGACCTCATAACACTGACCCGGACACGGGCAGCGCGGTCGGCACGCGCCACGGCTGCAGGCACAGGGGGCAGATGTTGGTCCAGCGTCCTTCGACTCTCTGAAAATTACAAATGCATGAAAAAGCGTGTGCTTGAATAAGTAAGTTAAGGTTATGAGGTTTGTGTACTTGAGAGTATTGGAGATGCGAGCAGGACACAAGGGTGTGTGTATCTCTTTCTTCTTCTCTCTCACAACACGCAGGAGTTGTGTGTGTGTGTGTATATGTATGTGTGTATGTGCGTGTGTGTGTGTGTGTGTGTGTGTGTGTGTGTGTGTGTATGTGTGTGTGTGTGTTTGTGTGTGTAATCTTGCCTGTGGCGGCGGAGGTGCGGGCAGGGCGGCGCGGGCGGCGGGTGCTCTTGCGTCCCACCACCTCAGCATCTGTACGAGAAAGGCTCCTCGCTCGGCCGCCTCGCTGGCAGCGAGCGTAAACATACGGAATGTCAAGACGGCGCTCCTGCAGACAAGGGAACACGTTAAGTCTGCAGTTGGATCGAAAAATAATATATGTAATAATGTAATATTAAACACGGTAGCTTGTGTTTTGTGTAAGTTCGATGCCTGTGGGATCGGTTCATTCATGCCGACTTCAAGTGATGGCAAGATTATTTTACCTTTAGTCGCTAATTACGACATACGGATACTAGACGTGGTCTTTTTTACCGGTTTATATTTATAGAAATGGATCAGATTATGCTCTGGGTGCATGTTTTCGGATTTTCGGATGGTGTTCCTCTAGGGCTCCGTGATTTTTCAACACAATGCCTACAATATCCATAATTGTAACATCTAGACGCGTGGCTTTCTTCAGTACCAGTGCAGAACTACCAAGAATTAGAATCTTTAATAAAAGCGCGTACTCTATTCCCAATGGCCGGCAAAGCATCAGATAACATAAGAGCCTATAATCAGTATTGATCACTTATTACCAAATAAGCACGCTTCTTGCCCCTCTTTGTAAAAAATATCATAAATATACATAATATAGCAGATATACTATAAAAGTGATTTTAATACGAATATGTTATTATAACTTGTCTAAAATACAAAGCGCGGTACCTAGGCAATGTCGTTTAGATCATACATTGTTAGTGCCGAAGATATATTGGCTTTCTATATAAAATTTATGGTGAAAATATGCATTTTTGTATGTGCAGAAACGTTTTGTAAGAGAGAACTGGACTTTTACTTAATTACCTTTTACACCTTTGTTACTTATATATAAATAATTTTCAATTAATATAGAAAAGACAACAACACAACTAAAGACATTATTATAGTACATCTCTCACCCAAATTGTCCAGTGAGTATATTCTTGAAGAAGTCCCCCCAAGTGTTTTCATCGGGCTCCTCGGGGGGGGCGTCTCTCAGGGTGACCCCCAGTAAGTGTAACGGTAAGGTGGGAGCCTGGCTCGCCCCAGTAAGGTATCGCGCCAGTACCACTAGCTTGCTCGCCTCCGTCACGAAGTATGCTATGGAGTAGAGCTTCAGTGCTGCTTTTCGAGCTCGGTCAGCTTTACTCTAAAATAAGACAGAATAATATAGTTTCAAACAAATTTTCCGAATTTTACAAGATTAAAACCTTTTTTGTTAGGATACGCATATATAGTTAATATTGAACAAAGCATATCAGGATCTATGTTTTGCATATGTGTTCACTTGTGTGTGTAAATGTGTGTGCGTGTATGTGTGTTGATAATCAAATCAATCAAATGTTGATAATACACATTTTAAAAACTTCATACTGATTTAAATCTGATCATTTGAAAATGTTTTTTTATAAAAGAGAAAAAACAAAAGCATATAACATACAAATAAAGACAATTATTACAATAACTTCTAAAGATATTACCAGAATCATTTAAAACTGCACTGTAATACAATAATTACCTTACCCAGGCGTCCATCCTCCTCCGCCTCCCTCCAGTGCTCCATGAGCTGGTCCAGCTTATCCCATAGGTAGGGTCCGGCCACTAGCAGTGTGAGTGAGGCCGCCTCTAATACGCGCGGCAGACGAGACCCTGTGCTGAACTCACTACTCGGAGAGATTGGGGTCCGCACCAGACCATAGAAGCTCTCGGAAAATGATGCCGCTGCAGAATTATATTTGCTCCGTGAAAAAGGTAAAGATAGTTATTAGTGGCCATGGTTTAGTATTGAATACATTATTTGGATGTGGATTAAATATAAGGTTGAAATTTAATGTGTTATGCAAAAAAAAGTATTAACCAAAACCCTTTGGCTTAATATCTTAAAAACCTCTTATCTGTAAGCTAAAATTAAAATGGAACACCTACAATTTGTATAGTACTCACCATAATGTTTGAGGTAGTGGTGCTGTATCACACAATCTAGGAGTAGATACAACTCATCATACCACCGCTCACTCCACCCACATTTATCAGGGTATACTGCGGCTAAATACTGAAAGTTTAAACATTTTAGTATTTATTTTATTATTTATTTCATAATTTAGGTAGGATTTGTAGTTTTATATTTAAATACATAACTTTATAATAAAAAGTATATATTTGAAAAACATTACCTCGACGAGTCTTCGTAAAGCAGGCTTCACTGTAGACCCGAGGGCCTCCTGTGCAGTCACCTGGAAGACCGAAGGAGTACCTTGCAAAGTGCGCGTTAAATGTGCAGCGTATACTGCCATTTTTAGCAATTTGTAATTATAACTTAATTATTAGTTAGGTTATTTAAATAAGATTATTTAGTTTTTTTATGAATTTTCTTCAATTCGCTCATGTTTTAAAGTTTATGTTATCAGCTGATAACATTACACATGAAGTTGACGTTTAGTGTCATAGAGTAATACATAAATAGTTTATTGTCGTCTCTGATTATTATTGTCTGTGGAATTTGATATTCATGATTAATACTAACAAAGAATAATTTTTTACCGACAAAGGAACTTCTAAAGATATTCTATTATATTCTAAAGACATAATTGAATTAAATGTAAAATTTCTTTAGTGTTTTATTGATTCTTGATGAGATAGATCCTAAAAAAAATGTTTTTCTGAAACCCTAATTTTTTTAAATTTTATTTTAGAACATTTTAAGAAAGTAGCTCTAATTAAGGTTTAGAGCCAAAATTATATTGTAATTACGATTTATTATTTACGTAGCTGCAGTCTTCCAGCAAATTAGATACAACATATTCAAGTACTTAAATAAGCGAAGGTATTTAAAGAAAAACTTAATAATTTATTCTCGTTTATTTGCTTATCAACTATATTTTACATTATATTACACGTATAAGACATTTCATTAAGTATATATTTTTTTGAAATTAAGGCAATTCATTTCTATCGCTCACTTGGCTGCATACTAAAGTAAAATAATGTTTCGTGACTGAGAGCATGACTACGTATTTGTTTATTACTGAGATTTAATATGGCGCCAAGTAAGTTTTTTATTATTATCCTAATTCTAGTAAGCTCGCAATATATATTGTGTAAAGCAAAGCGAAAACATATAAAATTGGTCCTAAATACGTTTATAAATATCAACCCAAGGTCTGACTCTGACTGAGATAAATAATTGTAATTAATAATATTACTTTAACTTTATACAAAAAGATATAACAGTAGTCATTTTAAAAATCCTGCATATTCAAGTATTGTCTTTTTGTAGTCTTACTTTAGTGGCTATTAGTTATAGTTGCTTCCAAATTTTATTAGATGGAGAAGAAAATACTGATACACTGATATTGTAGTACGAGTGAGTGAGACATCTGTGAATAGTAAAACATATATAAGATAAAATTATAATGACGATATCATTTTGAGCAAATAAATAACCATATAAGAAAAAAGGTAAAAAAATATTTTGAAATTCAAGACATTATAGTTTTTAATTAGAAAAATCATTTATTTAATTTAGCAAAATAATATTGTTTAAGTACTAAGAATTGTATATGATTGTAAAAGAAGTTAGAAGCTATTAAGTATATCTTTTAAGTATTTGATGAAACATATTTGAACCTAAGCACCACAACGACTGACATACAGACGAGATTGATTCACAATATCACAGTTATACAAAATCATTCATCACACCTTTTCAATATACCTACACTTATTATTACTGTAATAATATTACTGTAGTCTTACTGTATATGATATAATATTAAGTCATCGATGCAATATATCATTCGCATATTGTATTTAAGTTACATTATTTTAGTTACAAATTTCCTCACTCCTTGGTCTTTTTATCTATGTTTGTGTGTGTGTCTGTGTAAGTGTTCGTGCATTAGCTGGCAGAGTTATTGTATTGAGGTCGTCCCGCCAGCTCCAGCAAGTATCGGTCGGGATGCTCGATCCAGTCCGCAGCGGAGATCTTCACCTAAACGCACATAAACATTAGTATAGATATAATATAATATCGCCGTCATGGAAATGAGGGTATACCTGTCTCTGTCTCTCAGCTTCCCGCACCTGCCACTTCTTCACCTCGAGCTGAGCCTCCCGGAGCGCCTGCTCCCCGCAGCCCCAGACCTGTACACATATCGGTATATTATCTGTGTAAATTGAAATTGTAACCCTAACGGGAAAATTTGTTGGAAACTATGTAACGCCCCACCTCGATGGCATTGAGTCTGTAAGGGACGCCTTTAAAGCTGAACGCGTCAAAATCCTCGTCGACGGCTAGCAACGGCTTGCGTGGATCGGAGCCTGCGCGCAGCCCGCGGGGGTAGCCGCGGATGTGAGAGTTCAGGTACAGCAGCTTGGGACCCGTCTCTACCAGCGCGAACCTGCCGGCAAGAGGGAGGGTTAGTAATATGTATGTGCAGTTGATGGGTGTGCAAGTTGAAGTGTACTCACGTGGGGTAGAGTTGCACTAGCGCCCCTTGCGGCCCGCCCCAGTACTGGTGTGTGTCGCGCCACTCCTGCGGGGAGCACACCACCACCGTCACGCTTCCTGCTTCATCTAAATCCTCGCCCCCGCCGGCGCACTTGCCTTCTATCACCACTAATGTAGGACCGCTGTAAAAAGAGGACAAGTGACGGGAGGACCGTGAGGATGATTAACATTTTACAGGAATATTCCAATTGTATGGGGACGTACCGATATGCGAGCGTATGGTGCAGGAAACGGTTGGCTCCAAGACCGTGGTCACGAGAGGCGTAGAGCGGGGCCCAGTGCGAGGGCAATGCGCACACGAGACGCGCGACCCAGGCGGCGGAGGCGCTGGCACCGCCCGGGAGCGGGGGCGGACGCGCGGGCCGACTGTACAGCGGTGGCGCAGTGGCGGCTAGCAACCAGGCGGCCGACACGGGTAGCAGAGCGCCGGCGCCCGCCCACGCGCTGCGCTCCAGCACGGGTGTGCCCAGCTCCAGCGAGCCACTCTCGGCGGCCAACATGCCCACGTCGCGGTGCCGTGTCGCCAAAATGTGCACGCAGTACCTGGGAGAGGCCGGTGGGTCACTCGCTGTTACCTTCTCGAAACGTGTATGCCACGATCGAACCTCACCTGTGTATGGGGAATATGAGTCGGTGACAGTGTTCCTCGAGCCAGCGCACAACGAACCCGACGCTGTGAGAATCTTTCTTATTGAAGCACCCGCGAATGACTGCCGTTAGCGTCTTATTTATCTAAAGACCAGAAAGTAGAGTAAATGGTACGTGATCGATCTATCCTACCCGTCCGTTCGGTCCGTAATCGGGCGTCGCCTCACCATGGGACACGCCTGCGGACCCTCGGGATAGTGGTCCATAGATAGTTTGTAGCTGATGTACAGCAGACTGCGGAGATCATCCGGTGACACCTGTCCTTCTTCGGGATCCGAGCTGAACATTCTGTTGAGTTAAATATTTAATTGTTTAATGTTTAAGAACTTTCGTTTATTGTACGTTGCTATGGGATGGATAACCATTACCTTATGTAAGTTTCAATTATGGCGCTGTCGTCTAGCATGGCAAGAATTTTTTCGCATTGTTGTCTGAAGGCGGACAGTGGAATGTGATTATTCTTGCACTTTGCTATCCTGTGTATGTAATTGTAGAACTGACGCGCCAGCTCTGGATACATTGGGAATAGATATTTCTGTAACAGAATACTGAGTTGGAGAGGAAATTGTAAATGATCTTCATTCCTGAATAAGTTCCTAAAAGTGTTCAATAGAATTCTCGTCTGATTTTATGATTAACATAGAATTGGTATAATTGGCAGAAAGTTTCGGCAATTGACACATGTATATCTTACTGAATTTAATTTGGCGTATTGAGAAAGATTTACACTGTTTGTTTAATTGTTTTTACAATAACATTTCTAATCAATACTCAACATTTACTTGATATTGAAAAAGAAGTAACTTACGCTAAATGATTTTTCTGTGACGCCGTTGACTCCATCTTCTTTCTGTGACCGCTGTGCAAGGAGCTGAAGACAAAGAAATAGATGATATCAGTTTATACGGAATGTAGTTATCACTTCTTGTAAAACTATGATTTTTTTTATTGAATGTGATTGGGCAAAGAAAAGTTTAATATTCTGTTCGATAGCCAAGTTCAAATATCTTGAAGTATTATTTTACTATCATGTTAATTAATTACAATTTTTACCACTACGACACCTCTGGTAAAACATATCAATAGAAATATTTATGTAGAAATTTTATAAGGATTACTTTTTTACGACACCTATAATAAATTATGAAAAAGTTTTAATTATGTAAAATTAAATTTAAAAAATATATCAGACACAATAGCAGGAATACCTATGAAACAAAAGCAACTCATCCCTTATTTATTATATAATATAATTTTGATCTCAAACTACAAAGTTAGTTTGTCCTTTCAGTTTTTCAGACATCATCTGTCACGTGCGATGCTGCATGCGTCATGTGATGGGTTTGTTGACAATAATAGTAAACAAATAACTTAAATTAGCATCTCATTCAATTTACTAATGAAAAAGAAAAAAAACTATAACTATGTATATTTTAAATCCTCTACATCAAGTTTGGTATGAATCAGTCCATTGTAAGTCATTGTTATGAACACGTGATGTCATTTAATAATTGAGAAAATAATTTGCGGTGGGTTTTTTTCAATTCACACACAAATATTGTTATTATAATAACAAATAATGAAACAATCCACCAAATGGTTCGAGCGTTCTGAAGTACCATAGATGTGACAATTTTTTCTCAGCAGTGCAAAATAAATATTTACAGAAATGCATGCAAATGGCGACGATGCCTATACATTGTAAATCGATCAAAGTTACAATCAATATGAATTGATATCATTGATGGCGTGTAAAATTCCCTTTAATAGACTAAATGATCACTTGACGATGTACAATACATATTGCATTGTGAAGATTGTTGTTAAATAGTTGATTCTATATAGACGAATGGTTGCAAATAGCTGCAAGTATTCAAAAATGTTTGGGAAATGCGTTGGTGATAGCCAACACTTTTCGGACAAGTTGTCCTTGCCTTGGTATCCACTTGAAATCTTTAGTCGTTGGAAGATCATCATTTAGAATGATGGCAAGCACGCAACGAGAACGCTCTAAGAATATCTATAATAATAATAAGGTTTATTCAGAAAAGGTTTTGCAGACCTAATAACAATAAAAAACTTAAGGACTATACTAGATTAACTTGGGTAAAGAACATAAAAATTAAAAATAACAATAATAGGCATAAGGTCATAATCTGAGGCACAATGTTGAAGGTTAGTCAAACATAAAAGATGTTAGGTAAGTTGCAAAGACAGAGCCAAGTATAGTCAAATTGACTTCCCTCTGTACGAGTTCACACTATGACGGCAGGGTTATAAGAGAAGGCAACGGAAGAAGGCATGGATGAAGTGCGTGAAAAATGATACGACAAAAAAGCAAGTCTTCGCTGAGATTATGTATGATAATACATCCCAAATAATTGTGATAAGGGATACTATTTCGTAATGTTATTTAACTTTAAGTGAAAATGATAGTATTAACAACATATAGGTAGTAGAACTTTTGAAAATGATGAAATATTTTTTTGGGTTTGAATTTGTTTTTATTAGAATTCATTATTTTGTATGTTTGCTATTCGTACTTCATTTCTTACATTCAATGGTTATGTCGCAGTAAACTTGACCGATAATAATAAATAATGAGTGAATTATCAAATCATGATCGATGAAGTGTAGGGTGACCATTACGTATGTATTTTTACAAATATTTTTTTTAATATATTTTTACTTAGTCTGTATTAAAATTATACTCTCTTCTATGAAGTAAATATCGCGTAGTATTTCAGATTTCAAATTTTTTATCATTACTGAATTGTTTAAACAAATTTTTTTTTTCATCGACTTGAGAAAACGTGTCGAAACTTCTGAAATGTTATATAATTATTAATACTTTTTCTGCGTCAATAGTTATAGTAAATAAAGGCATTTAAAAACAACATTTACTATAATATTATTAAATCCTAATACCTAGTTCATTAACCTTGCGAATACTAAGTGTAAACATAATATAAACTACTACGAGACATTATTATACTAATAAGTTTATTATGTCATATAACAATTAAAACACATGTGTCTTGTAATTAGGCAAGTGTGATTATCAGGTTCAAATCACATGAACGAGAAAAAGTTGACATATTATTAAATACCGTTTCTGAACCACAGGTTTAAACGATTGGCACACAAGCTTTTGCCACCGGCATCTCTTGAAAAATAATATATTTTAATTTATAATAGAGGCGCGAACTGGACTTCGATTTTGACTCGCTGTGCTCACAAAATCTCGGTAGAGTTCCGTGAATTGTGCGAAGCGAGTAACCCATCTTCAATTTAGCGTTCAAAGCTGAAACTGACAGGCCAAAAATATAAAATAATCAAATACCACATAGCGATTTTTTTTACACTGAAGTCTATAGGACTGTTATTTATTGATTATTCCTCAACGACATGAGTTTTTTTTTCAGTTTTGTTTTATAAACCATCGCTATAAATGTGCAAAATTTCATGAAGATCGGTAAAGCCTTTTTCATGCCAACCCGGGCATGGGACGCAAAAAGTGTCACATAGAACGCTCCGCTCGCTTCGCTCAATAATATATGGATTTGAAAATATTTTTATTATAAATTCTTTGCGGGATAGATATATATGTCCCTTTCTATGACCCTGACGTGTGTGGTATTTCGTTATGAACAGGTAAGACATAAAAGTAAAACAAAGAAATAAACAAAGTCACATTAGCATATATAATTAAGATAATTAACATATCGCAAATAGAGAGTCATTGAGAAGAACATATTTTATTATGTGTACATTGTGACTGAACGGACTAGCACGACACGAATAATAAAGTAATAGTTGAAAAATTTGTTACAAAAATAATAAAAGTACTAGGGGCGCGAACCGGATCTCGATTTTGACTCGCTGTTCGGCGAGTTCGGCGGGTTGAGCGAAGCGAGTAACTAAAGTTCAAAGCTGAAACCGACAGGACAGGCTGAATTCAACATGCGCATCCCATTATAAACCAAATTTTTTTGCGCGAAATTGTTTTACATTGAAGTCTATAGGACACTAATTTTTTGGTGATTATTACTCAACATGAGTTTTTGAGATCGGTAACGCCGTTTTCATGCTAACTCCAGACAGGATGCAAAAAGTCTCACATAGAGCGGTCCGCTTGCTTCGTTTAAATATTTAAAGATCAATCCGATTTATAAAAAATCACTAAGAGATATTTATCGTGTATATATATTTGTATGAAGGTTCCGATATTTGGATGCTTTAGAAGCAGTTGTTTACACCATGTTCATGAAAAGTGTTAAAGATATTCGAATTAAACTAGTGATTACATTTAGTTTCGCTTGACTTTTAGTTTTCAAATGAAGATATTGATGAAGGTAAACGAGATTTTAAACTTGATTTATCATCATCATCAAATCAGGGCGTTTGGAACCTAAGCCTTAATTTTAAATTGTAGGGTCTTTTTAGGGTCATCTTTCGAGAAGTATGGTATCAGAATAGTGACCTCACAAAGATATATACATATATAAAATAGATACCCATAATTATACTATATTATTGGATTATGATCTATTAAAATATATTAGGCTAACGAAGATATTAACCATTTAATATTGGGGTCGAATTTAATTCTCCGTCTTTCATATTAGAAATATGTAATACTATCCAAATACTATCAAGCATGGTCACCCTATTATCCAACGTCAGGGACTTAATTAAATACCAGATAATGATTTAATCACCTTCATATATTTTTGTTTTGAAATATTATACGAATTAATACGTATTAATGCAATATCTAAATATATTAACTATCAAAGAATTTAACAATATATCTCTGTTTTGTGTGTCTATGGAAAAGATGAAGTGATGAAGAGAGTCGAGTGCTTTTATTGTTTTGGTTTATATTTTTGGTTATTTAGTGGACAAAAAAATAGCTGTGTTCAAGTACTCTTATTAGAATAATTTAATCACGCAATATTCTAACACCTTGACTAAATATGCTTAATTATATATATTTTTTTGAGAATCGTAAAACCTAGTCAGTATTTTAGTTATATATTTTTTTTTTGTTGTAATACTTATTATTTCTCTTTATGCTGAAGCGCTGACGTTATCATTCGTCTTCCTTTTTACCAATTTTTTTTTTAGTTTGACAATTTTCTTGACATAAATAATATAAATTTATAAATTAGTAACAAATTGACTGAACTATTTATAATGTAAGTACATTTAAAAAATATATCTTTCAGATATGTATATATAAAGAATTAATGATTGCCTCATAATAAATATATAATTCAAACACCTCACCTTACAGTCAACTTTGACAATTTTTTTGACGTTTCTCCTCGCCTGTATCCCTACTATTGTAAACGGTAAATCCTTAACCACTACCACGAAACGATCCATTATAATATAGGTATTAATTACACACACATACGTTCACGACCACCGGTAGACACAACTTGTGCGATCTGAGATTTATCTTCAGATTTATTGATAAGATTGTCACCGTACAATCTACTCAGTACATTGTTGAATGGTCGGATTTTGTGCAATGACTTGAATGATTAATGAACGTGTAATGATCATGTGATACCAATTTATCGATATTCGCTTAATAGGGGTACGTAAATTAATTGTAATTCACGGAAACTTAAGTATAGACACGTTTATACTTGGCTAATTTGACAAATTAATTTCCATTGATTATATTTAACTAAAATCATTATATTAATTACTTAATGATAAAGATTATTAATGATTATATTAACATAATTATATCGCTTTTTACGAAAATTAAGCTCGCTAGTAACTTGGTGGTTAAAGTTTATATGGAGAAAAGAGAGTGTTTATAAATAATAAATTAGATTTATAAATACATCAAATTAAAAAAACCTAACACATATTGTTTGACAACTGATTACAAAATAGATTTATTACCTTAACACTATCAATGTCAATGTCAATTTGACTTTGACATTGATAGTCACTGGAAAATAGATACCTACCTATTCATTTTGTATGTTAACTAACAATTACATAAGCTATAAGAAAAATAAATTCATCTATTAGATTATCTACAAAAAAAACATGGAATAAGCTTTTGCGAATCTAAATTTCCGCTCTCCGTTCTCCATAGTATGGAACAAAATTATAAGATTTTGAAATGCAGTTAATTGTAGAATCTTAGCAGCAAAGATGGTTAGAATCTTTTTCCAGGATTACAATTTTACATTTGATGAACTGCTCTGTGTCCTCACAGACTTCTACTCCTGGTGAAGATGGCATCCCTTACTCTTTATTAGATAAAGCGAATGATATTGCAAAACAGTAGTTCTTAATGATTAAGTTTTTTAAAATGGAGTTTAAACGAAAAGCCTGGAAATCTCAGATCATTATTCCTGTCTTTATTCGTCGTTACCGGGCAAAAACCCTCTCTTTCCAAATTCATACCATCCTACTTCTTAAATATTAAAATAATAGAAAATATAATTAAAAATCGACTGGAATAGATAGTTCTACTTTCAATTATCCATTGCAGTTATTTAAGTAAGTCGCAATTTGGATTTAGAAAAGGTTCAGGTTCAGCTACAGATAGTTTGGGAATTATAACAACAGAAATACTCGGCATATATTATCGTTTTACTTCCGATACTTAGGCAGAAAATACAACTGCTTAATATTCCGAATAGTTAACCCATATCATATTAAACTTCTTATCTTCTATATCTATTCATATTCAAACTTCCTCATTTTGTTTGAACCTCGAACAGTCTGGAAAGGTCTTCCTCAAGGATCTCTTATGTTTCCCCTGCTATATAATATTTACACTTATGACCTCGTACTATCAGTCGCAAGCTTCTGCAATTCTCTACAATATGATGATATTGCTTTGTATTACATCTCCAATTCCATTTCTGATATAAGGTACTGCATCTTATTATATGGGTCAGTGGTTATTATATCATCGTCTTTCTCTTTTGATAAGCAACTGTAAAATAATAATTTTCACTACAAAAAGACAAATTTCCGTTATTGGTATCTCTTGAGGATCAAAAAATTTTAATTGTCAATAAAATTTCTTGGGATAATTCGTGATACTAGTATAAAATGATCAGCTCATTCAGATTAAATTATGAAAAAATGTGAAAATGGTATCAACGTCTCCGTTCTCTATCAGGTATAATTCTTCATCCTCTAACAAATCGTCTAAAGGAATGAACTGATAACATACGCCCCAATCATTATATTCCAGACCTCCTTAAAGTTTCCGTAAATTCTTGCTCGCCACATCCTATTCCAGTATATATTTATATGATTACAAATACGCCCCAGACGTTTCCTAGAAATTCAAAGTAAATTGTTCGTCTATCATTAAACCGTTAATTGAGATATCTACTTATTAATTGCTTTGCTTTTCGGGCGCCATAGTTACATACCTTCGTTAAGTATTCTTAAGAGTTCCTAATATAAATTATTATTTAATTAAATAAAATATATTTTTTTATTTATTACTTAAATCTAATATATATTTCATTATAGTCAAAGAAGGAAATCAATTATTAAAGTAATATAATTTACATTTGATCTAAAAGAGTCTTAAATAAATTGAGTTGAAGATTAGTAATGTAGCCATAATTGAGTCCATCTCTGATGTGTACAGTTCCAAAAATATTTATTACCGAGTCATTGAGTTCCAGTGACTCATGTATTTTCTAATTATTTCAAACACATCATTCGGTAACGGCTAAACCATCTTCACTTATATTTAAACTATATACGTATTTACAATTGTGTATCTCCTATTAAATCAAAATATCACAATAAAACAACATAAAAATACACAGCAAATGTGTATGGGTGGCCTTGTTGTATTGATCTTGTCCAATCAACCTATCTTAATATTAACACTAAACCTACCAAGTACCGGTCAAATTGACCGTTCTTAAACTTTTGTAAAACTTATACATTTTTAATATTATAATATCTTTATCAAACTACATGACAATTCTTAGAATATGCATATAATATTTTCTACACTTTTTACTTTTAGTTATTTCCATTATTACCTGCATTATATAATAAAATAACTTTTAATTACCGGTCAATTTGACGGCGTGCGGTAGGAACAGGTATACAAGAATTGTCGGTAGGTTTAGTGTTAAGAATAGTATATATTAATATATTTTAACTTACAATAAATGGAACAATAATGACTCTTTCTCATTTGAAGTGGTATAATTTTCAATATTATAAGACAAATATCATATTATGTTTAAGTATTTGTTTTTTGTATTACACCGTAAGTATAATATTTCTTGATAATAAACATACAGTAGAAATAACGGCACCAAGGGTTTGTGAATGTTGTACTTTATATATTAAATGAAATTGTTACTTAGTGTGATGAATAAGATGTTTAACATGAATGAGGAGGAGTTGAATGAGGCTTACTGATTATTGTAAATTAATTATGCACAAAATAATATAATAAATGAAATTCTAAAATTTTCTTTAATTTGATAACATAAACATAAAAATATTAATTTAATACAGCATTAAAGTTTTGGAAGCATTTAAGAATAAAACTGACGTGCACATTTTTCTTTTCGATGATTCGTGTTTTACTATGATTGCTAAATTAGTGAGCAAAGACGATGACATTGCAACATTACCTTCCTCAAGACTTTTATGGACAGACATATAAACTAATGGATATATGTTTGTTATAGTTTTCCTTAAGTTTTATACTGTTTGCAATATCACTTATATATAATTTGATATAACATAATTGAAGATGTCCACAGACAGACAGATGTATATGCTATAAATATGAATTAAAACAAATAACATTCTGAATCAACAATTGACAATAATGTGTGTTGTGTTTAATCTATTACTGATACTATTTCATTTCTTTCAAGCACATCTCTGTTCTTTAGTGATTATCACTCATCAAACATCTTGAAACTCTTATCAATATAGCTCATATTATATAAGAAATATCTGAACTTTAACATGGTTAAAAAATATTTTTGAAAATGTACTGATCATCTGGTATTACTTTTATTATATTAAGTTGTTTACATTTCTTATCAGCGAAGTTGACGAAATCTGTAATTACCGTTCAAGGCCAAACAAAACAAATAGTGTAATGGAATTCTCTATTAAGCACAATTGAATGCTTTTTTTTAATTATGTTATAAAGGTACTTACTTTGCCGAGTTTCTCAACGGGCACTAGAGAAACTGTTTCATGCTCAACCTTTTCTTGCTGGCCTTGTACCTCACCATTGGATCCAGACCTAGTGCCACGGGTTGATCCTCTGGGGGTACTCGTTCCACTACCACCGTCCGTTTCACTTTTTCCATGTGAACTATGGTTCCCCATTGTATTTATGTTTTCCTAATCTAAATAACGAAGCTGTTTCAAGATTTTACGTGTATTTTAAATAAAAAATAACTCATTTGTACAATCAGCATGCGAGTCACAGATAAGATGTAGTCATGTTTGATGTATGTTGTCAATGTCAAGTGTCATTGTTGACTGCTGACAGTTCAATCAGCTGAGTTGTTGTCTTGTCTAGAGTTGTGTTATTGTTTGTGGTCTTAATCATTTAACGATTTTTGTCTTATTTAACGAGTTGTTGCTGCAGACGTAATTTTATAGTATGTCCGTACGGAAGACAGATTTAAGACCATTTTAAACCAACAAAAAGCAGAATGATTTATGTTGGATTATAAATGTAAATTTTAATATATTTTTTTCCGATTTCTCTGTCAGGTATGGACAAATGTATTTTTTTTTATTCAAAAGAGTCTATTTCAGAGGTGGTCCCATTGTGGTGGTCATCATGTCAGTAAGTGAGCCGATGATGGTATCCCACGGGAATTTAAACTCTCAAACTTTATAGACACCTATGTTTTTCATAGGAGTATTTCTTTTTCTAATGCAGTTCCGGATTTGAGTCTGTTTATAAATATGTGCAAACACGAAAACAAAAAATAGTAATAAGTACAAATATAGACGTAAACTAATCGCCATTATTAATAAACAAATCCGTCCATTTACAGTGAGGTAATTTAATTTTAAATAAAACTTCGCGCATCCATATACAAGAGATATCAAGAGTTTAAGCATCTATTGAAGTCATTGCTTAGGTAAAGCGGTATTTAATAGCTTATTCCGTAACCCTTTGCAGCCATTTCATTATCCAATCTAACAAAATGATAGTTCAATTAGCACACTTACGACGCGTAGTTTAAAAGCTGTTGTGTTCTTGTGATTTATAGACATCTTTAAAGCTTTTTTGAGGCTGAAAATTGTATAATGAAATTGGCCCACCAGTTTGAGTACTGTTCAATAAATTATTTGTTATTATATATTTTACTTTGCTATAATTTCCACGGCATAAATAAAATATTTGTATTTATTGGGCTATAAACTACCATTAACGTCTTATAACGCCTTCAAAATCCTTCTTTTTGATTAAAATAAAACTATTTTGAATTTATTTAACATATATCATTTTATCCAATTTACAGTAACATGTACTTACAACTACTTAATTACAATATCACAGAGACAATAATGACGGTATATTATTGAAACAAATGTTATATAATTCTTTGCACCTTATTATGAATATATTATTTTTAAGTTATAATATATATATATAATTCTTATAGTTCTAAATATATTTCATAGAAAATTATTCATCCTTTATATACAATGAACTTATTACAAATATATATATAATAAAAGATTATTAAATGAATATAGTTTGTAAGAATTTCTGGGTCGGCAGCTCTACCATCAGGTGCAGGGGTAATGATACAGTATACGTGAGAAACAAAGATCCCAGCCAGTGACAGCCCTGAAATAAAACACTACTTTAATTGGAAGTTCATAATGTTGTAGCTCAGCCAAAGTTGGACAAACATTACCTTGGCAGAACTATTAAAAAATTATATAACAATTTATACGACCAATGTTTGTGCAACATTGGTTCCATGCTCCAGTGTACTTACGATTTCGAGCACGGAGACCTGGGAGAGTGTCTCGCGCAAGGCCAGCAGTGTCAGGTTGCAGTCCCAGTGCACCAGTAAAACACATAAACTCATCCGAGACAGAGGCCGCCATCCGCGCCACGAGAGGAAGCGCCACCATACATCTAACAGGAATGAATTGCTATTAGTTCACCTTTATAGAAATTGCACATTCATAACTATCAATTTAAGATACTTTATCTTACCATCAATTTTAAAGAAGAAGCCCAAGGTAGCCACTGCTATGATTAGTGTGAACACGGGTCTGTCGAGAGCGGTGTACATCGACACGACGAAGGGAGATGTTGTATCTCTCACAAGATACCCGCTCATGATCCATACGAGGATGCACGGAACCGATAAACGGTACAGGATGCGGCATATCTGGTTAACGAGAATAAATGTAACACCTAAGAAAAACTTCAAAACAAACCAATATTTAACAAAATGTCAAGTTGATAAGTATATATAAACAGTTCTCACGGTGCTTTCTTGGGGCTTGTAGTCATCATTTCGTAAGCGATGGTGGAGGAAGGCCAGCAGCAAACCCAACAGTGCTGATGGCGCGCTCGCCCACGGCGCTGCATATTGCCAAAAGAATGAACGCACGCCCTGGTACTGGCGTTGGATGTACCTGGCAAAAAGCGGAAATACAGACAGAACTACGAGTTACTATACTACACTATAGAAAATAAGTCTAATGAATGAGTAAGTTTTTTGCACGTATGACAAAACTCCGTTTTTTTACATGTAATCAAATACAAATACTTACTTTGGTTGTGCGATAAAAACGATAGCCTTGAGGTCAAAGTAGTAGGCGATGAAGAAATTGCCGAGTATTGCGAGAACGAAAAGACCGGCTAGCACCTGAATGGCGTTCTGCGGTCTTCGCACGAAGTATAATAGCAAAATTGAAGACATTATGTAAAGCTGCATATCCACTGCTAGAAACCTGGAATAAATAAATTCAAGAACATATATGTCTTCGATGATTCCGTTCTCACGAAGATGTTTAAAATGATCATTCAAATAGTAAATAAATCATATACGACCAATTTTATATTATGTTATTTAAATCATTAAAAAAATAAAATGTTGGAATTAGGATTAAAAAACATAGATTAAAAGTTTAGATCAAATAACTTTTTATTATTTCGTGAAAATGCGATTTTTTGCCATAAGTCAATAAACATATTTCAGATTATAAGCTATTACCATTTCCCACGGCCAATTTCACAAAAAATCCTTTTATTACGTTATACGCTTTGTTTAAAAAAAAAAAATACCGGATTTTGTAGACGTTTTCTTGTTTTGTGATTTGATTACAGACTAGACTAATTATACATTTTATAAACGAAAGACACAAAATAAAAAAAACAAAAATAAGACAGTCTGCGTTTCTATTTTAATAGTTTATGAACAATGTTATTAGTGTGTATTAATAATTAAACTTATATTTGTCATAGCAACTTGAAACATACAATTCAGTTAGTAATGAAAAAAATTAAGAACCTAGAAACCGATAGCAGCGCTGCTTACCAACACTAACTGAATTCTGTAAACCGTCTAGGGACCGACAATAAAAGTGGTGTTCAGTACAAATATATACAAGTGATTCTAGACCATAAAAATAATAAGACAATTCATACGTCTATTGAATGCCTCAATCTGTTGTATCATCAAACAAAAAAGTTTATTCACGTCATCGTGGTTTCCTACCTAACGTAGAGAAATTATTACAGAGCATTTGACAGAATAAAAATTCTTACAGCATACATTGTGATTTTGTATTATAAGATGTGAAGATTAATTATTGCTTAAAGTTGTATATCATTTTCAGCATGTAATATAGTGCAGTAATACATTTTGATTTTGAAATGATCTCACCAGCTCTGTATCATACAGGTGTCGTCAGTTCGCAGCAGGTTATTTGCGTACAGCGCGTTGGTCCAGCCTGAGCGGCGACAGGGTGCCGCCTCCTCCTCAGACAACCACCACAGCGGTCCGCTGCCAGCGTGCACGCGCCACCACCCCAATACACACACCACGAACAAGTATGTGGGGCTGATCCTGTTAGCAGTTAGATATCATGAGAAGTTACCAATTTTGACTTATTTTATTTATATCTTTTCCACTTTGAATTAATACACTGGTATTACTTATATCACTCGTGTACGTCATATAGGAGAGTGGCGGGAGGGTTTTATACCATACCTATCGCAATAATTCCTTCTGTAAAGATACTCTCGAACTTAAAATTAAGACTACGAGGGTTCCAAACGCGCCCTGCTCTGAGAAGAACCACACAACAAACTCAGCCGGATATTTCTTTACTGGACAAATGTTTTAAAAACGTCAATATTATGTGAGCAATTAACGAACAACTAGAACCATCGCAATCTATTCTATGAGCCGGCTTAATGATTAGTTAACAAAAAAAAAAATCCGTGGCTAACAAGACGACCAGTCACCGCAAGCAGCACCTGTTCACGAGGAAGGGTCAACCAGCACCCCCATTACCATATTTAATCCTCGATTTTCTTTTGATTTATATTTCTCACAATGATATCGATACTTAACACTGAAATAACATCAATTACATATCAAGTCGAGTTAAATATCAAACAGATTTATTATTTTTACCTGATGATTCGATAAAGAATTATCTTGCACCAGAACTTGAAATCCACTCTCTTCTCCTTGTCGGTCTCAAATAAGAGAATCACGTTGTACGCGAGGAGAAAGCTGGACAACATTATGAATGTCTGTACCGTCGCTGTTCCGTTAGTAATGATGGTGGCTAGAGGGTGGAGGTTGACCTGGAAAACGAATGACTTTATCAATCCAAGGATGTTAATAACATTTGGTTTTTACTACGAATATATGAAAAATCTTACCTCTTCTAAAAAGGAGGGATTATAAAGATACGTCATATGATATGTGATTATTGAATGTGCTAAAACCACGGCCATTAGAGTCAACGCTCTGAAACAAACAACACAAAACATCTCATTTAATTAACAAGTTTGAAAATGTTTTATCGACAGATTGTCGTGAAAATATTGATTACTTATTCTAGTAAAATAGTAGAGTAAATAATTCTTACTTCATTCCGTGAACTGGGTCCAGGGTATCAAGTCTCTCGTTATCTTTTCCGTTCGTGGTCGTGTATCGGGCCCAATTTACAAATAGTGAAAATGTCATCAGATAGCGGTTAGCTGAAAAAAATAAAATCTACTAAGATGATTTCGTTAGTACCAGACCAGACCAGCATCAAAATCGAGGGCGTGATTTGTTCAGGTTTTCAGATCAGAGAGACAAATATGATGGAGAAATATTAGGAACTTTAAAAGAAGAAAACAAAATTCTTACGTTTACTATCTGGTTTTCGTAGAACGTCGTATGCTGTCCCAACCACATTTGCCATCAGGATGAGAGCAAAGACACAATAGACGATAATATCTAAAGTTTCAAAAGGCCTTGATATTTCTTCAGTTTTACAATACTCGAGTTTGAGAAGTCTGGCATCAAGCCCATACTTTATCCTTGTGATGTTCTGAACGCAGGCTTCAAAGACCTGATGATGGGATGTTCCAGGGATATGCCCACAACTGCTGCTGAGGCAGTAGCCTCGGTGAATCAACGTGTGATTGAATCTGTGTTTCTCATATGAAACCTTCTGGAAAATTTCATTATATATTTATTCTTCTGACTTGTTTATCGTAATAAATATATGAGCTAAGTATAATAAGGTTTGTAATATTCATATATCAAAATGTTAATTATTTGAATGATTTATATATTTATTATAAAATTATAATATTATAATAATGATATTAAATTAAAATAATGATTTAATAAACATTCTAATAATTAATTAATTAATAATTTATTACAGATATAATTTCAAAGGTCTGAATTTATAATTGTAGCAATACATTGTCTTGATTAATATTATTCTAAATAATATTTTATTTATATAATATTATATATATACAATGTTTAAATAACACGAGAAATTATATTATTAATGTTAGAGAGTATCATAAGAGTTCTTGCTAAGAGTTCTGCATATAATTCAATGTAACCACTTCCAAGGTTTTGTCTAATAACCTTCTTAGTAAAATATTTGAGCATTATTATTATTATTCTTTAATATCCATTTTAAATTCCATTCCAAATTGTTAAAATCCATTAATCTCTTGTAAAAGCATCACATCAAAGTCGTGGTTAATTAGAATACCACAAGGTACTCTTTTAGTACTTTGCTTGAATTTGATTCTCTGAACTGAACACGTCAATTCAAACTCAATAGTCAATGTGAAAAAGAAATGTTAATTAATAATAAGTTAAGAACGTATGGAGTATAATCCCCTTCCTCTCCAAAGTCGTTCCTTTAAAAACTGGGTAACTAAAGTCTACATTTTCGTAAGTGCACTGACTGAATAGTTCCATTGTCTGATTTTCATGAAATAAAAAGCTCTCTAGCATACCAAAAGTGTACTGTACATTCAGTTTTGCATATTATTTGCATATATTGTTACGTAGATTAAAAAATATATTTTACTATATGAATAAATTTATTCTGTATTTTTTCAGCCATTCAGTTATTAATACGCTTAATCTAATTCTGTACATGATTTATTAGTCACCTGGCTTCTGGAAGGTGAGAAAATTTATCAAACTTATAAACATCCGATATTTTGATAATAAAGTTACACTACGTCAAAATTTTATCAAAATCCGTTCAGTATGTTTTTCTCATTTTAATTATAGCCCAAACCAGATTTCGTGTTTAGCCTTGAAAATTAAAAACAAACTGCAATAAGTATGAAATTACTAAATATATTGAGAAAATAATCTAAATGTGTACCAATCCTACCAAATCGTTTCATTTCTTATTGCGATTTGAGAATAAGTAAATTATCAAAATTTTTAAAACTTGGATTTAGAATTCCATATACAATACATACATTTAACCAAAACTCTTATAACAATATTAAAACTGTAAGTTGATTTTTGTGCATGTAATATTCTTATTTTCTTTTTTCTTTTATCTTCTTTCTATAAGATATATTTAATTGTATTTAATTTAATTCAGAATGAAATAGATTGAACACTCAAAAGATACGAAAAATATATATTTTTTAATGAATATAATACAGGAATCATCAATTTCCCGTCTCAGTGTGGGACTGCTATGGACTAAACAACTACTTAGCTATAAAGGATCCTTGTCTACTACTGACCACGTCAGTTTATAATAAATCTTTGACAATTTTTAATTATATATATTTGTTAGTCTTTTTGGTCCCAAGGTTCAGAATCCAAATTTATCTTGACTCAGTGGGAGTCGTACTTGAAGAATTTATTTAGGTATAGTTTATATTTTACCTTTTCAGGTCTTCGACCTTGTTTGACCTTACACAAGTCAAGACCGTAAAGGTAGTTAATTATAAAAAAGAATCTAATTATCATATTTAATTGAAAATATCTCAATTATTTGAAATAGGTATTTTATTATTAATGAAATGGTAAAGTCGTTTCATATTTAAAATTAATTTTATGTATAATGTTTATAATCAGTAGTGTTTTGATTATTAAGAAGGATATCAAGTAAAGATGCTAATATTTCTTATTAAGCTAATACATAATGCGGTTAAGTTCCTGCTATAGCTGTAACTAATGTATGTGATATTGCAATGGAAATTGAATTACAAACTAATGAATTTACATTAAATGTAAACGTTTTTAATTATTAAATCTTTTGTTTTGTTTTAAATGTAACGCTTTTTAAATGATTCTCATTAATAATATAGTAATAATGGTTAATGAAAAACAATATAAACAATGATATTATGTATTGATGAATTGGAATGCGTTATCGTCAATCTTTATTTTTGGGTCTAGTCGGTAAAAACAGTGAGAAATTGTGCGTATTTGAGAGTAATTTTGATATTTCATTAAACAATAATATATTAACGATAAAGTTTTCTTAAATAAACAATTCAAAGTAGGCCTGGAGCCGAGTCGGAAACTTTTACGTAAACTCAAATTCCAACAGTTCAGATGTTTCTGTTATGGCTCACCTGGAGTAACTCGAGGAGATGGTTAGGATGTGAGGAGTGTAACTGGAAAGAGCCCAGACAGAAAGCACCGCGTAGAGCCAAGCACTGTCTGTAGTTGTCCAACTCGAACAGCTGCGGCAACTTGTAGTACTGCTCCTCTGCAATAATTACGAGTGTAATATTACATTACATATTTTCATTTATGGACATTACATGGACTACAAGTATAAAAATTAGGTGCGTTACCATCCGTAGAATGGGGAGGAATGGAGGAAATTAGGCCAAAGCAGAATAGAGGAACGAAACGTTGCAATAATAACTACGTTAAGGAAGTCATATGTGTTGTAGTGGAATTATAAGTCAGTCAAATACAAGCTGTAGCGAAATAACTACAGCTATGTTTTACTAAATACTTTTTTTTAATTATTTGATATATAAATCTTGAATCTTGATATTATAAAAGTTACAACTAAACAGACTATATTTATATTTTAGAATAAAATTACATTTTAACTTGAGAATAAATAATATATGAACACTAGAAACAATGCCAAGTTCTTTTTGTCTATTACTATATTTACAAGATGGAGCATATTTTATTAAAAATTTATCGAAAAACGGACAAATTTTACCATACAATGCCTGACGGCGTAGACATTAAAATAATATGTAGTATTTATTAACGAATATCAGAGATTGATACACCTTAGGATTAAAGATTACTTACCTCACTTCTTTAATATTTAATATTATAGTCATACTCTCCTATGTATTTCTTTGTTCTTAGTCTATATACTATATTACTACTAGCCTATAGACCTACTAGCCTATAGGCTGTTTCGATACCACGTATTATTTGATTTATAAATCATTGTCTTAATATTCACCTATTATATTCATATCATTTTCCACACATACATCATCTCAAATTTTATCAGGTTTTTACCTTCCAGCATCTACAGTAACAGACAGATTTTTCTTTGTTTTAAAATCTATTTTTCTGAATGTTCTGTTTACTATACTCATATATAGCTCAGGAAAAAACCATGAGTGTTCAAACAATACGTATTAATTAACAATAAATTACATCATTATCTTCTTAGAAAGATCTTGGGTTTATTGATAGTATTAAAGTATAACAATTGTCACTTTTCAGATTAATTTAAAAGCCGTATTTTTCATATTATTTCGGTCAATGGTTAGTAATTATTATAAAGATTTTCTTTCCCTATTAAACGCTTTGAGGTATATCATTCCTTAAAATTGTTATTTATTGTGTGTGTGTGTCTGTGTGTGTGTGTGTGTGTGTGTGTGTGTGTGTGTGTGTGGGTGTGAGTGTGTGTGTGAGTGTAATTATAAAGAGAGTCTGTGCAAAACTTCAGTTTTCTTTGTCCATATTTTGGGTTTAGGTGTTGGTGGTTGGTGATTGTTCGGAGGAGTTTATTTCTTTTATTTATTATTTTTTTTATTTTTTTAAACTTTATTGTATAAAATTAAAACTAAGGAATACAAAGGGCGGATTTAATGCATATTGGCATTATATTATTTTATACATTTATCTTTTGGCAAATATTTGAGTAGCGAAAGAAGCAGTGCTTTTTAGCAATTATGGATGTAGTTTTTTGATGGAGTGGAAGAAGGAAAAAGTTTATTCATTATCTATTTATTTTTGGGGATAAATATATGAGTGTATTTTTTAAATGACGTATATTGTGACTTGTGATTTCTGTTTTTAAATGTGCTTTTTTCATGTACTATATATTTGTTATTGCATTAAAATTTAATTCGTAATAAGCATTTTTAGTTATATTAGATATTATCCGGTTATGACCAAAATTAATAATCGATCTTAATCCAATTTCGCTACATTAAATTATTAATGCTAATAACTGGCCTTTGCTTTCGGTTTGGAGGAAGTAATCTAAGCTAGATTTCAATCTCGGATTGTAGATTGGACAGACTTATTAAATTATGTTAAAAACTAGGGTCTCTTAAAATATTATTGTCTTAAAAAAAGATTTTTTATTGCCATCGTGGAAGTAAAGAAAGATAACAATAATATAAATCTAAAAATATTTCTAATCTTCAGTATTAAATAATGATACTTCCAATATCTACATTTAGATGGGTTACAGTTTTCTATAACATCCATTAGATATTCTACATGATAAAATATGTATGTATGTCTAATTTTATTATGATAATCCTATATTTAAATTGTAAAAACAACAATGATTATTTCTTTTATGCTAACAAATAGTAAGTTTTGCAACTTGAGGAAATCTTGAATGTATTGAATAATAATCTGAAGCGTCAGCAACGATTGCATGACGAATAATATTATGGATTGTCAATTAAATCACATTTTTTATTCACTATCAATGTTTATTGTAACATTCGTCTGTTTATTATTATCAAATATGAAGATGTCATCAATAGATGAGGTTTTGAGTGCAGGGAAATATATGAGGCTTTTGATAAACCACACCACAGTATAATATCTTTATTATTGAATGTAAAAAGCATTTGTAATAATTTAATTATAGTAAGAAAATATTTTATTAATATAAAGAATACTGATGTTTTATTTTGGAAAATTAATTTCAATTACATCATTCATAGGGTTGGTGTGTCGCAAGTGTCTTTCTTAGGCCCTTTAGATTTTCTTATGTTAGCCATGACTATAATATTTTCAAGTCTAAAAAGATATATTTTTAATAAAAATTCTCAAATTATTTAAGTAATTAAAAATCTAGCTTTGTCATTTAATGATTATGTTCTTTGCCACCTCTACATTCCTGGTAAAATAATTTATACTCAAAGCCTCCAAGCTCTATGTGTCAAATAAATAAATATACTTCGTTAAAATAAAATAAAATATTATTGACATTGCGAATTAATATATATATATATATATATATATATATATATATATATTAATTATTTATAACAATTTTAAAATGTTTTGAATAAATACCGGTGAGGTCGACAGCCGCTGCGCCCACCATCACTAAACACAACAACAATAACATGGCACTATCACTAATTCAGCACTAACTCCATTCAGCTCTCGAGTCCTTTATATAAACTATTCAGTTGACCTTCATGATCTGAGCTTCAACTACCCCTGCGCTTGCGCACGGTACTTTAATATACTTTGCATTCACAATTACAACTAAAACCTCCAAAAACATCAAATTAATTAAAATTTAAAATTGCATTGTCATGAAAATTACGAAATGTGCAACTCAAATGAAATAATGACATACAATAATACCTAATAATATATGTTTTAAAAACTAAATAATATATTTTTTAACTTACATTATTAGGTAGTGTATTCAAATTATTCGTTTTTAATATTAATATTATTATAACGGTGATTATAAATAAATAGCAGTAATAATTATAATATTAATTAATGTAACATATTTATTCGTGGTGCAAATGTCAAGTTCAATGACCTTTGGTGCTGTACTTCTGTGTGGTCAGCATTAAAACGACATTATACAAATGTGGTAACTTGTACTCATATTTGTAATCGAATAATTATCGATTATAATAAAACTAGGATAATTATTGATATTATATTATATATTTTCTATAAACATCTTTAAGCCATGTTAAGTTTATATTTTATCATATCTACATACATATAAATATAATTAAAGTGTTTGTTTGTAATTCCAAATTAAGTCACTAAATGCATATGAAAGTATACGATAATATATAAATAAAATCAATTTTTAATAATTGTTGTCGGTCTGTCTCTTTGTTCCAGATAATAATCTAAAACTGTACCGATTATAACAGGACTTTGCTGATAGCTTTTGTTTTAAGACGCAATATAGGTAACTTTTATAAAAAAAACATTCTCCGCGACAAAAGTCGGAGGCGCAGCTAGTTTGAAATTAATTGCAAAATTAATTATGATGTTAGTTTATTATTATTTTATTATATAACCGACGATTGTAAAATTTAATATCTTTATGAGTTAGGACTTTTTATTACCATATTTGAATTTTATTTATTCGCAAAATCATAATTATAACAAATATGCTGTGGTACAATATTAATGTGTATAATATAAGTATATATTAGATTCTTTGTATGGTATCTCACTTCTCGTTCACATTTATAAGTATATGTGCCCCCGAATACATTTGTATGGAAATTATTTTTTAAATGAAAGTAGGGAGGTTACTATTAATAATATTATCCGCCAGGGAAAGTCCTTTTAAAATAGGTCCAGCCGTTTCAGATATTAATGGAATAAACAAACAGACAGACGAAAATTTTTTTAAATAAATTTTATGTATATTACCGTATAATGCATAAATCTCACTATTGAGTGAAAAACTATTAATTTAGAATTACAAACAGACACTTCAATATTATTTATATGTATAGATAAAGAAACGGTTTAAAATAAGAATTGCATCTTATAAAATATTTTTTACTCAGTTGATTTATAACGAAAATAGCACTTAAATTCTAATATTATTTAAATAATATTTTTCTTATCTCTCTCTCATCATTCCTAAGTGAATTAATGAAGGGGTGTTATAATTATTGTTATCATATATCAATAATATATATTACAGTATATTACAATATAATCAAACTGTAACTGTAACTGCAACTGCAACTGCAACTACAACTACAACAGTAACTGTAACTTTAACTGTAATTGTAGCTGTAACTGTCACTATAACTATGTAGATTTGGTCAATATGATGATTGTGAGTGAGCTGGGTTATAATAATACCTTGTAATGAGTTAATTTAATAAAATGCACAAAAATAGAGGTCGAAAAACAAATTAATGATGGTTATCTGTAATTAAGAGATAAATAAAGATTAAATATCTCGACTTCAAACATATTTAATATCTGTATAGGTGTTTTTAACAAACGTGTTTATTATTTTATAGGGGGTTAAAATATAATATTGCTGTTAAAATATCAATACTATTCTATAAAAAATATTCTAATAACATATTTTGAACTGAGAAATTGTATTAAATAGGGAATCTAAACACATAACAGCAATTTCATAAAAAAAATGCTAGAATTTTTATGTGTCGCAAAAACCATACTGATAAAGTTATCGGAGGAATAAGTACTGTGAAGTATGTTTAAAGATGTTATGTTAACTTAGAAAAAAATACTATACTTGATGACTACAATATTATCTCATACCTTGTACAAACAAAATTATAATTTATTTGGCAATAACATTGACTAGTGGGTTTTCGAATAGCCGAGATGCGACCTTAAACTAATTAATACTCTATATGGATAGACATAACCGCAGAATGATCACAATATGTAAATAAAACGTTATAGCCATAAATAATGATCAAAAGTATATATGAAGGTTTATAAACTTACCTATTTTGTACTCACATATACTTGATATTAGGTTATTTTTACAAATTAAAAACAAACAAAAAAACTCAGTTATTGTATATTTTAATTTGGATTTTAATAATTTTAGTTTTTTATGGAACATATTTGAAAAAAAAAATTCCCGCGTGCAATAACGTCCTTGCTATTCAAAAAATATCCTAGCCGAGTCCAGGGATTCCTGATTTCAGGCTATAAGTTTAAGATAACCGTTATAGTATCTTTAAAGTATAGTAACAAAGTCAAAGTCAAGATTAAAGTTTACTTTTCAAATGGTTTTACATTGCTACTTAAACTTCAGATTCTAATTGCAGAGTTCCAAAATGATAAAAAAAGTAAGGAACTCCCTGAATACTCTATTTTTATATATATATATATATATATATATTTTATAATATTGACTCTTAATTAATAGAATCTTGAGGATCTCTGATGTGACTTTGTGTGTTCCATTATTGTACATTTCTTTTTCTTTTTTTTATATGAAAATTTGTCTATTATTAAAAATAATAGTCCAACAAATAAATATCGTTAAATTTGAATGAGTTGATGGCACCGAGCACCGTGTTTGATCAAATCTTAATATAATATTTAGGATTGACCATTGAATTGAATAAATGCAAAAAAAAATACAATATGTATACAGAGCGGAATTACACATACTCGTATGTCGCTCCAACGAACGAATCATTGTTATTATTTATAAATATATTTATTATTAAGATGTATTGTTGATAACTTCTTGTAAAAAAACGTACATACAAGATGGAATGGAGATAACAATTTATGTGTGTGCGTAGGTCAGGCTACCGCATTGCATGTCTTGATATGATAATATTAAAATTACTTCACCGATCGGAATAATATAAAAGAATAAAGGGAATTGTTATTACTGAAGCTAATTACTGAATAAATTATTTTAATAGTTAATAGTTAAGACTTATGTAATTTGCATTGTTATTTAAACATTTAGCTTTTAAACAAATTAAAACAATAATTTTTATTATATTGATATAATATAATTAATTAATATAAAGCGATTGCAATTAAATAAATATTATATTATTATAAATAAGTTTGTATCGTAAAAATATGGGATTTAATTGGTTTTGTCTACGATTTCGCTCGCGTGGAATATTTTTTTTAAATATAAGTAGCCTTACTTTATAAAATTAGCTATACCCTAGTGAAAGTCCTGTTAAAATAAATCCAGCCGTTTCAAAGGCTTACAGACCTAATCTTATAATAGAAACATTCCGATATTAGATAACAAAGTGAAGTAAAACTAAAGATGTGTGTATGAACAATAAAAATAATCGTATATATTAAAATATTCTTTATTTACTTATTCATAAGACTTATAGTAATGTTTAATATATTTACATATTTATCTAAGGAAACTAATACTAGTAGATAACATATAGAGAAAAGTAGCTTAATATGCTTAAGTAGCTTAAGTAAAAAAGTAGCTTAAGTAGCTTAATGGTAAGCCATTAAGAGTTAAAAATAACATTGCTTTAGAGAAATAATGCTGTTACTTTTATTTTTCAAAAGCTTACAGATATTTTTTTAAAGCACTAAATTTTATATAGTTATATTCTTTCTTAAGAAGAGTGGGAAGATAATTCTTGTCTTAGCATAATTCCATATCAAACTATATATAAATATAGATCTTATATGAAGATATTTCTGACGAGTACTCAGAATAATTTCATAACATCTATCTATCTATATATGTATTGTTTCAAAATTGAGCAATAGTTTGGAGAATTTATATAGTCTATTATCACAGTTTAGGTGCAAGTACTAGGAGAGCAGCACGTTGAAGGAGCGCTGTAGAGGGGCCTCCACTAACAATGTAAGCGGAAGCGCGGCGCAGTGCGTCCACAACATTGTAGATAGCAAGTCACCGCCCTGAGAATAATTCTAGGTTAATGCTGTGGTCCTGGTGTGTGGCTTTGTATTGTAAAGCTATTATTTATTTATCAACTTTAAAACGAGAGAATACGTTTTGAAACACAAAAAAGTTGTTTGCTTCTTAGAAGTTTTGAAATTTCTAGTAGGCAAGGGTAAAATCGACTCAAATCAATGACTAATAATTAATTTAAGGACTGACAATAGTGAAGACAGATGCTTCAGTGAGCGTCCGTCGCGAAGCTACGAGGCGAATGTTGACGAGCCAGTGCAGCATTAGCACCGACAGCGACATTCGCCCCAGCGCCGTCCAGCCACGCCAACCCATCACCCGTCGGAAGATATCTGGTGGAAAATTATAAAATATATATAATAATTTAATTTAAATAATACCTATTTTTCACATTTTTTCATTGATTATGTTTCAAAAGAGTAAACGGAAAAGATAGTGTTGACGTTACCATGCGTTTTTAGGCAAGCACTAAGACCAAGTCGGAAAAATCTGATATCGAGTGAAATGAACGAGGATGGATAATAAAATAAGTTCTTACTGTCTATATTGTTAGAGACACCCAGCAGGCACAGCGCAGCCAGTAGTGCCACAGCGGGTCGCTCGACCGCCAGGAACCATGACACAGCGCCGCGGGAAGTGCGAGACACCATCACATTGCCGGCCAGGAGCCATGCTACCATCAGCGGCACCGACAGGTGATACGACGCCTGGAACCACTGGTTAGGGACAAAGCCAGAGGAGGGGCTCTACAGTCACACGTAGGAAAGCGGTCGACCATTACATCTCATTTTGTTTAACTACCTTCTGTTTAGCTATCTTGTATCCGCGTTCCTGCATCTCGAAATGTATACAGGCGGCTAGGAGTCCCATTAGGCAGGCGGGGAGGCTGCCCCACGGCGAGATGTAGTATTGACTGAAGGATGGGATGCCATGAAACGTTGTGCGCACGTTCCTGTAAAACCAAATAGCAAGTTTCAAACACCAGTTAAAAAAAAATAGTTTTACTCAGATTTAATTATGATAAAATAAATAACGTTAACTCACTCGGGTAGCATTATATATAACAGAGATTTCCATTCATTGATATATGCCAAGGCCGCGTTCATCAAACAAGATAATATAAACAAGGACATGAGGATTGGTATTGGATTCTTCTTTTTCTGCATGAGATAGAGCATCAGTACAGACGCCAATATGTAGAGTTGCATATCAACTGCTAAAAACCTGAAATCAAAGTATATCTACAGTGATCAAATGCTCTAACGAAATCGAATCTAAACTCCTCAATAACACAACAACTCACCAAGTCTGCAATAGGCAATGCTCATCCTTATATATGAAGTTATGGAGGTAAAAGACGTGAGTCCAGAACTTCTTCTGGCATACCTGGCTTTCATGACCAATAGTGGCGGCCCATTGCGGTCCATCACCTGATTCGCGCCACCAAGTGGCCGCAAATCCCACCACCAACAGATGGATAGGAGTCAACCTGGACAAGAAGATATACTAGATGAAAAACAGTTATTGCACATAGCTTCTTACGGAACCTTTTTTACCTAACAATACGATGTAAAATACACATTGGTAGATTAGCGAGTCCTATTTGCTTATTTTTGGAGTAGAGAAGGAGGCTGTATGCAAAGAGGAAGTTCGATAACACGATGAAGATCTGCGTCAGCGAAGAGCCATTTTTGATCAGCATTGTGATAGGGTATGTTAGGACCTGGAAAAGACATAACTTAATTATATATATTTATTTATATAAGACATAACGTACAAATGTAACATTATTTCGGATATAGAAAGGAAACGAAACGCGAAAGAATTTGATGATTGCGTGATTAACAAAAAATGGCTATGGCTGAAGCGACATTTACCTTCTCGAAGAATTCGGGGTTGTAGAGGTATATCTTGTGCTGTATTTCTGAAGCGTGAGTCATCATCACAAGCGTCAGCAGCAGCACTCTGGAACATACAAAATAAATAAGATCTATAAATTCTTTATTTGAATTAATTAGCCATTATATTCCTTAATGGATTTTCTTGAACATAAATTAATTAAGTTTAAATAAACAACTATTTAGCATAGGAAATATATGTAAAAATAGTTTCATGTTTTTAGTATCTCCAGGATATGTTATCTTATATATTCTATTTACAATTGTGAATTAAAGTACTGATTAATTTGATTATTTAATATATATTCAAAGTTAACTTTGAAATAGTTATATACCAAACTTTAATCTGTAATCATCTGTAATCATCCTGACATTTGTGAGAACAAAGAACTTTCTTTACAGTGGTATAGTTAAGCACATTATTTATACCGCACAAGATTATATCAAGAATATTTTGTTCTTATATCATATTAATATAATAATAAATACTGTTATAATATAATTAAAAGATCTAATAATTGAAAAGGTTGAACAGTTTGTTCTCTTTGCTTCGGACAAATATTAAGCCTAATTCAAATAATATTTTATTAAACGACTTTCATACATTTTTGCTAATTGAATAATATATTTATGTTAAATATTGAGCAGTGCCTACCTGATGCCCTGTACTGGAGCCAGTGCAGCCAGGCGAGGGTCCCCGTCATCATGAGTGGCTGTCAGACGACGCCAGTTCATGCACAAGGACCACGCCTGCAGCAGCTTGTTCTCTGGTACATTAATATATTAAACTCTAAATATTACTAAAGTATGTGTTAAGTTTAATTACATGCGCACTTAATACTTCTCAACTTGCAACTTTTGTACTAGGCGTGGTCATTGATTGGCTTAAGTTGGACCTTTTTTTTTTTAATGTTTAATTAAATTTTTGCAACATAGTTATGTTTGCTAAATATTTTTATATATATCAATGTTGATATAGATCTAAAAACCCTGTCAAATCCCATAGAAAAATTTGTTTTGCACCTCTTTAATAAATATATTTTATTTGTTATTTTAAAGGCAAGAGTAAGAACAGAACAGAGTATATAAATAACTATAAAAAACACTGAGTATTTCTTTACATTGTTGTGTATTTATATACTCTAGTCTGTAGAGTTAAGATAACCTCGTGAAAAACCGAAGGATGGATGGACAGCCGAGTCTCAGGAATATTGCTTCCATAAACAATTTTTGGTAGCTACTTAAAAATAGTGTTCTAAAATTACATTAACAATGTTTTCTGCATCACTAATAACCACTTTATATCACGATTGGATATTTTATAAAATTAAGTATAGCAAGTACATTGTAACCACTACACAGTAAGTCAGTCTTTATTTTAAGTAGTCACACATTGCTCCAAGAAATCCTGAAGACAGAAGAAATACTGAAATTACAAGAAATCAAGAAGAACTCCACACATGAAACTCCACTCTTTAAAATTGTTATTAATATTCAATTCTTATATTAATTAAAGTATTGAATATTTTTTATTAACATTTATGACCACTAAGTCTAAACAATATATCCAATGATGAATAATAAATCATAATTGCAAATAAAAACGCTTCTCAGGTGTAAGATGTTAGTTAATGAGTAAAGAATCAAACTTGTATGTTACCAATCCAATAAAATCCAAATAAACTATCTATCTATCTATCTAACTATTCTTTGTTTCTTTATGAATATTTGTAATAATATACCATATGCCAAAGTGTAGTTTGTAGTTAAGATACGTTCCAGGCCATTCCTTCGTTAGTGATGCATTGCTTGCATTTATACTTTATATATTATTTTATTAATTACTTATGATTACTGTAATATATTGTAATGATTATTCTTTTAATAATTTAATATTTCAAATAAAAACTGAAATTAGTTAAGCTTCTAATAATACATATAATTATTAATGTTTTATATCGCTTATGAATTATCTAGAATTGCAAGTAAAGTCGCGAGATAAAGTTATAAAAAACTAAAAGTTTAGTTAATTCGTTTCAGACGTTTTCAATTATTACCAAAGCATATATAAATATAACAAATTAATAGAGATTGAAATGTTAGTTTGAAGGTGTTTATATTTTTGTATATAATATACAACTCCAACATTATATATATATATATATATATACATATATATATATATATATATATATATATATGTATATATACATAACAAAAAATATATAGATTATTAAACATATTTGAATGAATTAAAGTAAAAATCTACATGTAAATGTAATCTACATTGTGAATTCATTTATAGATTATTATTGATCTAGGACTTAAAATCATAGTTCATATTCTCTTCCTATATCATTACATATAATGTCTCACAAATTATTTATTGAAATTAATCTAATTCATAATTTATTATGAAAATGATATATATTATTATTTATATATATATATGAATGCATAAATATATATTGCTTAATTAAGAAAAATAGCAAGAATATAGACATCACGTATAAAGGATACAGGAAAGAGAGCCAGTTCTAGATATCAATTAAAAGTGACATTCCTTATCAATGTGTAGGTGTGTTAAAATAAATGAGATTATTAAACGGTATATAGAAATATAGAAGTAAATAATGTATAAAATACCAACACATAAACAAAGAAATATTAGATAAATACATAAATAACACGGAAATAGGTTGCATGAATAGAAATAGTTTTAAAAGTTAATAAAAGTTGTCTTATTATTTTGTGACTTAATGCAATAAATTTTCATATTAAAATAATATTTAAATAGATATTCTTATAAATGATCAAATATCTATAGATAAAAACAAAATTAAAGTGTTTGTAAATCCAAATGAACAGCTTTTCATTAAGCCTATGAAAATTTATACAGAACTTGAATAAGTTTCCGTCTGTCTGTCTATTTGGTCCGGCTAATCGCTGAAACGGATGAATCGATTTTAAAGGCAGATAGCTGATGTTGTAGAGTAACTTTCGCTATTCATAAAATATACAAAAAAATGCATTCTGCGCCAACGAAGCCCAGGGTACAGCTTGTATGCATATATAGTAGAATTTTACAAATAAAATAAATGATTTATTTATGAGTAAATACGATATATCAGATAAAGTCGCGGGCAACAACTAAATTAATCTAATATTATATAAAAAGTTACTTACTTCCTTCGCATCCCACCACCAGGTCATATAGCGTGCCCACCGCATTCAATAATAGCAAAATTCCAACAACAACCAGAAACAGGAACTGTGGTATGTCCATATTGAAGTCAAGTTCTTTGTTGGTTTCACAGGAGTAAGTCTGCAGCGCTGCAGTGAAACCGTGCGGCAGAGCGTGCTGCTCAATGCAGCGCTCGAAGCGCAGAGTGGTGTTGGCTTCACGTGGGCAGCGAGAGGAGAGGCAGTACCCGCGATGCACGAGCGTACGATCGAAGTTGTGAGGATTTGAAGTATATTCCTGGAAGAGGGGATATTTAAATACAATTCAAAGCTGAAGCCAGATAAAGTTTGTCGCAATTTTTGTTTGTTTGTTACCTTAATGAACTTGTAGGAGGGGTGGTCCCGATCCGCGTTCACTCGGAAGCTTCCAAGGCAGTACAACCCATCGCGTTGCGCTAGACATCGCTCGTAGTTGTCAAGGTGGTACAGACGGGGGAGTCTCAGTAGCTCTATGTCTGCAAACACATTTTCTCAATAATTGAAACTTTTCTTACACCATATGTTATAAGTTAAATATTACCAGCACTCATAACTGCCTGTTGAAAAATGCTAATGTTAATTACAAGAAATGAAGAGACTGCACATATGCACAAATATGCAATAATTGTATTATGGAATATTTGGTAAACATTGACCTTCATTACACAATATACTCAAAAGTATTTAAACTAACCAATATTCATTATTATATTTATAACTAATTTTGGGACCTTCTATTGTGTATTGTAATCGTTTTTTTTTAATTTTCAATTAATTCGTAATGTTTAATCACATGGACACGAAGGACATACTTAAAGGAGGTTTTAATTACGACGTACCTATAATATTTATTCTAACAAATACAACCTAATCAATATTATATAAGAAAATTAAACGCCAAGATTTTTAATTATCCCATAACTATAAACTTCGTGTCAATAAATATCTTACATACAAATCTGTATGTTAGATATAAAAAAACACATGTTCCGTAGATAACATGGATTTGATATATATATATATACACTTATTTGTTCGTAGCGATGGGAATGTGCCTCCAAATTTAAATCTCCTATAAAAATCTGGTTTTTGCGCATCAGAAACAAACCCGGGTACATCGTACGAGTTATATTTTCTTAAATTTATTGCTTACAGTACATTAACAAATCTATTAAAGTATATCTTGCAATTGCTACTAGTATTCATTACAAACGAGACTATTATAAAGCTAGTTCAGATGTTTTTTTTAATAGAGCTAACATATCTATTATAAATAACATGACATGACATGAGTCTACGAGAATTAAGTCTTAGCATTCCATATAGCAACAACAAGCAACAAGCCGTATTCATTTAACTGTATTGATATGGTAAGGTATTCTTAGTTATTAATTAAACATTTTAATTAATATTTTTTCTATGTCTATAAAATGTTTATAACTAAGACTTACAGTTTTATAATTATAAAATAATTACTTTTATGATTTATTTTATAACTCGGTTATATATTTTTATAGTGTTTCAATATAAAATATTGATATATATTAAAAGTAAAGTAGAAATAGGATACTTTTTTTGTTTAGTTTTTAGATATAATTTAAATAAAACTATAAATACAAATAAATGAGATCTAAACAGCTGCAATAAAATATGCTTTATCCTTACTTGTTCAATTCAATGTCAAAAATTGTATAAAGTCAAAGAGATAAATAGTTTGCTTATTCTGTCATATATATTGTATATATATATATATATTTCAAATTTATTAGGTGCAGGATTTGAACCTGCTACTTCTGGGACATCGTAATATCTGCCAACTAAGTTACCGTGTCGTTAAAATGGAGATGAATGTTGTTTTTTATATATTATAATCGCCTTCTTGGAACGCCGACGATATCTGTTATCTGCTATATAAAATAACATTGAAAAGATACTATAGCTGAAATTTATGTCTTGTCTGCATATTCCACAAAGTTACATATAAAAATTAAAATAAACAGTAAAAAATGTATCATGATATGTGAATTTGTTAACTAAATAAACCACAAAAAGTGGAAAAATTTGTTTAAACATCCTTAAATATACAAACCCTTAACAATAAATAAGTTATAGGAGGAAAAGTAATTATTATCTGAAATCTAGCAGCGCTCGAAAATAACATGCACTAAAAATGGTCTCAACGACTCATGTAATGAGTGACAAAGAAAATATAAACGGCTGGGCAGATTTTGATAACGTTATCTATATAAGGCTGGTTAAATCCAGTAAGATTTATGATAATCATGATGTAGCAACTACGCAGTAGGAGAATAAAAAAGAGGAAAAGAATGTGAATCATAACATTTATAACATAAAGATAAATTACACAAAAGATATTGTGTATTCTATTTTATTTATTTTAGTTATTTTTTGTTACTCATTGTCTTTCCACGCATAGTACTCGGTGGGTGATACCCGCTCCATAATCGTAAAGACAAACCCCAGTAGTGGTATTCTACATTTTTATATTACTGTTTTTTTGTGTAAAAAAAATATATTCGTTAATGAAGGGATTAAGAAACTGCCAGGACTTATATTTTATGTTGGAACACGATACACGATAAACACCTAAGTAAAGATTTATGAGAAGAAATTTTTTTAAGTTAAATTTTAATGAGAATTAAATTTTAGCTGTAACTTTATTGCCTATCCAAGCCTTTATACTATTTCGATTATTCAGATAAAAAAGTGAAGAATTGAATTTCTATCTTATATTTTATATTACTCATGTATTCTTCTAACTTATTTTGTACTTCTATTACTTACCAAGTAATACGTATTATTATGTATCCAGTCTACACATATAACTCTACCGTACCCACCCTAATTAACCCCGTAAAGTTCTACAACAATAAACATTTTTATAATGATAACAATTTAACACCGTAGGCTTTTGCTTAGACTTTAGACTCTGTACCCTAAGTTAGTACTCAAGAAGAGATGGTACTCCTACTTACCTACCTAACATTATCCATTTATTTGGGGTTGGCGCAATTAGTTAATTTATTTTACGCTTCTCTGCCATACTGTTAATGTCTGTTAACGCCATCCATACGCATGGAGAAGAGGACAATCGTTGAAGATATCTTCTTCGATTGTCCTCTTCTCCCATCATCCACACTTCTCTTCTTTTATAAGAATTATATTTAACATTCTTCTTCTTACTCACTTTTATGTAATAAGAATATAACCTTATAAGTGTTCACAATAAATAAAACCTTGACCTCGCCCACTTTAAAGTTTAATTCGTCATATCACTATATGTAAAAGCGTAGGCAAAATAGATTATGCCTTAAAATAATTTACATAAAAGGAAAATCCTCTTTAACTACGTACTGTATTGTAGAGTGAGGTCCGTAAGGACGTAACAATGACCTTGCCATAATGGGAGTTTCTGGTAAAATCTATAAACCGAAAATAATTAGCTTTACTACTATATTTACTAGTATTGACAAACTCATTAATTAGCTTTCCCAAAATAATAAAAAGATGTCTTATATTCAATGAAAAAAATAATAAGAAAGGGATCAAAATATTTATTATTATGGTTGTTGTTGTTGATGTATATATTGCTATATATATATATTTTTTTTTTTTATGTTTTTTTTTTTTTTTATGAATTTACCATAGACTTGTAGTCCATGCCATTTTTAGTTTAGTTCAGGCACAAGAATTACTTTAAGAAATACATAAATAAATATTCTGTTTGTAGCAATATATCAACAACGCTCTATTGAAAATAAATACAAAATTATAAATTTTATAGCAAATCATCATCAGTATCCTCAAACTGAAGGCAGCGATGCTTCAACAATGTAATACAGTTTATTTCAAAGTAGTAGATGCCACTTATTTCTTTTCCTCAAGTAATAAGAGATCAATAAAATTATATACAATCTACTTATATTAAGGTGACATTTCCTCTTTTAAATGTATATCCAAGTGTAATCGAATTAAAGGTTACCACACCGTATTATTTTATCCTGTGGTTTTATTTTAATCCAACTATTTATCTTTATTTTTCTGTAACATTTTCAATTGAAAATTTTAATAATATCAAATATTTTTCTTGATTTTTTAGTAACGTTTTAAGTTAAAAAGTAATCTACATTGAGTTAGAAAAGACCCCAGTTTAATTTTTATCAAAATTAATCGTGTACTTTCTGGTATTATTAACAAAGTAACAAAAAAACATATGAATATTTAATAGCATTGAACTAATACATATATAAATACATTTTCTAATTTCTCATCACATTCATAAACTATTAAAAATGTTATTGGTTTGTAGTTAAAATAATTATAAAATTATCCTTAAATGTGTTATTTAATTATATTCAAAATCAAATCGGCTGAGAAAATTAGTTTGTTAATCAAAATCTTAAAGTTAAAATAATATTGCGTATTCAAAATAGCGAATATTTTTTATAATTGCCAATTAAATAAACAATTAAAAAACTAATTTATTTCGACTGAAGAAATTAAAAAAAATATTTTGATAATAAATGATAAAAATTTAAAAACTAATTTAAATACAACATTTAATTAAATATAATTTTTTAACACATTGAATGCACGTTTAACAGTATTACCCCTGGTAATAATAATAAAAATGATTACCGTTGTACTCTCCAGCGGCCGACGCCGCGACTAGCACGACCACTAGCACTGACCACATGCTCCCCGACCACTACGAGTACTGCCGCCGCTTCGCTCCACACTCTTAAATAACTTCGCATTGTGGATTGTCAGTACAGATCTACTCAGCCTGTTTATCTCATATAATTAATTCCTGTTTGTTTTAATTGTGGTATTTTTATGTAGGATTTGAGATTTTATTGATACCTTAGGGTTGGTTTGATATTTAATCAAATATATTTATAGATATTATTTCATCGATACAATAAGAACATATATAATATGACAATAATTTAATTGGTATAACAGATGGGATGGGATGAGATCATATTTTCCCTATAACACTACAATCCCTCGTCTATTGATATTACAAACTTAGAAGGTATCAAATTAAGCTAAAAACTATGTAGACTTAAAAATACAGTTTAATATGTACAATGAATTACTAATAGTACAGTATAGTTGTAAATTAATTCAAGTCGTTCAAGTGATTATCAAACATAATGAATGATCTTGTAGATTCTGAAATCGCTGGCTTTTTTGAAGTTATGTCGCAGGAAAATATAGCGTCTATAAATAATTAGTGTTATAATAGGTTATCAGAAAAATGTTTCTAGTTCAAAAAGAGATTTTAAATATTTAGTAAAATTTGTTTAGAGTTATTTTTTTAATTTTTTTTTTTAAATATATTGTTTACAGAAAAATTAAATAGTTGTATAAAGGCCTTTCGTTTGTTCTTAAGGTAAAATATAAAAGACATTCTTTTGCGAGTCATATATATATATATTACAGTAGAAATATTATATTGTTAATAAATTAGTAGTAAATTTAACCCGTGTCTCTGTTTAGAATTTCCTGTTTTTTTTTAATTGAACATATTTTAATAATATGTTATGAATGTATTTAACCTGGTCATTATTATTGTTCTAATCTTGTTGATAATTGTCTAATAAAAGTTGTTTCTCTCGTAACTTGAACTGGTATACTAGTTTTCAGTAATTACAATGTTGGCAAATCAGTTTATACATAATAACACAACATAGTTTTGTTCGCTAAATAGAAACAAAAAACGAAAAATAAACAAATAAATAAATAAATAAAGAAAGTTAAAATTATTATATAATTTTAAAGGTGGTATAAATTATTATAATTTTAAAGGTGGTAGAGCCTAGCTGTAGTTATCTGACTGCAGCTCGTATTGGGCTGGCTCGACCGGGGAAGGACCACCCTCTCACAGAAGACCGACATGTAGTAACCAAATTAATTTGGTTATGTTTCGTCGGTGAGTGAGAGAATCCGGAAGCCCAACCCCCCCCCCCCCACGCCAAACATGAAAGCGATGCCTACAAGAAAAATACCCCAGGAGGGTACCGGCTTTGATGAAGCCGGGGACCCCCTCCCCGAGCAAAATCGGGGAAATGATTCTCGGATTTTCCTCGGGCTGCCCGTCGTATCTGGGGCGGGCAAAGTATCGCCTTTTGTGTTTCTTGAGGGCAAACGACGAGTCAACGCAGCGGCACCCCGACCCACTCTAAATGTGGACTTTTGCAACATCCGGGGACTTCATTCCAACTTGAACGCCGTCCACTATCATCTAGAGACGGCGCAGCCGGCCTTGTTGTTTCTGACGGAGACGCAGATATCTCAACCTAGCGACACAGCGTACCTTTCATACCCCGGGTATAAATTAGAACATCATTTTATACCACACGCCGGGGTATCTGTGTTCGTAAGGGAGGATATCTGCTACCGTCGCCTTCAGGTTTTTGAAGGTCGGGACCTGTCTGTACTCTGGCTGCGCGTGGATATGGACGACCATGTCAGAGTCTACGCATGCCTCTACAGGTCCCATAGTGGTAATGCAGAAACGGATCAACTCTTAGGCCATGTTCAGGCGAAGATTGACGATCTGCTTTCACAGATTCCCTCCGCCGAAGTCGTAGTCCTCGGGGACTTTAACGCACACCATGCCGATTGGCTAGGGTCACGTGCCACCGACTACGCGGGGAGATCTGTGTTTGACTTTGCTCTGGCAAATGGTCTGTCCCAACTGGTAAAGACGCACACTCGTCTACCGGACGTGGACAGCCATATGCCCTCTTTGTTGGATCTTCTGCTGACTACACATCCCGGAAAGTACCAAGTCACTGTCGAGGCTCCCTTAGGGTCCTCTGATCATTGCTTGGTACGGAGTGTAGTGCCCATTGAACGCCCAGCTCGCACAAGACCTGCGACTCGACGCGTTTGGCACTACAAGTCAGCGGATTGGGATGGAATGCGGTCCTTTTTTGCATCCTACCCATGGGGGCCGATTTGTTTCCCTTCCAATGATCCTAGTGACTGCGCTGCGACTGTAGCTGATGTGATACTTCAGGGCATGGAACTATTTGTACCAAGCTCTGTGGTACCACTTGGTGGCAGATCGCGGCCTTGGTTTGATGCGTCTGTTAGGGCTGCAGCAGCTGGCAAACGGCAGGCTTATCAAGCTTGGGCTAATGCGCTAGTCACTAAGGATCCGAACTCTAGAGTTCTGAAGAGGAAATACAACCGCGCCTCCAGATTCTTCAAACGGAAAATTGCTAGAGCGAAGTTCAAGCATGTCGTCAAAATTGGGGATCAGCTAGCAAAGTACCCACCTGGCACGCGCAAGTTCTGGGCGCTTTCCAAAGCCAGTCTGGGAAACTTCTGTCAGCCATCCCTACCGCCATTGCACACTGGGAAGGACTCTTTGGCCCACACGGCAAAAGAGAAAGCCGATCTCTTAGGCACTCTTTTTGCCTCAAACTCGACTTTGGACGACCAGGGGAAGGCACCGCCTGTCATCCCACGGTGTCCGAGCTTAATGCCGGAAGTAGTTTTTCGGCAAAAACTCATCCGAAAAGCCCTCCTTTCCTTGGAAGTTCATAAGTCGAGTGGGCCAGATGGTATCTCCCCAGTTGTGCTACGAACATGTGCCCCTGAGTTGACACCAGTTCTAACGCGTCTATTTCGGTACTCCTACTTGAAAGGCGTAGTCCCGGTCTCATGGAAGCGTGCCCTTGTCCATCCGATCCCTAAAAAAGGTGATAGCGCGAACCCAGCTAACTACAGACCTATCGCCATTACCTCTCTGCTCTCCAAAGTAATGGAGAGCATTATCAATAAACAGCTCCTAACCTACCTCGAGGATCACCAGTTGGTCAATGACCGGCAATATGGCTTTCGCCATGGTCGATCGGCTGGTGATCTTCTGTTGTATCTTACACACCGTTGGGCAGCTGTTATTGAAAGCAAGGGAGAGGGTCTGGCAGTTAGTCTGGACATGGCGAAAGCCTTCGATCGTGTATGGCACAAGGGGCTTCTTTCGAAGCTACCTTCCTATGGGCTTCCCGAGAGTTTATGCAAGTGGATCACCAGCTTCCTCACTGGGCGGAGCATAGAGGTCGTTCTCGACGGTTTTTGCTCGGACCCCAAGCCCGTGAATGCTGGTGTACCCCAAGGCTGCGTGCTATCCCCAACTCTGTTCCTCCTGCACATCAATGATATGTTGGATATCTCCAACATACATTGTTAATCGGATGACAGCACTGGGGATGCAGTATATTCCGGCCGTGCAGGTCTCTCTCGAGAAAACGTCGACGAGTGCCGAAAGAAACTTGTGTCTTCTGTAGAGACTTCCTTGGGGATGATCTCTGAGTGGGGTGAACTGAACCACGTTCAGTTCAATCCCCTAAAGACACAAGTTTGCGCGTTTACCACTAAGAAAACCCCATTTGTCGTATCACCGCTCTTCGAGAGCACTCCCCTCATTGCCTCGCCAAGTATCAGAATACTGGGTCTCGACATTTCCAGCGATTGTCAGTTTCGTGGTCATCTGGAGAGCAAGGCCAAGTTGGCCTCGAAGAAATTGGGAGTGATTAATAGAGCGAGGCAGTACTTCAGTCCTGGCCAAAGACTTGCGCTCTATAAGGCGCAGGTCCGGCCACACATGGAGTACTGTTCTCATCTCTGGTCCGGATCACCCCAATAGCAGCTTCTACCATTTGACCGCGTACAACGGAGAGCCGCTCGGATTGTCGGGGACCCGGTGCTCTGCGAACGGCTGGATTCTTTGGCATTGCGTAGAGACGTGGCTTCTTTGTGCGTCTTCTACCGCATTTACAACGGGGAGTGTTCCGAAGAACTATTCGATCTGATGCCTGCCGCCGAATTTCATCACCGCACAGCGCGCCATCGCCTCCAATACCATCCTTACCACCTGGATGCGTGGCGATCCTCTACTGTGCGGTTCTCAAGAACATTTTTTCCACGTTCCACTCGTTTGTGGAACGAACTCCCTTCGGCGGTATTTCCGGATCGGTACGACATGGGTACCTTCAAAAAAGGCGTCTACTCCTATCTACAAGGCCGGCAACACTCTTGTAAATCCTCGGATGTTGCAAGAGTTCATGGGCGGCGGTGATCACAAGTCATCTGTGACCCGCCAGCTCGTTTGCCCTCCTCTTCCATAAAAAAAAAAAAAAAATTATTGTTTATTTATTTATTTATTTATATATTTTCCACTTTGAATCCATACCAGTGATCACTTGTGTACGTCAAATGGAAGGGACAGTGTTTAGTGATTTGTCATGTATTATTTTTAGATATTAGATATTTTTATTTAATATAGACATTGTAGACATTACTATTGATAATGATTAAATAATTAAATAGAATAAGTCATAAATTGATAATTATTTTTTTCATCCTAAGCATCAATTAGTAAGATAAATACCTCGTTCGACAGGGTCGATCGTGTTGGGTAGATTCCCGTCGGTCGGATCGACAAAGAAAAACTAGCCAGCAGTATTCTACTGGTCATTACGAGTCTTATGACGGGTCATTCTGCATATATTAGGTGAGCGAGGAACCACCCCCCACCCCTATTTCCTAAACGGGGGGTCGCATCAAAAAACTTTTCGGACAAAAAAGTTTCCTCTTTTAATTTGTTAATTTTCTAAGTTTTTCTCGACACGAAAATTTTGCCTTCTTCTGTGACTTTTTTCGGTTTTTAACTTTCAACCCCCCCAGCCCTCCAACCCCCCGACCGATTTCCAGCGTTCAAGAACTTAACCTTCATTTTGTCCTTAAGAATGTGTATACCAAGTTTGAAAATCCTCCGTCAATATTTGCGACCTGTAGCGTGTCCCAAAAAAAACGAGATGCTACGTTTGTCCTACTAATTTATCCTATCGACCTGTGAAGTCAGATTTTGCCTCTGATGAATTTGGACTGATGGATCATATATACATATATATATAGAGGCATATATATTTTTTTTTTTCGACGGATTCTCAATCTCCAGTTCATAAACGGCGTAGCCTACTACCCCCTACTCTGGGGTCTGGGTCCCGTCATCGCATCGATTGCAATAGGTAGATTCATCTATGGAATCTACCTAAAATATTAATAACTTTACAGAAAATGTAGACTTTCCCTGTTCTTAAGTTAAATGATGATTAAGTAATATCATCATTTAACTTAAGAACAGGGTTGATAGAAAAATATCCGATGATTAAGTAATTTTGACACGATTAATTTAAAAGATTGATTTATTATTAATATAATTTGAAGAAACTATTGATCGAGTGCTGACAACAAAATATTGTTACTCGTATATTTGCTATATTACTCTTGAAAGGCATCTTCTAATACTAATTCTGAGGAACGTAGTGTGATTTTTGTCAATCTGTTTGTTGTCTGTTTAATGGTGTTATAAAAAAATCTAAATTTACAATTAAAAAAAAATGCTAAGTACGTAATAGAGTAACGGCCAATTTCGGGAAGTGGATTAGAATAGGATTTGAAAGGTCCGTTGTGATTGGTTGTCATTCACGTCGTCAACCAATCGGAATGCAAGCATTTTGACGGTTAATTAGTCATTATTATGTTATTAACACTCTTGATATCTAGTTCAAATAAGTTAATATAATTATTTTTGATGTTGTAACCCCTATCACGTATTAATGGACGAACACAGGAAGCCATCGCTGCCGCGTTTAAAGTCAAGGCTTTGACATAATTATGAACAAATACTAAAAGAACTGTTAATCAATTACTTGTAGTACTCTTATTATAAAGGTCGAGTAAGTCTTGTAGTTTAAGGTAAGATTACCTGCGCTTTGACGCTACCTTGCTCTATATTTGTCTCTAGTTACAGATGGTTAGAGATATTTGATTCTAATATTTCATTTACATTTGACGTAAAGAATGTACAATTGTCTCTTTGTTGATGATTTTTAATGTATAGGTATAGATTAATGTCACTGTAATTATAGATATAATTGTCACGACTATGACCGTCTGGCATAGCGTTATTAATTTTCTTTGATAGATGGTCTTAGATCTCAGGTCAACAACAGAGACAATACTTACCTTAAAAAATATATTCTCTTTTTATTAAGATCAAACGAGTATTTATTCATATATATATATATACAATGTAATACAGTACGACCAAATTTTCTTAAGATTCTACTAGCATGTGACGTCATCTCCTCACAACCAAAGTGATAAGTAGAACAATTTACTGATAAATCGTACATATATTCTTAATAAAGTATAGATACACTAAATTATAAAAGAGGCCATTTTCAAAAATAATAATTAAACACAAAGAATAGGTATTTCTTTTCGATATTTTGACAAAAGATAAAATAATTAAATACATTCATCAATGTGGACATTGTTTGGAGCCGTCTCGAGTTCCAAGAAGAAAGTAGATATATACTTACTTTATATACATATTTTCATTTATTTATATATTACTGAAAAATATTTAGGCAGTGGTTGAATCTTTACATGTTGAAAAAAAAACGATTTATATATATATATATATATATATATATTTGTCTCTAGAATAATAATGTCAATAAGAAGTAGTTCATACAATTTAACTACAAAACAAGTGAAATGATAACAGAAATATGTACACGCTATGGTATAACATTTGATAAGAAAATATGTTTAAAATATAATAAAATACAAATGTTTTTTTTATCTATAATTATTCAAATATTAAAGTTGTAATGTTTACTGGAGCAATGAATGTAGCTTTATAAACTTCATATTTCCTATTGAACTTTTCCGTAGGGGATAATTAAGATTGGTATAAAATTATATCCAGGTTACATACATTTGGGAAAGGTGGAAAGACGGAATATATAGATTGTATATGATATTGAATATGCCTGTGGGATATACAAATGACAGATATAATAAATTAATTCAAAATATATATTATAAAACCCTTGCTATTGCATCAAGTGTTTATAATTTAATTTATATTTATTTTATTACTTTGAGATACCGTTGTTTCAAATTACTCCAGTTTCGTTGCTATAATTCCTTATTTAATTGGAATATCGGGATAAAAAGTAGATGTCACTCACTAAAAATACAACTTTCGACAAGTAAAATTTGTTCAGTTATTGTAGTCTATTCATTAAAAACAAAGACAGATAACTTTTTTCATATTTATAATAATATAAAATTTATATTCTACAATTAAAATTAATGTCATTTGATATAAAGTTTATCTTAATCTTAATATAATCTGTTACTTTAATGTATGTGTAATTACATATGAACGTACTCGTATGAACTGACTACCGCCTTGGTATTTTGTTTATATCATACTTATTATATATATAATAGCGGATATTTAATATTGTTATGACTTTATTACATTTGGATTTATTTTCGATCTCCCTACATATTATTTAATAGAAACAATGTTTGCAGTCAGTAGTCTGAGGCTTGTTTTAGGATGGACAACAATCCAACCAGAAGGATGGACACTTTTTCACATTTATTAGACTTTATCCCCGATGACTTTAAAGAAAAAAGATAACCCCTATTTATATTTTTTTACCCCTCCCGCAAACAAGATATATGTACACTATAGAAATACAAAACGACCTATGTTTCTTAATAAAATTTTAAGGTTTTACCCATTTCTTGTGTGACCTAAGATTTGCGCAATCACATTTTCTTAGTATATATTACTTTTTATCAAAATCGATCAAACGGTTCTTGAGTTATACAAAGAGACATACATACAAAAATAGTGGAATTAGTATCAGTAGTATATCGTTTATTACAAAATAAAAATACAGATGTACAGACAGAATCAATACATTTTTTTTATATACAGTTTGTTGCCGGTTCTACGAATCGTTAATTAGATCTTGTTTTATATGTGTATTATAATGTATGGAAATAAATTCTTTGATTGACACTAATAATAATAAACTGTTCTTATGAGAATAAACCATGAAATCCTGTTGGACAAAACATTGAAAATAATGATTCATTTTACAAATACTTATTATATATAAGATAATATTTATTTTATATAATTTTTTTATATATTGGGATATTATTGACCTGAGAATTGACCCAAGAACTTGGTTGTAACATTTAAGCGACATTTGTATTTGGTTAAGTGTTTAATTAAAATAAATAATGTATGTGTGATCTTTTAACAAGGAAGCAAGCGAGCTAATTTGTAACAGCTAATAAGTAAAAGTGACGTACAAATCTGACCTTATGAGATAAAGTTCAACTGATTAAAGTGATCTTTAAACTCATTTTGTCCTTTTATCTGTCTTTGTACTTTATAATTTGAACTTTAAAAAAGTATCTTAAGGTCAAATAATAATTGTTTTGTTCAGGAAATCTCAACAAAGAGATGAAGATCGAAATTGGAACAAAAATTTGTAGTGTCTCTGTGGCTGTGGTATTGGTGGCGTCTATATTTTGTGGATTTTATATTCCGGAAGTGGATAAAATCAAATAATATGCATGGGTTTATATTATATTATTATAATTATCATCTTAATATATGGTTTTATTTGATTTCTAGTATAATTATATGAATGTATCTGTCTATTTCTTCATACTTCGTACTTAATCTGTCTGTGCATCTCATTAAATTCTAGTTTGTATAATTAAAATGTATATGATATAATGTATATGAGAGTAATTGAGCAATTATAAAAACTTGTCCATTTGTATGTAATCCTGTTTTTTGTAAATATCTGTTGTTAGTAAACAACTTTTAGTGTTCTGTTAGTCACAAAACATTCGGCAAATAGGGTCGAATCATGAATTGTATTTTCGAAACTTTCATTAATTAAGTTTAACCAAATTTTTGATTTTATTAAATCTGGATATCTGGACTTTTTACATTAAAACATTTTTAATATTAAATTAAAAAGTGTGATGAAATTTTTCGAAAACTTATTAATGTATCGGAAACCGCAATGTCAAGTTTATTGATAAAAATTTTATATTATTAAAAAATATTTTTTATCATTCCTGATTTCCGTTTTAAGATAAGGGACGGAAAAATGATAATTTTTGATACATTTTTGCTTTTGAGTTTTTAAAAACTATGTAAAATTTATGAATTACTATACTGTACTTAACATAATATCCTGGAAAGTCAGAATCAAGCATACCTTAACAATTATGTAATAAAACCATTAATAGATGCATTTACAAAAAATATTATTCGCATATACACATACTTAACATTCTAAAAAATAATAATATAAAAAAAATAAACAAAGACAGGGTACCTTTTTATCGATCCATGTGTGTGATGACGCTCTTCAAAATCAGACCTATCTCAACTAAGAAATAAGGAAACAATAAAATTATAAATTTAAATAAATATAAATAGGTGTACCTTATATTTACATAATAATATTAATATAAATAATAAAAGAGGACCAAGGTAAATATATGTTATGAAAAGTAACAGTATATATATATATATATATAATTATTGCAAAACTTGATTTTAATAGCAACACATAAATATTGCGTACTTAATAGAAAAAACATGTCATAACAAGATCATGATATCATATGCCTTAATAATTATCACCTTAATTGAAACGTCTTTTCTTTCTTATGAACTAGTTTCTATATAAAGTTTTATTGAGCAAAGCGAGCGGAGCGTTCTACTGGAGACTTTTTCACATTCTTTGTCACGAATAGGCTCGTAAACTACTTGACGGAAAATTATGAAATTTTGCAATCAAAAAGACACACATTACGTATGTTACAAAATATTTGAAAAATGTCATGTCGTTGAGGAATAATCGTCAAAAAACTGATATCCCATATACATATATATATACCGCCAACAAACAACAAACAACAACAACCAACACGCCATGTTCCGAACGGCGGAAGGTGGAGGATGTGGAAAGGCGTATTGCTGCCCGTAACAGAGTCAACGGTGCTTTGACTGCATTGTCAAGACGGCGAAACGTCAGCATAGCTGCACGTTGGGCTGTACACAATGCTGTTTTGCTACCGACGCTGTTATACGGCAGCCAAACGTGGGTAACACAAAAGAAGAATGTAAGAAAGATTAATGCTGTAGAGATGCGATTTCTTCGCAGAATATGCGGAGTCAGTGTAGCTGATTAAATCCGCAATGAAGAGATCCACAGAATGGCAGGTACTAGCGAAGATGTCACGGTGAGAATGAAGAAGAACGAGCTCAGGTGGTTTGGGAACGTCGAACGAATGAGTGATGAAAGAATGGTAAAACAGATTTATATAGGAACAGTGAGCGGTAAGAGAGACATTGGGAGGCCTCGAGTGACCTTCGAAAACACAGTATCTATGATACTGGAGGAAGGTCACGTAAAAAGCATGAGGACCCCCCGGAGAGCACGTATGAAGAGGTTGTTGTCTGTGCCCGATGCGAAAGAGGTACTCGTATGCAGGGACCGTAGCGTTTGGCGTAGATGGGGCGTAAAGATAAATAAATAAATAAATAGTTAGGAATCGGAGTACGTCTGGGATTCATGGTTTCCCCTGGTTCATTAAAAATATACATGGGTGTCGCATTTAATTAGTTTGACGTAAAAATATTAATTATTATTAGTATTATGTCATGTAATAATTTCAAATATTGTCTAAAATAATAAATGTTGTATTATATTGATTGTATTTATTTTAGAAATCACAGTTGATGCTAAGCTACAATGGAGCCCTCATATAGCTGGAGTGGCTAGTAAACTTAGCTCTGCCGCGTACGCTGTTAAAAAAATTTAATCCCTAACTGACGATATTACTGCTAAGTTAGTGTATTATAGTTATTTTCGTAGTATAATGTCTTATGGTATCGTACTGTGGGGTAGTGCTACCGATATAAATACCATTTTCGTTTTACAAAAAAGAGCTGTCCGTGCAATTTACAACCTGGGCCCTAGAGATTCTTTAAGAGATAAGTTTAAGCAAATTAATGTACTTACGGTCGCCAGTCAGTATATTTTTGAAAATCTTAAATATGTAAATAAAGATACTGACAACTTTATTAAGCACAGTAATATACACACTATAAATACCAGGAACAAACACAAGCTCGCGTTACCTATTACTCGACTTAAAAGTGAGTAAATCTTTCATGGGGCAATGTTATACAATTTGACAACAAAGTCCCAGCAAACGTTCAAGCATTACCATTTAACAAATTTAAGAGAATAACTAAGGAACGTTTGTGTGCAAAAGGATACTACAATGTATCTGAATACTTAGAGGATAATGCACCGTGGGTATGAAGCGATCGCTGCCAGGCTACTTCAAGATTATTTACTTAGTATTGTAATGTATTTATGTAATTTAGAATTTATGTACAAATTAAATCTGTCGCCAGTTCTTCTCAGGTCTGTGGGAATTATTTTTCCGAGCTGGTGGAAGCTTTGACAATGAAAAAATGTTTTGTATGAAACTTATTTGCAATAAAGATTTTTGATTTGATTTGATTAGTAACATAAAATATAAGATGGAATTAATAGAAAGATTTGTATATTATTCTAAAATAAGCAGCGTTGGACTATTTTATTATTAAGCTAGTTTTGTGTCGATTCTTTATCTCTGCTTATTTTCAGGTTATATCTCATAGACAAAAACAATAGATAAGTCTCAGTAATTTTTTTTTTATAAAACGTCTAAATATATAATTTTCAACGCTCGTTTTCCTTTAACATCTGTCTAAGCTAAAGGTATATCTATAATATGTCACATTAACCTGATTGCTGGATTAATGATAAGGGTAATCAACGCTTAGTCAGATATCAATTTCTTATCCTGTAATTGAAAAAACTTTCTCTGAAACCATAACTAGACCAGATATTCCCCGCGACCCTATTATAAATTAATATCCGTAGACATATGTATAAAAAGTTATGTGATTTATATTGGTTAAACAGTATTTTTAAATTAAATTTATTGCATATAAAAACTATATTTCGAAAGATAACATAACCAAGACCGGCAGTTTATTCTTGTGAAAAAAAATTAAAAAAAACACACACACACACAGTCTACTTATTTTACACATTTTATTTCTTTTATGTATTATATTAAACATATTTTGTGTAAACTTATGTTAAGAACCTGATGAGAATTCATTAATTAAAAACTAATTTTACTACTACTTTTAGCTGCTGCTGTTTTTTATTATTAAGTAATAAGTAATTAAAAAAACTACAATAAATTTTACGATCATATCCGGAACATGCGCGGCCGCATTTCAAATGACGTGTTGTCATAAAACAACAATTCACTGAGAGTGATACTTATTGGATCACGTGGCTTTTTATTCCTTTTATATTATTATATAGTATCTTTCTGCAAATCTAATTTATCATAATATTTTTATGAAAGTAAAACATTTTAATACCTTGATAATTTTTTGCCTATCAGTGCAATATTAAAACAATTTTGCCATGATTTTCATTGTGATGGTAACTTAGCAGAATATTGTACACCTGCACAAATTTAAGGTTTTAAAAACATTAATTTGAAGGTTTTAATGCTTAAAACCTTCAAATTAGTGTTTTCTAAAATTATTAAATCCGTGGGCGAACCCTAATATAAACAAGGTTATATGACTAAAACATGACACAATAACAGCACTCAAACTGAGTCTGGAATATCATTTTTTTTCTAATATGTATTACTAACATTATACTAATGAAGGATCTTTGTAGACTTAGGAGACGAAATAAAGAAATGGTATATTTTAACACATTGTTATAAAAATTGCCATCAATTTTATAACTCTATGTTAAAAATAGGCAAGTACGCTTAATGCAGATTAGATTTCTGGTTTCGTGTCCTTTAATAAGGGTTATTAACCCTTAACAATAATTCACAGGACTTTCAAAGAGCGAGAAACAACAAAGAACTAGAGACTATTTCATCACTTATTATAATGTGATTAATAGATGTGGCCTTCACTAAAAAAGTTTTAAATTCCTTTCAACTTTTTAATTCTAAATAAGTTTAAATACATTTTTTATGGACCATAATACTTCTACTCCTGTTATTTTATACTGAGCTAACACGTACATGGTTGTATTGCGATGCCTATATTATATACTCACAGTTTTAAATAAAACGATTCAAGATACTATACCACAGTAGGACAAAATTATTTCGAATGACGAATAACAAATGAATAAATCGTATGTATAGTTATTCGAAGTAATAAATAATTTCATTTATTCAAAGGAAAATTATTCAAATTAATTAGTCGATTAATGAATAAAAATAAAACAAAGAATAATGGTTTTCAAATCAAACACTTATTTGTTCAACATTTTTAAGTATTTACAATTTTGATTATTTTTAATATTTGTTTTCATCATTATTCTTTCATCAAACATGTTGTAAGTAAGTCAAATAAATTGTATTTGACTTAGTAAATTATTAAGGCAAGTTTATTATAGTGTTTATTATATTTTTTATTTAAATATAGTTTTTATTTCAGGATAACGATCTAAAAATGAATGAACGGCCTTCTTCAGAAAAATATTGCGAGGCAATCACATCAGCTCTGGTTTTAGGGGATTTTCTTTGTTTATCTTAAACAGATTGTACTACCCTAAATTGTAAGTCTCTCTTATAAGATTACTCTGTTATCATTTTATTGTAAAATGATCAGTTGTAGACAATTAAAGTTTTAAATAATGTTTGATAATATTTTCTGTAGGTTTAATAGCTTACGAGATATAGAACGACAATTCTTAACATCCCTTTTTCCAAGATGGCTGCCGGGAGAAAAGGGTACAATCCCACAAATTTGCACTGAAGCATATAGTAATCCTACACATCAGAAAAATAAAAGTCCATCCTTTAAAAAACGCACACTAAGGCTTCAGAAATGTAACATAAAATTAATTAGAATACTCACCACGTTTGAATATAAGTAGTTTGAATATAATGTAATTATTACGAACGACTGTATATTAAATATTTAATTTTATAAAATTATACTATACAATATTATTATAATAAAATCATTTTTTAATCATTACGCTTTTTACTTAAAATCAGATATAAATATAATTGACTATTTAGATACTAAATAATTTAACAATATTTTGTAGTTTCATCAACCGACTAAACTAAATGTGATTTGGGTGGAAATAGTAAAAGCAAGACTGGTTTACGAACCGCGAGCTGCTCGCCGGTACCGGATTGCGATAACACAGATATATATTTTCATAAAAACCGCGTAACTCCGTTTGTCTGTTTATCTGTTCGTGGGCCACATTCGAACTACTAAACAGATTTTGATAAAATCCTTTGTGATTACTATTTGCCCTTTTTGTGATTTTTACTTTGTATATTTGTATTTGTAAAATTTGTATATATTTTTTTGTCTAAGTGTTGTTAAATTGTTGGGTAAATTTACCCATTAACCCGAAAATGCACTAAAATCATTCAGCTATAGTATGTACATTTAAATAAATACATTTAAATGCGAAAGTAAGTGTCTGTGTTACGCTTTCACGATCAAACCGCTTGCCTATGGTGATGAATATAGTTATATGAAACACAGACAGACAGTTAAATAGAAAATGAAATATAGATATGGTTTGAGACCCCCGGATCCTTCTCTAGCCTACTTTTCGTACCGGAAATTAAACCAGAAGCAGATGGGAGATTAATTTACAAATTAGGGACAAGAAAAAAATATTTTTTCTTTTTCGGTAACCAGAAGGAAAACAAAGTATTTATTCTCTATTGCATCGAGCTGTAATATCGAAAGAATTTATAATTCTTTATTAAATTTTTAAATTAATATCCTTGTATTCCTTCGTTTATTTGTTTATTTATTTTAATTAATAAGAATACAGCAGCATACAAACAATATTTTAATAACAATAATCCTACAAAAATATAAATTCAATTGTAGAATTGTTGTTTAATATATTTACTATCTAATAATATTGAATTAGAAAATCACAAATGTGTATAAGGAATGAATTCGTGCATCTTCGGGTCATTAAATAAATTTTCATACATTAACAACAATATGTTGTGAACTGTATTAATTGCTATGAATCAACAATAGATAAAATATTATCCGCTTGTCAAATAACATGAAGCATTTTAGATAGGTTTAAATAATTAAAAGGTTGTTTTAAAACATTTGGAGATGTGCGAGTCAGACTCGCCCAATGGGGGTTCTGTTTTGTGAGTTACAATTATTTTGGAATTAAGTTTTAGCTATTTCTGAAATTAGGCTTCCAAAATCTATTACTCATGAATGGCACCTAAATTTTATAAGGGGCTCTGGTATTGTATATTTATATTTTATTGTAAATAAAAAAATATGCAACTTAATAAATTAATTAAATATGTTTTGATATTTATATACGTTTTTTAAATGATACTTCACACGAACTAGTAGCTTCAATTTTAAATTTCGACACTTTTTTTTTATTTAATTAAACGGAAAGTACCCTAGCAATTTTGACGCCCTTAAAGGGTCGTTATATGTTATATGCATTTTTTTTAGCATAAAGTGCCTTATCTTTAATTACGTTAATTAAGATGTTTTATTTTTCACAGCTTCAAAGGTCTGTAGATTAAATTATACTAAAGTATTTTGTATTTTGATTCGTATTGATTCGTTTTGATTTCTACTCGTTATCTCCACGCGTTACCGAAATTGGGGGTTTCAGACAGACCGACCGACAACAAAGTGATCCTATAGGGATTTCGTTTTTTTTTTGTTTTACAGAACGAAACCCTAAAAACGCTTACTTCTATCTGAAACTTGTCAACGTTTTGATAGATCTAATGCAACACCGGCCATGTAAAAGCAATTTATATACAAATTATTAGAAATAACAAACATGTGACAAACACTAAATTGTACAAGAAACCTTTATTTCATTGGTACTAAAATTACTAGTTTCTATTCACCTAAGCTGTACCACAGAATGGCAATGCAGTTATGCAAGTATCGCTGCAGTGCAGTGAGCGCCATGACGTCTGCGCACGCGCTCCTCTTTTCCTTGCTCTGTGTATACTCGAGCGCACTCGACCACCATGTATACGATCCAGCCATCGATACTATTAATTCTGAAAGCCTCTACTCTAGAAATGAGAGTTGGTTAAAATACAGTGATAATATAAATAAAATAGTGGTAAAGGAAAAGACAGTGGACGAAGATATCATTTATAATCTCAGCGGTTGGTATAATTTAATTTATTTATTACTCTTACTAATACCAAAACCAAAATGAAATTTATTACCGATATGTCATTAAAATAATTAAGTTAATAAATAAATGTCTATTATATGTATGCATGTTTATTTTTAGCAGTTTATTTAATAAGTATCGGTTCATTTAAGTTTTAGATAGGTTTTCAATTAAATTGTCAGACGCTGGGTAATGTAATGAAATATAATGTTTTCCCGTAAAGTTTTAAGTAATATAAGTAATTTTATTTATTTATTAAGCCGAGTTATAAGTCAATTAATAGGAAAATAAACATGTTTCAGAATATATGGAAGTTGGAAAGTATCGAGAGGACTTTTAGGTTCACTTAGCTAGCTATTTTTATTAATTTAAATTTGTTTTTTTGTTGAAATATTGATTGTATGACATATAAGCTTATGTTATGAGATAGTTAGTAAAAAAAAAAGATAATTCAATAAGCCATACCTATACCAAAATGTTAATAACTGAAGTCAGTTTTCATATTCGTGAATTGGGATTAACACTGGTAAAATAATTTTTAACACAATTTAAACACAATGTTATAAAATTTACATTTAAATTTTATATCGTTAAAGAATTGTTTAATGTTCATTGCATACCACGTGTCTCTTATTGTCAGGGAATGATTCCTGTCCAGCTCTCAATCTCAATTTCTTCCACGCTCTTCTATTGTCATCTCACTGAAACTCACTTCTTTATGAACATTATAAAATTTTATCTAAGCTGTTTATTTGAAAAATATGTACACAATGCCAGATCGGAAGTTAAGAAATCATTGGAGATAGATGACAACTTAACTGACTTACTGATAGACCTAAATTCCGTTTTCCCGTAAACACGATTGCTGTAAAGCATTTGAGATATCCGGTTAAAGTTAAAATGTAACTAATATACTTAATTCCATTATAGTTAATTAAATCCAGTTATAGTTCTATTTTAAATTTGTTGATTTTGTAAATTATAAGGTTAGATACAAGTAGAGCAAAAGATGGAGTACAAAACTAAATACTTCCTGCCAATTTAGATGAAGAGTACTATGCAATGCCCCGGCTGTTCCACCTGGATGAGTTCACGGGTTGTCTGGCCTCGCGCGGGGCCTACTGCCTCGGCAGCTTCGAGCTCACGGCGGAAGGGCATCATACACTGTTCCGGACTATGCAGGTAAGAAAATAAATCATGAGATGCTCAACCAATACATAAACTAGATTTATGTATGTATCTCACTACACGGTATAACAGTAGTTAACAAAAAAAACAGTTTTCCTTCCAATTTGTGTTCATTCATTAATTTTGGTGTAACTTCACAGATATGACGAGGGGATTATATTTTTTTAAGGTTATAGATATAAAAAAATGGTGGTTTGTAGTGATAAACAGACGAATGCTAGTTAATAATAATAATAATAGTTGTTATTTAAGTACGTGTTCAATTCGATTCTTTTGTGATGCTTTTATCCATGCAAAATGCAAGTGTGAGTGATGGTTAAAGACGCCATTAGGTATTTATAAACGCCACTAAAATATGTAAAATTATAGAAAGGTAAATTTAAAATAGTTTCATCATAGTTCCGCTCCGATTGGAATGCGTAATGCATTATCGATTCGGTCGCGATTACTACAACATATGATTGTTGTATGATAAAAGGAAGACATAAACGTAATGTTCTATACTTCCAGTATACTTTTAAAAGACACCTTATCATGTTAAAGTGCTGTTATTTTGTTTAGTTTTGTTATTGAATGTAACTGAGCGTATTGTTGCAGCGCTACTCCGCTAATTGGGTGGACAATTTCAACCACACACGCCTCCATCGAGGACTTTGTCTCTCACGTTCCTGCAGACCACATCAGACTGCTTCTTTGGAGACATGGTACGGTTCTCGTAATCATATATACACAGCTTAAACACTATACATAATTTGTTATATCAAATTCATAAGGTTCTCGTCTTGCGTAAACGCAAGTACCACGGAGTCCTACAACTTGTCAGCACGGTTGTACAAATTGGATTACTGCACTCGAGGTGCCGAGTATACACCGTTGAATTCAAATGAGATGGCGTTTGCTGCAGTGGTGGCGGCTTTATTGGCCTTCGCAGTTATTAGCACTGCCCTGGATTTGACGCTATCAGATCATGCCAGGAAAGGTAAGTATTTTCCTGTTTTTAACAAACTTAATATTACTGTATTTAATATTACTTAATATTACTGTATATATACTTACAAGACAAAATTATAATAAAAGACAATTCGGGTTTTAATTAAACTGACTTTTAATAAAGAAAATAAATTTTGTAACTCAACACATAATTACAAAATTTAATATAATAGGATATTATAATATTTATCTCTTTTTTATTATTTAAAAATTGTTTGATAATAATGTTTATGGTTTTTTCGGAAGAAAACATTAAATAAAAATTATTATTATTAATTTCCTCTTATGTATAAACAAGGAAGTTTAAATACTTATATCATTATTCGTATTGCATCAGAACCTTAAATTTGTCTATTATAGAACTATAATGTCAATAACAAAATATCTATTGCAAGGATTTTAATTAAAGATTTTGTTAAGCTGTCTATCAAGAACAGAATAATTTTCAATAACAAACAATTTTCAATATAACATTAAACAAAAAATAACTAAAAGAAAAGTTGTTTTTAATACCGGGTTTATAATTTTGGTTACAAGTGACTTATACACGAGTGACTTAACGTCTCGTCTTTTTTTAATTGGGATCTTCTCTATTTTTTATAATATGTAGATACTCAGTGAATCTTTGATGTATCTTTGTGCTTACAACGTATCAATAATTAGTCCGAGGTTTCAGAACAAAATGAGATCGCCACGGTCCATTGGCTTTGATTGGATCAATCACTACTGTAAAGTTTAATATCCGAATAGCGATTATCTTAATTAAAACCGAAACATTGCATATTATTTTATTTAACGCGTATGACTCATAGCATGTATGTAATTAACGTTTATTTAATTTGTTAATTATTATTTAACATTTAAAATCATTTTTGTGACCCATACGAGATTTACATTGTAAGGTTATGAAATTCTAGTGAAATACAACTTAAATGTAGTAAGAACATTTACGAGAGTATATCTCTATTACGTGAGCACGGACGCAGTGCGCTTGCGCAAGTATTTCTTTTCCTTCTGAACCGGCCACTGACCCCGCGTGATATGTTAAAAAAAAACGTGCAAACAAGAAAATCTCTTAACAAAGGTGTCCGCTGATTAAGCTTTATATTATCTAGGAATATAAATCACAATTTATTCTAAGCTCTCGCCATGATTACTTTATATTTATTCTCATTAAAAATTGAATACTTACTGCCGACTGAATTTTTAGGGTTACACGAAATAAAATCCGTCAGTTACTATAATATCTCGGTAGTTTGATACTGTTCTTTACCAATTTTGATTCTCAACTCAAATGCCTCCAGGTGTCTAGAATTAAAGATTCTTACCTTATTTTATTAGAGTCTAGAATAGTTAAGTCATCATAGGTTATGGGTGGGCGTTATCGTGGTCTGTGCGTCTGTCGTGGCGTTCGTTGGTGGCTCCCAACCCCTCCGCGGGGCTGGACCTGCGCTCCTTTGATGGCCTGCGGGTCTTCTGCATGCTCTGCGTCATTATCGAGCATGTCTGCTGGCTCGGCACGCTCTCCTATGTCGAGGATACTCGCCTTTACGAGCAGGTGATATTCTCTTTTATTTTCAGTTTTCTTAAATATGCTATAGTTAAAACCGTTTAAACTTTGTGTGAATATTTAGTTACGGCATGAGGGTGACGTGATCTTGATGACGAACAGCACCCTGGTGGTACAAATATTTTTCCTGATGGCGAGCTTTCTGCTCGCTCAAAAAATATTACAACAAAAGGAACATCTGCCTCCTTTCCGCACTTTCTTCGACACCATGATCAATAGAATCATCAGGTTAGTCTTCACAATACATGTTAGGTATCATGAGTACATATCCTTTAGTTTAAAAGATTACTTATTGCTCGTCTAGGATTAGCCCCAGTTACTTCTTAGTGGTATGGTTCTCGTCGTCGTGGTGGTGGCGAATGGGTGCGGGCCCGCAATGGGTCCCGCTAGTGCATACTGAGGCCGCGGTGTGCGCCCGGAAGTGGTGGACGCATTTCCTGTATCTCAACAACGTGCTGATGAAGGATGACAAGTGTCTCATACAGACTTGGTGAGTTCCGTAGTTAATTGATATTCAGAGTCGACTAAACCTGGCATTATAATAACATATACAAATTCCGTGAAATAAGACTCTAAGAGGAAGATTATTAATTAAATAAAACAAAAATTGTGAGAATCACGTTATACCATTTTTAAATTTTGATATATATGATTCTGGACATCAGGTATCTAGCAGCCGACATGCAGCTTTACGCGCTGGCGTTGGCATTAACGCTGCTTCTACGGGGTCGGCGTTGTGCTCTGCGGGTGCTGGTCGCTCTGTTTGTGGGCGTAACTGTGGGGCTAGCCGCCCTCTCATATGCATGGAGCCTGGTGCCTACTTTCGTCGTACACAGCCCCGAGTCAGTACAAAGACTTGTGCATAGTATTCGTGATGTAGCACGCATTTCAAAGAACTTTTGAGAACATCCGTTTACAGATCGGTCCGCCTGCAATACGGGGGTTCACTGTCGTTCAATGTATTGTACCAGTCCCCGCTGGGTAACGCGGCGGGTGCCTTGGCCGGCTTGCTGCTGGCGCATGTGCCGCGCCGCGCCTCCGCCACTCTACTGCTGAGACCGGTCAGTGAAATTTCTAGTCAACAATTTATTTATTTTTTGTATTGTATCTACTGTTAACTGGCCATGACAGCGTCGCCGGTGGTAATCAGCTAAACATTTGAAACGATCATTACATTAAATATTATCGCTTTCACGAAGACGAGCCTTAGTAGTAATTTTTACGTTTAAGGTTTTTAAATGAAAACGTTTATAAGCGACTTTAAATAATTATTAGAGCTTTTAAAAAATATCCAATACTGTTATTCATTTTAATATATTTATTATCTAGTTATAAATAAAAATTACATTTTATGTGTGTCTAAACATTCGATAGAAAAACGTTTAAAATAATCAAACATAAATGTTACCTCATCCGTATTATATTTCATAGCATTTGTACCGTTTAAGAGTTAAGGGATTTAGGTCCAGCTAGTACCAGTACTTTCACTTGAGCTAGGTTGCGTCATGCGGATGGTTGCTCGGTAACGGCTATTAAAGTTGCTTATGTATTGAGAAACAGATCTTAAGCTAGATTTGCTGAATAATATTTCTTAATAGATATTTTGATGTGTATTTAATATTCTTGTATATTTTATATTTGTGTTAATGCCATCCAAGTAATGATTTAAGTTTATTTCGCTCATCACTTCACCGTTACAATATCATTTGATTAAGGTTTACAAATAATTATAGTGGCACGATCAGTTATTTATTTGATAAATTCAACAATTTTAGATATCTTTATTCAAGTAGACTTTTACACGCACTTTTGAATCAACGATTATTACATTAAAAAGGTCAGTTTAGTCGGACCGGTAGTAAGCTACCACAAGCTCGGAATGCTGCTCAGCTGAGAAAAGCCGGCCAGAAACTCAAGAATTGTTGTTTTTGAAAGAAATATAACAATGTTTGATGTAGGTATACATACAATATCTGCAAATGATTCAACAACCATGTCATTAGAATGAGTTTCTACATTCACTTTATGTATAATTTTCTTAACCAGTAATCTCTGCTTACTAAATGTTTAGTGGTTTCCGTCGTAATCACTACATTTTCCGTAAATTCTACAGTTCACAGAGCATCACTCACTTATTATATCAGATGGTTCGGACGAGCATTTATATGGAATAATTTTAGGTACCTACACTTAAAATATGTTATTTAAGAGGATTCAAATACTACTACAACTACTACTACTACTAACTACTTGATAGCCAAGGATATATCAATTATTTTCATTAGACTTATTTCGGAGTTTTGAGTCATGGTTTTTATTATAGTTTACAATAATATTTCTCGGAAGGGTGGAATCAATCTTATAGCAATAATACACGAATTTTAGGGTAAATTAGTAACGCTTATTAAGAGGATTTTTGGTAGGGGCTGAACTAAGAATTTCGATAGGTATATAAAGAACTTTGATCTAAACTAGTAGAATAGTCTACCGACATAGGTTACGTTCAGACTGATTAGGATTTCGTAACAAACTTGTCGTTTATTGTAAAAGGATATCCATTTAAGGTTGTTTTACAGATAGAAGTCTATCTTATAGTGATGGTAGCTTATTGTCTATTAAGATATTTAAGTTAATTAAGATGTTCTGTTGCAAGTATATCTAAGAAGAACGTAATTGCACTCAATTAGGGCTTGGCAGTTTCAAGTTATGAAAGAAAACGTAATTAAGAAATAATTAAATAGCGGTAGCCGTGTCTCGATTCTGCAACATTTCAAAATTGAGTTTGATCTAAAGGTTGGATTTAAGTATATTAATTACAAGTATCGTAATTACAGACTACAATATGTTTTGTTGAAAATTATTTAACGGTTGATATCAATTCTCAGCTATGAAAGAAATTCTTTGATCCATGTCAAGGTATTGCGGATTCCTAATATAGTGAGTCCCGCAGTGGTTCCGCTGGGTGTCAGTGCTGGGTGCGCCAGCTGCTTTACTGTGGGCGGCGCTGTCCCCTCACGCGCTGGGTACAGGGCCACCACAACGCGCTGCCGCGGCGCTGCTGGCCGCCCTTGAACGACCCGTCTTCGCCGCGTGCTGCGCTGTAGCCCTTCTCGGTGCGATACACGGAGTGAAGTGTGAGTTTTATATATACTTTTAAGAATTGGTCTGCAACTTTCACATACGTAACGACAACTTACAACCCTTGGAGATCTATATCTTTACTGGTTTTGTTCGGATTGACCAAGAGCTTTAGTCTTAATATTCTTAAAAACTAATTTGTTGACAATCAACAAATTAATGCACAGCTTCGACGTTTTCTTTAAATTGATTTGATTCTTAAGGATAACCACAACCCCCTAAACTCTAATACTATTATTATTGGAGTTAACTGCCAGTTCAGACATGTTGGGTCAATCAGAATAATTATTTTTCTGTCGCTCACTGAAAATTTTCAACGTATTATCTGCTCTATTTGTTTGTAACTCAACTGATTACAAGTCGTATACGTATATATGTTTAGTCGAAACCGCAATAGATGTTTGGTAACGATCAGGAAAAGTATTCCTAACACTCGCCAAATCTTTTTGTTGGTTCCTTATTTAATATAAAAAAAAATCGATAACAAAGCTCCATGGCGTACGTGGCTGTCTCATTGCAACGCTGCGGTGGCGCGTCTGTCCTTCGGAGCGTTGCTTCTACACATGCCACTCAACAAGACCCTGCTGGCGACGCGTCCAACCCCTGCACACCTCGACCGGCATTACGCGGTTTGGATAAATTAGACTTTTAATTCAATTATCGGTCCCTAGTTCGATGCCAGGCCATCACTTATTTTTTTTGTTAAATATGTGTAGCACGCGGTGAAGTTGGAGTTGCGTGTAGTTTTAATTTAAATTTTGAGCTGTGGGATGTATTTATGATGCCAAAATTTTCCAAATTCCTTATTGAAAAAAAAATTTAACTGTATAGGAGAGAGAATTATATATTTCAGATATATGGATGGTTCGGAGTGGCAGTGGTGTCCTATGTGGCTGCGCTACCACTCGCGCTGCTGGTCGAGCTACCAGCACAGAGACTGTATAGAGAGGTATCCCTATTGCTCAGGAAGAAACCACCGAATCGATTAAATGATGACAAAATACAATCTTTAGATAAGACTGACTTTTGTTCGACGCAGCAATGTAGTAATTAAATATTTACATTAAGATTAATTTTAAATATTAATTGTAAGGGATGTGGAAAGCTTGCTTTTTATTGAGGAATAATATAATTGACAAAGCTTTAAATTTAATTTAATAAAATTTGTTTAATTTATTAACTAACATCTCTTACAAACTATTGACTTGCAACCTTAAACTGTTTTTCTAATTATTAATAAAGTGTATACCTAGCCTAACATTAATTGTGTACAATTTGGATAACTGAAAACAATGGAGGTGTGAAATAAAAGTCTGAACACTTAATGTTATTTTTATTAAAACCTTATATCACAAGTCACTAAATCCATAATAAAATATCTCAAAAATTGAACATTGTTTTGTCAATTTACGATAATGTATTAAGAAAGATTCAGTTACAAGTTCTTACCTTACAAATTGAGGAGTCTTAAATAGTCCAAATAGACGTTACACTCTTGACACTTGACTGTTAACTTATAAATATTAATAGGCAGTTAAAAGTCCTACATTATTGACGGAAACCTTACACTATGTTGTACCTAAATAATATACTTTCATATTCTTCACTGAAGAGAAAACAGTCCAGTCTCCGAGTGGCCAAGACTAGAAGGTACAGTGTGTGGTCTACCGTCGCGAGGGTCCTGAACCGCCCTGCCAGCCTCCCCGGTGCCCCCCACCACGACCGCCCGCCCGCCCTCGACCCGCCGCTGATGAAATCATTCATAATTGTTATAATCCATGCACACACATTACTTATTTCACTTAAGCTAATATTGTAAAAAAATATATTATTATATTTTTTTTCTTTGAGCAGTAAATTACACCCACTGCTCCTAGTTGGAAAATACTCCTCCAGAAATAAGGAATTATATAATTATTACTATTTTGAATGTTTAATGTAAAAATTCTTTAAGGTCTTATAAATACATATAATTAGCAGTACTTCCAATACTTCAACAATTATGACAAATTCTTTCACCTGTGAAAAGTATACTATTCTAGATAAATATAGTCTAAGACTATAATTTTTTTAACCACTCTTAGGTTCAGTCCCCAATGACAAAAATACAGATATATTTAGTAGTAGTAATTCGGAAATAACCCAACAAACAATGAAGCTCAACAATTAATGGCTATAATTTTCTGGTAAAATTCATAAATCTCATTATGTAGTCCCATTTTCCGTTTATTTTAACCTTAGTTCTTAAGAGAAATACTGTTTTGTTATTATTTTGAATTAATTTGAAGTACAAAACCAAATAACATTCCGCTACAGATAAAAATTTGTTTCTGGTTTGGATCAGCATTAACTATTATTTAAAATAATTAAACACTTGTTTTTTTTAAATGAGTATGTTTATTATATTTAATTGCTGTTAAAGATAATATAGAATTTAAGGAAAGAAATATAAATATAAAATAGAAACGTAAATATATAAATCTTATGTGCAAATTTCGGAAGTAATTCCACACCTTGAAAAACACTATGTGTTAATTAGTGTTTTAGGTGAAGTAATAAATATAATTAGTTATTTTTAATTAAATTTTAAAAGCAAATTTTCAATGTACTCGTTGAGATATAAATAAATTTGTAAATTTGTCATTGGAAATTATTAATTTAATATTACTACACTACAGTAAAAGTCGATTAATATAGGTTCAATATTCTCAGAGGGAACATTGGTAAAATAAAACAACTAGACAGACATACACAAACACATCAGAGATGTTTGTAAACATCACAAAGTTCGATTGTTGTCCATAAAACTTCGAAACTGAACTAACCTTGAGCTCGTAGAATAGCACTTTTGCCCCGTCCAGCAGTCGGTTTATTCCCTTGTCGTTTAAACATAGGGGCATTCTTTAACATGTCCGGTAATATGAGGAAACGTATTTTGGAACCTCTGATATATACATTTTCTAACTGAGCAACTCGTCCGTCTCTATAAGTGACTGTTACCAGCGTCATTTGACAATTCATGTTGTCCTCTGCCTCTATCAGCTTTCCTCTATAAACTTCACCGGTATTTGTTTCGCAGGTAACTACATGGCCTTCTGCTTCATGAAGTACTTTAATAGGAACACCGATAGACATAGTTAATGATAAAGTATCACAGTTCTACAATAAAACTTCAATAATATCTGGAAATTCAGAGATGGAAAAAGATAAAAATTGCAATTATTATTGACGCCTATGTTTGATACAAACAAATAATGGCGGTCGAACAACTGATGTCAAACGTCAAATGACTGACAAACGACAAGTGACAAACATATATCGCACACTGCAACAGACTACATAAAACTATGGACACAAAAAATATTCTTTTTAAAAGTTTTAATTTAAATATATATTTTTTTTAATGTTCAAAGTTATTGTATGAATATTGTATCGCATTTTATTAAGTTATTTAATAACTATAAGCGTTGCCGAGTTTCAAGTTATTCTAAATCTAAACCAAGAATGAGATGGTAACTAAGATTGTCGATATTGAAAGTGTTAATATTAGTATCAATCTTAAACTTTTCAGAAGACCTTCAGCCACCAAAATACTTATATGAAGTGATCAAAAAATATGCGAATATTGACTTGATTGAATATATATTATGATATATATGAAAAATAAAATTACTGTTACATTAAGAACTTTTTTATAAAACTATATTTGTTTATCATAAAAAATAAAAGTAATTACTAGAAAATATATTATAAAATCATAATTGAGTATTGGGTGTAGTGCTATTTTAGCAGTATAGCCTTATTGAGTCGGCTTAAATATAACAAAGTCAGGTATTATTAGTATTGATATTAGAATTAATAATATTATTTGCTTGGGTATGAAGTATTACGGAAAATATTATCAATTACATTAAATGATGCGACTTCTTAAAACTGAAAGTTTTCTAATTTATATAATTTTCATCAAAATTATAGACTACCTCTACCTTCAGCACTCTGTGTCTATTACCGGCGTGTAAATTATAATCTGTTCAATCGTTTTGTGAATTATCTGCATTCTATAATCTGTATTGAGTATTTTGTTAACTATTTTGACAGGCGGGCTCTGTCAATGATTATTGCCGATGCCAACATCTAACTCCTATTATATTATTAGCATTATGTTATATTATTAAAATAAATACGTTGTTAGATATTTTCCGTAACATAAAATGACGACAGCTGTATTGAAGGTAGAGGTAGAAGCAGAAACATGTTCTGTCTGCGGTGGCGGCGGCGATCTGTTCACCCCGGAGGAACATGACGCTGGTGCTCCTCCAATGCAAGTGTCACTACGGACTATGCTGTTGCAAATAAACAATTTCAAGGTATATCAAACAATGCTTATTATTAAAAAATATAAAATTGTTAATTTACTTCATTTTTGATTTCTTGCTTTTTCAGGTCGTACCTGAAGGTAGACTATGTGTCAGTTGTATACGTCGTGCAATTGAAGCATACGAATTTAGTTGTGCTATAGGATCTAAAACAGCTCCTCCACTTAGTGAGAAAATACGAGCTTTAAGAAGAAGACTACATGAGTTGACACAGAAAATTGACGTCTTCATTGTTGTGGGAGGCCCGGGAGTGAACTCAGGGGGGGCATACAGCGAGGATGATATTATAATGGTAGAGCGAGACGCGTTGGCTGCGGCCGCAGCAGCTGATGACGAGGATCTGGAGAAAGCTAGAAATGCTTGTGGGGATTCAGTTTATCAATGTACAATCTGTCCTATGTCTTTTGAGGTATTTAATCTTTTATGTAACACTTCTAAATAGTAAAGTAAATGTTAAAATAGATTAGTAGCCTAATTCATTAACTGCACTATAATCTTACTTAGATTGCCATTTAATTATTATTGTGCCTTGCTACTGGGCTATTCAAAAGATGTTTTAATTATAGCTTGAATTTATTTTTCAATTTCCTAATTGTATAACTTTACTGAGTCTAACACGTTCACGCCGGCTCGTACCACCGGTGGTTCACAGTAGATTTTCTCATAGTACGGCATGTACCACTGGTGGCCCCTACTAGAATTTCTTATCGGACGGCGTGTACCAAAGATGGCCCGCACTAGAATTTTGTTATCGGATGTTGCGTACCGCCATTGGCCTGCATTTCATTGTCAAATTTAAAGCATATTAAAGCATATTCAGCTCACCCGCCTATGGCTGTGGACGATGAAATGCAAAGCCGGTGTGTCCGTGTTAAAGTATTCCATTATAATTATATAATAATAAAGCAAGCTATTGTGAGCAAATAACTTTAATAAAACTTAAATAGGTAAGTTAAATGAATTAATTCTAATATAATTTAAGTCATAAATGCTAAGAAAACTAAATGCATGAAGTTTACACATTGTAATGTGAAAAGAAAAAGTTGTAGCTTGCTCATTAACAAACTGAGGTCGGCCATCTTTGCTGTTACAAGATAAACAGTGGATGGTAATGTGACTTGACACATTTATTTTAGTTATTTTCATCGTATTTTGTGTTTTAGAATTTTGGTGATATTAGAAAGTTAGGTGGTATTTTTATAGTTATACAATATGATTGGATCATAGTTTTGTGGATTATAATTGTTATATCTAGATAAACTGGGCTGTGGACTTAAAATTGTTGTACTTTGCAATGCTTAATGAACTTGTTTCTTCAGCATGCAGCTGCATATCGTGCACACTCGGCCTCGCACCCAGGCGGTGCGCGACACTCGTGCTGGACGTGCGGCGCGCAGTTCGCACGCCGGGAGGCCCTGCGCGATCATGCCGCCGAGCACGACGCACCTGCTCGCATCTGCCGCCTGTGCCAGGCCACCTTCCAGGTCTGACTTCATACACAACATTCGATACATATCAACTTGAAGTCTGATGGTCTACTAACTCTGATTTTTGAATTTTCTCGCAGAGCGCGTCTGAGCTGCGTCGTCACGAAGCGAGCGCGTCGTGTGCGGCTCGTTGCCCGGCGGCTGGGTGCGGTGCTCGAGTCGCTTCCCGCAGCGCACTGAGCGCGCACGTGGCTGCGACTCACGCCCGCTCGCCCCCGTTCCTGTGCTCGCAGTGCTTCGCCCCCAGCGCAAGTCGCGGCGCGTTGGCGGCGCACGCTCTCTCCCACCGCCGCGCCGAACGCTTCGTGTGCGGCTACGACGCCTGCATACTACGCTTCGTTAACAGAGGCGACCTTCTGTCTCATATTCGTAAGCAACACGCGGGGGCGGCGCCCGAGCCGACGTCCGAGCGCCCGCCCTCTACGACCTGTCACTGCGGACGCACGTACGTACTCATACATATGTAATTAATATACAGAAACCTGCCTATTATTATTGGACAATAAAAGAAATGGCAAACCTGAACAGTAGAGTAGTATGATTTCTAAATTTTTACGTGTATGTAAATTTATATAAAAATATTTTTGGTCCAATTTGAAATCACGCGCCCCTTCTACTGAACTAGTTGGTGTAAATATCTAATATTTAAAATGACTTTTTGTCCGTGTGCGAGCTTCAACATTTTAGTGATCTAATTTCGTTTTCTTAAAAAAAAAATACAATTAAAACTTACATAAGTTAATAAATAGTTTTTCAAATATTATTAATATCCATAAATAAACAGGTGAAGAAATATTTTTAAATACAAAATTACATAAAAAATTTGTAATATTTTATATTCCCGACACCGAAGATGCTTTTTAGAGGACATGATGACGGTATTTTGCGATAACTAACAACCGATCGTCCAATAACTATTATTTTTCTGTGTGTGCGCTACATATTTATTTTAAATTTTGCTTATGTGCGTAAATACGAGAAAAAATTTAGACAAGATCTACATTTATCTGTGTGCATTGATTGCACTTTTTATTTAATGTGACATATCAAATTGCAGTAATTGTCAACATCAAATACTATATAGATTTATTTGAATATTAAAATTCCATCCGTTGTTTTCAGGTTCGGTTCGGTGGCCGCGTTAAAGCGCCACGCGCGCGTCCATCGCCGGGAAACGCAACAGGTATGTCATTAATATATTTAATTATAAAAGTCACCGTCTAAAACAAACTCATTAATTGTCCCACAGGAGGAAGAGTGGCGAGCGTCTCCAGAGGCAGCTGAAGGTGACGTCGAGTACCTCGAGCTGGAGGCGCTCGACGAGTACGACGAGAACTGACACCTGACCCCATCATATTTTGATTATGAATTAAGACCAAATAGCGACGTAAATTTCATATATTTTAGGTAAATAATAAAAATTTAATGCTTCCTTTAAGGCCTTTGAATGGTAAATAAGAAATAATTTATTGACAACGAATTATAAATTTTATTATTTGTACAAACATGGTACAACTGTACCTTATTAACTATACTAATTTAACAATTCAATTTAATTACATAAAAAATACTTGTCATATCAATACTCATAAAAGGTAATAACAAAAATTGGAAACAGGTTACTACTAAGACTTCAATATTTCCTTTTGATACTTGAGAATGTGGTAAACTATTTGTAAAATATTATGTGAAGAAAGCTTGCAAAACTATAAAAAAGGGCTATCTATTCTGCTGTTATTAAAGTTTTAAAGATTTATTTATTTTGTACTCGTATTACATTTAATATTTTGTAACCACCCTGGAACAACAGAATAGGGTATGGACTATTCATAAAAAATCCCAATCTAGAGCTATAAACCTGTGGTGGTATAGTAAAATTATTTTCAAAATAATTATTTATTTCAACAAAAGATAGCAATTTAACTATCAACACCCTCCAAATTAAAGTTATCTTAAGGGCGCTAGTCTCCTACAAATATGTACCTAAAATTATAATTCTAGTAAAACTCGTTTGAGGTTACAAATAAATAATAAACAGCCAATATAAATCACTGGTGACGGTATAAAAATAAATTAAATGTTTAATAGGATATTGTTGATATTATACAGTCAATGTAGTCTATGGTCACAGTCAAAGTACTTTGGACAAAGGACATGGTTGGACATGGACACATCATAGTTCTGGAGCTAGTCAGCAGGTGCAGGTCGCTCCCTGCAGATGACGGCGACGCGTCGTCCGCGAGGGACGCGGGTGCCGCGCCACACACTGTGCTCGCCGCCCAGCACCGCATGAGAGAAATCGTAGCGCGCCACACCGCTAAGGACCGTCCATTACATAACTCATAAAAATGCTTAGTAGAACTTCGAAATTGCAAGCTCTGATGTTAAGTCGCTTTAATCAGAACACAATTGAGGTTGTGAATTTGATAAGATAAAAATAAAACTTATTAAACAGTTTCATATACATACCTCATGATATACAGAGCACGCCGCTCCAGGTATGCGTCGACTTCTAGGTGCGGTAGCCGCGAGTGTGTCAGTCTCATTATTGCACTGGATAGCAGGCACAAACCCGCGATCGTGTCGCCGCAAAACTGCAGCAAAAGTGTATTAATATTTTTTTGCCAAAGTATACATAAAAACTGAAATAAATATTCCCACTGAGTGGGGTACTAACTCTAACAGCATCCACATGTGGTTTGATGTGTCCTGCCGCGGCGAGGTCCAGAACGTGCACGCGTGGTAACAGCACCGCAGTGGGGGAGAACACTTGACGCACGCGAGATATCACAGCCGTGCCGGAATCACTCCACGAATCGCGTTCCGTCTCACGGTAGCCCTCAATCGCCTGAAATATTAGATAGCAAATTTATGATTAGGAATAAATAAGAAAGGGTACATGATGAGTGAGATTGTTTATTTTTTAATATAAAACCGTAACACAAATATTTTAAACAACAAAGAATTATTCAAAAAGACCTTAAAATTGGAAGCAAAATAATGTTACAGGATTGACTACCCCCTAAAATGCAAATGCAGCACATAGTGTGTTGTGAGGATTGGAAATGCATGAATTTATCAATCAAATGAAGTCATCTAACTGGACAATAAAAGATAAGAGATGCTTGTAGAAACATGACTGGAAAGAAATGTTTTAACAAAACCAAAGATAGGGAAAGAAATAGCTTACACCTAAAGGCATTGAAATAGTTGAACTTGAGTTAACCAATGAACAATAGTAAAGCCTAAAGTTAAGGAATGCACCTTTTGAACTTGAAATGTAGAATAATTTGGCAAATAAATGTTTTTATTATTATGACAGTTAATTTAGATAATGTTAAAAAAAGCTATTTTTATGTTAGTATAGTATATTTATCTTCCACTACTATAACTATGGTTGCATTGATTGTTTGTTTGTTGTAAAAGCATTGTTTTTGAAGCTCAATCTCTAGAACTTACATTGTCCCAGTGGTCATACTCATAGCGCATACGTCGCAGCTGAGGCTCCACGTCAGCCAGCAGGGCTGCCTCTTCCGCCTCTGTTACGAATCCTGGAACCACGCGCATATGTTGCAGCACCTCTGCACGTAGCCCTTCCTCCTGGTTTGGAACCCAGGATGGTAGGAATTCGATGTAATTTGGGTCACCTGAGAGACAGTTAAATATTATTGATGTTTCCAAAAACACTTCCTCAATATTTAGTATCTGGTAATCTTAGTACTTGACTACTTCATAATGATATTTCTATTAGAGAGATTCGATTGTACATGTACAGGACTACTTTTGTTCCTCAAATTTATACAAAGTACCTGTAATTTTTTCAGTGACGACTTGTGTTTGTGAACCAACTGCAGTAGTTAACGTTTTATGGAGTTTAGGAAGTATTAGTTTCAATTTAATGTTTTTAAGGACACTGAAGGTTAACATTCCCATCATTCAGTTTTTTTATTTAACGATAAGGTATAAAAATAAGCAGCACAAAGTTACTATTTTTGCTAGCAAAACATTTACTAAACTATAAAATACTGATATGTATTAACCTCCAAAACATGTTATGACTTTTCACCTTTTGACAGTTATTGTAACAAATGACAATCAGCTGATAATTTTCTTGAAAGCAACTTTATGGTTTTGTTAAGTCGACAGGAGTTATACAGAAAGTGAGACAATTCTATTGCATTGAGACTAAAATAATATTATACCACGCAAAGAAGGGAGACAACATTTGTCTTACGTAGTAATGTGCAAAACAAATATTGGTAACTTTATAAAATTGATTGTTTTATGTTAAAAATAAATATTATAATTGGTTTTAGTTTCTGACATTGTGGTTATTTAATTTGTTTCAATAATTTCATAGATAAAATATGACAGTAAACGGCAATTGCTTACTTTGTGTTTACTTTCGTATATACAATGCATGAAAAATTCAATTTTAGAAATTAATGTAAATTAAAAAAAAAAATGAATTCATATATTTTTAAAATAACTCCAAATTTTATATTCTTCATGACAGTTATTTGGTGTTGCACCCATGCGATTTTAAAATAATTAATGTTTAATTTAAATGGTTTTACATTATCTCCTAAAATGTTTATGGAAGTCACAGAAAGAGTGACAGTTTCTATCCTTAAAAACCCAGTAAAATGGCCAATGTAAAATATCTTCTATCACAATTACTTTACATTAGCAAGAGGATATGCATGTTAAGTACTTATACTTTTGATAATGTTAAGAATCCTTATCCTATAATAATAAAGTTGATAAACGCCCTGAAATGTATACTGAAAAAAAACATATAACCTATATGTTGTCTGTCATATAGTCTAACTGTCATACATTTTTCCCATGAGACCCGTCCTTAAATTTAAATGCGAAATAAATAGTGGCACTGCTATGCAAATTAATACACAGGACTTTGAACTAACAGACGTGGGAACGAACAAGTTTAATTAAATATCACAACGGAAACACTTAGTGTATTGACCTCTTTTGTCTTTCATTATCGTATCCTCTTTGTAACATTATGTTATAAATAATGAGCATTGAAGGTACTATTATGTAACGATATTATAAATGTACTAACACATTCGTTTTAATTATATGGTTTTTTATATGGCAAGTGGTGCTGTCTGCCATTACAATTGCGATATGTAGTGTTGTCATTTCGTAGCTACCAATTGAAAAATGGAGAGAGATCCAGGAAACTAAGATATGGAGAGGAAGAGCTGGGTTTTGGGCGTAGGATTCTCAGACGTCGGAAACAACTACAATAACAACTTCAAGGCCATCTTTATAAAGGTTGTTTCAACGTACCATGGTAAAGGCACAGTCAAAGAAGCACAGGCGGTAGAGCCTAGCACTTTAATTTAACTTTACTACGTACACTAGTAAATAGTATCGTGAAATACTATTATATTAATATAACCGGCTGTATTATCGTTAATTAAATCGGATTTTTGTGAACGCAACGGTGAACAGTTCACGCTGCGGTTCCGCTTAGCTCTACGCTCATGAGTCATGAGCGCTATTCCGGCAAATTCTGATTTTACTAACTCGAGTACTTGTTACAGCCAATTATAATAATGAATAATAATAATTTAAATACAAAAAAATATATCGTATTGTCGATATTTTTTGTGAAAAACAGTTTCTTAGTATTACCTATTTAACATATACTATATGTATTTGTATTAAAAAAAAATCGGTAATCTAATCTACAAGGATAGCTTATTGCTAATTCCTTCTATGCCAGGCAACCTTCGACGTGCAAGAAATATTGTTAGGAGATTATTTAAACGAGTTCTAGTAGTGTAATTTTTTTTTATTAAATATTCTTAATGTTTATAAGTATTTATAAGAATCCCGTGTCACCATGTTCGTTTGCGCTAATCTTTGAAACCAATAAATCGATTTAAATAAAATTTTGTATATATCTATTGTTTGGTCCAACTCAAAAGATTTGATAGTTTTTATTTGGATTACTTGCCTTAAATTTTTTAATGTTGATATTGTTTTTCCATTAAGGGTTTAATTAATTTCTAAGTTTCTATTCTAATTTATAATTTCTAAATTTTAATTGATGTAAAATATTTTATGAAGTTGCAGCAGACGCTGGCTACAGCTAGTACACTGCTAATATATTATATTTATTTATTTATTTATTTATTTATATCTTTTCCACTTTGAATCATTATCAGTGATCACTTGTGTACGTCAAAATGGAAGTGTCAGGAGGGCCTATTTCGATACCAGATTTATCGTAATAAGCCCTTCTGTAAAAGCACTGTCCAACTTAATGTTAAAGCTATGAGGGTTCCAAACGCGTCCAAGTCTGAGAAGAACCACACAACAAACTCAGCCGGATATATATTTTTTTTATATTGTGATCACTGTTTCACAAATGTCAATCTTAAAAGCTATTTTGGAACAACTAGAACCGTCGCATAATAATAGCAAAAAAAAAATTAATAATAATGATAACAATAATAAAAAATAAAAGTAGGCCTGCTACACAACCAGTCACCGCAAGCAGCACCCGTTCACGAGCATAACGCAAGAGTCAGCCATCACCCCCTTCGCACATATTTGAGGGACGAGCGCAACCCGACTCCCGACGCTACCGCAAGTAATGACTTCTAAGGAATCGGTGTGATGCAACAGGTCGATAAAACGAAATTAATCTACAACAAAAATCAAATTGCGGAGATTACTAGTTATTCGCAATATAATACAATTCATTCCCAGGCCATACCGTCGTTGATGTAATCCTGTACACTATAGTAGGATTTTTTTATCAAATTTATTTTTATATATAATTTAAATTTATTTAACGATAAACTTAAGGCTTCATTTGGGAGCTTATTATAAAAACGTATACAATTAACCTTAAAGGATTTACCTATTTTATGGAGCCTAGTGTTGGGCATAGCGAGTTTATTTTTATTTCTCGTATTAATTTTATGAAAATCACAATTTTTTTTGAACTTAGAAATATTTTTATGAACGTAAATTAAATTTTCATAAATATATTGATTATAAACCGTCATTATTTTAAATTCTTTAAATTTGTTTCTTAAGGATTCTCTAGGTCTCATATTATATATTGCTCGAACAGCCCTCTTCTGCAGTGTGAATATGGTATCGATGTCGGCTGCATTACCCCATAAGAGTATACCGTAAGACATTATACTATGAAAGTAACTAAAGTAAACTAATCGAGCAGTTTCCATATTTGTCAATCGACGTATTTTTTTAACCGCGTATATAGCAGAACTAATATATAGTATAATAATATATAGTATAAAGAAATAATATTCATAAATATAATTATTATTCAAGGAATGTAAACTAGAGTAAGATTTACGAGGTATGTCTTTTTATGCTATTCGGTGATTCATCGTTAAGCATAAAAATATAAATGTAAATGTACCTCTTTAAGCATTTTTATAAATTAAAATAGGCAGAAAATTATAAATTCTTGTATGAAGTTGTCGACGACTCTCAATTATAATGATAATTGACAAATTTTTACAAAAATTAACGTATGATGAATCCGTTCATTCTATTTTCATTGCATGATTGTAAAACTCTCGCTAGGTACAGGCATTTATTGTGTCAACCCTAGAGAATAGAGTAATTTATAAATGAAAAGTCTAATAAAAGAAAGATATTATAATTTAATTTTCAAGTTTTTATTTATTTATTCGCACTTCTGAATCGTCAATTGGAATGCTGCTCTGCTGAGAAGAGCTGGCTAGAAAATCAACAGTTGCTCTTTTTAAGAAAAAAATATCAATCTTGCAAATGAGTCAACAACTTAAGTTCCACACATTTCGATCAACTATATATATAAGATATATTGTGGAACTTTATTTATTATATGTTGAGTATATGACAAAACTCTAAAACAAAACTTTATCTGTTTGTATTTCTCAGGTGATCACAAAACACACTTTTTATTCGGGCAAGGCAAATAAATAGCTATAATTATTATTTGGCACAAAACATAAACCACAAAAAAAAAATTGTTATGGCCTGTTCATACAACAAAAAAAAAGTATGGATGAGTAATGGACTGTCCGAGAATTGATAACGAAAGTAAAAAACAGTATTCTGATGATAACAAGTGACTGAACTTTGAAGAATCTTGATATACATTTTTAATTTGAATAAAAATGGGTAAAACGAGAATAAGTTTGTACGACGATATGTCATATACCTATGATTACAAACCTGTTTAGTTGTAAAATATCTTATTTTGTTTACTTGGGGTATTTGTGTGGCGTCGTTCAAACCAAGGGAAAAAACAAAAAAGTTTTTAGTTATTAGACTTCCTTATTTAAATCAAACGAGCGGACGAATAAACGGTTGAATGCAGAGAGGGGGGGTGGCGCATATCTCAAGGAGATCTTTGTCATTAAGGGTTGTTAAAGTTTGTGTACACAATGAACTTTACCAATAAATGTGTACCGGGAATAAGGCCCACACATAAAACAACAAACGGATCGAGGCCAAATTCTGATAAAGTGATTAAGCCAATATTGAAATATATAAATATATGAAGGTTTAAATACAAAAAACTTAGATTCGTTCTAAGAATTTCCACTAAAATGTTATTATATTTTTATTCTATTCATCAATATAAAGCGGTGAGTTACCCAATTTTATCAATCAATATTTAATACGAAATAGAGGATATTTTCTTAATTTATTTATAATCAGCCAACTTGTTTGCAATTAACGTGGCCGACAGACCTCACAGCTGCGCACGCGCACCGTCACTTGTAATCGCTTTGATAAGGCCACGCTGGGATGCGCGACAAATACTAAACAGAGACCACAAGGTCGTACTGTTTTACCACTTGAGGCTTACTGGTTTTTAGAATACTATGATTTTGGTTGATACTGTCCTCTGTAATTTATTTGATTAAGTTACTTTGTTAACTATAGATTTAGTATTAAAACTTTATTATATTGAAATAATATTCAAAAAAAAGGATGTAAGAGAAGAAATGATAATCCAAAAAATGGTTGAACAGGTTAAATAAAAAATAACATAAAAATAATACAAAAATGTAAAAGTTATTAGTTTAATTACCTACGTGTGTGATAAAGAAAATAATGTTTCTAAATTATGTATTTTTATTAGGATTAAATTCTTATAAAAGTACCGACTGTCTTGTACGTACAGATTATTGAATTGTATTGACGGTTTTACATCTGTATCTGCATAGTTAACAAAAACAAATAAACAATAAGCTGACAAATAGAAATAGAAATACAAAAACCTCTGAATTGTTGGGCTTTACTTATTAATATATATATTTATACAGGAAGAATTGAATGTACAGAAACTATTTATAAAATGTAATGTTGGTTGTAACAACACATTTTTTTAGTATTCTCTGCAAAAATTATATATTTTAACTAATTTAATCAGAACAACCAAGTATACATAGCCAGCTGTATCGTTAGTCTTGATATGATAATAGTAGTATAACAATCAGTCATTGTGTTTGTTCGTACATTATAATATAATAATATATGAATGTCGATCTAATTTTTACTGTAAGTAGGTAGATTGATAGCATTGTGCGGGCTGGGAGCGGATGTCGGATCATTGCACTCCCGTTCAGGAGTTTAGAAATAGTACTTGGAGAGTTCTATTTCTAAATCCTCCAATTATTAGGTCAGCACAATATGTCAATATGTACCACACTTTTCTATCAAATTTTTTAGCACATTCCATTCGTATCTTTTTCGGTCGGTCTTCAGCTTTAATCATCATAAGCCTTATCGTTACAACTTTCTTCAGTCCGTATTACATGACCACACTTAAATAAATAATAATGTATCTATTAATTAGATCCTACCAGTTTTACTTTTACTAAAGAATTTTATATTTTGATTTTTTTATGTTCACCACAGAAAATGTTTTGGAATACATATTTGTGAACCAGATAAATCTGGAAAAGGACTTAGGATACTTTTATCCCAAATAAATAAAAATTTTCGGTGATCAAAGCGGACATTTATAATTCGTTATAAAAGGGTGATACAACGCTGGTATTGTCTGCTGCTTTAGCTATTGAATATATAAATCGCTATGTTGATGTACTCGACTGCGGCTGGATACTAACACTGTATTTATGTTTCAGGTGACATACAACACTCTGACAAACGGTTTCCTGAAGAGTAAGGTGACACCACCATACGACCTCACTGTATCATTACCTTCATATTATAATAAGCAATAATATATATTATTTTATATTTACATCTAAAACTTTGCTTTTTAATTACATTAAAATTATGTTTCGGGCTACAAAGGGAAGGAAACACTTTTGCACTAGAAAATATTTTGAATGGTTTTATAAATATAATGGTCATAAAATCTCAAAAAGCCTTATCTCAACAATTTTTGATTTAGTAATCCGCCGCCTGGCCGCTTACAACAAGACTGACAGTCCATCAAAGAACCTTTGCAGAAAACAATTCTGTTGTCAGTAAAGAAATAATGTTTTCATGTTTTAGTGTTTTTTGAAGGAAATCTGTGATGTATGCTAGGAGTTACTATGAGCTTAGTTTACTACGTTTGGAAACTCAATTTTATTGTCTTCGCTATTCGAAATGTCGAATTTTACACGTAAAGTTGTGTATAAGGAATCAGATTGAATCAAAATTGACGTTTTAGAAAGACTGTACAACTCAGCCCTCTTCTAGCCGGACCAAGTCCGCAACCCAGAAAGAGGCATTAGTTGGTAACCCACCAGGCCAAGGCAAACAATCCTCAGGGAGGCGACCACGAGGCCACTCCAAGGTCCTTTCTGCGATCAGAGAAGTACCCGGAGCGAACCCGCAGCTATCCCCCGGAAAAAAGAGCCTATGCCCTCTCACCCAGACTCAATTACCCAGACTGACTTTTCAACGGCTGAAGCCGAAGGAATGGGCCCAAGCCTGTTGCCGTAGACTGGCCTAATTCCATCAGACTAGTCCGAGTAACATTGATAACGAGGAAGTTTCCAGCGAATTTGGTCCCCAAAGAATTTGATTACCTAGATAAGATATAGTTTGATAATATTCAAACATGCTTTGTTTTACTATTTAACAGTTTTTTGTTAGTTAGCAACAAAGTATTCACGGATGTGCCCGTGACCTCGTCGTGACCGTCACGCATCAGGCTCGCACGCAGATCGCGATCGTAATACATAATAAATGCTTTAATAGGAAGATTGTGCTTAATGATACAATTGGATACAATCAGTAAATAACTCTGCATTATTATCAGTAATGCTATTAATATAAACCAGAGAATTAAGTACTTAATTAGAAGTACCTTCAGAAAATTACTTACAGTATATTATTTAAAACTATGCTTAATACTTGTGTATAAGCAGGCAAATTTTTATATATAAATTGATTATATGGCTGTTTGTTTCGATCTGGGATTCAATTACAATCTGGAATTGATTTCATATGGCGTATCGTATTATGTAAGTTAATGATGAACATAAAAAAATATACAGAAAATATATTAAACAAAAAGTAACTTAAAATTTTGTATCGTGCAGTTGTATCTCAGAAAAGGTCAACCCAATTTTTCCTGAGGGTGCTTGAGAGCCGTTAACAGATGAAGGTAAACGTAGCTACCGTGCTACACCACTTATCCAAATGTTGGTGGAAATGCCACCAGCATATATTCCCGAGGACGTTTGACGTCAGGCCAGCCCTCAAAACTTTTCAAATACCTTGCAAAATGTTACACAAATTTGACCGAATTCATATAGTTGAAATAAAGTGAGTGATAAAATATGTGACTCAAAATACTTTTAATTATGTTTTTTCCTCTGTTTAACTATCGGAATGAATGGACGCTGAAAGTTTAATTAATCATTATTTAAATACGAGAAGGAAAAATACACAATTAAATAAATACTCTAATTAAAATTTTGTACAATAATAGAAGGAAGGAACTAGCTTCAGGAAAACAATATCAAGGATTTTTGTAGCTTACAATCCTTGAACGGACGAGATATTGTTTATAACTGTTTTTATTAATAATAATTAAAAAGGACATGAGGAGGACCATAAAAAATATACTTATTCTATATTAAGCAAAGTATACTTTACATTTTTCATCAATAAATTTGTATATATAAATAAAACTGTCAAAAATATTGTATTGGTTCAACCAATTAGCGACAATGGTTGTCAAATGACGACTTTACGGTTTATATTTTTTATTTATAGCAATATATTTTAAGGAATGAAATTTCCTAGCACAATCATTGCATTGGTATGTGTTGCGTACACAAAAAATGTTTTTAAAAGAGTCGAGCTTGTATGCAGGGTGATATACCAATATAACTAAATGCATGTCATGATTTTTAAAGTTTTTATTTTTGGTACAGTTTAGATATCGTTCCTGTGCAGTGAACATCACTTTGTTTTATATTTTTGTCTGTAACGTATTGTAATATTTTTTCTGTTGCTTAATGCATAATATTTGATGCACTATTTACATTAGTGTTAGATTTGTAAAGAAAAACATAGTGATAGTCAATTGACGACCTGGGGAGGATAGTGGGTAGGTTCAAATATTTTATAAATTAAAGTTATTTTTCATAACTATACGTTTGTAATTAATATTTTTAGATACCCAAAATGGCATTTAAAAGGTTTTTGAGCTTGAAAGAAATGGAGAATATAATAGAGGATGAAGAATTTTGGTCCGACTGGGAAGAGTGACAGATAGATATAGTCGAACTGCCACCAGATAACGTCGATAGGTTTTCTGATTGTGAAGACATTGACAAAGATATTTTAGAGGACACAACAACGAAAGATGTTCCCGGCCAGTTGGAAATTCATTTACCCAAATCTAAACAAAAAAGGACTAAAAATCTACAATCGGATTGGAAGAAAGTCGAGGCAGATTTTACACAAGAGTCTTTTAAATCAAATCAGCTATCGGGATATCATTCATTGCCACAAGAAAAATTATATTGGTGTGAAGAGGAAGATATCAATGTTCAATGTGTAACAAAATGTATAAGAAATTATACGAGGAATAGGTTTATGGCGATAAAACAAAATCTACATTTTAACGATAATTGTCTGTTATCATCCATGGAGAAACGAGACAAAAATTTTAAAATTCGTCCTCTACTGGATAAAATGAATTTAAATTTAAAAAAAATTTGGGATATCATCCAGGAAACTTGCTATAGAAGAAAAAATGTTGCGTTACTATGGGCATCATTTTCTCAAACACTTCATAAAAGGAAAACCCATCAGGTTTGGATTCAAGCAGAGGGCTTTTTTTCTCTTCACTTACTGGATATTGTTTTCATATGAATTTGTATGATGGTAAAAATTACGAATTTTTTTTAAAGTTTAGGTCTTCCGTCGTTTTATCTTTGCCGTCTCACTTACAACATCCTAAAGAACTTTCATTATATTGTGATAATTTATTCACAAGTTTCAATTTGATGTGCAAATTAAATGAAACCGGTATAAAAGGCACCGGAAGTGTAGGAATAAATAGAATAGTAACTGCCCTATAAAAAACGATACTGTAATGAAAAAAGAAAAGCGAGGATCGTATAATTTGACAAGAGAAACTAAATTCTGGCGATAACATGGAACGACAATAAGTGTGTGAAAATGTTAACCAACAATTTAAGAATAATGCCACTTGAAAATGTGAGAAGACGGTCCAAATCGGAAAAAAAGGAATTTTATGTGGATGGTCCATTTACTCGTATATTATCGCAGTATAACAAATTTATGGGAGGTGTAGACCAATTCGAAGAAGGATTGCTAGGGCATATTTACAACAGGATTCGACTTCCAATCCAAAAATGTCAGGGAGGCCTCCTGTAATAAGGTCTTCTATAGTTATACCGGAGGTCCGATTCGATCCAATAGGGCACGTTTTAGAAAGAACCAATGAAGGAAAACAAAGAAAAGGTTCGTATTGTAAGGGTACAGTACGTAAGCAATGTAAAAAGAGCAACGTTGATTTGCATTTAGAATGTTTGATGATGATATTGTAAATGATAAATGATATTGTAAATAATATTATACATTTTTTTAATTTTTTTATAAAAACATTATTTGTAAAATATAGTAAAACAAATAAACTTTCTTTTCACAATTTCAATAACATTAATTTGTTTTAGTTACCTTTAATAGCCACGATCGTCATTTTACTACCACTGACATTATTACGTTTATTTCCACAAGTAAGTTACCGAATTTTTTTTTGCAATTTTTACATTATTTTAACGATCAAATAACATTATTTCAACAAAACAATTTGAAAAAAAAATGTGGTCCTTAATGGGTTAATGTAACTTATTACCTGCTACCTCCCAGTTCCATGTAGTATTAAGTGAAATTAATTAAATACATTTGTCTATAAACAATGCAATTTAAATAAAACTTACAATAGTTGCTATACCCTCAATAGTGGCAATAAAATACAATATTAAGACATTTTTTTTATTATTACTATATAATAAAGAAGTAACATTTTCACTAGGTAATACTATTAAATGTTGTTATTATTATTAAGCTTGGTATGATATCAATACGTTTTAAAAGCCGCATTAAGAATGACATTCTATCTATTTATCTATCTATCAATTGTAATACTTTATCAGTTAAACGAGGGACCATCATTTATTATATATAAATTACATCGAACACATCCTACTAGATGCAATGTCTCAGAGATTCAATTTAGGTCAGGAGCATAAAACTAATTTGAAGACTATTACTATTTATTAACTATTGCGTTATGTTCGTTGAAGTGAATGTTAAAATTAGAGCAATAACCACTTACTATAAATTATATACATTTATTATTTCAGTTCAGTTCCGCAAAATGTGATGTAATCAAAGCGATACATCCACACTTTTAAATATATCGAATATTTTTGTCATTGCATAATTTTGACAACTTTGTTTAGTCTCGAAGGCTATTAAATCAATGGAAATCACACGAATACTCAAATTATGTCTAAGTGAATACTTTGTTTTGACGATATGACATGATGTAATTGACACAGTGAGGGACTGACATGAAGAACAATGTGTGAAATCGATGCGTCGGGCAAAAACTTTACAATATCACTGTCACTGGGAGAGGAAGAGTCTTCACGAAAGTGACATAGCAACGTACATTATGTTCACAATAAAAACATCTTTGCAAAACTAGGTCATTTATTTTAAATATATGGATAGTTTTAAGACGTTAAGATACCTCTAATACATATATATCTTTGGTGAAACTTATGATAATTTGACTATTTCATAAACGGGTCAGAGACAACCAATGCATCAGTGTAATGAACCTGACATTTAAACATTCTAAACACTCGGTAAGTAGACAATTAAACAAACAAGACAATTAGGAAAACATAAAGGTTGAAGAGACGTCGCCAAGGATGCGACCCAGTAGCATTATATTCCGATAGCTGTGTCGCAAGACAATAACGAAACCATTGTTAGTATTTATTGCTCATATTCAAGCTAAAAAGAGATAAACTTAATTAAGACTGTAAAGAAACTTTTAATTAATCTGGAGAAAATAATTAATATCGAATGAGAATGTTCACTAGATTTCATTAATTATTATTTTTAAACTTGAATGAAATTACAACAAAACTGAACATCAAATCATAGAAAAGAAAACAAGGGACGGACTTATCCTTTAAGTGGTTTTGGTTGGGAATGGTTTGGTATTGGAATTTCTAAAGTGCTACTTAGCATAAATATTTCCGATTATCTTACTTTCGAAGAGATTTCTGGAGGAATCTTAGAACATGATTGAAGAATGCAATATGACCTCGACTAACTTGTTTGGTTAATGCAAAATACAGTGCCGTTACAGCGTGGCGGGATGCCAGCTCTTAACGGATAAGATAACTGTTAGAATATCCAATCGATTGTAACTTTTCGACGTTATTTGTTTTGTGGTCACCACAAAATCCATCAGAACCATCTATAATTTACTGAATGTGAAGATATATTTGATATATTTAAAATTAATGTAATGTTACCTTAGTTAGTTGTTGTTGCGGTATTTTGTAATGAAGATAATACATTATTCAATGCCGTATGCTCTGGTGTCGGGTTAAATTTTAATTAATTTTAAGGCGTTTTATGGAGGTATAGTCATTTAATTAGAATTTTCATGCAGGCTGGTTCATTGAAGATTGACCGACAGAAGATCAACGTGGAGTAACTATAATAATAAGTTTCATTCTGTAATTAGAAGAACTTGAAGCCTAAGCTCTCCCTTCTTTACTGAATGCTTTACTGGTCTTTATATCTACTCTCTCGTGTAGAGTTTCCAAACGGTGGTAAAAAGCATCATCGTGCTTGAAAATCTTCAAATATATAAACTTGCAAATTCATTGTCACCGCTTAACGATAGGATTCATATACTATTCCTTTTTCTAGCATCACAAGAAAAATGGACACGCAAAGAGGAAGGGAGGAATACAAAGGAGGAGGTAGTCGACTTACATATTTGCAATGTTTATTATGACCATGATTTTGGTGAACACTAGCCAATACTGCACTGTCCGCCAATTTGCCATTTCGTTACAGAAAAATGCGCAAAACAAATTTCTTGAAATTTGAAATTTTGTTATGGTGCATGTAAATTTATGGCAATAAATTGAAATATAATCGATCTTAATATATCATTGGCTTCTGTATGTTTTATTGTTTTATTTGTAAAGTGAGAAATTGAAGTGTTTTATTATTTTACACGTTAACATTTACAATTTATATACCCGAAGAGAATTTTACTTAGATTGCATTTTCTAGAACGTTATATTTATATTTATAGAAAAATTGTTTTAAAAAATCTTAAAAGCAGATCGTCGGGTCACGGCTGGGGGCAACCGACACTGATGAGACGACAAATCTCTCCGCAACATGTCGAAATCAATTCATAATAATTGATTTCTGAGACAAATAATGAAATCGAGAGGCCGAGTGAAAAAACAATGAAAATTAAACTAAGAAAAGACTTATACTTTAGTAATCTTATATTTCTTTTGAGTTTAATTTTAGCATCCTAAAACTTATGAACACACATTACAGAAAATGTTTATTAATTATCGTTGTGTAGCTAAATTTACATAATTCAGCCACTTGAGGTATTATATTGATGTTTAAGAACGACCTTTACCAAGTAAACATTACGTAATAATGATTGGGCAAACATAAACCTCAAAAGTTCTAAAGGGAAAATGACGCTAACGTCATATTTATTATTATTCAAAAGTTCTGTAAATTAATCGTGTAGCCAGAGGTCGCTTCAATTAACTAATTTACATGCTCTGTCATTGTTATGTAAATAAATATAAAATAATTTACGTAACTTTACAACATGCAAATTAATCCGTGCTGCGAATTGGCCTTATTGCTTTTTAAAGTGCTGAGATCATCTGCTGTAATAAATTTATATTTCAATATATGTAATGTTTAAAGCAATATAATATTAAATTTATATAAAAAGTTACCTTTTAAAATATAATTTGTAGTCGTCTTTGAACTGCCTGTGTTTTAATTAACTTTTATTTTAAGTGTGATCAGCGACTGCAATTAAGGCATTAAAATGCGCCCACAATGTATTAGTTAATGTTGTATAATTAAGATATGTTTTATATATTTCAAAGAACACAAACAAACATCATTATATATATTTCTCGGGATAGAGTTTCAATGAACTGTTCGACCTTACACCACAAACAGATCGCGACACCAGACACCAAGCCACATGTTTGACACATGTTGCTGAAGTGATACTAACAATTCTACATTGTGGGGGATGGTGTTCGTTTTTTTTGTTTTTTCACTGTATTAAATACAAATTATTATTTAAACGGAATATGAGGTCATATTATGTTTCCTTAACGGTCATTAGAGTAGCATTACTATTAATTATTTTGTTATTTGTTGTTTAAATAATATATTAATTATTATTAATTACTTACATGCATTGCATTCCTAAATATTACACACAGTATGTTATACACACACAGTATGTTATATATTTCTCATTATTTTGAACCTGGATATTATTTTAACTTTTGCGTTACATTTAAAATATTACTTTAATTATTTTAAAATTCTGACCTACTTATAAGGTAAGCACTAAACACAATTTTAATATAAAGGAAAAATACTTCAAAATGGCCAACTTTGCGGTTTTTAACCAACCATCACAATAAGTTTTTGTAAATTTATGAATGTTAAACGCTTTCTGGAAACTACTATCAAATTGACGTATTATTTATTAGAAAGTATGTGTCAATGATATCTAAGAAATGTTTTTCCTATTAAGGATTTTTTTAGGTAACAAAAGTGTGACTATGAAACATGAGTACAGGAGTACATTTATCCAGGTTGTATTAATACCTTCTAACTTCCATATCTATCTTATTTCTTATACTCCTTGATGGTAACTACGTTACATAAAAAAAGTATTATAATAAATTGAAAAAAAATACTATGTATTTATAAATTTAATATTTCACAACTAAGCGCGTAAAGAAAGATATGACGCAAAAGAAATAAATAAAATTGTTAAGTTCTATTTATATTAGCGACGAAAACTTTTAAAAACTTGTTATTCTGTTTGAAAATCGTGTAGAAACATAGAATCGTGACAATTTCGTAAAGGGGTACAACAAGAGCTTGAAGCACAAGAAACATTTAAAATAAGTGATAATTACTGACATGGCAACGAAGCGAAAAGTTCTGTTATATTAAGGTAGTGTCTTTATAGAATTGTCAGACCTTAAATCTAAAACCAGTGAATAAGAACGTGTAAATCAACCAATAGAAATTTATATTTGAGACGTTTTTGTACAATATCTAACACAGTTTGTAGAAAAATAGGAAGTATCCTTATAATTGTCCTATAAATATAAAAGTTCTCTAATCCCTTCAAACTTTTACCATTACGCTCAATATTTTTTTGTCAGGACGAAATTTATTTCGAATATTTTTAATAAACAAAATTATTTTCAGATTTCAAATTCAAAATATCATTATACAAGTATGCCTACTTACACAAAGAAGAGAAGAGCAGGACAGAAAATCAACAGTTGTTCTTCTTAAATGAAATTTAACAATAGTTGATGTATACATTATAACATCAACCCTGCTGAGTTATCAGTTATCAACTCAAATTAGTCAACAACCTAAGACCACATTCCGTCAACTAAAAACTATTGAATGGTATAACAATATCATTCAATAGTTTTCAATTATATTTATATAATTAAAAGTAAAGTATACTTTCTATAAGATTGATTTAATAATATACTTTAAATTTTAGATTCAAATCTAAAAAAAGGAAGGTATAAGATATCTCGTGGAATTTTATTATATGAACATAGTTTGGATTCTAAATAATATATAACTTTAATTTAGATCATTGTGAATGTTATAACATATCATTTTTATTTTAATTAACTCAAGGCTGAAATAAAACGTGATCCACCTGACTATGAAACTAAATGTTTTGGAAGAGCTAATTGTTCGAGACTGGAGGAATTTTAAGTGTATCTCACAGAGCACGAAGACGAAGATTGCAGAATCACGATACTCATCTCTTGATAATGTGTTCAAGAAGTATTATGTACCTTTTGTTATTATTAAGTAAGTAAGTTGACAGCTGGGCTGAGACTCGAATATCAGAAGTACATTTAATATATTGTCTTAATCAAGTTTGGATAGTCTATTAACTAGCTTTGATACTTCCTGCAAAGAAAAAAGTAAGGTAAATAATGGAAATTAATAAAAAGTATAAACAAAGAGGCTTTGATGTCATTTATGGAAATAAGGTAATAATAATAATTTACAATAATGGAAGATTGCTTGCAACAGCAAATAAAGGAAAAGAAACGAACAACGGCATTACTAAAATCATTGATATTTTAAGATATATATCTGACGCTGTATTTATCAGACAAGGTAAGAACCAAAAAAATAACACAATTAACAGATTTTAGTAAGGTAACATACTATATACACAAAACATGTGATGAATAAGAAACAAACGCGAAAGATGTGACGGAGTAGCGCCAGGAGAAAGATTGGAAGAAAATCAAAAGAAAGAAAGAAGGACAACATTATAGACGTGAAGAGTATACCGTAGAAAAATAATAGGGACAAATTGGACTTAGAAAACAAGAGACCCAGGTGTTTGAAAACCTCTGGGGTGACGTTGAAAAGTAAGATAATTTACGCACTTATATAATTTATTATTATGTGGATAGTAAGAGATGACGGCGGCCAAAGAAGATATGAATAATATAAGTTTTGGCTGATCCCAAATCATTAAAATAAAAACAAGATTATAAAATGGTCATATATATTATATGATGTGACACAAAAAAAACAGATAGCATTTAACCTGATGAAGTTAATAAAGTGTCTTATTACTAGCATCCGCCAACCGTTCGCGGCGGGTGTTGAGCTGAGCCCCTCTCCTTTCTTTTCTCGATAACTTTTGAGTGGCTACACATTTTTTCAATCTGTTTTCGCTATAACATCCGGGTTCGGTTCAAACATACATGAGAAAATTTTTAGCTAATTATCTCGTCGCATTCTGGAGACAACTAAACACAAAAAAAGGTCCTCCCAAACGATTAAGAGCTCAGCTCAATAATTCAATTTTTTTTTGATCTTTAAATGTCGAGTTTTCTCAAGTCTATTTACACTTGATAATTTATATAAACGTAAATTGATATACTACAACAACGGATAGGTTTCCGTTATAATCTATTTGTGATATGGACGCGGTAACCTCGAGCAGAAATATATTTTAATATGACACAGTTAGAGAATATATACGATTATTTTAATATTTTTTGTGACTTAACCATTTAATATACTTAGACTTTTTAATTAAAATGTAATACATTACATATTAAGACAAATTAATTTAACAAACCATCAAATTGTAAATATTAATGTGGGTAATATGTCTCGAAGGTGTTTATTATATTTTTAATCATCAATCACAGACACGTTATCTTTTACACGTGTGTGTGTGAGATGACATACCCAAATCTTGAGTTAATGAACTCCGGTAGCGGGCGTGGCGGTATATTAATAGATTAGTAGGTCAGCGTTGAGCTCGGGTGATGATCTTTAGAGCATCTTATAATCAATCTACACATACATTTTTATCTACTCTATCTAATCCAGACAGAAAGAACCCCCCATAGATATATTAATGTAAAATATAGTGCAAGCTCTTTTTTGTCACCTATGTTCATTAATTTATATTTATATACATATACTGCATACTCTGTTTATCTGGTTGTGGCCTTCTTGAAAAGGTGTAAAATAAAAGGCTGTGTTTGTGCTAACGGAGTAACTGAATTATTTCTTTGTAAGGACTGGTTTACGATGCCAGTGGCATTATGTATTTTGGTTATATGTATAATAATAATTTAAATAAAATAATAGAATATTTAGTTGGTGGAATAGATATTTATAGTTTTTATATATATATATATTATAATAAAATCCTAAAAAGTTATCTGTAATTGATTTTCTTAAAAACTACTAAACGGATTTTTGTACGATTATTACTAAAAGTGCAAGTCTAGTGGAAGGTTTAGGTAAATTATTTAATTAAGGTATTATATATTAATTATATATTTATTAATTAAGGTATTAAGTACATTACAGTATTATGTAAATCGACTGAAATATTACATTTACTGTTAGATTTCTCAAGGTCGTAACTCATGCTTAATATACGAGAGCGAAGCCGCGTTTAAAAGCTAGTTATAATATATTTTCCCCCACAAAACCTTATTTCCGTCCTTCCTAACCTTCGTCCTTCGGAGCTAATAATATCGGTAGCAGGCAGTTAGATAGCAGATAAACAAGATATTCAGGTCGTTTGAGTTTATTTTAGAATAAGAGCGTCTTCCGTTCTAATCGGTGAGATGTGTACTTATCCTGAAAAGAAAATAACACATTTAGCGCATATTAAATACAATGAAATGAAATACTGTAGGTACCTTAAAATATATTAGATTATTTAAAACATTTGTAGCCATTATTTATTTAAATATGAAGTTTAAATATATATATATATATATATATATATATTTTGTTAATATAATTTATTGCATATTCAAATAATATATATTATTAATGGTACCGTATCAACGATTTGTCTTATAATACTACGTACTTCAGAAGAATTCCTATTATCAAACAAGCAGAGATTGCCGAGAAATTAACCGAGTACCTACAACATTAAATTGGATTAGAACGGAAGCAATGTCTATAAGATAACCCATATGATTCACTCATAAATAACTCTATTTTCGGCTGTAAATAAAATGTATTTTATAGCTAATAAAATATATTTTTATAGATATTTATGCTTGCCTGTTAATATTAGTACAAATCTGGCATTTAGAATAGTAATAAATAAAGGGATATTGCAGGATATGTATGTATTTTGTGTCTTGAAATAATTATATACTTAATATATATAAATACGAAAACAGTCAAGTTAATGGTGTATTGCCTATGTGTTACCTACATGATAAATGTTAACTGTACTGTGTTGCCAGATGCCGCTATTAGCTGTTTTCTTGGAAGTGGGTCGCCCCCCCTCGCTGACCATCGCACCACTCTTCCGGAACATCCGCGCACGCGCATAGATTTACACAAAACATCGTGCAAAATTATTTAAAATTATTTGTAAACATTGTATTATTAGAAAACCATGAAGCAGAGGTCAAAACTAAGGCTATTTATTTTAATTTGTTTAAATATTTTACTGTACAACCTTAATAATAGACAAAGAATATATAAATAACATTGATTTCCAATTCAAAAAAATTTATTATCGACGATCGATTGAGCATTAAATATATTCTGAAATGCCTATCTTAAACATAAAACGTTATGGCAGGAGACTCGTTGGTTTATTATAGAATCTGACATCAAGTTGGTGGTTGCGACTCAAAGAACCGGTTGTCTGCCTCGTAACGAGAATAAACCCATCGGCTGCAGCCATTTCAAAGTGTGCATCTTAAAACTATTCATAACTTGAAAGTTATCTCAACCATGTCTTGAGTACTTTTTTCTTTTATCAGAATACACAATTACAATACCGGAATTTATATTTATCTATCTATCTATCTATAATTAATATAGTTTAATTATTTACTTGATATTTCAACGACGTGATTTGAACGTTATACAGTAAATAGATTTAATAATTTAAATAAACTACGGTGACATTTACTATTACTCTATACGTCCTCTCTACGCCGCTACTTTCTATTTGTATTGCCATTAATACCTTTGTCCGCCATTTTGTCATCGACCCTTTGTTTTCATAAAATTATGTAAAAATACGGTATAACCTTTAATTTATATTTGCAGTATTATTATTCTATTGCACTCCGCAAATAACTCAAGAAGTGGGTAGAGTCAGGTGAAATTTATATATCTACTATATTTTATGCTTAGAACTTTGTCCGATATTCAAAACTCAAACTAGTAACGAAAATAAAATTTAGTTTTTCGTATATCCATGGGTTATTTTTTACATTTAAATATATCTAAAAATAATAAAAATAAAATTGTAATTTGTATCTGATTTGAATAATGTATGTTTTAGCAAAGAAAAATATACACAGAGACAGATTACATAAACATTAGATGTTGGAAAGATTTTATAGTTAATAAATGTCTGTTACGATAATTTTTGTTTAGCCTCAAATAGACGTGTATTAATGAAATTTTGCAAATCATTAATTCAATAACAGGAAGTATCAAAATTAATACAAAATAAAATGAACACATTCAAAAAGATTTTAAAGTTTATTTGAAATTGAAAGGTAAAAAAGCTATAAATCAAAATTAAATTTTAACCTACATTTGTAAAATGAAATTTTTGTTTTTTATTTACAGACTTTCGACCTGCGATACATAAGCAACTTGAAGGATTCTCCTGACAAAAACAAAAAAAAAAATTAATACATTCACAGCCACAAAACAAAGCTTGCAACAAACTCTGGCGCTTTGCTGATTGCTACAAAATGAACGGGAATGCTCGGGTTCGAGTGGGAGGCACTGCTACTTAGTACCTTCTCCACACTCATGTTCTAATATATGCCTATAGCAATACCAGAGACGAAGCTTCTCAGCATTCCATGGATTCACCGTGCGGGTGCCGGGCCCATCGCGTTGCAAGAAGAGGAGCGGAAACAATGTCTGGGACTTGCGACCCAGGTGTAGGTTTAAGGGGCCCTTTTACTATGCGCATACACGCTCACCTTCACTGTTCACGCTCCTCTCCCTACCTAACCAAATATCGTAAGAACCTACTAAAGCCGCCTTTGAAATACGTTCCAGAAATGAACTGATGATCGTTCTAAAAAGGCCGAGATCCTTAAATAAATTGTAGAGAGATTTTGCTGTTATACCTCTCGCTCCTACTTCTACAGCGTACAAATTAACTATAAATTTATTCCTGATCAGTTCGTTACATAGTTCGTAATACTTGTTAAGCTTAAATGTATGATCTTTGGGTATGTTTGTTTCCCAGGGTACAGTAATCTCCACAAGTATAACGCGCCTTAGTTGTTTTGAGTACAGGAATAAGTCCGGCCTAGATGACGAAACACAAACATCACCGGGGATTTTGTATTGCCACGTGTCCATCAGGAGACGCGTCCAAGATGGAATAAGGTTTTAATTTACATTTTTTGGGCGAACCTGTCTTTACGATCTCTACTGTTTTTTTGGTGGTTGTTATACCCCTCTGCGCTCTTGCTACAGAAAGACTAACCGCTTCTCGTATGATTTCTAATACTTTATCGTGGCGACGCGAGTATTTACCTCTATTTAAAAGTACCCTACACCCTACTAGCAAGTGTTTCGCGTTTCCTACTGCCTCCCCACAGATGTTGCAAGATTTTTTGGAGGCTTTGCCCCATCTTACTAAGTTACTTTGATCTGGGAGAACTTTTATTTTAAACATTAATATGTATTTATTTTAAACATGTACTGGCAACATATTTAAAAAAAATAAGCTTACGTCTTGGATGCTAGTCGAGTCTTACTCGATGGCATCTGATTTACGAGTATATGTATCACATTTCATTAAAAGTTCCTTAGAATATCCGTTTTTCCTAGTGAAGACTTTTGTCATATACCAAAAAATATTACTGGTGCGCCACGGGTCAAATAATAAAATAAAAAAAAACATTTTTTGTTTTAAAAAATTTTCTCGGAAATCGTAATACGATATTTGTGTTTTTAAAACTCGCTTGATAAGGTTTTTGGATTGGATAATAGATATAATGCTTTGCTTTTTGTCCAGATTAAAACAGGTTAGTTATTTACTTCAGCAGGTATATTGTTGCCGCGTTGAAGCGTTGTTTACTAAGGATAAGAACTTAAAACTATTTAAGAAGAAATAAAACATTAAATTTGTAATTCCCCATCTAGAAAATCGCAAGAATAAAGTCCAAGTTTGTCAACTTTCTCAAAGAATATTTTTCCAGGAACCACTAAGTTGTGGAATTATTTTTTTAGGCGGCTTTTTCTGATTGATACGATATAAGAATAAAAAAAACCGTCTGTTTTAATTTCAAAGTGCTTTAACGCTAATCACTAATTACTTTACCAAAATAATAATATATTTTAAAAATTACGATAAAAAGACGATGGCATTCTGCTAATAAGATAGGCAAAAATTTTATCATTCTTAAGGAAAAAGATGTTCGATTTATAACTCAAGAGGTTTTGGCTACCTGCTCCTTAACTCACCGTTGAAAACGTATCTTCATGTCGACATTTTATGGGGGGGATGTTTCTTCACCCAACTTTGGCCTACTCTTTTACTTGTTGGAAGTGAGATATAGAGCAGAGGGCTGCCTTTAAATATTGATGGACTCTAAACATACAACAATTTAAATATTCATATGTTTTTATAATAACAAATGTGTTTAAAGTAAAGACAAAATAAAAAGAAATGGTCATTCATGAATACAATATTTTATTTATAAATAATAATTAAATAATAATAAGAAAGTAACGTTTGAAAGGTTATTAAGGTTACCGAATCAATAATTTGAAACAATTGGAATATAAATACTTAAAAGATGAGATACACAAATATTTCAAGGAAGTTTAAAGTATCTCTTAGTCACTTTAGTAATCATATAATTTACTAAATTATTAATTGTTAATGAGACACATTATATATATAAATAAGATTGAATTATTATTTTGAATTACAATATATTTCTTTAAGCTTTTGCTAACCGCTGGACAGATCAATGACGATTCGTTTTGAGACCACATTTTAATAACAAATTCACTTTCAATTTTTTAAATGTCGCCTCAATTGAAGTGGAGTGGGTGCAGGTAGTCCTTTAACATTTAAAAATGTGTTGCTCAAGTATTAGTCACTTCCAAAAACGTTTGCTTATTCTTTACAACAATGCAACATTAATATTATGTCATAATATTTGAATGCAACTTTTCACTACCTGAGTCAAAGGGATCTATTGGAAAAGGTATAAATGGGTGGATGCGGATGCGCCTGCGCCGGTTCCCCTACAGTCTGTCTGCTCGGAGGCAGGGCGGTAGCGGGGGTGAAGATTGCGGTGGACGCGGGGGGCGGTCAAGGACGCAGCGCACGCGGCGCTGGCGGCGACGCGCAGCGGCCAGTTTGGCTACAAGTATTGTCCCGGTCGGACGCGTCAGTGGTGACAGTGTGTGTGCTTTCTTCCTTGCTAAACAGTTAGCCGCCAGGTCGTCGACCGCGCGAGCATGATCGCGCGCCCGCCGATTGCCCTTGCACAGATTTGACCAAAACCCACCAGGTAAGTTGCAATATTTTGTTTATTCCTTCAAATAATAAAATACCCAACATCCCAAAACTAAAAACTAATTGAGCTTAAACTAATGTTCGCTTATTCGTTGAAATCGACTTAAAATCGGGTCCTGTTGATTGTTGACGGTCTTGGAAAGCTCAAGGCAAGGCGTTCATAACTGAAATAACATTCTTAACTCAAATAGCGTGCGAGTTTTAAAGTAACGGCAACAAATTAGAATGAAAGTGATAGTTCCTAATCATTTTAATTCTTAGTTTTATTTTAAATTCTAATACCAAAAGGTCTAAGTAATTTTATTAGTAGGTCTTTTATTATAGAGAAAAGCTTCAATGGTCTTAAATAGCGTTACGATTGGACTTGCACAATTGGTAGTGACAGAGAATGATGATATCGTGAGTGGTGATGTAAGAGATCGTGTAATGAAAGCGATGGCCGAAGGTTCTGAGATGAGAAGCTGAGAAGCAAGAGGAGCGACGCTTCATTGTTCTACTTATCACACTAATCACTTATTGATAGAATTACCCTGACAAGCTGTTATCAAAGAATTAATGCAAAAAGAAAGAAACTTAATGAAAAAATCCCTAGTATTTTTTTTATTTAATAAACTGTGATGTTTGATATTTGTATTTACCAAATTACCTTCAGGTGACCGAAGCTATAAATAGAAAATACTAGCACCGTCATTTTAAATTGATCTGGATTAATAAATTGTTTCGTTCAAATAGTTCCCCGTCACGAAGTTACATCGACTACAACAATACCGAATGAACTGCGACAGATACCTGATAATGATTTTGATCACGAAGAAACGGTATACTGATTATTCACCTAATTACCACCACATTTAGAATAGATAATTATAAAATCAAATCGTGATATCGTTAATCCCTAAACGAAGCATCTTTAACATTTAGTATTCAACTCACAATAAGTTCTAGGATAATGTCCGTCACAACACGTTAGGAAATAATTAAGCCTGGTGCGAAACGCGTATCAAGAGATTTATCTCTAGCGTGCAATTACAATGCGGCGGCCTCAAATGAGTTGACAACAATCTCTCCTCCACACCACGCATTATGTATCGGCCATCCTTACTTCGTCACGAGACAATTCTTCCAGTGAAAATACTCATTTAGTTACAAAATTGCCACCACACGATTATTCAAAACAACATGATAAAACTTAACATTCAACATTTCTAATATCTCATTGATTGATGCCTTTAAAGCGACAATCGTAAATATTATATGAGTGCGTGTGCATAATGATTTAATTAGCATATAAATGGACTCGTACAGGAGGTATGAGGGCGGGCACCAGTCAGTGACGCATGAAGGGCCTTCGAATATTGGTAGTACCGGTGCAATTTATACCGTAACATAATACCTAAAACATGGTGTTTGATCTCGTTTCTTCCACCGCTACCAGGTATTTTTAAATACGATAACATAATACGGTATACGTTTAAACAATAAACATACAGCTATGGCATCCAATAAAAATAGTAATGACTATGAAATCTGAATTAAGTATGTAATATCGCTGAGGAATAAATATATTGTTTCATATTGCGAAACGAATTAACGCAGTAAAAATAATTATTAATGGTGCAACGCCATGACGATAGTGAATTTAAATTAGTTTGAGTTTCTTACTGGAATATCTTGAATAGTTTTTGAATAAAATCTTTACTATGTATAATTATAGATCACAATTTATCCATTAGTTTTAGTTTGCGAATATAAACTTGTATTCAGAACCAGTTTAATAGTATTATAATATGACCTTAGACATTTTTATCGAGTTAGTAGATAGATGTTACGTTTATAAGAAAATCATTATTTTAATAGGATATTTTTTTATCAACATTTTGAAATAGTTTAATAGAAGCGAGAGTTATTATGTTCTGACAAAAACTAACAAAATTTTGACAGGAGATTACAATGTCCTAGTAAATGTATTATTATTCTCTAAGTCCATATCTTTAGATCGAGAGACCTTAGACTGATATAAGTTATATAAACTAAAGTTTTGATATAATTGATAATGATGAGTTTAAATAATAAAGTATAAATATATATTTAACTTTTATTGCAATGTAAACTATATTTAGTTATCATTAATATGAATTACATAAGAGAACAATGAAGACTTCATAATACTGGCGCGGCGTCGACAGCAAGTAACTCGGTACTACATTCTGTATATATCTTTGTATACAAAACACAATACTATGAGACGAAGCTTCTTAGCATTCCATGGATTCACCGTGCGGGTGCCGGGCCCATCGCGTTGCAAGAAGAGGAGCGCAAACAATGCCTGGGACTTGCGACCCAGATGTAGGTTTAAGGGGCCCCTTTACTATGCGCATACACGCTCACCTTCACTGTTTACGCTCCTCTCCCTACCTAACCAAATATCGTAAGAACCTACTAAAGCCGCCTTTGAAATACGTTCCAGAAATGAACTGATGATCGTTCTAGAAAGGCCGAGATCCTTAAATAAGTTGTAGAGAGATTTTGCTGTTATACCTCTCGCTCCTACTTCTACAGCGTACAAATTAACTATAAATTTATTCCTGATCAGTTCGTTACACAGTTCGTAATACTTGTTAAGCTTAAATGTATGATCTTTGGGTATGTTTGTTTCCCAGGGTACAGTAAGCTCCACAAGTATAACGCGCCTTAGTTGTTTTGAATACAGGAATAAGTCCGGCCTAGATGACGAAACACAGACATCCCCGGGGATTTTGTATTGCCTTTCATACGTGTCCATCATGAGAGTCCAATCAGGAGACGCGTCCAAGATGGAATAAGGTTTTAATTTAGATTTTTTGGACGAACCTGCCTTTACGAACTCTACTGATTTTTTGGTGGTTGTTATACCCCTCTGCGCTCTTGCTACAGAAAGACTAACCGCTTCTCGTATGATTTCTAATACTTTATCGTGGCGACGCGAGTATTTACCTCTATTTAATAGTACCCTACACCCTACTAGCAAGTGTTTCGCGGTTCCTACTGCCTCCCCGCAGATGTTGCAAGATTTTTCGGTGGCTTTGCCCCATCTTACTAAGTTACTTTGATCTGGGAGAGTCATTTGGAATGCATTAAGATAAAATTTTAATAATGCTGGGGACCAATCATGAAGCAGGGTGCGCCATCGTAAAGCTAATGGAATACAAAAATCTCCTATGGTCACCCATTCGTTTTGCAATTCTAGGCTCATCGCGTGCAACCGGTAATTATCATTTTCATCGTGCCGAATAAAGGATTTTATTATTTCTATGTCTGGTTCTTTCCTACTTGATCCTAGCCCTGCTTTATTTGTTTGAGCACCTATCATAAATTGTTTATGGAATTGAAGTCGTGACTCCAGCTCTGCGGCAATTTTATCTTTTGGGAGAGATGTTACAGTATCATCATTCGACTTTGAGATGATATGTCTCTTGGTCACTCTTAGGTGTTTATAGAGTTCCGATGGTTTCTTTAATTTTAACCCAAAATTGTGTCGGTCTCTAAATAAGGTAGAAGAGTCCGCTGGATGCGCTAACCCGAGCCACGACTTCAATGTCCTTATGACGCTTGCATCTAACTTTAACAAAAGGGTCTTATTAATATCGTAAACGAGGAAAGGCCAATTTAAACGTGATGTTAAATAATTATCGTATATCCAAGCCTTTTTGATGTTACTTATTGGCTGATTGTCTACCTTTTTAAGATCATTCAAAAAGCTATCGACTATTATATCTAAAGATGGAGTACGCCCTTGGTAATCGATTTTTTTGCCTAAGAATTTGAACGGAGCTGCGTCGGTAATAGTAGTAACGCACTTACCGCCTATTATAAGACCCGGATCGTAAGAGGTATATCTGGTGTTCCGCCTACCCAGACACAGACTGTAGCATTTATTGGGTTTTGTCCTCAATCCGTCCGTCCAAGCACAGAAATCCTCCACAACATTTAAAAGTAGCTGACATTGTTTTGGATTACGTGTCAGTATCGCGAGATCGTCTGCGAATGCTAGTATGGATTCTGTGTATTTATTGTTAAACTTAAACCGATAACCCCATTTCTTTTCGTTTTTAATTAATTTATCTATTAAAATATTGATCACTATGTTAAAAATAATTGGAGAAATACAACAACCTTGAAATAAACCTATGTTGTAATTTAATGGTTTGGAATGATTTTCGTTTGTGATTATGGAAAATTTTAATTTTGAATAATATGATGCAATCATGTCAATTACTAACGTAGGAAAGTTATACCACCTTAGCGCGAACATCATCAGTTCATGTTGTACCGACCCGAAAGCGTTCTCTAAGTCTATCCAACATACCGTTATTTGTCTTTCACTATTTCTGGCATCTTTAAGGCTTTCCGATAGTAACGTGTTATGTTCGAGGCATCCAGAAATGCCAGGCAAAAACCCTTTCTGGTGATAAGGCCCGAAATATTTATTATTTATCATGAATTGCGTCATTTTTGTTTGTAAAAAAGAAAAAAATATTTTTGATATTGTATTTGTTAGAGCTATCGGTCTAGTGTCCCTAGGATCCGAGACATTGTCGCTTTTGGGAATGAGGACAAAAAGAGCATTTCCGAATGTTACCGGTGTTTGTCCTCTTGACCAGATTTTATCGAATATATTCAATAGATGTTTATGAATCGACGGACATTTTTTATAAACTATATAAGGGATACCATCCGGACCTGGTGCTGACTTAGATGGTTTCTTTTTAATTATTTTATTGATTTCCTCCAAAGTTGGTGGGTTGGCATGAAAATCTATGGATGGACTCTCAGGTTTTCGATCGTTGGGATCCCCATACAGCTTTTGATTTTTAGGCACTTCGTATGTGCTTTTATAATAATCAAAAATTTGCTCGTTGGTCAAGAGGAGTTTACCTTTTTCGTCTTTGAAAATGTTTTTAGAGTACTTAAAAGGATTTTTATCAAAGTCTACTTCGTGTTTTGCCCGGTCAAAGCTATCACGGTTTTTTGTTATTTGTTGTGATATGCCTTGTATTAATTTAAGAATTGACCTTAATGCCCTAGACAGTTGGTGACTAAGTTGGTTGTCGCCCATGGCTTTGGCCCTACGAAGTTTCTTTATGAGGTCCCTTTTTTTCCTTCTCATTTTCAATTTAAAACCGTTTTCTTTATACTTGTGAGCATAACGATTCGAAGGTGGATAGTGCTCATTGAAGTAGTCAAAAATCGTATTTTGTAGAGTCTCTACTTGCGCGTTGAGTACCTGGTTTGAGCCCGGGTGCTCTAACAGGTCCGCTATATTTTGGTCGTGTATTTTCCATGTCGATTGTTTAATAGTGGGAATGCTAAGACGCGTCCGGATGGTTATGGACTCCTGGTGATTCGCATTCAATGGTTCACCATGGGATGTATGAGGGTAAACTCTATCCGAAGTGAAAACTGAAGATATTACCGGCGATTGCCGCGCTTCAGCACCATCGTGTGTTTTGAGATGTTTAATAAACCAGGCTCGTCTTTTGTAAATTTTCCCGCACGTAAGGCATTTCAATTCCGTTTTCGCGCCGTTTTCGCCGTTATTATCAACCGATGGACAGTTCTTCCGCCCCCCCTCTCGGACTGTCCCAGGGGTATTTTTCTTTTTCGGACTTTTAGCTTTAAACGAAATTCCCGGGCTTGGCTTGCTAGGCCGTCACCCTCGGCTGTCTTTCCAGCAGTCATCTGTCTTCCCAGCTGCCATCTGTCTTTCCAGCGTCAGCTGTCTTTCCAGCGTCATCCCGTCTCTCCGGGCTGTCAATTAAAATGAGACGAAGCTTCTTAGCATTCCATGGATTCACCGTGCGGGTGCCGGGCCCATCGCGTTGCAAGAAGAGGAGCGCAAACAATGCCTGGGACTTGCGACCCAGATGTAGGTTTAAGGGGCCCCTTTACTATGCGCATACACGCTCACCTTCACTGTTTACGCTCCTCTCCCTACCTAACCAAATATCGTAAGAACCTACTAAAGCCGCCTTTGAAATACGTTCCAGAAATGAACTGATGATCGTTCTAGAAAGGCCGAGATCCTTAAATAAGTTGTAGAGAGATTTTGCTGTTATACCTCTCGCTCCTACTTCTACAGCGTACAAATTAACTATAAATTTATTCCTGATCAGTTCGTTACACAGTTCGTAATACTTGTTAAGCTTAAATGTATGATCTTTGGGTATGTTTGTTTCCCAGGGTACAGTAAGCTCCACAAGTATAACGCGCCTTAGTTGTTTTGAATACAGGAATAAGTCCGGCCTAGATGACGAAACACAGACATCCCCGGGGATTTTGTATTGCCTTTCATACGTGTCCATCATGAGAGTCCAATCAGGAGACGCGTCCAAGATGGAATAAGGTTTTAATTTAGATTTTTTGGACGAACCTGCCTTTACGAACTCTACTGATTTTTTGGTGGTTGTTATACCCCTCTGCGCTCTTGCTACAGAAAGACTAACCGCTTCTCGTATGATTTCTAATACTTTATCGTGGCGACGCGAGTATTTACCTCTATTTAATAGTACCCTACACCCTACTAGCAAGTGTTTCGCGGTTCCTACTGCCTCCCCGCAGATGTTGCAAGATTTTTCGGTGGCTTTGCCCCATCTTACTAAGTTACTTTGATCTGGGAGAGTCATTTGGAATGCATTAAGATAAAATTTTAATAATGCTGGGGACCAATCATGAAGCAGGGTGCGCCATCGTAAAGCTAATGGAATACAAAAATCTCCTATGGTCACCCATTCGTTTTGCAATTCTAGGCTCATCGCGTGCCTAATACGTAATAATTTAAAATTTTATTACGTATTATCCATTGTAATATTAGGAAATGTAGTAAATGTCAAAAACTTATATTTCGGGAGTTAATAGTTAAAATGAAATGTTTTTCATTACTCTGTAGGTGTGTAGTTTTAGTTTAGTTTAGTTATTATTTAGTGGTACAATATACGCACACCATAATTGTCTATGTTTAACATTATATATTGTATGGTACGTAATTGTTTTCTTGATTGGCATGAAAGCCTTAATGTTAAAATAATAAACCAATTTAGGTGAGTGATTGATGACTTGACCCAACGTTTACCCCACAAAGATGGCCGGTGGTCTCCGCTCTGTGTCGTGTCCTTTCACGTTTGGACCTTCGAAGATCATTAGCGATTGTAGTATCACCGGTCGACTAACAGCCGAGAGTAGGGCTGCCACGAGTTTGTAAAAACTATTTTAATGCTTAGTGCACTAATTTAATTGAATGTACAAATGTGATTAGAAGAGTGCTCAATAAATTAAAACTAAAACATTTTTCTTGTTTATACTATTACTCTAATTTTCGTACATCAAGATAAAAAACATACATAGAATTTTCAATAGCTTTTTTTTAATTTATCATAATTTCCTTAACTAATTCCTCTAAGTGGCAGCCCTAGCGAGCTCTACATCAAGTATCGAGTTTCAGTTCTTAATTACAAGTAACAGTGCAGTGTCGCGTGACTCAGACCCGCAGGTCTACTTCACGTATTGAAATACATCGGGGCAGGGTCTGTGTTAGTCTTACACTATACAAGCGTTTGATTATACCAATATTAAGTATTCACCGCTACTGTTGAACTTCTGTTATATTTATATTTGTTATATGTTTAATCTTGCCAACAATTGGTTCTTGGCAACGAGCTAATTATTTAAAACAATATAATATATATGCAAATAGAATATATACAATAAATGTTGTTTCCATGTTACATTATGGTATTTCCTGTTCATGAATTCAGTGTAATCTATTTTCAGTCATTGTTTATGTTAAGTGCTTTCACCGCAAATCGAAATCAATAACAAGTGTTATCCTTAAGGAAAATATAATAAAAACTTTAAAAACACCACGTTAACATATATGTTGTATATGTTATCGTGGTGTTTTTAAAGATTGATATTGATTGATTGATTGATTGGCATATATATTGTATACAATGAAAAAGTAAAAGCTTGTTCTACAACAGTCTCGATATTATACAAATATGACAATATTTTGTAAATAAAATACAATATGTTAGCTCTGTTGATTCAATCGTCGCAATCTGTGCTATTGATAACGGTATCACTGTCGTGTATTATTAAAATGTAAATCATTTTGATAATGTTTTGATTAACGAAATATTATATAAAATATCTGATTTTAAATTACAAGTTCCTATAATATCCAATGATTATTTTATTAGACATAGTTAAGAAATTTCGAATTTTTTAAATATGTATATTAAAATTGATATGTTTAGGAGCTATGGTGCCAGGGACATACCTGTGAATAATTACGGTCTATTTAGAAAACAATATTATACATTAAATTCAAAACAACACATATTAAATTAAATTCAAACAACAACATTTATCTCATCTTTTTTATCTTCACTAAAACTATGAAATGAAACGATAATTATAAATAATTAGCAAATCAATATGTACCTTGTTTATTGTTTTATTTACTAGTAATAAAAAGCGAGATAACGGTATTATTATTAATCCTTTATTTGCAAGTCCTCTTATTTGTAGGATTTAAATATTATTTTGTAGAATATAAGATGTTACAAAATAACGCGTTTTGACAGACTTCTAAAACATTCATAGAGAACACATAAAATATCTATTCCTTGATTATAAATAGATAACAATATTTTTGTGTATAATTATATTATAGATAATTAAATAATTATGTTATATTAGATTTAAAAAATCGATAAAATAATGTCACAAGTGCACTTTTATTAAGATCATACATATATGTAATTATTAAGTTTGTTCTACCGTTTTAAATTTGAATACGTTAATTAGGAATTATTTTAAGTCGTAAATCAAGTGAGATCGTATTTAGTTTCATTAGCGATTCGAATTGGATTTGATAAGGACTGATAGCAACGATAGTGTACAGTCGTTCAGCGAAGCCGCGACTCGCAGGCCGTAAAACAGGCTCTAGGATACGAGTGCGCACTGGGTACCACGTATGTCCAATGGGGACAGACGGACAACCTGTGAGTTATTTGTTTTTTATATATAGGAAATTGTCATGTCTAGATATTGTATAGCTTTCAAAGCAATAATAACAAATAACCACTTCAATTGACCCTCTTCCGTCCTATAATGACACATCGAAGAGAGATCTGGATATTCGGGATGATATTCAAAAACAAACTGAACCACAAAATTAATAAGATATATTATTATAATTTTAATGAAAATCGGTATAACTATTACATTACAACAGATGGCACGGCTTTTAGATAATACATCAGATAGTATTATACTTGTAAAAAAAGGATTTTTATTGTACTTATTAACTACGGCTATGAAATTTAAAAACATATCTCATAAGTATATAATAAATATCTATATATATATATTATTATTATCAGAAACCAATTCTTTACTTAATTTATTAAATTATTATGATAAAGTTCAGGTTAGAGGTTGTTTTTCGTCTCGTAATAGACTTATATAACATCCTTGAAAGATCTCTGAGACCTTTGATATATTAATATTTTATAGAATATTTTGATTGCACAATAATTGTTGGTTGCTTCCATAGATTATTAAAAATAACACATTTTAATTGCAATTAGCGATTCGCCTTGATTTTATTTAATTAATTATCAGTAAAAAATATTCATATTTAAATTTTGCGATATTTTGGAAATACATATAATATTTATTAATAATTTCATAGTTCAGTCAATACGAGCCCGTTTTTTTTAAACTATAATAAAACTATATTAAACACACTGCATGACAGGAAAAAAGTTACCCAAATTATGTGTAAGAATAATGTTAATACGAAGCTCGAATCAATACAAAAACACACTACAACGATCTGTTTTGTTTACGAGATAAGTTTTACTGCTAATTCAATATATAATCGATACCATAAGATAAAATGTTTAATATTTCGGCAATATATGATAAGAATTTCATAAATTAGCAACACCTACTTTCTATTATTTAACTTTCTCAAGATGATTTCTGGAACGCGTCTATTTAATTAACTTGTTAATTCTACAACCGTTTGTAAATTATTATGCGTAGTCAAATGTTGTTTTACAATATGAAGGTACATCTTAAAGATGTAAGGATGTTTAACCAAAATTCCCGATTTTAGATAGAAATCAGTAACTTTTATTACTGGTAAATACAGAATTTAGGTTGTGATTTTGTAAGTGCACATGGTATCAGATTTTTCATCTTTATCTTTTTATATTTTATTAATCAAATTTAAGTAATTATTTGTAAATTTTTCGAATACAAGAGGCCCTAAATGTCAATTATAATCTATAATTCTATGTAAGTTATAAAACATATTTTATCAAAAACATATACTAGCGGAATGTCGTGTAGAGATTGCTTTATATCTATCGTACCAATCTATGTACTATTATGAGCCCCTTAACTATTCAAAATACCTTGAGTTATTACGACTTATCTGTTACAATACTCTTATCTGGTGTTTTATCGGTAATAGTTTATTACGATTACTTTTGTGTTAATATATTCATTATATAGTAATTTTAATGAAGTTTTGACTTACCAAAACTTACCGGATTTTGTCATGTGCATCTGTGATTTTTGAGGGAAAAGGCAGAAATATATAAAGTGTTTATTTTATTCATGAATTACAAATTTTCTATGTAAATAATATCCACATTGGATTGCAGTAATATTCGCTACAATCTCGACACATGTATAAACTCATGATAGTAACTATTTAATTACTGTTTACGTCGTGTTAGAAAGTATTATACTGTGGTGTTTTGGTGAAACTGGGTAAGAATATACGAGAGATATTGTTCATGGTATCTTATTAAAGATCACTAAAGAAGTTTTTACCAAGTGTGGTAAAATCATGAATAATGAAATACGTCACGTCCGGTCTCCCGTTACACTTGTTACTAATTGTCGTGTACGCTTTGCAATTACATACAAACCGCCTTGTTAATTATATTATTTTACATGATTGCAGTCTTATGCATTTATATGAACGGAAATTATTAGAACAATTTTTGCGATTATAACATATGTAACTATAGCAAAAGTCATGTTCAAAGATAACAAAAATGTTGTTTAGTTCAAACGTTTAATATTATTTTATTAGGTTTCGAGTAATATTGGGTTTTTCGTTGAATAAAGTATTAGTCATGTCTCGAATTTTATTTAGCACATATTATTATATGTATATTGTATGAATGTAAATGTGTATGGTTATGGAGAAGATTATAACCGATGAAGAGACGAAATGTATAAATATGGCGACAAAGCAAGGTCCGTCTTAGGTGTATGATAGAAGAGAATAGTATTAAAACATTTTAACATCACAAATCATTACGATAAACGTAATTGAGTGATACAATTAGATTTACAAGAAGAGATATCCCCAATCTTTAGTTACAGCATGATAAATAAATACTATATAATCAAGTTGATTACATTGATAATCAAATCGAAGAATGAGGAAGTAAATTCGACCTCAAACATAGTAAATATTAATTAATGCGCGAAACGTCCCAAATATCAACAAGTGACATATCGGACTGATTTATTTTGAACATTTCAATTAAAAAATCGTCTTTTTATACCTAATTGGCGTAAACTATGTTTAACCTTTAAATATTTATTTTACTCCGCGACGTTCACTTATAGCAATAAACATAACAGCTCCATATATAATTTTAATTGATCGATCAACATTTATAAGACTTGAGCATCTTTTTCATATTGGTATTATAATATTTAGATTACAAAAGAAAGATACATGTTCGTTGAAAAGTACGAATCGAATCCAGGAAAGAAACTTACTTTCCTTATTTAGAAAGCATTTTTCTAATATCTATTATTGGTTAGAGTTGTTTTATGAAACTAACAGCCAAGTCAGTATATAATAAAATAGTCTATAACTTTAGAATTGGGCTATAAAATATGGAAAAAGATACCAGTAGTCTTTTGTTTGAAATGTGTATTTAACAACTCTAAGTTTGTGACTCTTTCGGCTTGTTGCAACTTCAATTCAATGGTGATTTTTGTATGTTTATTTTATACGATAACGTTAATATTAATGTTTAAGAACTGGAATTGTTTAATTCCAGTGCCTTTAAAACTGACATGGCAACATTCTGAGCAAAAAAACCGGACTGCTTCTGTTGTTTAGCATTGCGTGTTTGTATGTGTGTGCGTGTGTGTGTGTAATGCGTGTACGGAAACGTGGAAGACTGGAGGCCAGTCACTCGAGCCTTTTATTCGTGATATCCAGTAGCTAAGTTTTTATGGTATACATAACGTTAATATGCCTAAGTTAAAAACATAAAATACCAAAAGAAAAAATCCCGCATTAAATAATAAATAATCTCAGTGACATAAACACAAAGAAGTTACAAAGTATACGTAGACTTGATACAATAATCTGCAAGTCATAAATTTGTTATCCCGTATAGAAACTCACTTAGTACAACAAACAGGGACACTACCCACTAGAACACATCACATTAGAATCGAGTTAGAAAAAACGTTCTATCCCAATGCTACGTAACGCGATCAGCGTAACAAAACGTTATCGGAGAATCGTGAATGCACATATTGCACTGAAAGCTCCAATCTGTACCACTTATCGAATTATATCATTACTTCGCAACAGTTTCGCAAGACGACGCGACCTCTCGCCGTCATTGTGCGAGACGCGGTCGCTGATCACCGACAGACGTTGGCTTTACAAGATTTATATACGATAGGGTTTAGTGGAATACGCCATCCGAAATAGACACTTTTTTATGTCGTAATGAGCTTTTAATAATCTAATTTAAACTGTTAGTAAATAAAAGATGCAATAAGTTATTTAAAGCCGTACCGAGATAAATAAGATCATTTTCTTTTCGAGACGTGCTCCGATCAACTCATCATTCATTTCTCTTTCCATGTTTGTCATTAACTTATTAAAAGCAGAAAAGATAAAATTAATTAAAAATTAAACACCCCATTATAAAAATTGTATATAAAAAAATATATATGTTGCGGAGTTTATTTGAGAGCAATAACTTTGAAAAAGAGAGTATTTTAATCAATGAGTCTTTATATATCATAACTAACATTAGGATATTTCTGGATATGTATTAATAGAAGTCGCGCCACGACTCGCTTTTCTTACATATGCTATCTTGTTTATAATCGTTTTTATCTCAAGACAAAACATATTTACTATCGCTATCTATGAATACATTTCTTATTATCTTAATTACTAACTCTCCCTGGTTTATTCAGCAAATAAACCTTCAGCGGTGGGATAAATAATGCATTATGTCCTCTTACAAGTCTTTACTTAATAATATAAATAAGATAAAAAGATTGAAGTACTGAGAAGTTATTGCAGTTTCTGTCTTATTATAGATTTTTTTGAATGGATTAAATCATTAATATAGAAGTAAATAAAGCAATCCATATATAAATAAATCAGTGAACAAAAATAAGGAAACAACGAACTCTGAGATATAAATACCGCTAGTTCGTCGTCTGTTCTTCAGATTGTGTATAAATAAAATAGTATAGTAATTTTGTCCACTGAATATTGTTTGCTTGAGTAACGGTAACAGCTCTACAGCTTTGTGACTACCGTTCTCACAATATACGAGAAAATAAGAAGAGAAATGACGATTTATTTATTCTCATTAATTATACTAATATTTTAATATAAGAATTGATTTTAATTCTCCTAAATGTATTTAAAGGATTTTATTATTATAGTGTAATAAAATTCATTACTATAATAGGTCCAAAATGTGGAGAACCTTTACTAATAATTGCATGTAACTCAATTTAAGTTTAATTGTTTTATATCTGCAAGTGGTAAGTTAGATCAAGTACCGTTGCTTCGCTATGTGGGTCTAACTGTAACACTGTATTTCTAATTCTTTCATTCGAATATCACCTTTATTCAAATACTGATAAGATATATATAAATAAATATAATGATGTATTTATTTGTGAAATCACAAATTGAAATGAGTTAAAAGTATAATGTCAAATAAGTAGGACGTTTTTTAATTCACTTACTATATAATTGTTAAATAGTATAATTTTTTATTATAAAACATGATATAATATATTTAAGTTTATATTCTGTGATCAATTTGTAATTATTCCATCCTGTAATATAATTTAACTAAATATATTTATCGATGCAGTTGAGTCAGACTTGCTTATAACAATAAGCACAGCGCATAGCTTTCAAGTTACATAAGCTGCGCCCGCGCATACGCTAAGCTCTGTGAAAGTTCATCGTTTGTTTGTGTTGGTTTATTGTATGTATGTGTGCGTGTTACATGGTATTAGATATCATTATAAAATCTTGTTCAATGTGTGTCAAATTGATATTTTTTAAAAGATTTGTTTTAATTTCTCTTTAAGTTGTGGTTTCAAATTGCTTTTGGATTAACTTGATTACATATACAGGGAAAAAAACAATTGTTCAAAATAAAGATGGAGATTTAAAACCTACTTAAATTTGAAACATGTGTGTCTGGTGTCTGAATAACAATCGGTAGTATTTGGTACTATTCGGTAGTATTTAGTACTACTTACCTAAACCAAATAGTGTTATGGCGTAACAGTGACAGAAGCGGAAGTATCTAGTTTTTCTCACGACCAATACACTACTCATTACGTTGAATAAATGACAATATAATATTTAATTATCTCATTACTCTCGTTAAGATAACGTAAAATCCTCGCTAAAACGGACGAGTTACAATGACCTAGTTTAAGTGTGTGCTTAAATCCAAATAAACAGCAATTAAGAAGATATCATATCTGTATAATATAAAAATAGGCGTTTAATTGTATAGAGGACGTGATGAAATATATTATAAATATTTAAATTATTTATAATTGGATGGTTATTATGAATTAGGTATTTATGTTTAAAAGATTTGAATTCGTGACGAAACAGCGATCTAAGAAATATTTTTTATTGGGCATTTTGAAGTTCATCTACTATTAAAATATAAAAAAAACTAGTTTTACGATATATCTACACAGACACACACACACACACACGCATACATCTCTAAATATTTCTGTATTCTGTAGTTGATTTAGCTTACAAAAAAAGGACAAAAAAAATATATTAGCAACATTTATTTTTTCCCAATATCAGAAACGTTTGCAAAACATTATCAATATCCTTGATTTGTATTTAATGTCAAAGAAAAACTTAATGAATCATTTACAAAATGAAATAAATAATATATGTCCTTCAACTTAGACTTTGATTTTCGAATTATAAAGTCGTGTTTCTTTGATGGAGGTACATGTTTAAAGACGGACAAAGACATTATAATTACAATAAAATGTTTGATATGAAAATATGTTGAAAGTTAGTCTTTATAAAATAATTACAATGCACGAAATTTAATATACTCAATACTCGTAATCCTAATTTATGTCAGTGACCCACTCGGTGTTGGCACGGACTTGATGTTACAACACTACACACAAACTGCACTGTGTGAATGTCAACAGTGTCAAAAATTGTATATACTTTTATTACCAAGTCATATTGCATACCGTTTCACGCGTATTATTATATATCACGAATTAGTGTTATTTTTACACTGTCTGATGGATAAATCGTCTTTTTTCGTATATAGCAATAGATAAATAATATATATAGAAGATAAATATATATATTATAGATAAATATTAACATATTGTTTGTTTGCCCATTGTCATAAATCATTGGAGACGTTTCGCAAAATATCCACTTTACGCATTGTAGAAAATTCCGCAAAGTGCGGACAAATCACACACGTTGTGTGAAGCACGTCTTGATGCATGCAATAACAAACATATTTACTATCTTTATTAGTTGTACTTTTTATACAAAGCAAACAGTCTGCCAAGGTCGCTGTTATTTATGTGGTTGCACGTTTATTTATTGGTTGCTTCATTTACGAGAATACATTTTGAAATCGGTATAACACAAAATATATCTGACTTAAAAATTAGTTAAATAATGTTAAAATCCGTAGAGAGTGTACTTTGTTCTCATCCGGCCGCGGCCGAGCACTGGAATTTAGGCGTGTTAAGTCTATATATTTCATAATCCTCGAGCTGATGAAGCACAGCAGAAGGCTTGGACGTGTCCGTCTGTTTTCTTTTGTTAATACATTTCAGCGCGACAGGCATCGACCTCGATTCGCCTATTCGCAGTCGTAATATTTATGTAAGTAACGTATGTAACATGTCGCAGATGAGATTTGGAGTTCCTGAACTCACGAATGTTGCATTAGATGTCGATAATCAGATAAGAACTTATACCAATGAATAAAAATTAAATGTCAGTTTTTCACTAAATGCTTATGTAAGTCTATATTGTACTTCATAAAAAAGAAAAAAAATAAAAATGTTAGTAGGTCTGTCTGTTCCGGACAATCTTCGAAAAGGCTGGACCGATTTTCTTAGGCCTTTTATTAAGAGATAGCTGATCTTATAAGGAATAACTCAGGTTAATTTTATTTTAAACACAGGTTGGTTCCGTATACATATCTTATCTTAGATTTTTTTATGTAACAGTTAAAGTAAAATACTACATAAATAATATGTACTCAAATCACAGAACAGTACTGCAAACGTTTAAAAAATAATTTATAACAATATAAAAAGATATATATATGATAATTTCTTTAATCGTTGTGCGATAATTATAAATGCGTTCAGATTTTCCGTCGATATATTAGTCATATTCTTTACGACGCACCTGTCTGTTGGCAAGTTCAGTGGCGGGTACTTAACAATCGACAGAGTCAAGTGCGTTCGAGAAACTGAACTGTAAACACATTAACAGACTGAGGCGGAGCCGCTTAGAGTTAACAACTTTAATATATTTAGCAATTGTTAATAGTGTCTTGAGTTCGCATGTCTAGTATTTCCAATAATCAACGCTATATTATGATTTGAAAATAACCAGTTCGCATGGTTTATGAAAATATTACTCAATAAACCAACTTATCCAGTTTTTAAACTACACACCTGTTTTTCTTTTATATATTCCATAAATATTACTAAGTTATAACACAAAAAGTATGTGTCTACTTTGGTAAGCTGGAATTAATAAATACTTACGACATAGAATTTCTAGTCATTGCCTTTTGACCTTTTCTCCAAATACTAACTACTACTTGCCCTTTTGTCGGAAGTGCAAAAGTTTAGAGTTCAAATTTATTCAGTCGCTTCTAAATTTCTTTCCCGGGATACTAGAAAGTACTCTAACAATGCTGACATTCTTAATTCAGTGTTGTTTTTTTGGTTGAAAGGTTGAAATTGTCTGTAAATATGTTTTCTTATTAATATAACGTTAAGGTGTTAAAGTTCCTAACAAACACTTTGTACTATTTCATATTATATATGTTGGAAAGCAGCTCTCTCGAAAATCGCGGTCGAAGTCTCATGGCCTGCTTAAGGGCCTGGCAACAGACTGGCTTTGTCTGTGACCCGCGACTCGTTCTGAGATGAATGTCAGGCACAATATTGTTAGTAGAATAAGATATTTGATCCTATGAATGAATATCATATGTCATGTATGGTTCTTTGTTAGAGGTTTATAAAACATTTATCACATACTTAATTCGTGCTACGTCCCAACTTAGTTACCATTTAATTTTAAGATATACCCAAATTTTAATGGCATTTAGTGATCGGTTTGAATAGCGTTTCAGTATACGGCAGTTAAAATTTTAATATTTTTTTTCAATCAGTAGTACGCACAATTTCTCTGAAGTAATATGTTTACCGTAATTTCTCGATCATCATAGATCTCTCGCTAATGGCACCTCTCATTCTAGCGTGGACGCGCCCGCGGCCAACACGTAGAAAGCATTCTAATTTACGTTTTTAACTGTTTATTTATACGTTTTTATAATTACTGCGCTTTAGAGCTATGCAGCACTATTTAACATACCATTGAGAACATCTCCTTTAGCAATACTTTTTTTCGTCTACTATATTAGATGAAATGCTTCATTAAATATTTTAATGTACCCTAACTGTCCATGACGTGACCGAAACAATGCGATTTGAAGGCACTCAGTTTGACTGAAGCATAACCTTGCTTTGTACAAAATGTGTCTCGAATATAAATTATTATAAATCATAGTTCTATTACTTTGTTTCTATTACACATTTTTCCCCTTTCTTATTTACTCGAAGTTCCTATACGGGAAAAAATTTACGTTTTCTCTCTTTATCTTTCTCCATCTCTTTGTATATATACGAGTTTGTGTGTTCATGGGGGAATGGATATTTGAGAAGAGGTCAACTGTATAACATCAATACTGAAAGCGTGCAAAATTTGTTAAAAATAATTTCTTTTGTTATAAATAATGACAGTTATTCTGTCTCATTATTGTTATTTTCAACAAGGTCAAGAAATCAATACTGAAAATATATGTCATAAAAAAGTATCCCTCTAACACATCTTTTACTTAAAACTTTTCTTAGAACGTATAATTATTATTTTTACAGTAATCAGTTAACTTTCAAAATGTTAAGATATATCCAGATATTTTCCATGTTGCGGACATGTAGTCCGCTAGTCTTCTGAAGCGTGCAGTGAGTTTTGCGTCGCCAGTTCTAGAGATGCCATTCTGACTGAATTAACACTGATAACAGTGGTAACGATCTCGCAGATTGATTGACGGATTTAAACGATTTTATTCTTGATCTTACTTCTTTCCTATTGCTTTACTTTTCCGCTGGAGTATCGCCAAAGTCTTTGATGTCAATTCTGTCTCAGTGATCTATTTATTTAAAGGATTACTCACTAAATTGATGTAACATAAATGTAACGCTTAAAGTGTTACGTATTCTTTTTATCTCAAATGGGTATATAAATTCAAATGAACATAAATTTGGGCTTGAAACGATCTTGTGCAGCAGGAACATGAGTCAGACGCAACTTTTTGTTTATACACTGCGTCATGTTATTATATCGATTTCAACGATTTTTAATTATACTATTACTCCTTCAAATTCACTTTTAAATAAAAAGAAATAGGTATGATATTTTATATTATATGGTTTTTTATTCTTAACCAAAAATTTTTTTTAAAATAATTTACCATTCCTAAAACGTCATATCAAAGCTTTCAAAAAGTAAAATACTTTAAAATTAAATATATATTTTCTACATGACACATCAACTCTTGTCGGAAGCAGCTGCGGCACAACAAAACCAAGCCGTCGCCGTCACAGCTACGAACATGGAATATCCAGTCTGACGTGTTTAAGCACGCAGCCCACAGGCGAGGGAGAGGGGGCGTAGAGGACGAATGCAACCATTTCTTGTTTCACATTCTGTAAAAGCGAGTTTAATCTTCAATTAACTTTAAAGGAATCTCTTGTGAATCGTCTCATTAACAAGAAGAAAAAGAAAATTATTACTAAGGTCTAATATTACGATCATGATTTTTGCTTCAGAGCTTGAACGCATCTTTGTTGAAACCAGTATGTTATTATATAAAAAATGATGCCTATTGTTTCATTCTTGGAATCGTCTTCACAATGTTCGTCCAGAAGTCGACAAAATATTTTTACTTTCCAATGAGTTTAACTTGAGCTCTGTGTAAAACTATTTTATAATCAAACGAGTATCGGTAAGCAAATAAAGCATTAGCGTGTAAAAGTGAAAACGCAATAACTGTCTGCGTCACCCTCTACCAGTTATTTATTCAAATATCATCGACTACCGGTTATTATTCTAGACGTCACACTATATGATACCTTAATAAGATGTTTAAGAAGACTGAGTGTAGGTTGAAATACAGATTCTTTAATTTGGCAGATAGAAGTTAATTAATTTATTAGAAAATATTTCCATCTTGTCATTCATCCGGCTGCAAAATAAGCGCTATTTTACACTGAATATTTTAATATTATAAGTTCATTAATAACAAACCGTTAATGTTGTGAACTTGTGATCAACGTAGTTCACATATGGTTAACCGATGTGGCGTGGTGAATGCGAAATGCAGACGCATCAGCCCTCGCCCGTACATTGACCCGTATTCTTCCCCGTTCATTGCTATATTACGTCTTGTGTATATTCTGCACTTAATGGCTATTTGTAAACTTGTTTAACTGGAAGTAAGCCTTATTATTCAAGCATTTATCAGATTATGTAATTTGCAGAATTATACACTTTATGTCTTGCAATTATATTATATATTCTCACCGTGAGAGTTCAGCACTATTTGGAGAGTAGCCGAATTATCTTATGATGTTAGGGGATATTGGGAAATCAGGGAAATATCACGAGATAACCCTCACCGTGCACTTCCTGCTGCGCTGTTAGGTCGTGACGCCACGTGTGACGTCACAACGTGTAATCCTCGTTTTATGAACATCACGATCTATGTGATCATGCTTATTGCCTTGTGCTTTAAACCAGTGTTCCGATTATCAAGACCTTGAAGAGTCATAGCTGGGTTTTTATAGTAACAAGCAAACAAAAAATCAATTTTTTCAAAAAAAATCAAATAATACTGAATTTTTTTCTTCACGATTTTATACTTTATGCTTAATATATGATACAGGTTTAGTCAATAAACAATTTCTACTCGAACATTTGATGATATCAGTTTATTATAAAGAACTTTATCGAGTGCAGTTAAGAGGTATACTTATAGATAGGTGTATATCGACTACGTGTAACAAGTGTTTCGCCGGTTAACACAAATTGTATTATTCGAGATAGATTGGAAATAAAATGTATTAGACGTCACAATTAAGTCATAAATATGACGTAGCATAAAAGTATAATAATATATGACAAAAAAATTATAAATCGTCATTAAAAATAATTTAATAGAAAATGAAATGATCATTGTTTTGAAATAAGTAGAATGATGATATGAAAATAGGGTTATGGATATAAATAAGTAATTGTAATTAACATTTAAATTGTTAATCAAAAACGACACTATTGTTCAATCCATTGCTTCTAACATTAGATGTACCTATTATTATACTAAAGGAACTACGAAACTACTTATTGTATTCGGTTTGATCAGGTTTATAATTATCGAAAACAATAGACTGATCAAGTTATATGTAACTGTGATAATGATTGATCCATACCGCACTTCCGTCATTGATTGAAGTTGGAGGAAAGAAACTTGATAGTTAAGAAACACCGTTAGTTAGATTAGATGTGTATAGATTAATTATAGATGAAATTAAAGATTGAGAGTAGATTAAAAAAAGTAGAATATACTTTGTGCCCAAAAAATCATATTTTAAGTCAGTTGTATGCAAGATATTCTTAAGTTAAACAATTAATAGATCTAGACAATATAATTGGTGGCATCAGTGCATTTCAGATTAAATTAATTCAGTCAATTGTAATCCCTATAACCTATTTAATATGCAATACAATGGGTTGTTTGATTTTCGTTCACAATTCATTTCGCCACTCGTTCTCTACCGACCGTGACCGTTCCATGCGAGTCGCTCAACAAAGGCCACCTAACATCTTTTAATCATAAATTATAATCATTCTTCACTCCTATTTGTATAAGATTGCATTGATAATTGAAGGCAATACAATTTACATATCAACAAGTATTTACTGCTGAGATAAGTATGGTAATATAAGATCAAATCAAACTCAATACCACTCATAGTCACTTTATCGGAGAATAGGAAGTCCTTTTAAATTGTCTTGATGGTCTTGTCTTGATGGAGGAACTTAACAGACCATTCTCTTAACGGGTGCCTTAACATGGTTTGTTTGATCGTCACAAGACAATCAAATGTAAAGTTGTAATTAAAACTCATTCTGTGACTGAGTCGCATGTTATAATGATATCGGGCGGCCGTAGTGGAGACAATAGCAAAGATTGTAGTGATTGTTGTCATAAACCTTTACAAACATGTCTTCGAGATGCGAGATACAAGTTGAGTGTTTGTATGGAGAATAAATTAATGTTATGATACATTTAGTTCAACTAATATGACGTAAAGTATTTTTGATGTCAAAGTTCATTTTTTGGTTTACTGCTGAAAGTGTCGCCCTCTGCCCCGACCTGCAGCTGGTCTGCGAGGTCGACCCCCGACCTCCACTTTAATCACCTTTCTTAACATGCCGTTTTTTGAGGTCATTTTTATATTATTACACAGACACTACCAAGACAAGACATTTTTATAATTATATTAAATATATAATTCATTCTTACATAAATTCAATAATCGTTTTGAGTTCATGTTTATGTAACTTGAATAATAATATGACTGTTTCAATTCCAATATTTTATTCTATTAAAAAACTTTTAATATTTTGTATAATACGATTTAGTAGAAGAGGCTATATGGTTGAAGGTAATAGAACCAAACTGCGCGTCACGGAGTTTTTATAATAATTTACTTTAAATTGGAATCTACGACCGCGACTAGGAAGTAATAGATGTATAAAGCCAATCTTATTTTAACTTTAAATATAAGAATAACTTTTCGGTTTCATTATAAGAAGCATTTGTAGGTTCGGAGTACATTATAGATATGTATATTAAATATTTACTTACTGATATTGACATCTCGTTTTCTCATAAATAAAAAAAAATAATTGAACAAAATAAATACACACTCGTGCTACTCGTGAGTATTAGAAAACATTCTGTATTTTGTCCAATTTACAATGTTTTTAAAATATCATAATATTAGTAGAATTTTGTTCAGAATGTTACTTTGTGAGTAATAAACTAACGGCGATTCTTATTAGTCCTTGTACGGTGAACAGAACCGGCGCCGCTTCCGACGACCCGACGCCTTGACCGCGCGATTCATGAGGAATTTTAATAAGCTGTTAACATTATTTAGTATGGGTTTTAATTAAATTTGGATATTTATTATAATTCATATATATAATAATATTTGATTATTTACTTTTTTACAGTTTCTCCTTATTTACTGTACATTGATTTTAAATGTTTATGGTTGTATTATTTTACTTATTTTGACGTAAATTATATTGTGATTTGGGTCATGTTGACCCTAGAGATCTAAAATCCTAATACTTTAAATAATTGCCGCAATATCATTAAAATATATAGCTATGTTGCGAAGTACTTAATATTAATTTTAGTTGGTTTGAGGCTTTTGATGATTATTTTTTGATTCGGTATTAAAAGTTTATAATAATAATTGGCTACTAAAAGTACGCAAAGGGCTTGTGAGCTAAGATTGCTGATATTTTTGTTTATTCACAAATAAGGTAAACTTTAAATAGGGAAGAAATAATTCTACGATAAAAGATAAAAGTATCAATTTATTTAAATGAAGTAGACATTCAAGTTCTTAAATATAAATGAATGATTTAAAAAAAAAAAAAATGTGGAAAAACAACATAACATTTTTGAACACATATATGACATTGTTTTTAACTTGTAATACTTTAATGAATAACTGATACCATTATGACGAAATTATAATGGTATCAGTTATTCAGAATGAACAATAACTTCCAAGAAAAGATTCACTTTTGTATTATTTCTTTTTGGTTGAAATAAGCTATTTCAGCAATTTTAGCTTTCAATGTTAATTATCTAGGTTCATCGGCTGTGCGTTATGGGTTTGGCACTCTTAAACAATCTACTGCTATTTGATTTATATAGTTGAATTAAATTCTTATATTATGTACATTTCTTAACGATAGATTAAGTGTCGTTAAGTATTATAATTAGTATTCTTTGGTCCTACAGTCAGAGTCCCATTATGAGTCTTCGATTACCATACGGGATAATACTTTTTATAATCAACAGAATGTTAATACCCTGCCTCCATTTTTGTTTGTTTGTGAACACTAGACGACAATCTTTTAGATATTGATACGGTTTTAAAATATATATACATAATTTAAAAAGTAACAATTTGGCATATCCACGATTTTTGCTTAAATTTATAGTGTTAATATTAAAAATAGGTTTGACTATACATAAAAAATATGAAACCCCCCAACTATACCTCTGGTGCCTATGTGTGGAAGGTTTAATGTATACTCATTATATATACATGCATATTATATTCGAGATACAACCATCTGGCAGATTGTGTCACTTTGACACTATCACTCATCTCAGATGTTTGAAATGTGTTACCTAAGATGTGAGCTTTTTTTATAAAATATTTACATAGGATAGGCTTTTTGTTACTTGTTTACAATAGCGTTTAATTCTCAAAATTACTTGTGAATGATATGAATAAAATGTTGAGTGGTTTCCGTTCAAAAATTAATGAATTAGCTTAATAATTATTATGTTGAGAGAATGTCTAAGCTTAAGCTGCAGTTCCCAAGACTTCAAGACTCAGTGTTAAACAGCTGTATCTTTGCTTCAAACATGTAATGTATTTGTTACTGACTAGGATAATTTCCCATATTTATATTTTATATTAATATTTAAGTAGTTTTTCTAACAATTCTAATATTTTACAAAAACAAGCCCTTAGTGTAAGGATGAGTTCTTTTATTGTTTTTAAGCTTTGTGATTATAATGTGTATAATCTGTCGTTTCAGGCCATGCGGGGGTGGTGCGCGCGGTGGAGCGGGTCGGGCCGCGCACGGCTGCGCTGGCTCGCAGCGCTCGTGTGTTGGGGCGCGTTGGCAGCGTTGGCGCTGCCGCGGCTACACCCCGTGCCGCCCCGAGTGCACCCTGCGCCTCCTGCGCGCTTGTTGCTTCAGTCCGAAGCCGGTTCAACGCCGCCCTCGCTGCCCTCCACACCGGCACCTGCGTTGCGCCCCGCCACCGACACACGTGTTCTCTCCGAAGACGAGCAGCGTGCTGACGCTGAGCGCCGCCTACCTTCGCTTCCCCTAGCCTACTGGCATCGTCACAAGAATGATAAAAACAAATTTTACAAAAAAAAGGATTGTGCACCATTCCCCTCTATATATGATCTAGAGTTTCACAACACCTACTGGCAGACACTCCGAGTGAAGACTGATGTTTTTCACTTCTATGGAGCATATATGGACGGTCGAAATACTTCACGTATTGGACCTGCGGTGCGCATCTTGGCTGTCCATGACCGCATCAAACCAACGTTGGCAACGCACTGTCAATTATGGTTCGAGGAACGAGAGGCACCCGTGGTGGTCCGCAACCTCGAATATAAGTACGTGTGGAACAGCAAGTGGGGAAACCATCGAGATGGAGTACTGCAACCGTATCTGATGGCGTGCGTGCTACCCGCCGACGTGCGGCACCTGGTGCCCGCCTCAGTGTCCATCGTCGCCGACCCATGTGACCGCGCCACCAATAACCTGCGCATTCACAACGATCGCCCCCAACCACCAGCTACTCAAAAAGAATTTGCCGTTTGCGTAAAGGGTCTTGATTTTCTACATGAAGATCTTTCCGTACGCCTGGTCGAATGGATAGAAATAATACGTTTGCTAGGGGCAGACAAGATATTTTTTTATGAGCTCCAAGTACATCCCAATATCACAAAAGTTTTAAATTATTATAATGAACTGGGAGTGACAGAAGTGACGCCTGTCACGCTTCCAGGTGGCCAACCAAATCTACCAGGACTTCAACATATGTATCTGAAAAAGAAAACGACACACAAGCGACAAATGGAGCTGATTCCATACAACGATTGTTTATATCGACACATGTACCAGTATAGGTGGTTGGCGCTACTAGATATTGACGAGGTAATAGTACCATTAGAGGACGGGGACTGGAGCTCGCTGATGAAGCGCATACTGCCACTGTCGAAGCCAGCACCGGGTAAGCCTCCTCGCTCCTCCTACCATGCTTCCAATTTGTACTATCTGGACTCTCTGCGGCATGAACACGGTTGGGAGGATGGAGTGCCACGGTACCTGCACATGTTACAGCATGTGTATCGCACACGAAATTTCACCAAACCCGGCCAGTATGTGAAAGCCTTTCATGAGACGGAGCGTGTGCTGGCGCTCCATAATCACTTCCCGCTGGCGTGTCTAGGCGGTGTCTGCTCGTCTTATCCTATAGAGACGCAGCACGCGCGTCTACAGCATTATCGCGCCGACTGTGTCACGGCGCTAAGCAAGTCATGCGCTGAATTGCGCGCGCAGCCCGTGCGTGATGAGGCGTTGTGGCGCTGGCGCGGGCCGCTAGTGGCTCGCGCGGATGCGACTCTTACAGCGCTGGGCTTTCTTCCGCCTGCTCCACCAGCACCTTCCGCTCCACACCGGTGACACCCGCGCCCCGCGACACGCGCTCGCCGCGCGCCGCCTTATACGCTTAGTCCTCTATAACTATTAAAAGCTAGTATTAAACGTATTTTTATAGATGTGTATTTTATTTATGACTTTTTATTGTAAATAAAATTATGAAAAATATTTAAAGTCTTTTATGTTTAACTAAATTAGGAGGAAACTGATCCTGACATTACTATTTTTTCTCAAACGTTATTAAAGTTTGTCTATAACAACATATGTTTGTTTCTTCTAGTAATATAAGGCCTAAATAAAGGTTAATGGATTAAAGTAGTAAAAGTAAAGCTATTAATATATAATGTAATTACACAATATGTGCATGTTTATCATTAACTGGTTAATTGTTTTTTTTTTCTATTAGTTATAACCATTTATATCTTTGTTAGTTGTGTTAAATGATGGTATATTATTAATTATTGTCTAAAGCCTTCTCACCTGCCATCCTTTTTTGTTCATTCAATTTCAGCATTAAAATGTCCTGCATATTTTAAAGAGACTAACATTTAAGTGAACGTAATTAAAATATTTTTCTGCCGATGTTTTTAAGTTTTACTTTTAATACATTTTGATTTAATAGTGATACGATTTTTTTTCTTCGAATTTGTTGCGCCTATTTCCAATTTATTGCGCCTGCTTTGCGCTCTTATTGCGCCTTACTAAGATGCAAGTGTTAGGGGATAATCTCCATAGAGAACTATTTGTATAACCATACTATTTGAACGGGTAAAATATAGGTTTATCGATTTCAACTCTATTATTATTTTATGTGATAGTTGGACTTGAAGACAATTCTTAATATACTCAATTTCATTGTCTGAAACCAATTTTGTTACTTCAATATGGATGGTTGTCATTACTTTAGTGTATTTGTTTATACCAGATTTGTTACATACAAGGTATAAAAAGATATGGACATTGGAACCTAACGACGATCGCACAGTATTTCAAGGGGCTCTCCAAAAGCTTCTTTGACAATGCTGTGGGACACCAAATCCCGCTGGTGGTCAAGGCCACAGGAAACACGGCCCGAAAGTCAGAAAGAGAAGACCCAAGTCGGTACTTTTCGATCCGGACGATGCGAACACGTTAGGGAACCCTACGTAATAGCGGAAAAGCGAACATAAACACTACACATACACACACACACAGCGTCTTCGCCGGCGAAGACGAGGCCCCACCGCAGCAAGTCGCTCCGGCGTTCTGCCGTCATAGGATGTTAGTGTCAAGTCCTAACCCACAACCCTCGCTTCCCACCTAACGGCGTCTTGAGCCATGGTGCACCCGTCCATTACAACGGTGACGCTGTCATGGTTAACAGCAGAGACACACAAAAAAAAACATCGGAGGAGCTTATCTCTTTAAAGTTTCTATAAAAAATATCTATAAAAAATCAAGTTTGATTAAAATTTCTATAAAAATCGAGTTTGATTTATAGAGAACTTTCCTTATTTTAAACCTCTTTTTTATAGATATATTTTCTTTTACATTATGTATCATAATCTAATTAGTACAATCTGTTTTACTACCGCTTGTGGGTCACGCCGATTGTTGATATCCGTTTACAGCTAACAGCTCAACAAACTAGAACGGCTGCAAAATTTGTGCATCAAATTTATCTTTATTGTACGCAAATGTATCAGAATGCCGCACTCAACTAAAATGGCTTACCATTAGACACCGTCTCTACATGCACATCCTGTCACTTCTATTATATAACCCTTTTAACCCTTCCTATTTAAAGAAAGATTCTCTTTTTTGAGTTCTGAACGATCTTGTCAACTCAAGCTTCGGTCAGAAAGTGACAAGTTAATGCTGCCTTCAGCTAACACTAAGTACTACAGCAAATTTTTCACGGTGAAGACAGTATTACTCTGGAATATGCTATCCCCAGATATCAGATGTTAAAAATCGCTAATCTTATTTAAAAATCAATTAATAATTATTACCTTTCTCTAGAATAAATTATACTTAACACTATCGTTACTTATTATCGTTATTATGAACTGTCGTTATGTCCTATACTATACTCGTATGTATATTTGTATTTTGTTATTATTATTTTATATGTATGATATTTATTTAAAAGTGATTTAATTATTAAATGTTTATAACCAATATTGCGAATTAAAGCTTTATTCTATGTTTTTATTTTAAGTATTATGTCTTGCCTAGTGGCAAGACATAATACTAAGACGTAAGAAGTACAGGATAGTGCTAATGCACTATCCTGTACTTCTTACTGAAATCATTTAACCTGAAGGTTGTCTGTCAGAGATTGCTTTTAGCAATAATTATGCTTCTTTTGTTCCATTATAATAATTTAGTGTGCAATGAAGTGCTTATCTATCAATAGCAATACAGATAGATATCTGTATTACTCAAATATTACGTGACTAAGTATAGTTGTTTTTTTATGGCGTTTAAACACAATCTTTGTAAGGAGTGTGACAAAACTAATTGCATTCAATTATATTTAAATTTTATTGTATTCAATTAAGTGACTTATTGAATAATGTTTCTAAAGCGATTAATCTTCTAAAAACACTCACTGAAACAGGTATTTTTTCTATATCTAAGAAGAACGTTAAAATGCCAATTTCTAAAGCAGTAGACACAAAAATCACTGATTTTCCAAACAAAAAGAGAGAACAAATTTTCATACTCATATACCTTTTAAATTTTTTCATGCGTGTTTTCTGTTTCGACATAAACACAGTGGTTATATTTTAGCTTAATTTAATAGTTTAACATTGATGCAAATAAAATAACTAATTAAGATTTTTTTTCACTATATTATTATTATTATTATATATATTATTATATATACACTATATTATTATATTATTATTATTATAACTACTTATAAATATTTTATTAAATATCTGTGAGTATAAGTTTAATACTTTTATCTTTATAATATAATTAACTGATTTCTGGCAAATTGACAGTCAATCGCCATCCCTATTGAAATTTGGTAGGCGATTATTTCGATAGCTTCAATTACGGATGCATTGTCGAAATGTACTCGTATTCATATTAGCTGTTTCTTAATCAGAGACGTGTGCCAAAACTTTATTATTACTTTTAATACTTCGTATATAGGCCTGGCTGTTCTTCACCTTCACCATCACCATCATAAGGCACCTTAAATACATCTGCAACGTCTACATTCCTTTTACCTTTAGCTGACTATAACATTGACCATAACTTACACTACGGGCGAAAAATGGTCTTAATTTGAAAATTACAATGAAATAAGCATCATATTCTTTCAGTTAACTAATTAATTTTTTTAGTCAATAGGTGAATCCACTCTAATGAAGGATTGTAATTTTTTCTATTTACTATTCGTAGGCTTTGATGACAATTGTATATATTACTTTCTAATACATTGCTGATGTTTTTAAGTTCCTCTTTAAGGTATGTCGGATCACATTTAGTATATTATTTTACTTACAATTATAATTGTACAATGTTTTCTAAAATAATGAAAATTGAAATGAAAGCGCCTGTTAAAAGATTAGTTGCAATTTCAACTTCTAGTTCATTGTTATTGTCATCTTATTTTGTATTTATTCTTTTTCAATTATTTCTTTTGTGACTGTATTAAAAAAATGTTACAGATATTAATGTAGACCTTTTTAACATCCCTGTTCGATAGACATTTAAACCAGATTGGTCAGGAATTTTAAATTGCGAAGGATTGTTTGAGGATGTTATATGTTAGGAGCAAAAAGTAATACGCATTTGCAATTTTTTTATAAGAAGCATATTCTATTTTATTTAGTAAACAAAAAACAGTTGTATGTTATATAGTATAAAGTGTAATTTTTAACAATACACAAATATAAAATAAATATTTAACTACTAAAATATTTTCCCTATAATAGATCTGTCTATTGATATTTCAGAAGATATGTCGTCACTTTTGATATCAAACGAAGAGCAATGATAAATTATGCATATACAAGAAAGTTGTAAGAACGTAAGCTGAAGACACAGAGTCTAAATAGAAAAAAACTAAATGATTCAGCAGATGGGTCTTATCTGGAAAGGTGCCTGCCCTGATAGTCTAAAACCTGATATATGCTATGAAGTGCTAATGAGAAACCTGGATTATGGGAGGCATCCGTTGATACATATTGCCTAAAGCGAAGTTTATACAATCCTGAACAATAAAATGTCATCCCTTAAAGGAGCACCGAGTAAGTTAAATGATCTGGTATACCTCATCCTGGGGCGGAAGTTGAAATTATGGTGGTGTCACTAGTTCGAATATATGAAGTGACCCTCTGCGGAACGAACAAGGAGGAATGGGTGTACATCTGTAATGTTTTGCCGATGTTAATATCTTTGTCTTAACCAGTACATCAACCTTAGAAAATAGGACGGAGGCAACGAATGTGTTCGTCCACATATAAACTGATTAGATAGAAGCGTAAAAGAGTGGATGTGTTGCTAAAAGAAGAAAAGGCCGCTATGTTGGTTAAACTACCATCGACAGAAGAGTCGACAATAAATACAAAGATTAAAAATAATCATGATTCAAGTCGTCGTCACAGTCCCTGCTTGATATAACAACAAATAATTGTACAGATATAAATGTACACCTAATCACGCGTGACTATAATAATAATAATATCTATCGATAAAGTTAATAAATGTGAATAAAAAATCGTATGTAAATAAATTATTATATTTTATATACCCTTGCATCGTCGACATCACTGAGTCAGAGACGTTGCCGTAAATCAGAAGTTAAATTGAGTCATAGTCGGGGAATTTGACAATGTTATATCTGAACCGTTTCTATTATTAGTTTCAAATTGAACTATGTTAAATAATATTCTACATCAGTCAAACAAACAAACAAACATTATAGAGTATGTTCTAAGTCATTAGTTAATTTTGTGGTTTAGACGAAAATATTTATATTTTTATGCTTTATTTGAATTTTCCAGTCCTACTGTACTAACACATTAATAAGTATAATCGGAACAGTATACGAAATATAGACATATTAAAAGTTCCAGTATTAGTCAATTTACCAACTTATGATACTTAAATGATTCTAGTAAGCATAAGTTATTTCCATTACTTATTTCTTTTTTGATAGAAAAGATATACTCATAATAAAAATATTATCTATATTAAAATAGTAATGAGGTCTAATTTGGTACAAATAAGACTTCTACAGTCTCTTCTTAGTCCTGTGTCACAAGCTACAGGTAACAATTCTTAATATTAAAAGTACTTTTATATGTAGTCCCGTAACCTGACAATAAATATAACAATTATATTAATTAACACTAACAACAATGGCCACGGTCCGAGGCGCTTCAAGGACAGCTTACATTATATTATATATGTACCATATTATTATCTACAATACCAACACTGACACGGCGATCACATTGTCTACATAATAATATGTACAATGTCAATTTAAATCTTTTGGTATGCTTAAAATATTTAAGATAACTTGGTTATAAGTAAATAAGCTTTGAGATTAAGTAATCTTTTGTATTATAGGTCTAAAACTAAGGTTTTAAATTTAGTATTTTTGCAAATAAGATGTAAATAACTGGGTTGAGGTTTGATAGGCCACAACAGATTGAACCGAAATAATCTAAGCCGAATAACTAAAAGTAAAGTTATTAATTATTACTGCTATTACTGCTGCTGCTACTTTACACAAAGAATAAATGCTAGTTTATTTATAACTTCGCTTATTATAAAGTAAATAAGAATTATTTACATAAGGCGAGTGATAGTATCACTGGATATATCTTTAATAAATCCACAGTCTAGGAAACTGTTAGTAAGAATAGATATGACTGTGGTTTCTGTTCCAAGTCGCAGTGGATGCAGAGCTACGGGGTGCGGTCGTTCTGTATACAATTCAGGTGTGGTTAGTGGCTGAGAGCAGGGATGGATTCAGACTGCTGCGAAAAAAAGATCTAAAAATTAACATGACTATTGAAATATAACTAACTTAACACATGATGTAAACAGAGAGCTGTAATATTTTTTAAATTAAATAATCACTAATTATTATATATTTTTATATTTAAAGTTTTGTGATTTATGTTCAATATTTTACTAAATTCCGATTCCGTTAAGTGGAATACTTACGTTTTATATATTATAAAACTAACATTACAAAAACATTGGAACCGTTGGAAACTGTGCATTAGTAATGAGATTCTTCTATTCATCCTATCATATTTTGCATATAATAATATAACAGTAAAGAAACCTAATCCTATACATTTAGTATAAAAAATGCTACTTGCCTAATACACAAATATTAAATACATATTTTTTTGTTTGCATGTCCGTTTATCGGTTTGTTTGTCTGTTTTATCGTGTGTATATATATATATATATATATATATATATATATATATTTTTATAAAAATACAGTATCTCATATACATATATGTATGTGTGATATCAAATGAAAGTCATATATTCACAAAGAAATACGATTTGAGCTATGAAGGTGGGGAGGTCTAATTAATTAAAACTTTAAATATAACATTTATTTAAATATTCTTAAACTATCATTTTATAAAAAATAAAATCAAAATGAATGAATATTTTTATTTAAAAAAATGTTAGCATTTCAAGTAATAGGTGACAAATTTTTTAGTAAAGATATCGCAAAAATGAATGTTATTAATAACATTTGCCGTATAGATAACGACTAAAGATATAATTAATATTTAGAATATAAACAGCCGATTTGATGACGAAGACGTTAATAGATCCGGCTCCCGGTGCTGTCTGATAACATTATTGGCTTTCCATCGGAAATGTTATAAACAATACATTAATTAATTAATATCACTATGAACTTTACACAATATTTCCACTTATTTATATATTTTTATCAACAGACAGATACAACCCTGTTCCTTTATAATAATAGATTACAATAAAAACTCAGGTATAGTATAAACTTTTGTTATCGAAGCAACAGGAAACCGTATTAGAGTTGTCACTTTTGTGGCTACCTGCCTTTTTTAGTATGGGGTTCACATATTTAGGTTTTTTTATAAACATTGCCAAATAACTGACAACCTGCACTTTACTTGTTTATTTTGTTGTACAATAATTATCATGAAATGTTTTTATGTACTTCCAATATTAGACAAAGGTATTAATAAGTTTTAAATAAATTGAATGTTGAAAAAAGTTTCTATAGTCTAAATATTGTTATAAAACAATCAAAGTAAATCTCTTTTCAATCGAAGGAAAATAAAGAAGTTATAAGCAAATACAGTCAGGTGACAGCCCTGTGAGGTGACTATTTATTTGGAGCTCCATGGTCAATGGTGAAGCAGACGATAGACTACACCTCGCTGATCGAATAGTCGCTAGTATCAGTGAAGTATTGTTAGGTGTGACATCAAATTACAATCATCAGAATCAGTAAGTATCTACATATTGCTTAAATGTTTATAAATATTATTTTATATTGTTTCTATAAATTCAAAAAATATTGTGGAAGAAACCATACTACAAGGTTCTGATAAATATATTGAAATTTTGGTATAATAATTAAATGTTGTTTATATGCGAGTGTTGGAACCATTAAAAGAATCGTTAGAGATTGTCCTTGAGTTAATTACTATTTGTTTTCAATAACAACAAACAATTTATTTATCTGTTTGTTTTTGTTTGTGTTTATTATCATTACTGTTTATGATTATAGTGTTAAAGTACAATGTGTCTAATTGGCATTTGAGCGAGGCATGAACTGATCACGATATCCAAATAACATTGTCAATTAAAAAAGTTATATTTTTAGATAACACTTCAGTTTACGAAAGGTTAAAAACGTTTCAGCTTAACGTTTTATCAGTCATCATTGGACATGTCATTGTATTCAGGACAATAAAGTATGTAGTATGAAGCGTTTATATAACTTAGTGGTTCGTTTAAAACACTGTTACTAAACATCTCTACATGTATAAATCTGCGATTACACTTTACATACAAAATACAGATTAAGGTATTAAGTAAATGAAACGTATTTATCTTTAAAGATGTTTTAAAATAAATATATATTAAAATAGTAATAAATCAATTGTAATCTCTGTATGAAATATATTTTTTAAATTAATATATCTGTGTATATTCAGTACATGGAAATTTGTTTTCGCTGATACCGAATATCGAAAAAAAAAACTTTTTTGCGATGCAATTTAGTAAACGAAGACAATTATTTGTAATTATTTCACCAAAAACATTTTTAATGAAAATTTTCTCATTTAAATAAGTAATGGTAAATACTGATTTGGGCTTTAATAATAATACGAAAATTTATGGGTGAATACTAGATGAAAGTTGAGGTGAACATAAAGAAATGCTTTTCACAATAATACTAAAAATGTCTAGATTTGTATATATATTAAGTGAAGATGGCTTATAATTTGAATCAAAAGGGCAAAGTATCAGACGAAGTCGGTAGCAACACCTAGTATAAAAAATATTATGTAATACTTATTTTGAGATTGCATTAGCAAAAATGATCGCTCACTGACCGCGAATGTCTGATTATGTTATCACATATGAAATAATATGACTTACATGACCTTTACTTAAAAAAAAAGTGATAATGATTTGCAAAATGTGCTCTTTGCTGATAACGTTATCAGGACGGTGAGCACTTTATGACGCGTATACATCTAGTGAGAATCGATTAATTGGCTAATTTCTTTTAAATATTTTCTAGACCACCCGAAAAGATATGAATATGAAATGTATCATTTGAATAAACGTAGAGTTTTAAGTTCTTCAACACGAACAGAACCTGAAGCTCTTAAATATTGACCCTTTCCATATTTTTGAATCTTTACTTATTTAAAAATAAAATAAACTGAAAAGCTAAGTAAGTGCTTTTCAGTGCATATTTTTAGGGATCATTTAACAATGTTCAGGCGAAAAATATGGTAAAATTATTCGTTTAGTTTAGTTTAATTAATAATAAATATGTGTGTCATTTTGTTTTAAAGACAACACAAATTATATTTTTAAAATTATATTTTTGACAGTATAACTATGTTCACAGTTCATACTAAGAGTAAAAAAAAAATTGGAAATATAGAATCGCTGGAACAGTAACTAGTTGATTATTAATTTAAAATACTAGCTGTTTCAACCGAATTTGTCTGCTCCTCCCGCATCCAATATAAAAAATGAGTCAGCAATTAAAATTAATATAAATCTAAAATTGTATATTTTTATTATCCGAGCAATTCTTGTGTTTTAACATAAATTAATTACAATTTTTGACTATAGAAATAAGCTAACCATCACACCAAATTTTATAAATACCCACCTATCAGTTTGGTAGTATTGTAATTGTAGATAAAATCACTTTTTATATTTAAAAGAAATCTTAATAAATAAGATTATGAATAAACTTTAACACGGGTATATTTTACTAAAATCTTCCCAGAAGTTGTCGTATTTTCTCAGCGACAGATAAACAGAGAAAAATTGTAAAAACTAAACATTAATCAGTTTTAAAACCTGAAGATATTTTTTAAATATATTTATTTAACAAGAATACTATATTTTTATTAGCAACTAGATTTCTTATATACAATAATTATGTAAAATGTATTTAACTTGATAATACATGAAAACGAAGTATGACGGTATAATTAAACGTCCGAGTCATTGATATTGTCCATTGTTATTAAAAATATGTAAAGAAGTACAATAATATTTAAAATTTATTCACTAACAACTCCACATGCTTATAAATTACTTTTTCTTTTATAATTTTAATATTCTTGTTTCATAAATCTATCAACTTTTGAAATGAAACTAGTAAACTTATTTTGATAATGTCTGAGTTTCAAGTAGATCTCAACATACAAACATTATCTATATTAAGATAGCAACTTTTTAATGTATAATTAAATATTTTAAATAAATATACTGTAATATTTATTGTATTACTATTATTATAATAATACTAAACGTATATTGTTTAAGCTGCAACGCTTACAAGAATATTATTATTCTTTTAAGTATAGGCAGGTAGGTGTCAGGTAGATTTTTGGATCACAATTGTGTGTTGTAACATTTTAAGATTATTATCGTTATAATATAATCCTTATGTATCAAACCAGCTGTTGTCAACGACTTTGATCAATTGTATTTGCTTTCTTCTGTCCCTTTGTCATGGTTTTCTATGATTAATAGATGGAATGAATTCGATATTTAATTAGTTTTTATTTATTTTTATGGCCCTTTCATAGTAAGCATTTAAAGTATTTGATATTCTTTCATAAGAAGAAAAAATAACTGAAAAATGAAAATCCTGAAAGTAAAACAAGTCTTAGATATGATGCCTATACCTAACTGGTAACTATAGCCCCACCCATCTTGGTATCTTTTAATCTGTTTGCCATCATAAATTTTTATACACCGATTTTTTTCTACTATTATTGATATTTTTTAATCAACCACAATTGAGCTACTGCAAAGTAACGCATATGATATAATTTTTGTCAACAAAGAATAGTTCAAATTTATCTACGAACAATTGTTAACACTTTTTTTTAGTATGTCGTGTGCTTACATGAGATCTCACGAGGATGTTGGGTCAGGGCTGTGTTATCAAATAAAATTCCATAAACACGATTAATCGCTATAGTTTACCAATTAACTAATGAGTTTGTACTTTGTCAATAGGGTACAGAGCGGCAGTGTTTACTGTGTGGAGAAAATTTTCCCCGGAGTCGCGTTAACTTGAGATATCTCTTTCCCTCAAACTCACTCCCCACCCCTACCGTCCTGCTCCGATAGTTACTTATAAACTGCGCTGGAAGCTGAGATTAGTATAGCATCCCCGACTCTCAACCGTGTCACACCGACTATCACGAACTTAAAATGGCCAAACTGATTGTATTGTTCGCCCTCTTGGCTTTAGTGAGTATAATATTAAGATTATATCAATTTTGAAATTTCTTTATTAATAATATCACAATTATAATTATAATATTTTTTACAGGCCGCAGCTGGAAAAGTGCGTCGTGAAACTAACGCAATTGAAGAAATAGGAAAACATGCACAAGAATTCCAAAAGATCTTCACAGAACAGTTTAACACCCTTACCAGCTCGAAGAACACCGCGGAGTTCAACAAGGCCCTGAAGGAAGGTTCCGACTCCGTGTGGACCCAGATCTCCGCCTTATCCAACAGCTTGCAAAGCGCGGTGAGTGTTCTTCACTTAACCTTACTTATCTCACCGAACCCATCGATTTATACCTTTTATCATACCCAGTATCAAGGTTAACGAAAATAAAGATAACGGTTTAGGTAGTTCGGTTAAATGTTACTAAGTAATATTATTTTTGTGTTATTTGTGATTTGATTAAAGTAGAATGCATTACTTCTTAAAATACCCTTTAGTATTTCTTTTAACACGAAGTTATTTTGTAGTAAGTAATTGGATCTAAATAAAACAATAATTATATAGATGACGGAGGCTAACGGCAAGGCCAAGGAAGCTCTGCAACAAGCGCAGACCAACTTACAGCGCACTGCCGAGGATCTCCGTAAGGCACACCCTGAGGTGGAACAACAAGCCAATGCACTCAAGGAGAAGCTGCAGGCTGCTGTCACCAACACTGTCTCTGTAAGTACAAGGCTTTTCTTCTATTTAACATAATTATTTATTTAATACTACATTTTTATTTTTTCGACGTCATATGTTTTTTACGACCATACTTTAGGTACAGTATTTCAATTTTTATACTGATACTCTATTATGACGTTATGTCTTTAGTATTTAATTATTTATATAATTTTAACAACAAGATTGATTTTAAAGTTACATAATCAAATATAGTCTTTAAAATATGTTTGTTTAATTATCAGGAAACCCAGAAGTTGGCTAAGGAAGTGTCCGCCAACATCGAGCAGACCAACCAGAAGTTGGCCCCACAAATCAAACAAGCATATGATGATTTCATTAAGCAGGCCGAGCAGGTTCAAAAGAATCTGCACGAGGCTGCCTCTAAGCAGTAAGCTCCAGACGTTATTGTTATTTTCTTTCTATATGTGATATATTCAAAATAAAATAGTTATATTCTTCTACACTGTTGTTTAATTCACAAATATACTACATATACTTTGCCCTCCAAAAGACAATAACGTTAATTTTAAAACATAATATTATTAATCATCTTATTATCCACTCCGATTATATCGTGGAGTAAAATTATTAATTCTAATACCACTTTAAATGTGTTACCATTACAACCAAACTTCACGAGAAAACAAATTTTTAAATCGTATTTATTGATGGTCGTTAAAGTTCACCGGTATATGTGATATAAAAAAATAGGCAAGTAACTGATATCCCAACAGCTAGGATGATTTATTTTACACAGTACTATGTACGAAAATAAATAATGTTGACAAATGTTGACTACAAATGCTGTAGACGAACAGCTTGGCCACGTGTTTGACATTTTTGTAAAAATTGTTTTTCATTTCGATAATATGTTTAATAGATTACATATGGCAAAAAAAATGTTTTTAAATTAAATTTAATTAAATTGGAGATTATAATCATTTATAATGTTATAATATATTTGTTTCATATCTTAAAATTGTTATATTTTAAATGACAAATGATTAAGACTTATACAATGTAACAGCTGTATTAAGCGCTTAGTGTACGACTACCTCAACAGTGGTAGTGACGGTCTTCCCTAGGAGATTAACTTTTAATTGAATATAATAACTTTTATGGGACGAATGAGAGCGCCGGCCGAACGATCCCCTTCCCCTCCCTTGATCTTTATCATCTTTCCTTTTTTCTCTTCCCATGGCTCAAGGTAATAAATATCTTTATTTGCAGAGCATTAGTGAACTTTATAAAAGACAATTGTATAAAATAAAATTCTTTAGAAAATTAGTTTTTATGTCTTATATTAAAATACCAAAAATGGGGTATTTTCCTTTTACCCCATTTTAAAAATAAATATTCGACCCAATCTATCTCATACACGGTAATGTTAGGAGTTAATCTATACCATTCTTTCTATAGTAAATTCTATAGTAGACATTATAGTCCAAGGTTCTAACCTCCCAAAGTTTTTTTAAATTAAAGCCAAAAGTATATTTACTAGCTTTAAATTAAGATTATTTTTCAGATACTAAATCTTCTATATTAATGCAAAATTTGTATGCAAGTTTTATACATTTATTTTATAAGATATTCCTAAAAACTAGTAATAATTTTGCCAGATTCTTTTGTGAGCCCTACCGTTCAAATTAAGTTTAAAATTTAGATAAGCTACGTAATATGAAGAAGTCAAAGTTGTTGAGGGTACTTTTCAAAATACTTTGTAAAGCCAAGAACAATGAAATGCCATGCCATGCCATGGACACGAAAAAATTTGTTTATTGTGCGTGCTTGAGAGTTATTTTTGTGGATCTGCATAGATGTGATTGATAGACATTCAGGCGCATTTATGAGAAAATAATCCTATTATTTATTATTAATTATTGAAAAAAATGTGCCTAATACATATTTTTTTTAACTAGTTTGAACGAATTTGTACTTACACGTTTAATATAAAATAAATAACATAGAAAGTTGATTATTAGCAATCTATTAAATTTAGATTTTTCTATGAAAATAACTCTGATAGGCGGTTAAAACCAAAAATCTGCAGAGAAGTTAAAAGAACAAAAATATTCAATCCTAAAATCCAATTACAATGCAGAATTGATTTCCAGATACACAAATTCTGACGCTTTCGAAAAATGGTCACGTTTCCGTTCTGATTGAAATAAATAAATATCGCAGGTGCGTTGTTGATACGTAAAATATTTATATTTTTTTTAACAGTTATTTTACCATTAAATTATTTTAAAACTAAACGTTGATAAAATAATGAGTATTTGATTATGTCAAATAAACAAAATCGAATATTACTTATTAAAGACGTTTGTGACTCATTGCATTATACGGAAAATCCGTCTGCAATTGTTCAGCCACCACTCTGTTAATATATATTTTTTAATTACTTTATATTTAAAAAGTTTTTAGATACTATCCAAATATTTATTTTGTAAAACAAACAAATTAACTACAGTAATTTAGAATTAAACATTTTGTAACATTCCCAAAGTTCTAAAGATAAAAGTCGTTAATAAGTTAATTGCTAAAGTTAAAAGATTTATAAACTTCTAAAAGTCATGCTCCGTAGAACGCTAGCGGCTTCATAACTTTACAAAAATAAAATATTGCTTCTCTTGACTGTTGGATTTTTATGTTTAGAATGTAAAGAAGTGTTATATACAAAATATAACACTTCTGTAAATATATGAATTTCAGTGCCTACAAATAATTTATGATTTCAATCAACATAATAGTAAGAACTATCAGTAATAATTATAATAAATGTGAATGTGACTGGTGAATATTATAGTGTGATAAATCATCTCTCTTTCTCTATATACATATACATATATATAAGTATATCGAAGATCTTTTGTTGTTTAAGAGTGTCACTAAACTTCTCCTAATCAGATAAAAGTTCCTTGGATGGTTAAGATTCACAATTAGAGCCGGTAGGATGTAGCAATCGGAACTAGATTTGTGTTTTTCTCTATCGATATTTACGCTATTTCATTTGTTGTGAGTGCCCATCAGATGGCGTTCCGGTATATCAAATTCTATACCGTTTAACACTACATGATGCGGCAGTAATTAAAGTCATGAAAATTTTGTATGAAATTAATAAATTACTGATACAATTTTTTTTTTGGAAAACGGTTGTATCCATTTTGATGAAATTTGTGAAATTTGAGTTTTGTGATATCTGCTCCTTGTGTAGTTTGAATTTATAGATATTTTTTCCGGGTAAATAACATCTGCTGCCCTTATTACTTTTATATACTATACTCATCTGTTTTATAAATCAAACGATGATATTTTTTTTACTCAACAATACCGAATACAACAACAATAAAATACTCAACCATAATAACAATAATATTGTTGGAGTCTAGCCTATCTGGTAGGGAAAACTGACTATCCAATAAATTTGAAATTTGAATTTTTAAAGTGGACTGTATAATAAATTTGTATTGAATCACTTATGTATGTAAGAATAGGAGCGTGAGCAAAGTCGTTCTGGCTGAACTGCCGAACCACACCACTACCACTCTTCCTCCTTCCGCCCGGGCCCCCCTGTGTCCGCCCGGCGCCCGCTTTTTGCCGTCGCCCGCGCCCCGCTTTTGAAAGCAATGTGTGACATTGCTCCTGACTTTGCGCTAGGCGCAAACATCTTTGCGTCTTAACAAATATATAATAAACTAAAGCAAAAACGGAATAAATAAATAAAGACAATTAAATAATAAAAAAAAAAAAAACCTACGTTTTACAAATGCACTCAAAACAAGAAAATAATTTTGCCCTATGGCAGCTCTGAGCTCCACGTCTGCCTCACTCTATCACCCCTCCTGCAGCTGTTGCCTTAATTTGTGTCACTAGTAATCTTGTACTAAGCTGAAGACTGAAAACGTGGGGCGCATCATTTGGTGATTTGGCTTATACATGTGTATTGATTAGATCTAGGTGGTTTTAAATTTTTAGTCAATTGAGAGTGAGTTTCTATGCATGCGTTTGATAGGCTGTTAAAGTTAGAGAGTTTAGTTTATGAAATTCATGGGTATCTTCTATCAGGGAGTTTGTATGAGATGTGTGGATGTTTAGTCTAGGAGTATAAGGAAAATTCTTAGTAATTGCTAATGTTGTAAATCTATATCAGCATAATTATGGATTAGAATAGATAATGAATTTGATCGGAAGATAAATTAAAGTTGCCATTCTCGACGGATGTACTTGGAAGGAAGATTAGAGTAATGTTTATATGAGAGTAGAGATGTGTGTTGATGCGCCCCACGTCTTCAGCTTAGTACAAGATTACGAGTGACACAAATTAAGGCAACAGCTGCAGGAGGAGTGATGGAGTGAGGCAGACGTGGAGCTCAGAGCTGCCATAGGGCAGAATTATTTTCTTCTTTTGAGTGCATCTGTAAAACGTGGGTTTTAAATTTTTTTAAATTATTTAATTATTTTCTATTTTTTAGAATTTTTTTATGCTTGAATACAGCATTGTCATTGACTTCTGAGAGATCCTGAAAATTTCAGCGCTCTATCTAGCTGGAAAGTGGGTGAAATTTCGATTGCAAGATTTGATCGCCACAAACAGATAGACGTGACCAAGACGAGCTAAGTAAAATGTGGTAAAAACAAAATCAATTGAACACAAAGAAACGAATCTAATTAAAACCACGTTCAATTGAAATGTGGATGAGTTTTTTGTTTTGAATTTCTTTATGTTACGTCATTAGGATTGCTAATTATTTATTTATATTAAAAAGTCACTGATTTACTTCCATGGATACATGTAATTATCGTTTATTAATAGTTTATTAATAGGTAGTTCCTAGTAATCAAGGCATTTTTTTTTTATTTTTATTTTATACTTTCTAGGTTAATGCTTGACTACATTCCACCTGATGGGAAGTGGAAATGTAGTCTTAGATGGTAAAGCGCATTAACTTAGTAACCTATTCACTCTTCTCTTGAAGACGCCCACATTGTATTCGGACGGAAAAACCGACGCAGGCAAGCTGTTCCAGTCCTTCGCTGTGCTAATTAAAAAAGACGAAGCAATTCGCTTCGTTCGGACAGGGGGAATGTCCAAAACGTAAGGATGGAAACCTGCCGTGCGTCGGGACGTCCTGTGATGGAAGGGGGACGGAGGAATTAAGTCGTGTAATTCCAGCGCACACTCACCAAAAAGCATATTGTACTTGTGTTAGAATATATATTTATTCAAGTTTTTCTATAGTAGCTTTATATTGACAAATTATTAAAATACGGAGGTTATGAGGAAAAGTTTTCACCAATACAAAAATAGTAAGTAATGTTGTTTACAAAACTATCTGGCAATAGATTAACGCAAAACATTTCTGGAAATTTAAGCATTTATATTACATACATGACGCGTCACGCCGCAGACAACGAGAGTTATTGCTGTTTGGTGAAATTAAACTTTTCAATTAATTTAACTTCTTAATAAATAAAAAAAATTTAACAATTGTACAATGAGTGTAAGAAATAAGTGCTAGTTCCAATTATTTCAGTTTATATAATAAGATCAATTCGGCGGTTAGATTAAAAACTCTTTATACTATTATTTTTTAAATATTATCGTAAATTTTGAAATTATCTATCAACATGTTAGTTGTGCTAAGCTTATATATATTTTTTATATCATATTTGTATATGTGACTAGGTTTAATTGGCAGCCCTTATTAGTTTTTATAACATACTACGTATTAAAAGTTTTCCCAATTTAACGCTACTTAATTTTTTATGTACTATGTAAACTATACTATTATGTATATATGTGCATTTGAATATATACATAAATAAATGAAGAAATAAATTCGTATTAGACATTTAAATTCTAAATAGATTTTGAAAAATAAAATCCTTATTAAATCTCAGGATTTAAAGAGGATTTTATTTTTGCGAAATCTACTGATAGGTAATACTATAAAAATAAATTTTGATAAGCAAGTTAAAAGAAAATCTATGAAATATGTCGGTAATTTTATACAGACCTGTCCTTTGGAATTGTGCAACTAAAGTTTGATATTTTACATATGTCATGTAATTTTATATAACTTCAGAAAGTGTAAGGTAAATTCAGGATTTTAGATACTAAAATTCTAATGTGTGGAAGAGATTGATGCTATTTATCACCACCTAAATTTAATACATTTTAGTTATAACTATTACAGTTCAAGACAATTCTTTTTTGTCTGAAAATATATTTCTTCCGAAGTAAAAGAGGTATATATGTTGAATTAATAAGCCTCCACACCAAATGGTATAAAATTGATCAAGTTGTTTATTTTATATCAATATGTATAACAGAACAAATCCACGTCACATGCCATGTTAATTAATTATTATCATTTGCACCTCGATTGACAGTATAATTACATTCAAATAGTAATTACAACTGCGGCGAACCTCGACCAAACAACAATTAATTAGTATTCGTAATATTAAAATAAAAGCCCTCATTCAGCACAAATATTACTTATGGACAAAATATTACACTCTCATAAGAATACTACTATAACCATATAATAATTCGTAATAAGTTAGCATTATTTGATTAATATCCTGATTTAACGTAAACGGTTGTTCATATTACAATACTGTTAAAAAAATTATGACTTAGTTTGATTCCTATTCTAGATCGGGTCAAATCTGAAATCAGGCACAATATTAATACAAAAGAAATAATTTTATATCCATATTAATTGATATTTTATTTAAAACCAATTATTGCATTTACTCGTGAAAAGAAATATTTTTTCTTGGGTAAAAAGCATCTTGTAAGTTTTTTAGGTAATAAGCCAACATTATGCTATATTTCCTTGTATGCTCTACAAAAATATTTACTTCCGTTGGCGATATTTTAAGTTCAATGCAACATGGGTATCTTCAGAGAGTGTCAACCTGTTACTGAAAAGTCGACAATTCCTCCTCTAGTGTTCACTCTTAATCAAGTGACCCGTATGCTTTTTTGCTCTCCTGTGAAATAAAAACAAAAAAAACACCTCATACTTATAGGTAGTTAATTTTAGGTACAGGATAATATGATACTTATAAAATATTAGTGAATATTGAAAAAAATAAAAAAAATCTTTTGAAAATTCTCTTGACTTAAATAGGTTGTTAATACGATACAACATAGGTACTAGACACAGTAATTTTTTTTTGTAGTTTTAGCTTTTTACCCTCAATGATTCTTTTATTTTTATGGATAGATTAAAAAAAATATTAACTGATTGTTGAAATTGTTGATTTGTTAAAATTTTAAACGATTTTAGGTTATAATTTAAGTAAACAGACAGAAAAAGAGAAAACAGACGGAACTGTTGGTAACATCTAGTAATAATATAACGATTTAATTTTATTTGGATCAAATTCCAACAGATTTCTCATTGTTGATACCAAATTAATATATATTAATTAATTTTATTAGACAGAGTACAATGTACAATATAAAATGTATAAAAAATAAGCAGAAGGTGGTTCAAATATTAAAAATAAATAAAATAACGCACTATATTCTTAAGTATAAAAAAAAATATTATCAAAATATTGAAATAAATTTTGCATAAAGTAACCTAACAGCACTTTTGGTTCCAAAATGGATGCTGTATTATTTATGGATATGAAGAGCTATTTACGTATTTAATTTTATTTTTATGTAGATATTGTCATTCCATTTTGATATTCATTGTATTGTATATTTCTATATTAGTTAATGAAAGTGCAAAGTGAAATAACCGTCGCTGTCGCTGTCGCTGTCGCCGTCACTGTCATTATTAATACTGTCATAATTATTAAACAACAGAAACTAAGGCAATTGAATTCTAATGTTATAATAATAATAAAGTACGCTTTTCCTAAATACACAATATCCTTACTGATCGTGATTAATCTACAGCAACCACATCCAAAACGTATCAATAAATATAAAGACAATAATATTAAGCGATAAACTTAATGTGTCCAAGATTATTGATGGCGTTGGTTTGATTAACATCGGGACAGTCGGATGAGACTACGAGGAAATCCTTGACATTAGCTTTGCTATTATGTATTAAACAAAATACAAGATTTATGTTTGGTGCTCTTGACAACGGCTATGATTTCAAATAGATGAAATATGAATTGTAACACTTTGACTGTGATATAAATCACAATGAATGACGCTTTGTGATATCAAAATAGATTATAGTGATACATTATAAGTTACTCTATAAATAATTTTTTATATAATCTTTAGAAAAAAATTATCGCAAAAGTATGAGTAATTTATTGACGTTATTGTCAATGCAAGTTTAACCAACTGCAACGTGTGCTAGCAAGCAAAGTAGAACAGTGTTGAAGTCGATTTTTGAGATAACGGCTATAATTTTTGGTGTTTGAGTGCAGGTTTTGTAATCACTATGTTATCTGATGACCGAAGGCGAAAGAGCTGCACTAAAATTTCACATATTCTTAGCTTTACTTTATCACAATATTGAACAATTTATTTAACGTTTATTATCTATGACTTTATATCATATAAGTTAAATATAAATAAGTAAATTCTCTCCTCGAACACATTTATTAGACCAAACCTTTCATCTAAAGATTCTCTAAAAATCATCTAAAATTAATAAAAATACCTTTGCTATATTTCTTGTTTGAACTACGTTTGTGTATAAAATAAATCTTTACCTTGTTTTACAAAAGTATCTTAAATGTGAATGTTACGCATGTTTAGTATATTCGTATAATGTAAGCAATTGCAATAAAAAGCAAAAGCATTAATAATAATTTATTCTCAAATAAGCTTAGAACAAAAGTACATCAAATATTAAATTAATAGGGTTCAAAAATAATATATCATGTGTTACATTTCCAATTTAGTGTTTGTGTAACCAGTGGGTCACTTTAAATCAAATATCCAATTTAATATTTAAGAATCTATTTATTAATACTTAAATTTAGATGACTATATTAATTAATTAATCCTGCTAGATTTTGCGGTGGGTCACTTGAGTTAAACAACTCAAACACTTATATTGAATAACATCCTTAATACTATGATCTCTTAAATTAAATTCATAAGCGCCACTGATAATGGACAAGTGAAGACCTATACACAGCCCCCTTGTACAAGAAGACTGCAGTCAAACACTTATTCTTCAAATATTCATTTATAGTGTAGAAGAATTATATCTAAACTAGTACATCAACACTATACTTTATATTTAACAAGGAGCAGGCATTTAAAGTCAGACCTCATATGCAGCTATAGTTACAGCAACAGACCAGAAAGCAGGAAATTCAAGTCGATGTCCCGAAGTTACGCGTATGCACTTGGTAAAGATTTATTAGGGTGGAATATATCCCCCTATTATAAAAAAAATCATGTAATGAAAAATATATAGTTTAAACTACGAAATAGCACTAATCACGCTGTAAAATTATAATGACGTATGGAGGAAAAAGGCCTCACGAGCTTATACTATAGCATATTTTGACTCCAATTGTCGAAACAGGATACAGAAATTATGCAATGTAAAGTATTAAAGAAAGTTATGAAAACTAAAAAACACGTCCTAATGTATAGTAAGAAGTCAAATAACTTACTATATGTCCTATAAATGAACCATTTAACTGACCGGGATTTGGCGGAAATATGAATTATGATTATTCCATAATATTTCATCAACCCGGATGTTAATTAAAAAAGGAATATTAAAAGTGCTTCCGATAGAAAGAACTAAAGAGGTCATGACATTAAATTCTAAACAAAAAATAAGCGAATAGTGGGATAAATCCCACGCAGAACGTCAAACTTTATGTGTTTAAATTCTTGGTTTTTAAAAACGGAAATAATTAATTTAGTAATATTAAACTAAAGAACTGAATATCTTTGAAAAGGGTGATTAAATCACAATATTTTAATATAATCATTATGAATATATCAAATAAATAAATAAATCAATATCAACGTAGGCAGCATCTAAACATCTGAAACGAATGACAAGTACTTTTAAACTATATACAGCAGTAGTCTATCAATTTATATAATTTATGACATAAGAATTACACTGAATCGAGGTCTTTAACCCTTTACTTCTGTTTGCAGATGTACTCGTACACTACTTTAATAATTTGTTGCAAAGGAAACAAGTAATTTAGTATATAATGTATTAATAATATACAGTATACATTTTTGAAATAAATATTGTATAAGGGTCTTAAAAACAGAAAAGAATATTTCATAACAAAACTTTCTTATAAATCATTGTTCGTCACCGAACTTAAAATACTTTTAGATACTTAAGTTAAATTCGATAAAGCTGTTGACAGTGTCCTTTAATTCAATATTTCAAAAGATTTATGGTCATTCATGACTCGAAAATTAATCTATCTTCGACACCGTGTTTTTACAGTGTTTCAGCATACTTGCTGCTACTTGAAATACAAATATAAGTTTAAATAAAAGTATTTTTATCGACTCATAGACATACGGATTGGCTTCGTTCTTGTCCTTCTTAAAGCCAAAAAGTCCATTAAATCGTCCAATTATTACAGCTCCAATTACAAATGTAAAGGAAAGATCAAATTATATCAAAGTAAATACTACAAACAAATAATATATAGGACTATATCTGGCTCTATATAAACTAAATACACATACTTCAAACCGTTTATAATCCTCGTAAGAACGGCTCCGACCAAATACACATGAAGCACACTGTTTGAGTGGATTAATATAACTAAAACAAATAGTTTTAAAGCACACACATCCATGATTAAGGTATTAGTTAGAGTATTAGTTCTGTGCCTAAAAATGCGAAAAGCAAAGGGGGTTAAAAGGTTTATTAGATTTTCTTAACCCTTGTATACAACGGATTTTCAGCTTGAATTGATGTCGATCGTATTGAGTTATGATGAATATTAAAATTTTACGTATTTCTTTAGAGACTCGCAGAAGATAAGACTAAGTTGAAAATTGTCACCCATACATTATACATATCTCCGACATACTCATACTAATCAGTCAAAATAAAAAATTCTAAAATCTCAATTTACTGTACGCTTAGTGAAATATGCAAGAAACGGTGGAGACGTGGAGACTGAAAAAATCCTCCTTCAATAATTTTATGTGGTTAACATGTTGGAGTAAAGTCGCCTAATTCAACTTAAACACATAAGGGATAGGATATAAATTTGACTCGTAATCTTAATCATTATCAATAACTAGAATAACAAACATAATTTACCATACAAAATGTCAAAATGGTTTTTTTACCAGCTGAAATTGGGCTTACAATAATAGACTATGGTATATTTCTCATTGATATCAGGATGTCAGCGATAATGAAAAAATATAATCTACATAGATTATAATATTAATACGTGTATCAAAAAATTTGTACTCCTTTTTAATTTTCATTTAGAAGATTTCTGTAATATTTTATGAATTATAACAATGCATCAGGAATGTATTCCATTAATAAAATAAAAGATTTCTTTCACTGTCATGGTCAAAGAGTTGATTGTTGACTAACGTAGGAGAATAAAAAACCTTCATAATTTAAAATATGGTTGAATTCTGGTTACTTGGCGACAACTAATTAGTAATATATGTATTTAATACATTTTATGTCATAGCACCTTATTTTATTTTTTTTTGCGAAATATTACTGCAGTTGGCCAGAGTAGCTGTTACTGCGTCACCGGGTGGGTGTGCGGGCGCGCGTGAATTATAAAGACTCACATTTAATTCAAAGAAACTTATGCTACCAACTTAAATTCACGGAAAACTTTGGAGTACAAGATTTAACTCTGTCCCTTTCTATATTTGAAAAGGAAACAAGTTATTTTCTCATACAACTCTCAATACAATGGGAAAAACCAAAAGCTGTTACTATTGAAATTTCGTGATTATTTAAACAAAAATGTAGGGTACTTTTCTCCAGGAAAATATAGTGTACTTAAATTTTTCCAAAGTAAATATATTATTGAATCGTTATAATGTTGTATGTCAAAATCGTGAAATGTCCTTATCGCGACATCTCAGTAATGAACTCAATACTCCAAGGCGGTTAATAAATGTTATCGTTGGAGAAGTTTTAATCGCATCTAGATGGCGTGAGTCGTTGCAAATGTACAACGATATTTTATCAAGATTCTCGCGTCTCCGGTAAGTAGTTTTGCTGTGGTTTCACAAATAAATTAAATACTAACAAAAGACTAGTGAAATACTATTACCAAAGATAGGAATTCAAACAAACAAAGGAAACATATCTCTGCTTTCATAAATGCGTGTACCCTCACTAATTCTAACGGAATGAGACTTTTCAGAGCCAAATTGAAATCATCTCCTCAACCCAGCTGGCGGTTCACGATGATGTCCTTTGGTCGAGTGTGACGTATTGTAGTAGTAGTAGTAGTAGTAAATAGCATTAATAAAAGAATTTAAATCAGTGATTGGCTTATATATTTCAACAACTACAGATATAGACATAAGAATATTGATGTGATGTCTTTAGGGAAAGATATATATTTAATTTTGTTTATGGTTAACAATTATTATTATAACTCTATTATTCAATATATTAATAATTTTTTTAATAAATTAAATTTTATAAAAACGGCTTATGTTAAGTAAGCCATAGTCAAATTAATAATTGCATTGCTAAGATACAAAAATAGTAAAAGATACCATCCCATACTACTTATCGAGAAGGTGGAGAAAAAACTACTACTCCTATGTTTGATGTTAAGCCAGTGCTCAGCAACTGGTCCTGAAATTTGTGTTAAATATATATTTATTATGGGCTAAACAATAATTGCGATAAGGGTACATGAATAATGGTTGTATTATTAGAGTGTTATGGCATCTTGACTCTGCAAGTTTTATTCAGTTAGTATACGAACGAACTATACTTCTAATAGGTCCTAACTACACCAACACTATCGCGAGAGAGTGTTCTTTTTATTCCTTATTCCTTAAAAAGAAATAATGACGTGATCTCACACGATGACGCATGCAGACTGGATGTCATTCTAATATATATATATATATATATATATATATATATATATAATATTATACATCATTCAAAAGTAGGCCTAGTAAATACTATCTATGCCATATCAACATTATATTTACTGATTATGTGTCAAAAAAATCAGCAAATACAAGCATACAAGTTATTGTTTCATATAACATTTACATATATTAACATATACTTATTTATTTTATGTCGGTGTAATTAACATCTTAATGGTTTGGCTACGTTCGAAAGATGTAAAAATATTTTGTAAGTAGTTTATTTTATATTCACTTCTAGCTGTGAAACCATTATATCACAAATATAATTAATTCCTTCCTCAGTGATAGCTTGCTATTGTGAACACACGTCCTACTATTAAAACTTTAGTTTACAGGGTTTTGTCGCAACAACCTATAATACAACAAACTAAAATATTTATATTACACCTCCTCTTTTAGAATGTTTATTAAAAGCTACTATATAAAAATTTATATAATCGAAATATGTTGTAATACAACTAACGAAATAAGCAGTTGACGTTTTAACTATATTTGACTCTCTAAAGAGCCTTGTTTCAATATCATTCTCTAACCAATTACAATAAAATAAAAACGACTTTTACAGGGTGCCGCTATGATTGAAACATAAAAGTTGATAATCTCTTTTCAAGTTAAATCCAGTTCTGAAGAATATGAAAACTTTCACTAATAGTATGATTTTTATTTGGCGTTATACTGAACAAACTCCTGACAATGAAATTAAATAAACATGCAACACGAAACAGTTTGCAGTTCATAAATCCTGAAATAATCGTTTTCCCACAGGATCTAGAGTTCCACGCCACAGCTGACACCTGACGTTGTAGGTTTTCGTACAGCTCACAACTCATTTTAAACGAGATAAAATATACATATTTGGTTTTGGGAACTTCTGAAAAGTTAAGTCACGTCATATAACCGAGACATTTGTTAGAAATGTGTTTAATATAAACTTTTCGTGTCATTTTTTCCACATCATTTATCAAGAGGTCGCCTGGAGCAAATTGATGTAAAAGCAAAAGTCGTCCGTAGGGACGTGACTTCTTTTCCAACTTTGTACAAATATTTAATATTATTTATTATTATCAAACACAACCGTTTTATAAGCTAACTTTAGATACGCCATAATGTTTACAGTATGGCATAGTGTCTAGCTTACTCTAATATATGATTTTTATCATAATTTAAAGAATTAGGTAATTAGAAAAAGAGTAAAATCATAAAATTCCAGTTCTAATGTACAGATAAAAATAACCAGAACTATGCAATTCCAATAAAGTTTATACATACAATAGTTTCAAAGCAATTTGCCATTCAGACCATAACCCTAACGCCAGCACCATGTGCCACGCTCATATCGAAATGCCGATAAAATGGAACTGTTTCATCTTTTATATCTATTTTTTATAAATATATGATTTGTTTGAAATGGTCTATAAACATATTTATTAATATGATAGTTTTAATGTTGTTCTATATAAAAAATTTAAAATTACTGGTTAGGATTTGTATTTGTATAAAAAAAATCTGTTAAAATTTATTAAGTTTTACAAATACTATTATAACGATACCAATCATAGCTTCCATCGTTCGGAACCGGAATCTTCTTTACCATAATAACGAACTTCCATACTTTCAATTCAAACCCTCTGTGAATGCATTTCCAAAATCTTAAAAACACTTTCTTTTTATTTACTGATTAGAAAACTATATGCTTATTTTTATAGATCTTATTCAAAAATAAACTAGTCGTTCTGTGAATAGTATACCTCAGTACGTTATTTGATGAGATAATGTTGGGATATTATTTATAGTTGTTTCACGAGGTGCAGTGGTTACGATATTTCACCCGTAAACCAACCAAGTACGAGCACCACCCCAGCAACCTCCGTACACTGGACCTAAAACAAAACAAAAAAAAGAATACTTAGACGAAATTTAGCCGCCATTTAGAATTTTGAAATAACAAAAAAACTTTAGATTTCGGCAAAGAATACTCAGATGAAATTTCAGCCCGCTAGCTGTCGCAAGGTCTGTTTTTGTGGTACGGATCAGAAATCCGCCATTTTGGAATTTTTAGCCCAATCAAAAAAAAACCTCAACAAAAATTCAAATAATTCAATGAATACGCCTGCTGATTTTCGTGACGATAGGATGAAAAATACGCCGTCTACGCCGGAACAAACATGCTAAAATACATACGGAAAAATAGCAGAATGGGCCTATCAAGTGGAAACGTAGTCTTTCGGACAAACGCTTCGCTACGCTCAGCATTCGTCCTTTAGTCAAAAATATATTATAGAAATATTCACCTCCTTGTAATTATACGTGGAAATCATAAATTTAATCGTTAATTTTTTTGTACAATTTAAATTTTAAATTGATTACGAATGTATATCGATAGTGTATATTGAATAGTAATAAATTATTCAGCAAACGATTCAAACCTACGAGTATTTAAATTAATCTGATTTGATCTAATTTCGGATCACAATCTTAATGATGAATACCTTACAGTCATGTACGGAGAGCTTTCGGTATTATCAGAGATATATTTATATTGAAGGACTTCAAATAAGTATATTACTACACAGTCTACTCATACTAGAGATTTTAAAAACGTAGGTCACTATATGAGTGCTGTAATACAGAGTTTCTATAAACAGAGGGTACATGCATATATATTTTTTAAATTACAACTCGTAACTAGTAGGCATATAATAAATTATTGTGTATTATTACATTACAAAGATATACGTTTTTGAAGAGTCAAAGACGACTGAGTGGTCAAGACACATGTTACGCCTAATTATTTGCTACTACTTTATGCGTGGTGGTATCGTGAATATGAACGCGGTAACTTAAGTGTTAGTGATGCTTCAAGATCAGATCGTCCTGTAGAAGTAAATATTCTGGAAAACGTAGCGGAAGTCGCGTCATTGATTAAGGCAGACCGTCATATTACCTGCACACAAATGTGACAGTTGAATTTTTGAAGAATAGTAGTATAAAAGTGCTTGAGCATCTTGCATACAGTCCAGATCTCACTCCCTGTGAGTTTGCTTTGTTTCCATAAATATGAATTTATTTTCAAACCGAGAATTTCAGATTGAATTACGTAACGGATAAAGATAAAGATTATCGTAACGTGGCGATTTAGAAAATATTATTTAATTGAAATTTTAGAAAGCTGATTTGTTAAGATTCTGAGTGAAGACTCATCAAACAATTAATTAACGGTTAACGACTTTTTGATGGACTTTTGATAGCTGGTGGACTTGGCCTCTTCTCTTCAATATGTAATAAATTTTTTAAACTGTTTTGATTTAAATAATATTTTTGCTAAATGTTTGTTACGCACTAAGTCACGGGCTTGTCTTTATTGTTAAGGATTAGTTTATTTGTAAATTTTATTTATATGGTAGTTATTAAGAGCGAGCCCGAGATGAAAAAAAAAACGATCTTTACTTTAAAATTTATTAATACAAAAAAATTTACATCCAATCTAAGAGCTAATTAAATTAGTGTCTCCTGCTCGAGGCGTCGTCCAGAAGTACCTTATTCATCATCCGGTATCGATCCTTGATCGCCATCTCTTCGATGGTCATGAAAATTCTTATGAAATTTTTTACGAATATTTAATGAATTTAATGCAGAATGACGGTGGGAATTGTATTGTGAAAGCGTGTAGAGTGTACCGCTGCAGTAGCAATGACCTTGTCTAGTGCATTTATAACACGGTTTTATTTATTATTTTAAAAACAAAAAAAAATGTGTATTTTTCTTAATATTAACATTTTTTTTTTATTTTACCTATGTATTTACCTTTAAACTGTGTTAAGATTTTGTAAGTAAATGTGTGATATATCGTTATAATTTTTTAATGATCATCAATAGTTTTTACAAAAGACAAATTGACTCATATTACATTTGAAGTCAATCGTACTATATTTGTTATGGTATGCGTTACAAGATCAAATTAAAATCTATTACTTGCGTATTTGGTTTCAAAAACTAGAGCAATCTTAATTATATTACGTTTAGTAAATATTAGGGTATTAAAGTAAAATATTTAACAAGTAAGAAAAACAACCAATCCATTAACAATTAAAAAAAAATTGTTCTTTATGTTCTCGCCTCTGTTCTAGAGAGATCAAATTCACAGGAATATATGCGATTCTTTATTACGTCATTTAAACATTTTTCTTCGGTATATTTTCTATTATATTAGATTACAATAAGTTAGATCTTACAAGAAATTTAAAAAGCAAAATATTTTTTTTTAGAATTTTGAAATCCTTTGTTTGGCGTAAGATAAATACAAACATCTTGTAAGCTTTACTACGCATATTACATAACAATTGATTGTACATATATTTAAATTAAAAACATATATGAATACTACAAACGCATCGGTGCCTAAACATCAAACCCTTCCCTGAAAAATTCCAAAAGTACACACAAAAATGATTTTAACTTTTATCTGGATATAACATAATGCCACTTCATAAAAAGAAAAAAGTAATTGTTAAAAGAAAGATCATTTTATAATAATAGTAAAATAACTAACGAATATTTATGGAATTCATTCACTTTATATAAATGAGAGTAACCTTTTATGGAATATGTTAATTAAAATTCTCTTGATATTTATCATAAATTTCCATTTCCTTGTACCTTCATAGAATATTTACTTGGAAGTCTAGCCACGTTCTAGAATTTTTATGTTTAAATTATACCAATTATGTTTAATATTTCACTTAGCGTCAGTAAGAAACCGAGGTCCTTAGATCGTCTTAATCTGTTTATTATTCAGGATCATCTAACCATTTAGCATATTAATGTAAATTCCATTTATATTACCAATTACTATAAGTTAAAGTTACAAGAAACTAAAAAAAAAAATCAGTTCATATTTTTATATTAAGTGGCGTTTTAATAAATTCAAATAAAATGAAATATGTCATATCATAACTATGACTATGGCTATGAAGAAATTGTTCAGAATAACCACAATTGTAATGTTGTTAGATGAAAAATACATATGTATGGTTTTGGATATAGATATATAAAATAAAAATATTTGAAGACAACAAAATAAAAATGTTTAATATCGTAAAAATTAATAGATACAATAAGTAACATTATTAAAAAGAAGTGTGGCCTTAAAGAAGATATAACAATATCAAGAGGTATAAGACTGAAAAAAGATATATTACGCTGACTTTTGTTGGGTATTTAGAATTGATAAAATAATTACGGTACCGTTTCAAGGAAAGATGAATAGTGATTGCAGGAAAGGTAGCCCTAGGCGAATTTTAGACCTGTTGAATAAGGATTAAATATAAAAGCCCTAACCGACGTTTTGGGTTAATACAATGTCCATGTCAAAGTCAGCGCAATATGTCTATACTTTTGAAAGTATAAACGGTACTTACATATATATTTTTTTGTTTGTATCCATTGGTGTTTTTGTTCCGGCTAATCTCGGAAACGGGTGGACTGATTTTAATAGAAATGTTACTGGTACTATAACGAGTAACTTGTTTAATTTAAAAATCATATTTTAATGCAACCGAAGTCGTGCGCACAAGTAGTTATATATATTTTTTGTTCACCTGTTTCTTTGCCATATCAAACAAAATAATGACACTGATCTAAAGTTCTTTTTAAGCCTTAAATATAATAAATCTGATGGCATGGATATCCCTCATGAATGTGTTGTCTCGTATGTAGCAAACTATTTTGCGTTTTTTATATATATATCTTTTTGCTGATAGCATTATTTATAACTTTTTTTATTATTGTTACGATTTGTTTTTTTGGCCTACAGTATTTGAACTTTGATTAACTTATTACTTTAATAGCATATTTTTGGAAAATATATAATTCTATTATAAGATAGATTTATTTATCTCATTAGTGAATAGTCATAAAGATGAGTTATAGTCTTCGTCTTCGGATAACAGTTGGAGTGGTGATGAAGACTTTCGTGTCTTGATTTAAGAATATTATACAAATAAGACATATTATATTTTTTAGAATATTGTTAATGTTATTAAAGCAATGACATGACATGATAAAATGTTATTGTTTAAAGAATTATCATATTATATGTATAAAATATTTTACCCTGAAATTATACAAAAATTACTAAAAGATTGTAATTTAAAAAGAAAGAACTTTTTTTCAAGTTTATTCAATAGCTTTAACAGTACTATTTTTTCTTATATTATAAGAAGTCATTAAAATAAATTAAATATATTTTTGTAATAAAAAGGAAGGTTATAGCTAACGTTAGGAAGGACACATTGAAAACTTAACATTATTATTACTATTATACTTGACAGGTAATGCAGTATAATATTAAATGTTGAGTCTTTCCGCAAAGCTTCCGGAAGCAGCGCTCAGTCGTGGGCAGCCGGAGACGTTGCACACCGATCTCTTCATTTCTTACATATTTTATATATAAATAATAATAATATGATCCGTTTTATCGATGAATTGTTATAATACAATTATAATAATTGGCTGACTGGCTCTTTGAATATGTGTTTAAAAGTAAAAGTAGCCTAAGTTACTCTTTATAATATCAGCTATCTGACAGTGAAAGTTTGATTAGATGTTAATATTGATCCAGCCGTTTCAAAGATTAACCGGAACAAACAGACAGACTGACAGACAGAGAACAAATTTAAAAGTTGTTTTTTATTGTTCTTTTTTAAATGTTTTATGTATTTGGTATTTTACATTTTTATTGAAACTAATAATATAATACAAAAGTCATAGAACTTTTCTATAATTTCTGTAAAGTTAATGTAAAAGTTGGCAACATAATATTATTCTAATAGCGCCGGTCTCTGCTGGTCGCGTAATCACTGCTGATATGTCAGCTATTCTATAGCCTCAATTTATTGCCCGCCCTTGTTCATGTAACTGGTATAAGATAGGTTAAATTATCCTTTTTGTATACAGAGATAAATATTATAGCTTTAGGATTCTTTATATCCTTTTATAATATTCTAATCGCAGCTGGCGTTGCCCAGTCGATAGAAAAATTATGTTATTAAAGTTTTGTAATGCAATGTAATAAAGACAATTATAGGCAAATTTATAAAAAACATTTGCTGATACTAAAGATTATTATAAAAGAAAAGATACTTTTCTTCAAATTTTACTTCAACATATCCATGTTACGTGACATTCAACTATAATAGAAACGATCCTCATATTGGAGTCTTCTTTAGAAAATGTTTACATATTGTTTTAACTATTGAATATTATAATACTAATTATACAAAGTACTATTAATGCGAGACAAGAACTATTAAATTAGAAAATCTTAGAGATATTTTAGGTTGTAATATACTAAACCTCGAAGCTTTCCCACGCACAGTGTTATCTCCTCTCGTTGGAGATAAGCCTTGCGCCGCTTACGCCTTCATTTATACGAATAATTTATATTAATGTCACTATTATAATTTTCAGACCCACAGTTTCCTAAATATCAAGTTGTAGTTATACAATACACACTATTGGCAAGTATATATTATTTATACGTACCTTTGCCAATGTTATGTCCATGATTATTATTATTTTTATGCAAGAAATATAATAATGTTTATCTTATTACCGAATACGCCACTGTTAAGTTTAATTTTATATATTTCAATTGTTACTGTAAGTATTATTATTATTATTACTTTCCATATCATTATTCTATTAGTCAAAACTATTTCTTAAGATAATAATATTAATAGGGGAAACAATTTAAAATTAGTTTTTGTCAAAAGGTACGGAAAAGCTTTAATATTGTAGTTTGTATTAAAATGTAGATGTTAATATAACAAACTTTTCAATTACTAGCTGTTAAGAGAACTGAAACAAAATATATATTTTCACTTTTATTAATTGATCAGATACATATATTATTAGTAACTAAAATTGATTCTTGTTATCGGACATTATAAAGAAATTTAAGTTTTTGTATTTCAGAAACAACAATTTTTAATATAAAATTAAACAATATGATAATTCAAAAAATCACATACTATTATTGCATGACATATATGCAAAATGATATGTTTATGAATTAATTTATAAGCTATATTATAAGTATTCTAGTGACCTACAAATTTATTAAAAATTTGGATATACTCACTTCACTATATAGTTCGTTTTTATCAGGGATTTTTTTTTTATTATTATGTTAATTTGCTAATTTTAATAAAATTTAACTAAATATAAAATAGACTTAAATACCACTGTAACCTTTTATTCATTGAAAACTTACAACGTTATAATTTGAAAGGCAAATTCATTGACAGCGTTAGTTACTCATTATTTCCATCATTATATTAATTTGCGAAGCGAAAAGCTTTTAACGGTAATTACTCTAATGAATAGTTGAATTTATACGGAGAGGGAGTGCAGAAGGTTTATATTTTTATACATAATGCGTAAGAAACACAATAAATTCATAAAAAAATTTACAGAACTACAAAAAGTTTAACAAACAAATAAGATATTGTATATCTTAATACCGTCAATGACAAATACATAATATTTTGATGCAAGAAATAGACTGTCACTTGACGTAATAGAATATAATAAAAAAAAACATAAATGCAATGATTCAAGGTGTTTATTTTTTTATCACTCAATAACATTTAACTCTGAATTAAGATTTTTTTTCGAATTTTGCCAAAAGAATTAAATTATTATTTAAGTTATAGAAGTTCATCGCTATCAGTATATTGAGCACCTCTGGTCCCAACTTTAAGTGTATATGAGAGACGTCAACTAGAGCAGTACCGCGTAGACCGACCGTAGGAACGCTCTCCTACCGGGAGCAGTGGCTCCCTTAACTTGAATATATTTACGATACTTGTTAGACTTAGTTCTATCATATTTAATTAAATTAATAAAGTGTTTACTGCTATAATGTGTGAGTGTAATTTGTTACTGTAATTAAATTATTTCAGTTTTTACAAAAAAATAGCTGAATATAATGTAAGTACTTTATTTAATAATAATTTTTAATGTTACTCTTAATAAACTATACAACAAGAATATTTGGTTTATAGACATATTTAAGTTAATTTATTTTGTTAAGAAAGAGTATTTTTTCATATAAAAGGAATGCACTGAGAATGCATATTCACAATTTTGCCAGTAAAGGTCATCTGCGTAAAGCGCGTAATATAAATGTGCGGTGGTGATTCACCAAAGGAATGTAAACTATGAACTTATAATTAGTATTGGTTTAATTACAACTATTTACTTCCAATATTATGTTTGAATAAACATGGTAGATATAGAGATAAAAAGTTATAGAGCTAATCTTTATATATTTTTTGTTTTTAATAAAAAGTGTACATTACTTAGCGTTGATGAGTTGTCTTTATAAAATCATACAAAAAGTTTTGGCCATTTAATATATTTTCTAAAGTATTTATTAAAATAATTGTCCGTTTTTATATTTATGTTTTTCCCCACATTATACAAAATACCACGTGTTTACTAAACTGTACGCATAAAGCTATATATATATATATAGCTCTTACAATTAATATGAAAATAATCGTAAGAACTACAAAAATATGACCAATACTACCGTTTTTTTTCTCAGACTTGATGAATATTTCTAATCTTAAAATAGATTATCATAGCTGTATTTTATATTAAATTATTATTATTATTATGCTTGACTTCATCATTTCTATAATTTAAGACGAAAAACCCTTAAAAGTAAACTTCTTAAAGGTTCAATGCGACAGCACCTATTTTTAAAGAAAACTAAATGGTTTGCTTTTTAATTTATTAAATAAAAATTATTATCTCTTTAGATTTCGGGGTTATTACAAGTAATGAAGAAAAGTTAAAACATATAATAAATAAATGAGGAAACAAATCAGTCACTTAGTGTTCGAAACAAAGTTTATTTGAATAAACGCCAGTAATAAATGAATTACTTATAATAAATTAACGGAATTAAAAAAACCTTGATAATAATATCAACATAACGTTATTGACAGCTCAACGAAATCGATACATATAATACAAATCTTATGGGACCAAGTCTGTAATATATATTATTTTAGTACAGGATTGTAATGCAACTTGCTAATAAAATTAAGTCTTCCAAGAGCATAAACCAGGTTCTTATTGATACCTAATATACTGGCACGCCAAATAGTTTTTTGATGTATATTCATAACGTAGACATTTTTTAAATACAGTAATAATGTAATCTCAAAATGGGTATCATTTTGCTTCCTTCACATAATTTAAGCTTCTATTTAGAAGCTTCCTTAGTTAGATAAATAAATAGTCTAGACAGATTATAATCTGTCTTCTCTTGTCTGTCTAAGATTATAAACTTCAGTATACCAAGTGCCAGTTTAATACACTTTGATAGTATGAATAAAGAAACAATTGTAAATAATCTTCTTCGGTTCCTTTTATTATTATTTTTCAGTAGTTTAAAAAATGTAGTCACTCATCGCTTCTTTTCACACACAGCTCTTCTTTATCAACTAGATGTCCCGGTGAACTTTATAAAACTACTATATGTGTGAGAAATAACGTTAAAACTTAATACAAAACTTTATCTACTTAAAATAAAACAAACACAGTTAAAATAATAATAATAGTAAATAAATTTCTTGCATACCGATCTATTAATGATAGTATTTAATAATCATTGTTTATTTTTTTACAGCTAATTACCAGCTATTCTCACAATTTACAGTTTTCGTCAGTCTTTAAACCTATGTTTTTTAATTTCAATAAACCTTATCATAGATATCGGATACAACTACATCTATTCAAAAAGGACAAAATAGTTCATGTTTCACATCTATGCACATTTTATTTTTGAAAATAAAATTTTCATTTGTTTGTATTTTCCGTTATTTTTTTGTTTGTCGCCGTTTAAACCTTCCCTAAACATTCACGAATATTTCAAGGTTGAGTAATGATTTTCAGTATAAATTATTCAGTAACATTTGTTTTAATGGTCGCTGTTATTGAATATGTTTGCAGAGTTTGAAATCATTATTCACTTTTATTGAGTCATTCTATGTAGCAATTGAGATATCATATTTTACCGTGATTGAGAATGTAAAGATATTAAATGACTTTCCTATAAAATATAATGCTTGTATTATATGTTTTGACGAATCTCTCGCAGTATAAAGAATATCCTACATTGTTTGAAAGAGTTCATTAAGAAGTAATTTGAATAAAAAAGATTACCTTTTACATTTTAATAAAATAAATAAAAACAAAAACATTACTTTTACGGTTCAGTGAGATTAATTTTTACGTAATTCTATTAAATTATTACCTACATTTTATAAGAACCCAAAAGATATTCCTTACAGAGATTACATTGAATACTTATAAGCAATATAAAAATATTGCTACTATAAAGAGATATGTGAGAACATTATTAGAAGCAATTTAATAAATTCCCCTGTAATATTATAATATCTTCCCGGGATCCAGGATTTTGAAAACCGTTTGTAGGCGAAGGTATAATTATAGTTTTTCGCACTTACTTTCAAACGATGTTTATGATTGTATTTCAGCTCCTTGGAGGATAAATGGGATTTCATGTTCATGTGATGAAAAGAGAAGGTAAAACTGTTTGAGCTAAATAGACATAATATATTTCGCTTATAAAACCTTAAAAAGTTGTGGTGAGAAAAATTGAGAGGAAGAAAAAAACAGGAAACTTCTTACATGTTGATTAATTTTAAAATTTTCTTTTCTACAGTGTTTTAGCAGAATTTGAAGTCATTGTTTACTGTTACCCGTCTTTTAACTGTATGTTGTATGTTTTTATGCATGTAAAGATTGTGATATATTATTTTAAAGAACTAATAAAGAATAACAAAAAAAAATATTACTGATGAAAAACTCGTAAAATATAACTAATAACATGACGTTTTATATATTTTGTGGACCTCGATTAAAATTTTTAAATTGTTCTCATAAAAAGGGTGGATGGGTGAGAACCCATAAGTGGTAGATATTTTTTTCATAATCTTTATTGTCACTACTTATCAATTAATAAAACCTTACATAACATATATAGAAATTAATTGTACAGTACAAAGGCGATGTTATCACCTAATGGCTATCTTATCCAGACAAATTTAGGATTAGGAAATCTGCAAACATTCACGTATACTATGTATAATAATAAAAATAATAAAAATCAACTAATTATTTATAGATAGGTAGTATTCTTTTACTCGCTAAAGATTGTAATCGTTGTATAAGGGAAATGAATTCCAAAGGTTGTTGGCACGAATTTGAAAAGAACGTTTGTAAAAAAAGGAATTATGAACAGGCATTTCTATAATTTAGTGATGTTCTCGCCGTGTCTTAAAGACCCAAAAATTATTCTGTAAATTAGAAAGATGTTTTTGGGTGAAATAAAAGAGTACAAAGGAGAAAGTATATGACTTATGGAGGCCACATGAGTTTTTTTTACGAAATTGGGAAATGTGGTGCTGTTTAGTATGTATAGTATATAGTATATAGCATGCTTAGTTTGTCCTCCCTAAATTCTTATAGCTTCCGCCAGCATAATCGAGAATGGAAAGAAGAACAAGAGAATATGCTAACATAATTTTAGTAGGAATTAGAAGAAAAACAAAACACAGTCGACGAGGTGCCATAATAGCAGTAAAAGTTTTCTTACTGATTTCTTTCTCGATGACAACAGTGATCTATTCAAATAATAAACGTCAAGTCTGATCTAAATAAGCGTCAAGTCTTTAACAGATAAACAGTACCGTATAATAATGTCATTAAATATTATAGGTATATATACCGATATCATACGATTGTAATGGAATAATTTACGATATAAGTTAGGGGAAATAATAATAGTGAAAGGACAGAAAGTAAATGGCAAAACTCATAATTCGGATGAAATGATACAGATGACACCTTTTAGATCTTCGTTTATTCGTCAATTTGTAGAATGAATATGAGAAACAAATATACAAAACTCTTAATACGATAAAGGCATTTGTATAAAAAATATAAAAAGCGATACTATAAATGTCATGTAGGTATACACATACACACACCCGGGATTGAAAAAGGTCTTTGCTAGCAAAGGTATATTTCTTTATAATGTTCTTTGTTCATTTTAAAAAGTAGAAATTGTATATTTATGATTGTGCTTTAGCTCCTTGGAGAATTATTAAGATATTTCTTTAGTGGCTAAAAAGAAAAAAAAGGGAAAATAAATTATTAAAAATAGGCATACTTACTGTATTACCCTTAAAAACCTTATACAGACTTGAGCGGTGCGATTGATTTCAAGGAAGGATATTGACTATTGTAGAGCTCCCTCAATAATGCTGGTAATATTAATTTTAGACACATGCGATTGGAAAAAGTTTTAGAAATATCGTAAAGAAAATTTATTTAGACAAAATTATTAATAATTCGTGTATTTAATCAAGTTCCTATTACTTTATTAATAATATACAGTATTAAAAATATTTTATATATTGTAAAACTTGTAAAATTAAAAAATAAATACGAATATTAACTCAATTTTTTGATTTAATCACGACTTCCATATAAATTATTGTTTTTCTTCGAATTTAGATTTTTTTTTGATACTTAAGTCGAATCCGATAACGTCCGCGTCAGCGTCCTTCAATTTAATATTTTAAAAGCTTTACTGTTGTTTTTGACTCGAAAATTAAATAATATGCTTAAAGTGCTTGGTTAAGTACCTTTAAGAAAATTATATTTAAACAGTTTATTATTCTCATTATTGTATGTTTTGTTTACAAGAACGTAACGTTGTTCTTATTGCATTTTTATTTATACAACACTGTTCAAACAGAATAGTGTTTGAGCAGACTTGCTGCTTCTTGAAATACAATATATAAAGGATCACTTTTTAGCGAAAACTAATATTGAATGGAATGAAATATCACATGGCTTATTTCTCAACATGTTTTTACGTTGTTAAAGTCAAAAAAGGCCGATCGAAATGGAATCGTCATTCGATTACAAATCTCATGATAAGTATAAACGTATATTAAAAATCAACATATCGCAGTTTTATATAATATCTGTCACTGAGCTAACTAAATAAACATACATGACAGCATTTATGATCCTTGTAGGAACGGCTCTTTGATGTGGATTAATATAACTGACATAAATCATTCTAAACCGTAAGTATATTCATGATTAAATTATTAGTTAGAGTATTAGTTCTGGGCTTAAAAACTCGAAAAGCAAAAGGTAGCTTACCGGGTATTGTGTGGAATATTAGATTTCTTGTCTCTTATATACAATGGATTTTCAGGTTAAATCGGCATCCACCATATTTTTTTACTTCCATTAAATTAAAAAATTAACGTATTTCTTTAGAAAGACAAGTATCTACTTGTCTTGCAAAATATAAAAAATAATTATATTTTACTTTAAATTTTCCTAATATATGTAAATAACATAATTGAATCGCTATAACGTTATACCTATGTCATAATCGTGAAAATCTTAAGCGCAGTATTTCGATATTGAAATCAACATTTCCAAACGGCAATGTTGTGGCACTGTTTCAACTAGAAACTTGTAATCAATACGATTTATACTCATAAAGGAGTAGTGAAGTTTTTTATAAGTTACAGAAACTTGAACAGAACTGGAAGGATTCGAGTTTTAAGAAAAAGCGTTCATTTGATCCCCAACAAACTAAATTAAACCTGAATTCATTTACTCGAGACTTGTTCAGATCTTTAGTGAAAAGGAAATTTAATATTTTATTAAGTAGAAAGTTAAACATTCTTTTCAAATCAAGACGAATCAATACAAACATTTCTAACATGTTTTATTAACTGTTATATTGACTTTATTGCCAAGTGTAGCAGTTTGATTTAAAAATCTTTTTATTAACAACTCCTACGGAGAAAGGGTTTTGTGGTTAAATGATTTTTATTTAGTGTGAACGTCCTTTTGCAGTCATCGACGTAGAGAAGGACGCAGATGTTAAAGTATACAATTATTTCACAACAAAGTATTGGATTATCAATCCAATGAACTCAGAATTTATTTTACTACAGATGGTCAGATGGTTATTTTTATTATGGTCTACATAATGTTTTAAAGTCAACAAAGGTCCGTGTCATAATATAATGACATAATATCATAGGGAGCAGGTGTAATGTTCTTGGCCGTTTGTGATTCTTCCACTGTAGTTTGACACATAATCTTGTAAGAGCAAACATTCAAAACCTAACAGTAACATATTTTTGGCATCAAATTTAAACCCAACACATTTAAACACATCCTGGATAATATTCAACTACTGTAAAATGATATCAGAAGTTCAGATGTCGCACTTCGTCGTCTGACCGGAATAGGAAGTACTAATAAGATACTGATATGGAAGCTGTTATAACTGTAATATTGGTTACATGAAAGGGAACAGTGTAATATAAAGAGTGATATTTACACCAAAAAAGAAAATAATAATATCCTCATTAACAGTGAATCAAGAAAAAACTGTTCATAAAAAACGAGACGTGAGTATACAAATAATTTGTGTGACATACACATGAAAAGATAAATGTTGACATGTACTTAATATTCATTACTGTATCCAAACTTCTTTCAAACTTTAATATTGTGATGGTTTGGTTTGTTCGGTAATGTAAAAACATTTAAAGTGTAGTTTATTTTACATTTATTTCCAGCTACCATTGTGACACAAATGTAATTAATTAGCAATTATTTCTTCCCTCCATTTTCGAATTGCGGTTGTGATAGCTTTGTAATATGAACACATGTCGCTGTGACCAGTAAAGAACGTGATTAATTTCTTCAATTGACATTAATTTCAAAACTATCAATCCTCGAATCGTAATTAAATAGATGTAAGTGATTTGCTGTTGGAAAGAATGAAATTATTTCTTCAATATGATTTTTACAACGTGACGAGAGATCTAGACCTCCAATAAAGTTTATCTATTTCTGTAGATTAAAGATGCAGAGTGGATAAGAAATAAAAAACTAGTCTAACTATAAATATTTTTTAAATTTGAAAACTTACAGTTTTTGAGATTATAGATTTTACTGATTATATTGTCGTTGTTCATTATAATAATAGAAGATATTTCATAATTACTATCGACGTGCATGTTCCTAATCAATGGCTATTGTTAAAGAGATATCATTAGAACAAACTGGCATATCTATATTAAGATTCGTCGTAAGAGTTTTTTTATGTTTTTTAAAACTGAATATATTAAAAGTTATATTATGTTACAGTTATCGAAATAAAGAGTTGACGTTTTAAACAATATATAACTCGTTAGAGAGTCATGTTAAGTTTAAGGTGGTAGAGCCTAGCTGTAGTTATCTGACTGCAGCTCGTATTGGGCTGGCTCGACCGGGGAAGGACCACCCTCTCACAGAAGACCGACGTGTAGTAACCAAATTAATTTGGTTATGTTTCGTCGGTGAGTGAGAGAATCCGGAAGCCCAAACCCCCCCCCCCCCGCCAAACATGAAAGCGATGCCTACAAGAAAAATACCCCAGGAGGGTACCGGCTTTGATGAAGCCGGGGACCCCCTCCCCGAGCAAAATCGGGGAAATGATTCTCGGATTTTGCTCGGACTGCCCGTCGTATCTGGGGCGGGCAAAGTATCGCCTTTTGTGTTTTATGAGGGCAAACGACGAGTCAACGCAGCGGCACCCCGACCCACTCTAAATGTGGACTTTTGCAACATCCGGGGACTTCATTCCAACTTGAACGCCGTCCATTATCATCTAGAGACGGCGCAGCCGGCCTTGTTGTTTCTGACGGAAACGCAGATATCGATAGATATACCCCGGGTATAATCTAGAACACCATTTTATACCACACGCCGGGGTATCTGTGTTCGTAAGGGAGGATATCTGCTACCGTCGCCTTCAGGTTTTTGAAGGTCGGGACCTGTCTATACTCTGGCTACGCGTGGACATGGACGACCATGTCAGAGTCTACGCGTGCCTCTACAGGTCCCATAGTGGTAATGCAGAAACGGATCAACTCTTGGGCCATGTTCAGGCGAAGATTGACGATCTGCTTTCACAGACTCCCTCCGCCGAAGTCGTAGTCCTAGGGGACTTTAATGCGCACCATGCCGATTGGCTAGGGTCACGTGCCACCGACTACGCGGGGAGATCTGTGTTTTACTTTGCTCTGGCAAATGGTCTGTCCCAGCTGATAAAGACGCACACTCGTCTACCGGACGTGGACAGCCACACGCCCTCTTTGTTGGATCTTCTGCTGACTACACATCCAGAAAAGTACCAGATCACTGTCGAGGCTCCCTTAGGTTCCTCTGATCACTGTCTGGTACGGAGTGTAGTGCCCATTCAACGGTCGGCTCGCACAACACCTGCGACTCGACGCATTAGGCACTACAAGTCAGCGGATTGGGATCGAATGCGGTCCTTTTTTGCATCCTACCCATGGGGGCCGATTTGTTTCCCTTCCGATGATCCTAGTGACTGCGCTGCGGCTGTAGCTGATGTGATACTACAGGGCATGGAACTATTTGTACCAAGCTCTGTGGTACCACTTGGTGGCAGATCGCGGCCTTGGTTTGATGCGTCTGTCAGGGCTGCAGCAGCTGGCAAACGGCAGGCTTATCAAGCTTGGGTCAATGCGTTAGTCACTAAGGATCCGAACTCTAGAGTTCTGAAGAGGAAATATAATCGTGCCTCCAGATTCTTCAAACGGCAAATCACTAGAGCAAAGTTCAAGCATGTCGTAAAAATTGGGGATCAGCTGGCAAAGTACCCGCCTGCCACGCGCAAATTTTGGGCGCTTTCAAAGGCCACTCTGGGAAACTTTAACCAGCCGTCCCTGCCGCCGTTGCACATGGGGAATGACTCTCTGGCCCACACGGCAAAAGAGAAAGCCGATCTCTTGGGCACTCTTTTCGCCTCCAACTCGACTTTGGACGACCAGGGGAAGACACCGCCTATCATCCCGCGGTGTCAGAGCTCAATGCCGGAAATAGTTTTTCGGCAGAAAACTATTAGGCAGTCTCTATTTTCCTTGGACGTTCATAAGTCGAGTGGGCCGGATGGCATTTCTCCATTGGTGCTACGAACGTGTGCCCCTGAGTTGACTCCAGTGCTAACTCGTCTATTTCGGTACTCCTACCTTAAAGGCGTAGTCCCGGTCACATGGAAGCGTGCCCTTGTCCATCCGATCCCTAAAAAAGGTGATAGCTCGGAACCAGCTAACTACAGACCTATCGCCATTACCTCTCTGCTCTCCAAAGTAATGGAGAGCATTATCAATAAACAGCTCCTAACCTACCTCGAGGATCACCAGTTGGTCAATGACCGGCAATATGGCTTTCGCCATGGTCGATCGGCTGGTGATCTTCTGTTGTATCTCACACACCGTTGGGCAGCTGTTATTGAAAGCAAGGGAGAGGGTCTGGCAGTTAGTTTGGATATGGCGAAAGCCTTCGATCGTGTATGGCACAAGGGGCTTCTTTCGAAGCTACCTTCCTATGGGCTTCCCGAGAGTTTATGCAAGTGGATCACCAGCTTCCTCACTGGGCGGAGCATACAGGTCGTTCTCGATGGTTTTTGCTCGGACCCCAAGCCCGTGAACGCTGGTGTACCCCAAGGCTGCGTGCTATCCCCAACTCTGTTCCTCCTGCACATCAATGATATGTTGGATATCTCCAACATACATTGTTATGCGGATGACAGCACTGGGGATGAGGTGTATTCCGGCCGTGCAGGTCTCTCTCGGGAAAACGTCGACGAGTGCCGAAAGAAACTTGTGTCTTCAATAGAGACTTCCTTGGGGATGGTCTCTGAGTGGGGTGAACTGAACCACGTTCAGTTCAATCCCCTAAAGACACATGTTTGCGCGTTTACCACTAAGAAAACCCCATTTGTCGTATCACCGCTCTTCGAGAGCACCCCCCTCATTGCCTCGCCAAGTATCAGAATACTGGGTCTCGACATTTCGAGCGATTGTCAGTTTCGTGGTCATCTGGAGAGCAAGGCCAAGTTGGCCTCGAAGAAATTGGGAGTGATTAATAGAGCGAGGCAGTATTTCAAACCTGGCCAAAGACTTGCGCTCTATAAGGCGCAGGTCCGGCCACACATGGAGTACTGTTCTCATCTCTGGTCCGGATCACCCCAATATCAGCTTCTACCATTTGACCGCGTACAACGGAGAGCGGCTCGGATTGTCGGGGACCCGGTGCTCTGCGAACGGCTGGACTCTTTGGCATTGCGTAGAGACGTGGCTTCTTTGTGCGTCTTCTACCGCATTTACAACGGGGAGTGTTCCGAAGAACTATTCGATCTGATGCCTGCCGCCGAATTTCATCACAGCACAGCGCGCCATCGACTTCTTTACCATCCCTACCACCTGGATGCGTGGCGATCTTCCACTGTGCGGTTCTCAAGGACTTTTTTCCCACGTTCCACTCGCTTGTGGAACGAACTCCCTTCGGCGGTATTTCCAGATCGGTACAACATGGGTACCTTCAAAAAAGGCGTCTACTTCTACCTACAAGGCCGGCAACACTCTTGTAAATCCTCGGATGTTGCAAGAGTTCATGGGCGGCGGTGATCACAAGTCATCTGTGACCCGCCAGCTCGTTTGCCCTCCTCTTCCATAAAAAAAAAAAAAAAAAAAAAAAAAAATGTTCAAATTGCATTCTCCAAACACCAGACTCCAATCAAATAAAAATACTTTTACAGACTGCAGTTATGAATAAAACATATAACTTAAATTATAATTAATATCATAAAGGATGATCTCTTATCTTCTTAAGGTAAGTCCAGTTCTGAAGAATATGAAAACTTTCACTTTTGATAATTACTTTTATTGGACCTTATTTGTAAAAGTTTGCAGTTAATAAACCCTGCAATAATCGTTTTCCCACAGGACCGAGAGTTCTACGCCACAACTGACGACTGACGCTGTACGCTTTCGTACAACTCACAACTCGTTTTAAACAAGGTAAAATATACCTATTCAGTTTTGGAAACTTCTGAAAAGTTGAGTCACGTCATATAAGTGAGACATTTGTTGGAAATGTGTTCAATATAAACTTTTCGTGACATTTTTTCTACATAATTTATCAAGATGTCGTCTGGAGCAAATTGATGTGATTTATGCATGTCGTCAGAGATCACACGCGCTTAGATACTTAATATTATTATTCATAAATTTTCTCCGTGAACTATAATGTTGTTTGACATGACGCTCCTTCTCCAGGACCAACGATCTCTTTACTATCTTACGTAACGTTATTCAAACCTGTTTTGCATAACGTTACGAAAAATTACGCTAATACTAACTAATACTTCTTAGAAAATAGGATAAAAAACAAATGTTTAAAAATATTCATAAATCACAATATAAATGATATAAATAATCATTATATCATTAATATTATAATTTAAGACTTTCTTGGATTGCCTAAAATTTCAAAACGGGTTCGATTTATGCGTTGAAGGGAATGGATCTCGCCGTTCATTCGTTTTGTGTGATTAAAATTTTAAAATGATTATGATATAATTAAATTAAAGTAATAAATAGTTTTTCAAAGGATTAAAACCTACAGGTATTTAAATTAATTTGATCTGATATTATTTTGAAACATAATTATGATGAACTACGAATAGTCACACACAGAGAGCTTTCGGCAGGGAGATATATTTATCAACCATATCGGCAATCAGATATATTTATTCTTCAAGTAATTATATTACTGTACTACTCATACTCGAGATTTTAAACATACTTTATATACACAAATACTTCTTCAATTTACTTTCAGTCCAGTAATTTCATAGTAAATTGGGTACCGGATAAGGAAAAGATTATCGTAATTCACTAACTAGCAATTTTGAAAGATAATAATCGATTGAACCTTTAGAAGGCTGAATAGCTTTAGTACCATCAGACATTTAATTTACGGTTAACGACCTTTTGATCCCATTTTATAGGACGCGATCTTATTTAATGAAATATGTGATTGATATGCAAGTAAACTGTTTTGTTTTCTATAATATTTTTCCTAAATGTTTAAATACTGCACATACATAGTTTAGCTATTATGGCTGTTTTAACTCTTAAATAGTGCATGTTCATATTAATTTCTATGAATATGAGTTATAATAATGGTAATAATTTTAATTGTAATTTATTTATATGGCAGTTATTAAGAGCGAGCCTGATAGGCCCAAAAATGTTACTTTATTATTTCATTACTAAAAAATACTTTAAATCTGAAAGCTAAACGACTTATGGCCGACGCTGTTAGAAGGAGTTCCCGTGCCTCCTTCGTTGTCTTCGGCACCGATAAATGACGGTGATCGATTTGATGGTCTTAATTTTGTATGTAATCCGTGTAATTCTCGGAAAATATTTTACCAAGAATGAATGAATTGAATGTCGGTGGGCAATTTATTGCGGAAAAATATAAAAAGTAATATCCTTGGCTAGTGCGTTTATAACATGGTTTTTATTTATTTGTTTTTTATTACATTTGTGTTTGTATAATACAAATTATTATTTTATCTTATCACTGTGTTCTATAATTATTTTGTCTTACCCTACTTAACCTTAACGAAAAAAATATCTAAAACAATACAACGACACAACAATTATTGGTTTCTATGTGTTTAAGTTTTCAAAATATTAATTCGTGTACATTAATAAATGTCATCTATACCCGTTTCATCCGGCCTCATCTAGTCCCATTCCGCCCAACATTAAGAAAGTTAAAAAAAACAATTTTGTATATTCCATGGCATATTTTCTAAACAAAATTCTAACTTGCGATCTGATTCTTATAATCGTATCAATTGCTCTCCTATATATATATATCTTTTGCTCTCCTATATTCCAATACGAATTGTTGTTACAAAAAAGTGGAAAGATGAGTAGATTGTTTGCTGTGATATGTATTTTATGTTAATCAGTATGTTATGCATGTATGTATGTATAAATTATGTATTATTATATATAATAATTAATATATGTATTATTAGTATTATTTTAATGTATTGTATTTGTTATTATATTTTATGATTGTTTATATTTCTGGATTTTTTTTTTATATTTTTTTTTTTGTGTTTTTTTTTTTGCACGCCTACCAATGTTCTCTCGTGTACATCCTAAGGTTGGCTCGTAGAGAATGTCTTTGTGGCATTAAGCCCGCCTTTTGTGCATTATTTTATGTATTGTGCAATGAAGAATTTAATAAATAATAAATAAATAAATGTTTTGGGAGTGTCAGAGTTTAAACGTTTCTGCACCCTCGTATATTAACGATTTAAAGGGAAAACGCAAAATCAATAGTTTAATTCTGTTTGAAACTCTAGCGGCGAAGTTAAAACATCTGAGTACTGCATCATGCATGTCACTAATGGCTACTTTAGCACATCCTAACTTTACTTTAGTAACTAGTCTGTTATAATATAATTTAATTTCTAACAATTTGTGATATATTCGTGAGATATTTTAGGAATAAAAAAATAAAAATAAAGTAATAAACAAAGTCACTGCTTAAGTAATGGTTTTTATTTCAATTACAGAATGTTTATTGTACACCGTAAAACGAGTTTAGCTAATATGCAAATATAACATAGTGAATACGTCGCTATAATCAATTTTCTAAAAAACTTGATTAATTGCTTCAATTAATATCAATTTTAAATATATTAATCTGCAAAACATAATTAATTAATACATAATTAATATAAAAAAAGATATTTTTTTTTGACAATCCGAAATATGTTAATATATTTATGTAAAGTTACAACTTCTATATTAATTTATGTCTCTACGTACATAAACATTTTCATAATTTAAAAGTCATATTTGATTGTTGATTTATGTCGCTGTTTCATTAAAATAGAACAAGGACTGAACATTAATACTCACCATCCATATAAACTAGGATCCGCCGTCGTGCGCTACGGGAGTTGAGGACTTTTTGAATGCTCTATTAAATATACATATATATACATATATATATATATATATATATATATTTGATTTTTATTTGCTTATAAGCGTATTTCTAGATTGACGATTGGCAAGCACGCGAAGATTCTGATATCGTTAAGTCTATGGGAGAAACAGTTTTTTTACTATCAATTCTGAACGGAATGAGATATTTTAATTCTGTTTTTTTTTAACATGACCATTCCCAAGCTCAATAGCTCTGCCAATTTTTATTCAAATTGGTTTAGTAGTTTTTATGTGACGTAGCTTCAAAAGAAGTTTTCTAAACGGTAAAGAACATCGCTTACGCTCAGCTCAATGGCATGTCTTCAATGAATGGCTATAGATAAAGATATGTCATGTCCTAATTTGCAGGTAAAAGGCACAAAAAATCCCCTTATGTACTGAAAAAAATCGAACTCTGTAAGAGTTGGAGTGACTAGTTCTGACCAGATCTGAATCTTTGACCTGAAAATAATACTTAATTAATTATCATCGGTGCTACTTTCAAAAAAATATGTTTGTACATGTCCATACACAATGAAACTGTAATATTTATCTTACGACTTATCTTCCAAGTTCCTATTATGTGGCTATTAAAGCTGGGTACATTATTTGATAGGAATATGTTATAACAACTATCGAAATAAACAGTTGAAGTTTTTTTAATACTCTTTAAACATCCTTGTTTAAATTATATTCTCCAAAAAAACAATAAAATAAAATAAAAATTAAGGGATGCCGCTATGAATAAACATCACACGCCCCGACATACGTAATATTATGTATAAATTTTCTTCGTCAACTACAATGTTGCTTGACATAACGTCCTTTCTCGACAATCCCAACCACATTTACTAATGAACTTTTGTTCGCATAATGTTACGGATTTATGTATTTTTTTAGAAAGATATAATTATGAAATTAAACATAATCATATAAGCAAAGACATTATTAATGAAATTTAAGATTACAGATGTTACAACATACAGTTTTTGATTATGGTGCTAATACTATTTACTACATAAAAAAATAGATAAAGATCAAATTCAAACATGTGATAAATTCTATACGATTCCGTAAGTTCAAATCACTACATACGAGTATCTTCTCTCGACAGAACCCAGAATTTAAGTTTAAATTATTCATGAAATATTTTTTGTTAAGTTGCCTATCAAGTAAAAATACTTTTATAAGACAAGCGCTCAGGCGTAGTACCTAAATTACTCTAATATATTATTTATAGCATAATTTAAAGACTTGAAGAGATTAAAATACAACATAATACAAATACAACCCAGGTTCGGATGTACAGATAAAAGTAATTAGAACTATGAAATTTCAATACAATAATAAAATAAATTGTTTCAAAGCAATTTACTATTCAGACCATAACAGTAACGCCAGCACCATGTGTCACGCTCATATCGAAATGCTGTTTCATCTTTTGAATCAATTTTTTTTTAATAATATATGGATTGTTTGAAATTAATTATAGACCATAAACATCTCTATTAATATGGCACTATCGATTGTGGTATCCCTTTAGCATTCTTCTATACTGCAAAATTAGCAGTTAGGATTATTGAAAGAAGTCCAATAGTGTCATCTTCGTCCAAACAAAAGCAATTATATATAGAATGCTACATTTATTAAGGCGGGTACGTTAGTTTAATTGTTAGAGCGACGCGGCGGTTTTCCAGATGTCACAGATTCAAGTTCTTCTCGTGTCTATAATATTTAAAAATTTTATATAAATATAAAATTTTAACTAGCTTTAACTAAATTTTAACTAGCTATCGCTTCTCCTCTTTGTACATCAACAAATAAAGAAAAAAATAAGTCAAGTCTGAAAAGATCCCGTTACAATATTACAAATAATAAGGATAATAGAGTCAACTACTAACCTTTGAAACCGAAATCCCAACCACAATTTTCATAGTAACGTTTAAACCCTCAGGAAATGTATTTCTATAAAATTCAAGACATCTTTTATGGTTTCTAATTAGAAAACTTTATGCTCATCTACAACAAAAATAAAAAATATCATAGAAATATTCATCCCTGTAAAGAGTAAAGGCTCATTTAGGTCTTGAAATAAGATAAGTATCTCACCGTTTATTCTTTTCCTACAATTAAAATTATTAAATGATGATGATAAATGTATCTCGACAATAGAAATTAAACTGTAATAAATTGTTTAGGATAGGATTAAGACCTATGAGTATCTAAATTAATCTGATCTGATCTAATATCGGAACACAGTTCTATAATGATGAATATCGCATAGTCACGTACTGTGGGCTTTCGGCATTATCAGAGGTATATTTATCGTATTTAACGATTTCAAGTAACTATGTTACTAAACAACCTATTCATATTAGAGATTTTAATGACATAACAAGTTATATACACAAACACTTCCTTAAATTACGTTCAGTCCAAGAATTTCATATGAAGTTTCCTAACGGAAAAAGGATAAAACTTATGGTAATTCACTAATTGGCGTTTTTTACAGATTAATTAAAACTTTAGAAAGCTGAATTGTTTCGACTCGGGGTAAAGTATCATCAAACATTTAATTAACGGGTAACAACATTTTCATCGAGTTTTTATACCTAGCGGACTACGTCTGTTTCGATGAAATATGTATTTGATTATCAAGTAAAGTGTTGTTTTTAATATATTTTCTAAATGTTTGTTGCCTATTAAATCATGGGATGAGGTGTAACTCAAAATGCAATGAGTGATAGTGGGAATTAAACTGTGAAAAAGTATAGATCGCTGAATTAGCATCTTAGTTCTAATACATTTATAACATGGTTTTTATATATTAATTTATTCTAGAATTTTCTTATAAAATGGTTTCAGTTTTTAAAATGATTATATATTTTATGATTAAAAAAAGCTAAATAAAGTAATAACGAAGTTTATACTTAAGTATTTAATATTGCCAAAATCTTTCATCTCATCAAATTTTTTACATTTTATTTTTGTTGTGCAAACTTTTGATACTCAAAAGAAACTATTTTAAAGTAATGTAACAATGTACACGAGAGGCATAAAGTAAGAAAAATAAATCAAAACTTATTTCACGCTGTACCAAAACTGACTTTAATCGGTGATTTCATATAGGTAAATTGTAGTACAGATTTTTTTTGTTAAAAATAAAAATGTTTTTTTTTATTCTTTTTCATTTATTACAATATTTATTAAACTTGTAAGTTTATATCATTAATATAAAATAGCGTTCGTAAAGGTTCGTAGTTGATAAATTTTAAAACATGGTAAATATGGTGTTTAAAAAAACATCTTGGACTAAAGTTGTATATGACTTATATATGATTTTATCTTATTTACTGCTGGTCGATAGATTTCATAATTACTACAAATGATGGACTAATAGAGATGGGGTCGTAGAGGTTAGTAGAAGTAGTGGTGGATTCTAATATTTTTTTATTTGTAGTAGATAAAAATATAAAATATATGTTATTCTTTTAAGTATTTTAAAAAAATAGTTTTGTGTATATAAATTTAATTTAACAATGTTTACTGGTTACTATAAATGTTAAAAAAGTTAAGTGTAGTGGAAAAAAAGTTAATTAAAACTGACCAAGTTGTGTAAAATATTACTATATTCAAATGAGTTTCGGTCGAGGGTTTTTACAATTACTATTAACTCTACAAATAATTCCGGAAACTTTCTTAGAGATTTGTAATGGATTGTAGAGTATTTGTCATTTGTACTAAAATAAATATATAGACGAAAATATTTTAATTCTCAATATATATTAAATTTTGTTGATAACTTAAAAACATATAAAAATATGACAAGCGCATCGGTAAGCTCAAACCCTATCCCTGAAAAAAGTACCATATATTTCGGTTTCCCAAGGTCCAATTCGAGTTCTATCCGTGTCGATAAATTGATCTGTCTACATTCACTCAAAATACATATAAAAATAACACGACTAACCATGCATACAGGCAATTTTAAATATTATAGTTTTGTATTCATCATCCTAATGCACACAGAAAACGATTTTGAATTAATACTCAGATATAACATAGAGATAGAGGACAATTCCAACAAAAATCAATAGTAAAAGAATTAACAAATATTAATGGGATTCAATGGCTTGATATAACTGGAAGTAATATTTTATGGAATATTTTAACTAAAATTCTCTTGATATTTATCTGAAAATTTCCATTTCCTTGTGCCTTCATAGAATATTTACTTGGAGGTATAATAGCCACGTCCTAGAAATGTTAAATTTAAATTATACGAATCATGTTTAATATTTCGCTTACCGTTAGTAAGAAACTGAGGTCCTTAGATCGTCCTTAGATCGTCTTAATCTGTTTATTATTCAAGATCATCTAAACATTTAGCATATTAATGTAAGTTTGCTTTAAATTACTATTTACTATTTAAAGTTGAAGTTAAAATTAAAATAATAAATCAGTCTATATATTTATATTAAATGACATTTTATTAAATTAAAATGAAATGATATATGACATAGAACAGAGAGAGTGAGTTGAGGAAACAACTCAGAGCAACTGCAAATTATTCTTAATAAAGTGTACAGATGTATGTTTTTGGATATAATTAAATAGAATATAAAACATAAAATGGTTACAATATAATACTTTTTACTATTATAAAAAATAAAAGACAGAATTAATAATATTAATGATAGATGTAATCACAAAGATAAAAAGAGATATATTACGTTGAATGTTATTGAGTATTTAGAGTGGACAAGAGAAGAATTACAGATGTGTAAAAATGAATGATGAATAGTAGGCAATTGTAGAAGCTTCTGGCATAATAACAATACGGAAAACAGAGTGGATACCATCCACGAAAACCATCCATCATATCCAACCATCATATCTATCTATTTTATACTCAGTAGTAGTAAGTTATATTTATTTTGATTTACCGTCTTTTGATATTTAAACGATTATTTCTAAATAATTCGTAAAAGAAAATACCTATTATGCCTTTAAATATTTCATCAATATTATAAATTTTTATCTCATAATATAATATAATTTATCATGATAGTTTAGTTTCATAAGATGTACATGAGAGGACTGTAATGGTTTCATTGGGATCGTAATATTTGGGATATTTTAATGTCCATGTCAAGGTCAGCGCAATATGTCAATAACATCTACGATCGCCTGTCTATACATTTATATATATATATGTTTATATATATAAATACAATTCAAGTGTCTGTTGTACAATCATAACACTGATTTAAAATTAAATTCTCTCCAAGCCATACATATATTATATCTAGCGGCATCGAAGTCGAATATGAATACCAAAAATATTACCACGTAACCACCAAATGATTTCGTAGTTTATATATTTCTGTTTTTCCTACTAGTATTATATTGAACACTATTTCTGATAAGTTATTTTTAACCTACAATATATGAGCTGGGATTACCTTATTACGTATGTACCAAACTTTTTGAAAATATATCAATTTATTAATCTTAAAATGATTATTTACTTATAAATGAAAAATATTTTATCTGGGTTCAACATTCTTCGTACCAAGCTCAATAGTCAAATTGACATATCTCATGAATAGAAAGTAATTTAAATGGGTAACAATCTTATTTTCAGTTAATACTTGAAAAAAGAGTGATGAAAACTTGTTTGTCTTTATGTAAATAATATAAATAAAACATATTTTTATTTTATAGTCTTAATTTAGAATATTTTTACTTTCCACGTAATATTTTAAAAAATTACACGCTCGTTACTACTTCATAAAAAGATAAAATGTAATTGTTGAAAGCAAGATAATATTATGTAAATAAATAATGTATAATAATAAAATACTTTATAACTATTTAAAGCTTGTAATCCAGAAAGAAATATAACCTACTCCTGTTCAATTGCTTCAACAGTATTATAATTCATAAATGCTTAAAGATAAAAGAGATATTATAATAAAGAAGTTAAAATAAATTGTATATATTTTAGAAGGAAAACTTTAGCAAATATGTATGTAATAAAAGGAATAGTTGTAGAACGCTTCGAATACTAAATATTATTATTACTATACTTGACATTTAAATGCAAAATGTATAATACTAAATGTAGAATCTTTCCGTAAACCTCCCGGAAGCAGCGCTCAGTCGTGGGCAGCCGGAGACTTTTCACACCGGTCTCTTAATTTCTTACATATTTGAAATATAAAATAATATGATTCGTACATCCATTTTAAAGATAAAATAAATTCTTTTAAATAGTCGTTTTCGAAGTACAAACTTTTATTTTATTTACTTCTTAATTATATAATAAAACTAGCTCTTTGAATGTGTTTAAAAATAGAAGGAACCTAAATTAATCTTTATAACATCAGCTATCCGTCCGGTTTAGTAATAAAATCGGTTCAGCCGTTTCGAAGATAGCCTGAACAATCATACAAAAAAAGAAAAATTTTTAATTGCTTTTTTATATGAGTTTCATATATACTATCATGTGCATTTAGTGAAAAACTATGATATTATAAAGTGACACTTAAATTTTATTTATGTTTAGGTATTTTAAATTTTTTATTGTAAAGTGAATTTACTGTAAAGTGAATGTAAAAGCTGCCAAAATAATATTCTAATAGCGTCGCAGTTGCTGATATGCCAGCCATTCTATAGCTTCAGTTTATAGCTGACCCTTGTTCTCTTTATTGGTGTAAGCTAGATTAAATTTCACTTTTTGTATACAAAGATAAATATTTAGCTTTAGATTAGTCCTAATTAATAATTAGGTTTTTTTATATCGTTTGATAAAATTCTAATAATAGATGGCGCTGCCCAGTCGATAGCAATATTATGTTATCAAAGTTTTAAACGCCCCTAGTAATATAAAGAATTATAGGCAAATTTATAAAGTTCATTTTATTATAACAAGGAGTATGAACTGACTATACTTACGAAATTAAATAAATATTTAGGAAGAAAGAGAAATACTTCTCTTTTGATATTTTTCTTTAAAATATCGATAGAAACGATCTTATTATTCGGGTCTTCTTTTAACAGTATCCACCTTTGCTGGGGACACGTTTTATATGCAACAGCTATTGAATATTATACTGGGAGTGCATTAAACGAGGCATCATTAATCCGAAACAAGAACTATTAAATTAAAGTGTTAAATTGAGTAATGAAATTCAAAAGATATTTAAGGTTGTAACAGATTAGACCTCGAGGTTTTCCCCTGCAGTGTTATCTCCTCTCGTTGGAGATAAGCTTTCTTTCCCCAGCGACGCTTAGGCCTTCATTTATACTACCAACTCATATTAATGTCACTATTATAATTTTTTGGCCAACATTTTCCTAGATATCAAGTTGATGTTGAAGTTTATTTATTTAAGACCGTATCTATTATTATTATTATTATTTTACCTCAACAAATTACAATTTTTATAATAATTTATATATTACTGAAAAATTTTGAGTTAAATGGAATTTTATGTATTTCTATTACCACTGAAAATATTTATTTATATATTTTCCACTTTGAATCAATACCAGAGGTCACTTGTGTACGTCAAATGGCAGGAGGGAGGCTATTTTGATACCACTTCTGTAAAGACACTCTCCAACTTAAGATAAGGTTACGAGGGATCCAAAACGCGCTCTGGTCTGAAAAAAAAGTAAATGATTTTTATTATTTTCCTTTTCTTTGTTCTCGTAGTCAAACCAATTTCGTAAGATAATAATATCAATAGGGGAAACGAAATAAATTTAGTTTTTGATATTGTCAAATTTATATATATATATTTAGTTTAAGTTCTCTTGACGGTTAAAATTCCTAACGTTGTGTATTATCGTCCAGAATTTAATACAATCTACAATATTTAAAGTATTGTTACTGTGCCTATAAAATAACATAAACGATTAAATTATTAAAATGTAAATAATATTTATTTTTAATTCTTAAGTACCTTTGTAGCTACCAAGAATATTGAAAAAGAATAAATATACCTAAACTTACCTATATACTTATACCTATATAGAAGGAGTGCACAATTTAATATTTTTACAGATAATGCGTAATAGTAATATTAAATTTTAAACATTTAAAACAAACATTTCTATACGTTTCATACATACAAATAAAATAAAAGATCCATTATACCTTAACATGGCTAATCTCAAATATAAAATATTTTGGTGCAATAAGTAAAACATTACCTGACAAAGAATTAAAAAAAATATAGAAGAAACGATTGAAGTGGTTTAATTTTTTTAATCACTCAATAATATTGAAAACTGAATTACAGTCGAATTTCGGCTACTTAGCGACCACTAATAATGGTTAGTAAATATGACATAATGAAATAATTTTTGAAAGCATTACTGTCCAATTGAATTAAATTAATATATTTTATAAAATTTTAATGATTATTATTTATTAAAAAGATCGCTATCAGTATATTGGGCAACTCTGGTCCCAACTTTAAGTGTATACGAGAGGCGTCAACTAGAGCAGTACCGCGTAGACCGACCGTAGGAACGCTCTCCTACCGGGAGCAGTGGCTCATTTAACTTGAAATTATTACGATACTTGTTGTTAGTTCTTTTTTACTTTAATTCAGTGACTATATAGTTTTCTTCTGTAATATCTGAATGTAAATTGTGACTTTGTAATAAAAATATTTCAGTGTTTGCATAAAAGCGACTGAACATATTGTGAGTACATAATATTTTCACTTGTATTATTTTTAATTTAATTATTATTTGTAATGTTTTTTTTAATAAAAAAATATTTTATTTTCAAGACATTAAGAAAGAGTTTATTGTTTTATATAATAAGAGTGCGCTGAAAAATGCAAATTGATATTTCTTCCAGTAAAGGTCAACCGCATATAATGAATGTGCGGTCGTCGTCATTCACTAAAGGAGTATTAATTATGTACTTATAATTAATATTGCTTTAATCACGACTATTTGCTTGTGACCAATAATTTAGTAACAATTGTATTGTAGTTGCAATGTATGTAATTACAATGTAATTGCAATTGTAAATGAAATTGTAATGGAATTGTTATTGTAATTGCAATGTGGTAAAATAAGAAACATGGTAGATATGGAGACAAGTAGAAGAGCCTAACTTTAGTCACTTGTATCTTGTAATTTTGTCTATACGTAATTATTTTTAAAGTATTGACCAATTCATATATTTTCTAAACTATTGGCAACATATACTTAATATATCATAGACCTATGAACAATATTAATTAAAATTATTGTCGGTTTTTATATTTACGTTTTGTTTCCACTTCACACAAAATACTGTGTTTGTATTATATTTACACTTAAAGACTAAATATAAATATATATAAATATAAATATATAAATAATAGGGTCGAACCCTTACAACCAATATGAAAAAAATTGAAGACCATCTACAGAAGAATGACAAATGCGGATAAGGCCATTTCTTTTTCGGGTTTGATAAATTGTTCCAAACTATTTTCCGAATATGTAATAGACCACAACTAGGAAAAAAAATCGCGGGCAACAGCTAATCTAGAAGTATTAAGAGCTACATTTCAATTTAAATTATTAATATTATGCCCACCTTCAACATTTCGGCAATTCACTTTAGTTTCTATAATTTAAGAAGAAAAATCTTAAAATTAAACTTTCTATTAAACCTTTACAAACTGGTGGATCGGTTTGCTTCGTGATGTATTAAATTTAAATTATAATCTTATTTCGGAGTTATTGAAAATAATTAAGAAAAGTTAAAAGTATAATAAATAATAGAAACGAAGTCCTCTTTGTTTGAAACAAAGACAAATTGTTTCAATTAAACGCCAGTAATTTAAATGAATTGCCGCACTATGTATTCTGTTTTTGACAATTAGAATGCGGTCAGTATATACAATATTTAAATATTATAACAATATTAATTTAAAAAAATGTTTGATAATAGTATTTAACTAAAATTGCTTTAAAGTGCCCCGAAATCTATACATATAATTGTAAAGACACCAAGTGTGTAATATATAGGTGTATATTACGTAAATGATGCGTGATATATTATTTTAAATAAATTGTATATTACGTATTGAGTACACGGTACATAACTTAAAACAATAGATTTTATTTTATCATCAGTACCTTACTTTTTATTCTACAAACCGAGATTGTACTACCTTGCGAATAAATTAAGCCTTCTAAGAGTATAAACCAACCTATATACTAGCATCCCAAATGGATTTAAGATGAATATTCGTAATGTAGACACTTTCTTAAATATAGCAATAATCAAGGAGAATCTTTACTTCCTTCAACCAAACAACTATTCGATTAAAGGGATAAATAAATAGCCTAATATTGTGAATGATTTTCAATACAACCATTTCTCACTTTTACCTATTAAATTTCCTCTCCTAAAATGTTATGTTGGTATTATGAGTTTTAACGAGTGTCTCTCAGTTTAAAGAGTGTCCTGCATTATTTAAAGGAGTTAATTACTCGTAAGAAGTAACTAAAATAAAAGAAACGATTTCGTTCTACATTGTATTAAAGTGATTAAAAATAAAAACATTACTTAATATATATTCTACGGATTTAAGTGAGGTAAGTTTATATGTAATTCGATTAAATTGTTACGTTTTATAAGGATCAAGAAGTGGGTAAGACCTGTCAGATATTCCGCAGAGAGATTATAATGGTCAATATAAAAAAATTGTTACGATAAAAGAATTTTATGAAAACATTATTACATATAAGAACGGATATATAAAATCCCTCAGCAATATTATAACCTCTTACCGCGATCTGGGATTATGGACTAGCCGTTTGCAGGCGAAGGCATATATAGTTTTTCGCACTTACTATTAAAAACATGTTCATGATTGTACTTCAGTCCTCCAAGGAGGATAAATTGGCTGTTATGTTACCGTGTAAAAAAAATAAAATCAATTCAAATAGGCAAAATCTATTGCGCTTATAACAGATCTTAGAGACTTAAGTTGTGTGATTGAAATAAGGGAAAAAAAAACAACAAACTTCTAGATGTTCACTAATTAACAAGTTCTATTTCTTAGTGTATTTATTAATAAATCACAGTTATTACTGAAGAAAAATTATAATCTAAGTAAAGCTTGGTTGTAAAAAATGACTATACAATATTTAATTATATGATTGTATTTTCAAATAAACAAAATAATAATGTAACTATATTATGTTATTTTGGAATTGAGAAGGTTAGTATTAATATTTTATATAATACCTTCAATTTCTTTTACAGAAAACTCACATATGCAAAGAATAGTTCGTAACTTCTGGACTTATTTTTCATATGTCCTAGTATCCTTACTTTTTCCTTACAATAGTGGCTATGCATTATCAATGTTTATTTTTATGTTCAACTCGATTCTATCACCTATTTATCGGGTCAAGTCAACTCATTTGAAACCTAATCCTATAAATATTGTTGAAGCACACATATTTCTGTAGACTGACAAAATAAATCGCCGGAAACAATTAACCTGAAAACAAATGGGAGAGCTGTATTTAATTTAAAATTATTATTATTATTATTATTATTGTGCTTAAGTTCAAGATTTCGAAACTTACGTTACTTATTTGTGTAATTTAAAAAGCAAAAACTTAATAAATCAACTTCTAATAAAATGCGACAGCATAAACTCGTATATAATGACAAAACTAAATGGTGGATTGATTACTTTCGTAATCGAAAAGATTCAAATTATAATATATAATTTCAAAATTAAGACAAGTAATAGGGAAAAATATAAAATTTAATAAATAACGGAGAAAAGATATCAGTCCCTTTTTCTTTTGAAAAAAGATAAATTGTTTCAGTTAAGCGCTAGCAACCTAAATGTTTTACCGATCTCAATGAGTACTTTTTTGTTGACACTTAGAATGCGTTCAAGATTTAAAATATTTGATAAAAAAAAATTATCAAAAAAAGTCGATAGCTTTTTTATAAAGTTAAAACCTTCATACAGCGTAAATTAGTTTCTCCTAGGTACAAAAGATACACTCATAGTTGATTTTTAATGTAGATTTTTGTTTATACTTTTCTGAATATAGCAATATCGTAGTTTCAAAATGGAGATCATTCCACTTTCTTCCCCAAATAAATCTATAAACTTTAAATAAACGAAGTGCAACTTGTTAATGCTGAAAATAAATATATATATAAATAAACTATCTGTATAATTTCATTTGTTAATGTAACTCGATCACAAATTTCTGTCAATCATTTTTTCATTTACTATATAATGTTAATATAATCAAAGAAACTTCTAGACAAAGATGAGGTGATAAAACTAGATTCAGTTATTATACACGATCTATATTGATTATTGCATATATTAACAAGGTTTGAAGTTATTACTTTTACTCATCTTTCAAACATATATAATATATTTTATTAATGTAAAGATTGTCCAATATTATTAAAAAAACTTTATTTGGAAAAATACATTGCAAATTGTATGTGTACTGAAGAAGTTGTTATATAAAATAGAATTAACAACACACTGTTATATTTATTTGGCGGGCCTCTATTAAATTGTTCGTTTTATAATACCCATAAGTGGTAGATAACACCTTTTACATTTTCATTTGTTCGGCAATTTCATGAATGGATATTACACAATATACAAGAATTATGCCACGATAAAGGGATATATGAAAATATTATGAGAAGCGATTTTATAATAATATTATATCTTCTAAAACCTGTTTAAAAGCGAAGGTATAGTTATATTAGAAATAATATTAGAAGATTTAGTTATATATAAATTCAGAGTATAAAATAAAGGCAACTTGGGATGTATTGTCAACTATTACAAGGAAAACTAGCTGCTAATGGGTCTATAAAGTAAAAAAAAATTATATTGTAATAAAATTTATTGAAAGCGGTATATTCCCAGACTTGATGAAAAACAGTTAAGTAGTTCCTTTGTTTAAAAATTGCGACAGACTCAACAATCTGCTGGTTCTCATCTAAAGATGGGGAGTTCCATAAGGATCTATTCTTGGCACCTTTTACTTTTATTTTACATTAATGTATTACCCTTATTCGGCAAAGGTTCAATGGACATTGTATGTTTTGCTGATTGTACCTCGCCCATTACACCTTACCTATGTTGAAAGTTGAGCATAAGAGGACTAATTATGATGGAGCAAAGCTAAACAGAGCTCTGTGTTCTTTATTGGTCCAAAATTAATAATTTGGTTTTAAATATTAAGTAAACTTAATGCATAGAGTTTACACTTCTTTTTGTTAAAAAAGTTAAAAGCGTTTGACTCTACGATTTTCTTAAGTATAACTTTAGATAAAAAGCTCCAGTGGAACCTCCATATTTCAACACTCGCAGGCAAACTCAGCTCGGCTGCAATTAAAAAGGTAGGACAATTAATGTCCGTTAAATAAACAACATATTATTTATACTCTAAAATTTAAATACTCACATCACAAATAGTGACCAGTCACACTAAAAGTACAAGAAATAAAACGTCTAAATTAAGTCTTCAAAAGTTAACAAATCCTTCATGCGCTTCGGTGTATGAATATATAATATTCGACAAGACATCTTATGCCTTCCTTTTTTTTTGTTTTGAATCTAAAATTAAAACTATATATTTCACTTGAAATTAATCTTATTATAGCATTCAAGAATATTTAGTTGATCGAAATGTGTGGAACTTGTAAATGTCTATTTTAATAAAGATATTTTGAATTTGACTACGGACACTTCGGAAAGTAAATAAGATTTTCTGTTTACGTAATTCAAAAGAAGACATAGCCTTTTAGTTCAAGAAGGCATAGCCTTTTAGTTCAAGAAGGCATAAGAAACAATAACTTCCCAAATGAGTAATTTACAAATCCTGTTTCTTATAGTATTAATTAGCGAGTTGCAGTCATAATGGATATGTAAGAATAAATAAAAATTTAAGTGAAGTCTGGCTCGGAAAGACGACTATAGAATAAATTATACACTTCACTCAGCGATGCTCTAACATTTACAATTAGTTATGATTGTCACTGTAAATAGTCATAATAATATATTGCTGTATTTCGAATATAATATGTGTCCAATTTAATATGAGCCGAAATTGCTATAATTTCCCTATTTCTGTGTTGAGAATGTGAGTAGACAATACTTTGGAAATAGTTTCAGGAAAGCCACATGTGTCAATCAATAGTAATGATTATGCTGACAATAGGAGGTCCTATTATCAATATAGTCATTAGTTTTACAATAATATTAATAACTTTGCTTAATTCAATTACATAATATTTAATATTTCAATAATATTTTTATTGTGACTGTTTTTTAGAATAGTAATAATTAAGTTGCGGGGTAATATTGCCAAATATTACTATGATATTTCACAAAATTGAAGAAGAAAAAAGTAATACATACGGATTCGGAGATTTCTTATGTAAATAAATAATTGGGCCCTATAACTATAATTTTCTTAAGTTATTATTACTTTTTTTACTATAATGGATTACTTAGACAGTATTTACCTTTGCATCAGTAAATTATAAATTATGTAATCGACAGACAAATCCTCGAGATTGTGGCACACCAGAAGCCACAGCTTGAGGTGTGTTTGACAGATTTGAGTAACAAAAGTAAAGTTTCATAGCCCGCATAGTTTTCCCTATTATCTCATTTTCTTTTCTTTGAAGTATTAATATTAGAGTAAATATTACTATTATGAATATATTAACATGCCTTGCATACGGAGCTTTGCCGGTTTCTCATTTTATTACGTTTTAAAATATTAATTTTAAAGGCTTCATATGTACCTAACGTTATGTTTCAACAACTTTTATTTATTTAAATTAAATCAAACAAATGTTCGATCTTTTTCATGCTGTTTTATTAATAACATAGGTGTTCTGACTATATAGCATTAATTAATAATTATCATAACAAATAACAACATAGACACATAATTTATGTATAAAAAAACACGTAGGGGTGGCAAACAGGGGTCAAAAGGGGATGTTTTCTTCGGGTAACCCCATTTACTTGTATTGTCACCGGAGCCGAACATGTGCTCTAATTTTCATCGAAATTCATTGAGTCTGAGTATTAAAATTTCGCGTTACAAAATTTGATCCGATACATGTCAAGTTAAATAAAAGCATTTAACAAGTATGGTTACTCTTACTGTTCTAAGACTCTTAATAAACTTCACATAAGATATAAAGACAAAGAATAAAGTATGTGCATAAGAGGTTAATATTTTTGTTTCCAATTTCGGGTCAATCTTATTTATACAGCTTTTCCTTATATGTTTTATTTTACCTACATGACCCTAAATTTTTCTTTTCATATAAGACCTTTACATTGTTTTGGTGTAATTATATGCTTATGTTTTAAGTGATATATAACATATCCAGTTGATTATTCACTTCTGTAAGTTTCATTTAAGTAAGTTCCTTTTAAGTGCTAATTTAAGCTTTAGTGCCGTTCGCTACCACAGTTTGTGACACGATTTTTAATAACAAGTGAATGGTGGGTGCGTAAAAAGTACTGACAAATAATAATATAAAAACACTACTTTATTTTTATTGCACTAAATCTCTTCCTCTAAGGGCCTCCGAAAGCCTTCTTAGAAAAAAAAACAAATCAAGAACATTCCCAATCCTCACATATCCTGAAAGCTGTCGTATTTAATTGCAATCCAAAGATAGACTCAAGGTCCCCATTGAATTTTATTTAACAACGTCCTTAAATAAATTGTTTTAATAAAATGTTGCTTATATTTTAGCTTTTCTATTTTTGTTATACAGTTTTCAGATTAATAACATATTGTTCACTAAAATGGCAACGTGAAACTACATATATTAGATACAATCAAGACGTTGAGTCGACAGTACGCTGCTTCTGATGACCTGCAGCTTCTCTTTTCTTGTAACTTTTATACGTGCTTAATTTGTGTTAATAACAAGTTTATGCCCATAACCCTTTTCATTATTGTAAAAATATATAATATTAATAAATACAAATAAATTATCTACATAACTTTGTATAACATGTAACACATAATAACATGTCTATATAACTTTATAACTTTTAATAATTTGAGATTGAGCATAGTTCAAATTTATATGGAGAATGACTAAAGACAGCCAAAATTTATACGTATTGTACGAGTATATTACATATACTTTAAAAGAATTATTATTTATTTCCATCGAAGATAATAAATATATACAGTCTTTGTTTTGGTTTGAAGTTAGGGACAAAATATAATATTGTGGATATATACCATACAATTTATCATAATGAAAAAATCATAACGAATATTCTACATAATAGTTTATTATTCTTCGCCTTAGCTTATCAAAGATTATTATGTCTAGATAAAAAAAAGTCCTACAAATAACTGAACTCAATCAGATTTATAATCTCCTGGCGATAGTCAAATATATCTTTTATTTTAAATTGTTTATATATCCTTACATGATGTTAATAATATTATATTTAATGTCCGTCCTTGATATGGTGTATGTATTTTTCAAATTTTCTTTATTGGGTTATGAATATTACTTTAATTCCGACAAATGCCATTGAGAATCATAGATTATAAAATGATTTAAGCATCCAGTTCTGTCGCATACAATACAATTGTCACCCATTTAATATTATTATTCTACGAGTAGCTAACTCGTATACGAGTAGCAACTAATGAACCTTAGCTTGACTCACGATCCTTGAACACCAAGGTATTCTAAGGAGTTAAAAGATAATACTTGTGAAACAAACGAAAAAATATAACTTATAGTTATATAAAATAACAATAGTGGAAAAACAACCAAACGTTAAACAATTTCTGTTATTTTCAGACGTGTGGAGATTTGTTGGTGTGAGAAAATAGCTTTTCTTAAGGTATTGCAACTGTTGTTTGATCTCAACATTAATGTTATTATTTAAACTTATCACATCATTTTCATTAAAACTGTACAAATAGAACTTTATATAATGTGGAGACTAAAATCTAAAATCTGAATAAACATTAAATTAAATTATTGGCAATATTAGTAAAGGATCTTTCTGTAGTACCGTGATTATACTATAATATTATCCTAGAGGGATCTGTGTTATAGGCAACCTTATGTATTGTCCACATAAAAAATAACATTCATCACGTTATGATTTATCATAAAATTTATTGGTTATATTTATGAATAACATTATTTAAACTGTATTTAGTAAACTTGAAGTTGCAAATATTAAATTTCAGTTTTTGACACTAATAGGAAAGTAGTAAAAAAATACATTCTGGATAAATCCGGTCTAAAGCATTTATTATGCGTGCTTTCAACTTGCGTGATTTATTGGAATAGCATTTGATATTTTTTACAAAAACATTTGAACCCTAGATAACATTATTATCTAGAAATTATCTAACAATTACTTTACAATCTAGGATTGTAATGCAGTTGATAAAACTTCACAGTCACATTGTTACATTGTGTTATTGTCAATGAAGTCATTGATTGAGAGACTCAGAGAGAATTGCGTAATTAGTTTCTAGTTATTTATGTCCTGTTTACAAAATACCATCTCTATTTGTTACCTTTAACATACTTTTACTCTATTAACAACAGATTTTTGAATACCTGGAAATATTTCAAAAATTGGTAATATCTGAAGTTCACTATAAATTGATTTGACATGAGGGGTATTAATTACCTTTATTTGAGTTGAAATTTATAAATTGTTACTTGCAAGTAAGACCTTATTTTTTCTTTTTTTAAATTACTTTAAGAATTTTGTTTTGCGATTTTAAAAAATCACATTTAACAGAGTATACACGAAATATATTGTGAAATAACCGATTTTTGTGATGGGTTTGCTATTTAAAAAAAAATATCACAAATTACGTCTATGTTTTGAAAATGTCTAAATTTATGTGAACTTTACGTATCACTACGAAGATCTGAAGATGGAGTTTTTCGGAAGAATTCAATTTAGATATAGTTATCACTTATCACAAGATTGATTAAATATTTATATAAATTTATTTTCTACGTTAAATAAAATATAATATCATTCACGACACTTTTTTTTTTTTAATTCAGTTATACCTTTAAAATTAATTTTAAGTTACTAACGCAAATTTACGTTTTCTAAAGATACGATTAAAGCGACTGTCTTGTTAACATAATATAATGTCTTTTTATACTTTGTTATGAAGACTGAAACGTTCAAAAACCAACTACAAAATATATATTGTTAATCGTCACTTGGTGTGAAGAATAAAACTTGGAGGTTTGGAGTGAGTTAACGAAATCGAACGCTCAACTTGTAGCTGAAGGTCTTAAGAATTTGACACAACGTTAATGATGTCGATGAATTAAATAATATTCATTCACTTTACTAAAAAGTATTGATTCGAACTTCGTAGTCACCGGATTTATTCTCGGTTTCGAATAGCCAAAATGTAAGTCTTGTTTATGTATGATTCAAAATTATTTGATTACACTCTTCAATAAAATCAGATATGAATCTGTGTACCATATTTGATCCTGTGATCCTTGCGAAGTTGATAAAATGAAAACTTTAAATCTCAATCTCTCAATCTAAATCTCTTATACTATCCGTGGGTGAACAAGAGCTTACGGGTTTTTGAAGAGGGAGTAGACGCTCTTTTGTTATACCTGACAAAGCCAGCTATTTTAAAAGCCATTGTATGGTTTATTATATATGCTTTGCTTGCTTTTTATATGCAGAAACGATTTAGAATCGGACATTAGTTATCTACTGAATTGTCTAACGTCCTGAAGTTTATTTTGTTAAAACTATTGATTTCTTTCCCCGAATTAGATTTATTATAAAGTTTTTAAAAACATAATTAGGGCTTTTAAAACTTATGAACCAGTGTATAATTGTAAAATATTTCGAAATTTTCAGGGTTAGCTTGACAATTTTTTTCTAAAATAAACTTTAAATTACTTTCGTAGAGAATCTTTTTTTTTGCTAAAATATTTTTTTATATGATTCAGCTTTTACCTTCAGTGCTCAAATGAAAAATGTATTTCATACATGACATGTGACAAATTGAAATTACATATTTCGACAACAACAAATGAAGACTTTCGATTATTAAACAAATTAAACACCCCGATTAAGCAAATATACAAATTATTGGAATTCTTCGACGTTCTGTGAGTCTAAATTAACTATAATAGTCTTCTGGACGAGTCAGAATTGGCAATCTTGAATTGTTATAATCTTAGGAACCTTGTACCTTTATTATTATGTATAACAACAAATGTTTAAAAATAACATTATAATTTATATATTGTAAGATAGTTGACTTAAGTTAACTTAACTTAATTTCAGAAGAATCAATAAATATATTTTGATAGAAATTTGAGCATTTTTAAATTGTTAATTCATCTATCTTTGTATAAATAAATAATAATATCTAATACTTAAGTATAAAAAAAATTGAAAAATGTAATGTCGTTGAGGATTAATCGTCAAAAAACTGATACCCCATTGAAGTCAATGGGAAACGATGAGACGAAACTTCGCGAGCGCAGCGCGTCGAATTCGAGGGTCTGTTGGCGCGCCTAGTATTAAGATAGTGTGTACTTTACCAAAAATATCAGCATGTTAACGAGCGGCTTCAGATAACAACCATCAAACCTTACCGACGTGACGTAACGGCAGCAACTACTAAAGTTTACTATGTTACTTCACTACCAACTTTTTAAATATACATCCGTGATTTGAGGTTTATAAACACATTTTTTTCGAATTTTATTAATAATAATATTGCATAAAAACAACTTAAATTTTATAATCGTGATGGGTTTCAAAACAGAATCGACTTAAAATTTAATTATTTTACAAGTGTACTTAAGAATTAAAATGCCAAATGTGAAAAATAGGTATCTTAAATTTAATATACACCGGATTATATATACAGAATTTAATTATTGATCTCTTTTATATTTTTATTATATACATATTTAAATATCTTAAATGTAAAAGAATACTTACCATCTTTTCATTTTCATTCTATAGATACAGAGAGAGTAATAAAGCAAAACTTTATGCAATAACAATTATTATTTATGTATAAATTATTTTTTTAATTTTTTATCTATAGACAGGTCGATCTATATTAGAATTTGTTGAATGAGTGCATCTCTCTGAAGATCGTTTATAGTACACGAGACCGTCGTGTTTCAACTGATACGACACTACTTGGATATAATATGTTTGTTTTTAAAGAGCTATTTAGCACTTGTCATATTTACCGATAGTATTAGTAGTGTTTAACACGGATTGATCAATGGTTACGTCACTTAATACACAAGAACCATGTTTTCAATACAAATAAACTAAATATTATAAAATTGTACTTGTTCTATTTATTTATTTAACTAGCTCGATAAGTGCAATAGGGTTGGGTATCTACGTAAAAGGATATTAAAAAATATAATGTGTTATGTATAAATATTTTTATTGCTGTATTTATATTTTTAAGCCGTGTTTTTCATAAAAAAGTCTCCGTCATCTCTGGCTACCCCGCAAGGGATATTGCGTGAAGATAAATAAATAAATAAATTTTCACAAATATCATTGCTATCATCATAGTATTTGAGGAGTGCTGTCTATAATTATTCTTATTTATTAATAACATAAATTATGTTTAATACATCAAGTTACATTAAGCTATCACAAGCCTTTACGGTAGTTAGAATTTTAAGAAAACCTTATTTATAGTCTTATTAAAATTAAAATAATTTTATGTCATTCACATTTTGAGATACGTACTGGATAATAGAATATAGTTTACATGTTTTTATACTTCTATTTTATTGCTAGTGAAAATATTATTAATATATAAATGTTGTTGCTAGTGAAAATAATATTCTACTATAAAAAACAAAAGTTTTAAAAGAAATGTTGAGAGACATTATCTAACACAGTTTTATAGAGTTCGTCTGGTTAGAAGAAACGAGAGTACCATTTGTAATTACCTCAAATTATTTTCATTCCTTGTAGAGATAGCTTTTCCAATAGTTTTCTCTAAGAAACCTATCTACAAGAATGTGTTCATTTTATAGTGTACAATATAATGTTGGAAACCCACATTAAGGTTTTGAATAAAACAATATACAATAAACTACATTTTGAGAATATTCCGATAAAAGGTTGGAGATTTAACAGTCCGTTCAATTGCCGATGCGGAGGTATTATTAGGCTTTTCAGAAAGTAATAGACACTTCGAGGCGGAAAATCTATTTCATCGTTTATTGGAAGTCGTTACATTTTTTATATTTGGAAATCCGTACCCTTAAACCTTTTTTATTTTGTCTTATTGCATGCAACTATACTGATGATGCTCTAATTGATTACAGAATATTTACAGTTATCAATGCAGCAGCAAAATGTTACCAAGTTTAACTACAGTTAGCATTAGAGAGTATTTAGATGTCAGGCTCTTCTCTGGCCTGCAACCGAGTAACTGAACTGACAAAATTTCCATTATGTAACATAAAATGAAATTAATATATATTTGCAGAAAATATTTGTAACAAATATAGTATCTTACCTGTTTTTTGTACATTTCCTTCTTACAAGAGGTATAGAAAAAGAATAAAAAAATACAACGTATTTGCAATGCGGGTTAACAATTTTGAAATTGGATCGTTTTGAATATTTTTAATGATTTATTTTGTTTCGTTTTTCTGTTTTTGAAACAGACGAAATACTAGCTAACCGTAAATTCATCTCGAGTACTTAAATACAAAGTTGATAAATGAGAATTGCTTTAAAGGCAACAGCTAGCTTTAACGTAACTAGTTAATTGTTCCCTACACACAATATTAGTTAGTACATGGCTGCAGTTCTGATTAAAATATTCTTATATTTTATAAACCGCATAGTTTTCTGCATATTACAGCAAAAGAGTAATTTGACTTTTTATAACGATTATTGATTGCAATGCAAGTTTTTTGTAATTATATTAATTGTTACCTTTAATATTTTCAGGGAACAAACGCCAATATACACTTTATATATTACAGTTTAAAAAATTTTGATAGTTTAAAAAACTGGTGTGATTCCTCACCCGGTAATACAACGCCACCATAGCTTAAAGGTTTTAAATATAGAAGAGAACATTTACATAAAACTACAGAAAACTGCAATACTAAGCACTTATAGAATAGTTAGAACATTTTTGCAAATATAAAAATAAAAAATTGTTTTCCATAATATTGTAGCTGAAAATGTTTACATGTACTTATAATAAAATATAATTATTCCATAAACTAAACGCTCGTCACATTTACATTTCATATTTATTTGATTCCTATATCTATTTATTTTTTTAAATTTTTTTATTTGATTGGCAAAGCCCGTAAATATCACTGTTACTGGCTAAATGACCTGAGAATACTTAAAAATACATAATAATAATAATAATAATAATAATAATAATAATAATAATAATAATAATAATAATAATAATAATAAGACTACCTTAAAAATAAATACAAATAAAGAATTAATTATATTCATTTTAATTATATATGATGATGCTGGTTCCATGCATCTCATATCTCATTCACCAGGTTGGCACCAAAAACAACCAACCACGCCAAAGTACAAAAGTTTTGTTACGAGAACATAAAACAATCCACAAAATGAAACTCAAACTCAGAACTTATATTTGTACGGATACCACCGGGTTCAGAAAATTTTAGGCATTTATAAACCGTTCTTATTTTTAGAAATATAATAAATTAAAATTTCATTAACATTATGATTATTAAAAATGTATTTACTATAATATGTAATATATATCGAAAATTCATCGGTGGAAGTTATTAATAGAAGAATGAATCCCCTAGTTGAAACGCTGTTTCATAATATATTAATTAGCATTCCTTTCCATAAATTCTTATAATATCGCAAAATATTCGGGGTTAACATGAGACCTAGAATAAACTAAACCTATAATATTTATTACTGTAAGATACTTAATATAAATTTATTGTCAACAAAGATTACATTTTGTAACAATATTCATAATATGTAATGCAACTCAAGGATACATAACACAAAAATGTATTGCAACTATTATTAAATTAAATTTTGTAGGAGTAAAGTAAAATAAATAGATATTTGATATAAAAAGAAAGAAATACGCCACTTTATCCTGAAATTATATTATTTAGCCGGGTGCGTGTGCCAAGTCACTCTATTCGTTAAGATGTAAAAAAGATAATATTGATATTGTTATAAAAAATGTTGTTTGTAAAATAACAAGGTATCAATTATTACGAAGTGTGTGCTCCCATAGATAGGTATACTGAATTAACTTGGATTAGATTGGATTTCATAACTTTTTACGGAATTGCGAGACTTTTTTCACATGTTACGTTTTTGATAGGTAATAATAAGTAAAAATAATATCAGCCCCTTATCTTCTGTTCCTCAGAAAATTTAAAATAGTGTTTTTTCTTAGATAACAAAGTAACTTGAATTTTTTCTTCACCATAAGACTTATTTCTGAACGACTTTTCTGTATTACAAAGGAACGTCAAGAAATTAGATCTTGAAATGAAAAAGTTTATCTCAGAGAAACGCTCGAACTTATCAAATTGTATTAGTTATACACTCCGAGTACCACTGCAAGGATTTTACTGTTTAACATAAAAAAATATGCATTTTATAACCTTATTATCTCCGATTTAAAAGCAGAAAGCAAGCAAAAACATTTATAATAATATTTATAATAATAATAATAATAATAATAATAATTTATTTATTTAAGACTTTGTCCACTTGTTAGTAACATTTAAAACTTACAACTATGTTAGTACAAATTACATTATATTTAAACACAAACACAAATGTATGCATACATATACTAGCTTCCGATGCTAATGGCATTAGCTAGCAAAGGGAGCATGAAGCCGAACCCAGCGACAAAGTAATGGGGAGTCCCATCGGTCAGCCAACGCGCTCAGGATGGAGTTCGACGCTCCACGCACTCGCGTCCACAGTGAAGCGCAGCGCTTTCTAATGATCGCGTGGAAACGGTCGGTAACTCGGTCGGTCGACTCGGCAAATATCGATGACGCGCTACAAAAGCGCGGCAGATCGAACAACATCCTAAACGCGTTATTATATTGGACGCGCAGTGCGCTGTACGTCTGCCGCGTAAAATTTACCCACAGACTGCAAGTATAAAATGTTTGACAATAGGCTTTAAAAAGCGTTAGCTTGACCTGTTGGCTACAACGTGCAAACCTGTGAATCAACATGTTACAGCGGACAGACAGCGCCCTACGCTCTCTTTCAATATCCACCGTGTCTGACAAAGTCTCGGTGACCCAGTGACCCAGATACTTAAATCGGTCAACTCTTTTTAAACGAGAGCCCCCTAGATCCCTAGAAAACTAACAAAAACAAATTATAAATACAATCAGGAATAACTAAGATATCACGAAACATGCACAGATGTTCAGAGCAATAATATTATTTAGATGTTGTTACCTTGTGAATATGACGAACTTTGTTAGTTTTTATTTTTTTCCTGATTTGCGGAAGAGGAAATTTGGAAATTTAAACCCGCAGCTCATATTAATTAAGTAATTAATTAAAGCCACTATCTTCTTTCTGCTTTTATTTGACAAAACGATAACTGTAATCCTTTCAGAAGTTCAGCAATTCATTATCCCAAAATGTTTTCTTGCTGCAACAAATACAGTTACCTTGACGCCACTGCTTTGGTTTTGTGTTTTAAACTATATGTATATATTTTGTTGACATTTCCTTTATAGCTGACAACAAACGTTAATACTAGACATTAGACAAGTTCCTACGATCAGACAAAAAACACTTATTAACGGTATTAGGCTTCTCATTAACAGTATCTTGCAATGAAACAGGAGAATATTATATCTTGATCTTAACTTTTATATCTTGATCTTAACTTTTATCATCAAAACCTTCAAATTCAATGTTCAAAAGTAGTTCATAATTTAGAAAAACCCTTAAACTGTTAACCGTCAAACTTAGATGTTGTTAACTGATTTGCATTGGTCAAGCGAGTGTCTTGCTTCTCGCTATTATTAGTTTTATATACATATGTAGTTGTAATATATTTAATTACTATTACAATAACTATGTTCTGTTACACTTCATTCATTCGTAATATGAGGTAATAGGTGTTTTTGTATATTATATATATATGAGGATCCCCCGAAGGAGATGTATGAAGAGGTTGATGTCTGTGTCCGAGGTCAAAGAGGTATGCAAGGACCGTAGCGTTTGGCGATTCTTGCTACCCCGCAAGCCGTCGTCTCTGGCTACCCCGCAAGAGATATGGCGTGAAGATAAATAGATAAATAATATATCTCGTTGATATAAGATTTGTCATTTTTTGAAGTGAAACTTCTTTAGGCGCATGAGGGTAAAATTTTTACAGATGAAACGAAGTGTCGGAAAAGAGAGAGAGAGTGATCGAGACCGATTGAGAGAGAGTAAGACAGGGCGAACGTAGCATGAGCAACTAGCCGTGGAGTGAAAGTAGGGAGCAAGCGAGTGAGAAAGATTGAGAGAAAAAGTGAGACAGAGCGAACGTCGTATTACTATTGGTTGTGTATTCGTTTACTAGTTAATTTTATTTTAATGACAATTAAATTCCTAACCTATCTTCTTTTTTCCCTTCCTCTTAATGTTGGAAATTTAAAGTTTTAGATTTGTATAAATATAAACAAGATTTATAAATTAGTTCGCCAAAGAAGTTTCACTTCTGACATGTGTACTTTGTACGCACGCATGTTTTTATTTGATTATATTAATATTTTGAAAGACTTCGAAGTAGCTGTTATCCTTATGTACATGTAATATAATACGACTTCGTCACTGCCAATGAACAACTTCAAAGTGCATTAGTGGGTACTAAAGCGTTTTGTAGCTGTAATTGTAAGTTAATGCTTCTCTAACTCTACGTGTTACGACATCTATTATTATCTAACTATAGTAATGATCAACAAAGAATAACCATTCTTGTATAACCATATATACACTCCAAACATTTCTGAAACTAATATGCTTCTTTGTATTGTATTGTCTTTTTCCGTGCTAGCTTCGTATAATGGCGCCTCAAGCATTTTTACTTTGTATTCAGAAGATTCAGATATAAAGATTATGAAAAAAATATTTTACTTGATACTTTACCGTACAGGTAACGAACAATGTAAATAAATAAATAAATACCGTCATATATAAAAGCATGTTAACTTTTTTAATATAGCCTTATCACTAGATCAAGTATTCCGCGCGACAGGTGACTCTTAACGCAATACTTGTGGTATAAATCTAATGGTATAATGATTTTTTGTATATATTTCTTCACAGAACTTTTTAAAAGATAAACCTTTGCAGACAACTTTTGTTTTAAAATAGCCTTCTTATGATACATTTTATTAACCGCAAATTTAGTTGTTAGGATGTGGTCTAACCGCATACAATTAATTGTTAGATTGTCTTGAGTATATTGATTTTTGAATAGTATTTGGTACTTAGATGTATTCAGAGGCTGATGGAATGTGATCAGGCGCTCGCAGCTTGAAAGCAGTGTTATGGATGAGGATAGGTTGTGACGTCACATGCGCTAATATAATTAATATGATGTGAAGTCGGATTAACGATAAAGATAAAAATACTTTTATCAATATTAAAAAAGGAATGATATTATATAAATAACGTTAAAGATTCGATTTCTGTTATAAAACTTTCATAAATATATACGATCAGAATTCTCCATGTTACAATGTATGTGGGTAATCCAACAAAAACACCTAAATTCTGAAAATTAATAAAACTCACTTAATAATTCTTGATTCTCGAAATAACAACTAAATAAAATTTTTAAAACCACTAATAGTCAGGCAAATATAAGTTAGAATAATAATGGTTAAGGATTGCGTTGGAAACTAGCAATTTGTTGTGAACGTGATGCGCTGGCGGTTGTAGTTGGAGATGGAGTGATAGATGGCCGCATCACCCTCACCTACCTGATGTTCAGCTAGAATGGCAACTGTTAAAGCTGCTTCCATCATATTCCGGTCGATCAAATTTCGTATGCGCCATCAAGTATATCTAGCTTTTTTAAATAAATAAAAAAATTGCTCCACCCAAATACCACAAAGAGTTCCGTTGATTTCACCGGTCCGCTGTGGTATGTTAAGATAAACATTATCGTAATATGTAATTAATATTAAACATAACACCAAAAACTATCCTAGATAGATTAAAAACGATAAATAAGGTTTATTTAGAAAGAATCGTTTTCAAACCAATGAGACTACAAAATACTATAATACGAAAACAAAAACTTAGAATGCAAAGAAAAGTAAAATGTTGTAAGTCTCAACATTCTCCCAAGTCATCCAAACTAAAAGTAAGAAAAGTATTATATAAAATCAAATTCCCCTTACAAGAATTTTCATACCCAAAATAAAAGATGACTATTTGTTATTTTATCGAGTCTGAGATTTCTTTTAAACTGTTTCTATATACTGTGTTAAGTCGTGTGAAAATGTATCATCTTATTCCTAATTACGAAACGAGGACCATGCATTTTATATTTGTTATTGTATGCTACTAAGAATATAATTATTGATAATATAGGTGGCAAGATAATCGAAGTTGAGACAGACAGTATGAATCAGAAAGAGGACATAACTATCAGATTAACTTAGTATTTAAATGGTTTGGCAACTCCTCTGTCTCTGACTCACATTATATGCTCACATTATAAGCTGATTATCTGATATCATTATATTTTTTATGAATATAAGACAATATATTGTATTGAAAAATATTAACAGATAAACAAATTACATTATTGAATCAGTTTTATATTTTATGTAAACTGATTTAATAAATGTAATTATGGCAATGATTATAACTATGTGTTTATTATACATAGTTATTTCTTGAATTAGGCACCAGATTGCTGTCATTATGATGATCCATGTCTGTCTTGATAATATCAAGTATAATAAAGTATAACTTCAAGTTCAAACACTGTTATACGGTAGTGATGACATTTTTAATTATTGTTACTGTATAATAAAATCAATTCATTGAATAACAAAATACTATGAACCTCCTATTACAACGTCATGTTACGGTCATACGTTTTTCCTTGAATGTTAGCATCTAGTTACATGTTGTAACAACTGCAAGTCTCATAGATGTAACTATCTCGTGTCGCGGTCTTCTCGTCCTTCCTGTCAGGGCGTTATAATGGGTTTATTTCCTTTGAAAATAAATTAAGTTTCCTTTGAAAGTTTAGTAAGAAATACAAGTTCTAAAGTAATTGTTTGATAGTAAATTAAAGCGATTATTTCTAGTGAATATTGCTTTTTGTCGCTTCGAAGAGTTTTACACAAGCAATACAATATAATTTAATAAATTATTATTTTATTATTTAGGATATTATTTTTATTAAATGTAATAAAATTTTAAGAAAATATAAAAAAATAAGTAGAGAATTGAAAAAGGATATTATTAAAAAACATTACATGCTGTTTAATTTGACCATCATCATAAATAAAAGAGACAAAACAAATCTTTACACTATCATCTCAAGCTTTAATTTCGAAGACACTATTAACACTATTTTGATAAAACTATGATCACTTATCTTTTGAATTTAACTTTATAATAATAAATAATAATATTGAATACTTCTGTCATTATGATACTTCCTACTCACACGTTCACTCTGAACTTTTAAATTTTAATTTGTATCATTTTAATATAAATCAGTTATTTTTGAATTTTAAAATAACAATTAAGGGACACAACTGTGTAATTTTTTGCATGGGTTAATATATTTGAAAACACAAATCACGTAGGTTTTTACAAAACAATTTATCAGGAACAAATTATCTTATGAAACGCTATAAAAAGAAAACAAAGAAATAACGAATGTAAAGGGAAACAGAAGTATTTTATTAAAAGTTAGTGTGTAGTTTACAACCATCAAACCTTTTGACCATTGACCATTTTGACCTTTTGACGGTAACAACCAATAAAGATTTATTTTCTCCAGCCTATTTATAAAACGTCCATGATTTAAAGGTATTTTTTTAGTAGAAAAACCTTGCCTTTTTATTTATAGACATCGTAAAAAGGTTTCAAAAAAGAGCCTACTTAAAAATTGTTTACTTTTTTCTTAAGAATTGAACTGCTAAGTGTGGTAAAAATGTGTTTTAAATATAATAAATATGTATGCTGATTATGCTATATATGAAAACTCGAATGCACCAGATGTAACTGTAAGTACATAATTATCAATTTAACATTTTTATTATGTATATTTTTTTATATCTTAATTGTTAAAGAATTCTTACCATTTTTACATTATATGAATAGACAAGTATAGAAAGTGTCAGCAAAAAAAAAAATTATACAATAACAATTCAATCTAGGGAAATTATATTCATTGAAGTGCTAGCATCGATATGCATAAATAATAATTAAATAATATCCATATTATCTACAGGTATGGTGTTGTATTCAGAATTTATTGAGTGAGGGCATCCTTCAGGAGGTCATTGTACTACGCTATGAGATCGTTAGGTATCTTATATGTTTTTTATTTAAACAGGGTAATCCAAAGCGTACGGAGTAACTAAAGTTTATAAATAATTACATTATATAAGTATTTTTTATTACACTTATTTAACCTATAAAATATACTGTGCCTTATAACAAATGCGCATCTTTGAAGGTTGAGCACTAGTATATTTTCACCACATACTTATTCAATAAATTACTCAATCTAAAGCGAATTTTTGCGTTGTGTTTCCACATAATAAATACTTATGAACCATTTGTAAATTTGCTCGACTGAACTTCCAAAGCAGTTAAACATTTTTTTTAAAATATATTAGAACTTATGTTTCCATAATTGGTTCAGTGACAGATCAAGTACAGGAAAATAACACGGTGTGAGTATATTTATTTTCCCATACCTTATTTCCTTAAAAAATTAATGAATTTTGAAATATATATCGGGTCTATTACGCGATGTAAATTATTTAAGATTAGATACCTTTTTTGTTTGCCGACGTTTCACTGACCGTTGTCACGAGATGACAGGTCATTCTTATCTAATAACGTTATTTACTCAAACGTTAAGTGAATAAGACTACAGAAATAACCTAACGCTATGAAGCCTTAATTAATAATATTATATTATATGCTAAGGAGGTACTCTGTAGGAGTTAAGTTTGTTACCGGTACTCAACTGAAGATCATTCCGCATCAGTTACTTAATGCTAATTAATTTATATCAGTACTAATTATATCAATGTGCCTTAAATTTAATCTTGCAATGATATTATTTACATTTAAATATTGATTTTTAAAGAGAAAAGAATTTTAGAATAATAAATTATAAAAAATATATTTCTTTGTAAATAATATTTGCTCGTTTTGAAGAATTTCATAGTTTTTTACTTAGATACAACGAAGAAATGGCGCAGAGGTATTTATATAAAACGGGTATAGAATGAGCGAATGCGCTCGAAACATCGTTATCGAGAATTGATATGATATCAACGTTATATTGCAACGAACTCGATTCTGGAACATTGATTCAATGTATCGTTATTTGATTTTTAGTGTAATAATTAATAAAGTATATCAACGGGTTTTATTGGTTTATGAACACTATCACGCACGCACTATTGCTCCTTAACTACTCTATCTAATACGACAGATTGCAAGCCAAATAGGGATCTTATGATAACCGAGTATTAAGAGAAGTCGGGATTGAGTTTTATTACAAGATTGTGCGCTAGTGAGCTTAATGTGACGCTAGTTTCTATAATTGGTAAAGTTAATAGTGTCTTGCTATTTTTGAGGTCAAATAATGCTCCTAAAATTGGATAGTGAATTGCCTTTAGATGTTGTAAAGAAGTCAAATGTTAAAAAAAATACTTATTAAAATTATCGTTAAATACAAATTAATAATAATGTTAGTCTATTTTTGTTCTTATGGTTTGCCTCCAAAACTCTAATGAGAACAGACACCCGTTAAGTAGAATATAAATGTTAAAATATATTAGTATACATATTAATGATATCATTAACAAAAATAATTTATGAAGGTCTTTTGGGAACCAGATATTACTTTAAATTACCTTGAAATTTTACTATAAAAGATATGAAAAATTATTTTGTACAAATTTTTAGACAAACTAGAAGCACTGTAGGTCAAAGCATAATATGACTAGAGCGACTCCACAGTCGTATAAAATAGCGTAAATTGCGGTCGACGCCTCGGTGACTGGGTGTGACAGATATTATGTCTTCATCCCTTTGACATTTCGCTTCTGTAATTAAGTGTTGGTTACCACCCGAATTAATTTTAACTTGTGAATTTGATGCTTTAGCGTGAAATGCTAGTTTTTTTTCTGTGATCAGAAACGGTTCCTAATAAAACATGCCTATTGTTTTCAACCCATAATAAGAGGTTATAAAAATCTTATTTTAAATATGTAGTTTAAAAAAAAACTGAATCATGAACTATGATCTGTGATCAAAGTAAAATATACAGTCCATTATCACAAAATATTTTAGTTATCGTTGCAAGTTAGCGATGTTTTTTTATGAACTTTATCATAAAAAAACATCGCTAACTTGCGAGGTCTCACTACATTTTCTGCCTAATATTGTCATATTATTATTATATTATTATTATATTATCAGCTGTGCAAAAGTTTATCTTGTTCATTTTTATTTCAAAGCAATTATTTTTACATAGACATATGAAAATTTTAGTAAATATTATTTTATTATAGTATTTGTTAAACTATTGCCAACTCTTTTCCTTATCCCTAAAATTATACAAAATAAGTTTATAACAAACATTCTGAAAGCAGATCACATGAGCAAAAATTAGACTTAGTCATAATGCTGTTTGATATTTTAATTAAAAAGATAACTCAGTGGAATTTGTTATAGTGGCTACTGCATAATTTAGCAGAGTTTCAAACATTTCTTTTGCCAAGCCAAGGCAATGTTATATTTTAATATTATAACTATTTATTTGGTAATAATAAAATATAATTAACACTTATTATCGTTTGGTAAATTAAAAAAAAGATAAGCCAGACGCAGAAAAATGTTGTACGTGTGTTTGCAATTAAAATACTTTGCATACACAACTTTAGCGCTGAGAGTGCCCGGTAGATGTCGTGGTAGTAATTTAAATAAATATAAATATCACGTCTGGAACTCACAATGAATATAAGCCGCAGTCCAGGACAAGAAAGTGATGGTTCTGTAGGTCTCCGACCCACTAAACCAGACAGTTGCCGTCGTCTCTATATCGAAATCTTAAATTATTTTTAAAACTGGCCCTAAAGCCTCAGTGAAAATAATATATATAATACTCATATATCTATATTTATATATATATATACATATATATACATACAGATATATGAGTTCACGAATTTTAGTGTTGATACTATTTCAACAAATCCTAACTTTTTACATTGTTGGTATTGAGCTGTGGAACGAAGAGACGTGTAATCATTTCAAATATAATTTATAATACCTTTCTTCCTTAAATAAAGTATTACAAAATAAATATTTTTATGAATATTTAAAATTATTATTGAAACATAATAATTTGAATTAGTTTTCATGTATATAAGGGTAATAATGAATTTACATAAAAAACAATATTGACCCAGAAAAATAAAATTACCCAAAAGTAACATTGATTTGTACACAATGATAGATTAATTATTAATATCCAATGATGCCTTATTTTACACCAATTAATATTTGGTAAAACAACTTGGTTGTATTGACACTACGCTTATTACCATCTTAAATCATTCTGATAAAATCAGAGTTTGCATAGGTAGGGAGAGAAGTGTAGACAGTGAAGGTGAGCGTGAATGTGCATAGTAAAAAGGGGCTCCGTCAAGCTGGCTGACCCAAAACAAAAAAGCCATTAACAATTGTTATTATTATTTATAACTATTTAATCGCTAATTAATTACGGCGATAAAAAATTAATTGCTATTTTTGTTAATTAATTACAGTGGCCCAGCCAGCTTTACATCAAGCTGGCTGGGCCACTAAAAATATTATGAACAAATAAAAAACCGATGCATATTTATTTATAACTAATTAATTGCTAATTAATTACGGCGATAAAAAATTTATTGCTATTTTTGTTAATTAATTACAGTGGCCCAGCCAGCTTGAAATTCAGATTCGAATGACGAGCGGTACAGTCTCAGCAAAAGTTTGTACAGGTATAAAATAGTCTCGAGCGGGATCGAAAGATAGGTTCAGGTTGGGTATGAAAAGATCATATTAGGTAGAGGAAGTTTTTAAACCCACACCTGTACTTTTTGAAAGTTTCTGAATGTTTACTTTCTTTACTTATAAAAATAAAATACATATTGTAAATTTGAATAAAAAAAGGAATTGGCACTTTTGAAAAGCAAATGCTCAAGAGAAACAATTTCATGTCATTTTGTTTGTTTGTTTGTTTGTTTTTTTTATTCGTTATTTGTTATTTTTTAGATTTTCATCGCCGATTATGAAAAAACACTTTCAAATATTCGCGCAAATAATGTCTACCAATCAGGTAAAAGTAAACATTTGTTCTGTTCAGAGATGTTAAGAATAACAAACACATGAATGAAAAACAATCTAAAACAGTCAAAAAACCGGGGACAAAGATTAAAAGAGGTTAACTCCTCCTGATCCCCTAAACTGTATCACGTTTTGAATTTCAAATCCGAGAAACTGTTATAATAACTGTTATAATAAGAACTTGTTATGTGTTAAAAAACCAAAACATTGCGTTGGTGACATCGCGCGACTGCCGTCGGAATATTTTTCGCCGTAGTATATCCGCATTTTTTGTGCTATTGTTGTCAAGTGCAAAACTTTACCGGTTCGTGGGTGCCAAATAGATCTCAGCGGATAAATAATATGGATGATAGTCAAACGCGGATGACCCTCGCTGTTGCATCGTTAAATAGCAAAACCAAAAAGGTTTCGTTTCAGGACTGTGAGTGATTTTAATCGAACCAATTAGGATTGCACCCCGACTCCTTTGGATAGCAATTGCAAAAATCTACTTTGCCTTCAAATTGCACTTTAACAGGTTTGTACTGACAATAACTTAATTTTAAAAAAACAATGTATAAAACTAGATTTGTGCATCGAGTTTTTTCTATAGTGTGTTCATGCTTGTAATCTTCAGTTTCAGAATTTCGTATGGACACTGGTCTGACAATTGATTTTATTCGCAATATTAAAAGTCAGAATCTGATATTGTCCTGATTTTGAACGAATGTTCTCGAAGGTGAGGGTGAAATAACAACTGAAAAACTGAAATAACAAAGTGTCGACTATTTAGGTGACAGGTAACTGAACTGCATTTGACAGTTTATTACAACATTTAAAAAAAAATCAAATTCCTTCATTTTTTCGGTACCTTCATATTTATTGACCTTTTGTCTCAGCGCCATCTCTATTTAATTACGATTGTTTCCCCATAGTTTTTCAACTATTTTCTACTTCATTATAATCACTTTAAGTTAACAAACAACTGTTTAACAATTCATTCACTAAGTGAAAACAAAATTCATTCACAGTTCATTTAAAAACAATACTCAAATTTTACAATGAATCGAAGTTTATTTTACCAATGTCCTTTTTCTACTCGTTTTCAATTATAAACAAAGAAAGTTTAGTGATATGAACTGAAGTTAACGACCTTTTCTGTTTTAGTTGTCGACTTGGTCACCCAGGAGGTTTTTTATACAACTTTTTGCTGAGGAACTAAGAGAAGCAAAAGAGACTAAAGACGCTTGTGAAGATGTTACCTGATGTTACTACGGAAAATGTTTTCATTGTTTTCAATAACAATTGTAAAGATGGCTTTAGCAGGGTTATGGAAATTTTCCTGGATGAATCTACTCTTGATGCTTTGATAATATGGATGATTCGGAAAAGTTTGAACATATTAGTGTGTACTTACAAGAAATTAAAAAAGGGTCGACCTTCATTGGTAATAAAATTCAATTTCACCAATTTATATTTTCATTTTAAAATTGAAGGCAATGTTTTTTGTAAAATCATATTTAATTTTGTTGATTAAATAATTGATTTTGTTGAATGTTGTTGATTTGATTAAAGGACGAGGAGACTGTAGCAGGATTCGAACTTGTCCCAATTGTTGTCCACGAATTCTTTGCCAAAGATGGTGGAGGAAAAGAACAGTTAAAAAACTTGGGAAGCTGTTCGGCAATTCGAAGTTAGTGTTTTTTTATCGAATGTACTTGGTTATAAAAAAATTGAAATAGTCAAAATTCTATTGCATAATTAAATATATGCGGCTGACGATTATTATATTTTGCAGATACAAATCACGTCACCAGGAGGACACGAATTATCGCATCACAACCAGCTGTAAAGATTAGCTCTTCAGAATCTTATTTCAAGTAAAAATAAAAATCCAACTTTACATTTTCACTCTTTTTTTCTGTTGATCAGAAATTGATCTCTGGAAACAAAATAGTTGCAGATTCAAACAACAATCAACAAACAACAATGCTTTTTTAGAAAAAAAATCTCCAACTATTTAAACTGTCTGTAATATTTTTGACTTGACTTGAATTGAAAAATATAGACATTTATCCTGCGATCTCAGGTCTGCAAGCTGCTTCAAACGTGGCGTGGATTTGGCCTCAAAGCTGACGAAAGAATTTTCAACCATCCAGGAGATCTGGGAATGCTCGGAGAACTCATGTCCTGTGATTTATGAGACCAGGACAATTAGGTTAATAAGATTGATGGATAACCAAATTGCAGACTGCAATTTATTGGAAGCTAACCAAAACTCCAACCTGTGCCAAGGAACACAACGAGAAACTTGTTCTGGAGAAAGGAAGAATGTTATATCTGGAATCGGTACGTTTGATTATTTTTTATATTTGAAGCTAAACATTGTTTCAATGACATGGAATGTATTCTTATTCTTTTGCTTCAACAGGTCACATTTTGCTGGTCGAAGTTATCAATGAAGATCCTACGAAGATGAGCAAACCAATTTCGGTGAAGCAACTCCCAAAAAGCGTCCCTAGCCCGATTAACGACGGCACAACGTTGACATTGTTAGGAGCTATTGCGTACCACGGTCCCTCCACAATCACGCCAGGTCGAAGAAAAAGAATAGCTCATTACACAGCTGTTTGTTTGAGAAATCATACTTGGTACGAGTACGACGATGTGTATCCACAGCGCAAAAGAAGTTTGCCAGATGGAGCTAAAATTGTTCCTGAACTCTTGATTTTTTCAAAATTATGAAGTCAAGCTTTAACTTTTGTAAAAAATAGTAATAAATGAAGTATTTCCTTTGTAAACCTTTAATTTTCATTTATACAGCACCTCCCTGGTTTAATGTTTTGTAAATATGATGTTACACATCTAAAATAGAAGCTAAGAAGTACTTTGTTTTTCTGCTACTTTGTGATAAGAATCAAATGTTTTTAATATGAATATAATACAAGGAACATTAATGGATAATTATAAATGCATTAATGAAAAAGTTGTTTTCAAGTTGTTGTTCAAAAAGTTGCAAGAAAAAATATTATTAAGTTTTTGAATGCAGTTTGTGATTTCGATTTGGATACAAGTTGTTTTTTATTGAATTTTCTTATTGAATAAACTTTTTCATAAATAGACATAAATAAATTTCTTGGTTTTGCTGAAAAGAAGGTAGCGTGCCCAAGCTGTCGAATATCTTTTCATACCCAACCTGAACCTATCTTTCGATCCCGCTCGAGACTATTTTATACCTGTACAAACTTTTGCTGAGACTGTACCGCTCGTCATTCGAATCTGAATGTCAAGCTGGCTGGGCCACTGTAATTAATTAACAAAAATAGCAATAAATTTTTTATCGCCGTAATTAATTAGCAATTAATTAGTTATAAATAAATATGCATCGGTTTTTTATTTGTTCATAATATTTTTAGTGGCCCAGCCAGCTTGATGTAAAGCTGGCTGGGCCACTGTAATTAATTAACAAAAATAGCAATTAATTTTTTATCGCCGTAATTAATTAGCGATTAAATAGTTATAAATAATAATAACAATTGTTAATGGCTTTTTTGTTTTGGGTCAGCCAGCTTGACGGAGCAGTAAAAAGGCCCCTTAAACCTACACCTAAGTCGCAAGTCCGAGGCATTGTTTGCACTCTTCTCCTTGCAACGCGATGGGCCCGACATCCGTACATCCGTATCCATATAATGCCAGAAGCTTCGTCTTTAATACAAAATAAACAGCTTCAGGCTATAACAAACACAAAGAAAATAGATATATATTAATTATATTAGCTTTTGCAGCTGACTTTCCTCCATCCAAATTTTCAAACTCCACACAAAAGTTTATTTATTTATTAATTTAACCATAAAACTTAAATTAACTTCAATATTACCATTAAATGTTATGCAATTAACAACATCTTTAACCCAAATATTTGTGTAATTACCATCGCTAGATCTCCGGTGAACAAGCTTCCAAAAAATATAAAATACAAATTTGATAATACAAATATTTGACGGTCACGTTATTTTTTGTATACGTATAATATATGTATTCAATCAACGAATTGATAGAAAATAATAAATAAAAGTTTCAGATCATTAAAAAAAATTAATTATACAAATAAAAATATGACACTAAATTGCTATGAATAAATAAAATTGTTTGTTGAATGTTAATTTTCTAAATTGATTTATTTAATTATATTAATTAATATAACACAATACATACCTATATAAGATATACTATTATAAAAGGCGCGTAAACTGACTTACAAAAGTTAATGATTTGAGTAAAAAATATTATAAACATTAACGTTTATGAAATCTGTTGAAGCACGCGTCAACTCGCAGCTAATGGAGCATATCCTTTCGAGGTATCTTGACTTCTACTAAATTCAATTATGTGAAAATAATATCGTAAGAATATCTTGTTCTGGCAGCAGTGCCTAGAATATAAATGATCTTAAGAATCAATGTGAATAGTGCTCTTATTGATAATAATATATGATATGATATAAGATTGGACTACAAGAACGTAGATTAAATTGGTATTTATTAGAAACTCCAATTATTAAGTTTCACAAGGAAAAAACGTAATTGTTAAGATAATATTATTATCAAATATCCGTAATCGTAACAATGACACGTTCGCAACAATTTTAGTAAAATGGAAATAAAATCACTAGAGTCATCAAGTGAGCAAGATTATGAATGGATTAGTTGAACCTACGACTTCATGTGCCCGCTGAATTAGAATATAAGTATACGAGTATGTCAATATTAGATATTTGTACAAACTTTCGCAACTTTAATTTCATTTGAATTCTAGCTTAAACAAATTTGCGAACAAAAATGAGAGAATTTTCCGGAATGTAAGCTTCCTTTGTGTTAAGTTAAATCATAAGTCAACATCACACCACGTTTAATTAAAATCCTTCTATAAAATCTTTTTCAAAATGTAGAGGGGTGATATGAGTAAAGAGAAGAATACAAATATGGATGACTGGGAAAAGAAAAAATAGATGACGAGTTCATCATTATTAATACATATTTTATAAAGCAGATTTAACTTTTAAAGTAAAGTTACATGTCCGCTCTCAGAACCAATTAGTCGCGAGTTGACTATACACTAAATGTTCAAATGAAATTACTTGACATGGTCGTGACATCTCCATCAGGTTTTAATTGTATTACACTCTGTAAAGGAAAATCGATTTTATCACTGTACATATAATTCAATTTTCAAATTTTATTTTAATTTTGTACTTATATAATAATATTTTAGTACGTGTATCTTATACCGTAATTTAGAACATAAGCCGTTGCGAATATAAGCGACGTAATAAGCAGGTTGGCAAAGTTTGTTTATAAGTTAAAAGTTTGCATTTTATGGTACACAAAAGAAAAACAAAATGAATATCAAACACGAATATTATATTTTACTTACGTATTAATATTCTATAAAAAAACACCGCCCTAGGATGTGGAACCTGATGTAGCGGGGATTATATAATAATAAAATTAAAGTACTTCTGGACTCGAAACCACAATCTCTACCGCCTACAAGACCCTTGATTATTGCTCTCAGTTTGTATTAGTTTAGACTGCATCGACGCACTTCCACTGCTTAAAACGTCATCTCTTAACATGTTGTTATTATGCTAAAATGTAAGCCACACACATTCCAATTAAATGGATACTAGAATTTTTATTCACAAAAAATTTAAAATGTTTACGAGGAACGCATTTTTTTCTAAAATGGAATATTAAATAACTAAATTTATATAAAAGAGTTTAAAAAAAAAAAGAACAAGTAGTCAATATACCAAAACTACATTCTTAGTAGCTGTCGGTATTTTATATACATGCAACCATTTTTGAACGACAGTCGGTGGTACACAATAAATGTTTCCTGAACAACATCTGGCTATTATCCCGTTATGTCTATATGATGAAGAGACATGTGGCCTGGCAAATATTTATAACTAGCTTTTGCCCGCGACTTCGTCCGCGTTTCCGTCGTTTTTCGAAAAAAAATTAGCAGATGTCCTCCCTCATAGTTTTGACGTAACAGGCAGATTCACTTTCGTATTTTAGAAGGGCAATAGTAATATAATATGCCAATCCACAAAACTGTTGAAAAATATAAGTAACCGCAGAATATTATAATATACCCACGCTATACCCACGACTCGGTCAGCGTGTAACTCCTTGTTTTTTATTAAGATAATATATTGCTAATATTTTTAGATCAAATTAAAATGTTTCAGCGCAAAGCTTCTGGGTAGACTATGTTAAGAGTCGACCCGTCCGGCACGTGAACGTAAAGATTCCAAGAATTGCTAACCCGGGAAAGAGCGACGTATAATTGACCATGCGAGAAACAGCTAACACCGAGATCTACTCCAGCAACACGAAAAGTCTGCCCTTGAGCTTTATTGATAGTCATGGCATAGCACACCGATACTGGGAACTGCGTTCTTTTAAATTGGAATGGAAAATTATTTGGTATTATGGGAATTCTGGGAATAAAGACAGTTTCTCCTGCACCGCAACCTGTTAAAATTTGAGCCTCGATTACATTTTGTTGCAACTGGGTTACTTTTAGCCGAGTTCCATTGCAAAGTTGAGGTGGTCTTAAATTTCGGAGCAGAATTATCGGTATGCCAATTTTTAAACAAATTATATGAGAAGGTAGTCCAGGCATACTTAAAGAATTAAAAAATTCTATCGGGTAATTAGTGGCTTCTTGTTCATCAACCATTCTATTTATTGAACTATAAACTTTGCTTTCTCCCTGTATATTAGACAGTATTTTATTATTAATTTCAGATGCCTGGTCATTGCGAGGAGTCAAAATGGACCTTTCGCAAAGCCAAGAATTGTCCCTATTTAATATAATTGTTATGTCACCGTAAACCGAAGATATAAGATGTTGTTGGGATTGCACTATACAACATAACTCAGGTGTCAGAATAAGTTTTCCTTGGTGTAGTTGTGGATAGGTACCTTCACCAATCTTCAATAATGTATCAGAAAATTCACGATTATCTGCGTTGTCTCCAGTTCTCACTCGCATATTTATAGTCAAATGCACCGATTGTATATCACGCCACAAATAAGAGCTTTTCAGGCAAGCCCTAATCTCATCAGCTCGGGTTCCCCGTGGTATTACCGGTAAGGTTTGTCGGAAATCACCACAAAATAAAACCGTAATACCGCCCATTGGTCGATCATTTTGTCTTATGTCCCTTAGAGTTCTGTCTACTGCTTCTACTCCTTTTCGATGGGCCATCGTACATTCATCCCATACGATTAAATTACACTCACGCAATACCTTAGCTTTGTCGCTATTTCTTGAAATACTACAGGTTGGACTTTCCGTGCGATCTAAATTAATTGGTATTTTTTAGACATAGTGTGAGCAGTCTTACCTCCTGGTAGCAATGTTGCAGCTATACCTGATGAAGCCACGGCAAGAGCGATTTTACGCTGATTTCGAACATAAGCTAATATTAATTTAGTCAAAAAAGTTTTCCCAGTTCCTCCAGGTGCATCTAAAAACCATATTGTTCCTAAATTATTCTGCACACTCTCGCACACGCGATCATAGACTAAGCGTTGTTCTGCAGTCATCATTGGGACACCGTTTTCTAATGTTACCAGCAGTTCCATTGGGTTGTAACCAATCTCTGCGGAATATTCCCTATTGGTAACCTCTCCGACTGAGGTTGGCGTTGGCAAAACATATTCACAAAGTGATTTACCGCCTACTGCTGTTAAGTCTTCCTGAAGAGCTAATAAGCACTGATTTATAGCCAGATCTCGAAAATTATCATTAGTTGCGCCTTCATTATTGTGAGATAAATTCCGAAGAAAGTCTTCTGCAAATTTTTCTTTATATTTTTCCCATAATTGGACAGGATCAGATAAATTACAAAATGTGAGTAATGTTACAAATAAATGGCGTAACCGTCGTGGATTATCACTAACACAGGATTCTGCTAAAGCGTCATCCCAATGTTGATCATTTTCAAGCAAATGACGCGCTTGGCAAGCTGCATGATAAGTTGGATAAACAACATCGTCTACTTTTCTCAAATCTATAAATGATGTTGGTCCTCGCACTGTATGTAATAATAATCTCAAATAAAAACACTCTGCGTTGTTAGGATGAACAGTATACACTCTACCAAGAACATGTTCTTTGAAAATACCTGTCTCGCCATCTACAGGCCTGCCTCGGCGTCTACCGTTAAAGACACCTCGTTGTTTATCGTAGGTATAATACGATGGAACTTCTTCATACAAAAGAGACTTTGCGAAATTATCAGTTTGGCAAAGTCGAAAGAATGCCAATAAAGTTGTTTGTCTAGGGTTCTCTAATCGTTCTGTAACATTTTCGGCGTTAAAATATATACGTTGACCGCCTTCCAGATGAACATCCAGATGGGTCACAGGTGGGATATCTTTCGTGAATATTAAAACTTAAGATCCGCCACACAGCTTCTGAAGAGCTGATATATCTGCCTGACTGAAATCTAGTAACTTCATCATGTTCATTTCTTAACGCAAACGTAGCTTGGTCACTGCCCTTGTTAATGTACTTACAAATATATTTAATTGACTCTACACTATTACACATTTCTACATTTATGTGAGCTTGAAATGCTCTGGACAATACAGGCAAATACGGAACGACCCACCTATTATCTAAAGTAACCTGTTGTCCAGACATTCGCTTTTCAACAGTAAAACCACCATTGTCTCTTGAACGGCGACGATATAATGGGTATCCATCATGTCCTGTTACAGTTTCATCCACTAATGCTTTTGGATACCTTTTAGTGCAACGACCGTCTTGCATGCAAGGAGCATTTGCGTTAAATGCACCACATGGACCATGTATCATATGAGTTTTAACAATGTCGTATAACAGGGGATCTGCAGTCGGATCTGGAATTTCAGCACTGATTAATCTGTCTACATCATTAGGTCGAACCTTATCTTTTAACCAAAGCAAGATATGTGCGTGAGGTAAGCCGCGTTTTTGCCACTCAACACTATACATATAACACAATACTTCTCCAAAAATGTTATCTTTGGTAAGAAGATCTATCATTGATTTTAATTTTAAATGAAACACTCTTGCAATAATATCATGGCGGTCATGCGGTGCCTGACCCTCAAGAAGCTCCCGAGTGATTTCATCCCACTTGGGATTGGTAGTTACAGTAACAAATAAGTCGGGACGTCCATATTTTCTTACGTAACAAAAAGCGTCTTGAGTACGTTCATGCATGTAGCGTGGACCACCAGTAAAAGAAGAGGGTAAAATAACTAAACGACCCATATTCACAGTATCGTTATCTTGCTGCATGGCATCGCGAAGGTGCACGTATTCTTCAGCGCGCAGCTGCCTTTGATTAGATCGTATATAAACTAATCTTTCGGTTTCAATTTTTGCGTACATGTCAACAATAAACTGATTAAATAAGCCACGAAAACGTTGAAAGTATACCAATCTATTCCGTCTCACTTGCAGGTGGTAACAATAAAATTGAAGGCATGACACCTTTTTATTATAATTAGGTGCGCCTGTGCGCGGATCGGTTTGGTATACAGCGAAATTATAACCATCTTCCCCTCGACAGTATATCATAGGATATTGCAAACTGTCGTAAGCCCTGTGGGTTTCGAAAATACGTTGCAAACGATTGTCTCTGGAACGTATAACGATATCACGCCTATCACATTCCTGGTCGACCAGTACTACAGCAACTTCATTCGTGGATGGAACGTTATGACGCCCAGGGTGTTCCTGAGTTGGACGCTTATCGGCATTTATAACAATTTTATAATTGTTATTACCATCTTGAGAAAGGGCTTCTAATGCCGATTTAAAACTGCATACGTACGAATTAACCTGATGTAACATGTTCTGAAGTTGTGAAATGAGTTCAGTATTTAAATTCGGAAAATATTGATTTCTTATATTCGACTGTTCGTTGTAATCGGATACAAAATATATTTGAAGAAATTTAGGTTGTTCTTCAGGCAAAAGGGACCCTATCAAATGGTAAACCTGACCTTGTACCTTAAAAGTAGGCATGAAAGGGCCTTCTGAGATTTGTTTAGCACCAAAGGATGTCATTTGGAATGCACTATTATAAGTGCGAATATTATCTAAAAACTGTTTGGATTGCAAATGTTCCCCTAAAAGTAGTGATTTTAAAGGTTCCGGTGGGTCTTCGAACGAAGGCAAATTTATTTTACCTCCAGAACAACAGAAACCAGCAGACTCCTTCCTCCACTTCGAAGCATTACAAAAGGAACATACTACGTTCATATCGCCTATTTCAGAAGATGATCTGTAATCAATTGTGAGGTTATAAGCAAACCCACTTTTATATTTATCGGACCACGCCACCGAATTTGTAGATTGATCTACCAAGTGTATATCTAAGTCATTAAGACCATGTCGAAATCTATCTGCAGTAAGACGGGCCTCTCGCTGTTCTTCTGTTTCAAGCGACCGAATATTTTCAATTCTTAATCTTTCATTAGATAAAGTAATCAATTGTTCTTGTCTCAAAGAATTGTAATAATCGCGTCCCGACTCTAGTCGTTGTTCATGCTCATGTTCATCTTCAAGAGATCGAATCATGTTATGGTGCGCCCTATCATTTGTCAAACGGTCTTGATATTGAGTAAAAGTTTCAGATTCTCGAGACAAAATATGACGTTCGCGATCAGCTGTAAGCCGTAATTCCCTCTCAGTGAAGGTTTCGGACTCGCGAGATAAAATATGACGTTCGCGGTCAGCTGTAAGCCGTAATTCCCTCTCAGTGAAGGTTTCAGACTCGCGAGATAATGTATGCCGTTCGCGGTCAGCTGTGAGTCGCAATTCTCGTTGTAAAGCAGTTTCAGCTTCTCGGGATAACGCATGTTGTTCCCGGTCAATGGAACGCCTTAGCTCTCGTTGAGAAGAGCTTTGAGAAGCCCGTGTTGTAGCTCGTCTCGCTCTTTCAGCTGCTAATCGCATCTCTCTTTCTGGAGAGCTTTCATTAGCTCGAGATGTTGAGGCACTAACTCTCATAGAGTTTAACCGATGTGCTCTTTCCTCTTCCGATTCTTGAGAACGCGTCATTCTCATTCTCCTAGCTTGACTCGAAGTTCGAGATAAAGATGGTCGTTTTTTAGGTGGCATCGTTTATTTTATTTTTAATCGACGGTAACTTAAATTCTATTTAGTTACCCAACAAAAAACTTACGTCAGAGGTCCTAACTATAGCTAAGTATATAATAAATGGAATATAAATCTAAGTGCCTATTAAAACTAAAATAATATTCTAATCGAATTATAAATATGTACGTAGGTACCTACAAATTACAAAAGAATAAAAAATGAAAATAAAGCTATACTTAATGCGTGTGCAATACTATCTACACTTACCTACTTCACTTAAAAATGAATAATAAGAAATACCTACAACTACTGTAATTAATCAAAGTACCTATGCTAATACAAAAAAAACCTTAGATGTTCTAAGTACAGCTGCTATATAATAAAAAAATATAAATCTAAGTGCCTATTTAAACTTAAATACCTAATATTCTAATAGAATTAAACTAAGAAATATGTACCTACCTACCTACAACTTAGGTACAAAAAAAAAAGAAATGAAAATAAAGCTAAAACACGTGTGCAGTATAGGTAGATAGTAGGCAATATCTACCTATACCTACTTCACTTAAAAATAAATAAAAAATACCTATGAATACTATAATTAATAAAAGTACCTACCTACGCTTTTATCTACTCAATACAAAAAAAACTAAACATAAAATGCCCAAAACTAACCTATCAGTAACTAAAAATCTAACAATAATCTAATCTATCTATCTATTATCTAATCTAAAAATCGAATCTAAATCTACTTAAAAAGAAATAAAATAGGAACTATTAATAGTTAAGAATTTAAACAAAACTAAAACTAATTTAGAAAATAACAACAAAAGAAATTAAAATAAACTATTTAAAGACAAAAAGTCGCGCTGATAAGCACGGTTTATAAAATAACAATTATTGTCTGTCATTAAAGTTCAACACTCTGAACGCATCAACAGCCAAATATTGAATGACGCTTGCGCTCGCCTCCCGCCCCTTTTATACTCTGCCGCCGCGAGCCCCGTCGAGCGCGGCAACCGTTACGCAAAAATAATCCTTATAGCTTGATTCACTATTCACGCGCGATGTCTTGTTGGCGTATTTCATGTAAGTAAGTATAAGTTTGGTGTTTCTATACCGATTTCAATGATTCTTTTTTTATTGAATTGGTGCTAATGTTTATTTTTTTTTAATTAGGAATGATGGTGAGCATTATTGGTTTTATAAACGTAAAAGTAAACAAATATAATAAGAAATCTCCGAACTGCTAAGCTATCGAGAGTTATGCGTGTTATTGTGAGTTAACTATAAAAGGTAGATATATGCTGTCTTGGAATATTTTTCGTGTATTTTTATGTAGAATATTTCCGTTATACATAGTTTCTATGTAGCTCTAACCATTAAGGCTGTACACGCGACGGAAGCTTAAAAAATCAAGCAACTTCTCCCATTTTCTCAACATTTCCTTTCACTGCTCTGCTCCTATTCATTGTAGTGTGATGAAAAGTATACTATTACCTGCCCAGGAGTATAAAGAATAATTGTACTAAGTTTCGTTAAAATCCGTCGAGTAGTTTTTTTTTCTATAAATAACATACAAACAAACAGACAGACAGACAGACAGACAAAAACTTTTTTAACTGCATTTTTGGCATCAGTATCGAACACTAATCACCCCCTGCTACTTATTTTGTAAATATATTTCATGTACAGAATTGACCTCTCTACAGATTTATTATAAGTATAGATATCCTAAATACAAGTTTTAAAAAACTATTTTTTCACCTTATTGCAATATTACTTATAAATAATAGCAGTTTTACGAGATCGGTCCTAATTTATAATTATTGCAACGCAGACTGAGGTTATAAGTTTTATAAAAAAAACTATGTATATAACTATGAGGGCATGTATGAAGAGATTGATGATTGTGGCCGAGTCGAAAGAGGTATACAGGGACCGTAGCGTTTGGCGTTCCGTCGTCTCTGGCTACCCCGCTAGGGATATGGCGTGAAACTAAATAAATAAATAAATGAAATAAAAAAAAACTATCAATAAAATTAAACTTAAGCTATATGGTAGCTATAAATATAATCTATAACATTTGTACAACAATACTAAGAACTAAAATATATGAATTTTACAAACAGAGTCATATGCCACAGCCTCTTCCCTTCCACACCCTTCTCCCCATTTGTTAGGAGTGGTTACTATTGATATCAAAAATATTATTAATTTATTACATATTTCTGGACAGATGACGTGGTATTTTGGCAATTATGATATAAAAAGATAAAATTTAAAGCTTATTGTTAAAATGTTGTGGTCTTATATTCGTATCATATATAGAAACTTCATTAAATACCGTTATTAATTTGTTCGCCAAATGAACCCTAATTTTATTAAGATCCCTAAGGGTTATGTTAAATTCATTTTATCCACACATAGCTTCTTTTGTTCACATTACTTTATTTGTTTAGTTCTTTATTAATTGGTATTAGTACTTCAAACAGCAATGAATAATATTCTATTTTACAGATGATATCAAATTAAAGTGAAGATCTCAAATTAAATTTAAAAATTCAATCAATGGATTTAGTATGTACAGATTTTTGTAATTATACTTTTATTTGGGAACTGTGATTCAATAAATGTAATCTTGGATATAATAAAAAATGTTTAAAAGATAAGATGGATATAGCAATCGCTCCTAAATTATATTAATGGTTGTCTATTATTATTATTAATCTATGTCGTACTTTTTAGGCAATGTCAGAAGTTGCCCCAAAAGACAAAAATTACTTCGGCAACGAAGATAAAGAAAATACTTCATATAAAAGAGGGCAATGCCACACAATTAGTAATGTTACCGAGAATGTCACATTTTTTGGACCGCGGGCAAGTTAATACTGTTCTAGAATTGTACCGAAATACATATATAGAAAAAGTAAACATCATTGTATGATTGAAAAATATCACCATGTTTATACGTAATAATATTTTAAAAGTAGCGAAATAAGAAAGCCTGTTTTTTTAAATTTTCAGGTACATCCCTGAAGTCTTACATTTTTGTATTAAATCTACAAAAAAAAAAAAATATATTTAATGACAAATAAAATTATAATATAAATAATATTTTATTTGTACTTCAACAATAAAATAACAAAAAAACAACATTAAGACAGTACTGCGTGTACGTGTGCGTGCGTGCGTATATTTGATATAAATTGATATTCGATGGACTGTGATAGATTTTACTCGTGCCTTTTCTTTTGGTGTCAAACAGTAAATTTTTCGGATTAAATATGATACGGATAATAAGTAAAGCAATGTTGTATTTCGAACAAGTAAGTGTAGCACTTCTTAATGTTGACTTAAAGGTCATGAGACATTAAATATAACGCAAAAAGTTATATCTTAGAGATAGTCAATATCATTAATCGTTGTTTAAAAAGCAAACGGGCATTGTTATCTAAATCTAATAAAAGTGTTCTGTTTTGACGACGTTAATCTGTAAATATTGGTCAGTTCTTACAATTTAATTAGAACTGACTAATACTTATAAATTAACTAAAATCAAAAAGGTTTTGAAAATCACAAAATATTTAATGGATGTTACAAAGTGTGGTAACCTCCTTAATTCATTTAAAAATGTACCGAAATAGTTTAAATAAACTGTGGACTCACGATCGACGACAAATAAAGAAAAATATTTAATTAAAGAGTTCAATAATTGTAAGAATAAAGCTGTAAAGTCATAGCTTCGTCAATCGATTATGAAATTAAGTACTCAGAACTCGAATAAAAGAGCGAAGTGAATAACACTGAAGATTTAAGGAGAGTTTTATAAGGTATTTAACGATAGGGTTAGTAGATTCCATTAAACATAAAGTACACTATTAAAAATACAAAATAGAAATAAGAAAGAAGACTTGAATGAACTGTATTAAATAACGGGAGAGTTATTGTAATACGGGAGTATTATATTCATGGTACGTGGAGATGGTTTGAGACACTTTGTTACTCTGCGTGTTTATTTTCTATATGGCCTGAATTTTAAGAAGCTACCTAATGATACAATTCGAGACGTGTTAGAATAACATGAGATCAGATGAAAGTTTTAGCCTGGTAATGGAAAAGTCACAAAATACTTTCTTTCTTATTTCTTCATTGGCTGTTGATTAGAAGCAAACTGTTATTGTTACCACATAATATAGATCTTTTTGTTTGAATTTGTGAGGGTTATAAAAATAAAAATAAATCATTTGATACGATATATGATATAAAAATCCCATAGAAAATAGATACTTAAGATAATTATAATGATAGTGACAATATGTAATTTAATTAGATAACATTATTAATAAATGAAATGATAAAATTCAACTAACAAAAGTAACACAGTCTAATGAGTTTGTTTTGCAACTGTTATGTTGGTTAATAGGATTTACTTATAAGCTTGTAAATTTCTTTATTAATTTCAATTTTAAACAAATAACAATTTAACATACTCAGTTCTAATTAGATGTGAAGGAGTTACGTGCTTTATTAGTCGTGGAATTTATTAATAGATTTTATTTTTTATGTATTGTATTTAATTTATGCCTGCTTATTAAGAGCAAATTGATTAATGAATTTTATATTGATAACATTTACTTATTTATAAAACTGCAAAGGATTACCTATTATTTTTTCTTACACAACTTCCAATCTATGACAATACGTTATAGACATAACATTTTAACGATTATTCTGGACATAAGAAAACTTATTTCATACCTTATCTGTTAATACTTAATATTCAGCAAAACCTTAAAACTAATCCCACGTTAATAATACTTGAACTTTTGGTGACACTTAGTTAAATACTTATTTTGGTTTTCTCTGACGCTTTTTATTTCCAATAAATGCATTGCTAGCCTAATTATCTTGAAAACTGTGATTTTATCTTTAAATTTTTTAACTATACAACTCAAAGCCTAGTTCCATTTAATCACTATTTATTTTTAAACAAAGATCTTCGTGATTGAAGTCCATGGGTCCGTTTCGCTCACATCAATCTCTCGTATCTCTGAGAGATCGTGTCGCAGTCATACACAAAGGTTATCTCTATCAATTTCAGTATCGTAAATTGAAGACTCTCAAACAAATTGTAATTTAATATTTGTATTGATAAAATAAAATAAGTTGATATACAATTTTTTTTATACTTTTTTTATATACAAACAATAATGTTAAACAAAACACTAAATAATGATCAAGTATAGTAGTAGTATTATTATCGTTTCAGTCTTTAGAGATTTAACACATAAATGTAAAAAACGTTTGTCGTGATTCCAAATAATATAATATTATGAAATATTAATATAACCAACCAACTAAATCGACAAGATGGTTCGTCGAGTATATAGATAAGTTCCCGAAGATGTTCTTAACTGTAAAAGAATTTTTGTCCATATAAAGAATATTCAGGATTCCTTCGGAAGATTACTAACAATAAACGATCAAACTTTCAATATATAGCATTATAAGGAGTTTGTTTTCAATATGACAACTGAGTGCGGCATACAGACCGAATACAATATAACATACTTCAGCTGTTGTTGTACTGTTAAAGCACACGTTATGACATGCCTAAGAAAAATCTGTGTTCGTTTCGTCGTCTCAAGCACTTCTACTTTCTATTTCCTAGAGTCATATATAAAAAATATGAAAAAATCTTTTACATTTCTTAAAGATTACTAACACTATAAACTAAATGAATTCATATACAAAAGTGTGTAATAATAATTTATATATAGTATGACTTTAAACGAGATTTATTATATACATTTGTTTGCAATAATTTTAAAAAGATAATCTTCTTTTGATTTACTGATGATATATTTTATAAGGACGTTATCTTGAAGTATTATTTTCAAGTATCTAATTAAAACAAAAACACGATCGCAACAATTTTAATAAAATTGAAATAAACTCACTAAACTTCCTGACTTGCTGATGCTTCGATTTCATCTATCTACCCTCCCTCTCGACCTAGATTATTAGATTTGTCAATCCAACCCTCACAACTTTAATTTTATTTTTTTCTAGCCTAAACAAATTTGTCAGCGGAAATAAGTGAATTTTGCGAAATAAAAGCATTCTTTATATAAACCTAAATAATAAATCAACAACAACAATCAAATTTTATTAAAATAATTACATTTGTATTAATGTTATTACGTTGGAATTAAAGAATTTTAGTATTTTTTTTTATGAGAGAAATTTCCAGAGTAAAAAATAAATATATATGTTAACTGAAGCAATTATTCAAAGTCATAACTTTTTAAAGATATGATTTTGAACAGTTTCTACTTTATTACTTACTAGCTTTTGCCCGCGACTTCGTCCGCGTTTCCGTCGTTTTTCGAAAAAAAATTAGCAGATGTCCTCCCTCATAGTTTTGACGTAACAGGCAGATTCACTTTCGTATTTTAGAAGGGCAATAGTAATATAATATGCCAATCCACAAAACTGTTGAAAAATATAAGTAACCGCAGAATATTATAATATACCCACGCTATACCCACGACTCGGTCAGCGTGTAACTCCTTGTTTTTTATTAAGATAATATATTGCTAATATTTTTAGATCAAATTAAAATGTTTCAGCGCAAAGCTTCTGGGTAGACTATGTTAAGAGTCGACCCGTCCGGCACGTGAACGTAAAGATTCCTAGAATTGCTAACCCGGGAAAGAGCGACGTATAATTGACCATGCGAGAAACAGCTAACACCGAGATCTACTCCAGCAACACGAAAAGTCTGCCCTTGAGCTTTATTGATAGTCATGGCATAGCAAACCGATACTGGGAATTGCGTTCTTTTAAATTGGAATGGAAAATTATTTGGTATTATGGGAATTCTGGGAATAAAGACAGTTTCTCCTGCACCGCAACCTGTTAAAATTTGAGCCTCGATTACATTTTGTTGCAACTGGGTTACTTTTAGCCGAGTTCCATTGCAAAGTTGAGGTGGTCTTAAATTTCGGAGCAGAATTATCGGTATGCCAATTTTTAAACAAATTATATGAGAAGGTAGTCCAGGCATACTTAAAGAATTAAAAAATTCTATCGGGTAATTAGTGGCTTCTTGTTCATCAACCATTCTATTTATTGAACTATAAACTTTGCTTTCTCCCTGTATATTAGACAGTATTTTATTATTAATTTCAGATGCCTGGTCATTGCGAGGAGTCAAAATGGACCTTTCGCAAAGCCAAGAATTGTCCCTATTTAATATAATTGTTATGTCACCGTAAACCGAAGATATAAGATGTTGTTGGGATTGCACTATACAACATAACTCAGGTGTCAGAATAAGTTTTCCTTGGTGTAGTTGTGGATAGGTACCTTCACCAATCTTCAATAATGTATCAGAAAATTCACGATTATCTGCGTTGTCTCCAGTTCTCACTCGCATATTTATAGTCAAATGCACCGATTGTATATCACGCCACAAATAAGAGCTTTTCAGGCAAGCCCTAATCTCATCAGCTCGGGTTCCCCGTGGTATTACCGGTAAGGTTTGTCGGAAATCACCACAAAATAAAACCGTAATACCGCCCATTGGTCGATCATTTTGTCTTATGTCCCTTAGAGTTCTGTCTACTGCTTCTACTCCTTTTCGATGGGCCATCGTACATTCATCCCATACGATTAAATTACACTCACGCAATACCTTAGCTTTGTCGCTATTTCTTGAAATACTACAGGTTGGACTTTCCGTGCGATCTAAATTAATTGGTATTTTTTAGACATAGTGTGAGCAGTCTTACCTCCTGGTAGCAATGTTGCAGCTATACCTGATGAAGCCACGGCAAGAGCGATTTTACGCTGATTTCGAACATAAGCTAATATTAATTTAGTCAAAAAAGTTTTCCCAGTTCCTCCAGGTGCATCTAAAAACCATATTGTTCCTAAATTATTCTGCACACTCTCGCACACGCGATCATAGACTAAGCGTTGTTCTGCAGTCATCATTGGGACACCGTTTTCTAATGTTACCAGCAGTTCCATTGGGTTGTAACCAATCTCTGCGGAATATTCCCTATTGGTAACCTCTCCGACTGAGGTTGGCGTTGGCAAAACATATTCACAAAGTGATTTACCGCCTACTGCTGTTAAGTCTTCCTGAAGAGCTAATAAGCACTGATTTATAGCCAGATCTCGAAAATTATCATTAGTTGCGCCTTCATTATTGTGAGATAAATTCCGAAGAAAGTCTTCTGCAAATTTTTCTTTATATTTTTCCCATAATTGGACAGGATCAGATAAATTACAAAATGTGAGTAATGTTACAAATAAATGGCGTAACCGTCGTGGATTATCACTAACACAGGATTCTGCTAAAGCGTCATCCCAATGTTGATCATTTTCAAGCAAATGACGCGCTTGGCAAGCTGCATGATAAGTTGGATAAACAACATCGTCTACTTTTCTCAAATCTATAAATGATGTTGGTCCTCGCACTGTATGTAATAATAATCTCAAATAAAAACACTCTGCGTTGTTAGGATGAACAGTATACACTCTACCAAGAACATGTTCTTTGAAAATACCTGTCTCGCCATCTACAGGCCTGCCTCGGCGTCTACGGTTAAAGACACCTCGTTGTTTATCGTAGGTATAATACGATGGAACTTCTTCATACAAAAGAGACTTTGCGAAATTATCAGTTTGGCAAAGTCGAAAGAATGCCAATAAAGTTGTTTGTCTAGGGTTCTCTAATCGTTCTGTAACATTTTCGGCGTTAAAATATATACGTTGACCGCCTTCCAGATGAACATCCAGATGGGTCACAGGTGGGATATCTTTCGTGAATATTAAAACTTAAGATCCGCCACACAGCTTCTGAAGAGCTGATATATCTGCCTGACTGAAATCTAGTAACTTCATCATGTTCATTTCTTAACGCAAACGTAGCTTGGTCACTGCCCTTGTTAATGTACTTACAAATATATTTAATTGACTCTACACTATTACACATTTCTACATTTATGTGAGCTTGAAATGCTCTGGACAATACAGGCAAATACGGAACGACCCACCTATTATCTAAAGTAACCTGTTGTCCAGACATTCGCTTTTCAACAGTAAAACCACCATTGTCTCTTGAACGGCGACGATATAATGGGTATCCATCATGTCCTGTTACAGTTTCATCCACTAATGCTTTTGGATACCTTTTAGTGCAACGACCGTCTTGCATGCAAGGAGCATTTGCGTTAAATGCACCACATGGACCATGTATCATATGAGTTTTAACAATGTCGTATAACAGGGGATCTGCAGTCGGATCTGGAATTTCAGCACTGATTAATCTGTCTACATCATTAGGTCGAACCTTATCTTTTAACCAAAGCAAGATATGTGCGTGAGGTAAGCCGCGTTTTTGCCACTCAACACTATACATATAACACAATACTTCTCCAAAAATGTTATCTTTGGTAAGAAGATCTATCATTGATTTTAATTTTAAATGAAACACTCTTGCAATAATATCATGGCGGTAATGCGGTGCCTGACCCTCAAGAAGCTCCCGAGTGATTTCATCCCACTTGGGATTGGTAGTTACAGTAACAAATAAGTCGGGACGTCCATATTTTCTTACGTAACAAAAAGCGTCTTGAGTACGTTCATGCATGTAGCGTGGACCACCAGTAAAAGAAGAGGGTAAAATAACTAAACGACCCATATTCACAGTATCGTTATCTTGCTGCATGGCATCGCGAAGGTGCACGTATTCTTCAGCGCGCAGCTGCCTTTGATTAGATCGTATATAAACTAATCTTTCGGTTTCAATTTTTGCGTACATGTCAAGTACAATAAACTGATTAAATAAGCCACGAAAACGTTGAAAGTATACCAATCTATTCCGTCTCACTTGCAGGTGGTAACAATAAAATTGAAGGCATGACACCTTTTTATTATAATTAGGTGCGCCTGTGCGCGGATCGGTTTGGTATACAGCGAAATTATAACCATCTTCCCCTCGACAGTATATCATAGGATATTGCAAACTGTCGTAAGCCCTGTGGGTTTCGAAAATACGTTGCAAACGATTGTCTCTGGAACGTATAACGATATCACGCCTATCACATTCCTGGTCGACCAGTACTACAGCAACTTCATTCGTGGATGGAACGTTATGACGCCCAGGGTGTTCCTGAGTTGGACGCTTATCGGCATTTATAACAATTTTATAATTGTTATTACCATCTTGAGAAAGGGCTTCTAATGCCGATTTAAAACTGCATACGTACGAATTAACCTGATGTAACATGTTCTGAAGTTGTGAAATGAGTTCAGTATTTAAATTCGGAAAATATTGATTTCTTATATTCGACTGTTCGTTGTAATCGGATACAAAATATATTTGAAGAAATTTAGGTTGTTCTTCAGGCAAAAGGGACCCTATCAAATGGTAAACCTGACCTTGTACCTTAAAAGTAGGCATGAAAGGGCCTTCTGAGATTTGTTTAGCACCAAAGGATGTCATTTGGAATGCACTATTATAAGTGCGAATATTATCTAAAAACTGTTTGGATTGCAAATGTTCCCCTAAAAGTAGTGATTTTAAAGGTTCCGGTGGGTCTTCGAACGAAGGCAAATTTATTTTACCTCCAGAACAACAGAAACCAGCAGACTCCTTCCTCCACTTCGAAGCATTACAAAAGGAACATACTACGTTCATATCGCCTATTTCAGAAGATGATCTGTAATCAATTGTGAGGTTATAAGCAAACCCACTTTTATATTTATCGGACCACGCCACCGAATTTGTAGATTGATCTACCACGTGTATATCTAAGTCATTAAGACCATGTCGAAATCTATCTGCAGTAAGACGGGCCTCTCGCTGTTCTTCTGTTTCAAGCGACCGAATATTTTCAATTCTTAATCTTTCATTAGATAAAGTAATCAATTGTTCTTGTCTCAAAGAATTGTAATAATCGCGTCCCGACTCTAGTCGTTGTTCATGCTCATGTTCATCTTCAAGAGATCGAATCATGTTATGGTGCGCCCTATCATTTGTCAAACGGTCTTGATATTGAGTAAAAATTTCAGATTCTCGAGACAAAATATGACGTTCGCGATCAGCTGTAAGCCGTAATTCCCTCTCAGTGAAGGTTTCGGACTCGCGAGATAAAATATGACGTTCGTGGTCAGCTGTAAGCCGTAATTCCCTCTCAGTGAAGGTTTCGGACTCGCGAGATAAAATATGACGTTCGCGGTCAGCTGTAAGCCGTAATTCCCTCTCAGTGAAGGTTTCGGACTCGCGAGATAAAATATGACGTTCGCGGTCAGCTGTAAGCCGTAATTCCCTCTCAGTGAAGGTTTCAGACTCGCGAGATAATGTATGCCGTTCGCGGTCAGCTGTGAGTCGCAATTCTCGTTGTAAAGCAGTTTCAGCTTCTCGGGATAACGCATGTTGTTCCCGGTCAATGGAACGCCTTAGCTCTCGTTGAGAAGAGCTTTGAGAAGCCCGTGTTGTAGCTCGTCTCGCTCTTTCAGCTGCTAATCGCATCTCTCTTTCTGGAGAGCTTTCATTAGCTCGAGATGTTGAGGCACTAACTCTCATAGAGTTTAACCGATGTGCTCTTTCCTCTTCCGATTCTTGAGAACGCGTCATTCTCATTCTCCTAGCTTGACTCGAAGTTCGAGATAAAGATGGTCGTTTTTTAGGTGGCATCGTTTATTTTATTTTTAATCGACGGTAACTTAAATTCTATTTAGTTACCCAACAAAAAACTTACGTCAGAGGTCCTAACTATAGCTAAGTATATAATAAATGGAATATAAATCTAAGTGCCTATTAAAACTAAAATAATATTCTAATCGAATTATAAATATGTACGTAGGTACCTACAAATTACAAAAGAATAAAAAATGAAAATAAAGCTATACTTAATGCGTGTGCAATACTATCTACACTTACCTACTTCACTTAAAAATGAATAATAAGAAATACCTACAACTACTGTAATTAATCAAAGTACCTATGCTAATACAAAAAAAACCTTAGATGTTCTAAGTACAGCTGCTATATAATAAAAAAATATAAATCTAAGTGCCTATTTAAACTTAAATACCTAATATTCTAATAGAATTAAACTAAGAAATATGTACCTACCTACCTACAACTTAGGTACAAAAAAAAAAGAAATGAAAATAAAGCTAAAACACGTGTGCAGTATAGGTAGATAGTAGGCAATATCTACCTATACCTACTTCACTTAAAAATAAATAAAAAATACCTATGAATACTATAATTAATAAAAGTACCTACCTACGCTTTTATCTACTCAATACAAAAAAAACTAAACATAAAATGCCCAAAACTAACCTATCAGTAACTAAAAATCTAACAATAATCTAATCTATCTATCTATTATCTAATCTAAAAATCGAATCTAAATCTACTTAAAAAGAAATAAAATAGGAACTATTAATAGTTAAGAATTTAAACAAAACTAAAACTAATTTAGAAAATAACAACAAAAGAAATTAAAATAAACTATTTAAAGACAAAAAGTCGCGCTGATAAGCACGGTTTATAAAATAACAATTATTGTCTGTCATTAAAGTTCAACACTCTGAACGCATCAACAGCCAAATATTGAATGACGCTTGCGCTCGCCTCCCGCCCCTTTTATACTCTGCCGCCGCGAGCCCCGTCGAGCGCGGCAACCGTTACGCAAAAATAATCCTTATAGCTTGATTCACTATTCACGCGCGATGTCTTGTTGGCGTATTTCATGTAAGTAAGTATAAGTTTGGTGTTTCTATACCGATTTCAATGATTCTTTTTTTATTGAATTGGTGCTAATGTTTATTTTTTTTTAATTAGGAATGATGGTGAGCATTATTGGTTTTATAAACGTAAAAGTAAACAAATATAATAAGAAATCTCCGAACTGCTAAGCTATCGAGAGTTATGCGTGTTATTGTGAGTTAACTATAAAAGGTAGATATATGCTGTCTTGGAATATTTTTCGTGTATTTTTATGTAGAATATTTCCGTTATACATAGTTTCTATGTAGCTCTAACCATTAAGGCTGTACACGCGACGGAAGCTTAAAAAATCAAGCAACTTCTCCCATTTTCTCAACATTTCCTTTCACTGCTCTGCTCCTATTCATTGTAGTGTGATGAAAAGTATACTATTACCTGCCCAGGAGTATAAAGAATAATTGTACTAAGTTTCGTTAAAATCCGTCGAGTAGTTTTTTTTTCTATAAATAACATACAAACAAACAGACAGACAGACAGACAGACAAAAATTTTTTTAACTGCATTTTTGGCATCAGTATCGAACACTAATCACCCCCTGCTACTTATTTTGTAAATATATTTCATGTACAGAATTGACCTCTCTACAGATTTATTATAAGTATAGATATCCTAAATACAAGTTTTAAAAAACTATTTTTTCACCTTATTGCAATATTACTTATAAATAATAGCAGTTTTACGAGATCGGTCCTAATTTATAATTATTGCAACGCAGACTGAGGTTATAAGTTTTATAAAAAAAACTATGTATATAACTATGAGGGCATGTATGAAGAGATTGATGATTGTGGCCGAGTCGAAAGAGGTATACAGGGACCGTAGCGTTTGGCGTTCCGTCGTCTCTGGCTACCCCGCTAGGGATATGGCGTGAAACTAAATAAATAAATAAATGAAATAAAAAAAAACTATCAATAAAATTAAACTTAAGCTATATGGTAGCTATAAATATAATCTATAACATTTGTACAACAATACTAAGAACTAAAATATATGAATTTTACAAACAGAGTCATATGCCACAGCCTCTTCCCTTCCACACCCTTCTCCCCATTTGTTAGGAGTGGTTACTATTGATATCAAAAATATTATTAATTTATTACATATTTCTGGACAGATGACGTGGTATTTTGGCAATTATGATATAAAAAGATAAAATTTAAAGCTTATTGTTAAAATGTTGTGGTCTTATATTCGTATCATATATAGAAACTTCATTAAATACCGTTATTAATTTGTTCGCCAAATGAACCCTAATTTTATTAAGATCCCTAAGGGTTATGTTAAATTCATTTTATCCACACATAGCTTCTTTTGTTCACATTACTTTATTTGTTTAGTTCTTTATTAATTGGTATTAGTACTTCAAACAGCAATGAATAATATTCTATTTTACAGATGATATCAAATTAAAGTGAAGATCTCAAATTAAATTTAAAAATTCAATCAATGGATTTAGTATGTACAGATTTTTGTAATTATACTTTTATTTGGGAACTGTGATTCAATAAATGTAATCTTGGATATAATAAAAAATGTTTAAAAGATAAGATGGATATAGCAATCGCTCCTAAATTATATTAATGGTTGTCTATTATTATTATTAATCTATGTCGTACTTTTTAGGCAATGTCAGAAGTTGCCCCAAAAGACAAAAATTACTTCGGCAACGAAGATAAAGAAAATACTTCATATAAAAGAGGGCAATGCCACACAATTAGTAATGTTACCGAGAATGTCACATTTTTTGGACCGCGGGCAAGTTAATACTGTTCTAGAATTGTACCGAAATACATATATAGAAAAAGTAAACATCATTGTATGATTGAAAAATATCACCATGTTTATACGTAATAATATTTTAAAAGTAGCGAAATAAGAAAGCCTGTTTTTTTAAATTTTCAGGTACATCCCTGAAGTCTTACATTTTTGTATTAAATCTACAAAAAAAAAAAAATATATTTAATGACAAATAAAATTATAATATAAATAATATTTTATTTGTACTTCAACAATAAAATAACAAAAAAACAACATTAAGACAGTACTGCGTGTACGTGTGCGTGCGTGCGTATATTTGATATAAATTGATATTCGATGGACTGTGATAGATTTTACTCGTGCCTTTTCTTTTGGTGTCAAACAGTAAATTTTTCGGATTAAATATGATACGGATAATAAGTAAAGCAATGTTGTATTTCGAACAAGTAAGTGTAGCACTTCTTAATGTTGACTTAAAGGTCATGAGACATTAAATATAACGCAAAAAGTTATATCTTAGAGATAGTCAATGTCATTAATCGTTGTTTAAAAAGCAAACGGGCATTGTTATCTAAATCTAATAAAAGTGTTCTGTTTTGACGACGTTAATCTGTAAATATTGGTCAGTTCTTACAATTTAATTAGAACTGACTAATACTTATAAATTAACTAAAATCAAAAAGGTTTTGAAAATCACAAAATATTTAATGGATGTTACAAAGTGTGGTAACCTCCTTAATTCATTTAAAAATGTACCGAAATAGTTTAAATAAACTGTGGACTCACGATCGACGACAAATAAAGAAAAATATTTAATTAAAGAGTTCAATAATTGTAAGAATAAAGCTGTAAAGTCATAGCTTCGTCAATCGATTATGAAATTAAGTACTCAGAACTCGAATAAAAGAGCGAAGTGAATAACACTGAAGATTTAAGGAGAGTTTTATAAGGTATTTAACGATAGGGTTAGTAGATTCCATTAAACATAAAGTACACTATTAAAAATACAAAATAGAAATAAGAAAGAAGACTTGAATGAACTGTATTAAATAACGGGAGAGTTATTGTAATACGGGAGTATTATATTCATGGTACGTGGAGATGGTTTGAGACACTTTGTTACTCTGCGTGTTTATTTTCTATATGGCCTGAATTTTAAGAAGCTACCTAATGATACAATTCGAGACGTGTTAGAATAACATGAGATCAGATGAAAGTTTTAGCCTGGTAATGGAAAAGTCACAAAATACTTTCTTTCTTATTTCTTCATTGGCTGTTGATTAGAAGCAAACTGTTATTGTTACCACATAATATAGATCTTTTTGTTTGAATTTGTGAGGGTTATAAAAATAAAAATAAATCATTTGATACGATATATGATATAAAAATCCCATAGAAAATAGATACTTAAGATAATTATAATGATAGTGACAATATGTAATTTAATTAGATAACATTATTAATAAATGAAATGATAAAATTCAACTAACAAAAGTAACACAGTCTAATGAGTTTGTTTTGCAACTGTTATGTTGGTTAATAGGATTTACTTATAAGCTTGTAAATTTCTTTATTAATTTCAATTTTAAACAAATAACAATTTAACATACTCAGTTCTAATTAGATGTGAAGGAGTTACGTGCTTTATTAGTCGTGGAATTTATTAATAGATTTTATTTTTTATGTATTGTATTTAATTTATGCCTGCTTATTAAGAGCAAATTGATTAATGAATTTTATATTGATAACATTTACTTATTTATAAAACTGCAAAGGATTACCTATTATTTTTTCTTACACAACTTCCAATCTATGACAATACGTTATAGACATAACATTTTAACGATTATTCTGGACATAAGAAAACTTATTTCATACCTTATCTGTTAATACTTAATATTCAGCAAAACCTTAAAACTAATCCCACGTTAATAATACTTGAACTTTTGGTGACACTTAGTTAAATACTTATTTTGGTTTTCTCTGACGCTTTTTATTTCCAATAAATGCATTGCTAGCCTAATTATCTTGAAAACTGTGATTTTATCTTTAAATTTTTTAACTATACAACTCAAAGCCTAGTTCCATTTAATCACTATTTATTTTTAAACAAAGATCTTCGTGATTGAAGTCCATGGGTCCGTTTCGCTCACATCAATCTCTCGTATCTCTGAGAGATCGTGTCGCAGTCATACACAAAGGTTATCTCTATCAATTTCAGTATCGTAAATTGAAGACTCTCAAACAAATTGTAATTTAATATTTGTATTGATAAAATAAAATAAGTTGATATACAATTTTTTTTATACTTTTTTTATATACAAACAATAATGTTAAACAAAACACTAAATAATGATCAAGTATAGTAGTAGTATTATTATCGTTTCAGTCTTTAGAGATTTAACACATAAATGTAAAAAACGTTTGTCGTGATTCCAAATAATATAATATTATGAAATATTAATATAACCAACCAACTAAATCGACAAGATGGTTCGTCGAGTATATAGATAAGTTCCCGAAGATGTTCTTAACTGTAAAAGAATTTTTGTCCATATAAAGAATATTCAGGATTCCTTCGGAAGATTACTAACAATAAACGATCAAACTTTCAATATATAGCATTATAAGGAGTTTGTTTTCAATATGACAACTGAGTGCGGCATACAGACCGAATACAATATAACATACTTCAGCTGTTGTTGTACTGTTAAAGCACACGTTATGACATGCCTAAGAAAAATCTGTGTTCGTTTCGTCGTCTCAAGCACTTCTACTTTCTATGTCCTAGAGTCATATATAAAGAATATGAAAAAATCTTTTACATTTCTTAAAGATTACTAACACTATAAACTAAATAAATTCATATACAAAAGTGAGTAATAATAATTTATATATAGTATAACTTTAAACGAGATTTATGATAAATATTTGTTTGCAACAATTTTAAAAAGATAATCTTCTTTTGATTTACTGATGATATATTTTATAAGGACGTTATCTTGAAGTATTATTTTCAAGTATCTAATTAAAACAAAAACACGATCGCAACAATTTTAATAAAATTGAAATAAACTCACTAAACTTCCTGACTTGCTGATGCTTCGATTTCATTTATCTACCCTCCCTCTCGACCTAGATTATTAGATTTGTCAATCCAACCCTCACAACTTTAATTTTATTTTTTTCTAGCCTAAACAAATTTGTCAGCGGAAATAAGTGAATTTTGTGAAATAAAAGCATTCTTTATATAAACCTAAATAATAAATCAACAACAAAAATCAAATTTTATTAAAATAAATTTATTTGTATTAATGTTATTTATATACATCGGAATTAAAGAATAAATCAAATTTTAGTATATTTTTTTATGGGAGAAATTTCCAGAGTAAAAAATAAATATATATGTTAACTGAAGCAATTATTTATAGTCATAACTTTTTAAATTAATTAAAATGTAACAATTTTATAATATGTTACACAATTGAGCAATTCATTATACAGTCTCTTAGGATTAACGTCATTAATAATTATAATAAGTGGTATTTTAAATATTTAATTTAAACAAAAAGTATTGTATCAATATACGCAAAGGACGTAATTGAAACATGAGACAACATTTTAGAGGCAGAATAATAAAAAAAAATGAACGAATCTTATATTACTTGTAATTTACAGAGAACCACATACGTTTAATTAATTGTTTCAAATAATAGCTGATAGATATGTATTATATTAGTGAAAATGAAAAGATAAAAAGCACGTAACGAATAGAGTATAAATGTTGGTAGGGATGGATAAGGGAAGATAGAAGACGATCTTAACATTATTACTCAATATTTTATTAAATTTTCTATGTTCTATTCAATCAGTTTGTCTTCTCTTGTAAATATAATCTTTTAATGATATTGTTTTGTTACAGATTGACTTGATTTGGTCCTCACACTTGAACAGATGTCAAGTAAGCATAAACTAAACATAAGATATTTATAGAGTAAATAAACGGTTTACTAGGTTACATAAAGGTTATATATGGTACAATACAATTGGTAACTTTTAAGTAAAATTATATATCCGCTCTCAAAACCAATTACTCGTAGCTGAAAGTTGAGCGTTAACTAAATGTTATACTGACATTACTCGACAGGGTCGCGATACGTCCATCATATTTTTATTGTATTACTGTCTGTTTTGGAAATTCGGTTTTATCAAAGTAATCACTGTTAATATCGTTAAATTTTCAAGTTTTATTTCAAAGCGTAGTGACAAAATTCTAATATATACATATCTAATATCTATATAATAGAATTTTATGTCACTTTAAGATTTATATATAAACCATGGTTTAGAACACAACCCGTTGTGAATATTATCGAGGTCATAACCAAGCTTGTTTTTAAATAAACGGTATGCATTTTATGGTCCATACAATATAGTCACATTTTTATATTAATCTCGAAAATAATATTCTACACATACTCCTATTTATATTGTATTATTGTATCAAGCCGAGTCTAGGGTCTAATTCCGATATCGCGGGTCATTTATTAAATAACTTAAGCGCTTGAGGCTTGATAATATAATACGAGTATAATGTTTTTGCTTTAATAAATCTGTAGATGTTATAATTTTGTTTTATATAAGTTGTAAGTTTCTATTTTACTAATTATGAAGTAAAAATAAATAAATGAAAGCTTATTATTAGAATGGTGTGTTTCCATTTCTGTTAGTATTATAAAACAATATATTTTTTTTATTATTTTATTTTTATACGCTTATGATATGTTATGCTACTATTAAATTTTGACTTAAAGGTTATAAGACATTAAATGTAGAATAATAAATAAAACCTCAGGGATGGTCAATCTCATTAACCTTCACATGGTAGAAGATATATATAATTCAAATTAAATACTAAGAGATATGGTATAAAAAACTGAAGCTTCTTCGCTAGGTAAAGCGTTAGTTCATCATCTTCCTGCCTAAGTGCCGACCCCAAAATGGGATAAGTCCCATTTTGGGGTCGGCACAGTATGTTTTTTCTTTCCATACTCTCCTGTTACTCGTCATCTCTGTACACACTCCATTCTTCTCCATATCGTCTTTCACGCAATCCATCCATCTTTTCTTCGGCCGTCCACTACCTGTCCATCCCTCCACTACCATACCATACCTAGCACTCTTTTGGTCACGTGCCTTTCATCCCTCCTCATAACATGCCTATACCATGACAGACGGCTACCTCTAATTTTTTCTGTCACTGGCGCTACTCCTAAGTTTCCCCTAATATACTCATTTCTTATTCTATCCCTTCTTGTCACCCCACACATTCATCTTAACATTCGCATCTCCGTTACATGCAAACGCTTTTCATCCATCACCTTCATCGCCCAGCACTCAGATCCATACATAACGATAGATCTAATGATGTTTTTATAAATTCTCCCCTTTAGTTTAAGGGGAATTCGGGCATCACATGTCGTCACAGCGACTTGTCGCCATTTCATCTATCCTGTGTTGATTCTGTGCTTTACGTCCCGGTCAATATTGCCGTCGCTTTGAGTCAGAGAATCCAGATAGCGAAACTTTGAGCAGACTGGTAACGGTACTCCGTCGAACAAAATAGGAAACAAACTGGAGACACCGCCGAAATCGCAGAACATGTGCTCTGTTTTAGTTCTGCTCACTTCCAGGCCGACACTCTCCAGCTTTAGTTGCCATTTTACCAGTCTACTCTGCATATCAATTCCATCTTCGCCGACAAAAACAATATTATCAGCAAAAAGTATGCACCAGGGTGCCTCTTCCTGTATGTCCAATGTCAGAGAATCCATTATTAAAGTCCAGGTAAAGCGTTAGTTATTAATTTATAATTATTGTATACATTGTATAATAAAATATAATAAGACTTCGTTAAGTTGTTGCCACATTTGTATTTTACGTTACGCTTATACACACAAACTACGCCTTATTAATTATATATATTTGTATATATATTTATATTTATATTCATTGTTGTGTATGATAATTGTACTTTTTAACATTTTAAATATCGTTGCGATAAACGAACGCTTTTATTTGATGTATTACGTGTTTATAAGTTTTTAATTTTTTTACATTTTCTTAGCCGCAGGAGTTAATATTTGAAGTAAGTATGGTTGTAGAATTAATACTCGGGAATCGAATGGACTTACTCCCTTTAAAGATACCTGTCAATTTATAATGTAAAATATACTTTTATAATTTCGACATGCATAAAAATAATACTTGTAGTAATAAATACTTTATGTATTTTAAACAACGAGATAAAGCTTAACTCTAAAAACACTACACTTGTTAAAGCTAGTTATTGAAGCTGATTTTACTATAAATAAGGCCATACAAGTTTGCTGGCGTTGTTATATTTCGGACGACTTGTAAAATAAGCTTATTTATATTTTGTTATTAATAATATATTTATTATTGTTACTAACAAAATATAATTCTTTTACAAAGTACTTTTCAACAAAAAACATTAGTAAAACAAAATATTATTACCTTAAGCATACACTTTTTCACTTACAAATACTACATAATAACAATACTAATAAAGATATTTGTTATACATACCTACTTATAATACAAACCAGCTTGTAGAGTATGTTAACAACATCCGAGGTACATGATGCCGATGAAGCTGTCTTATGAACATATACTCTAATCCTTGATGATTTTACCACGTTTTACTTAGCTCGTCTTCGTCACGCCTGTCTGTTTGTGGCGATCAAATCTTGCAATCGAAATTTCAACCACTGTCCAGCTAGCTAGAGCGCTGAAATTTTCAGGATCGTTCAGAAGTCGGTGACAATGCAATATTCAAGCATAAAAAAAATTTAAAAAGTAGAACATAATAAAATAATAAAAAAATAAATAAAAACCCACGTTTTACAAATGCACTCAAAAGAAGAAAATAATTTTGCCCTATGGCAGCTCTGAGCTCCACGTCTGCCTCACTCTATCACCCCTCCTGCAGCTGTTGCCCTTATTTGTGTCACTCGTAATCTTTTACTAAGCTGAAGACTGAAAACGTGGGGCGCATCATTTGGTGATTTATGCATATGTATTGATTAGTTATCAAGTTTCAGTTTTACGTTTTTACGTAACGGTAGGCTTTAACATCGACTAACTATAAACATTTATTAGACTAAAACAATTTTGATAAGCATAAGGATGACCCTAACATATGATCTTTGATAAAGAATGGCTGATATATATAAAGGATAAAGTTGTTTCTTCAATAATTATTATTTACTTACTACAATGAAATCTTGCAAAATTGAGACCTTAAACTTTTACAATACAATAATAAATACTAATAATTTCTAACAATACTTTGTTATTAAATCCCACCGCACCCATCCAAATTGTTCACTGTTAATTTTAAAACTTTGAGATACTTTCTGAAGTTAAATTAAATAAAGTTGTCGTCTTGAAATTCATTAAAAAAAATACTCATCCAAAATAAAATAAACTTATAAAAGCACTTGGCAGTACCAAGTACCTTTAACAAAAGAACTGGAAACAAAAAATTATTATTAAATTTGATGATGCTAAATCATGTCATAGTGAATAATTTTGCTCTGGATCTTCTTGTCAGGTATAAAAAATAAGGAAAAAATTATGAATGGTAAACTTACATACTCCATGAGTGTCGTTAAATTAAAACAATAAACAATAATTATTTCTATTCAATGGATCCAAACAATCACATAAGAGCCACGCTGATTGACGTGGATTCAATTAATTAAAAATAAATAACGTTACTGATGTTCTCCTCCACATTATTTGGTTTGATTACAAAATCTATGAAGTAGTTGACATGTTTGTTATATGTATTTAATTTTTTCATCGAAATTTTACCAAAAATTATAAATAAATAAATTATGAATTATACCTTTGCTACAGGCTGTAAAGTCTCTTTACAGAGATCACTCAGTCTGTGTGCGAGTAGGAGCTGGCATGTCGTCTTAGTTTGACATCCAATCGAGTGTTAAGCAAGGTTGCGCTATGTCAACTTGGTTGTTCAATTTGTATTTGTATAATTGTCTCCAAGGCGTGAAAGACAGTGACATTGGAGTGAAAGTAGGTGACCTTAAGGTCAATTGCTTGATATGAACAGATGATGCAGTGCTCATTGCATCATCAGAATGCAATTTGCAGGCATTGGTCACCACTCTGAAAGATGGGGGTGAAATTAATGGTCTAAACCTGAATGTAGATAAGACGAAGGTTCTGATATTTGAAAGAAATGAAGAAAGAACATATAGTAAGATCAACGTGAATGATAAGATAATAAAACAAGTGAATGAAGTGGTATATTTGGGAAGTATGTTTAGCAGAGACGGAAGATACGAAATGGATGTGGAAAGGCGTATTGCTGCCGGTAACAAAGTCAACGGTGCTTTGACTGCATTGTTGAGACGGCAAAACGTCAGCATAGCTGCACGTTTGGCTGTACACAATGCAGTTTTGCTACCGACGCTGTTAAACGGCAGCCAAACGAAGGTAACACAGAAGAAGAATGTAAGAAAGTTGAATGCTGTGGAGATGCGATCTCTTCGCAGAATATGCTGAGTCAGTCTTGCTGATCGAATCCGTAATAAAGAGATCCACAAAATGGCAGGTATTAGCAAAGATGTCATGGTGAGAATGAAGAAGAACGTGCTCAGGTGGTTTGGGCACGTCGAACGAATGAGTGATGAAAGAATGGTAAAAAAGATTTATATAGGAAAAGTGAGCAGTAAGAGAGACGGGGGGAGGCCTCGAGTGACCTTCGAAAACACAGTATCTATGATACTGGAGGAAGGTCACGTAAAAAGCATGAGGACCCCTCGGAGGGCATGTATGAAGAGGTTGATGTCTGTGGCCGAGGCGAAAGAGGTATGCAGGGACCGTAGTGTTTGGCGCTCCGTCGTCTCTGGCTACCCCGTAAGGGATATGGCTTGAAGCTAAATAAAAAAATAATAATATCGAAATCATAATATGCTAGAACTCTGTAGGAGATAAAATAAGGCACGATAGATTTGCATCCTTGATTTCTAGCATGTTAGAAACAATGTTGCTCGTGGAAGTTGAATGTGACCCATAGTATCATCTGTATAAAATAGATAAAATGAAATGGTTCTTGTTTTACTGCTATTTACATTTTAAAACTTTAATTTTGATACGTCATTAAACTGTATTTATGAGATACTTGAAAAATCACCTCTGATAAAACAGATAATAATTACTCCTTTATCATGATAGGATCCCGTAATGCATATAAATTTTCTAATTAAAATAGTTGTTGGGGTCGAACACATAATTATACTGTTTTTACAAAACTACTCTCCATGATAGGAATAAAATAAAAAGTTCAGTCAGTTTTATAGATAAAAAAATGTAACAGTAACAATCTATTTTTAATTTAATTTATTAACAATTGTGACGTCATGACGTGACGTATGAACATTCTTAATCATGATCACACAAACAGAATATAATATTTTATTTTAATATTTATAAATTTCAAATATTTAAAAGGTAAAGTCAATATATAAACATATTCATTTCCTTGAAAGTTCCCGGAAGCGACGCTCCGTTGCGGACAGTCAGAGACGCTGCACTTATAGACTTGCTGTCACATGTCTGAAACGTTCAGATACATACTTTGATACATTTTGAACATGAAAGAAATTATTTTCAATTTTGTTCTACACACAAATCATATGTATACATTTTTTTTTGCTTTTATATTACTTATTTATTATTTCTATTCTTTTAAAACATGTTTCAAATAAAATTTCTTCTGAATTCAGCATATTGTATTTTATGATTACGGATGTTTATTTAAGAGTTTAAATTTATTAAGACATGTAACTCACCACAATCCCAGCAATATTAAGTCGTCTGGAAGTGATCGTCACTTAGCTATCGTATTATTTGAAGGAATCAGAATATTTTGTTTTTTTAAATAAAATATTTTATTTAATTAACCTGTTTTATTATATTAATTAAAAAGTGCAGACAGCAAAGTGTAAAAGTTTCCGTAGGAGTTGCATACATATTATTATTCTAATAGCATCTGTCGCCACCGTTCTAAAGCGATCGCGCAGTATTTGTTACTAACGTATCAGCTATTCTAGTGCCGCAATTTATTACCAACCCTCCAATTGATATCGTGAAAAATTAGTTAATATTAATATCATAACTCTCTTGCTTCGTAAGCAACTATTCATTGTAATCAAATGACGTAGTACAAATAACGAGGCGACCTACTGCTAAGAAACCTTATTAAATAATGTTATATCATATAAAGAAAATATTCCGCGAGGCTGCTTATTATTGTAGATAAATACGTTCCACATTGGTTAGTTCATCTTATTTAGTTTATACTAATTCCAGCTATGTGAATATATCTAAAGTGAATTCCTTCAGTTATATTATTTACACAACTTTTTCTATACTTTATTAAAAATTTCAAACCTGCAATAGTTAACAATAAAAACTCATTTATTTTTTATTTATATTAATTTTTAAAAAGAGTTTTTAACTCATGGTCATGGGGTACAAGACCTCAAACGGATTTTTGAAAGCATACAGATTGGAAAAATAATAATATTGTATAACTTTTTGGCTTACTTTAATATAAATAAATGAAAGAAAGACGAAAGAAAGAAAAGAGTGATTGTCACGTGTTAAATATGTAAGATTGATCTTAAATGTTAATAAATATTTAAACAAAATTTTAGATTAAGTTATTTAGTTGTTTAAGTTATTTAGTAATTATATATTTATTTAAAAAGTAAAATAAGTTACATAGTTATTTACATTTTTTCTGTGATTTAGCTCTATATTTACCAACTCATTCATAAGGAAGCATAAATATTGTCACAAAATACAAAACAGTTTCCGATTTCGGAAGTACAGTTCTTACGGTAATATAACGGATTACTTTATTAAAATATATATTATTTTAGTTTAAGTGTTGCATTGGGACTGCAGTTGACACATATGTTGTTTCAATATACAGTAAATATTACAAATTGGTTAATAAAACTTTTAACACTCGACAAGATGTTCGTTCTCAATTTTGGTGTCATATAATTGTTGCAACATCCACCAACGACAACATATGCAATGCAACTTATAAGTTCCCGTTAAAACTATCTAGTAGGTTACAAAAATATAATTAAGTATATAAATATATAATGGAACCAACATTATATTTTTTAAACGATATAGTTTCTAATTTATTCATTTGATTGACCTGGTGACTAGTGACAAGTTGCCCTTGTACATTTACAAAATTTAGCTGTAGCTTCTTAAAGTATTTCTGAATCATAGATGTTGAAACAAACTGATTATAATAAATAAAACAAATAATAAATCAGTTCCAGCCCTTCTGTTTTTAACAAAGATAAATTGTTTGCAGTAAGCGCCAGCAACTCAAATGAGTTGCCGCGGTCACTTTGTCGTTGACACTTAGAATGTTTTTAAGGACTTGAAATGGTAATTTATATAGTGAATTAAAACGTTAAATTTTTCAGGCCTTAGTATGCATTTTTTAGAGGAGGTAAAAAAAATATTTTTCATAGAAATAATCGTGAAACTGGAAACAAACTTTTAAAAATATAATTACACTCAATATTATCTCACCTAAAAATTGCCTGTAGACTAATCTACGTAGGCTAAAACCTAATGGGATACCACGTAAAAAAACACAACTCCACAGATACTCCACAGATAACGCGACACTATAATATAGTGTCGGGTCAGCTTTTCATGAATTTTATTCAAACTCATTCCGTCTAAACGGATATTGCAGTATTTTTTTATTACTGCGATTTCCACCCAGAAAGTATCTTTTAAGGGTACATGAGAAAAATTAAAAATTGTATTTACTTATGATAAGAAGTACGGCTTGCGGATACAAATCAGAACACGAACAAACACGAACTTCAGTAATAGATTAAGATAGATTAAACTTAATATCGAGAAAAAGAAAATAATTTTAGGAATTTTCATATATTAAAAAAGCATTCGATACTGTGAGCCACGAGCATTAAAACAAGTAGGAATCGCAGAAACAGCAATTGAAATAGATACCATATCTTTAAAATTTATTCATAAATTAGCACTTCCGGTTAATCAACTACGGTCTTCCAAAAGGATCTATATATTATTACATATTAACAATATACATGTCATTGGACCTTAAGAAGATGACACAATATGCGCTGATGGTAAAAGTTTATTTTATTACGGTAAATCAATCATCTCCATTATAATAGAAGCAGAGTACGATTTGAATACCTGACAAATCTCATTCCTATTAACAATCAACATATCTAAAACAAACTCACAGTGTCTTCCAAAATAAGTGCAATTACACTATTTATAATTCATTAGTAAAAATATTTTAAAATCTCTGCAAACAACTCAAAACAGAATTGAAAAACTTTGATTTTAATTATTATTTTTTAAACCTACAACTAAAATATGCAAAGGAACAAATATCATGAACCTAACGCAATTATACAAATATAATATACGTGTTCAGAAAATATACATTCGAAAAATATATAAAAAGTAAATAAACATATAAATGAATATGAAATAAGACAAATATATAAATGAATATTTAAAATTTTTATATAGATAATAAATTATTAATTTAGTTATATGAATTCCTTTCTGTAGGATCTATAAGAGTTCGTTTGCTCAACGTTTTTAATTACCTTTGGTAGACGTCAAATTAGTTATACTAAAATAATAAGTTTTAACTTTTTACAGGTTGACATTAAAATGTCTTTCCCTTTTAGCGTCTTATCTCTGTATGGTTCAGCCTAATAGAAATAACTAATTTTATTTATTTATTTATTTAAACTATCTAATTAAATATAAGCAGCTGCCATCATTGTGGTATAAATAGTTAATTATAATATTCTGTATTCTGTTGTACGTATGAGTACGTCTCAGTCATTTATTTCATTGTGATATTTGTAACAACTTCACTGTTATTTACACAGTTTCCTAAAGCGAACTGAATTTATATAGTAGATATAAATTGTGATTAAATTAAATATTTTATATTGTTTTTTTGTGTATGCTATTGCGATTGACTGGTGGAAAATGCTTTAGAATGAAATTCGGCAGTCGTTGAAGTTTTTGTATAAATATTAATAAAACAAATATATAAATAATAAATAGCACAGTTGTATAAAATATGCAATTACCTATCTTTAAATTTTATTTATATTTTATGGTTTCAATAAATCTACACATTTGTTTATTTCTTCAAAAATGTTTTAACTATCATATTATCTAAGACTTAAATAAATATTAAGACAATACTTATACAAAACTAGCTTTTGTTTACGGCTCTGCTCATAGTTCTTTATAGTCTAAAGACGTTCTATAAATAGAGTTTTTCATACAAACTTTCATCCTCCATTTCAACCCGTTCAAACCCATTCCATACAATGGTCGACCTCATATTGTCTTTCCGCTTAATATACATTTATAGATAAAATAATAAAGCTTGCTTGACTAAACTTCAATGTAGATGAAAAATACTTTTAGTGGTTTTATACACTTGATAGAGGTTAACATCTTGTTTGATGCTTGTAGTTTTATTATCGTAGAGAAATAAAGAAAATAATATGATAGTGTAAGCCGACAATAGAATTCTTTTGGAAAACTTTCATATTGTAGCCGCGTAGAGTCTTAACCATAAGAGATTGTGTTTCAATATATTATTGCATATTAACTAATACTATTTTAAGATAATAGGATTGTAATTACATTCTATCTGTAAACCGGTGGACCTCTTCATTCTGTTGGTTATTATTTTCTAGTCGTGAATGTAAATAATTCTAAACAACATGGCGCTGTTGTTAAAATTATTTACATTCACGACTAGACTAGACATCTTTCAAAGAAATTTATTTAAATGTTTTTAATTTAGAGGAGCTCCAGAATAACTACAACAATAATACTTAAAATAAAAATCATTCTTATGAAGTAATTATTCATCTATATGTTTTATATGTATAAGCCTAGTACGATTGGGCAGGACACTATTTAATGTTTAAAATGAAGTTACTGAGAAGAATAAATAATTTAATAATGAGGCAATATCGAGATGATTGCACCGCGAACTACTCGGGACAAATTTTGACGAAATGAAATATATTATTGAGGTGTTTACTATCTTGATTATTATATAGAGTATTTTTTTTATTGTTATTTCCGGGTAATAAACCTTATTTGGGATATATTTACAACTTTACTTGTAAATTAATAACCCCAAATTACTGTAAAACAAAAGGAAAAGGAAACATAAAAAAGATTGTCACCAAACACAAAGAAGTTTCCGGCCTCGGACGCGGACCACGACCGTGTTATTTTAATGAAAGATATATTTTTGTAAAAATTATTTTGAAAAAATATGCCTGGTTTGAAAAAAAAAATCTATGGTTTTCGGAATGTAATTAACACAAAATGTTGATTCAGAGCCTAGTAAAACTCTTAATTCGACTATAAAATGATCGTTCTGAATATTGTCGACATAATATAAAAGTTTAAGCACTCACTGGAAATAACAAATGCAATAAATGCAATGAAACTTATAAATTTGTTGTTGCATCTATGAGATAAATACTCGTATAATGTTTCATAGAAGTAATCATCTTCTAAGTATATATGATAACATAATATTATATTATAATATATTTATTATGATCATTTGTATCATTAGACTGGTCACTTAAGTTTTTATAATCACAAATGTTTATACATACCAATGCATTATCATCTTTTACTTGAAAATAGTCTCTAAAAGAGTGGTACTACACCATTCAAGTCTTTAAACATTTAATATATAAATATAAATAAACGTTTGCATAATATAAGGATCTGATAGTGAAGATGTCTTTGATACGAGAAACGACAAAAAAAACGTGGAAAACTCAAATATTTATATATATAAAGGTTATTTAGGATTCAGGAGTAATTTAATAAACGATTAAATTTATAACAGCCCTGGTTGAGCTTGTCTACTAAGTGTCCACTGACTATTAAAGAGCGACCGAATACGATATAATATACTTTCGTACAACTATGTAGTTACAACACACGTTTAGTGCATCTACATAAAGGGATTCTGATGAATCTAACATGCCAAGAAAAATATTTTTTTGTCAGTTTTGTACATCCTTAATAACTTTCTTCTTCCTAGAGCCAGATAAGAAGAAAATAAAAAAACTTTCACCTGATACATGTGAGTAGCAAGTATTAATAGTATATAAGTATATATTCATTTGTGAAACTTTTAAAAAGTTAAATTACATATAAAACTTTTACAGACAAAATTTGTTGAATATCTGTTTAAGATAGGTTTCTTTTTATGATATATTAATATTTTATTAAGATGTGCCCTTGAGTATACTACTTTTAATAATTGTTTTCATTTAGATTTATTATAACAGGTTGTGATCAGACAGAGAGTGAGTATATATACACATTGAGCGTCGCTGAAGCTGATGCTCGCGTATCAGATGTATAAGATCATAATGTTATCAATGAACAATACTAAACAATTTGTCAAAAGTAAATTTCAGTATTACTTATATGAACACATAATACATAATAGTGTGAGATTTGTCAAAGTTAAAATTTAAATTGATGATGTTTGCAGAACTATTTGCATGTAAAATGTAATATAAATAAATTAAAGAATATATATTTATTTTTATATTGCAGATATTATAAACTATAATCTATTTTAAAAATAAAGAAAGTGTGGCTTCATTTCTGTTAATATATAGTATACATTTCTTTAAAAAATCCTCATAAACCCAAAATTTTTATGAATAAGTGAACAATAGAATAAAATAGTGGTAAATAGATTGCGATTTCTGTTACATAATAATATTTCAAACAAAAGATGAAACTCTCCAAAATACAAGTTTATCTTTTTCCTTCTTAATTTCCTGACACAAATACGAAGTGCAAGATCTTGATCTAATCATCTTAACATAGCGATCACTATTATGACAGTTTAAGTTTAAATTGGAGTTAATATTGTAACTTTCTCTCTCTCTTTCTTTCTCTCGGAGCGTGGGATGTAAGAGGGAAGAATTCGATACATAGTTTTCCATAATGTATATCACGCAATCTGCCAATATTTTATATAATGAATATTTATTCTTCAGCTTGGCTTACAAAAAAATAATATCTTTTGATAAAAATCTATAGGGGTATAGATAACTATTAACATTGAATATATTCTCAAAATTTTAATGCAGGGTACAAAATGTAGTTTCGGCATTATTGTAATAAAAGAAATCCAGATTTATAATGTAGAACATTCAAATCTATCTCTTATCTAAGCTAGCTTAAGTGTTCCGGCATACTTTACTTGTTAATAATAACATTATATTTAATGTTTCTTTATTTATGTCGTGAATGTATTGTTACAGATTGACTCCACTGGATCTCGGATTGATCGGACAATAAGTAAGTATTAGCGGTTTAAACTTATTTGGTAAATATCACTTTTAACAGTCAGAATAGAAAACAAACTGATTTGGCATCCAGTTCTTTCGTTGAAATACGATTCTCTTATTACAATTTCATGTTGAACTGGCTCTTATATGAGTCGCATCTGATTGGCTACACCTAGGCTTTACTATTTTTGAAAAAAAAAACCTTACTCACACTCATTCATATCTGTGTTAGCTATTTTGCAAAAAATAGAGATAGGAATTTGTAGGTTTAGATTTTATTGTTCCTTTATTTAAAAGGTTTAGTTACTGTTAGACATATGGATATTTGCAGGTGAGAGAGAGTAGCTCTTCTTCTTCTAGTTTTGCAACTTTTGCAGCTTGCGTCATTAATTGGAATAACATTTGACATTTTTTATCAAAGGATTTGAATTATAGATAACATTACTACTGCCATTGCGGCTTTTGCATATTGGATAAGAAATATTTTTTCTAAATTTGTTTATAAGTAGTATGTCAAGCAAAACTAGTTAATAAACAGGTAAATCTCGCTACAAGCTTTTATATCATTTAATAAATAGTGTAATATATTTATTAAATGGACTAGTTTTACTTAATGAAAGTTTATTTTCTTCTTTTTAGCAATTAAATAAAAGATTTATTTAAAAAAATTGTTTAGTTAATTCATTGTAAAATATAAAATGTTCAGAAATAAACCATGAGACAGAAACCTTTAATAGTCACTCGGTGTGAAGTATAAACTGCCGAGTTTTGAGATAGCTAATAAGATCAAATTCTCAAGTTATAGCTGAAGTTTCTTAAGAATTTGTAACAAAGTTAATGGTTTTAATAAACAAAGTTATCTTATTTTTAAACGACATCAGTTATTGTTATTTATATTTTCCATGACACTACTATATAATTTACCCTCACAGTATTTATAGCACGAATAGAATAAAATATAACAAAGTTATCTTTAAAGAAAACAGTAACTATATTTATGATAAAGTATTATAACAGGTAATTTTATCTACGGTCCTACTAAATTATAAAATATTTAATCTTTTTATTAAAACGTCAAAGCTTGAGCATCGTAAGTATCAAATTTTACGTACGAATTATTCTCGCTTTCTAATAATCCACTTAAAATAAATCTTGCTTATTATTTTGTTTGGAATCATTTCATTACGCTCTTGTTTTTCAAATGAAAGCCTACAAAATGACTTATTTCACAAGTCGATTTCACATAAAATCTTGAATCTGTGTAATAATATTTGATTCAGTGATCCCTGTGAAAATGAGAACTTAAGATCTCAATTTCTCAATCTAAATCTCTTGTACAATCTGTGGGTGAACAAGAGCTTGCGGTTCTTTTGCCATATGTCCATCAGATCTACTGTTTCCACTAGATCATTTAAATAAACCGCGCCACATTAAGAAAAATATGTTGTTTGTTTTAGTTTTATTTTTTAAAAATAGTAATCCCACTCATTTACTTTATACACTGTATAAATATGATGTGTGTGTGTATGAAAATAATAGAAGCCAATAAATTAAACAAATTTCACTTCAGATAAACCTTAAAATAGTAAGTATCTCAATTGTTCTCTGTCGACATATTATAATATTGATGACAACTAGACAAGAGTGATCTTAATGTCTAAGAGCAACATATGCAGAGTTGTAAGTTGATTATTGCTATTGGTATTGCCATATTCAACGTTGGGTTATCGTCAGTATAGTCCTTAGTTTTATAATAAATTTGGGTTAATAAATGTTCACTATATTGACGTTGAACGGTGGAATATTTTAAATGATATTTATAATGAGGGTTAGAAAAGTAGCGGGATATGATGTTCATTATTAATTAGTAGTCAATCCTCTCTAACCGGTACTCAGGGGTGTCTACAAGAATTTCATATCATAAAACTTGATAATAACTTTCTTATCAGCCTTGTATAATAATTATGAAATCAAACAAGCGGAACCATATTATATTACATGTTACTTTTTTTAATTAAATTGTTTTAAAAACTGGTGACTAGATTAAGATTACAGTCCAAGATTAGCCAGTGGATAATGAATTCTATAACTGAGTCTCATAAATAATTTCCAACTTGCAATTATACCTCTAAATTTCTAACCCTGAAATTATACAAATCAAGATTACATAAAGTAATACATTAAAGGATAAATTATTACAAAATTAATGAAAGTGTTTCAGAGCCTGTTATTGGGAAACGGTATTTATTCGCATAACAATCTCAAAATGTAATCTCAATTTAAGCGCACAGAGACCATTGCAGAGAACATAACTGTATGTGGCTTAGTTCGAATGAAAACATTTCATAATTACCTTTTAACCATAACCGTGACATCGATATGGATATTGGAAAAGTTTATATTTGTTTCTATTCCATATTTTTATACGATCATTTATATACGCTCATGTAGGTTCAGATACGACCTGAAAGATGAGATGCAAAATAAATAAACGGCATAAATTATGTCAATATTATACATTAACTCGTAGGAGAAAACGTTTAAATCCAGACAATGAGCCGACTTTGAAATTAACATTTCAGTGGTTAATGTATAGTGGTTGTTATACTCGTATGTGAAATAAATTCTAAATTTATTAAGATCTTCGAGGGTTACACTAGTAGGTTAATTCGACACGTAATTTAACTATCAACTAAGTAACAAACTAGTTAGAAGATAGCCCTACTTCATAGACCGCCGCTTGACAATGACTGATGAATACATTTGTTACATAGACGACAAATTATAAGTATTATTTTCATATATTAATTTATTATCAATGACACTCTGTTCAATGTAGTTCTATTTGGAACATTATATTCAGAAATTGCTTCTGAGTGAGTCTAATAGCCCTCTACTATGTATGATATGACGCACCTTCCAACAATTGTCCTCAGACATAACCGGGATTCGGAATACGTTGACTTTAAGAAGAAGTCAATAATATCACACACGACTTAATAACAGTCCAATAGAAGTAACATTTATTATATTTCGGAAATAGACTCTATTTATCTATTTGGGTAACTATTTAAACATTCTTAGCATTTTTTTAATCCTCTGTGTACGGAAAATGTTTATTCTTTATTATAATAAACGTAATAAAAAATTCTTAGCTTATATTTTATTATATTTATTTATTTTTCAGAGAAGTTGTACTAACTGTTTTAAGTAAGGTACGTCATGAGATAAAGTGAATGTTAAGTTATGAGGCGTTCTAGAAAGTGTCTATTTTTGAGGACTATCCAATTCCTTAAATTAGAACTAGACAAATACAAGACATACACAATATGGATTGTGTAACAAAACATTTAACAAGCTCAAAAGAAATTTTATTAAAGGAGTTTAATTTACTGAATTCATGTAAATTGCGTAAAATAAATATTTTAGCTAATCTATATTTAAAATAAAGTTTCGCTTATCGGTAGTTACTTGCGTGAGTAACAATTTTGGTTATTTTTATATGATTTACACATAATAATTCAAGTTGAATCATTATGGTTGATTATTTTATTTATTTATTAACTAATATGTCACCAATGTAATGTCTAGTGTAAGATTACAGTTTATCATTTTTACTGAACCTTTATATTTGGTGATTTTTATGAGAATCTTCATTAGGGTTAATGTTAAGTTATTTAATTTCAAAATTTTAGCTTGTGTTTTCCACGCTTTTTGTTCTTTTATCGGTACGATGGGGCAATGTTCACGAGTCCAGTTTTGTGAAATGTATACCTGCGGCGATCAAGCACCTGAATGTGATTTGGATGTGGTCTGCGGTTGCAGTAACTCACATTATCTATAACAGTAAAACACCTAATTACTACAATTATACATACACTAGCTTGCTAGTAATTGGTACACATATATAGATATATTTATATATAAATAAACTGTATATTCATTTCAATCCTTGTACAGATTGTTTGTAATAGTTTTCTCTAAGAGACACCTTTCTATAAGCGATATTGTTTGCGTGATCTATCTGATTATACAATAAATTGTAGTATTATATTTAGAAAAAGCAGATTTCCATTGAAACTTCCACCTCCGATTTTCAATTGACTTTTATTACTAAAACTTAAAAAACAAACCTTCCTCGTTTAGTAATCCTAAAACTTAATATAAATTTTCTAGATTAAAAAAAGGTAATTCTTATAAATTTCTCATTCCTTTTTTATCCAATAAAAAATTATCATTGAAAAACATTGTGTTTCTGTTACTGTAAAAGTTTATTCAGAGCAAGAATATGACAAATAATATAATAAATGCAACTTTTGTGAATACAAAATGTTACATTAAATATAAGAGTAGATTGATAATCCAAGTAACATTTTTTGAGAATCTTGATAAAAATCAGTCACTTGAACATACTTGTGTAACCTCACTTTATTATTGAACTTGGATCACAAATAAATCTTTATATTTATTCCACTCGGTAGTTCTGTCATGTTTCTAAAGTCCATTAATAACAAATTACAAACATTCCCAATTCTGACAAATATTGAAAGCCCTCATAGTTACTCACAACCCATAGATAAATAAGGAACGCCATTAAATAGTATTTATTGGCGACCTTCCGGAAAATTCTGTCAACAAATTCCTTACTGAAATTATAATGGATTGGGGTATATTTTAGTTTTATTTATTTTCTTATTGAGTCTTAACAATGGTAGCTTGCTTATTAAAAAGCAACGTGAAAGTAAACAAAGTGCATTATATTCGTTGAGCTCAGTATTAATGCAGTATCCGTTCAATTTAAATAAAGGGATAAGTTTTGAATTTCTTGATAGGCTCAATTGAGAACCTCCTCAGTATGGTGATTAATCCTTTAGCTATCTTACAATCTTCACATATTATAGTTGGAACAATTATTGTATGCATTTTAATTCATATTAACTATTATTCATATTAGCTGTATGGGAACTATTTGCAAATCAATAATTGTTTTTTATTATAATTAAGGCTTGCTAAGGTCAAGGTCATTCATTATCAATAATCGTGTTTCATATGTAAAATGCTTTAGGTAGATAGGTATTTAATAAATTTACAAACATGGGCGAGATTGTCGATTGATGACAGCTGGCACTAAACTATTTCACATAGTGTCTTTAACACACCAAACCATCTTAGGTGTTTTTAAAAAAAAATAGATTAATAAAATAATTTTCTCGAGTAAAAGTTATCTCATTTAAGTAATGGAGTAATAAATTATAATATAAGCTAGGCTAGGACAGTTTGTTTAAGCAAGCGCTGTCATCTAAAGGTCCGATGATAAAAGAGGTCTTGCTGTCACCCCTTTTTGTTGATACGAGAGGTTAGACTGTGTGGATATAAATAATAAAGTTTCGATCGATATAAAGATCGTGATAAAACAAACAATTAAATTGCTTTTAATATTTTCAATCTAAAAAATTAATAAATAAATAGTAACAACTATTTCTGTGGAAAGAAAACAACAATTATAATAAATTATAAAGTGTAATTTTAAATAACCAGTTAAATTTGCATTATATAATTTAAACAAAATTATACAAAAAGTCAATATTATCAAAATTACAATGAAGTATCAGCACTTTGTTACATACACGACATAAGCGTCGGAAAGCAGTAAACTGCAATGATTAAAGTTACCGAAACAATAGCTTCCTATTACAGATCACGTTTCAAGTTGTCTGCGACTAGAATGTTATTATTGTTGTAAACTTGACCCATTTGTTCGAGAAACAACAACAAGCAATTCTATTTCTAATTCTATCTGCCGACAGTTATTGGCTATGTAAAACATAAAAGTATCTAAGGGTCTCAATTAGCTTATGCTACCATTATTAACAGTTCAAGGTTAAATTGAATGAATAAGTGAAAAGACTTATGGCGGGATTCTAGCCAAAGGCTTTTGGAATACATAAATTTTCGTTAAGTGTTCGAAAATGTCTATTTGTGAAGGTGTCTCATAAAAAAAACAGTCTTTTAAGTGGTGGTTTTTAACTATAAAACCAATTGATCAATAAATTTGTATCACAGTTATGTGAAATCACTTGCCACAATAGATTCTGATATTTCGATTATATTTTTGGTGTAAGGTGCTCAAAAATTATATTTATACAAAAAACATTACTCTGGCTGACTGAATATAAAAAATAGTATATAAAAAAGACTTAAAATGTGCTATGAAACTCACATCTTGTTTTCGAGGACTGAAATCAGAATAGTTCCCGGACACGCAAGTCTAAAAGAGAAACGTATAAAAATATTACTTATACTTTTCACTTTCAAACAATGTTGCTTTCTTTTTGTAATTCTAATCAAATATAATGTTATTTCAAAACTAAAACTTGTAATGGGATGGAACCAGATTTTAATTGCAATAGTCTTATGATAGCGATTTTCTGATCTGTAAATAGACAAAAATTATTAAAATACATATTCATCTTTTTATCAAAATATTTGACTAATGGTAAATTCTATCTATTGATTAAAAATTCTATTGTGATATCGCTATTAGCTTTAATAAATCTTTATTTCATTAATCACAAGACCGGCGTAATTAATCAGCTAATTTAAAACCATAAGGCTCAAAATAACTCATTATTTTGGCATACAATTAAAAACCAATAACTTTTTTATAATACAATGTTACTTTTAAAGTAGCGACCGGATGTTTTGTTTGTTTTTTTTTCGCCTTAGCCAAGTATGTAGTTAGGACGTTAAGATTCAATTCATAAATGTCGGTACAACAACGTAGATTAAAAGGACCTTTCATTATCATTTACGTAGACGTTTTACCACACGGTTTGTTAAAAGCAATATAATAGAAGGACTAAAATCTGGTTAAAGATTTTACTTTCCCAGTTCATTAGTGGCGCATGTTGAAGCTTCGAGTACAATTCTTTGAAAATCGGATATACAGAACAAATTATATTTAAGTAAAATATTTAGTATATCTTATGTAAAAATATTGATTTAAATATTTAGATAATTTCTAGATATTTTTATAGGCGATATCAGTATTAGCCACAAATAGAAAAAATATTTTTTAATAAATTACTTTTAACAATTTATTAAAAGTTACAAACATTCCAGTGAATATCACATTTCTTAAATAAGGCTGGACATATTCGTTATTATTAAATATTTTCATATCTTTTATTTTATCTGGGTCGCAAGTACTTCTGTTGTTCAATTGTACGGAATTCAAATACACGTTGCATAAGGATAACATAATTCCATTAAGAATGTAAGCCTGTTATTTTCGTAACAGAATTTTTAGAGCAGTGAAATAGGGCTTTACACTGATTCAATCTGTCACATGACAAGTACGAGATACGATTACTGTATATTCTATAAGGGCTTATAAAAACACATTGACAGTATGTATGATTCAGTACTGAATGATTTTTATATCTTTATTAAAACTAGGTTACTATCAGAGCTGACACTGACAATTATTATTGTGCATTTTAATTTCAATGATGATCTTTTTTTTTATGATCTATAACTCTAACTCGCCTAAAAATCTATCATTGAACATATATCCCTTGGAATAATATCAAACACTTGATAATGTATTAAAATACAAGGACATTTTATCATATATTATAATATATATATATATATTATATGATAAAATAAAATATATATTATGATATATATTATGATAAAATATATATTATATAATATATATATATATATTATAATATATGATAAAATGTTGGCTTTATAATATTTTTGTACATATTTCAAGCGTATTATTTATCATAAAAAGCTATACGTGTGGTTTTACTTACACTATATTCATAAGATTAAGGTCAATGGCTACTTTGCTAAAAAGCTTTGAGGCAGTACCGTGTCTATTATCCGGTGATCTGTGAAAGACTATTTGATATAAAGTAATATTTAACAGACTGCTATCGATAGCATTGAGTTCAATTTCTTATTTGTGCCTTTTAAATTAAATATGATTAATAATTAGGCGATGGTAAGTATAAAATAAGTTATTATATAGCTCCTAAATGTTGACCATTAACATTCTATACCCGTTTTATATAAGGGCCTCTGCGCTATTTCTTTATTTCATTCCTATTTTTTGTTTTAAGGCATGTTTAAAACATAAAATGTTTTAAGCGAGACTTAAAACAAAAAAAATATAATAATCGAACTCGTTTTTAACTTTTCAACAATCATTCATTTACTTATCAAGCTTATGTGATGCGTAAGCAATCCTTAATTACAATAAGTTCTTTATCGTCTAGTGGCTACGTTTTTTCCGGTTTTATATGGATAACTAGCAACAGAAAACAGTTATTGTCTATGTCTAACAAATAAAAGTAAGTAAGGAACTCCATCGACTATTATTTACCATATTAATAGTTAAATTGAACAAATACGTAAAAAGACGTAGCGAAATTTGCGCCCAAGACAGGAAAGATAAAAATTCTTCGACCTTCGAATACCGAAATTTTTCTAAACTCATTTATTAAATCGCTAAGTATTCGGTAAGTGTTCGGTAATGGCTGCCGAGTCAGCCGTCAGCTGTAAGCCAGCTGTCTGTTTCGGTGATATTTAATTGGCTGTAAACTGTAGAGTAATATTTTTTTGCAAGTAATGCGTATGCTACATATATGCTACAAAAATATTAAAGAAACAGTTGACATCAATAAAATTTCATTACATTGGAAATCTTGTGTTGTTCGTGAACGAGTGCTGCTTGCGGTGACTGTTCGTTTTGTAATCACGGATTTCCTTTTTGTTATAATTAACTAATCATTAGGCCAGGTTATAGAATTGATGGCGATGGTTCTAGTTATTCATACATTGCTAAATATATTGACATTCTTAAAACAGTGATCGCAATAAAAAAAATCCCCGACTGATTTTGTTGTGTACTTCTTCAGAGAACAGTGCGCGTTTGGAACCCTCATCGCCTTATTTTAAGTTGAAGAGTGTTTTCATAAATGGGCTTATTTTGATACATCTCATAGCGATCTCTAAATAAATTAAAAAGCAGCATAGAAAAACAGTTTTTCCTTTCCTTTCCATATAGTAATTGCCAATACCCTCCTTTTCCCTTCCTGTGCTAGGACTATATTTTTCATATAAAATTATTATGTTATGCGAACAATCGCTTTGTAGCAAAATATTATAATGCAATGTTTTAAAAACATTTATTTGGTGTTGCTATTAATTTAGTGGATTTACCGAATAGTAATGTTTATTGTTTAATGCACGGGTCGGCTGAAAACGATATTTATACGATTGCTTAATAACAAATAAATTGATGTATAAATAATTTATGAGATAAGTTTCAGTTTTATTTTGACAATGATTATAAACAACCTATTTTTTTTCTGGAACTTTAATTTTATATACCAGCTGTTATTCGCACAGAAGAAGTATTATAAATAGGATTGTATGGTAGTAAGAAAATAATAATTTACTTGTTTCATTTTCCTCTTGGTTTCTCAACATTAGTATTAAAAGAAATTACCTGTCACTTACCTTCATACCTCTTATATATTAATTTATGCAAATCCTTTATGATGCTAGCGTTGTTATTATTCTTGAAAGGTATTGTTTAATAACATTGTATATAAATAAATCCTTTTTATATAAAAATAATGTGGGGACATAAATTTTCATAATGTGGGGACATTATGTATTTATTTAATATTTGAAAAGTAAATTATACTTTTCGAATTTTGCTTTATTATATAATGGGTTATGCCTCGTTCTCACATAGTAATCTATAATCAGTTCTGTTATAAATTCACGATTAAAAAGAACGATTTAAAAGAGTATTACAAGAATTGTTGCTGATTGTTTTCCATGAACTTACTGGCTGAATAAGGCGTCTATATTCTATCATTTCTTATTATAGGCTTAGAAAGAATAATAGTCTTCAATTAATAATAGTCAAGGTCAAAATAACTCATGGTTTTTGTTAACGTTATTTTAGTTTAATTACATTTCTTTGTCTAAAGTCATGATTAAACCATTTTATTAATAACCTTAACTAACGCATAAAAAGTAACTAACATTTATTTGTTAGAAGTAAAAATAAATAAAATAGAACAATTTGTTGAAATACCCGAAGATTAAAAGAAAATGCTGTTGGCACAAGTTTACAATTTCCTAACAGCGCTTTGTAAACGCTCAAGTCGGTCTTATGAAACTCATATAAGAGGGAGTTTAATTATTAAACGACAGACTTTAGACTTACTAAAAAGATATTTAGAAATAGTTATCAATTACATGTGATAAACACTAAAAACTCATTTAACAAATATGGTATTAGACGTCTTAATTAAGGTTAAAATATATAAATACTGTTACTGGCAAATAATGCTCTTTTTATATTCTCATAAAACATGTTTTTAGGTTAAGACCCTTGAAACTTCTGAAAGTTTAAACATTATCAAAGTTTCGAGAAAATGTATCGTGTACGGTTTAACCGACCTTATCATAAGGCATAAAATCATAAAAACTAAAATTCCTTCCTTATAACAAACTAAGTAGATTTCTAAATTTATCTAACCTTTACCTATTACTTGTTACAAAGTTCTGTACAAGGAATTGTACGACATATTGAAATTTAAATATAATTATTACTTATATTGTTAGGTGACTAATAAGGCATATATATACAATTGGTACAGTTAATACCGGAGGAGGACAGTAGTCCTTATTTAAAAAATCGTTTTTATATTTTATTTTTTTCATTTTTAATCGTTTTAATACTTAACGTTCGTAAATTCAGCGGTGAAAGTTACTAGTAGAAGATAGAGTCCCTAGTTGATACGCTGCTATATAAATTAACGTCCCGTTCTATAAATTCTTACAAAGCTGTAAAACGTTCAAGGTTAGTTGGAGGTACCTAACCTAATTAAGCTAAATTTATCACTTTGATACTTGATATATATACCTTCAACGAAAATTACATTTTGTAACATATTGTTAATACTTTTAATTCAACATAAGGGGACAATATTATTAATATTAATATCATTTAAAAGATAAACTTTTACCTTATTTCACTTTTCTACAAAAGTCAATCTATTAAAACATAGATATGTGGTCTTGCACACGATATACATAAAACAGGCTATATATGAAAGCTAATTAGTACAAAGTAAAGAGCAAAGAAATAGGTTTGTTCATTTTTTAACAAGTCATAACAAAAAATATTAAAGAGGTTTTATGAACATTATAATAGTTTCTATGCACAACAAATAACCAAAGTTCTGCTAATCTTATTTTAGATAAAACATGTTTATACTCAAACGCTTTGTTTTAGTTAGTTATATTTAGTTGAAAGTTATAATAGAAAGTTTTGACATATAATAAAAACAAAAATTTACGGCACTGTATATAAATTTATTCTTAGCCATTTTTCTCTTCGTTTGAAACGGAGCACATAGAGCAAGTCAAATGTCTCAATATTTGGAATAAAAAATAATTATTTATGGACATATGTATGTACAATCATATATAATACTTTTAATATTGCTTTCTTTGGTTCAAAAATAGGAAGAAGTTTATATGTTCAAAACGATATTTATATTGACAGACAGTATTGGTCAAGAGACCTTGGTTTCTTGAATGTCAATCTCAATTATTTAATATTTAATATTTACTCTTCACCAATCTAATGTCACCCACCCGAGATGGGCGGGTGACATTAGATTGGTGAAGATTTACAAGAATTTGTTACCAATGTTTTATAAGAAGTATTATTGTATTGATGTTTATTGAATAACAAAAGTAATTAATTTGATAATTAATTAAATCCTAATCAATGACGTGTAGAAAAAAATGTTAGTGAGTTAATTAAAAATAGTATTATACGTAAATTAAAAGTGTTTCTACTAAAATTTAACCTAACATTTCGGTCGGTTATTGGGAATTGAAGTTCATCACACTATCAAAATTAAATCATAAATGCATGTTGGTTTGGTCGAACCAGGTCCACTTTATAAGTATTGACCTTTAAACTATAACCGTGAAGCAAATACAGAAACAAGAATAATTTTATTTATTTTTATTCTAATTTATTCTATTCCAAACTTCATTCTTTTTTTGAGTTCTGATTTCGAATTTTCGATTATTCTATAACTGCTCCCTGCCGAGATAGGTGTCAGAAGTAAAATGTTAAAACAAAACTTTAAAAAAATTACACTGGCATCTTGTGGAGAAAAAAATTACTCTTACGTAAAATTTCCAAACAACTTACTGAACTGCAGTTGTATTGAAACGTTCATAACTGTTCAGAAGAATAATTTTATTTCAGTGTTGGCAGCCTAGCGAATGCGGTGAATTTTGATAGTTTGTATATTTTCCTCACTTATGTAAAAGAGTAATAAACAATTTTGACAATTAAAAAGATTAAATCTTTTTTTAATTTTCCTAAATCCGGTAAATGAATATTCTGCATTATAATTAGCTTTTAAAAAATCTTTGGATCACATTCCATTCTATTTTTAAAAGTATAAAGTGAAAACTGCAACCTTAAAAAATTGGGATATTATTATTTTTTCTACTGTTGTGAGGGATGTGGTGAGATAACGTCAACGTATAATTATGTACCGATCAAAAATATATATTTTTAACGACTTGATGAAGAATGCCGATAAAATTCTTAAATTAGAGCTAATCAAATATAATAACAAGAATGATACATTCTAAGTCTCAGTTACGAACCGCGAGCCGATAGAAAATGGTTAAAGTTATTTTATCTCATAAATTTCATATTTTAATAATATTATAAATAAAATACAGCTGTAAAAAGAGTTCAACATACACTTTAGGGCGGGTAACTTGCACTGACCTTTGTGTCGTTGTCGTCATGTTGTTATTGTTGTGACGATGTCAATGTGTACTTTATGAAAAAACAATAAAATAAATATCATCCATACGTCTCACAGTTAAAAGGAGAGGCTTATCTTCATGTAATATCTATATTGGACTTTTATCTCTGGTCTTTATCTTATAAATTATCTTATTAATCATTTATCCTGAAACGGTATTAACAAATTACAAGCTTCGAAAGAATGAAGTTATTGTATAAAGCTTTTATAAATTCATAAACAGGATGTAGATCATGCAGGGCGCTGAGGCTACTCTTCGACAGTTGCTCTTTATCACGTCATTGACTAAATATATCTTTTTAATTTTATAAAAGCAAAGTACGTAAGTTGCTTAACTTTGACTATTATCTTTAAAAATTCTAAAAAAGTCTTTTAGATTAATTGTTTTATTTTGTTCTACAAGTAAAACCATAAGCCAGCTTAAATAATATTGAGGTTTATTATTAAAAAGCAACAAAATAAGTACCTAGGCACTTTATGAAAATAAAATATTTGAACGATATGGCTTAACACACAATGTTATGTTATAGTATAAGAGTATATTCTTATTTAGTAGTTTTTTAATAAAGCGCTTTGTAATATGTTCCCAGCTTAAAATATATATTAAGCATTAACCTAGAAGCTTACCTACTCGAGATTTATTATATAAAATTAGACTTTTATATCTTTATGTTGCAATTATTTCACGCTATCATTTAATTATTCTAGTTTGTTGGTCATCGACAATGGTTAATAAAGATATATACAATTAAAATTGTTAATAAAGATACATACATTTAAAATATAAAAAATATATATATCAATTTTCAATTAATACAGAAAGATGATTCGGAGCTCAAAGATAAGTACGGTAAAATGTCATTAATTTTAAGAGACAAAAATAAACGAATAATCCAAATATCTGTTTTGATAAAAATTACTTAGGATACCTGCACATGTTTATTAATAACAGTAAAATAATAAACGACCAATCTTACAAGAAATAACGTTCTAGCGAACTTGTTTATTAAGTACCAACCGAGTACAACAAACAAGTTCAGAAAGCTTTCGATGCATGAGGCATTGGAGGTACGGACCGTATTAAAGCCTTCGGTGACTGTGTTATACGTCGGTCTAAATACTAAAGTGAAATGTATTTCAGGTGTAACAACCTGCGTTATTAAGAGCATTAAGTTTTATCTTATTTAAGTTTTATTTCTATATTTGTAATATACATTTTTAGTATATATAATAAAATTTTAATATATAATAATTACAATGAATATTAATAATAATTGATGTTATTGAAAATTAATATTCAACTGAAATTTGAATAAACCCTTTAGATTTGGCAACTCTTGGAAAAGTTAACTAAAATATTGAATTAAACTTCTAACGACTGTGATTTATTTCTTATTGGGTGAATATTCGTTTCTTTATCGACTCTGAGGTTTCTTTTAACAATATTTTCACAGTATTAAGTCCTGTAAAATCAAATCGGACCATGTATATTAAAAAATATTTGTAAATGTTGCTAAGAATAAAACAATTGCAAGTATTAGGCGTCAATATATCGAGGTTAAAAACAAACGCACTATAAAAGTCGACTACACGTGTTATTACAAACTCATATTACGTACGGCCAAAATTTTGATTTGAAAGTTGGATCGTTACATATTGTTGTAACAACTGCAAGTCTCAAAGAGGTATTAAAGTAGTTTCGCGGTCTTCTTGTGCCACGTGTCGTTCGCTGCAGTCTCGGTCCTGCCTGTCTCGTTGTTGTCATTTAATATTTTGATAATAACTTAAGTTTCCTTTGAAAAGTTATTGAGAAATACAAGTTCTAAACTAATATTCATGGCAAATCGAAGCAATTATTTCAGGTAAATATTGTTCTTAATGTTCGCTTTGAGGAATTCTATACAAACAATATATTATAATTTAACAAATATTCTTTAATATTTATAATAAATTATTAACTTAAAAATTATCGAAGTACTAATTTTTCCATAAATAAGCTTGTCTACTCTAAAACTTTTTAAGCACTAATTGTGTAGTTAAAAACTATTTTAAGATATAATAACAGTACCAAAATTAATGCGGATAAAAATATTTTATCCAAAATAAAAAAAATCACAAATCCAAGAAGCTACGAACGTTATAGGCAGCACAAATATTTTATTATAAGGTAATGTGTACCTAACCAAAGATATCAGCACGTTACGCAGCGGCTTTAGATAACAAATACCGAACCTTAGCGACGTGACTTGACGTAACAATCCATAAAGTTTATCACTTTACTTCACTCCCGCCTATTTCAGAATACATCCATGATTTGAAGGGAGATTTATATTCTTTTTCTAACTCTATTTATCATCATATTATACAGGCTTCGGGAAAAAATCTTTTATATACAGACTTCGTGAATTTTTAAATTATGTTCGACTTAAAATTTGTTTACCTTATAAGTATTCTTAAGAATTAAAATGTCAAATATTACAAATAGTCTATTAAATGTAATATGAATACTTGAATATACCGGATATAAACATTTATCATTATATTCTAATATAATCAAAATGTGAAGGAATACTTGGCATTTTTATATGAGAGTGCAGGAAAGGAAAATTGAATACAATAAAAATCCAATCTAGTGAAATTGGATTCAGTGAAATGCAAGCATCGTTATGAAAAACTAATATTCAATAATACTCATATTATCTACAGACATGTGTAGTAGTAAGCTATGAGACATGAATGAGACGGCAATGTTATATTGTAAATTAATTGAAGATACAGCACAGAACTAAAATTAATGAATTATTAATTTTAAAACAATATCCACGTACAAAATCAGTTACTGAACGTAGATAGATACAACTATATTAGGTTTGATCTTGCAGGTGAAAATAATAATTGATTAGTCGGGTCAACAAACAATTATAATATTTGTCACGAAAGATATCTTATATTAGTTTAATAACAATATTGACATCATTGAATTTACAAGAAACAATCTTTTTTCGGTGTTGCGTATAGAAAAAAATACCCTAAATAATTGTTAAAATGATGACTAATTATGAGTAATTCACATTTTTTTAGGATTTCAGAATAACTTAAAAATTAAAGGAATTTATAAGAAAGAAAAGCATCGCATTTCAAAAACACAATGTTTACCATAACTTTTACCGTATATGTTTACCATGCAGAACTACTAAGTCTAAGTCAAGATAATGAGGCGACTCTCCCTGACCTTGTAAAGGTCAATTTCTGCGCTAAATTAACTCCAATTTTATCTAGACCTTCAAAGGTTACACTATATGACTTCGTTCTACACGTAATTTATTCAGACCTTAATTATTTGTTGGTTATAGTACTTATAACGCATATTTTTATTATTCTATCTTCGATAAATTTCTTTATACATTTTTATCTGAATACTTAAATTGCAAAACGCCAAAAGTATTTTCTGACATCCATTTCAATACAAGTTATATGAGTGAAGTGAAAATGTTCGTTACAAGTATTTAGATAAACTGATAAACTCCACGCGCTAGTTGATGACTTAGTATACGATATAAGTATGTAAGTGACAAAATAGCCATAAATTTTTTCCTGTTTGTTAGTTCAAATTGATTGAAGTTTTTTAAGGAAATCGCTACTGAGTGAGACTAATAGCGTAATAAGAAATATTAAAAAGGTTAATAACAAAAAAGAGAACCATGATTTCTAATAAATTGCTTTTAATAACAAAAGACGTTAATGTCATATCAGTGGAAGACTATGTTAGTCCAACGAATATTACATTTATTAATTCGAGAATAGGCCTGATATATTGTACATTATTAAATAATATAATAAGGTCATTAGAACCAAAAATTTTTTCCGTATTATAACTTGATCAATTCTCACGTAGTTTCTCTTAAGATGTTATTTATTTCTTCTTTCAATTCTCAAATAAATTTTTGAAAAAATAAACGTCTAGCGTTTCATAAAACAACTAATATAAAAACCTAATTAAAGGTTAAAATAACATTGAAACAGAACTCAATACACTGCTAACAATTTTTTTTTTCTGAAGGTAGTGTCTTAGTAGTATCAATCCTATTTTATAACATTTATCATATAGAACGATCGTATATTATATTATAATACTTTGTATTCGATGTTCATTGTACATGTATTCAGCTACTCTCTGAGTATTCATTTCTTATGTTTGACTTGATTTGAGTTTTAAGACGCGTTTTTTTGTCTGTAGAGCCCCTACAACATTATTTACTTGGAAACTCAAATCCTGTTTGTAGTTCTCAAACAGATTAGGTTTGTATTTATTATAAGGTAATAAATAGAAAGACGTTTAATATTAATTTGCAAAATAAAAAAATCTTATAAAAAACAAAAATATACTTACACTGTATCTATTCTTGTTCTTTTATTTTCACCAAGATCACTCGAGGGAATTTTTATGATTTATCAAATAAATCGTACATAGTGTAGACACAACAACTGGTTATTTACGACTACATTTGACGACAGATGAATGGCAGACGTCTTTAAACATTAAAACACTTATACAACCTTGATGAGCTACACAGCCACCTGCTGTGACGAGAGTAATTGTTCCGTGGTGAAAAAACTGCAAAACCAATTTAATCTCGCTTATTAAAGAGAGATTAAGCAATTGGTCTGTGAGCGTAAGAGATAATCCGAAACTGGGGATCGGTTTAAAGTTTAACTGATAAAGTTTCGTATGATGTCTTCACTCACAGTTGGAAGGAATTAGGAATAATAAGGAATAATAATGTACTCGTATTACTTATCTTTTACTGAATCAAAAAACAAAATAATAAATGTATAAAAAATAAATGTACAAAAGATAAAGTAATAAGGAAAACAAATAAAGTAACTTAATGAAATATTCTATTTATTGTGTTATTACAAATTAAAACTTGAAAATGAAATCAAAGATATACATGATATAATTAAAAGACAATTTGTTTTTGATACCACCTACTTTTTATATTACTATAATAATTTTTAATCCCTAAAACAATATCAAAATTAATACTTGCCTACTCACGGGAATCATCTTTTTCAAGATCAATAAGTACACTCACAATCAGTAAAAGTACTAGGAACTCCTCATTATTAAGATACATAAAACTATTTTAAAATTTCAAATGAAATATGTTTTAGAGTTTCCAACTTTTTAATTATTTATCGAAGAAAATTATTCACAATCTTCTGTAAATCTTTTAACTATAATTGATGTGACGTTAATATAAAGAGCAACTAATATCTGTGTTAGTTGCTTAAAAGTTTTGTTGTCAAAAATTTTAGTTAATATTTAAAAACGTCAATCATTAGGTCATCAATGAATATCGAAAAATCAAAAGATTTAAGTCTTTCTATTTTAAAACTTCACTTAAAGAATAAAAATATCTAAATCTTTTGCGATAAAATGAGTAATATACTTTTCAATGTACACTACTCATTTAAATCTATGGCAATAAATAATTCTGACGTATTGTAAACGTCAGTAGTTTGCTTACAACTGGAGTGTGGACGGAATGATAGCAACATCTAGCTGAAAGCTTCTTTAGCATTTTATTAGCGAATAAATATCTTTGCTTATGGTGTTCCGTTGGTGGTAGATAGAATTGAGTTCAAGCTATATAATCATAATTAAAATTTACTTTAATAAAGTGAGTAATAAAACCCTACGAAATAAAATTGAATGTGCATTAACACTAAAAGCTTTCTATAAAATAAGCGCTTAAAAGTAATATGGTTATATCAAATCAAATATTAAATAACACGCAATAGCCCAAAGCTGCAGTAACTACTAATTTGTTATAACTAAGTGTTTGCAATGATTCCATCCGATGCTTCTAACAGTATATCTCTCGTCAGTCGTTATCTTCTCGTTGCCGTACTCAGTCCGTAGAACGAGCGCTGCAACTTCGCGCGTCCACCTTCTACGACAAATGCGACCGATGATACGAGAGATCGCGTAAAAGTAGTGTCTACAAATAGTTTTGTGTGTTTGTTTGACACGTTATTATTATAATAATTATAATCTAACATATACAGATATATTTAAATAGAGGTGAACGTTCTATTATAAATAATTACATCTTTAACCCTAATCAATTATAATAATAAAAATTATACTTCTGTGCTGTGAACACTTCGCAAGTTTTATCCAGATTGAGATAGTTAATCTTTAGAAATGTAAGTATTCACTGTGTTAAAAAAGAAAATTTAATAATTTATGTTACTATTACTATTATACTTGATTTATTTGTTTTAAAGTCCATTAATAAATGATGTAATCTTTTTAGTTTTTCGAATTAATAAAAGATTCCAGTTAATAATTCAATTCACAAACAATAAAATAGTTAAGAATTTATTTTATTGTGAAAAAATTACCCCGAAGTTTTAAAAGTGAATCAAACTCCAACTCAGAGTTTTTTATTTCTAGTCCTCATATATTGCACTTATAAAACATTACTCTAGTTATACGCTCCTAAAAGTCATATATACTCTTTAACACTATTAATTTACATTATTTACATATTGAATTTGAGTCAGAGTCATAGTTAATAAGTGAAAAAAAGATGTGATACTAGTGAATCGTAGTACTCAAAGAATACAAGATTAATAATATATACCACTACTAATTTTGTGATTCTCTCCCACTTGCTTGGTTTGAAAGGATTCTAATTATTATTATTAATTATTAACATAAAAATTATTAACATCTTTTGGACTATGAACAGGTACTTAGGTAGTACTTCCTTTTATCCAATTAATTACTTGTAACGTAAATGAAAGATAAATCCTCGAGGCTGTAGTCTGGTTCGAACTGTGTTTAACAGATTTGCGTAACAGAAGTAGTTTCATAACCCGCATAGTTTTACTTATTATCTCATATTCATTTGTTTGAAGTAATAATATTAAAATATTATTAACATGAAGCCTTCATGGCTTTGAAATTATTCGTAGTAAAATAGTGTTCTTAATGTTTTCATTTAATTTATTGTATACTTCTCAACTGTGCCTCATAAACATTTTCATAATTGTAGTTAAGTAATTATTAATTTACTTACTAATTCTGTAACTTATTTTATTAATTATACTGTAAATAACTGTATAACTATATAATAACTTTATTTAAACATTTTATTTATTTTAATTTAATATAACGATAAATGAAACTTTGGTATTTTATTAACAACAAAGGTATTGTGATAGATACATAATTTACAGGAAATATAATAAATGTTATAGTTATTGATACCATATTAAGTCATACCTCACGTAAGATTTACAAAAGCTATAAAGAACTAACAAAGTTAAACAATAATTATAATATTTACATAAGACGTTAATAACATTTAATTTCCAATGTTGACGCAATCTTTGTACAGCTTTCCCTGGTATGTGTTTTTGGACCAAAACCCTAACTTGATTCCTTTACATTGTTTCGGTTTAATTAAATAATTTTATATTATAACGTTCTTATACGAGTCTATTCGTTTATTTTTCAAATGATATTAATAATATCTAGTTGATTTATTACGTTATATTGCTTACGTTAGGTCCTACTTTATTGTTCTATCAAGTATTCATTTAAAATTTAGTACCATTCATTAAAATACTATAGTAGTTGTTGATTTTACTTTATACAACAATATGGGTTAGCGAACCATATAAAAGTATTATATAATTATTTACCATGTAATGGAAATAGAAAAAAAAAACATTTATCCATTTATTTTATACCTTGCTTATTTTATATATATGAGGTATGCTATCTGTTAAGACCTTTAGTTTATAATCTGATCATAATATTACAAGGATCCGCCAACCGTGCGCGGCCGGTGTTGAGCTGAGCCCCTCTCCTTTCTTCTTTTCTTGATAACTTTTGAATGGCTAAACATTTGCTCAATTTGTTTTCGCTATAACATCCGCGTTTGGCTCTAACATACATGAGAAAATTTTTAGCTAATTATCTCGTCGCATTCTGGAGACAACTAAACACGAAAAAAGGTCTCCCAAACGGTAAAGAGCTTCGCTTACGCTCAACAATTATGGTTATGATTATTGTTTTGAGACACTAATACCGATTTCCGATCTCTATAACATTACAATGACCATTAGAACAGTTTTTGTTAATAGGCAATCTTATCCTTGCATGATTTGTATTTTGCAACCGTGTTAATACCAATTAAAATAAACAAATGAGCCCCCGCAGCGTCACCCGCATGATTGATAAAAGTTGTAGGTGCATAAAATGATAAAAAGGGAGAACTAAAAATTGACAGTCTTTTCAATATATAAATCCTATCAGAAACAGATTGTTCTTTTTTGTTCAATAGAGTGATTCTCGTATAAATGCATTTTTTTATTACTTGCCATGGGATACATGTAGCATGTGTTATTGTGATATTATTTAGAAGTATAATTGAAAGAATGACACGAATATCTATACTTATAATAAATCTGTAGAGAGGTCAATTCTGTACATGAAATATATTTACAAAATAAGTAGCAGGGGGTGATTAGTGTTCGATACTGATGCCAAAAATGCAGTTAAAAAAATTTTTGTCTGTCTGTCTGTCTGTCTGTCTGTTTGTATGTTATTTATAGAAAAAAAAAACTACTCGACGGATTTTAACGAAACTTAGTACAATTATTCTTTATACTCCTGGGCAGGTAATAGTATACTTTTCATCACACTACAATGAATAGGAGCAGAGCAGTGAAAGGAAATGTTGAGAAAATGGGAGAAGTTGCTTGATTTTTTAAGCTTCCGTCGCGTGTGCAGCCTTAATGGTTAGAGCTACATAGAAACTATGTATAACGGAAATATTCTACATAAAAATACACGAAAAATATTCCAAGACAGCATATATCTACCTTTTATAGTTAACTCACAATAACACGCATAACTCTCGATAGCTTAGCAGTTCGGAGATTTCTTATTATATTTGTTTACTTTTACGTTTATAAAACCAATAATGCTCACCATCATTCCTAATTTAAAAAAAAATAAACATTAGCACCAATTCAATAAAAAAAGAATCATTGAAATCGGTATAGAAACACCAAACTTATACTTACTTACATGAAATACGCCAACAAGACATCGCGCGTGAATAGTGAATCAAGCTATAAGGATTATTTTTGCGTAACGGTTGCCGCGCTCGACGGGGCTCGCGGCGGCAGAGTATAAAAGGGGCGGGAGGCGAGCGCAAGCGTCATTCAATATTTGGCTGTTGATGCGTTCAGAGTGTTGAACTTTATTGACAGACAATAATTGTTATTTTATAAACCGTGCTTATCAGCGCGACTTTTTGTCTTTAAATAGTTTATTTTAATTTCTTTTGTTGTTATTTTCTAAATTAGTTTTAGTTTTGTTTAAATTCTTAACTATTAATAGTTCCTATTTTATTTCTTTTTAAGTAGATTTAGATTCGATTTTTAGATTAGATAATAGATAGATAGATTAGATTATTGTTAGATTTTTAGTTACTGATAGGTTAGTTTTGGGCATTTTATGTTTAGTTTTTTTTGTATTGAGTAGATAAAAGCGTAGGTAGGTACTTTTATTAATTATAGTATTCATAGGTATTTTTTATTTATTTTTAAGTGAAGTAGGTATAGGTAGATATTGCCTACTATCTACCTATACTGCACACGTGTTTTAGCTTTATTTTCATTTCTTTTTTTTTTGTACCTAAGTTGTAGGTAGGTAGGTACATATTTCTTAGTTTAATTCTATTAGAATATTAGGTATTTAAGTTTAAATAGGCACTTAGATTTATATTTTTTTATTATATAGCAGCTGTACTTAGAACATCTAAGGTTTTTTTTGTATTAGCATAGGTACTTTGATTAATTACAGTAGTTGTAGGTATTTCTTATTATTCATTTTTAAGTGAAGTAGGTAAGTGTAGATAGTATTGCACACGCATTAAGTATAGCTTTATTTTCATTTTTTATTCTTTTGTAATTTGTAGGTACCTACGTACATATTTATAATTCGATTAGAATATTATTTTAGTTTTAATAGGCACTTAGATTTATATTCTATTTATTATATACTTAGCTATAGTTAGGACCTCTGACGTAAGTTTTTTGTTGGGTAACTAAATAGAATTTAAGTTACCGTCGATTAAAAATAAAATAAACGATGCCACCTAAAAAACGACCATCTTTATCTCGAACTTCGAGTCAAGCTAGGAGAATGAGAATGACGCGTTCTCAAGAATCGGAAGAGAAAAGAGCACATCGGTTAAACTCTATGAGAGTTAGTGCCTCAACATCTCGAGCTAATGAAAGCTCTCCAGAAAGAGAGATGCGATTAGCAGCTGAAAGAGCGAGACGAGCTACAACACGGGCTTCTCAAAGCTCTTCTCAACGAGAGCTAAGGCGTTCCATTGACCGGGAACAACATGCGTTATCCCGAGAAGCTGAAACTGCTTTACAACGAGAATTGCGACTCACAGCTGACCGCGAACGGCATACATTATCTCGCGAGTCTGAAACCTTCACTGAGAGGGAATTATGGCTTACAGCTGACCGCGAACGTCATATTTTATCTCGCGAGTCCGAAACCTTCACTGAGAGGGAATTACGGCTTACAGCTGACCACGAACGTCATATTTTATCTCGCGAGTCCGAAACCTTCACTGAGAGGGAATTACGGCTTACAGCTGATCGCGAACGTCATATTTTGTCTCGAGAATCTGAAACTTTTACTCAATATCAAGACCGTTTGACAAATGATAGGGCGCACCATAACATGATTCGATCTCTTGAAGATGAACATGAGCATGAACAACGACTAGAGTCGGGACGCGATTATTACAATTCTTTGAGACAAGAACAATTGATTACTTTATCTAATGAAAGATTAAGAATTGAAAATATTCGGTCGCTTGAAACAGAAGAACAGCGAGAGGCCCGTCTTACTGCAGATAGATTTCGACATGGTCTTAATGACTTAGATATACACGTGGTAGATCAATCTACAAATTCGGTGGCGTGGTCCGATAAATATAAAAGTGGGTTTGCTTATAACCTCACAATTGATTACAGATCATCTTCTGAAATAGGCGATATGAACGTAGTATGTTCCTTTTGTAATGCTTCGAAGTGGAGGAAGGAGTCTGCTGGTTTCTGTTGTTCTGGAGGTAAAATAAATTTGCCTTCGTTCGAAGACCCACCGGAACCTTTAAAATCACTACTTTTAGGGGAACATTTGCAATCCAAACAGTTTTTAGATAATAATCGCACTTATAATAGTGCATTCCAAATGACATCCTTTGGTGCTAAACAAATCTCAGAAGGCCCTTTCATGCCTACTTTTAAGGTACAAGGTCAGGTTTACCATTTGATAGGGTCCCTTTTGCCTGAAGAACAACCTAAATTTCTTCAAATATATTTTGTATCCGATTACAACGAACAGTCGAATATAAGAAATCAATATTTTCCGAATTTAAATACTGAACTCATTTCACAACTTCAGAACATGTTACATCAGGTTAATTCGTACGTATGCAGTTTTAAATCGGCATTAGAAGCCCTTTCTCAAGATGGTAATAACAATTATAAAATTGTTATAAATGCCGATAAGCGTCCAACTCAGGAACACCCTGGGCGTCATAACGTTCCATCCACGAATGAAGTTGCTGTAGTACTGGTCGACCAGGAATGTGATAGGCGTGATATCGTTATACGTTCCAGAGACAATCGTTTGCAACGTATTTTCGAAACCCACAGGGCTTACGACAGTTTGCAATATCCTATGATATACTGTCGAGGGGAAGATGGTTATAATTTCGCTGTATACCAAACCGATCCGCGCACAGGCGCACCTAATTATAATAAAAAGGTGTCATGCCTTCAATTTTATTGTTACCACCTGCAAGTGAGACGGAATAGATTGGTATACTTTCAACGTTTTCGTGGCTTATTTAATCAGTTTATTGTACTTGACATGTACGCAAAAATTGAAACCGAAAGATTAGTTTATATACGATCTAATCAAAGGCAGCTGCGCGCTGAAGAATACGTGCACCTTCGCGATGCCATGCAGCAAGATAACGATACTGTGAATATGGGTCGTTTAGTTATTTTACCCTCTTCTTTTACTGGTGGTCCACGCTACATGCATGAACGTACTCAAGACGCTTTTTGTTACGTAAGAAAATATGGACGTCCCGACTTATTTGTTACTGTAACTACCAATCCCAAGTGGGATGAAATCACTCGGGAGCTTCTTGAGGGTCAGGCACCGCATGACCGCCATGATATTATTGCAAGAGTGTTTCATTTAAAATTAAAATCAATGATAGATCTTCTTACCAAAGATAACATTTTTGGAGAAGTATTGTGTTATATGTATAGTGTTGAGTGGCAAAAACGCGGCTTACCTCACGCACATATCTTGCTTTGGTTAAAAGATAAGGTTCGACCTAATGATGTAGACAGATTAATCAGTGCTGAAATTCCAGATCCGACTGCAGATCCCCTGTTATACGACATTGTTAAAACTCATATGATACATGGTCCATGTGGTGCATTTAACGCAAATGCTCCTTGCATGCAAGACGGTCGTTGCACTAAAAGGTATCCAAAAGCATTAGTGGATGAAACTGTAACAGGACATGATGGATACCCATTATATCGTCGCCGTCGCATTCAAGAGACAATGGTGGTTTTACTGTTGAAAAGCGAATGTCTGGACAACAGGTTACTTTAGATAATAGGTGGGTCGTTCCGTATTCGCCTGTATTGTCCAGAGCATTTCAAGCTCACATAAATGTAGAAATGTGTAATAGTGTAGAGTCAATTAAATATATTTGTAAGTACATTAACAAGGGCAGTGACCAAGCTACGTTTGCGTTAAGAAATGAACATGATGAAGTTACTAGATTTCAGTCAGACAGATATATCAGCTCTTCAGAAGCTGTGTGGCGGATCTTAAGTTTTAATATTCACGAAAGATATCCACCTGTGACCCATCTGGATGTTCATCTGGAAGGCGGTCAACGTATATATTTTAACGCCGAAAATGTTACAGAACGATTAGAGAACCCTAGACAAACAACTTTATTGGCATTCTTTCGACTTTGCCAAACTGATAATTTCGCAAAGTCTCTTTTGTATGAAGAAGTTCCATCGTATTATACCTACGATAAACAACGAGGTGTCTTTAACCGTAGACGCCGAGGCAGGCCTGTAGATGGCGAGACAGGTATTTTCAAAGAACATGTTCTTGGTAGAGTGTATACTGTTCATCCTAACACCGCAGAGTGTTTTTATTTGAGATTATTATTACATACAGTGCGAGGACCAACATCATTTATAGATTTGAGAAAAGTAGACGATGTTGTTTATCCAACTTATCATGCAGCTTGCCAAGCGCGTCATTTGCTTGAAAATGATCAACATTGGGATGACGCTTTAGCAGAATCCTGTGTTAGTGATAATCCACGACGGTTACGCCATTTATTTGTAACATTACTCACATTTTGTAATTTATCTGATCCTGTCCAATTATGGGAAAAATATAAAGAAAAATTTGCAGAAGACTTTCTTCGGAATTTATCTCACAATAATGAAGGCGCAACTAATGATAATTTTCGAGATCTGGCTATAAATCAGTGCTTATTAGCTCTTCAGGAAGACTTAACAGCAGTAGGCGGTAAATCACTTTGTGAATATGGTTTGCCAACGCCAACCTCAGTCGGAGAGGTTACCAATAGGGAATATTCCGCAGAGATTGGTTACAACATAATGGAACTGCTGGTAACATTAGAAAACGGTGTCCCAATGATGACTGCAGAACAACGCTTAGTCTATGATCGCGTGTGCGAGAGTGTGCAGAATAATTTAGGAACAATATGGTTTTTAGATGCACCTGGAGGAACTGGGAAAACTTTTTTGACTAAATTAATATTAGCTTATGTTCGAAATCAGCGTAAAATCGCTCTTGCCGTGGCTTCATCAGGTATAGCTGCAACATTGCTACCAGGAGGTAAGACTGCTCACACTATGTTTAAAATACCAATTAATTTAGATCGCACGGAAAGTCCAACCTGTAGTATTTCAAGAAATAGCGACAAAGCTAAGGTATTGCGTGAGTGTAATTTAATCGTATGGGATGAATGTACGATGGCCCATCGAAAAGGAGTAGAAGCAGTAGACAGAACTCTAAGGGACATAAGACAAAATGATCGACCAATGGGCGGTATTACGGTTTTATTTTGTGGTGATTTCCGACAAACCTTACCGGTAATACCACGGGGAACCCGAGCTGATGAGATTAGGGCTTGCCTGAAAAGCTCTTATTTGTGGCGTGATATACAATCGGTGCATTTGACTATAAATATGCGAGTGAGAACTGGAGACAACGCAGATAATCGTGAATTTTCTGATACATTATTGAAGATTGGTGAAGGCACCTATCCACAACTACACCAAGGAAAACTTATTCTGACACCTGAGTTATGTTGTATAGTGCAATCCCAACAACATCTTATATCTTCGGTTTTCGGTGACATAACAATTATATTAAATAGGGACAATTCTTGGCTTTGCGAAAGGTCCATTTTGACTCCTCGCAATGACCAGGCATCTGAAATTAATAATAAAATACTGTCTAATATACAGGGAGAAAGCAAAGTTTATAGTTCAATAAATAGAATGGTTGATGAACAAGAAGCCACTAATTACCCGATAGAATTTTTAAATTCTTTAAGTATGTCTGGACTACCTTCTCATATAATTTGTTTAAAAATTGGCATACCGATAATTCTGCTCCGAAATTTAAGACCACCTCAACTTTGCAATGGAACTCGGCTAAAAGTAACCCAGTTGCAACAAAATGTAATCGAGGCTCAAATTTTAACAGGTTGCGGTGCAGGAGAAACTGTCTTTATTCCCAGAATTCCCATAATACCAAATAATTTTCCATTCCAATTTAAAAGAACGCAATTCCCAGTATCGGTGTGCTATGCCATGACTATCAATAAAGCTCAAGGGCAGACTTTTCGTGTTGCTGGAGTAGATCTCGGTGTTAGCTGTTTCTCGCATGGTCAATTATACGTCGCTCTTTCCCGGGTTAGCAATTCTAGGAATCTTTACGTTCACGTGCCGGACGGGTCGACTCTTAACATAGTCTACCCAGAAGCTTTGCGCTGAAACATTTTAATTTGATCTAAAAATATTAGCAATATATTATCTTAATAAAAAACAAGGAGTTACACGCTGACCGAGTCGTGGGTATAGCGTGGGTATATTATAACATTCTGCGGTTACTTATATTTTTCAACAGTTTTGTGGATTGGCATATTATATTACTATTGCCCTTCTAAAATACGAAAGTGAATCTGCCTGTTACGTCAAAACTATGAGGGAGGACATCTGCTAATTTTTTTTCGAAAAACGACGGAAACGCGGACGAAGTCGCGGGCAAAAGCTAGTATTTTAATATAAATGCAAATAATATAAATAAAAAAATCAAACTTAAATCCATATTAGCTGTCAGTATGAGTAAGTGGTTAATTAAGAGATCAAACAAAGCCTTAATAATTGAACAAACGAGCTGAAAAATGCTACCTTTTTCAGATGGCTTTCTAAAAAAAGAATTTCCTTTAAAATCACTGGGACTACTAACATACTCTTCAGATATAGACAGACACTTCAGCTCTTTTTGGTTTTATCTTAACTACTGCTATGATAATAACCAAATTATAAAACTTAAACTACTTAAGCCTTAACTAAAAGTAATTAATCCAGTGTAAAAAAAAAATATCTCAAATAATAATTTAACAAGTTAAGGCTAAGTGAACGAAATTCAATTGTCACCGAAAGTTTGAATATAAACGAAGTTAAAGAAAAAGTATATTTCTATAATCATTGAATCTTTTTTTTTTTTTTTTTTTTTTTTTTTTATGTTAGAGGAGGGCAAACGAGCTTGCGGGTCACCGTTGGTATGTGATCACCGCCGCCCATGAACTCTTGCAACATCCGAGGATACACAAGAGCGTTGCCGGCCTTGGAGAAAGGAATATATGCCTTTTTTGAAGGTACCCATGTCGTATCGATCTGGAAATACCGCCGAAGGAAGTTCGTTCCACATTTGAGTAGCACGTGGGAAAAAAGTCATTGAAAACCGCACAGTTGAAGATCGCCACGCGTCCAGGTGGTATGGATGATAAAGGAGGCGATGGCGAGCTGTGCGGTAGTGAAATTCGGCGGTAGGCATCAGATCGAATAGTTCTTCGGAACACTCCCCGTTGTAAATGCGGTAGAAGACGCACAAAGAAGCCACGTCTCTACGCAATGCCAAAGAGTCCAGCCGATCACAGAGCACTGGGTTCCCGATAATCCGAACGGCTCTCCGTTGTACGCGGTCAAATGGTAGAAGCTGATATTGGGGTGATCCGGACCAGAGATGAGAACAGTACTCCATGTGAGGCCGGACCTGCGCCTTATAGAGCGCAAGTCTTTGGCCAGGTTTGAAATACTGCCTCGCTCTATTGATCACTCCCAATTTCATCGAGGCCAACTTGGCCTTGCTCTCCAGATGACCACGAAACTGACAATCGCTCGAAATGTCGAGACCCAGTATTCTGATACTTGGCGAGGCAATAAGAGGAGTGCTCTCGAAGAGCGGTGATACGACAAATGGGGTTTTCTTAGTGGTAAACGCGCAAACCTGTGTCTTTAGGGGATTGAACTGAACGTGGTTCAGTTCACCCCACTCAGAGACCATCCCCAGGGAGGTCTCTATTGAAGACACAAGTTTCTTTCGGCACCCGTCGACGTTTTCCCGAGAGAGACCTGCACGACCGGAATATACTGCATCCCCAGTGCTGTCATCCGCATAACAATGTATGTTGGAAATATCCAACATATCATTGATATGCAGGAGGAACAGAGTTGGGGATAGCACGCAGCCTTGGGGTACACCAGCATTCACGGGCTTGGGGTCCGAGCAAAAACCGTCGAGAACGACCTGTATGCTCCGCCCAGTGAGAAAACTGGTGATCCACTTGCATAAACCCTCGGGAAGCCCATAGGAAGGTAGCTTCGAAAGAAGCCCCTTGTGCCATACACGATCAAAGGCTTTTGCCATATCCAGACTAACTGCCAGACCTTCTCCCTTGCTTTCAATAACCGCTGCCCAACGGTGCGTAAGGTATAACAGAAGATCACCAGCTGATCGACCATGGCGAAAGCCATACTGCCGGTCATTGATCAACTGGTGATCCTCTAGGTACGTTAGAAGCTGTCGGTTTATGATAATCTCCATTATTTCTGAGAGAAGGGAGGTAATGGCGATAGGTCTGTAGTTAGCTGGGTCCGAGCTATCACCTTTTTTAGGGATCGGATGGACAAGGGCACGCTTCCATGAGACCGGGACTACGCCTCTAAGGTAGGAGTACCGAAATAGACGCGTTAGCACTGGAGTCAACTCAGGGGCACACGTTCGTAGCACTAATGGAGAAATGTCATCCGGCCCACTCGACTTATGAACGTCCAAGGAAAATAGAGACTGCCTGATAGTTTTTTGGCGAAAAACTATTTCCGGCATTGAACTCTGACACCGCGGGATGGTAGGCGGTGTCTTCCCTTGGTCGTCCAAAGTCGAGTTGGAGGCGAAAAGAGTGCCCAAGAGATCGGCTTTCTCTTTTGCCGTGTGGGCCAGAGAGTCATTCCCCATGTGCAACGGCGGTAGGGAAGGCTGGCTAAAGTTGCCCAGAGTGGCCTTGGAAAGCGCCCAGAATTTGCGCGTGCCAGGCGGGTACTTTACCATCTGATCCCCAATTTTGACGACATGCTTAAACTTTGCTCTAGCGATTTGCCGTTTGAAGAATCTGGAGGCGCGGTTGTATTTCCTCTTCAGAACTCTAGAGTTCGGATCCTTAGTGACTAACGCATTAGCCCAAGCTTGATAAGCCTGCCGTTTGCCAGCTGCTGCTGCCCTGACAGACGTTTTTAATTTTTATTTCTTTCATCAAGTAACAATCTACTCTGCGTCAAATTATATATTTATCATTAACAATGTTAAAGTAACACTGTTCAGATAACAATAAACCCATATGAAGTAATCTAAACTACATTTTCACCTATAATTTAAAGAAAAGTGGTGGAATTTATATTTTAAATAAATGTAGTATATTTCATTTTCTTTATTTAGAGTGAACAGCCTTGTGAAATCAAAAGAGACTAAAATCCTAATAGTGGATGATTTAGTTAAAGACCTCTTAAGTGTGATCGCTGAAGACTCTTACGAGATCTTTATGAGAATATAGGCCTTTTTCAAAATATAATAATAATAATAATAATAATAATAAAGTATACGGTAAGTAGTAGGTAAAGAAAACGGAAAAGTTTATAAGTACATAACATTGTGAGATTTGGAGTCAAAATTTAAATGAACGATGTGTATTGAAAATTTGTATGTAATATGTACTGCTAAAAAATTAAAAGATTATGTATTTATTTTTATATTACATATATTAAATTTATTATGAAAGTAAATGAAGAAAGTATTACTAGACCTGTTAATATAAAGTAGTATAAAATGTCATAAATAAACAGTATGTTTTCTGTTATAAAATTATATTACAAATTAAAGATGGAACATTCCAATACAGAATTATCTTTGTCACAGTTTAAGTTAGATTTTACTTTAAAATATTTAATAGTGTAACTTTCAGGAGGACAAATATACGACTTAATCAATAAATCGTGTAACTTCTCTTACGTGGAGAGATTTAAAGATACTTGGGGGATCTTGATAAGCAGTTTTCTACGGTAGCGTGTCACGTGATTTGCCAATATTCTATGTAATGATTAATTATTCGTCAGCTTGGCTTACCAAAGATTAGTATATTTTGTTTAAAACCTGTTAACGTTGAATAATTTCTGAAATTTTAAGACGAGGAAGCAAATCATAGTATCAGCATTATTTGAACAAAATAAAATCAGCTTTTTAATTGTAGCGGTAGTAAAATTTAGTTTCTATCTAACTTTGCTTAAATTTCTTGCATTTCTAAATACTTGTTATTAATAATAATATATGCGTAATGCGTAATATTATATTATACGCGTGGAGAATTGCGGGTGAGTGAAAACAACTGCTTTAATATTATTTTGTAGTTGTTATTTTGTTTTAATATTATATTTATGTTGTTACTTAAACTTATCACATAATTATTGTTAAAATTGTTTAAAGACAGCATTAGAAGATGTCCTAATAAGAGTTTGAAGTCTAAATCTTTTTATGTTGTTGGCGATATTAGCAAGCATTCTCTTTTGTAGTGCTGTAACTATTTTACTATAATTTTATTGTAGCGGAATCTGTTTCGCGTTCAACTTTATTTTTCATGTCCACATAAAATAAAACATTCATCACGTTACGATTCATCATAAAAAATATTGTTTATGTTTTATTGGATATATTTATAGTCTAACATTATTTAAACTGTCTTTAGTAAATTACAAATAGTAGATTTTAGTTTTTTACAGTAGTAAAAAGTAAATAGTAGAAGAAAATTTAACCTCGGGATAGTTTTTGTCTAAAACAACCATTAAAAGTACTTGCAGCTTGTGTGACCTATTGAAATAGCACTGACATTTGACTGTAGATACTACCTGAAAATTGCCTATCAATAACATCGAGCTTTATCGAATACATCATAATCAGTTGCATCAAAGGCGTCAGGTTGTCTAATTGTCCATGAAGTCATTGATTGAGAGACTCAGAGAGAATTGCCTAACTAGTTTCAAGTTAGTTATGTTCTGCTTACTATTTAGTATCTCTATTTATGACTCTCACTATAATAAAACTTGGATACTCGAGCATCGCAGTTAGCATGTTTCTAGGTACAGATTATTTTCACTTTTAAGTAGCATACTAAAAAGACATCTCGAATAATACGGATCTAAATGATCTGATTTCACCCTTGTGATTTAAATCTACGCCTATAGAAAAACTGACTTCCCTAGTCAATGTCAAATTAAATCAGATATATGTATATCTGTGTAATTAAATTTGAAAGCTTAAGACGTGAATCTTTCAGATGATATTGTCTTGTACTATCCGTGGGTGCCTAAGAGTTTGAGAGCCTTTGAAGAGGCAGTAGATGCTTTTTTATTTAACTTGGCAAAGCCAGATATTTTAAAAGTCTTTGTATGGGGTCTTATATAGTTTTTTATGGAAATGTTTCTTTTTGTCTTCTTTTACCGATTGCTTGAGCAAATCTGCACAACGCTACTGCTAAAATATGTCACAGGTCAGACTGTTATAAAAAAAACATGAAACCTACATATTTACAATACTTGTGAATTATAAACAACGATAATGACGCGATGCGTCCTCGTCGATAGCAGGACATTTTAAATTTGGTTTGTAATTGCAACAACAAACAACAAGGAGTAACTTTTAAATTAAACCACATGTCCACTCTCAGTGCCAATTAGTCGCGCGTTGACTGAAACTTGACGGTCAACTGAAATTATTCGTCAGGGTTGCAACACGTTCATAAGGACTTTATTATGTTATACTCTGTTGTGGAAATTTATAAGTTAACGTTTTATTTTTTTTTTATATTTTTTTATAGAACTCGGGTAATCCAAAGCCTGCTGAGTAACTAAAGTTGATGAATGACTAATCTTAATAAATAATAACCACATATGATATTTTATATGCGAAATTAATAATCAATCTCGATACATTTATAACTAAAGATTTAAATAACAATTCGTATTTTGAATAACCAGTTTCTATAACCTTCGGTTATCGGTTATAAAATCAATCCACTGACTAGTAGACCATTTAAAAAAAATACTTCAGAAACGAAACACTGTTAAAATAGATATTAAAATGTTATATAAATATATCTGAAATAGTTTTAAAGAGTTATACGGTAACACGTTAGAACTGTCGGGAGTATAGTTGGTAATTATTTCTAATTATTTTCAATCCTTGTATAGATAGCTTCTCTAATAGTTTTCTCAAAGAGACCTACCCAAGGTAATATGTTCATTTTATAGGTAATTATATAATATTATAAATCGATCTTAAGGTTTGGACTAAAGCACTATATAACGAGAAAATTTTAAACATAACTTACTAAAAGTGTTGATTACCAAAGCAACGGTATTAATCTTTCGTTAGCAGGGAAACTGCATATGAGAAACTTTTTCATTGCGTACTGTGAAAATATAACTCAAGCTAGTTATAATAACTCTGTAACAGTAATAACTTTGTATTTTAAGAAGTCGTTTAAATAAAAGCGTCACTAATGTCTTATAATAATGTAAAGTGATGAACTCTGCCATAGCTATTCTTATAAATTATTATAAAAAAAAATACACAAATAAAACATATTCTTTCATAATTTTATTTATAACATCTGTCCATTGAAATTAATAAATAATAAATGGTGAAAAGAAATATTTTGTAAGTTCATAAAATTTTATGAAAATGAAAAATCTTTATTTATTTTCATTCATAATATTCCCCTCTAACTTCTATATACTTATGCATTCGATTGAACCAGCTTTCAAAACATTAAAAAAATGTCTTTTGCGATTGATCGAAAAATACTATCTGCATTGAAAGATCAGTAGCAAACAACATTCTTTTAAGAATTTTAATTAATATAATATTCAATCTTCAATATTATATTCAAGTGTATAAGTTCTTTGAATTCTCTATTCATCTGCAAAAATATTTTCAGTTTCAACAGTATCAGTATTTTAATATCCCTTGCTTTCTTTCCTAAAAAACTAAATGAAGAGAAAATAATTTTATAAAATATGAACGAGGAGAGAGGAGATAAAACATAAGAAAAAAAATTTACGACAAGAAACATCCCTTTGTATGATTATGTTATCAGAATTATTTATTAAAAGAAATGAATAAGTTAAATAAGAATATTCTTTGACAACAAGAAAATTAAATCTGCTTATGGAAAATAAGGAGAATAAGAGGTCTCTTTGTAGAAATAATTGGTAAGATATCAACATAATGGAACAACCATACATTCATCTATGTAGTTAGTCGTGTTGTTTTTTTATTATTCTTAATTACATAAAATTCATTAATATATACCTGTGATGCTACAGTCGCAGGTTAGCTGATGACTGTCAAAATGATGTTATACACTTTAAACATAAAAATTTGTTTTAGAAATATTATTTGATTCGTTTCAAATATTGGCACCAATAGCTATACTATTTGCATTTGTTTATAATTGTTATCTTTAAACAGAGATTAGAGCATTGATTTTTATATTATAGTAATAAAGAATGTTATTTTTATTTAAATAAATGAATTTGATTTTAGAATATATTTATATTCAAATGTTGAAATAAAAGAATATGACATTTTTTCATTTATTTTGATTTAATGTCAGCTGCTGCCCCTATTGATATTTATACCTTGTATTGTTAGGTTTTTTAATGGTTGTTATCTGTAATCATTTCAATAAATATTGAATATTGGGTCTATTACATAATGTAAATTATGTAATTTTTAATATTGTTTTTGTTTGCCGATGTTTCGATCATTCTAATATTGTTATTTATTCGTTTTAATGGAAGTAAACAAGACTACTACAGCAACTTACCATAAATGAATGTCCGCCTCTACCGTGCACTTTGTTATTGACACTTAGAATTATGTCAAGACGTATATTGTTATGGTCAAAAAAGGTTCAACTTACGAGTACTTAATTTATGTTCAACAAATATTGCCAGAACATATGAGAGAACACTACTTATGCTGCGTTTTCAAATAAATATATATATATGTATATATATATATATATATATATATATATTTGCATTAAATAAATGCATAGGCAGCGTCGCCTGCACACTTTATAAAACGTTAAATAGTGTATAAAAATGGTTGTACATAAAAATAAATTCCATAAATGTAAGAAGTTGATACTTGTATTTAATTGAAAGATTAAATAAACAATATAATAAGTTATTTATATATAAAAATCCAAATCCAAATCTCATGCTGATAGTTTAAGTGATTGATTGATTAATAATTTAAGCAGAGTCTTAAAATCAGAAATATTCTACATACAAGTTTCAAAGAACCCCTTCAATAGGACAGGATGGATGATTTGGATAATTCCTCCGATATAAGCAATTATAACATAAAATAACAACATATAACATATATGTAACCTACCAACAGTTAAGATATATAAATTGGGTCGCATTCTACGATTTAAATAAAAATACATGTGGGTATGCTATTGTTAACACTAGTTGTTTTCAGCAGTTTCGGGCGCTGTGTACATTCAAGGAAACGCAGATAATAATGATATATTATGAATATTCCTAAAACACTCCTTTTTACGAGATGCATAGTTATGTCTTTAAGTAACGGCATATCGCAAGACTAAATAGCTTCTAGACGGCAGGTTATTTTTAGATGTAATTATTAAATTTATTGCAAGAAAAGTAATTCTTATTAAGATAAATGTTTTGTTGCACTTTTTTTTATTAAGCGATGAAAACAATTATAAGAATATAACAAATAACTATAATATTATAGAGGTCATAATTATACTTATGAAAATATATTAGATATTACAAGTTACAGGAAATAAAGATTCAAATAGTGTTCTTTGAGAATCGTAGTAGAACAGTCAATCACTTAATTTTTTTTTTGTAACTTCGTTTTATTCCTGAATTTGGATTATATTTGTAAATGTTTATATTAATACACTAACTATTTCTCTCACAGTTTCAGAGGATCCTAAGGTAATACAAATCAAGATTGCCAATCCTAACTTGTTCGGAAAGCTGTCGTAGTTAATCTCAACCCAAAGAATCCCGCAGAATCCCGAAAGGCCACCATTAAATTGTATTTATTGGTGAATTCCGGAAATTCTTCTAACAAATTCTCAATTAAAGTTATAGCGGATTGAAGTTATATTTACCTTTTCCTTGTTTTGTTATTAAGTTAAAACAATTGTGAAATAAGTTTTAAAGTGACAAAGGGGAAATACATTCTCAAGTAACGTTTACTAAAACAACAATAAATAAGTACATCTTAAAAATATATACACATACTATATAAATACTACCTACTAGTAGAGTTCATCGTAAACTGTTGATGATGGCATTGGTTCCGTTTTTTTTTTGTTATCAGTGAAATAAATATATTATTAAGTTCTTATAATGATAACTGTAATATAAGTTTCTTAAATTTTTTTTTTTTTTTATTTATGGTATAGGAGGGCAAACGAGCTGGCGGGTCACAGATGATTTGTGATCACCGCCGCCCATGAACTCTTGCAACATCCGAGGATTTACAGGAGCGTTGCCGGCCTTGAAGGTGGGAGTAAACGCCTTTTTTGAAGGTACCCATGTCGTACCGATCTGGAAATACCGCCGAAGGGAGTTCGTTCCACATTCGAGTGGTACGAGGAAAAAATGTACTTGAGAACCGCACAGTGGTGGATCGCCACGCATCCAGATGGTAGGGATGGTATTGGAGGCGATGGCGCGCTGTACGGTGATGGAATTCGGCGGTAGGCATCAGATCGAATAGCTCTTCGGAACACTCCCCGTGGTAAATGCGGTAGAAGACGCACAGAGATGCAACGTCTCTACGCAATGCCAAAGAGTCCAGCCGTTCACAGAGCACCGGGTCCCCGACAATCCCAACGGCTCTCCGTTGTACGCGGTCAAATGGTAGAAGCTGATATTGGGGTGATCCGGACCAGAGATGAGAACAGTACTCCATGTGTGGCCGGACTTGCGCTTTGTAGAGCGCAAGTCTTTGGCCAGGATTGAAGTACTGCCTTGTTTTATTGATCACGCCCAATTTCATCGAGGCCAACTTGGCCTTGCTCTCCAGATGATCACGAAACCGACAGTCACTCGAAATGTCGAGTCCCAGTATTCTGATACTTGGCGAGGCAATAAGAGGAGTGCTCTCGAAGAGCGGTGATACGACAAATGGGGTTTTTTTAGTGGTAAACGCGCAAACCTGTGTCTTCTGGGGATTGAACTGAACGTGGTTCAGTTCTCCCCACTCAGAAACTATCCCTAAGGAAGTCTCTATAGAAGACACAAGTTTCTTTCGGCACTCGTCGACGTTTTCCCGAGGGAGACCTGCACGGCCGGAATATACCGCATCCCCAGTACTGTCATCCGCATAACAATGTATGTTGGAGATATCCAACATATCATTGATGTGCAGGAGGAACAGAGTTGGGGATAGCACGCAGCCGTGGGTTACACCAGCGTTCCCGGGCTTGGGGTCCGAGCAAAAACCGTCGAGAACGACCTGTATGCTCCGCCCAGTGAGGAAGCTGGTGATCCACTTGCATAAACTCTCGGGAAGCCCATAGGAAGGTAGCTTCGAAAGAAGCCCCTTGTGCCATACACGATCGAAGGCTTTCGCCATATCCAGACTAACTGCCAGACCCTCTCCCTTGCTTTCAATAACAGCTGCCCAACGGTGCGTAAGATATATTCCGGATTCTCTCACTCACCGACGGAACATAACCAAATGAGTTTGATTACTAAACGTCGGACTTCTGTGAGAGGGTGCTCCTTCCCCGGTCGAGCCAGCCCAATACGAGCTGCAGTCAGTTAACTGCAGCTAGGCTCTACCACCTAAAAATAGAGAATTAAATAATAGAGAATTATAGTATGATTATTATAATTATATATTGCTACCGTGAACGTTGCTTTTTTTTTATGCTATTGACTCTTGAATTACAGGCATTTCTCAAAATTATTTTGTTCTCAGACAGATCAATGAGGTTACTATTTGGTCTAAAACTGAAAATTAAGATAGAGGCTAGAGTTTCGACCAAAATTTAATATTTGAAGAACTCTTGAATGTGGAAAATGAATATATACGAGGTAATTGAGATTGTTTCATAGGAACATTATTATTACAGCATAGTAATAATCAACGCTAAGAAGTTTCGGTGAAGTTGAATCATTTTCGTTTATTCGTTGAGTTCTTTAAAACGTTGTTTGTTCCGTAAATATTGTTTAGTCCTGTATAAACGAATCTTAACTGGATTTCTGTTGTTGGAAAATAATTATTCATTTATTTAATTATATTTCATTGTTTGGAAATCGTTTTTATACTTCATAGAATTTATACTAATTTTAAATACTACTTTTAAGATAAATTTAAATCTTCGTTTTAATATGAAATAAGAAGAAATTTACAAAATTTACAAATTATACTACTAACGACAAATCATAATCAATAACACATTTGAACAATCGTCTAATATATTATTAAATGTCTTACAGCTTATGGCTTATAGCTACAATCTTATTTGTACAGGTTGCCTTTATAAGATGTCTGAGGTCGTCAATGTGACCCAGCATTTATTCATTCCATGCAAAAATGGGATGTGCATATATATATTATACGTTTATAAGAGAGATGATATTAGGAGGTACAAGAGTTAATAAGTTAAACAAGCCTAAGCTTGAATTACATATACTTTATCAAGTTGACAAAAGGAATTACTTATAGGAAGAGTTAGCACATGTCCTTGATATTTGTAGTCACATTATTAACAATTCCCAATGAAATCTAATATTGTGATTTAACAGTCTATTATGAATTTCGGTATGAGTTAGTCATTATCCTAAATCATTCCTAAGTCTTTGTGTAGTTATTTTTAGTATTATAATAAGTATATTTTGTATTGTGTGATTATGGGTCATTAAAATATAACATACGTGTTTTTCCTTTTCATGTAATATTATTTTTAATATTGTTTAATATTTGAAATATTTGTCTCGAATTATTACAAATTATTCTGAATTGTTTTTATTGAACTACATCCGTGAAATATTATGCATTGATTTTAGTTTTAAATAACTTATTTGTAAAAAACGTTACAGCTACGACAAAATGTCCCAACTGTATCCAAAGTCGTTATAAATGTATGCACCGTTCTTTATAATAATTGTGCGTTTTTGCATTTCAAATATCCTTGAGATAAATGAGCGCATTCTTTTGATTTATAGTTGTATCTAGCGATGTGGAAGAGATATAAAACAATGAGTCGTTATTTTAAGCTTTTAAATTGCCACAGCACCAGTTGATGGTATTTGTAGTAAGTATATTTAAATATTTTTGTTCGTTTGAATAGCTGTTTATTAATATGGTGATGAATACTTTCAAACCTTGTTATTCAGTAGTAAGTAGATATTGATTTCCTTAAAAGTTTGTATTACACCTATAACTGTAACGTTAAGAAGTAATAAATTAAAAAATATGTGCGAGAATCAAGAACCAAATAAAAAGCAATAGCCAACGATTAACTTGAAATGTAAACACTTGTAATTATACAAATCTACCAAATACAAAAGTACACTGTTACCAAAGGTAAAATAGGAACGAGTAGGAAGACGTTAATAACTGATAAAAGGACTATCTTACAACCCTTGTATTTGATAGGAGAGGCTCGTTGTAATGCGGGTGTTATATACGTGGGACGTGGAGATGGTTTTACACATTGAGATTCTTTTTGCGTGTTTATTTTCTATGTGACTGGAGTTTTAAGAAGCTACTTAATGATACAATTCGAGACGTGTTACAAAATGAAAGCAGAAGTTCTATTCTGAAAATGGAAAGTCACAAAATACAATGTTTCTGGAATGGCTGTTGGGTAAGAGCTAACAAATCTGTTACTAAATTATAAAAGTTTTTATTTTGCAGAGACCCAAAATATATATAGTATAATATATTTTGGATCTTAAATGTAATTTTTAGCACTCTTTTCATTATATAATTTTTAAATAATACAAAATTCTTACAATAGCGTTGTTTTGAGTACCATTATAATATAAAAAAATAGTATATAAGAGTTTCTGGCCGGCCTTTCTCAACAAAGCAGCATTCCGAGCCGGCGATAGCTTACTCACAAACTGACTGACGATTCAAAAGTGCGTGTAAATTCCTATTTGAGTAAAGGTATTTTGAATTTGATTTTGAATAACATTTTCATTCAAATTTCTATAAAGCGCTTAATTACTAGCGATACTCCAGAGCACCACCTTTATATATGTATAACTTCCATGTTTTACGATTTCATTGCAAGTACGATACGGATAGTATTGTAGGCGATGACGCGCGGTGCAGTGAAGAAATTCAGCGGCAGGCGTCAGATCGAATAGCTCTTCGGAACACTCCCCGTTGTAAAAACGGTAGATAATGCACAGAGAAACTATGTCTCTACACAATACCAAAGACTCAAATACTACTACTAACTAATAATACGTAGTCAAACGGTAGAAGCTGATATTATGGTGTTCCGAACCAGAGATGAGAATAGTGCTCCATATCTGGCTAGAACTGCGCCTTATAGAGCAATTTTTGGCAAGTCCTGAATATTCGCTAGCAGTATTGATCACTTTTAATTTCATCGTGGTCTCGCTGACCAGATGACCAAGAAACTGACAATTGCTCGAAATGTCAAGGCCTAGCATTGAATGAATAAAAAACGCTTAAAAGACACTAAATATTTCGGTATTCTTGTAACCAAACTCTTAATATTCTTTGGAAATGAAAATTGAACTTTTATAAATTTCAATAACACTTGAAAGGTTTGCGATTAAATAAGTAACTGTCGTTTGATCAAGATATCCTCGACCATACATATACTCGGTATTTGCATATATTTGTATATGTTAACCTTATAATAATATAAATCCTAAATAGCTTTTAATGTTACTTAAAATATTTTTTACGGGTGGTTTAGGTTAGGTTTTTTATGTTATAAAACAACATTGTAATTTTATTGTTTTAATAATCCAAAACACGTGTCAACTGTTTTTCATTTAGAAAGTTTTGTTAAAATTATATTATAAAAATAACTTTTTTTTTCTTTATTTATTAACCAACAAATTAATGACCTATGTCCGCTTTATTTATATTTGATATGTCCGCGTCCTCTCGCGAGCCAACGATATCAATGTACTAAATCACAATATAGTGGAGGATTATCACGACTTACTGTTATTTTATTGTTCACGCTAACTCTTATATTACGAAAGATATATTTTATAGTCGATAAATAAGCCATAGTTAAGAGATACTTGATAATGATTGTATATAAAGATATTAGTCGTGATGTTTTATGACAATTAAAATAATGTAGAACGAAAAACTAACATGAGCAGGATCTGTACCTACACTGCCTGATACAGTTTCCGTTTCTCTGCCAACTAAGCACTAATAATATATTTTTATTAAATATAGAATGTCAAAAACCTTTAGGAGGGTAACGAAAATTTAGACTTTATTATAGTATTATTAACTGAAAACTTTTGTAACAAGGCTCGTTATAACAAGCAAAATATCTCCATTCCAAATGAAAAAGAACATTAAAATATAATTAGTCTCAGATATATTAGAGGAAGTAAACATTTACTTTTATGTTCATTTCTACTTTTAGAACCGCTTTGAAACAACTTACTTAATTACACTGCAACAGTCTATGTACTAGGGTGATTCAAAAAATCCTAGTTTTAAATTTTTATGGGGGCACCGTCTTATATGGTTCCAATATGAAAAAAAATGTACCCATATTTTTTTTTTTAATTTTAGTCAACTTTAGGGGTCACTACCATCCATTAAAGTTTTTGAAAAATGCGTTACATACGGTAATGGGGTTGCACTCCTTGGGAACCAAAATGGCGGTGCCTTTGTGTATTTTTGTACCTGAGTGTAAACAAGGTACGTTAGGTACCTGGTACATATCCTCTATCCACGTTTTTTAACCTCTTCAGGTTATTAAGCTACAGAAAGGGTTTAAAGATTAAAGTTGTAATTTCGCAATAGAGTGTGAGCTAGTTTTTAAGTAAGTAGCAATATAGCCAACCTTTTTTAATGTCGTCCTCTTCGACCTCTTTAGACAGTCGGCCGGCTACTCTATTGTCAGGACCGTGTACCTCGAAGCCACAGCGAAAACAAGGGAGGAAAGAATTAATCGATGACCGTTTGGCTGTAAGTCTTGATGTTGCTAAGTTCAGCGATCGAAAAGCTGCTGTGGTATTAACATCGACTCTCAAGAGCGCTGGCTGTGATGCTGAGAAGTATAACGTTAGCTTTTCTTCTATTCGGCGTCAGCGAATCCAGCGACGAAAAAAAAACGCAGAAAGTAAAATCGATGTGTTTTGATACCACAGCATCAAACACAGGTCAATTCAATGGATCTTGTACCTTACTAGAGCAAAATTATTATGGCTTCCATGCAGGCATCTCATTTTGGAGATTGTGCTTGAAGCCATCGTAGTTTCAGCAACTAATGCTTCTAGTTGGCCAGATATATAAATCTTCAAAAACGTTGGCCTAAAATACTAAAAGAGGACTTTAGGGCAGCTACTGCGGACCCTGAAACTCTAAAACAAGTAGCAGATGTTACCGAAAAGATGACATTATTTGCTGAAAGCTAGCTTAACGAGTTGCAATCACGAGACGATTATAAGAAACTACTTAACCTGATAATCATATTTTTGGAAGGAACACCTGAGAAAAGTGTATCTTTTCGAGCAACTTGCTGGTCTCCACCGGGCAAGGTGGATGGCAAAGGCCATCTATTCTTTTAAAATATATCTTTTTCGGGAACAACTAAAACTGACAAAGAGGGAAATTAAAGGAATCAAAGAAATTTGCATTTTTACTGTACGAATTTACGCCAAATACTGGTATCAAGCTTCTTGCGCATGGTCTGCGCCAAGGAATGACTTACAACTTTTAAAGGATTTATTAGCTTACAATAAAGTAAATAAATCAGTTTCAAAATCACTTTGCTATGAAACAAGCGTTGGGACACCTTTGGATCCTATCAGAAAAACTTGTAGCTTTGGCCTTCTCTGACGACCAAGTTTCTTTGGAAACTAAGCGAAAGAAGGTTGTTGCTCTTTAAATAGAAGGGTCAGAGGATTCTCCAAAGCGAGCCATCCTGGATCAAAACCTTATTGCAACAAAAAACCTGGAGGACTTCGTATCTGCTCACACATTAACGTTTTTTAAAAGTATCTCCATCTCCTGTGATTTTTTAAAAAAGGACGTGCAGATCTGGAAGGACGATTGTGAGTTTAAAAAATGTGTGACTGTTGTAAAGGGTCTAAAAGTTATCAACGATACAGCTGAGAGGGGAGTATCGTTGATTGAAGAGTACAATAGCCTTCATACGACAGACGAAGACCAGAAACAGTACCTATTGTTGGCGGTCAAAGACTTTAGGCGAAAATTCCCCAATTGTAACAAATCTACATTAACATCTTAAGTTACTAGTCTTAGTTATAATAGTAGTTATCCTTAAATTTTTATTGTAGTTATTTAATAAAATAGATTATTACTTATTTTTTACCCGTTCATAAAACCCAACACTTTTCATCCCTGGTAGCGACCCCTAAAACCTGTTTTAAAAATCTAAAAAAAATTTGGTGGAAGTTTTTTAACCAATAGAACAAAATGACAGGGTGCCCCCATAGAAAAAGAAATAAAAAAAATTCACATGCATTTTTGAATCACCCTACTATGTACATTGAGTCTGTGATTATCTTGTATTGCGAAAACATGTCGCTCTAATATGTTATTAAGAACTGGAATAATTAATTCAAGTTTAAAATATATTTATCATTACCAAATAATTAGATGTAAAGATTAATAATATTGATAAAATAAATTTGTTCATGTCAAAATAACCTATTTATTAAATAATATTTATTAAATAATATATATAATGATTTAGTATTCTCTAGTTGGAACAAGTTTATCTACAATAATGCTATGATTGGAGTCATTGCATGGTTGGAAATTAGCAACGCGTAAATTAGAAAAAATTTATAATACTTGTAAATACTTCAATATTGTAAGGAAATCATTTAATGTTGTTTCTTAAATAGTATTCTGCTCTAATGTTCTAAACCATTTAAAAATATGATTTCATCTGTAATTGTTTTATTGTTTAAGGTATTGTTATTATTTGGAAGCATCGATGCCAAAGATTCTTGATTTAAATGTCTTCCAACCCAATATTTTTATGTTTGAAAGGAAGTTAGATCTAAGAGCTTGTTAGCAATCATTTATGGTTAAGAAATTATCAATATCGCATTAACACACAAAAGCTTGTGATATCGAAAAGACGTCGTATATTATACTTCTACTCAAATTATTATTTTGATTTCTATATCTATTTAAAAATATAAGTAAATATACTATGTTTAATATGTTTAACCACAACGATCCACCGCCAACGATCAAGTCATACAAAACAAATATAACGTGCGATATCTTATGATGACCATCCCGATAAACTACACGTTTCGACAGGACGTAATAATAATAAATATATTTTCCAACTACCAATTCGGAACCGGATAGCAATTGGTAGTACGAAATTGTATTGGAACCGAATTTTTAAATCCTTCGGAATTAAAAAGTAGAATATCCCTAGAAGAAATTGCGTCTGTTAATTTCATATATAATCGCCTCGAGCTTTCCTAACTTTCTTTTATCTACGAGTACCGCATGACATGAGAAATATTAAAAAAGTTTTACTTGATACTTTGCGATCATGATTAACGGCACAGGAGGAAGTGGTCATATGCCCATACCCCGAAATCAGTATTAGGTCGATATTAAATATATAATGTCAAAGTAATACTTTCTTGCTCTTCTGAAATTATATAGTTAAATATTGATCACATTTCACACGCGTATTGTCGCTAATTGAACTAAGTCTTCCTTTTGAATTGAATGCTTTAACTTGAAATTCTGAAATGACTCATTAGTTATGTTTTCTAGTAATAATTTTTCTTTAAGTCAATGAATAAGTAATTATAAAAATCTCATTCAAAACATGTCTATGTCAGAAAAAATATGATTTATGATTGAAGTAAAACACATATTGTATTATCACAAATACCAGAGCCGCAGCGCTATAGAGACCATTACAAAAACCTATGCAGAAGTCACTATATAGTTTGATACTTTATTTATCTTCGCAATTTAGCGAGAAACATTTATGAACTTTAGTTAAAGTTTAAAATGACACTGCTATGAAGAATGTTTTTTTAATTATTATTGAACATCATGTGGATAAACTTTATTATTTTATATATTTCTATTACTTTTTTTGTTACTATACTTACTAACAAGAAAATACTAAGTGGTAGAAAGTATTTCTAGGATGTACATTTATTATACCCAGATTAGATCTGGAGTATTGTTCATAGTTAAATATCTTCCTACATATTTTTATATTTGGGTCTCATATAATTTAATATTTTCTTTCAATTACTATATACAAATATACATTATTTAAAGACATTATTAATTCTTTAACCGAGAATGTAAGGTAGTTTACTTAACAGAATTTTTGAGCAGAAAAATAGAACGCTGGTATTGTTCTTATCTGTCACTTATAAGAACTTGAGAATAGCTTGTTAAACTACATTGATAGTATTTGTAACTCAGTGTTAGACATTTTTTTTACTAAAATTGTGTTGTCTAATTAAATTATATTCGTTTTTTTATATATACAATGATAGACTATTAATTTTATGTTACAAACTTATTGTTATTTCTCTATTTCACAGGTAAGGCAGATTGGATTTTTATGTGATGAGGTACTTCTAAATCAATTTTTTTAAGGTTATATAATTAGCTATATTCCCCACCAGCTTATGAGAGTTACTTGTAGTTTCACCGGATTCCACTACAGAAGAAAATACAAATGAATGCCACTTTAAAGAAGAAAAAGTATAAAGTTCTTTCACAATTTTATTATAAAAAATTCTTTCAAAACTATTAAACTTCTTCTGAACTTAAATTAATATTTATATAACATGGAAGTAAACAACTTGAAAATTTATGAAAACCAAGTTCCACAAAAATGTTACTTAACTGTTTGTCTACTTAAACTTTGTTCGCTATATAATGAGATGTATTAGATAGCACTTCTTAAATACAATGTTATTTTTTAGTATTAATAAAACTTATTATATTATATTACAGTTAAAAATTTCTATAAAAGAACATTAAAGAGCGTAATAATATATATTATGTTAAACGATCAAGCTTATTTACTTTTTATATAACTTTGATCAATATTGTATTTAATACTTTATTGCACAAATTTTAGTTGGGACTTAAAGATGGAGACGTGATTGTATTTACGTAGACGGAAAATAAGTCTAATGCAGGTGTTAACAAGATGGTCAAGAATATTGACAAGATGTATTTCATTAGCATTCTAATAGAACACATCTGCATAGTCAATAATAGATAGTAATATACCTAGTAATACCAAGTTCACTAAATGTAATTTAGCATTAAATAAAATAAAGTTTTTTAGATGTCATAACGGGTATAAGGTACTATAAAATGTACGTGATAACTCTTTAACATGATCGTGCCAACCAAGAGAACTATAAAAAATAGTTCCTTAATTTTTGACTTAGGAAGAGAATGGTATTACATTGTTGCCAAAAATCACGTTTGGTAAAGCATTTGCATAATTTTTGCGAGCTGGCGGGTACTACCTATAATAATTAATTGACACTTACTTGACTTGTACTTAATTTCAAAATTATATAAATATTTATCTCAACGAATGTGTTATTCTTTTCTATGAATGTTTATTATTTTATAAACTTTTAATGTGTGACAAGTTATTTTTTAAATTTATTAGGTTCGTAAGTACTAAATTTAAAAAAATAATTTACTATTTGTTATTAAAGTGATTTTAAATTTATTATATTTCTGTTTATTTGGCCTTAACGCAATTTTGAGGTTCTATAGAACTAATGAAGATTGAGATGGTATGCAATGACTGGAACGCCTATTTGATGGTCAATAATCAATGGCATAAGGTATCAATAAAAGTTCTTCAAATAGAAATATGTAAATAAGATGACTAAGAGAATTATAAACAATTGAACAATAAGGTAATATCATTGCAACTAACTAAACGTTGCAGTTCAGGAAGTCCTTATCAGTGACCACTTAACCTGTTAACCGTCAATCTATGAGGTGGTATCCAAATATAAAGAGTTAAACACATGTTATATTTGCCAAGCGAGTATTGTGTTATTCTTATAATATGATTGCGATTACTTTTAAATCCTTTTATATTAGGTAGGATACTTATTTATATTATGTAGGATATACTTGAACTGTTTAATGGATTTATTTTCCTTCAGTAGATATTTAATATTTAGTAAATTAAACAACAAAATAACACTTTAAATGACATCGTCGTCGACTGAGAAATGATGACGTCACACACGCCATGCACCGTGCTTTTGGTATCAGAAAAAAGTGTTTATCAAAACTATTTCAGAATTCAGTAACATTAAGTACAATGAATCAAAATGAATTAAATATTTATAAAGAGGCAAAGTTCTAAACGTGAATGACAAACATACGTAATTTAGGTTCGCAAATAATGTAGCGAGAGATTGAAATTAGTTAAATGCACTTTAAAGCTCGTTCCGTCCCAGTGTCGGAAGAGACGCTTTGAATTTAAGAGCGTTTCAGTTAGAGTTTTATTATATAAATATAAAAAAAAGTTTGTCGCGAAACTAAATATCATATAATATTATGGAATACTAACTTGCAACAAAATATATATAGATGTTTCGGAATATAAAGATAAGCTCGTGAAGATTTACCTGATTCTAAGAGATGACAAAAAAATACAAAAGAAACTTGAATATTTGTCTGTATAGAAGTTATTTAGGATTTCTTCATATGATTAATTAATAACAGCCACATTATAAGCGATCAAACTTGCAATAAGCGACGTTATAACGAGCTTGTTTACTAAAGACCCACCGAGTATAACTAACAAACCCAATATAATACAACATATTTCTATGATTATGCTATTATTATTAAGTACACATTACTTGCGACTAATTAAAGGGTTCTAATAAATTTGACATGCCTAAAACTAAATTTTCTGTGACAGTTTCATACATCGTCACCTCAAGCAATTTTAATTTATTTTCCTTAGATTGAGATATGTAGGGTATGATTTTTTTTATTTTATACTTTGCCATACTGGCAACTAACATTATAAACTAAATAAATTTATACCGCCGTATATAAAAACGTGTAATAAAAATTTATGTATTATATTAAATAGTTCGCAGTTCATAACTTTTGTAATAATAGCTTTATCACCAGATTGAATATTTCGATCCACAATTGTCATTTTGGGCAATAAATCCTGGTATATTTTAAGACATTTATTATATGTATGCGTTTGCAAAGCTTGTAAAAAGATAAATATTTAAAATATCTTTTTTATGATATATTTTAATAATCGTAAATGTTCATTGTTCAATGACGTAATTAGTTGTATTATGTCAGAAAGTAATCAGACGCTCGTCGCATGAAAGCGGCAGTGGGGATGAGGACAGTTTGTGATGTCACACGTGAAGCTGGATTAATGATAATAATATAAAAAGTAAGTTTATCATTATTTTAATACCGGGATTTATATTAAAAAAATAACGTTAATATTTTTGATAATGACATCTGATTTTTCCATTCAATTACTTATGTATATATGTTACTGAAACATTAAATTTTATATATTTGAAATATTTATTTATCAAACTTCTGCATAAACTATAACCTCTAATTAATCCAGTACATGATATTTTGCTAAATTCATTTATAACGAGCGCCAAAATCTTAAAATAAACACTCATGAAAATTATACATTTGTAACTGTTATACTTGAAGAGATAATGTGATGAGTCGGTCCATTTCCCTTTATTATATAAATTGGAAAATACAATGTAGATAAATTGTTTGCATAATTATTCTTCCTCTTTTATTTCCAAATTATTCGCTATTGAAAATTATTATAGGAACATATTTTCTGATGGGACAGTGACGTATGGAACATCGAAGTCATTTGAATAATTACTTAGGTCAATTTAAAGAGGTCATACTTTTCTCTATTATAGATTGGCATATTTACTAAGTAAAAAAATTAGGCAATGCAACTTTAATTAAATACTTTGACATAAGTAAGGTAGGTAAGACTATTAATTTTTATTGTGTAAGGAAATTACAGTCGATCATAGGAGGTCTAATAATAGTTGACAACTCGAGATGCACTGAGACAATATATTAATAAGGATTTATAAATTTATTTATTATAATGATATTATTTATTTATTTTTAATTCCACTTACTTTTAATGGTAAGTGATGTAGTTACCCACGGATACGAGGGTCAAACTGAAAGTTATTAGAAAATCAAAAACTAAGCATTCTAGCAAGTTATTAGTTTTATTGTAACTTTTCAAAATAGCGTCCATTTACATCAATACATCGCTGCATTCGATGGAACCATTGAGAAAAGCACCTTGCCCACTCAGCCTTAGGGGTCTCTTCGACGGCGTTTTGAAACGCAGCCACTGCTTCTTCGGCGTCTATAAAACGTTTTCCTCGAAGTTTTTCTTTTATTTTCGGAAATAAATAAAAATCGCAGGGTGCGAGGTCGGGGCTATACGGCGGGTGACCCAGTAATTCCACGTCTGAGGTCACCAAATTGTCGATCGTTTGCCTGGCGGTGTGCGACGAGGCATTGTCGTGATGAAGGAGGATCCTGCTGCGAGGTCGTTTCTCTCGAACTTTTTCCAAGACAAGTGGCAAACAATTGTTAGTATACCACTCTGCATTAACCGTTTTCTGATCCTCTAAGACTACTGTCGCGTAATGACCTGTCTTTCCGAAGAACGAGGCCACCATCTTTTTTCCAACACTTCGACCTCTCTTCACTTTAGTTGGCAACTCTTCGGAAGGAAACACCCACTGAGCAGACTGTCTTTTGGTTTCCGGATCATAACAGTAAATCCAGCTTTCGTCGCCCGTTAGTATGTCGAACACAGCATTTGAGTCACCTCCGTTAAATTTTTGGATCATTTCTCGGCACCAATCAACACGGCGGAGTTTTTGAGCCTCGGTCAAATTATGCGGTATCCAGCGGGCACAAAGCTTTCTGACCGCTAAATGGTCATGGAGGATTTTGTGCACTTGACTCATACCTATGCCTAGACTTGTCCGAATCTGCTGATAGGTCACTCTTTTGTCAGTCTCTATCATACGCCGCACAACACTGATGTTATCTTCAGTCGTCGCTGTAGAAGGCCGTCCCTCACGCAAATCATCGGTGAGATTAGTTCGACCACGTTTGAATTCATTAAACCAATTGTAAACTGTGGCACGAGATGGGGCTTCATCGTGAAAAGCCAATCGAAGTCTATCATAACTTTCTTGTTGACTTAAATGACATCGAAAGTCATAAAAAATCATTGCACGAAAATTTTCTCGGCTTAAATTCATTCTGACGTGCACAGACAATTTTCAATTTGCCGCCAAATCGTAAAAAAAATGGCAAATGAATGAAATGTACACTTAATAATATTGGTAAAGAGTTCTATTTTCAAAATTTAAACTATTTTTTTAAATATAATGCTTTTAAGTGACCAGTTCTAAAAACTTTCAGTTTGGCCCTCGTATTTGGCTTCTCACTTACTTCAAAAAACCACTGCTCGACGCCAACAACAATATCGTTTTGATGAAATTCGTTCCTTTAGAGTATTTGCCTTTAAAAATATACATATATAATAAATATTTAAAACATCAGTTTCAAGTCGAATCATATTCGGAGTTGAAGATAAAATGTAAGCAACTAGTCGGGGCACCACCTCAGGAAGTATCCTGAGGTGGTGCCCGGACAGCACATTTAAAAACATATATATTGCATTGGTATAAATGCCAAGAAGTATAAAGATTTACTGCAAAAGCAATAAAAACCAAAATATATAATTATTCGGATATATTATTGCAATTTCAATTACAACGAGAATAATAAAAACTATTTATGTTATTAATATTGAAATGATTGAAACTGTTCAGATCATAACTCAATGTTAAATAAAGTAAAAAACAGCGATACACTTTGCTATTGTAACCAATTTTATATTTTTTTTAATTACTTAATTTGTTGTTTAAATAAATACAATTTTATTATACAGTCCACTCTTATTTTATCATCATCATCATCTGGATAGTCAGTTCGCCATACCAGATAGGCACAGGCAGACTCCAACAATTACTAAGATTGTTATTTAACCTTTATTAGGTTAAATAATAATATATATTTTGCTAAGAAAGGATTTTTTTATGTTAGTGGAGGGCAAACGAGTATGCGGATTACCGATAATAAGTGATCATCGCTAAACAGTAACAACCTCTCAACCCGTAACAGTTAATGTTATAGATCTCTGGGTTTATCTGATATTTGGCAAAAGTCACGAGTGAAATGCTTCAGGCTCCTAACTGCATACGAAAGATATGGACCGTGTTATAGCACTTGAAGTGACTGCGTATTACGCCGGTCTTTTTACCAGAGTAAAACGAGTTTCAGGTGTAACGATATAAACCAGATAATTTTAAGACTTTTACGTCTTAGTTATTTTTTATTTTTATTTTACACTTTTCTTATATATATCGGACCTGTAATATATACATATGTCAGGTTTAATATATTGAACCGTATAATATGTAATTAAAAATTTATATTTAATTATTTATTTTACCTTTGAAGGGCCCACCTGTTTAAATTAAGTAAGTTGGGGTGGACTTCAGCGAAGTATTTAAAGAGTCGACTAACGACCGTGTGATTGACTTCTTTGGCGAATATTTATTTTTTGTCAACTCTGAGTTTACTTTCGTAGTATATTATTTTGTTTTTAATAAAACTATTTTAAAGTCAATATACAATCTTAATTACGGGTATCATATATTTTTAAACGTTTTCATTCTCATATTTTATTAAAAATAAACTATTGTTAGATACAGGATTCAAGAAACTGAGGTTACATATAAAAGCACTATGAATTTTTGAGAAGTCAGAAGTTGACCTTAAAAATAAAATTCATATAGTAATTGACTGTTATGAATCAGAAGAAAGAGTCAACAAATTCATTCCATCTCTAAACCTTAGGACCAGAAAACATAAGCACGGTACGTCCCGCTGTCGCATTTCACAGAAAACTTAAAGTAACAACGACGACAATGAACTGTCACGGATATATGATGGAGGAATACGTTAGTATCCAGCATTGTACCATTGTGAACACCTAAATTTTTTTAATTACTCACCTCACCTCAATAATTTCTAAGATCAACTACGTTACTATTAAAAAATATTTTATTAAATTATGAAAGCGACCTTTCTTCCTATAATTTATATAAATATAAATATATTCCTGAGTTGATACTGGCAACACTGGCCCAGGCAAAACGTCAAAGTGCAGCTCCCATATAATTAATTAGTATAAAATATAAATAACTATTATTTGATTAAAATAAAGTGTAATTACTTATTAAAATACGTTATCAAATATAGAAATAATATTTAAAAGTAAATTTGTAGCAAGAAAAGTGTGTAACACGATAATCTTCGAAGCTGTCACTTTGTCAACGGCAGCATTTCAAACTTTGGGGAGTATTTTGTTTCAATTTAAATATACATTACACTCATTATACTGCACAATACTCATTTTATAGTGAGTGACGTCCATCCACACACTCGGGCTACGTTATTGACTCACTTTGCTTGACTATTTGGAAGCAAAGTTGAAGACAAAAAACATTGGCCCCATACAAATACCACTTACTTTATTTTACTTTACATTATATAAGCATTTAAAAATCATTTTAAAATCGTTCCCATAAGCCTTTATTGCCAAAGTGTTAGCAGTAATAGCTATTTAATAAAATTATAATATCTTAATCATATTGGTTTAAAAATAATTCATATATAATTAACTATATTAATAATTTCATTAATTCATTGTTAAATTTCTTTTATATATATTAACATTAATATAACCTTCTTTTAATTATTTTATTAACTTATCCAATTGTTTTAGTTCATTTTTATTTGTTTATTTCTTTGTTATTTATTACAACCTTTCTTTCCTTTTCTTACTTACACTAAATCCTTTCAGTTAACAATGGAAAAAGTAGTTATGACCCGCAAGACCTCTGCGAAGGAGTCGGAGTACAAATTAAAAAAGGCTTTAGAAGAACTAAGATCTTCTAAAGATTTTTGCAAAAAACTACTGCAGGAGCGAGAGGACAGTGAGGAGGAAATTAGAAACGTTGTAAAGAGAAATACTGATCTTAAAGGTCAGCTCGCTGAACTACATACCAATTACTTGGATATTGTGGCTCAGCGAGACCAGTTAAATAATATAGTGACTACGTTTGACCAGTGCAGCATTGAGCATGAGAGAGCACTAGATCGCATTTCAGAACTTGAGTCTGATTTGATCCAGGCTAGAAAGTTAATTTCAGACCTGGAAACATGTAAACTAAATATAGAAAGTCAGCATACTCATAGCTTATATGAGGAACTGGTTGAATGCAAGTCACAACCTACTCAATCAGATTTAAATAATAGAAATCCAGTATTAATTGATTTAACACAGGATGATTTAAGTATTGTGCCCCCCATATACTTCTCAAGTCATAATAAATTGAAGAAGTATATTAAAGTTAACAAATTAATAAAAAAATATAATAAAATAATAAATAATAAGTTTTCAGCTAAGAAAATAAATTATCTCAAAAATGAAAACTCTAAATTAATAAAAAAAGCAAACCTTTTTAATAAGAAACTGATTGAGAGTAGGTCTATGTATGAGCGAGACACCCAAAACTTATATGAAGAAATCTCACAATTGACTCTTTCTTTACAATCAATTAATAAAAAATATGAATCCGCTCAACAGCAGATTAAGGAACACATTGAGGCCACAAGTAATTTAGTGGACTTGTGTAATTATAACTTGGAACGGTTTGAGTCTTTAACAGATAATTACTCTAATTGTAGTTGTGTGAGTAAAAAATTATATGAAGTTGGTAAAATAAGCTCTGAGGTGTTGGGTGACTCGGCTATACATAATAAACTTAGTATTAAAGATGTAGATATTATGACAAACAGCCAAACAATTAATAAGTCCTCCGCTGTGCTCCAAAATAATTACTTTGTTTTCTCTGACCAATTAGGTCAAGGCTTTGGGTCCCTTTTAAATAATGAATTAGATAATTTATGTAATATATGCACGCCTGGAGCCAGTTACCAACATCATGTAAATAAAATGATGAGCTACAATTTGATCAAAAATAGTACTATTGTATTATTACATGGAGATGGTTTGTCCGTTAAGAAAAGTGAAATTATTAAAAATATGGAAAAATTATTAATTATAAATAGCAAAAATAATTGTAAATTTGTATTCTGCTCATTTCCATATTCATTATCTTATTCGGACAAACAGAACAAATACATATATAATCTTAATATGACATTGTACAATTTGACATACCGTCATAGCGACGCTTTTCTTTATTTTGACTTAAATAAATTTATTTATAATAGTTTTACAATGACAAAAGGTACAATGTATCTGCCTCAGTATTATAAAAAACAAATTGCTACTTTAGTAGCATTTAATATAAAAAACTTCGTTATAAGGGATATAACGAAAAATGACATTAATCACAATAATATAACTGTGATAGAAAATAATCGTTCCACTTTAAACTGAATAATACGACAAAGCCTAAGCTATTTAATATTATCCATCAAAATATACAAGGCTTAGGTGGCAAGGAGTCGGAAGTGGAACTTTTTGTTAAAAAATTCAATATTAGTTTATTGTGCATTACAGAGCACTGGTTGTCAAAGAGCAACAATATTATAAATATCGAAAATTATAAATTGTCAAGTTCGTTCTGTAGAGAGAAAGCTATTCGCGGTGGCTCACTTATCTTAGCTCGTAGTGATGTAGTTTTTAAGTCTCGTTCAGACATAGTGGCGCTCTCTGTCGAGCGAATTATTGAGCTGTCCTGCATTGAACTCAATGAATATATTATCTTATGCGTGTACCGACCCCCCTCTGGAGACTTTGATGAATTTGAAAATAAAATGGAGGATATTTTAACAACACTTTGTAATAAAAACAAATCGGTGATAGTGTGCGGCGACTTCAATATAGATATATTACAAGTAACTTCGTGTAGTGTTCGTTTATTAAATTTGTTTAAATCCTATAACCTGTTAAACGTCTTTTCGGAACCTACTCGAATAACTAGTGTTTCCGCGACTTGTATTGATAATGTGTTCTGTCACTGTAACGTATATGAAGAGAGGATAATATCGAATTTAAGTTCAGACCACTGTGGTCAACAATTTTCTCTCTTAATTAATCATGAAATTGCAAGACCCCAAAAATTCACTTGTAGACCAATAACAAAAAATAGAATGCTCACTTTTAAAAAAAATGTTGCAAAAATAGTGGTTAAAGAAAATGTAACCAATGATAATCCGAACAATTTATATAATAAAGTTTTCGATTTATTGTTAAATGAATTTAATAATATTTTTAAGCCAAAAACGTTTACGAAATACTTTAAAATTAAATTTAGTGATTGGGCTACCGTAGGAATATATAGAAGCAGAGAAAGATTATATGATTTATATGGTGAGAGGCAATGGAATCATGATCCGGTGTTCTTAAATAGAGTCAGAAATTTCTCTAAAATATTTAAGAACGTTTGCGTACAAGCCAAGTCCATTTATATAAAAAATAAAATTTTAAATTCAGAAGATAAAATAAAGGCAACTTGGGATGTTTTATCTAGCTTTACTGGAAAATCTAGGGCTTCCAATGGACCTATAAAGTTAAAAATTGATAATATTGAAATAAATAAAGAATCAAAGGTGGCGGCTGTTTTTGAGACCTTTTTTACTGAAATCCCAATAACAGTCACACGTAATTTAAATTCCTCATCATCTGTTGCAATCGCAGAATTGAACAAAAATGTTAAAGTTAATAATAAATATTTTGCTTTTAAACCTGTTTCATCAGATGAAATAGTTAACACATTTAGAACCTTAAATTCGAAGAGAACCGGTGATCTCTGGGGTATGTCAGTTAAATTGCTTAGTACTATTATAAATGATATTGCCCCTCAATTATCCCTTATTTTTAACAAATGTATCGAAACCGGTATATTTCCAGATTTGATGAAAAACAGTAAAATAGTTCCTTTGTTTAAAAGTGGCGATAGATTGGATCCCGAAAATTATAGGCCTATCTCGGTTTTACCGACCTTGAGTAAGGTCTTCGAGAAAATAATTTTAAATCAGATTTCAGAGTTTATGTATAGCAGTGGGATCATGCATAGTGAACAATATGGTTTCACCAAAGGAAAATCAACGACTGATGCGGGTGCTGCGCTTCTTAAGCACATTTACGACGCGTGGGAGAAGTCGCAGAATGCAATTGGGGTGTTTTGCGATTTGTCCAAAGCCTTTGATTGTGTGGACCATCGGACGTTACTATGCAAACTAAACCACTACGGTGTACGTAGCGCTGCGCTTGATCTTATTGCCTCTTACCTGAATCAAAGAATCCAGACAGTTTACGTAAATAATTCTAAATCGTCTGGTTCTCACCTAAAGATGGGTGTTCCACAAGGATCTATTCTGGGCCCCTTTTTGTTTTTACTTTATATTAATGACTTGCCCTTTTTTGTTAAGGGTCTGTGTGACATTGTACTCTTTGCTGATGACACCTCGCTTATTTTTAAAGTTGAGCGTGATAGGATTAATTATGACGAAGTAAACAGTACTTTGTCACGAGTCCTGCATTGGTTCGAAATTAATAATTTAGTGTTAAATGCTAAGAAAACTAAATGCGTAGAGTTTACACTTCCTAATGTAAAAAGTAAAAATTGTAACTTGCTCCTTGGCAATGAAGTGTTAGAATTGATTGACTCAACAAAATTCTTAGGTTTAACATTAGATAGAAAGCTCCAGTGGAACCCCCATCTCTCAACACTCGCAGCCAAACTCAGCTCCGCCGTCTTTGCAATTAGAAAAGTTAGACAATTAACGGACATAAATACGGCTCGACTTGTTTATTTTAGTTATTTTCACAGCATTTTATCTTACGGTATTTTATTATGGGGCAGTGCTGTCGAAATTAATTCTATATTCATTTTACAAAAAAGAGCTGTGCGGGCTATTTATAACTTAAAAGCTAGAGATTCTCTGAGAGATGTTTTTAAAGAAATAGGTATTCTTACAGTCGCTTCCCAATACATATTTAATAACATTTTATATATACGTCAAAATTTAAATAGTTATATAAAAAACAGTGACAGACACGCGATAAATACGAGAAATAAAAACAAACTCGTAACGCCAAAGTTTCGGCTTCAAAAAGTTAATAAATCCTTCATGGGTTTGAGTATACGCATATATAATAAAGTTCCACAAGATATCTTAGACCTTCCATTTCTTAGTTTTAAATGTAAAATCAAAAGTTTATTGTTAAATAAAGCTTATTATAACGTTCAAGAGTTTTTAGTGGATCGAAATATGTGGAACTTAAGTTGTTGAATCATTTGCAGGATTTATATTATATTATAATATACATCACCTATTGTTATATTTCTTTTGAAAAGAGCAACTGTTGAGTTTCTGGCCGGCTCTTCTCAACAGAGCAGCATTCCGAGCCGGTGGTAGCTTGCTTACGGACGGACTACACTGACCTTTTTTTGTATTGTAATAATTGACGATTCAAAAGTGCGTGTAAATGCCTACTTGAATAAAGATATTTTGAATTTTGAATTTTTTGAATTTTATACATAGCGTCACCGTACAGTACGTATTTTATTTGTCCATTAATTGAACAGACATAATCTGTGTATTAAAAGTATACCCACTAATAAGTATCGTCACTTAGTCTTGCCATAAATATAGTTACAAAGAAAAACATTTCCTTTATTGTGTTACATTTATTATTATTAAAGTATATTAGATTAATACCTTAATATAAAATTATAGCATATCTAATTATGTCTTATGTGTAATGTTGTAGCGGTAATTTAACGAATAAAAGATATCTGACTCCAATTGTTTTACTTACTTCAAGTTTTTCAAAAATTTTAACAAATTTCTTAATGTTACTAATTAATTGGTTTTCTTTCTTTAAAAAATATGTAAATCGATTTATTCTATTATTATAATTATTCCCTTAGCATTAAGTACCAGTAAAAATAATAATAATCTTCTTTTTACTGCTACTCTTGTCTAATTAATCCACAACGGCTCTTAAATTCTTAGTTATTAACTCTTCTTGCCCGAATCCGACAGGGATCGTAATTAAAAAGCTTCTAGTTGTATCTCTGTTTCAATGATTTAGTGTTTAGTGTAACAGATATGTGAGTCGTTAGGATATCAATCCATCAAGTTAATTGCTATTGGTTATATATAGTTATATAATTTGTTTTATGTATATAGTTTGGTATATGATTAAAAATGACAGTATTGTCATATTATAAACGATCAAACTTACAACCTATATTCCCACAAGGATCATGAAGGAACATGGAACAAAAATCGTTGTTGTTTATTAACTCAAGTAATCAACATGCATTGTTGACTTTACCGACATTATATTTATTTATTTTTAACCTTGATGAGCCAGATTCGGACGTTAATTCTTCAGTATATGCGTTACAAGTTAGAAATTGCTTATTAATATTTTATTTATTTGTTTATATTCTTTATTGCACACCATACTGTATGTACATACACAAAAACAAGTAAAAAAATAATAACAATAAAAAAAATAGAAAACGATGGATATACAAAAGGCGATCTTATCGCCTAGAGGCAATTTCTTCCAGACACCAATATGAATGTTGAAACACCCTTATGACTCAATGAACGGTAGGTGGAGTAAATGTACAAAAATAAATAAACCTACTTAAAAATAACTACATACGAATACATAGACATGTTACATAAATATTTTATAAATCTTCATTTACGGAATAGACTTAAAACACTTAAGATTAGACTTAATCGCTAAGTAATAAGAACTTTTAAAGTTTTTACTAATTTTGTTTTAATTTTAACTTGTTGTCACAAGTAAATTTCTTTCCATATATTAATTTAATATTTATAAAGTGAAGTCACTTCGTGGATTGATAGTTAACAGGTTAATTGTTCACTGATATGAACTGGCTGAATTCCATCGCTTATGTAATTACGAAGATCTTTATTTTTTTATTTTTATAATCTTTGTATTTGTTAATTTTTTTTTGGATAATGTATAAGATTCGTTCAGATATTCAAAATGATAAATAATCAATCGAGGAAAGATATCAGGAAATATGGAAGAAATTAAATATACACAGGAGTTGTTAATAATAAAGCTCTTTGTAGATATTAAGGCATCTTATGTAATAATATTACAATAATTATTATTATATAATAAGAAGACTAAATAAGAAGAGGAATTTAACCAAATTAAATTAGAACATAATGTCTTCGATGAGAAGAAAAACCAAATAGAGTAAATGTATAAGGGGATAAAATGACTAAAACTTTCCGTAATACTGTTGTAATGAAGATATATGTTTCGACATCTCTTTTGTTTTTCATTAATGTTTTGTAATTATAATGAATGAAGGTGATGTGGCAAATTAGAAATAAGAAGAGTAAATTGATATTTCGTGTAATTAGTAGCATTGAAATAAATTTAATTTGATTTATAGTGGTGTCTGGGCATATTGTAGAAAATAAAACAATGATGCGATATTTCAAAGTTTTACATAGCTTGTCTGCAGCAGATAGTATTTAAAGTAAGTGTATGTGTTCAGTACTCGGGAAATATATTCTTATTAATTTAAATATGTACTAAAAAGGCTTAGAGTAATTAATACCTTCTGTATTTTAAACAACGAGATGAAGCATAACTTGAAAAGTACTCTACAGATTACTAATGCCGCGCTGCACTTATAATGTTTCAGGTACTGAAATTTGAAGATGGCTTTACTGCAAATGCACCATCATTTTAATATAAGTTTGGTACGGTTGGTATATTTACGACGATTTGGAAAACACTAATTTACTTATTATTATTACGAAATAATATTCAACAAAAACATATTAATGTAACGAATTTTGATGATCCGTCACAAACATTTATTAGTGATTATGTATTAAAATATTAGAAATGTTAAGTTTTAAGAAAATTAAAATAATATAAAATGAAACATTCATCAACACGAATAGAACTTGAACCTATAATCTCTGATACAGTTTACTTTTTTCTGCCTACTAAGTACTAATATATTATTATTTAATATAAAATGCTAAATTCATCAAGGAAATACCAACGCGATTTAGACTTGATTCTAGTAGTCATTGAAATATTGGAATGAGACCAGTTATAACACATGAAATATCACCGTTCTAGCCAATATCATAAAAATATAAAAGAGTGGTTTTATCAATGTTCATAATATCAAGGTCAATGGGCACTTTATGGATAAAAATTAAGGCAGTGTATTTATTATCTGGCATACTGTGATAGATAACCCTGGATTATGTTATATAAAAAATTATTCCGTGCCAAATATAAAAAGGTAGATTAATTATGATGAAAATATGATATGTTGAATGAAGATTTACCAACGACGATAAAGAATGGAATTAAAATTGATCTCCACGTTTTTCCTCAAAAAACTATTACTTAAAATCTGTGTTATGTCCTGAACATATAGCAATTCATTTATACAAATAAATTTGTATAAATGAATTGCTCTGATTTTGTCTTTTCATTATTTGTAATCAAGAGTATTAGAGATTTAGCTGCAGTCAGTTCTCTATTTTCATTTTCCTAATCTTCACTGATTGAAGTAAAAAGGCAATCTTGTTTAAATCGTTATATTTGTTAAAATATGAAATATATAGAACACGACATTAATACGTCCGGTGCGGAGCGCTTCTCTCAAGTGACTGTCTAATGTCTATTACTATTACAATAAGTAATCTAATCAGTAGACAAATTAATTATTTTTATGGCGTACTTTTTTCATTTTCAATGAGCATGCGTATCCCACATCTTTTTTATAATTTATTTTTTTTTATTTTTTTTTTATTTTAGAGGAGGGCAAACGAGTTTGCGGGTCACCGTTAATATGTGATCACCACCGCCCATGAACTCTTGCAACATCCGAGGATTCACAAGAGCGTTGCCGGCCTTGGAGAAAGGAATATATGCCTTTTAATAGCGTTTATGGCAGCTTTATTAACAATAATCATGAAAGTGAAGGACTACCCATTTAACAACTACCTAATACAAACATTTAAAAGAACCACTACCTTCTTAATTTAAATTTTTAACTCAGACACTTGCCGCTGATTTTAGTAATAAAAGGCTGTGAACAATTGTAACTTGTCTTCTATAGTATGTCTCTCATCGCTTTACTCAGTCTGTAGTGATGTAGCGACGTCGCGCATTCACCGTCTGCTATACAATGCGACAAACTAAAGAAAGTTTTTAAAAAACTGTGTGTCTTGTGTAAATGTCAATATTTGTGGTTTTTTCCTATTCATATTCACAGAGTATATACACAGTATTATTTATTATCAATAATATTTAAAATATTACTTAAATAAACTTTCTTAAAAAATATATTATTCTTACTTAAATTTTAGTGCTATGACCTGATTGAAGCTTTCTAGAGTAGTATAAAAATTATGAACTAGTAACAACTAATTAGGTAACAACTGCAATATACTTATTAATCTCCATTTCTAGATATATAGGTATTTCAAAAAACCTACTAAAAGAAGAAATGTTTATAATATGTAAAGTATTATATGTAAAGTAATTTCATGTTTTGCATTTAAATATTATCTTATTTAGTACTAACTTTAAAAAAAATGCAACGTAATATGCTCCCAGCTTCAAACACATATTCACCATTAACGTAAAAGTGTACCGAGCCGCGATGTACTTTGTAAGATTAGACTTTTGCTTCTTAGTGATATCTGATTTTGACTTAAAAATGTAGTGTTTTAAAACTTATTGCTATTAATTAAAACTAAGTTATTGAGCTTAGAAAATGACAATGATGCAAGTTTAAATTAAAAAAGGAATACAATTAAGTCGCCTATAGAAAGGTACTAAGTAAAGCACTAAACATATATTACTTATATATCTAGTAATTTATTGTACACAAAATAGGAAAAAAAAAGCAAGCAAACGTAGTTTGAACAATAAAATAAAAAATATAATAGGAGTAATCTCTGACAGACTTTAAGTTAAAAGGATTTGAGTTATATTAAAAAGTCCGCTGACTGGCCGGATGCTAATGTCTGACCCGTGGAAAAAGCCGTAGTCATTGTATTCCTTATCTGAGAAAATTAAAACAATTACTTTGCTCCATTGCCAAAAATAAAAGAAAAAAAGGGTAAGAAAAAACATGCTGAAATTCTGAAGTTAAATAAACATCCCCAATGAAGATACTCATAAAGATCTCGTAAAGTAAAGATTCGTTGTAATGATAAACTGTGATCTTACATTGATGACATTTTGGTTAAAAAACAAATCAGACAATCAATCAATAATGGTCAGTTCGGCTTTATATCTAATGATTCAAGTTATCCTGAGAAATAAACAAATTTATTACTCAAGCAAGTATAGTTATTTGCGTTAGTAATAATTATAGGTTAGTTCATACGAGTATAAGCCATCTTCCTGCCCTTATCCCATTTTGGGGTCGGCACAGTATGTTTTTTCCTTTCATACTCTCCTGTTACTCGTCATCTCTGTGCACACTTCCTTCTTCTTCATATCGTCTTTCACGCAATCTATCCATCTTTTCTTCGGCCGTCCTCTACCTGTCCATCCCTCCACTACCATACCTAGCATACATACGAGTATAAGCGAAACCTTATTTTCTACATAACGTAGTTAAAAAGATTATTTTACACATATTCAGAATGTCCAAAAGCCCTTTAAAGAGTTTTCTTTTGAGATTTGTTAAATCTTTCGTCACACAATGATACATTTTCTGTTCCAATCAGGAAAAAAGTCTCTCAGGACCGAAACCGACCACAGATTAACAAATATACTATGACAGTACATAGTGCGTTGTTAAAATCTTTTACGATGAATATGATCAATAATAAAGTAAAGAGACGAGGAGACAACACGTGACCCTGAGGGATACTAGTTTGTACAAGACACTAATTAGGATTAATAAATAATTATCAACGGTGATATGCTATCGGCGACCATGTAAGTATCTTACAATGAAATTATTAAAGGAGAAATTATTATTGTTAATGATAAATCATAAACTACCAGTTCAACGCAATAATATAATCTAGTAACAGTTAAATACAGTTGATACCTTTATGGCGGTAGTCTTAAAAAGGGGAGTAATCTCACTGCGTTATATCGTGGGCAAATTGATAAACATCCTTTTAATAATTTAGTTGGATTAAGTTTAAAATATCTAAAAGTATTTTCAGTAGTAGTTATTATAATTAATCATTAATATGTATAATTATATCTTATCTATTGTCTTTTATTCTTAACTAACAGTCAACTTAATTAATTACTTTACAAATAATACAGCTTATATTTAGACATAAAATAGACCAAAACTTCGGTTAACCTCTAATCATTTAAATTTTTCTTCAATAATAATCAATTTTTATCCTTAAAAGTGGTAGCATTTAAGTTTTCTAATAAAAAATTAATTAATTATAGCTTTAATAACTTTTTGATCGCTTACATTTTTATTTAACACTAAAGATTTTAAACAAATTCGAGGAAAAACCAACTTTCTCTTTTATTACTAAGTTGATATACTCGTATGCCTCATATATTTTAATTATAAAACATTATTACGTTGAAGTTACATTATGTTCTAATTTAATTTTGTTAATTTTTTCATCATATAAATACAGTTTCATAGTTATCATTTAATTAGTTATAGTACAATTTTGTTTTATTATTTTAATAAATTATATATATTATGAATGAAAGTTTATCAAACAGCGTTGTGACATAAACGATGTAACTCAGGAATTTGATATCGATGAATACTTAAACTGTTAACCGTCGATGTTATTAACCTTTTAAATTTTACTCACACACAAATGTATTACACATTTTATTATTTTTGCACTAATGATGTTCTGACATTGACAACGATATTTGGATATGTCTCTTTCTTTATCATGAAACAAATGTTTATAGTAACTTGCAAATAATGATTACAACAAAATAGATATCTTTTGGATAATCGGAATGGTAATTTTTCCAATTTTACAACTATTATGAAAAACTTCGAAGTAGATGTTATTCTATTTATATCCATTTAATATAATATGACACTTTCACTAGCTACGAACAGCTACAGCTAAGCGCACTTGTTAATATTAATTAATATTACTATAAAACTCACTCAACACTTCAGACATTTATTTTTATATCTAACAATAATAGTAACAATAAAGAAGGGTTAGACACTCTAATGATATCTGTAACTAATATGCTTCTTTGTTTGGTATTTTTAAAGTACTTGCAAAAAATGAAAAACAAATATTTTTGGTCATAATTATTTGAAAAATATTAATAATTATGTAATTTTTTTTTAAATTTCCACTTAAATAAACAAAGGGATGTCGGAGTTTAAAAATAAGATACTGATAAGATACAGAACAAACTTGAATATTTGTCTTTAGAGAGGTTTATCAGGAAGCTATGATATGTTTAATATGTTTAATGAACTCCAACTTCCGAGTACTTCAAACAGACCAAATATAACATGAAAGACTAAGCTGTTAAAGCACACCTTGACTACGTCTATACAAACGGATAAATCTGGCATGATTAGAAAAAAAAAATCCGTGACATTATAATGTTGTCTCAAGCATTTTTTATTTTCTATTCCCTAAAGTCGGATAAGAAGAATATGGAATTATTTTTTTTGAAATGATTGTATAAACCTAAACGTAAAATAAAGGATATCACTGTTGGTTATTTAACTAACAATATAAATTTAACAAATATATACAAGCAAATATAAAAGTGTGTAATAAAATTTATATAGAAATATTAAATTGTTCGCAGTTCATAACTTTTGTAATAATAGCTTTATCATCAGATCGAGTATTCCGTGTGACAGCTGACACCTCACGCTACACATCCTGGTATAAATTGCTATTGAGTTTTGACGAGATTTATTACATACACAAAAGACAAACTTTTACAGTCAACATATATTTTATATAGCCTTCTTATATATTTAATGAACAACAGATATAGTTACTATGAGTATATACTCGAGTAAATTGTTTTATGTCGGTATGTGATCAGACTCGCCGCATGAATCAGTGTTTGGGGTGAGCGCAGGTTGTGACGTCGCACTCATCGACATACTTGATATAACGTGTAAAAAATAAGTTTATCATTATTTAAAAGAAAGGGTTTGATATTAAATAAAGGTTAATATTTTTAAGATTGACATCAGATTATTTCTTATGTTTAATGTCTTATTGAAACTTTAAATTTTATATTTAAAATATAAAATAATGAAGCTTCGGAGCAAACGTTATCCTTAAATTAAACTCTAAAGGCGTGAAATTTGTTAAATCTATTTATAGCAAGTACTGAGGTCTTAAAAGAAATACCTATGCAAAATTACATATTCCTAGCTCTCCTACTTGAAGGGATTTCGCGATGAATCGGTTCTTTTTTCTTTATTATACCAATTAGAAGATACAATTTAGATAAATTACTCGCTATTCAAATGCACTATAATACTATATAACCGGTACAGATAATCAATAAGGTTATCGATTAAATAGTCTGGTGGTCTTGTGGTTCGTGACCCTGACAGCTGCACAAGATGTGAGTTCGATTCTCACACGGAACAATTTATTGTATGATTGAGGTAATTGTACTTCTCTGATGCGGAATGATATGATGTATAGATAATAATATTAATGAGAAAAGTATGATTCGGAAGAAAATTTAATGACAGTAATTGACAAAGATAATGTTTATTAATAAATTTTAATTTAAAAAAACAAAAAAAATAACTCAGTACATTTAACTTTATTTATATAGGTATACGTTAAATAAGAAAGTAGTGTTATTAATAAATATTAGAATATTTATTAGTGTGATAGTTGATTGCCGCTTTTTTATATGTTGGTTAGTATAAATACATATATTTTGTAATATATTACTGTCTTTTTGTAAGAAAATTATTTCAATGTTTTGAAAATAATTCACTATCTTTATGAACAAAAATATCTTAAGAAGTTGTGTGTCTATTTAAAGTTTTCTTATTTAGTCTGGGAGATATCAAATCATTGTAGAATATTATTTATTTGTCTTAAAATAAATTATTTTATTTTATTTATTAAAACTTGATTGCAGAAAGAATGATAAAACTTACAGATTTAATTCTAAAGCATTGACTACTAGTCAACCAACAAAAAAATCACTTACGATTTAAAGGCTATACAGAATAATCTGAATGGATAATAATAATAAATACTACATTGTACATACATATCTTATAGCTACACAATAAATTAAATACATAAGTTGTTAAGTCAGTCAATTACAGGTAAGAAACAAAATATTAACTACATTCTCTCATAAAGATATCAAAAAAAGTGCTTTTTAAATATTTGTCGATTTGGAGCACGAGGGAGTGTTGATACACTGTTCCACAGTTTTATAGCGTATTCTATTTCACAAAGAAGCCACGTCTCTACGCAATGCCAAAGAGTCCAGCCGTTCGCAGAGCACCGAGTCCCCGACAATCCGAGCGGCTCTCCGTTGTACGCGGTCAAATGGTAGAAGCTGATATTGGGGTGATCCGGACCAGAGATGAGAACAGTACTCCATGTGTGGCCGGACCTGCGCCTTATAGAGCGCAAGTCTTTGGCCGGGTTTGAAATACTGCCTCGCTCTATTAATCACTCCCAATTTCTTCGAGGCCAACTTGGCCTTGCTCTCCAGATGACCACGAAATTGACAATCGCTCGAAATGTCGAGACCCAGTATTCTGATACTTGGCGAGGCAATAAGAGGAGTGCTCTCGAAGAGTTGTGATACGACAAATGGGGTTTTCTTAATGGTAAACGCGCAAACTTGTGTCTTTAGGGGATTGAACTGAACGTGGTTCAGTTCACCCCACTCAGAGACCATCCCCAAGGAAGTCCCTATAGAAGACACAAGTTTCTTTCGGCACTCGTCGACGTTTTTCCGAGAGAGACCTGCACGGCTGAAATATACCGCATCCCCAGTGCTGTCATCCGCATAACAATGTATGTTGGAGATATCCAAGATACAACAGAAGATCACCAGCCGATCGACCATGGCGAAAGCCATATTGCCGGTCATTGACCAACTGGTGATCCTCGAGGTAGGTTAGGAGCTGTTTATTGATAATGCTCTCCATTACTTTAGAGAGCAGAGAGGTAATGGCGATAGGCCTGTAGTTAGCTGGGTTCGAGCTATCACCTTTTTTAGGGATCGGATAGACAAGGGCACGCTTCCATGAGACCGGGACTACGCCTTTCAAGTAGGAGTACCGAAATAGACGCGTTAGCACTGGTGTCAACTCAGGGGCACACGTTCGTAGCACCAATGGAGAAATACCATCCGGCCCACTCGACTTATGAACATCCAAGGAAAATAGAGACTGCCTAATAGTTTTCTGCCGAAAAACTATTTCCGGCATTGAGCTCTGACACCGCGGGATGATAGGCGGTGTCTTCCCCTGGTCGTCCAAAGTCGAGTTGGAGGCGAAAAGAGTGCCCAAGAGATCGGCTTTCTCTTTTGCCGTGTGGGCCAGAGAGTCATTCCCCATGTGCAACGGCGGTAGGGACGGCTGGCTAAAGTTTTCCAGAGTGGCCTTTGAAAGCGCCCAAAATTTGCGCATGCCAGGCACCCGCCTGGCATGCGCAAATTTTGGGGATCAGCTGGCAAAGTACCCACTTTGCCAGCTGATCCCCAATTTTGACGACATGCTTGAACTTTGCTCTAGCGATTTGCCGTTTGAAGAATCTGGAGGCACGATTATATTTCCTCTTCAGAACTCTAGAGTTCGGATCCTTAGTGACTAACGCATTGACCCAAGCTTGATAAGCCTGCCGTTTGCCAGCTGCTGCAGCCCTGACAGACGCATCAAACCAAGGCCGCGATCTGCCACCAAGTGGTACCACAGAGCTTGGTACAAATAGTTCCATGCCCTGTAGTATCACATCAGCTACAGCCGCAGCGCAGTCACTAGGATCATCGGAAGGGAAACAAATCGGCCCCCATGGGTAGGATGCAAAAAAGGACCGCATTCCATCCCAATCCGCTGACTTGTAGTGCCAAACGCGTCGAGTCGCAGGTGTTGTGCGAGCCGACCGTTGAATGGGCACTACACTCCGTACCAGACAGTGATCAGAGGAACCTAAGGGAGCCTCGACAGTGATCTGGTACTTTTCTGGATGTGTAGTCAGCAGAAGATCCAACAAAGAGGGCATATTGCTGTCCACGTCCGGTAGACGAGTGTGCGTCTTTACCAATTGGGACAGACCATTTGCCAGAGCAAAGTCAAACACAGATCTCCCCGCGTAGTCGATGGCACGTGACCCTAGCCAATCGGCATGGTGCGCGTTGAAGTCCCCGAGGACTATGACTTCGGCGGAGGGAGTCTGTGAAAGCAGATCGTCAATCTTCGCCTGAACATGGCCTAAGAGTTGATCCGTTTCTACATTACCACTATGGGACCTGTAGAGGCACGCGTAGACTCTGACATGGTCATCCATGTCCACGCGCAGCCAGAGTACGATCAGGTCCCGACCTTCAAAAACCTGAAGGCGACGGTAGCAGATATCCTCCCTTACGAACACAGATACCCCAGCGTGTGGTATAAAATGATGTTCTAGTTTATACCCGGGGTATGATAGGTACGCTGTGTCGCTGGGTTGAGATATCTGCGTCTCCGTCAGAAACAACAAGGCCGGCTGCGCCGTCTCTAGATGATAGTGGACGGTGTTCAAGTTGGAATGAAGTCCCCGGATGTTGCAAAAGTCCACATTTAGAGTGGGTAGGGGTGCCGCTGCGTTGACTCGTCGTTTGCCCTCAAGAAACACAAAAGGCGATACTTTGCCCGCCCCAGATACGACGGGCAGCCCGAGCAAAATCCGAGAATCATTTCCCCGATTTTGCTCGGGGAGGGGTCCCCGGCTTCATCAAAGCCGGTACCCTCCTGGAGTATTTTTCTTTTAGGCATCGCTTTCATGTGGGGGGGGGGGGGTTTGGGCTTTCGGATTCTCTCACTTACCGACGAAACATAACCAAATGAATTTGGTTACTACACGTCGGTCTTCTGTGAGAGGGTGGTCCTTCCCCGGTCGAGCCAGCCCAATACGAGCTGCAGTCAGATAACTACAGCTAGGCTCTACCAAGTAAATAAAGAAATTTTAAAGAAAGTTCATCGCTCAGAACTAAAACTGACGTATTTGTGGAATCTACAAAGAGAGATGAACCAGAGTCACAAGAAGAGTAATGAAACTCGCTATAAAACATTATAAATGTATAATAAAATATATAAAACAAATAATTATAAAATAAAATATTTATATGGTGTAATTGAATATATAATAATTTATTAAATAATATCTACGTACCTATGTGGTACAAAAATATACAAAAAGTTATATAATCAAGTAATTATAACTACGTTGAAGTGAAAATATAATTTATATTTTTGTAAGTGAATTATTAATACCTAATATTTTTTTAAAGGTTTAGTTTTAAAATGTAACACAAGAAACTTTCATAAATATTTCTATAGTATCGTTGTTACGACAAATTGCGTCAGTAACATATTATATATCTGAGAACTTTCATCTTCATTGAAACCTTGGTTTTTATAATAACTTTTATTAATGTTACCTTGTACAAGTGAATCTACATACATGCAACTATAATAAAAACAAACTTCTTAAATACTTCCATTTTAAGGCAGGCAATGCTCTTCATTGTATAAGTAAAAAAAAATATTCTAAATTGACCAAGAAATCAATCAGTTCCAGCAGCCTTTTCTGTTTTGACGCTGCGTATCAGATAACCAAATAACAATATTAATCGCGTTATTTAATACTAATATGTATGTATAATAGAAAGCTAAGCCTAATAATTCGAACGCGATCAACTCGGAAATTAAAAAAAATGTGTAGTGGAAATTATTCGTTAAAGGACTCTCTATAAGATTGCTTTATTATCCTTTTTATTGTGAAATGACCAGAAAAAAAAGTATAACATAAAGCTTAAAAGTATATTTGTTTATATTTCAGTTATTTTTGTTAAAAAATTAACATGTCAATAATGGACATGTCAGGAATGGATAATGGTTATTTAAGATTTCATCTTATGATAGATTAATGACAGATATCTATGGATATTAAAACATTGTTTTGCTGTGATGCAGAAAACAACTAGAATCATTGTTGTTTGGTGAAATGAAACGGCTCAATAAACGTAATCTCACCTATTGCAGAGAGATTAAACAATTGATTTGTGGGCGTAAGAGTTAATTATTTACAACTGGTTTGAATTTGCTCAAAGCAATTGTTATTATACTGGTACTATTTATTGAGTTACATTTATCAAAAAGTTTAAACTTAAAAACCTTTTAGGTATTAAAAAGACTTAAAAAACGGTTATTTAACGGCTTTCGGTAGAGCTATTTAGTTTATTTTTACGTTATATAATGTTATGTTAAATCAGTTTTTCTTAGAATTTCCAAAAATATAATATTTAAGTAGACAATTTTATTCGAAATCACTCTAAATGTTTAGACAATAGTTGATATTACATATAAAATAAAATAAAATCAAAGCAGAAGTTTTTATTTCAGATGTCAGTTTCTAGTTGCACGATTCTAAACTATCGGATTCTTATATACTTATTAATCATTTATTTTTTAAATAAACCAACTCACCACATCCCTACTAGTTGCCACTAGGATGTTCTCACATTTAAAAGATTTTAAAGTATTCTAACATTTAATTCAAACGAAAATTCTATTTAATATTTAAAGAAACATTAATTTCATAAGGTTTTATTATAGAAATAAGACTGCTAAAAAGCAACAGCTTAAAAGTGGTTACAATGTAGCAATATATTACATCTGTTAACAAGTTTACTATTGACAAGGTTTATCATCAAAATATTTCTTATGTTTATAACAAGCTTTGAGCACAAGAACAGGTATAATTGGGACATTTTTTTATCCAACAAGTCGGTAATAAATTAGGGTAATTTATTATTTTTATAATCTATTGAAGCAAAAGAAAATAAAATTATAAATATTTTTGGGTACTGTTATTATTTCTAGTGTTAATATTATGAAAGTCGCTTTTTAAATTATATTTTGTATTTTTTTCTGAGCGTACATTATTTTATTAAATAAAAATATTCAAAAGGAGTTTTAAGGGATTCCTGAAGTCATTGTAAATAGATGTAACAATTTTCTTTTGTAAAATAAAAATAGATTTAACATCTATCGCTTATTCCCAGACCAGTATACTAAAAAGAATAAACTCAATTTTTTCCTACGCTGTTCTATTATTTAGCTACAGTAACAAACGAGATCTTTTGGCATTTCAATGAATTGAAGATATATTTTCTATGACTATGATTTCAAGTGAGAGTGTAGTACGATGGTCTATTCATAAAAAAGATTAAGTGTTTTAGATGTACCCATGTCTTACACAAGCATCATGACTTGCACTTTATATTTTGACCTTGTTTTAGTCTTAGAATTTTCTCTTACATATAGCAAAACTTATTACATACGATTAATCATATTTTACTTATTGATGTTTTTGTAAAAAAAAAACAATTTAAACTTTAGAAGGCTGAGCTGATTGAATTCAGGGTGAAGTTAAATATTTATTTAATGATTTACAATCATAAAATAAATATTTAACTTTAAGTGTTATATCTATCGGCGTTGGGAACCGCCAACCAACACGCCATGTTCCGAACGGCGGAAGGTGGAGGACGGAGCTACAAATAGCTACGTGGAATGTAAGAGGAGGAATGGAACAGAAGATGAATGAATTATTAGATGTGATGGATGACAAAGATCTGGATGTTATTTGTGTGTCTGAGACCAAGCGAAAAGGCAATGATACGACCGATTTGCCTGGCAACCGGGTCGCTTTCTGGGCTGGGGTTCCAGAGGGTGAGCGAGGTTGCCAAGGTGTAGGCGTATTATTGTCCTCTCGAATGGTTAATGCAATGGTAGAATACAAGGCGATTAACCCGAGGCTTCTTTGGGTTCGCTTTAAGCTGGGGATAACAAGAGTATTCTTGTTAGCCATGTATGCGCCAGTATCCTCAGCTCAAATGAGCGAGCTCGAGGAGTTTTGGGAGAATGTCAGGGATGTTCTAAGTAGTGTCAGAGATAATGAAAAGTTGATAGTATGTGGAGATATGAATGGATGGGTTGGAACCGCGCGAAGCGGTTACGAAAGCGTGCTAGGCAAATATGGTGATAAGAGGGTAAATGAGGCTGGAAAGCTTATTTTGGAATTTTGTAAGGAGAAAAATTTGTTTGTGGCAAACACGATGTTTGATCACAAACAAATTCACATGTACACATGGGAGCGAGCGGAAGAAAGAAGTATGATTGATTTATTCCTAGTGGACCAGCGTATTCGAAGTCAAGTTATGGACACGCGAGTGTTCAGAGGTGCTGATCTGGGAACGGACCACTATCTAGTCGTTGCTAGAATAAGAGGTTTGTTCGCAGGTTGGCGCAGCCGCACGACGTGTCCAAGCTTGGCGTCGAATTATCGCATAAGAAGCTGGAAGCTTCAGGATCCACCGATCAGAGAGGAATATCAAGAGAGGGTTTCCAAGAAGCTTGAAAGCTATGATTCTGGAAATGAAAGTGTTGAACTATGCTGGCAGAACCTTAGGAATGGTATGGTGAAAGTAGCGACAGAAGTATGTGGTAAAAGGAAAAGAGGTTTTAGTAAAAAGCGCGATGAATGGTGGGATGATGAAGTGAAAGACGCTGTAGAGTTAAAGAAGAAAGCATGGCTGGATTATAAAGCCTCTGGTAAGGATAAAAGTATGAGAGAGATAAGAAAAAGAGCGTACAAGCTGCAAAAGCACAAAACGAAAGCACTTATAAAGATGAAGCGTGAAAATTCTCAGAGAGAAAGGGATGAAAGGTTGACGAACAACTTCCGGGAAAACACGAAGCTTTTCTGGCGAGAAGTTAGTGGTTCCCGGGGTTGTTCGGTAACCTGTAGAATGAAAGGGGTGCTTTCGAAAAGCGGTGAAATTTTAACTGAGCAAGCACACGTTTTGCAGCGGTGGGCGGAATTCTATAAGGAGATGTATGAACGTGAGGACACCTCGGTCTTGACTACCAGCGTAATGCTGAGTCAAGATGTAGCCGATGGTGAAATCAGTTTAGAAGAAGTAGAGAACGTGATTCGAAGTCTGAAATGTGGTAAGGCTGCGGGAGCAGATGAAGTTACTGCCGAGATGATCAAATATGGTGGGCCACGCGTCTGGGACTTTTTCTGGTTTTTATGCAATTTATGCTGGAAATCTGGGGAGGTCCCAGACGATTGGCGAAGTGCAGTCATCGTACCTTTGTATAAAGGCAAAGGTTCACAGATAGACTGTGCAAGCTATAGGGCCATCAGTTTGATTAGCTTGGGCGGTAAAGTTTATGCTAAAATTTTAGCGAGAAGAATGCAAGAGAGATCTGAAAGGCTGTTGTGGGAGGCACAAGGAGGTTTTAGACCTGGAAGAGGGTGTATAGATCAGATCTTTTCCCTCCGCATGATCACGGAAAAGTTTTTGGCCCTAAACCAAAAGGTTTTCTGTGCTTTTGTGGATTTGGAAAAGGCGTTTGACAGGGTTGTGAGAAAGAAGTTATGGGAGATACTGCCCCGATACAATGTGAACGGACCCTTGCTACAGGCTGTAAGGTCTCTTTACCGAGATCACTCAGCCTGTGTGCGAGTAGGAGCTGGCATGTCGCCCTGGTTTGACATCCAATCGGGTGTTAAGCAAGGTTGCGCTATGTCAGCTTGGTTGTTCAATTTGTATTTGGATAGTTGTCTCCAAGGAGTGAAAGATAGTGACATGGGAGTGAAAGTAGGTGACCTTAAGGTCAATTGCTTACTATATGCAGATGATGCAGTGCTCATTGCATCATCAGAATGCAATTTGCAGGCATTGGTCACCACTCTGAAAGATGGGTGTGAAATTAATGGTCTTAACCTGAATGTAGATAAGACGAAGGTTCTGATATTTGAAAGAAATGAAGAAAGAACAGAATGTAAGATCAACGTGAATGATAAGATAATAGAACAAGTGAATGAAGTGGTATATTTGGGAAGTATGTTTAGCAGAGACGGAAGATACGAAATGGATGTGGAAAGGCGTATTGCTGCTGGTAACAGAGTCAATGGTGCTTTGACTGCATTGTTGAGACGGCAAAACGTCAGTATAGCTGCACGTTTGGCTGTACACAATGCAGTTTTGCTACCGACACTGTTATACGGCAGCCAAACGTGGGTAACACAGAAGAAGAATGTAAGAAAGATGAATGCTGTGGAGATGCGATCTCTTCGCAGAATATGCGGAGTCAGTCTAGCTGATCGAATCCGCAATGAAGAGATCCACAGAATGGCAGGTACTAGCGAAGATGTCACGGTGAGAATGAAGAAGAACGTGCTCAGGTGGTTTGGGCACGTTGAAAGAATGAGTGATGAAAGAGTGGTAAAAAAGATTTATATGGGAAAAGTGAGCGGTAAGAGAGACAGGGGGAGGCCTCGAGTGACCTTCGAAAATACAGTAGCTACGATACTGGAGGAAGGTCACGTAAAAAGCATGAGGACCCCCCGGAGGGCATGTATGAAGAAGTTGATGTCTGTGGCCGAGGCGAAAGAGGTATGCAGAGACCGTAGCGTTTGGCGCTCCGTCGTCTCTGGCTACCCCGCAAGGGATATGGCGTGAAGGTGAATGAATGAATGAATGAAGTGTTATATATTCGCTTTTTTATGAAAATAGATAAAAGAAGCTACGAGCTACAATAAATTAACTAATATTCAATCACTTTGCTGAATGTTTGGTTACTAAGATCGCGCTTTCGAATAGACTGATAAAAAATGTCGAATGATACCGTTCAAAATTATTGGATTACAAGGGGTATTTCAAATCAATTCCTACAGAAATACCTATTATACAAATCATTGTCTTGTGTATTCAGAAAAAAGCTCATGCTATGAATCTGTACACCCTTCACAGAGATTACCGCTGATTATTTATTTATTTATACGGAAAATATATCAATAAGACTAAATTAAGTTTTTAATAAAATAAATTATTTATACCTTATGTTAAAAAATTTGGCTTCTTTTTTACACTTACTTTGATAAGTACGACAATAAAAATGTAGACATTTTTTCCGTCAACCGTATGAACATTTTTAACATTTAATAAAATTTTCTAATTGGAAAATTGTAGCAACAAACTAAAATATTTAAAATTAAAACCTATTTTATCAGTCTTATAAAATTTAGAACCATTAGACAATAATCAAAAATGATATTTAGTCTTTAAAAGACTTGTTTTATTTGACAGCCAAACAATTTTTGTGTAAGCACAAAAATACTTAACTTTTATATTTGTTGTAATCGTGAACCATGTTTTTCGTATTCAAAGTACCGACTTTTTCTCAAAACTTAGCAAGATACACTCTGTCACGCATTGGATTGCGTGTAGGGCCCTTGAAATAAGGCAAATACTCGAAACGACAACGAAAAATTGATACCGAGTGAAACAGTTATTCAACTTTTTAAAATAGCTGGTTTGACTTCACTTCATTTCAGTTATCTAATTTATATTTTATACAGGGGATAGGTACTTAACTGTCATTGACACAATGATAACCACACCGAAGCCCAAAAATTTCAGCGGATATGACAGTATGTATGATATTCACCAGAGATCCTGACGAATTTTGTACTGGTACTACCGAAAAGAAAAATTATTTTACTCATTTTCACAAAACGTTTTTAATTTTAAGAATAACATAAAATTATATTTTGGTAATCATAAGAATTATAGATACTTCTTTCTATTTCATATGTAATATAAATAATATTTACCGATCGAGAAATTTTGCGCTGAAAGTTACTAATAGGAGAATGTATGTCTAGTATAAACACTGCTACATATATTATTTAATGTTCCTTTCCATAAATTCTTATAAAGCCACAAAACGTTAGGGGCTCGCTGGATACCTAGATTAAACTAAACCTACAAAATGTATCACTGTAAGATATAATACTTTATATAAATTTATCTTTAACAAAGATTATAGTATCGATCAATATTAATTAATTATTCAATGCAACACAAGAATTCATAATGTATAAAAATATCGTTAAAAGATAAACTTTTACCTTATTGCGCATATTCTACAACAGCCAATAATTTAATACGTAAATATTCCCAATACACGAAGTACTTAAGTTGTTTTCGAAACTCTAAGCACAGACTAAAAACATAGACCTTATCTTGTTTTACTTTACTTGCATGATTCGAAGTAGGTCCTTACATAACATAAACTACGAGACACATACATATATTCTAATACCAATTATTCCTTTTTTTTGTAAATAAAGAAATGTAGGAAATAGCGCACTATATTATGGTTGTACTTAATTCATCACGTGACAAGAAGAAGGGCTCATCATCGTAATATTTTCTTTCCTAGTGCATGTCACGTCTGTATTATTGTTGTTAGAAATTAATAAGAATATTATTCTTGTTATTTTTATAAAAGGGAGTATGGGTGTAAGGGTTTAAGAAGAAAAAAAACAAAGGAGTAAGTCAGACCTTATTTTCAGATATTTCAGACATACTAGGTATTTTAATATATAGAATCTTATGAAGCAAGAATCACTAAACAGATTTTATTGTAAGTTCAGACAAACCATAATAAGGAATACTAACGGTGATATTACAATTGAAAGCTTACAATGACTCCTATGCCCTACAAACTACCAAACAACTTCTAATCATCATTCAGGTATATTAAAATAATGTTTTTATTTTATTTAGTGTAGATTTTAATGCGTATGGCGTACAGACGTCAAATACAGATTTACGATATTAAAAATAGAAATGATGTCGTCCTAAAAAGGCTTACACCGGAATCTGCGAACACAGACTTATAACTGAAATATATATATATATATATATATATATATATAAACTATATTTATATTTATGTTCTTATAATATGTGCGTTCATATATTAAAAATAATAGTAAGTAAATATAATTTAAACTAAGTTGGATTATATATTCTCTGTCTCTTCAGATAACTGTAAATTGTGGAACAACATTTGAATTTTGGTATAAACATAAAACTTATTTCCGTAAGAGTCTTCAATATTACAAAGGAATGCTATGAAATTAGATCTTTAGATGGAGAACGTTCAGAGCAACGCTTTTACTCACCAAATTGTATCAGTTACACGCACTGAGAGCCTGATAAATATTTACCTATTTAACATTTAGTTAAAAGTATAATGTATAAAAATATATTCTTGGTGATTTTTTTCTATATTTGAAGCAGCAAACAGACTTTAATATCTATCAATATATTAATACTTGCACAATCTAGTTGGCTGCCGTTCAAAAGTGGAAAGCAAGCCAACATTTTTTAAAATAATATTTATAATAACAGTCAGAAAAGGTCCAAATGTCAATTATTCAATATGTATTAATATCTTTCGACTAAAATTTGTTAACCATTTTACAAAAAGTGTCGTAACATAAGTGTATATAAATAATTGTTAAATAACAAGGTAGAATATTGAAACCAAATAAAATTTTAGCCCTTAAAAAATATGAGCAATTTCAAATATGTACTGTTAAACGAGTACTCACTAGTTCCTAATTGGAACATAAAACCGGTCCCTAAGGATAGAAAAAATCCTTATCATATTGATAAGGATTTTTTCATACATAAAATTTTAATCTGATACAATAAAGGTAAATTGACAATAATTTTATATCACCTTGACAGGTTATTTCTACAAAAATAAATAATAAATTGCAGTCAGTTATTGGAATACTGCAGTTGATATCGCAATATGAAAATGTAATCTCGATTCAAGCGCACAGAGAACATTGCTTGCATAAATGCATGTTGGATTGTTGGAGTGTTCAAATCAGACCTATTTCATAAGCGTTGCCTTTTCAACTACAACCGTGGTGTGAATGCGGATTTGAGAAATGTTTATATTTATGCATACACTATATACCGTAAGATGTGTAATGAAAGTTTCATTATTTCTTTTACCTCTAACAAAATAAAAAATAAACTTAAAAAACCTAGAAATACAATCTGGAAAAACTCTAACACATGCATCTTCCACAGCTGTCCAATGCAATAATATTATTTTGGTGTTGTCACTTTGTGAATACGATGAATTTAGACATTTTTTAATTATATACAGTTTTTGCAAAAACATTCATACAAAAATTGATACATTTTCATTATAAATAATACATTAAGGGCCGCAGCTAGTTTAAAACTAAACTTTTCTTTTGTGTTTTTTGACCATATCAGTAGTTGGTTTTAAAATCCAATAATTATATCACTAAATGTTTTCTTGCTCCCATAAAAACTACCTGCCGATTTTCTAAGAAACTCATATACAATGAAGGAAATCTTACCAGTAATCTATATTTTAACCATTTATTTATAGATTTAATTAAAATTACATTACGAAACATGCTTGTAACAATGATTTTGAAACTATAGCTGTGACAGTGACTGTTCTCCTACGTTTCTGCTATACGATATAGGTTTTAGGTATCTGCATTATCACAAATGTAGGCACAGGTAGATGTTCCATAAATATAACGCTTGAAATCTCCAAATTCTCAACTCATAAATGGTTCAATTTAGCTCGAATCGGAACATTATTCTCAGAAATTGCTTCTGAGTGTGAAAAATAACTCTGTATTGTATTACAAGTGGCGTACTTTATAGCCATTATCGGAAGTGGCAGGAAAAGAGAAAAAATATTTCAACAACTAATATTGGAAACGAATTGTCATTAACGAGAGCTCAATATCACATAATGTGACATTTATTAAGCTTCCGCAACAGTGACAGAAATCATATTCTCATAATATTATGTCTTTTATATATTATCTTTTTCGTCTAAATTGTTTAAAGTTTCTTAGGTCATTATTTATTTTTATTAATTCGGAAAATTAACATTCTGGTATTAACTTTTAAAGTCCTTGACTTATATGTCATTCTAAATTAAAAAAAAATTGAATTGACATTTTAAATAGTTTTGAGATCTTTTTTTTCCAATGTTGTGAGAGATATCGTTAGATAAAGCTACTGTAAAATTGTGTAACGAACTAAAATATATGTTTTTAAAGAATTGCCGATGCCAATAAATTTCTTATATTAGAGCTAAACATACACAACTATAAGGACGATGCATTCTATTTTTTAGTTGCCAACCAGGCGCCAATAGAAAATAGTTTACTTTAAATAAACAATAATTTGTAGTTTTTGTTAATTAGATAGGATTTTTTTTATCTCATCAAAAATAATTTCATAAATAAAATATACATATAAAGTAAAATCAATGCTTAGTACCACATAGTAAATAACTTATAAAAATGTAGATGCTTCATTACTGTAACTAACGTAAAAAAAATGATTTTTTTATTTTTCTAAATATATGTATATTATTTTCTTATAATAATCTATAAGAAAAAGATTATTTTACTTACACTTAGTGAATTCTAAAAATTTTCATAACACTACAGTCAATAGATAATTTATGAAAAAACATTAAGGCCTGTCAGTCGGTGATCAATGGGCGGGTATTTGAAATATATTGATATCTGACAGACTATGATAAATTACACTGAGTCATATATTTATTTAGTCCCAAAACTACTAAAATTTTTGGGTTCAATATGATGACAGATGACAAATGAGGTGCCATTATTGATAGAACAATTAATTAAATGAATAATAGATGACCTTAAACATAAAATAAAATATATTTTACACGAGATATAAAGTACTTATCATGTACGCACTGAGAATATATTCAAATATGCACTAATTATAATATAAAAAATATCATTGATTACATGTCACAGTAAAGAGCCAGGCTTATCTTTATTTTATGTTATAAATTATTTTTGTTCCAATTCATTAAATGAACTAACTATCTACCGACATCATAAGCGTTTACAAAAAATGATAACAAATTTGATTAAACGTTCTATTACAAAATGATTACGAACATCAAAATTAATAAAATATGATCTGTAGATCATGCACGTCGGAGAGACTACAGTGACGTCATAAAGAACAACAGCTCTGTTATATATATACATCGCTATAGCTGCAGTAGATATTTTTTTAAGTCGGTATAAGAAATGTAAATTTTTTAAACTATATATTATTTATTGAATCAAGAGACAGATAACGAGCAAACACTAACAATTAACTTGATATTAAAATTTTAATTTAAAATAGGTTTCTTCTAAATTAGGAAATATATATACAGGGGCAAGTTTTAGTATAGAAAAGTTTCAAAGCATAGTATTCCTAAAGTCGTAGATTACGAACACAGGAAGCGGTAGTAGTTACCAAATCATAAAAGTTTTATGATTGTGGGGTCCCTATGGGACATTATTTACTTGCAAGCTCGAATTAAATTTATAGACCTCCTCTCAGGATGATAATAATATTTTACAATATCATCATATTAAGTACTCCCATAGGTTATCAATTTATTTACCTATTATATTTAATTTTTAACAATTAATTTTCGTTCAATAAGACTTAATGTATTATATTAACTAGAGGTTTATTTTTCAGTTGTATCTAATAGATCTAATTAAATATATAATTTCCGCAGTTGGCATTCGTACCCGAGCTAGACATTCTCACCAACATTTTTCAGATAGTGGAAACGAATAAAAGTCAAGAAATCTCGGAATAACGTGCTCCATTAGTGCGAGTTGAAGTGTGCTTCAACGTACTTCAAATACTTTAATGCTTTTTAAACCTTTTTACTGTAATCATTCAATAGGTTATGGAGTATTACTCAGTTATATTAGTATAACTTATCAATGTCACTTGTGTATTATATTTTATTTGTTTCGTCCAACAAATAAATTGTTACAAAAGAAAATAACAATTATACATACATTACATTAATTGCAATAAGACAAGATCAGTGTATATTTGTATAATAGAATTAAACTATGGTAACATATAGGTGAACAATATCTATATAAGAAAGGATTTCGGTATCTTGATTCTTTATTTTTAGAGACATACAAAAAACTGATTGGTTTTTTTTTATAAACTCTAATTAAGACGGGTGATGGACACCAGCTCTAAAAGATTTATGTGTTGATTCTTTTTTTGCAGATCGAAAGAACAAAGGAAAATCCTGTGAAGAAAGACCCATATTTAGAATATCATTAAATTTTTGTCATCAACTCGTTTCCATCAACCACCATCCTCACTATGTATTTACTTATATTTCTCTATCTAGAATCAGGGTTAAACTATTTTGTTTATAATTATAATTAAAAAATAAAAAAATCGTAAGGAGTTCCTTGTAAAATTGAAAATAATTAAATTAAAGGACTTGTAACAATATACGAATGTGACTTGTGAAGTGACGATATGAAACAAATCACCTTACCAGTGTTCATTATGTGAACTACTATCAGCATCACAACGCTTTTATGTAAAAACCAAATATTACTAATACAAAAGCATGTAACAGGGAAAAAAAGATTGCCAAATGTATTGCCTAAAAATACTGAAATAACAATATAAATCTATCTATACTTATATATACTAATATATACTAATATATACTCGTATATATATTTAGATAATAATCTTAGTCTCCCTTTGTACTTATCTCTATAACGCATAGAATTCTAGTATGGAAAAGACTAATAAAAAACCTTAGAACATTAACCATCTATCAAGTATTGTATAAGTAATAATATATTTTAAAAGGTATTAGCTTTGCCTATATATAAATGTTATTACCACCATTTACTTTAAAATCTCGTGGATTCTAGAAACTATTTCAAATTATTTATTACTTTTGCTTTAAATTAAATGAAAAATGATATTTTAAAAATATTTCGATAAACTAAAAACTTTACTAGTCAAAACTAAATCACTAGTGCGTTAATAATATGAATTGCGACCGGCGCTACGGGGTCTGGATGTTAGATATGATGACATCATCCCTTTGACATTTCGCTTCGCAATTAAGTGTTGGTCAACACGTCTGAAATTATTTACTCTATTTATATACGGTTCCTAGTAATATTTGCTCAATGGTTCCTATTCAAAATCAACAACGTTTATAGAAATGTTTTTCTAAATATTTATTTTATAAGAAAATTTTATCTTATCTTATCTTATTTTGTCTTAAGATCGAACTATGATCTGTTGATAAAATATTTATCTTATAAGAAGATTCTACCTTATCATCAAATTATGATAAATAAAATTAAAATAAATATGTCGTGTGTATAATACTTATATAATTATCTTCATTATATCCTTAGGTAATTTTTTAACATTATTAGCCAGTCGCAGAAAACTAGAGTTCGCCTGCGTAACTATTCCGTAGCCGCTTTAGAGAGTTTTTTAACGATTTATATGTCATACGAAATTAGCTACTAGCGGAGTAAGTAAGCAACAGAAATGAGTGATCGGTAAGCTTATTATTTATTATGTAACTGACAGAAACTTAAAACTGCATTCTATACAATTTTTTTACATGCCTACAATTCTGAGTATAAAAAAAGTTTCAAAGTTAAAGCTAACTATGAAACATTTTCTATTACTCAACTAAACTTTTTCTTTACGTTTGATTAAGGTAATATTATTACAGCGTAGTTATTATCATTAATATAAATGTATTAAAATACTTCGCATACAAGAATTGTGATGGTAGATATTGTGGTACTGTTTTATTATATTTATTTATATATTTATATATAAATTATATACAAAAAGAATTCATAGATATAAGATCGTAATAAAAAAATTGCTTCAAAATAGTTAATTTTGGTTAACTTTGATCGCAAGCATGCACGTATGTATGTATCAGAACCTTAAAATATAAGATCCAATAAGACCAAGTGGCGTCTGATGGTTTGATTAATATTCATACTTCATGTCTTTGGTCTATCTAATCTGATCCAGACACGATCTGCCCTGATATATGCAAGGGTTTTATGCAATAAGGTTCAAGAAAACATTAAAATCAAATTGTAATAATACTTGATAACCTTGAAGTATTATGCGTTGTTATAACAATAACTTTACATCTGTCTTGAAGTTCTATTTTAATCTTAATAATTTCAAACTGCTTCTAAGTTTTTTTTTAATTACTTTATAGTTTTATTTTTCACCGAGAATTCCTTTAGCGCCGTTTTTAAAAACAATTTTAGTTTTCTTTACTTTTAGATAATTGGATTTTTTATTTTGTTTAGTTATTTTGTAGGATCTTATTAAAATTACAAACATGAGGTTAAAAGACCTTACACAATATTTTTAAAAATGAATTCACGTCATTTTTATGTTGATAGTAAAATATTCCAATAAATCGTTTCATTTTTTGTTGTTGTTATTTTTCTATGAAATGAAGAGACGTGTTGAACATCAATTAAGTACGGTGGCAGCCGAGGATCCAAAAAAAACAAAATTATAAAAATACTTTATTTAAAATTACAATTTAAGTTACAACTAAAATGACGACTGCTTGCCCGATATTAAAAAACAAGAGTGACAATTATATTTAAAATTAATTATAAAGAAATACATTTATGTCAAGTGCACATTCAGCTTTTTGATTGTTATAAAATTATTATGAAATAATAAATTTGTGTGAAATGTAGATTCAGCTTTACGATTGTTAATATTCCTGGATTCTGATGCAATGTAATGTACATATTGCACCAACGCTTGCTAAGCGGTTCCCGCGATGCATGGGAACATAACTCATCTTCAAATATTTTTTTTAATTTAAAACATAATATTTTTGTGTTTTTTTTTAATTTGACGAATAACAGATTGAAAAAGTTTTCATGTATATAAGGTTAATAGCGAATTTACCTAAAACCAATATTAATCCAGGAATAAATAAATTACTCAAAGGTAACATTGAATTGTACCCAATAACAGATTAATTAATAATATCTAGTGATGCGTTAATTTAAAACAATTAACATTCCCCAAAACAACTTGGTTATAATAACACAACGCCCATTCTTAAATCATTATAGAATCAAAGTTTGCTTTAAAACAGCCATAGAAAAGTAAAAGTAACAACAATAAGTATTCGATGATTACATAAAATGTTTTGCACACAACATTATAAGTATATTAACCAAAATATTCTAATTATTAACATGGTAAAATATATTACCGCCGGTCAATAAACCAAAAAAAAAGTTATATGAACTATAATTTTATAACGACTTATTGACAATTATGACACCGACATTTTTATCAAAATTATTATATAATGAAAGTTATGTATATTATGAGGAAGTAAAAAAAGTAACTTTAAAAAAAAATTATGTATCCGCTCTCAGGATCAACTATTTTACTTGGATCGGATTCTTCAATTATACGGAATACAAATACACATTTCGTAAAGATAACATTCTATGAACTAGAATATGGGAGAGTTTTTAGTAACAACATTTTTGAGGTGCAAAATATCACACTGACACTTGATAAAACCCAAAAGAAGGCTATTGTTTCGTACACTCCTCAACACCTTATTGAAAAATATTAACGGTATGTGTAATTAAATGCGGTATGTGTAATGAAATCTTTTTACTTTTTTTGTTAATCTTTATTCTATTTATTTAAATAACATGTTTAATTTTATTTCTATACAATAATAGATTTTTAATTTAATAATACCAATTTATTGTTTCTCTCTATTTCACAGGTTAGGCAGATTGACTTTTTATGAGATAAAATAATTTGAAATCAAATTAGATCTGTAATATTACTCAATCAGTAACTTTTACTATACGGTTAATACCCCGGTTATTTCAAACTTATTATTTAAATGACGGCCACTTCAATAAGGAAAAACCACGAAATATTTCACATTTTTTTTATCAAATTGGTTTCAAAACTTTTTACGTTTGATCCAGTCATATGTTAGTTTAATGCTTTATATAGTTATTATTTATAGTTTCTTGTTGTTTAGCTGAAGTAGTTTATAAGATATGTATAAGATAATCTTGATAGTATGGTTTTTATTTGAATAATAAATGTATAATGCTTATGCTTACTAGCAAATGTTCACTCCCTTAGGCTTATTTAATCACTTCCAAGAATTATGTTATCTTTACATCATAAATAACGGATTGAAGTAAAGGTTGCGTATTTTCTAATAGGAGCAAGTTAGTCGACAACTATGCAATGATTGAAATCGTTGCATACTTGGAAACTATCAAAACGTAAATAAGAATAAATTATAATATTTGGAAACTAATACTTGACTGTAGTTGGGAAATCATTCAATAGTTTTTGTTAAGTAGTGCTGTAACTGTAAATCTTAGTGTTGTAAACCGTTCGAAAACATATTTTTTCAGTTATTATTCAAACTAATATTATAATTTGGAAACCGCGATACCAAGGATGCTTGATTTAAATGGTTTTCAACTCAAGCTTTCTTTTAAAAAATCAGTTAGATCATAGAACTTTTTTTTTTAAATACGGCGATAATATCATCAATATCGCGTTATCATACAATAGCCCAATTGAAGTACACTGACTTCTAAATGTAGCATATTCTACTTCCACTCCTATTAATATTTTGTTTTCTATATTTATTCTATATTAAAAAAAATAAAGATAAATATAAGGTAAATATAACCGTATAACAATAATGATTCATATATATTTATATAGTTAATTACATCTAATAAATAAACAATATTCACCAAAACAATTCCACTTTCTTATGTTATCAACACGTCCATTTCTTCTTCGTGTACAAAATACTCGATTTCAAATCACATTGTTAACCGCATCTGAAAACAAACCTTAAATTCTAATCACATACAATTAAGATTTATTGTTATTCTTCTACAGTTTAAACAGTGTGATTGTGGAATGCAATAAATACCACATAGAATTCTAATTCAGTCTCTGCTTTAAAAAAAAACAAGTGGTAGAATACATCTATTCTATATATAATTCAAGATTCTATCACATGGTCACAAATAAACGTTATAACAAGTTTATATACTAAGGGCCAAGTAACCAAGTCATAAAAACTAAATATAAGTGACCTTTGGATGACCATCGCGTTAAACTGCACGTTGCAAAATAATCATAATAATAATATTTTCCAACTAACAATTTGAATCCAGATCCTAAGGAATTTCGAAAATTCAAATATCCCTAAAAAGTATTAACATACCCTTTCATATATAGTTGCTTTGAGCTTTTCTAACTTTCTATTCTCTAGGGCTTCACACGAGAAATATTTAAAAAGTTACTTGATACTTTGTCGCATTAATGAGGCATGAGGATGTGATCATACGCTCGTAGCACACAATCAGTGTTGGGTCGATATTAAATATAATGTTAAAGGCTTGGGTATTACTTTCTTGCTCTTCTAAAATAAATAACGAAAAATATATTTTAGTTCATTCAATCACGGTATCGCTGTATTTTCTAGAGTGATACATTAAGCATAATATCCTTATTAGTAATTAAATTCGTATTTTCATGGGCCCAATATATGTAAATATATATATATATATATATATATATATATATATATATATATTATCTTATATAGAACAAATAGGTTTTTTCAGTAATTATATGAAAAGAATAAGATTTTAAATACCTAATTTAACTATATCATAAGAATTTTATTTAAAGTAATAGTTTTGCCAATACCATTACATAAAATAAAAAACTAAAACCTTAGAATACAATGAAAATAAAGTGGTTGTAACTCTCACATGTTGCAACACTTTTCGCAGTTATCCGAATCCTGCATCCAGAATATTGAATCAAGCCTCATCATCTTTATCATCAAAAATTTTCTGTTTTGATTTTCAATTAATATTTTTGAATTTCTAAAAAGGCGATATTAAACATTATAAGCAAACAACTTAAACTTATTATATCCTTACTTTTTAAAGAAAAGTGAACATCTCTGGATACTGAACTTAAACGTATATCTTTAATAGTGTAATATGTAATTCACGTAACAAACGACCGCGTCTAGATTTTTGCTGCATTTTAATTAAGATAGACGATATCTAGATACATTGCAAGATGCAATGCAGATAAACGTTTGAATAAATAATCTTAAAAGTCAACCTGATAAACAAATTACAAATTTAGAGATATTTTAGTAAAATTTGACGTTAGGTTGGCTTCTTATTTGAGACAACATAGGATGCTATTTACTCCTGCAAATTCATATTATTACTTGTAAGTTCTCAGAGTTGCAATACATTTTATTATTATTATAATATTTATTTAAACAAATCTAATAGCGACACTTTGCTCTAAAGAATATAATTATTGTTTTTACCTGTCTCATATATGAGTCTGCGGATATTGTCTGTATATTATTCCATAATTTTGTAGCATAATTATTATAATAAAAAAACCAAACGCCATATTGTACGATTTTGTTTATAATTTATATACAGCGTAACTTAAAAGTTATTTCTTTACTTTCACAATACAATAAGATTTCAAAAAAATCTTAACAAATGTTATAAATAAATCTGTATACATTTATTTTTCTTGATAAATGTATTGACTGTCAAATTATCTTAACAAATTAAGTTAACATTTCAGCTTCTTCTCGAATTTCTCGAATGCAAAAGTTTAATCATGTGTTTATAAGGGTGTAGATAAAAATAAATTACCCTCATCCCAATATTATTCAATTACTTTGCGGAGAATATATAGGATAAATGTTAAAGTAGGAAGCTGTTTTTAGTATAAAGATTTGTTTTAATACCTCGAGACCGATTATGTGTAAATTTAATTATATTGATAGAGTACATATTTTTGTATGAAATATTCAAACTTTGTACTTATAAGGTTATATCGAGAAGAACTATAAAGAAAGGGATGCTGATGGATTACTTTGAATTCGGAACACTTGAAGCTATCACGTCCTCATCTGTATCATTTATATAATGTATATTTGATTGACATCACTATTAGGTCTTTCGTCAAACATCATATATGGTATTCATTGGGTAATATAAACGTGTGACAGCTTTTAGGGAGATAGTACTTGTCGACAGCGTGTCGCGAAGACAAATATCCTTTCGTTAGCACCGCTTCACAATCTCAGCTCCGTCGTAGCACTCTAGCGTCGTAACACATAGCACAGAAAACTGTTTGGTCACTTAACTTTTTTGGAAGTAATAATATAATTAAAATAAACTTCTCATATTTTTTAAAATAAATTAAGCCTAAATAAATACAGCTAAATCTAATATCGCTTTTCTTCACTGTTATCAACCAACAAAGCGATCTTAGAGCATCATAAGACTCAAAGCACGAATTTTATTTGTGACATATTTTAGCTTTTCATTAAACCCTACTAATAAATCTTTTGATTGTTTTATTGCATTGCTCTCAATGCCGAGTGCCACGGATTCCTTGGCCTAGATAAGACCCCGACCTCTGCCAGAGTTGCCTGCTCATCGCGTACTCCCGAACTATGTACTACTTACTTTACCGTTAAATACCGATTTCTATCATACTACGGATACAAAAAAGCCTCTTTTACGGTCCACACCAATAGAACTACGATTCACTAGTCTCACTCGACTCAATCTTATTTATTTTAACTCCTACTTCTTGTGGTACTTAGCCCTCTGGCATCCTATCATAAACGTAAGTACGTAAAGAATTTAAGCCTTTAATATCCGTCCAGAACCTCTATTACTTTGAGAGTTATTTATAGTTGGGGGTCTAGTTTAGTTTAATTACGTTCTTAGATTTAAACTAACACAAAGTCAACCATAAAAATAGATCTACTCTCGCTTTAATTTTATCGAATCATGGTAGTCACGCTGAGCCGACTTTTCTATTAACCAAACTGCATTTTCCCTATCGTATTTTGGTGTTATTTTAATCGATCAGGCAAATTTCTAGTTTAAACGTGTTAACGCGTGTAGTTGAAAAAAATGTAGCGATATATTTAAAGTAATTTTCTAATAAAATGATAAGTGATGGTTTATGGTAACTTGTAAAATCAGTATCAAGGTCGTTAAAAATGTTTACAGTGCTTTCTGTTTACAATTTTTTTTATGTTAATGTACATTTATTCGCTATATTTTTATGGAGAAATGTGTAAAATAAGATCTCGTGTAGCATTATAACATTATAAATATACATGAGACAAATCATGGAATAAGATTTCTATTGGGTACTCGTTCTATGTTACACAGGATCTGTTCAGTGCTATAAACATTTTTATCGCCTACTCCTATCACTGATATTATATAGTTAAAACGCTTAAAATAAATTTTGTTAGCAATATTGTTGAGCACTCAGCTCCTAAACCAAAGACTCCGCCACTATCAACGTCCACGTCTCACGAATCTGCAAGCATTCAAGCGAATAAGCGTCACCGGGAAATACTCCTTTGACACGATTCTCGCAGAAGAAAAAAGTTCCTCAAATTCCGGCCATACTTTGCTCTCAAAGTACCCAAATTCATATTTTTTATGTTTTGTCAATTGCCTAAACATGTCAAATTTTAAGCTGGATTAGATTTGTACACAGCAATTGATTGACCAGCTGAAAAAATTATCAATAATCAAATACTATAAACGTAGAGTCCATTATCCGCTGGCAGTGATCTGAGTCACTAAGTAAAAAATCGTCCAGTGGTCCTATTTTTTACTTTTTTTTTCATACTCCAATCACTTACTTCATAGTCCAATCAATATTAATCAAATCAATATTTTCAGTCACGTAAATCATTTCAGTCAAGTCCATCTTTTTAACCAATCTTGTACATACAACATCGACATTCGCGCAGCCGCAGTGAGGCCGACAAATGCCCTGTATACAAACACGTTCAGTAACTCACATATTTATAGGCACAAAATATGCTACCTACGATGACATACAGAGAGACACGTAGTTATAGTTTTAGAAAATAACTTTTACTAAAACCATGGGACTCTTAGTTAGTAGCACTCTTATAGATCTATTCCAAAAAGCCTAAACATGTGCCCATCGCCACGATTTGTCCCGAATACCCACTAAATCATTGCAAAAGGAAAAAACTAGTCACCTATGCAAACCGATCGTCTGATAGTCTACAGCCCAATACTTAAACAACAATTTCACACAACTTTGTAATAATTTATCTTCATTATTTATGATACTTTGTTTTTGTTTTTCATCTAATTTACTATGTCATAATGTATTAAAATTAAATTGAGAAAGAACAGTGGGAAGGTTCATCATAATCTATTATTATGAATATAAAGTACATATAAAGTTATTAATACTTAATATATTTTCAAAAACAATTTTAATATTAATTGACTTTTTTTTAGGTGCTTCTGGCGGTCTCATTAATATTCATGATTAATTTCTTTGTCCCATCTAATTTAACCCGACCACGAACGGACCCAACATTTATTTACAAGGATTTTATATATTAATTACATATACTGATTTTTAAACGTGAGGTGAAAAATTTTATTTTTATCATATAGATAAAATGCATAAGTTGGTGAAAAAAAGATTTCAATTTCATTGAAAAGTGAACATGAAATATTTTTAATTAAATTCTAATATAAAATGTTTGTGCATTTTTTTGCAATATCAATCGACTGTCAGATCTCAGTTAAGGTTATGATTTTATGGTTTATGGCATTAATATGTAAACTTTTTATGAATATTAAAGAAGACATGGTTGAATTATCTTTCATCTATAAATTAAGATCATAATGAATCAGCAATATTGTATTTAATTTTTTCTCTTTTACCAACAATTTTTATACCATTTTATTACATTCTTATAATTATTATTCTTATTATAAGTTATTATTTTGCCAATTTCTAATTTTATAAATAATTATTGTTTATTTTTTTAATTACTTAACATTAGTCCATAAGTTTTAGTCATAGTCATTTTAGTTATTCCAACCAATTATTGTTATTTCATATTCCAACCGGTGGTTATATACCCACAACAACAACAACAACAACAACAACAACAACAAAAACAAAATCAAATGTGTATACATTTATATTCTGCGTTTTTTTAATTTCATTATTATATTATTGTTATATTTGAAACGGTATATTTATTTTATAATATTTTTTTATTATTTATTATGTCAGTTTCAGATGATAATGATAGGTTTCCTTCCTTTACTTCTGGTTACTAATTTAGTGACGATAGTTACCACAGTATACTTTTACCTACACCTGATATTGCACTCAATAATCTCTTCTCTAATCTTGATAAATTTTTTAACGTAATTTACTTGAACGCCCACCGTATTCCTGCTCATTTTCTCCAAATTCTTGCGCGCTCACGCTATCCGCATCTTAAAATCTTATCTAATACCTTGCTTACCTTCTGCTTCCTATCTGCTGACTGGATATCGAGTTATTCGCAATGACCGCATCAGTAAGGGTGGAAGAGGAGTTGCTATTGATCTTAGAACTTACATTCCATTTACCGTGGTAAGTTCTCAGTCTCACTTAACTGATGCGCCGAGCATTTGATTTTTTATAGCCCTTCTCTACACATAGAAAACTTTTAATCTTTTGAAAGTATAATAGAAGGCTTTTTCCACTGTACAGCCACTCTCTTACAACGGGTGACTTTAACAAATGTCTGCTCAAGTAAGACAACCGAGATAAACTTTTATTCATTATTGAAAGCTGTAATTTAACCACTTTAATGCTTTCCGCTATCCATATGTTATCTGATTGTTACCTTTCTTCTCTCGATCTTATGATTGTTTCATCTCTTAAATTTGTTTCCAATCACTGGGTGGTTCGGTTTGTTGGTACCAAGCAAACAAAAACCACAAAATACATTTAAAAGATATACTTTCGTAACATTAAAAAAACTTTAATTGCATATTTTAAAACTTACTAACAACTTATTTATGGAATTCTTATAATCTTATCTTATTTAACTTTTGAATGATTCGAAGGTACTACTATATAATATAGACTATGCCACAGACACATTTGTTCTAATACAAATTGTTCCTGATTAAAAAAAAATAAGATTATGTAGAAAATTGCATAGAATATGCTTGTTCTTAATTTATCCCGTGAAAAGAAAAATAACCCATCGTCGTAATATTTTATTTTCCTGAAGCACGTCACCATTATACCATTGTTGTTAGAAATTAATCATGGACGATTGTTCTTGTTATTTTTATTTAGGTTAGGTTTTAGGTTTAAAATAAAAAGGAAAATATAGAATAGTCAGACTTTTTTATTTTTAGCAATGTTATTAAGATACATCAGATTTTTTAACACTTAGAGTCTATTGAAGCTAGAATAATTTAACAGATTATATTATAAAACCAGACAAGTCATAATAATCATTACTTACAGTGATTTAACAATTATTGACATTATACAATGACATTTATGCAAACTACCAAACATCTACTGATCATCTTTCAGGTATACGTTAAAACTATTTGATTCATTTAGAACAAATTTTAAAATACATGAAATACGACGTGTGGCTACGGTGTCTAAAATGGAGAAGATATCTGCCAAAAAGTCTTAACACATAACAGTCTTTGGACCTTTATACAAACATATAAATTGACATATATTCATATTTATATTATAACAATATTTACTAAAAATAATAATGAGTAAAAATAATAATAATTCTCTGAACTGAATGCGACCTGATTCTTTGTCTCCTCACATAATCCCAAATTGTGGAATAATAAAGAAACTTGAATTTTTGGACCACTGTAAAACTTATTTCTGGAAGTCTACAGAATTACAAAGAACTGCTAATAAATTAGATCTGAAAACGTAAAAGGTTCTCTTAGAGCAACACTCTTACTCACAAAATTGCATCAGTTATATATTCTGAGAGCCACTGCAAGGTTCTACTGCTTTAACACGTAATGAAAACGAAATGTGTATAAATATGTTCTTAGCGATTTTCTTTACATTGAATAGAGAAATTAACTTTAATACGCCCAATGTCTTAATGCTTAGAAAGAAAGTCGGTTTAAAGGTAGGAACAATGTTTTAAACATAATTTCATCTGACAGTTCAGGATATGAAAAGATTAGCGAGGTCCAATATTAATAATTTAATATTCGTTAATCTCTCTCAGAGTATTATGCCACTCACACAGAGCTATTTATAAAAATTTTGTTATATATGTGTTATAAGAAGTGTCGTAACAAGATTGTATTTTTTTAAAATACACAATATAATGTTATACACAAGTTAAATCTTCCATTAACATTACGAGGAATTTTAAATATGTACTGTTGTACTAAATTTTATTACTATATAGAAGGCAAATAATACCTGCTCCTGAGCTTCAATAGCAAAATCTAATAATCAATTAAACTTTTAAAGCTCTCAGGCATTTATAACTCCTAATAAACAAATAAAAATATTATATTAAAATTACGGACTGTTTCTACCAAAATATAACCTAACATTTTGGTCGGATGTTGGGAAATTGAAGTTCATCACAGTATCAAAATGTAATATTATTTCGAGCGCACAGGGAATATCGCTTGTATTAAATGTGTATTGGTTCGATCGATCCAGGTCCATTTTATAAGCATTGCCTTTTAAACTACAGTCATGAGGTAAATACGAAAAAAAAGTTTATATTTATTCCTATTCTATGTGCATTTATTGTTACAATGAAATTTTATCATTGCTTTTAGATTTGATTTCGGGTTTTCGATTCATCTATACTGTCCTCAGCACAGACAAGTTTAAAAACTCAAATGTCAAAACAAAGCTTTAAAAATATGATACCGCCAACTAGTGTACACAAAACAATAATAACTCTAAGAAATAGACAGATAGACGGCAAGCCCAGCCGGAAATGTAAAAATGAATGATGGTGGATAAAAGAAAGAAATAGTATTCAGAATGAAAGTGCGAGAGGCATGCAGAGCGAAAACTGGTATGAAAGGGTAGATGTAAAACAAAGTCTGCGCCATTACCGCCGGAGGTGTAAAAAAAAACAAAATAATAATAATAATAATAATAACTCTAAAGAAAATTTTAAAAACTGTAACTCTAAGATTCCTAGGAACGTCCACAGCTATTTAGAACAAAAATATTATTTTGATATTGGCAACCCTGTTAATGCGGTGTATTTTGATAGTTTGTATTTTTTTAATTGAGGAACAGGCATCATAAGGAAGATTTAAGAATTAAGACAAGTATCTTTTCTTGATTTTATTTGATAAGACGAAAACTACAATCCCTTTAGGACTATTCTTTTTTGCAATTTGTTTTTTTGTTGCCACCACAACTTCCTACGGAGATTTGGTCAGAATTCAGAAAAGTGAAGCCACTGGCTTTCAGCATTTAAATTTTTAGGTACTTAATTGTCTATATTAGCCGTAAAGAAGGTTTATCGTACATAGGACGGGTGATTTGTACTGCACTTCGTATTCAATCGTTCGATCGATCATTCCATGACTAATATCAGTTAATAGAAAACTTATAAAACTGTGGACGAAGTATTAATATTTTTATAAATATAGGTATAAATATTTATTATAAAAATCTACAGGAAGAAAATTATTTCACTTTTACTTAGTGCGTTCTATCAATATTCATAACATCAAAGTCAATGGATACTTTAGGAAAAAAACATTAAGGCGTGTCAGTCGGTAAAAATAGGCAGTAGGTAAAAGTCGGTATAATTTAAAATATATTGGTATCTGACAGGCTGTGATAAATTGTACTGAGTTATGTATTGATATATTTAGTGCCAAACTACTGAAACTTTTAGGTTTATTACGATAACAAATAAAAAATTTAATATTATTATTGAAATAATAATAATAATATAATAATATGATTCCTTGATTGGTTGGATATAATACTAAATAAAATATTTAAAAAATGTTATTTTTCATTAAGACAGAGTTTATAGATATTTATACGTGATTGTAAGACGGCAGAAAAAAATTTTTTTGAATATATATCTTTATAAAGATTATTCAGAATTCCGTCATATAATTAATTAATTCCAGTAATATTATAAATGATCAAATTTTATAGTACACGTTACATGAGTCTATGTAAAACGAGTGTGATAATTCTAACATGCATGGAAAAAACATTTTTATGTCAGTTTCGCACATAGCTTGAAGCCCTTTTTTCCTCCTTTTCTCTAGAGTCTGATATGAAAAAAAGAAAATCTTTCAGTTGATGCTTTGTCATTCAAGTTACTAACAAGTACAAATTTCTATATGTATATCCGTTTGCGAACTTTTAAAAAGTACATATAGTAGTAAGTACTTATAAAAAGTACATTAGTTGAATATTTGTTTTAAATAGCTTTTTCATCATATATTTTGTTACAGTGTGGTTTTGTTTGTTTTATGTATGGCATTTAGATTTTTATATTCGGCATAAAATCAGGGTTGTGAATACACGAGTGTCTTATACTTAATATGACATCAAGCTGGATTAATGATAATTACATTGATAAAAAATGAGTAAATATATAATTATTTTTCTAAAATTATTAAAAAAACACTAATAACAAACATGATGAAATAAATAAATAAAACAATTCTAATAACTCATCATTAAAATTTACCGATTGCCGTCACTGGTACGCTGTGTTGTATAAAGTAAAATATCATCCATATAAGTATCCAAATTAAATTATTTCCTCAAACGATCTTAAATTGATTAAATCTGATATTTGTAAAATACATGATTTCCTTGTATAAGGAAAAACTTGCAAATACTTAAATTGAATACTTAATTATTATTACGGCTATATATGCCGATTGAATTATGATGACAACGATAGTAATCATCATAAGTCAATCGACGTCCACTGCTGGACATAAGCCTCCCCCAACGATCTCCAAAACGGACGGTCTTGTGCACTTGACGTCCAACGGCGCCCTGCAACCTTTACAAGGTCGTCCGTCCACCGAGTGGGGGGCCGACCCACGCTGCGCCTTCCCGTACGTGGTCTCCACTCTAGAACCTTACGGCCCCAACGGCCATCGGTTCGTCGAGCTATGTGCCCTGCCCATTGCCACTTCAATTTGCTAATCCGCTGGGCTATGTCAGTGACTTTAGTTCTTTTACGGATCTCCTCATTTCTGATTCGATCGCGTAGAGAAACACCTAACATAGCCCTCTCCATAGCTCGTTGCGTGACTCTGAGCCTTCTTATGAGGCCCATAGTTAGAGACCACGTCTCAGTCCCGTAAGTCATCACTGGCAACACACATTTATTGAAGACTTTGGTCTTGAGGCACTGAGGTATTTTGGACGAGAAGATGTGACGAAGTTTCCCGAACGCTGCCCAACCGAGTTGGATTCGTCGATTGACCTCTTTCTCAAAGTTGGACTTACCTAGTTGAACCATTTGGCCTAGGTATACGTATTCGTCGACAACTTCGAGAACAGAGTTCCCAATGGTTATGGGGGTGGGCACAATATGGACATTCGACATGACCTTTGTCTTGTCCATATTCATTTTAAGGCCCACCTCTTGGGATACTCTGTTGAGGCCTACGAGCATAGTGCTTAAGTCTTCCAGCGATTCTGCCATGACTACGATATCATCGGCAAATCGAAGGTGAGTGATGTACTCGCCGTTGATATTGATGCCGAATCCTTTCCATTCTAGAAGCTTGAAGGCGTCTTCAAGCGCGGTGGTAAACAGTTTCGGAGATATGACATCTCCCTGTCTTACCCCGCGCTGTAACGGAATAGCCTTGGTATGCTCTTCTTGTACTCGGACCGACATAGTGGCGTTTTTGTACAAACACTTCAACACTTCGATGTACCGATAGTCAATATGGCACCGCTGGAGAGAATGAAGCACAGCCCAAGTCTCGATCGAATCGAAGGCTTTTTCATAGTCCACAAACGCTAAGCATAATGGCAAGTTATACTCACCGGTCTTCTGTATAACTTGCCGCAGCGTATGAATGTGGTCTATGGTAGAAAAGCCCTTTCGGAATCCGGCTTGTTCGGGAGGCTGGAAGTCATCGAACCTGCGAGTGAGACGATTCGTGATGACTCTAGAAAACAGCTTATAAACATGGTTCAGGAGCGATATCGGTCTGTAGTTCTTCAATTGGGTGTTATCTCCCTTTTTGAAGAACAAGACGACGATGCTCCTGTTCCATGCTTCTGGCGTGGTCCCTTGTTCGAGCAAGACGGAGTTGAAGAGCTTCTGAAGGGCTTTAAGTACTGGTTTTCCACCCGCTTTCAGAAGCTCCGAGGTGATTCCGTCCTCGCCCGGCGCCTTACTGTTCTTTAGCTGTTTTAGAGCCATCCCAATCTCGCACAGGCTGATGTCCGGGATTTCTTCAGTATAGTGTCGGGTTAGCTTGGCTCTGGGTTCTTTCTCCAAGGCAACAACAGGTTTTTTAGCTGATGTGTATAACTGTCCATAGAAACTTTCCATCTCCCTCAGAACGTCGGCCTTAGTCAACGCTATATTGCCGTCCTCCGTCTTCAGCTTTGTCAGCCGGCTTTGCCCAATAGAAACATTCCTAGCGAATACTTTGGAGCCTTGGTTTCGCTCGATCGTGTCTTCAATACATTTAGTATTGAAAGCACGGATGTCGTATCGCAAGGAAGTTTTTATCTTTCTATTGAGCTGCCTATATGACTCTGCGTCATAGGATGTTATGACGCAGGATAGTCATCGTCATAGGATGTTATGAATAAAATTATGTTGGCGTAATACTTAATTACGCCAACATAATTTTATTTATAAATAGTGGTTTATAATCGTATAGTATTACGTAAATTAAAAAAAAGAAGCATTAAGAACATCTAATATGCATAAAAAGAGTTTTAAATTATAAAATATCTTGCAACATATTGTGTGTACAAAATTTTTACTAACAAAAATATCTGCGTCATATTTTTATATTACATTTTTATTGTATATATTCATATAAGCAATACAAACATTTAAAATAATCAAGTATGACTATTATGACCTGTTTTGTGATTTCCTAAATATATTATACAGTAATAACTTTTTATGAGTTTAAAACATTTAAATATATCTTAGCGATATTAACACGTTATGAACATGTGACGAATGACCGCTTCTAGACTTTTATTTTATTTTCATTGAAGGACGCAAAATCACAATTTAACTTCTGGTTACAAGCAATAAAGTGCTTTAAAGAGGTATTTAATAAAAGTACCTACTACGTACGTAAAATCTTCTGGTCTTTTAATTACATAACAGATCCGGATCCCGTATACTTTAAGAACTTTTGTGACGAGTCCTTCTCTCTTTTATGGTCATCATACTGATATGATACATGATACTATAATCAAGAGATGTGATGAGGTAAAATTATTTGCGTAATTAATCTTTCTCGGTCTAGTTAGTTCAGCATAAGCAAGTTAATTAATTAACTTAAATTGAAGATGACATAATGTTTTCTTATTTACTGACCTTATCAAACACATGTCAAATATTAGGTATTGATAGATATACGGTCTAACAGACAGTCTAAGACCTTAGTTTTAGACCGTTTCTTCGTTCAGAACTTTCGAGCATAGGTGTGACATGTTAACATCTTGATAAGCAATGGACAGGACAATAAAAATCTTTTATGAACCTATTAATACAGTACCAAGGTCTTTCTTGTGACGGATTAAAACTTATTTTAAAATTATTACTGTCATTTTTATGACGAAACCTGAATAACCAAAATCTATAAGCCCTATAATCTAAGGCTTACCCGAGCTCACTAAGTGTCCCAAAAAAAACATTATGAATGTTAAGATTATGAGTATAATTTTCAAGTATTTAATTGAATCAATTAGCAACAATTTCAGTAAAATTAAATAATATGTATAACATCACTAAAGTCATCCAGGCTTCATCTTTCGCCCTTACTTCCGACTTAGATTGTAAGATACAGTACATATGCCAACACACGATATTGGTACAATTCCTTACAAATTTAATTTTATTAAAATTCTAGGCCAAACAAATTTGTCGGCGAAAATTAGAAAATTTTCCGGATTAAAAGCTGACTTAATCATAAGTCAACGCCACACCAAATTTAATTAAAATCACTTCATTTCATTTAGTATTACTGTATTTTAATTGAAAACCGTATCACGAAAAGCTTCACACGAGACAACTATTGTTACAAAGAAAAAAAAAGTGACAACCTTAAAAAATATTTTAAAATTACTATACATAAGTGGTCCATGATTTTCATCAAGGGTATGTAATTATTAGATATAAATTTTAGATTATTTTAAATAAAATAGTTTCGGGAAAATTTAGATTACATTTACTTTGTGAAAGCAAAATATTAACTTTTAATTAATGTATTATTCAATATGTTTGTGTAACAAATTTCAAGCTTTTTGCAACGTTGTTCATTATCAATGTTTAATATGCTTCAAAACAAATACATATACATGTATTTTTATATAAATGCTAATTAATATCAACTAAATTATTACTACAGCATTTTAAAATATTTTGCATTTTATTATTTGAACAGGAGAAAAACATTAAAAATATAAATTCGTGAAGTAAAGATTTATCTAAAACTCCATTTTTTTAGTATATATTGCAATGCAAAAGATTTCTTCTCCATATTTTTGACCTTGAAAAGAATATTGTTTATAAGCAGGGTTCTTGAGAGTACCTTTCCGTAAGGTTCTATAAAATACATTTTTTTGAAGAGAACTTTATCAAATATTTATGTAAGGTCCTTAAATTATTAAGGCGTTGATTTTAATAAGCGTTGATAAACAGGTAATAAACTAATTACTCAGTGGAAAATATATCCTGCACCTGAGCCAACAATAAATTGAAATAATAAATATTTAAATCGACATTACATTTTAAGCTACATTTCGAGTTTATTTTCACCAAAACTAATAAGTATATTTCACAGTCTCTTAATGGGAAACTGCATTTGAAATCACAGCATCAAAATGTAATTTCAATTCAAGCGCACAGAGAAGATTCCTTGCATAAATGTATGTCGCTATGTTTGACCTAGTTACATCACACGCATTAAATTTTAAACTACACCTGTGACATTATAGGAATAGTTTATATTTAATTATATAATATTGAGGTCATAATTAGTCTTCTCAAAAAATAATATGTATTCTATTGTTTGATTACAATAATAATATAATATAGGTTAAAGAAAAATCAATAGGTGCAAAAATTAAGAGAATGTTGTATAATAGTTTCTTTAGCTTATTAATAATAACGAATTTTGTGATCTTTAATCTCATATAATAGTTGTCACATTTACAGATATGTGATAAATGTCATGTCACTCCATCAATGTCATGTTGTTAATTGGCCGTTTTTATATCCATCCTTGTTTACATTTCTAATAGTAATTAATATAATGTCCTCTTTTTGGAATAACTATAGGGTATATTAGACAATGAACAGAAAAGTACTTATGAACAAATGTAAGATAAAGATAAACATTTGATGTTGCAGTCTGGAAAATAATAAACACTAATATAAAATGTTGCTACATTTTTAATATTGATGCGGTAATTATATTTTATTCGTCACCGAGTTGATAAATTAGAGGTTACTCTCATGAAGTATTCAATATTTCTTAAATTAATTTCGTTTTTTTCTTGAATAATTTGATAAATATTTATTGACCCAATAAGTTATTTTTTAACTATATAAATATATTTGATTGGGAACTTCATGAACTCTGAACTCTGAACTCTGGGCTCGACTTTCAAGGTAAAATTATTAAATTATTAAATTATTATAGTATTAAAAATTGCTGGATTATATTGTAGTATACATTTTTTTAAAAGAAAAATAAAATATTTAAATTAATATTAATGATTTTAGAAAATTAACAAAAGTAAAATCTGTCAAGGCTAACGGAGAAACTGTGCCTACATATTCTGTTATTAATATAAGCAAATATCATTGTCCATAATCGGCACATAGAAACAGATCGATATTCGATATGCTACAAAGTGAATTAATAAATAATTATATATTCTTAGTCAGTTGCCATCCAAACTAAGCACTGTAATATCGTCGCATTAATTCAATATTGTAAAATCATTATATTGCAATACATATGTATATCTATACTAAATTGCCTTTCATTTCAACGATTACAAAGGCAAAAAGGCAAAAAACTTTAGTCGATTAGGTTTTCAGTACATTAAAATAATAATTAATATAGCTTAAACATTAAATTAATAAAAGAATCAGTATTTTATCACAATGATACTTCACTTGTTCAGGAATATTGAATGATCGGATAACAGATTAAAGTCACCAATATGATGATTATGTTATCATAGTCATAGCAGTAATAAATATTTCAAAGGTATTAATAATGATTTTTATTCCATAAGAATAGTTCCAAGTACCAAAAAGTAAAAGTAAATGTAAATGTAAAAGTTATATAAACGAATAAAATGAGATATATCTGAGCCTAACAATACAGCGGCCACTTTATCTTTGAAATGAATCCTTAATTAAATTACTCTAATCAATCAATTAATTCAAACTTCATTTGACGATAGATTAATGACAGACATCTGTGAACTTTAAAACATTAATATTATAAATATGAAGTATCACGCAACAAACGACGAGAGTGATTGTTGTTTGGTGAAATGAAACTTGATTAATTTATTCTCGCCTCTTACAAAGAGATTAAACTATTAATCTGTGGGCGTAAGAGATAAACCGCAGTACGAATTAATTCAAAGTTTTGTTTACTAAGTATCAGATTTACTCTATACAAAGGCATTACTAGTAATATTTATTAAGTAACATTTATCAAAAAGTTTATTAACAAATACAATTATGTACAAGAAAAAGTGGAAAAAGTAATCTTTTTATACATTTTAATTTAAATAAATAGTGCAAACATTTCTTTAACACGATGTAATAATAACAAAAATAGCTTAATATATTTGTAAATATTCTTAACTCTTCGTATATGTTGAATTTACTCGTTAGTTGTACTACTAACATTACTATAAAAAATATAATAAATGGAGATTGATCTGAAAAAGCCAGCAGCCAGCTAGCTAGCTTCAACTTTTCTTTTAATGAGTTCATTGAACGAAGTTAAAAATGTTTTTTTTAAGTATGAAACTTCATAAAGTGATCAACTGTGACAACAACAAATTTATATATATAAATATATATATATATATATATATATATATATATATATATATATAAATATATATATATATATATATATATATATCCAACCCAAAAAGATATTTAATAATAATAATAATGTATATGTAATAATTAATTAAATAATGAATCATAAAAATTATTTATTATTATTATTATTATTATTAAACTACTATTATCATTTACTCATCCTTATTTTGTAAACATCAAATATGGTCATATATTTATAAAAAGCTATAACGTTTGTATTTGAACAAATATTTTTTTAGTTTTGGTGACTTGTACCAAATATATTATATATGCATGCAATGCAGTGTAAGAATCATATTTAAAATTATGATTCAGAAAGGCTAGGTATCGACGTACGACGGGTTTATGTTCATATTTATGCTTAAGTTTTTTCTTCCTGCTTAATCAAATTACGAAACAATTGATACCGAGAGTTATAAGAATTTCATTAAATGAGGTGGTAGAGAAAATATGTTATTTTAAATATAATATAAGTAGTTATATGAAGAAAGTAATCTAAATAAAAATAATAGAATATAAAGTAATTTAGAAGCATTAATGCAATGAAATGAAACAAAGAATTCAATTACTCAGTGAAAATATAAATCTGCCCCCGCGACTTGTACTTCAATTTCAATCTTGATTTATAATTTAACTGACTTCCAATTCTTTGTTAAAGTTGATTTAAATAAGTTTTTGTTATCTTTTTCACTCCAAGAGGGTTGCAGGCCGGCTCAGATAGTAATGTCTTTAAATATAGATATTTTAATTTGATCCTGTTTAAGATATGATCTCTTTATATTAAAAACTTTTTTAAAATAAGAAAAATAACACATGATAAGAATTTATACAAAATATATCAATAATGCGTTCTCAAAATGTTTTGTTGGTATTATAGTAGGTATTTAATAATATTTCTTTATATTGTGTTGTGACACAAACTTTCGAATAGTTTTTACAACTTTTTGATTTCTAACTCAAGTTTTTATTCTTAAAATATTGGTAAATAATCACAAAATTATTACATAATTATTATGAAGAACTTTGATTAAATTATTTAATTGTTTTTTTTATTTATTTGTACGTAAAATTTTAACAAAAAAGAACAATAATGATCAAGAAATAACCATATTAGCTAAAAGAATATGAAATTATTCGACAATATACTAATTAACATCTAGTTATGATGTGTTAATTTAGACCAAGTAACAGTCAGCAATATAGTGTTGCATTGACACACCGATTATTACTATTTTAAACTTACTAGTACAAACGCAAATAAAATAACCAGATCTATCATAGATTTATTATTTTCAGAAAAAGCTTTTTTAAGTTTTAATTTTTTTTTTGAATATCTGAAATGAAAACCATCCTATATGTTAGCTCAAATATAAACACCTAGAGATTTAGAATATGGTGTCTTAAAATATCATAATTATTATTATCACACCCTTGATGTTACAAGAATTTATCTTTACCAAATTGAGGCAAGGGCAGCGGAAGGGTACTATTTAACAATTCACAAAGCGTCTTATTTTTGAACCCTCATTAAATTTTTTCAGTCTATCAACAACTGTAAATTCAAAAGTATATTCAAGATACTTTGAACATGATCACATAACAATAAATATAACCTCTAATTGTGTTGTCTGATTTAATGAAAGAAATACTAAACTTCAATCAACCAGTTTGATTGAAGTTTAGTCTTTCATCATAGAGAATAAGATAATGTTCAAAAATAAATTAAACATTTATACTTTTCGGATCGCTTACTTTTTGTAACTTTATAAAAATAATGTTTAACCATAACTCAGACATAGTATAAATAAAGACAATGATCCAATTTTATGATCAACATTGCAGCAATTATTTTGTTTACAAAAGGACTCCAAATTATTCAAATATTCTCTAATAACTTCGTTCGCTAATTGTATTTGTTGGCGGCCTAATGTTTTATTAAAATCTCAATTATATTTCAAGTTTCCTCATTTAATTATTGAGTTTTCAGATTAATAGCATATTGTCACCTCACAAGGCAATATGAAAGTTAATATAAGAGATACATTCAAGGTGTTGAGTCCACCATGGACTGCTACTGATATTTTGCGGCTTTAATATTATTATTTTTTTAATATGTCAGCTAACTTATCATAATAACGAATTTATAACAGTAGTTCTTTTAATTAAAATACTATAGTGGGCACAAGATCACGCTCAATTGTTATATACTATATCATATAAGTAATGTTCCAGATTCGGTTTACATCAACAACTACATGTTGTTGTAAATGTCTAATAGCTTCTAAACTATGCCTTTATTTACTTAATACCTACTAATTTAGAAAAAAATGGTAGGTATAATAATATAATCTAATTATTTCCGTAACTGTTCTCATTCTAGTATCTAAAATGTGAGGAAGAATAGTTCAAAACCATTAATCTCTTAGCGACACCAGATAAAGCTATTAAATTTTAATCCAGAAAATGAATATAGTGACTTTTAGTTATCCACATATTAATTTTTTTTATAATATATGTTGTATTATAAAAAATAAAATTCTTATGTTTCCTTAGATCATGCGATCATACATATCTGTATCCCTTTTATGCATGTAGTGTGAGATTGGGCATAATTAAAATTTATATGGAGAATGAGTTTAGAGAGATAGAATTTGTATATAATATTTAGTATAAAGATATTAATAATTTATATATTTATTTTCATATGCCAGATAATCAAAAGGTAAAAAGTGTTGCTTGTCGTGTTGCTACAAAATAATTTAAAATGTTATAAATATAGTGTACATTCAATCAATTAGGGTAAAAAAAATTCCCTTAGTATTGTATGCGTGGCTATATTAAAAGATGGAACGCTCTAAAATACAGGATTACCTCCTTTTTATCTTTTAGATGGAGTACGAAGTGAAGCGAAGTGAAAAGCAAGTGTAAAACTTAATCTCATATAATCAAGGTCACTATTATGAGAGTTGAAGTAATAGTTTTTTTTAATACTTCATATTATTTAGTTTTAGGATGAATAATTAATAACTAAATCAATAAAACGTAAAATCTTCTGTGTCTCAAATTTGTTATGTTTTGATATTAAGCGCCATAGATAACTATGAATTTTATAAATTTTAAGATTAAGAAGTAAAACATAGTTTCGGCATTTTTTTTTAAAAAGCTTTGTTATTTTTAAGAGATAGTGATTTTTTTTATATTTGCTTATGAGTTCTTGCAAATCTGAATACTTGTTAATAATAATATTTCATGTTCTTTTATTTATACGGTGTACGTATTGTTACAGATTGACTTCACTGGATCTCTAATTGATCAGATAACGAGTAAGTATTAGAGGTTGGTACTTAATTGAAAAATATCATGTTTAACACCCCCAAAATAATATACCTGTCATAATAGAGAGAGCTATTGAATAATAAACTACAAAATGTTTTAAGCATTCAGATCTTGCGTTTACAATAAGCATCTCTCCCATTAAATAATACCATTTCCGTTTCACGTTTCTATAAAATTTAAGAATTGTTCAGATATAATTGGAAATTGTGGAGAGACAAGAGAAAGACCTCTATAGATTGAGATTTTATCTTTACTTTATTTAAAAAGTTTAGTTTGTGTAAAGATTGTGGCGACTTGCAAGTATGAAAGAATAGCTCGTCTTATTGTTTTACACTTTGTTTTTTGGTCTGATCACTAATGTTGTTATTTAAATTTATTACACCATTCTATTAACACCTTAGAAACAGAGCTAAATAAGATATGTAGTAAGGTCTAAATAAATATTAACAAATTGTAGGTGATATTAAAAAGTGTCAATTTTTGTAGTACTATTACCATTTAACTTTAATTTTATTGTACGCGGAATATGTGTTATGTGTATCTTTGTCTTGTTTACATAAAATATAAAATTCATAACGTTATAATTCAGCGTTAAAAGATTGCTCTTATTTTAGTAGTATATTTTAAACATTTAGTTCAAGTACTCGTGGTAGATGAAAATTTTAACCTCGGATATTTCTCAACTAAAGCAAGTATTATGCATGCTTGCACATTTTACATAACATTACTACCTACATATATAAAATCGGTTACATAAAATCAGTTGCATCAAAGGCACCACATCGTCATTGTAATCGTCAATGAAGTCATTGATTGGGAAACTCAAAGAGAATTGTTTAATTCATTTCTTGTTTATTTTGTTTTGATTACTATCTCTTTTATTCGTGACTTTTTGAATGGTCTTACTTCATTAAACATCAAAAATTTTAAGTAATGAAAATAATTTTAAAACTGGTTATAAATTACATCTGATATACACTGTTAACTGATTAACTATTTTAGTGGTAATTTATAAATGGTAACTCGCAAGTATTTTTTTTTATGTCTACAAACAATAACTTAATTTTAAACTCTTATAACTTGTAAGAGTTCCAAAATTAAAAAGTAGATAGTAAGTATATAGTGAAATGAATAACCGAAATTTTTATTAAGGCCACGTACATATGAACATAATATAGTAGTTGAGTGGAAAAAGTTTTTCTTTATAATGAAGATTAAAACGTATATACTATAAGATAGAAACTCTTAATAGGCACTTAGTGTAAAATATATAAATTTATGTAAATTTTAGTTATATACCAATTTTCAAGACAGTATGAATAGTTTAATATAATAAAGTTCTTTTTTAAAACAATAAGTATACCAATAATTATGTGCTGCGATTAGTTCTTATTCTATATTATCATATGGTTATAATTGAATTATTCCATTAAATGAAATAATATTCAATCACTTTACTTAAATTTTGCACTAAACAAGTGTCCACTTAAGCGTTCAGGTTATTTGGAGAGAGATTAGGCGCTCTTTTGTTTTTCCTGTCAAAGCCAGTTGTTATCAAGATTGGTTTATGGTCTTTTACATATCTTTTTATTTGTTTAAAAGTAGTCCACGTTTTATAAGTCATAAAATTTCTCATACACAAACATATTTACTTAACTTAGGTTGATTATTATAATATGTCATAAATTAAATAATATTTATATTGCAATACTTTTGTAACGGATTTTTATAATAAGCGAATCCCTCGTTGAAACGCTGCTAAATAATCTTACGTACCACTTCATAAGTTATAATAAATCGTCGGGATTTTCAGGACTAGAAGGAGATATTGGTTCCAAAATAAACTTTATATTATTTTCATAGAGTGGTAATCTTTGGTATGATTCGGCTTTAAACCTTCAGTGCCGAAATCAAAAACGTATAACGTACATCACTTGTGACGACTTGTATTCAAAATTTTTAACAACAAGCAAACAAGGACTTCCAGATCATTTTATAAATAAAAAAATTATGTTGTATATTTTAGTTTTATTTATTATATACACTATTCTAACTCATTTACACTACATATTGTGTACAATATGTTCATACTTATATGATGATGTAGGTATATGTGATAGGTATAGAGGTGATAAATGTGGACAGATTTCCCATATTACGAAGGGCTTATTTTAACATGTAGTAAACACTAATATGTATGTAAAAATATTATATTAAAAGAAACTTTGGAATATTTAATGTTCAGTGTTCAATATTTGTGTTTTAATATTTATAATGGCGGTCAGAAAAGTAGAGAAGTTAGATGTCTATCATTATTTAGTAATAAATCTAATTACCCCAGCACGTAGAACCATCTTCTTACAAAAAATTCTTATTGTAAGACTTTACACAATTTTCCGTAATTAATTAATGGCAATTATAAAAAGTGCAACATTATTTGCATGTTAATTTAATTCAAATTGAAAAAATATGTCAATAATTTTTAATATGCTTCATTAAATGGATTACTAAACTCAGATTACATGCAAAGATTATCTAATGGTGAATAAACCCTACACCGGAGCCTCATAAATAATTTCCAATATGCAAATTATGGCTCCAAATCTCTAATACTGAAATTATGCAAATCAAGATTACATATACTAATATATTAAAGGATAATTATTACAAAATTAATAAACTTATTTCAAATTCTGTTATTAGGAAACTGTATTTGATCGCTTAACAACATCAAAATATAACTTCAATTCAAGCACACAGAAATCCATGCTTACAGAAGCTTATGTCACTTATTGCGAACGAGATACAATTACCTTTTTAACCACGATCGTGACATGGATACGGATATTGAAAGTATACATTTGATTATATTTTATATAATTTTTAAATATTAAAAACACATGTTAGGTTAGTAAGTAAGTTAAGGTACGACCTAAAACTTGTCACATGACTACGTCAATAAATAATTTGGTACCTTATAAAAGCCGTTTTCTCAATCGAGAATTATACACGATATTGATAATAAATTCATTTAGATCTTCAAAGCTTACACTAATAGCTTCATTTAATACGTAACTCGGTTAGTTATTTAACTGATAATGTTAAACAGGCATGTAATTACACTTTAGCTCCGACAGACCGACGCTTGACAGTGACTGATGTACTGCACTCTACTGTATAATTCACAATAAAGGACATACATACTTCTACCCTACCTCAAATTTAATAACATTTCCTATTTCCTAATATTTAGTTTGTAATCTCGAGTGATTTATTTTATATATGTTTTTTTGAAAATTCTTATTAGTAAATTCACAGAAAATCCATTTTTAATGTAGAGTTGGAACATTATTTTCAGCAATTGGCTATGAGTGCGATTAACAGCACTCTATTATAATATGAAAGATGTGACGCACTCTATAGCCATTGTCAAAACACGCCACAAAAGAGAAATAATTATGCAGAATCCGAGATTTGGAATTGACTTTAACAAGAGCTCAATATCACACTAAAGAGAATCAGTCCAGTAAATGTCACATTTATTAAATTTCAGGCACAAGTTGGGAATATTTTCTTTTATTAAACATAAGGGTCGTATAATGGTATTAACATAATAATAATTATTATTATTGTTATATAGAATACTAAATAAATATTGAGTTATTGGTATTTTCCTGGAAAATAGATATTTTTCCGCTGTAAAAGGTGGCCTATATGTGTATATACGAGTATGTACTAAGGCGCGTTATACTTGTGGAGCTTACTGTACCCTGGGAAACAAACATACCCAAAGATCATACATTTAAGCTTAACAAGTATTACGAACTATATAACGAACTGATCAGGAATAAATTTATAGTTAATTTGTACGCTGTAGAAGTAGTAGCGAGAGGTATAACAGCAAAATCTCTCTACAACCTATTTAAGGATCTCGGCCTTTCTAGATCAATCATCAGTTCATTTCTGGAACGTATTTCAAAGGCGGCTTTAATAGGTTCTTACGATATTTGGTTAGGTAGGGAGAGGAGCGTGAACAGTAAAGGTGAGCGTGTATGCACATAGTAAAGGGGCCCTTAAACCTACATCTGGGTCCCAAGTCCCAGGCATTGTTTGCGCTCCTCTTCTTGTAAAGCGATGGACCCGGTACCCGCACGGTGAATGCATGGAATGCTAAGAAGCTTCGTCTCTCTCGAAGCCTGTGTGATCTTCCTCTTTTAGGCATACTTACTGTATCAAATTTAAAGTAAGTAAAAATTAAGTAACTACTGATACTGTGAAAAAAAATACATTTATATTATTAAAATCATAAATTAAATATAAATAATAAGTTCATTTTAAGAATGCTCTTAGCTAGAATGTAGCTAGTAGTTGAATTCTTAAGACATCAATAAGTTATAAAATGTGATCTCGTTTTCTTTTTCTCATTGTCGTTCATGAAAAGACAGACTAAAGTTACGATTATTATAGTATTTTTTTACAAAAGGTGACTGTTATCTATTTCTTATGTTTTTAAGAGGGATTGTTTAATTTTATAAACCAACATAACATAACTGTCTATAACTTTATCAACAACATTCTATAAATAGTGTTTAACGAAGTTACGGCGAATTTAAAGATTTAATAAGAAAATAATAAAGTATTTGCTTAGATAACAACTTTAATCAGTGCTATAATGAAAGTAAATTTACATAGCATATATGAGTACAAGAAAACAAATTACAAACAAAGTTCTTTTTTTAGTGTCTTATAGTATAACATTTTAATTTTAAAAGTTATGGGAAGTGATTAAGAGTATAAATTATAAAATATTTGTAATAAATAAACGAAGGAATAAATCAGTGCCAGTCCTTGCTGTTTTAAACAAAAGTAAGTTTGTTTCGAAAAAACACCAACATTTTAAATGAATTGCCACGTTCACTTTGTACTTTGTTGTTGACACTTAGAATGTTGTCAAGATGTAAAAAAGTTAATTTGACCCAAAAAACATTCAAATTACTTAATTTTTTTTATCAAATATGGTATAAATATACGAGAGAAAGCTTATGTCCTTACTAATATAACAACATTGATTACGTTACTGGATACATATAGATAATTATCTTAATCTACGTCTTTACTTATCTTTACAGTGCATGGAAATAATAAAAAAAACAGACAAAAACACCCATCGAGCCTTTTGTAAATGTTAATACATTTTAAAACATGTAGGGGATATATTGTGCAAGTAAGCAATATTAAATATATAGAAGTGAGATGCGATAAACGCACCACACGCAGTCACACACTCAGTCACCTTGACACACTGAGACAGACTCAAACACTCAGCCACGGAGTCGGTCGCGCAATGTAATTAGATGTGAGTAAACGTATGTCGAGCAAGGTCGATGTTTTACTAAATCACGTAATCATGACCAACATACCTACAGTGGTTACCCCCACATACCTACAAACATATTAGTGGCATTTATCATTTAGCAACACTTATTTTAAAATCTCGCTTAGAAATAAAATACCTTTCAAACTATTTAACAATTTTAATATTTCGATGAACTAAAACGATACAACTCAAAACTTATTACCACTAGAGTGTTAATAATATGAATTGCGGTCGACGACACGGTGTCTGGATATTACAGATATGATGATATCATCCCTTTGACATTTCGCTTTTGTAATTAAGTTTTGGCTACCAAATTCGAGGAATAAATTTTAATTCTGAATTTGATGCTTTCGCTGCGCAAAAGGTTTTTTGTTCATTTTTTGTGATTCTATTTCCCAAAAAGTATTGTTATGGGTGTACTTAATGCTTCGTAAATATGTTTTTTTATAGTATTGCTAATTCTATCGTCTACTCCTAACATTTTATAAACTTAATATATAACAAAGAACTTTCTGAAAGCAGGTCAGACGAACAAAAAAATAGATTTAGTTATGAGCTTTGACATTTCAATTTATACAATGATTATTACGTGGCGTTCGTTATACTGGTCACCATTATTACATAAATTACTCCAATTTCAAATCATTATTCAACCACCAAATAAAATATTATTTTTAAAATGTTACAAGTATTATTTTACAATAAACAGGTATAATTTTAAAAATAAAAATAAAAAAAACGGTACCTTGAACATACATTTCCCTATTTTAAATAAAAATTTGCAAAACAGATAATATCTTCAGTTTCCTTTGAAAACTTATGAAGAAAAACAAGTTCTAAACTAACAATGTGATAATATTAAATATTATTTTAATATTCACAGAAGTAATTATTTTCTCTGTAAATAATCTCGTCACGTTCTTTTCATATATTGACTATGAATATTTAAATTTTATCTTATATATTAATTATTCAAAACATCCAAAATACAGGGTGGGCCAAGAATTCGTTAACATTTAAATGTAACTTACCACGCAAACTATTGCCGCGCGGGGCGCGGGCGCGGGCAGGGGCAATAGCTCGCTTCTTGGAAATTTAGTCCAATGGATCGTTTCACGGGGCCACAACGCGCTTACTGTGTGAAACAGTTTTATTTAAACAACTGTTCGCTCATTACTGTGAGACGCTTATTTCGCGTTGAATATGGTTTACACGACTTAAGTCAGTGTCCAAGTGCTCTTTTAATAAAGAAATGGGTGAAGAAGTCCGAAGAGACGGGATCTACACTAAATGTGAAACAAACCGGCGGCCCGCGGACTTCTCGAAGCGAAGAGAACGTGCAGCAAGTTTCCGCTTCTGTTCGACGTGATCCAGATTTATCGACGCGCAAACGTTCGGCTGAATTAGGATTATCCCGCACATCATTACGCCGTATTTTGAAATAAGATTTGAAATTACATCCATATAAGATCCAGATAGTGCAAGAACTAAACCCTAATGATTTAAATTTGCGTAAGTCATATGCCGAAACAATGTTAACTCGATTCAGTAATTTTGACAACATCTTATTCTCTGACGAAGCCCATTTCCACCTAAATGGACATGGAAACAAACAGAATTGCAGGTATTGGAGCAGCGAAAATCCCAAAGCTAAACATGAAAGGCCACTTCACTCTCCTAATGTAACTGTATGGGCTGCAATTTCAGCAAAAGGAATCATCGGACCTTACTTTTTTGAAGATTCTCGAGGCCGTTCAGTTACTGTTAATTCTGCCGAGTATGTGAAAATGTTACGGGAGTTTTTAGCACCAATGCTACTGGAATTTGCTGGCTATAATCGTAACACATGGTTTCAACAAGATGGAGCCACGTGTCACACATCGAACGAGTCCTTGCCGGTGGTCAAAGAAATGTTTCCGGAAAAGCTGATTTCCAGACGAGGTGACATCCCATGGCCGCCCAGAAGTCCAGATCTATCCCCAGCAGACTTCTTTTTATGGGGTTATTTAAAGAGTCGTGTCTACATTGATAAACCGAATACACTCCGTCAACTTAAAGAAAAAATCATCGAAGAGATGTCGGCGATCTCGCGGTCTCTTTGCAGAAGAGTATTCGAACACTTCAGGACTCGCTTAGATGAGTGCAAAAACCAAAACGGTGGTCATTTAGACGAAATAATTTTTAAAAAATAAATTACAACTAATTAGCTTTCTCGTAAATAAACTATTTCTAAAATATGTTAAATGGTTTTTTTTATACGATTTTTTCAAATGTTAACTAATTCATGGCCCACCCTGTATATTATTATTTTAAAAGTTTGCCGATCACAACATTTTTGGTTTGAAATCTATAATCTTAAATGATGTTTACATGGACTTTACACACTATATTATTAAGTTTCCATTTTGTTTCAAGTCGACTCCGTGTAGTAAGTTTTATAGTTTTTTTTTACCAGGTGTAAAAAATGTCGGAAAAAATATATTTGGTATTAAATAGAATGTGTGTCGTATAATTGAATAAATAAGCAATATGTTCCAGCTCAATTGATATCAGCTTGGTTATGTTACTCGTAGGAATACATACAAACAATTATACACGAGCCGTGCCGATTGAAGTGGATTAATGAAAAATAATTAAAAATTCTAAGCATCCCCTTTTATTATCTTCTGGACTTATGTCAAATTGAAATTCAATTTCAAAATATCGTTATTCAAGTAAGCATTTACACGCACTTTCGAATCGTAAATTTTTGCAATAAAAAAGGTCAGTGTAGTCAGTCCGTGAGTAAGCTACCATCGGCTTGGAATGCTGCTCTGCTGAGAAGTGCGGACCAGAAACTAAACAGTTGATTTTTTTTTAAATACAATTTTAGATGTATACTTTATACTTCATATTATTAACCCTGTATAAGAGTCAACAACTCAACTTCCAAACAATTCGATCCACTAAATTCTCTTGAATATTATAATACTATTTATTTAATAAATAACTTTTGATTTTAGTTTTAAAACTAAAAAAGGAAGGTCTAAGATATCTTGTAGAAAGTTATTCTATCGTAATTTAATTTTTTGTATTTTTCGGGTGCCTGCCATCGTTTTTTCTATAAGAATAAAAATTTTGGCGTATAAACATTATGTTATTAAATATCTATTGATAAGCAACTGTAAGAATAGCAAAACAAACATGTGTAACTTTACTAATTTCATAGACGGCCGAACTGAGTTTGTTTACTAGTACTACCAGATGGGGCGGGGCTTCTACTGAAGATTTTTATCTAAAGTTATAACTAAGAAATTTCTTGAGCGTGTCAGTTCTAACACTTTGTTGTTAAGGAACAAACTACAAATTTTGACTTTTTATATTAGGAAGTGTAAATTCATTTAATCTTAAAATTATTCATTTTTATCCAATAAAGACCACTTGACAGAGTACTGTTTATTTCATCATAATGAATCCTATCACGCTCAACTTTAAAAATAACCGAGGTGTCATCATCAATAATTACAATATCATATAGATCTTTTATTATAAAGGGCAAGTCATTATTATAAAGTAAGTATAAAAAGGGACTAAGAATAGATCCTTTTGAAACACCCATCTTTAGATGAGAACCGGCCGATTAATTATGTAAATCCTCTGGACTCTTTGATTTACGTAAGAGACAATAACATCGCAGCGCTACGTACCAAAATATATATTTCTTATTTTTACATTTAATAAATTTTGAAAGAAGTAATGTAAAATTTAAAAATAAAGGATGATGGTCAAAAATGTATGGGATGTATACCCACGACCAATAACGACCAGATGTATGTCGTTAGAAAGCTCTTTTCATGACTATCATTTGTTATTATGGGGGCTAGTCTCAATTCGTTGTGGGAAAAATGTTATAATAATAATAATAATAAATATACTTTATTGCACACCAGAAAAACAAATATTTTTAATTTAAACGTTACAAATAGTCAATAGAATAATTTGGTTATACAAAAAGGCGGCCTTATTGCTAACGAGCGATCTCTACCGAGTTACTTAAATGATATCTATTAAAATAAAAGTAGTTAGTTCCAGATATTTTATCTTTGTTATTATGGGGGCTAGTCTCATATCGTTGTGGGGTCTTCCAGATATTAAAAAAAAATGTGTTTAAAAGTTAAAAATCCCTACGTAAACCCTTAATGCAAGGTGTAATTTCCGAAATACTCATTGCGTATGCGTCACCCGCCGGCCGCCCGTTTCGCCCCCGATCGCCGCCTTTATTTGTACGGAACGGCGTATTTAATAACGTATTTTTTATTTTTTAACTTCAATTATATCGTATATTGGTTACTCAAGGCATGAGGTATTCAATCCTCCAACATCATTTTTAAATGATGTAATTGTAGACAACATAGATGACTAGTTTTTAAATAATAAGAATTCTGTTTGTAAATCAGTAATAAACGATTTTTTTTTATTTTAGATTTCTTTTTCACTATTTGACTGTCATAATATTTAACTCATGTTAAGTTAACGCTGAAAGTACATGGAGTCTACACAAAAACTGTTTTTTTTATATATCTAGAACTAACAACTTTTATTTTAATAGATATCATTTAAGTAACTATAACATTTTTCCCACAACGAATTGAGACTAGCCCCCATAATAACAAATGATAGTCATGAAAAGAGCTATTTAAGGACATACGTCTGGTCGTTATTGGTCGGTGGGTACATTTTCCCCGTTATCCTTTAATAGAGAAACAGACTATTGAGACGAAGCTTCTTAGCATTCCATGGATTCACCGTGCGGGTGCCGGGCCCATCGCGTTGCAGGAAAAGGAGCGCAAACAATGCCTGGGACTTGCGACCCAGGTGTAGGTTTAAGGGGCTCCTTTAGTATGCGCATACACGCTCACCTTCACTGTTCACGCTCCTCTCCCTACCTAACCGAATATCGTAAGAACCTACTAAAGCTGCCTTTGAAATACGTTCCAGAAATGAACTGATGATCGTTCTAGAAAGGCCGAGATCCTTAAATAAATTGTAGAGAGATTTTGCTGTTATACCTCTCGCTCCTACTTCTACAGCGTATAAATTAACTTTAAATTTATTCCTGATCAGTTCGTTACACAGTTCGTAATACTTGTTAAGCTTAAATGTATGATCTTTGGGTATGTTTGTTTCCCAGGGTACAGTAAGCTCCACAAGTATAACGCGCCTTAGTTGTTTTGAATACAGGAATAAGTCCGGCCTAGATGACGAAACAAAAACATCCCCGGGGATTTTGTATTGCCTTTCATACGTGTCCATCATGAGAGTCCAATCAGGAGACGCGTCCAAGATGGAATAAGGTTTTAATTTAGATTTTTTGGACGAACCTGCCTTTACGAACTCTACTGATTTTTTGGTGGTTGTTATGCCCCTCTGCGCTCTTACTACAGAAAGACTAACCGCTTCTCGTATGATTTCTAATACTTTATCGTGGCGACGCGAGTATTTACCTCTATTTAATAGTACCCTACACCCTACTAGCAAGTGTTTCGCGCTTCCTACTGCCTCCCCGCAGATGTTGCAAGATTTTTCGGTGGCTTTGCCCCATCTTACTAAGTTACTTTGATCTGGGAGAGTCATTTGGAATGCGTTAAGATAAAATTTTAATAATGCTGGGGACCAATCATGAAGCAGGGTGCGCCATCTCAAAGCTAGCGGAACACAAAAATCTCCTATGGTCACCCATTCATTTTGCAATTCTAGGCTCATCGCGTGCAACCGGTAATTATCGTTTTCATCTTGCCGAATAAAGGATTTTGTTATTTCTAAGTCTTGTTGTTTCCTACTTGATCCTAACCCTGCTGTATTTGTTTGAGCACCTATCATAAATTGTTTATAGAATTGAAGTCTTGACTCTAGTTCTGCGGCAATTTTATCTTTTAGGAGAGACGTTATAGTATCATCATTCGATTTTGAGATGATATGTCTTTTGGTCACTCTTAGGTGTTTATAGAGTTCCGATGGTTTCTTTAATTTTAACCCAAAATTGTGTCGGTCTCTAAATAAGGTAGAAGAGTCCGCTGGATGCGCTAACCCGAGCCATGACTTCAATGTCCTTATGACGCTTGCATCTAACTTCAACAAAAGGGTCTTATTGATATCGTAAACGAGGAAAGGCCAATTTAGACGTGATGTTAAGTAATTATCGTATATCCAAGTCTTTTTGATGTTATTTATTGGTTGATTGTCTACCTTTTTTAGATCATTCAAAAAGCTATCGACTATTATATCTAACGATGGAGTGCGCCCTTGGTAATCGATTTTTTTGCCTAAGAATTTGAACGGAGCTGCGTCGGTAATTGTAGTAACGCACTTACCGCCTATTATAAGACCCGGATCGTAAGAGGTATATCTGGTGTTCCGCCTACCCAGACATAGACTGTAGCATTTATTTGGTTTTGTCCTCAATCCGTCCGTCCAAACACAGAAATCCTCCACAACATTTAAAAGTAGCTGACATTGTTTTGGATTACGTGTCAGTATCGCGAGATCGTCTGCGAATGCTAGTATGGATTCTGTATATTTATTGTTAAACTTGAACCGATAACCCCATTTCTTTTCGTTTTTAATTAATTTATCTATTAAAATATTGATTACTATGTTAAATATTATTGGAGAAGTACAACAGCCTTGAAATAAACCAATGTTGTAATTTAAGGGTTTGGAATGATTTTCATTTGTGATTATGGAAAATTTTAATTTTGAATAATATGATGCAATCATGTTACTAACTAACGTTGGAAAGTTATACCACCTTAGCGCGAACATCATCAGTTCATGTCGTACCGACCCGAAAGCGTTTTCTAAGTCTATCCAACATACCGTTATTTGTCGTTCACCAGTTCTGGCATCTTTAAGGCTTTCCGATAGTAACGTGTTATGTTCGAGGCAACCAGAAATGCCAGGCAAAAACCCTTTCTGGTGATTAGGCCCGAAATATTTATTATTTATCATGAATTGCGTCATTTTCGTTTGTAAAAAGGAAAAAAATATTTTTGATATTGTGTTTGTAAGAGCTATCGGTCTAGTGTCCCTAGGATCCGAGACATTGTTACGTTTGGGAATGAGGACAAAAAGAGCATTTCCGAATGTTACCGGTGTTTGTCCTCTTGACCAGATTTTAGCGAATATATTCAATAGATGTTTATGAATCGACGGGCATTTTTTATAAACTATATAAGGGATACCATCCGGACCTGGTGCTGACTTAGATGGTTTCTTTTTAATTATTTTATTGATTTCCTCTAAAGTTGGAGGGTTAGCATGAAAATCTATGGAAGGACTCTCAGGTTTTCGTTCGTTGGGATCCCCATACAGCCTTTGATTTTTTGGCACTTCGTATGTGCCAATATATCAATATAATCAGTATGAATAATTCATTTTCAAAACACTTAGTGCCATCTGAATAAAATAGAGAAAATGGAATTGCTACATTTAAGATTCTATCTAAATTTTAGTTTTTATTTTGACACGTAAATATTAGTTTAACAGCAACAACAACAACAACTTAGAACTGATCTTTAATTTATTTATTGTTCTTATCAAGTTTACTTTTAAATAAACTGTGAAAGAAAAATAGTTTTTATTGAGATTTCACCAGCGGAGGTAGATCTGAGTTTGATGATAAATTCTCAAAGAGGTCTCAAAGAATCGTAAGATATTAAAAAAATACAAAAGAATGTCCAGTTTTTTCTGTAAAGGTTTAGAATTCCTTCATACGTTCAATAAATAATAATAGTATAAATAACTATTAGGCTCATAACAAACAACATTATAACGACCTTATTTATTAAGTGTTTACTAACTAACTACGCTATATAGGCCGAATATAATATAACATACCTCCGTTTAATAATCCTATTAATCTACACATTAGCTGCCAGAGAGTGAGATAATTATATTTATCAACCAGACTTAACTAAACAATGGGATCCTAATAAGTCGGATAAGACGAAAGTATTAATTTCAGATCTGGATCAAACCGTTTTTTACTTTTAATTTCCAATGGTCTGACGCAAAGAATTAAAAAAAAAATAATATTTTACCATTTATGATGTAAAAAGTATAGCACATAAATATATGTATACCCACATTATATATCATTGTTCGTAGTATTCAGGCTTCAAACATCTACACAGTCACAGCGTAACATTAGCATGTTAGGCAAAGACTGCGTTATTATTGGTCAATCTGGAGACCCAATATGAAATTCTAAACAATATTATTTTCTATAATTATAATAATTCTCTAATCAAAGCAGTGGTTTTGTGTTATCTTTCTGTTCCTTCTTTAATAAAATAGAATCTATTTTAGGTAGATTCCATAGATGAATCTACCTATTGCAATCGATGCGATGACGGGACCCAGACCCTAGAGTAGGTGCGCTACGCCGTTTATGAACTGGAGATTGAAAATCCGTCGAAAAAAAAAAATTATATATCCCTCTATATATATATGTATATATGATCCATCAGTCCAAATTCATCGTAGGCAAAATCTGACTTCACAGGTCGATAGGATAAGTTAGTAGGACAAACGTAACATCTCGTTTTTTTGGAAAAAGTGAAAGGGGGGGCTGGGAGAGGGGCTGAAAGTGCAAACCTTTGGGACACGCTACAGGTCGCAAATATTGACGGAGGATTTTCAAACTTGGTATACACATTCTTAAGGACAAAATGAAGGTTAAGTTCTTGAACGGGGAAAATCGGTCGGGGGGTTGGGGGACTAGGGGGGTTGAAAGATAAAAACCGAAAAAAGTCACAAAAGGAGGCAAAATTTTGCCGTCGGAAAAATCTTAGAAAATTAACAAATTAAAAGAGAAAACTTTTTTGTCCGAAAAGTTGTTTGATGCGACCCCCCGTTTAGGAGATAGGGGTGGGGGGTGGTTCCCCGCTCACCCAATATATGCAGAGTGACCCGTCATAAGACTCGTAATGACCAGTAGAATACTGCTGGCTAGTTTTTCTTTGTCAATACGACCGACGGGAATCTACCTAACACGATCGACCCTGTCGAACGAGGTATTTTTATTTATATTTAAAACGTCTTAATTTTTTTTTTACTCATATTCAAAAGGTAATATTTACAAAAATTTTATTCTTTTGAAATTTTTTTGAAAATGTCTTTTATTTTATAGTATAATTAAGTATTGTAAATATAATAAATCAATTTCCTACTCAACGATATATTATTGGAGAGGCTCTATATGTCTTAAAATTTGGATAAATATACAAAAGCAAACATATTTTTATAGCTGTAATATATCTAGTATATGTTGAACGTAATAATTTATTATAATGAGAAGATAACAATGATTGAATTAGAAATTAGAACGTTAACGTCACCGTCTACGGCTTTTTGTATAATTGTAGAGAAATTAAGTAATAATATTTTCTCAACTTATTAACATAGTAACATACTTGACAAATAAATCAACCAATTAAGTTTGTCCATTCAAAAGTAGTATATATGTTCAAAAGTAGTATATATATATATATATATATATACTCTAATAATTTAAAAGTAACAGCGAACTAGTCTTCAGCTTAGTACAAGATTACGAGTGACACAAATTAAGGCAACAGTTGCAGGAGGGGTGATTGAGTGAGGCAGACGTAGATCTCAGAGCTGCCATAGGGCAAATTTTTTTTCTTCTTTTGAGTGCATTTGTAAAACGTGGGTTTTAAATTTTTTAAATTATTATAATTACCAAAGACAACCGTGAATCAATGCTTGATTAAAGCACAGACCTATTTAATTTTTAATTATTAATGGTTTAGTAATTTGAGATATATAATATTAATACAATAAAGCAAGATAAAAAATATTCTATACTATTACGGAATATCAATTTCTGACTAAATCGGCGCAGATGGTTCGAAGTATAAAGTATTCATAATAATGTCCTTGATTCCAAAGGACGACAAAAACTACGTAAGAAACTCTAATATTTGTCGGTATAAAGATTATTTAGGGTTCCTTCATATTATTTATTAATAAGATTTATATTATAAATGATCTAAGTTACAATAAACACCGTTATGACGAGCTGGTTTACTAAGTGCCCACCATGTACGACGGACAGACCCAATACAATGTAACATATAGTAGAATAATATTTACGTATGACTATGCTGTTAAAGTACATATTACCTGCGTATATATAAAGAGATTCTGATAAATCTGACTTATTAAGAAAATACATTTTTGTATCAGTTTCATACATCGCAATGCATAACTTTTGTAAGTTTTAGCTTTTTCAAATTAGCTTTATCATAAGATCGAGTTTACCGCGCTATAACTGACCTGACGCAATACACTCAATAAAAAATCATTTACGATTTTTATATATATTCCTTTTGCAAAACTTTGGCTTAAAATAGTTTTAGATTAAATCAGTTATAGGAATTGAGACAGGTTGTGAAGTCACAAGCTCCGATACTTCACATCACGAAGCTGCATGAATAATAATGCTAAAAAACACGTATATTATAATTTAAAATAGTGTTAATATTAAATAAATGACTCCAATATATTTGATATTGACATCCGATGTTTTCTTTTCATAAATTTTTGTTGTCATATTTTTATATTTAAAAATATTTAATAATGAAAATTCTGTACAAATATTAATTTTGAATTAAACCGCTAGCGAGTATCTCAGTCCTAAAACAAATACTCATACAAAATTACACTTTTGTAGCCCTTGTATTTGAAGAGATTTCATGATGAGTTGGTCCTTTTCCCTTTAGTATACCAATTGGAATGGAAATGTAGAAGTATTGTTTCAAATTCAAATTCAAAATATCTTTATTCAAGTAGGCATTTAAACGCACTTTTGAATCGTGAATTATTACAATGAAAAAATGTTTGTATAATTAATCTACCTCGTACATTTTCAAATTACTTACAATTGAATAGTATTTTATAAACAGTTTTGACTTTGTATTGACGTTTGGAACATCGACATTACTGGAATAATTACTTAGGTAAAATTAAAGAGTTCAGGCTTTTATCTGGTATAGAATGGCTCATTTACTAAGTAAAAAAGATAAGCCACGAAGCACAGGAAATGCAATTGCACTTAAACACTTTGACATAAGATAAACTATTATTTGACATCTCTTTTTGTTGAATAAGGGAATTGTAACCGATCACAATGACCGTAAGTCTGATAAAAGCTGCTTGAGATTCTTAAGATTCTTAAGTTGATATATTAACAGGAAATAAATTTATGAGACATTATTATTACGTCAAATTGGAATATTTAATTCTACTTATTTTAATTTGAAATATTTTTATTTATACTTAGAATCTAAAAAAGTGATACATAGATATTTTTCATGCACTTTCAATTTCCGCCTATCTCACTGTAATAAACGTAGCGTAACGATAGCTACTCCACTGATCTTCTTGTAGGGGATAGTACTATTCCTGGTAAAGTCAGTCCATACTAACTGCAATGACTACAGCTAGGCTCTAAAAGTCATGCTATAAACGAAATCTATTTTTTGTATACATGGAATTTCCACATCCAATCCACTTCCATTCCACAAGAAGCAAGTAATATACAATTTGACAAGGAAAAGATTATAAACCATAACAAAATTTTTATAGTTCTCTGGGGTGATTTGATGTAAGTTGCTTTGACCTGATATTTGGTAAAAGTCACCTTTGAAAAGCTTCAGGTACCTAATTTTATACGAGAGATATGGACCGTGTTAAAGCATTTCAAGTGACTATATTACGTCGGTCTTTCTAGCAGAGTGCTTCAGATGTAACGATCTGTGTCAAACACAACATTAAGATTTTTATGTCTTAGTTCTTACTTATTTTCATTTTAGTTCTATACACTTTTTATAAACACATAATGAGAAATATAGGTGTAATCGTGCAATTATTCTTAGTAGACTTCTTAGTGTGATTAGGAAATAATATTCAATTACTAACTTCAAATTTGAACAGCTGTTTAGAATCAGTGTTTCGAGATTAAGTTAAGTAAAACATTTAATTAATGTTTTAACGATCCTTTGATGGACTTCTTGTGACCGTTGGGCAAATATTTATTTTTTGGTTGACTCTGAGACTTTTTTTGAAGTATACTATTTGTTTTTGATTAAACTATATCAAAAGGCAAAAAATAAACAATAGGCTTTAAAATAACGAGATTAAAATAAAAGCACTATGAATTTCGCAAACATTGTTTTATTTATTATAAGTAATAAAATACAAGAACTGTGATTTTGAAATTTGAAAACAGTTAAAAAGGTCCCTAAAAAGAAACATTGCAATATGTCAAGAAAAACATTTTTTATAGCAGTTAATTTATCTTCGAAGACAAAATGTTATAAAAAAAAGTAAATACAAGTAACAAGAAAAATCCAAAAACACAATAACGAGCTTGCTCTTTGATAAATTAGGGTTTCATTCAAGCCAACAAAGCATTCAACACTTGTGAAAGCAGGTTTGAATCATAATAATATAATATAGAAATTTACTGTTATCAGTCAATTAAAAAGTTTCCAGGATCTGTTTTTCTTAATAAATAAACAATTATAGTTTAAATAATTATAGATCTTTTTATTATTACCATATAATTAATTAAGACCAACATACATTCGCTTGTACGTGCCGTTGTCGCATCTCGGAGTAAACTGCGCTTTCTCGAAGCAGCTTTTAACGAAACGACGATACACCATTACGGATTTATGTTAAAGGAACACTTTTGTATTTAACATCGTAGAAACTGCAGTAAAACACGGCACTTAATGTCTAAAATTAACTACTATAAAAGTAGTAGTAGTAGTAGTAGTAGTATTACTATGTCATAGTAGTATTATTATGTCAAGCATTACGTGGCAGTAATAAAGAATCATTTTTTGTCTTTTAAAGTGGTACGTATATTTATTATCTATTAATGAAACAGAAATAAAAATGTATCCACTGAGAAGTATAATTTCATGTAATATTTTGTAGCACGGTGGCAATCGCTATAATTATACAGATCGTACAATATTAAACCATAGAAATATATTAATCCTCTAATATGAGGAATGGTTTTATGGTATATTTCTTTGATTATAACGTATACATAATATATAAGTCATAATTACCATAGTATTTATATATTTTAAAAATAATTATGTATTATCTATAACTATAGCACATAATTTTTTTCCTGACGAGGGATCCCGACCGCACAATTTTTTTTGTATTACGTATTTAGTAGTAGTATTTAACAAAATATAATTGAAATTAAAATTATACATCTATTAAGTTACATATATAACATGTCTGTTTCTCTACTAAAACTTCACTCCATTCCTTTTAACTTGTCGAGTTGAGCCCCAGGGTGCTGTCATGTAAGTTAGCCCTGACTTAGTGGAGTTAATCGTCGAAATTTCACACAAATACACAACATTCTTAAAGTTGAATAATAAAACTCCTACTTTTAATAAGACCAAATTTACGAAAACGTAGTTGAAAAATAAATAAACAATACATTTCTAATTATAATCATTGTACGTTACAAATGAGTTTTTACGAGATTTAATATATAATATTATGATTTAATAACAAAAACAACTTGATATTTATAGTATTTTTTCTGTAAAAAAACAGTCCAGCAGTCGATATATTATTAAAAAAATTATCTCTTTTTGTTTATCAAACTTCCACTTGAATTAAGGGAGATTCACCAGCGTCAGAAGCAATCATACCGCTCTTATTATGTTCATGGTGACAATTTTATATAATATTTCTAAAAGGTAATACACATACAAGTTGTAAAAGGTAATCTAAAATTATGTATTAATATAAGAACTGTAAGTTACGATTCCTCATGAAAGTCACCATTTATGTAGTGTAGGCATATTTTGTAGAAAATTTCATAGAGTATTTCTTCAATAAAGACTTGTAAATTGTAAACAATTAGGTCAGTTTTATATATTTGAAATAGTTATATTATTCTAAAAGTAGCGATGATTTTATTACATATTGAAAATGAATCAAAAAAGTTTTTTTATACTACAATGAAATGAATTAATATTATGCATATTGTTCCGATAGATGAAGTAATTAGTAATGTATATTTTTACCTTGTACTTGTACGTTAAGTAATAAACAAAAATATTTTATGTTGAGCATTAATAAAAAAAATCCGAGAAGCTAATATGTTTATTTACAATCAATAATAATATTGGAAACCGATGTTAGATATGTTAAGCAATAATGAGAAAAAATTTAAAATATTTCGGTAATAAGTTGAAGGTTTTATCGATTTTCGGGCAATAAACAAATGATCTTTTAGAATCTTAATAGATGTTACATGTATTTTATTGTTAATGGAAGTCGTTACACTTCCATTGTAACACTTATTTCGAAATTAAATCTATATCTTAATTTAATTATTAAAATTATACTGAACATGCTGAAATTACATAAATTTTTACAGTTATGAGTGTACCAGATTGTGGTTAGTGAGTTTAATTATAATAAGCTACAAACAGCTTGCGTTTTCGGATGTATTTTTTATCTGCGTCTAAGGCATTGAGAAATATTACAGTAAAAATATAACTTTCGACATAAATTATTTGCAAGAAAAGTACGGTAATGATACAATAATATCATAATATATATATATATATATATATATATATATATATATATATATATATATATATATATATATATATATATATATATATATATATATATATATATATATATATATATAATATAATTAATATAATAATATAAACGATATATTTTAAACTGAGTTTTCTGAATTTCTATAATAAGCTTTCTATGTAAATAATAGATTTACATAGAAAGCTTATTATAAAATAATAATAAAAACTTCATAATAGTATAAATTTATATTTATGTATCTAGTATCTATTCAGTGTTATATAAAATGTTATACAAAATAACCAGTATTAAGTGAACTCCAACGCAATGTGCAGCGAGTAATATTAGCGGCACTTTATGTCTATTGGAGCTTTAACGACGCCGTATCCAGTTAACTACATAGCTGTAGACAAATTAAATAATAAATTATAATATACATTTAAATAGTAGCAATACGCCACACACGCTCTTACCTAATATGGATACTTATTAAATAGAAACCCTTTTACAAAGGACTTTTCAAGAAAAACGTATTAAAATAATAAAATATTGATTACCCGTAACAAATCTTTATTGTGAATTGTGTATAAAAATATTAGCCATGTTAAGTCTTAAGAACATTTTAATAATATAGGAAGTAAAATTTAAACACGAGCAGAATTTGAACTTACAATCTCTGTTATACTTTCCGTTTCTCTGACGAATAAGCATTATTATAATAATTTTATAATTAAATATAGAATGTTAAAAACATCAATGAGGATTTAGACTTAATTATAGTGATATTAACTGAAAACTTTTGGAGTGGGACGAATTATTATAAATAAAATCACTATTCCAAATAAAAAAGAACATTAAAATGCAATTAGTCTTAAATACATTAGAAGAGGTAAACATTTTCTATTTTAAAACTGCTATGTTCTACTTATTTAAAAACTGGGGAACAATTTACTTAAATACACTACAACAGCCAATTATTTTGCTCACCTCATTTTGGACGTCGTTACTGTGATCACAAATATATACCTTAATTTATATTTTTGGATTTGTCATATACAGCAGTGATTACTTTTTAAGTATATGTTTTTGTAAAAATTTTAATACATTACTTTGTTGTTATTATATAAAAACATTAAGAACAGGGAACAAAAAGTAACGTTTAAAATAAAATTATATGTCCGCTCTCAAAACCGATTAGTCGAGGGTTGAGGGTTAACTAATTGTTCAACTGACATTACTCAACAGGGCCGCGACATCTTAATTGTGTTATATTTTATTATGGAAATTCTATTATGTATAAATAATCACTGTTAATATTTTAAAGGGTTTTTTGCAAGTGTGGTGAGATAATATTTTAATAAAACAGGTGTATTTGTTTGTATTAGTTTACAATATAACCTGTTGGAAATTTTAACGAGGTCATCAGGCGCCATACGGCAGTGAGTTAAGAAATATTTTATTTTACTTTCATCCAGATTCTTAAAATGCCAAATCTTTGTTATGTTAGATGTAACATACTTTATAGTCTCTATCAAAAGTTATCTAATGAGGTTATTAAAATTATCATTGTTATAATAATCATACAATATGGACACTCGTAAATTATACTGCCTTAGTTTACGAAATTTGCTACATCGACTTCTGTAATCCGTTATATAGTTAATTATTCTTAGCTTATTTTATTTAAAGTTTTTTTTTTTACATATTTCAAGACGTACGTTACGTACGTTGTACAACGGTTGTGACGTATGTCATGAGACGTAACCAATCTAAAGTGTCCCAAAAATTTATTTTTGACATCTTGCCGAAAGATGTGATACCTATTTTATATAGAAAATAAACAAATTCTACAACAAAGACAAAGCATACTAGTTCCCGGGTGCAAAACGAGAACTAATACGTATGTAGTATTATTACTCAGGTATAGTTGTAATTTTTTATTAACTTAACTTTTCAAATTTGTTATCCTAATAATATATATATATATATATATATCTATTTAATATAATATAGTCAAACAAGCATGTTTCCACAATTAGCTTGCACTGTTTTTCGGATTATACTGTTCTAAGCCGTAGCCTGGCCGTCATGGCTAGTATCAGCTGGTAATTTATAATAGTGTCTTATTTTTTCATAACAAAAGTGTGTCCTATTTTTCTAAATATTACAAGCGCCATTATCATAAAAATATATAGGAGTTGCTCACTTTCACTTAGTAAGTTCTATTAATAATCATAAAATCAAGGTCAATGGGTATTTTATGGAAAAACAAAAAAATCTGAGTTTTGACGTTGATGAGGCATTGCTCCGTGGACGGCTAATTGAGATAAATTGAAATCTGGCAAACAATGATAGATTGCAAAGGGTAATGTAATAATTTATTCAGTGTCATAATGTAAAAAATTGGATTGAATATGATATCAAATCACATATGCGGTATATTGGACAACATTTATCAAATAATTCCTACATGTCTGAAACTTTAAATATAAAATTAAAACCAAATATTAAAAATAAACACTTACATTTCTAAGAAAATTACAAAAATGTCGGTTACCTATGTAGAATGGAATTAAAGTTGCTCTGAAGTTTTTCCTACGCGAACATAAAACGCACAAACAATCAGCAAATTTAAAAACTATTGTCTTCAGTTCTGTTCTGTTCTGTCTTAAGTCTTGAATACGTAGCACTATTTGTACAAAAATATTTAATATGCAGATTTAGCTTGACTTTTTATTTCATCGTATGTATCCAAGGGTATTATGATGATGATATTATGATGAAAAGTTAATTAATATCTTTTTATGTCTAGACGTTAGGGTCAAATTTACCTAACCAATTATATATCTCCATACTAGAATATATAAAATAAAAATACTGATGAAATGTTTACTGATGAAATGTTACGCCGGTTTATTTACAACTTGATTTGAGTGGGATTTGATAGTATTGTCTCGATAAAATAAACCGCTTTTAGCAACTTTATAAACATCAATCGTTAAATGGACTATGCTCTGGAAGGAAGATGCGTTTGCATTGTTTCTATAAACAGAAGCAGCATATAAAATATCCTTTTATCAACATAACAAAACAGTAAGAAATCTCAACTTTGAGACGATGTACTACCATTAGACTGTATAATAACTGATGGACTACTATTATGAAAACGCAATGTATAATGTAATGGTTCAATGTTATTTGCTACCTCAATACATAGCTGTGGATTAGCCCAGTTCGATTTAACACTAAGCTATGTGTCGAATTTGTAAATTATACTGAAGCAATGACCAGAATTTAAATACAGTTGTACAAAACCCGGCTAACATAGGGAACCTTCGTGTACGAAATAAAAGTGGAAAAAGTGAAGAATTATAAAAATAAATAAGTCGCTTGTCTGTTGTAAAGTTGTTCTTAAAATAACAATTTAATGTGATTCGTTTCATTGTTATTAAAAAACTATATGATGTTGTTGTTTTGCTTTAGTTTTCTTGGTCCTACTTGTTTAATTAATAAAGTACGATGAAAATTTTTTGAGACAAAACTTCTGACAATACGACATGATATTTAAAATAAATCTATTTTAAAACCAATAATATTTGTTAAGCACTTATTATTACATTATTTATTTACATTTTTTTTAACAATTTCGACAACACCAACATATTATTACCAAATAAGGAGATGTATTATTTCCTACAATGCGTTTAGTAATGGTTCCTCACGTAGCATCGTAATAAACGTTAAAACTCAGAAAGTTGATATCAATGAACACTTAAAATGTTAACTGTCTATCCGTGATGTTCTTAACCATTTATATAGGTCAAGCGAGAGTCGCGCTCCTTGCTTAATAACATTTACATTATTAGTTTTAGGCACACAATAATATTACATGTACTATATTTTATTACTATTTCAGTAATTATTTTCTGTTATCGTAACCTCGTTTAGAGGTAGTAAGTGTTTTGGGTAGACCTCGAAGAATTCGGTCTGCCCATTCATTTGTCCCCTACTTTCGAATTTTGGAAAAATTTCTTCACAGGAGGTCTTCTTATGACCGCCTGAGTCCGAAATGACCATTGGTCATGTGCGTGCGTGCGTCCAGATTCGACTTTTGTCAGCACGATAGCGGCCGCAGTTTTGCTCGGATCGCTTTCAAACTTTGCACAAAAATCAACCATCCAAAAATGAAGGTCAAGTTCGTTAACCAGAGAAATCCGGTCACAGGGGGCGCTAGGGCCTCACTTTTTCTGATTTCAGTTTTTCGACCATAACTTTGTCCCTATACAAAGGAGATTAATCGCGTTCATATTATATGATGTCTTTTATAAATACCTATAACTAATGTAGATAAACCGAAAACCTAACTTCAATAACTTAGGGGTGGGGGTAAAAAAACCGAAAATTTTTGGAAAAAAAATCATAACTTTTTTCTGGTAAACATTCTTGCACCACAAGTATTTTTAATAGAAAGGTTATTTTTTACTCTAAATTTAGGTACCAAAAGTTTTTCCGTAGAAGGTACCGTTTCCGAGAAAAAAAATAAAAACCACTTTTAGCTTGTAAATTTTAGGTAGGTAAAACCACGGCAACTTTTTTCTGGTAAACATTCCCTCCTCGCAAATATTTTTAATAGAAAGGTTATTTTATACTCTAAATTTAAGTACCAAAAGTATTTCCAAAAAAGATACCTTTTCCGAGAAAAAAAATTAAAACCACTTTTTGCTTGAAAATTTTTGATGTAAACCACGGCATCATGTATTATTCTTAGGTAGGAGTTATATTTTAAACGAGTTACACACGAGGTCTACCCACGCGTGTCCCCCTGCGGGCACGGATTTTTTGTTTATAATATTATTAATTTGTAAGTTGCAATTAATGATTACAAAATAAGAGATATGTCGCGGATAATTGCATATGTTATTTTTCCATGATTATATATATATTTATTTTGTAAAACTTCTAATTTGCTGTTATCCCACGTATATCGATTTAATATACCTTCTTCAATAGTTATGAGCTGTTATGAATCGCATTCGTGAATACTCTCGTGAGTAAAGCTACTTGTAGCCGGTATTATAAGTTAACGCCTCAACATTTACACGCACTCCGACTTTTTTAATTACCTAACAATAATAATGAACAACAAATAATGGTTTTATACTCTTATTTGGATATAATCATTCTCTTTAACTAATAATATGCCTCTTAGATCGACATTTTATTTAACTTTTATCAACTTAAATAAAACTAGAGAATTTTTAATTCAAAGATATAGCATTCCTTTGATCCGCAACACACATGTTACCCCTTAAACGAATCAAAAGCTTTTACTCCAATTTATTTACTTCTCCTGCTTTTTCTAAAAATATTTAATAAATAGGTAACAAATACTAAAACTTTATATAAGTTCTTAACTGTTGAAAGTGTTCATATTAATCCCTCTCGTGGTAGATTAACTTTCAGGTCAGGTTAGGTTTTTTATGTTATATAACACAACAAAACTTTTTGTGAAAAGTAATTTTGACTGAAATTGGCAGCCAAAAAATGCTGCACTAAATATTATATTTAAGGTAAGTTTTAACTTACAAATTAACAATTAATGATACTTGTATAAAAACCTGTGGTCTTTGTACTTTCGTTGGGATAGACATATTGCTTAATCACAATATAATGTGACATTATCACGACTTAGGCTCTATTTTATTGTCGATGCTAACATTAATATAACGCTATATTTTATAGTCGATAAACAGGTCAGCAGGGCTGAAGTTAGTTGTTCTTAGACTCTAAAAACTTACTATTACTACATCGTGTTTTTTTATAATATTGAGTTACATCTTATATAGAAACATACTCGTATAGGATGTGCTGACTAAAAAATCCAATCACCAGTTTAAAACAAACGAGATACATGATGTCGCTGAAGCTGTATAACTATCCAGGGCTTAAGTGTGTCTCGATTTAGTACATATTTACATTTTGTGGTAAATTAAAGCGTTCCAAACTTCTAAATGTATTATATATATATATACATATATTTAATGAATATATATATATATACATTATTTTAAATGAATATATATATATATATACATATATATATATATATATATTCATTAAAAATAATAAGAAGAATATCATCATAACTGCTAAAACTAACATTAAAGTATAACTAGTCCTAGTTACATTAGAACAGTTAGACATTGTCATTGAAGGGATTATTGGTATTAGTAGGATTTAAGTAGAAGGATAATTGGTATTAGTAGTATTTGAAGGTTTAGAACCATTGTGGAACAAAGCAACTAATTACATTTTTGATATCTTGCCGAACATTTGCTATATATTTTCCTTCGTCTATTTGTGCATCGAGACTAATATTATTTTGTATTGCGAACTAGTTTAAATACTTAAATTTTAAAATAATTATTTATTACTAGGAAAGATTAAGGTACATACATTTTTTTTAAATTTGTTTATATCTTTTCCATTATAAATAAATGTCAAATGGGAGTGACAAAAGGGCCTGCTTTATTACCATACCTATCAAAACAAACCCTTCTGATGAACGACCAGCACCGCAAGCAGCACTCGTTCACTAGAAGAACGCAAGGGTCAGCCATCACTCCCTTCGCCATATATGGGGAAATGGGGTAACCCGACCCTCACTGCTACCGCAAATAATTACTTCTAAGTGAGCGGTATGATGCAGGCAGTAGATCTAACAAGAGTAACAAACAGTGTCAGAAAAAAATGCGTAGGTTACTAGTTAATCGCTAAAATACAATTAATTTCCAGGCCACACCATCGTAAATGTAATCATTTACACTATAACAACTTTTATCCATATATATCTGATGCATTACCCCATTTTTTATATTTCTATATTTTTAATAAATTACTTTCAACAAGACACAATATTAAAGACAGAAAATGCAAGCCGGATATATTGCTCATGATTAAACTTCACCCTTTATTTATTTGAATCTGTAGCAATTTTACATTGTTCTACAATTATTGCGGAATACAAATACACATTAAATAAAGACAAAGTCATTCTACAAATGAGAATCATATTTTTTGTTTTATCGTAACAGTATTGTTTTATAAGTAAAATATCTCACTGATATTATTTTAACATTTCACGTAATAAGAAGAACAGCCAGCCATGTCTCGTATAAATGAGTAATCTCTTGAGAAATGTTCTTCAAGAGATTATTGGAATAAATTCATAGTATGTATAGCTCAATTCTGGAAATTTCCTTTTTTTTCTAAAGTTGTGTATCTATTGAATTTGTTTTTGTGTATACAAAATAAAAAATACTAAACTTATGATTTAAGAAAATTATATAAAGAATTTAATATTTTATCTTATTAAAACAGGTAAGGCTTTGATATTTATTTATTTATTATTTGCTTTGTATAATGATTTATCTTGAGATGTTGTTTCTTCGTTCTTCTTATGATTCACCAACTTATTATTAAAAAATTAAACGACCAGGACAAAACACCTTTATTTATTATATATAACAACAAAGAGTAAAATATAGTCTACTGTGTGTGCTATTTTATTAAATATTTATTACGTCAATGTCAATCGTTATTTTGTGTTAAAACATTACGATGTATATCAGTCGGTGATTCAAGGATGATTTTTTTTTTATATAAATAAACATTAGACAAACTATGACTATTTATACCCAAGTATTATTATTATCTTTTTATCGTTTTAAAACAATTGAATATTTAAATTAAAAATAATTAGGTGAAACTGTCCCTAAAGTAAATGTATGACTCCTAGATGTTGATCTTTACGACATATGATGATATGACACTTTAAGTACAAAATAATAAAAAATATATAATATGGTTATATTAGACATCTTATTAACTTGAAATGATAGACGTGAAATATAATTAAAATTAAATAGGTGGCACATTCTATTAAAACAAAATTCAAATTATGATAAAGGAATATGAAGTCCCGTCACACATCATGCAGGAACACGTTGATAATTATTTTATGATTTGTCTTATGATGAGTCAGATTAATATATATACATGTTTTAACAGCTTATCTAGGAATCTAGATTACAACTTTATTTCTATAATAATTTATGTTCACTATAATATATTTTGTTATACGGAACACAAATTTTTTACAATGTCACTACATTAATTGGTAAAAATCAAATGGAAAAGAAATGTAAAGTTACGTTTGGTTTGTGACTGTGATATGTTCAATTTATAAAAAAAAATAACAGCTGAATAAAAAACTAATCATGACATCTTTTACAAGCAGTTCTATTTTGACACTTCGCTTAAACTTAGCTTTATTAATTAATTATCTTAAATTTCGATCTTAACTATCATCAATGTATCAATTTTTTATTCAAATATATACATACATTAAAAATAGTAAATTTGTGATCTGTCTGTGTGAAATGAGATCTACAACATACAACAAAAAAGTATCTCAGTATTGTATAAATATAAATAAACTTTTAAAAGAATGAGAAGCTTTTTATAACAAACAACACAATAAATTAATAAACATAAATAAAATAAACATAAAACAAGGACAGGAGAATTCTAAGGATGTCAAGGAATTCGGAACATAATAGAATAGGCTTAGAATTAATCTCGTTTAATAAAACTAATGGATTAATAAATTATTTTGGATTTTACTTTGAAAAGTCAATTAATTTAGTAGATAATATCTTTATAACCATTGTCAATGGTTTTCCAAGATTAAATCTATAACTATATTAAGATAATAAATAGAAAGATTGATATTAATAAAATAGTATATTAATTTGAAATATATAATATATTAATTTGATAGTAATTTGAAAATTGAAGCCAACTCAGATAAATATATTTTTAATTATTATCTATCAGTTTCAGACTATCTATCCCCTTTCAGCCTTTTGTATATTATCAATAAATTCAATCACATGTTTAAGCCAAATTTTATATCTTTATACATTTACAATATCAAGGTCGAGATAGTTTTTAATTTTATTAATTATATCGTGTGCAAATAATACCGCAAGTGGTTGCTTACCACAACATCTGAGTATAAATTAATGGCAGACATCTCTTAACATTGAATCACTTATATTTAAACATGTCGAGTAGAAGACGACAAGTGTTTGTTGTTTGGTGAAATTAAACTTGTTAATTAATTTAATCTCACATATTATATAGAGATTAAACAATTAATCTGTGAGCGTAAGAGATAATCTGAAGCTGAATTGGTTCAAAGTTTTGTTGACACAGTTTTGAATGATCTCTTCATTCACGTCTGAGCAAAAGAGCTAATGTACTCGTTTTTACTTTGTATTGAATTCATTATTTTTGTTCTTTCATTCAAAAGTTTCTTAAGAAATATTTAAAAGGTGATATGAACAAAATTATTGTATATCAATTAAGTTAAACAACTGTGTAAAATATTTCTTAGAATTTCCGAACTTTTACTCATTTATTGAAGATTATTTTTCTCTTCTATATTTGTCTTAACTACAATTGATGTGATATTAATATAAAACACAACTGAATACTGTAACAAGGTTGTGTTGTTGAAACTTTTTCCGTTCATTTTAAAAGACGTCAATCAATATTCACTAATACACCATACATTCTTATATCGTAAAAACTTAAGACTTAGATCTTTTTTTTTAACATTGTTGTAAAAGGAGTATTTTGTTGAATAACCAATGTAATCTGTGGCAAATAATGAGATAATGTCGCAAGCAACTTATTTACGACTTGATTTGAGTGTTGATTGATAGCAACGTAACGATAAAAGCTCTCTGAACATTACGCAAACGAATATCTCTGTCTTAGGTTTTCTGTGGCCAGTGTATACGGTTTTGTTGAGTATAATTTAAAAAAGGTTACTTCAATTAAAAACTTAGTAGTATAACTAAATCAAACTGAAGGAAATAGGAGAAAATTAAAAGCTTTTTACGAATCAAAAAATCCATCTAAAGGAGACAGCGTTACTAATTTGTTATCATTAATGAGTTGTGTTGATTCTATCACAATATACTTTAACAGTGTATCTCTCATCAGTCGTTATCGTCACGTGGTCGTACTCAGTTCGTAGAGCGAGCGCCTCAACGTCGCGCGTCCAACGTCTTCGACAAACGCGACTTGTGTAAAAGTAGTATTTACAAAAAGTTTGTGTTTGTTTTATAAGTTATTATTATGTAAATAAAGTTTAACGTCCTCTTTTTAATAATTTCTTGTTTAGAATTTAAAAAAAATCAGTGTCTAAAACAAAAACAGTAAGTAAAAAGTATTTAATTTTATTACTTTAATGCTGTAAAGATATTTCAAGATTTACTAGTGTTGAGCTGATTTTAATTATTAACGTGAGTTTTTTCTGTGCTGTATATTTAATCATTAAGTATTAAATATATCACTGTTAAAAAATATCCAATATACAAAATTATTGATTAAGTTTTTTTGTAAAGTACGTACTCGTTTAAACAAATATAATTATATACTTTTCCGATTTTTTAAATATAATAATAAAAGAACAGGTCAGTTAACACATAAATTATTGACATTCTTAAAATAAATTATGAAATTTAAGAGAATTTAAAGATTCTACTTTTAAACATTAAAATGAATAATAATTAAACATTTCATTTTTTATAACTCAATAATTTAAGTCATAATTGATATGTTTTAAAATAAATTGCAATTTAAGAAAATTTAAAGATTGTACTTTTAAACATTAAAATGAATAATTTTATATTATATTTAAATTAGTATTTTCGGATTATATTTTCTTCGGCTATACACTCAACTCTCATCTCTCTATTACGTGGACAATATTGAGAGTGGTCTTCAAGATTCAGTCAAAGTTCTGAGTTGTTGAAACGAGATGTGCCAACATTATTAAAACAGTGATGTCCTTTACGGCCATTTTATCCATTTATCATCATCATACATTATATTAACAACAATACTGGTCCCAATCTATATCAAAAAACATGACTTTGATGAATACTAAACATAATATTAAACATCATTGACTTAATAATAAGTCAACGTTGTTTTTAGCTAGCAATGTCATCTGCATACATTAATCAGATTATAGTTTTGTCAATTAATGACGATTTTCAATGCATTTCACTGATTTAGATTAACTTTCAAATCCCGAGTAAAAGACAAAAACAATAGAGTATAAGTTAAAACTGATTTTAGCTATCCTCAAGTCAAAGCATGCTATCCACTACACAAAATTTGTTCAAAATCCATCCATCTTAACGTTTAGAAATGCTGAAATAATTTGCTTTTGGTCATAGAGTTGAGAGAATTGCCCGCAGTAAAAATATTTTACAATTAAGTAGAATCTAACAATAATGTATTACAATCCCAAGTTTATTAAACGTACATTCAAGCAGTTTTTGCTGAGAAGTGAACCAACAAATGAACCAAAAGTTCAGAGCGGTTGTTTCTTTCTAGGATCTGTATCGTGTACTTAATACCTGGCAACAACAAAACAAAACACAAAAGTAAATTATAAGTAAGTAAACTTACAACAACTGATCCGAACAAATTTAATGATTCTGACCACATGCCTTGGCTTTACTGGCGTTCAACATACGAGTATACTATTAGATGAATAATCATACCGAGTCCTTTAATTAACATAAATTATAAATTTATTTTATAAACAAGATCATGATATTGTGAATGAGCCATAATTGACAACAATTTGGGCCCAATTAAGGTCAGTTGATGATATCAATGTTTGGAAGAAGTTTGTTTATTTATTACAGCAGCGGTCCACGAGTGACAGCTGTAATGCCTTTGACTATTTTTGATCTGTTATATAATCATTATTTTTGTTTAAGGAAGAATATTCTGTAAATCATTTTTTGTTGGTATGCTATTTTGTTACAATCAGAACTGAATGAATTAACATCTGAGTCTCTCTCTCTTGATGACTTTTGATCAACTTAAAGGCAACAAACAAAAGATCAGAAACTAAGTTCAAAAACCAAGAAAAAAAGCATTCAGGATACTCCGACTATCAAATGCAAAAAATATTGTTTTAGAATTTATTGTTAAAGAATTGTCTTTTATATTTTCAATTATATAAATATCATATATATATTTTCAATTATATATACCACTCACTGACTCATACCGAAATCATCGAAACTATCTGTCCTATTAACTTCTTTTGTGACGTAGACGTCATGGAACCGATTTTACGGAATTCCTATCCCAACAGATTTCAACTTTTTGCATTTTTCCAAGTGTTAAACCTGTAGGAGCTACACAATACCATAAATATTGTTTTTAAAAAAATTACAAAATTTGTCTTTAGTTTTATGCTGGCAATTTTTCCTGGTGTAGGCCTATCGGGGATCCCGCCACATTACATAAAGAGAACGCATCCAATACACAGTACCACATAGGTGATGTGGAAATCTGTGTATTCACTGACTGGCACAATATTTCTGTATTTAAAATTTAAAAAATGTACACTAAATATAAAATAGAATTTAAACATTTTGTCCATACAAGAAGTCGTAAGTTCACATCCAAATTAATAGTGTGCCCAGCGAAGCGGGCGGGCATCAGCTAGTCTAATATATAAACTTAATATCCCGCAATAATATCAATTACCCCATAACGCAAAGTATTAGAAATATTATATAAAAAGTCTTAACATGTAACTTTCAATAAATTGTAAGAACAATATTATTTATTAATTGTTATTATCATATTTGTTTTGATTATTAATCGAGATCCGGTCCCAAGACAATTGAAATAAAACCGAAATGCGGCTGCAATGTGTACGTAAATATTATAGACTCTTGGTCGTTCTTGTTCACATAAATATAACACATAGAACAAACGTGAAACACTGGGTTCATATCCTATACTTATATAACTAACATTTGTTCATAGTTAGTATATGCTTGTTGATTTTCATTGCGTGTATATTTATAACGATAATGAAGATATTCACATATTATTCCCAAAGGCGCAACAATTTTAATAAATATATCTGTTAAATATTTTTTTAACGACATCATATTGGATCGTATGCATCGTATTGCATAATTGGTTTCACACAACCATTTTTATATTACCTAATCGTAATATGAAACTAGCTTAGAGAATTTATACAATACAAAGATTATTTGTTTCTCCTCCGATAAAATACACAGATATACAATGATATTATGGAGACTGGTCCCTCGTTGTCAAACCATCGCATCATTACAGCATAACTGCTATGTATGTTAGTACTGTACCCCAATACACGAATCTAGGATATTTGAAACACAAATGCATATATATATAATTAGAAATGGCATCCAGTGTGGTATTTCTTTCTGGGAAAGCTATTCTTATCGACGTCTTATCCAGCTAATGGAATTTTGTAGAAGATGAAAAATCTCAGAGCGATGTGCTGCATTTGCCGCAAGTTGACGCTTGCTTGAGCAAGCTTTAAAAAGGCTTTTAAGTAATAAATTTCTAATAAAATATCTGTTATTTTAAGAAAACTGATTTATTAAATAATATATTTATTTATGCATGCTATGATTATTGTCTCTTAAATATCAACTGCATTTTACTTCACAATTGAAGTATTTAAAATGATCATTCTAATAATTTTATTTGTAATAATATCAAATATATTTATTTTATTGTGCCGTTACATATTCAAGTGAATTTATTACAAATAAAATTTGGATCTTTTTAGAAATCTTAAAATAGGCAGTTTTATTTCTTTTTAAAGATACTCATTAAGGATAGTTATTTTTATTTCCGAACTATTCGGTTATATATTTTTTTTATGGAATAGGAGGGCAAACGAGCTGGCGAGTCACAGATGATTTGTGATCACCGCCGCCCATGAACTCTTGCAACATCCGACGATTTACAGAAGCGTTGCCGGCCTTGAAGGTGGGAGTAAACGCCTTTTTTGAAGGTACCCATGTCGTACCGATCTGGAAATACGGCCGAAGGATGGTCGTTCCACATTCGAGTGGTACGCGGAAAAAATGTACTTGAGAAACGCACAGTGGTAGATCGCCACGCATCCAGGTTGTAGGGATAGTATTGGAGGCGATGGCGCGCTGTGCGGTAATGGAATTCGGCGGTAGGCTTCAAATCGAATAGCTCTTCTCCCCGTGGTAAATGCGGTAGAAGACGTACAGAGGTGCAACGTCTCTACACAATGCCAAAGAATCCAGCCGTTCACAGAGCACCGGGTCCCCGACAATCCGAACGGCTATAACGAACGAACGAACTATAACGAACCTATAACACCTATATTAATATGAACGTTAAATAACGTTTTGTCCCTTAAATCTAAATGCTTCCATGAAAAAGAATAAACATATTATTGATGAAATAATATAAAATATATATGCTACAAGTAATAACACAAATAAATATTTTACACCAAAATAAAGTGAACAAAGAAAGTTACTCTTCAAATAGATATTTAGATGAAATGAATAATGTAGCCTTTGAAACTTTTATAAGTCTAGATCAAATTAGGGTCCATTTGAAGGACAAATTCATTTCTATAATGAAGGTTTTAGATTCGGCTCCCTGTCTTGATTTAGATGACACCGTCTAAAGGTTATGGTAATCATTGTTTTTATAAGTTAACAAGCGATGCTTTTGTATTCTTATAGCTTTGTTCTTATTTTAAGAACGAAACTTACATAATTAAATTTTTATCGCATTATATAATAACATTTAAAAGCTTTTTTCTTTGATAAAATATATTATTTTCATGTGAAAAACTATAATTAGTATAACGGCTTATATATAGATTTGTTTAATTATGATAGAAGCTGCCTTAAGTTGTCTTCCTATTATTTATATTCTACCTTTTTCATGAGCCATAATAATACTATAATTTTGCATTTTATATTTGTTATCTAAAATAATTAATTAATTAGTAGGCAAACATTTAGCGATAATTTCTTTGTAATAAATTATTTATTTTATTACATTAAATAGAATTGCGTATGATTATATTTTTAAACAGTTTAAAAATATACTTATGCGTAGTGTCATTTACATATTATATTTTAAAAATATGTGCATTACTTTATTATACAACGAGATTGATAAAGTAAATATATGGGATCTTGGTCACATGTTTGAGTAATATTCTATTTAAAACTTTTTATTTGTGGAAATCAATAAATAAAAAAGTAATCACTCACTTAATAATACAATGAGTATAATATATATTAGATTCCTGTCTGTTAAAAATTTATAAATAAATATTCGTTTGTTGTTACTTCTAAGAATTACGATAAAAACAAGATGGAAAATAAATACACTACTCTCTGTTTGATTCTCGTCTTTTTACAAACACATTTAGGACAATGATACTGCGCTATCTCCAGCGTGATTTATACAAAAATAAAAACTCAAGAAAGATTCTTATTTCAGCGGAGGTGTCGGATGAAATATCAAGCAAACCGTTGTTATATAATGTTTTGGTAGCTTGAAAAGTTAAAAAATGATGTTAGTTTTATTTGCGAGATTTACTATATATTACGTTACATCTCAATATTATTAGAAAATAATTATAATATATACATATTATGTAATAGTTGAAACTGGAACGCACGGAAAATTATTAAGTCATATTTTAAATGTATACATAACAAAAGTTGCGCCCCCAGTTGAAAGGTAAAATTACTTTTTTATTTACGTTTCATATGGTGAGTGCGAAAGCCGGATGAGCAAAAACCCAACAATTTCCTTGCAAAAATATCATTTCTCAAAGGTGACAATCCATTCGCATAAAAATTTGAGAGACAATGTTACCGATTATCATTGACTCGATTCTCTGCTTGTTTAACATCTTGTCTTATAAAAAAACACTTAATCAGTTATATTATATTCACTTTAGAATAATGTATAAATCTTTAGTGGGTATATGAGTAACGGTCTTAAAAAATAATCATGTATTTAATTAACCTACCAGACAGTTTCAGCAAAAATGTTATTTTATAGAATTTGTTAAATTTATTAATTTTTGAAACAGCATTTGCACTGACTACAAGTTGGAAACAACACAAACCAGATCTAATTTTAGTCACAATATAAAAAATATTGGTATAAAACAATCCTTTATTTGTTCCCAATCTCCAAATTTCGGAGTCGGCAAATGTTTGATGTATTGCCGATACAAAATGTTTACATGTCGGCGTTGGCGTATATGTTATAAGCTAAAGTATAGTCAAGTAGTCAAGTATTTTAAAGTCATTAGTTTTATAGGAATAAGTATACAGTGACTTAATCTATTCCGGCCCTAAAATTATATTATTTTAAAAGATAATATAAGATATGATATATAAAATAATAAAAAAATACGCTTGAATAAACAAATTTGCCCATGTCCATGTTGATATACGACTACGTTATTAGTTATCATACAAAAAAATCAATAATATTGGATCAATATTTCAGAACCGAGTTTATTTCAATACACTATTGTTATCAATTCCAAATAAAGACAACCAGAGCGCATTTATTTATTCTTTTTCCTCTTTTAAACGTTTCGTTACATTGCGGCATTCCTTCATCGTATGTACCAATCAAATTAAGTATTTTTTTAATTAAATAACGATTTTTTTTCAAAACTAGCAAACTATTTTAATATTATAAGTGAAAAAATATATATATATATAAATATAAATAACAAATATAGGAAAAATATAAAATATAAATTAAATTAAAGAACTTTAAATTAAATAAGTATGCGTAAGTACTATCGTATTGCAAGAATTCATTTTCCTTTTTACCATGTTATGATATTATTAATAAAGATTTCATAGCTATAAGTCATCCCTATCAACTTCCAATAAAAAAAGGAATATACGATAATATTGTATAATGGAATGGTTTCTAAAAGGTACTATTATAAGAGATAGCCGTACAAGGGTTGAAGGTAAATTAGGCCAATAACAGCTGATACGTCAACAGGGACTGGGGCTGGAGGACACGGGCGCTATTAGAATAATAATGTTGGTATTATGCATATGGTTATTAAATAAAAATAAAATTATTTTGTAAATAAAAATAAAAATCGTGAATTATTTAATATGATATACAAAGAATTAAAATTCAACATTTAAAACAAATACAATAATATTTGTAGGATTATTTTAAGTTTAAAATGTGAGACATAAACTGACCCAAGTACCAGGTACAACGTCGCTGGTTTCTCAGGGAGAGTTGTTGTACAACAGAGCGCTGCTTCCACAAATTCTTCATGAAAACAAATACAGTTTTATATTGCATTTACCTTGTAAGCATTAGACATAATACATTTTTAATTAAAATATGAATATTATATCAGATAATAATCAGCATTCCACTGAACGTATTGTGACAATGATTATGATATAACTTTGTGTTCACAGTACGTATGCGTATGTGTCGGTAAGTCAATTAATTTGTCATCTTCCACCAGATAAGGGTTGCGCTTGTCTATTGTATGTTCACACACTGAGACTTTTTTTTTTCACTTCTGAGATGTGGGACCTAAATCGAATACTGATTTTCCTTTTGTTTGACCCATGTATAACAAGCCACAATCATAGTCAAGTTTATATTCACCTGCACATTTCAAAAGAAATGCTAATAGTATTAAATATTTTTTTTTCATTTATAGGATAAGCGGTCAGTGTTTGATACGTTATTAAACATACGAGTTTAATATTTGGTATGCGGTATAACATAAAAAACTGAGTTTTTTATGTTATACCGCATACCAAATATTAAACTCGTATGTTTAATAACGTATCAAACACTGACCGCTTATCCTATAAATGAAAAAAAAATATTTAATACTATTAGCATTTCTTTTGAAATGTGCAGGTGAATATAAACTTGACTATGATTGTGGCTTGTTATACATGGGTCAAACAAAAGGAAAATCAGTATTCGATTTAGGTCCCACATCTCAGAAGTGAAAAAAAAAAGTCTCAGTGTGTGAACATACAATAGACAAGCGCAACCCTTATCTGGTGGAAGATGACAAATTAATTGACTTACCGACACATACGCATACGTACTGTGAACACAAAGTTATATCATAATCATTGTCACAATACGTTCAGTGGAATGCTGATTATTATCTGATATAATATTCATATTTTAATTAAAAATGTATTATGTCTAATGCTTACAAGGTAAATGCAATATAAAACTGTATTTGTTTTCATGAAGAATTTGTGGAAGCAGCGCTCTGTTGTACAACAACTCTCCCTGAGAAACCAGCGACGTTGTACCTGGTACTTGGGTCAGTTTATGTCTCACATTTTAAACTTAAAATAATCCTACAAATATTATTGTATTTGTTTTAAATGTTGAATTTTAATTCTTTGTATATCATATTAAATAATTCACGATTTTTATTTTTATTTACAAAATAATTTTATTTTTATTTAATAACCATATGCATAATACCAACATTATTATTCTAATAGCGCCCGTGTCCTCCAGCCCCAGTCCCTGTTGACGTATCAGCTGTTATTGGCCTAATTTACCTTCAACCCTTGTACGGCTATCTCTTATAATAGTACCTTTTAGAAACCATTCCATTATACAATATTATCGTATATTCCTTTTTTTATTGGAAGTTGATAGGGATGACTTATAGCTATGAAATCTTTATTAATAATATCATAACATGGTAAAAAGGAAAATGAATTCTTGCAATACGATAGTACTTACGCATACTTATTTAATTTAAAGTTCTTTAATTTAATTTATATTTTATATTTTTCCTATATTTGTTATTTATATTTATATATATATATATTTTTTCACTTATAATATTAAAATAGTTTGCTAGTTTTGAAAAAAAATCGTTATTTAATTAAAAAAATACTTAATTTGATTGGTACATACGATGAAGGAATGCCGCAATGTAACGAAACGTTTAAAAGAGGAAAAAGAATAAATAAATGCGCTCTGGTTGTCTTTATTTGGAATTGATAACAATAGTGTATTGAAATAAACTCGGTTCTGAAATATTGATCCAATATTATTGATTTTTTTGTATGATAACTAATAACGTAGTCGTATATCAACATGGACATGGGCAAATTTGTTTATTCAAGCGTATTTTTTTATTATTTTATATATCATATCTTATATTATCTTTTAAAATAATATAATTTTAGGGCCGGAATAGATTAAGTCACTGTATACTTATTCCTATAAAACTAATGACTTTAAAATACTTGACTACTTGACTATACTTTAGCTTATAACATATACGCCAACGCCGACATGTAAACATTTTGTATCGGCAATACATCAAACATTTGCCGACTCCGAAATTTGGAGATTGGGAACAAATAAAGGATTGTTTTATACCAATATTTTTTATATTGTGACTAAAATTAGATCTGGTTTGTGTTGTTTCCAACTTGTAGTCAGTGCAAATGCTGTTTCAAAAATTAATAAATTTAACAAATTCTATAAAATAACATTTTTGCTGAAACTGTCTGGTAGGTTAATTAAATACATGATTATTTTTTAAGACCGTTACTCATATACCCACTAAAGATTTATACATTATTCTAAAGTGAATATAATATAACTGATTAAGTGTTTTTTTATAAGACAAGATGTTAAACAAGCAGAGAATCGAGTCAATGATAATCGGTAACATTGTCTCTCAAATTTTTATGCGAATGGATTGTCACCTTTGAGAAATGATATTTTTGCAAGGAAATTGTTGGGTTTTTGCTCATCCGGCTTTCGCACTCACCATATGAAACGTAAATAAAAAAGTAATTTTACCTTTCAACTGGGGGCGCAACTTTTGTTATGTATACATTTAAAATATGACTTAATAATTTTCCGTGCGTTCCAGTTTCAACTATTACATAATATGTATATATTATAATTATTTTCTAATAATATTGAGATGTAACGTAATATATAGTAAATCTCGCAAATAAAACTAACATCATTTTTTAACTTTTCAAGCTACCAAAACATTATATAACAACGGTTTGCTTGATATTTCATCCGACACCTCCGCTGAAATAAGAATCTTTCTTGAGTTTTTATTTTTGTATAAATCACGCTGGAGATAGCGCAGTATCATTGTCCTAAATGTGTTTGTAAAAAGACGAGAATCAAACAGAGAGTAGTGTATTTATTTTCCATCTTGTTTTTATCGTAATTCTTAGAAGTAACAACAAACGAATATTTATTTATAAATTTTTAACAGACAGGAATCTAATATATATTATACTCATTGTATTATTAAGTGAGTGATTACTTTTTTATTTATTGATTTCCACAAATAAAAAGTTTTAAATAGAATATTACTCAAACATGTGACCAAGATCCCATATATTTACTTTATCAATCTCACTGAGACTTTTTTTTTTCACTTCTGAGATGTGGGACCTAAATCGAATACTGATTTTCCTTTTGTTTGACCCATGTATAACAAGCCACAATCATAGTCAAGTTTATATTCACCTGCACATTTCAAAAGAAATGCTAATAGTATTAAATATTTTTTTTTCATTTATAGGATAAGCGGTCAGTGTTTGATACGTTATTAAACATACGAGTTTAATATTTGGTATGCGGTATAACATAAAAAACTGAGTTTTATGAACTTTTTTATAAAATTCTTCGAAATTAAACTGGTAAATAGCATTATTTGGAAGTTACTAATGAACTATGTGGTATTCATAAAATGTAAGCATTACAAACCACATTCATGCATACTCATAGTGTTGGACACGCTCGTTTCTGCTACCTGCTAAATATATTAAAATAAATTACTTTCAAATATAGCTATGTTATTTTATTATTTTATTAACTATTTCAATATTTAGAACACAATCTTGATGTTATAGCGATGATAAATTGTTATCAATTAATTTGCCTACAGTTATGCAGTTAATTGAAGATGACCTCGTTAATAAATTAATATATATTAAGATTTGCTGATTAATACCATAACAACGAGTAATATCATTGTCTGCACTTAACTTACTAAATAATTATTTTTCTCTCATTTAATATAAAGTACGAGAGGTGAATATTCTAAACTCGGTGACATCTTGCTTCTGCACTAATAATATAAAAAAATATGTTTGTTATAATAAGAGCATCAGTTTAATTAAATGAATTAACGCAAAACAGAATAGGGTTATATCTCTAAATACGTTAAAATGTAACAACTTCCAATAAAGAATGAAATATATTTCCCGTCTCCATGCGTCTGTTTCTGATCTGATCTGATCTTTGTTTTTAATCGAAATATTCGTAACATATAATTTATTTGAGTTGTCAATATCGTTCACTATAAAATGTACATATTCCCGTAGAAAGGTCTTTTAAAGAAAACCGTTAGAAAAGCTATCTATACAACACAATATGTACCAGGATTGGAAATAATTCGAGGCAATTACAAATAACGAAAATAAAAAAAAATTGTTTATTTATTTATTTTGACAAAGAATTAACTCTATTGCTGTTCTAGCGAGTGAAATAGAAAAAGATTAAACAAAAACATATTTATAATATTCAGTTTATTGTTTCAAAACCATGGCTACTTTTTTTGTTTGTTCAGTGACATAACCATTTACCAGTCCGAGTTAAACATTGCTAGTAAGTAGCAAAATTTCAATATTTTTAACTTCGTTAAATAAAACTCGTTAAAAAGTACATTTAAGTTCCTTTCCGCTATCATTGAACAACCCTCTGCTATCTTTCAAATAAATACAACAAGGACTAGCTCCTTGTGCAACAATATTCAAAAGATCTTATTTATAAATGTTGTACTTTATGTTTTAAAACAATTCTTGAACCTTTTACTGTGAATAAGCATAACTGACCAAAAAGTAAAATACCATACCTAATTATTGATTGGAGGTTGATAATTCTAGAAATTGTTTTCATTTTAATCATTAGCGTAATTAGATAAAGATTAGTTATTAATTTCGTCCATAATATGTCAAACACGGTTCTTATGCGTATTTGTTTTAAGCTGGTTAATCAGCAGGATTTGGTTTGCCCGGAGTAACTAAAAATATATGTGATAACTAAGGATCTCGTAGCGTACTACAACAACCTCGTGAGGATGCGTTCACTCAATAAATTCTAAATACAAATCAATTTATACATATCGATGATTGCACTTCAATGAAAACAATTTAATCGGATTGGATTGTTATTGTATATATTTTTTTGTTGCTTCCTCTATACATGGAATAAAAAGTAAATATGTTAATATATTTTAGATATTAATATATATATATATATATATATATATATATATATATATATATATATATATATGTATATATATGTATATATATATATATATTAAATATATTAAAGTGATCAATGCACTATCGGAGGCACGTAGTAATAAATTAATAATCTTGTTTTATTATAGAAATCAGAACTAGGAGTGTGAGTTAAGCACATAAATTAAGAAGCTAATGGTTCTTTAAAAGGTATTGAAGGTAAAAGGATATTTTATATGCTGCTTCTGTTTATAGAAACAATGCAAACGTACCTTCCTTCCAGAGCACACGCCATTTAATGATTGATGTTTATTAAACTACCAAAACCGCTTCGTTTGATTAAGACGCTGCTATCAAACGTTCACGTTATATATATGTTATATATATGTTTAGAACACAACACAGAACTTCAGACAATACTTTTTAAAGTTACAGGTCATTTGTGATTTTTGCTCGCATAGGAAAAACTTGAATACAATCTATGTGATCATAGTTAATTCCTCGTTTAACATCTCTTTTTTAGTCTGGTAAATTTTAAATTATTACACGATTATGTGTAATTTATTGCTGTTTTTATGCTAGAAATAAATTTACCTGAACAGTCAACGGATCAATGGCTGACTCTTAGACACGGCACCACCGGTATATTTAATATTTTTATGATAATAGCGTTTATAATATTTATAAAAATATGGTTATAATTGTTTTTTTACTTATATAAGTTAAGTTGTTAAATCTAAACTGAATATAATAGCTTAAAAAATAACAATAAAATTTTCCAGCTCTAAGGAAAACTAAAACATCAGTAACTCTAATAAGATAAAATGATACCTTTTTATTAATAAATTTTTTTTTCAATCATTTAAATACATTTCTTTTTATTGAAAAAATTGTGATGTTGTTAGATGTTTTAACAAATAGTTATCTAATATTGTAATCCAGCTAGAGAAAACTAGTCATTATTAGTTTTCTCCTCCATTAATTATTCTATCAAAGAAAGACAAAAAATATTCCTTTATCCGTATTCATGTTACGATTGAAGGTAAAGCTTGTTCAACGTTCGTTCGAACAAAGTGACATACATTTATGCAAGCAATGTTCTCTGTTCGCTTGAACTGAGATTAAATTTTGATACTGTGATATCAACTGCAGTTTCTCAGAATCTGACTGAAAAATATTCTCACTATAAATATAACTTCGAAATATAGTATTACAAATATAGTTAATATTCCTATATTTGGTCGGTTTACAATGTAATATCAACTTCAATATAATTTTTTGTCTTATAGCTTTAGAGGTATAATTTAATACTGCAATTTATTTTATAGATTCAAGGATGGGTTTCATTTTACCATGAGTAATTATAATCTTTATCTAATTACCTGTTTATCAACGCTTATTTAAAGCAACGCCATTACTTTTAAGGACTTTACATTAAGGCTCTCTATTTAATAATTAACTATTCCGTAAAACCTTACGGAAATATATTCTTTTAAATAAGGTTCTCAAGTGCGGTTTAAAATGGTCGAGCAAAATGGACGAATATTAAATAATTGACTATAGTTACTCTTGACTTTCTTTTGGACGGGAGACCAATTAAATACTCTCATTTATTACTCTATAATCCACGTTTATTTATATATATAAAACAAAAGCAACAAGGCCAGTAAATATTGTCGGAGATATTTTGTAATTTTATTTATTTTCAATTTTTATAATTGACATTAATGTGTATACGTATTTTCTTCATCCACATTTGTCATGTGTATTACATTACATTACACGTTTATCTTTTCAATATACAATTTATAAAATGAAAAACTAGGAGTACTCAAAAGTAATATGATAATATATAAGAGTAACACAACAGTCTCTCAACAAATATAAAGAGTTAATCTCATGGGTATCACCTCATGGATAGATGGATAAATAACTTATACCTTATTGATAACATATAAAGTTTCATTTAGATATGGAAATATTCTCATTTTCATAAAATGTACGAGAAGTATTATAATTTATGATGTCATCATAAATTGTGGCAGTGATTGAATACGCCCAGGGGAGCGATCTCTTACTAGCTATTAATCGCTTTATAGAGCTTATGGCTTTACATATAATATATATATTTTATAATTTTTTAAAATTAATATTCCATGTCTCCAACCATACAGTAAAAAACTATAAAAAAAAACAAAAAATAAATAAATCGAACTAACAATGAATCGATTTAGAAGTATGAAAATGTTAAAGATTTTGTAATTTTTCTTCTCTCAGTGGCAGTTATTTGTTTTTTCTTATGGACTGGAAAAAACCGGGGAATTGACATCTCAAGTACCTGTCATAACCTCATGGAAAAGTAACTGATTCAGTAATGTTAAAGGTTAAACGTGGTGTCAAATTACCTTAACATAATAACAGACACTAACATTGAGTTACACGTACTATCAATGTATTTGAATAAGAACTTGAGGAATGCACGATATCGTAGCCGTTTCTCGTTTTGTCAAGTAAAAGATGAAAAAATTTTGAATTATAATATTTGAAATATTATTTGAAATATAAGTTATTTTCGATTATTAATTATTACTGTCATAAGTGAATAACATATCTAATTTGATTGCGCCTTCTACTCCATGGAACCTATACTTTAAAACAATGCAACTACAGTTTGAAGTTTTATAAGTCTAATTTAATTCAAAAACTTTGATGTTCACGTGAATACTTGAGATAATATTTAAATTATCTTTAAATATGTTAACAATATTACAATACACACAAAATACAATATTTAAACAGTTTAATAACAATCTCATTACATATCATAAGTTTATTTAAAAAGTAAACCTAATTGGTTTAAAAAATAATATTACTAGTGAGTTTATTGAGAGCAGCCTCTCTAGGTTGGGTGAACCTATATTTTTTTGCGTTAAAGTGACAGAGACAGATTATGACTTGGTTTCAATATATGTTGTGGATATATCATTTTTCATTTTATAGTAAATAGTATTAGACATTAAAAAACTTTGTTAAATTTTTGCTGCAGTAAATAGAAAAATTGTTATTTCATTCATTTACAAGAACAATACTGTATATTTTAAATGATTATTAATTTAATAAATATATTTCTATTAATCAATGCTTTAGTGAAATTAACTTCACTAACATTTTATAGCGATAGATGTTTATTCTGGTACAGTTTACTACATAATTGTTCGTTGTAAATGAAGCACGTTAAAGTAATGGAACCTTTTACAGCAACTTTATTTACATTTATTATATAGGTAAAGTTAAATTCATGTGCACCGGAACATAACATCACCCTAAAATAATAATTAAAACAGTTCATATATTATTAAATAATTTGTTATATTTGTTGTATTAGTAATGCCAAAGTATAAGTCGTACTATATTCATTAAAACTTGGATATTTGGTCGATCATCAAAATAATTTAGGTAATGATTTACAGCACGTAATAAAAATGATTTTATAACAAAATTTATCAAAATGTTAATTAAAACATTAGAAAACCTATTATGGGAACTGAATTTAGTTCCAATATTTAAACGGATGGAACTTAATACAATGAAATTTTTATGTAAATAATGTAGACAAAGATAATACCGGAATTAAGATAAGAATTAAAGATTGAGAACATATAAGAATTAAAAATTAAGAATTAAACTGTATAAAACTATTAATTACAATAATATAACATGAGGTATAGATGTACATTGTAGATGCCAAATTTTGCAATCAATCATGAGCCGAAGCCAATAAAACTTTTAATTGTTTAAGCAATACTAAAATATATAAAGTACAAGCGTTGTAGTCAGAAATAAAACAGTTTTATACACTGAAATCATTCGCGATGGATCGTCGAAGTGTCAAGAAAGCTATTTATATCTATTGAATCGCAAGTGCATATAACATTTTACTTCGTTTATGCTTTTTTTATCGTTTTTACCTTAAAATTTAAATAACTTTGCTCATTTAATCTTATAAAAAATCCTGTTAATGTAATAATATTTTATACATTAATATTACCTGTTCCTTTAGTAAACTGAATGGACTGTACTGTACTGTACAATGTGTTATTATATATTTGAACGGTCCAAATATACGATTTATGTTTGTTGGTAATTCTATTTATTTATTTATTTATTTACCTTCACGCCATATCCATTGCGGGGTAGCCAGAGATGATATTAACAAATTTATTGTATTTTATAATGATATTATTGACCTTTTTAAAAATTAATAGTTGTCAATTTTTAGATTCTATCTTTAGAATTAACCAAAACTAAAGTCATAGTCTAAGATCCGACCGCGTGATTTATACGTTCATATGTTTGATTAATAAAATATAATTTTTATCGATATTTATAACTAAACCAATGCAGATCCGCAAAGGTGGCCATCCAAATTTGGCCGCAATTAATTTTAATTAAAATGTAATTAATTATTTATTTTTGAACAATTACGTTCACTTGTAATTGTTAAAAAATATATTTCATTAGAAAGAAATATACCTGAGATACCGAGAAAGTTCAAGGTGCCATCCCTCACTTGGCCGCAACCTAATGTCAGCCAGGTGTAAACAGGTATAATTTCGTTAAATATATACGTTCATAATGTATTATCATGTTATACATACCAAATTGAAGATTAATTCTTTCCCTACATGATGAGATATAGGTGCCTATGCAAAAATGCCCGCAAATAGTGACTGCCAACGATTAAAGATAAATAAAAGCGAGACAAACTTAAGCTAAACACCGCATGTCGAATAAAGATAGAGCATGCTAGCTGCTTGTCGTTTTCATGCTACTGCGCATGCGTCCATAGATAAGGTGCTCAACTAGTAGCTCGCGTATTTGCTTGGAGTTTAAAATACTCCAAAAATTGAGCAGTAAAAATAATATGTCATAATAATTAATCTACCAAACTAGTGTTTTCAATATTTTTTTATGCTCTATCTTTATTCGACATGCGGTGTTTAGCTTAAGTTTGTCTCGCTTTTATTTATCTTTAATCGTTGGCAGTCACTATTTGCGGGCATTTTTGCATAGGCACCTATATCTCATCATGTAGGGAAAGAATTAATCTTCAATTTGGTATGTATAACATGATAATACATTATGAACGTATATATTTAACGAAATTATACCTGTTTACACCTGGCTGACATTAGGTTGCGGCCAAGTGAGGGATGGCACCTTGAACTTTCTCGGTATCTCAGGTATATTTCTTTCTAATGAAATATATTTTTTTAACAATTACAAGTGAACGTAATTGTTCAAAAATAAATAATTAATTACATTTTAATTAAAATTAATTGCGGCCAAATTTGGATGGCCACCTTTGCGGATCTGCATTGGTTTAGTTATAAATATCGATAAAAATTATATTTTATTAATCAAACATATGAACGTATAAATCACGCGGTCGGATCTTAGACTATCATGTTGTATCACTTTAATAAATACACGCCCTCGGCTTGGATTAACATTCTTAACACGTTTCCAATTGTCTGTAATTAAAATGCTTTTATTGCTGTAATTTACTAGAAGTGCGTTGTGTATATACTCTATATGTGTTCAGATCATCTTTTATTATTGCAAATGTGTTCCGGCAACCGTTTCCCAACAGGCTAAGTTCACTTCTCAGTTTTATGATTTTATCCATGTACTATTTGCTAAAATTTACTCGGATACCTTTCCAATATTGCCTCCGTCGTATGCGTCGTCTTGAGATTATTTAAATTTTTCTTAGAACCCCTTTACATTTTTATGTATATTAACAGGAGGGCCTTCTTTATACTGTAATACCAAAATATTTTTGGAATTAGGAGGCTTAAATTACTTTTTTTCCTAAAAAAAAATATTATATTTATAGTGCTATTAATTTTGAAGTTAGAATAAATTAGATTTAAGTTATGATTATGATAAGATAAAATTTTTACAAAGCAATTTAGAAAAGAGATCAGAAAAAAACCAAAGATCAAAATGGTAATGATGGTTTCTTTGCTTTCTATTTTAAGTTACTCTAAAATTTATCATACCGATAATTTGAAATACTGAAATATCGTCAATACTAATTTTGAAAATTTTATTTTAAATTTTCTTAGAACTGTAATGAAAATGTGGCTAAAATTGGTAATGATCGCTAAAAAGGTAAGACTAAAAAACTAATACTAAATAAATGTATAAGGTATTATACTCAGATGACTAAATAACGGACAGATATCTACAGACAGACATTTTATTCATTCCGCAAAGACGGTTGCTGTATAGAATTCGAAACGTCGAGTTTAAATTGCGATTAAAAGTAATAATAATATGCAATTTATCTAATAATATGTTGTATATTATATTGAACTGAGAAAATCATAACAAATACATGCTATATTTAAAATACTTTTTAAGGTTCTTATAATAAAAAAAATGTGAATTGAAAAAAATAAATTATATTTATTATTTTAAAATAATTATAAATTCCATGTGCCTCCGAGCATATCGTTATTATATAAATTTATCACTACAATTTGTTACTGTACTTTGATTTAAGAAGAAGAGTTAAATCAAACTGAGTTTAAAATCTCAAATATATCACAAAACGTAAGTAAAAAAGCTGTGTGCTTTGCAGATGAATTTGATATATTAATTTCACCATTTCCTACAAGTTATGTCGTACAAGGCGACAGAGTCATCGGTTTTCCGGAGGATGGGCAGCAGCATGCTCTGCGTACCATATCACCACACTGCGATTGCCAACCCGCCTGCCTAATGTAGCGATTATGGCATGTACGAGTAATACTCATGGGTCGCGAAGTTTGATTGAGGCCTAGAGGCTGATAAGAAGAAGAAGATTCTTATAATCATAAAAAACATTTGTTAGATAAATATTTGGGCTTAATTAATAACCTTATTTATCCTTTTCTAGCAAATTATATGACCTTACTTACTTTACTTTCATTTACCTAGCTTTACCAATTTCGTATTTATAAAAGTGCAAAATACGCATAAAAAAATGAATACAATATATTAATAAAGGGAAGGGTTGTACAAACAATACTCGGACCATTCCGATCCGATCCGATCCGATCCGATTCCGATAAACAGTTAAATCAATTAAAATAAAAAAATATTATCATTTGTGTAAGTTCATGAAATATGCTTATAATACAGTGGATTATTTCGTTAATTTTTTTGTGGCTGACTTACCGATTCTCAAAGCATTTAGTTGTTATTTGAACCTCATAATTGATTTTTTAATCCACCTACAACAAGTTAGCAACAATATATAGTTATATATTTTAAGGTGTACTCCTGATTCTTTGAACATGTTGATATAAAATTTATATTTAAATTCTAATTGGCATGTCTGATTTAATCAAATGAAGACTAAGCTCATTAAGATGAATCATAAAGAATATGCTAGTGTTCAAAAGTAATTAAATAATATCATAAATTTCGATTCCGCTCGATTAACTTTTTGTAACTTTAAAAAAAGAATGCTTTACCATAACCCAAAATCAGCATCGAATAAATCAAGACAATGAACTGATTTCGTGCCCAACATTTCAGCGGTCATTTGCGGAATGGACCTTAAATTATTTAATTTTTCAAGGGTTCCATTAACAGTTTCGTTCCACAATTAGCTATAAAAAAATATTGTTTATTTCTGTTTGTAAATAAAATGAATGTTTTCTACTTAATCAAATACATTCGTATTTAAACATAAATCTTGATATGTGCAAATACAATTTTAATATACTGAGGTCCTCTGTGCACGATACATTATATGACACAGATGGTAAAAAATGTCGTAGTACTATTCTTAAGAAAACTATTTTAAGTGAAATTATTAAATCACACATTTTTTTTTCGTTTTGAATGCCGAAGTGGTCATTTTTATATTTATAATTCTTCTGTACGTGTATTTGTGTAGAAACTCGTATATGGTTTTAATGTGCCTGTTGCAGGGTTTTATATGATTGGAGGATAGTTTATAGTCGCATCTGGACCCAGTCCGTGGCGCTGCGATGAGAAATTTTAAAGCAATACGAATTGTGCGGGCCCACTAACAAAGTATGTTTAAATAATTATGAAACATAATAATTACAACTCTTATCTAATCTATTAGTCATTAAGTTGAAACTTTATATGTAAAATCGATTATGTAGCCGTCTCATATGTTACATATGACAAACTTTATAATGGTCACTATAACAAAAATCTTCACTAAAAAGAAAAATTATTTCAGTAACCATGTTTTTAATAAATTACTTTCAACAAGAGATGCCATATAGGAAGAAATAATAACATACCAGTGAATAAGTATTAAATAGTGAATTTGCGATATTGCTTATTATTAAACTTCATCCTATAGTTATTTTTTTGGTTTTCAAGCAATTTAATATTCTTCTGGAATTGTGAAAGAAATATTAAATATATTACCTAATTAATTACATTTCTTACTTTAAAAAACCTCTAAATTGATTTAATCGTTCCTATAATTATTCCCTAATCAATGATTGGTTTTCTTATTATACTCTTGTCTAATTAATCTACAACGGCTCTTAAAGGCTTAGTTGTTAACCCTTCTTGTCCGGATCCGACAGGGATCGTAATTAACAAGGTTCTGGTTGTATCTCTGTTTCAACGGTTGAGCATTAAGATATGTATGAGTAATCAATATTATTTAATCAAGTTAATTATTATTAGTTTTTATGATATTTTTATTATTTTTTATTAAATAAAATTTATTTAAAAAAAATATCATGCACATATTATTATTTTGAGTAGCTTTTTATCTGCCTTAAAATGTATAAATAACGTTTAAAAGTTGTAATGATATAAAATAGAAACAATTAAAAATGTTAGTTTAAGGTTAATAGGATAGAGGAAGGAGAAGAGGGAGAAGTTAGAGGAAATGGTACATGAAGAGCTAGGATCTATGTGAAATTTGGATCATCTATTAAGAAAATTTCAGTATGTGATAAACTGAGTCACCCTTAGTTTAATCCCCAGAATTCTCTTTAAAATATAAAAAATAAGTATTTGCTCTGCACAAAAAATACAATTGCTTTTAAATTTATAAACATAAAGATTTGTTTAAATTGATGCAATGGTTCATATTGTAGCAGCTAATATTAAGCATTTATTTCGCTTTACCTTCAGGGTCGACCAAGTCTATTACAATTAAATTTTTGCATCTCCGTTAAATGGTTTGTGTACGTCTCAAAAATTACAATTAAGTTCCAATTCTTACACGATATATAAAACGTTTAAGGGATGGTAGTTATCTATCTATCTTATCTTATTTTATCTTTTCTATTTTTTTATAATTGTAGGTGACATTTCACATTTTACACATTTTCTCTTTTACACGAGGCGTTCAGTCAGGGAGTTAAAAATGGAACTTATTGGCAGAGCAATGATTTTAATTTGTTTTGTTTTGGTGTTTTGGAAACAGACGCAATACTCGTTCTAACGACAATTACTTCTCACCAATGCAACCAGAATGAAGCACTGTGAAGCGTGCCAGGGTAACAAAAGTGAACGATTTAAAAGAGTATAATGAAGTTAAGGACTTAGAAAAACTATAATCTACATATGTAATATCTACCATTTCATTCTACACTGTTAGAAAAGAAAGACAAAAAATAGAGAACGATACAAGGAAGCATCTTGTCCTGAATGACCCATATTTTGAATTTCGTTAGATTTTTCACACCATATTAATATGCACATTTTTATTATCATTATATCTCATTAACAATATGTCTGTTAAGATTAAACAACCTTTAAATCTTAGACAACCTTTAAAACGTAACTAATATTTATTTGTAAAAAGTAAAAATAACTTGAATTAAACAATTGTATCAATATTTGATGAAATTAAACTTCTAAATTAATTTAATCTTTCTTTTTGCAGAGAGATTAAACAATTGATCTGTGAGCGTAAGATAATCTAAAGCGGAATTGGTTCAAAGTTTCAGACTAAGTTTTGAGTGATCTCTTCACTCAAGCCGGAGCGGAATTGTTAAGTACTCATATTTATTTTGGATTGAGTTCAACATAAACCAAAAAGCGTATTAAGAAAGAAGCTTTGTACAACAACATTGAAAACAAGTTTATTGAAGTGAAGCAAATTATGACAACTCTAAGAACAGAACTATATCATGTAAGTTAACTATTTCTAAAAGAATTCAGTTTTGTAAGAACGGAAAAAAGAAAAAATATGCAACATATTTTACATATTACAAGATTAAATTTTATTTATTAGTGTCATTACAAATTCAAACTTGGAAAATTTTATAAAATTTACCCGATTTTAATTTTTGTTTATTTTAAATAAACAAAATAAACTTTGTGATATTACCTATAAGTATAAAAATATTTTTATATTGACGAAATAATTGTATAACTTATTAATAAAATAATAAAAAAAAATTAATACCTTTCATTCGCTGAAGTTATGGTTCACATAGGTTAATAGTATATTCATTATTTGTAAAAATACTATAAATATTCATGACTAAAGGTATAATTATTTCCACTTCTGAAATTTGTAAAAGATTCTTTCAATTCAATTTAAATGTAAAAGATTTCTTAAAATTTTCAATCTTATAATTACTTATTGAAGATTATTTTTATATTTATCTTAACTAGAACAGTATATTTGTACTACTAGTATATTTGTCTTAACTAGAAGTGATGTGATCTATATTCAAAGCAACAGAAATCTGTAACAAGTTCTGTTGTTGAAACTTTTACCGTTTAAGGGCGTCAATCAGCAAACCGTACTATTTGAAGTTTTTTATTTACTTTTATATTCAAAGAATTGTAAAATGACTATTTTATCGCACAATTAATTACATCTATTGCAAAAAATTCCAATGTAACTAATATAATGTTTACCACCTGGATGCGTGGCGATCTTCCACTGTGCAGTTTTCAATAATTTTTTTCCCTCGTTCCACTCGAATGTGGAACGAACTTCCTTCGGCGGTATCTCCAGATCGATACAACATGGGTACCTTCAAAAAAGGCATATATTCCTATTTCCAAGGCCGGCAACGCTCTTGTGAATCTTCGGATGTTGTAAGAGTTCATGGGCGGCGGTGATCACATATCAACGGTGACCCGCAAGCTCGTTTGCCCTCCGCTTACATAAAAAAAAATTTAAGTGTCTGTAGCAGTACGACTCAAAATGGTTGTGGCCTGGTAGCAACATTTAGTTGAAAGCTCTTAACATTTTGTAATTAAATATCTTTGTCTAATGTACATTGTGGCTAGTGTATACGGTTAGGTTGAATCTATCTAATGTTATTCTATTTTCAATCTTAGTTGTTTTACCAAACCAGATAAAACTAGTTAAAAGAAAACTAAAAGCTTTTCAAGTCGATCAATCAATCTAAAGCAGACGTAGTTGGTGATTTGTTATCATTAAGGAATTGTAATGATTCTGTCACGTGCTTCTAACAGTGTATCTCTTGCAGTCGTTGTTGTCGCGTCACTGTTCTCAAGTAACAGTGGTGTCTACATAAAGAACTGTGTTTGTTTTATAAGTTACTATTAAAATAAAAAATTAAATATATTATATTGCTCTTTCGAAAAGTTAGTAAATCCATAGATAATTTTTTTAACAATATTCATATTCAGTATTCAAAAAAATGAATGGACTGAATTGGACTAACGAAGTCTAAAATATTTTTCAATTACTACCCAACTAACAGTAACTTAACTCTTAAATATTGAAACAGAACAACTCTCCACTTCTAATATTTTGTTATAGATTATTATATTATATACAAAAGTATGATATACTAATAAGTTATACCTATACAGTTTAAATTACTCTTTATCAATTTAATAAACTAATTCTAAAATATAATGTAAATATATTGACATTGTATTCTGATACAGAGCGACGTTACAATGCTAGAGTAAAGCTGGCAAATTCAATTTGACTCCGATCAAATACATCGTTAAATAATAGTGGACGTGGAGACTAACCAGCTTTGACTGTTCATACAATATGTAAAATGTATCTCTGTTTCAATCGTATTACCGAAAACAAACATGTATTTTGTAGTAACGTGTATGTGTATTTGTAACGCTACATAAGAATGAATACGTAAAAGTGCACATGGAATACTAATAAAAAAGAAAGTGATAAAGATAAATTAAAAATATATTATGTTTATAATTGTTTAGTCGATGTACATTATACTTCGGCAAAATATACAACACAACAACAAGTCCATTTTACTTACTGAACATTTATACCCTTATTTAGTATACTACTTCTGTCGACTTACGGTTCTCCCATCTTATTATTTTTATATGCTGCTGAATTGGTCGTAATTACAAGTTAAGAAGCAAAGTAGGTTCAAGACAACATTTAAACAATAAGCCACTTCAATAATGTCAAAGGTTCGGGGTGAACCAATCGCTTAACAACATGATGTAAGCCTCTAATCTCTTTTAAACTATACCTTCATTTCACTTGCACCTAAACCTGGTTTTATAACTTAATTGCTTCCTTAATTATAGCTTATTTAACGATACCAGCTCTTATTATAGAAAAGGTAATTTGGGTTATAATCATTTATAAATCATTTTCCTCTCAGTGATACCACAAAAGACTATTTACATTATACTTAAAACCGATGACAGAACACAAAAGCGTCGAGCAACGTTCAATGATTGATTCAGTCGAGTATTTTATGAGCGTTGTCACTGCAGGTCCCTTAGAGCTTTTTATACGACTTTAAATTGCTTCCAAAGCATTAATAACCATAATATCATTTGTAAAAATAGTTAATTTTGTTCATTTCAGGACGAAAAATGTATAACCAAAACTTTACGTGGAATGTACGAGGGAAGATTTAGATAAATTGCTTTCTAATATAATGACGCATAACGCGACGGGAATGGCCAATACTCTTCATAATGATCAATTATTCTTCAACTTGGCTTTCCAAATATTTTTTATGTTTTGATTGTCAACTTTGAATATATTCTCAAAATATTAAAACGAGGAAGCATAATAAAGTTTCGGCATTAATACAACAAAAAACATAAAAAATCTATCTCTATTCTTCTAACAAATAAGTTTATTCTTACATGCATGAATACTTGTTTTTAATTATATTATATTTAATTGATGTTGTATGTATTGTTACAGATTGACTTCACTGAACCTCAAATTGACCAGATAACAAGTAGGTATATATTTATTTAATTGATTTATACTTAATTGATAAATTTTACTTTTAACTCCCACAAATGTCATCCCTGACTAAAAATGAGAGTCAGTAAATAAAAAAAAACAAAATGTTTTAAATGAATTTCAATCATGTAATATTACTGATACCTTTCTATATATTCAAATAACACCGCAAACTAGTCAGGACTATCTCAGTATTTAGTTTGCAAAGTAATTGTACAAAAGTAATTCCTCTATGAAACGTAATGTAATTTTATCTGCAACATTGATTAATAATATCCAGCCATCAATCAAAATTATCTATGACCATGTTTTAGTGAAATTATCTGAAAAAAATGTACATTCTACAACTATTTTAGCTAATAGGTTATAAAAGGAACTTATATCCTAATATTTGTAATATGAATATTATCTGCTGTTCTATCTTACTAAATAAGTGTACTTAATTAATCTTCTGTCAAGAAGAAGGTCAATAGGGGCGCGGTGTAAGGTCTATTATTTAAAACCACAATTAAGAAACTTCTTTTATAAAAATATTTTTCCGTAAGATTTTATACAATAAAGAATTATTAAATAAGGTCTTTATTATTACTCTATATTTATATCAATTATTAAAACAGCGGAAATTTTTATACAATAAACAACGACATATAGAAAAAGTATGAGCGACATATAGAAAAAGTATGAGTATTTTTTTATTAAAAAAGAGTTTCAATTAAATTATTGCAGACAAAGTATATACTGTATGATGGTTTCTTGAACTTATTTATAATAATCTATTTTTTTATTTTTTTATATTACATATTGTATTTAAAAGTAAATATATATTATTTCAAATAAACATGCATTGGACTTAGTCTATATGTATTATAGTATTAATTATATACAAAGTAAAATCAATTTTTCAACATAAAATCAATAATATAAGGCGCAGTTACGGGCTTGACGCATGGAATTTCATAGTGGCATAGTACACGACGTCTAAATCAAGATAAAGAGCTGACTCTGAGCTTGACGTTACAGCGACCAATTTGTCTGCGAAATAGAATCTAACCTTCAAGGGTCACAATAAAAGCTACATTCCAAAAGTTAGGCTACTTTGTTAGTGAGTTAGTTTTTAGTGTTAAATATGCTAATAATTACATTTCAACAATGACGCCATCGTTTCAGAATGATATCGATGTACTGCCCTCTCCTGCATATGACACAATGAACGATATAGGTTTTACTGACCTGCGTAACTACAAATATAGTCACATATATATGTATATTTTAATATGTAGTTTATACTCTCAAATCATTTATTATATAATCATTTATTGGAATATTTTTACCATAAAATTCTGAACCGATATATGGTTCAATGGTATTTCCAATTGGAACATTATTTTCAGCAATTGCTTCTGAGTGAGATTAATAGTTCTCTATTATGTAAGATGTAACGCATTTCACAGCCATTGTCGACAGATATCACAAAGGAAGAAAATAATGCAGTAACTGAGATTTGGAATAAATCGACTTAACAAGATTTCAATATCAGACTAGAGAGAATCAATAAGAGTTAAGTAAATGATGCATTTATTACATTTCGGGCACAGATCGGGAATATTTTCTTTTATTATACTTTCTACGAGTCGTGTAATAGTTATGTTAATATTAACAATATGTATACTTTAAACACGTAACAATATCGGGGAAGGTTACTAACTTGACCTGTGCCTTGGGGGTTCTTTAAGGGTTTCCAAGACCTCCTATTTACCTCACATTAATATTAGGGTGATTTGTATTGGCCTTTGTATCCTGACGTTGCGGGCTATGGCATACATGGCTAGTATCCGCTAGATAGTAACTTATAAAAATGTACAAAATTAAAAATAACAATATTTATAATTTCAAAGCAACAAAGTAATAAAATGAATAACTCTAAATAAAAGACAAAATAACAACGTGGGTTATATTTTTCAAAATATATCTACTAGTAGTTTTTGCTTTTACTTAGTAACTTCTATCAATATTCATAATATTAAGGAAAGCTTTTTGGATATTAAGGCAGTACTACGTCTATCGGCCCTTGTTCCGTGGGCGGCTATTGAAGATAAATTATCTGACAGACTGTGATAGATTATACTGAACTATCTATTAATTTATCCAATGCCAAAATTACTGAAAATTACAAGCTGTTATTTAAGTGAAACTAGTAATTATAACTATAATTACCTTAAATACAAAACTTGAAATATAACATTATATTTTTTTATTTTATTAATTGCAATTTATTTTTTTGTGTATATTCTACGTTGCAATAAAGCGTATCGTTTACAAAGCTGAGAATAATATAATTTACAATGAATATAGCAATTAATTAAACATTTAGAATACTTTTACAACGCATATATAATAAAGTTCCAAGATATCTTAGATCTTCCTGTTATTAAAGTTAAATTTAAAACCAAAGGTGTAATATTAAATAAATGTTATTATAACGTTCAAGAAATGTGTGGAATTCAAGCTGTTGACTCATTTGCATGGTTAATATTATAATGTACATCATCTAAGATTGTTAAATTCAAAAAGAAGAACTGTTAGGTTTCTGGCCGGCTCTTCTCAGCAAAGCAGCATTCTGCGCAAGTGGTAGCTTACTCATGAACTGACTACACAGACATTTTTTATTGTAATAATTGACTTGATTGAATAAAGATACTTTGCATTTTAATTTGTCCTATACATTTAAATATTTGTAGTTATGCAAATCTACCAAATCCGAAAACAAACAAACACTGTAGAAGTCAAAGTAGACGTTTATATATGATAAAAAAACTATCTTACACTTACTTACTTTATATTTGAAGGGAGGGGTGGGGGGTATGTGAGTATTACATTCAGGGTACGTGCAGATGGTTAGATGGTTTTACACATTCAGTTACTCTCTGCGTGTTTATTTTATGACTTGAGTTTTAAGAAGTTAATATGTTTTAATATTACAATTCAAGACGTGTTACGACTTGAGAGCAGGATCAACTTCTAGTCTGGAAATAGAAAATGTCACAAAATACTAAGTTTCCTAAATGGCTAAATTATAAAGCTTTTTTAGTCTAACGATACCCTATAATAAAATATATTTTAGAACTCAAATCTAATTTACAATGCTGGTCTGAGTGCTTAATTTAAAATATGATGAAGTTCCTTGGAAGAAAAAAAATCATGAATACTTATATTTTTTTTCAAATTTCTTGTCTTTCTATCCTTTTGCCCATTGCCCTTTACCACGTACAAAATCACGTAGCGTCATTTCTTATTTGCAAATAAATTATGTAAAAATCTTTTCACATATTTTGTTACAATTTACAACACGAAAATTACTCCAAATTTTTGTATCAGTTTAGTAAATATGAGGTATGTAATGTAGGTATTTGCAAGCGATTATTTACGTCTCATGACAACGGCAGAGATCTCTGAACATTAAATCACTAATGTTATTAACATGACGCGCCACGCAACAGACGAGAATAAATGTTGTTTGGTGAAATGAAACTTCTTAATTAATTTGTTCTTGCTTATTACAGAGACATTAAACAATTGAACAGCGGACGTCAAACGTAACCCGCAGTATTCATTCAAAGTTTTGATTACACTTTTGATTTTCTGTACACTTTATGCTAAGTATTTAGGTGTAATATTTATTGAGTAACATTTATCAAAGAGTTCATTATTAAATACAAATGATGAACGAAAGAAAAAGTGAAGAAAGTAATATCTTATATTTATTTAAATAACTAAAAAAACGATTGCCTAACTGGTTTATTTGTATTATATTAAAGAATTATGTATAGAAATATCAGTCAAGTTAATGAAAATTAAAATAAAGTTCAATGAGATCTTCATCAACACGGGCAGGACTTGAACCTACAGGTTTCGAAACAGTTTCCATTTTTCTACCAACCGAGTCCTAATATCAAATATTATTATTATATAAAATCCTCAAGGTGAATTGCGACGCGATTTAGATTTGATTATAGTAGCATTAACTAAAAAACTTTTGGAATGATAATTATAATAAACAAAATATTACCTTTCCGAATGAAAAAGTACTTTAAAATATAACTGGATTCATTTACATAAAGAAAAATAAACATTTGTTATTTATTAAGTTTTATGTTTAACCGCTGTAAAATACCGTACTTAATTACACTAAAACAGTTAATTATTTTGTTTCCTTTATTTGTACATCGCGGCTGTATTGTTTCATTACGTCATTCACCCTAATCTGTTTTTTAAGAACTGGATTAATTACTTAAATATTAAGTTTAAAATAATATTTAATATCAGCAAACAACTAGGTATAATTCTAGCCACGTATTATTGGACATGGGGCAATATTTAATGATATTTTATAATTCGTATCGAGTCTGAGAATCAATTTTTAGTTAAATACACAGACCACTATACAAACATTTAGCAAGCATTGTAATCGGTAACGGAACTAGAAAATAATGTTTATCAAAACTATTTCAGAATCCAGAAATATTAGGTTCAATGAAAAGAAATAAATCTAATATTTTTAAGAAGACATTGATAAGATGCACATAATCTAGAATAGAATAACGTAAATGTATGGAACTTAGTTCGCAAATAAAGTATTGAGACAATGATAATAGAGAAAAAAAAGGTTACTTCCCCTGAGTATAAGAAGAAACGCTTTCAAATTATTATTAGCTTTTCAGTCTTCAAAATTTTTTTTTAAATACGAAAAGTAATCATTTCTATTAAACACTACTTATTTTAACCAAAAATTTATATTTTTGGTGATCACTATCAACTAAATATTAAGAGTTACGACCATTTTCATTATCAATTATGTGAATTATAATCAATAAATCAATTTAATACACAATTTTACATTATAAATTGGAATATCAATTTTCAGTAAAGTAGACCCACATGCTTTGAAGTAGTCCTTGATTCTAGAGACGACTAAAACTAAAATACACAAAAAAATCACTCTAATCTAAAAGACTTATTATTTTTGTTGTAAATTTATTAGTTTTTAATAGGAAACAAATAGATTTATAAGTAGGATGTAGGAAACTTATTATTGGACACATCGATATAATACTTTATTGAACAGATTAATTTATACTTTTGTCTGTTTAGATAAATATATAAGCAAATAAATCGACATCCATTTTTAAAACTTTTGAAGTTGATTTGTCATGTACACTAAGTATTTACTTTTAAAATAAAATTTTTGTTCAGTTTTTCTTTTTTTAGTATTTCATTTACGTTAGAAAAAAATACTTAAAACATATGAGCAAAAAATTCTAATAAATATTACACAAATGAGTAAGAAAAAGTGGCATTGAGAACTTTATTTAAACAGAGTTCAATAAAAATAAAGTCGCGTCCTATATTATTTGTAATTAGAATAACATACATTAATAGTTCGATTTAATTACTGCGATATAATGCACTATATTAACTATAACAAGTTATAAAAAAACTATTAACTCCATTGAAAGACGTATGTAGGGACCGTAGCTACCCCGCAGGGATATGGCGTGAAGATAAATAAAAAAATAAATAAATAACGACGATTTACTTTTTTGTAACTAAGTGGTGTATGTTAAATATTTAATTCATTATATAATAAATATCTACGACAAATTTAAGGAAAATATAAATGAGTACTCACTTAGCACGACTAACTTAGCACGACTACACGACAGTAAACAGCAAATTAGCTTTGAAGTTGCATCTGTATGTATCTATGTTATTAAAGTTACTGTATGTTGTCAAAGTTACTGAAAACACCTTTCAAAAGTCAACATGAAAAGGCAGAGACTCAAATAAATGTCTTAGAGCAAAATAATATTATCTTTAAAACAAAATAAGTAAGTTAGTATCGTTAATAAGTTGTATATGTTCTTATAAATAAATGAAAGTTGATTTAACTTTTAAAGTAAAGTTACATGTCTGCTCTCAGAACCAATTAGTCGCGAGTTGAGTGTAAACTAAATGTTTAAAAGAAATTGCTGGACAGGGTCGCGATGTTGAGGTCATTTTGTATTACTCTCTAGTATGGAAAATCGATTTTATCATTGTTAATATCATTTGTCAAGTTTTTATTTATGTGGTGAGATTATATTATAATATGTGTATCTTATACAATAATAAGAACTAAAACCCTTTGCGAATGCAAACGAGATCATCAGTTTGTTCTCAAAGTTTATAAATAAAAGGTATGCATTTTATGGATCACAAGAACGTCAAAATCTAATATTAAATAAGAATTTTACTCACATAAATAACATAATATTATATATTTCTTTAAACAAGCGCCACAATAAGATGTGAACTCGATATAGCGGTTGTTATACAAACTTATACGTAATGTAAATAAAGTACATGTAGACTCGAAACCGCAATCTCTATTGTCTACAAGACATGATGCATTTTATTATTATTATTAGTTATCGCGGACCGATCGCGGTGGAAGTCAATGGGGAAGGCTTACGTCCAGCAGTGGACGCATGACAGCTGATAATGATGATGATGATGATTATTAGTTATAAGGTTTTTAATAAGTAGGCACATACATGTCAATTAACTGAATAATATAATTTTTATTTACAAACAGTTAGTTAATATAAAAAATTCTGGTATATTAATTCTTAAATGACTTATTACATTTACAATATACACTAAAATAAAATTTCAACTCTCTAGGTTAAAAACTCTTCTATTTTTATAATCGGTGAGTTTGTGAATCCGTGACAAAATAAAGAAACTTCTTGCGTTCATTCTGAAACTACTGGTTCAAATAAAATGTATTTTAGAGATATATCTGGCTATATAATACCTTCTTCATCACTGAAAGATTGAACTTTCTAGAATTTATACAAAGAAGTGTTTGTAGAAAGAACAAGAAGAAGAAGAGGTTTAAAAAATGCCACAATCGCTTTGCAGAAGCTTTAGTTTTGAATTGCATGCTTTACAGTTAAAGTCTAAAATGATTTTCTTTAGATATATTTCCCGGTACTATTTTGCATATTTATTTATTCAGAGTAAGTATAACAATAATGAATTTCTATGAACATGACCTTTCAATCTAAATAATAATTCAGCGTTATTCTTCATAATGATCTGGTGATCATGTAACCGATTTGTCAGATAAACTGAAATTATAACAATTTTATTGCCAATACTAAAATAACTTGATAGTTTGACCTTTCAAAAGGTTAAGAAGGTCAAATACTTGATAAGCGGCCTTCTACAGGGTGGGCCAAAAATTTTTGCACTTTTAAACATGTCTAGAAATAAAAGTACAAATGTTATTTTATTTAAGATTTATTTAACGTAATTATCATTTATTAAAATTTATTTTTTTAAAATGACATCGTCGAGATGTGCCCCGTCTCGTCGTTGGCACTCCTGCAATCGACTACGTAAACTTTGGAAAACTCGTTGACACATGCTGCGAGGAATCGCGGCTATCTTCTCGTGGATGTTTTCTTTTAATTGGGATATGGTAGTCGGTTTATTAAGGTATACTCGACTCTTCAGATATCCCCACAAGAAAAAATCGCAAGGTGTAAGGTCCGGACTTCTGGGAGGCCATGGGATATCACCTCTGCGAGAGATCAATTTGTTAGGAAACATTTCTTTGACCACCGGTAAAGTCACGTTTGATGTATGGCATGTTGCTCCATCTTGTTGCATCCAAGTCCGGCTATTGTATCCTTCAAATTCATGCAACTGTGGTGTCAAAAACTCTCGCAACATTTTCACGTATTCCACTGAGTTCATAGTTACGTTATTTCCAAAGAAGTATGGACCGATTATGCCCTTTGCGGATATGGCAGCCCACACTGTCGTTTTTGGTGAATGAAGAGGCTTTTGGTGTTTATAGTGAGGGTTTTCCGTGCTCCAATATCGTCAATTATGTTTATTTACGTGACCATTAATGTGAAAATGGGCCTCGTCCGTAAACAATAAATTCTCAAGGCTGGAGAATCGCTCCAGTATAGTGTCAGCAAATAACTTGCGTTGAATGTAATCGTTTGGTTTCATCTCCTGTACAATTTGAAGCTTATATGGGTGCAGTTTAAGGTCCAAATGCAAGATTCGCCGCAGACTAGTTCTTGGTATAGCAAGAGCCGCCGACCGCTTACGCGTAGATGATTCTGGATCGTCCCTTACAGAAATTTCAACCTCCCGAATGTTCTCTTCGCTTCTTCTTGAACGTGGTCGCCCAGTTTGTTTAATATTCGTTGTCGATCCCGTTTGCTCAAACTTTTTAACCCAAGCTTTAATTGAATTAACACTTGGACACTCACTTACACGTTGTAATCCGTATTCAACTCTAAAGAGGCGTCGTACAATAACGTAGGAATCGTTGTTTTTGTAAAATTGTTTTACGCAAAAAGTACGCTGTTGTCCCGTGAAGCGCTCCATCGTGACTAAAATTGCATTAAACGACGCACAATTTCCCGCCACGCGCACGCCCCTTGCTCTCACGGTTTTGGAGAAATCAAGTGTTGCTATTTGCAAAAATGTTTGGCCCACCCTGTATAATAAAATATTGGTGTATTTCGTTGTAATGCATATCTTAAACTAAAAGGAATTTGTCAAATTATTAATAAGAAATGATTTCGAAATGATTATACAGTTTTATATTATAAGAACCCAGACTTTTCAGATTTTTCAGATCTTCGTATATAAGTTATACAGTGCTTGTATATAATATATGATACCCAATGTACAATATGTATCAAAGAGGTATGAAATATATGAAAACATTATTAGAGACAATATTATAAATTCCTGCGTATTATTAATGTAGTTTTTGGGTGTCCGAAAACTATTTACAGACGGTCAAATCATTGAAGTTCCCACACACGCACTAAATTGCTCAGCTATACCTCCGAGGATCAAAAGTAAAGTTTTATAATTTGCATAGTTTATCTCATTGTCTTAATATTCACGTGTTTGAAGTATTAATAACACAGAGATATAAATTTGAATATGAGCATTTTCGTTTCCATTCATTCCTTCAATAAATAAGAGAGCACAAAGATATTCTCCCATTATTAAAGAGGCGTATTTAAATTATTTTCCTTTGATATCATATGAGTGTTGTTGGTTCTACAAATATTTTTATTTACTTCTATTTTTACACTCTGTTATGGGAATTTAATAATAATAATAATAATAAAGTAATCACAGGTTATGTCGTTCTAGTTTTGTTTCAAAACACATCAAAATAATATATAGTAGTATATAATTGAAACAAAATACACATCCATTTATCGTATTCAAGAATCACTAGTTGAAATGATGATAAGTATATGAAAATTCGTTTGTATGATTATTTCAACATATACGAGTAGGTTCCAAAATATTTATCATTGGCCATGTTTTTGTGAATTTAGACTAAAAAGTTAAGTTTACTGAAATTGTTTTCGCAAATAAGTAAACAATTATGAAAAGTGATCATAATGGTTTACTTATTAGCGAAACTCCAACATTTTTTATTTAAATAGGACCTTTGTTTCTATCTTGTTTAAGATTTTAAAGTGTACTTACACAATATAAAATCAAATGCAGCATACATACATCTAATATATACATATGAAATATACATATACATATGAAATGTTCCATTCTTTTGTTGATATGACATAGGATACACCGTAGTAATAAATGAGTGCACTTAATTGATCTCCTGTACAGAGAAGGTCAAGAGTAACGAGATCCGATGTCAATTATTTAATGTTCGTTCAGTTTGCTCTACAATTTTAACCTTCTCTTAAGAACCTTGTTTATAAGAATATATTTTCTTATTTTTTCTCAAAATAGACTTTTTTAAAAACATCTTTATTAATACGCTATTGTTATATCAGGTGTGTATGTAAGGGTCTTAAAAATAATGGCGGTGATATAAATAACCGTTGATAAGCTGGTAACGAGAGGAAGATTATAATTACTCAGTGGAAAGATTCAATTGTGCCTAAAAAGCTATAGCACAAAAATAAAAATGAAATATACATAACATTTTAAGCTGACAAAATTTAGTAATATTTTTAATACTACATTTCGAGGTAATTTTCACCAAAACTAATAAGTATATTTCACTGTCGGTTATTGGGAAACTGTTTATGTTACAGAATCAAAATGTTATTTCCATTCAGAGTTAGAAAGAAGATTGCTTTCATAAATGAATGTCGCGTTGTTTTAACCAGGTTCATTGCAGAAACACTACCTTTTAAACTACAGTCCTGACGTGAATACGATTAGTTTATATTTACTTATTTACTTTACATAATTTTGGTGTCATAATTAGTCTTCGCAAGAAATAAATATTTTTCTATTATTTATCTGTAATAATATAATCGAACAACGTGCTATCTCACGGGCAACTAAATGCTCCTTTCTCATATCATGATCTTTTATTTCTCCGTTATAATCTTTCTACTCCCAAACGCAAAGGTAAGGTTATTCTGAGGCGTAATTTCAAATCAATAAATTGGGCCAATTTACTTTCTGACGCTAGAAACACTGATTGGTCCAGTGTATTTAACGCTCCTACAATAGACTTAAAAGTAGAATTATTTAACTCTTTTATCACGTGCTTATATGATTCCCACGCCCCCATCAAAAAGATCAAAGTTAAGCACTATCCTGCACCGTGGCTAACCGCCGATATAAAGAGCGAGATGAACAAACACAATAAAACCAAGTCACGTTACAAGAAGTTCCCAACTAATGATAACTTTGCTACTTATAAAAAGTTACGCAATAGATTGTGTAGAGACGCCAAACGCCGTTATATTTTCTCTTGTGCTAATAAGTCTACACCTCCACAATTGTGGAGATTTTTTCAGTCACTAGGTGTGGGTAAATCTCAGCCTTCTTCAAATACTTATATTAATTTAAATTCTCTTAATAGTTATTTTTCGACACCGCCACTTATTATAGATAATGTGAAAAAAACCTCAGTTCTTACTAAATTAAATAATATCACTCCACCTATTTGTGACAGTTTTACCTTCGCTGAAGTTACGGAGTGTGATGTTAAGACAGCTATAGTTAGTATCAGTTCCCGAGCAGTGGGTGAGGACAACATTAGTCGAGACATGTTAATTCCGCTTCTTGACATTATATTGGCTGTTATAACACACATTTTAATCTTTTCATTAACAACCAATTCCTTTCCTTCTCCTTGGAAATTAGCACATATACTTCCTCTACCTAAAAACAATAATCCAAGTTCTCCCTCCCACTTTTGTCCCATATCTATACTTCTTTTCTTATCCAAAGTCCTAGAAAGCGTTATATCCAAACAACTAACATCTTTTTTAAACATGAACAAGCTCTTTAGTCCTTCCCAATCCGGTTTTCGTACTGCACACAGCACATCCTCCGCCTTGCTTAAGGTTACTGAGGATATCAGATACGCTATGAACAACCAAAACCTTACTATCCTTGTTCTATTAGATTTTAGTAATGCTCTCAATACTGTGGATTTTGATATATTGCTAGGGATCATGCGCAGTCTTAACATATCTCCACCCGTAATTGAATGGTTTCGTACTTACCTGTATGGACGTCGACAGATTACCTGTTCTGATGATTCGTCTTCTGAATGGGCTGAACTCTCTGCTGGCGTTCCTCTGGGCGGCGTTTTATCTCCTCTACTTTTCTCCATTTTTATTAATGAAATCACAAAAATTCTTTCATGTTCCTACCATCTATATGCTGACGATTTGCAACTTTATAGACATTCATCATTTGCAGATTTAAATATAAATATTAATCAGATTAATTATAACTTAAATTTAATAAAGGAATGGACTGCGTCTTTTGGGCTTCTTGTGAATCCCAAGAAATCGCAGGCCATTATTATAGGTAGTAGACATTTTAGAAATAAGATTATTATTAATAACCTCACTAATATTTTATACGATGAATCAATTATACCTTTTTCTGATGAAATTAAGAATTTAGGATTGACATTTGACAAATTTTTATTGTGGACTGCGCAAGTTAATGATACCAGCAAGCGCATTTACATGTCTATTCACTCTCTTAAACGTTTGCAGAATTTCCTACCAATGCGTACTAAAATCCTCCTAGCGCAATCTCTTTTATTATCCCTTCTCGACTATGCTGACGTTTGCTATCTGGATGTATCTGAGGAGCTGCTTAACAAATTAGATCGCCTTCAAAACTTGTGTATCCGCTTTATTTCTGGATTACGCAAGTTTGACCATGTTTCAGTCTTCCGACATCAACTTAAGTGGCTCCCAATCCGCCTTCGCCGGAATATGCACGTCCTAATCGCGCTGTATAATCTCTTCTCCAACTCAGCTCCCTCCTATCTTCATCAACGGTTCCATCTTGCAATTCCTAGTAGTCGTCCTAAACGCTCCTGTGTTATAGTAAAACCCTTTGATATTCCCTCTTATAAATCGCACTTTTATTCCAAATCGTTTACTATACAAGCAGCGCGGTTATGGAATTCCTTACCAACCATCCAGTCTTTCTGTCAGGGTATTTAAACGTAAATTAAACACTATTATCTCTCACACGATTAAATTATAATGTACAATAGATATATGTATTTTTATATGTTATTATTATATGTATGTATCTTATTTTCTATAGTATTATTATATGTATGTTCTTCTTAATTTATGTAGGCATAAATGTATATGTATGTATCATATTTTATATAGTATTATTATTATGTACATTATTATAACATATCTATGTACCATTCTCTGCCCTCTTAAACCTTCTGTCCAACACTCTAAGGGTAGCTGGAAGAGATCTCGTTGTAGAGATAAGTTAATCCTATGTGTATGTCTTTTATAATTGTCTTTTTTTGTAATTTTTTTTTATGGTGCATAAATAAATAAATAAATATTTGTTAAAAATGTCATTGGTCATTCTGATAAAATAAAAATATACTTAAGAGGTGGATGAAACATTGTTTATTAATAAAAAAGATATCAACTTATTGCAGACAAAGTGTTACTCTTCTTGTCTTTATTAGATTATTAAATATTCCAAATACTATTTTTAAGGATATATTCCAGTTTCCTAAATATTATTTAATTATAATATTTAATAAACTATTTCCTCTAGCCCTGGAATTGGTTTAAATTTTCTGAAAACAGGTCTGATGAACGAAAACTAGATTTAGTTATAATTAACTATTTTTGACACTTTAATTTAAATGATTATTCAGTAGAATTCGATATAATAGTCATCAAATTTGTAAATATTTTTTCTACCAAACCAATGTTAAATAAAGAATATATCGCGTACATTTACATTTTATACAAACGATATTGTAATACCGTGAGCTATATATTTAAAAAGATTAGTTAGTCGCAGAAAAATGGAGATCGCAGTACTATTTCATTACATTCTAAAAATCATATGAACTATTAGTTTAAAATATACTCATAAGAAAGGAATATTTCACAATTCTTTACTCAATTATACAATAGATTTAAACACACAAAATTATAATATTAATATTATATAACAATTTTAAAAGCTGCAGCTAAGCCTGCGGCCGTTTATGACATTTCTGTCATAACAATAGCTTTAAATATGAATTAATTAAATTCTGACAAAACAATTATTCTGAACAACATTATTAAACTCACACATATACATTACAAATATATTTACACCCATAATTCATACATTTGTGCTTAACATATATAAGTGTACAAACATAATAATTTAATATCATGAAGGTGGCTTCTCCCAACATGTCAAATCAGTAACTTTTACCACTTTATTATAATACTAGCTGATTCCCTCCGCTTTCGCTGGGCACACTATTAATTTGGATGTGAACTTAGGTTGCTATGGTAACCTTTGTCAAAGCATCCGTTGTCATCGTAACCGTTGCTATGGTAACCGTTACTATAGTAACTCTTACATATATATTTAGATGTTTAGTATATATAGATGAGTATATATAGATGTTTAGTAACAACAATTGTTATAAGTAATTGTAAATTCTGAAAAGTAATATAATACAATAACATAAAACTTTAATACGTTTATATTATTTAGTTTTACTACATATTATTCCATTATCCACCTTACAAAATATTATATCATGAAACTTCAATATGTAGGTAAAATATAAATATAATATAATAGGCGTATCCCGCGAGAGAGAATGAGACAACATTGTTTTATTGTATTTACATAATTGTAGACGAAACATTTTAGTACAATATTATAACTTTTAATTAATTTAAATAATATAATTATACGACTTCCATGTAATAAAAACTTTATCTTTAACTATGTATTCTTAATATTATTTTGTGGTAATCAAAATAAATAATAGTCCCTAAATAAATTTGAAAAATTATTAACTTTTTTTAACCTCATATGGCATTATTTTAGATAGATCTTACTACGAGTATAAATATGTTCCGATCAAAATTAATATTGGATCCTGAACTATGTTTAGCTCCTAAGGGTTGAAATTGCAATTTGTTTCTTATCTCGTGCTATACACGACTTGTGAAGTGTTGATTTTATTCGAACTAATCTGCGATACCAAAATCATATACCATATAGCAAGATAGTGGTATGGTTAGATTATATTAAGCCGGTGTCTGCGGAAGGTCTCCGAATCCCGACTTAATCTGAATATTATTAAATTATACAGTCACTCTTCAGGGCTGATAATAAAATGTTGTATAATATCATTTGACAATAGTAAGCATCAACATGACCGGTCTAATGAACTTTGCAATTTTGCGTACTTAAACGTTCTTTTAACCAGTTAGGTTAACGAAAATTTTAGAAAATTTATAATCTGTGTTTATCATAAATTCCACTGCTCTTTATATATATACTCATATATATATATATATATATATATATATATATATATATATATATACTAGCTAGCTACGTTAGGTAGCATTTATATAAAACCTAATTTTCATTCTTATTAAAATTAAAATGACTTAAGTATTATTTAGTTTACGTATTATTTTTTATACTTCTATATTACTTTGAAATTCTAAAATTAAGCACACTAGAAGTATTCTTATTTTGATTACAAATAATATTGTAGTAAAAAAACACGACTATGATGCAGTAAAACAAAAATGTTGATGTATTTGACACAGTTTTAAAGATTAGGAGATACGCGAGTGAGTATTATTTATAATTGCCCAGATTTAATTTTAATTCCTGTACTTATAGCTTCTCTAAAAGTTTGCTCTAAGAGACCTCATCATCTACGATGACATCATCTACGATGATGTGTTTCTTTTATAATCAACAATATAATATTAGAACTTTTAAAAATATTTAAAATTTTAATAATATTCTGGTAAAAAGTTGGTTCGATTGCTGAAGCAGAGGTACTATAAGGTTTTCTGGAAAGAAATAAACGCGTCGAAGCGGAAAATTTATTTCATTGTTTATAGGAATCACCTCCAAATTTGTATTTTTAAATTTTGTTATATGAATGTGAACAACGTGGTACTTTGTAATTATATACAGTAACATTTTGTGCCCCTTTCTTGTTATAATTTAAAAAGTTCGATAAATATAGAGGTCAATTTGTCCGCCAAATAGACCCAAATATTATCCAAATCCCTAAGGGTTATATTAAATTCTTCCGGCCCACACAGAACTTCTTGTGGTTAGTTATTAATTATTTATTGCTGTTAGTAATTCAAACAGCAAAAATATCAGTTTGATTGAGGGTATTTTTATTATTCAAAGGTTTTTGTTTAAGAACTTCGAATTAATCGAATATTGAAATATTTTTTTATAATATTTTTATTAAGATATTCACAATTGCTTTAATGATAATTGTGAATACAAAAACGGGACATTATTAACATACACATTTTGTAAATGCTTAAATATTTTAAACCATTTTAAATGTTTCAATAAACGGGTAACCAGACTAAGATTCCAAGCAAAGATTACCCTGAGGCTACCTGAGTCTATTTAAATTTCAAAGTCTAAGTAAATTTCAGTACGAAATTCTGCCTCTAAAGCTCTAGTACTGATATTATTCAAATCAACACTGCTCAAACTACTATCTTAAATGCTAATTATTCCAAAATTAAGGAATATATTTCACAATCTCTTATTTTATTATATATTTAACAAAGCCATATCAAAATGTAATCTCAATTCAAGCGCACAAGGTACATTGTTTACATAAATGTATATCATTTTATTCGTAAGAGAATCACTTCAAAATTATTTTTTTAACCACGATCGTGACCTGGATATCCATGTTACGATCGTCGTTAGAATGGATATTGGAAAAGTATATATCTATTTCTATTCTATATAAGTTCCTACAAAGTAAGAATATATTAGGTTCAGGTACGACCTGAATAATGAAACGTTCCTCAAGTAAACTACATCTACGATGTCAATATTTTGTACCTTAACACGTAAAAGACGTTTTTTCAATAGCTCTATAGCCCACTCTACCATACGTAATACGACGTAGTTCATTTGTTTCCGAAATTGATACTATTACAAATGTAAATAAGTGTTATTCGTTTCTTTACTTGTAAGTCGAAATTTCAAGATATTTTATTATATATTTTTTAAATACTTCAAATATGGTCTTCAACGTAGTTCTATTTGGAATATCATTTTCAGAAATTCTTTCGAAATTGGTTCTGTGTGTGATTAATAGCCTTTATTTATGTGTAAAATATGGCGATCTTTATATTTGTTGTCGGAAAACTCCACAAATGATAAAAATAATTCAGTAACCGAGATTTGAAATAAATTCTCATCAACAAGAGCTCAATATCACATTAGCCAGAATGAATAACAGTCTACTAAATGTCACAATTGTAAAATTTTGAGCAAAAACTGGTATATTTTGCCTTACGAATCTTGCAATATGATTATTATTAATATTATTCGTTAATAAAATTTACCTATGATATTTTCATAATAAACGAAATTTCCTCATTTTTCTTTTTTCAATTCAGCTACAATTTTTAAACATTCTTAGCTGCAATTTTCACTCATTTTTGTTCTTCTGATTTGCTTACTAAGTAAGTTCTAAATTTTGATTAACTTATTAGTCATAAAAAAATACTCTAGCCCATTCTATTATACTTTTAGACGCCCATATAATAATATACATGAACAGTAACACAAGGAAATGTGATAAAGTATATTACTTTTTTCATATTCATGAGATAAATCCAGTTACGAACCGAACCCTGGTAAAAAAACAGTCGACTCTAATGAAATTATTAGTTGTAGTGTTTGGAAATTTGGATTTACCTATCAATCCAAATTTCCACTTAACGTAATAAATATTAATAAATAACTTTAAAAAGAGCCCATCTACCGATTCAACATACATATATGTTTAAAACCTTAAATTATACATGATGGAGAATATTTTAGAAATATATTTTATAGAGGTAAACATTATGCTTAGGAAATGATGTTCTTAAAAATAATACGATTGCTATTTTTATTTATTGTTGTAAACACGGATTGAAGCTTACTAAGCGATGTTATAATTATGAAACTGTAAGTAAATACTATAAAACGCCTGGCGCATATACGTATACGTAATAGTTTTCATAATAAAATTGTAATCTTCAGTAGAAACTATAGACACTCTACGACACGACCACGACGCGACACGACACGACGCGACGTGACACGACGCGACACGACACGATATATAAAAGCAATTTATTATACAATAGTGTATATTTTATAAAGATATTATCGACGTAATTCAAGTGTAACAACCAATAAAGTTTATCACGTTACTGCCCTTCCGCCTTTTTACGAATAAATCCATGATATAAAGATAAACTTTTTAACAAATTTAATTTATTATGCATATGCTATCTACAAAAATATAACCCTTCTATATGCAAATATTGGTTTCTAAACAGTGTCGAGTAAGAAGTCGTTTTAAAGTATTTTTAAGAAACCACGTGCCAAGTAAATACGTATCTAAAATCGTCTCAATTGTAAAACATAAAGTTAAACGTTTATAAACAAAACCTCCCAAATGTCTATACACCCTTGTTCTGTAGTATATTTATATGAAAGTTATTAGTGCCGTGTTGTACGATAGTGAAGAAGTGATATTATATTAAACCGGTGTCTAAGGGAAGTCTTTCCGGACCCGGAGAACCCGGCTTAATCTAAATATTGTTCAAACATTCGCTCGCTCTTCAGCGCTTTGGCTGTTCACAAATATATATTATAAATGATAAATGGTAGTTTTATTATATCATTATATTATTTAATTCTGATCTGAATTTTACAATACAGGAGTATGTGTAAGTACGAGTAGTGAGTACGTGAGTGAGACCGATGCGACTGAAGCAAATACACATTAAATTATATTTGCAACTTATAGCTAAATGATAACTAATGAACGCTGTGTATTATTAAACGCCAACGCTGCTTTGAATGGTGTAAAGTTCGTACAGCATTGATAACAAAATTTATCATAATATCATTTTGCAATACTCGGCGACTGTTAAATGAACTTTACAAACTTTCTTACACAAATGTAAGGAACATTTAAGTAAGGAAAGTTACAAAGTAAAGTTAACAAGTTGGTTCAACGAAGCTCAAAATATAGAAATTTAAAAGTAGGAAAATTTTAGAAAAGATCTCAGAATATAAAGTAAGACAGTAAGATACAGGTTCAAAAATACCACACAAATACATGTATATAAATATAATAAAGACAAAATATATGTTTTTGTTTTACAAAAAAATTACAAAATTAATAAAAAACTAATAAAGAATAATATATAAAATTAAAAACGAGTTCCTTTAGGTGTTCTTTTTATGTACCTATATGATATATTATTTAAAAGAGTATTTCTCTGTTGGATCCTTTAAATCTTATCACTCCTGCAGTAGGCATTTCTGTATCAGCAAGGTATTCTTTTTGAGGTTTTATACTCTTGTCTAATTAAATCGATTTATCTACAGCGGATCTTAAAAGCTTATTAACCCTTCTTGCCCGACAAGGATCGTAATTAACCAGCTTCTGAGTTTATCTCTGTATTAATTACTTTTATTATAATTTTTTCTCTTTATTATAATTTGTAGAAATTGTTTTTTGTACAAATATTATAACAAGCAACATTATTAATTTTAAAGCTATTTACCTACTTTAAAAGAAACTTTTTAAAATCTAATGATATAATTTACCATTTCACTGTAGAGCTTTAGCAAAAAAAGAAAATTAGTAAAAAACGACACAGAACAATGTCGTGACGTAAACAACCCATATTATTTTTATTATTTTTATTATTTTTTTCTCGTCAGCTGTTATGGTCATAATTATTTATGTTCTTAATTACTGTTCTAACTATTGAATAATAAATATTTCATCGTTCAAACCCAAAGTTAAGCTATATTATTTATAAGCTTAATCAACTAATAATACGTTACGAATATTTATTTGTAAAAAGTACAAATATATGGAATTAAATGACTTTTAACAATAACTGCAGTTTAAAGAAAAACTTGCTGGCATAAGTTTATAATTGCTTAACTGCAATTCCTGACTCTCTCAGGGCGGTGTTATAAAACTTATAAAAGAGTTAGTTTAGGAGGGTGCAAGGGTGTTTTTTAAAATAGATTAACTTTATCAAAGTAGCAGATTACTTGACAATAGGACACACTCTGGAGCTTTCAAAGAAGATGCTTAATCCAATGTAAGGTAGTACCATCACTTAGAGACTTAAGGAAACAAGAAGTTTACTACTTTACTCCGATATTATGTTAGAGGATGAAATAGTAGTGTCAGCGCTTATATAAACTACTGCCGAATAAATATTGCAGCTATGGTGTATAGCTTTGCTGCAACACTGTATAAAATGTAGCTTTAAGGTATCTTGAAGCCAAGTTTTATACATTTACATATTTCACTCGTAGTGGGTTTTAGTTTTTTTTTGTATTTGACAGCTTTGCTTAAGAGAAATAGTTTCATAGCCCGCATGATATCATATTCCTTTGTTTCAAGTATTAATATTACAGCGATGTAAATATTGTTAACATAAAGCCTTATTGGCTTCGACAGTAGTGATATAGTGTGCTTGATGTTTACATTTCATTTATTGTACACTTCTCAATTATATGATACCTCATAAATATTTTATTTATTACATTTTTATGATTATACTTATGTAATAATTTATTTATTTACTTGTTGTGTAAATAATTTTATTAATTTAAACATTTTATTTATTTTTTATTATTATTATTATTTTAAATATTTTTATATTAATTGAACCTAACGATTAATCAAAGTTTGGATTATTTATAATTTTTCTATATTCTAGCTATAATACGAAATAACAAAAAAGTATTTAATCCGGAATAAGTATTTCATTCATATTATTATCTTACTAACAATAATATGAATTATATAAATAATAATACAACACAACATTACATTAATTTCCCTATCACTCTCAGAGCCTCATAAGTAAAAACAAATCCAGAATATTCCCAACCTGACATGTCTCAACTGCTGTCGTATTTAATAACAATCCACAGAGAAATAAATAAATAATAAATAATATATAATATAAAAACCATAAATTTTATATAATGGTGTCCTAAAGACAAAATGTATTAATGAAATTTTGCTTATATTAAAAGTTTTCTACAATTTTACACAGATTTTAGAGTAGTATCATATGGTTCATAAAAATGGCAATGTGAAAGTAACCATTTGAGAAACCTTCTAGTTGATGAATCAACAGTAGGCTACTTCTGGTAACTTTCGGCTTCTTCTATCTTATGCTATTTTAATTACAACATAATGACAGCAATAGTTCTTTTAATTTAAGAACAAGAGTAGGCATCAGATAACAATAAAGTGTAAATACTAAATGATGCCGTAGATTAGGCGTTAACTGATTAACACCTAATCTATGGCATTAGGCGATTGCCTAACTACATGTTGTAAGTTTCTAATCGGTTTTAAGGTATACTGTCATTTATCCTATACCCAAACATTAAGAGAGATTAGGTGGGTTTTATAACTTAATTGTTTCCGTAATTATAGCTCATTTAAATTAATGATACCCAACTCTTACTCTTAAAAACTAAAATTTGGATAACAATAATTCACAAATTATTTCCCGCTCAGTGACATCATATCAAAATATTAACAAGAAATTTGAAAACTAACGCTCAGGATTGATTTAATTAAGTATTTCATGAGCATTGTAACTGTAGATTCCTACGAGATATTTATAAGACTTAAGATTTCTTCCAAAATATTTATAATAATATTATTGTCTTGTATTTAGGTAATATGTACAATTTTGAGGTTGTAATTCAATAGCTCTACAAAAATTTGCGAAGGTATCGTTGACTGTACTTAGCTGGTACTCTGTTATATTTTAAATGGCTGAAAGATGACACTATTATTAAGCATAAGATCTCAAAACAATACCATATGTATACTTGTTTACGACGACAAACAGCTAAAGTTTACACGTAACATGAATCACAAGTACATAAAAAGAAAAATAATTTACTTCCTAAAATATTTTAAACAAATAGTAGTCTGTTATCAAATTAGACTTAATACAATAAGGATTAATCCTTCAAACACCATTTTGCACATCTACAATCACTCTTTTATTTTCTCATTAAGCACAATTCCGACATCATTTATTTTTCTATAATTCCCTCAATCATAAGACTTGTTTCCTTTATTAATGTCTCTCGTTTTCGATGCCTTCCATTTTGTATCCTATAAACATGCTTCATTTATTCGTCTTCTCTTTAACACGTCCGTAATCTCTCTTCCTCTTTTAATCATCATACCAACATTCAACTTCCAAACCTCAGTAACTTCCCTTTTTTTTTTGGACTAGCTCCATGTTCCGGGTAGGCTCAAAAACCCTACTCCACTTCCCCCAGAGACCTGATATTACCTCTGCGCCTCTCGAATCTATAACCATGCTGTTAAAGTGTTTGACTTTTTACGTCTGGCCACCTACCTGGTGCCAACCGTCCTTGGAAATGTTTACCTAAATAATAACCTGAATAATAGTTATTATTACTAGTATTTTCAAATTGTCAAGCAAAGTGAGTTAGTTACGATGGTCGGATATGTGAATTGGTGTTACTCATTATAAAATGAGTACCATGCAATTTCATGTGTGTAATATATATTAAAAATAAAACAAAATACTCCTTGGGTTTTTCGAAGGTATGAAATAATGCTATTGACGAACTAACAGCTTCGAAAATTACATTCTTATATACTTTTCTTGGTAAAAATATAGTTTTGGGTGTTATTTATAGATCGATATTCGGTATATAAATAACATCCATATTTATTTCGTAATCATATCTGGAACTGTTATTTGTGAATACATTCTCAAAATTTTAAGGCATTATTTCAACAGAAAAAAACAGATTTATTATCTTCTAGCGACTCACATCTATCCTAATTTCACCTTGCTTAAGTATTATGCCATATCTAAACATAGATCAATATCACTGGACTTCGATTTCAAATATCAATTAAGCGGTAATGGTGTATACTTAAATGATAAATATCAATTAACTGACCGAAAAGTCGCCATGAATGGAGTCAGCGATAGAATACAAAGTGTTTTGAGCATTAAGTACTTTCGTTGACATTAATAATCTCACCTATTTAATATTACCATTTCACCTTGAGCTACCTCGTGCTTATAAAATAAAGTAAAAATAAAATATTGAATGTACGTTCATTTATTCATGATTATAATAGTTTATCATTTCTCTTATTATTTCAATGACAAAATTGCAACCAGTTTTAATATAAAATAAAATGTATACTTAATTTGATCAATATATTTACGAAACCAGAAATCCTTGACTTAATACATTTCCACTGAAATATATTTCCACAAGCTAATTTCCTTTGAGAAATCATTTGATTAAAGAGCCGCTTATTAAATGTCAATACATATTGAAGTCAATTAAGTATTGGTAGATTTATATTTTATTCTCCCTTTATTTTAAAAGTTTAGTTAGTGTGAGACATGTGGACGCTTTTTCAATTGTTGGCGATATTAGCAAGTAAACAACTTCTTTTTTGTAGCACTATTTTACTATAATTTTATTGTAGCTTGATCTGTGTTGTGGTTAAATTTATGTTTCATGTCCACATAAGATAAAAAAAAAATTATTGATCATAAAAAATATTGCTTGATTAGGTCTTTTTTGCACCGAAATTTAAGAATTATTCTTGACTAAAATTTACATTATCTTGCTCGCATAATCATTCTAAAATTATTTCTCATTTTCACAAAAGCATTGGAACTCTAAATACAGACCTACTGTACTGAAACGGAGTGAGCATTCTCGGTACTCATCTTGCACTGACTTTTGTCATACCCAGGTGATCATATAGGATTCGCAAAATGGTGGTATCTGATACTCTAACTAATGCAGATAATTGTTTTTTCTTCATATGGGCATCCTCTAATACAATTTTCTCCACTTTTTCGACGATGTCCGATATGGTGGCCTCAACTGGCCTTCCTGAGCGGGGGTCGTCTTCAATTGACTCTCGACCATGTTTATAAAGACCATGCAACTTGTAAATCATTGTTTTACTAGCGCACTGTTCCCTATAAACGACTCCCACTTCATTCAAAATGGTTTGAGCGTTCTTTCCTTGCTTGGTAAGGAATTTTATCACAGCCCGGTGTTCAATTTTCTCCATAGTTTCAGTTTTCTTCCGGATTGACTTGTTCAGCAGGCGACTTTTCGTAAACGAATGATGCAATTGGGTTGAAACTCGGTATTTATATTAATGATGAGTCTCCAATTCGTATGACACCAAGCGAGCGCCCCTACCCCCGCTCCATCCTCTCCATTCCACGAACTTTTGGACCTCCCCTCGTAGGTTAAAATGTCAGCTTAATATTTCTTATAAAATAATATTGGTTTATTACCAATGAAAACATGAAATTTGCCGAAACGTCCACAACTCTCCAGAGCAATAACTTTATTTACTTTCACTATTTATCTTGTGAATACGATAAATTTTGGCAGTTTTTGTTTGATTCTGCATCTTTATCCTTATCCTGATTTACAAAAGAGGAATCATACGGAAATTTGACAAATAAATACAAATTATCTTTTTCCTGCTATCATTTGTCAAAACAATAACTGTAGTCCCTTCAGAAATTCTGTATCTCAAAATCTTTTCCTGCTACCACAACAACTACAAAAATCACATACCATGAAGCTACTCCCTTTTAACATGGTTTTGGTTTTCAAACAATATACGTTAAGCAAATCTAACCTATTCAAATTCTTTGAAATGACCAAAAAGGAGAAAAAACTTTGTCAATCAAGATTTGCAAAAATCTTATTTATCTATTTATTTAATTTATCTATTTATTTATTTAAATACTTTATTGCACTGCATAACATAAAAAAAATAACAAGAATAGACAATAAAACATAAACAGAAATATAAATCGTGCAAAATTCGCTTACAGCGATCTCTTACACACAACCTTTGAAGATGATTTACAATGAGAGATCAGAAGGGATAGTGCAAATGAAAATATCATAGTAATATGCATAGTTGATAAATATATTTATACTAGAAACAGTATATACTTATAAACCTACATATTTTATTATACATTTACATTCATATATTCATATATATTCATATATATATATATATATATATATATATATATATATATATACTATACTATACTTTACATTTATTGATAATGTTGTTTTAAACAATTTCTTAAAACTGATAAAGTAGGAGATTTTCTAATTACCTTCTCATGAAGTTTGACTCTCAAGAGTTCAAAATCACACAATGTAATAATCAAAAAATTTCTGGAATTAATAATGATGCTCTCATAATAACCGGTTTTTTAATATGGTGTTCTGAGTATAATTAATGCTCTATAATTGTAATTAAAATTTAGAATAACATAATTTATAATTTTATAAATATACGTATACATCTTTTTTACAAAACTCTATAAGAAGAAGAAGATGGTTTTACTTTCATTTAGTGAGCTCTATGAATATTCGTAACATCATAATCGATGGATGTTTTATGAAAAAAACTCTACAGTCTGTTAGTCGATGATTCGTGACCAGGTATTTAAAATATGTTGATATCTGACAGACTATGACTAATTACACTGAGTTATGTATTAATATATATAGTTCCAAAACTACTAAAACTTTTAGTTATAATATGATAACTCATAACGCATTAATGATAGAGCAAATGATTCCTTTATTGACATTATATACTTTGATCTTTAACTTTACGTTTTTAAAGAACATTAAAATGTCCTTCATTCTAAGAGATGACAAAAAAAATATTTGTAAAGTACACATTACATTCGACTTAATTAAGTTATTCTAATAAATACGATTTGCCTAGAAAAATAAAATCTTTCGGTTTCGTACAGTACAAACAGAATATTGAATTGAATTTATTGAATTTTGAAAATTACAATTTTCATTTGTAATCAAACAAACATATATCGTAAACGACTACAAAAGTATAAACTGTGTCGCAGCCGTTTACGCCCATTCCGGGACTCCGTGTATGTTCTAGAATCATATAAGACGTATTCAAATATTCAGTAAATTAACAATTCTTATAAATATTACTTTCTATACAATAACTACATTATAATAAATAATTACTATTCGTTTTTGAGACAAAAATAAATAAAAATTTATATTTTTCGCTTAAACTTAATTAAAAATTATTAAATTGTTATTATTACAATATTATTAAAGAATTAAATAATGTATTTAAATAATAAACAATGATTTATTGATTAATTATTAGAGTTAATTAGATTATTATAAGAATGTGAGGTGGGTATGTGTTGTGTGTGTGTGTGTGTGTGAGTGTGTATGTGTGTATGTGTCATTATTAATTATAAATAAGTGTCTCTGTTTCATCATATGAAAGTTTCTGTAAGTAATTACAAATTTTATTTTTACAGCTCCAGTATGTCAGTGGATATATGTTTAAAATTTTATTTAATTTATTATAAATCAATGAGGAAAGGTATTCATAATTCCGTTTTGGTAGTGCAGTATGACATCGTTTGGTTTCACATGGTTGTTTAGAGCGACGAGTGAATGAATTATCAATTATGAAAGGTAGTGTCTGATGTTTTCGTAAAATCAGTTGTCTAATATACAATTGTCGTACTGTTAACACATTGGCATTGCTGTATAGCTCATTGGTAGGTGAAAGCATTGGTTTTGATAAGATTACTTTTAGTACAGCTCTTTGTGCTCTCTCCAATCGAAGAAAACGAATTTTACTAGATCCACCCCATGCTGTTACGCAATAAGAGAGAATTGATTGTATCAGAGAAAAGTAAACTGTTGTTAGGATGTTTGGATCAGCAACCGCCCTCAGCCTTTTAAAAACAAATATCAATTTTCTTACCCTAACAACCGTTGAGTCTACCTGATCCTTCCAAGTCAATAAATGATCTATTTCGATTCCTAAATATTTAATAGTATGGGCACGGGTTAGTGTAGCACAGGAACAGCTAGTACCTCGAGATAAACAGCGATGTGCTTGAATTGAATAAGTCTGATCAGGCAAATATATAAAAAGAATATGAAAAAATCTTTTACTTGTGACTTTGATGTAAAGTTTTATTACATTACAAACTAAACAAATGTGTACCGTCATGTATAAAAGTCTATACAAATTATATAGAAAAGCTGACTCTTGACGCAATATATCTTATAATTATTTTATATAATTTATTTTATATATTCGTTTGCGGACCTTATAAAAAATCATTCTTTTTTAATTAATCTCATGATATATTTTGTTAGACGCAAATTTTGATTAATGGATGTTGTTTAACTGAAATCAGTGTTGAAGATGAGGACAGGTTGTGAAGTCACACACTCTGATATACTTAATCCAGCTTCACGTCATAAAACAGGATTAATGGTATTGACAAAAAATACGTGTGTCAATATTTTGAAAAGTGGTTGATAATAAATAAATGACGCTAATATTTTTAATAACGACATCCATTGTTTTCTTTTGATTAATTTCTTATTGAGATATTACATTTTATATTTGGAATATTTAATGATTAAATTTCTGGACAAATGTTAAACTCATGCAAAATTACACTTTTGTAGTCTGTATACTTGAAGACATTTTCTGTTGAGTCCTTTTCTCTTTAGTATAATTGGAAAATACACTGTAGGTAAATTATTTGTTTAATTAATCTACCTCCTTCATTTCCAAATAATTTGCTAATGAAGTATATTTTAAGAACAAAGTTTTTGACGTGACAGCGAAGCTTGAATCATGGACGTTAATAGTATCAGTAAGTTAAAATTAAAGATGATTAGACTTGACAGATTCCTTCGCGTTCTATTGAATAATATTTATATATTGGTTATTAATATAATAATGTTTCTATTTGGCGGTGTATTTATTTTTATTTTGTTATTTATTTGTGTTTGATTGTGGTAAGCGTTTCTAATAATATTTATACATTTTATTTGTTTTGCATGTAGATATAGAGGCGGATACAGATCCTTTCGAAATTTTATTCCTAATTCTATGGATAACGATTGTATGTCAATTACAGAAAGTTCAATGAACGCAACTGGTTTTAAATGTAAAGCTATGTATGGGTAATGTATATATATAAATAGTCCAAAAAAATTACAGGGCAGTCCTCTCCTGCTTTATCATATCAACATGTCAAAAAACAAAAGAATATACATATAACGCTGTTGATAAAGGTCATTAATAGTATTATTTTTATTAATTTCCAATTAAATTTGTGAAGATGCTGTTCCCAATTTAAAATTAACTTCTATTTAGGTTAGAAAAATGTTACATAAACACAATGTTAAAAATTTTGTTAAAGGTTGTATTAAAACTGTTAATAAGAGTCGTATTTATGTACAATTTACCACAGACCTGGATGCTAATAACTTTACAAATAGCTCTTTTTTATATTCTGTAAAATTTGCTGCAGCATGAAGAAGTGTGTGGAAACAGCTGATGTTCCTTTTAGGTCTCGACGCTTAAGTCGAAAAGTAATTGTTTTTTACTCTGAGACTGGTTTTGAAGTATATGATTTTATTTTTAACAAAACTATTTTGAAATTCGTACGCAATCCTTTATATTTCGAGCGTATTCACACATTTTTCTCCTTATACTCGTATTTTATTCAAAATAATCTTTTGCATGATATTAGCTTTAAGATACTGAGATTAAAACAAAACCACTATTAACTCAGAGTTGCACTACTATTGTTGTATCTATCAAAACTTTTATACTACAAGAACTAATTATTAGTTTCATCCGATTAGTACTAGTGATTACGCTAATATATAACATTACATTGTGCCTAGGAAAAAAGCTACTTTATCTTTGAATACAAAATATATATATATATATATATATATATATATATTTTAATTACAAACTAATAAACTTCACAACAGAAAAAATCAATACAGACAACAACGAGCTCGTTCGTTCGTTGATAAATTAGAGTTACATTATAATATTTATTTGAACCCAACAAAAACAACACTGGAAAAAATCTCTTCTGATATTAAAAATATAAATCGTATAGTAATTGTTAATTATCAGTCGAATAATAGGAGATTCGGGGTCCAATTATTTTATTAATTAAACCATAAAAAATATCTTCACAAAAAAACTTTAAACAATAATAGACTTTTGTTATTATTACTACAAATTAGATAATTTTCCTAACATTCTGTAAACAAATATTAGGACTAGAATACTTTTGCACGGTAAGTCTCAATGTAGCATTTAATGAAACCACGATGAACCATTACCGATGTAAGTTAGAGAAAACCTTTGTATCCAGTATTGTAAATTCTGGAAAAAAATATTAGTGATCATTAATTTTAAGATCAAAACGACACTATTAATCAATATGACGAGACAATAAAGTGATGATTTTCAAAAAATATTTTTTATTTGTTTTTGAAAGTGGATTTGTTTCCTTACATACCGTATGTATTGTGTAATAAATGTTCCCACTAAAAAGTATCATTATGTATAATATTTTTGCTACAAACGTTTCCGCGGCGTAGCAATCGCTTAGTACGCTATAATTCAGTATAGGTCAGACAATATTAAGTTATAGAAATATATAAAATCTCTAATCAAAACAATGGTTTTATAGTCCTTTGATTATAATATATACATAACTGCTAGTTTTTAAAGAGTTCGATAATTTTACTTTATTTGCTTTAACATGTTTACACATGAGAAAACAATTGTTTCTTTTATTTGTTGTACCTCAGTTATTGTATATTACGTCAATAAATCTGGGCTGCTTGCTATATCTCCTTCATTTTATTGTATAATATTGTTACTGAATCCCTTTAATCGATTCATCTACTCAACCTATGAATTTATGTTACTTTACATTAATAAATAATTACATTCACGTATGTGTATTTAAATTTTATTTGTATTATAATTATCAATATCTGAATTATAAATAAGTAAAAATACATTTAAAAAATAGTTGTCTAACTTAGTAAAATAATTAAAAAGTAAGTAAAAATTAGTTAGTTAAGATATAAATTCATTTAATTAGTTAAGATATAAATTCCGTAAATTTTCATACGAGAATTAATAAGGAACAAAATATTATATTCAGTAGTAAAAGTACTAAAATAAGAAACAACAGCAACAAGCAATAAAAGTTATTTATTATAAGTAGTGTTTACTTTACCAAAGACATCAGCACGTTACCAAGCGGCTTAAGATAATAAATATCGAATCTTAGCGACGTGACGTGATGGTTATAACCAATAAAATTTATCACGTTTCTTTACTATCGCCTTTATAAGAATATATCCACGATGTGAAGGCAGAGTTTTTGATACAAATATTCCTTTTCTCCAATTCATTTACACTACAAACATTTCACTCTACAAACATTTTACCCATTTAAGAATAATTTGCAAGTATTCTTAAGAACCCAAATCGCAAAAGCTGTGATAAATACGTGTCTAAAATGGTCACTCAGTAAATGTGTTCTGATTTGGTTGTATCTTAATACTTGAATACAACAGACATAACAATGTATCTTTTTTTGTTCTTATTATATTCGTATTCTAATATTAAATATATACAAGTGTATATATACTTACCGTTTTCATCTGCTTGTTATATGTTAAGAGATTTTATTATTAGAGCATGAACTACAATAAAAATCCAATTTAGTGACATTGCATTCAGTGAAGTGCAAGCATTGATTTCAATATATTATTATTCAATAATAGCTTTACTAAAATCCTAGGGATAGCCCAGTTTCCTATTTTTTTTAATGGATAATCCGAAGGTAAAGTGTTCTTGACTAGAATTTTGGTTATCTACCTTGTGAATATCTTGTAAAACTGGAAAAAAGTTGAATAATTTGTAAAATTAATAATTAATCTTGATCCAAGTTTTGTAACTAAAAATATATGCCTTTACATGAGTGTTCAAAATTGGATTGTGATCGATGTATTGATAATAAAATCGGCTTTAAGTTAACACGTGAGTTGACTGTTTGGACTATTTGGAGTTGTTATTTATTATTGTAACACATCAAATTCAATGTTTATAAACAAAATCTTTCAAATACAAATATAACCTTGGTCTTCAGTGTATATATTTGTAAGTTAGCAGTGCGTATAGCAAGATAGTGGAGAATTGAGATTATATTAAGTCGGTGTCTTTCCAGAACTTGAGTTAATATGAATATTATTAAAACATCCGAATGTAAAATTTTTATTCATATTAATTCACAACTGGGATTTAAAAAAGAATGTATCTACATAACGGTTTTGAATTCAAAAAGTTATTTAACACCTATGGTACGAGGGTGACGTCCTGAACAAACAAGAGAGTAACCATATTTTCAATATAAATAAACAAATTTTATAAATATGTTATTTTTTACTTATTTAGTTGTTCAACCAGTCGGAACTGCAATAGGGTTAGTCCTACTTAAAATGAAATATATGAATACAATATTTTGTAATGCATATTATCCCTGAATTTATATTTGTGAGCAATATTTATCACTAATACCACTGCTTTTACTATAATACATGTAGCCGTGCCATCTATAACTATTCCTGTTTTTTAATTTCAGAAATTATGTTTAAGACTTCATATAATATTAAGCATCTCCATTAAATAGCATTTCAATAAAACTTAATTTATTACATTTTAAAGAAGGTTTAATTATTATGTACTTAAAATGTTTTATGTAACTTTTGAGATGGTCTATTGACATGATGATGCACTATTATAATTAATAAAAAATAATGTTTTAATAAAGTTTAAGTTATTCTAAACGCTTGAAATATTCCGAAAATAAATCGAATATTGACGGTATATAGGTTTGTTCGAAAATAGTTTATTTGAATACGTATAGTAGGTAGGAGCGAGCGAGTCTCCAACTATGAATATGCATGAGTGTGTCTTGTTTACATGTTTATGAACACTACACAATTTATAAATATTGCCATTCTCTGGTTCAGTTTGCTAAGTTTAGTATAATCAAACTTCATAAAGATCTGTGGTTTTCAAGTTTTTGAATTAAACTTATACAGAGTAGCAAGTAATATATGCCTATAACTACATACATATTTATCGCATATAAAAAAAACACATTTAATTGCATAAATTAACATTATTAAAACCTCAAAAAATTCAACATTCAAATTCTACATTAAATGTTTTATATAGCATAGGTAGCATAAGTTGGCACTTAATTAAATGTAAAAGCACTGTAGTAGTTTCGTAATTTTTTATTATATCATTTACAACAATCATGTAAATACTAAAATATCTCTCTGCATCTACACTATTTATTAGAGTAAAGAGGCTTTGAGCTGCCTTTCCAAAGTCAGGCTAGCAGCACACGCACACGCATCAACAGATGTTTTTTGATTAACGACACTAAGTAGTTGTTTGTGAGAATGATTATATCCACCCTTAATTTCATCCTTTCCAAGCTCTCAAATGTACAATTTATTTTTATAAATAATAAGAAAGCTTACTTGATTAAACTTAAAATGTAGATGAAATATATTTTTAAGAATTATAAAAGTGTTGTTAAAAATATTTTAATAGTTTGTTTAGCCTAACCAGAACACTCAACATATTATTGTTCTAAACGCGCTTGCTAACTGCAGTCTTTGGTGTATTAGTTGCAATACTTCCAGTGTATGTACAGTAAGGTTTTCTAGTCGTTCTCGTTTGATAACATTTTAAACTAATATATTAATTTACTATTTTTATTGGCAACAAATAAGACAACCGGGACGACCTAATACTATGAAGCTTCAGTTAATACTATTATATCATGTGAAGAAAGTATTCTGAAGAGATAATTTGACTATCTCACTCAATTAAAAAATTCCATAACATTTACCTCATGTTATTTATTACTTATACTAATGAATCTTAATTTAATTCTTTGAATGGATATTTATTATTGCTGTATTTATAATGATTTTTGAAAACATTATTGAAAAACTTCAGATCTACAATATAAATATAAATTTCCACCATATTTTCATTCTTTCTGTTACAAAAAGTTTGCCAGTTTTGAATAATTAGTAGAATATACTTACTTACTTATTTGTTATAGAGAAATGATATCGTTGTATTGGAAAGAATATGAGTCTGAAATATCGAATCAATACAATATTTTATTTTATTGTAATAACTAATAACACATATCAACGGGCAAACCTATTATTTTTATCTTACAGTAATAATTGTTCCTAAATAATTATCATCATATCTGGCGTTGTAAAACATTTTTTGTTGAAACTGTCTGTAGGTTATTAAAATATTTTACTATGTTATATGATCGTTACTTCTCTCCCAACTAAATGTTCTATGAATTGTTCGAAAATTTTATGATGATATCTTATATAAATAATCAACTCAATTAATCAAATAATTTATCAAATAATTAAGTATAACTTTTATGAGAAACGTTGTCATGATATTACCATTGGACATCAGCGAATTTGGTAGCAAATGGATGTAACTTTGAGAAATGGCGGTAAGCTGCAAGGTGCCTCGGAAAAAAAAGTGAAGATTTCGGTTTTTGCTCATCTGGTTCTCACACTCTCCACGCGAAATCTAGCTATAATAGTAATTTGTCAAATGTAATAATAACTTGATGGTACTCATCTCGATTGAGTCAGCCCATGCGAGTTACTATAAAATAACTACAGCTTGATTCTACCATAAAGATGGTTACATAATTTATACTTAAATAAATTATAATACATAGTTCAAGCGGTCATTATGTCATTATGACAAACTAATTAAAAACGAAAAGGAATGGGGTTATCGGTTTAAATTTAAAAATAAATACACAGAATCTATACTAGCTTTTGCAGACGATTTGGCGCAACTCACATACGCGTATAATCCAAAACAATGGCAGCTACTTTTAAATGTTGTGGACGACTTCTGTGCTTAGATGGATGAATTGAGGACAAAACCCAATAAATGCTTCAGTCTATGTCTATGTGGGTAGGTGAAATATTAGATACTCGTATACCTCTTACGATCCATGTCTTATAATAGGCGGTAAGTGCATTACTACCATTAATTCTTAGGTAAAAAAATCGATTACCAACGGCGCACTCCATCGTTGGATATAATAGTCGATAGCTTTTTGAATGATCTTAAAAAGGTAGACAATCAACCAATAAGTAACATTAAAAAGGCTTGGATATATGATAATTATTTAACATCACGTCTAAATTGGCCTTTCCTCGTTTACGATATTAATAAAACCCTTTTGTTAAAGTTAGATGCGAGCTTCATAAGGACATTGAAGTAATGGCTCGCATTAGCGCATCCAGTGGCTTCTTCTACTTTATTTAGAGACCGACAAAATTTTGGCTTAAAATAAAAGAAACCATCGGAACCTTATAAACACCTAAGAGTGACCAAAAGACATGTCACCTCAAAATCGAATGATGATACTGTAACATCTCTCCCAAAAGATAAAATTGCCACAGAGCTGGAGTCACGACTTCCATTCCATAAACAATTTATAATAGGTGCTCCAACAAATAAAGCAGGGCTAGTATCAAGTAGGAAGTAACAAGACATAGAAATAATAAAATCCTTTATTCGGCAAGATGAAAACGATAATTATCGGCTGCACGCGATGAGCCAAGAATTGCAAAATGAATGGGTGACCATAGGAAACTTCTAAAACTATTTACTGTATACAAATAAGGTTCTTAGTATAGGATAATAGTTTTTACCCAAAGTGTTGTCTTTAGAAAGGGTTATAAAAATTTTATTCTTAATATGTACCTTATAAAGAAATTAAATCTTAAGATCAAAGTATGATCTGTGATCAAAGTCTATTAATTATCACCTACGATAGAGCCGTAACGCTACAGAAACTATTACAAAATAAAATAGGATCGTTTAGTTTAGTTTAGTTAAGTTAGTAACAACAACAACCGTAAAAAAATACCTATATTGGTATCGCGTTTTTTTAACTAAATAATACAGATCAGTAAGTTAGTAGTCTTATTATTAAAACAGTCATTAAGAAAAGAAACAAGCTCTCCGCTGAGATTTTTTTTTCAATGTTGATTTTATTAAAACCTTTTAACATTATGATGCTAAAGGCGCCTTAGAGAATATAAAAAAGCGTCACTTCAGCTAAAATTAAATGTTTACATCAGAAGTAATATACTTTATATAATCGCATTAGACCTGGGACATGCCAATCCAAGTAAAATACAATCGACCCAACCGTGGATTGGATAATTGTGACAGAGGTTATTTTTTCTTTCCTTTATATATTTTAATATTACCAACTAATGTGGAAGAATTAACTGCACGTAACGAAAACAGTACAAATGTGGACGGTGGGTATAAGGTAACGTAGAAGACAACATAATTAACTGATATTTTATTTATAAATTTACAACTTTATCTTTAGTCAGTTTGTCTTGTGTTTTCTGTTGAGATTTTTAATGCTATTGTATATTCTTAGATTTTGGCTGTATATGGTCCTCATAATTGAACATAAATCAAGTAAATATAAATTGAATATAAGTTATTTAAAAGATAAATATTTTTTCTTATTTTCAATATATGTAATTTTTTCTTATGTGCATTAAATATTAGTTAAGTATAAATAACTACTCTTAACTAAGTACGACTACACGACAGTAATCAAATTGGCTTTGGAGTTGCATATTTATTTATTTATGTGTATTTTCATTAGCACCCTAGTACTTTGAATATTATTTTTTAACTATATTGTATCAGAGATCTTCTCTTCTTTTAACTTATTATAGCTTAGACTCATCAATGAAATTTACTAAAAAAAAATATATATTTAAAGGGTTTTTTTTAAGAAGCTTACAAAGTACATTATCAATTAATTCTTTATGCTAAGAAATATAATATTTACTATAATCTTTAATGTTTTAACCAAAATATATATTTTAGTAATATGAAACTAAGCATATGTAAATGAAAGCTTGCTAATAAGTTGTTGTGTTTTTATATTTATAACAAGTGCAAAATAACATAAAATCCAGAATTGTTTCATTTTTAATAAGCTTATTTGGAACAACGTGGCACCTGTTTATTATTTATTATATAAATAAATCATAAACAGTGAGAGAAATATCTTTACTGTCTTTACTGTCTATTTTACTATATCATCGTCATTCATCTATTTTAATATGTCATAATGTAGTGAAATAAATTGAGAAACAACGATGGGGAAAATTTGCGAATCTAAACAATACATATAACATTTCTAAACACTATTATAAATAACGTTACATATTTCCCAAGAGTATTTTATTTTTCCTGAACTTTTATCGAATGCACCAAGCGTCCGATGGTTTCATCAATATTCATGTTTCTTCTTTACCCTACCTAATCTGACCCGGACACGAAAGGATCCGATATTTTGCAATGATTTTTAACATTAATTAAAAATATTGATTTTATGAGGTGACAATTTATTTTGTATTATTATTTAGGTAAAAAATATGATATAATACGTTAATATAATGTAGTCGGCGTCTACTAAATTTATAATTGTTATATGCTTTAAATTGTCCTGTGATAATAAGAGAAGTGTAATCCGTTCAAATATATTTTAGATTTTTTACCCCAGTAATCTTTGTATTATAGATAAAAAATAACATAGCGGCCTACAATAACTCAAATAAAATAATAGGCATGGCTAAAAGTAGTACTCTTAGTTCAGCCAACGTCAACAATTTTTGCTAGAAAATGTCTGTTGGTTAAAGCACTAAAGAACGGAGCACAAAGTATGCATTATCCAACTTCAATGATGGATTGGTGAGGTGTTAGCTATGAAAGAGGGACTGAAACATATTTTTGTGAAAAAGGTATATACATATATATATATAATAAACACAAGTGAAGATGGCACTAAATTTTTCTATAGAAAGAGTTGAGTTGAGAGAGTAGGGTGTTGGTAACTGCCCTTAACTTTTAAAGGACTGTATTGCAGCCGATAGAAAACACTTCGAATAAGTTTTATATATTTTTAATGGTTTGATATTAATGTACTAAACTAACACACTCTTATACTAAAAATGTTACGTACAATAAAAAAATGTTGTTTTTAAGTATATATATATATACTTTTAAATTTCAAATGCTTAAAAAATAAGTCAACAAATAAATAAATTCATTTCCTTGAGAGTTCTCAGAAGTGGCGTTCGGTCGTGAGCAACCAGCGACGATGTAATTGTGGACTTGCACATGTCCGAAGCGTTTCGATAAATTCTTTGATACACGATAGAAATATTATTAAATTCCTGTTAAATACTAACATCTATATTAAAAGTATACAATCTTTTTTATAATATTTTTACATATCTTTTTATTGCACTACCTTTTTATTATCTTTGCTCTTTTCATTTACCTTTTTACAACTTTCTCCTGCATTTATTAAAGTATTACGTATTTTCATTTACATATTAAGTAAATGAAGATGATACCATTTCCGTTGCTACGATCGTTGGGAAACGAGCTGGAAACTACTGGCACTACAGACATTATAGAGTCAATCGCTGACCTGGAAACAAACTTTCAAGTATTAATTAATTATACGTTTTGATTGGAAGATTATTAATATATTTTAAAATTAACTTGATTTTAATTGCAATATTTGCTACCACCAAAATATGCAAATTATTAAAATAATGATACTGGTACAAGACCTCAAACTGAATTTTCTTGAGTAATTACCTTATATGGTAGAAACAGAGGATAGTATTCTATAATTTAAATTTTACTACTTTAATATGAATATAGAGAAAAAAAACGAATCAAAATCGTAAAATTTAGTAATTATTACATTATAAATAAAAAATTAATGAAATATTTGTAAATTTTGCCCTATAAAGAAAACCAGAATTAGAGTTTATGATTTCGGATGCAACAATAATTTAAAAAAAAAAACTTTAATTAAAAATATTTTTTTGTATTTTAATATTGTTACAAAAATATGCCTGGTATTTGCTGTTTCGGGAATGCAGTTGAAACAATATGTCGTTTCAGCGTTTAGTAAATTTTACAAATTGTTTAATAAAACACTGGACAATAAAAGAATCGTTTTTAATATTGGAGTCGTATAAAAGTTTCCACATTCACCGACAACAAAAAATGCAATAAACGCAACGGAACTTATAAGTTCTTGTTCAATCTGTTCGGTAGTTTCCTATAATAATTAAGCATACAAACTGATTCCATAATCTTCTTAATAATCACATAATTTTTAATTTAAAAACCTGGTTCATCTGGTGATAACATTTGTTTTTTCCCTCGGGTATTTGCAAAATTTGAAACCTCTTAGAGTATAATAATTTATTTATAGAAATTATGGCAAGTAATTGAGAGATAATAATTAAATAATAAAATATTTATTATAAATAAAAGAAGTAATAAATCAGTTCTAGCTCATTCTGTTTCAAACAAAGAATTGTTTCAAACAAAGTTGTGTTTCGAATAAACGCCAGCAACTAATAAGTTGCCGCGGTCACTGTGTACTTTATTGTTTATACTTAGGGTATTTAAGAAACTATTAAATCCGGATAAAAACATATACAAATAAACATATACAAATGACAAAAAATATTTGACTAGAATAATATATATTTTTTTTAATAAATGGAAGGTTTATACAATCCACAACCTACAAGGGACTTGTCTTACGTTAATTAATACGTTAAGATAGACGGTTAAATCCTTTATAATCCTATCAAATATATTCAATATATCATCGCGGTTTAAGTTCATGCAATATGCATATAATACGGTATATTAATTATTTGCTTAACTTGAAGCACAATTAAACAAACAAAGAATTATATTACTCAGTGAAAATATAAACTTCATACTTGTAATTTTAATCAACTTTAAATTCTTTCTTATATTAATTTAAAGTTAATTAATTTAACTTTTGTTTAATTTTTTAATTTCAAGAAATTTTCAGACCGACTCAGATAATAATAATGTCTTTAGATGTACGATTAGATATTTTAATTTGAGTCTGCTTAGAAGTATGAAGTTTCAATATATGAATGTTATTGGAACTTAAAAATAGCACACAAAAATTTATACAAAATATACAATAATGCCTTATAGTAATATTTTGTTGATATTATTGTAATTTTCTTAATATATTTTATTTGTATTAGGTTGTGACAAAAAGAGATGTGTGATCCGTTCGAATAGATTTTACAACTCTTTGTTTTATAACTTAAGATTATTATTTATTAAACAGAATTTGAAATTTCTAGACTTCTAGTCTAGAAATTTCAAATTCTGCTCCATTGCATGTGCTGCTGGGTCTATACAATAGTTATTAAACGCTTAATTATTAATCCTTCTTGCCCGGATCCCTCAGGGATCTTAATTAACAAAGATTTTGTATCTGTATCAATGATTTAGTTTTAACAGATAATCGAGAAAGAGTCGTAAACGATGGTTTTCCATAAGGTTATTATAATAATAAATGCATTAATATTCGTTGTTATAACATTATCAATATTTTCTTCTGTTCTTCTTTTCTTCTTTTTCATATATATATTATTATTATTATTATTATTATTCTTATTATATTGTGGTAGCAATCAATTTGTCTCTTAATCTTATTATCCGGGTTTTAATATATCTCATAAACATTTTGAGTACTATTAAATTAATTGGGTTCGTCGATTAAAATTAATAAATGGTATGTACTACTTGAACCAGATATATTATTTTTTAAAAACAAATTAACGTGAATTTATAAGCTCAGTTTTATAAATGGTTATAATTAACCAACTTGTTTCTTGTTGATCTTCTATTTCATATATTTCCATCTATTTCAAGCAAACATTTAATGTATATTATAAATATAGAAAAGTATGGTAGTAAAGTTATAATAAATTATATATTTCCCATGACTCCCCGTGGACTATCTCGATATTAGCTGACTATTATTAAAATACAGTATTTGCCCCTCGTAATAAATACTTGTTTGTATTTATTCTATTATAACTTTTAGATAATAATTTAATTTCATATGCGTTACAGACAATTATGTCCTAAATTAAATATTTAAGATAATATACTGATATAAATTTCTTCGAATTGGTGCAATGGTTCACATTGTTAAAACCGAAGTCTAATACAATTTCAGTTCTTTAATTTCTGCTAAATGAGAAATATTTCTAATAAAAATAACGTTTCAAAAAAATATAATTAATTTACTAACTTAAATAGTGAAACTAGGATTTACAAATGTTATATCTACCATTTCATTCTACACTCTTAGAAAAGAAAGACAAGAAATAAAAAACGCAACAAACGGACGTCTTATTCTGATCGACCCATATTTATAATTTAATTAGACTATCCTCATCATTTCCTTTAATCTTCAATGATCATGGCCACAATATGATTTTTATTATTATGAATGATGATCTATTACATCTATTTGATAATTTTATCTAAAATTAAAGTAGAGCCATTGTTTAAAATCTTAACCAACCAAAAAACTGTTTATTTTAAACAGTAAAAATAAATAAAATTATACGACTTGTTACAATAACCGAAGTTTAAAAGAAAAAGTTGTCGGCATAAGTTTATAATTTCCTAACTGCGCTTTGTGAATCTCTCAGGACAATCTTATAAAACTCATAAAAGTAGAGCGCGAAGAGCTTTTTAAAATAATTTTCTTTGGTTTTTTAGCTAAATAGATTAACTTTATGAAAATAGAGTATTGTTTACTTTTAACTAGTTGTCTTTTTTATACCGTTCCCTTTCTTTTTTTATCAATTAAATAATTCACATGCTTAGGCCAAGATTAATATCATAATTCATAATTCCAAATTAAATATTAAATACATCGTATGTAGCGTAAATACTGCGTGTGGTTGTTTACGACAATATGTAATGAGAGATCAATGGCGCACATCTCTGAACATTGAAACACTTATATTACTTATATTACAAGGCGCCTTATGCATGAGAGTGTTTATTATTTGGTAGAATAAAACTTCCAAATTAATTTAATCTCATTTATTACAGAGAGATTCAACAATTGATCTGTGAGCGTAAGAGATAAGTCGAAGCTTGAAATTTGAAAGATCTCTTCACTTACGGCTGAGCACTGTTGTTGATGTACTCAGCATTGTTATATTATATATTTATATATATATATATATATATATATATATATATATATATATATATATATATATATTTATTTATATTTATATTATATTTATATTTAGCTTCATGCCATATCCCTTGCGGGGTAGCCAGAGACGCTACGGTCCCTGCATACCTCTTTCGCCTCGACCACAGACATTAACCTCTTCATACATGCCCTCCGGGGGGTCCTCATGCTTTTTACGTGACATACACACAAATAACATCCAGATCCTTGTCATCCATCACATCTAATAATTCGTTCATCTTCTGTTCCATTCCTCCTCTTACATTCCACGTAGCTATTTGTAGCTCCGTCCTCCACCTCCCGCCGTTCGGAACATGGCGTGTTGGTTGGCGGTCCCCAACGCCGCCGATAAACATGTAATGTATGATAAAGGATGGGATCACCACACCAATAATTTCACCCCTTAACTGGCATCGGCCATTTTTACACAGGCACTTGAAATGTCCTAAAGAATGAGCCTACCGAGTTTAAATTGAATTGGACAAAATTTTTGGTTTCTGTGATTTTGGGGGTGAGAGCCTCCCTCTCCCTTAGGGGGAGTCGGAACGAGAAAAAAACTAGTCAGTAGTATTCTACTGATCAATACGAGTCTTTTGAGGGGTAACTCCGGCATATATTGGGTGAGGGGGGAACCATCCCCCACCCCTATCTCCTAAACGGGGCGTTGCATCAAAAAACTTTTCGGACAAAAAAGTTTCCTCTATTTAATTTGTTAATTTTCTAAGATTTTTTCGACCATACAGTTTTACCTCCTTCTGTAACTTTTTTCGGTTTTTAACTTTCAACCCCTCCAGCCCTTTAACCCCCCAACCGATTTCCCCCGTTCAGGTTCACTTAACCTTCATTTTGTCTTTAAGAATGTGTATACCGAGTTTGATAATCCTCCGTCAATATTTGCGACCTGTTGCGTGTCCCAAAGGTTTGCACTTTCACCCCCCCTCCCAGCCCCCCTTTCACTTTTTCCATAAAAACGAGATGCTACGTTTGTCCTACTAATTTATCCTATCGACCTGTGAAGTCAGATTTCGCCTACGATGAATTTGGACTGATGGATCATATATATGTTATATATATATATATAGATATATGCATATATACATATATATATAGGGATATATAAATTTTTTTCCGCCCCTACTCTGGGTCCCGTCATTGCATCGATTGCAACAGGTTGATTCATCTATGGAATCTACCTAAAATACAAAACATTTCATATAAAAATATATTAAGATACAATTTTTAAATAGTTTTGATTCTGTGAAAACTCCTCAAGGTTTATTAGTTTAATGATTAAACTTTGGAAAAGTAAATATACACTGTGCTTAAGAAGCAACATATTTATAATTTATCGATACTATATTATGTCTGTACATTAATTATTATTTTTTAAGTTTTTAATGTAAAATATATGAATAGTTAAATTAGTATTAATTTAAAATTAAAATAGTAATTATTAAATAAATATATAGTTTCTGGTTTACTGGTATTACTTAAAAAAAAACAGTTTTCATTTAAAACTCAAAATCAACATTAATGAAATGGTTTTGAAATGTATTTATTGCAGAAAAATTTGGAAAAGAGATTGAAAGTCAAACTCAAAGTTTTGATTTAAATAGGCATATGTGAAACAACACCCTACTTATACGGTACCATAGGAGACTGATAAGCGTTAATCCTGTCACTAAAAGACTAGTGAAATTAAATATACCAATACTAATGCTGATTCTCTTACTTTTACAAAGGTTTAAAATAGTTTAATGTTCAACATTAAAAATAATAGCAATTAAGCTCTCAAAGTTAATAAGTATACAAGAACTTTCCCAGATGATTTCGTTTAGTTTCCCAGATTATTTAGTTTAGTTTCTTTTTTATACTATAATTATTTCAACAAAATTAAAACTAATTTATAGTATATGAGAATTAATTAGAAGGCAAGGCCTTATTGGTAGAAAAAATATCAAGTAATTAATTAAACTCTACCAATGATGTCTTAACATTTATAATTAATTACTATTTTAACTTTAAATAATTACACAACACCTTTTGAATTGTTACGAGAAACCCACAAGTGCACAATGGTTCGTAAATTTATCAGTAATAGACATCAACATAGCCATTAGTTTTATAATAATGATAATGTTTTGATACATTTATAAAAAAAAAAAATTACAAAGTGTTTCTTATGATCTCCATTCTGTTACGACTGACTGAAGAAAATGACAGAAATAGTTTTCCTAAATATGTCAGAGTTTTAAACTTAACAGATACGGTTTCAATGGTATGTATAGACAGGCATAGTTTTCGTAAATATGTCAGAATTTTAGACTGTCTAAGGGAATTAATTACTTACTTAATTGACAGACAGATCCTTGAGGCTATGGTGTGTCTTAAGGTATCGACAGCTCTAAGTTGTTGAAGTAAAGTTTCATAACCCGCATATCTTATTATATCAGATTCATATGATTTAAATATTAATATTACAGCGAAGTAAATATTATTAATACGAATATATTGAAATATTTTGTATACAAAGCTAAGTCGGTATCTCATTGATGTTTTTTTATGTTTTAAAAGCTTCATGTTTATCTAATATTAATATATCAATTATTTCATATCATATTTATTTTTCATTTATTTATTAATTCTATAAATTTTATTTTTTTATATAGATTTATCAAACTTTTCTCTGTGCTCTCTCAAACTGTGCTATTTTAATCATAATATATAGATACTATATATCACGATTAAAGTAGCACATACTATATATTATTAATATAGATACTATTAATTCTAAACTATCATAATAAATAACTACGTAACACGTAACAACAAACTTAGTCATAATATAAGATTAGTTGTATTTTTTTGCATGATGTTTATTTGTATGGTGTATAAAAGATATAAAGAATGAACAAACTTAACTTAACAATGAGGTATGAGTATTATTATACAACATTTCCAATCTTGGTACAATCGTGTTTGTACAGCTTTCCTTCATATGGTTTTTTGGACCGACATGAGCCATTTTTTTCTTTCCTTATAAGAAAGACCCTTGCATTGTTTTGGTATTGTAAATAATTTTATGTCATAACTATATGTTTTAAGGGAAATCAAACACATCGAGTTCATTGCCGATTGTTGATTAAGTGTAGTCCATTATTCTTTCTAGTGTTTATTTAAAATTTAATGCCACTATAGGTTTGCAAAAGTATTAATGTTATTAACAAAAAGTATTAATATTATTATTTATTTTATTTATAAATATACCGATTTTGAGACAACAACATTGACTTCACATATCTATAACTACAAAAGATATAAATTAAATAGTTTTACACTTTTCTGATATTAAAACGTAATCCATGCCTTGCCTATCTCATTTTGCATCACTGTATTGGCAGAATGTGGTACTGCTTATCGACGGATTCAATAGATCTTTGTCGATTACAGTAACAGAAGAGCAGACATATTTTGAATTGTAATCGAGAAATCAGAACATAGTATTTAAAGCAATATATTGTACTTATCTTTTGAATAACTAAGGATTTGAATTTATTATACTATAAAGCGCATATCACAACTTTTTATATATTAGGTTATTAAACAATATTGATTTGAGAGTAACGTAAGGAAATACAAGTTGCAATAAACATATGATAGCGTCACCCGCACTAATAAAACTCATTTGATAAAATAAGTGTTTTAGGTTTATAAAAATGATAAAAAATCTTCAGTTTTTTAAATATATCATATTGAAAGCGATTTTGGTTCATTTGATTTCTTGGTTTGTAGTATCTTTTATTTACAAATTATATAAGAAAGAATCAATTATCTGAAATATGCAACATAGTTCTGACGCCTTCTTAAAAATAATTTCAGCTAAGACCCCTAGGGATAGTTTATAGAAACAAATGAAAAGTAGATTCAAAGTTTTTAAGCCTACTTTATACGAGTATACAAAATAGTCAACGTTAATTGAGTATAGAAAAAAAATATTTTGAAAATGAGTCCCAACAACAAAAAATGCTAAAGTAATATATTATAGGTATATAGTAAACCTTTTGTTAATAGAACCTCATAAACGTTCACACCCAACATTTAAATGTATTAAAGTCAAATATAGGCCACTGAACCACCACTACTGTTATATAATTCTATTCAAGATAAAAGATGGAATACTCCAAAAAACAGGATTATTTTTTACCTTTCTTACTTTCTGACACGGGTACTAAATGATAGATCTTAATTCAGCAAAAATAATTTTTCCTTTGTTCTTGTGACAGTTTAAGTAATTTTATATTCATTTTTTTATTTCTATTATAACTTTTTTGTCTAAAATATCATAACAAAATGAATAAAATTAACAATCGCTCGTAACGTACGATGTACGTGGAGGTATAAGATAGATTTCCACGATAATGCGTGTCACGTACTTTTCCAATATTCTACATAATGATTAATTTTTTTTCAGCTTGGTCTACCAAATATCATTATATTTTGATAAAAAAAACCTTATAGATGACAGTTAAGGTTGAAAAAAAAGTTTTTTTGCAACAAATATTTATGAATTAGCGAGAAATTTGAAAATGTTAATTAAAATAATTCGTTTATTATAGTATCTATGTTCATGTCATTTTGTTGAGAGAGCACGTGTGTAATCTTCGATATCTGGATACCTGTTATTTATTATATTATATAATACACTTTTTCACTGATATTGTATATGTACTGAACACTGAACCTGAAATTAACAAGACATCAAGAAAGTAAGTTTTAGGGGTTTATATTTTACAGATAGATACCATTTTAATAGACAATAATACCATCACTGACGAATGAAGAGTAATAGTAAATAATAATAGGATAAAGGATGTTTCGAGTGGAGGCGGGATTTCCTTTAATCCCATAATCAATCACTACACTAATCTCACTCATTTAATTATATCACAAATAGAGCATTTTTGCGTTTAAAGTACCAGGCAATAAACAACCTTGCTTTTTTATTGATTTATTGTAATGTCTGACAATATTTTAAATTTTAAAATTGTTATAAATAGCAATAGCTGTAGTACTTATAATTTGAAGTGGCTGAATGTCAATTTCGTTATTTTAAAATATTTATAAGAGATGGTGTTGAATATACAATTATCACTTTCTCTTTGTGGTTTTTTTTATAAATAAATATATGTGAATTGAATTTTTGAAGGTTTTTTTACAAGTATAAAGGATTAGATAAGGAGGAAGCAAAAAACTTAATTCTCCATAACGTTAAGTTTCATGTTAATACACACCCATACTAGGGTACAGACACTTGCAACTCAGTGAATCTACCAATTTCAAAATTACTTCTTCATACAAATTGAAAAAAGAAGGACATTTATAAATAATGAGTAGACTATACTCATGACCTTAGTATTAAATAAAGGGACAATCGTTGTAATTTGAAATTATCAAGATCATGGTATATGGAGATGTTTAATACATTAAATGACTTTGTACATTTTGTGTGTGACTTGAGTTTTAAGAAGCCACTTAATGATACAAATTGATACGTGTTACAATAACATGAAGGCAGGGGACAAATTCTAATTTGAAAAAAGCGACAACACAACAACAAAGCACAGTGTTCCTAACAATTCGCTTGATTACAAGTAAATGAAGCAGTAATTGTTACCAAATTATGACGTTATTATACATTTTTATAACTTATTATAATTTTCTGTTTGCAGAGCCCCAATAATATAATTTAATTTCAAGGTCAAATTTGGTTAGTATTATCCTAAGAGGAAGACCTCTTTGATCTTTCTCTTAGGATAATACAAGAATATAAAATATCTATGCTTTTTTTTTAATATAAAGTACATAATTTTTACAATATCACTATATTGAATTATAATTATTAAAAAAAAACATACAAATGTTATAATAAAATTAACAGTTACATTATATTACGTATTCAGACATATACTTTTCAACTTACAAAATTATGTAATACATGATTAAATAAGTAATTATGACATCGTATATAACCTGTTATATGTTTACGAATCTCGAAACAGAGCTTAATTTATTAATTTATTACCTTAAATTTCAACTTAATAATGATTGTATGTTTATCAGTGAGACCCTTTATTGGTATAAATAATATTTTAGGTAGATTCAATAGATGAATCTACCTATTGCAATCGATGCGATGACGGGACTCAGACCCCAGAGTAGGGGCGCTACGCCGTTTATGAACTGGAGATTGAGAATCCGTCGAAAAAAAATTTTTTATATATCCCTCTATATATATATGTATATATGATCCATCAGTCCAAATTCATCGTAGGCAAAATCTGACTTCACAGGTCGATAGGATAAATTAGTAGGACAAACGTAGCATCTCATTTTTTTGGAAAAAATGAAAGAAGGGGCTGGGAGAGGGGGTGAAAGTGCAAACCTTTGGGACACGCTACAGGTCATAAATATTGACGGAGGATTTTCAAACGTGGTATACACATTTTTAAGGACAAAATGATAGTTAAGTTCTAAGGCTGGGGGGGTTGAAAGTTAAAAACTGAAAAAAGTCATAGAAGAAGGCAAAATTTTGTCGTCGGAAAAATCTTAGAAAATTAACAAATTAAAAGAGGAAACTTTTTTGCCTGAAAAGTTTTTTGATGCGACCCCCCGTTTAGGAAATAGGGGTGGGGAGCGGTTCCCGTCTCACCAAATATATACAGAGTGACCCGTCATAAGACTTGTAATGACCAGTAGAATACTGCTGGCTAGTTTTTCTTTGTCGATCCGACCGACGGGAATCTACCTAACACGATCGACCCTGTCGAACGAGGTATTTAATATTTGTGTATAATAGAATTTAGTAGAAATTGAGAAATCTCAAAGTGTTCTCCATTAGCCGCGACTTAATGCGTGCTTGGAATACGTCAATGCTTATTAATTCGATTTTCTCACATCACTGACTTTGTTCCCGAAGTTGTCATTTATGTTATAAATTTAACAACTTAACTTACTATATTTTGTTACATTATTTATACAATGTGTAAGCAATGTATCGTAATATTATAACTAAAATTAAATTTTTTATGTCGGAATTGTAAATCAAATTACTCAGTTACTATAATTATTCCCCAAGGAAGGCTTTTTTAAATCTTGTCTAATTAAGCCGTCTACTCCCGTCCGTCTTAAAGAATTAATTAACCCTTCTTACCCAGATCCAACAAGAATCGTAATGAACAATCCGATTGTATGTGTATCAATGATTTAGTATTAACAAATATGTGAGTCATAAACGATGTTATTCTATAAGGTATACATATAACAATACCTATTATTTTGGTATATATTAATTGTTATGATATAAATATTTTCCTGATTTACAAATGTATATTATCAGTAACATTATTCTTTTAAAAGTTATATATCTGCTTTAAAATGTTTAAGGACATTAACATTCATGAGAAATATTTCAGAGCAATTTATTTGTTTTTAGTTATAGGTACAGCACAGCATAGATACTATGAAAATAAATACTCAAACAGTAAAAAATAACGCGTGATCATTAATATCAAAATTATTATAGAAATGATATTTCTACGTAACATAGGGTATACCTCTTTCAAGAAGACGTTGATGAAAGTCGAAGGAAACTTGGGTCTTCTATTATAACCTCCCTAGGGAAGAATTCGGTAAACTGAATCTTGTTCAGTTTAATCCCCAGAAGTCACAAGTTTGACAACAAACTGACTCTGGATAAAGAATAAGTATTTATACTTTATTGCACATCAATAAATTGAACATAAAGAAGAATGCCAGGTAACATTATAGGTTGAGGAAATGCTGGGATAATAAATCTCAAAGTTTTATATTTTATATTAAATAAATTGTATCCTCATGTTGTAAATGCTGACACTTTTGTTAGAACAACTGCGTTTTAGTTCTAATTAAAATTAAATAAAACGAAACATCATATATATCATAATAATAAGTTTTTGGGATTTGACCTTGAAATAAGATCTATAACAGATTGCAAAAACAACTGTAACTAAAATATCCGGATGTTATTATATCTACCATTTCATTTTACACTATTAGAAAAAAAGATAAGTAATAAATAACGCCTATATTTAAAAATTTTAGTTTCCTAACCTATGTTCTAACATTTAACGTTTAAAGTTGGTTTTTAAATATTTTTCTTAACTTTTTTAGATTAATATTTTTAAGTTATTTATTACTTTAAAATTGGAGTTGGGACTTTCTTAGATCAAATAATGTATAAATAACTCAATCAACTGATTATGCATATGCACAGAAATATATATTTGTGTGTAAATTAACAGGCGTTTTATCTAATGGAAGGCAGCACCGTTATTCACTGTTACTGTAGCCACTTATTACGAATGTGGAATAACGGAGGATACTAAGACATATGGAGAGGAGAAGAACTTTATAGTAGCTACTATGCGCCTTTCTTCTGGGAGATGATAATACTGTTGAGATAGCCTTATAGGCTACCGTCTGACGACTTGAGGGCAACATCGTCACCAAACTGAATAGTATACTCATGATTTGTTAAAATACTATAAATACTTAATTACTAAAGACATAATTATATGGAGTTACGAAATTTCAAATGTAAACAATAAATATAATCTATATCAAAAAATTTATAATGTAGCAAAAAATGACTTATAGAAACATATAACTGAAAGCTCCTTTAACATCTTTAAATTAAAATTAAAATTCAAAATATCTTTATTCAAGTAGGCATTTACACACACTTTTGAATCGTCAATTATTACAATAAAAAAAGGTCAGTATAGTCAGTCCGTAAGTAAGCTACCACCGGCTCAGAATGCTGCTCGTTGAGAAGAGCCGGCCAAAAACTCAACAGTTTCTCTTTTCAAAAGAAATATAACAATAGGTGATATACATTATAATATAAATCCTGCAAATGATTCAACAACTTAAGTTCCAAATATTTCGATCCACTAAAAACTCTTGAACGTTATAATAAGCTTTAATTAATAATAAACTTTTGATTTTAGATTTAAAACTAAGAAATGGAAGGTCTAAGATATCTTGTGGAACTTTATTATATATGCGTATACTCAAACCCATGAAGGATTTATTAACTTTTTGAAGCCGAAACTTTGGCGTTACGAGTTTGTTTTTATTTCTCGTATTTATCGCGTGTCTGTCACTGTTTTTTATATAAATATTTAAATTTTGACGTATATATAATATAGTTATTAAATATGTATTGCGAAGCGACTGTAAGAATACCTATTTCTTTAAAAACATCTCTCAGAGAATCTCTAGCTTTTAAGTTATAAATAGCCCGCATAGCACTGCCCCATAATAAAATAAAAATTTAAAAGTTTTAACAAAAGTTAAAGTTAAAGTAAAGTTACCCTTGGACATTTTCAGAATTTGTTGGAATTAAGAGAGATTAGTAACCATAATGTTTCTAATAAATAAAAGAAGAAATAAATCAGTTCACGCCCTTTCTGTTACAAAGACAGAGAAATTGTTTCAAACAACAACAAACAAAGTTGTTTCGAATTATCGCACGTAACTTAAATGAATTGCCGCGGTCACTCTATACTTTATTTTTAACACTTGTAAAGACCCTAAAAGTTAATGTAATATAAAAGCTGTAACATTTAAGTCATTTAAAAAAATGCCCTAAAACATCAAGGTATAAGAAAATACAGGAATTTGTTTATGCCTAGCTGTAAGCTATATTTACGACGTCATTGTCTATATATAGATAATAATCTTAGTAATTGATTTTTTGGCGATAACATTAATAAAATAAATGTACTCTAACCCCCATTAAGTATTTTATAAATGTTGTTAAATCTTGAAATATACAAGGGGCGTTTATTTAAAATTATCATTACCAACAAATATTATTAAATTCGTTTAGGAACCAGATACCCTTGTAAATTATTTTATATTTTTATTATAAATTAAATGTTAAATTATTTTGTACAAAATTCATAATGATAATAAAATATAAACGAAATAAATTAAAAAGAAACAGATCAAAACTTTAAAGAACTAGTGCATCAATAAGATGGCTCTGATAGAGTAACGTAACCCGGCGGCTGGATGTTACAGATAAGTGGCCATCATTTGAAATTTTGCCTCTACAATTAAGTTTCGGTCAAATCCCGCACACAACGTCACTACTTGAACTAACTTTAGCTTCTGAATTTGATGATTCACCATCAATGTCTGAAATTACTTCTACTTTCAGATAGGCACCGCCTAGCAATATTCTGCATATCTTTTGAAGTAAATATATTATAATTAATAAATCTTATAAAAGATACGTTTCTCATAAAATATTAAGATCTCATGAATAAACAACGAAAAAATTAATAATATTAATTAAATAAAATTAAAAAATAATAATTAAGTACATGAAAATGGTGTTTTAGCACTGTGACAGAAAAAATATTAGAAGCTGTTCTACCTTAAAATTGTTTAAAATTTTGTGTATAATAAAGGAACTTTTGAAAAAAGGTCAAATGAGTAAAAAGTAGATTTATTTATTATGACCTGACTTTGACCTTTCAATTTAAATGATTTTTCAATGGCATTCATTGTAATGGTCACTATTATTCCATACATTAGTACTAAAATTATTATTCACCCAGACAAGGAAATTTTATATTTTAATATTATAATTACTTATTTGGCAAAACTAGTGTTTTCTTTCAATTTAAATAAGTTACTTATTTTTATTACAATTAGAAACCTACTATATTATTAAACTATTATACTTTATTATTTTATATCTTCATTTGAAATAGTCTTTCTTTATTTATATTGCTTACATTTTTAAACTCAACTATCAACTAAGGTCATAGTCGTCGTTGTTACAAAGGAATCCGCATCTGTAGAATTCCTCTCAAGATACTCGTTCAATGTTCTATCAATAATGTATAATATTAACAGGGAAATATAACAATAAAACAGAAAGCTATTCAATTCTCTGGATCTCGTAACCTGACTGAGAGGTTTCGGTGTATTTAAATTATTGTCATTCGAGTTTCTAAAAGCGTTGTTTGTTCTGTATAATATATGTATGTAATATTGTTATTGGCTAAATGAATAAATGTTCATTTTACTTCAATGGATTGAAGTTCGTGTGAATTATTCATTTAACTATAGATTTTTACATTATTGTTATTCAAAAATCATGTTAATAGTTTATATTGAATGTATAATAATATCCAACTCTTGGTAGCCGCTTAATAAAAATATTCTTGTTCTAAATTTAAAATACATAATAAATTATTTTCAAATTAAAATTAAATTAGCGACGTGCAACCGTTTTATTAATATTCGTGCTTCACTTCTTTCTTTCTGCTTAAAAAAGAAAATATTAAAATATTAATATTTATTTTTAACAATTTATAATATTATTAAAATATTTTATTTTAAGCAACAAGAGGTACAATTTACTTACTGTGCTTAGAAGCACAACTACTAAGTGAAAATTTAAACTTGCCCTCGAGGCTTGAATTTCAATTTGAATCTTGATATTTGTAATTTTAATCGATTTAAATTCTTTGTTCAATTTGATTGTTGGTTATCTGTTTCATTTCAAGAAGTTTTCAGACCGACTCAGACAATTATGCCTTTAGATGTGCGAATAGATATTTTAATTTAAGTCTGCTTAAAAGTATGAAATTTCTACATTTGAATGTTATTTAAATAAAAAGAAAAGCACACAAAAAGTACTTATAAAAAATAATGAAGATCAAAATGTTATCTCAATATGTTTTATTTGTATTGGGTTGTGACATTTTGGGGCAAGGACAGCAAAAAGGCGCTACTTACCGATTCACAAATCATTTCATTGTTTTTTGGAAAATCAAAACTTATTTTCAATCCAACAACGATGATACGGCAATACTTTGAAACTGATGACATAATACTAAATATAACTTATAATTAAATTGTCTTATTCAATGAAATAAAATTAACTCGTCATCTCCATTACAAACAATAAGCTGACGTTCAAAAGCAATTAAAACATATTATATATTTCGGTTTTGCTACTATTAATATATATTTTAACTTATAAAAAGCATATTTAAGATTAACTCAAAGACTGTTCCTCCCAGCAGCACGATGGTCTGTCTGCTGGGCATAGTCTGCTGGGCATATTAGTAATGTATATAAAAACATTTATGAAACAATATTATAATTAAAACTCTTATCGAATGTATTATCAATATACTTCAAATTGGAATTTTATTTTTAGCAATCGTTTCTGAGTTCTACTAGCCCCGTTCTAGTTTCAATCTCATTTATTAGTGCCACTTTATGGCCGGTATATAAGAAATCGCTATAAAGAATAGAATTGCTTAAATAACCATGATTTTTAATAAATTGCTTTGAACAATATTAAAGAGAACCATATTAAAGAGAAAAACTGCCGGGGATATTGCTTAATTTACCTTTTGTTTTTTGTGTCTCAAGCCGTTTAATATCGTTCTGAAATTAAAGCGGAATACAAATACACATTAAGTAAAGATAACATAATTATACAAATGAAAATATAACCATGTTTTTTCGTAACAGTATTATTTTATCAGTAAAATATCACACTGATATTCACGTGATTAGAAGCAGAGACGGTCTCGTATAAACGAGTAATCTCTTAAGGAATATTCCTCAAGAGGCTATTAAGATACATTTATAGTATATATAACTCAATTCTGACTGCTTTTGCTTTTTTTCCTAAAGTTGTATTTCCTAAATAATTTATCTGGTATAAAATAAAATTTATTAAATTTAGTATCAAAAAAACTTATATGAATTTTATATATTTTTTATTTTACAGGTAAGGCAGTCCGGCTTTGTAGAAAATAAGGTAATTAGAAACTAAACTAGACCTTTAAAATAGTTATTTTTTCTTAAAGAAGTTTCTTGTGAGATGATGTGTTTCTCTTTTCTTCTTCTGATTTACATCTTATAATTGAAAAATTTACGGAGAGGACCAGAAATCTAGTTCCAGGATTCAAACAAGATCCAAGAGAATTAAAAAGTACAGTTGTCACAACAAATTACAACAAGAAATTAGAATTTCATGAAACAATAAAACTTTTTCTTATATATATTTATTTCTTTATTTATCTCTTAAACAATTTGACTAAGAAAAAGATCTCAAATGAAAAAATATTGTTTTATGGAATATTAATATTATCAATCATTCCATGATGATACAATATTATACCAAAGTATAAACTATCATCTACACAGTATATCTTTTTTACTAAATATTTTATATGTCATCATCATCATCATCATCATCAAAACATTTAGACAACACTGCGTTTATCAGCCGTCGATCCAAAATCTAATGTTTGTTATAAATTAATATTTGACAGACTGTGAGAAACTGAGTTTTATTACTATTTTTTTACTTTCTAAAATAATAGAATATTTAAATTAAATGTGACAAGAGGTTAAAAGTTACGCGATAACGACCTTAGAGCAAGTGAATCTATGTCTCAAAGATAAGTAATCTCATTAACTTTCAAATGAGATATAATTAAAATTAAACACGTGGCACGTTCTAAATCAAGAATATTGAAATTATGATAAAGGAGTTAATGAAGCCCCGTCAGTCATGCAGAAACATGTTGATAATTATTTTATGGTAACTCAGATTAAATATAATAAACATAATATTACATTTTATGAATATATACACAAAATATATATATTCATAAAATGTAATATATATATATTATAAATATTATTATAGGTCCCTCTTGGATATGCATTCTTTACCTCTACTTTTGAATACTTCATCTTATACATGTTTCAAAATGATATATGTGAAACCACAAACAGATAGAATAGATACATAGAAATGCATAAAAAGTCCTTGCGTGTGTTGACGCATATGTGTGTGTATGTGATTAAATAATTATTAAACTAATAATAACTTTAATTATATATAATTGTATGTTCGACTAAATTAAACAATGTTCGTTATTGATAGACGTCCAAATATAATAATAGGCCAAGTAGATAATGTTTTGTTGAAGATTCAGAGTGAAGAAGAAGTTGGTCAACATATGGGTCGTGAGTCATCAAATCAGTGTCTCTGATATTAAAGAAGACATGACAAATGTTATAAATAAATAGTGATGACAATATTATAAGAAATAAAAGTTTCAACACTTTGTTGTGATGTGTCAAGTCCTACTTCTTAGTGGTATCCATTAGAAACTTTCAAAAGCCGCTTAATCACAGTACAGAGTGCAGATGAATTGCTATTACCTTTAAATAAACAAACAATTATTAGTAATATTTAAATAATATGAATATTTTATGATACTTTAATTTCTATTCACAGAACAATCCATCTTGCTTTTATTATTGTATATAATATATATCATACAGTGTAAAATTATCAAGACTGAGCGTTTATTTTATTGTTGATGTTAACTTTTATATTACGGGCCATATATTTTATTATCGATAAACAGGTCATAATGGTATAGTTTACTTTTCTTTTTTTTCTAGAGTCAAAGATTTTTTCTTATTTTTCATAAAGGGTAAGGGTAATAAAAGGGTTTTATAAAAATGTATATAGTAACAATAGACTCATCATAGTTTATAACTTTTTTAATAATAATTTTATCCCCAGATCTTTTATTCCTCGAGACAGCTCACACCTGACGCAATACATCCTGGTATAAATAAAAATTGACTTTTTACGAGATTTATTATATATCATCGTTAGGGAACTTTTAAAAAAATAAACTTTTATAGTCAACATTTACTTAAAATAGCCTTCTTAAGAAATATTTTATTAATCATAAATATTGTTACGATGTATTCTGAGTATATTGCTTTAATTAACGTATGGCATTTAAACCATATTATTATATGGTCAGACACAGATACACAAAGTATAGTTGATCAATATGATGATTCATATCAGAATTTTCCATATTACACGTATATGGGTAATCCAACAAAGTCCCAAAACTATTGAAAATTGTTAGATCATACTTAATAATTCTTGATTTACAGAAAACAAATAACTTTAATTTTTCTAAAAGCACTATTAATCAAGCAAATTTAAATTAAAACAAAAATGCTTAAGGAATTGGTAACTAGTAAATCCAAAGTGTAAGGGGCCACCTCGCTGCCATTTGTATCATGGTCCGCTAGAATGAGAATTGTCAAATCCAACGAATCCGTCATATATATCTTGCTTTTCACACTTCTCACAAACAAAACACTCCTCTCCCAAGTACCAGTCCCGTTGGCTTCAAAGGCCTCCTGTGTTGCGTAAAGTTAAACATCATTCATATAAGTAATTAAATTTATAAATATAGTTACCAAAAACTGCCCAATATAGATTTATTACGAAATGTATTTGCTTATGACTGTCTGTCTTGCGTATATAAATCTGCAAGTTCAAATACTATTATACATGGCAGTCATGACATCATTTAGATTTTTGTTACTGTATTATAAGCGAAATACATTAGATAAAAATACTATAAACAATCTATTATAATTCCATGTTACAGTATATATTGATACATGTTGTTGTACCAACTACAAATCTCGAAGAGATAATAATGTCATATCGTAAACTTCTCGAGACACGTGTCGTTCGCCGCAGTCTGGGTCTTGCCTGTCTTCTAGGTATATGGAATTTATTACTTTTAATAATAACTTAAACTTCCTTTGAAAACTTATTGACAAATACAAGGTCTAAACTAAGGGTTTAAATTATTAAATTACAGCGATTATTTTTAATGAATATTATTGGTAATATTCACTTTAGGGATTTCTATAAAAGTAATACATTTAAAATTAATGAATTATTATTTTATTGTTTAGAATAAATTATTATTACACTGAAGTAATAAATTTCTCCATAAATAAGCTCGTCACGTTCAAACAAAATTATATAGGAAAATGCTTAAATTGCATTAATTTTTGAAAAAAAACTATTAAGTCTTGTAACTATTTTGTTAAAACTTTAAGTAATAACAACTTGTGAATTTAACTAATTTGCTATGAATAAAACTTATGCTCATTATTAATTGTAGTTAGTGTAAAAGCCTTTTTTTATATATTCATTTGGAACATTTAAATTTACATCTTATATGTGGAAAACAGTTCCTACTGAGCTTTATATATAAAATGGATATAAAATTTTTAAACAACAATTAAAAAAAACTATTTAAAAAAATATGCATTTATTAATTGCTTAAGAAACATATTTATATATATATATATATATATATATATATATATATATATATATATATATATATATATATATATATAAGATAAGTACGCTTTTATAAAACATTTCATGAGGAACAAATTATCATATTCAGTAACCAACAAAGTTTTTATAAAACATTTCATGAGGAACAAATTACCATATTCAGTAACAAACAAAGCACTGAATAATAATACTGTAAATACTAGATTTCATTCGTAACTTATAAATATAATATCATAAATAAATATTATTCTTATGTAAATCAAATTATGTTTACTTAAAAACTCCTTTTTTTTCCTTTATTACAAAAATATTAAAAGAAGTCCATTTGAGATAAAAAAAAATATCATAAATTTACCTTATTTGGTATTACTTTTCTCTTACCTGAAATACATTACCATATATCAAATTATATTTGAATTTCTTCATATTTCATATAATTTATTCACGATATATAAGCATTATAAGATTACATTCGTAGCCATAATACTCATAATCTATAAAGCGTTTTATTACTAGTTACCCTCGGCGAACAGTATTTAATTACCTCCACATTTCTCGTTATATTATATAAAATTATAATGTAATATAATTTATATTTACATATAAGTAAAGAATGAAAGTTTTCTTATTACATTTCAATTGTGGAAAGTTTTTTTTATATGCTGTTATGTTAGCTTACTATTTTATTTAACATAAGGTGCGGTTTTACTCCGGAAAAAGCCTGACTGACTGCCACGGGAATGACTAAAAAGTATTTTGAGCCTAATTACAATACTCAAGGCCTGAGTTGATTTAAGAATATAAAACCATTAAAAAAAATAATATGACAAAATATAAACAAGTCATAAAAGAGAACAATAAGTCATAAAAGAAAAACTCTATGTAGATGAGAGAGAATATGTATTTTCTATTACATATCTCAATATGATTATTGACTTAATTCATGGATGAAAAGCATGTTACCAGAAGATTTTAATATGACAGTGGATGATTGGAATAGGTACAGGTGGATGATGATCAATATTATTATTTATTAATCAATATACGATGTCTCATATTGGAGTGCAGTCTTTTAATAATATTGTAATTTGTTACACATTGACCTGATTTGAATAGAAAACAAGAAAGTTCTTTAGAAGATTTCTTATTCACATACAATATGTGTTATTTTAAAGTAAGTAAAACAATGTTGAATTTGAATATGTGTTAACATTGATATTTATGAAAGTTACTGAAAATACCTTTCAAAAGTCAACACGACCACCCAGACTTACTGTCAATGTTTCAGTGCGAGAATAGAGTATTTCAATACAAAATCAGTAGGTCTAATAGTATTCGGATCATGAATGAAATAATTTCCCTGTACTCAGTAATGTCTTTAAGAAATCTGACTATCTTATGAGAAAGACTATGACATATAAATTAAATTTAAAAACGAACGTTATTGGTTTCATTGTACATTTCCTTTGTTTAAATATAAAGTTGTAATATTACGAACATAAAATATAATGAACTAGATTACCATTTAAATACCTACTTATAATTTAAAGGATTTTAATTAATTGCAAGAGCAGGTAACAAAAAGTAAGGCAATGCCTGATACATTGTTTCAGAACCCATTACACGAGATTTGACTGTTCACTAATTGTTCAGTGGTTCAACTTGGAGGGGTAACGATATGTCCATCATCTTAATTTATACTCTATTATGGAAATTTAATAATAATAAAGTAAACAAAGTTAATGTTGTTCTACTTTTATTTTATCAAAATAATAAGATTATAATATATATAATGTTATAGCTTTGTTAAGAACCTAATCATTGTGATAATAAACGAAGACATCAATGAGCCTACCGAAGACTGATTGTGAATAAAGGATTTATTATTAATAGAAGTAGTGTAAGTATTATTCATTAACCCGAAATTTATGAATTTATATATTATTCATATCCGTATACTCTGAAATTCTATTAAACACCACCTGGTCCTGGCATACTCTTGTCACGGAGGGTCTTATAAAGATATAAATAACAAACAAAGTAGATTGAGACTCGCAATAACAATTTTCTTAACAGATAAAGTATTACCGTATTTAAATGTGACTGATAATTTTTTTAATTGTCGATTTCTTGTTAATAAGTTAAAAGCTAAATGTCATTATTTTTTCAAAGAAAAAAATGTTTTACAACCCAAGAGTAAGTAAATCGTTAGTTGAGCTCTAGATTTCAGTACGCTAGTATTTTAATAAAAAATTATTAACAAAATGAAATGATGCCAGACTTATCGTGTAAGGTCAGTAACCAAGTGTATTGTTACTCTCAACTTATATTAGTTTAGTCTTCATCGACACTCGGGCACTGATTGACTCCTCTTCTTGAATATAGATATTATTATTCAGACATCGATCCAACCCTAATTACAAAACATACAACAACAATCAGTACATGACAAATAAATTGTCAGTAATATTTTCTATCTTAATGAATAATCAATGTTACAATTTATGTAAAAAAAAATACCGTTATTTATAAAAATCATTATAAGTTGCAAAATGTTGCATTAAAAAGTGAAGCAAATAATAATAAGTAAAAAATATATAAATAGTCAATATTATCAAAATAAAAGTAAAATAAAACACTTTGATTGCTGTGAAGCAGGTATTGAGTGCTGGTGGCACTGAATAAATGTTACCTAGACAATAGCTATCTATTACGGATCACGTTTCCTTTTGCCTGCAACTAAAATGCATTTATTACTGTAAATTATCTCAATATGTTCTAGAGACAAGGAGAACCAGTTCTATTTCTAACTACTGACAGTTATTGGCTTTTTCTAACGTAAAAGTATGGAAGGATCTCAATCAGCTAATATTAGCGATATTAATAGTTTACAATTTTAAAAAACGTCAACATTTTTTTAGTTTTATTTAAGCCTACGGGTGGGTGAAGTGATAAAAATATACGATGATTTAGAATTCCTAAAAATATTTTTAAAATTGTAAAGTTTTCGTTAAGTGTTCGTTAAGGTCTGTCGTGACAGCCCTCAGCCATAAGACTGTCTTATTTTTCAGTGGTATATAATTGAAGGTGGATTTTTAGAATATTAATTTTAATTATTATTTTATAAAGTAAAGTGAGAGAATAGTATTAGCTGTCAACAGTATGTCAACAGTGGGCATCAATAAATGTCCATGACATTGATGCGAATCACTTGACACTGGAACTTATTGTAATTGTTAGTATAATTTTTAGGATATTTAAGTTGTGGGAATACGGTTCACATGATGGTATTTAGATAAAGTAATAGACAGCACTGACTTTGCTTACAGTTTGAGTAACACATGTAGATATAGATAACATGATTGAGCTCTATATATAAAACTGTATAAAATTTTATAAAAGCTAAGTTAACTTAAGGTCATATTTCGTTCTAACTGAAAAAATTTATTTCCAAAAAAAGTTGAAAAATAATAATATATGAATATTAAGGATTTTTTGCGAAACTTTTTTTGTTAACATTACCTCATGTCCCTTTTTGGCAAAAATAAAAGTAATGTCTCAGTATAAAAGAAGTAATTAATGTATCGTCCTAATGAGATTATTTAAATTTAGCATGCATTCTTAAGAGCCCTAAAAAAATATGTAGACTATAAGAAAGGTTTACTTAAAGCATTAATACTGAAATATTTTGGACTTGGTAAAAGATCATAAATTCCATTTTATTCAGGTTTTATAGTATTGATTTTTTTCCTATTTTTACTAAAATAATACACAATTTTTAAAACAGAATTCTTCATGCCTACGCTATATATGTAAACAAATACGGGACACATAATAATTGAAATACTATTTAAAAAAAAACTCGGTTTTAGAAGCATTGATATGGCAGAATTTTTGGGATAAACTTTAACTAAAGATTGGGCGTTAATTATAATTTAGAAGGTCATATTATAAGACCCCGGTACCGAAATTGACCGTGTGTAAATAATATTGACAGATTTAGTTTTTTTATACCAATTATTAATAAATATAAGCTATAATTTGAATATCAAATATTTTACTATTATAGTAGTACACGAGTGTCATGTGTTGTCAAATGTTTTAGAAGTAGTGTATTACTTTTTTCAACCTACCGTTGACTACCTAAAAACATTAAAGTTTAAATAAATTGCAAGAAGCCTTTTACATAAAAGATAGTCAACCCAAGCTGATGCAGTGAGCGCTTTGCATGAAAGTTATAAACAAATTATATAAGCTTTGACATCTATCACAAAAGATACAAAATAGGTACAAATAACTGGAGAAGAAGCTTTTTGTCTATCCAGAAAAAGGGAATGAAACTAGAATTTAAGACCCAAAATGAAAATAATTATAGCTTATAAATATATAGCTTATTCGTTCTCCTAGTGACAAGCCTTAGATTATTGTTACATTTTTACAACCCTAAACCAATTTCTTTATAAACGAACTACACCAACCCAATCTAAATATGATACGAAAAAATCTGATGCAGCGTTCGGCGGTCTCATGAATATTCATGGTTCTTTGCCATGTGTAATCTGATCCGAACATGAACGGATTCGAAATCCTTGCAAGGGACATATTCAAGGGTTTTATATCATAAAGTTACGGAGAAAAAACTTTGTGACGTGAAAAAGAAAAAAAATTTTTGTTAGTGTATATACACTAATATAGTAATAATTAAATTTTTATGCTATTTATATATATTTGTAGGATTTTTTCACAGAGAAAAACATTTAAGTGTAAATTAATATTAAAATATAAAAATTAGAATATCTTTAGTTTTTATCATATATAAAATATTACAACAAAGTATTTAAAAACACCTCTCGTTTACTTAATAAAAACGATGATTACCATGACTTTAACATGGCGTCGTCTAAATCAAGACAATGAGGTGACACGAGTTCTACAACACATAGGTGAATTTGGTGAATTTGTCAGCCAAATGAATTCTAATTAGTCAATGGACCCTAATAACATAAGTATTTATAATGAATCTTTTTTTATTACATATAATCGATTACATATTAATTTTTTGTCATTAAGGTGTTAAACTTAAACAATTTTTCTTTTCTATTCTTTGGTAATTTTACCAACTAAATGTAAAACTCACATATTTAACTTAAAACTAAATATTATAAATATAAGTTAAATGCTAATATTAAGAACTATTTATAATATTTATAAATACAATACAATAAGTAGCTCTTACTAAATTGCATAAGCCATAATATATATTACTGTTACTGTAATAATATTTTTATAATATATTCATTAACTAGGATCAGGTGCCAAATGCCATCAAGATCAAAAAAGAGAACGAAAATGAGGCTGCAACATGATTATGAATACTATATACTGCTAGTCGTTTTTATTCAAATAAATGTAACACAGAGGAGAAAAACGAAAAACTGGATTCCTATTCTTTACACATATTACTGTCAGTTCTCCACCGTTAGTATTTGATCTTTGATCTCCATTGAGTATACCTTAACAACCATAATGAAGACATTTACACATTGTTCCCTAAGACAACATTAATAAATGGATATGCCTGATATATTTATTTTTATCAACATCGTCTTCAGATTTTGAACACCTTAATAACCCTTTTAATTCTTTACATAATAGTTTAAATCAATGTATAACTCTTGACCAATGAGTAAGTAAACATTTAAATTAATGCAAATAAAGCCATACAATATTTGGGTATTTACAGCATCAAACAATAAAAGACAATTTTAAGGCACAGTCACAAGTTTGTTGGTTAAATTTTAAAGTCAGTAGCTGGATAAAATAAGATAAGATAAAAGGTTCAAGGTAGGGGATTCAATGTTATTGTCAGATTTATCCCGACTTTCGACAATTAATCTTTGTAACTTACAGACACTGAATTCAGCAGATCCAGTGTTTTATAACGTTACGTATTCGATTGTAGCTTTGTAATAATACCAGTGTTTTATATTCCTTTTATGTCTATAAGACTTTATAAATAAAACACAACTGACTCAAACTTATAAATAATATCATAATATTTAAGAAGATGAACCTAAATGTTATCTCAAATTATACTAAAAAGTTTTTATTCAACTACTCAGAAAATATGTTGAGTTGATCATAGTTGTAAGACTTTTAATATTAAACAAAACAACACGTCTTGTTGTAAAACTACAAACCAAACTACATCCAAATTTGTTGTAACTGTATGCACTGTTCTGTATAACTATTGTGTATTTTTGTATTTATAATGTGGTACAAGCGCGCTTACTTGATATACCGTGACTGGCGTTGTGGTCACAAATAACACATTTAAGCGATATATTAAACTCATTCATTCTTATAAATAGACATAGCTGCCTTTTTATATTTATTTATTAACATTATACTACTTTTTACTGTTCACATACAGTATTTAGTATAGATATAGATAAATGTTTATATTAGCAAATATCTTAAAATTGAACGTTAAGTAATATTACATAAAAGTTCGTATTAGGGTTAAGAATCAGATAAGGAGCAAACGCTAACCATTAACTTGTTCAGGTTTTACATCAACATTAATTAATTGAACTAGAAACCATACTCTAAGATTTATATATATATATATGTTAGGCCCAAAGACCGAAAACGCTCAGTGGACGGAAAAAACGGCCACAACGCGTTCTGGCTGTCTTCAAATGCACAGAACGCGTTTTGGCTGCTATTAAACGCTCGCAATGCGTTCTGGTAATTGTCGAACGGCCAGAACGCGTTTTGTCATTCGTCAAGCGCTCAGAACGCGATCTTAATGTTTGAGTCGTATTATGTTCCACTCTCTATCTGCGTACAATAAGATTCATTTTGTACTTATAAAACAAATTAATTTTGATTATTATTCTACACACATAAGTTATTTCGAGGTACGAAATATACTTATATTTATGATCTTTTCACTTAATTTTAAATAATTGAATCCTCTATGACTACAAATAAATACAAAGGACGTATGTTTTTTATTACATCAAAACATTACTTATTTTACTAATACTGCTTGAATTCGAGTTACATTTTACATTCGAATTTCGATAAGTGCATTTCTTATCAGTACAATATCGTTTACACTTACAATAAACAAAACCTTATTTGCTTCCTGAAGATAGAGTTGAAGCTAATCGTAAAGAAATAGTTTTTTCTGCGGATACCTCATTTTCTTTAACAAAGTTACTGTCGGAAATTGTAGATTCATTCGAGAGTACCATTTTTTGTACCTAATTTGTAAAGACCGGAGGAACCTGAGTGGCAACTGCTAGCACGTTTCTGGGAGCTAATCGTCCGCGATCAACATCGGGAACTCTTACGACAACACTAGTTCCGATTTCAGCTGGTGAAAATTTTGATCAGACAATGCTACCATTTTCTCTGCTTGTTTTTGTAAATTCTTTTTTGCATTGCTTTGTTCCTTACGAATAGAACTTTTTCTTCTATTCATAATAGAATTTTTCCTTCTACTTGTGTCTTCGACGTTTTCCTCGACGTTCTCGCTGCAATCCTCAAAAATTGTTTTCACTTCATCGTAAAAAATTTCTTTCCCTGATTTATCAGTCATTTTAACGAAAGTTAAACTTTTCAATTGAGTTTAATAAGTTGCTTGGTCAACGACAAACTGGTCTTGTCTTTGCACTGACGAGAATTGTACAGATTTTTCATGAACTCAAGTTCGTTGTTATATACTCAAAAGCAATACCCTCCTCGGTGTCATTGGATGTAATTAAATTGGAATATTGTCGAAAAAATATCTCTAGACAATAGTATCATTTTGGAAATAATTGAAACAAAAGTTTGTATGTAGTCATCGGTACGTGCATTGTTCTGAATTTGCTGAAAAGATCAAACTAATTACAGAGGATCATAGAATAAAATTTATAACTATTGCCAATAACGGTAGGCCTCTATTGTTCAAAATTAGTTGAAAAAATCCCAAAATAACAAAAGGTTTTTAATAACTTTTCCTATTCAATTTTTCATTCTTTCATATTTTATATACTCTGCAATATAAGTGTATATGTAGTGTAAATTTCTTCCAAGAACCAAAGAACAATAATTGATAATTAACCAAAAGATCATAAATTTAAGTTTATTCCGTACTGCACAAGAAGTAAAATGCGTGGAACAATAATCAAGATTCATTTGTTTTATAAGTATAAAATTAATCTTATTGTACGCAGGTAGAGAGTGGGAAGCATTAAGATCGCGTTCTGAGCGCTTGACGGATGACAAAACGCGTTCTGGCCGTTCGACAATTACCAGAACGCGTTGCGAGCGTTTAAGAGCAGCCAAAACGCGTTCTGCGCATTTGAAGACAGCCAGAACGCGATGTGGCCGTTTTTTCCGTCCACTGAGCGTTTTCGGTCTTTGGGCCTAACATATATATATATATATATATATATACGCCTTGTAAACAAGTGTATTATATATATATATAGGATTTATATATATATAAATCATATATATATATATATATATATATATATATATATATATATATATATATATATATATATAATACACTATTTTACAAGGCAAAGTAGAAAAAAAAGCTTATAAACACAAAAAATATATATTATGAACTTTGTATTAGATAAATCGTCGTTGCTGTAACTGCGAGATTATTATAATAAAAACATAATAAAATATTAAATCACATGTGTTCGGAATGCGGATGATATAATTAATTAATTAAATGATATAATACGACATTTAATAGCTAATAAAACTAATAATGAGATAGTGAACTTTGTAACGAATTATCGACGCTTTTTTCAGTAAGTCGAAGTTAGTAGAAAATGAAATATGTCAAAGCGACGTGCAGCATTACCCGCGAGTTGACGCGTCCTTGGGCGGACTTTCAATAGATTAAATAAAGCTTTAAAATATTTTACTTTGAAAATATAATGATATGGCTCTGCATCAATACTCTTCAGTGCAGCTCGTCTTTCTGGGGGACTTTAATGCCTGTCATCAGGACTGGCTGTTCCTGTACCAGAAGACCGACCATGCTGGAAGAGAAGCGCGGAACTTTGCGTTGTCCTCTCTCAGCTGGTGAGGCAAGCGACGAGGGTACCAGATGTAGGAGGCTATACAGCCAATTGCCTGGACTTTTTGCTGACAACTGATCCGGACAGGTATCGTGTAGAGGTCACCTCCCCCTTTGGAACCTCCGATAACTGTTTGGTGAAATCTGTGTTTACATATTCCCTACCAGCTTTCGAACCACATGGTGTTAGGTGAGTATGGAAATACAAGTCAGCAGATTGGGATGAGATGCGGCATTTCTTTGCATCTTATCCTTAGCGTCAGGTCTGCTTCTCTTCTTTGGATCCCTCCAGTTGCGCGGACGCTATAACCGATGTGGTATATCGGGCAGTGCAGTATTTCATTCCGTTTGCTGACGTACCCGTCGGTGACAAAGCTCGCCCATGGTTTAATGACGAATGTGGTCATGCTGAAGACCAAAAACATTCGGCATACCTCATTTGGGCTGATGCTCGAAGCTATAAAGCTCCGTATGTAAGTTAACCAAGCAGAAAAGTCCTATAAAAAGTCCTATAATTACGGAAGGCTCGTCGCGATCGTATTGCTAAGAATGGCGAAAAGCTCTCTGTCCGACCTACTGGCAGTCGAGCTTTCTGGTCTCTTGCCAAAGCGATAGAGTCGAACTTCTGCCAACCCTCACTGCCTGCTCTGTTGAAGCCGGATGGATCTCTGGCCCATACAACGACAGAGAAAGCGAATGTATTTGCTCCTCTGTTCGCTGATAATTTGCATCTAGGCACTGGCAATGCTTCTCCAGCACAGCTTCCTCACTGCGGTATTTTGATGCCTGAAATCCGCATTACAAACAAAGAGGTATGGAGAGCATTATGTCGTCTTGATGTGTATAAAGCCAGTGGTTCTGATGGTATACCAGCCATTCTGCTAAAGACATGCGCAGCTGAGTTGTCTCCTGTATTGACACGTCTATATCACCTCTCTTTCAAGACTGGAATAGTGCCGAAATCTTGGAAGCTTGCTAACGTGCAACCAGTGCCCAAAAAAGGCAGCCGTGCCGGTCCTGCCAATTATAGACCTATTTCAATCACCTCCATACTCTGCAAGATTATGAAGCATGTATTGAACTCGCGCCTTCTAGCGTATCTTGAAGGTAATGATCTACTCAGTGACCGACAGTACGCGTTTAACCGAAATAGGTCCACTGGGGACCTTCTAGTGTACGCTACGCACATTTTAGGCGAGGCCATCGACAAGAACGAAGAAGCGGGCGCCGTCTCTCTGGCGGTCTCGAAGGCATTTGACAGGGTCTGGCATGCGAGCCTTATAAGTAAGCTTTCAGCATACGGCATATCTCCTAGTCTGATTGGCTGGCTAACGGACTTTCTGAACCAAAGATCTCTCCGAGTAGTTGTCGACGGGTGTTCCTCGGAATCCTTGACAATAAATGCCGGAGTGCCTCAGGGGTCCGTTCTTTCTGCAACTCTCTTTCTGCTGCACATCAACGATCTGCTGAAACCCGGTATCTATGGGTATGCAGATGACAGCACAGCTGTAGAAAGATACCTACCGAGTAGTCGGGCTAGTACGGATCAAGTACAGTCTGAAAGATAAACTATGGTGCAACGTTCGAATGACAAACTTCAGCCAGTCTTCGTATGGGGCAATGCCAATCTTGTCAAACTCAACACCACCAAAACACAGACGTGTCTGTTCACCGCCAAAAGGAGCCTTTTCACCTTGGCTCCTACTTTCCAGAGTGTATCTTTGAAATACGGTGACCGACTTCAGCTGTTAGGCTTAGAGATTTCCTCGAACCTCAACTTTGGTCGGTGTATTGAGTCCAGAGTAAGAGCAGCTACAGGAAAGCTTGCCGTTCTTGCAAAAGTCTGTCAGTACTTTACACCGGGACAGCTACTTGTATTATACAAAGCACAGATCCGGTCGTGTGTGGAGTACTGTAGGCATATATTCGCTGGTGCCACTAAGTCTCATCTTGCGGTTCTGGACTCAATTGAGAGAAGAGCAAAGAGACTTATAGGCAACCCTGAATTGGTTGAAGCCAACCTCCACAGACTTGAATACAGACGTAGAATTGCTAACCTCTCAGTATTCTATAGAATACATTTTAGTGAGTGTGCGCAGGAAATACATGATTTAATTCTTCCGTCCCCCTTCCATCACAGGACGTTCCGACGCACGGCAGATATCCATCCATACGTTGTGGACATTCCCCCTGTCCGAACGAAGCGCTTCGCTTCGCCTTTTTTAGTTCGTACAGCGAAGGACTGGAACAGCTTGCCTGCGTCGGTATTTCCGTCCCAATACAATGTGGGTGTCTTTAAGAGAAGAGTGAATAGGTTACTGGGTTAATGCGCCTTACCATCTATGACTAAATTTCCACTTTCCATCAGGTGGGATGTAGTCAAGCACTAACCCAGAGGGTATAAAATAATAAAAATAAATAAATAACACAAAATCTTACTCTTTTTTTATTTAACTTTTTTTTTACAATTTTGACATTTTAGTTTAATTATAATGATTTGAATATTTTAATTGATATTGTTATCGACGTGTTATCAGAGAATGTTAATTAATGTAGTAAAATATAAATAATACTTTTGACGACTAATTTGAGACGCCCTAACCGCCAAATTGATATTTTTGGAAATAGTTTTAAGAACATCGTAAACCAAAAATATTACCAAATAAATAAATATGAAATATATTTTACAATATATTAGCGTTAAAATGAGAAAACACAATGAATAATCGAAACACAAAATTCAAAAGTATTCATTTGTTTATTTTAAATTGTAACAATATTTACTAGACTAAGTAAATATTTAAAATTTCGTTATTGCTTTATAATAACAAACTCTTTATTAGATCAATATTGAATCAGAATAATTAAACGGATATAACTTAGCACGATGAAATTTTTATTACGAAACGAGTTCTGTAAATAGCAGAGATAAAAGATATGATAATTTAGCAAAGTACATGAGGATCCAAGGCTGAGAAATAAACTGTATATATAATAACGTAACACAAGATATACGTGCAAATCTTAGAGTTAGTCCTTAAATTAAAAAAAAAGTTTTATAGACTGAAGTTCTATCATATAGTTACTTTTATGGATATTGAGAATTTGTATTATTGAAGGTTAACACGTTTCAATTAGAAATTTTACCTTTTATTAAATGATGTATCACAGATTCAAACCTAAATTAGAATTTTTAAAAAGATCAGAGTCCGTGACTCCATCAGATTCATCGACTTTTTTATCAGTATTACTCATATTTCAAATAAAAAGTCAAATACACTCAATTATAAATTCTGAGGAATAATAAAACACAGCGCACTGAAAAATAATAATTATAATTAATTAAAACACATCAAAACTTATTAATAAACTTATAATCACTCACAATAAATAAAAACTTAACTAAACTGAATATTTTATTATTATTCATAATAAAATCACAACGGATATTCCTAAAAAATCTAAAATCCATCTAAAGGAATTAATAAACATTTATAATTGCTCACAGTACAACACCAATTTACTTTACTTTTGAGGCTTAGCGACGACATGTATTTAAAAGTGGAAACATTTATAATCATTGCAAAATCAAACTAGTTGTTATTACCATAGTTTTACTTAGTAGACGCGATTGCGTATGCTCGAAAATGAAAACAGATTATCGAGAAAAAACAAAAACAATAACATAATAATAATACTAATACGCGAAGCAAAAACTTTGTACCCGTTTTACGAAAATAACGCGAAAGGAGCTATAAAAATTTGGCACATTTAAAGTGACAAGAAGAGAATATTATTGTAATTTAAACATTAAAAATACATTACACACGCTACCATGCGTTTGAGAAACATAAAGCAATCTAAAGATTAAATGCTAATATTAGAACTGTCCATCATTATTTATTAATAAAAAGTGTACTTGTTCTTCTTGAGTAAACATTTTGGATTGTTGTATTTACACTATTATATTTAAATTATCTGAATTATAATAAATAAATTGATTATTGCATTTATATTCTGGAAATTCGATTAACTGCGGATAAACGACTTTTTTGTGCTTTTATAATTAATAACTGCTTGTAATAACTTAAATGTGAAATAAAACATATTTTAGTAAAGTTTCAGAAACGGAGATGGATTGGAGTTTCATCATAAGTTAGTAAAGATGCCCTTAATCCTAAGAGATATCAGGAAAAAAATTAATAAGAAACTCGAATACTTGTTTGTATCTATGAAAGTTAATTTTATCTTAATATATTATTCAGGATTTCTTCAGTGTTTATTTTATAACAGCAATACTATTAACTATCTACTATAAACTGTATCAAGCTAGTTTATATATAGCATCATAGAGACCGAATATAACATAATATAACTCCGTATTATTATCCTATTAAACTAAACACATAAGCTGCGAGAAAGCGAGATAAGTATATTCTCCATTCACTGACGAGACTTAATAAAAGAAAACAATATGATAATACAAGAATTTCAGATATGGCAGTCTTTAGTTACTTTTAAAAGTCCTAGGAACGAATACGAAGAATTAAAAAACTTCTACTTAATATTTTGCTATTTATGTCACTAAAAGTAAACCATACATGAAAGTGTCTTATATCAACGTATATCGTAATACTAAACTGTTCGCACTTCGTAACCATTACAAATATTCCGCGCGTTAGCTGACATCTGCTGCCGTATGTCCTGGGGCAACTCTCAAATCGCTTTATCGAGATTTATTAGTACTAGCGGTGACAAAGTGTCCAAATATGGACCATAATTCAAAGTCTGAATGTTTATGAGGCTCGGACAATAACGAAACTTCTATAATGTGATGTTTTATTTTATTCTAATTTAGTGTACTTTTAATGAATTATTGAATAAAGTATTAGCTTTCTTATTTCATATAAACTTTAACTATGACGAATTTCATACTTTTGTGTTTATGTAAAATAATATTCATACTATAATAATTAATTAATGTGATAGAGGGTTTATACTAAATAAATAATGTTCGTGATGGGTTATATATTTTACAAGCACTTCACCAATAACTTGGTCAGCCTTTTTTATAACCATACATGTTTATAATTCTAATAGTAATAAATATAATACATTGTTTTGTAAATATGCTGACATACAATAGATGTAACTAGTTACGAAGAAATATAAAACAAAAATATACTTTTGCATCTTTCTCTTTTTAAGTGCTCTTTAAGTAGTTGGAAACGCCTCTGGAAACCCGTCTGGAAACTTTAACTTTGACTTTGTATTTTGTAATTAAACCGGATCTAGACTTTGATTTTCAGTTTTGTAATTACTCTATAAACAATACATATTCTTGCCCATTGAAAACATTTTTCAAAATATAAATAAAATATTAAAGTAATATAACTTAGTTTTATAGGGTGTTAATGTAATAAAGTTTTTTTCGTCCGTCCTTCTGCATCAGACTCAGAAGCATTGCATATAGCAGACGTAATAATGGTAAATTGAAGATTAAATAGGCTTGACAACTGGTAATATGGATGTATTTAGAAAACAGAGTCGAATAATATTACACATTTTAAAAAGAAAATATTACAGCTTATAACAGAAAATATATTACTCACATACACACATCACATACATACCTATGAGATGATAAAAGTGCATAGATAACAACGGTTGATACTTTGATTAAAAAAATATATGATATTAAAAAATATTCGACTCTTTGTTCCTCCCATACTAAGCGCCAATTTCATATGTAAGGACCTATTATTAATCCTTTGCGTTGAGTTGTCTTGACCTTATAATTGGTAAAAGTCACGTTTGAAAAGCGTCCGGCACTTTCTTGCTTTCGAGAGCTTTAGAGCACTTTGACTGTATTACGTCGATTTAAGTACAGTTAAAAGTCTCTTTGCTGTAACAATTTGTATGATGGTTTACATCGTCAAGTACAGAAATGATGTTGACATTATTTAAATTATTGTTGTTGTATAATAAAATAAGTACATTCTATAATTTCAGTAAAGATAATAGTAATGGTATACAATAAATACTTACGGGTCTTCTGTTACAATGTCATATTATGGTAATAAGTTTCCAATGGAACGGTAAGGTCTAGTTAATATTGTTGTAACATTTGTCAAAGAGATAATAATTTCATGTCACGATCTTTTTGTGTCACGTGTTGTTTGCCACAGTTTCCGTCTTGCTTAATTGTCATAATTAATTTTCTATCTTTGATAATAACTACAGTTTCCTTAGAAAATTTTCTGCGAAACCCAAGTACTAAATTAATAGTTTGATAGCAGACTTTTTTTACTTTTACTTTTTTTATTTACTATAAAAATATTCCAAACAGAAAAACAAAAATCTAAATCAAAAGTCGTTGCTTCCTCTTCTTCTCTACTCTTCTTTACTTTTCTCTTTATTATTATAGATATGCAGCACCTTTGTACTGCGTTTTTATTTTATTATTTTTTTCAAATAAGTGATGAAATGAATTGTCACATGACATAAACTCAATATATATGAATAGTTTTATTATATAGATGTCTGCAAAATATTTTATATAATTAAATGATAAAATTACTGAAAACAGCCTGTAGAAGTTTCTGTAGGAGATACCAACATATTATTATTCTAATAGCACCGGTCCTCACCTGTCGCACAGTTTTGCTTACGTGTCAGCTATTTTCTTGCTTCAATTTATTTTCAACCCTTGTAAGAAACTTCTTCTAACGGTTTTCACATAAAATATTTTAATTTTAATATCACTACATATTTGATTTATAGGCATCTATAAATTAAAGTAATTAAAGTAGCAAAGTAACGTAGCACAAAAGTAACTAGGTTAGTTACTTACTTTGCTAAGAAGCCTTACCACCTGGTAAGGCTTCTTAGCTGTAGTATAAATAGTATTATGTCTTGCTGCGAAAGTATTCTAGAAGACAACTTGTTTATATCGGCGACTCCATAAAAGCATTCTGCAGTAGTTAAATTTAGTTTTATATCATTTTAAAAAGTATCAGTTATATCAATGTATCTGAAGTAATTTTTTTGCAATGATATTATTTACATTAGTTTTTTCTTATCATTATTAAGAATTTTAGGTCTGCAATAGTGATAATGTTTATGATTAACTTTTTTTTATTTATATTATTAATTAAGTTTGACATAATATATATAATATATATTTCTTCTTTTTAAACTAATAACTTTATGTACATATTTCAAAGTTATTGGATTTATGGAAAGATATACTTTAATAATATTAAAAAAAGTCTGTTAAGGAATTTTTTTATCCAAGGATATTTAGGACGACGATTATCATATATGTATGTGTTTATATATACCGTTTAGTTTATACCTTAATATATATTGTTAATAACTTTATTTATGTATTATATGTATGCGTACATGTGTAGTTATTTTTAAGTGGGTTTATGTATTTCTGTACATTAACGCCATCTACTGTTCCATAGAATTTTAAATGTATTTCAAACTTAACATTGACTGTGTGGAATAAATCGGCATTAGGCGATAAGACCGCCCTCTGTATTTCTATCATTTTCTATTTTTCTGTATATTGTTATAGTTTTTTACTTGTTAATAAATATTATAAATAAAAAATTATAATTTTCTGTACAAATGTAAGTCAAAATTCCCGAAACAAAATTTTTACTTGTAGGCGACAAGTAAAAATTATGTTTCGGGAATTCATCAAACACTCGCTGACTTCGTTATTCAAAAACCAGGAACAATTAAAAGATTATTTTAATAAAATAAATATTACTTCTGTATTTTAAAATTGTGACTAAGTTTCCTACGTTGCTTCCGGATTGCAGTTAGCACAATGTGTTGTTTCAGCATTTAGTAGATTCAACATACTCTGTAAAACAACTTTTAACATTTGACAATGAAAGATCGTTCTTAATATTGGCGTCATATAAAATTTCCACATTTACCTACTTAAGTTATAAGTTCTTACCGAAGTTGTCTTGTAAGTTAGTAAATATTATGATTATTTTGTAAGACCGTTACTTACCTAAACACTAAATGCTTTAGGAAATTATTCCAAAAGCTATTATGATAATATTTCATGGAAAACCGTAGTAGATAAACACTTAAAGTGATTCAACTTTATCCAATAAAAACAAAAGAACAATAAATAGGTTTAGGTGGTGATAAGAAGTGATGTTGGCTCTGGATATTTGCAACTTTGTCATCTTTAAGGAATGGAAAAAGCCAAAGAAATAAAGTGAAAATGTAGGTTTTTTGCTTTTTGCTTTGCTCATACTGTATCTCATTGACCATACGAAACTTAGCTATAATTAGCTAAAATTAGCTATTTAGTAGTAGTTAGGTAAACATAACTTTCATTAATAGGTGTTATTATAGTATTAAAGTAAATGTCATACACATATATAACATTAAATATAAATATAAATATAAATATATATATAAGATACATGATTAACAAAGAAAATAAATAAATTAAATAATATAAAAAGAGATTTAGTTAAGATAAGCAGAATCTAAAATTTAACAATATTTGCAACTCTTTTAAGTTCGCAAATAAAGTAGGGAAAAAATTTATTGAGAAAATGAATTTTAAAGATTACTCCCTCCGAGTATCGGAGGAGACCCTTCAAAATTATTAGCTTTTCAGTCCTCAGAGATTTATTGTAAGTTACAATTATAAAGAACATAATAATAAATGATTTGCCAAGACACAAAATAAATCATTTATAATCCAAAGATTTATTCCATTTCATTCATTCATTCCATTTATAATTCAAAGAAATAACTGATCGTAATTAATTATATTTCACTTGTCTCATTTTTAGTCAATAAATAATATCAAATTATTTTATATTACATTATATTATGGAATATCGATTTCTAACTACACAAAAGTCTTCTTCATTGGTTGTTCTTATGTGTATGAAGTTAACGTTAAGTTAATGTAAAAGTGCAGTTTCATAAATATTACCGAAAATTGTCAAATGATGTACCTATTGAAATTCAATCCAATAAAAAATAAAAATTAACCACATTTATATTTTATATATATTTTATGATACTACTTGAAAGTATATATAGCATTAAATAATAAAAGAAAAAATATTTTATACATTTAGTAAGTTAAGACATTTAATGTTTGTTAGTACATTAACGACGTCATGTCCAGCTAATTACATATCTATATGCAAACTGATTAATAACACAACTCTGTCATCGCATGAATATTAAAATCATGATCTACATGGTAATAAAATCGAGTAATCAATTGTTGAATTAAATTTGTTCATGTCAATGTAACGTATTTAAATAAAGATTGCGTATTTTCTAGTAGGAGCGAGTGTGTCTCTAACTATGCCATGATTGGTATCGCTTCATAGTTGGAAACTAGGTTATAAGCACGTCAATAAGAACAAAATTATAATAGATGTTGTTGGGACATCATGTTGCTATTTAAAAGCATATTTTTTCTGTAATTGTTCAAGTTAATGTTATTATTTAGTTATAGCGATGCCAAGGATACTTCATTTAAATGGCTTCCAGTTCATGTTACTTTTTACATTTGAAAAGATCGGCTAATAATACCGATATTTTTTTTAATACGTGGTGAAAAAAAAAATATTTTAGGGGTTAGTGTAATTACAGCAAATTATATATAACATATTTTTAACTATATGAGGATACAAAAAAGTATTCAATATGTTGATTACATAATGTAATGTATTTATAAGAATGCAAAAGAATCGTCGGTAACTTAACAAAAACAATGATTGCCATACCCAGGTAGAAATTGAAAATGGGTAATCATGTGGCCCTCCGAGGGCATTTCTCGGAGGGCGTTTATGTGGATGTAACGCGCCGTCTCACGTGGCTCACGGAGGGTTGCCACATGAGTTTTCCAACGTGAACCCTACGTGTCCCCGATATGTGATTCTAACGAGATTTTGATACGAGAGCCATACGGGGCATTTCTTACTTGGCCCTTACATGTAGATTCTATAGATTCTAGTAAGGCTCACACATGGTCTACTTTTTTATTGACAATAAAAAATAAATTGATAACAATAAAAATTAATTGATAACATGAAGTTATGGTTAAGATATTTATTATCAGAAACTCAACGTTGCACGGAAGGTTTTGTCATCGACTGCTTTGTAAACGGCAGCAGCGTGTGGATGAGGCCTAAAAGCCTCTCTTTATCATTTTCTTGACATATTTTGACATTAGTTTACCATATATGAGTGCCTATACGCTTCAACATATCTGATGGCGGGGAATTAGACCGGCTCCCTGCCTTCACCAGCTCACTTAGTAGCTACGGACCCTCCGACGTAATGTACCCAGTATCTCTATATATACTTATCGTTCTAAAAAACTTCGATAGCGTGATTCAGAACTCGGTCGAATCTCCGCCATGAACCTCAATAGGGTTTAAGGGGGCATTTCTAGGAAGTTTGCCTTCCCAAATTCAGGGGAGAATCAGACCTGGTTTTCATCGGGCAATTCCAATGAGTTTTTCCCAGCCTATTTCCAATGTGAGCCTTACCATTCGTATGGGCTGCCGAGTACTTCTACCTGGGTAACTTTTAGACGGCGTTGTGTAAATTAAGACAATGAACCGACCCTTATACATTACAGAGATGAATTTGTCCTACAAATGGATCCTAATTTTATTTAGACCCTCAAGGGTTATACCAACTTTGTGGTTCCATACATAAATTTATTTGTTCACTTTATTGATATGATAAATACATATGTGTTAAAAGTATTCATATAGTTTGTACTTTTTGTAATATCCTATTTTATCGATACTATATTTATCATTTGTCATCAAAATATTTAGATTTCAAACGCTAAGAAAATTGTATGACACTTATTAACACAAATAAATGTCTAAAATAAACATATCTCGTTACGATAAATTATGATTGAAAAAATGTTCTCGTATGTACACGCCTTAGTAAACGATATGGATAAGTATCTTTCTTTTATATCTTTTTATAACGAAATTGTGTATAGAACTTTTTTTATGAATTACACATTCATTTCATAATCAAAAGCAATATATTTTATTTGCGTATGAAATTTCAAAGTGATTGTATAACTATATAGTTAGTAGTTTTAATTATAAATCCCAATTAGAATAGATGTCAAAGTTATTTAAATTTGTATAATATTAATAACAATGAGATAACAATTAGTCGCCAAAATCAGAATTCACCAAAAATTACTTCAGTAACCATAACTTTCCATGAACAGTTTTCAACAAGAGGTTAATGCTATACCATTAATAATAATCTAGTAAATGTCACGTTTATTGAACCATGATAAGAGTGAGGATATTGCTTATTATTACATTTCTTCCTACCCTAATTATATTTGAGTTGCAAAGTAATTTAATATTGTTCTTCAATTGTGCGGTTGTATACGAGTAAATATACTTTATTTAAAGATAACATTATGACTACGAAGGATGATGTAAACGTGTTTTTTCGTACAGTACATTTAAAACAGTAAAATATCGTGCTGATATTGTTTTATCTGTCAACTGACAAAAATGAGAGACGTCGACTGTATCATACAGGTATATATGTACTCAAGAGCGTATAAAAATATAATGATCTTAAGTATATCTACCTATTTAAATAATAGGTTATTAATATTTTCTTTTCAACCAATTTAATACTTTTTCTGTTTTGAGGTAGGACAGATTAGTTTTTTATGAAAAACGGAGAATTTGAAGCATTGAGCTGCCCTAAAATTGAGTTACTTAAGATGTAATTTTTCCATTTTTTTGCCACTTCAAAGAAGAGTAACCACAATAATCTTTTACATTGATAAAATTAGATTTGATTACTCTTAGTAATGGCAATATCTAGTCAAATTATTAGAATTCGTAAGTTCATATTTATCCACGATATTATGCCACTTATTAATTATTTTAACTTATTTACAAAATTTAACAAACATCCATAAGAATTTTGATGTTTAATGATAAAGAATAAAAAATGTAATTTAAAAAAATGGTAAAGAATAAAAAATGGAATTGTAGTCATCAATTCATTAGAAATTAAAACAAGATATAACAAACGACCAAATGTAGACTGCGAAATAAATGTAATATTTTTCTTAAATATTTAAAGTAATATTTTCATAAATATAAAATAATAAACTAACTTTTAAACATAATAAACTCATCAACCTACAAATGTTAGATAGAAGATACAATTAAAACTAATAATTAGATACCTTATATAAAAGGCACATTGAACTTATAATAAAGGTGTAAATTAATCCCTATCTGGTGTTACGTGCAAAGTCGAGCTTAAATGTACACATAGTAGAATAATTGGTATCAACAAACCAACCAATGTGGTGGTAGCAAAGTATATAGAAGTATATTCTAGAAGTGTTTTGAGAAGAAGCTTCAAAATATTGTCTAATTCCTAATTAAAATAAGCTTTTTATTCATAATCTCTTTAAATCACTTTGGGGATATAATTTATATAAATAAATAAATAAATAAATAAAACTATTTCAGATATTTGACTTTCACTATAGTTAAAAATTTTCGAGAATTTGAACAGTTCTGTTTTATTTTTATTAATACATAATAAGTGAATATTTTAGCTGCCTAATATAAAGTATAAACTTAAAAGATAAAATGAGAGAGAAATTTTGAATTCCATTAAAGATGTGTCCAAACACGACATGTCAGCTGTTTCAGTGTAATTACATAAAGAAGTATGTAATTTTTGGAAGTCATTTTATTTATATATTTATTAAAACTTAATTGCACAAAAAATGCAACCAACATACCTAACAAAAAAGCCATGACGCAAGCAAGTAAAAAATGTAGAAAAAAATCAATAATGATTTAAAAGGCTATATAAAATTATATAAGAATAACAAGTACGGATACAAGTTTTCACTATAAAACAAAGCAAATGCTGTTCCATGGTATTAAGTACCTTGATTTAGAAAGACTTGCAAACACAAATGCTATATCAAAAAGTTATAAAGCACAGTCTTTCTAAAATTGCGGTTGATTAGGAGCTAAAAAAAGCGGCAATGTTACCATTTTTCTGTTTGCTGTACAAATATTATACAATTTATTTTGTAGTCCAAATCTAATGTCTAGCCCCCTTAAGGTGATAAAAATCATAAGCAAATAAAATTTATAATAAAATCGTCAGGATTTGTTTATTAATGCAAGTCACCTCAACTTGATAATTTTTTTAATTAAGTAATTATATTAAATATTAAATAAATAACAATGTAATATAGTTTTATAAGATGAATTTCAAATACAATATATAATATTATTAAAGAAATATTTTTCAGTTAGATGATTTAGATCCAATCATTTCTGCAGTAGAGCTTCTTATTAGAGCATGGTATTCTCATCGATGATTTTTCATTTAAGGGAATTTTATAGAAGTAGAGAAATCTCGACGCGACGTGCTCCATTAGTTGAAGGTTTCAGATGGGATGGGAAAATTGAGATCTAGCTTGTCATATTGTCCCTATCTCAAATCTCAAAGTTTTATTAAGCTTGAAGGTTGTATTAAAATTAAGACTTCTTATATTTAATTTCAATAGTCTCACGAAACATTCTGTGTATTTATCAAATCAATCAAACTGATTGGGTTTTAGTGGCATACTCAGTCAATGCAAAATTTGTCATACCTTAATTCTGATTTACGACTTGTGGTCCCTAATTTTTGCACCTTTATTTACGCAATTTATTATCAAATGAAATGTAATGTAGTGGGTTTAGAAAAAAAAGTTTATAACATGGTAACAGTTTGCATGAAAATCCAAATTACCGACTTTCTAATATATTTTCAATACACCACAAAAAAAAACACAAATCTATAGTAGACTCAGACAATATTTATTTTATTTAAATATTTATCATACATCATATTAAAAGACAAATGAAATACATTAATTCAATACAATCTCGCAGGCTTTGTCATCAGAATTACCTGTGAAATAATGTAATATTATATGATTTACAACGAATGAAAAGCGTGTAAATGTAACGGAAATGGGAATGTTAAGATGGATTTGTGGGATGACAAGAATCCCTTCTTCTTCTAGCATAGGAAATGAGTATATTTGGGGAAACTTGGGAGTAACGCCAGTGACAGAAAAAATTGAGGTAGCTGTCTATCATGGTATGGTCTGTTAAGAAAAGATGGATGGATTGCATAAAAGACGATATAGAGAAGAAGGGAGTATGTACAGAGATGAAGTAACAGGTGAGTATGGAAGGAAAACATATCCTGTGCCGACACCAAAAGTGGGAATGGGGGCAGGAAGATGATGATGATGATGTGTTTTTTTCTAAACTATATTGTAATAGATTTAATAGGTTAAATACGCAACGGATTAAATAATATTCAATCACTTCGCTAAAAAATTGAGGCTCGTGTATCGCAGTTATCGCGTTTTATGTATGAATTATTTTCACTTTCGAATTCCCTAATAAAAAGAAAGCTCAATTGATATGGTTCTAATGTATTTGATTAACGTAATGTTTTAAATCAACACCTACATAAACACTTATTTCACAAATCAAAGTCTTATATTTTACATTAAACAAAATGATAATGCTGTGAATTTGTGCAATCTTCATAGTATTTTAATTACCGCTATCTTTTTATAGTAAAAAAATATACTTCTAAGTCTAAATTAAAATTTTAAAATAAGTTATAATAACAGGTACTGCTTGGTTAGGACAAAAAAATGTTTTTTATACTTGTGGCGCTTGTGTACTATGTTTATCGATGTTCTACCCATGAAGTACCGACTTTTGCACAAGGAACTAACTATTCGGGAATAATCACCAATTTTCAGAATTCATAAAAGACCTTATCTTAATGATCATAGCATATGCCCACAAATGTTGATGATATTGATATAATTAGGTATAACACTTAATGATCAAACATGATACCCTAATATATGTAACAGTAGTAACAACATTACCCTGAAATGAAGCAAAATATAAAAAATAAAGAATATACATTTGACTTAAATATATTTGGTGACAACGGTCTCGAGCATCGGATTTGCTTTAAAACTAGGCTCTCGTTACGCAGTGTTCTAATTGTTGGATTTGTGATACTCGAAATCAGTGTTTCTTCAACACTTCAGTTTATTAAGGTTTTGAAAAAAAAGTTTTTGACAAAATCAAACTGACATTGACGCAATAACAACCACACCAAGTTCAAACACTTACGATGAATGCAAGTTTTTTTACTAAAACAAAAAAAAAGAGAATTATTTGATGTTACAAACTAAAACTCAGAATGTATATTAGTGCAAGTACTACCGGAGAGAGAAAATTTTAACCATTTTACAAATTCTTTTTAATTTTATGAATAAATGAAAATACACTTATTTTCAGTTAATGTGCATTGATAATGATATTATATAATATTTAAATAATACAAAATACAAAAGTTTTAAAATTCATCGGTAAAAGTTACTAAAAGAAGAATGAATCCCCAGTTGAAATTCTGCTACGTATATTAATTAACCTCTTTCCCATAAATTCTTATTAAGCTGTAAAACGTTCAGGATAAGGCTAGATATCAAGATTAAAATAAACCTACAAAATTTATAACCGTAACATATTATATACATTTAATTTCAATAGGAATAAGGAATAGGAACATTTTGTAACCATATTCGTTATTTATTTTAAATTCATACACAATATAAAAATATATTTTAAGAAATAAATTTTTACCTTATTTCTACAATAACTTATTTACGACAAATATTACTCTCACAGGAAGTACTTAAGTCTTTTTGCGGAACTCTTAGCAGAGACTATAGACATAGACCTTATCTTGTTTTACTTTTACATTATACGGTAGGTACCTATAGAATATAAACTATAAGACACATATTATGTACAATTTGTTTCTTCTTTTTATAAATTAAAAAATATATATATATATATATACTTAATTCATCACGTGACATGAAGGAGATCCCATCGTCCTAATAGTTTATTTTTCTCGATCAGGTCACTTCTTTATAATTTTTATTAATGAATTATCATGGACGATTATTTCATAATTTTTAGAATATAATTTAGAATACGGTTTAAAAGAAAGAACATTTTGAAGAAAATTCATATTTTTTTGTTTACAAACGTTTATTGGACTTATCAGATATTTCAAAATGAAATATTGAAAAAATTGAAAAATTAAAAAAAATATATTAAAAAAAAATTAAATTAAATTAAAATAAAAAAATTAAATTATATTATCTATTGTAGGTGAAAAAGTGCCAACATAATATATGTAAATATACAATACATAAAATATATTCATATCATAAAAATAATAATAACTAAAAATAATATAAGCTTCTTATTATCTGATCTAAGTCAGACCTTATTCTTTGTCTCATCAGATAATATTAAATTATAGAATAACAAAGAAACTTGAATATTAAAAAAAACGTAAAACTTATTTCTGGGCGAGTCTTCAGTATTACAAAAGAATGTTAGTAAATTAGATCTTGAACCGTAAAAGATTCTCTCTGAGCAATGATCGTACTCACCATATTATATCAGTTATACACTCCGAGAGCCACTGCAAAGGTAAAAACTAAAATGTATGTAACTGCGTTGCAAAAACTAAAATGTATGTATGTATGTATAAGGATATTCTTGGAGATTTTTTTCTTAATTTGACAAGGAGGAAGTAGACTTTTATAAGCAATGTCTTAATACTTGGCAAATTTCTTCGTCTGAAGGCCTCTTGTAAGAGGAAAATCTGCATTGGAATTATTACTGTTATTAAAAAGTGTATACAATATAGATTTTAGGTATCTCCGCTATCACCAATTTATGTACAATTTATTACTTTTTTATAAATATATTGGAATTTCTAAAATTCTCGACCAACAAATTGTTCAATGTAGCTCGAATCTGGACATTATCTTCAGCAATTTCATCCGAATGTAAAAAATAGTACTCTATTACATTAAATGTCACGCACTCTATTACCATACGTGCGTACTACAAGTACGTGAAATAGCTGTAAAAGAGAAAAAAATGTCTTCACCAACTAAGTTTTGAAATCAATTGTCTTTAACCAGAGCTTAAACTAACACATTGTGATATTATTTAAACTTCAAGTACAATTATAGCAATGATACTGACATAATTACCGATTTTTTATATATTGACTTTGTTATTATAAAATCTATGACATAAAATAGATAATATTGCGATAACTATCCAATCTAAACTAGATTGGATAGTTATCGCTTGCATTCAATTTAGTGCAAGTGACATTGTAGATAATTTATTATTTATTAATATTTATGCTATGAGTATCTGCCGATACATTTACGAATAGAATTTGTTGAACGCTAAAAGAATTAAGAACGCTATGTCTTATAATATTTTCATAATTTTGGATGAAACTTTCTACTACAGTATTATATTTTTTTATTAATATAAATAATATAATTATATAACTACTGTATAAAAAAAAGAAAAAAAATCTTTTATGAGATTATCAAAGTTATACGAAAATCATACGATCAATCGCTTAATTAATATTAAAGAAAATCGGTCTTTTGAACTTGCTCCTTGCTAGAGGAATAATTGTAGAACATGAAGTTAAACGTCTATTAACGAAATATTTAAAATAGCTATACAACATTGGTGTTCAGTATATTAATTTAAAAGTTATCAGTGCCCTATAGCAAGATAGTTGAGAAATGAGATTATACTAAGTCGGTATCTGCGGGAAGTATTTCCGGAATTCGACTCAATTTAAATATTATTAAAGCGTTCGCTCGCTCTTCAGCGACGATAAAAGTAAATTACAATTATTCAGATAGTTAATATCAACACGGCTATTGGTCGAATGAACATTGCAACTTGGCTTCCTTAAATGTGCTTTTTAACTAGTTAGTTTAACGTAGCCTTTTTTTATGTAAAAGGAAGGCAAACGAGCGTGCCTGTCACCAATTTATCACTAAATATAAAAATATTCAATAAGTAGTATTTAATAGTAACATGGGCATATACCAATGTTGCCAGTGGTTTTTAACACGGACTTTATTAATGGTGACGTCACTTAACAAACAGAGTAACTATGTTTTCAATACAAAAAAATATATACATATATTTATTTAACTAGCCGAAACTGCAATATGATTACTTCTAGATAAAATGAAATAAATAAATAAACAATCTTTTTTCCTTTTAATTTTTGAATTTTTATTTGTGAGCAGCATTCATCAAAATATAATTTCTTTTTTCGTAGTACATAGCCTTGCCGTACTCACGGCTACACTACGTATACGTGGACTATAACTAATCTTGTGTTTAATTTTTTTTTTGTTTCATGTACTTAAAATTTTGAGATACCTACTACATATGATATACCGACTATTGCTAGTAAATATAACAATATAAAAAAAATGTATCTGAAACAATTTAAATACTTCTCTGACTTGGGAGAAACGCCAGTAAAGTATCTTTTATAATTGCCTCGATTTATTTCCAATACTCGCACATGCATTTTGTGAAATAAAATTGAGATATGAGATGAAATTGATAATTTAAAATCATAATTGTAATATTGGAATATTTTATCTCTAGATCACCAATGTAACTCAAAATCATTATGTTCAATATATTTATTGATTTTATTTAAAAAAAGTTAAACTAATGACGTAAAAGTAATGTATTTAAGACATTTCACGGTCACAAGTGACATGATTTAAAAAGTTAATTCATGAGATACGAGTATAAGTGTGGTCGTTAACTATCACTACATAATGCAATATATCAACTCAACAATATGTTTTAATACTGCGTTTTTAACAACACTTACTTATCTCTAAACATTCGATAAGTATCCGATAATGTCTGCCGAGCCCGGCGCCAGTTCTAAGCTGTATCTCTCAGTGTAAGTACATACACAACACATATTAAAATTATTTAAGAAACACTTGGCATCAATAACATTTCATTACATTTATGCGAAATCATTTGCCACACTATTGAACTGTTTTTGTAATATTTACGCTATTTCCTCGAAGCACCATTCACAACAACAATATCAAGCTAAGCTATAATAGATTACGCTCACTTTGTTCAAAGATTGAGTATATAAAACACATATTTAATCATGGAGCATAATCTATACTTATAATAAATCTGTAGAGAGGTCAATTCTGTACATGAAATATATTTACAAAATAAGTAGCAGGGGGTGATTAGTGTTCGATACTGATGCCAAAAATGCAGTTAAAAAAATTTTTGTCTGTCTGTCTGTCTGTCTGTCTGTTTGTATGTTATTTATAGAAAAAAAAACTACTCGACGGATTTTAACGAAACTTAGTACAATTATTCTTTATACTCCTGGGCAGGTAATAGTATACTTTTCATCACACTACAATGAATAGGAGCAGAGCAGTGAAAGGAAATGTTGAGAAAATGGGAGAAGTTGCTTGATTTTTTAAGCTTCCGTCGCGTGTGCAGCCTTAATGGTTAGAGCTACATAGAAACTATGTATAACGGAAATATTCTACATAAAAATACACGAAAAATATTCCAAGACAGCATATATCTACCTTTTATAGTTAACTCACAATAACACGCATAACTCTCGATAGCTTAGCAGTTCGGAGATTTCTTATTATATTTGTTTACTTTTACGTTTATAAAACCAATAATGCTCACCATCATTCCTAATTTAAAAAAAAATAAACATTAGCACCAATTCAATAAAAAAAGAATCATTGAAATCGGTATAGAAACACCAAACTTATACTTACTTACATGAAATACGCCAACAAGACATCGTGCGTGAATAGTGAATCAAGCTATAAGGATTATTTTTGCGTAACGGTTGCCGCGCTCGACGGGGCTCGCGGCGGCAGAGTATAAAAGGGGCGGGAGGCGAGCGCAAGCGTCATTCAATATTTGGCTGTTGATGCGTTCAGAGTGTTGAACTTTATTGACAGACAATAATTGTTATTTTATAAACCGTGCTTATCAGCGCGACTTTTTGTCTTTAAATAGTTTATTTTAATTTCTTTTGTTGTTATTTTCTAAATTAGTTTTAGTTTTGTTTAAATTCTTAACTATTAATAGTTCCTATTTTATTTCTTTTTAAGTAGATTTAGATTCGATTTTTAGATTAGATAATAGATAGATAGATTAGATTATTGTTAGATTTTTAGTTACTGATAGGTTAGTTTTGGGCATTTTATGTTTAGTTTTTTTTGTATTGAGTAGATAAAAGCGTAGGTAGGTACTTTTATTAATTATAGTATTCATAGGTATTTTTTATTTATTTTTAAGTGAAGTAGGTATAGGTAGATATTGCCTACTATCTACCTATACTGCACACGTGTTTTAGCTTTATTTTCATTTCTTTTTTTTTTGTACCTAAGTTGTAGGTAGGTAGGTACATATTTCTTAGTTTAATTCTATTAGAATATTAGGTATTTAAGTTTAAATAGGCACTTAGATTTATATTTTTTTATTATATAGCAGCTGTACTTAGAACATCTAAGGTTTTTTTTGTATTAGCATAGGTACTTTGATTAATTACAGTAGTTGTAGGTATTTCTTATTATTCATTTTTAAGTGAAGTAGGTAAGTGTAGATAGTATTCCACACGCATTAAGTATAGCTTTATTTTCATTTTTTATTCTTTTGTAATTTGTAGGTACCTACGTACATATTTATAATTCGATTAGAATATTATTTTAGTTTTAATAGGCACTTAGATTTATATTCTATTTATTATATACTTAGCTATAGTTAGGACCTCTGACGTAAGTTTTTTGTTGGGTAACTAAATAGAATTTAAGTTACCGTCGATTAAAAATAAAATAAACGATGCCACCTAAAAAACGACCATCTTTATCTCGAACTTCGAGTCAAGCTAGGAGAATGAGAATGACGCGTTCTCAAGAATCGGAAGAGGAAAGAGCACATCGGTTAAACTCTATGAGAGTTAGTGCCTCAACATCTCGAGCTAATGAAAGCTCTCCAGAAAGAGAGATGCGATTAGCAGCTGAAAGAGCGAGACGAGCTACAACACGGGCTTCTCAAAGCTCTTCTCAACGAGAGCTAAGGCGTTCCATTGACCGGGAACAACATGCGTTATCCCGAGAAGCTGAAACTGCTTTACAACGAGAATTGCGACTCACAGCTGACCGCGAACGGCATACATTATCTCGCGAGTCTGAAACCTTCACTGAGAGGGAATTACGGCTTACAGCTGACCGCGAACGTCATATTTTATCTCGCGAGTCCGAAACCTTCACTGAGAGGGAATTACGGCTTACAGCTGACCACGAACGTCATATTTTATCTCGCGAGTCCGAAACCTTCACTGAGAGGGAATTACGGCTTACAGCTGATCGCGAACGTCATATTTTGTCTCGAGAATCTGAAACTTTTACTCAATATCAAGACCGTTTGACAAATGATAGGGCGCACCATAACATGATTCGATCTCTTGAAGATGAACATGAGCATGAACAACGACTAGAGTCGGGACGCGATTATTACAATTCTTTGAGACAAGAACAATTGATTACTTTATCTAATGAAAGATTAAGAATTGAAAATATTCGGTCGCTTGAAACAGAAGAACAGCGAGAGGCCCGTCTTACTGCAGATAGATTTCGACATGGTCTTAATGACTTAGATATACACGTGGTAGATCAATCTACAAATTCGGTGGCGTGGTCCGATAAATATAAAAGTGGGTTTGCTTATAACCTCACAATTGATTACAGATCATCTTCTGAAATAGGCGATATGAACGTAGTATGTTCCTTTTGTAATGCTTCGAAGTGGAGGAAGGAGTCTGCTGGTTTCTGTTGTTCTGGAGGTAAAATAAATTTGCCTTCGTTCGAAGACCCACCGGAACCTTTAAAATCACTACTTTTAGGGGAACATTTGCAATCTAAACAGTTTTTAGATAATATTCGCACTTATAATAGTGCATTCCAAATGACATCCTTTGGTGCTAAACAAATCTCAGAAGGCCCTTTCATGCCTACTTTTAAGGTACAAGGTCAGGTTTACCATTTGATAGGGTCCCTTTTGCCTGAAGAACAACCTAAATTTCTTCAAATATATTTTGTATCCGATTACAACGAACAGTCGAATATAAGAAATCAATATTTTCCGAATTTAAATACTGAACTCATTTCACAACTTCAGAACATGTTACATCAGGTTAATTAGTGCGTATGCAGTTTTAAATCGGCATTAGAAGCCCTTTCTCAAGATGGTAATAACAATTATAAAATTGTTATAAATGCCGATAAGCGTCCAACTCAGGAACACCCTGGGCGTCATAACGTTCCATCCACGAATGAAGTTGCTGTAGTACTGGTCGACCAGGAATGTGATAGGCGTGATATCGTTATACGTTCCAGAGACAATCGTTTGCAACGTATTTTCGAAACCCACAGGGCTTACGACAGTTTGCAATATCCTATGATATACTGTCGAGGGGAAGATGGTTATAATTTCGCTGTATACCAAACCGATCCGCGCACAGGCGCACCTAATTATAATAAAAAGGTGTCATGCCTTCAATTTTATTGTTACCACCTGCAAGTGAGACGGAATAGATTGGTATACTTTCAACGTTTTCGTGGCTTATTTAATCAGTTTATTGTTGACATGTACGCAAAAATTGAAACCGAAAGATTAGTTTATATACGATCTAATCAAAGGCAGCTGCGCGCTGAAGAATACGTGCACCTTCGCGATGCCATGCAGCAAGATAACGATACTGTGAATATGGGTCGTTTAGTTATTTTACCCTCTTCTTTTACTGGTGGTCCACGCTACATGCATGAACGTACTCAAGACGCTTTTTGTTACGTAAGAAAATATGGACGTCCCGACTTATTTGTTACTGTAACTACCAATCCCAAGTGGGATGAAATCACTCGGGAGCTTCTTGAGGGTCAGGCACCGCATGACCGCCATGATATTATTGCAAGAGTGTTTCATTTAAAATTAAAATCAATGATAGATCTTCTTACCAAAGATAACATTTTTGGAGAAGTATTGTGTTATATGTATAGTGTTGAGTGGCAAAAACGCGGCTAACCTCACGCACATATCTTGCTTTGGTTAAAAGATAAGGTGCGACCTAATGATGTAGACAGATTAATCAGTGCTGAAATTCCAGATCCGACTGCAGATCCCCTGTTATACGACATTGTTAAAACTCATATGATACATGGTCCATGTGGTGCATTTAACGCAAATGCTCCTTGCATGCAAGACGGTCGTTGCACTAAAAGGTATCCAAAAGCATTAGTGGATGAAACTGTAACAGGACATGATGGATACCCATTATATCGTCGCCGTTCAAGAGACAATGGTGGTTTTACTGTTGAAAAGCGAATGTCTGGACAACAGGTTACTTTAGATAATAGGTGGGTCGTTCCGTATTCGCCTGTATTGTCCAGAGCATTTCAAGCTCACATAAATGTAGAAATGTGTAATAGTGTAGAGTCAATTAAATATATTTGTAAGTACATTAACAAGGGCAGTGACCAAGCTACGTTTGCGTTAAGAAATGAACATGATGAAGTTACTAGATTTCAGTCAGGCAGATATATCAGCTCTTCAGAAGCTGTGTGGCGGATCTTAAGTTTTAATATTCACGAAAGATATCCACCTGTGACCCATCTGGATGTTCATCTGGAAGGCGGTCAACGTATATATTTTAACGCCGAAAATGTTACAGAACGATTAGAGAACCCTAGACAAACAACTTTATTGGCATTCTTTCGACTTTGCCAAACTGATAATTTCGCAAAGTCTCTTTTGTATGAAGAAGTTCCATCGTATTATACCTACGATAAACAACGAGGTGTCTTTAACCGTAGACGCCGAGGCAGGCCTGTAGATGGCGAGACAGGTATTTTCAAAGAACATGTTCTTGGTAGAGTGTATACTGTTCATCCTAACAACGCAGAGTGTTTTTATTTGAGATTATTATTACATACAGTGCGAGGACCAACATCATTTATAGATTTGAGAAAAGTAGACGATGTTGTTTATCCAACTTATCATGCAGCTTGCCAAGCGCGTCATTTGCTTGAAAATGATCAACATTGGGATGACGCTTTAGCAGAATCCTGTGTTAGTGATAATCCACGACGGTTACGCCATTTATTTGTAACATTACTCACATTTTGTAATTTATCTGATCCTGTCCAATTATGGGAAAAATATAAAGAAAAATTTGCAGAAGACTTTCTTCGGAATTTATCTCACAATAATGAAGGCGCAACTAATGATAATTTTCGAGATCTGGCTATAAATCAGTGCTTATTAGCTCTTCAGGAAGACTTAACAGCAGTAGGCGGTAAATCACTTTGTGAATATGGTTTGCCAACGCCAACCTCAGTCGGAGAGGTTACCAATAGGGAATATTCCGCAGAGATTGGTTACAACCCAATGGAACTGCTGGTAACATTAGAAAACGGTGTCCCAATGATGACTGCAGAACAACGCTTAGTCTATGATCGCGTGTGCGAGAGTGTGCAAAATAATTTAGGAACAATATGGTTTTTAGATGCACCTGGAGGAACTGGGAAAACTTTTTTGACTAAATTAATATTAGCTTATGTTCGAAATCAGCGTAAAATCGCTCTTGCCGTGGCTTCATCAGGTATAGCTGCAACATTGCTACCAGGAGGTAAGACTGCTCACACTATGTTTAAAATACCAATTAATTTAGATCGCACGGAAAGTCCAACCTGTAGTATTTCAAGAAATAGCGACAAAGCTAAGGTATTGCGTGAGTGTAATTTAATCGTATGGGATGAATGTACGATGGCCCATCGAAAAGGAGTAGAAGCAGTAGACAGAACTCTAAGGGACATAAGACAAAATGATCGACCAATGGGCGGTATTACGGTTTTATTTTGTGGTGATTTCCGACAAACCTTACCGGTAATACCACGGGGAACCCGAGCTGATGAGATTAGGGCTTGCCTGAAAAGCTCTTATTTGTGGCGTGATATACAATCGGTGCATTTGACTATAAATATGCGAGTGAGAACTGGAGACAACGCAGATAATCGTGAATTTTCTGATACATTATTGAAGATTGGTGAAGGTACCTATCCACAACTACACCAAGGAAAACTTATTCTGACACCTGAGTTATGTTGTATAGTGCAATCCCAACAACATCTTATATCTTCGGTTTACGGTGACATAACAATTATATTAAATAGGGACAATTCTTGGCTTTGCGAAAGGTCCATTTTGACTCCTCGCAATGACCAGGCATCTGAAATTAATAATAAAATACTGTCTAATATACAGGGAGAAAGCAAAGTTTATAGTTCAATAAATAGAATGGTTGATGAACAAGAAGCCACTAATTACCCGATAGAATTTTTAAATTCTTTAAGTATGCCTGGACTACCTTCTCATATAATTTGTTTAAAAATTGGCATACCGATAATTCTGCTCTGAAATTTAAGACCACCTCAACTTTGCAATGGAACTCGGCTAAAAGTAACCCAGTTGCAACAAAATGTAATCGAGGCTCAAATTTTAACAGGTTGCGGTGCAGGAGAAACTGTCTTTATTCCCAGAATTCCCATAATACCAAATAATTTTCCATTCCAATTTAAAAGAACGCAATTCCCAGTATTGGTGTGCTATGCCATGACTATCAATAAAGCTCAAGGGCAGACTTTTCGTGTTGCTGGAGTAGATCTCGGTGTTAGCTGTTTCTCGCATGGTCAATTATACGTCGCTCTTTCCCGGGTTAGCAATTCTAGGAATCTTTACGTTCACGTGCCGGACGGGTCGACTCTTAACATAGTCTACCCAGAAGCTTTGCGCTGAAACATTTTAATTTGATCTAAAAATATTAGCAATATATTATCTTAATAAAAAACAAGGAGTTACACGCTGACCGAGTCGTGGGTATAGCGTGGGTATATTATAATATTCTGCGGTTACTTATATTTTTCAACAGTTTTGTGGATTGGCATATTATATTACTATTGCCCTTCTAAAATACGAAAGTGAATCTGCCTGTTACGTCAAAACTATGAGGGAGGACATCTGCTAATTTTTTTTCGAAAAACGACGGAAACGCGGACGAAGTCGCGGGCAAAAGCTAGTACCTTAATATATAATAAAATATTTTTTCGATTACTTTTACATTCTTTATAAGCTAAGTTTAAAATAAAACGGGATTCCGTTTTAATTTAAAAAGTCTTATATAGGATAAATTACATTGAAATTACTGAAATGTACAATTAATATCAATCATGTGTAATTAATATCATGTTAATTGCGAGAATCGTTTAATTGTTTTAACGTATTACTGATGATAAACAAGCTTTGAACTATATCTTCATCATCGTTACCGTCACCATCATCAAAATCGTAAATGAAACCTCATAATTCTATTTAAACAAACATTAACGATCATAAGATTTTAAATAAAAGATGATTAAAGTAATATTTGACTTTGAAATTAGACCCATCTGTTTAGATAATAACATTGGTACGGAATTAATTCTTTGTCGGAAGCTCAATATAGCGATCGCACACAATTCGAGTTTAGACAGACCAACATTATACTAATTTTATGTAAATATAGAATAAAAAGTATGGACACGGGCAGGACGAACCGGCATCCTCATTTCATTGTATTTAATTTTTTTGCCACATTAGTATACTATATTATTATGAAAAGGCTATGATTATATAGCTGTGAGAAATTGCTTATAATAGACAAAAGTTATGAATGTAGTTACTTTATTAACCTTTATCATTATAAGTATTTATTTTTGAAGTGAGAATTAAATTAAATATTTATCTGTCTACAAGTTACTTCATGCACCCATTCCTTGAACTGTCCCTTACTATGTACAAAATTATGTAGTTTGATATTTTATTTGCAAAAGAATTACATATTTTTATCTGATTTACAACATTAAGTTCACACGAGATGTTATTTATTGGTTTAATGCATATTACGGGTATGTCGGTATTATTAGACGCTTTTCGCAACAGGCGAGGAATGTCATTGTATTTGATTAGTAAACAAAACTTTAGATTAATTAAATCTCGTTAATTATACATAGCTGTAATTAGAATTGATTAAAAGTTACAAAAGACTAATTTTCGAAATTATAATGTTTCATTCGAAATTATGAAAAACATTTTACTTCACAGAATCAATATAACAATCGTCTTAAGTCAATTTTTGGTGTAAAACATCAAATCGTAAATATATCTTATATTTTGTATAATTTCTGCACGAGATAAGACCATTACATTATTAAGTTTATTTTCAACATGTAGAAAGCGCGTAATTACTAGCGACGCTCCCGAAAACCACATTTCATTACTCCTACGTTTCACAATTTCATTAGAATAATTAATATGATGTTATTATTTATATTGTTAATATGTATGTTCCTGTGAAGCATGTAATAAAATGTATCTCTGAACACTATATATACGATACGATTGTAGTTTACGTATACAACTTTGATATATTTTTATTTTGTGCTTATTTATATTTAGAGAAATAATTAATGTTCCTTCTTTAATGGTCATTTTGGTCGTACAACTAAATAATACTACAAAATGATCTGATCATGATTTTGATATAATTATAATTATTGATATAATTTTTTTGTCGAAAGATTTTACATGTTGTTTAGAAATTTGCTACATCTATGAAGTAACTGTCTGGTATTATTACAAGTGTTTATTTTATAAACGTAAAGGTACATATTTCTTCGTCGAAGATTTAATAAGGTAGATTACTGTAAGAGATAATATAAGATAAAATAAATCTGCAGCCTTGATTTCCGCAAGTGGCTATGTTTATTAAAAAAATTTCAAACATATTTATTAAATGAAATTTTTCATTTCATGTTATTTTCATTTCTTTTTCTACTTAATATGCAAATAACTTACAACAAAACGGCCGTTTGAAGATTCTGAAAGCACGGTTTTATTTCATCTTCAGAGCTCTAGAGCTCGGTTCCTGCTGCCACCAAGTGGTACCACAAAACTTAGTTCATATAGTTTCATGTACATTCATTGATGTATTTGATTGATTTATTGAGAACGTGGCGTAAATAAATTTCCCTTCTTTCTTATACCTCGATGTTTTTCATCAATATTTTTGAAAATAAATTTATCATGAAAAATATTTTTTATATTAAATAACAATTTGACGTCTTGACAATATTCTAAATGTCAACAACAAAGTACACAGCGGGCGCGGCAATTCATTTAAGTCGGTGGGGTTTATTTGAAATAATTTATATTTGTTTGGAACAGAAACGGCTGGAAGTGATTTATTTCTTCTTTTTTTATTAGAAATATTTTGTTTATTAAATTATATTTATTGTTTGTCATAACTTCTAAAATTAAGAGATTATACTTTAAGAAGAAATTTACAAATATATTGAGTAACCTAGACAGACAGACAGTTGGTACAAGAACTAATGTAATTTACATTGCATTTATTGCATTACTTTTATATGACGCCCATATGGTCAACGATCCTTTTATTGTCGTTAAGAGTTTTATTAACCAACTTATAACAGTTTTTAAAAACTAAAATAACATATTGTGTCGATAATAAAAGTAATCCCTTATACGTCTTTATATGATCGTCTTCTCATCCTAAGTTGATAACTGTTTTTTCTATTTTTGTAATTATTTTTATGTAAATTTAATCATATTTAATAACATTTAACGTCAATTTCTCATTTGTCTTGGAAGGATTACTTATTTCTCATTTTGAATCTTTTTTATTATCTTATTTATTTAAATATGTATATATTCATTTTAAATAATAACCAGTGATTACTTATATATGTCAACTATTTACATTTCGGTGTATGTAAACTATTTATATTTGAGTTTCAGAACGCGTTGTTTGTTATTTAAATCATGTAATTGACCGAATGAGTGAATCTTTACTTGACTTCAACGGATAGAAATTCATGTGAATTATTTATTTAACCATAGATTTTTTCATGATTGTAATTCAGAAATCGATTTTATAGTTTATTGAATTTAAATTAATATGAAACTCCCAACATCTAGTTAAATAAAATGTTCTTGTTTTAAATTTTTCTAGTTGTTTTAAAAACAAATCAAATTAAATCTCTATTTATATATAAAATATAAACAAATTTGTTGTACATGTATTGAAATCAGATTTTATTTATAATCGCATTGGACTTTTCTCTTTAAAATATGTGGTTATTATGATATAGTAAATAGGTTTTATAAGCTTTTATGTTTGAATTCTAGTAACACAAACATAAACAAATAATAACCATCAGTTTGCAAAACTAGAACTGGAACAAAGTTTTCTTTTTATAGCCATTGTTGAAATAATAGTGACAGTTAATGCCAGAATATAAAGTTCTTTTAATTATGTCAGTAGATCACATATATCCATAGTATTTACCAGTGATTATATAAAAGGTATAGTTATATGTCACATATAAAAGAATATTACGTTATATACTTTATAATAATATATTAAACAACACAAACTATTTAACTGGAAGAGATATTAGCTCAGTTACTGAAACCATTTACCAACAAATATTTGTATAATATAATTTCAATTTTGCTATTTCAATAATTCTATAAATATTTACCAATTTGGTAAATAATTGAATTATTGTTACAATTACGTAGATATTTATTCTCATTGGATCTTTTGTTTATCCAACCAACATTGTACCTAGAAAGTGTGAGTTGTTGAGCAAATAACTGCTCCTGGATTTCATGATGCCCCGTAAGGAAACAATTAAAAAGACTTTTTGTTTTCATGACGCTATTGGAAAGCAATAATCTCTTATATATGAGTGCTCGACGCACAATTTTCAACGTAACGACAGGATGTTGTAAAAATTTGTGTATGTGGTATTACGGACATTTTCAATTGTTAAATGACAGCCACCATTCAAAAACATTTTAAAGCAGCTTATTAAGCTTAATGTCGCTATAAAAATACAATCAATATTATCATATCATTTTATTTCATTTATGATATTAATGTTAACGAAATTTTGGCTGAAACTACGAGTCACATGTATTATTTCTATAATTATAACTTTATAAAAATGTACTTACTCATCTGAATAAATTTAATTTTTTCACATTACTTTCAAGTTACAGAAAATATAAGAAAAACGATTTGGTTCATATTTTTATATAAATCAGCGTCTTGAATATTATTGTTCTAAATGTGTTTATAGAAAATCAAATAAAAAGAGTATTTATTTGCAATAACGTTTTAGTTAAAATTATAAAATAATTAGAGTGTAAATACAAATTTGAAGTCAAGGAAGCGAGTTAAGAAAAGACTAGCATAAGTAAAAACGCCGGTACTAGTTCTATGTTGTTCTTACTTTTATAGGAGCTTAAAGGACATTTAACTTCAAAGATTTAAAAGCCAACTACCTGTTCATCAATCTCTTACCCCAACTACACCTACATTTTTAATAATTCTCGGCGGCATAATAGTAATAATTTTTATATATTAAATAAAAATTAAAATCCCACAGACTCGTGTTAAATACATTTATCTTACAATCAGAAGTAGCTAAAAGATATCAGTTCTAAGAGATAAGATATCGTATGTATATATTTTATTTTTTTAATATCGATTTAAGGATGAGGTGTATGAATATTTTAAATAATTTATTCATTTATTAAAAAAATAAAAAATAATAAAAATATATACAATAAATATTGCCAAAAAACCATATTTACCTACCGTACCATACCGTACCGTATTTACCTCTATTTAAAATTGCCCTACAGCCTACTAGCAAGTCTTTCGCGGTTCCTACTGCCTCCCCACAGAACTTGCAAGATTTTTCGGTGGCTTTGCCCCATCTCACTTAGTTACTTTGATCTGGGAGAGTCATTTGGAATGCATTAAGATAAAATTTTAATAATGCTGGTGACCAATCATAAAGCAGGATGCCCCATCTCAAAGCTAGTAGAATACAAAAATCTCATATGGTCATCCATTCATTTTGCAATTCTAGGCTCATCGCGTGCAACCGGTAATTATCATTTTCATCTTGCCGAATAAAGGATTTTATTATTTTGTCTTGTCTTGTTCTTTCCTACTTGATCCTAGCCCTGCTTTATTTATTTGAGCACCTATCATAAATTGTTTATGGAATTAAAGTCGTGACTTCAGCTCTGCGGCAATTTTATCTTTTGGGAAAGACGTTATAGTATCATCATTCGATTTTGAGATGATAGGCCTTTTGGTCACTCTTAGGTGTTTATAGAGTTCCGATGGTTTCTTTTACTTTAACCCAAAATTGTGTCGGTCTCTAAATAAGGTAGAAGAGTCCGCTGGATGCGCTAACCCGAGCCATGACTTCAATGTCCTTATGACGCTTGCATCTAACTTTAACAAAAGGGTCTTATTAATATCGTAAACGAGGAAAGGACAATTTAAACGTGATGTTAAATAATTATCATATATCCAAGCCTTTTTGATGTTACTTATTGGCTGATTGTCTACCTTTTTAAGATCATTCAAAAAGCTATCGACTATTATATCTAAAGATGGAGTACGCCCTTGGTAATCGATTTTTTTGCCTAAGAATTTGAACGGAGCTGCGTCGGTAATAGTAGTAACGCACTTACCGCCTATTATAAGACCCGGATCGTAAGAGGTATATCTGGTGTTCCGACTACCCAGACATAGACGGTAGCATTTATTTGGTTTTGTCCTCAATCCGTCCGTCCAAGCACAGAAATCCTCCACAACATTTAAAAGTAGCTGACATTGTTTTGGATTACGTGTCAGTATCGCAAGATCGTCTGCAAATGCTATGGATTCTGTGTATTTATTGTTAAACTTAAACCGATAACCCCATTTCTTTTCGTTTTTAATTAATTTATCTATTAAAATATTGATGACTATGTTAAATATAATTGGAGAAATACAACAACCTTGAAATAAACCTATGTCGTAATTTAATGGTTTGGGATGATTTTCATTTGTGATTATGGATTTTAATTTTGAATAATATGATGCAATCATGTCACTTACTAACGTTGGAAAGTTAGACCACCTCAGCGCGAATATCATCAGTTCATGTCGTACCGACCCGAAAGCATTTTCTAAGTCTATCCAATATACCGTTATTTGTCTTTCACTAGTTCTGACATCTTAATTCCGATATTAATGTGTTATGTTCCAGGCATCCAGAAATGCCAGGCAAAAACCATTTCTGGTGATTAGGCCCGAAATATTTATTATTAATCATGAATTGCGTCATTTTTGTTTGTAAAAAAGAAAAAAATATTTTTGATATTGTATTTGTTAGAGCTATCGGTCTAGTGTCCCTAGGATCAGAGACATTGTCGCTTTAAAAGCGAATAAGGACAAAAAGAGCATTTCCGAATGTTACCGGTGTTTGTCCTCTTGACCAGATTTCACCGAATATATTCAATAGATGTTTATGGATCGACGGACATTTTTTGTAAATCATATAAGGGATACCATCCGGACCTGGTGCTGGCTTTTTTTTTTTTTTTTTTTATAATTTTATTGATTTCCTCCAAAGTTGGTAGGTTGGCATGAAAATCTATGGAAGGACTCTCAGGTTTTCGTTCGTTGGGATCTCCATACAGCCTTTGATTTTTAGGCACTTCGTATGTGCTTTTATAATAATCAAAAATTTGCTCGTCGGTCAAGAGAAGCTTACCTTTTTCGTCTTTTAAAATGTTTTTAGAGTACTTAAAAGGATTTTTATCAAAGTCTACTTCGGTTTTTGCCCGGTCAAAGCTATCAAGGTTTTCTGTTATTTGTTGTCATATGCCTGGTATTAATTTAAGAATTGACTTTAATGCCCTAAACAGTTGGGGACTAAGTTGGTTGTCGCCCATGGCTTTGGCCCTACGAAGTTCTTTATGAGATCTCTTTTTTTCCTTCTCATTTTCAATTTAAAACCGTTTTCTTTATGTTTGTGAGCATAACGATTCGAAGGTGGATAGTGTTCATTGTAGCAGTCAAAAATATTATTTTGTACTGTCTCTACTTGCGCATCGAGTACCTGGTTTGAGCCCGGATGCTCTAACAGGTCCGCTATATTTTAGTCGTGTATTTTCAATGTCGATTGCTTAATATTGGAAATGCGAAGACGCTTCCGGTTCGTCACGGACTCCTGGTGATTAGCTTTCAATGGCTCACCATGGGATATATGAGGGAAAACTCTATCCGAAGTGAAAACTGAACATATTACCGGCGATTGCCGCGCTTCAGCACCATTGTGCGTTTTTATATGTTTAATAACCCAGACTAAATAGAATAAAATTATTTATGACTATAGTTGAAATCATACAAAAAGTCGTGACAATCGACAGTAAAATTTATGAAAAATTTATTAATAATTAAAAATAATTTAATTATTAATAAATTTAACTGTAAATTCAAATCTTAATAATTTTTGATCGAACCATAATACGGTAGTAAAAGTACCGAGTGTAAAAGATCAGGTCTCAAAGGTTCAAAGAAGAGAGATTCGTATAGCGTCGTTTACTTTCCAGGTAGTGGTGTCAATACTATCGTTATCTTTATCCCTACTTAGGAATCAAGCAACTTTTTCAGTAGAATCAGTGTTTCATAAAGATATGTACTTGGTTATAGCTTCTTATTGTTGGTGTGTTAGGTATATACCAGTACATTATTTTATATCAGTAATATTTTTATGTTAGTGATATTTTTATAGAATAAAACTATCGTATTATATTAATTTAACTCTTTTCGTATTTACTTGTATTTTTTTTTAAAAAGATTATTTTTTAAATCTTTACATACACTAACTAGGCTTCTATGTCCAAATATGCCCAAGGTCATATATGTATGCATAGGTCTTTGTAATAATAACTTATTTTTTGCATTAATTGTGGTGTCTGTTGATATAACCAGACACCATAAAAAATATAATACAACTCTATAGCTGTAGTAGACAGTTTTTTAAGTAGATAGATGGTACATTCATCGACGCTGTGGCTGTTCATTTTATATGTGACTTGAATTTTAAGAAGCTATTTAATGATATAAATTGAGACGTGTTACAATATGTTGTAAGCAGGGGCAAGTGTGATAAAAATATAAATATTCTATAACATTTTTTATAAAATACAAACTGTTTCAATGTTATTATATTGATTGATATGTATAAAATCTATAAAAAATAGTAAAATTAATAGTCACATTGTATTCCATATGCAGATGATATATTCAATAAATTGATATAATACGTCATTAAATAACTACTAAAACTAATAATGAGATAATTACGAAGCTATTTTATTTTGGAGCCAGTTGAGTTCAATTATGTAACCAATTTGTTTAGTTTCTACAATATCTCACAATTAATATAGTTCAATAAAATATCATATGCATTTTATATGAAAGAATATTTTTCAGTTAGATCCTTTATATCTAATCATTCCTAAGGTAGGCATTCCTATCTTAGCAAGGCATTCTCATCAACGTTGTTTTTCAGATCATGGAAATTCGTAGAAGTCGGGAAATCGTGGAGTGCCGTGCTCCATTAGGTGAGGCAAGCTTCGAATGATGTCAAGTAATTTAATGCTTCTCAATCCTTTTTAATTAAATCGTTGACTTGATTCTAAGTGTTACTTACATTGGGGTAATTTAATATCTGAGTAACTTGTGTTTTATGTTATATTTCATTGGTTTCCATAGATTTCCTTAAGTTCCATAGGTTTCCATAGGTTCTTATAGATCTAATTATTGTTGCCTTAAAAGAAAAAATAAATAACATTTCTTACTTAAAAAAACTTTTAAGTGAATTTAAACTGTTACTACAATTATTCTCAGAATAGCGATTTCTAAGGTCTTTTTTCTATACTCAAATTAGGTCGGGTAATGAGTGACTGCTCTAAAGGTTTATCTATTAGCCCTTCTTATTTGGATCGTACGAGACAAAGGACGTACGTCCTGCCATGAACGACCCATATTTAGAATATCATCACATTTTCCTCATCACTTATCTATTACTTTAATCGTCAGCAATGAAAATCACAATTATGTGAGTTTAATATTATCATTATACGTATTTAATAATACTTTTCTCTCTAAAGCCAATATTAAACTATTTTCTTTATAATTTTAATAACCAGTAAAAAGTTACAAGTAGTCTGTAAAATGTGAAAATAAATTGAACTAAAAGACATAACAATATCCGAAGTTTAAAAGAAAAAGTTGTTGGTATAAGTTCATAATTTCTTAACTGCGCTTTGTGAATCTCCCAGGGTGGTCTCATAAAATTAATTTAAGGAGGATATTGTAGAGCGCGCGAGGTGGATACTTTTAAAATAATGTTCTTTGCATTACTAGTTGTGATAAATATACTGAAACTTTATCAAAAGCTTATTTCTTACATTGTAGTAGAACAAATCGTAATGTTTTTCTGCATTAAATAAGGTACTCGTATAAGTAACTCAATATACGTACACAAGGTTATATATATACACAAACATGTATATTATTAGGAGACGGTTCATCTAATGGAAGGTGTAACTGTAGACCATAAGAAAGTAAAAAAATGGTTCTTTTTCAAATGCTTTGTCACCTATGAGTTTTTTCCAATTGGGAAAGGTAAAAGATACTAAGATATATGGATAGGAGGATACGTAACGGAACGTTGTTATAAGAGCTATTTTCCGGCTTTCTCTTGTAAGATGGTGCTACTACCGTTGAGCCAGCCCGTATACGAGCTGCAGTCGTATTAGTACTGCATTGAAAATCTATTATCCTAAAAAAAATGTAAACATAATTTAATAATAAGAAGGTCTCATAATATTTGGTATAATTATGAAAGTAATAAAATAATATATTATTTTGGATTTTGCTTTCCAATTTTAATTGAATTAGTCATTGTGATGATCCTAAAAGATTTCCTCTATATCTATATTTAGGTAAATCGAGAGATAAATATTTTGATTTCCGGTTGAAATTCCGGTCAGTGTATTTATTTTTTAATTCCTCTCTGTCAGTATCTGACAGTCCTCACCCATATTGTAGTTTTTTTTTGTATTATCAATAAATTAATTCATAGGTTTTAATATTTTATATCTTCTAATTCATAAAACGAAGGTCACTTGTGATAGTTATTAATTTTGTGAAATATATCTTATGTACCGCAGTTTACGACATCATCATCATTATCATCTGGTAACAGATTAATGACAGACGTCTCAGAACATTGAAACACATATATTTTAAACATGCATGACAGACTATGAGACTGATTGTTGTTTGGTGAAATGAAATAGTAAAATTAATTTAATCTCGTTTATTACAGGGAGATTAAACAATTTATCTGAGGTCGTAAGAGATAAGCCGCAGCTTGAATTTGTTCAAAGTTTCATTGACGAGTTTTAAATAATCTCTCACGCCTGTTACGAATTGCTAATATTCTCTTACTATTTATTTGGTACTGAGTTTAAAATATATCGTACTAATATTAAAAACGAAAAAGTTTTTGTGAATGTATGTACGATTGTTACTTTTCCATCCAACTACTGAATATGAGTACGGACTGATCTAGCTGAAAGCTCTATTATCATTTTACGAATAAAAATTTTGTCTAAGGTATTTGTGAGCAAAATGTATCGGTTTAAGTTTAATATACCTGAGAAACATTTTTTTCTATCATTAAACTCAGTAGTATCATTAGAGCAGATAAAAATTATATAAGCACTAAAAGCTTTCGATAAAAGCGCATGAATATTAAAAACATAGGTATATTAAATCAAATCTTATCATATGTTATCATTTAAGAGTTACGATGATTCCATCACGTACCTCTAACAGTGTATCACTCATCTGTCGTTATCGTCACGTCGTCGTACTCAGTCCATGGAGCGAGCGCCGCGACGTCGCGCGTCCACCATCTACGACAGACGCGACTAGTAAAAGTAGATTGTCTACAAAAACTTTTGTGTTTTTTTTATGCCTTATAATAAATTAATTGTTTTTTTAATAATTTATTTTAATAAATTTTCAGTGGCATGAAGAAATATGTTTTAATAATAAATATATTAAATTTTAATAGTTTCGTGCTGTGAACATTCCTCATTGTATACCAGTGTTGTGATGGTTGAACTTTGGAAAAGTAAGTATTCAACATGATAATGAAGCAACATATTTAATCATTCCCATTACTATTACTACATTAAATGTACATTAAATGTTTGTTTCAAAGTTTTAAACTAACGTTATGGTACATAAAGAAATGAATTTTATTTACACGCTGTTCGTGTTTTTCTAATAATCCAGGTAAAACGTGGTTTAGCAGGAAAAATATAAAACTTTCTCTCCTCTTAACAATATTTCTGAATTGAGAATATAAATACACAATAACTTGAAAAATGTTACAGGAAAGCCATATTCGCAGAATGATAGCTTATCGCTGCTAGACTTCCTATTATCAACATTTTCATAAGTTTTAAAGTATTAAAGATGCTTCGCCTAATCCAATTACATAATATTTATATAAAATTGAGCAATACGAATGCGTTCCCAATAACTTATGACCGTTTTGCAGAATAATCGTGAGTAAGTTGTGTAATCTAAGTTGTAAGTGAATATTGCAATACTATTGACTATTCATAAAATTGAAAAAGAAAAAATATAACTGATATGGATTTTAAGGTTATTCATATATTTAGGATTCTGATTAGTTTTCGCAAATACTGTAGGAATGTTAATACAGTACTAAAGTGATAGTCTTAATATAAACTAATTACTAATAACGCAAGTGACAAATAGTTAATTGAGGGTGTGATGTATCTTAAGGTATCGACAGCTTTGAGTAACAAAAGTAAAGTTTCATAGCCCGCTTAGTTTATTTATTATCATATTCGTATGTTTGAAATATTAATATTACAGTGAAGTAAATATTATTTATACAATTCAATATATTCATTGAAATATTTTATAGTTAAGTTATAATTTATTTATTTGCTAAATAATTTCTGTAAATTATTTCATTTATTTAAACATTTCACTTTTATTAATTTAATAGAACAATTAATCAAACTGTTTCTGTTAAAAAAAATGTATGATCTTTAGTAAAGCCTTTTGTAAGATTTCGAAAAGATATAAAGAAATAACAAAGATAAACAATAAAATATAAGTATATTATTTCCAAAGGACATTAAAATTTCTATTATTTATTTTTTTTTCTGTTTTGGTGCAATCTTGTTTGTACAGTTTTCCCTTATATGGTTTATCGGACCGACATGACCCTAAATTTGTCCCATAAAAGACTCTTTCATTGTTTTGGTGTAATGATATAACTTTATATAATTCTTAATACAGTTCATTTGTTTTTGTATTACGAGAATAATGATATGTAGTTGATCTATTTCTTACGTTTAGGTCTAGTTTATTGTTCTTAAGAGTGTTATTTTATATTTTAGTGTCACTCTTTAAAATATTATTGCAGCTTGTTGAGTTTATCAATAATTTAGGTTGCGTCCATACAAAGAACTGTGTACTTTTTAACAGTTTAAAGATATTAAAAAATATATATTAATATTATTAGAATAAGAAGATATTTGTTACTTTTGAATAACCATGAGATACAGTTTTTGAGACACCTATACCTATTTCTACTATTGCCAAGACGTTGTTATTCATATAGAATTAGTTAATAAAATTTTGCAAGTCTCAAGTATTAGATATACACACAATGTATTCCAACAGTTACCATTAAGAAATAATCATTACAATACACAATTGAACGCACCCACGCTCTTCATAAAATATGTTTAAGGTGAACAAAAACGATAAAAATTGAAAACTAAAAATCCTCATATTTAAAACAGATTGTTGTTTTTTGTTCCCTAAAGTGACCTTCATATAAATGAATTTTTAATTACTGACTATTAGTTGCATGCCACATGTGTTATTGTAGTTTTATTTGAAACAATGACATGAACATTTTAATATTAAACCAAGGAAATTCTAAATTAATACCCATTAGCTGTCAATTTGAGTAATTGATGCATTTAGAGATCAAACAGTGCCATAATAATTGTAATATACAACATATTTCTGACGCTTTCCGAACAATGTATGTCTCTAAAATTCCTTTAACTATTAAACACAGATTGATATAGCGATATATTTATTTATTTAATTCCACTTTTAATTAAGTGATTACTTGTGCCTATTTTGATACCGTACGTATCAGAATAAGCCCTTCTGTAAAGACACTCTCCTACTTAAGATAAGTCTACGAGGGTTTTAAATGCGTCCTGGTCTGAGAAGACCCACACAACAAACCCAGAAGGGGTTTTTTTAATTGATCAACTTAAAGTCGACATCTAGATAAAAAATATATGAAATTAAAATTTGTTTTTTATTAATCTTGAGGGGCACGTAAGGTGGCAACATAAAACACAGACACTCTTTTAAATATTATCTTAACTACTGCTATGATAATAACCAGATATTTAGTTACAATAAGAAATAGCTTAACTAAATTGCTCTGAAGTATTAAAAAAGGACATTATTTTAACTTAATGACTATGAAAATGTCTCATATATATATATATATATATATATATATATATATATATATATATATATATATATATATGTGTGTGTGTGTGTGTGTGTGTGTGTGTGTGAATATCGCTAACTTAACGAAATTCGACTGTAATTAAAACTTTAAATATTTACGAAGTTTTACAAAAAGGCAAATTTTTATGTTTAGTTTTTGTATGTATTATCTGTTTTGGATTTTATTCTTTTTCTTCCAGCAACAATCTTGCGTCAACTTTGCATCAAACTATATAATTTGACTTTGACAATATTAACGTAAACATTTAGATTTGTTACTGCTGATGATGATTCGCGACTTGTGACTTCATAACGATGACGATTTAAAATAATGATAAGTTTATGACAGTTCTTTTAGCTAAAGCACTAAAGTAGAATTAAGATAAATTACTGGTAAGCAATCAATTAACTTGTCGGGACTTTCTAATCACTTTTATGCTATGTTTTTACCAGACATCTATAATTTTGGGAAAATTGGTGTATTTTATTAGTTAAATCACTTCCCTCAGTCACACAATACAAGGCTGTACACTCTTATTCTAGAAAATGAAGGTAGAAATCAAAAGGGTCAATAAACGTTATAGAGACTGATTCCATTAAGGACCTCTTAAGTGTGGTCCCGGTCCTTAAGAAATCTTTTCGAGAGTGTGAACCTTTTACAAAGTAATAATAGTAATATTATTAAATTGACCTAGCTCACAAATATTAAAATATTTAAAGACGAATGTTGGGTATTTGGTGGTAATTAAACGAGTATTTGATATGTAAATGTATTTAATAACTGTACAAATACTATCGTTATTGCTGACTGTACACAGCTGGTATTCTGTTACATTTTAAATGGCTATGAGCGGACATAATGACTAAGAGAACTCAAAGCAACACAATTGCTTACATAATCACCAGACACTAAACGTAAGCGACCTTGAGACTGGCATAATAGGTTGGGTTTACGTATAAATACATAAAAATTATTTAAATAGAATAATTCTTATATACGTTTAAAATAATATTTTTCTAATTAGTATTCACTATAATAATAAAACAAATGAACTTTCAGTGTTAATTTTGTGAATAGCTATTAGCATCACACCGCCCTTTTTTGTAAAAACATAATACAATTAATACAAATGCACTGTGAATACTTCGCTAGGTCATGAAAATGGGAAAAAACTTGTGAGTACATAATAGTGTAGAGTTTTATCATAGCTAAAATTGAAATAGACGATGTGTGCCTTGAGAGCTATCTGTATGTAAGATGTGTTTAAATAGATTATATATTTACTTTCATATTGTAGATACTAAATATATTATAATCTGCAATCGAAATCTAAAGTGTGTTGTTCGAGGTAATTCGATGAAATATAATAAATATGTAGTGTATTTTTTGTTATGAGTACCTCATAAACGTTACAACCCAACATTTTAATTAATTAAAGTTAAATCACGGTTACTGGATCACCATTCCTGTTACATAATTATATTCCAAATAAAAGCTGGAACACTCTAAAATACAGTTATCTTTTTCCTTCTACACTTCCCTCCAAGTACGAATAAAAGATCTTGATATAATCACTTTAATATCGTGGTTGCCATTAGGACAGTTTAAGTTAAAGTTATCTTAAAAATATTTAATATGTTTACTTTCAGGACGAAAATTGTAAAAACTAAATCGATAAATCATAATTTCTCTCATAACGGGGATGTATGAGGAAAGATCTCGGTAAAAAGCTTTCTGCGGTAATATGTTTCGTGGTATGCCAATATTCTACACAATGAATAATTATTCTTTGGCTTAGTTTACCAAAAATTATTATGTTTTAATAAAACAAACCCATATAGATCTTTCAAGAGCAAATGTTTTCTCCATATTTTAAGACAAGTAAAACGTATTTTCGACTTTATTAAAAAAAATTATGAATAATCTTCTAGCCGTAGTCAAATCTATCTTTTATATAACTTTGCATATGTGTTTAAACATCTATCTATCTAAAGATATAGAGAAGGATAGATATTCTTTATCTAACTTTACTTATATATTGTTACAAATTGACTTCACTGGACCTCGAGTAGACCAAATACAAGTAGGTATAGTGGTTTATAATTAATTGATAAATATCACTTCTAACTCCGAAAAATGTTATCCCAGACGAATGGAGAAACGCAGTGAATAATGTAATACGAAATGTTTAGAGCATCCACTTCTTTCGTTATCTCACCCATTTATATAACTTGTGACGTTGAGCAAGCTGTCATACGAGCTGGCTTACTGGCTACAATTTTTTAACACAAATGTACTCCGCGAAGTTAAAAGATCTATGGATGATCTATCTTATAAAAAATATAACTTTTATGCATATAAATTAACAAAAGTGGGATATCAACAGAGACCAGACACACACTCCATCATATCTTTGTATAGTCTGAAGTATTTGTAACTATACTTACGACTTGAGTGAGATATATAACTAGCAATTCTGTAAAGCTGAGAGTGAGGACTTGATAGGTTATATTTTATTTTTCCTGCATTGCATAGATTGATGCTTTTTAAATTTTTGGCGATATTACCAAATGATTTTTTTTGTAGCACTATAACTATTTTAGTTCAGTTTTATTGTAGACAACTACAACTACTTTTATTACTACAACTTTATGTTTGATATCCATATAAAATGTAACATTCATCGCATTTTGATTGATCATAAACAATATTTCTCTAATTTTATTTAATATACATATTTATAGTTTAACATTATTTAAACTGTATTTAATAGATTGTAAGTAGTTCATTTCTATATGATTAGGTTTTCTTTGCACCGAATTGTAAGTAAAATTCATGACTAAGATTTTGCATTATCTTCCTTGCATGATTAATTGTAAAATTATTTGTCATTTTTACCAAAGCATTTGAACTTTATATAACATAACTACAAACAGATCGTCTATCAATTACAGTGAGCTTAATTAAATGCGTTACCGTCAAATGCATCAAAGGCGTCATATTGTGTAATTGACAGAGAAATCACCGATAGAGAGACTCGGAGAGAACTGCCTAGTTAATTTCTAGTTAGTCATGTTCTTTTGACTAATAATTTGTCATTCAAGATTAAAAAATATATACATTAAAGACAGATTTTAGACTCACTGCAGAAAGATTTAAAAGTAGTTATCAGTCAGTCAGTTAGTTAGTAATTACTTGTAATAAAAAGTATTACATACCTTAATTTCGATTGTAATATATACATTTTTAACTGGAAAATAATATTCTTTTTTTATTCTCATAAACGTTTTTTAAATCAACACTTATGGAATAACTCATTTGTCAAATCAATGTCTTTTATATTTAGAAACATGCTCATGCTGTGAATTTGTGCAATCTTAATAGTAATTGTCGCTGTTGCTATAATAAAAAATATACCTCTAAGTCTAAATTAAGTTTTTAACGTAAGGAAATCAGTTTTGTTGGTGGACTTACTGATTATTCACATGCGAGAGTCCGATAACACAGTACGACTAAAATATATACATACACCGCGAAACATGTGTACTACTTTTGTCAGTAAGATCACATTTTTTAACAGTAAAATGGTACAATGGTCAATAAAAAAATTACTAATAAAAATTGTAATTTTAACAGACCAACAACTTTTGCTAACAGATACTACGTGGTCAAGATAAAAAAGTACTTTATTTTTATATTTGTGGCAATTGTATACTATGTTTTCGGTTATTTCGTCGACCATATTCAAGTACCGACTATTTTTCAAAAGACTAGCTATCCGGGTCAGATCAATTTTTTAATTCGTTGAAAGACTTTGGATAGTAAGAAATGCTGAAAAAATTTATGATATTGATAGATGCCGGATTAAGAAGTAAATCACGTTTTTGAACTGCTGGGTCTCACTTCAATCCATTTTTAAATTTTGCGATTTATAAGAAAATAGATACTAAATTTACATTTATGTAATAACAGCCACAACAAATTTTAGTTTTTTAATATCAAATTAAATTGTGTTAACCGCGATGTATAATAATTCCATTTAATGTGCATTGATAATTATAATAATTAATTAGTTGAATATTCATTTTGGTCCGTTTGTATAAATTCTTGTAAATCACCAGCTTCCTCACTGGGCGGAGCATACAGGTCGTCCTCGACGGTTTTTGCTCGGACCCCAGGCTCGTGAACGCTAGTGTATTCCAAGGCTGCATGCTATCCCTAACTGTTCTTCCTGCATATCAATGATATGTTGGATATGTCCAACATAAATTGTTATGCGAATGACGGCACTGGGGATGCGGTATATTCCGGCCGTACAGGTCTCTCTCGGTAAAACGTCGACGAGTGCCGAAAGAAACTTGTGTCTTCTATAGAGACTTCCTTCGGGATGGTCTCTGAGTGGGGTGAACTTAACCACGTTCAATTCAATCAATCCAATCAGTATGTAGAGTTTTCATTGTCTGTTTCACTTCCAATTTTAGGCAAAAGAAGTGTTAATTTTTTTTAATTAAGAGTACCAAATTAAGTTTTCCCTTTTTTCCAATTAACAACTGTGTTTTTTGCATAAAAATAAGTTTCAAACGCTTAATCTCTCAAGTTTTTCTCATTACTTACCAATGCTGTCTAACGTTTGCTTAATACTTGTTTTGTTGTTGGAACGTTATTTTTTTCTGATTAATTTCTTACTGAAAGTCTAAATGTGAAATTTACTGTTTCTTACTCCGAAAATAATGAAACTCCCGCGTAAACTTTTTTCTTATTTTCAGGCCCTCTTGACGTCGAATTTTCTTAAGTTAAATAAAAGTATGTTTTTTTTATTATAGTAATTTTTATGATGTAACAAGAATAACTAATCACTAATCAAAAATCTTATAATAATTGTTCTTTAGCTATTATTCGTTAGCTTTCCAAAAATCACTAAGTTTCACTAAGTCGTTATGAATGTTAAGATAATATTATTGTCAAGTTTACAACAATGACTAAAATGGAAATAAACTCACTGACTAAAGTCATAAAGTGAGCAAGATTATTAATGCTACTGGCTGATGCTGCAACTTCATCTGTCATCCTGACTTAAATTATAAGCTGTGTCAATATTTGATAATTGCACAAATCCTTACAATTTTAATTTATACTTATATAACAAGTCAACACCACACCAAATTCAATAAAAATCGTATCACAGTTTATATAAAAATATACGAATTGTCAATATACAATTTATACACGCCGCCATCGTTGGTAGACAGTCAGCGGTACTCAATTAAAGTTTGCTGGCTATTACTTATCATCAACGCGAGATGCATCGTCTACAAGTGATAAGAAGATACATTTGTGACCTGCGAATACTTACAGAATCTTAAACACATATTTAAAAACTATAAGTTTTCATCTTATTGAATTATTAGTTATAAATAATACTAGTTTTGTCAAATATCACCCTAACTTTATTATTATTGCAACGAAAACTATCATTCAAATTAAACTTAAGCTCTTTATTTATAATATATATTCAGCTAAATCGGGAAATAAATATGTAATTTACAGATCAAAGTCATGTATGTCATTATAGCGAATATCAGGATCGTACAAAGGAGAATAAATATTTTCAACAAGAGGTCAATGCCATATAAGAGAGAATTAACGAGAACAAAAAGAATGCTGCATTATTAAATATCCCATCCTTATTTTGTTTGATCGTAAGCAAATTAAGTCTTACAATTGTACGGGAATACAAGTACGCATTAGGTAAATATAACAACATTCTATTAACGGAAATGTAACCGTGTCTTTACGTTACACATACATTCTTAAGAGCAGTTAAATAAGGAATAGTTATTATTTAAATCTGTCACGTGGGTAAAACGGAAATTGTTCATCCCTGAAGATTTTATTGAAACACATTATTAAAATTAAATACCTAAACAGATATTTAGATATTTTTCTTCTATCAAAGTTGATACTAAAATGTATTAAATATATTTTTTCATTAAATCAATAAATAATTTTATTTGTACCTACTTGAACATCTAAGTCAATGTTTACTTTGGGTACAAACATTAAGGCAGTACGTACAGTCCATCAGGAATTGATCTATGGACTGATATTATGTATAAATTGATATTTAAGTTGGACAGTGATAGATTGCAAAGGTAATAAATTTTGTATTTTGAACATGTAAGTGTTACTCTTAGATGTTGATTTGAAGTCAGGACACAATTAATACTGAGTAGTAAATAAAATCTTAGAGATATTCAATCTCATTAAACTTCACATATTAGACTAGAGATATAATTAATATAAAAATACCAGACACATTCTTTAAAGAACATTAAATTTGTAACAACGAGTTAAGTGACGCTTGTTCACGAAATAACACGAGCATTATTCTATAAATGTACAAATATGAATTGTATAATAGGAATCGGCTCAGTTAAGTCTATATAGTGAGGCATGTTACAACTGAAAAAAGTCTTTTTAGTCTACTTAAATTTATTTAAACTATGACGCCGTTTTATTTAATTCCTTGTTTTATTCCACACATCCATAATAATACAAATCTGTTAGTAATTATAGAAAAAAATATATTTATAAGATTAAAGTTCTTCAAATATTTTACATACAGTAATTTGTTATTTAGATTAACTCGAAATAAAAAGTTGTACATCTGAATTAATTTATTGGATTATACGAAGAGTTTAAGAAAATTATTTAATTCAAATAATGAATGCCTTGACGAACAACCATGAATGCAGTAAAATTTCTGTTTAAATAGCTAATAATGGTAAAAATACTGTAATTTCAAAGTTGGTCATAATTCTAAAAAGTGTCTAATAGTGATATATTTTTTTTTCATTACTACAATTAAATAAATGTCTTTGTGTTTCCTATAATAATGCATGATTCTTTTAGAAATTAAGATGGTAATTTTTTAAACATTCTTTGGAACTCTTGTATAACAGTATGTGTAAAAAGTTTACTTTTGCCTCTCGAATTACCCGCAGTTTTTACTAATATTTTACCTTTTCAACTGGGCAACAAGCGGGCATCGTGCCCACTTTTATGTCAATGTTGATCATTAACGTATTACATAGGAATTTCTCAGATCTTCTTTTTATTACCTCAATTTTCTAACAAAATATACTCTTTTTTTTTATCCAGCTACATCCTTTCAATATTCTGAATTGATCTTAGTTTTGATTAACGTAGTCGCAAAAGATTTATCTTAAATAAAAGAAGACGTGGTACATCTACACTAAGCTTACATACAAACTACATCCAGATTCATGACAGATAATATTCAATGTTCTGTATAATAATTGCGCGTTTTTGCATTTCGAATTTCGGTGCAGAAAATGAGCATTTATTTTATTTGTTATTATTTAAGAAAAATTTACATTTACATTGTTATAGTTACAGTAGGGATTTCCGGTTCCGGTAGTCGTGACATAAACATCAACACAGTGCCGCTCCGAAACAAAAACTCAAAATAAAATACTTACAACCAAAGTTTTAACAAACGAATTCATTCTAAGTGATTAACTTGGTGTCACAAAGTGATTGAAGAAATTGTCGTTGTGTAATTACTGTTACCGGCAATAATACAAAGACAGAAAATCTGACAGAAATTTGGAGGTTAGCTGCAATATTTTACTTTAATCATTCAGGTTGACACTACTGATCTGACAAACATCATTTACTGTCACTATCAGTGTCAAGATCTACGAACGTCACGCTTACAGTGTTGCCAACAATTAATTAAAATCTATTACGTTTCATTACACGCAAATATGGATGATCAATTTCAACTATTATTCAACAAAATGAAAATTGAAATGCAAAACCAAACCGAGTCCATAACCAATATTATAATGGAAAAAATGGATGAAAAATTGAAACCAGTAATAGAAGAAAATAGAAGTTTAAAGATACAGGTAGAAAAGTTGGAAAGTAAAATAGAATATCTCGAACGAGACAAGAAAAGCAACAACATAGTAATATACGGATTGAAGGAGGGTGAAAAATCTACAACAGAACTGATTAATTATACGAAAAAAAAATTCCAAGAAGAATTAGATATTACTTTGCGAGATAATGACATCAACAAAATATACCGCATTGGGAAAACAACAAACCAAGTAAAACCGAGGCCGACGCTCTTGTCTTTTATTAGTGGATGGAAAAAGAGTGAAATATTTAAGAACAAGAAGAAATCGAAAATATTATATATTACAGAAGACTACCCTAGAGAAACTCTGGAGAAAAGGAAGACTTTACTACCAAAACTAAAAGAAGAGCGAAACAAAGGAAATATTGCATATTTTAAATATGACAAACTTATAATCAAAGAAAATGCAACTTCTAACGAAAAAAGAAGAAGAGAACCATCGGCCTCTCCACATGCAAACTCGCAACCGAAAAAGCAACAGACAACTTCATTCTCATCAAAGAACAACAGAAGTAACGCATTTGATTTGATGAGAGGTCGCTCTAATTCTCTCACCATACACCCGTCGGGAAAAGTACAATAACAACTAGCTATCGGCAATCGGAAACAAAAACCAAACAATGAATTAAAATATACAACAACAAACAACCCTCCCCCAAGCCGACTGGTCATCGTGGGGGAAAATGACCAAGACCCTCTAAGGAAAAATAGAAAAATCACAGATATACATATAGCAACGTTCAATACAAGATCACTAAGGACACCGGAGAGACTTCAAGAGCTTGAAATGGCCATATCAGAATTAAAATGGGACATAATAGGAATGAGCGAGATAAGGAGATATGGAGAAATAATAAATGACTATGGAAACTACATTCTACACCACATAGGTGAGACACCAGGACTTTATGGAGTGGGTTTTCTTATTAAAAAGGAACTATCTGATAGGATTATTGAGATTAAAGGAGTAACTGAAAGAATTGCTGTCCTTAATATAACACTGCCTGTAAATATAGAAGAGAAATGGTCTATCATCCAAGCATATTCGCCACCGGAATCGAGCTACAAAGAAGATATATCCAAAATAGAAAAATTTTACCTTGACTTACAAGAAACAATTCAAAATGCCCACAAACAGATCATCATGACGGGAGATTTTAATGGACAGATAGGAATATGTGATAACCCAGGTGAAGAATACACAATAGGCAAATATGGGCATGGTAAAAGAACGAAGAATGGCGCAAGGCTAGTTTCATTTGCTCTACAAAATAAACTAAGTATTCTTAATAGCTTTTTTAAGAAAAAGGAAACAAAGAAATGGACATGGATCTCTCCAAATGGTGTATATAAAAACGAAATAGATTTTATCTTGTCCAATAATATCAAAACGTTTAAAAACGTCTCTATTGTACAGAACCTAAATTTCAATTCAGATCACAGAATGGTTCGTGCTACATTGACAAGCAAACGTATACAAAAGAACAGGAGATGGCAAAATGATAGTTTAGCCCTGATGTGTACTGGGAATAGCGACATGCTTGTAAACAACTTAACAGCATTGGTAAAAGTATTCAGAGAAGAATCCACACCTATCGAAGAAAAATATGGAAAGATTTTAAACGTACTTAAAACAGAAACTAGAAAAGTAAACAAAAAAACAAACATATCGAAAGAAACTCAACAGCTATTTGAAGAAAGAAGAACTCTATTACAATCAAACAAAATTAATCGACAAGAAAGAAACAAGATAACAGAAGTCAGTAAAAAGATAAATGAAAGCATTAGGAAAGATAGAAAAATTAAAAGACAGGAAACATTAGAAAAACATATAAAAAGAACTGGTGGAGTAAAAAAGGCTATCAAAGAATTAAATAACAAAAAAGAATGGCATCCATTCTTTTTTGTTATTTAACAATAAAAAATAAGAATAAAAAACATACAAGAAAAAGACCTGAGATAATTAAAGAGGCTACAGACTATTATAGAGAATTATATAAAAGCAAGAATCCGACAACAGCTACAGAAGAATATTATCCATTTAATTGTGAACCTGTACCAAAAATATTAAAAGAAGAAACTGCTAAAGCTATAAATACACAAAAAGTAGATAAAACACCTGGGTCTGATCAAATAACCAACGAATTGCTCAAATCTACTTTACCAGTAATTGCTTCAATATTAACTGACTTATTTAATGAAATTATAGAAACTGAAATCATTCCACAAGACTGGACAAAATCAACAATCATACTGTTACACAAGAAAGGTGATAAAGCAGCAATTGAAAATTATCGCCCAATCAGTTTAATGTCCAACATTTACAAAGTCTTTTCAAAAATTATTTTGTCCAGAATTACTGCAGTACTTGACGAAAACCAGCCAAGGGAACAAGCAGGTTTCCGAAGTAAATTTTCAACTATAGATCACATCCACGTTCTAAGACAAATTCTACAAAAATACAACGAATATAATAAAATCTACTTCTTGGGATTTGTAGACTATAATAAGGCTTTTGACTCCCTGGAACACGGGTGCATCTGGGAAGCTCTGCGAGATCAAAATATACAGGAAAGATATATAAGAATCTTAAAGAATATATACTCCAAAAGCACAGCACAAGTCAGATTGGAAAAATCAGGCGAGGAATTCTCCATAGAGCGAGGTGTTCGTCAAGGCGATCCTATCTCACCTAAACTATTCTCGGCAGTACTGGAGATGATAATCAGAAATCTAGAATGGAAGGAACAAGGGCTCAATATAAACGGTGAAAATCTAAGTCATCTACGTTTTGCAGACGATCTAATACTGTTCTCTGAATGTCCTAGAACATTACAACAAATGCTGCAACAGTTATCGGATCAGAGTGCAGTAGCAGGACTAACAATGAACATCACGAAAACAAAAATTATGACGAATTCCTCAAATACACAAAAGATCACTGTAAACATGCAGGAAATAGAATATGTAGATGAATATATATACCTAGGACAGTTAATATCACCTACGAAAACCATGCATAAGGAAGTCGATAGAAGGATAGCTAATACATGGAAAAGATACTGGTCACTAAGTGAAGTTATGAAGGATAGGAGCATGCCAACTAAAGCAAAAAGGAAAGTCTACAATATGTGCATTCTGCCATGTTTAACGTATGGCTGTCAAACTTGGGCATTAACAGAAAACTTAACAAATAAAATAAGTGTCTGCCAAAATAGTATAGGGAGGAGTGTTATTGGAGTCAAGAGAAAGGATAAAATTAGACTAACAGATATTAAAAACAAAACACAATTCAAACAGGCAAATTCATTATATCGAACACTGAAATGGCGATGGACAGGACATATGTTAAGGGCAAATCAAGAGAAATGGACGAAAATTGTAACAGAGTGGTACCCAAGAGATGGTAAAAGAAACCAAGGGAGACAAAATAAAAGATGGGAGGACGATATAAAAAAGGTGGCTGGTCCAGAATGGATCCGAGTAGCAAAAGACAGGGAGAAATGGAAAAACTTTGAGGAGGCCTATGTCGAAAGACAAACTGTTTTTGAACCGAATGTCGATATACAAAGTTAAATATAAGTAAGATAACATAGAAAATTAATATATATATATATATATATATTGTTATAAGTTTTAACAGCAATAAAGGCTAATTTTAAATTTTTTAAATTTTTAAATTTTAAGTTACAGTAGGTGGGATTTGATGTAGGTATATCTATAAAGAATTAGTGTAAGGAATAGTCAAATAACGAGACCTGTAATTGTATTTGAATAATAAATTTATAATTTTTAACCAAAATAAAGGTAATAAATACTTTTTTTGTAAACAACGAGAAAAGCTAAACTCAAACAGCACTCTACACATTATTAACGCCACGCTGTTCGTGTATTGTTTTAAATATTGAGGCTGATTTTCTCTAAATTTATTTTATTTATTTAAATACTTTATTGTACTGTGAACATAATAGTGGAATAAAGTATTTAATAAATAACAAACATGAATATAACGCAAAATAAATTAATATAATAAATGTGTTTAGAAAAATAAAAATTAAAGATATACAATCGAATTTGAATAAGACAGGATCGAAACACAAAAAGACAAGCTAACATACTTTTATTGAAAAAAATACTTTAATTTGTATAACAAATAATCCAAAGATATAAAAGAAAACAAATCATTTGACATGTTCAAAAAAATACTTAAAGAACACATATAAAAAGTCAACTACATATAACACTTATCTTACATATTATATCAAAGTTTTGGTTTGTATTATTAACTTTAATTATGAATATTATACTTATATATTTTAATATGTACTAAATAATATTGTCTTTTGTTTGTCTGTTATAGCTACGTTAAGTGATATCTTTGTTATATAGCTATAATATAATAATATAATTTCTCTGACAATTAAATGTAATTCTTTTGAGAGTTCTTAACCATAAGCATAATTAGATTTAAAATCATTTCTCTGTAGACATTTAATATTGTCATAGAGATTAATTATAAATTTTACTATATTTATTATATTCATTCATATTCTAAATTATGAATTACTATCTGTAATAAGCTTTCATCTGCTCAACTTTTAATAATCTTTAGCTAGAAGTTAAAGTTAAAATCTTATTAACGAACTTAAACTCTCAACTTTTAACTTACTAAAATTTATCATTAAAATCTATTCTATAATCTATTTAGCGTCTTATTTCTGACTGATTCAGTTTGATATAAATTAACTAATCTAATCTATTTAATTAAATATAAACAGCTGCTTTCACTGTGGCGTATAAACAGTTAAAGTTATTTAATTATAATATATTATAGTACTTTACTCATGTACTCATGTACGTGTCAGACATTTATTTCATTGTCATATTTGTAACGACGTGACTGTTACTTACATAGTTCGTTGATTAAACAATTTATGTAGTGAATATAAGTTGTTATCTTGTGATTAAATTAAATATTAAAATATTTTATATTGTTTTTGTCTGTATTACGGTTGACTTCTGGATAATGCATTAGTATGAAGTCCGCGGGTTGTGTAAGTTATTGTACAATGATGTATTAATAAGACTAATAACAGCTAAATTGTAGAAAACATGCACGTATGATTATGATTCCTATTTTGTGGCTTCAATAAATAAAATTTGTTCGTTTCTTAATGAATGTGTCAACTATCAAATTATTAAGTTAAGTAAATCAATATAAAACAAAACTTATTATTTTAATATATTCTCATTCCCTTATATAATTTATAATACATTAAAAATATATTTTTTAATATTTTATAAGCTAATAGCAGCTTTCATAAAAATAAAATGTTACCTATTATTTATTACACAAATCATGACAGCTATAGAACTACCAGTTAGTGTCAGCACCCCGTTAGTGTCAGCAACCCGTTAATTAAACAACAATTTCAATAACTTTCAAATCAATTAACTTTTTGACTTATTGAGAGAAGTGAACGAAGTGAGCGGAGCGTTTTATTGGAGACTTTTTGCATTCTTTGTCACGAATTGGCTCAAAAACTACTTGACGGAAAATTATGAAACTTTGCAAACAAAAAGACACACGTTAGGTGATGGTTTTTAAAAAAAAATTTTTGAAAAATGATAAAAAAAAAAATTTTTTTTTTACTATCATGTCAAAAAATTGATATCCCATTGAAGTCAATGGGAAACGATGAGTTAATACACTGAGCTCGCTTCGCTCAATATATATTTTCAATTAGCTTTATTGAATGTTGTTACCTCAAGCCTTCTTATAAAAGTGAATAATGCTCTTACTTGCTCGATTTCTGATCAGATTAACAAATGTTTAGAAAAAATATAGTATCAAAAAAAAACTAATCCAACCTTGAAAATAAATATATAATATTTAACATACATCCAATCTAAAAAATAAATATATTAATAAAATCACGTGCTTGGATGTAAATCAAAACAATTCATCCCTAAATTATTCAATTAACTCTGGAAGTATTTATAAGACAAATTTTAACTAAAAATTCCACTTTACTTAGATAATAATATATTGCTAATCTTATAATTAGGTCGGGTTAGATATGTAATTTATATTGTGCTCTTTTACAATCTCTCGTTTGTTTAAGGGCAAAATATAAATTACATCAATAATATAATAATAAATTACAAAAAATATTTGACTAAAATTTATTAACAAAAGCAAGGGTTGTACAAACCACAACCTACAGACCATCAACCCAAGCATTGTCTTACGTTAATTAATTTATTAAATCCGTTATAATCCTATCAAATTTATAAAATATTATATTATCATGGGTGTAAGATCATGAAATATAATACAAATAACGATGGCTTATTTCGTCGAGATTCAGAATTCAAAATCATTATTTGCTTAAAAGACACAGACAAAGCCTCTTAGTTTTCCATGGATTTACCGTGCGGGTGCCGGGCCCATCGTGTTGCAAGGAGAACAGTACAAACAATGCCGGGGACTTGCGACCCAGGTGTAGGTTTAAGGGGCCCCTTTACTATGCGCATACTCGCTCCCTGCACTGTTTACTCTCCTCTCCCTACCAAACCAAATTTCATAAGAACCTACTAAAGTTGCCTTTGAAATACGTTCTAGAAATGAACCGATTATAATCTTACTGCAGTGTAAGAATAATATTTAAAATTATGATTAGAAGACGATTATCAATACTTATGCTGCATTCTTGCTTCCTGTTTAATTAGATCAAAAATATTTAATTGTAAATGAATAACTATACAAACAAAGAATTCAATTACTCAGAGAAAACATAAAACTGCTTCTTAGCCTTGAACTTCAACATGATTCTGCATATCTGTAATTTTAATCGACTAACCAATTCGTTGCTGAAGTTTGATTTGGTTTTTTTTTTACTCCAAGAGACTTTTAGACCGGCTGAGATAATGATGTCTTTAAATAAAAATATTTTATTTTGTGACTGTTTAAAAGTATATGTTCAATATTTAAATGTCATTTGAATTACAAAAGAACACGCACAAACAATTTATACAAGATGTATATTAATACGTTATCAAAATTTTGTTTGGTAATTATCTTAATATATTTTATTTGTATTGACTTGACACTAAAAGATCGTTCAAATAGATTTTACAACATTTTAATTACAAAAGTAATAAATATAATTATGAAAGACATTCATTAAGTCTTATTAATTAATTAAACTCTTATTAACTGGTATTTCCATTTATTGTAACGTACCATTTTTTTTTTAATAACTTTAAAATCAAAGGTTACTTTATATTATGAAGGATACAATTAAATATCATCAGATATATGACACAAATTTAATATTATCTAAATAGGGGAACCTTTTAAAATATTTTTTTATTTCAGAAAATCGGAAAAAAACATCCTGTATGTTATTTTAGTTAAAAATTACAAAATATGTATAGAATATTGTGTGTAAAACTGTTTTACTGTATCCTAGTGACAATTATCACACCATTGAAGTTACAAAAAAATGATCTTTACCGAAACGAGGCAAAAGCAACGCAAGCGCATGTTACTCCCAATTGGCTTGACGAAACTGTTCATGCCGAATTACGTTAGTTAGAGCTATACGATTAACATTTTGTAATTTTATAAAAAAATGTTTAACCATAACTTAAAGTTGCCATATAAATCAAGATAATGGACTAATTTTGTGCCTATTATTACAGCGATCATCTTGTTAACGATGACCCAAAATTATTTAGACCTTCCAGAGTTACACTAATAACACGTTCTCCACATTGTTCCCTTATTTTAGGTTAATTATTGTTTATCTCTGTGTAATCTATGTTTATGAAAATATTTTTTCGATTGTTATATTTCACCAATTAAAATGTTTTCTTATTTATAAATAACAATATTTGTATTTCTATTAATATTTCTCATAAAATAATGTTGTCTTTTCGAAATATTAAAAACAGTATTTGAATTTGAATATTAATATTTAAGCCACCGTTAGAATTTAAGTTACATTCGTTCGTAATTTGTCAAAACTAATACCTCAAGAAAACATTTTTATAAAATATAAACTTATAGTCTAAGATCCGACCGCGTGATTTATACGTTCATATGTTTGATTAATAAAATATAATTTTTATCGATATTTATAACTAAACCAATGCAGATCCGCAAAGGTGGCCATCCAAATTTGGCCGCAATCAATTTTAATTAAAATGTAATTAATTATTTATTTTTGAACAATTACGTTCACTTGTAATTGTTAAAAAATATATTTCATTAGAAAGAAATATACCTGAGATTCCAAGAAAGTTCAAGGTGCCATCCCTCACTTGGCCGCAACCTAATGTCAGCCAGGTGTAAACAGGTATAATTTCGTTAAATATATACGTTCATAATGTATTATCATGTTATACATACCAAATTGAAGATTAATTCTTTCCCTACATGATGAGATATAGGTGCCTATGCAAAAATGCCCGCAAATAGTGACTGCCAACGATTAAAGATAAATAAAAGCGAGAGAAACTTAAGTCTAGTAACTTACGCCCAAATATGGCCATGATCATATAAAAATGTGTATGGCACATAGCAATATCATTATTTATTTTTGCATTAATTTTCTTACGATATAAGCAGACACCATAATAAATACAATGAAGCAATATTTGAAACTTTTATACCGTTACACGTTGGAATAGCTGCAGTAGATAAGTTTGAAGTGGATATATCTAAATAAATTTATTTTTTGACATATTTGTTTAATTTGATGATGAATATACATTTTTCAGTTTGATTTGCCGTTTTTATAAAATATCTGTTAGATTGTACGTTAAAAGTAACATTACATTTTAGAGGATTTAAACATCTTGTATATGTATCGGCGCATCAGTTATCGCAATCATTTGTGAACAATTTGTTGATTTAAAATAAAACTATTATTTCGGTTTCGGAGAGTAGATTGCTCTGATCTCACAGTATAAAAAGACTTGCCAACCGCTCCAAGATTCAGAAGCGAGTCAGTCGTTGGACTAAGCGCTACTCCTGTATTTACGTAATAACACTCTGAATCGCTGCTGGGACATATCCAATGCCAATTCATTGGACAAAACACTGCTCCAGTGCTAGCATAAAGAAGATACCGAATCGCTGCCGAGATATTGGAAAGTATTTTCATCTTGTTATTGTTTTAAAATGAATTATTGCTTTACATTAAGTTTAAATAACTTATAATGTTGTATAAATTTAATTTTCGAACAAATGTTTTAAATTAGCAGATTGATATCATAATTGTATTATTGTTTTATTAGATTTATTTATTGGAATTTTAAATAAGTTCACAGCTTATGATTGTTATAATAAACTATTGATTCATATAGTGTCTACTCCTTTATATGTATCAAGAATCATGATCAAACGCGTATGTATAAACGCGTGATGTATAATGATCAAAAGCGAACACTTATCCTGATTATACTTAACATTAACAATAACGTGTATTTAAAATATAAATCAGATACTTCTAAATCAAATCAATCTACCAGATTATTTTATAACCTTTGTTTTAGATCAAGTGAGAAACGTGATTCGGGTAATTTGAGATTGTTATGTTGATGGTACCTGGACCTTTTATATATTCAACAATTCTGTGGAAGTGCCTTTTGTAGTTGGCTAGAGTTTTAAGAAACTACTTAATGATACAAATTGAAACGTGTTACAATAACATGAGAGCGGAGGCAATTTCTTGTATAGAAGTAGTTTCAACGCATAGTTTTCGGTCAAAGGTTAACAAATTATAAAGGTCTTCTGTTTGCAAAACTCCTACAATATATTTGGAAGTTCGAATATGTAGCCCTACTCTTAGGATGATTAAAAATACAAAATCTCTATAATATGTTTTGTTACAAAATACGAACTTTTACAATGTCACTATATAAAGTGATACGTGTAAAAATATATAAAGTCAAAAAATAAAATCAACAATTTCCTTGATGGAAAATATAATAAATTTATTGATATGATACATCATTAAATAACTAATAATATTAATATAGGATCGTTAATAAGCTGTTTTATTTTGGCAAGTCTTTTAAACTTGATGAGATGAGATGATGAATTATCAACTAATTCATATATTATCTTTAATTTAGAAAATGAAATATAATTCAGTAATATTTCATATGCATTATATAATTTTGTATGCAAGAGTATTTTTCAGTTAGATTCTTTATATCTAATCATTCCTATCTGAGCAAGACATTCCCATCGACTTTTCTTTAAATAATGGAATTTACTAGAAGTCGAGAAATCTTTGAGCAACGTGCTCCATTAGCCGCGAGCTGGAGCGTGTTTCGTCGTACTTCAAATACTTTAATACTTTCTTAACCTTTTTACTAAAATACTTGGAGCTCGAAGAGTTGCTTGGTGAACTTATAATGGTATATTTTACAACGTAACTTGTGTTTTATGTAATATTTTATTGGTTTTGTTCTAAATATAACATCATCATCAATTCAAAAAAAATTCAAAAATTTATACATTATTGTGAGTGGTTATATAGTATGAATTGTTAAGTGGCTACTTGTTTTTGAAATTTTCAGAGTGAATATTTATTTGAAAATCTGCCCGTGTATACTTTTCATTGCACGTGACTGTACATGTACATATGTAGTGTAAAAAAGAATGAGCAGTGAGTCCATTTCTTTGTTTAATACAGAATTAATTTTTTTATCCGTGATTAAATAGATTTTTTTTAATAGTTTCATAATATCCATACAAAAATAAATTAAATATCTTACTTAAAAAAAATTTATTCAATTAATTAATTGCTATAATTATTCCATAAGCACTGAATTCTGAGGTCTTTTTTCTTTACTCTAGCCTAATTAATCCGAGTAATAAGTATGTTTCTAAAAGGTTATCTATTAACCCTTCTTGTTCAGATCGAATGACACAAAGGAACGTCCTGCTATGAACGACCCAAATTTAGAATATCATTAGATTTTCCTCATCACTTACTTTAATCGTTAGCAGTCAAAGACACAATTAATTAAGTTTAGTTCAGTTATCATTATATGTTTTTTGACCGAAGGATGAATGCTGAGCGCAGCGAAGCGTTTGTCCAAAGGACTACGTTTCCACTAGATATTGTTTAACTGTATGTATTGCAGTATGTTTGCTCCGGCATATTCTTTGAATTGGGTAGACCTCGAAGAATTCGGTCTGCCCATTCATTTGTCCCCTGCTTTCGAATTTTGGAAAAATTTCTTCACAGGAGGTCTTCTTATGACCGCCTGAGTCCGAAATGACCATTGGTCAAAAAGTTTATATATATATATATATATATATATATATATATATGCGTGCGTGCGTCCAGATTCGACTTTTGTCAGCACGATAGCGGCCGCAGTTTCGCTCGGATCGCTTTCAAACTTTGCACAAAAATCAACCATCCAAAAATGAAGGTCAAGTTCGTTAACCAGAGAAATCCGGTCACAGGGGGCGCTAGGGCCTCACTTTTTCTGATTTCAGTTTTTCGACCATAACTTTGTCCCTATATAAAGGAGATCAATCGCGTTCATATTATATGATGTCTTTGATAAATACCTATAACTAATGTAGATAAACCGAAAACCTAACTTAAATAACTTAAGGGTGGGAGTAAAAAAACCGAAAATTTTTGGAAAAAAAATCATAACTTTTTTCTGGTAAACATTCTTGCATCACAAATATTTTTAATAGAAAGGTTATTTTTTACTCTAAATTTAGGTACCAAAAGTTTTTTTCGTAAAAGGTACCGTTTTCGAGAAAAAAAATAAAAATCACTTTTAGCTTGTAAATTTTAGGTAGGTAAAACCACGGCATCTTTTTTCTGGTAAACATTCCCTCCTCGCAAATATTTTTAATAGAAAGGTTATTATTTTACTCTAAATTTAAGTACCAAAAGTATTTCCAAAAAAGATACCTTTTCCGAGAAAAAAAATTAAAACCGCTTTTTGCTTAAAATTTTTGATGTAAACAACGGCATCATGTATTATTCTTAGGTAGTGAGTTATATTTTAAATGAGTTACACACGAGGTCTACCCACGCGTGTCCCCCTGCGGGCACGGATTTTTTTTATCTCGAGCCGTTTTTTTGATTGGGAGAAAAAATCCAAAATGGTGGCGATTTTTAGTTTTATTTTTGGCGTAGCAGGAGCAATTTTCATCCGATCGCCAAAAAAGTTGGTGGTTATGTTTTTTGAGTTTTTTAAATTATTTTTTGTCCGACCATTTTTCTTACTGGGAGGAAAAATCTAAAATGGCGGTGATTTGAGTTTTTGTTTTGACGTAGCAGGCGTATTTTTTATTTTCGTGACAATTGCACGAAAATTGGTAGGCGTGTCCTTTGAATTATTTTTTTGCTTGGGCGAAAAGTTTCAAAATGGCGGATTTCTGATTCATACCACAAAAACGGACTTTGCGGCAGCTAGCGAGCTGATATTTCGTCTAAGTTTTGTTTGCCGAAATCTAAGATATTTTTTGTTATTTCAAAATGTTATTTTAAAGTTGAATAACTTCGTTGTTATTTAGTGGAGCCAATTTCGTTCGGTAGTTATGTACCTACATATATACATAGGTATACTTATTCCTTTTTGGAAAAATCACTTAAAACTCTCATTCCCTAACGTATCTACTGAGGTCTACTGTTCACAGAACGACTAGTAATAATAATTTGACTCTAAAATCAAGGTAAATGATGGTTAAACTATAAACTTAATTAAACGACTGGTAATAATATCTAAAGTTTAAAAGAAAAAGTGGTTAGCATAAGTTCATAAATTCATATTTTGCGCATTGTAAATCTCACAGGGTGGTATCATAAAACTCATTAAATGATGATGTTGTAGAGTGTACGAAATACTTTTTAAAATAATTTTCTTTACTTTACTTTATCGATATACCATATTACTTACTTTGCTATAAGACAAATTTTTGGGTGACCTAAAGTATAAGTAACTCTATCAAGTGTTTGTAAATAACTATAGTTAAGTTCAATCATCCGACAAAAAATATAAGAAGATATTTTAAAAATACATAGTTTTGATTTTAATAGTATCGTACGGTGATCACTACTTAATGTTTACTAGAGTTGAGATGGTTAATCTTTGGAAAAGTAAGTCCTCATTATGCTAAGGAAGCAACATATTTCATTCATTTAAATTAATATTAATTGTGTACTATTGAAAAACATAAAAATTCACATCCGTCTTAATTTTATGTAAAAATTTAAATTTTCACCCCCCGTAAGGGTTGGTGAGGGGTGTTAATGGGTCATAGAGGTCTTAAATTTATTATTAATCATCATTTTCGGTTCCAGCATCCCAAAAAACGTAGAAATACACATCTATCTTGATTTTATAGAAAAATTTAAATTTTCACCCCCTTTAAGGGGTGGTAGGGGGTGATAGTGGTCATGAATTTATTTTTAGTTATCATTTTCGGTTTCAGCATCCCAAAAAACGTAGAAATACACATCTATCTTGATTTTATACAAAAATTTCAATTTTCACCCCTTAAGAGGTAGTAAGGGGGTGCTAGCGGGAAAACGGGCATTTAAAATTAGTTTTTATTGTCATATTCGGTTTCAGCGATCCCAAAAACTTAAGAATAATGGGGTCTCCCCTCTGGTTCATGATGTTTTTTTTTTTTGTGTGCCTGTGTTATTATTGTTGTAATAATGTTTGTACTTGCTCATTACTAGATGAATAAACAAAATCTTTCAAACATTTATACAACCTTGGTCTTCAGTAGATTGATTTAAAAGTTAGCGGTATCGTAAAGTAAGATAGTGGAGAAGTGAGATTATATTAAGTCGCTGTCTGAGGAAAGTTTTTTTGGAAACTCGACTTTCACTTAAATTCACTTGCTCTTCAGGACCGATAATATTTTTTTTTATAATATAATTTCGCACATTGAATTTATATAGATAGTAAGTTTGAACTTTGAAACTTTGCTTCCTTAAATGGTCCATTTAACGAGTTAGTAAGTTAACAAAGCTTCAAATATAGAAGACCTCATAATGTACACGAGACGATACTATACTACATACTTAGATAAAATATTTATGTTTTCAAAAAGTTGTTTAGCACTTGACATATTTACCAGTGATACTAGTAGTGTTCAGACTACTTCATTAATATTTATAACCAATGTTTATAATAATTTTCACTGCTCTTTCTCGTAGTTCATATAGCAATGCTGCAGACTATTTATATTTATAATATTAGAAATTATCTTTAATACCTCAGACGGGAAAAAGTACGTTAGTTAGAATAAAAAAAAAACTATAAAGTAAATTTTATTTCGTTCACATTTTTCTATCTTATATTGAAAACATATTTAGTATAAAACCAAAAGACGATTATAACATGGTAAAACAAAAGTATTAATGTACCTAAAATAGTTTTTAAGAGTTCTCCGAGTTGGGAGAAACGCGAGTGAATTAACTTTTGTAATTACCTCGAATTATTTCTAATCCTTTTACAGATTACTTAATATTTTTTTTCTAAGAGACTCATCATATAGATTATTAATATTATAGTCCACGCTATAATATTGGATCCCACATTCAGATTCTGAGTAAAGAAATATACATTAAACCAAATTTTTAAGAATATCCTGATAATAGCTTGGAGGTTTACGAATTGAGCCGATTGTCAAAGCGAAGGTATTATTAGGCTTTTCGAAAAGTAATAGCTGCTTCAAGGCAGAAAATTTCATTGTTTATTGGAAGTTGTAGCACTTATTTCAAAATATAACCCTATCATATTTTGTGTTAATTCCTGCAATTATGATGCTTAAATTATAATAAAAATAAATATCTGAAATTATATATATAGTGCAGCAGCAGGACGTCACCGAGTTGAATTACGGTGAGCATTAGAAAGTCTTTAAAAGATACATTTTGGGAAGCTTTTGAGGAAATGGCAATTTTTTTATTGTCTGATATAGAATCATAATATAGAGTACTAAGCTCTGCCATTACTTTTTCACAAACCTCTTAAAAATATATATTTGAAACATTTTTAGCTTTTCAGTTTTACTTACAATATTCTCCCCCCGTACATAATATTAAATGAGAACAGAATATATAAGTTCCATCGCAAAGTGCACGTAATGAGTAATAGCAGCGACACTTAATGTCTATTATTATTAATGACACCGTCTCTAGCTAACTACATAATTGTAGGCAAATTAATTGACAGCAGTTAATCAACGCATTATCATCTTGAGCAGATTCCTGCAAAATTGCAACTGTAAGATAGTAAGCATAAAAATTGCATTGCATTGCAATACATTTTTTTATATATATCATATTACGGGTCCCAATGCAACGGGTTGCAATGTTGTATGCAACATTCCAGACCGCATAAGATCGTTGCAGATGATAATTTTTGTGCATGGTTTTTTTAATTCTCTACAATAAGTAAACTGATTATGATATAAGATGGTATATGTATTTTTTACAATAAAATATATACGTCCCTGCACTCGTACTTCAACTTCATAGAGAATACTTTTAACAAAAATAGTTCTAATTATTGCTAGATTTTATATAAAATATATTTGGATTTATTATTTGACCTATTTAATATAATACAGGTCCCATTATATTAAATAGATTTAATTCCTTCACTATCTACGAAGCGCATTAGAGTGTACTAAAGTGCTTAGTAGCTGTACTTATAATTGTCAGCCTCCTTAATTCTACGTGCTAAGACTTATCACCTTTTAATAATAGTAAACAATAAGTAATAGATATACAGCCTTAAGGCCACTGTAACTAATAGTGGTTTGTTGGGTATTGTTTTTTATTAAAAATATGTGAGTATTTGTGAGTAGTATATTGACTTATCTATCAAATCAAAGATGAACATGACCAGATATATCTGGTTAGCTTAGTATATAAATTTAGTATTTAAATCATTTGTTCCCTTTTTTTCCCCTTCGTTAATGACTCACATTATGAGTTATCCAAAATCATTGAAAATTTTTTTTTTTTTAAATAAGACAATATGCTGTAGTGAAAAACATTCTTTACTTCGCTTATTTTTGGATTAGGTGATGAGTTGATGTCATGTTGTATCTATGTCTGCCTTGCGAACATCAATCTTCAAGTTTATACACTGTTAGACACGATAGTCTCATAAAATGCTATGAACTTCCTATTATAATGTCATGTTACGGCAATACTTTTACGTTTGAATGTAAGCACCTAGTTACATTTTTTCAAGGGATATGGCATGAAGCAAAATAAATAAATAAGCATGATTATGAATAAAAGAGACAAATTCAAATCATTACAATTTTATCACAAGCTTCAATATTAAATATTTTTAAGTGCTTATTGAAATCACTACTAAAATTTACATTTTAATTTGCATCATATTGTTAGAAATATTTGACTTCTGAGCCTTAATAATAAAAAAAATATAAAATTTTATATCAACAATAAACAAAACAATTGAGTAATTTTAAAGCATTTATCAAAATATACAAATTAGGAAGATATAAACAATTTGAATATTTGAATATTTATCATTGTAATATTTTTATTATACAAATATTTTATTATCTTAAATGTAATAGAATATTTACCATCTTTACATTTTTATTCTATAGATACAAAGAGAGCACAGCGAAGGAAAATGTTATACATAAAAAATCCAATCTAGTACAATGGCATTCACTGAACTGCAAGCATGGGTTTGTGTAAATTATTATTCATAAAGACATTATTTATAAAGACATGATTATTTTGTTGAATGCATGCACCACCTGCGATATCGTTGCAGTAAGATTATACTATGAGGCCTTCTTGTTTTATTGTAACTAGGTATTGAAATAACATTGTTTCACTTTTTGGACGTTTGGACTTATTCATGTTCGAGCTATAAAAGATAACTCTTAAAACACGAAGTTAATTATTATATAAATAAAAAAGTTCAAATAATATTGCAATCTAGCTCCTTGGTCTATTGACTTGAAAGTTAGCAGTACCGTATTTTATTTATTTATTTATTCATGTACCTCATTTTTACATATACAATTAAACTTTAAAATATATACATGGGATAGTTTATCTCTTAGAAGAGATCTCTTCCAGCTACTCCTGCTATGATAGTGGCAAAAAGAGATTACGTGCTTTACCTCAGCTATTAGATAATTAAGTATATTTTTCGTGACAAGCGATGTTAAAGAAATAGAAGCTCCAGCTGCCGATACGTGGTGACATTACCGTTGGACAGTGATAAATCTAGATGAGAATTTATTATCACTCTTGAGAAAAGAAGAGAAAGAGAGGCCCTTACGCTCTCTTTCTTTCTAAGGCCCACACCAGACCATTCCTAGTAGGATTAGTGTCGAGACTAATATACTCTTACACCCCGTATTTTGTGTATATCCATTATTTAAATGATTGTAAAATTGATACCTGGATTATATTTTCACTAAGGTGGCATTCTTCTCAACGGTGAGGATACTACCAGCTTGGTCATTTACTACTCTAGGTAGTGAGACATATCGTATTGCTAACCTCATGATTATAGTGTAACAAAGAGAAGTTTATTGCAAGATTGTGACGCTATTTAGCTTAATTGACACTTTTTAACTCATTATATTTCGATGTATTTACAGTTTTATAAGCATTTTATCTATTTATATATACATACTAATACTAATACTCTTTCACCATCACAATTAGTTTCGTTAAAAAGTACTCCTTATACTTGTGTTGCATATTGTTTCAATATCGAACTATCAACTTTAATTTATAGTCTATTTATTTAAAAATCCGCAGCTGAAGCATTCCTCTCGTCTCAATATACTAGCTCAATGTACTATAAATATTATATAACATTAACAGGGAAATATAAAAATCAAGCACACAGATATTCAATTATCTGGATCTCGTAACATCGTTGATAGGTTTCGGTGTATTTAAATTATTTGCAATTGAGTTCCTAAGAGCATTGTTGGTTCAATAAATCTTGTAATTGACTGAATAAATTTACCTTTACTTGATTTCAACGAATGGAAATTCGTGTGATTTTTTGTTTAATTATATATTTTTCTATTATTGGCTTTCAGAAATTTTTTATAGTTTATTGATTATAAATATTATTAAATACAAAAAAATATTCTTGTTTTCAGTTAAAAACACATCTCCAATAACTCTGAAATTTTAATTGAACCCCGTTTTTAAATAACATAAAAACAAATTTGCTAGAACCAGATTTTGTTTGCAATACTTTTTTATTTAAAGTGAGTCATTATTATGATAACAGTAAAAATATATTGGTGAAATAATTTAAATATATGTGTTCTATAAGCTATACTCACAGAGCGGCGTATTTTTAATAGTCCTTGAAACAAGAACCTTCAATTTATTAACAAGACTGGATCATTCATATCTCCAATATGCAGATATTAGCTTAGTTACTGAAACCATTCACTGACAAATATTTATGTGATATTATTTGAATTTGCTGCTTCAATAATTGTACAAAGATTTGCTGACATTTTGTTAAATGATTTAATTATTGGCAATTGCCAATGGGAATAAAAATATAATAACAGCTAATTAGATACTCGTATTTAATGTTATTGAATCTTTTATTTAAGTACATTTATCGTCAATATTGCTTTTAGACTAAACAATAACAATCAAACCAACAAGGGTGAAATTTGAAAAGACGGCGCCTCGTGGGGAATCCTCGTTTTTGAAAAGACGGGAGTTCAGCAAAACGAATTTTCATTATGCTCTTGGCTCGTTATCAGATATGGTTTTGCATGGTAGATGTAGGCTTGACTTAAAATGTAGAATTTATGAATACTGACAAAACTATATGAATAGCCAAAAGACACCGGTCAGTATGATTTATTTGTTGTGTATATTTTTTTCAAGACCACACTTATTAAGAGAAGATTAAATATTTATTAATTTGTTCTAATTGTTATTTTCTATAGAAATGAAATATATAATATATATTTCCGCCATCTGTTGACCCATTATCGTACAATTTACGTACACCAAGACTAATGAATAATACTAAAAACACCAATAAAGTTTAAACAAATGTAATAACAATTCCAGGACAGTTCTTTTTGAATTCCTCAAGCATACAAATTTTTTGTCCCAAGAATGTGTTTGCTTTAAATGTCGTGAACTGTAGTGAAAATTTTAACTTAACTTGTAATGAAAAAATATCTGTTTAGATAAATTGCATAGACTATTGGAAAAAAAAAATTACCTTATTTTTTCTGGACATATGTCAAGTACATTAAAAGTAACATTAATTTAATAAATATATCATTTTAAACAGATTTTACTTTGTTACTTTTTATACTGCTTACGTTACGTTAAAATAAAGTATTTAATACGTAATAATTGTTTTACATTTTTAACACTTGAGCAAGTATTTTTCACAGCGTTTAGGTATAATTTTCAAGATTATAATAAGTGGCACTGAGTACATTATTGCTTTTAGTTTATTAAATATAAGACGATATTTAAAAGGCAATATTTAATAAAAATACATAGATGAGCTTTATATTATTTATAAATAGAATGACATCATTTAAATTAATAAGTCATTTTATTAAATAACATCTATATAATGTGCTATATTAACTAATAACAAGTTATTAAAAGCAATTAAAAGTTGATAAATTTAACAGACAATTATCTATTTCGAACTATTACCACTTGTGAGAAATTTTTTCGACATTTATTTTAATATTATTCATTAATGTGTAGGAATGAAGAGTATGTAAAAAGAAGTGTTTGAGAAATAAGATAAGAGAAGAATGTGGACGCTTGTAATAACGAAAGATGACGATATTATTAAAAAATATTTCATTAAATTTACGATCTCTGTATATATAAGATATATTCTCTTCAATCAGTGTGTCTTTTCCATCTCTTAATGATATTGTGGATTGTTACAGATTGACTTCAGAATTTCCTCAAACTGGAACAGAAATTGAATAAGTATAAACTAAATATAAACTATATAAATATTTCTACTCACATCCAATATATATTCATTATATGAGACGAAGCTTCTTAGCATTCCATGGATTCACCGTGCGGGTGCCGGGCCCATCGCGTTGCAAGAAGAGGAGCGCAAACAATGCCTGGGACTTGCGACCCAGATGTAGGTTTAAGGGGCCCCTTTACTATGCGCATACACGCTCACCTTCACTGTTTACGCTCCTCTCCCTACCTAACCAAATATCGTAAGAACCTACTAAAGCCGCCTTTGAAATACGTTCCAGAAATGAACTGATGATCGTTCTAGAAAGGCCGAGATCCTTAAATAAGTTGTAGAGAGATTTTGCTGTTATACCTCTCGCTCCTACTTCTACAGCGTACAAATTAACTATAAATTTATTCCTGATCAGTTCGTTACACAGTTCGTAATACTTGTTAAGCTTAAATGTATGATCTTTGGGTATGTTTGTTTCCCAGGGTACAGTAAGCTCCACAAGTATAACGCGCCTTAGTTGTTTTGAATACAGGAATAAGTCCGGCCTAGATGACGAAACACAGACATCCCCGGGGATTTTGTATTGCCTTTCATACGTGTCCATCATGAGAGTCCAATCAGGAGACGCGTCCAAGATGGAATAAGGTTTTAATTTAGATTTTTTGGACGAACCTGCCTTTACGAACTCTACTGATTTTTTGGTGGTTGTTATACCCCTCTGCGCTCTTGCTACAGAAAGACTAACCGCTTCTCGTATGATTTCTAATACTTTATCGTGGCGACGCGAGTATTTACCTCTATTTAATAGTACCCTACACCCTACTAGCAAGTGTTTCGCGGTTCCTACTGCCTCCCCGCAGATGTTGCAAGATTTTTCGGTGGCTTTGCCCCATCTTACTAAGTTACTTTGATCTGGGAGAGTCATTTGGAATGCATTAAGATAAAATTTTAATAATGCTGGGGACCAATCATGAAGCAGGGTGCGCCATCGTAAAGCTAATGGAATACAAAAATCTCCTATGGTCACCCATTCGTTTTGCAATTCTAGGCTCATCGCGTGCAACCGGTAATTATCATTTTCATCGTGCCGAATAAAGGATTTTATTATTTCTATGTCTGGTTCTTTCCTACTTGATCCTAGCCCTGCTTTATTTGTTTGAGCACCTATCATAAATTGTTTATGGAATTGAAGTCGTGACTCCAGCTCTGCGGCAATTTTATCTTTTGGGAGAGATGTTACAGTATCATCATTCGACTTTGAGATGATATGTCTCTTGGTCACTCTTAGGTGTTTATAGAGTTCCGATGGTTTCTTTAATTTTAACCCAAAATTGTGTCGGTCTCTAAATAAGGTAGAAGAGTCCGCTGGATGCGCTAACCCGAGCCACGACTTCAATGTCCTTATGACGCTTGCATCTAACTTTAACAAAAGGGTCTTATTAATATCGTAAACGAGGAAAGGCCAATTTAAACGTGATGTTAAATAATTATCGTATATCCAAGCCTTTTTGATGTTACTTATTGGCTGATTGTCTACCTTTTTAAGATCATTCAAAAAGCTATCGACTATTATATCTAAAGATGGAGTACGCCCTTGGTAATCGATTTTTTTGCCTAAGAATTTGAACGGAGCTGCGTCGGTAATAGTAGTAACGCACTTACCGCCTATTATAAGACCCGGATCGTAAGAGGTATATCTGGTGCTCCGCCTACCCAGACACAGACTGTAGCATTTATTGGGTTTTGTCCTCAATCCGTCCGTCCAAGCACAGAAATCCTCCACAACATTTAAAAGTAGCTGACATTGTTTTGGATTACGTGTCAGTATCGCGAGATCGTCTGCGAATGCTAGTATGGATTCTGTGTATTTATTGTTAAACTTAAACCGATAACCCCATTTCTTTTCGTTTTTAATTAATTTATCTATTAAAATATTGATCACTATGTTAAATATAATTGGAGAAATACAACAACCTTGAAATAAACCTATGTTGTAATTTAATGGTTTGGAATGATTTTCGTTTGTGATTATGGAAAATTTTAATTTTGAATAATATGATGCAATCATGTCAATTACTAACGTAGGAAAGTTATACCACCTTAGCGCGAACATCATCAGTTCATGTTGTACCGACCCGAAAGCGTTCTCTAAGTCTATCCAACATACCGTTATTTGTCTTTCACTATTTCTGGCATCTTTAAGGCTTTCCGATAGTAACGTGTTATGTTCGAGGCATCCAGAAATGCCAGGCAAAAACCCTTTCTGGTGATAAGGCCCGAAATATTTATTATTTATCATGAATTGCGTCATTTTTGTTTGTAAAAAAGAAAAAAATATTTTTGATATTGTATTTGTTAGAGCTATCGGTCTAGTGTCCCTAGGATCCGAGACATTGTCGCTTTTGGGAATGAGGACAAAAAGAGCATTTCCGAATGTTACCGGTGTTTGTCCTCTTGACCAGATTTTATCGAATATATTCAATAGATGTTTATGAATCGACGGACATTTTTTATAAACTATATAAGGGATACCATCCGGACCTGGTGCTGACTTAGATGGTTTCTTTTTAATTATTTTATTGATTTCCTCCAAAGTTGGTGGGTTGGCATGAAAATCTATGGATGGACTCTCAGGTTTTCGATCGTTGGGATCCCCATACAGCTTTTGATTTTTAGGCACTTCGTATGTGCTTTTATAATAATCAAAAATTTGCTCGTTGGTCAAGAGGAGTTTACCTTTTTCGTCTTTGAAAATGTTTTTAGAGTACTTAAAAGGATTTTTATCAAAGTCTACTTCGTGTTTTGCCCGGTCAAAGCTATCACGGTTTTTTGTTATTTGTTGTGATATGCCTTGTATTAATTTAAGAATTGACCTTAATGCCCTAGACAGTTGGTGACTAAGTTGGTTGTCGCCCATGGCTTTGGCCCTACGAAGTTTCTTTATGAGGTCCCTTTTTTTCCTTCTCATTTTCAATTTAAAACCGTTTTCTTTATACTTGTGAGCATAACGATTCGAAGGTGGATAGTGCTCATTGAAGTAGTCAAAAATCGTATTTTGTAGAGTCTCTACTTGCGCGTTGAGTACCTGGTTTGAGCCCGGGTGCTCTAACAGGTCCGCTATATTTTGGTCGTGTATTTTCCATGTCGATTGTTTAATAGTGGGAATGCTAAGACGCGTCCGGATGGTTATGGACTCCTGGTGATTCGCATTCAATGGTTCACCATGGGATGTATGAGGGTAAACTCTATCCGAAGTGAAAACTGAAGATATTACCGGCGATTGCCGCGCTTCAGCACCATCGTGTGTTTTGAGATGTTTAATAAACCAGGCTCGTCTTTTGTAAATTTTCCCGCACGTAAGGCATTTCAATTCCGTTTTCGCGCCGTTTTCGCCGTTATTATCAACCGATGGACAGTTCTTCCGCCCCCCCTCTCGGACTGTCCCAGGGGTATTTTTCTTTTTCGGACTTTTAGCTTTAAACGAAATTCCCGGGCTTGGCTTGCTAGGCCGTCACCCTCGGCTGTCTTTCCAGCAGTCATCTGTCTTCCCAGCTGCCATCTGTCTTTCCAGCGTCAGCTGTCTTTCCAGCGTCATCCCGTCTCTCCGGGCTGTCAATTAAAATGAGACGAAGCTTCTTAGCATTCCATGGATTCACCGTGCGGGTGCCGGGCCCATCGCGTTGCAAGAAGAGGAGCGCAAACAATGCCTGGGACTTGCGACCCAGATGTAGGTTTAAGGGGCCCCTTTACTATGCGCATACACGCTCACCTTCACTGTTTACGCTCCTCTCCCTACCTAACCAAATATCGTAAGAACCTACTAAAGCCGCCTTTGAAATACGTTCCAGAAATGAACTGATGATCGTTCTAGAAAGGCCGAGATCCTTAAATAAGTTGTAGAGAGATTTTGCTGTTATACCTCTCGCTCCTACTTCTACAGCGTACAAATTAACTATAAATTTATTCCTGATCAGTTCGTTACACAGTTCGTAATACTTGTTAAGCTTAAATGTATGATCTTTGGGTATGTTTGTTTCCCAGGGTACAGTAAGCTCCACAAGTATAACGCGCCTTAGTTGTTTTGAATACAGGAATAAGTCCGGCCTAGATGACGAAACACAGACATCCCCGGGGATTTTGTATTGCCTTTCATACGTGTCCATCATCAAATATCTACAGTAAATATTAGCTAAATATACATAAATACGATAACACGACAGCAAGCAAAATTTACTTTGGAGTTGTATCTGTATGAATATTGACATTTATAAAAGCTACTCAAACACCTTTCTAATATTGTAAATATTTTAAAGCGAGATCATATTGTTGTAAATACTAAATTAGTAAATTATAAAACAGTGAAGGTACTAAATTGACATTTTAAATTGAAATTACATGACTGATTTTAGAACCAATTAGTCAGGAGTTGATTGTAAACTGAGTTTTCAAATCAAAATACTCTACAGATCCTAATTATATAACACTCTGTTATGAAAATTAGATTGTAGTATTATAACCCGCAGCGAATATAAATGAGATAATCAGTTAGCTGCCAAAATCTGTTTTTGAATAAGGGTAATGATGTGACAGAAAATAGTCACGCTCTTATATTTATCACGCAAATTTATTTTTTAATTACATATGTGTTTTTTTTACAGTACGATAATAGAATAAAAAAAGCTGGTGACGGTTTAACAAAAATTTGATCAAACCCTCGGATATAACAAGAAAAGGCAGTAAAAGAGCTGTATGCTTTGCAGATGAATTTAATATATTTAATTTCAGCATTTCCTTTCGTGATGTCGTACGAGGTGACAAAGGGATCGGTTTTCCGGAGGATGGGCAGAAGCATTCTCTACGTACTATAATACCACACTGCTATTTCCAACTCGCCTGCCAAGTGTGGTGATTATGGCATATTCCCTCATGGATCGCAATCTTTGCGCGAGGCTTATGCCTTGAAGGGGGCGTATACGTATACGTATACGGGGGCGTATACGTATACGTAACCGTTTAATATTTATTACTTAAATAAATGATAAGAGGAAATGACAGCGATTTTTATTATTTGCACATATAAATAAAATTTAAGAATTGTTTGTAATTACAAATTAACAGCTTTTCACTATATACATACGAAAGTATATACGATACTTACATAATTTTATTTTCTGTTTATTTGTTCAAGCTAATCTCTGAAATCTGCTTTACCGATTTTAACAGGACTTACACTGGCGGACAGCTTACGCTATAAGAAGTAACATTGTCTACTTTTATTTTAAAAATCATACTCCGCACGAACAAAGGCGTGGGCACGAATAGTTTGTCATAACAATATTTAGATTTATGACACTAAAAACATGATTTGACATCCTCAAGCATTTAATATTTTTCTACTATTGTATGAAAATCCAAATAGCCATTAAGTAAAGATGGCATCAATCTGTAGGAAGGCGCGTTTTTAGGTAGTAGTATTTTTAGGACAGACATACAAGGAGTATTTATTATTTTCATTTTTCACGTAAAAAAAAATAGAGATTTTATTATTTTAAGATTTTATTGGTTTCTTTTTTCTTTTTCAAGTAATGCAGATTTTCTTGTTATGAAATATAATGGGTAGTAATATATAAATAAAATGGTTTTTAATATTATAAATATTGCATAAATATATTTGGATTAATTTAACAACAAATTTTTTCCTTATATTTAATTTTTCATTGATTCAATAAACGGGTAAGTGAAGCTTCTTCAAGCGTCACACGAGTAATAGTAATTATTTAAAGATTTATTCTATAACTAAATATATTTATAATAGTTATATATTCAATCTGTACAGCGTCACATTTTACAAATATCTACAAAACACACATTACATTAGCAAGCGCTTTAATTGGAACTGACCAATATTTATATAGTAACTAGCTAAAAATCAAAAGGTTTTGAACGTCTTAAACCATTTATTGGTTTTTACAGAGTGTTAACCTCTTTAATTCAATTAAAATTGTTTATAGAATTAGTAAATTAACATATATAAATAAATAGACTGGCAACCGACGACAGATCAAGTGAAATAGCTAATAAAATAGTTTCATTATTGTACAAATAAAGCTGTAAATTAATAGTTTCATCAACCGATGATCAAATTAAACGGTCGGAACCTGTTTAAACGAGCGAAGTGTACCAGATGGAAGATTTAAGGAAAGTCGTATAATATAATTTACGAGCGTGTTAGTGGATTCTATTACAAAACTACACTTAAAAAAAAATATAAAGATAGATAGATAAAGTGCAAAAGAGAAGGAAGACCTTTATAACTGATAAAAAGACTATCTTATGAACTTCGTGTTAAATAGCGGTAGGCTCGTTGTAATGCGAGAGCGTTATGTTCGTGGTACGTGGCTTTACACATTCACTGCGTGCGTGTTTATTTTCTATATGACCTTTTAGTCACTCTTTTTATGAAGCTACTTAATGATAAAATTCGAGACGTGTTACAGCAACATGAGTGCAGGGGAAAGTTTTACCCTAAGAATGGAAAAAGTCACAAAATACTTTGTTTCTTGTTTCTTGATTGGCTGTTGATTAAGAGAAAACAAAATTGTTAACAAATAATAGAAACTGTTTTGTTTGCAAAATTCATAAATTATACCTTCTGTTGAGGGTTATAAAAATAAATAATAAATAAACTCTTTATAATACAGACAAAAATTTAAATATATTTCTTATTGGGTGCTCATATGATATAAATCGCATAGAAAATAAATAATAAAAAAAATTACAATAATGATATTATATCATCTAATCAGATGACATATCAATAAAAGTGATGATATTAGGTCTACAACTTTGCTCCCGCCGTTTTCCAAAAGATGGCGCTAGTAGCCAGTAATAGTTCAAATAAATAAATCACACTTGTTTTCCATCAGTTTTGACATCTATAAATATAACCTTACATCGATATTAGTTAATTTTTGTTTGCGTCATATAGTTACACTTAATTAAATATGTCAACTTATAAACCGAATTCACGTCATTTGCGGGAAATTTTACTTTTTCATTTCAACATGAAAAAATCGGCGGCTGAGGCTCATCGGGTTATTTCAAGTACTTATGGTGATGACACTATTAGTAAAAGAACGTTTCGCGAGTGGTTCCAGCGCTTTAAAAGCGGTGATTTTGTTGTTGAAGATCGGCATAGCGGTGGCAGAGAAAAAACTTTTGAAGATGATGAACTGGAGGCTTTACTTAATGAAGACTCGTGAAAAACTCAAGAACAGCTAGCAAAATCATTGGGAGTAACTCAGCAAGCAGTATCAAAACGTCTGGAACAGCTGGGGATGATCCAAAAACAAGGATACTGGGTACCGTATCAGTTGAAACCAAGAGATGTTGAGCGACGTTTATTTGCTTGTGAACAGCTGCTTGAAAGACAAAAACGAAAAGGATTTCTTCATCGTATTGTTACTGGGGACGAAAAATGGGTGCACTACGACAACCCTAAGCGACGCACATCATGGGGATTGCCCGGCCACACTCCTACGGCGACACCTCGACAGAATATTCACGGATCCAAGGTCATGTTGTAGATTTGGTGGGATCAGCTTGGCGTAATTTATTATGAGCTGCTAAAACCTTCTGAAAAAATTACTGGTGCACTTTATCGAACGCAATTAATGCTTTTGAGTCGGGCATTAAAAGCAAAACGGCCACAATACGCTGATAGACACGAAAAAGTAATTTTGCAACACGACAATGCTCGACCTCAGGTGGCGAAAGTAGTCAAGACGTACCTCGAAACACTGAAATGGGAAATTCTACCTTACCCGCCATACTCTCCAGATGTTGCTCCATCTGATTACCATTTATTTAGGTCGATGGCACACGGCCTGGCGGGCCAGTGCTTCGATTCTTTTGAAAAAGTGAAAGAATGGATCGATTCTTGGATCTCATCAAAGGATGAAGAATTTTTCCGACGCGGGATTCGTTTGTTGCCTGAAAAATGGGCCAAAGTAGTGAAAAGTGACGGACAATACTTTGAAACATAAATAAGATACCATTTTTTTTTATATAATTTTTAAAATAAAAAAAAAAACGGCGGGAGCAAAGTTGTAGACCTAATAGAATTTCAGATTAGATATCTAATAAAAGTAACATAGTCTAATGATTTTGTTTTGACACTGTTTGGTTTTTAAGATTCTTTTCAGATGAGATTATTAATTTAAATTTTGACTAAATAACAATTTAAGATACTTAGTTCAAAGATGTCATATCATTCTATGTAGAATCACTTAGATCTGAGTGAGGTATTCTCATTGATGTTATTTCAGATAATGGCATTTAGTGGAAGGTGAAAACATTTCGGAATTACGTGTGAATTTTTTTCTATGGATAATATTGAATTGAGTATGTCTATCTACTTAATGCAACATTTGAAAATACGAACAATTGCTGTTATTACTTAATATGCAACAAAATCTTACAACTAATCCGAAAACTAATGCTTGTACTTTTGGTGACACTTAGTTGAATAATTATTATGGATTTCACTGTCACTGTTTGTCTAACTAACAATGCCCTGCGGTTTCACACACGTAGATACTGATCTAGTGGTAGTGGCGTTTTGAATGAAATGACCAATTTTAATAATTTATAAAGTATTTAATAGGTGTTAAAACGGTATTTAATAAAATATAACTTAATGGGATAAGGATTTGTGCAGATGAATAGTATGGTTTGGTTATAGTCGGCACTTTTATCAACTTTAACATATAAAAAATTTGTTATAGTGATATAATTACAATAGTTGGATATATGGTATCGCAGACTTTCTTGTTTCTTTCTTCTTCTTTCTTTCTTGAATTTTCAATAATACTATAGAACATTTGTTTCTCCTATCATCAAAACTTCCCGCAGCACACGCCATTTTTATAACCAATTTTTGCACACCTTGGATTACATTATTGCATTTTTATTAGGAATCCCTATTTTTATTGTGAAGTGTGTGAATTGTGAAGTGTTCAGTGAAGATGCAATTTTCTAATGGTTAAAAAAAATTTTGAAATCGGGCGAGTAGTTTTTGTGTGAATACATTACAAACATAGATACAAAAACACAAATGTTTCGCCTTTATAATATTAGAATGATAACATAAGTGCAATCCAAGCCTTTTTTGAAAAATGTGATATGGTTTTTAGAAATGATTAAAAACCTTTTAACTATATAGGTCAAGACCTATTTTCCTTTATTCACTATTTATATTTATTTACTATTGATATACAAAGATCTTCGTAATAGGATCACTGCGTTTCAATCATATCAATGTCATATATCTCTGAGAAACCGCGTCGGCAGTCATACACAAACGCCATCTCTTCTCTCTCTCTCTCTTGTTATCTCAGTATCGCAAAATGAAGACACTAAATCAAATTGTAATTTTATATTTATATTGAAATAAATTAGTTAATCTACTTTTTTCATACTTCTTTAAAACAAACAGTACACTACCATAAATAAACAAATCACTAAATAGTTAACAAGTATCAGAATGACTTTTTTAACTACGTTACTCTTTTTAAAATCATTTTCCAATTTCTCAGCAACTTATGACACCATAATTAAAATAAATTGTTGCAAAAATTTAAATAATATTTGCTAAACCACCTTTTACAAAAATAATATATTACAATAATAGTTCGAAAAGTCAATTTTAGTTAGAGAAATATTCCGTCATAAATTTATCTTATTTGGTATTACTTTCAGTTACCGAAAAAACATTACGTTTATATTTTATTACATTTGAATTTCCTTATATTTTGTATTATTTATTAAGAAATAAGTATTATAATATTACATTTTCAGCCAAAATATCTATAAAGCGTTTAATTACTAGCGACGCTCCCGCGAACCGCATTTAGTCACACACATTTCTCGCTAACATTTATGCAATAATATTTCAATATTTTTTAAATTTTACCCATCATACGTATAACACAAATCTCAATCTTGTAGGAATTTTAATATCATCAGAAATTATGTTGTCTTATCACTTGAGGCCATATAAGTTGCCTTTTATCGCTGAAAAAGTCAACTACTTTCACAGTAAACGCAAAAAGTTCGTTTAAGCTGTTATTACAAAAATCCTAAAAATATACAATGTACAAGGATTGAGTTGTTTCATGATAGCTTGAGTGGGAAACAGAAATGACAGATAAAGCTATTAGAAACAGATAATATGATAATAAACTAACAACATCACATCTAATTTGTCGCAATATTAATTAAGCTGTAGGTAGGTAGGTAATAAGTCCGTGAGGTGATATTATTAACTATTTATATTTGTCAAGCGAGTGTCGGTCCTTTCTATGTATATAATACTTATCTAATTATTTCGAGTTTTCGAATAAAAATAGCAATATTACACGACATTAATAATATTATTCATAAAAAAACTAAAGTATCTTCCGTACGCACTATCTACTACCATAACTATACTACTATATAATACTGTAGGTTTTGTCTGTATTTTTTCTGATTTCTTGCAATAAATATATTATGACCATCTGACACAAATTTAATATTTTGTAAAAATTTTTCTGTCTGTCCGGCTTGATGAATATAGAAAATAGTATATTTAATAGAAAATTGTACAAAATAGTATATAGTATGAACCTATTATTATGCAAATAATGGTTTTTATAGTATATATAATTATTAATATATTGAATACAGTCAAAATGTTTTTTTTTATTAAAGTAATTATATAAATTTTATATAAGTAGTAAATTTATATTTGATTATTTTTTTGCGCCGAAGAAAATTTACACCCAAAATACAAAAGAACTTGAAACCTTTATGACAACTGAATGGACCTTGGTTGGTTAAATGTGAAACAAATGCATCAAAGACATCGTATTGTTTAATTGCCACTAAAGTCACTGATTGAGAGACTCGGAAAGAATTGCCTAGTTCTTTTTTAAACTGTTATGTTCTATTGACAAAATACTATAAATTTAATTCGTGACTTTTTTACTTTTTATCGGCACATTTTAGATTTACTGAAAAAAGTAAAAACTGATTATCAAATCATCATTTGATATATCAAAATAATTTAACAGAATGATTGTTAATTGTCTTTGTTTCAGTATTAATTTATGGATTCTTATTCCAAAATAATAAGACTCTTTTTATTCTCACCAAAAATAAATGGCTTTACGTTAAGACTTTTAAAACTTCTAAAAGTTTAAAAGTAACAAAGTATCGTGAAACAACTAACTTATCTTAACATAAGACAATACTGCTCTTTATCAGTAATCTAAAATATCAAAATATGTAGAAACCAAAATAAAGGAAGCAATTGTTGAAATATTTTTATTTAATACAAATTATTTTCACCCTAAGCTTTTATATAAAGAGTGTAAGTTGCTTAATTCAATAAATACAATACATAAAATTTTTCATTATCAATGCACATCGGACCCCAGCAATCACTCGAGCCGCGCTGATTGATGAAGATTAAAACAATTTACAATAACGTTACAAAATGTCGAGTTCGTAACTCTGGTCTTGTCTATTTTAATATTGATTATTATAAGTCTATTTGAACCGAGTTACAGCTCAAATTAAAGTGAAGAAAGATTGTAATAAATCTAAGATGTACAAAAACGCTTATAGATTAAAATAATTCTTATTGGAATTAGTAATTATATGAAATAGATTGGAAAAGATAAAAATACTTTTGCAAAATAAAATGGCAAACCTTGTCACTCGCAACGTGATTACCAACTCAACTAATGAATACATAAAAATAGCCAATAATAAATGTGATGTAATTTTAATAGGGGAGACATGTTAATTTTTAATCTAAATCAGTTTCAAATATTTATAAGCAGTGTCTTTATTTCTATACTGTATGTGTCGGTGATAGTTATTGATGGTCGCTGCTTATCACCAGAACCGCGGTCGTATCTTGCACCATTCATTTTAATATTACTTTCGACATTGTAGAAAAATTTATACTCTTAATGAAGTTTAAGAAAGATCACGTAAGGGTTTATATTTACTGCCACATTATTATGAAACTTTATTTTGTAACTTCGAGTGTTCCTTGAAACAAGGTTTAATAAGATTCCGAGGATATTAAATTTAAAACTTTTAGTATCATCCGTAAGAAAATTGAGAAAATAAAATTACTAAGTTTTAACTTTTATTTACGTTTGTTTTAAAGGTTTAGTTTTGTCACATAAATATAATGTTGAATATTTTAAAGCTCTCTGGCAGTCGCCAAAGCACAATTTTTATGCGTGTGTTAAATATATTTACAATACTTAAAAATAACTATAATCCATTAAAAATACATCTCAAAATCACAGCCATATAACAGCCGGCTGCGATAAGTATACAAAGCAGACATTAATTGTTGTCATTACATATAACTCAAAGTTTTAAATTCATTCATTCAATTCATTCATGTAGATATCACGTTTGTTATAATATCATAAAAATATTTAGAAAAAACTTCAAAGAACATCTTATGTTACTTATATCGAATTAATATAATCCGACCTTTTTACTAAAGTGCCTCATAAATGTTGTTGTATTTCAAGACCTATCTATTTATTCACTTTACGATAGCTTTATTATTACTTAAAAATAATAACAACAAAAAATCATTATTTATATATTTAAGAAATTTAGACCGGTTCTTGCATCCCAATATTTTGGTCCGTGAAAAAGAGTTTTGTCTATATCATATTGTATATGATGTATTGATTAACTAACTTATAACTTATGATATAAAATGTATAAAAGCTTCACGTACTCCATGTACACGCGTTGATTTTCCTGTCAAATATTATTGTACATTGTGGGATTATCACGACTAACAGTTATTTTTATTATTGACGCTATCATTTATGTCAGGGACGATATATTTAACCCCTTTCACTGAATGTAGATAGGCTTTCGACTAAATAACAACTTAAAGTACTCCTTTTCAAAAAACAAGAACAAACTTAAACAATATATTGCATAATAAATCCTTGATAAAATCAGATAGCTGTATTAAAACAATTGATAAACGAGAATCACCTCTCGAGCGCAAAGTGTCAATAGTCGATAATCAATAGTCGATAGGTATAGTTATTTCATAGAATCCGACTTATTAATAAATTTGTATATTGTTTATATATTTATTTATATCTATTTATCTTCAGGCAATATCCCTTGCAGGGTAGCTACAGACGACGGAGCGCCAAACGCTACGGGCTTTGCATACCACTTTCGCCTCGGCATCAGACATTATCGTCGTCATACATGCCCTCCCGGGGGTCCTCATGATTTTTACGTGACTTTCCTCCAGTATCATAGATACTGTGTTTTGGAAGGTTAGTCGAGGCTGTGTCTCCCTGTCTCTCTTACCGCTCCCTTTTCCTGTATAAATCTTTTTTACCATTCTTTTATCACTCATTCGTATGATGTGCCCAAACCATCTGAGCACGTCCTTCTTCATTCTCAATGTGACATCTTTTTATATTGTTTATATATTCAGTTATGTTATATATACAAATAAACTTAATGTGATGACTTCACTGAAAATTTTAAGTGATTCTAAGTAGGATGGATTTGAACTTATTTACTGGATTTAACTCACGTCAATACGTATTACTATTTCTATAAAAATAAACTTTCAAATAAATGAGTTCCTCGACAGGAAAATTGTTACGCCACACGCGCCATGCATCGTTCCTTGATAAAACTGAATGTTACAGTAGAACGTGAATAATGGAACTAATATCAGATCACGTTCAACTTGTATAGACTTTGCACACACTTGACAAATAATTTGGTTATGTATATTTTATATAATTTAGCTGTGATTATTTTTATTTGAACTTAAATAAAATGGAATGAACAATTAAACGTCTGATGTCTGGCACCATTTTCGTTACTCTGCCAACTGAGCACTTTGATTATTATTGTATTATTAGATATAGAATTCTCAAACCATCAAAGTAGATGGGGTTGTCATTTTATACTTAATTTTAATATTATTGCGGAATGAGAAGAGTAATAATAAACAGAATATCATAATTTCCATTAAAATAAAAGGAACATTAGGATATAACTAAAAAAAATATTTAATACTTTTTTTGTGTCTCGGCGTTTCGGCAAAAAAATCCCTACTCGTTTTAACATAAGCCAACCTTTATTTCCACACTAAATAAAATGTTTAGCTAAAACTTACGAATGATTTATTTGTACGGTGGTTTGTTTACGATATGTGTTGAGTGCGAATTGATAGCAACATCTCAATCAAATGTAGCGTTTATAGCAACTTTATAAACAACAATGATTAACGGTTTGATGTGGAAAAAAGATACGGTTTGATCGTTCTCATAAGCAGAAGCAGCAAACAAAATGTCTTCAATAAATAAAAACGTCTTAAACCTGAAATTTTGATAACCTCCGTGTATGATGACTGCACTTGTACTATTCTATAGATACAATATACATTTAACAACTACCTAATAGAAACCATTAACTTCTTAATTTAAATGTTTCACGCCCTTGCTGCTGATGCTAGTAATAAAGGGTTGTGAATATCTTATCACTTGTCTCTAATAGTGTATAACACGTCAACGTTACGTCGTTGTACTCAGTCTAGTACGAGTGTAGCGACGTTCATCGTCTACGACAAACGCAACGCGGAAAACTAAAGAAAGTTCACAAAGTTCACACACAGTGTGTCTTGACTTGTGTGCTTAAACGTCACTATTTCTAGTTTTTCGTATTTACATTCAAAGAGATAGCCATCATGTTACTATTACAATAATAATATTGAAATTATTAATAACATCATGAAGACTTATAAAACGTCTTTATAAATAATTTATTCTTATTTAACATACTTTAGTGCTAGGCACTAATCGAAATTTTCTAGTGTAGTGTAGTGAACTTTTAATTATCTACAATACGACACTTACTTAATACCTATACTTCATAACATACTTATTAATCACATAAGTAAATAAATAAAGAAATTTATAATACAATAAAGAAAGCTACTATACTATACTTATTAGAAACTCTGTGAAATAAATCAGTCCTCTGACTGTCCGGATGCTAATGTCTGACCACTGGAAAAAGACCATAGTCATCTGTACCTTATTTGAGAAAATTCAGTTTTACTTTGCTCCATCGGTCAAGCTGAAATTTGAAACTAAACATTGTCTCCAATGAAGATGCGCAGGAAGGATTCCTATTGTGCAGTCCAGTAGAAATAATACTGTTATCTTATATTACGAATAATTATATTATTATACCATAATGGTTAATATATAAATAAATTTATTAGTTAAACATGAACAATTTGGCTCTACAAATAACAATATCTCACTTACCAAGTATCGCCTTATTAATAATTCAAAAACGAGCCATTACATAACTATTATGACTTTAAATATTTGAGATAATATATAAATGTTTAAATTATCTTTTACTATATTATATTTACTACAATATATACCAAGTGAAATATTTCAATAGAAGACTTCCTAACCATCTAATTTCATAAAATGAGTCTATTAAAAGTGAACACATTACGAGAAAAAATATATGTAGTGAGTTTATTGAGAGCAGCCGCTGTGGGTGACATATTTTTTGCTACTCGTTAAAGTGACAGTGACAGATTATAGGACTTAAAATATAATCTGGATATATCATTTTATTTTACAAAGGTATTACATATACTTTTAATAAATGTAATGCTAAGTAAAGTAAAGAGTAATAAAAGTAGTGTTACATAACATTAATAAACCCCTTCAATTTTCGCTGTAGAAATTGAAGAATTATTAGAATCTTCTTCTTCTTATCTTCCTATAGATGCCCACTGCAAGACATAGGCTTCGTCCAAAGTTTGCGATCCATGAGGAGATATGAAATAATCGCTACGCTTGGCAGGCAGGTATGCGGTTACAGTGTGGTGTTTATGGTACGCAGAGGACGCTGCTGCCCATCCTCAGGATAAAGGATGTCTGTCACCTAGTACGACATCACGGATCAAATGGTGAAATTAAATATTTTAAATTCATCTGCAAAGCACACAGCTCTTTTACTTCCTTGTCTTGCTATATTTGAGGTTTTGAGCTCATTTTCATTACATCTTCACCAAGATTCTTGTACGCCAAAGTTAACAAAATTTTGTGATAGATTTATATAATAACAATATGTACTGAGGTACACAAAATTTACGATTATAATAAAACAATAAATAGATATAAAATTCAATTATTCAATTGTAAATGTTTACAACTTATTAGAGTAATATTAATTCATTCAATCACTTAATTAATACTGTATGTTTTAAATATTTATTAGTTTTACATTATTTAATAAATATATTTTTAAGAACATATAATTTAAATTTAATTAAATTAACTTAACTATCGTTTATCGAACCTTCTTCATCAATATTAGGTATTATTAAATTAATGTGTGCTGAAATATTACATTGCCCTATAATAATAATAGAAATATTCAACAATATTCTATAAATGTGAAACTTAACGATAAAATATTATGATATAATGTACATAGTTTTTATATATATTCATTGCAGATGTATGTATGTAAGGTCTATGGCTAAGGAGTAAAATAATTAAACCATTTTTTTTTTATTTAACAAATTATTTATAGCGATACGGCAGCGTTGATCTTTATTGGTATATAAACATATTTATATGTTGCTCCACTGTGACAATTGTTTAGTATTATTGATAGCATTTTAACATCACTACATTTTGTATTAATCCAATAAATTGTACTTGATTTTAAATCTTTGATTCAATGTATTTATTAAGTTTATAAAAATATACCCAATAATTTATATATGTGAATATTTTGTTATATATTTTGTATAAGTGATGCAAAAGTATAATTCGTACTATACTCATATAATAATCATTAATTGTTTTTTGGAATAAAAACTTAACTCAATTCAAATAATTCAGATGAAACTTAATACAAATAAACTTTAATTAAGAAACGAGTTCTATAAATTATAAAGACAAAAGAAAATACCATAATTTACCAAAATATATACGTTGAAGATCGAGAACTAAACTGACTGTATGTATGTTAACAAAAGATATACATGAAGATTGTAGACACTTTTTGGACACGGTTATGAATGAACTGAAGCCAACAAAACTGAAGACAATAGTGTACAAACAATACTAAATTTTAAACACACGTGTTGTTGTCAAAAATGTTATAGACAATAATTGTCCAGGATGAGTTGTAAAAGTGCCAAGAAAGTTATATCTACTGAGAATAAATCGTACCCAGTACCTGTGTTACTTTCGGTTTAACTTTGTATGTTCTGACAAAATGTTCCGGTAAATTAAGTTATTATTTTAAATAATATTTCTATTCTCTTAGTAAACTATTGTTATTAATGTTTTATTTTATGAATGACTGATAGTAATGTTAGGTCAGTTAAATATGAAGACTGTATATTGATAGAATACAAACATAATATTAAAGAATAATTAATTTGAATAGTCCAAATATACGGTTCGTGTGCCGTAAGTTTCTGGTGGTTTTTTTCTCAAATACCTTTATATCCTGTATAAAGGTATTTGAGAAATAAACTTATTTCGCTTATTTTTATAAAATGTACTTTAGTTTGACTATAAGGTGTAATGAAATTATCTCTCAAAAATTAACTACTATATATATATAAATTTCACACGTTAACACGATTTTTAATTTTAATACATTTCATAAAGTTATTAATAATGACTGCGAATGGAGTAATATAAAAAAAATATACGTATTTCGTTTCATAGTAATTATTTAATTCTTCCTCATGTTTGTCTTCCTGGGCCTACTTGTGCATTTCATACAATGACCTACAAATTGTTTGTGTCAAAATATATAGCACAACACGATATTTAAAACAAATTATGTGTAGTGTGTGAGTGAGTGAGTGAGTGTGAGTGTATGTTTTTTTTTTGTAAGTTGTCCTAAATAAATAAATAAATATATTTGAAAAACCTTCACTATTTGATTAATTATAGCTTTAAATAACGTTTTTTAAATATATTAAACGAATTTACGAACGTACTCTTTTTATTTGAAACTTGATACATTATCTTCATATATTATAATTACAAAACATTAATACACCTCAGGTACATTATGTTGTAACTTAATTTGATTAATTTCATCATCATATTTAATCACATGTTCTTATAAAATCCGGAAAAGCATAATCATATCACATTTCTTCAAAGCCATTATGACTTCCACATTTTATGATTTTTCATTTCCAATCAGTTATCATACATATTATAAAAGTAAGAACATTTTAAGTGACTTGAAAAATTAAAAACGGCGTGGTAAGATATCTGATGCAAGTCAAGAAGTTGATATCAAGGACCATTTAATCTATTAACCATCTATCCGTAATTTTGTTAACCATATGTATTGGTCATGCGAGAGTCGCCTTTTTCTCTTAATAATATTAAAGTATTGAATATAATATCACTATATATTTTATTACTATAACAATAATTACACCCTATTACATTAATTATGATATTATTATTAGGTATTAAGTGTCTTTGTTTGTAATAAAATAGTTTTTGTTTAATAATTGCATTATCATGACATAATCGATATTTTAAGGGATACGTGGGAAATCCACGTAGTATTTCCATAAATATATAAATATTTTGAGGAACTTCGAAGTAGTTGTTTTCGTATTCAGAACAATTTACGATCGAGCTACGATCAGCTACGAAGCGCATTAGTTAGTTCTAAAGCGCTTTGTAGCTGTTATTGTAATTTACTGCATCAATTATTCAAAGCACTACTACTTTTATTATGAACGAACAATAATAATAAACAACAAACAATGGTTATACACTGCGTCACTTGATCTCTGTCACCTATAAACTTAAATAAAGTTACAGAAGTTTTAGTTAAAATAAATAGTTGCGTTTGATCTGAAACGAGTTAATATATTTATTTTTGCTCTTTTAATGGCCAAATAAACTATAGGTAACTCGTACTAAAACTTTTAAAGTTGTTGACTGCTGAGAATGTTACGTACATGTTTATGTAAATTTAACCACGAGTCACTTTCATAAGGGATTAACTTTATAATGAAATAATAACATAATAAAAATGAAATAAAAATTTATGAAAACTACTTTTTAATGTTAATCTAAATAATATTAGAAAATTCATTTAGATTTCTTTTTTGGGTTATAGAAAACAGCATTGAAGTTTCTTGTTACACTTTTAGCCGAAAGTGAAAGTCAAATGTATATATATTATGCGAGAAAAAATGTTATCTATATCACAAAGTGTTAATAACTTACGAATTGATAACTTATGATGTAACATTTATAAAACCCGATAGGTTTCGTACACTCATTATGACAGATATATTATTATACTAAATCATAATATTGTGTATGAAGACTATGAAGACTATTTGATTGTTGAAACAAACTAATATATTTGACCCGATATATTTTATTGTCAGATATACCAGCTGTGTTTGTAAAGGGTATATAAAATATAACCACTGCAATGTATCCCATATATTCATTTCCCACACTGAAATAGAGAAACTGAACATCAACATCCACAACCACAAATAAAATTGAAACAAAGATCAAATTACAAATATGAGGTTAATATGCATATGGAGATTCTATGGATCGCTAACCTATGAAGAACCGCAACAGGGCACTTCGAAATAACGAAACTAACTTCAACAATGCGAGAAATTATAGGTATTTTCAGACTAAAACATATTCAATGATTGCTTCCTAATTAATATTATATCAATACTGTAAAATATAGCATTTCAATAAATTATTATTAATGCAAAAGTTCGGTTATTAATATAGAAAGCTCCCATTATTATTAATGCAAAAATCGTTGGCACTATAATGTTATTTAGTAATTTCACAAATAAATTAATATTATTTAGTTTGTTGGAGACATATTATTTCATTTCAGTATGTCTTTTATACATTGAATACCTTAAACAGCCCTATTTTGAATAATATTGGTATGAAATAAAGTATTAAACTTTTCACTTAATCGTTCTCTTTGTCAGCGCGGAATATCCGATTAATGACTTTACGGTTGCAAAGAAAACTACAAAGCTGGTTAAAATAAATAAATATTATTACTATGAAGATAATATTTATTATTTCATTGATTTGATTTTTTATATTTCATTGCAATAGACAAGTAACCATACCATTATACGAGTAATTCTCCAAATTATTAACATTTATTAACTGCAATTGACGTATACTTAGCTTAGATTCTAACATATGAATTAAATAACCGTAATGACTCCACCCTTCACTCTTTTAAGATATAATGCGAATAGATTGTTTGACTTAATCTTTGTCGATCTATTCTTATATTATTTGTAATTAACTATTATGCATTTTATATTCTTTTAATAGAGAGTATTTTTCTTTTGAAATAAATAAATGTAGGTGGTTAGGATAAATGAAGAAGGAAAGATAGATGACGAGATCAACATTATTAATTCATATTTAATAAACTATTCAATGTTGTCTTCCATCAGTTTATTTTGTCTTGTATGTTTTATCTCTGAATGATATTTTATATTGTTACAGATTGACTTGATTTGGTTCTTCAAGCTTGAACAGTAATCAAGTAAGTATAAATAAAATATAACCTATTTATAAGTTAAATATTTTTAGTCACATCCAGTATTGTAGAGATTTAGTATTCTTTCAATATATACTAAATATCGACAGCATATTTTAGCTACATATAAACAAACATACTTGAATAAATACGGACAGTAACCAAAATAACTTTGTAGTTACCTTGTATTATTATTGATATGAAAGCTACTGAAAACACCTCTCAAAAGTCAACACAATAAGCCACAGATCTGGTGGTGTATTTAACTTTTGAAGTAAAATGACAAGTCCGTTCTTACAACCAATAAAGTTTTAGTTAACATAATTTTTTGTATTATAAAATTATTGTATTTTTTTACGGGCAAACAAAGAACCTTATTGGGATATTTACAACTTCACTTGTAAATATAATCTAAAATTAATGTAAAAGGGAAAAGCAAAAAAAAAATTCAACAAATACAAAACAGGTTTTGACTTTGTACTCGCGGACCATGGGCATGTAAATAATTATTTTAATTCAGATATATTTTTGTGTTTCAATTTTGTGTCTTGTGTGGTTTCTTGCTTCCAAACCGCAGTTAACGCATGTCACTTATTAAATTTTAGAAATTAGTTAACCAAACTTGTAACATTGTCGTCATATAAAAGTGTGCGATTACAGCACTCAAATGCAATAAATGTGATGAAACATTTAATAAGTTTGTAACCTTTCCAATTTAGTGTGTTGAAACATTCTTGAAAATTTACTCGATATTTATCTCACTTGTGAAGTAACAAAGTCTGCGTCAGCCGTCAGCGAGGTCACTGGATGTTGCAAATAAAATGACCCTTTGACATTTTGCTTCTGTAATTTAATGTTGGTCAAAACTAACTAACAACGTCACCGCTTGTCTCTACTGAATTCTGGATTTTGAATTTATGATTTTCAGTGAAAGTATAAAATTTAATCATTGAATAAATTTCCTTGTAATATTATGTGTATAACTTGCTAGTCAATAAAAAATTATAAAATTTCATTCAAAATAAATATACCATTAGACACAAAAATGATCTGTGTTAAAAAAAATTAACAGTCTTATGTATCACTACAGTACAGTATATCACTACATGTACATTTAACCATACAGAGTATTTTACAAAAATCTATCAATAAATTGTCGTATCTATATTGTTTTACATTTTAGTCATTGCCACAGTCTAGCGAAGAGACTTTGATGAATTTTATTTGCACCAGATCGCATGAAACTTCTGTGTAAAATAAGAGTGTTATGTGCTGCATCTATGCTTATTTTAAATATTTTTATCGATTTTTGCACCATTTTGTAAGTATATTGAGGAATATCACTATTATAATTTTACTTTAATAATTAGGTAAAACGTAGTGCCCGTGCTGGCAAAGTTGATTTATAACAAAGAACCTTCTCAAACAATTCAGAAGAACAATTAACTAGATCGAGTTATTATCAGTTGTCTTTGATCATCCAATCTAAATGATAATTCAATGCCATTTTTACAATGATCGCTACCATTGCATAAATTAAAACTGCTAGAGTTTAAAAAGCATTATTTCTCCAGCCAAGAAAACTTTACATTTTATATTATGACAATTTAATTAAAAATAGTAAGATAAAACTTTTACTTGAAAGTTAAAAGATAAAGACTCAAACACTTGACAAACTGCCCTCTCCAATACTCCTATTGGAGTTTTTCGTTGTTATGCACCTCTTACAATAAAAAATTATCTCAATAAATTATCTAAAAAAATAATGTCGTATACATATTTTATGTATTAAGAAATTATTTGTATAAATAAAAAATATATACAGAATTAGAACATTTATAACATTTTTTTTTTGCATTTTATCTACCATTATTTATAATTGTCCACCACATTTAGCTTTAGAAAACCGTGAGTTACTACTATACTTGTGTAGACAATATTTGAATTGGTGAATCTCGTTTAACATGTTATTCGCTGGATGTACTTACTTTTAATAATGTATAATATTAACAAAGAATTATAATTACTTCAAACAAACAACAACAACAAACAAACAAAAATATTCAATTCGTTGTCTCCCGTCGGTGTATTTAAATTATTTTAATTTGATTTCTTAACTTCTTTAGTTCCATTAAAAAAACTTAAAAATAATTGTATTATGTTTAAAAGACCTTTTATTGGTTTAAAGTTAAAAGATTGTTATTTTTAAACGTAGTACATATTATTAAATCTCTTGAGTCAATCTTATTTATACAGCTTGAGCTTATGAGGTATCTAGAATCAAAAATGTAACCCAACAATTTAGGGTTCCATATACGACTGCTCTTTTGTTTCAAAGTTCAGTGATTTAATTAGCTAAACTGCCAAAGCTTGTTTATGGAGAAATGAGCATATTACGATGTACAAAATAGAATAACTCTCTTATATTATTAAATACTAAAACAATTCTTTACTTACATAACGTTACATATTTCCCTAGAGTATAGTAAATTTACTTGCTTTCTTCGAATGCAGCAAGCGTCCGATGGTTTCATTAAAATTCATGTTTCTTCTTTACCCTACCTAATCTGATCCGGACACAAACGGAACCGATATTTGCAAGGATTTTATACAATATTTAAACACATTGACTTTTACCGTCAGGATTTAATTTTTATAATGCGAATAATTTTGGAAGCGTTATGGTTTGTTATATATATAACTTGTAAATAAACCCATATACAATTTTAATACATTTTTACAATAAACATCGACTTTGAAATCATTTTGAAGCTTATATTTTTTGGTTTATGGTATTTATATGTAAGTTTTTAGAAGTTATTTGAAAAAGATATGAGTAAATTATCATAATATATTTGCAAACAAAAATATTTGGAACCAGAAAAGATAATTCAGCTAAAAGTAACATGAAATTGTATCCAACAAGCGACTAATTAATATCTAGTGATGCGTTATATTGCACCAGTCATTAACCCATTCTCGTATTGACACAAAGTCCATTACTAGAAGTTATTACAACATCATTCAACAACAGAGCTTGTTTCTATTACGAAACAAAGAGATGCAAAACAACGACAATTAAAAATATAATCATTTATATTATATTAAGTCTAGTTGTTAGTGGTAACTGCATCTGCTCCCTCGAATCCTTGCCAATTCCAAATAAAACCTAATATTTTCACAAAACCATCTGCGCCAAAAAAAACGCTTATTTGTTAACTCAGATATCTAAAAGCTAAACTAAACGAAATATCTCAGTACAACAAGTTTAGTACTTAGCAATGTCTCATAATACCTTAGTGTCAAATAAGACAGCATTTAGTTTACAAGAATTCAGCTCTTTTTCATTCTATTGTATATGTGTATTGTATGTTTGAAATACCACACTTAAGTGTCAACAATTAGAGAGATCAATTTGTTTGCGAAATATGCCCTAATTTTATGTACACCCCTAAGGGCTATATAGTTTAGTTTGGTTTCATTTAGTTTATTTAGCCTGAAGATAATTTTTATTACTATTTATTAAAATTTAAGTATCCGTTTTTAATTCCAAATTAAGAGCTTTTCACTAAATCAGGTTAAAGTATATATGGTACTTACTTACTTTAAAAAAAGATTATTTCGTCTGTCTGTTCTAGTGTTTCAATTCAAGCTAATTTCTGAAACCGCTGAATCGATTTTAACAGGACTTTCACTGGCGATCATCTTAAGCTTATAACAAAGGAGTAGTAACTTTGGATACATTTATTAAAAAAAAATATTCCAATCAAACGAAGTCCAGACTAGTTCAGCCAGTTTGTCATTAACTATTTTGATTTCTGACGCTAAAACCATCATTTGACATCCATTTCAATATAAGTAATGTGTGAAATAAAAAATATTTCTTCCCGCAATTACGACTCTGATATACTGCGCTCGCATGTACATGACAAGCACATATCTCAACGCAAATGTACACAAAACACCTTTCCTAATCTAAACAGACATTAGTTTTTTTCAGTTTTAAAATTTATTTTATGTGTATAATTTTTTATAAATTTTTAGGGATGGGTTCTCATGTATACGAGTACGGAATGCAGTGACACACTGCCGTAGCTTGACGCACATTTATTCACACCTAATTACATTGCGCGACTGTGTGTGACACGTTCATCGCACCTCAGTTATATACATTTAAAATTGCTCACTTGCACAATATATCCCTTATAAATTATACACATAAAACATTATTTTCATCAATCGTTCTGAGTGAGATTTATAATGTTCTGTCATATCAAATCTGAACCACTTTACCGTCAGTCTATCAGAAGTCGCCATAAACAGAAAAATAACTTCGGTAACCAAGACTTTTAATAAATTGCTTTCAACAAATCTTCAATGCCATTAGGGAGAATCAATAAAAGTCCAGTGACTGTCACATTTATAGAACTGATCAAATTACATCCTCTCCTTATATTTTATTGGGTCTCAAGCAATTTAATACAATACAAATTAAATACAACTGTAAGGAAATACAAATACACATTAAGTAAAGATAACATCAATTTGTATACGAAAATTGGGTAGGTTTCTACGTAATAATGTTTTTAGAACAGTAAAATAAAGAATTGTTATTATTTTCATTTTTCCTGTGACAAAATTAGAGACAGCTACTATCCAGTTGTTATTGAAACACATTAATATAATAGGTAATAATGAGTAATAAGTATCAAAATGTTCTTTAATATTACTTTATCAGCAACTTTTCTTGGTCATAACTTGAGACATCTTTTCCCCGTTTTTTCGTCAGCTTTACCATAATAATTTGTGATTGAAACAAATGATTATCACTTCTAAGATGAACGAACCTTTACATCGATAATATCAGATTCAAATTAAGTAAATATCATATTATAATTGCAACGATTCGACAACATTTAGGAGATCTTTAACATAAAAAAAAGAAACGGTTTTCATTAAAATTGTACAAAACCAATTTGATTCACTTAACAAAAATATTCCTTATATTTAATTCCTCATTATACAAATTATATAAATAAAAAACTTCCAATTTAAAAACATTATCTCACAAAATAATATCAATCACTCCATAATGTACTAAACAATAAAATATTATAAGACAGGATGAAATTTCATCTACATTGTGTATTACTTTTGTAAATGTTTCATTAGTTTTTCACATAATCTTAAAATTCTATCAACATTCAGGTTACTTTGCAATAACACAATAAGTCAATTCTACGTAGGCGGCCATTTGATATGAATTGATATTTGATTTAAAGGTTATGAGACATTAAACGCAAAAAAAAGAATAATATCATAGAGATAGTCAATCTCATTAATCATTGTATAAAAAGCACATTGAGATTGTAATAAATGTGTAAGTGAAGCTAGTTCAAGCGAAACACGAGCGTTAGTAATTCTTTTAATATTTATTCTATAAACTAAATACTTAAATATATTAAATCTGTATAATGTTACAAAAATCTATAATCAAAAAATCTTTAAGGAATTCTTAATGATACATAAACAATAACACTGTTTTACTCAATCCCTTGTGTTCTAATGCATACCTTGCATTACCAAGCGGTCCAATTTGAACTAACCAATATTTATAGAGTGAGATATTAAAAACAAAAAGGTTTTCAACAACTCCAAACATTTATTGAACTTTACAAAGAGGTTTAACCTCTTTAATTCATTTAAAATTGTGTACAGAAATAGTTTAAATCAATTAAGGACTCGCGACCGACGACAGATAAAGTGAAATATCTAATTAAATAGTTCAATAATTCTACAGATAAAGCAGTCAATTTATAGTTTCGTCAATCAATGATCAAATTCAATAGTCAAAACCCAAGTAAAAAAGCTTTTTTTTTTTTTTTTTTATACTGTCTAGGTTAGTACTTGACTACATTCCACCTGATGGAAAGTGGAAATGTAGTCATAGGTGGTAAGGCGTATTAACCTAGTAACCTATTCACTCTTCTCTTGAAGACACCCACATTGTATGTGGACGGAAATACCGACGCAGGCAAGCTATTCCAGTCCTTCGCTGTACGCATTAAAAAAGACGAAGCAAAGCGCTTCGTTCGGACAGGAGGAATGTCCACAACGTAAGGATGGATATCCGCCGTGCGTCGGAACGTCCTGTGGTGGAAGGGGGACGGAGGAATTAAATCGTGTAATTCCTGCGCACACTCACCAAAGTGTATCCTATAGAATACTGAGAGGCTAGCAATTCTACGCCTGTGTTCAAGGCTGTGGAGGTTGGTTTCAACCAATTCAGGGTCACCTATAAGCCTCTTTGCTCGCCTCTCAATTGAGTCCAGAACCGCAAGATGAGACTTTGCGGCACCAGCGAATATATGCCCACAGTACTCCACACACGACCGGATCTGTGCTTTGTATAATACAAGAAGCTGTCCCGGTGTAAAGTACTGACGGACCTTCGCAAGAACGGCAAGCTTTCCCGCAGCTACTCTTGCTCTGGACTCAATACACCGACCAAAGTTAAGGTTCGAGGAAATCTCTAAGCCTAACAACTGAAGCCGGTCACTGTATTCCAAAGATACACTCTGGAAAGTAGGAGCCAAGGTGAAAGGGCTCCTTTTGGCGGTGAACAGACACGTCTGCGTTTTGGTGGCGTTGAATTTCACAAGATCGGCATTGCCCCATGCGGAAACTGCCTGAAGTTTGTCATTCAAACGTTGCACCAGGGCTTCTCTTTCAGACTGTACTTGATCTCTACTAGCCCGACTACTCGGCAGGTATCTTTCTACAACTGTGCTGTCGTCTGCATACCCATAGATACCGGGCTTCAGCAGATCGTTAATGTGCAGCAGAAAGAGAGTTGCAGAAAGAACGGACCCCTGAGGCACTCCGGCATTTATTGTCAAGGGTTCCGAGGAACACCCGTCGACAACTACTCGGAGAGATCTTTGGTTCAGAAAGTCCGTTACCCAGCCGATCAGACCAGGAGATATGCCGTATGCTGAAAGCTTGCTTATAAGGCTCGCATGCCAGACCCTGTCAAATGCCTTCGAGACGTCAAGAGAGACGGCGACCGCTTCTCCGTTCTTCTCGAAGGCCTCGCCTAAAATGTGCGTAGCGTACACTAGAAGGTCCCCAGTGGACCTATTTCGGCGAAACCCGTACTGTCGGTCACTGAGGAGATCGTTACCTTCAAGGTACGCTAAAAGGCGCGAGTTCAATACACGCTCCATAATCTTGCAGAGTATGGAGGTGATTGAAATCGGTCTATAATTGGCAGGATCGGCACGGCTGCCTTTTTTGGGCACTGGTTGCACGTTAGCAAGCTTCCAAGATTTCGGCACTATTCCAGACTTGAAAGAGAGTCGATACAGACGTGTCAATACAGAAGACAACTCAGCTGCGCATGTATTGAGCAGAATGGCTGGTATACCATCAGGACCACTGGCTTTATTCACATCAAGGCGACACAATGCTCTCCATACCTCTTTATTAGTGATGCGGATTTCAGGCATCGAAATACCGCAGTGAGGAAGATGTGCTGGAGAAGCATTGCCAGTGTCTAGATGTGAATTATCAGCGAACAGAGAAGCAAATACATTCGCTTTCTCTGTCGCTGTATGGGCCAGAGATCCATCCGGCTTCAGCAGAGCAGGTAGTGAGGGTTGGCAGAAGTTCGACTCGATCGCTTTGGCAAGAGACCAGAAAGCTCGACTGCCAGTAGGTCTGACAGAGAGCTTTTCGCCATTCTTAGCAATACGATCGCGACGAGCCTTCCCTAATGCCTTTTTATAGGACTTGGCAGCTTGGTTAAAGGCTCTCTTCTTTAAACTTACATCCGGAGCTTTGCGGCTTCGAGCATCAGCCCAAATGAGGTATGCCGAATGTTTTCGGTCTTCAGCATGACCACATTCAGCATTAAACCATGGGCGAGCTTTGCCACCGATGGGTACGTCAGCAAAAGGAATGAAGTACTCCATTGCCTGATGTACCACACCGGTTATAGCATCCGCGCAACTCGACGGATCCAAAGAAGAGAAGCAGACTTGCCGCCAAGGATAAGATGCAAAGAAGTGCCGCATCTCATCCCAATCTGCTTACTTGTATTTCCATACTCGCCTAACACTATGTGGTTCAGAAGCTGGTGGGGAATATGTAAATACAGATTTCACCAAACAGTGATCGGAGGTTCCCAAGGGGGAGGTAACCTCTACACGATACCTGTCCGGATCAGTTGTCAGCAAAAGGTCCAGGCAATTGGCTGTATGGCCTACTACATCTGGTACCCTCGTCGCTTGCCTCACCAGCTGAAAGAGGTCGAAGGACAACGCAAAGTTCCGCGCTTCTCTTCCAGCATGGTCGGTCTTCTGGTACGGGAACAGCCAGTCCTGATGACAGGCATTAAAGAAAATTAAAGTGTAAATGGAAGATTCGAGGAGAATAGTATAAGGTCGTTTACGATCGAGGGACTGGATTCAAACATACACAAAGTACACAATTAAAAAAGACAAAATAGAAAAAAATAATTAACTGTCTATACCTAATAGTAACTTACGAACTTTGTATCCAGAGGGTGGTTGTAATGTAAGATCGTTATGTTTATTGTACGTGGCGATGGTTTTACACATTCGGATACTCTCTTTGTGTTTTTTATGTGATTTGGGTTTTAAAAAGCTACCTAATGATACAATTCGAAACGTGAGAGAAGTTCTAGTTTGGAAATTAAAGGTCACAAAATACAATGTTTCTTTAATGTCCGTTAGTTAAGATTCGCTCTTACCAAAGCTGTTACTAATTTAAAAAGGTTTTTTAGTCTAGATATATCTAAACTAAAATCTATTTTCTTGCGCTCATAGGAAAGCAAAATTTCTATATAACCACTTACATTGTTGCTGTTTTGAATGACAGTGTAATATATCGGAACAACACAGCTCAATCTGCATTTAAATTTTTGCTATCCTATTCTATGCAACAAAGCGACATTCAATAGAAAATAACAAATTGTTACAATTTGTTATTTTCTATTGAATGTATGATGTATGAATGTATTGTATGACTTACAATTTATAATATCACGAATATTATAAATTGTATTGTTCTCTATTAATAAAATTAGCTTCAATAATTAAGTGCAGCGCGGCGTTAATAATATGTAGAGTAGTTTCCAAATTAAGCGTTATCTCGACGCTTAAAACACAATAGCTATTAATTATTTTAAGTCTTTTAAGTGTACATATTTAAATTAATAAGAATATGTTCCACTTATAGTATTACTGATCTCATTATAAGGATTAAGACTTTTAGATTACTGAGTATTGATTCTGTAGTCATAGTTACTACAAACTACCTACTGCAGCTATGGTGATGCAAAAGCTGTTAAACTTTGTAATGTCGTTTCATTGTTTTATTTTCTTCGTTGTCAAACACCACAATAAATCAAATAAATGCACTCGTTTATAATAGTATTTGAAATGTAAAATCACACTAGCTATGCAGAACAGGGAATATATTTATAATGAGTCTGGATATTGCTTAGGTGTAAGCGTGATTAGCAAAAAAAAGTGAATAATTCCTTATCATATTTATTATACTCACGAGTAATTTTAAATCTTATGTAAAAGTCTAACAATTTGAAAATTTATGTGGTACGAATACACCGGTATCATTATTTACAATTATGTCTGTCATTAATATGTTGAAAGATAAAGTAGTTAATAATCACTCAAGATTCTGAACTGTACCTTATATATTAATTAAACCTAAAAAAATGGTGTCGTGTGACTTTTGTTGTAAATTATATGCAATGACGTAAATAGAGTCTTAGATAAATTATTAAAAAAAAGAGCTTATTTAAAATTAAATTAAATTAAATTCAATAATTCCTTTATTATGACTGTTAATAAAATAGTGAATTAAACAATGTTATGTGAATTACTCTTGAAAATAAAGATCAAATTCTCTCAATATACAAATGTCTCTTGAGGCAGAGTCCTTCTTGACGTTCCAATTATGAGAGGCTAAACTTAAATCTTCTTGTACTAAAGTTTTCCTGTGAACTAGGCCAATTCAAGTTAATTTAAATGAGTCTTATGGGAACATACATCAATGAGGCTAGAATAGAAAATAACAAATTGTAACAATTTGTTATTTTCTATTGAATGTATGATGTATGTATGTATTGTATGACTTACAATTTATATCACGTATATTATAAATTGTAAGTCATATGTATACTACTTATATTTATTATGTTACAAGCTTAAGACGCATTTAGCCTAGGTCTAAGGTAGGGGATTCAGTGTTATTGTCATCTTTATTCCGACTTTCGAGCTATTGATCTTTGTGACTTACAGCCACAGAGTTCAGCAGATCCAGGGTTTTATTATGTAACATATTCGATTTTAGCTTTGTAAATAATGATACCGGTGTATTCGTACCACATAAATTTTCAAATTGTTAGACTTTTACATAAGATTTAAAATTACTCGTGAGTATAATAAATATGATAAGGAATTATTCACCTTTTTTTTGCTAATCACGCTTACACATAAGCAATATCCAGACTCATTATAAATATATTCCCTGTTCTGCATAGCTAGTGTGATTTTACATTTCAAATACTATTATAAACGAGTGCATTTATTTGATTTATTGTGGTGTGTGACGACGAAGAAAAAATAAACAATGAAACGATATTACAAAGTTTAACAGCTTTTGCATTACCATAGCTGCAGTAGGTAGTTTGTAGTAACTATGACTACAGAATCAATACTCAGTAATCTAAGAGTCTTAATCCTTATATTCTTATTAATTTAATATGTACACTTAAAAGACTTAAAACAGTTAATAGCTATTGTGTTTTAAACATCGAGATAAGGCTTAATTTGGAAACTATTTTACATATTATTAACGCCGCGCTGCACTTAATTATTGATGCTAATTTTATTAATAAAGAACCATCATTTTCATATAATTTTTGCTAAGGTTGTTTTATATATTTGTTTTCGTTTCTCAGTTAACTAAGCATTAATATGATATTAATATTAAATATAAACTCATCATCAAAGAGTATTTAGACTTCATTACAATAGTTTTGGAATAGAACCAGTTCTAAAAAATCAAATGCCAATCTCTAAAGAAACTAGAAAAACGTGTTGCTCAAATCTATTTTTAGATGCAGTAATGTTAAGTCCAATGATACGAAATAAATCAAATATTACCCATAGGTATAGTTGAGATGAACAGAATCTACAATAGAATAGAATGACAAATATACGGACTTTAGTACACAAATAGAATAGCGAGATGGTGAAATGAAAATCACTTTAAAGTTTGTTTCGCCGGAGTGTGCGAAGAAACGCTTTCAAATTATTAGCCTTTCAGTCCGTAAAGATGTTTATAATATCTTGATGGTAATATAAACCTAAACATTTGTAGTCATAATTATTTATTTATATTTTATTACGCCAATTTTTATTATCATTTATCTTAATTGTAATGAAGTAATCAATTAAATTATTTTAGTATTAGTTTGATCAGAGTATCAGAGGATCAGAGTATTAAGATATGTTCGTGATGATATCCCTGATTTTAAGAGACGGCAAAAAACAAACAAAAAACTCGAATATTTGTCTGAATAGGGGTTATTCGGTATTCCTTTATATGATCAAGTAATGTTATAAACAATGAAACTTACAACAAACAATGGTATAAGGAGCTGATTTACTAAGTGCCACCAAGTATGACAAACAGAACCAATGTAGTGTAAAATACCTCAGTGTAACTGTGTTGTTAAAGCACATGTTGCGTTTTAATATAAAGGCAAAAATCTAACACGTCTAGAATTATAATATAGCATTTTCTGTGGCAAGTATTTTTAATTTCTATTCCCAAGAGTCAGATGAGAAGAATATGAAAAAAACTTTTACTTAATATATTGCCGTACAGGTAACTAACACTATGACTAAATAAAAATACGTTAAAAAACTTATATAGGAATACTAATTGTCAGTTCATAAATTTTGTAGTAATAGCTCTATTACCAAATCGAGTATTCCACGCGACATCTGACACCGGACGCAATAAATCGTGGTATAAATCACAATTCACTTTTTTATAAATATATGTGTAAAAGAATTTACAAACAGATATTCCTTTATCGTCAACATTTGTTTAAAACAGCCTCCTTGTGATATATTTATTTAAATGCAAATAGTGTTACGAAGTATTCTTGTATATATTGCTATTAATTAATATATGTTATTTAGATTTATTATGCTGGGATGTCTTTAAACCGTCTCTGACTGATACCAGTGTTGGTTGGATGAGAACAGGCTGTGACGTCACAGGCAATATTTAATATGACTGAAGCTGGATTAATGATAAAACATACGCTTAACATTATTTTGAAAAAAAAATGTTATTATATAAATAATGCAAAGGATTCCTGATTTATGGAAAAACGTTCATATATCTCGTATATAGGATTGAAAATTATTAAATCACCCTTAACAATTCTTGATTCACAAAACAAAAACTTAGTTAATTTTCTTAAATTAGAACCATTATGGTTAAAGACCAATTCCAATACGATAAAAGAAGTTTATGTTTCAAAGAATCCTTTTCATGACGGTTACTAAAAATATTATATTACAAAACTCAGAAAGCAAACAAAATTAAGATGTAACATTTAAGAAAATTATACATTAAAATTATAATCTCTGAAGGTGACTGTTGCTTAACCTTATATGGTCAAATCAACAAAAGTCACGTTCAAGAAGCTTTCGGTGCCTTCCTGCATTTGAGTCATATGGACCGTGTTAAAGCTCTTAGCCTTTTGTGTATTACGACGTTCTAAATACCAAAAGAAACGTGTTTGAGGTGTAACAACCTGTATCATTAAGAGCATTATCCCTTTTAGGTGTGAAGTATTACTTTATTTTTATATACATTTTTAGTATAAATAGCTGTTATAAAAGAACAGTGACGCAGTGCAACATGATTACAAATTACCTTTTTTGCTTAATTACGTCAGAAATACCAAGAGCTAACGATGCAACTGTAATTATATTAAGAGTGTAATTATATTACCAAAGGACAGTTATATCGCTATTGAATTATTGATTGTTTTACACATATTTTTGGAAGAACAACGGCACCAAAGTTATTAAATGGCAATTATTGCATTTCCGTCAATGTTCTTCTTGACCGGGGAATTATAATAAAATAGAAATATATAATCTTTACAATTAATCGTAATACACTAATTTGTTATTGAAAATTAATATTCAACTGATAAAAATATCAGTTGAATATTAATTTTCAATAACATAAATTACTGCTTAGAATTAGTAAGTTGGAATCAAATTAATTAATATATTTAATTAAACGACCGTGTGATTTACTTTTTATATGATGAATATTTGTTTCCTTATCAAGTCGGAGATTTCCTTTATATTATTTTATTATATTGTATTAAATCGTGTGAAATCGGATCCTCTTACTCCTAATTACGAAACCAGAAACATAATGCATATCATAATATATTTAATTATTGTATGTTACTAAGGCTTTAATTAGGCCGGGGGTTGCTGTCTTGTTATGACAGTCAAAATCTATCTTGCGAATATACATTTTTAAACACTGTTATCGGTGGTCATAATATTATAAAATTATTGTTGCTGTATACTAATAGAAATAAGTTGGTTAAGAAACTACTATGAACCTCGTATTACAATGTCATGTTGCCACCACGTTTTCTCTTGAGTTACATATTGTTGTAACACCTGCAAGTGTCGAAGAGGTAATAATGTCGTATTACGGTCTTATTGTGTCGTTCTTCGCAGTCTCGGTCCTGTCTATCTCGGCACTGTAATGAATTTATTATCTTTGATAATAAATTTGATTTGCATTGAAAACTTATTGAGAACACAAGTTTTAAACTAACAATAAATTAAAGCGGTTATATCTGGTGACAACTATTGGTAATACTTCTAGCAATTTCAAGCAATACATTATAATTTAAAAAGTTATAATAAATTATGATTTTAAAAATACTTGAATTAACTAATTTCTCTTTAAATAAGCTCGTCACGTAAACAAAAAATATATAAAAAGTGAGTAAAGAATTAAAAAAGGATCGCCTTAATTAAAAACATTTACCGCAATTTAATTTTTATAATTTTATCTCATTTTTGAAAAAAATATCAAATATATTTTTATATAATTCTGAGTATTGTTAAACTATCTATAAATTCAGCTACATTTCGCTCAATTAATATATTAATAAATTATAATTGAGCGAAACGAGAGGAGCGCTCTCCTAGAGACTTTTTCATATATTTAGTCAAGAATAGGCTCGAAAACTACTTGACGGAAAATTATGAAATTCTGCAATGGTTTTAAAAAAAAATTGAAAAATGTCATGTCGTTCAGAAATAATCGTCGTAAAACTGATATCCCGTAAAAACTTAAATTTTAATTTGCATTCTATATGTGAAAGCAATTACTTAGTCTTCAACATAAAATAAATATATATTTTTTAAATAATAATTAAAAAATATGTGCATTTTTCAATTAATTTTAAAATATTTTAGAACACATAAGACAATTCATGAGAAACAAGTCATATTTATCAGTATGAATACAAAACCAATAAGCAGTAGACATAATAGTCAACAAAAGTAATTTATATTAAGTGTGTACTTTAACAAAGATATCAGCACGTTACCGAACAGCATTAGATAACAAATATTGAACCTTAGCGACGTGACACGAAGATAACAACCAATAAAGTACATCACGTTACTTCACTATATATCCACGCTTTCAAAGTATGATAGATTTTTGAACACAAAAATTCCTTTTCCTCGAAATTTATTTATCATATCACACTAGAAAAATGTTAGAACATTCAGAAATCGTTAATTTTAAAAAAAAGAGTCACGTAAAAACTCGTTTACTTTATAAGTATTTTTAAGGAATCAAATGCCAAAATGTAATAAATACGTATCTAAAATTATCACTTATTATTAAATATGTATTCTGGTTGGATTGTACATTAATACTTAAATAAAATAGATATAATTATTTAATAACTTTAAATTATTACTATTATAGTGAAGGAGTGCAAGAATCGATTTGCACAATTTATAATATTTATAGTAACTACGGGACAAGACGTTCAGTTTCAGAGTTTGTTGAGAGAGAGCATTCCTCGGGGGTCGTTGTAGAACGCTACAAGGAATGATACCACGATATTTTATTACATCTGCATATTTGTAGATGATACTCTCTAAAATATTATTATATTTTTTTAATTAATTTAAATAATATTATTATACAATTTGGGCATAATAAAAATTTTATCATAAATTATTATTTTTCGGGTAATCCAAATTAAGGTGAATCACTAACTTTAACGTATATTAAATCATTTACATAGATCAAATAATCTTACGATGAAACTTAATATTCGTCCCTCAACAATTTTGAGCTCCCAAGTACGAGTATATATTGTAACTGCCTCGAATTATTTTCAATCCTTATACAGATTGCTCCCTAATAGTTTTCTAAAAACGATATAAGATTCGAAACCCACGTCAAGGTTTTGAGTAAAGCAATATACAGTAAACTAAATTTTCAGACTACTCAGTACTTACCAGTAATGTACATGACGAGGCCGGAATAGTATAATAGTGTTAATTGGAAACTGTTAAGCCCTTACTGTAGTACATATTTCAAAATATAACACTATTCAATTTTTCTGTTATTAATAAATATTTACAGTGCAGCAGCAAAATGTCATCAACTTTAATTACAGTAAACATTAAAAAGTCTTTAGAAGCGGCTTTGAATTTTTATCTGCGTTTGAGAAACTATCTACTTTTTAATTGTTTAGTGTAAAATATAATACGCTTTTATATAAATATTTTTTTTTGAACTACAATATTTAAACTCATTATAAAATGGTAAAAAAACCATTAATCATATTTTCACCAAATGGATGCATCATATCTTTGAATAATGCACAATAATAGACACTGCCTTGTCTATGGCACATATCTTTTGTATAAAGATAATAAAATTGGATAATATTTCACTTTTTAATTATGATTTCAAATGATCTATCCTTGATGTATTATAAATGGGAAAAGAGCAATTACGAGTATTCAGTAAATTTCACCGCAAAATGCAGACAAGTAATAACAGCGACACTTAATGTCTATTAGTACATAAATGACGACATCTTTACAAACCACATAACTATAAACAGGTTAATTAATGACACTTTCTCAATGCGTAATAATAGTCATCATGTCCTGGTTAGATTTGTTTCTTCAAAAATATATGAAACAGACACCGAGTTTGATAGCCGTAGTGATCAAACCTTCAACTACTAGGGGAGCCAACAGACCCTCAATTTCGGCTCGCTGCGCTCGCGAAATCTCGAGTGCCGTTTGCATATTGAGCGAAGCGAGCCCAGTGTAATGACTCATCGTTGTAGAAATAGACCTCAAAAATTAGCGGGCGATAAAAAAATTAACAGGGTACAATTCAATTAAAAAATTCTTCAGGCGCCTTCATTATAAAGCAAATTTTTCGCACGATTTTCTTTTTCCCATTGATTTCAATATCAGTTTTTTGATGATTATTCCCCAACGCCATGACATTAATTTTTTTTTACAGCCATCACCTAATATGTGTCTTTTTGATTGCAAATTTCATAATTTTCCGTCAAGTAGTTTTCGACAACAATGTGAAAAAGTCTCCAATAGAGCGCTCCGCTCACTTCGCACGCTTCGCTCAATAAATATGTATGAATGTGTTTTACTGTTTGCATTTAACGCAACCAAATTTTACCAGCATTCAAATAGTGACCTTCACTGGTATAGTTTATATCATTCTTTTATGAAATATATAACGTACAAAATATAATAGCACTTATGATGAATCAGCATTTAAAGACCGCCTTTTGTAGCTCCATCATATTCAATTTTTTTTAATTGTTATAATTTTTTACTTGTTTTTATATGTATGATGTGCAACAAGTAATATAAATGAAAAATAAATAGTTATGATTTCCTTTAATTAAATTAAAATTGTTTGCAAAAACATTTTAAAAAACATCGATGACTCAATGACAAGAGATAAAAAAATATATTTATTCTGACACAATGTACTGTACAAATGAAGCTGAAATACAAGATGCGTATTTTCACGATCAAACTCAATTTGTTCCTTAAATTAAAAAGCCTGTTAAAATCTGAGTTGAGTGGAGATAGAAGTTTAAAAGATGGTCGTATAGAGCGTTCACGTTGGAGGTAGCTGGTTCAATCCTAATGTCAGTTTTATTAATACTTTTAGACAAATGAGTTTTGAGATAAAGATACTGTATATCGTGAATTCAAGCTTTTAAAGGTTATGGTTTCGTTTGAGGCGATAAACGGGACTGTTTACTTGAGTTATTGTAATCGTGGTGATAAAATAATTAAATTATTTTAAATATTCATTTTTATACATACATCACCATAACTACAGTATATAATAACTGAATGTATTTTTTTCTTCTTTTACAATATATATTGTTGATAAATAAATTTCCCAAGTGTGTTTTGTTTGATATGTAATATATAATTCCTTTTTATGTATTTATTTAATTTCAGTTTTTTTTCATTTGGTTCGTTCGTGTTTAAAAAACTTAAATTAATAATAATAACGATGAATTAAATTAAAAGTTGATATTATTTTTATTTGGTGACACCGCAATTTTATGGTATCATCGAACTAATTATGATTAGGATAGACTGTAATGAATGAAACACCCATTTTATGTAATGAATGACCAATAATCAATGGCATAAGGTATAAAAAAAGTTCTTCAATAGTAAATAAGTAAAGTAAATAATATAAATAAGAAGAGTAAGAGAAATTTTATAAACAATTGAACAATAAATGAACAACATCGTAACTATATAATACATCGTAACGTTGCAGTTCAGGAAGTTCCCATCAGTGGCCACTTAACCTGTTAACCGTCACTCTATGAAGTGATATACTCATACTGAGAATAACTCTTTATATTTGTTAATCAATTATTGTGTTATTCTGATAATATTATCACAATTACTTTCAAATAAATTTATATTTCGAGGGATACTTACTTAATTTACACATTTTAATAGGATTTATCTCGTTTAAATAGAAATTATTTTTAGGAATATATCTGGTGGCATTAACCGAAAAATTTAGGACTAAAGAGATTGTAATAAACAAAATATCACCGTACCAAAAGAAAAAGAACATTAAAATATAACAAGTCTCAAATACATTACGAAAGGTAAACATTTTGTATATAAAAACTATTATGTTTTTTTTTACTTTTAAAACCGCTATGACACAACTTACTTTATTACACTATAACGGCCAATTACTTTGCTCCCTCTATTTGTACATCACTGGTGTGATTGTTTTTTATTACGAGCACATGACACTCTTATCTGTTTTATTAAGAACTGGAGTTTGAAATAATATTTAGTATTAGCAAACAAACAAATCTATAGAATTCAAGCCACGTATTGTTTGACACAGGGAAATCGTTAATATTGCTTTATAATTAGAAAAGAGGGATGAGAATCAATGTTTTGGTAAAACACAGACCTCACTTTGCTATATGCTAACCTCTAATGAGACTAGAAAATAGTATTTATCGGAATTATTTTAAAATCCAGTAATATTAAGTCCAATAAAAAGAAATAAATCGAATATTTACACAGTTGATATGAATAGAATATATAAAAATCCGTGCCCGCAGGGGGACACGCGTGGGTAGACCTCGTGTGTAACTCGTTTAAAATATAACTCACTACCTAAGAATAACACATGATGCCGTTGTTGACATCAAAAATTTTCAAGCAAAAAGCAGTTTTAATTTTTTTTCTCGGAAAAGGTACCTTTTTTGGAAATACTTTTGATACTTAAATTTAGAGTAAAAAATAACCTTTCTATTAAAAATATTTGCGAGGAGGGAATGTTTACCAGAAAAAAGTTGCCGTGGTTTTACCTACTTTAATTTTTCAAGCCAAAAGTGGTTTTTATTTTTTTTCTCGGAAACGGTACCTTTTACGGAAAAACTTTTGGTACCTAAATTTAGAGTAAAAAATAACCTTTCTATTAAAAAAACTTGTGATGTAAGAATGTTTACCAGAAAAAAGTTTTCCAAAAATTTTTGTTTTTTTTACCCGCACCCCTAAGTTATTGAAGTTAGGTTTTCGGTTTATCTACTTTAGTTATAGGTACTCATCAAAGACATCATATAATATGAACGCGATTGATCTACTTTGTATAGGGAAAAAGCTATGGTCGAAAAACTGAAATCAGAAAAAGTGAGGCCCTAGCGCCCCCTGTGGCCGGATTTCTCTGGTTAACGAACTTGACCTTCATTTTTGGATGGTTGATTTTTGTGCAAAGTTTGAAAGCGATCCGAGCGAAACTACGGCCGCTATCGTGCTGACAAAAGTCGAATCTGGACGCACGCACGCATATATATATAAATATAAACATTTGGACCAATGGTCATTTCGGACTCAGAGGGTCATAAGAAGACCTCCTGTGAAGAAATTTTTCCAAAATTCGAAAGTCGGGTACAAATGAATGGGCAGACCGAATTCTTCGAGGTCTACCCAAAAGACGTGATATTGAAATTAGTGAAATGCATTTTGAGGCTTTGCCAAAGCGTCAAAAGGTACGTTTCCAAATTATTAACATTTTAGCCCGTAGAAATATTTTATATTGTTGTCGAGATATGAACTGTATCAATTATTATTTAAAAGAGTACATGTTTTAATACAACTTATCAAATATAATTTAAATATCTAAGTTATAATCAATACATTGACTATTCCATATTATATACTAAAAAGTCAAATTTGAACTGAGTAGAAATTATTTAGTTTTGTTTTTAATCTGTTTTTTTACTCATGTTAATGTGTTTTAGTGAGGTGTCACTGACGATTGTGGATCTGAATTTGATGATCAAATAAGAATAATTAAAGATATCCTTAATCGTAAAGCCTTTTCCAATTTTTTATTTCGTAGGGTCGGTAATGAATAATTTGAAAAATCGTTTACTGAAGACTGTCATTTATGTAACTTAATGAAAACTGCACGTAAAAGTGTGTTATATGAACGTATATTATAATACTCAGCTGTTCACATTTCGTAATTGTAACGAGTATTCCTCGCGACAGCTGACACTTGAGGCCGTCCTCGGACAACTCATAAATCACTTTAAACGAGATTTATTCATAATAGCGGTAAGAAAGTAGCTGAAAATCTGATTTTTTATGAGGATTTGGATAAAAATAGATCTCTGAAATCATTGCAATTTTCGTTTTATTATTTGATAATGTTTTTTGTTTATTTGATAATGTACAAAAATTTGATATTAGGCAAAAAAACAAAATAAGCGATAGTTTTATTGCAAGATGCTTTAATATACTTGGATTCTATTTACTTTAATAAATTTTCGAAATATTTCATTATTATGATTTGAAGTTTATTTATTTACACAATCATTTTTTTTAAATAAAAAATCTTTACCCTTTAATAGACATAAAAAGATTTACTAACAAAGTCGAATCGAAAGTGTTCTGAAGAAAATAATATGCCAAGTGTTATAAAAACGTATCTTAAATATAGGAAATATATCTACATATATATCACTTTAACAATTTTTATTATATACATATTTTAATATCTTAAATGTAAATAATATATTATTCAAGTTTGTCATTGTCATTGTTCTTGTATTTAAAAATTGTTGAGTGAACGCATCCCTCCGGAGGTCGTTGTAGTAGACTTTGATATCTTGATCCATTTTTAACTAAAGATTTAAATAACAATTCGCGTTTTGAATTACCAGTGTCTATAAGTGACCAGTTAATTGATTTTATACCTAAAAAAATACTTTAATAATAAAACTCTAATAAAATATTGTAAACGAGAATGTGAATGTATCTGTAACGGTATTAAAGAGTTATCCAGTAACACTATAGAACTGTCGGAAGTATCGTTTGTATTTGCATCAAATTATTTCCAATCCTTGTATAGACAGCTTCTCTAATGGTTTTCTCTTAGATATCCGTGGTAATGTATTTTTTTTACTACTTGTTAATTATATTATAAGCTAATTTTAAGGTTATAAATAAAGCAATATAAAATGGATAATAAATACTTTTACAAATTTTAAAGATAAATTTGTAAAAGTATTTATTATCAAACCAACGGTTTTTGTCCATAGCAAAGGAACTACATATGAAGAACTAATTACTATTTTATTCCATAAAGTAAAACTATGATTACCTACCTACCTTACCTACCTTTCTCATTATTGGACTGCCTTTGGAGAATTTATTACTTCTGTAGTAAATCTATTACGTAATAACTATTATCATATTTTGAGTAGTCATTTAAATAAATGCATCACTAACGTCATATAACAATAAAGAACGATAAACTCTTATAAAAAATAATATAAAGGAAACATATCCTTTCATAATTCTATTTATAATAATCCTTTCCTTGAAAGTAATATTAAATATCTTATGAGAAAATAACAATTATATTATAAATTCCAACGGGAAATGTAGTCAGTGATAGCAGCTAATGATTATTAGAGCGTTAACGACGCCTTCTTCAGCTAACGTCATAATTGAAAGCAATTAGTAACACTCTCTCAACATATTAATATTATAAGTAAATAATCTTCTAAATTGTTATATTATCAATAAATATAAATTATATTTGTTTATTTGACAACAGCGTATTTGAATACAGGCATGTGTATAAACGATACGTAATTGATCAGTAACCTCAAAATGCTGATTTTCTCCTTATAATTGGTCACAAGTACTGATATCAAATATTATTGAGCGAAGCGAGCGGAGCGCTCTATGTGAGACTTTTTGATTCCCATCTCCGGAGTTGGCTTTGCCGATCTTCATGAAATTTTGCACATTTATAGTGACAATTCTATATTTTTCAGCTTTGAACGCTGCATCGAAGATGGGTTACTCGCTTCGCTCATTTGCCGAACTCTACCGAGTTTTTGCGAGCACAACAAGTCAAAATCGAGGTCCGGTTCGCGCCCCTAGTATAAATATTTCTTATTAAACTTAAACAACGTACAAATTGTAATATGCCTTATAACGAATTAGCATATTAAAAGGTTAAATACAAGTATATTCTCACCACATAGATTATAAATACCCCAATCTAAATGGAAGGTCCGTGTTGTCTTTGTGTTTAATAAATACTTATGAACCATGTGTTAACTTACTCGATATAACTTCCAATACAGTTAAACATTCTTTTAAGAATTTATTACAATGTCTTTTCAAAATCTAAGTAAAAGATGAAATGTGTGAAAACAAATATTCAGTATATTTGTTTTCCCCCACTTTCTTTATTAAAATTCTAAAAACTAAATAAAGACCAAATTATGATATAAAATATGTTACAAGTGATTCAATAAAAAAAGCAATACGATATATATCTACACATAAGGAACATCCCTTGTAGTGTTTAATTTTGTTACCAGAGTTATTTACTTTATTTAAAAGAGTTGAATAGAAACAGTATTCTTTGACAAAAAAAAAATTAAATGGTAATCTGCTTATGAAAAAAAAGGAGAATAAGACGACGTTTCTATGTAGAAGTAATTGGAGATCGTCATAACATTATAATACTTGAATTAGAATATTGTATCCAATATTCTGAATATTATTTCATACCGTAATTTATGTAATACTGAGCGGCCAATTTTAATAAACTTGTTTGTCTAAATATACTGCAATTTTTTTAAGGTACGGACGGTAATGTAACTAATTATATTAGTGGAACACATTCATAACTGTAGTTAATAGTTTTATGCTTTTATAATATTTATTTGTTTATTTATTTTTTTAGCTTCACGCTATATACCCTCCGGGGGGTCCTCATGCTTTTTACGTGACCTTCCTCTAGTATCATAGATACTGTGTTTTCGAAGGTGACTTGAAACCTCCTCCTTTCTCTCTGACCGCTCACTTTTCCTTTATAAATCTTTTTTACCATTCTTTCATTACTCATTCGTTCGACGTGCCCAAACCAACTGAGCACGTTCTTCTTCATTCTCACCGTGATATCTTCGCTTGTACCTGCCACTCTGTGGTTCTTTTCATTGCGGATTCGGTCAGCTAAACTGACTTCGCATATTCGGCGAAGAGATCGCATCTCCACAGCATTCATCTTCCTTACATTCTTCTTCTGTGTTACCCACGTATGGCTGCCGTATAACAACATTGGTAGCAAAACTGCATTTTGTACAGCCAAACGTGCAGCTATGCTGACGTTTCTCCGTCTCAACAATGCAGCTAAAGCACCCTTAACTCTGTTACCGGCAGCAATATGCCTGTCCACATCCATTTCGTATCTGCTAAATATACTTCCCAAATGTACCACTTTATTCACGTTGATCTTACATTCTTTTCTTTCTTCATTTCTTTCAAATATCAGAACCTTAGTCTTATCTGCATTCAGCTTTAAACCATTATTTTCACACCCATCTTTCAGATACCTGCAGACCAATACCTGCAGATCGCATTCTGATGATGCAATGAGCACTGCATCAACTGCGTATAGCAAGCAATTGACTTTAAGGTCACCTACTTTCACTCCCATGTCACTGTTTTTAACGCCTTGGAGACAACTATCCAAATACAAATTAGACAACCAAGCTGACATAGCGCAGCCTTGCTTAAAACCCGATTGGATGTCAAACAAGGGTGACATGCCAGCTCCTACTCGCACATTGGCTGAGTGATATCTGTAAAGAGACTTTACAGCCTGTAGTAAGGGTCCCCTCATATTGTATCTGGGCTGTATCTCCCATAATTTCTTTCTGACAAATGCTTTTTCCAAATCCACAAAAGCACACAAAACTTTTGGCTTAGGACCAAAAACTTTTCCGTGGTCATGCGAAGGGAAAAGATCTGATCTATAGACCCTTTTCCAGGTCTTAAACCTCTTTAGGCCTCCCAAAACAAACAGCCTTTCAGATCTCTCTTGCATTCTTCTCGCTAATATTTTAGCATAAACTTTACCGCCCAAGCTAATCAAACTGATAGCCCTATAGCTTGCACAGTCTAACGGTGAACTAATGAGAATTGAAATTAATTTAATAAATAATTTGAAATAAAGACAAAATTTTACTGTTACAATCCTTACTATATAATAATGAGCTAATTGACTCTGTATGCACGCGCTTCACTTATCACCCACAAATCACACAATAATGTGTAATACATAAAAAAAAGCTATTGAATCAGGCTACAAAATAGAATGGGTGCCAACCTCATACGTGTAAGTGTAAGTTCCCTCGTATTAAAATAATAATTAATATTAAAGTTCAACATTAAAATAGAAATTAACAAATATAATTCAAAATATCAATTAATATATTTTTAATATTGTTTTAAGTACTTTTTTGTCTAGTAATTACTTATAATAAAGCACAACGTGATATGCTCACAGCTCGAAACATACATTTAACATTAATCTAGAAACGTACCCAGCCGCAATGTACTTTGTAATATTAGACTATTGTTTCTTTGTGTTGTAAATTGTATATCACGTTATAATTTTAGACTGTACTACTAATTTTAGTGTAATAAATTAGTAGCGCAATCTTAATAAATATATTAACCTACTTATATATTAATGTAGCAATTAATAACTATTATCTATCAATTGGAAATCTTGAAGCCTCATTAGTTACCACATATAATATAATAGTATAATACTTTACTATACGATACTATACGATACGATAGCTCAAAAGGAAGAGTGGTGAAATAGCAGAGTTCTGCTTCCGGTATTCTGCGCTCTACATGTTTTAAAAAATTTATTATTGCTTTGTAATAACAACGATGTAATAACAAAATTAATGGTATTGGTTTTAAAAAGACTCAACCTTTAAATTAAACCAACTGAAAACTCTTTATTGGAATTCTATCTGAATAATTAAACGGATGGGATTTACTCAGTATGATGAAAATTTTATTACGAAACGAGTTTTGTAAATAACAGAGACAAAGGATACGAGAATGTAGCAAAATACGCGAGAATTTAAGGCTGAGAAATAAACTCTATGTAACACATAATATAGATGCAAACTGACTCAACACCATATTTTGCATAAAATATATGTATGTATGCAGGTATGTATACGAGTAGGTATTTTGTATATATATTTAAACAGTTATAGTTACGCTATCAAATACGAAAATATACTATTAAAGAAGACAAAGTAGGAGAAACAAAGAGGACGTTTTTATTTATATGATAAAAACATTATCTTACACTTACCTTGTACTTACCATAATAAGGGGGGAAGGGGGTCGTTGTATGTGAGAGTGTTTACGGTACGTGAAGATGGTTTTACACATTCAGTCACTTACTGCATGATTATTTTCCTTAAGTTCTAAGAAGCTACTTATTAATACAATTCGAGAAGTGTTACAACATGAGAGCAGGAACAATTAATGTTTGTTGATAAAAAGACAACGTAGTTGTTAAGTAAGTGATTAAGGTTTTTAGTTTGCTGTTAGTAAATTATAAAGGTTCCAAAATATATTATTATAGAGTGTCTCTGTAATAATATTTTGAACTCTAATCTAATTTATAGTTATAAAAATGTAATAATAAATAGTTATATAATAAATGCAAAAAATGTTTTTCTTAAAAAACACAAAATTTTAAATACCACCAGATATATAAAAAAAATCAATTTCAATGAGGGTTACATTCTATTTTGTTTACGTATAATATATTCATACACTTAAATGATAGAATTCGAAACAAACTAATTAATAAAAGTAATAATAATGTGTTTGTTTTGAAAGTGTAAATAATTAATTAATTTCAATTTCAGATAAATAACAATTTAATGTACATAGTTTCATTATCATATATTATCTAGAAGGGTATTATTCAGATGAATCCTTAAAATCTAATCTGTCTTATAGACATTGCGATCTGAATGAATTGATTGATGTATTTTTGAAATAATTTAATTTAGTAGAAGTAGAGTCTATCTATCTCTGATACATTCCATTAACTGCGCATTCACTCGTGTTTCGACCCACTTCTTATATGTTCATGATTTTTTATATTTTTCTCAAATCAGTAACTTGGTTACTTAGTGGTTACGAAAGTGTTTAATTATGTATTATGTTGTATGCATTAATACAGTTACTTACTTACTTATCTTCACGCCATATCCCTTGCGGGGTAGCCATAGACGACGGAGCGCCAAACGCTACGGTCCCTGCATACCTCTTTTGCCTCGACCACAGATATTAACCTCTTCATACATGCCCTCCGGGGGTCCTCATACTTTTACGTGACCTTCCTCGAGTGTCATAGCTACTGTGTTTTCAAAGATCATTCAAGGCCTCCCCCTGTCTTTCTTACCGCTCACCTTTCCTTTATAAATCTTTTTTACCATTCTTTCATCACTCATTCGTTCGACGTGCCCAAACCACCTGAGCACGTTCTTCTTCATTCTTACTGTGACATCTTCGCTAGTACCTGCCATTCTGTGGATCTTTTTATTGCGGGTTCGGTCAGCTAAACTGACTCCGCATATTCTGCTGCATTATGTACAGCCAAACGCGCAGCTATGCTGATGTTTCGCCGTCTTAACAATGCAGCCAAAGCACCGTTAACTCTGTTACCGGCAGCAATACGTCTTTCCACATCCATTTCGTATCTTCCGTCTCTGCTAAACATACTTCCCAAATATACCATTTCATTCACTTGTTCTATTATCTTACCATTCACGTTGATCTTACATTCTGTTCTGTCTTCATTTCTTTCAAATATCAGAACCTTCGTCTTATCTACATTCAGGTTTAGACCATTATTTTCACACCCATCTTTCAGAGTGGTGACCAATGCCTGAAAATTGCATTCTGATGATGCAATGAGCACTGCATTATCTGCATATAGCAAGCAATTGACCTTAAGGTCATCTACTTTCACTCCCATGTCACTGTCTTTCACGCATAAATGAAAATCTTTATATAATATTAATCTTTAATAAACAATTTTATATTTTTATAGACGAGTATGTACAAATTATTTTAATTTAATGATCTGAAACTTTAACTTATTTTAAGAATTAATGATAAAAGTTTTTGAAAAAAGTTCATAATTACTTAACTCTACGCTGTAAATAGCAGTATTATAAAAGTCATAAATGAAGGGAATTGGAGGCCTGGAGTGACCTATTAGTTATTTGCTTTAGACGACTATATGTGATTATTTAAAAAAACTTTATTAAATTAACGTACGTCTTAGTTGGTAATTCCAAACTCTAAAGTTTTTTTAATAATACTTAAGTCTTCTGACGAATGAATACAAATATAATTCTTAATAAGTTAATAAAACAATGAAGAAAAATTTCATATTTCTTTGAACAAAAAATCAAAAATCATAACAAATAAATAAAAACAATAATATAACGAGAACAACGAGAGGGGTTATGAAATATACTCTCAGAATAGAACATAATAGAACAGAAATGAGCTTAATAATAAATATATTCTCAGTTAATAATACTTATAGATTAATAAGTTACTTTATAAAGGCAACTTGGGATGTTTTATCTAGTTTTACTGGAAAATCTAGGGCTCCCAATGGACCTATAAAGTTAAAAATTGATAATATTGAAATAAATAAAGAATCAAAGGTGGCGGCTGTTTTTGAGACCGTTTTTACTGAAATCCCAATAACAGTCACACGTAATTTAAATTCCTCATCATCGGTTGCAATCGCGGAATTGAACAAAAATGTTAAAGTCAATAATAAATATTTTTCTTTTAAACCTGTTTCATCAGATGAAATAGTTAACACATTTAGAACCTTAAATTCGAAGAAAACCGGTGATCTCTGGGGTATGTCAGTTAAATTGCTTAGCACTATTATAAATGATATTGCCCCTCAATTATCCCTTATTTTTAACAAATGTATCGAAACCGGTATATTTCCAGATTTGATGAAAAACAGTAAAATAGTTCCTTTGTTTAAAAGTGGCGATAGATTGGATCCCGAAAATTATAGGCCTATCTCGGTTTTACCGACCTTGAGTAAGGTCTTCGAGAAAATAATTTTAAATCAGATTTCAGAGTTTATGTATAGCAGTGGGATCATGCATAGTGAACAATATGGTTTCACCAAAGGCAAATCAACGACTGATGCGGGTGCTGCGCTTCTTAAGCACATTTACGACGCGTGGGAGAAGTCGCAGAATGCAATTGGGGTGTTTTGCGATTTGTCCAAAGCCTTTGATTGTGTGGACCATCGAACGTTACTATGCAAACTAAACCACTACGGTGTACGTAGCGCTGCGCTTGATCTTATTGCCTCTTACCTGAATCAAAGAATCCAGACAGTTTACGTAAATAATTCTAAATCGTCTGGTTCTCACCTAAAGATGGGTGTTCCACAAGGATCTATTCTGGGCCCCTTTTTGTTTTTACTTTATATTAATGACTTGCCCTTTTTTGTTAAGGGTCTGTGTGACATTGTACTCTTTGCTGATGACACCTCGCTTATTTTTAAAGTTGAGCGTGATAGGATTAATTATGACGAAGTAAACAGTACTTTGTCACGAGTCCTGCATTGGTTCGAAATTAATAATTTAGTGTTAAATGCTAAGAAAACTAAATGCGTAGAGTTTACACTTCCTAATGTAAAAAGTAAAAATTGTAACTTGCTCCTTAACAATGAAGTGTTAGAATTAATTGACTCAACAAAATTCTTAGGTTTAACATTAGATAGAAAGCTCCAGTGGAACCCCCATCTCTCAACACTCGCAGCCAAACTCAGCTCCGCCGTCTTTGCAATTAGAAAAGTTAGACAATTAACGGACATAAATACAGCTCGACTTGTTTATTTTAGTTATTTTCACAGTATTTTATCTTACGGTATTTTATTATGGGGCAGTGCTGTCGAAATTAATTCTATATTTATTTTACAAAAAAGAGCTGTGCGGGCTATTTATAACTTAAAAGCTAGAGATTCTCTGAGAGATGTTTTTAAAGAAATAGGTATTCTTACAGTCGCTTCCCAATACATATTTAATAACATTTTATATATACAGCAAAATTTAAATAGTTATATAAAAAACAGTGACAGACACGCGATAAATACGAGAAATAAAAACAAACTCGTAACGCCAAAGTTTCGGCTTCAAAAAGTTAATAAATCCTTCATGGGTCTGAGTATACGCATATATAATAAAGTTCCACAAGATATCTTAGACCTTCCATTTCTTAGTTTTAAATCTAAAATCAAAAGTTTATTGTTAAATAAAGCTTATTATAACGTTCAAGAGTTTTTAGTGGATCGAAATATGTGGAACTTAAGTTGTTGAATCATTTGCACGATTTATATTATATTATAATTAATATACATCACCTATTGTTATATTTCTTTTGAAAAGAGCAACTGTTGAGTTTCTGGCCGGCTCTTCTCAACAGAGCAGCATTCCGAGCCGGTGGTAGCTTGCTTACGGACGGACTACACTGACCTTTTTTTGTATTGTAATAATTGACGATTCAAAAGTGCGTGTAAATGCCTACTTGAATAAAGATATTTTGAATTTTTTTGAATTTTTGGCATTCAGTTTAAAATGTCACTTGTAATTAACATTGCTATTGTAATCCTTTTCTAATCCTCACTTTCAATTGCACTGAATAATAAGTAGTTTATCTAACCTAAATTTTGAAAATAAGGTTACTTTTTACAACATTTTTATACATTCTTGTCTATCTGTAGGTTCGTCATTCCGTTTGCTGAGACACCCCTTATGCATCTTATTTTTTTTTTTGCAAAAAGTACCATTATTATTACTATATATTCAAAGACAAACATTACTAGATGCACTATCTCAAGTGATGTATCGGTTTAAGAAATATATAGTGTGGATAGTTTTTTTACGATTCCATTGGAGGATAGAGTAACAACAGACGCCTCTGTACATTAAAACACTTGCGAGTATAGGCATGACGCGTCACCATCCAACTACAATAGTTATATGAAACTTATAAATGATTCTAATCTCGCTTATTACAGAGAGTTTAAAAAATATATATGGACGTAAGAGATATTCCGCAGTATGTCTTGGTTCTAAGTGTGCTCCATGAATAAATATCAGATTGTCCTTTCTATGCTTAAAGAAATTGTGATTGTACTTCTACTCTTCATTTTGTTACATTAAAAACAATTAATGGATTTCAAACTCAATAATATCTTAACAGCTATGTATTTTCTAATAATTGAAGAAATATTTTCATAGTTTATAGCATTATATCAAAACTTGTATCATAATAGCAATATTAGCAAGAAAGTAATGATCGCCGAAATCTTCATTTCTACTGACTATTTAATAAGTGACTTGTGAAAGTATCAACAAATTTTATTGTAAAATTTAGTAATTTGTATTTTATAAGAAATATAATTATTTCAAATGATTTTTTTTTTTTGAGATTTCCAATTGTTATAATTATATTAATTCATATTATTTTTTAAAAGGATTTGTAAATGTTTTAACATTAATTATTAAAGTCAAAGTTTTTTTTTAATAGATAGACATACATTGCTCTTAAGATACGTTAGATTCTAGCTCCTCGATTCCAAAAGGTAAGTGTATGGAGAAAGAAATTCATTTGTTACTTTTTTAAGTTACCAATAATGATTTTTTAAGTATTGACTATTAAATCATAGTGATAAGTGATATCAGTGTGAATAAAATTGAAATTCAAGTAAAACGTACTAAATTAACTTTACGCGCGTTAGAAATTTATAGTCATTTATCATTTCTAATAGAATCAGTACCTTATCGTATTTCTCCTTGTAACGAGACCAGTATTTATATGTGAAATAAACTCTTATTAATTTAAATAAGTACTAAAATAAAGGTTTGAGTGATAAATAATTATTGTTTTCTAAACAACAAAATAAAGCTTAACTCAAAAAGCACTCTACACATTATTAACGCCTCGCTGCAGGTGTATTGTTCTCGAAATCAAAGCTGATTTAATTGAAATATGGCGCATGTTCATATAATTTGCTAACGTTGTTATATTTAAGACGATTTATGAAACACGTTTATTATTACACTTATTATTTTACAAAAGTACCAGTATTATTACTATTAGTACTCAACAAAAACAATAATGTAACAACAACAACATATATACTATCTGACGCATACATTTTTTATATACTCAAATATATTACATAGAAACCATACTATTGTTTTTAAGTTAAGTTTTTGTAATACATACTTACTAATGACTTCAATGTTATTGTTCACTGAGCACTATATTCATGTATTTAAATTCTTTATTGCACAACAAGGTACATAGAGTGAGCTTAACGCTAAAGCATTTTCTACCAGTCAATTCAAAACGTGCAAGAAAATGCGTAATACGTATTATATAATTATTAAATATATAATTCTAAATCCATGAACAAGAAAACAAAATGGTAATGTAGGAATTGCACCAATATAATATATTATAATGTAAATGTAATATATAATAACTAATAAAATAACTATTTTTCTCCCTCTATTTGTGAAAATCGGCTGTGCTTGTATTGTATTGTCGCTTTAATCTGTTTTGTAATAGACTGCATTAATTATAGATTACCATTAAACAAACACAATACAAGTGACGTATTTCTGGACACGTGAATGTGATTAATATTACTTTTATAATTCATAAACAGGTTTGAAAATCAATGTTGTTTAAATCATAGACTTCCTATTGATGAAAAAATATTAAACGCAAAGACGAGAAAAACCTGTATACAATACTATTTCATATCCCGATCACATTAAGTATTAGTAGTATAAAAAATAGATACTTAAAAAGAGGGTAGGTGAGAAAAAATAATATAAAATTTAAAAACAAATAAACGTATTTTTAGTTTTCAAAAAATGTAGACAGAGATGAAATTCAATGCAATTCAAAACTTTCCCGAAGTGTCAGTGGAGACGCTTTCAAATTATTAGTTTAGCGCTTTAGAGATTATATGTAATTGTAATCAACATCCTTATCATTATAAAAGATTTATCAATAAAAACAGTAATTTATTACTAAAACATACTATTTTCAACCGAAAATAGCTATCTTAGACGATCGTAATGATTTATATTTAATTTATCTAAATTAATTTATTTACCTCCTAATATAATATATATACCTCCTTATAATTATTCTGTTAAACTACAAGTTACCTGAGACAGAACGATATAATTAGATTTTGCCTCCGCCATCTTTACTAGATGAAGGGAACCTGATTATTCGGATATCCTAGCGATAACATCTTCAGTGTCAATTTGATATACGGTTATTTTTAATCTAACTTAACATTCTGTAGAGCCTGATATGAATAAGATATAAAAAGATATTATCTTATTACTTTTTCATTTTCACTAATACTATAGGTGCAATAAAATATGAACATGAAAGTATGTTATACTAACGATATAGTAACACTAAACTATTCACAGTTCGTAACTATTGTAATAATAGTTTGACCACTAACACAAATACACTGCGCGTCAGATGACGCTACACATCCTGGGATAGACTTACAACTCACTTTATATGAGATTTCTTAATAAATATTTTCGAAACTAGGTTATCTTCGATTTTAGATTGAACTTTTTGAATATCTTTTTAATTTGTAATGCCTTTTGTATTATATATTATATTTCTATGATATATCAGGAAGTAGTCAGACATTCGGATAACCGAAAGTTCATAGATTAAATACGATATTTACAAGGAATGAAGCTGTTATTAGAATAACTTTATTTTGCTTTAAAAATATTAAAACAACATTCTAAATGGCATGAGTATCTCATTCTAATATGATATTCTATTTAAGGAAAATTTTAAATCAGAATTGTATTAATTTCTCATGAAATAGTATAAAGTACAAAAATTTTTAAATTATTTAACTGAATTAGTTTAACTGTCAATACCTCACAATATGAATACTCAAACTTAACGGTCTTTTATATGCGAATGGGCTGTCTTTAAAAAATATCATCAAAGAGCAGCTGTGTTTATTAATACGTAACTTTCTTTAATGCGATCGTATTTTAAAAGTTCACTCCCATTGTTGGAATAAATAATATATTACTAATAAACAAGACAAATAGTAGCAAAGAATTCTCTGGGTTGAGTTCCTTCGGTTGTAATTGCCTCGAGCTATTTCCTAACCTTCAACCGATTGCTTCTGTAATAGTTTTTTCACTGAGAACACTTTCATTGTGTACTGCAAAAATATAATTTATTATTTAGGTATAAAATATCTAGTAACTGACCTTTGAGAGTAATATTAAATGAGAATATAAAAAGTAAATGCAGTCAGTAATTGCAAGCGACACTTAATGACTTAATCGTTAATGACGCCGCCTTCCGCTAACTGCATAATTGTAGTCAAATTAAGTAATAACACTTTCTCAATATATTAACACAAATGATATTAAAAATTATAACATAAAGTAGTCGTTAATTAACAAATTACGTTCTCTTATTTAACAGTAGCCTATTTGAATATTGCGCGTTCACTAGCAGGAGGAAGCAATCCTTCAACTATGAGTGTACAGAAACTTGGTTTGTCATGTCTACATATTTGTTATTATAAATATTGATCTTCACCTGTTATATAACAAGTAGTAATATTCAAATTTATAAATTCTTGTTATACGTATACAGCGTATATAATATAATATGCCATAACGAGGCATATAACGAACTTACATTCTCACCTATATCATATTATTAACCCAATATAGAGGGTAGCCTCGTGTTGTCCATATGTAAACTTACTCCACTGAACTTTATATAATTTTTTTCATTAACCATTGTGTAAAAAGCACATTTGTAATAAATAGAAGTGAGGCTTCTTCAAACGTGACGCGGGAACACGATCATTAGCAATTATTTTATAGTGTACAGAATTATATAGTAAATATAAGACGACTTGGTTAAGTTTAATATATATGGTGTCACATTTGAAAAGCATGTCAAATCATTTAAAATTTCTTAAATTTTCATAAACAATGACAATAATTCACTAAATTTCTTGTGTTCTAATCCATACCAAACATCAATACAGATCTAAATAATTACCAAACTGATACTAATTTTAGTAAAAAAAAAAACTATAAGATTCAAATCCGTTAAACACCGAACCGCTAAACTAAGCGCTTTTATTAGAACTGATTAATATTCATAGAGTAATTTGTTATTTAAATTAACTTGAAACAAAAAGGTTTTGAACATTTGCACACATTTATTGGATTTTAGAGTTTTGAGCTGTAATCTCTGTAATTCATTTACAATTGTCTATAGAAACAATTAATGACTCGTCACCGACGATAGTTAAAGTGAAATATCTAATTTACTTGTTCAATAATTGTGTAAATAAAGCTGTGTGTTCAAAACAGTTTCGTCGTTTAACGACCCAACCATAAAATGTCACGAGTTTTGTTGTTCGAATTCAAAAGTCATAATACTGATAAAAGAACTGAGACAAGATGGAAGATTTAAGGAAAGTCGTATAACGTCGTTTACGATTGAGGTAGTGGGTTCAATCTTATTATCGGACTTATCGCGACTATCGGACTAGCGGTCTTTGTAACACACAGCACCAATTTTAGTAAATCCAGGGTTTTATAACTTTACCAATCTGAGTGTACATTTTTATTTTCATTCTTTTAAATTAGTGCATTAGCACATTGTACCTTTGGTATAATATTTGATTGTAAGTTAGCAATACCGTATTCAAAGATCGAGGAAAAGTTAAATTATATTAAGTCAGCGTCTTGCCGGAACCCAAGCTTTTTAACCGAATTCCAAAATATTCGCTTGAGCTTTAGCTCGGATGATTGTTATATTATCAATTTGCAATTGATATTATACTGAAAGTAAGTAACAACTCGGCGACCAGTCGACTGAGCTTTGCAACTTTGCTTACTTAAATTACATTTTTTTGAGTTAACTTATCCTAACAACATATCCTATGGACACCGCTCGACTGTCGACCGTCAATCATCACGCCTGCACCGCTTTGTGTCCCGATCCCTTTTTGATATCCATAATATGATTTCAAGTTTTGTAATTACTTAATAAATAATGTAAAATATATGAACATTTTCCAAAAAATATATAAAATATTAAAGCAATATAACTTATTTTTAAAGTTATATATTTTTAGATGATAATAAATATCCGTAACATGAATATATTTAGACAATAAGAGTTGAACACTATTATATATTTTAAAAACGAAAAGATTACCTTATATTTAACAAAAGTCACGTTCGCAAATCGTCCGCCACTTTCTTGCATTCAAAAGATATGGACCATGTCAAAGCTTTAAGCGACTGTATGACGACGGTTTTAATAGCAGAGTTAAAAGTATTTTAAGTGTAACAACATAAGGAATATTACTTTAAACAGTTAAATTAAGACTACCTTTGAGTAAGTAAAATGATTATTTATCTCATATTGCTGATTTTTTATAATAATACGGCAATATTTTGTAGTAAAGAACTTTCTTTACGGTGACTAGTCCTTGACTGGGCTTGAGCAGCAAACAGAAAAACAAATGAACAGAGAAGAAATATACAAATTATTTTTCTATGTACAGGTTTAGTCTTATGTCTTAGTTTAATCGAGTTGTTGGAGGATTTTTTTAATAACTTTTACAAACATGAACACTCTTTTACATTTTGATTATATGCATATAAATACATATGTGTAAACTAACTGTTTTCAATAACTACTCGTATAATTATTGCAAAGACTATTTGTGCCTGTTACTATGTTTAATGGCTAATTACTATTTGTTGTCATGTTATGATGGTCTATAACCTCAACTCGACAGTTACACGTGGGGATATTGAAATTATTTAAACTATCATATAATAAAAGAAGTAGGTACATTCTATAATTTTAAGCAAATACTATAAGCCTCTTATTACAATGTTATATTATGACCATAAGATTATTTTGAACGGTTTTTCTAGTTACATATAAGGAGGTCTCAAATTGATAATAATTAACATCTGCAAGTCTCAAAGAGATAATAACGTGTCACGGTCTTTTCATGTCACGTGTTGTTCATTGCAGTCACGTTATTGTTTACATAATCGATTTTTTTTTGTATAATAATAAAAAAATCCTTTGAAAATTTATTGATATACACAACTTCTAATCTAACAGTTTAATAGCAAGCTAAACTGATTATTTCTGATAATGCTGGTTTTTATTTGGATACAAAAAAATTTATATATTATATAAAAATAGCAGAGAGAATAACGAAAATCGAAATAAAAATTAGTTTCTTTCTCTATTCTCTTATCAAAATCAATTCTAATGATCAATCTAATATAATTATACAACAATTGAATATCTAAACTCATGTAAGGGAAAAACTCGAGAAAACATATACAATTTAACTGTTCTAAATAACTTTTAAACTAGTGTTGTTTACATCTAGTACACAAGTGTTTCATATATTTCAGAATGAAACTGAATAGATTGGAATAGTTTCTTGCAAATTCAATTTATTTTCATATAAATTAAGAACCTTTCTTAGTAAAGAAAGGCCTTACTTAGGACGTATTCAAGTCGGTCACATCTGTGTTGGTAAGGAGAAATAAATAACCCTTCATGCAAATAAAAATATAAATAAGAAAAATGTTACTCTAATTCTAACGTATTAACGTTATCAAGTAGACAAATCATTTTATATAGTTTGCAAGTATTTGTTTTGATAAAATTATTAAGACTATTTCGATAGAAGGTTACGCACTCAACCTACTATAATTATTAATTTTAAAAATATATAATACATAAAAAGTATGAGGAAACGTACATGCATTCTTATTGTTTTAACGCAGTGTCATGTAATATTTTTTTATTAGTGAAACTGGAAGTGGAAGTGTTAAGTGGAATATAAAACATAAAACAGATATATAATGTTACACCAAAAAAATTATCAGGCTTTTGTGATTCAGTAATCTTAATTAATAATTTTATGGAAGTACCTTATGCAATAGAAATAATTTATTGTAAGATAGTGTGTACTTTAATGAAGATATCAGCGCGTAATTAACTCGCTTTAGATAACAAATTTAAGCCTTAGGTACGTGACGTAATGTAATAAAGTATGTCAGCTTATATAGTTCCCCTATTATTAATTACATATCCTTAAGCCGCAATTTAGTCTTTTGACACAAAAAATTTGAAATTTGAAATTTATTTTAAGAAATGAGCGGCACCTTTGTACTGCAACTTTATTTTATTAAATACATTAATTGTCATATTACATAAATTAAATTTAATAAAATAAACAGATACTGAAGTTTTTTTTATCAGGGAATTGTTTTAAGATTTAATAAAATAATTATACAAACAATTAAAATGAAATCCTTTTATTTACGAATTATAATCAGTGCAACTCAACGAAGACGCACGGTTCGTGCATATTCAAAAGTAGTAATTTAAAGAATTATCTTCTTTGTTCTTTCCGTTACACTGTTTGAAAATATTTTATATAGAATACATCTACATTATTATGAATTTGAGTACTAAAATACTGGTATATAATATAATAATATTAAATTAATTATACAATATCCCTACTATGACTTTGCAAGAGGAAAGTAATTGAAAGAATTTGATCGTGGAACTCAGGTGACGTATTGATTTCAATTCCATCGAATTATTACAGTTACAATGATTGTACAGAGATAATGATTTTCCTTAAGATATATACATATATATATAAAGAAAGGGGTTGTACACATTTTATAGGTAACAATAATTTATTGGAAACCAATCTTAAGGTAAAGTAATATATTTAAAATAAGAAATAGAATGTTTCAATAAAAAGTTTCCAGGTTTATTGCTTGATTCAATAGTAATGCTTTTTGAAAAGTAATAGACGCGTCCATATGAGAAATGTATTTCGTTGTTTATTGGAACCCGTTACAAATTAATGGTAAAGCGTATTTCTAATTATAACCCAACTTAGTTAAAGTTATTTTTTTAACTATACAGAGCATGTTTAAATTATAATAAAGTTTAATATTTGCAGTTACCAGTGCAGCAGAAGGTGGTCACCAAGTATAATTACAGGAAGCATTAGGTGCTAATTAGCAATTACTGAGGCACTGAAATCTGTTTTATAGTATAATTTAAAAACATAACTAACAAATCTTTGCCATAATAAAATTGAATGAATAATATATATAAATTGTAATAAATATATTATAGTTTTTCACCTATTGTTCACGTTTAGTTCAAAACTATTGGAAAATAATAATGTTGTGAAAATGAATAGATCTTGACGTCTTATAATACTACAGAGTGATAAACTGAGCCCTAATGTAAAAAATATATACAAATGATACATTTTTTTTTCTAGATAGAATATGTATGGTATCTGCTCGTTGAGAATAATAATTAATAAAAAAAATGCACGGCAAAGAGAAGTGCAGTCAGTGATGGCAATGACACTTAATGTTTATTAGTACATTAACAACGTTATCTGCAGCCGACTACATACTGTAACTGCAATTGTAAACAAATTAATTAATAAAACTTTTTCAAGGTTATTAACATTAAATTGAGGTTCCAAATAGAAACATTTGGGACCTATAAAACGATAAAGGAACTTTATTCTAAAATGTTGTATTTGAATACAGACTGAATAATATAATAATATGGCAAAAAAAAATATTTTATTTTAATATTTATAAATTGCATTTGGAATTAACAAGTAACAACAAGCCAACATATAAATATATTCGTTTCCTTGAGAGTTCCCGGTAACAACGCTCGGCCACGGGCAATCAGAGACGCTGCACTTGAGACTTGTTGTCACATTTCTGAAACGCTTTGTTACATATTTTAAATAAGAGAGATGGACTTAGAAATAAGGAATTCGTTTTATATACACACATCTATAGTAAATTTGTTCTTAAATTCAGTTCTATACGGTAGTCTAAGCTGTTTTTAATGCTTTTATATATCTTCATTATCTCTGCTCGTTTCATATACGAGTATATAACCATAAAATATTCTCATGTATTGGTCATAGTAAAGTGTATTTTAATATTATATTTTTATGTAAAAGTTTTTTATTATTAGACACCATCCATCTGTATAAAACTCACCATAATACTACTATTATATACAAGAAATAATGAAATAATATTTTTTATAAAAATCAAACAAATATTGATTACTTCATATAAAAATATATAAATTAATACCAACGTTGTTGTCAAAGTCACCGGTATACTAGTGATTTGTAAAAATCCTTACAATTTTATTATTATTAAAGATATAATTACGTCTACTTTGTTGAAATTTCAAAGTAGATGTAAAATATTTCTTAGGTTTTCCAAACTTATAATTATTTATTAAAAAATATTTTCACAATGCTCTATAAATCTTTTGATAAGAATTCATTTGACGTTAATATAAAAATTAACTAATATCTGTAACATCATTATGTTCTTAAAACATTTTTCTTTCAATTAGAAGTCTCTAAATGAATTTAACGAATTTCATGACTTAGATAGAGACTTAACAATCTTTATAGTTTTTGCATATTGTGAGTCGATGAAGTAAGAAGTTCATGAATGTATCATGGAAAGTAAATGAAATTCAATATTTAAACTATGATTTTAATTGTGTATTGTTTAAATTATATTATTTAATGTAATGGAAACTTCATAGTATCTTCTATAAAGTAAATAATTAAAGAAAAATACACATTTATCACCAATATTACAAAATATGTAAAGAATAGTTCTAGTAATAGTTAATATAAGAGAATGACTTACCAGTCTGTACGTACAAAAAGATAATGCTGATTCTAATTTAATATTTTATGCTCAAAAGAAATAAGTTTCTGTAAACATGAAGAAAGCCATTTAAATTATTATTATTATTGTAGAATTTGTGATCTCAGTTGACTCAAGGAAAATTATATTCTTCATATTACCATATTATCAGAATAATATCTTTCTTCATATTATCATAACAATATCGTTATGTAAATTGTGAAAGAGATCAGTCAGTTGCAGAAAAAAGTCTGTGACGCACAGGTTTTTTTCCGTTTTCTTTAAGGTTTTAACGCATAAAGGGTGTTCATGAAATTAGTTACATTAGTTCTGATTGTTTGATATATAATTAATAAAAAAATGTTATCGCAAATAAGCAATTGACATCATAGTGTTATATTATTATTCTTACATCTTATAAGCATTTTTAGTGTAAAAAAACTTTATTACATATACAGACAACAAGTTCATCACAATAAAAATTTCATCAAAATCAAAATGCATGGCGTGATACTATAAAAACTTGAGTTACTAGTGCAGATAATATTTTAATTCCTAAATGTCAACATAATCAGAAATTCAAATAGAATTAAATAAATCCATGCCCGCAGGGGGACACGCGTGGGTAGACCTCGTGTGTAACTCGTTTAAGATATAACTCACTACCTAAGAATAACATATGATGCCGTTGTTTACATCAAAAATTTTCAAGCAAAAAGCGGTTTTTATTTTTTTTTTCTCGGAAAAAGTATCTTTTTTGGAAATACTTTTGGTACTTAAATTTAGAGTAAAAAATAACCTTTCCATTAAAAATATTTGCCAGGAGAGAATGTTGGCCAGAAAAAGTTGGCGTGGTTTTACCTACTTTAAATGTTCAAGCTAAAAGTGGTTTTTATTTTTTTTCTCGGAAACGGTACCTTTTACGGAAAAACTTTTGATACCTAAATTTATAGTAAAAAATAACCTTTCTATTAAAAATACTTGTGATGTAAGAATATTTACCAGAAAAAAGTTATGATTGATTTTCCAAAAATTTTCAGTTTTTTTACCCCCACCACTAAGTTATTCAAGTTAGGTTTTCGGTTTATCTACATTAGTTATAGGTATTCATCAAAGACATCATGTAATATGAACGCAATTGATATTTTTTGTATAGGGAAAAAGTTATGGTCGAAAAACTGAAATCAAAAAAAGTGATTCCCTGGCGCCTCCTGTGGCCGGATTTCTCTGGTTAACGAACTTTACCTTCATTTTTGGATGGTTGATTTTTGTGCAAAGTTTGAAAGCGATCCGAGTGAAACTGCGGCCGCTATCGTGCTGACAAAAGTCGAATCTGGACGCACGCACGCATATATATATATATATATATATATATATATATATATATATATATATATATATAACATTTTGACCAATGGTCATTTCGGACTCAGGGGGTCATAAGAAGACCTCCTGTGAAGAAATTTTTCCAAAATTCGAAAGTCGGGTACAAATGAATGGGCAGACCGAATTCTTCGAGGTCTACCCAAAAGATATTCGATTCCTAGTTTGCCGTCGGTGAGAAGTTTCTTATTGTCAGCTTGAATCCTAACGATGTCTCAGGGCAAGAATTTCCCTAAAATTTTTCAATTCCTTATAGCACCATTGTTCTTGTTTTTGTTTAAATAGTATAAGTTAGTGATATAAAAATTCACATCTATGTCACTATGTTTAAAAGAGAGATGTTTTAAAGAGGTAAAACAGGACATCAGTTATATTATTTATGGAACTCATATATAACTATGTTACAAGTCATAAAAAACGAATTTTATTTACAGACTAAAAGTTTATGTTTAGTCAGTAGTTGATATTTGTATATAGAAAGATATATTATATTAATGACAATTTTATTTGTTTCGTTTATGAAACCATCAAATCTAACTAATTATTCATCCGAATGTAATATAATGTGGAAGAATGTATGTTTTATAAATACAAACATCCTGAAGTGTAATAGCATGTAATAAGAAGTCTTTAATATGAAAGTAGAATACGAATAAGGCCTTTCCTTATTCAGATTCTATTATGTAATGTTTTCCATATTATTAGTTACATTATTTATAAAATTATGTCTGATCTTTGTTTTTGAGTCTTTTAAAGATATTGTGTGTTGTTACAGATTGACTTAATTTGGAACTTAAGCGAGAATAGACATCAAGTAAGTATATCAATAAGATATTAACTATTTAAAAGATTTTTTTTTCTCATATGTTTTATTTTTTTTACTGTTAAATAACTGTTTTTTTATTAAATCTATATTCATGAATAATCTTAATATATGACTACAAAAGTAAGCAAATTGATTTAGCTTTTTATCTGGGTTAACATTGAATTTTATCAAAGTTACTGAAAACACCATTCAAAAGTCAATACGACTTGAAACAAATATTATTTTTATTACTAAATCAGTAAGTTAGTATAGTAAGTAAATGATCTATGGATTTCGTTAATGAAATAGTTGCCCTAGTTTGTGAGGTATAATCTGTGTGTGTGATCAGTAACATAAGAAAGACTAAGATTGTTGATGTGATTGTACGGTTCTTGTTTAAATAGCACCATTTTCTTTATTTATTACAATTACACATTTACAATATATGTACACATAACTTAAAGGATTATAATAATTTTGCAATAAGAGGCAACAAAAGTAGATTTTAAAGTAAAATAATATATCCGCTTTCAGAACTAATTAGTTGCGAGTTGACTGTGTACTAATTGTTCATCTGATATTACTCGGCGGGTTCGCTACACGTTTATCAGATCTTATTTATTTTATACTGTTATGGAAATTTATTATTAATAAAGTAATCACTGTTAAGGTTGTTCTAATTTTGTTTCAAAGTACATTCTAATAATAAAATTACAATAAGATATATGGCTTTGTTTAAAACATAACCCTTGTTATAAATGAGAACAAAGACTGTTTGTGAATAATTTTATTGTCAATAAAAGTAAGTATAATTTATTAACACGTAATATATATTATTTTTACATACGTATACTGTAATTTTATTAAATAACACCTGGTATAGAGATACTCCCTATGTAACAGGGCCTCTTATAAATAAATAATACAAACTACATCAAAACTGGCCATAACAATCTAACAGATAGTTTTCTCGTATGAAAATATGACTCATAATTTATTTAACTATCTATTTTTGGATTATAAGTTGGAAGCTCAATGTCATTTTAGTTCTCATTGAATAAAATGCTGTAAATTTAAGCACCGAATCATTTTAAAAAATACCTCATTACTTAAGAAGAGTAAGTAAAATGGTTTCAGATATATCGCATAAAGTAACTTTCCAGTGTCGCTCTGAACTTATGTTATTTTAGACATCATGGACGCACCGACACTGATTGAATCCTCTTCTTAAATGTAGTTATTACTTTTCAGATAACCAGCCTTCCATAATTACAATACATACAAGTCAATTAGATTGGTATTAATATATACGCAAATAGTCTTTATTATTTAAAATTATTTAAAATAATTTAATTGATTTAAAATTTAAATAATATCAATAATATACGAGTACAAGCATCAGGAAGCTGTCAGCGGTGCTACATAAGTGTTACCTGAACAATAGCTACCTATTACCTGATACAGTTGCAACTAGAATGGTTTTATTGCTGTAATTTCTATCCATTTGTTCCCGAGACAAGGGCAATTAGTTCTATTTCTATTTCTAGCTACGGACAGTTAATAGTTATGTCTAATATAAAAGTATGTAAGGATCTCAATCAGCTTGTATAAGCGATATTAACACTTCAAAATTAAATTGAATAAATATGTAAAGATACTTTCGGCAGGATTCAAGCTGAAGGCGGGAAAGGCATGGAATAAATAATAAGGAACTTAATTATAAAATCAATACTATAAAATCGCGAAGTTTTTATCACGTGTTCAATGATGTCTGCCTTTTCAGTCGTCAGCAATAAGTCAGTCGTCTCTCTCGATGATATTTCAACCATTCCATCATTGAAGGTGGACTCTGGAATAATAGTTTCATTATCTGCAAGTAATGCGAATAAAGAATATTAGCTGTTATCATCAAAAATGTTACGTAAGTATTAAATAAAGCAGTGGGTGTCAATAAATGTCCATTATATTTATGTAAAATCACTTGCCACTTTATGGTACTGTTATTTTAAATTTTAGACTATTTTGTAAGAGTATCGTTCACATGATGATATTTAGATAAAGTATAATAGATTACAGTGACTCTGATTAGAGTTTGAATAGGATATGAAAATATAGGCTTAGTCAGAGGAATATGTGAAAAATATTCATTTTTAAATACAGCCTATTTAACCTAAAGTAGTATTACGTTTTAGAATAACTGTTATGTATGATAAATTAACTTCATATTAATATTGTTTAAATGTGTACAAAGTCAAAATATTAATTTATTTATAGAAATAAATTTAAAATATTAAATGTAACTAAAAATACCTTTTTTTCCTAATTACGGTTAATTTATTTCGATTGGATTAACTACCTACTTTGGTTTCAGTTAAAATTATTGCTAAAATGGATAATTTATGTTTCCTCTTAATGAGATTATTTAAATTTTGCATTTAATTTATACTTAAGAACCCTAAAAAAATATGTAAATTAGAAGGCAGATCTACTTAAACAGAAATATTGTGGATCTGATAAATTTACATAAATCTTTAAAATTTTATAGGTTGAATTCTTTTTTTTAAAATAAAATATTAGACACAATTTACGAAACAGACCCTTTATATCCTACGCTATGACAAGGAGGCAAATTGAAATTGAACTATAAAAAGAAATAAAAACTTTAAATTGTAGCAATATTGATAATAATAATAATAATAATAAATTGATATAGCTATTATATTTATAAAAAAAATATTTAACCTAATATAGACTAAATCAGATTGATTATAATAGATAATACGTTTAGAAACATTACAAAACCTTTTACATCGATGATATAAAATTCTAATTGTCTGAACATCAGATTGTTATCGGTTCAATAACATTGATATAAAAAAGTATAGGTATCAGTAAAAGTTATCTAGTTGTATAATAATTTGATTAATTTAACAACAAAATTATTCCTTATATTTCATTCTTTGTTACGCAAAGTATCTGAGAAAAAATAAGTAATTTAAAAAATATAACCGCAATGAATAATATCAATAACCAAATATTACAATATTATAAGGAAGGTTAAAATGGCGTTATGTAGATACATAATGTGTGTTTTCACTAACATTAATGTTTCATAAGACTTTCATTTAGTTTCTTAGTCTTAGAAGTCTGTCAATCTACCAGCTTACTTTATGAAAAAACATTAAGGCAGTAAGTGCCGTGTCTATCAGTCGGTGATCTGTGGACGGATACTTGACATAAATTGATATATTGACGGAATGTGATAGATTGCAAAGAGTCGTATACATTTTATATATTTTCGGTGCCAAAAATAGTCGTATTTGTCGGATTAACTATGAAAACAGATAAGAAGTATTTAACAAGTGTTTCGCTCCCAGATGTTGACTTACAGGTCGTGAGAAATTAAATATAAAATCAAGCTAATCTCAGAAATAATAACTAAATCTCCATAATCATCCTATAAAAAAACATTAAAATAGTAATATATTACAAATATATACCAGCAAGTTTCTAAGATCAACTATTGCTGTTTCACTTAATTTCTTGTATTATTCTAATTCACCCTCACACATCTGCTCCGATATAGAACTGTAGTATAAAAAAATAATTATTAGATTCATTTTCATTAAAACGGAACTGAATTTCTTATTCAAATTAATTCTAAACAAAAAGGTTTTAAACATCTGAAGAAATTTATTGGATTTTACAAAGAGTATTAACTTTTTTAATTAATTTAGAATTGTTTATAGACGACAGATAAAGTGAAATATCTAATTAATAATAATAAAAAAAAGTGTAAATTCAAAGTTGGTTATAATAAAAAAAATGTAAATCATTTTATTATTTTCTTTTCTACTATATAAATAAATGTTTTTTTTGTGTTTCCTTTAATATAATTCTGTTAGCAATAAAGTTTTTTTACATCATACTTTTTTTGCCTCTGGCTCAACTCGCAATATTTACTAATATTTTATTAATTCAACTATCGGATTCCTATTTTAATACTTTTATCTCAATGTCAATTAGTTTAATAGTTATAATATTAGAAATATATACTTCAATTTTTTAACAAAATATAATGAATCGTTCTTAATGAGATACATCCTTAAAATATTCTGAATTAATCTTAGTTTTAAATAATATACTTGCATAAAGATTTATCTTAAACCATACAAGACGTGGTTTGTTATTAATCTACCCTTTACACTCAAACAACACCCTGTTTCAATAAATATATTCACTGTTCTGTATAGTAATTGTGATTTTTTGCATTTCAAAAGTCGTTGCAATAAACGAGCGCCTTTATATGTTTTATTGTGGTGTCTGGTAGTGAGTGTTGCAAAAGATAATACAATGAGGAGACATTTAAAAGTTTTATATTTTTTACATTCCTGCAATGGATATAATATTTAAAGTAAGAAAACTATATAAAATGAATTAGTTTATTCTCGACGCACGAATTAACTAAGGGATGACCACACAATTAAATCAATCCCTAAAAAACTATTTTAATAGACCAATATAAGAAAAATCTGTACAGAGTTAACCTCGTCACTACTCGATCTTACTACGATTATCAAAATTTGCTTCATCAAAAGTAAGTCAGTATATTCATGCATACAGTTTATCACTTAATAAATCGTATCAGCCTGAAGCCGTAGCTGAGTAACTTAGACTCCGCATCTGAATCATTTCTCTCGTCTCAAGATCCTCCCTCAATGTACTATCAATATTATACAACATAATAATAAAGCACAAAGATATTCAATTCCCTAGCTCTCGTCGCTTACGATGTATTTAAATTATTTTTTCATTTGAGTTGCTAAGAGCGTTGTTTGTTTTGTAAATATTGTTATTGCATGAATAAAAGGGTTTTGTACTTGATTTCCATTGGTGGAAAATCGAATGAATTATTCATTTACTTATAGATATTTCCATTATTTCCATTATTTGTATTTGTAACAGTTTTTCACTCCATATAAGATTTACTTATTGTTTTTGTTTAAATATGTTAAACTAATGAAGAAAAAATTACGTTCTAAAATCATTTTATAGAGAAATTATACAAAGATGTGAATAGAACATGAGTTCAACAAAGTTGAGCCTGAATATCATGAAATTAGTCAAATTGACAAAGGAGGATACTGCCATCAATATGTTGTTGATATTAGTAGTTATATCAATAGAATATAACCTAATATTGTGATCCACACAATCGGTAATCATAAATTTATTATGTCGAATAGCCGACAGTGCTCAATAAATGTTACTGAAAAAAACTGTCTATTCCCGATCACGTTTCTTGCTGTCTCCAACTAGAATTCTTTCATTGCTGTAATTGCGATTTATGTGTTCCACAAATAGTCCTATTTCTATTTACAACTAACGACAGTTATTGGCTATGTCTAACATATAAAAGTATATAAGGATCCCAATCAGCTGATATTTACCATTTTAACAGTTAACTTGAATAAATCCGTAAAAAGAATTACAAACGTAGGGAAATTTGCGTCCAAGGCAGAAAGATAAATACGAAGTTTTTTCTGAACTCGTATATAATAAATCGCTAAATATTCGCTTAATTTTCGGTAATGTCTATCGAGCCAGCCGGCAGTTGTAAGTCAGCTGTTTGTCTCTGTGATACAATTATAGGCGTATTAAAACAGAAATAGCATTACGTTTTAATTTTTTAATTACATGAAGTCATTAAGCTGTTATTGTGAATTTTTACTTTATTTCAATATCCAGACAGAGTATAAGATGACACTTTGATTAAAGTTTGATTAAGATACGAAAATATAGAATTAATCATTGAGCATAACACCTGAATATATAATAAAATCATTTATAAATCAATTTTGAATTTATTTATAAGCTAAGTTTACATAAAGCTGTATCCTGTTTTAGCTGGAATAGTCTTGTGAGAAGTAAAATTTGATTGATATTATTTTAATGTGTACAGAGGAAAAGATAAAAATATATTAATAAAAGGAGTTTTTGGAAAAGTGATTATTTTTACAACAATAAATATTTTTTCGATTTAAATATATACGCTTAAATAAGGCTACATAATTTATGAATAATAACAAAAAAATATATAAAGTAATTCCATCATTTGGCTAAACCAAATCAAATAATAATATGTTTTTTTTCTATATTACAGGAATAATTACAACATCAGTTCCCAATAAAAGTTACAGTTCACATTGAGCAGCAATCATATTAAAATCACCATCATCATCATGTCATTCTCTCAATACAATATCAACATATAAAATATATAAAGTGGTAGTATTATTAAATATCGTTACTTGAAATATATGCGGCGTACTTAATAAGAAATTTTAAGGGTTCAGAAACATATTGTCTTTGAATACTAACTAGAAGATTATTTATATACTGCATCTATGTTCAGTACCTAGTTAGGACAATAACGCATCTACAATTCTAATTTTCTTGCACATCATTTTCAAAACAGTGTTCTCTATTCGTTGTTAGTTTTGTGGTTTTGACTTCATACTATTTTGCTTTCTGTTAAAATTAAGTCGTGTACATTTCCAATATTGTTTGCGACAATTTATGTATGGTATTAAAGAGATAATTAAACCTTTGCCTTTAAAATATTCTGAACTCTTGAATTTTTATGTAGATGAGAAGGGCCCGCTTCGTGCTCTAATACCGAAATATCTTTGGACTTGGTCTAGGGATATAAATGACTTCAGGTTTTATAGATTAAATTTTTTTGTTTCTTATACTAAAATAAAATTATATTTATAATGCTATTTAAATGTTAAGAGTTTAAATAAATTACATTTGAGTTATAATTTTTTAACTTAAAATTCCAAGTGTTGGGAAATGGAAAGACATATTTAGGTAATGCTGTTTCTTAGATGTAAGGCCACCATGTTTTTTTTTATATTCTAAAACATAATATAACTTACTTTATAAGTTACAAAAACATTACATGACAACGGTTTGCTTGACATCTCAAGAACTTAAAAATATGATGTTTTTTGAGTGTTTAATTTTATATAAATAGGGGTTTAGACACTGTAGTAAATATCATTATTCTAAATATATTAGTAGAAAAGAACAAGAAATCAAACAGAAAATTGTGTATTTATTTACAATTTTTATTAATTTACAGTATTATAATTAATTATTTATATAAAAGAAAAGTTTTTGCACGAATCCTACAAATTACATGATCTGGTTTTCTTAACAAGATCATTACTATAATATAATAATATACATTTTTATTATTCTTTGTACATTAATTTTTTTAAATAATATTCGATAAGGAGCTTTAGACTAAGGGACATACACAGATTCACTCAGCTGTATGCACCTACTAATGTTACTTTTGCATGATCCCTATTTGTTGCTTCAATAAACCTATAGATATTTTTATTTTTTGTGATAAATGTTTAAATTATCTGCACAAATAAAATAAACAAAATAAAGCTTTTTATTTTAATTTAAACTCCTATACGAGTATAAACTTCTTGAATGAAAAGTTAAATCACGTGTTTATGTGGGTGTCGATAAAAATAAATAACTCTCATCCTATTATTATTCGTTTAATTTGAGGAGAGTTTATTAAATAAATTTTGAAGTAGTTATCAGCATTAACTAAAACCTGTTTTAACCCCGAGCCTGCGTGTAAATATAATTATATTGACAGAGTAAACATTTTAGTAAGGTAAAACCATGGAATGTCAGATTTTCAAAATGTATTTTAATTTTGATTAACTTTTACCCTATACACCAACCCACTCAGAATATTATCCGAAACAATGAAATGTAGCGTCCGACGTCCGGTTACATTAATATTCACGCTTAATTTCATTTCCCAATCTAAACTGTTCTGAACATGACGCATTTGATACATTTGTAAGGGTTTAATACCATACGGTTTGGGAGAAAAAAAGGAACTTGTTTGAACGGATATTAAACAGTTTAACACTTTCCTTAAATTCTATGAATTAGTTTTAAAAGTGCTATTCTGTTCAATAAATTTAGCCTTACAACAGAAAATAACAAAATGTATATCATCAATCAATCATCATTTTAATCAATATAATATTGATTAAAATAATTCATTCAAGTAATGATTACCAGCCCACTGTATATTATCATGCGTAGTAAAAATAAATTGTGCCAGCAATTTTGGGTTAATAAAAAACTAGTTTAATCATTGATCAAGTAAATGTCATTCATGCAATCAAGAGAATTTACTCAATGTTTTTATTTTTACTTTTATCAACTATAGCTATTGATAGCTGAAATTACATTTTTCATTTACAACTATTAATGGCTACTAATACTATTTATATCTAACTTTGTACAAAAGTATCAAAAAAAAACATTAAACGACCTGTAACAGTACCTAGAGATAAAAAGATAAATGTTGCCATAATTTTTGAACTTAGCCCAGTAAATGTCGGTCTTATAAAACTCATAAGATAACGGTGTCGTAGGACGCGCGGAGTAACTTATTAATTAGTTGCTGAGATTACTATCTGTAATTATTTGCAGAGTAACTTTCTTACTTATTAAGCTTATAAAAAATCGTATTAAGTAAATAATAGTAAAGTCTCATACACACCACGTATGGCATAAGGCGCTTCTTTCTAAGCTTCCTCAGATAACAGCACTGGAGATGCGGTATATTCCGATCGTGCAATGCTCTCTCGGAAAAACATTGACGAGTGCCGAAAAAAAATTGTGTCTTCTAAACAGACCTCCCTGGGGATAGTCTCAGAATGGAGTGAACTTAACCTTGTTTAGTTTAATCCCCAAAAAACACAAGTTTGCGCTAAGAAAACCCCATTTGTCATATCACCACTCTTCGAGAGCACTTTTTTCAATGCCTCGCCAAGTATCAGTATACTGGGCCTCGACATTTGGGGCGATTGTCAGTTTCGTTGTCATGTGGAGTGTAAGTTGGCTTCGATGGAATTTTGAGTGATCTCGATCAAGAATTGCACTCTATAAAGCGCAGGTCTGGCCATACATGGAGTAAACTGTTCTCATCTCTGGTTCGGATCACCTCAATATCAATTTCTACCGTCTAACTACGTACAACAGAGATCCGTTCGGATTATCCGGGACCATGTGCTCTACAAACGGCTGGAGTCTTTGCATTGCGTAGAGACTTAGCTTTTCTGTGCTTCTTCTACCGTATTTACAACGAGGAGTGTTCTGAAGAGCTGTTCGATGTGATGCTTGCCGCCGAATTACATCACCGCACGTCATCGCCTCCAATACCATCCACACTGCTGTTTTTGAGAACCTTTCTTCCACGTACCACTCGAATGTGCGACAACCTCTCTTTTCGGTATTTTGAGATTGGTCCCTTAAAAAAAGGCGTACTCTTGCCTTCAAGGTCGTCAGCATTCTTGCTAATCCTCCAATGTTACAAGAGTTCGTAAGCGGCGATGATCGGACCAGTAATATTGAGATGATACGAGATCATCGGATTCCTGCCCCAAGCTAGTTTGCCTTCCTCTAAAATAAAAAAAGTGTATCATTCAATTAAAAAAGTAAACAATAATTGTTACTATTCAATGGATCTGAGCATTCACAAACGAGCTGCGCTGATTGATGTGGATGGAAATAATTAGAAATAAGTTTGATATTAAAAAATTTACTAAGACTTTAACTGTTATTTATGTGTATTTATTTTATAAATACATTTCTTCATCAAAATGAATTGAGATAGAATAATAAAAGAGACAAAATAAGATACGACAGATCAACAACGCATTCTTGACTTCCACAAAGGCACCGTAACCTTATTTTCTCTGACACAAGTTTTAAACGAAATATTTCATTTTATGTTACTTTAATTTATTTTAATATGACGTTGAAAACTAAATTATTAACAAAAATATTAAATTATTTAATAAAAATATATATATTTTATACAGACACTTTTGTATTAGAAACAACGTTTAAAAGGCTCCATTAAAACGCTCAGTATTATCTATATAAAATAGATAAAATGAAATAGTTTTTTACTTCGATTTTAGAACTTTAATTTTGATACGTCAATAAAAGTTGGAAGTAATCCTTTTTAAATGAAGTTAAATGAAAAATGTTAATATTTTTATAAAACTCTCCAGAAACCATTATAATAAATACAATTCTTTCGTACATTTTAAGCAAGTATAAAAAGAAAAAATATTAAAATATAACCCTTTTGAAAAATTGCTACACAAATAAACTATTATGTGCCATGTACAAAAGCTTTCTCTCTCATAAAGTATCTTACATTGATTATGATATGCATTAGCACGTGACTTTGTTTATTATATATGTGATTACAGTAAGCTACACAAACCTCGTGAAATAAAGGGATTTATTCCTTTCACTTGTAACCAATATATCAAGCCGTAGCTGGTAATATAATTTCACGCCTCGCTACATCTACTTATTACGACTTTTACTGATATCAAATACGAGTAATGAGTATGAAAATTTTAAATATTTTGATATTAAACCTAACTATATTGTAACTAAACTATTTATATTCTTTGGAAACGGTAAAATTGTTGCGAAGTTTCAACAATTTGAATATAACTTGCCTGGCTCGTTTTAAAAATAACAGCATTCAATTGATTCTCGACACCTATCCGACTGACTTATCCGAACCGAAAACAGTTATTGAATAAAATTTATAGTATTTTTTTTTTGTTTTTTATTGTCAGTTACAATAAAGTTACAGTTATTTTTATAACTTTTAAATATAGAATGCTAATGTCATGAAGATGAAAAACAACAAGGTTTACTTGACTTAGACTGATTAAAAAGTATTGTTATAGGAAGTATCAATACTACGAAAGTCATCGTCGCGTAGCACGACAAGCTCTATACTTTATAAATATATTCGTTTCTAACCTCGAGATAGATATTGATCTTGTATACTTGACAATCTTGAAATATTATACATTGTTATAAGTATAACTTGACAAAACAAAGATTTCGATGGAAAAATAAACCGGTCTCCAAGCCAAGTTCACTTTTAATCTCGATTTTAGCAATTTCAATCGACTTCCAAGAACTTTTTAAAATTACATTTTAATTAACACTTCCTACAGCCCCGGTTTTAAAAATGCTTTTAATTTGGTTCAGCTTTAGATAACTAGATTTTGATTTTCTTTAGATATTTTGTAGGATCTCATTAAAAGAAACTAAAATAACTTAAACAATAGTTCACGTGATTTTATTGTTGTTGCTATAATAGTCCAAGAAAACTTTAGTTTTCACCTTATCGGTAGTGTGCTATGATACGAAGAGACGTGTTATCCGTTCAAGTGTGACTTAAAATCACTTTCTTACTTAAATAATATTTTACAAACAAATTTAAATAAAAAATTTGTTTTTTTTTGGCATAGAAATTAACGAATCACCTAAGCGTAATATTGAATTGTATCTAACAACAGATTCAATGCGTTAACTTCAATCAATGAGCATTCAGAAAAACAACTCACTTATTTTGACATAACGCCCATTACCGACATAAATCGACTTCCTTTTATTGCAAAACAAATATCCACTTTAAAGTAAAAATAAGAATAAAGAAAATAATTAAATATACAATTAAAATAGTTCTTACCGGTGACTCCCTCTCCAATCCACTCTTCCTCCCAATTTCTCACCTAACTTTAAACAATCCTCACTTAATATAAATTATGAACAACGTTTCACATTTAGATCTGATATTCAATATTAACGAAAGATTATTAAACAATTTTAGCAAAATTAATGTTGTAAAAATATATATATAGGAATTCGAAATGTTTATTATAATAATAAAATGATTACTTTTCGATTCCTTCAAATTCACAAAAGTTCCAGAAATATAACTTAATAAAAAACCGTGAAAATCCCATTAAAATGATAAAATATTTTTTATATAAATATTAGACGATGTCTAGTCTTGGTTGGTTAAACCGTTGTAATAGTAAAGTTCTAATATCTTTAGGCATTGATTTGAAAACTAAAGTTATTTATAAGAAAACAAAAGCATCAAGCTTAACTTAATAAAAACAATGTTTATCATAACTTTTAAACTACGTCGTTTAAACCAAGACATTGAGGCGACTCTTAGCCTGACTTTGCAGAGGTCAATATGTACGCTAAATTAACTTTAATTTTATCTAGACCTTCACAGGCAACAAATAACTTAATTTCACACGTAACTATTTGTTCACTTTATTCAGACTTAATTTATTTGTTGCCGATCGAACTTTTTTTTTATTATATATCTTTCATAATATGTTTCCATATGTTTCTTTATTTTTATCAAAGCCTTAAAATTCCAGAGACCAAAAAAAATTCCTGATACGCAATTTAATATAAGTTTCATGAGTGAAATAAGAATGTATACCGTGCTCGCTTATATATGACTTAGTATACGATATAGGTATGTACGCATCTTTCCTAACGTAAATGTATATAGAAGACAATTATGGATATTTAATATTTTTAAAGAAATGGTAATTATAATTCCCAATCGATGCTTATATTCGAGGATGTAGTTTAATTTCGAACATTATTAGCAGCAATCCCTACACAAGGAGTCTAATAACTCTCTATTACATTAGGCGTTTTATCACTTTATTACCATTATCAGAAATCGACTAAAAAAAACACTTCAGTTATGAGCATTTTTAATAATTTGCTTCCAACACCAAGATATCAATGACCTTTTATAGAAAAACTATACCAGTCCAGTGAATATCAAATTTAATACGAGAAGAAACCGGAGAATTATTCATTATTAAATTTCTTCCTATCCTATCTTTATTCTTTTGAACTCAAGCAATTTAATATTTTTCTGCAATTATATGAGATAAAATACACATTAAGTAAAGATAACATAATTATACAAATGAAAATATAACCGTGATTTTTCGTAAGAACATCTACTACAGCAGTGAAATCGCTCTGATATCATTTTAATTGTTTAAATTAAGAGACACCGCCACTGTCTCGTACATATCAGTAGCATATTAAGGGATATCACTCAAGAGGTTATTGAAATACATTGACACTATATGTACCTCGATGCTGGAATATACTTATATATATAAATATACTTTTGATAGAGTTCTATTTTTGTTTAAGTAATTTACTTAACTTTATCTTTATAGAATATAAGCCTATCAAACTTAATAACAAGAACTTTATAACTTTTTCTTTATCTTCTTTATCTTACAGTTAAAATAAATTTGCTGTTAAGTAATAAGGCGATTAGAAACTAAAATAGATCTTTATTTTTACTTAATCAGATTTTTTCTCACGAAGTTTCCCATAAAATGTTATTTCTTTAATCTTCTTCCAGTTCACCAAATTTATTATTAAACAAATAAACGATTGGTGTTTCATAGAACAACTAATATTATACAAGAAACCTAATCGCAAGGTTCCAAAAATATCAAAAGACAGAAAGTTCAAAGAGAGTCGCTTTCAGGCTAATAAGTTTTTAAAAATACAGACCAGTTTAATAGATCGCGTGTTTATAAAGGTACGTATTAGATTGTAGCTTCGTATTGTCTCTGGTGTGTTCATATTAGTATTGTTTAATACCAGTGACCCTTTTTATAAAATGTAACGGACTGAATAATCGCATATTATATTATAAAACTTTGTATTCAATAAAACAAAGTTGGTGTAATTTGAGATTGTCATGTTCATTGTATATATATTTAGCGACTTTCTAGGCAATCATTTTGTAAGTGACTTGAGTTTTTAGTTATTTTATAATACAATTCGCACCATGTTACAATAACACGAGTTCAAGGGCCAGTTTTAGTGGTCAAAAGTTTTCAAAGCAGTGTTCCTAAAATCAGTGTTAATTAAGAGCAAACAAAACGGTATTACTAAATTATAAAGGTAAGCACATTATAAAGGTTTTTTGTTTGCAGAGCCCCTATAACAATATTTACATGGAAGCTCAAATCTTATTTTTAGTTCTCGAATTTGTAAATTTGTACATGCAAATTCATAATTTTAGTGCTATTGAATGTATTTAATCAGATAGGTTATATTATTTTATATGTAAGAATATTGTTCAGGTAAATTCTTATAATCTGATTATTTCCACAGTAGACATTCCTGACTGAGTAAGATTTTCTCATGCACGTTTCTTCGTACATACATAAAGTAATTCAGTCAAAGCATGCATTGTGGGATTTTGAATAGGTTAATGCTTTTTAATCATTTTTAGTCAACTTATTTACTTAATTGATTCTCACAGTTTTATTTCATTTTATTTCGCATAACTTAACAATGTGTTGTATACGTAGGAAGAACTAGCGATGCTGGCTTTTATTACTGAATTAATCCCATTCATGTTAGTCGAAATATATACTCGTATAAACTCTTAATAGGAGGAGAGACATGTAATAATACGGCCGAATACAATAAATTATAATAAAACAAACAAAAAGCGAAGATAACAGAAATATAGGGGTGACGAAGTATCCAATAGTTTAGAAGTAATGTCTTATAGATTAATAAATTACAAAGGACTTTATTTTCAAAATTTTATTAATTTAGTAGATGAAATCTTTTAGAACCATTGTCAAAGGTTGTATTGATAATTAGGTAATAAATTGAAAGGAAATACATTTGAATTGTTTTTATACTTTTTTTTTGTTAATAATGAATTCATTCTTAGGTTTCAGAAAATTTTTATATCTTCATATAATTTACAATACCAAGGTCACTCGAGGTAATTTAGATACCGCGAGTGGTTATTTACGACAAGATCTGACGACAGATGAATGGCAGACATCTATAAACATTAAAACACTTATATTATAAACGTGACTAGTCATACAACAGGCGATGAGAGTTATAATTGATTAATGAAAAAACTGCAAAATTAATTTAATCTTGCCAATTACAGAGAGTTTAACAATTGAAGTGGTCCTATGATATAATCCATAACTGGAGTTGGTACAAAGTTTCATTGACTAAGTTTTGTACGATCTGTTCACTCACAGCTGAAGGGAATTGCTAAAGTACTTGCTTGTATTATTTGTCTAGTATTAAACTAAAAACAAATCAATAGAAATAAAAGATAAAGTTTAAAAAAGGTGATAAATAGCAACACATTTCCCGTAAACAATATATATATATATATATATATATATTTCTATTTAACGTATTATTACGGGGCCTGGAGACTGAACAAAAACCGTTGAGAACGACCTCTATGCTCCACCCAGTTATCCATTTGCAAAAATTCTCGGTAAACTCATAGGAAGGAAGCTTCGAAAGAAGTCACTTATGCCTTACTCTATTGAAGGCTTCGACACTATCTACCAGAAGGGTCAGCAGATAGCAGATAGTGCCAAAGCCGTTGGAACTGTCCCTTGCTTACAATAACAGTTACCCAACGGTGCGTAAGATATAAAAGAAGATCACCAGCCATTTGACCATAACAAAAGCCATATGAAGCTCATTGATCAATTGGTGGTCCTCGAATGATTCTAGGAACGCTTGATTGACGATAGTCTCCTTATGATTACTTTGGAGAGAAGAGAGGTAATGGCGATGGATCTGCAGTTAGTTAGTTGGGTCCAACCTACCACCTACTTTAGGGATCGGATGGAAAACGGCCCACTTCCATGGGATTACGTCTTTAAGGTTGAAGGACCGAAATAGACGCGTTAATATTAGAGTTAGTAGTAATAGAGACTTAGGGCCCATGTTCGTAACACCATTGGGAAAATGCCATTCGGCCCACTCGACTTATGATCGTCCAAGGGCAATGAAGACTTTCGGATAGTTCTAGCGAAACAATAATTATTATTGGAGATATTTTACATAATTCTCTGTAAATCTGACTAGAACTTATGTGAGTTTAACTTAAAAAGTAACTCACATCTATAATAACGTTTCTTGAAACTCTTATCGTCGAACATAAACCGCAATTAGCAGACCCTAAACGAATATCGTAAAATCTAAAGATTTAGATCTTTTTATTCTTTAACTCAAATGTAAACTATTTGTTATATCTCACAATAAATTAAATTGATCGAAAAGAATTGCGATGTAATGTAAATGTCAGAAGCAGTTTATTTACAATTTCGTTTGAGTGCGGACAGACATTTACAAGCTACTCAATATCTTTGCCTTTAAAGTTGGTGGGGGATAAGTTTGAGTATAAAATCTGTATAATCAAAATTCTACTTAATTAAAAATCTCGTGCCTCCAGCAGTGCAACTCCTATCAGTCGTTATCGTTACATCACCGTACTCAGTTCGTACACTGAGCGCTGCGACGTTGCGCGTCCACCATCTATGACAGATTTGACTCAAGTATAAGTTGAGTGTCTATTAAAAGTTTTGTGTTTGTTTTACACGTTATTATTAAACTAATTGATTACATCTTTAACCAATTTTCAGTTGCATAAATGAGTACATTTTAATTATAAATATATTTCATTTTACTAGTTCTGTTGTGAATACTCCTCAAGATATACAAGTGTTCAGATGATTAATCTTTGCAAAAGTAAGTACACACAATGCTAATGAAGAAACATATTTAATAATTTCTATTACTATTACGTATGTATATAAAATATTTGTTTTAAAGTTTTCAAAGTAAAATGATAGTACATTAATAAATATGATTTTTATACTTTTCTGTTTTTTTTTTCTAATTAAAATTTAAAAGAAGTGCATTAAATCCTTCCCATTTTTTTTTTGTTTAAAGGAAGCATATATAGCACTTGTGTAAAATCAGACGCTAGTTCTACAGTCACAGTCGAAATTGATAAGTGAGAAAATATATATAATACAAATTTATCCTGGTACTAACTAAACTATATTAATATATACCACTACTAGTTCTGTGATTCCCTCACATTTACAAGAGTTTAAAAACTTTTAATGTTAAAAGTAATAGCAATTAAGCTGGCTTTTGTGGCTAAAAGTTAATGAAAGAATATTCATATATTGACAATTTTTATTTTTTACACTATTAGTTATAAGTCACAGTTATATTTTAAATGTGAGAATAAATTTAAATATAAGTTTTAATATGTAAGAAAACTGTACAGTTTATATCATGCAATTTCTCTACAATGCTCCAATATTTATATATTCGCTATAAAATTGTATTTATTGGTCCCTAACCGACAATTGTTTTAATAAAATATTTTCTTTTGTATGTTTTCCGGACAAAAGCATATTGTACACTTCACAGGTAATTAATGAAAGTAGTCGTTTTAATTTAAGCATTAAATAACAAATAAACTTAGTTACTAAATCGTTTTAATAAATAACGCTACAAATTCGGTGTGAAGCAACGACTACATTTTGTTGTTAGTTATATTCGCTGCTGATCTGTGCGTTCTTTTATGTAACGAATATATCTATTATTTAAAAATGCGAAATGCTGTGTGTTTATAACTTAATTGCTTCCGTAATTGTAGGTTATTTAAATAAATGACAACAGCTCATAAGAGACAATAATTTAAGAAACGAAATTTGAAGAACATTATTTCCCAAATCTTGAAAATTAAGATAAATACATGTATATATATAAACGTAACAATAATATTTAGCGTAAGCGTATATCTAAAATAATACGTATTTAGGGTAGCTTTATTTAAAAATAAGTAACTTACTGTTTAAATTCGATTTATAGTTCGTTTGTTTTTTCTATCTATACCCTCGTCATTTTTTTTTTTGTATTTACCTATACGAATAGGTACTGTTAATTATTTGTGTTTTAATTTTATTATTAGGTTCAGATCAAATTTTTGGCTGCCATATAATATTAAACGTCTTACCTAAATATATAATATTTGTTTTTCCTTAAAAGAATTAATATTTGTTTTGCCTCAAAAGGATTCGATAAATATATCTTCTTCTATAACAACGCAAGAAAAAAATTACAAGTAACATTTATAGCTTCATTTTTTTTAAACAAATAAACTCACAAGGTTAAAATATTTAGCATGTTTCAATATAAGTAATACTTGACGGAAAATACATTTGTAAATATAATATGGAATTATTTTATGTATTATATAGATATTATGATGAGGCATTAGATCAGATCATCAAAAGATAGATCAATTTATTCAATTCATTAGAAATTTTAAAGCGTAGAAATATTAGAAGGTAGCCTCGTCTAAAATTTCTATGTTTGTAACTATTGTAATTACTTGCTAGCTTGTAACTACACTCTAATAAGCGATGTAGTATGGTAGTATAGTAGATGTAGAATGGTGAATTGTTCAAATACTAGCATAATTGTCGACTATACAAAGTCGGTGTGTTTTATTTATATCTATTCTATTTTAAATGGCGAAGAAATTATAATAAATAGTAAACAAACTACAAACAACACGTGTATATTCCATAATTACCAGAACTAAACAAAAAAAACCTCGAGACAGTCATAATTATAGGTAGGTAAGGTAATAATACAAAGCATGTCTTTGTATATAATTAATTTTATTATTTTTATATACGCTTTTGAATATTCACTACAATTATAATATAAAAGATGTATGATCTTAGTAATGTGATGAGTAAACAGCATCACACCGCATGTGTTGTTGAAATATATCATATTAATAAACACTAATTGGATCTTTACAAGTTTACAAGCATTGTTTACAAAGAGTAAAGTTTCTTCATCTTTTTAAGCATACTTTAAGTTAATAGTCAACGTAAAGTGAGCATAGTAAAAAATATATATTGAAAATAAATGCATAGTAAAAATTTATATTGAAAATGAGTGCAGACAAGAATAATTGGTAATTAAGTTATATTATAAATACATTAAAATATTCATTATTTACTTCTTATATAAGATAACTGCAATAGAAGTCTATTATCCATATATAGAGAATATTACTTGAAATATTAAATAAAACATCATAGATATATAGTATACTTTTTGTCAACAAAAGCTCATAAGCATTCATAGCCATTTAAATGAATTAAAGATATTTATTTACTGTTATCTTCATAATAAGAGACTGAACACTCAAAACAAATGAAGGATTAACTTTTTCCTTCTTAACATTCTGACACGGGTACGAAATAATAGATCTTAATCCAATCACCATTATTACTGCGATTGCTTTTATGATAGTGTAAATAAAAGTTTCAATTTTTTTTATTACGTTATAACTTTTATAACAAGAAAATAATAACCAAATCAATAAAATTTTCAATCTCGTGACGTGAGGGGATGTGCGTGGGAGGATTTAGATAAATAGCTTTCCACGATAATGCGTGTCACGTAATTTGCCAATATTCTACATAATGATTAATTATTTTTCAGCTTGGCTTACCAAATATCATTATATTTTGATAAAGGTACCTCTAGATAATTAATGACGTTGAATTAATTTGGACACATGAAGATCAGCTTATAACTTAGCGATCTAAACGGTAAAATATTATTTAAAATAATTTACTTTATTATACTGTCTATATGTTATCTTATTTTGCGTTCTTAGATATCTGAATATCTATTACTTATTACATTATACTTCACATTCAATATCCATTCTTCAATCAACGCCTTTATTGATACATACTGAAGATAGTCAATAGTGAATAATAGGAATAATAATAATTCACAATACGAATAATCTCACCCATTTAATATTACCTCTTGGACTAGCTCTTGTACTAGCTTCAAGCGGTATACAATGAGTAACAAAGCTGCAAGACGTCATATTCTGTAATTAACTCATTGAGAGACTAGAAGAGACTTAACTAATTTATTTCTTTCGCTTCGAAATTTCAGAGAAGGATTTTAAGAAGAAATACTATTTAGATTCAGCTATTACTAACTTTTTTATTATCTTTAACATAAGTTACTAGTACATATAACTTTTTAATAATCACTTTACGAAAAGTTAAAAACTTGCGAGTTTTGATATACTTAAAGAGATCATCAATTCTAAACTTTTGGTTGAAGGTTAATAAGAATTTAAAACCAACTTATTTATTTTATTTATTTATTTATTCATGCACCAGTAAATCACAATATACAATTTATTTAAAATAAAGTATACACAAAAAGGATGACTTATCTCTTAAAAGAGATCTCTACCAGAAACCCTTCGTTATCGGAAAAAATATTTTGATAATCGCGGTATAGGTACAATAAACATCGAAAAAAAATATATAAAAACATATATATTAAAAGTATTAAAAAGATATTCAAATATATATTAAATACATACAAATTACATACATACACATTTATATCTGAATATATAAACACATATTTCTTAAATATACAAAAATATAAATAAAATACATACTTACATAAATATAATATATATACCGAGGACATTTTAGAGGGAGAGGAAGTAATTCTTCAGTCTAAACTTAAAGGAAGTGATAGTGGGACAGTCTTCGTACAAGTGAGGAGGTAATGAGTTCCAGAGTTGAGCAGCAAGAACAGAAAAGGATTTGCGGTAATGGGCAGTGTTATAGTGAGGCACCTCAAGAAATTTTAAGGAAACACAAGATCGCTCAGGCAATTGTCTAGGTGGACATAATTGAAAGAGATCTTGCAAGTAAGAAGGAGAAGATTTTAGAAGAATTTTATAGAGAAGTGTTAATACATGCACATTCCGGCGGAAGCGGATAGGGAGCCACTTTAACTCACGGCGGTATTCCGAAATGTGGTCAAATTTACGCAACCCGTAGATAAAACGGATGCATAAATTCTGAAGTCGATCGAATTTGTCAAGTAGCTCCTCAGTCGCATCTAAATAACAAATGTCAGCATAATCAAGAAGAGGAAGTAGGAGAGATTGGGCAAGTATAATTTTAGTTTTAAAGGGAAGTAAATTTTGAAGACGTTTAAGTGAGTGTAGCGAACGATATAGGCGCCTGCTTATATCGCTGAAGTGAGCTACCCAAGTGAAATGGGAGTCCATGGTTAATCCCAGATTTTTTACAGTATCTAGGTACTGTATTGGAGTACCATCGTAAAGAATAGAAGGCAAGGTGGAAAAATTGATTTTATTGCGAGATTGCTTGTTATAAATTATAATGGCTTGAGACTTATTTGGATTAACTAGTAAACCATATTCTTCTGCCCATAAGTGTATGTTTTCAAGGTCGATGTTGATAGATGCTATTCCCTGTTCGATTGTAGAAAAAGTGTCGTGTCTGTAAAGCTGTAAATCATCTGCATAGAGATGGTAGGAAGAAGATATTATTTTAGAGACTTCGTTTATAAATATAGAAAAGAGTAATGGAGATAGTACGCCGCCTTGAGGTACACCAGCAGAAAGATCCATCCAATGAGAAGAACTGTCATCGGATTTCACAATCTGCCGACGCCCGTAAAGATATGATTTGAACCAGTTTAAAACGGAAGGAGATATAGAGAAAGTGGAGAGGATACCAAGCAAAATATCAAAGTCCACTGAATTAAATGCATTACTAAAATCCAGAAGAACGAGTATCGTAAGCTGTTTATTATCCATCGCATATCGGATATCATCAGTAACTTTGATTAGTGCTGTGGTAGTGCTATGATGAGGACGGAAACCAGATTGAAAAGGACTTAAAAGATTATTACCAAGAAGGAATTCAGAGAGTTGCTTGTGTACAGCGTCTTCGAGAATTTTTGAAAGGAAAGGGAGTATAGATATTGGTCGATAGTGAGAAGGCAAGGTAGGATTACTTATTTTAGGTAAGGGAATTATATGTGCTGCCTTCCATGCAGAAGGGAATGTGAAAGTTCTTAAAGAAAAATTTAAAATATAAGTTATAATAGGTAATAGGATATCGATTATAGGAATAAGCATATCTCTACTAATGTCGTCATTACCGACGGCCTTAGAAGAGGTAGAAAGTAGGAAATTTTTCACATCTCCCTCCGTTAAAACCTGGAAGAAAAAAGGAGAATCACAGATAGGTGGGGTGACATTTGACAATTGTTGCAGGGTTTTAGATTTACGTTCTTTAGAAAGTATTAAGGGTGGAGAAGAAAAATGTGTATTTAAAAGATTTAAATCAACAGTGTGATTGAGAGTATTACGATTTTTACCCACACCTAGTGACTTTAAGAAGTTCCACATTTGTGGACCCGAATGATTGTGTATGGAAGAAAATATATGACGACGTTTTGCATCCCTACACATTCTATTACAGAGATTACGCAGTGTTTTGTAAATTTTAATTTTATCTGGAGATGCATCTTTTTTGCAATTTTTTTTAGCTTTATCCCGTTTCGCCATGAGTTTGGTTTGAATGGGATTTATAAACAATTTGATCTTATTTTTAAGTATTAGTTTCTGTTTCATCCATTTTCAACATAATTACAATAATAAAATTTTTCAAGACGGCACTAATAAAATATAATATATTGACAATTATAAAAACGAAGAATTTAAAACCTAAAAACTCTTAAAGCTAATTCTATTACCTACAAATAATCATAGCAAGTAACTTAATAATAAAAATTAATATATCTCACACAAAAATTATTTAATCGAAGTCTCCATATTAATTGATACGTATAAAAATGTATAAAAAAATAATAAAATTATCAATAACATTATATTCCGTTTGCGAATTATATAATAGATTTATATAATTCATCATTAATTAATTAATAAAACTAATAATGAGATCGTTAAGAAGCTGTTTAATTCTTGCCACCCGCTTAAAGTTGAGTTCGAATATTTTATTAATTTATTTATTATCTCCATTATCTAACAATTAAATATAGTTCAATAAAATGTCATATACAATATAATATAACTTTTTTCTGAATAAATATTTTTCACTAAGATCCTTAGGTCAAATAATCCTCACAGTAGGCATTCATAGGAATATAGGCTCAGATAGCTAAGCAAGGCATTCTTATCACCGTTTTTTCAGATCTCTTCAGGTCTCACGGAGTGACGTACTCCATTAGTCGCGAGTTGACACGTGCTTCAACTGACTTCAAATGAGTAAATGCTTTTCGATCCTTTTTACTAAAATCATTGTCTTGATTCTCAGTGTCACTTATATCAAGATAATTTAATAACATAACTCATTTTTTATGTAAAATTTGGTGATTTCATCCAATAAATAGATATTTATTGAAGAAAATAACAAAATGGTTACATTAGATTAATTACAATAAGACAAGCCCAGTGTATGCAAATGGATGAAATATCTAGAAAAAGAACTAAGTCCATTCTTTTGTAGGCATATAGAAATGTTTAAGTATTTAGGTTCAATATTATATTCATACATACTTAACATAACCATTATATTTTATTTAAAAGATTAAATAACCAATAAAAATAACGATTGTTGCCTTTTTTTAGTGGATCGAAATATGTGGAACTTAAGTTGTTGAATCATTTGCAGGATTTATATTATAATGTACATCACCTATTGTTATATTTCTTTTGAAAAGAGCAACTGTTGAGTTTCTGGCCGGCTCTTCTCAACAGAGCGGCATTCCGAGCCGGTGGTAGCTTACTTACGGACGGACTACACTGACCTTTTTTTGTATTGTAGTAATTGACGATTCAAAAGTGCGTGTAAATGCCTACTTGAATAAAGATATTTTGAATTTGAATTTAATATTATTTCTTTTAAAACTAAGTTTTAATTATTTGACTTACAAGCTTAACCAATTTAGTAAGCAATAAAAAGAACGTGACAAGTTCCCGGTAAAACGTGAAAATAAATTAAATTAAACGACTTAGAACAATATCCGAAGTTTATAAGAAAAATTAGTTGGCAAGTTCTTAATTTTCTAACTGCGCTCTGTAAATCTCTCAGGATAATCTTGTAAAACTCATAAAAAGAGGAAGTAAGGCGAGAGAATTTTTAGAATAATGTTTTTTAATTCGCTAGTAGCTGTGAATGTACATTAATTTAAATAAAGGAGCATATTATAATATAACTTACTCGTTTACTTTGTAAATATATACGTAGATACAATATATATAATAATTTATCACGTTGGCATTATACCCAAAAATCACTTAATCAGTAGAAGTAGTATAAGTACTGTAGCTAAACTCTATCGCCTAACAAACAGCATGAATGGTTCACAACAAACGTGGTCTAACGTTAGTGGATCTTATTAATAAATTAATACCATGATGTTAGTTGAAAAATATAAAAATGAGCTTTAAACTAGAAAAGGAGAAGCATTTTATAACATGGTTGATTAAAAAAAAAAAATAGCAAATAAATAGCTCTAACAAAAAGCGGAGTAAGAGAAATCTTAAGAAGATGAATTCGGAACATAAAGAATTGAGTTGAAAAGGAAATTTCCGGAACTTGTGGATTAATAAAGTATTTTAGATTTTACCTTCCAAATAAAATGTAAGTTAAAAACTTGATAACGAAAAAAATATACAACATATTTTACATATAAAAATATTTAATATTTTTTAAAAGCGTATTGATTAGAAATACAAACTCGTAAAAATAAATAAAATCTATACCCGATTTAAATTTTATAAGAAATAAGGAAATAAAGATTTTCAACATGATCTATTTGTATTTTTAATATTAATCAAACATTTTGATAATTAATTCTTACAAGAATACAATAATTATTACCTGACTACTTGCCGTCATCATTGTTCATAAAGTCGAATGATATCTACAAATATTTACACTTATTTTATGCACAAAAAATATAATTTATAGTAAAACATGCCAAAGTAGCAATAGCTGACTGACAGCAACATCTACCTGAAAGTTGTTTTAACAAACAAAAAAAAAATCTAAAAATTTTGATAAAAGCGCTTGAAAATAAAAACATAGTAATATCAAATCAAATAATACGCTATCAACTAAAAGCCGTCACTTTTGATTTATTATAATTAAAATGTTGTGATGATTTCATCAAGTTCCACCAACAGTGTATCTTCCATCAGTTGTTCTGTATCAGTTCGTAGTGTAAGCGCAGTGACGTCGCGCGTCCACGATCTGCGACAGACGCGACTGGCGCAATGTCGAGTGTCTTCTAAAAGTTTTGTGTGTTTTACTAAAACGCTATTATTTAAATAGTTGTACTCTGATATATTAATAAATAGAGGTGAATGTCCTTTTTTAATAATTACATCTTTAGTTTTTTCAGTAATTTGAACAAATATAGTCTGAAATAATATGATTTTAATAGTTCGTGCTTAATCGTTGGAAAGGTAACTCACTATGCTAAAGCTGCAATATACTTAATCATTTCAATTAATATTACATACATACATTAAATGTTTGTTTTAAAGTTTTTAAAGTAAAGTTATGGTACTTAAATAAATACATATATGCAAGTTAACACTTAAAATCAACACATTATAATATATTTAAAATTGTTTATTGTAAAAAAAAAAAAATTAAATGAAGTTTTTAAAACTTTTCAGGGCCTGAAAAAGGGTTTCATAGTCACGCTGAAAGGTTTTTTTATAATAAGACTAGAATATTTAAATATACGATTATAAATTGTATGACTCTCTCACATTCACAAGGTTTTAAAAGGTTCCAACTTTCAACAATTAAGCTCACCAAGTCAGTTAGTAATTAGAACAAGGAGCTTTGCAGATGTGTTTAATATGCAATCTTTTTGTGCACTAGTAACTATCAAATCACAGTTTAAATTATATGAGAACGAATTAGAATCCAGGTAGATCGTGGTTTGGCAGAAATAATATAAAACAATTGATTATGCAATATGATTGTCGATGCTCTGACATTCAAAAGTAACGGTTAATCAACCTTTTTTATGTGTTATTTTATTAATAAAACAGGTATTACAGGTAGGTAGGTCATTGTAAATACCATTAATTACAAAATAATCATAATAAATAACAACATAGATACACGTAATATAATACTAGTTTCAATTATGAATATGAGTCTTAAGTAAAACTTCACGTAAGATTTACAAAATATAAATAACAAATAAAGATAAACAATAAGTATGTTACTTACATGAGACGTTAATATTATTTCATCTCCAATGTTGTTGTAATATTATTTGAACTGATTTCCCTTATATGTTTTTTGGACCAACTTGACCCTAAATTTATCCCTTTACATTGTTTTGGTTTAATTAAACAATTTTATGTTATAACGTTCTTATAGAAGTCTCTTTGTTTATCTTTCAAGTGATATTATTAATATAGTTAATTTATTGCTTACGTTAGGTCCTACTTTATAGTTATATCTAGTATTCATTTGAGTTTTAGTGCCATTCGCTAAAATACTAAAATAGTTAAAATAGTTAGTGATCTTGCATGTTTTATATGAATGAGAAGGTAAAATGTAATCTTATTCTTATGTATTTTGTATTTTGCACTATATATAGGTATAAAAAGTGATAAAAATAGAAAACTAAAAATTCACATAGTCAATATATAAATCCTATCAAAAACAGATAAATAAATAAACAGTTCTTTTTTGTTGCTTAGAGTGACTCTCGTATAAAAGCATTTTTTAATTACTTGCACGTTAGTTACACGTCACATGTGTTATTTACGACACGACACGACACGACACGATGCAATATGCTACGACACGATATGATATGATACGATAAAAATAAAAATAAATATACTATGTAAATAATGTTTTATAATATACATATATGTAATATAAAATATGTTTCTTATAAAATACAAACAAAAATAAAAAAGAACAATTTCAATGACTTTTACATTATGTTCTGTATATATTATAATACTCGTATTTTCAATCAATGAAATCAGAATTCGATTAAAAGTAACTTTAAAAAGAAGTAATGAATTTTGAAAGTGTTTTATATTTACGAGTCTATATCTATTAGGGGCGCCAAGAAACCCTCAATTTCGACTCGCTGCGCTTGCGAAATCTCGGGTGCCGTTTGCATGTTGAGCGAAGCGAGCCTAGTGTATTGACTCATCGTTTCCCATTGACTTTAGTGGGATATCAGTTTTTTGACATGATATTAAAAAACAAAAATTTTTTTTAAGGACATATTTCAAAAATTTTTTTAAACACCATCACCTAATGTGTGTCTTTTTGATTGCAAAGTTTCATAATTTTCTGTCAAGTAGTTTTCGAGGCAATTCGTGACAAAGAATGCAAAAAGTCTCCAGTAAAACGCTCCGCTCACTTCGTTCGCTTTGCTCAACTATCAATAAGAATATTTTTGATATAGATACTTACGATCTAATCTTATCTGTAGTAGGCATTGCTGTCTAAACAAGACATTCTATTGATAAACATCAAACTAAGTCTCAACTCAAGTAAAACTACTTTACTCGTCATAGTAGCCAAGAAATCTATCTCATAACGATATGCTCCCTTAGCCGCGTGACGCGTGCTTCAACGGATTTCATATACGTTCATGATTTTTAATTTCACTAATTTTAATCGCCATTTATGATAAATTTAACAACTTAACTGTATTATGTTATTTTTATTAATACAATTAAGTATATCGCAGTGTTGAATTATCATTCAAGTAACAGTTTTATTTATTCATAAAATTTACTGTAATATACCTATATGTACAAATAATTGATTTAAGAATCTATAACAGTTCCTAAAGATTAAAAGCTAAAAATTTTGGAGAAAGTTCATAATTTCCTAACTCTGCGCTGTAAATAACCTTATAAAAGTTACAAAAGAAGGTAATTTTAGAACGCTCGGACTGACTTACTAGTAATTTGCATTAGATGATACTTTTAAAAATAACTTTACTAAAATAACCTACATTACATTAATAACAGTCCAAACTCCAAAGACTTTTTTCCTATCTTTAAGGCTGGAAACGCTCTTCTAATATACCATTTGATAGTGATTTAAAAGACCAATATTGTCAAAATTTGTTGTTACTACAAACTACTATTTATTGTAATAATTGAAGATTCAAAAGTGCATTTAAATGTCTATTTGAATAAAGATATTATGAATTTGAATTTGAGTTAACAATTGATGATATAATATTGGAAATCGATCATACAGTACTGAGTAAAACAATATAATATAATGAACAAAATTTAAGAATATTTCAGTAATAAGTTAAACATTTGTATCAATTTTCGCGACAATTAGGAATTTATTTAAGGACCTTAATAGACACATTACAATGTTAAATATTTTTCATTGTTTAAAAGTCGTTACTTTTTCATTGCAACGCTTATTTCGAAATAATAACTATATTTTACTTTAATTCTTAAAATTATATTAAGCATACTGATATTATATTAAAAATTAATATTTACAGTTATGAGTGTAGCAGATTGTAGTAACTGAGTTTAATAAAAGTAAGCTACAGACTCGTTAGTAGCGGTGTTGTGTATGTATGCGTGAGAAGCACTGAGGCATCTTACAGTAAATATATAACTTTGGCCTTATTTTGATTGTACGAATAGTAAATGTACGAATAATAATAATAATATAGGACATATTTTCAACTGAGTTCTCTCAACCTGTTATATTACGTAGTAAAGTTATTAGATAATAATAATATCTCTATAATAATATTGTAAGTCTAGTATACTAGTCCTACTTATTTCACGTACCTGTTGGTCGGTTGTTCAAATCCGGGCAATATCGATAAAATTTTCATTGTACATTTATTAATAAAAATAATAATAAAAATAAAAAAATCTAAATAGGACTAAACCTTACGATAGTTTTAGTGAATTTCAGATAACATATTGATCTCTTATTAATTATTCATACTCTTAATACATTATTTTGTAATTTATTTTCGTTAATTTCAACTTCATATTTAGTTTTTTTTTTTTTCACAAAAGTAGGAAAATTTATCTTTGTCGCAAAATGTAATATTACCAACCAGCCAAAATTTCTACAGAACGCTTAATTATTATCCACAAAGCGCTCCCTCGAAGCGTATTTAATCGCTTTCACAATTCATGATAATTTTCATTATTTATTAATTATACGTACGTACATAATACAGATGTATGAATATTTTTCGACAGTTAAAAAAATATTAATAAAATTGCCTCAAATATAAAAATAATGTACTTTAAATAAATATACAAGTCGTGACTGCATGGACGATGCAAATCAGGAAGTTGAAATCAATGAACACTTAAGCTGTTAACCGTCAATCCGTGAGTTGTTGACTCTTTATATTTATCGTGCAGATGTTGCTGTCTGAGGCTGACACTACCATACGATTATCAGAGTACCTGCGTCAAGCGCCAAGTGGAAAAAGATTTTTGACATAATGGATCTGTAAAAAAAGTGAAGGGAGAGCTATTCAATTGAATCTGGCTTCATTCTTAAACTAAGATAAGGTCAACACTGATGGTGCTTTTATTTAATAATACTTATATAATAACTTTAAGGAACTTACTTATTACTAACAAAAGTAAATACATTGTTTAAAATTTTTATTTACTTACATTAATAATAACATTTGTATTATTATTCAATATTTTTGCTATTATAAAAAATATATATTATTAATTAATTCTTACATAAATTGTATCCCCTGCACAATAAGTTATTTTGAGGAACAGTAACATTACCAAAGCACAAATTTAATAGTCTAAAACTACTTTTATTTCTACTTTTAGAACCGCTAGCAAATAACTTAATCACACTACAACGGACAATTAGTTTCCTCCCTCCATTTGTAACACGGGCGTGATTGTTTTGAATTGGGAACACATGTCACTATAATCTGTTGTAAAGGACTGAATTAATTACTTGAAGTTTAAGATAATATTTAGTATTAGCAAACAATTATATATACATAATGTATTGTAGGAGTTTGGGCATAATTCGGTAAGTCTTAAATTTAAGTGTCTTTCACCAATTTTTAATTAAGCTATAATTCGACTGAAATACTTAAAGACACACAAAAAACAGATGAACTTTATGAAAAGATGCAACTTTCTAAAGAACTGTTAAAATATTCATGACTATAGAGGCTAGACTTTAGTTTCAGAAGAGGACATTTTGTACCGTTATTTCTTTTAAATTATTTTAATTCACATCAATCAACACGACTCGTGTGACATCGCTCATTATTTTATTTAATTAAGCAACGCACACTCTTTGTATGACAATGTACCGTATGTACATCACAAAACTTATTGTGAATGGTGACGCTTATAAACAAAATTTCTCAAACATTTAAACAGTATTTTGCGTTACTAAAAAAAATCGTTCTTTAAAAACTCGTAACGCCAAAATATCGTCTTCAAAAAGTTAACAAATCCTTCATGGACTTAAGTCTACGCATATATATAAAAGTTCCATAAGATATCTTAGACCCTCCTTTTCTTAATTTTAAATCTAAATTCAAAAGTTTATAATTAAATAAATCTTATAACATTCAAGAGTTTTTAGTGGATCGAAATGTGTTGTTCAATCATTTGCAGGATTTATACATAACGTACATTATCTAAGATTGTTAAATTTCTTTTAAAAGTACCAACATTGTAATAATTTGTTGTAGTAATTTATTGTAATAATTGGCGATTCAAAAGTGCGTGTAAATGCCTACTTTAATTAATATATTTTTGAATATATTGATTTCAACGTTAGCAGTGTCGTATTCTATGATGAGATTATATTAAGTCGGCGTCGAAAGCTTTTCTGGAATTCGATCTTAAAGCATTCGCTGCTCTTTAGCGCTGATAATAAAATTTTGTATCATTTTAAAATTGATATTATATAGATAGAAAGTTTTCAACACGGCAAACGGTCGAATGAACTTTGCAATTTTGCAATCTCAGAATATAAAGGAAACTGCGATACGATGACAAGGTTTTATTGTACCGTTTACTATTACTACCTTCTCTACTACTTACATATAATACTTTTGTTTTCAAAAAGTTATTTCGATTATATATTATAAAATGCCTATAATAGTGTTATTTTTTGTTAACATCAGTTCGAGAAATGAGTCGCGGTAAATTAAAGATATACGAGTATACATCTTATTATTATTAACACTGAAAATATTAACATCATACAGACTTAACATAACATACATTAAAAGCATATTATTCTTATTTAAATCAGTTTAGTGCTGAGCAGTGATCAAAGCTTTTTAATGTTGTTGTGAAAACTATAAACTAGTAAGTACCTATAATATAACAACTAAAATATATCCAAATCTGCATTACTGGGTACTATACGTATTTATTAAAATACTTAAAGAAGAAATTAGTAAGAAATATTTTAAGTAATAATAAATTATACGATTTTTACTATTTTCTTCTCTAATAAAAAATTTAAAAATAGTACAACGTAATATGCTCTAAACATGAAATACACGTACTCGTAATGTTATATATATATTTTACTTTAAATGTGTGATTTTAAAACTTGTTGCTACCAATTAAAACTAAATTAATGAGATTTACAAGTGACAACGATGCCAGATTAAAATATTTTAGGAATGAATACACAAAATGACTACCCTGCGATCCAACGCTCTTTCCATGACGTGCCGGGCTTGCATCCGTGTCGCGCCCGTCCTTCCTGCCCCGCCTGTTCGTGCTACATAAGTCGGCAATGTTATTTACAACTTTTTATATAAAGCGAGCAAATCCGCCTGTAAAAGCTAGTAGTTAATGAAACAATAGTAAAATTTGTGGCACATAAGCAAATAAATAATTTTCGATAAAATAATAAAGTATTTTTGTATTTACATAATATACATTAAATAAACCTACAATATTGTTGCTTATTCAGAACAAGTGCTGACTTAGAAAATATCACAAGTAATATTTTTATTTGACTAATAGAACGTTAAGAAGACTTTTATTGCACATAAAATTTTTACTCATAAATTAAATAATATATAAAGAAAAGATAATTATGTAACGTATATTATAAAATAAAAGATTATTCGGTGCAATATAAATAAGGCCGCTGACTGGTCTGATGCTAATATCTTTCCCGTAGAAATAGACTGAAGTCCTAGTATTCATTATATATGGAAATGTCTAATTACTTTGCCCCACAAACAAAGTGGCTAACAAAATAGCAACTTGACATTCTGAAGTTAAATAACAAAACATTGTCCCTAATGAAGATACTCATACAACATTCAGTAGAAATGCCTAACTAAATATTTCATAATTTGTTTCATGATATATTGATAAATAAACGGAACTTTATTGTTTACACGGACAATTTTATTTGTGTGCTTTGTATACTTTTACTATATCATACAAAGTATTGTGTCATTTGCATTGCATTTGGCTCAGAGGATCAAGATTAGATATAGAGTTTTTTTGTACAAAAATGTAGTCTACATCATTCCTGATTTACTGATACTGAACGAATAATTATCCTTTGTACAACAGGAGTACCTTAAAACTATTGCCAAAGACGCTTCAATGCTTCACTTTATAATAAAAAATATAATGTACTTCCGGACAAAATTGTAAACACTTAATTTAAAATGATTTTAGAATTTTACTCTAGAAATTATATAAAATAATAATTCTTAAAAAAACTGTATATTTCAAATAAATTATTATATTATACATATTAACTAAATAAATAAATTAATATATAACTGTAAAATGTTAAGAGTTTTCAAATATATTTATAATATATATGTATATGTTAGGCCCAAAGACCGAAAACGCTCAGTGGACGGAAAAAACGGCCACATCGCGTTCTGGCTGTCTTCAAATGCGCAGAACGCGTTTTGGCTGCTCTTAAACGCTCGCAACGCGTTCTGGTAATTGTCGAACGGCCAGAACGCGTTTTGTCATCCGTCAAGCGCTCAGAACGCGATCTTAATGCTTGCCACTCTCTACCTGCGTACAATAAGATTAATTTTATACTTATAAAACAAATGAATCTTGATTATTGTTCCACGCATTTTACTTCTTGTGCAGTACGGAATAAACTTAAATTTATGATCTTTTGGTTAATTATCAATTATTGTTCTTTGGTTCTTGGAAGAAATTTACACTACATATACACTTATATTGCAGAGTATATAAAATATGAAAGAATGAAAAATTGAATAGGAAAAGTTATTAAAAACCTTTTGTTATTTTGGGATTTTTTCAACTAATTTTGAACAATAGAGGCCTACCGTTATTGGCAATAGTTATAAATTTTATTCTATGATCCTCTGTAATTAGTTTGATCTTTTCAGCAAATTCAGAACAATGCACGTACCGATGACTACATACAAACTTTTGTTTCAATTATTTCCAAAATGATACTATTGTCTAGAGATATTTTTTCGACAATATTCCAATTTAATTACATCCAATGACACCGAGGGGGGTATTGCTTTTGAGTATATAACAACGAACTTGAGTTCATGAAAAATCTGTACAATTCTCGTCAGTGCAAAGACAAGACCAGTTTGTCGTTGACCAAGCAACTTATTAAACTCAATTGAAAAGTTTAACTTTCGTTAAAATGACTGATAAATCAGGGAAAGAAATTTTTTACGATGAAGTGAAAACAATTTTTGAGGATTGCAGCGAGAACAAGGAAAACGTCGAAGACACAAGTAGAAGGAAAAATTCTATTATGAATAGAAGAAAAAGTTCTATTCGTAAGGAACAAAGCAATGCAAAAAAGAATTTACAAAAACAAGCAGAGAAAATGGTAGCATTGTCCGATCAAAATTTTCACCAGCTGAAATCGGAACTAGTGTTGTCGTAAGAGTTCCCGATGTTGATCGCGGACGATTAGCTCCCAGAAACGTGCTAGCAGTTGCCACTCAGGTTCCTCCGGTCTTTACAAATTAGGTACAAAAAATGGTACTCTCGAACGTCTTTATGCTCGCAATTAATTTACAATTTCCGACAGTAACTTTGTTAAAGAAAGTGAGGTATCCGCAGAAAAACTATTTCTTTACGATTAGCTTCAACTCTATCTTCAGGAAGCAAATAAGGTTTTGTTTATTGTAAGTGTAAACGATATTGTACTGATAAGAAATGCACTTATCGAAATTTGAATGTAAAATGTAACTCGAAATGTCATTCAAGCAGTATTAGTAAAAATAAGTAATGTTTTGATGTAATAAAAAACATACGTCCTTTGTATTTATTTGTAGTCATAGAAGATTCAATTATTTAAAATTATGTGAAAAGATCATAAATATAAGTATATTTCGTACCTCGAAATAACTTATGTGTGTAGAATAATAATCAAAATTAATTTGTTTTATAAATACAAAATGAATCTTATTGTACGCAGATAGAGAGTGGAACATAATACGACTCAAACATTAAGATCGCGTTCTGAGCGCTTGACGAATGACAAAACGCGTTCTGGCCGTTCGACAATTACCAGAACGCATTGCGAGCGTTTAATAGCAGCCAAAACGCGTTCTGTGCATTTGAAGACAGCCAGAACGCGTTGTGGCCGTTTTTTCCGTCCACTGAGCGTTTTCGGTCTTTGGGCCTAACATATATAATAATTATATTTTTCATCCTGAATAATTTCTATATTTTCACGGCAACAGAGAGAACTTGATGAAGCGATTGGTTGAAAATTGGTTTGATATTGACTTAATTTCTATAATATTACAATATAAAATTATACTCAGATACATTTAATATTGAAATTACATAAAAGATATCTCTTATCTCCCGTAGGTAGCGCACAGCTTTATATTCTAATAGCTTCTAAATGTATTTCCAAGAAAAGACCACTTGCAATTAAAATTTACCGTTGTGGGGTAATTTTACTGTCAAAGCTTTTAACAACACAACGCGATGATATTCAGTGTTTTAAGAAATAATTACTTATAAAATGGGATAATATTTACTTAACATTTTGTAATATATTTTTGTATAACACTAAATATGTTTAACAATGTCGGTAAAATTATAAATTTTTCTTCTTGTTTTGAAATTGCTTCTTATTCTTGAAACTTCTTATACCATAAATTCAAAAGATTTATGACAATCAAAAGAAATTCTATAACAAATTTCCTTATAACAACAATAAAACGACAGTTAACATAAAATTAACTTACACATTTTTGGTTACAAAATATAGAACATTTTAAAATTTTATTTATACTATAAATATCTACAAAGTGCTTAATTACTTCCGCTCCTTACCTTAGCCTTATTTATTTACTTCAACAATTCATGGTATTCTCATACATATTATAAAAGCAAGAATATTTTCTAATAATAGAAAAAACTTATTTTTATTAATTATTGAAGAAAAAGATTAAGAATTTGGAAAAGAATTACCAGCATCATAACTGCTTAAACGTTGGAGCTCAGGAAATTAAAAGCAGTAAACGTAAGATGTTAGCGGTCAATCCCTATACTTGCGCATATAGTTTTTGATTACATTACTATATACATTATCCCAGTCATAGTCCCGGCGCTTGGGAGTCCACATCTGAAGTATTCCTATCGTCTCAAGATACTCGCTCAAACTCGCTCAATGTACTTTAATATTATGCAATATTACCAGGGGTATATAAAAATAAGACACAAAAATATTCAATTCTTCTCCGAAACCTCTCTGGATCGTTACAAGGTTCCGAAGTATTAAATTATTTTCATTCAGATTTCTAAAATCACGTTTATTTAGTAAATCTTGTAATTGACTGAATTAACACATTTTTACTCGATTTCTATGAATAAAAATTGGTATGAATTATTCATTTAATTATATATTTTTCTTATACATTTTTGAACAAAATTATATAATCTTAAAATTATACTATTAAGATTAAAGTTACCTTATTAATGAGACATATTTGTACAAGCGTCGAACCTATAATTAAAACTCTACAACATTCTTATTTGTACAGCTTTTTCTCTTAACATGTCTATAGTCAAATATGACCTAACGTTTTTTCGTTCAAATAAACGATATATGTATTGGTTCTGTTTAAATAGAAAATGGTAGAGAGGTAAAAAGGTGATATACCTGTATCATTTTACGTTTATAAGAGAGATTAATTAAAAGTTCAGATCATAAAGAATAAACTAATGCCCAAAGGTAATTGAAAAGATCATATATTTCGGTTCTTGTAACTTTATAAAAAGAATGTTTCACCATAGCTCAAGGGTAGCGTCGTATAAATCAAGACAATGAACCGATTTTGTGTCCAACATTACAGCGGTAATTTTGTTTGCGAATTAGACCTTAAATTATTTAGACCTTCAAGGGTTAGACTGAAAGCTTCGTTCCACGTGTAACTTTATTTGTTCACTATATGTATAGTTGTTATTTGTTGTCTATTTCTGTTTATAAATAAAAATGTTTTCATTAATTGAAATATTTTAATAAGAAAAGATTTAAGATTTATTTTTATCATAAAAGCATATTTTCTTTCCGAAATTAACAAAATGTTTGACATTGCTTATAAATATTTAAGCCACCATTACTTAGATTAGCTTACATTCGTGTACTCAGCTCGCCTGTGAACGATACTTGTATGTAGTTTGGTAACAAAATGTTGTGAAACTAATTTTAAGAGAATCATATTTTAAGTTTTTTTTTAAAGTTTTTTTTAATTTTATGAAAAATTTTAACATTAAATAACCATAATATTTTCAAGGATTTAAAAAAAAAAACAAAAAGTTTTTTCCTTTACAGCTATTATGGAGAAACGAAATGCCAAAAATGTGACAAAAACTTTTATATGATTGTTTTTGCGGTTTTAAATGAATCTATTGGTAGTATATAGTAGATATTCAACTATTTTATTAGAATGGGTATGATTATTTATCAGATAGACATATTTAAATATCTAGTATAATAATATCTATAGAGAGCAGAAACGAGAACAATAAAAATCAAATCTAGTGAGATTGCACTCAGTGAAGTGGAAGCACCGTTATGTATAAATTAATATTCAATATTATTTATATTACATCCAGACATGCTGTTCTGTTCTAGAACTTGAAAGTCTTATTGTAATACAAGGACTGAAGGAGCAATGTTTTATTGTATTTTGATTGAAGATACAACATACCATAGCATTACCTAAAGTAAATACAACTTTTTTTAAATAAACGTTTACTTGGGGTTCCTTTTTTTTATTAATTTCGACTAATCTAAAGTGTTTAGTGAACAATAAATTGATGAATTAGTAAATTTAAAAAATATTAACCGACTATAAAATCAGTTACTTAGGATAGATGAAGACAGAAACCACTGATGTCTTCCAGGCGAAAATAATCTTGATCCAATTTTGGTTAAAAATTAAAATTACATTCCATTTTGTGTGGATTAATTTTGTAGGAACACATCTGAGGTTGATACTAAAATCGTATTTTCGATCGATTAGTTATTATATAGCCAGCCTTAAGTAATATTTACTTAGATAGACTGTTTGGACTTGTCTCCGTTGGAGGTTCAAGAAATGTTATAAAACACAAACTATATTTTTTATAAAAAAAAACTTTCAAATGTTGTTACAACCTCCTCCTTGACTCCTTGATATAACATTTTAAAAGTTAGCAATACCATATTTTATTAGTCCAGAACTCGATTTAATGTTAATATTTTTCAAATGATCGCTCGCTCTTCACCGATAGTAATAAATAGAAAAATATATATAATATTTTTTTGAGATTGGTAAATGTGAAGATAATTATTGATATATATAGGTAGTAAGCACCAACACGATGATCGGTCAAATGATCGTTCTGGTTAAGTTTACTTTACTTATATTTTCCTTTTAACGAGTAAATTTAACGAAGCTTAAAACATATAAACTTATAAGTTGGAAAGTTTTAGAAAATATCGCAGAATATAAAGTAGATGTGAATTAATCAGAATGTACTTTACTATAAAAATAAGATTAAGTTATTCAAAACGTTTTTTACCACTATTATTTATGTTGACGTTAAACAACGAATTAGCATATTGTTAAGTACATTCTCAATCTATTGTTTATGTGGCTTGTGGAGTTTTTAAAATGATATGCAGGTTGAATTTAGAAATAATATTTATTGCGACTGTATGCTTCTAATGACTAACAGAGAATGAAAGCATTGAACGCTCCAGACTCGAAGCCTGTCGATTTTCCCGCGCCGGTCATTTGCAATCAGGTTTCAGTAAACACCAAACACAGCCGTTATCAGGCCGGCTTATCGAATTGATTGCGATGGTTCTAGTTGTTCGTACATTGCTCATTGATCACAATAAAAAAAACCCGGCTGAGTTTGTTGTGTGGTTCTTCTCAGACCAAGGCGCGTTTGGAACTCTCGTAGGCTCATTTTAAGTTGGAGAATGTCTTTACAGAAGGTCTTGTTTTAATACGTACGATATCAAAATAGGTCCTCCTGTCACTTCCTTTTGACATACATAAGTACCAGTGATCACTGGTATGAATTCAAAGTGGAAAATATATAAATAAATTAATTAATATCCTATATATGACCCAATCTAGGTAGTGGTCCCTATTGCGCTTCCGCTAAAAAACACTTATGACTCTTAAGTAAACTTGCTGAACTGCAACTAAAACTGCTTGACTGAACTTCATATGCAACTGAACATTCTTTTAAAATTTAAATACACTTTGCAAATTTATAAAATATCAAGACTTAATATTATTCTGTGTTAATTACGTTTAGTTTGAGTTCAATATTATTATCTTCATTTCGAGAGTAAAACATTTTAATTTCTTCTACAGCATCCTACAGAAATATATTTAATATATAGTAATTTACCACTTTTTTTCGCAAATACAGAGAAACATGATCAAAATCATAAAAAATAAATTAACTATGAGCGTAAATATTGAAGGAAATAATGATAAAGATTGTATTTTTACGGCCGTTTCATAAAAATATTGTTCAATGACATATATCTACAGAAATGGAACATTCGTTTGTAGTATTTGATGTTATCACAATTATATTACACAAATACTTTTGAAGATGAAAGAGTTGAGTAAATAAAATAAACTCTTATTTTATTTACTCTTTTCTTATTTTCTGATAATAAGAAAATTCTATTGTAATCTACTTATGGAAAATAAAAGAATAGGACAATGTTACTTTGCGAAAGTTTTAAGTAGCACGGCATAATATTTTAATACATAATCTAGATACTGACTTATATGACTATGATTACTTTATTTCAAATTATGATTTAAGTAATTGTGACCACTTTTAAAATATACATATCCAAATATACTGTCGAATCGTTACGAGTCGTTAATACATTATCATTCACACAGTGTCCGCCTCCGCCAGATAGGCACCGCTGTCGTATCAGCTGCTATTACTCGTACCTCTATTTATACCCAACCCTTGTGTGTGTGTGTGTGTGTGTGTGTGTGTGTGTGATAGGGTCTTGTGATGGTTATTTTTGGAACCAATCCATTTTATTTTGAATTAAGTATATAATAATATCATATATTAAAAAAGTCATTCTACAAGAGATAAGTCTATTATCGTCACTCAAATGAAGCATTCCGCATCAATTATTTATTATTATTCATGTTTTATCAGTACTAATAATATAATGTGTATTAAGTGTATAATTGCAATGATATTAAAATGAACTAACAAATATATTATTAAAGAACTATAAAAAAACATTTTTTCAATTCTTTGACTTATATTATAAATATGTTTGTTTCGAAGAATTCCATAGTTACTCACTTCATTAGATAGAACGAAGAAACAACACTATATCTTAATATAAAACGAGCAATGAACTTAATTCTGTAATATCTATTTAATGCTATGCTACTTGATTTCTTTATTATAATAACTTATACGTTATTTCAACGAAGACGAGGTTTACTTCTTAATACTTTATATACTTTATCTTCAAAAGTAATATTAATTTAGGAGGGTAAATAGATTTAGTTACTGGAAAGTATATATTGCTAAATTTATAACTAAAATAGACAGAGTCGTATCGTTTTATTGGAAAATATATTTTCGTATGCAAATAAAGGGCAACGCCGACAAATAACTATTTTTAGATCGACAATTCATCAAATAGTTGCTGCCGGCTGCGAAACTCACGTGAAAAGGATTATTTTAATCAAATATAAATTAAAATCAATATTTGATTAAATTTTGTATTAAAAATTATAGAAAAGTAATGTATGTGGGTAGTTAAAAATGTGTTCCATTTATATAATATTAATTAAGTATTGCCAGCTTTCTGTACCAATAAATTTTATCAATTATGGTTTTTATTAAACTCGGTGTAGGCAGTAAATTAATGGATCGCTTTAATAAGATTATTTAAATTTTGCATTTAATTTATTCTCTGAAACCCTTTGAATTTTTATGTAGATAACGAGGCCAGGGCCGTAATATCAAAATATTTCTAGTCTGAGATAAGAGTTCATGAATGACTCTTCTTTGAAGATATTATTTTAAACATTATCTAAGAAAGTAATGGTTTCAATAATGATGACAATCGGTTAATGATATTTCCTTGATGTAAGACCGTCGTGTGGTAATTTCATGTTCATATTGTTATATTTTAAACATCTTATTAAACAGAACCCGTCATATTGTATGATATAACATATATTTGTCGAGATTCAGATTAAAAATCATTATTTTCTTAACACGTATATGTACATCTAAAACGTCCGTTCCTAGCAGAATGAATATTATAATGTTTTTTGTAAAACGGTATATTTATGACAAACACTTTTATTGTATATGTGACGTTAAAATTAAAGATATCTAATGCGTGTACGTGTTCCAGTAACTCTAAGGGTAGCAGTGGGTTTGATCTTAATATGGAGTACCTATTCTCACCCAACACGTACTTATCTGTACCGTTTACACATTCACAGAGATAATGACAACTATTACTTACCCACCCTTATTTTATTAGGTTTTAAATTACAATAAAGTTCTCGATCATATATAAAAAATATAACGTTATTATTTTAATAAATCTTTATAATATTTGGTGACTTTTACCAAAGACACAATCGTACTGGAGTGTACGAATAGTATTTAAAATTATGATTCAGAGAGACTAGATAGTGACGACCGACTTATCAATATACATACTTCATTTCTTTTTTCTTTAAAACTCAATTCATTTTAAATGGAAGAAGGTATACTTGCTGAACTTGGAAGCACAACTAGACAAACAAAAAATTCAATTACTCAGTGAAAACATAAATCTGCCCCTGAGATTCGCACTTCAATTTTAATCTCGATATTTGAATTTCGATCGACTTTCAGTTCTTTTTTTTAAGTTGCTCTTGATTATTTTTTTCATTCCAAGATTATTTCATACCGACTCAGACAATGAGGTCTTTAGGTGTAGATATTTTAATATATTTGTTTCAATATTTTAATCTTACACGAGTAACAAAGAACACACAAAAAGAACTTACACAAAATGTTCAATAATGCGCTCTCCAAATTACTAGTGTGACTATAATAGTTGTCTTATAATATTTGTCTGTATTGTGTTGCGACACGAACAGACATGTAATGTGTTGAAATAGATTTTAAAACTTTTTGCTTTCTAACTAGCTAAAGATTTTGATGAGAAAAAGGTAAAAAAACAATAATGATTAAGAAATAACCAAATCAGCTATAGAACTATAACAGTCAACAATACATTCTTGTATGAACACATAAACTATAAACAGTAAGTCACGGTAAGTACGGTAAGTCAAATTTTAAAATTAAAATTGTTTTGTAATATAAAAGATACATATAAAGATATCAATAATAATTTTAATATTATTTATAAAGTTTTTTTTTTTAAGTTTATAATTTTTTTTTTAATCTGAAATATAAAAAACTAGAATGATTATTTAGACATAAAAATGTATACATGTAGAATATGTTGTAAAAATAACTTCTAAAAAAATAAAAAATCTTACAATATTCTAATGATATTTGTCACATCGTTGATGTTACAAGACTTTATCTTTACAAAAATAAGGCAAGCGCAGCGCAAAAGCACTACTTTTTAAATCTCAAAGTGAATTATCATTTTTGGGCTCTTATAACTTAATTTTTTAATCCACCAACAATTTAAAATTGTTTAAGCTGCATAATAAAAAAACGAATCTTCAAAAGTAATTAAGAAGTATCATATATTACGGTTTTGCTACGATTAACATTTAGCAACTTTATAAAAAGAATGTTCAACTACAAATCAAGGAAAGTGTCGTATAAATCAGGACAATGAACCGATTTTGTGACCAACATTACAGAGCTCATTTTGTTCGCGAAATGGACCCTAAATTATTTAGACCTTCAAGGGTTACATTAATGGTTCCGTTCTATACGTAACTTTGTTTGTTTAGTTTACACGTTATTATTGTTGATTTCTGTTTATAATTTAAAATGATTTCTATAATATTATAATATTCTACTACATTCATTTAAATATTATCTTATTAATATTATTTAAGCCATTGTTATTTTTTTTTATACCATCTAGATTAATGCTTGACTACATTTCACGTGATGGAAAGTGGAAACGTAGTCATAGGAGATAAGGCGCTAATGCGCCTTAAGGTTGCAAGATTAATAACTTAGCAACCTATTCACTCTTCTTTTGAAGACTTTTGTTGTATTGGGACGGAAATACCGACGCAGGCAAGCTGTTCCAATCCTACGCTGTACGAATTAAAAAAGACGAAGCAAATCGCTTCGTTCGGACAGGGGGTATGTCCACAACGTAAGAACGGATACTTACCGTGCGTCGGAACATCCTGTGATGGAAGGGGGATGAAGGAATTAATTCGTGTAATTCCCGCACACTCACCAAAATGTATCCTATAGAATACTGGGAAGCTAGCAATGCTACGTCTGTGTTCAACGCTCTGGAGGTTGGCTTCTACCAATTTACGGCCGCCTATAAACCACTCTGCTCGCCTCTCAATTGAGTCCAGAACCTCAAGATGAGACTTTGGGGCATTTGTTTAAAGATAATTCTCGTCATTTACAATTATGGTTTTGATATATTGAGGTCGTCTGTGCACGATACAGTATACGACACAGATAGTAACGAATTGTCGTAACACTAATCTTCAGAAAACATATTTTTGAGTGAAATAAACATCAAGGTATCTCTTAAATATGTCATTTCTTTTCAGTTTTGAATGTCGACCTGGTTATTTTCACGAACGAACTTTGTTCGTTCTGTATTGTTTTCACTTTTCTCGGATGGATGGATGTATGGATGAATGTCTGTGGACAAAAAAAAAATTTTACTCTCGAGAGATGACGCTGTTTATAATTTACTAATTTAGTTTATTTTCATATTTAATTATATTACTATTTTGTATTATTATTAATCATAATTGTTTGAATTTTTTTAGTAATTATAAATAAACATTTATTTACCATTATCTTTTCTTCAATAAATAATAATCATATTACTTAAAAATCAATTGTTTTTCTATTAACATTTAGAATTTCGTTGTTGGTTGGTTCGGGAAATACCCTGGGTATTTGCATACTTCACAATTTTTTTATTTTCCTTTTTGTTTTATGAGATTACGGTGAGAAATGTTAACTTACAACTAATTCCAAAAAGCTTGTCATAAGATGTGTTTGAGTGTGAATACTTTAAGTTCGTATTATATAATAGTAAAATTTTAATAATACCCAGAAACTTTTAAGATCTGTTAATACACAAATATCTTACGCTTTTATATTAGTGTTTATATTTATAATTTTTCTAGACATGTCCTAGTGAATAAACTCGTATATGATTTTATTTGTACGCGTGGGAGGGATTTACATAACCTATAGTTTAGATTCATAATTAGAACTGATGTGTGGCACTGCGATGCGAATCCTTTTTTACCAGGCAGGACAATGACTGTCGAGACTACTAATAAAGTTTTTTATAAAATATATACAAAATAATTAAAATTACAATCCTTATCGAATATATTCAATATTCTAAGTGTACGATGTACTAAATATACTATATTATACTAAATGTACTAAGGTGAAAGTTATATTTTAAATTGCTTGGGAATGTGACAAGTAGCTCTCATTTATGTTAGATGTGACAGACTTTATGGCTAACAAAATCGTCACAAAGTAAAAAAAATCTTCAGTACTATTATTTTAATAAATTACTTGCAATAGGAGGCGCCATATGAGAAAGAAACAATAAAAGCCTAGTCTATTATATCGAGATTATACCAGAGGTACTTATTAAACTTCATCTTATACTTTTTTTTGGGTCTCAAGCAATTTAATATACTTCTAATATTGTAATACAAATACAGATTAAGGAAAGTAAACATAATTCCACAAATGAGAATATAACTGTGTCTTTTTCGTAACAGTGTGCAAGGCGTAGTGTAGCGTTATTTAATATAATCTCTTCAATCTTCAAATATATAAATTATAAATATATAATATATAATAATGTTTCACAAAAGTAATATTTACTAAAATTAATAAGTTTAACATTTAATATAATCTTTGTTTATTTTATACAATATTATTCAAATAACCGACAGCTGCTCCTTGCTCATGACAACTACCCACGGGCTCAATATTGTGTTATACTATTTTAAAACACAATTATTATATTATTATTATAGCTGGTTGTAATTAATTTTTTTGCATCAATTGTATTAAGCAATATATAAAAAAAAATCACATTATAAAAAACTGAGATGCCTTTATTTATAAATCTTATAGAATAAGTCCTAACATTGATGTTTTAGTAATTTGCAAGAGCAATATTATACTATATTATTATGAAACGATAGGAAATGCAACTCCAATATGTATATACAATCAATACATGAAGAGGTATCCATCGATGGCCCCCCATCCTTGTTTATTCTAGGTAACAGAAATGTAATACAAAACTGAACTCATTCCATATTACTGACAGTTCGTATTATGCAACGCTTTTTGGTTATTACTGATCTTATATTTACTACAATAAGGAAGACAATTACATATTGTTCCCAAAGGTATATCTAAGGATAAGGGTAAATGATACACTAATCTGTAACAAAATTTTGCATTTAAAAAAGCTTGCAGTGTATTTATTGTAATGTGTAGTAATAATTTAAATTTTTACGTTATTAAAGATAGCTAAACCTGTATTAAGTAGGTTTTGAAGTGGCTGTAGTAAGTAAGATACTTTTGTGAATTTGATGATGAACATTCATTGTTAGCATCTTAATGATACAGTTTACGACAAGTTCTAGTATGTACAAGTTGCAAGACATTAATGTTTCTAAAATCGCGGTTGATTTGTTCTTAACAAACGAAATGGTGATTGTTACAAAATTATAAAGGTTTTGTTATGATATTAGGATAAAAACATGTACATAAAATGTCTATAATATGTTTATTTTCATAAAATACAAATCTACAATATCACAACCATGAGTTATACTTTAAAAAATCTCATAAGAAACAAACTTTGAAAAATTTCTTTTCTATAGGAATTTTTCATATCAAAAACAACATGCTCGGTATGCGGATGATACAATCAATTAACTAACTAATAAAACTTATGATGAGATTATTTAGAACCGGTATTTATTTTTAACTTTGATTAATCAATCAGTTAATTCATCATAAATTTCGAATAAATTAAAAAAAGAAAATATAATAATCAATCATTTTCTATATAAAATATGTCATAATATTATCTTTAAGAGTATTCTTCAGTTAGATCCTTTAAATCTAATTATTCCCGCAGTAGGCATTCCTATCTAAGCAAGATATCTCTGCGATGTTTCTTCACATAATGGAATTTAGTAAAATTCAAGAAATCTCAGAGCGACGTGCTCCATTAACTGAGAGTTAAATCAGGCTTCAACGGACTTGAAATAAGTTAATGATTTTTAATCCTTTTTACTCAAATCAATTACTAGTAATGTCACTCATGTTTGTATACCTTAACAGCGTGGTATGTAATGTTATATTTTGATTATTCTATCCAATTTATAATAATATTATAGAAAATAACAAAATGTATAAACACATTGTATTAATTACAATGTCTTATGTCTTACTCACTATATCTTATATAATAAAAGAGATCTGACATGAGTTATTTTTGCTTAGGTTTTCCGAACTTGTTATTTTTACTAAAAATGTGTATAAGTACAAATTATAGTACACTCCTTAGTAAAAAAAAAAAAACGATTCTTATAATTATTCCCGTAACACTGATTGGTCTTTTTTTATACTCTTTTGTAATTAATCTACAACGGGTCTTAAAGGCTTAGTTGTTAACCCTTCTTACCCGGATCCGACAGGGATCGTAATTAACAAGGTTGTGGTTATATCTCTGTTTCAATGGTTTAGTATTAACAGATATATGAGTTGTAAACGATATTATTCCATCAAGTTAATTCTTATTGGTTTTTATGTTATTTTTATAATTTTTTCTCCTTTTCTAATTTATAAAACGATTTTTTCGTACAAATATTATAAGAAGTAACATTATTTATTTGATAGCTTTTTATCTACATTAAAATGTATAAGGATTGTTTGAAAAGTTGTAATGATATACAGTCAAAACAATTTAAAATCGTTAGGTTAGTTGTAATGGGGCAGTAGAAGAAGAGGGAGAAGATAGAGGAATGGACACATGGAGGAATGGACCTGAATGACCTGATATGCCCATATACCCACACAGGAGGTACGAGTCGATTCTGATTGCTTTTAACTTGAACACTGACAACAATATCAAAATGAGAATTTGTTATCATAAATAATTAATTTAACACAGTAATGAAATTTCTACTTGGTGAAAAAAACTTGGGTCATCTCTCGAGATGATTTCAGTATGTGGTAGGTTAAGTCTATCTCTTAAATTCCTAGGATATACCAGCTTCACTAGAGACTATAAAAAATAAGTAATTTATACTTTATATTTTATAAGTTTCAATTAAAAATAAACAAAACAATCTCGGTACTTGTGCGACAGACTTCTCGAAGTATTACAGACAAATTTATATAACAAAAGTAATTAAAATTATTGACTCTGATTTGATTTGATTTGATTTGTAATCAGATCTATAAAATATTACAAAAAACATCTGTAAGGCCTCTCACAGACGATGGTCATATCATCGGCGATCCGCGATTTCTTTTCTCTTCGAAAGCTTAATACAGCGATTAACCACTACTGAATTCGATTATAGATTAAAATATAAAATATTCCTTTTTTTTCTTTTCTTAAGCTCTAACCTTGTAATTTACTCTACCTTTCTTAAAATTTATTAATTTTACTATCCTTTCCTTTTTCTAATCTTGCAAGTTTTCTGATGTTACATTAATTCTTTTTTTATACAAATATGTATAACGGATTAAGTCTTTTTTTTTAATACTTGTAAATTAAATCTAAATCAACTTCTAGAGAACTTCATCTACAAATAATAAATATTTATTATTTTATTAATAATATAAAGAACACACTACTAATTACTGAAAATGCACGAAATATCGTTATATTATTTATATTATATATAAAAGTATTCAAACTGTGATAAAGCTACAACCTGGTCATACAATCTAAATGCTAATACTAGAATTATTAATTGTGTAATGGCCTTATTATATATATTAATTATATTATGCTAATAACCGGTTTGCCGAATAATATTATAATCTGACGTTATAATGTATCTCAGAATCATTTTGAGTGTTATTCAATACATTCGATTCACTGAATATTAATAAACTTGCTTATTTCCTCCCGCTTCGCTAGGCACACAATTAATTTGGATGTGAATTTAGGTTGTTATGGTAGCCGTTGTCATATTATCCGTTGTCATCGAAACCGTTACTATAGTAACTCTTACCTCCACGTTAAGTGTATAGCTCTTACAGGTGTAAAACTTGGCAAAATGCAAAAAATTTAAATCCGTTGGAATATGACATCAATAAAATCCGCCCTTAGTGGACGTCTACGTCACAAAGGAAGTAACTATGTTAAATTTTAAGTTAATCGGACAGATAGTTTCGGAGGTTTCGTGATGAGTCAGTGAGTGATAAATCACTTATATATACATAGATAAATGACATATTTAATACTCGGATCAAATAATATACATTATAATAGACTATCTGTTTCCCGTGATTTCCCGTGAACTACAGAAGTACGTGTTACGTTCTCAACATAAATAGCTTAGTAATATTAAAAGAAATTAACCGCCCCTTGTAATACGTATAATATACGTATACGTAATAATGTTCGTGCTTAGTGAGTAATAACTCTTAGAAGTTAATTTAATTTAAACGTAGTTACGGACAAATACGTCACATATTAATTGAGACCTAATAGAGATCTGTTCAAATTAGTGCAATGATTCACATTATAAGAGCCAATATTTAATATTTTTTTGCTTTATTACGGGAACAAAGTATTACATAATTTAATTTATTTCATTTCTGGTACATATTTTTAGAATAGACTTAGAATAGTCCGACTATAATCTACGGATGCAATATTTGCCGTTTTATTCTACATTAATAGGAAACAATGACAAATAATAAGAAACGATATAAAAGAACTTCCTATCCTGAACGACCCGTATTAAGAATTTCGTTAGATTTTCCTCATTACTTCCTTCAATATTATAATAATCATAATATAATTAACAATATTTCGTTTTAGTTAAACTATTATATTTATATTATTACATAACCAATAAAGTTTAAGTAATATTTATTTGTAAAAAGTAAAAATGAATTTAATTAAACGACTTTTAACGAACTTTAATATCCGAAGTTTGAAAGAAGTTGCCGGCATAAGTTCATAATTACCTAACTACGCATTGCAACTCTCTCAGGGCGGTCTTATAAAACTCATAAATGTAAAAAGTTGTAGAGAAAACGAGTTGTTTTTTAAATAATTTTATCTAGTTTTCGATATTTGTATGGAGTATTGCTTACTTTATATAAGGACGAATTTCTTGGATTAAATAATGTATAACTAACTCAAACAACTGATTATGTATATACACAGAAATATAAATTTCTAAGTAGCGAACAAATTCATTAAATAGAAGGTGGCATCGTCACCCACCGTCACCATTGCTACCTATATCAAATGGGGAATAATGGAGAATACTAGAACATTTTGAGAGGCGGAGAAGGCTTTGTGTATCCGGCACTCTTACTCACATTACGAAACTTAATTATAAGCATTTCACGCCGTTCTTCTGTGAAATGATGGTAATACTGTCGAGACAGCTTATACACCCACAGACATATAACTACTGCAGCTAAAAAATAAATAGACCTTTTTTTCTTAAAACATATTTATGTTTTAAGAAAAAAAAGGTCTAATAACAGTGGGCCTTGTTACTAAATTAATCCCATTCATGTTAGTAGGGCAATATGTTATATATACTCTTAACAAAATGAGGAAAAGCATTTTATTACAATAAATTATTACAATAAACAAAAAGCTAAGACAAGAGAAATATAAGGATGACGATGAATTCGGAACATAATAGAAATTATCTCTTTTAATAAAACTTATGGATAATAAAGTATTTTGGATTTTTTTTTTCAAAGGTTAATTAATTTGGTAAATAAATAATTAAATCTTTTAAAACTATTGTCAAAATTTGTACTTATAATAAGAAATAAAAAGAAAGAGTTCTGATATTAATTTTAAAATTTAAACAATCTTAGAGAAACATTTTTTTCAATTCTTACTTCTTGTTTCAGACCGTCAATCCCCTTTCAGTATTTTCCGTATATGTTATCAATGAATACATTCACATGTTTAAGCCAAGTTTTATCTTTTAATACAGTCACAATCAAGATCCCTCGAGATAAGTATTAGTTTTATTAAATATATCGTATATATGCTGATACCGCGAGAGGTTATTTACGACAAAATCTGACGATAGATTAATGGCAGACATCTCTGAACATTGAAGCACTTATATCATAAACATAAAGCGTCATGCAATAGACGACGAGATTATTATTCAGTGAAATGAAACGTCTAAATTTAATCTCACTTATTACAGAGAGATTAAACAATTGATCTTTGAGCGTAAGAGATAAACCAAATCTGAATTGGTTCGAAGTTTCATTGACTAAGTTTTGAATGATCTCTTCACTCACGTCTGATGTATTTCTGATGTGCTCGTATTTATTTTGCAATTGATTTGAAATTAATATCAAAAAGTTTTTTAAAAATACCATTGTGTATAAGAGAGAAAAAAAACAAAGTTATGAATTTATTTATTTTCATCGGAAACTTAATTGATTTATTTTAAACATTTTGTAATTTTTATTGTTTAAGTGTTATTATAATTGTATGTTTCCCAAACATAAATAAAATTAAATAAAAAAAAAAAAAATACTCTAAGAAAAAAACTATATAAGTAAGTAAAGTATTAAAGATTGTGTAAAAAGTAATCAAAGATAAAATATACAACATGTCTTACATATAACAACATTTAATATTTTTTATTATTGCTATTACAAATACAAACTCGGAAGATTAAATAAAATATACACCAGATTTTAAATTATTGTTTATTGGACTTAAGCAAATAAACATAATAATATAAATAATTTAATAATTAATCTATAATCAATTATTTATTATTCGCTATTATCATGATTCCCAATTTCAATGGTACACTCATGGCTCTTGAATGTATTAACAAATTATTATTGCTAAAGATCCAATAAAAATATATAATATAATAAACAAATCCCGAAATTTCAAATGTAAAAGATTTATTAGAATTTCCAAACTTATAATTATTTATTGAAGATTATTTTTCTCTTCTATATCTGTCTAGACTAGAATTGATGTGACATTAATATAAAAAGCAACTGAAATATATAACAAAGTTCTGTTGTTGAAACTTTTACCGTTCATATTAAAAGACGTCAATCAGTAAATGAATGTCATAAAACCTTAAGACTCAGATCTTTTTTCTTTAACACTATTGTAAAATGAGTATTTTATTGCATAATAAATATAATCTCTGGCCAAAATGCTATAATGTAAGCGTCAGCAGTTTGTTTACGACTTGATTTGAGTGCGAATTGATAGCAACATCTAGCTGAAAGTTTTTTTACCATTCTATAAACAAGTTTCTTAGTTTATTGTGTTCTGTAGGCGGAGGATAGGTTTGCATTGTATCTATCTCATAAACGTTTCTCGATCTTTTAGCTCAGACGAATAGAATAACCAAATTAAATGAGAAACCATTTAAAGTTTTTATTAGAGCTTTTAAAAGCTCAAAATGTAATTATGTCAAGAAAAACGCAAATAAAAAGTCGTTGTAGTTAATTTGTTATTATTAAAGGATTGCGATGATTCTATCACGTGCTCCTAACAGTGTATCTCGTCAGTCGTAAGCGTCACGTCGCCGTATTCAGTCCGTAGAGCGAGCGTCGCGAATTCGCGTCCAACCTTCCCGCAAACGTATTGCGAGATATATAAAAAGAATTAGTTTTTATTATTGATTCGAGTGTTATAACTAAAATATTTGTGTTATTATATAATATTCTAAAATTGTTCGGTATTATTATGTTTATCATTGAATAGATTTGAAGTGGTTAAAATTTTTTTTATTTTTTTATTTTAAGAACTTTAATGGATGTTTACTGGTGTTGAATTAGTTAACACGTGAATACCTGAGGACTTCTTATACTGTTAATTACTTTAGAAGCATTGAAGTTATTTTATAATTAAAAATCCGTGCCACGGTGTAAAAGCTAACAAAACGTAAGTAAACAAATAAATATCTTTATATTTGTCAATAGTTTGTCCACTTTTCATTTAAATGTAAAACAACTATTAATATGAAGATATTCGATCTCTAGGTTTTAAATTAAAATATTAATCCAATATATACAAGTTAAATCCGTTTAAAATTGTTTTATTTCAATGTTTATTGCTCGGAAAAACCTAATAGAATATTTAATTTATTTTCGTTCATACCTATTACATACCTCTTTTTATTTTATTTTACATATTTACCAAAAAATTATATAGTTAATAATTTTTCTTAATAATTATATATTTTCTGATTTAAATTTACATAATGTACAAAATCCTTATTAAACAAAATATTTAAATCATTTTTGACTTAGTAAAAAACAATTAATATTGAGTTTTGATGGTGAGAATAAAGCAAGGTTAAATTTGTTGAAAAAAAGCAATAAATTGGAGGCGTTCGCAATAAAATTTCCATCGGTAACTGCGATATAAATAGGAAAGCCGCTTTCTGCAAGCTAATGCCGAGACAGGGGAAAAAGGATATCGTATTCCTTATCCGAGAAAATAACACCAATTACTTTCGCCCTTTTGCTTAAATAAAATTGAAATTTCGGAGATAAACTAACTAAACTGACTACACTTTTTCGTTATTGACAATACTTATCTCCTAGACGAATTCCAATAAAAGATAGACTGTAAATTTTCAATACCATCGGTTAATAATAAACATATATAAATTCGACTTATATATAAGACAAAAAACTAACTAAATAATTAAATCTAACATATTTAAGTTTAGTGCTAAATATAAAGTGATTTTTTACAATTTAGTACTCTTTCCCTAAGTTAAGGTAATTTGCTTGCAAATATTTTCACATCTTGTACCTACTCGTGATATGACATGGCCGTGGTTTAAAATTGCTATTATATAACATATATTTTTCAATACTTGTCGCAATCTATCTCAATTACCAACTGACCTGGCCCAAACTTTTGCACTTTGCAGAAGAACATCATAAACAAAATTGATATTAAAAAGTCACTCATCTAAAAACATGTGGATTAAAATTACGAAATAGATGCAAAGATATTTATTAAAAATATAACAACCATGAGAATACTAAATTATTTAAATCAACAACCTTAATTCCGTGCATAAATAATCTGACCTCATAACTAGTGTTTAGCATAATCTATATAATATTTCAAATATATTAAAAAAAAAATACATTTTAGTTATTTTATACGACTATACTATAATAGCTATTTCTAACGACTTCGCCTGCTCCCCGGTTTCTGTCTCGAATAATAATCTATTCCGGAGTGACAAGCATTGTGTTGACCTATATAGTTTTGCCGCTATCAAGAATTAACAATCTGACAGATAAACAGACCAATTTTATACTAATGTTGTCATTCTTGCTATTTTATTACATATATTTATAGATTATAGCAATAAATTTTAGATTATAAGCTTATACTAGCTTATACAGAGAAAACAATCTATCTATAAACTGAAACAATAACCTATAAATATATAGAAATTCATCATAATCCCTACAGCAAGAACCAAGAAATTAAAACTTTTTTAATCCAGTGTAATAGTCTTAATACATAGCAATTACCCATGTTAAATATAAATAAAGAATCTACTTAATAACATACGTATGGATAAAACAAACGTTTAAATATGTATGTGATACATTTTTATTTTGAAATTGCTATAAAAATATATCCTTGCTTACTTTTTAAAATAAATAGCCTGAAAATAAGTCCCCGGTGACAGGAAGAATAAAATCGCAGGTGCAAGCCCGCTCTTGGTAAACTTTTTGTTATATTTTTATTAATCTCAGGGCAGATAGTAAGATTAAATTAATACGAACTTTAACAAAAAGGCACCAAAAACGATGTATCTAGAGATTGATAGATATTATTAATATTTCAATTTATTTCGATTACAATTAAGAACCTGTTTCACAAATATCCTGACCGGAATTATTACAATAATATTTAGTAGAACACAATTTTTTTTAGAATTAAAACTAATTATTATTAAGTCTAGACCTAGGTATTCTAATTAAATACAATTTCTAAAGAAAGAACATATTTAACTGCATACGTTTTAATTATTATTTTTTTAATATTACTATTTATTTATATATCGTCTGTCGTGGTATGGGCATCCTATGAGAGATGAAAGGTATGTAACCAAAAAACTTCTGGGTATGGTAGTGGAGGGATGGACAGGTAGAGGACGACCGAAAAAAAAGATGGATTGCGTGCAAGACGATATGGAGAAGAAGAGAGTGTGTACATAGATGACGAGTAACAGGAGAGTGTGGAAGAAAAAAAACATACTGTGCCGACCCCAAAATTAGGATAAGGGCACGATGTTGAAGAATTCAAAACGACCTTAATAAATACAGAAATAAACTTTATAAAAGTAATGTTTTAGTGCTCCTTAACTAATACTCACGGTTATTAATCGAAACACTACGTTCCTATCAACATCATCGTAATAGAATATTATGCCTTAATGATATCAATTTAAACTATTTCGTTATTAATAGATAGATATTCAGTTTAGTATCTTTCATTAGTGTTTACTTCTTTAAGACTGAGTGACATATCAATGAGTGTTTAATCTTTGATTAGAGTGAAGAATTTCTGTCTGTTTATAAACTGGTTTAATATTTTTAATAAATATTTAAATATTTTATTATTTAAATGGGACACGCTAAAATATTCAAACAAAAAATTATTATACACTTTATCCTTGTATACTTTAGTAACGCAATAGTTTTTTAAATCATAACAATATTATAATATGCATATTTTTAATTAATTCTAATATTATCAAAAAATTATTTTTCATAATTACTTATATATATGTGTGTGTGTCATACAGACTACACACACATTCAAATAGAACAAAATATAAATTAACTATTAGAGATCTATAATATTTTTGTTATTACCTCTTAAAATACAATCCTACTATATAAAAGAAGTAATTATTAATTAAAATTATAATGGAAAAACTGGATTTAACAAATTTGAAAAATAAAGTGATCAATACAAACGACTGTAATAAAGGTAAAAACTAATCAATAAAACCAGTTGGCTCGTCAGCTTAAATAAAGCAAGATATGTATGTATATATATATATATATATATATATATATATATATATACTAGCTGTGACAACGACTTCGTTCGCATGTTTTAGAGATTAGGCGGACTAAATAGACAGACAAACAGATTTTTTTTATTAGATTTTTAATGTAAGTACCGTATATACTTTCATGTGTATTTAGTGAAAAGTTGCTAATTTGGAATTACAAACAACCACTTCAATTTTATTTAACTCTAACAAGTAAGAAAGAATAAGAAAGAAATTATACATTACCATAAACATATTAAAATATTCTACAATCACAAAACTTACCGGCATTTTGCAATAAAACAATTTTTGTATTTATTTGCATAAATTATAATCTTATACATAGCTGACACACGTCACTTCAAAACCTGTAACATTTTTGAGCCATAAATAGCAAACATACACAAAAAATATTCTAATTAATGAATGTAAAGCCTTGGTGCTTAGTTTCAAATACATATTTATTATTAATAAGTAATAAAATTAATACATAATATTACAGTCTTTTGTAGTTGATAAATGTATTGGGGTGTTTTTTATCACTTTTAACCAGGACGGCTAAGACGTAATAATATCTGATATATGAATAAAGTAAATATTTTTCTTATCAATTTGTATTATTTAGTTGTATATTTTTATCATTATATAATATAATAATGTAAAGCGGTTTTAATAAAAATGTTATTTTAAATCATCATAACTAGTTATCTTTATAAGCTTGCAATAAATTTTAATTAACTTTAGACAAGAAAAAAAGAATTTCAAAGTCGTGAGATAACGTGATCTTCAGCTATTTTATTGTTACTTTCTCGTTCTTTTTCATACCTTTCAAATATAAACTTTGTTCTATTCATACCATCATTTTATATCTTTATATGATATCAGTAAAGAAATATATTCATTGGAACGGACACTAAACATAATTTGTCAATAAATACTTACAGATATTATAATACACGAAATACCAAGAAATTCACACTAAAGTCTTACAATGCTCGTTTCATTCAATAACGCGAGAAGTGCTTCATTATTTTCATCTAAGATATTTGTGACATGTACTTAAAATCGCAATAGATATCCCGCTGAGGCATATATATATATATATATATATATATATATATATATATATATATATATATTATGTTTTAACCATAAAACATTCGAAAATTTTTGTGTCTTCCCACGAAAGAAAAGAACATGATGCATGTGCTTCAAAATATCGGGAACTCAATAAAAACGAGAAACAATAAATATCTCGTAAATAATATTTTTATTAAGTGTGACAACTTTGTAAAGAAAAACGTGAAAATTTTCAAATATAAAAATTATCTTGCAGATTGATGTTCAGAATAAACTATAACCATAATAACTTTATCAAAGTGCGTTCAGTAGTTTTTATGTAAAACTGAACAGACATATACGAAGCAACGGTTTATTTTCCCAATAAATATTTTATGTTTTGGTTTTTTGACTATTTTATTATATTTTATATATAAAAATATAACTTACCCCAACTACTTAAATAAAATTAAAACATATCTAAAAAAAATTCTTCCTTATTGCTATGATAAACATTTTAATTTAATATTATAATTAAAATGGCGACCGTATAAGTTGCCTGGGCATGCATCAATATTTTAAAATCAAAGAAATAGACAATAATAAGATAATAATACACTCACACAGCTGTCGGTTTAAGCCTAAACTAACATTGATGTTGGATGAGACTGCCGTCCGTTTATCCGAAGCAAATATATTTGATTTAACTAGTCTGACCGCAGGTTGTGGCTGTAACGATATGAACTACTAGTTACATAATCACATCGAGTCCCTTAACAAACACAAGTCTTAATAATATTATTTTATTTTGAAACGGTCATTGACTCGCTATTTTATTTTTATTCTACTTTCAAGGACAAAATCGAAGGCTGTTTTTATTTCAAGTAGGCACATATTGCACTTATGAAAAGTCAAATTTCAATGCACGGTTCCAAAGGGTAGGTCCATAGAGAAGTACCAGTAGGAAAATTATTAGTAGTATGATAACCAACCACAGGAACTGCGAAAAGAACTTTAGAGAAACCAGAAACTTTTAGATACTCGTATAATGGGGATCTTAGTACACATCATTACATATGTAAATATAGTATACTTTATAATACTATGTATATAATACCCACATTATACTTAACTAAATGTACAGTATCTTAGATTGTGAATGCATTCTATACACATCATTCAAATTATATGTTCTTTACGTACGATATTGTAGTAATTTTCAATAAAATATTCCAAGTATATCAGATTCAATCAAGCGATAATATTCAGATATTTAATATGTGTATGTGTAGATATTATCAGAAAACTCAAATGTTGTATTCATATAAAGGCTAATTATTAAAGATGCAAACAAAGTCTCTTGCACTAACTATTTCTTTAATAACTGTGAGTGGAGGTTAACCAGCTTTGCTTATAAACACATTATGTGTAATGATTAAAATTGACGATAAACATGTTTACTGTTTTATTAAAATATTACAATATCTATAATTAATTATTAACCATAACAAATAAATTACATAATAATTTTAAAACATAATGTACACAGTTTTTGTGTCAAAATAAAACTGCAAAAAGAAATTATAAGATTTAAATATTTTGACAAAGGAAATTGTTAAACTATCAAAACTATGATAATATATTTATTATTTATTCTATAAGAATAGATTAAAGGGATTTTATTTACATTGTAGTGACCCTAAAAATTTTATTAAATGTCTCAACACACTACTTGGGCTTCATTTATGATATACGCTCAATTAATTATAATTGGCAACTCAAACACAACAATTAATTATTTTCGGTAAAAAAAATTTACCACTTATGAGACGAAATAATTATTTACAAAATATTGTTTATAGTTAAAGACATACAGAGTTATCTATGTAATATAATGTTAAATATATATATATATATATGTATATATATGTATAGTTAATATATGTATAGTTTAATAAAGTTATGATATCGGATCAGTTGAAGTCTTAGGGAAGAAATATATTGCGATGTTCAATGAAATATCTCTTATCCAGGATTGAAGACGCCTCAATAAAGTAACAGAATCAGACCGCTAAGAATAAAACGTAATCATATAAAGATTATTACAATTGTAAAAGTCAGTGAAAACATTAAGGAGTGTAAAATATTAATAAGATAAAATATAATTTTGAAAATTATGACTTTGTTTCAATAAAAATATTTATTTTTAACAACTTTAATGATTTTTTTTTACCTAATTATCGACGAGCACTCTTACAAATTTCATCATTTCGTGACTTTAAAATATAAACTGATGTCACAATCACGAAACTGTCAGATTTAGTCACTGATATAATGTCATATGTCATAAATATTATTTAAACATGCTGCTCAAATATTTTTCTTATAAAATGACATTGACGCACAGTTGACGTAGGAATAAGAGATATCAAAAAAGACAGTTTGGTGAACATTAATAAACAAAGCAACTTTATAATGATCACAAATTTATTAAAATTATATCAGCTATTAAAATATGATATTTTACAGATAATTTATATAATTATTATTACATAATAACTTTATAATAAGAGAGGTTATAATAAAACAAAGCTGTTAATTTGATTTGTCTGAAAGGATTCAACAATTAATTAAACCAACAGAAAACTCTCCGTGGGATCAAAATTCAATTTGAACAATTAAATGGATGGGACTGAGCACAATTAAATTTTATTTGTTTTATAAAAACTGTTGATGAAACGAGTTCAATAAATAACGAAGAGAATAAGAGGAATATATTAAAAATAAAAGTTTAATTAATATTAAAAATTACCACAGTTTCTATTCTAGTACATAATGCTTTGCATTAAAATTTACCACAACATTTTTATTCTCGTAGACAATGGCGCAAAAATGTGACCTTAAGAAAACCTTACGGTTTATTTTATAATTATATATATATATATATATATATATATATATATATATTGTATCCAATAATACACACAATGTTATAGTGTGAGTTGAACGATTGTTAAGAGTGCCAGCTCGAGATGCAGAGCTATTTATACCTGTTGAAACGCAGGGTCACACTCTTTTATATGAATAGAGAAAACGTCACAATAATATAACATATTATTTCAATCATTCAATTATTTATAAATGCAAATATTTGCAACTTTATAACAATAATAAATGAATACGCTTTCTTATATTCTCGTGTTGAAATATAATTTTGTAACATTCGCCTGCAGATATTTACTAACATCACAACATTTATTCATATATCTCAATACTTTTGCGTATTCATATCTTCTTTTGTCGATGACAGAAGTTAATGGCATGTCAGTGAAACATGGAAACCGTTCTGAGAATATAAAAATAATAACAGAATCATCGATATATTTGTATGCATAGTAAAATAAACTGTACAGTTCTCAAATGTCGTTAATGTGTTGAAGTTTGATGATAGAGACGCGTGATACATTTAGACAGAACAGCTGCGGATGGTTCCACAAGGATTATACTACAATAAATTATATATATCTTTAATTATAGTTAACATTCTATTATTTAAACACAGCTCAAATTATTTCATCGTAAACCAAAGAATACAAGGAAGAACATCGTAAATGTACTGTAATCAGTGCTAATAGAAAGGAAACAATCTCGAATCTTATTTTACAACCAAAATAGACTACGCTTTCTCAGAAGACAAATATAACTGTCATTATGATTTGGCTCGGACGCTGTGCTCTTGGCAGCGGAGATGATTGCGAATAGATGAACTATGCATTGTAACACTTGTGACTTCTATATTTATCAAGTTCAGTAGCGCGGTATAAATTTACAATCATTAGATTATATGATATTATCAGTGAAATTCTCGAAATTCAATCATTAGCGAATAGTTTAAATATTAATTTGAAAACAATAACTCAATGTATTAAGTTGTATAATGTATACTTATAAAGTATAAATATGGTTTCTATGTTTCTTTATGATATTATCAAAAAACTTTTAAAAGAGTCTAAATTAATGAGAGAAAAAATAAATTTTAACGTCGTCTCTATCTGTTTTTCTGTACACGCATCTTTAACTACTGAAAGGATTCTAATGAAGTTTGATCCCTTATACTAGTACGTCTTGAATTATCATCCCCAATCAACATAAAATAAATATATCAAATAAATAATTTTCTTTAATAAATTGACGTGATGACAGATATTAATGTGACAAGAGTGAGCCGATCAAATCGCGGATAACAGTTCATTTATATAGAAATGTTAGAATAAAAATACAGTTGCGGCGGTTTAAAGTGCTGGATGTATGGCAGCCGTTTCACCTACAGTATTATCATTTTATAACCAATGTATGTGATTTATTATACACATCAAGGAGTTTTCGCTTCAAGAGTGAATAAATGATACTATATATTACACTGTTCAATATTCAGGTGATTATTCATTCTCTGGATCGGATGCAAATTATTTATAAATACAAGTGTTATGGACATTAAACGTATTGCCTGCAATGTAAACAATTTTAAAGTTGTTTTGAAACATTATGTATAAATTTCTTATTGACTGGCTCTTGCACGCGACTCCGTCCACGCTTATTGTTCTTGTTGGTAAATGTTAGCAACGTTGGTTCATATTTATTGATGAAAACCATGCAAGAATTTATTATAGAATTTTTATCTATACCTTGTGTTGCTGTTCTTTACACCACTTAGACACAAGTATACGACAAAGACAACTTTGTAGGAAACAATCTTACATTTATCAAAATTTAATATTCCACTTTATCTTCAATTTCTAAACCAACACATTTCACGCTAGTTACTCTGTAAGTCAATGAAATTGTTTGCACAAAAGAGATTTTTGCTAAATAGATTGTATTTTCAAGGCTCAGTCTCTTTCAATCACAATTAGGGAAAATTCGAGATCCTGATAGTCCTCGTCGGTGCGTGCAAATCCTATCAATATATCGTATCTTTGATAGATCCCTCACAGAGACTATCTCCAATCTCAGTGAAACAAGATGAAGACGCTCAATCAAACAACAATTTTGTATTCGTTCATTCAATAAAAACTTCGAATAACATGTTCTATTGATAAACTGCGTAGAAATGTTATTTTTTTGCTAAAACTTTGGATGGTACGCTGCGAAGCGTCAAAATAAATATACTTAAATATAGAGTTAATTTTAATGCATTGAAATAACTTATGATTACGTTACCAAAGAAAAGTTCTAAATAAAACCTCATATACCAATTTTAGTTTATTTATTTGCAATATTGAGTTCGAGTTTTGTATAAAATTCCGTTTTGAATTACCATTTTCCTCATCTTGTTTCTACTTGGTAGCAAATAGTATTCGATAGTCGATAAATTTACTACATATATCATATTTACAAAATAGTAATGCAAAACAAAGGGCATGCTAAAATACTGACAGTATAAGAGAAATTCTAAATCAGATTCAGATAAAAGAGTGTCCCATTGTATATATTTTTTTTGTTACTCCCTCTCACCGAGATATATTATATTATAACTTAAATAGGCTTAAGACGCAATCCGAAAACACCCTGAACTTAGTATTTCGGACAAAGTATTATCTGAAGTTTGATATTATTAACAAAGTATATATATATTGTTAAAAATAAGTACCAGTCGTAATATATAATTTATATTATATATATATATATATATATATATATATATATATATATATATATATATATATATATATTACGACTGGTACTTATTTTTAACAATATATTGGGTCTGTTTTGCAATGTAAATGTAAGATAGATACCTTTTTTGTTACCCGACGGTTGAGCAGAATTTCACCAACGGCGGACACGGGATAACTGTTGTCAACTTAGCGTCGTGTTTGCGAAACTTGAGTTTGGACAACTACCCTCGTTTGGTCTTTATTATATTTATTTTTTATTTTGTTAGGATAGGAATTGAGGTTATTTTGAAATACAATACTAAAGGTCTACACACTGTCGTTATAAGTCGCAACGAATATGCGCTATTAATCACTAAATTTAAATGTCCAGGAAACATCGCTTCAGGAAATGGATATCGCATCATTCAGTCATTATCTAATAAAATACACATTTAATCTTAAGTATTATTATATTAAAAGATTAAATTAAATATTTTCATTTTTAGGAACTTCTTTCACCTGGATTCTTGTCTCCTACCTGCTCCAAGACAGCTCCGTGAAGTAAGTTTTATATAATATAAAATCTTAGCTATTTTTAAAGGCACATTTTAGACTCATTAGATACATTCAGATATAAAAATAAAATATAAAGAACAAATTCTTAAACTTTGTCAATTTATTATACTAATGAAGTCAATAAATATTTTCTGCATATTTTCTTATAAGTGTATACAAAATGTAGCACCATCTAATAGTAGGTACCAATTCACTTCACGAAGAATTTTATTTCTACTTTTGACAGGTTCGCTTAGACGTTGCTCGACTATTTCGATTTCGTCCATTCTATCCCTCTATTTATCCCAATCTTTGCTGTCGCAATCAGCGAAGCTTTCAATTTTAATAAATATATTAATAAATTAATAAATTTATTTCAATCACCTTTGAATTTTAGAACAGGAAACAGTATATTTAATTAACATTTCTATATCTGTTTACATGTACACACTATTTAACTTTATTAATTTACATAAATTATTCATATTTCTGGCTAAGCATTATGTGATTAATTTTAAATACAATTCTTATCTCTCAATATAACCTTTTGTCGAATGTTATAATTACTTATGTTGATACTGCAACAACATCTGGTGATGATATGATGAGTTTCCAATGCGATTATACAGAATATATAATTGTTATTCTACTTTACTTTTTCTCTAAAGTCCAAGTTATATTTTTTAAAAGCGAAAAGGAAAAATTTGGATTAATGTAATTAAAAATAAATAACGATAAAATTTCTCACCTTCAGAACCACGGTTTGGTGTTAAATTTTATCTCGAATACTTTACTGGAATATTAAGCTCTCTTCCTTAGAAATTTGCTGTCGCAACGTGGCTTACCGAGGGTTGTCAGATTTATTAGATTTTCTTGTCCCTTTCAGTATTTCAGTTCAGGTAACATGGAAAATCAGTGAAAATAAATTGTATTTAATATAATACTTAATACAAGTTATTTTTACGTAATAAAATTACAAGTAATATATATATTCTCAGTAGATGATATTATAAACACAATATTATATTAATCACTGAAATGCTCTACTTTAATAAAATAAAATTTTAATCTTGCTAAGTGATCGGAAAAAGTGAAAAAAAACTTACATAAAAATAAACATTTAAACTAAAATAGTAGTTTTATTAATTATAAATACATTTCAGTTAATTTTTATTATATAACACCGTTAACTACCCGGAACAAACAATATCATTATTTGTATACAGTGAGTGTCTGTCAGCTGCTAATAATTGATGGTCGCTGATCTATACTAGGGCGGCACTCGCCTCTCGCATCATTCATTTTGACATATGCGTTTTCACATTATTTAAAAAAGAATTTAACACTTAAAATAAGGTTTATCATAATACTAGCTTTCATCAGCGGCTTCGCCTTTCAGACAGCGTAATAAAACTTTTTTCTATGATGTTTCAAAAATACTTCTTTTTTTCAGATAATTTTATATTATACTATGGTAATATTTAAAGTCACTTATAAATAATGTAGAGTTGTAGTATGATATTAAAATATTCTAAAGATAAACACTTATAATACAGATAAACGTACCATGTTACATTATCGAAGTCCCCTTATATACGTGACATCTTTTATGTTGAGGATATGCGACGTTGGCAATTCACAAATAGGTGGACTACTACCATACCTACCTACCAACATCTATTTAGTTAGTATTGGCTCAATATAAAGAACTTATTTATTAGTCTTGTTAAACGATTTCATCAAAATGTGTAAAATATAAAGGGATTTGAAGGACTTATAGACTTACTCATCCTAAAATCTGACTCTTACTTAAAAAAGAAAACAAACAATTGAATAATATTTATAAGTACAATAAAACAAGAACTAATTGTTTAAAATATACACTTATATTTCTTAAATACCTAAATGTTCGGTAGGTAAAGATTTTTTTTAATTGTAACATTAAATAGGGAGTTAAAGTTTAGATAGAAAGTACCTCCAGTTACAATAAAAATTAGAAATCTAGACTTTCTCTACTTAATAAAAAAATATATCTCGATGCTGTTAGGGTGTTTCTTTATTAGGAATGCAGTGTGAATTTGTATTACAAATTAACATTAAAATGTTAGAACATCACGAACATGACACGAATATGACGTCACTGTTAATGAAGGTTGGCGCCGCTCAGGGTCTGCGGGGAGGAATTTGCTGATTACAATTTATAGGCTACATGTACTGGATATATAATATTACATGCATAAGACACACCCTCACTGATTTATGTTTCCCATAAGACCTTCATTAAAATAAACCTATACCACCAACTGGCTTAAGTTCTAGTGAAAACTTTAAGTACAAGACAATTAAGTTTAACCCTTTCATAATTGGCAAGGAAGGGCTTTTGACCCATGGGATATATCAATGAAAAGTCTTAAGCTAATAATGTAAGCAATTAAAAATCACATTGTAGAAAGAATAGATTATAGAAAAACTGTATGTTAAATCTAGAAAAAATATATTTTTTATTATTTTTTCATGAAATATTATCATTTCATGTTACGTCAATTGAAGTTGCAAATTGATGCTCTGTTTTGTTAACATTTCTGTCATTATTTCAATTTTGTTTACAAAAATCTATTGTATCTAAATAAAAAGTTTTCAAAACAAATTGTTTGAATCAACTCGTACAAGTTCAAATTGGAAGCGTAGTATTTTATACAGAATAGGGAAATTGGAATAGCTACCTTTTTAAATTGCTATTTACATTTCAGAGCTTTCATTTTGATACGTAAATACAAGTTCAAAGTAATCTTTGTTTGATTCAGTGGAATGAAATCAGATATAAATTTTAAAGCTTCCGAAAATTTGCACAATACGATTTTTATGAAGAATTTAAATAAATATTAATATAATTTAACAATAACATAACGTGAAAAAAATAATATATGAAAATATATAATGACTTAAAAGGGAGGACTACATTGCAAAGAGAAATTGTATTATAAATTTATTACAGCACTTACTTCTGTCATTATTAGTAGTATTTGTAGTAGAAGTAGGATATGTCCACAATGCTTCTAGCCTGCAAGCGTTGAAATTCCCTAATTATAAATAAATTATAAAATACAAATGAAGGCATAGTATGACAATTTGAATGATAATTTAAAGCAATCAATTATTATGTCCAGATTCTATTGTTAAGCTCGTTGTCACGAAAATGTCACGTCTGTTTGTTTATTGTATAGTTTACGTTTGTACTAGTATTACTAAAAATACATTTATTAATTATGAAAGCTTAAACAAAATTAATATATAATAAGTAAATATTTTATGTTTACAATAAATTATTGCACTCGTAATATCACGTTGACTTCATATTGAATTAATAAATAACGTACTTCATATCTTTTGTGATATAAAATATAATATAAGAAACATTAATAATATTAAAAATATATTAAAGTGGTTATCTGATATCGTATTTAGAACGATTTAATACAATTCGACCTTCACTTGCTCGCTACGATTTTCACTATCTGTAATAAAAATCGTAGCTCGTAGACGTCTAATAAAAATAACAATAATAATAATGAAAGGAACACTATAAGTAGACTAAATGTTTTGCTGTTCTTTTAACCAATGTTTCTTGGATCGTAAAAGGGTGAAGTTGTATTGAAGTTTCATCAACTTAAACAGAACTGGAGGGGTTTAAGTTTGAAGGAATATCCTTCTACAACACACCCGACCGCTTCAACGAACCAAAAACATTTACTTGATCCTATTTATCTTTCCTGTTTACTTTGAAAATAAAATTAAATTAATCCTGAACATATTTGTTTAGACGAGTAACATTTTTCTGGAATCATGAACACATTTGTAATAAAAAGTAAAAGATAGAGTGTAATGTGTAAAAAAAAAAATATTTTTACGTGTCGTAATTAATAGATCTGAAACTAAGATAATAATTAATAATATTGACAAATATTAGAAAGTTTCTGGCGGGGATTTAACGATATGAATATACCAAATCACAATATATATTGTGATTATAACCACTAAGAGTTCATTTTACTGTCGCCAATAACTTTTATACTATGGGCTATTTTTTATAGTCCATAAACAGGTCCGTGTTACTATCATTATACGACGTATCAAGGGCCATCGTAATATGATGTATCAAGGGTCAGTATAGTCATATTTGTTTTTAGGCTTAGGTAATAAAAAAATAGAGTGTTAATGTTGTTGTTAATATCCTTAATGTTGCTTTTTTATGGACAATACACTTATTATTTATTATTATATTAATTAAATGTTGATTTGTGGTAAAGAGAGAACTTAATGTAACAAAACCATAAAAAATAATCAAATTAGAATTGGACCAAATAGACGATAAAACTAGTTAGTTACAATGCTACTAATACTAGGATCCGCTGCCGTGCGCTGCAAGAGTTGAGCTAAGCCCCCTCCCCTTCTGCTCTGAAATGTGCATAAGAATAATTTATAATATAATATAAAATAAATAGAAATCTAAATTAATAAAAAAAAATTAACACCATAAAGTTCAGGCATCAAGCGACATCCGTTTCATCACCTTCATTATTTGATTTTTTTCCAATTTGCCAAATTTCTTAAAATCAGCTACGAATGTAGGAAGGACTTTTCCTAGTGTCTTTTGTTATATATATATATATATATATACTAGCTGATTCCCGCCTGCTTCGTTGGATAGACTATTCATTTAGATGTGAACTTAGGTTGTTATGGTAACCGTTGTCATAGTATCATTTGTAATCGTAACCGTTGCTATGGTAACCGCGTTAAGTGTATAGCTCCTACAGGTTTAAAACTATGCGAAAAGCTGTTGAAAACCGTTGGGATAGTAATTCCGTAAAATCCGATCTTAGTGGACGTCTACGTCACAAAACAAGTAACTATGTAAAATTCTAATTTAAACGGATAGATAGTTTCGAAGATTTCGTGATGAGTCAGTAAGCTGTAAATCGCTTATATATGTGGTAGATTTGATTGTTAACGTTAGTTATATGGGAGAAACAGTTTTTTGACGATAATTTCTGAAAGGAATTTATTTATATGCTTCTATAAATATGCCCATTCCCAAGTTCTACAGCTCTGAGAATTTTCATTCAAATCGGTTAAGTAGTTTTTATGTGATGTTACTTCAAAAAAAAGTTTCCCAAACGGTTGAGAGCTTCGCTTACGCTCAATTATAAAAGCGAAAGTTTGTGTGGATGTATGTATGTTTATTACTTTTTCAAGCGAAAATTAGTTACCGAACGGATTTTGTTGAGACATTTAAGTAATATACCTTAGCCATCCGGATAATATATACACATGAGCTACATTTTATAATGATTTAATAAAATTTGACCCGAAAATAAATACAACTATTAAGTAACTCGGGAAGAAACAAGCCCTCTGAGAAATATCTTGCAATCTACTACATAAACAGTTAGGTTTAGAACTTTAAACAAATATTTTCAAAGTTACAACAATAACAAGATCAGTGTGGACAACTAAAATAATATTTTCCGGAAAGCGAAAGGCGCAGTCAAAAATCGATAAATAAGTCATCATCAAAGTCGCATGTAAAGTTAAAACTTGCCAACCAATCGAATGTAATAATAATTTTATTAATATAAATTTCAAATTTTCATTATAATAACTAATGTATACTTAAATAGAATACATAACTAATATGCGTAAAATACTTATAAATATATTTAAACAAGTTAAGGGAGTCTTATCTCACGCTTCCTAGTGCATTTCTTGATGATTTGTAATTCTATTTACTAAAATACGATCGTTATTATTTCTAAACATTATACCTAAACTATTGAAAATGGAAAATAGCAAAAAAGTAAATTCTCTACGTAATTTGATTTTAATATTTTTCTTTTATCAAAAGTTTAAAGTAATCCAATAAAAGACAATTTATAATACATAATGTAATAAAATTTATTAATTGGACAATATATAACACTTAAAAGAAATTCTTAAAATAATAAATCATGATCTTGTTTTTTTATTCTACTATAAAATATTTATTATAATTTTATCACGTAAATGCTGTAATTGAGGGATGTTTAATATATGTTAATCTAAGATTCATGTTTATAAACATAGTGCCCTAGTTAACATATTGAATATTTTCCACTAGAAGGTTTTATGTAAAAATTTAGATTAAAATAATAAGTCGTAGAATGCAGACAAAATCAACGGCAACAGCTAGTCTAATTTTACAAACAATTATCTTCTTTGTTGTTGTTGTTGCTTGTCTGTGTTTGTTGGTTTTGCAAGCGTTGCTTTTGATTTTGAAATATACTGACCAATGGTAACGGTACCACAATGTATTGCTGACTGTTAATTGGTCTAAAATAACGCTTCACTGGATATTAATTAGTCTCTTGTGGAATTATAAGGTACTTTTAGCTGATTTGGTTTCATCATGATCAATATAATTTTTTTTATTCTTTATTATTCTTGTATAAATATCAATGAATAATAAATTTGAAGATAGAATAATTATTTCAATAAAATGTGTGCTTTTTAATTATTTATTACTGTTACAACTTCATCAATCTAAAAATGTTTAAAAATAAGTAACCTTATTTCTTTTAAAATTTATATAAAACCCTTGCAAATGAACGGTCTATTCGTGTTCGGATCAGATTAGATATGGCAAAGAAAGGAAACATAAATATTAATGAAACCGTCCGATGCTACACCTGGTTTTTTCGGATCATATTTTAACATATTTTGAGTGGATCGATAAAAGTCAATAGTAAATAAATACTGAATTAAGAAAAACAACACTATCTAATGAATTAAAATCGTGAGATTTCATAGATATAGTTTCCTAAAAATTTATAGATTCTCTGAAATAAATGAATCATGTTTTTTAAACATCGAAGTATCGACATATACTCGTATGTACAATCGGTTAGAAAACATTAAAGCCCACATAGATCGAGCTTTCTTTCAAACTCTAAGGACAAAACTAAGGAATATGTTAATATTAAGTTAAACTTAACTTATCTTCACGCCATATCCCTTGCGGGGTAGCCAGAGACAACGGAGCGCCAAACGCTACGGTCCCTGCATACCTCTTTCGCCCCGACCACAAACATTGACCTCTTATACATGCCCTCCGGGGGGTCCTCATGCTTTTTACGTGACCTTCCTCCAGTATTGTAGCTACTGTGTTTTCGAAGGTCACTGAGCACCACCTGAGCACGTTCTTCTTCATTCTCACTGCTACATTTTCAAGTTAAACAATACAATGACAATAATCAATATACTAATAAAATAAACCATTATATAACAACTATTATATTGAATTTTTAAAGTTAAAATCACTATAACTTGTACATGTTAAAGTAACGTGGAACTAATTCCGCTCTTAATTACTCTGTTTTTGATTTGGTACTACAGTTCTCACATACCAATTAAGACTGTGGTTCAATATTATCATTACTATAAACACATTACATTTCGTAAATGCAATGTATGCTTATTTGGTATAAAGTACTAATATCTATGTTATCACAAAACCAACACACAAATATGTGTTACACAGTTAACGGACAAAATTATTTTGACAGAAAGATCAGCACAGCGCGATAGGAAAATATTGTTGACTTACTTTTAATTCTACGTTACTTATAACTTATGAATTAGACAGAATATTAATAAATCAAATAGCACTGAAAATAAAGTCTAGACACAGCAGGTCAAGTACAAAATATGGATTATTAAATGAATTATGGTCTGTGAATTTATTGTGAAATAAACACACCTAATTAATTGAACAATGACCAATTATTATTTTAATTTGGGAAGCATGGCTATGATTATGTATAAACACGTGTCGCTTTATTCATACTCAAGAACTAGATTTATTTTGATGTTAATTTTTTAGTGTTAGCAAAACAATTAGGTATAGAATGAAAGATACACATATTTAGAAGCACATGGACTACTTCATCGATGTTTATAAGTATAGCAGATATGAACAAAAATTTTTGGTAAAATCACTGATTTACTATATATTATATATGATATATTATACATTATATTATATTATATATAATACTTATATAATGTTAAACACCAATGTCAGGAAAATATTGCGTTAAAAAAACATTTAAAAATCCATTAAAATTTAATCTGAAAAGATAAAAAGGGTTTGATGGCTTTTAATAATATATGAAATGTGATGAACAGAAACTAAATTTAACAAGTATATGTAATTTAAGCTCGCTATAAAGTAGTGAGAGCTTGTAATACGCGAAAAATTTTTAACTATTTAGTTGTTTGGTGTTTATCGTATAGATGTTTAAAAAGTTTTTTAAAGATATCCAGTTACCCAAAAAAATACTAATAGATATTTTTTTTATATTATATCTCTCGTTTTCCATATTTATATATTCGCGGTAGTTATGTCGGAATTCGTCCTAATAGTTTGAAACTCATCCGTGGTCCGTACTGTGACATGGAGAGAACATGGCAGAATCGCGGCACGAACCATTTCTCGTATATATTATGTGAAGTATTTATTAACAATCAACAAATCTAATATTTTCCAGAGCGACATTGTAATTCTTAATAGAGTTATAAAAAAACAATATACAATATTATACACGTGTTGCAAGTTCAGCGTTGTTCAGCGCATACTACGAGTATACTCCTGAAATTTTTATTCTTTTCCAAGGCTTGGGTTCTATGCGACAATGATACTCGTATAAGCGGGATAGATACCATCGTGGGTATATTATATCATGAACAACTTATGGCACGATCGATCCTATATTCTTCGACGTGCAAATGTTAAAATAGAAACCTTACTTATCAGGTGAAATTATGACAGAAACATGAACCTCATAATAAATAGATGAGCATTATGTGATAGACAAGAGTGTCCTGAAAAGATTAAATGGACATTTAAATAGGAAAGTTTTGAAGTGAAGATTTCGTTTCCGGCTTTGAACTGTAATGGTGTAAGAATTTATTATGTTTGACATGTATGTTATCGTGCCTGACTGCTGCAAAAATTTTTTTATAGCAAGCGGAGATGCCAATCACGAGCACAGAATACAGATATTCATTCAATAATCATAAAAATAATAAATAGTAATGTTGTATGTATTTATTAATAATATATATTTATTCATACTTTTGCATCAAAAATGTAAATGTAGTCTAAGATCAAAGTATTGTATACTTAGCCTAAACTTTATTAACCTCACACACAATACTGTTTACCAAATAAATAAATATCTTTACTCTGTGACCCTAAATATAAATTAACCTTCAGGAGCAGACGTAAGTAAAAGGATATTACATTATTATGTCATGTTCTTATAATTAAATAATGTCTTGAATATAAAACTTTCAATAAGTAAAAATATAATTAATGTGGTTTATTTCTTGTTCTTGTAATCGATCTGTTTCTTCACTCGTGTCACCGGCGTTGAAGCAAACAATGTTTTAGTAAGGTCTCAATGAAGATGGATGGTAGTTTGAAAATAAGTTCTTGACCGTGCCCTTGAACCGTAGATGTGACGAAAAAGTTAACTTGGAAATTGAATATTTACTTTTATTATAGTATATTTTCTTTATACATATTATTATATAAATATTATTTAGGATTCAACGTTATAAACGAAAAAACTTCTTAAGAATATAAACGTGACATGTGATGAACTTGTTTATTTATTAATTGAGAAGTAAGCAAATCATAGAACCCGAGAGTATAATGAAATAAACACATCACCATACAAATACTGTTTATAGTTAATTAGAATAACATTATTTAATCCCGAATTGCGATGATTCAAGTATAAATAACAATAAAATATTGCTGTATCATTTTCTTGTTCGTCATACATACATATACAAAATTCAATTCCTATTTCCCTTGTTTAGGTTATAACTTACCGGACCATTTTAGATATTTTTATAAATTCCTTGATGTTTGAGAAAGGTTTCTATAAAGACAATAATTGGAAAATGGATAGCATAAAATTATAAATTATGGTACAACACGGCAAATTATTTGAAAATGTAAAGACTACTTTGAAAATATGGGGAAAAGGAAGGGAAAGAGATGAAAACACAGGGAGGAATAGGGGATCGTTCATCTATTACTTTCATCCTCCTTATAAAACCAACTTATAATACTTATAACTGAAGAAACCATCCGGTGAAAGAGTTGAGCTAGTGCTTTCACGAATTTTAATCTTATATTTTGTTAAGCTGTAATTACTCAATTATATAATTGTTGAACTTGACGTTTGTTCTTCTTATATGTATAGATACTTATAAAAAGACCTTTCTTGTCGCAACTAATGATTAAAACTCATAATTCATAATGTAGGCATTCGCAAGAATGTAATAGGGCTGGCTGTTAAAGAATAAAAAGCTATTTAAATTTAATTCTTTGGAATGTTTAAAGTTTTGTTCTTCTATGAAAAAACTGGTAGTGGGAGATTACTGTTATAATAAGAGCTTACTCGTAAAGTATGCAGTGCGACAGCTGACATCTGACACTCTAATCCCTGGGATAAACCGCAAATCACTTCACATAAAATATATCCTCTTGCGGGAGTTTTGAAAAGTCTCGTATACAACTTTAAAGTCCAATTTATTATTTATGCGCAATAGCACTTGTTAAGATATCTTCTTAAGTATGTTGGTGTTGGATTTAAAGTTTTCTGTGTAGTTAGAAAAGTTTTATTTCAAATATATATACATGTAACTTATGAAACAAAACATGTAACATAGATAAAAGCTTCAGCAAAAATCTTCATGACCACACTTTAACATATTTATATACAAAATAATTTTACACGGTACTGAGTTTGAAATCACATATTTTATGTGATTTGTGAGATAAAATTAAATAGCAACTAAATGTATGAACAAAAAAAAACAATGGCTATGTCCCTACTAAATTAAAGAGTCATGAATTTGACTTCAAAAATTTAGAACAAAGAGAATGTGTTACACTTACAATTGGAGCTATCATTTTTAACAGACGACGCCTTGGAGAATAAACTTAGATTTACACTATTAATGCCAATCTTTCCTATCAACTACAATTAGTTACTTTATCATTATATACTTTTGAACACCGTTTATTGTGTACCAAATTAGCAATAAGGGGCAATTTTCTTTTTGTGACTCTAAATTCAGGTACAATAATTGTATGATTACGTTTTGCATTTATTTTATTTATCTTTTCTAAGATATTAGAACTACTTATTTTCTGTGAAGTGCAGCTGTGGTTAATGTTTGAACTTCAGCCCTCTTGTAAATGGACGTTACAGATCTTCCACGTTATCAATATTGAAGAAGACGGGTTGTGATATCAGACCGACCGACCGACCGACTTTCCTTATATGAGTTACAGTTAATACTTATAAAAAAAATATTTCGAAATGAAGTAGCATAAAATGCTATATAGATTCTCACGACTTTAAAATATAAAGAAATTTATATAAAGTCATATTAGTTTCAAATAATAAAACCCGTAATTTTGACTAACGCGTATTTTTGAATAAATATAATAATTAGCAGTGTTAAATGTATTTCAAACCCAGTCCGAATATTCATTATTACTCTAAAATAAATTAATTCTGTTCAATCACTCAGCAAGCAAGTGACACAAACAGTCCTCTGACTTCAACGACAAATCGAGCTATGTTCAACAAACATCATTCTTATGAATAAATAAATACAAATATACATTTATCTAGACACTTCGGAGATGGAATCAAGTTAAGTAAGTGATGGAGACGAGGAGATCCATCTCACAGGGAATATATTATTAAATCACAACATTTTTACCTAAATAGACATGTCATTGTTTACTGTTTGGTAAAATTATCAAAGATGAATCGATATTTTATACAATTATTGTAGAGCATTATTAAGGGATTAATAAAATGTGTTTGAATTATAACTATCCTTGTTTAAATAATTGACGTTAGCACAATGACAAGTAATGTTTTAATGTCGAACAGTACGAGCTCAATGATCCATTACAAATACAGATAGTTCATTTTTATTCCCATACATAATAATTAATGTTTTAGAGAAGAGATGTACTATATACCAATAATTATTTAGTTAAGTCCCTATGTTTGAAAATAAGGAACGCGTTTATAAAACCTACATGGACTTTATTTTCTCATCGGAAAGGATAGACTAAATCGATTTCCTATGAAAACGTGTTCCATTGTTCAAATACGATTCACTTATTTTAGTTCATCTACAGCTACAGTACGTTGAAACTACGAAAAACTTTTAAGCTATGAAAGTTATATTATTTTACTGTATATCCATTATAGTTTTTGGGATAGCTAAATTGAAGTGGTACGCATCATAATTGGAATCAAACTAAGTGAGAAATATTTTAAATCTAGTAGCCTTCTTGAAGATAGTTTCGTTTATAGTTCAATATTTATTGATGTATTTACATACATATAGTATGGTTATGTTTTTTTATATATGTTTTATTTATCGATAAATGCGTCTAGACTTTGTACCTTTATATATCTCTTTGACACTGATACGTATTTCGTCTAATAAACGACCGTCTAGATCCAGACTTGACTTCGTATTAATTAAGACGAACACTATCTGACATGTCGAAATCGAAGTTGATAAATTTGATACAATTTTACATTGATACCTGAAAAATAAAATGCTTAGAATTGAATGATAATGAAAAGAAACAAATAAGTTAAATTTTTATTTTCTATGCATGAAATTATCAAATTAACTATTCTACACCACCGTGACTTACGAAACTCGAAAAAAAAAATCTTTTACATGAATTTTACTCTAAATAGCTTGATCTAACGGGCATTTAATACATTAAAGGGTTTCATTGAACATATTTGTAAATTAATATATGAATATTGTTACCGGAGTATATACAATAGTATACGGATACCAAATACGCTTTTTTCACTCTCTAAAGTTGTGAGAGATTGGTATCACTCATTTGTTGTCCTACAATAGAAAAAAAATACAATAAAATTAGTTATTAGATTAATAAAAAACATCAGACTTTTCTTACTATTGAAGACCATTTTGTGAACACAGTTTCTCCCTCGTTTGGAACAGTGATGTCACTCAAATCATTAATTAGTTGAAATTAAAACTGTCTGTCTTAGTATTCTCCCTTATGTCGAGACTTTCATTAGCTAAGTAAAAAATCACAAAATTTCCAGCGACGCAATATGACTTCTATCATTTGAAAATAAGGTATACTCTTATTTGGCATGTCATTTCTATTGGACGAAAGAGACAGCAATCTATCATAATAGCCTCAGTTCTGTTACCCGCAGAATTAATAGCTGCTATCTCGAGATTATCTGAGACGATACATGTAAAGTGTAAAGCTCAATTTATGAGAGTTGTAGTTATTTGTCAATTCGTGACTGTCTTTGTTGTAATTTGAACTTTTATATATTTTCAAATTAAACAGTTTCATTCACAATAAAAGCATTGCCTTATTAACAGGTTTAAACGTGGTGTCTATATAAAATTGCGTGCCATCGAAATGGAGTGAGACTACAAACCTGATGTAATTGCCTGAAGAACAATTACAGTAAAATTGAAATATCTAAGAATAAATAAATTATACACTCGCTTATGGATATTTTTGATAACATAGCATTTGCTGTTATTAACTAAAAAGTGAAAAATATATAATACGATATCAGATAACATTTTCTCCGACATCCAATTATTTATTTACATTCAATTAAATTGAATCGCAGCCTACGAATCACACACAATTACAGACAATTATCTGAAATACTTTCGCTATCCCTAAGCCCTGTAAAATCGACTAACGCACTGTGGCGATGGAAATGATACGAAAAATATATTAAGACCGTATTCTTACACTCTAAAATAAAAATGTTATACAACAATGTAAATTGTTATGTTTAAATTATTTGTAAATTGTAATCATAATATAGAACTTGTTGGTTCTATTTTGTAACTTTAGTAAATTGTAAATAGAAGAAGAAGATTCATGAGAACTATTTGCAGCTTTTTCAATAAATAATATTCATTGGAAAACAACGAATCTTCAAAACAAACATAACTATAAACACTATTAGTGATATTTAGGAATTGAAAGAATTCTTTCATTGCAATTTAGACTACTCCTAAAACATTGTGTTGAACGAAAGCCGAAGTTTTTATACTATTTATTATTCACTTGAGTATAGCCTAATATTATTATAATACTAATAACTTTCTTATTTTGATGAACTTAATAATATAATTATTTTCTATTACTAAATTCATAAATAGTTAATAAAAGTAACCAAAGTAAACCAAAATAAAATAAACAAAAGTTAAAGTAACTAAAGTATTATTCAAAGTCACAAAAGTAGTTTATTCAAGGCCTTATTGATAACGCTAGTTATTTTATATGTTAAATAAGTACCAAAAATATTACATCAATACTTCAAAAATTAAAACGAAATCTGAATCTTAGATATATAGTAAGTAAAATGTTTCAATCCTGAAGTAATTCAGGGTACCTTATTTCTCATACTCTCTAGCGGACACTCGGCGGTGACATGATGAGAAAAATTCCAGCATAACGGTATCTATCAAAGTGACGACCGGCCTGTCTTTCTGTTTGTTACAAATTCCCTTCATCTCTCCAGAGTACTTTAGTCACAACTTATAAGTATTTGTAATGGTCTATCACTTTATTCATTTATACTCGTAGATGTTGAATTCCTTCGTAACACAAATCACAATTAAAACTTAACGAACTTTCTTTCAATATTTTATGTTTTGCTTTGAACAATTTGTTGTTGCATATAGTTTTTATTCAATAAAAGTGACAATAATCAATGAATGTCGAAGGTAGTAGTGACAATGTGTACACTATACGTAGGATAAAGTAAGTACATGACTTAAGGTTGTTGCAGAGACGCGGAAAATAGAGAGAACTCGTTGTCTTAGCACCTTATAGAGGGCTTTTAAAATATATTATATCTTTAACACAACTTTAAGAGTATTATATGCTCTTGCTCGTGCTCGTGCTCGTGTTCGTGCTCGTGCTCGTGCTCATTAATAATCAACAAATCTAATGTGAGAGACAAGGGTGTCTTGAAAAGATTAAATGTAATTTCACCCAGTTTGGCTCGGCTGGTTTGGTTTCGATGAACTGCAATAACGTGAGAATTTATTGTGTTTGACATGTATGTTAATGTGTCTGAAGTGGAAATGCCAATCACGAATATCCATCTTATTCCAACAACTTCGCCAGTTTTTATAGAATCATAAAAATAATAAATAATAAATTTTGTATGTATTTATAATATATATTTATTAACATTTTTGCACTAAAAATGTAAATGTAATCTAAGATCCAAGATGTGTACTTAGCCTTAACTTTATTAACCTCCCCCACAATACTGCTTACCAAATAAATATATATCTTTACTCTGTGACCCTAAATATAAATTAACCTTCAGGAGCAGACGTAAGTAAAAGGATATTACATTATTATGTAATATTCTTATAATTAAATAATGTCTTGAATGTAAAACTTTCACTTAGTTAAAAATGTAATTATTGTGGTTCATTTCTTGTTCTTGTAATCGATCTGTTTCTTCACTCGTGTCACCGGCGTTGAAGCAAACAATGTTTTAGTAAGGTCTCAATGAAGATGGATGGTAGTTTGAAAATAAGTTCTTGACCGTGCCCTTGAACCGTAGATGTGACGAAAAAGTTAACTTGGAAATTGAATATTTACTTTTATTATAGTATATTTTCTTTATATAAATATTATTAAAAAACTTTCTTAAGAATATGAACGTGACATGTGATGAACTTGTCTATTTATTAATTGAGAAGTAAGCAAGTCATAGAACCCGAGAGTATAATTAAATAAACATATCACCATACAAATACTGTTTATACTTAATTAGAATAACACTATTTAATCCCGAATTGCGATGATTCAAGTATAAATAACAATAAAATATTGCTGTATCATTTTCTTGTTCGTCATACATACATATACAAAATTCAATTTCTATTTCCCTTGTTTAGGTTATAACTTACCGGACCATTTTAGATATTTTTATATATTCCTTGATGTTTGAGAAAGGTTTCTATAAAGACAATAATTGAAAAATGGATAACATAAAATTATAAATTATAGTACAACACGGCAAATTATTTGAAAATATAAAGACTTTGAAAATATGGGAAAAAGGAAGGGAAAGAGATGAAAACACAGGGAGGAAAAGGGGATCGTTCATCTATTACTTTCATCCTACTTATAAAACCAACTTATAATACTTATAACTGAAGAAACCATCCGGTAAAAGAGTTGAGCTAGTGCTTTCACGAATTTTAATCTTATATTTTGTTAAGCTGTAATTACACAATTATATAATTGTTGAACTTGACGTTTGTTCTTTTTACTCGTATATGTATAGATACTTATAAAAAAACCTTTCCTGTCGCAACTAATGATTAAAACCCATAATTCATAATGTAGGCATTCGCAAGAATGTAATAGGGCTGTTAAAGAATAAAAAGCTATTTAAATTTAATTCTTTGGAACGTTTAAAGTTTTGTTCTTCTATGAAAAAACTGGTAGTGGGAGATTACTGTTATAATAAGAGCTTACTCGTAAAGTATACAGGGCGACAGCTGACATCTGACACTCTAATCCCTGGGATAAACCGCAAATCACTTCACATAAAATATATCCTCTTGCGGGAGTTTTGAAAAGTCTCGTATATAACTTTAAAGTCCAATTTATTATTTATGCGCAATAGCACTTGTTAAGATATATTCTTAAGTATGTTGGTGTTGGATTTAAAGTTTTCTGAGTAGTTAGAAAAGTTTTATTTCAAATATATATACATGTAACTTATGAAACAAAACATGTAACATAGGTAAAAGCCTCAGCAAAAATCTTCATGAACACACTTTAACATATTTATGTACAAAATAATTATATACGGTACTGAGTTTTAAATCACATATTTTATGTGATTTGTGAGATAAAATTAGATAGCAATTAAATGTATGAACAAAAAAAATAATGGCTATGTCCCTACTAAATTAAAGAATCATGAATTTGACTTTAATAATTTAGAACAAAGAGAATGTGTTACACTTACAATTGGAGCTATCATTTTTAATAGACGACGCCTTGCAGAATAAACTTAGATTTACACTATTAATGCCAATCATTCCTATCAACTACAATCAGTTTTTATCATTATATACTTTTGAACACCGTTTATTGTGTACCAAATTAGCAATAAGGGGCAATTTTCTTTTTGTGAGTCTAAATTCAGGTACAATAATTGTATGGTTACGTTTTGCATTTATTTTATTACTCTTTTCTAAGATATCAGTGCTACTTATTTTCTGTGAAGTGCAGCTGTAGTTAATGTTTGAAATTCAGCCCTCTTGTAAATGGACGTTACAGATCTTCCACGTTATCAATATTGAAGAGGACGGGTTTTGATATCAGATATGCCGACTTTCCTTATATGAGTTACAGTTGACACTTATAAAAAAAATTATTTCGAAATGAAGTAGCATAAGATGCTATAAAGATTCTCGCGACTTTAAAATATAAAGAAATTTATATAAAGTCATATTAGTTTCAAATAATAAAACCTAATTTTAACTAACGCATATTTTTGAACAAATATAAAAATTAGCAGTGTTAAATGTATTTCAAACCCAAAATACTCTAAAATAAATCAATTCTGTTCAATCACTCAGCAAACAAGTGACACAAACAGTCCTCTGACTTCAACGATAAATCGAGCTATGTTCAACAAACATCATTCTTATGAATAAATAAATGCAAATATAAATTTATCTATACACTTCAGAGATAGTTAAGTAAGTGATGGAGACCAGGAGATCCATCTCACAGGGAATATATTATTCAATCACAACATTTTTACCTAAATAGACATGTCATTGTTTACTGTTTGGAAAAATTATCAAAGTTGAATCGATATTTTATACAATTATTGTAGAGCATTATTCAGGGATTAATAAAATGTGTTTGAATTATAACTATCCTTGTTTCAATAATTGACGTTAGCACAATGACAAGTAATGTTTTAATGTCGATCAGTAAGAGCTCAATGATCCATTAAAATACAGATAATTCATTTTATAGTTCCCATACATAATAATTAATGTTTTAGAGAAGATATGTACTATCTCAATAATTATTTAGTTAAGTCCCTATGTTTGAAAATAAGGAACGCGTTTATAAAACCTACATAGACTTTATTTTCTCATCGGAGAGGGTAGACTAAATCGATTTACTATGAAAACGAATTCCATTGTTCAAATACGATTCACTTATTTTAGTTCATCTACAGCTACAGTACATTGAAACTACGAACAACTTTTAAGCTATGAAAGTTATATTATTTTACTGTATATCCATTATAGTTTTAAGGATAGCCAAATTGAAGTGGTACGCATCATAATTGGAATCAAACTAAGTGAGAAATATTTTAAATCTTGTAGCCGTCTTGAAGATAGTTTCGTTTATAGTTCAATATTTATTGATGTATTTAAAACCATACTATTGTATGGTTATGTTTTTTTATATATTTTTTATTTATCGATAAATGCGTCTAGACTTTTTTCCTTTCCATATCTCTTTGACACTGATACGTATTTCGTGTAATAAATGACCGTCTAGATCCAGACTTGATTTCGTTTTAATTAAGACGAACAATATCTGACATGTCGAACTCGAAGTTGATAAATTTGATACAATTTTACATTGATACCTGAAAAATAAAATGCTTAGAATTGAATGATAATGAAAAGAAAAAAATAAGTTCAATTTTTATTTCCAATGCATGAAATTATCAAATTAACTATTCTACACCACCGTGACTTACGAAGCTGGAAAAAAAATCTTTTACATGAATTTCACTCTAAATAGCTTGATCTAACGGGCTTTTAATACATTAAAGGGTTTCATTGTACATATTAGTAAATTAATACAGGAATATTGTTACCGGAGTATATACAATAGTATTTGTATCACTTTACAAGAGATTGGTATCACTCATTTGTTGTCTTACAATAGAAAAAAAAATCAATAGGATTCGTTATTAGAATAATAAAAAAACTTCAGGCTTTTCTTACTATTGAAGACCATTTTGTTAACACAGTTTCTTCCTCGTTTGGAACAGTGATGTCACTCAAATCATTAATTAGTTGAAATTAAGACTGTCTGTTTTAGTATTCTCCCTTGGGTCGAGACTTTCATTAGCTAAGTAAAAAATCATTAAACTTAAAGCGACGTAATATGACTTCTATCACTTTAAACTAAGGTAGACTTTTATTTGACATGTCTTTTCTATTGGACCAAAGAAACAGCAATCCATCATAATGGAGGCAGTTCTGGGACCCGCCGTAATAATAGCTGCTATCTCGAGATTATCTGAGATGATACATGTAAAGTGTAAAGTTCAATTTATGAGACTTCTTGTGATTTGTCAAGTCGTGAGTGTCCTTATTCTAATTTGAGCTTTTATATATTTATTTCAAATTTAACTATTTCATTGCCAATAAAAGCATTGCTTTATTAACACGTTTAAATGTGGTGTCTATATAAAATTGCGCACCATCGAAAAGGAGCGAGGCTACAAACCTGTTGCAACTACCTGAATAACAATTATCACTTAAAATATAAATTGAAATATCTATCAATAAATAAATTATACAGACTCTCTTATGGAAATTTTATATAAAATATATTTTGGTGTGTTATTTACCAAAAAGTGAAAAGATATATAATACGATAACACATACACAGATAACATTTTCTCCGACATTGAATTAATTATTTACGTTCAATTAAATTGAATCGCAGCCTCCGAATCACACACAATTACTGACAATCATCTGAAATACTGTCGCTATCAATCCCTGTAATATCGACTAACGCGCTGATGATGAAATTGGTGCGAAAATTTTTTTAAGACAGTGATCTTACACTCTTAAATGAAAAATGTTACACAATAATGTAAATTGTTATGTTTAAATTATTTGTTAATTGTAATCATAATATAGAACTTGTTGGTTCTATTTTGTAACTTTACTAAATTGTAAATACAACAGATTCATGAGAACTATTTGCTACTTTTTCAATAAATAACATTCATTGGAAAACAAAGAATCTTCAAAACAAACATAACTCAAAACACTTTTAGTGATATTTAGGAATTGAAAGATTTCTTTCATTGCAATTTAGAGTACTCCTAAAAATTGTGTTGATCGAAAGCCGAAGTTTTTATACTATTCATTATTCACATGCCTAATATTATTATAATACTTATAACTTTCTAATATTGATGAACTTAATAATATAATTATTTTATATTACTAAATTCATAAATAGTTATCAAAAGTAACCAAAGTAAACCAAAATAAAATAAACAAAGTTAAAGTAACTAAAGTATTATTCAAAGTCACAAAATTAGTTTATTCAAGGCCTTGTTGGTAACGCTAGTTATTTTATATGTTAAATAATTACCAAAAATAATAAATCAATACTTCAAAAATTAAAACGAAATCTGAATATTAGAAACATAGGAAGTAAAATGTTTCAACCCTGAAGTAATTCAGGGCACCTTATTTCTCATACTCTCTAGCGGACACTCGGCGGTGACATGATGAGAAAAATTCCAGCGTAACGGTATCTATCAAAGTGACGACCGGCCTGTCTTTCTGTCTGTTACAAATACCCTTCATCCCTTCAGAGTATTTCAGTCACGACTTATAAGTATTTGTAATGGTCTATCACTTTATTCATTTATAAATATTGAATTCCTTCGTAACACAAATCACAATTATGAAATTAAAACTTAACGAACTTTCTTTCAATATTTTATGTTTTGCTGTGAACAATTTGTTGTTGCATATAGTTTTTATTCATTAAAAGTGACAATAATCTATGAATGTCGAAGGTGGTAGTGACAATGTGTACACTACACGTAGGATAGGTGTAAAGTAAGTACCTTATAAAGGGCTTTTAAAATATATTATTCCTAACACAACTTTAAGAGTATTATATGCTCTTGCTCGTGCTCTTGCTCGTGCTCGTGCTCGTGCTCGTGCTCGTGCTCGTGCTCGTGCTCATTAATAATCAACAAAACTAATGTGAGACACAAGGGTGTCCTGAAAAAATTAAATGGAATTTCAGCTAGTTTGGCTCGGCTGGTTTGGTTTCGGCTTTGAACTGCAATGGCGTGAGAATTTATTGTGTTTTACATGTATGTTAATGTGTCTGAAGTGGAAATGCCAATCACGAATACCGATCTTATTCTAACAACTTCGCTAGTTTTTATAGAATCATAAAAATAATAAATAATAAATTTTGTATGTATTTATAATATATATTTATTAACATTTTTGCACTAAAAATGTAAATGTAATCTAAGATCCAAGATGTGTACTTAGCCTAAACTTTATTAACCTGCCCCACAATAATGTTTACCAAATAAATATATATCTTTACTCTGTGACCCTAAATATAAATTAACCTTCAGGAGCAGACGTAAGTAAAAGGATATTACTTTATTATGTAATATTCTTATAATTAAATAATGTCTTGAATATAAAACTTACATTAAATAAAAATATAATTAATTTGGTTTATTTCTTATTCTTGCAATCGATCTGTTTCTTTACTCGTGTCACCGGCGCTGAACCAAACAATGTTTTAGTGAAGTCTCAATGAAGATGGATGGTAGTTTGAAGATAAGTTCTTGACCGTGCCCTTGAAACAGAAGATGTGACGAAAAAATTAACTTGAAAATCGAATATTCATTTTTATTATAGTATAATAATAAACATATCACCATAGAAATACTGTTTATACTTAATTAGAATAACATTATTTAATCCCGAATTGCTATGATTCAAGTATACATAACAAAAAAAATATTTCTGTATCATTTTCTTTTTCTTCATAAATACATATACAAAATTGAATTCCTATTTCACTTTTTTAGGCTTAACTTAAGATCTGGACCATTTTAGATATTTTTATATATTCCTTGATGTTTGAGAAAGGTTTCAATGAAGACAATAATTCGGAAAAGGTCCACACAAAAATATAAATAATACGGTACTGTACGGCCTTACTATTAGAAAATTTTAACACTACTTTCAAAATATGGAGAAAAGGAAGGGAAGGAGATGAAGACACAGGGAGGGAAAGAGGATCGTTCGTCTATTACTTTCATCCTCCTTATAAAACCAGTTTCTAATACATATAACTGAAGAAACCATCCGGTGAAAGAGTTGACGTTTGTTTTTCTTCTATGTATACCTATAAAAAGACTTTTCCTGTCGCAACTACTAATTAAAACTTATAATTCATAATGTAGTAATTCGCAGCAATATAATAGGGCTGCCTGTTAAAGATTAAAAAGATATTTAAATTTAATTCTTCTTTTTTGTTCTCTTATGAAAAAACTTACAGTGGGAGATTACTGTTATAATAATATCTTACTAGTAGAGTATGAATTTAACTTTAATAAGAGTAATTTATAATAATAAGAATTAACATTGGGAAATAAACTTAGATTTACACAAATTAATACTAATCATTCCTGTTGTCTACAATTAGTTAGTTACTTTCATTATATACTTTTTAATTACTCTTTATTGAGGACTTAATTTTTTTCTCTAGTAAATTAGCAATAAGGAGCAATTTTCTTTTTGTCTAAACTCAGGAACAATAATTGTATAATTCTTTTTTGCATTTATGTTATTAAAGTCATTTCTAAGATAAAATCTGTGTTAGTGATTTTTTGTGAAGTGCAGCTGTGGTTAATGTTTGCAATTCAGACCTCTTGTAAGTATTCTTCCACGTTATCAATGTTGGAGAGGACGGGTTGTGACGTCACATGTACCGAATGTTCTTATACGAGTTACAGCTGACAATTATAAAATAAAATATTTCGAAATGGAGTAGTAATAAATGCTATTAAGCTACTCACGACTTTAAAATATAAAGACATTTATATAAAGTCATATTAGTTTCAAATAATTAAACCCGTAATTTTGACTAACACACTTTTTGAATAAATGTAAAAATTTGCAGTGTTAAATGTATTTCAAACTCAGTACGAATATTCATTATTACTTTAAAATAAATTTACTCTGTTCAATCACTCCTCAAGCAAGTGACAAAAAGTCCTCTGACTTCAACGACAAATCAAACTATGTTCAACAAACATTATTCTTATGAATAAATGAATACAAATATACATTTATCTAGACACTTCGGAGATAGAATCAAGATAAGTAAGTGATTTCAACCAAGAGATCCATCTCACAGGGAATATATTATTATATCACAATATTTTTACCAAAATAAACATGTTACTGTTACTGTTTGGAAAAACAATGAAAGATGAAACGATATTTTAAACAATTAATTGTTCGTAGAGAATTATTATAAAAATTGAAATTTTCACCCCCCGTAAGGGTTGGTGAGGGGTGTTAATGGGTGATAGAGAACTTAAATTTATTTTTAGTAATCATTTTCGATTCCAGCATCCTAAAAAACGTAGAAATACACATCTATCTTGATTTTTTAAAAATTTGAAATTTTCACCCCCTATAAGGGGTGGTAAGGGGATGATAGTGCTCATGAATTTATTTTTAGTTATAATTTTCGGTTCCAGCATCCCAAAAAACGTAGAAATGCACATTTATCTTGCCTTTATAGAAAAATTGAAATTTTCACCCCCTCTAAGGGGTGGTAGGGGGTGATAGTGGTCATGAATTTATTTTTAGTAATCATTTTCGGTTTCAGCATCCCAAAAAACGTAGAAATACACATCTATCTTCATTTTATACAAAAATTTCAATTTTCACCCCTTAAGAGGTAGTAAGGGGGTGCTAGCGGGAAAACGAGCATTTAAAATTAGTTTTTATTGTCATATTCGGTTTCAGCGATCCCAAAATCCTAAGAATAATGGGGTCACCCCTCTGGTTCATGATTTTTTTTTTGTGTGCCTGTGTAATTAACGTTTTAAAGAAGATATGTATTATATTCCAATAATTATTTAGTTAAGTCCCTAGGTGTGGAAAGAAGGAACGCGTTTATAAAATCTACATACGAGTAGGTTTTATTTTCTTATCAGAAAGGGTAGGCTAAATCGATTTACTATGTAAACATTTTCCATTGTTCAAATACGATTCACTTATTTTATTTCATCTACAGCTAAACTAATTTGAAATTACAGGTTTAAATAATGAAAGTAGATTTTTACATTATTTTACTATGTATCCATTATAGTTTTTTAAATAGCCAACTTCATACGACTTGAAGTGGAACAGCTTAAGTGGAAACAAACTAAGTGACAACTATTTCAAATCTTGTAGCCTTAGTTATGTTTTTTCTATATATTTTTTTATTTATCGATAAACGCGTCTAGACCTTAAACCTTAATATGTCTTTGATACTTATACTTATTTCAAGTTATAAATGACCGTCTTGAATTCGTTTTAATTAAGAACAATATCTGACATGTCGAACGCGAAGTTAATAAATTTTATATAATTTTACATTGATACCTGAAAACCAAAAATGCTTAAAATTGGATTATGATGAAGAGAAAAAAATGCTTAAATTTTATTTCCTATGCATCAAATTACCAAATAAACTTTTCTTCATCACCGTGAAATACGAAGCTCGAAAAAAAAATTTTATCATGTTACTCTCAATAGCTTGTTCTAACAGGCTTTTAATACATTAAAGGGTTTTATTGTACATATTTGTAAATTAATATACGAATATTGTTACTGGAGTATATACAAAAGTAGTATACGGATAACAAATACGCCTTCTTCACTCTCTAGGGTTGTAAGAGATTGTGACCAGTAGTGATCACTTACCACCGAAAAACACATATGCTCATCTGTTGTCCTGCAATAAAAAAAAATAAGATTCGTTATTAAAATAATTAAAAACCTTCAGACTTTTTTACTATAGAAGATCATTTTGTGAACAGCTTCTCCCTCGTTTGGAATATTGATGTCACTCAAATCATTAATTAGTTTAAATTAAGACTGTCTGTCTTAGTATTCTCCCTTGTGTTGAGGCTTTCATTAGCTAAGTAAAAAATCACTAAACTTAAAGCGACGTAATATGACTTCTATCACTTTAAAATAAGGTTGACTTTTATTTGGCATATCATTTCTATTGGACCAAAGAGACAACAATCCATCATAATGGAGGTAATGGAGGCAGTTCTTGGACCCGCAGTAATAATAGCTGCCATCTCGAGATTATCTGAGATGATACATGTAAAGTGTAAACCTCAATTTAAGAGACTTGTTGTGATTTGACAAGTCATGAGTATCCTTATTCTAATTTGATCTTTTATATATTTATTTCAAATTTAACTATTTCTTTGTCAATAAAAGCATTGCCTTATTAATAGGTTTAAATGTGGTGTCTATATAAAATTGCGTGCCATCAAGATGGAGCGAGACTACAAAACTGTTGTAATTGCTTAAAGAACAATTACAGTAAAATTAAAATAACTAAGAATAAATAAATTATACAGACTCGCTTAAGGAATTTTATATAAAGTATAATTTGGGATGTTATGTACCAAGAAAGTGAAAAAATATATAATACGATATCACATACCATTTTCTCCGATATCCAATTAATTATTTACGCTCAATTAATAATTACAGACAATCATCTGAAATACTGTCGCTATCAATACCTGTAATATCGACTAACGCGCTGTGGCGGCAAAATTGATACGAAGAATTTATTAAGACTTTACTCTTACGCTCTAAAATAAAAAATGTTATACAATAATGTCAATTGTTATTATCATTATCTTCCTGCCTTTATCCCACTTGTGGGATCGGCGCAGTATGTTTTTTTCTTTCATATTCTCCTGTTACTCGTCATCTTTGTACACACTCCTTTCTTCTCCATATCGTCTTTTACGCAGTCCATCTATCTTTTCTACGGCCGTCCTCTACCTGTCCATCCCTTCAATACCATTCCCAGCACTCTTTTGGTCACATTCCTTTCATCTCTCCTCATAACATGCCCATACCATGACAGACGGTTACCTCTAATTTATTGTCACTGGCTCTAATCCCAAGCTGCCCCTAATATACTCATTTCTTATTCTATATCTTCTTGTCACCTCACAGATCCAACTTAACATTCGCATCTCCGTTACATGTAAATGCTTTTTATCTATCACCTTCATCGCCCAGCACTCAGATCTATACATAACGACAGGTCTAATGATGTTTTTATAGATTCTCACCTTTAATTCAAGGGGAATTCGGGCATCGCATGTTGTCGCGGTAACTTGTCGCCATTTCATCCATCCCGTCTTGACTCTGTGAATAGTGAAAATTTTTATGTTTAAATTATTTGCAAATATTGTAATCATAACATAGAACTTGTTGGTTCTATTTTGTATTTAGAATATAGTTTCATAAAACTTACTAAATTGTAAATAGAACAGATTTCTAAGAACTATTTGAAACTTTTTCAATAAAAACATTCATTGAAAAACAACGAATCTAAAAAGAAAACATTTTAATGAATAAACAACAATTTATTAGTTTCTTAACTCGAAACACTATTACTAATATTTAGGAGTTGAAGAAATGTATGTAAATGTATAAAAAAATACCAGATTTCATCTTTAATTACAATTTAAACTACTTCTAAAAATTGTGTTGATTGAAAGCCGAAGTTTTTATACTATTTATTATTATACTATCATTATCTATGTTTAAATAGTTATTATGTTGAAAAATCAATATTTTATATTACTTTAAATCATTAAGTTCATCAATATTAAAATGTTATTAAAAGTAACCAAGGTAAACCAAAATAAAATAAACAAAAGTTAAAGTAACTGAAGTGGTATTCAAAGTTACAAAAGTAGTTTATTCAAGGCCTTGTTCTTAACGCTAGGTATTTTATATGTTAAATAATTACCAAAAATATTACGTCAATACTTAAAAAATAAAACAAAATCTGAATCTTAAATACACAGTAAGTACAACGTTTCAACCCTGAAGTAATTCAGGACACGTAACTTATTTCTCATACTCTCTATAGGACACTCGGCGGTGACATAATGAGAAGCATTCCAGCCTAACTGCGTCTATCAAAGCGAGGACCAGTCCGTCTTTATGTTTGTTATAAATACCCTTCATCCCTCTCGAGAACTTCAGTCAAGACTTGTATTTATAATTGTCTGTCACTTCATAGATGTTGAATTCCTTCGTAACAAAAATCACTCGTTTAACAAAGTAAAACTTAACGAGTTTTTTTTCAATATTTTATGCTTTGCTTTAAACACTCCTCTTGTTTCATTATAGTTTTATTCAATAAAAGTGGCAGTAATCTATGAATGTCAAAGGCAGCAGTGACAATGTACACTATACGTAGGGTAGGTGTAATATCAGTACGTGACTTAAGATTATTACAGAGACGCGAGAAATAGAGAGGCCCCGTTGTCTTGATGCCTTATAGAGAGTATGGCTTTTAAAACATATTATATCTTTAACACAAGGTTAAGAGTATTATATAACAGCTATCTAAAAAAAAATAATCAAACAGTACATTTAGAGTTTTGCTACATATTTCTAAATAAAGTGTAGTGATTCTTATGTCTACGCTATAAAGCTTTTAATATTTCTGTAATATATCCATAAAGCGCCAGATATGAAGTTCATATCCAAGAGTTAAACATGTTTTGATCTTTAATAAACCATTATTTTATCATGCAGCTATTTTCATAAAAACACTTATTTTTAATACTCCTTGGCCTAAGTAATCATTTAAATTCATACAAACAAGTCACACTTCCTTATTATTACATTTTATTATATATATAAGATATGGATAATTTAAGGTATTTACTATCATTCATCAAGTTATTTCCGGTTGATATGGAGGTTCCTCAAAGTTCAATCTTAGACCCATTTATCTTCCTTGTTTATATAAATAACCTGCCTACTTTTGTAGACAAACATAATGAGATAGTATTGTTTGCTGATGACACTTCTTTAATATTTAAAGTAAAACGGCATCAGATAATGTATGACGATGTAAACAAGGCTCTCTCTAGAACAGTGCATTGGCTTAGTGTTAACAACCTGTTTCTTAATAATAAGAAGACTAAACTTCTTAGACTTTCTACTTCTAATATTAAACAGGTGCAAACTAATGTACTTTTAAATGAGGAAGCGATGGAAGTGGTGGAATCTAAAGTTTTTCTAGAAATCACTATTGATGCTGAGCTACAATGGGGCCCTCATATAGCTGGATTGGCTAGTAATCTTAGCTCTGCCGCGTACGCTGTTAAAAAAATTTGATCCCTAACTGACGAGACTACTGCTAAGTTAGTGTATTATAGTTATTTTCATAGCATAATATCTTATGGTATCCTACTGTGGGGTAGTGCTACTGATATAAATACCATTTTCGTTATACAAAAAAGAGCTGTCCGTGCAATTTACAACCTGGGCCCTAGAGATTCTTTAAGAGATAAGTTTAAGCAAATTAATGTACTTTACGGTCGCCAGACAGTATATTTTGGAAAATCTTAAATATGTACATAAAAATACTGACAATTTTATTAAGCACAGTGATATACACACTATAAATACCAGGAACAAACACAAGCTCACGCTACCTGTTACTCGACTTAAAAAAGTGAGTAAATCTTTCATGGGGCAATGTATACAGTTTTACAACAAAGTCCCAGCAAACGTTCAAGTATTACCATTTAACAAATTTAAGAGAATAACCAGGAACGTTTGTGTGCAAAAAGATACTATAATGTATCTGAATACTTAGAGGATAATGCACCGTGGGTATGAAGCGATCGCTGCCAGGCTACTTCAAGATTATTTACTTAGTATTGTAATGTATTTGTGTAATTTAGAATTTAAGTTCAAATTTTTAAAAAAAGTCATGACAATCCCGCTGAATTTTTGTCGCCAGCTCTTCTCAGGTCTGTGGAAATAATTTTCCGAGCTGGTGGTAGTTTTGACAATGAAAAAATGTTTTGTATGAAACTTTTTTTCAATAAAGATTTTTGATTTTGATTTGATTTTCAAAACTGAACAATATTCATATTAAATATGAATGAATATACCTCGACCTAAAATTCTTTTGTAACTTTTATTATAAGATCCTCGCTCCAAAAGTTTCCGTCTCTTACTCGTATATGCACTCTCAAAAGACATTGCTCGTGTCGAAGCACATCAGATCACACTATATGTCGGTCTGAATTCGAGAATGAAAAGATTTCAAAGGTTTATTAAATGATCCCTAAAAGTTACCACTTACTTAATCACTCATCTGAAAGTGAAATGTGACCATTCACTGGCTAATAATGAAAACTCAAAAACCAATGTTTAAACTAACGTTTGGACGTCATGACTTGACTTGATTTTTGACATTAATTGCAAGGTCTATAATTCGACTTCATTTTTACTTGAAGTAGGGTTCATTTAAGTACTCGCTAAGAATTCCTTCTCCAAGGCTTTTAAATAGTGGACGAAAGGTGTATGGCACATTCTTTGTTTTCGAGGTATGAACATGAAATTGTGTGTTTTTGTTATAAAGTTAGATTTTTAATTACAAGTTACTCAAGTAAAAGTAAATGAAATAAAAGAACTATGAAGATAATATTTTTTAATCTATACAATAAAATATTAAAGTCAATACAGCAATTTCACAATTATTATAATTTTAAGAATATTCTACCGGCCATACAGTTCAGAAGTCGTTGACAACAGATAAAATAAGGACAAACCAATAACTTGTTTGATATTCACTTGCTTAAAATTATAACTAAGATGCTTTAAAACGAATTAATAAACACTATAAATTGACACTAATTGGTCACAAACCAACAAACAGACAGACAGACAGGTGACTTTAAGGATTATAATTATAACTACGATTTCAAAATCAATACATTGGTATCGGTTCATTACATTAAATGTATATTTTGGGGAATATATAATTAAATATTAAGCCGTATAGTGTTTATTAATTAGTAGGCTGTTATCTGAATATGATCAGAAAGAAACCGTATTTAATATGTATTGAATCACGCTTCCTGTCGTTCTTTGTAAGTAAAACCAATTAACAATTCTTGTTTCGTTAATAATGAATTAAAATCGTGGGATTCCATAGATATAGTGTCCTAAACATTTATAGATTCACTGAAATAAATAAATCATAGTGTTGAAACATTGAAGTATCAATATATATGTTCAATCGGTTAGAAAACATAAAAGCCCACATAGTTCGAGCTTTCTTTCAAACTCTAAAGACAAAACTAAGGAACATATTAATATTAAGTTAAACAACACAATGACAATAATCGATATACCAACAAAATAAACCATTATATAAAAAGTATTATATTGAATTTTTAAAGTTAAAATCACTATAACTTGTACATGTAAAAGCAACGTGGAACTAGTTCCGTGCTTGATTATTCTGTTTTTGATTTGGTACTACAGTTCTCACATACCAATTATGACTGTGATTTAATATAATCATTACTATAAACTCGTGACTTCTCATAAATGCAGTGTGTGCTTATTTGGCGTAAAGTGCTAATAACTATATTTTTTATAACACATATCACAAACCAACACATTATATCTGCATTACACAGTTATTGAACAAAATAATTCGACAAAAAGATTAGAACAGCGTGATAGGAAAATATTTCTAACTTCCTTTTAATTCTAAGTTACTAATAAGTTATGAATTAGATAGAATATTAATAAATCAAATGGCACTGAAAATAAAGTCTAGACACAACAGTTCAAGTAGACATTGTGGTTTATTAAATGAAATATGGTTTGTGAATGTATTGCGTAATGAATTATTTAGTGTTAGCAAACAATTAGTTATATGGAATGCCAGTTACACCTATTTAGAAGTACATGGAACTACTTCATCGATGTATATAATTAGAACAGATATAACAACCAATATTTGGTTAAATCGCAGATTTACTATATATTATATATGATATATTGTATATTATACATTATATTATATATAACACTTTTATACTATCGCAGGTTAAACACCAATATCACTAAAATATTGGGTTAAAAAAACATTTCAAAATCCAATAAAATTTAATCCGAAAAGGGTTTGATGGCCCTTAATAATATATGAAATGTGATGAACAGAAACTAAAACTCAACGACAAGTATATGTAATTTAAGCTCGCAATAAAGTAGCGAAAACTTGAAATACGTAAAACATTTTTAAACTTGCTCTTCGCGTACGAGTGGAGATGCTTACAATTTTTTAACTATTTAGTTGTTTGGTGTTTATCGTATAAAAGTATTTTTTTAAAGATATGTAATTATTTATTAGTTACCCAAAAAATACTAATAAAAGATTTTTGTATTATAACTCTCGTTATCCATAATTATATATATATTTATATATTCGCCGTAGTTAGGTCGGAATTCTAGTTTCAAAGCCCATCGAAGTCCTTACTCAAGAGCTTGGCAGAATCGCGGCATCAACGTACCATTGAAATGTTGACTGTTTATACTTAATGAAAATAACATTTTTCAATCTCGAATTGCAACGATTCAAGTATAAATAAGAAAAAATATTGCTGTATCGTTTTCTTGTTGTTTGTCATACATACAACAACTGTGGTGTCAAAAACTCTCGCAACATTTTCACGTATTCCACTGAGTTCACAGTTATGTTATTTCCTTGATTATTTTCAAAGAAGTATGGACCGTATATGCCCTTTGCGGATATGGCAGCCCACACTGTCGTTTTTGGTGAATGAAGAGGCTTTTGGTGTTTAGAGTGAGGGTTTTCCGTGCTCCAATATCGACAATTATGTTTATTTACATTTTCGAGGCCCATTTTCACATTATATCCATTAGTGTGAAAATGGGCCTCGTCCGTAAACAATACATTCTCAAGGTTAGAGAATCGCTCCAGTATAGTGTCAGCAAATAACTTGCGTTGAATGTAATCGTTTGGTTTCATCTCCTGTACAATTTGAAGCTTATATGTGTGCAGTTTGAGGTCCAAATGCATGATTCGCCGCAGACTAGTTCTTGGTATAGCAAGAGCCGCCGACCGCTTACGCGTAGATGATTCTGGATCGTCCCTTACACAAATTTCAACCTCCCGAATGTTCTCTTCGCTTCTTCTTGAACGTGGTCGCCCAGTTTGTTTAATATTCCTTGTCAATCCCGTTTGCTCAAACTTTTTAACCCAAGCTTTAATTAAATTAACACTTGGACACTCACTCACACGTTGTAATCCGTATTCAACTCTAAAGAGGCGTCGTACAGTAATGTAGGAATCGTTGTTTTTGTAAAATTGTTTTACGCAAAAAGCACGCTGTTGTCCCGTGAAGCGCTCCATCGTGACTAAAATTGTATTAAACGACGCTCAATTCCCCGCCACCCGCGCCCCCCTTGCTCCCACGGTTTTGGAGAAATCAAGTGTTGCTATTTGCAAAAATTTTTGGCCCACTCTGTATAATTGGGAATTTAATAATTGGGAAATAGACCGCATTAAATATAATAAATATGGAACAATACGGCACCTCATTTAAAAATTTAAAGACTACTTTGAAAATATGGAGTAAAGGAAGGGAAAGAGATGAAGACACAGGGAGTGAAAGGGGATCGTTCGTCTATTACTTCTCCTCCTCCTTATCCTCCTCCTTGTCATCCTCCTTATAAAACCAATTTGTAATACTTATAACTGAAGAAACGATTAGGTGAAAGAGTTGAGCTAGTGCTTTCACGAATTTTAGTCTTATGTTTTGTTAAGGTGTAATTACACAATTATATATTTTTGAACTTGACGTTTGTCTTTCTTATATGTATAGGTACCTTTAAACAGACTTTTCCTGTCACAACTATTAATTAAAACTTTTAATTCATAATGTAGGCATTCACAGGAATATAATACGAGTGCCTGTTAAAGAATAAAAAGCCATTTAAATTTAATTATTTTGTTTTGTTCTATGAAAAAACTTTTAGTGGGAGATTATTGTTATTATAAGCTTACTCCTAGAGTATGCAGTGAGCTGACATCTGACGCTCTAATCCCTGGGATAACTCGCAAATCACTTCACATAAAATATACCCGGTTTCGGGAGTTTTATAAAGTCTTGTTTATAACTTTTACAGTCATATTTATTATTTAAGCGCCGTCGATCTTATTAAGATATCTTCTTAAGTATTAGATTTAATGTTTTCTGTGTAGTTAGAAAAATTTTATTTCAAATATGTAACTTTTGAAACAAAACATGTACCATAGGTAAAAGATTTAACAAAAATCTTCATGAATACTTTTTAACATATTTATTTACAAAATAATTTTACACGGTACTGAGTTTTAAATCACATATTTTATGTGATTTGTGAGATTAAATCGGATAGCAATTCAATCGATGTAACAAAAACTCACAATGTCTACTCATTACTAAATTAATCATATTTTTACAAAGATTCATGAAGTTAACTTTAATAATTTATAATAACTTGAAGAATAAACTTAGATTTACAGAAATTATTTATACCAAACACTTCTATCGTTTACAATTAGTTAGTTATTTAATTATATACTTTTGAATCAACGTTTATTGGGTACAAAATTAACAATAAGGGGCAATTTTCTTTTTGTGAGTCTGAAGTCAGGAACAATAATTATTGAGCTCAGCGAGCGGAGCTCTCTATTGGAGACTTTTTCACGTTCTTTGTCGAGAATAGGCTCGAAAACTACTTGACAGAAAATTATGACATTTTGCAATCAAAAAGACATACATTAGGAGATGGTTTTAAAAAAAATGGAAAAATGTCTTGTCGTTGAAGAATAATTGTCCAAAAACTGATATCCCATCGAAGTCAATGGGAAAAAAAATTAGCGCGAAAAATTTGCTTTACATTAAAAACTCCTACATTACCGACATTGTCCACAACGATGAGTCATTACACTGGGCTCGCTTCGCTCAATATGCAAACGGCACCCGAGATTTCGCGAGTGCAGCGACACAAAATTGAGGGTCTCTTGGCGTCCCTAGTATGATAACGTTTTGCATTTATGGTATTAAAGTCGTTTCTAAGATAATACCTGTGCTAGTTATTTTTTGTGGAGTGAAACTGATGTTTGAAATTCAGATCTCTTATTATCAATGTTGGAAACAACGGGTTGTGATATCACATGTGTCGACTTTCCTTATATGCGTTACAGATGACAATTATAAAAGATAAATGTTATTTCAAAACGGAGCAGCATTGAATGCTATAAAGATCCTGACGACATTATAATATAAAGACCTAAAAACGTAATTTTTTTACTTAAATTTTCCGCTGTATATATTGTATAGTCTGATTGTACATCAGACTAGTTTCAAATAATTTTTACTAACGCACTTATTTGAATAAATATTAAAAATACTTTTTAAACCCAGTACGAATATTCATTAATATACTCGAATACTCTAAAATAAATTAATTCTCTTCAATCACTCAGCAAACAAGTGACACAAACAGTCCTCTGACTTCAACGACAAATTGAGCAATCAAACATCATTCTTATGAATAAATAAATACAAATGTACATTTATCTAGACACTTCGGAGATAGAATTAAGATAAATAAATGATGGAGATCAGGAGATCCATCCCACAGGGAATATATTATTATATCACCACATTTTTACCTAAATAGACATGTCATTGTTTACTGTTTGGAAAAACAATTAAAGATGAATCGATTTTTATACAATTGTCCTATAATATAAAAAAAGTAAAATAAAAATAGACAAAATTCGTTATTTGAAGAATTAAAAACCTTCAGTCAACCTTTTCTAAATAACTTGCTATTGAAAATTTTTTTGTGAACACAATTTCTCCCTCGTTTGGAACAGTGATGTCACTTAAATCATTAATTAGTTCAAATTAAAACTGTCTGTCTTAGTATTCTCCCTTATGTCGAGACTTTCATTAGCTAAGTAAAAAAGCACTAAACTTAAAGCGACCTAATATGACTTCTATCACTTTAAAATAAAGTAGACTTTTATTTGGCATGTCATTTCTATTGGACCAAAGCGACAGCAATCTATCATAATGGTGGCAGTTCTGGGATCCTCAGTAATAATAGCTGCTATCTCGAGATTATCTGAGATGATACATGTAAAGTGTGAATCTTAATTTATGAGACTTGTTGTGATTTGTTAAGTCGTTAACTTATGGCAGGTCCTTCAAATCATAATCTATATCTCGAACAGAGGTGAACTATGCAAATAATATGCTAATAACAGTGTCTTTATTCTAATTTGATCGTTTATGTATTTATTTCAAATTAAACAATTTCATTGTCAATAAAAGCATTGCCTTAATAACAGGTTTAAATGTGGTGTCTATATAAAATTGCGTGCCATAAAACTTGAGCGAGACTACAAAATACCTACCTGAAGAACAATTACAGTCAAATTGAAATATCTAAGCATAAATAAATTATACAGACTCGCTTATGGAAATTTTATATAAAGCATATATTGGTATGTTATTTACCAAAAAAGTTAAAAAAATATATAATAAGATATTACATAATATTTTCTCCGACATCCAATTAATTATTTACGTTCAATTAAATTGAGTCGCAGCCTCTGAATCACACACAATTACAGACAATCCTCTGAAATACAGTCGCTATTAACACCTGTAATATCGACTAATGTACTTCGACAATGAAATTGATACGAAGAATTTATTTAAATGTATTACACACTCTAAAATTTAAATGTACTTACACTCTAAAATAAAACATGTTATATAATAATGTACATCTTTATGTTAAATCATTTGCAAATTATAATCATAACATAGAACTTGTTGGTTCTATTTTGTAACTTTACTAAATTGTAAATAGAACAGATTCATAAGAACTATTTGCAACTTTTTCAATAAGTAACATTCATTGAAAACAACGAAATTAAAAAGCAAACATTTCAATGAATGAAGTATAATTTATTAGTTTCATAACTCGAAACACTATTACTGATATTTAGGAAATGAAAGAATTCTTTCATTGCAATTTAGAGTACTCCTAAAACATTGTGTTGATCGAAAGCCGAAGTATTTATACTATTTATTATTCCACTTGACTGTTGCCTGATATTATTATAATATTTATACCTTTCTAATATTTATGAACTTAATTATATAATTACTTTATATTATTATGTTCATCAATATTAGAATATTATTAAAAGTAAACAAAGTAAACCAAAATAAAGTAAACAAAAGTTAAAGTAACTAAAGTATTATTCAAAGTTACAAACATAGTTTATCCAAGTCCTTGTTAGTAACGCTTCACTATTTCCATTTCTTTAAGCTCTCGATGATTGTTCTCATTTGATAGTTGTAGTGTTGTGATCGATCGCATATATTAATTACAGCACGACGATTTATCAGATTTTGATTAAAATAAATAAATAAAGATTACCTGTCACTATAATTATTTCGATTCATTGTCGAGTACCTACCTATACCTAATTATTTTACAACAGCTTCGAAAATTTTAAAGAAATTGGCAATATCAATCAAAAATTCAGTCAGGGTCAGTTATCATGTTATGTTTATCGATATGGCTCCATCCCTATCAATTTCCTCTACTACGGTATAACCTTGTTCGTGAATAAACATCATATTTTTATAAAATATTGCATACATAATTTAAAAAAGAGAATCGTTCAAGTGTTCACATGGAGCTATCATCGAGAGCTTAAAAAAATGGATATAGTAGAGTTATTTTATATGTTAAATAATTACCGAAAATACTAAATCAACACTTCAAAAAATAAAACGAAATTCAAATCTTAAATACATAGTAAGTACAATGTTTCAACCCTGAAGTAATTCAGGACACGTACCTTATTTCTCATACTCTCTATAGGACATTCGGCGGTGACATAATGAGAAGCATTCCAGCGTAACTGCGTCTATCAAAGTGACGACTGGTCTGTCTTTCTGTCTGTTACAAATACCCTTCATCCCTCCCGAGGTCTTCAGTCATGACTTGTACTTATAATTGTCTGTCACTTTATTATATTATAGATGTTGAATTCCTTCGTAACACGAATCACAATTACGAAATTAAAACTTAACTAACTTTCTTTTAATATTTTATGCTTTGCTTTAAACACCCCTCTTGTTTCACTATAGTTTTTATTCAATGAAATGGGATAATATATATATATATATATATATATATATGTCAAATAATCTATAAATGTCAAAGGTAGCAGTAACAATGTGTACACTATACGTAGGGTAGGTGTAATGTCAGTACGTGACTTAAGATTATTACAGAGACGCGGAAAATAGAGAGGACTCGTTATCATGACGCCTTATAGAGGTCCTTTAAAATATTATATTATATCTTTAACACAAAGTTAATAGTATTATACCTATAACTGTTATCTAAAACAAAATAAACAAGCGGTACATTTTTAATAACATATTTCTTATTATTTATTCAAATAAAATAATTAAGTGTAGTAATTTTTATGTTCACACTATAAAGCTTTTTATATTTTTGTACTATATCTATAAAGCTAAAATAATATATGGTATATTAAATTCATATCGAAGAGTTAAAACATGTTCTTATCTTTAATAAACCATTATTATATCATAGAATGAAAATAGTTCATAGTATTAAAAACAAAAGTATTAGCATTTTTCAAGTGGCTATTATATATAACACATTTTATTTCTTGTACGGTACAAAGTTAAAGACATTTACATATCACTTTATTTTAGTAATAAGTACAGATTATTTTACGTAAAATACGTACTTTATTAGAAGGGGAAAGATATAAAATATGGATAATATAAGTTATTCATTATCAAAATTGAACACTATTTATATGGAATATTGATATTCTTCGACCTAAAATTATTCTGTAACTTTTATTAGAAGATCCTCGCTCTAAAAGTTTCCGTCTCTCACTCCGTATATGCACTCTCAAAAGACATTTCTCGTGTCGAAGCACATCAGGTCACACAATATGTCGGTCTAAATTCGAGAAAGAAAAGAGTTTTTTAAGCAACGACCCACATCATTACCATTAACAAATAAAATCCTAAAAGATTATTCAACAAACTTCAAATGTGGGTTAAATGATCTCTAACAGTTACCACTTACTCATTCACTGACTATAGAATACTCTTATCTTCCAAATATGCCTCATAACTATATATTAAACGTCTGCAATTATAGAGAATAATTCATTATATATATATATATATATAAATCACATATTAACATTTCCTCACACACTTAGTATTTTGTTCACTAACACACGGAATCACTTCACACTAGCTTGTGTTACTTTTCCCGTGGTCGTTACTACACTGCCCTTACTGAGCTCATTACCGGGTATTTATGCAAATTGAAAGTAAAGTAATATTTCACAATAGTGGGTATAAATCAAATAATTATTATTGTTACACTACACTGACTAATGAAGAAAACTCAAAAACCAACATTTAAACTAACGTTTGTCCGTTACTATTCGACTTGATTTTGGAACTTGATTGGGCTATCGGGCTATGTTGACTCGATTTTTACTCGAAGTAGGTTTCATTTCAGTACTCAGTAAAAATTTTGAGAAATTTCCATCCACAAAAAGTTTAAATAGTTGACGAAAGTCATATGGCACATTCTTAATTTTCGAAGTAGGACCATGAAATTGTGTGGTTTTGCTATAAAGTTAGAGTTTTAATTACAAGTTACTCAAATAAAATTCAATGAAATATATGAACAATGAAGATAATATTTTTTAATCTATAGAATAAAATATTAAAGTCAATACAGCAGATTCACAATTATTATTATTAGCAGACACTACGTACCACACAATTTAGAAGTCGTTGACAACAGATACAATAATGGCAAACCAATAACTTGTGATATTCACTTGTTTAAAATTATAACTAAAATGGTTTAATATGAATTAATGAAAACTGTAAATTGACACTAATTGGTTACAAATCAACTAACACAGGTGATTTTCGTTTTACTAAAGTTATCTATTACTATATACTTAAACAAACAGAACTATACATTTATACAACTATATAACTATAATGTGGTATCTGTAAAATAAGGCTAGAAGAATTATAATTATAACTACGATTTGAAAATCAATATATTGTTATCTGTTTATTACCTTAAATGTATATTTCGGGGAATATGTAATGAAATATAAAGCCCTAGAGTGTTTATTAATTAGTAGGCTGTTATCTGTATACGATCAGAAAGAAACTGTATTTAATATGTATTGAGTCATACTCGCTGTCACTCTTTAAAAGTAAAACCAATTAATAATTCTTCTTTCGTTAATTCCATATTCATTTAATTAAATTTACATTACCTCTTTTTCTTCACTTTATTTTTAAATGAATGATTTTAATTAATATATTTTATTATGTCTAAGGTTTAATTAACAATGTATTTTATTAAATAAAAAAAACATGTACTAAAATTATTAAAACTTAAAAGCTATAACATAATACCTAATCAATAATACACTGTTTTATTCCTTTAATTTTTTTTTATATATTTAGCAAGATATATAATAAAAATATATAATAATTCCATTTCACATAACATTATAGGGAAATGTACATTGAGTTAAGAATATATTTTAAAATAAAATTTCAAAGCTCTCTAACCCCAAAAGATAAAGTAATAATAAAATTCAGAAATCAAATTATACACTAAACGAGTTTGTTCAGTGAATCTTCTATCTGTCCGTGACCGTCGCACTGAATATAATATGATTATGTACTAATACATACGTACTCCGGAACATGAAACACATGATCCCTAAAAGGGTTTTGTTATTTTTTAGGGTTTTACACAATTATGAAACTGAATAACAAAACATTTCACTTATATATTTATTACTACAATTAAATCTCAGCTCATCTCAATGAGTATGTCACTCGGTGTTTGTCTATATCATTCTCTATCTACACTTGAATTATATGAACGTGCGAGCTTATTCCCTCCCGCTTCGCTGGGTACACTATTAATTTGGATGTGAAATTAGGTTGCTATGGTAACCGTTGTCATATTATCGGTTGTCATCGTAACCGTTGCTATAGTAACTCTTACCCACGCGTTAAGTGTATAGCTCCTTCAGGTTCAAAACTAGGCGAAATGCAAAAAGTTTATATATTTAAAAGTTTATATGAATAAAACCGTTGGGATAGGAATTTTGTAAGTCCGTTCTTAGTGGACGTCTACGTCACAAAAGAAGTAACTATGTAAAATTTTAAGTTAATCGGACAGACAGTTTCCTAGATTTCATTAGTGATAAATCGCTTATTATATATATATAGAAACATGAAAGAAGTCATAACAATATAATAGTATTATCTTCACCGCACAGTATTCAATGCGACAGCTGACACCTGGCGCTATACGTCATGGTATGGTACTTATAAATCACCTTATACTCGTACGAGAGTTTTTTAAATATATCCGTTTTCGGGAGTTTGGAACAGTTTAATCTCGCATATAACTTTTAATGTAAAATTTTTGGAAACGCTCTTAAATAATATAAACTAATTTATTATATATTTTATGCACCGTGTAATTTTTTAGGATGTCTTTTTGACTGTATTAGTATGAGATTCAACGTTTTCTATGTAGATAAAATTTTTATTCTAAATATATATCTTTTAAAATGAAACACGGAAACCATGGAAAATATTCAGCAAGAATCTTCATAAATACTCTTTTAACTTATTCATTTAGAAAATATGATTATATTGTATTTACTGTCTACTTAGAGCTGAATGTTTCATTACAATTACATATAATAAATTGTATAATTCACAAATATGAGTTGTCATCCAATAATCATTTACGAAGAATATAATAAGCATATAAGTAAATTAATTTCAAAACATTTTTATTAACTAACAATGATTTTCAAATTCTGTTAGAATATATTAAAATGTAATATAAACGAATTTTTTACGTACTTTATTAACAAAACATATATTTGTAAAAAGTATTGCAGCGTCTTATTCACGTAATAAACTCCAAATGTGTAAGTTCCCATCTTAAGAAACAATAAGGACAGGTAACAAGCACAGATCGCTATCCAAAGGATAGTTAGATAATACTAACAGTCCCATTTGATATGTGAAAATAAATTAAAATCAAATTAAAGCGAGATGACAAATAATACGAAAAAAATAATTATGCAATCGTGAGTTCTATTATGATCTCATATTTGCATCGAGTTATAGTTTCAACTTTAAACTTAAGATGATAATAGACTATAATTTGAAAGTGATTACAGGAAAGTCATATAAGAATTGTTGATAAATTGGTTTATGACAAAATAGTTCTTATGTCCCTAGGTGTCGAAAAAGGAAACGCGATTATAAAGTCCACATAGCTTTATTTTCTTATCGGAAAGGGTAGTCGTAGCCTTAGTTGATTTTCTATGAAAACAAGTTCCATTCTCCAAATACGATAAACTTATTTCAGCGAAAGATAGTGTGCGTTGAATCTATAAGTTTAAAATTAATATTTACACGTTGTGAAAGAATATTTTTACATTTAGTAGTAGTAGTATCAGATTAGATATCGGATATAGTTTTAAATAGCCAACTTCAAGTCGTATGCAGCCTAAGAGGAATCTACTTATGTGAAAAGATTGCAAATCTTATAGCCTTCTTGAAGATCCTTTTATATTTCACTAGCAGATTACCCATGCTTCGCAACAGACGGCGAAAGCGACCAAACATTTTGTTTGAATTTCCACACCACATATTAGGTATTAAACAGGCGCGTTATATTTTTTGCAGTTTTTTGGCAGTAACTTAAGAACGGTTTGATCCTTTGCTAAATCCTTTCTTATTGCACCTATTCAATATGTCAGGAGTCTTGTGTCCAAATTTCAGCTTTCTAGGTATAACGGTTTGGGCTGTAGAGCGATGAATGAGTCAGTGAGTCAGTGAGTGTCTTTGTATTTTATATATAATTATGTTTTAACATGTATTTATAAGAACCTATTTTATTTGTCACTAAACGCGTCTAGACATTGAACCTTAGTATGTGTCTTTGATCAGTATCAAAACGTATCAGTATACGTATTACTTGTAATAAATGACCACGTCTAGATCCAGACATGACTTCGTTTTTTTTTAAGAAGGATGATATCTCACATGTCAATTCAGTGTTACTTCATATTAATGCCTGAGAACAAAAAATGATCAGAATTAGATAACACCACCATGATACTCCTATGAAAATATACATTTTTTTAATTAAAGGAAATAAAATTGCCAAATTACTTGCTATATAATCATTAAGAAGATCATTTTTTGAACACAATTTTTGACTCATTTGGAACATTTGACTCAAATCATGAATTAGTTCAAATTAATTTTTGATTGTCTTAGTGTTCTCTCTTTCATTATCTACGTAAAAAGTTATCAACCTCCAGCGACCCAGTTTGACTTTTATTGTCTTTAAATAAGGAAGACTTCTATCTGGAATGGCATTTCTATTAGCACAGCGAGAGCAATCAATCTTCATAGACGCAGTGGGATTCGCAATAATAGTAACTGCTATCTCAAAATTATCCGAGATGATACATTAATAGTGTAAAACCGAATTTATACGTCTTGTCATTATTTATACAGTTAACTTGTAGCAGGTAACTCCAAGTCATAATCTGAGTCTCGTGAGCAGAGGTGAGCTGTTATTTAGATGGTATGTTAAATACAATGTCTTTATTCTGTTTTTTATCGTTTATATATTTATTATAAATTTAATTTCATAGTAAGTATGCAATACTTTCATTAGCATGTTTTTTATTGTGGTGTCAATATAAAATTGTTATTTACGATACTGTTATATACGAAAAACGTAAAAATATATATTACGATATCGTTCAACATTTCTTGAGATCCAATTGATTATTTACGTTCAATTAAATTGAATCGCAGCCTCCGAATCGCACACAAACTCGATAATTTTCTGAAATATTGTCGCTATCAATTTCAAATAACGCACTTCGGCAATAAAATTGAAACCAAGCATTTATAAATCTGTTTTCTCTAAAATAAAAAACTCAATAATAAAATACGTTATACAAGATTTGCTACTTATATTAATTATTTGTAATAGCATTCATAACATACAACTTGTTAGTTCTATTTTGTATATAAAATCCATACATCTTTTCATAAGTCTTACTCTATTTATCGATTCTTTTTTTTTTCAAAATTTTCAATATTTTTTTTAATATTCATTGGAAAACAACGAATCTAAAAACTAGATTTTTCAATAAGCAAAGTACAATTTATCAGTTTCATAAATCAAAACGCTATCTATTACTGTTTTAAAATCTGCCGTGTTAAATACTGGTAATAGAAATATTTTAAAAGAGGTTTAATGTTGACTTAAAGTGTTAAGGCCGAAGTATCCATTTCAGTTTCGATCTGACACTAATTATTATTCGCAGGACTACAACTGGATATTATATTGAAGGATCGTTTCCAATGATTGAATACTTATTAATATTTACAAATAAACATTTTATACTGTTTTATTATTAAATTTATAAATATTAGATAATTATTTAAAGTAACTAAAGTAAATCAAAGTAAAATAAACAAAAGTTAATGTATTCAAAGTACCCAATTTAAAGTTACAACAGTAGTTTATTTAAGTCCTTATTCTTAACGCTAGTTATTTTATATATTAAATAATTATTAAAAATATTACATAAATACTTCAAAAAGTAAAACCAAATCCGAATCTAGACATATGTGAAGTACAATGTTTTAATTCTCAAGACAGTAATAAGCACATATCTTATTTATCAAGTATTTATAATAGTCTGCTAGTTTATTTTTTTATAGATGCTGATTGCAATTTCTTCGTAATACAAATTACTCGTTTATGAAATTAAAACTTAACGAACTTAACTTTTATGCTTTGTTTTTCACATACTTCTTCACTCAAAGCACATTTATAGTTTATATTTAATAAAAGTGGCAATAATTTGTGAATGTCAAAGACAGCAGTGTCAACGTATACGCGTACCTATACACTTACGTATACGTAGGGTAGAATAATGTAGTACGTGACAAAGTTACACCAAATATAAAGAGGACTCAATTCCTTGTCTTGACGCCTTATAGAAGTTATGACTTCTCAAAAATATATTATATCTTTATCAGAGGATTATAAATAAGGGATCACTTTCATTTAATTCATAGAAGTTTTAGTACTTTCTAGATGGCTATAATATTTAATACCTTTCACTTCTTTTACAGTACAAAGTTAACGTCAATTACACATCATATTATTTTAGGGACAAGGATAGATAATCTGACGTAAAATTACTGGGTCACAAGAACAAGGATACAGTTTGATGAAACATTATAACATGTATTTATTGAACTAGTGTCCAAGACAGCCAATCCAAATAATTCACTTCACTCGGTCTTGCATCACTTTACCTATTACCCTTTCTTGATACTTTTATGGAATATTATCTTCAATAATTATTAAGAAATAAATAAAGACACCTTCACAGACTATCCACTTCTACTTTCAATTTCAAACACTTCAAACTGTAGCGAACAAACGAATGGCCGATATTTATATAAACTACCAACTTTGTTGTGAAGTTGTGCTGGAATCAAAACAACATCCATATTCTTAAAATATCCAACAATTTAAGAATACATTTATTACAGTATATTTTATTTTCACGTGAAATATTTAGTTAATGTAAAGTCGGTAACATATTTTATACTTAAATTCATATAAATATAATTCAAACTCACAGACATACCAATATAAAATATATATAATATAAGTAAAATGCATCAATTCATTTGAGTCAACAAGAAATATATGTGGAATACTGATATGCTTCGACTTAAAATTCTTTTAATACTTTAATTTGAAGACTCTCACTGTAAAAGTTTCCGTCTCTTACTCGTATATGCACTCTCAAAAGACATTTCTCGTGTCGAAGCACATCAGGTCCCACAATATGTCGGTCTAAATTTAAGAATGAAAAGAGTATTTTATGCAACGATCTACATTTACACATTACAATTATGATGCCTATTTTTATTTATTTATAAATTTTAATCACCTATTTGAAAGTTCAATATAAATAACGGATTAATCATTAAATCTCAATAAACTACAAGCGCTATGATTCGACTTCGTTGTGGGGTATGCCTTTACTCGATTTTTACTCGAAATAAGGTTTCTATTAGAAGTTAATTTGTTCTCAGTCTATATTATATACATATTTTTGTATATAGTTAATTCGTTAAAAAACATTTTATTTTTATATTTATTTAAATTTACTAATTAATATTTAATAAAATAATATTCAATTAAAGTTTTGAAAGGAATACTGTACTGTTTAGATTTAGTAACTCGGTATAAAGTTCAGTCAAATATTTACTGAAACTTTTAACGACTTTCTATACATTTATATAAAAAAACAAATACTGATATTTGAAATCACAGTCGAAAATATTATTTAGAAACTCTAATTAATAATGCACAACACACGCAGAACCTAAACTTTGGATCTATTGGTAATGTATAAAAAATAATGACAATAAAAATATTGTGATTATATTTTGTTATTATTGGAATCATGTGACAATTTACATTTTTAAAGATGTTTATCTATTTCATTCTCTATCTACACTGGACTTCAACTGTATCACCTCATAATGGTACAGGTTGAAACTATAAATTAAAAATAATCACTTGTATTCATATTGTGAAAGTCGGTTTTTATACTTAATGTTGACATCCAATGTAATTTTTAAGTTAGCCAACCTCAAATCATATGGAGCGTAAGTGGAACTTACCTAAGAGAAAAATATTGCAAAATATTATAACCGTCTTAAATTAATATAATTTATATATCAATAATTATATTATATAGTTACATTTTATCTTGTATTGAGAACCTCTTTTAACGCTACACGCCTCTAGACGTTGAACCTTGATATGTCTTTGATACTGATACGTATTTCGTGTAATAAATGACCGTCTGGATCCAAACTTGATTTAGTTTAATTAAAAAGAAAAACATCTCACAAATCACACTAGAAATTGATAAATTCAATATTATTTTATATTAAGAGTTACCTTTACGCAATGTGTGTAACGGTAGGTGTGTTACATCACATTGTATAATGTAATATTAGTATTAAACAGATATCAAGAGAAAAAAATATTTTTACATATTATTTACATTTATACATATTTATATTTAAATTAAGACAAGAACTTTTCTTTAACACCATGACATGTAAAATTCACGACATGTCAAATTACATTCCTTCAAACATTTTATCTCAAAATTGTCGGTTTAGCGATCTATTATAAATATAATATTTGGTATTTTTACAATTGAAATAGTATTCACAACATACTATAACAACATACAACTTCTAAGTTGTATAAAATTTATATATATATATATATATATATATATATATATATATATATATATATATATATATATATATATTAGTCTTACTCTATTTATTTTAAAAGTTTTTTCAAAATTTACAAAAAATAACTAACATTAATTGAAAAGTAACGAATCTAAAAACCAAATATTTCAAGGAGATAAGTACAATTTATTAGTTTCATAACTCATACTATAGGCAGGTGTTAAAACATCAGTAATAGCCGTGTTGAAAAATGGTATTTAAAGTTATTACATTTTGAAATATTTCTAAAAAAAGATTTAGTTTTAGCCTAAGCTGATGCTTATAACTCTGTTTCGCTAAAGCCAAAAAAACATGTTTCGGTCAGATACTAATTATTATTCACTGGACTACATATTGTTAGTATAATGAAGAATCATTCTTAGTCAATGTTAAAAGATAAACATCAATCAATATTAGAAAATTATTGAAATTAACCAAAGTAAAATAAAATAAACAAAAGTTGAAGTAACTAAAGTATTATTGAAAGTAAACAAATCAAACCATTCAAAGTAACTAAAGTAATTTATTCAAAACCGTATCATTTTTCGTAACGCTAGTTATTTCATACGTTAAATACGTTTTTCCACCGGTGACGCTGTCATGGCCAGTGGCTAACAGCAGAGACACACAAAAAAAAAAAAAAAAAACGTTAATTAATTATAAAAATATTACATCAATACTTAAAAAGTAAAATGATATCCTAAACTTAGACATAGAATAAGTACAATATTTAAACTCTTAAGATAGTATTTCACGTTCCTCATTTCTCATACCCTCCATCGGATACTCGGCGGTGATATAATGAGAAGCATTCCTGCGTGATCGCGTCCATTAAAGCGACTACCGGTCTGTCTTTCTGTCTGTTACAAATACCCTTCATCTCTCCCGAGTACTTCAGTCACGACTTACAAGTATTTGTTATTGTCAGTTGTTTTATCTTTTTATAGTTAATTCCTTCCTAATACAAATAACTCGTTCACGAAATTAAAATTTTTAATTATGCTTTGTTTTGAAGAAGCAATCAAAGAAAATTTATTGTTTATACTCAATAAAAGTGGCAATAATAGATGAATGTCAAATACAGCAGTGACAACGTACACGTATATACTTACGTATACGTAGGCTAGGATAATGTAGTACGTGACAAAGTCACAGCAAATATAGAGAGGGCTCGTTGTCTTGATGCCTTAGAAGTTATGGCCTCTCAAAACTATATTATATCTTTATCACAAGATTAGTATTATTATAGATATAACTTTTATATAAAATAAAATATATAAAAGTTAACTTTAAATAACCTTGCATATTTTTAAACAAAGTAAAGTAGAAGTAATTCGTCTGTAAAAATTTTATAGCTCTTTATTTTTGAACAATCACCATAAAGCATCATGTATTTCGGTTATATTGAACAGCAAAATGGTTAGATAAACTATTACCTTTCATGGGGCTATTTTAATATTTTGGCAGATCTAAACATTTACTTTTTTCCGTATAGAATTAACGTCAATCAAGCATCATATTATTTTACGGACAAAGATAGATAATTTGACACAAGATGACTCTGTCACAAAGATAAGGATACACTTTTGTTTATTATATTAACAACTTGTTGTCCAAGACGTAATAATTAAAATTCATACAAATACAATTCAATCTCCTTTATTATTATTTTTTTTAGATAATTTATGTTATTTTACGGCAGCCAAAGATGGATAACACAGAAGAAGAATGTAAGAAAGATGCTATGGATATGTGATCTCTTCGGCGAATATGCGGAACCAGTTTAGCTGACGGAATCCGCAATGAAGAGATCCACAGAATGGCAGGTACTAGCGAAAATGTCACGGTGAGAATGAAGAAGAACGTGCTCAGGTGGTTTGGGCACGTCGAACGAATGAGTGATGAAAGAATGGTAAAAAAGATTTATACACGAAAAATGAGCGGTAAGAGAGAAAGGGGGAGGCCTCGAGTGACCTTCGAAAACACTGTATCCATGATACTGAAGGAAGGTCACGTAAAAGCATGAGGACCCCCCGGAGGGCATGTATGAAGAGGTTAACGTCTGTGGTCGAGGCGAAAGAGGTATGCGTACCGTAGCGTTTGGCACTCGTCTCTGGCTACCGCGCAAGGGATATGGCGTGAAGAGAAATAAATAAATAAATGTTAATATTAATAAAAAATATACATGGAGTATTGATATGCTTCAACCTAATTCTTAAAAGTTTCCGAGTTTTATGCACTCTCAAGATACATTTCTCGTGTCGAAGTACGTCAGGTCACACAATATGTCGGTCTAGACTCGACTACCTCATTACCTATAACAATTATAATTATTAGTTTAATGTGAAAGAAACGTGACTTCAAAATGATAAATAACCAATCAGCTATAACAGTTTTAGATAGTTGTCATTTAATCAAATTTATTAATTTAGATGCGCTGAAACCAGAAGACCAAAACTCTCACATTAGAAAATATAACGGTATATGTAAAATAAAATTGGAGGCACTAAAATTATAAATAATATTTTGGGGAATATATAATTAAATATAAAGCCCTAGAGTGTTTATTAATTAGTAGGCTGTGATCTGAAAACGATCAAAAAGAAACCGTATTTAATATGTATTGAGTAACTCTCGCTGTCGCTCTTTGAAAGTAAAACCAATTAATAATTCTTGTTTCGTTACTTGCATTATAATTAAATTAAATTTTTTTGAAATGTTGCATCTCTTTTTAAACTATAAAGTTTATACGAATTATTTTAATTAATATATTTTATATACATCACAAAACATTACATTCATTACAAATTATCTTAATTCATTAATTTATTTAAAATAATATTCAATTAAACTCTTGAAAGAGAAACTATTTTAGTAACAGGGTGAAGTATAGTCAAATATTTGATTTAAGTTATTAACACTTTCGCTGCCACCAGATTTTCAGAAATTGAGCCCTGTGTGCTGTTTAAATTTTTCATATAAACGTTTGCATAAAGGCATTTAAATAAATGGAAAAATAGTAAAAAAAATGTAGGGCCAATTAAATACTATAAAAAATTGACTTTTAAATGCTCCGTACATGCTACGGCCCTGGGGTGAAACACGGGGTGAAACTTGCGTCTCCGTACACGCTACGGAGCTGGCAGTGAAAGTGTTAACTTCTTGGCATGACTTTAAGTTATCACCATGGAACGAATTTATGAATTTATAAGAGTCTGAGATGGCTCTTTTTAACTTAAGCGCTGTCTTACTTCTTCTTTCAACTTCTAACCAACACAGCACCTAACCGTTCTCCTTCTAAAGTAAATTACGAAACATAAACTACATAACTATTACATTCAACAGCAAACTATGTTGTTTCGAGTTAAACATCATCCGTATGAGTAAATGAAATCCAAATATAGAAATTTGGTAACAGAGTCATGTATACTCGAGATACTAGAAAGTAAAATAAGACTCATGTCTGTAATTGTTTTAAATTGTTGTTGTGTGCTGAAGAACTGTGTTACCATTGACGTCAGCACAATGGCCATTACTGTTTTCATGTTGATTGGAGAGAAGAAAACAATTTATTTTTTACAAGTAATAATTTATACTCCAGGGAAGATACTGTACTCGTACTGTAATAATTATTAAAGAGGAATATAATAGCATGATTTTGATTTTTTTTTTAAATACAGTGAAAATTGTAATGTAACGGAAATTTTAAGAACTTTATTAACAAAACGTCTCTTCATACAAAGTACTGCATCCTTCCTTTACGTATACAATACAATGCAAAATTATCAGTTTCCATCCTAAGGATCGATAAGCACAAGTAACGAGTACAGATCGCGCTTCAAAAAACAGTTAATATGTTAAAATATTAAATAATGACGTGAAGACAAAAAGTATGAAATAGCTTATTATAACACCGTTATTTAAAATTATAAGATTGTAGAAATATGAGGGTGATAAAACTAAAGATGATAACAGACTTTAACTTGGAAGTAATTTGGTACAGAAAGGCAAAAATCCGGAGTTCACCAACAGGAATTGATTGGCGTAAAAATAATTTTAAGTTATTTCTCTAGGTATTTAAAGATTAAACGCCTTTATAAAGGCCACATAGACTTTATTTTCTTCTTAGAAAGGGTCATCGATTTACTATGTGCTAAGACGATTTACTATGAAAACGAATTCCGTTGTTCAAATACGATTCACTTATTTTAGTTCATCTACAGCTAGAGTACGTTGAAACTAAAAGTTTTAAAATTATTACTGGTGTTCATAGCATGAAAGCAGATTTTTATATTTAATGTCTACATTCGTTTTTAAGAAAGCCAATTTCAAAAATATTGTAAATCCTATATCCCTCTTGCAGATACTTCCATCCAGTTCAATAAATATATATTCATATAATTATATAGTTATGTTTTCTCCATGTATTTATAACTTCTTTTATTTATCGATAAACGAGTCTAGACGTTGAACCTTAATATCTCTTTGATACTGATACGTATTTTGTGTAATAAATGACCGCGATCCAGACTTGACTTCGTTTTAATTAAGAAGAACAACATATCACATGTTAACTCAAATAATAAAATCAATATTAAATTATATTAACGACTGAAACCAATACAATTAATGATACCTTTACGCAAGGTGTATTAGGGTGTATCACAGGCTATTGATATATTATTATGTAAATAAATAATTATAATTAAATAATAATAATAAAGAACCAATATAAAGTTTTATTATTATTACACATTACATATATTATAATTTAAGTTAATACAACAACTTTCTTTACCACCTCGACACGTGAAACTCTCGCTCATTCAAATATTTATTTATTTTCAAAATTATCAGTTTACAGATCTTTATAACACTATAGGGTTTTATTGTGTCTTAGTAAAGTAATATAATAGTAGTATTATTAGAATCGTATGTTCGCTTACCACTAAAAGACCCATGTGCTCATTTGTCATTGTATAATATGAAAAAAAATAAAACTGGTTAATTAATAACTATCAGCCATTTTCAAATACTTACTATTAAAGATAATTATGTGAACACGGATTCTCCCTCGTTTGGAACATTGATGTCACTCAAATCATTAATTAGTTCAAATTAAAAATCTCTGTCTTAGTATTCTCCCTTGTGTCGAGACTTTCATTAGCTAAGTAAAAAGTCACCAAACTTTCACCGACGCAAAATGACTTCTATCCTTACCTTAGAGTAAGATAGAGTTTTGTCTGGCATTTCATTGGACCAAAGGCAGCAATCCATCATAATAGTGACGCGTCTGGGACCTTCAGTAATAATAGCTGCTATCTCGAAATTATCTGAGATGATACAGCTCAATTTATGAGTCTTGTAGTTATTTGTCAACTCCTTGGCTTGTCAACTCATGGCAGGTAATTCAAGCCATAACGTATATCTCTCGACTAGATGTGACTAGACTAGATGTCTCTGTTCCTTTTAATCATTATTTCCGGTTATTTGTCAATTATTATCAGTACGCCATTGCAAATTTTTTTAACGTGCTATCAATCTAAAATTGCGTGATATCGAAATAGCGCGAGCCTAATAATTTGTTATTACTAACTGTTGTAAAGTTGAATTTCTAATTCTCTGATAGAAAATGTCATATTAAATACCATTTGGTAAGTTATTTACGAAAAACGAAAGATATAATAAAACTATTCCTGAGATCCAATTAATTATTTACATCCAATTAAATTGAATCGCACATAATTATAGTTTTAGAAACTCTCTAGATTTAAAAACATTTTGCTAATATGGCCATTTTTAAATTTATTTAAACTAGATTTTGCTATTTGCTAGAAAATCATCACTATTTCTTTTAGTTATGTATCTGAATTTTCAAACCGTTCAACCAATCTCTGCGAAATTTATTCCTGTGCAAGATATTGTTTGTGTATTTACTTAATAAAATGTCAATGTTATAGAAAAAGTACAATGTTTCAACTCCCAAGACTATAATTCAGTTCACGTATCTTATTTCTCTATCGGTGACATGATGAGAAGCATTCCTGCGTGATCGCGTCCATTAAAGCGACTACCGGTCTCTCTTTTTGTCTGTTACAAGTACCCTTCATCTCTCCCAGCACTCTTACAAGTATTTGTTATAGTCAGTTTTTATATTTCTATACATGTTTAATTCCTTCGTAATACAAATCACTCGTTTATGAAATTAATCCTTAACGAAATTTATTTTAAATAATTATTAATTCAAAGTAAATTTAATGTTTATATTAAAAAAAAGACTAATTTACTCAAAGGTAGCAGTGACAACGTATACACTATATACAGGTGTAATATTAGTAAGTGACTTAAAATTATTATAGAGACGCGACAAAAAGAGAGAGCTCATTTCAAAGTCTTGACTCCTTATAGAGTTTATGGCTTCTCATAATAATATATTTATCACAAAACTAGGATTATTATAGATACAACTATTATCTAAAATAAAATAAATAACGGATTACTTTAAATTAACTTGCATATTTTTGAACAAAGCTTTACTTTATTATTTAATTTTACATAGTAGTAATACGTCTGTCAAAACTTTACAACTTCTAATATTTTTGTTCCATAACCCTAAAATCATTGACATTCCATTCATATCGAAGAACAAAGAGAATGGTTTATTCTTTAATAAAATCAAATTTTTTCGTAGCTAGCTATTTTCATAAAAAGTCTTGTAATTTTTCACGTGACTATTAAACATATTATATCTAATTTTTACCATACAAAGTTAACGTCAATTACACATCATATTATTTATAATACGTCATACATAATATGTTACACATCATATTATATATTATATATAGTCTTTAGACTAGGATAGATAATCTGACGTAAGATTACTGTTACAAGGACATCACATGATACGGATAGATATAACATATACTATGTATAGATATAACATAATATGTATTATTTTTAATACTGCTATAATATAATGTAATAATTTAAGTTCATACAAATACAATTCACATTCCTTGAGCATTTTTTTTAGTAAATTTAATTTAAATATATTAATAGGTACAATTTAAACAACAACAATATATATATATTATAATTAACGCAACAAAATCAGCACCAACATTTTTTTATAATAGTTGTGTTCAGTACATAGCGTACAATTTAAAAGAATTAAAAGAGTTAGCTAGCAATGGTATAGAATATATTTATATTAACTTAGACGAAAAATGACGGACATAACTGTCACTTAACCAATATTATCTATTGAAATGCACAAGCAGCACAAAAAATCTTACATACAATGTAAAATAAGACTTAACTTTAAGATACAATTACCAAATCACTGAAGTAGTACTTGTACTCCTTAATTTACATCTCAGCACATGTAATTAAATATGAAGCCCTAGAGTGTTTATTAATTAGTAGGCTGTGATCTGAATACTATCAGAAAGAAACCGTATTTAATATGTATTGTGTCACACTCGCTGTCGCTCTTTGAAAGTAAAACCAATTAATAATTCTTGTTTCGTTAATTCCATATTCATTTAATTAGATTTACATTACCTCTTTTTCTTCACTTTAATTTTTAAATGAAGGATTTTAATTAATATATTTTATTTTCATTCAATAAATCTGGTATGTTTTGGTTTAATAATGTGTTTTGTTAAATAATAAATTATTAAAATTATGTTGATAATAGTGCATTGAGTAAAGTAAAATTTCAAAGCTCTCCAACTCCAAAAGATAAAGTATTAATAAAATTCAGAAATCAAAATATACACTAAACATTGTTCAGTGAATCTTCTATCTGTTCGTATCTGTCGCACTGAATATAATTTGATTATGGTCTAATACATACGTACTCCGGAATATGAAACACATGATCTCTGAAATATACTCTTAGTTGTAACATTTCATTCCTATATTTATTTAATACAAATAACCTTAATTTACTAATTGATGTTTTTGTAATATAATATTCAATTTCAGTCGTGAAAGGAAAACGGGGAGTGAAATTCAGTCAAATGTTTAATTACGTTAATGAACCGTGTGATTGACTTCCTATCGCCATTGGGAGAAATAATTCCTTAAGAGATACTCTTTTTAATTGATTATTTCTTCTATCTATATATTCATATAAAAATTCACCTTCTAACCAACCCAGACGAATACTTCTTATCATTCTAAAGTAAATAACAAAAATAAATGTATTCTATTCAATCACTCTTCAAACAAGTGACACAAACAGCTCCCCGATGAGTCGAGCCGAGATATGTTGTGTCGAGTCAAACATCATCAACATATGAGCAAATAAATACATGAATCTTGAATATTCGGTGTTATAGTCTCTTCTCTAGAATGTAAGGGAGACAAGGAGATTCATATCATCGGAAATATTTAATAATGTTTAACTAATGTTCAATTTATGGTTGTATTTCCATGTATAGGTGATAACTTCTTTTGTTTATCAATAATCGAGTCTGTCTAGACATTAATACTAAATTTATTATTTGATACTGATACGTAGTTCTTGTAATAAACCTCTCGAGCTAGATGCAGAGTTTACCTCATTTTAATTAGCAAGGACGATACATATTGAAATAAATAAATTTAATATATCTTTATGTTAATGTCTAAATCTAATTCATTTAACAAATCTTACTTAGATGGTAATAGAAGTTACCATCACGCAACATATTTAACATTATGTGCAATACAGTACATCGTGTAATGTAAATAAAAGCTTAGATAATCGTAACGATAATAGTCAAGAGAAAAAAATAATAAATTATAGTTTTAGTTATTATTTATATTTTAATTTATATTTAATATAAAACAAGACCGTTTCTTTACCACCATGACGTGCAGCTCTCGCTCATTCATATTTTTTCTCAATATATTATCAGTCTAGCGGTCGTTTAATACATTTTAGGCTTTTATTGTATATATTAGTAAATTGATAAAGTATTATTAATATCGAACAAAATACAATACTTGTTATATATGGATAAAAAATACTCCTACTCATCCTTTGTGGTCAAAATAGATTGTGACCGTCAGAAGACCCGTATGCTTTTTACTGTAATAAGAAAATAAAATAAATTTATTTCAAGATTGTTACTTAAGTAATTAATTACCCTTAGCTATTTCCAAATTATATAGTATTGGGGATCTTTCATGAATACAGTTTCTGCTGCCATTATTATATTGATATCATAACAATAATTAGTTGAAATTAAAGCTCTATCTTAGTATTCTCTCTTATGTCGAGACTTTCATTAGGTAAGTAAAAAGTAACTAAACTGCCAGCGAAGCAATATGTCTTGTTCTTCTATCACCTTAAAATACAGGTAGACTTTTAGTTGGCATGTAATTTCTATTGGACCAAAGAGACAGCAATCCGTCATAACCTCAGTTCTGTGACCTCAGTAATAATAGCTGCTATCTCGAGATTATCTGAGATGACACATTAATAGTTTAGAGCTTAATTTGTGAGGCTTGTCGAGACGTTGATTTATGGCAGTTAATTTAAGTCATTATCTCTTGAATAGGTGGCACCTACGCTTATTTAGATGGTATGCTAAACAGCTTTATTCCAATTCCAAAATTGTTATATTTCATTGTCAAAATGCAATGGATTTATTAATATGTTTATAATGGATGTCAATTTAGAATGTGTGCTATCTAAATAGAGCAAGCCTACAAACCTGTTATTACTAAACAACAACTGCAGTATAGTTGGAATAGCTATGAATAAATGAATCGTGCAGATTGGTTTATGGAATTTTTAAAATAACTACTATCTTTATGGACCATTAAAAATATATAAATCGATATCAGATAATATTTCCTGAAATCCAATTAATTATTTACGTTCAATCATTAATAAGAATATTATATCACAATTTCAAAAAGTAAAACAAAATTCTAAACTAAATGTATAATAAGTATAATGTTAAAACTGTCAAGATAGTATTCAGTTCGTGTATCTTATTTTTCATACCCTCTATCGGATACTCGGCTGTGACATAATGAGAAGCATTCCTGCGTGATCGTCCATTAAAGCGACATCAGTTTGTCTTTCTGTGTTACAAATTCCTTCCATCCCCCCTTCAGTCACCACTTACAAGTATTTATAATTGTCTGTCAATTTATTATTTGGTAGATGTTGAATTTCTTCGAAATACTAATCACTCGTTAACGAAATTTTATTAATTATGTTTAGGAGATTATTCTTCCTCTAATTAAAATATGTAGTTCATATTCAATATAAGTATCCATTTTATAAGTACCAAAGGTAGGAGTGACAACGTAGAGTAAGTTTCATGATAGTACGTGCCTTAAGATTATTACAAAGACACGGAAAGTAGTGGGAGGATTCGTTTCAATGTATTGAAGTTATGGCCTCTCAAAAATTACGATTATTATATTTATTATACATGTTATTATTATCTGATAGGATATTAATAACGATGATGATGATGATGATGAACTCTTTGAATTGCCTTGTATATTTCTAAGTAACGTAAATTTCAATTTCAATTCACATAAATAAAATTCACACTTTATTATAAAACATTTTTTACAAAAAAAATATAATTAAGGTTATATATCATCGGCACAAAAGATTATAATTATTTATGTATTAAAACTTAATTGTACAAAAAATGGTTCAATTGGCGGACTTAATGCTAAGGCATTATCTACCAGTCAACCAACACTATTAACAAAATAAAAACAATGAGGATAACAAGTAAACAAAAAAAACGAATAAAAAAATCATTCATAGACGAAAGGCTATACTAAAATAAGCTAAGAATAATAAATACTACATAATAATATTATTATGTTTATATTTAACATTCTTTTGTTAATTTTATTTGAAGTTCAATCGTAATGTTCCGACTCGTATTTGCACTCCCAAAGAGATTGCTTGTGACGATGCACATAAGGACACACAATGTATGTCTAAATTCAAGAGAGAAAAGAGTTTTAAGTGCATCGAACTATATCATTGCCATTAGATTTTTATTTCTATTTATTTATCTTGTGTATCATCTTAGGACAACTCCTAAGTATTATCAAATCAAATCATAAGTGTTAAATAATCTAATAACCTCTAAAGTTACCACTTCTTAATCTCCCATCTGAAAGTGCAATACAATTCACTGACTAATAATGATAACTCAAAAACTACAAACGCTACGACTCATCTTAATTATGGGACAATGATTTTGAGGCCATGACTTCACTCGACTTTTACGAAAAATAAGGTTCATAAGATAGTACTTTATTGAAGGAATTTTGAAAATCCATTTGTCTTGAAGAGGTTTGAATAGAAGATATTTTTCGAAAGTCATAATTATGAAGTTGTATATTTAGATTTTTACAATTTATATATAAATAAAAATCAATTCCGTATAAGCACTAGGAACAAAATATTTTCTTATCTTAATATATAAAATACAAAGACACTCACTGACTCACTGACTCATTCATCGCTCTACAACCCAAACCGTTATACCTAGAAAGCTGAAATGTGGACACAAGACTCCTGACATATTGAATAAGTGCAATAAGAAAGATAAGATTTTGCAAAAGTCCAAACCATTCCAAAGTTACAGCTAAAAAACTGCAAAAAATATAACGCGCCTGTTTCATACCTAATAGGTGGTGTGGAAATTCAAACAAAATGTTTGATAACCTTCGCCTTCCGTTGCGAAGCATGGGTAACCTGCTAGTCTCAACATATAACAAAGTTTTAAAACTAAGTATCAGATTAACTGCATATACTGTTATGGTTTAGAGATAATTTGTAACCAAAACTAAGCTAACATAACATATTTATAGCATATTTATTTTGGGAAAATTTTTAGGAATATGTAATTAAATATGAAGCCCTAAAGTGTTTATTAATTAGTAGAATCTGATCTGAATACTATCAGAAAGAAACCTTATTTCATATGTATGTGTCACACTCGCTGTCGCTCTTTAAATGGAGAACCAATTAATATTCTTATTTCGTTTTTTTCATAATAATTATATAAAATTTGTTTTGCTTCTTCTTCTTTACTTTATTATTTAATGATATTAATTAATTTATTTTATTATCATCCGTACAATTTGTTATGTGGATGCGTTTTTAAATGCCTTTTTCTGTTTCTAAAATTACGGACTATAATTATTGTAATTTGATATTAATAACAGTGCACTCCTTACGTTGGTAACTATCTGTTATATATTTAGCAAATCCATTTCATGTAACCTTATAGCGCACTGTACGTTAAATAATCTATATAAAAGTAATATTTCAAAGCTCTGTAACTCCGAAAGATAAAATAATAATAAAATTCAGAAATCAAATTATAAATAGTTTGCTCAGTGAATCTTCTATCTGTACGTGACCGTCGCGCTGAATATAATTTGATTATGGACTAATACATACGAGTACGGAACATGAAACTCATGATCCCTGAAAAGGTTTTATTATTTTTAGGGTTGTATAACATAATTATAAAACTGGAGCTTAATAAAACACTTCATTTATATGTTAACTTATTACAATTATTCTAATTTACTAATTGATGTTTTTGTAAAATAATATTCAATTAAAGTCTTGAAAGGAACCGAAATGTTTAGATTTAGCAGCTCGGGGTGAAGTTCACTCAAATATTTAATTACGTTTAAGAACGGTGTGATTGACTTATCGCCATCGGGATAATTAATTCCTTTATAAGAAATATTATGTTTGAAGTTAATTATTATATTTTAGTAAAAGTAATTAATAATATAACATGTACAATAAAAAATCTTATATCAGTAAAAAATTATTTCAAAATAACTACTTATTATCTTTATAATAACGTGGTTCAAAATAGAAGCATTATGAACGCAGCTCTGAACCTACATTGTTTTAGCTAACAAAGGTAATTTTACTCTAAACATTTTGAATCTACTTATAGATAATGGTTAATGGGATTTTGGTAATAAACTGCAATATAAATATAATTTACAATATCACACGTGCTTTATTTTTCTTCTTAATAATATTCGATGTCATAATTAACAGTACACGAAAACGCGTTAAGTCAGTACCGTAGTATCAAACCAAAGAACACAATTGCAATAAGTCACCAGCATTAAAATTCGTTACCTAAAATAAATTAAGATGTCACAGCAATTACAATCAAGAACAATCACGAGCCAGCCTTTTGATAAATTAAATTTCATTCAAATATATAATTGAAGCCAACAAAATAATCAACACCCAACAAGATTTTGATCTTAATAACACCAATCATTTAATAATTACTTAAATAAAAGGGTTTCAATAGTTTAAAAATACAATACAGAAGTTATTTATAATTTACATTGCAAAAAATATTTTTTTCATCAAACCAAAAGACAAAATACGGATTTACTTATTCTTAGGCTACGAAGGTCTACGCGGCGTAGCAGCGTCACTTTTCTTTTGAGTCGAATGTTATTATTTAATATAAAAAAGGGTAAACCAGAATGCAGGCCATCGTGGAGTAAATTATCAATACAACCCTCTTGTCATATCATTAGATGCACAAAAACGTTGTTCGATGAGGAAGCATTTTTTGAATGAATGAAAAACGTCACGCATCCAGATAGCAGATATAGTATTGCAATCGGTAACATGCAGACTGATAAAAGTACATATGACATGACATGACATGACCATATGATACTGGAGAGCTGAAATTAACATAAACATATTAACTTATTATACACACTCTGTATACGTGTATTCTAGCGAGCACCCAATTTCCAATTAACTTACTTGCTCTCCAAATGATCACACTAACCGTCGTTCGAAAATTTATTTAATTGAAATTACATCTCCAATTGAATGATTGAAATATACATTAGTTTAAGTATCGTGTAAATTTAGAATACTGAAATGAAAAAACACAATAGTTAATATAAAAATAAAAATCAATCATGATTGCATTTTCTATTGCAACGGTGAAGTTTAAGTGCAAGTAATAAATTGCTACTGCAAGTAAGTGTTAATAATGTCGTGTCGTGGTCGTCTCGTCACGTGCCGCCCGCCGCAATCTCGGTCGTGCTTGTCCAGTCTCTGTAATGAACCTAGTTCTAACAAGTTCTAGTAACAATTTAATCGCAAACTACTGGAATATCTATTTAATAAGTCTAGTATTTTTGTATATGGAATATTTTGATATGCGAGAAATATGTTATCTTGTAAAAATCTATACCTAAATTATGAAACTAAAGAGTTTTTTTAAGTTTGAATGTTACATTTTCTAGAACTCATTCTATTTGAGAAATTCTTTTAATATTTTAAAGGCCAATTATTGATAGTTAAACAAAATATGACCATTAAAAGTTTTAATATGTTTTAAAACATATTAAAACTATATAAAATATATTGTTAAGTATTGGAAGTGCTTTTCTGCTCTTAAAGTTCCGTTTCTGGAGTGAATCAACAGTTGAAACTTATGTATCGCCTTTCTGAAATTATGACTAACGGTGTCGTAGGAAATGGCTAGTATACTACTAAAGATAACGGAAGTAATATGTCTCATACAATGATTATATTATATTAATCCAATAAAAGTTTCTTTGAATGAATATTTCCTTTCCTTGAACGTGTCCAAGTCGGTCACGTTTCTCTCCGTACAGGCAATTATACGGGCCGTCGCGTACTTCGTAAAAAGAAAATACAATAAAAATAAGAAGCTAGCTAGCTTTAATAGCTACTTCATGGCGATCTTTTATAAGTGTGGTTTTAACAGAGTCGGGTTGTTGCACTGATATGATAAGAATAAGATAGAATCTATCTAAGATTTGTTAAACAAAAAATATCTTTATACCTACATATATTCTAAAATCATACCTTTATGAAATTATTTTATTTTCAATTAGAAGAAAACACTATCAGACTCAACTTCAAAAAACATTTTTTATAGCAGTTCGACTAATTCCATCCCAAGGCTTGTATTCTTTTAATAGTAAGCGAAATCTAATGTCAGTAATCCGTAGATTTATTAAAATTAAGTACTATAATTATAATTTAGATGAAATATTTACTATTCTATCGTATTAATAGATGTCTTTGACCGTATTGTTAATAGTTATTTCAGTATGTATACAAATTTTAAATAACAATAATTTAACCATCAAACCATTCAACACGCAACACTACTTAATTATTTGTTTCAACCTTTATTTAAAGTTAGATAAACAACTAAAATCATGGAACAGGCTTTCGTGAGACAGCTGATAAGGATAATAATATCTTATCGTCAAGTACGAAACCAAGAAGCACAATCGTAACAAGCACTAAATGTAATTTATTGTAAGATAGTGTGTACTTTACAGAAGATTTCGCGTGCCACCGAGCGGCTTTAGATAACGAACATCCAAACACGACGCCACGGTAACAAGCAATAAAATATATCAACTTCACTACCGCCCCTCTAAGAATATAACCTTAATTTGTAGGTTCCTTTTTGAAGGAAAAAATATTTTTCTCGAATTTCATTTATTTCATTACACAAGTAAAATTTGCGCCTTTTATTTGCAGTGCGTTTTATTTACTGAACAATACATCGACATAATTTTAAAAATAAAACTATCCGCAAAACAAATTGTATATTTCACATCTACCTCACGATGATTAGGCACAGAGCTAGCGAGATAAGGTGAGAGCACTGGCTAGAGGCTCGCGATATCATGCGCATGCGCAGCGCTACTTCTATATCGTGGATGGTAGCGTTGATGACGTCAGCGTAAGGGTGCAATGACGTAAACACGCTGGTTGCACCGGGGGGTGGCGACTCCGACAAATGCGCACACTCCACGGGCCCCATCGACGTCACACCGATCTGATATCAATTAGAAATTGATTCGAAGTGAATAAACTAAATGATAAATAATAAAATTCAATAATTTGAATTCAAAATAGACAGTAATGATGAGAATAGCATTATGATTTCTTTATATACTGGATACCCTCTTTTTTGTAACTGAACATACTGGTAGTCCTTTGTATAGCACGGGTCCCCCCGAATCCCCGGAGCAGACTCCCCGCGGCACGTCTTGCTTGGCTACGCCGCACACGCAGTACAACCACTCGCGGCGCTCGCAACCGGTCAGCTGTAGCTTCACCGAGAACAGCTCCTCTCCCAGCACTGAGCGCTCAGTTCGACCGAAACCTAACACCTGGAAGTTTACAACTCGACATAAAATTAATATGTATCTAAAAAATTAAAGACTAAACTCAATTAAATCTTCGAATTAATTTTTTATCTTTTTGAACATTTCGAAAGCTCATTATAACAAATATTTTTTACCTTTATGTCTTTGTTAAAAAGGTCTAAAGGATTATTTTTGCGTATTGCCACTAGGTCAAAATTAATAGGAGAAGCGAGTTTAATAGCGTCACGTGTCCGGACAAGGCCAACGTCGTGGTGCAACGTGACGACGTCAACACCTCGACCTTCATCCTTCTGCAGCACATCGTATCTAAATATAATTTTAATATTAGTACCAATAGATGGTTTGAAATTAACTTATCATTTCAAATACATACCTGGGGTGCTGATACAAATATTGTACAGCTGTCAAATTTCCCTCCGTAGAAGCAGGCCGGCGCGTATTATACTTTACGTATGCTAGGCGAGGAGTAACACAGTGAGCGGCTGTGAGCACCCAATGGGGTGCCAGCACAGTTCCTGTGCAACGCACAGTGAAATAGCGGTCCAGTAATGCACACACAGAAGGAAAGTCCTTAAGTTCAGCCGCGGCTCCTCCGAACACTCTTCGTGCCGGAGAACCCTGAACATTTTTTCCCGCGTCCATGACTCTAAAGAAAGCGTGGCGTGTGTAATTTTTGGTTGCTGTATCGCTCACATTCGCTGTTTCTAATGAATTTGACTCGATGTCATCTTCAAGCACATTCATCGTGACGATTTGAGCTAATTTTATAAATGCAATTGCGATTATCCATAATTTGTTCATTTTATATTTTCGGCTGTGGATTATTTAATAAATAATAATTTAATAAATTATAAAAAAATATAATATTAAATAAATTGATGTTTTAGAAATAAAGAAAGAAGAATTGTTAGTTTGACATAATATACGCATAGATTACATGATTTATTAATGAGACACTGAAATTTTACTTTAGTCTATTGTTGAGAAAAAAGTAATTTTATATTTACATTGAAATATGATTATAATAAAATATAAGTTATTAATTGCAATTTTAAGTACAAATCTAGGAAACTAAATTATTAATATGTTATTTACTTATCCACAGATGGTTCTGAGGTGCTGTGAGAGGTAGAATGGTGGTGATCGCTAGTGGCGCGGCGCGCTGGCGACATGAACAGCACGGCGCCCCTCGAATGCGATACGGACTTGGGCGTGCCCGCCTCCGACAAGCTGTTCCGGTTTGTGGTGCATGGCGTGCTGCTCAACACGATAGGCGCGGGCGGTCTGTTAGGCAACGGACTCTCGGTATTGGTGCTCTCGCGACCACAAATGCGGTCCTCAATCAACTGTCTGCTGGTTGGGCTCGCTGCCTGCGACACGGTCCTCATCTTCACTTCGATTCTTCTGTTTGGATTGACGGCGGTGTACCCGTACACTGGGGCGATGAGATATTACTACTACCACGTATGTCCTCACCTCACTCCTTATGCTTATCCACTCGCAAATGTTGCTCAAACGATGTCAGTATATCTGACATTGATAGTGACTATAGAACGATGGGTAGCCGTATGCCACCCTTTTCGAGCGAAAGCTTTGTGCACCTCATCTCGAGCACGCTGGTATGTGCTAGGAACTGCAACTTTCGCTTTTGTCTACAACGCACCAAAATTCTTCGAGGCGGAGGTCGTACCGGAGGGAGACCCCGAGAGTGGGGAAGTAATATATTGTGTGCGGGCAGATATGGACTTCCGCACCGATAAATATGTAGCGATTTACATTCACTGGATGTACCTGGTCGTGATGTACATAGTGCCCTTCTCGGCCCTCGCGGCCCTTAACGCCTGCATAGTACAGCAAGTGCGTCGTGCCCAGGCGGAGCGTGCGCGACTGTCTCGCGTGCAGCGACGAGAGCTGGGCCTGGCCACAATGCTCCTAGTGGTCGTGTTAGTGTTTTTCCTCTGTAACCTTCTGCCGCTTGTCACGAACGCATTTGAAGTTTTCCTAGGAGATGCATTTGATAATCTCGACCCACTTGTCAAAACGAGCAACCTTCTCGTGACAATAAATAGCAGTGTAAACTTTGTGATCTATGTTATATTCGGAGAGAAATTTAAACGTGTATTCCTGAAAATATTTTGCGCGGGTCGAATACGGCCGAGGGGATTACGAGACTCCCCGGAGAACACGCGGGATGACTCATTCGCATCGTGCGGAGAACGTATGTCTTTGCGCCTAGCGCGCAACGGCACGCTGCGGCGCTCGGAAATGCGATGTGCCCGCACGAGCACGGGCCGCCCACGCCGCGCCGCCTCTCCTGCGCCCACCGTGTACTACCCCGCACCCACGCCCACGCCCACCACCGACATCTCCATCGCCTCCTCCGACGCGCCTCCTTCCGCCCTACGCTGGAACGGAAATTCCAGACACCATTTCTGATTTTCCATTAGAGATATTTCCTTGCTCACTAAAATGTTAAGCGCTTGAAACTACCTCTAATAGCGTGTATGTTATATGTAATATACCTTCGAAATGATGACGTTACAGTGATGATAGCATCGAAAGTCAAACGTAAATTATATTTTTAAAAAGACACTCGTCTTATAAAGACCTCTTCAATGTACCTCTTGTAAATTTATTTAGTATTTTACAATTATAGAATAAGTGAACAATGAAACCAAATTTTAGCAAATGTTTAATGTTTCAGTAAAAAATAAACCATTCTTAAATTTAGAAATTGTATATATACATAAGACCACGATGTAATATATATATTTTATGTAAATAATTAAGAACTCTAAAAACTGTAAAGTGATATGGATCGCACTTAATTCTTAAGTATCTCCTACGCTGTAATATTTATGACAACCTGCAAACGACCTGTCATGTTAAACATGTGGTTCTCAATTAATAAAAATTATTTTAAAATATCATATCGTTGAAAAACATGTGTTTCATTTATAATATAACAGATAAAACCTCATCAGGAGAACAGGATGACACAATAAGCCATTTTAAATTGATCTCCGTGTCTTTATTTATTAAGAAACACAATACAAAATAATTAAATCTTCAGCATTGGATAGAGTTTATATGGCTTTATTTCAATAATAAGCTTTTAGAATACGCTTAACCAATTTAACTTAATTTATAATGACGTAATACTATAGATTAAACTTAATTGTTATTAAACTCTCGTATAACGAAGGGCTAAGTTAGGCTTAGAGTAAAGTTTAGGTCCTAATTGAGCTGATATAATCTTATTTGAAATAAACTCGTAAAATGTTACAACAAAAAGATAAGGGACTGAATAAGAATTTATATTATATGAAATATGAACCCTTGTCTCAATATCGATGATACTGGAATCGCTTATTATTAAGCTCTTACTAGATGTTTGACGTTAAGTATATATGGATATATACGGAGTTTTATTTTATTAAAAAACATCCCTTTGTGCCCTGCTTCACTCGCTAGGATGAACGATTATTGAAATATTTTTTAGGAATGAGACGCAAAGGTAGAATTATTCACAAGTGTTTTTGGATATGTATAGCAAAACAAACCGAGGGTTAGTGATATCTCCATTCATTGAAATTTGTGAATATAGATAGTTGTAACACCATTCCTGAGGAATGGGAGAGAATAATGGGAAGAGAAGGGAGGATATCCAAACTTCAGATGATTAATAGATCCACAACGCCTATCGCTGTAGAGAGATATATAAGTACTATATTTTTTACTGACTCACATCATACTCTGAAGAAAAATAAGTAATAATCAAACGTGGGATGTGGTAACTAGGCCTATTGATGGCAAAAGATAGCTCATGGTTCTCCCGTTACACGCCCTCTGACCCTCGATTATCCTAACGATACTTAGAATTCATACCTATGGATCGTATTACTGTAAAGATAGAGTTCCTAATAAAAACAGCTATAAAGAAAGCTATTTTCATTTCTATCGTTTAGATCTTCATATAATTATATTGTTAATTTATTTAAAAAACATATTTTGTCCTAAACCGCTATTGTCGCAACTTCATCCTTTAAGGACAATGAGAAAAGATTAAGGGATTGTAATCACGTTGTATATTTTTAGCATTTTTAACCCATAATATATGATCCAAATACATCTTTATCAAAAAATTCTTTACCAGACTAAGCAATTAGAACCTTTTAGAATTTAGAATTAGAAATTGGTCAAAAGTTCTAATCATATTTAAGTTATCTTCTTATTCATGCACTGCTCTTCCATTACATGGAGTCCAGCACATTCTACTTAAACAATTTACCATTATCATTCTTCCCTTATCTCATATTTGGTTGTTTGATTGTTGATCTCCCACTCTCTTTTATCTTTCATCATCGCATTGGACACTTGGTTCATCGTCATATAATTTTTCACGTACTCCATCCATTTTTCTCTCTTCTCTACCCTATCTGAGTCAATCTCTTCAATCATTCCCCTGTCCACATCCTATACCACAGAGTCTATCAAAATATTTTTGACTCTTTCTCTCCTGGTACTACCATATACATTTATAGGAAGTTTATATTTATTATTATTTTTGATCACGTGATCTTTAAAAGGTTTTAAAGCTCCTTTTTTTATCACTAGCGCTATTCTCAAATTGCCTCTAATATACTATTTCCTAAGCTTGGCCACAACTTTTATATACTTCTTAGATTTTTTAATTCATTCGTCCATTTCTAAGATGAAAATTAATAATAGTTTTAAAACTAGACGGAGTTTCATTGCATATATATATTGTATAGAAAATCTATTGAGATATCTATGCCTCATTTTATTAGAAAGATTTTATTTTAAAATATTATAAGAGAAAAGCCGCAGGAATTAGTTGAATGCTGAAAAGAAAAGCTTTCTTCTTAAAACCATAATTAAAAATTACTGAAGCATGAAAGTGCTACATTTGGAAACAAATTAATAGTTTATCTTCAGAACAAAGACACAAAGTTCACTTTAAAAAGAGGTAGAACAAAGAGGATCCAGAATTAAGACGTATATCGTCATTCATTAAGGAAAACTCATTAAGCTACCCTGAGAGCTGTAAGGAGTTATTTTGTAGACGACGCGACGGTAAAAAACTTTTAACAACCTTCAAAATACTTTTTAAGCTAGGTTTTTGTGGTTTTTACGAATGTTTTCTCTGAGTCCAGTTAATTTAAATACGTTAAAAAGCTAATTAGTTTAAATATAGAGTTCTTTTATTATATAACATTTTGACTATCTCTATTTTTTTACCTTTCCGGTCAGAGTGCACTACATTTTTGTTAAAGCAATTGTAATGAGATAGAGACTTGAAACTACATACATAGTCTAATATTAGGTGGGCTTTTTTGTTACTTGATAAAATATATAAGTTCAGACAATTGGATTTTGACAAATCAATAACAATATTATTGCACTATAATTATGCTTTTACTCTTACGAGACAACTTATCTCAACGACAACTAGTATCATCACTCCTAACTATTCAATGTCAAAGTGAAATCAAAGTCAAAGTTTTTGTTTTAAATAGGCATACACAGAATACTATAAATAGGTATTCATTGCATTAGGACGTCAGACTCTGAAGTCAAAACTTATCGAGTATACGACCAGGTTTAAAGATTTTAAAGCAATAATTTTATACCTAACAAAACTGGCAAATATTATATTTAATAAAATTTTATATAAATGACGATGAAATGCAAGTATTAAGACGTAAAAAACACATTTAATATCTAAAATAGCAACGCCTGATTTTAATTGACAGCAATGCGACACCAAAACATCATAAATGACATCTTCAAAAAGACTCACGCCAATGGAGTGTCAGTAATGGTCCATTATCACATTATACGAAGTAATGCAATTTTCGGCACAAAAATGTCTGCTCAACGAAATTTTTCCTTTAGATGTCTACTTGTGCTATTTTCATCGTCGTATTTTTTATTGTTAAGATATTATACCTTTAATAAATTAATTTTAAGAAATGGATGAGAAATATTTCCTAACTCTATTTAGATTTTTAGGATAGTAATAAGCACTTGACAAGATTCGTTTAAAAACGTTTACTAAAACACATGTAAATAGAAAATATTCGATATTCATGTATCTAATTATATGTACATTTTCGTATTGATATATTTATATTAAATTAAATTACATTGATAAAAACTTCATTCATCTTAATTTCGTATTTCACTGATCTAATGGAATCTCAATAAAGCAGAACGTCGCTCGGAGGGTTCTCGGAATGTCTTCAAACCCAATCAATCCCAGACAATTATATTCTCGTTAGTAATCAGAAGAAAGGGGTTATCTGGCTTGTAATTGACGCCATTTTGTCTGCCCCAGGCTTGATTAAGACTGAAAGTACCTAAATGTGGATTTAACTTTTGAAGTCAAGTGTCCCTTTTAGTGAGAGAAACACAATTTAAGACACGTAACATAATTGCCCCTTCTGTTCTTAACTTAGTAAAAGCCCCTTTGTAATTATTACTACAATCTTTGAAAAGCTGGTGAAAAAATAAAATAAATCAGGCGCCGTACTAAATTTTATATCTTGTCATAAAAACAAAAAATAATTTGAATATGTAACATTAAACAGCATTAAATCGTGCAAGATATTTTTTAAAATATATATATAAATATTATACATACACACACCACATACACACACACACACACACAAACTACAGTTACAATTATTATACCTTTTTTACAAATACAATGTTACCCTTTTAAGCACCTACATTGCCTCCAAACTTTATGTTTACAAAGCGAAACCGCGTATCAAAGTATTTATAGTTCTAACTTTTTTCATAAATAGGGTTGAAGTTTCCGAACTGTTACTTTGAAACCTTATATATTTTATAGCCGCTAAATATATATTTTATGGATGTTTCGATAGTTAAATAAACTTTTCAATTTATTATATATTACAATGAATATATCATATTTATATATATACATATTATCTAATTCAAATATTCCAATATGTGATGAAATTGTCTTGTATAGATCTTGAATTGAATATGCCTTTTTTACCGAATTATTCCATTCCATTTTGAGATATAATATAGCTTATGTTACATACTAATGTAGATTTCGTCAAGTCAAGCCGTAAAGCCTATTCATTACAATTAAAGATACAAATAAACTCAAGTTTCCTCTTTATAATGTTAGCAGAGAAAGAAATTCCCTGGACTAAAGTAATTTATTTCATAGATATAACTGAAATCTTTATATATTTTTTCATAGTATATTTTTCGTCTTGGGTTCGTAATTTAATGGCTAAATATAATAATTAATTTAATTTATAACTGGACTAAAAAATGACGCTTGTCCTTAAGTTTGTCTATGATTTGGATGTCAAGCCATATGTCAACTTTAGTGTCGTAGTGACGTTTTCAAAATTGTCATATCACAACGAACTCACAGATAACCAAATCTCCAGTAGAGTAGTGTCATTTAATATGTTTGTAACGGTGGTCGTGTGTTTGTGAGTTGTTCGATTGTGATTTTAATTTAATAGTTTTTAATTTTAAATATTCATTTAGTGGCTTAGACATAGTCATAAAGTGTAGATATAGCGCGCCCATACATAATATACCGTTAATTTGTGATATAGAAATACCAAATCAATGCGTGTGATCGACCGTCCGTTGTAGGAAAACGGAACCCTTAGTTGTTTTCAGAAAACAAGTGTTTTCTATGAAGCTAGTTAGTATTTAGTGGATTAAATACGTAATACGTGGATTGAACATATGGCCGACTTGTGATACGTGCTGAGTGGAGAAAATCAGTTTGTTTTTTAAGAACACTGATGGATTTTTGAGAGGTAAGCATAGTTATGCGAAGCATGGCGGATTGGAATGCACCGGCTAACGATGGCCGCTGTTGTTATTGAATCGGCATTGCAGAGCCCGGAGAGTTGTTTGCTGTTTGTTTGTTTGTTGTGTTTGTAAAAAGCGACACGAAAGTTACGAGTTTTATTTTAGTGAAGGATCCTGAGGTCAATGTAACCATTGTTTCAAATATATACATATCCATATTTTATTAGTAGGCTGTATCAGAATTCTGTAGTGTTCAACATATAGTGTTAGATGTGTAGTTTACACATCTAACACTGCTTTCTGTTGCATTTAGCATTATATAATTTCATAATTTATATTTTTTATAGCTTTAAGCTTTTGTTTGCTTATTTTAGTATTATATGTAGTAGTTATATTAAGACAAAGACCTTATGAGTGCCTTATTTACAATCTATTTTGGAATTAGGATTGAACATTAATAATTCATAAAAAATTCCTTATGATCATAAATGGAAGTTCAATAACTTCAACACATATTCCATCAAAACAACAATCAGTTCACGTAAACAGGATATATTAGCTGTGTGCTTATTATTTTGCATTTTTCCCTGTGTAAACAGTGCTTAACGATTTTATTTGCCATTCAAATCAGCTTGTGCCGGGCCGCCTACAAGATGATGGTGGAGACCATTCTCGAGTCCTCACAGGACTTTGGTAAGTTTGTTGATATGATTTTTAAGATGGGATTGTGCACTTGATAATACATTATTAATTTACCATTGCTTGTTATGCTTTTACATGATAAAATCTATTGATTCAAATGTACTTACTTATTCTATGAAATTGAATTTATCATGTACATGCTTCGCTCAACATGACTTGCAGTAGTGAATTGTATTGTTATAAGTAGCGTTAGCTCTGCTGTAAGATAATCAAATCATAAATATATATTGTAATAGTACTGTATTATTTATATATTTTTTTGTTTCAAAACACTAGTTATTTTTTCTAACTTTATCAATTTCTTAAGTGTATATTTAAGCAATTAATTATTATTTGCAATATATTTCAAACTTAATTACATAAAGGTATCTTTTCATAACACTAATAATTAAAGGACTGGTCCTTCAGATAAAATGCTCGAAATATAATATTTGAAATCAAAAATAAACCAATTAATTAAATTAAACCAATTAATTAAACAGTTAATTAAAGTAGTAGTTGTTAAAAAATATTTGATATATAAACATATAATTATTATATTTAATGGGTACGCTATTTAAACACAAATTCAATAAATAATAACTAGTGATATGGAGGTTAATACTTCAGTAAATAATTAATTCAATTATGTTATAAATAAGTAATTATATTACAAAATTGATTTAACAATTTATTAATTACTATTTATTACTGTTTTCTTTGAAAGAAATTGAATATATATTGGAGTGTCTTTATTATGTATGTGATTTGATTCTATTCAGTATTGTTCCTTTTTATATAATCTTATGATATGTATATCGTGTTTGATAAGAATTATTAATAACTTGCTGATAAGTAATTCATTAAGTACTGATTTTCCATATTGAGACTAAAGTACATTCCTGCTGCCCGTCTATTAGAGTTCTAATACTTAAATTATATAATGCAGTGAAATATCCTTATTTTTGGTTGCCGTATTTGCCTTTTATTTATATATGGATTTTTTTTATTTTGTGGAATATTAGTCAATTTTAGTGTTATATTTAATTGTGTGTACTGTTATGTGAGTAATGATCCCGGAGACCACCATGAGCACAAGCAACTATGCAACCAAATGTATAGGTAATATTGTAAATATAATAATATAAAGGTCAGCTGGTAAAGAATGCCAACAGGCATTAAGTTTGCCTTTTGTAAAATACAATAAATAAATAATATTTTGTCACCTATTAGAGCCTATGCATCAAGGAACAATCCAGATCTTTGTTTTATTGTAATCTATTCAATTTCACTTTAAGCAGTCATTCAAACCAATGACAAATTTACTTTGTGGATTTTGTATTCAAATTTATGCTTTATTTCAAAAGGCGTTATAAATACCACAGTTAATCAATATCAATTGAAAAAACCTTTTAAAACCAATCCGAACAAGAAAATATTAAGTTCTTTAAACTCATGACCAAATATGACATTAATTTTTGATTATACATATATTGTTAAAAATCATTATATTTATTTTATTTTTTTGATATATTTTTTTTATTATTTTGGGACAATCTATCTCCTGTAATAGTATACAAATTAAAATTCCATTAAGACAATTTGTATATTGTAAATTTATACAACATATTCTCCGTTAATAAGGAACTTTTGCTGTATTTGCTAGTTTACAGATGTAGGAAGTAAATGTTTTGTGTTGTGTTCATGAATTGAAAATTAGTATGTGTAGATCAGTTGTTACAAATGTTACAAACATGTAAAGCGAAACGCGCATCTATTCTCATTACCAAGATTATTGTAGTAAATAGATTATCATTATTTATTATTACAAAAAACAGACAAATTAAATGAAATGTACTTAATATGATAATGTAATGCAAATAGAAGTATAAAGCTGTCATTATCGATGTAGGCATGTCGAACGGTGCTCTACCACAATGGAAGCGCGAGCTGCTTCAGCGACGTGCTGCGCGGGCCCGGCCTCCTCTGGCGCCTGCACCGCCAGCGCCTCCGCCGCCGCCCCCGCCGCCCGGGGACGAGGACGAGGAGCTGCGCTACGGACCAGGCATCGTCAAGAGGCTGAAATCTCGATATCTGAGCCTGGCGCTGCGAGAGGCGCCGCGCCGAAGACCCTCGGTCTTGCGCCGCGCCACCTCGCTCGAACACCTGCTGGATGAGCGGCCGCCACCCGCGCCCCGACCTCATGCGCGACCTGCCCGCCCCGTGTCAATGGCGGTGCCGACGTACGCCTTTAACTCCGCACAGCCCCCGCGACGCGAGTCCGTTAAGCGCGCGCGCTCAGTAGACGCTCTCAGCCGTCTGGACTCCCGCGATGACACCCCACACATTCCGCTGCAACCGTCCCTGCAGCCGCCGCCGCAGCCGCCGCAGCCGCCTCCACCGCCGCCCTCTCCACCGCCAGTTTCTTCTCCGCCGCCCCTGCCGCGCTCCACCCGTCCTCCCCGCCGCCCCGCCCCCCTGTTGCGCGATGCAGAGCGTCCCCCGGTGGACCTGGTTCGCTCCACTCTAAGAAAATTCGAATCGGCACCTCCGCGTCGCACGGCTCCTGCTGCCCGCGTGTCGGCTGTGCTGCGGGGCTTAGAGGCATTGCCACGTAGCTCGACGCCGGAGCCTCGCGGGCGTTCCCCCAGCCCGGCGGCTACAGACCTATCCGCCATTGACGAACCGGAGGGTGGTGCGACGCCAACGCCCTGCGAGTCCAAGCAAGTGTCAAAGCAGGCACTGGAGGGCATCGCGCGCGCCGGCTCGTCGGTGCTGTACTCATTTGCGGCGCCTCGCGTGGGCTCACATCTCCCGCCGCTGGCTGCCTGCAATTCTGTGCTGCTTGGCCGCGCACGCCGCGTGGGCGTCATCCGCCCCATGCCGGCACCCGCGCTTCAGCCGGCCACCGATGAAACAGATGACAAGATGGAGGACGTACAGATTGTTATTTCGCCACCGCCTTTCGATAACGAAATACAAACGAAAAAAGACCAGCCGCCATCGGCTCTAATCGAGCCTCGACCTAGAACTCCGACCGAGGAGTGCATTTCTATTCCGATCCAAACGAATGCAGACTTCGAAACCCTCACGAACCGTCAAACGACCCCCGAGCCCGACGCGAAACCACCGCAGCCGGCGCCACCTCGGGTAGAACCACCAAAGATTCCACCACTCAAGCCGACCATGAACGGTCACGCCACTCCTCCAAAACCCTCAGAAACCAAAGCTAAGGGAAGCTTCTCCCGTATCGGCGCAGCCGGCATCGAGCGCGCCTGGACCGGTGCCGAGGAGAAGAAGAGTCCGATTTCAAAGGAGAAGGACAACGGCGAGGTGAAGAGCGCAGTGTCTCCATGGGGAGCAACGCGCGTGGTTCGCGCCCCTCCGTCTGCCGCCACCTCTGTCGTCTTCAACTTCTCCAACCGCAAGGAGGTGCCCGACTATGTCGAGAACGACGGCACCGTCCGACGACCGAACCGGCGGAACAGATTTAAGGTCAGTAAGTTTTCTGTATTATTATATTTTATTTACGTTATACTTGACATTTCTATCGGTCGGTTACGATAACGAAAGACCTTAACCACATCCGCACGAACATAAGAATATTCATTGAATTTATTTCATATAATTAACACTCTACTCCAAAATTCAGTCGTCATTCACCGTTCTTTGTCCGGCCCGAAAACGAGTAAGTAATATACCTGCGTAACAGGTGACATTTAGTTTCATAGTTGTCTTCCTCTATTCTTTTCCGTGTCTGATAGCTTCATTACAAGGTACATTCATCGATAAATATTAAAATGTAGGTACAGACAGTCAACGTCTCAAAAATACCGGTTAATAATTTAATAATTCTGTATTCAGTGATTTATGCGAAAGGGGATAATAATATCACTTCTCGTTTTACGAATTCGTTAAGTATCTCGAAGACAACGTAATTTCTGAGTCAAATATGTTACGCTCGAACTGCATTCATTTCACGGGTCACTCGGTGCGTCGTCGTACTTTCCATTACCTCCGAGTTCACGGCTCGTGAAATCAATCAGTTCGCAATCTGTTATACACATAATAAAATAATTTCTACAAACGGTGAAAGTGGATGGTCTTTCGCGGGTCGAAACGATGCGTACGCTGTCGCTTTATGGACGCCTCGAATCGAAGACACTCTCGATTTCGGATACAGTCGCGTGGCGAGTGCTTCGCATTGAATGCAAACGAGTTGAGGCTTACAAATTACATCGTGTTGTTTACGTTATTCGACATGGATTTTACTTTACTTATATAATACTTGTAATATTTTACCTAACACACAATGAAGGTAACGCTTACGTTTAATTATCGTTTACGTAATCTCAATATGTGATTCAAAATTTGTTTAAATATAATGTTATATAAAAGTGGGATAACTTCATCAAGATATACCGTAAATCTTGTCACCCTTCAATAATCATGATTTCTGCGATGATTCGCGCTGCCTTTCCGTCGATCGCTAAATGAAATAATCAGTTGTTTACGGAAACTTCAATCTATTAACGATAGCCTTTCGAAGATGTTACATAAATAGAAATAAATAACAGTCAAGATATGGAAATATTTTTATCTGCTCAATAAAGATCAATATTAAAAGCAAATCTAGAAAATATGGTATTAATATGAATTGAGGTTACTATATATAAAACTTCGTTCACAGCGTCAGTAATTAAACGCAGGATGACAAGTGCGGTTAACACACACAGACATCCCAGCCACGTCAAATTTTTTGTTACTCTTTACTAGTCCACTGTGAACTGGTTTTACTGGTTCACCGCCGAGTTCATTATCACCTTTATGATTTAGTTACACGCCCTTCTTCAAGCGTACTTTGATTTATTGATGGCTCTATTCGAAAAGACGCCACCATGTTTAATGAGAATGAAAGTATTAATTACGTGGTGATTGATTTCGGTAAAGTAATAGCCGATGTCGCTTCAAGGCAATACAATTCATTATTTCCAGTTATTATAAGTGACAAATTACTCTTTAGTCCTTAAGAGGCTCTTAAGATTTTCTTCATTAATTTTATCGGAACTCCGTTTATGAATATGATTATATTATAATTGCGAGTTAATCGCCTTAATTCAATTTAAAATTTGAGGGTAGGTAATACATTTCGCCTTGATGAATACACGTACATACGAGTTGATATATCATAGATGTGCTTATCCATTCTAGCAATTCTATATATTAAAAAAAAAATGGCAAGGCTAATGAAATGATTCTCATTCTTGAATCTAAGATTCCATATCTGTGACTGACTGAGACTAAATACTGTTAGAACGTTAGATGCATCCTGAACTCTACTCTCCATAACTGGTAGGAGGAGGTAGGTGACTTATTTACTGACTCACTGATGGATACATCTCGTCTCTTTTCTGCTGTTTGCTGCAGTTTTTCAAAATGTAAATCTATGTATAATTACGCCAGTTAAATATGTTCAAAAGTAGAACTACTCTTATTGAAATAATCGGTACGTGTTTTATACGGAAACAAACAAGTCATTTCCGTGATTGTTCGATAATCAAATTAGTAGTTTTTTTTTAATAATCAAATTCGCAATTGTATGAAACGTACCAAATATTCAGATGAATCATTCAATTTATCCAAAATTGTAGGTATAGCATCCAAATATGACCTCGATATATTTGGGTCATAATTGAAATTCGCATTTCCGTGCCAGTAATATGTCGCTCCACAGTAACAACCGTTAGCACAGTACTAAATGAGTTAACACGAAGAAACGCAAACGTTGATTTACAACTAACGGCTTCTCCTAGACTGTGATCGTTTATGAGTTCATCTATCCACATCGTTACTATTTGAATTACTTACTCTATCCACATCGTTACTATTTAAATTACTTACTCTATCAACATCATTACTATTTAAACTACGTACTATTTATTTTACTTAGTCTATCCACATTGTTACTATTTGAATTACTCCATCCACATCGTTACTGTTTATATCATTTATAGTAGATTTTGTGACAAATGAAAAGGTCATTTCACGACTAAATATCACTTGTATGACCTTGACATTATTGTATATCCATTAAGTTATAATTCCTACAACATTATATTTACGGTCAAAGTTTTCAAGTCTTATATATATATATATATATACATATACATATATATATATACATATACATATACATATATATATATATACATATATATATATATATATATATATATATATATGTGTGTGTGTTTATTGAATTAATTACCTTGATCTCATTTCTTCCGTGAAAAATAATCGAAAAAATTCTTAACATTTCTAGGTCAACTGTTAAATTAAGATCAACAGTTAGAGCTGACGAAATATAAAAGTATTTAGAATTGTATGCACTAGCCGCGCTAGCTGCGTGCCCATTGTGTTCACTTTAATGTTTTGTTTTTCATTAACTTTGTATTAACTCTCGTATAATATTGAGCTGAGCGTAAGCGAAGCTCTTAACCGTTTCGGAGACCTTTTTTTTTTGTGTTTATTTGTCTCCAGAATGTGACGAGATAATTAACTAAAAATTTTCTCATGTAAGTTTGAGCCGAACGCGGATATTATAGCGAAAACAGATTGAAAAAATGTTTAGCCATTCAAAAGTTATCAAGAAAAAGAAGAAAGGAGAGGGGCTCAGCTCAACACCCGCCGCGCACGGTTGGCGGGTGCTAGTTGTTAATATACACACATCTGTTAATATGTAATTCACGTATTCGATGACGTATTTGATGATTAAAAAAATTTCTTACCTTAATTAATTCAGAACACGACACGCGCGGAAGCCAACACAACAATTACGATCGCTTTCTATGCGATGCAAAACCTTATAGGAATACAGACAATGGGTGTTAAAAAGTCTCGAGTCGTATTACAAGGTGAGAGCAGTGTTTACATAATTAAAGAGGAATCTAACTTCTCAAATTCTCGGACGGACCGGTTATGAATGTTTTTATACGCAATTAATTTTTGATCAGTGAAATCTATAAAGATTTGACTCCACTAGACTTTTTAACCTCCGTCTCTAACTTTCGTAACTACTATTTGTGAATATCGCTTTCTATTTCTTTAAAGTATGTGAAGGTACGAAATTATTTTTGATAAGTTATAGTATGGTATACACTCGTCAGATTGAAGCATATTCTACAATTTACAAGAAAAGTTTGAGTAAAAGTTTAAGCTATACAAACAATTTAAACTAAACTCTTTATCGTTATTAAAAAAACTATTATAAGAAATTACGTAATCCAAAATAAATTTGACAAGATAATAAATATTTAGGTGATTACTTATCATTTTAAATTTGATTGCTTAGGTCATTTCCAGTTACTATATAACCAATTAAAAGATGGTTCATATAATAAAGATATTTTCAGAGGAGTCTCGATTAAAACATTAGTAATTTTTCTGGTGTCTAAACAGGTAAAGGCCTCGCATCACAAAAACTACTGCACCGAAATTTTGATAAAATTTAGTACCTATGGTTAAGTTGAAAAAGAGAGAAGTCGCTGACAAACAATTGTATGTGATAGTCGTAAAGATCTTAGTTACACTTAGTTTTATCTAGTCTTTATCAAGTTTCATAGATCAGCAGACAGACGTTCTTTGCAAAACCTGTTTTTTTTATACTACGATCGTATTTGGAAAAAAGTCTGAATGTGCAGAATGCAGATATTGTAGAAAATATTTAAAATGTATATTGGAATTATAACCAAAGATAATTATTGATTAGATATTATTTACAATATTAGCACGCGGATTATAATTTGACGTTGGCTTCTTTATTACATTTATCGTATAAATTTTATATATTTTATCCATCTTTTATTATCGCGAGTGAGTAATTGAGCTTGTCTGCTTTGATAATGTTAAAGTGGACTGGTTTTATTAACCCTTTGCACTCAAAGTGACTCGCTCATCACATGACTTAATACAACACTTTTTTTTCAAAAAATTTCGTTGCACGGTGATGATTTTCTGCGTAAACTAATTCTTAGTACCGACTAATGTAATGAAGTTCTGAAGCTGGTTGCCGCAAACTTGTATCGTCAGGAGAATATAATGTATAAAATTTGGCTACGGCAACCAGAAATAGAATTTGAAATGACGTAAATTAACATTTTAACAAGTACACAGTTCGAGTAGTTATTTAGTCTCCAGAAACGATCTAGAGTGCAAAAGGGTTAATGGTGTCAAGAGAAAAGTTTCCACCCGAGGGACGAAAGTCGGTGCATTATAATTTCCAACACAATTCCCCTGATCACTGATTGAACACTCACTGTCGGGGTATGCGAGCTGCAATGCCGGAGTTGCTTGGACACTTTGTTTGCTTGTTATCCGTTGGCTAATAATATTCCGAGTATTGGTATTACAAACGGTACTGGAATTGCAAGAGTCGGGGTTTATTGGTCCCAGATTAACCAACTTGGAGTTGTGAAATCTATCGACCCAATCTAACTCGGACATCTAAACATTTCTGTAACTTCGTTGCCGAGAGACATATCGTTATCGGAATCGATTTAAAGTTATCGTTATTATATTCGTTGTAATATCGATTTTAAGTTTTTAATTATCTGAAATTCCTTCACGGTTTTTCCATCCGGTAATAATGATTAAAACGCAAAAACCAAAACGCTCTGTCAATAAAATATTAAGTGATACTGTATCTTCTGATAGCGCCCGGTGATAAGGATTAATGTCCACATATCTCTTATCGTGGATTGGACTTGATACAAAATAATTTATTTAATCGATAATAACTTTAATATAATCTACAAGTCCTTTATATATTATAGACAGTTAAAGGATAAAGACTCCGATTAGCTACACTGTTTACAAGTCTTAGTAGGACTCTGACTATGGCCTAGTATATATATGTGGCCTGGCATATTATCTTGTCGAACTTTGTCCCATCTAACATAGAATCAAATAAACATTACTGACATTAACTATTGACCTAGACAGCAGACCCACATTCCTACATGATAAGCATTATTATGACATATGAGAGATAACTGTAACTGAGGTTGAAGTCTCTAAAGTAAATATTATGAATGTTATAACGACGGGTTCATATCGCTGAATAAAACACAAATATTTGGACATGTGTTCCAAAACTGGCTTCTGTTTACATAACAGAGTCTTTAATACAAATGAATCATTATAAGATATAAAAAATACTAGTTTTGTCCGCGGCTTTACACGCGCTACTCACGATTTAGAACTATTTAATATAAACAATCCTGCACTACATTATCTTGTAGGTTCAACGGTTTAGGCAATGCTGAGACAGTTCTCTGAAGACAATTTTTCCAACCTAATCGATACTTATTATAAAATGTCTTATTGTGATATATAAGCTATATTACTGTAAAGTTTAATCGAAATCCGTTCAGCAATTTTTGCGCGACAGAGTAACAAAACATCATAAAAACTTTCGCATTTATAATATTAGATAGGATGTGATGTAGGAAACGATAGACTGGTCGATGTCAGTGCGTGGTCGTCTCGTTCCGCTCTGATTGTATCCGTCGCTGGTGTGCTGGTTGCGTCTGTTTGCTCCTCCTCCTCAACCATTACGTTATCACCTGACACGTGATCCACGCGTGCTTCTGCTTATGTTGTTTCTTTGTTTACAATTTTATCTTATCTATCCATATTATTTATGGAAAACTCCCCAAAAACTGATATTTGAACATAATTTCTCCTCTTTGATTCTAGATACTAAATTAGTTGCAGTTTATAAAGTTATTATTATTCTATATTGGTCTGTAACTTCTTATACATATATATTTTGTCTTTGCCGAGCATCGAACCCAGGATCCGTCGATTTAACCACAATACGATACGACGGGTAATCATCAAAAATTAAAAGTGGTTTGTGAAACGTCCGGTTAAAATTAAAATGTAACCAATCAACTTCACTTAAATTCGTATTTTTTTTTTATTTCGACCAATAACATTGCCAAAACAAATCGGCCACAGCTTCCTTTGAAGTGTAATTTATTATAAGCAACAAATCATTCCTGTAACGAGACGTGCATAAATTTGGTTAAACAAAGCAAATGTAATCCAGAATTAATTGTTCAGAAACAATGTCTTGTACTGCAGTTATCTGTAACTACAGTATATTTTTATATATTAAAAATACCGCGTCACGATGTTCGTCCGCGCTGATTTGAAACCACTGGACCGATATCAATGCAATTTTGTAGATATCTATTGTTTGATCCAACTTTTTATCTCGATTAACAATCTTCTGATCTTAAATTTTTTTTATACTTAAAGACTTTCTTTTCTAAGGTTCTATAAGTTTTCAATAGATGGCGGTATTGATAAAAACATTTTGATTGATGTAAAATTGTTTAAAAATCAGCAGACGAAGTCGCTGGCAGCAGCTGGTATATATAAATTGTTTTTAACTGCTATAAAATAATGGAGATTTGCGGTCAGTTCATCACTGACTCATCTCCAGAGATCGGGGGCATTCATTTAATTTCCTGTTGCCATTATACAGTAGGTACCATAAATTGCGCACATTACAAATGTTATGTTCGTGTATCGTTATCATAACAAAGGCATATAAATATATGTAAATTATCATATATTTTTTTACACTATAGATATTGCTCAGATATCTATATCATGTTAAATTATAATAAAATATGGATACAATAATATGTTTCCTGATTATTATACTACATATAAGTTTGATGTTTTTCTTTAAGTTTGATGTTTGTAAACATTTTGTTTTTTTTTGTGTTGCCGATGTCGCGTAAACATGGCCGACTTGGCGTAGCTGTTTACGAGGAATTGTGACAACCGCTAAATATACACGTATCGATCCAATTACATATAGTCACAGCTAATTAGTAACACATAATGCTTTTAATACAACCACTAGTTTTTTTCCGTTTTTAATCGGACGGAAATTTGCCTATAGTTTGATATTGAAATATGATGATATAATACTTATTATGGAATTATAATATATATACATAATCGAACTATCAGCAAATTTCCGTTCGATCAGAAACGGGGAAAAAACTCGCTAGTTAGATATACCGATATGTATGTATATATATGTGTATGATTTGAACTATTAAGATACTATTGTTTAGTCGAACTATTAACATAATGGGGGTAGATGGAAATTTCATATATCGAAAAACAATAGAGACTTCAACTAAATACTACATAGTAGTAACATTATTATAACTCGTTTAATTAAATTCGTATCATCCAAATACGTTATATTTAGGGTAATTTAACATTTATTAAAAGGTATGGGAGGAAGATCATAATAGTGTGTAAAGAAGGAGGATCGTTATAGTATAATATTGTGAACAAACTATTCCAATACATTTTTAAATTAAAGTAATTACTTCGTCTCTAGTACCTTTACAGTTAATTATCTGTTTGTCTGTTTGCATTTCCCTAAACACTGGACAGATTTTGATGATGATAATAAAAATTATAATGCAGAATATTCAGAAAACTGTTTTGAGCTATCGAAATTCACAGATCTGATTTTAAAATATATGTCATAATTTAAATCAAGGGAGATACAGGTGAAGTAAGCTAGCTAGAAATAACAGGATAACTATTCACATATGTGACAGTAAAACAATATAAGTTTTCTAACACATGTGCGCTAAATACAATAAAATATCGTACACCCGTTAACTAAGTGTCAGTTCGCAGTTTTTACAACGGGTTTAAAAATGACCGGGCGGCGTCTGCACTAAATTTTAATATATTTTTTTTATATAGTGATATTACTATTATATTAAACTGGCTCTAAATTAATCAATTATTTTATATTATTATTATAGTTTAGAAAAGATTCGGGGTCCTTATGGGCATGCCCCGTACTCATAAGGACCCCGAATTTATTGGGCACTCATAAGTGAAGTGTAAACTTTTCTTATTTGTTATATATTTTCGTAGAACTAAAACATGATAAATAAATAAGTTATAAATCCCACTTAATATGCATTAAATAAAATATTAATATACTAGCCGTTGAAGGTGACTTTGTCTGCTACTAAACAATTAAAATTGTATTATTAACGCTGCCATCTTTTAGAAACTTATAGAACTTTGAAGCTATTTTAACCCATTATGAGTTTTAATTAGCATAAAAAAATATATAAATTAAAAGAAAATTAACCTATCCTTAAAACAAGATCAAACAATGGATATCTACAAAATATTATTGAAATCGGTTCAGTGTTTCTGAGATCGGCGCTAACGAACATCGTGATATATGTATATATAGTAGTTGATTTACGTCCGTTTCGCCGGGCATACTATTAATTTGGATATGAACTTAGGTTGCTATGGTAACCGTTGTCATCGTTAAGTGTATAGCTCCTACAGGTTTAAAACTTGGTGAAATGCAAAAAGTTAAAATCCGTTGGGATAGGAATTTCGTAAAATCTGTTCTTAGTGGACGTTTACGTTACAAAAGAAGTAACTATGTAAAATTTTAAGTTAATCGTACAGATAGTTTCGGAGATTTCGTGATGAGTGGTAAATCGCTTATATATATAAGGGAATTAAGAATATATATTACTTGTAAAAACATTTCACAAAACGCATCCAATCATACAGAACGTAAAAAGCATTAAGACTAATAGATAAATTACCATATAAAATGAAAATCGAGACCACGTAGCTACAAACAGAATTGCCTATTTGCCTAAAGGTATAATCTATTTTAAAATACAATATAAAACCTAGTCTTCGCAGCTGGATCTACGTTCTTGAGAGATATAATAATCTCATTCGCTATTATAACAAGTCAGTGGTAATTTCCCTTGGGAGCTGTATATATGTTTCTGGAAATACGCTTCAGTTCTATATCAAAAAATTAATAACCTATCAGTCGTATTCAGTAAAGAATTGTTAGTTAAGTAAAATGTTCCATAAAGGTCTCAAACACGGCGCCCGATACTGCAGTCCATAATGAGAATGCTCATTACGATCAATAATTGCGGTCATTGAAGACGCACCAGATTAAACATATAACTATTTACTTATTTAGATATTAAAATAAATTTCAATAATTAAATTAATTATATATTTTTTTTATTTTTTTTAAATCAATTTTATTTTATAGAACACTATTTTGTCTCAACCATTGTAACTCTTCCGCGTAATTGTAAATTCTTAGTAACATCAAATAATATATGTATATATTTGTAAGAGAAACCGTTGAAAGTCAGAGAATTATATAATTGAATTATAAATGTGTGTTAAGCTGTAGGTAGGTACTGGTCGGGTCAATGTTACAGCTCGTAGACAAAGCAAAGAGATTATATTAGTGTTATAAAAATATTTACTAGAATGCGCGGCGGGTGTTGAGCTAAGCTCCTCTCCTTTCTTCTTTTCTTGATAACTTTTGAATGGCTAAACCTTTTTTAAATCTATTTTCGATATAACATCCGCGTTCGGCTCAAACATACATGAGAAAATTTTTAGCTAATTATCTCTGGAGACTCTCGCATTCTGGAGACAAATAAACACAAAAAAAGGTCTCCCAAACGTTTAAGAGCTTCGCTTACGCTCAGCTCAATAAATTAAACTAAATAATTAGATAGACATTTCTAATCATTTTAATGACTGTATAGTGATTTTTTAAAATGTTTTATTAGTCTTTATAAACACCATGTGTAGTAATGGTATGCGTCAAACGCATTGTGTTACAGCGGTTAGCGGTTATTGAAACGATCTGCCACGACCTCATCTCGTAATTAATGTACTACCGCTATATTACATACATCCTGTATAGTGACTACCGTATAATTGTATGGTTTACTTTCAAATACGACATTTATTTATTTCAAATAGTGTTATATTGCACTTAGATGTTTCGTTTGGGACTAGTTTGCTCTAGCTGCGTGGTTCTGAAGGGTTATGGGGAAGAATTTTTAACTAATATACAAGGATCTGCCAACCGTGCGCGGCGGGTGTTGAGCGAAGCCCCTCTCCTTTCTTCTTTTCTTGATAACTTTTGAATGGCTAAACATTTTTTCAATCTGTTTTCTCTATAACATCCCCGTTCGGCTCAAACATATGAGAAAATTAATAGCTAATTATCTCGTCGCATTCTGGAGACAACTAAACACAAAAAAGGTCTCCCAAACGGTTAAGAGCTTCGCTTACGCTCAGCTCAATTAATTGACACTTACTATGAGTTTTTCCTATATTATCTCTGTTATATTATTTATTTATTTTTAAAATCAATCTTACTTTTTTCACATACATTTCACTTATGAAATTTCTGTTTTGGTTGCTCATGTCAAAGGAGAAAAATGAAAAGTTGATAAATTTGCTTGTAACTTATTGTTAAATGGCATTTTTATAGTAATGCAACAATTATAGGCTACTTTTTGCCCATACCCATCCGCCATGGTATGGGCATGTTATGTGGAGAGATGAAAAACATGTGACCAAAAGAGTGATGGGTATAGTAATGGAGGGATGGGCAGGTAGAGGACGGCCGAAGAAAAGATGGATGGATTGCCTGAAAGAAGATATGGAGAAGAATGGAGTGTGTACAGAGGTGACGTGTAACAGGAGTATGGAAAAAACATACTGCACCGACCACAAAATTGGGATAAGGGCAGGAAGTTGACTTTTTGTCATACCCACAAAAACATTTAAATTTCGAATCATTGTCGAATTTCGAGCACCTGTCAACCACTAGTACTAATTATTATGTATTGTTTGTTTAATAGATTTAAACCAAAGTAAGCCAATTAACTTCACCCCTCTGTACAAAATCGCTACCGGAATTGAGTACTATATACTGAGAAATGTATTTTGACATGACATGTATTTGACAAATATTTGACATGTATTTGACAGGAATTGAGTACAATATATTGACATGACAGACATGTATTATTTGTTATTTATTTATTCCATTTCGTTATGTATTAATAATTTCTGTTTCCTTACTTCCTCCATACTTTGTAAGTTGTAAGTTTTAAATAATATCTATATTAATAGTCATATATGTATTTATACTTTTATTTAACACGATAGAATATTTCATATATTATAAGGAGACACGCACTGATTCCATTTTAAATATGTGTTGCGTGTGTGTGTGTGTGTGTGTGTGTGTGTGGCCAGTTAGCTGAAAACAAACTTAATTATTTTCCGTTTAACAATATTGCACTCCAGAGGTTAAGAAAAATTTATTCTTAAATAAAACTAATTCAATAACATTTTTATTCAGTAAAATATAAAGTTTAATAAAGGCTAGTAAAGATTGTATCAGTATACATATTTAAAAACATTTTAAAAAACAACTAGATCGCATGCATCTAATAGTTAGAAATTATAAACATTTTGGCTTTAGGGTCAAATATTAGTTGGTATTTTAATGTTAAAAGACAATATTGTTAAAGTTTGCGATTTCCCTTGATATCGGTGACCGACGAACGTCACTGGCAGTCTTCAAAGACGTGACTCAAAAGATATCCTGAGATACATCTCCACGATACTTTGTTAACAAGCCTCGCCTCAAGGGAAATTTTAGTTTGGGATGATTTATCCGCGGACATCTTATTCCTTTCCTATGAATTTGATTTCAAACAAACTTATGTATATTATCCGTCTCCTTTAATTGTAATATTATATAACATATATCCTAGTACTGTAGGGAATTATTAGTTGAGGGTTCTGAGGACACGACACGGACGAACAGGAGAATATATATATATATATATATATATGGTCAAACGTTATTAAAGTCTATTTTATTTCATTTTGAGTTTTTTCTCCCTACTTTTATTTTACCCTCGCAGGTCCCGTTATCCTTGCAATATAGGGATAAAAAGCATCCTATATACGCACTCATAATGTAGCCTTCCAGAGGTGAAATATTTTTTTAAATCAGTTCAGTAGTTTTTGAGATTACCCAATAAATACAAACACACATTCCATTTTTCTCTGTTTAATACTACAAATTTTTCTCTATTTAATACTGGTATGGTTTTTTTTATATACGAGTGACTCATGTTACCGAAAAAGGATATTGCAATACTATTTTGCTGTTTCTATGAATCATTATAATTATTTTCCTACTCATTAATTTATCAATATAAAGAATAGCTGTATGTAATAAATAATATTTAATATATAACTTCGATTTAGTTCCACAAATAAAACTATGAATTTTAACACTAAACCTACCGACAATTCTTGTATACCTGTTCCTACCGCACGCCGTCAAATTGACCGGTAATTAAAAGTTATTTTATTATATAACGCAGGTAATAATGGAAATAACTAAAAGTAAAGAGTGTAGAAAATATTATATGCATATTCTAAGAATTGTCATGTAGTTTGATAACGATATTATAACGTTTAAAAATGTGTAAGTTTTACAAAAGTTTAAGAACGGTCAATTTGACCGGTACTTGGTAGGTGTAGTGTTAATATAACTTTAAGTTTAGTTTGACGTCTGTTAATAGTTTGAGATTAAGACAGATATTTACTATACAAAGACTTAATAGAAATTAGATTTTTAATATTTTATAAATATGTATAATCATAGTAGTATAAACTTTTCGCCTGTCGTTACGTATTTTATTTATCATTATTTTTTTCAATTTCACAGCCGCATGTTTACAAATTGTATACTATTAAAAGAGAAAAGTTTTTATTGTATGTTTATATATATATATTTTTCAAAAACTGCCGTAAAATTTTTAAAAAATCTGTCGAAAGCTAAATTATTATCGAGTAACATATACTACTATTTTTATATCAATATTTTAACGAAAAAAACGCTACAGTATATTATCCCGTTAAAACAAAAAAAATGTTCTCACTAACGATTCCTTAAACCAACGCGGCCGGAGTCACGGGCAACAGCTAGTTATTATAGTTAAAATATAGTATCTCATATCCCGACACTCGGATATGTATTATCTATTAAACAATATTAATATTATAATTAATTGAAATAATGTAAATTGTAATAATAAATCTGCTATGAGATTATATATAATGGCAATTCCCGTCTTATCAGTGTCCTGTGTATATATTATACACTAGCTTATTTCCTCCCGCTTCGCTTAACACACTATTAATTTGTATGTGAACTTAGGTTGCTATGGTAACCTTTGTCATATTATCCGTTGTCATCGTAACCGTTGCTATAGCAACACTTACCCCCGCGTTAAGTGTATAGCTCTTACAGGATTAAAACTTGGCGAAATGCAAAAAGTTGAAATTCATAGGAATAGAAATTCTGTAAAATCCGTTCTTAGTGGACGTCTACGTCACAAATGAAGTAATTATGTAAAATTTCAAGTTAATTGGACAGACAGATAGTTTCGGAGATGAGCCAGTGAGTGGTAAATCCCTTATATATATATATATATATATATATATATATATATATATACATAGATTACATTCACATCCGTGGGTGTGTCTTACTCAATGTATAGATAAAATTATTATTATTATTATTAAATTGTATATATTTAAAGAATTAATGCATTCTCTCTACTTAAAAGTAGTTTTATCATTAGTATTGATAATTTATCAAAACTAACATGTCTTTATTTATCAAACCCTCCATATATAGGTGGTGCTTGAACTAAGAATGATAAAGCACATTTCAGTAATAAGATTAATTGCGTTGTATTGAAATTTGAATATGATAAAACGATGAAATTGTGGTCAAACGAATGGATATATATGATGTAGTTTATTGCTATAGCTGTGCCCGCGTCTTCGCGCGTTTTTTTTTTTAAGTTCTGTTAAAATCGGTCCAGTCGTTTCAGAGATAAGCCGAAACAAACAAACAGATACAAATATTAAAAATAGTTTTTTATATCCCGTATACACTTAATATGAATTTAGTGAATAGCTGTTAATTTGAAATTACAAACATACATTTATTTATATGTATATATAGATAATTATTTGTGACAATGTGAGATGAAGAACATTTTTTTTTATTAATTAAATGTAGTAGGTATACTAGAGTGAAGTGTGCTAGGCCAAGTTCGAGTCGCATAACGCGTGTTCGTCGAAGCGTCTCGCGAGTACACGATAGTCCCGCTTCATTGATATCCCATAACCATATTATTACTCAATTCCTATTATAAAATTTTTCAAGAACATTACACATTACGCGATAGTATCTACATACATGTTTTATATAAACGTTTGTACTATATATCTTATCTGATAGTTTTCGTATATACATTTCGGTTTCATATCTAAAACTATATTTCGAATGTATTCGTTATCTTCAAGATGGATTACTTAGAATTTATTTTTATAAATTATTTAAATTAAATAGTTCCGATTCGAGATCTGTATATTATTATTATAATAATAGCTTATTCTTTTCCGCTTCGCTGGGCATACTATTAATTTGGATGTGAACTTAAGTTGCTATGGTAACCGTTGCTATAGTAACTCTTACCCCCGCGTTAAGTGTATAGCTCCTACAGGTTTAAACTAGGCGAAATGCAAAAAGTTTAAATCCGTTGGGATAGAAATTCCATAAAATCTATTCTTAATGAACGTCTACGTCACAAAAGAAGAAATTTTAAGTTAATCGGACAGATAGTTTCGGAGATTTCGTGATGAGTCAGTGAGTGGTAAATCGCTTATATATATATATATATATATATAATAGATTAATATTATTAGCTATTGCTAGAACATATATAACAACTATAGGCATCCTGATACCACCAATTGGGTAATAGATCTTCCTTTAGATATGACTACAAGTTAATAAACGTGACACTAAAAGGATCGAAATTAATAAACGTTCCGATCCTCGTATTTTAGTATGGATTGAAATTACAAAATATTTCTTAAGTTATTAGTGCATATACCCTAACTGTGTATATGGGAAGATTGATTTCAATCTCGGATTGTAGATCACATTATGCAAATATCATCCAAATATACAATCGAACTAAAACTAACCTTTCTCTCTTGTTAGTGTCACTCATAGATACTATAGTATGTACAGTCCGGTGAAGTGTGCCCGTAGCTTACGGTTGTATATTGTTTTTTGTACCGTCGGTCCGGATTCCTCGTCGGTTACGACCTCGCTTGGTATACGTATCTGAAACATGATTCACATTGACATTGTGAATCGTGTCCTACAAATATACAAAGTATTGTCAATATCGTATTGACTCAACCCTTCCAAGTATCAAAGACGCCGTCAATATTTACTTTGTTATTCATTACAATGTTATTTAGAAATGGATTACATTATTTAAGTAAATATATAGTCGATACTAGTGCAATGTTCCTTGAACCTGATCTCAGATTCCTCGTCACTTCCAGGAATACGTATGAGAAAAGGACATCTTTTCTGAAGCGCTCTGCATTCCAGTCTCTTGAATCGATATTGTTAGATCGTTGTCAGTCCACTTGAACATTTATCCGATGGAAAGATCTTGTATTGTAATTTGTAAAAGTTATTTCTTCGTAACTATGATATTGTGATATTTATAGGAAAAGAAACTAAAGGGCTAGTGGTTCAATAAGCCCTTTTAAGAATTCTGGAATAGAATTTAGCGTAATTCCTAAATAAGAGAGACGGGTATTGGAAGTCGTTTTGCTCTCTCCACTTAGACTTCTATTATGGCAATTGCTCTGTCCATTTACAAGACAAATTCTTTCTTAATCTTTAATATAAATACTTATTTATGTATTCGAAATCTTCCAGGCCGGGGAAGCCGGTATCGTAGTGCTCCGCCCGGAAGCCCTGGAGCCGGGATCGGAGTCCGAGGACGAGGAGCTCCGCCCCCCATCCCCGTGCAGCGTGCGCTTCGTCAACGACAACGTGCTCATCAACGGAAGGTCCTCCATCGCAGCCCGTCCTCCCAACCTCAGCAGGACGCTTAAGGTACATCACTATCATAGTTGATTTCATCCTATTGGAGAGTGTCCTCACAGAAGTGCTTATTTAACGTAAACAAGTGATCACTAGTGTCGATTCAAAGAGGAAAATATAATACTAGGAGCGCCAACAAACCCTCAATTTCGACTCGCTGAGCTCGTGAAATCTCGGGTACCGTTTGCATATTGAGCGAAGCGAGCTCAGTGTATTGACTCATCTTTTCCCATTGACTTCAATGAGTTATCAGTTTTTTTACATGAAATAAAAAAAAATATTTTTTTTTTTGACATTTTTCAAAAAAATTTTTTTAAAAACCATCACCCAATGTGTGTCTTTTTGTTTGCAAACTTTCATAATTTTCCGTCAAGTAGTTTTTGAGCCAATTCGTGACAAAGAATGCAAAAAGTCTCCAGTAAAACGCTCCGCTCACTTCGTTCGCTTCGCTCAATAAATAAATAAACAAAAATAAAGATTCCTCTTTAACTTATATTAAATATAATTTACATCTTAAAGAAATGTATAAAATACCGCAATAATTAAAATCCACGGTGGGCGTGACTTATTAAATATTCTCGGTATAGATTAAAATTGTTCCATTTGATTCGGAGTTTTGAGGCGACGGTCGAGTGGGGACGTGGGAACGCGCCTTGGACGATGACCGGCGCTCCGCGGACCAGGCCCTCCGTAATCAATTACAATGTAATCTTATCGATCAAAAATAATAGTAACAGCATTACTTTTAGAATTAATACAGATATTGCATCAGATCCGACGGATTGTGGTTGTATATGTATTATTAATAGCAGTATAATATAGCAATAATAATTGAAAGTGCCAGCAGTCCTTGATACATGTTGAGGACGTCTCGAAATTATATAAAAAGTTACAATCACTTTTGTTAATAGTATTGATATAAAAAGAAATAGCAAAAAAGCTGGTTCTTTTTACATTTTGTTGTTTATCCGATGAATGAGATAGCTATAGAAATAGAGAAGAAAAGAAGCTTCTTTAGCTATTACGCAATGGTCTATAACATTCTTCCACATTCTACAAATATATCTTAGATATTACATAAGTATTTTTTAGCAAATTAGATCAAGAGATCATGCAGAAGTAAAATTAATATATATTATATATGACAGTGCTCTACGATCGTGAGAATTTAAATATAAAATAACATAAGACTGTAGACATTATAAATTTATAAGAAGAACACGATCCCTATACTTAGTTTATAATAGTGTGTATCGCTACTCCCACCTGACCGCGCGTTGACCCGCGACGCACGGACGACCTCGTGGGAACACTACCGGTTACGGGCTAATTGTTACACATGTACAGACAGATACGTATATATATTCTCTAAGACCACATGACCTCAGACGTCAGAACATCACAACGAGCCCCAAGTTTAAAACACGTTAACATTGTATCTTTTGACGTTACAGCTGAAGCTCCAATTCGACGACTCGCTGACCCGCACCTTCGAGTATCCCTCGGAGACGTCGCTGGTGGAGGACGAGACCTCCCCCTCCCCAGCACCACCCACCCCCGCGCCCGACGCCAGGAGCAACGGAGCGCTAGGTGCCAACACTCATATAGGTGAATATACACTGATAGACTTGAAATTATCGCAATATGCAGTCCGTGTCGACCTACTGCAGCCGTCCTAACTTTAAGTCGGACATATTTAGAAGTTAAGAAATATTTGTATCAAACAAACCTGATGTAAAAATTTATTTTTTTATTTCATTTTTATAGAATAATAGTGACTTGGAAACAGGAGCATTAAGCATACACGTACATAATAAGTAATACTGATTTTATCTTCCCCACAAAAAGACAATATGTTAAATCGAGTGTGAGAAACAAAACGAAACATAATAATGAATATAAGGAATATTAAAGCGTTTTAATAGTTTTCTCTCACCGCCCAGTACGTATCCCCGTACGTGTGCGTGCGCGGGGGGCGGGGCCATCACACCCGCAGGAGACCTTCGTGTGACTCGCGGTGAATAAACGTAGTGGACGTAACCGCTAATACTACAGCTATCTCTTTCTCTCCCTATCTAACGGCTAATCAATCTTTTTTCTGTCTGCTTCTTTTTAGTGTATATGCTATTGAGATGTTTCTAAAACAAAACTTCTAGTAGTTAATCTGGCGCTAGCGTCGAGACGAATGGATATCTTACCGTCATTATTATTATCAGATTTCTAGCGTTCATTTGGACCTAGGACTTAAGTTTAAGTCTAGAATTTAGGCGTTTTCTGAACTCTTTACTAAATGTTGGTACTGTCCACCCAATATTAGTTCGTAGACCACCACCACCAATATCTAAGCAATCCTCTAGCGTTAATACTGCAAATAGTTTTAAATCTACTTTCTTATATAGAATATTTTTATATTAGGATTACACTGCGAGGCTTGTTCTTTATCCTTTTTGAATGAGAGTTTACCTTATAATGCATTTAAATCTGGATATTTCTTATTGTATTATTATATATTATTTCTAAGCTCGGGTCTAGTTTAAGATATGTAGGGGTCACTGGGACTTAGGACTATTATTTATGTATTTGACATCGTTGTCTCGTTCTTCTTCTAAAATAATCCGAAACTATCTTCACACCTTCTGTTATTACTTAAATATATTTCTTCCGTAAACAAAAATATTGCAATATTTTACAGCAACGTCTCACATTTTTTTTAAATTACTATATAACTAACATTTGTCTGTGACTCCGTCTGCGTTGATTACAGAAAGCTAGTGTGATATCTGATTCAATATTACTGATCGATATTGGAAAGAACACTATATTATCTGCTTACGATTTTAATATTAGTATTAAAGACGGTGACGCGTTATTGAGCGAAGCGAACGAAGTGAGCGGAGCATTTTACTGGAGACTTTTTACATTCTTTTTTTTTTTTTTTTTTTTTAAACCATCACACATAAGGTGACGGTTTATAAAAAAAAAAAAAAAAAAAAAAAAAAAAATGTCCTCAAAAAAAAACTGTCAAAAAACTGATATCCCATTGAAGTCAATGGGAAACAATGAGTCAATACACTGGGCTCGCTTCTCTCAATATGCAAACGGCACCCGAGATTTCGCGAGCGCAGCGAGTCGAAGTTGAGGGTTTGTTGGCCTAGTATAATAATTCTCTCTAAAAACTAGGTTGTAATGTTTCTAATAAGACTAGTAGTACCAGTACAGTGCTAGTTAAAACAAAATAAAACAAAGTGTTTAGTTTTTATATTACAGTATACATGAAAAAGATATGTAATGTTACATGCTTATAACACTTTGTTAGCCCTCAAACATAAACACGATTAACTTTCCGTAAGGTAACTCATGTGAGATAACTGTAAGAGTGTGACATGAATATGACCTTAATTTGACACCGCAATGACCTTAATCATTTAATCTTGTAAAAAACACTGAGCTTGATGTTGCTTGTATAAGATACTATAATGAGAGCGAGTCAACAAACGCTCGCTTATCACTTACAAATAAATCTATGTTATATAATTAATGTCCTTGTCGAGTGCTGATGTAAAAAGTCACATGAAATTGTTAGATTGAAGATTTAAATTACGTAAACTTAAAAATGGGGGGGGGAACGCTTAAGACAAAACAAGGAGGGGATGTAATCATACGTATCCTATTTTTCAATGAACGCACTACTTTTATTATTAATCAATTTGTAATAAATCTCGTCTTCGTTTGAGGATCCGGAGGGTGTAAAAGTATAATACCAAAAGATATATAATGAAAAAAAATTATCTTCCCCGATTAAAAATGAAGATAATTTCAACCATTTGCAACTTACAATAGCAAGAATAAATAAAGAAATACACGAACATTATAAATTGAAATCAAGTAAAACTTATTATTATTTTCCATGAACCCATGCTGAAATGCAAGAATTTCTATTTTACCATGTGTGCAATGTGTGTATACTAATGCGTGCATGTGTGTGTCCGCAGTATCATCGTCGCTATGCGGGTACACGCCTTGCAAGACCGCCGCCGACGGGTTCCCGCTGGGCCTCCAACGCCGCCCCGGTACCGACACTATACCATCACAATTCCTTATATCAAACATTATAGATTAACCAATTAACATGACCTCCCATTGTTGCAGACGCGGAGCGCGCCGAGGCCTTACAGAATGGTTCATCGGAGGCCGTGTCTATGACGTTAGCAGTGGAGGGTGCGGGGGAGGTTGGGGACGCGAGACCTTGCGGCGCCGACAGCGCGCGCTCCTGGAGCGAGGCGCGCACTCACACCACCGACCTGCTGTTCTGAATGGAAAGGTCGTTGACCTCAAACCCCCTCCCCCGGGCTGCCCGCGCTGATACTTTTTACTTCTGCCGCTTAATTATTCGTATATGAGATGGAAATGTAAAACTACCGTCAATTTACTTACAAATATTAGGCTAGCAATGAGCTTTATATGTTAACGTATTACGAGTGCGACGCGGCCACGGGTGAGATTTTTATTGACAAAAAATGCATTTAATGTACCGCTCGCTTTGTCCCGAGCCGTCGTGATGTCTTAGATGTAGTACCGACTGTATAATGGTCGCTAAGGACTGTAGTGCCGTGATCGTATCGGCGGTGGTAGTGTATGTACATTATTATAATTATAATACTTTTATATAACGACTGTAGTTAATACTCGGTAATGAATCAACATTTTAAATATTGTAACGTTTACAAATACAGTGTGATACAATTATTTATGATTGAAATGAATTAATTCAGCTGCCGTCTTCCGTGATCTGTTATATCACGTCTGCGAGAGCATTATTTTTGTAATAATATTAATCGTTTATGAATTAGTCGTGCTCAATATACTGTACTGTCGTGAATAATGTAATTTTTATAATACAATCAATATTATATAGTCATTTAGGTGGTATAGTCGGGTGTCTTTTGTAACTTAGTGTGTAAGAGGTAAATTTTGATGCCAAAAGTGTAAGCTCAATAGTTCGGACGAACGGAGTCATATAAGTACTTAAATGTAACGAAGCTCGACTGACTAGCTCATAATAAAACTGTCTGTCCGTTCGAGCGTTTATACAACGTTAGTTTGTAAATGGGTCCTCGTCTATGAACTTGTCTATGGTCCCGTCTACGGAACGTGTTTACGGTCATTCCTTATAATATCATTCCTAAATTTTTTATACATTTGCCAGTTTATACAATTTTATATAATATTGATACAAATATGAAGTGATAATGAATGCTCGATTGTCTAAAGTATCCGGCGGACCCTCGACAGGTACAAACATGTTACATGTGGGCCTCGAGCGAGGCTCGTACGCATTTATCTTATGCAGCCATTTCACTATCCAATCTATCGATCGCTAGATCAACTAGCGGACTAGCAAATGTAAGCGAGCCGTTTGACGCTAAATAGTGCGCTTAAAATTGGATAATGCAATGGCCCCATTAGACTTTAGTTAAGTTAAAGTAGCTGATTCGTTCAGGCACGCTTTAAGAGTGTCATATTTTGTTTGTACGTACGTTGCGTCATACATCCGGCGTTTGACGGTCGTCTGTAGAATGGTGCAATTATACTAAGGTACGTCGTGTTTGTAAACGCTGCGTGTGTGAGCAGCGTCCGCCCGCCACACTTGCCAATGCCTAGGATATCGTTTACGCGTATTATGACATTAAATATAAGTATTGTATTTAGTTATGTAAGTCCCGGGTGGAGTCGCAGTATGTATGTAGTATGTAAATCATCTCCCGGAGACTATTAGAAGTAACAATGTGATGTCCGTTATCGGTACAAATGATAAGACGGTTTACGTTGGACAGTGAAATAATTTCACCCATTTTGAATTTGAAGTCGAGTTATATATATTAAAAATGTATGTTCGTATTTCAACGCGAGGAGAGCTGAAGGTCAGGCTTAGTCATGGAATGCTACTCGACGATTATATTATTGTACTGATGCTGGAAAGGCAATAAAATGTCAGCAAAACTAATTCTATTGTTTTATTTCTTATCATTATCCTGTTACCGTTAGTTCAAAGAAACTGGGGTTTTTGAGGAAACAATAACAATTTTCATTATTTGCTAAAACAAAGGAGTTAAGTCTTAAAATGAAAATTTATTCTGTAATAGCGTGTAATTACTTCCTCAGTTATCACGTTACATACTTAAAATATAAAACCTAACATTGTATCTTCGTTTGCTCGCTCCCCTGCCTCAAATAATAAACCATCTGGTATATTTATACAGATCCATACATTTACTACATTATTATACTTCAAATCTGCTTTTGCAGTTTCACGTGTAAATGTGAGAATTTTAAATGTTAAAAGTATATATATATTATATATATATTGTCAGAGGTAATTTTTATAACCACACCATTTCCACTGTTCGTACTTGATACAAAGTGTTCTAGCTAAGTATTAATAAACATAAACTGATAAGAATTGTAATAACTATTGTTGACTTTATGTTGAGAATTTGCTGATTACTATTTTATTATGTCATCGTCCATTTAAAATACGTAACTGTTGTTTACGATTTATTTTGCCCTTCCCCCCCCCCTTTTCCCGCTACGAATAAGCCTCTATCAGCATATAAAATTTATACAATCTGGTAATATTAGATTAAAAAATTATATATATCATACTTTGTACCTCCATGTTTTGATGATTTTTGTTGTCTTTTTTTTTTCTTATACGAATATTTTTACAGTAAATACAAAAAACATGAGCTATAATTACGATACTACAAACTGCTGAACCTTTTTTAATGAAATTTCGTTTGTTATTAGTTTTTGTATAAAATCAACATATAGGATATTTTTGTTTGACTTTCACGGAACGGTTCGAAACTAGCTATAATTACAATTAAACTAAAATGGATTTATAGATATTTTAAGTGATGATGACATCGTTTCAGCCAACAGGACGAGACGGAAGTCGCGGCGATTAATCATTAGCCTATAGTGAGCTATACTTCTTTGTATTATACTATTTATTAGCTAAAAGTTATACGAAACAAAAGAGTAAATGCAGTTTTTACGCATGCGTTCTGAAACTAGGTCAACCTTCGAACTTGCGCCATAGTTTCCAATATAAAGGTACAGTTTCCTGAATAAGACTTTGCACTTGAAAAATAACATGGCTCTGAGCTTAACATAAAAATTTTTCAATCACAGTTTTATTTTATAATTATTTTAAATTATTTGTAATTAGAGCAATTTTATTATGTAAAATATTAAATTAAAACCATTTTACCACTAATTTGGAGTAGTGAATAGAAACCTTAAATGTCTATGGCTGTACGTCAGCTGAACTGAAAAAAAATACAAAAGGCAGACAGTATGAAAATATTCAAGAGTAGAAAGTGTTAACTTAAAGATTATCGGTGCATTGTCATTTAATTATGAAAGAGCTATAATTTAAAGAGAAAAAAATATTAGACATTTTAGACAAAGAGTGTTATTACAATATTACTTAAACAATGTGCCACGGTCTCTTCATCATAGTCTAGAACATAGTGCATACTAAAAAATTCGTTTTGGTTACTACAAAATGTGAATTGGTGAAGGTCATTGTTCATACGTTGTTGCCAAAGCCAATTGCGTTTTTTTCCGTGTCGTGGCGTGGCCGAGTCGCCGCACGCCGACCTGCATCAGTTCCTGTGAGGACACAGACCGCACGTCTCGAAACATTTACGTAACAAGAATCAATTACTTACCGCACTTTGTCAAATCTCAGTCGAAAAAAAATTTAGAGTCATTATCTAACAAGTGAAAAATCGGTGGCAAGTTTTGAAGAAAGTTATAAAGATGATTTTAGCTGTATGTTCAAGAGCAGCTCTTAGGGCACGATCATTAGATCGTTGCGCATCCTCGGTCGTCGAGCTTCCGAAACTTAAAAACTTCGATGTGCAAAATGAACCTGTGTTGGGCTACCGAGCAGGGAGCAGCGAGCGTGCTGAATTGGTTAACGAACTTAAGCGTACCGCGGCCGTAACTGAGGAAGTGCCTATTGTTATCGGCGATGAAAACATTAAGGAAGGAGAACCCCGATATCAGGTAATGCCGCACGACCATGGACGTAAATTGGCAAAGTTTTATTACGCAAGTGAGAAGACCATTCAAAAGGCGATTCAAGTGTCTAGCGAGGCTCAACGAAAATGGGACAGAACACCTCTTGACGAGAGAGTACGTGTATGGCAGAAAGCTGCTGATTTAATGGCCGGAGCCCACCGCCAGCGTCTGAATGCCGCTACAATGCTAGGTCAATCCAAGTCAGTCGTACAGGCGGAAATAGACGCAGCTGCTGAGCTTATTGATTTCTTCCGTTTTAATGTATACTTTCTGAAGGAGAATGCCAAATACCAACCTATTTCTGAAAATCCATCAGTTACAAGAAACTCACTCCGATTCAGAGCCTTAGATGGATTTATTGCTGCTATAAGCCCATTTAATTTTACAGCCATTGGTGGAAATCTAGCTTACACCCCGGCACTCATGGGTAATGGTGTGTTGTGGAAGCCATCTGATACTGCTCTCCTATCAAATTGGCGCATTTTTAACATCATGAGGGAGGCAGGACTACCACCTGGTATTGTTAACTTTGTTCCAGCTGACGGGCCTACTTTTGGCAAAGCTATCACATCCTCATCTCAGCTGGCTGGAATCAACTTCACTGGATCGGTGCCCACTTTCAATTGGTTGTGGAATGAGGTAGGAAAGAATCTTAATAAATATCAAAACTATCCCAGGCTCATTGGAGAGTGTGGTGGCAAGAATTATCATTTCATACATCCATCTGCGGATATTCAAACAGTTGTGACTGGTACAATTCGGTCAGCTTTTGAATACTGTGGACAAAAATGCTCTGCCTGCTCCCGGATGTATGTACCAAAATCATTGTATGAACCTATTAAACAAGGTTTGCTTGAGGAAAGAGCAAAATTAAAAATTGGAGATCCCACTGACTTCAAAGTATTTACGGGTGCAGTGATTGATGATAAAGCTTTTGCCAGGATCACTGGTTATATTAAGAATGCTAAAAACAATCCTAAAAATAAGATTTTGGGAGGTGGTGAGTTTGATGGCAACAAAGGATACTTTGTGCAACCAACTATCATAGAGACAACAGATCCACTCGACAAACTTATGATAGAAGAAATCTTTGGACCCGTCCTCACAATGTATGTATATGAAGACCGTGACTTGTCTAAAGCCCTAGCACTCGTTGGCTCGTCCACTAAATTTGCTTTAACAGGTGCCGTATTTTCTACTGATCAAAAGTTCCTAGAAACTGCTTTTGAAGAACTTAAAATGACAGCGGGCAATTTCTATATAAATGACAAGTCAACTGGATCAGTGGTAGGACAACAACCCTTCGGCGGAGGTCGCATGTCCGGCACCAACGACAAAGCGGGAGGCCCCAATTACGTGATGCGCTGGACCACCCCACAATCCGTTAAGGAAACCTTTGTTCCTCTGAAAGATATTGATTACCCATACATGAGGGATTAACTACAGAACGAGATACAAACTAAAGCGAGTTGAAGTCAGCGATAATAATTCTAAAACAAATATCAGTACAACAATAATAGATAATTATTAGATAATGTTATAAACGTTTTATCATGTTACATCAAGCTTGCAAGTAGTGTTAATGAGTATTAGTAGCAGTTCTATATAAATCAAGATAATTATCTTAAACTGTAGACGAGCATGTTGTGATTATTGTAAAAGAATTGTATGTTGTTGTATTTCTTTCCACATCAGTATTGTACACATACTATATGTATTATAATGTTACTTGCTGCGGCAAGGCAGAGATTATACACATTATTAGTAAATGTACTATTGTTTGCTAGTTTTATAGAAGGTAGTTCATATATTACCTCCTGATGTAGTAGACTGCTCATTGGGAGAGAGTAGATGCAGTCCAAAATTGTGATATTTATTTGATGTACACTAATATTGGTTTCAAATCTTATCAAACTGGAGCCGTTGACAGATAACTTGTTACTGACCCTTATCTTTTATTTTGTTTTAATTAATGCTTCCGTCTTATCATTTCAGTGCTGAAACACACTGTTGGTTTAAATGTGTGCTTTGTAAGTGGTCTGCTCTCTTTAACTTACTGCATTTAAGCTTTTAACCTTTGTTTTTAGAATTAAACTAAATTTAAAAGTATTATATGACTACTGGTTAGGCAATAAATGCTACTTTTAGATCTGTCTCGAGATACTGAATAACTATTTTACCCTGAAAATATTAGTGAATTTTCATTTATTGTTATTTATTTTGTTTCGTTTTATTTTAAGTGAATAAATTATATTATTGCTCATTCAAATGTTATTTCTGACATCCCAAGCTGAAATTAGTTTTAGAAGTAACAAAATAAATTGTCATTGTATATTACAAAAACATACCGTGTATTACTTAAGTAAACCAGTGATTGTTTCAATTGTAAAATGGTCATTATAGTATTTGTAAAGAAAATGCCAGTTCACTTGTTATGTAAATTCAAAAATTGCCACAATATAACAATAAGTCCATGTGTGTGTTGCTGTGTGTCTGTGTGTGTGTGTGTGATATCTGCACATTTGTACCAAGGTCGTGTTGAATATTTGTGTGTCCTTATACTCGACTTCACTAATCAGGTAGTCAATTTAGTAAAAATCAATATGACGCAGTGTAATATATTAATTATACTCCTAATACTTTAATGTTTTTATCTACATAGTTACAAAAGCGCGGGAAATATTTTTTTTAAAATACGTTATCAACAATAGTAACATTAAATTGCCTACAATTCTCACACATAAGGCGATGTAAGTCTTGGCAGTGGTACTCATACATGTAGATACATATCTGATGTGATTAAATCTATCAACAGAATAATATTACTGATAAGCTTTTCGATGCTTATTAGTACTATCATATAATTAGCATATCGGCAATAGAGTCAAAATCGAAAATCAACACGGACAATAATGCTACTTTAATACAAATTAATCTTGTATTGCTAAATTGTAAAGATAGTTTTTAAATTGAGACATTTTGCAAAATCGAATCTTTGAATTGAAGATAAAAGTTTATATAGCAAATTCTTCATTTTTATTGAGTGTAATTAAAAGTATAAATCAGTCAACTATAAGTATCGTAAAATATATTTTTTATTATATGAATGGATGATTATAGCACTGTTAGCATTGTTTATGTCTTATTGAGGTTTATATTATGCTATACGTACACTATAATTGCCGTTTCATCGGCTCTAGGATATGTAAAGACTACATACTATCATACATGATTAACTCCACAGCACATGTACCTAAATCGCAGTAATTTGAGGTATGTCTTTAGTCATTACATTGTTCGATTTACCAAACGCTATTTTAATTAGCATACTAACATCGGATAGTGGAAATGCTGTTAGTGAGCTTGCGATTTGCAAATACATTTAACTCCCTATTTTTGAGGTCAAACAGTATGCTTAAAACAAAATTATAGAATGGGCCCATAAATATTGATCTAAATTTACTTCGTTGTAAGGTTTGTTGAAATCTGTTGCCAGTAATTTTGCTGTTGTTTGGATAACAAAAGATTATTATTACACGCTCTAAACTGCGCGAAAGTGAAAAGAAAGGAGTTATGTCTTTAAAAGCCATTGTTGCATTTCCATTTTGCATTTTCTACAACAATGTTTTGTAAATGTTTGTATTAATTTAGTAAATAAATTTTATCTTATAAATTTTTGTAATAATACACAAAAAGGTTGCTTTTAAATCAGACTACTAATTTCAGAAATTTATTAGATTAAAAATCGGTCTTCAAGATTTATTTTATTACTATTTTTCAAAATCGATATAAACTTTCTTAGAGACTTCACCAGCACCCCATTACTGTGAAGCAGCTGAATTGCAAAAAAAGCAGAATGCATTCAGTGGCTTATTCGATTTTTCATTATTAATTATTTTATATTTCTCATTGCCACTTCTGACGCAGCTCTAGTTAAAATAAATAATTATTTTAAAAAATCCTGCTTCTGATCGTCTGAACATAATTCGAATTATGAAAACAATAGGGGGCACGAATCGACAGGCCAAAAATATAGAATAATCAAATATGACATAGCGAAATTTTTTTACATTGTAGTCTATGGGACTAATTTTTTGGTGATTATTCGTCAATGACATGATTTTTTTTATTATTTTTTATGAACCATGGCAATAACCATCGCTATAAATGTGCAAAATTTCATGAAGATCATGAAGGTTAAGCAGTTTTCATGCTAACCGGACATGGGATGCAAAAAGTCTCACATAGAGCGCTTCGCTCAATAATAATTTTTTTATTCATAATAGCTTTCTAATTGTGTTTTAAAGGATCCCTCCCACAAGTCAACGCTTCCAACCCGAATTCGCAGCAATCAACGTTGTAGCATTCAGTAACTCTGTTTAGAGTTTAACGTATAAAACAAATGTAAAACACATATTACATTTTTTTTCTTGCTTTCATTGTATTTAACACTGAAAGCAACAATTTTTGTCGAGTTATGCATGTAATGCGAAGAATCCCAAATAATATGATATCGCAGAAAAAAAAGGATGAAGTGCGTGAAAAATGATATAACTAAGAGGAAGTCTCCACTCCAGAAAGATAGGTGGACCCAACCAGCATTGAAATAATGTTGACTTCAACCAAACGTAATTAACCTATAATCGAACACGAGATCCTTAAATACAAATATATATGGAAATGATCTATTATGTCGCCGTTAAGATTGATTACGTACATTAATAAATGATTTTTATAGTGCTCGATTCTTTTTCTATTTTTATATAATTCTACAAATTATAATATTCCCATTGTCAATGTCAATTTGATTTTGACTTTTCTTTAATCCCTTGTCATTTGTCAAGCAGGCGACTATTTTGGTTGAATCGAAATGTGAAGTTCTTTCTAGAATGAAACATTATTTTTCTTTATAGCAAAAATTATTTAGTTCTTTCTAAATACTTTCCAATCAATTATTTAGATAAACTTAATTTGATTGAAACCTCATGGCCAACATGTTTGGTTTAATTGTTTCAGGACGATTAGTAAGTATAATAATGTTTACTTTTTGTATACAACAAATGATAAGTGAAATTTATGAATAACAATAAAACAATAATGTTTAGGTGCAGACGGATTTTACACCGGTGGCGGAAACAAGTCTGATCACGACAATATTGGACGTAGATTCAATTAACCACGCGGTGGTGTTCCTGACAGGGACGACGCCGCTGCCGGTCGGCACAATAGCAGTTGTTTATTGGAGCTGGCCTGACCCCAACGCACCGCCTAATTGGCAGCCACTGGGGCATATATCCAATGCTAAACCTTCAGCTATATTTAAAATATCAAACTTAAAAAAACTCCATGAACTTTCAAGTATGAAATAACCATTTTTTTTTGTTTAAATTTTTATTTTGATTTTTTTTGTTTAAACTATTTATCAACTTGCATCACTTATTTTCAGGTGAAAATAAATTTATGGGCGCATTTGGCAATCAACAAATTTGTAATAATGCTCAAATTGGAATATCCATAGAACCTGAAAGCAATGCACAACTTTTGCCAAACTCAGATGTACGTGAACTCAATATTTGTAGATTATCAATGTTTATAGAAATTTAATTCAGTAAACTTGGTTACAGGCCCAACAAGCGAGCTCATATGTGACATTTGCCCAAAAAATGTTAGAAAGTTTAGTGAACTTTGTGGCATCATTTTCTTTAACTCAAGAACAGATGACACCTACCCCAGGGGTCTCATACATCCCTCTCACAACACTACATACATGGTACCAGAACTTTGAACGGCGCCTTCAACAGAATCCAAACTTCTGGAAGAACTAGTATTATGACTATAGTAACATCACTATTCTCCCCAATGCATAATCAGATATTTGGGTTTTGGCATTGTGATAATTAATGTAAATGCTGATTTTTAATGGAAGCACTGCTTATACACACTGAGAAACACCTCATCTCTATGTACGCTTATTTGTCACCAAGTATTTGTATAAATTCCTTGACATCATAAATAAATAACTGTTACAAGTATTAGGTTAAGTGTAATGTGTATCTGATATATTGGTAACATATTTTGTCAAATTTTATATAAAAATATTTTTACGGCATATGCCACAGTCTTGTCCTTCAGTTGTAAACAACAACTGCATAATGTTGGTGTAGATGATTTGTTTTGCGGTTTGCAAACAAGATATTTTGATTTAATATACTTTGATATCTGCTTTCTATTAAATATAGTATATTTTGAACTTGTGTGATAAGAAAGAATCATTGTAATTATTGTAGTTGTATTTCAAGGAATACCGTTCATCCACAATAAATAACATTATTATTTGTTAGTGCCAGTAACAATATTATTGCCAGTGCCAGTAACAATATTAATACCAGTGACAGTAACAGTATTATTGCGAGTGCCAGTAACAATATTATTGCCAGTGACAGTAACAGTATTATTGCCATAGTCAAGTATGCAAGCCTTTTAAGCTATTTATGAAAATATGGAATTATGGAATGTTTCCAACAAATAAACTTATTGGATAACTCATAAAGTAATTATTAATTACAGTGATTCTTTTTATTAAAAACATTAAATACATAATGTGTGTGAAAATATAGATGATGAAGCCTTAACTTAGTTTCTTTTAACATAAAGACTGCCATTGAATTTATATTTTTATGATAATAAATTAATATTAGCATATTTGTATTTATTTATTTTTTTGTTTGAAATTAAACAAGTTATATTAATTAACATTTATTCAAATGAACAGTAACAACAAGGCCACATCGCCCAGTGAGTGAACACATTGCAAGGCACTTTATTACTTAGACAGTAACAAAATACAATCAGGAACTGCACATTACTTTGTTTCTATAATACACGAATAACAAAGTTATTATGAACAAAACAAGTAGCCCTCATTATAGATAAAAATAGGAAGACCGTTACCAAATACACTTCCGGATTATATGATGTGACCAGGTCTCATCGGTAATATTATCCACTTTGTACTAACAAACTTAAATTACTTCGAGATCCACTTTACAACTAATCAACAAAACACAACTGATTTAAAGAAAATTAGTAAAACGTAACCAAATTGCAACTCAATATCAAGGAGTACACAAAATTAATTAAAACAAATAAATATTACAAAATCTTAAACATGAAGTATTTGATCGATCTACAGTTTGAAGGCAGTTGTTTTTTGTAAAAACACTCAGCTCTCATATCATTACCATTATCATTACATTGTGAGATTTTTATTTCATGAGGTCAATAAAAAATTTCGTCCAAAATAGATTTCACGAATCTCAGCTCCATTTTCCGCTTATCTTGTTTGTATATTATATAAAATAGTGTATATTTAGATCTATACGTCTCAAGAGGCGAGAGAGGCTCACAGCCGGTTATATAGTGTACTTTTACACTTTCAGTAATAAGTTTCAGTATAAATATGAGATATGTTATGCGAGCGTCAGTCTGCGAGGAAGGGGTGTTCCAGCGCGTCGGCGGCGGAGGCGCGCAGGCGAGGGTCGGGCTCCAGTAGCCGCGCGGCCAGAGAGAATGCTGCGTCTGGGAACCCGGCCACCAGTGACCCCGGGGAGATATCGCTCGCCTGCCGGACACAGGAGTAAGCATAAGATAATATAACATAAGCAAGAGTCGATCGCATAGACATGGAATGAAAGGGACGCACCTTCGTCGAGTCGTCTGCGCACAGGCAGTGTGGACGCGAGAGGCGGCAGTGCGCACAGGCCGGCGCTGGTGGGCCAGGCGGGGGAGGCGCGGGGACGGGACCGCGCAGGCGGGCTGCCAGCTTCCGCAGGCACAGGCCCCGTCGAGGCTGCGACGTCACCATGCGCCGACCTGTGCATTAACATGTGAGTCAAGGTCGCGGGGCCCAGTGGCGGGGAATAGACAAAGGCGGTCCGACCTAGCGCGGCGGCGGCGCGCTGCAGCGGGCGTGTTCCGAGGAGATCAGCCAGCTCAGCCAGCGCGGAAGCGTCGTCGGCGGCGCGAAAGAAGGGATAGCGCGCCGTCAGCAGGCTGGCCAGCACCACGCCGGCCGCCCACGTGTCCACGCCCGGACCCTGCCGCGGGCTCTTCAGCAGCACCTCCGGTGGTCGAAAGCCCTGCGTACCAGCGCGTGGGGCGCGGGCGGCGGCGCGCAGCGAGCACGGCGAACACACCGCGCCCGCGTTGGAGCACGAGCACCCGCCGGGGGGCACCTGGTGTTGGGAGCGGGTTAAACGGGAGGCGAAAAAGGATTCATTTCTTTAATCTGATTCTTATTACCTTTGCCAAATTTTGTTTCGGTATTTGCACCTTGGGCAACGCTAATCTCCTGGGTATCGGGGTGATACTGCTCGTGCATCGCGCACGCGTTGACAGATCCAACGCAATTCTTTTTTCGCTCGGTGAATTATCATCCTATTAATAATTATAAACAAAACATGAAATAAATAGGTTTAAGTAAATGCAAAAATGTTATTGCAAAATTTGTATTTAATACCTTCATAGACTAGTAATATTTTAGTAATTCATATATTATTTTGAGCGTCTTTAAAATAATTAAACAATGAAACCATATCTATTAATATTTTTTTAATTTTTACCTCTTCCCTGGGTCGCTTGAGATTGTTGGAGTGCGCGGGGGGAGGGGCGGGCAGAGAGGGCTTCTCGGAAGAGACCACGCGTTGTGCAAGACCAAAATCAACCAGCAAATATCTACCACACAGATATACTATATAGATCTAGAACGGCTCTGTTAGGACACCTTTTGAAACAGATTTAAGGTATAGAATTGATAGGAATGGCCCAAGACAATCAATACCTTCTGTTTTCCCGATCATATAGGAAGTTGCTGGGCTTGACGTCCCTGTGTATGACTCCAAAGGAGTGCACGTGCCGCAGCGCCACGAGCAGCGCACGCATGTAGCGACGCACCTCCTCGGTGTCCATGTCCGCTACGTACTCCTAATTATACAATGAAGCCAATTTATAAAAGAACTATACGAATATTATAAAGAGAAAAGACTTAATTTTGTTTTTGTTTGTATTGAATAGACTCTGAGACTACTGAAACAATATTTTTTTTTTTACCATTCTACATTTTCCCTGATGAACATAGGCCATAGAAAATTAGGGATCCGTAATGTAATCCAACGTGAGGAAGAAATTCTAAAGAAAAGACATGCCATATGTTGTCAAAATTATTGACTACAGACCAAAGTGATTGTGACATCCTTCTGGATGAGTTTCTAGGAGTAACAGTCCACAATTTAGACATTTTAATAGGTGCAGTATACACTGACATCTAGAAATTTAATAAAGAATACTTCCATTGGTTGTGTTCTAGAGCCTTAACAGTTATAACTTCAGAATATTACTTAGAAATTATACTGTACAACGTAATAAATAATCTGATTATTCAAAAAGGGCCCCGGTCAAATAAATAATTACAAATCAACCAACACCCTCACTAACATCAAAGATGCAGGCCATAAGCCACAGATATTTCTAATGTTACTGAACCCTTTTGGATAACCATTTCAAGAATTGCTTTGTGACAAATTAAAGGCTCCTAAGTGCCAATGCCAAACCTTCATAGCTAACTAAATTTCGGCCTATTGCGAGTTAGAGATTCTTAAAACCAATTTATTTTGCTGCCACAAAGTAAAAAAAAAACAATTATCATTTACATTTGTAGATATATTTTTACAAATGTTAGAAATATAAATAAAGTAATAAAATATTTATAAAGAAACAATAAATGAAAATTATAACTAAAATAAATCTTTTTTTTTTTTAATTATTAAAAAAAATATATATATTTTGTTTTAATAACTTTATACAAAGAGAAGATTGTATATGTGTTAAAATGTATAATTTTTAAAATTTTTGTGAAACACTGGTAATTTTATTAAACACGTTATTAAATTTAACTTCATAATTGTTAGTGTGATAAAACTCCCAAACTGATGTACACATTTAAATCAGTTGTATCTAAAAACCTAAATTATTTCTTAATGTAGTTAGCACCAAATCTCACCAGGCAGTGATGGGATGATGTTCCATCACATCTCATCACAGTAAAACCGTTCTTTCAATTATTTCACCTTACAAATTATGCACTACATAAACTTGATATCTTGTTTAAATTCTATTACTGTTGTTGCATTTTAGTAGTCATTCAAAAACCAAGGCATACTCAGTATCTCTACTAACCTTTATTTGAGAAATAAAAGTTAAACTTACTGAAAATTTTCTATGAGGTATATACGGCATTATAAAAACTATAGTATCTAGATGTCTAAGGCACAGATCCACTCCAATCACATAGTCCTTGCCCCTGATAGAAAAAGAATAATTATTGATTATACAAATACTATATTAACACAAAAACCTAAATTACAAAAGAACTTACCCCATGTCTTGAAGGCAACGGAGTTCATGTTCAATTCTGGCGGGGTGGGCTGTGGGCACAAGGTGTTTGATTGCAAACCAGCGTTTTTGAGCCTCGGGAAGCTGTGCATGCTGCTTCAGTGATCCCAGGTATACTGAACTAAATGTTCCCTCTCCAATTTTACGATGCACATCGAATATCTGATTGAGTTTCGGCAATTTATACAGTAATTCGCCGATTTGTTGTCCTAAGAACACAAATGATTTAAGTAATTAGGTAGAATTATTAACCAAATAACCTTTAAGTTGTCATTGTTGTTAATACCACGTTTACGACACCATGATGTATACTTACTCTCTGTGTCAACTTTATTACTAATCTCGTTCTTCTTTTTGGCACCTTCATTGTATTTATTTCGTCGACTTTCTAAGTTTTGTGTGGTTTCTTTTTGCACTTTAGCCTCTATTCCCCGTATTCTAGACATCACTCTATACAATAAATCATAAGTAAAATACCATGTTTATGAATATATAATTTGATTTATTGTGAACTCCACTATTTTACTACAAAAAGCAAAATAAAAATAATACAAGGTAGTCAATTATATTACATGCTTATACTTAAAAACTAAAAAGAAATAAGAATGGTCATTCTAAGTTTTATTTGAACTTGAAAATCGAAATAATAAATTAGTGCCAGTTGTCACTGTAGTAGTCAACTGTCATGTAAAATGTCAGACCATGTCATCAAAACGCATATTAACTATTAGTATTTTCACTAGTGTGGCATCTGGTATACAGAAATATAAAAAACACATCTAATTATATCTAAGATATATAGAGATTAATGATATAAAAAAAATCTTTTTAAATTATTTTAAGATAAATCTAAGTTAACATTTGATACTCTTATCAAGATAATTAAGATTGACTGTTGATAGTGACATTTAGAAAAGTTTACTTTGACCTATATAAAAATATTTGTAATTAATGAATTTAAAATAAACTTGTTACCAATAAAAATAATAATATAAAATATTATCTATCTCTTAAGTGTAAAGCGCACAATTTAAGTTACTTTAATATTAAGATGTTTCGGTTAGGCTTACAAAATAACATTGTTAAAAACAGCATTCAATTGGTATGTATTTAAAGGATTATAACTATGATTTAATAATTACTATTAGAGGTCTCCTAAATGTTTTCATTACCAAAGTTTTATTTTAAAAATGGTAAAAATAATATTCTTTAATAATTTCTAACCTAAAATATTTAATCTTTTTTTATTTAAGGTCTTTTGTTTATTAAAACATGCCAGCTCTATTGAATCTTCTAATTCAAGATCATTAATCATTTTTCTTCCTAATGTAACATCCTTCGAACGTCCTTTACCATTCCACACATTTCACAGTTAGGCGACTAAGATTAAAAAAAATATTGTTTGATCAGAGGTGTCCAGAATGCACTGTGTTCCAGTTTTGTTGAAAATCTATTCATAATAATTATATTGAACCAGGGTACACCTTTTATGATCCCACATAATATTATAATTTCAGGCCTGTTACGTTACAAAACCTCCTAAACCAGAGATACCGAAAAACTTATTAAAACATATTTACTCAGCTAATGACCAAACGGAGAATGGTATTGTGTATGACAAAAAACCGTTCAAACTGATCTTAGAAGCAGGGAAGTCATACAGTTGGTGTCTCTGTGGGCGTTCTAAGTCACAGCCACTGTGTGACGGCACTCACAGAGACCATTTCTTAAAAATAACACAAAGGTTTGTATACATTTGTAGAAATATAAACATACATTATATTTATTAAACTTTAAATATTATTTCCCTAGGCCAATAAGATTCCAGGTTGAGAAAACAAAAGAGTACTGGCTGTGTAACTGTAAACAAACAAAAAATAGACCTTTCTGTGATGGAACACACAAACAAAAAGAAATACAGGAAGCAACTACAATACGAGTTTAGCAACTTCAATGAAGAATAGTGTTTTTATCAAATATTAGTAGATAAATATAAATATATAATTTAAAGATCATGTCTTTTATTTATTTTTATGATTATCTGACTGTAACTGTAGCTTGCTCTTTTAAAGGTAGACAAATTTACATTTGGAAGTGAAAACATTTCATTAAAACAAATTCTTTCTAACAGTTTGGGTTGATTAACACTGAACCTACCGACAATTCTTGTATACTTGTTCCTACCGCACGTATTAATGGAAATAACTAAAAGTAAAGAGTGAAGAAAATATTATGTGCATATTCTAAGAATTGTCTGAAGAGGAAATACAACTGTGCCTCCAGATTCTTCATACGGCAAATCGCTAGAGCAAAGTCCAAGCATGTCGTCAAAATTGGGGATCAGCTTTCAAAGTACCCGCCTGGCACGCGCAAATTTACACTCGCACTCTGGGCAACTTTAGCCAGCCGTCCCTACTGCCGTTACACACGGGGAATGACTCTCTGGCCCATACGGCAAAAGAGAAAGCCGATCTCTTGGGCACTCTTTTCGCCTCCAACTCGACTTTCGACGACCAAAGGAAGACACCGCCTATCATCCTGCGGTGTCAGAGCTCAATGCCGGAAATAGTTTTTCGGCAAAAAACTATCAGGCAGTCTCTATTTTCCTTGGACGTTCATAAGTCGAGTGGGCCGGATGGCATTTCAAAAAGGTGATAGCTCGAACCCAGCTAACTATAGACCTATCGCTATTACCTCCCTTCTCTCGTCCTAACGTACCTCGAGGATCATCAGTTGATCAATGACCGACTGTATGGCTTTTGCCATGGTCGATCAGCTAGTAATCTTCTATTATACCTTACACACCATTAGGCAATGGTTATTGAAAGCAAGGGAGAGGGTCTGGCAGTTAGTCTGGATATAGCAAAAGCCTTCGATCGTGTATGGCACAATGGGCTTCTTTCGAAGCTACCTTCCTATGGGCTTCCCGAGAGTTTATGCAAGTGGATCACCAGTTTTCTGTTGTTTTCACTGGACGGAGCATACAGGTCGTTCTCGACGGTTTTTACTCGGACCCTAAGCCCGTGGACGCTGGTGTACCCCAAGGCTGCGTGCTATCCCCAACTCTGTTCCTCCTGCACCTCCTCCTCAATGATATGTTGGATATTCCCAATGTACATTGTTATGCGGATGACAGCACTGGAGATGCGGTACATTCCGGACGTGCAGGTCTCTCTCGGAAAAACGTCGATGTGTGCCGAAAGAAACTGGTGTCTTCAATAGAGACTTCCCTGGGGATTGTCTTTGAGTGGGGTGAACTGAACCACGTTCAGTTCATTCCCCTAAAGACACAGGTTTGCGCGTTTACCACTAAGAAAACCCCATTTGTCGTATCACCGCTCTTCGAGAGCACTCCTCTTATTGCCTCGCCAAGTATCAGAATACTGGGTCTCGACATTTCGAGCGATTGTCAGTTTCGTGGTCATCTGAAGAGCAAGGCCAAGTTGGCCTCGATGAAATTGGGAGTAATCAATAGAGCGAGGCAGTATTTCAAACCTGGCCAAAGTCTTGCGGTCTATAAGGCGCAAGTCCGGCCACACATGGAGTACTGTTCTCTTCTCTGGTCCGGATCACCCCAATATCAGCTTCTACCATTTGACCGCGTACAACGGAGAGCCGTTCGTATTGTCGGGGACCCAGTGCTCTGCGAACGGCTAGACTCTTTGGCATTGCATAGAGACGTAGCTTCTTTGTGCGTCTTCTACCGCATTTACAACGGGAAGTGTACCGAAGAACTATTCGATCTGATGCCCACCTCCAAATTTCACCACCGCACAGCTCGCCATCGCCTCCTTTACCATCCATACCACCTGGATGCGTGGCGTCTTCCACTGTGCGGATTTCAGGGACATTTTTCCCACGTTCCACTCGAATGTAGAACGAACTCCCTTTGGCGGTATTTCTAGATTGATACTACATGGGAACCCTCAAAAAAGGCATATATTCCTATTTCCAAGGCCGGCAACGCTCTTGTGAATCCTCGGATGTTGCAAGAGTTCATGGGCGGCGGTGATCACATATCAACGGTGAGCCGCAAGCTCATTTGCCCTCCTCTAACATAAAAAAAGAATAAAAAAGAGGTGTTATTAATAATCAGATCTTTGGTTGTTCTAGTAATAAGTATTTGTTACTTGACAGAATAATAGATATCCACTTAAGTATACTGCCGGACATACATGGAGTATATCCGACAGTATACTTAACTTTTTTAGTTTTTGTATCTACTACGAGGGGAGGTCCAAAAGTTCGTGGAATGGAGAGGATGGAGCGGGGGTAGGGGCGCTCGCTTGGTGTCAGACGAATCGGAGACTCATCATTAGTATAAATACCGAGTTTCAACCCGATTGCGTCCTTTGTTTACGAACAGTCGCCTGCTGAACAAGTCAATCCGGAAGAAAGCTGAAAGTATGGAGAAAATTGAACACCGCGCTGTGATAAAATTCCTTACCAAGCAAGGAAAAAACGCTCAAACCATTTTAAATGAAATGGAAGTCGTTTATAGGGAACAGTGCCCTAGTAAATCAACGATTCACAAGTGGCATGGTCTTTGTAAACATGGTCGAGAGTCAATTGAAGACGACCCCCGCTCAGGAAGGCCAGTTGAGGCCACTACATCGGACATCGTCGAAAAAGTGGAGAAAATAGTACTAGAGGATGCCCGTTTGAAAAAAAACAATTATCTGCATTAGTTGGAGTATCAGATACCACCATTTTGCGAATCCTACATGATCACCTGGGTATGACAAAAGTCAGTGCAAGATGGGTACCGAGAATGCTCACGCCGTTTCAGAAAGAGCAGCGCGTCGATGCGTCAAAGCATTTTTTGGAGTTGTGTGGAGATAAACCTGCACAGATTTTGGACCGAATTGTTACGGGAGATGAAACATGGGTTCATCACTTTGAGCTAGAGTCCATGCAATGGCATAAAAAGGGGACACAACCGCCAAAGAAATTCAAGGTGACGGAGTCGGCTGGAAAGATGATGGCTACTGTTTTTTGGGATTGTGAGAGGATAATCTTGATTGATTACAAAGAAAAGGGAAGGACTATAACCGAAGAATACTACACAACGATATTAGAAAAATTAAAGGGTGCCATCACGGAAAAGCGGCGAGGAAAATTGACAAAGGGTGTGTTGCTTTTGCAAGACAACGCGCCGGTTCACAAGAGCAGAATTGCAATGGCTGCTCTGCACACGCATGGGTTTGAATCCCTAGTTCACCCACCCTACAGTCCTGGCCCCAAGTGACTTTTTTTTATTCCCCAATTTAAAAAAAGACTTAAGGGGAAGGAAATTTTCCGACGACAATGAGGTAAAGGAGGCAATTTTGACGGAAAAGATAAAACATATTTTTATAGTGGTTTAGAAAAATTAATTCATCTATACTTATAATAAATCTGTAGAGAGGTCAATTCTGTACATGAAATATATTTACAAAATAAGTAGCAGGGGGTGATTAGTGTTCGATACTGATGCCAAAAATGCAGTTAAAAAAATTTTTGTCTGTCTGTCTGTCTGTCTGTCTGTTTGTATGTTATTTATAGAAAAAAAAAACTACTCGACGGATTTTAACGAAACTTAGTACAATTATTCTTTATACTCCTGGGCAGGTAATAGTATACTTTTCATCACACTACAATGAATAGGAGCAGAGCAGTGAAAGGAAATGTTGAGAAAATGGGAGAAGTTGCTTGATTTTTTAAGCTTCCGTCGCGTGTGTAGCCTTAATGGTTAGAGCTACATAGAAACTATGTATAACGGAAATATTCTACATAAAAATACACGAAAAATATTCCAAGACAGCATATATCTACCTTTTATAGTTAACTCACAATAACACGCATAACTCTCGATAGCTTAGCAGTTCGGAGATTTCTTATTATATTTGTTTACTTTTACGTTTATAAAACCAATAATGCTCACCATCATTCCTAATTAAAAAAAAATAAACATTAGCACCAATTCAATAAAAAAAGAATCATTGAAATCGGTATAGAAACACCAAACTTATACTTACTTACATGAAATACGCCAACAAGACATCGCGCGTGAATAGTGAATCAAGCTATAAGGATTATTTTTGCGTAACGGTTGCCGCGCTCGACGGGGCTCGCGGCGGCAGAGTATAAAAGGGGCGGGAGGCGAGCGCAAGCGTCATTCAATATTTGGCTGTTGATGCGTTCAGAGTGTTGAACTTTATTGACAGACAATAATTGTTATTTTATAAACCGTGCTTATCAGCGCGACTTTTTGTCTTTAAATAGTTTATTTTAATTTCTTTTGTTGTTATTTTCTAAATTAGTTTTAGTTTTGTTTAAATTCTTAACTATTAATAGTTCCTATTTTATTTCTTTTTAAGTAGATTTAGATTCGATTTTTAGATTAGATAATAGATAGATAGATTAGATTATTGTTAGATTTTTAGTTACTGATAGGTTAGTTTTGGGCATTTTATGTTTAGTTTTTTTTGTATTGAGTAGATAAAAGCGTAGGTAGGTACTTTTATTAATTATAGTATTCATAGGTATTTTTTATTTATTTTTAAGTGAAGTAGGTATAGGTAGATATTGCCTACTATCTACCTATACTGCACACGTGTTTTAGCTTTATTTTCATTTCTTTTTTTTTTGTACCTAAGTTGTAGGTAGGTAGGTACATATTTCTTAGTTTAATTCTATTAGAATATTAGGTATTTAAGTTTAAATAGGCACTTAGATTTATATTTTTTATTATTATATTATATAGCAGCTGTACTTAGAACATCTAAGGTTTTTTTTGTATTAGCATAGGTACTTTGATTAATTACAGTAGTTGTAGGTATTTCTTATTATTCATTTTTAAGTGAAGTAGGTAAGTGTAGATAGTATTGCACACGCATTAAGTATAGCTTTATTTTCATTTTTTATTCTTTTGTAATTTGTAGGTACCTACGTACATATTTATAATTCGATTAGAATATTATTTTAGTTTTAATAGGCACTTAGATTTATATTCTATTTATTATATACTTAGCTATAGTTAGGACCTCTGACGTAAGTTTTTTGTTGGGTAACTAAATAGAATTTAAGTTACCGTCGATTAAAAATAAAATAAACGATGCCACCTAAAAAACGACCATCTTTATCTCGAACTTCGAGTCAAGCTAGGAGAATGAGAATGACGCGTTCTCAAGAATCGGAAGAGGAAAGAGCACATCGGTTAAACTCTATGAGAGTTAGTGCCTCAACATCTCGAGCTAATGAAAGCTCTCCAGAAAGAGAGATGCGATTAGCAGCTGAAAGAGCGAGACGAGCTACAACACGGGCTTCTCAAAGCTCTTCTCAACGAGAGCTAAGGCGTTCCATTGACCGGGAACAACATGCGTTATCCCGAGAAGCTGAAACTGCTTTACAACGAGAATTGCGACTCACAGCTGACCGCGAACGGCATACATTATCTCGCGAGTCTGAAACCTTCACTGAGAGGGAATTACGGCTTACAGCTGACCGCGAACGTCATATTTTATCTCGCGAGTCCGAAACCTTCACTGAGAGGGAATTACGGCTTACAGCTGACCACGAACGTCATATTTTATCTCGCGAGTCCGAAACCTTCACTGAGAGGGAATTACGGCTTACAGCTGATCGCGAACGTCATATTTTGTCTCGAGAATCTGAAACTTTTACTCAATATCAAGACCGTTTGACAAATGATAGGGCGCACCATAACATGATTCGATCTCTTGAAGATGAACATGAGCATGAACAACGACTAGAGTCGGGACGCGATTATTACAATTCTTTGAGACAAGAACAATTGATTACTTTATCTAATGAAAGATTAAGAATTGAAAATATTCGGTCGCTTGAAACAGAAGAACAGCGAGAGGCCCGTCTTACTGCAGATAGATTTCGACATGGTCTTAATGACTTAGATATACACGTGGTAGATCAATCTACAAATTCGGTGGCGTGGTCCGATAAATATAAAAGTGGGTTTGCTTATAACCTCACAATTGATTACAGATCATCTTCTGAAATAGGCGATATGAACGTAGTATGTTCCTTTTGTAATGCTTCGAAGTGGAGAAAGGAGTCTGCTGGTTTCTGTTGTTCTGGAGGTAAAATAAATTTGCCTTCGTTCGAAGACCCACCGGAACCTTTAAAATCACTACTTTTAGGGGAACATTTGCAATCCAAACAGTTTTTAGATAATATTCGCACTTATAATAGTGCATTCCAAATGACATCCTTTGGTGCTAAACAAATCTCAGAAGGCCCTTTCATGCCTACTTTTAAGGTACAAGGTCAGGTTTACCATTTGATAGGGTCCCTTTTGCCTGAAGAACAACCTAAATTTCTTCAAATATATTTTGTATCCGATTACAACGAACAGTCGAATATAAGAAATCAATATTTTCCGAATTTAAATACTGAACTCATTTCACAACTTCAGAACATGTTACATCAGGTTAATTCGTACGTATGCAGTTTTAAATCGGCATTAGAAGCCCTTTCTCAAGATGGTAATAACAATTATAAAATTGTTATAAATGCCGATAAGCGTCCAACTCAGGAACACCCTGGGCGTCATAACGTTCCATCCACGAATGAAGTTGCTGTAGTACTGGTCGACCAGGAATGTGATAGGCGTGATATCGTTATACGTTCCAGAGACAATCGTTTGCAACGTATTTTCGAAACCCACAGGGCTTACGACAGTTTGCAATATCCTATGATATACTGTCGAGGGGAAGATGGTTATAATTTCGCTGTATACCAAACCGATCCGCGCACAGGCGCACCTAATTATAATAAAAAGGTGTCATGCCTTCAATTTTATTGTTACCACCTGCAAGTGAGACGGAATAGATTGGTATACTTTCAACGTTTTCGTGGCTTATTTAATCAGTTTATTGTTGACATGTACGCAAAAATTGAAACCGAAAGATTAGTTTATATACGATCTAATCAAAGGCAGCTGCGCGCTGAAGAATACGTGCACCTTCGCGATGCCATGCAGCAAGATAACGATACTGTGAATATGGGTCGTTTAGTTATTTTACCCTCTTCTTTTACTGGTGGTCCACGCTACATGCATGAACGTACTCAAGACGCTTTTTGTTACGTAAGAAAATATGGACGTCCCGACTTATTTGTTACTGTAACTACCAATCCCAAGTGGGATGAAATCACTCGGGAGCTTCTTGAGGGTCAGGCACCGCATGACCGCCATGATATTATTGCAAGAGTGTTTCATTTAAAATTAAAATCAATGATAGATCTTCTTACCAAAGATAACATTTTTGGAGAAGTATTGTGTTATATGTATAGTGTTGAGTGGCAAAAACGCGGCTTACCTCACGCACATATCTTGCTTTGGTTAAAAGATAAGGTTCGACCTAATGATGTAGACAGATTAATCAGTGCTGAAATTCCAGATCCGACTGCAGATCCCCTGTTATACGACATTGTTAAAACTCATATGATACATGGTCCATGTGGTGCATTTAACGCAAATGCTCCTTGCATGCAAGACGGTCGTTGCACTAAAAGGTATCCAAAAGCATTAGTGGATGAAACTGTAACAGGACATGATGGATACCCATTATATCGTCGCCGTTCAAGAGACAATGGTGGTTTTACTGTTGAAAAGCGAATGTCTGGACAACAGGTTACTTTAGATAATAGGTGGGTCGTTCCGTATTCGCCTGTATTGTCCAGAGCATTTCAAGCTCACATAAATGTAGAAATGTGTAATAGTGTAGAGTCAATTAAATATATTTGTAAGTACATTAACAAGGGCAGTGACCAAGCTACGTTTGCGTTAAGAAATGAACATGATGAAGTTACTAGATTTCAGTCAGGCAGATATATCAGCTCTTCAGAAGCTGTGTGGCGGATCTTAAGTTTTAATATTCACGAAAGATATCCACCTGTGACCCATCTGGATGTTCATCTGGAAGGCGGTCAACGTATATATTTTAACGCCGAAAATGTTACAGAACGATTAGAGAACCCGAGACAAACAACTTTATTGGCATTCTTTCGACTTTGCCAAACTGATAATTTCGCAAAGTCTCTTTTGTATGAAGAAGTTCCATCGTATTATACCTACGATAAACAACGAGGTGTCTTTAACCGTAGACTCCGAGGCAGGCCTGTAGATGACGAGACAGGTATTTTCAAAGAACATGTTCTTGGTAGAGTGTATACTGTTCATCCTAACAACGCAGAGTGTTTTTATTTGAGATTATTATTACATACAGTGCGAGGACCAACATCATTTATAGATTTGAGAAAAGTAGACGATGTTGTTTATCCAACTTATCATGCAGCTTGCCAAGCGCGTCATTTGCTTGAAAATGATCAATATTGGGATGACGCTTTAGCAGAATCCTGTGTTAGTGATAATCCACGACGGTTACGCCATTTATTTGTAACATTACTCACATTTTGTAATTTATCTGATCCTGTCCAATTATGGGAAAAATATAAAGAAAAATTTGCAGAAGACTTTCTTCGGAATTTATCTCACAATAATGAAGGCGCAACTAATGATAATTTTCGAGATCTGGCTATAAATCAGTGCTTATTAGCTCTTCAGGAAGACTTAACAGCAGTAGGCGGTAAATCACTTTGTGAATATGGTTTGCCAACGCCAACCTCAGTCGGAGAGGTTACCAATAGGGAATATTCCGCAGAGATTGGTTACAACCCAATGGAACTGCTGGTAACATTAGAAAACGGTGTCCCAATGATGACTGCAGAACAACGCTTAGTCTATGATCGCGTGTGCGAGAGTGTGCAGAATAATTTAGGAACAATATGGTTTTTAGATGCACCTGGAGGAACTGGGAAAACTTTTTTGACTAAATTAATATTAGCTTATGTTCGAAATCAGCGTAAAATCGCTCTTGCCGTGGCTTCATCAGGTATAGCTGCAACATTGCTACCAGGAGGTAAGACTGCTCACACTATGTTTAAAATACCAATTAATTTAGATCGCACGGAAAGTCCAACCTGTAGTATTTCAAGAAATAGCGACAAAGCTAAGGTATTGCGTGAGTGTAATTTAATCGTATGGGATGAATGTACGATGGCCCATCGAAAAGGAGTAGAAGCAGTAGACAGAACTCTAAGGGACATAAGACAAAATGATCGACCAATGGGCGGTATTACGGTTTTATTTTGTGGTGATTTCCGACAAACCTTACCGGTAATACCACGGGGCACCCGAGCTGATGAGATTAGGGCTTGCCTGAAAAGCTCTTATTTGTGGCGTGATATACAATCGGTGCATTTGACTATAAATATGCGAGTGAGAACTGGAGACAACGCAGATAATCGTGAATTTTCTGATACATTATTGAAGATTGGTGAAGGTACCTATCCACAACTACACCAAGGAAAACTTATTCTGACACCTGAGTTATGTTGTATAGTGCAATCCCAACAACATCTTATATCTTCGGTTTACGGTGACATAACAATTATATTAAATAGGGACAATTCTTGGCTTTGCGAAAGGTCCATTTTGACTCCTCGCAATGACCAGGCATCTGAAATTAATAATAAAATACTGTCTAATATACAGGGAGAAAGCAAAGTTTATAGTTCAATAAATAGAATGGTTGATGAACAAGAAGCCACTAATTACCCGATAGAATTTTTAAATTCTTTAAGTATGCCTGGACTACCTTCTCATATAATTTGTTTAAAAATTGGCATACCGATAATTCTGCTCCGAAATTTAAGACCACCTCAACTTTGCAATGGAACTCGGCTAAAAGTAACCCAGTTGCAACAAAATGTAATCGAGGCTCAAATTTTAACAGGTTGCGGTGCAGGAGAAACTGTCTTTATTCCCAGAATTCCCATAATACCAAATAATTTTCCATTCCAATTTAAAAGAACGCAATTCCCAGTATCGGTGTGCTATGCCATGACTATCAATAAAGCTCAAGGGCAGACTTTTCGTGTTGCTGGAGTAGATCTCGGTGGTAGCTGTTTCTCGCATGGTCAATTATACGTCGCTCTTTCCCGGGTTAGCAATTCTAGGAATCTTTACGTTCACGTGCCGGACGGGTCGACTCTTAACATAGTCTACCCAGAAGCTTTGCGCTGAAACATTTTAATTTGATCTAAAAATATTAGCAATATATTATCTTAATAAAAAACAAGGAGTTACCCGCTGACCGAGTCGTGGGTATAGCGTGGGTATATTATAATATTCTGCGGTTACTTATATTTTTCAACAGTTTTGTGGATTGGCATATTATATTACTATTGCCCTTCTAAAATACGAAAGTGAATCTGCCTGTTACGTCAAAACTATGAGGGAGGACATCTGCTAATTTTTTTTCGAAAAACGACGGAAACGCAGACGAAGTCGCGGGCAAAAGCTAGTAGGTCTAATAAATGTATTGAGTTTAAGGGTGATTATATTGAAAAGGAAAAATAGTTTTGTTGTTTTATTTTATTTAGATCCCTTGCAATCCACGAACTTTTGGAGCTCCCCTCGTAATTATAGTGACAAACTAACTTGTCACGGTCAATTATCCGAGTGGCACTCCTTAGCTCTAACATCCATATTATATTTATTTATTTATTTAGCTTCACGCCATATCCCTTGCGGGGTAGTCAGAGACGACGGAGCGCCAAACGCTACGGTCTCTGCATACCTCTTTCGCCTAACCACAGACATCAACCTCTTCATACATGCCCTCCGGGGGGTCCTCATGCTTTTTACGTGACCTTCCTCCAGTAACATTGATACTGTGTTTTCGAAGGTCACTCGAGGCCTCCCCCTGTCTCTCTTACCGCTCACTTTTCCAATATTTTCCATATTATAATTTGGTGTAAATTGTTTAGTAGCTATTAATTAAGTATGTATAAAAGGAATCCAATACTGACATAAAATAAATAACCCTTAAATTTTTTTAAAAAAGAAAAGACTTGTATTCGCTTTATTTTGATATTACATTTAATGGTATTATTAATTTATGTATTTTTTTAATAATTAGAATTATTAAAAAGAAGATTCCAAAACTTTTGGTATATCATTGTTTTGGTATTTTGTCACAGCAACTTATAACAATCTTAGTTTTTATTCATTCTCTTTGCTTACTTATTCTAATCTCTTATTAATCTGTGCATATTTCACAAAACAGTCAAAGTGTAGTGTGCACAAACGTCACATAAGCACACTTGATATCTGTAGTCGATGGGTGAGAGTTGCTTTATCTAGTATTAAAAATTGTTCTTTAACTAGTATTAAATGGAAAACAAAATGAGTGAAGAAATACAATTATTTACAAGAGAAGAACTGAAGTGTCGAAACTCTCGGGAAGATGCAATCCTTATTATCCACAATGGGGTGTACGACGTTACAAAATTTTTAGACGAGGTAAAATATATAATGCCTTTGATAATATGACGTATAGATGATAAATAAGAATTGAATACCGCTATTTATTAGACTATTTTCGTACCTAACAACACTAGGTGTGCATTTATTTATTCCTAATAATGTAATGAAAGTACTAATTTCAGGTTATCATTAAATTACATGCAAAAATGATGTCACTAATATACCATTAATTCGGTAATTCGACTTATAAATTACAATGTTCATTACTTTTTGAGCTATTTACAATATAGATTTCTTAATACTGTAGAACATTCTATAACCTTTCATAGTTTGCCTTTGATATTTATTTTATTTAATCAGTACTGAAATGTAAATTAGCAAAGATATTCATATGTTATCTACAAATTTTATTAATAGTTACACAAGATAATTATTATATAATTAATATTTTACTCTACAATGACGATGACATTGTTTGTTAAAATAATGCATATAATACATACAATGTTTCTAATGCGTTTACATTGTATTTGCATATGGACATGAAAATATAACGTGACTTGTTATATATATATATATATATATATATATATACATATACACATATGAATTTTGTCACATCACATAGTTTCTGTGTATTTATATAGTGTAATATACTATTAAACTCTCATTTGACAGACCTCATTACATATTAATTACAGCAGGTTTGTGAAACAGGTTACAGGTTTGCAAATAATATTACAACCCATTGTCAGGTATTTCGTCTACTTAAACTAAATAATACGTCATCTATTATCACTTCATAAGGTATGAATCAGACAATAATCAACTAATAAACTGTGACATCTGTGATTTCTAGATAAATAAGCGTAATAAACCCAAAAATATTTTTTTATTCAAATGTATCTAGTAGTTTGGTAGTTCCCCATTAAAAACATTTACAATACTTAGATTTAGTAATGAAACAGCAAACTTCGTTTAATTTAAGAATTTGTTGTTGTTGACATTTTGATCATGATTTCTTAAAATATAATATAAGATTTATATTTTTTTGTCATCATAGCTTGTTGTCAAGTTGATTCTGATCAATACTATAGTTTTACTAATCAAAGCTAATAAACAAATATTTTACCAACAAAAAATATGTTATATTGGTTTAATTTAGACATAATTCATATTTTTAGAGATTGTTACAACCAAATTCAGACCAAACTTATTTTTTGAACTTAGACTGAAATAATATTGCATTATCTTATCGAATTTTAATTGAAAAGATCTTATTTTAAAACACAGGTCTAATTCGTCTTTTTATGTTACTCTTCTAATTGTTTTGCTACTTTTAATCAATACTATTTTTATATTAGGGTTCATAAAAAAATCTTTGAGGTTTATATATATATAATGCCGTAAAGGCATAAAAAAAACTATTGGACAAATATGTTTCTTTATTTCTACAATCTATTATATTTTTTATGATACAATTAGGAAAAGCTATTTTATCTTAATATAATAATCTTTTTGGGCATAAGTTGATTTTAAATCAGTTCTGTCTAAGCGTACGGTGGTAGTATAAATTAGTTTACCTAGTATAGGATAGTTAGTTTAACCTAGTTTTGCCAGACATATATAACTCAGAGAAGTGTTGATTTTTATATATATATATATATATATATCCTAAATATGTTAACTTACCAACTAAATATGTTTGAAGTCATAAAAAAAATAAGACAACCTATATAATATTAATCTGTATGTAGCATATAGTTTCAAAATACCAGACAGAAATATATATCTGGTGTTGTTTATTTCATATGTATAAAGGAAAGATATTTATATCAATTCCAAAGAAAACACTCTTCACTGAAGTGAATGCAAATACTTATCCCGTTTCTATTTACAGTTTTCATTTATTAGGGTTGTCACATTTACAATACAAATTAAATAATTCATTTGATATGTTTCAAAGTTTTGTTACTTTTTTTGTTATAAACTGACTGTTATAAACTGACTTTACTTAAATTGTCAATTTTTAATGTTAGGTATTCATGAAATAACGGGAGGTCTTTCAGTTTGAATTATATTAAAATAAAAAAATCGTAACAGCCTGATCTTATTTTCCTGACCTAAAGTCTGATTCATTGTTTTGAAAATTAAGTATTCAAACTTTCTTCCCCTGTTTAATGCCTTATGAGAGCTTTCTCTATTAGTGATCTTTCATTTGTAGTAAGAGTACTTTTTATATATTTCATTGATAATTATTCATATGCAAATTAAATCTTAACTATTTAGTACTGAAGGAATTTCGTTTTACATTATATATTGTAACTATAAAGCAGTTTTGAATTAAACTATTAATTATATCATACATAATTAACATAGTACATAGTACAGGTACACAGTACAGATACATAGAACAGATGTCAGTAAATGATATATGAGCCAGCATTCAAAAACATATGTCAATGTTCATATGATTTTGAAAGCTGCCTCTAACTAGTTACATTTTTTATATCGAATTAACATATATAATACAGAAAACCATTGTTTATATATGATTTAAGAGAATCAGGATCAACATAAAAATATATATTACACGAAATCACCTTTGAGAATAAAGATGATCTAACCTAAACAAAAAAAAAAAATTATATATTTTCCACTTTGAATAAATACCAGTTATCACTTGTGTATCAAATGGGAGTGTCAGGAGGGCTTATTGTGATACCATACTTATTTTAATAAGCCCCTTCTGTAAAGGCACTCTCGAAAATACAACTGAAGCTACTAGGGGTCCAAACAGGTCTAAATATTACCTTTTACCTAGTTAACCTAAGTGTATTTAAAAAAAATACAGTAATCCCCTATAACACGGTACTCTTATAACGCGATTTTTAGTCCCTCGCATAACACGTGTTTCCCTCATATAACGCGGGGATTTAGCACGTTATATTTCTATATTATGAAATTTATATTCCATTTAAACCGCCTTAAAGAGAAAAGTTAAATTCAAGTTTACCTTTTCTCTTTAAGGCGGTTTATTTGTACATAACCCGTTTTTACAGTCATATAAACGCTTTATACAAGAATATTCCTATAACGCGTTTTTCCATAACGCGGAACGAATCTACCGTGTTATAAGGATTACTGTACACTGAAAAATAATAACATATTTTTAATAATATCATACCGAAATACAGAATTAGTTTAAAATGTTTCAGCATCCCACGCTTTAGAACAGTAACAGTAACATTTATTTCCTCAATCATTTTATTATTATAAGTTTGTTTTCTCTGTAGTTTATTAAAGCGTGACAAAGTTTTTTGTTCTTTTTTGTTTTTATTAATATAATTATTGCTTTTTGTTTTATCGTGTATTGTCAACAGTTCTTGATAATTGTATTGATTGTATCGTTCTTAAAAATGGATTTCGAATATTCCGTTACATGCAGGTGAAGCTAATAAAAGCGTGGCAAAATATATTTATACCAATCCCAAGCAAAACACACTCAATCTTATTGAGTGCAAATACTTATTCAGTTCTATTTACATCTCGGTATTCTGTTGTTAGGGTTGTCTCGTTTACATCTGGATCTTCAGTTATTAGGGTTGTCCCATTTATAAAACAAATTTAAAAAAAGATGGATTTCTTTTTTTAAATAATAATAAATTAGAATAATAATTGTTATAATATTTATTTATTAAAAAAAAATACGTTTTTTTTACATGTGTAATTTTTTGTTATAAAAATAGCATGTCCGATAAATTTTGTTAAAAAGGAAGTTTTAAAAAAAAGTATTAATTAAACTATTTTTTTTATCTGAGTGAGTTTTCTTATCAACTTGTAAATTTTCAATGTTACGGATTCATGAAGTAACGGTTGTTCGCGGTAAAGTTCGCGGTCGGTTTCAATTATAATATTGCAAAAACCTAATGGCGGTCAGATTTATTTTTTGTTTTTAAATTCCGACCTAAGTCTAATTTAATGTTTCATGTTACTTGGAAACTAAAGCGTATTTCAGTTTTCTTCCTCTGTTTAATTCCTCTAGAGAAGAGGTTTTTTAACTTTTTCTCATTTCTCACTCCTTGTAGCTACATTTCTACCACATTCTCGAAATTCGATAAAAAAATATGAAGATTAGGTCTTATTGCGAAAATTTTGCGTTATCCCCCAGTTCTAACTGCGAATTAATTTTTACAGCTGAGTTCTAACAATTAATAATATTTTAATAATATGAAAATACAAGTTTGTTACTTGTAAAAACTTATTTGCTACTTGTAAAAATTTGTAAAAATTTGTTATTCCCTAGTCGAGTCTCCCGTGAAGCTAGGGGTCCTGAATTACTTTATGAACTAAGATTCTATTTAACTCTGCAATATCTCGTCTTGTGAGTACATCCTCTAGGGCTGGTGTGGACCCCCACATGTAGTTTTAAAGATTTACTTACGAGTCCTTTCCCTTGTATTATATAATTTATGGACCGTATATATGCAAATAAAAGGTTCTAACTTTTCAGTAGGTATTGAAAGAATGACGCCTGAAATTGTATATGTATGTATGTTCAGACGTCAGTAAATGATATCATTTGTCAATATTATAATCTTGAGAGCCATTGCTCTAACAGCTCTTATATTATTTATTTTATATAAAAACTTTGTATGTAAAATGTACATAAATTAGAAATCGCATTACATAATGCAAAAAAAAAACCAAACAGCATAATTCAATAATCAATCATAAATTTTTTGTAAATTTAAATATTTATTAAAAGTCAAACGCTACTCAAAAGATCAAGATCATACCAAGATCAGTATTAGGTCAGTAGTAGTAGTAGTCAATGAGAACCGGCAAGAAACCAGTATTACTATTGTCATAGTCCTAATTGATGTGAGAACTAATTAGTATTCCAAAAAAATACTACAATAACTAGCCATGCCATTAGATCTATGGGGCTCAATGCTTCTATTTTCGATTTAATCTCAACAATATTATGACAAGTATGTGAATATGTTTTAATTATTTATCGCTATTTAGCGCCATTTTGTGCTTCGTCTCGGTTTTATTAGATCTTACGGGGTACAGAATTTATCTTACATTCCTGGCTTTATTGGAAATGCCATCACGCCTCCCGCTGAGACGACCTCGTTAACGCTCGCTTTATTTTCTATTATCTTCGTCTCGGAGTGACGTCACTATTATATTTTAATATACTCGACAGTGTACCATAATTCCTTTAGCTCATATTCTTCAAATATCATAAATGAATATGCAAATGACACGTCACAACAAAGATGGCGTCTCGCGCCAAATAAATAATAGAGTACATATTTAATATAGATTATATAAAGAAAAGGCACTGTTTGATGTCTGCTAAATTGAATAAATAATATTTCGTTTAGCAATATTAAGTTCCCTAATTATTTCTAATACTATAGCATCCTGGAGGCGAGGAGGTGCTGTTGGAGCTGGCGGGTCGAGACGCCTCCGAACCCTTCGAAGATGTCAGCCACAGCTCCGACGCCAGGTAGTAATTACGACATCCTAACTATAATTACTAATTCTATATTGCGAGTAGTAAATATATTTATTTATGTATCCAACAATAATTTTGCAATAAAATAATATATATAATAAAATAAAACAATATTCAAAAGAAAAAATCCTGTCAAAATATATGTACACAATGTACGCGAATTAATTATAAATATTTTTCAATCTGTACTACTCGTGAAGTTCATTAAGATGTCGGAGTATTGTATGTCGGTGTTCCTCCTAGGTCGCTGATGAAGAAGTACAAGATAGGCGAGGTGGTGGAGGCGGACCGCATCCATGGAAAGACACAGGTCGCCTCATGGGACAACGACACTCGCCAGGAGCCCGGCAAGTGCGTACTCGCATAGACATCACACACCACCACCACTTACGCATGAAGAGCAATCAGTTCACAACCCATACACGCTTCATGATCACAAGTAGACTACAGCCCGCTGTCTAGTACAAATATGTAGCCGGTATAGCGCAGGTGCTAATGACGTCATCGCTCGCAAAACTTTTAAATATATAATAAATTATTTTCTATTTAGATTGTTTAAAAATTTTCCGTACTTTGATCTGTCTACACTTAAATCTTATCATTCCATTACCCATTATCAGGACGCACTCGGCACATGGATCAGTGTAATATGTAATATGTACTTTATATATGTTACAATATGTTCAAATATTATATCGCTAAGGCTTATCCTTTTTCTTAATCTAAATCTTTTGTGATTAATAGATCTGTTTCCTTTTAAATACGTATACTAATGACTATTGTCTATGTTTATTTTATAATATATCTTTATATATACACATAAATTATATGCTATATTAAATGATCTCTAATTGTTATTGTACAAGGCTTTTTATGTACTGTATGTGATAGATTGCTTCCTGATCTCCGTGTACACCTTCCATTATTGCTTAACTTACGTAGGGTGACCGTGAGATCGGATTCGGCAGTAACTAGTTCCTGGTAACTAACTATTTAGTTTTATAGGCAATATTTAATCAAGTAGTATTACGCTATTAGGTGCTCTTTATTTTCTGTAATCTGAGGTATATTTGTGTATTTGTTATATAATAAAGGTGTTGATAATATATTGGCTTGTCATTTTTATTAGTACGTCTTACACGGACCCATGTGCCCATATAATTCATAAATTCTCCCGCTTCCTCCGTTCTCATTCTGTCACGCAATACACTGGGACGTCATTGGTTGATAGATTTAGAACATTCCAGAAGATGGAGTAAGTAATACAGTGAGTATACTCTGTGAAAAATAGTATAGAAGTAATAAAACAATCGTAAGAAAGAAGGATAGGCTAGATAGAAGGCTTATTGGTAATAAAAATTGTATAATAAGTACATACTAACTATACCATTTGTATAATATAAAGTTGGTTAAAACCACGTATGACAATTTACTATCAGCGCCCATTTTAAATACGCACATCTTATATTCACGTAGTATTGAATAATTCATTGCTCCGAATCACTACCGAACTCTGACCCCTCGACTCCATTCGACGCAAGGGCGCCTATTAGTTTTATTCTATTGAACTATTCCTCATTATTCGCTCATTACTTCTACATTCTAGTCTTGCAATATAAAAATGCGGTTTACGTAAACGTAACAAAAACCTGAATATAAAGTAAGCCATATTACAACATTTATATAATCGTTGAGTTTATTTCAGCCTTCGTTATTGTATTCATGTCAATTTTTAGTTCATATTTCGATTTTTTTTAATAAAATGTTTAAGGAAATAAAAAATCGTAAGTTCAAAGAAAACGCAAGGAAAAAAATTCATTACAAAATAAATATACATACTTATTTGTATGTATTTAGTTCGAATCCCAATAGTTTTTTTTAGTTATTCAGATTAAACACTTCATCAATTAACATACAGTAATCGGGAAATTTGTGGACAATCGGGAATTGACCCGAGTAACCCAAGCGTAATCAACACATTATACATAAGATTAGGCAAATTTGAGTGATTTTGACGACGTCTCGATAATCAACTGATTATGATATTAAGTCAAGTCCACCACCACCATGTCAAATCGCGTGTGTCCCTCAGTTCGTGGAGCTCGTGGGTGGTGCCGCTGGTGCTGGGTGTAGCAGCCACGCTGTTATACCGGTACCTATTCCTCTAGAGTCCAGATCAACACTGACTGAATAGCGGAAGTATACAGGCGTTCTCGACACTTCAATATTCCATTTTAGCCTTAAAATCAATGAATTGTAAATATTTTTGTATGTTTAGTGCAAAAATATGTATAACTTTTCTCGACACTACAGAATGCATTGTATACGAGTGGTATCTTCTGGTACTGGGGTAATTACGTGATGGGCATCAATTAAATATTTTGCCTGTTAGATATGTATATAGATAAAATCTAGAATATATTATTCCTTTCTTGGTTGCTATTTATTATCTGTACTGTCTCAAGAAGTAGTGTCACCCTAGCGGATTTAACGATATATTATCGTTCCTATTAATAAAAAAAACACAGAAAAGTATATTACAAAAAACAAGGATTAAATTATTTTATTGTTATGACAATATACAAATTTTACATTGTAATCTTTATCTTTCTAGGCATTCATAATTTCTAATCACTGTGGACTCGAGACTATTTTTTTTTATATATAACATGATGTGTTGGAATTTAAAGTGTTTTGTACTTCAGTGTATTTAACGAAAATATTATTATTGCAATTTGAATATTGTAGTCATAATTACACTAAACATAACCTGAAAGTGATAATTACGTAACATAAGTTCATAATGGCGGTCACCTCGCATTAATCTTGACATTTGTATAGATTACAATATTTTTTTACAATTTAAAGTCCACAGTCACACATGTTCACTTCGTGGTTCTCTACGTTTACGTGACTCATAACACTTAGTATACAACATAAGTATTTATAAAAAATAATATTTTTTATCTTTAGATCGACTTTCAAATAGGAGGATGTTCTATTTGTGTATTGTCAACAATGTGTTTAAAACACTGACAAGTTTCTTATTTCTTTAATTATAAGGTGGGTAATATGTATCATGTAGTGGAATGAAATACCTCATTTAGATAAAGGTGTGGGTTGAATGTTTTATTTAATTGTAATACATAAATTAAACAGCGCTGATTTTATAATGCAGAACTAGCAGCTGGTGTCTTTTTAACTCTGTTTAAGTGTTCTTGAGTTTGAAATATGTATGTAAATATTTATATTGGGTTTGGGTTAATATATAGCCATGGGGAATGTAATATTTTATTTGAATTCTCTCAGATTCTCTAATAGTTAAAGAGTTAGATGCTATCTTATGACTCGGTGTAATACTCTGCATTGTTTTTAATACATTTTTGTGAAAATTAATTTCAACCATGTTTATATATTAAAAGTCCATATTAAAATTCATTTTTTTTAGAATTTTATATAATTACTTTCATAGTTATAAGACTCAATGGTGTGTATGTAAATGTTTTTTAAATGGTAATAATAATAATATATTTTATATGAAAATAAAGTTTTAATTATTAAATATGTTTTATTTACTATCCTCAATACTTTATAACTTACATAATTATCACATTTAAGTCACTAACAGATAACACTTAAAAGATAAGTAAAATTTTGTAACAAATAATTCAACTATAACAGGATACACAGATTTCTGTTCCTTCCGACCTGAAAACAGAAAAAGTTAAGAATCCAAGTCAGTTTAGACATGTTATTATATCATGGTGAAGGTGAAGTGCATCTGAGACCAAAGCTTGAAAGTACTCAGTACTATACTCGGTAATGTTAAAGTGACTTCTACTATATTGACTCAGTCTTTCAAGACCTAAATAAGGTGTAAAAGCCTGAGCTGTATTGATTATGATTGCAAGAAAAAGTTAAAAAAATTACTTGTTGATTTCTTGAATCTTTTCATAAGATAACAGTCCAATAACTAAAGGATCAAGCATCCAGTCATTACTTTAGAATACAATTCAGTAAGATTGAGTTAATCTCTTTACATTAATAAGAGGTTTGCAATGCAACATAATACTAAAATCAAAATAAATTCTAAAGGATTTTGTCTTTTGTCTACATAACATTTAATTATGCAACTACACATTAAACAAATAAAAACTGTTCCATATTTAACTGATAATTTAAGTAAGTTAATATAAACAGAAAAAAAAAGTAGTACAAAAATTTACACACCCAATGATGGAGCATTTACTACAGTAGGAATGCTGACACAGTGCACAAAGATGCAGACATAAACTGCATAGAGAACACTCACAGTACTCGCAGGACTGTACACACACACACCCACAGGAACAAGGCTCACACACACTAGGGTCGTCCACCTGAGAAAATTAGAAATATTTTTAATAAATAGATATTTATATTTATATAAGTTTTCTTTCTGAATTACCATAGTGCCTAAGTGTGAAAGGGTTCCATTTTTACCAATGAATAATTGTTTTAATCTATCTTTTTTATCTCCTGAAATAACATTTGATTCATGTGTTACATCCTGATGCTGTGATTTCTTTGCACCTTTAAAAAGCATGAGCAAAGTTTTCTCTGAAATAAACATTTATAGTATTTAAAATTCATTACATTATTGTATTAAATATTTGTGTTCATATATTTTTAAACTGCACCATTTATTATTATTATTATTTTTATAATGAACTTATTGAATATATAAATGGCTGCAAAAGCCACTTATTTATTTATTTACAATTAGCATTATTAAACCTGCAATGAAGTACATGATATTTACCATACACCTTCTTCAACCTGTCCTCATTGTTATTAAATTGTTTAAGGCTCACATGTATTTTACTTTGTTGTACAAAATCTTCACTATAAGGGTTAGCCCGTTTAGCCATTGTGCAATTCGGCTGATCATAAAATGTTGTAAAGAGTGGGTAATTGTTACGGCAACATATAATAACTTCTATATCTTGAAGTTAATTTGAAATGACACAAACGAAATAATACAAATACCCTACTTTTAAAATACAGTAATAATATAAAGAGCAAAAAGGCAAAAAAAATACATATAACAAAATACTAATTAGAAAATAAACAAATATAAATAGAAAATGTTATTTAAAACTGTACAGTATAAAAATCAAATGACTATTCGCAATTGTCAAATTGAAAATGATTATGGTTGTTTTTTGCTTTTTATAAAGCAAAAGCAGACATCAAACAGCCTGTAAAAAATCTTGTTTGATAGTTCTATTATAATACATCATAAACAAAGATTCAAAATATATTGGAAGCTGCTCTGAATCTTTTAATGAATCTTTAACGTACAGCTTTATAATAAATGGATAGTAGATATAGTCAAAGATAACATGACTTAACATGCTATTACTTAAAGAACAATGGCAGCTTTCCATACATCATTTTACCTGACATTTTTTGGAAGCGTCTAAATATAAAAAAATATTTAAAGGATAGGGATAACATTGCATAAGCTTAATCAGAAATAAATATTTTTTTAGAAAGCCACAAAAAAAAGATATTTCAGTTTTTGTTTAACAATAATTTGAGGTTACCTGTCAATACTAGTTGTCACTGATTGCAGGTACAATCTATACAAATATTAAAAAATGCGTAAGAGATTTCTCAAATGATGTTTTCAACATTAGTTATTAGTTTAGCAAGGGGTTAGAATAAGTCTTGAACGGTTTTTATCGCGTTTATTAACGCGAAAATATATTCGCAATGAATAATATTTGTCTAAATATAAGAAGACCGATCTTTCTTCTTTGCAAATGTGTCAGATAGGTATCTCTATTAACTAAGCTTCAATCTCTAACATTCCACTACTGGGCATAGGCCTCTTTCTCCAGATAAGAAAAGAATCGCAGCTTAATCAGCCGATGATCCCATGCGCGCTAGCAAATTACCTACTATCGAACTCGCGAACACCATCGTGTAGGCAGCGTCAATCCGAGAAGCGCACCGCTACTCTATAGCGATCATATAGTATAATATACAGGTGAAAAAAAAAATATTTTGTTTAGAAAAATAAAGTTGTACATTTATTTAGATAAGGATAATATAGGACAGACATATGTATAAAAATCTATAAATAAAGAAAAATTAAAAATGAATATAGGTATTTATAGTAAAAATAAAACAAGATGGTATTTTAATTACATAATATTTTAAACACTCCGTATCAATATTATTGCAGCCAGGAAAGAGGCAATGGTTACAGGTATGGGCAGCTCTCCTGTAATCTGGTAATGCTATAGTTCCATTCTCTGTATTCTGAATAGATAGCCTGACAATATCTTGCTCATGCGGATCTTCATGAGATTGGTAGTCCTCCAAAGATATGCTAACTTTGGCATTAAGATATACTCCACAACAGTAGGCTCATTAGGTGGCTCAGTATGTGAGGCATCATCATCCCCATGTTGAATGGCTTCTTCACTTCATTAAAGCGATTTATATATAGGACCTCTCTTTTGGTTCGCAACCAACAGGCATAGCATACATTGTCTGAAGTTGTTACCTGGCAAAAATTAAGAAATCTTTCTGATTTTAGCATATAAAACACATATATCTAGGATTAATGTTATTCAGGTTAAATTAAACTTATAATATACATGTATTTATGTAAGTTTCACAATCTAAATCATTGTAAAAAGATTAGATATTAAAATAAATAAAATCAAACAAACACTTAAAAAGTATAAAACCTATAAGTTCAATGTATATAGAATACATAAAAATAATAGCATAAAACAGAACAAGATGTACACACCTGTTGTGGTTCCTTATGGTATTTAATTATTTCTATCATCTGCTGTTGTAGTTCAGAGGGATTATCTCTTAATATTTTCTCATTTTGCCTTTGTATGAGGGAACATACGCATAAAATACAAACATTGGTATGACCACGCTGACTTGGTGTCGGTCCAACTTGTGGTTCATTACCAGTATTCTGTTGAAGATTCTGATTTACTGCATCTATTAAAAGTTTCCAACATGCTTCACAAACATAATCCTCATCAGTTATCTGAAAGTAATTTGTAATAAGAATTAACGCATTATAACAAACTATGTTTGAAAGTACAAATAACGAGTTAATTTAATATAATTTAGAGATAAACACGAGTAATAGCGTTTTTAAGAACTTACGATTTGTGGATAATTCTAGTTGCAGAGCATCGTACACACTTGTGTTTTGTTCTAAAATCCGATATCGGCGAGGAGTATTCACGCAAATATTACAATTCACGCACAATATCTGCTTGCGCTTGCTATCCATGATAAAAGAACACTCAGAACAGAAAGACACAATCGAAATCCGTTAAGGCATCCGAGAATGAATAGTTGCACAGAAGTCGCGATGACAGCGTAAAACTAAATAGACCACGCAAAGCTAGTTAAAATTGCTTCCAATAGTGTCAAAGTCAGTCAAACTTAGTCAGTTGTCAGTCATTTAAATTGCCTTGTAATAATATATTTGATTAATCTTATAGTTAAATACATACAACAAACGCAATTATTTAGTTTCTTTATTATGTAGCAATTACAACAAAGAAAAATTAATATTGCTATTTATCATTTTAAATAGTTTATAATTTTTTAATTGTATTAAACCGGAAATACACAAAAAACAGAAATTAAAAGCTTATTGTATAAAAGTTTTTTTTGTGGCTTTCCCACGTAAATCTAAGACCGTGTAAAAAACGACTTAATAATATAATTAAGTTTCGCTTTTGTCTTGTTTTTAGACGCTTCATAAAAGGTTCAGGTAAAAAATTGCCATTGTTCTTTAAAATTTTATTAGCCTAATATATAGTTCAGAATCAGGAAATACCTTAGTTTTAATTATTTAAGAATGTGTCGTTAATTCTACTTACAGAAAATGATAAAAGTAATATTCATAATATCTCTTAAAGGTTTAAACTTTAATCCTTCATAAGTTATAATACTGTTAAACTTTAAACTCTGTTCACGTTTTTTTAAATTCCTGAATTCATTTTAATGGATTTTGACATAGTAAAAAAAATCTATTGAAGCAACAATTATTTTTGATATGATTTATGTGCCTTTGTTAAAAAATTTACATGGCTACACCGCCAACAAGGCACCTTCGATCGGTGTGTTGCTGTCAACAATTTTATAATTTTTGTGCTAAGTATACTTAAAATAATTTAATTAAATATATTATTTCTGGAATAGCTGCTCCTATTTCAGAACAGTGACAGGTAGTGTATTTGCGTTTAATATTAGATGTGAAAGCAAAGTAGTGCACAAGTGAAAGTGTATTCAACTTGATTTCATTTTGTAACAGTGACGAAGTCGTTTGTCGCAATCTACCATATGTGAGGAGCTCTTTCATGAATGTTACGTAAGTCGCGATAAGTTATGTCGTGGATGAAGCGGCCGCAGGGCGGAGCGGCGCCGCCGAAGCCCGAACACCCGGGCTACGGTGCTCCCGCATCTCAGGTGAGCTCCGCGCAGGTTATGTCTAAACATCACTGACGTAAACAATGACGTGGTACAATAGCTTGGATTATTTTTATAAAGTTGTCACGTGATTTATTTACATATCCTAAAAACAAAATATTTATTGTACCTTTCTAAATAATTGGTTGGACATTCTCATGTTAATCCATTTAATTCATTCAATTTCAGCCATATGGAAATCAACAAAGTATGTTTCCAAATTATCAAGCAGTTCCTCCTGCCCAGCCACAACAACAGCAAATGTGGCAGATGCCACAACAGCATCAACAGTATAACCAACAATATGGTCAAGTTTACCAACAACAGGCTTTTACCAACAATACTAGCCAATATTTTCAACAACCCCAACAATATAATCAAAATTATACTAATCAAAACTATGACAACACTCAACAAGGGTTTCAACAGAATTACTATCAAAACCAAGTACCTCAAGTGCAAAACTTAAATCAGAGTGAAGGTAATACAGATGGATGGGAAGATAATTGGAATTGGGGTTGGGAAGATTCATCAAAACAACAACAAAAGCCTGTTGTTTCAAATCAGGCACCGAATCAGCCCCAACATTATAATAATGCTAATGTTTTAGAAGAAAGTTTTGTGTCTACTAACACCTGGAACTGGTCCATGGAAGATAAAAAGGAGCCAGATGTGCAGCCCAGTAACATAGTACAGTCTAGTGAGAAAAATCAGAACCAGACAGGTCACTTAGACAATTTCAACAATGATCTTAACACTAGATCCGAACCCCCTAAGCAGAGAAGTGCAAGCAATGTTTCAGCACAAGATCTCCCAGATGAAGTGAAAAATTTAAGTGACAAGGAAGTAATTAAAGAACATGTACCTAATTTAGCTTTAGGAAAACGATTTAATTTAGAAAATTTGACACCCCAGTGGTCCATAGAATCACAGATGTCTCAAGATTCAAGCGATGGACCTCAAACACTTTCTGAAGGAACTTACAGAAGTGAAAATCAATCTAGGAATTCTAGCAAGGGCAGTCCAGGACCAAATACAGACAAATCTAATTATAATTACTCTCACTCGGGATTCAATGAAACTAGTCTTACAAATAGTGAATGGTCAAAGCAATCAACTGATGAGTCTTTAGCAGTCAGCATGCAAAATAATAACCGTAGAGAAAGCTATGACGAGCTCGCTACCTCTGTACAAGAAATGAACCTGAGTAGTAATGAAAATATAGTTCACGGTGTAAACCATTCTAGCCATAAGGTGGAGAGGGTAATTGAAAATAAACAACAGTTTATGCCACCTATGCCATCACCTTCTCCTCCTAATCCTGATGCAAATCAGTTTGTACCTCATTCTTCTTTGCCTCCTCCTCCACCGGTTTCATCAGTTCATATTCCTCCAGCTTCTATAACAAATTCAGCACCTCCAAACAATATACCTCCACAACCCCTTATAAATCCAGCACCATCACCTTTAATGTCTGCACCTCTCCCAAATTTGCCCCCTCTTTCGTCAGCTTTACCAATTCCTCCACCAACAAACTTTCCAACATCTGTGGGACAAAATCCTTTCAAAAGTTCAAATCCTTTTGCACATAAAACTGTTGCGTCATTGAAAGTAACGTCATCAAACCCGCAGTCTTTTCCTCCCCAAGTGCCTGGAGCTGGCTTATCTTCTCCCACAGTTGTCAATAAGGTAATTCAACAGGAAAGACATGCCTCAAGCTTTGGGGCAAATTTGGAAACTACTCCAGATAATTCCGAGAGGCCTGACCAACCACAAGTTTTAAATTATAGACAACTACCAATTAATTCTCAAATTCCCGACAATTTAGAAGTTGCACCACAAAATGATAGGAATGAATATTTACAAACAGCACATCTGTCTACTGTGGATTATGGTGAAAATACAGACTTTAGTGGCAATATAGCCCCACCAGGACTAAGAAGAATGGGAGTAGGGCAACAGGAGTTAGAATATAACCAGAATTTAAACATTTCTGGTGATGAACCACCTCCCGGCTTAGCTAGAATGGTGCCCGGACAGCAAACTGAAAGTGATAATGCTTATAGTCAAAGGAATGATGATTACATGGACCGACAAATTGATGGGCAGCCCACTGATATCAGTGGACGACCTTACAGACAAGCTGACGGCCAACAGACATCCGACAGTTTCACCCAACCAGCTGCAAACAGAAGTACTGAGAGAAGACCAGTGGGCTTGGATAGAATGGTGCCAGGAGAACCCAGCAACGACGAGTTCTCTCAATACCAAGCAACTAACTACAATGGACCCAATGATCAAAGAGTTGTCACTGGAGTTGATCACGAATATACGCTCTCAGCAGAAGTTGGCCCAACGGATATACGTGAACAAAATGTGGATGGTTCAGACTACACAGAGCCGACTGGAAGAACACAACAGAGAAGTGTTATCGGGCTCGAAGTCAGTAATACTAGTACTCCGGATTTCAGTGTTTCAGTTGAAGATCAACAAAGAGAAATAACCATGGAAGGTGAAAACCTGCAAGATTTAAGTTTGGTATCGTCAACCGAAGTTTCATTTTCGAGAGAGCCGACATACGACGGTATCAATGTCGGTACCATGGAGGTTACTAAAGACAGAAACCACGAAGCGGAAGACGTTGCAGATTATGCTATAAATAATTCCAGGAAGCAATCACTCAATCGTGTGACTTCCGGCGAAGATTCAGAGAGAGATCGAGGTTTCAAAGCATCTCCGAGAAGAGATAAGCAAAAATCCTCCAGAGATCGCGACAGGGAGAGGGACAAGGATAGAGGACGATACTCTCGCAGCGATAGGAAATATGATCGCGACTCCGAGAGGCGATCGGAACGAGACGAGCGTCGCGGCGACAGGGAGCGCCGCGATAGGGACCGAGACCGCGACAGGGACCGTGACCGGAGGAACCGTGACGAGAGCCCGAGGTCGCACCGCCAGCGACGGAGCAAGCGGGGCAACCGGTACGAAACCGAGGACACCGACTACTACAGCGACAAGGATAGAGATCGCCGGTAAGTTTTCTGACAGGACCACAAATAGTTATTTTATTCTCACAATTTATATAAGAATAAAAATTTCGTCATGATGCCCGCAGATCGTACAGGGAGGGGTCGTACACGTCGTCTAAGCCTCCCCGGGAAGAGGGCTCCCGGCGGCGCCCCGGGACAATGGATCGTGAGAGACAGTACGAGGACGAGCATCCTCGCCGGGGACACGCGCGGAATGCGAGGGACGCGACGGACGACGGGGGTACGAGGGATTCAGCGCGCTTCGGACACCGCTACCGAGACATTGATTTGGGAAAATGCAAGCCGCGAAGACGGGACCGGGACCGGGACAATGACGACAGAAAGAAAGGTGAGTTAGTAGAATTTATTATGGAGATATATACGGCATATGAAAATACATTTATAAATTCATTGAAATATATCAACGTCTACACACGTCGGCGTGAGAAGCAAAGTTATTCAAATCCCTCCAATTCCAACCAAACCACACTGACTTCTCGGGATTTCCATTGATCTAGCCAATATTTATCATATATTTTTTGGCCTTTTTTATTTTTACCTAGGGACGTGCAACAGTTTCTTAAGATTGCCATAAGATATTTTACCAAAATACTTAATAAATATATAGTCGAGGCTTAAAAGATATTTCTGTTATTTGCAGTTGTTACTTTCAGTCCCGATGCTAAAAGCGATAGCAATCGCGAAGGTACTTGTGATTGTGTGTCTGTGTTGAATCGCATCTCAGGACATCGTTATGCATGAAATTATTTGGCACACAAACTTCATCGTAATCAATGATCCAAAATTACAAAAGTAATTCATTAGATACCAGATTTTGGGACATATTAAGTAAATATGAAATAAGTTGAATGAAAGTTATTTAGTATTTAAACATCGATTCTTTGTAAGAAATTATAGAAAAAAAAGTATGCATGATATGGCGCTTGTTCACATTATTTTATTCTATTAACACACACACACACATGTAAAGATTCACCTAACAATTATGACATTTGCTTTGAAGAGTCCGACTTCAGGTTAAATTTTGAGCTCGTTACATTTCATGGATTTCAAATTGTAAATAAGTTAGTTATTTTTTTTTTTACAATTAAATAAATTTTAAAATATATTTCATTAAAATAAATTAATTTTGGTGTTTTATAATTAACTTGTATTTTACTGCACGAAACTGGTGAATAAAGCTTCGAATTCCATTCTGTCTAACTTTAAGTATAAACATCTCTCTTGCAGATACGTACTCGTCGGGGTCGCGGGCTGGGTCACGAGAGGCCACCGACGAGGAGCCGACGAGACGACACGAGGAGCGACGACGACCCCGACCCCGACACCACTACGACGGTATGGTGGGGTCACAGGCGGGACTCTGGCCTTATAAGATAAATGATTCATTGACGCGCGTATGATTTGCAGGCTATCCCCCGATGGAGAGCGCGGGGGGCACGGAGCGGGAGGCCCAGCGTCGCCAGTACGCATACTACGAGCACTTGCGCCGCGTAGATCCCGCCAGCTACATGCTACTCTACAAGCAACTCACTGACCCGCGCTACGTGCACGCCTATTACGACGGTGAGACCCTACGCTCACTACGAACACGTCTAAGCCTAATACATACCGGCTTCATGTGATTCATGTATACAGGTTACGGCTACGGGTACACCGGGCGCGACGACCGCGGCAGCGTGCACTCGGGCCGCTCCAGCGAGGCCGGCCTCAAGCACGCGGACACGTACGTACACGCACACGCACCCACGCACCTATATATCTTGGTTTGATTGTTAGATTCGTTAGTGGAATATTATTCATGCTTACAAAATGCATTAAAATGCTTTTCGGAGCCATGCGTTCATTCGAACTATCATTCAATTGTGATATACATTGTGCAATTAAGATCTAATAGGAAATCATTATGTATCGAAAATTACTTGTTTCATTATGCATATTATGTATCTAGTTATGGGTCTAGTACTAAATATTCATTATGACATAAAAAGAAATGAGTTAATAAATCATCAAATATTATCGTATATAATTTTATTCAAATAATTTTTAAAACTTTATCACTTTTGTTACGTCTATAAAATTGTATACGGTGATGAGCGGTGCTTACCGAGGGCTTACTTAGTATAGTGCGGTGTACATGGTGGTGTGTGGTGTAGGTACAACACGCGCGTACGCGATGCCGCTTCGCTGCAGACTGACCTCTCCGACAGGTATGTACGCATACGCACACACGCATACACGCACTTACACACATACATACGTGCATACAATCACAAAAACACATACACAGCCTCAAAAAACGCCTCAGTCTATAAATCACACGAAGTCATAATCATATAAATATGGTTTAATATTATTACCTATTACGACCTCTGCTTGGACTCGTGTCACTAGCCGGCCATTATATTTTATATTTTGTCAATATCACTGTCATTTTGCACATGATGATAACATGGCGTGGTGTGTCAGGGAGCTAACGACGGACATGTCGCTGAACCTGCAGCTGGAGGAGAGCACGGTGCGCTCCGAGCGCATGACACCCTTCAAGTTCACCACCCAACACGTGAAGGTATTTAGGGTGGGTGGGAAGGTGATTGCGCGTTTAAACAAATGCTAACGGAGCGGTCTGTGGCCAGTGCTGCGTTGGCGCTCGTCTGGTCGCGGTGGCGCGTGGGCGAGAGGCGCGTGTGCAGCTGCTGCCGCTGACGGCGCTTGCGCGGGCTCCGCTACGTGACCAGCTTGACGGGTACCCCGGGCCGCTCGTCGCAGGCGTGACACACAAGAAGAGCGTGGTGGAGTACTGCGAGCGGCGCGCGCGGGAGGCAGGGGCGGGGGAGGAGCCCGGTGCGGTTGACGTCATCGGCGCTGTGCTGATGTGGGAACTGCTGGCGCTGCTGTTGCGTCAGAACGGGGTGAGTGGAGTGCGGACGACCGGTGACCTCCGCGGCGTTTACAATATAAAAAAATAATTCAAATTCAGCAGATAAAATAAAGGCAACCTGGAACGTTTTATCTAGTTACTAGGAAAACTAGGACAGCCCATGGACCCCTAATGTCAAAAATTGATAATATTTAAAACATTTAGAACATTAAATCCGAAGAAAACCGGTGATCTCTGGGTATATCAGTTAAATTACTTAGCACTATTATAAATGATATTGCCCCACAATTATCCCTTATTTTCAACAAATGTATTGAAACCTGTATATTCCCAGCCTTGATGAAAAACAGTAAAGTAGTTACTTGGTTTAAAAGTGGCGATAGACTTGAACTCGAAAATTATAGGAATATCTCTCTTCTACCGAGTTTGTCTTTCTGTTACAGTTTGTGTATTTTATTTTACAGTATTTTATACTGGGGCAGTGCTGCCGAAATTAGTTCTATATTTATTTTATAAAAAAGAACTGTGCTCTTACTTACTTAAACATAAAAGCTAGAAATTCTCTGAGAGTTTTTTTTTTTAAGAAATAGGTTTTCGTACAGTTTTTATATTTGAATATAATGAATATAAGATATTTTGAATTGTTTTTTGATTTTTACTTGTGTTAATCATTGCGTGCGTGCGTGCAGGTCGTCGTCGGCTCCGACATCGCCGAGTTGTTGATGAAGAATACTAAGCAATTCGAATATAAGGTCCCCTCGTCCAAGAATACTGGTGAGTGATATTTTAGTTAAAGCTTAATTCGTGCTAATTTATATTTATTTCCATTTATTAATTGATTAGTATTTATTTACACTTACCTAAATTAGTTAATATATGTATTAGAAGTGTTAAAATACTTTTTATACTCATAGATTGCGCCAGCTCTCTTTGCGAGGATGAATTGGAAGGAGACGCCGCGCGACCAGTCAACGAGCCTCTGCGTAAGTTCTTATAATTAACTCGGACCAATTAATTTCTTGTTGTTTTAATATATTCCTAATAATTTGAGAAATTATCGTTCATCAACAGTAATACCGGAGGAGCGGAACGAACCCGCCATCGACGAACGGGAGGCTCTCGATAAGTTCCGCGAATATCTCATCTACGGCAACAGGCAGGAGGCGCTGGGTGAGTGGCGATAATCGGCTAATTTGAAGTGTCGTTGAAAATGTTTGAGACGTCCCGTGTCGCATGTGCAGAGTGGGCGATGCGGTGCGGGCTGTGGGCGCACGCGCTGCAGCTGGCGCTGGGCGGGGAGCGCCGCACCCGCGCCGCCGTCGCCGCGAGGTTCCAGGACGCGCAGTCCCTCACCGACCCGCTGCGGACGCTGTACGCCGCGATGGCGGGACGCGCACCACCCGCGCTCGGCGTACGTACACACACACTCGCAGTCTACTTATTAGACAGACTTTACATATAAGTATTATTTATAATTTTTAAAAATGTTAAAAAACTCATTTTTTGTTTTAACCTGATTTCATCGATTTCCAGTGCATATCCGATGAGCGGTGTGGCGATTGGCGACCTCACGCCGCCATCCTGATGTCTAACGCGTCCGCGCGCCCCGACCGGGACCGAGCCAATATCACCCAGCTCGGTATAGCGCCGCCTCTCACACACTGGCTATAAATAAATGTTACCAAATTAACACCCTTCCGTCCGCAGGTGACACGCTCAACGCCCGCGGACTGATCTACTCCGCACAGTTCTGTTACCTGTCGGCGGGCGTGCCCTTCTCGGCGCACCCTCTGGCGCCGCTCACACCCTCGGCCGCGCCTTCCGCCGCGCCCCCACGCCTGTCTCTCCTGCTGGCTGACCCGCGCGCCCCCACGCTGCAGCACTTCGCCACAAACCGTGCAATATTCGCCACCGAGATATGCGAATACGCGATGTCGCTGAGCCAGCCGTACGTGCTACACGAGCTGGTGGTGTATAAGTTGGTGCTAGCCACGCGGCTGACGGACGCCGGCGAAGCCGAGCGCGCACTGCGATACGCGGAGCAGGCGGCGCGCGCACTCACTGCCGCGAGCGGGGTGGGCGGGGAGGCCGGGGGATCCGCCCCTCCCGGAGGGGGCGGGAACAACACGCGTGCACTCGCTAATGCCGTCGCCACGCTCGCAGACAGGTACACCAACTAGCTGTTTCGTTCATGTTCACTCTACGCCATATTCAAATAATTGTACTCTACCAATAAAACAATTTTCATAGGAACTTAAGCATCGGAAAAGGAAAAAAAACAGAGTGTTAAAAAATATGACGCCAGTAGTTAAATTCTATAGTTAACAAGAGGAACCAGTATACATATAATACAGATACAGTCTCATTAAAAACCAGAAAAAAATATGAAAAACATATTAAATGTATGTTTACATATATAAATAAATTAGGTAATTGCAGTCAATAAATTTACTTACAGGTACATTACTAACAGGCATTAATTAGTTTATGATTATGATATATATCATATCATAATCATAAAATAAATTGATTATTATAATGGCTAAATATTGACATAATAAATCTAATCTGTAATTTGAGTAATAATTCTGATTTAGTACATATTACTAGAACAGGTTACTTACGGATAGTCGCGAGTCCTCCACTGGTGAGGGATAACGTGTTTGGATATCCATACATATAATACATTGAAGGCTCTTTTTGTAAACCTAAATTAATAATTTGAAACAAAACGGTCCTACGAACGTATATATTAATATATATAAATATATTACAAATATTATTTGTGTGTTAATGAATATATATATATATATATTGCTTGTCTAAATGTCTGCAGTGGAATTCAATAGAATCATTGTAAGAAAAGAAAATATGGCCTCTGTTTAATTATAACATTTCTCAATTTTAATTCTTCTCGTTTCAGACTAAAATATTTCGACCCGGCGCTTCACGATGAGGCGGAGGGTGTGATCGAGGCGGGTGTGGAGGCCGAGGGAGCGGAGCCCTGCAGCGAGGAGACCTCCCCGCGACACCAGCAGTGGCTGAGGGACATCACCGCGCTGGCCGGGCGACGCACGGTGAGTGCACTGGGATATGATTTTAAAACCTTTGACACTTACCGAAGGCAAGACAGTCTGATAAAGGACATATTATGTTTTCAGGCTGAGGTGTCTCACGCGAGCAGTCCGCAGCCCGCGACCGTCGACCAAAACGCACAGTACTCTTGGGCGGACCAGGTACATATATATATTTCCTCGCTCCAAATACATATGAATCCAATGTACTTTTAAAAATATATATCATCATAAATTTTTTGTCAGGTAGAGTGTAATCAATATTGTAATCTTTTTAACATGAAATATTATATTTATTTCAGACGCTGCAGCATCAGCAGCAAGTGAGTGAGCAGCATCAGTATCCCGACCCGGTCGAGGAGGCGCCGGACTACGCGGCTCACTACTATCAGCAGCAGCAACAGCAGCAGCAGCAGCTCCAGCAGCAGTACACGGAGCCCGAGCCACAGTCCTATGAGCAATACGGCGCATCCTATGACGAGCCGGCGCAACCCTACGTCGACCCGTACTGGCAGACCGACACGCACTACGGGTATAATGACGTGAGTAATTTGATCGCCAATTTCGGTACTTTCCTGCGGTTATTCTATAACTGCAGTAGATATTATTTAAAAGTCATTAAGTTAGTAAGTTCGTATTCTACATTTTTCCTTCCGTTCAAAGTACTTTTGAAAATATTATATTTAATTTATTATTCACCAATCGATTACGCGATCAGTTCCGTAAGTGTCTATTGACACGAGGCCGTCGCATAGTGAGGGTAGCGTGGTGTGTCGGTGGAGTGTGCTAACGCGTGTTGTGGGGGCAGCCCGCGCAGCCCCCGGGCCTGCGGCGACGCGGCCCTGGCGCGCGACCGCCCCGTCCCGCCGCCGACGACGCACACACACTGCGGCCACACCGGGGGAGCTCACACACTAAATTAGAATCACCGGATGACGAGCCGTGCTCCCCGTCGCTGGTTGCTCAGCGGCTGCGGCGCTGCGCGGCACCGGCACCGGGCGCGCGGCCTCGTTACGGCACGCTGGTGGGCCGCACGGTGGAAAATTGGGCGCTGGCGGCAGCGCAGGCGCGGGCCGGCCGCCCGTTGGTCTTCGGAGGCACCTACCCCATCGACGAACCGGAAAGCGAGACGGAGACCGCTCCTCGAGACACCCGCGAACGAGAGCCCGAGGAGCGCCGCAGGTTGCGGGAGACAGTGGAGCGCAGCGTGCGTCGCTTCGAGGCGATGCTGGCGGGGCGGGGGGAGAGGCGGACCGCGGGATGGGTGCGAACCTTTGAGATCGACGAGCCGCTGGGTGCTCTGGAGTGTCCACCCCCACCTAAAGGGTCCGACGAGCGAGTGTATCTCGCGGGACCCAAGACGTATGACATCGACGAACCCGTCTCTTTTATATAACTCTTCGCCGTCCATTGGCACCGAACCGCGTCAAAGATGGCGGAAGAAGCCTCCGAGGAACGGAAGGAGGACGCTCGCGCCGTAGCATTTAGCACGCGTTTCTTTTATCGTTATTTATTTACCGCACCGCAAATGAATTTACATAGACCTGTGATATGTTAAACGATCTGGTTTATTTATAATATGATATAATGTAGTTTGTTTTAAATAATTTATGTTTGTTGGAATCACCTTATTAATGTTATTGTGTAAATTAAATATACTCAAGGACAAGAAATCGAACACTTTAAGTGTTATTTTCACTTTATCATTCTGTCCTTCAGCGGGGATATCTTTTTTTTATAAATGTGTTTCAAGTTTCATTCGTAATTTTAGATTATTAAAGATTCCATAAACACAATCTGTAATATTTCATACAAATATTTAGCCTAAACATCCAAACCTCGCTTAACCTATCTTCGATATTTTGCTATACAAAATATTAATTCACTTTGCGTCGTGTTTTTTTTGGAACGTGACCGCGACGCAAAGTGAGGTATGGGTGAGCTTAATTCTTTTAAACTTTTAATAGTCAAATTATCGGAGATTACCGCAAATAAACATCGTGACACGAGATTTTTATATATAATGATTTTTTCCAAAGGAATTCTGTCCTTGAGGGTATGTTAATATTGTTGCCATGTAGAGTAGAATTTATGTTATTATTAAAAGCACCAGTATTTTGTGTTGTTTGTAACGTTATTAAAGTCTATTATCTAACAATACTTTGTTTTGTTTCCCTCAACTTTAAAAATTGGTCTTGGCGTTCATTTCAATGTTATAGATATTCAGATTTTTCAATGACAAAATATAGAGTAAACATCTAATTTAGTATAATAGCGATCGACGCGTTTAAGATAATAGAATGCCTCTCCTCCCAGGGTGAAGCTTCGCGACCAACGATCACCATGCCGGGAGCACGCAGCCCGCCACCCGTGAGTACACACATACACACCTACATACACACACACACACAAACCTACACACACACACATACACGCGCACACACACACGCACCCACGCACACACACAAAATCACATATACACACACACACACACAGATACATACATACACGCATGCACACTTATATATAACCGCACAAACTCATGCATACATACACGCACATACACAAAACGGTTAACACAATTCTAAAAATATTATTACTTTTCAAAATTAATAATACTTCGTTTACTATTTATTACCTAGTTCAATTTTATAAAGTTAAGTTGGTCTGTATTAATGGTTAGTGTTCCTGACCGATAAGACAAGGTCACGGGTTAGACTCCTGTAATTCGTGTGATCCAATGATTTGATACTATTTCGTTTCTGTTATACCTTTCTACGTTTGTTAAAGCCTAAAATTATATCATTCTGGTGTTCCATATTCAAAAACAAGTTAAATCTATAGCAGCAAGAGGACCGCGACACTGAGAGTCCTAAGCCAGCCGGCAAGGAAGTGAAGGCGGCGGAGGGAAGCTCGGGGGGTGCAAGCGGCGGCGGGGGTGTGGCCACGGGGGACAAGAAGGGCAGCGGCTGGCTGTCCGGCGTGCTCAGCAAGCTAACTCTGCGGGCACCCAACCAGATGATCCTCCCCGACGACACCAACCCCACAGTGAGTCACGCGCACGCACACACGCACACGCACGCACGCACACACACCCACTTCAACCTCCCCACGCTCATGTGACCTATATTTGGGTATATAATTCCCCCGCTTGTGTATTACGTTTGACGTTGCTGATAACGCTTCTTATATGACTAGTTATATATTCATATATCAAAAGTGGGGGCGGTATTTATAACATTTATAGTAAATTTGTGATATATCTATGTATGTATGTATGTATACTTTTGTGACTCGAACGTAATAAATTACTTTATTCATTGACATTGTTTTATTGTACCTAAAAAAAAGTCTATATTTATGAGAGTAGTACATTACCACAGGTGAGTATACGCGGGGTGACGGGAATAAATGTTTTCGGTTAAAAATATTATATTATTATCTTTCTGTGCTTCTCTTAGATCGTGTGGGATGCGGAGAATAAGCGGTGGCGCGACACGGCCTCGGGCGATCTCTCGGAGCACGCGGGGCCCCCTCCCCCTCCTCCCACCGGCCCCCTTCCCCCGGCCGTGCCCCCACACCCGGTACCGTCTCCAGGGCTCGGCACTTCAACCCCGCTGTCATCCCCCGCCCCGCCCCCCGGCAATATGTTAAGGATGCAGAAAGGACGACGTGAGTCTGTCACCGATACATATATATATTTAAACCTATTTTTATTAACCGTGACATCTCTTCCATCAGTCATAAAGAAGTCGTACGTGGACGTGCTGAATCCGGGCGGTACGGCCACCGGTCCGTCGGTGGCGCCGCCGGGGCCCCCGCCGCCCGCCCCCGGCGCACCCCCCGGGCCACCCCCCGCCTACTTCATCCCGGCGCCTATCTCTCATCAGGTACACACAACAAATTTACATATATTAGTAAGAATCAAACATGTCTCCTTTGGAGGTCTGTTTTGGGTGCTCTGCCAACTGAGCGACTCTGCCGTTACCAGTAGTCATAGTCTTTAATTATACATTTACTAAAAAAAATACTCAATACATTTATAGACAGTTCCAAATGATTGTAAAGTTGGAGGGATATCAACTTTGTAGTATAAATTATTATCAAAAATGTTTATATACGCTATCAGGAGTCGGAGCGCGTCCCCAACGGACACTAGCAGGTACAGAACGATTACTACAACTATGACTACGATGTATCAATATAACTATATATCTATATATCATCTATGACACGTTAATTAATTATGTATCCTTCCAGGGAGGTATCTACGACCCCTCGCAGACCACCGACGACTACCGCACCGGTATATGAAGCACACCAACAGTGTTAGGGAGATTTTTAATCTGTGACTTGTACTCAATTGGAAAATCGGCTTTCATTTCACCTAAAAATCGGTGGCCGATCATTGACATGAACCACGGATAAGATACGTCCGATGTTACAGGGTTATCATTTGCTGCGAACATTCCGCTCTATTTTACTACAAATTATCAACTTAGTAAACTACCCTAAATCATTAATTCAAAGCTAATAATTTCCATATTAAATACGTTAAAAAAATAGGATTCAAATTAAGTTGGAAGGTAGCTTTCAATCAATAGTCGCGGCCTTCATGGATATATGTTGTATTTTTTTTCAATATAAATATTTTTTTTTAGACTTAAATAATTTCGGGCTGATTAATATTAAAAAGACAAAGGTTAACAACAATTGAACTCGAATTAGAGACCTTTTTATAATAAATTATTTAATTATGCTTCTTTAAGTGTTTCTTCATGTACTCTAGATTTCTTCTATTTATAACATTAATGATAAATTCAATATATTTATTATATGTTTTATTTTTTTTTTCTTTTCGTATCTTTTAAATGTGAATTAATTATTATGTAGAATAAATCTTTATATTTGTATAAATCATTCAATTAAATTAATGGGACATGTATTTGTGGTATTTATTAAATTAACGGTGCAATAGAATCTTTATTTTATTTTTGCCAACGAAATAGACATAGACAATAAAATAATAAGACATTAGTTTAATTTTTTTTCTTGTTTGTTGTACTGTAAGTAGCAGTTAGTGTACAGAGGTGTGCTGGGCGGTGCCGGCGGTGTGGTGCGGCCGCGTTGTATTGTATCTGTATATTTGGCGCGAACGCGATACTTTGTATTCCGAAATGTATTATAATAATTCACTGTATGAAAATTATTTAAATAAATTGTTTATGTTAATGCTTTATAGCTTTATTATTTTCTCCTATCCAAGTATTGATATCGTGGTAATCATTTATACACAACTCTTACCCTCTCACACGCGTCTCTCTCTCTCTCACGCGCCTCTCTCTCTCTCACGCGCCTCTCTCTCTCTCACGCGCCTCTCTCTCTCTCACGCGCCTCTCTCTCTCACGCGCCTCTCTCTCTCTCACGCGCCTCTCTCTCTCTCACGCGCCTCTCTCTCTCTCACGCGCCTCTCTCTCTCTCACGCGCCTCTCTCTCTCTCACGCGCCTCTCTCTCTCTCAGGCGCCTCTCTCTCTCTCACGCGCCTCTCTCTCTCTCACGCGCCTCTCTCTCTCTCACGCGCCTCTCTCTCTCTCACGCGCCTCTCTCTCTCTCACGCGCCTCTCTCTCTCTCACGCGCCTCTCTCTCTCTCACGCGCCTCTCTCTCTCTCTCACGCGTCTCTCTCTCTCTCTCACGCGTCTCTCTCTCTCTCTCTCACGCGTCTCTCTCTCTCTCTCACGCGTCTCTCTCTCTCTCTCACGCGTCTCTCTCTCACGCGTCTCTCTCTCTCTCTCACGCGTCTCTCTCTCTCTCTCACGCGTCTCTCTCTCTCTCTCACGCGTCTCTCTCTCTCTCTCACGCGTCTCTCTCTCTCTCTCACGCGTCTCTCTCTCTCTCTCACGCGTCTCTCTCTCTCTCTCACGCGTCTCTCTCTCTCTCACGCGTCTCTCTCTCTCTCTCACGCGTCTCTCTCTCTCTCTCTCACGCGTCTCTCTCTCTCTCTCACGCGTCTCTCTCTCTCTCTCACGCGTCTCTCTCTCTCTCTCACGCGTCTCTCTCTCTCTCTCACGCGTCTCTCTCTCTCTCTCTCTCACGCGTCTCTCTCTCTCTCTCTCACGCGTCTCTCTCTCTCTCTCACGCGTCTCTCTCTACTTTTACTTTAATATTTTCTACACTCTTTACTTTTAGTTATTTCTATCATTACCTGCCTTATATAATAAAATAACTTTTAATTAACGATCAATGTGACGGCGTGCGGTAGGGACAGTTTACGCGCCAAATCCAATTTTAGATCTAGAAATTATGGCCCGAACTAGCCGTAATTCTATCATAGTATACTTTGTTTGAAGTATAAAGATAAAATAACTAGGGGCGCCAACAGACCCTCAATTTCGTCTCGCTGCGCTCGCGAAATCTCGGGTGACGTTAGCATATTGAGCGAAGCAAGCCCGCGCGAAAAAAAATCGAACAGGGGGCTAGTACAATTCGATTAAAAAAATTCTTCACGCGCTTATCATTGTAAAGCATATTTTTCGCGCGATTTTTTTTCCCATTGACTTCAATCATATATCAGTTTTTTTTACGATTTTTCCTCAATTACATGACAATTACCAAAATTTTTTAAACCATCACCTAATGTGTGTCTTTTTGATTGCAAAATTTCATAATTCTCCGTCAAGTAGTTTTTGAGCCTATTCGTGACAAATAATGTGAAAAAATCTCCAGTAGAACGCTCGCTTCGCTCAATTACCATATCAAAGACATTTTTGAGTTAATTTGTAAAAAATAATATTATTACTTCAGCATATTGCGGTTTAAATACTTTTTTTGGCTGTCGTTTCTTCTTAATTTAATTATTTTCTCTCTCTATATACACTCACAGGCACAATTAACCGCCCACCTAGTATTTCCTTCAATTTACAGAAATCGACAAATTTAGACCACATTTTATGAAAGGTACATTGAAAGCTACGTTTAAGATCTTGAAAAAAAACTAAATTCTTCAAACAAGGTGTTTTATTAAACGGTAAATTCCAAAAATCGATTTTAGGAAAATTTTCGATAAAAATTAATCAATTTCAATTTTGAAAAACGTGGTCTGATTAAAAAGAAAATTTAAAATTAATAATGGGTGGTGCTGCTTTGGGCTCCAATGACTTCTTGAAGCTGGTTTGCCATTCCATCCATGAAATCTTGGATATCTAATTGGGGGATATTGTGCCACTCCTCTACCACAGTCGTCTTGAGCTCTCCTAGTGTCGTAGGTGCCGGTACTCTTGCTCGAACACGTCTTTTGTGGTTGTCCCCAATGAACTCAATTGGGTTAAGATCGGGACTGCGTGCCGGCTATGGTAATACTTGAATACCGACCTTATTAGCTGGTCTGCGCGAGTATGAACCTGTCTCCCGAAATCGTCTGGTGGCATCCCGTACCGTAGTTCGAGGTACACCGAGTGTACGGACGATGCGACGTTGGCTCTACCTGGCGTCAGACAAAGCCACTGCCCTAGCTGCACCAGTTGCATCGAGTGGCATTTTTTACAGTTACAAACAATAAGCAAACACTAGAAACTTAAACGAAACAATATTCACACACTATGGTAGAAAATAACAGGAAATGTTAACACGGGAATACAACGGCAACAATGTCAAATAACGACAAAATTCCAAAAACCTGTTGGTGGCACAAAATTAGGAAACAAATTATGAGTATAAGTATTTAATTTATTGCTAGAGTAGCCACTTGACAAAAAACAAAACAGTTGCTAAACCAACAACAAACAGGGCGACGAATGATAGAGGTGGGCGGTTAAATGTGCCGGTGAGTGTATATGATACTCGGTTTTATTATTATCGTAATGGACATGTTTTATACCATATTTATATATCAATAGAATGTATCTAGAACTTTTCATCTATCGTTCGTCTTTGAACGTACAGTTTTCTGCAATTAAAAGAAATCACAGACGTGAGCGGTATATACAAGGCAACAATGTTTTAATGTCATTCATATTTTGTCGGATTAGCGTCAAATAAAGTGACTAGGCGCCTTAACGTCATACGAAGAAAAATTAAGGCGAAGTTTTCAAACACAAAACAAAACTTTTAGGTAAACACAAAAGAGACTTATAATTTTACGGAGAACGGCAACAATGTTTATATTATTAACACCTTTTTTCTAACTTATGATGTTGATATATTTCAAAATTAATAATTAGCAATTTCATGGTAAAGGAATATAGAAAGCGATTCTTTTTAAAACTTAATATCAAATCTACTTTACGAAATGGTTTAATTTTATAACGATAACAGAGAATCGTATTTTCTTTCCTTTATAGGCAGTCTAATAACAGGCAGATAGGATGGATACTTACGACAATGACGATATAATTATTTATCAACAATATTTATTTACGGTTATATTTTAGCATATTGTGGTTACAATCAAACATGAAGCATGTCAGTCGGTCCCAGTTGCGGCGGCCGCTAGCTGCAGCCCGGCGGCTGCCAGCGACGCCACCACGAACCCAGCCACCAGCACCGAGCACGCCACCAACCCCTTGCTCATGCCCATACCCGTGCCATAAACACCGACGTTTTTATTGAGATATAGTAAATTTTTTGAAGCTGTCACAATTCTTTGATGATGTGACATTATTTATTCTTCTTAATTTCTTTGCGTCGAGTTTTTTTGGTACGACTATTTGAGTTTGCATTAATAACAGAACGCCGTTCCTAGACGTTTTGAACTCTTGTTTAAAACTACTAATCGCATCTATTGACAGTATTATCAGTATCATTTTGAAACACAATTAATTTACAGGTCATGTTTTCCTGGCAAATATTTTTTCACCCTACTCCAATCCTACAGGTACTTCAAAAGTAAGCACATAAGTTTGAATATATATCTATATATATATTCATACTTATGTGCTTACTTTTAACTATATACTGCAGTTTTATTATATTATTAATAACCAAGCATTATGGGATCATAACTTTGGTAAAACACTAACTAACGTCCATTTAAATGAATACTTTTTCAGTTTTGTAATTGAGTATTAACTAAGTATTAGTGTAATATATGAGATATGTATGTATGAGGTATGTACGTATGTAAACTCTTAAGAGGGTCCTCTCTTAGTTCTTTTCTATCTGCTAAAACTAGTAAAGATCTTTATTAATTGTAAGCAATAAAAATATTATACACTGTATAAAATGAACAACAGAATAAAATGTTAAAAAAATAAAATTATCAGCACACGAAAACGAATATACTCGAATATGTATGTAAACTATGTATCACTTAAGTAAAACCAAATAAAACGGTGAAGTTTTTGAACATTTAATCGTCCTGAAGAACGGAATCGAGCCAATCTCTATGTAGCGCCAGGGCGACGTACAGCGCAGGGCGGCAAGAGAGACCGCAGGCACCATCATCGCTCATGACGCCTAGAAGTATGCGCGCGCGCATCAGCGGAGCGCCACCGCAAGGACACGTGACCCCGACCTCTGCCCTCGCCTCGGCCCGACCTAAGCACAGTACCGATGCCACACCACCAACACCTCGTACTGCTGCGCGCCCTCCCGCTAGATGTCGCGCCGCCCACGTCTCCGCGGGGCACTGCGACCTCACCAACTTGTACACCGACACTTCATGGACTCGACGATCTGAATTATCCGTTTCCGTGCTGTTGTTGAAAAATATTTAACTCTAAATATTCTTAATTAAAGAAAAATATAAAAAAGAACTTAAGAACAAACCTAAATTTACCAAAACCCAATACCCCGAGCCGTTCCCCCAAAGTTATGAGGGAATTGTCCAGCAGAGTTGGCAATGTAATGGTCGGGCTGCCGTCTTTAACGAGCACATCATGAGATTTTATGGCGACTAGATCATAACTTTTGTTGACACCTCGATATTCGGGATGTATAATTACATCCGTCAATTCATGTGTTACTCCCTGGGAGTCCTCTCCGTACCTCTCCATCATCACGAACGAGTCCAAGGCGTCAACCTCTTCTATTGCTTCTACACAGCTGGCGGCGGAGAGCGTCCAATGACTCGATACAATGGTGAGTGTGCATCCGAATAGTATATCCCGACGATGCCGGATCTTAACAAGAGCAAGGAGAAAGTTTTTCCTGACATTGTCCACAATATCAACATCAGAATTACTTTCCATAAATGTGTTCGTACTAACTGATTTTAGAGACTGCGATGATAATATTACATTGTTAAAATCAACTCCATTTTCCACGTTTGATGGAGTAGGAACTGTCACAACTTTTCGTCCTTCGTAATAATGTACTAGTGCGTCTGTTTTATGAGACGGTGTCCACGTACACTCTATTCCTTTACCTAATGTAGACGGTGTGAAAGATTGAATTGAGAATTGAGTAGATTCTATGATTTGATCAACTGAATTGGAGTGGTCAACTGAAAATATTGGTGTGGGTGGCTTTGTAATATCCCTGGGACTTGCAGATGTCATCGCACTCTCAATTTCCTGCTTGTCTCTCACGCAAGCAAGGAAATGCAATACAAGAAAGATTAGGAACGCAATTAATACTATAAGAAAGATAACTTGCAACAACGATAAATAAATTTCCGTTTTCGTAAATGATTTGCACCATCCTTTGAATTCCTTCAAGCACACTTCGCACATTATATAAAATACATTTCATTATAAATGATAAATTAATGATTGACGACTCATAACCACATAGATATTAAATATCCACACTATTAATAAATAACTAGTTGTTGCTCGCGACTGTGCCTGCCCTCTTCTAACTTTAGACAAATCCATACCTTTTAGTAATGTACTTACTTATATCGGAAAAAAAATCACAGAAAAATTTGAAAATTTCACGAAGTGAAATGTATTTTCTATCTTGCCTAAAAATTATATAAAAGACCTGTTCAGTATTCTTGTTATAATGTAATTTTTAGTTTTTCCAGGAAGCAAACCTAATTTTGTGTTATTCAGAAAAATCTGAGAATTGTTCGGTAGTCACAAGCATCCAATATCTTGATTTAGATTTGAGATTATAAGCCAAAAACTAACATTTTCTTATAATTTAAATAAAGTTCAGTAAATATTGTTTAATATAGTTACAACATAACCCAAATCAGTTTTTTTTATATTTTCCCGCGAAAAATTTAAAAAGAAAAGTATTTTGACAGGAGGAATGTCTTATAATGATATGAACAAATTCATTAAAAGTATTTGCAGCTATAGTATACGTTGTAATTAATATTTTTTCGATAATTTAATATTCAGTTCTAATTTTCTTTTTGGTTATGAGGTAAATAAAGGTCTGTGCGATGAATTATGAGGGTGCTAAGGATTTAGGGTACATCAATCTAAGGCTAAGCAAAGATTGTTAGTATAAAAAAACTCATGAGAAAAAAAAATTGTTAATAGGAATTATGATTATATAGCAAATAAATTTATACAAACTTAAAAATATTTATTTTTATAAATTACACAAAATAAAACTATTTCATTTTTGTAATGTTTATTTACTCCTTAACAACAACTTATCCAACCAGTGTGATCTGCAATCCAAGATTGAGAATTCTTTGAATGCTATGAAACTTAACTTAATCTTTACTTTTCTTATGGTTTGTGGAGGCATATTTATTTTGGTGGTCCTTTGATATTTTTAGAATCAATTATTATTGGCTTTATAAATGGTCTTTCACGGCATCCAAACCTAAGCTGTCCAGATTCCTTCCGTCCTCCAAACCCACCCCCAAGTCTCCGTGGCCGCCAGCCCCGTAGCCTTCTCTCCGCTTCCCTCTCCACTATAATTTCTGAACTATCTATATATTCTTTATGCATGTCTCGTAAAGCTCGGTCCATACTAGAAATGCTCTCATATTCCACAAAAGCGTACTGCTTTGATTTGCCAGTTACTATGTCTTTTACAAGTCTACAATTAATTATTTTTCCAAACTTTGAAAATTCCGAATGAATTGTATCCTGTAAGTAAAATATGTTCCTTGTAATAAAAGTATGTATTGTCTATTTCATACCTGGTAAGAGAATGTTGTATTTTGTAGAGAGAAATGAAGCTTCTTAGCATTGTATTGACTGTGCGAGTGCCGGGCCCATTGTGTTGCAAGAAGAGCAGTGTAAACAATCCCTGGGACATGCAACCCAGGTGTAGGTTTAAGGGACTCCTTTACTAAGGCTAGGCTAATATATATTCTAAGGAAATTTATGTTTAAGAAAAAATCACACAGTAGAAATATTTGTAGAAATGCATTATACCAAGCAATATTAATAGAAGATATTGGTGACTGCTCAGGTTCATCTGGATTATGCAAAGATACTAACAAATGGCAATTATGAAAAGGTAAAAGATAATAATTAAAATTGCTAACATATTTTGTTACGCAAGTATAAATGATCTCTTGACTTGATGCTTGATAAGTAGCACATTTTATAGGGTATGTAAGAGTTTATCTTTGAAGTTATATCACCAACTGCACCTACAAGCAAACCTAACAGGTTTATCAAAGGATATTGGTGGAAACCTTGAATCAAAATGATATCATAATAGTAAAAGTATCAGGTTATATGTTAATTTAGAATCGAGCCCTGAGGGACGAGTACAAAGAGTCTACTACCTGTGTCGTCCGCGGGTTCAGTCGTGCGATGAATATTGTGTGATGCGGGTCACCCTTCACTTTTTTATTTGGAACATATTCAGAGTTAAGCGCTCTCAAAATTGCATGGTCATGAGGTTCAGTATCTGTAGCTACAAATCCAAGGGATTTTTTTAAAATCAAGCGCCTATAAAAAAGGTTTATGTATTTATTATTTACCATCAATTGATCCTATTTTTATTGGATCATACGTAGTCGTAGCATATTTATTAAACTTATTGTCAAACATTGCCATTATATTAAAAATAAATTTAATTTTTAAATCACTATATTACGTATACATTACAAAATGTTTTCATTATTTATTTACTACTACTTTAAATAACGTTTTTTAATTTGCCGACTGCTGTTGTATTGACAGTTACAAGTTTGACATCGCCATTCTTTACGTTCTAAAACTATTTTTTTAATGGTTATTGCCATTTAAGAATTATTCCTATTTACGAAAAATGATGTTATAATTGGATGTACTTACGACGTCACTGTGACATCAATAAAATCATTCTTATATTGTTATCGTCATATAAGTGATTTATATTTAAGTTTACTATGAAAAGCCTTTCTTATGATATATTCCAATGAATTCTATTACATGCATTAAAGAACGGTAAACTTTCGATAACATCATTCAGGATGTGCTTAGTTTGTTCTATGTTTACTGGACGCAAAAAGGTGACTTGATATTATAAAAGAAGGGGTACTATATGGGACTTCCACCCACTAAACCAACAGTTGCCGCCGTCGTCATAGCAGGATGCCCGGAAATCAGAATATACGGCGGGGAATTATACCTTAACTCAAATAGCAAAAGAGAAAGACAATCGACAAGTAAAAGAAATAACATAAAATAATTACTAATCATTAGAAGTTTAAGCACCTTGGCTTTTTTATAGTAAGTAGTTTTTGGATTTAAAAAAATTTAAAGCTCACATTAAATTTAAAAATTTTGTTACAAAGATTAAATATACAGTCGTTAAGCGATTAAATATTGTATAGAAGGTTATCATATATATTATATGATGTACATATAAAAGTAAATGCTAGATGTAGCGTATGGCATTTGCGTGCGTACTAAGATATCAATACTATAGCAGTAATACCTATTAACGAAAGTTATTTTTGCCTACAAACTACTCAGTAGTTAGGCGGAGTTTTTATTTAGTAACGTGCATGTATTATTTTGCTTTTTATAAAAAAAAAAAGTCCAGTGTCTTATTTCCATAGCCACAGCCATTTCCAAAGTGATCTATTACAATTTTTAGTATAAAGATAAGTCTTTTTTGTAACACGTTTTGGATTCTAATTTATTCTCTCATAATAATTATTGCTGTGATAGATTTGTCAATACTAAAAAAACATGTTTCTTTTATGAGAGTTTCAGTTCGTTCGTACCTTGAACTTTTGATACTGGTGTTTCAGAAGGTTACGTGCTATCCTCTATTCTTTATCAAGTAATTTCTTTGATATTTTAAGAAATCGTAAACATCTTAGTTTGCCATTCTTCATCGGTCAAAAGCGGGGTGGATAAATTCAGTTCAACGGTGCATCCGTTCCGTCGTCGATCATTAATAATTGATTTGTTAATTATAAATATAAGTCAATTATGCTTATTTTATATACTCTATTCATAATAAAAACATTTTATTTTATATTTATTTGGTATCGAAAATAACATTTTCGACTACATGATATGTATTACCAATATAAACAATTCTAATTACGGTATGAATATCTTCGCTACCTTAAGTCAGAACTTTTATCAGTTTGTTATCCCAAATAATAAGACTAAATTTACTAGTACACAGTAATATATAATATGAATAAACAAATCTTTAAATTCATCCAAGATCCAAACGTGAAACATAATTGATTTAGATTTACTTACACTTATTTCCTTATTTACGTTGTTATTTATTACGGCAGTTGTCCTTTCTGAATAATTCAAAATTGCTAATAATCATTCGGGATTTTACGTATATTTTATTTTATTGAATTTAATAAAAGGTATCTAGCATTGGTGAAAGGATTGTTTTAATTTAATTGAAACTACAATTTATTGAAGGTGATACAAGATTCGGTCGTGAGCACATCAAATAAAAAAAAAACATTTTGACAATTCATAAAATACATCAAATAAAAGTCACATATTGTAATTGAAAAGCATGTTCCACTATTATTTAAGACTAAATGAATATTGTTATCCAATATAACCTCTTTTGTTTCATGTGCACAGCTATTTTACATTAATCTGCCAAATTATGTAAACTAACAAATATAAAAAAATATACAATACCTAACGTATTCCAATATGTAAGATACCGCGGTGTATGAACGTTTTAGTTGTGTTAATCGATACAGTAAAATGATTCAAAACTTAATATCAATTTATCTATCATAACTGCGGTAGGATTTAGTAGAAAATGTTGTCCATTGCTAATGCGTTTAAAATAACTAACATAAGGATCCAATTATTGGAGACTTAATTATATATATACATTAAAAGCATCTTAACATGTTTATATTTAGATTATATATTTATTTATCAAGGAAGCACTTCCAGGACCTTAGCATTTTAATATTAAGATATTGTACTCTTATTAGCTGCAACATTTACCTGAATTGAAATATTTTATCACAGAATCAAAGAAATTTTCTTATATTGTTTCATAATATATATTCATACGATAAACAATTTAGAAAAAAATGAAGTTATTGCAATACACATGCTTCTTATATCTCACAGCTCGCCCTTGAATCATTATTGCAAAGTTTTTTTTATAAAATATTACATATAATTTTATCACTCCAAGGCATCTTATAATTTCATTATGCTAGTGTATTAAGGTTCATTGAAGCTGAAAGACATCAATTATATGAAAAATAGCTGAACATGATGCTGCTTAATAGCAGAGGCCGTAAAATGAATTGATACAATGTCTATAGATAAATTAATACAATAATGGAATTTTCTGCAACACATATCAACTTTAAGATACATTTTCTGTAAATTCTCCTCACTTTGTCACAGTATAAGTTCCAGGCACAGTAGGCTTGTGCTAGTTCAGAGAGGGTGACTGGCCCTCATCCCACACCACATCAATACTGGGCCACTTAGTCTGTAGACATGTCAGCATGGGGTCGGTTGTGGCTGCCCTCATGGGACACTCTAGGAGCGCTGCCCGCCCAGTACGGTATGCCACCTGACCACCGGGATTGCTACGTGATAATCCATTATAATGATGCAAAGTGAATGTATCAGGTGCACCTCTTTCAGAACCCGGAAAGAATTCGTCCATAAAAGCACTCAATAAAATAATACCTAAATTTTCAGAATCTAGTTTCCGTCTCATCAATTCCACATACTCGGGCTCACTAACTAAGTCTGCTGCACAAAGGACATCTTGTAGAGCTGCCGATGGTATAAAATTATTTCCTTCAGGATCAAATGATCTAAAGATACGCTCAGCAGACTCCCCAGCTGTTTCAGGAGCTGCAAGTCTTCTTTCAAATGAGAATAGAACAGTAAGATGAGTCTCTGATGCCAGCACCCATACTGGATGTTTCGGATTTTTATAAAATGAGCCTACAGTACAATACTGCATGTGCTCCATAATAGTAAGAAAACCAATATCATTCTGACTCTCAATCCCCCGTAAACGCAGTCCTCCTACTACCTGATCATGGTCCCAGACATGTGCCACAGCTCTTCCTGTTAGCATTAAGTTAATTAGCCCTTGTGAACCATATCCATATGTTGAGTGAATTAAAGGGTCAGATAATTCTGAAAGTTCCATTTCTACAGCTTCAACACCCTTACTAAGAATGACACTATACAATAATAACAGAACACCATACTTGTCCTTCAAGATGCGAATATTTCTAGTGTAGAAAGCTTCCACCTCAGATATTGCTTTAAATGAGTGTACCTCAATCCGTCTATGAAAGTGGTCAATAGCATCACAAGACTGTTCCTCAGCGCTCACATTGAGGCCTGAGCTTGTTTGTCCTTCTGTATCATTCTTGCGATATACTGCAACATTGTACTTAGTAGCTAGACACTGACCTAAAATCAAACACACAGCCCTAACAAGCACAGAATTGCACTTCTCTGTTGTCAAGTCTTGAAGACTGTGACCCACTGTCTCAGAAAGGAGAATCTTAAGGAGAAACCCTTGAACCGGGGCGATAGCCGCGCAGGGTCCTCCTTCCTGTTGAATAAGCGCACTCGGCTCATCGGAACTGAAGTGAAATCCTTGAGCCCAACGTCGAAATACGTCTTCTTTCACGTGATCACCCCAAAGGAGTCGTCTTGTGCTGGCCAGCTCGCGCTCCAACGACACCGTGCCAGCGCTCATGTTATCTCTATTTTGTAATGCTATACTCGAGCCACTTGTTTCGTTTTCGTTTGAACCGTTCGGCATTTGCATGTAGTCTACGCCACCTAAAAATTACATCATAAATGTAAAAATTATAATTGAAAGCCGCCATACCGGCTTCACTTTAATGAAATATATTCCAGATTATCTATAACTACACAAAAAGAACATAACCACGTAGATAATAGTTATACTCACTAGAAATGCGAAGGTCATAGTAAATTAAAACATTAAATACTCATTTAATCTTTCCAAAAAATATTTTCACTATTTGTATCACCGTCATTGGCATTATAAATCATGCATAAATATGTATTTTAAAACTTTTCATATAGAAAAAGAAAAGAAAAGCTTACGACATAAAGGCTGCCATTTTTTAAGTAAAATAGCAACATTTATTTTCATGTCATTCCGTTCGATTACACGCAAAGAAAATTATTATTAAATATTTAGTTGTATCCTTGAATAAAATAAGAATATTAATTTTATAAAAATATTTTTTTATTACAAGAGGTGATATTGATAAATAAATTTACTGATATACTACTACTATATATATACTGATACCTAAAAAAATGGTATATTTTTAATATTTTATCCATAGTTAATGGAATTTGTCTACATGTAACCAGAGCACTGGCGGAGTTATACCTTCAAAATTGGATACTACCTACTACTGCTGTCAGATGATAGAAACGTAATTTTACTACATTTTTGACTCCTAGTCGTCTTTTGCGACACCAGCGAATACCAGAGTTATTCGTATTCTTATATGGGACCACACCAAACAATTGTTGTAAACTAAGTAATTACTTTTTATAAATTTCTTTTAATGTTCTCTTTGTAGACTATGTTTAATAGAATGTTAGAAGTTCGAAGATTATGTTCAAAATAATTTGTAAAGAAAGTAAAAACTATATTTTGTTTTATAATAGTGTTGCACCAGAGCTACAAGGATCTTTGCACGAGATATTCTGTATCACTATAGCACACATGGCATATTTGCCTTCGCTAACTATTATATTAATAATACTCTGTGACTATAACTGTGTTACTGGCAACATTAGATTGTATTAAAAATTAAATTGCCTTTTGCCACTTGCCAGTTTACATTAAGCAATCATGGATATTGGGTGTTGAGGCAGTGTTTATTTTTTATTTTCGTGATATATTTTTCGTTTTTATTTATGATTTACAAATCTTTATTAAACATTTAATTTGTTTAGTGAACAATGTATTATAAATTCACAGTGTCAATGCAAAGTTGATGTATTAGTGTATTGTTTTGTTGATATTTCAACATAATGAAGGTGGATACAGTCGTTAGGAGGCGACGCTCTGTGCTAAATTTCTCAGGTAGGTGTATTTTTTGTAAGTAATTATTCACTAAAATCAAGTTATTTATAAGGATCTTTCATTATTTACTAATCGATATATAGTTCTGGATAAAACATATATAATAATAACTAAAATAACTGTGAAAGGTATATTGTAAATGAGTAAATGGTCAAGAGAAATTTGTGTTACAATTCCAATTTAGTTATATCACACTACTAATTTAATTAAAAGTTATGTCTTTCTTAAAGTTCAATTAATTTGTATTAATTACAAAAAGTAAATGGTTTTACTATTTGATACTTGAGTCATTGATGAAGTTAGATAAGTTGACCAATGACTTAAGTTTTGACAAAACTAGAATGAGGTGAGTCAGAGGTATTAAGTTTAGGAAAAGAGTGCTTAACAAATGGGCTACAGTACTAATTAATTACATTTGGTGTCAAATTAGTTAAAACTTTTTCTAATGATACATCATATATATAAAATTCTCTATTCTAGCAATTATATTAAGAATATATGATTGTAAGAAAATTATTAATTAGGTTCATTAAATATAGTTACAATTTTTTTTTATATCTTACATTAAGTAAACTCACAACTTAATAATAAAAGAAGTGAACATCTGATAGCTATTTTGTCTGAGTAGTCTGTATTTTATAGCACCTTAAAAGACGGCAGAGAGTGAATAATAGGTGAATAATAACTTGTTGCTATTAATTTATTGTTACCCAAACTATTGTCAATAATCTGTTGGTCTCGTGGTTTGTCACCCATACTGCTGAACTAAAAATTGTGAATTCAAATCCTACCTGAGACAATTCTGCATAATCCATAGACTCTTTTAAGTTTAGGGTCACTTTATGTCAATTAATTGTTTGTGAAACACTGCAACACCACAATAGCTATTTTTATATTAAAAAAATAAAACTACAATATACAACTGGACGAGGAAACAATTAATATGTACAACAAATCAAGGAGTATGTGGAAACAATTTGTGTCAATATACACAATAGAACTAATCAATCCGATGTATTTCATGAACAAGTAACCAAAAAGCAATAATTGATTTTATTTAAAAGATGTGAAGTGTACATGAATTATATCTGAACCGATATTTGACAGCTGTGTTGAACATATACTGCCATTATGATAATAAAAGAACCTTAATAAAAGCACCTCATAAGGTTCTAGGCGTCTTCACCTTATAGTATAATATTCTTCTATTTTTATAACTGGACAAATAAATTTCTTGCTTACAGACATGATAGTTCCTGTAGAAAATAATGTTGTCACCAATCAATAGTATTTCATATATAATATGTAAGACTCAATATAAATAACATTAGTTCAATTTCAATATTAAAATTTTATACAAATTCGTTTTTAATATTCTATTTTTTGTTGTATTAGTTTTGTTTAATAGTTTGTTATCCTAAACTAAAAAATAATTATAAAGAAAAATTTATCAGATACCAAAGCATTCATAAATACTAAATATCAAATTGGTTCTACAATTTTATTGTCTTGTAATTAGGATCTAGTGCGTTTTTGTGTATTCCCTTAAAATGAGTGATCTTTTTCGGTATAATCAGTATATTGACTATAAATTTAATGGACTATATATCCCAGTTACTTCTTAACATAAGCACTATTAATATTATCAGAAACTGTCCAGTAATTCTCATGTGCTGCGAGAACTATTGTTTTGAGATCTGTGTGTGCTATGTTGATCTGTGTTCTGTGTAGCTGTGTGTGTTATGATATTTATAGATAAGAATTAGTTACAGCATAAAATATACTAATATAAATCTAAATTAGGTATTACGAAATATATATGACGAATTATTTACATTAAAATAATAAACAAACATACAATAAACAATAATCTATTATAAGCATAACAATCTATTGACACAATACACTATATAGAAATAATTTAATAATAATGCCGTCATATATAGTGACGTAAAAACTTGTAGTAATGATCAGGTGGCATTGTGAGCACGGGATAGGGGGCGTAGGCGCAGGCGCAGGCGCAGCGGTCGCGTGCCCAGTGACGCGTTGCGTCTCGGCCTTCGCCTCGCATTTAATATCTTTTGCCTCACATTTCTATGTTTTCTATTAACTTACCTTTGACCGTGATTCGATTAGTGAACCTTGTTTTTTAACTCGAGAAGTTTTACTTTCCAAGAATGTTAAATATTTATCGATCGGTTAATAATACGAGTGTTGCAGACAATGGCGGACCGCTCACCGGCTTTCAGACGTCTTATAAATATAAAGCGAATACTTTACATCAATGTATATTTTTTATTACCATAACAATACTAGCCGAATGACCTTGTGGTCTGACATTAATAGTAATAAATGTGTGAATAATAATTTACCTACATATTTGTTAACCGCTATTTCGATTACTTGGATTACATTACCATTATTATGAATGTTTCCTAATCTTTTTTTTTTAAATATCATTTTAAAAAGAAAATACATAGTTAATTGATTCAAGATGATTTTATGGTACGATTTGTTCTGCTGAGATATTATTAACTGCAGTACAATTAGTTTCGAGTTTATATTCAAATAATTCTGATGAAATTTTCTTTCCCACAGAACGGTATTGTCTTTGTTCTAATGTAATGCTACTTACTTACTCTGGTCTTATGGTTAAGTTAGTAAAAATATTGCTCCTACTATACGCGGTTTATTGAATAAATGGTTTTTTCTCTTATAATACTTAACGTGAATATGCGTAATCCAAGATCCAACATGATTCTGCCCGTAAATTGAAAGTATATATAGATAAGGCCACCTTTATGTGTATGTTATTTTTAGTTTTTATTAAAAATCATACGACCTTCGTGAATTAAGAATAAAAGCAGATTAAATTACTTAGTTTAAAACAAAAAAATAGCATTGAAATCAGTTACTTAATTGCGTTACATTATTATAGAGTATAGATATACAAACAGAGACAAAGAACCCTAAGTATACGTCCCGCTTTGGGATTTAAAAATGAAGACATAAAAAAAAAATAGAATATTCTTTAGTTAGTCTAGTCTATACTTTTATAGTCTAGCTAGACTTTTATATAGTAAATTCAACCACGCTTTCCCCTCACTTATCTGTATACCTTAATTATATAGGTTTTGAACAGCTCGATACGTCTAGCCGAGGGTTTGTGTTCAAGTCTGAATTAATATACACTGTCGGGCCATTCTACTAAATATATATATATATATATATATATATATATATATATATACATATACATATATATATATATATAAATATCAACAATAAAGAAAATATCATCCTACTAATATTGTTGTATTTATGTTTGTCACTTTCACGCAAAATCTATTGACTGGATGTAATATGTAATACATAAGAATAAAATCTGGGCTACAATTTATTATATTCAACCAATACGTGCGAAGCCGAAACAAAAGCCTTTTTTCTAGTCTTTTTTCTTAAGTTCAAAGTTATACAGCCACTTATGAAATATTTTAAAAGTTGATAAATAAAAGTGTGGTTCTTGAGTATGACTTTCAAGTGTTACCATATGAAAACATTATTGGTACTTAACATACACATTTGTTCGATCCTTTGACAATTTTTTTTACTGAACACTTTAAAAAAAAAAGAAATCTCCATGTTATGTTACAACTTTAAGAAATCTCTAGTTTTTATTTAACTTTCGTTTGCTCTGCATTGTTTAGAAATTGTGATGAGTTAACATCTTTTTAGAAAACTATGTGCATTTTATCGTTTAGATAGAGATCTTTTCTCGGTAAAGAAGAGCAACTTTTTAGGTAAATTATAATACCACAGATAAGTTATTTATTTTCAAATTAAGAATAATAGTTTTGTTTATGAATTGTCTTCCGCGTTCGTGTTGTAATATATGTTATATGGATTCGATGGGATTGTGTGAAAGTAGCATTATCTCACTCACTGTTACGGTCCAAGTGTCGAAATATTAAAAAATTGTTGATATAATTTATTGATTATAGTGAAAAAAAAATCGATTTAACATTTCATATTTTTTGTATTGCATTTTTATCTTTTCTCACGACCTTTATGAAGAGGTTTTTTTACGCTTTAAGTTAGATCCATTAAAGTGAAAGAAATATATATTTTTTTGAGTTTGAAAATTGTTAATAAGTAATAATTTAAAATACCAAGATGGCGGATCTATTAACAATGATTTCCGTCGTACGTTAAACACCTCCGCGTCATTATGAAGATGATATCTCAAACGTTAGTATATAGTTGAGTTTCTACCGTTGTCTGTGCGTCTGTTCGCACGATACGACATTGTATTATTCTCACACGCTCACAAAACATTATATAGAACTGTAAACATTAACACTGTTTTAATATAAAATGTAATACATAAAACAAACTTCATTGCAAAAACAAATTGAATAATTAACGGCTGGTGATGTATATTTCATATATTATAAAAAAAAATACAACAGCTGATAAATAATAGTAGACTGATCTTATATACTATTTTATTATTCAATTTTAAGTGCACTATTTGACCCCAATATAGTTAAAGATCCACCAATCACAAGCTTGCTAACAGCTCACTATACGATATAAGTGCGCTAGTTGAGTTAGCGCTTGGTAGATTGTATAATGAAAGCTGCATATAATATATGCAGTATTAAGAAGTGCGTCGGGCGTGGAGAGAGGTCGCGGCAGAACGACTCAAACGAAACCGCGTCTCACAGAAACCGTTTCTGTCCGTTATACCAGCGCTTGACTTTATTATATTATACTATGCTATTACCCGCGGTTTCGCTTGCGGTAAATATCAACTTGACGCGAGTTTATATGCGTATTTACTTTTTTTTTCTGCTATTAAAATAATAATACAGAATATCCGATATATATTATTTTAATGCTTTATGGTGTACCGATTCCATGTCTCGAAGATCGGTCAAATAGTTTTCGAGACAGAAAGACAGTTAAAATAAAAATATGTAGTGCAATAGAAATCAGTGCATCAGATGACGGTTTTATACCACAAATTAAAAAAAAACCAAGCGTACAGACAATCAATACATTTATATATAAATATAGATAAATAATTAAAATAGTACTATCCGACTAAAATTCAGTTCGTTTATTGTTGTTCGAAGAATTTGACCCAAATAAATATTATTTATCGTTTATTAACTTGTTTCTTTTGATATCGTCTTAATTGAATTTCTCGTTTCGTTTCAGAATATCATCGATATTGTAAACTAATCTGAGACGCAATTCATTAATCGTTTCGTTCGTTTATGTTCGGATAATTTTCAACAACCGTAAAAGGACGTTGTCTCAATCTCTTGCCGTCTCGATGTACCGTTAACGAAAAACAAAAACATTTCAAATATAGAATAATGAAATATTGTAACGGTGTGCGTTCTGAAATGTAATTTTCTTGTATATATCGTAATTATTATAAATGGTGTAATATGAGTCACTATCTTACAGCTTACACCTGGCTGTTCGGGTTTTGGGGACCGAGGCAATACAATGAGTCACTTGCGAGGGCTTTCCGTGACGTCACTTCACCGCTATGCGCGTGCGCAAGCGTGTCTATGTATGAATATTTATTACGTTGCTAAGATACAAATATTAGTTATATTGTATACATGACGCTGTTACTATATATTATATTTATAGCTTATAAATAAACTAGTTGTCGCCTAATGGCCGTCGAAAATAAATCATTGTTTGAATGTATTGAAGATTTAAAAATATTACTCATTATGTCAAATTATATGTTTGACATTGACAGTATAAACCTAAACAAGTAAAATTGATTTGTGTGTGGTAAGGGTATGGTAGTGTGTGTAATGTATTTTTTATTAAAAGAGTACATTTTACCTTCACGTTTTTAAAAAAACTGTATAAGCCATTATATATAAGGAAAAAAAAGAACTCATTAGTTAGTCGTCAGTTAATTCAGAAGCGACTCCGTGTTAATAAGAAACTGTACAAATCCGTTCTCTTGTTGTCTAAAAGATGTAAATTTCTTAAATTATAAATTAAGCGTGCTCACGAAGTATGAGATACTCACTGTTCTTAGAAAGTATTTTTTAATGACTGATTTTCAGGTATACTTTACTCATATACTTTTGTATTGTAAATAGTTTTGAGGTAATGCCGTAATGGAAAACCCTCAACTGTCCGAGTATCCGAGTAGGTAGGTCGAGTTGAGAAGTTAATAATGTTAGCATATAAAGTACTAGCAGTAAATCTGTATTTGCGTACCGCATCCCGACAGTCCAATATGATTATTTAGCGGTACCTATCTATTGTTACAAACAACAATACCTTCTTTATCTCATTACAACGAAGGCCATTTAAAGCAGCCATTACATTATCCAATTTCTCAAACGCTAAATCAACTAGCGCACTAACATCGCATAATGAAATAGTTGTTAGCGAGCTGTTAGTCACGTTACGATTGGTACACTATTTTTAGGGTCGGATAGCGCGCTTGAAATTGGATAATGAAATAGTCAGTTTACTGTACTGTGAGAAGATTTAATATATGATATCAAGTGATTGTTCTTTTTGCTTTTGAAAACAATGACGTCTGTTACATGTAATGAAATGAAATTTCTGTTACGCATAACATAAATGAGCAACCTGGAAATTTAGGTGAGGATTATGGAAATATAAATATTTGAAAATAATAATTATATTATAAGGCCCACTATCCACGAGTATATATTTAAATAACACTATTCTAATTTGTAAATGACTCACCAGAAAGGATGTCTCTATATGCCATAATAGTCGATCAATAAATGCTAATAAGTAATAAATACAAGAATAAAAACCGAGAAACGTGACTTGTTACACATCAGGGTAACCTATATCGTCTGTATGTAGGTAAAGCACAAGGTAAATATGAGAAAAAATGTACATCTCTTACATATATATATATATATATATATATATATATATATATAAGCTTATTTCCTCTGGCTTCGCTTTGCACACTATTAATTTGGATGTGAACTTAGATTGCTAACCTTTGTTTTATTATCAGTAGTCATTATAACCGTTACTATACTCTTAACCCCGCGTTAAGTGTATATAGCTCCTACAGGTTTAAAACTTGGCAAAATGCAAAGAGTTGAAATCCGTGGGATGGGATATCCTCTAAAATCCCTTCTTAGTGGACGTCTACGTCACAAAAGAAGTAACTATGTAAAATTTTAAGTTAATCGGACAGAGATTTCGTGATGAGTCAGTGCCCTCACTGACTAAGTTAATCGCTTATACATATATATATATATTTCTATGTCTAGTTCGCAAATGTAGACAATTGAAGGAAGTGATCGCGATGTCGCTACGTGACTAGTGTTTGTGTACGTGTCTGTCTGTTAAAAATAGTGACAGATTGACAGTTTCCAGCTCACTTATGCAGCCATTCCATTATCCAATCTATCAAGCCCTATGTCAACTAGCACACTGCTGGTAGTGGAGCTAAGTAGTGCACTTGAAATTGTATAATGTAATGGGACCAAAGAAAATTCCAAACAGTGGGAACACGCTCACCTTCACCTGCTATTCTAGTAACGTGGGCGACATTGCTTCTTTCTTCATATGGAACTCATTTACCGTAACCACTTATACTAAAGAATATGAGTAAGTGTATATATGACGCTATATATATATATATATATATATATATATATATATATATATATATAGCGTCAAACAAAATAGTTTTAGAGATTTTTAACTTCAACTCCTATACTTGATATGATATTGCACTTGTCTTTATATCAGTCATATTAGTAAATAATTATATTTTTATATATATAAAATATCTCGTGTCACGATGTTCGTTGAAACGACTAAATCGACTAAATCGAATCGATTTCTAATTCTATATTGTTTGGTGCAACTTAAAAGATAGGATAGTTTTTATCTCGATTTTTTAATTACGAATTTGAGATTTCCTTATTACAGGATTTAGTTCACTTTTAAGTTCCAATAGATGGCGGTGTTGATAAAATTTTGTATTATAAACAAATAAATTATGAAACACCGAACGCAGTCGCTGGCAAAACTTAGTATTGTATAAATATATAAATGATTGAGGAGGATTCGATAACTTCAAACAAAATTTATTTTTACATTTTTTATTCGTATATAAAAAAAATGTTTTCAAATCATTTTGAGTTTTATTTCATTTCGTTAATTGAAAGTTATATGTTTCCGAGTGCGCTTCGTGTATCTATGTGTGTGTGTGCTTGCTTATTGGTACGTGCATTGTACTAGTATGTAAATGATCATTGTTTGATGTCTGTAGGTTACTGGCTGTATGTCTCATCACATGTGGAGGGTCGGTCTAGAGGGGGGGGGGGAGAGATTGAATCAATCATTACTTTCTAAATATTTTCAGAAAAATCGCTTCAAAAAAAAAAAAAAACTTATTGTCAAGCGACATAGGCTCATAGTTGGTTAGTACAATAGAATTACTTAAGAACTATTAGTGTGTGTGTTAGCTATTAAGAAACTAAATTTTACATTATTATTAAAATGAAGAAAATTTTGTTTTTCTGTATGTTGGTTTGTAACTAGTTCTATCAGCTGTTTAAAGCTACATCATTCGGTAACATACAATACACATAACCCTGATTCTCACGTGATCATCGTGATCGACTAATAACAATACTACTACTTTTTTTATTTAAACTATTAGAAGACTTATTCCCGCGGTATAATTTATTAACCACTATAGTCGCTAATCACTAATCACTAGTGACTTCACTTCTTGATGCTAGCAGTTCCAACGATACGAATGAGCCCTACTGACCGGCGAGCGACTTATATACCGTCTTGAGGCAAGTTTCGTAATAGCGGTGCTACCCTCTTTAACAATTAATCATGGCAAACTTCACGCACCAAGTATTGAGAATGTTACAAATACCCTCCGAAAGTACTGGCGATAACAAAACTTTAGAATGACTTGAAGCACGGGTCGAAGAAAGCAGAGGAAGTCGCTGACAACAAATAGTAAACCGTTATTCTGTTGGATACCTGCGAAGGGATCAAAGTTGTTTATAAGGCTATAAAAAATTACATTTAAATTCAACTACTTGTCAAGTGGAGGGTGACGGGGGGGGGGGGGTGACGGGGGGGGGCTGATGCTGACACTAATACGTGAAACAAATTTGATAATGTATCTTTTTTTTAGGTAGTATTGCGGAAAATATTCTTGTAAACATATAAATTCGATTTCCCTATCGTAATATTTTGACAATTTAAATAATATATTAATTCTTTAATTGTGATATGAATACCTTTATATTTTTAATATCATTATCTATAAATAAAGCCGTATTGTGATATTAACAGTATGTGACGTAAAGAAATTAAACAAAAGATTCGAAAGAATATAACTTTTACTTTTATTTAATTACCTATTGTGTATTTTGTGTTATATTTTTTTTTAATTTAAAATTTTAAGGAAATATTGCGTCACAAAAATAGTTGTAAACACACATTCAAAATAAGATACTTTTTTTTTAAAATATTTTATCGAAATATATAGTCCGATAACAACAATGCCGTTCTCATGTCGAAATAACATGTGATTCCCACAGCGGCGCGGTTTCACCGGCTTTCCCATTTCGTACTTTCCATCTAATAAATTAAAAATCATTCATTCATTCATTCGCTCGGTACCGCGAATCGATCCCGTGTCGAATCGATTCTAATTCGATTAGCCGGGCTCTCGCCGACGCTGCTCGCTATACGTGCTTCGGGACCTAATTATATTTGTCCACTCGGTGTGGGCACGGTCAAAGAACTTCGACATTGCTTACAATTACCGATCGATATTTACTTAAATCATGATTAACCAGCAAAAAAATATTTGGTATATTGTCGGCCACCTTAAATTTTTTTTTAATTACCAGAAAGTTCATGGAGATCAATTATATGTCCAAGCCATGAAAGAGTAAAACACACACACACATTCGCATAAATAATATTAGGAACGATATGCAAAGACAATTAGGATTTAATGTTAGATGCTAATGCTAAAATGAAATATAATTTTATATCAAATTTGCTGTATTACAACCAATATGACGACGGCAGCTTCATTTTTGAATTGATTATAAAAGTAAATATGCTCTTGGTATTTTGTAACATCCTGATCGTCTTTGACAGGCTGCGTGTTCCTGACGCTGGCGGTGCTGTGCTCGGGCGCACTGGCGGCCGCCCCGCTGGGTCAGTCGGAGCGCCCGGAGGCCTACTTTAATGGCTCCTCCTACATACGCCTCTCAACGCCCTTCTCGCTCAAGCAGCTCGTCGGACTGAGTTTCCGAACATGTGTTGGTGAGTCTGTTGTAAAGATAAACAATTAGTAAAAGAAATGTTATGTATATAATAAAGATCTAATAGAATATGCAATTCGTTATATATAGGTTTTATGTAACTTGTGTTTATATGTATGTATGTATGTATGTATGTGTATATATGTATGTATGTATTTGTGTATACAATAAAGTCATCCATCATCCGAGACAATTATTATTATATTACGACGTGTCAGTTATTGTCCGCTGCCTCTTGTTTTTGCTGAGCGCGCTGCTTCCACCTCCGGCGAAATACAACGCCAAAGAATTCATCTCTTACGAGACAGTGTTGTAAAAAAGAAATACCCTTTATCTTTGAATTCTGTTTTAGATAGATTTTAAATCTTTACCGACCATATTTATACAAAATTTGATCACTAAAATACTATGTCCAAGCCCGGGTTCTAAATTTTCTTTCTTCTCTAATCTACTGCATACTCGCAATATTGTAAACAATTCATGACTTATTTTATCTATAATCTAACAATAGAGTAAATATCATTACATTCTGTGAGGTAACACCGAGTGACTTGTGCAATTATGTACATATTCTTATAATCCGGTCCAGTCTGTTAGGCAATCTTTTGTGGCTATGCCTTATATAGATTTGTAACAATATATATATATGTATATATATTGTATTTACTTTTAAAAATCATTCTCTGTTAGCTTATAAACGTGATATGTTTTATAATATCTGTCCGTATTTGTCATAACGCTATCATACTATATGTTCATCAAAGCCTCGCCGAATAATTGACATTGGCATGTTATGACTGTCAGTATGCGAGTCGCGTGCGCGCGCGCAGATGTTCCTTTTCTACGTCGCCCACTACATCCAGTTATGATATACCGACTGCTATATGTATTATATAGCTTCTAGAGCGACGACCTCTTGAAGCCTCAAGCTTTCATTTTTATAATGTACAATCTCAAATAAACCGATCTTTCAATATATTTTTTTAATATAATTAGTGAGAACACGCTACTACCGCGTTCTCTTATAATGTATATTTTGTAATTTTTATTTTTTTTCCAAAAATGTTATCTGTAAAAAGTGGTGAGCCAAGATGAAGTCAATTTACTTGTGCATTAACAAGTTTTTATTTTACTTTTTGTCACCTTCAATTTATAATAATATGTATTTTAAAACTAATTCTCGTCCTTGACTCCGTCCGCGATGAGTCGGTACTAAAGGAATATCGTCCGGAACATAGTTTAACTATAACTGATCAAAGCCGCGACTCAGCACCCACATTTATCTTCTTATTGTGTATCGTTAACTAGTTATGTTATGCTGTAGGTGGCGAGCTGTTCTCCCAGCGGTTCGAGGGCTACACGCTGCACGTGACGGCGCTGTTCGAGCAGGTGGTGGTGTCGTGGGCGCGGCCGGGACTCTCGCAGCGCGACGTGGGGCTCGCCCGGGAGACTCTCGACAACCGCTGGCACTGGGTGGCGCTCCGCTACCGGCCCAGCCCTCCTGCGCTGCTGCTCGAGGTCGATAAGGACACACAGGTACACCATCCGAGATTTTAACGACCGACGCTATCGTTCTCATTCCCGCGAACTTCTTCTTATGAGTTTTCTCGGTGCAGGTGATATCGAACGTGACGTGGAACCCAGAGTTGCTGTCCATGGGGGCGTTGGAAGCCGGCGGCGCGGTCGTGCTGGTGGGCAACCTGTTTTCGGGTTGCATGCTCGAGGGTCCCCAGCTGGAGTTCCACGCGGCCCACGTGTTGCAGGCCAGCGCGCGTTTCGCCATCTGCCCGCTCACCACCGACGCCTGTGCGTATTGGATAGTCGGTAATATTTTATAAAATGCGATTCCATCTGACTTTGCATTTTCGTTTTCAGGCAAGGACGGCAAGGACGTGCTGCGGATCCCACCCAAGGACTACTGCTACAACGAACCGTGCCTGAGACACGGCACCTGCATCTCGAGACACGATAAGTAAGTCCCCACCCCACCATAACCTTGGCCGCGTGCAGTGTACAATAAGGTTCCCTGTGCAGGTACGAGTGCCACTGCACGGCGCGCTATACGGGCAATAACTGTGAGGTGGACGCGGGCGAGCCGTGCGCGTCGGGTCCGTGCCGTCACGGCGCGCGCTGCGAGGAGGACGCACGCGGGGACTACACCTGCATCTGCCCTCCGCGCTACCGCGGTGAGACTTGGCATTCAAACTCAGTTTATTACAGAAATTATTAGATATTCGTCTTTGTTATATTCTACTTGTCTGGTATAAATAATATGTATGTCTCGTGTCAGGCGTGCACTGCGAATTAGAGGAGTCGCTGGACCCGCAGTGCTCGTCGCGTCCGTGTCGCAACAATGGCACCTGCAGCGTGCCGCCCGCCGCCGACGAGTACGTGTGCGAGTGCATGCCCGGTACGACCTGCTACAGGAGGAATATGCTAGAATCCTCTTTATAAAATAAGTCTTTAATGCCTGATGCTGATGCCTGTATTAAGTATCTGATGTCATCCTCTCCATAGGATATACGGGACACAATTGCGAGACGGACATCGATGACTGCTCAGCGGCGGGACCCGACGCCTGTCTCAATGGCGGCCGCTGCGTGGACGACGTCGGCGACTACAGTTGCGACTGTGGCGGCACGGGTGAGCGACCCGACCGGTGCGGACCGCATCTCGCGCGGTTCAATTAATAATGAATAATGTTGAAAACCGTAGGCTACGCGGGCCCGCGCTGCGACAGCAACGTGAATGAGTGCGAGGAGGACCGAAACGCATGCGGACTCGGGGTGTGCTACGACACCTACGGGGGCTTCGTGTGCGCCTGCCCGCCGGGGTATACCGGCGAGCGCTGCCACCGTATGTCGGCCTGCGCCTCGGGCCCGTGCGGCGCGGGTGGCGCCTGTGTCGACGAGAACGAGGGCGCCGGCTTCCGGTGCGTGTGTGCCCTCGGGCGCACGCCGCCGCTGTGTAAGCCCGCGCCTACGACAGCGCCCGTGCCGCCCGTTGGCTGCGGGAACACCACGTGTCCGCCGCACTCGCATTGCGCGGGCGGAGTGGCAAGCTCGCGGGCGGCGTGCGTGTGCGATGCGGGCTACTACGGGCTGGCGGGCGCGGATCCCGACTGCAGCACGGCGGAGGCGGCGTGCGAGGCGGGCGTGTGCCTCAACGGCGCCACGTGCGTGCGCTCGCAGGAGCGCGTGGAGTGCGTATGCGCGCCCGGCTACAGAGGTGCGGAAGTCGCTTCGCCGCTTACTGTTTACGTTTTAAATTACAGTTGCGTTTTAAAAGGTCTTGAATTCCTTAGCGGCGGACGCGCGAGGTGATCGGTCTTCGCTCCGCTTCTAAAGTTAACTAGCGACGCTTAGGATTAAGAAGATATATATAGTTATAAGGTACCGCCGCTAGTGGAATGTTGCCTGGATGCCTCCGTGTCTAGATGTTCGCTGATGCGCTACTGTTTCGTTTGTGAAGCTTGGCGGTCCTCCAAGCGAGACGATACATATTTTCATACTAAAGTGAAACATAGATTTTTTGGTCGATCATAATTTTGCTGGTCCTTCGAGCCGGAAAAACTATGTCGTAATAAAATTATCAAATATTTTAAAACAAGTAAAATTTTAAAAATATGTATCGCTCCTGCGAGTTTTAATAATTTATTTGGACCGTTAGTGGTAACGCAATGTTTTTGTTATTGTTTCGGAATGCGGTTGTCTGTGATCCTATTATGCATGTATAATAGACCTCTGTCCTAATTAATATAGTTATTCTACTTACGTAACGTTAGCGCCTAGAGCATGTAACGTTTAGTGTTGAAGTTGATCAATCTTCAGTTTAACTAAGGCAGTCCTCGCACAGGTCAGTACTGCGAGGTGTCCCCGGCGGCGGGCAAGGCGCTGACGGAGCGCTGCGGCGGCGCCCCGTGCCTGCACGCCACCGCCTGCAGGGACGTGGTGAGTGACTATAGCTATACTACAACCGTAGCTCGTAGCGGCGTGTATATGTTAGTGTTGTGTGAAGGTGAGCGGCTTCCGGTGCGAGTGCGAGGCGGGTTGGACGGGCGCAAGGTGTGACACTCCGCTGGGGGCGGCGCTCAGTCCGGGGGCGGAGCCCGATGGCCCGGACGTGTGCGCGGCCTCGCCCTGCAACAACGGAACGTGCAATGTGCGGGACGGAGCCGCCGCCTGTAGCTGCCCGCCCGGCGTCACGGGTGAGTGCTCCTTAACACTATATTAAGATAAATTAACCGCCCAGTGTGTATAATTCTGACACATTTGATATCAGAAACAAAAGTTATTCGTTAGATCTGCCCACTTATCTATTTATCAATATTGGCAAGAAAGATCGAGAGGTCTAGAAGCAATAGAACATATTCTTAAAGTTTTTAATATTTTTGGTAAGTTGTTGTAAGTAGAAGGAAGAATTAGGTTTTTATTTCATATATTCAAATGTTTAGCACTTTTTATAAATGCATGGATGGGTCTCCCGAGGTTATACTACTAGTCTATATGTAAAAACTTCGCAAATTAGTTATTATAGCTGCGTTTCTTAAAGACCTTGCCTAACTCCCTTTATCCCTCTCCTTTTCTCAAGGATGGATATTTTTTTTTTTTTTTAATAAACTACTAAAGAAAAGTTCAGTATGAAATGAGAAGCTATCAATAAAAGAAGGTTTTATCATCATCATCATTTATTTATGCTATATATACTACTTCCACGGCTCTCAAGTCTTATTCCCCGCGAACACGTTTCCGACCATGTAGGCGGGCGTGTCCTGGATTCTCTTGCCTTTGAGCTTCACGGAGTAGGGCAGCAGCGCCGGCGTCCGCGGCCGCAGTCCTCCCGGCGCCGCGCCCCACGCACGCACCACCACGCGAATTCCCCTCCGCGCCGTCACCCCAGCCCACCCCGCCGACGACAGCACCACGTCCCCGCAACACAGATCGGGCCCCTCTCCCGTGAATTCCATATCCTCCTCTCTCCTCGTGAGACCCGGCCAGCTCTTCAGTCTTTCCTCCCCGCCGCCCGGCACCGCGAACAGCTCGGTGCCGATAAATTTATTGTATATTTCATCGGCACATTCGGTGTCCACGACAGTTATCGGTAGACTTTCTGAGCAGAAAATGGTGAATAGACAAGCGTCCGTGCAGTCCACGAGGTCCACCCGCGCCAAACCTCCTATGAAGAAAGTGGAACCCCTGTGCAAGTAATACGTCTGAGGTCTTATTAGCTTTTTGGGTATGGTTAGTAGGAGTTCCTCGGTGCTGAGCAGGGAGAGGATCTGATCTGGATGCACAACTCCCGGAGTGTCATAGAACCACTTGCTATTTTTGAACAAATGGTTATTTTCATCCAGCACCATCATGTCGTTCTGTCGTTCGTCGGCGATGTCGCGGGCGATTTGGTGCCGCGTGAATGTTCTGCCAATGTGACCCATTAAGGAAGGTGCCTCGGCTACCTCCTTACCATGTACTTGACCTTTTCTTATATCTTTTTCCACTTTCATCAGTTTTCTTTCAGTCATAAGCCTATTACTTCTCTGTCTTATTTTCCATCCGGAAGGTCTATTAATTGGAAATTTTAGAAGGTTCAAAGTAGTTCCGGGCCACCTGCTAACGGTAGCCCTTTTGACAATGTCCACGGCATGCACTTTGCAGTAATCGGATTGGAGAAGAGCATTAAAGAGGGAACTTTTGCCAACATTTGTACAGCCTACTAGAAAAACATCTCCCTTGTACAACCAGGTTTTGAACATAGCAGATATTAAATCTTCAACTCCATATCCGGTCTTGGCAGATATTAATGCTACATATTTGATATTGGCCTCTCTCAATTTAGTCTTCTTTATTTCTGATAAAAGGCACTTTTTCACTCGACTTAAGTAACCCACACTGTCTCCAGGAAGGAGGTCCACCTTAAATAAAATATATTTAGTTTATATTCAGTACATTTTTAGGAATTATTATTAGTATTTAACAATTCTGTATGTAATATCTTGGAAGGTCTTACCTTATTACCTACAATAATAAGTGGTCTGTCTTTTCCGATGATGTCTACAATATCAGGCCATATAGAGCACGGAAAATCCAGCAGATCTACCATCAACACCAACAATGATTTTACATACCTGAAAACCATATCACAATCATTCTGACAAAATATTGGAAATCAAATTGTTTACCACAAGACAAATATTACAATAATTTCTAACAATACTAGGTTCAAAATATAACATAAAATATAAACCTGATGGACTGCAGTAGCTTCTCATATTCCTCAGGTTGGACTGTAACATCTAATGCTATATTGTATTCCTTCAGAAAATGACATCGTTGACATTCCATTGTTTTTAATTGTTCTACCCCTTGTCCTTTGAATAGCTCACTTGGTAAGTATCCTGGAATGGCAGGGTCATTACAATGCAAAAGTGCTCCACAGCCCCCGCATGAGACTTGACTAATCCTTGCATTAGGATCAGGGGTACCATAGTGTTTGCTCCACTCATTATTGTCATTATCTTCGTCACATTCCAGACGACTATCGTCAAAACATTCATAGTTTGTCATCCATTTGTCTATATTTTCTCTGTTAAATTCATTTTCTTGTGGTGTTACTAATGATTTTTCTTTTTCATCAATTTCTATAGGAGTAGTCTGTCCAAATGGCAACTGAAATAATTCATCAGAAACTTCAGGTTCAGGTTCACTATCTGCTTTTAAAAGTCGATCTTTGTCAACGTAGTATTGAAGCGCAACCGGCAGCGGCGGTAAACTCTTCTCTTGATAAGTTCTAGTTTCATTTTCCTTGGCTCTCTTGAGACTTTTCAGATGATACTTAAAGTAACCTAGCTGCAACTTCTCGTGTTCTAAGTAGGAATTAAATACTATTTTGTCTTTATATTGTTGTAAAAGACTCTTGTAATCCTTTTTTGTTGTAGAATTTTCTTTTGTATTATATTCAGTTGTATTCGTTGCTCGAACGTGGTTCAAGCGAATTGCATTGTATTTGCGGAATAACCTCAAAACGTTCCGCACCGAATATATCATGGTTAAGCATATAAAACAAACATTTTAGAACCTAATGCCGATCACTTGATTGATTAATTTATCATTCTTTTACATATTGTTATTTATATTAATTAATATGAAGTAGTAAAATATTATGGCGTCCACAGCAATCGAAGCTTCGAACTTTAACACGCACGTCACTAAATCTGACATTAAATGTCATATGTCAGGTAAATGACCGAATTGCTTTGGACGCAATGTGACGTTTAGTCAGAGTTGCCAGATGGAAATGCTAATTTAATATTATAAAATAGAATTTTTTAATATAATCCAATACTTTCAGGTAATAAATATTAAAATGGTAATAGTCATTAAATAAATAATAGTAATAAATAACACACGCTTTTTCTTTGAACATAACTTTACAGTTTGTCGTAATTGAACTTCTTGTTGAATATATATTGTTGGTTTTAATTACAGATTATTTCTGAAATTTAGTTTAGTTAGAAAATAAGTTTAGTTTATTGTAGTTAGGGGTATTCTTTAGTAGAATTTTATAGATAAAATGTTTTGATTTTTTGTTCTTCAAAAGTTATAGTCAACGAAAAGTTATCAATTTGTTTTGACATAACAATAGTTTGTAAATTAACTTATATTTATAAAACTTGCATATAATACAATTTAGAATTAAAAAAAATAGAAGGTTAAAGTTATTTATAACCTGATTATACTTTCGTTTGGTGTTGCATGAAAGCGATTTAAAAATTGCCCAGTTACATTAAAAATGGTCAATTTACAAAATATTTCTGAAATATACAAACTTTTTTCACGATTTGTTATTTTATAATATTTGTTTAAAGGTATTATAAATAGTAATATCTACTATTATCACCATTCAGCTTGAATTTTGTAAAAGTTACATTTTATTCCACAAATCTTATTTTAAATCTATATTGCCTATGCATTTTTTTAAGAAAAGGGGAGAACAGGTAGAAGTGGAAGAACCGAGAAAAGGGAAACGTTAGAAAGGAGAGACAGACACGTGAAGGGAGAATGATTAATTTATTCAGCCTTGTCATCCATCTTATGAAACCTGCTATAAAGTAGCTATTATAATGGCTACTATTTAAAATTATGGTCTAAATTAGTTTCAAATATATATATTCTTTCATGTATTTTTTTTTATATATAAGACTTCTATCCGACTGATCTAAAAAAGGATGATATAAAATTTAGGTTAATAATTTATATTATACCTTCCTATGGATTCTTATAGACGTAATATTTTTTAAGATGGTGATCTTTCGTGGGGGGTATTTTTCATTTAAAGGTAACACCTACCACAATCATTCCGTCTCATTCGGACACGCCAGCCGTCGTCTATAGCGTTCTCTGTCTACGAATAATAATATAATATGTTTACAACTTGTATTAAACAGTGACTACCGTTCTCAATTAGCACTACATTTCTTACTTGTGCATTTATTTTTAAATATTATTCGTGACTTAGATAGTTCGAATCACTTGTGTCAACTGCAATTCAAATACTATGTTATTTTAAATCTTAGGTTAAAATAGCCTTGAAGTATAAATATTTATTTGTGTTCAATTACACAGATGGATTATTCATTATATAAAATAATTTTATTGATTCTTATCTTTGAAGGTGATATTTTTTTTTTATTTGTTTTTTTTAAATATATTTTATTGAGTGTAATATACCTCTTTTCAGGAAGATTTTGTGAAGTCGACATAGACGAGTGTGCATTAATGCCGAAAATATGTAACCACGGGTTATGCTTCAACATGCCTGGCTCCTACCAGTGCTACTGCAAGCCAGGTATTAACACTTACTGATTTTAGACTTTCTATTTCTATGCGTTCCTTATAAAATGGCAATTATATTTTTCTTTTACTAAACAAACAGAAACTTTATGTACAGGATAGAGAAAACCTATTAGGTTCCCTCACCTCTACACTGACAGGTCCACTTTTGAATTGTTAATATTATTTTTTAGGATACACGGGCGACAGTTGCGAGCAGGACATTGACGAGTGTTTATCATTACCTTGTAAGAATGGAGGAACCTGCCAAAACCTTGAGAATAATTTTGAATGCACCTGTGTTGAGGGCTTTGAAGGTAATCCATACAATATTAAATATTTAATATATTGATATTATAAATTAAGTCATCTGAAAGTTTTTAATGATACTTAAAATTCACTTACATTAAATTTGCAGGCAAAGATTGTTCGATAAACATCAACGAATGCGCGGCCGACCCGTGCGCCGCCGGCTCCACCTGCATCGACGGAGTGGCCAGCTACAAGTGTGTCTGCCAGGAGGGACTCACCGGGACGCACTGCGAGACGGACATCGACGACTGCGAGGTGAGCATTCATTAATTATTTGGTATTAAGCAACAGACTATTAATTACAATCGACCAACTGACCGATTTTGTTTCCATTTCAGTCTCAGCCATGCTTGCACGGCGGTCTATGCACAGACGGATTGAACAGTTATACGTGCGAGTGCTCCGGCACGGGCTATGCGGGCGACGACTGCGAGATTAACATCGACGAGTGTGCGTCCGCGCCCTGTCGCAACGGCGGCTCCTGCGTCGACGACGTCAACGACTACCGCTGCGTCTGTCACCCGGGTTACGTGGGCAAGAACTGCGAGACCGACGTTGACGAGTGCGAGAGCGGCCCCTGCATGCACGGAGGCGTGTGCTTGCAGCGCTCCGACGCGTCGCTGTACCGCGCGCCCGACGTGCCCCCGCCGCGCGTTGGGCCTCAGCCCCATATGCTGCTGCCCGACTCCTTCAGGCGCCCCTTCTCACCGGACGCGGCCGCCGGCTACGAGTGCGTGTGCGTGGCGGGTACGTCGGGGGCTCGGTGCGAACACGACGCCGACGAGTGCGCGTCGTCGCCGTGTCGCCACGGCAAGTGTGCGGACGCGGTGGGCGGCTACGCCTGCCACTGCGCCCCCGGCTACGAGGGAGAGCACTGCGAGCTGGACGTGGACGAGTGCGCGCGCTATCAGCCCTGCGAGCACGGGCGCTGCCTGGACCGCCGCGCCTCGTACTTCTGCTCCTGTGAGTCGGGCTGGGGCGGGCGGAACTGCTCGGTGGTGCTGACGGGGTGCCGCGGTGCGCCCTGCCGCAACAACGGCACCTGCCTGCCCTGGCTTGTGCGCGAGGATGAACACCGCTTCAATTGTTCGTGCGCGCCCGGCTACTACGGACCCGCCTGCGAGAAGGTGTCTTTCCCTCTTCTTTCTTAGCTTGCTGTTATGAAAACTCCCCGTGAAATATTATTCTATTATTCTAATTTGGATTTGGATTTAGAATAATAGAAGATTTTGTTAACCGCAATAAAATCTTGTACAGTGAACAATATGGTTCCACAAAGGGTAAATCAAAAACTGATGCGTGTGTCACGCTTCTTAAGCATATTTACGACATGGCAGAAGTCGCGGAATGCAATTGGGGTGTTTTACGATTTATCTAAAGCCTTTGATTGCTTAGACCATTAAACATTACTATGCAAACTTACCACTATGGTGTGCGAAGTGCTTGATGTTACCTAAATCAGTCTAGACGGTTGATGTAAATAATTCTGAATCGGCTGGTTTGTTTGGTTAGATCTATTCTTGGCCCCTTTTATTTTTACTTTACATTAATGACTTGCCCTTTTTTGTAAATGATCTTTGTAACAATTAAATACTTATATTAAAAACAGTGAAATACACACACTAAATACAATAAATAAAATGAAACTTGTGACGTCTAGGTTTCGTCTTCAAAAAAATTAACAAATCCTTCATTGGCTCGAAAATATTTTGTATATAATAAAGTTGTTCAAGGCCTAACTAAACTAAAGGAGTTTTAGTTGATAAAAATATGTGTAACTTTATAAGATTTTTTAATCATTTCCAGTGTTGATATGATAATCGAACTTTTTAAAAAATATTTTAAAATGAACAATTGTTGAGTTTCTGTCCGGCCCTTCTCAGCAGAGCAGCGTTCCGAGCAAATAGCTTACTCACGGATTACACTATACACTACACTGACCTTTTTTAATGTAATAATTGACGATTCCAAAGTGCCTGTAAATGCCTACTTGAATAAAGATTTTGAAATTTGAATTTGAACTGATCCTTTTTATTCGTTTTTATCAGATCACTACGATGTCCCTGGAGAAGTTCAGTTACGCGGAAGTGAACACTTCCCGCGAGGAGGGCTACGACATCTCCTTCCGATTCAAGACCACGCTGGGCAGCGGCCTCCTGGCCATGGGACGGGGGCTCACCTTCTTCTTCCTGGAGCTGTCCGACGGAAGACTTAACTTGCAGTCCAGCTTGTTAAATAAGTGGGAGGGAGTGTTTATTGGATCAAACCTCAACGATAGTAATTGGCAAAAGGTTAGCGTGTTTTTTTGTTAATAATCAACTATCAAATATCATTATTTTAAACGGTCGTTATGGCTGCAGGTGTTCGTGACTGTGAACACTTCGCACCTGGTGCTGGCAGCCAACGAGGAACAGACCATCTACCCCATCAATCAGAACGAGGCGACCAACGCCTCGTGGACGTCGTTCCCGTCCACCCGGCTGGGCTCGGCGGGCTCCTCGTACGTGACGCTCCGCCACGGCCCCGCGAGACACTCCAGGAACTTCTTCGTTGGCTGCTTCCAGGACGTTGTCGTCAACGGACAGTGGGTGAGTGTAACCCTAGTGTTGATATCTAAGAGACTTTTTAAGAAACAGAGCTGTGATTATTTCTTTTGAGACGACATTTAGATGGTTATGTTTGTTAGTACTATGTATATGTAATGTAATTGTATTTGCATGCCTTTTTTGTAAAATATTTCGGCAATATACAATTTATCTTTATTTTTATATTACTACTTTTATACTAACTGTTTACGCAGGTGCTCCCAGAGGATTCTAACGCGACGTCCCAGGAGTCCCACCTGGAGGCCCCGGTGGAGGAAGAGGGCGGGGGCGCGCGGGCAGTGCTGCGCGGGGTACTGGGTTCGTGTCCGCGCACGCCGCAGTGCGAGCCCAACCCTTGCCGCTCCGGGGGTGTCTGCGAGGACCGATGGACTGCCTTCCGCTGCACCTGCCCCCGCCCGCATCTCGGGGACACCTGCCAGTACAGTTAGTATCACACGCACGAGATATTATATACATCTGTTCAAGTCGACAGCGTTGTTATATTATAAGCTTTTATAATAGTAAAACACGTGGTACAATTAAAATTATTTATATATTACGTAACTTTCATGTTAAACATTAAAATACAGTGAGCGATTAGATGAACAGTGGTAAAATGCAACTTGATGTAATTTGTCAGACTACACGGCGGCCACGTTCGGCCAGGAGCTGGCGCGGCCGCACTCCGTGGTACTGGTGGAGGTGCGTGAGGCCGCCCGCCGCGCCGTGCACGCCGCGCTAGACATCTCCATGTTCGTGCGCACGCGCAAGCCCACGGGACAGATCTTCTACCTGGGTTCCCCCCCGCGCTACGGCCAGACGGACGAGACGTTGGTGGCGGCCTCGCTGGCGGCGGGGGAGCTGCTGGTGCACCTGCGCTTCAACCAGACGCCCGAGGACTACACCGTGGGCGGCACCCGCCTCGACAACGGACACCTGCACCTCATCCAGGTGGTGCGCAACTCTACGCTGGTGCAGGTCAAGCTCAACGGCACCGAGTACTTCCGGAAGTCCATTTCGGCCGCCAAACAACTGGACGCGCAGGTTAGTAAAAAATTAGTAACCGTGTCGAGTTTAACATAAGTTTTGTTTGAAATTGACAATAACTTTTATCATTAAATGGAAAATGGGAGGATAACAGAAAACTTTGTCTACAAATATCTTAAGAAATCTATGAATTACTAATCGAGGTTCAAAATGTAAAATAGAAAATGTTGACAGGTCCTGTACCTGGGTGGTCCTCCCCCAGCACCGCAGCCCCCGCCGCCCGCGGACGGCGCTCCTCCCACGCCCCCCGTAGAGGAACCTAGCGACGACGACTACTTCAAGGGCGTGATACAGGACGTGCAGGTTCGCACCGATACTTATATATCTATGGAATCCATCTTCCCCGACATAAATTCTTAATGGCCGGTCCTCACCAGGTATCGAACGGCGTAAACGTGACGGTGGTGGAGTTCTTCCCACTGCAGGGCGCCCGCGTACCGCCACCCTTCGGTGACGTCACGCTGGATCCCTTAGGCGTGCTCCCGGGTGAGGTATCCGACGACGCCTGCGCCTCGCGGCCCTGTCTACACAACGCTTCCTGCCGCACCACTTGGAATGACTACGCCTGCACCTGTCCCAGCGGCTACAAAGGCAAACAGTGCGCCGAGGTGGAGTTTTGTCAGCTCCAGGGCTGCCCCCTCGATTCGCACTGCCGCAATCTGGACCGCGGCTACGAGTGCGTGGCCAACGCCACATTCGACGGCGTTGACACCGCGTTAAGTTATCGCCTGCGCGAGCCACCGCCGGCGCACGCCCTGGACCCGCCCGCGCCGCCCGCATCCCTCACCATCACCTACCGGAGCAAGACGGGCGGCACGCTGTTCCGTGCCGAGAGTGACGACGGAGCCGCCGTGTTCAGCGTGGGGCTCTACAACGGGCAGGTGGGCGTGCAATGGCGCCTGGGCGGTCTGCCCGCCCAGCGCCGCATGCGCCTCCGCCGACCCAGCTTGGCCTGGGTCACGCTACAGCTCACGCTAACGGACGGACGAATTAAGGGTATGCACGCCTCGAGAGACACCGCGTTATACCCGATGCGATAGTGGTACAGAAATAGTAGAGTTTTTATCCTCCAGGATCTTTCGTGGATGCAGACGGACATGGGGAGATGGGTTTATCCGACGACATCGATGTGGCGGCCTGGCAACGCCTCGTGACCACGGGGCTCATCACGTTGGGTGGCGTGCGGGCCGGGCCACGCCCCCTCTACACCACTACCACCACGACCACACCCGTCAGTACCTCATACTTTTCTACCAATAACAGTAACATTTATGCTGTAAATGAAATTGTTATTAAAATAAAAATATTTATCAGATGGAGAACTCGACCGATTTCAGCATAATGGAGTACTCCGAGGATGACTTCATAGACGACAATCTGGCCGGGGAATATTTTAAGGTTGTGTATTTTATTTAAGAAGTATCTTGGAATTAAAAAATCTGATGAGCCTCTATATAACAAGTACCGCATGCAGGGGTGTCTGGGCGCGGTACACGTAGGCGGCCTGCTGCTGCCATTCTTCACGGAGGAGCAGCTGTTCGTGGGTTCGGCGGCCACGCTACTGGCGGCGCAACCGCATTACGCACTGCTGGCGGGCGCGCCGTGGGGCGCCGCCGAAGGCGCCGGCTGCGTGCTGTGCGTGGAGGCTCAGTGCCAGCGGGGCGCCCACTGCGAAGACGTGCGCAACTCGTACGCCTGCGCGTGCCCGCCCGGATACGACGGCGACCGCTGCGAGAGGGACATCGACGAGTGCCTCGACAACCACTGCCGCAACGGGGCCACCTGCAAGGACGACGTCGCCAAGTACATCTGCCTGTGTCCCCCCGGCTACGACGGGGATCTGTGCGAGCACGACATCGACGAGTGCGCCTCCTCCCCCTGCGCCCACGGGGGCACCTGCACGGACGAGGCGGGGGCGTTCAGCTGCGACTGCGCACCGGAGTGGCGCGGGTTGCGCTGCGAGATGCCGGCCGCGCGCACGTGCGCGCACCGACCCTGCGGACCCCCGCGAGCCGTCTGCCGCGACCGTATCGGTGAGTTTCGCCTCGCCTCGCCACCGCACTGCGGGACGACATCGTTTAAACTATAAACCGATGACGCGCCGCAGATCCAGTGAACGGCAACAACTACACGTGTGAGTGCGCGGAGGACTACGCGGGCGTGCACTGCGAGCTGGCGTTCTGCGAGGCTGAGGCGTGCGTGCACGGCTCGTGCGAGGCGCAGGCGACGCCGCCGGCCTGCGCGTGCGTGGCGGGCTGGGGCGGCCGCCTGTGCGACGAGGAGCGCGACGAGTGCGCGGACGCCGCCTGTCTGCACGGGGCGCGCTGCGTGCCCACGAGACCGCCTACTTGCGACTGCCCGCCCGGTGACTACATACACACACACAGACATTTGTTTAATACATTTGTTGTTGTCTATATGACAACATTTTTAATTTGAGAAAAAAAAAACAAAGTAAATAATCACATATATTCAATAAAACGTTTGCGTTAACGATCTCGATAATACGTCACGGTCTTATCGGAGGAGGTCCGCTCGATCGACGACAATCTAGTTCTACAGATAAGAGCCGATAAGGTGCCAGCGGCTCTCAAACTTTATATTTTTAACATACATATATCGTAATTATTTAAACTCGAGAAAAAAAAATATCAATTATATTGAAAAAAAAAATGCAACACAATGACAATAATAACTTTTTTATACGTTGGACCTTAACTGAATGCAAATAATGACCTCAAGGTATGACTAATTCTATTAAGAACAAGTCATCAATTCATTAACGTTTAGTTTTCCTCGCGACATTGATAACGCGGTGAGGAAACAACTTTGTGAATCACTGACCTCGGGGCGGTCGTCGAGAACTCTGTAAAAAATGTCTCGTTACCTGAAACCAGTGAAATGTTTATCGTTCCGTCTTTAGTGTAGAATAGTTTTTAATAATTCTAAAGTGTGGTTTCAAAGTGTCCGTGATGTTAGAATGGCACTCCGAACTATAGTGTGGAAAGTGCTGCTTCTTCTCTGTGTGTGTGAGCTCCGTATGTCTATAATGTTATATAAATATCTTCAGTCTAAATGTTTCATAGTAAATGCTTATTTTAGTTGTGAATTATGTTGGTATTAACGAGAATTTTGAAGTTATTCCTATTGGTACTTTATTTATTACGAAAAAGTTAAATTATTTATATAACCTGTAATACAATATATCTTTTTAATTATTGTACTAAACAAAGTTATATTAAGGAAATAAAAGAAAGAATCTGACATTATGTCCCATTAGCTTTTGGGATGCCGTACTTTTAAAAGAAAAAACAGAAATCTTATAAGTTTTGTTGCCCATCTGTGTATCCGTCAAGAGCCCTAAATTAAAATTATATACTAAAATCTACAATGTGAAAAAATAAATCTTAATTAACATACAAAAAAAATACTACTGTTTATGTTACGAAAACACAAATTTCAATAGTCACAAGGGCATCAAATTTATTACTGTACTTCAGGTTTACCTAGAACTATGAAATTTGGCAAATAACATTGTTTTATAATACAAATTCAAGAAAAAATCTCAAAACTATTTTTCTTTGTAATAACATCTATGTAAAAATATAATATAGTTTTGTAAGGAGTCGAAATTAAGAATTTTAGTTACTAGTTCAAGTGAAGTATCATATGAAGGATCTTAATGTGGATATTTTATTTATACCACAGCTGTCACAAACAATTCTGGAATCGTATCATGAGAATCTCCTAGAAACTAGCACGGAACTCTCGGTGGGCGAGTCCGACTCGCACTTGTTAATTTTTTATTCTATAATAAGTTATATATAGTCTATGTGGATTAGGTTATAATAAAAATAACTTGATATTTTTGAAGAAGTTAAAAGAGTTATGACCTTTTTCATAATAAACGACAACCTTAAGGGAATAGTTTTTATAATAAAAAAGTGTGTATGTGCAATTCACATTATCAGGAGTATTAGGATAAATGTAAAGTGTAATATATTAAACCACATTCAAATCACAACGATCGTAAAGAATTTTCACTTCAAAAAATCTTTGTACTCTTTTTCACTTCAAAAAAATTTGGAACAACACTCAATGAATGGAGTCACAATATTTGTCTTATATATTTGAAAACGGATTTATTGATATTTGTTACTAATCACGCTAACAAACCAAACTAACGTATTTTTTGTCATGCAGAATGGAGCGGCGCGCGGTGCGAGCTGGACGTGGACGAGTGTGAGGAGCGTCGCGTCAATTGCGGGCCCGGGGTGTGCCGCAACCTACCCGGCGCCTACACGTAAGTAAACAAACACACTCACAAACACGCACACAGATACTTACAGACGTACGCAAGTACAACCACTTCTAATTCCCGCGGACTGTAGTAGACCCCGTCTCGTTTACAGATGCGATTGTCCAGAGGGCTTCTGTGGCAACGGATGCCTGCTGGACGACCCGTGCCTTCCGGCGCCCGGTCCGTGTTTGAACGACGGCCTGTGCGAGCAGCGTTGCGGCGCCGCCGTCGACTACGCGTGCTCGTGCGTGGACGGCTGGGAGGGGAAGAACTGCTCGGCGCGCGCCACCGCGGCTGAGGCGGGCGGCGGGTTACCCAAAGGCGCCCGGATAGCGCTGGGTGTGGGTGGCGCGCTGCTGGCGCTCCTGCTGGCGGGCGGTGCGTTGGCGGCTCTGGCGGCGCAGGCGCGACGGAAGCGGGCTACGCGCGGAACGTACTCGCCCTCGGGACAGGAGTACTGCAACCCTCGCGCGGAAATGATCACGCACGCGCTGAAGCCGCCGCCGGAGGAGAGACTCATATAGCGCGGTACGACGGCGACGCGCACGCCTCTGTTTAAATGCGTGTACCGTATGCGGATGTGGGACCGTCGGTCGTTCGTCCTGCGGGCACTGGCGAGTCACGGAAACAATTATTCAATTCACTCACAAAATGAACTAAATCGACAGCACTCGTGATGTAGGTAGAAACTAGATTTAAAGAGTGAATGAAAATGACGAATTTAATTAATCGTATACCCGTTCATTTTAATGAAATATTGTACTTAATGAAATATACTTACAAACTATTAAGATATAATTTTATCGACATCGTAGTATGATGTAAATTAGTGTGTAGAGGTGTACTGCCGCCGGTGGGTTCTCGGTCGCGCCATCGCCGTCTGAAGGCCTTTACAGCGTAGTAATTGATAAGTGTATATACTATGGTTATATAGCGATGGCGTACAGTGCTAGCGTTGGAGCGTAGAATTCACTGGCGATTTTATCGATATATATAAATTAGTTTAAGTGAAAAGAAAGCGTGCAAGATTCTAAATTACATGATAGTGAAGACGTCTCGGTCGCCCGCGGGCCGCGCCCCCTCGTTGTACCTTCATCTCGCCGTACGTAACGTTAGATGCTCCACCACTCACGTCACAGGCCGGCGTCGGTCGGCGCCGAGGCGTCAGTGCCTTACACACAAGTCTGTATATTAACATTTATCACTTGACTGCGGTCGTTACGTTAAGTCCCGTAGTGCATGTCCGTGTACAGTTTAGACTTAGACTATGTATCGGTAGCGTTAGTTCGGTCCGAGGTCCGAGGCGACGCGAAGTGATAAAGTGTACTTACCTTTTTAAACTCGTATTGACTTGTATCCTATGTATCAATTTATGTATTTAATATTCTGCTCAATGTATTCTTTACATTCCATCTCGCTGTATTAAGCATATAAATATCTTACCATATAATATATTGGTGGCGAGTGTCTCGATATGTAGGACGCTGTTTCAGTATTGTGATATTTTTAAAACTATTAGTCTGCCTTTCGGACCGTGTTGGATGGTTGAGGGAGACGACACAGTGACAATGAATTTATTTTATTGTGTATAATAAATATCGCACCTTTTGGTGTCGTTAGCGTAAGTAGTATTTATTTTTCACAATTCTGTCCAAATAATTATTTTTAACTTTAATATGTAAAATACTTTTATATAAAACTCAAGCTATAATAATTATTATTAATTAAACAAGAGTAAATAGAATAACAGATAATTATTGTCCCGGCAGTTATTATTTAAGTGCAGTAACTTGTCTCACTGCAAGCAATGTTACCGTCCAAGTAAGTTTTGTATAAAAATTTTGTTTGATTGCACTTAGTTTTGGTGTTCATTCAAATTAACTACACGGTTGCAATAATAAAAATAAATGTATACAAAATATATTTGTTTGTTTTTTTATTTTTATGAACCTCTTTCAGAATCGTTAATTTGAAACTCGATGTAACGTAAATGCGTCACGATAAAAACACACATAAATGTATAGGAGAATGGGATAGAAGGCTGTTCTAGCGCTGTCGCCATATTGCAGATTGAGTAATAGATGGTTATTACTTAATTTTTAAATTGAGGTAAATTCTAATTCAAAATATTTTTTTTCGAGTACACATTTTTTATACGCACTCTTGGATCATCAATTATTACAATAAAAAAGGTCAGTGTAGTCTGTCCGTGACTAAGCTACCACCGGCTCGAAATGCTGTTCTGCTGAGAAGAGCCGGCCAGACACTCAACGGTGTATTCTTTTTAAAAGAAATTCAATATTTCTAGATGATGTATATTATAATATAAATCCTGCAAATGAATCAAAAACTTAAGTTCCACACATTTCGATCCACTAAAAACTCTTGAACGTTATAATAAGATCTTTAATAAAACACTTGATTTTAGATTTCAAACTAAGAAATCCTTTTCTTCTAAGATATCTTGTGGAACTTTACTATATACGCGTATACTTAAGCCCATAAAGGATTTATTGACTTTTTGAAGACAAATTTTGAGGTTACGAGTTTATTTTTATTTCTCGTATTTATCGCGTGTCTGTCACTGTTTCTTATATAACTATTTAAATTTAGGCGTATAAATAATGTTATTAAATATGTATTGAGAAGTGGCTGTAAGAATACCTAATTCTTCAAAAACATCTCAGAGAATCTCTAGCTTTCAAGTTATAAATAGCCCGCACAGCTCTTTTTTCTAAAATAAATATAGAATAATGCTAAAATGTTTACTTTACCTTAGGACGGGTATAAACTCTATGCATTTAGTTTTCTTAGCATTTAATACTAAATTATTAACTTCGAATCAATGAAGGACTCGTGACAGTACTGTTTACTTCGTCATAATTAGTCCTATCACGCTCAACTTTAAAAATAAGCGAACAGTATAATGTCACATAGACCTTTAACGAAAAAGGGCAAGTCATTAATATAAAGTTAAAATAAAAAGAGGCCAAGAATAAGAACACCCACCTTTAGGTGAGAACCAAACGATTTAGAATTATTTACATAAACTGTCTGTCTGGTCTCTTTGATTCAGGTAAGTGGCAATAAGATCAAGCGCAGCGCTACATACACCGTAATGGTTAAGTATGCACAGTAACGTTTGATGGTCCACGCAAACAAAGGCTTTGGACAAATCGCAAAATACCCCGATTGCATTCTCCTATGCGTCGTAAATGTGTTTAAGAAGCGCGGCACCCGCAGCAATCGTTGATTTGTCTCTGGTGAAGCCATATTGTTCACTATGCATGATCCCACTGCTATACATTCTCGAGGATCTTACTTAAGTTCGATAAAACAGAGATAGGCCTATAATTTCGACGGGTTCAAGTCTATCGCCCTTTTAAACAAAGGAACTACTTTACTGTTTTTCATTAAAATTGGGATTGCACCGGTTTCAACACATTTGTTGAAACTAATTGTGGGGCAATATCATTTATAATAGTGCTAAGTAACTTAACTGACAACCCTGAGATAATGGGTTTTCTTTGGATTTAAGGTTCTAAATATTTTAACAATTTCATCTGATGATACAGGTTTGAAAGCAAAACATTTATTACTGACTTGAACATTTTTGTCCAATTCGGCGATTACATCAGATGATGAAGAATTTAAATTACGCGTGACTGTTATTCGAGTTTCGGTAAAAAAAGGTCTTAAAAATAACCGCCACCTTTGTATTTTTATTGTATTTATTTCAATATCATCAATTTTTAACATTATAGGTCCATTGGCAACCCAGTATTAGTATTTATTCTAGTAACACTAAATAAAGCATCCCAAGTTGCTTTTATTTTATCTTTTGAATTTAAAATTTTATTTTTATTATAAATAAAATAGTAAGGCAGCCACCTATTGAAGTTTTTACTTTAAAACTTATAGATAGATGCGTTGACACTTTTGTGAAAATGTTGAGAAGAGTTTTTTATTTTACGAAACTTTAAGCTTGGTAATAAAATGCACACACAATTTTTCTATATTAAGAAATAAAAAACAGATTAGTTCTAAATCTTTATTGAAATACTGTACAGGCTGTATACAAGACATATGATACAATAACAGGAGGCGCGGAGATCATCACACGGAGCTGATATCATCAAGCGATAACGCGCAAGCTTTTATAATAATAAAGGAATGACTTAGATTTAAACTTTCGCACTGTTTGATGTCCACATACTGTCTGATCCTCCCGGGACGAGCCGTTTGGCAACTTGGATATTTACACTCGAGGAAGCGTGGAGTGGAGGGAGTGGAAGATAACTAATGTATAAACGGGTCTGGTGTAATCTAACCACGTCGGATACAGTAGCGAAATTTTGGATTGTACATAGATTGCCTTAGCACCAGTTCCGTGAGCACTTCATTGGTATTAAATTAAATTAAATAAATAGAGATAAAAACGTGTGCGGGTTATATAATACACAGTACACAACGAAGACGAAACATACAGTCGGACTAGTTTGAACGCGTTCGCCAAAACGAATACAAATATTACATAGATATGTATAAAGAAATAAATAGTTGAGTTCAGCACGCGGAGGAAGCACTGACGCTGAGGGGATAACATAGGAACATTCGGTCGTCGTGAGGTCGTCGTGTCGTCGAAGGAGTCCTACTTACGTTACAAAATAAAAAAATATGTAAATCTTACAAAAAGTTCGGATTGCACGAACACAACCATCCCTATATAACTGCTGAGGAAGAATCGTCAACTTATCGTTAACAAGCTACGCGTCGTTAAACAATCCATCTATGGCATAGGTTATGATACATTATGGTACAATACACGGGCACGTCCGTGTCCCCGGCGCGCCGCCCCCCGCCGGGACTTCGCCCCCGCCCGCGCCCTGAGGCGCTCGGCCGGCAGCTACCTGCATACAGAAGACATATCATGAACGTACTTTAAGCAGTTAGTTCGTTGTCATGTGGGTGTATATTTATCTGTGGTCATGTTTGTGCGTGTTTACCTGTTATCATGTGGGTGTGTTTATCTGTTGTCATGTGGATGTCTTTTTACCTTTTGTCATGTTTGTGTGTATATACCTGTTATCATGAGGGTGTGTATTTACCTGTTGTCATTTGGATGTGTTTATGCCTGTTATCATGTGGATGTGTGTTTACCTGTTGTCATGTGGATGTCTTTTTACCTATTGTCATGTGAATGTGGATGTTTGTGTGTGTTTATCTGTTATCATGTGGGTGTGTGTTTATTTGTTGTCATGTGGGTATGTATTTACCTGTTGTCATATGGATGTGTTTATGCCTGTTGTCATGTGGATGTGTGTTTACCTGTTGTCATGTGGGTGCAACACGACACGCTCGTAGTCGAGTTGTTGTCGCCGGCGCGATCCCAGCTCCGCAGTTCCGTCGCGAGTTATATACAACTGCAGACCGGATGCTGAAAACACAGAAACGAGAAAAATTTAACATAGAAGAATTTATTTTAAATCTTTGTCATTGGCTGCCACGTCGCGGTCTCATTGTAAAGTATGTATGAAGTGTATGGTGTGATATACTCACTCTCGGCGGGGTCGTCGACGGCGTGTTTGAGGTCGGTGGCCGCCAGCAGCTCGTCGATGAGGGAGTCGGGGTTGACTCGCGTGTTTTCGACGCGGCATGACGTCACGTGCTACAAACAAAGTAGAGATATGGTTAGCGCAGGTCACACGGGTCTGCTGTCGTCGTGCTTACACCCCACATACGGGTGTTCCCGTGGCGTCCTACTAAGGCGATGAGGTTGGTTGGTTGATAACAGTTGGTTTTGTGTCGTTTGTATGTTGTTTGTGTATTTGTTTGTATCCCAGTTTGTGAACAGAGAGCGTACCTGTTCGTCGGGCGCTCGTCGCTCCAGCTTGGCGCGCGCCCGCTCCAGCGACCCGCTCTCGGAGGCAGAAGCCGTCAGAGACCCCGACGACGGGTTCCTGATAATACACATCTTGTACGTTTTATTACGTAATTTATGAACAGTAAAATAGTGAACGTATTTTAAATTAACGTTATTTATTATTAATCGGCTTAGTTAATCGTTAGCGATGATTTATGCCGTTCGTATACGGTTATAATAGAATTCGATTAATCGAAAAAAACCGATCGGTCGACTACATCTAGTTAATTAGTTACTACTACATAATAAAATTTATTACGCCTATCGAGATTTCATGCAAAGCTGTCAAGCTTCAATTCAAATAGATACGTGGAGCGACATGCATTTAAAGCTTAAAGTCAATAATATAGTCATGCATTACGCAACATAAACGGTGCACATCGAGACGGACGGCACGTCGTCGTCCGCACGACGTATACATCGAAGCGATCCTTCGATCGGGAGCGAACACTAAGACACAACGATCAAAACTGAGACACAACATTAAAAACTAACAAAAAAAAAGTCGAAGGATACGAGAGAAGCGCAACTCTAACGGCAACGGCACAACATGGAGGTACAAGCCCGCGGCCGGACGCGCGTCCGGTCGCGCGCGCTGCTCACGCGGCCGCCGCCGGCACCGCGCCGCGACGCACTGAGCACGCGCAGCGCCCGCAAGCACCGCCCCCGGCCCCGCCCCCCGCGCCATCATCCTCTGCCGCCGCGCCCGCCTCCTTCCTGTTCCACTCACTTATATATTCGGTACAAACACGCGCCCGGGGACAAAGGTTAATATAGACATACATTTATTCGATACGTACGCTAATGTCGACGTACACCTTGACACGGGTTTGCCTGTTGCAAAAAGACGGACGACGGGACGACACTGTTATATTAGAAAACGACACGAACGATCCCAGCGATGATGATATTGAGAAAACAAAAAATGAGAAGGAATAGATATGAAATCAAGCGGAGAGAAGCGTACCCGCACCGGCGAACGTTAGTGGGAGGGAGGGGACAGGGGGGAAGCCCCCTCCTCGCGGGGCCTCACTCACCTGGCGGCCCCCGGGTCGGGGAGGCGCCGGCGCACGTCGACGCGCTCGAGCGAACCGTCCGTCCCCGCCTCCGCCTCGGACGGGATGCAGTAGAATTCGTCCTCGATGCAGCCCGACAGCGCTGTGGCGGCGGACACGAGCGACCCCTTTCGGTGTGCCAGCGGAGTGAGAAAGGGAAAGTTCGTAAATAGCTCCTCGCTCTTGCGATTCTTCTCCACGGTGGCCGGGATCGTATTGAGCGACTTCTGCTTGAAGGCCTGGAAGTGCGTCAGAGGTCGCACGGCCGCCACGATCACGGATGCTGCCCGCCTCTTGCGGTCGAAGTACGACGGCATCGCGAACGAGTGATCCTCGAGTTCGGGCTCGATGATAGAGCACTCGGGCGTGCGATACTCTTCGGCGGCGGGGGAGCGGGGGTCGGGGCGGGGAACGACGTCGGGAGGCCCGGCTAGGGTGCAGTCCGCGTCGAAGGTGTCTCCCGTTAAGGTGGTGTCGGGAGTCAGAAACACGTCGGATCCCTCGCTGGTGGCGCTCTTCTCCAGCAGCAGCCTGGCGAGGGCGCGTGCCGGGACGCGGCCCACACCCGCCGCCACCAGGGTGGTGGTCGCCGTGGTCACGGTAGTTCGCTCCAGACGAACGCTACGGGATGGTGCGGGGGAGGAGGGTGGAGAAAATAAAAATATATAATAATAAATCATACATATAGCGAGGTTGCGTGTTAGTGACGTGCGTGGATCCTTCGGGGAGTGCTCCCCGGCATTGGTATCGATGACTATTTACATGTTGGTGAATGGAGCCGATTTGATATCTACAAACTAATATTGATCGTTGGACGTTTGCTACTCGCGCCTCGAGTGACAGACAAAAGAAGAAAAAAATGGGTCAGTCCACGAAATGGAAAAAACGCTGCCGATGAGACGTTGTTATTGTGCGAGGAGGAGATCGAATTGCGGCAGAAGCCAATTTTTATCACAAACAAATAGTGACGTCGCTCTCGCAGTACAAGGCGCCGCGTCCCGGGTCCCCGTTGTCGTACCTGTGGTGCTGGGGCCGGCAGTCCCCCGCCGAGTCCCCCTCCGAGCTCTGTCGCGAGTGCGCGGAGGCGGCCGAAACAGAGCTGCCGTAACCGGATGCCTGCAACAGAAGGAGAGGGTTACTTGTTCCGTTCGTAGGGAGCCGGTAGAGGCGGGTGAGGATGAGGGGCCTCACCTTACTGCTCATGTCTCCTGACGTGTTCGATGAGTTCCGCGAGTGCGTGTGTTGCAGACAGGCGGCGCAGCCCGCTGGCGCCGCCCCTGGCTGTGGTGTCACCACCACTCCTGGAAATTGATATAGTATGCATTAAAAAAAGTTACGCTGAACGATACCAATAAAAATAAAATGACATTTTACTTGTCTTAAATACTATGTGGTAGTGCAAATCCTTGAATACGGTAGAAGTGACGTACCTGGATAGTCGTTGATCACGGGTGGGACGGGGAGCGCGGTGGGCGGCACGGACGCCAAGATAGGTCCCCCGGGGAAGGCCGGAAGTTCTTCGGGCTCCGGTGACGGTAACTCGCATGAAGGCAATGACGACAGCGCCGGCGCTACGCCCTCTGGAATATGTAATAGAGTACATGAGAGACGTTCAAAACACAGTGAAGTCATTATAAACATCTATTATTTCGTCTCATAAGGTGGCGGATGCAATCTTGAGAGGTAACAAAATATATGGGCATAAATAGTATTTATGTCACTTGGGTCATATACGAGTTCTTTGAAAACGGAAAGAACAGAAATTCTACTGACCGTAGTTCTTCTTCTTGGTGAGCGAGCCGAAGCCCGAGCTGGCTCCGCTGGAGGCACCATCGTCGTCAGCGCCGGCCGCGTTCTCCGATCCGCTGTCGCCCGCCTTGTCTGCCGCCTCCTGCTTGCGCTCCGGACTGGAAGGGAGATAACATTTTATTATATTTTGAGAAATCTATATTGGAAGACCAAAAGTGTACCTAAACAGAGGTAATACTAACACTTTAAACAGCGGGTCCCCGGAGATCATGTTCATCTTGATGCGTATCCTTAGCACGGAGTTGTCCTGCCGCTTGTTGGGGTCGTAACCCTCGAGCAGGCACCGCCGCGTCGTCTCCCCGGCGCCCGCCAGCTCCGCCAGGTTGACGTCGCAGAAGCCCAGCTTCTGGTACGATCTGCCGCCTGCAATTGTACAATTTAGAGCCATTAATTAAAAATGGAAAATGAAAAATTATGTACAAATAACAGACAGTTTTTCTATACGTTCAATTGTTAAGATTTTTAGATATTGTTCCTATTGAAAATATTTACGTATATTTAAAATAAAGCACTTAAAAATTAAAAAGATACAAGTTCTCGGATGACTACAGTGAAAAATCTTATTTCTGAACAATAGTCGATATGCTCCTTGGCAAGCGAACTACTTCAAAAAACTTATTTAAGAAATATGGCGACGTTAAAAGAGAAAATATTTAATATTATATAACGTTAGAAATGTCAACTTGCCAACTTAACATTCCACAAAGGAAGTCCACACAAATGGAAAATAAACTAAAAGAGGAATTTCTTTTCAACTTGATTTTTAAGTTTTATTCGCTTGTATCGTTCCGACGAGAACTTTGAGATTGTATGCGCGTATATTTGTTACCCACCCTTGCACTCCTTCCGGACGGACACCCTCAGCCTGGCCGGCTCCAGCACGCCGGTGTTGGCGTTGGCGCACATCTTGCACACGAAAGAGAACTGGGCATTCCACCGCACAGCGTGGTTCTTTACCTCCTCCCTGAAACAACAATTGTACAGTTAACGTATACCTATATTATTATACTTTTTATAAAAGCCAAATTAAACTTATATTTTCTCGACATTCTTCATCATTTTAACATACGTTGATTTGAGGATTTTTAAGGAGTATACAGTATATAATACATCGAATTCATTGAAAATATCTAACATAAATACTATTGACAAAGATCACAACACAGAGTAAAACTGGGAGATATGTTGGTGTATTGTTGCGTTATCAGCACGGTCACTATCACGACCTCAAGCGCGTGCCTCGGATACCGGAAACCGACCGATAGCACGCACTTCCCCCAGCCAATGACACGCTTTTAATAATAGATGGTTTCGTTTTAATAGGTCGTCGCACCTGTCTTAAATACCAATCAACTTTTATCTATATATAAATATACTTATCTATATATATATATATAAGCGATTTACCACTCACTGACTGATCACGAAATCTTAGACTATCTGTCCGATTAACTTAAAATTTTACATAGTTACTTCTTTTGTGACGTAGACTTCCACTAAGAACGTATTTTACGGAATTCCTATCCCAACGGATTTGAACTTTTTGCATTTCACAAAGTTTTAAACCTGTACGAGTCATACACTTAACGAGTAAGAGTTACTGTAGCAACGGTTACGATGACAACGGTTAATATGACAAAGGTTACCATAGCAACCTAAGTTCACATCCAAATTAATAGTGTGCCCAGCGAAGCGGGAGGGCATCAGCTAGTACATATTACTTTAATATAAATACTACTTTGATATGTTATATGTATAACATTTATATATACATATCCTAGAGGGGTTAAGGTTAATGGAAATAATCTTAACGTGGTAATTATTTAACATCGAAGTTAGTAATGTACTTTATTTCATAATACTAGTTTTTGATGTTTTCTTAATAACCAACAAACATCATTTCTCTGAACGCTCGAACATTAAACAGGTTTCCGTTGCGATGCGAAGGAACAGAAACAAGACATTCGTTGGTTAGATCGCCGTCAAATCATAACACACACTAACATAACTCGAATCATTTTAAAAGCGACTTATTCCCATGATATTTAACAAAATATTAAGAACATAACTTATATATTTTATACATGTTGGACGTGTTTTTTTAATAGTTTCTAAAAAACAATACATAATAATTTGTTCATATTAAAATAAAATTTAAATTTAAAAACATTAAAAAATATATATAATAAAAATATATAACTAGGTGTTGCCGGCGACTTCGTCTGATGCTTCATAAAATATTTAACATCAATTAAAATTTCATTGTAATCACCGCCATCTATTAGAAACTTGTGGAACTTAGATGTAAATAAAAAAAAATCTAAATAAAACTATCCTCTCCTTCAAGTACCAACAATGACAAACTCATTTGTCGTAATTCCGCAGCGGCAGCTACTTAGACACTTAGCTTGTAGTGATCGTGTAAAAACTATGAAGAAATCACTTTTAAATAATAATTTAAAAATGTAACAACTAGGTATAACAATCTATTAAAGACAAGGCGGCCATTAAAAAGAGGCGAGTCCCATTCCACGTTTTACGACAAACTACCATCACCTCACAATTTATACAATGTTCTAGAATAATCACATACGAAAATAAAGTTAGTATGAAATTCATCATCACGATATGTGGAACTTGAAATTTTTTGAATTCTTTTCGTCGATGGTAGAACAGCTAAGAATAAACGTAATTTCACCAATTTTCAAACTAAATTAAACTTGGCCAGTTACTTTATGGTATTTAAAAAATTACCAAGGGTGGATTTTATGAAAATCCAAGAAAGGGAGACGTCAAGAATAGTAAAAAAGAAAACTTTTAATATATAACCCTTAGAAGTTTGAAAAAATTAATTTCATTGTATTTTTTTATTTAGATCACTATTATTTTGGTTAAAGCGAGCGGGCGACAGCTATTTCTGATGTATATAAATTATTATTGACTGGCATGCCTTTATAACTGTGGAACAAAGCAAGAATGTCAAATATCAACAGGTCTTACAGCAACAAAATATTCCAGACATTCTTTATTAACAGCACCTACCTATGGAAAGGCTCAATATAGTTATGAAAAATATTTTTACCATTACATAAATACCTACATAATCAATGGAATGAAAGCAATTATTTTGTTAAAATGTAAAATGTTGCTCGTAGAATAAATGAACCCAAATTTCTTTCATTTTCAATTTAATGATTATAACAATGGCCGCCATCATTGACTCGGTAGGTATAATTAGCGATGGCTTAATTACACTTATCAATCAATCAATCGAAACAAGGGGATGACAGCCAATTATAATATTGTATTAATTCTGACCGAAAATATTTATTCAATAATGAATAATATTGAATAAATAATATATAAAAAATAAGTCGTTATAAGTGTAGTCAGGATTTATGTTGACGAAATTAAAAAAACATAACATATATGTTAATAACATAATATTAAAAAGCAAAAAAAAAAAATTAGAATTGAGGAATCACCAACAAAAGTGGATTGTCTTAATACATAAGAGACAACAGTTTAGTAAAATATAAATTTTTATTTATTTATATATTTTCCACTTTGAATCGATACCAGTGATCACTTGTGTAGCAAATGGAAGTGTCAGGAAGACCTATATAGATATATTTATCGAAATAAGCCCTTCTGTGAAGACACTCTCCAACTTATAATAAGTCTACGAGTGTTCCAAGCACGCCCTGCTCTGATAAGAACCACACAACAAACTCAGACGGGTATTTCTTTACTGTGATCACTGTTTCATAGACCTCGATAGTTTAAGGTGCTTTAGTAATCCAATCTTAAAAGAGCACAGAAACACAGACGTATATAATAAATACTGCAGTAATAATAATATTTACACAATCACAACAAAATGTCGAGTCGAGACACACGGAAGATTTCAAATGCTCCATGTGATTTCTTAATGTTTCGCACGGCTAGGGTTTATTTGACTTTCACCATTGCGCAATGGACAGACATCCATCCGAACGGGGATGTATATATATATGTAATAATATATATATATATATATATATATATATAAATCCTAATGCATCATTATACAATCTGTCAAACACTAGATCAAGTCGCACACTAACATCGCACAGCGATAAGGCTGATAGCGAGCTTGTGATCGAAGAACACCTTTGACTAACTCAAATAGAGCGCTTAAAGTTGAATCATAAAATTAGTCCATAACAATTGACATTAATAGTAATAATAATAAAAAACACTATTGACATAAAATTGTAAATAGAATTAGGCAATACAATAGATAAGAACGTGACCTGTAGAAAAAATAAACTACTTGAGATTCTAACCAGTACCGAAATCGAAGGTCAGAGTTGTGATGAAACCCATAGAAGTATTTTAACCAACCGCTCAGACCAAGGACGGGTGACAATTAAATGTTTATTCATAAGACTTGAATTGACCAATTTATTTATAACTAGGCTTACCATAATTACGAAGAGCCAAACCTAACGCAGAAAAGAAAGAGGCTCATTTTCATTTTGCTTTTCGCTTAATTTGTGTTTTTCATATTTGAAATGCAATCAAAATTATTATGAGTTGAAAACATATTAATAAATGTGAATATATTTTTTAATAAAAAGAACAAAAGCTGTTCAAGTTTGACCGGGACGCCGGGACAGGGATCTCAAACCGGGACTATCCCGATCAAACCGGGACGTATGGTAAGCCTATTTATAACCAAAGTACTGATTTGGAATGTATCTTCACATACAGAGACTTACACCTATACTATATCTTTATATATATATAAATCCCGTGTCGCGATGTTCGTTTGCGTTAATCTTTGAAACCACTGAACCGATTTCAATGAAATTTTGTAGATATCTAACTTAAAAGATGGGATATAGATAGGATAGTTTTTTATCTCGATTAATAATGTTCAAATTCCTCTCTCCCCTTCTTTCTTCAAAAGATTTAAGTAACTTTAACATTTCCAATAGTCGGTTTTAATAATAAAATTTTAATTGACGTAAAGCAGCAAACAAAATCGCCGGTAAATGCTAGTATATAATATTGTACAGACGGACAGCGCGACACTATTTCTCAATATTATAAAAGGGATAACCACGTAACCTTATACGTCGCTGTTGTTGCGGTGAGGGAAACCAATACGTACCGCAATTCCTATCTCCCGAGTTTATAATATATATATATATATATATATATATACACATTACCACACAACGCGAACTTCGCACTGTATGCAATCTAAGTTTCGCTGATATTTGTTTAATTTCTGTTAGCGAAGTATGTGAAAAGCTTTCCTCGTTCCAAATGGGTGGTGAGGGATGGGGGTATAGTTTTAGTGTATTCTGTTTGGAATCTGAGAGAAAATAATTAATAGAATAGAATAGAATAGAATCATCATTAATTTAGTATATTTTATTGCAATATTTATCATAATGGTTGAAATCATTAAATATCAGTTAAATATATTGACTTTTAGTATTTTAAAGGATAAAAATTTTTTTTTTCGAGTTTGTCACAGAGTTATTTTGTTTTCTGGACACACTATATTGTTTTCGTATTATACCAATTTGTTAGCAATACAGTGTTCTTAGATACAAGGATTCCACCGGTGACGCTGTCATGGCCAGTAGGGCTAACAGCAGAGACACAAAAAAAAAAAAAAAAATAGATACAAGTACCCCTTTTAAGAATACCGCCTCAAATATTAAAATATAACTCTAATCACCACTCGTATCGAAATATATACAAATCTATTTCAATCTGCAATATCATATATTCTCAATACATTGGAATTTACTAAGACTATGAAACGGAGTATCTGATTTTGGCATCACCGCCGTTTCCACACGATCGACCTTGAGGAGCACGGGGGCGGGGATTCCTTCGCGGGCCGTGGGCAGCGTGAGTCAGCCGGTGCCCCCACAATGAGCCCACAGACGAATTAGAGTCTTTGTATATACGAAATTAACTTAAAGAACATTACGTTTGACCTTGTATAATAGTATAATATGTATAATTAATTATAATTCTATTCTCAATACATATAAATAAACAGTGCGTAGTTCTGATAGGTGTCACTCAACACGTTGCCTCGTAACGAATGATCTCCGACATCCGCCAGATGCAAGTGACGATACTAAATAGTTCAGACTTATTTGCAATATGTAAAACTTTTACTAATTCATCTATATCATCTATAGATTATATGAATATTAGACATATTAGTTATAAAGTGTAATTTTATATATATATATATATAAAATTAGAAACATCGAAGCGTCGAGACAAGATGATGATTTCGCTAGTGACGTTATTTCTTACGAGTACCTACTGTCAGTGACATCAGCTGTGATGCATTGCAACGTGTAATGCAAATAACTATATATACTAATATTATAAAGAATTGTTTGTTCGTTTGTAATAGATAAATTCAAATAATTCTGGATCAATAGAAAGATGTATTACTTGCGGGTGACATAGGCTATGTACGTATAACGGATGAAGCCGGGGCGAGGCACTAGTGTATAACAAATAGACTTTAATTTATTTTATATCGAGTATTTCTTCGGTACAGGTGGGACATTTATCTTCACATACACGTACATCTTCACATACTATTTATATATATATATATATATATATATATATATATAGACATTTTCATTTCGCATCGTAACGACCTTGCAAATACAAAAAATATAAAACATCTTGATTAAATCCGTCCAAACTCGTTTCTTTACACACATCGGGTGTGTGTAAAGAATACTTGTACTCTACACACACATGTAGTGTAAAAATTCCGCGGTGAGAAAACAGGGGCGGACACATTTAATAAACACAAACGCAAATAGCTATTTAACTATCGCATTCACCAGACCTTTCCTTATAGCCGATGTAACTAACTTTAGCGATATTCTCACCGACTTCCTACTCGTATTCTAGGTAATGGTAAAATAATCGTAAACCCGTCCAATACATATTATAATATATATATATATTTATATTTAATTAATAAATTTATTAATATTCATATTTAATGTTATTCTAGGAATATCTTATTATTATTTATATCTATAAATAGTCGAACGCGTTGTACGTATTTGTTATTGTGACGTCACACCACTAAACACTAATACACTTTCTACAACGCAAATATATATATATATATATATATATATATATATATATATATATATATATATATATATACAACAAATATATATATATAAAACAAAGATAATACTAATTTATACGTTATTCTCTGTAATTGCATTTGTAGGGTGTTAACCTAAATAGCTCTTTCCAGGCTCAGTTTATAGCGAAATGTTATGGATTTCTGGTTAACATTTACTTTTACACCGGAAGCTAGCTAGAAGTAGAGATATAAAAGAGTTCTCAGCTTCCGACCATCAGCGGTGATGCAAACCGGTCCTGTGTAACGTGTTTGTCACATGGGGTTTGTGTTTTTTTTGCAATCACGACAGGTGTGTCCGCGGCACGCTGTGTGTAACGGTTCAGTCAGTTGTTACCTAGTTCTAATTCTATACATTGTTAGTTCGTTTCTTTCAAAATTTGTCATGCTAGTACATTGTATATTATTTAGACATTATCTTAGGAAAGATAGTTAATAAATAAACATTTTGACGGACGGACGGACGGACGGACGTAAGTGTGAAATATTTCAACTGTAACGTAAGATATAGATATACATAATCAGTGCAATTACAAGTTAATTATCGTAAAATGACGACCATTAGTGACTTGTCTGCTGACATCATCTGGTGAGATCACGACTTGGACTCATCTGATTTCGATCTCCGCCTAAAGACTAGTATAGTAATAGATAATAATATAAATATACAAATAAAATTGAAGTGTCCGTTTGTAATTCCAAATTTATAGCTTTTCACTAAATACATATGAAAGTATAAGTACGATACTTACAAAATAATATATATTTTTGTCTGCCTGTCTGTTTGTTCATACAGTATATATATAATAATAGTTTAATTTATTATTTTTGCATCGAGCTGGCTTCATACGTTGTGAGTTGTGTTGCCAAATTTTAAGTGGTCCTCTAAATCGACTTGAATTTTAACGAAAACCAAACTTACTTGGTATTGATATTATATATATTATAGGATTTATAGCAACTAGATTACTCTAGTTATATTAAACAGCGATTTATAATTAAACGAGACTTTATATGAACAAGATTCCTTGAACGAATCAGCCTTGTCGCCTTGACGCAACCGCTGTCACTGACCCAATACTGATATGGATTCGCAAATGATCATACGATACGGCTTCATACTTCCTTCCGATACAGGTGGTACATAGATTTGATGTACAGGTAGTACATAGATTTGATGTACAGGTAGTACATAGATTTGATGTACAGGTAGTACATAGATTTGATATACAGGTAGTACATAGATTTGATATGATACAGGTAGTGTATAGATTTGTTATGGTACAGGTAGTGAGTGCATAGATTTGATACGATACAGTTCACATTTGACTTTGACTCGTATATTTTAAGTCCAAGATAGTGTTACTCATATTGTTTAAATAACATATATTTTTGTTAGTTAGAAATTATAGTTAGGTTATGAACTGACGACTCCCTCAATTCCCGTCCTACATCCCCCAAACGATAGAATGAAAAATTGTAATGACACACACTAGGAAGTAATAATTTTAAATAGTTATTGTTATGTTTTACTTACATATGAACATAGTTTGAAATAATCATTGTAACGGACACTGAAAGGCTGGCGGCAAGGTCGTATGGCGTTTCCGAGTAATACCTACCTACCGCCCGAGGCAAACACACGGCTACCATTACAAACAAACAATTGTTAAGAAAGACTCGTATTTTACAAACAAGCCTCTAACAGCTTAATTGTTACTGATAACGGATGTTAATAAGCAGTTATATATCAAACGATAATATTAATTTAATATATAATTGATTAATTTTTATTAAATATATATGTATATATATATATAGTATGTTTAAAATTTAACAACAATTGTTACATTATTATATAATATTGTATAATAATAAATCTCAAATTAAACATTTACGACAACTGAGCGAAGATTTTCCTCAAAATTTTTAACGCTAAGGTCAATTACACTGACACCGTCAAATATGTGACCAAGGTATCGCCCACGCAACGTGTGTGCGCTGTTACCGCTACTCGGAAATATCTTTCACACAACAGTGTCGTTAAACGTCACCGAATATTTTATTGCGTAATTTGAATCAGCACAATTATGAGTGAATGCAATTAATAAAGAGCGTCAATTAATATTCCGATGCGAATCGGAGCGTGACGAGGAAGACGGAAGGCCAGGTTGTAAGGGCGTGACATTGTTGCAACGAACTAAAGGTGAGACCACACTATATACATAACTATTAATGTCACTTCACTATTAAGGGTACTATTTTTTAAAAATAGAGGTGTCTAATAGTGTTGTTAGTGTGCTAGTTGAGATAGCGCATGAGAAATTGTATAATGTAATAGCATAAGACGAGGTACGAGGGCCAAACTGAAAGTTTTTAGAACTGGCCACTTAAAAGCATTATATTAAAAAAAATAGTTTAAATTTTGAAAATAGAACTCTTTACCAATATTATTGAGTGTACATTTCATTCATTTGTCATTTGTTTTACGATTTGGCGGCAAATTGAAAATTGTCTGTGCACGTCAGAATGAATTTAAGCCGAGAAAATTTTCGTGCAATGATTTTTTATGACTTTCGATGTCATTTAAGTCAACAAGAAAGTTATGATAGACTTCGATTGGCTTTTCACGATGAAGCCCCATCTCGTGCCACAGTTTACAACTGGTTTAATGAATTCAAACGTGGTCGAACTAATCTCACCGATGATTCGCGTGAGGGACGGCCTTCTACAGCGACGACTGAAGATAACATCAGTGTTGTGCGGCGTATGATAGAGACTGACAAAAGAGTGACCTATCAGCAGATTCGGATAAGTCTAGGCATAGGTATGAGTCAAATGCACAAAATTCTCCATGAACATTTAGCGGTCAGGAAGCTTTGTGTCCGCTGGATACCGCATAATTTGACCGAGGCTCAAAAACTCCGCCGTGTTGATTGGTGCCGAGAAATGATCCAAAAATTTAACGGAGGTGACTCAAATGCTGTGTTCGACATACTAACGGGTGACGAAAGCTGGATTTACTGTTATGATCCGGAAACCAAAAGACAGTCTGCTCAGTGGGTGTTTCCTTCCGAAGAGTTGCCAACTAAAGTGAAGAGAGGTCGAAGTGTTGGAAAAAAGATGGTGGCCTCGTTCTTCGGAAAGACAGGTCATTACGCGACAGTAATCTTAGAGGATCAGAAAACGGTTAATGCAGAGTGGTATACTAACAATTGTTTGCTACTTGTCTTGGAAAAAGTTCGAGAGAAACGACCTCGCAGCAGGATCCTCCTTCATCACGACAATGACTCGTCGCACACCGCCAGGCAAACGATCGACTATTTGGTGACCTCAGACGTGGAATTACTGGGTCACCCGCCGTATAGCCACGACCTCGCACCCTGCGATTTTTATTTATTTCCGAAAATAAAAGAAAAACTTCGAGGAAAACGTTTTATAGACGCCGAAGAAGCAGTGGCTGCGTTTCAAAACGCCGTCGAAGAGACCCCTAAGGCCGAGTGGGCAAGGTGCTTTTCTCCATGGTTCCATCGAATGCAGCGATGTATTGATGTAAATGGACGCTATTTTGAAAAGTTACAATAAAACTAATAACTTGCTAGAATGCTTAGTTTTTGATTTTCTAAGAACTTTCAGTTTGACCCTCGTATAGTATATAGTATAAGAGTGATAATTTTATTCCAAGTTATATATATAATATGGAGCATAATATTTAATACATCAGGTCGGTCGTCTCACCAATTAAGCTTATTAAAAGTGCACGGAGAGCGAGTCGTGAAGGACGATCCGTTATTAACACGCTATTAATAGACGGGGACTGAATAAGATTTTTTGGATGTGAACAATTTTGCAACGGTATAAATATATACTTAAATTTTCTTTTGTGTTCTAAATTATTGAGAGGAGCGCTCTATGTGAGACTCTTTGTGTTCCATGTCCAGGGTTGGGATGAAAACCGCTTTACCGATTTTCATCAAATTTTGCACATTTATAGCGATGGTTATTGCGATGATTTAAAAAAATGAACAAAAAACTCATGTCGTTGAGGAATAATCACCAAAAAATTACAGTCCCATAGACTTCAATGTAAAAAAAATCGCTATGTGATATTTGATTATTCTATATTTTTTGTTTGTCGGTTTCAGCTTCGAACGCTGAATTGAAGATGGTTCACTCGATTCGCTCAATTCGCCGAACTCTACCGAGATTTTGCGAGCGCAGCGAGTCAAAATCGAGGTCCGGTTCGCGCCCCTAGTGGATATAGATAACAAAACTTTTGATAGATATTAGACCTTAGGTAGATTATTAAGGAAAAACTAAGTGTGATCTAACAATGACGTCACTTTTAAGAATAAAAAAATACCCCGATGAGTTCCACACCGTCATACATACACGTATGGAAGGTCGGTTAATATTATTAGTTAAAGTTATAATTAGCTGGACGTCCTCACTTCACATAGACCGTCCGTTTAATATTTCTTCACCGCGTGTTCCGCACGACGTGTTCAATCTGCGCACGGCCCGAGTATATACCGTGACCTTTTTCATATAATACGGTTTACGAAGCCTTGGTATTAATATGACTTTAATATGTATGACGCAAAATCTTCCATCAAATCCCTTTGGTGTAAAACAAACTCAAGGGCGTAGGTACTAGCAGTAGTAGTAGCGGCTATACATATTACTACAGAGTAGGTTAAGACAGAGGCAATTTAATAATTAACGACCTTTAAAAGATTTATCTCTGAAAAAACAGAACTCCTATAAACGTAAACGCTGTTACCTAAAAAATCTATTTATTCAACAAATATTACATCTGAGGTGAAAATTTTATTTAAACAAAAACACTTGTAATATTTATAATTATTAACATATTTAAAATAAAAAACGCTGTTAATATGAATAATAATACTAAATTTATTTCTACACATTGTTATATTTGTTTAAAAGTTAGTTAGAAAAAAAAAGATCAACAGAATATGATAAAACATATCTTGCTCTTTCGAGATTCCTTTGCTTTAATAAATAATAATTAAAAAAAAAAAAAGTATACCTCCATAACTTTCTTATCTCGCCAAACGTAAACGAAAAGAGACCCTCAAAATAAATTAAAAACCTCCAACATAACGCAGACGGACGTCGACTACAGAACACGGAGCGGGATTAATTTAAAGTATATTAGATTATATTGCCAACGACCTCTTTGTTGTGGTATGAAATAATTTTATCATGATTGTTTATAATTAATAACGGTTAGTTTTAAATGAAAAGCAATTTAAGACAATAAGAGATATTTATATCATAAAATAATTCATCAATTTGTTAGAAACATTTTGGGAAACACTGACATCAATACGGGGACGAAAAATTTCCACTAACGGGCAAAGGTTCCCAAACTCGTAAGGCATGATACACATGTTAAAACTACAAAAAAAAAATGATATTTGAGAATCACAACGCTGAAATAATAATAGTAGCCTGGTAGTATGCAATAAGGCTTCCTAAGATCGCGGGGCTCACGTTTCGGCCACGTTACTCTTAATCCAAATAAATCTTCACCGCACGTCGTAATCCAGATTAAACCGGTTTAAAGTGATTTCAAATGGATTTATAGTAAATGGGATATATATATGGACGTACAAAAAAAACTACGACCGTAATTATAAATGTTCTTTAAAATATAAATTACAAGAGATAATCTGTAATATATTACATTTTGATATCTCTTATACGATAGGGGGGCGACGAGATAGTCGGTTCGAGTCCGGGTTCGTGTTATTTTTTTGTAAGTGTGATCATTAGGCAGAAAATCACCTGCATCCCGTTAATGTGTATTGTCGGTGAACGACCAGACGTCGCCATCTTTAATAAAATCGTTCCGTCTCCATCGCTCCCCTTCAGACCAATTGACGTCTAGATATTAAGTTCCAAGTCAGACATTTTTGTATTAATTGTCGTCTGTATGTGTTATGAATTGTTTTATAATATTATATGTAATAAGAATAACAGTTTTCGTCCAAAAAACTTTCAAATGTTACAATAACTACAGCTGTAATTCGACACGCTTCGATGTCCACCTCACGGCTTACGATATTTGATTAGTAAAAAAAATAATAATACACAACTATTACGTCGAATCGGTTTATTATAAAGGTAATATCAGTAAAGCAATTATTTATATAAATGTAGATTCTTTGATTCATATAGATAGAAAAGACGAGACCAAGACAACTTCTAGAAAAATAGCTGTCAAAAATTTACCGAACATCTATAATGGCCGAATTTGTCGGCATAATTAAAAAAACATGAATACCAACATAAATATATTATATAAAAAAATAAATTTCACATAACATTTTGAATAAAACTGTAAACAGAACATTAAGGCCTTACATACGATAGTCATCAGTCTTTTATTTTATTCAAATAATATTAGAAAAAAAAATACTAAAAGTGAACTTATAAAAATATACATTCAGAATAAGTACCATTACGTAATAGGCTTTTAAAGCTAAGCTTACACAAGTCTCAAGGACTCTTATACCGAACACTCGACATGACCACGTAATGGGGACATTTCTTAAAAGAGACTAATTTCGATGGTACCATCCTTATATTACAATAAGTAGGTATTGGAAAGGCCACAATGGTTTGTCACCCTACATTGTATATGAAACTAATAATTGTAGAGTTTCTTTGTATAATTGAGCTGAGCGTAAGCGAAGCTCTTAACCGTTTGAGAGACCTTTTTTTGTGTTTAGTTGTCTCCAGAATGCGACGAAATAATAAGCTAAAAATTTTCTCATGTATGTTTGAGCCAAACGCGGATGTTATAGCGAAAACAGATTGAAAAAATGTTTAGCCATTCAAAAGTTATCAAGAAAAGAAGAAAGAAGAGGGGCTCAGCTCAACACCCGCCGCGAACGGTTGGCGAATCCTAGTAAATAGTTCAATACAAACGTATCATCGCCCGCTTTAATAATAATATAAACACACCTTTATATTTTCCTCTTAAATCTACAAGAATACATTGAACATACATATTCCGAGAAGTTTCCGAGAAGAAAATCAATAAACTGAAAAGATATACGATATAAACCGGAGCGGAGGAGATATCATCGTATGGATATTACAAAATATACAGAACAGATTTTAGAAGATAGGTATGTGGGACAGATAAACACGCGTTGCGTGCCTCTCGTCAGGAAACTGTCATTCCCGGAGGCCTGTGTTTATGAGCTTTCTCGGAATATTATGATGAAAAATAAAAATATATCGGTATATATGTCATTAATAAATAATTTAAATACGTAAATTTCGTACATTTTTTACTACCAGAGGCTTCACCTGTCTGGTAATAACAGATTTCCTACTAATGTTCAGTATTTTTTTGGAAATTTTCTAATTAGACCTAATATCCTAAGTAGTATATTACTAGTTGAAATGGAGTTTACAGTTTTTTTAAGAAGCTATTTGCATAAAACACACACATACACACACAGACACATACCTTCATAACAACATATACTACAAATCCTCTACTCCCTGGTTTCGTTGCCGGACTCACACATACATAGACGCGCACCATGGACATCATCAGGAGCTGACGTTGCAGATCCATACTATAATAGGTAATATGTATCACATACTTACAGATAGAGATAATTTTGTATCATCCAATACCAGTAAGTATAAAACCCACTTCACACATTTAACTATGAAAAATACGGTATAAATTGTAACATTATGAAGAAACTACCAAAAAAATAACCTGTTGAATACTATATAATCAAATACGACCCACACGATACTATCAATAGTATCCAAATAACGAGAACAAATATATGAATAGTTAAATCCCGTCACGTGGTCCGGACGTGACCCGGTTACGGGTCTGGAGGACTAAAAACAAACCTAGCAATCAGTCAACATTTGATATTCACGCACACACACACACACACACGCACACAAACACACACGCACGCACACACACACGCACGCACGTACACACAACATGTGATGAAATACATTTCAAAGATGTCATATATCGCGTTAAAAAAAAATTTAACACATTTTTTAAGTACGAAAATCACAACCGTCTCATAACCGTTAAATATAATGAATGAATTAAAAAATGTTAATGAGAATTATTCATAATTAACGTAATAAAAAAAAACTCTCTTATCGTTTAAAAACAATTAATTTTCACTTGTCAAATTTATATGAAAATTACATCTGTTATTACCCTTAAATATATAGAGGAATCTTATAAATAGTTAATTTAACAAAGAGAAAGAAACCAACATAATGGCTACTCAACTACATTCATACATACATACATACATTCTACAACATACATACATTCTACAATAATCAATAATTCTATAGATAATAGACAATCCATACAATATACATTCATAATAAATCAATAATCTCAGATAGCTTTGTTTTTTTGTATTTATTAAAAATTTTAAACAATAAATCACAGACATACGTTTGAATTAAAATAAACAAACTTTTTTTAAAAATGGAACAATCGAGCGGATGTTTACAGAACGAATGAAAACTAACGGTGACGGGAACTCTCGGTTTGAACTCTTCGCCTTTGATCTCGCGTGGAAGGCGAGCGATGAAAAAAAAATATATAAAAACTTTTTACTAATAGATTGTTTGAATTCATCCTTTTCCTTTGATTATGATGTAACTCATACATTAATTATAACAAACTACCATTTTAGTTTGTATACAAAATTAAGAACGTAAACGAAATAGAATAGAAGCTTAGACGGACATGTTAACTCTATAAATTAGTGTCAAATGGACTACTCAGAATCGAATTCGAAATTCAAATTGAACTGAATAGAATTCAAAATTCGAATCTTTATTTATAATTAAAGCTAACTTTGACTGATTATATAGTCTTAAGAATACATATTACGATATAATTTAATTAAAAAGTGAAATAAAAAATATAATTCACTATACGTGGACGGTAGTATTCTAGAATTATTTATATTTTAATAGACAAATAAGATTTGATATATTTGATTATATTGAATACAGAACACTAATATTGATGTCTCAAGATTTGTTATCTGAACTATACATAAGGAATACATAAGGAAATAGCCTTCCTGCTGAATCAGGAGTTCCGAACTAATGCCTAATGGCCCTTGGGAGCCAAATGGCATGTTAGTTGTTGATCTAATACAAATGTATGGCCATAGACGTAGACGTAGACGATAGTACAGTGCTATCTTATGTCAAATCCTATTAATTTATCATTCTATACCACTATCGCATACATTGCTTCGAGAACCGAAACAAATCATGTCATAGACATCTTGATATATAGTTTCGAGATATGATAATATAACCGAAATCTATAAAGAGAAAAGGTTTAATTATATGTATATATGTTTGTGTGTATTGGGTAATATCAAAAACTACTGAAACAATTATTAAAATTTCTTTCATTAATATTATAAACCCGGGAAAGTCGGAGAAAAAAGTTGTAGGTACACGTTGATTGGTAGACTAACAAAATGGCCACCAATAACAATTAACACTGCTCTATATAAACGCGAACAGAGTCGCTGCTAGCGGCTAGTATTATATATAATAAATCAAATAAATATTCGATATGCGTGAATAAAAATACGAAATTAAGTGAAAATCATGCTAAATCATACATAAAACGATAATGAGAGGCGGATATTAAAGAGTTAACGAGCGAGCGCTTAACGGCCGCGGCTGCGGCTGCGGTGAAACGGTAATGTTGAATTTTATTTAATCAAGTGGTCAGCGGACTGCGGGTTAATTGAATATAAAAACCTCTAAAGGGTTTTAATAATGTACGCGTACTCATCAAGTAGTAATAAGTGTCTGTTAATCAGTACATATCTCCGAAACGGGTCGGCCATAGAAAGTAGTATTTTTTTTATTAAATTCTATAAAAACTAAAAATGGTATTAAAGACAAAATGAAGAATAATCTATTAAATTTAATACAATTAAATCCAATATCAAAAAACACAATCAGATCGTCACGTATCCGTGTCGTCGTCGTCGTCGTCACGTGATCGTATCGTACCACCAACCGGTCCGGCTAGATTACGTCACGGACGTAACAGCCACGCTAATAACTATTTAAAGTGACTACCAATTAGGTAGTTTTGAGATATCTAGATTGTATTAATAAATTATATCGTATCACGCGATCGCTTTTATCGCTTATCATCGTATATTATATTAATTATATGATATATGTTTTTTTTATTGAGCGAATGGAGAGGAGCGCTCTATGTGAGACTTTTTGCATCCCATCTCCGGGGTTGGCGTGAAAACGGCTCTACCGATCTTCATGAAATTTTGCACATTTATAGCGATGGTTATGACGGTGGTTTATAAAAGAAAAATGAACAAAAAACTCATGTCGTTGAGGAATAATCACCAAAAAATTATAGTCCCATAGACTTCAATGTAAAAAAATTTCGCTGTGTGATATTTGATCATTATATATTATTTGCCTGTCGGTTTCAGCTTTGAACGCCGAATTGAAGATGGTTTACTCGCTTCGCTGAATTCGCCGTTTCGCGCCCCTAGTATAAATATGATATTAAAATATCGGTTATAATAGTAAGAAACAAAACAGACAGATAATCATATATATATATATATATATGTATGTAGTAGTACAATTAGTTAGCAGAACGATAATACTCCTAAGCAGTTAATTAAATATAATTATTTAGTTTTGCACTAATTAGTTTTTAAACTAAAGTATTTAAAGTGTATTCAATGTGATCTCACGAATAAAATACTTACCAAAATACTCAATACTTATACAATAAATATATGAAATGTCTTCTAAGCCTAATTTAATTAATCATTAGGAAGGCTTATCGATTTGATTGCGATGACTCTAGTTGTTAGTAAATCGCACACTAAATATTGAGGTCTGTTAAACAGTGAGCACAATAAAGAAATGCCTATGAGTTTGTTGTGTGGTTCTTCATAGAGCAGGGCTCGTTTGGAACAATAGCTTTAATATAAGTTGGAGAATGTCTTTATAGGACTTATTTCGATAAAAGTTGTATCAAAATACACCCTCCCGACACTCCCATTTGACGTACACAAGTGTAAACTGATTCAAAGTGGCAAAGGTGTAAGTAAATAAAAAAAATTATACATCAATTTCATTATGCAATCTAACAAGCACTAAATCAACTAGCACACTAAAATCAGTGAGCTGCTAGCGATCTTGTGATTGATGTACTAACTCGCTATGGGGTCAAACAGAGCGCTTAAAATCGTATAACGTAATGGGCCCATAACGGCTAAAGCTATCAGCGCGCCCACGCCCTACACCGTGCTTACACATTCTACGAGTAGATTACATAAAAGACTAACATACTTTCGACACGTTATACCGACTTATTTTACCATCATCTATATATAGATATAGATATAGATATAAGCGATTTACCACTCACTGACTCATCACGAAATCTCAAAAACTATCTGTCCTATTAACTTAAAATTTTACATAGTTACTTCTTTTGTGACGTACACGTCCACTGAGAACGAATTTTACGGAATTCCTATCCCAACTGATTTCAACTTTTTGCATTTCAACAAGTTTGAAACCTGTAGGAGCTATACACTTAACGAGGGGGGTAAGAGTTACTATAGCAACGGTTACGATGACAACGGATAATATGTTAGGTTACCATAGCAACCCAAGCTCACATCCCAATTAACAGTGTGCCCAGCGAAGCGGGAGGGAGGGAATAAGCTAGTAATATAATAATTAAAATAGTATCTCAGCTTTGAGTAAAAGTTATTTTATATTTCGTAACAAATAATAACAAATAAAGCTTAGATTACATTGTGAAATGTTTAGAGTGGTGTCTGCTATTCGTTTGACCTCAATTTAACGGCAGATGTATACACAGACACACTAATATAAAGAAAAAGCGATGTTTTGTTATGGTTTCAATGAAAAAACTCGCGTTCCAAGAATACATAATACTATCTATACATATAAATAAAATTTACATGTCTGTTTGTACATGAAAGTATACTTACATTACAAAAAAAACTAAAATATTTTTTCTGTCTGTCTGTTCTGGCTAATCTCTGAAACGACTGGACCTATTTAAATAGAACTTTACCGAGACTTTAGCCGATGTTATAAAGAGTGGCTAACTTTATTAAAAAAAAAACATTTTGCGCGAACAAAGTCGGGCGCAGAGCGTATATATATATATATATATATATATATATATATATATATATATATATATATATATATAGAGCGTATTTTATATGAAATTAAACGAATTTGAATAATTTAATACATTACTGTATATACAATTTTAATTCACTACGTAAGGTGTATTTAATTTGTAGGCGCGTCCCTTTTTCATAATTGTTGATTTCCCAAGGGACTCGGGACGAGTTCAATTAAATAATACAATATAACAATAATAAATAAAATATAAATTAACATAAAATAAACATGTATTATTAGAAAATTAAACGTTAAACAGAATCCGCGAAACGTTGTCGATAACAGGTGATGCGCAGGCGCCGCCAGATGGCGCCCGCACCGCAGCTGTTTATGGCAATTTGATTATAAACAGGATTATGTGAAGTAAGGGAGATATTTAGTTAACAGCTTCTAAGATATATGTAACTTATAGTTAGTATAGAAAATAATTTATAGCGTCTTCAATATCAATTTCTAAAATTTAAACTATTATAGAAAATTACAATGTATTATTTAGTATAAAAATAGTTGGGTGACAAAGTTATATTAAATACACTGAAGCGAGACACATGTCCGTAATAACCCCGTATACGGATACACGCACGGAGCCCCCGCGCACTTGTCGCTTGATCCAGTTCCCAGATATCATATTACGGACGCAATACCGAGCCGCATGTGAACTGTGAAGACCGGAGTCACTCGCCGGTAACAGTCTTGTCTCTGTCACGCCGCGATATCGCATTGCCATTTTATATTTAATAAGGATAAACGAACACTAACACGTGCAAATAGGGTATGTCATTTAAATGTCATATTAAGGTCATAATAAGAAATTCAATACAAAATTAAGCATACAAAGTCTAATATAATATCTAACTACCTCATTGTGTTTGATGAAAGCTTATATACACGATAGAAGATTTAAAGTTATAAATTAAAAAAAAAATAATAATAATAAAAGCGATAGCGAAATTTTCACTTTCACGGGAACTACCGTATCTGTTGTAGTCTTAATTATTAATTATTGCACTAATGAATGAATGGGATCGCCTCGCGTGTCGATCGGACGTACTAACACCGGCGTTGGGAAGGTGGCCTTTGTTTTCTTGTAGGGGAAACGTAACAAAATTTAATGTAGAAATCTCATAGAGATGAGAGTGAAATTTATTTAATACGAAATATTAGATATATAATAACAAAACATTGTTACTAGCTTATTCCCCCTCCCGCTTAGCGGGGCACACTATAAATTTGGATGTTAACTTAGGTTACTATGGTAAACGTTGTCATCGTAACCGTTGCTATGGTAACCGCTTTAAGCGTATAGCTCTTACAGGTTTAAAACTTGGCAAAATTCTAAAAGTTGATATCCGTTGGGATAGGAATTTCGTAAAATCCGTTCTTGGTGGACGGTTACGTCACAAAAGTAACTATGTAAAATTTTAAGCTAATCGGACAGATAATTTCGGAGATTTCGTGATATGAGCCAGTGATATATAAGCGATTATTTTTTGTCTTTCATCATGTATATATATATATATATATATATATATATATATATATGATGAAAGACAAAGTTTGTATGTTTGTATTTAACTAACATAAAAATAACATCTAGTTTGAAGTAGAAATCAAAGATAGCCCAGACATCACCACGCCCCAGTGGGCACGCTGATTACGGACATCAGTTTTTACACCAAACAAGAAAATAGCAATGACAAATTCGTTTACTATATTTCAGAGCTCTCATTACCCAATGCAATAACGCTCACTTGCGTAATAAACGACCATGTTGGAACATGGCAGAGCTGCAGACTTAATTGAGGTTTACGAAACTAGTGCAGTGTAAACACCCCTTAAGAAAATATATTCTTAATAAGAAACAAAATAACAAAATCTAAATCAGATATCGATAAGTTAGATTGTATGAAAGTACATATCATGAAGAGAAAACTATTCATTTTTTGCATGTTTGTTTGTAACAAATAAAATCAATAACTATTTAAACTGATTTAAAAAAATAATTCACCACTCGAAATTTAAAACAAAACGTAACATAGTGTACTTTTTATCCCTAAATTCCAATGGGAACGTGATAAAAAGTAGCTTAACGTATTACTTGACCGCACGGGGGAGCAGGCGGAGTCGGGTGCAATAGCTAGTGTATAATAAAGATGCTTCCTAATATAATTAATCTATCAGTGAAAGCACGCGGGGAGCGTTACTGCCGGCCTTAATGAACCGTAGTTACCGTCGGCGGTAAACGAAAACAACGCCGATAAAGGAACAAAATTTATATTATAATTTATTATTCTTTTTTAAAAAAAAAAGCACATCTCACTACGTAATTATTACGTAAAATAAAACTGTATTAAAATTGCTTAAATTTTTTTTTTAGAAAAGGAATCCCCGAGTTTTTATTGCACGGCGCATTTAGAAAAAAAGGGAAAAAAAAAATATTTATAGATTCGAACCCAATACAACGATACATCGAAAATCTAACGACACAAATCGAAAAAAAAACGCAAAACGAAACGAGGCAAAGCGAGGTATGGGTGTATTAAACTACATACAATATTTTACTACATATTATAGTCATTTAATTAACTTTTCGATATATTAGAGGTAGGTATATTTAAGTCGGAACTTTGGAATACGCAATTACACCTTCAATAATAATATTAAACTCTTGACTGACGTTATTATGACGTTACTTTGACGTTGAATCGTCAAATAACGAAAGTTTCAATATTATACTTTGATGTTAAATCTATCTCCAAATAACGAAAGTTTCAATATTAAAAAAAAATAAAAAGTTAAAATAAAATATACGGCCGAATTAACTTAATTAATTCGCTCGATTATTTCAAAACCAACGTCAACGACCCGACACGTGATTAATCACGATAATGGAGGATTAAATAATTAATTAATTACATATTTAATATATTATAATAATATTACAACTCATTACCGATAACATGAACCACGTAACTATTAAATACACTCATGTAATATGTGTATATGTATGTGTGTGTGTTTGTAATATACACTACACACAGGGGGAGTGGGGGGGGGGAAAAGCACAAGTTAGATAACTGGCGACATTTCATTCCTTAAAAAAAACAAAGAAACAAAAAATTTAAAGTAATTTTTTATCATTGGTCGTTAAATTCCAATCAGACTAAATTAGTTAAAAATGCCTCCACCCTCCTCCCCCCCCTTATCTAATAGGGTCATTAGGTTATCGGTACCGTTAACGGACAAAGGCAGAGGAGGATACAGATAACAAAACCCTAAGGATCTTCTGGTAATATAGGATGTTGTATCATTGCCAGCGTTACGCCTTGGCCAACGCCTTGGCCAGCGCCTTGGCCAACATTCCTTACATACATTATTGATAATACCAACATGAATAAGAATTTTAACTGTCAATAATCAACCGGTTGTTGGAGGTCGGAACGCGATCTAGTTTTTTTTTTGATACCTTAATTAAAAATTTAACAGCTGATTAATATTTATAAGTGTAATTAATCATATGTTTATGATAATGATAATAATAATAATAATAATAATAATACATAAAAAAAACATGTCAATACATGTTGATAAACTGACATTGGACAATAAATCATATTACACAAAACAGACGAACGGACGGACGGACAGATTGTTGACGAATACCTCTTGTACATGTATATATATAAATATGTAACTGATCGTTGTCCGTACATAGAAGATATTTGGTAGAAATCATTACTTTATTAACAAATAATTTAAGATTTTTTTATCTGTTTTTCTTTTTTTTTCACCGATGTAGCCTTCACTAAAAAAATTATTTAAATAAAAAAATCCGAACCGAGTCGCGGGAACAGCTAGTCAAAAATAATATAAAAATTTTAATAAGAAAAACTTAATTACTCAGCGTCCACACAAAACGCTGCAACATTAGTATCATAACTGAGATTATAGAGTACGAAATACTAAAAAAAAATATATTAAACGCGCGGTAATGGTGAAAGTTTATACATATATGTAATAATTTTTCACCAATTAAATTACGTAAGAAGCATCAGATTATATAACATGTATAATTATGGCCACTTCGTTTCTATTAAGATAAAATATTTGAATATCACTATCGGAACAGCGGAGCGACCATCGCGGCGGTGCATCTGGTTCAATTATACCCATGTATCCCGAATCCCGACGCCGGACGCCTCCGCATTCCTGGGAGGGGTTTTAACTGGGTACTTCCCAATTCACGATGCTATAGCGTTCACTATATTTTCTCTACGTACATTTTTTATAGTTAGCAAAATATATATATATATAAAATTTACGTGTCCGTTTGTAATTTCGCATTTTACGCAAACAACGCATTTTATTTTTTATTATTCTCTGTTTAATTAAATTTTAACATGATTTTCACTGGCGGATAGCTAACATTATAAGGTATATATAATTTTATTTTAAAAAACATTTCTCGCGAACGAAGATGCGGGCACAGCTAGTTTATACTAATTGTAAAATTCACATTTGAACAAAAAAAATAAAAAAAGATCACACATCACTTTTATGGTTTTCTATAAACAAAACTATAAAAAACGAAAATAAAAAAAAAAAAAACAATTATAAATAGTATTAATTATTCTAAAAACGTAAAAAAATATCGATATTATTTTGGACAACAAAAAAATATCGATAACATTTGAGTTATCTGATAACGAGCGAGACATCACTATGTTTTCTATAAACTTACATAGAATAAATGAGTTTTATAATAATAATAATTTAAATCTCTTACTATCTGGAGCACAGTAGGTAATAATAGTAGGTACTTCCGGATATCGGAACCCACATTGATACTACTCGTAAGCCGATTAATCCCTATCTTCCTCTTGGAACATGCAATCGTATTAGTTCACGTGTATGGCGACTTCCTTCTATATAATCCTATATATATATTAAAACAATTAAAATTTTGCGTACATTTGTGTATTATAAAATGTATGTGAGAAATGAAACTATAATCGTGCAGTGTTAAAGAATAATGACCCTTATTTTGACAATAAATAAGAACAGTTATTCTTTATTATTGTAGTTATATGTTATATAGACAGAAATTCTCAAAGTTTGCTTAATATTTTTTAGCAGATGGGCAATTAATGTCAAGATTTTAGTTATCTAAAAGAGGAATGACCATTACTTATGTGACATATACCTACACACACACACGCATATATATATATATATATATATATATATATGTGCGCGTGTGTATAATAATAATGTGTATATATATATAATTAAATAAGAAGTGTAGAATGTCTCAAAGAAAAAATGAGTCGATAAAAAAAAATAATATGCACTTTAAATATTCAAACTGAAAACAAGTTTTCGTCTCGGAGTCGTAAGAAACGTTTTGACATTTTAATTCATTAATAAACATGTACTTTGTTGTATAAATAAAATTAAAAAACAAAAAAATATATATATAAATATTTGTATACAATATTTTATATTAAATAAATAAATAAATATCGTAGTATTATAATTTAAACTGCCCTAACTATTACACTAAAGCCAATACACAAGACTTCATTAGAGATCATTAATCTTAATCAAGTATACTGGTTTAATTTCCTCTATGCTATAGAAAACTGGACGACGAAACCAATTAGGGTGACATTCTCTAGAGGGGGGAGGGGGGGAGGGGTATCTACGAGGAAGAGCACCCCCTGACAGGTGATTTATTATATATTTATATAATTGCGTCATCACTCGAAATAAGGCCATCTCGTAAACGTTACATTTGTTTAAGGATTTCTACAAATGTGTATACCTATTAGGTTTTATATATATTTATATATATATATATATATATATATATATATATATATATATATATATGTAAAACCTTTTTCGTGAATATATTCATTCAAATTGCCATGTTATAAATGTATTTGTTATGTTCAGGGACTTATGTGATTACGCAAATAGGGTCTAAACGTCTCGGGATGGATGGGATGGGATGAGGCTTTTATTCCAATTTACGTAATGTACTGTAAAGTGATTTGGAGAATGTCCTATTCGGGAGGTATCATTTAGTTTCTAACCTGCTGGAATGGTCCTGAAAGTTGCCGCCGTCCTGCAACCTAACCTTCGCGAACAGCACCGCTGACACGAACGGCACCTCGGTCAGCTCCTCCAGACAGCACTGCACCCCAAACTTGTAACGCTTCTTTTTTGTCATTGTCATGAACGCCATGACTCAACCAACATCGGTCCAAGAACACCGGCCCCGTACGGACGAACCGGACAAAACCGAAACCAACCGGTTCAAACCGGTCAACACTTCAACACTTCACTTCACTTCACATGTGTGTCGCGACGACGCACTCGAAAATGAAAACTTTGAGAACCGGTGGATCTAAGTCGATAGGTAGAGCTGGGATGTCGCTTCGACTACAATACCGCGTCCGCCGAGTCGATACGGTCGGATCAGTCTCATATCGGCTGATGTCGTTAACCTGAAACGGAAATTAATTGCTGTATATATTAAGATAACAAATTACTTTAAATTCTACGTATAACAATTTATAGTTGTTTTTTATTTATATACAGATAGAGGTTATATTCGTTTGCATTGTTTTATTGATCATTTAGTTTTTACAATTTAGATTATAATTGATAGATACCATGAGCCCGTCCTATAATGTACGATATCTTATCACTGAAGGACGTGCGAGTTATCTCGTGACGTCATCATCGCTAAACTCACTCTCGGCCCCATCATGATGAAAGAGTAGCGTTTAGAGGCTTTTTTATATTAATAATCGAAATTAACTAATATTTATTTAATATTTAATATATAAAAATTGGAATAATTTACTTTAATTTACTTGCGATATAGCGAAATGAAATGTTTATTATAAACATACCTTTATAAAACAGGAAGACTTCAGACCCGTCTCCAGCTCACCTGAGACAAAACAGACAAATTTATATATATATATATATATATCTCCTACTTACAATAGTGAAGCAACACTCATTATACATATTTGCATAACATAACATAAAGAAGCAAGGCTGGCCGAGAGGATGTTATTAAATAGCGAATTATATTTGGAGAGTAGAATCTGATCGTAACGGACGATTATATCATTGGGAGCGACCTTCGCGTGCTACCGGCTTGCGCAAGCGCACCGACTCGCCGCTGCTACACCACCTGTAGCCTACCAGGTTAAATGTATATAACAATTAATTTAAATGTCAATCTATATATATATAAAATAAAATTTAAGTGTCTGTTTGTAATTCCAAATTAACAGCTTTTAACTAAAAAACAATTTGTCAGTTTGTTTGGGACAAACTCTGAAACGGATGGACCGGTTTTAACAGTACTTTCACTGGTGAACAGCCGATTTTATAAGCAGTAATTTTATTTAAAAAACAACATTTCGCACGAACCGAGTCGTGTGCACAGCTAGTGTTATAATATATTGTAAATTAACTGGAGTTGCTCGCTAGTTCTTCTCCGTGGACATATCGCCCGGAACCTAAATTGTGATGGTTTACAAATATATATCAAAAATATCACATAAAAAGCATGAGTATCCCCCGGAGGGCATGTATGAAGAGGTTGATATCTGTTGCTAAGGCGAAAGAGATATGCAGAGACCGTAACGTTTGGCGCTCCGTCGTCTCTGGCTACCCCGCAAGGGATATGGCGTGAAGGTAAATAAATAAATAAATAAATAAATGTGACATTGACTAACAAAAGACTTTTTGTTTGTTCATTGTATTATTAGAATTAAAGACGACCATTTATCAAAATAACAATCTATTATTATCATAAATAATGAGACCTTGAAAATTAATAAAACATATATTTATAACAATAACAAACGTACATCCAAGTTGTTTTTGTTACATTTTCAGTACCTACTCTTAATAGGTACTATATATAAAAATTACAATTTCCTGATACTCTATCTGCAGGTTGGAGAGGCGCCAGGGCGGAGACTTATCAGACGTCACCTTGGGATTTAATTTCCAGAGTCAAGGGTGTAAAAGCTTTCATAATATATTTAGATATAAAATTTTATTATTGTTATTTAATTTATTCGTCTAACATTAAAGTGGGGTAAAGTTTGGTGAGTCACTGGTTTTATCGGCAACAATTACACCGGCGCCATGACAACGACGAACACACACACATATAGTGTGTACACATTACAGAGAATACCAAAGATATGGTAGACGTTTAAAAAATGTTATCATGTAAATGTGTTTTTTTTTATCTGTTTAAAACAAAACTATTTTACACATATTTGACGAGTATTTAAAGATGCCAATAATTTATATTACCAACCGACGCAGACATGTTAGGTATTCGTAAATAAAAATTACACTAAATAAATAATTAATAAATAAAAATTACACTATCATAATAAATAAATGAAAATTACACTATATTCCATTGGAATTAAATTAACATAGTCGATATTTTGGACAACATTAATGTTATATTCCATACATGAGGCATATCTTATCTAAGATATCTATAGATCGTATCACCGTATTTTCCGTCAGGTGGAAAATATAAAGATAAAAGATACCTGACAAATATTTTACAGTTAATTTATCTTTTGTCTTATACAAATCTGGATATTTTTTGGTATTGCCTATTATTAATTTCACAAAACTCGTCTAGGTGTTTCAGAGACGAAATAGTTGTAGAACATACAAAAAAAACCTAAATGATAATAATAACGATGGATATCGCAAGCAGTTTAGTTTCACAGACGTGTTGCAATTGGACGAATCTAATCTATCTCAGTCAGAGCGCACCGGTTGCGTATTGCGAGTACATTTTTAAACTCTATTCGAAAGTAAATAAATCTTTGTTACAAATATTATTTCAGACATCGATAGAAATGGATAATTTTTTAAACAAAATATTTTTTTATTTATTTAATTCTTTACGAGTTCGTTTTATCAAGCTATCAATAATATATTATATATATTTATATATATATATATATATATAGTATACATTTTAAAACAACAAACATAAATGAGCAATAAAGCACACGGTATTTTTTTTGTATTCTATGACGACATCGCAAAAAGTCTAAGTAATACAAGCAACAAAAAAAAAGTGATTTAAGGTTAAATAAAAACTATTGAAATCATTACGCTTAGCGATCACGGTATAGCGCTTACAGGGGGCAGTGACACCGGGCCCCGGACCCTGGGGGCGATACCGAACTGATGTAGTGTGTGGAATTGTATGAACTTATATCTTTCATCAAATTTGATGTCAAAAAAAAAACAAACTTATTATTGATGACAAAAGTTTAATCACAATCTAAGATAATAAAAGCACCTTTTTGGTATATATTTTTTTCATGTATGAAGCTAATACCATTACAAATGTTCCAAAATATTGTAAAAATCAAAATGCAACAAGTACTTATGTCAATGTCAACAACCCGGGCTTGAGAGCATCCCACATGTGACAGTCACACGACAGTGAAGAGAAAAAAAAAAACTTTTTTTTTCTAATCGTAAAAAAAAGGTTGGCATACAATACACGTGTCATGACAAATTAAAAAAATGTTACATTTTCATATCACAGAATGGCGATTAAAATATAATGTTGCAATCACGATACTCGTGTTGGGTTCGTATTTTACGAGCGTTACAAATAAATTAAGACTCCACCGTGCAGGTGATGAAATCGTGCTGTTAATTTACACATATAAAAAATATTTTTGGGCATTTTGTCCGTCCGTGATAGCTTTGGTAAAGTCGGAAAAACTACTTACTTACTTACTTAGTCGGATTGTAATGTTCTTTATTCGATCAGAATTTATAGAAAGAGGTATATATATATAGTTATCTCTTTCTAACTCTAAATATTCTGTCCAATGTCTCAGACAACTGTACAATGTCAAATTCATAAGATAACATTAAACTGTTGAGTGATGACTGCTTGAACAGATCAATGCTTAAATTTTAAAGAATAAAATAATAATAAAAAACAAAAAAATAACAATTTAATAAACGTTAACAGAGATTAAAATGATTTTAATACTACGTTTTATAATAAAATAAGCATATATTTTAAGTATATTTCGTAACTGTTTATAGCGCGTTGTATTAAGAAACATTAAATCGCCATGGTTTTAATTTTCAATGCTTCAGCCGTTTTCGGCTTGCGCCGTTTATATTACCAAGATAATAATATACACACACATGCACAAACACACACACACAGATTTTAAAATAAATGAAAACGTAAGTAACTTACGTGAAAGTATTTCTTGAACGACATCTTACAAAACCAAATCTTAAAAATTAACGTGAAAAATATATAAACAAATCAAATAAATATATATACCCATTACGGACGGACGGGGAGAAACGTACACAGTTATATATATAATTTACGTATACAAGAGATTTACGTACATAATTTTCGTAATACAACCAACCAACAAACGTATAGACTAAAGCCATACAAAACTCACAGATACGACAACCGACGACACTCGACAACACTCAACGCTGTACCTACCTAGTCGACGAGATAATTACAAGAACATTTATCAAGTAACGAGTCCAAGTGAAACGTAAGAAAAAACTAGTATTAATTATACACCAGCCTTGTAGTACACATTGTAATGACATATCAAATAATATACTATATTATATAATATATTATTCATATGTAGATTTGATTGCGATGATTCTAGTTGTTAGTAAATCGCTCACTAAATATTGAGGTCTGTGAAACAGTGATCACAATAAAGAAATGCCTATGAGTGTTGTGTGGTTCTTCATAGAGCAGGGCGTGTTTGGAACACTGGCCTTAATTTAAGTTGGAGAGTGTCTTTATAGGACTTATTTCGATAAAAGTGGTATCAAAATACACCCTCCTGACACTCCCATTTCACGTACACAAGTGTAAACTGATAATGATTCAAAGTGGCAAAGGTATAAGTAAATAAATAAATCTTTAAAACCTTTTTTAAAATAATTGTAAGTACTTGTATGATTTCTCCATTTGCCTGTTCGGGCATAGCGTCTCAAAAAATCACCAGTCACGATCGAAATTATCTGGTAAACTATTTTTGCAAAAAAAAGCAACTCTGTTATTTTAATCTATCGATTAAGGTGAGATTAGACAGGGTCGGCCGGACGCAAGTAAAGTGAGATGACGTCACCAGTACGTAATATCAAAAACACTCAAGATTGTAAGCAGCATTGAATACTTGATCTTTATCCGACATATTTAGGTAAAAAAAAAAAACAAAGATCAATTTTTTTTTAAAGTACATTTTTCAACTAAAAATTAGTTATAGATTGTAAAGATGCCGACGTCAACATAACAATCGATTGGATAAATCATCGCAATCAATATATCTCAAGTGATGAAGAGCACCAGTTCATTGACCCCTACTAGCACGCCATTCGACTGCAGACGGCGTCGTGTCGGCATGAGGAAGCGTACGCCGAAGTGCACCGCGCTGCCTTTCTCCAGACATCGACACCCCCCAGAAGCATCATGGCACGTTACTCTTCAATATATTATTATGATTAAATTAAAATTTAATGTGATTCCACTTACGCTTATTTAATCATATTTCTAGTAACAATCTTTATTTATTCATATTATTATAAGTGTTTTTTTTATTCATAGTGGTTAGTGGCGATTCCTATTTATTCATAGTGTTAGTAGCAATCCTGATTTATTCACGTTGTTAGTAGTGATTTTTTTATTAATTCATATTATTAGTAGTAATCCTCAATTATTCATATTGTTAATTGTTAGTGACACTATTTATTCACATTTTTAATGTCGATTAGTTAAAATGAAACCGGTTTCTATCTATGTATGTAGGTATTATAATAATTATACATTAGAAATCGAAAAAACAAAATGAACTCTTATATTACGTAACATGTTAATATTGTCATCAGCAAATTGAATCAAAAACGCTGTCATTACTAATTTAATTTATAGACAAAATTACACACACAAATAATACACACACTTTAACAATGCGAACGTTATAAGTAACATCGTAATAATGTAGCAGCGTATTGAAGTTACAGCTATCGGGGTCATCCATTTAAGGTCAGCCCAAACCGCGGTCCGAACTAGTTTCGCTGACCGATCACTGTTGTATAACGGTTGCGTGCATTCTGTAGCTATTTGTTACCAAAACAACTTATAGACGACTGAACCTATCTAATATTTAAAATCATATTATTGATACTATATTTTATATCTGAGGATAATAGCGCTTTTTGTTAATAAACAAATATATATATATAATAAACATAATAATTGTTATAAAATAATTAAGACTATGAATTGAGATGAAAACTATCCTTTCTTTTAAGTCTGATCAAACTGCACGTGGTGTGAAAATTTTATTTAAATCGGTTAAGTAGGTAGTTTAGGAGTCCATCGCGGACAAACAAAGTGACACGTAATTTATAGATATTAAGTTTTATATATATATATATTTGTTTTTATATAATAATATGCTATAACAAATATGAAATGAAATATTCGTCAAAGCGACAGGAAAAAATTGCAGAAGGTTTGAGTAGTGCCAGTATTTATGAATTATTTATTATATATTAAAAAAAAGTCTTGATATTTATATACTAAATACCTCGTAACTTATACTATATATATAATTATAATAATGTTTTATCCCAGTTGGCAGTGACTTTGACCGCGGCGAGTCGAACTCGCACAATGGCAAGGTCGTGTCAGCACATTTATTTACACGATTTCCGTGTTTTTCACTAAAACCATGGTTTACGAGGAAACAGACTGTACGGCTATGCAATTAACAGTAAAAAAAAATCTAAAAGCTTAATAAAAACTAATAGTTGCCTTGATTTTTTTTGGTCTTGGTCCCTTGACATAAAATTATTATAAAATTTAGTTATTTTGTCGTAATTAATAAGAACAAACAATTTTTTTCCCGTGAGAATGTGTATCTTTTCACGATCATACAAACATACAATGAGACATCAAAACACTAAACATACATTTTCACCAAAAAATATGTGATTTTCGCATCACAGAAAACAAACACACGCAAACACGGGAGATATATATATATATATATATATTCTTTTACTAATGTAGATATAAAACAACTTGTAATAAATCAAAATAACAACTAACAATAAATACTGGACATGTTTGCAAAATGATTTAAAGTAACAATTAGAATAACTTGAGTTACGAAATATTTGTGTTACTTTCAAATACACTGAGAGCTCTTAAAAGTTACGTGTATAGACGCTAATCGATTCGGTAAAACCTGTTATGTTTGAGAACACTTGATATTATTAACTGTTAATAAATATAAAATTATTCTAATGTAAAATGATATTGAAGGAAATGTGTTAACAATTATTATAGATTAAAGATTAAAAAACAACTTAAACAGTAGCACAGAAACAATGAAACGAGCGAGCAACAAGACTCGTCTGATCACGTCACACTAAGTGTTCCGAGCGGTTTGTACAAGTGCTCGATGCACCATTGTTAGTTGATACTATCGACCTGGTAACAGATTATTAATTCCATTTTTACACATTATATTTATAAAACATTTTAGTATCGATAATTTTAATTAAAAATAACATTTTCATCGCTTCTTTTTCATGGTCTAATCAAGTTGAGGTTGAGTTTGAGACATGTGTATAGACATTCTAAAAAATAATATATATATTTATGTATAACATAATATTGTTATGTATATACACAACTATATTTTATATGTATATATTATAGTAGAACAGAACACTTAAATTCTCCAGTATGATAAGGGATAATGATAACAAAGAGCTCCGACCCTGATCCGGTTACGGCAGAAATATTGCACCTTAAACCACCTTAAGAAATCGTTATAAAATAGAACCATGTCAAATTAATTTAAGAGATACGATAGAAATGTCATAATCATTATGACATTCGTTGTTTTTTTTTAATTTAAATCGAATTCGAGAAAAAAGGTCTATCGAAGTTCCACTTGACACAAAAACAGTGGAAGGAATTAAATCAAAGATCCCAAATAATTGGTAAAGGAATTTAGATCACTTCACAATAAACGACACTTTAATTAATACATTTCAAATATCATCGTGTTGTTAAACACAAGCGTTTATTTTAGTTCGCATGACGTCATTCTGATATCAAATTTTATTGTTAGCGTCTGCTATTAACGTTTTACTACCAACGCTTTATAAATAAATATACAATATCTTACAGTAACAGAACGGAAATACAGAAATTATAAAAAAAAAAAAAAAAAAAAAAACTAACGAACGTCTCATTATTTCTGCCATTAGGAAAAAAAAAATCATTACGACGCTATGATGACGCCATTTTGTACATCGTTCCAAGTTTAAATTTTTAAGGTTTACGTAATACGAAATATTATTTAATAAATATTTTACATTGTCTACTAGTCTTAATTCATATAGGTCTAGTTAGACTGGTCTGGTCTGATATTACACCTATGAAAGTATATTATTATGGTGAGGTCTATCATGACCAACGAATTCATTCAATAATAGTTATAATATGTTAATTAATTAACTCTTATTAAGAGTACATAAATGCATTTCATTATTCAATCTATCAAGCGCTAGATCAACTAGCACACTAACATCATATAGGCTGTTAGTGAGATTGTGATTGGTAAATAAGCTCACACGAACTATGTTAAGTTGGAACCAAACTTCACAGTAACTAAAACGATATAGTCTTATACAACAAATTAACATTTAAATTTCTGAACACATAAGACAAACAAAATTATAAAATAATCAAATTTTATCCACAATTTAGTAAAATACCTCAGACGTCTGTGTGTGTGTGTGTGTGTGTGTGTGTTTGGTGCTTCGAACTCAAACTTAGGATGAATGTACACAATAAATGTTTTTATTTATTTTTCAAGATCGCGCAGGTCACGTTGAGCCTTATGTTTATATTATGACTAACATTAAACAATTTAAATACATCGTTATATTAAATGTATATACATAAACGATTGCTTTGATCTTACAAAGACGAAAGGATTTTGGGACACCGGCGGCATCTGATATATATAAAAACTCGAGGTAATATTGTATTAAGAAGAGTATAAACATGTTAGGGGATAGATACAAAATTAAAAAAAGAACTAAATATATAGAACGGTATAAAAAAGTTAAATACTCAAATATAATAATAATAATAAAAAAACTTTAAAAACACCACCACAGACGAAAAAAGTACGATACGTGACATTTACACTAACGGTGTCATCACGACAGGTGTGTTATGTCATTTTCCGTAAGACCTACTAACTTACAAAACAAATCTTTGACAATAATTCAATATATTAAGTAACAGTATATAGCACAATTGCTTTATGCACCGCGTCCGATCCAAATCCGACGATCCGAAGTGAATTACTATATAGTACTTTTGTGAATTCGGATGCAGTACTTAAGAGTTCATACGAGTAGTGTTATCGGACCATCACTTTACGGATACGGTGTTAAGGAACCTAAGTTTTAACACTAAACCTACCAAGTACCGGTCAAATTGACCGTTCTTAAACTTTTGTTAAACTTACACATTTTTAAACGTTATAATATCGATATCAAATATCGATATATATCAAACTACATGAAAATTCTTAGAATATGCATATAATATTTTCTACACTCTTTACTTTTAGTTATTTCCATTATTACCTGCGTTATATAATAAAATAACTTTAAATTACCGGTCAATTTGACAAAACAGGTATACAAGAATTGTCGGTAGGTTTAGTGTTAAACGTAAAAACAGTTAAAAATATAGTATGATAAAAAAGTTATCTATTGTTTTATAGGTTAATTGGCATGTTAAGTTTGTTAATCCCAAACCTTGATATAACTGGAACCTTCGATATCCTCAAGCGGCCTCGAATTGAAGCCGCTTATCGAATATAAATTGCGTGTATCTTTTTTTGACCTTATAGCAAACGACCGCCGAATTGACTATCAGTTTTTATTATATATAAAAAAAAACGATCGAAATGCGGTTAAATTGGTAAAAAAAAATATTCTAAATAGTATTATGTATATTGATTAATATTTTAGTATGATAGTTTAAGTGCCCCTCCCCCCCCCCCACTTAATCCAGTGGGTAGTGACCCCATCTACTGAACCAAGGTTACGAATTCGATTCCCACACGGGACGGGTGTGCATTATTTTCTAATACAAGTTTTTTTTTCTTAAAGTTATCAAAACATCCAAAACCAGCCAGGTGACAAGATGTAATTTCGTAATAATGAATAATGTATTATGATATATTTAAAAGTCAATATAAGTTGTATAGCAAATTTAAAATGTATTGTACGTAGAATCTTGCGGTAATTCCATCATGGCGCCTCAAATCAACGGTCACTTTCAAGGTCGTTATTTTAGCAATTGTTATTTGAATATAGAAGGAAAATAAAATGTTATGAATAAATGTAACGAGGCGGTTAGCTTCAGGGGTTATACCAGTTTAATCTTCATTTGAATATTCGTCTCTAATCTGAATTAGAATGTAATAAAAAGATTATTATTATTATTATTCAAAACATGATAAGTGTGTAAGTTACAGGCCGACCAACGGGTCAAATTTGTAAATATACTTTTATCCCTAGTGCTTAAATAAATTAGGAATAAAACACACACACAGACACATTTATATATAAATATAAAACAGCTACGTGGCGTCCATTATTAATGTCGTATCATAAAAAAAACATTCCAAATATTTTCCGAAACCGCCAAAATAAAACTTCAAAAACTGTCAATGTAATAAAAACATTTGGTTTAAAGACGTTCAGCCGAGTTCTTAATAAATAAAAATAAATCATATTTTTATTTCAAATAATAAATATATTGTGTCAGAGAAGTAATTGAAATTACATATTTTTTATAGTTATAGTATGAAATATTATGTGTGAAGAGAAATAATTGAAATGATCTCTGGAATAATATGAATAATAAATAATAATGATTAGCGAGGCGTCGTTGATGTGGGGTAATTGATATTGGAGGAATGTGCGCTGTGTTCCGAACAACAGATGTTTATGACAGAGATTCATTTATCAAATATGCAAAACATTAATAGTTTATATCATATTAATTTTGTTAGGTAAGATAAATACTATTAGTTTTTAAACGGGGAATAAAATTAAATGTTCACAAGCATAGAGAGAGATAGCACACATAGTGTTAACATTAAGGAAAATTCAAAAACATCCAAATTAAAAACCCTTTGTTTCCGTTATGGCAACAAAATTATTAAGTTATCAATTTCGAAATAATATCTCCGTTGCTATATTTAACGTAAGTACAATAACATTATCAGTACATGCAAATATTAAATTAATATTAATTGTTCAGTTGTGATAAGAGGCGGATACCGCTGCGATCTGACGTCATATATCTTGGTTGACTCAGCACAATTGTTCGCCAAAATAAGATCGATGGTAGTTTATTATTTATGAAAAACATAGCAACACCGACGAGATAACTATTTTCCTCTTTATTGCAAATCATAAAAACCCAAACCCGCAAACAGGGAATGGGTACAACAAAATGTAGCGGTGTCATAATGTCCCCTACAATTATTTTTTTTTTTAATAAATTTTACTTTTAACATCACAACAAAAGCTCGTTAAATAAAACAAATCCATTACTTAAAAAAGATTAAATTATTTACTAACCATAAAAAAATCGTGTAGATACATCATAATCAAAACTTCAGTAGCTTATAATATATAATTATATAAAATTATATCTTTTGTATATAACAAAGGATATTTACTTAATTTTGAACAATTTAAAACTTTAAATCAAATCGCAATTTACATTTTCTTTTTTCGAAAAAAAAAATACAATTATCCAAATAATAAATTATTCTTAATGATTATTGGAACAATTAATGATATTTTTATGTGCATGAAAACAAGGATAGCTAGTAATAATTAATAAAAAAAATTATGAGAAAATGATAAAATCATAACTAAACCAAGATAATGATTGCTTTAATATTTAAAAATCGAAATAAAATACTTAAAATCGTAAGACTTTAATAAAATATTGACACAGTTTGAAACATTTTACTGACCTTCATATATCATCGTATACTATTCATAAGCATTTATAACATTTGTGAAGTAGTTAAACAAAATATATCTCATAATACAGAATATTATTGTCAATTTTTGATATCGCAGTATCACAGCCTGCCTTCAAATAGACATATACGTTTGATCTTCACGTAATCTTATTTATCATTGCTAAGTATATTTGTAAAGATCTGGTCGGTGAAGAAGAACAATGTGAAAATAGCATTTCCTAGAAGAAATATAAACCTGCGTCAGATGGTCTATTGCTTTACAGTTAAACTCAACAATCTTTCTCAAACTAGAAAGTAGAATGGACATGGACATGGAAAGACAGTGGACATTTGTGTGGGGTGATTATTAAAATTGTGTTGAATAATTTTTAATTGAAATTAGGATTTTTTTAAATCACTTTAAAGGTAGGAAAAGAATCATAAAAAGATATTGTTGTCACAAACATTTTTTAATAAGCTATTTGTATAGATACAGTTTGTGTTTTGAGCATTAAGGAAATGTAAACATTGTCTTTGTCATTAACCATCCATTGACTTCAAAAGATAAAGTAATTGTGTGAGAAGTCATAACATTTCTTTCGCACCTTACTCGGTTGCAATAGTAGAAACAATAGAGAAACTTACTTGGATAACTAATTAATTATCTACTTATTATTATTTTTATTGGTTAATTTAATATTTAGTTCATTTAGAATTTTAGATAGGAATCTAAACTATATTATTTATATAATTGACAAAACAGATTACAGTTATATCTTAATACTTAAAATCACAAAAAACAAAGCATTCTTAAGATATTTTTTTATTTAAATTGGTCTATAAATAAGTACAAGTAACATTATTTTATACAACCGGTAAATTTAGTTTTGTTTTTTAAATATGAAATTATCAGTCAGATGAATCTGTTTATGATAAATTCCTTAATCTTTATATATAAAAATTTTAGAACCTTACACATAAAACTGTGTTGTTAAAAATAAACAAAAGAAAAAAATAATTATTGTTATTCTAATTTGAGTTTTTTTCTTGCTTGATTTTTTACTTTTTCGGTATAAAAAATAAAAAAATAATTATAAGTACAATGGAATTATAGAAAACTAGAAGTTGCGTGATGAGACGTAAACTAACATACCTAGTAAACGGCTTTACAAGCTCATAAAACCTGAAGTAAATACTTATAGCACACTTGATTTGTTCATAAAACAGAACAATACAAAACATTGCGGATTTCGTATTGTGTGATACAAATTGGAAACGATGAAAGATACGTATACTGTTATGCCAACTTACCAACAACAAAAATTTCACACTGGGTATCTTGAATTGTTTAGCACCAATTCTTAAACCACTGTCAATACACCAATATATTATAATTTCACAATAACCGACTCTAATTTAAGAAGTCAATGTAAAAAAAAATCGTTCATTGGAAGACACTTGAAGCAACGACCACGATACGCCACTCAATTCTGAAAACGTCTTTTCAATGATCAATCGGCCATTGCACGACGCCACAGACTAAACTAACGTCACGTCAGACCACTTTTTTATGCCGCCAATGTTGCCAATCTTTTTCTACTAAGTATTTGGTAGTTTTTTGTTATCAGTTTATGCTGATTAAAATACTAATCAAAAATTAAGAGGAATAATCTGACTTTTTGTACTCAGTGTGAGAGCAAAATAAATAAAAATAGGTGCATTTTCATCAAACACGCTATTGTTTGATAAACCTGTCAAGTCACCAAATCAAGTTTGTCATACAAAATCAGATAAAATGGTTTGTAAAAACCAAACTCTACTCGCACAAATCCTTTGCCTTACTGAGATACTTATTATCAGGTAACACTCATCATAAAAGTATTTTATCTCAAAAGTTTTGTCAATAATTTAAAAAACATATGCCACAGACAAAAATGACGAGTGAAATATCAAGTTGTCAAGTAAGATTAATAGTGACGTATCTACTTTACTTTTAAATTAACTTAAATGTTTTAACTTGTCAATTTGACATACGTCCAAAGTTAGAGTAGTAAATACTGATTAATTGTGTTGTTATTCTTTAAATATAAGATAAGTATGTTTATTCAAGAAAATGGTGAACATAAGAGATGCTGCCCTAGCCTATAAAACCTTAAACGGTCTTATTTGCGTTTATAAACCGTCATGCGTCAGTGTGCGTCAAGTTCAGCACACAATTTTGACGAATTTGTGTAGAGGTTAGCTAGTTCATAACAAGTATAACTTATGATGCGACTTGCATTAACGTTTGGTTTATATTTATAGATTTAAACGCTTTACCGGACAGAGAACATGAAAAACGAGTTGAAATTATAGGTGCGACAAATGAACCAATGCAAGTGAAATTAGTACCAAACTATGCTGATAATCCACTTATATGTGGACCGAGATACATAGAGAAAGACTTCCGTTGCAGCTGGGCGACACATTTGGGTCTCTTCACTAGTGGAATTTTATGTATATAATAATAATAACAATATGTTATAGTATGTTAAATGAGAGATTTTTATATTATTTATTCATTTTCAGTATTAGGTATTAATGATGGTACAAAACTTACATATAAAATCAATACAGCCCGACTTACAAGAGCATTTAAAGTACACGGACAGTTAGGTAAAGCAACAGATACATATTTTTGGAATGGAAGAACAATGGAACGAGCTACTTATAAACATGTAACTAGAGACAAAATAGATAGAGTTGCTGCTCATATACAGGCTGCTCACCAGAAAACTATGTTTCAGTTAGTACTCTATGTTAGCTGTTAAATATACTTAAACTCTTAACAAAAGTACATATTATAATTAATTCTAGGTTATCAGGTCTTCACATAGAATCCCAAACCGCCTATGATTTAGCATCACAGGGTCTCATTCGACCAGCTAATAACAAATTGCCTGTTATATATGGAGTAAAGTGTGTTCACTTTGATCCTCCAAATTTTACTTTAGGTGAGCAATATTATCTATTATTATAGAGATTAGTGCAAACAACATTTAAACAATTTCTTTGATTACAGAGATCCAGTCTGTGAATGAGTATGACAAGTACTTGTGGACAATAGTTCACGATTTAGGTGTCCAACTGAAGACAGTAGCTCACTGCACTGGACTGCAATGTATCAGGCAAGGCAAGTTTGACCTGCAGTTAAGTCTTTTGCGGAAGCACTGGCAGCTCAACAACATACTTGATAACATGGACACGTGTCGCCAGTTATTAGAAGAAAATGAACAATTGTTACATCCAAAAGCAGCACAACTGAGTGTCTAGTTTTTTAATTATTATAGTTTTGTGTATATAATATATAATTAAAGAGCAAAGACTATTGTTTTTATGGTTCCTTCTATTAAATGTATGTGTTATCAATAAATTTATAACAAGTATAGCCTATATTATGTACTCCTAAACTTAAAATATAAATAAAATCTATTTAAGAATTACTTTTTAACAATAGAGATAGAGCAGAAAATGTAAAAAGGCCCGATAACTAGGTTAAGTTAATGTGGTTGTTCCTCAATTTGAATTACTGGAGGGTGAACTATTATTTGGAGTAATAGATTGTTTCTCCAACTGTTCTATCCGTTTATGTCGTATCATGTTAGATAAAATGCCATCAAAGGATGTAGTTTTTTTCTTAGCTGAACCTCGAAGTGCATCTTCCCCATCCCTCCGTACTCGTAGTCGAAGAGAACTAACTTCATCCATGAAATCAAAATCAGATTTCTCTTCCCGTATAGGAGACGTGGGTATTTCTGGTTGATGTTCTTTGCTAACTGGCACCGGAGATGGCGCCCGTCTCCCTGGACATTTCCATTCGAGATTTAAAGATCCTGTCTTTTCGATAGATTTGTAAAGTTCTTCTAATTCAGCCGGGTCCGGCATCCAATTCTTGCCTATAAACAATCCACTCTTAGATAGTTCGTCATCGGAGCATGGAAGATCCCAGTCATCGCCTATAATTTCAGCTCCCATATCAATTGATTAAAGAAGTTTACAGATACTGATAATTTACTTTTTAAAGTGCAACGTGTATAATGTGTTTGTGTTTAATATCAGTTTATAAAAAATAAATACAAATAATAAACATGACTGATGACATTATTTGTTTTTTGACGTTTGATTTTTAACCACAGATAATATTAGGTTCACAACGCAAAAGAGTAAAAGAAGTAAGAACTTAGATCCCTAAATGCCAACAAATAGTATCCCAAAAAGCATTCCTTAAATAGTAATTGATTATGTTTCTACGATAGCGCTAGTATTCTATCAGTTTAAGATATTTATGTATGTATTACTTGTAGAGTAATGTTTGCTAAGAGAATATAAACATACTAAAAACTTGTTCACTATTGTGAAATAATCTGAAAAACTTGTATTATCAAATTAATTTTAATGTATTCTTTTGTTTTTTTTTTACTTACATTCCAGTGCACCGCCAGCAATTGACTGACTCAATTAACTTGTTTTTTTTGCCCTAAATCGATTTGTTGCTCCTTTTCCTTAGCATTAATTATTATAACTTATAAAGTAACAATTATGGTTTAATAGTTTCATAAAATTAAAAGTATATTAAATATGAAAATACAATTTTTTATTAAATTTACAAAAATGGACAATCTATTTGTACCAAAATGTATGTCTCTCAATATGTAAAAACACATTTTAAAAATAGCCTAGAATCAAAACAAAATGTCAAATGTCAATACCGCGTGCTGCTTAATTTGTAAAATGTAAATAAACTTTTTACTTTGGAAACAGGCTTGCTTAATTATAAAAACTACATCTTTAAAACCACAACATAAATATTTTCTATCTGTAATATAATATTAAAATAAAATATAACATGTCTTCATCGGGCAGTGATTGCGATAATGAAGGGATTATATCCTCTCGGTAAGATTTTGTTTTTTTATGTCTGCAATAAATACATGTTAACATTAATGTACCATTCGTTTTTAAATAGACTTGGGGACTGCGAGGTTTGTGGCGCCAATCAAGCTATTTACACATGTCCGAAATGTGAGGTAAAGACCTGCTGCCTCGACTGTGTTAGAATACATAAAAAGGAACTTGAGTGCAGCGGTATAAGAGACCGCACGAAGTTTATACGAATTAAAGATTTCACAGATACTGATCTGTTAAGCGACTACAGGTTGTTGGAAGAATGCGCGCGGTTTGTTTACGCAGTTAAACGAGATGAAAAGAAAAAATACAGCAGGATTGACAAAGATCTGCCAATTGTATGTGCACTATTACATTATATTGTCATATGCATAAAATTCTTACCTATTAATATTTTATTAATAATTATTTACAGCATCTATACAAATTGAAAATAGCGGCGATGAAGAGAGGTACAATTTTACAGTTTCTGACCCAAAATTTCACAAGACATAAGGTGAATACAACTAGATATAATTTCAAAACAAATATAATTAGTTGGAGAGTTGAGTGGATTTTCCCTATTGTGGAGACAAAGCCCCTGAAGTTTGTAGATGAGAAGTGTTTGGAAACTAAAAAACTCTCCGAATTAATAGCTAAATACCTTGATCCTGATGCAGCTTCTTTTGAAGGTTCTAAGGACTTAGTTTACTATAAATCTGTCGGATTAAATGGAGTTAAAGTGTTGTTAAAAGGTTTGGTTAATTTGTTATAGCTACATAAATATTACTATATTATACTAGCATTATTGATGAGGTTATAAATAATTATTATATTTTTAGCTGAAAAAGTAAAGGGTTCTAGTAGCAAATTTTTTGAATTGGACACAACCGAGTCCCTAGCTGAGAATTTGTCTGGAAAATGTATAGTAGAGTTTCCTATCATATTCATCGTTCTTAAGGACCATGCTTATAACTTCGAAATAATTACACCAGGTAAGTTCTGAATCACTACAGATTTTACATGTTACTTTTTTATGTAACTAAGTAGTTTTTACTATTAATAATTATACATTATATTTTTACAGAGGATGAATTTGATTATGGAAATAAAAATGAAGATAATATAAAGAAGGAAGTGACAAACAGTGATAGTGAAACCAGACAAGCAAATGGAACAAGTTACGTAAAAAATGAAATCAGTATTCATAGAAAGAGACAAAAAATATTGTTAACAGAGAAAATTGCAGAAGAAAAGAGAAAGGAAATAGAGAAAGAAATGAAAGAGGAGAAGAAAAAGCAACCCAAAAATCTTTTGTTTACTACAGGATACTCCTCAGAAGAAAGTATTAGTTGTTCCGAGGATGAGAGTGAAAATAAATAATAAATTTATAGATTCCATTTTTAATTTTTTGTTAAACACCTATAGCTGTTAAAGTATTCTCAGTTAAAACAAATAAATAATCATTTGTTGCATGTATCCCTAAAACTTCTCCAAACTTATCAATATTAATAACATGCTGCTGGCCGACTTTAATATTCTTCATAACCCCAGCTGTTCTGTGACGTAACTGAGATTCTGGTCCACCCGAGCTCTTGTATATAAATAAATGTCTCTGAGCTTCACATACAACGCTATATGAAAAATTTGGAGAACAGGTTACAAATTTGCGATTTGTTTTTGAAGACTGCACATATCCAAAAGCCATAAGAGTACCGTAGTGTTTAATTGGCCACGTGTCTGAGTTTAAGAGTTGAGCAAATGGCTGCCACACACAAGCATCAACATCATGTCTGAGCACTAGGGCAGGCACTTCATGGGTTTCTAGTTTGATACTGAATAAATACTGATGCACACTCAAAGGCAACCTGTGTGTTACTTGATGATTTGTAGCATCCAACCGTACTGAAATATGTGAATAGATATTATAAGATATATCATCCATAAAAATAGTATGGATGATTATGAAAAGTGACTTCTAAATAGCATATAACACGGGTAAATAATAATAAAATGTATTTCTAATTTCTACAGTAATAGTATGAAATTTTATGTATAATAAAAGTGCTTAAAGTCTTGACAATTCCAGTACACAAAATGAATATACCATTACTTTTAACACATTACTAAAAAGTTAAAATGTCACCATGTGAAAATAAATATATTTATTAAAAATTTAAAAGTAGATTTGAAAATTCAAAAGTATGTTACCTAAAATTGTATCTTCTTCTGATGCAGCATCACATTCTTCCAATTCCTGGGATGTGAGGGTTGTAACAGGCTGGTCAGCAATCATCTCGGTTTCAGAGCAAAGATGAGCTAGCCTTTGGTGAATTTCCTCAACTAAAGCAGCATCTAATATTTGTTCACCATTTTTATCCCCCCCTTCAAGAAGTTCATCCCACATGTTACTCTCGGACTTTGTGATCAGAATATCGACTTGTCCATTTTCCTGTATATTCCATGTTGTTAAATCACTGTCTACTTTGTTTTTTAATTTCCCATTAAGAAATTCTTTCCCAGCATAACTAATCTTAATTGACAGTGGTGTAATATTAACAAATAGTAATGTTTTGTTAAAATTGTCTTGCAATTTAAGGGTAATTGTTATATCATCAGCAGTTTGCAGCCAAGTGTATATGATCTGTCTCGGTTCTTCCTTTTGTACTGGCATAATTTCTCTATCAGAATCTAACGTAAACTTGAACAAGTTATCAGAGGCGACATACAGTGCATTACAGCTGGTTTCAAATGCTGCATAGTGAATAATTCCCTTGCCTTTTACTTCTTTCATGGAGGTTTGTTGCCAAGTGTCACCATCACATTCAAACGATATCCAAGTCAGAACTGAATTGAAGTGTTTGTCACTTTGTTCAACAGATTGCACGAGGCAGTGTAATACTTCAACATTATTTTTCTCTTGTATTCTAGTATCAACAATAGTAAAATATTTACCTTCACCTAGAGCTAGAGCAGAATGTACAGTATTCCAGGCCGGTTTATCTCCAGCTGGTCTATTGCGAGTCCCCGTGTCGATTATATGTAAGAATCCAGTACCATCACTGACAACTGCTAAACTATTAGATGGGAATGTGACACAGAGATTGAAGTGACCGGACTTTCTTTCTACGTGAGCAGGAACGTCGTACACGATAGCAGTTTGAAAAGTGTTGTTTATGTTATCGAATGTCACATTAACAACTTGTTGGCGATTATCAATATAATAAAAATTAAATTGATGATCCCAGACATCAGTCACAAGGTGATTATGCAAAGCGAATAGTTTCGCATGAACGAAGGAATATTGTACCTCGTCTGGATAGAGCCGGTCGACAGTAGAATTTAGATTAAAAGAAAATTGAGCTCGATTTTGTAAGTTTAATTTGTATCCTTCAAATTCATGATTTAAAAGCTTCCTATCGGGTCTCAACTCAACTTGTGACAAAGGCATTATTCTTAGATAATTTTACTTACAACGTAAAAAAAATAACTATGTATTATTTACAAACTTTAAAACGTATATATTTGCAAGTTAGGATTTTTTTTTTTTTAATACGTCAAATGTCAGTGTGATTTGTAACTTGCGTAAGTTATGGCAACTGAAATTAGTGATCAGAATATTAGCTTTTGACAAAATTTGAGAATGCAAATGTTATAAAAGAAAAAGAATATTAGTTTTACTAGGTTGTTACTTGTACTCATAATATAAAAACCACACTCTATACTAATTTATGTATGCAGACTCCAACTACAAAGCCAAAGATGGTCTACATGTCGAAGAAGTTATTTATATAAAGCTAAAGGGTGATTCCAGAAAATCATGTAATTTTAATTCGCTGAATTCGTAAAAGTCTACACGGCCTTTGATAATTCCAAAGATATTATGAATTTATACTCCAAATCATCAAAAAATCGCATTAGACATCATTACCGTTACCATATTTTCTTCGGACTCCATAGTAAGCGAAGCTCTTAACCGTTTGGGAGACCTTTTTTTGTGTTTAGTTGTCTCTAGAATGCGACAAGATAATAAGTTAAAAATTTTCTCATGTATGTTCAAACATAGCTCTGGCTCAACATGTTCCGGCTCAAGCCGAACGCGGATGTTATAGCGAAAACAGATTGAAAAAATGTTAAGCCATTTAAAAGTTATCAAGAAAAGAAGAAAGGAGAGGTCTGCTTAACACCCGCCGCGCATGGTTGGCGGATCCTAGTTTAATTTGTAATCAAAAAATCATCAACACCATTTTAAGAACGTCAAAATAAAGATCCGTAATTAATTTTCTGAGAAAAGGGGGAAGGGAGCAGTTAAACACGCGCTTTCTGTTCCTTTCTTCATTCCTGAAGAAGCAGTCTCGGTTTTACTTTTGTTTGCAAAAATATTTTTATAAGATCAGTGAAAAATTTAGGTGTCACCAAAATCACAATCATTTCCGTTTGATAAAAAAGGTAAGTATACAGTTTTACTATACATGTCGTAAAATTATATGAGTTATAGAATATTATACAGGTATCGTCCAAACAATTACTTCATTGAAAATCTTTTGATTTTAGAAAATTCAATCAATATTATAGATAAACAACATCACTATTCGCATCATCTCCGTTTATTTCCATGATACGGTTATGACATATTCTAAATGGTGATGATTTATAAAGAAACTTTAAATGATAGATCTTTATTTGTTTGTTTGGATAACAAATAAGCAAGCGGAAAATTGAAAGTCTAAGATTAAAAAAAGTTAAAATTGCCAGAAAAATAGCTTATGCTGAAAAAAGGGTGATGCCAGAACGATACGAACTTGAAAAAGAAAAGGAAATAGACAGATATAAGAAAAGAAAATAAATAAATAGTAAGCATTGCTGATGAATCTCCCAGAGAGCAAGAGATCCAACGAAAGAACTGCCGTGAAGCAGCTAAAAAGTATCGGCAAGAAAGAAGAGATAAGTAAGATGCCTACATATGATATTGAAAATATTACAAATGAAGATACTCCAAACGATAATTGCTTGAAAGTAAATGCAACTGCAGACTAAAAATAAATAGACTAATAGTTAGGAAGCGAAGAATGTTCTTTAAAATGCCGAAAATAATTAAACTACAGAAACTAGAGTTAACGTTTGAAAAAGGAAATCCAAAGTTATGGATAATAATAATTTGCAATAATAAATTACAATGAATTTAACAACGAAGAATCCATTACTAACTTCAAGTGAAAGAGAAATATTACTATCAAGAAAGGTTTCAAAACAACAACAATAACAAAGAAGGAATACTTGATTGTTAAACCACTAGTGTTAATCAATTTATTGCTACAAAATATACATACAATATTGTACGATGGATAAACTACGAGATTTTCAAAGGAGTGCGGTTTAATCATTTTCAGTTTGTACCGTCAGCGAATGCTTGAGACATGATGCGGCTGCGGTTTGGGGTCATCTCGTTTCTCTGATTTGTCAAACACGTCAAATAGAACCGGTTATTGACACTTTACGTTATCAATCCGACCCCCTTCTTCACAGTATAGGAACAAATATATTTTTTACATAATTTAAAATAAAACAAAAATACACGAAGATTATCATCAAATCTCTAAAATAACTTGGAATTACATGGAGTCCGGACACGGACAGAGTGCACCGGGCGGTGTAAGTGCTGTCCTAAAGAACTGCTAATGCTCTTGTGAAATATGGATGGGATGTTAACAGTTTCTCTACATTCGTCACATTATTGCAGAAGAACATGGAAAATGTGATCATTTTTCCTATTACTGAGAGAGAGATTAATAGAGAGATTTTGAAAACTTTTAAGGGTGGTCTTGGAGTTCACCAAGTTCTTTGACAAGAGAAAAAGAGACTATGACTTTTCGAAATGCAAGTTGTTACACTTGTAAGAATAACCTTATATGTGTACATGGGAGGTATGTAGGATTTCAAAAAAATATACAATCTGATAATAATAGTCCTAAGTTTAAGAAAAATGACGTCATTCTCTTGGAAATAACAAAAAATAAAGACATCTTGAAAAATTTACTCAATCTGGGATGTGTTTCACGCCGTGGATCTACATCGTCCATAAAAACTTTATGAGACAAAAAAAATTATATACAACTAAAGAAATAATAAGAAAGAAGGATAAATATATAAGTAATATAATGTAAGTTAATTAAACGTCTGCTAAACTACTTTAAGTATGATGTGATCTAATGCTAAAACTACATATATACATTAAATAAATAAATACGCTACTATAATAATACGATGAATTTTCAAGATAGGAAGCTAATAATGCTCATTGCATCATCAGAATGCGATTTGCAGGCATTGGTCACCAATCTGAAAGATGGGTGTGAAAATAATGGTCTAAACCTGAATGTAGATAAGACGAAGGTTCTGATATTTGAAAGAAATGAAGAAAGAACAAAATGTAAGATCAACGTGAATGATAAGATAGTAGAACAAGTGAATGAAGTGGTATATTTGGGAAGTATGTTTATCAGAGACGGAAAATACGAAATGGATGTGGCAAGGCATATTGCTGCCGGTAACAGAGTCAACGGTGCTTTGGCTGCATTGTTGAGACGGAGAAACGTTAGCATAGCTGCACGTTTGGCTGTACACAATGCGGTTTTGCTACCGACGCTGTTATATGGTAGCCAAACGTGGGTAACAAAGAAGAAAAATGTAAGAAAGATGAATGCTGTGGAGATGCGATCTCTTCGCAAAATATGCGGAGTCAGTCTAGCTGACCGAATCCGCAATGAAGAGATCCACAGAATGGCAGGTACTAGCAAAGACGTCACGGTGAGAATGTAGAAGAACGAATCAGGTGGTTTGAGCACGTCGAACGAATGAGTAATGAAAGAATGGTAAAAAAGATTTATAAAGGAAAAGTGAGCGGTAAGAGAGACAGGGGGAGGCCTCGAGTGACCTTCGAAAACACAGTATCTATGATACTGGAGGAAGGTCACGTAAACAGCATGAGGATCCCCCGGAGGGCATGTATGAAGAGGTTGATGTCTGTGGCCGAGGCGAAAGAGGTATGCAGGGACCGTAGCGTTTGGCGCCCCGTCGTCTCTGGTTACCCCGCAAGGGATATGGCGTAAAGATAAATAAATAAATAAATAAATATATAAATATATCTTGAAATATTTGAATGATAAAAAATAAAATAAACAATTGAATAGGTATTTTATTTCTAATAACGTAATTACCATTTACATGATGTCATTTCCATTAACAGTGTCATCGTTATCATCGTACTGCTGTCATTACCATTCACACTTAAAATTTAGAAACCGCATTATCTTTTAAAATTCTTACAAAATTTTGACTTGTATAATGTATAATGAACTTAACATTTAAAGCAAATATATATACTTTTCCCTTTAAAAACAGGATTACAAAACAGTAGAAAAAAAATTAAAAAATTTGCTCATCTGGAACGATTTTCTCGGAATCACCCAACTACAGAGTGAACCATTTACTACATTATCTAATATGTATTCCACTCTATTTGCTTGAACGAAGCTATAAATAAGTAAACATTGTTATTTATTCTCTAATGTCAATGTCAAGAACTAATACTAGGCGGAAGTTTTTGAATAACAAAGGCGTCTATACTAATTTGTAGTCCCTACTGCATTTTTATTATTTAAGTCTTATTTAAAGAGAGTAAAATGTCATACATAAAAAATTACGACTACTGTAATCAACCCTTCGCCAATAATTATTCTCATGTAATAAATTATTATTATAAGTATTGACAATGATATTAATTCCGTATCGTGATTAAAATTAATAAAATTTTCATGTTTTAGGTCGATTGTATCACATATTCCAGCATAGGTGATCTAGTAATAAGGTGTGAGAATGAAAAAGATAAAAATATAAAATGTCGAACAATTGGCATATTAGAAAGTTTGAATGGTCATTTTTTTGTTAAAGATGTGAGTACTTTTCAAATCTATCTCTATTTAGATCTCTATTTTTTTTTCGTGCCTTTATAATTAGTAATATTAAACTATAGCAATATATCTTTAAAGATAAATCTTAAATCTAGGGCTCCTACGATTCAAGTATCACTAGCATACATGAACTCTCCTTTGAAGTCTACTGTTCTGCCGATTGCTGTGCAAATTTTTGGAACCATGGGTTGGAGAAATAGACCTGTGATATTTGCTAATTTAATACAGGTTAATATGAAAGTTTAAAATAAATAATTAGAAAAATACTGATATCTTAATAAAATTACTGATTTATAATTGTATACTTTATAATTACAAAATAATAATGTCTTATTTTTAAATATTATTACTTGCAATACACTTGTAGTACTTTCAACTAGCTACATCAAAGTTATCTGGAGTACTCAGAAATCATTATTTAATTCCTATCAGGCATATTTTTAAGTACACAAATCTTTCAAAATAATATGAATTTTCAGGTTTTACATCCGGCCATGGCTTTACGATTAAATAATGTAATGTTGAAGATATATAGAACACATTTAGCAAACCGAAGTACTGAGAAAGAAATCCTGACATAAAATTCATGAAGACAACATATAAGATCCTCACAAAACAAATTGAAAAGTAAAAGTATACTATACCCACAGCCAACACTGGGATATAAACGCTTTCACTCCGGCCTCACGATATTTGAGTAATTTTTTATGTTATGTGGGTGGTGCTTGCCCACAAATATTGTGTAATAAAAATCAACACAAATATGTGATGAGATAAAATTCCTCTTGGGACCTGTCAATAAAAATAATGTATAGTTTTGGCCTCATAGTTATTTCATGAGACATTTACCATCTATAAACATTAACTTTTTTCTCTATATAATATTTTTTCAGCATCTACTAATCCAACATTATTTTAATTAATAAAAGCTAAATTACGCTATATTTAGGTTATTTATTATAAAAAAGGTAATAATTGTAAATTGTAATCTCTAACAAGCTTTATCTGTGATGGAAAGATCTATCAATAATGTATTTAAAATAAGATAAAACAAAAAAAAATTAAAACATAAACTCAGAAAGAATACATATTTATTACATCTTAAATAAATACAATAATTAGCAAGACAGTATATTTTAACATTCCGTCACCAACCAGACTAGTTATAAAAAATAGGTAATTACACATAAAAACAATTTCACCACTTTTGGTAGTGCTTGCTCTATATACATTTTAATTTAACTATTTCCGTAGAGATCTAATGATTATTGAAATTTTCAGCGGCACAAATAGGTCTGTGCTCATGCCCCCAATTCGTGAACTATTGAACATTGTTTTACAGACAGATGATAGAAGCCAAAGCCAAAAACAAGCTGAATAAAGCATACAAATACATTGATAAATATTTATAAAACTTTCACAGATTTTGTATTCATATATTATTTATTATGTTTTTAAATTAAATTGTAAACATGTCAAAATATCATATGATGAGTTAAAATCACTACATCACTACGACACCTAAATCCGATGGAATGCATTTGTCATACAAAACAACTGGACAGGATAAAGTACCATTAACTAGTTCATTTTTACAAACACATTTGCTTCAATTACACCAATATTGTCATTAGAAAAATGAAAAACAACTTTGGATATCTATAAATTCTAATTAATATAATAACAGCTGATAAAAAATTAATAACTGCTAATAAGAGAAGACATAAGTTAGATTAATGAGATGCCAAGACAATAATGGTATAATAAAAACTACATCCAGAGCTAAAGCACCCAGAAATACAACACAACAACTAAAAGTATAACGGCGCCCGCCGTCACCTTCACTAACATTGATTTAGTGTTCAGGTAGGTAGCATCATTCTTGTATTTCTGTGTCATCATTGACAGTTTTTGGGTTTTCGTGTCCAGTTCTGAAAAATGGAGTATGGTTTTAAAATAAGGTATCTAAAGGCATAAATTAGAATCTTATTTTATTATTGTGCTTGAATTACAAACCAGAGAGTATTGCCCCTCTCTGTAGCACGTCGTCTATGTTCTGCAGCATTATGTTTTGCACATCCACCAGCTGTCCTCCGAGGGCGGCGGCCGCGCCTCCGCGTCTCGACCTCGCCCCGCCCTCCACATACTGTTTGCGTGTTCGCTGCATCCACGTGTCAAACTCAATAAAGGTGTATGGGCGAGTCACTGTGTTCACCTTTTGAAGATTGACAGATAAAAGTTAGGAGCCATGTTACCTTCTACCTCTTAGCTTCTACCTCTGATTAACTAACAAAACAACTTTATATATACTGATGATTATTTGATTGACTTTTATTTGGTAATTTTTAATTTTTGAGAAATGTAATTGTATAGTTGTGAAATATTTACGTTCACCTTATCTAGTCATATCATCCACTACTGTAATACATTTATTACTGCAACTTCCGTCACAGATTAATTTTACTCTTTAGATTAAGTTAAAAAAATGTGAAGAATTTAATAATATGTATGACATACAATGGGCATATGCAGGCTTATGTTTGCGGGTGATGTATACTGTTTTAGTACAATTATTCAAATACAATGTAACAAATTATCTATGGAAAATTGTGTTTTAAAAATACTTAGAATAAATACACAAATAACATTCGTTTTAGACCAACCCTTTTGCCGTATTGCTGATAAAACTCCTGTGCAATCGCTTCTAAATAACTAAAGGCAAGTATTTTGCTGTAGTTTCGCTCACACAACACTAGATAGCAGATCTCATTCTCAATTAAATAGCTGAAACAAATGGATAATACTATAAATTATTACTACATTTTTTACTGTTGCTCAAAATAATAAATATTCAGAAAAATAAACATAAAAACAAAAAATAAATGAAATAAAACTAAAAAGCAGTGACTCACTGGAAGACGCAAGGCCCAGTTTCAATAGAACAGCGAATTGGTGACTGAGGGCTTAGTTTTCTAAACAGCATTTTTGCTTGGTTTTGATACTCCAATATATTACAGCCGCTCTGGAAAATCCGATAGCAAATAAAAATTAACATAAGATAGTTTTAAAACAAAATAGTGCAAAAGTTTATGAATAGATAATGAATAGTACAAATCTGCTACATATATTAGGAGAATGACTGCTCTCCATTTAATAGTTTTTTCATTAATACCTGTTCATCTTCTTGCATCGTAGCGGCTAGAGGCAACCCGTCTACAACTCGAGCTATCATTGTCATTAACACCATCTTTATATATAAAGGTCCTTCCAGTTAGAAAAAAATAAAAACAACACTCTTTTGGTATTTTTTATAGCACCTGTTTTTTCCTTCTCATTATTTAAATAATAGAAAATAGTGCAGGAATTTACTTTTAGTTTTGCTTACACGTCAAGACGAATGACAGATGATTTTGACGCGATAAAAACACGTCAGCTTGGTTATGGTATAGAAACAGACTCGTTCAGTTTAGAATTAAATCTATTCAATGTTTAGTTACTTAACACTAAACCTACCAAGTACCGGCCAAATTGACCGTTCTTAAACTTTTTTAAACGTTATAATATCGTTATCAAACTACATGACAATTCATAGAATATGCATATAATATATTTTCTAGTTATTTCCATTACTACCTGCGTTATATAATAAAATAACTTTTAATTACCGGTCAATTTGACGGTGTGCGGTAGGAACAGGTATAAAAGAATTGTAAGTAGGTTTAGTGTTAAATAAAAGCATTTTACCGATTTAACTCGCCTGTGTTGGTTATATTTTAGTTTTAACTGTTTCCCAAGTCTACCTGTGTTTGACTGCAGTTAATCTGAATGTTGGAGTATAATAACATGGTTATAGAATATGCAGAATTACTTAAGCATTGCTTAACATCCAGCTATATGATCCAAGGGAATAATGATTCTATATACAAGTTGACGATATAGCAATGGGCTTTCCGGTGTGTTCAATTGTTGCCAACATATTTTGACCATATTACGTAAAAACAAAACCGTTATGTTTCTAATCTTAATTGTCAATGATCTTAATTATCAAGAATCCTAACAACACATTAGGTACACTATATATAGGACACTACTTCGGCGAGTTAACCACCGTTGAAAAATCACGATGCTATATGTATGATGTATCTTTAGTCAAAGTAAGTTGTTATTGTTAATTCCAATATAGACAACTGTATATTTTTTTATTCCGTGTGCCAATTTTAAAATGAAGCATTTTAACGTTTTAAATGAACAAAATAAAAATTAAAATAAATCCTTTAGACTTTTTTTAAAAACATAAATCCACAAAGCTTGTATGTAACGTATTTGAATAAACAGCGAAATCAATGTGTCTATTTATAATAATTTTGTGTAGATGTTCTTTATATATAATACAAGTTATTAAAAATATATAATTTGCATTATTTACTCGTATATTCTTTATCTATACGACTCGGGATACAATCTGCTACGTCTGGGAGTTTGTTTCAGTCGTTTTACTTACTGAGTTATAGTGTCGTTACTCGTCCTGATTATTTTTGCATTAATTGCATGTTTATCGGAAATCCTATATAATTTTCAGTTTAGAGAATATTGATATACTTTATTAACCGTTGTATTATTTATATATCTAACTATGATCCGCCAACCGTTTGCAGCGGATGCTGAGCTGGGCCCCTCTCCTTTCTTCTTTTCTTGATAACTTTTGAATGGCTAAACATTTTTTCAATCTGTTTTCGCTATAACATCGGCGTTCGGCTTAAACATACATTAGAAAATTTTTAGCTAATTATCTCGTCGCATTCTGGAGACAACTAAACACAAAAACGGTCTCCCAAACGGTTAAGAGCTTCGCTTACGCTCAGCTCAATTAATCGTAAAATATTGTATAGAAGTTAAGCGTAACTATTTCAATAAATACTAATGAAGGGTTAAATATTAAACAAGACACTTGTATTTTATTGTGGATATTTTATTAACATTATCATCATGCATCAAGTTTATATCTAGATCATTTACACTTATAACTAACTATACATAGAAAAATAACTTAACTAGGGGGCAGAAAATACAGTATTTGTTAAATTAAAAAAAAAAAACTAAAATTACAATTAAAATTATCGGACTTTATCTGAATAAATCTAAAAGCAAGTGTAACTCAAAAATCACTACCGCGCACGTCTCTCAGAACTAATAATTAATTTAGAAGCACAATGCCGCCATCTGGCGGCGAAAAACTACATCAAATTTCGTAACATCGAGATGACAATAAAATTAAACAGTTCACACATTTTACTTCACAATTACAATTTAAAGAATTAAAATACATTCAAATAGTAGACAAAATATGGTTCAGCGAACACCTCCCCGTCCCTAAATCCAAATTCACTAACCTTCTCATTGCTTTCTCGCAGAATTTCATTTTTCATCTAACTATCGACGTCACGGACGCGTCGCGCCAGGGTCGTGAGGGTGTACGTTTTGATCAAATTATATACAATTTTTCGTCCAATAAACTATCGTCATTATCAACCAATGACAACGCTTTGCTGAAGCAGCGTTCGAAATTTAAACAAAGTTTATGATACTAAGACTAGGCGCAGTTAAAATAATTTTAACAATATAATTTTCAAGGTGCTGTTATAATTTACATTGAAAAATTTTAAGTACATTTAATAATTATTAGAAACTTCGATTTTTTTATTTAACAACATCAATTCGACTAAAATTATTATTTTTTTTTAAATTTAGAGCATCTTTTTAAATGTTTGCTCAAACATTTTGCCTACTAACCGGTAACTCATAAACTCTTCACACTAGCCGATTTATAAATTCTGAGAGCACTCCCCTGCCATCACGTGGTCCATTCATTACTACCATTACTTTAATTTATCATATAATTATGTATATTACAATAAAATTTGTAACCTATAGAACGAAATTTCCTATTTAAAAGGAAAATGTATTAAGTGTCGGGGAATCCGCGCGATCGATCGTCTGCCGCCGGCTTTACAACGTAGTGGCTTTTGCGTGTGATAATAATTTAACTAATTTAACATTTATATATAAAATTTTATAAAAATTAACCAGTCCGGACCGCGGCCGGTCCGGTCGCGCGGACTCCGCCAACGTACTTCACGAGACGAAATAAATAAGTTAAAACCTAAATTTATATTTACAAAAGCAAGAAATAGTTTCAAAAGAAATTAATTTGAGAATTTTTCCTACCTATATAAAAATACGAATAAAATTCCACTTTTTATCATATGTATAAATTTAAATCACATGAAACGGGCACTGGATTTGTTCGAAGAAGTTTGGACACTGAGATCGTTCACTCGCACCGAGCTCGCAACTCATTATTCACTGGGAGTGGTCGAGGAGCACAGAGCACAGGCTGCACAGAGCACAGACTGCACAGAGCACTACGCACTACCCACCATCCCACACTTAGCACCCATTACTTGACATTTCGCTTCCCTAAGGCGTCACTAACCCGCCCCGCACGCGGAGGAGCGCGTCTCGTCAAACCAACATCATTACACGCTATGTCTTACTCGCTAGTAAATTGATAAATTTTAATTTATATATAAAAATATTGCATAACGATCGGAAATTATATTATTTTTAATGTTCGACGAATGCACTCACCACCGCGCGGGGGACACCACCCGACGATCCCTCGGACATAGTGAAATTATATACTATACAAATATCAACTGTAAACATATACATATACTGAACTGTCTAACGCGGCCTCGTACAAACACTATCTAGTTAAAGTATCATGAGTCATCAACATTGGACCACAAATAGTAATTAATTATTATATACTCAGGTAACAAAAAATAGGGATCCCGTCGTCTGATGACGCCGCAGCGGATGATATGTGGACAACGAGAAACCTCAACAGGCTTATCAAATAAACGAAATAAACTAGAGTTCGTTTAAAACATTACATTTAACATATACTTTATAATTAACACAAATAATTCACGAAATTCATACTTCACTTAATTAATTATATTTTTTTAGTTTTCTAACAGAAAGTTGGCAGTATTATCAGTACTGTAGTGAAATATTATTCACAAATAATCTTAATATCAAATTAAAATTCGGTTCACAGACAGAGAAACGTTCACGTTCCGACATCCGACACCTCGGATTGGATGAACTTGTAAATTATCTAAGTTGTACTTATTTTAGATATAACTGAGGACCAAATTTAACTTTAAAAACTTAATACGTTTAGATTGTCCTTATTTCATCCACGTTCACGGAGGCTCGTCCATAATGGTGTCATTTTATTATCCAATTTCTAGCGCACTGTTTTGTCAAATATCAGTTAGTGTCTAATCGCAGCTAACAGCCTTTTACATACGATGTTAGTCTAGTTGACCCAGTGGTAGATCGGATAATGAAATGGCTTGATAAAGGAACAGCACGGATGGTATTATATATATATGTATATATATAGTTAATATCGATGCGTTTGTGTCAACAAGGTATATAGAATGGCCATAAAAGCACCAAACAGGTTATATATATCTGAGGGTAATATACGATATTTTTGTTATAATTATTATATAAAGATTTACGTAAACATTTATTTAATATAAACTCTTATTAGACTACACTTATTGCAATTGTAAAACGGTCACTTCGAATAAATTGTATAATATTTTTGCGTAGTTTTGAGGTAGGAAGTTCTGATGGGGTCCGGCGAGTCCCGGCTCCGTGTACAAATATTACAAACTTTAAAAAATTCGTTTCAACATTATACAAAACACCTCGTACCATATAACATCTAGCAAACGCCTGTCCCACTCCGTCCCTAAATATAGGTATATATAATTTGAGCAATCAATTCCGTCTCTTAACTGTATAAATATTCAATTCAGTAAAGTTTATATTATATATCAATTTGATAATAAAAATTTATTCTAGAACATCATAGGAAGCGAACGGAAATACGTAATGCATGATGATCCGAAAAAATAGACGAATTTTATCTATTAAATAGTTAAAAACACGTAATAAAGAGCGAAACGATAATCACGTGGGAGCTCTACGCCAGAGAGCAGTCGATCTCCACGATGTCCTTGGGCACGTCCACGAACTGGTAGACGAGGCGCTGGCCGTCCACCTTCGCGAGGATGCCGCGCTGGTAGTAGTACCGCAGCGCGCGCCCCATGGTCTCGTAGTTCATATCCGGCTTGTTCTTGTGGAGTCCCCACAGCCGCGACACCGCCTTGGAGTCCACCAGCTTGAAGACGCCCTTCTCGCGGTTCGTCCACTTAATGTAGCGCGGGCAGTACTCGCGGTCCTGCAGCAGCTTGAGGAGGAACTCCCAGAGGTAGGTGGTGGAGCCCTCGCGGCTCTTGCGCTTGACCCCGGGCGCGGGGGGCGCGTCCGTGCGCCTCTTCTTGGGCTTGAGCTTGTTGTGGTGGTGGTGCCGCTGGTAGTCCCCGAAGTCGAAGACGGAGTAGGGCAGGTCGTCGTGGGGGAGCGGCGGCGGCGCGGGCGCGGCGAAGTGGTGAGAGCCACCGCCCCCATAGCCGTACCCGTATGCATCGCGCTCGTTGGAGGCACCCACTGGAAATAAGATGACAGATATGAAAACCTAGAAAGCATTCTTTTAAAAAAAAGCCACGATTAAACACTAAGTTATCAAAAACAGTTCAATTTAAAATTAATAAATTCGTTTTATATCCAAAAACCGGTGTAAAACGAGTGAGTGTTGGAGTGCTGCAACGCTACAAGTGGGTTACTCGATCGACACTCGTAACTTCCTGTACGATTAGCAATTTTTTTTTACATTTTATACGAAATTCAGCTGAAACAGTTTCCTAATTGCTAAAACGCTTTAATTGACTCGATTACAGACTTGGCCATTGTTAAGGAATGATTGCTTTGAAAATTAATTATTAAAATTTTTATTTATAATAATCTATTAAACACATTGTGGCGTATGTTTATAATGAATTACAATTGAATGAAATAAACAATTCTATTTCATAGGGAATTTACACATAAATAAAAATGTGGTTACGTTGTTTGTTTACGTGTTTCATAATAATAATATATTAATAAGTGATTATTATTATATATAAATAAGTTTGTTTTGAAATAACAATGAATTTCTATGTATTAATGTTTTAAATTCTTATTAACAGTGAGTGGTTCTAATAACTAAGTAGAAATGTGTTTGTAAGAAAATAAAATATGTAGTATAAAAAATCATAATTGGCCATCTTTTATTTGTTATATATTAGACGAAAAAATTACTAAAAATCTATCATATGTCAAATGACACAAAATATGCCGCCATTTTGTAATTATAGTATGAATTGATGTTTACGGTAAAACATTCTGCCAGTTAAATATCTATATATATTATATAATCTATCTATACAGTGATGACCTTATTATGTTTTGGTGAACTTGGTTTTTAAGATGGATATTGAACTCTTGAAACGTTTATATTTCTCAAAGTTATCTTATAAACACGTGATGATTGATGATAATAACATTATAATGTAAACTCCTTTTAGTTTATATTTTTTAATTAAACTTTATTACGTCAAACCTTGACACCAACAGATGTTGCCATATAAAAAAACAACACTGTCATAGAAAAAAATATATATATTAAATAATAGATTTTAATCGTAAAAAAAATTATGTCCTAATAATAACAAAAAATACCAGTTATAAGCTGATAAGACTGTTGGCTAGATAAAGTGAGATTGCGTCAATTGCCTTGACCCCGATGCGGCCGCTGTTTTCCTCCACCACATGTAGCGCTGGACTCACTTGACAGATATTTATAATTATTACCAGGAATTTTTTATAGGTTGTATTCTAGTTTATGATTGCTACCAGGATTTTTTATTGGATGTATTTTAATTTATGATTGCTACTAGTTTTTTTAATGTATTTTAGTTTAGGATTGTTACCAGAATTATTTATAGAATCTATTTTAATTTATCATTATTACCAGGATTATTCCATAAACTGTATTCCAGTTTATTATTGCTACCAAGATTTTAATGGCATATTATACAAGTATACAAAACAGAATATTTAGTCAAATAATTAACATTCTCGGAATCCTACAAAATAACAAAAATGTTTAATACTACGAGGAAGATATAATAAAGTATTGTGTAAAATATTTCGTAACGACCAAGTAGCCTAAATAACAAGTGTATGTATGTTATATAAATAATAATTCCGGCTGTTTTTGAGATAGAGTTTCGTTGTGATTAGGCCGCGTGTACATCAGCGGGGCACAGGTGTTAAGAAAAATAACCTAGAAAAAATATTATGTTTAATTATTTTATAAATAGGTAATACTTCTATTATAATATAGTACTTATATTTTACATTTATAAAAGTTGAAATATGTGTAATTTTTTAATATGTTGTTTAATTAATAATTATAATATAGCGAAAATTTTGTACATTTTAAAAATAAATTGAGAAAGAAGTTCTTATATATTGGTATAACTAACACGTGTTTAGTGTGAACGCGACTGAATTCCGCCATTTTCTTTCTAATATTATCTAAGTCGCGTATTTTTGCGCTTATCATCAGGTCGTTCACCCCGGCACGTGTGCCTCGCTGTCGTCGCAATTAAAAACTTAAAAAATATATAATACTTTATGGTTAAGTAAGGCACCTGTCACTTTTAAAAATAGAACGATAAAATATAATCGAATTTGACATATGGAAGCCATTATACTGTTAATGGGCCCATTATATTATAAAATTTTCAGAGCACTATTTGACCCTAAAAATAGCGAGTTAAAATCCACCAATTACAAGTTAGTTAACAGTCTCTATACGATGTTAGTACACTAGTTGATTTAGCGTTCGATAAATTGGATGAAAGTATTATTTAATCTTTTTAAATTAATATATACCTATGATTGAATTTATATCGACGTATTTGGAAATATTATTATCAGATAAAACAAAAAACTGGAAGATAAGTTACGTATTGAATATATATCAAGCTATAATTAATGAGATAATGTCAAAATGCAGCGGACTAAATAAAATATAAAAATGGTATTATTTAAAGATTATCAAACAATTGTCTGTCTGTACAAAAAGTGATACTAACATGAGCGTAAAATTAAAAAAAAAGTATATTAATTTTGCGAAAAAAGCGTTTAAAACACGGTTAAACATAACGGAATGTGATTTCCTGTCCAAAGTCTATAAACCTATATATTTTGTATCACTAAAAACTATAGCGAACGGGAAAACATAGTGTATCAACTATAATCAACCGTTCCAGCTATAAAATCCCTAGCAAGCCTGGGAACACAAACAAAACAAAAAAACTACAACATTATGCGCTGTTCTATTTATACACTGGACGCATCCTACTGGTTTCAGTTCTGCATCAAGGTTAAAGCGTCGCGAATACCTCCACTGTATTGACGGACGATACAATCAAAATAGGACTCTATCATGTTATAATATAGTCTATAATTAATCGATCGCGTGATGTTTTATTCCCGGATACAAGAATGCGAAGCGAAGGAGGGAAGCGACCGGTTGCCCATCCCGCAATAAATGGGTCGCCCCACAAACCTCCTGCGATACAAACACTATTGTTTTATCGGCAGACGGACGCAAAAAACGGCATCTCGAAAGACGAATATCGTCTGGAGAATAAATATAACTTTATTTTAACAGTTGGACATCAGCTTGAGGACGCGGAGGGAACTTTTATTGGGAAGTCTTGAAGTTAAATTTCGTCTATTACTAAACCAAATTCTTCTATCTTTGCTTCTGTATTCTACTGTCTCTTTCTCTCTCTCCCAAAACAATAACTTATACTACAATTTCAATGAAAATAAACATTTTATCGTCATTTTCCTTGTGCCTTAGTCAGTGTGTGACGTGGGTTGGAGCTTGTATCATGATAAATGGAATGACTGATTAGATTGGTTTGACTGTTCCGCCAAGCAACGACTGCAGAAATGCGAATAACACTCCTACGTTATCGTGCGAATTTTGTAGGAAGTGATAACACAATTTTATGGTATTGTTTTAAAATTGTAAAACATACGAACATATAAAATTGTAGTTTTCATTTATAAATCTCATATATATTAAGTCTTGGCTAAAATCTGCTTGGACGTGGGAAGTCGCTGTACCTATCCTAGTCATGAATAAACAATGCAATTTTTATTGTCATATCCTCCATAGAGCATTACAATGGGTATATCCACTAACGTTTTCCTGCCACCGGAAAGCGGTGTGCGTGTCTCTAAGAGTGCATGTGTGTGTGTGTGTGTGTGTGAGCAGACGGGCGTCGGATGAGGCAGCAGGCAGGCAATGACCAGGAAATGACGCCGCCGGTTGACCTTCACACACGCGCACATACACACGCGCACACAAACACACACAAACACAGCCTGCGCCCGCGCATCCCTCTACTCCCGTACGCTCCCGACTTGGCGAGATATACTTGCATTTAATTTTCCTTGTATCGTATTTTATTTTAGTTGCGAATACAAACATATATATATATATATATATATATATATATATATATATATATATATATATATATATATATATATATATATATACATATATATATATATATGTGTCTCAACTAATTAATCGATAATAACAAGTGCATAATTAAACAAAATATACATATATAAAAATATTGATTGGATATAAGAGTGGTCGGTACATCTATAAAGAGGTCCGTGTCCCCTTATCAGTGACATCCAAGCACAAAGTAAGGGTAACTGATAAGTTTTTTTTTTCATTGTCAAGGTGACATTTATTCCCAATTTATGATAATATAATATAAAATAATATAAACATACAATGTTCATTAAATAAGCTTCCTCTTATACTCAACACTAGCTGTGCCCACGGCTTTTCTCGCGCGGAATATAGTTTAACACAAAAGTAGCCAAGTTACTCCTTACAATATCAGCTATTCGCCAGTAAATTATTTAAAATCGGTCCATCCCTTTCAGAGATTAGCCGGAACAAACAGACAGACAGAGATTTTTTTATAAAATATTAATTTTATATGTAAGTACCGAAGTAATATTGTGATATGTATTTAGTGAATCGCTGTTAATATGAAATTACAAACAGACAAAAATTTTATTTATACGTATAGATAAGTGTATTTACGAATAATATTTAACAAATATTATTTTGTATTAAGAAAGTATAACAATAAGGAAAAGTATATAAATAGTCACTCTTGATAAGCGATACTATGACACTATCAGTAAGTTATCAACTAACAAATATATATATTGCGAGAAATATATTTAATCCGGAAACATTTTAGCTACGTCCTGCTATTGTTAATACTTTTACTGAAATGAAAGTAATAGTTTTGTAATTCGATTACATTAAAATAATTAGTTGTTTATTTATATTATTGTCTCTATATGTGTGTGTATGTATATGTATGTCTGTGTATGTGTGTATGTCTGTGTATGTGTATGTATGTCTATGTGGCCGTTCTCGAACTTGTTGCGTTAAGTAAGGTCAGCTGCGCCGGCGCATGCTCCTTACGTAACAGATAGAGGGATCGTATTGGGGTCACGTAGCATTGTGACATAGTATTACTGGGTGGAATTTGGATCGACAAAATGGATGACAATTCATTATAAAATGTGCATTATATGTATTTAAATATTGATTTTATAATATTGAGTGACGAGTGAAGGTATCTTATATCATTGGAGTTTCACCTGTCGTCTGTTACACGATTTGACGTCATAATTTCAACCTAAAAATATCTGGAAGAACATTTTTAATATATATTATTTCTTAATATTGAAATAATAACAATTAATTAAAATGCTCTTGTCAGAATTGAATCTGTATTTTTTACTATTTAATATTCGACATTTTAATGCAATAATTTTATTATAACAAATAAAAATAAATATTGCTTTGAAGGAAAGTAAATTTTCTATTCAAATATCAAAATAGGAAGTCGATATTTATGATTCACATTTTATCGTTTCGCTGTTCTTAATATAGACTATAATCTGATTTAGAGTCATTAAAAATGATTGAATATTAATATTAATGGAGATAAAGAAATTTATATAAACATAAAAAAGTACATAACAAATTTAACAATAAATTAGTAGATAAATAAACAAATATGTCAACAAAATGGCGAGGTATTGACGGACCAATAGCAGATGAGTTTTAACGGACCAATAGGAGATAAGTTTTAATACCACAACTTTCGTTTTCGCGGGAACTCGAGCACTTATTTGATAACCTATCTATACGTATCTGCTAAAGTTTTTAATTCAAATAACTTGCCGGATGCAGTTATCAGAGTACGTCCGTCAGTGCCAGCTATTTATTTAGGCCGAGTTACACTATGGCGTTTGTTATGGAAGGTCAGGATCGGTTTGGCTTACGAATTGACTGCAATTTGAATATAATGACGATTTGTTTTAGTATTACTATTAGAGCTTGTACTATATGTTACGATTGTAAATAGAAATAAATAATTTATATTTTTAGTATCTGTAATAGTAGTGTAGTATTTATTATATGAATATTGTTATATTTTGACATTGTCGACTTTCCCGCTCAAACTAATGACGTTTGGTCGAAAGTCATCTTGTTTGTCGTTTCGCTTTATCGAAAACTACTTTTATTGTCGATTTGACCTCAACCTGTATTGGGACGCGGCGAAGGTGATCCGTCGAAGAGTTCGTGCACCCCGCTTACGTAATTATACATGTAACTAAAGAAAATGTCGCCTTGTTATTGTATTAAAATAATGTTTTTACTCCGTTAACTAACAAGGTCGTAAGTCGCGCAGAAAACGTGCAGAAACAGATAGTCGACTTCTTATTTTGTTTTTTTTTTTCCTTATTATCTATTTAAAAAAAAATGACATTTTGTTATTTGCCTGTTATTGATTTTTATAATAATCATTAATTATATCACAGTTCTAAATAAATTGTAGATAGTATAATTAATTATATCGATACGGTAGCTCGCATCCTTACGGCGGTAGCGGGTTTGCGAAGGGGGAAGGGGAGGGGGGTTATAGAGCGCGGGGGAGGGCGAGCGGGAGTGTGGGCGGTTGAGGGGCGGGGGTGGGAGGGGGTGAGCTGCAACTGTTTGCGCGGCGCGTGGTCAATGACACGACGACATTGCATCAACGCGCGAAGGTCACAGCCGCTCCCCCGACCCCCGCGCCCTAACGCCTTGCAAATTCCTGCACTTCCTTGCGGGTCGCCATCTTGGATCAATCCCTCTTTGAGTTTATTGGGAGAAACATTTGATCGTCGATCGACGAATATTAGAGATGTATAAATTTTGATGTTCAAGATTGTTAAAAAAAAATATTATAAATTAGTCGAGAAGTTTTAAACGGTTTTAATAAACTGAATAATCTAATTGAGTTATTGTATCGAATTAAGTTCTTAATTTGAAACCTGCGCAGACGCATCGCGTGCCGTTTGAGAAGTTTCGTCTTCCGTTCATCTAATATTAGTTTCCGGCTGCGGATTTTCCGGCGCGTCCTACATACGTTAATAATGCGAATATTTTGTTGTTTACTAATAACTAGATTAAATTAACACCATTACGTGTGTATGTATGTATGTATGTATGTGTGTGTGTATGCTATATAATATGATACCATGATTAGGTACAAAGCTTTAGTAAGTCAGTATACACACACAACCATAATCGTATTTCAGAAACAATAGACTGAATTTCATATTTAATATGTAAAGGTCAAAAAGATATAATGTGTTTCGCGGCATTTCGTTTACATATACTAGAAATGTACATTAATATAATGAAATGAGGAGAATTCTGTAAGTAAAGGCGCTAATGGAGGAATGGCTGGTGGGGTCAAGGTACAACTTTTCATATTGCCAATTCGACCCTGACTCCGCAACCAGGCCGGAACGACTTGTTACTAATTATTAACGACTTCTAGCTTGTCAACATGACACAATATTCGCATAACTTCAGCGTTTACTTTCTAGTAGTCACTAACGAAAGTGAAGACAAAGATTATACATAAATATATTATCAAGATATTAAAATGTTACACACTCAAGTGAATCGTCAAGGGAACTGTTATTTCCAGCTAATTTCGTCTGTCCTATATTCCCACGGCCCCGAAACCAGTGAAATTTATTAAAACCAAAGTTTTGCAACACTGGAGTCTCTGGCAGCGCCGCGTAAACACATTGCGAAACCGCATCGCTTTTTAACTACCCTACTTCCTAGGATTCATCTAATTATATGGAACGGTACTAAAACAAAACACCTAATCTATAAACAAAATAATTATTTTCGATACAGCAAAGTAGGTAACACTAATTTTACAATATATATCTTGTTTCAACATTTTTTACCTTTACCATAGTAGTTTATGTGTTAGTATTTTTATTATCGGGAAGTAAATAGAAGTTATAAATGCAATAAAGTACAACCCTAACCTGATTTTCCTCAACGATCTCGGGAGGAAGGGAACGGGGGGGGAGGTCTATTTATGCGACGCTGTGCTCTAACACTGACCCCGTTAACACGCACAAGGATATTATATTCACTCCTTGATTTAATACGTCCTCTAACAGATACCAATTAATATATATATATCGTAGGAGGTATATTTATTATAGGGTCTCCGATGTGTAAAGGTCGCCCTTGCCGCTCCGACGGGAATCAGCGGATAAATTTAAAACGGGAGGGAAACCAGTGAAGCGCGTATATAGGACGCCTGGAGAGCCCCCGGTCTTGTATCGTAAAGAAGTCCGCGTTTGAGGTTTCCGGGGAAGTGGGCTGATTGGAATTAGGTCGTGATACTGTTTTAGTCACGACTCGCCAACAGTGTATAAATAATATATTGGATTGAATCGAGTGGATATGAATGCTGTTAGAACGACGATGATAAAAATTTAGGAGGATGAATTAATGGAATATTTGACTATAACAAAAGTATGTTTGTGTTTAGGTATTTCGGAAGGAAGATGGCCGCGTTATTGTGTAAGACCAACAACAGCGTGACGCACTGGTTGGTGCCTACTCCGTTCAATTCCAATGATTCATGGTGCTATGTGGTTTGTTGATAAGTGACGTTCTGATATTCAGGTCACGTACGCATATGACCTGACGAATGCGAAAATGAATTAACATAGACCGGGGACATTTTTACATATAGTGCTACTATTGCGTGCCGGTCAGTGTGGTCATAACCAATTGAGTTACAGTAGTTGTTACTGTACTAAATTCCGGGATCGCTCGGTCCTTTCGCTTTCAGGCGCGTGCGCTGCGCAACGCTCAAGGTCGGGCCGTTCAACTCGGATGCTACGAGTGTTGCGACACCGAAATATGTAATTGTAGAGGAGCCGAGCGTTTGGCAGCGGCCGCGGCGCAAGTGGGTCGAGTTGCGCAAGCGCAGCACTAACAACAGATGGCGCGAGCGTCTTCCTTGTACGGACGACGATTCGATAGATAATGCTATTGATTTGACTGTCTTAGACTTATGGTTGTTTCCAATTCTTTAATTACACTTATCAAATGGATATAGCGTTAAGAATTTAATTTTATAAAAATGTATATTGGAAATAGAATGTTTTATAATATCAAGGATTTTCAGTTCAAATGTTCGAGTTAAGAAAATATTTTTTAATGAATAATATAAACAGTAAACAGGAAAAACTTTTCATTTGGCGTAATGTTTGTTAGATTTGGAGTTTCGCGAGTGTCAATAATAACGTTCCGGTCCCCCAGCGGCGACGCGGCGAAAATAGTCGCCAACTATTAATATGAGCGCTAGCTGCACTGCCCTTGAAACGGGACGATCACCTCGCGCACACTCCCGCGCACACACACACACACAAACACAACAACACGTTAGAAACACACACATACAAACCTTATCGCGATGCAGCGCTGCAAAATAGACGCAACGATCATTTTAATTTCCATTTCGTTTGTGCAAATATGTCACGAATATGTTCTTACAGTATGTTATTTTACATTGCGCATGCGTGGTTTAGTTTAGTTTAGTTAATGTGCAACCCAACAACCCAACCTGTCACACCTCCGATACGAAATCAGGTCACTATGATAAATAGAAAAAACACTGATACTGGGCGACTGTGGATCACGCAATCATTTCTAACTAACTTTTATTATATTATAACACACACACACATATATATATATATATATATATATATATATATATATATACATATATATATATATATATATATGATGCAACATCTAGACCTTAACAAATACGGTGGTGTTAACATGCGTCATCGAATTGACCAACACAATCAAGGTTTGGTGATCGCGGTGCTAAAATACTTATTAGTTTCAACACTTTCAACACTTTTCGAGTGGATTTATATTGATTTCCGTATCTCTATTAACTTTTGGACTATCATATATCATTGTATCGGTGCCCAATATGTTTTAAGGTCGTGTTTCGCCAGTCTGACAATGGTTTCGACGTACGAGTATGTTTTGAAATATCTTGCATCATTGTAAATTCGTTGCAATACTTACCATATAAAGCTAGGCTAGTGCTTCTAACAATAGTTAACTGATGAGTTTTGTTACTTACGCAATGTTTGCTACAATGAAAATTAGCACACTTATTATAGTATACTTGAAATTGTATGCTATTTAGTGTAGGTCGAAGTTCATTATTAATTTTTATATGGAGTAGGTACCTAAAGTACAAAAATACCGGCTATTATATCTTTTTGCATCTTTTATCTTTTCGTTATAAATATATAAATTTATCTTTCTTAATTATCATTCATTTATTTTTATTATAATCTTGGGTTTAGTATAACGGTTACGAAAACTATAGATTAATGGAATTTTTATATTAATGGGTTTTTACTAATTTATTTTCGATAAGACTAGTGATTCATATCTTATCTCATGCGAGAGATCAATTATTGACCTCAAGAAGAGATCGAGATCACACATATATAAACCAATATTTAATATAAAAATATATATATATAAAATAGATCCACTAAGCTGATTTAAAATTTATTAATTTTTGGGTGACTTTTATACTTTGGTTTTATTATTAATAATATAAATAAATAAGTATTAAATGAAGATCGAAAGTGTCGGTTTAGTATGCGGCGGCGTGCAGCGCTGCGCGGCGCCGTTTGCATCTTTATATTAGGAGCACTGACCTTGTACAATGTCAAATAGATGTCCGTCCGATGCATTGCTGTGCCAACTGGTTCCGCTAGGGATGGGACTGCATCGTATGAGTATTGTCTTACATCTATATTAGTATGTAGATATAGATGTAGATATACATGTATAGTTATAGATATAGATACCACTACGAGTTATGTGTTTCATATGTAGAAAGAATACCTACTTGTGTTTCATTTTTAATATATTTTGTAGTTAAATTTGAATGTAATCTTTGTTTGTGTAATTTTAACTATATCTAAGATAGTTAAAGTTATTGCTCAATATTAAATGTGATATCTAACACGTAACATAACAGAACACTTTATCTACCTACAGCTAGTGGTACTTCCCGTGTTTTATTGCGTTTTTTTTTCGCAGTACACATATTTATTATATTTAAAATATATTTCCTTATAATACGTTATACCTATATTATATTTACGCTGTTTATATAACAAATAAGTATTGTTATACTTATATATATATAAATAAAATTGAAGCGTCTGTTTGTAGTTCCAATTTTTCAACGGCTTTTCACTGGATGCATATAAAAGTATATGAAGCACTTATATGATTATTTTTTTAATTTGTCTGTGTCTGTTTGTCTGTTTGTTCCAGTTCTCTAAAGCGATTTTAAAGACTCTCATAGGCGGATAGATGATGTTAAGAAGTAACTTAGGATTTTACTTTAAAAAACAGTCCGCGCGAACCGAGTCGTGGGCACAGCTTATATATAAGATTACTCGAGAGACGTTAATCCGAATAAAATCGGACGATTAAATATGTATATAAGGACGTTGGGGTCAAGATTTTTTAAATCCTATCTTAATAAAATTGATTGTTGTTTATAAAGAAACTTATCACACGTGTTTTTATTACAAATTACAAAGAAATAAGATAATTCCTGTGGTTATTTGGGTAAGGGCGGCCAGCTGGCTCGCGGCCAGTCTCCGGAAACATAGGACATGCTATACTATACTATACAAGAAATAACTAATTATTTAAGAGTTATTTCTATCAAATTATAATAAATACAGTTAATATTTCTTAATTTTAAATTGAGATATAGTTTTTGTGTAAACATTGATATATTGGTAGCAAGTGTAAAATATTCAAAGACAGAAGATTGCTTCCCAAAGTCGAGAGGTCACCTTCCGGGCCGTTCACCGGGCACCTTCTCGCACAATAGCATTGTTTATACATTTTAATTTTGACACACTATATATATATATATATATTTAATTGTATTATTATTTATTTAGTTGTCTCCATTATTATATTATTTACTTGATTAATAAAAACGAGTCATTGTTCACGTAATACATAATAGAGAAATTATGTCATGGTACGTTAAAATGTTATTGTTTATACTAAAGACAAATAGCAATAGAAGTAATAGCTAAATAAAATATTTTGTATTTTTGTATTTTAATTTTGATTCAAATAGAATTAATTTTTGATATTGAACTGCTTTTGACTATAATATCTAAACTTACCGGGCGGCCTGGGGTGTGCGGCGACGTGGTGCTGCAAAGAGGAAGCGAGCTGGTGGGGTTGGTAGAAGGGCAGGAAGGGGGTGTGGAAGGGCGCGGGGGGAGGTGGCTGGAGCCTCGCCTTCAACTCCTCAGCGGATCCCGCGCCCGATGATGAAGATTCCACATCCGATACACCACTATCCGCCGGCGACGGTGGGAGGGAACCTGGGAACAAACGTACAGGTTAGTAACACTACATAGCAGCACTAATTTTAAATGCCCTAGATATAATCAGGTCAGTTTGTTTTCATGTGAAATTAAAAATAGTAATGATCGAATATTAGTCAAGAATCTTGCGGTTCAAGGAACGGAGATTGAACAGTGTATTATATTGTATTGTTACTGGAAATTCACTTTATTGCATCATTGTTTTAGTAAATTTAACTTATTTATTGTGGTTTTTTAGTGGAATATTGTTTACATATGAATAAGAACGGTCGAGATTAGGTATATCATTTGAATAAAAAACATATAAATTAACTACAAGAATCCTTGACACCTAACGGTCATCTTGCATAATTTGCATCAACCCTGCGCTAATCCGGCCTTAGACCAACGGTCAGTATCCCTACCGTTATTGCTAAATGCACTTGCAACTGACCTTTCACCTGGGAACCCGGGTCAGAGTATTGTCATGCAAAATAACCTTGGTATGTTTTAATTTATGATTATGCAGATTATCTGTGTTTTTTGCATAACAAATGATTAAAAATTTTGGTGTGTTTTCGTTGAATAATTGCATAATTTACACATGACTTTCTTTAATACTTCTTATCTTGCTATTGTTAATTTTATAACATAAAAAATGTATCCGAAGGGTCGCGAGATGTTGGCCATTTTGTTGGTTTAATATGAAGACGATTATGGAAATAAAAAGTCCAAAACTTTCTCATGTCCGATCCCTTGTAATAAGTTTGACGTTTAACGGTCGTATTTAAATAATATAATCATTGAGCTAGGAGTTAAGAAAGAAAGCTTTATTCATATGTTTCCTCGTCCATTGAAACTATGACCATTTGACCGGTAGCGCTGTCCACACCCCTTTGTGAGCATTGTCAACCCTTCACGGCCGGACAATGCTATGGGAACCGGGAAGCGTTGGGCCTTGGACCCTGGTCATTTTTGACCATTTAAATCAAGAATAGTGTTACTGTACAATGAATAACAAATAATCGTTCGCTAAAACATACTATTATTTAATTTTTTTATTTTACTTTATAGTAATTTGAGTTATTTCTGTCGCTAGAACATACTATTGTCTCGTTTTCATTTATAATTTATTATAGTAATACGAGTTATTTCTAATGACCGCTATAATATATAAATATTCTATATAAAAGATTTATATATTACGTATATTTCCTATACAAAAATAATAACACTATTTACCAACGGCCAGGAACCGTATCACTTCATTGTGCGACCCTATCATCCCGGTATCAAAATAATAATAAATTAACTATAAATAATGGCACCCCGTCCGGGGCAGGTCTACTGGTTCTTTGGGAATGCGGTTCCATTAGTAAAACATCACAATAGTACAAAGGTGCCCCAAAATTCTTTAATCGCTACATCTTTATGGAGTGACCGCTGTCCATTCGCATTGTGCGGAGCGGCGTCGGACCGTAATCCGCGAATTATGTATATACAAATACATACATAACTTATATAACTAATACCAACACGTGGATATCTTTGTATTATTGTTTTGTTATTTATGTGTTTTTTTATGTAATACCTATTTGATGAAATTTCATATTTATTTAGAATAGAATAGAATTACATATAATCTATTTCAACGATTATTAAAAAACGTTAAAAATTCTAACACACACACACACACACGCACACACACACACACACACACATTTTTATATATATAATAAATGATAAAACGAAGAATGAGATCCAACCGCGATACAAGAGTACCAGTTTCATTTTGTATTTGATAACCCCTTAGGTATTAATCCTTTAACATGCTAATGTTAGAACCCTATGTGATTTTAAACCTTGATTTGTATACATTATTACATGGAATATCAATACGTGTATAATAATTATATTATGTAATACATTTAAACAAAACATGTGCTAAATTATAATTATATAATCTATGTAAACCACATTAAAATCGGATAAGCCTTTAGAGAGAACTTTGATGAATAGACAAATGTAAAATACGATTTATTTTATTTATATTTTTAATTATAATGAGTTGCGTGCACCCACGTCACATTCTAATTTCATACTGACACTCCGGAAATCGATTAAACAGAGATGGAAATACTTATAATAGCTGCGTCCCTTTTCTTTTTAAATGACAGATCAATTGAATTGTGATGCAGCGATTTGCAATGTAAGGTGTATTTTTTTGCATAATATCGATATTTAGGTGAAATGGTAGATCACGCAATGTGTACAACCATCTGCGTATTGTTTGGTTAGGATGGTCGATTGGGCCCGGTGCGACTTGCAAGGGTTACTTTGTGATGCCGACAGCTTTCGGGTTAAATGCACCTTTTTGCACAAGTTTTGATTCTGTACAAATATATTTCTATATCGGATTACTGTGACATGGATAACTAACCTATATCTAACATAATACCTCATACTAATGTGTTTAATCTATATTAAAGAGAAAAGGGTTGAATTTATGTTTGTATGATTGAAAGAATTGTCAATATTGGTCAATGCTGGACCAATTTTGACAATTCTTTCACCTGGCGAAAGCTCCATTACCAGTAACATATCCTACTTGTTGTCACCATATGCAATATGAGACTTACACCGATAAAGTAGAAAATAATTGGACCCAACAAATTTAATACGAGACATGTACAAAAGACAATATCATACATATATATATACATATAAATATATATATATATATATATGTATATTTCACAGTCAGTATGCGTCTGATATGACGTAATGATCCATAGAGTAATACATCAAAGCTGTCACAGACCGGACAATAGAAAATATGAACCCTTTTGAATTATTATAAATAATAAAACTTTCTATTTCGTTATGCAATGGGTTTAATACACCCACATGCATTGAGGGTTAGTTTGGGATGAAATTGCATATTTGCAACAATTCTCCTCTCTGACCATCTGCACGAGCTGTCAATGAAGGGTTACGTATATTATGTGGGTGACAATCGTTATTCTAATAAATATAAAAGTTATATATAAGAATAGAAATATATATAAAACTCTCATAAATGTATGAAAGAAATACAAGTTACAGTTATTACTTAATTTATCAGGTTAATATAACTCGAACACAACAAAAAATACATTTTACGAAGCAATAAAAATGAGACTAAACGGTTACGTAATCGTTGTATGTGTGTATTGAATGGTGCGTCTGTGTGCGTGGGGGGCGGGGGGGTGGGGGTAGGCCTTGATGGCGCGGTCTTGACATTGGGAGGGATCAGCTGAGGGTATCGATTGCCCCGCACTTCCTCTTTGTTCTTTATGAATTTTTCATGGCTCGTCTCCTTTACACTTGTTTTGACGCGACCCCGTGCTTTAAGAGTTAACCGTTTATGTAAAAAGGGCAGTCAAATTATCGATTTAATGTTATATTCACTTTTATATAATAGTAACAAAGAATCTTTTTCTATCCAATGTGAAACAAGGGTCAAATGTATGAGCTCACGAAATAGGTAATATATTACCTAGGTACAGACACGAAGCCTGAAGGTTAGAGCGGAATACTGCTGTATATTAGGCTATATTAAACCGACCTCAATGTTAGTTATCTTTTCCTCAAAATTGCGAATGTCACCGGATAGATAGTTCCTGTGTAACGATTAATAATTTTTTATATTAAATATGAATAAATTTCCAGGAATTGTTAACAGATTACGCTATATATATATATGTATGTATATATATTAGTTTGGTCACTTTATTCGAGTTCTTTCAAGCGACGGCGGCGGAAATTACTCCAACTATTGCAGATAGTATTGATAGAGACTCATCTGTCCAGTCTAATATCCGTTCCCTTGTTTTATATAACATACTAGCTGTGCTCGCGACTTCGGTCACGCGGAATATGCTTTTTAAAATAACATTAGCTATATATAAATCGATCTAATTGTTTCAGAGATCAGATGAAATGAACAGATAGACAACATTTTTTTATATAGGTTTTTTTGTACTTTCACATGTATTTAGTGAAACGTTGCTAATTTGGAATTACAAACAAACAAACAATTTAATTTTATTTATTACCTACATTATTAGCATATTATAAAAACAAAGGTTTACAAGTACAAGAGAAGAGTCTGACGATGTCATGTTAGACCGCTGGAGGCGAACACTATGTACAAAGGATACCTTCTATATTTAAATATCTTTATATAAACCCTTTATATACATTTTTAGGGCTAACATATATTATATTTGTCTTTGTAATTGTTGTTCTTGATAAAATGTAACATTTTCGTATTCAATTTAATAAGATCTAATTTTATTATTCTCTTATTATTTTGAAAATGAAGAAATATATTCGGAAAATTAGTTATTTATTATGAAATATTATTTATAGTAAGTAATTAAGTTGTGTTTGTGTGAATGTTATTTATATATATATAGGTACAGTTGCTATTTTGGTTTGAAAGTACCACCGATGATAGAAGAGAAAAGTAATATTGCGTCGTTAATTAAGCTCAAAGAGTCTGAGTATGAATGTGGTTTTAGTAGATGAGCATCAAAGACTTGAGTGGAGTTCTCCAAAAATTATATTGTAAACAAGTCTCTTGATGACGTACGATAGAGAGAGAGTGGAAAAATTTTATAAGGATATATGATACTGACCAGTATTGGGCGCTGTGTAGAGCGCGTGTCGGGGCGCGGGTGCCGGCGCCAGCAGGCCGTGCAGCAGCGCCCGTCCCAGTGACCCGCGGGCACCCAGCGACAGCGCGGTCGGCTCGCCGTCCACTGGAAGGAAGATACTTTGTTAGAAAGGAAAGATGTATCAAATGCTTTAGGTAACACTAACTTAAATCAATCATCATGTATATGTGAATGTGTGCTGTATGTATGTGTGCTGTCGATAGAATAAAGAAAGCCGAAATTTAAGTAAAATACTTCTCGTAGTATATTTGTAGTTAGTATATTTATTAATCGCCTAATATATATGTAGCTACCTATATTTATTAGTTTTGTTCGACATCATATAACAATGCCAAGCGCGATTGTCAAACATGGTATGAACGATAAGATCACAAATTTCCACAAAATTACAAGATCGATATTGTATAATGTTTAATGATACAGCAGCCAGACGCTTCCGTGCGCCGACCTTGAGTCCCCCGAGTCACCTGTTGCGCCGACCCCAACCCCCAAACCTAGGCCCCCCCTAGAACCCCAATCTCTCATCAGTGCGCATGTTTGGCGCAGAGGGAGACGATGACTCTCCCTTTCGTCCAGGTCGAAATGTCTAGACGGAGTGTGAACTCTTTACGGCGACGACATGCCGTCCGCCAGCGGGATGCAAATGTGGAAACGCGCACGCTATTCTATGATAAGAATTTATATTTCTGGCTGGTTGTAACCATTTCGTACATGCACACCGCATACAAATATTTATGAATAATTTAATATTTGATTTTATTTAACAATTTTGGTGCACTCTCGTTTACCACCGACTGACGACAGCGCTACCAGCATCAGTCATAGCTAACTTGAAATATATAATCCTATATCCTTATGTAATGTAGTCATAATAAAATAACGATTATTTATAATGTATATATCTAAATATGCCTCAATATGTCTAAGTATGTCGTTTAAATCTCTTAAATTACAACAATATATAATAGGTATCAAATTTGTAACTCTATTTGTAAAGTGGGCAACTTCATGAATACTTCTCAACAAGTTGAGAGGCTGTAAAATGATTATTCGATACTAAACGTTCGACACCTCACCCTAGTCTGAAGTCTAAATAGAAACACTTTAGGGAAAGTCTTTTACATTTTCAGTCAACAATTTTCCGTTAAGGCTTTGTCCGTCAAACCTTTATGTCGGAGTCAATTGAACTTGGTATTTCGGGTATCCTTTTAGGATCAAAAATTACTAACTTTTTGTCAGTTAAAATATACATTTATTATCATATTATCCCGTTTAACGCAAAATTTACATTTAATATGAGTTTTATAATAAGTTATGATTAATTTCAATTTATCGTATATAAGATACAAATTTAACACTAAATTAAATTAATATAATGCAAGGAACACGTTGAATATGTTTGGAAATATATCCTTTGAGGTAAATGATATATGTGAAATGTTTGTTTGTCTGAATGAGTCAATATAACATATAATTATTCAATTCTCTCATTTACACAGAAAAATATTTTGCTCCGAATGTTATTTAATATAATTACTTTGAAAAAAATTAGTTTTGATATAGAATATTGCGATAGAAGTCGCCGACAATGTTTAGTCTTATAGATAAATGTATATAAGAAATAAGAATAAATGAAACGCTGAAAGCAGAAAGCTGTTAATTCTGCAGCAGCATTATTCAAATGCAGGGAGGTCGATGGTATCTCAGCGGAATTATTAGCATTTGACGAACTTGTTCATGCACTTAGTGGAAATTGGAGAACTCATTGAGAAACATTTCACTATCTTCAAAGAAAATGTACATTTCTTTCTAACAAATTTTAGAAAGCTCTCTTTGTATCGCATATATAACTAGCTCTGCTCATGGCTTCGTTTGTGCGGAATGTTTTTTAAAATTAAATTAGCCTCTGCTAATTATAATATTAGCTATCTGCTAGTGAAAGTCCTGTTAAAATCGGTCCAGCCATTTCGGATATTAGCCGTAACAAACTGACAGACAAAGAAAAGTAAAAAATTGATATTTTATGTAAGTAACTTATATACTCTCATTTGCATTTAGCGAAAAGCTGTTTGTACGGAATTACAAACAGGCATTTCAATTTTATTTATATATATACATGAAGTAATTTCTCACCGAAATGTAGGCAAATAGTTACATTATTCAGGTCGGCCGTCGGTAGGCCGTAAATCGATACTGAATCCAGGGCACCCGCCCGAGATAGACTTCCGCTTACTTCCTAATGTCCGCACAATGTCAACAAGGTCACACGGCCCTTATTAGGATACAACGCCTACGATACGATATGTCGTTTGAATTATCCGTCTACGATACAATATGTCGTTTGTATTATCCGTCTACGATATAATATATCATTTGAATTATCCGTCTACCATACGATATGATGTTTGTATTATCCGTCTACAATAGGATATGTCGTTTCAATTATGCGTCTACGATACGATATGTCGTTTGGGTTATCAGTATACAATATGAAATCTCGTTTCAATTATGCGTCTACGATACGATATGTCGTTTGTATTATCCGTCTTCGATACTTTTTTTTTTCATTTACGTAATCTTGTATCATTATAGTATTTAAGTAATGAATGGAATCTGATCTGAATGGAATGTGATGTATCTGTCATCTTACAGTTTACCTCCACATTTACCTCTTTATATTACAGTAAATAATAATAATAATGATGTCTTAGTATTTATTTATATTCATAATATAACATCAAAAGTATTCGAGATTTTGTTTGATTAAATAATTGATTTTAAAGCTAAGATAAAGAAACGAATTCCATTATAAACCCTGAAACCAGACTGAACAAATTATCTAACAATACTTGTTTTACAGTGAATAATTTAATTTATAACAGAGGTATAAGTAACTTTAACAAGCTCCGCCAAGAGCTGTATTACCTGCGGGCGAACATCAAAGCTCTGGAATACCTAGACTAACCCTCCCACTTTTACTTTCCTGTTGAAATATTAACTAACTTGCATAAGTAATGCGGGCCCTCCTTTTGGGGGGGTCAGGTGAATGCACTCCCCCCCTGGGGGTTGGTCTATTATCTCGGTACAATAGTGTTGGTTTTATGCAGTTCACTGTACCCTTTTAGACAATTCCATTTATACGGTAAATGTTTTAAATTTTTGTTTGTGAAAAGAATTTTATTGAAATGAAATTTACAATTATGTTTTGATGTAACTGAAACTGATTGCTAAAATTTTATTTTATATTGGTAATTTTACTATACTAGCTTTGCCCTCGACTGCGTTTAGGATGTTTTGTAAATTAAAAGTAGCCGAAATTACTCTTTATAACCTCAGCTATCCGTCAGTGAAAGTCCTATTAAAATAGGTCTAGCTATTTCAGTTATTATTGCAGACAAATAGATAGACAGAAAAAAATATCTTATTTTTATGTAAGTACCGTACTTTCAAACGCATTGTGGAAAAGATGAATTTGTAATAACAAACACACACTTTTATTTATATATATATATATATATATATATATATATATATATATATCTTTATGTTATATATGTTACTGGCGAGTCAAAACGCATTTTTGTGCATAGCTATTTATTTTCGGTATATCTATTTTTAAATTGGCAACAAACACTTGTCAGTGTGATATTACACAAAATTAAAAACTTTGTTATATATAAATCTATATTAATATAAAATATACATAAAAAATAAATGTTTTAATTGAACTGCAAAGAATTATCTTATTATATTTTCCTCATGCGTTCAAATATGTTGATATAAGATTCTTAATCAATTTTATGTCAATTAATGCAGTAATTATATACAGACAGACATTATATATATATAGTTTGGAATAAATATATAAAATAAAAATCAAACACGAGGCGTCTCAAAAGTGTACAAAAAGTAGAGTTTGGGGCCAGTTCTCAATGTGACCTGCACGCTTGAGGAAGTGGATCTTAATTTGTGACGTCACGTCTGGATTTGTGGTACAAGGCACGAGCGGCTCCGGGTGAAAAGCATATACCAAATTACTGATATTAATTGACTGCAAGATATCGTTTATAAGGAAAATATTTATATAATATATGTCTTTCTCGCGATAAGTTTATAACTTGATAATGTAAAAATTCACAAAGAACAGACTATATACGAACTGACGGATAATATAATTTATATATATATAGCTAATTATTACATTACTATGAAGAATTATTGATTAAACAATTTTGTTATAAAAATCAAGATGGCCGCCGGAGCGTTTCGCAGTCATAATAACAAACAGTTTAAAGGAAGTTGCTATACGTAATGGCTTTGAAATATCAATGGAATATCAACTTTAATTGTTTGTAGCTAAGGTATATTTTAACGACGGTCCGTTTCGGTAAATCTTATGAGATGGCTGACGTCAAAGTACATCCGGGAAGTTTCTGGTATTTCAAACTAACGACCACGTTTGGTCCCCAATAACGAAGATGTTATATGATATGAGGGATCTCAATATGATGGTCGTAAAGTAATTATATAGGTATCCATATTAAGTGAGACAATGATTTAATGCGTAGAATTCTATGAATGATAACTTCTAATAATCGAAATATTTTAAAAATACTAATAAATATATATTCAGATGTTTTATTATTGATTCAAATGCCTTAATGTTATTACTGGAAAACATATTTTAAACGTCCCTAAGCCCTGGTCACCTTCATACTCTTACAGTTTTAGTATTTACATACGTAAAGCAATCCGGACATTTACTTTTTAAATAACACCTGTTTCTACATGACACAAATAACATTTTAAGATAAATATTCTATAATATAATATAATTTATTTACATTATAATCTAGATACCACGAGCAGGGAAAACTATCAAAGATGGCGTCGGAAAAGCGCGGGCACTTTCCCCCGCGCGGGAAACGAAAGAAAGTCGACGTCGCGAAATGGAAACTGTTATTATTACGTTGATAAAATGTCTATCTCACTATAATAACAGCATGTACACGAATTCCTTACTATTATAGACTAATTAGTAATGAGTATTTAAGTATTTGTGACTATATTAAATATAAAATGCTATGTAACATGCGGTTAGTGATCAGTTGTTTGTTTATGTAAATACTACGTGATGGTTGCGCAACCAGCACGTGAGTCACAAGTGGAAAGGCCTCTGTCAAAACGGTGTTTGTTCGGTCACTTCGCTCATAAGAAACAGATAGATTGCAAAATAAACCATGTCGTAACAAAGTGTATTCTTCTGAGAATTTTAATTGTATATATATATATAAATAAATAAATCTCATTATGAAAGTATATAATACATATTGTAGTGGAATACTGAGAAATTAGTATTATATTCGACCGCATCGAAATAGATCTGGTGGCTATCATGCGCGCGCGCATACGAACTGGGTCAGCGGCGAAGGGCGATCGTCTCCCACCACCGGTTGCTATGTCCGGGTTATAAACATGCACAATAAAACGACCGTGGCAGAGATAACAATTAATCTAGAATTAAATACATATTCAACATTCCAGTATTATATTTCGCAATCCATTGTTTATTAGTCATGTCCCAAAAGTTAAGTTTCGTTGCATTATTTTTTCTACCTTGGAACAGTACAGTAGCCTACGTGCAGCCTCGGATAGACGCTAACACGACTCACGGTCGGACAACCGGCGCGTTTTAGGACAAATACCATCAAGCCAATCTAACCTTTACGTCCATGTATTAACGATACAAATCCCTTTCACAGTCTTGTCAACATCAAAACATGTCTACAGTTGTATTATTTTTTTGTCACAAGCAAAAAAGCAAACAAAATATTTACTAAACATTACATTATATGGGTCATGATTTATTTATAGATAATTTTTGTTACTACTAAGAATAAATTAATTTTATTCATATTTAAACATTATTTATAATTTATTGTAATTATGATTGAGACTTTATAATTGTAATTGTAATGACGTAACAATAAAAAACGAATTCTAATGAATGATCCATGCGTTACGATAAGATATCATATCTTGATATTAGGACAAATAGGGACAAGGGTACGGTTGACTTAGTTTTGTTTGTATTGTCCAATTTAATTTGTAATTATTGCACAACAACACTAATCCCATGGCCTTATTTTGTAAACCATTAAGTTAACAACGTAATACTTGTAAACAATATAAAAATGTTGTAAAGAGAAGAAGCGGAAAATGATAAAATGTGTCAACGAGAACGAAGTGACGCGTCATAGGTCGGCCATGTTTGGTGCAGCGCGCGAAAGTGAGATTTCGCGAACGAGCGGTGCATCTCGGCTCCCTTGACCTGATTGTATCCCCCCCCCCCTCCTTCCCACAGATATTTACTATTAACTATCAACTATTTATTGTTATCGCTATTTGCTTTCGATTTGGGGGTTAGTGATTTAGTTTGGGGGTTAGTGTTTTAATATTTATACTTTTTATCAGACTTTTATTTATATTAAATGGAGATTATTTTTTATTTATTAAGTTTTAAAGACGGAAACGTCTGTCGCATCAATTCAGATTAAAACAACAATATATGTATAAAAAACAATTTAAATATAGATTTATTTATTTTAATTATCCTTCGTATATGAATAATAACACAATGACGTGCAGAAGTGTTATCTGCGGTGGAACTCATGAATGGGGAGCGAAGTGTTTTTAGCATTGCAAGTTTTCCTGCTGCGCGTGCGCATGCGAGCTCCTTGCGTAATAATGTATGTATGTAATTCGGTAATATTAATACCGGTTGGTTTCACAACGACACTTTGAGTATGTAGTACCTTTTTTGATATATTATAATAATTTTAATATTTATCCGGATGTTGATGATGTGAGATGAAGGTAAATATGTAAGGTATTATCAAAACAGGCAGAGGAAGCTTTGGTAATAATATTGTTTGTTTGTGGCGCGAGTCGGTATTTGTAGCTTCCTGCGATTATACATCTCATGACTTATTTCGTTCAAGTTATGTATTGATTTTTATTATTTTAAGTTGTTTTTTCGTCAAAGGGCACAAGATAAGATAACCTTTTAGGTTTTTATGATTTATTAAAAGGGCAAATATTTTAAAGTAACCGCATATTAATTATAACACCGGATGTTGCTTCACTCGATACAGGAAATCGACTCGTTAACCGCCTTTTTTAATCACATTTGAATATGTTTTTTTTAATAAACTAAATATATACTTAATTCCATTTACTTCTAATTACTTATATATATGTGATATACGAAAATGGTCTTTATATGTTTGTAATAAGGTAATTTCGGTGAGCCGGTGGTATTTTTACAACACCTCTTACTCAATATCCGTGTGTCGCAATTCTCCTTCACATGATATCACCCGTATTGCTATTGGCATAAGGTTCAAATTCATATCACCTTGAACCATTGCTAAATCCTTTCCAAGTTTTGTTCCTCTGTTCTTCACTCCCACATTGATTTGAACAGTTCTCACATCACGATTAAGTTCTAAATATATCTATGCTTGTATAAATAAACTAGTTGTGACCGTGACTTCGTTCGGAATACGTTTTTTATATAAAAGTGGTCTAAGTTACTCCTTATACTATCCTGCTAGAATCGGTCCAGCCGTTTTAGTGGTTATTCGAAACAAACAGACAGACACACCGTATAAACTTTCATATGCATTTAGTGCTGTTATTTGGAATAACAAACATACACATATTTTATATATATATATATGTATATATGTATAACAATTCTTAATATCTTAACTTTTAAAATAATACGTATAATAATGAAATAATACTAATAAAGAATATTGAAATTCGTGACGCCTTTGTTTGACCTTTAGGGACGATTTGTTTGAAATAAAAATATTACTATGTAAGAGACCTTCGAGTGTGCAGGTTAGTGAGTTAGGAAAATCGATGATGGGTAACCTTTTTGACCTTCGGGATACCTATCCCGAAATGTATTTCTAATTAGATGTCGAATACATTATTTATGATTTATTATGTATTACATAATTCTATATTATCCAATTTATAGTGCCCTAAATCAATTAGCATATTATATTAAAGGCTGTTTTAGTGTTCTAATTCGTGAACAATTATTAGCAAACTAATAATGATATCAAATAGGCCCTTTAATGTTTGAACAAATTTCGAATAATTTATTAGACCTTAGCCATTATTTTTATAGACTTAGTTCTCGTAAAGAGAATATTTAAGTTACAAGTATATAGTGGGGTGAGTTTACAGAGAAAACATATGATGAAGACTGTTCTGTAGCGAAAGCGATATATCGCTATAGTATAGATTATTTCAATGAAATATTTAATGTCCATGCTATCAAAACATATTGATAAAATTTAATACTATAAAGCTTTAGCTTAGCATTCAGTGGAGTTGAATCCTATAAGCCCAGCGGTGGTTTCTCATCAATTTACATTGTTTGCGGATCGTCTGGCCTAAAACATTACATTGTATATAACTGAATATATTTATAAAAACCTATATTATATGGTTTATTATTTAATAATAATTAATTTGAGCTTTAAATAAGGATAACGGAAGCTGGTGACATCACAATTAGCATCACCGCGTCTGACGCACGTAGTTTGATGCAATTCAATGCGATTATTGATTTATATATAATATAAACAAGTTGTAACTGATAGGTTTTGTTTGTTTGTTTGTCACTTACTATTAGGTATACATGTATTAAATCCTGACTTACGATAATGATTAAGACATATGTTTTTAAAGCATTTTTGAAAGGATTTTCTTAAAAATAGAAGATGTAGAATACAAAGAGCGAAGTTTTAAACAATTATTTAAACAAAATACATCCAAAAGAAATGTCACAGTAAAATTTAAAAGAAATTGCAATATGACAAAGCCTCAAACCCTTAATTTAAAACGCGTAACAAACAAACAAACAAAAAAAAAATTCGCAATAACATCTGTTGAACAAAAGCGTACCGTTGCGAATACGAGACACAGATTTAAAATATATAAAAAACTCAGACTAAGAACCGTTTACAGTTAAACATTTGAGGGTGTACACGCACCCGCACCCGCGCCCGCTACCGGCAGGTAGGTTTTTTATAATAAAAATTGGGTTAACTATTTTTTCTATGACAGATGAACTGCAAGGTGAGGTGTATGGTTACGGAAACGATTTTTTTATAGTCTTAGTTAAATTTATATTTTTTAATACCGTTATAAATATAATTTCTACATTTTGATAAAGAACTGTAGTGAATAAAGTATTATCATTTAAGTTACAGCAGTTTTTTAACGTAAAATACGTTTTTTGTTAAGTGTTTAAAATTTGTAATTTTATCTGAATCAATAATAAGGTATAATAAGTATTAGAATGTCTTCAGTAAATATTATCTGTTAACAGTTTTGTCGGCTACCGTATGGGCCTCAATCTAACAGGTATGTTGTGAAACTGAGCCTTGTCGTGCTGCCGAAGGTCGGCCATCGCTGCGCAAGCGCACAGAACTGATTCGCGATTTATATTTTTAAATTTATTATATACAATATAATTTATTAATTATAAATTATTATTAAACTAATATAAGGAAAAATTTTCTGTATATTTTTTCTGACAACTTTTTTTTGTTTCTTTTCCGAAGTTTTTTTTTTACGCATCTGTATTGAACATTCGTTTATTTTAAATAAATTATTATTAAGTTAATATAAGCGAATTTTGTGTATATTTTTCTGTCAAATTTCTATGTTTGTTTTGGGATGTTTTTTAAACATATCGGTATTCGGTTCGTTTATTTTCCGATTTCTATAAACGGATGCTCCAACTTCATTTGAATATTGAAACTGCAATAAAAAACGTGTGATTCTTCATCTCGCTCTGTTTATATGAATCACTGCAGTGCGAGAGGGACGGACCTTCCAGGAAGCTGGTCAAAAAAAGGACAACCCTTCCACACCCTGTCACATTAATATAACTTAAAACATGTGCAATCGATAATAATTTTTATTATTATAAAAATAAAGTCTATTTTTAATTGTAAAACAAATTTTAATGCTTATAAAATTATTATAATTGTTTTTTGTAGATAACAGGTAGAAACGACTATCAGTAGGTATCCATTAACTACCGAAATTGACGCTTATATAATATACAATAATTTATTCAAATATTTGAGAGGACATCGACCTCTGTCTACAGACGGGTATATAATAAACGCTTCTTTTGGTATATTTGAATCAATTTATTTATATTAAATTATATCTATATAAAAAGGAATATATTTCTTTATTTGTATGGTATTCAAAGGTTGTCTGTTCGTCTATAATTTATAGTGTTTTGAATGTATTGTTAAATGGTAAATTAAATTCATTCCATTGTTTGAAAGCATCCGTCCCATTCGTATTGGAATAAGAATTAGAATTCCCTCATATTTTATATACTTATTTTAACTTTTTTTTTCATAGAAAAAAAATTAATAAATACGACACGGAACCAGGATGAAGAAAGTATCAAATCCTTTTTAGTATAATATTTTTTTTGGGGCCTTTCTCTTCCGCAGGTATCTCCGTGATTTGATAGGTTATTAGGTATTTCGCAGCTGCGCGGGCGCATGCTTCCTGTACTCTTTGATACGCATGGGAATTGGGAAAGTCGATCAGTTTGAATGTTTTTTATTTGTTATAAACAGGTAAATATGACCCACTTCATAACGACCGCGTGGATTGTTTATAATCATGAAATAATGTTATAAATGCGTGTGTGTATGTTTGTTACTCTTTCAGACAAAAACTACTAAACGGATTTCGATGAAACTTTACAGTAACATAGGTTATACATCAAAATAACATAAATATTAACATTCGAGCTATACAAAGATAATTTAACATAGGATTATTTGTCTTAAATAATTCTAAATAAAAGTCCGTGTCTTTATATTATACATTTTATGTCAAAGCCACTTTTTTGTGTGAGCGAAGCCGGGAACAAAGCTAGTAATTTCATAAATGCGATAGTTTTTAAGGATGTATATATGTAACTCTTCCAAGCAAAAACTGCGGAACGGATTTCGATGAAACTTTACACTTACAGATCCGAACATATAGGCCCAATGTAAAATTTAGGGCGAGAAGAGTCGCGGGAAACAGCTAGTATTTAATACAATCATATTGTAACATGATATTTAAACAAATCGTGCTCAGTCAATAGATAGCAAACTATCCATACTCGGAAGTGACCGGGGCATCGAACCCGCACTACTACGAACCGATGATGCAGCAATCCACTGCTGACATCATGATACATTGTTTTCAGTTTAATCATATTTTTATAATATAAAAAAGTCAGCAAAGACAAAATGGACACAAAAAATCAATATGTAATAATAGTATTAACTAAATTAAGCGAAACTAACAAAATTTTATTGTAGTGAAAATATAACTTAACATCGTTTTCCGTAAAAATTATCCCACATCGGAAATCCCAAAAGGAAAAAAATGTATAAGAGAACATTTTAGTTCATACGATTTATCGTTAGTTGTAAATGAAAACGATACGATACTTGTTTAATTCAGTGAAAGTAACTAGTAAGGGCTAACTCCACACGTGATAAGTCATAGTTCTGAAGAGTGTATTCTTCTGTGATCAAATCTAATTAAAAAGTATCAAAGTAATCAAAAATGTCGATAGAACATTGTTTTATATATGATTCTATTCTAAGATAGTATCGGATACTAACAATATTTTGCCCCAAAAATATACTCATTAGCAAAAAAAAAAATCGTTGTCATGATATAACATTGTCTGCGCGTGCGCATCAATATAATGTATTAATGTTTTTTTGCAGATTTATGTTTATACTAAATTTTGTCAAGTTGTTTGTGTGTGATGTGTGTGTGTGTGTGTGTGTGTGTTTAAATAAATTGCAATGCAATATATTCCGTGTCGTTGACCCGTATGTGTGTTAGGGCATATGCTTCGTAGGCGGAAACTTTCGAAACATAGTAACCAGCGTTTAATAACTTGATATATATATATATATACCTACTTACATACACTTATAGTATTTAATACTTAAGGTACCTTATATAAGACTAATAAATCCCCTAAACTTCACAGGTATGGCAACAAACGGACAGACGGCAGTAGTATTGAATAACAGTTCGTATTCTATCACTATGTATATGTATTCATTTTTGTATTAAAACAATATTTATTTATCATTATAATATAATATTTGTAATTTCTGAGACTTCAATAATTCTCAAATCGGTTACATTAGGACCATTTACAGTATTAATATTATTTATTAATATAATTTGACTTTTTTTAATTTATTTTAATTGCTAATTAAAAACAACCAAATTTTAAATAATATTTCTCATTTATTGATTCCTAAAATCATTAAACAAATAAAATATACCTAAAATAATTAAACAAATAAAACATCATTATTTTCAGAAAAGATAATACATACATAACATTCAACGGAAATCAGGTCACAATTATATGTTATTATAATATGCGTATAAATAAATATTATTATGCATGCATGAGTTTGCATAACACCAGTCTTATCAGGTGTAGACGTCACGTAGCGCTGCTACGAGCGTAGCCGGTCACCTCACTAGTATACGATTTATAACCTTTTTTTAAATATATCCAAATATATATATATTATATATGTATATAGAATTTTGAGATTATCGAAGCTCTTATCGCGTTATAGTATTTCTATTATCTGAACAATGTTATTTTTATTATATAATAGATTTTATTGTATATAATAAAAAAAAATTGTTGAAATTAAATATGTTTTTGAAAGGTTCCGTAAGATATTATTAGGACGGACGTAATTAGAAATAATTTTAGATTTTGGGAATACGTTATCCACAGTCAGGAGTCCGTCGGAGAAATGGTATCGCGTCAATACAAATAAGTTTTTCTTATAAAAGCTCAACATAAGCATCGTCTTTGATGTAGCGACAGACAGAAATAGTTATTTTGATAATAGACTTACTATATCTCTTCATGAGGGATTTCTTATATGCTTTCCCCGAGGTGGGGTCCTCGCCGGGGCTGAAGCGGCCGGCGGAGTCATCGGAGTCCGTGCCGGAGTCCCGGCCCGGCGCCAGGAACTCCCGGGACTGCCTCAATATGGCCTGAGCCCGCACGTAATCCGCCGGATCCGCGAAGGGATGGCGGGCGAACTCCCGAACGGTGATTTCTTTTCGCGTGTGAACGGTCAGGTCCAGAGGAGCGTCTTCCTCCATCGAGGGTTCAGGGTAGGCCTTCCGAGCTGCCAGCGTGCGGGGTTCCGAGTCAGCGCTCATCGCTCTGCGGTCCGCCGCCGGAGTCCGGCGCGACTCCGGCCCGGCGCTAGCCGGACGACTTTCCACAGCCATCATCATTAATTATTTATTCACACAGACACCATAATCACAAGTTCCAGTTATGTCATATAGCGTAATGTTTCGTGTTAAACGCACGCCGCGTCCGCCGGCGATCGCGTCGAATTGCGGACTGATGTCCCAGTTTCGTGACGAGTTCCACTGACTCGGTGAGCTCGCTTCGGCAGCGCTCGGCCGTGTTCGGACACTTTCGTTTTCGACGCTCCGTCTGTGTGAGTATAATCGCACACCGCCTGGATGTGGTGGACTGTTTGTGTGTGCGTTGTACGTGTGTTGAGCTTTTTCCACTTTCGTCGGAGCTTTCCTTAATTTCCCGAGTTGCTAGACAGGTTTTCACTGAGACCCGTTTATTATATATAATGTATATAATGTAATGCTTTACTTTGATGTCGGTACGTGTTTGTTACATATAATTTTCGGGAGAAAAATTGCTTAGGAATCTAATTTTCTATCTGTTATAGACGTGTGAATTAAGCACTGAATAATCATCAAACAATACTTTAACTAGATACAAATGTACAAGGACGCGCATACTCCGTCTCTACATTGACATAGAGTCAAGTTATAGTAATAATTGTAACCGGAACAAGTGTATATCAATTTGCGTAATATACCACGTAAACAATTTATTTTTTTATCTAACGCGGGGCATTGACCGAGTTTACAAATAATGTTGCGCGTGCGCCGACCACGTGACACACTGACTCTACCGGCGTTAACTGGCCTCCCCCCCTCCCTGCCCCCCCCCACGGCGCGATATCATCCGTGATTAGAGACGAAGCGAGGCGTTTCCGTATACGGATCAAGTTATAATGGTTTTAGATAGACTCTACATAAATGTAGAGCCAATGTCACTTTTATTTGACTATAGATGTAAACAATGATGGTTTGTTTTATAGAACCTTAATCTACATTTTTGGATGTGGAAATAGAGAATGACTACAATTAGAAGTGTCCTTCATGTAGTGACGTTTATATATATACTATATATGTGTGTAACATGCACACATGTAAAGAATAGATTAGTTTACGAATAACGTAATGTTATATATATATATATATATATATATATGTGTGTGTGTGTAAAAATAAAATAATATTTTTTATTCAATACTTTAAATATTATTCAAATTACCTCATTTTCATGATTAATTTTAATGATAATATAATTATTAATTAAATAATTATATTCAATGAGATACAGTACTTGATAGAATTCTAACAAGAATCTTAGATATTCTTATCTCGGGTCAGATGTTATCAGATCGGTCATTGAACCCGGGTCAAATTATAATTTTACTAAATCGGTATAATACACTATTGATTTAGGAAGATTATTTAAAATCTACAATTATAAAAATATATATTTTATATAAATATAAAGTCGAAATTAATATGTCCAAAAAAATTTAAGTATTTTATGTATTAATAAAAATAATTTTATTTTATATTTCCTCGTATCTCGTGTTTTATTTTATTATTTAATATATACATAATATTATTCACAATCAGCTAATGGATCTGGAAACTTGATATTTTTTATAAAAAATAATAAAAAAAGCTTAAAGATTCTTAAAACCACTTTTTTTAGTGGAAAATAAAATAATATCCTAAGACTAAGATCATAAAGGAATTTCTTAATAATCAAATTGTGTATATTGTAACAGGTAGAACCGCGGGCAGTTAGCTAGTGTATACACGTTAATAACAAGGTTACTGGTACTATGTGATAGAGTTACTATTTTATATATATATTATCCTCACGCGTTTGATTTTTACTTTCATTTATTTGTTTTAATGCAATTAAAACAATCTAATTACATTTATATAATAACATTTTTAATATTAATAATATGTTAATTTAATGTACTTTACATTTAGTTACTTTATATATACTCATTTTCTTATATATTAAAATTAAGTTCAGAAAAGTTTTAGAGTTTTAGAACATACTTTCAAACACACAGAGAAAAATACAATTAAAAAAAAATTGGACAGTGTCACACAACGAATTTACATTTTATTAAATATATATACAGTCAAAACCTACTCAATATATATATATATATATATATATATATATATATATATATACAGAAGTATAAATAAAATAAATAAAAAAGTACTCGCTACAACAGTACTTATTGCAATCGAACCACTCGTGGATTAAGAGTCCGGAGATCAATTTGTTGGTTAAATCATCAATCCTCTCATCCAATTCATCTGAGAGAGAAATATGCTCTCCAGGAAGGAGAGAGAGAGATAAAACATAGATCCTCACGATCGGATAGTTGTTATTGATAAAATGCTATTATTTTTAATTTACTTTATTTGATCGCAAATATATTTCTTACTTAAAATTTAAATGATACAAGTTCCACTCCGACGCTTTAAATTAATATTATTTATTAATAAAATAATATATTTAATATATATATATATATATTATAAATGAAAAATATTATTAAATAGTTAATTTGATGATAATCTAAAAAAAAAAACTATAACAATTTATACAGCGTTTCCGAACTGATAGCGCCGGCGAGTGCAGTCGATGTACTGCCTCAAGGTTACGCACACACACACACACACACACACGCACACACGCACACACGCTCGTAATTGGCAACGATTAGCACAGGAAGACTGGTCAGGATTGTTTTTTTTGTCATATAAATAGCGTACACCTATCCGGTGGAGGCGCCTCGATTAGTTTACGTTCGGTTATTACTTCATTCTTCAACTGGTCGGCGGCCATCTTTGTTTTCGAACGTTTACAGTTGTCACTTGTTGTTTGATACCTTTTTTATTTGGTATGTCTGTACGTGTGTATTATCGGACAAACCTATCAACTAATATAAAGTGTATCAAATAAAAACATTCGAGTGTTAAACAAACATACAAGACAATACCTTAAACAAACACCAGTTAAGTGTTTATCTATTCGCCTCGGACGGACAAACACACAAACACACATCCTGCTACAGCACTACAGCACTGAGGCTAATTATTGAGAAAATAATAATTATACATTAATATATAAAAGGAATTTGAACATTGTTCTGTAATACCAGTAAACTGTTTACTTCCTTCCTTCCTTTATGTATATATACATATATATATATATATATATATATATATACTTGCTTCGAACATATATAAATATACAAAAATTTTTTTTTGTTATTTTTATATCTCAAAAAGCCTTTTCTAGCAAAGTTTTATATCTATAAGAGAAATAATTCAAAATTACATTTTTAGTTAACGAAATTTTAACATGTGACATACCTTATAAGAATTCAACCAAATTTCAAGTCTTCAGACCTTATACTAATGTATGTATATCATTCATGTGATCTCATAGCGCTGCGCACGCGCACCTCGACAAAAACACGCGGTAATCTCAGTAATTTTCACTTACGAGAAACATATAGATAGTGAAAACAGTAAACAAACGAGTTACGAACCGACAGCAGATGATAGAGAAAGCAATTGAATTAATAATTAAAAATATAACTAATTAAATAGAACTCTACATTTATTATTCTTTTATTTATAACAGATAAGTTTTTTATTTATTTGATGTTTTCTGCTGACTCTACAATCAATTTTTTGCTGCGTCAGCGAAATTGAAAGTGGAAACTGTAATTATTACATTGTTTTGCAGAAAAACTGTCGTGCGAACGTCGGGGAAACTACGATCACCAGCTCCACGTACGGACGGACGTGGAGATAATAAAACATTTATATTGTCTCAATACATCTCATACTCTACATTTTTATAGAGTTCTAAGTATCAAATGTAGAGTCAATATTCTGCTGCTTTATAATTGTATTTAAATTATTTTTGTGTAAGCACGACCGTTCTAACCGGAGTCACCTCAGCGACCTCCTTCATACGAACTGACTTGGAATTGAAAATAAGGATAACTATTATATATTCATGTTGGGATTGGTTTAAAAAATGCCTTCGATCCTGAAATATGGTATTTGGTAGAGACTATCTCTATGATGTATTCAAGAAATGAGGCTTGATTTTATTTTGTTTTGCAAGGATATCAGAGTAATTTTTTTTATATATACATATAGGACACACACACACACACACACACACACACACACACTCACGCGCACACACACGCACACAATCATTTTGAATGTTTCGATAGAGATCAAAAAATATAATTTTTATTTAATTTCGTCTTAATATGTTATAAATATAATATATAAATAATACGAAAACTATTAAGATTCAAATGACAACCAAAATGTAATTTAAGGAATCATAGAATAATAGTATTCATACCAAAAACAACCCAAATTGTTATCACAGTGACCAAACTTATTAAGGAAGATAGAGTTCGGTAGAGACTTGATGGTAGAGTTCGTAATTTTCTATTTAATAATAACAATTATCACCAAAATACGATATTATTGATCGTAACACGTTACCAACTAAAAATGTAGAGTCGACAAATGTAGAGCATGATTTTAATATATACATTATATAATTATGATTCGTACATAAAATCATTACGAGCTCTAGGAGATGTTTGCTGAATAAATAAAGCCTGCGGGCTACAAGGACTCTACCAAGGTCTTTGTCTAGACTCTAACGTATTTAATACCTAATTACTGGAACTCTACAGTAATTTTAAATAGAGCATAATTCAAATATAAAAATGTTCATTTTTTATCAAATATTTAATAAAATAACATTATTATATTATGGAATGTAGAGTCGAAAACGAGCGAAGAGCGAGATAGAGACAGATAGAGATGCGTAATAAAATTAATATATATATATATATATTTATAGAAAATATATAATAATTAGAGAAATATGGAAAAATTCTAAATCATAAAACCAAAAAACACAAAGATATCTATATCATATATATATATATATATATAAATATATATATTAAATTTTGTATGTACGTATTTATATCCGTGTAAAAGTTCATTTTATAGGTTTATATATTTACCTAAATATCATAAAAAAAAGCTCAATATAGTGATAGGCTTTGATAATTTTACGTCATAATGTAAAAGTGGGTCAGATCTATTGCGTGTATTGAGATACGGTGATCTGTGTGTGTGTGTGTGTGTGTTTGTATGTGTGCGTCAATGTCAAGTTTCCCTTGCCTAGCCGGCCGTGCAGAATGCACTTTCTTCCTGCACACACACACACACACACACACACACACACACACGCACACACACCCGCGCGGGATAAACGAAAGTCAGTGTTTGTTGTAGCTGTTTCAATGTAAAGTTAATTAACAATATGTAATATATTATAGTAAATAGTTTATATATTATGTATTTGTGTGGGTGTGTGTGTGTTATATATTTTTTAGTACTAATGTGTGTGTAATTTTAGAGATATTCGTGTTTCTCATTTCCTTTGACGTAAAACCACAACATTCTAGAAATATTATAATAATTATTTTTTAATTGCTTTATACTTTTAATATTATAATAAAATCCTATAAATTAGTCAAATAGTTTTTTTTTTTAATAAATCATATCACAGATTCTGTGTTAGTGTGTGTGTGTGTGTTGTGTGTGTGTGTGTATACAACAAATATTAAGACTTACATTGTGTGTATGTACGCTGTTTGATATATTTTGGGGGCAAGTGATGGCCTTTACCTGAAAAATATAATTACACTATTATTATTTTTTACAATATAACAATAATATATACAAATATGATGTACTAACAAACATACACTGTACTATATATATATATATATATATATATATATATATATATATATATATATATATATATATATAGTACATTTACGTCATATTCATCAAGTTGAGAAAGTATCTTCTTTATATGTTGAGATTTTGGTAGAAAAATAAATGTTATATTTTTGGGAGATATAGAGTTTTCTTTTATAGTAACTTTTTCTACTGTAGTGTTAGTAAATCTTTAAATTTTTTACTCATTTCATATAAATAAAAAATAAAGTCTCTTCCTCCCGTGAGAACCAGCAAAATATTTCAGTTAACTGTCGGACCTATTTCAAAAAGTGACAACTGGTGTCAAAGTCAAATTACAATAAAAAATTACAATACTAATTAATATAATTGTAACTTTTACAGCAGTAGTGATTCTTCAATACTAAGACAAGAATATATTAATTTCAGTACGTCTTTCGGAATATTTTCACATTGTCAAAGCTACAACTGGTAACTTATTGCCAGATGTCATAATAAAAGAATAATGTATCTATCTATAAAAAAGAAAAAAAAGATAAAGGTAAATGATAAAAAAAGATAAAGATTTAGGAACATAACATTAAATTGTTGATAAAGAAAGAATAGTAAATCAAAATATAGCCTGTTAATAGATTATAAATTTAGGCAATTCACTATATTATATCAAATGATTACATAAAAATTTGTAACGAAATTTCCACTAAATATTAAACATATACACTCAATTACATAAATGTATGTACACACACATACACACATACAATGTACAGGGTGGTGGTAATATTTGGGGGTTATAGAGGGTGTAGACGGAGGGTGAACGGCCTCCCGAACGACCTTCAGACGGAGGGCGGAGGGCGTCTCGGAAGCCTCCGCAGGGTTAGGAACATTTGTTTTGCACGTCTGCGGACCCCTGATACGCATTTGGGGAAATATCATTTATAATGTTTATATATTTACTAAATCGAGACACCTTTTTATGTAAAACTGTTTTTATTAATAAAAATCATTGAAAATACAATTTAAATTAAAATTATTTTGATATTTTTGGTTTTTCACTACCAATTTTATATTATATTGAATTACTATAGTATGTTGCATGTGTGTTCTTACACACACACACACATACATATGTACTAACCGGCTCTTTTAAAAATAAATAAAAGTGAAAAGAATCTCAAATATCCGAGTACCCTTTTAATTTCGCCAGAGGTGTTGAATAAATGACGATAGCGACATCCAACCTCACATTCCGACATCATGTTTGATCCTGCCACCAACACATCCACAGGCGCTGTGCACACACACATTTACATAAATTATTATTCCCGACTAATTCGTCCTGACCGACCAAGGACAAACCTAGCGATACTGGGAGACCTGGCAAGACCTAACTCTTCTTTTCGCGATTTTCAGTTTTATCACTTTAACTTAGAGCTCAATTTTATATAAATCAATTGTGACTTAGACCGTTCTAATACTGAACATTTGAGCTTTGAAAGCGAAATTTATACCTGATATCTGTGTCAAGGCGAATTATGAGTTATATCATTTGGATAAGACTCAAAATTGTTAAACGAAGGACTGTCTCAAGGAAGAGAGGGATGAAGTCATATGTTAGAGGGGGATAGGTATACCGTGGTCCGTGACCTATCCTACTCACGAATGTCGAGTCCCGGAACACCGCATTTTAACAAGTCGTCTAGACGCCCGCTTGTGTGTGGGTGTTACGTCTGTGTGGGGTTCGGTGACGTCTGTGTGCGTGCCCGTGAATATCAGCTCTGTTGTTATGGGAGGCGTGTGTGTGTGTGCGTAAATTATTAATTATATGGCGTTAAGGGAATATTCGCATGTAACCAGCAAATCGACTCGTTACGTTTATAACTTTTATTATGTAAGATGTAAATGTATCTTATATATTATATTATGTACTTATATAGATAGGAGATTCTAATTCTTATTAAATACATTTAAATAATATAAAAAATATATATTCAAATCGAACCAATGTTATCGTTAGCTTTTGCATACTTTATATATTGAGTGTAAAAAACATATCTTATTAATACTAGTCGTGCCCTCGACTCCGTTCGCCCGGAATTTGTTTTTATGACTTTTAACCATAATTTAACAGTAATTATTGTTTCATAATAATATTTTTATCGATTTTAAAACAATGGTAGTAATTTTTAATTGACACAACACATCAAAACCACATTCAAATCGGATAAGTCGTTCCAGAGATACCCGCAAACGTACAGACAAACAAACATAAATTGTTTTATTTATTATGGACCAGTAATGATTTTACCAAATATTGTGTATACAGACAGCGATTATTACATATTATATATATATTAGTTATGAAGAGCCTCCAAAGTCAAAGGCCCCTAACAAGTGATAGACAGCCAGTTAGGCTCTAGATCTAGGCTCCAGTGATGTTAATTATCACAAAGAGGCCTTTGATTTTATATTTAATTATAGAACAAAGACCTTCTTAGAACTAAATAATTATAAAACTTTGTAAATAGCGTTTTTATATAAAATTTATTAAAATATTCTTTTTAATTTTATTATTATACGAATGTTAACTGAGTACATTTAGTTTTTGTGTTATTCAAACAACTCTTTGAGTTATATAAATATTGTTTTTTATTAAAAAAAAAAAATAATAATAATACTTTACGTGCAAAGGATCCTCCAGGATAATACATTTTAAAATAATTTATATAGTGGAAAGAAAACGTGGGTAAAAAACAACATACATACACACACACACATACAAATATATAAATAAATATGTTACATACATACTTCTCGATATATTATATAATTTGCTTATTTGAGATGTCAATTCTTTTTTATTGAGTGGCTCACTGACAGACATAAGATATAATCAGTGTGATATATAATCTATTGTTTATTACTGTGAGAATGTCACTGAGAAAGTGACATTCTCAGTGACACACAGTGACATCAGTGACATCACTGTGTTTGTAATAACAATTAGTTTTAAACATTATGTGTATGAGGGTTAACCAATGAATTTGTGAATGTTTGAATGTATGAAACTTTATATTTACCGTTATTAAAAACTACAGTATTTAACACGAACAGTTAATGTTTAATCAATCATAATACTAGCTATGGTTTACGGGTATCCTTGCGTTTATTGCCTTTATTATCCACCTTTAAAACAGATTTAATTTTAATATATGATTCGTGAAATGACAAACAAACGGACAAAAGAATTCAATAAGATTGATTTAATTAACGCCCTGTAAGTTTACATTTTATGTTATAATAATTAAAAACAATAGAATTTAGTAGGTTTTACGAGTTCCCTTTGTAGTATAAAATCTTATTCTGTCAGAATTGTGTTAATAAAATATTTGTATACGCATAAAAGGTTTAAATTTGATTGATATTATATAATTATACCTTAATAATAGTATTATCTAATATAAATTCATATTTTGTAGTTATTTGTAGCTACAACATATATATATATGAGCCTAAACAAACAGCGCGAAACCTTGTCAAATATTCAGTTATCCTGCTGGATTGTTTTGGAATGAAATAAAAAATCTACATACGTACATACATACATACATACATATATACATACACACACAGACATGTAAGGAACTCCAAAACCCATCAAATTTAGTATAAAATAAATTTCATGTTTCTATAAATTTTAATTCATGTATTTTTGCATGTTATGATGAAGACTCACTAGATATGAAGTTGCATTTGTGTATGTACTTATTTGAAGGAAAATTATGTACATTAATTGACATATATATAAACTATATACAACACTAATTAATAAGTTCAATGACCCTCAGACAAGGTGAATCATGATATGACTTTCACTGTCTTTGAATCAAATGTTATATATTTTTTTGTACTTTACATAAAGCCTCTGTTTTTATGATTTTATTTATTTTTTATGATTATTTAATATTGAAGTCTTATGTATATGTATATATATATTTTGAAAAGGGTGTACTGAAGGCAGACGCACTCCAGGTCGGTCCGTCCGTTCGTCCGGACATCGACACCGCCCCGCCTACGTTAGAACCTTCAATAAATATTCCCGAATCTTTACAGAAAGATCTAATGTCCGTCTGGGAAAGGACGTCGCCTTTGTAAAGAAAATGTTCATCCAGGAATAATAACAAAAGAGACTTTGAAAAATGTTATAAAATGGACATTAGTGATTTTCTTTCTATTTCTCTCTCTCTCTCTCTCTCTCTATCCCTCTCATTCTCTCTTTTTTAAAACTTAAAATAAAATAAAGCCTAATGTACTGATAAGAAATGTATATTAATCTATTTTGTAGGGATTAACTTCTTTGCTACTTTTCACGTCTTCAAGTTAACATTATTATTACAAAAATTATGAAACATGAAAAAATAACTTGATTGTGTATAAATTACTGAATAAGTTAAATTTAAATTATTTTCATGTAATTCTGAGAAAAACACAAATGTATGTGTGTTTACACAACTCATAGCAGTAACAACTACATATAGTATAAATAAATATCAGACAAAATAAATTGATGTAACATAAAGCCTACGTAACAAGCGATAAACAAGTCGTACCCGCTACGGCGTAGAGGTCGCTACGAGGTGCTACGAGGTGCTACGACCCTCAATGGAAAGTCGATAGTGCATCGACTCGACCCACGAAATATAAGCTTCATACAAATATTTTATCATAAAAATTACAAGTTCTATAAAGTTATAATATAAAATAAATAATTATTAATAATTATAATTATATAAGTAATAATAGAAGGTTCAGGTGAAGGTCGGGAGGTCGTCAAAGAGTGTCCCCAACCTTTGAGGCCTCAGTACTTAGACAGCTTGTGTATTTTAGGGTCAATAGTTACTCAGTCTTTGTTGGGGCATCCGTGGTTATTATAATTCTTAGTAAATTTTATTTAAAAATTCTAACACGTTAGATTTATTATTAAAGATAAGAGAAACGCGATAAAATACAAAGTAAAATAATATTTTATAACCTATATTTTTATTACCATATTTTGTAGCTTCAACTGAAATTATTATTTTTAAGACTACATATATATAGAATTAAGAGTAATCTCTGTTTTAATCTATTCTATACTGTGTAAAATCATTGAAAATTCAATAAGACAAAGTTCTGCTTCACATTATTCTATGGTATTATGTCCATACAAACTGAAACTATTTGGTTTATTTATCTCTGTTATAATCTACTCTATACGAGTACCCTGTAAAATCATTGAGCTTTCAATAAGGCAAAGTTCTGAATGCATTGAACCCCAAGGGCGCCTCCCGACCTCCAGACAGGAGTCGTTGACTCTCCGTGTTATGCAGGGTTGGGTCACAGAAACAAAGGATTTTTTAATTATTCATTATATATATATTATCCAATGAGTTGAGGAACAAATTTTTACTGTTCTTGATTTATTTAAAGATGACTTATTAGTATTAATATTTTATTTTTATAGTTGTATCGTAAACTAATATTTCATTATTCTCATATATGGTAATTATATTTGAAATTATATATACATACTCGTATGTGTAATATTTATAAAAAAAATGTAACAAAAAACCGAATAAACTACAACAATTGATTGTTAATTTCAATTGTTGTATAATTATTATAAATAAATATATTTTTTTAATGTTTTATATACAAGTATTAGGATAGGACACGGATAATATATTTTGGGAAAAATATCAAGAAAAATTAAAGATTTGTTTATATATGTTATACGAAAATGTCATTTAAAATTTTTTAGTTTAACAACAAGAAGAACTCGTTTTAAACTACTGAGGTATATATATACGATAAACTTTTCATTTGTTGTTATCAAAAATTGAGTAAAAACTGAAGATATTTATAATTAAATATCAATATATTTAGGGTTTGTTATCCAAAGCCTCCCTTTGAGTGTGCCCTCTAGACGGAGCGAGCGTCGACCGAGCAGTGATCTAACGACAGACATATTTATATATATATATATATATATATATATATATATATATATAAATATATATAAGCAATTTACCACTCACTGACTCATCACGAAATCTCCGAAACTATCTGTCCGATTAACTTAAAATTTTACATACATAGTTACTTCTTTTGTGACGTAGACGTCCACTTAGAACGGATTTTACGGAATCCCTATCCTGACAGATTTAAAGTTTTTGCATTGCCAAGTTTTAAAACTGTAGGAGCTATACACTTAAAAGATGGAAGTAAGAGTTACTAAAGCAACGGTTACCATAGCAATAGTATATCATAGCACCCGTTACGATGACAACGGTTACCTTGACCACGGATACTATGACAACGGTTACCATAGCATCGGTTACCATGACAACCAGAGTTTAGATGAGGTTGGGGGGAGGGTACAAAAAGTTGAAATTTGACGTAAAGAAAAAATCAAGGACGTAAAAATATAATTGATTACGAAATTGAATTTCATATATTAGAAAAATAAATGTAAAAGTTTCAAAATTTGTCTTTAGTTATATGCTGGCAATTTTTTGGTGGTGTGGATCCCGCCACATTACATAACGGGAACGCATCCCAATACACAGTACCACATAGGTGATGTGGAAATCTGTGTATTAACTGACTGGCATTATATTTCTCTATATAAATTAAAAAAAAAAACACTAAATATAAAATAGAAATTAAACATTTTGTCAATACAAGAAGTCAAAGTTAACATCCAAATTAATAGTGTGCTCAGCGAATCAGCTAGTATATATATATATATTTATATATATATAATTTATTTAATATAAATTATAAATTTATAATTTATGTAATTCTACAATACTAAATTATACCAGATTTAATATTTATTGTATTTTACTATCACTTTTGTTTTGTTTTGCGTGTTTAAAATTATGTTTAATCGTTATTTTTTTAATAAATTATGTATTTATGTTACTTTACTTTAATTTAATGTTTTTTTTTTGTAAATCTACATGTTTCATAAATATACTGATGATACGTTATTGTAGATTTATTACATCATATATAATATATAACATATATATACTTGAATGGATAAAAAATTTAAAAAAATATACTAATTTACGTAAAAATATATAAGATCAGTATAAATGTGATAATATTATAAACAATACAACAGACAGACAATATTTTTATTAATAATACGTTTTTAGACATTATTATTAATTATTTTTATTTAATAATCATTATATATATCTTTGAAATAATTGTTATATATAGCGATAAATTTAAGCTTAAAAGAGGCTTCTTTGAATTAAAACGTTTCTAAAACAAAATACTATTAAAAATAATTGATAATTCACTAGTTAGTTGTAAAGTCATAGTAATTTCCCGGGTCGTGGAAGGCGAGTGAGTAATAAATAGAAAAGGCAGTTCTAGTGATTATAATGGAGTGTTAAAATTGTATAATAACCTTGCAGACGTTCCGTTAAAGTATCAGATAAACCAGATTGGCGGAGACGGCCTCAGCGGGCTGTCGAACCCGCGATGTGGGTCAATGCAGCCGGCTGACGTCACCGCCGCTCAGAGCACTCAGAGTAGACGATATACGACTTTATGTCCGTTTGTTGTGTCCTTTTTATATATATATATATATATATAATATTATATTACACAAAAAAGATTTTTTTTTGAAAATTAATTTTCATATACATTTTTTTTTATTCGTCATATATATATATTATTTTGCGGCTGTTATAAAAATATATTATTTCGACTAAACGTCGGTATTTTTTAGAATTTGTTAAGTCATATTTCTGATATATAACTATTTTTGCTGGTGGTATAATTTTATTTTTATAATTTGTTTAACTTTTAGATTTTTTTCTTTTATTTTTTTCATGTTATATATCATTTTGTTGCTGTTATAAAAAAACAATCTGATTACTAAATATATATTTACGTTATTTTTATATTTTTGTTATAAAAATACTGCTGCTGCTGTTCTAAAAAGATATTTTTTTAATATATATATCGATTATCCTCTTTAGATTTGAATTATAATCAATATTTTTTTCGTTGCTGCTAAAAAAAAGAATACTTTTAGATTTATTGTGTAACATTTTATTCATGATTTTTATATTATTTTGCTGCTGTTGTTAAAAAATAAGCTGATATTATGTTTTTTATTACTTTTCAATAAGTAACCTATTACTATTGTCATAATATATATATATATATACATATTTTATTAATATATGTGGTATTTCAGTAGTATTAACGTGATGATATTACAGATACTTATACTAAATATACTAGTGCATACTACGGGTCCACCTGCTACTTTCACTTTATTTATTATATTAAATTTTTTATTGGGTGAAAATTTTCTGGTATCTTTTAATAGTACATGTTTTGTTATACAGTTGTTTTACAAACTTAACATTATTAACAAAACTCGGAACTCGAAAAATTTATACTCGAAAATTGACTCAACTCGAAAGATTTCATATTTGAGTGGAATTCAGTAAAAAACCTTTATATGGAGCGTCTCTAGTTTCTTTTCTATACCTTACCAGATACCTGATTACCAGAATAATATTTTATAATCATTAATTCTAATACTTTTTGTCTACTAAGAGACATTACTTAATTTTTGTGTTATGTAAATTGATAACAAACAGTGTAGTTAACATTAAATCATAATATTGGAACAAGTTTTTAGATAAAATTAAGTATGATAAGTTAAGTAAGAACTAAACTTAAACCCAATAAACATTTTCTCTATTAAATCTTTTACTAAGTTATAAGAGATTATTTAATTGTATATTATATTATAGTATATATGTATATATGTATATATATAGTATATATATATAATATAATAAGAAATCTTTCCGTGTTCCTAACTATACAAGATAGCTGGTTGCGCAACCGACCTCTGATACACGAGTTATGAAAGACATGAAATTCGAGAATAACTATTATAGAATATAAAAAGACATTAGGCGTAGATGGGAAGGAAGGAAACCACACTTCGCAATCCGACTAAGGACAGAGAGCAGCGACCCCGCGAGGTCGGCCCATGTAAATGCAACTCTCAAGGTACTCGCCCTAGATTCTAAACCACCAACTATTTGTATATACAAACAATCTTAAAAGTATTGACATAAAATTCATTTTTGCCCGCACCAGCCGCAAATGTATAATTGTCCATCAATTGCACGGTTGCAGTTTTAATGTCCTTTATTGTGTACGTCGTTAGGTCTATTTTCGTGCTCGTTTATTTGAAGAGCAATAGCCTAGAGACGGTGACACGAATGCTCCGTTTTAGTCTAATCGCTATAAAAAATTATTGGCCATATTGGATACGTTTGAGATGGTATTTTTATTTTGAGAACGAAATAAAGTTTTGCAAGATTAAAACTATATATCTAAAACAATATTAACCGTGTTTATTGGTACCAAGTAAGCGGCATTTTCAATAAAGCTCAAATAATATTTACTTAGAGGTCAGTATGGGCAAAGCCTTTCATATGTGACATAACACACACATACACACACACACACACACACACACACACAGCCTGCATCCTGTCCCACATACTGAGGTGAACCGGTCCTAACACATTCGAAATACGCCTAATTTAAAGTCCTTTATATAATATTGCTACCGTTATTTCAACTGTCCATTGGTATCATAAGCTTTGTCCAACCTGTATAACGTCCGTAGGTGGTATCACTGTCCATACATGGTATCATATTTGTCCGTCAGTGGTATTAGGGCTGGTTGCATCAGAGAAAAATATTACCATGAATTCAAGAATACTAAACATCATTATATTTTACTATTTACCACATACTAAAATACTAAAAACTCATATAAAATACTATACTGTATACAAAATACTTTAGTATAACATTGTTTACTAATACTGTGTATTGCACAAACACGAAAGTCTAGAACAATGTTGGACCAAACAAACACACACAACTCGACCGGACATGTCGTGTTGCGACAGGGACCTTGTGTACGCCTGTTACTGTGCTGAATATGGATAAACAAGATTGGAAAATTAGCAATAAAATACTAGAAACACGTTATAATAGACGGTTAGGTTGTTTTTGTGATTCTTCGTTATTTTTAATATGATGAATATATAAAGTCGGTCCGTTTGTTGAAGTCTTTAAAATGTGTATATATATATATATATATATATATATATATATATATATGTGTGTGTGTGAATTACAACATATATGGCAGTCAGATTCTAGTTTGAAAGGCTTAAATAGATCGTGATGTTAGATCAGCCTTGTCTCCATTTATGTATACTAAATAAAAATATATTTAAGAGTCGATCCGACAAATTAAATCATTAAAAAAGTAGAATATGTAGTTTTCCGCCAACAATCCGACATTGTAACTGAGGCTTATCGAGAATCATTCAAATAATAATTACCCACATGAATAGGTCCTAGATTCGAACAAACAGACACACTAGGTTATGTTATATAACGCTGGTACCGCGCTGCGCGCGCGCAGATTTTCCGCGCGACCCTGACACACATACACACATACAAGTGACAAGTGCACTGTACTATACACCAAATTATATATATATATATATATATATATATATATATATATATATATATATATATATATATATATATATATATATATATATATATATATATATAACTGCATACTATTATTTGATTTGTCATCCACTTTTAGTGTATTATGTAAAAGTTTTACTTACTCTACTGAATCATTCAAACTACTTACCTGGAAAAAACTAATTTTGTTTAAACATTGTTTATAACATAACATATTATTGTTAAAATAATAATTAATTTAGTAAAATATTTTTTAAGGTCCACAAATCATAATATATAATTTGGTATGTCAAAGGACACGATGGTAGAATTCTGATAATTGGTTAGCGTGAAATTCGTGAATTTTACACCCATGGGCGTGGGTGTGTCGCGGGTAATAGACCGTGAAGTCACAAAAACGGTCTGACCGCACCCACGTGTGGATGGTTCCATATCTAATTAATGTGTTTTTTATCATGGGTTTTTGTTTACGGAACTATGGCTATTAATTTTAAACGATCTCATGGTGTTTTGATGTCAGATCATGTCATTTGGTGTTCAGGATTGTTTATTACTTAATTAATGTTTAAATTAATTTATTTATTCTCTCTGGTTTTTTTGTTTATTTTTAAAATTTCGTAATGAAAATTCGTGTTATGATGCACTGATATTAATTATACTATTTCTTATTTTTGTTTATTTTTCTCTGTCTATAACTCAAGAACTATTTAATCGATCTTTACATAATTTAGTATACTAATAATACGATAAATTGTGCTTGAAATAAGGAAAAAAAAAACAAAAAACATTTGGATAAAGTTGGTACTAATTAATGTCGAAATAAGCGCCACCGAAGTCGCTTGCAAAAACTACTTATACTATTAAGAGGATGTTTTAAAGGTTCTAACAAAAAAAGTAACACGATCTGTGATAATTAATAATATCTCCATATGTTAGTTATGTTAAATATAAATGGTGTTCTTATTTTTGTTTAGTTGGTGTTCTATAGATTTTTCCTCATGTCCCATGTGACAAACATACATACTTATTAGTAAAATCAATGAAAGTAGTCCAATGACTGTATTTGAATTCGATTTCAATTCGTGGATCCGTTATGAACAGATGTACTTCACAGATATGTAGTTAAGGGGAAGATTAACTTTTTATATATATATAGATAGATAGATAGATACACATAGATAGATATAGATAGATTTTATGGTAATAGTGAAAATGTATATTCGAACAAATTTATACTAAAAAGTTTTGATTCATTTAAAATTAAATTTATTATTATAAATTTGTCATGTTAAGTAATTTTCATATTATTTCAAAGATAGTTTTTGTTAAGTGTATGTATTGAAGCAATAGCAATAACTATTTGATACTTTAAACTTATTAATTATTGTTAATTGATTTCAATCCTACAATTCGATTTATCTTATCTTAAAATATCTTTTTAAAGAGACTTTACGACAAATACTTAATATTATAGTTTGATATTCAATAGTCACGTTCTAAATATATATATACATACATCCATCTACCGAAACGAGATATACGTATCAATAAGGACAAACAAACACACTATCACAAAACAAAACGCGGACCGTATCTTAAGTAATAAGATTTTCAAACTCAAAATGAAAAGATTAAAATTGATGAGCCCGAGCCGACGACCCACTTGCGGGTTGCGACATTCACTTGCACTGAATTCAGATTATTTCGTTATATTTGTAACAAGCTATTTAATTATATGTTTATTTAGTTATATTAATTAAAGTTTTATTCGCTTTAGTAGACTCCTGTGGGTTTTTAAGGACTTGGGACTTTGAATTAGTCTGTTAAAATGGGATTAATACAATTTTAAGGGCACTATTTCAATTATTAGGATTTAAATTGATTCTTGTTAGTTTTTAAGGACTTAGTCTATAAAATAATTTAATACAATTTTAAGTGCACTATTTGATACCAAAAATAGTCAACCAATCACCAATTTTACAAACATTTAACTAACTACCATTTAAGTGTATGTTAGCACACTAACTGATATAGTGCTCGATAAATTGTATACTACAACTATGAAAATAATTCAACAACCAACTCGTATCATGTATGTTCCTTATTTATTCCCCCATTTTGTGTGGTTTATTTATATATAGATAAAAATAGACACTTGGTTTTGTAAACCGGTTGTGGTAGTCGTCCAGCAACAGAGGAAACTACAACGATACACGAACTGAACGTATTTTATTACTATATATTATAGGAAGATATATTTAAAATTTTATATCTTTTAGTGGTTGAATACTTTATTTTTAGTTACACAGTAACAGTTATATTGTATGAAGGTAATATTATTTAAGCTTTAGCCATAAAGTAGTTAATACATGCACTTGTCAGGATATGTTGGCGTGTGTGTGTGTGTGTATGTGTGTGTTGTCATTGACACGAATCAGGTTGTCGTACTGACTCAAGGAGCTCAGTATAGATTCTGTATGGTTAGCAAAAAAAAGTGTTAGAATTTTTTTATGCCTATGGTAGGTACTATATATATAAATATATATATTTTAAACTTCGTTTAATCTTTGAGATCCGACATTACTTCTAACCTGGACGAATATATAATACATTAAAATCACTTAATTAATTAATTAAAAGATATCTATAGAATTAATAAATTAATATTAAATAATAAAAAATATATAAATGAACAGTTACACTTTATCTGCTGTCGGTACAACCGTAATTAAGGTAATATCGCTGTACGCATTACGTTTCCGTCGACTGCCTATACGGTAGGTCAGTGTTCATATTTACACACACACACGCACACACACACACACACACACACGCACACACACACATATGACATATTTTATTACACCCATATAATAAATTGTATAATTCAGTAAGTGGATCTTACGGAACATTTCTAAAACAATGATATTTTATAATCTTTATGTAAATAATATATATTAGTTAATGTAACTTTATATGAACATACATACATTATAAAATATTAATATTAATCTTAAAAGGGACTGAATCTGATATTTATTTTTTTATTTTGTTGTGTGGTTCTCAGAGCAGACTCTCTCTCTCTCGTATAATCTCGTAGACTTATATAAGTTGGAGAGTGTTTACAGAAGGGCTTATTTTGAATTTCGAAGGGCTTATTATCAAAATTCTGACCTACCATTTACGTAGACAAGAGATCACAAGAGACACTCTAGTTGAGAAACAAAGAGTATATAAAAACACTTAATATGACAGCTTTTTTTAAATTACTTTTGAGGTGAGCGAAAGCGAAGCTCTTAACCGTTTAGAAAACTTATTTTTGAAGCAACATCACATAAAAACTACTGAACCGATTTGGATGAAAATGGCAGAACTGTAGAGCTTGGGAATGGGCATGTTTTTAAAAGAACAGAATTAAAGTATCTCATTCCGTTCAGAAATGATGGTCAAAGAACTGGAGGGCTCAATTTAACCCGCAGCGAACGGCAGCGGATCCTAGTTTTATGCTAGGAATAAAGTTGTATGAATTTTTTTATACATTTGTGACGTTAGGTTTGACAGTTTATTAGGTCATAGACGTAATGTATTAAATATTTTGTCAAATGTCATAAAAATAAACTTTAAATCAGGTAGATATTCCATAATTGTGAAGAAAAATATTTTGTTAAGGACTATTTTCTGTTAGTACTTTTTTTTTCAACATTCAAAGCCGGGACAGATAACTAGTTTAAACAGTTTACATATACCGAATATCTGTCTAATGTGGTTTATAAAAAGATAAATATAAAAAGATAAGAAGCCATATTTCTTTTCACTTTCGTTTATACGTTAAAAATTTATAAAAATTATTAATTACTTAATATTAATTAATATTTCGTAATTAATGATATTTTTATCCACATCTAGGACGTTGCACTTCAGAGGCGAACAGTAAATATATTGATAACAGGCAAACATCTGATATCAATACTAGTACACAACAAACAAAGGAAAATTATCCTTAATACAATACCATAAAGCACATTTTAGGATATCAATGCAATGTATACATTATTGTAGAGGATTTTGAGTCTTATACCATATATAATACGTGTTATAATCGTATGAAGTGGATAATATAGTTTGGCACGTGAGTACGCTACATGTAATGCAAGTGAAGGACAGTAATTGTTGAGATTGCTGTTGACTAGATATTGAGTGAGGTCAGGTATATTTAGTTTTTATTACTGGAACTACCATTGATTGATTGATTAATTGATTGACTGATAGTTATTTAAATATAATTTTATTAAATATGTCTTTTTATTTATTATTAACTATTTCGAGTTACACTTTACGAATTTAAATTTTATATACTACAATTTGAATTGAAAAATATATTTTTTATTGTGTTATTAATTATAAAACGAACAGACAAACACTATATGTCACATAATCACACGCACACACAAACACACACACACATATAAACCACTATTTTCGCAGTATTTCAGTTTTAATTTGATTATATTATCAGTCTTAAATTTATTTACAATAATATTATGTTTGTATTTTTATATATATATATATATTAATATAAAATATGGATTGTTGAAGATTATAGAAAGTCTTGTCTGTCTGCCTCAAATTTATTTATTACTTATTTTTACTGTATTATATTAATAGTTTAATCAAAATCGATCATTATAAACATTTTCCTTTAAAATAACAAATATTTGTAGCTGGAGTTCATGTGATTCGTGGATACATGCATACATACATACTATATACATATTAACACTAAACCTACCGACAATTCTTGTATACCTGTTCCAACCGCACGCGGTCAAATTAAACGGTAATTAAAAGTTATTTTATTATATAACGCAGGCAATAATGGAAATAACTTAAAGTAAAGAGTGAAGAAAATATTATATGCATATTCTAAAAATTGTCATGTAGTTTGATAACGATATTATAACGTTTAAAAATGTGTAAGTTTTACAAAAGTTTAAGAACGGTCAATTTGACCGGTACTTGGTGGGTTTAGTGTTAATAACCATGTGTGTATGTGTGTGTGTAGTAAATTAATGGGAACCATCGTAAGTCATAGTGCAACGTGAACGCCATCTCTAACTCAAGGAGAATGCACTCGACTGATGCGTGCTCTACTTTGTTAACATTAATAAAAAATATAAAAATATTTTTTTCTAAATTTTTATGCTATATTAATGAGTTAAGTATAATTTGATGTGATTTCTATTTATCATAACAACACAAGATGATTTGGTATCATAAAGAAATATATGGGTAAGCTATTGACTTATTTAATGAGTAATATAATATTATATATATATATATATATATATATATATATTATATATATATATATATGTGTATATATATATATATGTGTATATATAAGTATAAGGAAAATCAAGTGGAGCATATAGATAGGCGCGTACGCATCACAAACGCACGCTCCATCTGGTGTGACATAATGCACATTACACTGCGCCCGCGCAGCGAAAACGGGGTCACGGCTCACGCACACACGCACACACATACACACACACACACACACCAGATTGCGGATGCACTAAAACTTATACTTTATATTATTTTGTGACAAATTTACAGATTACATTATACAGATTTTATGTAAACACGTGTGTCTGTTTCTTTGTTTGTCCGCCCGTATATATATATATATATATATATATATATATATATATATATATATATATATATATATATATATTGCTATATTATATGCTTTATTTGGCAATTGACAATTTAATTGATTACTTTTGTGACTAAAAATTATTTTTAAGTAATGTTTAGGTAAATTTTAATGACTAATTCAGGTTTTTTTACCATTTATGGATAATTCAATGAATGCGGTAAATGACGCCATCGCTAAAATAAAATATATATTTTAAAAAGTTTTCAAAACATCTCTTGGCGATTAAAACATTAAGGCAGTAACTTAATTTTGTTTTAGGACATTTATTTTTGAGTATTATATATAATTGTATGTATGTATTATTGTCTGAGTGTTATTGTGAGGTCTTTAACAGTAAACAAACGTCAGATCATAATTTCATAATAAATTGTTGTTTCATGTGAAAATTCCTTTGAAATACCATATATAAATGTAAACATAATCTTTATGTAAACAACATTAAAACAACCATCGTCTTATTAAAAGTAAACAATAAATTTAATATTATTTTTTATATATTTAATTTCAATAACTTTTCTATCGCTCATATTGTAAACAACCTTTGACCCTTAGATATAGAAGTAGCTTAATTTGTATTATTTAGTTCTAACGAATTTAAATACTATTTTTTTTAATTTATCTATAACGTAATCTAAATAATCTATATAACTTGTAGTCACTCTAGTTCGGTTAATCACACACACACACGCGCACACACACACACACACACAATTATATTAAGGATAACATATAAGTTATAAATTGCAATAATTAGTAATGTAAATGATTATAAAAGTGACATCTATAAATACATAATATCCGGATGAGGAAAATAATATGATATAATATAATCATTGACGACATCGGGAACGCGTCAGTAGATAGATTAGTTTTATATCTATGTTTCCTGTCCTCATATATATATATATACTAGCGTATTCCCTCCCGCTTCGTTGGGCACACTATTAATTTGGATGTTAACTTAGGTTGCTATGGTAACCGTTGTCATATTACCCGTTGTTATCCCGACGTTAACCGTGGCTATAGTAACTCTTACCCCCGCGTTAAGTGTATAGCTCCTACAGGTTTAAAACTTGGCAAAATGCAAAAAATTGAAATCCGTTAGGATAGGAATTCTGTAAAATCCGGTCTTAGTGGACGTCTACGTCACAAAAGAAGTAACTATGTAAATTTTAAGTTAATCGGACAGATAGTTTCGGAGATTTGGTGATGAGTCAGTGAGAGGTAAATCGCTTATATCGTGTATATATATATATATATATATATATATATATTTACTATCTTAGCTGGTATTGTTCCAAATTAGTAACATAGTTCAGTATTTTACATGAATGTGTAGTTTGCTATTTTTGTTTGTTATAACAAAGAATTCTTTGTGCAATAAATATGAAGTGTTTCATCGTTTTTATATCATACATACATTGGAAATGAAATATTACTCTATTATGGTTTTTTTTAATTATGGAGAAGAACTGTCAAGAAGAATAAAGAAAGAGAGAGAAATATGTAATACAAATTCTTGTGAGTTAGAAGGCACTATATGACAGTGAAGTCTTAAGGAAGTTGGTTTTCTTAAGAAGTTTCTCGTAAACGAATTAAAAGTCTATATACTACAAATATTATTTTTGTCTATATATAGGCAATGGAATGTTTGATGGCCATTCAACATGTCACAGCAAAACAAAAATCAACTTGTGCAATAAATATAAAATAACAAAAATTCTATACGAATTTAAATTAAATTTCGGGTGATGATGTTTTTAAAAGTTATTATATAAATTAGTATAGAGTATACTTTTTACTTGTGAAAATACTCTCATTTTCGAGAAATATTAAATGTTTCGGACTATAGTAATAATAACACAAAAAATATTAAAGTATTAAATCATAAAATAAAACAGATATGGATTTATACAAAATGGAAGTAATATAAGTAGAAGTATTTGATTGATTCAATAAAATAATAAATAATTCGATCAAATAATAAACAATACAAAGTTTATTATTTGAATAACGATGGAGGAGTTTAGCAGAAAGGACCAAGACTGTCAACAGCAAGTAACAATTAATAACACAATCGTATAATTGCAAATAGCGCCATCTAGCGACAAACTATGGTAAACAAAGATATTGACAAAATACAGAAATAAAAATATATTTTTTGACGACGAGAATCGAACACATCATCAAAAATGCGTAATAAATACGTGCAATAGTATTTAAAAACTCAAAAGTGCAAATGTCTCCATATTTAGTGTCATAATGAGTCCGCGTGACGCGTCACCTTGACACCCTGCCCCATATTGATTTCACACTAACACCCTTCTAGGAACGCGTTCATACTCAGTATGAGTACCTCTCATCGAATTGTTTCCTCGCAATTATCCTCGCAAATTTATCACCTTAATAATTACGGAAAATATATTAATCATGTGTTTTTTGGTAATTGTTAAGACAAATAAAGATATGTCAAAATTGAGTGGATTTTTTATGCTTAAGAAATTTAAAGTTGCAACTTCGTTAAAGTTTTTTGTTGTTAAAATTATTATCGCTAAAAATCTATATGAAAGCTACCGCTTATTGCATCTCTCTAGAGACGTCGCGTCAAGTGGCAAATGTCGCCGACACTAAAATATAATAAGTAAAAAATTAAAAGAAGAGATAAAATACAACGAATCCTCACAGGATCCATGATTGCACGATTTTTTATTCATTTCAATGTTTCAAGTTCATTTTAGGCGCATTTTTTACAAAGGCGGTATAATGGCGGTAACAAAAATTGTTTTAGGCAAAAAATAAATATGAATATTTTATTACCCGACTAAAATGTAATGTTAGTAAAATAGTAGATATTTAATAACTAAGAGGCTGTAAACATTATATTAAGCCTTCGCTCCGAGATAAGGCAGATATTAGAGAAAGCTGGCGGATTATAGCCTTGGCATGTTTATGAAGCTTTCACTTCCGGTCGCGTGGGGGCGCCACTGATATGATTCATATATTACCCTATCAGCGTTTAACACGTCTTTATCCTTTTATTTATTAAGGAAATATTACTTATTACGTTACACATATCTATAGCTAATTATGTAACAAAATATAGTACAATGTAAATCATTTTCATTAATATATTATTCCAGTGTTTTCCAAAATAACAATGTCTCCATTCAATAAAAATACAAATTAAAATGTATATATTCCAAATTTAAATTTCAATTCCATCTTTTGAATGACTTTTTTCTTCGTTTATTCGTGTTATTTTCTAATCAAAATGTTTACTTTTATACTATTTGTCCAAGTTATAATAGGTATAATAAATAATATTACTAATATAACATTACTAATAAGTAATAACGCTGGTAATACCAATGTTTTAATGACTATAAGTTATAACGTAAGTCATAATTTTGTGATTAACTTTCTACTAGACGTTAGCTGAAGTCAGGTAAAAGCGGGGAATCGCGAAAGGAAAATCGCACTTCCTCGAGCGGAAATTGAAAGTGGATTGTGGTCAAGAGAAAACTGCATCGTTAAAATGAACAAACGGTGCATTTGATCTGTTGCATCTTGTGATATAAAACTACCAGCGCCATCTATTATTCTGTCAAAAGACCTGGCTAAAATATTTTATAGTGACATCTAGCGTACACAACAAAAGTTTGTTGTAGTTGTTTGACTATTCGCCAAAAGATGGCGCTGTTATAATTTTGTGTATTCTATTTTATATTTATATTTTAATGAACTTTACCTTTTCCTCCGCCAGCATCATGCACCTGAGGTTTCCCACTAGGCACCCGCTGCATCGGCGATGCGTTTCCATAATTCATACTGGTTCCATTATAATCAGAACTCATTGGTTCCTGCTTTATACCGCTAGATGTCGCTGCTAGCTTTTCTGCCAGCAGCGGATTTGCGGAAGCTATGTTATATCGGCCATTGTTAATGTTGTTCGCCACCGCGTGGTTGATGGCGCTGGTACCGGACCGTAACAGCTGTTGCAATCTTTGTTGGCCGTTGTTAGGTAAGGAGAGCTGGTTGCTCTGCTGGTAATACGAGTTTTGCAGCTGACTGCTAGACGCAGACGAAACATTGTTGTTCTCTTCCTGCTGAAATTAGAGATAATAAATCGGTTTAGATTATTTATTTATAATATTCTAAATTATAAAATCACCCCAATGATTCTGAAAATAGTAATTATAATTTCATGATTCAGCATATTCTAGTTTAAATGTAAGCATTACAGTGAAATAACTAAATAAAATCTAAAATAAGTACCTTTATTTCAACAGGCGGAGCAGATGTCGCGGTAGAGTTAGTCAGATCAGTGAAAAACGTATCAAAATTATCAAAAGCGGTTTCTCCAAGCTGCTTAAGGATGTCGTCAGGGTCTGCGGCTTCAGACCCGTCTGCCTCCAGCGTCAGTCCGCCCACGAAGTTCGACAGCTCAGCTTGCGAGAGTTCACCGAGAGATGTTGCCATCTGCAGCTGAAGTTGAGTCGCAGTCTGTCCACTCGCGGTTACCGCGTCCTGAAATATACATTACTATTATTAGTTCTCAGCTATATAATACATATTGTTTGTCTATTGCCTACAAGATGTCGCTAGTAGTCTATTGAGACAAATTTTATTATACTGACATCAATCATTAATCTTATACGTAATTCTACTACCCAAATATAAAGTACCTGAAGGCAATTGGAGAGATCGACCATCCTGCCCTCATTCTCCGCCGACCACCACTCGTCTTCAATAAATGGCATCGCCAAGGACGCCGACGCATGCGTCCCCGCCACCGTGAGCTTTGCTCTAACTCACTCACACACTAACACCACACGCGCTCACTAAATATTACACACTAATAAATTCGTTAATGTTTGGCAGTGTTTGGACGGATCATACATTATTCGGTGTATCACGTTGCTATTAATGTATTTGAACACATATTGTCGTCGAGATCGGGCGGGTTACCTCACCCCCCGCGCCCCCCGCAACCCCCGCACCCCGCTCCTCAACAGCGACCTGCGGAAACGCAAAGAGTAGGCTCTCACGCATTTCAAAATTGACCCTATATATAATAATGTAATTCTATGAATCTGGATTAATTATCAAACAGCCTTTAGATTAACAGGTCCCGGGTTCGATTATAAAGTGACAATATGTATCTGTCACTGATCGGTGAAGGCAACACCGTGAGGAAATGCATGTCTTAGAAGTAATTTCATGATGGGTAACCCAACTTAGTGGAGCAGAGTGGTGGCTTAATTGTCGAAATCAAGCCCAGCAGTGGGACATATATATTATATGTATATTTTAACTTAAACTTTGTATGTGAATATAATAGTGGGTGGTGACAATAATGTTACTTTAAATGAAACTTCATTCATATAATAAATACATTCCTTATTTATTAAGGAAATAAAAAAAATATTATACAAATTAAATACATGCTGTATATTGACTAGATATCCGGAATAATCCAGTTTTAACCGCATTGAACCGGTTCGTATATTTCATTTAATATAATGTTGTTGTCTCCACCCAACTTCATACATTACATATACGCAGATAGGAGTTATTTTAAATACAGTGAACGGTCACCTGTAAAGAGTAAAACTTTCTTTAATTCAAATGTATATATAAAATACACTTCAATAATTATTTATAAAAAAAAGAAAATAATTAGCTTTAAATTAAGAGAGAAAATTAATAAATTAATTTAAATATCAAATAGAATGAATACAAAAATATATTTATGCAGTCATTTCATTATCCAATTTACAGAGCGCTAACTCAACTAGTGCACTAACATCGTATAGTGAAAAGACCGCTAGTGATACGTTAGCGAGCTTGTGATTGGACACATTTACATCGCCATTTTGAAATAGCGCGCTTAAAATTGTATAATGAAATGAAATTTAATTTGTCATATAAAATAAGAAGAAATATAGATTGTTTTTAATTGTATTTGGAGTTCACCTGGCGACGTCTCGGTGTATGTCGAACCTGCGCTGATGCGGCATAGAGACAGCGCCGCACACACACGCGACACACACACCACTCTGAAACAACACACACATATACAATAAACTAATTGTACAACCATAGACAATAACAATCCTATCGAACGATAAATTATTAATCTAACCATAGACAATAACTGGCATTTTAAATACAAAAATATCAACCATTTTGTGGTTTCAAATTTAGGCCTATTTGTGTTTTATGTTATACTAACTGTTATCCCCGACTTTGTATTTGTTAGAAGTACGTTACAGTTTGGAATATTAGTTCAGGACTATACTAATTATCAATATTTTTATAAATCGCACATCTTACATTTTGCTATATTATTTTTAAAGGCAATTTCTAATATTGGTAATTTAAAACAAAAAAAAACAATAATTATTCAATAATATAAGAATAGTGCATTATATTAACGATCCACAGGTTAATTTTAACAAGACAACGCCGAAATAACTCCAACATCCATCCAACAATCCTTCCATTCATACAAAACAAACACATCAATGTATCCAGCTGTCATCCAAATTTTTCGGCGTTTATAGTATTACTAGCTGATTCTCGCCCGCTTAGCTGGGAACACTATTAATTTGCATGTAAAATTAGGTTGCTATGGTACCCGTTGTCATCGTAACCTTTGCTATGGTAACCGCGTTAAGTATATCGCTCCTACAGCTTTAAAACTTAGCGAAAAGCCAAAAGTTGAAATCCGTTGGGATAGGAATTCCGTAAAATCCGTTCTTAGTCTACGTCATAAAAGAAAATTATGTAAAACTTTAAGTTAATCGGACAGATAGTTTCGAAGATTTCGTGAGTGGTAAAACGCTTATATATATATATATATAGCTATAGTCAACGAATCCCTAATGACTTTGACAATTAAACAATTCGCGGAAGATGGAGTCTGTATAAAACAAAACAAAATGCAAAAAAAAAAAAACAATGAATAAAAACTCTCACTATAATAGTAGTCTTCAGTACTTTTGTTTTCCACACTTCCTAGTCACTTTCGTCTGCATTGTTTAATTAATTACACGCCTGTCATTGCTACGTAATTATGATTTCATTGATAATTGTTTCAGTTATCAGCCTTAAAATACTTTCCATTGTAACTTTAACATGACTTTGACGGATAAAAACATGACTTTGCCGGATAAAACACATTACTATATGTTTTTTAACCGGCAAAGTCGGCTTTTAAAACAGGAATTTGGAATTTGATATTAGAGAAGCTATGATAAAAGAATTAATTCAAACATAACAATAGTTTATTCAAATATAATTCATGATCATCCAAGTTAGATTAAATTAGAATAACCGCCAAAATTCATTCAAATAGGAAAGTTAATTGCGCAATCGATAGATTTCACGGTAAGAGAGAAAAAAATATTAAAATAATCGTATGGATTTTTAATTCTTATACGATTATAACGTAACGTCGGTGAAAACTTGAAAAGTGAAATGAAGTTTGATGTTTGTGTGAGATGGCGTGACTATAGAACGTTGACTCGTCGCCATATTGCGGTTGTCATGGCGACGGCTTGCACGGCGCGTGGACCGCGTTATGTAATAGCTACTAGATATTTAAATTAACAATTTTGCTACTTTTACCTAATGTATAATTGATTTATTAAGCAAGTGTGTTGTTGTAACGAAATAATATGTAAAATTTCTTTCGCTGGAATAGTAAATTTAAAAAATGACAACTATAGAATAAAAAAAACAAAAGGATTTGTTAACCTCCCTATTAGGAAAAAAAAGCATTTTTATGCGAAAAAATAATATTTTATAATATCGTACTAGAAATTTTTCAAGCAGTATTAGAAAGTGATTTCTAAGAATATTACTAAAGTATTAGAAGTGCTCTATTACCTAAGTGTGGAAAATGTACATATATTTTTCCTATACGGGTTTTAGGAGTAATTCGGAACTTATAATCCATATATCGCCTTTTTGCTGCTAACACGGACGGAGTCAGCAGCAACAACTATATTTAAATATATACCATTATTGTAAATTGCCATCTGTAAAAGCCGTTTATACATATGGGGGTAATTTTTAAACGTAGGTATAACGAATAATTTTGTGTTTCATTTAATTTATACCATATAAATTAGATATTCTTTTGATTTTAATCTGACTAATTTTTACTTCTTCATAATATTTAATATAAATTAAAACTCCATTTCATATGATTCATACATAATTATCGCATGAAATATATTAAAAATGTTATTGAAATAATGTGCAAACGCTGAATAAACTTTATTTAAATATAATAAAAATATAATACAAATTATTCTGATACCATTTGACCTACAAAAATTGTTTACTACCTATTCACGTAACCTAGCCTACTAACCAACTTACTAACTAACTACTAACTACCATACCAACTTTAGTAGTGTCACTTAGTACTAAAATTATTTAACTGAGAAGACACTATTTTCCTTATTATATAAAATTATTTTATTATTTCATAATATTTTTCCCTTGTGGCTTACGCGTCTAGTTAACCTTGAGTGGTTACTTCCTACTGCATACACTATGAAGACCTTGTACACTATCGCAACATTAGCAATGAGTTCGACATGTCAAGATAATATCTTATTTATTATATTATAATGAAATTAATATATTATACAATATATTTGCATTTTGAAACGTTAATTATTAATAAAGTTTACGGATTTGTCTCACTTAAAATCTGTAAAAATTGTTTTGGTATGATTTAAAAGTTGTTTACTAGTTATCTTCACATGGATGAAAATATATCAGTAAATATCCTAGAACATCGATACGAAACCACACAACTCTATAAAGTTTATTCTAGTCTATAGCTTTCATATTATCTGTAATTAAATACACTATTATAGTTAGGAAGAGCCTTCAACATTCACGAGATCGTTATGATTGCAATGTCAGTATAAAAAACATGTTTCAAGTTAAACAACCTAAGGACATTTTGATTCATTCCTTGTTTGTGCAAATGAATTATTTAAAAGTGTAATTACTATAAAATAGACATATATTTATTATCTTATAATAAATCTAAAAACAACAAGTAAGTTGTAAGATAATTTTTTATTTATTGTTCTGACAATCGTTCCAAGATAATTACCTGACTCGAATACAATATTAGTATAATAAAAGCATGTTAAAATAAAAAATAGATATGGTGCAAAAACAAAACGCAAGTAATGTCACTCTGACGTTTGATGATCTGACAGTTATGACTTATGAGAGTATTTGTTTTTGTTTGTTGTTATATTTCGTCGTTTGCAAATAAACCGCGATGTCCGAAGGATCCTCATCAGAATCTGAAACTAGTGCTTGTAGTTCTAAATTTGATCCTCTTAAAGCTCTTTATTCAGAAAAACCCAAGTTGCCAGTTGAAAATGCACCGATGTACGACAATTTAGTTCAATATGAATCTGCTTTAAAATATAATTCCCAGGAAAGTTCTACTATTATACCGGTGGGATTTAATAAATTAGTACAAGAGAGGGAAGAAGAGAAAGTAAGAAAGAAGAAGGAACAGGAGCGGTTAGTTGAAGAAAAGAACAAGCAGCGCTTCGCACAGTATGAAGGTACGTTTTGAGGTTATGTTGTTGTTAGCAAATTCTCGCAAAGGTTATTGTAGTACAAGCAAATAGTCGCAGAGATTTTAAACGTCGATTTAATGCACTAGTCAAGATTTTATGTAACTGAACTTTATAAAAAACTTAATTCCTTATTCTTTTTTGTACACAATACAAGAAAAGGACATTTATAGATTATGATTTTTTTAAGTTTGTGTTTTGTATTGATTGCTTCATAGTCTTTATATGGTTATAAGACATAGAACCCTAAAAGATTACTATTAAGTTATTAATATATATTACAAGATATTATAAATAATACAACAATTAATCAAGTATGTTCATCAATAAACTTAACAAATAATTAAATCTGACACTGTAATAATATATTACCTTTTATTTTTATATATAGTCTGTATTGTTGAAGGTACGGTATAGACTAAATATATAAGACTTTTTAGTTTATATAAATGAGAGAGTAAATTGATGTGTGTGAATAAATAAAAGTTTTATAAATATTTTACATTCAAACATATTATTACATTGATTTTATATCAGTTTAAAATGAAAAGAAACGTATTACTAATTATTGTATTGAGACGATGCAATCCCGACCTTATGAAACTTATTTTCACATTGTATATGCCAAAGTTAGTGGGTTTGGAATTCCTTGTATGATACAGTTTGTTATTCCAGTGCGTGCGTGTGTGTCTGTGTGTGTGTACTTTGGTGCTATTATGGGTTCAATTCACAGTTGAGAATCCCATATATGATACAGTTTGATACTCCAGTATGTGTGTGCGTGTGCACTCGTGCTATTATTTATGTTATTGAAATGTGAAATGGGAATTATTGATATGTTAAGAAAATGTTCTATAAAAATAATAATAATTGTTTTGATAAGTTATCTATGAAATAATATGAAAATTGTTAATGTGGATCAAAAAATTTAATTGAAACTGTGTCAATATACAATATTCCTGAATTTTATTCTAATACTAAGATGTGGATATTTATTTAATTCTTTATTGCACAATACTTATATTTATACTTGTACAGCGGAAGGTCTTAAGTTATTTTTTCTAGTCAACATACAATGTGCCAAAAAGATTTGGGTAAATGGAGTAAAAAGAGCATCTAAAAGGTACTCATTTCCTAATATGGTTATTATATGTTGAATATAAATCTATAATCTATTAATAACACAAACATAAATGTACAAAAAAATTTACACACACACACACACATACACAAATTTACAGAAGTACAAATAAAAATGATATATATAAATATAGGTAATGTTTGCCGTTATCATTTTTTTACATAATATATTATGCATGAAAATAAAATATAGTAAATAAAAATAAAGGTGTATATTTAATTAATTTTTAATAAATATTTTATTATATTTTTCATATTGTTATATCTAATACTAACAAACATAAAAAAATATTTTTACTGTTATAATGCTTTGGGATTTCCTATTCTTTTATCATTACTTAATATAACTTTATTTTTTATATTAATTATTAAGTTGTTATATTATTAATTTAAATTTAAAATAATAATTTAATATTACAATAATACACACCACCTAACATTACAGTAAAATAGGGTAAATACAGTAATCCCTCTATAACACGGTAATCTTATAACGCGTTCTCATATAACGCGATTTCAGTCCCTCTTATAACACGTGTTTTCCCTTATATGAGATTTTCCACGTTATATTTTTATACTATATAATTATTATTTTTTTACAGATCATAATTAATTTCGCTTACCTTTACACACTATATTTCGCATATTAACGCGTTATACGGTCATATGAGCGCGTTATACAAGAATATTCCTAAAACGCGTTTTCCCATAACGCTTAAGGAATCTACCGTGTTGTAGGGGGCATAACTGTATTACCTTTTTTACGTATTATCAATAAATTGTATGTTATTAATAAAAAAATCCCCCACGTTACGTAACTATCGGAGAATAACGGTGATGGTCTGAACCGTGTATATATTACGTATGCACAGTTAGGTCCCAATCAACCCTTTCCCACGTGGTCACCCCAGGTCACGCACGAGGTCAGGCTAGGCCGTTCAACGCTCTGTGTCAACCTCGGTCGTTAACCCTAAACTTGGACGGCTTCTATGTTTATTCGGGATTTTATTGTGTTATATCAATCACTATACCGATCTTATAACTCAATAGCTAGTCCAGAGCCCGCGGCTCTGGCTGCGGTCGATAAGTCCCTACTTTACGTACTTTGTTTGGATTATATATCAATGCGTCCACACTACACACTATAGAAATACGAAATAAATTTTAAATTGATTTATACAAAATACTATAGGTCGTTTTGCGCCATCATAATTTCTTAGTACATACTATTTTTTGACAATATCGGTTAAATCATGCTGAAGTTGTAGAAAGACTTACAGACAGACTAAAATAAAAAAAAAATCGGAATTCCTATTATAAGATATGAAAAAAAATATATAAAAAATTATACTAGTATAGACTTGGTAGAGAGAGAAAAAGATCCAGGATCACGGGTTCGAATCCCGCCCGCGTTTATATGTTAACACGAATTAGTTCACCGGTTGCTAGTGGTGATAAGTTAAATACATTTTGCATTTTGTATTCTACAAAATGGCATACTAAAGTAGTAGTTAAAATTTTATGTACCCCTTTGTACTACTTACATAATAAATGTTTGTGAGAGATTTTTCCGAATCTGTATTGGTTGAAACAGTTACTATTTTAATTCATTATATTCTGAACAGTTATACGGGAATTTTGAATTGCGTTCACCGTCTCGGGACGTTCGGTTAAAGTCGGGTACGTTCGGCATTTTACGGTCCCATCCGAATATATTTATGTATTCAGTCCGTCCGGCGTATGTCAGGTGTTTTGTAGGTTTAGTAGTAAAGTAAAATATGACTGTCCTGTATCATAGTCACAATTTATTCATACTAAATGTATGATGTAATCTTGCAATGTATGCTATGTTCTTGTACTTTGTGTGTTTTGTTTGTTTGTTTCGTATATCACGTAAAATTGTACAAACATACAAACAGATTGAACAATAAAGGTTAGGTTGATATTTATGTAAGTTTGAAATATATTACAGCTTTGTTTGGATATTGTGCGCGTGCGCAAGTTGTTTGAGTACGTGCCGACGATCTGCGACCAGCACAGACATGCCTCCCATGCAATTCAATACAAGATTTAAACTCATATATTATCTCATTAACTTTGGGAAACACAGTATTTTTTTGACAGCTGTCATAACCTGCTTCTGGCATATCATATGGTAGTCTGTATAATTTAAAAACAACAGTATTTATTGTTTAAGGAATACGATAATGAATTTATTATGCGATTAAACTATAATAGGTTATAAATGAGATTTTATTAAAGAGATAGATCTTTTCAGTTTTACTTAAATGTTAATATTTTTTAAGTGCCACCGGTTCTCAAAATAAATAATAAATAATTTATTTTATTTCGTTATTTTAAGTGAAATTGATTATTTAAATGTGTAAATGAAATATGTATTGGACAATGAATGCTAAATAATAGCATTTAGAACATTTTGCTATTTTACTAACATCATCTTGTACTTCAGATTGCATTAAGATTTTGTCTTATTGAATAAATAGTTTTTTCTTCTGTGTAGTAACTTTCAATGAAATTCGAAGTAACCCTGTGACGTATCTTATCAACAATGGCATCAGTTATTTGCATAGCGCCCGTGACCCGCCGCCTCGGCCTTGCCTCCTCACACTGTTTTTATAATCGACATAGATAAGATTATATTATAAAAAATAAAGATAATAATATATATATCAATAAAAATAAAGATTGGGAACCTTAGAACTTTTTTTTTTTGCAGTTTACGTGTGGACATTAAATGTTCTGCTTTAATTTTAAAACGTTCTAATAACGCTTGCAATATTTTTTTAATATTCCCATTTTGCAAACATAAAATTATTAACGACTTTATTTTTATGATAATTGTAGAAACGTATGTAGGACGGTCATGCGATTGCGTGAAACGAAACCCATTATTTAGTCGCTGATTTGACAAAAATGGCGCGGGAAAGTCGAATATTGACAACATAAACGCACAGCTGGCTCTGGCTCCTATTACGTATTGCAAGCGTTCCTTATTTGAAATAAGATTTAATCATCGTTTAATTATAACCATAATACCACGGAAATATCGGAATAACGTTAGCACTACAAGATTGCATTGATCTAAGATTGGTTGTATCTGTATCGAGATGGTAACCACAATTGCAGTGTTACCACTATTCAAATACGAAATATGTAATTTAAAAATATAAACTAACTGTAACACATTGGATAAATCCGTAATCCAATAACAAGTGAGATCGGAAAATAAGAAATGCTCCATCATCGGAGCGTGAATGATCGTGTCATATACAAAATGCAATGTTTGCTAGACTTTCGCGTGCTCGTGTTGCATAACAACTTTCCACACGAGCGGGATGCATGATATCTCCCTCGCACCCTGGAGCATCGGTCGTTGACACCATATGTAATTTAAAAAAGCCACCCATCAGCTAAAATTTTTCTTAACATTTTTTTGGGACGTCATTTCCGTCAATGTATTTAATTGATTTTGGAGTTAATATTCGAATAAAATTAATGTCATCTGATGGAAAATGTGATGAGGCTACATTATATATGATATGAGAAGTCTATATTTAATAGTGATGTATAAGAAGTAAAAAATACTATAAAGGAGGTTCAAATTACTTACTTACCAGTAACTCTACTTAGTACTAGTTTACTTGTAAAATATAATTGTAACCTCACAGACAGACAATATGATGAACATATTTATATTAACTTTTAATATCACATTATTTAATATAAATTAAGAATACTTGAATTATTTTATATATTATTAAATATATAATATTATAAAGGACAATTGTTCTAACTTTGGAACAAAAAATATATAATAAAATACAAAACTAAAAACATAGTACCAAAGAGAAATATATGCTTTTTAGGCTTTCTTAATACGTCAGATTACTTTTATTACACCAGAAATCTTTTTTTTGTTATAAAATGTGTTATTTTTTTCTTTAATTATTTATATTAGATATCGTGAAATAATGTAGTTTATAAATTAATTAATTCTCATATAATATCACATAACAATAGTCGCGTGTTATTGCCACGAGCCTGACGTCTGCGCGTGCGCAGACATACTCCATCTTATCTATGTTATATATATCTCACTATACAACATTGCGTTCCTTCAAATGACATATCTTAAATTAGACGCACTAGGTTAGGAATACACATATTCGATTAGTTGCTAACATTATTGTAAATTAAGTGATCTATATATATTTTTATTTGTTAAATTTTACTATATATTTTATATTATTTTGATTTAGAAATACATAAATATTTTTGTTTCAATCTATCGACAACATTTTAAATGAAACAAACAAGATATAAACAAGTAGGTTTGTTATCTATAGATTAAATAAACTAAATCGGCACGTGTTACTACGTAATGAGTATGAAACGGAACGTAAACGGAAGTGATGCAATGCGTTTCGGCGCGCATCTGTGTAAACATGGCGCGTACTGAATGGCATTATGGCGGCGTTTCCCGCGCTCGGGCGACGACCCGCCGCGGTCACCGGCCGGGGATAGTCGAGTGAAAGTAATTCGCTAACGCCGACCGCCTCGCGAGTCATGCCTCCCTGGTACTTGAGTTACATGGATTTATTACATTATTTTGCATTGACAACTAATATATATATAATATATAATAAATAAGTATGTATTTATTAAAAATTCGACATATCCTACTAATATTAATGCGAAAATTTGTAAGGAAATTTGTTACTCTTTCACGCAATAACCAAGTTTACAGTGAAACTTTACAGTTATATATAGCTTATAAATCAATTTTGGACCGTATAACCTAATAAGGTAAGCGATGCCGCGGGCAGAAGCAATTCATTACTATTATTAGCGATATATTATGTTCATGTTACGTGGGACGCCGAGATCTTTGACCAAATGAATCAATGGACATTCCGCAATGGTAATAAAACATTATATGTGTACTAAACTATGACGCGTTATTTCATGATTTTCTCTTTTTTTGTTTGTTTTCTCATATATTATTGTTTGGATGTAAAAGGTTGATGTATTCAGAGTCGTTGATCTCGAAATTTTCAAAGCAATGAAAAACACCTGTGAAAATAACGAAAATAACACACCATTATTGTCCGCGGAAACTGATTATGCGATACTTACTAAATAACAATGTATTTTTTAAACACATATGTTATGGTTATTGTTATTGGGTTAAAAGTTTTTATGTCAGTAATGTTAACCGAAATGGCGAGGAATAAATATTATCTTTAAAGGGGAAACTTTCGTTTGTTTGCACGTATGTTTGTAACGAATAAACTCAATAAACACTGAATCGATTTTTCTATCTGAAACTACATCATCAGTGAGTAGTATAGACTTTATATCCCGATATTCCCACGGGATCCTCTGTAAATAGATCGGAGGAAAAACGCTCTCAATAACAACTAAAATAAAGATAAAATTACAACTAAAAATGTTTAAAGGCTAGAGAAGTTATTGAAGAAAAACAAAGCGAAATTAAGGAAATTATCTTATCTTATCTTAGTATAATGTAAGATTTAACCGCTAACCTTTCTTTAAAGACATGTGTTCAATAGATAACTTTCTATTATCATACGCGCAGGTGAGGAATTGACCTCTATGTACTCAACATTTATCTTACGATGGGAGGATCCTAACTCGTGGATTTAATGAACCTTACTTATGTAATGGTAAGGTTCTTTAGATATAACATACTAGCTGTTGGCATCGACTCCGTCTGCTGCTCCTTAAACAATTTTACGTCAATTATAATGTTATTATTAACTCCGCCATTTTAAACACTTAGAACTTATAAGTGAATTAAAACCTTAACAACTAAAAAACAGTGAGGTTCAAATTGGAACATGTGTTTTTGCTTTTTGAGTTCAAACACGTTCAAGCTTGCGCTCAAGTATTTTGACAACAGTTCAGTTCCTAAATATTATGGTTTGAGGATGCTTTTCACGCACCGGAGTTGGACTCTTACGAGTAGAGTAGAAGGTTAGATGGATTGTTTGGTATATGGGAGATGATTAAGAAACAAATGCTACCATATGCTAAAACGAATATGCCACAGGCTGGTATTTTCAACAAGATAACGATCCTAAGTACAAGTCGAAGTATGTTATTGACTTCATGAAACTAGCAATAATCAAATTCCTGGAGTGGCCAGGCCAAAGTGCTGACTTAAACCCCATAGAGCATGTTTGTGGAGGAACTGGATCGCCGCCTCAGATGTTGGAATTATTTAAACAAGGAAGCTCTGTACGAAGCATAAACTAAAGAATGGAGCTTAATTCCTATTGGACGTTTGCAAAAATTACTTGATTCAATGCAGACGCTGTGAAGCGGTATTGAAGACGAATGGATATGCAACGAAATATTAATTAAAAAATCTAAAAAAATTAGCGTCATATAATTTAAAGTTAATTTTCAAAATACTTTTGAGCAAACTTTTGTTTATTTTGTTTTGTTGGCCATTTCACACCTTGTAGGTGTCTTAATTAGTGAAACATGACATCACTTTAAATATATTATTTAATTCAAAACAATACTGTTTTTGTAATGTAGTAAATTGTAAATGTCAAAATCATTTTGAGCGAACTGTATGTATAATTAGTACTTATAAAAGAACTTAGTTAGTTAGTCTAGTTGCACGGTTCTCAGGGGTCAGTGAAAATGAAGCGACAGGAAAACGTCTGGATACTTTTAAAATACTATTAATTTGCATTTTTGTTTAGTATTTACTATCGCTTCAGACATAATTGATAACTGAACAAATTAGAATTTAAGTGTGGTAATAAAAAGATTTAGAAAACTAAACACGAAACAATTAGTATTATGTTGTTATATAAAGGTTCAAATTTTAGCATTAAAAAAACAATTTTTTTATATGACCATTCAAATATTTATTATTTTATATTCTTCATTGTTTAAATGTATTTATTAACTAAAAACTCTTTTTCAGTAACACCAAGAAGAGAGAGACGTGTGAGAAATGTGTTGACACGTATCGAAGCGATGACGGGACCTCTAAGCGCGTTGAAGGAGTGTGTAGACCAGAGATTAAGGATTAAGGTAAGAGAAGGAAAAATAGTGTGTGTGTGTGTGTGTGTGTGTGTGTGTGTGTGTGTGTGTGTGTATGTGTGGGTGCTTGTTGTTATATTCCACTGCTGAAGCTATAAAAGGTATTACTCTGTGTATAATATCAAAACAGTACCGAGCTGGTGTTATTTGTTTTGGTGGATCTGTTTCTTGGCACTGTGGTTGTATATGGAGTGAACTATTTATGTCTATATTTTACTCTAGATGTATACTTCAGTTTTATATAATAAAATTATTATGTAGTATTGATATTTTATAGTTTGAGGTTTATCTTTTACTCGACTATTTTATATACTTGGAAAGCTCTCTTTGTCGTCTTATACCATCGAATAATAATTTCTAAATACGTCGAACTTCCCAAAAGGGTTTGAAATTAATAGAGCAAATTCCGATATTATTAACGTGATTATACCTGGTTAAATAGATATACTAGAAATCTAAAATCGCTAAAGCTTATATACTTCTATATAAGGTAATAAAATAAACTATTTTGGCAGAGGGACAGTTTCTCAAAGGTCGCAGATTCGAGTCCGGGTTGGATCAATAGTTTTTACATATATGTATTCAAAATGTATTAAGCTCAGCATGTCTAAACACGTTTACAGAAACAAACATTATTAATCATTGTTCGTAGACACTGAAACTGAAATATTACTATCTCAGTAACAACAATAGAAAGCCCACAAAGCTACCTAACAAACAAAACGGTCATTCTAACTCTACAAAGGGTCTTTGTGTATCTGGCCAGCGTCCAACGAGGAAGACGAACTGACCCGAAATAGAAGCTATATCTGTGCTAATGAGTTTAGGATATAGACGAAATGTGCAACTCACTGCACTGCACTCACACAGACACAAACACACACGCAAACATACATATATATATATATATATATATATATATATATATATATATATATATATATATAATATATATATATTATATAATGACACAAGAGCACATTATATAAGTTTGAACCAGTGATTAGAAGATTTGTATAATATAGTTGTAAATATTTGAGGGTAGTTTTAAAATTAACTAATACTTGTCCAGCCATTTCGTTATCCAATCTATCGAGTGCTAAGTCAACTAGCACACTAACATCATAGTGAAAAAGCTGTTAGTGAACCGTTAGCGAACTTGTGATTGATGGATACCTTTCTCCCTATTTATGGGGTCAAATAGTGCGCTTAGAATTGGGTCATAACTACCATTTCAAAATAATAATTTTGTATAAGAAAAAAAATAATAATGTGGACATCAATTAAACAATAACATAACATGTTTGAAGGTTTGAAATAGACGATTGTATCGTCTATTTCAAACCATACATACATATATATATATACTAGCTTATTCCCTCCCGCTTCGCTGGACACACTATTAATTTGGATGTAGGTTGCTATGGTAACCTTTCTCATATTATCCGTTGTCATCGTAACCGTTGCTATAGTAACTCTTATCCCCGCGTTAAATGTATATCTGCTAGGAATTCCGTAAAATCCGTTCTTAGTGGAAGTCTACGTCACAAAAGAAGTAACTATGTAAAATTTTAAGTTAATCGGACAGATAGTTTCGGAGATTTCGTGATGACTCAGTGAGTGGTAAATCGCTTATATATGTATATACTGGTAATATCTCGTATCGCTTGCCAAGTGAGTCAGTATAAAGGGTTTAGGAAGAGCCTTGTAGAATCTATTAAAGGTGTTGTAATAATTTGTGTAGCGTTCAAGAATTTCTAAATGGTGACATTAATTTTATTATTATTTTTTATATTATGTTACGTTTCTAACTTTATTGCTATTGTTACCCATAAATGTTTGATTGATTTAATGAATTGTGCAGTTATTTTTATCATGTTTACAGTCTCATATATAGAGTTGAAGATAATTGCGAATAAAAAATATATAAAAATATATTACTATATTGCTATATTATATATGTATATAATTCCCTTGGGAGTGTAGAAATTTTATTTTTGTTAGCTTAAACGACCGTATCTTTTTGTTAATTTTGAAGTTTTATTATTTCACAGCTTTAGGGCTGTAGATCTTAGTGCATGGTTTTAATTTCAACTAGATAAATATAGTATGTATTCTTCAATGAAGCAAAATACTACTGAATATATCGTATAACAACACAATTCACTTAGCGTCTTAAATCTATATAAAGTGCTTATTTGATATTGAAGTATTATTTATTGTACAACAATACAAATGTTCGATGAAAGTTAGTTGTTAGAGATAAAAAGAGAAAGGGAACACGACGACAGACCAACTCACAGACAGCCAGTGCAGATGTATTCATTGCTCCAGAGAAATCGTTAATTCGACAGAGTAAGAAATCAACACACTATATAGTATTGTTGAATCAGTTTCAGTATATTTAACACACTGATTCCATGCTCTGTGGTCGCCGCCATGATACATAATTCCAGCTTAAAATGTCCGTCGTGTTATTTATGATATCGTAAATTATTTGTCTAATATTTTTAGATTAATTTCATTCTAATATGATTTATAGCTTTCAATAATCTGCTGGTCTATCGAGTTTATTAAATCTGAATTTTATTCCAATAAATAGGGGAAAGGGGGGTGCGCTTGATATATACATTTTAATATTAAATATTAAAAAATTTCACATAAATACCTTTTCTCTTGTTTAAGTTTTAATAATAAATTCAATTAATTTATTTAGTTTTTGTATGTTTTTGTTTAAAACTGAAAATATTCTAAACTAATATTTTTCACATATCAAAATAAAGAAGTTATTTAAAAAGCTATAAAAGCTATAAGGCTGAGCTCACAACATTCCTTTTTATATTATTTTATAATATTTGGTTTTGTCTTAATTTATAAAGGTGTGTTTAATAAATAAAGTTCTTGTTTATAAATATTATTTATCATTATTTTTATTATTACGGTTCTTTGTTTAATTTTCTGAAGATTTTTTTTTTTATTATACAATAAACATAAAGTGACCGAAGGTACTCTATATAAGGCGTGCTTCTCTCTCTTGTAGAGTTTATATAAACATTTTTACAGCGAACTCTATCCCCAAACTAAGCAAACCTTGTAGTATATAATACATAAATGCTATATATAGAAGCAACCTTAGAAAAAAATATGTCTTCCAGTCTGGGAATCGAACCCAGGACCACTGGTACAATATATAAAGTTACAACCACAGCGCCAATAAGTCGTCAAACTAAATGAATATTTATTGTTTACATATGATATGATTTTTTATAGTACTATAAAGAATAATTTAGATTGCCCGGTAACCTTGTTATAATCTTAGTTATTTCATTGCCATTTTAATTCGTGTGTATGTGTGTGTGTGTTAGTGTGTGTATGTGTGTGCTAACAAGGGCTCGCTAGGACGAGTCGAGCACGACATAACACTGACTCCCATACACTTCCTCGTATATAATAAGTTTATCGGTCGCTAGTAGTTTTGGTAGCTTACCTTGAGAATACTAATATTATAATAGATAATAATTGATAGATATAACCCTGAAACATGTCTGGTTTTATTCGATCCGTTATTCATTTGAGATAAGATTATTATATATGTTATTGTTTGTTAGTTAAATAAACGTACCGGAATGTTCTAGAGAATTCTAGCAAAAAAAGATGCCTCATATCTTATTTTGTCCGCCACTCAAAGTAAGTTAGTTTTTTGTGTGATTTTCCCTCGTTTTTTTACGTGGAAGGTGCTCACCCCGAATCGTTTTCAACCCAAGGTCGTCAACATTCGAAGTGTCTTATTTCCTACACTTGTTTGTGTGTATGGTTGTTTTTTAAAGGTGCTGGTTTGATCCAATTTTAAATCGCCGTCAGTATTATTATTATGGTACAACATTGATTGAGGTACATTTTGCGATGTTACAAGTTATGAAGGATATAATGTATACTTACAAGCTGTTGCAGCTCTCAGATAACATGCGCAGACCAAAACTAATGACCGTTCGCCATCATCTGCGAGGAGATTAATTTGATGAGTGAAATTGTTTTCATATTTTTTTTTATTTTGAAAATACATACACACATATAAAGTATATATCGTATAACAAAAGGATGTAATAATTATTTAAAAATTATCATTCTTTATAGAATTACACAATGAACTATCAAAATAATTATCTAACCTCGCCCTTATCGCTCCATCTTGCCTTGTAAGTAACTAAAACTTTTGTAAGAGGTTACATTAAAAACTATTAAAGTCTCGTCGTCAATTTCGATTCAACCACATGATGTCTTCGATACGTTTTATCGTGTAAATTATCAACGAGGCTTCTTGAAAATGTAATACTATTAAATGATTTCAATAATCATTTAGCGATACTCTAAGCTATGATGCATTCGGCCTCGCGGTAAACAAACGCTAGATATCGCTAGACAAAGACGAGGCGAGGTCATGAGCGCAGCCTTGCGCGGGTGCTTCCGCCTGTCGACGGCCGCGCACGCGACTCACTCAGTACCCACACGCACTCCGACCGGTGAGGACGTGTCTCAACATGGACCTCTATTCTATTTTATCTAATAAATATTAAGAAAAAAATATAGTATTCCACTTTCTTGATACTATTAAAAATAATTGTAGTTTTATTTTTATTCTAATGAAATTAACTATTGATCATACTTAGCCTTTTATTGTATTACAAAAATTAATAAAGATAAATAGTAATGATCTGATTAATAGAAAAAAAATATTATTCTGTTTTTTTTTTTTGAAAAAAAAAACGAAAATTGATAGATCATTGATGAATTTCTTTAAACTTTTTAAAATAACGGATAGATTACTGTTTCTACATATCAATTATGTTAATATTTAAAAAGAAAATTACTCATATTTAGCTTCTATTAAAGAGGTCGTCATCAGTCAGTTCTTCAAAAATGACCTTCTTTGAACGGTTTTTGTCCTTTCATATAAATTGTGAATATTATTTCGTATAAAGAAATTTAAATCTCAATGTCGTCTAAATAGTTTTTTTTTGTGACCACCAAAATGGCGGACGAACGACGTAAAAAAAATTCGGAAGCCGGTGACTTAATAAAGTAATGATACCGTGACTTTGACCTTTACCCACTGACTCAGGACGGAGACCTTCGTGGATTTGTGATGATAGGGAGCTGTTATTATCTTATTTATTACTTGATAAAGGGTCTGCCCTTGCGACTTATCGCACGGAGGCCGCGATTACGATTCCGGATCGTTTTTTTGTTCGGAGACTTCACGGATGGCTGGGAGTTCCGTCTCGATTTCCTTCCTCATTAGATTTTGGTGCACAATGCAATGTTTTGTTTGGAAGGTCGTTATTTATATAACTTTTTTCTTTTTTAATTTATTTAAATTTCTTGGAAATATTTTGTCAAAACTAAAACAGTCGTTGATGTATTTACAACTTGTTTTACTCACGTTTCCAAGAATGTAGTTTGAAAAAATGCAGCCAAAACATTTGTCTTCATTTAATTTTATAAAACGAAGTTCTACGTATTTACGCAGTGTAAGTCGATAAATATTGTTAAACGCAATACACCTTAAATTGTATATAATTAAAATAGCGAACATTAAAATTAAATTATTATTTTATTACCGTAATTGAATGCACCAAATTGATTGCTTTTTTGATGGTCAACTGGATTGGCAAAGAGTACGGAAGTCACGGCCCATGTAATTCGCCACACGAGATATACACATTGCCAACTCTGGAACCTTCCATAATGGTTGAACATTATGACTTATCAAGGCAACATTGAATATTTATTAATATGGAGAAAAATTCGTACGAAAAATAAGCGATAAGTTTTGAAGTGAAGAAACAAAAGTAAGTCCAAAACAAAGGTATGGAATTCTGGATAAGTCGAGTCAATAAAAAATGTAACAAAAACAAAACATCAAGTGTCCGTGACCGTGGCTTGCCGAAACAGAGAGTGTCAGATCTAGAACACGACTTGCGCAAGTCCCGAGGAGCCGAAATAGCCGGTGTCACTGCGCGCTGACCTCGGATTCCTTTGTTTTATATATAACATTGACCTTTTAGGGTTGATTCATATGTTAACCGAAGCAATAACGATTAATGAATCGATCCATAAATTGATATCGATTTTAAATATTTCTTTTTATTTCCCCGGAGATCTCATTCGTTTTAATGTAATCCTGAATTAGTACGACGGTAATATCATACCTTCACCTTAGCTACCACGATACGCTTCCGTATCGCACGTCACCGTTCACTTTCACTGCGACACGTCGTGGGGGGACCGCCTGACTTAGACACTATCCATGCTACAAAACACTAAACAAAACTATACCTTATTAGTTATGAGTTAAGACTCAATTTTCAAAGTCAGGGAGTCTTCAAATTTTTGACTCATCATGCTATGTTCGAGCAAATAACAACTTTTTGTAAGTAATTATAAAGTGTATTTTACAATGAATGATTTGGAGGCCTTGAAGACCGTACCCACTGGATCCAGTGTTGTTTACTTTCTATAGCGGTCAATGGTCATTACTTTAGACTTTGTACGTTTTTGAACTAGTCAAGGTCGAGTATGCCAATTAAGATACTTTGGATATCTTGTGGATCTTTATAAGAGCTTCACAAACGGGACGTCATAAAAAACCAAAATCTTCCTTACGAATTTTGTAGTGAAGACTTGAAGATAATGTAACAATGGATAATAAATAAACCTTCTCATTTGATTCCAATAATCCTGTGATGTTAGAACTGTATGCGCCTGCGCAGCGCGGCTTGCATGTTTTGTATACTTTCACTTGGCACTTGCGCTCGTGGGAACGTGACGTGTGGATCAACTGATTACCGTAAAACTTCTAATAAACATTTACTTTCCGCCAGAATATATTGTCGAGACAGAATCATAGTTAGATCAATGTTATCTGTTCGTACTATGAAATATTTTAATGTCACTTATATAATTTTTATATCCTTACTCAGTTTTCCTTTTAGTTTAGTTAGACCGAGATCTCATCTATTACACAATTTTGAAAAGCAAAGTACACATACAAAGTACAGGAATTTTTTAAATGTTATGAAATTCGTAGGACACATCTGGTATTGGGAAGAAAGAATGTGAGAAGGAATCAAATTGATTGACAGCATATTGAGGCAGAGTCATGGAAGAAGTAAAATAATGTTATTTCTAGACATAAATGTTCTCGACTGTAATATGTATTATAACCACCTAAAATCACCGTGAACTATTCACATCAGAGGGTCCTTTACCTTGCGAACCGTTCACGGCTTCAATAACCTCAGTCTGTTATGAAACTACCACTTTTTCCTTACGTGCGACAGTAATACAAACAACGCAATAATAACCAGCGACCGAATATAAACCTACTGTCCTATATATAAAGTATATTTTGGTCTGCCGCGAGTTATTAAGGAAATACAATCAAATATAAATTTAAATGGAGGTCGTATAGTGATTTAATTTGTAAGGTATTGTTGATGATTTCATTTATATTTAATAAAGAATTTTCTGTTATAAAAGTTATCGATTAAACTGTTACCCGAAAATCGATTAGTACGATTAACGGTATCGATTACTAATTCGTTTTTCATTGTTCGCAAGTAGCAAGACAGAATACTTTTATTTTTCATATATTTTTAAGTGGTGTCTTCAAGGTACATAATAAAATCATATGAATGATACATTTCAAGATATATACGACCAGTGTTGTACACTCCGACGTGATTAACTCGTCTTTCCTTGAAACTTCTCGGAGAATATATTTGATGCTAAACGTATGTTAAAATAGAATACTGCTTCAACAGATGGAATAAATACTTGATGTAAGTCTAGGGTTGACGCTATTTATTAGAAGGCTATCTTTTATGAGCCCATTTGATTATCCAATTTTCAGCGCACTGTTTAATCCTATAGATAGCCAGTTGAAGTCCACCAATCACAGCTCTCAGCTCAGCTCGCTAAGTCTTTTCACTATACGATGTTAGTGTGCTAGTTGATCTAGCACTTGATAGTGATTGCATTAACTTTGCTTGAAAAAGTTGATCTTAAAACTTATATAAAAGTTTAAGGCCTACAAATCAAGTTTCCAATATCTTTATTCTAGACCGTGAGATATATGAAATATATATTTATTTAAGACAGCAATATATTATAATATATAATAATATGGATTGGCAACCATAGCACTGATTATTTCATTTGGCTCGAGGTAGCAAGGCGAAGGGCGCTGGGCGAGGTCCAGTGACGACTTTGATATTACATTATATGATGTAACAGTTTATTATTAAACTGTATCTAACCGCTTGGAACTTGATCAAAACCAACTTATTGTTCTCAATATAAGCGAACACAACGATGTTACAGATGGATGGTTATATTTTTAATATTTATTGAAATGTAAATTATCAATGGAGTGTCGTTATCAGATCCAATCAGCGCTGACCTCAGAGATAACATGGACGTCCTCTATTTGTTGTTAATGGCAGTTATAATAAACAATTCCACTTCCTTGTGGCGACATCAGAAACACTCGATCAGGGTTACATTTGTATTTAATTGACTGAGATCTATGGTTGAAGAAATGTATCTAATAATGATAATATCAATATATGGTTTATTTATAGTATATTGCGTCACATCTCCCGCTCATTGTTGTGGGAATGGTTGTAGGAAGAGCTCGAATGCAATTTTACAATCAACTCCGGGACATCGTCAATTACAAGTGCACCAGGTGAAGGGACGCCTACTCTGAGGTCACATGTGCCATCAAGGCTAAATTAACACACTGTCTCAGTGGAATATACCGTGTTTTCTGCATTAATATCCCAGACAAGGAATTTGTTCCATTCTATTAAGTAGCAACTCTGTGGATGTTCCAAATTACTTCCAAATATTTCATCTATAACCTCCATTTTATTAGTAATAGTTTCATTGCAATTAAAGTAAATTAATAACGGTATAAAATGTTTTATCCAATTATAAAATGTAACTATAATATACCTACGTGTAAATAATAAAAAGAACATTCAGTACAAACATAGCGGTGACGAGTGGAGCGCCCTCGCCTCCGACCTTGCTGGAACAACTTTCCACCCGGAAAAGATCAAGCCTTATCACCCGTTCGCCCTTTTTGGATAGTCGTTTTTGTTTAACTGTAATTGAAATGTCTATTGACTAATGACCGGGATCTTCTGTGTAGTGACGAAGTGACGAATGACGTCACATAGTAAGTGGTCACGGTTAGAAACATCAGCAGCATTAGGAGAGTTACAGATGACTTGTAAGTTGTAGACCTTGAAGGAACTTGTACACTCCGCATTTGTTATGCTTAGAAAAACCTCAGGAAGAATATTTTTCCACAGCTTGAATGTTCGTGTACTAAAACCATTAATATTTATACAAAGAATTGCAGTGGCATATAGTGACCTCATGACAAATTTTATGGAAGGCTTTTGATATCCAGAATAACGACAATTGCTTCTTTGTTTCTCTATCAAATACTCAGAATGGTTTTTGAGTTTTTTGGCAGAAACTTGTACAACAATGGCATATAGGAAAATAACAAAAAACAAGAAGCGGGGGAGAGTTTTTAGTCTACATACAGGCTCCCAAATTCTTTCTTAAGTATATAATCGGTTGATTGTGATAAAAACAAACCAGACAGGAAAAAACTTGTAGCACCTTGGCGTTATATCGTCGCCAGTAACTTTCCTAGCGTCGGCGAAGAATTCTATACCTACGCACCAAATTACAATTATATCTTAAGATCTATTTGATTTGATTAGATTATGTAAGTATAAAACTATTCCAATTTCCACTTTACACAAAACAACACAGTACTTATATGAATTATTTATTCAATATATAACCAAGAGTTTTAAATGTTTTAGTTGTTTCTGTACAGTTTCGTATGACTCGTTTAAAATACAACCTTCGGAGCGTATTTAATTAGGCGTCATTATATACGTGATACTTAAGCTAATTAAAATATATTACATATAGAGTTTGGTACAACATTTCCATTTAACAATAAATGTTTTAGTGAATTATTTTAAAAGTACCCTCCAATGACACAGATCAACTAAATCAACATCTTCATCTTGTATGACATACAATTTAGGTATATATGTGATCCCAGCGTTACCTGACCAAGGACACGCCCGCGTACCAAACTGACCTATAATTCAATCAATCCTACGCCCGTATGTTTATCACGAGGCGACCTTCGGCGGGGCCGAGTCAATTCGTAAGCACCGTCCAAGGTACAACCGAAAACAACTATATATAGCTCTCATATTTTTCCACTTCAATACAAATAATACAATATAACAGTTTGTTGAATAACATTACAATTTAGATTTTTATTTAATTTTTTCTTCAAAACTATGTTTCAGACTTTTGTATCCTTATCCTAAAGTGTCACTGTCATCTTTTTTATACGATATGTATTCTTAAAATCTTTTAATTGCTACTGTATCTTTTTATTTATCTTTTATAAAAAATCATTACATTCAATGCCACCTCGCTTAGATTGACACAATACAGGACCTGCTGTTAAACATTTTTTGTTTCTTTTCCTTTTTATATTAGATCATATTTAAATACACGTACGTACCTGACCTTGATTTTTTATCTATTAAAACCTTGCTGATAATGTATTGGTTGTAATAAACTAAGATGTTAAAAGAAAGACAGCAACAACCAAGAAATGACATCCTATTACTGATTGAATGCTGTAAGAAATCACAGTAGCATTCTCAAACTATTTTCGGGTAAAACTTTATTATTTTCCTTTGTGACTAATTTTATTATTTATTTAACGTTAATAATAATTAATCTTCCCAATTATTTAAAAATTGACGCATTATATGAATTCCTTCCACACTCTTCTATCATGCGTCATCTCACTGGAGATATTCTTCTTCTTCATTCTTCACGAATTTATCCATGTCTTGGTGACACTCTATTCTTCTTTGTCATTCTTCACGCATTTATCCATGTCTTATCGTATATAATATATTAGAAAAATTCACAAAATACTTACAGTTTAATAAATTAGTATACTGTTTGGAAGGCAGGTTAATAGTTGAACACATTTGGTGGTGGCTCGAACTCCAATCCTGCAACAAGACATAAATTAATTCTTATGGTTTCTTCAAAATTGTTCTTTTGGATTCAATATTAGTACTCTTTCCATTTTAATGATTAAAATTAATTATATTTATAAACTTTTTATTGAAAGAATATTATTTTAGAGCGTTATTTTTAATTGAATCAATATAATAACTTTTTTTCTGTTTATTTGTATAAAAATTATTGATATATATGCTTTAAATGTTACTGTAAAATTATAAGTTCTACATTATAGTGTCAAGATTATTAATTAATCAATTAAAATATTACCGTACTCAAGAAAATTATATTTAATGATCTCGTCTTTTGATTATGTTACTATCGAAGTTCGTAAGTTCGTTCATTCGTTATGTTTCTTAAAACTTGAGAGATATATTCTGAGTTGTACAAAACCACTACAACTCAGTAGGATTCTTACTTACTGACTCTTCTTTAAACCTGGCGAAATATTCTCAAAATTTAAACCTATTTATCGAATTTTGGAACCAATTCTAAATACTGATCCAGGTTTTGACAAGAAACGCAAATGGGATACGCGGCGCTCTCCACGCTACCCTGGTGGCATTCGACAAGCAATGGAATATGGCGCTCAAAGATGTTCTCGAAATATGGACGAAGAAAGCGCCTGGAAAGAGGAAAATACCACCAGCTTTGGGTAAGTGATATGTATTATTATTTCTAATATGAAGCTCTAAAATTCGGGACATTAACTTAGTACAAGCTTCTCAGCGATTTTCTTCTCTATTCCTTTCTACTAGTCTTACACTAGTTTCACTTTTCACGTGTGTTGGACAAAGGACTGAATTGATTTTTAAAGGGACCCCAGTAGAAAAGGGCACAGCGGCGTCCATATCCACTGTACCGGTAGTGTCAGAGACCCCGCTGGGTGGCGGCCGCTGGGAGTGCACGAGGCACCTGCCGCAAGTCATGGTGCGGGGGGAGCATGTCGTGCTCGTCAATGTCGAGCGATAGTGACGTCACGGTGATGACGTCATTTGAGATTGGACGAGTGTTAGTTATTGGATGATCTGAATCTATTTCAGATGGTTATTAACCTTTACAATTGTGGTGTTTTAGACGTGTACTGAACTGGAACAATGTTGTACCGTTTGCATAGCATATACGTGTTTTTTTATTTATTGGTTTTATTAATTTATATGATGATACATGTTTATAATACATAATTTGTAGTATATTGTTTTGTTAACTGTATGAGCCTAAATGTGTATTAAGTTAATTATTAAATCAAGAGATCAAACTATTTGATAAGTTCATTTATTATTACTTGATAATATTAAATAAAGTTAACAGATAAATATATATAAGCAGTAAAAACCTAAAGTATTTATAAATATGTCACTTATTATGGTTAAACTACTCGCGATCAGTTATTTTTTCACAGCTAACTATAAAATTATTCTTGACTTTTACTGTTATTATTTCCGCGGTTTTAAAACAATTAATTATTAAAGTCACTTTGAATGCAATATTTTATAGTTTTATATTTAAAGTTCGATTCATTTTATATAAATTTTGCGGGTACTAATAAAAATTTTCTATCTACCCTCAATATTTTATATCAGGGATTTTTATATATTATATATTAGTATATTTTTATTTGTTTTTAGTTATGTGCCCATTTCACTATCCAATAATATAGCGAATGGTCCAATAACAAGGTAGCTAACGTTCTTTTTAGTATACGAAGTTAGTGTGCTAAGTAACTTAGTGCTCGATACATTGAATAATGACTTTTCTCTTCATACATCAACAAAATTGTGTTATGCTATTATTTATATTGTAAAGCATAATATCAACAGAGATGCTGTAACATAAATATTTTGTCAAAAATAATTGTTTATTTTATGTATCATTTATTTTAACACACCACAGAGATTTCTCATTATTGTCCGTACAAATAATGAACTGATACAATGACTGTTGGTACGTTTTAAGATTTAATAACTTGTAATATAATGATTTAAGATGTTATCGGTTTTGATATAAAATATATACGAATATGTTTAGCAAATTTTGTCGAATATAATTTAATATCTCATAAACATATTAAGATATTTTTTCTGTTTGATAATCTAAGTACTTTTACAAGGTACACTTATAGGTCCTTTGTTCTTTCCCATAGATAAGAGGGGTAAATGTTATTTAATATATTAGAATAAAGAATGTATAGATTTAAAAAAAACCTATACTATCGTTTAAGTTCTTAATGGGCCTATTTTATTATCTAATTTCTAGAGCACTATTTGACCCTAAAAATAGAAAATTAAAGATGTTAAACCAAAACTGTTAACTAATAGTCTTTTCACTGTGAGATGTTAGTAGTTATTGACCTAGTGCTTGATAAATTGGATAATGTAATGGATGCTTTTGTTTAAGTAGAATGAACAACGATACCTCTTTGGCTTGAATCAGAGTTGTTAATACTAACTAAAATTGCATTGGTCACTAACGGAATTATTGCCTCCTCAACTCCGAGATCTGTTAAGCTTCAATAAGAATGAATTAATAATATTAGATCTGAGGTTATTATTTTAGTTAACAAAATTATTATAGCCTTTACCATAATAAAATAATTAGTCCGCATTTAATAAATAGATGGTTTGTTTTATTAGTCTTATAAACTAATAAACTTTTCTAATCACACACGCATGCACGCACACGCATACATACACACACACACACGCTCGCTTATATACATTTACATATATAATGTGATTTGTAATTAGGATGTTCTTCATGTATTTCTATTACATAGTGTTTTTTTTATGTTGCTGAATTAATATTCAGGAATTCACGTTAATACGTGTCTATATATTTTAAGGATAAGAGAAATAATTTATTTTCTCTATTTGTTAATTAGTTTTTTGTAGTTATAATAAATTGTTACACAAAAATGTTTTTTTTATAATATTAGTTATAAATTCATTTTTATTACTCTGCGAATATAATATTTATCTCATTACAGCGCCATATTGTTTTCTACCCCCAAAACGTGGGTTATTGGACCGTCGCCCGGGCGTCGCACCCGCCGGCCATTGTTTTACTAATACATCAAAATAGACTCGTTCGAAATATTATTTATCATTATCACGAAGAAAATTAATATTATATTAGTTTTAATATTAAGTTTGGTAATGTTCTTAATGCTAATTGTTTGCTAATTTACGAAATATCTCTCACTCCTTTACTCTACTTTCGTAGATCTTATAAAATAAGCAGTACTCCAGTACAAATCATTGATTTAATATATTTTATATATGTTCTGTGTATGTTAAAAAATTTTATCTGGCCGAGATAGTTAGAAATAGGTCAAATCTAGAATGCCATATCGTTAAAATCACCATGAAGGTTGAAGTTTCAAAATCAGTATGTATGGTGTATGCTACCTTCGATACAGTACAGATATTTAAAAAAAAAATAACGATGGTGTAAAAAGGAGTAATATCGCGCAGTTGGCAGCGGGCGAGGTCGACGCACGGTCGCTGGCGGTCATCAGCGAGCTGGGAGCGACGTCCTAAGGAACGTGAAAATGGGAAAACAATTGTTGCTAACAATGCGTAGCTTCCGTATTGCTGAAGGGCTTTGGGATTTCCCTTGCTTTATACGAGAATTAATACTTATAAGCCTAGGTTTAATGTCTGTTTTATACAATTAATTTAATAAAGTTAAAATTAAACTTCAATTATACTGACTTTTAAGAATCAAGTGGGAGTAGTTAAGAAGCGAATTATATATATATATATATATATATATATATATATATACGTGTGTGGGAGGAGGGGGTTTTAAATAATTTTATTGATGTATTGATGATACATATTTATAGTATATATTATTTTGTTTTTATTAATGTATTTAAAAGGAAAAATAAATAAAAATATTAAATGAAATATAATATCCTACTTTATTATTAGAATATTATAAGCTGTTACTTGTAATGTAATCATTATAATGTCTTTAAAACACACCGGACATTAAAGCAATAATATAATTTAGATACGAGGAAGCAGAAGTATGCGAACCTTCTGCACAGTTCCGCTGATGTTAGTCTGAGTTTAGTTATTAATAGTGTGTTACACAACTGGACGATGCACCGCGGTGGGTTACAACGACCCGGCTTAACTAAATTTAACCATGGATTAAATATTAATTTTTACGTAAAGAATTACAAGTGATTTATGATATTTTATATATTTTTTGTGTGATAGTGTGTGTGTGTAAAATATGAACTTGTTATAAGGCTAACTAGTAACACTTCCGTAATGTACATAATAAATGTAGAATTATGTTATTTAAATTATGTATGTATGTACGGACCGCCCAATGTCACCCACTATTCTTTTACGGTTTTCGACCTTGATCGTATGAACTCTGCAGCTTATATTTTTTGTATTAAGACAATGTTGTCAAATATACAAATAAATGTTATATAATTATTTAAACTCCCGTTTGTCAAACTCAGTTTAACGGATGCGTTTAAACGGTTGTTTGTTAAACTCGGTTTAAGACGGTATGCGCGGACGGCGGGTTGCTTTACTCTTTTTGTATTCGTTCTTGCATCTAAGTTGGGAGCGGCTTGACCCATTTACTGCAAATAGACGCAGCCGGGACTCGAACGCCGGACACGTGCCGTTTTATAGGCTGTGCGGCGTGATTCATACTCTATACTGTTCAAATATTCAAACTGGACATTTTTCGATACTCAGTTACAGATTAACAACATCACAGAGGCTGCGTTTTTATCCCTAAGAAAACAGATGCGTCTGTAATTTTATTTATCTATGAATAAATAATATATTAAACTGTTCTAAGATGTGGCAATTTTTACGAAAACAAACTGAAACTCATAATATTTTTCGATATTCGACCTAAAATTGTATTAAATAAAAAAGTGATGCCTCTATAATTTTATTAATCTATTAGTTATACTTGTTACATCATATATTCTTACCAAACCGGACCTGAACCTACGTCCCGCCTGCGTTGTCACGATGGCCCTGCTTAAATCATCTACTGAACCTATTGATTTATTATACTATAAAATATATAGGTTTTGTCTGTAAATTTTTGTTATAAATGTTGTTAAAAATATTATTTAATTGGCTTTAACTTAATATAAGGGATTTTGAAGAAAATAAATATGTTTGATGACACCTACATCTTTCCCTGAAGATTTCTGGAAAGCATTTCAAACGTCAGGTTAAAATTAAATTACTTAAAATGGAAAATCTTTTTAAAAATATACGCAAACTAAATCCATTATATTTTTTATATTTCAATGAACATTTTTAAAAACCTAAAAAATATATAATTATCAGTACAATTTTTCTAGTGTTTGTTTCTGTGTTAAACTTAGTTTTTTGTACGAGTAAAACCAGTATTTGGGATAGTATGTCGTGGGCGAAGTCGATAGCAAACACTAGTTATAAAATTCAAACGTAGGCTGAGGAATTGAAATGGAGCGGCGCACTCATGTTAATACACAATTTGCATACGACTTTGAAAAGTATTTACCATTTAACAATTATCAAGACCTGTATGTTACTCTTATTTTATACAATATGCCGACTCATTTCGATACTGTTGCATAATCTAAACTAAATATGCTATAAAGAAATATAGGCTATATGTATATATATACTTTATATTAAGTAAATTCTTTCTAAAGCATGATACACACTATTTTGTATCAAGTTAAATTTAGAAAACCAAAAAATGGCTACAAAACTATATATTTTCTATCAACAAATAAAGGTATGGACATTTTTGGAAAATTATAGTCTATACGTATTACTATACACATTTACATAATCGTATTTATGGAAATATATATTTTTTGTTCTAATACAAAATGTCACCCATTTTACAAGTAATAAAATAGCTGGCAATCTTAAAACAAAAAAAAAAAAAATGGTGACAAATGTCAGATCTGACATTGACAGATTATACTCATTTGGCCTTTAATGAGTGCAAAATAGAGCACCTTGATGCATTAAAAATGACATTTCAAAGCTAAATTTTGTTTTTATGGATTTTCTTGTTAATAAAAACGATGATTGTTAAATTTATAAAAAGTCAATTAAGCAATGAATTGACGTATGATTGATTGGACATTATAATTAATTAGAATAAAAAAAAATTGTACATCACTAGCGCGCGTGACAAGCGATGCTTTCACCGGCGCTTCCTTTTGATTTAAACACGATACCGCCATTATTATTTACTTTTTTTTCACTTAATTCATATCCGCAATCATATTTAATACATACAACAACAAACTAACATTCTGTCTAAATGTTTATTATTAAATAATAAACCAAAATGATACAAGCTGTTCCCAACGACTTTATTTGTTAATTCATTAACTATTTTACATATATTAAAATTTATTTTAAACACCGCCATCTATTGAAAACAAATAGAATTTAGAAGTGAATTACTTTCTATACGTGCATATACAAATAAGACTATTAATCGAAATAAAAACTATCCTTTAATTTGAACCAAAACTCTATCTACAAATCATTGAAAGCGTTTCAAAGTTTGGAACAAACGAACATCGTGACACGGGATTTATATATGTAATTAATTATAAAATAGATTTATTACTATAAGTAATTTTAAAAGACAATAGATCATTTAATTACAATACTTCATTACATGTGACACTCGTATTGTACTTAAGATTTATTTTATTACATAATATCATGAAACGTGTTAGATAAGAATAGTTAACAGAATATTTATGTACAATAATGGTACGTACAAAAAATATTACTTCATCTTAATATATTAAATAATATCAAGCTTAGAACGTATTTGTAATTACTTGTTTTATTACAATATATCTTTTCTATAGATTAAATCAGGAAGATAGCATTCATGAATTAAATATTTATATCCTGGGATAGTCTAAACTTGTCGGTTATCTCAGATCAGACAGACACAGACACACAGACAGACATACAACACAAACGAAAACGCGCTCTAAACAACCAAAAGCATTAGAGACTTGCATGCGCCGGCGCAGTGAAAGTACTTTCGCGCGCTCGCTGCCCCGGTCGTCGACCTCCGAGCGAGAACGCGCTATACAAACGAAAGAGACGCATATAGTTTTCTCAGGAAAGCCATGAAAAGCCGGGTGCGGGGCGCGAAAGTTAGTTCATCAGGAAATCGCTGCAGTAATGTTGGAACCAAATGATTTTTATGCTTGAACCTTTACTGGTCGTAAAATGTTTATTACAGCCATTGTGCGGTGACCTCATTTGGACCGGATTTTCTTGATTTTTCCCGAAAACTACGTCCAGTTTTAGATTATTGTTTATTCTATTTTTATTGGTTATGTTAAACAAAGTTTCATCATGTCTTCATAGCGACAAGCCGTGATGTTTTACATCTACCGCTAGAATATTGTTAATATACTTCTATTTTGGGTAAAATTGTTTAGTAATTCAAATTATATACTATATAATTTCAGTATTATTTTTATATTAATTTATAGATCAAGTTGTATTTTAGTTAAGAATTGCTATGCAATTACCATTTATTAGAAGAGAACTACAATTTTATTGAAACATAAACCTTTATATGACTTTAATTTGCTAAAATTAGTCTTATAAACTAAGATTGACTTGGAATTTAGAACTATAAAGGAAAAAGGTTGATAATGACATATGTGACATTGAATATATAGAATCTTTTAAGAACAATAAAATATATCCCAACAGTGTAATAGTAAACAGTGCGTCTTTGTAAAATAAATCTTTCTATATAATAATAAATGTATATAAGTTATAACGTAATAAATAATATAATTTTCGTAAGCGCGGCTCCAAGCGAGAGTTGAGAGTGAAAGTATTATAAAACGGACATTAGTTTTTCTATTATGTTGTATTTTATTAGATATTTTGTTTATATTTAATGTATTAAATAGTGTATTAGCTGTGTTATTTATTTGTATATAACATTAGCTGAAGCTATTTATTCAAAACAATATCTTTGTGCGTGATGCAGACGCCATTCAGAGTTACGCAACGTGACGCAGTGCGCAGGTCACGACACGCACCGAGTAAATAAACACACCGAGATAAGGCTGTGGGTGCACTGAACATATATATATATATATATATATATATATATATATATATATATATATATATATATATATCGTCTTTGTCTGTCTGTCTCGTTTACTAACATAATCGACACCTCCTCCTTATCCTATCTCCAACGTCTTCAAAAGAAACTGACTAAATTTTTGATGGTCTTTCAGAGAAAACGCCCTGTCTCTTTTCAATATGCAGTCTTCTCTTTTCCGCTCCAAAGGTGAATGTATCAACGTATGCAGATAATTATTGACCATTCATTCGTTGGTAGTAATTTGGTGGGTCTAAAATGGGGCATCATTGTTGTTTGATCTTCTCTCTTCTTTTATAATGCTCAAATCCTTACCCAATACTATTTATTTATATAGACTCAGTGTGCCCACAGCCTGCAACCCCTGTCACGGGACGGTACAGCCTATTGATCGCACTGCACTACCGTACTACAGAATTACGGTGTTACTACTAACAAAATATTCACTAACTACGAGTTACTGAATTAGTATATTATGGTAGTTCGATACGAAACTTTAATTATTGTCCAATTAAGTCGCTTGGAAAAGAATAATTACTCATGTCACTAATTCCTAGATTTTATAATTTTGTAGTAGTAGTTTTTCCTAAAAATTATTAAAAAACACTGATACGAAGTAAAAAATAAAATAGAATATTTAAAAATTGTTTTTGTAATATAACTGTAATACTTAATTTTATACTACTAATTGATACACGTGCTCCCGCTCCCGCACAGCCTCCCCCCTCCCCCCCACTCCCTCTCACCTCATTATTGAATGACGCCCTTTCAGGTCCCACAATTATAAGTTAACGTACTATAAATGTAATAAAATAATATAATAAATTATCAAATATAATTTAGAAAAAAAATATATTTTATCTTTACCAAGAATTCTTGATAAGAATATCTTATTGATCTTTCTTTTAAGATTAACTTTCTATGAATTTAAACATGACATGCACATATTAAATAAATTAAATGCAAAATTAATTAAATTTTTAATATCATATCATAAATAAAATATGAAAATTTTGTTTGGTGTAACGAAAACTACTGTATTCATTCCACGTAGTAGGTCAAATACACCAACGCCACGTGTATTACCACCCCCCCCCCTCCCCCCACCCTCACCCCCTACACGAGTTTTATTGTATTTCCCGGTATTATTGTAATTAGTTAATTTGTATTTATTTTTCTCTCTCCTATTAAATATAAAATAATTTGTTTAGTATTTATTATTCAAATTTAGTGCTTAGTACTAAAGGTCAAAAACATTGAACTCTGGGTTAGGCTACATTGAACTAGGCTTTACGCGAGTAAAGGTCATTGGCGTAGAGGTGCTACGTCGTAGCTATGTGCGTAGCGAGTTCAGATGTAACGTAGCGGTGAATGGAAAAATAAAAATTATAGTCAAAGAACCACCTTAAGTAAACCGAATAAATTATAATAGATTTTTTATCGCAATTTGCTTTTTGACTTTTATGTATTTTTCAATTTGATTTACAATTCAATTAATTTTAAATTATTATAAATTTTGTACTTTTTTCGTGTATGTTAGTCAACAAACTTAATATATATATATATATATATATATATATATATATATATATATATATATATATATATATAAAACTTAAAACTTGTCTGTCGGAAGTAGAAAGTATAATTAATTTATGTTATGCATTATGCAAGGTTACTTAAATTCTAAAATTTTTCCTATTGACATGAAAGTTACGAAGAATAACAGTGAAGCGAATATATTTAAATAAATATACACTTTCCTCTGTTTTGATATTTAATTCATAACTTTAATGAAAAGTATATTTTAGTAGAAACTATAAACCTCTTTTGATTTATTTTGGACGATTTTTTTATAATAGTTCCCGCCTAAATATTAGCATAATATTTTAAAATTCGAATATATCGACTTCATTATTAACAAACACGTTTTAAAATAAGCAGTTTTTTATATACGACCTACGCTGACGTCACACTTATCCTTACAACAGACCTCTAGATGTGCCTTGAAGTGATTATTCATTGATCTATTTCACATTGAAACTTTTATTACACAATAATATATATTTAATGTTAAATAATATAATATTAAAGATATATCTCAAATTTAAAATATGATAAAAATATATAATACATTTATATGTATAAATATAAAACCTTTTTATTAAAAATCTTTGATGGTGTAATAGACGCAACGTAATAAAAAAAAAAAAAAAACAAAATGACAACTGTCAAAAAGTCAGAAATGGCGCGGTGCGACTCTATTTTTAAATGAACGAATGACCTCAGTGCATGAATGTAGTGCCAATGTCACAATATCTGGGTCTATGTCAGGCCGCGTGGCCTCAGCGGCGATTGAGGTTGGCTCATTGTGGCCTTATATGGATCTTTCTGTTGCCTATGAGATTTTTGGTAATGAATCTGTGCAATACGTCGATATTTAAAAAAAAACACATTATGAAACCTTTTTACAAGTGAATATACACTAAATAATCGTGCAAATAGGCAATTATTGGTTACAATATATTGTAAATCACATTTGGCATTTAATAACGTACTTTTGATTGTAACTGTTTGATATTTAATCATAATATTATCGCAGATGTCACTATAGCATTAAGAATATCGAAATTATTAAAAAAAACAGTTCATTCCGGTTTCCAATTAGGTCATAAAATAACCTAATTATAATAAGCAAAAAATAACCTTAAAATAATCGATCACCGCTAATGTAATTCACATGATTAACAAAACAGGTTGAATTTTAATATTGCATGTAATATCGTTTCTAGTTTAGGCCCAGCACTAGTGTCATGGCGCCTGGCATTGAGTGTAACCTTGTTATTCCTTTCCTGCTCGCGCTCGCGGAGGCGGGTATCTCCGTCTCGCTCTAACTGTATAGTTTATGTCACTACCGGATTCCGAACGCGTTGAGCTGTTCTTCTAAAGACAGATTCTTTCCACAGTGACGACAGATACAATTAATTGGCGACGATTTTTAAAAACAATTCATTAATATTATAATCATATTTTTCTATAAGTATAAGTAAAAATTAGTCTTAATATCAAACTTAACGATATTTTGGAGATAGATGAATACAATAGTTTAGTGTTTCTTCTCCACTTTTGAGTTATAATAACAAAAAATATACAAAAAAGCTGAAATACTAACATACTTTTGTAATGAGACCTAATAAAAATGCTGTTGTGGGATTATTTTAGCGTGACTAAGTCGAAAAATATTATAAACTAGGTCGTATTGTGAAATGTTATTATTAATGTAATTGTCAAAATGCAAACGTATCAGAACTACTTTCGCAATCGAATTATTATTTCTACCTATAATTTGTATTGTAAATTAGATTGATTATTAATCCCAATAAAAGATAGTTTTAACATAACATAACAGTTAATTAAGCTTTGAAATATAATTACAAGGTAGTAATAATTGTTTCGAGGTTATATTCGGTAGGTTTATTTGATATTATTATTAATATTAATTTGTCTGTCTGTATTATGATTATAATGTATAGGTTAAAATAAGTTAATGTACTAGGCTAACATAAAGTGGTAGGTGGTTGGTTTTATCGTTTTTATTTAAAGGCGATGAATCAAACATATCATTTTTTGAGATCAAAGTTAAATTTGATCTCAAAAAATTACATTGACTGACTGACTGACACAGAATTATTAAATTTTCCTTGGACAATAATATAAAAAGTACTAGGCCAACATAAACTAATAGGTGTTTTGAATAGCTTTTAAATTGTTATATAAATACCAGGCTACCATAAGTTGTAGGTGGTTATTCGGTTAATATTAAAGGCAGCATGTAAGTGGTAATGTTCTTTATAAGTGTCGTCTTGTCTGGGGACCTTCAGCGCTACCTGCAGGTGGCCCTCGATCAATTTAAACTTAACCCACTGATCATGACACACATTCAGTGATTACGAGTTAGCTGCGCGTGCGCTCGATACGTACACAAATTTACGCCCCTCGTATTTTCGTATGTGGGTCAGAGATTTTATATTTTTAATTTACTTTCGGATCTATGATTCTAGGTTTGATACATACTTTAAAAAATATTATCATTTTATAATTCAAGGGTTCAGTCTAAAAATATATTTAAATAAATGTAATAAAAATAATAACGTTCAAATTGATTCGGCGAAGGCGGAAAGAGCGGACGCCAGATAGAGGCAAGGCCAGTCGTCAAGGTCTACGAAAAACATATAAAGAAATATAAACTCAATTACATTGGAATAGAGTCCTTAATCAGATGGGCGATACGGTGCAAGACAATAAGACTTTTAATGCAGCATTTTTCAATACCTAGAGATCAAGGCTATTGACGAACTAACCGACGTTGTAACATGAGGTCGATACTACTAATTACGCCTGTGTGTACACGCCTTTAATATATTACAACGAAATACCCGATATAAATGTCTGAATGTATATATTTATAGCAATTACATAAATATTTGCATTGTTAAAACAGATCAACGAAAACACTGATTCACTTTTTAAGCGTCCCACTTATTAGTTACTTCATGACAGTGTTTTCATTGTCACAGTATGACGTCACAGTTTGTTTTGAATATTTTTAAATATAGAACACACACAGATAATACAATATTGATAAATTTTAAAATCCATATTTTTAAATTAAGAACACGAATTTTATTTAATCTATACTGACTTGTATAATAACAAATAGTAATATACTTTTTTTTAATTACCGAAAATGGCAAAACAAATACAGATTAAGCAAAACTAGGTCATGGATGTCCAAACTATTTTTCGTTGCGAACCCAATTAATATGAACAGAGAGAGAGAATACAGCGTATAATGGATGTGTGAAAGAGATGGTGAATGTTTTAGTATATTCTAAGGACACTCGACTTAGTAGCAATTAGTGTAGTGGTTTATTTGTGTTATTTAATTAATATATTTATTTTAATATTAATTATTTTAATATTCCAAACTTATTTACGTGTGTAATTACGTTATATTTCAAGTGTAGAAAATGTTGCTAACATTACGAAAACCAAACGTGTCATTTCAACTTAGCGTCTGAGGTTAATTGTGAAATTACTAATTTACTTTACGTAAGTCTTCAAAACATTAAAAACTCTTTGAATTTGAAAAAATTCATGCCGATTTCCGAACGAAAGGAATGTTATAATAGGTCTGTGCGTTTTAAGAAAATTGGCGCGAACTTTTATTAGTAAGATTTGACGTCTATTAGGAAGTCGATATAATCAGAGCATCCGAGGGGCGGTGCGGGTTATATCAATGTAGGCCAAGGTTACATGACCAGTGAAGCGTGACCTCTGAGATAGTAATATCGCTCCCACCTTTGTGTATGATATGTAAGAACGAGAGGGGCGCGGGAGATCAAGTTAGATTAGTTGCGCCAAGGATTGCCGATTTTACGAATATAAGAAAGAATTAAATATACGTATGAATAATGAATTTTTATATAGAAATATAGAACTTTCTAAGTATATAATAGTTATTACAATAATACTTTTAAGAAGTTTATTTCAAGTGACTTCGCTGTAAATTAAATTTATTACCACCAGTAAAAGAACACCATTTTACTCCTTTGTCTGTTAACAATTGTAAATTCGATGGTAAAATAAAAAACTAATAAAATAGTTTTGGCCAACCCTTTTGGTTTTACAAAAAGACAGATATTAACGGGATTTTTTTAAGATTTATTACATTTTTTGTAATCGTTTCTGTAATGACAGTTGCCATAAACATTGTTTTTTTTATAATGTTTTGTCTATGGTACTATTTTTTTTAACGTGTTATGTATATTATACTTTTCTGTTATTATTTTATAATAACATCAATATTTTCTAATCTAAGAAAAAATAATGACCCGGATTTTATAAAACAAACTAAAATATTCAGGTATCATAATTATATATTTATTTATATAAAATTATTATTTAATTTATAATTAAACCGAGTCACGTTTTATATTACCATAAATTACAAATTATTGATTTTTGATTTGATCTCATTCCTATAATAGTAATTTGGTACAATATAATAATTACTGCCATGTCATTTATAAATATTGTGCGCTTATTATACTGGCAACATTATTTTTTCATTCCTGTAACAAAAATGAGGTACAATAAGATTAAAGCCATATTTTTATTAAAGTATTGTGTGCTTATTTTTTATACTGGCAATATTATTTCTTTTCTGTAACAGAAATGAAGTACAATATTATTAAATCCATATTTTTATTTAAATATTGTGTGCTATTTTTTACAGTGGCAACATTATTTAGCGTTTCGGCGCGTAAAGTTTTGTCTGCGCATCAGTATATGTGTGTCAAGGAGAACTTTATATTGGAGAAAAATTCGCAAACCTTGAAATATCTAGATTAGAATTAGGACTGTCCGATTTTATTATGTGGGATTTGTATTTTGGGGGATTTTATAATAATTTATTTAGTTTAAGTGACCTTGATACAGTGTAAGTGTTACAAACAATAATGTGAATAATAAATGGATTTGTGTTTGTGTGTGTGTGTGTGAATGTAATTACATAAAATTATAACCTATTAAATTGTTTATTAGTTTTATAATATTTGTGTTTTTCGTTTTTTTTAATTTCATTTATATCTTTTGTGGTCAAATATATCTATTTTGATACCACATTTACTATAAGCCCTTCTGTAATCACTCTCCAACCTAAAATAAGTCTACGAGTGTTCCAAACCCACTGCTCTGAGAACCACACAACAAACTCAGCCGGTTTCTTTTATTGTAATCACTGTTTCACAAACATCAACATATTTACGATATACCTATGTATACAAATAGTTTTATAATTTATGTTTCTATACATCTTATATCATTATTCATTAGATAAAATAATGTCTGTCTGTTTCTAATGTTGTAACTTAATGCCACTGTTTAAAACATTATTTAGTTAAATAGTTATCCTTACAGGTATTATAAATTAATCATATTAAAGGGATATTAGTTGTGGCGGAGTCAGGAATCAAAGCTAGTATGTTTAAATAATAACATAATATGCCATGAAGTAACAACATGATGAATTCTTTTGATAAACTTTAATTGATAAACCTAAAGCAACAACCTATTATCGGGGTGAATGGTCTACTCACTCCACTTTTGGATGAAATAAATTATTTATTAAGTAAATACTAATTTTACATTCATATATTTTGATTTAGTTATAATAATAAAAAAGTACTATAAATATTCGAATAAATTATTAATCGGGTAATGTAATAGCTGCTTAAAATAGAATTCAGAGAAAATAATATATATACATATATACATATATATGTTTTGTACACAAGTATGTTGTCGGTACGTCGGTATGACATAACTTTCTCTAAGACGTCCCTAATTTACATTTAAGATGCATTTAATAAAGACGCGAACAGCTGAGACACGTAATCTGTGACGCTGCACTTTCACTCTCCAATGCGCAGGCGCATGCGGAAAGCGTTTATTGATACCATTCATTTACTGACTCTATTTATATACACATCCAATCTATCAAACACTAGATCAACTAGCGTACTAACAGCGTATAGTGAAAATCGAGCGAGCTTATGATTGGTGAATTTGCCTAAAAATAGTACGCTTAAAATTGGATAGTGTGGTAAGTCCATAAACGAAATCTAAATTATTACATAAAATTTGACTTGTTCGTATTGCCTTATACGGTAACGTAATCTTTAGTTTCATTAATCTAAAGATTAATGAAATACCATCTGCTAGCTTTGTTTAAGTGAAAGTTATATAGTTTTTTTTTGCTTTCGTGGAATGAGATCATTTGTTTTCTGTATCTACGAGAAATGTAAAACAAATTTTGTAGTAAGCCTTCGTTGAAGTGGGTGCAATATTTGAATATCTTCCATTTTGCCACCAATGTCTTCGGACTCTTTCCATCCACACATTCTCTTCTCTTCTCATTATTAATGATAATGACTTTAATGTTACATCTAGAAAGTATAATGAATAGTAGATCATTTATGTATTAATTAATGATTGTATCTCGTTTGCGAGATGATAATGATTAATACATTAATTATATAATCGATTTGTTTACGAAATCTTATGGTACCTTGTATAACTCGTTAAATTTAATTGGATATAGGTATTGATTTCAACCACTTCATTATCAAATCTATCGTGCGCTAAATCTAGCATGCTAACATCGTATAGTGTAAATGTATTCTGTTAGCTTGTGATTGGTGGATACACTTAGTGCGCTAAAATTGGATTATAATATCTGAATCAGGCTTAAAATTAATGATCTAATAAAATATTATAGAAGAAGTTATTTTATTTGTAAGATTATACAAGAATCCTAGCAACAGAATCATTGCAATCACTTTATGTATAATTATAACCTGACGATTATTGGTATAGTAGCTCATAATATATAACTGTCTCGCTCTATAACCAATATATCGGGATGGAGGGACAGGGACGGGTGTCATGCGTTAACAGCTCATGATAAGGGCAAGGTCATTCATTGTCTGATAAGAACTTATCTTTCCCTTCGGACTTGTAATTCCGTGTATCTACTTGTAAGGGTTGCCTGGTTTGTGGTTGTAATTTGGAGAATTTCCAAATCATTCACTAATCTATTCTGAATGTAAATATAGATAGCAGTCCTCATCTATCTAGATAATACTACTAGATATAGTCAAATATTACAACTATAATTAACATATACAAAATAGTATATCTCGTCTAATTGGGACATTTAATGTCGGGACGATGACAACAATTTTGACAAACGAATTAAATTATTATTAATATCATTCTTATGAAGACAAATATACAAACTAACAAAAATGGCTGCGATATGGAAACTTGTATCAAGTATTGTAACAATTACAGATTATTAAACATAATAATAAATTAATACTATAATATAATATATTTATAAATTATAATTCCCATTGTATTATTTATTACCTATCAATATATAAATTAAATTAATTACGTGATGTCGATTGTCCGTGAGAAAGTTATGAAATTTATTTATATATATATATATATATATATGTATGTGTGGTTTTTTTAAATTCTCACATTTAAAATTTATTGAAGAGTTGTAGCATTGTTTTTTTTAATATGGCAATAATTATTTCGAATTTCTTTTTTTTTTTTTAATTCTAGCATTATGTTTTTTCTCAATATGGCTATGTTGATTCATAATTCCATTTTTTTAAATATATATTTTTTAATTTTGTTATTTTGCGTATTATCTGCAAATACGGCTTTTATTATTATTATTGTTAGATATTTATCTGAGAAATCAAGTAAACATATTTTTAATAAAAAAAACTCTTTCATAAACTGCGCAATGGCAGTACACAAGGACAGATTAGTTTACTTCTTTACTACGTTTATTATTTGCATTGTTTTTTATTATATATTTGTGTTGCTGTTATTGTTAATCAAAATAATAATTACCAAACTGAATGAGGTAATAAATATAAGTAAAAAACTGTGTAATTAATAAATCAAATAACAATATTACGATTAATAAAAGTGAACGTAAGATTTTTAATATTTAATATTTTTTAACCCAAAATAGCCTTGAATAATGAAATCCTGGAATCAGTTTCAAGGTTACCGGTAATGTAATGCAATGCGGTAATAAACAATAATAATATATAAAATAAAAATAATTTTTATATCATATTATATATTTGATATATTAATTTCATAAACAACCTTTTAACTCACCGCATCCAAAATGCAATCCAATTGTGCACATCCGTCCACAAACACAAAAAATCTCCTATAATATAAATCAATCAAAATCATCCAAATCAAAAAAAAAAAATCTCTTGTGCACGTAACACTGTCACTGACACGGCGGGCAACGCGTGCACTCCGCTCGGCGTACCTCGAGTCACTGAACCGGCCGCGCGCCCCGTCAGCCGTCAACACGCCACTGACTTCGGATATCTATTGGAACCCTGAAATTTAAGTTCAGAAATCGGGTCAAAAGTTTTATGTTATTAAAAAAAATTGTAATAAATGATTTTGAAAAGAGAATTTATTATATATATTAATTTAAAATTAAATATTTCATTGCATTATTTGTGGGATAGGACTCAAAGGCTGAAGGCCGGTCTGTCACGTGTTAAGGCAGATTTACACATAATTTGTAACATTAACAGCTGAGACTGTAATCGTCGTGCCATTCATACTTGACAATAATTAATGTTAAGCGTTTAGCTTAAAAGTTCATTATACAGGATGTTTTATTTATATAAAACCTTAAACTTTGTTAGTCAGTAAATTAAAAAAAAACAGCATAGGTATTTCAAGTAATAAAAAAAATGTTTTTTTTTAGATTTGTCTAAAAATAATGTTTAACTGAAGTTAACGAAAACGAGCAACAAGATAACTGAAAATTATGGAAAATAAGTTCATTAAAATTCGTCATAAACAGATTATTATTAGCACATGCAATAGGAAAAGCAAAAAAAAAAAAATAATGACAATGAATACAGATAAATAAGAAGAAGAAAACGTAATAAAACAAACTACAGTCAATATTTGTTTTAAATATATGAATTTAAAAAATAATTAATTAAAAAAAACCGTTTCCTGAAAACGAAGAAATCAATTTCTCTCATCATTTAAATGAATATACCAATTAAATACAATAAAATGAATAAACGCGAGGACAACCGACGTTTCACGACCATAGCCGAGCGTTGCCGATGATAGCCGACGGGTGGCGGCCGCGAGCGAGGCCGCGGAAGCTCGTCAAGGTAAGTTCTTTTCCCCCAACTACGTCACCGTATTGTTGGCACTCTTAATTAAGTACCAACATTATAAAGATAATATTGTATTAAAGATATGTTTTAATTATTATAAAATATTTTGGTTTTTCAAGGCTACAATGCCTAGGAACCTCGAAGAATGAAGTCATACGTTTTTGTAAATTAGTCAAGATGGAGTCGTTAAAATAGTAAATTTAAAGGGTTTTTTATCTAGAATACATGAAATAAAACTCGATACAACAAAAGCATAATATTATATAATATATATTGTTACAGTTCTCGTTCCAGAGACAATGATCGTGAAGTGAAAGTACTGACGGACAGTCCTGGAGATTGTTTTAACAGAGTAACAAATAAACATACATATATACATATTATATATATTGTTACAATGTTTCATTTGACAATAATATTTGCTTTATATTAAATACAGAATGAAAAATTGAATGAGCCAGGACTCGAATTTGCGACCTCTGGGAGTTGGAGATGTGAACTAAAGAACGATAAAAATCAATGAACTAACATTTATAGATAACATTTCTACATTTTTAATTTTAATAGTTATTTTATGAAACAGAGTTATTCAATGAAACTTCAAAATCGACTCGAACTTAGTCTCAGGTTTGAGTCCTGTGTCTAACATCCATATCTAAAATAATACCATAAACGAATAGTTGCTGTTAATAAATCAAATACTTATATTAAAAAAAAAGGTTTTTAAATTTCTTTATAAATATATAAACCCTAAATATAAAATCTATAGTATAAAAGTAAGAAAATAATTAAAAATATAATTAATTTGTTTTAAATAGAGTTGTTGATAAAGTATTTAATTCTTCGAGTATCGTTATCTCTCTCTAATCATGGAATGACTGAACATATTTTGATCAAACATAACTAAAAACGATAGTTTGAAAACGCTGGATATTTCCAATTCGTGAAAATTTAGATTTCATTTATAAAAAAACAGTTTCACAATATTTAAAGAAAGAATCCGACATATTGTTTTATCAAACATCCATCTATCAACCAAAGTATTAAATTCTGTCTATTACTATATATATATATATATATATATATATATATATTAATATATTAGTATAATATATACATAACCACAACCATGGAGCGACCCTCGCACTATTTGACCTATGACAACTTAGCACGTCGCAAATTTTAAGGTTCAATTCTTAGTGCGAAGTTACGAAAGTTTAGTGCACTCCAGCCTTGGCTAAGGTCACCGTAAGGTCACTGGGAGGTCACGTGAACCTTGCTGCAACATGTACGAAAAGGGCACTTAGCGTTTTAATTACTTCCTCACACTGTTTCCGAAATTACTGTATTTAGCAATTTTACGGAAAACGCCTTAACGGGTAACATGTTCAACTGAATTATTTTTCTCAATTAATTAGTATAAAGTATCACATCTTCCTCACATGTATTTATTATTCATGCTTGTAATTTATATTATGAGAGTACAGTCAGTAATTTTCGTCTGAACTAAGAAGTATAAAACTTTTATAAAATTATTTTGAACCTTGGTGTGACCTTGATGCGATATTGAAGGATGTTTAATTGCTATAACATTGATACTAAATTATGTAGTTTATAAGATATTTACTTCCAATAAACTTTGCAGTTTTTTTGCTGTAACTTCCTTTACAAAATCCTGTCTTATTGCACCTATTCAATATGTCAGGAGTCTTGTGTCCAAATTTCAGCTTTCTAGGTATTACGGTTTGGGCTGTAGAGCGATGAATGAGTCAGTGAGTGTCTTTGTGTTTTATATATTAAGATATATTAAGAAGAAGAAGATAAAATATATATCTTATATATGTTAGTTACAGTTCCAAAGGATAGGTCCATTTAGAAAAACTAGCGAGAAAGTCCATGAATTACAGACAACCGTATTTATTTATTTATATATTTGAATTAATAAAAATTATCATTTTTTTAAACGAGAGTGTCTCACACACACACACACACACACACACACACACACACACATCACAATCACACAATCACACTTATCGAAATAAGCCATCCTGTGATGACTCTCTTCAACTTATATTAAGGCTAGTGTTCCAAACGCCTGCTCTGAAGAACCACACAAGAAACTCATAGGTATTTCTTTATTGTGATCACTGTTTGTGTCATAATGAGCATAAAAAGATTTAAACAGAAAATATTAATCATAAGAGAAGGGTTAGTGACGAAAAGGGGCTATTTTCGGAGATCCTAGAACATAATGTTTTCAAAATATATAGTTTTTAAGCAATTGCTGGATAAATATTCATTTCAATATGTATACAGTATGTAGCATCTTTATTATTCTAAAATTCCTTTATTCATACTTTCACAAGTTCTCATCATCGACCCATCATCCAATCTATCAAACGCTAAATCAACTAGCACATATATGTATATATATATATGTATATATATATATATAATGTATTATATAATATGGTACAATATGGTACAACACTTAGTGTCCGTAAACTTACACCGAAACCACAACACTACCAGGTTTCTCTTTATTATATAATATATATTATTATTAAAGGATGAAAGAAAATTATTTGGTAAAAAATATATAACTTGAGTCTTATAACAATCATATCTTATTTATTTTAGTAATTTTTTATTAACAAATGTATATCAAAAGGAGATATATTTTGGGATAAAAATAGATGAAAAATCTTCTAATTAATAAAAAAAATAGTTTTAACGTTCAAAACTAATATTTAATTACAATTAGTATAAGTGTATAATGCAAGCTTTTTGTTTTACACCTCTTTGATTATTTTACAGTGAAATTGTAGTGAAATGGTAAGATTATAAGACTACGACCGTAGACTTTAATATTATAGCAATAATAATAAACAAATTCATATTATTCGCTTTTGAGTATTTATACTCTCTAGAATATAAAACTAAAATAATATAAACATATATACCAACTCTTGAGGGTTGAAATTTGAGGAAACATTATCCTTAGTCATTTAAGTTCTAAGAAAAATGGCGCCCAAAATTACTATCTATAAGACCAGCAGTCAGAACGTTACCTGTATAGTCAGTGAGTCAGAGATTCTATATACGTACTAGTTGTGCCCGCATCTTCGTTCGTGTGGATTTTCCTTTTCAACATTGAATTGCAAAAGTTTGAGGCAAATCAACTAAATAGTTTGTTAATAATATTTTTATCGAACTTAAAACAAAGGGAGTATGGCGTTATTTTAATTATATATATTTTTATTTATAAGACACAAGATGTTAAGTACAGGTTACAATAATCCGTGACTGTGATCACATCTGATAACTTGTTCCAGAGATAAGTTCGCACAAACAAACAGAAACGATTATTCATAAATGTAGAAATTTCTAAAAATATTTTTTTTGTGTCCAATATTTTACTAAAGCAATGTTTTCTCCCAAACTGTTATATGTACAGACAGTCACACATTTATTGTATGTATATATATATTTCATTGACAAATAAATTAATTGCAACATTTCCTCCTGATTTAATACACTAGTGATGTACCGTTACTCCATGTTTTAATTTAACGACTTAATTAATTTGCACCTTCCAGCTCGTCAATCTCTTAACTAATAAATAAAACTCTGATTAATTGCATTTTATTTAAATCTCATATATATATAAATAAATGAAGTGTCTCTTTGTTATTTCAAAGTAACAGCTTTCATTATATGCATATGAAAGTATATATGGTAGTTATATAAAAAAACAATTAAAAAAAATCTGTCTGTCTGTTCGTTGGTTCCGGCTAATCTCTAAAACGACTGGTTCGATTTTAACAGGACTTTCATTGGGATATAGCTGACATAAGGAGTAACTTATACAACTTTATTCTAAAAAAATATGCAAACGAAGTCATGGGCTGAGCTAGTGCATAAACACATTTGTGAAAATCAACATTAATTTACGAGTGAAAATCTAAATATAATATAATATATAGAAAAACTCGCTGGAGCTTTTTATCGTAAACTTATCAGCTACTAAAGGCGTGTTCACATACGTTCAGATTATAAAGGTATATACACATTACTTTTAAGAGGTACATTATAAAGGCGTGTTCACATTAAATAGCTCACATATTAAAGACTAAATATTATTATATATAGCACATTCCATACGAAATTTTAGTCTTAATTTCAACACCGGACAATATAAAATAGCGAAAAATATATATTTTCATTGCAGTTACATTAGTTGCATAAGAGCTGCGCGGGCGCAGTGAAAGTAACATGCAAATTGTTAGATCTAGTATTCTTATAAGAATCTTATTGTAAATAACTTGATTACTGTTCAGTATTTGTTTTATATATTTTATTGTTTTTTTCTTATATACTTATAGTGAATTTAGATTTACTAAGTATCTATTACATAATACCTTTCCATTGTCTTCCTTCCTAGTATTGTCCGAAACTAAAACGGCATAAACCTTTTCCACTCTAGAATCTTTTGAAGGCATTGTTTAGAATTTAGTATTAGAATCTAAAAGTATAATAAAATAGTATCGGGGACAAATTTTTAGTTATATATATATTTTTATAGCAATTTTTTAATACTAGAGACGGTATCGTATATTGAACGTTAGCTTTGAAACCAACATTGATTTTTTTGCCTGAACGTGACGTCACAGTCCAAGTCAAAAGCTTAATATCACGTATATTAGATGATATAATAAATGGTCTTCTCTGTATATAAATAGTTTATTTTATTCTAGGTAATTAAATAAATATCGAATTCTTTTTAACCTGAACGTGACGTCACAATAATGTATGTTGGTTTCAGCGTATTTTCGTTATACCGCCTCTATGATACTATTTGATTTTGATATTTAATATAGTTATGTAGTACTACGATAATACGAAGATTTTTTTCTCATATGGAGCATAACGACTCTTTTCAACTATAATAATAATAAAATTAGAAATAAACAAACTTTGTATACGTTTTTGGTGCAGACGAAATTATACTACAGACTATAAAATATTTATATACTTTTACTATCTGTGATATTATTTATAAAACGTGACAAGTTAAACAGATTATAAATATTAAAAATGTAAAGACATCTTAATTAAGATTAGAATAGCTTAATAAAATTTAATTTTGATTACAATGTAAGTATATATGTGTGGGACTAATCAACAAGTACAGATGCATTTCACGCACACAGACGCAACCTGCGCGAGAGCAGCTTACATAACCAGCAGAGTGCATTCACTCTGGGGGGAGGGGGGGTGCATCGTTAAACACGCACACTATGACATAATGGATTATGTTTAATTGTGTTATCTCTTAGAAACTTTTATAAATTATATTACAGGTAATTTTGTGATATAGAAATTACATGTAATTACAGTAATTTTAAATATGTATCTATTGAAATAAAGCATGGTATTATGAAGTCTGATTTTAAGGACTTAAATTTCTCGTGAGTATACGGCGGCGCTTGATACAGATAATATTCAATTAATTATTGTCTTTATACTTATATTATTAGAAAAGGTTATTTAATAAAACCTCCATGAAGTCCAAAGTAGAGTAAATGATCTCTTTTATTAGAAGTAAATTTATGTTTTTTATATAAATATCACAAGTATTTCAGTGCTTTCTAAGTCTTCCCCAGTAACAATCATTGAGCTTAGAAATACGACACTAGCTGGAACTAGCATCTATGCGTCAGTGTGTGTGTGTGTGTGTGCGTCACACACACAGGCGCACTCACTTTCACTTGGCGAACTATTCCTAGGGCGATTTTATATTCGGAAACTGAAAGTTATTTTGTTTATATTTCATTCAAATTAAAATTATTTTTATATCCTTAATATGACTTATGGTTTATTTTTAAAAATATCAATTTTTGATAAAAAGAGGAAAATAAGGATTTTTTTTGGTTATTTTTAAAGAAAAAAAATTTTTTTTTTTTTCAAGACTTTATGAGTAATTTCATTTATTTCTATATATCCAAAATAAAAAAAAATATTGCTTAAAATTGTTACTAATACGAGTAATATTACTCAAAGTGAGTTATTATATAGTCCTAGATGAGGTAGCATTATGAACACAGCCCAACACATCTATTAGAGGCACAATGCGTGTGTGTGTGTGCAAGATTGCACTTTGCGCATGTGTGCGTCTAATGCATCGCTAGATTATATCACATAGAGCTGGTTAACTTTGATTTATTATGGGTTAGCTTTTTAGATTTATTACCATCACAGTACAATACAACTTTTATACTGTCGGGATTTTATATTTTATGTTATATAAATTGCATTCGACATTTCAGTCTCTAAAACAACCTCCTTACGCTCTGGCTGTTCATATTTCGGTAACTTTCTGACAATGTTGAAAATTTAAAAAAAATTACAGATACTAGAAACAGATTTGATAGTTTCAAATAAAGTATTGGGATAAATTTATGAAAAATATTTACATGAATATAGAGGAATAGCTAATAAATATTTTAATGAAGATATATAAAATAATAAAGAAATTCCTTTGCTTTTTTTTTATGTAAAACCATATTTGAGAGAAATGATTTTCTCACCATGTATATATCAGCTCGATGTGGTGTCGGTGCGTGCGGTGGGGGGTGGAGGGTGAGGGGGGTGGGGGGGTTGCGCGCAAAGACGTTCGTTGCTCCCGCGCAGGTCATCGACTCTTTCACCGGCGCACGCGCACGCGACCGCTTTCGCGCGATAACACCCACTTTGTTCATTTGAAAGGAGACAAACATATACCATACCATATAAAGGAGGGAGATGGAAGATGAAAAAATGTGACTAATTAATCTAAGTATCGCGTGCAATGATAGCAATAGTTTTAGTTAATACAATGACCGTTTGCCGAATTATATGGATCTCTCTTTCGTGGAATTATAAAGTGATTGATATATATTTTGTATATGTTATATAATATATACTTAAATATTTCTCAACGAACACCATATCTATATAATATTATTATTATAATATCTAATATTATTTGAGAAAAATCAACCAATTTTTACAGCATCTAGTATTAATTGCTAATAATTAAGTTTTACTTTCTTCCTTAATTTTTCTTTTTATGTACCAAGATTCATGAACCATTAAAAATAATAATAAAAAAATTAAATAAAAGGTTATCTAAATAAATAACAACTTATAATCTATATCTATATAATAATATCTATTTATCTTAAACATGGTGTAGCATTTAATAATAATAATGCCTTAAAAATATAATAAAAAGACAACACCATATAATAAATATATTTTTAAAGACAAAAACATCAGCATGTATATCAAAATGTTAAACGCAGTTTAATCTTAACCGTCATTAATGATTAATTATATATTTATTTTTAAAATTTGTTAAACGACAGTTTATTATTAATGAATTGAATTTTTTATCATTAATTCTAATTAATTATTGATTAATCGCTTCATTTTTGGAACAAATAAAATAAAACCATTTAACTCTCCCTTCACTTAACAACAAAAAAGTCCAGACGATCCATAAATTAAATTAAATTAATATATAAATTAATTATAATAAAACTAAGATTAAAAAAACATCACGCTTTATATAGTAATTACAAGATATTAGTACGCGATATACTAATTATAAATAATTAATTATAAGCATATTGTGTTTACCAATTTTCAATTATTTTGTAGACATCATAATGTCCATCTTTGCAGTTAAAGGGTCATCGATTAATTAAAGAGGGCTCCCCCCCTTTTTTAATTCAAGGGGGTTTCGTGAAATATCATATTTATTTTTTGTGTTAAAAAATTTTTTGCATTATTATTTTGATGCAATTTAGAAAAAATCTTCAACCTCAACCAAACATAATTAAACTACTAGGATCCGCCAACCGTGCGCGGCGGGTGCTGAGCTGAGTCCCTCTTCTTTCTTCTATTCTTGATAACTTTTGAATGGCTAAACATTTTTTCAATCTGTTTTCGCTATAACATCCGCTTTTAGCTCAAACATACATGAGAAAAGTTAGCTAATTATCTCGTCGCATTCTGGAGACAACTAAACACAAAAAAAAGGTCTCCCAAACGGTTAAGAGCTTCGCTTACGCTCTATATTAAGTCCCTTCATTTAAAGAAAATATGAAAAATATACATATAAAAAGAAAACGTGATTTTGGGTAAGCCAAGGGGAGGGATGAATAAAAATCCCACCAAATATCACCAGGGAGGGAAGGATGATTTGAAAATGTACTAAAAACAACGTAATTATATAAATGATTAATTTTATTAATATTACCAAGAGAAAATCATGAAACAAACCATGCAGATGGAGTCGCGGAATCAAACTAGTGTATTAATATTACAAAGTTTATTTGACCTTAATCTTGATGCGAAATGTTTTATTGTGATAAAACTTAATTTTGTTATTCAATGTTACCAGTATCGTTATTATCAAGGATTTACAGATTTTATGAGAAATATATAAAAAAGAACACGTGTAACAACAATATATATATATTTAATGTATATATATATATATATATATATATATAGTTTTTCTGTCTGTTCATAATACAATAACATTATGATGATCCCAAATTTGACATGTAATAAGTGTATTGAATCCTAAGGAATAATATTTTTTGATTTTATACGTTTAGTTAAATTAATGGACGAATTCGGATAAATAAAACAGTTTAAAATAAACTACTTATAATCAGAATTAGTCAGACGCTACGGTCTTTTAGTATCGTTTCTGCAAAACATTTGAAAAATCGGTTAAAATAAAATTAATACACGCGAATTAATTCTGTAACTGTATCTAATACGGATATAAAACAGTTTTATTCTAATTCTTAATGGGAAAATGTGTGAAAAACAAATTTTATAATATATTTTTTTGTAGAACTACAATCATTGGGCTGCAGCTAGTATAAGCTGGCTCAACCGGGGTAGTTCTTCTACTTGAACTAAATTATAGCTATTTTTCATAAAATAAGAAAACTGAATGCTCAAAACTCTTTCTTCCTGTATCCCTTTTCTAAGAGAACCTTTGAAGATACACAAGATTTGCATAAAAAGTTAAATTTCATACAAAAAAAAACAAATATACATATTAATTGAAGCCATTTCTTAAAACGAAAATCATCACTGACAATTGCGAGCAGCATTTATTCAAATACCAAGCAAATAAAACAACTCTCAGTTTACTCTATCAATGAATAAATTGGAAACTACGTGGACGTCACACTATCGCTTTCTGACTGGTGAAAGGAGCGCCATGTTGTATAGATTGAGTTAGGTTAGGATAGTTAGGTTAGGAATTTTGATTTTTTTTTTTATAGTGATAGGTTGAATGTGTTGCCATATAAATAAAATTTGCATTGGTGTTTTTTCTTAAGATGTATATAAGAAATACTGTCTTAATTCTCAAAGTATAATAACATCATAGCTAGCAAAATGTAAATTAGTAATTGTAGATCTTGCCGTTCTTCCAGTATATTTTCATTTAAGAGCAACTGTTGAGTTTCTGAACGGCTCTTTTCAGAAGAGCCGCATTTCGAACTGGTAGCTTACCAGCAAACTGACTACAATGACTTTTTGATGTAATAATTGATTAAAAATGAGTTCAAATGGCAACTTGAATATAGGTATTTGTACTTAAATGTATGAAAATATTTTTGATAGCTTTTTCATATCATCAAGATGTCCAAGAATGACTCCAACACTTTATATCTACGTAGGAAGGCAAACGCTTTTGGTTTATATTATGTATTTTTTAAATGAAGATCATATAATGAGATGAAGTTGAGATAAAAGTGATAGTGTTCCTGAATAATACTCCAGAATACAGAGTAAAACACATTATTATAAGAAATAATGTATTGATCTATAAATATAAACAAAATTGAAGTGTCAGTTTGTGATTTTAAATTAGCAGCTTTTCACTACATACGTTTGAAAGTATATACGGTACCTACATAAAATAATTTTTGTTTTTTTTTTCTATCTGTTTATTCCAGTTAAACTTTGAAACGACTGGTCCGATTTTAATAGCAGTTTCATTGGCGGATAGCTGTTATAAGAAGTAACTTAGGCCAATTTTATTTTAAAAACATGCCGCACGAACGAAGTCGCGGGCATAGTTACTATTTAATTTATATACGTAACATAATAATTTTAAGGAATATATATTTTTTAATTTGGTAAAAGTTTAAATTAATAATATATATACTTATAGTTATTTGAACGTGTGTATGTTTGTTTGTTATTACACATATAATAATGATAACGTGTTAGGCAATCGTGTTAGAAAGGTCTCAATGTCTGACCTTAAGTGGTGGCCACCAATACAATGACAGTTGGTATTCAGGTGCCCTTTGAGAAGAAAATTTAAAATTGGTTGGCGAGATATATTGTCCATAAGATTAAATATGGCGTAATATTAGTTACTGTTATTAATTCTTTTTAAAAAATAAAATAACGTCAAATTAAAAATTACCATATATTATTTTTAATCCTTAAAAAAAACTAAACGTCAAATTATAAATGACAATATTTTTTTTAATAATGCAATGGGCAAAAAAGCTACGACTGTAATAAAAAAAATATATTAATATTATTGTTATTGTATGTTTACGAGTACATTATATTTTAATTACATAGTTACATTAGAGCATTTTGAAATCCCACGGATAATTTTTAAATTTCGAATGAACTTCAATCTCACATCTGTCCATACTTTAAAACATGCAATGAATGAGTAAAAAACACACGTTGAGTGGATTCGAAATGAAAATTGTAAGAGCACATACAAGTTAAATTGAAAATTGATGTTTTGAAGGAGGCTGTCAAAATATTTTCGTTCTGAAATTAGATATTGCACAAAAATTATTATTCTTTTATTTCGTAGCAAAACAATTATATATATTTTTAAAATATATATTCTATTTAAATTACGTACCTTATGAAACTTATAAAATGTACGTGTTATACCAAAATTACATTAACATTGTGTGAATATCGTAACTGTTGATAACCACACAATGGTGAGGCCACGGATTGTTGTATTGTTTTTTTAATTTTTATTTAATGGCCAAATATTAGCGTTTCCGAACGTTAGAGCGAACCGCGAGGCCGCGGCCATCGAGATATTCATCAAACCGTCTGTGTCCTTATACTGCTCTCGGTGTGTATTATACAATTAGAAACTAAAATTTTACACTTCTCGGATAATATAAATACCTCTAGTAACATTTTAAATACAAACACGTAATAATAGTGACTAATAAAACGTTAACAAGGACGATACATCAACTAAAGTAGGCTGAATATTCTCAATGATACAATTTACAATTATATTTATATTATTTGCAACCTTCATTTATAACTATAATCACTAAACCAATTTAGCAATAGATATCTTTGAAATAAATACTTACGTATCATAATTATTTGTTAACTCATTGACATAAGAAAAACTGCACCAAATGATGATTCGTATTACGCAAATATGACATCGTAAAGTTGCTTGTATTATTTATTTATTGATTGTTGAAAAACAATGGCGCTCGCAGTGAGTCAGTGGGTCAAGGCCGCGTCCTACTTACGCAGCCCGTGCGCCGAAATTCGCGGGCTCACTGACAGTTGCTAACCTCAGACCTAGGGAGGGGCCTCATGACTTAAAACTTACGATTCTATAAGATGTTCATCTTTTTGATTTAATTATTATGTTTGTTATTCTTACATTGAAATGAGAATGACCTTTAAGAATTGCCTTAATTCGTTATCTTTCATAAACCTTGCCGAAATTGGAATTTAAGTGATATTTCCGGATTTAAAATTTTAAAACGATTCGGCCATAAGCAAAACACTTCCTACCAATTAAACAAAATTTAATGTTGTTTACATTTAACGAAATATATATATTATTATGCATATCGATTTTTTAAGGTCTTAAAATATATAAATATTAAATATCCTTTTTAGTATAACACGTATATTATTTTATTTTTTTTATGTTAAAAATGGAATGGATTTACGAAGTATAAAAAAATATATATATGGATTTTAGAAATTGCCTGTACCTACTGCGTTGATTTATAGTTACATACTAGTAATAAGTGACCCAAGCAAGCACATCACTACTAATAAAAATGGCATTAGAAGTTACGTAAACCAAGTTTAAGGTTGATCAGATTTCGGGCGGACACTTGTAGTGAATGTTATACCCACATGGTCACTGATGTTTACTCCAAGGTTACATTAGCTACACCCCATTGATTAACACGCGAGATATATTAGAATTTGAAACATTATTTAATATTGTAATGTTTATTTATTTCTTTTTAAAGAAAATGCACTGCTGTTTGTGTCAAGTATATCGAGGTCGCAGTAAAGATGACTTAAACGGCTTATCGTAGTAGGTATATCCCTTAGAAATGTTTAAACGACCCATTTTAAACCTATTTAATGTATTTGGAACACAACAAGGATGTCTTGTCTTGTATAGAATAAAAATATTGATTTCTAAAGTTGTTTGAAGTTAATATATACCTGGTTTTTCAATTATAATCTAACTCTATATAATTAAGAAAATATATGAGTATAAAATTGTAGTTTCAATTACATACTAGTAATAGCGACATCTATGAACGAATAGTACAACCAAACGTCTCAGGACCTAGATATTGATAAAACTTACGCATGTATGTTGTTTTAAAATGGACGATTTAGAGAACAAAATTAATGTACTTTGTTTAGGACCGAAAGGTTCAGGAAAAACGACGTTATTGAAAAAACTTCAGGATGCCGAAGGTATAGATTATACGTACAGTCCCGTGCCAACTGTGGGTACTAATATTTACGATGTGCATTATCTTAATAAACATGGTAAGAAACAAGTGCTCACTATAAGAGAAGTAGGCGGAGAAATGGCTTCTTTATGGAGTAATTATTATGATGGAGTTGAAAAGGTATGATTTTATTCAAGTGTATTTATTAAATAGATTTTTGAACATTCTTTATTTTTAGGTAATATTCGTAGTCGATACATCAAATTTGTGTCAAATTTCCGCTGCTGCTGTCATGCTGTATACGCTACTAACTGAACCGAAACTGAAGAAAGCGAAGGTAATTGATATTTATTTGCTATATTATTTCAATGATTACATTTGTTTTAATGATTTTTTACAGTTCATATTGGTATTAAGTAAAATGGATGCAGCGTACCGACAAATGCGTAATGAGGCGCTGCTTATGCTACAATATGCGCGACTTAGCACCGAGCTACCAAATGCACCAATATTACTTGAAGCTTCACCTCTAACCGGTGAAGGATTGGATATCCTACGAACACATTTAACAGAAACAAAACGAGTAACTGCACCTGTCAGTACATCAAAATAAAATTAGCGAGAACTCTGCGTTTTTATTTCTCTTGACCTACTTCATATAACCATGTAAATCTAGATAATGAGATGAAAAGATACTGAAATTGTTGCAATTATCATTTGCAGATTTCATCAGATAAAAAATGTGATTGTTATATTTGCTAATGTACTTTTATGATTCAGTGATGCATCATACTGAAGGTACTAATTATAAATAACTATTTTATTTCATATTTTTGTAGTATGCTGGCGTATTAAAGGATTAAACTATGTAAATAAAAATTACTTGTATTCTAATTGTTAAGATCTGAACGCTTCCATATTTTTCTTTGTCAATTCAAAAATGACATTTAATTTGAAATAAGTTGTTCATTTTCAAAATATCGATTATTTCGGTTTACATTTAGTATATAATAACGATAATAGTGACTATTATAGTTAAAGCGACATTTTTTTAAATAGGTGAGTATGGATATATCAAAATTATGCCGCAGTTGTATGAAAGAAGTCGCGTCCTGGGAAAAAGAGAACTTTGATGCCAGAGCGGTGGAAATGTTTTGTTTTTGCACTAATATAAAGGTTTGATATATTTTATCATTGAATATTATAACAAATATAAATGTATTTTTTTTTTTAAATATCTATCATCTGAAATTATTTTATAGATAATATATTTTTTTGATAATTTATTAATTTACGCATTTTTATCTACAGACGAATGACGATGAAAAATTGCCAAAACAATTTTGTTACGATTGCATTATTAAAATTGAATCCAGCTACACATTTATAAAAGAAGCACAAAACGTAAACATTACACTAAAAAACATAGCTTCACGGAGTGAAACAAGTATTATCATAAAATCTGACACTGTAAAAAATTGTGAATCTCATGAACATAACAGATTAAGATTAACACTACCAGACTATAAGCTCTCTATTGGAATAAGTAACTATGAACAAAGCACATTTGAAGTAGACAATAATCAAACATTATCTCATATAGAAAATGAACAGATTGAGTTTTTAAAAAAAGATATTCAGGAAGAACCAAATAATTTAATTAAAATAGAAGAAAGTAAAAGTAAAATTATTGATAACTCTAAGAAGAATGTGTGCCCGGTGTGCAGGAAGGTGTTTACATCTAAGAAATGGTTTTCAAAGCATATGGAGAAAGAACATTCAGGCCATAAATACAAATGCATTCACTGTCCTAAGTGTATGTATTTAATAAAAATATGTTTAGATAATATAATAAATAGCTGATGACATCAAATTATGTGATAAACTCTTAATTAAGATAATTTAATATGTTGAAATTTATTTTCAGCATTCTCAAAGCCCTTCCAACTGGCTTATCACTCAACCACACACTCGGAAGAGCGTAAGTTCCCTTGCCCAACCTGTGGGAAGAGCTTCAAACGTCGGAAGCAGCTGACAATCCACATTCGTTCACATTCTGACGTGAGACCGTTTGCTTGTGACAAGTGTTCTATGAGGTTTGTCGTTATACATATTAGTTTTATTGCAAAAGAAAATATTGTTAAAGGATAGATATTCAATATTGTGATAAAACTTTATATTTATTATTCTGGTCATTGCATATATTAATAATTTGAAGTACTTTATTGTATTTAATTTAGCGTTAATATTATCCCGAGTTGTTCTTTTAATACAAAAAAGATTGGCAAAAAAATAAATAAATTGGTATTTTTTAAGTATTGAAAAATATGTGATAAAAATCTTACATTTATTTTAGGTTCAAAGACAAAAGTGTACTAAAATGCCATATGAAGGTACATGATAACGTGAAGCAGTATTTATGCTCATACTGTGGCTGGAGATTTTCGCAAGGTAGTGAATTTATTAACAAATTTCCAAACATCTGATACAAGTTGAAATATATAAGAAATTGTTCTGGAGTGTTTGAATTCAATTTTTTATTACTAATTACATATGTGTTAAACTCACAAAACAACAAAAAAATAAAGAATAAATATTAAACTAATGATGTAAAATATTCTCAATCTAAAATGGTTACATGAAAAGATATCTCCCTAGTCATATATTGTAATGTTTTCGTTTTTCTTAAACCCAGTGAGTAACTCTGCAAATACACGGGCGTTAGGCCAAAATATTAAACTGACGATGAAAAAAATCTAAATTTAAAACTTATAAAGGAAAGTTATATTTCGTGACTAGAGACTGACTATATATTGTAATGTTTTTGTTTCCAGCGAGTAACTTGAAGGTGCACCTCCGCAAGCACACGGGCGTGAAGCCGCACGCGTGTTCGCAGTGCGGGTTCCGCGCCGCCGCCGCATCCTCGCTGCGGCGCCACCAGCGCAGGCACGCGGGCGCCAGGCGACACGTGTGCGACCACTGCAGGAAGGGGTTCTTCGATGCCAGTGGACTGGTAGGATTTTATCTATTGCAGTTTTTTTTTCATTTACCAGCCCTGATTTTTGTAACTGCTACAATTGTAAAATAATGCCCAGGAAGCAATGTGCCAAATGCGAATCAATCGGCTCTTTAAGTTATTTATAACAAGACGGATTTTATCTAAGTCTAGCTGACTTTATATTTGTCTTGTACGAGCCATGATTTTTGTATAACGTGCACAATAATAGATGTAAAACCAAAGGTGAATCATGTGTCAAATATAAAAAAAATCCACCCAAATTAAAAAATTCTGGCAGAAACTTAGAAGTAAGACCAAATGAGAACCATATGCCAAATATCAAATAATCGGCTTAATGATAGAAAATATCTGAGATACGTGTAACCAACTAACATACAGGGTGTTCTCAGGCGCGTCACGCCCGCACACATACGGGTGAGCTGCCCTACCAGTGCCCGGGCTGCGCGCGCGCCTTCACCGACAGCTGGAAGCGGAAGACGCACCTCATGCGGGCGCACCGCCTGCCGCTCGCAGACATACCGCGGATGCGCACAGACGGACGACCACTGGACGTGGAATGAACACTCACTCCTTATATAGATATCTAATGGTGGCCACAAGATATCTAATGGTAGCCACAATATATGTAGTGCTAGCCACAAAATATCTAAAGGTAGCCACAAGATATTTAATGTTAGCCACAAGATATTTAATGGTAGCCACAAGATTTTTAGTGGTAGCCACACATGTAGCGATTTATTGCGTAAATCCACACGTACAAATACACGGTCTATGGAGATTTGAACAAGAATTTAATAAAATTTACTCAGTCAAGTCTGTACTTGCACATCTAATGGCCACGTGTGTGGCTACCATGTACCATAAGTTTTTTCAATGGATCTCAACTTACACCAATCTAGAATATTACAATCTAGTCATTTTTATTTTTATTTACATAAAATATATTGTAATTATAATCATAAAATCAGATATGAAATGAAACCACATATAAATAAATATCTGTATAATAAGTCTGTACAATATCTAAAGATAAATATACATTCACAATAACGCTACAGTTTCATAGTATGTATATGAAAGCACCAACTATCTACAGTTAAAACGGTAGAAATGTAACTGGATGTTTGAAAATTCTATGTAATATTCTATTTACATTTTCTAGTTTTGTGAAGTTTAAATATATTTTCAAATAGAGTTTTAAACGGTAGACCCTGTCGACTTGAAATATTTTTATGAGGAATAATTATTTATAACACACATCTTTAGAACAATAATGGCACTACTGTCTACTATTATAAAATTAAAATAATTAATCTAAAATATATTTTGAACATTTAACAACAACAAATTTGCAAACATCACTGGAAAATATTTGGAAGATACGGTTTATAATGTATTTGTTAAACAGTTGTTTGAACATTTTGTACAATGTTTGACCACTCCACCTTGGATGGTACCAAGTAGAACGCCGGAGCCACCTTCTGACCACACGGACACTTGCAACCTACAAATTATAATAGCAATGTTAAACTAGTAAGCAAATATCAACTATGAATGTATATATCAGTATAGGAACAACATGAAAACAATGCTATAAGGTATTGGAATCACTTGAAGAATATTCTCTATTATTAGAACAATGTCAGAAATCAGACGTACCCATAACCCAGCTGTAGCTTCCAATTTTCCCCCCGCACTGCGGGCAGGCCAGACGTCCCTGCGGGCTGGTAGGGCGCATCCAAGCCATCGGCTCTACGAACCACATGGCGCGGCACGCGGCTCCACTCGCTTCCACTATCGCGCCGTCCACGTGGTGAGAGAAATACTCGTCCTGGTGAATATGGAGTTAGGTCATATCTAAACTAGAATTCATATGTAGGGGCTGACTCCGGTGTGCACATTGTTTTAAACATGTGTCCGATCAGTGATCTTTAATAGAGTAATGTTGCAATTTTTTGTCAAGTAATATATTTGTGTATTAACCTGGTTGGCTCCGTCTTCGCTCTCCTGGAAGCTGTCATCGCTCTTCCCAGGACTGTCAGTGTCCACATTTATTTTAGTGTCCATTAGCTGGCATGCTAAACTCTTTAATTTTTCTATTAAGAGTTGACCGTTTTCTGCACAATATAATCCCGTATGTTTACTCGGGGGTGGTCTTATATTCTTCTTGGCGAGTTCGACCTTGACCTGCTTAGGGATGTGCGGTATTATATTATTCTGGCTAGCCACTATCCTGCGACATTTCTTGCAGCGATAAACTATTGGGTCTGGACGTTCTCTTATTAATCCTGGATCTGGTTTTATTAGATCTGCGAAGCACTGCGGTAGTATTTTGACTGAAAATAATGATTAGTGATTATGGTTTGACAGTCTGTTCGTCTTGAAGGATTGAACATAAAAACCGAACCGAAACTCGAAAATGAGAAAAATATATCATTACAGAAATACACAATTTTTTCTTTATATTTTTCTTTAAAACTAGATAATAGATATTTGCATTTTACATTCTATAATTATTTAAAAAAAATAATTAACTGAAATTATAATTAACATAGTTTACTGTTGTTCTTATAACATGACTGCTTTTCACATCTTATTTAAATAAGATTGACTAAGCAGAGAATATATTAATAATTTATATTCAGTATGTTTGTCACTACTTGATGCCAAGCCACTATTAGATGTTTGTCACTATTAGATGTTAATTCTGTGTTTTTTGAACATAATATTTACAAATTAAAACATGTAATTTCTTCTTTTTTTTTTATGTAATTACCTTGTTTTAATTTCTGTCCTGCCATTTTCAATCTGAATTGCTTATATCTGGGGTCATCTTTGTTAAGACGGTACTCCATGTGACCAAACAGCTTGAGTTGAGCAATGAACCCATTATTGGGGCCGATGAACTTTCTCTTAGACTTTACTAGTACTAGAGCGTCCTCGTAGCACAGACCATACTTTTCCATTACATATCCAATGACCACAGCTGCTGAGCGGGAGACACCGAAGTAACTGAAATAAATTTGGTTTGGTTTAGTTTGGTTGGGTTTGGATTCAATTCTATAATCTTTACTAATTAAATTGCTTTATTTCGACCTTCCATGTAAAATTGATATAAAAGATTGGAAAAGATTTGATAAGTGTATGATTTGTTAAAATCTCTACAATAAACTTTTAATTATTAATGTTTATAATACTAAAATGATATATAATAAATGTTAATTATACTTATTGTGTTATATTAGTTTATTTTATTTGTTGATCTTTGGTACTTTTGTTAGAATAATTGAAATATACAATGATATAATTCGTTGCCAGGGTTTATGCAATCTTTATTTATATATAAAAGTCCTAAGTCACAGTCTAAAATATTTCACTGAACCGATTTCAATTAGATTAAAAAGATTAACAGCTCATCAGATTGTTTGGTCCAACTTGAAGGATAGGATAGTTTTTATCTCAATTACAATCTTGAGGTATTTTATCCATAAAAGGATTAATTTACTTCTAAGTTCTATAAGTTTCCAGTAGATGGTAGTGTTCATAATAAAATATTAGTTGATAATAAACAGGTTATGAAGTAACAGACAAAGTTACTGACAACAGCTTGTATATATATTGTGATATCTCTTATCATAAATTACCAATGCACTAGCACTTTTCCTCCTTGGTTAATAGAATCCTTGATATAATCATTGCATTCGGGTAGATGGCTGATGAGATCCTCTTTTGGTACATCTGCCACTGAAATGTACAAAAATACTTAATACATAATCATAATAAGTGCATTACTAGGAAATAAATCTTATCTGATAGATTATCAGATAAAATTACAGTTACATTTTATCTTAATTACAATCTTTTTGATTTTTTGTGATAATGTTATTAAAGGATTTGTAATTATTAAAAATGCTTAGGTATAAGCACCTACGCTAACGTATTAATGCAACTTTGTTTTATATTGATAGACTTTTTTATTCAGAACAGGCATCAAGCCTGTATTGTTTAAGAATCATTTAACTGAACTGTTATTAAAATAACTTTTATATGTTTGATACATACACTTAATATACTTGATGATGAGACTGGTGCGGTCCAATATGGATCTAGGCAGTGGTACCAGGTCTACCGTGAGGATGTGCGTCACTCCCAGCTGTTCTAGGACTTTGTGGTCTCTTGCACATGCTAGGTTACCTTAAAAATTAAATGCAATATTTTATTATAGTGATGTCACTCTCGTACAACTTTGTCAAAACATATTTAATAAGATTAGTTATACTAAGAACGCAATATTTATTTTAGAATAATATCCTAATTGATTACTTCTATTTTTGCTACTTCAGATATAAATATATGTATATTCACTTACCTAAATACAGACCGTCGTCAATGAGATCGACACTGACATCTAGATTGTCGTCTTCCAAGCCCCGAGTATCACTTGCATGAATTTCAACGTCCGCAATTTGTTTCGCCATTTAACCTGAAAATAAGAACACCACCATATTCAAAATAAAAAGAGGTGTTTAAACATTCTATGAATAACTAAGAATATATGAAAGCTTCTATACAAACGTGAAAGACAAACATTTATTACCTTCGCCAAAGAAAAATCAATACTCCGAAAGCAGTTTGAGCACAAGTATATATTATTCTTTTAAATAGTTCTAGTTTACTCTATAATTAATACAGCACTATTGTTATTAAGAATTTTACATGCAGATAGAAATTATACCTAACCAATTTAAATAACAAGACACTGCTAGTTAATCTTTATGAGAAGCCGCGCGAACTAAATTCAAATCGGAAATTCACCAATTTGTCTCTCCGAATGACACTGACAGTTAGTATTTGACATTAAATATATAATCTTGGATCGTTTACATGTAGCTATAGCTTCTTGCTTATTTGGACATATTTTTATTAAAATATATAAACAAGCATGACATTAGCCATACTTTTAGAAGATGGGGATACTTATTTCTTTGGTTAAGATTAACCCATTAAAACAGTAAAATGGATAAATTAGACTTCATAGACAAAAAAAAATAACTTTTTAAACCTTTACTCGGTTACTCTTTCTGAAAGACTACAGAAAGCAATGATCGTAAGAAACGCATTAACTCGATAGTTTTTTCGTTAACTGACGTAGAAAAATTAGTTTAAAAACACATTTCATTAAATAAAATAGTATTTTCTTCGGTCACAAATCCTGTAACAAAAGAAAGTCCATTTATTTATTTAATAATTTACGAATTGAATTTACGTTATTAGAATCTTTTCATAAAAAAAATACGCTACTGCTTGCTCCAGAGATTTTGTGAGAGATTCAATTACTGTATTATTTAGAGTCTGCAACGGCTTTTAAATCTGCCCATAATTTCAAGTCTAAATAGTTCAGATATAGGATAGAGGAGAAACAATCTTCAATTCTTATTACGGTCCGATACATTAAATTTACTAGGCTTATATAGTTTGTGCTTTGGAACCAAGAGCGTTTCTGGGAAGTTTCGCAACCCGATCTCTTACACACTTTGGCTTAAATATGCACTCCTTTGTCACAAAAATAAAACTCTAGGACTCTTTGGTAAGACCTCCCATGAATGATGCAGAATAATGAATACTTTGCAACCTGCCGACCACAATGCGGCTTTTTTACAGGTATACAAGGTACTCTTTCTCATTTTGTTTATTGCAATACTGTTCCATTCAAAATTGTACATTTCTTCATTAGTATAAGCTATTTATTTGATCTTAACTGCTTTAACCTGATATTTAATGAATCCACTCTCTAATTGTAGATAACTACAAAAAGTATTCTATATTTTGACAACAAGCACAGAGATTAACGTATTATATTATACGCGATAGAGTCCAAGCCTGAATTTTTATTCCTCGTGACTTTTTTTATCATAGTTTAGAAATGTTTTCTCTCAATAATATTAATGCAGATAAATGCCAAATAGTTTTGGATTTTTTTAGTAAAACTGTCAGAATGTGCTGTCTTCTGTCATTTGCGTATGTTACAGGTTCATTTACGAGACAGCGCTGCAGCTTCTTAAAAACCTTTTGGTTTCTTAAAAGTGATATTTTTGTGGTAAATCCATCACATTTTTCAATTTTAAGCGCACTGTTTGAGCCCAAAAGAGCGACTTAAAAGTTTCCACCAATCACAAGCTCGTTAATGGTTTACTTTTTGCCTTTTCACTGTATGAAGTTTGTACGGTCTAAACCTAGGTCCTAGAGCTTGGAAAATTGGACGATGAAATGAGTGCATTATACTTTTAGGTTCACTAAAGCGACAGCGCTAAAGCTGCTTGAATCTTTGTTAAAGCAATGTGAAGCCAAAATATGTTCTTACATCCTAAGAAATATAAATATGACTAAAACTTTAAAGTGAAAGTAAGAATCAACTCACAATATACAAGTTTTTTCTACAAAAACTGACAATTTCAAATTTAAAACATTATACCTTATTTCAACTATATATTTTTTTATTAAAAATTACTATCGATTAACGATTCTTTAAGATTATTAAGATTATAAAGGTAATTTTACTTTATTTCATTTAATTATGTATATATCTAATTTCAATCCTTGTTCTCTATAAGATTTATTTTAATGTCCGTAGTTTTGTTGTTATACGCAATGCTATATCTCTTTATTAAACGACAATATCTAACCTTATATTATAAATTTTATTACCGAGTATTTTTTCGCGAACCCACTTTCTATCCATATGTATTGTATAACCGTGACGCAGCGTTACTGATACTTTCGCAAATTTACACATAATTAGCCAAAATACAATTATAAATGTAATATTTATATTATAACAGCTTAATTGGTTAAATAAAATACAATAATAAATGTTCAAAACATTTTTGAAATAAAAGGGTTCCTAATTGTGTCGATAGATGGCGTTATACGTAAATGTCGTCTTTTAAACAATATTACAGAAAGAGTTATACAATATCAGTGTTAGTTAGTTTGTGAACTTTGGTATATATTCTAAATATATTAAGATTTCAATACATCGAATACAATTTTTCGAAATATTAAATAGTAGTCATAATAAGTGCTTTAGAATTATTATTGCGGTCTTTTTAAAATTATTTATAAAACTAAATACAACTAATAACAATTTAAAATAAACGCCATTTTGAAAATCATAACCTGAGATTCATAGAAACATTTTTAATTAGTCTAATAATTCTTTCGCCTAATTAATTATGAAATGTGAAATAAAATTAACTTTCTATTGCTTTGTTTAATTGTAGTGATGTAATGAAAAATCTCTGGTAGAAATATGAATTATTATTATCTAAAATGTTAGAGGAAAAAAAGTACAAAAAGTTCTTAATATAAATTTAATGTTCACTTTCATAGCATACTGTCTTCCTTGAAACACATTTGGTTTTATATAATTATGTAATCCTATAAATATGGTTGTATTAGTATAATTATATTATTTTCTGATATGGGTTGTATTTTATTTGTAAGAAATCAGTCTTGAAAGTTCCGTTAAGTAAACTAGATCAAACAAATTATCTTTCTGGAGTAAGGAGTCGGGTCGATTGTTATGATTGCGTAAGTTTTTCGTGTTCTCGTGTATTCTGTAATAAATTACACCATATTACAAAATTGGCAAATCAAAAACCCACATATGTTACGAGTTTAAAAATATTTTCCTCATCTTTCGAAATTGAATGACTTGCGTTTCGAGCTCGCAATGAAGAGTTCGAAATTTGAACTAGTTTATAACATAAGATTATTAAGATTAATAATCAGTATTTCATTTATTACTTTCATAATTTACTTAACAAGTTGTTGCAAAACAAAAGTCTGTCCAATCATTTTTAAAACAATACTTAATACTTATTGTCAATGTCACTGGTTTTTTTTAATACGTAGAATTTTAAGAGCTGGATCATAAAAATAAGGCCGAGAAAAAAGAAAAAAAAATTATGACAGTTTCACACTAATAAAATGCTGCATAATTTTATATTACTATGGAGAATGTTTTATGTATTACTAAATAAAGTTCTACATAATAATACTTCAGAGAATGGTAATTTACCAAAGGAAATACATAAAGGTAATGTAACAATACATTTGATTTCGATAAAACACAGCCTGTCACTGGGGGTGTGATAAATCATAATACGACATGTGATGTAACGGAGGTATGACCCGCGACACGGAATGATGGAGTGCTTCCTGGATTGAGCTGATCCACTTGTAACGTGTGGATAGAATTATAATAAATAAATCTCATTGCGACGAATCTTGTCTGATAAATCAAAATATTGGTACATTTTATTAGAATATTATAAAAAAGTAATGGACAAGTGCGAATCGCCTATCGAGGTTTCCGTAGGTATAATTCTTGAATAAAGTCTTGATCTATTAATTGTCATTATTTTAGATTTTACGTGTCATAGACTTTGAAGATGACGGAGGGACGATATTTTTTTTACGAAGGTGTCGTAAAAAATAAATACAAATATTTTTCGAAATATCCACATCTAACCCTTTCATATGATACCTCATACCTCACTTTCATAGTTCTACACCAACGGAAAGTACCCTATCAATTTTGACAACATTGGGAGTGTCGAAATATGGTTCTTGACAGAAAGACAGACCGACAGACGGATAGATTGACGGATAACAAACTGATTCTACAAAGGTTTTTCGGTTAGCTTCTTTTTCTTTTTATGTAGGTACGGAACCCTAAAGAGGTCCTAAGAAAATATGTACACATTTGGTAGTGTGCTTGATTCACAATTAGTTACTTATATTATTTATTTACTAATAATAAAAACTATTACATGAAGCTGATTGAAAAGATTAATTGAGACAGATATTATATGGGTAGGATATGAAGGCGGTGATAAAAATAGCTGGCAGTAGCAATAATAATGAATGATATGATAGTGCTAAATAGATATTAAATAACATCGTTCCATGAGTGTTATGTGTACATAATAATTAATAAATATATATGAAATATTTTAATATTACGTAATATTAAAAAAAATACTTCACGATATTCTCTTATTTAAAATATAAAACACATTAAACTTAGTTTAAAATTATGTTTCTGTCGGATAACAAATGCATTTGTAGATCAAATAAATAATTTCACCTGTCAATAGGTCATTGACCTATCGTTAACAAATTCGCAAAGCATGTGATTTTCAGGTTTTATAAGTTCATTTTATTGTCTATATGTAAGCGCACCATATGACATCCAAAAACAGGGAGCTATCCATCAATCACTAGCACACTAACAGCTTATTAATAGTTTTTACACTATACGATGTTAGTAAACTAATTGACTTAGCGCTTGATAAATTGGATATTGAAAGGGCTTTCATTTATGATATTACATTGATATTAAATACTCGTAATACATAACAAACTCAACATGATTCCCACGCGTTTCATATACGTATTATGACCTCTCCATACATAATAATAGGGTCGCAGTTCAGATTACCAGTAGCTTACGTATATAAAGAAAGTAGAAGAAATCGAGACAATACTGTTGTATAACTACGGGAGATATAATTAAATGAACAGACAGACCCTTATATAACCTGTATTGTGTAATACGCGTTCCCGCGTTTGAAATTTAAGATGGCGGACGCACAATGAACTAACACAGCTATTAGACTATCCAATATATCGAGCGCTAGGTCAACTAGCACACTAACATTTATGAAAAGCCTGTTAGATATAGCGAGCTGCTGATTGGTGGATTTAATTTGCTTTCTTGGAACAACTACTGCTTTAAAAATATTATAACTTGTGTTGATTTATAGATCTTCAATAATTAATATTAAATGATTGTATGTCTCTCACTAAACTATATATAATAGTAATGCAGTAAAATCCGTCTATTCATATTTAAAAAAATACGTGTTCAGTCTGATATGGAATACAAATCAATCGTTTTAAATCGTTTTGTCTAAATGAATGTAAAACTAATGAATAAATTTATTGACTATAATAGACTAGTCCATTCCATTCAACATACACTTTTAATTCCTGAAATTACGAATGTGTGTGAAATATACAAAGGATTTCAATTATAACTATAATTAAAGAGTGCCAGATTAATTTTGAATATTTTTTTGTGATTTTGGTACATATAAGTCTATATATAATATATTTTTCAACAGTATGATTGTTATTTTAGTTTTAATAATGTGTTTATAAATCTTAAATGACAGATAAATTATTATTTTAAGGCAAGCAAAGTCACTGGAAAGACATAGTACTCTAAATATCCTTATATAAAATATACACTTTAACATCTCTAATGATATCTAATTGTTTTATTAATCATATTTATTTCATGAACTCTATTATTAAATAAAAAAAGCTAATTAGATTAATATTGTCATGGAAAAAAAACATTTGTATTTTTTTTTCATCTAATTCCAAAAATACAAAACATCAAGTAAAAGTTTTATAGCACTTTCATAGATATTTAGCACGTTTTTAAAAAATCTATGTCATTCAAGTCTTTCAACAAACACACATACAAAATAAGAGAAAGGTTTTATCAAATTGTTTGTTAAGAATAATAATGCGTAAGATGGTTCAAATTATAATTATAATAAAAGGGTTCACAGATTAAAAAATATTCCATATAAGTCACACAATCATGGGATACTATGTATCTTCACATGGTTTTTACTCTTATCTTCGTGGGACAAACATACATTCTTTATATAAAATATCTAAGAATTTAAGGATAATACAAAACTTTTAATAAGCCTTCAATTCATGACATTGATTTTTTAATTAAATTATATGTTCTTTTAATATTATTGTTAATCATGTGAAGAATTGGACACGTATCGGAGCCCTACAAGGATGTAGCGTCAGCTGGGGCTGCGGCCGACAGTGAAAGTGGCCGTAACTATTATGTCACAGCTCGAAGCACACCAAGCGCCTCTCAGTCGTACTCCGACTATGCCGTAGCGAGCACCTTTGACACAGAACAGTGTCGTGCAAAAAGAATTTAAGACCAGCATGTGCGTGTGATTTAAAAAAAAATGTATCGCATAGTGTTAATTTTTTTAATTATCAGTGCGTCCCGCGGAGTCACCCCGGAACCAGACACTAAGGAGAGCGCACGAGAGGAAAAATTGAGAAGCGCTTTGATAGACGCTTTTCAGAATATCAAAAAAGCCTCAGCCAAAGGCGGACTTGATGATGATCTGGCTTCAGATCTCATAGGGTCTAGAATTCCTCTCCCTCACCAGGTAAAGCCAGAGAAGACGTCGGATAGTTTCGATTTATTCTCCGACGATGATGGTCTAACATTCTCTGAAGCGTTTGGACATGTTGAGACTGAGAGGAGAGTGTCCACAACTGAGAAGTCTCACAATGTACAACATATAGTGAAAACGACAAAGCCGTCAGAGATAACAACAACGAAACCGAACCTCGCGATGGTCAAACTGACGGACACCATACGAAATATAATGAACGAAACGAAAATGCCCTTGAAGTTACCAAAAAATGAGACGGTACTAATGAATCTCGAAAGCATGTTGCGTATTTTAGACGCTCAGATCCTAGTGCAGCAGTGGGAACAGCTCCAGAAGTCTGTGACGGGGCAGTGCCGACAGGATCTACAGGACTATGTGCAGGGTTTACAGCAGAGGCTGCTTTGGGCTTTAAAGAGTAAGTTAATTATATTAAACAAAATCCAGTTTAAAAATTACGAAAATATTAGAAATCTTTCTTGTTATTTACATAAGCGATGGTTTCATTTGAATACGATTACATAAAAATTTGTCTGTTCATGAATCATTATAGGGTAATAAAAATACTCTAAAAAACTCAAAATAAATTTATATAAAAAAAAAGAAAAAATATATATTTATGGAGTTCTTGTGTCAAAATTAAGCACTTTTGATAGAAATAAGATTATGTAAAAAAATATTTATTTAAATCAGAGGATACATGTGTAATTTCATAACCGAATTGGGTAAGCAGCTCCGCCTTTCACGGAGCTCTTAACATTACTTTCGTCAGACATTCTTTAAATGTGTACCACGGACTTAGAGGACATTATAATAATATTCTATAGAAAATGATGAAAAAAAAAAGTTTTTATTAATATGATCTCGAAATAGATATAATAATTATTTATTAAAAAATACTTTTCACTAAAAACTTTTTCTAAAAGACAAATTGTCAAATATTGTTTTTTTTTTTTAGTTTTCCCTCTAAGTGACATTACTTAAATCTTTCGTCTTTAACTTCAACTATTTATAAAAAGTTTAATTATTTTATAAAATATAAATAAATTAAAAATAAATAAATAAAATCACCGATTACATAACGTGTAATGATTTACAAATATAAGGCGTCTAAGTTTAACTTAAATTAAATATTTATATATTTCAACATTAAATTAATTCGTTTCATAATATAACTTTTTTAATACATTAAAAGCGTTAAAAGCACAGATATACCTTTATTTTAGTAATATATAGCCAATATTTACTTTGTATTCTTCGACGATCGGTCGGTAAGTTGTTTGTTTTTTAATTATCGACAAATATTTGCGGGACGAAGTGCGATAAAAATAAGTTTCTCTATTGATAAATCGTGAGGAATTTGTTAACTTTATATTATAAAATTCTTTATGAGATTTATTTTATTTTTTATCTGGATATTTCGAAAAATAAAACTCGCTTTGACATATAAAATTCTTATGAAACGTCATATGGTAAGTAGAAGTTCATATATTAGTTGAAGTCAGATGATTGATGATGGTAAATGGTTATCTAATTATAAAAACTTCTTATTATAACCTTTTAGAAGACTAATAAAGTTATAAAACTTAGACCACTAATTAATTATATAGAAAACTACTAAATATTTGTTATAATAATTTCAAATTAATTTCGCGCCAAAACATCTAGTTCCGTTGCCTCATTTAGTTATTATATTTTCGCCATTTTTAATATTCAACTTTTATAAATCGAAATTATTTAGCCTATTTATATACTTATTTTATGTAATTGTTTATTTTTTTTTGAAAATTTAATACTAAATACATAACTAATTTATTTCATGAAAAATGTTTTTTTTTTAATAATTTCCGGTAAAATTATTTCTTTATCTTAGACGGAGACGAGTTTTCTTGACAACATACCAATATGGAAGAATAAACAAAACTGTCGGTATTATGAACGACTTGTTCAAATAAAATAGTATTGAATAAGCGTCACCAAATAGTTCATTTTTTTTATTTGAACCGACATTTCAATTATTTAAACGGTCAAGCAGTATGGATGTAAAATAATCAACTGTATTGAGGCTTTTGTGTAATTAAAAAAATATATATATTGTCTATCATTATTTCATTATAATTTAGAAACACTATGATACGCCTAACAGAATAATTTAGACAATTATCAAGTTACTTCGTGTTTAATTGTAGGTAATTTCTTTTGCAACATATTAAGTAACAATATTTTTTTTATATTTTGGCTTTATGTGTGTGATCCTTGAGTTATAAAGTTTGTTGCGATTGTTAAAAAATAAATGTGACAGTTACGAGTATTTTTATTCATAACAATTCGCATTTCATGTAATTGTTTATAAACATGAGTAATAATTCTAAAAGTCTGTTATAACAAATTATATATAATGTTACTTATTAATAACCGTTCTACGGCCCGTCTATACAAGGTATGCCGAAATATGACGCCACTGTTACGCATAGATATAATCACGTAAGAAAGATCGTAATTATTATGAAATATTTTTTTTGGTGACTTGATTTCACAGAATGACAAAACGATCAATAGCATTAGAATATGTTTTTTATTTACAAATATTTTAATATAGAATTTGATTAATTTATTAATATTTTATGAAATAGTATTTTGCTGGGGTATACGTCCTTGTTGTTTCTCTCTGTGTATGTGTGCGTGTGGGATATCGTGTTGCTATTCTATATAAGAAAAGTTCAACATATAATTTCTTAAACATAACTCGCTTAAAATATAATATCCACTTCTTAATCAAAAATATCAATAACAGTCAATCCCTCCCAATTACAACAACTTATAAAGGAAACACAAATACACTCGACAAACCCGTACATACCAAACTTTAACAAATAATCACTTAGAATTACGTACATAATATGTTATTAACTAAATAATTTCCATACATCTCTAATATGTCATAAATTATATTAATTATTTTTTACCTTTCATTTTAACATGAAATCTCATCACTGACGAAATATCTTCATTAAGACACCTCCATAGAATAATATGAATCATATTTTACGACACGTATTTACAAATACAAAATACAGGCAATTTGTAGCTGTTAATAATATTTTGTAAGATCTTGACGATTTGTGGATAATATAAGACAATAATATCATATAGTCGTATATAAAAAATAATGTTTGTCTGTATGTTATCTCAAAAACTACTAAGATTTAAAAAAATCCACCATCTGTCGAAAGCTACATTAAAAAATAACATGTCTATTTCTTATCCAGATATTACAACGGAATGCGGAGTTATCCCTAAAATTGTAATATGCAAATTCTTAGTACTCTTAACCACAAAAGATACCCAAAAAAGGTTTGTTGGAGTATATATATATGTACTAGAAGTTCTCGCGACTCTGCCCGCTTAGATTAGAAAAGGAAATAATTTGTAAAAAAGAAAACAAAAAAATCACCATTGCATGCATGTTAAGGCATTTCCAACATCTTCTATTTTTTTAAAGTATTTTCTGTGTTATATATATATGTACGTATAGTAAATATGTACGTATTTATGTATGTAAGTACCTATGCATGCATGAATGTATGTATCTATGTACGTATATACGTAGTACGTATATATATGTATGTGTGTAGGTATGCATGTATATATGTTCTGACGAAATAAATTATAATTACATAAATAATGTTTCAAAATATTTATTATTATATTATTATGGGTGTTACAAATAATTTTCGTAATACTTTTAATGGCACAGTCCGGTCGAGCTTTACGTTCTTCGCAAGTTACTTGTATTACCCAATATTAGATAAAAACTTTTACCAACACCACACTCGAAAAGGAAGTGGAACGGTTAAGAAATTATAAGAACATACGAACATCTCTACATACTTTTATATATATATATATATATATATCATTGTAGTGTTGCTGATATCAAATTATTTTAATAAACGTCTAATAATTTTATTATTAATATAGATAGTTTTATTATTTTTAACTATTCCGAATGAAAATTAACACCGTCTGAGATAGAAAGATACAATAAAACACATCAACAAAAGTAAAAGTATAAAACATAAAAAAATTATATATATCTTTGCATGTCTATATATTATTGTATAATTATTCACGTGCCTATGTCGGTAGCATTAGTATATATATATATTTATATTTGTTTAGACTTATTACGTCCGTCTTTCGTACAAATTAGCTGTATGCCATTTATTTATAACAAATAATTGCACACACATACACACACACGCACACACACTCATACACTCATAGGTCTATAGAGTGTAGATATAAACCCACACACTATTTCTTGTTTAAAGGAAGCGCAGCCTACTCGTGGTACACTTCCTATGGTGTGCACTAGGCCTAGGTTACGTGTGGTCTGCGCGTGCGCACACTACACTATGTCCAATACAACTTTACTTTCTATTGTAGTTTGTGTATCGAAGGGTTTATTTAATGTATCATTATAGTTAACGCGTGATCATTTATATGGTTAGGAAAATCATACATTATTTGTGTGTGTGTGTGTGTGTATGTGTGTGTGGTAGGCTCGTACTATACGTGTTTTAGAAAAGATATATATGTATATATATTTTATTTGTGAGTGTGTGTGTGTGTCTTTCTCAGTAATATTAATTATTTGGTAATTAAAATAATCATAGATGCGTGTCTCGGAATACAGCACGTGGGAATGTGGAGTTCATTACCGAAGATAATAAATGGATAAAAATACAATGGCGTGTATTTGAATGTTTTCAATATCCAAGGTATATAAGCTTTACGTTATATACAAATCTCTATATATAAATCCCGTGTCACGCTGTTCGTCTGTCTGTTTGTGCTAATCTTTGAAACCACTGAATCAATTTCAATGATTTAGATATCTATTTTTTTGTCCAATTTAGATAGTTTTTAACTCGATTAATAGTTTTGAATTTTTTTTCTAATTTGATGATATTTATACATGAAGGTTTTAATTCAATTTTAAGTTCTATAATTTTCTAATGGATGGCGGTGTTAATAATAAAATTTTAATTTAAAATAGTTTGTTGCAGCAGACGAAGACGCTGCAACAGTAACAACAGACGCAGTAATATATCTATAAAAATGACTTTCTAATATTACACCATATTGTAATATAAATAATAAATTATGTAATAAAAACTTGTATATTTGGTAATTCTGTTATAACCAATAGAAATAATGAGTTAACTATCGAAAGACAAATTACAATTTGTCTGACTTACATTTTGTCTGACTTACTTATTTACTAAGTCTGAATTGTCAAGAAATTCAAGAATTATTACGACTTCAAAAGAAATCTCAAAATGTACATATTAAAAGAATCAAACAAAGGAGGCCTATATCAAAAATAAAATATTAATATAGATAAAAAAAATGTTTTATACACAAATACATACAAAAGAATATATAAAACCTATTTAGAAGAATATAATAATTCAACCAATGAGTGATATTTTAGCATTCACTATCTTAGTAACAAGATAATACCCGAGAATTATTTACACAACAACCAACCGGTCGCGATGTGGACATATTTACGTAAAGAAATTACCCAAAATATTATATAATGGGGATTACCAGTAGTTATAATATATCTTAATTGCATATTTAATGATTTTATTGCTTGGATTAAAATTTTTGCACAATTTTTTGGTAATCGTTTAAGATGGCAACACTTTTTTTTTTCGTGTTTTAATACTGTAGTGAAAATGTATCTCAGAGGTCAAGCCTCTGAGATACATTTTCACTATTATTATATATAGTATTTTCTGTGAGTCTGTATTAACGATTTTTTTACTCTATATAAAAAAAAACAAATTAAGGTACCATGGCTGAAAATGTATAGACAATTCCATATAATATTTAAAAATAAACGCCTCTACTGCATAACCAGAGACAAGATTTCAGCGGAAGTCGTTAAAAGCAATTTATTAAAATTAATTCAAGTGCAATTTCAAGTACTTTATTCTCACCTTGTATAATGAACGTTATTTAAGTTTTATTTTAGCACTTACTCAATTCATGTTTGTATCTGAACGCGGAAGTAAAACCTCTTTTCTGTACAATATAATATCGAAAATATTTTCTTAATAAGTTCTTTTTTAAACACATACAGGATATTTCTGTAGTATTTCATAGTTTTTAAAATTGTATTCCAAAAAGCATTAAGAGTAATTAATAAATAATGGTCTGGTCATTTATCTGATGAAATAAATAATTATACCCCATATTGTCCTCATTCAAAACAAAAGATGAATACAGCCGACCTTCGCTCACATTTGTATTCTTTAAGGGCTTAAAAGATAATCATATATTCATTTTGATTTGACAGCAGATTGAATGACATTAAAACAACTGTCAGAAAGGAGCGGCAAAATCACCGGGAACTGTCAGTAAATGGCAGTAAAGATAAGGCGAAACATTTAGCATTTACACAAATATCTATATTATCTATGATATTAAATATATATATATTTTTAATGTTAATAGAGATTTTGAAATAGATAAAATAAGCGATGTTGAGGATGATACCACATTGCATATGGGTGACCGTGTTAGGCATAACCTGCCACGTAATAAACTCGTTGACACACTTGAATTGTGATTATCTCGGTATCACTTGAGTAATTATGATGCAACATTAACATTTTTACATTATAACTTATTTTCGCCAAAATTCGAGATCGCCGAGATGGTTAAGTGTCGTAATTTTTATAAGAAAGTGGCGAGCTAAGGCGGTCAAAGGCAAGCGAGACGTGCATATTAATTGTACTAGTGCGAAAGAGACGGACAATGACAGTTGCGTAAGCGTCGGTTCGATACTCACAAATTTTAATCGCCTTAACGATTATACAAGAAAACTATTTGTTTTGATTAATTTAAATATTACGAAAGTTTAATTGTAGAAATATATTTAATTAAATAAAATTAATTAATTTATTATTGTTATTAAATATATATAATACAAATAAGATATGATTTAGGGATTTTATAATAATGTAAAGGCCATATCAATCATAGTTAAATTAAAGGTAATGCCGTGCGTGTGTAAACATCTTAGTAAATTGCTAAGAATTACTATGAGATAAAATAATGACAGTGAATTTGAATTAAAATTATATTTTATAAGTAAAAATGTCTCTGACGCATGTTAGAAAATGTGGAAGGACATTTCCATCCCAAATAATAGGAAGAAGGACAGCTATGATATATATATATATATATATATTTACCACTCAATGACTCGTCACGAAATCTCCGAAAGTATCTGTCTGATTAACTAAAGATTTGACATAGTTACTTCTTTTGATGTAGACGTCCACTAAGTTCGGATTTTACGGAATTCCTATCCCAACGTATCTAATTTTTTTGCATTTAGCCAAGTTTTAAACCTGTAGGAGCTATACACTTAACGCCGGGGTAAGATTCGCAAGCGTTACGATGACAACGGATAGTATGACAAAGGTTACCATAGCAACCTATGTTCACATCCAAATTAATAGTGTGCCCAGCGAAGCGGGAGGAAATAAGCTAGTGTATATTTATAGCTATGATGGGATATCTTGATTAAATGTATAGTTTTATTAATTTCAATAGTTATTTACATTTAAATGCGTATGTTGTAAAACTTAAAAAAACCCTACGATATTTTATTATTTATTTGACAGTATTATTATTTTATAGTTATTGCTATCGTGCTATATTTGACGCGATGTTGTAATAAAATATATAAAAAATATATTATTTTATACATATATTATTTTTATATGTTGAAATAATTAAACTTATTTAGTTTCACTAATATTATGTATTTAAAACATTTTTGTAATAATATCTGCATATACAAACATCGTTTTCTTTAAATATAATTTTCTATAAATCACCATCTAACTAACCATTATCACGAATTTCATCAAAATCTGTTCAGCAATATTTGTATAAACAAAAAAATATTACATAGATGAATTATGGACTGTCAAATTACGTCTATTGCACTACCAATATATTATATAATCATAATGTTGTAACTCGATGTTGATTTATTCATGTTATTTAAAGTCAAGGATAAATTTTTAACTATCATAAATTATATTTTACATTAATGATATTGTACCTTCGTGTGATGTCTTTATATATATATATATACATATATATAAATTCCGTATCACAGTGTCAGTTTGAGCTAATCTCAAACTGAATCGATTTCGATGAAATTTTGAAGATATTGTTTAGTCCAACTTAAAAGGTAGGATAATTTTTTTTATTGAGAATTTGAGGTTTTATACATGAAGGGTATATTCACATCTAAGTTCTATTTTTTCCAAAAGATGCTATCTATAATAAAATTTTAAATATTTAAAATATTTTAGCAGCAGACGAAGTCGCTGGCATCAGTTGGTATTATTATAGTGATTAGACTTCCTAATTTTTTATGTCATTTTGTATATTTTAATTTTTTTAACTGAAACGTTTGACAACATGAAAAAGGCCTTGAAATATATTCGCTGGGCTTATTATAGCTTATTCGATGGGCACACTTAATTTGGATGTTAACTTAGGTTGCTATGGTAACCTTTGTCATATTATCCGTTGTCATCGTAACCGTTGCTATGGTAACTCTTACCCCCGCGTTAAGTGTATAGCTCCTACAGGTTTAAAACTTGGCGAAATACAAAAAGTTGAAATCAGTTGGGATAGGAATTCTGTAAAATCCGTTCTTAGTGGAAATCTACGTCACAAAATAAGTAACTATGTAAAATTTTAAGTTAATTGGGCTGATAGTTTCAGAGATTTCGTGATGAGTCAATGAATGAAATATATATATATATATATATATATATATATAATAATTATGAGTTCCTGTTTGTCACACTCCACCAAATAAAAAAGACATAGTATTACAAAATCTAACGAAGTGTAAAAATGGAAAGTGATAATGGACGAGGTGATAATGAAGCTAAAAGAACAAAACATTAAAACCCTTACCTCTCTAATAACAAGGTCTAATATGTCATTAGTATGGACTATCGGTGCTTTCTCTTTAATATGGGGTTACTACTTTATAGGTTAAGATTTAATCAATTACGATTTAAATACTTCCTGAATAAATCATAATATTATTGTAGTATTATTTGTTATTAAAAACAACTGAAACGTCAAATGCAATTGATTTTTTTTCCCTAATTATATAATTTCCTTTTGACAAGTGACAATGACATCCCTAATGGCTGCCGCTTCATAATTTTCTTAATAAATTGACAGTGAACTTCTTGGTTAAGATCTTCCAGCATGCAACTAGATACGGCATAAAGAAAATACTTTGAAACTAACATACATATTATGACGTCACGTTCAGGCAAAAAAAATCAATGTTGGTTTCAAAGGTACCTTGAATTCACACGATATCTCCTCTAGTATATGAACGGAATTTAAGATTTATTATAAATATGAAATCAATATTAAAAACTATATTTATTGTTTAAATTCCTGTTATACTTATAAAAATTATATTCAATATTTAATTAAGTACTGAAATATATTATTTAATATATCTCAATGTTAATTCAAAATGTCAATAAACTTTCAAATAAACCTGTAGAAAAAAATAAGTTCCTGTCAGTGAGCCTTTATTACTGACCCACATACCATAGCACAGCTATTACGGCTTAATACTATAGTTTATTTGTTGTTTTAGAGTTCCGTGAATAAATATAAAATCTTTATCTATTATAAAACGATTTTATATAATAAATAACGTTATATATATTATATATACATAAATAAAACAAATAAAATGGAACGTTTGTAAATGACAGTTTATATTGAAGTTTTTATACTAGGACCCGCCAACCGTTCGCGGCGGGTGTTGAGCTGAGCTCCTCTCCTTTCTTCTTTTTTTGATAACTTTTGAATGGCTAAACATTTTTTCAATCTGTTTTCGTTATAACATCCGCGTTCGGCTCAAACAAACATGAGAAAATTTTTAGCTAATTATCTAATCGCATTCTGGAGACAACTAAACACAAAAAAAGGTCTCCCAAACGGTTAAGGGCTTCGCTTACGCTCAGCTCAATAATTTTGTCTTTGTTTGTTGCAACAAATATATTTAAAAGCTAACAAAATATGTATTTATTTACTATTAAAAAATTAGTCTTGTTTTTTTAGACTTTATTATAATGATTAATTAAATTATTTAATACATATCTTAATATGTTTAATACAACATTTTTTTTTGTTTTTGTAATAAATATATAATAAAGAATTTACCATTTTGTTTAAATTTCGTATATTCTATAAGTATCTTAAAATTATGTTCAAAAACATTCAAAATGATCACGGAAGTGGGTAAAGTCAAGTCAACCAAACAAAATGACCGAGTCAAAGAAAAAGATAAAAAAGTAAGTTACTTATTTGTTACAAAACTTTTCTTTCTGTAATATACAAATGAATTGACAAAATTATATACAAAATCATTAATATATATATATATATATATATATATATATATATATATATATATATATATGTATATATATGTATATAAAGGTTTTTACTGGCCAATTAGTCGAGATAAATTGAGTTATTGAGTAATAATTTTAGGACTTTGTCAATAAATTTTTTATTATAAATGTCAAAGTTTAAACGTTTACCTCAATTTAATATTTTCAAAACAGGAAAACAAAAATTGACTTCACAGACTTCAAAAGTAATATTTATTTTGAACACTTATATAATTAATTTGAATAACACGTAACTGAGGTGAAAGTTAACTCGGGTCAAGTTCAGTTATGTAACTTAGAACGGTCTTTAACTTGGTAATTAGCCAGTTAATGGGGGTTGACCCTAATGCCCCCCCCCCCCAAACATAAACTTCAAACCTTATAAATATCAATTAACGAAAATGTTACAAATCAAAATTATTATTTTAATTTTGATCTCCCTTAAATATTCATGAAAAAATCCGTGAGGAATCCAAGATTAAAAATTTCTAATAGGTTTAATATTACACATTCAACATTTGGCTGTAATTATAGTGTTATATAATAATGGTCAATTATAATGTAAAGGTTAAAATTCGTTCATAAACAAGTAAATTACATCAACTCTCGGTAATCTCACTACACTTTCACGTTCACGGCATAGTTAGTACGAGGGGCCTTCCAATGTCTGACCATTATGGCCACGTGGAGTTGCATCATCGCTTTTGCTTTCACAATAAAGACAATACAATACTTCCACGTAATGTTTGTATGGATGATACTGTGCTCATTTTTCACACACTCACACACACACACACATATCTAAGATATCGCACACATTCTAGTTACGATTTACGGAAAAATAAATATAATGACAAAATTGTTTATAGACAAGATAATCAAATCAATAAAATCAATCAATAAGTCAACTAATGAATCAATAAATCAATCAATCATCAGAAACACATGCTCTTGAATAATATTAACAGGAAAAATAATAAATATATTTTTTATTAAAGCTTATTAAATCGAAATGTTTCAGACGACATTAGACGAAGTTTCTTAGCGTTCCATGATTCACCGTGCGGGTGCCGGGCCCATGGTTGCAAGGAGAGGAGTGCAAACAATGCCTGGTACTTGCGATCCAGGTGTAGCTTTTGAGGGTCCCTTTAATATGCGCTTACACGCTCACCTTCTCTGTTCACGCTCCTCTCCCTTCTTAATCCAATATCATAAGAACCTACTACAGCCGCCTTTGAAGTATCTTCTAGAAATGATCCGATGATAGTTCTATTCTATCCGAAGATTTTCTCTTAAAACTCGCACACATTCTAGTACGGATTTATAGAAAATTTCTCAACCAGATATATATAACTAAATAAAAAAATATAAAGTTTTCTCCTAATTAAAATTCGTTTTTTATTTTTTTAAATTTAATTTTATATTTATTTAAAATTAAATATTGTTATTATAATATAATCATATAAACATACATACATATTAAAATTCGTCTCTAGTTTCACTAGATTTATTTGTATCTATAGTACAATCGGTAAGTTACAACACTAATATGTAATTTGAGCAATTATTCTTTTATTGATTAGTATATTTTAATTGCCGTGAAACATAGGAAGATGTTATTGCTAACATTTATCAGCGGTTTGGCATGTTACTAAATAACTTCTAATGTTGAATTTTTTATCATGTAGAGGTTTAAGTCTTTCAACATTGCAAACAACAGTTATATCGGTCAATAGTTTGTTAGTGAACAAAAAGACAGACAAATTAATATATATATATATATATATATTATAATAATATGTTGTTGACTATGGACTATACAAATTCGCTTATTCATAACCAGGGGCGGTTCATAAATTACGTAAGGCATTTTGGTTATTTGACCTTCTCCCTCCTATTATAAAATACTGTAATTTTACAGTAACTCCCTCCATCCCTGACTAACAATCCTTCGTAAGTAATACACGTATGTATAAAATGATAATATCAACCCACTGTTTTGATTAGAATCAATTTAGTATCCTAAGTTTGACATTGAAAAAAGTAGACAATAAGTAGTATAAATACCTAAATACCCCTGTTACGTAATTTATAGCGACCCCCCCAGCATTTTTTTCTAAATACATATATATTCCTATATAATATCAATCAAGATAATTAACATTTTAATACAATTGAGAAATACAAAATGGTTGTTACTTAATAGCTTCACCTCTGAATACCAATATGACATTAGGATGCAACCTGCGGGCGTTGCTTCATCCACTTATTTTTAGATTATATTTGCAACACAAACTTGGGGGTTATTGGGTCAAGAAAATGGGTTGCGACTTGTGGGTTACGACTTGGTCACTTTCTTCAAAAGTATTGTTAACACATCAAACTAAAAGATACAATTCGTAAACTAGGGTTTAATATATTATGAAATAATTTATTACTTATAATTAATATTAAAACAATTACATTTAAACGTTTTTTAAATTGAACCTTTATAGCAAAAACAAAATGTCCGCAACTAAAACACACCTCTCTTCAATCTTAATATCCATTCCTTCCATTCATTCATTCCTTATATCCATTCATTCCTTATATTCATTCAACACTAAATAACTATTTCTTTATCCCAACAAAAAATATTTTTCAATGAACAAATAATTTTTAACATATCGTAATATTTGCTTATCAAATTAAATATTTAAAACATTTACCTTGGAGGTATTTCTTTAAATTATTTTAAAATTATTCTCTATTTGTCATACGTGGTTAAATATATTTTTTCATATGTAAACTGTAGGTTGGGTCGGTTGGGCAATGTGTATAATGAAGTATTGCAAGATGATTTCATTACAGATTTGTAACACGTTTAATCTTTAGCAAATGAATGCTTTATAAATTTTCATTCATTTATATTTCCATTCATTCATTCGTTCGTTCATTTGATCAACCCTATAATCAAGACATAAATTTTTTATATTATTCATGTTTACTGAAAATATTATAAATTAGAAGTAGACACTAATATTACAGTTATTAAAATGTGATCTGTTTGTATGTCTCTATCGTCGTATAAGTACTATATATAATTTATTGCCAACATATAGTGTAATTTACTCAAAAAGTTCTCGTATCTACAATAGAAAATACAATACTGAGTTTTGCTATAACAAAACAAATCTACTACTGGACCAAACCAGTGAATGTTTTTGTAGCAATTTTCTGTTATTATCAACATCTAAGACGCTTTTCACAGAAAAATAAACATTTTTAGAGAAAACAAAATTTGTTTTGGGCTAATAACAATCAACTAAATATATATTCATATAAGCTTATTACGGAAGGGAGGAAGTCGCCGGCAATAAATAGCTTTAATTTAAGATGTGGGTCGTTGTCTACATATTACAGTTACTATCAATATAACCTTAATTCCCGGCTGGAGGTCGCCATCTTGTTTAAGAGCAGGAATTCAAAAAGATTACCAATATTAAGTATATTAAATACTTAATACTTTTTTTTAAATTATAGTATTTATCCTTTATTTTGAGTAATTAAAGAATTATTGAAATAATTAACCCTGTTAATTATATCCTTACAATTGTATTTACTTTAATGACATTGATAAAATCAAAATGGCGATCAAATTGCGACCTTCCCTTTAATTATAGATTAATTATTAACTTAAAATGTACAAATGAAATCCGGTTTTCTATCAGCTGATATTGCTTTAGATAAATGCGTTTAAAAAGGACATGAATCTTTATTATAATGATGTCCTGTACCTGTTGCAATATTTCTAAATTAAAAAAAAAATAATATTACAGAGATATAAAATAGGCGATACAAAAGAAAACTATTATTATAATAAAAAAAAAGATAAAAATTTAAATATAACAGGCATATAACAATTAATAAAAAAAAAATACCAGGAATCCATAGCTGTATTAAATAGATAAAACAAGATCTGTCAAGTGTCGCTTCACTCTCACATTTCGATTTCATGATAGTTAATGACGGTATTCATTTCCGTCTCCTATTATACACGGCTGCCATCACTCTGTGAAGACGCTTTAGAGCATGTTTTACAATATAACCGCAAATGACAGGCCTCAGATATAAAGGAAGCAATTTTCGAGCCATCAGATACCGATTTCCTCGCGGAAGGAAACAGGGGTTAATGAACTTTTAAAGTTCAAGGGTCTTCGCAAGGATGCTTATTCGAAAATAACTTGGAAATTAATGATTAATGTTTATCAACTCGATTAAACATAGCAAATAATCATTAATATTATTAGGTTACTAAAAATATTTTAAACAAATATGAATAATTTGAAACGCAGCTGTTATTTGGCCGCCATTAATATTTTTGACGTTTTGAAATACGTGCATAACTTAAAAGTTACCCAACACGGAGTAGATATTTTTAACGGATAGTTTTGTAATACATAATTACATTACATATTTGAATACATATTACTAAATATATATTTTATTAATCTTATTTAAATAACATAAATAGAGCTGTATGCTTTTATTCATTATTAAATACCGCTGCGAACTCGTCTGCTGGTTTATCTATATATATATATAAGCGATTTACCACTCACTGACTCATCACGAAATCTTAGACTATCTGACTGATTAACTTAAAATTTTACATAGTTACTTCTTTTGTGACGTAGACGTCCATTTAGAGCGGATTTTACGGAATTCCTATCCCAACCGATTTCAAGTTTTTGCATTTCGCCAAGTTTTAAACCTGTAGGAGTTATACACTTAACGCGGTTACCATAGCAACCTAAGTTCACATCCAAATTAATAGTATGCCCAGCGAAGCGGGAGGGAATGAGCTAGTAAACTAATATACAACAAATTAAATATTATTAACATCGCACTCTATTGAAAACTTAACTTACCAGTGAATTAAAATATTTATGTGTAAAAAACTCCAAATTCGCAATAAAAAAAAAAGATAAAAACTATCCAATCTTTTAAGATGGACCAAGTAATAGATATCTAGAAAATTTTATTAAAATTCAATACTTTCAAGGGGCATTCAGGGGCAGGTTTCATCGTGATTAATATATTATATATTGTTTTCTATTTACTTATTAAACAATTGTTTCAGTGGAGGACGCGAGCGGGAGGTACACCTCAATGTTTTATTGGGGTAACAACTACTGGACGGGTTCATCGGAGCTGTGCAGCATCCTCAACGACCACCACGAGCCTGCCACCCACCACCACAACAGTATGTTACTAACTTATTATTAGGTACATATATTGCTATGTACTACTATAAGCAGTTACGTTAAAATTAGTTTTATTAATTCATGACTTGCGTTTGCTGATTATTTAGTTTAAATTATATTTCAACTCAGATTATGTCTCTATTGTTTAATTGAGCGAAGCGAACGAAGTGAGCGGAGCGTTTTACTGGAGATTTTTTACATTCTTTGTCGCGAATTGGCTCGAAAACTACTTGACGGAAAACTATGAAACTTTGAAAACAAAAAGACACACATTAGGTAATGGTTTTAAAAAAAAATTTGAAAAATGTCCTCAAAAAAAAAATTTTTTTTTAATATCATGTCAAAAAACTGATATCCCATCGAAGTCAATGGGAAACGATGAGTCAATACACTGGGCTCGCTTCGCTCAATATGCAAACGGCACCCGAGATTTCGCGAGCGCAGTGAGTCGAAATTGAGGGTTTGTTGGCGCCTCTAGTTGTATAAACATATGGAGAGGATTTGAGCTACATTTCAAAATGTTAAGCGAGGCGCGGTTAGAACTGATAGAATCCCAGATTGCAATACCATTATAATAAACCTTAAAATACATCTAATAATTATTGTATAACATTTCTATATGTTATAACCGGCACTTACACAGTGCATTATTCAATCTATCGAGCGCTAACTCAACTAGCACACTAATATTGTATAGTGAAAAGTCTGTTAGTGAGCTGTTAGCAAGCTTTGTGGACTTAGCTTGCTATTAGGGTCAAATAGAGCGCTTAATATTGTATAATGAAATTAAGTATTAAATAAATTTGAAGGTCCAATATATAAGATTTCCAAAAAACAAACGTCAATTATTGTTTAGCATTATAATAGAAGGTAAAAAATATTAGTCCAATAAATAGTTCTCTCATTCCGAATATAATTATTTACTAGGATCCGTCACCGTGCGCTGCGGTAGTTAAGCTGAGTCCCCCCGCCCCTTTTAAATAAAATATAATTATATATATATATATATAAATATATATTTTATTTTTTATTTCGTAGTTTTCATGTGATGTTGCTTATAAGCGTATTTCTAGATTGACGATCGGTAAGCGCGCGGAGTTTCTGATAACATTGCCTATGAGAGAAACAGTTTTGAGATATTTTCATTCTGTTTTTTTTAAAACATGTCCATGCCCAAGCTCTACAATTCTGCCAATTTTCATTCAAATCGGTTCAGTAGTTTTTGTGTGATGTTGCTTCAAAAAGAAGTTTTCCAAACGGTTAAGAGCTTCACTTACGCTCAGCTCAATTAATTTATAGTGAATAGTGATATTAGAATAGTATTATATAAATATATATATATATGAAAGTGTATAACTAATTAAGACATCTCATTAAGTAACTTAAGTACATTCAATTGTCTCCCGTCACTTCTCAAGGTTTAAGCATACAGCATATTTTTGATAAGACAATTAATTATTATTATTATTATAAAAACAGATAAGACTTAATAATGTATGTGTGTGTTTGTGTGTGTGTTTGTGTGTGTGCGTGTGTGTGTGTGTGTGTGTGTATCCAAATTAAGCCAACATTCAACGTCCAAGAGCGAGGTGTGGTTCAATGTAATCCAGATAGTTTTGAGGCTTAACGAGATTAACGAGTCAATAACCTTCCTTGATATCGAAGGTTTTATTAAAAGTAATATATTATATACGTTATACATTTTAATATAAACGAATTGAATGAACGAATGAAGTAGACTGGATAAGGAATGTTTTATTGATAATAAATCAGGATTTATTATGTATAGGACTACGCTTTAATATAAACTTATTTAATTGAATGAACGAATTGAGGATTGAACGAATGATCGAATGTATTCGACGTAAAAAATATAAGAATACAAGCGACAAAGAAAAATATTTTAAATATACACACACCTATTATATTTTTGAAAAAAAATTAAAGAGCTTTTATTTGTAAGCAATCAAAATAACCACGTCTTAAGGTCATTGACCTGTATAGAAGTAATAAACCTTTTTATATTAAACAGCACAATTGAAATTTCTATTGCCACTTAAAATGTGTTACAAACCTTTTTTTATTTATGTAACAGCGGAGACTTTGAAACAGATATGTAACTGAACTAGAGCGTGATATCTAGAATGTGGTTATTGCGTAACTATAGAGATGTAAGTTATAATAAAACAAAATGGTGGTATGCAAATTTGATAAAATACCCGGTATTATGTTGATAGGTAGCGAGTCTCAAATATTCAGCGAGTGGCGTCAAGATGTGTCAGTGAGTGGTGATGGACCACCCTTCAGTACCGCCTTCTATAACGTACGGATGTCCGTTACAACAGACCACCATGAGTTAATCAAGACTGTATGTATATATATTTATAATTAAAGAGATTTCTAAAATAAAAATGTTGAGAACTCCATACAAAAAAAATCATAAGAACTTCATAAAAAATAAAAAAGGTTCTCTACTTTGTAAAAAAATGTTGGGTACCCCTGCTAAAATATAATTCATTTATTTAAATGTGAACCTCTATTCAAATACTTCACATACTTCTGTTCCAGAAACGAACCATCCATCTAGGTCTCTGCCTGCCTGGAGCGTGTTCCCGCGCGCAGGTCAAGTCCCTGGTCGGTGCGACGCGCGCCCCCTTATTACGGCACACAGTACTAGCTGTCAGGTCCCCCCAACATGGCGGCTACTCCTACATGCATGACCCTACCTTCCAAATACTACTGTTAGTGTAACCATTTCATATTATATCCCATTTATTAGTTCCGAGGTCAAGGCCCACTCCACATTACACAATTAAATCTTAAATCCAGGTCAAACGGTACTACAGTTAGTGAACGGCTTCATGTTTATTGTAATTATTACATTGTTTCTAGATCACGATAATAAATAATATAAAAAGCGACCTGAATTTAGGATCAAATAGAAAGGATTGTTGTTATATTATTATTAATTTAGGATTTAAAATGAATTTAACACGTGATAAAAGTTTTATTGAACTATTCATTTCAGTTCAAAATAAGTCAATAATATTATGTAACATTGACGACTTTTTTCCTTTTGAGGAGTGGAAATGATTATCTGGGACTAGGCATAGAGGATAGGGTGGGATAGGAAAATAGGATAGGATAACACAATAGGCTAGGAAAGAATAGGCTAGGAGAATAGAATTAGCATTACAATTTAACAGTTACACACCCATGACACCCACGTACTTAAAACAACTCGAGTGTAAACAAATGTAATTAATCAATGTAATATAAATAAATACCAGGGGTGTATCGTGCCTGGTGGGTGCACTGCTGGTAGCGGCGACAGCCTACGACATGAGCATCGCCCGCGACGTGCGCGCGCGCAGGCGACGCGTGCAGAACATGGCCGTCGCGGAGAACGGAGACTCACATCTCAGACTCAACCTCGACGCCATTACTGTCTCTAAAGGTATATTAATCTTATCATAGCGAGTGGATCACTTTCTCTCTCTCTCTCACACACACACAGACGCACACACACACACACACACGCACGCACACGCGCACACACACACACGCGCACACACACACACACACACACACACACACACACACACACACACACACACACACACGCACGCACACACACAAACACACAGATACACTCTCGATCTCTCTCTCTCTCTCTCTCTCACACACACACAGCTATTATTATATTTTCCGTTTATGAACAGGTAAATCGATGTACAATGTGAACAACAACATCGCTATCAACAGCAACAACTCTGAAGAGAGACTCACAGCTGAAACAGCTTCCACTGACGAGGAATTGAAACTCAGTAAGTTGAGACTTATGCAGCATTTCATCATCAATCTATTAACGCTAACTCAACCAGCACACTAACATTAAGTTAAAAGGCTATTAGTTAGCTGTCAGCTAGCTTGTGATTGGTGAATACTATCTGGCTATTTTTAGGGTCAGTGTAAATAATTGGATAATAATATGTAACCATTATTTATTTAAGACACCATTGGTATTTTTTTCGTTCCGACAATTTTGACTCTAGTTAATCTAAGCGCTACTTCAACTAACTAACTACTACTAATAGGCTAGCTCCCTACTTTTAGCGTGCTGTTAGCGTACTAGTTATTAGAGAGCTCAAAATTAGATAATTCAATGATTACTTATAAACTAAAGTCAAAATAACTTTGTTCATTCCTCATTTCCGTTTTTCACTATATGATTCTTTATCCCAGGTGTGTGGTCGGAATTACTGCTCTCCTTCTCGATGAAGGCCAACCTGCTGCAGATCTTCGACCAGTCGGTGGGTGCCGACACCGTGCCCGTCGTGCACGGCCTCAGGACCTACTCCATGATATGGATCATATTCGGACACACTTGCATCGTTGTCTTCAAGGTGGGAGGGAGAGAGATGATTTGAAAGGTGAAATAGAAAACTTTTCTACTAAGTTTAAATTTTTTCCAGTACGCTGACAATACTGCTTTAAGAGCAGTCCTGGAAAAGAGTTTCTGGTTCCAACTCATCCTCAGCGCAGTGTACAGTGTGGATACCTTCTTCTGTCTCGGGTAAGATTGTAATTTATCATATATCATAAACATTACCGAGTATTTCGATATATTATCGACACGATGTGTCGGTTGACAAAGTGGAAAATAGAATTTCAGAAGTCTCAAATTCAAATTCGCAAATGTTGTTAATTTTTTATTTCGAATTTATTTTAAATTAAAAATGAAAATACAACTAATAAAATAAATATCTGTACGTCGTATTTTATGTATATAATGTGATCTAGCGGTGTCCTGGTCTCGTTCCTGTATTTCCGGACCAACGCCAAGGGCAAGTTGGAGCGGCTCACCAAGGGACGGAGGAAGCTCACCGCAGGAGCCCTGCAGTTCCTTGGACTTATTGGATACAGATTCGCGAGGTATCATTATTTGGCAGATGGAAATATTATAAGAATGTTCTGCTTTATCCTCACAAATATTTCTGTATTAATCTCTACCAATTTTTAACGGCCACGAGCTACTAGATTTTAAGAGAGGGAGAGTAAAAAGAGGGAAGGGAACATAGTCTCATATTCTTCGTTTAGTGACCAAAACGTGGAACAAGCAAAAAATAATGGGGTGGACTTAGCCTACAATTTCCGATTGAATGACCAAAATATAAAACTAGCAGCACGTTAAAGCAGCAGATTGTATCACCCAAATACTCCACAGACTGACCGCCCCATACCTGTTCATGCTGGGCGTGGTGGAGGTGACGATGAAGTGGTTCTTCCACAATGCGGTGTTTGAGCCGCCCGCACTTGATCACGAGACCTGCCCCAAATACTGGTGGCGCAACCTGCTGTACATCAACACACTGTTCCCTGTGGACCAGATGGTAAGTCAAATAATTTTGTATAAATTAACTTTCTTGACTCTCTCTTCTTTACTAACCTATTCCTAAAACCTTGCAACTCTGACCTTTGGTAGGCAAATGCTAAGATATACTTATACTATTTACATTTTGGATCTAAAAGTTTGAGAGGATGTATGTGTTTGTTACTCTTTCACGCAAAAACTACTAAACAGGTTGTGATGAAACTTTACAATATTGTATCTTAGATTATCAATATGTATAACAGAATAACATATTAAATTCTTGGAACATACCACTGAATGTAGAATTAAAGCGAGCAAAGCCGCGAGCAAAAGCTAGTTACTATAGAAATGCATGTATGTCCAATTTCAGTGTATGTTATGGAGTTGGTATCTCTCAGACGACACACAGTTCTACGCGGTTAGTGCTATTCTCCTCATTCTGGCCACGAGGTAATAATAACTTTAATATAATTATTATACATATATTTAATTATATTAATAAATTACTATATATGTTTCTTTTAGTCATTTCAAGGTATCAGCAGTCCTGACGAGTCTGTTCTTCCTATCCTCACTCGTCACGACGGGCTTTGTATCATATACCTCGCAACACGTTCCCAACAGCGAGGATCCATTCACGCAGTTCGACAAGATCTACGACAAGCCTTGGACCAGACTGGGACCCTACCTCGTGGGGATGGCCACCGGCTGGATACTGTTTAAGACCAACCTGAAAATCAACATGCGAAAGGTGAGTCTGCTCTTTTATTGATATTATACTAACTGTTGCCAACAAAGGTGTGTGACCAACAAACACCTTTATATATATATGTATTTCATTAATTAAAATTGTATTATTATTGGCAACTTATAAAACTTGGAAGTATATTAACTCTTTATGAATACCAATCGAAATAAAAACTATCCTATCTTTTAAGTTGGACAAAATAATGTATCTGAAAAGTTCTGATATAAATAATAGTTTAATTGTACAGCATATGTACATTAAACTCTAATAAGAAAATTAGAATATTATATAAAAAAAAGCCATTTATTTGATTAATTGATATTTTAATAAAAGAATTCAGAAAGTAGACGTAATTGGAAAACGTTCCCCTGGTTCATTTGTCAAAATGGGCGTGCCACAAAGTTTTATATTAGGACCTTTCTTGTTCCTCATTTATGTAAATGACTTGTCTTACTTTATGAGATAAAAATATGGGATGGTATTGCTAATCATACTCCTCTTACTTTTTTAATTAAGAGGCAGCAGTTATTAACGATGTACACAATGTTTTCACAGATATTGTATAATACAGGGTGGGCCAAAAATTTTTGCACTTTTGAAACATGTCTAGAAATAAAAGTACAAATGTTATTTTGTTTATGATTTATTTAACGTAATTATCATTTATTAAAATTTATTTTTTTAAAATGACATCGTCGAGATGTGCTCCGTCTCGTAGTTGGCACTCCTGCAATCGACTACGTAAACTTTGGAAAACTCGTTGACACATGCTGCGAGGAATCGCGGCTATCTCCTCGTGGATGTTTTCTTTTAATTGGGATATGGTCGTCAGTTTATTAAGGTATACTCGACTCTTCAGATATCCCCACAAGAAAAAATCGCAAGGTGTAAGGTCCGGGCTTCTGGGAGGCCATGGGATATCACCTCTGCGAGAAATCAATTTGTTAGGAAACATTTCTTTGACCCCCGGTAAAGTCACGTTTGATGTATGGCATGTTGCTCCATCTTGTTGCATCCAAGTTCGGCTATTGTATCCTTAAAATTCATGCAACTGTGGTGTCAAAAACTCTCGCAACATTTTCACGTATTCCACTGAGTTCACAGTTACGTTATTTCCTTGATTATTTTCAAAGAAGTATGGACCGATTATGCCCTTTGCGGATACGGCAGCCCACACTGTTGTTTTTGGTGAATGAAGAGGCTTTTGGTGTTTATAGTGAGGGTTTTCCGTGCTCCAATATCGACAATTATGTTTATTTACGTGACCATTAATGTGAAAATGGGCCTCGTCCGTAAACAATACATTCTCAAGGCTAGAGAATCGCTCCAGTATAGTGTCAGCAAATAACTTGCGTTGAATGTAATCGTTTGGTTTCATCTCCTGTACAATTTGAAGCTTATATGGGTGCAGTTTAAGGTCCAAATGCAAGATTCGCCGCAGACTAGTTCTTGGTATAGCAAGAGCCGCCGACCGCTTACGCGTAGATGATTCTGGATCGTCTCTTACAGAAATTTCAACCTCCCGAATGTTCTCTTCGCTTCTTCTTGAACGTGGTCGCCCAGTTTGTTTAATATTCGTTGTCGATCCCGTTTGCTCAAACTTTTTAACCCAAGCTTTAATTAAATTAACACTTGGACACTCACTTACACGTTGTAATCCGTATTCAACTCTAAAGAGGCGTCGTACAGTAACGTAAGAATCGTTGTTTTTGTAAAATTGTTTTACGCAAAAAGCACGCTATTGTCCCGTGAAGCGCTCCATCGTGACTAAAATTGCATTAAACGACGCACAATTCCCCGCCACCCGCGCGCCCCTTGCTCTCACGGTTTTGGAGAAATCAAGTGTTGCTATTTGCAAAAATTTTTGGCCCACCCTGTACTTTAACGCTGATAATCTGTTGATCAAACGTCAAATGTACACTAGATAATGACGAACTGGATTTAGTTAACCCTACTGTGTTTTTGGACATTACTTTAAATACAAAATTGCAATTACGCCCTCATATATATAGTTTATCGAACAGACTTAGTACTGCTACATACACGATTTAAAAAAAAAAAGACAGTTGACAAACATTGAAACAACTACTTTACTTTAATAAATTCGTAGTATAATATGACATACTATGATGGGGCAAAGCATTAGATATTGATACTATCTTTGTACTGTAGAATAGCGCTGTTCGAGCAATCTGTCACATGATATTACACACGGACTTATTTCGATAAGTATGTTGTTGTAAGTTGTATAATAAATTCTCGAGAGTTGAGTCTCAGCATTGTGGACTTCCTTTTATTATAATCTGTACTGTAAACATGTATGTTCGTGTGTGTAGGTGTGGTGGTGGTGTGGGTGGGCGGCGTGTGGCGGTACTCTGGCGCTGCTAGTGTGGGGCGTGCGGGGGACGCGGCTGCCTGCGCCCGCCGCGGCCGCCTACAGCGCGCTGTCACACTCGCTATGGGCGGCCTGCGTCGGATGGGTGATAGTCGCCTGCTCCACTGGACATGGAGGTACACTCACCTGGACCAATCTTTAGATACCATATCGACAAAATCTCCATAACCGAGATCACTTGCCGTGCATATCGTTGTATTGGTTGTACAGATATAACTTTGTGTAAACAGAGGGCTCTCGGGGTGCAGAGGCTCGTGTATGTGTTCTCCATGAAGGAATATTTCTTTTGTATACTCTTCAAAATTTAAAGTTAGTTATCAAACTAGTGCAAGCTTCTAAATCATTTTTAAATTATTTATTTTTTCATATTCAAAATAAAAAAAAAATCTAAATATTTTTATTTAAATAGGCATTTACACGCATTTTCGAATCGTCAATTATTACAATTAAAAAGGTCAGTGTATTCAGTCCGTGACTAAACTACCACTATATTATGTAGATAACAAATTATTGAATTTAAAATATAATGTACTATTTATATGTACGAAGGCTGGGTGCGTCCGATGCTGTCGTCTCCGGTGCTGTACCCGTTCTCGCGGGTGACGTACTGCGCATACCTCGTGCACCCCGTGGTGCTGCGCGTGGTGGCCATGAGACTCACGCACCCCATACACTTGGGGGAGCTGCTGGTGGTATGACAACACTCTCATACGAATTTAATCACTACATATATAGAGTCAAATTTAATCAATTATCTATATTATATTAGGTCTACAACTTTGCTCCCGCCGTTTTCCAAAAGATGGTGCTAGTAGCCAGTAATAGTTCAAATAAATAAATCACAGTTGTTTTCCATCAGTTTTGACATCTATAAATATAACCTTACATCGATATTAGAGAATTTTTTTTTGCGTCATATAGTTACACTTAATTATATATGTCAACTTATAAACCGAATTCACGTCATTTGCGGAAGATTTTACTTTTTCATTTCAACATGAAAAAATCGGCGGCTGAGGCTCATCGCGTTATTTCAAGTACTTATGGTGACGATACTATTAGTGAAAAAACGTGTCGCGAGTGGTTCCAGCGCTTTAAAAGCGGTGATTTTGTTGTTGAAGATCGGCATAGCAGTGGCAGAGAAAAAACTTTTGAAGATGATGAACTGGAGGCTTTACTTAATGAAGACTAGTGCCAAACTCAAGAACAGCTAGCAAAATCATTGGGATTAACTCAGCAAGCAGTATCAAAACGCCTGGAACAGCTGGGGATGATCCAAAAACAAGGATACTGGGTACCGTATCAGTTGAAACCAAGAGATGTTGAGCTACGTTTATTTGTTTGTGAACAGCTGCTTGAAAGACAAAAACGAAAAGGATTTCTTCATCGTATTGTCACCGGGGACGAAAAATGGGTGCACTATGACAACCCTAAGCGACTCACATCATGGGGATTGCCCGGCCACACTCCTACGGCGACACCTCGACAGAATATTCACGGATCCAAGGTCATGTTGTGTATTTGGTGGGGTGAGCTTGGCGTAATTTATTATGAGCTGTTAAAACCTTCTGAAAAAAATACTGGGTCACTTTATCGAACGCAATTAATGCATTTGAGTCGGGCATTAAAAGCAAAACGGCCGCAATACGCTGATAGACACGAAAAAGTAATTTTGCAACATGACAGTGCTCGACCTCACGTGGCGAAAGTAGTCAAGACGTACCTCGAAACACTGAAATGGGAAATTCTACCTCACCCGCCATACTCTCCAGATGTTGCTCCATCTGATTACCATTTATTTAGGTCGATGGCACACGGCCTGGCGGGCCAGTGCTTCGATTCTTTTGAAAAAGTGAAAGAATGGATCGATTCTTGGATCTTATCAAAGGATGAAGAATTTTTCCGACGCGGGATTCGTTTGTTGCCTGAAAGATGGGCCAAAGTAGTGGAAAGTGACGGACAATACTTTGAAACATAAATAAGATACCATTTTTTTTTATAATTTTTAAAATTAAAAAAAAACGGCGGGAGCAAAGTTGTAGACCTAATACTTTTTTTGGTGTCAACGAAATTAAAATACTAAGTCATATAGTGGCTGTATATAAAAACACCGAGACCGGGTTCGATTCCCGACCGTGAAAGGATACAGTGTGAGGGAACAAATATAATGCCAGTAGCCATATCCTTCCTCACTAAATTAAAATATTTCTAAACATATAAATGGAATAAACCAAAAGTCGAAAAAAATCACTCGGACCGAAATAATTTAGCTTCATCACGTAATTTTTTTGTTCATCATCAAATATTTCCAGTTCGTCCTATTCCTGGGGCTGACGGTGATATCGTTCTTCCTGGCGCTGGTGATCTCCGTGGCCTTCGAGGCTCCAATCGTCACCATGCTGAAGATAGTCTCCCCACAGAAGAAACCCCACCGAGTCTAGGACCAGTGCAAATATCAAATGCGGTACACTCTTTAATTAATCATAAAAATTAAACATATTTAAAATTATAAGTTATGATTGAAAACTAAATTCTGTTGTATGGATGTATGTTTTGTGAACTTTACATGTAAGTTGTCGTCCAAAAATGTACATAAACGTTATATTAACTATGTACTGTATATAAGTTGTAAATATTTTTTAGTTTTAAGTTTTTAATGAATATAATATTGTAATAAAATATTTTTGTTTTATTGATCACCGTACTCCCAATTTTGGATTTAAATCTTTCAATGCATTATCAAAATACTCGACGAATATTGAAATAAGGTTCTAAAATTGAAATCTTCTTTAAAACACGCACACATACACGCACACGCACACATACACGCACACGCACAAATACGCACATAACAAAAAATCCTTTAAAATGAAATACAAATAACATTATAAATTATTTACTATTAAATAATTATAATACAAAATCTATATTTAATAAATTAACAATTCCACTTCTCATCGATGTGTATAATCAGAGATTCTTCTCAAGAGACAGCAACTCGGCATTTCCAGCAGCAGGGAAAGGCAGAGCGCCGCCAACAGAGATACCAGGGTGCACCCCGCAAAGTAACATAACTAAAAATAATAAATGCATTTAAAATTATCTTAAAATCCTTTGTTAATACCTCCATTTTATATAATATATGGAACAAATAGTAACGAACAGAACTTGAACCTAGGACTCTATACATTCAATCTCAAACTGAGCTATCGTGTCAGTACTTGTATGGTAATTAATTTATTTATCTATATTTTATTATAAATAATACAAGTAATTCTTTTGATTCCACGGTAATTATTTTATAAGGTTTATTGATATCTAGAATATATTTTTCTAAAATATAATTAATATTATAAATAATAATTAATAATGATGATTTTTTTATCAAAAAGAAAATAGGATTCAACGAAAATGTCTATGTTACTATGATACGGATTACTAAGAAAATCTTCACTTACAATACAAGAAAAGTGTGAACACAATGCAGTGTCAGTCGAGAGTAACAACACCCGCGACACCCCGCCGTGACACAGCAGAACGGTGTAGCTGAGGCGACTGACACCCGCCAGCAGGGGACTAGACAGCAAGCCACGAGTCACCCCTGATGAGAACATAGTAGACGAATGTGATTATAGTTTAATAAATGATTGAATTAATACGTACATAAATATACTCATATATATCTAAGCATGCATGTCTGTCTGCGAAACAGATCGTGGTTACGTCTCACCGGAATATGTGGTAGCAGCCATTAAAACGGGCCATACTAGGGCTCCGGGCCAAGCCAGACGGGCTCCTGGAGCCCAACTCCACCCACACCCCATCAGAGACCACGACACCACTACGCATAGCACCGACCACACCCACAGGCAGCGGCTTGTTAACTGAACAGTAGAATTGATAGTTTTTATGTTAGTATTTATTTAAATATTTTTATAGTTAAAACAGAATGAATAATTAAATTATCATTCAGTATTTATTGGTTGTGAGATCTCTTACCCTAGTCACGGAACACTCTCCCTCAACCACGTATAGTAACCAGCCTGCCAACGCGCCCAGCCAGTACGATGACACACCACCCCACGGACGAGATACCGCCGAGTAGTACAGCTCGAACGATGACGACGCTCTGAGAACAAATGATGAAGAAACATTATGGCTTATGCCATGCATGTTCGACGGCCACATTTCAGCTCTAAACACACTCACCGCTCGGATGGGTCGTCGAGGGCGCTGATGACGTCAGTGGCAGTGGCTCCAAGTCCAACCACAAACGCAAGTGCTGCAGCGGCGCGGCGTCGACGCAATGCCAGCAACAGACACGCCAGCGACACCACACCATGCAGCTGGGTCTCCGTCGACAGGTACCAGGATACTTGCATACACTGAGTTACATTTGAGTTGTTTAACATGAAGAGTTTAATTATAACTTCAATTAACCAGTTAAAGTTTGTGATACCTCTTCGTCTTTAGGGTAGATGTTATTGAGATACAAAATATTCCTCCACCAGTTCCAATCGCAATTATCGTAATCTCGTTCCGGAGTAGACAGTACTGCTGTATCTCGTGACACTCGCGACAACACGGACGTTAGGAAGATCGTGTACAGATACGGTGGTAGTAATCTGAAGAAAACCAGAGACGAACCCTACTATACTTAATCTTAGATGATTATATGATCACATAGTAAATTTGACTCTACCACTTCCAAAGAGCAACTCACTCTCAAACCAAACTTAACTAGGAGTTATAAGTTTTAGTAGATAATACTGATAATCACCGTACGGCCCTGTTGGTGATGAAGCAAACCAATTGCAGCATTTCTCCACAGTTGCCGCTCTGACTCACCAGCTCCTGTGCTGAGTAGCGGCTCTTCAGATAAAAGAAGTGCTGAGCGCTAAATACGCCACTGAAAAAGATATCGATTTTCTTTGTATTTAATTATAATGCACAAATATTTAAAAATATATATTTTTAGATTTACTAACTTTAAATTAATATTGTCTAGAATAGCAAAGTAAATTAAAATAATCTCGTAGGTAGAAAGGTAAATTAATATATCTTCTAAAAAATGCCAAATAACCAACAAAATATTACTCTTACCGTACTGTAAGCAATCCAAGTATGTACATGCAGAAAAGAAGAAAGTCAAAATAAAATTTTTATTTAAAAAAATCATACCTTACAAAGAATAACGTGTTAAAAGCTAACGATCCTGTAGATAATACATAAAATACTGCATTATCTTTAAGGTCTCCGCCGTCTTCTGGAATATAAATATAATATCTATAAATAAATTGTAATTTAATACCTTTTATATCAATAACATTACCTGCTATATAACTGACGATGACAGATACATGAATGAACATGATCCATAAGACAGCAATTATTTTCAATACATGTACCATTGCGAGATCTTTATTCGCCATGCTGGTATTGAAGATCCGCATCCAGCTGTGCTTCAAGGAGAAGCTTAACAACAAATTCTTCCAGACGCTATTCTCCGTTTTGTATTCTGTGGTGAGACTCGCGTTGGAGTTGTACTTGACTCTGGGGCAAGGCTCGTTATTCTCCTTCTGCACCTGGTTGGGACATTGCTTCCTGTACTTCCCGCATCTTTGACAACTCGTTATTCCCTCCGCTGTCATTACATCCAGCGTAATTGACGGAGGTATACCTTTCTCCCGGATTGCCTTTTTCAATTCGCTCAAATTCTTCGCTGATAACATCTCAGCTTCCATTCTTTGAGATTCCTTTGCCCTTTGATTATTTTCTTCGACATTTCTTTTATTGCATGGCTCCAAATCAAAGCTGGAAGTTCTGGATTTCATTTTCATTAAATCTAAATCTATAACCGTGGCTATAATCATTAATATAATGAGACTTATTGTGACCAGTAACAAAGATACAGCGCCAATATCTTTTTTGATATCATAGTAGTTTTCGACATGTCTTAGGGATGTTATTTTAACCGCCCTAGAAACTGTTTTATTGCTTTTTAAATTATCGTTGAGCATAATTGAGAAATTTATGATAGACACGACATCCTCCGGCAGACATGTTCGCGGCAAACATAAACCAAGCGTTATTTTGTAGACCTGAAAGAATCAATACATTATGACCTATCTTCACGTGAAGAGAAGAAGCGAAGACTACTCCAACCTTCAATAACGTGATTTTCGTAACGTTAAGGTCTATCTGCAGAGCTGTGTATCCGAGGGAGATGGGGGCAGCGTTGTCAGCGCTCACCATACGCTGCATCAACTCATCACCCTGCACCAGCGACGCCCAGTCCGCTACATCTGTGACGTTCAACGAGTTCACATAAACCACCGTTTTTAATGAAAAATCTGACGCCCCCCTCCCAACTGTGAAATGTGTGGATAAGTGGAGGACGTTGATCATTATTTGAACGTAATCGCAATGTTACATTAAGAAAGAATATAGTTAATGATCTAGGATTAAATTGTTTAGATGTTGGTATGTTTCATGGCATTCTGTCGTCACCAACTTCAGCGGAGGCACTGATAATTTATAAGATTGTTTAAAAGCTTAATGTGTTTGTCAATCTTAGATTAAGATACGATAGGGCTGGCATGTTTTAATAAACAAAAGCCCTTAAATAAATAAATAAAGAAAACAATAATAAAAAATAACTTGTTACTTCCTCTGCTCTCCTAAGCATCAAATAAGATAATGACATTTTCAGATATGGATACGTAAGATTTAAAAATTTGTCATATATTTAAAATTATTAAGGTTTAGTTATCTGACTCACTGCCCCCAAACTTCTCTCTCCGCAGCATCGTAGTGAGATAGTCGGCGCTGTAGTACTCTCCCCAAGTTTGATTACTTCTAGATGTGTAGCTGTCATCCTAAATAATACATATATTTTAAAAATGTATTCTACATTTTAATACTATTTCTGACATATACTTAAACATTCACTTTCTAAAAGACTAAGAACCAATATCACAACAATAATTAAAATAAATTTCAATACGAAATATTAAATAACTTACCAAATAAAGGCATTGTTCTTTAGAACCGAGCCAAAATCTCCTCCCAGCGAACAGACCAGACTGGTATCGTCCTGAGGCATCCGCCGCTAAAAACACACTTTTTAATCTCATAAATATTAATTAATTAATTATCACTTGATAGATATAATGATGTAAGAAATGTATCCATACACAGTTCATATAAAAAAACTTGAATTCATTGACATTTAACGTGAAACAATGTTTACTTTCAGCTAATGTAATCCCAATGGCGTGATCATAAAACTTATAATGAATTGCATTATCGTGTGAAATAAAAGAAATGAACTGGTGTTGTTGACATCACTAATTAAATTCTTGCTTTCGTTATACTATATCAGATGTTTTTATAATAATGGGATAGTTTTAGAAATGTTGGTTTAAATTTCATAGTTTTCTTTGCTCTCTATGAATCATTTTTTATTAACAACTATAGATGATATAGGTCTTAATAAGTCCCTTGAAATAGTTTTCAAAAAAGCCATTGCGCGTCTTACTTTTTATATCATAGAAAATTATGTAATTCTAAAAAAATTTGCACACATTTAAAAAGTTTTATAATAAAACTGATAATAGTAATTTTCGTTAATAGTTCGTTAATTTAGACAAAATAAAACAATTCAAAAACCCGACATTAGCTATTTAAAAACATTGCCCAAATATATCAACGACCCATCGAAAAATGTTCAGCTCGCATAAACTATTATAATAAGGCAATAATCAACTAGCTAACAATACTTCACTGAAATCTTATATTAACATTCTTGTGTCAAAAATGCAATTTATAATTATTATATTAAAAAAATTAAAATTAAAAGTATTCCTCCAATTGAGAGCATCACGTTATAAATAATGGCGTAATTTATTATAGTTTTCATTTAGTATAACTTTGCTTGAGTTCTAATCATTTCAACGTGTCTCAATATGTAAAATAAGTCGAAACTGTTTCCATGTCCTTACAACTAGTGTTTCATGTCTCATAATCCTATTTGTTTATTTGAAATATATATATATATATTCTATTCTTACCATCAATTATTATAATTTTGTCCATTATCATTAATTATATACATTTTTGAAACTATCGGATATTTTTATTATAAATTTAAAATATTATAAAAAATATATTTACGTTCGTTTATTTTTTTACAAAATAATCAAATGACTATAATCACAATAATCTTTTATGTAAAGGAGATAAAAATGCCTTTAATAAATCATTTAGAGAAAAACTAACTACAAACCGTGACTACATATTGGTCAGTTTTGTTGACGTGTTTAATTATAATTATTAATACGCATTAAGTGAAATTATTTCATCTAGGATAGAATTTTTCCACTATATAGTATTAGTTCCTTAAACTTATATAGTATTAACTTTCTTACCTCTATACGCCCAAGCGCGACCCTCAGATAAATCTCTCAAAAACAAGCTCACATCCTCCCAACAATTATGACCGATATTCAAATGTACGCCATTTTTAATTTTCGGCCAAACATAAGATAAAAATGATGGATCGAAAACCACAAATAAATTCTCCATCAACTCCCCCCGGGATTTGATATTCTTTGATATTTTTAAAGGTTCTCTTTTTGAATTGTTATTTTGACGCGTGATCACATTCGCGCCATTTGTAAAATTAATAAAAATTAAAATCACAATAAACACTTTCACATTCATTATTTTATTTATTTTATTGTGTGTTTGTTGCGTGTGTTCACTTCGCGATTGTAAACACGAATAGAATATGTTCTAAGCGCATCTTCAAGATCAATGGAAGAGTGTAATTTCTAAATGCTAACAACCGTTTAATTATACCACGTAATGATTATGAAATAAATTGCCGGAAGGATTGTCTAAGAGTTATTGACTGCGAGATCGAACTCGATAACTTTATAAGTGCATATACAAAGTGCCTCTAATATATATACAATTAAAATTATCTTTACAAAATTATATTTTAATAAAAATGTACCTTTTGATTACTTAAAATTAATAACAAACAATTAGTCACAAATTACTCATTTTGTGACTAATTGTTTGCGTCGGCTTCATCTGCTCTCCGCCTTCCCTCGATTACAAGCTATGTATTCGATAATGAAATAACGATATAATTACTCAAAATTCATAAAAATCCGTTAGTTTTTTGTGTTTTATTTTTCACCAAAATTTTAAAACGTTTCCGACTTATATATTGACTGTCATTAAACCACAACAAATTTATAACAATACTTTAAATAACTTTGTTGTGTTATAATTATAGCCCCAAACAAATTTTGTATTTTCCGAGGAGATTCGATTAGACTAGACTAGGCTAGACTAGACTAGACTAGACCCAACACCATACCAAATGCTATTATAGTTCGCCTACTTAGTAGTTTTGTTGATTTGTGACAATAGCCCAAATAGATTTTTATGTTTTCCCGAAAAAGTTACATGTATTATCACCGGGACAAAACCAATATTCTATAATACTGAAAGTTTTAGGTTCTGTCATATCTGAATATGTATGTGTTATTAAATAAATAACATTAAGTATACAGATTTTATCCCGTTACTAATTTATTTATAATATAAGTTATTATTAATGTTTTGATTTTAATAACTCGAAAAAAATATTCCATGACTTTCTATTTAATTTTACCAAATCTATTAGTTTTTTTTGGAGAAATTAGTTACGGATTGAACTTGTTATGCTATATATTTTTATTATAACTTTTACTAATCGCTCAGACTTTTATATCATAGAAAATTAAGTTGGATAGTTTATTCGTTTTAACGCGTTATCTATGAAGATGTAAAACCTGTAAAATCTTACTAGTTTCACTAGTGGGGAAAGTGGAAAATTTAAGTTTATAATCAGTGATTCTGAAACATGACAAGCACTTTTCTAATCCACACCCACTTGGACGAAGTCGCGGACAAATGCTAGCAATATTATTCTATTTAAACTTTCGGGTCTTCCTATTATATATTTTATATTCGGCTTTTTAGTCATGTAATTAAGTCGTAATTTACTTGACTAGTTTCGAACACACTCAGTGTCCTTGGTCGTGACCACGGAACGTCGCATCGCCTTGAATTGGTTCGAAACTAGTCGGGAGAATTTTGATTTAATCAATCTAGTTGCACCTTGGTAAATATATTCGTACTACAGTTACTGATAAAATAAAATGAAGGTTATAAAACAATTTAGTAAAGCTTAAGGATTTTTTCGTTTATTATATGAAATATTTATTTCATTTCTCGAATTTTTGATTGTTAACGAATAGCCAAATTGATTCTTTTTTTCGGTATGAACAAAAACCGGCAGTATGTCAGACCACGCGCAATGTAGGCTTCAGCAGTTACTTACGATGGATGGATAAACATAGACATATACACTAAATAAGTTTTGGAGATCCTTTTAAGATATTAATTTTTATAGCACATTATTTTTATCTATCTTTTAAGATTTATCCAGCATTTGCAATATAAGCGCACGAAAATATAGGTATACCTTCTTACTGCCATTCTTCTAACAACCATTACTGGTAAATTTGTAAAGTCTACTTAACTGTATTTAGTTATATGTATTACTATCGTTAATTTTTTCAAGCCTCCCAAATCAGCTATTAGTGGAGGGAGGACACTTGAATCTAACAAAAATTTGAACTTTAAATCTTAATTTTTTATTAACGAATTTTCCCTTAATCGAAGAATGTTTTTACAAACCCACCATTTTCTTATGTTCTGATGTCGGCGGGACTCGAGAAAAAATGAAGAAAAAATATATAGAGGACTACCTCAAAGAAATCAAATTATTAAAAATAAAGTCTAACATTTTGTCGTATATTTTGAGCTATAGGCTATATTTTGAGCTACAGGCTATATTTTGAGCTACAGGCTGTATTTTGAGCTACAGGCTGTATTTTGAGCTACAGGCTGTATTTTGAGCTACAGGCTGTATTTTGAGCTACAGGCTGTATTTTGAGCTACAGGCTGTATTTTGAGCTACAGGCTGTATTTTGAGCTACAGGCTGTATTTTGAGCTACAGGCTGTATTTTGAGCTACAGGCTGTATTTTGAGCTACAGGCTGTATTTTGAGCTACAGGCTGTATTTTGAGCTACAGGCTGTATTTTGAGCTACAGGCTGTATTTTGAGCTACAGGCTGTATTTTGAGCTACAGGCTGTATTTTGAGCTACAGGCTGTATTTTGAGCTACAGGCTGTATTTTGAGCTACAGGCTGTATTTTGAGCTACAGGCTGTATTTTGAGCTACAGGCTGTATTTTGAGCTACAGGCTGTATTTTGAGCTACAGGCTGTATTTTGAGCTACAGGCTGTATTTTGAGCTACAGGCTGTATTTTGAGCTACAGGCTGTATTTTGAGCTACAGGCTGTATTTTGAGCTACAGGCTGTATTTTGAGCTACAGGCTGTATTTTGAGCTACAGGCTGTATTTTGAGCTACAGGCTGTATTTTGAGCTACAGGCTGTATTTTGAGCTACAGGCTGTATTTTGAGCTACAGGCTGTATTTTGAGCTACAGGCTGTATTTTGAGCTACAGGCTGTATTTTGAGCTACAGGCTGTATTTTGAGCTACAGGCTGTATTTTGAGCTACAGGCTGTATTTTGAGCTACAGGCTGTATTTTGAGCTACAGGCTGTATTTTGAGCTACAGGCTGTATTTTGAGCTACAGGCTGTATTTTGAGCTACAGGCTGTATTTTGAGCTACAGGCTGTATTTTGAGCTACAGGCTGTATTTTGAGCTACAGGCTGTATTTTGAGCTACAGGCTGTATTTTGAGCTACAGGCTGTATTTTGAGCTACAGGCTGTATTTTGAGCTACAGGCTGTATTTTGAGCTACAGGCTGTATTTTGAGCTACAGGCTGTATTTTGAGCTACAGGCTGTATTTTGAGCTACAGGCTGTATTTTGAGCTACAGGCTGTATTTTGAGCTACAGGCTGTATTTTGAGCTACAGGCTGTATTTTGAGCTACAGGCTGTATTTTGAGCTACAGGCTGTATTTTGAGCTACAGGCTGTATTTTGAGCTACAGGCTGTATTTTGAGCTACAGGCTGTATTTTGAGCTACAGGCTGTATTTTGAGCTACAGGCTGTATTTTGAGCTACAGGCTGTATTTTGAGCTACAGGCTGTATTTTGAGCTACAGGCTGTATTTTGAGCTACAGGCTGTATTTTGAGCTACAGGCTGTATTTTGAGCTACAGGCTGTATTTTGAGCTACAGGCTGTATTTTGAGCTACAGGCTGTATTTTGAGCTACAGGCTGTATTTTGAGCTACAGGCTGTATTTTGAGCTACAGGCTGTATTTTGAGCTACAGGCTGTATTTTGAGCTACAGGCTGTATTTTGAGCTACAGGCTGTATTTTGAGCTACAGGCTGTATTTTGAGCTACAGGCTGTATTTTGAGCTACAGGCTATATTTTGAGCTATAGGCTATATTTTGGTCATCTACTATTCTGTCTGGTACTAGTATTTCTCAGTCAAAAGCACAGTATTATTATTTTAAGGATTTTTTCAATGGTTTTATATTTTAAAATGACATATTTCCTTAGAATGGTACATGGGCCATATCTAAAATGTTCAAGTGTCTGTTACCCTTGTATATCATTACATAGCTAAGTATTGCCACTCTTCTATATTAACTAACAGAAGGTGCAGTTACTATCCCTTTGTATACCTGGTATAACTGGCTGTATAAATAAAACAAACTTACCACTTATATTCCTCTTTTATTAATATGTTGTATATAAATAAAACACAATAAAATGTTAGTAATTATTTATTAACTGTCAAAAGACAGTAGTTTACAATTATTTTATCCTGTGTACTTAGTAAATACAATTAGCTAGATTTATCTGATACTGCAATGTCTGTCTCTGGCTCACACACACACACACGAACATATATCGACGCACGTCCCACTCACACACTTACATCTGCCGCAGTCGCTTGATCGGTCGCTGGCCGTCGTTCATGAAACCTCCTTGCTGAAATGTCAAATATATTTACATAAAAAAAAAACTTCTATATACTTCATTAAATTATTCCAAATTCAAATATTTAATATTATTACGTATTCTTTATTCTATATATTTAGTTAAAAGAAAGTTTGTTCTAAATTCAAAAACCTGCATTCTTATTAAATTACTGGTATTTACTGTCAATATATAACCGTGAAATTTATAATTGCCATATGTAAAAAACTTGACCGCAATCATAGTCCAATCGATGCAACAATTAAAGTGATTAATTAAATAAATGTTAGTATTTAAAAATTTTGGATAAATGTTTTTATTATTAAGTTTATTCAATAAAAACACAAATTATTTTATAATTTGTGCTGTAAAATTTTAATAAATAAAAAAAAATCATCATGCAGGCATCTTTAACTGTCGTCAAAAAAGTAAAAAAAAAAAAAAAAAAAAAAAACAAAGGAATAAATTAAAAAAAAAGGCGGGAATGTGCAGTAAACAAATAGTTTAAGTGGCGCTAGCAGTTACCTGTATTCATTCTTGACTCTACAAGTCTCAACTACAGGTAATTCTGAAAAGAATGCACAGAACACTTATATGGTATATATGTACATACATACACCAATAATGGCATTTCAACTGCATTTCTTTTGCTATGCTATTTTCTATGCACTCGTTTCTATTAAAATGCATGCAAATATTAATGAAAATTAAAAAGCAACTTTCACGCAAATAAAATACAGCTTAAAATGAAGACAAGCAGTGTTATTTAATGGAGGTTAAATAAAAAGAAAATTATAACATAAATAGTGCAAAAGGGTGATGAGAACATGCTTCAATAATAATTAGTGATCCAAATACATTTAAATGTAAAAAGATGATAATCGGGAAGTCGATTAGATGGATCGGATGAACAGTCGAAATTAATAATCGATTCTGATTCATATTCCCTTATTAAAGATTGAAATAGTATGTTAGGTCGTTATCGCCCATAACCAACTTGTAAGTGGAGTTTGTATGAAGGCATATAGGGTTGAATTCAATATCGGATTGTAGAATAGATTAGAAAATTCGACCGTGAATATACATGTATAGGGTTCAGGGGTGCATAGTGTGTTTGTGTTTGTGCATGTGTGTATGTGTGCGTGTGTTTTTATTTGGGTGTGTGTGCATGTGTGTGTACTTGTGTACGTCTGTGTGCGTCGTACCGGTCGTCCCATGTATGGCTGCGGCGGCATGTAGGTGTTGATTGGAGTGAAGCCTCCCCGAGGGAACGAGCCGCGACCGGAGAAGCCGCGCCCGCGACCGCCTGCAAGCACTCCGTTATATATTGGTATACATATGTGTATGTCACTATGTACGGTCGTGTGTCTAACCTCTATAGTTGCCGCCCCCCCGCGCGTTGTACGCCCCCCGCGGCCTGTAGGCGGCGCGCGAGGAGGGACTGGAGCCGCCAGCGTTGTTGGAGCTCCCGTTGTTACCGCCACCGCTTGAATTGCGGTTCTGTTGAGAATGCTGTCGCTTGTTCTGAAACACGATCATTTATATATTACATTTCAAAATAGTTTCATGTTTAAACATTCCCATGATAAGATTTTTAAATACAGGAATATAGAAAGTTTTTCACAGTTCAACAATTCTATTCCATTCACTTTATATATAATGTAATTACTGTCAAAAAAAATGGTTTTACTATACATACCTTATTGGCGTTAGCTGAGTGCGCCTTGTGTTCGTCGTCGTCGCGGTACTTGGACACGGTGACCAGGAAGCCGTTGATGCGCAGCTCGCGGTCCAGCTTTAGCGCGCGCTCCACAGACTCCTTCTCGTTGAATGTTACCCGTACTGTACAATGTATTTATTGTATAAATATTTTTTTTCGTTTTGTTACGAAGTAAAAATTGTTGCAACATGTGAAAACTATTTGTTTCATTCATATTAATACCTCTATCAAATGGAATATAATTTCTAAGTGACTATAATATCATTAAAGCTCAGATTTCTTCTGTAAATAGGAGCTTGGACCCCAAAACCGTTTATTGTGTCCTTAAGGCGATACCCCTTCAGGGTTCTTAAAGGTGATGATTCTCTTATATAGCTCAGAGAACAGAGGATTTTAGAGCACTTCTCGTCATTAATATAAAATGAACTCCCCACTCACATATCTTGTACTTGGTCTTGCTGAACTCGTGCACGTGCGCGACGGGCCCGCAGTGCGCGAAGAGCGCGCGCACGTACTCGCAGCCCGCCTCGTATGGCACGCCCACCAGCACGCCCGTGTCCGCGCGACACTCCACCGATACGGCGATAGTGCTGCCGTCCACCGAACTGCCGTTCTCAGTCAGCGCCTGCGGATGACATACATTACTCAAAACAAACTATATGTTATACAGCTAATTATTGATGAAAATAAATTTTTTTAATGGCTCTCTCAGCAAATGCCTGCGGATCACAGACATTACTTAATATGTTACAAACAATATAATACAACTAATTAATGACAAACACACTTTTCTTTTTTTTGTATTGTCTCCGCTGTTAGCCCCACTGGCCATGACAATGTCATGGGGAGTAAAATCCATAATGTATTTTCGATTCTTCTTTGTAGACTTATCCTTCCCTTGTAGGTATGAATAGTTTAACATTTCCATAATATGTTAAATGTATTCATTTTAGAGATATGTTGATGGTGTATATGAGTCACAACCATTTCTAATTTAAGATACATGTTTTTGTTACAAAAATCATAGGAAACTGCTAATAAATATTCAACACTTGTCTCGATTTACATATCTGTACTAATTAAAATGCCAAAGTTAAATTGTTCAATATATATGAAGTAATCAAAAAAACAACAAACAGATATTTATACAGAATGACAAATTGTATATACAAAAGATACAACAAGTGAAAGGAAATCACCATCTGATAAGGAAGAAATAATAATGATAAATATAGAAAAATATGAAACAAATGCAGAAGACACAGCTACACTTATCATGATGAATTCAACAAGTTATTATTGTTAATGTTTTAAGAGTGGTATTTGTGTGATATCAGATATGAAACCTTAAACCGCTCTTGAAACATGTACTTTAGTTATTTTTATAAGACATAATAATTGTTATACAATAATTTTATTGACAACTTTTGTGTTTGTTTGTCAATAAATTACTGTATATATTAATATATATTACCTTAAAAATCTTGAATATAGTATTGTAATATATTATTTATATTGATAGACGTGAATAAATGGACACCACCGGTAAATACAGGTATCGGCTGGTCTGCTACTATTGTGGAGGAAAATCAATTTTGATTATAATAGTATTAAACAAATTCGAAAAATAATCTTTTGAGTAGCAGTTCAGCCATTTGAAACATTCAAATAGTCATTCAGGCTTTACGTAGGATATCAAGGTAATTTGGAAAATCCTCAACTTAGACAGCCTTTTGGGTTTCACCGTCAAAGGCATTCTATGTTATCTAACTAAAATTTTAATAATAAATATGTTAATAATTATTTGTTTACCTTTTCCAGGGAATCTTTGTTTTTGAATTCGACTATAGCCGATAATGTTGGAGTTGTGGTCAGTTCAGTTACAATGATTGGACCACGTCTAAAAAGAAAGAAAATTTCCCTTGTTAATAATTCAATCTTAGTTAGCTCAAAGTGCAACATGCACAGAGAACATTATGTATCACTGTGTCTTAATTTGTTGAAAGGTAATACAAAATACTATTTCAAGGACTGATATTTGAATGTTAGCAAATTTATATGTTAATGGTTGTTTAGGACTGCGCTGCGTATGTGACTCACCTGACGCCGATGACTTCTCCATGTTTTGAGAATAGCTCCTTAAGTTTCTCTTGGTAATCAAAGAGGTAGCTCGAGGGAAGGTTCTCCACAAGTAGTTTACCAGATTCTACTTTTTCTTCTTTTGGTTCTTCAGATTTGACTTCTTCCCTTTCTTGGGTCTGTTCAGCCTCTGGCTGTTCTTCGGTGACTTCTTCTGTAAGTTTCGAATCTTCACTATTCTCAGGCAGTGTATCTCCATTGTTTTCGTCTGCAGTTTCTACGGACTCCGCTACTTCTGCTTCAGGCACTTCCTCGACAGACTGGTTGGCTTTAGCCTTATTTGCTTGATTCTTGGCTCCTCGTCCTCTCTTTTGAGCGACCATTTTGCCACTTAAACTGGAAAATATATATAAACATAAAAATCTATAGGACAACCAGACGTTTCCCGCCATGTATCTATTTAATATAGTTACATATCTAACTCCGCCGTATTTTGGCGCCGATCTTAGTTTTCAAGGACGGTATCGTAACTCGTAATAGATGAGATATACTTTTCATTAGATCATTTTAACATATGAAAACGTATAATATTTAACAATAACGGTAAACATCGATACTATCTAGGCGCGCCATAAAGCATGGCGTTCAATGGAAAATTCACGAAACCTTAGATTCTTAGAATGTAGTATTGAAGAGATACATCTTAAAGAAATGAGTAGGGTTGTACATTTAACTTTTACTTACCGTTTAATATATTTTTGGCACTTTTATCAATAAAAACTTTGTATTCACACAAAAAAGACGCTAATTCACTTTACGAGTTAAAATAACACGCACCCGGCATCACGCAAGCGCAATCGCGGTTCGCAAGTCGCTTTTAATGAAAAATGTTGCCATTTACCAAATGTCTTAAGGCTAAGAAATTATATTATGCATTCACAATATATTTTTTTTTGAAGACTCTAATGACCCCATTTCTAAGGAATTATTAAAGTTAGACTAGTCACTAAAGTATTGCCTACCTTCACTTGCAATAAAAATACTATAAAGAGATAGTATAAAAATTACATAAGATACACAATGTTCTTAGTGTTTTTATTCAATATTTTATTAAATTTAGCTTCCAAATGATTTCCTCTGCTTCGCCCAAATCCTAGTAGACGGAATTTGCTGATGACAGAATTTCGAGTGATGCAGAAGTAATCAAACAGATAAAGAGACGAAACAATTACTAGCCAGTATGCTGTAAAGTAAGTTTTTCTATGGCAAGATTGACAACCCCAAATAATATTTCAGATTGTTAATTGTCATTTTTCATTGTCAAAAGTCAAGTAGGTAGCTACATAACCTATATTTTTTAGACACATGTTAAATGTTGTTTTTAAAACCTATTATATGTTTAAATATATCTCTGAACTAATTAAAGATAATTCTTAAAAAATAATTCTGATATCATGAAGTCAAAGTCATTTGAATTGCCGAAAAATTCATTGGACGAGGTAAAACAAAATAAAACATTCGATTTCATAAAGTATTATGAACCCAGTCCTGAAACAAATAGCCCTGACTGCAATGTATCTAAGGTTAAATCACATAGCTCCAAAAGGGTATTCTCGCCAAATAAAAACAAGAAAAAAATAAAAAAGGAAATTGATATTCCACAAATAAATATAGATGGTAGTAATTTGTCATTTGGAGCTGGAAATAGTTCATCTTTAGACGTCCCTCAAGTAACGTCTACGCCAAACTTATCCAAGAAAAAGAATTCTAAAGTTAAATCAATTATGAAAACTTGTGGTATGGACGATGCCCCTCAAGAAACCATTGTTAATGCTTCTACCAGTAAACCTAAAAAGAGGAATAAGTCTGTAAGTTTCATGTTAGACGAAAATGAAGCAGTTGCTATTAAGAAATCAAAATCTGAAGAGTCTGTGGCAGATAATAAGGTATCAAAAGAAAAAATACATCAAACTACTAAAAAAAATAAAAAACTAAATTATAAAGATTCCGATGGGAAAGAAAATAAATCTGATGTAAACAATATGAATATTGATGATAATCAACCTAGAAAAAGTAAAAAAAAAGGAATCAAAATCAAGGCCGAGGAAGAGAATACTCCACAAGAAACTCCTATGGATGTACCTGTAGTTGAAAGTCAAAGTAATAATATTAAACAAGATAAAAAAATACACAAACGGAAAGAAAAAGTAAAATCAGTTGAAAGTAGTTCCAAATTAGGTGAGGATGTGATTATTACAGAGCCAGAAAACATCAAGAAAGAAGAAAATCAGGTTAAAAAATTAAAAAAGAAAAAAAGGCATTCCAAACCTTTGCAAGCTACATCAAACACTGAAACTGATGGTGAACCTGCAACAAAATCTAGGAAAAAAGAACTAAAGCCAGAGTCCATTGCAGAAGGATTGGAAAATTTAAATATCGGTGACAATCCACACTCATTGACTAGCCTGATTGATGAAATGACTGTTGCAGATAAAAAAAAGAAAAATAAACACCAAAAAAAGAGATCAAAACCTCAAAATGAAATTGTCACACCCATACAAGAATCAGAATCAGGCACTGATAAAGTTAAGGTGAAGTGGGTTAAACGCAAGTTCAATAAAGACAAGAAAGGTACAATAAGTGATGATAAACATTTAACTTCAATCATTATTGAAAATCTACCTCTAACTATTATTTGCACCTACAAAAAGTTACTTTCCGAGCATTTTACTAAATTTGGAATTGTGCAACAAGTGTGGTTAGTATTATTATATAAATATATTTAAGTTGTTAAAATATTGTACCATAAAAATTTTTATAATGGCACTGAGACTATAATTAATACATTTTTTACCTCTTTGCAGTGCAGCCGAAGTTTATCCAACTGAAGATCCTAAACCAGTTTTTACAACAACTATCGTATTTTATAGTGAAGATGCTGCAGAAAAGGTATTTTATAATAATATTTAAAGTGTACATTTTTATTGCACATTAGTATATTTACTATATTTTAGCCATTTAAATGTATACATATTTTCAGCATATCAAGAAATGCCTTTGTAAACAAATTTATTATTGTCTTTTCTAGTCGTTGCAGGAAGATAACACGTTATTCAAGGGTAACCGTATCCGTGTAAAACGTCCCCTGCCTCCGACGCAGACCACGGTAGTGGTGCGATCTTTTGCAGAACTGTCCTTACAAGCTCTGAGCTCCCTCTTCTCTAGCGCAGGGCGGATAAGAAATATACGTAACATACTTAAAGGAAAAAAATCCATGGGTAAGATTACTTTGATATTTATAATTATTTACATTAGATAGTCAAATTTATTATACAATATATATTTGTTGTTTCAGCGGCGGCGTTTGTAGAGTTCGATGGACCTGACGCGGTTAGCAGAGCTCTCAAAATGTCAGAAAGCTCTAAAATTGGCGGAAAAAAAATTCATGTTGCCAAATTCGAGTTACGTAAAACAAATCAAAATAAAGAAACCAAAACCAATGGTGTAAATCATACAGAGAGTGATAACTCTGATACTTAATTATTTGTTAATTGTTATCATAATAATATTGTTTTATTAAAGTAGCCATTATGGCTGTCGAAAAATGTATTTTTTTTAATGTATATTATATTATATTGAATATAATAATTTTTAAAAATAAAAATTAATAATCCGATTTTATCATTAAATTTGCATTTTACGAAATACATGATTATAGGGGAAGTGAATATAGTTTTATTTAATATTGCTGGTCCACAAAAAATATGTTTCCGCCCGGGATCGAACCGGGGACCTTCTGCGTGTTAGGCAGATGTGATAACCGCTACACCACGGAAACGATGTCTACATCGTTAAAAATACAGTACATTAAGTATATAAGTCAAAGAAACTTTAATCATGTTATACAAGAAAAATACCTAAATATTATAGTTAAGAATATAAATGTCTATGATAATAAAAATAAATTTTAAAATGAGCATGGTCTCAATATGCTTAGTTACTTTGGCATAAGCAACATTTTTAAATAAATATCAAGACTTATTTGCTTTTTGGCAAATTGTAAAATAAATTTTAACTAATTGCTATACTGTGTAACACACCTTCAACTTGTTTGGTGAGTAAAGGAATTGTTTCACGATAGATGAATTCGAATTCGATGTCAACTATTACGATTATAAATTAAAAAATGTATATAAATACTTTCTTTTTTATTCGTTTCTTATTTTTAATATTTGTTTGATGACTGCGCAGTAGACGAGAAAAATCTTAAAGATCTTAAAATCTTAAAAATCCAAAAGTAGTAGTACTAATTATATGATAAATGAGAAAAATATTGTGAAATATTACTATTCTCAATCTTAGGTTCCTATAAAGCTAGCCTTGGTTCGAAATATGTAAAAAAAAGTCAAAACTAAATCGAAACAATAATTTATTGTGTTCCTTACAATAATTACGCGTTAAAATTATGTATACACAGAGTTCTTAATACGAGATAAAGCTAAATAATTACAATAATTTATTTACAACAGACATTAATAATAAATTACACACCCTTGACTTGTCTAATATACAAATAATACTTTGAATCTTATTATGCAGTTTAGCTTATGTATAGTGATCACTAAAAACTGGTTAACATTTAAAATTGTTTTAAAGGCACTAATCGATAACCAAAATATTACATGAGGTTTGCTGATCCAACACTGCAGCCGACAGCCAACATTATTAAAGCGTCCAGCCCGTCGAGTGCACGTGTACTTATTATTTATTATATATTTACAATTTTAACACAATCATTTAATCTATCACTGATTTGTCTTAAGGCTTTAATTTACATGGATCTTATACTAGACGCCTTTCTTTACATTTCGGTCACTCTGTCTATAATATCTACATCTATTGATATATTAAAATAAATATAATGACTAAGAAATTATCGATGATGTTGAGATCTTTTGAAGTGAAAGTCTCCGCATAGTGGCTTTGGACGCTCTCGTTCAACTGCACGCTATATACATACGTAGTATATAATTGTAGCTATCGTTGAGGTCGTCCGCTGCCGCCGGTCTAAGCGTGCCGTTGGCTAGGCACTGGAATTCTGAGAACATAATAAATACAATCTAAATAAATCTTGCCATGTTCATATTTAAACTTTTGACAAAGTGGCAACACCGGAAGCGGACCAGGCTTTAGTGCTTTAAATGAGAACCAATTATACAAAATTGAAATGTGGAGTCTTGACTCGCGGTTTTTCATATATTGATTGGTTCAAAGCAGCGTGGTCCTCGACCGGCGTCTCGACCTCTCACCCGTAGAAGGCCGGAAAGCTGGTGTGCGCGTCGAACTGGAAGTTGACCGGCGTCTTGGGCTCGGCGCAGGCGTACACTAGGCAGTCGTCAGAGGCGTGCAATCGCTGCATGCCGGGGTCGGAGCGGCTGCGGGTGATCTTGGGCATGCCCCGGAGCATGGCCTCCAAAGACGCCAGGATCTGACGGAACAGCGGACGGCGCTGGCGGTCGAACTCGATGCAGTCAGACAGCAGCCGACGCAGGGCCTGCGGCGCGTCCTGCCTCAGGCGGCGGGCGTCCGGCCGCAGCCGCCCGCGTCCCACCGTCCACAAGATTTGGTCCTTGTTGTTGAGGTGCGCGTACGGCAGCTCGCCCGCCGTCAACTCGAACAGGACGATGCCGTACGCGTACACGTCCGACCGGAAGGTGTAGGGCGCCGGTTCGTCCATGCGGATCACCTCGGGCGCCATCCACAGGATGGATCCCGTCGGCTGCTGCCACTGAACTCCCCCCAGGGTCGACGAATCTGCGACGGGATGGTCGTGAGACATCTGTATCTGCGGGTTCGTACGGTTTCTGACTACGACAGCCACTCACCTGACCACCGCACTTTGGCCGTGGCGAGTCCAAAGTCTCCGATCTTGACCGACCAGTCATCTCTTAAAAATATGTTATTCGATTTCAGGTCCCTGCAACAATAAATATAACCGTTTCGCTTCAACCATTACCACTAAACCTAAAGTTAACAGTGAAACAAACGTAAAATACAACGAGCAACACAAACAACCTGTGTATGATGTTCTTGGCGTGGAGGTAGTCCATGCCCTGCGCAGTCTGTCGCGCCACGTCAATAAGATGCAGCAAAGGCAGGGGCGTCTCCAGCACGTGTAGGTGCTGGTACAGCGACGAGCCCTCGCACCACTGCGTCACGATTGCCAGCGACGGCTTGGACACGCAGCCCATGAACAGCAAGATGTTGCAGTGTCGCGTCTTACGAAGTACCGCCACCTGAGAACGCGATATTTCAAATGAGGAACTTTTGCGTTGAACGAAAAGACTAGGGTTTCTATGTAGTTGAGAAGAATCAAAATCCCTTGGATTTCCTCACCTCGTTCTTGAAGGCCTGCAACTGAGCCGGGGTCGGCGTCTTGACGTTCAGCGTCTTGACGGCGACGGGTCCGTGCCAGTGCGCCTTGTACACGGTCCCGAAACTTCCCGAACCTGCAGGCGGACAAGTCAGCGAGGCGTTCATACAACATTTTTTTTTTTTAATGTTTTTTTTTTATGGTGATTACTGATGATACGTGATCACCACCGCCTATGAACCCTTGCAACATCAGAGAATTCACAAGCGCGCCTTCATAAGCATGCAGGCCTTGAAGGTAGGAGTTACTACTAATATGTTACACTGCTAATGGTGAAGTATGATGTGTACCGACCTATCCTGGCCCCAATGAGTATCTCGTCGGCGTGTATGACCCAGTCGTCGTAGCTCTCCCGCGGCGACAGTGCGTGCTTCCAGGACTCGTCGGCGGAGCGCGCGCGAGCCCGACGCGGACGGAGGGTTCCCGTGGGAGATGCCTTTGGAGTATATAATATATTAGGGGATATATGTGAATATTACAATAAAAAAATTAATAAAAATATCACGCAAAAAAAAAAGAGTCGACATTTCATCCGACACATCCTTTATATTTATATGTATAATAGTAATAAGCAATAATTAATAAAAGTTGCTACTATAGCTGTTTACTCTGTCTTTTGGATCAATTCAATGGTCTATTTGAATAATATTCAATATATCTTCACCTGTGTACTTTGACTCTGTTGCTCTCCTCTATCTCTATCATCTTTTCCCTGTCTCTCCGAGGTTAAGTAGTTTGCTGATTGGGGTGAATTGTTACTCTGTAAGAAGATATATCCATATTATAACTATCTTATGAACCTTGTAGATCTCTTATTAAGATAAACTTGTATGCTATAATAGGGTTGGTGTATTAAATACTGGCAGTCATAAGTAGATGGTGTAAACTTAGACTGAAGCTAAATTATTTGAAAATAAAAAAATATGTATTTTTTTCAATTATTTTAATAAAATTTTTTGCCAACAAATATTGATATGTTTATTATATAATATAAAATTATTTTTAAACTAATTTACTAGTTATTTTCCTCAAGTTGCATATGTACAAATTATGCAAAGAGTTTTAACTTCATCAATCTATCATTAATCCCAGATTACCTGGTTCTGCTTCCGATCAAGATGTCTTTGCACCATGTTCACACACACATTAGGGGCCGAGTTGGAGCGGTCCTGCTGATTCAAGGTGCGAGGGTGCTGCTGTCTGGAATGTCATATTTTATTTATACACATATATATATAAAATATTTTGTGTATATATGTATGTGTTACTTGTTGTGGTGGTAGCTGTAGTGGGAGGGGACGTGCAACATAAAGGCCTGCGTCTCTGGATTTTTGGCCAGCAACGCTGCATAGTACGTGTCGGTCATATGCACCTGGAACATGTCACAAGAATTAGTACGGCTCAGTCCACCTCCTTATTTAAGAGTTTAGTTATTACATTAATTTATACCTTTTTAAAAACCAGTATAGCATTGTTTTGAAGTAAGCAAAGCTATGGGCAAAGGATATATCGAAATATCAGTTCACTATATACCTGATGACAAATACTGGGCACTTTATCAGCACATCGTTGATGGAATTTAAAGTTGCACTGAGAACAGTAGAAGCCATTGAAGAGCAGCCGTCGACAGCATTCACAAAAGGCAAGAGTGAAGAACGTCTTCCTAGTGAACTGGTGCGACATGTGTGACATTACCGGCAATTTGTCTAATATACGCACTGTCACCTGGAATTATTGTGTATCATCTTATCATTTATTAAGGGATCAGTAATAATAATTTTATTTATAAAAAAAAGGGCATTGTGCTATATAAAAAAGACCAAAGAATTAAGTACTAGTATGATATACCATATTTTAATTATATTTTAATTAACTGGAGCTAAAATTCCATTGAGTTTTTAAATAGGTAAAGTAAAACCCATGAAAAATCTATAAATAAGGTGATTGTGACATAAAATGAATGAAATTGTATGAATTTATTCTAATCTATAACGTCGTTAATTCTTTTAACAGTTGGCACTTATTTAAATCTTCAAAGTCATGAAATCAAAACCATAAGCCTATTGTCTAATAGTCGTCTTTGGATTATACATAGCAGATTTTACAAAGTGCAGTCTCTTATACTATGAGAGCAACAAAATATTTTAACTAGTTTTACTAATTTTTTTGTTTAAATGTTTAATGCAATGAAATATTAACAACCAAAATGCAATCAAATCTTAAGAATGTATGCCATTTAAGAAATTTTCTGAAAGATCTGAATTCTGCTTGGAAAACTTACAATATATAGCTGCGAGTTATTTTGGGAACATAAATTAGCAATAAATACATACATTTTTAATTGAGCTGGAATTTTTTAATTTAATTGAAATTGGAATATATTATAAAACAAAGTTATAAAAGAACAAGACTGATGAAATCTTATATTATCATTATACATAGGTAATTTAATCAATAAGGTATAATTTTGTATAAAAATGAAGGTGTGATTACCTTACCTCAATTATATAAATAATAATAAAACCACTGACCTCCTCAGCATCAATCAAATTTATATCGATGTCCCATGGTATCACTTCATTATTGCCTGTCCGAACCACTTCGCACATTTCACAAGTTAAGTTACGAAGCTTGAGGGCTTTCATCAGAGCTTCTCGAAGCGAAACACCCTCTTTAACCTGCACACTCGTTCGCTGTTGATTCGGCAAGTGAGCTCTAAGAAAAACTTTAGGTTGGCGTGTAAGAGTATCGTACTTCTTAGAGTCATCTTGCCAAGAACATTCTTCGCTCCTATCCGGCGAATCGCACTGTAACAACTCCCGAAGCGTCTGTTCCCTAAGTTCTAAATTATGCAACTTTACAGTTAACTCCTGATATTCCGATAAATACAGAGAAGGTGGATGCTGCAAGCCAGCAAACTTTGCATTTAAAGCGTCAATGTTTTCACGGGTCACATTTATAATACTTTGAATGTTTCTTATTTCATATGTCGGATCCGCTGCGTCGTCACTGTCCGTCGATGTCGACATATTATCACTATTAAGAGATAATGCAGGTATATTTCCATTAATTTTTCTTGTACAATTTTCTTTCTCTCTAGTTACTGCCATTGCTTTTCTATTTTTTCTTAATTTTCTCCGCGCACACTCGCGCAGCCTAGAACGGCGTTGTTTGTTGCCATTCCATAAAAAATAAATGTTTAATAATGTAATACTATCTTTTAATTTATAAAAATCGTAGATTCATAACATCTAAAATTAAAAAATATTATAGTAATGTAAACCTTATAAAAACTTATTATCAAATAGTGATATTGAAGATTATTTTGTTCAGTATTAAACTTTCATAATAGTTTTGTAGATATTTATTAGAGATTTTTGTACTTCTGTGGAAATATTAGCAGTTTAGAAAAAAAACATTTATTTTTTAAATTAACATTTAATAATTATTAGATCTTTCCCATCAAGCTATTGCAAAGGTTAGCCTAATGGCGAAAGGAGCTAGGCGATGTTTTTTAATAATTAATCGAATTAGTATTATTAAAATGAATACTCGCACGTTACAGGTTTTGTAAAACTATCTAAAATAACTTATCTCATTTAGTTACGTTGAGTAAATAAAAGATTACGATAGTTATTTTTATTTAATAGCAACAATATTAAAACAGCTGTCTGAATACCTTATTCTTGATGCCGGCCGATTATCATTACTCAAGATTGGCAAATAATGACAACATTTTAAGCAATGTCGCTTGTCTGTCAGACAAGAATGTAGTTTGTAGAAAGCAAATCTACAAAATGTTGTAAATGGAAGTCACAACAGGAGACATTACTTCGCGTTCTGTTTCAATAATATTTTAATATATATAAATCGTTATATATTTGTGCTGTGTATATATTTTGTTAATTAATTTTTTTTTTATCGTGGTAAGTGTTTTTATAATATTTATTACATTTAGATTGCTTTATATGAGGTCGTTTTTGTTTTTATTTAAAAATATGGAGGTGGATACATAATCTCCCGATATATCTGAAAATTCTTTTAAAATTCTATGGATTACGTTACGAATACAGCAACTTCGACGAACGTAACTAGTTCAAAACGTAAAGCTGTGGATAACATAGATAAAATGCCTACAAATTTTTCAGGGAACTCCTTTCTTGCTTCCTCAGCAGAATTAAAAAATATATATTATGATGTGAACAAAAGTATATTTATAGTCCACATACCAAAATATTATCTAACCATAATGTTGAAAATTTAGAAAAAGGTGATGTTAAAAAGGTTAAAAAGAAACGTGTTACCATACAATGTATCACAGGCCTAGATTCCAATAACTTAATAAATAGTATTTTTTTATATTTTGAAAAATTTGCTTCAATTTCCTACTTTTTGTATTACTCATATGGGAATTCTAAGAATTGAGCATAATATGCAGGAGTTTGTGGAATCAGTTGAGGTTCCTTCTGGATGTGGTGACTTTTTAAGGCCCTCATTAGAAATGAAAAGTTGTAAAGAGACACAGTCAGTAGTTTTTATTTTTGCTAGGCAAATTTTACCTACCTATGTTTATATTTTTCACTTCTCTTTTTGTTGAGCTGTACAAAGTGTTGTCAATTAGCCCACATTATCAGACAATATAATGTTCTGTTCAAAATACTACTAGATTTTTGTCCAGATCAAGTAATACAGCAAATGATAAAAATTCCACTGAACACTCACATTAACATAAATTAAAGTTATTATGTCTCATAATAACATTTCCTATTGATAATGATGATATTTCTTATTAGAATTTCCTTAGATTCCCTACAGTATGAAGACCTTATGTGGAAGTTGCTTCAGACCTTCACCTAAACAGCCAATTCAATATTACTCCTTCCTCCTCTCAACCTAAACTGCCACTGACCTCCTCTCCGGCATTAAAACTTTTTATTTGGCTAAAAAGTAATTAAATAAATAAAGAGTCCATATCTACATACTCATACTCTAACTAATGATATTCCTGATAATAATATTGTTTAAATCCTTTTATCCTCTTTGTTACATCTTTTATCCAATCATAACATTTATTTACCAACAGACGTGACTAAAAATGTGCAATCTATTTTTAATAATATTAATTGAGTGAAGCAAACAAAGTGAGTGGAGCGTTTTACTGGAGGCTTTTTACATTCTTTGTCACGAATTGGCTCGAAAACTACTAGACGGAAAATTATGAAACTTTGCAACCAAAAAGGCACATATAAGACGATGGTTAAAAAAAAAAATTAAAAAGTCCTCAAAAAATTTTTTTTTTTTAATTTCATTTCAAAAAACTGTCTCAGTTGCTGCCATTGCAGACCTGGTTCTCTATTTAGAGTCACTGGCTTTGCGTCTCTTCGGGATGACAGGGAAGATGGATTAATTAATAGACTACTTAATTAACTTTACTATTAATAGACATTTTGCCTCCTCCCATATCTCTCTTTGTCCCAAATTGATTCCAAATTGTCTGGTACACCACATCTTCCTTATGTTGCAAAAAAGTGTGAGAAGAATATCAACATTGTGTTCCCTCTCCGGAGTTTGATGGAGTTCCCACTCTTACTTTAAACTTTTATACAATGCTATCATTTGGAGTCATTTTGATTACGGTTTCTTTCTATTAAAGCCATATAATAAATCTGCTCTTAAAGTTTGGGATGCTAAATGTCTTCGTATTATATGCGGTGCTATTGTCATCTTCAATAAGTGCTATGCCATTGGAGTGTTCAGAACCTCCACTTTTTATAAGAAGACAGCTTTTATCTGATTGATTTATTTTTAGAACTGCCCAGTTATTCTCTCATTTTATGTCTTTTTTCAAAACTGAAAGCCTTGTCACAGTTATTAACCACTGCTCAATATTGAAAGAATAAGCGAACCCTGTCTGGTCAACAGCTATAATATGATGATTAATATGGATATTCCAATATTATTTGAATCTCTTTTTGATGCTCTAATATTAAAACTTGAAATATTTTAACCAGATGTTTTACTAGATATATGAATTTCTAAAAGTACCATAGAAACTAATTCTAAGTTTTTGCAAGTGTTCTTGTCAAAACTGACCAGAGTGGCATTTAATGTTCACTAATGCTTCTCAACTTAAAGAACACAAATATGTCGGTGCTGCAGTTTGGATACCAAAATTAAGATAATTTAAAATTTTAGATGTCTTTCTTTCTCCATAATATTTACCGTCTTATTTTTATATGAAGCTTTTTTGCATGTTGAGTCTCTAGTCTACAAACTAAATAAAAAAATATTTTTTACAGGTTCTAAAAGCTGCTTGCAAGCAATCCTTCCCAATCCATAGTAGAAATAGATATCCTAATCCTATCATCTGAAAAATTAAAGAAGTTTTTGTTGCCATTCAAAATATTAAGGTTATTGTGGCTTAATTCCAGGTCATCCAGGAATTGAAAATAACGAGTTTATTGATCAATTAGCTAAAGAGGCTTCTTTAATTAGTTGCTCAAAATACAATATGGTATATTCTCAAGATGTTCCGGATATTGGTTGTAAAAATCAGCAATCTTCTTGGAAGAATTGATGGGAGTCTTCTATAATTTCAAAAGATAGATATTATAGTAACATCCAAAAACGCAGCGCTGATAAACAAGTCAACCTTAGTGAATAGGTACTTTATTTACATTATAATAAAATTAATTTTGTAGCGGCAAAAGTAACGTGTGATAATAATTTATGTGATATTCGATTATTATTATGTAATATCGATTTCTAACAACATTTACGAAAACTTTCAATTTTATTATGATTATGATGTTGCCATGAAACGGAATTACATTTACAATTTTTCAAAACTAACAGAGATAATAAGTGGAACATATGAAAAAACTGAACGCTATCATTTCAAGTAATATGAGTGACTCTCGTCCCTCGCGTCACGTGTCTTACGAACAAGTCAAAACAATAATAGATTTCATGGGGCAACATATAGAGTTTGCTTCTGGAAGCTTAAGATCATTGGAGGCGAGGCATACCTCAAAACGGTTATGGAACGAACTTACTAAAATACTAAATAATTCTAGATTAGGGGCAAAGAAGACTTCAGATGGTTGGAGTAAGGTAAATTTTTAAAATACGGTTTTATCCACAATTTAGAGATATCTTAAGTACAAAAAGAGATTTTATGAATATTCAAAAGTCCATAGCAATTTATCACTAAAATTGATTTTAATACCAATTCTTCTAAGAATGTAGAATAATTTTAATACAATTATAGTAATTTTCTTTTTTTGCAGTACTGGAGTGACTTTAAAAACAAACTTAAGAATAAAGTAACGTATCTGAAAAAGAGAAGGAAATGTGGATCATTATCAAAGAAATGCATTAAACCATTATCAAGATTGGAGAAAAGAGCTCTGGTTATTCTCGGACCTAACTTTGAAAAGAAGATCTGCAAAGTGTCTAAAGAGCCTTTTAACAATGTATCTTGTGTGAGTGAAATTTTTATCAAAGGCATAATATTTTTAAACCTTTGTTAATATGAAAAAACTACAAAAAAAATATTTTTTCAGGATGACAGTCAACCACTAGTAAAGTTAGAATCTCATGGTGAGAACGGACACGATATCTGCAATGAATCATTTGATATGTTATCTGGTATACCATTAGATTTATTTGTATAAATTTGTAAATGTAACATTTTAATTGGTGTATTTTTTTTGTCATAGATCCCAGCACTGTTAGTGAATTCATTGCTGATGGCGAGAGGGAATCTGATGAGGAGTCTGATGAACCCGTAATACAAAGTGAGCAGACTGCAACATGCATTTTAATGATATGTAAAAGAAGAGATTGTCACTTATAATGTTTTTGGTATATTTTAGGTATATACCCAAAATGGTTAATAGAAGTTGAAAAAACAAGAGCCGAAGCTGATCTAACTCGTGCCAGAGCTGACGAGCAAAGAGTCACAATCGCTGAAAAGAATGCCGAGGCAGCTCTTCTACAAGCTGAGGCATTGAAAAAGATGGCCGAAGCAGCAACTACCCAGGCAGAAGCTTTGACAAGGATAGCTTGTTTGCTAGAAAATAAAATACAGAAGGAAAAGTCACCTATTTGATTAGATAAACGGGGTGATTGGTTTCACCCTCAATATAGTTAAAAAAAACAAATCTGTCTCAATATAATTAAATCTGCCATTAAATATTGCAGGTTGTTTTGACTGATGAATGACAGATGGAGAAACAAAATGTTTCCTTTGATCTCAAAAAGTGCTTAATCTATCTTAATCTAGTGCGTTCCTAACACACACACACACACACAGACATGGGTAAATAAAATTTGTGTTATATTTAAATATTAGTATATAATTATTGTAAATAATCTATTTATTGAAATTAATGTGATGTTATATTTAAGGCAGTATGATAATGTTATGTCAAGTAATTCAAATGACATGACATGACTGTAATTAATATATAAGAAGCAATATTTGTTTGATATAAAAATAAATATTATTAAAATGTGTATTATTCATTCTTTTACAAAACCAGAAAATAAGGTTGTATATAATGTAAAAAGTATAAAAAAATATAAATGATTTGTATATGATTGTATCAAAATAAAACACAAATGGGAAATTTAAAAATACTTTATTATTTACAGATTTTTCTTTTCCTTATAGCATGTCAAAATCGTCTCTCTGAAAAAAACATGTTATTAAGAAAATTAAATAAACTGGTTGATTGATGATGGACTGGGTTTTTTTATAAAAAATCTAAAAAGTTCTTGAAAGTTCTGGCCTTAAATAACTATATTGTGGCTATTTAATTCAATAAAAAAAAGTTATACATACCATGTCATTGTATTCCATAACATGTTTCCTGATAGCGGAACCATCAACCCATGTGACAAAATCTTCGAGTGACCGTGTGACAAGAAACGCGGGATCCTTAACTACTTCTGGACCAACCCTAACATGACCCTGCTCTATAAATTTGGTGGCCTCTTTGAGGTTTTCTGACATTTTATCTGAAAATAATTATTTGTAGAGTTAATTTTCACAATGAATCTAAATCAATTTTTAAAAACATTGTACATACTTCTAACCATAACAACAGGTAGTCTTCGTCTACAAAAAGCACTGGCTGGCACATTGCTGGCAAGGGCTAGATCCCATCGGGTGGGTATGAGTCCCATTTGATACAACTTTTCTAAAAGTTGTGCACTAGATTCCGTTCTAAATTCTGTATTGGCATCCAAATCTTTAATTTTGTTAGCTAGCTCCCTCACTTCTCTGGATAATTTGTTATACCTAGTACAAGTAATATACACATTATTATTTGCTATCAAAAAATCTTAAATAATTTTATAAACTTACTTTGTATAGTCTTCTCGTTTTTGTATGTAGTATTTTTTCATAACTTTTACCTCGCTCAAGTTATTGTCGACTTTCCATGATATGAAGTCAACCTTTTTAAGTAACTTTTGCTCATGAAATTTAAGTTTGCGAACCATTTTTTAAGTTCAAAAATCTTTCACCACACAAAATTCTATCTAACAAATTAACCTAGCAACAATCTAATTTCATACACTTTTCAAATATCTACTTTACAATTTTAAATATAATGTTAAATATAATGGCTATAAATTGTCATGTTTTAACACATGTCTTTAGATGTTTTCTTTATTTATGTATGAATATATAGATTACAAAAGCATTCTCTGTCGACAGATCATAATCTATCACCTGTCAAATGTCCACTAACCAAGTACCTAATTTAATAATTCAAAATATACCATACTTTAACAACTGTAAGTAAAATATCTTTCGATTAAGAAAGAATCGGTGACAAACTTATTGGGGGTGATTGTATATTTTTTAAGTAAAAAAAAAACTAGTCGGTTTAGAATTTAAATTTACGCAAATGTCACTATCAAATGTCAATATAGCGGTCTGTGGTGATCATTGTGTGTTTAAGTCTCCAAATAATTGGTTTATTAAAAACAAATAAGAAATATTCAATAATCTTCAAGATGAGCCTCAATTATAAAAACAGCACTGAAGCATTTTCAAAGTATCTTCAGTCAATGGTAAAATTAGAGGAACTTCAGAAAATGACTGAAGATTTGGATAAAGAGTTAGAAGATTCCCAGAGAGTAATGAACGAAATGAAAACTATGTTCGACAGCATTCCGAATGCACAAAGTAACAGACCAGAACAAAATAATGGGTTAAGGCATGAGGATCTATCGCAGTTTTTGGTAGCTAATGTTCCAAAAGTATTAATGCAGGATATGCCTGAGAACAATGTGGATGTTGATCTTGATAACGTCATTGCTATGATGAAATGCTATACCGAGGATTTGCGAAAGAATTTCGTCGTTCCTGAACCTCAGCAAAAGCAGCCTCAGAAGAATATTGAAAATGTAGATTTGGAGCAGTATGCATCTAGCCTAGATCAGCTTGTAACCCGCTTGGCGAAAATTAAACTAAATAAAAACAGTGAGGAGAACAAAAATGCAGAGCTGGAGACTAAGTTGAGGCAATTGTGTGATGATGTCAACATGTTCACTCAGGTTTGCATTATATGAAAACTATATCTATTAATTTATAGGAAAAATATTGATATTAAATATTGAACTTTTTTTAGTTGGTGCAGGCCAAAACAAAGTTGGGAGAGACAAACAAGAACTGGACACCTGCACAGCAGAGCAGCACTGCTCTCCAATATGACAATTTGATCAATAAACTACTGATGGGAATTAATGAGGTTACATACTTACTCAATAACAAAAATTAATGTGAATTTATCTTAAATCTTTTGTGTAATATCTAGTTAGTGCAGTGAAATGTAAAAGATCTATATGTAAAGACCTGGTTCTCATATTCAAAATAAGTAACTCTTTAAATTTTATTTTTGTTTTTCTTAAACAAAAATAAGTATATTGCCAGCATTTTTCTGTATGGTGGTTAAAAGGTTATTTAGGGCTGTATAAGTGTTTGTTTTTTTGTATACAATCATATCTGGTGTGATTATTTTATATATTAGTTCTTAGTCATTATCTTTACTAAGTATGACATTCCAAAGCTTAATATGTTATACATTTGTGTGATTTAGTTTTTTTTTTGAGTCTGAATGAACTGTGATTGGAATAATAATGTTTTATCTTATGTATAGTAATATTTTTAAAATTGTCATTTTTTTTTATTGTCATACATTCAGACTATTAATAAGAAACTAATGTGTGTAATTAAACTAAAACTGAATATTGTGTTTTCTTTGTTATTACGTGTTATATATACTGTTTTATTATATATAATTTGTGTTTTAAATTAAGTTATTTGTAATTATATAATACCTTAATGTAGATATTATTTAAACAATTGAAATCAAATAAAATTCATAAAAATTAACTCTCTTTATTAATTTATTTTCAAAATGGATTTAAAACAAAATATAAATAAAGAATAGAGACGGTAATTGTGAAAGAATATTTAAAAGGCTAAGAAAATAAAGATAGATTGTTAGTTTAAAAGAAAAAAAAAATATTAAAACTGAATTCTGAAGAAACAGATTGGATTTAGACATGAATTTAAAAATATGTAATTAAATAAAAATAAATTCATCTATAAAATAAAATCTAATATCATCTTATGTAAAACTAGAGTCCAGCTCACTAAGTTATGTCAACTAATTAAACTAAAATAAATTTATAGTCCCCTAGTCTTTGTCATCGAGTCGCATTCTCTTGGTTTCCATATCATAGTCAGTATTTTCTTCCGGTTCACTACGATCTATGTTCCCTTCGTCCTTAGATGGTTTCTCATCGGCCTCTAAAACCTTCAGTTTTATTCCCGTTACCGTAGCCCCATTTAAAATTCTCATGGCTTCCTGTGCGGCACCTACTGAAGCGTACTTGACAAAACCAAAAGTCTTATTTGGAATAGTGGACACATTAATGAGATCTCCAAAACGACAGAACAAATCCTGTAAAGTTGATGTCGGTGGTGGCTGGGGTTTACAGATAATGAATAACCTTTGGGCAACCCTGCTATTGTTATCTGCCATGGGCTTATGGGACGGTAAATTTACATTGCAATAATTGTAGTCCTGAGTTTCTCTCGAGGAATCAATTTGCCCAGTAGTTGCAACTTTAATCAAAGTTGACGCTTTGGCTATTGCATCTGCTAGTTGTTTTATATCAGGTGTACCTGAATCTACAGCGTTTTTAAAATCATTAACAATATTTGTCAGATCATTAGCAGCTTTGGCCAAAGTATTCTTATCAGGCTTTACAGATAATATTTCTCCAGATGGAAATTCAAATTTATTTAATCTTTCCACCGCATGTGCTGCTGATCTTCCTTCCTCATATGTTATAACAGCTTTGGAGATACCATTGAATGTGTCCAGATAATATTGACATTGTACCATTCCTGGTACAATATTAAAAAGTTGTTCTATATGCCGTTTAGCCACTTGCGGACTGCATTTAACAGTGATTGTGTTGTAATCATGAGAATTACATAATCCATTTATGTTTTCATTATATTCTAATTTAGGTTGAGTGTATCTATTATTATGACCGTATTTGGGAGTGTTGTACCCGTTAACATTATTGTGATCAATATCAAGACTATTTCTACTTCTTTTCAAATCATCTTTAGGAGTAGCAAATACTGGTTTATATTTACTATCACATTCTTCGAAAGCTTTTGCGGCGTCAAAGAAAGTTTTATATTGAATATATGCAAAACCCTTGCATGCATCAGTCATTTTATCTCTTTGTAAATGTATTGATTCTATTTGTCCGAATGCTGAAAAGTGATGCCTGAGCTCAGACTCATTAGCATCTTTCTGGACCTTTATGAAAAGTCTTTTATACCTGTCGACATTCTCATTTTGTGCTGGATTTTCATTTTTGTTAACAGCCACCATAACTTTAGTTGGTTTATTATCATTGTTCAATATTTTCATATGTACTTCCTGTATTGCAGCTGCTGCAGAGGATGTTTTAGCATACTTTATATAAGCAACACCTTTGGATTCCCCGGTATGCCTGTCTCTAGGTATATACAAATCCTCAATAGCTCCAAAGCGTTGAAAACGCGATCTCAGGTCATCCTCTTTCAATTGTTTATTACAAACCACAAAAATTCTCGAGTGTGGAGGTTTTTCTTCTTTACGATCACTACCCCTTATGTTATTAATCATGCTCATTTTCAAAGTCAAATAGGTAAAGAAAAATAAGTACCGTCTTGTCACGATCCCAGTCAAATATTACGGTCAATCGTCACGCTCTTTTCATTGGAATCTCCTTGTGTATTGTAGTCATATATAGTAGTTTGGTCTATAAAATATGTATATAACAAAACACTAAATCCATCAGCGAATTTGTAATATATAACTTCATAACGGTTTTACGTGGCATTCAATGTATTAGTACATTTGATCGCCTCTCACCTACGTTTATTGTATCTACCCGTTTAAAATCTAATGACAATAATTGACAACTTATAACGCAATCGACAATCGAAAATCTATTTTATTGATAGACAGGATGGAAATAGAATAAAAATATTAGTACAATAATGAAGTTATCTGACAATGATAGATCTAAAGTGAAAAACTGAATACTATACAATGTTGCTAGAGATGGGCGATACGAATCGTTTATAATTATTGAAACTATAAATCGTTGTTAAATCGGAAAGTGGATATCGATTTTATAAAACTTTATTGATATTATATATACTTTATTCGGTATATTACCGAATCGTAATTCGTATTTTTATACGATATCTAAATTAAATTAAATCTAATATCGTTTTCTCTGTCTGCCATCGCGCTTCGAAGGATTTGTATTAGTTACCGGTTCTATTGTGTTAATACAACTACGTTGTTAGATTAAAGATATCATTTAGCACAAAAATTACACATGAAAATAGTTGAAATTATTTTCCTTTCTAGTTAATAGAAAAAAATATATTTATATACTTCTAATAGAATATTAAAAGTATATAAATTTTCAATGGAAATTGAATTTATATCTGTTCAATTGTAACAGTTATGGCTTTTTTGTTCTGCAGATATGGAATTTTACAATGTAAGTTACATAACACTAGGGGCGCCAGCAAACCCTCGATTTCGACTCGCTGCGCTCGCGAAATCATATTTTTTTGTATATTGAGCGAAGTGAGTCCAGAGTATTGACTCATCGTTTCCCATGGACTTTAATGGGATATTAGTTTTTGACATGATAATACTAGGGGCGCCAACAAACCCTCAATTTTGACTCGCTGCGCTCGCGAAATCTCGGGTGCCGTTTGCATATTGAGCGAAGCAAGCCCAGTGTATTGACTCATCGTTTCCCATTGACTTCAATGGGATATCAGTTTATTGAAATGATATTAGAAAAAAAAATTTTTTTTGAGGACATTTTTTATTTTTTTTTTTTAAACCATCATCTAATGTATGTCTTTTAGATTGCAAAGTTTCATAATTTTCCGTCAAGTAGTTTTCGAGCCAATTCGTGACAAAGAATATAAAAAGTCTCCAGTAAAACAGTCCGCTCACTTCGTTCGCTTCGCTCAAAAAAAAAATTTTTTTTTTTGAGGATATTTTCCAATTTTTTTTAAAAACCATCACCTAATTTGTGACTTTTAGATTGCAAAGTTTCACAATTATCCGTCAAGTAGTTTTCGAGCCAATTCGTGACAAAGAATGTAAGAAGTCTCTAGTAAAACGCTCCACTCACTTCGTTCGCTTCGCTCAATTATGGATGGGCGTTTTTTAAATGTATGCTGATTTTTCTTCTGATTGTTTTATAAACAATATATATTTTTAAAACCGATATCAGATATTATTATATAGTTGAGCTGATCGTAAGCGAAGCTCTTACCCGTTTGGGAGACCGTTTTTTGTGTTTAGTTGTCTCCAGAATGCGACGAGATAATTGGCTAAAAATTTTCTCATGTATGTTTGAGCCGAACGCAAATGTTATAGCGAAAATAGATTGAAAAAATGTTTAGCCAATCAAAAGTTATCAAGAAAAGAATAAAGGAGAGGGGCTAAGCTCAACATCCGCTGCAAACGGTTGGCGTATCCTAGTCAGATATATAAATAATACAACGGTTAATAAACCGTTTCAATAAATATTGAGTGTAATATTAAAAACTTTGAATATCGATAGTTCGTGATTTGAAATATCGATGATGTTCATCGATTGTTTTCTAAAAAAATTACGATATTTTTATATACCGGTATTTTTTGCCCCTCCCTACGTGGTCAATACTTTGAGAGCTGCTTTTGTAAACATTGTAATTTGTGATTTTTATTTACCTAAAACAGTGTACAAAACGTGAAAATTTATAAAATGCTTCCCATAATGATAACAATTTCCCTAAAAAAACTAATAATGTTGTTTAATTGTTATTATTGATGTATTTCTTTTTATTAGAAGAAAAATAATACAGTTCTTTAATTAGCTGCAGCGCATAAGCAAAAGAAAATTGAATAAAATTGATATATTTCTTGATTCGCTTCATTTATTTTCTTAACAATGTTTCACAAAACTGAGAACTTATTTAGTCGGCAGAAATTATATAGAGGAGAGGACTTTGAAGAGGAATTAAATGATTTGTTTAACAAGAAATTTCAATTCCGATTTAACAGCGAATGGAAATTACCTGACCGAGAGTCTTGGTTTTCGACACCACCCTGGAAAGTTAAGGTTCTGGAATCACTTAAAGTTAGATTAAATTTTCACAAGAGTCAGCTAAACGACTTCAGTATTGAGGAATGGAGTAGCCACACACGACGCAGGAATCCCGCTGGAGAAGTTGGTTGGAAGATACGATGTCTAGTGAATCCTGAATTTTTGACTCAAGCTTGGACAAAATTTTATGAATGTGCTTGCACATATAATATTGTTCCAAAAGAAGCAAGTATTTCCAAGAAAATAGTATCCCTGCACTTGTGTGAAGCACCGGGAGCCTTTATAACATCATTAAATCACTATCTCAAGTCCCATCATCGGGATATGCAGGTAGCTTAAAAAATATATTTCTTTGAACTTCACTTACTATATATTACATATACTTAACAACAATCTTTTTCAGTGGAAGTGGGTAGCAAATACTCTGAACCCTTACTATGAAGGTAACTCTCCATCCAACATGATCAGTGATGATCGATTTATGTTCCATACGCTTGACAACTGGCATTTCGGAGTTGATAGCACCGGTAACTTGATGGACTGGGACAACTCACAAGCTATCATCAATAAGGCTAAAACCTTTGGAAAAGTATGTATTGTATTAATAATTAAATGTAAATATAAGAATATTCAACAACATACCTAATTTGGAAGAAACAATTTTTTAGGTATTATTAGTGACTGCCGATGGGTCAATTGATTGCTTGCAGAAACCGGATGCCCAGGAAGAGGTCACATCTCCATTGCATTACTGTGAAATTGTAACTGCATTACAATCTTTAAGCCCGGGTACAAGGAATATAAAAATTATATTAGCATGCTTAAAGTATATACACTTACACATATTATTTATTTTGTTTTCAGGTGGTACTCTAATATTTAAGCTCTTCACGATATTTGAGCACTCAACAGTGAGTTTGCTGTATCTTATTAATCATTTGTTCAAAGAAGTAAATATCTACAAGCCCGTGACATCTCGCCAAGGCAATTCTGAGGTGTATGCTATATGTCTGGGATACAAAGATAATGTCAATCTGAACAATTACATCCCTATCCTCAAATCAACATACGGAACAGATATATATTCTAAAACAGCATTGTTTCCTCTGGAAGCCATCCCCGAGTCATTTCTGAAACAAATTGAGGAGTGCGCGTACTACTTTTGTTCAATACAATGCCAGGTCATTAACAATAACCTTCAAGCATACTTGATGCAGAAAAATATAGCACTGCATAGAGATATGAAGAAAATAAGAACTATTGTTGCATCAGAGTTTATCTGGAAATATGATCTGAAACCTATTGATATGGAACAGGAGATTCTAAAAGGTATTTTACATGAAGAAAATAAAATCAACACTAACCCCAGATATCACCGGGGGTCATTTACCGAGAGGCAACTGTACAGTAAGATGTCACTGAAGGAAAAGTTGAAGAATCTAAATGCATTTCTTCAGGCAGAGCTGCTATCAAATCCCCTCATACTGATAAATGAGCCTATCAGATGGATGTGTAAGGATGACAAATTAAAACTAGATCTGGTTTTCACGTACGGACGACCATTGCAAAAAGTGAACAGCTCTAAATTCATATTTGTACCAATCTTTAAATTGTATCAACAGATTTTAGCCGAAGAGGAATTTATGGAAATTATTATATACAAACAGTCCAAGAGTCAATCTGGTAACATGGTATCGGAATATGACGTATCAAAGATCCTGATATTACCCGATTACCAATATAAGGACAGTTATAATACTCACGAGAAGAATTGCTTCAAATCACTGCTCAGTATTCTTAAAGGCCTACGGATTGGGGAGTCGTTGTTGTTAAAGAATTTCAATACACTGACCCACTTTAATGTCAGTGCTCTGTACATTCTTTCTAAAGTATGTTTTGAAAAGACTGGATTTGCGTCTTGCGGCAGTATAGTCTTAAGGAATCTGCTGACGACGTCATTGAACCTGCTAGAGGTCATTGACCTGGAATGTGATAAAGTGAGAAGTGATAAGGCCGTGGATGTCCTAAACACTCTCCCGGTACAGGTGACAAATGTTGGTGATTTTTTCCACAATATTGTATTTTATAATAATACATTTCACAGGAACAAATGTATGGAGTATTTGTATACTATTGAACAGTCTCTTTAAACTGTTGTTCGAGTTTTTAATGCGTTTAGATTGTCAGTAGAGAATATTTTTTTAAATAATTTATTCTTGTGAAGAAAGCTATCTATTCTTGTTGTTCTGTCACAGTGATTAAATATTATCTGAATGTTGAAATATCTTTTATTTTAGAATGATAAGAATTATGAGAAATATTTTATAACATAACAGTGCTCATGACTTCGTTCATCTTGTTATTGACGGAGATGCATATATATTATATAGCGTACTATCAAACCCCGTGTATAAATTAGAACATCATTCAACACATTAACACGCCAGGGTATCTGAGTTCGTAAAGGAGGATATCCGTTACCTTCTGATTTTTGAAGGTCGGGACCTGCTTCCTCTGGCTGCGCGTGGACATGGATGAACATGTCAGTCTACGCCTCTCCAGATCCCATTGGCCTTGCTTAGGTGAAGATTGACGACCTGCTTTTACAGACTCCCTCCGCCCTGGTCGTAGTCCTTGGGGACTTCAACGCGCACAATGCCGATTGGCTAGGAGCACGTGCCACCGACTACGCAGGGAGACCTGTATTTAACATTTCTTAGGCAAATGCTCTGTTTCAGTTGGTTAAGACGCATACTGGTGTACCGGATGTGGACAGCCATATGCCCTCTTTGTTGGATTTTCTGCTGAATACACAGTCCAGAAATTACCATGTCACTTTCGAGGCTCCCTTAGGGTCCTCTAATCATTGCTAGGTTCGGAGTCTAGTGCCCATTTAACGTCCGGTTCGCATAAGACCTGCGACCGGAATAGTTTGGCACTATAAGTCAGGGGATTGGGATGGAATGGGTTCTTTTTTCATCCTATCCATGGGGACCGGTTTATTTTCCTTCCAATGATCCTAGTGACTGCGCTGTCGCTGAGGTGATACTACAGGACATGGAACTATTTTTCTACCAAACTTTGTAGTATCACTTCATGGCAGATCAAATAGTTTTACGGCAAAACACCATTCGATAATCTCTATTTTTCTTGGATGTTTAAAAGGCCTTTCCTCAATGTTATTACGAACATGTGCCCCTGAGTTGACTCCAGTGCTAATGCTTATTTTTTAACTTTTACCTCAAGGACGTATTCCCGGTCTCATGGAAGTATGTCCTTGTCAATCATCCCTAAAAAAGGCCATAGGTCACACCCAGCTAACTACAGATCTACGACTATTAGCTCACTTCTCTCAAACGTCAAGTAGAGCATCAATCAACAGCTACTAACGTACGTCGAAGATCACCAATAGATCAATGACAGGCAATATGACTTTCATGGTCGATCGGCTGGTGATCTTCTGTTATATCTTACGCACCGTTGGGCAGCTGTTGAAAGCAAGACAGTTTCTGGTTCTGGACAGGTTTCTGAAGCCCTCGTCCTATAGGGTTTCCCTGCCTTGGGATACCTGCTGCCGAATTTCATCACCGCTCAGCACATCGTCGCCTACAATACCATCCGTACCAAATAGATGCGTGGCGATCTTCTACGGTTTTCAAGGACTTTTAAAAAAAGACCTATAATCCCAGCTCCAAGGCGAGCAACGCTCTTACAATTCTTCGAATGTTGCAACAGACAGACAGACAAAAATTATTTAAATTGATATTTTTGTGTAAATACTTTATATAATTTAAAGGTGTTCATTTGAAATTACAAACAGACATTTTAATTTTATAGCTTTTCACTTTTATTACTACTAGTTAACATTGAGTACGCCAAATTGAAGTGTGAGGATCGTATTTTAATGCAGTATTTATCAAAAGAACCCTTTCTGTAAATACATTCTCTAACTTAAAATTAAGGCTAAGGGATTCAAACCCCTTAAGAACGTACAAAGTTACTTGAGATGGTCGTTTATTTTTTAGTTTTTAGCACTTACGAGCTTACTATACAGTATAAACAAATGGCAATTATAGAATGTGTTAGTAGTGACGCAAGAAGATTGTATTTAATAAAAAATATATATATTTTTTAATATATCAAAGTACAAAATATTGAAGTTGATTTGCTAAAGAATTTAATTTAAATGATTTTATTGCTATACACTACTATCTGCCCTCGTTCCGGTGGATTTTTTTTTATTGGCATAAACCCCTAAATAAATCACAGTTTCATAGGTTTAACCAACAATAAAATAAACTAATGTTATGCTCAATTTTCGGAAACTAATCCTAACGAATATACGTCGTCTACGTCGGAGAATAAATCTATAATATGATTTTTAGTGTTTAATCGAAGCAGCATAAACTATAGGTAATCTGATCTATGTAAGAGTTTTTTTTTGTTTGTTTAAAAAATCCTTATTTCAAAACACAATGGAAAGACGTGTCATATTACATACATAAAATAGTTTTACCCATATCATCAATAACGATTACAAAATAATGAAATTAAATCATAAAAAATTGTAGAAACCAGGAGTCGGTTATTGAAATTACAAGAATATTAATGTATTGTATACCTTGTAATTTATCTCAGGAAGGATGAAATGTAGTGTAATTATACAAAATTGAAGTATTATTATATTTCATTATAAACCAGTTTTTGGCGCTTTTTTCTATTTCTACTTGTGGTATAATATTTATAATTTACATTATATATCTCAGACCGCTTTTCTCTATATCTTAAAATTATGCGAGCAAATCTATAATAAAAAAATATTTTTACAACGCCATCTCTTACTGGTAATTAGTAAATATTTTTTAATTCACTAGAGGACACCTCTAGTCACATATTAAGCAAATTTATAAGAAAATATAACGAATATTTACAATTGCTGGTGTAAATATTCATTTAAATTTTACATAACATATATTTGAAAGCGTATATGATACAGAGAGGATACGGTCGTTATAAAATCAAATTGTTTTAAGTTATTTTAAAAGCAGGATTTAGGGATGAATAATTTGTACCACCTATAAAAAAAATATTTTATTCCAAACTCCTCCATTCCACTATCGCTTCACATTCGACGTAGTAGTTTCTTAATTGATCCATCTCCAGTGTTATCACCTCTACATCATCAGGACATATAGACGAATCGAAGTCTTGGATTTCATCATAGTATTCCACTGAACTGAACTGATACTCACTTCTCCTTTGATTTTTATCGTCTACCATTTTCCCTTGGTGTTTCAAACCAATATTTAAACTAAGTGTTGCAGTTTTTACTTCACCATCTTCGCGATTTTTGATATTCGTCGGGTTATCCGAACTTATATTCGTTTTAGGTTTACTAGTAAGCGATCCATTGACTTTGCATTTATTTTTATCTGGATCGTAAGGGTTAAAAGGGATAGCATCCGCCGAAACGAATTCCACCAAAGCGCCATCATTACGTAAAGTTTTACGATACCTTTCTGCTTTTTCCTCAAATGTCTCACCTTCACACTCCTGTCCCAACTCCAAATCTCTTAAATGTGACACATGCCACTCTTTATCGTCTAATTCTGCTACAAATCTTTCTTTTATACTAGATTGCGTCCCTTTACTGTGATTTGCATAATATTCCGGTAAAATAACTAATAATAAGCAATATTTTAAATAAATCTTGCATAAGAACATTATGTTAGCGATGTATGAGCAAAAATTTAATTAGTGCTATCAATATTGCAATGCATCATGAAGCATTCGTAAAACAAAGTTGTTATTTAATACAACTAGCTTTTGTTTTCAGATTTACCTTACATTTTCGTAGACTATTTGTTGAAATTACTAGATTTTATCTGCTCTCCGAAGATTGTGCGTTTGTCTCAAAGTCGCTCTTGATATTTTTTTTTATTTTATATTATACTGTTTATTAAATAAAAAAAATTGTTCTTGTATGTTCTTCAACGCTAATTCAGACGGTACCTCCGTAGGTATCATTTTATTTCAAAATGCAGTTGCTGGCAGTTTCTTTTTTCCAATATTATTGTAACAGCGAGATCACGTAGTTATTGTACCTAAAGTAATCAATCAATCCTTCAGACAACAGCGTACTATACATATCTGCTCGTATAACACTGTTGGATAAAGATTTCTTTTGCCAAAGGCACAAGGTATGCTTTATATACTTCCCTTATGTACTAGCCTTATATACTTTGCTTATGTACTAGTCTTATATACTTTGATTATATACTAGCCTTGTATTTCCCTTTATGCTTACATCACTTCACAATCAGTATTAGAAATTATCTTTTAGAAGACTGAAGTCGATTGATTGAAGTGTCTTCTACAAAAAAAAATGCGGATAATTTATATTTGTTTATTTATACCCCTTTTCCACTTTGAATCAAATCAATACCAGTGATCATTTGGTACGTGAAGTAGTAGTGACAGGAAGGGCTATTTTGATATTATACTCAAGAAATGAGCCCTTTAAGGCCCTTTATGTAAAGACACTTTCCAACTTAAAATTAAGGCTACGACGGTTCCAACCGCGCCTTGATCTGAGAAGTTTCTTTATTGTGATTACTGTGTCACAAATGTCAAAATTTTGTGGGTAAGTGCGAACAACTGGAACATTCGTCATCAATTCGATAAACGGGCTTAAATATTACTTAATAATAAGAAAAAAACTATTCCGTGGCTAGCAAGACGACCAGTTACCGCAAGCAGCGCCCATTCATAATCATAACGCGAGGGTCAGCTACCACGCGCTTCGCCATATGTGGTCCACTTGTTAATAATAGTTGGTAATGAAGTCTGCAGACGATGTATGATTCTAATAATTGTCAGTTTCATTCATATCCATTATTTTATAAAATTTATTGTTTTGTTATTGAAATATTCTTATTATTAAAAGATTTTGTAAAATATTTATTCTTTTTAGTAAATTTTTGGATTTTCTTAGTATATTTATTAATTATTATATATCTTTTAAGTTTGTTATTGACACACCTGACCAGCTTTTCTGTGGGTAATATATTATTAGTTAAATCTATAACAAGGGTTTAGAATTGCAGCAGTAACCAACCGAACGTGGCCAATGTACTCTTAGAACTCTTTTTGTGAAGTGGTTAGTTGTTAAGAAATTAGGCATCTCTCAGCTCCAGCTCCAGGGTAGTGTTATGCCGCAGTACCTGCTCGTACTCAAGACTACTCATCAAACAAATACTAATAAAAAGCTATAATATTTTGTTACTGCGAAAATAAGGAATGATTTTGCAAATTAATATATATATATATATATATATATATATATATATATATATATATATATATATATATATATATATATATATATATATATTAATTCAGGTAATAAGATGAGCCAAAATATATATATATATATATATATATATATATATATTAATTCAGGCAATAAGATGAGCCAAAAAAAAATTTCAAAATCTGTTCAGTAATTTTTAAGTTATGTACTACTAAATATACACAAATGGGGATTTTGTATTAAAGATCCAGATTTAATTTAAAAAAATCTAATATACAAAAATATAACCGTTAATTTAAAAAAAAACGCTGTTTCTTTATTAGATTGTTGAAATAACTTATAAGTAATATAATAGATTTTATTATAAATAATTACTATAGCAATTGATCTTATTGCTCTAAAATTAACTATATGTATTTATGGAAAATACAAATATGAGTAATTTTAAAAATAATTCTTCGATATCAAAGCACAGTAATGAATAGCGATTAGAAAATTGCGCTTCATTGTATAATGCAGAACGCATACACAATTATTAACAAGTGAAGCAAATTGAATTATCACCACAATAACAACATAATAACACGACTTAACAGAAGAAAGCCGCCCATTGCGGGATCACAGATCGTTATCTGCAAACTAACTAATCCATTCATCTCGAACCACCCTCCAAACACTAGAAAATACTTCAATTACGAAACCCCACACGATCAGAACAGCCCAATTACCTCGAAGCGACCCCTTTAATAAACCCTCGTTTGCTCAAAACTGAAATAAAGACGGATAAATAATCACAATTTTCGAGCGCCCTGAAATTACCACAAATTTGAATAAATTGACACATAATTTGACATCGACCCCGCGCGGCTAATTCTACAAACCAGCACAATATCGCTTTAAATAAAGAGACGTTGAATAGAAATGAATAAATCTTTAAAATAGAAAGCGCTACAGCGCTGCCATTTGTCGTTGATGTTAACAACTCACTAAAGAGATGCAAATTGACAGCGGTTGGCAGCGGTGATTCAAAATGGCGCCAAATATTTGCATAATTTGTTACGAATGAAAATGTTCAGTTTCAATTCAAAGGATTGAGGGATTATTGAAACGCTTGATAATTTTGTATCAACGTTTCGATATAGTCGCACTAATGGCTTCTGATTACCATTTAAGTTCTGGAATAGAAATCAAAAAGTGATTAATCTGATTCATTTATCAATAGTTCTCAGTTAGGTACTTAATGATTTATTATCTACGCAAATCACATTAGTTGTTTTTTTATCTGTTATTAAATAAGTTTAGATAAAAACATATGTAAATTAAAACAATGTTATAATGAAATCTCTTTACTAATAATTATATGTTTACAATAAAATCTAAACTAGGAATACATAAGCAATTTGATGACAAATGTTACTTATTTATTGCACTTTTATAACGTGATACAATTTAAAGATATCTAAAACTACATCTATAACTACTTTGGTTTAGTGAATATACAAATACATTTAAGATACGAGCGGCGTGGGACAAATGATGCCGTTTTTTTACTATAAAAGACAAGGCTCCGTTTTCACGAACTGTACAGAAGGTAAATGACAAAATTTTACATAATAAATAGTGTTAACATAAAAAGTATTTTCCTTACTGGCTTAGTTACTGTCTTTAAATTAAAAAAAAATCAGAAACGTCCGTAAATTGATATTTTTTTATATAATAATGATTGAAATAATAATTGTTTTATTTATTTAAAATAAGATTGAATAAGAAGCCATTAAGATGGTTTTCAATTTTAATTTTTACCGTTAATACATAATCACTAACTACAGATTTTTTGATAATATTCATAAATAAAACATATTCAAACAAATTAATAAAAAAAATCGTTAATGTAACAGGGTTTAAAATTCTATTATCTTGAAGTAATCTCGTGTCGATAGTATTCTTTACATACTTACAATAAAAAAAAGATTTCAATGAGATTTAAATTATCCTCGAATAAAAGTTACAACTTTTTAAATGATAAATCCCACTTTTTTTATATTAATTTGTTTAACACAGTATGAGACTGGTAGATACATTATTGTTTTTTCGGTTTTAACTTCTGATATAAGGTCTTCGCCCACTATCCCGTACCATGGTATATTACTATGAAATTAGAATAATTTAATAGTAGTAATATATTAATTAGAATAATTTCATAGTATTATGCCATGTGGTATACTAATCTTAGTCTCAACTTCTCGTCGCTACGCCTTATTTCCGGTCGTAACACACTATGGTGTTTGAAGACTATAAGGTTTTTTTGACTTTACTTAAACGGTCTTTCTATGTACACGGAGTAATGGGCAGATAACTTTATGTCAGAATTATACGTCTTAATCAATCGTTTCTATTAAACTCTTATTTATTTTAAAAACGTCTGATATACCTACAGAAGTTTTACAAATACACAGGTATAGACAGTAAAACTAAACAGGTATAGTTAATGTCATAGGTATTTTATTCTACCTAAAATTTATATTATAAATATACATATAACCTTCTAAGGTATCTTCTACAAAACCTTAATGACTAATTTTTGTATTGCTTAAATATTTTTAAACATCAAACAAAAATAACAAATGGTGTTCAAACTTGTAATACGATTAACAAGTAAAAAAAAGATTTTCAAAGCACCATAATTATATTTTGATAAATAACATTGAAGGACATGTTACGGAGAATCATTTTTTATATTATACTATTTCCTGATAACTGTACATAATTCTTAAAAACTATTGCCTATATAATAATGTGATATTATAAAAACTTTTTATTTACAACATTCATAAATAAAACTGGCAAACAGAATATAAAAAAAAATCATAACATAAAAGAAATTAGTTTCAGTTTTCTCCTCATAGATGGCAGTGTATGTAAGCGGGGTAGGGGGGTAGAAGCGCGCAGGCGAGAGGCAGCGCGTGCGCCGACAGTTCGCGCTCGCCACTCGCCGCTTGCGCACGTAATTGTTCTAAGCGAAGTTGGTTCTGACGCTTCCATTTTGTTCTAAAATATTATGTATTTTTTTACTATTTTCTGAAATCTTCACATTAATTATTTAGAACCTTATAAAATAAATAAAAAAGATAGCAAAATGATTACCTTCTATTTTGATACCAAGTTTTTACTTGGGTTTCACTAAGATTGAGAGCGTCGGCCACATCACCCCGATCAGCTACACTCAGGTACTTCTGACACCTGAACTTCCGCTCCAAGTATGCCAGTTGAGCGTGAGTGAAGGCTGTGCGGCGTCGGCGAGGCTTCCGACCAGAATTTGACGAACTTCCATTACGACCCGAGGATTGACGATCTGTCCAATTAAAATATAGTTAGTTTATACGAATTCTTTAAAACATTTTTCCTATTTAAAAGTAAAAACAATCGTCGATGATAACTTATTAAATTAACAAGAAATTAAGTTGCTTATCTGATTTTACGCTTCGCACCATCGCTTCAAAACTAAATGTTAGCTTATAATTCATATAAAAAAAAGTGTTACATTACAATATTTACCTGATGGATCCTGTGACTCCCTCTGTGAACTGCCTGCCATCACGGAAGCAGCAAAACCGGCGAGTAATTGTGACTGGAATGAACTTTTCGTGAGGTCCATTGACCTTCCGTAGATGCTATCTGAAATGGATCCTGCAATTTCGAACGCACTTTCCCCATCCTTATTATTTTCTCTTTCTGGTCGATATAATTGAAATAAAGAACCTTCGTACAATTTCATTGACTCTTCTGGTCTCTCATACTCATGATCATCCTCTTTATAGGGCGAGGAGTATTCAGAGTTAGATATTCGATTTGAATTGTATTCTGTTGGTGTGGAACGTTCATGTTCAGATTCTGTACTTTTTGGGCAATTTTCGTTCTTTCTGTTGTAATTATCAGTATTGTTATCGTAAGATACTTGAATCTTTTTAGGAGTTGAAGCATCTGAACGATTGTCTCCCACTGATATATCGTCATCTATATCAGAATCTTCAGGATTGTGTCCTATTGGAGAGTCACATCTGTTTGTTGACAATTCTTCACCTTCATGTGCATTACCTATATAAAAAAGTATAAATTAAATCAATCTAGATAAATAAGGAACGATTCAGTTATTCCATCAAATCTTTGATAATAAACATCAAATTCTTGTAGTTGGAACTTTGTTAAAATCCATCCCTAAAAAAATTAAATAGAAGATGTAATTGCATAATTAATTACAGATAAAAAAGTCTATCAGTACCGTACCGTCTACTAGAATCGTAAAGAAAACTTTTTATCTATACGGCGAGCAGAATCACAGACTGGCAGCTAGTTTCTTATTTATAATTTTAAGTGAGAAAAACAAAGGAGTTATTATTCTAGAACAAGATTGCCGCACCAATACCGCAATCCAAAGACAAGAAGCCTATGTAGAGCTTGAAACTTGACTTGAACACAAGACTTGACACTTCTGCGCTCACAAAGATAAGGTTTACAAAAGCGGGGCCACATAAAGACGTCAGTTTTAAAAAAGGAACGGCCATAGACACGAGTTTCTGCTCTAATTAATGCCTCGGGGCGTTCCGTTTCGCTCTCAAGCAATTGAATACGTTTTTGAATGGTGTGTTTTAGCGCGCGCTGGAATCTTGTCTATGACTGCGTTTGTGTCTTTTAATTTGCATGAAAATGGTGAAGAGTGGGCATTCACCATTCACAGCGGGTCGCTTTTCATACATACACGGCTAAACATTCGTACAGCTCACGTAATGGTAGCGGTTGCCGATTACTCGTTATTCTGAGATGTGAAGAGCTCGGTGATTCGAGTGTTTCTCTCGTTATAATTTTTTCATAAATATGTTTTAGCGATCCACCCCTGGGGTGTGGCGTCGAGATCATCTTAATGTTTTCGCATGAATTTCTCCAACCAAAACATCGTTAAGGTTCTTTATCGTTTGCTTTTATAGCGTAAATTAGAACAGACTTCAGATATCAAGTAGACATAAATCTGCTTTTGAAATTTAGGTTTTCAGTTTGTTATTTAACAATAACTACAATTTTTATTTGATGTGTAATTATTTTATTAGTGTATTTAATATTTTAATAAAGTTTATATTAGAGTCCGAAAGTACTATAGTTTAGCGCACAGATAAATAGACAAAGAAATAAAAATTGTTTTGGGTTCTATATATTACTACAGACCCCTAATAATTTTGTAGAAACAGCGATTAGTTACAGATTATTTATGAAACCTAGTAGTGTAAATAATTAAACTGTTCATAAAATAACACATAAGTTATAAAAATAATTAACGATATTTTACTTTAAATATTATAATTTAGATTACTATAGACATTATTAAAAAAAAAAATTGTAGTTCAACTAAATATTTTTTTTTATAATTCATTGTTTTTCTGTGTTATCAAAATCCATATAATGTATTAATTCTAAAGGAAGGTAAAGTCTATGTTTACTGTCTTCTTCATAGGCCTGTGATGCATTTTCTCTTCAATTATAATCATATGAGTTATATTCTTACAGTAGTTTAATATATTTGAGCGATATAACAGATAGATCCTGATTTTTTCAAAAAGTTTCGATCTTTCAAGATGATTTGTGTATGTGTGTGTGAGTGTGTGTGTGTGTGTGCGTGTGCGTGTGCGTGTGTGTGTGTGTGTATCATGTAGGGCAAACAAGAAAACTTATATACCTTATAATGTTATAATGAAGTAACAAATAATATTTTCTAGTCTTTTTTATATTATAAGAGAATATTATTTTGAAGTCACGAATATCTATTAAATAAATATCAGAAGCTGTCTTCAAGTCTGTGTCGATGGCAATCCTTGATGTGGGTCTCATTAATCTTAGCTTTAATTTGAAGCAAAATCTGTAGTAACGTACACTAACATCACCAAAATATATAAATAATTAAGTAATGTTAATGAGTTTGTATACTGATTTTCGGAACCCGTCAATATATAACACAAGCCTTATATAACTAAGTCACAACTTAGCTTTTTTAGACCTTAATTATATAAACTTATGACTACGATATTCTAAATGAAAATGTAAAAAATGTTACATGTAAATAATAATGTGAATTTCAAAATTACATTCGACTCGACAATTTTTACCGCTCTATCGATAAACAACAATAAATCAGGTGGTACATTAAGTTCCAATGGAATATTCGATTGGAATTAAACTTGCACTGTGACAGAAGGTCAAGATTGTCATTTTTATTTACCGTATAATGGAAGGGCTAAATGAACGTTGTATTAGCAATGGTAATGGCGTCCCCGTCGGCAAATTATTCTCTGTCACATTTTCTGCCCAATTATGCTAAATAATTTTTTATTTGACTTTTAGCTATTCCCCCATCTTTTTTAGACAGATTATTTTTTTTTATCATTAGATTTGTTATTTGTCTTTTAAATTATTAAATATTTGTTTTTCCAGTTAATGTTTATGTACTTTTACAAATAATATGATTAATTATGCATCATAAAAAATATAATATTCTTTAGTAAACGTAGTTAAAAAATTTTTGCCAACTTAACATCAATTTCAATGGATACATTCATAATTAAATAATTATTATTTATTAATAATTAGATCTGAACTAATTGAACAATATTTGAACATCTCAACTTATTTTACGACTATATACATAAATGAAAACAATAAATTAGATATTTTAATAAATATTCGATTGTAAAACAACATTTGGGATTGCATAAAATAAAATAAAAAATTCTCATGCTTGGACTAACAAATCTATTGATTCAACATCAAAAGATTAAAATCTAAAACATAACATTTTAATCGATAGTATATCGATTTGAAAGTTATTGATAATTATTTTTAAATTATCCTCGTTGTAAACAAATAGAGAAACGGATACAAATGATAGCACAGTTCATGGATCATGAATGCACCTAGTGGGAATCGTACCCACGACTTTTACTTATTCATCCCACTAACAATACCAGAGGACCTTCAAACTTTTAAACATTGAAAGTCTTTTATTTCATTAATATTTAGTTTTTATTATGTAATGCGTATTACTTGTAAATGTAAAATTATAAAACATGAGCGTTCACAAATTAATTATTTTCCAAAATAATGTTATATATTTAATGATTTATAATTTAGTCTGTCTTTTTGGATATGATAAGTAAAGAACTAATATATTTATATTATATTTTCTCTAGTAAAAAAAAACAGGGTTACATTGATAGTGTTCCTGAAATAATAATTGTAGGAGAACTGGGATTACCTGATAAAGATGATTCAGTCTAGAACCTGTCAACTCTAAACTCATCTTTGGAATGCTTTATTACTTTCTTGCTAGTTATACGTGGTGTTCCTCTAGGCGCCTGTTTAGGTCCTTTGCTTTTTAACATATATGATAATGACGTTCAAACATGTTTAATGTCTACATTTCTTCTGTTACGCTGATATTTATATAAACATTTGACTGTTACTTCTGATGACTCTGATAATGTGATATTGCGATATCAACCTGATGAATTTAAGATTGAAGTAAGGATATCATTGTAATAAAAAAATTAAATATACTGTAACCCAGGAAAAGCATTTGAGATGATTGGAGTGCCACGATCATCATCTTGTATCACACCAGTATTAAAGGATAAATATAGTTTTGTTCAAAAAATAAATGGGAATTTTAAATACAGAAGTACCTTCATTTAAATAATTAATTATCTATACAGGGTAACAAACATAAAGCATTTCTATCCGCAGCCAAAGAAACATTTAAAAATAAGAGAAAGAAATTTTAGATATCATTTTTTATTATATGTTCAAAAAGACATATATATATATATATATATATATATATATATATATATATATATATATATATATATAAATATATATATACGCTACGTTACGTGTGATTAAAGGAGTCCTCAAAATGATTCACACAAAAATCTAAAAATTTCTTACGTAACAATTGAATTTATAATAGAGTTCAAAGAATTAAAAAAAATGATTTTTAAATTACCAAAAAAATAATACTTTAATTTGATAAACTAATCATATTATATTAATACCTAAATTTATTTTGTAAAACATTTTTATAATATCGGGTCAGTGTATATAAATTCATATTATCATAAATCTTTCTTGTCCTATTTCAGACGCAATAATAACTCGAACTAAGTAAACGTATAAATTTTTAAGAGTTGTTTTAAAATATATTTAAATAAATTAAAATACAAAATCTTCCCAGAATCATCGCTTTTAATTAAAATGGAAATATATTTATTATATTATATAAATTAATTAATTCAATAATAAAATGTTATTTTTCTGTATTATCTCGAAAACGAATTCAATAATTGAAAGATCGCTTATAACGAGAATGATAAGTTAATTATCGTCTGATATTAAAATGATTGAATAATTGAATGATTTTTCAATCATATTTATAAATATACGAATATTATATTATTATAGAAATTTCATTTATAATTGTATAAATAAGTTGTTGGTGTTTTTTATTTATTAAACTAAATTTACTAGCTATCGTTAATAAAAGCTTACTTACCGTTGTAATTAATGGTAACTTATCATACTGATTGGAAGCTGTTTGATCCGTCACTGGTCCTAGCTTATAATTACAATATATACATACACACAAACACATATATATATATATGTATATATATAATAGTCCGAAAGAAATTGACGACATATTTTTAATGACAATTTTTTATATATTCCCCGTGTTAGTTTCATTGATTTTTATTATTTTATATCTTTTAATTTCATGTGGTGTAAATAAAAACATTTATTTTTTTAACAGACATCTAACTAGATTGGTTAATAAATGCAAGTAAGATATTTTAACCCGATATTTCGGAAGCTTTGCCTCTTCAAGGGAAGATGAGATGCTGAATCAGTTAATTAGTATCTTTAACGTTTTTTTAGTTTCCCTAAAATTAAAGTTTTAAATTTAAAATATTAATCAAATTAATTACAAAGGAGTTAAATCAAAAAATAGTTTTTTCCAAAGGTGTAATGTTCCCGCAGATTTAATATATGATAACTTTTTTATTAATATACATTAATTTCTCGTAAATATATCATAGAAATAACCAATACTTGAAACTATGAACAAAAATGGGATATAACACTAGTTATTTATCTTAACACCAGGGAAATAGTTGAGTTACTTGTAAAGACTCAGAAAACACTCGAAAACCGTGAAAATGACAAATTCCTTGAGTATAGCGGGATCCATTTATTTCTTTTAAACAAATTAATTACTTACAATATATATTTTATGTAACCTGTGATATGGTCCGGGTCTGAGTCCGGGTCCGGTCCGGTTCGGGTTATATATTATGAAGCTATTGTCTATTTAATGTTTGTAAAATTATTAATACAGCTGTGATAAGATTATCATGAATAAATCACAACAATATATTATCACCATTATTAAAATGTTTGTAAATTTGTTATTATACTAGCAAGATGTATACTTGGGGAAAACTTCAAACAGTACTTTTACTCTTAAGTAGAATCTCTATATATATATATATATATATAAGATCGGTAGTTAGTAGTATATACACCAAAGGTGATAACAAGATGATATTTAAAGCCGTATCGTTTTGTATTAACATACATTACTATAATGGATTGTTTTTTTTTTAATATTTGGTACAAACTATATCTATCTATCTATCTATCTTTCTATCGATCTATCGATCTATCTATCTATCTATCTATCTATCTGTCTATCTATCTGTCTATCTATCTATCTATCTATCTATCCATCTGTCTATCTATCATCCAAGCAGCCCTTAAGCAAACAAAGGGTGACAACCCCTTGGTATTAGAATATTATCAACAAAATATGTAATAATGAGTTATTCTAGTTGACTCTTACCAATAAATTATTATCTTCTAACTTATAATTACTCTTATTACTTTATTTTGATGAAAATTTTAAATCATTGAGATGATTTTAGATTGTTTCTGCATATATCTGTGTTTATGATTTTAAACAATTATCGAAACGGCTTAATAAATTCTGATAAAATTTTGCTTTGACTACGCAGGTAATAGTAAAATAAAAATATGTAGCCTTTCATATAAATGATTGAATTTGCTTATTATTATTTTTTATTTTGTAACATGAAACCCAATAATAAACTCTCAATACTCTATCTTTACAACATTTTCTTAATAAAGTTCTAGCTTAATTCTGAATATCGACCAATTTATTTTTTATATTTTACTGCATTGCAAAATATATAACCTATAACAAACAAGATTTCACTACAGACTGAAAATTCTCAAGTAGTTTTATGCGAACGAAAAAATAAAAAAAACGGTTCTTAAGGACTGCGTATAACTTTAAAATTTTTCAAACATTTTTTTAATTCTTTTATTATTGTAAAAATATGATTCAAACTTGAAATAAATTTAAAAAAACAATAATAAAATTTCACAAAAAAAGAAATCAGATCAATGACACTCGATAATTCACGAATCATAGAATTATAAAAAAAAAACAATAGTATGGTCAAAGTCAATTACTTTAAAGATAAAATATCCAAGATGGCGCGTGTCGGTCGCGTGCCTTCCAGAGAGGCGCCACGCTGCTTTCGAGAGCATATGCATCGTGTATTGCTCTGTAATTATCGCTTACGATATGAAGATGAAATGATTTCACTATGAATAGTTCCAGAATAATACAGAATAATATTTCTATATATATATATATATATATATATATAAAGGTTTTTATAATAACTTTCTTAAGAAAATCATTTTTATAGTTTTTGATTTGTAAATATTAAAAATGGGAATCTAAAAACTTATAAAACTAATTACATATATAATTTATAGAATATTGACTACGAATTATTGTTTTTGACAATTTTAATCGTAATTTAGAGTCTCTTGGTCTAGTTACTACTTTGACAATTGAGGCAATTGTTACTAGTTGGCTTCAATACATTGTAACGGTAAATTCTCAATATGATCCACAGATTGTTGTACAAATTCTGAGTATCGTATCCTTATTCTCGAATACAGAATAAAAAAACTTTTTTTAATAATAAAAAATACCTTATTCTGAACGATATTGTGTAAGTACGTTCGACGAATAATAAAAACCATAAGATAAAATGTTTTTTTATAACTTTTAGTTCAGATATAAAAAAATATATAACAAGCAATAGTACCAACTTAATAAAAAAAACACTATTTTCTAATAATATAAATAATGCGTTTATATATATTAAATTGACGTTTAATAAAAACATGACATTTACTCAATTGATGAACATACTCGTAAATCCTACAATAGGCACAACTTTTGGACTAAAAGACTATTAATTTATATCTAGCAACTAAAATACTAAGAAATGTATTTCGTTTAAGTTAAAAATGTATACATATAAATAAAATTGAAGTGTCTGTTTGTAATTCTAAATTAACATTTTTTTATTAAACGCATATGATAATATATGAGGTATTTTCACTATAAATATATATAATAATAAATTCTGTCTGTCTGTTTGTTCTGGTTAATTTCTGAAACGGCTGAATAGATCCTTAAAGGACTTTCATTAACGGATAGATGATGTTATAAAAAGTACTTTATTAAAAAAACATATTCCGGCCGAACGAAGTCAGGGGCACAGCTTGTATCTAATAAAACGTGCAAACTGAACGCGGTCACGAGCGTCACCTTGTTAGTTGTTTCACATTTTTATTGCACTTAAAAGAAATAAGGGTCCAAGGGTCCGACTTGCCCCAACTTGGCCACGGGCAGCGTACTTCAATAGTAAACTTTGGAATTTATATACGAGTATACGAGTTGTTCACTTTCAACAGTAGCAAAGTTATATAAGTTTATACTTTATACTCCTGAATAAAGTCGTGTAAGTCAGATTAAATCTAGATATCAGTGACGTCATAGTTTATGAAATTTAAATTTAGTTAATTATAAGCATGTAAGTCGCTAATTGACTGAAGGACAGAGTAAACAGTCTGTCACATAAAGAACTTTTTCCGAGCTATATGTGGGAATACGCATTTTATTTTATTGATTTGGCTTGTCTTTGCTTAGTTTTATTTTAATAATTTCATTTTTATTTAAAGTACAGTAATCCCCTCTATAACCCGATAGATTCGTTTCGCGTTATAAGCAAAGGTATTGTAGGAATATTCTTGTATAACGCGCACATATGACCGCATAACGCATTATGTACAAATAATTCACGTTTTCTCGCTAAAGGCGATTTAAATGGAATATTAAGAAAGACGTTAATAATAGTAAATTTTTTCTTAATTTTATAACAATACAATGTGTAAAGGCAACAAAATCTAATTATGAACAGTAAAAAATCATCACAAATTTCGTAGTATAGTATATAAATTTAACGTGGGAAATGCGTACGTTATATTAGGGAAAACACTTGTTATACGAGGGACTGAAATTGCTTTATGAATACACATCTATAACACACGCAATTTATATCTTTGAAACATCTAGAAACAAGATTGAGCAAACATTGAGCATATTTTATAGAACCAAGCTAATTCATTTAAACTATTCAAATTAACATTATATTCAAAATTACAGAATAATATAATAAAACCCTAAAAGAGCATAGATTTAGTAGTTAGTAAGGATGTAACAGACAATGTTAAATCAAAAAGGTTTCTACATCCTGCAGACGTGCTCAAGTGTGACGCTGACGGGTAATTAACTCTTAGCTATCTGCCATGTGGGTGAATATATTACAAAGTGAATTTTAATTATATTTTTATTAGCACAATGAATTTTTCATATTACAGCTCTAAGGATGGCAATGAATTATGTGGAATGTTAATTTTATAAGGTTCGTAATATATTAAGATAAGTATGAATTAACATACAAACTAGTACTTGATTATTTGATGACTCTTTGTGTTTTTTGTTATTAGTTCTTGTGAATGTATGGTTTTGAATGAATTAAGTTAATTTATGTATACGCTATTCCTAAAGGAAAGGAAAAGTACTTATGAATTTTATTCAAATAGTGAATTCTTTTTTGTTTAGTTAGTCATTTAGATAATAGTATTGTTTTAATATTAAAAAATTAGCTGCGTCCACGACTTCTCTTCTACGTTTCTCCTTATAACATCAGCTATCTATCATCTATCTATCATCAGCTACCTATCATCTATGTATCATCATCATCATCCAGTGAAAGTCCTGTTAAAATCAGTCCAGCTGTTAGAGATTAGTCGAAACAAATAGACAGACAAAGAGACAAAAATTGATTTTTTTATGTAAGTACCGTATATACTTTACATATTACATATGCATTTCGTGAAAAGTTGTAATTTTGGAATTAAAAACAGATATTTCAATTTTATTTATATGTAAAGATTGTATTTTGTTTAATACACAATTACTATTTCAAAGTCAACTCCTTCTACGTCACAGTCAGTATTTTAATTACAACTATATTTATTGATTTTTCGATATTAATTGGTATTGACATTGATAAATAAAAACTCTTTTAAATCATTTGGTAATTTTCAATTTCCGTCATTTCCTACTTTTACTACTACATACTATTGTTGTACATACGAGTATTTTGTATGAAATATTATTCTCAGTCATATATATGTATAATCTATGTATTGTATTAAAAATTTAGTAATTTATTTAAGTATTGTACAAATGTTAAGATTGACGGCCAGAGAATGCTTTCAGCATTAAATACTTAAATAAATGCCGCTACAATAAACTCGAAGCTATTAATCATTTTAATATGTTTACGGTGAGAATGAAGAAGAACGTGCTCAGGTGGTTTGGGCACGTCGAACGAATAAGTAATGAAAGAATGGTAAAAAAGAATTATATAGGAAAAGTGAACGGTAAGAGAGACAGGGGGAGGCCTCGAGTGACTTTCGAAAACACAGTATCTATGATACTGGAGGAAGGTCACGTAAAAAGCATGAGGACCCCAGGTTGATGTCTGTACGTGGAGGGATGAAGGAGGAGAAAGAGAGTCGAAGGGTGCGTGATATAATGACTTAAGACCAATCTATTGAAAAGAAGTAGGTATCTTGTCGATTCAGGCCAAACTAGCTGTAGTAAAGTGTACAGTTAACTAACTCACTATGAAACAATAAAAAAGTTGGTCTGTGTATTCCTCGAAAACTTACTACTACTACTACTACTACTACTACTACTACTACTACTACTACTACTACTACTACTACTACTACTACTACTACTACTACTACTACTACTACTACTACTACTACTACTACTACTACTACTACTACTACTACTACTAAAATTACTGCACCGATCAAACTCAAATTTAGACAAGATTCTACACGTTTCAGATATCGTAGTTATCTATTTATCTTATCTTATTTTATCCTATCTATATCTATTTATTTTCAGAATTGTAATCCACACAATGCACATTTTCTTCTTACATGACGCGTTCAGACAAAGAATAAAATATAAAAAATATTTACAATGTAGGATAACAATTTTGAAATTATAGTTTTGAACGCTTATAGATTTTGTTTTGGTTTTTCTGGATACTATATAACGACTATTTTTCATCATGCAACCAGAATGTGCTCTGCGAAGCGTGGCAGGGTACAGCTAATACGAGTAACATTATGAGCATCGAATTGTTTATTTAAGAGTATATGCATATATAATAAAGTTCAACAAGATATCTTAGACCTTCCGTTTCTTAGTTTTAAATATAAAATCAAAAGTGTATTATTAAATAAATCTTATTATAACGTTCAAGAGTTTTTAGTGGATCGGAATATGTGGAACTTAAGTTTTTGACTCATTTGCAGGATTTATATTATAATGTACATCATCTGTGATTGTTATATTTCTTTTAAAAAGAGCAACTGTTGAGTTTCTAGCCGGCTCTTCTCAACAGAGAAGCATTCCGAGCGGGTGGTAGCTTATTCACGGACTGACTACACTGACGTTTATATTGTAATAATTGACGATTCAAAAAACAGTATAAATGCGTACTTGAATGAAAGTATTTTGAATTTTTTACATCTTTTGGAGTTCTTATAAATAAACATATGTTTGTTTAACATTAATTTAAAACGGAATGATAGTTTATATAAGTAGTTTATATTTAAACAAACCATTGATTATTTAATTTTTTTTAACAATAACTTCATGGACATACATACTAGATAAATGAATTTTTGCCTGTCTATATTAATATTTATTTACACTATGAAGTATTCACTACAGAAGAGTGTCTCAACTAAATTTAATGATATTTAACTTTTATAACGCCAAATTTAGTGGATAAATAGATGTGTTACTTCTTCAAATGAAAACTAATTAAAGCATTTTAATGAAACTTCATATCCTGTCACCCTGTATGTATATATGCATGCATGTATGTATGTATATATGTATGTATGATTTTATGTGGTACAAAAGCGATGTTGGATTTTTTAAACATGTTGTAAAGGTGTTATATTTAATAAAAGTTAAGAAAAGTTAAGAAAATATCGCTGTGTCGTCGTTGTGGTATTTCGAATATTAGATTTTTCAAATACAAATATCTGAAGTTGCCTAAGCAGCACAATCGAGGCGAAATCACTCGTAAAAGTTAGCGTATAATAATATATAGGTTCAATATGTTATCATAATAGTAACAGTAAAAAAATGCTTATAAATTTGTGTTTAATAATACAAAAACAGATTATAACTTTTTAATTTATAATTATTATTATATTATTTATTATTTATTTAGCTTCACGCCATATCCCTTGCGGGGTAGCCAGAGACGACGGAGCGCCAAACGCTACGGTCTCTGCATACCTCTTTCGCCTCGGCCACAGACATCAACCTCTTCATACATGCCCTCCGGGGGGTCCTCATGCTTTTTACGTGACCTTCCTCCAGTAACATTATTATATTAATTTAAAATTTTTTAACCTATCCTATGAAACCGTGGAACAGTTTGATATATATAAAATAAAACAAATAAAATTAAAATGTTTGTTTGTAATTCCAAATTTACAGCGTTAAATTAAATATATATGAAAGTATATAGGGTACTTATTTTCTCTGTCTGTTTGTTCCAAATAGTCTCTAAAGGCTGGATCGATTTTAACAGGATAGCTGGTGTCATAAGGTGTAACTTAGGCTACTTTTTTTTTACGTTCCAACGAAGTCACGGGCACAGCTAGTCTTTCGATTATTATTTTTATAAGTAGAAAATAAAAGATAGTATGGCCAATAATAATGTTCTACTTTCATTTCTATTATAAAAAGATGTTTCTCCAAATTTTACTCTCTACCCTCAACTCTGTAATGGACCTTATCTAAATTCCAGACCAATAAATATACATTTATTTTATCATTCCAATGATTTAGTTGTACATAAAATAACGTTAATATTAATATTTTAATGCCGATATATAATAAGCCTAGTGTAGTAGCACCTTAAAACTAAGGTGTCCTGAAGACACCCACATTGTATTCTCCTCCACTATGTTAAAAAATATGAAGCAAAGCAGATCATTAGAAATGGAGGGATGACCACGTAAGAGATACTCTCCGTGTCGCAATGTTCATGATGGAGGGGGGATGGGAGAATTACCTCATATTCCTGCGGATACTCACCAATATTCTAAAGAATACTAAGAGGCTGGCAATTCTGTCTGTATATATTTTATCTGAACTGAAGAAAGATATTAAGAGAAATACTTTTATCTTACAGCAAATTTTGTAATATAATATTACTAGCCAACCAAATTGAGTCTTTTTTCCATAATTAAAAGATAGTCGTAGTATAATTTTTATTTAATATAAACCAATCTTCCAAGATAGTGAGAGAGAGAGAGAGAGAGAGAGAGAGAGAGAGACAATAGTCATAAAACAAAAAAGAGATAAGATTAGTGCGAGAAAGGGAGTTAGGTGCTAGGATAAAAAAGGAATGTTAAACGCAGTACCAACTACCGCAGTCAATATTCCCAAAAACTTAAAATTACTTATTTCTCCAAGAATCGAGAGTCTTCGTAGCAAAGTTACGAATGTGCTACGAAGTGCTACGTATTTCATCATTATATTATTTCAATAATGTATATTTTTTTATATTTAAACTTATAGATAAAGTTTTGATCATGTATGTGTTTTTAATATTTTTTTTATAACTCCATAACCAATACTGTTAATTTATAATTACAATTTATATAAATATTCACTGTAAAGTCTGTCCGTATATCATATTATCTTCCAAAACATCTAAATCATCTAAAGTGTCATCTACGATATATCTAGAAACAAAGTTGTATCTAAAGACGGACTATATGTCTATATTACATATATATTATATCACTAATTACTGTCTGTGATTCTATTTAACATTAGTTTGGGACAATTAATTTTAAGGAAAAAAGTATTACAACCCGTTTCCATATTTTTATAAAATAAATTGTTAATGTTTTGTTACATAACAATGAATACTGTTATTTAAAATATATGAAATAAAAAAAAGTATATAATATATTTTTTTTTTTTTATATACCTGGAATTCCCACTCCGGGCCTCAACACGTCACCGAGTAAATCTTTGATGAGGAAGGACTTATGGCTGTCCTGCATTCTCGATGCCAAAACACACTTAACTTAATAAGTTTTTATTATCACATAACGTAAAGTTAAACACAAATAAACTTGAAAAAAAACTTAATATTTATGCATTTAAAACTGTATATTAAATTAATTATCTGTAGATGCAATTTGCAAAATCGATTTGTCATTCGTTAAAGACAATGACAGCTGCACTTTCCCGCGCATCAGAGATGACTGTCAGCCATATTCAAATCCCTCAAGCGGGAAAATCTTTTCATTTAGCAACGCCCTACCCCTAACCGATGTTACATACATTTTCTTGCGGTTTTCACCCAAAATACCGCTTAAACGGGGTTTAAAACGCGTTTAGCATGCGCAGCTTTCGACGGGCGGAGCTTTAGGCTCCACCCCGCCAGTACCCACCAATGGATGACGACTCGCGAAGTTTTCCGGGCGAATGATTTGTAAAGTACGCATTGAATCGAGGGTTTAGGGTCGTAGTTATTGAGTTGGTTTTTAAAAGACCGTTTTGAATGTAAATCGAAAAGTTAAGCGAGGTAAAGAGGCTGCCCGCAGATCCCCAATTAAATTGATAGTTGTGTGTCGAGTGGAGCTCGCTCGCAGCGGGATAGATTACTTTTTCTCGTGTTACGGAAGGAAATGTAAACGCAGTATCGCATTGAATTAAAAGGCCATTATTTCAAATGCGTTTTGACTTTACGGTAGACGGATTTAATACAGATAGCATAAATTAAAGCAAGTTAATGTAGTTATAAAATGTATTATGTATATAATAAATATTGATTAGTACATTGTTCTCGGTTGCGTTTAGAAATGTTTTAAGAAAATTGTTGCAATATGAGCTCATTTATATTGTCATACAAATTCTTTTAGTTTAAGTTTGGAACAACGAAAAAAAATTCTCTAAAACGTTAATTTTATTTGTAATTTTATCTTTTATGGTGTAAGAACAACATAAAAAAATATGCTTTCTCATTGTAGAGCACTTAACGAAAGGTTTAGTTTTAAAAATGTTTATTTATTTTATTAATATTCTCATAGCGTGGACATGGTATATTCTACTAAATGTTTATTTGACGCTACATTTGGGAGGATTGTACCAACATATGTTTCAACTGTGAAATTTAACTTCCAAGGATTAAAACAAATCGTATATTTCAAAAATAAAATCCTATAAAATAAGTTATTTTTAAAAAACATTTTGTGACACGTCATTTTTAAAACCAACACGACATCGAAAACTTTTAAATTCCTATCTAGATTTACTTTGACGCGACGGCTGTTTATTTAACATTTTAACTTGTAAGCTTTCCTTTTTCCATAACTTTTTTCATATTGCTGTATATAAATAAAAAAATAAAAAAATATTATATTATATTGGTTAAGCAAAGGTAACATTAGTATATCACTGTTTTAACTCAATTAACATGCAGGGATTTTAATATTAATAATGGTCTTCACTAAGCTGAAGAAACATGATTGTCTAATGTAAAATCAAAACAAATTATAAATATCTTTAAAAGATTGACTGACATCTATAAACTATGAGTGTATAAAAATACGACAGGGTTATTAAGTTCTTACAGTTAACTTAGTTTTGTTTAGTAAATGTCAAAACCTTCGAATTAATGTACATCACATCTATGGCATTTCTTGTAGGTTCTCCCTTATGGATGGCATGCAAATATAAAATGTTAATATTTTTACCATTTCTAGATAAATTATTACACAAGAATTTTATATGTATTATTAATATTATATTTTCTAAATATCTAAATTATGTACATAATATGTCTAAGTACATGTAAATAGGGACAGCACAATAATAACTTAAATAATTATTTCTATTGATACAAAAATACGAAGGAAAAATATACTTCATATTATTAAAATTAACCTCAAGTTAGAATAAAAGACTTTGCACATTGACAATAATTTTAAAACTGAAAAACCACTACCACTTCATACACTTACACTTCTCAGTTTCTAGTACACTTAGGACATATTTTTGCACTTTATATGAACCATCCGTATTTATTCTTAAAATAGCAAAATTAAAAGTAAATAAATTATAACATAATTACAAAACCATTTTAGGTATAAAGACTTTATTATTTAAAACGACAAGTCAATTTATATAACTTAAATAACAATTCTCGTTTGAAGGGAAATATTTTTTTTTTCTGTTATCAATCTATACTTATAATAAATCTGTAGAGAGGTCAATTCTGTACATGAAATATATTTACAAAATAAGTAGCAGGGGGTGATTAGTGTTCGATACTGATGCCAAAAATGCAGTTAAAAAATTTTTTGTCTGTCTGTCTGTCTGTCTGTCTGTTTGTATGTTATTTATAGAAAAAAAAAACTACTCGACGGATTTTAACGAAACTTAGTACAATTATTCTTTATACTCCTGGGCAGGTAATAGTATACTTTTCATCACACTACAATGAATAGGAGCAGAGCAGTGAAAGGAAATGTTGAGAAAATGGGAGAAGTTGCTTGATTTTTTAAGCTTCCGTCGCGTGTGCAGCCTTAATGGTTAGAGCTACATAGAAACTATGTATAACGGAAATATTCTACATAAAAATACACGAAAAATATTCCAAGACAGCATATATCTACCTTTTATAGTTAACTCACAATAACACGCATAAATCTCGATAGCTTAGCAGTTCGGAGATTTCTTATTATATTTGTTTACTTTTACGTTTATAAAACCAATAATGCTCACCATCATTCCTAATTAAAAAAAAAATAAACATTAGCACCAATTCAATAAAAAAAGAATCATTGAAATCGGTATAGAAACACCAAACTTATACTTACTTACATGAAATACGCCAACAAGACATCGCGCGTGAATAGTGAATCAAGCTATAAGGATTATTTTTGCGTAACGGTTGCCGCGCTCGACGGGGCTCGCGGCGGCAGAGTATAAAAGGGGCGGGAGGCGAGCGCAAGCGTCATTCAATATTTGGCTGTTGATGCGTTCAGAGTGTTGAACTTTATTGACAGACAATAATTGTTATTTTATAAACCGTGCTTATCAGCGCGACTTTTTGTCTTTAAATAGTTTATTTTAATTTCTTTTGTTGTTATTTTCTAAATTAGTTTTAGTTTTGTTTAAATTCTTAACTATTAATAGTTCCTATTTTATTTCTTTTTAAGTAGATTTAGATTCGATTTTTAGATTAGATAATAGATAGATAGATTAGATTATTGTTAGATTTTTAGTTACTGATAGGTTAGTTTTGGGCATTTTATGTTTAGTTTTTTTTGTATTGAGTAGATAAAAGCGTAGGTAGGTACTTTTATTAATTATAGTATTCATAGGTATTTTTATTTATTTTTAAGTGAAGTAGGTATAGGTAGATATTGCCTACTATCTACCTATACTGCACACGTGTTTTAGCTTTATTTTCATTTCTTTTTTTTTTGTACCTAAGTTGTAGGTAGGTAGGTACATATTTCTTAGTTTAATTCTATTAGAATATTAGGTATTTAAGTTTAAATAGGCACTTAGATTTATATTTTTTTATTATATAGCAGCTGTACTTAGAACATCTAAGGTTTTTTTTGTATTAGCATAGGTACTTTGATTAATTACAGTAGTTGTAGGTATTTCTTATTATTCATTTTTAAGTGAAGTAGGTAAGTGTAGATAGTATTGCACACGCATTAAGTATAGCTTTATTTTCATTTTTTATTCTTTTGTAATTTGTAGGTACCTACATACATATTTATAATTCGATTAGAATATTATTTTAGTTTTAATAGGCACTTAGATTTATATTCTATTTATTATATACTTAGCTATAGTTAGGACCTCTGACGTAAGTTTTTTGTTGGGTAACTAAATAGAATTTAAGTTACCGTCGATTAAAAATAAAATAAACGATGCCACCTAAAAAACGACCATCTTTATCTCGAACTTCGAGTCAAGCTAGGAGAATGAGAATGACGCGTTCTCAAGAATCGGAAGAGGAAAGAGCACATCGGTTAAACTCTATGAGAGTTAGTGCCTCAACATCTCGAGCTAATGAAAGCTCTCCAGAAAGAGAGATGCGATTAGCAGCTGAAAGAGCGAGACGAGCTACAACACGGGCTTCTCAAAGCTCTTCTCAACGAGAGCTAAGGCGTTCCATTGACCGGGAACAACATGCGTTATCCCGAGAAGCTGAAACTGCTTTACAACGAGAATTGCGACTCACAGCTGACCGCGAACGGCATACATTATCTCGCGAGTCTGAAACCTTCACTGAGAGGGAATTACGGCTTACAGCTGACCGCGAACGTCATATTTTATCTCGCGAGTCCGAAACCTTCACTGAGAGGGAATTACGGCTTACAGCTGACCACGAACGTCATATTTTATCTCGCGAGTCCGAAACCTTCACTGAGAGGGAATTACGGCTTACAGCTGATCGCGAACGTCATATTTTGTCTCGAGAATCTGAAACTTTTACTCAATATCAAGACCGTTTGACAAATGATAGGGCGCACCATAACATGATTCGATCTCTTGAAGATGAACATGAGCATGAACAACGACTAGAGTCGGGACGCGATTATTACAATTCTTTGAGACAAGAACAATTGATTACTTTATCTAATGAAAGATTAAGAATTGAAAATATTCGGTCGCTTGAAACAGAAGAACAGCGAGAGGCCCGTCTTACTGCAGATAGATTTCGACATGGTCTTAATGACTTAGATATACACGTGGTAGATCAATCTACAAATTCGGTGGCGTGGTCCGATAAATATAAAAGTGGGTTTGCTTATAACCTCACAATTGATTACAGATCATCTTCTGAAATAGGCGATATGAACGTAGTATGTTCCTTTTGTAATGCTTCGAAGTGGAGGAAGGAGTCTGCTGGTTTCTGTTGTTCTGGAGGTAAAATAAATTTGCCTTCGTTCGAAGACCCACCGGAACCTTTAAAATCACTACTTTTAGGGGAACATTTGCAATCCAAACAGTTTTTAGATAATATTCGCACTTATAATAGTGCATTCCAAAGGACATCCTTTGGTGCTAAACAAATCTCAGAAGGCCCTTTCATGCCTACTTTTAAGGTACAAGGTCAGGTTTACCATTTGATAGGGTCCCTTTTGCCTGAAGAACAACCTAAATTTCTTCAAATATATTTTGTATCCGATTACAACGAACAGTCGAATATAAGAAATCAATATTTTCCGAATTTAAATACTGAACTCATTTCACAACTTCAGAACATGTTACATCAGGTTAATTCGTACGTATGCAGTTTTAAATCGGCATTAGAAGCCCTTTCTCAAGATGGTAATAACAATTATAAAATTGTTATAAATGCCGATAAGCGTCCAACTCAGGAACACCCTGGGCGTCATAACGTTCCATCCACGAATGAAGTTGCTGTAGTACTGGTCGACCAGGAATGTGATAGGCGTGATATCGTTATACGTTCCAGAGACAATCGTTTGCAACGTATTTTCGAAACCCACAGGGCTTACGACAGTTTGCAATATCCTATGATATACTGTCGAGGGGAAGATGGTTATAATTTCGCTGTATACCAAACCGATCCGCGCACAGGCGCACCTAATTATAATAAAAAGGTGTCATGCCTTCAATTTTATTGTTACCACCTGCAAGTGAGACGGAATAGATTGGTATACTTTCAACGTTTTCGTGGCTTATTTAATCAGTTTATTGTTGACATGTACGCAAAAATTGAAACCGAAAGATTAGCTTATATACGATCTAATCAAAGGCAGCTGCGCGCTGAAGAATACGTGCACCTTCGCGATGCCATGCAGCAAGATAACGATACTGTGAATATGGGTCGTTTAGTTATTTTACCCTCTTCTTTTACTGGTGGTCCACGCTACATGCATGAACGTACTCAAGACGCTTTTTGTTACGTAAGAAAATATGGACGTCCCGACTTATTTGTTACTGTAACTACCAATCCCAAGTGGGATGAAATCACTCGGGAGCTTCTTGAGGGTCAGGCACCGCATGACCGCCATGATATTATTGCAAGAGTGTTTCATTTAAAATTAAAATCAATGATAGATCTTCTTACCAAAGATAACATTTTTGGAGAAGTATTGTGTTATATGTATAGTGTTGAGTGGCAAAAACGCGGCTTACCTCACGCACATATCTTGCTTTGGTTAAAAGATAAGGTTCGACCTAATGATGTAGACAGATTAATCAGTGCTGAAATTCCAGATCCGACTGCAGATCCCCTGTTATACGACATTGTTAAAACTCATATGATACATGGTGCATGTGGTGCATTTAACGCAAATGCTCCTTGCATGCAAGACGGTCGTTGCACTAAAAGGTATCCAAAAGCATTAGTGGATGAAACTGTAACAGGACATGATGGATACCCATTATATCGTCGCCGTTCAAGAGACAATGGTGGTTTTACTGTTGAAAAGCGAATGTCTGGACAACAGGTTACTTTAGATAATAGGTGGGTCGTTCCGTATTCGCCTGTATTGTCCAGAGCATTTCAAGCTCACATAAATGTAGAAATGTGTAATAGTGTAGAGTCAATTAAATATATTTGTAAGTTCATTAACAAGGGCAGTGACCAAGCTACGTTTGCGTTAAGAAATGAACATGATGAAGTTACTAGATTTCAGTCAGGCAGATATATCAGCTCTTCAGAAGCTGTGTGGCGGATCTTAAGTTTTAATATTCACGAAAGATATCCACCTGTGACCCATCTGGATGTTCATCTGGAAGGCGGTCAACGTATATATTTTAACACCGAAAATGTTACAGAACGATTAGAGAACCCTAGACAAACAACTTTATTGGCATTCTTTCGACTTTGCCAAACTGATAATTTCGCAAAGTCTCTTTTGTATGAAGAAGTTCCATCGTATTATACCTACGATAAACAACGAGGTGTCTTTAACCGTAGACGCCGAGGCAGGCCTGTAGATGGCGAGACAGGTATTTTCAAAGAACATGTTCTTGGTAGAGTGTATACTGTTCATCCTAACAACGCAGAGTGTTTTTATTTGAGATTATTATTACATACAGTGCGAGGACCAACATCATTTATAGATTTGAGAAAAGTAGACGATGTTGTTTATCCAACTTATCATGCAGCTTGCCAAGCGCGTCATTTGCTTGAAAATGATCAACATTGGGATGACGCTTTAGCAGAATCCTGTGTTAGTGATAATCCACGACGGTTACGCCATTTATTTGTAACATTACTCACATTTTGTAATTTATCTGATCCTGTCCAATTATGGGAAAAATATAAAGAAAAATTTGCAGAAGACTTTCTTCGGAATTTATCTCACAATAATGAAGGCGCAACTAATGATAATTTTCGAGATCTGGCTATAAATCAGTGCTTATTAGCTCTTCAGGAAGACTTAACAGCAGTAGGCGGTAAATCACTTTGTGAATATGGTTTGCCAACGCCAACCTCAGTCGGAGAGGTTACCAATAGGGAATATTCCGCAGAGATTGGTTACAACCCAATGGAACTGCTGGTAACATTAGAAAACGGTGTCCCAATGATGACTGCAGAACAACGCTTAGTCTATGATCGCGTGTGCGAGAGTGTGCAGAATAATTTAGGAACAATATGGTTTTTAGATGCACCTGGAGGAACTGGGAAAACTTTTTTGACTAAATTAATATTAGCTTATGTTCGAAATCAGCGTAAAATCGCTCTTGCCGTGGCTTCATCAGGTATAGCTGCAACATTGCTACCAGGAGGTAAGACTGCTCACACTATGTTTAAAATACCAATTAATTTAGATCGCACGGAAAGTCCAACCTGTAGTATTTCAAGAAATAGCGACAAAGCTAAGGTATTGCGTGAGTGTAATTTAATCGTATGGGATGAATGTACGATGGCCCATCGAAAAGGAGTAGAAGCAGTAGACAGAACTCTAAGGGACATAAGACAAAATGATCGACCAATGGGCGGTATTACGGTTTTATTTTGTGGTGATTTCCGACAAACCTTACCGGTAATACCACGGGGAACCCGAGCTGATGAGATTAGGGCTTGCCTGAAAAGCTCTTATTTGTGGCGTGATATACAATCGGTGCATTTGACTATAAATATGCGAGTGAGAACTGGAGACAACGCAGATAATCGTGAATTTTCTGATACATTATTGAAGATTGGTGAAGGTACCTATCCACAACTACACCAAGGAAAACTTATTCTGACACCTGAGTTATGTTGTATAGTGCAATCCCAACAACATCTTATATCTTCGGTTTACGGTGACATAACAATTATATTAAATAGGGACAATTCTTGGCTTTGCGAAAGGTCCATTTTGACTCCTCGCAATGACCAGGCATCTGAAATTAATAATAAAATACTGTCTAATATACAGGGAGAAAGCAAAGTTTATAGTTCAATAAATAGAATGGTTGATGAACAAGAAGCCACTAATTACCCGATAGAATTTTTAAATTCTTTAAGTATGCCTGGACTACCTTCTCATATAATTTGTTTAAAAATTGGCATACCGATAATTCTGCTCCGAAATTTAAGACCACCTCAACTTTGCAATGGAACTCGGCTAAAAGTAACCCAGTTGCAACAAAATGTAATCGAGGCTCAAATTTTAACAGGTTGCGGTGCAGGAGAAACTGTCTTTATTCCCAGAATTCCCATAATACCAAATAATTTTCCATTCCAATTTAAAAGAACGCAATTCCCAGTATCGGTGTGCTATGCCATGACTATCAATAAAGCTCAAGGGCAGACTTTTCGTGTTGCTGGAGTAGATCTCGGTGTTAGCTGTTTCTCGCATGGTCAATTATACGTCGCTCTTTCCCGGGTTAGCAATTCTAGGAATCTTTACGTTCACGTGCCGGACGGGTCGACTCTTAACATAGTCTACCCAGAAGCTTTGCGCTGAAACATTTTAATTTGATCTAAAAATATTAGCAATATATTATCTTAATAAAAAACAAGGAGTTACACGCTGACCGAGTCGTGGGTATAGCGTGGGTATATTATAATATTCTGCGGTTACTTATATTTTTCAACAGTTTTGTGGATTGGCATATTATATTACTATTGCCCTTCTAAAATACGAAAGTGAATCTGCCTGTTACGTCAAAACTATGAGGGAGGACATCTGCTAATTTTTTTTCGAAAAACGACGGAAACGCGGACGAAGTCGCGGGCAAAAGCTAGTTTATAAATATTTTTTATCTTGATCCATCTTTTTTATTACTTTTCACTTTATTTATCCCATGAGTTTGCCAGCCTGGAACTCGACGCACATATCTACTACGGTATCCAATATACATGTTATCATTATGTCTGTCTCTCTCTAACATATCGCTTTTATTTGGTGCTCCCGCGGGACCTCTTCCACATGTTTCATCAGCGCTGTGAATTAATTTGGCATTTAATTATGAAAATGTTTATAGAAAATCAAACAATAAATCAACATTTCGTTGCTTTATACAATTTTTGTAATGGCGATTCCACTATAACTTAAAAAAAATGCAATTTAATAATAAATTAAAAAGTAGAATTTTTTGTCGATTTTTTCCCACTTATCCTTTAGAATCTAAATCGTTTCAGAATTGCAATAACTAGCTGTGCCCCCGACTTCGTCTGCGCGAAATATTTTTTAAAATTAATTTAATTTACTCCTTATAACATTACTATCCGCTAGTAAAACATCTTTTAAAATAGGTCTAGTCATTTCAGAGATTAGTCGGAAACAACAGACAGACTGACAGACACAGATTTAAAAAAATATAATTTTTGCGTTATACTTTCATATACTTTGTGAAAAGTTAATTTCGGATTACAAACAGACAAATCAATTTTATTATTTTATATATGTATAGATAATCTTACCAAGGAATCGTATGTGCCAATGCAAATAATATAAGAACACTAATAAATACAAGAGTCCTCATAATAACTTCACTGCACCTTGCGCTTTCAGAATATTAATATTTATATCTATGAGTGTATTTTATAGACTTTTAATATATAGGGGTCGTAAGTTCGAATCAATTACAATGTGGTTGTATCATAAGATATTTATACATATAATAAATTTATATTTGGTAAATAATTACTGAGGGTCTTTAATGAGGGATAGACCCAAAATATTTTTTTAGAATATTTGTCTGTTTGTCTGTGCGTTTGTGCGTTTGTGCTATCGCAGAAACTTTTCTGATTGATGTGGTTATTAAGGATTATTGTCACCTTCACTTACGTTTCATAATAATTAAGTAACTATTTTAATGCTCAAACTTTAGCATTTCTATAGCCTGGAAAACAACAAATGCCTAAAGTAGTTGGGGTTTATGGCTAGTTGTTAAATATATATATATATATATTTAAATATGTTCCCAAAAGCGGGAAAGTTAGTGGATATATATATATCTTGTACTTCTATATATCTTGGAAAGCATATTATCCAATGCCGGTAATAATATATAAGATATATCGTGTGCTAATAGTTGAGTTAAGTCTTCATTTAGTAACAATTGTCTCAAACACAATTTTACGGTTTTAGTTGTGGATTTTTGTAGACTAATTCTATAGATTACTTAAAATCACATTTCTGAGATAACTCTTTGTCAATGTATACAATAAAATTTTAATTATCAATTTATAAGTGACGTTATTATGATAAGCAATTATTATATATTTACATAAATGTTTTGGGTTTTTTGTTACTCTTGGTATGGATTAATTATTTGTATCTCTATTTTTAATTAGATCACATCAAAGGTCAAACCAAACAAAAAAATTAACATACTTTGTATATCTTTTTATAATTGAAAATGTATTGAGATATCAAAATGCTTAGACACGTAACAGTTAAAAGGAAAAATACACATACGAGATTATCTTGGTTTCAAGTACTGATAGTCTTACCATCCCTACCACCTGGATGCGTGGCGATCCTCCACTGTGCGGTTCTCAAGGACCTTTTTACCATGTTTTAACATGTTCCACTCGCTTATGGAACGAACTCCCTTCGGCGGTATTTCCAGATCGGTACGACATGGGTACCGTCAAAAAAGGCGTCTACTCCTACCTACAAGGCCGGCAACACTCTTGTAAATCCTCGGATGTTGCAAGAGTTCATGGGCGGCGGTGATCACAAGTCATCTGTGACCCGCCAGCTCGTTTGCCCTCCTCTTCCATAAAAAAAAAATAAAAAAAAAAGTCTCTGATTTAAATATGTTTATACGTATTAACGTTTTTATGCACTTTGATATTGAAATACAGACGCTTTTTTGTTTACTGTATATGTATATATATTATCAGCTCGCCCCGACTACGTCCGGGTTTTGTTGAAACTTTAACATTCAGTGAGTTAGTTAGTCATACATACTTATCACTTACGATTTCAGATGAAATTGATATGGAGTTTTCATTTTACGTAGTTACTCTGCTATTAAATAATCTGCTATTAAGTAGTTAAGACTACCCAGCTGTGATAGTTTTCCTTTGAATATCGTTATGTATGTATGTTTGTTACCTTTTAAAAGTGTTTTTATTTATATCTACCGACAACCAATTAGTTTTCAGAACGGCTATTGATACTAACATAAATTACTACTTGAAACTTCAAAATTCACAAATTTTTTTTTCGTACCTTAATCTAAATGTGGTTTATACAACCTCATAATATTTTCCGAATTACTCGTACCTTTCTAATGATGCCTCACACGATTTTTCTATAGTTTTGTCGGCACATTTAATTATATCCATACCAAATAACAGCACCGTTCCCGCAAAGTTCTAAGAGCAAAGCAGACAGACAGACTGACATGGCTAAACTGTAAGGGTTCTTTAACGACTACGGAACCCTAAAAACTAATAATTGGAAGCATCTATTTTCAACTACGTCTGAATTATTATAGGGAAAGAAATCGCGCGCGATCGGCCGGATTGTATAGCATTCAGGAACGATAGAGTGGGTAGATGCTAAAAAGTAACAACGTTTTTTTGTGCTCTGAATCTTTTTATTTAATTTAAAGTTTATTTCCACATAAATTGTTAATAAACTATGTACTAAAAGTATATGTACCTGCCAGCAGTTTTTCCAACAATAATATCCACAGTTGAACACAGTTGAATTATTATTCACTTCACTATCAGTGAGTACAACCACTGTTTTTTATATTTTCACATTTTTAATTGAAGGAATCATGGAAACAATTCAGGAAACAATCCAACAACTCACTCAACATTTTAATATGAAAATGACTGAGTTTCAACAAAATTTGAATTCTGCCATCCCGGCTACAAGTCCAACATCCAACATTGCAGCACAATTTAGTATGTTTAGGACTTTTGTATTATCTGCTCTTGAAGGTCTACAACGACAGGTGCAGTTAATGTCCAAACAGATAGATAATCTTGATATGAGGAGCCGGAGGAAGATGTTGCTTATCCATGGTGTTCCGGAAGACAAAAAAGAAAATATATTATCTACAGCAACAAAGATTATTTCCAGTCATCTTAAAATTCCTGAAGTTTCTTCAGAGGATGTGAGCCGTTGTCATCGCCTCGGTAAAGTTTCAGATAAGTCAAGAGCCATTCTTATAAAATTCAGAGATCTGTCACTTAGAAATAAGATTTGGTATTCTAAGACTAACTTGAAAAATACAGGTATAATGCTGTCTGAATTTCTGACTAAGCCAAGGCATGATGCCTTTGTGGCAGGAAGACAGCGTTTCGGAATATCAAGATGCTGGACTAAGGATGGGTCGGTTATTGTAGTCGGGCCACATGGTGAGCGCCACAGCATAACTTCAACGGTGGAGCTTAACTCAATTTTTGAAATCTCTGAGCCTCGGGAACTGCATGTCACACCTCCTGGTATAGCAGTGGAGTCGAAGGTCAGGCAAGCTCAAGCTACTCGAGCGAAAAGAACCATCAAAAAGTAGTTTCTTCTTCTCGATATTTAGTTCCTGGCCGTTATGTTTTAATTATTAGCGTTATATTTTTCTCTCTGTTTATAGAATATAGTTTTTGTTTTATTTTGAATTTGTTGTATTAGTTATTTTATCTTATTTGTCAACTTTAAATATGTGACAAATGACAAGTCTTGTTAATGCTTGATATTGACTGTCATTCGCCTGAAGTTGACGTTTAGAAACAAAGTTATATTTAATTAAGCGTATTTTTATTACACTTGAAAAAGCATAATTTTAAAGGAGATACCTTTATATAATGTTATTTTCAATTATGCTCTTTATTTTTAAACAATTTTTAATAATAATTTAAGTGCCTTTTTTTTTTTTTAAAGTTTCAAATTGTAAATGTTTATTATTATGTTTTACTCCTTACAGCTGGCGGGTTAGTTATTTAATTACTTTTATTTTAATTAGTTATTAATAATATTTAGTTAATTTTAGTTATATTATTTTATATATTTTATATATATTTGTATGTATATATGTCGTCAGCAGATAGTGTCAACAGTTATCAGTTTTTATCCCTGTCATCAAGTGATGACTTTGTTAGTGATGATAGCTTCCACAGTACAGCCGTTCTTCCACTAAACGATACTCTTAATTCTTGTTTCTCAGATTCACTGAAAAATTTTAATGTAATCCACATAAATGCACAAAGTATACCGGCTCATTACCCTGATATGCTTGCGTCTTTCGAGTCTCCTAACATTCACGCTGTTCTTGTGTCGGAAACATGGTTAAAGCCTTGTTTACCCTCAATCTCATACGCACTGCCAGGATATCAACTTATACGCAATGACCGCGTTGGTAAGGGGGGTGGAGGAGTAGCAATCTATTTACGTTCACACTTTCCTTTTAAAATTGTTAGTTCGTCTGCTCAACCACCCGCTCTTGATGCGCCAGAGCATCTATTAGTCGAAGTGATTTTACCTCAAACTAAAATCCTTCTCGGTGTCTTTTATTGTCCTCCTTCTATTTTAAATTATTTTGAATGTTTTGAGAGTTTATTAGAAAAATTTATTCCTCTTTATGACCATACCATTTTAATGGGAGATTTTAATACTTGTATTACAAAAGATAATAGTCGTAGTAAAAAGCTGATAAATGTAACTGAATCGTGTAACTTGCATATTTTACCACTTACGGCTACACATTTTTTTCCTGGCAGTGTCCCCTCGCTTCTCGACCTAATTATGGTATCTTGTCCCAACTTAGCTTCAAAACACGGTCAGTGCTCTGCTGACGCGTTTTCCTATCACGATTTGATTTATATTTCTTATAAGGTTCGTCCTCCTAAAATTAAACCAACCACAGTTCTGCAGCGTAGTTTTGGAGGAATTGATAAGTACCGCCTTTGTGAGGATGCTCAGCGATTGGACTGGTCTGCGGTGGCAAACTGTGACACAATCGATGGCAAAGTTGAGATATTCAATGATTTACTAACTCAACTCTACGACAGACATGCACCTGTTAGGCTAATAAAAATTAAACATCTTCCTGCGCCCTGGTTAACCGAGCGGTTGAAGACGTTAATGGAAAAGAAAGTTAAAGCTAAATTTAAGTTCAAAATTAAAGATACTGCAACCACTCGTTCTAGATATCATAAAGCTAGAAACCGCTGCAACACATCGTGTAGAGATGCACAACGACGCCACATTCATAAATCCCTCGAAAATAGCGATAGCGCCAGAACATGGAAACTTCTTGAATCGCTTGGAGTCGGTAAATTACCTCACACAACTTCTATAAATGTCGATGTCGAGCTCCTCAACAAACATTTCTCTTCTTCTGAGCTAATTGACAACGTCAGTAAGGAAAAGACACTCAATTATCTTTCATCTCTCCCAACTCCAGAGTTTTTGCCTTTTAATTTCTATTCTTTCACTGAATGTGGTGTTAAGAAAAACGTACTATCCATTGCTTCAAATGCCGTTGGTGCTGATAGCATCAGCCGTAATATGATCCTACCCATCCTAGATATAATTTTACCTACATTAACTCATATACTTAACTATTCCATCAGCACCAGTAAATTCCCAGATACTTGGAAACATGCCCAAATTATACCTTTGCCTAAGAAGTCTAAGCCTTCAAATATCAATGATTTTCGTCCTATCTCTGTACTACCCTTCCTATCCAAAATCCTCGAAAAATTAATTTATGAACAATTTAGCTCATTCCTCAATAACCATCGCCTTCTAAATCCTTTCCAATCTGGATTTCGGTCTGGTCATAGTACGGTCACAGCGCTAGTTAAGGTTACCGATGACATTCGACTGGCAATGGATAACAAACAGCTTACTATATTAACATTGCTCGATTTTAGCAATGCGTTCAACACTGTGGACTACGATATCCTACTATGTATATTGCGTTCTCTTAACATATCTCCATCAGTGATAGATTGGTTTCAGAGTTACCTCACTGGCCGTCGGCAGCGCACCCGGTTGAATACTATATTCTCGTCCTGGTGTAATGTCACGGCTGGGGTTCCTCAAGGTGGCGTGTTATCTCCTTTACTATTCTCAATTTTCATCAATTCCATAAGTCAATATATCACTTCTCTCTATCACATGTATGCAGATGATATCCAAATTTATCGTCATTCGGAACTTGAACGTCTTTCATCTTCCATATCAGCTGTAAATAATGACTTGACTGCAATTTACAAGTGGAGTAAACGATATGGATTAAATATAAATCCCAAGAAATCACAAGTGATTATTCTTGGCAGTCCCGGCATGATAGCGAAGGTTGACTTACAAATTCTACCTCCGATTATATATAATGGTGTAATTTTACCTTTTTGTTCTACCGTTAAAGATCTTGGTATCCACTTGGATCAAACGTTATCTTGGTCTGTCCAGGTTAAAGAACTTAGCAAGAAAACTTTCGTGGCACTAAGTTCTCTTCGACGACTGCGATATTTTCTTCCGATTCCTACCAAAACTATGTTAGCACATTCTCTCCTCCTCTCTATACTTGATTATGCGGATGCAAGCTATCTTAATCTAACCGAGGACTATTTAAATAAACTTGAGCGACTTCAAAATACTGCTATACGGTTTATATTTGGCTTGCGCAAATATGACCACATTTCTGAATTTCGTCAAAAACTCAAGTGGCTTTCCATTCGCCGTCGCCGGGATTTACATGTTCTTTCTCTTCTGTACTGTGTATTATTCTCTCCAAAAACTCCTTTTTACCTAAAGGAGAAGTTTTAGTTTTTAGGTTTACCAGCCGACTTGCGTACATCCCAACAATTTATTATTAGAATGCCTAAACATAACACAAAATTTTATAAATACTCTTTCACTGTACAAGCAACCAAATTATGGAATGCACTGCCTCTACCTGTAAGAAGATCGAAATCTCTAAAGATATTTAAGAAATCCGTAAAGAATCACTACTTATCTAATGATAACTGAAACTTCGCATTTGCTGACTTTATATTATGTAAAACTTTTTATATTTACGTATATATTGTGTATATTTTATTATTTTTATATTGTTTAGTTTGTTATTAAGTACATATTTATTTTATATAAATATATGTGTATTAGGTTTACGTATTAGAGTGTAGCTATGTATATGTATGTCTATTGTTATATTGCATTGCATCTACCTATATCATCCGATTTTTGTCTATAATTCTTTTAACCCTAAGGTTGTCTGGAAGAAATCGCCGTTTGGCGATAAGACCGCCTTTTGTATGTTCCCAATTTTTATTTTCTTTTTGTTTCTTTTGTAATTATTTTTTTCGTGTGGTGCACAATAAAGTATATAAATAAAATAGAGGTAGCTGTGCGGGGGCGACAATAGCAAGTGAGCGACATCTTCGCTATGTTTCATCGATATTTAATTTCTATTTACGATAACACATTAAACTTTATTATTTTTCTCATAGTGTAGATGGCAGTTCTGATCTATCTATAACATATTTAATTGAATAAAAATTAATACTGTATTATTAATAGTTCAGTAAATTATCCATCATTTTATTGTAATATTGAAAAATAAAAAATGAGTGTGGGTTATCCTTGGAAGATAGACATATACGATTAGGAACTTATTTGTAGATCTATTAAAGAGGTACAATCCCACCCATTTACTGTATTGTTATAACTTAAAAGGTTTTGGAAGCGTTTTCGAAGTAAGTTCGTGATCGTTTACTCAAAACCTAAACATATTATACAATAAAACCTTCCTCAGGGATCACTCTGCCTGGTGATGAAAACAGTATGAAAATTCGTTCAGTACTTTTCGAGTTTATCGGGAACAGACAGACAGAGAAACGCGGCGGGGGACTTTGTTTTATATGTATTGATTACTGTAACGTTATCTGCATAATAATTACAGTACAGTTCAGTTCGTTACAGTTCTGTTTCAAGTATGGTATAGTATACTTTGCGATCACGGAAATTAAAATTGCATTATTAATATAAATAATAAGTTTATAGCATTGAAATTTGGAAAACAAATTATTTATTTATAACAGATATATCGAATTAGGTTATAAGATAAAAAAGTAGAAAAAATAGAATTAAGAACTTTATTAATTTATTATACAAAATCCCTGATAAAACAAATAAATATTATATCGGTAATCAATACAGATATAAATAAAATTGAAGTGTCTGTGTGTAATTCCAAATAAACAGATTTACACTAAAGATAAACACACTTACTGCATATGAAAATTAAGATAAACATAAACTAAAGATAAACACACTTACTGCATATGAAAATTACTTACACAAAAAAGTAGTAAATTTTTTTTGTCTCTCTGTTTGTTCCGGCTAATATCTGAAACGGCTGGACCGGTTTTAACAGTACTTTCACTGGCGAAATTATGTTATAAAGAGTAATAGACTACTTAAAAAAATCATATTCCGTGCGAACGGAGTCGTGGACACAGCTTAGTATATCCGTAAATTCCCGTAAAACTTATCAGTCCATATAATCTATTTTATCCGTAATTAACACTTTTATTACATGTATTGGTTTTTTCGAAACGTTTATAAACGATTCGATTTCTTATCTCTGTTTTGAATTTTTATTAATTAATATTTGATAGATAAAAACAAAATAATAATTACTGTAATATAGGTTTCATCGATTTTACTTATTATTAACTAATAATTAACATTTTATGTTAGATATTTTGTTAATTAAGAAACAATAAAATGACAAGAAATTTTAAATTATCTAAATTAAACTATATACCAAATAATCTGTGAGCAATAAATTATTATTTCTAATCAAAACCTTCAATGTTGGCATTGTAAGTATAAAAAAAGTAAGTACACCTAAGTCTGTTTTTACACGGTAATTGGTTCCAGAAAAAACCGTGTAAAAAAAGACATTGATCGTATGCAAAAATAGGTGATTGGTTCCTAATCTCTAAAACCTATTAAAATTAGTGAAAAACAAGGATTTTTTAAGAACAAGTATTCATGTTTATTTAATTAAATCACATATACAATATTTATTTTTACAAGCATACTTATTGAAGATTATTCACAGGATATTAACACATTTCAATTGCTCTGTAGTAAATTTGCTTATAAGCACAAAAAGGGAATTCCCCTAAATTTGTGATATGAACATATTTCGCAGAAACTAAATTTGACAAAAAAAATTAAGCCCAAAAAATTTTTAATCGTGCTAAATGGAATAAAATCGTGTAAAAAAATTAAAAATATTTTATTTTCAAACCGTGTTATTTCAAAACCGTGTAAAAAAAGACCGTGTAAAAACAGACTTAGGTGTAATTAAATCTATCTAGTATTCAAATTCTTAATGAAGTTAATGAAATCCATATGTGTTAACATTACTACATTTGCTTTAAATTTATGAAATATTTTGTTATTTTGCTAATTACCAAGTGACTAGTTCGTTCTGTAGGATGTTCTTTGTGGTGAGTCTTTAGTACTTTTTAACAACGATTAGATATTACTCAAAATAATTTAATAAAGTTTGTTCATATGTCATACATATAAAAAATATGCTTATAAACAAAAAATCTACTACCACTTCTTTAGTTTCTTTTCTTGCTGTCGCCGAGCCATCGTGTAGAAAAAATGTAGTATAAATAAAAAAAAATTCAAGAATTGGAACCAAAGACTTTATAAAATGTATTAGATTCTTAAATATATGTTAGATAATCTGTAAAAGTGATTGGATCAATAGTGGACGTTTCTCAGCAACCATTTTTAATGACTGTATTTCTTGTGGAAATTATATTTCTAGTGTTTCCAGACCTAATGACACCGAAACTCCCATCTCCCTCCCTATCCTTATCCTATCCTTCATTCCCATGGGTGGCAACGAATTTGCAAGATTTTCATTTTTGCAGAATTGTTAGCTGCACATATTACCAAATATACCACAAAAAATATCAGAACAAAGTAACAATAGTCCAAGGAGTTGTCTACTAAAATTATATTTAACATAATAACTATCTTCCAATGTATATTAATTCATGAAGCTATTACGTTTTGCAGTCGCAAATTTCTTTCGATCCTGTAAACTATTAAGTAAGAAAAAAACTCAATAAAACTTTCCAAAATTATTTATTGTTATTGTAATATTAAACAAACATACGCATTTTAAAAAACATGTTTAAAATTATTCTAAAGATGTCAGAATGCGAAGGGTTTAGAACACTGGCTTAATTATTTAATGGCATATACAACTAACACTTAGTACACTTTTACACTTGTAACGTTTTCCACTTTAGAGCCTGTCTATATAAACTGTTGCTGGAGTCGTAAATTCTCTGCCTAAAAAGTCATAGTAATGATTTCTGCAAAAAATATATATGTAAACATTTATGTATATATATATTTGTCTTTGTCTTTTACATTATAATACACATTATTTCATACAAAAAAATATATGTTAAATTTACCCTCGCCTTTTAACACCTGGGTATCGACGGCGATATCCACCATACACTACACCGCTATTCCTCTCACCATAATGGTATATATCGTCACCATTTTCTACGTCATATTCCACACTTGATATTTTGAGGACTTCACCATATGACTTTTCAGAGCTGTAAATTATTTTCAAAATTCAAACACTTCAAACTATCTTTGTTTAAGTAACCATTTACACGCACACACACGCAAAAATTTGTTGAGTCAATCAGTTCTAACACTTCTTTGTTAAGGAGCAGGTAAAAAAAAATACTTTTTATATTTGGAAGTGTAAACTCTATGCATTTAGTTTTCTTACCATTTAAGACTAAATTATTAGTTTCGAACCAATGAAGTACTGTTTACTTCGTCACATTTAATTCTATCATTTAATTTAACTTTAAAAATAAGCGAGGTGTAATCAGCAAAAAGTGCCAATGTGTCACACATCCTGAACAAAAGGCAATAAGACCAAGCCCAGCGCTACGTACACCATAGTGGTTAAGTTTGCTTAGCAACGTCCGATGGTTCACGCAATCAAAGGCTTTGAACAAATCGCAAAACACTCTAATTGCATTCTGCGATTTCTCCAGTGCGTCGTAAATGTGCTTAAGAAGCGCGGCATTCGCATCAGTCGTTGATTTGCCTCTGGTGAAACCATACTATACAAGATCCCACTGCTATACACAAACCTAATTTAGAATAATTCTGGCATTAAGAAATTGTACACTGAATCACCTTTTATATTTTAATTTTAGCTTTTAAATAAACGACGATATTGAATTAGTATTTAATGTCCGATTATTTCTCTAGAACCGTTGCTATGAAGGCATCCTCCAAGCATTTCCCATGTTCCCTATTTTGTACTTTTCGTATCCAAGTGGGTCCAGCTATCTTGCTTACTTCATCATGCCACTTCATGAGCGGTCTACCTCTGTAGCATGTATCTGGAAGACGTGATCATATTGTGACACTTTTTGTCCATCTTTTGTCCTGCAGTCGCGTTCCTGCAGTCGCGATAGGTGTGGATTTCCATTTTAATTTTAGAGAAAATTGACAGGTTACCGAGAACTGTTAAGTTCGGCAAGTAGGTTCGTGTCATATGAAGGATACTTTAAGAATTTAAGAATAAATCTGAAAACATTTGGTTAAATAAATCATAAAAAGTGTAGTCTTACGGTAATACGTTTAATATTTAAAATTGAAGCTACTAGTTTGTCTGCGAGAGCCATCAATTCATTACGTGATGTCTTACTGTCTTTTACTTTCTAATTTCTCATTTAATTTTAAAATATCAGTAATGTGTTATATAAAAGATTTATTTAGTTTTGAAAGATATAATATATATATATATAACTAACTTAACTATAACTATATGTCACTAATATTTATAAATATAAATTTGAAGTGTCTGCTTATAATTTCAAATTTAGAGCTTTTCACTAAATGCATTTGAAAGTTACGGTACTTACATACTTACTTAAAGTACGTACTGTAGGTACTTTCTTCTAATCTCTGAAATAGTTGACCCGATTTCAATGGGACTCACTGGCGGATAGTTGATATGTCGGTAATACGATTATGTCACAACTGTATAGTTTCATTTTCCATTATTAATTATTAGAAGTATTTAGATATAGTACTGCGTTTTTTTACGGAGGAAAAAGCATTTTATTAGGGCATTCATACTTACAAACAATGGTTAAATCATTTTTGATGAAATAAACTTAAATGATATTCTAAAACCTACAGGATAAGGTTGAGAATCGAGTAAATGCGCTTTTTTCAATAAAAAATATATTTCCACATATACGTAAACATCTTGTAGTTATTAGGCTCCGTGTACACTTAATACATTTTAATGTTACGATGTATTTTTAAGTAAAATATCTCTTATTATTCTTATTAAGTGCTTGCTAATTTTGACGGCGTTTTATATTAATTGTATTGTCTTTAGGTACGTCATATCCAAAGACATGAACGTGGCAATTGAGGCAGTATTGGTTTCTGTAGAACAAATAATTTTAAGGCAACACATTCATTAGGTATTAAATATATATAAATATTAGTTGTTGTCAGCGGCGTCGTTTGCTGTTTCAGAAACTATTTTACACCAATTAAAAATTAAATATCAGTTCAGTGGTGAAGATGAGCTCAAACTTTGTTGTCACATTAACAGAAGCTTTTAACCAGCGGTCAACCAAAAGTTATTCTTACAGTACACAATATGAAATTTTTTTATTATGATTAAATTTTAAATGTTATAAAATATCTCTGACTTTAAAGATATGCCAATAATATATAGATTCTCTTTAGTACTCTTTAAGAAAGTCACCCTATATCAGAAATATTTAAATTCTTGCAGTAAGAGCTGATTGTAAAGTTTTTTGATAATTTTATATTTTATATTTTCGCTTACTTTGTCACTGTGATTTAGTTTTATCTAAATTAGTTCAGTCCTTTTATTTTTTACAGTAACATATATCTATTCTTTCCTAGTTTTTTAAATCTTTACTGTACCTGCGTTGGGGTCTGTAGCCACCAGCCCCTTGGTATCCTGAACCATAACCACCATTGTGTCCTGAACCACCACCTCCTTGGTATCCTGCATCAGCTTTCCCATCAGATCCAGCACCTCCACCCCCACTATAAGCTGCACTACTTCTACCTCCATTATATTCGCCACCGCCATTACTTTCTTCTCCAACATCGTATCCATCACCACTTGCACCATTCTCGTTGTTTGCATTAGCATATTCAAAACTGGGGGCGCCCATGTAACTATCACTACCACATCTATCATCATTGCTGAAAATTATTTAAAAAAATTTAATAAGTGATACAAACAGATGTCTAAACGTGAAAATTACTTTAAAATTATATTATTATATAAATATTAATTCAGCCGAGTTAGTTGTGTGGTTCTTCTCAGATCAGGGCGCGTTTGGACCCCTCGTTCCTTATTTTAAATTGGACAGTGCCTTTTAGAAGAGCCGATTTCGATAAGTATGGCATCAAAATTGGCCCTCCTGCTACTCCTATTTGACGTACATAAGTAATCGCTGGTATTGATTAAAGGTGGAAAAGATAAATATAATTGAGCGAAGCGAACGAACTGATCGGAGCGTTTCACTGGTGACTTTTTACATTCTTTGTCACGAATTGGCTCGAAAACTACTTGACCGAAAATTATGAAAATTTGCAATCAAAAAGAAACACATTAGGTGACGGTTTTGAATTTATTTATTTTATTTCTTTTATATCATGTCAAAAAACTGATATCCCATTGAAGTCAATGGGAAACGACGAGTCAATACACTGGGTTCGCTTCGCTCAATATGCAAACGGCACCCGAAATTTCGCGAGCGCAGCGAGTCGAAATTGAAGGTTTGTTGGCGCCCCTAGTTTAATTTAATAGTGATATAATAAATTTAAATCTCACCAAGGAATCGTATGTACCAAAGCCATCACGGCGAGAGCGCTGAGAGAAATTACAAGAGACTTCATCTTATCAATCCGTGCTCACTTCACAGAGAATGAACTATGTTTAATTTAGAACTCTCAGAGCGGGATTTTGTAATATATTTTAGTACTGAAAGGTCAATATATATCAAAGTTCGAACAAAATTCCCCACCATTTTGAATCCCACATTAGAATAATAACTGTAACGACGTATTTTGTCATAAAATTTTATAATTAATTATATTTTAATATACTGTAGTTAGTACATTGGAATATCTTTATTTAATTTAATTAAAATGAAAGCTACATAATTTTTTAATAATTTTTAAAATGATACGATAAAAAGTATTTCGTCTGTAACAATAATCTCTATAAGATTTTAAACTAACATTATAAATATAAATTACAGGAATCAATTCTGGTTAATAAAATGTACATAAAAATATTTAATAAAGACTTTTGTATAAACAAAATTAATACTAGAAATAAAAATAAACTTGCTACGCCCATCACTAGACTCCATAAAATATGCAATTCCTTTAGGGTTCATTGTATACGTTTTTACAAATAAACTTCCCAGTGATGCCTTAAATTTGTCGTCAAATAAATTTAAATTATAAATTATTGTATAAAAATAGTTATTATAGTGTAAACGATTACATTAACGACGGTATGGCCTGGAAACGAATTGTATTTTAGCGATTAACTTTGTTAGTTACTCTCGTTAATTTAAGGATCACACCGCTTCCTTAGAAGTACATACTGACTCCCAGCGCTAGGTGGGAGTCAGATTGCCCCCCTCCCTCTAATATGGCAAAAACGGAAGACGGTGCTAGCTGAAGTAACGCTCGCGGACGGGTGTCGCTTGCGGTGACTGGGTCATCTTACTAGACATGAATTACTTTTTTTATTATTAACTATTTATTAGGCCGGCTTATCGAATTGATTGATATGGTTCTAGTTATTCCTACTTATTGCTCACTAAATGTATTGATTTTTGTGAAACAGCGAAAACCAAATTTAAGTAGCCAACCTATTTAGACATAAGTACGTATATACCATGGAATCAAGAACAGAAATAGGAGAATATAAATAAAGATAAATTTTGAAACACTCTATATTACTTAATTGTCACTGGCTGTTATTTAATTATTATATATACCTAATAATTAAATAAAAACACAGCAGAGATAACAAACACAGCAGAGATAACATATACAGCAATAATAAATATTTTTACTTTTCTTTAAGAAGCGACTTTGAACAAATAGGCCTATACTTGTTAATTAAAGGTTGAATAAACTAGCATTGATAATTTAAATTAATTTTTTTGTTGTTTTAAATTGTCTATAAACATATTGAGATGCAGGTAAAATAAAAAAATACTATTTATTAAGAAAGAGTGTGAGGACTTCAAATAGTAACATTTGAAGTAAAAAGTACTAAACTGATTTAGACAAAACTAAATCACAGTGATAACGCTAATGCAAAAAAAGATATAAAAATATGTCACAATAATAATAAGGTAGAGTTACTTGAAGAAAATACATTAGAGGTATACATTTATTGAGAGGGGTTGTAACTTATAAGTAAAAAAGTATTAAAATATGTCATATAAATGAATATGATGTTATATTTCATTTAATTTGTTTAATTTGTTTTACAGAAACAGATGCTGTCAAAATTGCTACGTTTAATACTTCGGAAACGCTATACTTAATGCCAATACCATTAATATAAAACACCGACGAAATTAGCAAGGAGCAACGTTACGTAGCATTCCTATGTAATTATACTTAAAAATGTATCTTAATAGTAAAATTTATTAACTGTAGACTAATCCTAATAACTACAAGATGATTATGCCCATGCATGGCAAATTTTAATTAAAAAAAAACAGTTTTTAACAATAACTTTTAACAATAATTTATTTACAGCTTCAAATATGTCAGAGGGTGTAGTGCAGGAGGCAACCGATAAAAAGTCTGCACCCACTGCTGACAATAAGCGCTTGCGAATAAGATGGACTTTAAAAATAAATACAGTCTTATGGCGAAATTATCTATCAGTACATAACTAAAACATAAGACATTCAGGATACTGTGGTCGTTATGAGGATAGCGGGTCTTCGTCCTGTATTTGGCTGCAACGCCGGCGACCTCCAAAGCCGCAAAAAACATCCCAATGGCGATTTTTAAAGGCTCAACTAACGTCCTCGACCTGCTGTGTACCAGCAGGACGTTCTTCCGGATCAGAAGCAGATGCTTACTCTTCACCTTCTCAACGACGCGCCCACCGGCGGTTGACAGTCTCACCCTGAACTTGCTTTTTTCTTCTTTTGTGTTGTACTCTACAACGACTTTCTTCTTTCTTTTCACACTTATTCTACCTGTATCCAGCCTCCCTTTGCGTCAAAAGCTTCTCGGATTTTCTCCTGGACTTCGTCATCCGTCTCAGGGTCGACGGTTAAAGAGATGACTACCGAGGAAAGCGCGGTTAGCTTTATATCCGGTCGAGCAGTCTCGCTTGCCGCCGCTACGCTCGCATATGTCGCACCCTGGACTGCCTCCCTCAGTCGCTCGATGGCGTCCCTCAGTCGTTCGATGGCGTCCCTCAGTCGTTCGATGGCGTCTATCAGATCGTCCAGTTTTTTGTTAAGCTCGTTGAGCAGCCTTGTGTTATTTTCTACTCTTGTCAGTATTAGGCTGTTGTCACTTTGTGTTCTGTAATGTCACAAATAAGCCTCGGCTCGGACGAAATAGATATCAATTTAGAAAAAAAAAAAATATATATATATACATTACATTTTTAGATTTTGTGTTTAAGAAAAACTATGTTTTTTGACTCATTCTTCTACGATAACAATCCGATATGGACGCAAGAAGTGTCAAAAGATGTGTCTTCGTCTATTCCGAATATCTTTCTAAGGTAAAAATTATTGTGAGTTTTAATTTGAAATAGTTGTTTATAACAACTGTTAAATTAAATTAAAAAATAAAGAAATGGAAGAAAATTATTTTTTTAGCTTCCAGAGCGAGTGTCCAAATGCCAGATAGGATATGGGGGCGTGAGATCTATTCAAAATGTAAAATCCGAACCTGTTGCATACAATCTTATAGTTTTAAGATCGCTTATCTTACCTTAGTTTATCTTTGCTTTTTTTTGTCTGGAACTTTTTATGAATACACGCCGCATTCCAGGGGAGAGGAAGGCGACGGTTATGTGGACCCAGTATCCCAGGAAGAGTGTTAAATGCATTAGCCATATCCAAAAAACCGCCAAAACCACCCGGTCCTGATAAACAGAGTCCTCCAGGCAAGTTCCCTAACTCGACCTCCTCGACTCGACTTCTCTAAATGCCTGACAAGGCTAGAGAAAAGAGCTTAGCTTAGCTTAACTTAGTTTAGCTTAATTTAACTTAGTTTTTAGTATAATGATGTGGAAAAAAAATGAAACTGGCGTCAAATCTTGTAAACTTTTTAATTTGAGAATCGGCTCATTCTACTTTAATGTACGAGTATCATATGTAACAAAGACAGACTGTGCTTTACAATTATATATAGATAATATAAAAATACAACAGGAAATTTTAATTGACTATTCAAGTCGAACTGTTGACGTCTTAATTGATATCATTGGGTATATATGGGGTTTTATCAAATTATACATTATTAATAGATTGAGAGCGTTCGAATCACAGTGTTCATGAAATACTAAGATGAAGCTGCTGGTGTTAGTCGTGTGTGCTCTTGCTTTTTTGACGTTGGCGAGTACAAAACCTTGGTACAATTAAATATATTTATAAATTTATATATTTTTTTTGTCGGACGGTTATTTTAATAGTATTTTGTTATATGACATTTTATTATCGCGCAATGCTGCCGAATTTAATACTATATTTATTTTACAAAAAAAAGCGTGTTCTAACTTAAAATATAGTGATTCCCTAAAAGATGTTTTGTTGTTGTTGTTGTTGATGTGGAACTTAGGTTGCTGACTCATTTGCTTGATTAATATTATACTGAGTTTCTGGCCGGCTACTCAGCAGACCAGCATACTGAGCCGGTGGTAAATTATTCACTGACTAAACTGACCTCTCTTAATGTAATAATTAACGATTCAAAAGTGCGTGTAAATGCTTATCAGAATAAAGATATTTTGAACTTTCAAATATATTTTTTTTAATCAAATATACTCTAGTAAATAAACGTATTTTTTTCAGCTTTCGAAACAGCTGTGGAGGATATAATTATAATTACAGACAACAATATAGTTATGGGGGTGGATACAACTCTCATACCAGTTCCAGTGCTAATGCCATAGATGCAGGTACTGCTGCTGGTAGTGGGGATGGTTTTGGTGATGGTGGTGGTGATGTCAGTGGCGTTGGTGGTGATGGTGGTAGTGAGAACGGCGGTGGTGGTGGTAGTATGACCAGCGGTGGTGGTATGAATCGCGGTGGCGGTGGCATGAATGGTGGTGGCAGACATGGTGGTGACAATAGTCGCCGAAGGTAAAAATAATTTTCTTTTTAATCAGTGCTCAAGTTTAAATATTTGTAGGTTTTATATAGCAGTGAAATATATATATGTATTAATATATATTTTCATGTATTGCAGGAATAAATACTGTCCAAATTGTTATGTTCAAAACTTTGGCAACGGGGATCACAGCGGGAATACAATAAATATAAAACGTAGGCCACAACCAACGTAACATGACCTCAGCGTGACAATGTACCGCCTATACGATAAATAACAATTTAATAATAATACTTCTGATAAAATATTAAATATTTTGTAAACCCCATGCATGAAAAGTTAAAACCAATAAATGTTTTGTAATTAATAACGTGTTTCAATCAAATAACTGGAATTGGGGCACCCTTTTGCACCCTTAGTCTGGGGCTTGGATATATTTATTGGATTTGAACGAGATGATAATAATCTACAAATTATCTTAAAATAAATACTATAAGATAAATTTTATTTATTACATATATACTACTTAATAAAAATGTACTGTTTAATTATTGTTTTTATACTTTGGCATAATACATAAAAAACAACATTAAATATTTCAAATTGCTTAGAGTGAAAATAAATTATTTAAATGAATTTATTCTTTCATAATTGCTAGAATAAAATACTTTTGCAAAATATGAAGTTCATTAATATAAATTATGTATTACAAAGTACAATTTGGTCTCCTGGTACCACTTTAAATACAGTTAATATAAAATATTAACAAACAAAGTTAGCTGTATTGCTAAGTCTTGATCATTTATTATTTTTAACAATATTAATTAACTCCAATAATTAATGTGGAATTTAAAATGGTGTGATTTCACATTGTATTATCATAATATAACTGGATAAGCGACTATAAATTGAAAGTCTCAAAGCAGTTAGTCTCAAACACTACCTCCAATGCGTGGAGTTGGCGTCATTGTTGAGACCAAAATGAAGTATTTTCTATTATATGTTACTGTAATGGCCTTACTTGCTTTGGCACAAACGATTCCCTGGTAAGAATATATATTTTTATATTCAAATATATATATTATTTTTAAAAGGTGTCTTTTTAATTCTGAAATATAGAATTTTGACTTAAATGTCGAGTTTCTCTCCTCCTCATTTTTTTTATAATAAAGTTTTATTTACAGCAAAGGATATTGCGGTTTCATTGTTGATGATAATAAAAGTAACGAAACGGATATTCAAAACACAACCCACTCTGGATACTACACTTACGAGGACCTGGTGAAGCGCGGAGAGGCTGGTGGTGAGTGGTGGTGGTGGACCCCGAAGGTACGATTACAATTCACATAAAGAACTTAACTCTAAATAATTGTTTTCCGTTCTGTTAAATGATCCATGTATCCATGGTAAGATGTATGGAAAACTGATAACTCGTATTTCACCTCCTTAGTTGTCTGTTGCCAAAAATTCAGCCGCTTTTACAATTGTCTGTCATTATATTATTCAATTTCTTCCACATTAATTCTGAAAATCAGTTTTTCAAAAGACAAACTCTGCTTGCATCAAATGTTACGTCAGTAACAGTAAGTAATGTAAGAAGTCATACAACATGTAAATTATTAAAACAACTTTCAATAATGATACTATATCTTACAGAAGCGGTATACACCCGGGCATCCAGATAACAAATGAAAATTATAAACAATCAGACAGTCTTCAATATATAATATATAACTATAGATAAGTGCATATCAATATTATTGGTTTGTTAATATTTTAATGTAATGTTCATTGTAAAATACTTAAAAAATTACAAAGCTTAACATCCTCGACATGTTTATAGACACTTTAAAGTATAATAAATAAATAAATTTATATTTATAATGATAATTTATTCAACCTTTAATTAATAAGTATGGGTATATTTGTTCAAAGTTGTTTCATAAATACATAAATGCAAAAAAGATTTATTATTGCTGTGTGTGTTATCTCTGCTGTGTGTTATCTTTGCTGTGTGTTTTCTCTGCTAAATTCTAAAGTGGTTTAAATAATTAAATAACAGTCACTGATAATTAAGTAATGTGATGTGATGCGTTTCAAAATTAATCTTTATTTATATTCTCTTACTTACTATACTTACTCTATTCTGCATTTATATAATACCTGGTACATACGAACTTATGACTAGATAGATTGGCTACTTCAATTTCTTTTTCCCTGCATACATATGTTATTATTTTATATTCATTAACCAATATTATTGGTCATGTACAGGAGTAAAATTGGCGAGAAAATATATCTTTCTTTTACATCTTTTATTTAGGACTTTTATTTATTCCGTCTATAGAATATTGAAAGAACACACTCCAGAAAAAATTAAAGAATAAATAACGCATTCTCCACTTTGGATCAACACCAGTGATCACTTGTGTACGTAAATTGGGAGTAGGAGCAGGATCCTATCATGATACTATAGTTATCGAAATAAGCCTTTCTATAAAGATACTGTCCAACTTAAAAATAATATTACAAAGGTTCCAAACGTTTTCCGGTCTGTAAAGAATCACAAAACAAACCCAGTTTGGTATCTCGTTATTAGTATGTAATACATTTAGTAAGCAATGTACGAACAACTAATACCATCATAATCAATTCGTAATCCGGCCAATTATAATTATAATAAAAAAAAGTATTCTTGGCTAGCAAAATGACCAGTCACCGTAAGCAACACCAGCTCTTGAGAATAACGCAAAGATCAGCCATCACCCCCATCGCCATATTTGAGGGAGGTGGACAACCCGGCCCCCACCGTGATGCAGCGAGCAGACCCAACTAGAGTAACAAACAGTGTCATAAAAAATTGGGATAGTTAATCGCTAAAATACAATTCGTTCCCAGGTCATTCTGCCCGTAATGTAATCCTTCACAGTACTTTACACTATAGTAACTTTTAACTTTTTTTTTTTATCAAAGCCTCTTAATGAATAATTTTAATTTATTTAATAACAAATTTAATTCATCAGTGGGAAGTTTATTATAAAAACGTATGCAATTAGCCCTAAAGGAATTACCTATTTTGTATATATATATATATATATTAAGTGTGTTGGTCTATATTTATAACCGTATAAAACATTAGGAGGATGTTTACGAGATATTTAAGAGAGATAAGTTTATCCAAAATATTAAACTTTCATCCGTAATTGCATTGTGATGGAAAATCGAAAAAACAAAAACAATAAAAATGTAGAATAAACATTTTTTAACAAAAATTTATTATTGTTATTTAAAATCTTATACAGATTATTGCTGGCGTCAAAATACTATTAGGGTATTTTATTTTCACATTATATAACTATAGCTACTTTACCAGAATAACTTAATTAAAAATATGTGAATTGACTAAAGACTACTTATACACCTTCCTAAGATAAATAAGAACTAACTAGAAAATTGAACTTAAACAAAATCATTGCTTGGCGTGTTAAATATATTTGTAATATTTAAAGATTTGTAGAATATGAAATTTAATGTTTCGATTTTAAACAAATAATTACCACACGAACTTCCGGTTCACGTTTAGACAAGAATAAAGATGTCGGATCGAACATGGCGATATTCGTTGGTTTGTTCGCGGACAGTTAACGTTCTGTTTTGGAGGTATGAAGATCCATATGCTGCATATGTTGTAAAATACCGGATTATAGGAAGGAAATTATAAAGTGTGATAATAAACAATTCTTGAGGAATACTGTTGTTTGAACTTTTGGCCATCCCAAAAATACTTTCTACTGTATGAATTTTCTGCAAATCTTAAACTGTTCTAAATAATAGCTTTAATTAAATTTAAATTAAAAAACAATATTCCCATGTACGATAATAAGTATATTCAAATGTAATTAATTATACAATTTTATGGCCAAATACGATATAGTTATCATTTTAATGTGGGATTCAAAATTGCGGGAAATTTCGTCTGAACTTTGATATATATTGACATGTCAGTACTAACAAATATTATAAATCCCGCTCTGAGAGTTCTATATTAAACATAGTTCATTCTCTGTGGAGTGAGCACGGATTGATACGATGAAGTCTCTTGCGTTTTCTCTCAGCGCTCTCGCCGTGATGGCGTTGGTACATGCCATTCCTTGGTAAGATTTCATTTATTATATTTTGTTATACCACTATTAAAATAAATTATGCATACTGATGAATGAGAGAAATACAGCGTATTTGTATTAAATCAATACAATATAATTGAAGCAATTTTTATATTAATAACTCTTTTTTTATATTTTAAAATAAATTAATTTACAGCTATGACTATACTAGATGTGGTGGTAATAATTACATGGGTGCATCCAGTTATGGATATGCCAGTGCAAATATCCAGAACGGTGCAAGTGGTGGTGGATATGAAGTTGGAGAAGAAAGTAATGGTGGTGGTGAATATAATGGAGGTGGAGGTGGAGGATCTGAAGGCGGTGCAGGATATCAAGGAGGTGGTGGTGCAGGATACCAAGGAGGTGGCGGTTCAGGATACCAAGGGGGTGGCGGTTCAGGATACCAAGGGGGTGGTGGTTCAGGATACCAAGGGGGTGGTGGTTCAGGATACCAAGGGGGTGGTGGATACAGACACAGGTAAAATAAAGATATAAAATCTATTATTTACGAGAAAGTTTGTGAGTATTACAAATAGTAACAAATATCCATCCACCCAGGATAGATATTTGTTACTATTTGAAGAAAAAATACTAAACTTGAGTATTATATTTTATTTAAATTTTTTTACAGAAACAGATACTGTCCTAATTGCCACGTTCAAGACTTTGGAAACGGTAAACATAGTGCCAATACAATTAATATAAAACACCGACGAAGTTAGCAAGGAGCAACGCAAAGTAACATTCCTGTGGGATTTAACATTAAAATGTATTAAATATACAGGGATCCTAATAACTACAAGATGTTTATGTATGTGTGGAAATATATATATATATATATATATAAACGTATTTATTCGTTTCTCAACCTTACCCTTGGCTTTTAAAATATCATTTAAGTTCATTTGTTTGAAGATAACAAAAACAATGTTTGTGTGTAAAACAGAGTTTATATGTAAAAAGCACTGCAGTTATTAATAATAATAAGATTTCTCTATACGACATATTATCACCTCAACCAAACCAAAACCAAACCAAACCGCAACTGATAAAAAGTCTGCATCCACCGCTGACAATAAGCGAGAGCGACTAAAATAGACCTCAGAAAAATACAGTTTCATGGCGCAATTATCTTATCACTACGCAACTACACAAATAAGAGTATATATTTATCAGTTGCATACAATTTGAAAGAAACAAAAATGAAAGACGAAGATAAAATATAATTTCAGGAGTGGGTTGGCTGGTTTGGAGTATCTATTTAACTATTTTCGTCATTTACAAAACTGAAACCGCAATATCCTTTGCTGTAACATTTCTTATATTTTAGTTAAAATTCTATATTTCCGAATTAAAAAAAACAGTTTATATTTTATATTAATAAAAATAACAGAGAACCGTTTTTCCCAATGCAAGTAAGGCCATTACAGTAATATATAATAGAAGATACTTCATTTTATTTTCAATAATGTTACGAAATCCACAGACTGGAGATAGTGTTTGAAACTATGTAATTGCTTTAAGACTTTCAATTTATCGTGACTTATCGGGTTATTTTATGAAAATCAAATGTTAAATATCACTATTTTGAATCCCATATTAATGGACGTATTATTATTATTAGGATTATTAAATATTATTAAAAATAATGAATGATCAAGACTTAGCAATTCAGATAACTTTGTTTGTTAATATTTTATCTTAATGGAATGTAAAGTGGTAGTAAAAGAACAAATTGTAATACGTGATTTATAATAATGAACTTATTTACAAACGTATTATGCACTAGCTTATGTAAACATAATTTGATTTAAATAATTTATTTTGACTCCAAGCCATTTGAGAGACGAAGCTTCTTAGCATTCCATGGATGCACCGTGCAGGTGCCGAGCCCATCACACTGTCTAGTCTCCTCGCCCTACCTAACCAAATATCATAAGAACCTACAAAGGCCGCCTTTGAAATACGTTCTAGACAAACGAACGAACCGGCTTTCACACACTCTACCGATACCTACGAACCTGCTTTCACAAACTCTACCGATCGTTTGGTGATTGTTATACTCTTCTGCGCTCTTGCTACTGAAATACTAACTGCTTCTCGTATGATTTATAGTATTTTATCGTGGTGACGCGAGTATTTACCTCTATTTAGAAGTATCCTATTAGCAAGTGTTTCGCAGTTCCTACTGCCTTTCCACAGATGTTGCTAGATTTTTCGCTTACTTTGATCTGGGAGAGTCATTTGGAATGCATTATGATAAAATTTTAACAATGCTGGGAATCAATCATTCAGCTAGTCATCTTAAAGCTAGTGGAATACAAAAATCTCCTATGGTAATCCATTCATAAAAATTTGACTTTTGTTTGTATTATGCAAAAGTATAAAAACAATAATTAAACAGTACATTTTTATTAAGTAGTATATAAGTAATAAATAAAATTTTAATTCTAGTATTTCTTTTAATATAATTTGTTGATTATTATCATCTCGTTCAAATCCAATAAATATATCTATGCCTAAGACTAAGGGTTCAAAAGAGTGCTCTGTTTCCAGTTATTTGATTAAAACACGTTATAAATTACAAAACATTTATTGATTTTAACTTTTCATGCATTGGATTTACAAAATATTTAATATTTTATCAGAAATATTACTGTTTAATCGTAATTTATTGTGTACGCAGTACATGTCATTGTCATGTTGAGGTCATGTTATGTTGGTTGTGGTCTGCATTTTATATTTATTACTGTTGTGTTTCCCGTTACCAAAGTTTTGAATGTAACAAGTGGGACAGTAATTATTCCTACGATACATAAAAATATATATTAATACATATATTTTACTGTTATTAAAAAAAATCTAATATCTGAACACTGAGGTAAAGCGATTAAAAAGAAAATTATTTTTACCTTCGACGTCCATTGTAACCACCATGTCTGCCACCACCATTCATGCCACCGCCTCCGCCACCATTCATAGCACCACCGCCGTTCATAAAACCACTACCTCCACCATTCATACCACTACCATCATCACCACTGCCACTCATATCACCACTACCACTATCAGCACCATCCCCGCTACCAGTAACAGTACCTCCATCTACGGCATTAGCACTGGAACTGGTATGAGAGTTGTATCCACCCCCATAACTATATTGTTGTCTGTTTTTATAATTATAATTATATCCCCCGCAGCTGTTTCGAAAGCTAAAACAAAATATATTTAGTTACTAAACAATAATTATACGTTGTCCATTATATTATTAGTCTTTTGACAGGTCGACGATTGACATGTGTAGTGATGTCCTTAAGATTCTCGAATGCGATACCATTCCGATTATAGAACTATAATTAATCGAATTACGTACCTGCCTACGTAAACGTAATGACAGATATAGAAATTTACATTTTGATTTAATATTGTCTTAGTTGTTTGAAAATAAATGTAAACCCGTGTGATTGCGGCTGTATTTTTATAATCATACCGTGATATTGCATTTGAAAATATATATACAGAAGAGCTAATCATTAATATTACAGAAGACTCCTCATCGGACGAATCTAGTATAAATTATTATTCTGACGAAAAGTGTTAATAAAATAAATTTAATTAATTAAATTGTTTCATTTGTATGCCATAAACTAATAAGAAAAGAAAACTTTATATAATGTTATTATATAAAGTTTATATGTCATTATATTTAAAAAATATATTAATTACACCTTATTTAAAATTATAGAAGAGTTTTTCTTTAGCAGATATAATACTCGTAGCATTATTTTTTATCTATTATTTGTAATAAGAGGGAGAGAGAGGGTAGCAAGTGTGCGGAGCGCTGGAGGAGCTAACACTATAGTTCTAAGATTCAGGACCACACCAACCTCCGACTGCATTAGAGAGTGTACAAGGTAAGTGGACATTACTGCTTTTCGGCCGATCTTCTAACCATGATGACGAGTTGTAGAGGACCTCACGAGCTTGGACCACAACGGCATACTTTTCGGTATCAGTATTGAAAATTCAACACATCCATAAAACAACGCGCAAATAGCCATCACCCGCAGAGAAAAGTGGGAAAAGTTTCATGAGAAACTAACCTATCTAAGCTCACCAAAAACCTAAAGACGCAAAAAGTATACAATTTTTACAACACCGATGAAATAGACGCTTTGCTGAACACTTTCACAATAGCCATGCACTACATGCATAGAAACATGCTCCCAAACAATACCGTCAAAAAAGAGCAAATAAAAACTTATCATATCGTGGTGGTCTGATGAACTCACTGCACAATTGAGGCTGCTTAACACCAGAAGACGCAGGAACAGGAACGCAATATTTTGCAATGATCAAAAAAATAATATGTTAGAAACGGTACGGCAAAAGTGTTATTATGGCTTTAACTAGAGTTTACATCGAAGACTACTGTTAAATTTGTGTTTATATTTTATTATTGGGTCAGTTATTGTCATTTTTTATTTTTTTTGTACTGCATGATGAAAACCTAAATATTAGTTTGGTTTATTATCCGCTAGAACTCTGCTACTTGGTGAAGATGAGATTTTTAATTACTGTATATTATAATATCGTCCATGTACATTAGGTGTTTGAGTGCCGCTTGTTCAGAATCTTTTTTTAATGGAAGTACGAATTAGAACAATCTCAACATTTTTGAGAGGGTTGAGAGCCAAGAGAAACCAAAGAGAACCGAGAGCATCGCCTACGAATATTCCTCGGCGTACAGGAAAAACTTCTGTTGCTAAGTTTTAATATTGTTTTCCAGTATGGCATAATATAAAAAAATACATGCATATATAATAAGCCATTTTTTTTATTTTGTTAGAATATATAGGAGCCATGAATGAGGGACAGAATCAAATGCCTTCTAAAAATTAATATACATATTATGAATATCATACTTATTAGTAAGCGCATGTTTAATGGATATTGAGTCACTGAGGATTTGCTCTTTGTATCTTTGGCAATATGGAATTTGTGTAAAGCTTTATTAATTTAGTTTCATCTGGATTATAAGTTTTGTACGAGATATTACGATTCGTTTCATGAGTCAATATAGTGTTACTAACTTCGTCGTTAATAGGGTAGGATATTGATGATTGCAAAAATATATGTAGATCAATTTGTGTATGTGTTGGACTGGTGATTTGAAATTCATAATGTGTATTTTCATCAACAATTTGTTATTTGATATATCAATAGATGTGAGGCTTAATGTCGATGATTGTCTCTCTATCTCATTTCGAATTTGCTGTAGTTTTAAGTTTGTAACGAGTTTATTTTCTATGATTGGTCTTTTCTAGTCGCCAAGTGTTTGCTCCGAAAAACTATAATGTGGATATTTGTCTATAAATACTTCATGTAGTTTATTGTAGATACAAGCTGTCATATTTTTTACTTTAGAATAGAGTGTTATCATGGTGTCGTTTAGATTATTTGATTATTGCATTCTTTTTCTAGGAATCAACAGATTGGAAGTTTTAACTGTTTGTGTAAAATTTGCTACAGCATCCTGAAGGTATGATTTAACTGCCTGCGTCCTTTATGTTTTTTAAGTGAACTAATTCAGATATGAACAAATGAACTTAAATGATATTTTAAAACCCAAGGATAACGTTAAAAAACGAATAAATACGATATTTGTCATTAAAAATATTTTTCCACACATATTATACAGAAACATCTTATAGTTATTAGGATCCGTGTACACTTAATACATTTTACTGTTACAATACATTTTTAAGTTAAATCACACAGGAATGCTACGTAGCGTTCCTCCTTGCTAATTTCGTCGGTTGTTAATGTAAATTGTATTGGCACTATGATTACCGTTTCCAAAGTTTTGAACGTAGCAATTGGGACAGTATCTGTTTCTGTAAAATAAATGAAATAAAATATAACACCATATTCAATTGGATGGATGGATGTTATTATTTGAAGTCCTCACAAACTTTCTCGTAAATAATAGTTTTTTTATGTCTTTATTTTACCTGTGTCTGTATCCATCACCCCCTTGTTGTCCTGATCCACCACCCCCTTGGTATCCTGAACCACCAGCTCCTTCAGACCCAACACCACCACCTCCACCATATGCTGCACTACCTCCACCCCCATTATATTCGCCACCGCCATTACTTTCTTCTCCAACTTCATATCCACCACCACCTGCACCATTCTCGATATTTGCACTGACATGTCCGTAACTGGACGCACCCATGTAATTATAACCACCACATCTAGTACTGTCATAGCTGCAAATTAATTTGTTGCAAAATCTGTAAAAAGACTTATTAACATAAAAATTGCTTCAATTATATTGTATTTATGTAATACAAATACGCTGTATGTCTCTTATTCATCAGTATGCATAATTTAGTTAATTGTGATGTAACAAAATTTTAAAATTACATTCTCACCAAGGAATGGCATGTACCAACACCATCACAGCGAGAGCGCTGAAAGAAAACACAAGAGATTTCATCGTATCAATCCGTGCTCACTCCACAGAGAACCAACTATGCATTTAGAACTCTCAGATCGGGATTTTATAATATTTTTTGGTACTGAAAGGTCAGTTTATATCAAGGTTCAACCGGTTTTTTCCACCATTCCGTATTCCACATTAAAATGTTATCTATAATGTATTGCCAATAATTTTTTTATAGTTATATCTGTACATTATTATCGTACATTGGAATATTTTTTATTTCATTTAATTTAAATTGAAGCTAAATAGGTTTTGATTTTTAGAAAATGATGAAATGATTTTTATAAAAAGTAATTTAACTCAAGCAATAATCTGTAAAGTTTTTAAATAACATTATTTAAATTACAATAATCAATTTTGGTAAAAAATATTAATTCTACATTTATTGTGTTTCCGATTCTTCATCATAATGCAATTACGGATGAAAGTTTAATTAATATTTCGGAGACTTATCTCCCTTAAATATCTCGTAAATATTCTCCTAATATTCTATACGGTTATAAATACAGACAAACACATTTAATATATATACATATATGAACAATTAATATATTTGGATTTTTTTTATGTACATAAATTTAATAATAGTTTCAATAAAAATTGTTATTTACACTAAATTAATAGTAGAAATTATAATTAACTTGCTGTGCCCATAAAATAGTTTAAATTAATTATGGTTAATAATTAATGAATGGTAAGATAATAGAAAGTGAATGAAACGGTATATTTGGGAAGTATGTTTAGCAGAGACGGAAGATACGAAATGGATGTGGAAAGGCGTATTGCTACTAGTAACAGAGTCAGCGGTGCTTTGGCTGCATTGTTGAGACGGCGAAACGTCAGCATAGCTGCACGATTGGCTGTACACAATGCAGTTTTGCTACCGACCCTGTTATACGGCAGCCAAACGTGGGTAACACAGAAGAAGAATGTAAGAAAGATGAATGCTGTGGAGTTGCGATCTTTTCGCAGAATATGCGGAGTCAGTCTAGCTGACCGAATCCGTAATGAAGAGATCCACAGAATGGCAGGTACTGGCGAAGATGTCACGGTGAGAATGAAGAAGAACGTGCTCACGTGGTTTGGGCACGTCGAACGAATGAGTGATGAAAAAATGGTAAAAAAGATGTTTGTGACCGAGGCGAAAGAGGTATGCAAGAACCGTAGCGTTGGGCGCTCCGCCGTCTCTGACTACCCCGCAAGGGATATGGCATGAAGCTAAGTAAGTAATTATGGTTAATTGCATATGTTTTTATAATAAACTCCCCAGTGATGCTTTAAACATGTTAGTATATAACTTAAAATTATCCATTCAAAAGCTTTGTTAAAAAAAAGTTATTATATTGTAAAGGATTACATTAACTACGGTATGATCTGGGAATGATTTGTGTTTTAGCGATTGACTAGTAACCTAGGCAATTATTTCTGACGCTGCTTGTTACTTTTGTTAGGTCTACTGACGTTGGAGAGCGTCTTTATAGAAGGGCTTATTTCGATAACTATAGTGTCAAAATAGGATCCTGCTGCTCCCATTTGACGTACACAGGTGATCACTGGTGTTGATTCAAAGTGGAAAGCATAATGAATAATAGTAAATATGCATCATTTATTCTTTTAATTGTTTTTGGAGATTGATCTTTCAATATTCTTTAGGGGGAACAAATAAAAGTCCTAAATAAAAGATATTAAACAAAGATAAATTTTCTCGCCTATCTTACTCTTTTTAAAATTAATTGAAGTAGCCAACCCATCTAATCATAAGTACGTGTGTACCACGTATTATACATATCCAGAACAGATATAGGAGAATATAAATAAAGATTAATTTTGAAATACATTATATTACTTTATTACGAGTATCATTGACAGATATTTAATTACTCAAAGCAGCTTAATAAGAGTTCAGCAGAAATAACACACACAGCAATAATAAATCTTTTTACATTTATTTATTAAATTACTTTGATCAAATAGGGCCACACTTGTTAATTAAAGGTTGAATAAATTATCATTACAAATATAAATTTATTTATTTATTATATTTTAAAGTGTCTAGAAAAATGTTTAGAAAGTTAAGCTTTATAATTTTTTTAAGTATTTTACCATGAACATTACATTAAAATATTAACAAACCAATAATATTAATAATATATTGAAGACTGTCTGATTGTTTATAATTTTCATTTGTTATCCGGACGCCCGGGTGTATACCGCTTCTGTAAGATATAGTATCATTATTTTGAAAGTTGTTAAGAATTGATATATTGTATGACTTCTTACACAAAGAAATTTAATAATATAATGATAGAAAATAGTGAAAAATTGGGTAAATTATGGCTGACAACAGCTAAAGAGGTGAAAAACGAGTTATGTGTTTTCCACACAGCTTATAATAAAACAGAACGAAAAACAATTATTTGTAATTAAATTTATTTATATAAAACGTTATCGTACCTTCGGGGTCCACAACCACCACTGACCACCAGCCTCGCCGCGCTTCACCAGGTCCTTGTAAGTGATAAAACCGGAGTGGGTTCCATTTTGAATATTAATATTCTTTACTATTATCAAAATCAAAACTGAAACCCCAACTTCCTTAGCTGTAAATAAAATAAATGTGGAGGAGAGAAACTCCACATTTAAATCAAAACTCTATATTTCAGAATTAAAGACACTATTTAAATATATTTTAATATAAAAATATATATTCTAACCGGGGACTCGTTTGTGACAATGCAAGTAAGGCCATTACAGTAACATATAATAGAAAATACTTCATTTTGGTCTCAACAATGACACAAACTCCACCCAATGGAGGTAGTGTTTGAGACTTTGAGACTTTCAATTTATAGTTGCTTATCGAGTTATAATATGATAATAGAATGTGAAATCACACCATTTTAAATTCCACATGAATACTGGAATCATTAAATAATGTTAAAAATAATAAATGACCAAGACTTAGCAATTCAGTATAGTATAGTATAATAATTTTTAATAATTTATTTTCACGCAGAGCAATTACAAATATTAAATGTTATTTTTGTATGTATTATGTAAAAGTATAAAAACAATAATTAAACAGTACATTTTTATTAAGTAGTATATGAGTAATAAATAAAATTTATCTTATAGTATTTCTTTTAAGATAATTTGTTGATTATTATCATCTCGTTCAAATCCAATAAATATATCCATGCCTCAGACTAAGGGTATAAAAGGGTGCTCCAATTCTAGTAATTTAATTTAAACACGTTATTAATTTCAAAACATTTATTGGTTTTAACTTTTCATGCATTGGGTTTATAAAATATTAAAAATTTATAGTAAATATAATTAATTGTTGTTTATTATGTACGCGGTGCATTGTCATGTTGAGGACATGTTACGTTGCTTGTGGTCTGCGTTTTATATTTATTGTGTTACTGCTGTGTTTCCCGTTACCAAAGTTTTGAACGTAACAAGTAGGACAGTAACTGTTGCTGCAACACATATGAATATATATTAATACATATATTTCACTGTTATATAAAAAAACATATATTTGAAAACTGAGGTAAAGCGATTAAAAAGAAAATTATTTTTACCTTCGGCGTCCATTGTAGCTACCATGTCTACCGCCACCATTCATACCACCGCCGCCACCACCACCATTCATACCACCACCGCGGTTCATACCACCACCGCGGTTCATACCACCACCGCCGTTCATACCACCACCGTTAGTACTCCCATCATCACCACCGTCGCCACTGATATCACCATCACCATCACCAAAATCATCCCCGCTACCAGTAGCAGTACCTCCATCTATGGCATTAGCACTGGAACTGGTATGAGAGTTGTATCCACCCCCATAACTATATTGTTGTCTGTAATTATAATTATATCCCCCGCAGCTGTTTCGAAAGCTGAAACAAAATATGTTTTTTGACTAAAGTATAATTGATATAAAAATAAATTAATAATATTATACAAATTTATAAATATGTAACATGTTACCAAGGCTTTGTACTCGCCAGCGTCACACAAACAAGAGCACACACGACCAACGCCAGCAGCTTCATCTCAGTACTTCACTGAACACTGTGATAATAAAGTTTATACTCGTTCTGTTTAGAGTTGACGAAACCTCATATATACTCAGTGATATCAATTAAGATGTCAATAGTTCGATTTCAATGGTCAATTAAAATTTCCTGTGTTATTTTTATGTTATCTATATATAATTGTATAGTACAGTCTGTCTTTGTTACATATGATACATTAAATTAGATTTAGATTCTCAAATCAAAAAGTTTATAATATTTGATGCGAGATTTTTTTTACCACAACGTAATACTAAACACAAAGTTGGGTGACAAAGTCCAGGAGAAAATCCGAAAGGCTGTTGACGCAAAGGAAGCCTGGATACAGATACGGAAAGTGTGAAAGGCAAGGGACTGGAAAGTCGTTGTAGGGTACAACACAAACAAGCTAAAGGAGAGACTGTCAATCGCCGTAGGGCTCATCGTCGAGGAGGAGTAGAACAAAAACCCGCTTTTGATTTTGAAGGACGTCCCGTTGGTATACAGCGACATGAACGTCCTTTGAGTTCTTAGAAATTAATTGGTCTCCCCTGGTGAAGTGAACTCCTCTAACCAGATCCTGGACCATCACCCTGGTCTCCTTCAACTTTGAGCCCAACCAACACATGGACCAGTACCTGGTCCACCAAAAGAAAAAAAGACGGATGGAGATGAGGCTTTTTATCGATGGATCTTCTCATAAGAGGTGATGCGAATGCTAAGAGTACCTGGTGGGGTAGTCCAAATAAAGACCCGAGAGGGAAGCAAGTGTGCGGAGCGCTGGAGGAGCTAACACTTTAATTTCTAAGCTCCGGGATCATACCAACCTCCGACTGCATGAGAGGGTGGACAAGGTACGTGGACATAACGACCCTTTCGGCCGATCTTCTGACCCTGATGGCGAGTTGTAGAGGGCCTCATGAGGTCGAACCACAACGGCATGCTTTTCGGCATCAATTTTGAAAAATCGACACATCCATAGAACCACGCGCAAATAGTCTCCTGCCGCAGAGCAAATGAGCTCGCTGCACAATTGAGGCTGCTGCACCAGGAGACGCCGGATCAGGAACGCAGCAATATTTAGCAATTATCAAATACTTAATATGTTAGAATCATTATAGCAAAAGTGTTACTTAATTTAACTAGGCTGCGCGCATTGAATTTACATCTAATCATTTTTGGTTGAATCTGTGTAAATATTTTGTTATTGAGTCAGTTTTTGTTTTTTTTATGTATTTGTGCTGCTTGATGAAAACCTAAAAATATTTGTATGGTGCATTATCTGTTAGAGCTTTTATACAATTTTAGATGCTAAGGTGCAGCTATTTTATTGGATATGACGCTTTCTATTGAAAACGTATTGCACTTGTGTATGTCGAATTCAATATGTGTTATGTCTGCTACTTGGTGAAAATGAGATTTTGTTTTATTGTAAATTGAGAGATTAAATTATTGTAAATTTTGATATTAATGATAAACTGTTTCCCGTTATTTGTGAATTGTATTTTGTATTTTTCTTTGTCTAAATGTAATGAAAATATCTTTTTAGTCTACTTGAAACTGCGTTTACTTTTAGTGTTAAAGTGTCTAGGTATTATTCATCTCTAGTTTTGGCTCTTCGTGTCAGAAACGTAAAAACGAAACGATATTTGTTTTTTATAAATTCAACGTGGTTTACAATTTGTTTGCCTCTATTTCCATTTCTATTTTGTATAAACCTAGCTATGTCCTTACGATAAACTTCTATTATATTTTCTAATCTTCTCTCCCATGGAGGATAATAAAGTTTTTGTTCGTTGAACAAGATTATTGCAATAATTTTTCCATATAGGCTGCTATTTATTCAATTGTTTGTGTTGTTAAAAAATCATGTTAAATAGTTAAGAGATTTGGGAGAATTATTCGGTGTATAAATTGAATTAACTATGCTAACTTTCGTTATGATTTTTGTCTCGATATGAAGGGCCTATTGTTGGGACGCGTATTTTGAAATATGTGTAAAACTTTACTCATTTAGTTTCATCTGAATTAGAAGTCTTGTTCGGAATTAACGATGGGCTTCATGATTCAATTTAATGTTACTGAGTTCTGCGTTATTAGGGTGGGATAGTGATGTAAGTTGATCGATTTGTGTATTTGTTGGAGTGCTCGTTTGTGATTCGTTGTGTGTATTTTTATCAATAAATTTGGTAAATTTAGTATTTCAAGAGATGTGGAGCTGAGTGTAGATTGTTGATTGTCTTTTTATCTGATTCCGAATTTGGTGTAGTTTTAAGTTTATTACGAGTATTTTTTTATGTTTAATCGTCTCTGGTCGCCAATTATTTGCTCTGATAAAAAACAATGATGTGGATATTTGTTTGTAAATAGTGTATGTAGTTTATGTCTATGAGCTGTCATATTTTTTAACTTTCAGTGACTTTATAATAGTGTTATTAACGTTTAGTTTAGATTATCCGACAATTGCATTCTCTTTCTAGGAATCCAAAACCAGGGAGTTTTATCTGTTTGTGTAACAGTTCCTTTTAAAATTTCCTAAAGGTGTATTTTAACTTTGTATTTTATTTTATAAGAGTCATCTTCTAACAAATGATATTCTAAAACCTACAGGATAAGGTTGAGAATCGAGTAAAGACGCTTTTTTCAATACAAAATATATTTCCATACATACTTAAACATTTTGTAGTTATTAAGATCCATTTATATTTAATACATTTTACTGTTAAGATTTTTAATACATTTTACTGTGAAGACATTTTTAAGTAAAATCACACAGGAATGCTACTTGGCGTTGCTCTTTCTTAATTTTTACGGTGTTTTATATTAATTGTATTGGCATTATGATTTCCGTTTCCAAAGTCTTGAACGTAGCAATTGGGACAGTATCTGTTTCTGTAAAAGAAATTATATAAAATATAACATCACATTTATATGACATTTTTCTATACTTTTTTAACTTCTAAGTTATAACATTTTGTTGTCACATTCACAGAAACATTTTTAATTGTCTGTTTGTCTAAATAAAATGTTTTCTTTATAATACAGTTGAGTAGTTATTGCTTTTAATAAACTGTAAATAAAGCATATTATTATAATGTACTTAGTACTCTTAACACTGATTTAGTTTTATATAAATCAGTTTAGTACTTTTTAGTCCTCACAATCTTTCTCGTAAATAATAGTATGTCATATCTTTATTTTACCTGTGTCTATATCCACTGCCCCCTTGATGTCCTGAACCACCACCTCCTTGGTGTCCTGAACCACCACCCCCTTGGTTTCCTGAACCACCACCACCTTGGTATCCTGAACCACCACCTCCTTGATATCCTGCACCACTGCCTCCTTGATATCCTGCACCACCTTCTCCTTCAGACCCAGCACCACCACCCCCACCATGAGCTGCACTACCTCCACCCCCATTATATTCACCACCGCCATTACTTTCTTCTCCAACTTCATATCCACCACTACTTGCACCACTTTCGATGTTTGCATTAGCATATCCAAAACTGGGGGCGTCCATGTAATTATAACCACCACATCTACTGCTATCATAGCTGCAAATTAATTCATTATTACAAAAAAATTCTTAACATAAAAAGTACTTTTTATTCATCAGTATACATAATTTAGTTTAGTTTATTTGTGATGTAACAAAATATTAAAATTAAAATCTCACCAAGGAATGGCATGTACCAACGCCATCACGGCGAGAGCGCTGAGAGAAAACACAAGAGATTTCATCGTATCAATCCGTGCTCACTCCACAGAGAATGAACTATGTTTAATATAGAACCCTCAGAGCGGGATTTTATAATATTTTTTTGGTACTGAAAGGTCAGTTTATATCAAGGTTCAAACGGGTGGTTTCCCACCATTCCGTATTCCACATTAAAGTGTTATCTATAACTTATTGCACATAAATATTTATTGTAAATTATGTTTTAATAAACATTATTATCATGCATTGGAATAATATTAATTTCATTAATTAATTATTTAATATGTTTATTTTAATAACAATTCAAGCCAAATAGTATTGAATTTTGAATAGGTAACCACTATTATTCCCTATTCTATTTCTATTAAAACAAACTATTTTCTTAAGAGGGAATAAATTATTGCTTAAGTATGACTTCAAAACAACGGAACAACATGTCTTGATTATAATTTTTTTATGTTAAATAAAGTCCTTATTCTAAACTAACTTTGTATATGTACTTTTTTAAAGTATAATTCCTCATAAATAAAAATAGCCAAATTAAAGTAGCCAATAATTATTTAGTTATAAATATATAAATAATTACAGAATAGATATAATAATAACAGAAGTCAAACATTTCGGAAATATATTCAAAAATAAACTCAAAAGCTTTTGATAGCTGTATACATATATCTTTTGCTTCAATTAAACAGTTTTGTCAGTAACAGTAACAGACAGTTTTGGCTTCTTTATAGGTTATTAGCAAAAAACTATTAAACGAAGAAGAATATTTATAATTATTTCTTTGTTATGCCATTTAGTATACCCAGTAAGTGTAACTCCCCAGACAAAAACTATAAGGTATTAAGTTTGACGTGTCTGTGTGTGTGCCTGGTGTGTGTGTGAGCCATCATAGCTCCTGAACAGATCAACCGATTTTTATTTTGTTTTTTGTTTCAATGATAAATTAGACGGCAGTGTTCTTAGTTGTTTGATGGTATTCGGTCAAGGATAGCGAAAATAAAATACAAAAAAAATAAATAGCGAAATACATATTTTTTCACAACTCCCTCAACATGAGTATAACCTTAAAAATTAAGTCCAAGCTGGTCGTCGCCACTACAGTATAGAAAATGTCATTTTTTTCTTGGCGTTGATTTTTTAAATTTATATTTTAATATTATTTGCTGTGACGTGCTGTGCGGTGATGAAATTGGGCTGCAAGTATCAGATGAAATAGCTCTTCAGAACACTCCCCGTCGTAAATCCGATAGAAGAGGCTCAAAGCCACATTTCTATGCAATACCAAGGAGTCTAGCCATTCAGAGAGCACCTAGTCTTCGACCATCCGAACCGCTTTCCGTTGCACGTGATCAAAGGGTAGAAGCGGATGTTGGGTTGATCCGGGCCAGAGACGAGAACGATACTCCATGTGTGGCCAGATCCGGCTAGTATAGAGCTCAAGTCTTTGGCCAGGCTAAACCCTGTCAGTAAGTAACGACCTGTATGCTCCGCCTAGAAAGTGAGAAAGCTGGTGATTCACCTGCATATACTCTCTCTTGGAAATAAGTCTCTTGTGCTATACACAATTTTGCCGTGTGGGCCAGAGAGTCATTCCCCGTGTTCAGAGGAGGTGGGGACGGCTCTCAAAAGTTTCCCAGTGAGACTTAGAGAGCATCCAGACAGCGAGTATCTTGGCAGCTAATCCCAAAATTTTGAACATTGAGTAAAATATTTATACATTTAATTATTAACGCTTTGATATTTTCTTTCTCTTTCTGAAAAAAGTATTTATATGTATATATATATATATATATTCGTGTCATCATGTTCATTCATTACTTGAAAGCCGATTGAAACCTGTTTTGTAAACTAGAGCTAGTTCTGTAAATTTTACATGTAAATCTACAAAATCATTTTCTATTACAGATCACAGTAATTGAAAATATCAATTGGCGTAGTCATTTGAAACCAAAAATAAAACAGTAAGCTCAGACATATCCAAATATTAGACAAAATAACAAAATAATGTAATAAAAAAATAATAAAAAAAGGAGTTAGGAGAGGAATCCCGTTCTAGTCTTACCCGGTATTATTGTTATGGTAAATAATAATAATAACAGACGGGAAGCTGAGTATTTTATGTGATTCCAATTAATTTTTTAAAGCTTTTATTTATTAAAGAAACAATAAAAAACCTCGCTTCACGTTATTTATCTTGTTATCTGTTTAAATATTATTTAATAAATATGACCTGAAAGTTTTTTGTTTTAAGATTATTTTTTTATTTGTTTATCGAAGATCTTTGATTTTTGGGAAAGTTTAAAATTTTAAAAATATCCTAGACATGTTATTTCTAATTTTTATTCTCTCTATCTATTCTATCATTATTATTAGCCAGAACAAATCAACTATTATCAAGCAAATTAATAATATTTTTTTTGATTTTTAACGTTTTGAAAAAAATTATCAATCTATTAATAACGACTTAATGTTAATACACAAGTAATTATGTGTCATTATGTTAAGGATTATTATATTACTTCAATCTTGTGTACTTACATCTACAGGGAGTGCAAAAAAAGAAAATAACTTTTAATGACATATCTATATATACCACCACACTGACTCGTCACGAAATCTCCGACACTATCTTTCCGATTAACTTAAAATTTTACATAGTTACTTCTTTTGTGACGTAGACGTCCACTAAGAACGGATTTTACGGAATTCCTATCCCAACGGATTTCAACTTTTTGTATTTCGCCAAGTTTTAAACCTGTAGGACCCATACGCGGGGGTAAGAGTTACTATAGCAACGATTATGATGACAACGGATAATAAGACAAAGGTTACCATAGCACTATTAATTTGTATGTGAACTTAGGTAAAGTACAAATTAATAGTATGCCCAGCGAAGCCGGAGGGTAATAGGCTAGTTTAATTATATTTTACAAAACTATTACAATTATCTAACTAGTTGTATAAATTTAGAACCAAACTGCGTTAGAAGTTGTTTTTAGTATCACGTCAGACGTCACTTTTTGTAGAATCAGCCCTTATAATTTAATATTTAAAAAAATAAATAAGTATAATTATACAAATTAGAGATTATTAGCAGAAAATATTTATTTTATTTAAGTAAATAAAAAAATATAATTTTGTTAATAATGAACTAATTGTCAAAATTGTTATGATTTTTTAATATATTTAATGAAAATATATCTGGGATATATTTTTGGGTATCACTCACAGGTTAATATTATATAAAAAACTTTTCTTGACATTTCATTCATTGAAGTAATTGAAGCTTTTACTGTAAATAAAATTTATATTTACAAATTAGACAGAGATTAGTCAAAACACACAAATTTATACAGTTGAAACAGCTCTTTAAAGTAACAACAATACAAACAATATTATTGTAGTATTAAAAAAATATTAATATATTTTGTTAATAATAATACTGTTGCTGATAATTAATTATATTTCAATATGGGAAATACTTAAGCCGATAAAAGATTTTTGACCTACGAGGTCAAAAATCTTTGAGGTAGCTTTAATAATAATATATCTAACTGTTGATAACATAACTTATATACGCGTATCATGTCTGGGTTCTCCCTCACTTACGATTTTACTTACCTACACCAATAACTGGCTTAATTCATAACTACGATTACTACGTACGTACGTATTGTAAAGGAATGATTTATTATTGTTAAAAAATATTTTTTTAATACAATTGTTAAATACGTTGTGAAATTTAAATAAAAAATATTTATAAAGGTAAAATAAAGGTAAAAATTGAAAAATGAACCGTCGTAGTATTTTGAAACAAAATTAACAAATAGAATAGAACTTGTACATATTTCTCGCATCTAAAATAACGTATTAAATTTAATATTATTGTGAAATTTTCCTATTTCAATTAAGTTATACTTTAATTGGCTGGTCTGTCGTACCTACAATCAATTATAAACTGTTTCAACAGTATTATAAAATCTATTAGTTTCGAAGCGTTTGTCGTTTTTTGCCAATAAATCAAGTAGTTTCCGTGAGTAGCATCATTTTGGTGAGACGTTCAATTTCTTCTCTGGTAAGAATTCCTGACAATGGTAGTAATAGAAGTAGCAGGTATAAAATATCTTGATTTGACGATTTTAAACAATTAATAAACTAACTTTTTTGTTCAATTTCAAGTCAATTATCTAAATAATTCAATAAAATACTTCTAAAAAATATATAGTTTTATCAAAAGAAAATGCATATTGATTACTGATCAGCTGTTTTTTTTCGTTGGTTAGGTTAATATCCTTGATCGATCTTATGTTCAAATATTGTCAATACTACAAGAACATTTTAGTAACTGTAAGCAAATATCACACGATAGGCTAGTGTTTTTCGTCCGTGAAACCATGTCCTACAAGACAATTGTTTTATTTATCATTAGTAGGACAAGATCCTCCTTCATGACCAGATATCTGCCTCCACTTGTATGTTAGTAACTATAACTTGTATATATTATAAATTATTAACAATATACTTTTTTATATTGATAACAATAAATGGTGCATCATTATATATTCAGGATATTTTAATAACAATTCATATTTATTATGTATATACATATATATTCGTTGCTTTTCCAAAATATTAATATAGCATTTGTTACAGTAATGTTGTTATTTTTTAACATATACTTCAAATGTAATAAACAAAGCATGTTATTGTGATGAGGAAAAAAATAAGAAATCACGCGACAAATCTTATAAACATATTTATTTGGGAAATGTCTCAGTCCATTTTAGCGTATCGTACATATAGATAATATAAAAATAAAACAGGAAAAAATATTTGACTATTGAAGTTGACCTGTTGGCATCTTAATATCGTTGAGTATATATGAGGTTCTGTCAACTCTAAATCGTGTTCAGTGAAATACTAAGATGAAGCTGGTGGTGTCAGCCGTGTGTGCTCTTGCTTGTTTGACGTTGGCGAGTACAAAGCCTTGGTAACATTTAACATATTTATAAATTTGTGTATTATTTTTATTAATTTTGCTTTAGTAAATAAGTCTTTTGTTTCAGCTTTCGAAACAGCTGCGGGGGATATAATTATAAATACAGACAACATTATAGTTATGGGGGTGGATACAACTCTCATAGCAATTCCAGTGCTAATGCCATAGACGGAGGTGCTGCTACTGGTAGCGGGGATGATTCTGACAGAGGAGATGGTGGTATTATTTTTGACAGTGGCAGTGGTGATATGAATGATGGTGATGGAGGCAGCATGAACAGCGGTGATGTGAATGGTGGTGGTGGTATGAATGGTGGCGGCGGCGGAGGCGGTTTCATGAATGGTGGCGGCGGCGGAGGCGGTGGCATGAATGGTGGCGGCAAACATGGTGGCTACAATGGACGCCGAAGGTAAAAATATTTTCTTTTTAATCGCAGGACCTCAGTGTTATAGTTCAAATATTTGTTTGTTTTATATAACATAGTGAAATATATGTATTAATATATATTGCAGGAATAATTACTGTCCAACTTGTTACGTTCAAAACTTTGGTAACGGGAATCACAACGCCAATACAATAAATATAAAGCGAAGAAAAAATACAACACAAGAACAAAATCTACATGAGCAACAAAACCAACACGAACAATAAGACAATATTTGTTATTATTTACACATAACTTTGTAAATTCTAAGCACAGAGGTTTAATTACCAGTAACTGTTTTGTGAGTAACAATGTATTTAAATCAAGTAACTGGAGTCGACGGGTAGTTTTTATCGTTAGTCTTAAGCATAGTCATTAGACAGACTTATGACATTTTACCTTGAGATAATAATCAGTTAACACTGTTAAATAGATAAAAAGGCAAATAAAAATTATCAACTTATTTACATTTCTTACTATCACTGACAACTCGACTGAAACACTAACTAACTAACAAAGGAAGATGGATTGCAAAGTTATCATAATATTTTTTTAGAATTTGAAATGATGGTATAAATGTACTTACTACGCTTACATTACTTACTTACACTTACTATGACAAATGTGAATCCCGATATAGGACTGTAAATTGAAAATCCTGAGATTTAGTCTCTTCTTCTTTTAAAACTATCCTTTTAATATTTTAATTACATATTTATTATAATTGGAAGTCACAGAATACAATTGGGGTGTTTTGCGATTTGTCCAAAGCCTTTGATTGCGTCGACCATCAAACGTCGCTGTGCAAACTTAATTACTATGGTGTACGTAGCTCTGCGCTTGATCTTATTGCCTCTTACCTGAATCAGAGAGTCCAGACGGTTTACGTAAATAATTCTCAATCGTCTAGTTCTCACCTAAAGATGGGTGTTCCACCAGGATCTATTCTTGCCCCTTTTCATTTTTATTTTATATTAATTACTTGCCCTTTTTCGTTCGAAAACTAAATGCGTACAGTTTATATTTCCTATTGTAAAAAGTAAAAATTATAACTTGCTCCTTAACAATGAAGTGTTAGAACCGATTGACTCAACAAATTTCTTAAGTATAACTTAAGATAAAAAGCTCCAGCGGAACCCCCATCTCTCTACACTCGCAGCCAAACTCTGCTCGGCCGTCTTTACAATTAGAAAAGTTGGATAATTAACGGACGTTAATACGGCTCGTTTTATTTATTTTAGTTATTTTCATAGTATTTTATCTTACGGTATTTTATTATGGGGCAGTGCTGCCGAAATTAATTCTATATTTATTTTACAAAAAAGAGCTGTGCGGGCTATTTATAACTTTACAGCTAGCGATTCTCTGAGAATAATTGACGATTCAGAAGTGCGTGTAAATGGCAGGGGCGGGAGAGTCTATTTTTATACTATATATACCGAATTGAGCCCTTTAAATCCTTGATAATTTATACATACATACAAACAAACAAACAAATTGAATTTATAATTCTAAATTAACTTCTAAATTAATAATGCATGTGAAAATATATACGGTACTTACATAAAAAATAAAATTTTGAAAATTATTGAATATTTAGCTAATCTCTGAAACTAAACTGGTTTAAGCAGGACTTTCCCTGGATATTTAACGTTATAAGGAGTAAAGACTACTTATACTTTAAAACCATATTCCATATAAGTATAAGTATATTACATATTCAGTCAACTTTAGAAAATATGGTATACCATCTAAGTCAGCACCAGGTCCGGATGGTATCCCTTATATAGTTTATAAAAAATGTCCGTCGATTCATAAACATCTATTGAATATATTCGGTAAAATCTGGTCAAGAGGACAAACACCGGTAACATTCGGAAATGCTCTTTTTGTCCTCATTCCCAAACGTAACAATGTCTCGGATCCTAGGGACACTAGACCGATAGCTCTTACAAACACAATATCAAAAATATTTTTTTCCTTTTTACAAACGAAAATGACGCAATTCATGATAAATAATAAATATTTCGGGCCTAATCACCAGAAAGGGTTTTTGCCTGGCATTTCTGGTTGCCTCGAACATAACACGTTACTATCGGAAAGCCTTAAAGATGCCAGAACTGGTGAACGACAAATAACGGTATGTTGGATAGACTTAGAAAACGCTTTCGGGTCGGTAGGACATGAACTGATGATGTTCGCGCTAAGGTGGTATAACTTTCCAACGTTAGTTAGTAACATGATTGCATCATATTATTCAAAATTAAAATTTTCCATAATCACAAATGAAAATCATTCCAAACCCTTAAATTACAACATTGGTTTATTTCAAGGCTGTTGTATTTCTCCAATAATATTTAACATAGTAATCAATATTTTAATAGATAAATTAATTAAAAACGAAAAGAAATGGGGTTATCGGTTCAAGTTTAACAATAAATATACAGAATCCATACTAGCATTCGCAGACGATCTCGCGATACTGACACGTAATCCAAAACAATGTCAGCTACTTTTAAATGTTGTGGAGGATTTCTGTGTTTGGACGGACGGATTGAGGACAAAACCAAATAAATGCTACAGTCTATGTCTGGGTAGGCGGAACACCAGATATACCTCTTACGATCCGGGTCTTATAATAGGCGGTAAGTGCGTTACTACAATTACCGACGCAGCTCCGTTCAAATTCTTAGGCAAAAAATCGATTACCAAGGGCGCACTCCATCGTTAGATATAATAGTCGATAGCTTTTTGAATGATCTAAAAAAGGTAGACAATCAACCAATAAGTAACATCAAAAAGACTTGGATATACGATAATTACTTAACATCACGTCTAAATTGGCCTTTCCTCGTTTACGATATCAATAAGACCCTTTTGTTGAAGTTAGATGCAAGCGTCATAAGGACATTGAAGTCATGGCTCGGGTTAGCGCATCCAGCGGACTCTTCTACCTTATTTAGAGACCGACACAATTTTGGGTTAAAATTAAAGAAACCATCGGAACTCTATAAACACCTAAGAGTGACCAAAAGACATATCATCTCAAAATCTAATGATGATACTATAACGTCTCTCCCAAAAGATAAAATTGCCGCAGAACTAGAGTCAAGACTTCAATTCTATAAACAATTTATGATAGGTGCTCAAACAAATACAGCGGCGTTAGGATCAAGTAGGAGACAACAAGACTTAGAAATAACAAAATCCTTTATTCGGCAAGATGAAAACGATAATTACCGGTTGCACGCGATGAGCCTAGAATTGCAAAATGAATGGGTGACCATAGGAGATTTTTGTATTCCGCTAGCTTTGAGATGGCGCACCCTGCTTTATGATTGGTCCCCAGCATTATTAAAATTTTATCTTAACGCATTCCAAATGACTCTCCCAGATCAAAGTAACTTAGTAAGATGGGGCAAAGCCACCGAAAAATCTTGCAACATCTGCGGGGAGGCAGTAGGAAGCGCGAAACACTTGCTAGTAGGGTGTAGGGTACTATTAAATAGAGGTAAATACTCGCGTCGCCACGATAAAGTATTAGAAATCATACGAGAAGCGGTTAGTCTTTCTGTAGCAAGAGCGCAGAGGGGTATAACAACCACCAAAAAATCAGTAGAGTTCGTAAAGACAGGTTCGTCCAAAAAATCTAAATTAAAACCTTATTCCATCTTGGACGCGTCTCCTGATTGGACTCTCATGATGGACACGTATGAAAGGCAATACAAAATCCCCGGGGATGTTTGTGTTTCGTCATCTAGGCCGGACTTATTCCTGTATTCAAAACAACTAAGGCGCGTTATACTTGTGGAGCTTACTGTACCCTGGGAAACAAACATACCCAAAGATCATACATTTAAGCTTAACAAGTATTACGAACTGTGTAACGAACTGATCAGGAATAAATTTAAAGTTAATTTGTACGCTGTAGAAGTAGGAGCGAGAGGTATAACAGCAAAATCTCTCTACAATTTATTTAAGGATCTCGGCCTTTCTAGAACGATCATCAGTTCATTTCTGGAACGTATTTCAAAGGCAGCTTTAGTAGGTTCTTACGATATTTGGTTAGGTAGGGAGAGGAGCGTGAACAGTGAAGGTGAGCGTGTATGCGCATACTAAAGGGGCCCCTTAAACCTACACCTGGGTCGCAAGTCCCAGACATTGTTTGCGCTCCTTTTCCTGCAACGCGATGGGCCCGGCACCCGCACGGTGAAACCATGGAATGCTAAGAAGCTTCGTCTCTGGAATAGTTTAAACAAGAACAAACAAAAACTGATCGTGTTAAAATTAAAAGTAGAGTTTGTAGAGTACGGTCTGCAAATTAATTTTCGAATCGTCCAATAATCAAATTTTCATTTTAAATTTTCATAAACAAATATGTTTAATTTTAGGAGACTTGGAGTGAATATATTTCATTTTCACGGATCAGGTTGCTGAGGTGTGACGTCACTAAAAGGTTTTTGTAATAAAATTATTATTTTTTTATTTACATAGAATAATAAAACAAAATTATTATTACAAAATATATTTATCAGTAAACTTATATGAAAAATGTCCTAAATACAATAATAATAATAATAATAATAATAAATGCTTCTCGGCTACACCGGAGTGAACTGTACCATGGTCTTTATGTCTTTGACGAGCACTTCTAAGAATCCGCGCTCGATCTGAGGTTGCTTCTGATGGCAATAGATTAAAGATTATTATTAAATTCATAAAATAAAAATTATACACTATGTTTATGTCACCGATATTAAATTATCGAAGTACAAAATATTCTATGATGTCCCACCTCGGCAGTCTCCAGCAGTTCATCGACGAAACGCTCGTTGAAGACCGCCCGCAGCTCGGTCTGCAGCGCGACCGCCGCTTCCTTCTCGCCGCCCGGCGTGCCCGGCGCCCTCGCGGCCCCTCGCCCGCACAGCGCGGGGCCCCGCAGCAGCTGCCGCGCACGTGCCCACAGCAGCTGCAGCGCCGCGCCCGTGGCTTGGCGGCAACACTGCAGCGCTTCAGCGCAGGCGGCGACTCGCTCGCGCAGACGCGTCAGCACCGCCGCGCGAGCTTCTACGGGAGAGCGAGGAGGAGTGTCCGCCTCCAGAAGCTTCTGCATGTCTGATAAAACATTCGGCTGTTAGTACATTTGTAAAGCATACGAATGCTGGATTAAAGAAGAATTAAGACAGTGCACCCGTGAGAGTCATGGCGGGCACGTTGTGCAGTCGATGCTTCAGCGTGGCCAGCAGCTTCGCGAGCGCGTGCTGTCGCCGCAGCAGTGTCTGCAGCAGAGCCAGCGCGGCCCCAGCCTCCACCCCCGCGACCTCAACGCCACCCGGGACCGAATCCTCCAGCGTATTGCGCGCGAACAGCAGGAGGTTAAACACGATCTGAGAAATGGTCGATTAGTTGATGGATTACAAATGCAAAACGTTATCGGGTTAATCGGCTGTATGGAGGGCGGTACCTTGTAGTATAGCGCCTGTTGGTGTCGGGGCGCGTCGTCGTGGTCGGGGGAGTGCGTGAATCGCGGCAGCAGCGCCCGCATGAGCCCAGCCACTCGCCGCGTGCCCGCCGCCGCGTTCGCCAGCGACGTGTCGGCGCCCGTGCCCCCCGCCGCGAACACCTCCCGCCCCGCCGTGCGTGCCACTACCGCCGTCAGCGCCTCCAACTCTATCAGCAGACCCTCCGGGGAGTCGGTGTGCGCCGATCTACAGTGATACATTTTAAGTAACGTTCTTTCTCAATTATTGATAATATTTCTCGGGCGCCCGGTACGCTACCTGAGCACGACGTCGACACAGTCCAGGTGCGCCAACAAGAAGTGCGCGGCGTGCAGGGCTGCGCTGTGGTTGTCGGTGCCCAGTGCGGACAGCAACGCGGCGCACAGCGACAGCGCCGGCACCAACACCTGGCGGAACCTGCGGCACCCAAATATTAGGAGGTTGTACCGAAATTGTGCATGTTCAAAATCGTCATTATTATTATTATATTACTTTATAAAAACCAAGATCTAAATGTAGTAGCGCCGTGATTGAGATATTGTTACAGCACTACTGCTGTAGCGAGTGTAATAATAATTATTTGTCTGTTTAATTTAAAACTGAGAAATGCTAACCTGTTAGCGACCGAAGGAACGAACTCGGTATCTTCGTGGTTCCCGTGGCCTGTGTGTATGTCGGGATGGCAGTCCAACACGCGCATGTTGGACAGGCACGACAGCGCTCCCTGCGCCAGCACCGTCTCCGCGCCCACACGGGTGCTCGCTATCTTGATCAGTAACGCCATCTTGGACTCGTATACGTATAACACTCGCAGAGACTTGGGATTAGGTTCCAAAGCCTGAAAATGAGGATATTATATATATATTTATATAATTAACCCTGTTAAAATGAATTAGTGTTTTACTTACTTCTTTTAGACCTTCGTCGTCTTGCAGCAGACTATCGATCAAACTTCTTAAATAACCCTGGTTGGTGAGTGTGTTCATCCAGTCCGTTCCAGGATTTATTTCTATGAGGGTGTCCAAACACGAGAGCGCCACCATCCTGCAGACGTCGTGACCTCCGCCGATGCAGTCGCTGCACACTATAGAACACAGGTTTTCCCCGAACCCGTTTATGACCTCTATCGCCATGGACTTTAAGGTGGATTCTTCCCTGCCGGTCCTCGCCCGCGAGCTGTCGAGGCGACTGACGTACGTCGCCGTCACCTCCTCCTCGGGGTCTGCGGCGCTCGGCTTTATATTGGCTATGTTTAGGAAGTTTAATAGCGCTCCATATAAATTCACTCGAATCTTCTGCGTGGACACTCCGGCCACGAGGATCCAACTGAGAATTTTGTGAAGGATAAATTTGAGCGTTAGTGATTTTGTCTGCATAATCTGGTTTGAGGGGCCGAAGAAGCTCGCTTCGAACTCGGCCGATTTGAGTGATGATTCTCTTTTCTGCAGAATGTAGCAGTGACGTAGGTTGACAAGGAGGAGTAACACCGTCCCAGACGCTAGGTTTCCTATCTGTGGGAGGACTTCCGCGGGTGGAATTTTATTGAGGAGATCCTGAAGAATGTTGAGGAGGAGATTCTTCCTAGACTCTAGATTCAGAAGGTCGTTGGGCGCCACGCAGAATAATATTTCCGTGAGCTGCCGCCAGGAGTCGTAGTAGTGTGTGAGCGTGGCCGCCAGGTTGCGCTGTTTATTGATTTCCGTCACATAGTCCAATACCTAAGCATTTAAATAAACTATTTATTTTACGAATATATATTTTTAAAAATGTTTGTATGTCGAATGTCGCGCGTAGGATTTGACCAATTGAGTCTTAATTATCACAATTCACTTGTCTTGTCGGTAGTTCATAAAGTGTAGATTCTTATATAAATTTTTTTGATCAAGGTAAAAATTATTTATAGATAGCTATTACCATACAATCACCAGAATAGCTCCAGTAATTTTTGAGTGCGATATCCAAACAAACAGACAGAAATTATACTAAAAGTGCGAAAACGAGATGTTAATGGATTATTGTAGTAAAATACCTTTTGCACCTCCCTGGCCAGCAGCGCCGTGTGCGTCGCGGAGCCCCGCAGCGAGGCCAGCTCACGAGCCAGCACAGCGTGGAGGCGGGACACGCTGATGCGGGCGCCGCCACTACCTGTAGCACCAACAGAGTTAAATATACATTTCATATATTTCTAATTACGTAACACGCTTTTTTCCGGTTTGATTAGCGAACTATTTTTACCAAAAAAAAAGAGAATTTCATATGTAAGTTCATTTTGTACTGATAATTTTGTTTGTTTATATTTTATATGTTTATGTTTTACCGGTGGGCAGGTCGCACTCGCCGATGGCGTGTCGCAAGTGGTGTGCGTGGAACAGCTCCCAGCGTGGTTCGGGCACCTCCGCCACCGACACCGGCAGCGATTCCAGCGAGCGACGGATGACGCACCACTCCCATTCCTGCTACAGAAAAACACATATATTGCAGCGAACGGCGACCACAGTCTTACGTGTGGTGTGGTGTCCACCTGAGAGTGGTGCCTGGGCGTGGCGGCAAGTGCGTCGAGCAACGCGTGAAGCGCCGCACGGTGCGTGCCCGCGCCCGCAGCTCCCGCCGCGCACGCGCACGCTCGCAGCACCCACGAGCGAGCCGAGATCGTCGTCACAGACGCACTCTGCGGATGACGTTACAAACCATATAGAAACATTCTAAGAGAGAACTCGTATAAGACGGTGAGAAGATACAAAAGCTGTGTAAAAGATAATATAAATACCTCCAAGTTCACAGTGGCCTTGACGTGCCTGGCCAGGAAATAGTCTCGGGCCCGCAACAGCCGCAGCGCGGGCGGTGAGGTCGCCGGGCGGGCACAGATCCAATATAGCAGCCTATAGCAGCTCTCTATGAGGGGACTCGCCTCTCTGATTACATGTTACAAATAATTAGCGAATTACTTACAGACAGTAAAACAGTTACAGTAAAAATAAATTCGCAGAGTTACGTATCTATACATAAATCCAAAATTATGATATACTTCTGTGTATTTCCGCCGGGAGTAATGTAAGCTTCTAATATGTCCAGGATGGAGTGGAAGCACGTCCGTGGAGCGCCCGCCGCTCCCGCCTCCTGCAGCACGCTGCGGGATATCTACACGAATAGATTTATTAGTTGGAATGAAGTACTTATATGTACTGTTATAACATGACGTGGTACGCGTACGTACATCGTCATTCACATTATATCCAAGCAGGAAGTGTGCGAGTGAGGGCGGCGCGGCCGGCAGCAACTGCAGCAACAGCACTACTATGCCCTCTTTAGCGGCGCGGAGATGGTCGGTACTGCTGCCGCCGTCACTATCGCTAATGTCGGTGTCGCCGTCGCCACCCCACTCCTCCGCCTCCAGGCACTCCACGAAGCCGTGTCTGTAAAGTATTTACGGATTTATTTATGTATAGAGGCAAATGAATAGACTTTATATTGGTAAGTGGCCCTCAATTATGAAAAAAACTAATATAAATTGGCAATATGTGGCGGGAAAGAGACTACTTACCGGCTCTCATTCACAACATACCACCTCTCACGATCGGTCAGCCTCACCTGATCTCTACTGCCAGTTCGTGGGTATGCAGCACTGAGGCCAATAGATGTCGAGCGCAGGCGGGCGCGGCCAGAGCTCGAAGCAGCAGCGCAACCGCCCGAGCCGCCGCCGCCGGCGCCGAGGCCACGTGCTGCAGCACACGGCAACACGCCACCAGCCGATCCGTGCGGTGGGGACCCTCAGGCGCTATTTTTTAGGCAATTTGTATGAATACAAATTGTATTGTTTGATATGCACTTTTTTATAATGTACATCTTTAATAAGTCTTGTCTATAGTATCTCAGTATTAACATTGTTGAATTTCTTTTAAAGAGCAACTGTTGAGTTTCTGGCCGGATCTTCTCAGCAACAGCTTTCCGAGCCGGTGGTAACTTAATCACGGACTGAATACATTGACCTTTTTTAATGTAATAATTGACGATTCAAAGTTCGTGTAAATATCTACTTGAATAAAGATACTTTGAAGTTTATAAAGGAAACATAGCCAGTGCAATTATCTACGTCCATTAGGACGAATTTCCTGTCTTTTCTACTGACCCAGTATGAGCTTGGAGAGTCCCACGACGGGCACGGCGCGGCCGGCGGCGGCGGCGGCGGCGGAGAGCGCGCGCTCCAGCACCAGCCCGCGTTGCAGCAGCCGCAGGCAGCTTACCAGGGAGCGCTGTACGAACACCTGCATAAAGAGATGGTTGTGGTTTTAGACGTTGAATATCAATACCAGTTTGCTTTCTACATATGTCTAGGTTTCTTGTGCAGTTTCTGGCTTCTTAAATCTGGATGTGGTAGTAAGGAGTCTTGAGTCTTATTAATAGCCTACATTTTTAAGGTGAATATTGTTTCGCTTCGGTTTACTGAGGACACACTACATACCCAATCACAATGAAAATTTAAAAGTTACAATGTTACTATCATAAAGTAGTTTGAATAATATTTTAGTTGGTTAAGTAATTGTTAAATCTAAGAATACCTGCTCTAGGGACGGCTGTTTATTCATCGACTCGTGCGCTTCGTCCAACGTCGTCAGCACCAGCCGCAGCATCTCCGACTTAGTGTGCAACTGCACCAGCATACGGAACCCGGGGGGAGGGTTAGCTTCCGGTTCCCTATTGGGAGGGGGAAAGTCGCCAGCGGCAGGTTCGTACTGATCCAGCCAGCGTGTGAAAAGTTTAAAGCACAGCGACAAAATCTGAAAAAAAAATAGCGTAATCAGAAAAATATTGAATGATCACGTGATGCTAAGTCAACCCTGGATATCTGTATGACCTTCGATAAGGTCGTGTCATCTCTAACAAGTCTATAACAAAAATACATCAACAGTCACCTCCCATTTTTCTGCGGGCCGCGCGTAAGGTCGGTGCGGGGCAGGGAGCGCCACGCGAGTCAGCACGTGGTCCACGTAAGGGTCGAGGCCGGGAGCGCGCGCCCCGGCGCCCAGTGCGCGCGGTAGGGGCACCGCCCCGCACAGCGCGTCCAGCAGCAGCAGAAACGCGCGGGTCAGGGGATACTCCTCCATGCGACACTCCACCTGGAATAAAAGCCAATTATATGACCTGGATCCTGGGAGGTATCCTTTAACTCGAATGATAGAATAATTATCAATACATATCTATCTTACAGTAAGGCCATACCTCAAGGAGCTCAGCATTGAGAGCCCTCTTGTCTTTGGACGTGGAAACCAGCTGCGCGGCTTCCAGCGCCGCCCACACTCTCGGCGCCGACGACGCACGACCGCCCAGCGCCGCGAGCGCCAGGCACAGCTCCGCCTTCAGCTGCAGCGGCACGTGGCAACAGATCAGACCTGGCCAAAGAGGTATATAAAATACTCAGATGAACTTTGATACAAAATAATAATAAATTGGTTTATTGGTTTGAAAGATCTCACCAAACATGCAGTTGATGGCGTCCCACTGTAAGTTTTCACAGATGCTTGTGCAGGCCGCCTCGTCCTCGCGCGCCACCGCCGCTATTAGCTTCAGTGCCGCTATCATCGCTTCCACCTGAAGATAACTTATCAATCATACGATAATAGAAATCGCTGGCGAGTAACTACTTTTAATATTAATTTCTCAAACCTCCTCCTGGCGCACGAGCAGTCGTCCGGGTCGCAGCGGCGCAGGGGGCACCAGCGCCGACGCACCCATCGACGATGTGTGCAGCAATTCAGAAAACGGGGACGGATCCGCACGGAGATTACTAATAATTGTATGTAATATAAATACACAAATACACACACTTACACACTTACACGCCACTGTGTACTCACCGGTGGTATAACGCCAGCGCGGTCAGAAGGTGGTGCGCCGACAGCGCGTCGCGGCGGGCCAGCAGTGCCCACGTGTGCTTGGGCACGGCCAGGGCAGCCAGAGCCCGCAGGTAGGCGGGTAGCAGGGCCGCCACTACCACCTCGCCCGACAGACGCACGAACTTGTACAGGGTGGCCGCGCGACCGCCCGCTCTGAGTTATGAATAAAGATCACATATTAATATTAAAGAATTCAAAATGACTTAAATTACATCTATCCGACTACTAACTATCCGTTAGCCAAAATAGTTAAATGAAATGACAATTATCAATAACTTTTTTTACTATAAAGAAGTAGTTAGTATTTCAGAGAGTATGTTCTCTCTAACATACAAATTCATGTAATAGTGGCAATTTTCTAAACTTTAAAATGTAAAAAAAAACACTTATATATAAAAATGGACTAGTGCTTCAAAGGGAATACAAAATAACAAAAGAGCGCATACTATTGATAGTTTTGTCTTTAGTAGTCCGAGGGAGGGGGATGTACTCGAGGATGGTGTACGTACCTGTGCGAGTGCGCGGCGGTGTCGCAGGCGAGCCAGTAGTCCTCCCGTAGACGCAGCGGGTCGTCGCGGTAGGCGCGCTCCACGCAGCGCAGCAGCGCCTGCAGCCGCGAGCGCGCCGCCGGGGCCGTCAGCCCCTCCGCCTGGTACATCTGAGCGGCGCGGGCCGCCTCCTCCGCCCTGAAACATTTTTAAGCACGTGTATTATCGGCTCCTATTCTGTACTAGTATCTGTTTTTTTTTTTAATATAATGGAATAACTTTTATGGTATTCCAAAATATGTATATACTAACTTGACTCTCATCTCCATGAGCTTGGAGTGCATAAGCACGATGAAGTCCGTGATGATGGAGTGCACGCGGCGCTGGTAGTACTCCTCCGTGCACACTAGCTCGTTGGATAAGATGGCCTCATCTAAGTATTCGAAAACCTGCATAAAAGAATGTCGTATTATAAAAAATAATTATGTATAGAATGTATTTGTATATGTATATATAATAATTATAAACCAAAAAAGTCATCAACATAATTTTGATCAGCAAATCAAATCTTATTACATGAAACAGTTGCTAGAACGATGGTATTGGTATACAATGTTTACATTAATATTACTGAACAGTGAATACAATCAGAGAGAACACTCACACCACCATCTATCGCAGCATCCACCAGCATCTCATCCTGGTCCAACAGCTCTGTTTTAGGCTCAGCCCGACGTAGCAGCGACACGGGCGCCCTCTTCAACGCTGCTAGAGCCAACCCTAGTGACAGTTGACAGAGAGCTTTCAGGCCGTTGGGCTTCTCATCCTCTACGTGGCTCTGATTGACCGGTGGGGAGAGCTGGTCCAGTAACACCGATATAAGATCCGCATCCTGGATCAGGGGTAATTTCTTCGCTAGATCCTCGCCGTCCTCATGCCTGTAAATATTGAAGATTAAGAATAATACTTAGTCATATACTTTATTGTAATTGCATAATATATATTTGTAACTGACCTGTGTAAGACTGATAAATCCAATGCGTACAGCAATGCCATTTGAAGGGCTAACGATATCTCGTCCACGGCTCCGGTTGGTCCTTTTGATGGTGATGTCATTTGCTACACTCCAAAAAATTTATGAATTAACATTATCTGTCACACTACGAAGGGTAACGAAAACAATGAATACACACCTCCGATAATAGTCTGAGTAATATATCCCTATCCAGGCCTCTCTGAGCGGACGCCGCAAATACTACTCCAGCCAACAGTTTCCTGCAAAGGGTTTTCAATTAATATTGTAAGAATAACTATGTATTCATAGGTATATAAGAGTATTTAGTGTATACCTGGTGTTCTGTATGCTGGCTACGAGTCGCACGTGGTACGCGGGCGGCGGCAGCGCGCGATTTCGCCGCAGCAGGTCCAGCTCGTCGTCCAGCCGGCAGCGCTGCAGCGCGTCTAGCACGCCGCCCAGCAAACCGTCAGCCAACAGCTGATCCACGTACCGCGACACGTACGACACCACTTCCTCACGTGCGCTTACTGACCTACAATTAGAATTTACACATAGTTAGTGCACACACACACATAGAAAATTGCCTATAAACTATCTTTTAAATTGAAATATTATGACTTTGAATGTACCAAATGTCCCATCTAATGTTATAAAATATAGAATAATATAATCATAAAGGGTGAATGAATTAGCCTTTAAACAGCTAATATAGACAATTCATAAAAACAATATTTTAAACTAAAATGGTTTTAAATGAACCGAATGTCCTAACAATGTTATGAAATATAGAGTATAATCATAGAAAGTATCACCTACACTCGAGTCTATGGACCATGTATTGGCGTTTAAACAGCTAGCAAATTGTTTACAAACTATCTTTTAAACTGAAATGTTAAGACTTGAAATGAATATCCCAACTAATATTATGAAATATAGAGTCAAATAATCATAAAAGGCATCATCTAAGAACTTAGAAGAACAATAGAGACAGTATTCTGTACTTTGCAGATTTTAATTATAATTGTTTTTTAGGATATATTACCAAGAAATTCCATCCTTAGACATGACAAGTTCCCTCAAGGCCTGCACTAGTGCCCTTCTGCCATCATAGTACAACATAACAGCTAGAAGACCACGTGCGAGTCCTGGCCGGCGGGAGCTCTGCCGCTGTGCCGTATGAAGTAACTCCAAGCAGGCATATTCATTTGCATTGTACATGTCTAAAAAGAAAATATATTTTAGGGTAAAAAAAATCTAGTTTAAACAAAAGATAAATTATATAATTACTTGCAATTGTCTATGTATTGTATTATTACATTTAACAACAATAAAAGCATAGTACTTAATATACATTTGAAAATTAAAATTTGTAAATTTTGTTTTACCAGATATGATGATAGCTTCATCTACCAACTCCTTTGATAACAATGTCCTTCCGATGCTCGGCAAATTAACACCTTCTGTAATGCCTCGCTTTATTTCTTCTCTGCTTGAGGCATTTTTTGCCTTAAAATATTAAATATAATTAAAGTTGTTCTTTGGTTCCATGTATTTTCAAATCAAAAAAAAAACAATAATTTTGATGGAAAACAAGAAAGTGTCACAAACTAGTAACACCAGCAAAAGAAACAAAGACTCCGCATAATGTGCGAAGAGATCTCATCTCCACAGCATTCTTACATTCTTCTTCTGTATTATTCACATTTGGATGCCGTATAACATTGTTGGTAGCAAAACTGCACTGTGTACAGCCAAACGTGCAGCTATGCAGACGTTTAGCCGTCGCAACAATGCAACCAAAGCACTGCTGACTCTCTTACTGATAGCAATATGTTATTTAATAATAAGTTAGTGTCCATTACAAATGTGATGTCTATAGCAACATTTTACCCCATAAGCATTCCATAATAAAAATATATATGACTCCCCCACCCCATTTTTTTATTTTATGATTTTATAAAAAGCCATCATCCCCTTTAGAACCTCATATAATTAACAATCCCCGTTACAATTTGATTACAGAAATTAAAAAAAAATAACCTGTTTAAGTTTCTATTTCTTATATTTATTCTAATATTTAACAAATCAAATATGCTGTAGCTTTAATAGTATTTAGAAGCACAAATCTTTATCTGTTCACTGTTATAGGAAGGTGATAAACCAATACTTATGTGTGATGGTGTTGTTTGTAGGTTTTAATTTCACTTTCAATTATCATAATGTAACAACATTGTATTATTGCTATATATAACAAGCATTTCAAATATTATAGAAAATCTTTACTTACTGGGTTCTTTAAAAGTGATAGAAAAGTTTGTTTGTGTCTCCGAAGAACTGATTCGAATGTGTGAACAGAATAAGAAAATCCAGTGCCCTCGTTTGTGAGGTAGCTCTCCACAACAGCTGCCAACTCCTTGTATGGAGTCCATAAATCTTCTGTTGTCGTTCCTATCATTAGACATTTATTTATTAAATATAATTGCACACTTCCAGAATTGTTTGTTAATAAGCTCAAGCAAATCACGATAACCTACCAACCACTAGCCATGCTAATAATACTTTATATATATCATTTAAGACTAATATAAAACAAATAAAAGTCAAAAAATAACAATTTGTTAACGTCTAGAACGAAAATAAATCGTAAAAACTATATTTATGTAAAACCGCCAAATGTTACATAGGTTATGTTCGAAAACCATTTTAGAACCTACCCTCGTTGATATCCATTTTGAATGTTTTTATCTTAATTTTACACTATTTCACTTAAATTATATATATATTAGGCCTTAGTTCTCAATGCGAGGCTAATTTTATTTGGTAAAAACATTTGCAATAAGCACTATTTTGAATTCTTCTATTGACACTCTTGACAGTTCACTAACAACTTTTATAACATTCAGACTTTAGAGTTTAACTTGTTATGTATATTATCTATGGTTTGCTAGTCTATTGACAAATTGGATGCGATCATAAAACCATAGATTAACAAGTGTAATAATAGATAATATTGTTCGCATTAGTGTTACACTATAAAAATAAGATAAATGATGAACTTAATGCGTTTTAAAATACTGACAAAGCTGCTGTTAAAATAATACTTATTCATGTCAGCCTATAGATGTTCACTGTAAAGCATAGGCCTCTCTCAAAGATCGCCACGATGACTAGTTTGGCGCAGTCGCTGAATACCTTTCGGCTCCAACGGCCATCGGCCATAGGCGATGTGGAGAACCCACTGCCACTTAAGGCACGCAATTCTTCGAGCTTTATAGCTTCTCGTCACTTATTTGATCTTGAAGAGAAACTACTATCATAGTCCTTTCCATTGCCCTCTGGGTGATCTTGAGCCTTTTTATAAGGCCAATCGTACCTTCAGACATTGTGGTCTTTGGACCGTACTGACCCTCAAGAACAAGTTGTAGACATAGCTTATAAGTAAGATTGGTCTGTAATTCTTCAGCATGGTATTATCACTTTTGAAGAACAGCACCACCACTTTGGTGCAATGCCTGTAGCGTTTTGTGTGCGTGAAGTATTAAATAGCTTCTAAAGGTGTTTCAAGACTAGTCGTCCACCTGCCTTTAGAAACTCACTCATCATTCCACCTTCACGGGGTGCCTTGATATTTTTGGTCTATTTGAAAGTTGTTTCGTGAACTAATCTCGAACCGCATGATATCCGAAATATCTTTTTTATAGCGTCTAGTCAACCTTGCTCGTGGGTTTTTAGTCAGATTGGTAAAAGGTTCACGTATCGATGAGTATAACTGCCCATAAAACTTTTCCACCACTCCCATCACCTCGGATTTGGACGATACAACCCTGCCGTAATTGTATTCTGTTTCATCAGCTGTCTTTGCCCAATAGACAAATCTTTTGCGAACTCCTTAGAGCTCTTTATCAACTCTATTGCTTTGATGTGTGCAGAACCATATAGCTTCTCTCATTTATTAGCTTGAGAGTTGGTTCAGAGATTTGTTTTCTTCTATCGGGACGATGTAGTGTTATTATATTCGTCCACATCGTCGCAGCTCTCTAGTCATTCGAAGCGTTTTCAGAGTTCGAGTTGAAAGTTTTCGGGGTTTTGGATATGAACAGGTGTTCGACGAAGCGTTGACAAAAGTGCGTATATTATTATACCATTGAGCGAAGCGAGCGTAGCGAGCGCAGTGTTCTACTGGAGACTTTTTCACATTCTTTGTCACGAATAGGCTCGAAAACTACTAGATGGAAAATTATGAACTTTTCAATTAAAAAGACACACATTAGATGATGGTTTAAAAAAAATAAAAATTAATGTCATGTGAAAAACTGATATCCCATTGAAGTCAATGGGAAACGATGAATCATTACACTGCGCTAGCTTCGCTCAATATGCAAACAGCACCCGAGATTTCACGAACGCAGCGAGTCGAAATTGAAGCTCTGTTGGCGCCCCTAGTATGTATACTAAATACAATGTACATATTATAAAAATGTCTACAATTGTGTATGTGAAAAGACAGTTGTTGTACAACAACGTGAATTTTAAGTGTCAAAATATTGATATTAAAACTAAAGATGTTCAATACATTTAATATTAATTACTATATAAAACTATTTTATAAAAAAAAACAAAGAAACTTAAATCTGAAATTAGTTTTATTTATTTTAAAAATAATGCCATCTATGATTTTATATTTGAACTGGGTTCACAAGACTAGTAATAGATTTTTAAATGAACTAGGAAGGCATTCTTTCCTTGTCCCTTAAGTTATTTATTCTCTTACACAAGATGGCACTAGTAGCAATTATCCAGAGCTTCGTATGTGTTAACGTTACAAATGCTAGGATTTTTAGAAACTTCAGTGTAGACTTATTGAAAATTTTCTTGATTTTTAAAATTAAAAGTATAGATAATTGTTGTTTCCCCAATTTTAAACAGTATAACTATAGATATTTTACTTTTTAAATGAAAATTATTATTTTTATTCGATGAAATTAGGAACTATTTAATCCGAAATAATCGGGAATGCGTATAACATCTCCTTTATTCTTTGATCGCCTAGTATTACTTAAGTTTTCGTGATTTCTCTCGTGTCAATAATTCAAGTAAGTACAGACAGATAAGAGAAATTGCATATACGCTTTAGAATTTCTGTACCCCTAGTAAGTCACATGTTTCATAGATCTGCGAAATTTGAATTTTTTGTTTAATTTTTTCCAGCAAGTTTCTTTTAAGCCCACCCACCTAACTAACTAATAACCTATATCAGTTTTTAATTTCTTGGTAGTTTTGGTACACATTGTTTTTTTGTTTTTATATCTATATGATATTAAATAATAGTGCTATACATATACATAGATGGAATTTCCGTTAAATTTCGTCCATAAAAATAAAAAAAATAAAAATAAAAGAAATAAAAATAAATAATAATAATAATAGAAATAAAAGAAACGTAATTTTATACCACCCAATAGTTATAATACACATACGGAATAATTAGTTAATAAACTTCTTTAAAATATCTTCTTTGTGTTTTGATCGCCTAGTACTATTTTCCCCAACTCACATGTTTTCTCACAATTTCGACAAAATAAGGAAGAAAAAAAAATTGTATCTTGTACCCACCTCTGTAAATTTCTGTCGTCCTAGTATGATGACCAGCTAAGTCACATGTTTGATACCACACAATCGATATTGCTTTGTGTGGTTGTTGTCTTCTATCTATACCACCTACCTAGTCTATCCAACAACAGGTTGTTTAAATAAAGCTCCTCCTTCCTTTTGATAGCCTGGTAGTTTTGGTATGAGGACACGTGTACTAGGTACTTTTGTTTTTTTTTTTATTTATGCAGTGAATTTATTTTCTCTCACACTGCACTGAGTTTTAAACATATTTTTTTAATTAACATAATAATAATAATATTATAATTAAATTTGTCATAATTTCAACAAAAAATGTAATTATTATTTAATGGTAGAGACAAAGTATTAATTTTTCAAAAATCCCATCCCCATCCCATATTAAAAAAAAAAATAATAATAATACTATACTATACTATAGTATGTTATACTGTGAACATAAACAGTTGTGTACAAAATATTTTTTCTAACCAATTCTTAATTTTTTATCATATTATTCATTCCACACATATATGTTGATAGTTCAGAGTACGCCTGTTCAGGACTGCATGTTCAGATAGCAGTTTCAAATATTCTATTGATATTGGAAAAGGAACCGTATTAACTTGAAATTGAGTCTATTTAAGGTTAAACTAAATTCTTGCAATACTCTGGAATAATCTGAATGATACATGAACGATTGACACAGATAGCAAACATTTTACTACAACCCTCAGAAGCAATACCAATACTAGGATTGAATACAAAAATGGCGCCCGATGTAGGAAAAAATACAGACAGACTCAAAAGACCAAACACTAAATCCCTGGAAATAAATAAAAGTTAAAATAGAAACCAAACCAAGCATCTAAAATATTAACTTTAAGTAGAAAGATAGAAGAGAAATTATATTTTTATACACTGTAATAATAAATTTATATTTTTATCCCTTCGAACTATTAGTTTCGGTCGAGAAATTGAGTGGATTTCTTGAATGCACTTGGAAAGTTCAGTATTCAGCTGGAGCTGCTACGTTACTTGATGTAGTGAAGTTCAGAAGTGAGATATATTTCTAAAGCACTGACACTGTTAAATGATCTTCCAGTCAAAAAGATAAACCGAGGGATAGAATATAAAAGAGATGGTAATTTAGTAACATGTTCACTCTTGGATTGTGTTACTCACTGTCTGATATATATGTGATAATGTTATTATACTATATTAAAATCAGTTAAGAAAATGCGAACATGACAAATTGTGTATTGTTAATTGTTTTTTATTGGTCCTTTTTTATAAATAAAATAAAAATATTAAAAACAACATAGATATTATTTTTAATAAACTAAAGTTCCTTAATAGACGATCAAGTGAAAAGTCCTGTGTAGGAGTCCGGTAATCCTACGCTCACACACCTGCTACGTGGTCATGGTCGCCTGGTAACAATGACACGAATACACGTGTTTGATTCCTGTCTGTCAGATGATGGACCAACTGACAAAACAACATGTCTTATGAAGTTGTCATGAATTGTTTTTTCTTAAAAGAAAAAAAAATGTTGAATAAAAAAAGTGTTACTATAAGAATAATAAATAATAATACTGGATATCTTAAAAGTTTTCTGTAATTATTAAACATTCATTTGTATTGTGTTTAATTTTTAAAGAATTTTATGATTTTTGTACCAAGCACTTAAAAGTGGCACTTATTGGCACTTTTTTCTAAGGTTTTCAATTTTATTTACTTAGGATATTTGTTTGCTCTTCTATCAGTTTCCAACTTCTATTTCTTTTATCATACAGGAAGGTAAACGAGCGTAGACTACCTGCATCTAGGTGGTGGCATTCCTAAGTTTTTGTTTAGTCGTTCTTTCAAATTTGTTTCGGATATGACAAATAAAATATAAATAGAATATAGTTACCATATAATAGCTACTTTACAAGGATCTCCTGTAAGAGGGTGGTACCATCCCAGCCAAGCCAGCCCACACGAGCTGTAGTCAACAGAATAAAGCACCTACCAAATATAAAAAGATATATATATATATATATATATATATATATATATATATATATATATGTGTGTATATATATTAATATAAACTTAATAGTTTTCTGTAAATAAAATATAATAAACTCCTTTCACATTGAACTGTACTCGTTCCTAATTCCCTAATATTGCTTACTCGTATCAGCTACCTGTCTGTACATTACCTCTTTTTGAATTCTAGTGTCCTGGTACATTCAGCAAGTGTTACGTAATGGAGCAAGGTTTAAGAATCATGTATGATGGATGGATATATATATGGTGATATGGAAGGGTAGTATGGTCGCTAAGAATTATAAATAAATTAATACTTATTTAATACAAACTGATCATTAAATAAATTATATTATGTATTATTAAATAATTTAATTTAACACAAAAAATCCTCATAAAAATAAATCTCCGCTCACAACTTAAACTTGATTTTTGGTTTCGACCAGTTTTCTACATGATTACAGAGTATTTTTTATATTTTTTACTAGAAAGACTATTTAAAAATTATATTAATTTATAGTTTATTTGTTAGCCAATAAATATAAAAATAAATGTTAATCAATTTATTACTTATCCAATAAATAAATAAAATAAATAATACGGAATAAATAATAAATAAATAAAGTGGAATGCATCTTAAACGCACGTGAATATGCAGCTTTATACTAGGAATTCATATCATTATAACAGCTTACATGGAGTAAAGATTTTCATTTTACTTTATTACAAAAACATACTTAAACTTTCGCCTCTATTCAACTTTATATTATATCAAAAAACAAATATGTCGTATCAAATGAAGAATATGTATGCGTGTGTTGTTTGGGTTTATTTACCACTACACCCCTCCTAGACCAGCTGTGATCAACAAGTAGGCGTTCCTTCTTTACTAACTGCTATGCTGTTATAATCTCCTGGTAGTTTTGCCACAAAAGCACGTGTTTGCGGGCCATGCAAGCTTTGAAAGCTCATCACCTCCCTTCCTTACTACATACATACATACATACATACATACCCTATTTTCCTTAACTTTTATTTTTTCTTCTTCTCAATCCATATTTAGCCCGACATTGAGTTTTTGTTTTCCTTACAAATTGTCCATATACAATTTACAATAAAAAATACAATAAATACAGAAAAATTACATATTTGCAGGACATTTAAAAAACTTTTGTCATAAATTTAACAGATTTTACGTATAATTAATTATAATTTATTCAAAAAGTTATTAAACTATTATTAACTTTAGATAATAAAATATTATTGATAAATGCCTAAAGTTACGTCCATAGTTTAATATAAATAAGCCTATATACAAAACTTAGATCCATCGCAAATACTGTTAAATAAATTTACTGAGTTGGTTTTGAACATTGCCATTTAAAACTCTCACTTGTAATTTGAATTTTATAGATAATATAAAAAAAAAAATATATATATATATATATATATATATATATATATATATATATATATATATATATATATATATATATATATATATATATTATATTATAGGTAATATATGTGGGAGTAAATATCATAGAGATTTTAACTCTTTTACACTCATTCATATACGCAAATATACACACACACACACATGCCTGCATGCACACACGCACGCGATACACACACGTAAATAAATAAATATGCAAAATTAACTATCCCATGACAGATGAACGGATCAAACACGTGATTTCATGTCGTTGTAACCAGGCGCCCATAGCACCGTAGGAGGTAACATTGAATGCATAACTTCACACCCCATGACGTCAAAACTGCACCCTCTCTTATAGGGTTGTTAGTGAATATTATCCGAAGCTTTTCTGTTTTTTCACAAAAATGTGTCAAAGAAATATTTATAAAATTTTATTAAAATTGTACTGATCATTTAGTTAACATATCCCTAAAAAAATTAAAATATATTGAATCAATAAATAATAAAGGTATCTTTACATATATCAATCTGATACACTTTTCAAAACTTATTTTAAAGTAAATAAAACTGTTAAAAAAATATTAAATAAACATAATAGTAAAAACTATGATAATACGTCTTATTAATAATGAAAAAACTTTATATAATACCAAAACATAAAATAATCAATGAACAACTAAAAATCTGTAACAATTTTACCGCCTACGCCCATCCCATACTCCCTGGAATCAACAGGTTGGTACAAGTCTATCTTCTACTAGTTTATGATATCCTGGTACTTTTGCCACAAAAGCACGTGTTTGTGTCATGTTTGCTGTCTGTCTGCGGCGTGACAATCGCCATTTTGTCAACTTTGTGTGGTGTGTGGAGTTTGATGATTATTAATTAATTAGTAGATGATATTAGAGATAGATTACTTTTGATGGGAAAGTAGAATTTTTATAATTCACTTCAGATGAAAGTAAAATGATGTAGAGTAAATTAATATGAATTACAAATATTCTCAGTAATCGTAAGAAACACAAATAAAATAAGAAATAGAAATATTATTCTACAAATTGACAAATGCAAGTTTTATAATTATTTGAAGACTGGTATTGAGTTATTCTAATAGCTTTTAATTTAAACTAATTTAGTTACACTTCAATTTTTTTTCATAAAAATTATAATCAGTGATAACAATGAGAAGTCACAATCATTTATTTTGGTCTGAGCTTTCGTATATATTCAAGTTTATTTCAAGTAACATGTTTTTCGTTTTAGAGGGGTTAGGTCTTTTCTAATAAATTCATACAGAATATGCTAGCAGCCCGTCCCTTTCATCATAATAGCAAAGGCATAATATTGTCTCTTTTGCACATACTTTCCCCCGGGAATGCACTAAAACCGTTCTTATGAGAATAACATAAGTTTGCGTAAAATATTTGAGGAAATATCAATCTTATTAATATGTTCACAAGGCACGCTATTGGTCGGTTCGTGAATACAGGGGTTGGGGTTGAAAATCAAAATTGGTTTTGAAAATACTACAACCAAAATGATACCTTATACCATGGACAGTAACGTACATTTAACAATAAATCGCGTCAGGCCAGCTTTAGTAGAGAATTCGTGCAAAGCATTTGTTAGTGAAGCTTATCACATATAAGGTCCACAATTGTAGGAGTATGTGGTTTATGGGTATTCCTCAATATCTCTGCTATCCTAGTACCGAATGCCCTTTAACACGTGACGTCACCCTAATATGTCAAGTTGGGGTGAGAAATCACATGTGGTAGATGAGGTGGATACCCTCTGTTAAGGGGTTGTTATAAGTTATGATGCAAAGTAAACACACCATGTTAAAGTTAAATTTTATTACTGCACTAATTTTGATAATACTCGTGTGATAAATCAGTTAAAAAATCGTAATTTATTCGTTAAAAGTCATAAATAACTTGTTCCATTTCTAGTACACGCTCCAATTTTTAATGCACCACTAAATATTAGTATTCTGGTAAGTAAATTATAAGAAAAACTACAAGGCATAACGATCGGCCGTCGGCATTATTGGCGACGATGCTTGCCAAGACAATGACAAATACATAAATTGGACTTTACAAAAATCTTATCTTAATAACCCTATTCTCTCAACTTTAACTGCAATAGGGCCTTAAAACTTAATGTTTAAGCATTTTTTGTTACAATATCATAAATAATGAACCTCTATAAAAACCGAAGACTAGATGTGGTTGGATTTGAAATTGTAAAAAAGGTAAGAAATTATTTTCTTTAATCAAAAAACTATTTACACGTCTTAGAAGCAGGTGATAAATACAACATAATAATCAATTAATTGTATTTACTGTTTCAATTTAAAATGTTATTTATGTTTATATATATTTGTGAGTGTGCCAAGAAAATATATTTTTTTATGTCTGTGCGTAGCAGTATTGTGTTAGATTCACCGGTTTCGATAGTGCGACCGATATAACTGTACAACCACAGGGGATTAAGGATTTATAGTTGATACAATAGAACTGGCAATTTCGTATTAGATAGGATTTTACTATATATATGTATGTATAAATCGACAAACATCCTGTACTTCCTAAGGATGCATCGTAAAGCATTAAGCATGACTTTTGAACATTTTTATTCTTTAATTTGATATAATAAATTGTATAACAAATTAGGGATTTTTCTTATTAATAAGCTCATTATAAAATATTCTTTAGATATGTTAAATATACCCTATCTCCTGGGGTTATACAGTTCTAGGCTTTGTCGACTATTCAGTAGGAACGTTGTGACGCTCATAAACCTAATAACATGTAAACATATTTATCGTTAAAAAGTTTTCTTTTCATTGTGGCTTGGTTCGGAAATAAAAAATGAGTTTAGTTTTAATAACAAATAATGTAAGTAAAACCTTTTTTGTGTTTCTTTCCTATTTTATTCTTCAATAATAAAACAAATCATAAAATCCCAAATTGTAATCCGAGATTGCTTTGAACTTATCAATCATTTGTCTTAATATTTGGTGCTGCATCTCTCGATCAATCCATTTATATATATTAAATCTATAAGACCAAAGTTTTCCAAAGACGAATCTTACAAACAGTTTTCATTACGGGCTATGTGATACAAATATTTTGTTTTTACAATAACCTCATAAAAACGTTAAAGGGATTATAAATAGCGCGACCTAGTGTGAAGATTTGATTCGAATCACGAGAAAATTGTAAAAAAAAAATTCGCGCCGACATGGCCGCTCACTTCCAGTCCGCCCTACAACATTTCATGCGCTAGTCGGCACCTACGCGCTGTGAGGACGTAACACGATAATAGAATAAAAAAATATATATAGTCTATGGTCTCAAAATCAGGTGTATAGAACAATGCTATCGTGTGTATGGTGCCTATTGAATGGAGCGTTTTGGCGGCAAACTTTGGCGTCATCGATTTTGACAGATGAGCTTCGCGCGCTTTTTCTTCAGGTGCGTTTATAATAATAATGATATATTATTTGAACTGAGACTAAATCCTGAAAGTGATGGACATTGTTAAAAAACATATATTAAGGTTAACTATATTTGGAATAAATTTAATTCCGTAACATAACTAACATCGACCAAAATTTGTAAAGAATTTGTAATTCATTGAAAATTGACATAACGATCAAAGACTCAAAGTTGTAATACTACGAAATGGGGTTTGATGCGTTTATGCGCGAAAAGAAATCTTCATTTATAGTGGTTGTAGATTGTTTTTTGCGTTAGTTATTATTGGTTTAGTGGAGCGTCCACACGTGGTTTACGTTGAGGACAGAAATAAGTGTATTTGTGTTATTCTGTTACGACACTATCGATGTTGGTTTTGTGTTTTGATAAATTGATCTAGTGATAATAAATTTGTGATGATGTTCGTTATATTAATTTGATGTCGTCCTTGTGGCGAGTGAGAGAACTTTTGACTTCATGTTTTTATATATTTATTTTATATGACATATTGAGAGATATTAAAACAGTATGTGGATAATCCGGAAGGATATTTATAAAAAAATGTAGTGAAGGCAGTTGAATGAGTGTTTTACTTTTAGGGTATAATCGGTGAGTTTAAATACACTATTACATATAAACAACATAATATATAATTAGATAATACCTGAATGGTAAATACCTACAACGTAACATTTCATAGATTCCATAATTTAATTATACATTTTCAAGAAATGCATCGTATTTTAGTGTTTTGAAACTTATGTTATACGTAATAAGGTTAAAAATCCTTAATATCTTTGTAAAACGATTTTCAAAGTGATGTTTGGGGGAATGATGTTCCCTTACGTGTATATAAGGGCAGTTCTATCACCTCGTTGTTTTAATCACCGTTAGTAGACTACCGCAAGATACAGGATACGTCCGGTTAATATTGATTTAATTTGATATAATCACATCATTTATTTTGTATATATATATATATATATTTTAAATTCAATTATATCTCGTTACTCTACAATCTTTTTAACATTTTTTTGTTATATATTTTAAAACGACAAACGCATTTCTTATATATGTATATATATTTTTAACGTTAATATTATATTTAAAAAATAGTATCTTAAGATATCTTTTAAGCTCAAAATAAAAAAACCGAAATGAAACATATAATTCTAAAAGTTTGAATATTTCTAAGTAATTTCTACTCACTGATAGCAACTTTTATCTTATCTTATCTTTAAAATAATATATTTAAAGGAAAATTGAGAATGCTTTAATATTTATATCAACCTGTGTTACCTTCAATCTTCTAACTATGTATGGCTTCAGGCCAATGCAAGTGCTTCATCTTTACTTTGGTTTATTTTTAGGGTAATATTATATATAAAGTATTTTATACTAATTAAATTTATGTATTGATGTGCCGATAATTAGGGGAATTTTAAGTATGGCAAGAAGTTTTTTTTTAATGTTTTTTATATGTAAAAAGCCGCGATGGGATGTTTGTTTGCGCTAATCTCCGAAACAACTGAATAGATTTTAATAAAATTTTATCAATTTATGTTTTTTTGCAAATTTTTACTTACTTACTAAGTTTTATAAGTTTCCAGTATAAATAATAAAATTTTAAATATTGTAAAATAGTTTAGGAAGTGGCAGGCGAAGTCATTTGCTACAGCTTGTATTTTATATAAAATCAGTTTTCCTAATTTATGAGCAATTTAAAACAGTATTAAAAATAAATATCCATGTGTTATATAAATCTGTAATATAATTCATAATGTATGAACGTTATTATCGGCGTGACATCAGCCGATTTTTCAATTTGCCATTATTATGCCGTATCTGTATAATTAGCGTCATCTTGGTGGCAAATTTCTCGTTTGCGTCATTACCAGTAACGCTTAACATTACGTGAGGGTCATCTAGATAACAGGGGTTCTGACAAACTGCTTAAATCCGGATATTTACTTCATATTTTCCCCATATCTTATGTACCAGACCCGCTCCTTCATATACCTTTATACGCGTGTATATTGTACAACTAATATAAAACTTGTAAAATTCATTCGTAGCTGTGTCTTAAAAGATTGTGTCGAATCATTGTTGTAGTATAAAAGGTGTCTTGAGCGACTGAGTCAGTGAGAGGGTATTTTTATAATAGACGAGGCTTTTCCATTGCTTCACTAAAGCGGCCATCTGGACATCTAGTTCAGTCAGATGTGGACTATTACTTCGAAATTATATCATAGTTATCTCTAGAAAGAGATGGACAGAGGGGAACCTCTGTCTATCTCTTTTTCTCTCTCTCTATAACCGGCATATTTTTATTTAATTTCTACACTCGTATACAAACACAAATAGTCCATTGAAATTACCTGTAACAGAAACAGACACGCGATAAATTTTTATAGCATATGTTATTATAACATTACAGACAAACATACATTTATATATTTTATAGATATATAAAGTATGTTGCAACATAAAGTCAGACGAGATATTCTGGCACCGCTACAATAAAGTGTAAAGATGAAAAATTATACGAGAATCTTAAAATGTTCGGACCATTAAATTTTTAGGCTTTATTGAGAACGACTCGTTCTGCAATTTATTTTAAGTTATTATTGTTTAAAGTTATTTATTTTGGTTATAAAATTTTATGGTTCGACTAAACCAATTGAACTTAGTATTATATATTGTCTGTGAAGTTTAAGACAATTCGTCTATACGTGTAGAGGTCAGTGAACTTAGACAAACGTGGTATGATTTATGCACGTTTTCATTATCCAATCCACCAAGCGCTAGGTCAACTAGCCTACTAACATCACATAGTAAAAAGGCTGTTAGTGAGCCGTTAGTAAGATTGGGATCAAATAGTGCGCTAAAATTGGATAATGTAATGGGCCCATTATTCCCATGTCTCGTAATATAATTGGGTTTTTGTATGAACAAACATAATTAATTAATAGTTAATTAATAGTCACACACATATGTAAGTTTAACGTTTTATGCCTAATTGAAATTAAACATTTTTACTTTGACCAATTGGGTATTGTAATAATTTTCCTTCCTCAGCTTGAATAATATATATACATTATACATACATATATATATATATATATATATATATATATATATATACGTATGTATGTATGTGTATATTGTGTAAGTAGTAGTGAACATTAATTTGGACGGATTACGTTTAAAGATATTTCGTTAAGATTTTAAGCCGCGACATGCACCGACCTGAACCCGTGACCCTTTGTATTTAATTATGAGCCAGCACGCCTCGTCTCCATTGTAATGTAACTGTTCTCACGAATTAAAAAATACATATCCTGGTTTTTTAGGATTTAAGTTTTTAATTATACTCTTCATTATATATTTTACTTATTTATTTATTTTTATTTAAATTTTTGGAAAAGACATAATCTTTGAATCTTTATCAGTGTTTAGTTTGTTAATTTTCCATTATAATTTCAGTTTATGCATTTAAAAAACAACGAATTAAATAGAAATTTATTCATAAAACAGTTAAAAAAATATTTTTTCCTACTTTATTTCAAACCAATCTTTATAAGCACTTTTTAAAACAAATAGTTGAAAGAAACGGATAATAGCAGGTGATAAATCAAAAATAGAGAGACCTAGTTCCAAAAAGATAGTTTTCAGACAAGGTCAGTGACGTCTGTGTCTTATGGGGCGATTTATAAAAGCCATCTCAAGTCGTTTATATTAACCGCCGAAGTTGTTGCAGCGGCCGAGCCAAGATCATCGGCTTACAACTGAAAACTCAATTAAATACAAACATTTATAGCCTATATACTTTTACGATAAGAAATTAACTTTCCAAATCTTTATAAAAGAAAAGTTATTCGTTAAATTTAAATAATTAGCTGAAATTACAATATTTAGTTCCAATGTAGTTCCAAGTATTCTAGTAACATTAGTAATACCTAATTATCCACATATTCCTGTGACTGACAATGATTAAATGTATTCAGCCATAGTGTTTCCTTATCTCAGAAGTCAGAGCGCGTCCAATCTGTCAAACTGACACACACAGTAACGCGCCAAATGGACACAGAACTGTCAATGAAGTGACATGTAATATTCGAGACATATTTTAGTAAACTGAATATTATGTCTGCTGTTCTATTTAATGTTTTATTTATTATTTAAAACATGAAGCTATTTGCCTTCATAAAACGAGAGTTTGATTTTTAGTCTATCACACAAAAAACAGTGGCAAGTTAAATAAATAAAGAAATAAAATAAATAAATGTTGCAAGATAAAAAAATGCAGTACATTAGTATATAAAGCACGTTGCACATTGTAAAACCACAAAGGACACAGTTGACCAAACTGTAAACTACACTGAATGCTTTGAACAACTTCAGATAAACGCTGGTTATATTATTTTCGTTAGTGTTTCTGTTTTGTTCTCGTTGCGCGCTGTTATAAAGAATACAGGGTGTAAAAACTTAAACAGTAACTAAAGTTTTGTTGTAAACCAACACACAGTTTGTTTTACGCGAGTAAAATATTATTTTACTTAAATTTGAGAATTTGCTCTTAATTAAGACTTGGGTTAAGGTTAAATAATGGTAATTTGAATACATTAAGACCCGTAAATTAAAAAGCCTATTTTGGTTGTCCGAGAAGGCTTTCCTTTAATGTTTTACTTGAAATATGTTTCCATTTAAGCATTCTAAATCTTTGTAATGAGGTTGGATATCATAAATAAAGCGATTTAAATAAAAAAAAATAGTATAAATAAAATACCCACAAACTGTGGTAGAAAAATTACTTTACAATTTCATCACTCACTTAAGACAATTTTGTGAACCAGCTTAAATAAAACTGACCCCTAACTAGGAAATATATGAAACCGAAATCCAAAGCTGGCTAAAAAAGACGTAGTACAGAATTTATGAATGTTGTCACCGAGATTAGCTGGAGTCAGCGCGTATAAATTGTCGGACCTTATTTATGAGGAAATATTGCTGGTCCAAAGTTCTTGCTTAAATGCACTGGGGATAAAGGATCAGGAATGGCTGGGGTCAAATAATAATTAATGAGCGTAAGAGAGGGATATCTTTATATTTAAAACCTTTAGATCTTTGTTGTAAGATGTATTAATTGTTTTGCACGGGATTTCTGACCTATATGGAAAATAACAAATCTTTTATTCAACTTTGAATTCGGAAAGTCCAGGGTTCATGTCCGGATACCATAATATTATTACTAATTAATAATAATAAAGATATAATTTAAGACTACTATAATTTTAACAAAGTACTTTATAGTTTTATGTAGCGGTAGAGCGACGAACGGTTTCCCAAAAGTCACAAATTCGAGTCCTGTCTGTGTTAATAAATTTATATATATGTAAGTAATATTTAAATAATATTTCGATATTAGACAATAGTCCAGGCTGTTACAATGTTATAGTTTTTTTATTTTATTTGTAAGTGTTTTCATTATATTTTATTTTTATATGAAGATCCGTCTGTCACTCATGTCGGGCCTCTTATTATGTAAAATATTTTACATGCAAGAGTACCCTCGCTTTTAAGAAATTAATCGAATCACATGGACCGATGGAGACTGACAGTTTTCAAATATTTTAAAAGAAAATTATAATGTGTTTAAAATAGTTATGTTTTTATATTTAACAAGCACATCGTTTCCTATAGAGCTGTCGTGTAAGTATAGATATTCAAAGAACTATTATTGAGTGAAGCGAGCGGAGCGCTCTATGTGAGACTTTTTGCATCCCATGTCCGGGGTTGGCATGAAAACGGCTTTACCGATCTTCATGAAATTTTGTACATTTATAGCGGTGGTTTGAAAAAAAAAGTGAAAAGAAACTCATGTCGTTAAGCAACAGTCACCAAAAAATTACAGTCCCATAGACTTTAATGTAAAACAAATTCGCTATGTGATATTTGATTATTCTTTATTTTTTGCGTGTCGGTTTCAGCTTTAAACGCTGAATTGAAGATGGGTTACTCGCTTCGCTCAATTCGCCGAACCCTACCGAGATTTTGCGAGCGCAGCGAGTCAAAATCGAGGTCCGGTTCGCGCCCCTAGTTATTATTATATTCATTATTATATCCCATCCAAATTCAAATTAGTACTATAGTCCAAAATCTATTTGGTTACAAACAATTAGAGTCAAACGTTTTGGACACATGGTAGGATGAAACAGGTCACCGAACTAATGGATTGAAACAAATCCATGTCTATTTAACGAGTAATATAATATTGTTGTAAGTTACTTCATTTAAACATGCAAATTTCGTATGGAAAATATTTAAATTCGATTGATGTGAAGGGTGTCTTACAACAGGGGTTTTAAAAATTTGACAAATTTAATTTTGTTGTTGGTAAAAAGTTTTCAAATACATGTATTATGATATTATTGATACTTCAACTGCAAGTTGTTTGTAATAGTACTGTTTCGTAAATTAACAATGTATAGTATTAAGATTTTATTTACTGTGAGTTATCTGAATTGCAAGTACTCTATAGTATTGATATATTTTGCTTCGAGCGGTATTAAATATATGTTTTTTTTTATATTGCCCTTAAAAATAAATTTTTCACTAGTAATTTCAACTTCCCAGGAAAGAACCACGCACGTTTCTTAATTAACGATATATAAACAGACAGACAGACAGTAAATTTAGTTGCATTTATTTAAACCAAATCCTGTTTCATTGTTTACAATCCAACGAGGAACTGGATAATATTGAGTTCAATGTTAGTAGAGATTGCTCGGTGACCAAGTATCTGGGCTAAACCTCTGAAGCCTATTGTATGTGCCTATTACATGTGTGCATTAAATAATGTTTCGTTGTATTTATATGTTGATGTACAAAAATATTAGATTCGATTATAATGACTTATTAAAAGACAATAGTAATTTATGTGATTTTTTTATACATATTTATGATATACGTGGCTTTGAATTATAGCTCTAGGATTTTTTTTTATAGAATTAAATATTTTTATTTATAGGTTTATTTATAGGATTCCTTTTCTTCTCATGAACCATAAATTTTTAGAGCAAAAAATATATCCTCAAATTGATGAACCAATAACGGTCTTATTAAAAGCTATTCCGAAAAATAGACAAACTTAATTTTTTTTTATTTTATTTTATGGAAAGTAAGTTTTATATAAAACATTTTGTCATTGTCAAATCTACAGACAGACAAAAAAAAATATGTTGGTTAGTTAATAATTGAAAATAACTCTATTATATACTCGCGGTACTAAAAAAATATTTACACATAATACTAAACTTCGTTCCGCAATTTCCTAAATAAACTTATTGATGTAAGGTCATATTGCACGGGTAAGGAAATAACATGATACTACCATGTCACTGTCATGTCATGAGGATGTCATTGTAGCGTCAGCCGCGGACCTTTGAACTGTGCTTCCGTACCTAAATACACTGAGATAAAATATATTACTTTGTAAAAATATTGTATATCGGAGAATCGTATGAAAGACTTAGTACATATATAATATTTATATGATCTATAGAAGTACTTTATCCAGAGACTCTTTATAAATTTAGCATATTTATTGAGAATATACACATTGTATGATGGAAGATTTGTTATTTGCTTGTTATAAAATTTAATCCCTGAAATTAGTGTTAGTAGACTTATATTTTAAGAATTAAATGGTTATTATAAGCTATATAACTTTAAAATATGTTTTGTGTATAATAAATAAAAGAAGAAATGTCTTTAAAAATACAAATTAGAAAGGCATTATTAATATAACTGTCCGTATTTCATTAGTAGTTATAAAATAATTTTAAATTTCACTGTGTAAGGAATTCCTCAAGCCAACAAAGGTGGAGTCGCGGGAAAAACGACGTATAGAATACAAACAAACAAAATTAATATAATCGAATCAAAATAATAAGTAATATTAATAATTATATATTTAAAATATAATTTATTGACTATTAAAATTTTTGATACAAGAACTGATCATAAAAAAAGTATATATTATTTTTATAATTGATTAATAAATATATTTTATTAAGCAACAACAATGAATAAAGATTTTGAGGGACATTACACATTACCTTGTGGCCTTACTTATCTGTTAGAGTTAAGCCGTAAGTAAATGTTCTTATAAGCTTACAAGGCCGCAAGAGGCTTAGAGGAAAAATGTTATATTTAGTAACTAATAACGCATTGCATAAACCCAAGTTCAACTTAAAATAACTTACAAATAAATATCAAAATATAATTACTTATTTAAATAGTATTATTGTCGTATCCATTTTTTATATATCAATGTTAACGCCCTACAATATATAAGTATTTAGGAAAACGTGGGGTGAATTGGTGTTAAACATTCCAGTCAGTGAGCTGGCTTAATGAAAACTGAAAATCGATGTCGGTGTCAATGAAGTCCTATGACACGTATACGTTTCAAGGTGGAAGTTTAAACGTCTTTTATACCGACTAATTATACTTAAAGTATAAAGAATTCAATAGTATACATGTAGAAGATATTTTAAAAATATATCAAGAGGGTCGAGTTAAGTAGAGACTAAGTCGCAAGCAGCAACTAGTTAAAATTTATTTCTATTAGCTATACTATAATTTCAATAAGAAAACTAAATTTCTTTTATTATTATATTAACTAGGATCTGCCAACCGTCCGCGGCGGGTGTTGAGCTGAGGTCCTTTCTTCTTTTCTTGATAAATTTTGAATGGCTAAACATTTTTTCAATCTGTTTTCGCTATAACATCCGCGTCCGGCTCAAACATACATGAGAAAATTTTTTGTTAATTATCTGTCGCATTCTGGAGACAATTAAACACAAAAATCCGTGCCCGCAGGGGGACACGCGTGGGTAGACCTCGTGTGTAACTCATTTAAAATATAACTCACTACCTAAGAATAATACATGATGCCGTTGTTTACATCAAAAATTTTCAAGCAAAAAGCGGTTTTAATTTTTTTTCTCGGAAAAGGTATCTTTTTTGGAAATACTTTTGGTACTTAAAAGAGTAAAAAATAACCTTTCTATTAAAAATATTTGCGAGGTGGGAATGTTTACCAGAAAAAAGTTGCCGTGGTTTTACCTACCTAAAATTTACAAGCTAAAAGTGGTTTTAATTTTTTTTCTCGGAAACGGTACCTTTTACGGTAAAACTTTTGGTACCTAAATTTAGACTAAAAAATAACCTTTCTATTAAAAATAATTGTGATGCAAGAATGTTTACCAGAAAAAAGTTATGATTTTTTTTCCAAAAATTTTCGTTTTTTTTACCCCCACCCCTAAGTTATTGAAGTTAGGTTTTCGGTTTATTTACATTAGTTATAGGTATTTATCAAAGACATCATATAATATGAACGCGATTGATCTCCTTTGTATAGGGACAAAGTTATGGTCGAAAAACTGAAATCAGAAAAAGTGAGGCCCTAGCGCTCCCTGTGACCGGATTTCGCTGGTTAACGAACTTGACCTTCATTTTTGGATGGTTGATTTTTGTGAGTTTGAAAGCGATCCGAGCGAAACTGCGGCCGCTATCGTGCTGACAAAAGTCGAATCTGGACGCACGCACGCATATATATATATATATATAAACTTTTTGACCAATGGTCATTTCGGACTCAGGCGGTCATAAGAAGACCTCCTGTGAAGAAATTTTTCCAAAATTCGAAAGTAGGGGACAAATGAATGGGCAGACCGAATTCTTCGAGGTCTACCCAAAAAAGGTCTCCCAAACGGTTAAGAGCTTCGCTTACGCTCAGCTCATTTATGTATATTTCATAAGTTCTCTCTATAGTGGTTTCGAGCCTGTTCTAAGATCTGCTCTTCAACTCAACGTCACATATTTTCTAATGATTTTCAATCATACTTATTAAGGTATTCATACCCAAATACAATCAAATTTTATCGATATAAATAATTATTTTTATACAAGTTATCCCAAAAGTAACAAAAAAACAACAAAATGCCAAATTAATTGAGCCATTTTCAAGTGATAATTAAGGTTTCATAAATGCGACAATTGCTTTCTATTTATATTTTTTCTCACTTTTAACTTTCGTCTTGTCAATCAAATCAATACAATCGATTGTTAAGCTAGAAATAAATCTAATAATATATAACAATAATATAAAGTAAAAATAGAAGAACATTAAAAATATTTATTATAAATCAATACTCAACTATATTGATATAAGAACAAAAGTGTTTTAAAGAAATCACATTTTCCTCTAAACATTAATAAAACAAACAAACAGTTGTCAAAACTACCAAATTAATGAATTTTACCGACGTCACTAATACTATGTGGTAACAGATTACATATAAAAATACACCGCCCATAGCAGTGATCGTAAATCCCGTAGTACTGCGGTATGCGCGTGCGCATTATAGTTTTTTATTGAGTATGGCTACGAAATAGCTATTAAAAAGTAATAAAAATATTTGATATTTAACCTACATTTTGATATTATTTATATGAAATTATAATCTCATCGTAATGTTAATCATGATATATAAATATTTAAATATATATGAATTATAAGTATAAATTAAAATCCGCTTGGTTCATTGCTCAAATAAATATGAACATCAATCGTAATAGCAATTTGTGGTTTATATTTTATAGGCAATAAATCTATTCTGTATACCAAGTTGCGCGTGCGCATGTGAAATGTCTATTATGGTGTCATTTAATGTATTAATAATAGAGCACATACGTCATATAGTATGATTATATTAATTCGTTGATAATTATGTTATATTTACTACCTAATACTACTACCTGTTGCCAATGGCTTTGTCTGTTACTTCATGAACATTTTTCACCAATTAATATTTTTTTATTATATCCATAGAACTTAGCAGTGATTTAAATCTTTTTTGTATAAAAAATCTCAAATTCGTAATAAAAGATTAATCGGGATAAATTGTCCTATTATTAAAAATATCCAACTTAAGTTGGACACAATATAGATATCTCTAAAATTTTAATGAAATCTGTTCAGTAGTTTCAAAGATTATCGCAAACGAACATCGTGATTTATATATATGGTATTATTATTATGAATTGTTGGGTTAATACTAAAATACATTTCCATTTGAAGCTTTAATATTCTGAAGGGAATTAGAAAATATTCTATATATCAAATAATTAATATCAATGATGTTTTTCATGTATGTTATTTTTTTATCTCAACTTTACGTACTTTTCTTGCTGTGATTTTCACTTAAAATAAACGAAAGCCAGTTTAATAAATCATTGTATTTTCTATTTAAAATAGTAGAGTTATCTGTCACAAAATATGTCTGAACCTGTTAAAAATTAATGATAATATACACTAATTAAAAATTATAAGTTGATAAAATTTATTAATTAGAGGTAAATAATAATTTACATTTATGATTTAAATTTATTAAAACTTTGTAATTTTTTTTATATAAATTATTATTATTATATTTCATTATGCACCTTTACAGTAACTCAATTTTTTTTGTACTAACACTTGTGAGCAGTTTTTTGGGGTTTTAAAAAATTTGTTAAATCTTTAAAATAGTTTACTGAAGTAAAGATTTATAATATTGTATTAATTTTTGTCTACCTTTTTAAAACGAATCATGCACATAATCTCTATATAACAAACCTCACTAACACATTATTTGATATAAAGAATATTTTATAATTCCCTTCAGAATTATATAAACTGTGTAAGAAATAAAGAAAGAGACTCCATCTAAAGTTTCACTTAAATATTATATCACTAAATCCTAAAATCTGTGAGGTTACATCTTTTCAGCGATACCACGTAGAGGTACTCAAAGGATTTTCAGTCTCTCTGGGTTGAAGCCAAACACTGGTTATTGAATTTGCATATTACATGCTCCCTACTTCACTCGGCAAACTAATAATATATTATTTAAAGTACCGACTACAAAACTATTTATTCAGTTCGTATGAATTGCAAATTCTGAAGAGTTGAAACGGCATAAATCAGATGGAAGTTTTCAAAACTTTCCATTCCTTTATTTTATGCTAAATTATGTTTTTTGTCATCACAGAAATAATGATACCGTGATATTAAAATTAAATGAAATTTAATAGACCATTTATAAAATAATACTTATTACATTAAATAAAAATATAAAATTACATTTGAGACAATGAAAGAGACAGATGTGAAGGTTTGAATAATTTAACATTTTCACAAACTTCGTAATAAATTCGTCCCCAGTGCGACTTTATAACTAAGTTTATATGAGATTTCCTTTTTATTTTACGGTTGTTTATTATTAACAATGCCCAACCATGTAGAGGGACAAGTGTCCTTGAAAGCTGGACTGGAATGAGCTAAATGAATGTCCAATAATTCCGCGACTGGGAGCAATCTCGACGCGAGAGCTTTCAGCATGTCGATGACCTGCGGTCCAACCTTCTGAGGCTTGGTCGTGAGCACGTCCATTGCTTTGGATCGAATCGCAAAATTTATCGTATTGCGGAGGTGGTACTGCAATTCAATGTTAAATTTATATTAATTTCTTACGTTTTTTTACAAAATAAATAATCTGTACACAAATTCTATAACATACTTTGTACCTTACATAGCGGCATATTGCATATTTTCATATCTGATAGCGTGGCTGAATTATATATATATCCTATTTTAAAATGGAATTGCATTGCGTCCAAATGGCTGAGAGACAAAAATAACTAGCTAATAGTAAAAAGTAAATTATGTTCAAACCTGAATTAGTAGTGCGATGCCGAGATGAACTGGTTTGATTTCCAAAGTTTTTAGTTTTTTCAAAAGACTTCTAGGTGTCAAGTCCTCTATGTTACCCAATTCAGCAATGATTCTTGGTGCCTGTATATACAACGTTATATAACCGTTCGGTGTTTAAAATAATATTTACTGACCAAAAAGAGTTACATCATTTGATTAATAATAATTTCCTTACTGATGATCTATTCACAGTGAACATGACGTTATAAAAAATCAAAATCCAAATTTAAATTCTTGCTCAAAATTGCTCCCTGGCCTGACATTGGACATAACGGCATAAAAAATACAAAATCTAAATTTTAATCGCTGATTAAAATTTCTTAAAAGTCTGCTCACAGTGAAATATACCTCATAAAAAACCTAAATTTCATAATTAAGTCGCTGATAAATATTCCCTAGTGGTCTACTCACAGTGAACATGACGTCATAAAGCCTGGCGCACGCATGAAAGACCTGCACGTCTGCCATTTGGTCGTGCATATCCCGAGTCTCAACGGACATGTAGTACCGATGGGATGTGTCTATCCGACTGGCGGCAGTGGTGTTACGTGGGAGATCCTATATCATGAAATATCTTCATTTAATCTTATTTTTATTAAATAAAAAAACCTTTAACAAAACATTATGAAATAATACTATGATCCCAACGAATAATATTATTCGTTGGGATCATAGTATTATTTCAATTTTATATAATTTATTAATGATATCCAAAATTAATCGTAATTTAAACGTAAAATTTATGTAGAATATGTAAAAAGAAATTACTTAGCTTAGTAATTGGAAAAGGCTTCAATTATTAAAACAATAGCTCACCTTAGCGATGTCAATGAGTTTCATGATGAGTGAGGAGTAGACGCGGCGGCTGATGGCGTCCGTGCGCCTCGAGCGGTAATTATCCACTTCCCTAAAACATTTGATAATTTATATACCTTAACGAATAGCTATTAATTAGTTTTCTTATAACAATAATTTATTTTTCATGTTTGAAATGGTCTATAAATATCATGAACTATGTTATTATTTAAAATAAATATATAATGAAACAATCATCGAACAGGAATCAAACCTGGTCTGATTTGGGCAACCGTCCCATCGCTCTACCAATTAAGCTACCGTGTCTCCTGCCTCAATGAATCTAACATTCTGTATATAATATTGTCTATCGGGACATTTATCAGTTAAATATGCTTTAAATATTCATATTTACAATAGATTTGAAATGTTATATTTTTTCACTATCTGTTAGTTATAAGATATATATCAAGAATTAAGTTTCTTAAATACTGAAATCTTTAAGAAAATAAAATCAAAATATAATAGAGTTACCGTTTCACAATATATTTGATAACCAGAGACATGGTGCGGTTGAGGAACACTTGGTTTTCTTTCTTCAGATCAAAAAGCAGTTCTTCATCGAAATGCGAGTCCTGCATCGCTTCGACTATAGCTTTGGATAAGCGGCGGTTTTCTTGAAAGAAACTCTAAAAACAAACAATTTAATACTTTTTCAACACAATAGTTTTTTTATTTTTAAGAGTAATATAAATAGGAAATTTTGTATAAAACAACTACTACAATTTGATACTGTTATACTTGCATTGGTTTAATTTCCTTTTAAAGAAATAAATAAAATAATTTAATATGTACAAATATAACAATTTTCACAATTAAGATATCTTTGAACACAGAGGTTTATAACCACTGCCTTTAAATATACGGAAAACAAGTAGGAAATCACAATCGATGAAGGAATAGCATTGTAAGTGTGACCCCCAAGTGGCATGTCAGCACTTGGCCCCCATTGACTCTTGGAGACGCTCCACGAGGACACTATTGCGATTCGTTATATCTTACGTAGTTTTCCTTACGATGTGTTTCCAATTTTATTTCAGCAGTTTTAGAATTTTTGTCAATTAAACTGTTATTTTTGTAAAGCTTATATAATCGCTTTAATGTAATTTACGGATGTAACAAAAGTCAAGTAATAAATAACAGAAAAATTTATCGTAATCATACCGTAACAAATGTTAATTACTATTACCTCCTGCACGCTCTCGCAAAAAACGCCGAAAGCCCAAAACAAAACGATCTTGCAAGCGGCCATTTTTAACTGCAACATTCACTTTAACTGCCCATATTCATTTTATTTTAACAACTTACACCTATCCTTACGTATTCTGATATAAAATTCCACAGAGGGAATTCTTACCCGCAAATGGAGCCAGCACAAATTTAAAAATGTATTTTAAATTTACGTCTAGTCTGGTTTCAAAGTTGGATGTGTAATACATTCCTAAAAGACATACTGCGGTATGTTTCCTCTTCTTGTGTGTATGAAAAGAATATTTAAACAATTTAATAAGGTTCAACGATCATAATAATGTTTATTCGCGGACAAATCCAGTGGAAAAGTTTATATTTAATGGATATAAAACATTATGTTCATGAGGGTATAATAAAATTAGATTGTTTCAAGCCTGCCATTTTGTTTCTGTTCTGTTGTAATAATTTTCATGTTTATATTTCCGGTGTTGGAAATTTCCATTTCGTTTATATTTCAATTTACTTTTAGAAATCAAATGGAAAACACATACATACAAAATAATAGAGATGTTACACTTTCATTGTATCTCGTAAGTTCACATCGTCAGTGGTTAAATTAATTTGGATATGCCATGAATATAACATTTAAATTTTTTTTGATAATTATTTTTGACATCTCTGTCTATTGATAGATTTTTTTCTTTCATCAAAATGTAACCTTTTCTGAACTTATCTCCGAATCGACGAAACGAGATTCAATTTCCTCTCTTTTTCCGCTCTTCTGCGATCGTTCAGAACTTTCGATATGTTATAAAAATATATTTCACATTTTTACCTCATTATATAATATCGGTAAATAAATAACTTTAGAAAATGTTACGGAATTTTGTTTTATTATGTTACAGATTGAATGCCAAAAATTTTATCATATGATCTTGAAGTATTTGGAACAAAAAAGATTGTTTAAACTAGTCATGTACTTTAATATTCTTAAATGTCTGATCCATTTTCAAAGTATTCTGTTCCAAATTAACAGTTTTACCATAATGCATATGAAAGTACATACGGAAATTACATAAAAAAATCTGTCTATCTCTTTGTTTCGGCTAATCACTGAAAAGGTTGGACCGAATTTAATGGGACTCTCACTAACGGATAACTGATGTCATAAGATTACTTAAAAAAAATTAAACAAACTCGTGGGCATAGTTAGTATACAATATTGTCTTATCAAAAGCATAAATAAATATATCTAAAATGTTCCATATCGCGTTTAGAATACTTCATTGGACACTACTCGCAAAGTAAAGTCACTAAAGTCACAGGAGTATCTATTTTCCAAACATTAATCGAAATAAACAGTTGATAGATTCACATTTTTAAATGATGTACAAACGAAATACATTACATAGTATATTCATATTGTCTATATATAGTAATAATATATATATAAAGATAAGTTATAGATCCGTTGTAAGTATTTTATTCCTTTACATATCGCATAAAATTGACATCAAAACTAAAATTTTATTATCAACGTAAATATATTCAATACAAAATTTTTACGAGTTTTTGAAACTTCGTATAAATCAATAAAATAACTTTGTTATAGAAAATCATTTTAATCTCTGCATTAAGTAATTGTATAATTTGATTTTAAGTGCAGATGTTTCAACTCTTTCTTATATTAGCTGATATTCAAGATTGGATTGATCAAATTTGGCAACAGAAATCGTTTTTTACGGAATAGTTATTTTTTTAAGTTAAAGATAAGGTAAATAAGGATAGATTAAATCTAAGATTACAATTTACTGATTGCTGATGTTAATATCTGGAAGGTTCTGCTAATCTATACTTACTTACTTCTATTTACATATATCTATATATGTAAATAGAATTGAAGTGTCTGTTTGTAATTTCAAACTAACAGAATTTCACTAAAATATAAAATACTTAGATTCAAAAAACATGTTTTAAATTTTTTATCTGTCTCTGTGTAAGGACAGCTAGCTGTTTGTTCCAGCTAATCTCTGAAACGACTGGACCTATTTTAACAGGACTTTCACTGGCGGATAGCTGATGTTATAAGTACTCAGACTACTGTTATTATAAAAACATATTTCGCACGGACGAAGTCGTAGGCACAGCTAGTATATAAATAAAATAACAGAAGTAAATATATAATGATTTGCATATTTACAGAAAAACATGAAAGTGAAATATAAAAGACATATTATTTAAATAACTATTGTTAACTTTTACTTATTTTACGTGTTTTTCTTTTTGAGCTATTGAATCCAATGGTACCGTCAGTATAACAAGCTTAGCCTACTTTTGCGTGGTTTCATTATAAATTTCTTACACTTTATAAATTACTAATGTTACAGAATTACCTATCGCGTAATGAGCTTCGGGTATTACATACAGACACACAACACGGAATCCTTGTTAAAGTAATCTACATCTACTAGGGGAGATCTACCTAGCTATGAAAGAAAAGACTCACGGGAAATTTTATTTATTGTCTTTCAATGTAGTCCTCCACCTAACTCAATACACTTATTCCACTTGGATGGGAGCCCTTTGATACCGTCAGAAAAAAAACAATCTTGCTCTGTAAAAAATGTCGAAACAGCTCTTGACTTCTTCATTGTCGGAATGACGTTCTTGTAGGTGTTTCTTCTACAGTCGAAACAGGTAGAAGTCACTGGGGTCCAGGTCTGGGCTATAGGGGGGATGGATCAATCCTAGAACACCAACTCTCGCATAGTAGCTGACGCAATGGCAGACTTGTGCTCAGAAGCATTGTCATGTAAAACCTGCACTCCGCGACTGAAATTCCCGCGTCGCTTCTTCAGTATCGCTGTCATCAAGTTTTTCAAAGCCTCAGCGTAATACTTCCCTGTGTTTGTCCCCTTATGGAGAAGGTAATCACTTAATAGCACACATTCCATATTCCAGAAAATTGTCGCCATGATCTTCCCGGTGGAAGGTTGAGTGTGAAGTACCTTCGGCGGCGGAGAATTCTTGTGTTTGGATTGCATGGATTCTTGTTTTATCTCCGGGTTCAAAAGATGAATCCACGTCTCATCACCCGTTACTATCTCAGACAGAAAAGCATCAATCCCTTCCTAAAATAGGTCCAAATTGTCCTTTAAAATCAGATCACGGTTTTTCTTCTGGAGGAGCGTCAGTATTCTGGGGACCCATTTTGCAATGACCTTAATCATGAACAAACGATAACGATTAATCACAATTAACGACCTCTCACTAGGGCAACTGATACGCTACTGAACTAACACCAAGTATCACGTAAGGACATGTCAGTGCTTGAACCAACCTGTTCCACCCCGCACTGTGCGTCTATCATATCTAGGTAGATTACTTTTGGTTCTTCCCTTGTATTCTTCAAATCAACAAAAATTGTTGCAAATCATTAAACTTCTGGTTAAAACTTCTCAGGCCAGGGCGTTTGGAGCTCTCGTAGCCCTAATTTTAAGTTTGAGAGTGTCTTTTGATAACTACGAGTATGTCATCAAAATAGGTCGTCCTGCCCCTGTCGTTTGACGAACACTATTCATGATCTGATACAAAGTGTAACACATATCTGTTAAATAGTTTTATTTTAATGTGTATTGGTCGTGAAAATCTTATTAAATATTCTGATATCAGTTGTTAGGTTATTCTAAGTATTTCACTGATACAGAGGTTCATACTATGTATTTCTAAAAATTTAGAGGAATGATACAAAAATTATATTTATATTATAAAAATCCCGTGTCAACATGTGCGTTTGTGTCTTTGAAACTACTGAAAAAGTTTTTAAAGAAAATTTGTAAATATGTATTTGGCCCAACTTAGAATTTGAATAATATAAAAATATAGCAGATTATTGATCTTGATCAATAATCTGCTATATTTTTATAATCTTAGATTTTTTATACATAAAGAATTTAACTTACTTCCAAGTTCTATTTGTTTCCAATAGATGGCGGTGTTAATAATAACATTTAAATTGATGTAAAAGTTTTTAAGCAGCAGACAAAGTTGTTCGCAATGGCTAGTAACATAAAAAAAATTACAATCAACAATATAATAAGTTACACGAAAATTGTAGGCAAAAATTATACACGTAATACTTAAACATAATAAATATAGTCAAGAAACTCTACGGAACATCGGAACTAGTAAATAATCTCAACCTCTTGTAAATCAATATCCATACACAAGTGTCAGTAAAATGATGTCAGCCGGAGTGTCCGTGTGTCATGCGAGAGCTATCTCTCGTGTACTGAGTCATGTTTTTATGGACGCTGGTGGTGTTCCTCCTGTTTCTGACTCTCTTCGGTCACGTCACTGGCCTGGCGTGGAGACATAGCAGGTACATCATTTATTACAAAATATATAAACACTTTTTTTATAATTAAGTTACAAAAATTTTATGAAGATATTATCAAATAAATAACATATATTTTTTAATTTATATGTTTTATGATTTTTGTATTACATTTTAAAATGATAGCAAATTATACAAAATGGTCTATAATTAGAACTTTCATTTATTTAACATTTCAATTATTAGCACAAGTGTTGCCATTGTAATTATCATTTCCATAATTAAAGGGTAAAATTAAGCTATTATTATTTATTAGTTCTCTACATTTAACAACCGAGAAAATTAACACATTGTAAATATTTGATATATAATAATAGAAATGCCATATATTTATATTTTCAGTAATGTCGGTCTTAATATCATATTTTATTTTTACTTGGAATGTAATGAATTTCGTCTGAAGAAAAAATTTGTTTTTAGCTTTGGAGACAATTTGTGTAAAGTGGTAGAGTAATATTAATTTTAACTTTTACCTTCTTTATAAAAATGCAATTAAAAATAAAAAAGTTAAGAAAAGAAGTCTTCTTCTGTATATATGTGTGTATATGTAGGTATGTATGTAGTTCATATAATAGATATTACGAAAAACCTTTACAGAACTCTAAATATAAAAATAAATTAAATAAAAGCACTACACCACAATAATTTTATTAATGTATCGAAGAATAATATAAAAATATAAAAAAATATTAAATATAAATATTACCTAAGGTTTAATTTTTGTTTTAAAGTATGTCGTCACATTCCTTCGATTTATATCTTCATGTTGACTGGCTGAGCTGAAACCTTTCTACAGCTTCGACAAATGCATAGCAATCTGTACGCCTTTGTTATTTAATAATAATTACTGTTTCAAATACAATTATTCTTATATGACGGAATTATTCACTTTTCAAACAATTTTATTTTAACTATAGCGAGTGATAAGTACAGCGCCATCTAGCGAATTTATAGTGACAACTGTGAACATTCAGGTTGAAAATTATCTAATAGAATACTTATTTACTATGTCAATAATATTGTTGCTATTGTATCTTGTTATAAAAAGTAATCTTAATAAATATAAAATCGCCAAACAAAGACATATGCATTGAGTAGTCTTAAAGACAGTAATTGGTTTATGCTTCGACCACTAGTAGTTGGTTAGCAGTCAGTAGGACAAGTTCGAGAGAATTACCCCTATTCCATTTGTTATTTATGCTACATTATTTATGTCAACTCAAGTTAAAAATAGAATGTAGAAAGGGTTTGACGAAATAATTAAATCAATTCAGTTTTCTTAAAAATCCTAAACTACCCATTTTTATTAATTACATTGGTTTATACTAGATTTACAGTTAAAAAATTAATGCAAAAAATAAATGAAAAAATATATATAAGAACAACTGAGTTTCTATCTAAAATAGTTTAATTTGAATGGACAAAACCAAAATTCAAAAATAACGATCCCTCTTCCAGTTGTCGTAGGTGCTCGCTAGATGGCGCTGTACGGGATTCGTAGGTAGGCGCTAAGCTGACAGTCTCACGCCGACCACCTGATGGGAAAGACGTCTGGTGGACGGCCCGAGGCAGGAGTCCGAGCTCACAGAGTAAATAGTCGCAGGTGATTTGGAAAAATTCAGACAGGAAAGAGCATGACAATTATTATTTTTATTTAAAATGCAGCCTAAACCTAACTGTAACGCCTGCATGAAATAGCTTTCAAGCTGCTACTGCAATTGCTCATTTTAATTAAACTTTACTTTTTGCAATATAACCAATAAATGAATGTAACTTGCAATAAAGTATAATGATAATTTTTTACAGAATTCCTCTTTAAATCTAACATTTAAATCAATACTTACTAGATATTCATAATCTAAAATCTTTATTAAGATCAATCAATATTCGATATGATAGTACTACGTTTGTTAAACTACTCTCATGGAAAAGTAATTTTTACAGACTACCCTTCAAACGAACTACAGCTTTCAGCTGTTGCGTAGTGAAATAATAATTTACCTTAAAAACGTTTATAATAAATAAACATAACTAAATTATAATTTTAAACCTAACTGCTTACATATATAGAATTTGTTATTTTAGTTATTATACTATTTCTATCATTAAAATATGTCGTGAAATAAAATGAATTTGTAGAACACGCGACCAGTGAGTGTATTTGATGTATACAATGTTTCATCTTTAGTTAATTATTCTTTACCTATTTCTAGATCAAGGTCCTATATAGTTGGATATCGTTTACATACGTCTAAATCAGTGCGGGATGAACCTGTGCTATTTATGTACGGTTTACAATAGATAATAACTTTACTGCATTACTGAAGATGCAACAAAAACATACAGAAATAATGAAATTTAGGTCAGAAGTTCCATCATTTCATTCAAAGCATCTAATTGCCCATTAAATTCCAAAATAAACATTAGGGAATGTTAAAGTTTTTCTGACATTTGGCCGAGTTCTAAATATACCTCTGATTCAATTATTGCTTGAAAACAAATGATCATGATTTCTTTCAAACAAATGATCAGCATCGTAAAATTTTCTCCCTTTGACACCTTCAGCTTTGATGTAGACATGTTTTTATATCGTATCTGTGAAACGAGAAATATCGTTGACATTTTGTTAATTTTAAATTAATTAAATGTAGGTAGGTGTTAAAAGAAAATTCATAGAATCCCACAGGGCATTATTTTGTAGCCCTGACCTGAATTCTGGATGAAATATACACATTGTTTTTGTTGCTTGGTTTGTCTTCTTAATAATAAATTAGTCGAATGAGACATTTCGGTGGATTTATTTAATTGGGTGATTTGTGTGAAGGAGGATAATGTGTTAGGACACTCAAATGTTCATTTATCAACGTTGAACTGAAAATTTGGATACATTCCAACGTTAATTTTTGCCAATTCGAAACTACCAATACGGCTCGGGTTATGGATGTAACATTTATCAAACTCCAAACTAACATAACTGTACAGGACATAATTCATAACGAGCAATATTAGCATTATCCAATCACGAGATAATATGATTTATTCCAAATTTAAAATGCAATAAATTTTTAAAGTAACTCAAAATGCAACAACTGACATTATATTTGTAGATATTTATTATTATAGATATTTCACCGTCTAGATACTTCGGTTCCCCTCAAAATTTGTTTTAGTTAATACCAAGCTGTAATAGCAAGCAAGCGTTTGTTGAGATTTATTTTAGTTCAGACAGAATTGTCTCGGTTATAATAATTTATTGGTAAGTGTTCTATTTGTTGTTTTTATCTTTCTTTTGTCTACTGTTTACTAATGTTTACGTTTATTCACTTTTATTCACAAATTTGCTTTAAATATATAAACTTTTCTGAGACGCTTTCTAATATTCTGCCTAATAGTTATTGCATTAATTTAAGGTAAAACTAGTTGTTAACACAATTAAACTATTAAAATATTTAATCATTCAGTTAAGTTTTACTGATAATACACTAACAAAACTGCAAATTTGTATTAATTTTAAATTTTTGTATCCACGCTTTTTGCTCAAATTTTATGGGATACGAACAAATTGTGCTACAGCGTTAATTATGTTTTTAAAATCTCTTGATCTGAAAATTTTGCTTAGCTTTTGTATTTTATCGAAAAATATATATATATTGTCTCTGCTGGTAGCCCTACTGGCAATGACAGCGTCACCGGTGAGTGAATATATATATATATATATATATAAATGTTGTGGTGTCAGGGAGTCCGGCGTGTCGTGGGGTCGGCGGGGGCGGGGAGTGGGGGGCGGGGGCGCGCGCGGCGCGGGCAGCGCGGGCGCGTGGCGGCGGCGCGAGCGCCTCGCGCAGTCTCGCAGGCCCATGGAGATCCTCACCAGCCTGTATGCGCTGCTCTCTGGAGGGGTGAGTGAATAATGATTCCAGCATTCTAGTTTCAGCTACCGCATGATACGGTAATACTAATTTATCTATAGTATGTTTTAGTATATAATCTATAGTTCTAAGAAGAGGTGCCCGTGATCAACCTTAGGCCGAATCGTTGATAGTAAGAAGAGAGAAATATTAGCTTGATTAACACAGATATTTATGAACTTCTGGAAAGGTTTTTGTTGTTGGTATTTTGTTTTATGTTATATTTTCATTCTTACATGATGTAATATTACCTGGAATAAAAAGGTCGAACGGAAAAATGTTACCTAAAGGAATTATAGGTCTGCAGTATTAATCCATCTAGCCCTGAATGCTTGGGAATTGCCCTCAGTAACTCTTATTCAAGTTTTATTTGCAAGGAGCAAACTAACTGATTGTTACCTGATAAGTAATTCTTTTACTTGGAGGAAAAAAGAAAAACACAAAAAAGGTCCAGCGATGTATTTAGGTTTACGATTCTCACTCAGTATGAAATGCACCTGTAATAACTATTTCACGGGGATATTCTGTGATAGTCTAGTTAAACTACAGTCAAGCCGGCTCATATACGAGATGCAGCTGATTGTCTAGAGCCCAGTTTTATCAAAATAGTATTGTGGTTGTAATATAAACTAGGATTTTTAATATAAAAGTGAGGTGGTTTTTTGATGGTATCTATTCCTTTTGATGGTACAACAATATGATATTATTTACGTATTTTTACAAGACTCAAGCAACATAAAATTATTTATATTTTTAGAACAAATATTCTTAAAATCAGGACGAAATATATTACTAAACCTCACCGCAAAACTACTGTTCTTTGACATGTAGAATAATTAATTTTTATTTCATATTTGAATTCATCCAACAGCAAGGTATTAACCCGAAAATCGACTCCGTGGCCTTCCGTCTGCACTGTGGGGCAACTACGGCGGCTCTCTTGGCGGCCAGCGCGGCTTTAACCACGCGCCATCTCGTGGGCAACCCTATAGACTGTATACATACGAGGTGAGCAATACATTACATTTTATAAAAGTTCCACCATCTGATACAAGATGGCGTTTATGACAAAAATATAATACTTTTTTTTATACAAAGAACAAAAAGGTATTTCTGTTTATATAATTTGTAAATATTTACTTAAGTAGTGCACTAATTTAATTGTCTTTCCAATAACTCTGCAATGTTTATTAGTTGTAACTCGTGTGAGTGTGGTCAGCTATTTACAATACCATCTGGGTAATATCGCGGCTGGCTTTATACCAATTAATCGGTGTATTTTACTTTTTATAGCAGACTGGATTTTTCTTTTATGTTATTTTTAAATTAAATCCATACGAGACATGTTAATAATTATTTTGTGAGATATCATCATAGAATAGGACATAATGTACATTTAAATTCAGTAATTATTTAATCGGCATAATAATCTATTTAAACATTTTGAATTTGTATTATATCTTCCGTTTTCATTGTGTTTCATAAAGAAATACTGACATTAAACTAAATAAACTAACTTTGATAAAACTAATCGCAGTTATACAACGAGTGTGAGTTGCTTTCGAGTTTACACTAAATAGCAAACAGGGAATCAAAAAGAAACTAATGTTTGCTGAGTACGACACTAAACTAATTTGTGCACATTGTGACATATTGCGTTTACAATGACTTCCTTACTGATGTAACATTACATTTGTGGGTTTATCAAAGTAGGGAGAATATAAATACAACATAGTTTTGGGACCATTATTGGGAATTACCCAATGGGGATTTCGGAAACCATGACAAATGAAATGACTGGAATCCCTCGACAAGGGGAAACAGGAAAAATATATATTTTCCATTAGAAACTGATCCATAGTGTATATAAAATATATGTTTTGGGATAGTCCCTTATTTTTTATTCCAAAATATCTTAGCCATCATGTATGTATTGTCAAAATTCAAACGAAATAACATTTTTTCTCTTGGAGAAAATTCACGTGGCGATAAATTATTTAGCACCATCCGTCCCATCTGCAGAACAGTCAGAATAATTCAAAATACCCAGAACTTTAGAACTTGGTGAAAGAGGTGACTCTTTTTTATCACCTTAGAATGGTTTCGGAAGATATACATATATCCCGTACGAAAATCCGTCTGATTCTAAGTTATTACGAGGGCCAAACTGAAAGTTTTTAGAATTGGCCACTTAAAAGCATTATATTAAAAAAAATAGTTTAAATTTTGAAAATAGAACTCTTTACCAATATTATTGAGTGTACATTTCATTCATTTGTCATTTGTTTTACGATTTGGAGGCAAATTGAAAATTGTCTGTGCACGTCAGAATGAATTTAAGCCGAGAAAATTTTCGTGCAATGATTTTTTATGACTTTCGATGTCATTTAAGTCAACAAGAAAGTTATGATAGACTTCGATTGGCTTTTCACGATGAAGCCCCATCTCGTGCCACAGTTTACAACTGGTTTAATGAATTCAAACGTGGTCGAACTAATCTCACCGATGATTTGCGTGAGGGACGGCCTTCTACAGCGACGACTGAAGATAACATCAGTGTTGTGCGGCGTATGATAGAGATTGACAAAAGAGTGACCTATCAGCAGATTCGGACAAGTCTAGGCATAGGTATGAGTCAAGTGTACAAAATCCTCCATGAACATTTAGCGGTCAGGAAGCTTTGTGCCCGCTGGATACCGCATAATTTGACCTAGGCTCAAAAACTCCGCCGTGTTGATTGGTGCCGAGAAATGATCCAAAAATTTAACGGAGGTCACTCAAATGCTGTGTTCGACATACTAACGGGTGATGAAAGCTGGATTTACTGTTATGATCCGGAAACCAAAAGACAGTCTGCTCAGTGGGTGTTTCCTTCCGAAGAGTTGCCAACTAAAGTGAAGAGAGGTCGAAGTGTTGGAAAAAAGATGGTGGCCTCGTTCTTCGGAAAGATAGGTCATTACGCGACAGTAGTCTTAGAGGATCAGAAAACGGTTAATGCAGAGTGGTATACTAACAATTGTTTGCCACTTGTCTTGGAAAAAGTTCGAGAGGAACGACCTCGCAGCAGGATCCTCCTTCATCACGACAATGCCTCGTCGCACACCGCCAGGCAAACGATCGACTATTTGGTGACCTCAGACGTGGAATTACTGGGTCTCCCGCCATATAGCCCCGACCTCGCACCCTGCGATTTTTATTTACTTCCGGAAATAAAAGAAAAACTTCGAGGAAAACGTTTTATAGACGCCGAATAAGCAGTGGCTGCGTTTCAAAACACCGTCGAAGAGACCCCTAAGGCCGAGTGGGCAAGGTGCTTTTCTCAATGGTTCCATCGAATGCAGCGATGTATTGATGTAAATGTACGCTATTTTGAAAAGTTACAATAAAACTAATAACTTGCTATGCTTAGTTTTTGATTTTCTAAGAACTTTCAGTTTGACCCTCGTATTTACATCAAAATGACATCACCTGCAAATATAATATATTACATATTATTGTAACTGATTGGTCTATCAAATGTTGAAATGTCGTTCATTAGTTCTCTTAAGTTAGTAGTGGAGGCTGACTACGTCATGATATGCGGAATTCCGTCTATATAAAGCGTATAGTATGGAAGCTTTCATGAAACTTTTTTCAATACAGCCTTCAAAGTGATTTAACCCTTTAAGAATAATGAAATACTTGTTCCTTTTTTAAATTATGTAAAAATATATTTTTATTAATTATACAATTTCGTATCCAAAATATCAATTATAAATAGGAACACAGATTTCTTCCATAATGTTATATATTAAAAACCTATTCACCAGTAACAAGTGACTGAATAGAGAACATGTCTGACCTGGATCAAAAATGTTAACTAATCCTGATGATTAAACCCCGGTTTGACTAAACCCTGGTTTAACAGGGACATACCAGAAGACGTGCTGAACACATACTGCTGGATCCACTCGACGTTCACGGTGGCGGGCGAGGCGGGCGCGTACCCGGGTGTGCGCCCCGCCGGCGCTTCGCCCCGCCGCTACGGGAAGTACTACCAGTGGGTGGCCTTCATGCTGTTCCTGCAGGTACGTGCATAACAGGCTTTGACTGTGCTCTTACAGACGCAGTAGCTATGTGAGCTACATTTCTGACTTTCTCTTAATAGTTGCAACCTCTTCAATTGCCGTTATTATGCATAAGATCAGGTAGCAAGGTAGGTACTTGCAAGTCGGTGCTATGTGTTCTTTTTGTCTTCTAATGATATAAAAAAGTTTTTCTCGGAGGGGTCTATAGTTTGTGCTGTTTTTGAAGGTAAGTTGTAAGTGGTATTTCACAGGTGGTAAGTTGTATTTACTAGACAATTATGGGTGTACAACCTGTAGTGATTTTATTAAGAATACGAGTCGAATACTATTTTAAGAGAATTATTTTACTCCAATTTTTGTCTTTTAAAGCACTTCTTTCATTGAACTTTAGTTATATACGTATATATAAAATGACGAAAACTCTTTAAATATATTGGAAACTTATCCATAAATTTTGAGATGACAATTCTAATATAGCTGTAGAATTGTAATCTATGAAGATTTTATTAATATTAATCTTATATATTATCCATTTCAAGTCTTTTGGAATATATTCTCCAAATATTCGTTTTATTAACCCTTTGCACTCGAAGTGACTCTCGTATTATTTAATACCATCACTCAATTTTTTTAAGATTTGATGCGTCCTCATAACTATTTATATTTTCTTTTAGGTGATATATATTTTGTTGCGAAGATATAACGTTGTATTAAGAATACACTTAGTTAGAAACGAACTCGTTCAAAGGGTTAATATTCAATAAAGAGGATATAACTATGATATACACCCAAAGGATTGATTGATGTGTGTGTGTGTGTGTGTGTGTCGATAACCAATTACTTATCTTAGTTTTATAAGATTAACCTACAACTTGCATTTTATATAAACATACAAATATCAACTCTATGCACATCATAATTAAAGCTATAAATTTAACAATCTAATCACTTAACTATATAGATATATATACAAAGAATTTTAGCAGCTATCGGTTATACATAAAGGCTATAATTGTGTGATTGTTTATGTCCCAATAAAAATGGTAATATCATCATGCGTTTTCAGAACACGTCCTTTGATTGGCTCCTCTATTAAATATCACGATGGTATAGTGCTGCTGTGTTGTATTGGTAATATGAAAAATAATCGGAATACAAATAATTTATAAGTTACTATAACAAAGGAAAAATGTCGATAAAATAAAATTAATTTGCTACATTTATTACTTTTTTAGACGACATATTCTCTTAGAAACATATTCATAATATGTAATGTCATATTTACATATAAATATTGTTTAATACGACAATATGTAATTTCTTTTCATATACGTAGGTCCCGCGTAGCTGACGTAGTTGCTACGACGTAGCGAATGGCTACAACGCTTGCTACAAAGTATCATTAATAATGATAACGACCAATTAAAAGTATATTATTGGAAATAAAAAAATATTAATTATTGTATATAATTACCGAAAAAACAATAGTGATATTTGTATATAATTTTAATTTATATTAATCAGAGTGTACAATATTAAACGGCAGTATTATATTATTTGCTATACAAAATGATATATCGTCAACCATCAAATCCCCATACAATATCTCACTCAGTGATTCTCACATTTGTATGTATAATATAATATCAATCTGTTGTCTGTCACAAAGTCCGCGTTCCGGCTTAAGCCAGAATACAAACTTTTTAAAACTGTTTAATACGGATTTATGGCTTAAGCCTGGTGTAAAAAAGTTTATCAGCCCGTGTATCTGGACCTTGAATATAGAATATTTCGTGTATTATAAGAAAAAATATTACTATATTTCTAATATAAAATTATTATAAAAAATATAGAAATAGAAATAAATGACTTGCGTTCAACAAAATACTGTGAAATACCTTCTTTTTTTCAAGTCGGTAAAATTTTATTTTATTATATATAATTAATAATTGATTAAACTTTAATCAGGTTAATAGTATGTGATTTTTAATGAATGAATAAAATCTTTAACGCTGATCAAACTGATTTGAAAGGGGCTGCATAATAAAAGTGGCGAAGAGGCCATCATAGATCTTAAGAAGCCACCTGTGTCATTTGAACCACATGACCATGTACTTGAGTATGTACTCTGAGGTTATTTCTGGCTGGTCTCAATATTACGAATGAGAATAAAACATTTAAAGCGCATCTGTATCGCGATGCAGCGCTTTATTATTTTAATTTCAGTATTTGGTGATAGTTTTAATAGTAAAGTTTTCACCGTCCGCGTTACTTTATTATAGATATCTGGTAATATAAATAACATTGGGAGTGTTATGAAGTGTGTAAGTACCGGAATCCGAAGTATGTTAATGTTTCCTCGCCACTGTCTCGAAGTCGGATTTACGATGTTGGACATGTGGTGACAAAGTCTCTGATATGGCACAAGTAATAAGTTACAGCGATCTTATAAGCATTTGATAATATGTAATTCTTTAGATTGTCTTGTACATGAAGGAACGATGTCCCGAAGGTTACTTGTCTATCTGGATACATTTCCATTTATTAAAATTATTATAATAATACTGCTTACCCATAAAAAGACAATTATAAATATATGATTAAATTTCAAAATGAAAGTTATTAAATTATTGATATTTTTATGTGATAATTCATAAAATTTATAAAGAAATTATTTTCACTCCTTCCTATATCATTCTAAGATATAGGATGTAACATTATTATGTTAACATTATATTGTTACTTCTTTTAAAATATGACATCAAAGTTGACATCATAATTATATGTCAGTCAGATTTGACTAGTCTTTTGTTCTTTCAATATTGTCTGTATTTACGTATGTTTGTTCCTGTTTATTTTTTTTTTAATGTTAAAACATTTCATTGAATCTTTTGAAGTTTGGGAGATTTTGTATTTAAAATTTGTTAACCTGGAAATACGATCGACTGGGAAACATATAGCAGCATTCACTTCAGCCTCCTTTATTTTGTATTAATAGAGAAACAGGACCACGAGTTGGGTTCTGGTTATGTCAAAGCAACATAGGACCAAAATTCTGACTGGATCTGCCAAACTCTTACCTCCTGATCCAATGATTTATCCAGGTATATAGGTTAGTGTCATTATCTATTCTCAGTACCGGAAACCGTGATTCATAATACGATTCATATTGAATCATGCCTCAATTAGGTTCATGCCAAATGTTACCTTCAGTTTAATTACAATATAAAGACAAAGATATCAAAAAATATAATTTATAGGTTTAATTAAAAATATAATCATATTTATGATAAGTAATTAATTGTATTTTTTTATATAAGTTCTGAAAACAATACTATATAAGTGTGTATCCATTTGTGCCTGTATTTTTTTATATTATAAATTGGATCGATTATGATAAAACTTTTCACTCCAGAGAAACATAAGCTGTCTGAAAAAAAATTATTACAAATTTTAATGACCATTAGAAATAAAATTATAAATACAAAGTGGACATAAACACGGGCTTTTGCTAGTGCATATATACACTTATTAAAAATACAATTTAATTGTCAAAGTTTTGATTTCTCGATGATTGGCAGTAGTGTTCTTTTGATATTGCACCAGAATTCGAAATTCTATTTAAAAAAAAAGTTTAATAATTTCCAAATGATTGACAGGTGGCGTAAGACGTCAGTTTTGACAGCGACCTTTTGGTAAAAATACAAGGTTCGAGTTTTAAGACATTATCCGTTTCAAATTACATAAAAGAGTTTTCGTTTAGAAATGAAACTCTATAAAATTTTAACATTTGCTAAAAGAATAATTAAATTGTCTTTGCCAACAATAAATTTATATAATCCTTTTAACTATTTGTGACTAGAAATAATAGAATAAGATATGAGTATATTAGGGGAAGCTTGTGAGTAGCGTCAGTGTCGGAAAAAAGTAGAGGTAGCCGTCTGTCATGGTATGGGCAAGTTATGAGGAGAGATGAAAGGAATGTAATCAAAAAAGTTCTGGGTATGGTAGTGGAGGGATGCACAGGTAGCGGACGGCCGAAGAAGAGATGGATGGATGGTGTGAAAGACGATATGAAGAAGAAGGGAGTGTGTACAGAGATGAGGAGTACCAGGAGAGTATGGAAGGAAAAAACAAACGGCGCCGTCCTCAAAATTGGGATAAGGGCAGGAAGATGATTATACTCCTTTAAATATTTCAATCATTAATAATATACAATTAGTGTTAAGTACACATTTTAAACTGTGATATTAAAAGATATACAATAAGTCATCCAATCAATCAGTCAATGGTTAAGTAGACATTTTAAACTGAGATATTAAAAGTATAAAACATACAAATACATATATTGAAGAATTCGTTCGTGCATTTTATCTTCTAAAAATAGTGCATCGTTCCATCCCTGGAGAGAGCACTTAATAAAATGCCTAAGGTATTTTAAAATTTTTCTAGTTTTATTTTCGTTTCACATATGTATATGGAATTATAAATTTTCGGTTATAGATAAAAATAATGTCAAGTGACTTGTGTATTGCTATTTTTTGGATGGGTGACCGATGGGTAAAGTGTTTCTATTAGTCAGTAGTCATAATTGTATAATTAAAAATAATAACCTATACTTTCCAAATTACTTTGTCTTACCCAATCAGGCATTTTTGTTACATAAAAATACGAATATATAAGGAAGCTATTAACAAATGATTTATTATAAAAATATAATATTATTAAGATAAATATTAAAGTTAAAGAAATTACATCATTTATCATTGAAAAAATCAATACAATTTCTTCTTCTAATACATGAAAGAAAAACGCTAAACGCATTCAAATGACGGATTTAACGAATAACATTTATAATAAATAATAAAAACAACTTAACATCGTTAATGACACTATGGGTTTATATTTGACACGTCCCGACAGCCGATGATGGACAGATGGAGAGATCAACTGAAACCGTAATAAAAATTTTACTATCGATATTTATGTCAAATTTAAATTTATGTACGTTTATTTCATAGCTTACACAAACATTAAATTAAATCACTTTCTATAATGGTATGTCAAAATTTACACTTAATCTATTGTTGTTGGAGAGTTTCCAATAGTGTAAGCCGACCTCATTAAATAGGTATAAGTATAACAATCCCGGTAAGGCGGTAATTTTAATTATCTCCATTATATATGGAATATAAACATTATTTCGTCAGTCGACCCAATAACTTCAAATATGATGTTAATGTAGGCAATGACTGGAGCTGCACGCGTCCGCACTCCAACTTAAGTTTATAAATAGATTGCACATCGGTTCTGTATGTATTTAACGTAAGGAGCTTTTTCAGTGAGGCCGGCCAGTCGACGCTAACGTTTCGGAGCGCCGCCCGCGACCGCTCCAGCGCGCTCTCCCGCCAAAAAGAGACAACTTGTCAAACTGACGCGGGACGATATTTATATTACTTTTTTTTTTTAATTCAACTTTTCTATACGCGACGGTTTTTCAGCGAGTGGCTCTCGAACTCTTTCGTGAAACGCCGGTGTTTTGGCGACACGTGACATCTACCCTGGTCAGTGAGTGCAGACAAATGTAGATTTCCGAACGCGTTAAACGTTTCGGCGCTAATCACGGCGCGTAACCGTGTTTCAAAAATAAAACGTTGCCGATTCGAAACCGGAGCACCTCGAAGGTTAATGACAATATAAAAAGCGTGCATTAAATTATGTGTCTGAGCGGTCGTCACAATTTGGATTTATTGTATATTCCGTATTCCCACGTGAGTCTTGAGCGACTGAATTATCTTTACGTTACGCAGGTTTGTTTAAAAATTATTTAATCAAGTGTTAGTAATCCGATAGAAAGAAATATAAACGTTTTCCCTACCATTTTATAAATTTAGTTCGATCGAATCGCTGGCTATATCAACGTAAAGCGACCATAAAATTGTAAAAGCACCTTTGACATTGAGAGTATTTTATTACCATACCTTTGCTTCCATACGACCGACTATTTTTTTTTATTTATTTTTTTTTATATAAATTTGGGCAACGCAGGTCAGTAATTTGGGGAGTTGCGAAATGTTCCTCGATAATGCTCATAGTTCATCGCACGAGGCGTTTGGACAATGTTGACCCATATAACAGAGTATAACAGTCGACCGCTACAATGTACTACATTAAACACCCACTAATCATGTTTTTCAGAACGTTACGACGTCCGGATGTAATTCAATTTTTTTTTGTCTTTCCAGAATATATATAAAATGACTTTTATTGCACCGTAACATTTGGGTCAGAAAGTCAACGAGTGTTTTTTTTATTTATCACTAAATAATTTATTAGCAGATAAAAGGTTTATTTTATAGTTTTAAACAATTATTTTAATAATGTTAATTAAGATATTAATCAATTATTCCAATAATACAAAACTTTGCCATCGAATAGATTTAATCTATTTCAATATTACGACCTCATTAGGCCGTTTCGGAAGTTGTTTGGTTATCTGTGGTCCTCTGTTTCGCGCGCTTTTCCCGACCTAATGGCGCGACAATTGGTAATCTGTTGACGTACGCTGATTAATAAAAAATTACAAATAATACATATATATAGTCACAATAAACCAATTAACTAAAGATACCCCGAACTAAAGAAAATCACCCCGAGTTTAATTCTAAAATTTTGAATTTGATAGAAAAGTTAATAACATCACATGATGATCTCGAAGACTGATAACATGTCATTGTAGCTGCTCCTCCATCATTAATAACGTTCCCTGGCGAGGAGTTGAGACATTTCTCTAAACTACATATATCTGATTTAGTTTTCCCATTTTCCTCTACTCCAATAAACTGAAACACGCCAAAGAACTACAAGTTACAAATATTGATATTAAAAATATAACACAAAGAAATATTTGAACAAAACTCGGAAATTATTATTAAAGTGTGAAAAAGTGACTGCAACCGACGCTAAATAATTCATAGCCTTAATTCCTTGGAAGGAATTGAAATGGAATCAAATTATTGGCAATAATTCAACTGCAGTAAGTAATTCCCAAGTAACTGCCCAAAGCTATAGCTTTCACTTAATTGATCTGAATACCGATAGCATTACGATAGACATTATTAATTTGTTTGTATTTCTATAAATGATTACGATAACCATTATTCTGCATTTCGATACGTATTTGTTGACATCGTATATTAATGTTGTTTTGATGTTAAATCTTTATTACATGTCATATTGGTTTTTTTATGTGTAATACATAATAATTTGTATTATTTATAGTATGATACAGTTTCGTATTGTCATTGTCATAGAGAAAATGTTTGGTGGATCTTTCTTATTACATGATTAAGGTTGCCGATATTACATTCATTATTAACATAAAATTTCCTCATAAATAAATAAATACAATATAAAATTCTTAAATTTAATTATTTAAAATTATACACGTTACATTTATTCACATAATAAAATAAATTTCAAGAAGAATTCTCGTTAAATTTCTCTGCAGTGGACGTTCAAGAGACACTAAAATATAGCTCACAGAGGGTTAATATATAACAATTATAGTCTAAAAAAACTTTCAATATTCTATTTTTGTCTTAAATGTCCAAAAAGCGGCATAAACTTTCCCCGAACATGATACAAAAAATGTTGATACAAAAAAAGAAACGGTAATAAAATCCGCTGAAATAGATATAGTGGCATTCTTCTATTTTTATTCGCATATATCTGAATATCACCAGAAAATGCTATTGATAAATTTTATTACTGAAATAGAAAAACGTATGTCGTAATAAGTCCCGGGTTCGATTATTGGGTAAAGATATTGATATCATTAATAAAATAACTTATTGTAACCAAAAGTTTAAAAAGATCAAAACCTTTAATGGTAGGTAAGTTTGCGTAACAATGATTTAATTATATGAATAGTATAATACAACATCCATACCCCTGATAGTAACAGTCCCTTGGGATACAAAAATACATTACAAATACGATTGAAAAGTCATAAATCTCTTCTTGTATCTGGACTGTGAGCGCATGACGTAAGTGCAGGTGCCACCTACTTCTTTTATATATATGTATATATATGTAAGATTAGATCTGTCAAGGCTTACTGGATTATTTACTTTATGTATCTCGTATATTATGTACTAGTTTTTCCGTATTTTTAATCATTATATTTAATATACGGGACTTTTCCAACTTATGTCTTGATAGAATTACATGTTTTTTGAGAAGATTTAAGATTCGAGGCCAAAACATTAAAATTATGATTATATACTTACATATTTTTATAATTATAATATATATATATATATATATATATACTTTATAGTTGTTGTAGTAGTCCTATTTACTTTTAAAATTACCCTCATTATCAAAATACTTATTAAAAATTAAATATTGTAAAAAAAATACAAAAAAAACAAAAATCAAAAACATAAAAATCACTCGCTAGTGACGGACATGACCATAAATAATAACGGTATCGATAAAAAAATATCTATGTCATGAATAATCGAAATCTGAACCGGGGATGGGTCAAATATTTTATGTTAATCCAGCCCTCGTGGTTGTCTCCGGGTAATTTGCATACGGCCAATGTAGCAGAAAGGCTAGCAGATTTTTTGCCCGCAGATAAGCGCAAAATGAAGTGCCGATTATATTCCAGATATACTATGGAGTCTTGGTTAAGAAATTATTAATTATATCATACATAAATCATATTTAAATAATTATTACTGTATGTGTTCAGTATATTTTTACAGACAAATCGATATAACACTTAATAAATTTAATATAACTTGGTAAATGTTATTTATGACTAGACGTTATTAAAATGAGACGAGTCAATGTTAATAAAAATTTATAGTAATAAAATAAGACGAATGAAAATAAAAATACACATAAAATTCAGTTAGCATGTAAATAAATTCTTAACTAATATTTAATATTACTAAGTACCAAAAAAGATATACAAAGTGTAAAACCGAAATATTATATGAAATATTCAGACGCTGTTTTATTTTTCGCATCCAACCATAGATATTTGGATTTATAATATTTGCGAAGTACAGCTGAGAGTCCGTGAGGAGTCCCTCAGCGTTTTGATCCGCAGAAAATCTCTTAATTATACAGTCGATTGCTTTGTTTCCTTCTTTAATGGCGGCACGAATAAATAAAATGTACAGTCAAAAACATTTCACAGCAAAAATACTCGTATAACAAACCAAAAGATTTACTTGAAAGGAACTCGTTTACAAATTTATTGCTCGTCCTATTTCGGCGTTGCACATTTAGTCATTTAATTAATATTAAATATTATTTTAGAGGATTATAAATATTATAAATGGTACAATTAATACAATGTGTTTAAATTTAAATATCCAATTAGAGAATGTTCTAAAAATAAAACTTCAAAGTCCTAATTGGATACACGCATAGAGTTGTCTTGGAGTCACGTTCTCGGGCTGGTTAGTGTTGGTACCTTTACCGTATTACCGCCCTTATGTCTTGTACATTAAGGGCCAGGTTTAATAAGGCACAGCGTGAAGGGCCCTCGTCTTATCGAAGTGAGCGGTATCACACCGAGTGCCACTGGATTTCCCTGAACGTGAAGATGTTTGCAGTTTTTACACCAATTTGTAGGGATGATGGCCGCTTCGTGCTAAAGGAATCTGTGTCAGTGTTCCTGTGGGTTTCTATGAAACTTAGATAGGGTTGGGGTTATGGTTTGTAGGCGTCTATGAAACTTATATAGGGTTGGAGTCAGAGTTGGTCTACGAAACTTAGATATACAATTTCTTTACTTTTGGTTAATATCTTCGAATATGTCCTTAGCTGAAGAACTTTATTCCGCGGCAAAAAGTATTACTTTTTTTATGACGATTCATTTAAAAAAAAAAAAATTAATTATTTTACTTAAAACATTTTTGTGGTTTTTCTTATTGCACACTAATTTTTAAATATATTCATAAAAATATTTGAAAAATAAAATCATTTTTGTCTATATTTCAATCGAAGCCAACAGAACCATTGATATATTTGATTTAATCATCCATGCAAGTTATTTGTTATTGAAAACTTTATTGCACCCTATAATACCACGAAAAAACAACAAAAATGGACTAATAGACTAATAGTAAAGCTAGATACGTTGCTAGCTTTAGATGCATAATTTAACAAAGATATATAAAAATAACTGTAATTGCAATGACTCAATTTGAGGAGACAGAGACAATCCATGGGTATCCCTAATTGTTTGATTGGGTTTATTTTAATTATTTTAAAATAAAGCTTCACTAAATCAGTGAACTAGTGAATGCAACTGAAATAGGTCACGATGTATAGACCCGATATTCCGTGTCCTATCTCAGAACTGACGCCTTTGTTCAGTAGACGAATAGGAGAACTCATAGGTAACTTGAGTGGGGGATAAGTTTCTCTTTGGTTTTCTATTATGTAGTCTTTGTTATTCATTACGTGCTAATCATTTATGATATCCTGGTAGGTTTGAGGTTTTAGTATTCGTGTTTTAAAATCACATTTCACAGAACCGTATTAAAATTTCGCAATGCATTTTATTTTAAGTGTTAAAAAAGGACTCATACTAACGCTACAGTCGACGCAGTTTTATGGCAGAACAAAACAATTTTTTACTTCCTACCAATTTTTTATTTTAACTTCAGTGAAATATATTTTTTGGTCGAGTCCTTTGAAAGCACACTTGCGTTTAATAATTATGTAACTACAAGATGAAATTATAATATTGTTTATAATTCGTAATAAGTTTATATATTTTTTTTTATATAATATATATTTGGTTTCTTTGTCACTATTTAACTAAAAATATACAATAAATAGATGATGTAGAAAACAGTAAGATGTTAAATATTTTTTGTTCGTTCCTTATATTGTCTGATAGAAGGAAGTTCTCAAAATTTCTTCTTTTGCTTTTATCCTTCTTCTCTTCAAGCTTTAAGGATGGATCTGCCTTTTGCAGTCGGCTGATGATATCCACTTCCACTGTCAATGCCAAATCCGTCTGTGAACCGCCTATAACAGAACCTTGAGAATCAAAACCTTGATATAACAGAACAGTTACGTATTACAATTATTTACAATCGTAAATCCCACCAACAAATGCCAAGTTTATTTTTTCAATTCCACTAACATTGATCGAGTTGGTATCAAATGGAGTGAATATTTTGTTTTAGATGTTGATAACTACCAGACCGGCCATTACTTTCAAGGAAGTAAATTATCAATCTCACTTTAGGATTCATTTAATTCTTAACTATTACGTTTAAAATAAATATAAAGCTTGAATAGTGTAATGCAATATTGTGACAATATAAATATATATAAGATTATTCTATTTTAATTAAGTAATAATAGTTTGTCGCTGGAGACTATTGCATAACAAAACTCAATTCACTTTTGCGAGTCAAGTCAGGACAAGCTTTATTTAGAAATTTCGATATTCTATTTACGTTTTGGCAGTACATGGAAAATTATCAGATATATCTCAATGCACCCACCACTCAATTGTGGATTAAGCCAGCTAGAGTACAATCACTTGTTATTGCGGAAGTTTCGTGTTTACAGTATACTGTGTTCTGGTACTATGGAGGTAATTTTCTCACTGAAACAAACTGTTATATTATTCAATAATTACTTGTTAATCTTCTTGTAATGGGCTTTATTTAATAAATTATTAACTGTATTCATGTTTCCTAACAATATTATATTAGGTACGCAAGAATATTAGCAGAAATATGCAAAATTTTTTACGAAAAAAATTTGAATATATAAAAGGTCTAAGCAAGTGACAATTATATATATAATACTTTAATAAAGCGGTAAGAAGTACATATTCCAACAAACGCCCTGGATAGAGCACAGTCACACCGACGTCAATAATAAGTCATTTATATATATAGTATTTATTTTTAGACGATCACACTTAGCTCGGAATTAAAGCCATTGTTCTATATGGAGAATGGATAATAGATATACACTTACTTATATATACTCCTATCTGTACATATAAATACAATTGAAGTGTCGGATTGTAATTCCAAATTAACAGCTGGTGACTATACGCATATGAAAGTATATACAATACGTACATAAAAAGATCTTTAGTTAAGATTTTTGTCTGTCAGCCTGCTTGTCTGTTTATTCCAGTTAATCTCTTAAACGGCTGGGTCGATTTTAATATTATATTCACTAACGGATAGCTAATGATATGGAGTAACTTGGCTAATTTTACATTAAAAATCATATTCGTGAGCAAAGTCGTGTGCACAGCTAGTTATAAACAGTTTATATCGTAATGAAATGGTAAATTGAGTAATTTATAATCCACCTCCAATCCACAAATGAAGGTAACCTTCATATAAATATAAAGTAAATAAATGAAGATAGTTTAATTCGTACAACGTCAGTGTGGAAAGAAATATAATTCTTTCGAACTTGAACATCTAATAGATACATTTATAAACTATTTTATTTCTGTTTGTTATACACAAATTATCGTATAATGTGGATCTGAACTTTCGGATGTAGGTCGGGTTTGCTTACACTTTTATAATGGAGCTTATTTCATAGTTAGTAGGTGAGTGAATCAACATATAGGGTGATTAGATCTCCTTACACAATACACCATCTGTTGTTTAGGCCCTCTATAATATATTACATACTTTATAAGATATTACATGTGTGTGTGTGTGTGTGTGTGTGTACACTCTTTGGGATATGGCCTAGTGCGTGTACACTTTTTGGGATATGGCCTAGTGTATACACTTTTTATATGTCTAAAGTGAATATACAAAAATTACATACGTTTGTGTGTGTAAATTATCTTCCATATCAATATATAATGTGCATTTGTATTATTGTAGTTGAAGTTTGTTTGTCTTAAATGTCTTTGATGTTAGCACTTAGGGTGGTCGTGTAAAGTGTTATTAACATCATAATCGTATTATGGCGGATGTTTATTTCAACTATAGTCGATATGATTTATTCTTAAACAATCATTTAATTGGAACTAATACTTTAAATAAAACATAACTTAAAATAAAATAAAATATAATGGAGATGACGGATGTTAAGATGGATGTGTGGGGTGACAAGAAAGGATAGAATAAGAAATAAGTATATTAGAGGAAGCTGTGACAGAAAAAAATTGAGGTAGCTATCTGTCGTGGTATGGGCATATTACAAGGAGAAATGATAGGCATGGTGACGAAAAGAGTGCTGAGTATGGTAGTAGAGAGATGGACAGGTAGAGGACGACTGAAGAAAATATGGATGGATTGCGTGAAAGACGATATGGAAAAGAGAGTGTGTACAGAGATGACGAGTAACAGGAGAGTAGAGAAGGAAAAACATACTACACCGACCCCAAAATAGAGAAGAATATGATGACAAAAAAGTATTTTTGTTTAGGCAATATGATATAAGAAAATATGTAAGAAATATGAATTACAAAAAAATATATATAAAGTAGAAAAATAATAGTTAATGTCAATATATTAGGAAGATATTCTTCAAAATTACATAAATAAATATTTATTTAAATCAAAACCCAAAATAATATATTGAATAAACCGTATATATGAATGTACGTTCAAAGATATAGTTTTCGACGAGTGCGTTATTATTTATGGAGCACTCAGATCGCCCAATCGAGATTTATTACGTAAACTGTTATATTCATATACTATTTAGTTATTAAATAAATAAATAAACGTATCAATTATCATTATTTAAATATTTATAAACAAACCAATCAAAAAACAATGATTTTATATTTCTCATGCAGGATGCGTTGACACGCTAACTTTTGGAGTATTTACAGACGGACAAGACATAAATAAATATATATAAATCATGGGTCATTGACACATGAATGAACACTTATGATTGAATACTTTATTATACCATTACCTTTATCGCGAGTGTGCTTTGTGGTTAAAAATTCAATGTATTAACCCAGTTGCGGGCTATTTACGCACACGTGATCTCAGCAGACATCATATGTATTGCAAATGGATTCTGATTTCTTATCGTATCGAATATATTCGATTTATTGAATCCGATCTGTATTTTATTTGATTTCAACCTTAAGATTGTTATATTTATATATATAACGTAATAAAGTCATTATTAGTCCATTGTTTAAGTGACCACAATGGTTTTCATAAAATATTAATTCTCCTCAGTCTAATTATACTCCAATTTATATTCCTAACACATGCCAGAAATATATAACGGAATTTGTTATTAAAGTTGTTGAATAAATTAACTTTATAGTATTATAATTTTAATATAATATTTAAAATCGAAATGTAATAATAGATATTTTTTTTCAAATCTATAATAAGTATTAAACCTTAGTCTTTTTTAATGAATACATATTACACTAACTTTAGCCAGCGTCTTTGCCCGCATAGATGTATTATATAATAATTAAGATTTAATTAATAAATGTACGTAGAGCGCCCGCACCATTCATAGCCAATGGGGTAAAGGATATTTTTTCTAACATGACATAAAATATAGATTTTACCAAATTAAACTATAGAATTGTAATAAACGTACAAACACACAGACGAGGGATACTGCATAATTGCTTAATGCCTTGACGTCTCATGATGAGCGGCGCATCTTGGCACGTGATCTGACGATACCATCTGCAGAATCTATCAGTCAGACGCTTTCTCTGTGTTTTGGATCTGTCAATTCCAGGTCTTGTATGTTTGTCTGCCTTTATAGAATTATATTTATAACCAACTTTCTCACTAATTAGATATAGTGTTATTAATGATACTGAATTTTCCATTTTTAACGAATAGTTATATTAGATTTTTATATAATATTAATTAACTATGTTTTTAATTATTAAAACCTTTTTTAATTATGAAAAAGTAAGAAAACCTTAAACAGATATTTTAAAACTATCTGAAATAATTCCAAATATACATATATTCCAAATTCAAATTCAAATAATATTATCACAAAAACAGCTGATACAAATCCAATTGTATTAATCCAAATCGTCAGTTCTTATCAGCAGCCTTGGAGAAAGTTCTCGATATAATCCACGAGGCCGTGAGCGGGTACAAGCGCATTGTCATGAGCACTGCTAGGTATTCTTGAGAATTACAAGTATTAAACTCTTATACCAATGTAAGTATCAAGATCTATTAATAAATCTTCTGTTACTAACAGTATAAATGCATAGATTATTATATATGTAATTAAATTTTGATTTTATCCAAAAGTAGAGAATTACTTGTAATATAATTTATTTAATGTATTAAATACTGTTAACATGTCCTGACAAGATTTGTTCAAGGCTTGTAATCTTATTAGTCTAAGACCTAGACTGAGCGGATATCCGGTATCCGACACCAGCCTTCCGGGTCACAAGCACTAGTGTGAACTTTTAATTATATTTTTAAATAACTCATAAATAATTTATTACAAAATAAACTGTCTGTCCGTTTCTTGTATAACGAACAATACTTGTTTCATTTGAATGAAAACAAGACATAATTATTCAGATTATAATCAAAAAACAGTAACATATATTGGTTCATGTTCTAACATTATTTAAACATAATTTCACAAACATCACCAAATAAACATTACAGATCACAAAAGAAACAATTTGTATCAAGTACCGAAATACTGGAGCTAAAAGAGATCTTTGTATCACCGCTAAAGCCTTGCAGACTTGGCAGCCACTTTGACACTGGACGTACCGGCTTTAATAAAACATTCATTATTATATATTATTAAATATATATAAACTATTTTGAATGTTCTGTTATATTATAACAATCTAAGAAACGTAATAAGTCACTTTATTTTAGGGATAGTGTTAAAATGGACGTGATTCCGATAATGTTTAATAATAATAATTAATTTCGAATGTCCAACACGTGATGATCGTATTAATGATAACAACAAACCCTGCTAACTGTGAGAATGTATGTATGTTTATTTAGTATAACACTACTGAACAGATTTCGATGAAACTTCACAGTATTATAGCTAGTATAATAATATATACAAACATTTTGTAACACACCACCTAACGTAGTATGTAGAGTGAGGGAAGCCGCAGGTAAAAGTTACAAAACATATGTAAATAGTATTTTGATTGTAATTATAATGAAGATGTTTATAAGAAAGATAATTTTATGTCACTAAATGATCATATATATATATATATATATATATATATGTGTGTATACTATATAAGAATGAAAATATTGTAACACAGAGTCATACTTGTTTCTAAAACTGTCTGTAACATTTTAGATCTTTATATACGTATACATGTAATTGAAATATTACAGTAACATGATAAAGTAACCACTCCATATACCATAAGATTGACGAAAGACTTAAAAGTAAACTTCAATTAAAATTATAACACAAAACAGAATTTCCAGGTTGAGTAACAGACTAAAATAGATAGAATAAGAAGTAGTATGATTATATGAATGCATCAACATCTCTCAACGGATGGAGCGTATAATGCAATTATCATGATAACAAATCATCTAAATTTTTATACGTGCATTACAATAAATAAACCTGGAACGGTAATAAGATGGTAAAAGTGACTCCCACGGTAGCTTCAAACGCTTATATCGTATAAGTAGATAAAATTTATATTGTATTTATATTAATTACTATTGTGTTTAATATTCTCATATAAATTCGGTTTTTATTAGAAAGCTCTGTAAAAGAAAAGTCCGGTTTGGATATCAGTGAATTTATTTTACATACTTTTTTTTTTATATAGATATATCTAACTTGGTATGGTTTCAATAAAACTTTTTGAATTTAAATTCAATTTTAATAATAATAAGGTCTATAATCCGTCGTCTAGAAGTAATGAGAGTTCCTAATGAATAAATCATAAGATCATTACAATGAAACCAAACTAGTACCGGTTACACATAAAAATCGTTACCTTTATAACAAAATCTAATTTTTATCCGTCTGTACGTCTTGGTTCAAGTCAACGACTCTAGCTGAAGTTGGGTACAATGTATTAATAAGTTTAAATCTATAATATATATCTAGACGTACATTTGTAAACGAATGAGATATCCATACGTTGCTCCAGAACTACTTTATAGGATAATAGTGCTTATGTCATATGTCTTAAGGATACTTGTTTTGTGAATCATTTCTTATGTGAAATTTAAAAATATAACTACTACATACACACAAAAACATATAATATAATGTTTTATTAAAATATTAAAAACATACATCTCTATAAAGTTTGATAATACATACTTAGTTGCAGGAAAAAAATGCCCATTAATATGAAATATACAATATTAGATTTTCCATTCTATCCATTGTGCGTTTAAACACCACGTCCGAATAAGATCCGAAACGCTAAACTACGAAACTGCTCGATTGGTCTGAAGTTTACTCTTAACCGTTTGGGAGACCTTTTTTTGTGTTTAGTTGTCTCCAGAATGCGACGAGATAATTAGCTTAAAATTTTCTCATGAATGTTTGAGCCGAACGCGGATGTTATGTGTGTGACTCTTGTACAAAAAGTCCATTTACTAATAGATGACACTCATTTTCCTTTTTAAAAGGATTGACTCGAATATTTATAATTATGGTTGCCTGGATCATGGAACCTTTATTACCCTTTAGGGTTAGAAGTTGAAAGAATCCTATATTGATATAAGGAACATTTAAAATTCGACTTTCTAACAATAGTTTGAGTTAGCCAGAAAAAAAATTTTTTGCTTTTATCCAAAGATATGTACTACGTCGGATAATTCTGAATGCATTAGAGATCTCTTAAAATATTCTATCTATCTTCTTCTCACTTTTAAGGATCAGACAGAAATGATCATACAAATATTCTGTCAACCATCCATTATTGCTTTACTTTTAACGTCTTCTAAATATATAACATTATTTGTATAAACAAACAAATTGCCATTATAAAAGTATAGGACAAATAGTAAATGAATGCCGTAGCGTAGCACTGCGCAGTATTCAGTAGTTTGTGTAAGATTTGCACATTTTCATTTGATATTTCTTGTTCATTCAACCGATAATCTATATGGCGGTATAAATCAAAGATTTTACAATTATTTCTATTTTATTTCAGTGAATTTTTCAAGATTTTCATTTATTTACTATTATAATATCTCATTGTAGTGCTTTGTTTGGTATATATGTAAGTGTAATAATAAGATAACTATCTGTACGTTGGTCCGTTATCATTGGCCTGTTATCACATGATTAGTTAATAATTTAAAATTATATTCACATTTAAACATTGATAAATTGCAAATAAAATAATATTTTGTTCACCATCATAACATTGAAATATTAAATTTCAATCGATTCTAAGAATCGCAAATTAAATTTATATCAATAACAAAAATACGGGCCAAGGGCGTAACACAATAGCAAATAGCAAAAATTGTTTCTGTGATGTAAATTTGTTAAATAACACGAATGTCAGCGAGGCGGGCGGCGAGCGCGCTCTTTAATTAGATATTATTCATTCACTAATTCGTCACAGCTTTCGCTAAGTGGGCGTGTGTGATTTTGTAATTACATATATAACACACACACGCACACACACACACACACACACGCACACGCACACACACACACACACACACACACACACACACACACACACACACACGCACATATATAACACATTATAAGTAGCTTCCTTCCTAAACGTCATAGACTCGGTTCAGATTTCGTTTCAGTTAATAACTATTCAAAATACATTTTTCAGACGTATAATAATTATTATTGTATTTAAATTAAATCATTAAAAATATACAATAAGTGACGTTACAGATATTATGTTAAGATTTACTTCGCAATAAATAAACTTAATAAATTGTAACCAAAATGACTTTACCAGAACAGAGGTGGTCACGGAGCGCATTGTTAAAAATACTTTAACTGTTATATGTCAAGGTTCATTTTTGTTTGCGGTTTAATTTGCATTATTATGTATTATGGTTAAGCGTGAAATGTGTAATTTCCTATAGTAATAATTAACTTCTGTGTTATGTTTAAATTTAATTTGTTAATATAAATTATGAAAACTTAATTTAATTTGATAACATTATTATTATTAATTTATTAAAATCCAAAACTATTAATTTTATATCAATTTATCGAACATCAATATTCTTTTGTATTATCAATAAAAAAATGTCTAAGAAAATCGTTTTTCTTCTATGAAAGAGAGTGAAATATGAGCCGTTATCAGAGGAACTTGGCATTCCTCGCAAGTTTGATAAAATATTACCGGAATCGCTATTAAAACTATAATTCATTATTTATTAATATATTTAAAAAGTCGAACTTGTTTGGTTCAATCTTCCATCTAATTACAATCATGAAACAGTTAATAACACAAAAAATATTAAAAATAAATTTATCAAATGAAATATAATATCAGAAAGAAAATATTATCATATAATTTATCAAAATGGTTATCAAATATCAAAGACTATCCTAATAGTGTGTAATATATTCGTAATATACATTAATATGACGCCAATTTATATAATTTACGAGTTTGAGTTTGTTTTTTTGGTTTCTAAGAAATGAGACGAGTCACCTGCGCGTGTTTCCACACTCTTTGATGTTAAGAATAAAGAATCTGACAGATCTTTAATTGGTTTATGAATTGTTGTCTTGTTTTATTTTTATTTTCTAATTAAATTTTATGTTACAAGAATAATCTTAAGAATAAGAAAGTTTATCTTAAGATTAACTGTTTTATAATGTATCTCTACTTTATAAATACGTATCGGAGATGTACATTCATATTTTTGTTTTATCCACACCGCAGTTTGATCTTCGAATCATTATATACAGAATTTATAACTACGATTACCGTATATTTATCAACACGATATCTGAACTGTTTGTATCAGTGGCAAATTATATCTTAAATATCTTAACTTTTATAATTAAATTACTGTAAAATGTGTTTTGTTTTTTACAACAAAAGCTTTATATTTTGAATTATTGATGAAGAAAGATATAATGCTTGAAACTGAATACCATTGATATTGACGTTCCGAACGATTCACCGCGTTCATTCAAAACTTTTCAGACTTTATTTTATAGAATATCGATAGAATGACATCCGATTAATATTTGACATCAAAACTTTAGTATTCCGATGTATTACTTGCAGTAAAATATTTCCATGTTCATTTACATTAATTTATAGACAAACCAATTTTAATTACGTTCATACAAAATGAAAGCTAAAGCACTGGCTTGGTTTGTTTATACCAAATTAACTGCGAAGCTTTCAGATTTAAGAACCTTTACAAGCCCACTTATATTTGTTTCTTTTGAATATTCTAGTTTCAAGGTTTTCATAGATTTAAAGTATTTGTAATTATTCTTCTCTAATTATATTTATTTTAATTAATAAAAATGTTCAAATCCTTACCCTCTACGACCGCTCACGACACCGCGGTGCTCCGGCGGACCGACATCGTAGCTTCATAAATTACACCCGAGAGCCGCCCCAGTTATCTGGTTTACATAATTATTTCCTAGAACAACAGATTTACAAGTTTATCTTACAGCTTCACATATTATAATTCAGTGCTCACCCGATGACTAATTATCGAACGACGAGATAGCAAACATGGAAGCGCCCGGCAAATGACGGCGCCAAAAAACATAAATTATGAAACGTAGAAAATATGACACAATGGTATCGTTTCTCAAGTTCATAAAAATACCAAAAAAAATACACCAGCACAAACGGAGCCTCTGATAAAATGATAATAACTAGTTACACTGCCAGTATACAAAGTGCCTTACAAACATCGAACTGTAAGTGAAAACGTTAATTATAAAAATTCTGGTGCTTCGAAACAATAAATAGAGTAAACGAGACAAAATAATGTTAGTGAAGAAGACGGGACAAAAAGTGTGTGAGATCGGACTGAAGCGTTTAAGATGTTAGACGTTTTTCGCGGTTTAAAAAATCTCATAAAGGTGAACTATATACAAATCGATTCGCCGGTGTTCAGGCTTCACTATTCGATTACCGTGATACTGCTGATATCGTTCAGCCTCATCGTCACCACGAGGCAGTACGTCGGAAACCCCATCGACTGCATCCACACCAAGGACATCCCCGAGGACGTCCTGAATACGTACTGCTGGATACACTCCACGTACACCTTGAAGAGTTTCTTCCACAAGAAGGTGGGAGTCGAAGTTCCCTATCCCGGGATAGGGAACAGCCGGGAGAAAGGAAAAGAAGATATGAACGACAGAAAGATATACAAGTACTACCAATGGGTCTGCTTCTGTCTATTTTTCCAGGTAAGTGACTAATGTTAAGACTCAAAACACTTTCGAGGGAAACTGATTTCCCTTTCGATTATTCATCACAAAATCTTGTAAATCCTTTTAAAACAATCTGTTATCGCTCCGAGATCTAAAGTAAATTCACATCTCCGTGAGTCACATCCACTAAGGTTAGTGGTTCCTATTATTTTTGTACTGCTTCCTCACCGGACTTAGTCATCACATTCAAATAATTATAAGATATAAATACAGTTAAAATTTCAATTATCGTCGGAAGCGTTCAGATTATTTTATATACTGACTAATTCTTAACTAGATAATTAGATTGAAAGATATATCAATTTGTAATTTTAACGGGCAAATGATTTTTGTTTGCTTTAAAAATTCCAAATTTGTTAGAGAAGTGGGTTAGGTTATATTTAGCTCGATAAGGTAAGCTGTCGCAACAGACATATCTGCACAAAGCCCGTCTACTGTTTACACTGTCCCGTTTCACAATTTTTATTATCTACTTTAATGATCCGATAAACTTGTTAATCTGAGTCGTTAATCATACGGTATTTGGGCTAATCATAATATTTCGGCATTGCTATTTTGATATGTCAATTTGTTTGCAGTTTTCTTGATTTCGGTGTTATCATAATATTACATCTCCACTCTGGTATTATTTTTTGTTTAACGTATAATTAAATAATATAACATTTTTTTCTAAATCAAATATTATTGTTACATTTTTACAAAAAATCTAACCTTATTCTTTTAGGGTTGTCAGAATTTAATTGTTAAATATTAAGCTCGGTAAATAAAAATATTTTGTCACCCCTGCTCTGTTACTGATAAGTTTTAAGATTTTTACCCTTTCCAGGTGTTAAATATGTATCTTAATAATATACATAAATAGTACGTACTTGTAATATTACCCTTATAGCTAAGATTCTCAAAACAATGATACTTTAAATACAATTATTTGAATTTCAAGCTACTCGTATTATATCAAATGTAAGTTTACCTAAAAGTTTTTAAAAAAAGGTAAACTATTAAAAATCACCTTTGGTGCTAAGTGATGTTTAAAACTATTAATATTTTATTACCATCTGTCTGAGTGTAAACATCAATGCTTATACAACTGCAATTACCACCGTTTTCAATGTAAACTCACGCATTAGTCGATCGCTCATGTATGGTACCTCATGACTCAGCTCATCAAACTTGTCGATTGGAACTAAATTATAAGGATTGATATTCAACTTAAATATTTTAACGCGATATAATTATGAATCGAGTTTTTGGTCTTTAGTATTTGTAATGTCTTCATACATAAATGCCAAGACGAATTCCAAGTTTAACCATATTAAGATGAATCCACCGCAAGACCAAATATAACCAAAGGGATCATTAGTATAATATTCGCAAACGAAGCGTACATCTTAATACCATGTTTTGCATTCGCCGAGCAGACGCCATTCCCTCCACAACTACAAATGCGACCTAATTTACGGTTTATTCTCTCCCATAATGGTTCCTAGTTATTTTTAACCGACTTCCGAAAGCGTTTTCCTGAACCTGACATAGCATGTGCTTTATACGCCGCAGCGGCGAGAGCTTCCTTTGTGTGATATGTTCTTAAACTATTATATATGTTTCAAAAATCGTGACAGAGAAATGTGTTTTTTTTAATTCATATTAAAGTTCACAAAGTACCTTACATTTATGGACCATATTAAGAAAAGTTAGGTAATTTTCTAACTACCATAAAATTAAAAATCGTTTACCATATCATTACCAGTTAATTAGTTAAAGAACTAAATTAAAATTGCACCAGCATAACCGATAATATGTCATTACCCTCAAACACGTTCTTTAAAATGCATAATATATACCCTCATATCATAATAGAAGATTTTTGAAGACATGCCATTATCGTACAAGTGTTATTAAAAGGCCACTCACACTTGACGAGATAATCAAAATGTAGGGATCTCATCATCACGTAGACATCCTCGTAACAAAGACCTAGTCTAGTCATGAACTTGTTATGTTATGTTATGTTACAATATTATTATTTTCTTTTAAAATAGATAATTTAATATTAAAATATAGATTTGTTAAAAAATAATTTATCATAATAAAATAACATATACATTTTGATTCAATCTAAACTTTTAGCAAGGTCAAAGTGATTCATAGAATAACACAAGATAGCTCCGAACCAATCCATTTCAAACATCACTAACAACACAGAACCAATAAAATCCATAGACAATATGTTATTTAGTATCTTTATTAACATTATAAGATGAAAGTGTTGGTTTATTGCCTCATAAGCTTTGGACTAATCTTACGAGAATTTGGCACAAGTGTTACATCGGTTGTTATGTGGGAGCAATGGGGAATTGAACTTAAGAATAGATGCAATAAATTTATGGGCTATCCGGGTAAATTCCTTACTTATATCTTCACGTTGGAATTTATGTTCAGTATCAATACTTTATTTAGAATTTTCTGGTCCCGTGTTCGTGACTAAAGATTTTCATGAATCTTATAGGATTATTTTTACAGTAATATAGTTTTACAATATAACAGGGATGAGTTTAGCTTTTGAATATTTTTAATTAGGATAAGTGAGCAAGTCTTGTATAATACATATACATAAATATATATATATATAATGAATCTTGGTAATGGCACTAACACTTTCGTGAAATTTAGAATCCCGAAACCAGAAGTCCTCGGTTTGAGTCCAGATGTCTCCTTACCGATTATTTTTCCCCTTTTTCTGCAAGTTTTTACCATCCAGTCATCCAAGATTTACCAAAGTATTTTTTTAAGCGCCCTACTTTCTTTTATAGTATTAGGATTTCTTAAACAATAGTTTTGTTTCTTGTTCTCATCCTCTCCGTCATCCTTATTCTTATCCTTAAAATTTGATAAGCATATCACAACTCATTTCAGTACAGTAATAATATAAATGTAATGTATTACTTGGTATAACCTTAGATAGATGGCATTTTATTAAAAATACAAAGTCGCTGACATCAGCAAGTAACAACTAAAAGATCATTAAAAAAAGTATTGTCAGTATATCAAAATTTTACGTCTTTCTGACGTACACGTATTAAAGGTACGGACAGTAACTAATTATTATTATAAATATCCAATCCTGAATAATCTAGTACAATAACACTACAATAATTCCCATTATTAAATATGATAGAAAAAAAATATAATTTGACATTAAAACTATTACTCTACACATCAATAATTATATTTTAACCAGTATTCTTGTCTTTGTCATTTCAGCATATTAATAAATGGTGGCCGCCGTGAAATTTAATCATTCGTTAATATATTAAATCAAATTCGTTAATATATTTAATGATAATGAATGTATTACAAGTACATGGTATCGATGTATGTATGTATGTATATAAAAGCTGCACTAGCTTTGTCTGTTCCTCATTTGTGTTAAGTGAACTGCGCCCGCGGGACGGAGACTGCACGTGTCATTAATTATCCGCCATATTTGTTTAATGCAGACCTGTGTGCCAAGAAATTTTGAAACTAATACAGAAACAGATCGTAAAATCATTTTAAAGATATATTTCCTTAATTAGCGCGGGTGTTGTTTCTCGTTTGTATTGAATTACCCGTCAAGCCTCCGCAGCGGTTTGGAGAGTTAAATTTCTTTTAACATATTCATGGTTCATAGTATTTTTTAAGAAGTTCCGACAATTCTAGACAATTATAAACAAACTCCGACAAATGTATAGCTATACACATTACAAAAAATACTTATAGAATTTAATTTTAAAGTCAGCTTAAGTTGTCATAAACAAAATTAATAAAAACGAAACATATAAAACATTACAGGATCATAATATATTTTAATAAAAGAAAATATTTAAAAAAAAAGTACATTTTTAATTTAATTTTTTCGTATGACGTGTATTTATATTTGGATCATTTTTATTGTCGGTCTGTTTATAATTACAGCAATGTAAATTATTGTCCGTCCAAACAGTGTTTGGTTGTTTGATGCGTTATTAAACAAGTCGGCTCCCCACCTCAATATTTTTAACACTTTATTACTTTGACCCCTTTATGTGTAACGTTTCTATATATTATTCATTTTTTGTTTAAATCAGATAAATTTTCATGTTTATCTGCGGTCATTTATTTTGATAAGTTTGACGATGGTTTAATGTCTCAATTAGTTCAGACGATATCTTTTATATATATTTGTGGTAAAACTTGTGAGTTATCAATAAGTTCTTTTTAATTTTCAATAAGTCGTTGCTTATTTGTCGCCTAAAATAACTATTTATACATTCGTCTTTGTTCAACATTTCTCAAGTTTTTTTGCAGAAAGACATCATATTTAAAAAGTATAGAAAACTATTTATCATTGATGAATGAATCATTTTATTTGTGACATATCTTGTATATTATCTAACGAAACTGCGTATTCGTTGTATATTTAATATTATATTTGTATTATTATTATTATAATTTAAATATATCTTAGAAGCAAACACGTAAACGGTGTTCCATTTCTCTAAGCTCCGATCAGTTATTGATCATCGTATATCATCTTCGAAAATCTGGATTGGATTCTGTCTATTTCTGTTTATTCATTTCTAATCCCTAAATATATTGATTCTATTCGGATAAATGAAATCCTGAACAGCCGACAAGATTAGACTAAGTGCTTAATTTTTTTGATAATATATTCATTATACATATATTTTTTAATTATACCTTTATTTCGTATTAATCTCAAAATTTTAAGATATCCCAATGCAATTCGAATTTCGGAGACCATTACTGATATCCATAATCGTATGACCACATTGTTACATTTACAGCTCCTAACTGTAAACCGATGAAATATTGGTTCCCAAGTCGCTGGCCGATCATTAGTCGGTAAATTATTTTGTTCGTGAACAACTTCATTAGAATTATTCAATGCCAGTATGAGAATGTATTGTGTTAAGTGAAACAAATTTGTTATTGAATTAAATTAATTCAATAACAAATTTGAGTTTCTTGTGGTTCTTCTCAGACCAAGCGTTTGGAACGCAAGAAATCTATGTTGGAGAACGTCTTTACAGGTCTTATTTCGATAAGTATGATATCAAATTTAATTTCTGACTCATTTGATACACAAGTGACCACTGGTATTGATACTAGGGGCGCCAACAGACCCTCAATTTCGACTCGCTGCGCTCGCGAAATCTCGGGTTTCGGGGCGATTTGCATATTGAGCGAAGCGAGCCCAGTGTAATGACTCATCGTTTCCCATTGACTTCAATAGTATATCAGTTTTATTATTCCTCAACGACATGACATTTTTCAAAAATGTTGTTTTTTAAACCATCACCTATTGTGTGTCTTTTTGATTGCAAAGTTTCATAATTTTCCGTCAAGTAGTTTTAGAGTATTGATATAGAAATGGAAATTAAATTTATTGTCCACAATCACTCATAACTGGCTTATTAACTCATTATTAGAAAAAAAAAAGAACTGAAGACGATAATAATCATTGTCGTATAATATATTTGTAAGTTTATAAAAGGTTATATAAAGTAACTGAAATAAATGCACTAAAATATTTCATACATTTTCCTAAGCCGAGGAGCACTCGTCAGGAACGTGATGAAGATGCTGGGCTCGAGGACCTCGTGCGTCTTCACAAGTCTTTTTTACATCCTGTTATTCATTTTTTATTATCTCAAGACTAGATTTTTTAAATAGGCTAACAGTATTACAATATCTATCTCTTGATATTACAAATAATAATAATTATTAATAACTTTAATATTTATTGTCAATCTTCTTACAGAAAAGATTTGATACATAAAGTAACATAAACTAAATATTAAAAAATTTTTAAAAAATAGAAAAAAATACAGATAAGAAATACACAGAACTATTGCATAATATAGTGAAGTATTACAATCAAGCGTCGCAGTCATAACTCTGGCAGTCGGAAGCTCTGGCACGCGTGTTACACTGCACGATAAGTTTCAAGCTGGATGATTAACTATTTTATGGCTGTGGTCTAAATAAATTCATAGCAATTCCGATTTACTTATTAAGGGTTTTGTTATAATTATTGTCTTAAAACACTTTGTAAAGTATCTGTTAAAATTACAAAAAAAATCTCATTTCTTTACCTTTTTTTCATTCAATATCATTCAATATTTTCGATTTTATTTTAAATATTTGTATGGTTGAATGGATTTGTTGACAATATTTACTATATCGGTATAAATATAAATAATGTACAGTATACAAATATCGCAATAACTCCAGCAGTCGGAAGTACTGGCACGCGTATTTCGGACGATAGGTTTCGCCAAGCCTTGACGCTGGACACATCCGCCCATACATTGTTAGGTTTAAAATATAATACAATGAAATAGTTCAGTGCCATTTAAAAAAACAAAACCCATATAACATTAACGTTCAATTGAATCTCAAATAGTTTATGACATTTATTTATAAATATTGATACTAAAGTAAACATATGTATAAAAATGATAATAACATTACAAATAGAACTTTGATATATTATCTCATCTACTACTACATCTAACTATCTAATATTCTAGAATATAGTCTTCATCGGGACGGAGGTTATACGTTTTAGACTTCTACTAACTCTGCAGTATATCATAATATTAAAAAGTTACCACGAATTTCTTTTGTTTTTATGTCATTTATAATTACAATTATTATCCAATGCTATATCCTAGTAGTATTGTTATATATATATATATATATATATATATATACACCTATATACATATAATTGTGTTATTTGTTTTGTATAAGTGTGTCATGTGTTATGTTTCCTGGTCTACCAGGTCTTGAAATGTCAACTCGGCTCTACCATTGCGAATTCTTATGGAAGTGGTTTGTTTGATATTTTTTATGTTAGTTTCATATTCATCTTTAGTACATTTATTTGTATATATATATGTATCATTAAACGTAAGCAAGATTTAAATAAAAGACTATATCAACGTCATATATCAATTTATGTTATTTTTTTTATACAGATAATACTGACATGGTGATATGTGTATGGTTGTATGAATTAATATTACTAGAGATTCCCGATTCCCTACGATGTCTTACAACGAAATAATTAACATTGTCCTGAACGTAATTTGTATAAATTTATTTAAATATATAATAATACAATATTTGTGAAACAGTGATCACAATACATTTAAAAATAATGGGCTGAGTTTGTTGTGTGGTTCTTCTCAAAGCAGGGCGCTTTTGGAACCTTCGTAGCCTTATTTTATGTTAGTGTCTTTACAGAAGGGCTTATTTCGATAAGTATGGTATTATAGTCCTGACACTCCCATTTGATACACAAGTGATCACTGCTATTGGTTCGTTTGAAAAAAAATATAAAAATATTCGTGATTATAATTGAAAGTATTAAAAATATAATTGATAAATGAATTTAATTAATGACAGTAATAAATCATTAAGACTGTATTTTCTTGAAGGGCATCATGAATTTAATCGCCAAAAAAGCGGGACAGCAAGAGCTATTCATAAAATATAATGACTCCAGGACGCCATATTTTCGATCCGCCAAATGTTGCCAGGTGTCGTAAATCTGCACTTAATAAAGGGTAATAAATTGAAGCGATAGTTACATTGTATCATGGCCGTGAAATGGCACGTGCGGCCACTTACAACGCCTAAATAAAATTTAAATGACTTCTGAAAGTATTAACACCAAAAACAACAAACCAGTGTCGGCATATTACAGATACCCTGATTTTCTTTCATGCTTCCATATAAACATACTAACGATATATTTCAAGAGAGTTCCACTGACAGATAAACCTATTTTAAAAGTTTAAAATACAGAAACAAAAGATTCGCCAGCCAAAAGTTGTACAACAATAGAATAGACGCTTTTAATGCAATCCTTACATTTTTGTTCAAATCTTACGCAAGAAACATGCGAGAGTTTTAAATATTGTTTTTCTTTATTCCTCTGTTTCTAATACTATTATTACATAAAATACAAATATTTGATATAATTAAGTTTATTTAAATGTCGAATAAAATAACTAAATAGTCTTCAAAGCTATCATTATATTCTTTATAGTACACAATTCTAAATATACAAAACTGTATTAAATTAAATGAATGCTCGTCTTATATTTCTTTTTAGTGCAATCTTTAAAAAAGAATAAATTCTATACGTACCCTACTTTTACGAATCGGTTTTACATCCTGCAATATGTGGTAAGTCTACGTTCAGGCACATCTGTAGTTGGACAAAAAGAGGCAAATATTGTAATATTCTAACCGTCTTTAACATGACAATCTTATCTTTCCACTCAGTTGCGTGGTTCGTTGGAGCGTGAGTCGATCACTTGTTGCACAGCTCCGACTGGAGGCTGGAGGCTGCAATCGTTATACTTTGTACGCAACTAGTAGATGACGTTAAACTTTATACTTTCCCCGATATTATGGCTGATATAACCTTGAGTTTCATACTTTTTCAACCTGTTACTGCTTTTAAAATACTGAAGTGAATTTACTTTGTTCCATGTGAAAATGTACTTAACCTCTGTGGACTAGATTTAGAATGGTTCTAAGAATTATTTTTAAATGTCTTCCTCGTTAAGAATATCAATTTATCGTTGAGGTAAAGTAGCAAGAATGCAGGCAGTCTCATTTTAAATAGCTTTTCAAATTTCTTAGGTGAAAAATTTTGTTGTTAATGGTGTTAGATCTATATTTTCTTGCAAAATTAATATACTCCGTTACACCGCAATGCTCCCATGATGAAGGATCCCGAAAGGGTTAAATTTCAATTTAAGTAACAAGAGAATAGCAGCTTAAATATAAATAATATTAATTTATAACACTTAGGCGTAACTTCCAAAACCAAGAAAAATATTTTCCTTTAATATTCGACTTAGTTTTCGAATTTTCATCAAATTAGTGATCAGATCTTGATAAGCAAATTTCTACACATAACAATTATTATGGAAACACATATTGTGACCTCAACTATTAATAGATTTAATAGATACTATTAATAGTTTGTAAATTATAAATCCGTCGATAAAGCAATATTCAAAACGTACAACGTTAAATGTTCGTGATGAGAGCAGTGCATCATATCCATAAAGCCTTTACGATGCTGTCTAGAAAATACTTTTATTGATAACCATTTATAAATAAAATACGACTCTATGTCGATAGTCATAAAGATAAATATTGATAAATCCATTTAGAGATGCTAAAACCAACCATCCATTCGAAGTGATACAGTTTTATCGACTTAAGGGATTTATTTGTATGCATTCAAAGTCAAAAGTGCAGTAATATCACTATTTCACCAAATGATATTTTTAGAGTAACTTAAAAAACAAATATATTAAAATTATGCCATAATTACCCATTTGTTGATATTTTCTATTTGTTTGTCTTGTATACATTATTGCTCGAACTTATTACCATTATCAGTTTTAATCTAAATTGTTCCAGGCGATGCTGTTTTACGCGCCGCGTTGGTTGTGGAAATCCTGGGAGGGGGGAAAGATCCGGGCCTTGATGATGGACCTGGATGTGGGCGTCTGCACAGAGATTGAGAAGAAGACGAAGAAAAAGCTCATCTTAGACTACCTATGGGAGAACCTTAGGTACCATAATTGGTGGGCCTACCGGTACTACCTGTGCGAGGGGCTGGCTCTTATCAACGTTATAGGTTGGTATTATACTGCTGTAATTTACTTTATACATTGCAAATAAACACAACATTTGGCCACTTAAATTTGACAATTGTTTTGGCCTTTTTCCTTAAAGAGGACTTCATATCCCTACCCATTATGTGATGGAAGTAAACTATGTAATTCGTATTTTTAGATTAAGATATCATATCATCTAAATTCTCAATCCAGGACTTTTGTTAAATCCAATAATTAAAGTATTAATATTAAGATATACGTTATCATATCGATTTTTGGTGAGGAATGTAATTGAGTAGTATGTACGGTGGACCGGTGTTTGGCGATTCAGAGCGACTCTCGCGACACATGGCGGCCTGACATTTCACTTTGTAAAAACACAAGGCTGCAAAATGTGCGGTTTTTTAAATTGTATTTTTTTGTTTAAATATATATTTTTTTACATTATTATATTAATTAAATGCATGTTAATCTGCACTTCCTAATTACTATAAATCTGTAGATTTAAGTAGAAAAATGATTTACTTTATTTAAAATAAAAACCAGAAAGAATTTTTGCTCTATTTTAAAAATCTTTGTAACTTTATTTAATGATGAAACTTTTTAAAATGAATTCAATATGAAGCCATAATGAATTGTCCATTACACCGCTGTTTCGTGGCCACAATCGTCTAGGGACAGCACGGCCAGCAAATTTCGGCTGCGCTGAAGGGAGCTGTTTTTTGTTATTGGAAACGAGGATATACGGATGGAATAATAAACTCGAACCATATTTTAAGTAGTTCCCATTCAATGGTTATAAATTTACTTAAGTTAATTGGATTAAAACCTTTTTTTTTTAATATATATTTTACTTGATATTAGAAACTTTAATTAAAGAATTTTTCTAAAGTATTTTTAAGTTGATCAAAGGAATCCGAATTTATATCAATGTATTAATTATTAATAATATGAATTGTGCATTTAGTTTATTTTAAAACAATATAATATATAGATTGCGAAAATAATCATTACGTAACGATTAGGGAAAGTGAGTTGTATAAATATAAAACAAGACAATATTTATCATACAGTGTAATACAAAAACATTTTTTTGTGTCCAAAAATAGTTTGTACTCTCACAAATTGTAGAAATCTATATAACAGTTTGTTTAAAAAGCAACATAAAAAGCACATTTCAAAAATATCAATTCCTATTATGAATGTTGGCTGACAGAAAAACTGTCGGCTATTTATTATTTATGGAAAAAATGTTTGTTATAATAATGTCGTGGTCATACTATTTAAAAATAGTAAATATAATTTAATTGAGGGCAGATAGCGAACAGTATTTAATAAAATTGAGCAGAGTTTAAAGTGATTGTAAGATAGTTTTCTTTATGAGAATAATTACGTTTAGGTCAAAAAAATTATTAAAGTACACATATGTTGCACTTCAGACTTTACTTGCACTATGAATACTCTTTTATGTCGAATAACTATTAAGATAAAACTTGTTTTGTATTCAGGGCAAATGTTTCTGATGAACCGTTTCTTCGATGGCGAATTCATGACGTTCGGGCTGGATGTCATTGCGTACATGGAATCCGATCAAGAGGACCGAATAGACCCTATGATCTACATCTTCCCAAGGTCAATATTATTTTACGTAAAAATACTTTCTTATGAGTATAAGAAAAATGTTAACATTTTCATAGTTATTGTGATATTTAAATATGTATTTAAATATTTTAAGACTTGCAAAATTAATACAATCAAATAATACTATTTAATATGTAATAAAAGTTTGAAAAGAATATATCCAAAAATGCAAAAAATCTATATTTTATTAACAAAACGCTCGTATTGTTTCAGGATGGTCAAATGTACGTTATTTAACAAATTTGGTTCCTCCGGCGAAGTGGAGCGGCACGACGCCCTGTGCATTTTACCGCTAAACGTTGTCAATGAGAAGATTTACGTCTTCCTCTGGTTCTGGTTCGTCATACTCGGTTTTCTCACCTTCATCACACTAGTTTACCGGGTAGTTATCATTTTCTCACCCAGAATGCGCGTGTACATGATGAGGATGCGCTTCAGGCTCGTGAGGCGAGACAACGTCGACACCATCGTCAGAAGAAGCAAAATGGGGGACTGGTACCTACTGTACATCCTCGGAGAGAACTTGGACTCCGTTATATTCAGAGATATAATGCACGAATTCGCCAACAAACTGAATCACAACTACCAGCACCACATTCACGGCGTCCCGGACGCGTGACCTCCGATCCCGGGGTGGGTGTTCCACACGTGACTGACGTCGTTGCAGCGCGACATGGACCCGCCCGTCTGAGCGCTGGAACTCAAGTGTCAACAGATATCAAAGGGAACAGTCTCTTTGTTCGTATGTATGATAAATTAAAACGGGCCAAGTCGGCCGCCTTGCGGCACCCTCGCCCGGCCCGAACTGTAATTACGCGGAGTGTACGACAACCTCAAAGACTCGTTTTAACGGTGCCCGTGATCGTTAAAGTGCAATACGGAACACGCAATAATAGATTGTACTTAATGTTTAAGAATGTGATCTCAGGATGTATCCTATCGAAAGCCTTATTGATGTCAACGTGACGGCTATCCCGTTAGAGTATCTAGTGTTCAAATTTTAGATGTATTTTTACTTGTAGTTTCGCTGCTCGTAGTAACTGTTTGTCAGACCGCTTCGTTTTTTTCAACTCTAGCTAATACGAGAATAAGCACACGGATGGCACATCGTTTAAATTTTACACGACTTCTCACTTGCATATATTTGACAGACCAACAATGAAAATTAAAGCAATAATTAAAGAAACTAATAAGTAACGTAGAGTTAGTTGTAAATTGTAATCTGGTTCAGATACATTATGTATTAATACTCGTACCTATAGATGGACGTCCGATGGGACTTTTACCTGACGTACTTACCTTTTGCGCGCCAAAAGACATTTTACGTTAAACTAGTGAAATAATTCAACCATATATATAGTTGTAATGCAATATAATCAGCATGGATAGATATAATTTACTGATAAAGTAAGTTCCTTTTACTTAAAAATGTTAACATACATTAAAGTGTTCAAAGTAGTAAGTACGTTTCCGAAAACGACTGACATTTGTAAAAAAAATATATAAAAATCTATCATAGATCGATTGGATTGGATTGGATTAAATGAAATGTATCGAGAATTCCAAAAACCATTTAGAATTTAGATGGAAGATGGTACTGAGTAGGTGTTACTAACGTAACTAATACGTTCAGTGTCGCCGGAGTGACGACTGCCGACTGTAGTGAAACGATCAGTGTGTCTGTATGGTTAAATAACGATATAATGGCACTATTTATTTTGAATTTATTCCGATATTCTTAACACTAGGGGAATATAATCTTTTTGCATTTATAAGATTTTTTTTTTATTTTATAATTATCACGAAACACAAGTGTTTGTAAAATAATTTCAATATTTATTTTATTGTTTTTTGTTTATAATATTAAAGGAACGTGTTATTAATATTTAGCTCTGTTAGTATTGTTTAAGTGTCAACTTGTAATAAATGTTTTATTTCATTTTTGAGTTCATCTTTTTATTTTTAATCCACGTGACAATAACTATCAGGTATCATAAATTTATTTTACAATAACATCTTAAAATACGCCATGATACGATCAATGTATAAATTATGAAATAAAACAACAGATGTTCTGTGAATTTGATATTAAAAGTTTTATTTTAATTTATTTGAGCTAAATATTGCAAACACTCATCTAGTCATTAATAATATAGAATGGATGTAATCTCTGGTAAATTATAATAGATTGATTTACCTAATGCGTTTTGGTAATAGCGAATAAATAAATGTTTTAACAAAGAACATTTTCATTACCATTGTTTACATTCATTACTTTATTTTAAATGAAATGCATTTAACTTTGTTTTTTAATGAAACAGTATTGTATGTAAATCGCCAAATGTTGTGCCAAAGATACGGGCGATTAATTGGAAAGAGTTACCACGATAACGAATAAATAATGGAAATATCCTATGAGCTTTTATTTATTTCTATTTCTACATCTATTTTAAATGAATGCCTAAATAAAGTACCGCTACTGACAAATGGGTGTAACCGTAAGTATACAATAATTATAAAGTTAAAGTTACAATACTTATCCAAGTAAAAATACTATTATGAGTATTTAATTAATATTTATCTTATATTCTTATATAAATAAAACCGTAGCGTTTGCGCTTCGTCGTCTCTGGCTACCCCGCAAGGGATATGGCGTGAAGATAAATAAATAAATAAAAGAAGTAAATATTTATAAATACACCATTATCAGTTAAAATCTCATTACGAATTCAAATATAATTTAAAATTATATATTGAAATTGAGACGAATATTCAGGAAAACTTGTCCAATGATGTAAAAACAAATAAAATATATAATGATATTTATAAAAAAAGCTATACTAAATTATATTTAAGCTTAATCATAATAATCAATAAATAAATAATGTTATAGCATATTGTTACTATTTTCATTTAAACATCTGAATATATATGTTGCTTTTAAGTGACGAAGCTATCTATATTTACTTCCATACTAATAATATAAAGATAGAAGAAGATGTATATATTTGTATGTTTAAAATTCTTTCATTGTGAAAAGCTACTTTATAAGCTAATAAAATAGGTTACTTTCTCCTGATATTAAGAGTTCAGGAAATATGAACCACAAACGATAATATCACAACCAAATGTTTGACGATCAGCAAAATGATCAAGGTTAGCTACTACTTCATAAATGCCTAAACGACGCGAAATCCAACATTTACCAAATTAAAATCAGAAATAATGTTCCTTATAGCCAAAATTAATCGATCTTCTATGCGAGATTGAATCTTAAATGGCTTTCTAAAACGACTGAGTTTAACTGTTAAAGGGTAGACTGCTACCGTTTGTGTATCAGCACTTAAAATATAAGATTATTGAGCGAAGCGAGCGGAGCGTTCTATGTGAGAATTTCTGCATCCCATGTTCGGGGTTGGCAAGAAAACGGCTTTACCGATTTTCATGGAATTTTGCACATTTATAGCGATGGTTATTGCGATGGTTCAAAAAAAAAAGAAAAAAACCTCATTTCGTTGAGCAACAATCACCAAAAAATTAGTCCCATAGACTTCAATGTAAAAAAAATTCGCTATGTGATATTTGATTATTCTTTATTGGTTTCAGCTTTTAAACGCTGAATTGAAGATGGGTTACTCGCTTCGCTCAATTCGCCGAACTAAACCGAGAGTTTGCGAGCGCACCGAGTCAAAATCGAGGTCCGGTACGCGTCCCTAGTTATGAATAAGTTTTGCAAATAAATCTATAATGTCGAAAGGTTATGGAGATAAAATTAAGTGTTCGTATGATAAATACAGTTATAAATTATGTACAGCATAATATTAGAATAGCCAGTAAAGTTTTTTAACAATTAAAAAAATTTCATTGTCGATAATTAATTTATTGCGTCATATATTCTGGAAACTATCCGCATAACTTTTCCTGTTCGTTTTTATTATACCTTCTCTGACATATATTATAAAACTAAAACTTTACGGGCTGATCTCGTGACAGTTTAAGTACAGGTCAATTGCCGATCTGTCACATTATTGAATGAGGTGTGAATCAGTTTTATTAGGATTTCATGTTACGGATGTTTAAATGAAACATTTAGAAATATATCTTCGTATATAAATAATTGTAGGTTTAGATTATTTGGTGAAGATACCTTGAGCAGTATATAGAAGGACTTTCAGTCAGAAGATCACGTGCATTTGTTCTGATTTCATTCAAAACTATAATCCAAATTTATGACGTATAGGTTTGGTGAAAAATATTATTTCATACTATGCTTGTTTTTTTATGGAAGAGGAGGACAAACCAGTGTGCCACTGATGATACGTGATCACCGCCGCCCACTAACTCATGCAACATCTGAGAAATTGTTTTTTTTTTATACCATCTAGGTTAATGCTTGACTACATTCCACCTGATGGAAAGTGAAAATGTAGTCGTAGATCGTACGGCGCTTTAACCTTGTAACCTATTCACTCATCTCTTGAAGACACATACCTTTTGTTCTGACGGAAAAACCGACGCAGGCAAGCTGTTCCAGTCCTTCGCAGAACGAATTAAAAAAGACGAAGCGTAGCACTTTGTTCGGACAGGGGGAATGTCCACAACGTAAGTATGGATACATGCCGTGAAGGGGGACGAAAGAATTAATTCATTTAATTCCAACGCAAACTTACCAAAATGTATCCTATAGAATAATAAGAAGCTAGCAATTCTACGCCTGTGTTCAAGGCTTTGGAGGTTATAAGCCTCATTGCTCGCCTCTCAATTGAGTCCAGAACCGGATCTGTGCTTTGTATAATACAAGAAGCTGTCCCGATGTCAAGTACTGACGGACCTTCGCAAGAACGGCAAACTTTCCTGTAGCTACTCTTGCCCTGGACTCAATACACCGACCAAAATTGAGGTTCGAGGAAATCTCTAAGTCCAACAACTGAAGCCGGTCACGCATTCCAAAGATTTACTGTGGAAAGCCGAGAGAAAAAGGCTCTTCTTGGCGGTGAACAGACACGTCTTCATTTTGCTGGCGTTGAATTTGACAAGATTAGCATTGCCCCATGCGGAGACTGCCTGAAGTTTGTCACTTAAACGTTGCACCATAGCTTCTCTTTCTGACTGTACTTGATCTCTACTAGCCTGAGTACTCAGCAGATATCTTTCTACAACTGTGCTGTCGTCTGCATACCCATAGATACCGGGCCCCAGCAGCTCGTTAATGTGCAGCAGAAAAAGAGTTGCATAAAAAACGGACCCCTGTGGCACACCAGCATTTATTGTCAAGGGTTTCAGAACCCTTCTGAGGAACACCCGTCGACAACTACTCGGTGAGATCTCTTGTTTAGAAAGTCCGTTACCAAGCCGAGCAGACCAGGAGATATACCGTACGCTGAAAGCTTGCGTAAAAGGCTCGCATGCCCAACCCTGTGAAATGCCTTCTAGGCGTTCAGAGAGACGGCTGCTGCTTCTCCGTTCTTCTCGATGGCTTCGCCTAGAACGTGCGTAGCATACACTAGAAGGCCCCCAGTGAACCTATTTCGGAGAAACCCGTACTGTCGGTCACTAAGGAAATCATTACCTTACAGGTACGCTAGAAGGCCTGACACGCTCCATAATATCGAGTATGGAGGTGATTGAAATCGGTCTACAATTGTCAGGATCGAAAAGGCTGCCTTTTATGGGCACTGGTTGCACGTTGGCAAGCTTCCAGGATTTCGGCACTATTCCAGTCTTGAGAGAGGCGATACAGACGTGCCAATACAGGAGACAACTCAGCTACGCATGTCTTGAGCAGAATGGCTGGTATACCATTAGGACCACTGGCTTTATTCACATCAAGACGACACAATGCTCTCCATACCTCTTTATTTGCGATGCGGATTTCAGGCATCGAAATACCGCAATGAGGAAGATGTGCTGGAGAAGCTTGCCAGTGTCTAGATGCGAATTGTTAGCAAACCGAGAAGCAAATACATTCGCTTAATACTGTCGCTGTATGGACCGGAGAACCATACGGCTTCAGCAGAGTAGGCAGTGAGGGTAGACAGAAGTTCGACTCGATCGCTTTGGCAAGGGACCAGAAAGCTCGACTACCAGTAGGTCTGACAGACTGCTTTTCGCTATTCTTAGCGATTCGATCGCGACGAGCCTTCCGTAATGCCTTTTTATAGAACTTGGCAGCGTGGTTAAAGGCTCTCTTCTTAAACTTTCATCCGGAACATTGCGGCTTCGAGCATCAGCCCAAATGAGGTATACCGAATGTTTTTGGTCTTCCGCATGACCACATTTGGCATTAAACCATGGGCGGGCTTTGGCACCGATGAATAGGTAAGTCCACAAAAGAAATGAAACACTTCATTGCTTGATGTACCACATCGGTAATGGCGTCCGCGCAACACGACGGATCCAAAGAAGAGAACCAGATCTGCCGCCAAGAATAAGACGCTAAAAAAGTTCCGCATCTCATGCCAATCTGCTGACTTGTATTTCCATAACACCATGTGGTTCGAAACCTGGTTGGGAATATGTAAACACAGATTTCACCACACAGTGATCGGAGGTTCCTAAGGGGGAGGTGACCTCTACACGATACCTGTCCGGATCAGTTGTCTGCAGAAGGTCCAGGCAATTGGCTGTATGGCCTTCTACATCTGGTACCCTTGTCGCTTGCCTCACCAGCTGAAAGAGGTCGAAGAACAACAAACATGACAGGCATTAAAGTCCCCCAGAAAGACGAGCTGCGCTGAAGGATATTGATGCAGAGCCATATAAAGAAGCCTCACCGTGGTACTCAAACGGTAGACACAGGAACACAGGATTTTTTCGTTTCCTGTATCTACTAAAACCCATAGGGAAGAAAAAGTGGGGTCTTCAAGGTGACGGAGACGCAGGATACAGAGGTCGTTATGGTTCCGTTCCGTACACCCAGACCCCGGCGCGTGAGCGAAAGTTGTACTCTAACGAGTAACCGGGATAATCCCGGTACGCAGTACTCAAAGGACACTGTATCTGCGTCTCCGTCAAAAAGAGCAAGTGCGGTTGCTTTGTCTCCAGGTGATGGTAGACAGGTAGGAGAGTAGAATGCAAGCCCCTGACATTAGTCAGCTGAGAATGAGGAGGAGTGCAACTGCTGTAGAAACTTGATCTTTTCTTTGAACTTTTTCATAATATATAGGCGGTACGTATCGAACCCAACGTCGAAATTGGTGATGTCATGCCACTGGGAGGCTAATCTGGAGCCTGCGGGGACGCCCGAACCCCCCTAGGGATCGCCATTGGACCATCTGGTCGTCAACCAGCACGATGGAGCCATCTTGGAATTAGCCACCGGGTAGCAGCTTCTACCCGGTGGTTCTATTTGAGTGATCGAGACCAGGGATTCAAACAATACTCCATGTGTGGCCGACCTTGTGGTTCAAAGAGTCATTTCTCATGGGCAATGGCGGTAGAGATGACTAGCAAAAGTTGCACAAAATTTGCACGTTCCAGGCGGGTACCTTGGCAGCTGACCCCAATTCTCTAGCGATTTGTGATTTGCCGTTTGAAGAATTAGAAAGAAAAGTGTTATGTTTCTTTTTCAGAACTCAGTTTTTTTTTCAGAGTTCAGATCCTTAGTGACTAACGCATTAGCCCAAACTTGATACGTCTGCCGTTTGCCCAGCTGCTGCAGCCCAGACAGACGCATCAAATGAAGGCCGCAATCTGCCACCAACTGGTACCACAGACCTTGCTACAAATAGATCCATGAGTTGTTGTATCACATCAGTTACAGCCGCAACGCAATCACTTGGATCATAGAAAAGGAAACAAACCGATCCTTAAAGATAGGATGCAAAAAAAATCGCTTCGGTTGGTCTTGTGCGAGCCGGACGTTGAATGTGCACTACCTACAAGCTATGATGGGACGGAGAATATTTGCTACTCTTTCTACTTAAGGAGATGGAGGAATCTTCTAACAATAAAAAACAAAATTATGTTAGCTAATTCTGTACTGCGGCCAATACGACGACGGTATTAGACTATTATGATTCTTATTATCCAGATCTCAAGCAAGAACTTCTAGATAAGCTTGAGAGATTGAGAAAACAGAAACATAAAGATATGTTTCTGTTTTCTCAATCTCTCAGAGTAGGGATAAGAATAGAATAGAAATAGAATAGAGTAGGGATAAGAATCCCTACTCTATCGAATCCTATAATTTCAAAATACCTAAAAGAAAAATTTACCTTCTTCGACAATGATTGTCTATTTTTCCTTCGTTCTCGTAACGATTTTAAGTACCTAGATGACATGCCACCACGAGGCACAGTAGTAGTCTCTCCATGCCAAATACATCACTCAAAGTCCCTTAGCATTTCTAAAAAGCGTTAAATATTTTTTATTTTTCTATGTAGAAACTAAATGTAATACATCATAACAATTTTTTTTTTTTTTTTTTGTGTCTCTGCTGTTAACCCTACTGGCCATGACAGCGTCACCGGTGGAATGGACGGGTGCAGAGACCCGCCCTTGAAAAAGGGGAGCCTGAAGGGCCCCAGGGGAACGCGCGTCCTGAGGGCGCCTCCTGTGAGGCTCGGACCACGGCTCAGGACGCCGTTAGGTGGGAAGCGAGGGTTGGATGTGGGTTAGGATTTGACACTAACGTCCTCCGACGGTAGAACGCCGGAGCAACGTGCTTGGATGGGGGACACATCATAACAATATGTATATTACTACATACATTTTATATATCTATATATGCAGTATTAGAGTAGGCCTTGTAGTTTATGTTATATTACTTGCTGCACAAACCCCTTCTCATTACCTATCTATCACCAAGTGTCGTCTGAGAGAGTTCACTTGAACGATAAGACCGCCTTTGCTAGCATCTCATTTTTTTTTTTTTTAAGTTCTAGAAATGACAACTTTAAGGTTAGTGGTTATTGGAAGAAGTAGGTAATTGTACAATAGTTTCTGTAATTTAGGTATTAAAGAAAACTTTTGTATATATATGGGCTATCACTCAGTGGGAATCATGAAATCTCAGAAACTACTAGAATAAAATAAATCAAAACGAACAGTTCTCGAACTCTATAAAAAGTTGAGCCGTTTTTGTGTTAACCCATCTTGATAAATTTATAATTCTAAACATATTTTTATACAGCGGGCATTAACACACTGTAGGTTGTCGTTGAAGATAAAACCATTTCATATCCCGATTGGTGTCCAAAATTAGAGATTCATTCATTCATCTCCATCAAAAATATAAGTTTAAGTACTGCTGTTAATGATCATATTTCTATTTCTTTTTTTATATGTACAAACACATTCTTTCAATGCTAATTTAACGGATAAAAATATATAGAATACTGGATAAATAATAAAAGCTGGTTTAAAGTTACCAAATTACAGTATTAAATTGACGCAATATAGACGTCGTTCAAGGTTTCAGTACTGATTCCAACATTTATATAGTTGTCAAAGTCGGTAGGACTGAGAGAACTCAAGACAATAGATGTACCTTGAAATTCTTTCTAGGCTTGGAGCTGCAGCAAATGTTCAAAGGCCAGAACGGTATGTATATATATATATATATATATATTGGGTTATCTAGTATCTAGTAGTTATGTAAAATATTTTATAAACACCTGAATGTGCTAAACAAAAATCTTTTAACAATTTTTTTATAGTATAGTCTTATTCAATAATTATTATTTTATATTATTAATAAACAAATCAATTTGTTTGTTATGGCTAATAAAACAGAAGAAGTTCCTAAGGAATTACATATTTGTAAGTATTTTATGTTTTTAATATAAAACAATATAGGTTCATGATTCCCACCATGAATACCTACTATAGAAGTATATTTTTAAGCTTCGTGCTAGATGTATTGACATTCAATTATATTTTATTCTACACATACTGTTTTGTAAAAATATCAATATCGAGATTCGTATAATATATTTTAAAGTTGTCGTATAATATATCATGATTCTTAATTATTTTTTTTCATTAACCAAATTACCTACGTCACTAACAGCTCAAAAACATCCTTTTCACAATGTGCATTATCCTTGGTATTACTATTAACTCGGTAAATTATAAGGTTGCTTAAAGATAAAACGTGAATAAATTGTGCGCGTGCGTGTGTCTGTGTGCGTGTGTGTGTGTGTGTGTGTGTGTGTGTGTGTGTGTGTGTGTGTGTGTGTGTGTGTGTGAAATGAACGAAATGAAATGAAAGAGCATCAGTTTCGATGCAGTATTACTAAACTTTGAGTGACAGACTGAGACTATATTTGTAATAGGTATTACAATTGCGACTAAGGTTTTGTGATTTCGTATAATTAATGAGTTAATTAATTTTTTTCCATAATTTCAACGAACAAAATAATATGTATATCTTTGATAAAGTTCTAAGAAACTTAGTCCTTTTAAACATTAAATATTCAAGATAACATTCACATACTTTGCCAAACTTTCCAAATGAAGCTTTACAAGAAAGTGCATTCTTTACTACAGGAAACTGCCAATTCTGTTGTTATGTAAAAAATACAAACTTAAAACAACCAACTTCTGTAATAAAATATTATCTAAGAATACTAACATTACCCAGTTCCATTTTTATATATGCTATTGTACTTTAGCGATACACTCGGTGGCAAAATTATAACAATTTTAACCACAAAATGTTTATTAGAATGAAAAGCACATGTACAAGCGTTAAACCGCAAGTTATAAAAGAAAATCCTTAGTTTATTAAATATTGATACTATCTTTGTGCTACCATGCACGTTATTTACAACAGTGCTATGTTATTTTAAGAAAACATCGAGCACTTCCATATGATAATAATACACAAATTATCAAACGAAGAAAAGATCTTGCTGATCCTACTAGTATCACTAGAATATCTTTTGCCGGTCATCAGTTCATTAAGCTATCTAGCCATCTTTACAACATTGTTAATCACAAGTTGCAGATCTATCCAATGAATACATTCTTTTGTAAAAAAACAGTAGCAGAATGGCTTCTTTCTCTAAAATATGAAGAAGTGGAGTTGCTTTTACGTTTTATGAGTTGATTTTTACACCCACACACACATATGCACAGACGTACATACACACTTACACATACACAAACACACACTCACACTCAAAAACACAAACATGCACCTTATAGACTATTGTAATGTTTAATTAATAATTTTGTTTTTTTGTAATATTTAATTAATAATTTAGTTTGCTATTATTATGTTGTTATGGAAGAGCAGAGACTTCTGGCACAGGGATAAATTAACTATCCTTAAAAGAAGATTTCTACTTCATTTGTGTATTTATGATTATTTGAAGTGAAATAAAATTATTATTATTATTATTAGTACTAACATTCTCCGGCCCGTTGAAAGAACACTTTCTACTGTTTTCTTCAGCTGAGAGGATGCAACTGGACTAATGGTCTTTGTACACAGCCCTTTGTAGTTTTCATGTCCGCAACCCATTTCGTCAGAACCAAAAGACAGGCTCTCCAGACGACCCAATCGCCAACACGGAGGGGGAACGTGATATTCTTGGATTAACATAAAATCATTCTGATTTTTTTTTATGTTCGTTTTCATTTTATTGTCTGTTGCAATTCGCAGATGTATTCTTTTTGCCAACAGTTGCAAATGTCCTAAGGAAAATTTTCGAGTAGAGTAAATCTGTTTAAATTAGTTACTTTAGTTTGACCGTAATTTGACTTCGGTAATGCTGTCAGAAGCCTTCCCATTAAAAACTGCTCTGGAGTGAGCAACAGGAATATTAGGAGATGAGGACAGAGGATACAAGGGCCGACTGTTTAATACTACATCTACTGTGCAAACAAAGTGGAAATATCTCCAATAGTTAAATGACTATTGTACACGACGCTTTTTTAAGTGGTTCTCTGTTGATTTAACAATCTTCTCTCCGTCCAAATGCCGCCGAAGTGAGGAGCGCACGTAGGAATGAAAACTGAGAAATGAGACTTTTTTTGTGTTGCGTACTTTCAGAGTCATTCTGTTCTATATAAATTTTTAAAAAGGTTCCCACTTCTTTAACAGCGGCTACAAAATTGCGACCGTTGTCATAAAAAAATACTAAAGTTCTGCCTCTACGCGCGACCAATCTGCGAAGTGTCATGATGAATGCCTCTTTAGAAAGGTCATTTACCGACCCTTGGTGAATACATTTATAACGCAAACACACAAAGCAAAGACAAGTAACATTTTTTCAAGTGAATTTCCTAAACCCCTTCGGTATAAATTTTGCAGCGGCCCGGCGAATTCCAATCTAACAGACATATGGTAAATGGAAATTATGGGTTTAGTCGTGGAGCTGGAAGTGCTCCCATTTTAGGCAAATTTGTTCTACATCTTCAACATTATATTTTACACAATGGCCTATTGTACGTTTAGCTAAAAACCTACCAGCAACTGGCCTTACAAACTCTCCTATGGTCGCCAGTAAGAGTTGAGGAGCAGCGTGCATATTATTAATATAATATGCTCTCTTTCGAATAAGAATTTTGTTGTTGTGTGATGAATATAAAAGTATTAGATATTTTTTCTCATATGCATGCTAAGAAGCCTTGAGCGGCTCTATTAAAATTTTTTATGATCCATAAATAGTGATAACGATAAAATCTTTGATAAATCAATATTTAGAGGTTTATTTTTATGTAATAATTTGTACTATTCTGAAAATGACTGTATTTGAGCCACTGTGCATAGAAAATAAAATTAATTTCTAAGCTCATCGACAAATAAACTACTTATGCGTTTAGATGCCTGATTCGATCTGATGCCTGCTGCCGTATTTCATCACTGCAAAGCACGGCATCGCCTCCAGTACCATCCGTACCACTTGCATGTGTGGCGATCCACCACTGTGCGGTTTTTAAGGCACTTATTCCACGTACTCCTCGAATGTAGAACGAACTCTTCGGCGGTATTTCGAGATCGATACGACATAGGTACCTTCAAAAAAGGCGTATATTCCAAGGTCCGCTGCGCGCTTGTGAATCCTCGGATATTGCAAAAGCTCATGGGCAGCGGTGATCACGTATCAAGCAAGCTCCTTTGCTCTCCTCTACATAAAAAAATGAAAAATGGACATTGACATCGACATATACGAGGGGAGGTCCAAAAGTTCGTGGAATGGAGAGGATGGAGCGGGGGTAGGGGCACTCGCTTGGTGTCATACGAATCGGAGATTCATCAATAGTGTAAATACCGAGTTTCAACCCGATTGCGTCATTCGTTTACGAACAATCGCCTGCTGAACAAGTCAATCCGGAAGAAAATTGAAACTGTGGAGAAAATTTAACACCGCGCTGTGATAAAATTCCTTACCAAGCAAGGAAAGAACGCTCAAACCATTTTGAATGAAATGGGAGTCGTTTATGGGGAACAGTGCCCTAGTAAATCAATAATTTACAAGTGGCATGGTCTTTATAAACATGGTCGAGAGTCAATTGAAGACGAACCCCGCTCAGGAAGGCCAGTTGAGGTCACCACATCGGACATCGTCGAAAAAGTGGAGAAAATTGTACTAGAGGATGCCCGTTTGTAGAAAAAACAATTATCTGCATTAGTTGGAGTATCGGATACCACCATTTTGCGAATCCTACATGATCACCTGGGTATGACAAAAGTCAGTGCAAGATGGTTACCGAGAATGCTCACGCCGTTTCAGAAAGAGCAGCGCGTCGGTGCGTCAAAGCATTTTTAAGAGTTGTGTGGAGATACAACTGCACAGATTTTGGACGAAATTGTTACGGGAGATGAAACATGGGTTCATCACTTTGAGCCTGAGTCCAAACAAGAGTCCATGCAATGGCATAAAAAGGGGACACAACCGCCAAAGAAATTTAAGGTGACGGAGTCGGCTGGAAAGATGATGGCTACTGTTTTTTGGGATTGTGAGGGGATAATCTTGATTGATTACAAAGAAAAGGGAAGGACTATAACCGGAGAATACTACGCAACAATATTAGAAAAATTAAAGGGTGCCATCAAGGAAAAGCGGCGAGGAAAATTGACAAAGGGTGTGTTGCTCTTGCAAGACAACGCGCCGGTTCACAAGAGCAGAATTGCAATGGCTGCTCTGCACACGCATGGGTTCGAATCCCTAGTTCACCCACCCTACAGTCCAGACCTGGCCCCAAGTGACTTCTTTTTATTCCCCAATTTAAAAAAAGACTAAGGGGAAGGAAATTTTCCGACGACAATGAGGTAAGGGAGGCAATTTCGGCTCATTTTGACGGAAAAGATAAAAAATATTTTTATAGTGGTTTAGAAAAATTAATTCATAGGTCTAATAAATGTATTGAGCTTAAGGGTGATTATATTGAAAAGGAAAAATAGTTTTGTTGTTTTATTTTATTTAGATCCCTTTCATTCCACGAACTTTTGGACCTCCCCTCGTACAATCCTCGAACCTGCATCCTTTAGAAGGTAGAGCACCTGCTTCCTCCTTTATAAATTTTTAATTCAGGAAGTAAAGCCGCTGATACAGCTTATGTAACTAGCATTATTTTACATATTTACAAAGCTTGTGGAAAGATCTTGATTGAATTACTCGTGTATATGATATTACTTGCATTGGAATATGTCCGTTTTAAGTGTCGCGTTCGTATTGACACTTATTATATAATATGACGTTCTTTTAAAATGTTATTTACTTACATAATGTATAATTTGCTATGAACAATAATAGTATATAACAAGCCCAGGTCTTTCAGTCTTTCAATATAAATGTCAACTTAAATATTTGACTTTCTCTTGACGTGGAAAGTCAAAAGGAGTCAACATAGGAATACTTTAAATAAAAAAATATAGTAGTAGATATACTTTGCCAAACTTTTAAAATATTTATAAGTACAGAAGTACAAACACGTCTCTTTGCCAAAATCGTGGTAAAGTAAAATTACTGAAACGTGATATTCACATAATACATAAAGACTGCATCTGGAAATCATATGCATTTTACAATGACTATGTACTAGGATGTTTGATAATGTAAGAGTTCGATGTTCGAATAAATAATATTTTATCTAGTGATTCGTCAGGACTCTCCTAATTATGATATAGAAATTAACTGTATAAATTTTTATAGTTTTCCTTAAATGAAACAAATTTAAAGATAACCTTTATATAAATTATTAATATAAAGATCGTGAGTCAAAATGAAATCAGAAGCATATCTTTTAATATATGTGTAAGATCAAATAAAATTCTTTAGCACTTTAGTAAACTCCTGAGAGATTTTTTTCATGAAACAATTATGCAATAAATAGTATTATTTAAGGACGCTTCAACTAGATTCATGGAACAAAAATGTATTGTACGTAACATTTATTATTATAGCAGTGTATTATTTTATTTTAATATATTAATATAAAACCATTAAGAATATACAAAGCTTATTCGAAGTGATCTCCATTGGTTGCAATACAGTCCTTTAAACGTTGAGGCCAGTTATCAATAGCAGCACGCACTGTATGGGAAAATACTTCACTGCCAATTGTATGGACTGTTTTAGAGCTAGCCTTACTTTCTAAAACTGATCATAAATTATAATCCAGTGGATTAAGATCAGGACTAGATGACGGCCAGTCTTCAGCAGGACTACAGTTCAGAACGTTCGATTTTAACCAAGATGGATCAAGCTTTATGACCCGGCGCCGAGTGTTACTGAAATTACCATTTTTGGCTATTGAAAATGGTGTTGTTAAAGGGGTTAACTACCGTCTCAAGAATGGTATCTTGATACTTTTGTGAGGATGTATTGATAACTTTTTTTACAATAATATAGCTCAATAACCAAACCATCAATGGGGAAGCTTTTTTAGAGCTTTCAGCATAAATACGGTCATTTTGAAATATTGCTCAATTGTAAAAAATTTCTCATCCATAAACAAAATTGTTCTGTGACCTCACTTTGCGTACAGCTTAAGTAGTTGTTTTGATTTTTCCACCATATTCTTTTTAAAATTATTAGTTAAGAAATGACCAGTCTTACAGGCTGCAAGTCCTAAGTCATCTTTCGAGATAAAATATTTTATTTACGGACAGGATTTCCGTATACTCCGTAGTAGACAATGATCAGAGGCCCCTAGGGGTGCCTCAGCAGTGACCTGGTACTTTCAGGGATGTTTAGTCAGCAGAAGATCTAACAAAGAGGGCATATAGCTATCTACGTCCGGTAGACGAGTGTGCGTCTTAACCAACTGAGAGAGACCACTTCCCAGAGCAAAAGTTAAACACAGATCTCCAAGCATAGTCGGATCTGCGGTACCGTCCTGGGGTATATTTTTTAAAGACGTCGCTTTCATGTTAACACCGACGGAACCTAATAAATTTGGTTACTACACGTCGATCGTCTGTGAGAGGGTGGTCTTTCCCCAGTCGAGCAAATCAATATAAGCTGCAGTCAGATGATTACAGCTAGGCTCTACCAACTACAAAATTACAAGTTCGAATATCGTTTTCTTTTTTATTTCCTATCCTTATTGTTGAGGTTCTTCACTATATAAGATTCACAACTGAGCCCGATGACTGAGTGGTGATGAATGGATGCCTACAATTGGTTCTACGATTGGCCCCTAATTTATACTGGTTCGCACTGAGCGATACAAACCTCTGAGATAATCAAAGGAGTTGCGTTCGGTGTTTTGCAAATCGGCGTCAACCGAAAAGAGGTGATAGCGTTACTGGAGAGAAATATAAGAGCTCGGATTTTTTTACTGATACCGACGCCTTACCTTTCACCTATCGTAGGGTGCGCCTGCGAAAGTGTCCCAAAGTGAGAGCTTCATTCCATACAAACTCAATAAACTGTCGTAAAATAAGCCTTAGTACTTAGAGTTAGTTTCTATGGGTACCATACTAATATTTTTTTATTATTTATACTATTTCTATGCTCTATTTACAAATAATATTGATATGATGCTAATTGCTTATATATTCATAAGGTTTTTGCCTATTAAGGTAACATTAAGTAGTTTTAATTTAGAAAAGATAATTAGGGAAAAAACCTATTAATTTCAAAATTTTATATAAACAAAATTATATATTTATAGGTATGTTATACTTACTATATATATTTTTCAGTTATTTCTCATCTATCAGTCGAATTCAATAAATTCTGGACTAGCAACCATAGAGTACTATAAATTATCTCTGGCAAGTGTAAAGTGGCAACTGGAACGCGAATGTGGATTGTCGGTATTTCCACAGATCGGGACTGAAAAGTAGAACAATCAGTCGCCATTTTAGTAGAATAACATGAATTCAGTTTTACTAGCAAGGTGGTAAAGATATTATTTCATTACAATTGGCAGTTTATAACTGTGAAGTAAAGGTGGTTTTCAGGTAAACAATATTTCAATCACTATTTTATATGTATCAGTGTGCCCTAACAACAAATTCATTCGATATTCCAAAATGGCGGATAAGCAAATAAATTTAATTTATCTTTCTACGCCTTAAATTTCGATAAATCTAACAAATTTGAATACTCAGTTCAATTTTTTTTTATTCATTAATCTTTTTATAGGAAATAACCATGGAACCATCTTTGGATGCGTCTTTAGTGGCGCAGTCCATAAATTATCATGGACAGCAACTTCAAAAAACGTGGGAGGCAGAGCGAGGAGAGGACGATTTAACAAAAATAGGTGTAGGTTCACTAGATTTCGCGGTTTACCAGTCCAGGCATAAGCATCTCACTTTCCAAGACAGAGGAAAGCGTCTCAAACTGCATCAGTTTATTGCAAAGGAAGCTACAGCTCTCTTTGATGCATCTTTGCTGGACGAAGCACCATCATCATCTAGCGTTGGAGCTGAAGCCCCTACACCAGAAGATAGTAAGTAAATAAAAATTATAAATGTGGTATTAACTTAAGTGCCATTTAGGCTGTAAGTGGTTTGAGATTGTTACCTTTTATGGAGATGCTTAACTTTCTATTCCACCTACATATTATGTTTTTACATAAATGTTATATTGAAACACTCAAACTATGAGCAAATTATAGTATCCTAATATGAACTCAATCTTATGGTCAGTTTGAAATAATTAATTTTCTCCTTTTTTCAGATCTATTTGCATTAATGCCACCATTTGAAACATTTTTGAATGTTGACAAATCAGCAAGGCTTAGACACTTTTTTGATGTAAGTGCAGTTACAATTATTAGTTAAATTGCAATATAATGATATGTAATAACCAAATTATATATACATTTGCAGAATGTGAAGACAGGAGAGCTGATAATAGGAGCTGTGATCAACCGAACAGCATCAGGGATGATGCTTAAGGTGCTATGTACAGCGGGACCAACTTCTAGATATGTTGCTGATATCAATGTTAAGGTTTGTATATATTATATGAATTATTAGTAAATTTATTTACAGTTAAATTGTATATTACCCAGTAATATGAAAGAACTTCACACAGAAAATATTTGAAATCTATTAAAAATTTTTTATAGTATTTAAATGAAATTATTTTTCAAAATATAAAATGAAAATACTATCACAAAGAATTTTTAAATTTAAATATTTTGAAATTGTCGTGATCCTATTTTAGGACATTACAACACCTTTAAGTAGGGTATTACAACACCTTAATTTCTTTGAAACTTGGATCCTATTCACAAAATAAATTTTTCACAGTAGTAATATTCAAGAATGTCAAAAATAGTGGGCATAAATTTTGTCTAGTAAAATAATTTAATTCCATTTGTTGTTGTACCAAGAGATTTAATCTTATATTACACTCGAAATCCCTCTCCCTTTGATTACTATTGCCACAATGGGAAGAATTCACCAAAAAACATCTGCCTTTTTGGGTCTAATTACCCCTTTATTAATGTAAATTCCATGAAATGTAGCCATACAAATATTTAAATTCTCTAAATTATTTTATACTTATACTATTTGCAATCCTTTTCATTGACTGTAAGTCAAATATGCAGGAGTATTATAAACATTTTGTGATATCTGCTTGACTATGAATCTGTTTTCTTTATAGGCATTCTTACCCGTTGCAAATATCATACCAGCGGTAGACAAGAAAAATGTGTCCAGAAACTACCTGATGAATGACACTGTCTGCTGTGAAGTCATTGAAGTTATCCCCGACACTGACAAAATGGTGTGCGGCATGAAGGGCGTCACTCGGAGCCCCGAAGATCCGCCGCCGAAGCCCCCTCTAGGCCTCCTCAGCACCGACGACTTTCCTTTAGTATACAAGTATGTACATAGTCACATTGTTCACACTTATATCACAGTTTTCCTACACTTTTCCAGGTTTTTTGAATCACATTTTATATCACAAATGTTGCTTAAATATATTTTTTTATTGTGGATTTGTGAAATCAAGAACATTATTGTTGACAAGGAAGAGTTACGAAGATTATGAATTACACGAAGAATATGAATATGAAACTTGAGAATGAAGAGTTGAAGTCTCAAATAAAATGATAAGATTATTGGGAGATTTGAAACATCTCACCTGTGAAATGGATTAATAGTGTACAGAGAAATATAAGTTGTGACGGGAGTGGTTTGTTACACGGTTGTTTTTTTATTCAATGTTGTCATGCAATTGGTAGGGACATGCAAGAAGCCCTTTTTGTGGATAAATGTTTTCACTGTTTTCTGGTCACTTTTCAGTACAGATTATTACTACAAACACCCAATATATTGATTGATTGATTGATTGCACAATATTACAATTGCGAATTAAATAAGATCGGAATAAAAAATAATAATAAAATACGGATATTCATGGACCTTTATAGGCAATATTTGGATGAATCCTTACTCTTTATTGAAGAAGATGGTTTTGCTCTTCAGAATGATAAAATGTTTGTTTAAATGGAAAAGGTCAGTAATAGAAATAGGTTGACTGGTGTCTGTGAGCAGAGATTTGTTATTCTGTATTAAAACTTATATTTAATATTGCAGCAATATATCAGAACCCTTGATTGGACTTTAATGTAAGGGCATTTGTTGGATGTTGGAGTTATTTATTTATTAGACGCGGACTGGCCGGTGGCCTTGATAAGTTTAGCCGACTTGGCGCTGATGAGAGACGATACAATAGTTTGCGAGCGGCGGTGGTTTATTTTTTTAGGGTGTTTTTTCTAGGTGTAGCGACATACCCAATGACTCGTTTGCGTCACCTAAGTCATGCCGCGACATTGGTAATGTTAGCGCCACATGTCGCAGCGGCATCGCCTAATATATGATGTTATATTTATGTGTGAAAGAAATATAAATACAAGTTAAATAACGTTTTTTGAACAGCTCCAATGGAACAGGTGAGGACAAGTATGTGTGAAATTATGACTGAAATTAGGATCTATTCTTGAGACGCATAATTGATGTAATGTTGAATTCTTTCAGTCAGTAATAAGTGGAATGACTTCATCAAAATAAAAGGCATTGAGAGACTTGTCCTTGTGTTCTCATTTTTGATTTATATTTTTTTGACAGGAAAACAATGGAAATGAAGGGTGAAAGTTATGAAGCTATTTTGGAGAAGAGCCCTGGATTCAATAATCCAAACTGCGTCCAATACCTCTCGGAGCTCCTTGGCATTGCTAACATGCATTGCACCAATTTTTCAACATTGAGGTAATGTAACATTCATATTGTTGCTTATTCTTCTTTATATGAATAATAAGAAATTTTTTAATTATTTTTGCTCCTCTAAAAAAAATACTAATTTTTAATTTTTTTTCTTTACTAGGGGAGGATTTTCGGCGGCAGAATATGCGGATGAACTTCGTCAAGCTCAAGCAAGCAAATGGGCGTTCCGATCTGTTGCCGAAGGAATAGAACACTTCAAAGCGGGAAGACATTCTGAAGCATTTCAGTGTCTGAACAAGGCTCTGAGTATCGACCCCAGAAATGTTGAAGGTCTAGTGGCCAGGGGTGCACTGTACGCTAACAGTGGAACATTTAAGAAAGCAATAGAGGACTTTGAAACATCTCTAAAACTTAATCCAAATCATGCAAATGCACGCAAATATTTGGGCGAAACGTTAGTCGCCCTCGGACGCAGCTACGAGGATGAGAACAAAATAGCAGAAGCTCAGAAGGCTTACGAAGATTGTTTGGCAATCATACCGTTTCACGAGGAGGCACAAAATTCATTAGATTTTCTGAAGAGTAAGACTTCGACAACCAAACCCCTGATAGAACCAGCTGAATTACTTCTACCCGGTCTAACGGGAGCTAAGTCGTTTGAGATGAAGGAAACTCTGAAGCAACTATTAAATCTGACAGAGAAGAAAGAAAAGAAAAAGAAGAAGAAGAGAGGAAAGGGGAAGAAGAAACGTTCCAGCAGTTCATCATCGTCCTCCAGTGACTCATCAAGCTCGAGTTCTTCCTCCGAGTCGTCATCTTCGTCATCGGAATCAAGTGGTGAGGGGTCCCTTTTTTATCAAAGTATATTGAAACAAAATCTATTTATTCATATTTTTTTAACATGATTACAAAATAATGTTTGTTCATACATTATCGTTATCATCCAGTCAATGCGCACGACACTTTTAGTTTCGAACTAACTAATCAATTTAATAGAGTTGGTATATTAACTAAGACTTGTGTTTTTATGATTTAAAGCAATGGGGAGGGAGTTCAAATGAAGTAGCCGGCTGAAGGTAGTAACTTATAAAAAGATACATAACAGAAAATGTTTTAACTAGTTGACGATAGTTTATCTAAATCTCCGATACAGAATAGCACATGTTCCAGGCTCAGAGGGTCCCAATCGGAAGAAGAAGCGTCGCTCGCAGTCCAACAACAAGCGGCAGCGCTCTCTGTCTCCGCTCAGCAAGCGCATGGCCGTGCTGGGTGACGCGGACTCCGCCTCGCGCACGCACAACTCGCAGTTCAACCACCCCTACGGGTACCAGCCGCCGCCGCCCGAGGAGCCCGCGCCCGTCACCGCCACCTCGCAGGCGGACATCGACTACGAACTAAAGGTAAACTAATAATAATATACATCACCAGCTTTCTTTATTATGTAACTATAGATAAAACCAAAAAAAAATCCAAGAGTTAACCAATTCTATATCTATCTCCCTCAGGTAAGGAAGTTCCTAGATATGACCAAAGAAGACTCTGATTATGAAGAAAAAGTACGAAACTTCTTGGAAGAAACGGCGCAGTACAAACGTAACCGCAAGATGCAGGAACTCGGCCAGCAGACACAACCTGGAGCTGAACACGATAAGAAGAAAAAGAAAAAGAAAGATAAGTAAGTATATATTATATGTATTTTTAAGTTATTGAAAATGAGGTTGATTTATTTGTAGATTGCATGTATTTGTCAAAAAAATTGGGAAATCTATAAATAAATATGTACTGTCTGCTGTCTGTTTAATTTTTTGTGCGCACAAAACATTTCAAAGTTATTTTACGACATCACACACACAGATAGAAAAAAGAATTAACTTTTAATAGTATCAAATAAACATTCACATACATAATAATGTAAACAATATGACCTGTCTTGTTTATTTTAAATTTGTATATAATCATTTTTTTAACAGGAAAAAGAAGAAAGAATCAAAGCGTAAACGGAAGGAACAAGAAAGGGAAGAAAAGAGAAAAGCCAAAATTTCGCGCATGTCGAATAACTCAGAGTACAACCTACGCGATCTGGAAAATATCGGCGATAAGAAATTAAGAGATGCCATAAGGTACATATTGATACATGTCTCATTTGCAATTAATTTATTTAAATGTATAGCACTTGTTTTACAAAGTCTATTATTACATTACAGAAAAGAACTAAAAGGTAAATCTAAGAGGGATCATAGTTCAGACGGAGATTATGAAAGAAAACATAACGAAAAGAGGTAAATATTTAAGATTTTTTTTTTAAATTCTTTTATAAATACGGTATTCCCGATCGGGAGTGGTTTACTGTAATGTTATTAAATTGTAACATTAATTTTATTTACAGCAGGATACTAGATGAAATGCACGGTCTCGAAGAACTGGAATCCAAGTTGAGTGCGTACCACGTGATGGTCGAGAAGGAGATTGGCAAGCGCGAGCGCTCGCTCAGCCCGCTCGATCAAGTACCGCCACCGCCGCTCGACAAGCCCAAGTGGAAGATGTCCATGAACGCCGTCAAAGAGCCGTAATTATAATCAGTCCTGAAATACAATTTTAAAGATGTATGTGAAATTTTAATTGCTCTTTTTAAATAACTAGGCCGAAAAAGAAGGATACTCCAGTACAAAAAGGATACAAGGAGCGCTACGCGTTCGAAGATAGCTCTGATGATTCCCAGGATCCCCGCAAGGTAATCGAGTGTTCATTTGAAATACACCCATCTAAACGAAACATATCACAAGAATTTTTAATATAGTTGACTTTTCAGCCGTCACCGTCTAGCGGAGATAAGAACGTGTCGGTGCGTCGCGCGATGGCTATGGGTATGAAGGAGCCGCCGCCGCTGCCGTCCGCGCCGCCGCCCAAGAGCAGCCGCGAGCCCGACCCTCCCGGCACCGACCCGCCGCACGCACACACGCACACGCACACGCCGCACGCACCCGTGAGACAATACACATTAACCATTATAAACATATTGTACCTCTAAATAACTTAGAAATAAATCTAGTATTTGACATCTAATTACCTTATTTGGGGCGGAGATTCATTGAATTGATAACACGGTACGTAATTTGTAGAGCGACGAGACTGTTTGCCTTAAGTCGCAGACTCGAGCCCCGCCGTTGCTACGAATTTAATAGTTATGTAATTTTAAAAAAGCTTAACTCATTTAAAAGTCTAAAAACAGAATCCAAAATCAATTCTATTTTCAGCCGGTGCGCAAAGGCAACATAGTTCTCGACAAGTTCGGCTCCTTCCGCCTGGCCGTAGAGGGCGAGACGCCGGTTTCTGTGGGCGACGGTCGGCCCGAGCAGTTCATAACTCGCATCAAGCCGCCGACACCCTCCCAGCGCAGGCCGCGCTCGCCGCCCTCTCCGCGCAGGCGATCTTCCAATTCCTCCGACGATAGACGTTCAGCTAAGCGTTCTAGAAGCAGGTACGGTTTTTAGAATAAGTTTGAATCGAGAGAAAGAAACGGTTAAATATTGCAGGCATGAACTAGCAAAATTAGAAAAAGTAATTCAAGTACAAATAAATGAATGAAAAATAGTAGCTACATCTATTGTTTTAGTTGAATTAAAAAATAAATAAAGAGTTGAATTAAATAATAAATAAATAAAGAACTCCGTGTAGGTCCATGCCGCGCAAGTACCGCTCTCGCTCAGGCTCACGCTCTCGTTCCGGCTCTAGCGCCAGCGGGTCGGTCCCGTCCCGTCGGAGCCGCACCGTCTCGCCGCGGTACCGCTCCCGCTCAGACTCCTACTCCCGCAGCAGATCGCGTTCCCGGTCGGGATCTCGTGACAGGTGAGACTTCAAATGTTATATTTATGATTGGTTTTATAAGCAATTTGAATTCTATTTGCCATTTAAAATAATGATTTGTGTTTTCAAGTTAAAATATAATAACATAATTTTATCACAGAACGCGTCGTGTCTACCGTCGCGGATGGCGAGGCCGGGGCGGCTTCGAGCGGGGTACATACTACCGACCGCGCTTCCAAACTTACAATGGCGGCGGTAATCGTGGGAGGGGACGTGGGGACTTCCGTAGGGATGATGGACGACGATTCCAGCACGAATGGCGAGACAACCGCTCCCGTGGCGGCCGACCCTTCAGACCGAGGAGAGGAGGCGGCGGCCGCGGTAGACCGTTTAGGTATTCAACACAATTATATTAATCAATATTAAACTTAAACGATATTAGTGTTAGTAGTAGCAATAACTTTGTTGATATTAAGCCTATAATACTTATATTCTCGCAGGGGTGGTTTCCGTGACTTCCGCGATAGACGCGGCGGTCGATACTCGCGCTCCCGTAGCCCCGAGAGAATGCGAAGGTCCAGGTCATACAGCCCGGAACGAAGAGAAAAGGACAGAGAGAGGTTAGTGTAATTAACTAGATCAATATTACTTCACGGTTTTTGAAAATCTTTATCTTTGAATAAGAGGGCTGTGGCCACATTATCATTTCACATCGAGATAGATGTTTTAACTGTTTTTTCCGAATGACAGCCACCGCAGTGAAGGCGAATACGAGGAGGAGAGATACGTGGACAGGAAGGAGTACGACGGGAAGTGGGCGGACGGCAACGAGCCCGAGCGACCTCACGCCGACGACAAGCCCGAGGAGCCGCCTAAGGAGTAGACAACAACCTACCGCCGTCTGCAATAATCTAGCATAGGATTTAATATTTCAACTACTTTAAGGGTGCTTATATCCAATTAGTTGTAAATATTCGAAAATATACAAAATATTTTCGTTCAATTTTATTAATTTCATTATAGCTGTTGTTCCAAAATTATAATCGTAATTGTTTTATTTAGTAGGGTGATTGATAAAACTAGAGACCATTCCACCTTTAAGGATAATAATAACATGCAGTTGACACGTTTGTGGTTTTGTGTTGAAGTGCAAATTAAATGTTTATAAAGTATCTGTTTTTTGTTTTACTTTTACCCCAAGAGTAACCTTAAAACATGGTTCACAAAATCTTATAACTAGAGGATAAAGCCTATTTTTCTTAACATTTATGTTTGAAGAACATTGATTATCATATAATATAATTATATGATAATCTATGCATGCTTGAAAATTTTTATTTACTATAAGTTATGCATTGTTTCAGAAACATCTACATCATAAAGCTTATATAATAGTAATTAAGTTCTGACCATCCAATAATAATCTACAATAAAAAAAGTTCTCATACATAGAACAATAGTTGAGTCAGAAAAAAACGGCACACCTGATAACAACAACAAGTACAAGATAAATAATATAATTATAAATTATCATACTAATATTATAAAGAGGAAACATTTGTGTTGTAATGTTTTCTACTACTGGACCGATTTCAAATATTCTTTAACCATTAGAAAACTGAATAATCTTCACTGAGTGACAGGCTATATTACATTAAAAAAAATAGGACTAAAAAGGCAATAATGTAACCCAAGGTGTGCAAAAATTGGTTATAAAAAATCCCATGGCGTGCGCTGCGTAAAGTATTGATGATAGAACAAAAAAATGTTCTACAGTATTATAGAACGTATCTACAAGAAAGTCTGCGATACCATATATCCAACTACTGTAATTATGCCACTATAACAACTTTTTTACATGTTACAGTTGATAAAAATGCCGCCTATATTAAACCATACTATTCATTCCTCCGCACTAATTCTTATCCCATTAAATTATGTTTTATTAAAAACTGCTTTAACACCTATAAAATACTTTCTAAATTATTAAAATTGGACTTTCCATTACCACAAAATATCGGTATCCGGAATCCGGTATCGGAAACAGTGGGACATTATTAGTAAATTATACAACATAAATAAACATCAAGGTTAGCTTAGGAAGTATTTACAGTAATGAGCAATATTTATTACTAATATTTAAATACCTCATCTATCTCTCCATCCACTTAGTTTTTGTAAGATGTTTGTATAGGGATGAGTTTTATATTTCAAATCTATTTCTCATGTTTAGTATTTATTTTTTGTCTTGTTAGGAAAGTTAGGGGTCGTTCATAAAAGTTCTATGATTGGGAACTATAAACAAAATATTATTAATTCTTACTACAGGAAAAGGCTGGTATAATCTGATCTTACATAAAAAAATTGAAACTATCGTCCAATTTTTAAATACCTTAGGATATTTAACTGATTCAATATTGCAATAAGTTGATAAGATTTATTGTGCGTAATAAAATAACAATTCTTTATAAATAATTTCTTTTCTTACGAAAAAATCGTATTAAGAGGAAAATATTTGTAAGTGGTAGACCTTGTGAAATAAAATTATAAAGATTCCACACATAACATGGAAAACTCGCACGACATTGTTATAAAACTTAATTCCTTATATCTAATCTATGTATGGCAATAAAAAGAAAAAGTTATAGTGATATTTTATTATATAAATGAAATAAAAAATAATTCATTATTTTTAAACATTTTAAACCTAGTTTGATAAATATTATTTCTTCTTTTTCTTATTTTTATTATGGGTTGTACTATCGGTGTTCCAATACCATAATAGTTGAAGGACAATTGCCCCATTGGCAAGTGTTGAGACACAATAAGTGACTATAATGATAAAATCACCAGTTTCCTGAATGGAGGTGAATATCCTAGCGACACTGCCACCAAATAATAATAAACATGTGACAGCTGACAATTGACCCGTACTACCATTCTTGTAATTAGTCATAATTTGAATAGACTGAAAGAAAAAAATATGTATATTTAACAAGAATATATTTAAACAATTAAATAATACAAAATATGTTACCTTAGCTGCTAATATAATAGGAACATTTACAGCTTGCAAGGTCCATAATAGATCTGTGGGTGCAATTCCACTTACTACAATGGATACTAAGCCTACATAAATAGATAAAAATGCAGCGGCTGTTCCTGATGATCCCCCGTAGTGTAGTACTAAAGCCGCTATAGTTGCGGTTTGAATTGCTAGGAAAATACCATCACCCCAAGAACTGAAAGATTATTTAAAAAATTAGCCCTTAACCCTTTCGCTACCAGGGCCTCAGGAGACAAATCGCCACCACATACCAGACGTTTTATTATTTTAATATTATATCAATTGTCATAAATTTTTGTGTTATGTATTTATAACGTTCTAAGTGAAATTAGCAATTTTACACCACTAACATCCTGTATCTATTTTATTGTTTTATAACATAACCCATCTATGTACGGTACTATCTGGGACAAACTATTGTCATAAACTGGTAATGAGCTCTGGTAAGAAAATCGGGTCATCACATATATGTGACGCTGGTAGCTAAAGGGTTAAATATACTTTTCAATTATATATGAGTACATTGATATAATACATACCTAAATGGAAAATTCATAACATAGCTGTAAGCAAAATTTGCAGTAATTGCAAATAATTCCAAAAGTACTCCATAAATGTTAATTCCTTTTGCACTTTTGCTTTTAAGAATTTTTAAGATTTGTGGAACCTTAACTAGTATTGAACCAGCTATTATGCCAATACCGAGTCCTTTACTTAATGTGGTCTTAAAACATGGAACTGAAACAGTATTAGAATACAAATGTTATTTAAAAGAATGTAAGATCAGATATATTTTTAATTCTCAATTCACTTTATCTACATATCTAACTTACCATCAAAGAAATTGTATTTTACCAAATATTCGTTATAACATTTTTCTGATAGTACAGTAAGAATTAATCCCTTCAATAGGTCTGCCATTTTGTATTGATTACGGAACTTCTATGTGCATTATTCTATCGCCCAAGTTTGATCGTTTGGACGTTCAAACGCCAAGAAAGATTAAGGGCACAGCAATTCACATAAAAAAACTAAACTAAACTAGCATTGTCTTCATTGAAGGAAGCAAGCTGTGACCACAATTTTGAATTTTGACTTCTGTAATCTATAAAAAGGGGAACCACAATCCGGAGTCAAGAGTTTGCGAACTTTGTACTTTATAAGTTTTTGATATTGATCGACCGACGACGACACTTCTAAAGTGAAGTGGCATGAATTATAATTTATATTTTATAGTACTCTATGATTGTCACAGATGACTTGACATTCAGGACATATATTGACACTTGACGAGCCAACGTGTTATTTATGTCGTTCAGAAATAAAGAAAATTGTTAATAGTAAAAACTTTGCCTTTTTATTTTTATATTAAATGGAAGAAAACGAGCATGTCGTATTAAGATTATTAAATTGGTGCTGGGGATATCCAAGTTTGATATTCCCAGAAATCATTCTTTTCATTGGAGATATCATAAAATATCATGAGCTGATTGATAAACCGTGAAGAAAGATCTATATGCACCAACCAAGAGAGCTGGTGATTGCCTAAAACTTTGGAAGATAGCTTGGAAAGAAGCCGCCTTGTGAAATAAGACTTTTGCAATGTTGAATTGCAGATTGACAAGACCTGTGCCTTACATTCGTCGATGTGTTAAGGGACATCAGAATATCACCAATTAAACGATTGTTACCTTTTCAAGGATCGCATAGACGCTGGCAATCTTACATAACTTCGGAACTACGGTTATTAGAAAGCTGAGCTGAAACTGAAGCGTTAGTACAAGAATCCATTTTGGAGGACTTGTTCGGAGCATGATTACAGTTTCTTGAATGATGAATGATGATGATGATGAATTAAGTTGTGGCACCGCATAATAGTAAAACTCACACTCAACATAAAACCAATGGAAGGAAGGCTGGGAGAGGTTGCTAATTGTAGCTTTCGGGAGCGCCCAATATTAACCCGGGATTAGAATAGTTTGCTAGCTGTTACTTAATTTTTATAACATACTTAACAATTGCAGACAGTAGTATCGACAACGAACCCACCCATAGTTAAAATGTAAGGGAAACTTTACCCCACAGTTCTCGAACTCTGTGGACAGCAAAATATCCTGCAAAGTATGTGTCTTAATTAGGAATAATCTTTTTCTGGTACATTAAATACAAATTTGCTTAGAAGCAGCACATATAATCAGCGCCGGCCTTTGCAAATTGAGCGGCCTAGGCGACATGTTTGTCAACGTCCCTTAATTTTAATTTTAAATACGCGGATCAAGATGTGAAGGCGCACGGCGCGCTCTTGGCTGGAGCACTGCTAGTACCGACCCAGATCATCGGTATGGTTCCCACTCAAGTCTACAAGGACTTGGGAGGGGACTTGATATTATATTGTCAGTGGTCAATTGTAGTTTTAACGTGGTCCATTATACTATCTCTACCATGGGACCAATGTTGCTTATAACGTAACTAAACTTTTACCAGGTCCAATTCTTCAAAATCGCCGAAGTGACAGCAGATATCGTCCCATACACAGACATCCCGACTTGAACCTTGAGGTATAAAATTATGTGAAGCCTGTGCTCGCAAAAAGATAGTGTTTTTAATGTAAATATACACTTTAATTCTGTTTATTTGTCAAATGGGATAATGGGATAATAAGGAAATAAATAATAAAAAAAAGGATCACTATATTTAGTATCATAATGAAGTCCCCTATTAAAATATAAAATAAAACAAGTGTAAGTAATTTTGTAAATGCTTCTTTATTTGTCTTAACAATAATCAGCTGTTTGACAGAAAAGTAAAATGGCTACACAGCGACTGTGGACTTACTTGTGCTTGCGAATCAAACATGAATATATACATACATTACAAAATTAAATCTGTATCTATTGTCAATTAAACATAATACAACCAAATATAGCATGTGTCATTATTATTTAGTAGAATGTGTCAGATTTCTTTTAGTATGGAGATGCCTTTTAGTTGGTACTGACATTAACATTTCTTGGAACAAATTCAATGCACTCCAGCTCTTCAATAATTCCTTTAATATTATTGTACACTTATATAATGGACTGGTACTTTTCTGATACAAAAATGTAAATACTATGTTACTTTTCTAATAATTTAATCAATTATCTTTTGTTTAATGTCTGTCTGTATGAAAATTTAGTACTAATATTGAAGTTCAAATTGTGATTGTCTTTCTGTCTATAATAAAAATTAAATGAATGTCTTCTTTATGACGACATTAAAGATTTTCTGGCCTCTGAGTCTAAATGAAAAAGGCATCAGTGGCAGTATTATATCAGTTAAAAAATCTTTAATGTTATTGTGGGTGTAAAATGAATGAATTCAACGACCAGAGAATGAGTTAACGATATTGTGTGCTTTTTTCCTATACATTAATCTTATAACAAACCAAATTATATTAAACACTAAGCATTTGTAACAAAAACACATATCCTAAGTAAAATGAAACTTCACAATCGATTTATTCCTTCCGTGTGCTTTTTTAGTGCATATTGATATAATGAATTATGAAATTGTATTAAAGTAGAATTTAGTCTTGAATAAAACTAACAGAATGTAAACAGTTCCATGAGTACGCACAGACCTAAAACAAAGTATTATGTCATATTATTACTTATCGACCACATTATTGAGCGAAGCGAGCGTAGTGAGCGGAGCGTTCTACTAGAGACTTTTTCACATTCTTTATCACGAATAGGCTCGATAACTACTTCACAGAAAATAATGAAATTTTGCAATCAAAAAGACACATATTAGGCGATAGTTAAAAAAAAATTAAAAAATAAAATTGTCATGGCGTTGACGAATAATCGTCAAAAAACTGATATCCCATCGAAGTCAATGGGAATAAAAATTCGCGCGAAAAATTTGCTTTACGATGAAATCTCCTACATTATTGAATTTGTCCGCTTCGATGAGTCGTTACACTGGGCTCGCTTCGCTCAATATGCAAACGGGACCCAGATTTCGCGAGCGCAGCGAATCGAAATTGAGGGTCTGTTGGCGCCCCTAGTTAACACTTCGGCTGCGGCGCATTAGACGTTGACACTACAGTAGTACGGCTCACTTGTATAGCGTTTATTAAACGTAACGCGTATGCGGCCTCACACGCAGGTCGTGGGTATCGCAACGTAACGCATATGCGGCGTAACACACATTGTGGAAACTACAATATACTTTATCCGCACGATTGATGCATTGCATTTCCCAAGACATTGGTGTAATTTAACAAAAAACTTGTAAAGAATACAATATTATACTAATAATATGATAGTACATTATGTGATGAAAACTATTATAGAAATAATTCCTATATATTATGATCTAGTATTTATATATATTATATAATAATGTGGAAGTGCAACAAAAGCTCACAAAAAATATAAACAATAGACCACGCGCTAAATGGTCATAAAACACGCATTAACAAAAGTTTAAAGTTATACAGTACATTATTTAAATAATTATAATTATTTCGCATATAAATTATGAGGGTAGTTGTTTTTTATGTTTTAGTTTACGTGAGCTGGCGTCGCTGTCGTTCCTGGAGATATATTAAATAAATAAATTCAAATAAAAAAAACAATCATTAAAATGTTAAATAAATTGAAATATTATTATTAAAAATGGGTATTACCGCACCGAAGTTACGACAGAACAAACACAAACGGTTTGTTAACTCGCGTCCTTGTATAGATTTTTATTAAACACGGTGTATGTGTTTCAGATGCATTGTCGTCGTAATAAAAATTACACAAATGTTGCGAGACCGCACAGTCAAAGTGTTAAAATCACTTATATTTAATTCAATGCAAGAGAATTCTTTTCTTAATTACATAATTTATTCTATATACTAACTGATTGAAATGAAGTCAGATTTCAACACATCAAAGTGGTTTCAAAGAGAACGATAACTTCGGTCTTGAATTATTTTTTCCCAATATCTTCTTTTGTTCTTCCTTAATTCTTTTTTCTTGTTCTTTTTTCAACTTTTGTCTTTCTTCATCCATTTTTCTTTGTTCTTCTATCATTGCGAGTCTTTCTTCGGCCTTTAAAAAAGAAATTAATTAGTATATAATTATTTTTTATTTTAATATGGTAATTTTTGGGAAATACCAGTTGTTTTAAAAAGTATTATTGATTCAACTGTGCACATCACATAATAACCCTTTTATTGGCCAGGTTTGACCCAAATTCTCTATAATATAATACCTTCTTTTGGTGAATTTGGTAGATTTTATTATATGATATACCATATATTGCTGTAGGCATTAAAACTTGCTAACAAAAACCACATTTCTAGAGGTCAGTACAATAATAATAGCGATTGTAAAGTGATTTGAGAGAATAAAGACAGACAGACAAAATTAAAATATATATATTTCCTAATCTATAGCTATCCCAATTATTTTATTTAAACAAGTTTGCTTACCAGCTTGCGCTGTGCCTCCTCTATCTTTTTATTATTGTCAGCCATGATTTCCTCCAGCTCTTTCCGTTTACGAGCTTCTTCCTCCTGTATAATAAAACAATCATACAATACACATGTGTTGTACATCCCGATGTACTCCATACAGTTGCTTAAAGAAGTTACAATCGTTTAGAAAAATAGTGACATACAAGTACCCGTCAGAGACATTATCATGATAGACGAGCTCTCGATTTCTATGCTAAGTTTTGACAGTTATTGACAATGGTTCTTTCCCTAAGGCGTTTGAAACGTAACAGATTTATAAAAAACATCCAAAGGTATGTATAAACATAAATTTTGCTTACTTTCTCTACATCCTACAAGCCCACCACATCATTGTTTAATCATGATGTTTTTTGGTAACATCCCTATAACTTGTTATACAAAAAATAGTTTCAAAAAATACCTTCGGCTGTAACGGCAGGGTCCTCTAGCAGCAACTCCTTAAAACTCTTAGGTCTTCTTGCTCTTGATCAGTCTTCCGACCTGACTTATAGACTACGTGACTGCCAAGGACAGTCAAGTGAATAATTTTAAAATGCTAGCCGGCCACCTTTATGGTATTTACAATACAACAATTCATACAAAGGAGTCTGCCTTGTCGGTGCAAAGTGACATGCATACTGTTATTGATTGCAATGAAAAGTAATTATTGTATCAATGAGCGAACAAAAAGAATTTAATATACAATTCTCGTAAGCACTCGAACTACACCTGACTGGACCTTTAACAGATATGATCGAATTACAGTTTTATTAGTCTCTTATACATTGTTGGTATAATAAACATTGAATATTACATGTAGCATGTGTGAGACGGGAACGAGTCAGACTGTTCCCTCGGCTGAGTCACGTGCAAGAGCAATGTTTGTATTGCTTTTACACATGACAGGAGACTGCAAGACAATTACCTGTCTGGCTAACTCCTCCCTCCTCTGTTGCTCCCTTTGCCGTTCTAGTTCCTCCATCATCTCTTTCTCCATTTTCCGTTTCGCTTCTTCAACTCTCTTCGCAACTTCCTGTTCTATTTCATCTTTTCGCTTCTCCAGTTCTTCCTCAACTCTCTTCTTTACAAGTAGTTCTATTCTTTTTGCAGCTTCTTCTTCAACTACCTGAAATTATAATCAACATATTAAACATAAATATATTTTTCTTATTTAAATGCCTTAATTACTGTAGAATAAATGTTGATTTAAAAAGGCATTTTTACATTTTATTTTCCCTTCATCGAGCAATTATATAACAAGGTACATATGGGCAATATAACATCACACTACAAATCGATGCAACCAATATTGTATTAAAGTCTTTATATTTATTATTCTATTTTACTAAACTACCTTTCAAAGAATGTAACAATTTTTGCTATATATTTCACAATAAAAAAACATAATCATGAGCAAAGGCAATATATAGAATTCAATCTTTTTCTCAAATAAAGTTCTTAAATGTCAAAGCTATTTTATAATAACATTTTAAATAACCTATCTAAATTTCACTCACAAAATGATGTACCTTTTGTTCTGCTTCTCTGACACGTCTTTGTCTCTCCATTTCGGCTAGGCGGTCCACTTCATCCATTTTGTTGCGTCCTTTGGATTTTTTTCGACTACTTCTGTTTCCATCATATGAGCCTTCAGTGCTTGATGATGAAGACACTGAATGTGATCGCTTGCTGCAAATAAAAACAAAACCGTTATATTCAATGTTTACGAGAAAGCCGAAAAACATGCCAATTACAGACCATTTATAGACTGGTTACTCAAAAATCTATAAAATATGATATTTGCATCAAGGATAGACTTTTGTCTCATCCCTTTGTACAAGTTGATAATTTCAATACCTTTTTAATATAGACTTCCTGTTTTCCGTCCGCAGTGGTTATTTATCTGTTAGGATTTTACATCAGCAATAATTGTATTACAAAACAATCAATGATAATAATTTTGATATAATTTACGGCTTACCGTGATTTAGAACTTCGTTCTCTTGTTTTTTCGGCATGCTTAGAACTTCTGCTACGCGACGAGGACCTGTCTTTAGAACGACTCTTTTTTCGAGAATGTTTACTACTTTTATGATGTCGCCTTGGTGTTTTACTGCGAGATCTCGAACGACCCATGGTAAATTCTAATTAATCTTAAGCATTTACTACAATCCCAATTATTCGTTTTCTCACAACACATTACACACCACCTTTCAATGATAGCATTCTTTTAGTGTTGCCACTTGATAGTAGTCAATTGTTATTTAATTTTATATCAATAAAAAGGCAAACATACATTTTTCAAATATTATGAATGTTTTTTAGAACTTTATCATAATTATATTAAATATCATTATTTCTTCTATTTATTTATACTGTGAATTGTCAATAAACTATTAATTCTCAAATTTCAATTCTCCTCCACTCCTTATTGTTTCAAATGAATTAATAATAAATTTGTAAAATCTGCTTTTCGAATACTTTTAAATTTCAATGTAATTGTAATTTAATTATTCCATTAAATTATTATTTTAAAATATTTCATGGAAATTTATTAAGCTAAATAAATTATAATTATAATTATTTGCTTAAAAATTATTACCTTAAGGCAATATTTTAAAATATAAAATAATAAACAATACGAAGACGTTGTAAATATATGTTTAATATTTTTTGTCAAAATTGATTGCTACGTATTATTATGAAATTGTACCATGGACACAATACTAGACGTTATGCCTTTAAAAGTTTATTCTTTTGAACAATTTTGTAGTAAGCACAAAAAAATAAAAAAAATATTGTTAATTGGATCATCTGATAAGTTGTGCGACATTTATAATATTATTTTGCACGTAAATGCCTTATTTCATTGGTTTAAGCAATGATTAGAAGACTTCTGCAACAAAACATACTAATCTGGGCTACAACTAATACTCATACATTTCCCAAACTATGTCAAACAGGAAGGTGATTATAAAATTAAATACCATAACTAATCCTCAATAATTAATGAAAGTTTATTAATTATTGCTGATACAGATCATAAAAAAATTACACATGTTTATAATATTCTTTTTCTTTTCTATTTATAAAAGACACGATTTTTGTGGTTGCTTGTAAAACATCTTGAGAGTAGTCACTTCGTAGATTATGTGATTGGGAATACTCTCCAACATTCTTGTTTAAAGTAAGATTATAAAACATTTTTTCAATATCGTTTAATTCTATAATGCTGGCTTTACCTTTTGGTCCATCGTCTAATTTACTAAAACTAAATGTATTATCTATAGCCTTTTGAGATAAAAATTGGCTGATTGATCGTCTTAACAGAGACCTTATGTCAGTGACGCTTTTTACATTCTGAACAACATTCAACGATTGCTGTATGCGAAAAGATTCCTTATGCATTTCCTTGATATTAAAGCTACCTTCAGATGTAACCCTATCCATAAGTTCATCGAGTTGCTCGTTTATAACCGCCGCAGTCATACTCAATTCATATTCTGAAAATGTTTTATGTGTGCAAGTATCTCTGTCTTTCTTGTCAAGAAAAGCATAATCGTCTTCTGGCTGCTTCATTATATCATCGGTTGCGTGAAATTGTTTTATTTTATTAAGTACCGCTTTTATATCATTTTCCTTTCCTATATTTGGATCGTCGTAGGATTCTTGAATTTGCACATTTCCTTTATAGAAATATTCATTGGGTAGTGAATAGCCGCGTACAACCAATTCAGCAGCGCTCCCATATCGTGGTAATGAAATCGGCTGACGATAAATACATTCAAATTTACCTGTTTCGGCTTTCGGATTATTCGCGAAATCAATGACCACTGGAACAAGACAAAACATTTTTAAGCAATTAAAATAATTTATGAGATCATTAAATTAATATAATAGGACAATACAATCGAAAAAGACAAACAATATAAATCGACAGTACCTTTAACGATATCTGATATAACTGCAGGACAAATTTTGGCTGTGACCTGAGTGGTGTGGTGTAGATCTGGACATGAATTAATTTCAATTAGCCAAGGTTTATATTCTTTGTCCAAAAGGAAGTCACATCCGTACAGTTCAAAGCGGTTCTTGCTAACAGACAAGGTGTCTTGACAACCGAGCATTATACCAATAATTGAACTCTTCATTCCGGGATATATTATGTTATCCCAGACGTTATCTTTTCCTATTTTATTTAAATAATGCTTATATTTTTCTGAATCCCACATGTTATGGTTTGGTAATTCAGTGTGTCTTCCTTTACAATTGTTGTATTTTTTTTGCACAGCATTATTAGTCAAGTGAATAGATTCATGATAATTTTTCAAACTGTACTTTTGCGAGCTGAACTTTAAATAACAATCGGTGTACATCCATATTACTAGTGGATACGTGCTTGTTACCAAATAGTACTGTCTTATGTCGAATTTTGTTTCGTATATAAGGAGTGGTTCTTCTGTTGGTAATAAAATTAAATCTCAAAACTCTGTTAAAAGATAATAAATGCTATTTTGCATAACACTTACCAATATATTTTTGGATGACGTATTTCGAGTTAGCTTTATTCAGTATATTCGAAATAACTCCTAATTTAGAGGCCATCCGGATTCCTCTGCCTCTGGAACAGTAAGCTGGCTTAATTATCCAAATGTTGTGACAACCTTCGCAGCTCAATTGTGGACGATATCTGTGTACTTCTTTTAATATAAATTTTGCGTAACTCAAATACAGTGGCAATTTATTTCTCTTGTCGGATTCGAACACTTCGTCTTTTGCTATAACGCTATAATATTTTTTTAGAAATGAATTCCATTGACTGTCACGTGTTTCTGGAATTTCAGTATCTATGTCTTTATTTTGTTTTTGAAATAAATATTCCTTGCACCGATTTAGAGCAAACACTATCACGTTAAAAGATACTTTTCCTGTTTCTAGAAAGATAGGTCTGTCATTGGCTACCATTGATAATATCCATTTTAACAAACTCGTGCAGGCGGTTATTTTAAAGTCTTTTTCGAAACCTTCCAGCTCGCCAAAGTCTGTGATATTATAAGAACGAGGAGCATTTACTTCGGCTGTGTCTTCTATGTAAAACCAGTAATTTCTTTTAAGGGATGAGCACAAGCCCTGTTTTGAAGTCCACATTGCACCTATTTCTAGTTTATTGATTATGGTGTGGCAGTCTTTTGTCATGTCAATTGTGGTATCTCGACGTTCATCTCTGGTGCGCCAGATGAAATTAGGATTGCATTTCTCCACAAGATTTGATAAAAGCAATCTCTCAAGCTCATTCTGGATATCGGTTTTGCTAGAATAAGTCCCATTACGTATTTTAGACAAATTCATGCGGTTAGGTGCAATTTTTTCAACCCAACCCCGTTCGATCAAAGCTTTACGGACAGCATTGCAACTGCCGTACACGGCAAATATTTTGTTTTCCTTTGTGGCGTTTGTGGCAAGATTTTTAAGTTTCAAATATCTGTTAGCTTTGTTTTGACAACTGCAAATTACATAAGACTTCTCCTTCCTTGATAAGCCGGTGTGGATAACGTTACTGTGATGAGCCATTTTTGATTTCTTATTGTCTGATGGATACGGTGTATTGCTGGTAATTTTGTTAAACGGTGAAAATATTCTTTTAAAACTCCCCTTTTCAAAACTTATTTTCTGTAATAATACAGACAGATTCTTTTCATTGAACGATTTGAAATACTTTAATGGATTAAATATTATAACCTTAATTAACCTTAGTTCCCAGGTTTGCTCCAGATGTTGTACAGATACCTTCACCATTTACATATTGGGAATTCTTTTGTGGAAATGAATGTGGTGCCGTTATTTTCTGTAAATCCGTAACCGACCAGGTGTATTAAATCAATCTTTACACAAAACTTATTTAATAACAAACATACCTTTTTTCGCTTTAAAATTCTTTTTTTTCGGTTTGGCATTGTTATTCTTATAAACATTATCTATTGGAGCATATCTTACAATAAATACACTCTTTTATCTATATTATTAAAGAAAAATAATAAATAAAGTTAATAAAAAAATACTATACGTTCTAAGATATTTAGATTTATAGTGGGATATATTTAATTTAATATTTTGTTTTTTAATAAACCGACCAAGGGCTTACCCTTAAATTATTAACAAAACATGATACCTTTGGGTGTTGTTCAATCATTTTTATTTCATTTTTTTTCATATAAAATACATGTTACATATTCATTACAAAAAATTTAAATGTCTATTTCATTTAACGTCAATAATGTCAGAAAAGTAAATATAGTTGGCAGTTATTTGATATCTTATTCTCTGTGGGATCTGGGATAGGAGTGCATGGAAAAAACAGGATCTAAAGGGTAGTAGGCAACCTGAAAACATAATTAATTAGTCGATATAATAAATAAATATTTTTATTTGTACGCATAACATTTTAAAATTTCCAATAATTTAATTATTAATATGAACAACCTCGATTGATTTAAGTCTTTAAAAGAATTAGAAATTAAATATTTTAATGAATAGCTATGCCGTTGTTTTACTTTTTAAGTATAAAGATTGTGGTTCATCATTCAATGGGGTGATCGTGACTCGGTACGGGGTGTAAATAGAGGTACAGCTTTTCGAAAATGTTATAGATTTCTTAGATTTACTCTCTTCGCGAAGCTTACAGATACTTCTACCTATAGCGCTTATCTTTTTAATAGTATTTGAATTGTCAAAACGAGTAGACAATGGTTCTAACACAGTCCTATGAACGGGGTTGCTATCCGATTTAACTTCTCTTACGTTCGTAACTATGGGGTCAATTCTGCCAGATGTTTTATTTTGCACCGAAATTGTGGATCTGAGTATACTGGCGGTTTCCCGTTCCCACTCAATAGGGTCTATGTAGCATCGTTTATTTCCCACCGACCTATCGATTTTGGGTTTTTCGGCTTTGCTCGCCGATTCCGTCCTGTATTTACGGACCCGGTCGGCGGTCTGGTCATCCTCGGGTCTACAACACGAGTGCGGCACCACTCGGCGTTTAGACTCCGCGTTTCTTTCTCGCCTTCCTCGATACGTCCTAGAAGAGAGCGCGGATGTTTTACGTTTTTTGCTACGATTTTTGAGCTGACCGGACTTTGCGACGGCGACGGCGCGTCGTACCGTAAGGGATTCCGAGGGGCCCAGCAGGAGACCGTCCTTGTCGGACGGCAGCGAGTCGTAGGGATTGAGCCACGAGAGGAAATCCGTGATGATGGGTCCGCTGTACTCGGCTGGCACGGGCTGCGCGTCCCCGCGTGCGTCACCCGGGGCGGCGGCGGCAGGGCGTGGGCCTGGAGCGCTGGCCGGAGATATGCGGCGCTCCTTCGACTTCTTTATGAGCCTCTTGCCATTGATGCACAACGACAGCCCTAGATACGCCGGGGCTTTCGGTATCACCTGCCTGTAGGCTAGTTCGAAGGTGCCCGTGTCCGCGTCGGGGTTGTGACGTCTGTCCAGTACCACTGTTGACAATTTTGAATTGTATGGACAGTGCTTAGATAGTTTATTACAAAACAAAGTAATGTGAGCTTTGAAATTTCTTAACATATATTTACAATAATCGTACCTTTTACGACGTCCTCTAAGCATTGGGGGCATAATCGTGCCGTAACTGATGTGGTGGGGGCCAGGTCGGGGCTGGAGTTGATCTCTATGAGCCAAGGCGTGAAGTCGTCCGTTAGCATAAAGTCCGCTCCATAGAGCTCGAAGCTGTTTTGTCTTTTATCCATGGATTCCTGACACGCCAACATGGCTCCTATCAGACATTGCTTGATTCCAGGATATATTTTTGTATCCCACAACTCATACTTTCCTATCTGTCTTCAGAGATCAAAAGGTTATGAAATAATTTCGGTTGAGTAAATTGTTACTCTATTTTATATTTACCTAAGATAAGCCTTGAATGTGTGGCAGTCCCACATATTTTCGTCCGGTAGTGCTTTGTCCCGCTCCCCATTGTTCTTGTATTTGGTCTGAACAGCGTTGTTTGTTAGATGTACCGACTCGTGATAATTTGACAAGCTAAATATTTGTGAGCTGAACCGTAAATAACTGTCTCTGTAATAACAAAAAAGCAGTTTTGTTTCCATTAACAAAAACAGTCATTTTCAAGGTGATATTTTTAGTTGAAATAGTATAGATTCTTACTTGTAAATCCATATCGTTAATGGCTGACAATTAGTTATGAGAAACCATTGTCGTATATCAAATTTTGTGTCATAAATAACGAGTGGATTTTCTGGAAAATAATGATCGTTAATAATTATAATTGCCATTTAATTAACAACATAAATCGTAATTATCATCAATTGTGTAATAATATTTATAGAAAGTTTAAAATTTACCTATATATTTTTGGACCACGTATCTAGTTTTTTGAGCCGGAATATTGACTAGGCCAATGATATCTTTGATGTTATTCATGAGTTGGATTCCTCTCCCGCGACATTTATTCCCTGGTTTTACAATCCATATATTGAAAACCCCGTCAATATCTATCTGGGGCCAATATTTAGATATCGTAGACAACACTTTAGCCGCCTTACGTTCTAATTGTCTGAAATATGCTACTATTTTCATATATTACACATACATGTTTATACTTAAATTTCAATTGGACAATACATAACAGAGCGATTAGTTCATTCTTTGTGACGTAATGATCTAATTATAGCAAGTGAATGTTTACAAATTTTGAATGATAAATGAATATTTTTTCTCATACCTGAGGCTTGAATTTTTGTCTTCGATAAATTTTGCGCTTTCATGTACAAGGAGATAATGATGCGTAAGAAATTGGTCCCATTCGTGTTCCCACACGTGTTGGATTTGATCTTCAGTGTCATCAATATCTTTATGTGTAAAAAATAATATATGTTCGTTTAATCTATTTATAGCGAATTCGATGGCGGAAAATGGTACTTTTCCAAAATTCGTCACTAGCGTTTGGTCATCGTTGTTTTGTAATGTATTGGACAACCACTTCAAAATACTTATACAAGCAGTTACTCTAAAGTCGTCAATAAATTCTTCCAGGCTATCAGAGTTGTGGATATTATAACACCTTGGAAATTTTGTGAACGCCACCCCAGGTTCCGTATACCAATGCATTTGAGTTAAAGACGTTGTTAGGCCTTCCTTTGTGGTGAAAACGGATCTGCAAAACCTATACAAAAAATTAATAACAGACATAAAAAAACATGTTTATTGTACATACTTTTTATTACCTGCTTATAATGACTTCTTTGTTGCTGAGAAGCCAATCGTATTTATCTCTTTTTGTTGTCCAAAGAAAATCGACTGAATGGTGTTCCATAAATTTGTATAGTATCATTCGTTCCACTTTACTCAGCTCTTTGCCCGACACTTTTTTGGGATCAATGTTTGAAGGTGGATGACGTACCTACATAAAGATTAAAGAGATGAAAGAACAGACAGTAATACTATAAATAAATAATATTCAAACTTTAAATTAAATGATGACCCTATAAAGTGTTTTCGTTGAAATACTTAATGAATAGTTTAAGAACCTTATGAGATTCGTATTTTTCTATCCAGCCTCTCTCAAGCAGCGCTCGTCTCACTGCGGGGAATCCCCCTCCCTTTATCATGAATACCTTTCGCTCCTTCATCGCCGTGTCTGCTATCTTTTTAAGTTCATTCCATCGCTCATTACTTACCCAACTTTTGTATTGTTTGAGTTGCTCTATCGATGATGTGTTTTCAACTTAAATAATAATAGGAAATAGTCAAGTAATGTTTAAATAGAGTTGAAGAATTTTTTCATCAGTATGATAGTGTGGTATGGTATGGCATTGTATGGTATGGTATGGTATGATATACTACGGTGTGGTATGGTAAATATATATTTATCGGTCGACAGACCTGGTCCATGTTCGGATTTTGAAACGGAAACAGCACTGGATGGCCTCAGGTCTTTTTTCACCAAGCTTTCTTTGTGCAGCTTAGAGTCTGAAGCGCTTTCCTCGAGTTCCATTGTTACAGCCATGAGTTACGCTTAAAAAAATTCAATTTCCTGCAAAGAAAGCCTCCAGATCCAGTCATCATTTTTTAATTATATTATTAAAGAGACGTCTATCCTACTCACAACTCAATGATGGACTGGTAACTAACTACACCGGATTACAGAAGGTAGTGCAATAACCTAGTTTTATTTAACCTACTTTGAGAGTCCCTGAATATCTTCGACATATCCGCGTATATCTCCGCCTGGCACTGTATCTGTGACGTCATCAGCTTAAGGCGTCCTTCAAAAAGCCTACATCATGAATGCGGAAATTAAAGAGTAACTCTACTTACCCGTTAAAATTGTAATCAGGGCGGTAATTTGGAATTTAGGTCAAAAATAACTCAGTGATTTTCATTACAATATTATTACAAAATAAATTTGGTAAATAACTATAAATTTATACACATTTTACGATTTACTGTTTGACGTATAGACAAAATATGTTATCAAAGAGGTTGAATAAGATTTAAATCCATATGTTATCAACAGCAATAAAGAGATGGGACCATTTAAAAAGTATTACCAACCTTTCTAACACTTTTAATTATTATTTTAGGTAACATGTGAGAACTTATGTTAATCTAATGGGACCCTTTCTAAAATAAAGCCAGATTATCCTGACCTGTCCTTCAATTATTTTCCTTTAATATAAGTTATTGCTGACTTTAGAGTAATAGGTCCTACGATCGTTGTTTTTAGAAAATATTTATGTTATAATGTTTGTCTGTATAGACCTTATTGAAAAATTTGTGATTGTCGATCTGAGTAAAACATGTTTACTTAAAGTACGTAATCTTAGGATGAATTTCGTTTTTATTTTATTGTAATCGGATAATGTAATCAGAAGATATAATAAATTTTATGTAACAATATTCAAAGTATGGTCAGTATACTTTAATTCTTAAGTTTAATAAAAATGACACAACCTGATTAAACTATTACCGATTGAATCACTTTGAAATATGTTTTGAAACAGAAACAAATGACAGCTTATTTATTATATGGTTCAATGTTTAATATCGGTTATACTGCGGATAATTCTATCATTTTAACGATTATCGCAGTTTACTGTCATTGAAGACAGGGAGCGGACAAAGTCACTGGCAGCAGCTAGTTCTAAATAAGTTCATGTATCATTATATAGAGGTTTTAAATTTTTATATGATTAATCGATAAATCTACGTTTGGAATGAGTAAATTAATTATTACGGATTTATGCAAATAAGAGCTTTTTCATTTAATTAAAATATCTATCTAATACTAATTGAAACATGGCAAGTTAAGTTTCCTTTTTTCTATTTGTTAATTGTTTTCTAGTCAGCTATATATCTAAAGCATGATAATGAAGTATTTAATTTTCACCAATATCTCTAAGTATATTCAAATATACGAATCCTTTATAAATATACGAAATTACTTCAAAAGAAATCCGTATTATATAATAATAATGTAAATAGTGAATTATTTTTGTTTACATTTCTATTCATGCGAAATTGAATGTGAACAATCCGCCTTATACGGCTAACTTCAGTTTATACGGTTATGTTGTCCAACATGGCGCAGTTGACAGCGTGTCATTTTCAATGTTGTCCATACTGGACTTGACATGAAAGCAAGATGGCGAGTTCATCCACGGTTGATTGTTCGTTCCGAGTTACTTCAACACGCAGTTGATGACATTTTCTATCCGTTTTCTATTTCGTAATGAGCTAATATTTTATATTAATAAAAACTTAAAATCGGAAATAAAGTGTCGATAACAATTTAAAAATAATAAATATGTAATAAATCTGATGTGCATCTATCCCACCTGAGGAATGTTGGTTTTTTTTTCAGTGATTTGTGATACGGTCAGGTGTTTTCGTTATAGAAATAAAATTTTGTTCCTGCGCAGTGAGTGAAGTTGCTGAATTCAGATGTATTTGTGTCGTGGGGATGTTAGATGTCGGGACTGTATTCAATGTTGGGAAACAAAAGCCTAAACTATTTGTTTTGATAGACCGTGATAAAATAATTTAAGATCGGACGGAATCAGACTCGTCCAGAGTTATGGCCTTCAGTGAGGTGAGTATTATTTATTTAATATCTACTCAACCAACAACAATAGAAATGCAAACGAAAATCAAAATAAATTTATAATAACTTTTTATAATATTAATAATTATTCACATTACATATTCTTATATTTATATATATTTAAGACAGAAACATAACCAGTGATGTGTGTGATAATAAAATTTTATGAGTGCACTTAATGCCTATTTTATAAGTTATCAAGTTTCAATTCTATCAAGAATGTGGCATTCGATCAATTATCAATTCGCTATTATCAATATCTAACTAATTCTCAACATCATAATATTAATACTTATCTTTATTTTATTTATTATTAAGTATGATTTCATTATATTAATCTATTATATAATTTTTACATCCTGCTTTTCAATTATTACAAATTCTTTAAAAGTTGGTTAATATAGGTTGTAACAATAAAGTAATACATATTTCATCATCTCATATTTTTCAATTGAATTATTAATAATATATATTACATTTTTAGAAATAAGCCATGGTATTTGTCGGTAATATATTTTAATCATTATTCATGATAAATTGAAACAGATACTTTTGCTGCCGCTCAAATAACTTCATGCCGCTTCAAGAATTTTAGTTGTAAAGTGTTTAACAATAATGAACATGATTTGATAACAACTTGGTCAATGAATATAGTAAATACATAAATATATAATATAAAAATACATATAAAGAATAAAATAGTCTTAATTATTGCCGGCAATAATGTAATAAGTATATTATGACATGAATATCAAAACTTGAAACATGTTCGGCATAAAGTTAAAGATTAAAGGAAAAATTAGGTTTTTAAAATATATAATATTATTAAATAATTATGTTAAATATTTCTCATATATTATCAAGAGCCAGATCTTTAAGACAGATATAATTTTTATCCTAAATTCAGAAATGACAATACAAAAATATTTATAACAATAATATTGAGTAATGAGTAAATTAAATGACCCCATTTCATTAAACATGTTACATAATTATAAATCGTGATTCTAATTTACGTTAATTATGTCCAAATATATCAATGGTATTAATCATATCTATTAAATTTAGTCTATATAATCAAATAGTTTTTGTTATATGCCGTATATTTATAATTGAAAAGCGAGGTTAGCGGTATTATAATTGTAACAGCCTATTCCCACGACGGCGATTGTTATTCAGCGGTCGAAGAGAGCGTGCGTGCGTGGCGCGGTGCCGGGGTACCGGGGTACCGAGCGCCCGGTATTACTTGATACCCCGCTGTTAAGTTTTTTTTCGGAGGTCAAATTGTACCGTAACAAGTTTATTCATACTGGTTGACCGTGTTTAGTCGTCAATGTTACACCGCTCCGTTGGTTGGCCGATGCCATATTTGTTGGTATTTTATTAATCATTGATTTATATTCATTCTTTTTAATCTGTAGGTATCTGAGTGTTGGTAACACTTTTATTTCTATCCTCGTGTATGCTATAATAGATTTTATAAAGTCATTTAAGACGCAATTAATATATAAATTAACTATTGTATGCTGAATAAAAAATTACTACTTCTTACGTACATAATCTATATCTTACGACTTCTTTAGTCGTCATCTCCGTATATATTAAAAAAAAATAGTACAATCAACTAGGTGTATATGTAAATAAAGGCGTGTTTACACTGCGAGTAGCGTGTTATCTATGTGGGCCGTTGTTTCCTTGTAGAGCCACCGATCGTACCCGTATGTTAATACTAGTGTAGCTTGGGTGTCGTGAAACTAACCTTCTGTATTTGTCAGCTTTAAATAATATAATAGAAACACGATGATAGCACGGATAGCGTGTAAGTGATATTTAAATAAAGAAAATGTTGGTGTTGCAAGAATAAAAAAACAAAAAATGACTATTACTTTTTTCTACCTTGTTATAGGTAATACCTTTTTTTTTAAACTTATATGATACACAGATTATGATACTTATGTATCCGTTTAGTCTGAATAGAAATAGTTTTAATATTTTATAAAAATATCGATAATAAAATCGAATATTTCCATCAGTCATCGTGTCGATTTTAGTAAATCGCGGTTGGCAGTCGTGCGCGCAAGTTCGTCGACCCGGACTTATCAACAATCAAAATTTATGAATGTCCCTCCGATGTGGTAAAAACTATTGCATTCAGTGCACCCTTTGTCATTGAAAATAACTATGAAATAAAAAAAAGTATAACACTCACACCGAAAATATTAAAGATAAAAAAAATATATAAAACTTTTTTGAATTGTAAACGTTGGATATTATCAAGAGTAACATTTTTTATGATTGTCGTATCCAGTAATCGTGTCTGTACACGATACATATATACATACATATCTCGTTTAGACTCTTCCGAATTTTAGAATTGCATGAATTGTTTTTTTTTTTTGTTTGATACTCTATTTTATGAAACGCGTGCTCGAATATTTCAACGGACATCAAAAGATATGTATTTTATGTGTGGATGTTTGAAAGGTGTGCAGTTTTAATCATATTTCTCGTTCTATATTAAAAATTTTCCGTACATTTTTTAACGATATAATAAACCTATTATTTCTGTGTTAGTATTAGTTAGTTACCTATCAATAACTCAAACTATAATATGTCTATATGTGTAGCTAAAAACAGAAAGGCACTATTTATGGTTGTGGACTATAATAAAATCGACCTTTGACCCCGCTCCGTGATTCACGTGAACTATTGGGACGGGTGAAAGGTGGGGTACCATGCTCTTTGTTGGCTGGCATTCTGTTGGCTGGTCTGTAGCTGGCTGGTAAATAACAGTTTATGCAAGAGGGAGACGAGATTATGATATAAAAATAAAATAATATCGCTAAAGAATCATTTAATGTAGAAATTGTTATATTCATTTAATATTAAGTTTAGCATTTATCAATTCATAAGTCGCCTACTTCTTATTGAAGTAACATGGGATATACAGTTATGTAAATTGTAATGATCGGCTCAGTTATCTGAACAGGAATTGTCAGTTTAGTATAAATGTAATTGAATAGGGTTGTACGTTATCCGTATCCCCACCGGTTGTCCTACTTACCGATAATTTAACAAGTCACTAATTTATTATTATACTAGCTGTGCGCACGACTTCGTTCGAGAGGAATTTATCTTTTTTTGATAGGAATGGAATAAGTTATTCCTTTTAATATCTGTTATTCTCCAGTGAAAGTTCTGTTAAAATCAATTCAATCGTTTCAGAGATTAGCCAGAACAAACAGATAGACGGACGGACAAATAGAGATTTTTTTATTGTTTTTTTTTAATGTGACCATCGTGTAAAGTATATATGATATATACATAAAAAAAGTGAAAAGTTGTTAATTTTAAATTACAAACTTATTTTACTATTTGTATGTATAGCTGTATTTATATATATATATATATATATATATATATATATATAAATCGCAATTGACCGTAGGATCCTATGTCTTCTCAATCATACAGAAATTTGAGGTTTGTGATTTCTTTATTTCATATGGTATATATATATATATATATATATGTGGATAAAAATTATTTTAAATCCTGTTTAAACTTATCCGAAATAACAAAACACAGAATAAATAAATAAACAGTCATATAAAGCTTCGAATTAATAATATTATTGTAACTGGTACCATCCAGTGTTATTATTGTTAAAAAAAACATTGTATTTTGGTGAGTGAATTTTTTTTTTTCATTCACTTTAGCTTTTTTTGTACGCCGGCGGTTTATATTTTTTTAATCGTTGTAACATCCGCACTACGACAAAATGTATTTCTATATACCGCCCCCCTCCCTCCCACTACCCACAAAATTTTTCGAATATAAAAGTTTATTTCTCACTATATAACCGAACTGTGCTAGATTTAATATTTAGTATATATGATATTATATATGTACTATTAACATATATATATATATATATATATATATATACCACTTAACATTATCCAATATTATCTCGTTATATTCATATCCTAAGCCTCACAATTCAATACATTATAGGATAATGTAATATTTATGTAATCTCACGAGATTAAAGCGAGTCGGTCGTTTAAGAAAATTTGTGAATTCAAGCAGCCAACGTGAATGTTGAATATCGACTCCACACTAAAATATTCATACGCTCGCCTCATCAATATTCATAGCTCGGGGTTTCGTTGATAAAAAAAAAAAAAACTTTTTTAATAGATTGCTATTATTTTTTTTATTTTTTAATCTTTGCTACAAGTGCGTTTTATCATTTCTATTAAAAAGATTTTGTTCATGTTAGATAGAATTCGATTTATTAAAGCCAAGTCTGTATTAATATATTCTGTTATGTAAAAAAAAATGTATATATTCATTGTATATGTATATTCAATTTTGTATGTAAATCCGTGTTAAATATTCATTTTATTGCTAGCTCACAATTTTTTATATTTCTTTGTCTGATCGTCGTATTAAAGATGAATATTATAAAGTACCAAAAACGCAGGTGGATCTGCAGCAAATAGCTAGTCTTAACAATATATCCCGTTAAAGCGTAAGCCCACCTAGCTTATAAAGATTTTATAGTATGAATATTTTATTATATTTTATCGTATGTCAGTTTAAAATATGTATTTTGTATCAGGAGAAGCTTGAAATATCCTTTCTCATATTTTATTCCACGTGTCTTACCTATCTTAGTATAAACACTCACTTGTTGTTATATATTTTGATCATAATGTATTGGGTACTTACCAAGAATAAATTTAAACTAGGATACGCCGCCGTGCGCTGCGGGATTTGAGCTGAGCTGAGACCCCTCAGTTTTTTGACCGTCACATCTGAATGAATGGAGATATTTTTATTAATTTTTTTTAAAAACATACCCATTACCCAGCTCTACAGCTCTGCCAATTTTCATTCAAATCGGTTCAGTAGTTTTTATGTGATGCTGCTTCAAAAAGAAGTCTCCCAAACGGTTAATAGCCTCGCTTACGCTCACCTCAATAGAGGTATACAAATTGATTTCCTTCAATTGTAATGGAATAATCATTATTATGAACTCGTTATATAAAAGCTGTGACGTCATCGAGAACAATAAAGAAAATGGCGCTCCCATCTCCGTAAACGGGTGATGCAAGATGAGATGCGTACGATTCTGTAGTAATATCGTTTTGATGATTATTACGAGTCGTATATACGATAATTTTATTATTTTAATAATAATATATTACTCGTAAATGTATTTACTTTGTAATTTTAATTACTACGTGTATATTTAATATGCACTTTGGTAATATAATATTGTAGCCGGTACGTGTATGTGACCTTAGGGCTTAGTCTCAGCGCGGAGCACGTCCGCTGTGTCAAGTGTTCTCATGGTCAAGTATCATAATTATCGAGTCTACATAACATAATCTTTTACTTGGCGATTAGCTGGTTTGTTGTTTAATAAACATCTAGTACTAGCTTCGTCCGCGACTTCGTTCGCATTGATTTTGTTTTTTTTTTTTTTTTAATAAAATTTGTTTTAGTTATTTCTGACATCAACAATCCGTCACCTAAAGTCTTGTTAAAATCGGACCACTCATTTTACAGATTTGTCGGAATAAACAGACAATACATACAACATTTTGTTTTTATGTTACTACTGTATTTATATTCATATGCATTTAGTGAAAATCTGTTGATACTGAATTACAAACAAACAATTCAATTTTATTTATATATATAGATGCAAATAATTTAAAATAATTTCTATGAAACTGAATAATATATGTGGGAGAGTCTTCTCAGTACCTACGACGTCCAACCGTGATCCATCCACCATTATACTCAAGTCCTTGAGAACTCGCTTCTATAATAATGTAACCTGCTGTACGAGTAGTGTTTAATGATAAGATGACACATTGCAACTCGTTTATCATGTTGTCATTATGTTTTTATAAAGACGTCTGTCTGTGCACTTCAATCTAATAGAATACTTCAGTATTTCTGTATTTATACATATATAAATATATATATATATATATATATATATATATATATGTTATAAGTTATAATAATTTTAATCGCTTAATAGATGAATAAATCTATTTATTAGGCTTTGTTTACATTGGGATCACTCGCTCCAGTTAATTTTATAATTATAATTATTAATTTAGATCTACCCTTGGCCTTAGATCGCTTACTGTTTGTTTCTTTGCTTAGTATTCAGATTATTTTGTTCAGATATTTAGTAAATTGATTGTTTTTTATAACATGATAGTTAAAATTATAATTAAATTATTGTAAGAGCAAAGAAATGCGTAATATATATAAATATTTTTTTTTACATATAAATGATTATTTAGAAGGACTCTTAATATAATTACGTATCATAAATCCACCGGGTCATCTTAATTGGGTTAGAGATGACACGATCGTCGATATCGATAGCGATCTGATCAGTATCTGAAACTAGGTCTCATTATCATTTTTTTTGTTTTTTATTTCTTAGGCGAGGGGGGGGGGGGGCTTTTTAAAATTACTCCTTCAATCCGTACAGAATGTATATCTTTGATAAAAAAGATTTTTTTAATAAGTCCCCCCTTCTCCCTTCCCCCTCCCTTCGAGTGTCACGCGCTTAACGGATAATCGACGACGTGCTTAGAGGATAATGTAATTGCTAAACAGTCGACATACCGTGTTTAGTTTCTACTATAGGTAGAGAGGTATTTTATCGTACGCGCCGGTATCTTTATCTAAGAATGTCATCACATTCGACACTCGGTGTGTGTGGAATTTATTTTAGGATTCGATAGATTAGATAAGGCTAAGCCTAATGTAATAAAGCATCTCTTAATATAAAAAAAAAAATCTGTCTTCTTTTTGCATATAAATTTAATTTTATTCTAGATAATAAAGTTATGATTTTTTTTTATTGATTTATCAAAGTAGAAGTAGATTTTTTTTTATTTATTTATCAAAGTAGAAGCCACAGACAGATATTAGCATGTAACGTGTAAGTGAATGTAAGTTGACAATGCAGTCTCTTGCAAATGAGTTACGGAGGTTATGAGGTTAAACATATGCTAATAATTTCGTAACCGTCCTTTGTGCATTACATACTTACTTACTTACGTACGGACGGACGTTAAAATTTATTATAGTTTTGTAATAATAAAATTATTCATACATACGTATATACAGAGTAGAACGTCGTTGCATGTAACGAATTTCTATATATATATTTTTTCAAGTACATTGTAGAATCAAACGAATCTATGTATGTTTAGGTTTAAGTCAAGATATATATTTTTTATTTGTAACAAAAAAATTCACTGTTTAATTAAAAAAAAGATTAATATTGATTTTGTAAAATATTTAGTTTTATTTGAGTGTATAATTTGTTTATTTAGTGATTATAACTACACACACATTTACACATACATACGTACGTGTGCGTCAATATAGGATGGGTTATCATAGGAGATTGCTATAAATGCATAATTACAAATTCACTCTTAAACACCAATTATTATGATGATCTCCATTACGTGTAACGAGCTTGGATATTGTCTTCCACGTGTCCATTGTAGCGTCGTCCCGACCTTTAACTGAACCCACACTCAAACCTCACAAGTACTACCTCTGTGTGTGAATAATGCCTTAAATTAATCCGAAATAGACGTAAATAATCATATTAATTGAGTTTTAGTTAGTTGTAGTTTAGCTACTGCAGATAAACAAAAATTTTTGGGTACATTTTTTTATAAAAATTATACAAAAGCACAGTTTTAAAAAAAAAACCTATAAATATTTATTTTGAATAATAAATTAAACAAAAATAAATACTTTTTTTTTTATTTGATATTTTTGATATTATTTTGATACATTCATTATTCTGTTCTAAGATATGAACTTTAGTAATTTTATTTTTGTTAAATTATTTTCAATTTTCGTCGTGAAAATTCTGTTTTTTTTTTTTGGGGTTTATTTATTTCTAAATATATAGATATAATCTTTATAGTTTAACAACAATTGCGTCATAGAATTTTATTATATAATGTAAATTAAAAAAAATACTATTTGTTAGAAACTTCATTCGGGTAGTCAATATTTGACAGAGAATAGTCCCAATACGCCTAATTATCTACTATTTAACTCAAAACGTTATTCACAAATTTGTGTAAGTGAATTTATAATATATATATATATATATTTCAAACCGTCTGTCGTTAAATATATATTTAACATTAATTCGTATTGCGTTTATTCAGACCCGGTGTCCGATATCGCGTGATCGCTCGAGTTAGTCACTTTCAAATATAACGTATCTCTAGCGTTGTCCACGCTTATATTATACTAATTGTATGCACTTAATGAATCACATTAAATGATTAAACATTTGTTGAATAGATTTCTTTTTTATTTGTTTGTTAATAATTTTGCTATGTCGAGTGGGTATATGATTATTTAGAATATATTTGACATTATTTAAAGTATTTTTTTTTTTGTTGCAGTTATGTTAAAGTAAAATATTAGAAAATATTGTTGTGTTACCACACAACGAAAGTGACATGCTTTTAATAAAAATAATAACTATATATATATATATATATATATATATATATATATATATATGTATATATATATGTATACATATATATATCTAATATAGTATGTATACACAGCGAGGTGCCAAGAATCGATTGACACACTTTACTGTTAGTATCTAGCATTAAGGCAACATTATGTTTGCGAGTGTTTTAAGAAATGTTGCATTGGAATGTTATACGGTAAAAATATATGCATTCGGGTCGTCGCGTTCTTGTTTATTTCGAGAGGATTTCCACTCGGTTTATTCAGTTATATAACTATTAAAGTTGGATGATATTTTTGTTCTGTTAGGTTTAATTTCTCAGTTCTAAAAATAAATTGATTGACCTCCTAAGGTCTGAATATTCATACACATCCAAAATGTATGGAGTTGTTAAATTCGTTATTTATGAAACACATGTACGAATAAGATGGGGATGAGAAAGTTGAATAAATTGAAAAATTATTTTACATAATGACATTACATTCAATATAATGCTTAAAATCTCAATACGTATAAATATTAAAAATAAAAATATATAAATTATTATTACCATATTCAAGACGTAGTCAATAAATGAACCTGAGTGAGTCAGTCAATATATATTATTGACCACCGATCAAGTCGATATGTCAAAATGGACGTTTAGACGTTTCCTATTTACAAATAAGTCACTGCACCGATAACATTACAGACAACGAGATGATAAATTATCAACCGAATAAATGTCTCTATTGCTAAACGATAAGGGTCGTCAACGTCAGATTCTTTTGTAAATATCAGATATTAATATTTATTCAATGAATAATAGTAAATAAGTTGTTGTTGTTGTTGTTGTTGTTTGAAACATGTTTAAAAACATTTTTCTAAGAATAAACCCAAAATAAATATATAATGAGTCAGTCACATATGCGATGAGAGTTTGTAAAATCAAAGAACATTAATTAGGTTATTAACAGCATGAGGACTCCCCGGAGGGCATGTATGAAGAGGTCAATGTCTGTGGCCGAGGCGAAAGAGGTATGCAGGGACCGTAGCGTTTGGCGCTCCGTCGTCTCCGGCAAGGGATATGGCGTGAAGATAGATAAATAAATATATATTAACAATAAAATTATGAAGTATCCACTGCAAACGGCCATTTTAATTGAAACGCCAATCAGAGCGAGTGACGTCACGCCCAAGTAAACAACGCAACGTCGTTATGTTCATCTATGATGTCGCTTTGAACTTTATAACCGAATAGAGTTTTTATTGATATTTGCATAATATAAAATTAATTTATTTCTATTTTGTTTACTTATGGTTTTGTGAAATAATCTAAGGTTTTCCCTAAAATTACCGGCAAGTACAGAAATACTATTTGATTACCACTTGGCTGTAATATTTTTAAAAATCATTCTTAATTCTCACCTCTAGTTTCTACATATAAAATTGAACATAAAATGTCATTTTTTTTAAAATAAAAGTAATAATTACGCATGTCAATTATGATTTGCTGTAGAAATTTGTATATTATTCAAATTATTATTGTTTATTTAGTAAAACCTGTAAAATACATACAATGCAACATTTACTTAGGCGTGACCTCATAAAGGGATACCATGATATCGCAAGTGTTTTTCCGAGTTTCGAAGGTGGTGAAAAGAAAACTGAAATGGTTAGAACTTAGTTAATTGATGTATTGTTTTTCGGTTATAAATCACGTGTTCTTCAATATAAAAATGTATTTCAAAATCTGTCATCATGCCTATTCATCGAAACGAAGATTATCGAATCTGTGACCATTATGACACCGTCCTGACGCTTGCCGGTTGAGCTACCATTCAAAAGTTGCACTTTTTAGGTTATTTCATTTAACTACTTTTTAGTTCCCTTTTCCTGGTTATATCTTTTTGTTATTAAATCTATATACAAAATCAATCGCAACAATGAAAATGCATTAAAAATGCCAAATTATTTTAAAAATATCAAAATAATAAATAACGATACTAGGATCCAATGTTGGAATCCATTCAAATTAATTTCATTTATATATTTAGAAGTTATCGTATAAAATGGTCTGAGTTTTTTTATTTATAATATTAATAGAGAATATGATGATACATGAATGATAAAAAAACATGAACCAACGGTGTCTGAGTATTGCATAGCAGAGTGATTTGTTTAGTGAATTGAACGTGGTGTTTTATGTTATACCTCAATGCGTTGGTACTCCGCGCCGGCACTCACTCGTATGAAAATGTTTTTATTTTTGTATGTTATTATAACTTTTAGAGTGTTATTATGATTCATCGAATTCATTCGTTTATATAATCGGAATTACAATTATTGTTATTTCTGTTGCTTGCAACATTTATATCAGTTATATTTCATCAATGAAATTTCAGTATAATTGTATTCTCGGATACGCCATCTGTTTCATTTTCCTTAACGCGTATTGTTTAAGAATAAATTGTTATATCTTTATAGATTTAGACATTGTTGAATGAGATACAATTTTCATTAAAAAAAAAAGATTGATATTTTTCACTTGTTGAAAGCGAAACATTGAAACACTCTTTATTTTATTTCGTTTCTTTGTTCCAACAGTTCTAAAATACGCTACACAGAAATAAATGTTGGTCCATCGATTTTCTCATTGAGGCGTCAGGTGGATATAGCTCTCTCGGAGCCATTGCCGCTGCAATGTGGTGCATGCACGAGTCCGCTCGGTTCGAATAAATCGAATGCCCCTTAAATAAGGAAGACGCTGGTCTGTAAACATTTTATTGGATATCTTCTCGCCTCTGCGGGTCGTCTGCTAGTAATGGTATATCGGATATCTTGTTTTCTCTTGATAACATATAGTATTGATTTTTAGATTATTTTTCTGTGTTGGACTTGGACGTACTTGTTTATGTATGTCCAAGTAGAGTATGTTTAATTTTTAATGTTTTTTTTAATTTGGCATAAGAATTATAGGTATATTTGTATAACATATAGGTACAGTAACTATGTATATATATTAGAGTACAAGCCGAAGATTTTCTTCATATTGTTTTGTTAAAAAACTATCTCGGCCCACGACTTTGCTCGTATGTAATACGTATTTTTAAGTTACATCTTATAACACCCACTATCCGTTAGCGAAAGTTCTGTTAAAATCGTTTTAGCCATTTCATAGATTAACCGGGAAAAACGGACAGACAGATAAAAATCCCAAGACACTTTTATTTATACGTATACATATATTTATACCTGTATCATAATTCGCTACATCCAGTTGATCTAGTGTACACATAACGTACATGCTCAGTGTGTCGCCGGTCGGATATTGCGCTCTTATGGCGTCGTCGCGTTCGCTTAATGCGTTTCCGATGTGACGCAAATGGGATGTGTTGTGTGCATCTAGCGCCGTGATTGAGACCAGGTGTTGCGTCCACAGAGCCAATTTGACGTAATACAATGGACACGCGCGTTATAGGAAACTAAGAATAGAAGATTTATACGATTTGCACATTTGGTGTTCATCCGACTGTTAATATATATATATATATATATATATATATATATATATATATATATATATATATATATATATATATATATATTTGATAGGTCTAATCGATGGTGAAAACGAAATGGCTATAAATTTCGGGTCGTATACGATTTATGTTACCTACAGATATTCCCGCAAACTTGGTTGTAAATTCATTTATTTGAATGGGAATATCTATTCAATGGACAGATGTACAAATCACGCGTTTTATATTTATATTTTTGTTATATCAATCTTTATTTTAATAAATTAAGATTTATTGATTTGATGGCATATATGTTACATTATTAAGCTTATGAATATATTTTTTTTAATAATCACGTTTCCCAGAAAAATTTGCATTTTAATTTTCATTCAATACAAAAATGTACATAACGTGTCACTGGTGGAAGGAGGCTTATCTTTTCAATTACTTATAGGATAGGATTCACTAATTCTTGATCTTTAAATCGTAGTTGCAATAAAAAATATTCTAGTGTCCGGGGATAGTATTCACAATTAGTAATTTCAAAACGTATTACCGGTAACTGGTGGTACCGCTGGCTTGTAATTTTTTATTAATATTAATATATATGTGTTATTTGTTTTATACTATATCATATATACTATACATTACGATCAAACCATTGTTAATAGTGAATTTAGTCACGCGTAGGCATCGTCTGCTGTCGGTAGCATACCTATCTATTACTTGTGGAACTAATTTAAACTTTTTATAACTATAACTAAATTCTGTGTGTGTGTGTGTGTGTGTGTGTGTTTCTTCTACTTTATTTGGGTTTCAAAGTTATTGTTATGTGTTATATTACTTGTTCGCTTTCCAAATGTACAAAGAGTTGTATATTTTTATTTAAAGAACATACGTACGTGGCTTCTCTCTTAAACCTACGCAATATTTACTTCTCAAGTAAGAAATACTCGTTCTGTGTACGAATGAAATGGAAACTACTATAACGTCTTATAAACTTGTAATATGTAATTTTGATTATATTACAATTGTGGAACGAGGGCTTTCGTGAACGAAACGCTTCGTAAAGTATAATGTATGTGGGTCGCGTTGCCCAATATCGTACGGTTATAACTGCGCGTGTCTTCGCTATATATGTATATGTATATATGGTCGCTGTCCAGAAGTCAACGTATTCAGAATATTGTGACACTTCGGGATAGCTAACCTGCTGCTGACAGCACATCCACCGCGCGGAATACAAATGTCTCTCGCATTTACATTCTACGATTTATTTGTGTTTTTTTTTATTGATAATATTTTGTATAAATAAGATAATAGATAAAGAAATAAACGTATACATACATGTTTGTCATCGATAAAATATTTAAACTTAAATTTCTAGTAAATTACTATCGGCATACTAAGTGAAAAACTATGTACATTTCAGACAGAGAGATAAGTTTTAGCGTCATTGATTCTCTTCTAGTATTATTTCGTCTTTAGTGTTTTAAACGTTTTAGTTTGTTTATTTTATTTAAATCTAAAATTATACGTTAGAAGTACCTACTTATTTTGGCCATACGTTTAACATTTTTGTCCATGTTAGGATAAAGTCATTATGCCGACATAGTTTTTTTCGGCAATCTGGTTATTCTAATGGTAGACGGTTGAGTAAGAGCAGAGCACATCGTTGAACCTGATGTTGTGTGGTCAAGTACCGAGACGCTGGTACGGCCGCGGCTGGTGCTGCACGGTTCGCTGGCGCCGCTCTCCCCCCCTCGCCCGAGCCGAGCCTCACCCCCGCTCTCCCTTGCGAAAAATCATAATGCAATTGCCAGGACGGCCGATGTGGAACGCCTAACGACCACCGCCATCACGCAACCAGTCTACAATCAAATGCGTTGTAACACACACGCCATCTATCGCGATGGATTCGTTCTTTTGAGATTTCTCCTGAGGTGTCCGGTGATGTGGAAACTAACTAGTGATCGTCAAGTTACCATTGGATTAATATATTCAGTGATGTGAACTTATTACTAGTTGTATTATTGAAACCCTATCAATAATTTTACTCTACTAAGTCAGTGGTCATAATTTTGATATTCTATACGAATTTAATTTATATAAACGTTTTAGCTGTGGCAGTTAAAAAGTTATAGGAGTACGAATTGCCTGAATTCATTTACTACCTTTTTTGTCGAAACAATTGTTCACCAACTTCGAATTAATTCTTCGCGCGTCTCACTCGCGTCCGGTGGTTCATGCTTTCCAAGTGTCCATATTTCCAATCAGTCTTTCTAAAGCGATTCGTCGCCTAGGTCGCTCGAGTGGTTTACCAAACAAATTAATAGATAATAAGTGATAAAAAAACGGCTAATTATCAGTTTTAAGACGATAACATTAATTAAAAATGTCAGTTCAGTGCGTGATCGACGTCGGTGTTATAAGGTGATATGCTTCTGGGACGGTGGGTATAAGTGATAAGTGTTCTCTTACAATAATGTGGGGTGCGGCGGTGTCGAATCCACCTCATTACCACTATATTCAGACGTCCGGAGGTCAAACGCCTCAACGTGGTCCCTCTGGACCCATACTATCTGGTCCTAGTCCAAAGCATTTGAGAGCTCAATCTTCGTATTCTCTACCTCACGGTAGCAATGGGCCGGGTCGATGGAGTTGGTCCGGTAGCAACGCTTCCTCCTTTGATAGAAGGCAGTTGAAGGTGCCCCCACAACCGGCGAGACCGGCACCTATACGACCGGGAAATACTAAAAATGCTGGCAATAACGTAAGTTTATTATTAAAAGGACCGGTATCACACGCCCAATGTAACTGGTAAATCATAAACAAGTTAGTCTAACTGTTAATGTATAATACCTATATTAGTCTCTCCTTCTTCACTCGCTACACTGAACATTATTATTTTTGATTAGTAGCATTAATAATTATAAATAATTGAAGGATTCAAAACTTCCTCATCATTAAAAATATATTAATCATATTGGCTTGCAGTTAAAATAGGCGGAAGTTAGTTAGTTGGTATTTATTTAAGTGAAATTAAAATCGCCCACACACGTACGTACGTACTTAGGTGTTTTTATATGTAATTATATTGTCAATGAGCCTGTATTATTCGGATGCTTTTATTTTCCCCGTCTCTAGCAATGCGATGCAATAATTTCTAATATTCATCCAAGTGGACCATAGCGAAGTCTTTTCACTGTCTATAGGTACCTCACTACCTCGTACCTCGGTACTCAATTGTTTAATAATCAATAAATAAATAAAATTATTAATATATTAAAGCTATCGACAAATCTATCAATGGCTGAGCTTTCGTAATTTTAATTGCTTTAATTATTTTTTTTTTAAATTTATTATGACATTGCATTTCGTTTCGAAATTATCTTTACGGCGGTCATGCAACAGTATGCCTATAACAATTATATTTGCAATAATAATATTGCGCCGTCGTGATTAACAAATCACTGATTCGCATGACTCAAACAATAAAAACGTCTATTTACTTTCATTGATAACTGGTTTAGCTCATGGTGTGGTTCAGATAGTGGGGACTGCATAGTGCGAAGTCTTAGATATATTAATTATAGATTTTAACTATTGCAGATTATTTAAATAATATTAAAACAAAGTATCTTTTTTTGTGAATTATTTTAATTCGTACTTCCGTATCTTTCAATGCGATGATGTCCATATAGGATTGATTTTTAAAATGGCAGCGGCCCGAACGAGGACAGCCGAGACGTTTTCGTGTAACCGTATTGGGAAAAAAATATATACTTTTATTAAATTTTAATGATGTATGTATGTACTAAGAGTTGTACGTACTATCAGACGATAATTTTGTATGCAGCTCGACTCTGATATATTATTATATACATATTAGTTTTGATGTATAACATATTCAAATTTTAATACGTAAATTATAAAGAAATAATACATTTTTAGTCATGATTTATTTTTATCTCTGACGTGTTTAAAAGATAAGATTATTCGAGAACGATGAACATATAAAATACAAAGCGGTTTAATCATAATTTTCAATATATTAAGTCTAAAGCGTTAAGGAACTCTAATATAAATGGAGACAACTTTTTAACACACGTATATATAAATAGTAGTTACTAAGTTATTTTAATGGAAATTATTTATATTTAAATGAAATCATTCAAGCTTTGATTTTGTATTGATATAAAAATAATATAACAGTTTTTTTTATTATAAAACTATTAAGGGTCTGTACCATATTATATCAAGTAAATATACTAGGGTGAGTTGCAAAATGGAAATTGACAGCTCAATCTATTAAACCACGATCCATATAGCGACTGCACGGTACAGTTATGTGGGTACAGCCCTGCACCAACAAAGTAGCTGTACCAACGTACGGTACAAGTACGCTGGTGCATTGTACCACTAAACGTGATAACGACAACAGATAATATTGTCATATACGACATACCCATAGTGCGACTCCCATAGGTACATTATTCATTGAACACATTTTAGATCTTTAGCTTTTTGTCTTGCTATTTTTTCCACTATATTTTAATTCAATGGAAAATTTAGTTTTAGAATTTATTTTTACCAATTCTATTTTTAACGTATTATGTAAAGAAAAAGATATTTTTCTAATAAATGTATAAAATTTTCGTAATTTTGAAAGCAATGAAGCAATTTGTTCAAAACTCATTTCCATTTCTGTTCCCACCGAGGTGCAGTAATGTAACTGACGGCTAAGTAAGTGACTGATAAACGATTCGTTATGTATCCTTTGTCCAGTCTAAAAATTCGTTAACGCTCACGGAGCAAGTTTTAATCTAGCCGGTCGTTATCCGATTCCACTGTTGGTACGGCGGCCATTTTTTAATTAAAATCGGAACATCGTCTCTGCAGCGAAGATGTGATTGCGTCTGCTTCTATTAACTTTTTTTTAAAGGTCGCCGATATAATTGTCTCTTTTAAAAATTTTGCGACATTGGACCCGAACTCAATAAACGCTTTCACGAGCGACGAGTCCCGTTTTATCGTTCCCTCTAGGATATTTTACGGGCTGCATTTAGAGGAGGTAATAATGACGTTTACGGAAAGTGTATTGAGTGCTCTCTAAAAAATGATTAGAAAAATTTAATTCTGAGCATCGTTCATGACATTCACGAGAATATAAAATTCGGAGGCTATATAAGAATTAGTTATTTAGGTCCCGATACCGTGTGAGCTCCATACAAAACTCTGATCACGTTCCTCCTCAGCCACGTCCCCCACTAACCCAGATTAAATGACACACGCCTTTTTGTTTTTTATCATATCTCTATATAACAAAACGTTTTTGATAAAATATCTTTTATAGTTATCATAAATAGAAAAATTGCGTTTTATCAAAATTGTAAATATGTTTTTTTATAATAGTAGCCTAACTTACATCTTATAACATGAGATATTAGCAAGTGAAAGTTCTATTAAAATCGATCCGGCCGTTTCAATGATAAGCCGGAACAACGAAAAAAAAAATAAACGCAACATACAAACGGACATTTCAATTTCATTTATATGTATATATTTATTAGTCCTCGGTGTTGTATTTTGTTTCACCAATATTATTATATTGTGTCAAAGGAATTCAAACATTTGTGGACCGACGCATACATGAATAAGTTTAAAACAATTTAGTATGTACTGCGTTAGGTAAAATTTGTATAACAATATTTTTTTTTTTAACGGAGTGGACGTGTGTGTGTATCGCGACTCGGAGCCTTGACTCCGAAGCAATGTCAGCCAAATGCCGAGGGGTCTTGACTCCACCTGGCTTTGGTTTGACATGCCAAATATCTTGCTTCCATCTTTAAGGAGTTTTTATTTATTTAAATAGGTTATATGTTTGTCGTATATGTATAAAGAAAATATGAAACTTCATCGACAAATCTACTAATATTATTCTGAGTATTTTAAATATTATTATTACCTATTCTTAACAAGTGTGATAATACAAGTGTTAAGATAATAAAATAAATTAGACGTAATTAAATATTAAATATTAGGTTACACTAATCCATTATTAATAATGTCTCTGACAGGTATGAAACTTAGCTAAATATTTTAATCCTTCCAAGAATAGATATTAAAGTTAGGCTCGAATTAATTATAATATTATCCTATCAAATTCCACTGTGATAATTGTATCAAGACGTCCCATTTTATATGGAGATTATGTACTTTTTTTTATCGCACACTCTGTTAACTTATTCTACGATTAGATTGGAATGTTTATACTTTTGATATAAAAATATATGTAAATAAACTTTTAAATCAAGTTATAGATGACTTTTACGAGAATATTTCTCGCATTTTCACCTTCAAGTGAAATGACACTCTTATTTATCTTTGCCTCAGCTATAGCGACAGGTTATATAATATTTTATTTCTTCCACAGAAGGTCGATCCCGAGCTGATCTTCACGAAACAGGAGAAGATTGGCAAGGGTTCCTTTGGTGAGGTGTTCAAGGGTGTCGACAACAGGACTCAGCAGGTGGTCGCCATTAAAATAATAGACCTGGAAGAAGCCGAAGATGAGATCGAAGACATCCAGCAGGAGATCATGGTGCTGTCACAGTGTGATAGTCCCTACGTCACTAAATATTATGGATCATACTTGAAGGTGAGTCTTCGTACAAATTAAATTATATAATACTAAATCTTTAAATATATAATACTGATTATTTAAACGACCAGTTATGATGAAACAAAAATATATATATCGGAAATTTATTGAACTATTATTCCTTTTTAAAAAAAAGATAGAATCGCTGACTGTATAGTAGTCATCGATTCTATTGTAACTATAACTATAATAAGATATACCAACTATAGTTCTATGATTTTATATTAGTTAAGTGAGTCACAATTATCATAGTGAAATAATACTTACAGGTAGGAGAATATTAACAAAATGAAACAAGTTAATTATCATTTATTATTAAAAATAAATAACATTTAAATTAAATTAAATTAAATTAAATTAGACAAACTGACATGGATTCTACTCACAATGTGTATTCCTCGAAAATCACCAGTAAACTGAGCTCTGCTCATAAAACACCTTTGTACAAAGATTCTCTCTCTTCAAGTGAATCGTTGCTAGTCAGTCACAATACTTTTTTTACATAATACTACCAAACACGCTATTCAAGTAACTTTTATTCGGACGGCTTTAAGTATTACAATTCGTAAAATAATGTTATAAAGAAGGAATAATTATTTAAGAAGTTGTTTACAAAGAAACAACATTAAATTTAACAATCCATCAATTTAACATAGTCAAAATCACAACTTCTTAAATCCTATGTCGGCCATCTTAATAGACAATTAAACATAGTCAAAATCACAACTTCTTAAATTCTACGTCGGCCATCTTAATAAACAATTCAACATAGTCAAAATCACAACTTCTTAAATCTTACGTCGGCCATCTTAATAAACCATTCCAGATGTGTAAATAATAAATGTGGAATCGATTATTATAAGAGACATTGATGAGTTGCATTTACAATGATTGTTAAAATAGTTATAAGTATGTAAATCAATTAATTTGACATCTCAATAATATTCAACGCGCCGACACGGCCATTCTGAAATGCGATGCGTGCTCTGCATCGCTCCTGGTGTCTGTCCTGTACTAAGTAAATTAACATTGTAAAGCCAGGCACTTCCACAGTACTTGACCCAAATATCAAATAGAAAATTAAACCTTATGTTATAAGTATTACTGCTCATTCCACATGACAACAGTTATTTAATATTAGTTATAACCTTATGTTATAGTATTACTGCTCATTCCACATGACAACAGTTATTTAATATTAATTATAACCTTATGTTATAAGTATTACTGCTCATTCCACATGACAACAGTTATTTAATATTAATTATAACCTTATGTTATAGTATTACTGCTCATTCCACATGACAACAGTTATTTAATATTAGTTATAACCTTATGTTATAGTATTACTGCTCATTCCACATGACAACAGTTATTTAATATTAGTTATGTAAAAGGAATGGATAGGTTGATGAAGGGTCGATGCTGCGAAAAGCAGAGGCTCTAAGGATAGTGGGAATGGTCGATGCTGTGATCTGGGCGGTCTTGTACGCCGTGGTACACAGGGGATTATAATTCTTTTAGGAGAGGAAACAAGTGGCTTATTGGACGGCTCCACACGCCAATAGCATCTTTTTATAATAATTATAATAATATTATTTAGTATTATTATTTTTTTTATCTTTTTTTTATCTATATTTTTTTTTATATATTTTTTTTTTAATATTTTTTTTTTTAATATTTTTTTTTTTTATTGTTTTTTTTTTTTCACATATTATTGTAACTTGTATTCTCATACAAGAATTATAATAAAAGGTTCTCACCGTAACTGCGACTTTATTCCTCTGTAGTCGTGCAGATTATTGATGTGGCTAAGTGTGGTGAGTTACTTACGACACTAGAGGGTCCAGATTGCTCATCGTCTGGAGGCGACACGACTGCCTGCGCCCCAGGATGAGGAGCTCGCCGTAGTTGAACATGTGCGACTTTGTGAGGTCGCCCACGGTGTCCTATTACCCTTTTTTTTTTTACGAGATCGCGGTCGTTTTCAGGAACCCTGTGAACTTCTTAAGATACACTTAATTTAAAGTCACTAAATTAAAGATGTTTGGTATCTAGGATTATTTTTTATCAAGACGAAATTGCGTCTCGTCGAGTTAATAATGTCAGTTGAGCTGCACCCGTGCCACCAGCCCTTTGAAGACGCTCAAGTGCTGTATGTCTTGCGTTTCATAATTTCTTATCATGACGAGACTATTCTTCAACTTTGTCATCACCCTTTTAACTTGTCGTTAGTCCTATTAGCACCCGGTGCTATAGAGTGAATGTCTTTATTGAACATGTTGCAATAGTCTTTAAATTCGCCTAGAAATTCACGATCGCCGTCTACGACGATCTGCCTCGGGGCTCCAAGGAGATAGACGACTTGTTTTAAGGCAGTCAGGGTACTATTGTGGCTTTTATCGTTTGAATATCGTTATAACACATATTTAGTGAAAGCATCTACTGTTACCATTACATACTCACGCTCGTTCGAAGTTCCTAATTTTCCAGTGATATCCATATGTGTGACTTCAAATGGTTTAGCATAATAGGATGTAGTCGTACCTGAGTAGCTCCGGATAATTGTTTTGAGGTTCGACATATAATGCAATTGTCTACGAAATCACGAACAATATTGCTTATCTTGTCGAAATGATGTACTGTCTTTTCCCAGCCTGAATGTTTAAGAGCGCTTTTTTTGTTCAGTAATTACCCAATCCAGATTATTAGTTATTACGTTGACAGTCACGGGATCCGGATTTCTACTCAAATTATCTGCATGTTGCGTCCGTTCGTCTATCCTGTTTCGTTAATCAGTAGAGCCATACTTAAAGCAAAACTTGGTATAAAGCGATGAAAGTATCCAGCGCGACCGTTAAATTGGCGCATTTGTTTCACATTAGTCGGTACTGGAGCTTTGAGTAAAGCTTTAACTTTTTTTTTTTGACTGGGGCGAACCTGGCCGTTTTCTACTACATTACCTAAATACCTAAATATTCTAATGACAGTTTAAAAAACATTTTTCTATATTAATAGAAAAACAAGAGTCTCGCAATGCTACATAAATTCGTTCCAAGTATTGGAGACCGGATGAAAAGTCGCGGCATTTACATATGACATCCTCGATATAAACCTGAGCTACGCTATCGTTATATTTATTGTTAGCACTACCCTGGTCCAATAGAGTACCCAAAAGCGTGATTAATACACCTTTGGTACAACAAAAGCGCATTTTTTAAACCGAAAGGCATGGTTTTGAACTCGTATAGTAAGTATAAAGGCCGTTTTTTCTATTGAATCTGGTGCATCCGGGGTTTGATAAAATGCAGATGCCATATCTAATACTGTGTAGTACCGATCACCAGCTAAACGATCAATTTGATCCTCAATTAATGGATGAGGGTAATGATTGAGCACAGTATTCAAATTCAATTCTCGATAATAGAAACATGCGATTGTCGCCATTCCTTTTCGCTAAAATAATGTGACTAGAATACGGGGACTTACTTTCTTGAATAATATTATTCTCTAGTAGTTCTTTGACAAATTCCTTGACTTTTTCTCTTTCGACTGAACTTAATTTATAAGGTATCCTTTCTACAATCTTATCAGGAGTTTTAAAATGAATTTATAATTGTCCCGTTGTGACTCGAGTTTCAGAAAAACCCCACGTGAAGATAGCAAAGTATTTATTAAGTAAAAATAAAAGTTGTTTAATCTCAATTACATTCCTTAAATCGTGGTCAATATCCGCAAAAAAAAAAAACGGCTGACGATCGCAAGTGCATAACTCGTGGTTGAGAACATAAAGTCGCTTCGATTTGGGTTACTATTACCGTAAATCTAGTTCCATTGAAGATATTCGCGCCTATCAATACATCCGATGTCATTTCATAATCTGATAAAATATAAAATTCAATCTCCACGTTTATATCGTTGATAATGCACACAGTTTTTAACACTGCGGTGTCGGGTGAATTTCCCGTCAAAATAAAAGATGGCGCGGGCAATTATTTAAGTTGCCCGCGTAAAATCAGAGTTAGTTTAAAATGCCTATACCTTTTATTCAATCACAGACTTTTTTTTTTTTATCTATTCAGTACATAAATAATTCGATATATATAAACTAAATACGAAAAACCCAAAAATTCTTCTCTCCCGCCTTCTATATCTGACTCTAAGTCAGAGTCTGTCCTAGGACGCACCATTACTTCATCATCACTAGAATCTTCATCACTTGTACTCGCATTTTCAAGATCGCTAACACAAGAATAATTGGACAAATTGTCTGCACAAAACTCAGCATTACTATAGTCTGAATGCTGCGACATTTTATGTTAAAGTAAATGAAAATAATAATAACTCAAAATAGCGATATTCCGATAGATATCTACTATAAAAAAAATATTATTATGCGAACACTTTGCGGAACGATTTTATTTTATTTGGTTAAAAAATTCTATATGATTGTCTTTATCACAATATATTCATATTCATTTTTATTTGGTAATATTTTTGGTTTACAAATTCCTTAAAACTATTTCCAAAAATATAAATTTGCCGTTTAGGGCGTCCTAAATTAGTCGTCAAAAATATTATTTGAAAATACATTTAAATGTACACGTAATAATATTCACAAAACTCAAAACTAAAGACGTCCGGACACAAGAAGTATTTCTCAATAACTATTCTCTTTGTATGGTGAGATAACCAGGGATATCGGTTAAAAAAGAAAACAATACATTGGTAACCTAACGGTATTGTACTCGACCAGTGCCATAAAGTGTTCTCTACTTTTCAAGGGATTTTTATGATACCTATTACCCCAAGGGGTATGGAACGGTTCGCATACGCAGGTAGGTATCTTTGTGAACCGCAAACAAACAAATATTTGGTAATACGCAGTTACAGTCGGCCCGAGCTTACACGATCCAAGTGTTAACATACATGTAGAAACTACAGGAAATGGTCTTATTCCACTGAAATATTTAACCGATCTTTGTCGTTATCCTGGCAATTTATTCGCAACTGATTCGCGCATAATAGAACACTCGGCGCGACTATCAAATACTCTATTAATTACTACGTCACCTACCTGAATACGCATAGTATTTAGACTTTGTTTATTTATTTATTATTATATTTTTTTTTTTTTTTTTTTTACAATCAGTCTTTCTCTTCAAAAACACGCCTCATGAGTATGACCTGGTTTCAAACAAAACGATTAGAGCCTATTTTCGCTTGGTTTAGGAGTCGTTACTGAAGCACTAGGAGTAAATTCTTTACTTAGATTTTTTATCACTGCTGACGTATTATTTTTATTATAAAAAAAAAATTACGAATAGAATGGCCCGGTTGTTTACAAAAACTGCAATACGCGGTATTTCGATTATCAAGAGAATATTTAAAACGTTTTGAGGGTGGTTGATGACCATTTTGATAATTAGAACGTTTTACGCGAATCGATAAGCTACAAAAATTAATTCAGGTACCGAGGTGGCTCTGGCATTCATCAGTTTAATACGAAGGCGTTCGTCACTAATAGTACCTATCACCGCTTCTACAGCGTTATTTTGGTCAAGTTTATCTTTAGTAATCCGTTTTCACAAAATCCATGACTGAATGTAAAAATTAGGGAGTACGTTACCGTTCTGATGTTGTAGCGGAGTATTAATGAACGATGTAGCTTGTCCAGGGTCTTCGGAATCTTTTTCACTCGTAGTGTGCGTAGACTAACCGGTTTCCGGCAATTTATTTTGTTGTCTTATATCCATCTTAAGACACAAAATTTCTGCGGCTTTAGTAGGATGAAACCTGAAACATAAAATTAAACGGACAGAAAGGTAGCAATCCCACTTCTGATATCGGAAATTTATTGAACTATTATTCCTTTTTAAAAAAAAGATAGAATCGCTGACTGTATAGTAGTCATCGATTCTATTGTAACTATAACTATAATAAGATATACCAACTATAGTTCTATGATTTTATATTAGTTAAGTGAGTCACAATTATCATAGTGAAATAATACTTACAGGTAGGAGAATATTAACAAAATGAAACAAGTTAATTATCATTTATTATTAAAAATAAATAACATTTAAATTAAATTAAATTAAATTAAATTAGACAAACTGACATGGATTCTACTCACAATGTGTATTCCTCGAAAATCACCAGTAAACTGAGCTCTGCTCATAAAACACCTTTGTACAAAGATTCTCTCTCTTCAAGTGAATCGTTGCTAGTCAGTCACAATACTTTTTTTACATAATACTACCAAACACGCTATTCAAGTAACTTTTATTCGGACGGCTTTAAGTATTACAATTCGTAAAATAATGTTATAAAGAAGGAATAATTATTTAAGAAGTTGTTTACAAAGAAACAACATTAAATTTAACAATCCATCAATTTAACATAGTCAAAATCACAACTTCTTAAATCCTATGTCGGCCATCTTAATAGACAATTAAACATAGTCAAAATCACAACTTCTTAAATTCTACGTCGGCCATCTTAATAAACAATTCAACATAGTCAAAATCACAACTTCTTAAATCTTACGTCGGCCATCTTAATAAACCATTCCAGATGTGTAAATAATAAATGTGGAATCGATTATTATAAGAGACATTGATGAGTTGCATTTACAATGATTGTTAAAATAGTTATAAGTATGTAAATCAATTAATTTGACATCTCAATAATATTCAACGCGCCGACATATATAAATAATATAGAACACATATTTAAACTTGAAAAATGTCCTTAACGTTCCGAGAAGGCTAAAGTTAAAGGGTATAATTCTCTCATAACCAAAACAAAAACCATCAAAATCGTTCCAGTCGTTTAGTACAGAGAGAATACTATATCCGTCGTCACCGTAATTTGATATACAAATACAATAAACAAATTATAATGACAGATATAATATAAAATTAATTTATTTTTAACAACCGCACATCATGATGAATGAAGAATCATAGTATTACATACATACATACATACATACATACATACATACATACATACATAGATATGTAACAACGAATATCGAGTGTTCATCAATCACTGTCGGCACTTGTTTATCATCCTTTTTTAGACACGGATCGATCGTAATGGCTTTCATTATCTAGTGTATTCTTTAAACACCACCCTTAATGGCATTCTTTAGCTCTAAAACCTTTATTTATTTACGGATTCGTTCGGATAGTTTTTTTTTTAAGTTTTTATTTTATACTATTAGAGTCGAAGCAATAAAGTCGGATAGTTATTCGCCAGTTTGTGGCAATGAAGTATCTTTTGTAATTGCACGCCCACTCCGCTATTTCAGGTCTAGGTGAATCGAGTGGTAGTCACTGAGTCTTGTATGGGATTACAAAATTAGTATTATATATATATATATATATATTAATCTCGCTTATACTTTGATGAATAAATTTTACACGCACACACACACGCAAGCACATCATACGCGCACGCACGTCAGCATGCGCACACGCGCACGTGCAAAGCAAAAACTTTGATTTTGTCGTACTATTAACGTTTTTTGTATATCCTCCCCATACAAGTTATATTAAAATGAAGATTTAATTGCGTATATGTCTATGGTAATTTATGTTTGTAACAAATACGGTGTTTTGTTCCTACGGTACGAAGGATTCAATTTGCGTTGATATCAATCTGCGTGCGTGTGAGTGTGTACGTAAAATTGACAAAATGTTAATCATCAATCACGGCCTCGTTGCACGCCGCCGGAGGGTTTTATTCTGTGTGGGTGATTTTGTAAATGGCATTGAAATCAACGGTCGTGTTTATGTTCTAAATATGTATCGCACTCTCGTGTTAATGTATTCTAATGTTCCCGAGCGGTTAAGCTTTAACGGGCGCTTAATAAATTCTAAAGCTGTTTCTCACGGATTGACATAAAGTACTCGTTTTAGTTTCTACAAAGTTTAATATAACTTTATAACAAAACAAAGAGTTTTGCACAAGTTATTATGAGATGAAAGATTTGGCAATGCTGGTCTTAGTTATTTGATCATTTCGGATAAGGGAAGTTTGGGAATCCCTTGCAATAGAGGAAGTGATATCTTTCAGGAGGGAGGGGAGGGTGGGTAGCCATAACACTGTTCCGATATGATATATGAATGTTATATGATCGCTATTTCCATTTTTATAGCTGACCCACGTCTAATATGTATTCATTATATTCTACGTTGTATATTTTAATATCAAAATACAGCAAATATTTGGCTATAATTCAATCTGTAAACGATTGACGGATTGATTTCGATTTGAATATCCAAAAATATATCATAGAATATTACAAGGAAGATGTATCTTTGTTGTGTATATAATACAATATCTTGATTTCTGTATGTATAAATCTACAGCAATCATGACACTTTCGAATACAGACAGCTATTGCGAGTGCTCTGAAATGTACTGTGCATAGTGTAACGAATCGGACGAATTTCACATAAGTATTATTTAATGTAAGTATATAATATAATAAATTTGAAAGGTGGTTCGAATTGCGAAATAATGACGATGACAAGTTCGGTGTTATATATTTTCATAGTGATGTACATTCAATATTTTATCGATATAGTCGATACATAGAAAGGTGACACTGTATAGATAATATCGTAAAATTTAACAGCTCAGTTAGTTATATTGCCCCTCCCCCCCACCCCAATTTGATATCATATATTTTTATATCCGTTTCATTTACATCTATACAATTTCGTTTAGCTTCCATTATCACAATTCGGTAAGAATATATATATATATATATATTATAATGAAATATTCCGGATAAGATATTAAATAATTATTATAGATAACGTAAAAATATTCACACTGTTACGACATCACATCATAAAATAAAAATGATAAGCACTTTTAAGATTACACCTGTGAAGTATAATTATTATTAATAATAATAATAATATTGCGTTCACTAATTTGTTGCAATCGTAATAATGATATTAAAACACGCTACGTATACAAATATGTCTACCGTGACGTGTGTGTGTACGTGTGTGTGTACGTGTGTGTGTACGTGTGCGTGTGTGTGCGTGTGTGTACGTGTGCGTGTGTGTGTATGCGTGTGTGTATGTATGTTGAAGTGCCACAGAGCGTCCTTGAAATGTTTTCATCATACGTAAATCTTGGCTAACACTATTCACATATTTGAATAATGTTCAAGGTGTTTTACATTTATTATTTATTATTATTATACAAATATTAGCATAAAACTTTGTATCTTTTAAAAATTCTTAATACGCGAACTGAACGTTCATTTATAATAACGACGGTATTGGTTTCGTAAAACGCAATTCTTCACACCCGGTGAAAGTGTAGTAATGTAGTAATGTGTCTTTCGTGTTGGAAACGTTATTGTCTACTTCGGATGAGTTTCTACAACTAAATAAACAAAACTATTAAGGTTTTACGATTCTTTTATTTCTTCATTCTCATAATCCTTTTGAAGTAAATATCTTATTAAATGTGTGTAACTAAATCTAAATATACAAAAATAAATTACGTCCAACAGTAAATCTCAGTTTACGTCATCGCTATAAATGTGTTTAGTTCTGACGTCATCGGTTGACGCTAGAAGAGGCTTTTATACGCAAACTTTAATACCATAACATTCAGTTCTTAACACTAACATATGTTATAAATATTCGATGCCTTTTCCAGTAAACATAGATAAAAGCTTAAAATAGTCAGTCGAATCCATGTCCACAGTATGATTTAATATAAAAAATATTTAGCGTGTAACCAACCAATGAACGCGGATGTCGAGGTGAAGGACGATGTCTCTGACTCATCGGTTTTTAAGGCCTTAAGGAAAAAGTTGAGAGAACGAACACGCACGCACGCGGGGCGAGCACCTATTATGAATGGATTTTATACGTGTATAATGTTCTGCGCTTTTTCATCGTGTGGCGATTTGAGGGCGTATAATAACAAAATACCTCCGGCACCTTTTGTTTTGGAGTCGAGATTAAATTGAGATGATATATTGTACATGTAGATTGTTTTTGCAATTTTTTACCTTGTTTCCAATGTGTAGGGTGCGTTTTACATTGTAGTTTTGAATTTTATAATTTTGTTCGACTCTTTTTGGGATCTTGTAAAATTTTTTTACCTATACTTTATCTTTACAAACTCGACGCACTCCCCGCTGTCCCGGTACCGTAACCCGGTAACATACGGTGTAACGGTTCACATAACTCGCGTACCTCGAAACGAAAACACCAATAACTTAACGTAAACAAACATATTAATTGTGTGATCTAAAAAATGGCTTCAAGATATATGTGTGTATCACAGTAATGCTTTGAAAGTTTTCTCAAAACTGCATTTAACTTTACATTTTTCAACTCATTTAGAGTCGATTCGAATAAATCGCTTACTTTTTGATGTAAATGACTTCATTTGAAGATCTAGTCTATCATGTTTATGTACCAATTAATCTTGTTACTCTTTGAAATGCAACAGTTACGAGTGCTGTGCTGTTCTATTTAAGTACCTACTGTAACAGCTTCCCTGACCCGTTTTACATCTCTGTGTAAGTTGTAAAGATGAAATGGTATTCTTGTCATAAAAAAAAACAATAAAGTTAACTACACTGTAAACAGTGAGCTTATCGAGACCTTGACCCCGCCGCTAATAAATTCTAGTGTCAAGGCCCTTTTCATTCTATCGATGGCTTTCGCAGTTTGTACTAATAATAATTTTGCGGCCAAAGCCCTAAGCCCGAGTACCTAAGGCCAATTGAGTATAATATCCATTTACGGAGAGAGCTCTCTCATAGTAAATAATGTTTCTCTGTTCGACGTTACTAATAAAGTATTTGTTCAATCTGTATGAAAATAAATTTTATAGAAAGCGCCACCTTGAGTGTTAAGTTTATTTAATTTGAAACGTCCTTTTACTTTGACTGCAATGCGCAAGGGTTGGAGGTGGGGGGGAGGGGAGGAGGGGTTGGCCGGCTAACTTGGAAGGTCAAGAAGAGAGTTCGCATTTTGCTTTATTGGCAACCTTTATAAGCGACGCCACGGACTCAACACGATTGTATTAAACTTTTAATATCAACAATTTCGGTCGAATAATTAATAAAATACCCAACATAATTATTGTCTATTTATTATTTATATTAGAAGCAATAGATAAGTTCGTTTGTATGTAATTTTTTATTCAATGAAACGTAATTATGATACAATTTCGCAAAATAGTCTCATAAAAAAGTAGGTATCGGAATTTTATATCGCAACGGAAACGAGGTCGTGAGTTTACAAATATTCGTTCACTTGAGATTATTTTGGGATTGCTTCATCTTGTCATCGTAACGCTCGCTCTACGCGTTGACGTAATATTTTGTTATAGAATTTTATATGATTTTAAATGTTTTAAATATAATAATAGCAATATACTTTGTATTGAAGATGACATTGGATACAATTGTTTTTAATATGTAATATTCTTATAAACTATTCCAGTATACGAGTGTTCCTTTAAAAATTAACATTTTCATATTATCATTATCTATCTATAGATTATAGATTAAATTAATAGTAGATATGAAGTTTTCACTCGAAGAACCTTACCTAAATGATGTATTAGGCACTTATAATCTTAAACTACTAACAGTATACTATTTTTGTTTGTATAAATCACAAAGGACTCGTAATTTTCAAATTACAATTGTGCAAAACGTGAATATTAAATGCGTATCATCATAATAATTGATGACTAGACATTTGTCTGCTTTATTAAATTTTATGACGTTCGTTGTCCTCGATGGAGTCTATTAAGTTTTGATGTTATATCACAAGTGCCGTAATTACTCACAAATACGAATTCCCTGCGTTAGAAACGTAATAAAATAATTTATATTGCATACTAGCTGTGCTCATGACTTCGTTCGTTTTTTTTAAATAAAATTTGTCTAAATTACTCTATATACCATCCTCTATATGCCAGTGATAGTCCTGTTAAAATCGGGCCGGCCGTTTCGGAGATTAATCCTAAAAATAGACAGACAGAAGTTTAAAAATATATTTTTTATTTTTATATAAATACCGTATATAAAGCACAAGTGAAAAGTTGTTAATTTTGTATCAAAAACAGACATTTAAATTTTATTTATATGAATAGGTGCGAATTGTGGTGAATGCAGCGAATTGATATTATATAATATCGTAAATAAGAATAATATTATATATTGTCTTTATATTAATATAGTAGGTATAATATTAAATGCAACGTCCACATAAATAAGTTTGTGACCTCTATTTATTCTAAGTACCGTGTACAGCACAGCACGGCTCGCTGACTAATCTATGTTTATCTCCAGAGCCGGGATCATCTCATGGAATACTAACTATGGTTTCCATCTATATCTAGCACTAGTATACGTTATGTATTGTTATTATAAATATTGTTTAATAATATATGCCTTAAAGCCTCTACAAGTAGGTATCTTTTTGTGAAGTAATCTAAATGAATCCGAATATATTTTATCGTAGAAAATCTTCTTTTCTTTACTAAAACATTTATCTCTTTAAAGTAAAAGATGCTGTCATCTCCCTTTTAAGTTCGCTTTCGTTGGTTTTTATTAAGCTTTCAAATATTTTTTTATACAGCTTTTGACGTGACCTTTATGGTAAAACTTTTAATTACTCATATTTCAAGACGTCCTTTGTTTGAGTTAAAAATATTTAATAACACTGAGTACGTAAGTCGTCTGTGAAATTCGTTTGAGTGTTCTCGCTGTACAAGGGCTTTAGGGTTTATTAATTGTATGATCGGACCCTAAAATTGAGTTGAGGGTATAAAAAAATACAACTTTCCAAGTCCTTATACAAAGCCATATAAAAGAATAATACAATAGTGAAAATCGATATCCTAATTATCGTGTAATTTCTGAACCACACGATCGATTGTCGTCATATCTATAGATACATATATAATTGTATGCCCTAACTGATTATTAACTTACGTACACAACTATTGAGTCTAGAAATTATTCAAAAATTGTTTTTTTTTTTAAAGTAACCATTGCCTATGACAGGATTTTAGGAATTCCTAACGCTGAAAGCCTTTTACAGAGGATTAAAATACTTATTTTTCTAGTTATTTGAAAATTTATATGTTAATTCAAACTTAATTTAAAACTATTAATTATTAGCATTTCACTAAGAATGAAATTACATAAATTTTCCTCAAATTTATGTATTTTATTGTAAAACATTCGATACTAAGAACTACATAAGGTAATTTTTTAACAATTAAAAATGTATCTCCCAGTGAAGTGGATGAGGGCCAGCTAGTTATATTTAATGAAGCATCTGTTGCACTGTTGCATAAATAGTCTATTGATTTGTTTGTTTCACTTTTGATTGCACGTAGCTACGTAACTCCCTAACATAAATATTTAAGACTTAATAGTCATAACAAACGTCTAGAGCGGAAATCATACGACCGTCTAAGATTAGACGAGTTATATATATATTAATAGATACTATACGTGTGTTTCAATATAGCTATAGATGTACATACATTTAAATTATTAATAACAAAATGTTATGTTATTGTTTGTAAATGTTAAGTTTTTAGAACAATCTCCACGTTGAAGGTTAAATTTCATATTTATAGTAAATAAAAAAATGTATTTCGAAGTATATCTCAAGCAAGAAATGCTATGTTGATGGATCATTGAAAAACTCGTAACTTGTAACGAAATGTGACTTTATTTGAGATTATAAGGAAGGTATATGTAATCTTGTAATGTCGGTCAAGGAGAATGTTATATTTAGATGTGGACAGTATTAGCTATCTATTATAAACGAAATGGCCGTACAGATAGAGGTACACATTTAAGTAGCTTTTAAAATTATATATTTATGTATACTAAAAAAAGATTACAATGTTTTCATTTGAAAAAAGTGAAAGTCAAGTCAAAACCCATTTGCGGTCGTTTAACGCTCGTGATTCTCATTTATATTTCTCTAATTGTTTAAAACAATAGCTATGGAATATAACCGTCGACTCGACTCGGTGACCCACTTCATTGTCATCCGAGTTGATTCTAACTTAAATTAATATTATTAACGAAATGCGTGAAACAGTCGTTTTAGATAACGTCAGTTTAGCGCTCAAGATACGTCGGTGCAATGAGATGTTATCGAAAATGTTCGGTCATTTGCCCGCCGGCCGATCGCACGAGATGATACCCGGGTATAGTCGGTCGTCTCTCCTACCTCGGGGTATAATTCAATCCTGATTGTAAAATACAAGTATGGGCAAAATACTTATCGTTTGCAATTTATTTCAACCGAATGAGGCGACAAGGAATATTTTTTTGTAAAGTTTTGTACCGGGAGTTATTGAGGCGGGGGATTACGTTAAGCCGCTAAGAGTGGAACGGTGCGAAAGGACCTCGTGGCAGGTCCGGAGTCGGTTTAAGTCGGGTCACGTGGACGGAGCGGCGGTTAATCTCATTACGTGTCGTAGCTGCGAGGCTTCCCTAATAACTTAAACGTTACTGCCTCTAATACCCCACTCTGATGAACTAAGGACTCACGAAATTGAATCTTTTTAAGTAAATAGGAACGTAATTTATCTTATCAACCCAGTGTGCCATTGTTACTTGATAGATAAATTGGATTAAATATTTTATGGTGTTTTTCTTGTCGTAAAAAAAGATAAAAGGTGGCGCCGTTCTTCTAATAGTTTTTTTTTTATTTCTCTAATAATTGTATTTATCTACAAGGTGATAAGAGGTTTTCGAAGGAGGATGGAAAATTTTCTGACATCTATTGTTGAATGAATGAATGTTTTTTTTTTTATTATATCTATATGAAACAATAACAGTACCGTATGCGAGAAATAATTGCTCACTCTGATTGATTAGAAGCACACATAAAAATATGTGAGACATAATTTTTTTTAAATATAGATTAAAAGTTACTTATAACAACTTAGATAAGCTATATATATATATATATATTGAGTAATGTTATATACGAAAATTAATGTTAACTAGTATCAACCTTTAAACGGACTTGTGAAACTGGATACCTACTGCATTGTCGTAAAACATACAAGTGAAGATGATTTATAGTGACATTGATAAAACGATGTTTATCTATATACGGTTAAATGTCACGCTGAAATGGCCAAGAGTTTTCGGTTAAGGATCTTGAAAGAAAACTCTCAACTCGGGCGAAATTGTCTCTCATAGCCGCGGTACCATGGGAGCGTATCGTTCAAAAGTTGTAATGTACTTTTAAATTTTTTATAAAAGTTTAGAAGTAACTTTGTATCTTGATTGTTGGTTATTTTTATTTACAGTTTAACGACGCGTTTGTTTCGTAATAAGAGACGGGTCGTTATCCTTATGCGACCTTGCAGATGCTGCTATAAATTCTGTAAATTGGCCGTCGGTTAGGAGACGAGGATGCGTCACTCGGGCCGATGATCTCAATTCATATCGTGGCTTTTACTTTCCTAAATATAATAGTAATAATAATATAATAATTATTTTACTAACTAACCAATAAATCTATCCCTCTCTCCCTTTATCTTTCTCTCGATTACTAACTACGAATAACTCTATTGAATTTATTTTTACGCACATACATACACGCACGCCTCTTTGCACTTCTTTTTTTTACGTCTGAGTGTCGTAAATTGAGATATTTGAGTTACAAAGTGTACAAGTCATATGTGAATGTTTGCTGCCAGTCCTCCTAATCACTGTTGCAGAACCGGATCCGGCACCGCTTGTTATAGTAACACGAAGTAATTCCACCTGTGCTCATACTAGTTTTTACAGCTACAACTGTAATTCCGATATGTACATATTACCTCACGACCGTCCCGACCGGTATCAACATACTATTATTAATCTGAAACTACCTTCATCATTGCTTCCTTAATTACCATTTCAAATGACATGCCTTTGGAACGATCCAATAACTATCATATTAATGATTCATCCAAGTTAAAAATTCATTTATTTAATGAATGTTTTCATTAATATATTAATTTGAAACGTATATAAGTTTCGTTTTAGTGTACATTATTAAGTATTCGACGGATTGTATCAGACGAACAGAACGAAGGGTTGTTTGTCCTTTTCAAAGTCTATAGATAAACACCGGGCGCAGCTGGGAAAATTGAAATTGGTTCTATTTGTTCCCAAGCATTCTTTATTTTCATTTTTAATTATTTACCGCTCTTAATAATGAAATCTCATTGTTCCAGACTGTATTGTAGACATTTAAATGTACAAACATCTCCACAAATCATTTGACAATTTTGATTAATTCAGGTCAACGTGAAAATGTTATTAATACCCCGCGGGGGAGGGGGGGGAAGGTAATTAGGTCATGTCAATGAAACTGCCTCATTTCATATCATCGATAATTTTATACATGAGTAAAAATTTTACTGACTAAATATCCTTATAGTTAATAGTTGAGATTGTTTGTTAAATTTTGTAAGTTAATGGGGTGAGTGGTCGGGGCCGTTGTCACCGTTGTCGATGTCAGAGTTAAGTGTTAGTACTTGTACCTATCCACACAAAGGCCGCTCTCACCGCTTTGTTCCGCATCTTTGTTTGACTTGAGGTAGCTATAGTAAAAAACACCTTGGAGAAATCTTAAGATTTTCAGTGTATATATATATTATATATACATTTATTTTGACATACATCTGTCATTCTAGTGTTTCGAGGTTAATGTTTTTTTGTAATATTGTGAGAGTTATGTACCAAATTTTCTTAACCCCTATTATACTAAAAGGTTCATCCTCATTGACGTTTATGAGACGTCATGTTGCCGGATATAATCCATTGTGGACTTGTCCTTGGACCTCGCATGGGGTCTGTTCTATTTTCGTGGTCGTTTTGTCTGTAATAATAATAATAATAACAATTTATGTAATCATCTGCTTCGAGCATCTTTAGAAAAGATATCATAAGGTATGGCATGTTGTGGACGAGTTCTTAAAAAGGTGTGTGTTTTATTGAATTATATTTCAAGTATAAATATAATTTTACAGGTGTCCATATTATGGTGGCATTAATTAAGCGTTAATTGTTTATAGAAACGGGCAGGTGTATCGTTTTCTAGCTTCTATTTCGTGAAATTCTATTTAATGTGGTATTGGCATAGACCACAATACGACCGAGTGTTTAGACATTCGAGACACTTCCCGACGGAGCACACCTCCACCACAATCATTTGCATTCTGGTTTGCCTGTTGCATGCTTTACTGTTTGTTGTATTTGGATTTGATTTTACATATAAAATAACACTAATATGTATGTTTATCTTTATAATACTTAAAGTACATATCATATATATTTACTTTTCAATAGTTGATTATATTGATTACATGTATTAAAGGGTAAATTAAATAGTAGCAAGTAGCAACCCATTCGACCTCACAAAGAAGCGTATAAACGAGACGTAGGAACAAGAAACTCATTAGAATTCAGTGAAGAGAGTAGTACTTCATTTGTGCGTAGTGGGTAACACAATAGGACTTTAAATACTTTTTTACATTACTAACTTATTGTCACGTCGGTTGAGGTCAACGACCGATCGGTCGGACGGTTGACCGGCGCGGTCTCGATCTGATTATTGCGCCAATAAGCGATTTGCATTGCGCACGCGCAGGGTGCTCGTGCTATCTAATTAGTATTAGCTGCTAGGATGTACTGGTATTGTATACGATTTTGCTGTACCAGTTTTTAGGTATACAAGGTATACTTTGATCTAATACCCGATATATTAGCTGACTTTAATTCTCTTAGGTAATAAGTTAAACTGGTTTTATGGGACATTTAATATAAAAAAGTAGATACCGGTGTTTGGAAATAATGTTCAACGTATCTGTATACACATATATATATATATATATATATATATATATATATATAGTTATATATATATCGTTGGTGAGGCAAATAGATACCTACATTTAATACTTATTATGTGTGAGAGCGAATAAATATTTGACATGTACTCGATGGAATGACTCGTGTTTTTTTTTTTGACACTCGACCGCACTTGAATCTTCTTTAAAAGTCCTCTCGCCACAAAAGTGTCGAAGTTCAAGTCGTCTCCTTTTAAATTAAATTATATCCAGACGGATTCATCCAATTTCTCTGCGGTTGGTTTGTTCGAGGCTCGTTTATCTTATAATAAGTATGAGAGATTAAAAAGCTATCAATCACTCGTGATGTATGAGTATACAGTTGTTGTAGGTTCGTGCTCTTGAGTGTAGGTACTTCATTTACTAACGTCACTGCACTCGAAGAGGTCCAATGTTCCAGATTTATTTAATATCATATATGGAGATTATTTACGACTACGGCTGGATATTTACGAACGAACTTTGTTCGTTCCGTATTGTTTTTACTTTTCTCGAATGGCTAGATGGATGTATGTATGGATGTCTGTGGACGGAAAAAACATTACTGCCATTACTGCCGAGAGATGGCGCTGTTTATAATTTACTGATTTAGTTTATTTTCATATTTAATTATATTACTAATTGTTTAGTAATTATAAATAAACATGTATTTAACATTTTCTTTTCTTCAATAAATAATAATAATTTTACTTAAAAATCAATTGTTTTTTTATTAACATTTATAATTTCGTCAAAGTTCGTTTGGGAAATACCCTGGGTATTTGCATATTCATTTTAATTATAATATATTAATATAATTATTTTTAATAGAGTAATTTTAAGTCTTGAGTGTCTTGTTTTGGAATGGATCGTAAATATAATGCAAGTGCAAGCGGCGGCGGGACGCCGTGGTTGCATACAACGTCGGAAACTCGGAGATGATTTATGTTAGTGTACCTTGGAGCCGGAATTGTACATATATTTTTATATTTTTCATTTGATACGACAAAATATAATAAACATAAGCTATAAATATGAAAGATATTATTTTGTCAGTTTAATTTTCTATATGTATAAATTTATATTCTTTTCCAGCAATTTTATAGTATATATATAATTGACTAGTCGAAAAATATTGTACAAACAAAATTATTTCCGATTCGACCGTTACCGGACTGCTCATTAGGCTGGCGAAGGCTGTATTTAATCGAATCCGTGTCGGCCCACTTTTTGATATTCCTTTTTTTTTGCGTCTACCCTACTTTTGTTCGATTGTAACTCGATTGTGTATTCATAGTAGGTATATATATATAAAAGTCATTACTTCTCACCATCAATAGCTCGGGTTGATATGTTTACAGAGTAAATGAATTGAAATATACTAATTAATTACTATTGTGAGCAATCGCCACGTCACCGACATGTCGGATGACGAGACAAGCTATGGAAAATCAATTGACTATTGTATTATCGATAATTGATTTGAAGTCTTTTAATATCAATATAATTTTTACCACCACGTTACTATATTGTAATAATAATAATAATAATAATAAATTATGAGTAAAATAAGTTGTTGTGAAATTTATTTCTTTGTTTGTTTTCAAACTTGCTGGACCCGCATGCATATATTGACGGGTCGAGCTGCATACAATTCTAAAACAATAGTTGCCTTAATACAAACGGTCGCCGGTGGGTTTAATGAGTCACCGTCGGAGGGCTGAGGAATTGAACCGATAAGAATGAACCCATACGACGGATGCATAACACGCGAGACCTCATACACTGCATACGCTATTATATCGATTAACACAATAATAAGTCACCATACTATATATTATATGGCTCTATTGCGACAATATTAGATCCAGCTTCGATAGTTTCTCTTTGTTATTGTTTTGTAAGTTGTATTACAACATTTTTCTTTCCCTCCCATTACCTACACTACTCGTGTATAACTCCTAGGATCGATGAAGGTGACGCACACCGCATTCTAACACTATCTATCTCCATATCGTAACCACGGTTAATTACATTTATTATTATCAATGGCACTCTGAGAGATAATATAGAACGAACACTCAAACGTATCGTTGTCTCCTAAAACACAAAATATTCCAGTATATATGATAATATTAATTAATATTTTGAGAGATGGATGCGCGCGGATGAATTTATTTACGAAGGTAAAAAGTATGCTCCTGGCACGACCTCGCGACCTACATCATCTATACAGATGAGAAAATATCCTAAGCGTACCTACCTACGTATAAATAAAACATTGGGGCGGTAGTATCACTAATAATTAATACAGTATTCGCTTGAATTTTATCGTTACAAAATTATCTGGTACGCGCGATGAAAACCACAATGAGATCATAACTCCCTTGGAGTTATTTATTCTGTAATATTTCCTGCACATACATACTGTTTATATCGATTTAATTACGACGTCCATTATAATATTTAATTGCGACATAAAATTGTTTTATAGGAAGGAAAGTTATTATTTTGCATCTCGCTTCAATCATTAGCCACCCCGGAGACGTTGATAAGAATATACACTCGTACTGGGACGGTTCGTATCGATCACATTTATAATAATATATTATACGTAAGTAATTTAACGCCTCAGTTGTCGCGGCCGGCGATCCTACCTATTGTGTACCGACGACAATAGTACCCGCTGTTAACCCAAGGACACTGTACCATTGTCGCTGTCCCGGCTGTCGGAGATACTTCTAACACTATTATAATTTAAAAAGTAATATATTTATATATAGTCATGGCATAATGCAATTTGGTTGTCCCGAAAATGAGTGATTTATTGTGACGATAATAACTTCCTTGTTGTAGTCGTTTAAATGATGGAGGAACCATTTTGATAAAACTTTGCGTGATTGTCTAAAATATCTAAAAAAAAATGTCTGCTTTTCCAGGGGTTGATAGAATTTAATTAAAACTCTCATAACTTTATCCAATTCAAACTCTACATATAACCGGAATGTCTCTTATCCGATGAAACTTTATATCAAATAACAAACTTGAAGATTAGGAGAAAATTTATGACAATTAAGAGTCGCGTAACGTAATTTATATGGAGACAGCAACTTCTGTAATGATAAAAGTTTTCAGTATGTTTTCGGTGTCACTAACCAAGATGGAGACTGAAAATATGATAATAATATTTTGATGAAATTTAATTTATTTTGCAACCATAGAAAAATAGCGAAAATAAAGTTTGCATAGTCTAAAACTATAAGGCGCGACTTATACAGAATACTTAATAAATATAAACGGTGTATAAGTGGTTATAATTCAAGTGGTCAGTGCTACTGTTGATTAACATTATTATAGGCTACAGTACCTACAACAGACAGACCGACTCCCGCCCCGGGGCCAGACCAGACCAGACCACCGTATGCGATAGATTTGCAATGAAGACATCTTACTAATTCGCATCCCGTAATCTCGATATCTAATATTGATTATTGTTAACATCTTACAGATATTATCTTATGCGTTAAGTTAACAAATATTAAACTAGCTGTGCCCGCGACTTTGTTTGGAATGTTTTTTTTTTTTTTTTTGTATTTAATATTATGAAAGTAGCCTAAGTTACTCTTTGTAATTTCAGTTATCTGCCAGTGAAAGTTATGTTAAAATCGGTCTAGCCGTGATTAAACGGAGTAAACGGACAGACAATTTTTTTTTTTAATGTATATACTTTAATATGCATCCAGTGAAAAGATTTTAATTTTTAGTTACGTACAGACACTTGAATTTTATTAATATATGTAGATTTTATAGATAAAAAAACTACCTTCTTGGATATTTTTAAATATTGAACATAATATATGACTTCCATCGGTATGTTTAATATTGATCTTTACATAATACTATAAATTGTATTAAGTACCAACTTCATTTAAATATTTAATAAAATCTCCATACATTAATAATTTATATAGAGTAAAAACGTATTTTCGTTATAAAAATACGTTAACCTGTCTGTTAAGTTAAATATTCCTGAATTATTTAAGTTGTAAGTACGATTCTATGTTGTGTTTAATGTTGTTCTTAACTCGGCGCTAATGGTTAAAGTTTGGACATCCCTTAAATGTCTCAGTGACAGGATTCGTTTGGAACAGATATTTCGGGTTATTTATTTAGATACAAGATAAGAATTTGTATCGCCATATAATTGTTTGCATTTGTATACAAATTTAAGTATAACTGAATGAAAAAAAAATCGCCATTTTTGGTATTTTTCAGGTAACTGTCTCATATCTTGTCTTCAATTATAGTAAGGAGAGAAATCTTTCCAAGGTTCGTCACTCCAACAGTGACTGTAACAGTTGACGACACCTGATCAAATATTGACTTTGATAGCCGGCATATCAATGATAATGTTATGTGGAATTTCGATTACTCTGTTGATACAAGCAATGTTAATAATGTATTCATTTATATTTTAGTATTAGTTTTTAAATTCAATTTTTTCTCCTCTAACGAGTTTTAAATGAATGCTATAAAAGAAAGGTTTAATTGAGACTTCTGAAATAATTGTTAAATTGTTCACGTCTCTTGGGTCCGGACTCTTCAGAATGAGCGCTCTCGGAGCTCTGTATTGTTTTTTGCACAGTTTTTGGTTGTATTTCTTGCTTAATATTGCAGTTTTATATAACTATCAAAACGAGAGGCGTTAAATTTACTACGCAATTAATTCTATTTTGAAAGGTTATATGATATAATAGGTATTGCACAGAATAATTTTTATAAAGCAATAAATCAGATAACACTTTCATCTCCTTCGGGTACATCTCCAAGGATTATATTGTAAGAGTAGCTTATTCCCTCCCGCTTCGCTGGGCACACTATTAATTTGGATGTGAACTTAGGTTGCTATGGTAATCTGTCATATTATCCGTTGTCATCGTAACCGTTGCTATGGTAACCCTTACCCCCGCGTTAAGTGTATAGCTGAAGTTTTAAAAGTTGGCGAAATGCAAAAAGTTAAAATCTGTTGTGGTAGGAATTCTGTAAAATCCGTTCTTAGTGGACGTCTACGTCACAAAAGAAGTAACTATGTAAAATGTAAAGTTAATCGGACAGATAGCTTCGGAGATTTCGTGATGAGTCAGTGAGTGGTAAATCGCTTACAAATATATATAAGATAAACGAAATTGCTTCTCAAACTTTATACTATTCTCAAGTAACAATTCTATATTTTCAAAATACTTTAAATGTTTTTCTCGTTCGTGATTTCTAACCGCGTCTTCGAATAACAGCTTTTCTATTGATAATACATGTTGCGGTTGTTTTTAAATTTTATTATATTTATTCGCCGTGTTGTTTGATCGTTGCAATCGTGATGTATTTTATCTTTTAATCTTTCTTTATTTATCTTTTGATAAATTACGTATTCTAGATTTTTTGGTGGACCGTTATTTGAATCTTACACTTTTCTGTCCATTATTTTCTATATTCATCTCTAATGTTTATATTAAATAAGATTTGAATTAAATATATTTTTCAATCTCTTATCACTTAGCGTATCTACATACTAGCTGTGCACACGAGTTCGTTCGAACGAAATATCCATTTTTTAATCAGCCTAAGTAGCTTCTCTTAATCCTATTAAAATTAGTCCAGCCGTTTCAAAGAATAGCCGGAACAAACAGACAGACGGAGATAAAATATTAAAAATAGATTTTTTTATGCAAGTACCTACTGCATACACCATGTGCATTTTGTGAACAGCTAATTTGTAATTACAAAAAGACACTTAAATTTCCATTTATATATAAAGATTGTGTCAGAAAATTAACAGTGACGTCATTTAGTTCACAATGTTTAAGAAAATAATTGAAAAAGTTGAAGATCCTCCCTTAAGATATTTGAGTTGTTTATTATACTAGGAATACTTTTACACCCCCTAGTGACACGTTCCGACTGAGGCACTCCTCTCTTATACAATAATTCACTTGGAGCGTTTAGTTTATTATAAATGACTTATCAAACAACGGAGTTAAAACTGAATGTTATTATGAATAATAAAATATTATGTTTACGGGACAATTTAAACTGTTTTCCTTGTTTAACTATAATGTAATATATAACTTGACAGGAAAATATAATGTTGGTATATGTATTTTACCATCCGATTATATGTTAACATTTATATATAGGTATAAATATAAATATATATGTATATATTTAACCTACATATATATGTCTGTATTATTTTCTTTTGAGTTAAATGTATCATTTCAACAAGACAAAGAACTTTTAACTAAGTACCCACTCGTCTAATAGAACAACGTAGACATCAGACGAAAGTCAAAAGTACAAAATTATTATAAAACAATACTCCATTCCAACAATGACTGTTTATCTTTAACTTAAATATATTTTGATGAATCGTATTCTTATAAATTAATTACTTTAAGATAAAATGTTGTTATAGTAATACAAGTATTAAATAATTATAAATATAATAATTAATACTAATGTCAGTCGTGTGTTTTAGTTTTTAAAACTGTACGCAGTGAGCGATACCGCGTCCGTTACTCTGCGGTTGCACGCGAGTATCGCGATACTCGCGCGACCGACTCGGAAATATAATACTAGTGTTATTATGTTAGATTTTCTCTCAACATACACCAACCAGGAACAAAGGGCTCTGTTACAATTAAAACAAATTTAAGGTATCCTTTTGTCTCGACTTTGAAGGATACAATTACGGTTTCTCGTATTATATTATTGTTTTAGTATTGTAGTTTTAGTATATGTATGTATGTTTGTCAAATGATATGACAAACGATATCGTAAACATAAATATAATATATATGATAAAATATACTATGAATAAAAGATTTTTTCTCATAGCGTATATATACGTATTCAAATTGCTGACTGGACGAAATGTGTGACGGATTTAAAAAAGGAAATAGAAATCGATGTGGGTACCTTATCTGAACGGTCGCCGCGGACGCCATTGCCGGATTGCATCAGCTTTGAAGCCTCCCCTTCAAATTATAGCATTTCTTATCATTTTAATATGTAGATAGATATATATGTATATGTATATATATAGTAGTCAAAGAAGTATAGATCTTGATATTTTTGTTAAATAATAATGTTAATATGTGTCGTTCCTATAAATATATTAACAACAATTATCCTATTACCGACTCCGACATAAAAACAATCCAACACAACGAAATATTATCCATTGTGTTAATATTAGAAAGTACCGTTTCGTCATATGCCATTCATCGGTATAATGGGCAGTTAGGCGACATCGCAACTACATGCGATCTCATAACAGAACAGCGCATTGAAACCACGACTCACACTGGCGATACACTCGCTACAAACCCGTATACACTCTAAACCATAACATTTCATGTATACTAATAGAAGCAAATATCAAAGTCATCTATTTATATATATATTTATGGTAAACATGACGTCGGTCGGCGTTCTAAACGCCCGTCTGTAAAACGCCTAACGCGTTCGTTGCTCGCGTGGGAGTCAACCTATTTTGCGAGTGTATATTGTACTTTCGGCACACATAAGTGTTTCTTGATTGTTGTGTCATGAGACAATTACGTCACCGGTTGCATATTTATAAGGCTCTGTTGAAGATAATTAAACTTTTATATATATACATAATTGTACTAGTTAGTTTTTTTTGTTGTTGTATAATTACTGAAATAATAAAAGCTTCGGGTGTTTTATGCTGTAACGTAATTGCCTGCCTTTGATTTATCATTTTGTTAAAATTACAATTTTAATGCCATAGTCGTAAAATTTATTAATCAGTTACATTCTTATATTTCATTTATAATATTAATTAATGCTACTGATATGTCCACTCACCCTAGACGTCGGTGATTCAATAGCAAAACTTGTAATAGTAAAAGTATACCAACCAGCCCGAAGCGGGTCAAGGACCAATGAATACCTCTATTGTCCCAGTCATCGAGAAGTTTGACATTCTCATTAGTTTAAACAATAATATAACAAACGTAAACGGTATAATATAATAAGTTTTAAATTATTTTTAAACATGCTGAAATATTATTGGGAAACGTTTGGGAAACTTCTTTTTGAAGCAACATCCCATAACAACTACTGAATCGATTTGAATGAAAATTGGCAGAGCTGTAGATCTTGGAAATGGGCATGTTTTAAAAAACAGAATTAAAATATCTCATTCCGTTTAGAAATGATGGTCAGTAAACTGAGGGGCTCAGCTCAGCTCCGCACGGTGGCGGGTTCTAGTTATTTATGTAAAGGATGTCAAATTTTTCAACACCGACAGAACTAGCTGAGAACTTCCCAGAGGTCCGTCCCAGTGGAATGTATATTATATTTTTAAACTGCGTAGAAAACTAAAAATACCAACTATAGTAGATGAGAAATACATAATACTCAAGAGAACTAAAGAATTAAAAATTTGTTCGTAAAATATGAGGTCAATTTCAGTTTAAAAATATATACTAGAAGATATAGTTATCATCCTTATCCATATTATGATGAAATCCTAAATTCACATCATTATCTAATCCCTTATTGGTTTCGGGATCGATCATCCGTTAAATTTCTCTCGAATCTTTTAGATTTGATGAAATATTATCAAATTTTTTGGACCGTAAAACTTTTTTTATTATCTCAATTGGATCTCATCTTAAGCAAAAATACGTTTAATATGAAATTATATAAAAAATTGAGTGTAGTTGAGCAATATTGGAAGCTTTCATCGATTCTAAATATTCATATACCATTTTATGATTGGGATTTATAACCAATACCATACCATAACCATACCATAACCATAGTATGATAACTCATAAACAGATATCTGGGTTATCATGTGAGAGTGGCGTGTGTAAAATTTATACTATATAAATTATACATTGCCGCTTCATACGTCACTACTTGTACTTATATTGAGTATCTGAAGCGATTTGTGGTGCTTCATTTGCAATTTTCATCTAACATTTGATATGTTGTAAATTTGCCTTGTTTATTTATCGGTAATGTGCACTGTAGTGAATTGGGACGTCGTTATAAACGTTCTCAAATATAATTGTACTATTTAATAAATGTTTAACTATTATACGTATTTTGTATACGAGGAATATGTTACCATTATATCGGTCAGAGGAAACACGGGAAAGTTTTACGCAAATTTATTGACTCCACTCCAATAATATGGTAATATTTTAAATGCGATAGAAGAAACTTTACTTATATTTGAAGATTTTATTAACAATTCTCGACATTTTAATCTTACACAAAGTGAAGTATACACAAGTATTAAAGTTTTCCATTCTTCCCAACAAAGAAATTGCTGTTACGCTTTATAGTGCTTGCTTTCGAAAAGTTAGCATAATTCAACAAATAACGTTCAAAAGACGTCTTATGATATTAAATACTTACTTTATCAGAGAGAAGCAAAATATAAATCGTATAATAGCCTGTGATGAAAGTAATTTAATACAAATCACTTCAATTATTGCAGACTACCGGAGACTAGACATAGACATTAAATTTATAATAGTAGAGATGATTCTTACTCTGTCTTTATATTTATGGAGAAATAAATGTCGTCTACATAGTTTTTTCTATCTCATTCTACAACTATCTGTCTCATGAAAAAGCACTTTGAGTGCTGTTTAAAGATGCGGCGGGTATTCAGAGTTTATTTTAAATTCAATTTTGTCAGTTGTTGCAACGCTCAAATTGGAAAATGAATTCATATTTAAATATAAATTTTAGTAGTGTTAAAATTCTAGTTTACTGAATACGTCCTCAGTGTAACTAGATAAATAATATTTTGCACTGTGTTGACTTTACAGGAGTATTTACGGTTTTCACCTTAGAGTTACGACGTCGGCGGTAAGTGCCATTGCGGGGATTTTATGGCATGAGGATACTGAAGGTTTTATAGCTGGCGTATAAGTGTTCTCGAAATGCAAAGAAATCCTTAAACTTCTATACCTATTTCATTCCGTAATCCACGATCCTCACTCCTGTAATATTCTCTTACCTACTTAAATTACTTGTCCAATAACATATCCCAAAAACGCTTGACATAGTATTTGTGTTGAGAATCCGTCTTATCCTTATCCTAAACATGGGACGGATAAAAGATATTATCCTTAATAAAGGAGATTTAATCTTTATTGTCAATATCTTCTAACGGGGGATAAGAGATATATCAATATATATAAATAATTGCCTGCTTTATTGTTCCTCATACAAGTATTTTAAGCAATATTCTTTAAATTTTTTGAATAATTCATTAAATTGGCATGGTATGGTGTATGTGAATTTTATGCCGCAATATATACAGTAAATCTTTTAAGTCGTAACATTCGACGCAGGGGGATAATTCCGTGTCACGATTGGAGTGACTGTCAGTTTGAGTAGTCCTAAATGACAAACGGGAAGACGTCGAAAGTAAGTTGGTCCTTTGCTGTGAAACTCGAAGCGAATTATTCTTTGTTAGGTATTAAATGGATGGGCGTTGTGAGTTTTCTTTACGAGTATTCTACAAAAAGAAAATGAGACATTTATTGTATAGAGATTAACTTTTCCTTTTTTAGATTAAAGCCGTTTTTTTGTACTCAAAAAATCCCTTATATTTTATATACTTTTCAAAACATACCGTTTTAAGGTTTCTTGTAAAGGATGAAATTTCTGAAGACTTTTCTAAACACATATAATTATGTTCGTATTTGGTTACGTCCTTTAGGTACGGCTTGGGTTATCTTAAGAGCCACTCCAAGTGAAAATCCCAGGATAATTTCGACGAATGAGACACGATGAAAAATACGATACATAAGTCTTTTTATCTCGAGACTCCACTGATCCCGGTTTTTCTCTTTCCACTCAAACGAAATTCATCGAACTAAAGCCGACTGACTGTAGCGAATTGAATTAATTTTGTCCCTGATTGGAAAGTTTTTCCTTCGTACCCCCGACCGAGGGTGGTAGACTAGACATTATTAGTCCTAAATTCAGTTTCAATTAAAATTTCAGTAAATTTAACTACGTTTCAGACCTGATTGTGTAGTCATTTTCAAATATAATATATTTTTAGGATATATACACATATATATATATGCGGTTACACAATGTGTGTCAGTACTCTGAAAGATTCTTGTTTGTAATATGATGAAAAAGTTTAAGTATCCAATGAAGCAGAAAATCATAAGGTGGTTGTAGGGGCGGGTGCCCTCCCCGGGTTGCCATGGCGACTGGAGTCTTGAATTAGTTAAACGTATCTATCTACCCTTGCCTTGTACTGAGTGCTTCACTCTCGCTCTGTGTTGTTGGAGATTATTATTTTTTTTTTTTGTAATTTAAATCTTATTCATACGTCTAATTTTGTATTTTCGTAATTACACTTTTTTTTTATTTACATATTTTTTTAAAATTAAAATAATATGGTTGATATAAATCTGCATTTTAGCTAAAAATTATAAACGAATATTTCAATAATTAAAACTTTATATGTCTGTGATAACTAACTATACAATTTTTAAAATATTGGACTTTATTTTCATGACGTAATAATAATAAAATAACCTCTACTTTTCATTAAAATTGAGAGAATTTGTAATAGATAGAATCTAGTAATGTAATAAATTGATAGATTGCCTCAAAAAGAACCTTCTCAAAATTAAGACAGACTGGTCGTCGACCTCCTTGAGTTTTAGTATTCAGTACCCCTATTAAAACTACTCCTGGGGTAATAGTTCAACATTCTTGTTTAACTTGGGATGTCGCGACGGAGAGAGGTCCATGACCGACGCCCCGCGTTGTCATGACAACGGGATTACCTATGTATTGAGAGGTACACAATAAGATGATGGACCTTCTCAGTTGCTATAACTCACTCGACCGTAGAACGAATATTTCTCTGATGACGTCACATGCCATTATTTCCCTTATTCAAGTAGTATATTTAATATATATTATTCTATATTACAAACACACAAAGTTTAATTTAATTACTGATTCCAACTAAGCCGGACTGTTTTTGTTTACAGAAAACAGTTACTTTGTTCTTAATTACCGAGTTGGAATTTATTTGTTTGTTTGATGAAATAATTTTGTTCATTCAGCGCTGTACCAATTCCATATCTCTGTGAATATTATATTCTCCAATTCCATTTTAATGATGGTATTCGGGAAACCCTATTGGGTTTACCTTTGCGGTTGTTGCTTCCGATGCCAAAGGGTTGTTTTGTGGTTGTGCTCAAAGTTTGTGTAAATTTCTTTTTGGTTCCCATTTAATTCAACGACGTTTATTAAAAATGAAGAAAAAACTAATATTTGCTTTTTGTGTTGAAGTATAATTATATCTCTTAATTTTAGATCTTAGATAAATTGGATACATACTGCCTGCAATAAAAATCTTACTTGATGTCGTAATCGTAATGCGCTACCTATCATATTAAATATATATTACACATTCTCATCTATGTATTCTATCTATATCTATATATATATAATATAATTATAACCATCTACGTGACTCAACGTGTGTTGCCTTAACGTTAGAATTATCTAATTATCGCTGAGCAAATGAACAACGAATATTAAGCGATTTCTAGAGTGTGTCTATTACGAGCTGTGTTTGGTTAAAGCTTAATATTTCATCACTGGATTAGTTTGTTAATCATAATTATTAATTATATTATATATATACAAAATTCAGTAGTCTCGTACGTACAGACGGCTCTATCCATTGTAATAATAAAGCACCGGTTATAACCGATATATAACAGTTGTACATAGACCCTATCCATCAGCTGATGGAGCGTAAATGGTTTCACCGGATCCCCGCTCGGCTGCTCCCATTGTCCTCTTCCGCGTCGCGTTACAAACATACGGACATTATATAATATGATATTCATAATTTTATAAAGGCAGCCAACGCCCCGCGGCGCTCCCTCTCGTTGACTTTTATAGTCTCCGGCTTTTGGCTTCGTTCCGGATAGATTTACGATCCGCATCCTGCAGTGATCTAATATTATTTTTTTCGCAACGGTTTATACGAACCCTACGGTTATCATATATCTTTGTTATATACCTGTAAAGTAACACATGGTCCATTTCAATCATATTATGTGTAGATATAAAAGAAACATCTAAATTAGATAAGTACACTCACTCTTACCGTCTAGACACTTCAATTGAGTGCTACTAAGTTTATTCTAATATTTTTACGAAGTTTACTAGTTTACGAGTCTTTACGAAGGCACTTAACTTTCATTGGCTATATATAGATAATAATAATAACCGTTATAGGGGTGACATTTACGCAAATACAGCCGTTGAAATGTCAAGGTTTTAGCGTCATACGATGATAACTCAAGTGTATGTTTATCTGTGTCGATGTTTATTAAACAAACGTACAGACCGTGAATGTTATCGATGTAACAGATTGTTATTATTATATATATTTATTGAAAAAATATCGTACGATTTGTAATGTAAATAAATTATTGATTACGTCACTTGTTTACAATTCTTCGTAATTAAAATATTGTGATTTTTTTTAATTAAGATATATTTTTACAGGGAACAAAACTATGGATTATTATGGAATATCTGGGTGGTGGGTCGGCGCTGGACCTGATGAAGGCGGGTAGCTTCGAAGAGATGCACATAGCTGTCATCTTGAGAGAGGTGTTGCGCGGTCTCGACTACCTTCACTCTGAGAGGAAGCTGCACAGGGATATCAAAGCTGCGAATGTCCTGCTCAGCGAGATGGGTGACGTCAAATTGGCCGATTTTGGTTAGTATATCATATGTTACAGTACATTTGATTCAGATCATCTCTATGGTAATATTCTCCCTCCTCCGTCCTCGTGCTGGTAATGAATATAACCTTAGGTACACCAGTGTCCCCCAATGTAGGTACCCTCCATGTGGGGTACGTGATCGGTGTCTGAATTAATCTATTATTAGAGAGTAGTCTACGTTTGCTATTATTTGAAATTTTATAGACGAAATGTATTTCTACCATACTTATTTATAATTTATTTATTTCTTATATACAAAATGTTATGTACTAAGACGTTTAATGAACCACATTCAATTTAGTATCATCAAATTATTATATTTTGCAAGTATTAGTATTTCATCCTAAAAAAAAATTATTTAACAGATCATGTTTGTAAAAAAACCTAAAATTTAATTATATATATCTGAATACAAGGTATTTATCGATAACAATAAAAAAGCAACCCGCAAGTTGGTTATTTCGTCACAAGTAGTTTCTTTGTACATTTCACGACAATCGCTTAGCGTCCAAGCGTAAATATATCTACAAGGAAACACTAGAGTATGCGTATTATCTATAGATAAACATTATTAGTTACTTTTATAGCTGCGTCATTAGATATAGAATAGAACGCTACCGAAGCGTCTGATACTTTAACCTTTATAATATTATAAATACACTACCTGTCGCCGTTCTCATCTGTATCCCCCTTCCCCCCTTTCTCAAGTATCCGGATATTTATATTATCATGCATTAAGCACAAACATAATTTACTTTAATTAAGGCATTTTCATAAATTTTAAAATTTTTGTAAAAAAGTATCCCATAGCCATCACAACACCAAATAGGTTAGTCCAAAATTAAACCTGTATTTTTTTTCGTAACGTGCAATATAACAAACAGACGAAATTAACAAAGCCGTAACGTAAATGAACGTGACAATATGTATGTATGTCTATCATTATAGTATGCATAGATCATCACTGTTCAACAATACTATATATTGTATTTCGCAAACTCCCGTAGTATTGAATATCAGCTCACGATGCGATATATCGTGAGAGATTGTTATTAATCTTACCCAATGTTTAATGAAATAGGATAATGTATGCGTATGTATGTATATATGTTTTTACCGCGACTTCGCTCTACGTAAATTTTATATCGGATTGTACGTTCCAATTGTAGCCTATACGTTATTCCGATCTATACGATGTATAAATGTAAAGTTTCATCGAAATCTGTTCAGTAGTTTTGGAGTGAAAAAGTGTCAAATATGCGTCCATTCCGATAGTTTCGCCAGTGCCTAATAGTAGTTGGAAATACGAGAATTTTTTACAATTTACATACAATATGTTAGTTCATTCCGATCGCACTACATCCAATTATAATAATAGAATAGAAACGTAGCAATAATACTGTGTGTTTGTTTGTTTGTTGTGCTAACACGCCAACGGGCGGAATGTTATTATTAATTTGTAGTGTGAAAACATAATGATAAATTGAAACCCGGCTAGTGACTATTTATTTTACGATTTACGTTGTGATTGTCGGTTCGTCACTTGCTCTGCTCTATTATATGTATATATTTTTTTTGTATTTTATCCACAGATTATACTTAATGAAGTTAATATTTCTTGCTTCGAAAGTGAAGAAATTGAATATAGAAATTTTCATCCCTTAATTGGGTTTGAAAAATACAGAAATTGTAGAAAAATGTTTTTTTTTTTGTACTAAGTAAACGTGTTACCCTAAAGTCTACTCGATCGGTCGGATCTTTAGGATGCAAGTGTGGATTTGTAAAATTAAAGATGTACCAAAGAATTTATTTCCATCCCTATCTGTGGGTAATCAAATCTGTATTGATTTTGGTAACATTTCGAAATATATCATATACATCTTCAGATAATATCGAAATGTGATAAACGAAGAATCCGCAACGTAATCTTAGATAACATTGTTTTTTTTTTACAAGTAGGTACAGAATTTATACAGTAAGTAGGTATTTAAGATATAATTTTATTGTAGATAATTATTTAAAAAAAAAAGAAAATTTTTATAACAGACTTCCTTTGCGATAGTGATATCTAAATCCTTTAGAAATATTTTGGTGTTGATTAATATATTAAAGTAATCGACACAATAGTTGCTTGTCTGTACGTCAGGACGAGAAACTAAGTGTTCTTCATATATACATATATACTATTCGATATTTAATAGTTATAAAAGATGAATCTTAAACAATATAAAGTACCAGTTAATGAATTAATAATCGATCTACAATCCGAATTAAAACTTTCGGTTAGCTATCGCAAAGCAAAACTTAATCCGAATATCTGCTATTTCCACTGATTTAATTACGATTTTCAGTAGTTGAGGATCGTAATTTAATAATATCTATAAAGGAACAGAATAGGTATTTAGGTATCAAAAGATTTTTTTTTTGCAATAAACCTGGATTAAATAATTATAGATACAGATAACGAGGTTACAATCGCGTGACTCTCCACTCATATCATAATTACCCTTAACTGCTAACTTTTATACACACTTATGGCCTTGTCACCTATTAAATTTGACAAAGGTTTATATTAGGTCTGGTGTACACTTACGTAAAATATTTTAAGACTTATTCTAAATTTCTGGTTTATCAGTGTTTTACACTTTGTGTGGTTAATTGTTTTATTGATGCAGTTAAAGTACATACATACATACATACATATATACATACATACATACATACATACATACATACATACATATATACATACATACATACATACATACATATATACATGTGTATTGACATTACCGATAAGGTGATGGACGCACCTTCAGTTAATCCCACCATGCGTTGAGAGTAATCTCTATAATCTATTTTTATTTACTTTTTTGTCGTTGTGTTGTTTTTGTTCATTTTGAATTTTTATTTTTATAATTTTATTTACTTATTCTACTCTATTCTATTTTGTTCTGTTCTGTTCTATTCTATTCTATCGTCTTTCTTTTGTCTTAACTATGTTAATCTGAATGAGTTATACAGGTATCATCGATAAATGAATGTTTATGTTTCGGATTTTTTTAAAGTAATATGAATACTTAGTACTTTTTTAAATGTATGTAAGTAAAATTCAAAGTATTCGCCCCAACATCTTCATATTGGCTGGCTTTAAGCCAATATCAATATTTGAGCTCTATGCTCTCTCTTTATGTAATGCAAAAGTCAACAGCAAACGCGGCTATGTTTTCTCTAGTGTAAAATGTTGTCTGTACCTTTTGGGGGTGTTATTTTATTATGTTGAGAGGAGGAGGGCGGGGGGGGGGGGAGTGCTGTCGAGTCTGAGGACTGAGGAAAGCGTTCTCGTTCCTTTAAGAATATTTCAAAACTTGTAACCGTTGTATCGTTTGTTTGTTTGTTTGTTGTGAAAAGAACACATTTTTTGTTTTCCATTGTAACGTCACCGTTGCATTTTCGTTTAGCGCCCCCCCCCACCCCCAAATAAGGTTGCCACCGTCTAAAACGTCTGTGTAATGCACGATTTGAATGCTCCATGCATAATGTAACGTTTTAGTTGACGTGAATCGACTGTAAAAGGTATTGAGTTTTAATGATTTTATTTTCAAAATACCCACATTTTTTTTGACTAGCTATATGTTATTATAGATGTAGTTTTCTTACAATTCTTTTAATAATATATATGTTTTGTGCCTTTCAGGTGTAGCGGGTCAATTAACGAATACGACGAGCAAACGGAACACCTTCGTCGGTACTCCGTTCTGGATGGCGCCGGAGGTGATCAAACAGTCGTGTTACGACAGCAAGGCCGATATCTGGTCTCTCGGTATCACGGCCATAGAGCTGGCGAAGGGGGAACCCCCCAATTCCGAGCTCCACCCGATGAGGGTCCTATTCCTCATACCCAAGAATAACCCCCCACAACTGACGGGCAGTTATTCGAAGCCGTTCAAAGAGTTTGTAGAGGCATGCCTGAACAAGGATCCCGAAAATGTAAGTGTTTATGTTTTTTTTTATATAAATGTTTTAATGGTTTTTTTATAAATATTTTTCGATAGTTGTTTTCCTCTTTACATTCGATAATAACAGGAAAAAATAATATTTTTCCTTTAATTTAAGTGTGTACGACATTTTATTCTTCATATTATTATTTATTATTATCAACATTACGAAGTAATATCACAATATTATTTTTTTTACCAACTTTTACTTTTTCTAAATGAGTACAAAAAGAAAATTCTTTACTTCACTTGATGCCATTGTTCTTCCAATTTTTTACTATATTAAAATGTTATTTCAACAGAGACCCACGGCTAAGGAGTTGTTAAAGTTCCAGTTCATCAGGAAGGCAAAAAAGAATTCGTATTTAATGGATCTTATAGATAGGTATAAGAAGTGGAAGGCGCAGAGAAGCGAGAGCGAGACGGAGTCGGAGAACTCGGACTCGTAAGTTTTATATATAATAAAAATAGATGAAATGTGATCAATATTAAAAAAAAACTTTAATGGACTGTATTTTTGTGTAATAAATTATATATATATGTATATATATATATGACCTCTGAGGTAGCGTTTTATAATCTATATAGGTCAGAGGTCGCAAACAAATTCTAACATTATATCATACTAATATTATAAAGAGGAAACATTTGTGTTGTTGTATGTTTGTAATGTCTTCTACTACTAGACCGATTTCAAAAATTCTTTAACCATTAGAAAACTGCATCGTCACTGAGTGATAGGCTATATTACATAAAAAAATAGGGATCCGTAATGAAAAGGCAATAATGTGACCCAAGGTGTGCAAAAATTGGTTATAAAAAATCTGTTATGGCGTGCGCTGCGGAAAGTATTGATGATAGAACAAAAAAATGTTCTACAGTATTATAGAACGTATTATTATCTACAAAAAAGTCTGCGACACCATATATCCAACTACTGTAATTATGCCACTATAACAACTTTTACATTTTAAGGTTGATAAAAGTGCCGACTATAATCAAACAATATTATTCATACCTCTGCACAAATCCTTAAACCCATTAAGTTATATTTTGTTAAAGATTTTTTTAACACCTATAAATTACTTCTTAAATTACTAAAATTGGACATTCCATTCAAAAGTCCACTACAACAAGATCGGTATCTACGCGTGTGAAACCGCGGGGCATTGCCATTATATATTTATACACTTCTATATTTACATATTACGTAAGAATAAATCAGAATAATGATACAAAATATATATATACATATATATAAGATTCCTAGTAACGTTTTGATCCTTGTAATTGTTTGAATCACGCGATTCGGTAATCACAGACGGAATGATTGCCGTGTACCGAACACTGTTTATCCCTATTGCTAATTGTATAACAATGATAAATTATATCGTATTATTACTATTATTATTATTGTATTGTTAAATGTTTATTGTTTAACTTAATTGGTCTGTATAATACAATGCTTTTTTTTCGCCTCCATCACATTAAACGGCTTTGTATTTCAATCGTTTTGATTGGTTAATTGCTTGATGGCGTGATAGACAACCAATCAGCGCACTGATAGCTTTGACAATGCTGTCAAATCATTTTTTTACTCTATTAATCCGCCCAGAAACTTTTTATCTCGGAAATAAAATACTGCGATACAATTTCTGATAAAGTAAACTTTTTAGTAATTAATTGTATATTTTATCGATGTTTTAACACAATAACTATTCAATTTTTTTTGTTTATAAAAATTTCAGATAATACTTTTAAATTGCTATATTTAAATATTATTTATCTGTAAAAAAATAATTTTGAATTTTCGTTATCTAATTTTATTTTATTTAATCTAAACTTATTATTTGTGTAGTTTTTCATCACCGGTACCTGGATCTAACTAACTGATTTCTTGTACTGTGAAAAATTAAATCCTCTTGTATTATAACGACATACCGTCGCACCTCATTTTAATTATACAGAATACATATACAAGTAACACATGCGCTATTTTCAATATATCATTAATTGACTGCCTGGGTCGGCGTCGATTGAAAAAACCTTTATGTACACACATAAACAGATTTCGCAGGGACTAAATAACACCCATGACATTAAACCATAATTCACAGGGAGGAGGGCAGTCGCGGGGACGGTGAGGCGGACGAGCCTTGGATAATGACGGTGCGGGGCGGCGCCGGAGCACGCGGACTGCACGCGCACACACACACACACACGGACGACAAGCGACGGAACATTGACGATGTCGGTATGTAAACACTGGAGAATAAACTATCAGACTAAACTCCCTTACAATCATGAAATGAATGAAATGGCTATCCTTCACTCCAGAATGCTCCATGTCATAGACATTTTATGATGTGCTGGTTTCCTTAGAGAGTTTTTGTTCACCGACTACACCAAGATTAATATTATATATTTCCAGGGATCGAACCCTTGACCCTTCAATTCATTGGCAAGCATTAATTAACATTATTAGCGAGTAAATAAGAATAATATGTTTATTACAATGTTAAAAAACAAAAACCATCTGATTTCCAAGTGCAAAGTGTGTCTTTATAAATAATCCGAACATCTCTATGAGTTTTCCTTAATTATTGCTAGAATTTTCCCGGCTTAATTTATGAAGGAAAAAAACTTAAATATCCTTGACTATTTTGTACTGTGTGATATATTCATATTTATAAGTAAATGGTTATTATTAATAATAATAATATGGTATATAATCTATTTCCAGTGTCCTCCCCCGCTTCAGCCGGCAAACAGAACGGCTCGGTGTCCCACGAGGCGACGCACGACAACCACAAGGCCCCGCCCACCATCAACAACAACACCACTGACAAACACGCCGTTAGTATGCATTATATATCACACGATTGTTATGTCTATGTCTTATGTCTATGCAGTGTGAGATCTAAATTGCATGCGAATTATAGTTTAGTTTTTAATTGCTCTATTGTCATCTCTCTCTACCTGTCTGTCTCATCTTCGCTATAAGATATATCCCTCTCACTCTCAGCCAAGTTAGTATACTTTCGTTCGAGTCTTCTATCTCATTCTTCTTCTTGTCTTCATATATCCCTTGTTCAAGTTATCATACCTTGCCTATATCTGTATTTAATATTAAATTTAAAGCAATTAATCTTCTTCATATATAGTACACAATATATCTATGTTAAATATTTAAATTCTAGATATTGTAAGCTAAAGAGAGTTTAAACAGTAATAATAGTTCTAATATTAAGATATAAAAAGGTCTTCCATACCATATAATATAATATTATTTTCTAAAAAATATAACGTAATATGAAATCACCTTGTTTGATATCCAAAGAATTATATTGAATATGTTTATTAATATATTATTAATTATAATTTCAGTCTCGTCAGTCCCCGCTGGTGTCGCCGAGCGCGGAGCGGGCGAAGGAGCGAGAGAGGGAGCGGGAGAGGGAGAGGGAGAGAGAGCGAGATGAGCGCAAGGAGAGAGAGAGAGAACACACGTCTTCCAACAGAGACAGCGTAGTCTATAACAATAAGGCCGTGAGTACACTTGAACAATTTTATAATATAATAGTATTTTTTTGTAATAAAATATTTGAGATATTTTTTGTATTAAAATAATAATCAGTAACTTTAATAATATACTTCTTTATTAGTAATCATACAAAATTTAAGATTCTTTAGCTGTTAAAATGTATTTTTTAAAGTTTTGTTATAACCTAGAAACATTTATTTATATATATTAACTGTATAACTATTATATCAATAGCTGAACTTTATTTATGAATTTTTACTAGGAATAATATTGCTAGTGTCAGTTCAATTTTAATCTTTTAATGTAATATTTCCAGTCGTCCCCATTGGACCACAGAGGAACAAACAATGAAGAGAACAAAGTCAGGAGACACGCCTACCTTCAACAGCTGATATACCCACTACTGAATGAGGTGAGATTTGGGAGCATACTTTATGCTATTGCTTCATTTTAGTATCATTTTTTAATATTAATAATAAAGATAAGATATAAAAGATACCTTCCAAACTTGTCTCCTGATATTAATAATTATTTTCCAATATTTAAAAGTGGCTTTCAAGATAAAACAAAAACTTTAATAACAATAATAAAAAAAATAATTATTTAAATAAATCTAAGTGTACCCATCCCCTCTCCCTAGTTGTCCCGTAAGCACGGCGCCAGCAGCGCGCCCGCACTGGACGAGCTGCGACGGGCCTTCGAGAGCGCCGAGCGGGCCGCACCGCACCTCACGCGGGCCTTCGTGCAGCAGGTGAGGAACCGACAGCCGTTCAGTTGGTAGTGTCTGTGGTGGTTATACTCTGTGGAAGGTGTAGCTAATCAGTCGGTGGTATCTGTGTTGTTAGTGTTCCTGGAAAAGTACAGCTGTTCAGTTCAGTTAGTAGTGTCTGTGTGGTTTATACTCTGTAGGTACAGCTGTTCCGTTGGTAGTGTCTCTCTCTATGTTGTTACTGTTCTGGGAAAGGCACAGCTACTTGTAAGTGTTCCTGGAAAGGTATAGCTGTTCAGTTGATTGTCTCTGTTGTTTATAGTCTGTGGAAGAGAGTGGTTGCTTAGTTGTTAAGTTATCTAGTACAGACTAGAATCTGCCACAGGTACAGCTGAGCTGTTGATACATGCATTTTCACTGGTCTCGGAAAGGTACAACTACTCATTTAGTGGTTGTCTGTGTTGTAGTAGTGTCTCTTAATCAACACCGCCTTATGTGTTGTATACATTGTGCAGGTGGTGCAGAGGGTGGCCACGCAGTCGCACGCTCCGCCCCCCCACACCTCCCACTGGATGAGGTATTATACGAATTACACGTATTACACTAATTACTACTTCTTAACTTTATTACATGTAATACAATTATAATATATTACAGGGATCTATAATATCTGTGGAACGCGAGCCTCACCGCAGCACTCGACTCACCGTACGCGAACGTATCACGCGTTTTAACTTCACGCACGGCATGCGATATATCGTATCGCGTGTCACAAGGCGCTCTAACCAGTCACACGGCGCGCGCCGCATGCGACATGTCGTGTCGTATGTCGTAACGCGCCCACGCACCGAGTACCGCACGCGGTAGCGCTTGCGTCGTCCGACGTCACCGACCAATCAGGACTGCCTTCGTACACGTTTGATCCTATATTTTGTTACCCTCGTAGCGGCTAGATTTAACTATTATATAATAAATGATAAAAAATAAATTAATGATTGATTGGATGTAACGGTCTAAAGGATGGAGGTCTGAATGTGAATTGATTATTATTTTTGTAAAGCGAGAATTATCAATAATATGTCGCCAGTGGATACTGTTCTAAAAATCATTTATAAATTTTTTTTTTGCTCACATCTTCACTGCTATAAGATTTATCGTTATATGCCACTGGCGATATACTATTGATACTAATATTCAGTATTACGTAAATATTTTGGGCTTATATATATTTTTTGTTGTTATTATAGCGAATTGCTACAAGATGTACTATATCTTATATACAGCGCAATGTAACCGTCGCACCGTGATTCTAAACTGTATAAATAAGGTATATTTTATATGTAATCTAACAATTCTATCCACAATCCGTCTTCTAGTGACCTTATATACCGATATTTCTTAACACTTTTTTATATCGAGCGACGCTCGCATGTCGCAAGCCATAAATAACAAAAACGTATGTTGTAAATGTTCCTTTTTTTTTTTTTGTTTTTTTTTTTCACATTCTCGCGCCATTACTGATGGGGTGTTTTTTTTTTATTTGGTTTTTGTTTATTCAGCCTGGATGTTTTTTTTTTAATGTCATTTTTTTTAACTATTAATGCCAGCCGATTGTGTGTGTCTGTTTGTTTAGCGTCTGTATTAGAATTTTTGTTAATTTATAAATATTAGTGGAGATATATGATATACACTTCGCCAATATTTTGCCATAATTTTGTTCTAAACTTTTTTTTTTGTTTTTTTACTAACAATTTTTGTATAGAGGTCATCATTCATGGGGCCGTCGAAATTCTAACGTTATTTATGTTATTAGAGATATGTTTGAAATTTTTTTGTAGTTTTTCGTAGTGTCATTCCAGACAAAAGAAGACATTGTCAGCATTTATAGATTTATTTTATTATTTGTTGTTTTTTCAAAAAAAAATCATTCTTTTATTATTATTATTATTATTATTAATATAATTATTATTATTATTCTGTAGCACCGTGTTCGCTGACGTGTAAGTGTTAACATATTGCTAGTTTAGAAATTTAAACTTAGTTTTTAATTTTCGTTTAATAAATACCGTTTTGAAATAAATCTGTGACTAATAAATGTTCTAAAAAAAATAATTAAAAAAAATATATCAAATGTAACATTTGTTGCGAAATTTTTAATAGAAATTTATTTTGTTTAAAATAGATGATGATTGTACGAGGAGTTAAAAATTAGTATTTTTGTGATTTTTTTCTTTTAAAACTATCGCACCCACGACCGCGACGTCAACATGCTTAATATTATGGACAATATTTAGCAATCGGAACTTATATAGAGTATATTATTATGGAGACTACAGAAAAAAAGAAAAAAAAACAATTACTATTGCCGTGTAAAAATGTAAACCTATTATTATAAATGTGTAAATTGTGTAGTGTAATATAAAGAAAGCTGTTTTATGAAGTGTTCTTATAAGCTTAGGGGTCGTACGGGGCCCGTGGGGGTAGGGAGACCCCCCCCTCCCCACGGCCTCCGCCACTGGCTTTGTATTTTTGTTTTCGCCACGTGATTACGTCACGGGTGGTTGAGTTGATTGCGATGGAGGAACAAAAATTATTTTTCCACTCGATGGTATTATATTATAATAATGCGTGTAGTGTTAGAGTTGGGCGATAATTGTTGATTATTGAATAAAAATTAGGTGTTTGTGGCATTGGTTCGTGGTTCGTGGTCTGTAATCTGTCTACGGGTCGTCGATTCCTTCCGATGGTTTGTAGTTGTTACCCGCGGGGTTGGCGAGTTTGTTCGGGATAGTGTCGTTTGGTTCGTGGTTAATTGTGATTGCATAGTTAATAAATCAAATATAATAATATAAGGCGGTCGCCGTGCCGCCCGTAGAGCTGCGTAGTGTGAGCGACCCCGTGTCGTCCCCGCGTCGTCCCGTCGCCGTCGTCCGCACGTCGGTTATGAAACAACGCTTTATTGAGTTACTGTGATATAAATATACGGTGAATCGTCATGGATGTTATCGATTATGGCGTGCGGGGGTCCGTTACACGACACGACCCCGACGCGACAACGGCGGCAGGAAGACGTGGGGTGTAAGGAATATAACCAACTCGTGCACCAAGTCGACGTAACGACGGCGCGTACCATTAGTGTAATGGTCAATTATACGTCGTCATTCTAACACGTTTATGTAGGAAACAAATTTGACTCTGAAATAAAAGAAGTTATTTAATTTTGGATCTTGTGGTTTTATTTATTTGGCCTTGTTTGTTTTGACTATTCGAGTATCGTATTTATCACTAACCTTATCTGCAATTTGGGTTAGACCCTGAAAAATGTGGTCTTATCATTTGAGAGAACAAATAAAACTAGATAATATAATTTAGTTTTCAGATTTATTGACTAGGTTACAATTATACTCAGATCACCTAGATTTTGAAATATACAAACGTATAAAAGCTACGATTATACACTTACATATTATGAGATACATTAGTGGCGTTTATTAATAAATTATAATCACAAATAAATATATATATAGACATAACAATTAAATATTTTTGTTAATAAGTATTATAATTTGAGCACATCTAGATGCTAACAGGGCCTAATTGAAATAATTTTTAGAGAACAAGTAAGAAACAAAAAATATATATAACAAAAACAATGTGATGGAATTTAGTACCTACATTGAAGTTTAGTCACAATAGATAAACATATTTGCCATTTAAAATTAAGTATAAGGGAATTGGGTTAACAAAACTAACACTATATCTATATTTACAATAACATTATCAAGTACAATGCAGTCGTCATAGCCTAATTTACAAATTACATTATAGTTTATACAACTATCAAGTATACAACAATCAAAGTCCGACAGAAGTGACACTGACAATGACAGTGACAGAAAGGGAATATTTCAAAACATTGATTTACCAAAAACAATTGAATATAACAACAATAATTAATAATCAATTTAAATTATAATCAGGATTGTACAAATACACAGTTGTAAATACCACGTTTTTTTCAAGAATCAGTAATGAGTAATATAATTTAAACATTTAGGAATGGTATACATAGTTTTATTTAAATAATATTAACATCATCCATACTTCTCAATTGCCTAATGTTTATGGATGATAAGGGAATAATTCTAAATAAAATAACTTATAATAAATTTAAGATAACTAATTAGTTATAGAATCAGGACAATTATTACAATAATTGTTTTCATATTTGACACATTTGGATGTAAGTACCTAAATGGATTGTGGTAACCTCGGCAACTTATATTTCTATGCAGAATTATTTCCAGAATTGTTAGAGCAAAATCCCACACAATAATTCTGGTACAATATGAACTGGCAATCTCTGAGTAGGAACGAAAACCCGTTAGTCAAGAGTTCCGTTTGAAATCCGCCCACAGGTTATGCATCACGCCTACATTGGATTCGAAAAAATATCCTACTTTCCTGGTACTTTCACTTCACCCAAGATCTATATCGTTTGACTCATTCTATTTCTTACAAACTTAAGGTAACAATGTCAAAAATTCTGATTAATATTAAATATTTGTTTACTAATTCAATTAAATAATGTAGTAATTTATACATTCCATTTTTAAATCAAATACTTTATATCATATCATATATCATTGTATGTTAATAAAATTGTACCAATTTTTTAAATAAGTTCAGTTCTGTTTTCAAGATAAATAATTTTTCATGTTTCCAAACTAAGATTCGTGTTCAAGATAGATAATTTAAAGATGTTAACTTAATCTATAATGAATAACTATCAGATTAAAGTTGTTGTTAATGTCTTTTTTATCATTGACATAAAATTTATATTTATTTTAACGGTTATAATTTCCTATACAAGGCAGGTGACAAATGTAAGGTCACGACACTCCATGCGTCAACGCGAGATTTCTATATGAGATTACTAATCATAAACATACGATAAGTGAGTCATCGGCGTATTAGTTACACCTATTACTTAATAATCTTAAATATCACAGAGGCATTACATAAAACGCGCTATTACTAACAATATAATACATAGTTACATTTGCGTCGACACCGGACGAATGCAATTTCTTCATCATACCGTGTGGATCACAGGCAGTGTTGGAATGGGTAGAGACACGGGACAGAAAGTGATCTTGTTATTTCCGATTCCCGAATGTCCCATTGACCCTAAAGTGAATGATGATTCAGGTGATATCTATGGAAAAAAAAAACAAATAATTCAAACGTGTACCATAGTGAGTCATTTAGGATATTCGTGACGCAGAATGTGAGTCAGATTCTTCGCGGTTACAACCCGAATACCTATCGGTTAAGTGCTTCTGTTTTTTTTGAATATTTAAATAATTAATACGCTGAAGAATACATATACCATTCATAATGTGGAATTTAATTAATTATAAAATAGAAGGAAAATTGAAACAAAAGACTCATTTATACTGAATTATTGTCAAATTATTGAAACGCTAATATTAAATTTCGCGTCATGTGTCCGTAAGACCTAAATTAGATGTAATTGAATCGATAACGGATCTTGTAGATTCGTAATTGCTGATTACGTAATATCTTTGAATTCATAACTGTATTATGAGGATGTAGTTAGAGCATCTATGCAAAAATATCATTATTTTAAGAACTGAATCACTAAACTAAACGTCGTTTAACTGTAATATAATAGTAATTGTAAATTCGTCCATCCGCTTTTGAAACATCGAGTGTCTTTATGTACAATTACTTTCTACAGAAACATCAATAAAATTCACGTTACATAAATAACAACAGCGTCCTTTTACAACCCGAGTCTTATCAGCACTTATCGTGAGCGGAGCACGTAATCTTTAATTATATGAACAGCTTCATTCAGACCATAATGGTTTCATAGAACACCTAACAAAGTTACCAGATCTGTTACGCGTAATAAAAATTATATCGATAATCTATATTACATCCTCCTGGCATCCTTATTACTTTGTTCGGAAGAGAACCGTTTGTCTCATCGGGACAAACATGTCCTTTGTGAGATGATATTTACCGGAGTCTTGACCTTTTATCGCGAGTTCGTATCGCTCCTGGACGTATTTAATATGTAATATGACCCACGGTCAGACTTAGTTACATATAATATAATTTATTTGATTGTTATATGAATTTCCGTCTGACTTCATCATTACTCATGTATCTAATGAATATTATTATCAAATTAAAACTGTATCCAGTGTCAAGTGATATAATAATATGCAAGTCACTGAATACCTACTTTAAAATATGCAATTTTTGCTACTTATTTTTATTAAAACTATTTCTCTATCCCGATTTTATTGAGCGCTAAATTTATATTTGTTTTTATGTCTTTGTCATTGAGATTTATAATATAATAACGTTTACAAATAACATAACTGATAAAAAACACGTTGAGTGTTGACTGATGACTCAGGTTTCTTGATTAAATTTCTAAATGTCCGTCTGTATTCGTGTATAACCAATATTATCTTTGATAAAAAGTTATTGGAAAATTAACTTTATCAAGGGAAGTTTAGGTTTAATTTAGATTATATTGTTTCGACAGGACCTGTTATTAATTATATTTGAGATTGACTCTTTGTGTGATTGATTTCGATTACTTAGGAATGATTTATTAGATGTTTTAAATTATGTGATATGATTGTCACGGCTATAATAACAATAAACACATAAATTATTTGTAAAAAATAAAGCTAAAGCAATACTCGTATTTCTTTTATAGTTATGCAGTTATTTGTAGATGTATTTTGTAAAATGACAATTTTTCTGGTTATCACGTAACGGATGCAGTAGAAGATAATATAATAAATGTTGTTAATGTAATTTGTATGCATTGTTACATATATTTATACAAGTTGTGTGTCTCATCTAGTAAAATAGAAATATTATTATAAAAACAATAAAATGAATAAAGAAAATATTTAATAACAATTGGATGGACAGTTGTGTGTTTTCAACTGTTTGATTTCATGTTAACCAAGGGTTATAAATTATTATTATATTAACCATTTCGGTTTTGATTTATAGTTAATTGTTATTTATTAAAGCTTCTAAGAAATTTGTATTCTCTTTCCGTATTAATTATTACCGTATCTTCATGATGTCACTATGTACGTAGGTTAATCATCTGAGTACTCGACCTCGTTTAACTTATTCAACTTATCAATATATTTAAATACAAATATATTATTTGAACATATTTTCGTGTGTAAAAAAGGCTTTATAATTATAATCTAGCTCTTGTCTTCGCGGGCGTGATACGGAGAAAAAACTGAGGCTTATAGAGGTCAATAAAGGTTACACAAACCGGCCTTCAGCGTTTAATTTAATGAAATGGTCTCCTCTTAAAGTATTTTTAATACATACCGTCCACATAGGACTCATATTCCATGACATAAATCGTTAATTAATATATATATGTGTAAATAAAATGACTTTTAACGTATGTTTGTTTATTTATCGTACGTTATTATTGTTGTACGAATAATGGACAGTGTTGTATGTACAATAATTGAAGACTATGTATAGTATTTACGCAATTGTGGTTTGAGTGACATGCTCAAAGTATCCTTATTGTATATAGTTCATGAATCAGTTATTACTTTGGTTCAACGCATTATTGTTATTGAAATTTCATGGCATACATAATTTAGGTAAATTACCTTTTCAAAAACAATTTCAATTCAATATATATATATAACAAATAAATAAATTACAACTCATATTAAATTATAGGTACTTATTAATGTATATTTGAAATAACAGAAATGGTTCGCCATTTTGTCGTAGATACTATTTCAAATCACTTAGTAAGTAATGATCTTTATAATTATTTGAAACACGTTTTAAGTTGTGTATGGACAAATGATAAATGTTGCATAATAATGTATCGCCTTGCAAGTATTATCATTATCTAGACTTCAATATATATATATATATTGATCTCATTTAAATTCAGTCGTAATGGTATAAAATTATAAGCTCCGATCGCGTAATAGATATCATTGCGTGGTCGTTAAAATAATTTATAAATGGAATGTACTTTACAAAATTATAGTTTTTGTTATGCATTTATTATAATAAAATAAATGTTTTGTGATTTATTTATAGTGTTATGTCATGGTAATAGTAGTGCTATGATAGGAAGAATCAAATTATTGGTAAGCAGGAAGTCAACATCAGTTGCGTGGGTCAGTAAAAATGTTCAACAGTAACGCGGTCAGTTTCATTGGGATAAAACCTTGATATTTTGTGAGGCATACTTTCAAGTTATACTCTGGACAACGTTTTAATTACGTTTGAAACGATCAAACTTTCACTTCGATAAGATAGATATGGATCAACTGTGTTAGAATATTTTTGTTTGTTGGTCAAACATTAGTTTATAAACGAAATGTAAAGTTAAAGAATCTAGCCTCGAAATTTATACTGTATTTATGTATGAGACTAATTTGTATTTGTCATTTCCAAGTGGTTCTGTTAACATCTATTAAGTTTAATGTTTCGTGCAACTGATAAGAGATAAAAATTCTATTAGTATTTATGCATTATCTTAATAGCCGTCGGTTCCACATTTAGAAGCGGTCAAGTTGGTTCACTTTAACTATAAACACCTTATTGTATATAAACTTTGATAAACAAAGCGAAATGTATTTAACACGTTATCCTTGTGAAAAGGTAATATTTTTTTTCCACTTTTATGTTTGCTGCCGCTTCGTTTAATACAAATACCGGAACCTTATGTGCGTATTTTATGTGGACTTGTACTTTATCCGTGAATACCTTTAAAGGTATTCTATATATTAAATAACTTAGAATACAGATTAATTATTATTTATTCAATAAAAAGTTATGTTTAAAACCAACACTTCACATCGTTTCGAGTGACAGAAATAATGAAAAATGTATTTTGAGTTGTAATTTTGTTTGATAACGTGCAACTATGTTAGGGTCAAAAAAATCCTAATAAATTAAGATATAGACAGATTTACGATAAAATTTGTCTTTTCATTCATTTCTTAATCGGTTTTTTGATTTATGATGCGTTAATTACATTTTAACAGATGATTTGTTGAATATCATTGTTTGGTTTCTTGATTCATATTACATTTAATAAGGACATAATAGTTGATGTAACAAAGAAATCTTTAACGTTGATATATAACTTTATATATGTATATACCCTTATCGGGTCTAGTACGTGACGCCTGCATTCCACAGACAGCATAATTGATTTATTATATATAAGTAACGTCTTCTTGCTAAGTTTATACGTTCTGAGATACTTATTTTATTATTTTAAATCGTTATGTGTTCGCCATTTTTGAAAATATAAACCGCCATTTTTATTTATGATCTGTTTGATGTAATTCAACTTGACATACACTTTCGCATATAGTTCTGGTTTTAAGATGAACAGTTATTCATCAACAAAGGGTCGATGGCAGCGAGTTGCGTGTGAAAAAAATTCCCTCGTAATTCAGATGATTGCCCTTAAAGGGTGACATCTGGCGGACAACGGATAGCGATTTGAGACTGACATCCTATTATTTGTTATTGTATGTTGCATTATAGTTTTATTTAACTCACCTGTTTTTTCATGATTATTTAAGATTTTGAATTTGAAGCGCTAATTAATAGCAATAAATATTTTTATATATGTTACATGTACATTTTGTTTATTTAGTTTAATCGATTTATTATTAATGTAATTTAGGCTAACTATGCGAACTAGCTTTAAAGAAAAACTAACATAAGACAAGCCATGAGTTAGTGTCAAATAACTTTACCAATTTTGACAATAAGAAAATGTTGTTTAAAACGAACTTTCAATGAAGATTTTGAATTTAATAATCAGGAGACCCCTACCACAGGTAAGTTATGATAAAAAATAATATCTTTAATTAATGTACCCTCGTGTCCCCTGTCACGTAACCCAGCGGAGTAGAGATCTGTGACCGAGATATCCCAAGGCTGGACATCGAGGTACAATAGTTATTATACTTAAGATTAAATATTTATATTTCATTTATATTTTGTATATTGTAAACGTTATAAATTAATTTATTCACTATTTGTAATTAAACTTAAACGTTTCTTACCGAATTTATCAATACAACGGGAAAATAATATATTTTACCTTGTTAGTCATCTTGTCCTTGATTTGTATGTGAATATTGTACATTAAGAATTTATCGACTTCTCTTTGTGAGATGTGTTTATAAATCATTTAATTAGAAGTATCCCGTCGTTTCTTCGAAATATTTCAATAAGATCTGACTCACATGTGACAATACGGTGATAAATAATGATAAAAGGAAACACTCACCTCTACCATTTGCCATACGTGGGATTCTTAAAGGATGATGTGGGTGGTTTGTAAAGTGGGTTCTCCCCAGTGCAGTCTTCAGCACCGATGTTGGTGTACATCGGGTCTGCGGGTGGCACTGGTGGGAGTCTGCTCTTGTACACGAAGTAACCCACAACAGACGCTGCCGCCAACACCGCCACCAGACCCAGCACGATCGGAACTGTCACTGTAATAAAATAATTTTATATAATTTAAATTCATCAAATGGAGACAACTCGAATTTGCTACCTGTCCGATTGATATCTGATACTCGAATTTGGTATCTGATATGTCTGGACCTAAAATGGCTTGTTTAACTTTTGCAGACTAGAATCACATTCTGTAAATATATTTAGCCATGTCACGCTTATTTTTAATAATTTTAAAGTCATAAATAACAGACTAACACACAAATAATTGAAACAATATTTGATTCAAACTAAGAAATGTCGTCTGCGAGTTAAACTTTTGGGTCAATAAGTGACTATACTCATAATCATTATATCAACCGGTCATTATTTTTTGGTTCTAATATAAAGCTTATAAATCAGTTTTTGTCACATTACGGTTGAAAATAACAACTTCTCTATAATTCAACTGGAATGTACCGAGTGTCTGCGGGTTAATTTAATGGAATGGTGACAGCTCAATGCACATGGAGGATATTCAATAAATAAGTTCAAAGATATCGTCGACTGGACACATCATTGCTGTGACTAACACCAGGAAGGATAGACAAACATGCTTTATTTACTTTCAAATAAAACATATATTTAAGTAGTTAGTAAACATTTTTTTATATAAACCAACATTGTCATTTGCAGACTTTTGACATATGCACCAAAAATAGCTCGGTCGTCCGGGAGGTATAAAAAACGATTAGACAAGTGTAGACTAATAAACATCATTGATATGAGTAAAAGAGACAGATAATTATTTGTTTAGGTCAGAATGAGATAAACAAAGCGATGAATAACATATGGTTTAGTGAGCTGCCGTCGAAGTGAATTAAACCAACTGTGTATTCAAGTGTTTGATGTTTTAATAATATGATAATATAAATGACATCATAAAAGTTTTGTTATAATGTCGGTAACAGCTTCCGTGGAAGAATAAATAATTCATTGCCTTTATATACAACCTCATTTTCTTAATAGTTACTAAAATAGCTATCGAAATGTTAGCAACACATATGTGCGAAATGTCAAACTGAAATAGGACCATATGTCAAGTTAAATCGTTAATTTTTGAATATTAATTCGCTGCTTCGTTTCGCAATTTAAATGCAACTCAATACAGATATAAGAGTGGCAAATGTCTGCAGAAATGTGCTAATTTCGTGTCAGCTTCCGAGAAAGACTTGAATGCTATCCTTATGCGGCAAGGACCAAAATATAACACATGCTATAATAAAATTCCTTTGAATATAAAGAACTATGGAATTTCTATTTCGTTTGTAACTTTATTTATTACATTTGGGTTATTTTTTATTGTACCTATATATATCAATGATGTGGTTAAGTGTATAAAAAAGTTGTCATAAGTTAGTCACGTCATGATGTTTAAGAAATCATTAATAAACAGGAAAATAAATATAAACTAACTTACCATTGACGCCAGCGCTTTCCTGTCCTTCTTGCACCGGATCACAGTTCTGCGTCACCATGAAGAAGGAATCACCACGATGGTCCCTCATCGCGAGGTATTCGATATTGCAATCATTAATCGTATCATTACATTTAATCCAAATATGTCTGCCTTGTTTATCTTTAGCTCCACTCAGCGAATTGTTATAATTCTGTTTGTATAACGGAAAATGGCATTCGTGGCACTTCCCCAAATGTGGTTTTAGTAAACACTCATCGCATTCGTTGGTTTTAGTGCATATATCAACACAATAGTCATCTTTATCGAAGTATTGTGACCCCGGTCTGTCTGTGTAACACTCGCATCTGTCACAAGTACCGCAGACACCATTACCGAAGCATTCCACCTGATAACGAACATAATTTTTCTATAATATATTGTAATTCAATATTAGTATTTTGCGCTCCCCCTTTACAACTACCACAGCGTATCCTTAATCCAAAGGCCTGGTAGAGATCGCTTATTAGTGATCGCCTCTTTTGTATCACCAAATTATTGTATTTTGTTTTCTATTTGTAACGATTTTTTTTACATGAAGATATTTGACACTTAAGTTCACATTTAACACTCGAGTGCCAACTTTAAGTGTTTTCACCCCATTAGAGTTAACCACGATAAGAAAGCAATTTAAACAAACATTTTTTGTAATAACTTGTGATTTATTTAACTTTTTCTTCTATGGATAATTTATAAATTTTAATAGTTTAGTGACAGTTGAAGTATTGGGAGTATTTTTTAGAGTGTATTACAAAATATTAGTGTGAGGATACTTACGCTACTTCTTGATGAATCAACACATTGCACATCTCCTCGTTTTTCATCACAGATTGGCTGATCACAGAAGGTGCCCGTCCTGCAAGAAATATTCTGTTATCACTTAAATTATGATAAGCAATTATGACCTTTATCAATATAATTTCAATAATGATAATCCTTTAAATTATTTGATTTTATAAATTCATTTCTTTCATCTTTCTTGTTTGTAATTTTTTTATTATTGTTATATTATATAATAAAATGATATTCATACACGCAATTGCGGTTCATTTAATGTTTATATTATTGCCAAATATATATGTAATTAATACATTTTGTCTTAAATATTAATTAGTTAACAAAAACTTGTTTAAAAGTTCAATTGAATTTCCTCATTAAAATTTAAATATTGAAAACAAAACGTGTCCAGTAATAATGTCAAGTGCAACGCGAACGGTTTAAATACCGACGCCTCAAAGAAAGTAGGACTCTATAATTAACTCGACGCACAGAGATGTTTTTGTATTTTAATTAATATAATTAGATGTTGAAATCTTGACTTCATGATAACTTACTATATACAACTAGATCTTATTTTTACGTTACTTGTGCGCTAGATTCGTCTTTGTTTATTAAAAAAAAATGTTTTTTTGAATACTTTTTAATTAAATTACTTTTTGACTCATACTTAGACAGGATGTTTAATAATATTTAATGAATATCATCAGTTATATATATTACCATTTCTCCTGACACGTGCAGGTCCCACAGGAAAGGTCGCCTCTACCATTGCACTTTGGAGAGTTTTCTTCGACTTTCTCACTACAACCACAGGAGCAGGGCACGTGGAATTTTAAGACGGCGTCTTCATCAATACCATCGACACTCAGTTTAACGTTGAAGAACTCGTTAAGTCCCCCTGTGTTCTCGCAAAAGTCGTTTTCCGGTACCGCGGTTACAGTGGTCGTGCATATACCGGACTTACAACTCGTCCTCTTTGAAACGTAGAAGTTTGAGTTTTGAGTCGAGTTTGCAGCCGATTCGACCTGTTGGAGTAAGGGTTAATGATAAATTAATCAATAAAAACACGTAAAATAATAAAAACAATGTAAAGTATAGTGGTTTTTTTTTCTTAAATTTGTATAACATTATTATTATTAGAAAGTGTCTAATAACTATTAGAATTTTAAGTGTTTTAATGCCACATAATATACATAATACGTTTATAATGAGCATCGTTTTGTATAATTATAATATAATCAAACATTTAAAACTGGATTATACAAACTTTGTAACATTTATAATTGCTATAAATGTACAATAATTATAAATGTATAATTTATAATTCCCATGGAATATCTCAATTAAATATACAATTATAAAATTTAATGACGATTCTAGGAGTTAAATTTACAATATAAGTAATGAAATATGAGAATATTATTTAATCAGCTGTAGACGTTTTAAAGGTTATCTGTATCAAACAAACAATTTGAGATCATATTGATATCAAATTGTGTCAATGTAATTATTAATACCTTCGGTTCGTTAGTTTTAAACGGGTACACAATATCGACTTCCTGCTGTTCTCCCGTCAGTAGTGTGCTCACGGTGTACTTGGGGTCCAGATACCTTCCCTTCTCCTTAACTTCAGGAAGGGTCAGTGTATTCTCTTTATCATTCGGACACCAGTTGTCCAAGCGCTTGAGAGAGCACCTCCGCGTCTGGAAATATATATTAAATGAATATTTATATTTTAAATAATATAAATATGTAAATAATGTTTTCTTTTGTTAAACATAATAAATAGATTATTATATAATTTATTATTTTTAAACAAATTTTTGTATGGCCATAATATAACCAAGTTACAACTATATATATATATATATAAATATATATTTAAAATATATACATACGTAAGTATGTGTGTATATGTACTTATGTAAAACTTTTTCAAATAACAGGTGAAGCCACAGGCAGAAATACTACAGTATCAGAATAATAAAATATCATATATAATAAATTACGGCGAGTCTTGTGGCCAATTAACGTGGATCTGTATGTAACAAATGTGGCTAGGTTATAGAATGTCTTTTATGGTTGGACTGGAATCTAGATTTACCTACAGCTATCTTAATTGCCACTACCCTTTGAGAATAATACTCGTTAACTGGACAAAGATTGCTGGAAGCGTCTTAGTATAATATAAATTTAATAGTTTCTTATACAAAAGTAGGTATTTTAATTTAATAGACAATAATTTGTCGTATTTTTCCACAGATAATAATAAATTTATAAGTAATTATAGGTATTTAGTATTGGAACTGCATATTGTTGACTTCTTAACCAGACATTGGCGTCAGGAGGTAAGTACTAGTTTAATTTAGCATACATTACGTTACAAGGCGTCATCTAGAAGTTTTTTTGCTATTAGGAAAAACTTCAATTTAATATTAAATACTAGAAGTATTGAGTTCAATATGTTTCTAGTAATACCTACTTTAAACTGCGATAAACTAACAATATTGTTATAATTTATTCTCCACACAGCTTATAACAATGCAAAATAGTCTTCTATAGGATTTATTTCCATATAAATTGAACGCTGGCGCCACAGAGTATTAATTGTCAAAGCAGCTATGTTATTATGAAGGTAATATACACATTTTTTTATCTGTGGTCACTTTATTGTTATGAATTCATATCGCATAATGTATGAAATATGTATGATTCGCAAAAAAATTATAACTATGTAATAATAGGCACATAATGTATTTACAGCTTTATTTCCTTGTACCGCCGGCGCCGAGACTACTTATCCGTCTTAAGCAATACAGAAGCACAATAACAATTTATTTATATATATACAAGCGGTTGCCAGCGATTTCGTCTGTTTCTTTTACATCAATTAAAATAATATTTTTCATGTTGTTTATTATATATATGAAACTCAGTGAATTAAACTTAAGATATTCTAAACTATTATTTTCTAAGATAGACTAAACAGTTGATATGCATGAAATTTCATTAAAATCGGTTCAGTGGTTTCAAAGAACGCAAACAAACATCGTGACGGGAATATAAATGTTATCAAATATATATATAAAAGCAATAAATATAATTGCTTCAATATATTTGTAAATTTTGTAACTGAATTATTGAATGGTAAGTTATCTTAGAATTGGCTTATTTATTAGAGAAGATAAGTTTTATTGGAAACGTTTCATAATGGATATGTTAAGTATCATTAAGATAATCATAGTTGAGTATGAAACAAGATTGGTAAATACAAATAAGAATGAGTGAAAGGTATTTGGTACTTGTAAAGCCTCCTCAGTGGATAGTATAACAAGGATAAACAGTTAACTCTTAACTCATAACGGATTAATCTTAATTTTTAATAAGACAGTGAATTACATTTAGATTAATAAAAAGAGAAGATATGGATGGATTGACAGAAGAATGATGAAAGTATGAGAGAAGAAAGTGGAAGATGGAACGCCCCTCCATAATTGGGATAAGGGTTTTAAAAGAATTCCTATCATTTGTGAATAAAAGTTAATTGTTATTTAAAGAAATATTTTCTTTAAAATGGGCGACAATGTAAACGCAATTTGATGAATCTAACAAAAATACACCCACCATTGCACTATTTTGATAACTTTCTTTTTATAATAACGTCGATTTAAAAGTGAATTTATCGAAGATCTTAAACTTAGAAAATTATAGCATAAGTGTGAAGAAACTTGTAAGTTGTTATGAAGCAACATTCAAAAGGTTATTGACCCTGGGGTGTGTGGGAGTGGCAATAATAGTGGATGTCGATTATACTCCCTACGTCTTATTCTGGAATCACTAATAACTTTAAGTATAGCAGGCTGTAAGATTGGGAGACATTATCTATTAATATGATTTTGACTACATGTATTCTCTTATATTTATATATATTATCTTCTTATCATACGGTATTTATTATATAATATAACATTCAATTCACTTGTCGGTATAGTGCATTAACCAGAATAAGCCTGTTTACGTGTGGGTGTACAATATTTAATACTATATACAGGGAGTCATTGCGACATCTAGTAAAAGTAACCAGTTTTGTTATAAATAAAAATATAGGGAAATAAATTGAACCGGTGCTCGGAATTCGAGTCTTTTTTATTTTATTGTTTTAAAGAGTATCGCTATCTTAAATTAAATTTATCTTATCTTAAAATCTTTATAAATCTGTTATTATTTTTAAAGATAACTTTCACTCTATATAACCTTGGTCGAATAAATCAGCGTTAGTCACAAGACACAAAAGAATTTACTTTTTCTTATTTTGATATGACATCCTCATTGTTCGTCCTACGGTCTCGTTAATGTGTAAGTTAATATCATTGTTTATATTCTTAGCCCTTTAAAAAAATACAATTGAAAAATGTATTATAAACTTAATAGGTTTACAAAATACACATATAAATACATATATATCTTATCCCTGAGAAGAAAATTTTAATGAGATCATTATAGTTTAATATTATTCATTTGGACTGTCACAACACTTTTCACATAACAGGACAAAGAAGTCATTGTTACCCGAAATAATGAGATCACCCATCCAATAATCCAATGCAATTCTTAGTAATACCACAGAAGACTTAATTATTGGAACTGTATAATCTATTTTATTTTATTTTAAAGTTACTATATATAAACTCAACCTTATTATCCAAACAACTGTATATTATTTCCTTTGCCTCGTAATTTTATATATATAGAAAAAAAACATTTTAGAGCGGGAAAAATTTTCTGACACATGTGAATTGTGAACGAGTATTATTCATAGATTTTGTTATTTAAACTAGCGTAACTAATGCTTAAAGTGATTTGTCTTTGATAAATAGAGAGAATGATGCGACAAATGTAGATTAACCTGTTGGAAAATCTATTCAGTGATATATACAGTTAGACATTATAATAATGTTAGTACATCTAAGTATCTAGCCCACACAGGTCAGTGACCTGAGGACTGTAGACATCTTAAATGTCTTTAAAGAAAAATCCATATAGCGTTGGCTGTCCTCCAGAGTGTGAAATAGAAAATATGTTTTCATTTGACAATATAATAATATTATGAGAATTAGAATATTTATTTAAAGACTCTTGTACCACTTGTTGTTTACTTGAAATAATATGTGTTGAAACGTGTCAAGAAACTAAATCTAATTCTTGGTAAGTCTAAATTTTTTAAATGTAACGAAAACCTTCTTAAGAATTTTTGGAAAGCTCTGTATCGAATTGAAAAATTTGCATTAAAATTAATAAATAGGTACTTAATTTTAGCAGCAAATTGAATATTTCTGTTATTTGTCTCTGAATATTTTTATTACTGTCTGTGAATTACTATATGCATTGAAAGAATTGCTATACCCCATCAATATTGCTTAGGTATTGACAATCACCACTTCAATATTTTTAGACCAATTACAAGACCCAACGTTCCACTTTTGTATTACGTTGTATTTTAAAGGTGAACCTTTCGTAAGAGTACTTACAGATTAATTATTAATATTTATCAGTTTTTATATGTTAATAGGTATGTAGAACGAGGAGTACTGCAACGATAAATTGCTGACACTGTGACATTTATGTCACATGGCGGACATAAATTGTATTGATAAAACTCAATACTTAATTAAGTTTTTTTTTTATTAAAAAAATATTTTTCCTTTATGTTGGTAGCTTCAAATCGGCTTCGGAAAGTCCAGGTAGAGTTTTCCTGTGGTATTTTCCAGTTTTTATCAGTAAAGGATAACACATAAAGTTTACACACGAATTCTTAAATTTTAAATCGAATAAAAGAACTGGGTTTCCTGGGTCATCCCCTTTATAACTATTGAGAGAATAAAGTTAAATACATGGTCCTATATTATTAATTGAAAATGGTCAGTATATATTAAAAGTATTATGAAGCGTAATGAACGTAATTGCAAAATAGATTTTAAGTCACGGCCGCTCTGCAGGTCAATGCCATTTTTATTTTTTACAAGATTAAAGAGTCCAATTATTGATATTCTTAAATTGACAAGTCAATCTTTATCTTGCCTAGAGATCTAAAAGACTTATTACAAATGTAATAAGTATGTTTATCAGTTCGATCAAAAATATGGAACGATTTTTGAGACAATTACGAGAACCGAGAGAGGAGTATGAAATATGACAGGCAATATTTTATGTGTTACAAATACATTGCTTATATTGACAGTGTAAACATACTGTCAATGTCAGTTAGTGTCAAATCGCAAAAAGTTGATTGACACTTGACGTGTCTGAAAACTATATACATATATATATATATGTATTAATAGGGTTGTATCCTTGTTCAAACCCTTGTATACACGGACAATTAATTTTAAGATCAACCATTACTATAAGTAAAGATGCATATATTGCAAAAAGTTTGTATGCTTGTCCAAACCCTTGTACACATGGACAGCCCCTGGGCGGTCTTTACTATAACTAAAGATGCCTATATTGCAGAAAACAGAATGAGATTAAAAATCTAGACGAAATAGTAATACAACCTGACTGAATCCTTACAAAGTACGATTTTAGTTCAAATTACTCATAAACTAACAGTTGAATGAACGGATTTCATTGGCTTCCAGTTTTAAACAAAGCTTAAAATGGCGACAAACTATTACAAATTAAATTAACTTTGCTGGACCTTTATTTAATTATAAACACAAAATATGCTTTTTCTGTGTTACTTTACAAGATGTAATCTTAAACAAATAAGAGTATTGACGCAATTACCTCAAAAAAATTGTCAATGAGCGTGATCAATCATCAAGCTTCAATCATTATCCTCAATTACTTTTTACCGATATATTATATTACATTTCGTAACAATTTAAAGTTCATGTAAATGTCTTGTTGAAAAACTTAACTGTCGAATTTGCGTGTTAAGTGATTACTGTAATGTTAATGTGGTTTTATTTAATTTATTATTTTATTATTATTATTTATATGTCTTTAATTATGTAAGACATACATAAAATTAATACTTTTTACGAGTGAAGATAATTTAGTCTGCGTATGCGTAGTACGGTCCTGCTATTACACCGAATATTGCATAATATTTTTATATCCAAAACAGGACTATATATAGGTCACATGGTACAATTTATGATTTCTCGGTAACTGTGTGATTGTACGGATGTTTGTGGATAACTTTGCCTCACACGTTGCTTTATTTGAGTGTTAACTGGAAATCTATACGAGTTTGATTACTTTGTGTTCATTGTTTGTAAATTAATGTTAACTGTAAATGTAAACTTGCCAAATATTTGAGTATGTGAATTTATGTGAGAAAATTTATTTGCAGCGGTGATATAGTTTTCTCTGGGAATATGATATTTACCACACAAATACAAGTTATACAATTAATAATTTCTTTTAAATTTTTTCATAATTAATTATTAGTCCAGGTTATCGAATTGACTGCGATGGTTCTAGTTGTTCGTACATTGCTCAGTAAATATGTTGACGTTTGTGAAACAAGTGATCACAGTAAAAATAAACCCGGCTGAGTTCTTGTGTTTCTCAGAGCAGGGCGCGTTTGGAACACTCGTAGCCTTATTATGTTAGTGTCTTTACAGAAGGGCTTATTTTTTATAAGTATGATATCATAGTCCTGACACTCCCATTTAATAGACAAGTGATCACTGCTATTGATTGAAAGTAGAAAAGAATAAATATAATATATATTGTATAATTCTTAAAAGTGTCAGCTAGTAAAGTATTTAATATATACAAAAATTATCAATTAAAATACTCTCAGATATAATTTATCGTAATTAATTATTCATATACAATCCATTTAATATTCACGTGACTTATTTATTTGATTCATTTAATTATTTATATTAAACATTCAATCTGATAAATGATGCGGTATATTATAATTTTATGTTAATAAAATTAAACAAAGAAATAGAATAAAATGGCATAAAGCCAGTTTATTCTCTGATTCATCGCATTCTTAGAGGATTTAAATCACAATTCCACTTGGTGACGTCCAGAGGGTATTGTAGGATTGTATGTCTGTAGTAAAAAGAGATTTTTTTATATATTTATACGGTAGTTTTTAATGTTTATTGCCGAGCATCAGTTAATATTAATATATATGATTTTTCATAATTATATGTACGTTTTTTCTAAGTGTCAGCCTTGTTCAGATGCCGGAAATTGGAAAGTGGGGTTCAGGAAATTTGAGTGTCTATCCCCCTACCTCGACACTTCACTAAATTGTGCGAAATCATCAAAAAATATATAATTAATGTGGATTTTGTATTTTTAAGGTTGAATTTTATATTTCGTACAGGAAAGTCTAGATCTGATCAGATACTTCAACTAGTTGAAAATTGTTTTCACCCCTGTTTTAAGACCTTATTAACCCCTTCCCTCCCAGGGATGCACTCATTAGTAGTTAGATATATCAATAGGGTTAAATGAACGATTCCATAAAAGTACAGTTTTTCTGACCCTGAATGTTATTAAGCGTCATTACAACAGTTCAAGTAACATCCTAATTTCATTCAGTTACACACGTGCCGTGAAAATTAGAGCTAATTAGCGAAGGGCAATTAACTACAGGTTCATACAAACGAGTCATAAACATTTCACAGTAATATAGATTCTATCCCGTGTACAGTAATGTCAATATTGTATGCATATTTTCGAAGATTTTTTAACAATACAATGAAAGATTCAGGTCAGATATTCCTTTTTGTGCATATTGGTTTTTGTATTCTAAACTATTGTTTGTTATAATTAAGTTCTAGTATATTTTTTATAATAATAATATAACTCAATGAGGAGTAAGATTGTTTAAGTGGACAAAAAAAACACTAAATTTCTACGATTTAACAGCTAAATTTGAACTATATCTACTAAATAAAGACTACTTTTTAGACAAAAAATCCTTTTGTTAACTTTTTTTTTCTGGACAGCTTTTTTCATGATATTTTGTAAGTGGAATCCCTTAAGGAATTGGTAAGGATGCTGGAGACTAGGACACATGAAGACGAAGGAGAGTGTATATATCTCTCATCCACTGTAGGAGATGCATTTAATTATACTACTGCATCCATGAGATAATGGGACCACCCCGGCCGAGATAGTCTATATACATACATACATATATACATACATATATACATACATACATACATACATATCGATTAGTGAAATGACTGTATCTAGTTGTATGTCTGATATGTATTTGACAAGAACGTTTGAACGGTCAAAGATCAACTTAATGGTTTATCAGAATCATTAAAGTACATTTAACAATAATTATATAATTAGTATATTAGTGATAATTATCATAATTTTTGGATATTTTTAATCAAATTTCTGTACTAATGTCTTTATTCGTAAGTGACATGAATATTAAAATGTTATTATGGATTGTATTCTCTTAACCATGGTCAAGTGGTTTGTTGAACTATAACCGAAGACCAATAAAGTTCACGGCTGCCAAGGAATCAGAAATAGATCGAGGCGGGTTGGGTTAACTTATTAGTTCAATTGCTTTCATCCGCTTGTCATTTTGTACGTCCTAATTACTTTCTTATTTGTTTTGTAATTAGTATTATCTTGAGTGCTGTCGAATATGACAAAAATATGAGATCATATTAAGAATTTATTGTATTTTAAATATTATATTTCGGGTTTTTATTTGTACAATTTTAAGTATGGATTTTAGGGCTTTTGAATTATATATATACTTTATATGATTGGTTTCTATGCAGTTATTAATATTGAATATTAAGGGTCATTGACACTTACATTAAGGATACTTATATGTATCTTTTATCTCCAGTATTGATAAATCGAAATCAATTTACGAATCTGTTACTGATTATTTTTAATTTATTTATTATTTCATTATGATGTCAACAGAATAACTAAAATCATCAATATATAGAAAATGTTTTTTTTTCTATTTTGAATATGTCGATAGGTTAAAATTTGTGGGTAAAAACAGAAACGTAAAATTTAGTTTCTTCTTTAATAATACTGTAATATTAAATAAAATTTAATGCACACACAGACATATCTGCGAAAACACGAACTTTTTATGCCAATGGCATTTACTTGATTTTCCTTGTCTTTTTATAAAAAAAAAATAGTGAGTTAAAGAATGCTTTTTTCAGATTTTTATATAAAAAAATTGTGATGCAATAAAAAGTGTCTGAGCTAAAATACTCTCTTCATCAAAATTCTTAACAATAGAGTTACATTTTTTTGGGGAGCGCTTTTGAATGTACCCACAAACATACCTTCAGATTATATATATTAAAATAAAATTACCTCATGGGGATCATTGCACCAGTCACCACCACAACGGATGCATTCATTGCAGTTTTTAATATTATCCAAATTCGTGCAATCGCGGTAACTCGCGAATACTTGATGTATACTAATAAAAACTGTCACAAAAAACCACACTGACGCCATTTTGAATATTATTAAATTGCGATCATTCAATATATTCACAAAGCACATATAATTAACGGAAATAATCGAGCGCGTTCGAAATTCGAATCGTGCAATACGCGCGCTCCTCACCACGGTCGCGTCTAGACTGTAGCAGTAGCAGTGTAGCTGGCGAGTACAGACCGCTCGCTTGTGATCTGAGATGAATCATCTTAGAAAATCCGTGGAAAATGTCACTTTTACGTATAACGTCATATTGTTATGTAGGCTATATTTAATTATAACTATCTACGTCACGATCTGTTTATAATTATAAAGGAATTTATAAATTATATTAATTTTATAATTCTAAATATAAATGTGAAATCATTAATATTAATAAATTTAAATGATTGTGACATAAAACGGAAAATTGCATACTTCAACAGATTTAGGTTCAAAAATATACTTAAAGATAAAAATGATTTTTCAAAAACAAAAAATAGTGAAATGTATATATATATATATATATAACATCTGCACTATTTAATAAAGTGTGAACCAAAGAATAGTTTCTTAATTTAAAAAAGTAGTCAATACTGGATATTTCTTACAAAGTGAAAGCAAGCAATTAGTCCTAATTAAGACTTACTCTATCTTTTCAATATAAATATTATTGGAAGGACAATAGTAATAATTATATATATATATATATATATATATATATATATTTAAATTTTATTTATAACTTTAACGTAATGAACTGGAATAATATAATGTAAGTTTTGAACGTACATGTAAGAGTACATAATAAATTAGAGTAAAAGGAGAGTCATATTTTCTACGACGGTGGGGTGAAGAGAGCCGGCTGGCCAGGTCTCTCAACTAAGGTTTTCATAACCTCTGATTTCCGCAAAGTCATACTTGACTGAGCATACACCATTAAGACTCTGCTTGGCTACCAAAGCATTGAAGTCATCATGTCGCGAGCGCCCACCACCAAAGCGCTTGTGCATAAACGCGTAAACGCATCTACGAATGGTTCAACAAGCTTAAAGCTACGTTGATTACACCACGGGGTCAGAATCAAAGCAGCTCTGACCCAAAACTGCTTTACCGCGTAGAAACGGACTCCCCAATACTATTCGCTCAATATTTGTATATATACTGTCGGGATAGAAAATATCTATAGCGCGATTCAGAGCCTTTTATAGAATTTGCCTATAATGTATGAGGTATGTAATATTATTAGTGATGTAAAGTTAGTTCGAGTTCACTGTAATATTTTAAGAGTTTTAAGGTAAAAAAGGATAGGGTATTATCAAAACAGTATTTATTTTGAACAAAATCAACTCTACGTTATGCGCTCTATCCAAAGATAGAGCGCAGAGCGCCATCTATTGGAAGGTGGATAAACTCGAATTACCTATCTTGATAGTTATCTAAAATATTATAATTATTTTCAATGGTCAAGTCGTTTGGAAGGTTAATGTTAAATCAATGTGGAATATAATTTCGTCATAAAAAAAGTTCTATAAGTTATGGTTTTTAGTTAATAATGTTAGTTATTATAAGTATTAATAAAATATAAAATTTATTGTTCTAAAATAATTTATGTAGAGACATTTATATACAAATGTAGGAGTTATGATTAAATAAAAAAAAAAACTACATTTTGAAGTTAGATTTTAAGTTGGCACTAGTGACTTGGATAATATTGCAAAAAATAAAAAATTAGTGGTTCAATAAAATATTTTAAAAATTAAATTACTAAAACGCCTTTGGTAATGAAATAGCAAAATTGTGAATAAGGGTGTCCTTAAACACTCATAAAGTGTTTAAGGCGATAAGTTTAAAATTATATTTGTCACTATGAAACCAAGTAATAACATTTAAAAACTTACAAAAATAGTTGAAATTTATAAAATTTTCAGACTAAACTTTTACAGGCTTTTTAATACTTTTATTAATTAATATTGTTCACATTCATATTCATGTTGATTTGATAATATATTTAGTTTACAAAGTTCTTAAAACTATTTCCAAAAATATAAATTTCCAGTTAGGGCATCACAAATCAGCCGTCAAAATGTAATTTATACATTACTTCATTAATTTGCATTCTCTGATATGTTAATCAATCAATTAAAATATTCAAATCATTATAATTAAAAAAATAAAAATTAATAAAATCATCATAACAAATTTAAAATAAACTTATAAGTCAATATAATTCAAATTATCCTTTAAATATTCGTCATAACTTTAATAAACTTTTAAAGTCAACATTTGTTTAATCTTATTATAAAAAATAGTGTCCTTTTTAATTTATTTAATTTCATTTGGTAACTTATTGTATGTCTTTATAGCCATACAATTTAATTACTAAAGCCATCATTTTGTCAAGGGTAATCTTAATGTTGTTTTATACGACTGTTACATGTAGCTTCATTTATGTGAAACAAGTGGCGTTGTTTTCTTGTAAACATTTCTAAGATGGAAGGCGTTGTTCATATTTTAAATTTTTCAAACAAAGGCCGGCAGCTATCTGTAATTTTTATACCTGCTATTGTCCGTATACATTTTTTTTTTCATTTGTAGCATTTCCCCATAAAACGATACCGTATTTAATCCAGGAATACGTTGAACTATATTAGTCGTTTATTTCTCTTAAACCGTAAATGAATTTATTTAATTTATTTTTAATTATGTCAATGTGTGAATTTTATGTCATATTACTATCTAAACCTATACCTAACAAATTAAAATTATCAACTAGTGACATGTCATTATTATTAAAATTAAACGTAAAATTCATTGCTGGTTTTTGTTTTGGTTAAAATTGTATTAATTTAGTTTTGGTAAAATTTATTATCAGATTGTTGTTAGATAATCAATTTGTAATAATTTCAAAAATTTATAAAACTAGAGTCCTCAAGTTTAATTAATTTATTTGTCTTAAAAATTAATGAAATCATTGTCATTGTACGGACATTAAAAAATGTAAGAAAATCATTTAAATTAAAAATGACACGCTTCCTAGTACACTACCTTGTGGAATAGATTGATTAAGTGTTGCTTCTCTGGATTTCACTTGCTCTAAGGTAACATTCTATTTATTTTGGTAATCTATAGAAACGAATTGCTCTCTGTTGCTTAAATACGACTTTAGCCACTCGTAAGCTAATCCTCGAATGCCAATATTCCAAATATTTACCAGTAATGTTTTATGACATACCCGGTCATACTTTTGTCATATCAAGCAATATGCCGACTGCATAGTGTTTTTCATTTAGGTGTTGTAATATGTTACTGGTATATTCAAAAACTGCTAGTGTCGTGGATTTATTTTTTAAAAGCCATTATTTTAACAGTTGAAATTTTTCTAGGAATGAGTATAGTCTGTTGCACATAGATGTTTCGACTATTAACAATAATTTAAAGAATAAATGAGATAAAAACTAATAAATAATGATATTTATTTAAATCGGATTACATATCGATTATATTCATGAGAAGAAAACTAAAAAAGATGTTAAGGAATTTGGGATATGAGTTATAATTTGCTATTTGGTGTTTGAACATCGCTACCAATCTGGATCCGAAAAAATCCCAAGTACTTGTCTTCACTTCGTCTCATGTCATGTTTCTAAAGCATTGATGTTTAAAGTAATCGTTAAATATTTTAATTACTATCGCTTTTACGTTTTTTTTTGCCTTTGGATGTTTGGTTTTTATGTATTGTTGTAGGTGGAATGAAGATTTTGTTGTCGACGTCGTCTATTGCTTTCTTGAAAAGGCTGTCATACTCGAGACGGTCTATTCTATCTGTCCATATTTTCCACACTATTAGAGTTCCCACTCCTATTACAATAAGGGTTACAAAGCATATCGCACCCCATACTGAAATCGTTAAAAAAATTAGTTGCCATTAATTTGTATATAGAGAAAAATCATTGGTCCAGTTTATAACTATTAAATTAAATTTTCAATATATTTTTAAATGTTTTACTTAATGAGTCGTGAAACATTATAAGAAAAATAACTAACTACTACTTACAGAAATTAGCTTCTACGCAATCTGTTTCTTTTTCCATTATTACCTCGATTCCGTAACTGTTCGTAAGATATCTATATAGAAACTTAGTGTAACATCCGACTTCTACTATCACTTTACTGCAATGGTACCACCTGCTCTGTGATTGGATTTGAGTAAGGTTTGTTACTATTGTTATATTTATACTTTCTGTATGTTTGCAATCATTACTGTTCAGATAGCACAGAACGATTGGTGCTATGTTGAGGCATTGTCGGCTGTGGCAAGATGATTGATCTTCGGGACAAGAAAGTGTACAGGTCGGTTGTTCTTTAGTTCGGACGTCCCAATCTGATATTGGGTTACATTTGCATTCCCCACAGATGCATTCGCCGCGGTTACTACATAATGACTATAAAGACATTTATTTGGTCAATATTCTATCATATAAAAGTCACAATTTTAATGGAACTTCGAATAAAGTCTTACCTGGTCCGCGCTTAGGCAATTTGCTTTGGATCTGGAGCAATCGCAGACTGAACCTTCCCATTCACTCTTACATATGCACTTGCCACAGTCACAAACACCATTGTAGGGACCAGAGCATAACTCGTTATTGGCGCCCCGTTTACAGCTGTTGTCACTACACTCACAAAACTTACCTTTATATCTGAAAAGATGTTTGATAGCTTTCAAATTCATCGTGACGAAATACAGTCTAAAAGTCTTATAATTTTTTTTAATTCTGTGGTCCTCTAGGACCCTTATGGTTTTATTACGTCCGTCCGTTTGTCCGCGGCCAGGCTCAGAGCCACGCTGTTAAAGTGGTAGAATAAATCTCCACACGTATGATAGGGTCGTTTTTTTTTAATACTTCAGAATGTAGAATCTAATCTAATATCATTAGATTAGATAGAAAATCATTTTTGGATTAAGAGATTCGTTTGTAATATATTAAGCTAGAAACTGCACTTTTTTGTTAGATCCAAGTACCCGCCCTCCCTGCCAGCTAAATGGCTCATTTTGAAGACGGAAAAGTTCATTAATTCTATTCATGCTTACATTGCAAATGCTGGTTATATCTCAGAAGATAGATCAAAATAATTCGCTATATAATTGTGATATAAAATTTAAAAAGATTTACAAATAAAGTATATCTATCTAATATCTATCCATTATAACCAAACCCTATCACTAGGTTATTATATTTCCCTGCGACTTAATTTTGAACCAATTTTAGAATATCCTTTAAAAGCTAATTTGTTTACCCGTTTCTACACTTGCACATTCCACAACTACAAGAACCACGACCGTTGCATGTTGTATTGGTACCTTCAGCAATACAAAGAGTCTCATCCTCTGGATCCGAGGCACCAGACTTCGAGACTTTGCATTGACAGCTATCACCATAATATCTGAAATTAAACATTGTAATTAAGGCATATATGTTATTCTCATTGTTTATTAAGGATGTAACAAATATATTTTTTACTATTACCTGTCTGTATCGCATTCACATGTTCCACAATGAAGGGAACCGTGATGATTACATGATTTTGAATTATTTTCTCTAGTGCAGTCACATTCGTCGATTACAGTAACACTTATTTCTAATTTCTCCTTAATACCCTCAACTTTTATATCCACTTTAATATTATCGGCTTCCAAGAACGACAAAAGTTTAACAGTTATTGTAAATTCTTTTTCTTCGTTCTGTTTAACATCGCAATCTTTATAATTATCATAAGAGTTAAGACAATTAGGACTGAAAGAAACTAGCAAGTAATCTCGGTATTCTGGCTTCATATTTACTTTTAGTTTTAAGTCTTGGCTGATGTCCTAAAAATAATATTTATAAATTAATAATAGCCACAAGTCAGAAAGTAATAGTATGAAAATGTATACAAAATTGCATGCAGTTGACACCCTAATGTTAAGTTTGTTTAGACTACAACACAAATTGCGACATAAATGTCAGACATTAATGTCTGTACTGTTTATACTAGTAAGTATTTTTTGTGTCTGAGTAGTATCTATTTGTAAGTACAAAAATTGTGTCCGAGCTGTTCACACATAAACTCGACCCCAAAACAAACTAATTAGTAATCGGTCAGCATGGATAAACGTCGTGCAGCTGCCATTGCTACTTTTTATATTTGTGCATTTCTACTGAGACAGTTTTAAACTTTGTAACCCCCCACATTTGAATTTTATTTTTATATTTAGTGGACAAAATATTCTGCAAATCAAATAACAAAACTCTTTATTTCCTGGCTCTATGTAAAAGTCATTGTGTACTCAAATTCGGTTCGGTATGTGGAATTATCAGACTTGTATTATTTTTTTTAATTACACTTAACTCAGACACAACGTGTCCACACAACGGTTGATGCGACGACTAATTATAGTGTCGCAATAAATTTTGCTATTAGCGAAACTCGTGTTCATACAGAGAGACTCGACGTATTAATTGAGTGTAGTGTACACACTTTGATGGTTCAAAGTATACAATATGTCCTATGTTTATATAACTATTTATTAAATCTTTATTCTATAAAAAGAAATTAAACAAATTGCAGACTTAATGCTCCACCACCACCACTCTCAAACCACTCTCAATAAGTCAATCGATAAATTTAGAAGAGTAGCACAAACGAGGGATACAATAGATAACATATAAACAAAACACATAAAACTTATATAAATAACATTTTATACATATGTATATATATATATATATATTTATGATCCAAAACAATGTCAGCTACTTTTAAATGTGGAGGATTTCTGTGCTTGGACGGACGGATTGAGGACAAAACCAAATAAATGTTACAGTCTATGTCTGGGTAGGCGGAACACCAGAACCCAACACCTCTTACGATCCGGGTCTTATAATAGGCGGTAAGTGCGTTACTACGATTACCGACGCAGCTCCGTTCAAATTCTTAGGTAATAAAATCGATTACCAAGGGCACACTCCATCGTTAGATACAATAGTCGATAGCTTTTTGAATGATCTAAAAAAGGTAGACAATCAACCAATAAGTAACATCAAAAAGGCTTGGATATACGATAATTATTTAACATCACATATAAATTGGCCTTTCCTCGTTTACGATATCAATAAGACCCTTTTGTTGAAGTTAGTTAGTCATAAGGACATTGATATCATGGCTCGGGTTAGCGCATCCAACGGGCTCTTCTGCCTTAATTAGAGACCGACACAATTTTGGGCTAAAATTAAAGAAACCATCGGAACTCTATAAACACCTAAGAGTGACCAAAAGACATATCATCTCAAAATTGAATGATGATACTATAACGTCTTTCCCAAAAGATAAAATTGCCGCAGAACTAGAGTCACGACTTCAATTATATAAACAATTTATGATAGGTGCTCAAACAAATAAAGCAATGAAATAAATATCAAATAAACATGATCAAGTAGGAAACAACAAGACTTAGAAATAACAAAATCCTCTATTCGGCAAGATGAAAACGATAATTACCGGTTGCACGCGAAGAGCTTTGAATTGCAAAATTAATGGGTGACCATAGGAGATTTTTGTATTCCACTAGCTTTGAGATGAGGCACCCTGCTTCATGATTGGTCCCCAGAATTATTAAAATTTTTTCTTAATGAATTCCAAATGACTCTCCTAGATCAAAGTAACTTAGTAAGATGGGGCAAAGCCACCGAAAATTCTTGCAACATCTGTGGGGAGGCAGTAGGAACCGCGAAACACTTGCTAGTAGGCTGTAGGGTACTTTTAAATAGAGGTAAATACTCGCGTTACCACGATAAAGTATTAGAAATCATACGAGAAGCGGTTAGTCTTTCTGTAGCAAGAGCGCAGAGGGATATAACAACCACCAAAATATCAGTAGAGTTCGTAAAGGCAGGTTCGTCCAAAAAATCAAAACTAAAACCTTATTCTATCTTGGAGGTGTCTCCTGATTGTACTCTCATGATGGACACATATAAAAGGCAATACAAAATTCCCGGGGATGTTTGTGTTTCGTCATCTAGGCCAGACTTATTCCTGTACTCAAAACAACTAAGGCGCGTTATACTTTTGAAGCTTACTGTACCCTGGGAAACAAACATACCCAAAGATCATACATTTAAGCTTAACAAGTATTACGAACTATGTAACGAACTGATCAGGAATAAATTTGTAGTTAATTTGTACACTGTAGAAGTAGGAGTGAGAAGTATACAGTAAAATGTCTCAACAATTTATTTAAGGATCTCGGCCTTTCTAGAACGATCATCAGTTCATTTCTGGAATGTATTTCAAAGGCGGCTTTAGTAGGTTCTTACGATATTTGGTTAGGTAGGGAGAGGAGCGTGAACAGTGAAGGTGAGCGTGTATGCGCATAGTAAAGGGGCCCCTTAAACCTACACCTGGGTCGCAAGTCCCAGGCATTGTTTGCGCTCCTCTTCTTGCAACGCGATGGGCCCGGCACCCGCACGGTGAATCCATGGAATGCTAAGAAGGTTCGTTGTCTATGTACTTGTATTAAATAATCACTATGCAAAAATAAGGAAAACTAAAAAAACATTTTGACATTTTCTGATAACTAAATGCCTATTTATTTGGGGCACGTTTAAGTACAACAGGGAGGCCGTTCCAAAAATTTTATAGCGTTTACTGTAAAAGAGTTATAAAGAAAGTGAAATCCAGTATGTTGTGAAGGAATAAATACGCTAATATTAATAAGATTAGAAGCTGACCGAAGATGTAAGTTTTCAGTTGACTTATTAATTGAATTTTACATTCGTTTCAAGTATCAAGGAAATGTAGGATCATTTAAGATAGAAAATGGCTGACATAAAGATCTGGATTGTCTTCGTTTGGGATTGTCGGAGATTAAAAATAAAGCGAATGTAACTATTAGGACGGCAAATCAATTTATCTATATTAGAATCAGAGATCTTAAAGCACTCTTCCACTCATTGACTACGCTAGTGTATACTACACTAGCGTAGTCAATGAGTGGAAGATTAGTGACTGCACTAACATAGTTTTGCTCCGAAGGGGTAAAGAGCTTTAATGCGGATTAAAGGAACGTAGTAACTACGTTACTTTTCGGCATTCTTCGACAATCTGGACGTTCCAACTAATCGTGCTATGAAAACCCAGGTTTTTGACCGATGACCATGTTCTATACAAAATTTTAAACACCAGCCATGAATGTGCTCCATGTCACTGTTAATGTTAGCTATCGATAAATCAATGCGCTCCGTTTATATTAGTTATTACTTATATATAACTGTTGATATAAGAAATTAAGATTCCTTCAAGAGATAGATTTTTCTCCTTACATAAAACAATTAGTTTTTGTTTTTATATTTTGCAACGTTTCTTAATTAATTTATCATCTCTAACTTACTTCTCATAAGCAAGTTGCGCTAGCAAATTAATCAGAGTTAATAAATTCTTTCTTGCTTACTTACTTTGTAAACTTTTTGTAATATGTTAATTATCCCATCACCAGGATATTCAATTACTTTGGATCCACTTATACTGTTGCCAATGGTTTTATAAAGGCTGTATACATCGTCGTGGACTGCAAAGATGATTATCATTTCGTCTTTTGATGCTAGCTTGTTAATTATGCCAACTGATGGATAATCCATTTCACGTTCCTTTGTATAAATATTATTTTCCATGTAACATTCTCCGTCATATGGTTCATTTACACCACCAAACATACCATCCCCAGCCACGTGATACGCGGCATCGGTGAGGACTATAATGATTTTTCTAGATTCCTCACGCCAACCTATTTGCTTTTTACATACAATAACTTGAGACAGTGCATCTAACGAGTCTTCCTGATCATCCTTATTATAGCCAAATTTCATATTATTTATTGCATTTTTAAAAGCCTCTGAATCGTTTACGAGCTTCAGTTTATTATTAAAAGAGTATGTCTTGTTGCTGTCTAATATACTGAAAATTAAAACGTATTTGTGGTTAGTAAATTAAAATTCTTTCCCTAATATAATATTATTATGATAGAAAAAAAGGTTATTTCAATAAATAAAAAAATATACATCTTTCGTACAACTTACTTGGTGTAAGGTAATAAATTTTTTTCTACAAAAAATCCCACTCCCAAAAAAACATTGTCTGTCACATTTTTTATAGCTTTATATATGTTTTCACTTTGTATAACAATATCGTCTTTGGTTGTTTCCATAGTTTCCGATCCATCCAATAAGAAATACAAATCGACGGGATAATTCTGTGCTGATTTAAAAAAAAACTTGAAGTCAATGGAATCTCCAGGTCTTATGTTTATGTCTACAGTCTGTGGTTTTATATGTATCACTTTCCCTTTTTCTGAAGAAAATTTGTTATCCTTCGTAATGTTAAAGGTGCTCCTTGGATTTATTATTTTATTTGGACACCAGTTTTCGAGATTCTCGCTTCCGGACTTACATTTGGTATCATTTAGTTTATGCTGAAAAAAAGGAACTGTTGCGATACATTTATTGTGTTCTTAAATATATATAATGTATATGTAAAATCTGTTGTATCTAATAATTAGTAATAAAATGATAGTTACATGGTAAATTATAATATTTGGATCAATAGGCCTATAGATGTAAAGAATGAGAGGATAATCAATATATTGTATGCAAGATATATGTATATTTTGACGCGATACAATGTTATGTAAGAAGATTTTTATTTATAATCGCTGCAAATCTTTTTCTATATGAGGTATCCTGAGCAAAATCAGAACATATTTAAGTTAAATTATTGGATGAAAAGTTTTAGTTGCATTGACTATTGCTTGTTCAATAACGCACTTTCAATTATAGATTGCTTGAGATCAATTTTAGTAACAATATGTTCAATAGATTATATTAATTTACTGTTGTGTTTATATAAATTGTCTAGTGTTATATAGGTAAATAGATATGCGATAATATAAGCAATGATATACTTACAGTATCACACCAGACACATTGATTAACATCTCTGATACAATCATCACAATTACCGTGTTGTTTACATAAATCCATAGAAAATGCACTATGAAATAGTAAAAATAAACTAGCACAATACACCAATAACATTGTTAACTGTATTTATTAACTTAAAAAGTAATATTTAATATAAAATAACTCATTCCAAACTCGGTTAATTAAGGAAAATAATGTATTTAAGGGTAAGTGTCGAATATAAACGTGATAACTCAAATAGTTAGTAAGTTAGTAAGTCAATATTTCTTGTAGTAAACAGATCAAACATAAATTTTTCTTAATAATTGTTTATTAGTTCAAACAACATTCTGTTAAATGTTCAATCGCTCCAAATATACTCTACTAACATATTTTTATACATAAAATATAAGTCGCGTAGTAAAAAAAATATATAAATCAAATAAAATATTGTATTTTTATAAAAAAACTGTGAAAGAGTAAAGCTTTTTCGGTGGGTGTGAGAAAGTGAGCCAGTGAACAATCAATTATTAGGATATTGAAGCTACAATGTAGTCAAAAAACAATTTTAACCAAACAAGTAGATAAAAAAATTAAAATGGAATTAAGAAAAATAAAATGAATTTACACTCTCTATGTACCTATGATTTTTTGTATTATTTTAAGACGTGGACGTCGCCTTAACAACATGTTATTGTTAGGAGGAAACTGTTGCAGTGGTCTGGTCTATTTTGGACACCGTATCACCGGAAAAATGTGTATTAATTGAAACAAACACGAGGTATATTATATATTTATTTCAAAATACATAAATAATTAACATAATTTAAATAACTTTTAGAAATAGTAAGCTTCTCCTCCGTCTTTGCTTTATTTTTTACTCCGGTATATCAACCATTTAATATCAAAATATATTTAGGTCCAGTATAAGGCAATAGCATTTCTAACATATGAAATACTTAAATAATTTATTAATAATAATAATAAAAATATTATAATACTTTAGAAACAAACATTGTTGGTAATATGTATTATATGCGGAATAGAAAAATACTAAGTATTTTACGTACTAGTGACGTAAAATCCTTGCTTGCGTGCTTTTAACTTTTATTATGTATTAATAACTGTGGAGGAATATATTATTGTTTTATGATTAAAATTAGTACTATGACTTTTTACCTTAATATTTCAAATTGAAGTTTGATGAGATTTAAAATATTTCATCGGTTCAATGATTTTAAAATATTTGTCTTAAATATAACAATTTAGACAAGATACACCTTTATTATAAGTTTAAATTTAATATTATAATTGTTTGTTAGTCCACGTATGCGTCGATCAGAAATCGTTCGTCCGTTTTCCTTGTATAATAATAATAATTAAGTTCAATTTATAGCTTAAATCCGTTGTGATCATACATGAATTAGTGTACATCGTTAAATTTTATAAAAAAATAAATAAAATGAATAATCTTTTTATAATTATTTTACTCTCATGTTCCTTTTCTTTAATTGCTTGTGAATCAAATTGTCCGAATTTTTATACCTGTGGTGGATGTATAGGATACGCATATGATACGTGTGTCTGGTGTGCTGCAGTTAGTATAACGTGTAAGTTGTTTTTTATATTGTTTACAATAAGTAAAATATAACATGATATTCACAGAAAAATTATGTGGGTCGAAGATGCCAATCGAAGATTTCTGTATCTGAAAACGCAACCTGGTGCCCTGAGACCGTCTATGACCCACAGCTGAGTAAAACTAAACTATCTGATGAGGATTTTAATGCAGGAAATAATGAATCGAAAGTAGTACAATTTAAACCTCAAAGTATTAAAATAAAGGCCCGTCCCGGAATACCGGTAGAGTTCATGATGTCTTACAAACCTGCTGACAATTACCCGCTAGATCTATATTACCTGATGGATTATACAAAGCCAATGGCAGTACACGCGGAAACACTGAAGAATCAGGGTGCTATGATATATGAGGAATTACGTAAAATCACGAAAAACGTACGAATCGGAATAGGAAGTTTCACCGAGAAACCCGCTCTGCCCTTCGCTGAGTATGAACCACATTTCATATTAATATACACCTTATTATAATATATTTTCATAATTTTAAATATTTTCAGTCCAAGTGAGTTTTTATCGTATGCTTTCAAGAATCACTTGTCACTCACTGAGAATGTCACCTTATTTGAGAATTCTTTTATCGGACAAGAGTTTGAGAATAATTACGATGACCGAGAAGCAGGTCTCGATGCACTTATGCAGGCCATGGTTTGTACCAAGGAAATAGGGTGGAGGGATAATTCACGTCGGATTATAGTACTCAGTACTGATTCATCATACCATAGTGCAGGAGACGGAAAATTCGTGGGCGCGCCCTTTCCTCATGATATGCAATGTCATCTTGATAATAATATTTATGGAGAAGAGGCCTTAAGATTTGACTATCCAACTGTGGGGCAAATTAATTATATAGCTACTAAAAATAATTTTAAAATTATATTTGCGATACCAAACAAACGAACAGGCAAACAATCAAACAAACCAGTCAAGCAAGATTATATTGATTTGGCAAATAAAATCCTTGGTGCTAAATATGTTCCCTTGAAAAGTGGTTCTAAAATCGTAGATATGATAAAAGAGGAATACCTGGTAAGCATTTTATTGATATCATAATAAAACCGAAAATATAATTCAATAATGAAATAGTTTTTTTAGGAATTAATTAGAACTGTAACATTTGACGTTTATAATATACCATCATTCATGAAATTAAGCCTGAAACCGAATTGTGAAAAAAGCGGCATCTGTAAAGTAAAAAATAAAGAATTTCTAGACATTAATGGTACTTTAACCATTACATCATGTCCTTCAAATGAAATGACACATAATTTTAAAGTTGGCCCTTTATTGTTGAATGAGAAGTTACACATAGAAGTTGAAGTACAATGTGAGTGTGATTGTGAGAAAATAGGACAGCGTGAAGAAAATTCAGAACTGTGTAGCGGATACGGATCTTACCGATGTGGATTTTGTAAATGTTATAAAAATAGGTATTTAATGTCAATTATTATAATATTATTAAGAAATAAATGAAGTATAGCTGTTATTTGACTATTTGGGTGTTTAGAATACCAAGAATTCCTACATTTCCTCGTGGCTTCAGAGTGTTAAAATATTTGGAACTTTTTGTATATGTGGAAGTAAATAGCCGATGACACGATGCGGTGTAAAACCGTTTTCCTTAACCTATAAAACACTTATAATATAATACTTATTCACAGATCAGGCGATACATGTCAATGTGTTGGAAACTCGACAGACACGGGGGACCAAAATAAATGCAAAGCTAACGAAAACGACATCTCCCCGTGCAGTATGTTTGGTACTTGCAGGTATATTTAGAACCTTATATCCTTAAACAATATGATATATACTTTTTACCAGTTTTCATTTGTTTTTCTATACATCAGATGTGGAAAATGTGAGTGCCAAAAGGGATTTTCTGGTGATTTCTGTGAATTTAACGACGATGCTTGTCTTAGTCTCGGAGGTTTAAGGTGCGCAGGTCATGGCAATTGTACGTTTGGAAGATGCATATGCGAACCTCATTGGAACGGTGATGGTTGCGAGTGTCCCGATAATAACTGCATGGCACCATATTCACAGGAAGTGAGTAAAATATAGAATCCTACATATTTATAATAGATTTATGTTTAGTAGTGAATATTCTTCTTAATTGCCCTAAGAAACCCCACATCTTTACCATATATTAAGAACAGAGCCAAAGTGGTTCCACCACGGATGACGGATGTAGATCATTTTTCAAGACATAGTCGTACCACTCACGACTAACATTGATCCTATTTCGTATTTTTTTCTTTTTAATTATTCAATTGTTATTTTATAATTATTTTGCTTTTTTAACACGTGGAGAACTAGAATGTTTGAGAATCCGTCTCTACAAATTATATTAATAAAAATGTAGTTAAAATGGAAAATATTTTTTTGTTCCAGCATGTATTGCCTAAATTAATAGTATCGACTAACTCATGTCAGTTTTGGACACTGAAAGAAGTGTTAATATTTATGTACTAATAATCTTACATTTTTAATCTCATTCTGTATTTTTCAGATTTGTTCAGGAAATGGAGATTGTGTGTGTGGGGAATGTAAATGCAAACCGTTGGCAAACAAACAATTTTGTTCTGGTAAATTTTGTGATGATTGTGAGGAATTCGCGGAGAAGCGATGCAAGGAGTTGGAAGATTATGCCTACTGCATTTACGATAAAAATAAAACTATCTGTGACGAATCTTTTAACCACACCGACACTGAAGTTGCATTAGTTAATAGGTCAGAAATTCAGTCTCCCGATTGGTACATGGCGCAGATATGGTGTAGGAAAACTTTTGAAGATGGACGAGCATTGGTGTTTAAGTACCATTATCCAAGTTCTAACATCTCCTCAACTCTCCTGCTAATCATTCAAAACGAATTAGACATGCCACCTGTTGCAAATATCTGGAGTAAGTTTTTTTAACTAATACAATATTCATATAACTGTTGATTGAGTTCTTAAATATTTTTTTGTCTTTACTAAGATTAGTTTCAGAGTTAATGTTAAATTTACAGTTGCCGCTGGAAGCGTTCTTGGATCTGTTGTGTTGATTGGTCTGATAACTGTTCTAACTTGGAAAGTTGTGATTGACATGTTTGATAGAAGAGAATATAAAAAGTTTATAGAATCGACCGCAGAATTTCAGTGTGATATTGACAATGCGACGTACGTCCCGCCGGTTGTGACCTATAAAAATCCTTCACGTAATGCAAGTACGTCTCGGGAACGCGTTAAAAAGAAATAAATCTCGAAAATTTTTACACCCCTTAAATTTAAGGTTGGTCACTAATTATTGCATTTAGATTATTAAACCATTTCTGAAAGATCAAATCATTATCATTACATTCCAACCTAGATATTACATTTAATTACTCATACGGTTTGTATTGTGTGCGAATGTAATAAAAAACACAATCTTTCCCCTCTCTCATGAAAATAACAAAAGAATATTTATTCTTTTGTTTTTCAATAAAAATTCTATGTAATATTTATATTTTAAGTGTAAAATAAATAAAATAAAACGGTTGATTGATTTTTTATTAAAATAACTGGTGAAGTTCGGTTGAGATGTTCAGTTTGAGAACATAGGGTCATATAAATAGCTTAGTCCTATTGACTCTCCACGTTGTTAGTAAGAAGGTTAATTTTAATCAAGCTGGTGCAATGTTTATACAAAAATCAATGGTTTTACGGTTCGATGTTGGCCTTATTAGCAGCTTTGGTTTGTAGGACATATGTATACAACGGAAGGTCAAGTTTTCACTATTCTAAGACTTTTTAACTAATTTAATGAACGCCTTTTTAATTACGGGCTAAAGATAAAATTTCATAGGGATTTTTGAGATTTCATTACCTAAAGGTTGTGGGAATGGATTAAAAAAAAAATAAGATTAAACATTTGAAATGTAAGGTTTTTACGGCGTGTATAATGTCAGTTAGTCACCATTGACCAATTTCTCGAAGTATTTCAAAGATAACATATTTATGTTATTTTTGAAAGAGCAGGATACTTAGTATATTTAGCCCTAGAACCTTGTCTCTGATGCGGCTTTCGGGCTTCCATATGAGTATGGGTGATTTCGGACAGTTATCCATTTCAATAGAAGAATGAACACATCTAGATTTCATTGCCAATCAGTAATCTTTTACAAAAACAGGATCAGTAATTCTACCAGGTGTTACTGCTTCGAGCGATCAATGTAGAATGAGTCACAAATCGTTGGCATAGACTTTCATACTGTTTGAGTACGGTGGGGACTACTAGAGTTATGGCATGGTTATGGAGTTATGGACATATATAATAAGGCTTATTAATAACACACTCGCGGCAAAAATCACACGAAGTCTTCATCATTCGCTCCAGTAATTTAGATTCTATATGTGACATAGTATATTAAACTCTTTTAGACGGCAATTAGTATATAAATAATAAAATATATTTTCATTATTTAGGTTGTTTGAAGTTTTAAGAATACCCAACAAATTTATTATTTAGATATTTAATATTAACATATAAAATAATATAAAAAACATACATTTAAAAACTTTTTATTTATATCATTATAAATTTCAAAGTATCCACACTAATAAATACATATAAATAATTTAAAAAAACTTGTAAAAATAATTCAAAAATCATTTACAATTTCACTACGAGGACATTACACCTTTACGAATGTTACTTGAATGTTTGTGGTTTATATGTTGTTAAAAAAAATCGTTTTGACGTCAAATTAATGTTATGTATCTCTTTTTTTGTTAAGGCGAAGATGTTGACGGTCATACGAACGTTTAAGACGAGTTGGTGTTTCATCATTTAGTAGTTTCTTCTGTCTACTCTCTTCAGCGTCCAATTTGGCAAGTACAGCCTGAAAACATCAAAACCGATATAAAATATACCCACAGAATGCATCCTCAAAAAATTTTCATAAACATATTGTTATGTACTAGCTACTCTTATTATGTTTTAAAAGATAAGTTAAATAAAGATATTAACTCTATTGCTCTCCATTTTCCCTCGTTTTATCTTTAATCCTGTTTTTGATAGCCTGGGCTGTAAGTCTCCAGCTGAACGTCTTTCTCCCAAAGTAATATTACAGCTTATGGAATTGCAATTACTTCTGAAAAATGGCGTTGCCATTTTAAAATATTATATACAATGTTAGTCAAAAGTTACAAAAATATATATTTTTCATATGACCAGTTAACTTAAGTGCTACGTTAAAAAAAGCTTAGTAAAACTCCGTTTAACAATCGATAAATAGTTAATTCGTGACTTACAATATATAAACTTGAATACTATGATATACACTAATAATATGTTAAAATATATTTAAAAAAAGGCAAATGCTTGTTTATTTACTCGGTTCACGCACAAGATACTGGGGATTAAGACAAAATCATGATGATAGCTTATTGTAAGAATCATCATCATAAACATATCCCACTTACATGATAAAATACAGGAATTGGTTTGAAATATAAAACTACTCTCTCTCTCTCTGGTAGGAAAAGATGATTTCGGTTTTAACAGATGAATAAGTTAAAAATTAATAATTATATGTTTTAAGTACATACATTTCTTTTTTTGTGGAAGAGGGTGGTTGCGGAGGTGGCAGATGCGGACTAAAGTCCCGTGCGTCGGGCTGGGTCCTGCAAACAGCTTCCCTGACCTCCTGCAGTCGCTGCCACTCCTCCGCCACTTTGCGATCTAAATCCGCCACTATTTATACGGTTTAAATATTATTCTGACGATATGACGTTGTTTAGAGTGAATTTTTTTGGAGAAAGACTTACTACGCTTTCGTTCGTTTTCTAAGGAGTCTATCCGCTTTTGCAGAACTTCTTCTTTATTTAGTTTTGTTTTCCAGGTACGACACACCGTGAGATGGAGAAAAGACAATTCTTGTGCGTCTAAAGACTTAAAAGGAATATTTATGGTATAATATTTCGTTACACAGAAGTAAATATAGTTTATTTTGTTTATGATTTATATTTTAATGCCAAAAACTAACCTCCACGGTTGCTCCTAATATCTTATTGGCGATAAACTTTAGGTATGTTTGCTCAGCAAGTTTTCTCTGTTCGACGTCGACTTGTTCGAAAATGTTGCGTATTGTTTCAGAGATGTTCATATCCAGTGAACAAGTACATGGTCCATGAGACCGACGTTTTGGTTTTATATGGTACTCTTCCACATTTGTTTTAGTTAGCGTCTTTTCTTCCAAACGAGGTTTATACTTATTTCGTTTTAATTCAGGACTTGTAATTTTTATCGGTTCCTAGGAAAAATAATTTAAATTTCATCACATAAATTACAACACATTACTACACACTACTCACTAATACACAAAATATATATTTTTCAAATTACCTCTTCAATTTTTTCTTTGATTTGTTCTTGAAGTTTCAATTTGAGGATTTGGTTTTCTTTTTCAAATTTCTCCGCTTTACGCATAGCTTCTATGCTCATTGACCTTAAGTTTTCAATTTCATTTTCATGAATTTTCACAATATCGTGTAACGTTTCTTCGTGCAAACTTTGAATACTCGCAACTCCCTGATTATGTTCCTTAATAATACTCTTAACGTTACTATCATATTGTATTTTAACAGCTTCTATTCTTTTTTTATAATCTTTTTTAGTATTTTCCAAAGCTTTAGTAAGATGCTGAATTTTTGTTTCATAGTCTTCCACAATGTCTAGTTTTGCTAAAACACCGTGATCTCTTAAAGATTTATGATGTTTTTTACTAGAAATTGACATAGTTCTATTTTCGACAGATGAAATGTTACTAGGACTTAGTTGATAAGTCGGACTATTACTACTGTTATTAAACTGTTGATCGCTGTAACTTTTATGCAACGGTCTATTCGTATTAAAATGTTGTTTACTATTTGGATCTAATTCTTTCTGCATTGCGCTTAAAATATACTGTAGTCCGTTATTACTTTCAACATTATATTCTTCACTATGATCACGCAAGTAACTTTCAACAGTTTTAGATAAAATTTTAGCATCTGTTCTCATTAAATTGTGGTGAGCTTCTTTTGAAGAAATTTTGTTCCTTTCATTCTGTTGTTTCTCATTTCGTTCCTTAGCATTTTCTAAATTAACAAATAAGTCTTTTGCATTCCTTTTACCTTTATTTTCATCTGCCCTTTCTTTAAGAACATCTTTTAATCTACTATTCAAAGTCAATAAATTCTGATTTGTATTGTTATTATTAGAACTGATATTTGTATCAGAATATACTACTCGAGTAGGTGAAACATATATAGCTTTTGTATACGAATCTAAAGATTTTTTATCAGCTACGGATGTCATTGTTGAAGGACTGTAGCCCGTTACTCTGGGCAAATTTATATCCAATTTCGGTTTCAAACTGTCATCATCTCTTTCTTCATAATCCGATTTGGTAATAGGATCACTTCTTTGTTTACCCAATTTTCTAGTATTAGTAACGAGTTCTTCTGGTTCATATAAAGTAATTGTTTCATTGTCATATTCTAAATTGTAAGATACCGGAGAATAATTTTTATTTCCACTTTGATAGTCAAACATACTTTCTGTATCTGTATAAATAACAAAAAAATCTTTATCTATTTGCTGTCGTTTTTCAGGGTCTGTAAGAGTACTGGGAATTCCCCGTTCTTTTGTCTCATTAAAATTTTTATCAATCTCTTTATCTTGCAGTGTTCTAGTAATAGAAGTTATAGATTTTCTACTCTTAAATGATTTGCTGCTGAAATTAGCATTGGAATTACTATTTGGCTTTTTATCTTTTATTGGCATTGGTAATGTTGTGGTGTTGTAAATACTAATAATATTGTCATTATTAGAAATAAACGGAACATGAGAGGATGTAGGCTCCTGTGGTGTTTGACTTAAAACTTCGCTAATTGAGCATTGTTCTACTTTGCTGGGACTCAATCTTTTTATTTTATAATTAGTATAAATATTTTTAACAAAATCTATGTTTGGTTCTATACAAGCTGTTAATATTTGAACTTCATTAGTAGAAGTGGGTTTATCAGATGGTAGTACGTCATATTTTATAATATTTTTCTCTGTTCTCCCTTTGGCATCATCTGGGACAAGTAACTTAAACATCGCATTTTTACGAGTTTCATTATTAATAACGGAGTCATTAGTCTGTTTTTGTGTTGTTATTGAGTCATAATTATCTGTTTGTGTATATATATTATTACTCATTTCCAAGAAATTAGTTTGATTTCCAAAATTAGAAACTTTTTTATTGTTTAAGCTTTCGAGGTGTTTTTGAAGAAGAAGACATTCCTTTTTTTGTTCTTCTACATTTAACTTTAAATTGTTAATGATTTCTTTGTATTTGTCTTTATCATTATCTTTACTTTCAGAAACTTCTTTTACCTTATTTTGAAAAGTGTAAAAATCATTTCTTAATTTTATAATTTCATCCTCTCTTGATTGTTTCATTTTCTCTGATATTAAAGTTTGATTTAACATTTCTCTTTCCATGTCTTCTATTATATTTTCATATTTAGTTTTCTCGTCTTTTAATTGAGATTCAAGATACTCAAGTTGTCTTTCAATGTGCAGTCTTGCAACCTTTGCTTCTTCTTTTTCATTTAAAATTTTTTGTCTTTCTTTTTCAGCTAATATTTTAGCTTCATCGGCTTTCGATTTGAGTAACTGGTAAGAAGCTTGTACACTTAACAAAGTTTTTTCCAAGGAAGTATTTTTGTTATCTATACATTTACTAATTCTAGTTAGAGAAGTTACTATATCATTTATTTTGCTGTCAGATATTAGGTTACTATCGCCTGTACATTTCAGTTCTAATTGCTTTATGTCTGATAAAATAATTTGTCTTTCATTTTGAAGATGCTTTATTTGCGCAATCAATTTATGTTTATCTTTGATTGTTTCTTCAGTCCTTAACTTTGTATTTGATAATTGGCTTTCTAGGAGAGCTTTTTTATCTTGAAGTGTTGTTATCTCTTTTTTCATGTTGTGTGTTGCCTTTGATTCTAAAAAAAATATAGGGCTTAGATATACTAAATCAGTAGAAAGAAAATAATTTCCTTGCGAGAATATTATTATTATTAGTATTATTATTTTGATTGTTTTTATATGTAAAATATAAAACATTTTTAGAAATCACTAGTATGGCTTATAATATTATATCACAATATATTAATTATATCACAAAGCTTTAATAATCTTACGGTGAGCTTCTATACTTTTCAATGATTGGTCCATCTTTTCGTAGCTTAACTGTCTTATTTGTTCACCTGTCTCCACCACGTCCTCTAAGTTACTGTGTAGTTTTCTTATTTCATCTTCCAATTCATTTATATGATTTTCTAGTGTTGTTATTTTTTTATCCCTTGCAAGTATGTCGTCGTTTAAATTGTTAATTAGATATTCCTGTGTAAAATAAATTTATATCTGTAATGTAAGATCGACAATGACTGTTGATTATTACATTTGTTACAATTTTTTTACCAAATCCTCAATTTTATCCAATAAATCTCTTATCTCTCGACGTTGAGAAAGTTTTTCCTCTCTTAAATTAGCTATTTCTTTTTTTATTGTATCATAATTCTCATCTTTCAATGGGTTGTAATTTTTCGTCTAAAAATAGATATTTGAAGATAGGATTTATTAGGACTTATTTATTATTTAAATTTAAAATGTAAATAATCATTTATACCTTGTCACGTGCTTGTATTAAAGAATTTTCGAGAACTTCGCTGTGAGCCAAAAGTTCTCTGCTTTGATTATGTAAATGACTATTTTCTTGCTCCATTCTTTGTAAATTTCTTAATTGTTCAGTTAAATCTTGTTGCAGTTTTTCCTTTTCGAGAATTATTTGATGATGTGCTGATTTTAGTTCATTTAATTCGTTTTCAAGAGGTTCATAATGTTGTAGTTTTTCCAATAACGCTGCACTTTCTTTTTTTAAGGCATGGAAATTAGTATAAATATTATAATTGTCATTCTTTAGAGCTGTAACGTTATTATTAGCCGATTTTTCGCGCAATTGTAATACTTTAATTTGGTCACATAATTCTTGATTTTCCTCTATTTTTTTTTCAAAATTATTATAAAGATTATTAATTTCTTCAATTTTATTATTATAATCTTCTTGTAGTTTTTTCTTTTCCCCCAATAATGTTGCATATTTTTCATTCAAATCATGTAACTGATTTTCAATAGATTTTACGCGTGCCATTTCTAAGCTTATACGGTCATTTTCTTCCTGTAAGCTATTCAAATTTTGAAGAAGATCTTCAATTTTACGATCCTTATTTATTATTTTCTCTTCCAAAGATTTTTGATTACCCATTAGGTTTTGATAGGTTTTATTTAGTTTCGTGAAATCTTCTTGTAATTGTTCAGACTGATTTAATTGTTCTATAATGCTGTCACTATTTTTCTTAGTTACCTCGACAATATGTAACATGCCGTATATTTCATCATTTTTTGTCGCTAAATCTTGTTCAAGTCTTTTATTTTCATGCTTTAGCTTATCGTTATCTTCTTGTAATTTTTTAAGATTATTTCTTAAGTTTTCGTGATCTTTGAGCTTACATTCTAAGATCAAACTGTTTCTATTAAGTAAATCTAGTGATTTTTTGATACGCATATTTTCTTCTTGCAAAGTATTCACACTTTCTAAATTAACCTCTCGTAGTCCTTGTATTTCATCCAGTATACTGTCATTAATATTTTCAGTATTTAGAACTGTCTCTGTAGTCCCCATATCTGAATTTCTAGTACTCTCATTAAAACTACTATTAATTTTTTCAAATGTTTGCTGGTTCAAATCATCTAATCTCAAGTTATTAAGAACTTCCACACTTTCTTGTTTCACTAAGCGAATAGTACTTAATGTAAGTTTTTTTTCATTTTCAAGTGATCTTAAACTCCCGTTAAAATGTTTTTCTATGTCTGTTATTTTCTTTAACAATTCCTTATTTTCGTGTTGTTTCTGATCAACTTGATCTATTAAATTACCATTTTCTTGGGATTTAAAATATAAAATATTGTTTAAATTTTCAATTGCATTTGATTTTATTTCAATTTCTTTATTCAGGTTGGTATTTTCATCTTGTAATTTATTTACATGCTGTTCAAATTCTTGTAAATACTGTTCCAAATAAAGATTTTTCTGAATTGCTGTTTCGTATTTACCTTTAAAAACAAAATGTTCAGTAGCGTTTATATTTTCATACTAACTTCATTAACGAGAATAATACAATTTCAGGATAAATGAAATATTTATTACATATGAAGTTGATTTAAGGAATGCTAAACGTTGTTTGTCGGCTTATTTGTTAAAAATACTTCGAAACACGACAGCAAAATGAAATCATGTAGATTCTAATGATAAATCGTATTATTTACATTTTGATTAAATGGTTTAAAAACTGATTGTATTTTTAGTTTAATAAAAGGTTTAGTGACTGAACTAAAAAGAACCTTTCCAGTCTTCAACGTCAAATTTAAGTTCATTTATGAGTTGTAGCTTATTTTCATAATCTTCCTGAAGATATTGTTTTTCTTCCTCATTGCAGCATATTGCATCTTTGAGGTTCTTTATTTGTTCCTTTTGTGATTCTATTTTATCCATTAGTTGTAATGAGTCTGTATCGTTCTCGTTACTCGGTACCTAGAAATAAAACTTATATATTATTAATTTGTGTGTTTATTATAAATCACATATTTTTTTATTCACAAATTCCTACTTTGTTACTTTCTTGTTCTAAAAAGGTATCTATTTGCTGAGATAGACTTTTTATTTGTTGTTCTTGACACATAATTTTACATTCACATTCTTTTACTTTACATACTAGATTATTTTTTTGTTTTTCAAACATAAGCGATGTTTCCGTAATTTTTTTTTCTAATCTCACATTTTCATTTCTCAGTTCGTCTACTGTCTCCGATTTAATTTTATTAATTTCTATCTCAGCTTTTAATTTCGTTTCTATGTTTAATGTTTCTTCCGACAAGATATAGTATTTTTCTTTTAATTTGTCAAGATCTTCTGAACGCTTTCTGTGAAACTCTTTTTCTGTCCAAATTTGATTATATTCTTTTAATTGATTTTGGAGACAGTTGCACTCGTTTTCTAAATCTTTATACTTTTGACATTGTAGGAATAGCCCATCTCGTTCATATTTCAGATTATCGTAACAAATTAACAAATCCTCGTAATTGGATTGTAATTTTTTTAAACGGTTTACATGTTCGATATCTATACTATAATTATCAATGTCATCTAATTGTTCGTCTGCAATTCTCAAAGACAAATTTTCTTTACTCAAGATGTCTTGCATTTCTTGATGTTGCATAATATCAGCAACTAGTTGTGCTCTTTTATTATCTAAATGTGTTTTTTGACTTTCAGCAGATGTTAACGCAAACGTTGTCTCTACATGTGTAACAATTTCAGCTCTACAACAAGAACATTCTTTTGGAGTTGTATTAAGCTCTTGTGTACATGGTGCTATAAGGGCAAGGCAAAATTTTTCTAAAACCTTAATTTTAAACAAAATTTTCCCTGTTATATCTATATATCTGGTATCCTTCCCAGCAGTCTACAAAAGAAATAAGCTAGTTAATTTAATCTTTAATTAAGTTACACTTGCTAGGAATGTCAAATATTTTATACCAGAAGATCCAAGTACTGCTTATATTTTATATTTTGACACAGAGTGCCAAAGATCTTTTCCAAAGCTGTGTAGATATGAGCATAGATGCAATAGGGTTCGCACACATTAATCTCCATTACCTGGTGAATTTGTTAGATATACTATATGAAAATGGACAACTACTAAATATAATTATAAAATAAGAAACATTTATTCATAGTTATGGTCACAATTTTCATTTTAAGGAAATAATTTAATTACGAAATATGGTTTACCGCAATAGTATTCTGCATTGCACTCAATTTCGCATCTTTCACTATGATTGTGTCCTGCATTTCATTTATTCTGGTGTCGTATGCAGCTTTAAATAATATCAATGTAAGAAATTATTGAATTGTATTTAATTTTCTATATTTAGTACTAGCTTTTACTCGCCCATGGATATTGTTGTAGTACTTTTTAAGGCTATAATACGATACAATATCTTGTTCTCTTCCTCTCTCTCTCTCTCCGTTGTTAACAAGAGTTCTCAGACTTACTTATTATGACAAAATTATACATCCTCACAAACTGTGACGTCTATAATATTCATAAGATAAAAATAAAAGACGACAGCTTTAACTTACAGGTACTCGCATCACAGACGGCTGATGATCCAACTTGGTTGCTTTTAGTTTCAGTCTTAGGTGTTGGCTCCTTATCAAAAACCCACTAAAAGTTTATTTTATGTTAACTAATGTATCTAAACTAAACTAAAAAATATTAGGTTTTAGTTTTACTCACCTCATCGCCAAAAGACTTTTCAATCTAAAAAAAAATATTTTTAGAGATCAATTTAATTTATTTAAAATAATTACAATAAACAAAAATAATTAAATACCTCTTTTCCTTTAGATTTATCGACCTGGTTAAAAATAAATTATATCATTATTATCAACTTCGTAATAAGGAAAAAATGTTTTTTTTTTGTAATATACTTGCCTCATTTGTGTATTTGGTTATAAAATAAAAAATAAAGTAAACTATTAATTTAGGGATATAGACTGACTATTATGTAAATTGAATGTATTACATACCTCATCGCCACGTGATTTTCCTGTCTGGAAAAAAAAGCACGAATAAAAAATCGTTCCGTCTCTTATTAAAATAAACTATTGTTTTCTATCTATAAGGCAACTTTTATATGATTTCTTTGAAAAATCCTTGCCAATGTTTCTAACATTGGTATGGAATAGTATAAATGTCAACCAAATGGGATATTGTCTATAGACATCTTAAGACAAGAATCGTTAATTAAAATGTTAATATATATACAATGTGAAACTCATCAACACTAGCCGGGCTCGAACCTGCGACCTTCCGATACCGCCCAGTCGCTTTTAATTAATTAAGCCACCGTGTTACTCGTCTGGATGAATCTAACTTTTTATATAAGTTTTATCGGGACAGAGATGTCTATTAGATCTCTTTAGAAAACCTCAAAGGTCACGGGTCCTGGACCAGTTTTGTCTATGTGATGAATTTCTCTATCTATGTTTATATAAATCATTTACTACATTTCTATATGAAAATTTACATGCAATTCCGTAAAACGAAAGATGCTAAGATTAAAAAAATATTCGGAAATCAATTTTCTTAGAATTTAGAAATAGTATTATTTATAACATAGGTAAAAGGTTTCTTTAAGTTTTCGAAATGAAAACCCGGTATTCATTTTCGAATGTAGAGTTTTAACTTGATAGGTATAATTGAAACAAATTTTTGGAAGTAGTTTAGATGATTATAACCTTGCTTACCTCAAAAGCCTCCGAATCGACACCCTAAAAATAAAATGATAGTATAAATAGATATTTGAAACCTATTCGTAGATGTATACTTAACCTACGACTTTAAATCCAGTAAGAAAAAAAATGATTATTCCACTTAAAAAAACATTACCACACAAAATTTTGGATCACAATTCAAAGTTGCATTATATTTTTTTTCAAAAAATACAATTAAATCCACCTCTAGTCCTTTTTTGTACAAAGGTGTAGACATTGTAAAAAATAGACTGTTTAATAATTAAATAATTAATCAACTAACCTCCGTGTACCCAGAGAGATCTAAATCCAAACACTGCAATAAACAAAATAATACTTAATAACGGATCTTTTCTTACGAGTCTTTTTACAAATAATAAATTAATACTGTCACCATTTCATCCAATTCCTTATTTGCCGCCTTTATTGCTGCATGCTGAAAAGCGTTTATTAAATAAAGTGTCTATATAATATGATAAAACAAGGAAGGGAATATGTGTTTGAACTTTCGAACATCGTACCAGCCGAACTTACGCATAGAAGATGCTAATAACTGATTGCAGGCTCTACTTTATAGTTCTGTACTAATATTTTAAAATTATAATCTGTAGACCCAAGTTTTAGATCACAGCTAGTTTATAGATAAGAATGACTTACGGCGTTAGCAATATCACATTTTTGATCACATGTTAGGTCCAGCTGATCGTAAGCGGCTAACATTTGCTCAAATTCATCAATCTTACGCCTAAGCCTTGTTATTTCCGCATTTTTGACCGACATAAGGGTATTGACGATGACATCAGTCGGCACGTACTTCGGTCGGACAGTTTCATTATTTCGTTTAATAATTTCAACCAAATGTTCAGTTTTATCCGAACAAAAATGTGACCAAGCTCTCGCGTCGGTGCATGACGCGTAGGTTTTTAGTTTACCCTCATTTCTTGCTGGTAAATCGAACAGATCGTATTCGTTGAATACACGCTCCCTTTTCGTTATAAATGACATAGCCGAAAACTTTTATCCACTATCAATAAATATTTTATTAAACATATAGATAATAGGTGTATAAATTGATGGCTACTTTTCACTTCCATCCATTGTAGGCATAATTATACAGTTTAATTATTATTTGTTTCTAGATTGTAAATAATGTGTATCAAATATTTTTAATTGACAGAAATCGAGACGGAATGGTTGCTTCAAATATAATGTCAATTTTTAAATTATTGTTCCAAAAGTCGTTTTTTTTATTTACATTGCCAGTAACAAAATACTATTTTTTATATTTGTAGCCTTATGTTATCTGTTTAGGATCAGGATGAAGACTGTCATGGGAAAAGATTTAATCAAATTATATATCTATATAGATACTAATATGATCTTCACGGTTATATTTTCTAGTCTAGTCTGTAACAAATTTGACAGATCTATCCTGAAGAATGAAAATCCGTTGTGGTATTGTATTTAATCAAAATTATTTGTTTGTGAAGATTTAAATATGAGTTTCAACTATAAATTATTTTTACAACAGTTTGTATATGTGTGTAATTAAATTCAATGTTTTTAACGGAACGAAACAAGCTAAGATTTTTAGCGCGTAACGAGGGCAAAATAAAGTCATATGAATCTTGCTTCGACGTCCGAGCATGGAGTCATGATATCCAAACGAGACACTGTTACTTTAGGGATTGGATAAAGTGCGACATGCCCACTTGTGTTATCCCTGTATGCACTGTTGCAAGCTTTCTGAGGACTATGACTTGGAGAGGTCGAGGGAGGGTAAATTAATACGTGATTATTTGGTAAAAAAAACGGATAAGAATAGGTTATGGACTGTTTCAGGCATCTGTTATGGCAAGAGCGTTTGCCCGAAGAATGATTGGCATATGGATGAGTGTTAAGATAATGATATATATTTATAATTAAAACCCATTCATAATAATAGTAATAGTGTATTTATAATAAATTACGTAGGCAGATATTGTATATATCTTTCTACATACTAATGACAAGATTTGTAAAAGAACTGAATGGACGCTTTGACTGCGGATATCCTCTTGAATTTCGTTGAACCTCAATTTTAACAGTCTTAAAGCTGTAATATTAGTTAGTGTATTAGGTATTACTGTAGGTAGGTTGAGAAGAGACCAAGAAAACTAAAACGTTTCACCAAATATAAAATATGTTAGGATAAGGAAGTGTAAAGTATAGAAAGTTATATAGTTAATTTTTCATCCTTTTTAAACTATTAAGTTTTCATAAGGTGAAGGAGAAATTATTGAGTAAATGATGTTTATGTGTTTATATGTGTGATAAATTAATAGATATATGTAAGTTTATAACAATAACCATTCATGCGTAGATCCAAATTGTTATTGTTGCGAAAATTTCTCCCGACAATCCTTCTGAGTTTTTCTCCCTCCTATTAAATAGTAATTACGATGTCTCTAAAATATATAATCTTTTATTAGGCTTCACCTCGTTGTCACCCAGATTGCAAATCAAAAGTGGTATTAGACAGCATCTGTACATCATGTCATGCGATGAAAGAATGTCTAAGGAATGATCAAGAATTTGAACAATATTTTGACGAGGTACGATTTAAATCTCTCTTTTTTTAATATACGTCTTTCAGGTCTAGGTCTAAATTTAAATTTTCTAAATTTAATTCTAAAATTTTTATCGTCATTGTCATTTTTAATTTTTGAAGGAGGAATTTGAAACAGCTCACTGGCCTTGCGAAAGATGTTTAGATGCATTAAAAAGTATTAAAATGTTATGGAAAGTAATATTGGAGAGAATTTTCAAAATTGCAATACCTAGAAGTGAAGATTTTGAAAGTTCTTGCACCAGTAACGAAAGCGTTAAAACTGTTACTAAAACTTGGCAAGACGAAATGGTGCAGCAGACATTGATTGTAAGAAATTTGTCACCTTTTCTAAATAGTCGCGTAAATTTAAAATCCTCCACCTTCAAATCAACCAGCAAAGATATAAAAAAAGATAGCATTTTAAGTAATGAACGAAAAAAAGAACGTGACAACTTGAGAGAAAATTCCATACGTATTAAAATAAATGCACTATGTGATTCTGAGCACAAAAGCACTGATACAAGTGAAAGATCGTGTAGCGTACAAGGAAGCCGTGGATCATTGCGTAAGAAGTTGAGCAAAAGCACCTCGTTTAGAGTTAGAACTAATGACGTTGGATGTGACGCATGTTATATGGAACAAGCTGAACTAAACATGTATAAAAATAATTTAGAATATTTGCAGCAACGATTTAACGTACAAAGCAATGAATTAAGACGACTCAATAGTGAAAATATCTCGCTAAAGTTGGAGCTTCGACGCATGATCAGAAGCAAATCTGTTGCTCCTGCGTACACGCCAATGATTATATCTGACAATAACATTGCAGTTATACCAAAGCCATTCGAATCCTTTTGTGGTCAAGAAGAAAATGAATCAATTAAAAATGCTGATTCGGAGATTATAATAACATTGAAAAACTGTCAAAATGAGGTGAGTTTTCTACGTGATAGAAAAAATATATTTGATTTTTTATCTTATTTACTATTTAAAGTAAATCCTTTGAATTATCTTACATCCCTTTCAGAAATTTAGAAAAGTCTCTCTGTTACAAGTTTTACATAAAACAAACGGATATTACGAAGATGAAATAAATGATGATAAGTATTGCAATAAAAATGAAGACCCTTTAACAATTTTGTCGAAAGGTAATATATAGATATATATAGATTGTCGAGTTTAAATAATAATAACAATTAAAATTGTAAACTTTACTCTTTACAGTGCACGATAGGTTTGGGGCTATAGTTAAAAGGGAAATGAGAATTGTAAATAAAAAACAATTGAGTTCAGAAAAGATAAATATAAAAGCTTCGTTTCACAAAATGAGTACATGTGTTTCTAATCCGTCCTGTTCTAGGATGACATCTCTTTCGTCTTCCTCCGATTCTGTTTTTGTAAGTAGTAGTTGTGTGATATCAATATGATGCATATATTATGTACATATATATCTGCTTTTTCAGGCGTCTACAACTAATGTGCAATGATGAAGAAAGTGTCTGTTTTATATGTAACTTAATAAAATATAATATTCGATATCATGTTTAACTTAAACAAAACGAGACATAATTTTTATCATGCGGTCATAAACAAGGGTTCTAGCGTCGATAGCGAAGATAAAATCTAAATGATTGAATTTTGGGTGTGGCACTCGGTATTTTCCCACCACTGATCCCACTTGTTGGAATAGCTTATCAACGTCTTCAGGAGCTGATAGCCAGTCGTTTTCTCCATAATGGAGAAAAACTGGGCTTCTTATAGCGCTTAAGTTATACGCCGGTGGGCTAAAAGTTCCGTATATGCGTTTGTTGGTGAGCCATCCGTGGTTAAAATTAACAAACTTCTTAGAATTATACAGCTGTCCAAAATGAATCATTTGTCTCGTGGACGCACCTGCTGGTGTGTGACCTAATATAACTGGAAGCATTGTCTGAAAATTTAAGATAAATTTAGTTTATGATTAATATCATTAAGAGAGATCAGACTTTTATAAATATATTTTACCTTATTCAGCTGACTTTCATCAAACCCACACAAAAGAAATAATAAATTTGTGCAGAGAACCTGCGTCAAAGCTTCTTCTAAACATAACTTTTCGCCAGCTATTTCATTTATTTTTCCGTTTGCCAGCAATTCATTCTGCCCCAAAATACGCATTATTCTCTGCAACGAAAGTACGACTTTACGGTTATAAATATTATAATGTTTATTATATGTATATTAATGTAAATGTATTTCATCCTCAGTTCGGTTAACAGTAAGTAATGTAACAATTTTGTTTTACGATAAGAATTATTGTAGCAATGTCATACATGTATAAAATGTGAAACCTTGATGACACAAAATTATAAAGAGCCGAATACATTACAATAAGAAAATAAGATATTACTAATTAATATAATTAGTTTATTTAATTTCGCAATCAATTGTTATCATACAAACTAAATACTTAGTAATACCAGTTAGGGCATCTATAACAATTCTACCGAGTATCTCCTGGCCTACATTTTCGAGTACCCTCTTCTTTCTCATATCTATTTAGGCACAGTATATTGTTTGTTGTTTATTACAGTAACCCAAATAAATCTTACACAAACTTACTTCCAATGAATTAGTAAAAGGTGCAATGGCTCTAACAAGCGGACTTTTCATATTCCCCACAAAGGCAACCGGTGCAAGGGCTTGCATTGCTGATATTTTATCATTATATTCTGGTTTAGTAGACATCATCACCCAGAAGGCTGTGGTGCCCTGCGAAAAACCTACATACTGCATATTGGATACCCCAGTTTCCTTAACCACGTAATCAATCATCGCAGGTAGATCGTAGAAACCGATTTCGTGCCAACTGAACTTCCAAAATGCTGAAGAGGTTGGTTTTAAAAAGACGTGACTGCGGCCGTACGTGTTGCCTCTGGCGTTACCCATCCACACATCATACCCAGCTTCAGCTAGCACATATGCTGGAAGGAGAACATTATCTATTAAGAATTTCACAGATCAAAAAAGAAATTAAATAAAAAAAATGTCTAACCGAGCCCTTTTCCTGGGGTCATAATCACCCATTCCGCTGACGAAGACAACAGACCATGCTGCAAGAACACCACTGGTCTATCTCCTTTGCTGATATTGTATTTTCCGTGCGGTATTCGATGCATCTCCAAGATGTATTTGTCTTCCGTATAAACTCTATGTATCTGGCATGGATATCCATACTTGCGAGCGAGTGTGAACTAAACAATAAAAAAAAATGTAAGACTGATTCCCGATAATTTTAATTCCCGATAAAGTTTAGTAATTGTTATTTATTTAATTACATTTCATCCACAAAGAGCATTCCTTTATATTTTGTCTATCACAATATATGTGTTTTTATGTGGAATTAATAATTTAAACTAAATATTAAATATTGAATCAGTAAATAATACATACGGTATCCAAGGAAGCATCCTCAATTAGGGAATTATCATTTTTATTGATCACGGCATTTTTATTGTCATTATTATTATATTCTCTGATCTTATCACATGTACACATAACATATAAACTAAAAAGTAATATATGTTTAAACGAAAACATAATAGTTTTTAAAATATCAACGTTAAGTGTAATAGACTCGATGGACGAGCTCCGAATAGTTTTGAAAACGATCATATATTATTAAGATAAGCCTTTATTATATATGTTATTAAAAGAGACAAATATATTGTCGGTTTGTTCATTGACTCTTGTTTAAATTTTATTGTTTCACTATTCAAATCCACAATAGTTTGATCGTAGGTAACCTTATATAAAATTTATTTTATTGTTAAATAAATAAAAAAAAACAAAATTTAGGTTTTGCAGTGGAATTTAACAATTCTCCCTCAAACATAACAGAAACGAGTAAATAATTACCAGAGAAATATTAAATTGTTATCAGTAAATCTCAAGATATTACTATTGTACTAATCTTATTATCTATAAATATAGGTCAAACTAATTAATAGATAGTTTTAGATAATCTCATATTACATACAGAGTAATTATTAATCTTTTTCGAAGGTTAAAAATTATTCATGAACAGATGGTCATAGACGGAGCTGCGTAAGTCACTTAGGTACATCATTATATGTGTATTTGAAAAAATTCAAAAAGTAATGTCATCTTTCTACTTTCATTTCAAAAGTTTTATTTTTATTCCTAGATGTAACAAGCCTAATTATCAACAATAGTTCTGCTTCAATTTTTAATGCCAGATTGATAAAAATGATTTGTTATTTGTGCAAATTATCCGGAGATGACATTTTAAAGAACTCCTATTTATCCTATTTATTCTATTTTTTTTCGTCATTCCAAAAAGGTACATGTACATTGATATAAATAAATATTCGGTGGCGCAATATCAGACTTATAATTAATTGTTAAGCAATATCTTCTAACTCAATTTATTTTTACACATATTATGTTGCATACGGTATTCTGTCTTGACTACAGTACATTTCAATTATGAATTGTTTAACTCAATCAAGTTATATACAATGAAGGTTTTGAATTCTCCACCCACGTGAATACTCGACGAATACGTAATAATAAATAAATATAATAAATATATATTTACATCTACAAGATAATATTCAATATTAATAATATTTTGTTTAAATACATTGATACAAATTCATAGAATAATTTTTAAATATAAGGAATGCATGCAGGATGCAGTGCATACCAGCGGTAAACAATTTCAAGGCTTGTCATTTTCTCAGACAAGCTTCCCCTACACTGCAGAAAGAGTCGACATGATTTCTGTCCACCGCTCGAATTTATAACAAAATATGACTTGTACAAATATGGGGTTACCTAATACATTAAAGTGGACAAAAATTTGAACTCCCTATAATATTTAATTACGCCGTAACGCTGATATAATAGAAATATAAACTGATTACAGTATATTCAGAATTATTTTTACATATTTTAGCCTTATCATTCAGTTTTTACACTCCATGAGAGTTACATTAAATAGTGCTGAGATTAGACTCTGTGGTGCTGAGGCATCCTTGTGTATATATATAGTAAGTGTCATGCAATTGCGATCAAATAAAGAAACGTTGTTATATATTATATTATATAGTTATTATAATGTAATGTAGGGATTTCTATTAAGCTTTTTAATTATTAAAGGAATTAAAGATTTTTAAAACCATCAAACTAAATAGTATAGATAAAAAAGTTCAGAAATATACTTTTCTGAAATGGCAGCACCTAAATTGTCTTGTCTTGATACTTCACATCGTCTTTCATCGTGATTGTTCACGCATTTTTATTATTTGTTTGTTTTTCCTTTCTTTATATACAAACTTACTGTATGAAGACGCACAATGGCAAACCAGGAAATCAGCTTAAAATGGAATGGCTATCAAAATAACATTTTATGTAACGTGAAAGAATTATTTAAAGACGAAAATTTATCGGACGTCACACTTGTTTCGGAGGGACAAAGTTTTAAGGCTCATAAAGTTATTTTGTCCGCAAACAGTTCTGTGTTTAGAACAATCTTTCAGGTAACAAAAGAAGATATTATATTATTTTTAAATTCAACTTACTGGCCTTCAAAGTTCATTGATTTTTATGTGACGCCCACATGTTTTTCCAGCAAAACCCCCAGAAAGATCCAATTATAGTGCTTCATGATATAAACACGGATTCTTTGCGAACTCTACTGAAGTTTATGTATAATGGTGAGGTTAATGTGACGGAGGAGTTTTTACCGGTGCTGCTCAAAACTGCTGAGAGTTTAAGAATATGTGGCTTGTCTGCTGGTAGTGATGCGGCCCGTGAGGATGAGGTGATTATTCATGATTTGTAATTTAAATATTTATTACTAGTTATAAATGAGAAAGTTTATATCTAAAGATGTTTGTCTGTTAATTGTGCAAGGAATATTACATGAATTTGTTTCTATGTTAGCTCTTTTTATCATGACGGTTCTAGTAAAATGCAACTACCGTTTTGTCACCAAAGGGTATGATTGTGCTGCTGTTTGTTGCTTTAATAATTTTAAATGGTCTTCTGCTTAGCCTGACTCTTAAATAAGAATGAAAACATACCCAAAAGCTACTTTTGTATAAAGTCCTCAAGAAATATTTTTAACTTTCAAACAAACTTTTTGTTATATGTCTACATTATATAGGTATAAAAAAATATTACAATTTATTACTCATTACTTAAAGAAAACTGCAACATCAACACAAACTGTACCAAAGAAACGCAAGAAGAGCGAATTGGAAGAAGGCCATAATAAAAGCAAGAAGGCTGCACCTAGTCCTCCTAAACCCGATTCTTTGGTTGCAGTTCAAACTTGTGATCTCTCAAAAACACCAGTAAGTTTTATAATAAAATTATCAGTGTATAATCTGTGACTTTTATCTTTGTGAAGTTTTTTTTAGTAAATGTAGTATGTCTATAAAATGTGTTTATGGTGTTTAAAGTAGTTGTATAATTTGTACTTCCAGCAAATATTGCCTAAAGTAGAACCTGTGGATTCACCATTAACTGATTATTCCGGGGAGAATACTAACGACACAGATATAGCCGTTTTTGAAGACACATTAGAAAAGAAGTACTCAATAAGTCCTGAAAATCCTACCAACAAATCTATATGTGCAAATGGAGCTGATAATAAAGTAAAGAAGTGGATTAATGAAGTCAGCAGCACGCAGCCATGTTTGAATGTTGAGAAGAATGTTGATCAAGATGAAGAGAAGGAACTCGAAATTGACAAAGAAGTAGAGACAGTCTTGCAAAGTGGAACAATAGTTGAATCACTAAGTATAACAACAGAAAACTTGAACTTTGTATCAAGTGAGGCACAGAGCATGAAAGGTTATATTACTTTGTTGTTTTCATATTATATTAATTAAGATATCTTTTACTATAAATTAAAATATAATTTTAGTATTTATTTTGATTGATTTAAATACAAAATTAAGCATTTAATTTATAGAAAGTTATATTTTCAGATAAAACAAGTACCTGCTACGCCAACCCTTCCTTCCCGTGTCCATTTTGTCCTCGAGTTTACAACTCTTGGGGGTATCGCAGAAGACATGTTAAATCCAGACACATGACTAATAGGTACTGCAGAAATACTTATATATACATTTAAAAATATACATGTAATTGTGAACATGTTTCCTATTTGTTTTAACTAATTAAGAGAAAGCTTGAGTGTTAGGTATGGAGGTGGAGGGATGGACAGGTAGAGAACGGCCGAAAGAATTGGATGGATATATAAATATATATTTCAGACAGTTCTGCAAGTGGTGTGTGTCTATCCTGCAGTTTAAAATATTATTTAATGCATAACGCTATCCATTTCAGACTGTCCTGTAAGTGGTGTGTATCCATCCTGCCATCCACTGGGGCTTGGTACTCCCATGCGACTCGTTCACATGGAGTGCCTCACGAGGAGGCTCGGAACTCGTTGGTGGTTATGGTTGAAGCTCATGCTGTACTGACGCTTAATGAACCCAGCGTGGCCCAGCTCTTGGGACAAGTTGGTATTGATAGTGCGGAAAAGGCTAATTAGGTATGTGCATACAATTTATTGGCAAGACAACTCGTACACTATGAAGGTTAGAATTTACTTACAGCTGCCATTACTTTAATCTTTTGTGGTGCATATATTATATACATTACTGATCACTGTTTTTACACAAATATATTTATGTAAACAACATTTAAGACTTGCTCATGCCTATATAAGAAATCAAGGGACGAGTGTATACTCCCAATTCACTGTATAATGTTCACAGCATACCTAAAAGTTATACTATTAATGATAAAAGTTTGTTTTGCACAGCTTTATTCAAAATATTTGTGAAAATAAGTGTGTGTAAAAGGTTTTTTAGACTTCTCTTATTCTAATGTGTGATATACACACACCAGTTTGTTCACATACCTAATAATTATATGGAATAATACTAAATAGTTATACATAAAGAGTAAGATATAATGTGATACTCATTTTTATACTGAATTTGCATATATTACTATGAAAAAAAGAATCGTATGATATTTTTAATAACATATATTGATTATTGATATACAAAAAAGAATTAAATACAAGGAAAAGACTAGAACAAACAAAAAAGTGCTGCAATTAACACCGCATGAATAAAGTTATCTTTAACAAGATGTTACAAATAAAACTAGCCATTGTTCATGGCTTTATCCCATAAAGAAAAAAAGTAGAAAATAATCGCTAAGAACCTTCGAGCATACACATACTAGAGATGCAGGCAATGCTGCATTCAAACTTACCATTGAAACCAACATTGCTTTTGTGTTTTGCCTGAACGTTACAGTTCAAGAACAGGAAGCGGTATATAGCAAAAAATAATAATAAAGCTACTAATCCAAACGGGGTGTATAATTTTATTATTATTATTATTTATATATATATATGGTATGGCTCTTAGCATAGGCCTTCTCCAGTTTACTCTATTGAGTTCATCTGCGATTTTGATCCATTATGGTCCCTAGGTTAGGTGGATGTCATTTCTCCATTTAACTCTTGTACGTCTTTACTTACTTGTACCGTTGGGTACCATAGTCACTTGTTTGCTCCATTTGTTCAGTTTACAATGCAACGGATGTCCCGCCCATGTTCATTTCAAGTGTTACTTTAGTTTTCCTCCATATTAGCTCCTTACTGACTTCAAAATACTTCTTACCATTACTTTTTGTGTATTAGCTAGTTTTTGTCTGAGTTTGATGCTTAGCACTCATGTTTCGCAGCGGTATGTCATGCATGAGAGAATGCAAGTATTGAAAGTGTTTCTTTTCCGGAGGCTATTCTCTTATTTATTTCTTTTAACATAAGAGTCCTCGGGAGATAAATTTCTCCTAGATGATATTTTGACACGTATTAGACTTCTGTAGAGTTTTTTTTCTTCATGTTAATTTCTTAACCTAAAACTTTCTTTTTTTAAACTAAATCTTTGACCATGTTCTCAAGTTTAGTAAATCCTCTCCTAGTAGAACTGTATCGTCTGCGAATTTCAAATGATTGAGGCGGTAACCGTTGATGTTGTGTCCGTAAGTTTCCCAATCTAATTCTCTAAATTTGAGTTCGAGCACAGCATTAATCAGCTTGGGGGATAATGGGTCTCTCTGCGCATACAGTCAATTTAATTTTTTGATTCCCATCAGTTGACATCCAAGTCCCTTTGGTTTTAGTTTTCTTAGTTTTCTTTTTGAAGTTTGAATTGAGAAGTGTTAAGTGGTTTTGTAATAAATATTGTGCTAGTTTGTATCCATTATCAATCCTCTGGCAATGTCCATAGGCTCCCGGATTCCAATCCCATTCATAGGTTCCCGGGTTCCGATCTGATCATTAATGTCTACCATAACTATGATGTAGTTATTCGAATGGTAAAACAACGTTTTAGTATATCTGAGACATTTGTGTAGGTCAGTAGGGCGTGTATGGTCGTTGACGCAGTGGGCGAATATACCTGTATGATTGTCCTCAGTTTTTTGTAATTTGGCATATTATTGTTGAGTAATGTTAGTCTATGCGACATGCCAATCAACTCTTGGATAAAACTTTTCAATGTCTTTTTAATAATAAAGCCTACTTATTTTTAGTGTTCTTGTTAAATGTCGCTATGTTAAATGCTTCACATCTATTTTCTAGAGGGTTTTATTCTAGTAGTTTGACGGTTGCGGTAGTGAGGAAGCAGTTGTTTTTATTTTATTGTTATGGTTTTGGGCATCATTCCAGAGTTTGGTGAACCCGACTCTTCTTTTACGTTTGTCTCGAGTTATGTCTTGTTTGAATGATTATTTTTTTCTTCTTCTATTTGTTGCTGTAACTGTTTGCCTATTCTCAATATTTCTTTAGGGAAATCTTATTTGCTGTTGGTAGGTAGAATTATTTGTCAATATATGTTTTTTCCATAGAGTTGTAATTAAAACAACCACAAGACGATTCTTGCGAAACTTGGGACTATATAATTGTGTTCTTGCATTTTTGATGATGTCCTTTATTTAATCGACAAGCTCAGTCTCCCTTTTCCCTATTTTATTAATTCCGAAGAATATGATATTTTTGAACTTTTGCGCAAGGATAGTATTTTATGTTTTAAATTACGATTTTCCATTATTACTCTTGCAATTTTATTGAAATGACTGTTTTCATCATATTTTCCATCTAATTTGGCTAACAACGCTGTTTTGATCCATTTTCGATCTTTCTTGACACTTCAGTTTATATTTTCCCGAGAATGCAATGCAATCGTGCATGTTGTTTTTATAAAGTTGGCACTTCTGGTGAGGACCAATGAGTATCTTTTTATGTTTTGTTTTTTACGTTTCGATGATTGTTTTTCACTTTAATCACTGTTTGTTAATGTTTATCCACCGGTTCTTCCTCAATTGGTACTTTGTCACTTCTATTAATATTATTCGCAGAGCTCACGGACATACGTCTTATGCTTACTACCGGAATCGGGGTAACAAATACACATATTAAATCATCCGTAAAAAATAAATAAATTATTAACTTTGCCTGAATGTGACGTCACAAACGTAATGTTGGTTAACATTGGTTGCAGAGTATTTTTGGTATACCATTTTTAGTGTGTGGCTGCTCCAAGTTAAAAACAAAATTGAAATGAAAATTATTTGTCACAATCGTGTGAAAATATTTGTGACTTTTAATTAGGTTAAGAATATTTTTAATATAGATATATGGGCATTAATACGACTCTGAAATCACTAGTGATACATACATCACTAAATATTAATATTTTTTACATATAAGATATAATGTAAGTTATTATTTTATATTATAATGATCTCAGCTCAACAAGTCAAATGTTTAGTCGAGTAAGGTACACGTTGTATGCCAAATTAACATTTTCTTAAAATTTTTCGTTCAACTGCCATAATGTTTTTTTTATTACTAGTCTAAATACCGCCATAATAAGAATACTTAATGATTTTAATGTACTTTTTATGGCTTTCAAATACTTTTTTTTTTTGTTTTTTTTTTTGCATTGTAATAGCTTCAGAGTAATGACTGAAATTATCGAACCTAAGAAATAAGGTTTTATTTTATAAGATTTTTTTTTTGTATTCTGAAATATTTAGGTATAAGTCAATTATATTAACACGGCAATAATTTTAGAATGTGATTTTTAGGTATTAAAAATTGATATTTTTTATAAATATTATGATATCACTCGAATGATATTTGATTAAATGTGGTACAGTGGTTTATTTTTAATATTATATGAAGTAAGTGTACTTTAAGAAATTTTCTCATATTTGGTCATTAAAATAAAAAAAATATAAAATCTATTTTAAAAACTCATCCGATGATCAAAAAGTTACTTAAGTCCCAAAAGTTACTTAAGTTTGTCCACACAAACTTTTTATAGTATCCTTGTCAAAAAGTGAAGTCAATTTAAAAAAAGATATTATTGTATTTTATCTTTATTCATAAATAAAAATAATAACATACTTTCCTATTAAAAAACCGGTTTTAATTAAAAATTACTGAAATATTTGTTTATGGGTTTAATGAGTCGATTTTAAAAGATAACTTTAATCCCATATAATAATAATAACTTCACAATTACTTTTTGATATTGACTATAGACATCTTTTGTAAGTTTACTGTTGACACATGTCAAAACTTGATCATTTATGTTTTATATTCAAAAAGAGTTAATGGAATAAATAATTATATTTATTTTATTATTATAAAAAAATAAATACAATGTATTAATTAATTGATCAATACAATACCACCTTTATTTATCAATGTCAAATTATTTTAACCACGCCATCTTGAAATCAAAATGTAGTTTTGAAAGCACCGGTGAAATTACATTGTGGGGCGTTGTCAATGGTAAAAAGAAATCTTTGAAATAAGGTCTTTCACCAAACAGTTTATATATTTTTTTGTATTTAAAATATTAATAATAGTATAATGAAGTACATTTGATAAAATATTTTTACTATATATTTTAAGAATTATTAATAAAGAAAATGTTCTTATGATATACATATCTTTACAATGCAAGAGCTTCGAGAGATAACTTATACGTCTTGGGTAAAGGGTACTTATATAAAACACTTTTATACCGCCATGTAATATATATAAGTGATTAAAACACATTTACTGCATCAATACTTTATTAACTCACTCAAAGATATCATATAATGTGTAATAGTGTGTAAACGCCCTTATAATGTAGATTTTTCGTCACAAATGCCAATAGTATAGACAATTTGTAATATATTTATCAGGTATTTGTCAAGATAGGTATCAGTGGACCACAAATAATGCTACAGTTTTGACATACACTTATAAGTAATTAAGTTACCAAAGCAATTTCGAATAATATGTAATATTTAAGGTAATTATATATTTTTATATGTTATAATAATTAATACTAAGTGAATATTTTGTGAAGTAAATTTTGATACTACTGAAACTCGCTTTATTATTCGAAAAATTGTATTTAATATATTAAGCTCTATTGAAGAAATTTTCTAATGAACTTTAACAATAAATTATATGTACTAAATAACACGTAATACATGGCTTTAATATATCAGATTGAAAAGTAATGAAATGTCATCTTAATTTATAGATTATGTAGACTTATGTCAAATGAAATGGAGATTAAATATATTTTTTACACAACAAACTGAAGTTTTGCTTACAAATCTGCCACCGCTCCCTCAATGGTAATTCCTGGGGCTATTTCAATAGTTTCAGTTTCGTCTTTATTGTCTCTGAAACCCATTTTTTGCCTAGAGCCGCTCTTTCTAAAATTGTTTTCTTCGAAATCTTGAGAGTGCCCTCTGTCGAACTCGTGTCTAGGAGGGCCCCTATTTGAGGCGATAGAATGAGTTGGGGACATAATGACAGAGGAAGCTTCGCTCGGGGAAAATGTCTTTCTAGGCACTGGGGCACCATAAGACGTGGTGACGTAACGGGAGTTAGGCGAATGATCATAGCTACCTTGATAAGCCTCTCCATGCCTTTTCATGGACGCTCTATTCTTTGGAGTTTTCTTTAACATAGCCTGAAAATTAAAAGGAGGTTCATCATCTTCTTCTCTCGATTGCCTTGCAGATTTAGCCATTGCTTGAAGTTCACTGATAGGATTCGGTAGATCACTTTTGTCTACGGTGACGTTACTTCTTGTGTAACTGGGTCTGCGACCTGCAGTGTTTTCAAGAATATCAGTATCGTCGACTCCACTTTGCCAAGGAGCAGGTGGTTGGTAAAAACTCTGTGGTGTAGTAATAGTGGGTGGTTTTTTATAGATGACTGGTTTACTATAACTGACCCCTTTAGAGTACACATCGGGTTCATCGGGTGGTAAAATTGGCACTGGTTGAGTTGGATCTCTGCAGAAAGGCATTGTTATGAGCGTTTGAGTGCTCGTTGATGCCTTGAAAGGATCCGTCTGAACCGAACTGCAACGACGTTTGAAAGGTTCATCCCATTGTTCGCTGTCAGAATCATATGGACTTGCAAATGTGTCCCTATAATAAGAAACCAATTGCTTTTATAAATTAGATGCCGGTATTACCAACATCGAAATTATCATCTTTTAGATGTGTAAATCAATTTAGACTTGTTTTCTTTCAATTTTGCAATGCGAATACAAAAATATACTCACGTGCTCTTTACAGAGGGGTCGCACATATGCGAGGTATCATAAAATTGGATTTGGTCCATTCTGAATGGAAGTTTCCAGACCGTGGGAGGTCCTGAGCCTAAGAAGCTCTTTTCTTTGGCATGAGGATCTACTCTGTCAAGAAGCACTGAAGTGCTAGTGTTAAGTAACCCTTCAACAACGGCTTGGTTATACATATGGACCTGCAATTAAATATATACTATTATACTAAGTTTAAAAATATTAACGGTTAAGTTTTTACGAGTAAATATTCAGAGATCTGGGTTTTCGAATTTGTATATTGTACTTGAAAGCTACTAGGGTTAATTAAGATAAAATAACTGATAAAAGGGTGCATGTAATGTTAAAACGATTATCCGAGGACTGCCTGTCCATATATTCAATGTTTATTTACAAATATGAATTGAGTTGTACCTGTTGCGAAAAATGTACTAAGTCTTGATAACGAAGGGCTCTATACTGTAAAAGCACTTGGAAAATTGATCTGCTCTTCCATTTCATAGCAAATCTCTTGAGAAACGCTGAGGTTTCATCATCTATCTGCTCAGAAGTTTTACTTACTAAGGGTCCGTAAGCTTTACGTACGACATATCCTCTATAAGCTGTAAAAATAATAAAATATAATATTAGAATATTCCGAATAAAACTTCACAGAGGGGCTTAAGGCATACTTTTAATATTACCTTTTTGAATACACAAAGCCGCTTCTTCGTCAGATACATTCTGGGATTTTTGTTTTTTTAATTCTTTAACTAAAAATAATTTGTTATATATTAATTTACTCCCTATTTTTAAGTTATGTTTAGTTTAGTAAAGTGAACTTACTATGCAAAACTTTAGATTTATTTTTAACTGCTTTTCTTTTTGCTAAGAAGCATCTCATCATGCTTTGTACTTTCACAATTTTCTTTACCTGTGTTTCGTATAACCTGTACCGAAATAATTTGAATTAGACCAATATATAATAAAATTAATATTGAGAAACCAAAAATCTTTTTACCTGGACAAGAATTCTTCATTATAATATTTTAAGAATACTTTGGTTTTTCCAAGTTCCCAATTCTCCATTTTAAGACGAATCAATAAAAGTCTACAATTATCAGGTGTTTCATCAACAGTTTCTTCGAAATCAAAGGCCAAGAAGCGATATCTAAAAAGATTAAAAAGTATTTTTTTAACTTTTTATGAGATTTGGATTTAAGTAAAAATTTGTTTTACAATCAATTTGAGTAGTATATATATTGTTTTAAAATTGATTCTAACCTTCGAATAAACTCTGCAAAAGGAACACGATATGAAAATCCATGTTGACGAGCCTTGGCGGTGTCTAAAACTGCAAGAGCCCTTAATTGTTGTCTGATAAGTTCAGGCTGAAATCCTCGAGGACTGTCATTTAAGTCAGTTCTAATGCATCTTACATAGTGTGTCCCACCGCTTCCAGGTCCTATAGAGAGTAATTTTAACAGTTCCAGGCTTGTAGACCTGTAGGTTGCAGCTGCTGTTCTCATTCGACGTATTTGTGAGTATTGGCCTTTGGACACTGTATTATATTTCTATAAAACATACGATATGTTATTTAAGTGAAAAGATCATAAATGTGGTATGATTACCTAAAATTTTTACTTACTCTAGCTTTAATATTTTCTGATTCCTTTTCAGATTTGGATTTGCTTGCTAGTGATGGTGATTGGTTAGATGCGGCAGTAAGATTACCAGCTTTAGTAAACTTGTTTCTAAAAAGCTGTTGTAACGTAAGGTTAGTAGAAGCTCGCATTGTTTCAATCATTTCAGGTGGCAGAAAATCTTTATTTTTATCAGCCATTTCCCTTGCATCGTAGTTTACTTTTCCAGTATAATGTGCAATGCCGAACTCATGGCTACCAGAAAGTTTAACGTAAGGACCCTTACATTTCGACTTTATTGTAGCTGTAAAAAAACAATAAAGGACATATTGTAAACGTTAAATGATAAAAACTAGAGGGGACAATACTTACACATAATATATTCTTGACCTCCACTCGTACGACTCGCCTCGTCTAAGATATAAAATATTCCAAGAGGCTTTGCCATCAATTGGTCAACCGAACTTTTATTGTCGTAGAATCGCAAAGCAGTTACAGCAATTTCATCCTCAGCTGCTTCTTGCATTTCCCAAACAAATATTCTTTGATTGTACAGGAACTGAATTTGTTCATTGGTTGTGTTGACTATTAATTGTTCTAAACGGTTTCTGTGATAGCATTCAAACCCAAACATGTCTATTAAACTTACTGAATATTTGTCGCCGCTGAAACAAATAATCAAAATTATTTCATATATTTTTTTTATTACTTTATGTGCAGATACTTACAAAACAGATCGCATAAATGATAATTTTGCATTGATAACATTTATCAGCCAATCGACGAGTCTTTTATAAAGAGCGCTTGCTAAAGTATCTCTTGCATCTCTGGCTTCATCAGTTGCATGCTTTCTTTTAACTGCAGTTCCATTTTCTATAAGGCAGTAATTGAGAAGTGCCCAAAGGAACTTTACTTCTTCGAGTGAAAGCAACTTTGCTACCTTTTTTGCTTCTTCCGGGTTTTCAATTTCTGCTGAACCGTTTTTTCCATCTCTAAATCTTACATTGCCTAGTACTAATATTGCTGCCAAAACGGTTTCAAAGAATTTTATGTCTTCTTCTTCCCAGTCTAAAACTTTTAAATATTCAACTATTTCTTTATAACGTGCAGCATTTTCCTGAGGTGACTCTCGTACCCCTTTCACGCCTCGTGGTGATTCATCTAAAATTCTTAAATATCGGTGTTTCCTATTTTCTTCTAGATAAAATTCTCCCAATCTGTTCTCTGCCTCTATTGCATCATAAAAATAATATATTATATCAAAATTGGCATGGGTCCTGAAAATTTTAAAAGATTTAGTGACTTAATTAAGTAATATTCAAACAAACATATTATTCACGTTAATTACATGTCCGTTGATGACACACGCCATTTTTCTAATTGGTATAACCAAAAAAGTGCACCACTCAATTTTCCTGACGTGCCATAAGTTACTTGCGCTTGAAATATTCCACGTGTGGAGTTGGAGTTCATTGGAGTAGCGGCACTAATGCAAGCCTGAATAACTGTTGTAGCTTTTTGTATTCTTTCTGCTGTGTTATTTTTCATCGATCCTAAATACGTTAGATGGGAGAGTGCATGAACCATACTTGTTGATTTTCCAGACTTGCTCTCCCCAGAGAATATAATGTACTGTGGTTCGTTGTGATGGAGGGTATTTTGGTATGCACTATCCGCTACAGCGAAAATATGAGGTTCATTATCGGACCTTGACTTGCATTCGTATTTTTTATGATACTGCAAAAATAAATAATGATAAGTTTTTTTTTAACAAAAATAAAAAATATTATACAGCGAATATTACTTCATCATTATAAATATCTGTATGCGAGTTCGGGTTTAGTATCAGTAGCACATCGCCTATAAAGGAAGTAAATGACCCCTTCTGATATTTAATTTGCAGTTCACAAAGTATGTTGTCTTCAGTTAAACAATCCAAAGCGGCTAGATCTTCGACTTGCATTGTCTCCGGCTCGGGTTTCCCTTCACTAAGTAGGAGTCCATTTTTTATAATTCTTTCGGTAAGCTTACAAGGAACTTCCTTTTCGCTTAAATCTAATGCTTGCATTTTAAGCTCAGTTGACAACTGTAAGAAATATAAATTTTTAAATCCTTTCTCAATTATTTAATATTAATATTAATTAATATTATTAAACATAAATATAAAATTAATTATTGTTATATTACATGGAAATCATTTTCTGGTACAGATTGAATAAATGGGTGCTCTTCCAACTCCATCATAAACGGACGATGTTCAGGATTTTTTTCGAGACACCTGAAATTGATTTTTAAATATTAAATGTTATATTAATTATAAATAAACAAAGTGAATTATATCTTACTCCGTTATAAAATCGTTGATATCATTCGATGACATCGAAGGTTTGGCAACAGAAGGTGGAGGGTTCCTCTGGATTTGGAACATTGCTCTAGTCGGATGCATTCTCTCATAGGGGGCGACACCATCTACCATTTCAATAGTACATATTCCTAATGACCAAACATCCACCCTGTTGCCATAACCTTCTTCGCTACAAGCAACGGCTTCTGGAGCCATCCAGCTCGGCGATCCAATACTTGTTTTAGTGGTTTCTTGATTGGGACCTAATTGACAAGATAGTCCAAAATCCGATAGTTTCACTTCTCCATCTTTCGTAATAAGTATATTGCTACATTTTATGTTCCGATGGATAATTTTATTGTCATGAAGGTATACAGCTGCCTACAATTTGAATATAACATAACCAATATTAGTTTTGTATAAATAATTATACGAAATTTTTATATATATATATATGTCTAATAAAACTTTTATCCAATTAACGGATTGATTTAAATAGTATTAAATATTGATTATAGAGCTTCCTTATTGAAGGTAATAAATTAAATATATACAATACAATATATTCATAATAAGTAAATATTTAATAAAAATCGTATACATGTACTTTAAATACATAAATGATAACTTTGCCATTGTACCAATCAAGAAAATCAATAGCAAGAAAAGATGTGACGACCTCCGTGAACAAAACTGCGACAGGCTCCGATACTGTCAGTCAAATTGTCCACGCCCCTGAGATTCATTGGGAGCTATTTGCATACGTATCTGAGCTAAGACCCGTCTCGGCTTGTCTGCTCTACTACCTGATATATCAGTTGTTTAATTCGTTCATTACAATCCTGCTGATATAGGGTTGTGAAATTTTGTAATTTATAATAAATTTTTTAATTCGAATAGTTGTGTTAAATATATTAGGAATAACTATTTGACTTGGAAGAGAATATTTGGTTAATTATGTCTGAAATAATAAGCTAACAATCTTATATAATATAAAATGTAAAGGTATAAATTAAGAGTAACATAAATTTAAGTTTATAAGATTTTATAAGAACTTTATAAATACGACCATTCCGTAGATTTGATATTGATATATATGTATGCAAGAAAAATATATTTCTACATAAAATATCCATCAGTATTGTGGGCCAAGTTGCTTGCATAAAGATAATACACATTTAAGAAATTCTAATTTCTTTGGAGCTTAACATATCTAATTAAGTTCAGGATTTGAGACTTTAAAGCGAGGAGTGTAAGAGAGATTCTGTAATGGTAGACGTGAGAGAAATGGATTATTGGCTACTGCGGCTTGGAACCGTATATCTTGTGTGTGCGAGCATTATTTACGATAATTGAGCGATGCGCCGCGATGGGGGGCCATCACTGTGTTGTCGGGCGCTCTCCGACATTCACATCGACAAGTTCGACTGTTCCGTCGCGAATCACATCAAATAAAGCGGCATGCATTTTAAGTAATGGCCTTAGATAGCATTTCAACGTACGTGGACATCGCCCCGCAATATATTATACGACGTTACAGCAAGAGAAGAAATCGCCGGGACGCAGATCGGAGAACAATTGAGTTTGCATTCAAAGTACCTACCAATTGATTCAGCCGTTGAAAGTTGGACTGGCAGGCCCTTTGTTTTATAAACAGCCATCTTGACTCGAATGTGACGAACGACATGTTTATAGTGAGTCGAATATGGGCTTACCTTGATCGTATATTTAAGGATGTATGCAATGTGTTCTTCGGACATTTTTTTATCCATTGCCTTGAGTTTTCTGACAATATCGATTACAGATCCATATTCACATAACTGAAACAGATGATTTCAAATTTCGTACATGAATTGCTAGTAACTTATTTTCAAAAATTTACGAAATTAGCAGTATCTATATTAAAAGCGATTAATAAAGGAATCGTTGAAAATACCTCTATGACAAACCATATTTTTTTAGTATATTCTGACTTATCACAGAACACGCCGTAAAAATCTATTAAGTTAGGATGTTTTGTGAAATCGCGTAAGATTCTGTATTCATCTTGTATGTGTGTCTCATTTTCTTCCGTATTCACTTGTATTTTAATTGCAATTGCTTTGCCAGCAGCCTGAGTGTCCTTGGCTCTATGAACTTCTCCAAAGACTCCAGATCCTAGTTTCTTTTCAAGTTCGTACCGGTCTTGTGGACTTGGCAGGGACGAGATATTAAGACCGTCCCTCATTTTGATTGGTGATACATACGTAATAATTTCATTCGTATCTATTAGTGAAGAAAAATGTAATATAAGATAATTATAATTAAACCCTTGCAATATAGCAAGAATTTATATACTTTGGATTGCTTTTGATGTTACACATAAACTTATTTAATTCTTACTGCAAGTAATCTTTAAAGAACATCACTTCGTAGAAAAAACGGAAATAAACTATCCTTATCTTTTTTTTTTCACTGATCACCGTCAAGAATATGTATTATAGATATATCGAAAATGATATAGGAATTCTTAAAAGTTTTTTATGAATTGCTTCATATATTAAAATATCTGTACTCACCGCAAGTCAGTATCAGCACTGAACCTGAGCTACACTGAGGACTAGAGGGCCAGAGCTCTAATAAGTGCTGGGGCTTCAGGGGGCAAATCCCAAATAATCCTCTCTAATAGTGTTAGTCGGAACTAGAGATCGATAGGAACTTTGCCTCTATGTATAGATTTTACTTATAGAATTATTTCTGTTACGCATGATATGTATTTTGTATGTTTCCATACACCAATACAATTTTATTACATCATTGTTTTTATTTTGGTTATTAGGATATCCTAATATGTTATATAGCACGAAAATTTGTTTGTTATTATGCATTTTGGACATAATCAGTACTCAAATTTTATTGGTAATACCTTGAAGCTTCTTAACTTCTTACACATCACTTATTATAAAAGTTCCTTCCTTTCTCCATCGATCACTAATTTTATTGACAGGCGATTCCTGCGTAATCTCAAAAACGATCCGTTACACTATTATGTATTACAATACAAATGCCCACTTCAACAAGACACAATACAAACATTTTGCAACTACAGATTTTGTCAATAAAGGTGATCTGTCTAAATACATTGTATCTGCTTCAAGATTATTATTTTGTGTTTCAATGAACAATATTGTTTACCAAAAAACTATAACACACGTGTTTGCTTTGTGTTGTATTATTTCATTCATTTTAATTTATTTTTATTGGAATGTCTAGATAGAGAATATCATACAGTATTTTAAATGAGTCAAGATATTTATTTTAGGACAAATATTCTAGGCGTTCTTAATTGTATGCATTATATTCTATTATTTTAATTCTTATGTATTTTTGTAATTTTTATACAATTTTATAATTATTTATTTTTCCCCTTGTGTAAATTCCGAAAAAGGTTTTTTTATGCCCCTGTAAATATACATTGCTTTGCCAAAAAAATATATCACAAAAAATAACAAAGCTATTGAGCATCGGAGCAGTTTGAAAAAAGACTTCACTTAAGGACTTAATTAACAACATAAAACGATAATTGCAGATTCATTCAGATCTTAGCAAATGTAACCATTACAGAGGATATCAAATAAATTATTTTGATACATATTTTGTAAAACTTAATTTTTGTTTCCTAATCTGCCTACTAAATACATTTTTAGGATTGTTTTTCGTAAATAAAAAAAATATATTATTTTATTTCATTTACTGCTATAAAATTTTACAGTAGTCTTAAATAAAATAAATACTAAAAATAATTGTATAACTAATATGAAATTGAATATTCAGTCTAAAATTATTATAGTATTTACAAGGAATGTTTAAGCCTAGGTACGCTATCTTTATCTAGTATAAGTACTTACTTTTCCATGATATTTTAATACTGACGAATATTATTTATAGAAATTAAATATTTAATACATTATTATATACCTACTACAATTAATTTTAAGGTTTATGAATTGTGCTAGAGTAACAATTGTATTATTTGCAATCGAAAAATGATGACACCATTTTTTAAATATTTTGTGCTTCGGAGACGTGCGAATATTTTTTGTAAATTTTATTGTTTTTGAAATTTTCAGATTCTACTTAAGCAATAAGTATATATTCGATAAAATAAATAAAGAGGTTGTCTTTCATTTTGTCAACTTCAAAAGCATATATACAATTGTATTACAGTCCATTAAAAATAATTAAAATAGACAAAAATGCCAAAAATACCCATACATACATAATACTATGTCGGTAGTATAAAATCCATTTTAAAATTGTAAATATAGTAATAGTACAACGTAATTGCGTTACTTGCAAATGGCGATCCATTTGTCATCTTGGCATTTCTGGCAGTCGACTCTGCAGCACCAGTGGAAGGTGCAGTTGCAGGGTTTGATGCTGGATTTCCTGATGAGGTCGTGACCTCGACCGCAGCAGAGTAAGTCGCATGACCCGGTCCGTGATTGTCTACCAATACGACACACTCTCCCAGCTGTGCCAGCTGAATCCATTTTGGGATCAACTTCGCAAAAACTTGGCGACCTGTAAGTAAAAAATAAAAAAACCCTAATAGTTTGTAATTAATGTTAGATTTATTATTATATTATTAAGTACGTCTTAATTAATATGTGTATTTGAAATAATATACAAATAAAAAACTTACTTTTCGAAAAAGAGCAAACTCGTTTTTGGCGCTGGTCGAGCACGACTTCGCCTTCTACCACGAGGACGACCACGAAGTACCGAGGGGCTATTATTTAATTCCTCTTGTGCTACTACAAGTGCCTAATAAATAATGTAACACATTTTTTAGGCGAAAGTGTTTAAGATCGTTAAAAATATATAAAACGAAGTAAATCGTAAGTGTCAAACCTTCCGATATTCTCGTTTAATGGTGGACGCTACAACCCTGAAGTCGGGCGTGGTTCTCCAGCACGTCCTTAATTGACAGCTGCCCGACAGCCCGTGACACTTACACCGTACCTCCATATGAGATGAGAGTATCTGTAAATAAATCCACCTGAACTTAAAAGACTGCAAAATATCGTGTATTAAATGTAACAATTTAAAAATTTTTCTTTTTTTTTTCCTTTTTTATATTTTTAAAGTTTTCTTATATATATATTTCTATCCGTGATCACGGTTACGGTATACCGAAACATTGATAAGTAAGAAAGGTTATTAAACCTTTAATTGTCATAAGGAAATAGATCCGTTATGTACTAAAACATCTCAATGTTATCAAATTTAATAGTAGTAATTCATAAAGTGTTAAAAATATAACATAACATCTCACAAAGTCATGCGCTGTCGTGAACGTGACCGCATCCTCGGTACATTTCTCGATCAAGCCACCCACCTCTAGTTCATAACATTTACATAATTAAACGCCTCACTGCAATCACGCTGACGTCTTAATTTCGCGAACGCCGACGGCGGAACAATTTCCCAAATTGAGTCGGAGCAAAAATTCAAATAAATCGGCGTTCCGGCCCGCCTTTCGATCCTGCGGGCCCTAATAACGTGGCATTAAGAGCGTTCGCGATAGAATTCGCCACCCAAGACGTTTGTAATACGTCGTAATGAAGCCGGAATATTAAAAATGGCCCCGAACCGCTTATTATGTTCTCACCTCGGCGGGCGGTTTGTGAAATACGGCGGTCTAATGTGGGCCCTCGAGCGTCCCGAGGGCCCGGCCCGGCCACGCCACTACTTCAATGGCGATCTGGCGCTATCTCTTACACTTTTCAGATGCAACTGAACTATGATGTAACCATAATGATCTGTACGAAGGATCTTTATTTTATTTGTATTTTTTTAATAATTGATATATTAACATTTCATTTTATTAGGATATAAAACCATTATGTTTCTTGGTTTTGAAACAAATTAAGTTTAATAAATTAAAGATTTGCGCACACTGTTGCATCTTATGAGATTACTTTAAAGCATAAAGGTGAGTAGGCAGACGTCATCATGTCTGTAGTTTTAGTTCAACACGTGATGCTTAGTCTACTGGAAATTTACAGAATAAAAAACAAAAAAAAATGTATTTTTAAACAATTTTACGAATAAAATATTGTTGTAAAAATGTTTAAGATGATTAAAAAATAAAAACTATTTCAAGTAAATTTTCGTCACATTTTGTTTGTTGTTTATTATAATTAAGAAAAGTAACTTATATATATAGAATATACAGCCTAAAAGTACTTAAATATTTTGAGGCTGGATGGATGGATGGATATTAAAGTCGGCGGTAGCAAAAACTAGACAAATAATGACTGGTTGTAGCGTATCATTATGAACAATAACCACAATTAAAATGATCTTTACTATATAATTTTGAGTGTTCATAAACAACAGATTAGAGGTGACTTTGTCTAGAGGTTAATATTATCATAAATTTCTCATTATTTATGTCCTTAAGCCTCTTTACAGATATAAGAGGAAATTCCGTTATATTTCTATTTCTTATCTCAACAACAACTCTGATTTTATTCGCTTTTGAATTGAAACTATAAATCGAAATAAACTAAAGATATCATCTCAGATAGTTCCCGTATACGTATACCTTTTTATACTTAAACCATATATATAATTAAAAACGACTTTCTCTATTTATATTTATTTATTGATGTCTTTCAATTCCATACATACGTTCAAAAATAGTTTACTTATAATATAATTTTATTCAACGAATAGTAAGAAACTAGTGCAATAAAGAGTTATTTGTTCTGATCATTAAAATATTATCAGTATTTTAATCGTAATGTTGTAAATAAAACCACATCGAAGGCCGAAGTTACAGATAAACGTTGCGACCATATAAAGGCAACCATTACGCGTCTACTCAACTACAAATATCTAAAGAGTTTATGTTAAATATAAAATAATTTATCTCGAATCTTGAGTTAATCTGTGAGACGATTAGCGGAGTGACTAACGTGAATTGGTTTAAGATGGCCGCGACTAATCCGATCAAATTAACTATTGGTAGAACCGCACACGACGACTCTTGTATATAATTGTTGATATAATTAAAGATTATATATGTTATTGGGATTGCGGTATAATTATATTATACCAATTATCCTGACGTTGTTTATACACAATTTTATAATAAAAAACGAAATATGAATATCGGATCGCTAGATGTAAGTCATGACACACTAAAGTTACGTATCAATATGTTATATACTAGCTGTGCCCGTGACTTCGTGCTGAATATGTTTTTTGAAATAAAATAAGACTTAGTTACTCCTTATTACATCAGCTATCGGCCAGTGAAAGTAATGTTAAAATCGGTCCAGCCGTTTCAAAGATTTGCCGAAATAAACAGACGGAGAGATAGACAAAGTATTAAAAATGTATATACTTAACAATTTATCTGACTTCCAGATGTCAAATGTTTACTGTCATTAGGGAATTTTATATAATCTATTAGTATAAGGCTGGTGTTATTATAAAGAACATTATAATAATATATTTTTCTTCATACTTCGTTATACAACATTCGTGTGAAGGCATCCTAATCGACACTTACATGTATATCGCATTACAGAAGTCATAGAAACTGTACCGAGGTTACCTAACAATGTTATGGAACCTTTTTATATATTTTATATTTAATTAAATTGTCATTTATATGGTATTTGGTTTACTGTCGAAACGGTTGTGTCTGTGTAGAGAAATGGGTATTAAAATATATATACCAGATTTTTAACTAGAAGTTATAATAATAAAATATATGTAATTTTGTAAGCAATATAAATGTTGTATGTAAGATGATTAGGGTACTATAATTGTTATGAAAATGGGTAAAATTTTAATAAAATATATTTAAATTTTTATCGTAAAAATCGATTTAGCGTTATCATCGATTAGTAATCGAAAACGTAATATTTCGAGTCTAGATGATTTCTTAAGTCATTGAATCGATTTTTTGTAACGTAATTATCACCTCGGCTCTCTAATGTGGTACCTAATTTCTTATGTGGGTTGAGATGCGGTCTTTTATGGTCCGGATGTACGTCACACCGTGGTGAATTCAAATAAATATATTACATTTATATATATATAATTTATAGTAAAATATTTTTAGTCATATTATGTTCTATAGTGTAAGACGGGTAATTATATTTTTAATATTAATAATAATTATTATTTAAAAGAATAGCCTTTTAGTAGACCTAAATTAGATTTTGGGATAAAATTGATTTCTTTTGTATAATATAACAAATTTCCCATAGATAAATTATATTAACGAGGAATCATATTGTCAAAAAGATGTTTTTTGTACTTTGACTAATAACAAAAAAAACATTCATCAACAAGTTTGAAAAGATAAAATAATTTAATTCGACATAAAAATATATATAAATACTATTTGTTGATATTTATTATAAATGTATATATAATTAACAAACTCCATTTCAATAACCTAATAATGTAAAGTATAACAAAATAACTATTCGCCTAATATAAATATTGAACGTATTCTATCGAATTCGGCGCGGTGTTACCAAACGTAACGGTGTGAGAGCGGGTTTCTTGATATTAATAAAAATATCATCGGAGGTTATTATAAGCGAGCGTGTCTAACAGAGATCTCACTGGGAGGCTGTTAATTATGTAGCAACAAAACAAAATGTAAAATGCCGCTCGAACAATCGAATGTGGGGTCCAAGACCACCAGCAAAGCAGGTGGTACAATTTTCCACTATATTTTACATTTGTTATATAATACGCCAAATACATTTTTTAATACCATAATATTACTAAACTTTAATAACTAGATATTATTTATTCAATACATACATTTAAATATATATTTTATTGAGTTCTTGTATGTTTAATCTATATTTAGTGTTAAGACTAAGTGTTATTTGTGTGTTTTATATAACTCTTGAGTAACTAAATACAACTGACAATATAGCACGAAATAACACACATAAGTTATTTAATATAAGCTATATTTCAACAGTTACCAAGCGAAGTAATAAAATAAAGCAACTTTGTTACCCAATCATTAGTTTTGACATGCTTTTATGGCAATGGTCGTAAAACGTCGAATTAAAATACGTGTTAATAGTGAATTATGAATAAAACTAATAAACCAACCCGGGTATACTGAGATAAAATCTATTTTCATAAACACTAGTTCTGCCCCGCAACTGAACCTGTAGCATTTTATAAAATTTATTTTATATTTTTTAAGTAGAAATACACGATTTTAATAACATAATAATTATTTTTTTATAATAATAATATCGATCATATTATTTGATTTAATTTGATAAATAATTGAAATTAAATCAATGAACGGACAACTATTTAATATTTTTGTATATGATATAAACCATTAAACTACCATTTTCGCATATTTCACTTTGCTACCGACTACACTGTCATTCGCTAATTAAGTATATTAAAATTGTTAATTTGTTGCCCGCAGCGCCGCCATGACAGTTGATAATACTATTTTATAGAGGAAATTTCTTAGCAATATAATCTTTTGTTTGTAATTATTTTGCAATGTATTTATGAACTTAATACCATTTCGAAATCTACTTTGATTTGCTCTAAATATGCTTATAATTTTATTATAATTCAAAGTTATTTAAGGAAGTAATTTGTAAGATTCAATATATTTGAATTATCAAATAACATGATTATTAATGTCACGCGGTAGACAACTTAATATGAAACAGACACCCGTCTAGTCGTTTTAATTAATGAATTACATATTAAACTATTTGTACCGCTGTTTGTATCATAAAAAGCCTCCAAATTAAACCGTAAATCCTAATAAGTACGAGACGTGGTATGCGGCTAATGTCAGATTTTGTTACGGACAGAAATATAATATTGTAAGACAAGCTATATATGAAAATAGTGTCCTTATTCCGTTGTATTAAGATTGATATTTATTATATTATGTGTAAAATTTAAGTTGGTCATGTTGTGTTTAATATCTCTTTGACATGTTTATTATTAGGCGGAAGGTTATTAAATTATTAGAAGTAATCCGCCACGGTAGGCCAAGTATTTTGGCTTAGCTGTCGCTGGTTGGTGATGGACGCTAGATTAGTGTACTGACAAATCAGTTCTTGTCATATTTATAGGACAGACAGACTGTCATAACAGTTGACATTTGATTATTAAATCTTTGCTCATTGTCCCGCATATCTTATGTTAAATTAAACATTTCAATAAAACAATTTCATTCTAATATAAACTTAACTGGATATATCAAACTATTACAAGATTTGCATAAATTAATTCCTTAATCTACATAAATACAAATTAACCGTATCAAATTAAGATATCCTCCAACTCTAACACATAACTGATTTATGTATCGAAATCTTTTCTATTTACATAATATTTCTATAATGAAGGCCCGATGGACCACCCAGCCGGGTCATTAACTTGCCCCGCCTACCATCCAATCTTCAATTCAAACTAAATATGTGTTGTAACTTACTCCCGACACCTTTGAAGCCTTTAAAACACCTCTAAGACCATTATGAGCACCTTTCGGGTGTTTTTTGTGCATTTCAAATATAAATTTCAATAATATTATGTATCCATTTATCTAATAATACTTACTTTAACTTATATAATAAGTTTCAAGTTAAACAAGATATTAAACAGTGACAATTATATTTTTATTATATTACTTGTATGTCTGTTTTGAAGTATGTATACATACAGCTTCATACCCCATCTACCCCATGGAACATTCTTCCCATTACCGCTCCATTAATTACGGTTATCATCACCTCGTCACGACATCAATTCCGTATTCACCCTCAGATCAAACTAAGGATATGCAGTGCATCTAATAACGAAATTGAAGAGTCATCAAACGCTAGTGGTGTCAATTTACTCTTTGTTGTGTCTCTGTCTGATGACATCAAAGAATCTTTCGGATTACCTCTCAATTTTATGGTAATTGTTTAGTGGATAGAGTGAGATGTAGTCTTCATTTGTTTTCGTTTTTATTGTCCTATTCTTTGTAGACTATCGGATTTATTATTCTCTGGCTTATGGTACTTCTAGGTATATATGGTTATATCAGTGTTATTATTGTTATAGATATGAATTTATTTATTATATATGTAAATGTATTAATTATCCCGGATCAAAAATATTCATAGCAACTTATTAAATAATGAATCATTAAACGAAAATTAAGAAATACTTACAGATCTCCCCGCGTTATTATTATGAACATTGATCTTGGATTGCAGATCGTCCACTTGTTCTCGCACATCCAAAAACTTCTTTGAGAACTCGATACCGAACGCCAAGTTATGGGAGCACCCGCTCCACTCCCATTTGTTAGCGCGGGCTCTCCCTCGCTCGTGAGCGGTCCGGTATCCCAAGGGGTCGCAGCCGCATGATATTAAGCGACCTTGGGCACATGCACGAGCCACAGCATGGGCCACCCCCGCTGCTGTCAGTGCGTACAGGAACGCAGCTTCACGAAAACCTGCGTTTGTACAATTGTTATTTATATAAAACTTCTTAAAAGAGAAAATATTTGTAAAATAAAATGAAACGAGCTAACTTTAATTAAACAATGAATTTTCCTTTAAGTTGAACTATCCCAATCATCTTTAATAAAAAGTTAGTGAAAATTCCGATAATATTAAATTGGAAAAGAATTTAATCGTACATTTAATTAAATTTTCCTTTAATATTATATCAGCGATTCATTTAATATTAACTAGGCGCTTTCGTTCATTCAGAACACGGACGTCGCAATATCTATTATTGCAATAAATTAAACAGAAACCATTCAAGATTAATAGATAAGGTATTGGCCATACAATGTAATCTTTTAGCCATAAAGATAGCGATTTGCATACAAGTTAGGGCAGATCTAACCGGTACTTAGTTAATTGTGAACGATGGTAATTTAATAGTATGTTATTTCTGCTATTTCATTGTCCTCCATTGAATGGTTTGAATGCGATTTTAAGAGCTTCTATTAATAGGTTATTTAATCGAGCTCCCGCACCGATATTAAATATTTTATTGCTTATTGATTTTATATTTGAGATTAATATTTTAAATTACAGTTTAAAGTTGATTGGACTGTATATATATAATTTGCAAATCTAGGAATAATTATTTGATATTTTTTATATTTTATAACATATTATATTATGGAAATATTTAATTAATTTTAAAGTACGTACATATCATAAAATAATAAATATTATATTCAAGTAAAGTAAAAAGTAAATATAATATTTTTATTATTTCCAGTTTGAAACCACACAATTTATTTTGTCTATAATTGTAATACAATTTATTTAGTTTTATAGTAATAATCATAAAATTAAATACTTATGTATGATTATTTTTAATTATAAATGGATTATTTAAGTCCGAGGGGAGGGGGGGGGGAACTAATTACTATAAAGAATCTAATTAGTATAAAGTACCTACATTAAATTTATCGTGTAATTGACCGGTAGATACGTCCTTCAGCTAATCCACTAAGTTAAATAAAACTTTATCCAATTACTTCAATTATAGCAAGCGATTAATTGAGTTTATCTGGGTAGGAAGCCAAAGAGAGATATAGTTGATTGAAATTTATCTGGATTGAGATACGATGGTCAGTTGCAGTAACTGCTGGATTGTTTTGGATGGAATGTGGATTTAACATATTGTAACATATTTCTAACACTAGGATCAGCCAACCGTGCGCGGCGGGTGTTGAGCTGAGCCCCTCACCTTTCTTTTTTTCTTGATAACTTTTGAATGGCCAAACATTTTCAATCTGTTCGCTATAACATCCGCGTTCGGCTCAAACATACATGAGAATATTTTTATCTAATTATCTCGTCGCATTCTGGAGACAGCTAAACATAAAAAAGGTCTCCCAAACGGTTAAGAGCTTCGCATACGTTCAGCTCAATTATATTTAGCATAGGTAATAAACAACTGAAAGTTGAATGATAATGCCCAATCCTCTAGCATAAGCAGTTCAGGCAAATACAATTTTGCCATCAGGTAAGTAGAGCAAAATTTACCGCCCCCTTTATGCCTCTCCATTTTTCTTTACTTCTCTCCTCAATCAAAAATTCTAACTTGTTTAGAGATTAAAAAACTATTTTTTTTTAATTTACGAATACAACCGAGTTTTGTTGATTTTACACCAGTTCAAGATTTTTGTTTAGGGCTAAGATAAATCAAATAAAATAAGCAATTTTACTAAAAATATTATATCATGATATAGTTGTTAATTGGTTGGTATACTTTTATATTGTACAGTGTAGAATATGTATATATATATATATATATATATATATATATATATATATATATATATAATATATATATATATATATATATATATATATATATATATATATATATATAAATAGATATTACAAATATAAAAAGAAAACCTCTTACTAAATAATTTTTAGTAACATTTTTTTTGTTTACATTATCCACTTAGAATTACATGATTATTAAAAATATATATTCTATGTCATCACTACCAAGATTATTCTCTCAATTGTTTTTAGGGTTAAAAGTGGACGTTTCGGAATGTTAGTTGATAAAGAACGTAATAGTAAAAACAATTGTTTTGAAGACCACGAGAGGAACTGTCCCTTTGATCAGTAATAACTCTATCACTCATATGATGTAATTTTATTAGATCCAAGTCAGGTAGTTCATCAAACCGTACAAAATCCAGCGATTCATGATATAAGATGGTTCAGATATAATCATTATAAATCAACCATTATCGCTGTGATCGTCTGATGAATTAATATAACACGGGAAGTTTATAGATTACGATGTTAAAAATATCAATTATAAAAAATGGTGCAATCTTGAGCTTTCGTGATATAGAAAATTGTATGATTTGGCATAACTTTAATAGTAAAAAATACTTATCCTCAAAAGAATTGCGTCAATAGTTCATGTTATTAAGATGCAGTACACATATTCCTTTTCCCTTCCTTCCTTCTCTATTTCTTTCAAGTTAAGTAATGATCTGCTTATTTCTATGTACGGTTGATTTCTGACTTTTCAAAACATATAAAATATGTATTGTACTAAAATTCATTAACGTATATATATATATTAATTAATTAAATTCATTAACGTATATATATATATATATTAACGTATATATAAATATAAAATAGATTTTAATCGTATTCAGTCATTTAAAATTACAATTCGACTTAACGAATACTTACATTAATATAACAAAATACAAACTTACTTTATCGCGACACTAGATTTAATAAACTGATATCATTTATTTATAAAATCTCGTATCGTATATAAAGGGTACGGTCTACAAACCAAATATGGAGCTATTATTTTTTATTTATAAACCTTTTTCCTACAGTGACAAATTTATATTTGTCGATCTGTTGGGACGAGATACATTCGATATGTTAGAATTTATAGCATTTCACGGAATCTTATGATCAGTAATCGTGGTTTTAAACATGTCTGTAGTTTGAATCGTAATGTATTATGCATCTATGTGGTAATAGATTTTATATTTATACTATTATATTGTGTGGTAATGACCCTTCATACAGTTTTATTATTTACTGTTGATACTTAAGATATTTTATAGATATATTAAGTACATTATTTCTATCAAAAATATAATTAATTTCATGTATTCATGTCGTGTTCGAATTCGTGTTTTGTAAATTTTGTTTGCGTTTATTTTGAATTTTTAACGGGTGAGAGATTTTAAATTCTTCCCTTACACTTGTTTATTCTTCATTTTTGCTACGTATTTGTCTGAATAATGTATAACATGTAATTATTTTCGTTAAAGCTTTCAGAAAAAGGGATTCCGATTTACGATACAAGATTTCTGCAAGTAAAATTCAGCTCCCGTATAATTAATGTAAATCATTTATGAGATTTACTGTTTAGATGTAATTCTTTTAAGATTTTAATGTTTAAGTTTTTGTGTTGTCATTTTGTACGGGACAAAAAATAGTGTACCTAGTGTAATAAAAAAGGGACATCACTAGGATAGGTGATATAAACGATCGCAGCGCCACCTCGATTCCTCGAAACGGATTAAATTGGCAAATCACCATATCTTACCATTTACGGCAACTCGGCGCCGCACGGCAAAAACAATTCACAAGTAAATAAAAATTTTAATTATCATATTGAGCGTTTTATTTTCATCTTTATTTAAAAATGTAAGATCGATTGTGGACATTTATTTAATGGTATGCGCATATTGATAAGTTTTTCCGATATCCCGGCGGTGGTCGACTTTTTCCTTGGTGTGTAACATGGTTACGCTATGTTATTTACGATTCAGTACTTTGTTATGTTAAGATAGTTTTTCACGACTTTCTCGCTTCAAGACTGATAGGTCATAAATCTGGTGCCAAAAATGAGTGAATATAAGATTTTTATCTGATTATTTATTGTATATGGTAACATTAGTATTCTTTGAAACTGATTATTAGGACCTCCCTCGTAGTTATCCGGATCGTTAAGAGTGCATGACTCGAATTGTAATAAAATATTAATATAAATGAATTTGTTTGCTATAAATTTTTATATGTGATTAAATTAATTACGGATGCGATGGAATAAAGAAGATATTATTATATTATATTACCCACAATATTTATGTAAATGATATACCTAAATAATTTACTTATGCGTTAAAATAATTGAATTTAATTTGATAAAACGAGAAGGCATTAAACAAAAATTAATATGATTAAGAATTTACTTTTTAAGATCGATTTTTAATACAATTAGAGCGTCGGGTCTGGAGTTGAAATTTAATATTTTTTTCATAAAAAATTTCTTAGGTCAAAATATCCATTAATTAGGAATTAAGTTGAGAAGGTTTTTGCCCAATTAAGGTTTGCGAGGTCGGGCGTTGCGAATCGCTAATTACGATAGCTACGGTTGCAGGTCGTTAGATGCTAACTTAAAACTTTTCTTGTAATAACCTCTTTAAAATGCTGATACTTTTGACTCAGTCTAATGTCTTTTGATGTGTGATTTTGTGAATTTTGTGTATAAGTTAATTATTGTTAATAATTATAATTATAACACCCTTTGCCGGCGACTTCGCTCGCATATGTTTCGGGTATTTCTACGTGCCTCTCCATATACGTGTCCAAAATGATCAATTGATTAACTGCTTAATTAAAAGTATAACAAACAAACACAAATTCATATATACTATATATATACTGTACTAGCTCTACCCACGTCAACACATGGATTGTTTTTTAAAATAATAAGCCTAAGTTAATCCTTATAACATGAGCTATCCGCCAGTGAAAAGTCATTTTAAAATCCGAGATTAACCGGAACAAACAGACAGACAGGCAATTTATATAAAGACCGTATATACTTTCATATATATTTGCTGTTAATTTAGAATTACAGACATGCACCTACATTTTTATTTATATATATAGATGTATTAGTTAAGATGTCGGCTTATGTCGCAATTCAGAAAAAAAATGTTACAAAAAAGATTTACAAAGAAACACAATTATTTATATGTTTTGTTTTTGTTAATTATTAACTGTTAAGGGTAAGTAGGGTTTATTGGACCGGCAGCTAAATTGACCGACCATTATATCTAAATCAGAATTTATTCTTTATTGATAGCAACGAATGAAACTATCTACATTACGTATTGGTCATCGTTTGTACTTTATTGTGTTAAGCATATAATATTAATAATTTATAGTATAATTTATAATTAAAATAATAAAAAAATATATTATTATACACTTATCCGTCTATTTAAATGTACGGCATGCAGTTGAATAAATGGATCGGTTAGAAGAGCGAAATTTTAAATAAAAATATTTATTTATTTGTATTATTGACCTATTATATATTATTAGAATATGTGTTACCTAGAGTATTAAGTATTTTTATTTATTTTACCTCGAGGCTTATTATTACAATTTAACTGGAATTATATATTTGATACCATCTATTAATAAATTGTTATTTATCTGTAAGAAGATAACCGCCGAATTGTTTTTAAGTAACAGTAATTTTTCTGATAGACCATGAAGGTCTTAATTTTTAATTTATCTATTTTTTTGTATTATCTTAATTTTAGCCTAAAACCTTTTTTCAATGAAGGAATGATAGCTAAAGCTAAAGCATGGAACGGGAAGGGTTATATATAAATGTGGATAGATACAAGGATAGAGCAACCGTAGAGGATATTAACGGAATGGAAAAAGATATGACAAAGAAGCAAGTACCTACTGAGATGACGTATTGTTGGAAAACGTGGAAGGAATTGAGATATTATAATACTAGATACTATAATATATATTTGTAACCTAAACCGGTCTTTAACTTGCAAGGAATATAAATTTGTGATAGTGCAAAATGTCTGAACATGCACACTATATGCACATTAAGAGTCAGTTAAAAAATTAATTCAAAATTTTATAAAAAACCGTCCAACGTCGTATTGTTATTATGGAGGCTAAAAAAACCTATACTTTTGAGGTATGTCATGATGTATGTCTATTGTATTATCTGCGTATATTAGCTATTGCCCGCGACTACCTCCATGTGTTACAGAAAAGCGCAAATTAAATCAAAAATATACATCGACACTGGGGTAAAAACATTATCCTTAAATAATCGTACTAAACCTATTCGGAACCTTATTTAAAAAAGTTTTCTGCTTTATTTTTTAAAAGATATTTTCTTATAACGGTTATACAGGAGTCATTATGTTATATGGATTAAGACCTTCCTCAATAAATAGCGTTTAAAATAGCAATATCAACATCATTAAATTACGTATTTAATAAGATATTAAGTTTCATACTTTCATGATGACCCATCTGCAACATAATCCATTAACTTTTTATAATTATTTTACTCTATCAATAGCTCTCCACAATTCTGCAACCTCACTATCCTCGACTTAATTAACCCTTTAAAGTGGTATTCATAATCCTTAAGGGAACAAAGAGATCCCACAAAAAAACCACTTCATGTCACGTCCGAACATTGGAGTACTCTGGACAAATTCATATTTTTATGGGACCTTTGTGTTTTTTCTCACAGTTGAGAGGCATCTGAAGGAGCACGATTCAGTAACGCACTGAGTGAGATGTTATCGTGGACATTAGAAGGGCAGGTCTATCAACATGACACATTATGACACGTCCTTTCTTATTATCAAATCTGTTGTTTTAGGACATTAATAACGCTATTTCTAAAAGTATTACTCATTTATAATTTCAAATGGATTCCATTTTGTAATAAGTCTATGCGAAAACCTGAACAATAAGTGGCTTCATTTTATAAAAATAAAGTTGTTACATTGCTTAACAATGTTCCCACGACATGCCGACAGATAACGTCTCATAACGACGCATCTCGTTTTTGCAGCATCATAATCATACTTTATTGTCGCCACTTCGTCACCTGTTGACACGTGGTTGCTATAAAATGCCAATAAATGTCACTTTTTTATGACACATTCGCATCGCGTATTCAGGTCACGTGCGCTGGAGCCGTCTTCAGATTTGTATCGACGCCGCTCCGTAACTTGCCACCCTGGATATCATCGAGCGCCGTTCTCTCATGTCATGTCTGGTATTCGTGTTGTAATCTCACATCCATCTGGACTATTAACGCCTGATTCTAAAACTTTTTTCCTAAAATGTTCTCATTAGCCTCATAAAGGTCATTAAATCCTTCACATTATTCTGGAGGTATTGTGCCAGAGACACGTACAACAAGATCGCTAACAACGTGTGGAAGATCTCGGGGAAGCGGAACAAATGCCGCTATTTTAAATGTCATGCATCTCTTTTATCAATGTATCACAAATCGCATAAAAAATCTAACATTCATTATTGTCTTTCTTCGTGGATCATCGATCGCCATTATCCTATTTAAAAGCAACTCTCGATTTGTTCTTTTTTTTGCTAGTTCTCAAATCGGCGTTTCAATTCAGGACTCAACAATGGCCAAGTTAAGAAAGATGTTTAACTATTTAGTTACGCTATTTTTTTTATATTTTTCAATTTAAACGGAATCGTGTTGTTGATGGGCCGGAAGGTGTTGTTACGGAGTATTAGTAGTACTAATAGCATACAGTGTTTAGCAAACAATGGAACATTAAACGTATTTAAAGATAATCCCTGTCGAATTATGTATGTATATAAATATATATGTAAGTTTTTTATTTGTAAACTAACAAGGAACATAAAAGTAACAGTTTTAGTAGTAACATATGTTAATGAATGCTTATAATAAGTGAGTTTAGCTGTTAAAAGATATTAAGGAAATTGAGTTAGTTCAGATAAAATAGTTAAATATTTATCGGTTAGGTCGGAGAGACGCGCGGGGAGGGTTGCATCTCACCGGACTCACACGTAGTGTGAAATCGGGGGCGCGGGAGCGGACCCACCTGGCCAGGATTGTCTTATTATTTGTTGTCTCCCATCCTCCATGCTCGTAAATTTCCACGTCAACGTGTGCGATGATTGTTGAAAAAAATGAGATCAACAAAGCCTTTTCACACCACAGATATAGACATAAAGACTTACGACGATCAGTAAATACCGCAGAGACATAATGCTCTCCGTCCGGAGGGGCCTTAATATGCGTGTATAATTTTTCGTCGTAATAAATTCGGATTGTAATGGCCGATCGCGATTGGTTTGAAACTTTAGTTGCGTTTATTTTAATAAAATTTTCATATGGTATTACGCTTTGGGACTGGTTTGGCGTTATGTTGTTGATTACCGCCACCTACGTTTTCTCGATGCCTACAAAGTCATTGGCGGTCCATTTGCGACAAAGGTTCATAAATAAATAAGTATTTTTATTGTCGTTTTGAAGTTTTTATTATACTGAATAATTAAACAATCGGAGCTCAGTGAGGTTATTTTAGTCTCAACAGTGTATCGTTTAAAATAGGTATTACAACGTGTTTTTGTATTTCTTACTAGGTACTATTATTAATTCTTCTAGTTTATATTAAAATTGAAAAAGAAGGAAACTGAATAAAACGATCTACTCACCCCTCTTCATTATAGCACTATTATGAGGATTTGTGCTTTTTGTCAGAAGACTGGAGCAGTTCCACCGATGCCATCGAAATTGGTGCTGGCATTCCTTAATCGCCATTTGGAGACCTTCAAACGCAATAGTCGCCGTATCAGGAGAGCTGTGGCAGATGGATCGCTGTTCCCTGGTCAGTCCTCCAATGAGACGACAAGTCAAGGTGGAACTGAGCTTGAGTTGGTTGGGAAGAATGTTGTCTTTGGAACTATAACAAGTGTTTAAAAAATTTGATTTTATTAAATGTATTAAAAATATAGTTTGAGACATAAATAATTAATGCTACCAATTTTTCATCCTCAATTAAGAGCAAATGTCGTTTGATATAAAACAGTTATAATTTAATATCCCCCGTTTATAAATAAGTTATTTCATCTAATTAATTGAATTTACCTTTCCGTTAATGCATCCTATAAAATGTCATTATAATTAAATTATATTAACAGACTTTATCACACGATCCTAAAATATTTCTTTAATGAAACGATTTGTATTCGCTCCCGAGTTCGGACAAATATTTTTTAAGTATGTCACGTTGGAATTATTTAGGGGATTTTAATTAATATTTTTGTTCGTTTGTTTTGATATAAGAATTGATTGAAATATTTCAAATTCTTAATGGACTATTTTGATTTGATTAAATTTTTTAATATATGAATATATTATTGATGACTGATGATGATGATAAATTAAATTGTATAATAGATTTTCATAAGTTGTAATGATTTTATTATATATTTATGATGAATGTTGATAATTAAATAATATTAATGTTAAAAAAAATTAAGTACCAATGGTATAATTTACTTAGAGGAAGTTATGTATACTTAAACTGAGCTACTAACTCTTTAAGCACACAAGTGTACCTCTTAAAATCGTTTAGTTCTCTAATTTTATGACATCGTGACAGTTTCTGTCACGTCCGCACTTAGAACGTGTGGGATGTGATAGATTATCAGATGACAGCAACACTACGTGATTCGACACTTCAAATTTTTATAAAATAAACAACAAATGAAATATTAAAGAGCGTTTATATCTGCAGCATTAGTAGACAGTTCAGCATGGACATGCAAAATATGATTTCATATATCTGGACACATATTCTCTAGGGTATAAGCGTAGTGTAGACACAGGTCTATTGTATGGTATATATTTTTGATTGCGCTGTCTGACACTTATAGTGTCTGTGTGCAAATATCATCAATCTTTCAATTGGTTGGTATGGTTTTATAAACCAAACCCACCAACCAAATAAATTAAAGGAAAGATCCTTATCGAAAAGAAAACTTTTATAGCTTGTTTACAGACAGACAAAAGCTTGTTCTACACACACTGTTTCCGCTTAAAAGGGCTTTAATGTGTGTATTGGAGTTATAGTTTAAGGTGTGTACATATCTATGTAACTTCTAGGAATGTGTTATCAGTTAATTGTACTTTAAAATGACGGTCAAGTTAGGTTGATAATATTACATACAGGTTCTGTGATAATTGTCTTTTAAAGATTTTTTATGGGATTAAAAAAAATACTATTTACCTTAAAATATACTAAATGTATTTTTGTGGTTATTTATTTAAACATATATAAAAAAAGTCTAATAATGTAAATAAGAATTAACGATTAATTAACGAATTAATCAGTGTGCTACTAAAAGGGTTTGTAATAATGATACGGATAGTATTTTCATTATGAAAGTTTTAGAAAATTAACCACGGATCACTAAAACAAAAGATAAACAGTGTTTTCCGTCTTTACACAGCCTGTAACACACTTTCCCACGGCAAGAGAATGTCGGTGTCATTAATGGGTGGAGAATAGCTGGATAAATGATTTTAATGATACGCACTCGCCATAATCATTGCATGATTTTTGCATTGCTCTGTGGTTATTCTCATTATTTGACACCTTACGTTTAAGGTAGGTCCTTTTTTCTCATAAAATTGTTTAAGAATACAGCTATAGACAAGTTAGTTTATATATTATTTATGACACAACTATATCTAAGAACTAATAGATATAAACGAACCGAAGCATTTATAATCTTACTTTAATCACAAAAAATAAACTATTGAAGTTTTAAATAGAACCTATTTGTTAATATTTATCATGGTCCCGTAATAATTCAGATGTTGTTCTAAATACTTTGTGAGATTAGTGTTTTTTTACTTTATATGAGAGAATTAACCGATGCATCCAACAGCTTTTTCCAGCGAGTCGTTAAACTCTGTGATCCAATTAAAACTCCTGCCTGAGCTTAATATAATTGCTACGAAAATTCCTACCGTCGAGATAAAAACAATAATTTCGTGCTTTAAGACCATGCCAGTAAAAAATAATAAATCTGATGTCGGAGCCGGACTGATGAAATGCTACGATAGTCATTCAGAAAGGTTATTTCAATACAAATTACAGCTACTTGCTTTGCTTCTCTCTGCGTGCCGACAATTCTGCAAATACTTTTCTCTACTCCTACCCGCGGATGCGTAACGACCTTATTCAAATTCCGGGATACGAAAAGAGCCTTTATTACATATAAATTTCGGAATATTTTTCCATAAAAGTATAATAGCGTTAGGTCGTTTTAAATTTATCTGTTGTATGGTCTGATTGAAATTCCATGTACAAACAATGTAGCCAGTCTTATATCTACGAGTATTTGCTGGGTTTTTAATATACTATGGGGTAGATGTAGGCATCTTTAAAAGTGTTACCAATATATGCAATTAGTTCAATCGATAACATTTCTGTATACTATCGATGTCTCAATAAATTAAAGAGATAAAGAGTATTTCATTAAGTGCAGTCTTAAACAATTTGTACATAGTGTTGTCTCAAAGCGGCTTTATTGTTTAAGTAACAATACTTAATACTTAAGGGCAATATCGAAGTGTGCTTTAAGTAATATTATTATAGCGAAATAATATTTGATTCGATTTCAATAGATATGATGTTTAATTATTGTGCTTTTTAAAACGATGTTGACAATATGGAATTACGGAACCCTAATACTATTGAGCTTTTAATTAAAAAGATATTGTGTTCAGGAAATAGAATTTGGAGTAATATTTCGGTTTTAAATTGCAAAAAAAAGTTATATAATAAAAAAAATGTTTTAGTAAAATCCATTATCAATATTTTTTAAAAATCTTTATAATAAGCAATATAATTTTATCATAAAAAAAATAAAAAATTATTAATGTGAATCATAAACTATTTAATCAAAACATTTAGGTATCTTAGAAAAAATTTTTTTTTTACTTATATGTAAAAAATCGTATTTTTTCTTAACTTAAATCGGTATTATAAAATTAACACACAAAAACAACATCGACATCTGAATTTAAAGTAGTTAGGTCTAGATAAAGTAAATGTTGGAATATCAATCACCGGATAAACAGGCTGTGTATAATGCGACCACGTGCAGTGGCATATCGGCTCTTATTTACATACTCTGTAAATCTCTACACCATTGGGTGGGCCGACAAATGATTGTCACCTTTTAAATTTGCATTCATTACCATGTATTCTCATTACACTATCGTTATTCATTGGGCTGTCTACTTAGGCGGTTTTTGCATGATTAGTGGCGTTATCGGTTTTATATTCATGCAACGCCCCTATATTTTAATCAGCCTTTGTTATGCCTTGAAAGTGACACCGCCAAATTGCTATGACGTAATTCAGTGTTGTACACTAAAAAAAATGTTTTTAAACTCACCTCGCGTTTTTTAAAATTAGAACCAGCACGAAATATGTAGCAAGATGCATGTGCATTCTGTTTTTTTCTCCTACGGCACCTCTCAACTTTTTCATGTTGGTAACACTACATCCTTCAGATTCGGGTTCATCTTTTATCACTTCAAACTCGCGAAAATATCTCGTCGAAATATCAGTTCTGCACTAATCCGTGAAATTTGGAATACCAGTTTTAAAGGTTTCATATTAATATATTGAAATTCATACTAAATATATCACAGAATGAATATTTCAACCATTTGCGATATCTATCGCTATTGATGATATAGTTTCGGTAGATTCACTCTCTTTAGAACTTATGATTTGTTTACTTAGCCGTCGGCGCGGTGCCGTCGGCTCGTATAGAGCGTTAGGCTGACGCGTACAAGCGCTTGGAACCCAAGGCGTACTCTTTGCACCGCCCAGACGCCGAGAAAAAGTTAGAGGGGCGTGCTACCTCAAACTCCACCTACTCTCATTATCCTTGTTTCTTATTACCCGATATTTCGGCACAAACTGTTACTCATGAGGAATAGGCGGCCGTGTGTACACAGAGAGGTCTCGTTTGACAGTGGCTCTTTGGACGCAAGCTCTGTCTATATAAAATGCCGCCCCACGCGTTTATTCCCGACCATGGGAAACGATATCCCGTCGTTATTTGATTTTAGATTGTTCTCTTGATATTCTATTAATTGAGTTACATTTTTGAATTATATAACATTAAAAGCAAACCTTTACGATATTCATTTACATGTCATTTTAATAATGACTGCATTTAGTCACTGAATAATTTATGTGATTAATTATATTTGTAAATGTTAATAAACGGGTGGCTTTATGGCTATTAAATTATACTACCTTATTAGGTATACAAGTGTTTTATAAACATTGATAAAATTTTTTAGTTTTGGATAGTTTTTATTATTAGCATAAATCATTATTATTGGTATAGTTGACAAAATAGCCTGTTGAAAGATAAATAGTTGAATGATTGAGGGGGTATGCATTGAAATTGACCCGTGGACAAGGGTGAAAGGTGAAGGGTCGCTTACAAGGGGAGTCATTCCCAGATAACAATGATATATTCATATAGATGTTGGTACTAACCCTAAACATTGTTTAGAGTGCATAATTAATGGAGTTTTCTTTTTTTAATAAAATTTAAACAATTTTTGTTAATTCAAAAAAATATTATAATATAATTTATTTATTTGAAAACTAGTTTAAATATTAATTTTTATAACTGTAATAATATTAGTAGTTAATTAAATATAATCTATTATTTTTTAAACTTAACTTAAACGTTTGTAAATATTATTTAATTAATTTTGATGATTGAAATTATTTTTTATATTAAATTAATGAAAACTAGATTCAAATACCTAGAATATATTTTTGAACAAGTTTTATCCACTTTGTAATATTCAAGTTATATAGTATTATAAGACTTTTTCTAGTGTCTTCTTTGATATGTCTTTGTAATCCCAAATTAACAACTTTTCACATAACGCGTTTGAAAGTTATTAAGTTACTGTACTTATATTAAAATCAATTTTTAAAATTTTTGTGTCTGTTTGTACCGGCTCATCTCAAGAATGGCTGGGTCAATTTTAACTAGACTACTGATATCTGATATTATAAGGCTCCTATCTATAAAAACTAACGACCAAAGCCTTGGTATAAAGTATACAATATTTCAAACCTCCTCAAAATACGATGTGTTCACACTCCCTTAATGGTTATTGAAGTTACATAAAATATGTATTAACATTAATTATACCTACCAACATACTCATAAAATCTATTACAATACGAATCACCGGAGTACTTCGCTTTGTTACATTGTTTATGCGCGGTCAGGGATATGGTAATCGCCTCTTTGATCTCAGACGCATTTGAGAACTAAAATTACACATTCGTTATATAAATTTGGATAATATTAATATTGTATATATAAATCCGTGGGACCGTTGTTAGTTAGTGTGCCTATTAGACTTGACAGAACTTCAATGAAGCTGGCAATAAACTGCGGTGGTTCAACATTTACAGCGTTATAAAATCTTCGAGTAATCATAAATGATAATATTAAATGTTAAAAGCTTAAGGGGAATGCGTTTTTAATTAAATTGATAAAATGTTATGTTAACTAAACATTCTCCATACATATATTTATCTGATAATGACTATTAGAAATTAATAATGTTACTTTAACTAAACATTGAAATATATATATTTTTAACATAATGACGGCGGAATTCATGATGGCGGATAATGTCTCAATAGCTCAGTGTGCAGCGAACACAGCTTATAGGTCACAGTTTCGATCTATGTTAATATTTTTTAAATATATTTTTGAGTATCTTGCCCTTAACAAACAAAGTGAAACAAAGTACTTCACTCTAATAAGTTAACAACGCAATGTTCACCGTTATGTTGTTGTGTTGGTAGCTAACAATTATTTATGTTGGTATTAATTAATTGTTTGTGTAAATCATACCTATTTGTTTTATTCATATTGTTCTCATGATCATATTTTGTATATTATACGTAAGATAGTAACGGACAATGTAACGTTATTTTGATAAAACCTGAACGCTTACTGATTTTTTTTATTAGAGAAAGATATAGAAGTGCATTGTTCATACACATGTTTTTTCTTTCTCTTAAGATAAATTAAAATTGACTGAAAACTTTTTGATACAGACATGTTACGATAATGTAAACTAATTATAATATTACTTGTGTAAAAGGTCCCGAGGTCACTGTGATAATTCGTTTTATATTTATATACAAGAACTCCTAAATAAAGATTAAAGCGGATGTAGAAATGATTTTATAATTTTTGAAAAGAGAGATTTTATAATCTTGTAAGAGATAGCGGAGTTGAAGATAGCAGTAAATGTTGTCTAAAAACGATTGTGTAGTTGTTTTTGAGTATGTATGTGTGGATGTGTGTGCATATCTGTATGTATGTATTTTTAAGCAGTTTAAAATTTCATACCTATATGGTTTCGCAGATTATATTTGTCTTAGAAATCTTCAATTAAGAAATGTCCTTATAGAAATGTTTTAAATAAAAAAAAAATTAACTCGATAGCTTAATTACCAGAGACACGGAAGCCCGTAGTCCTAGGTTCAAATCCTATATATTTTGCTAAAACATTCGAACTATAAGAGTAACTATCATAGAAATACAGAGATTACATTCTAAATGTTAGCAAAACCGCTGGCAGCTACTGTCATGGATCATTTTCTGTTATTACCAATTATCTAACGAATGTCAGTCGTATCTGGGAAACAATGCGCAGTGTTGCCATTTACGTGAAATTACCCACATTTAGAATTATATAGTTTATTGTATACAATCTATGACTTCAACAGTAATACTGTCGGCAGTCATTATTTTAATATTATCTATGGAGGATATTTTAAATAAATATCAACTCAACAGTAGGTATGTGTTTTGTTTACTTTACCTCAATTTTATTATGTTGCTATTAAAAAAAAATACTCAATTATATAATATTTGATATATTTTTAATGAAATACAAGCAATATAATACATGTTTAAATAACTTAAGGACCATAAAATTACATGGCTGCCTCATCAACACGAAATTCTCATAAGCTCACGCTAATTACACTAAAGATTGTAGAGATGACGCTCAACACAACTAGAAAACTTTAGGGGCTATATAAAGGGGCCATAAATCAGCTGAGGGTCGATACGATATATAAGGGCGACCACAAACTGAGCGTTTCAAACGATCAGTTAAAATAAATTTTTAATTGTCGTTATTTTCTAGGAGAACAAAAAATTTACAAATTATAGTTATATTTATTATAGTTATTATTACAATTTTTCAATGTTATTTTAATATTTTTTATGAAAGCTTCAACTTCATTAATGTGTTAACCGCCCACGAAGAAAATAAAAGCTCAATCAGCAATCAACCTGTACTTTATGTATCCATCGCTCTATAACGCACACACACAAACACACACACACACACACGAGGAGATCTCGTTAGCAAGTGTATGTGACATTTCACATGGCTAATTGCGAACATTTACCCATATTTATAAACTGGCCCGAGTTTTACATTCAGTATTTTTCATTTAAAATTATAAATTTATTTGTTAATAAAATTTTCAATAGAAATAAGTTATTTATCGAAAACTGACATTTTTATTGTAAATATCAAAGAAGTAGAATTATTCACACTCTACTGATAGATATATTATATATTACCGCCATTTGCATTCTAAGCACGTCTAGTCTCAGGATATCGGAAGGACTCGCGAATTGGACGTTTTATTGTGTTATGAATTCATTTGTTACTTCACCTTAATAAATAGCTTTAAGAGAAACTTTGTGTGGTATTTTATAAGTACTCTATAAGATTTATGTTTTCTATCGAATGACATCGCCAATCGAGAATAGGCAATGCTAGTCTAATGGTACCGGTATTTGCGCTTTTCCGCGAATTGCGCTTTGCCAGAATACGGGTATTTGTGCTTTTCCGCGAGTTGCACTTTGCCAGAATACGGGTATTTGTGCTTTTCCGCGAGTTGCACTTTGCCTGAATATGGGTATTCGCGTTTTGCCGCGAGTTAAACTTTGCCCGAATAAGGGTATTTGCACTTCGAGAATTGGTAGCTCAAGCATAGAAATTATAATGATTTCTAGTATCTAAAGTTTCTATAACATTTCATTAGGTATAATCTTTAAATTTATAATAATAAGCGTAAGATTCTAATAATTATTCTATCAATAAATCAATCATTAAGTTAACCAGTGATTTGTAAAGTGCATTATATATATAAACTAATAAATCTGTCCTGGTTGATGTACACCGCACTGTGGAAGGCAATTCAATGACGCACGTCGACACCTCCGCCACTTGATATAAATAATACAAAGTTTATTTACTAGAACCGTCGCCACATTTATTATTGTGGCTGTGGCTAGCGGACACTAATGTTTATGATTAGGTTATTAGCGATTCTGTATTTACATAATATAATATATAAGAACTTTAATAATGCATTATACAATTATATTATTTTTTATTTGACATCTACCAAGTTTTTTTTATATATTTTTTATAACGTTAAAATCTATTCGTTACATTATTCTGATATCTAGATCTAATCAAAAAGTTAGAGACAACAAAAAAAAAAAATTATAAAAATATTTTTTTTTTACATATAAATAAAATATCTTTGTGTTCAGTTATAAGTGGGTAAGTATTAAGCAGATAACATTCCCGGAGGGAGCAGCGCTGTACCGCTGTACCGCTGGACCGCTGTACCGCTGTACCGCTGTACCAGTGACGTATGGGGCCGGGGCCGCGCACCGAACATTCCTATCATATTTAATTAACTACATACATTTAATACATTTCTCTACTTTAATTGTAGGAATTTATATTAAAAATACTTTCAGAATACTCTATTGAGTAATAAAATAAATATTTATTATAAGTTATTTTGCTCAAGTTATGTAGTTTTGTAATATTACAACTATCTATATTTATAGCTTTTAAAATGTATTTATATGAAGTAAAATAATTAATAATATATAAAAAATATATTAATATTAAACCAGGTAGAAATATTTCATAAATAAATAAATTATTACAACTAGCTTCCATAAAGAAAAATAAATCAAAAATCAAAAACCCTCATCGCGAGCGCAGACGGGGCGTTCAGTATAATTTGTCAGTGGTATCGATAGAATCGATTCATCGACAGTCGATAGTTTTATCAAGTTAATCGATCTAATTTCGTCAGTTCGGTCAGTGAGCGATGGAGGTCGCTGTGGGAACGCCACTGCGTAGTCATTCTATTACCAAAGATTATAACATATATATTTAAAATAATACAGAATTGCCACGATAATACTTCAAATATATCAATATTAAATACAAATTAGTGTAACAGAATAGTCATATAATATTATACTCTGAGAGTCAATATCAAAATAGGTATAAACATTGATGAATGATTAATGATATATGTGATTATTTTATTATTGCGACCACCAGCGAGATATCCGCTTAGACGGAATATTTGGATTGTGGTTTAATTACCTCCTATTGAAGACTGATTTGAATCTATTGTGGGCACGATTACAGAGTATATACATAGAATAAATATGACTGCACCGAATGACTAATTATCTATGATGTCTTTTTTTTATTTGTTTTTTATTTTTTTAGAGTACTTATTTATTCTATAATAAAAAAAATCTAATTAAATAAGAACTCGAGCTTAAAAAAATTGAGTTCAGTAAAATATGGGCGGCGAATTCGAGTAACGTTGGCAGAAAGCTTTTGAGTAAAAAAGTTATACGTTGAAAAATTTCTATCATCACCGTTCGGAATTTGAAATTGAAAAAGCGGGAAATTGGGCAATCGAACGGGGCGTTGGGCGTGACCGGGCGGAGCAGGCCCTATGTGCCATGAGGTGCTTTATCGTACCCATATTGTACCTAAAGCATTGTAGGTGTTTTAATACGTTCTGTTTGAATTTATTGCAAGGATTCGGCAATAAATATATTCTTTGATGCTATCAATAACGTTAATTATAGGTAGTTCTGACATCATTATTGCACTTTATTCTATTCAATTTATTGTATTTATTTCCATAAATACAGTAAATAATGTGTGTTTATTTTATAAATGGCATAAATACCGTTAGGTATAATTCACAAGCCCGATATTAACTTAAAAGAATATATTATGTAACAAAAAATAAAGATAACCCAAATTATATTGTCAGAAAACAATGAAAGGGCAAAAGAAAAAAAAACAAAAATGGCGACTAAATGACAATGATACTCAAATAATTACATTATGGTACGTCAAAATCACTTTGTCTCAACGATGATGACGAGGACCATCTCATCGTATGGTGAACTGATACCATCGTTATGTACAAATTATATTTTGCGGTCATCATCACCCTTAATACGTTTTTATAGAGTTAAAAATCGTCAATCAAACTGTTAGATTGATGGTTTTTTGTAAATTAATGTGTCAATCGCCCCTCCTCCAAGAGTGTATTATTAATAATCATGTCAATCTCTCCGTGAGAATCGTCTTGTCTCCGCTCAAGTGAGGTAACTATTAATTTTTAAGATTACAAAGATTATTGGGTAATTGAGGGTTTTGGTTAGCGCTTATATAATTAATTTCATTTAATTTTCGTGTTACCTGGGAGTATGCTGAGTCATGTGTTCTATGGTTTTTGTATGTTGATACATAATTTTGATGGGATAATGACTTGGTTAGTGAAGTGATTTAGTTAAACAGTTAAATATCTATAGTATGTATAAAGCTTTTCTGACTCACATCCCAGTTTTACCCTGATTACGTATGATTCATTTGAAATCTGAAAATCCCTGAACCATCATCATGATGACGAATTTGGTATAATTTCGCAATGGTAAATTGTAACCATAAAATGACGCTTCTCTCCGGACTAAAAAATAACTTAACCTCAAATTTATTGTGAAAAGGGCAGGACTAACTAAGTTTTAAACTTTGACTTTATTGACACATTTTGACTTTACTTTCATAAAGTCGCGAGTAGACTAATAATATGAACTGAAACAATATATATCTTTTATAATCATTTGAATCTTAAATCCGGATTCACGTAATATTCAATAATGTCGGTCGCAAATCAACAATTTCTCTAATTTAATTTATTAACACGAAGTTTTTAAGTAATATATTATATTTAAATACATATTGAATTTAATTTGGGAGATATTTTTTAATATTGAAGCTTTTAGTGATCCTTTGAAAAGTAAAATTATGAGGTCGCATTCCGATGAAATTGGTAATCAGATAAGAATCTCTAAGAGTGATTTTCGTCTGTGGACAGTTCAAATTGCAGGATTTCTTAATTATATATTTATTATAAATTAAATGTATTTTAAATTAATACGTAATGAGGTAGAGTCAGGGTTCACTACTAGTGAACTTTATAGGTGTTTGATAGTCGAATATCTTGTTTAAATAAAAAGTTTAACCATCCCACCGATTGAATCTAGCCCCATTTATTAATTTTATCACTTGACACCTCATTCTCTTGCCACTTATCGCCACTAAAGCTATACGATTTACTTTCAAAATCACATAACTGTCAGACTTCGGGACTTCTGCTTTATGTAAAGTGCATTGATAATAATCTGAGCCATTCTCGGGTGGGAGGGAGATGGGGATAGGTGATATCGGTTGTGGGATAGGGATGGATGTAGAATAGAAACATCAAAATTTTACAGCGTTTTTATTACGCTCGGGCCGTTCACTGTTTACGTGCCAGCGTCCGGTACACTTTCGGTGGTGGAATTTACTTGGTACATTGAGGTAGGTACTCGTAACAGTTTAGAAGATCATTCTGATTTTTATTTTATTTAATTTTATATAATATGGATAATTAATTAATTCATTTAATGTATTAATAATAGTTATAATAATATAGTTTATGGAAGCGGAAATTACCGAGTTTTAAATATTTTATACAGTATCTATTAGTTTTAGCGTTATGCGCGAATAAACAAACAGACAACGTTTTTTTACCATTTATATACAACATGTGACAAATTTCTAATGAGAATTCAATTTACTAACTTGGTGCTAGTTTTTCATTCTACAAAATAATATAGCATTTTAGAATACAATGTAAGATACATAAAATTATATAATTATATAATAAACATAGGAAGACATATATGGACATCTTTTGTTATCACCTATCAAGCACTGCTGGTGTAGTGGTATCATGCAAGATTCCCATTCTTGCGACCCGGGTTCGATTCCCGGGCAGTGCAATTTACGTTTTTGTTACTAGCTACAAAATTTATTTTCTTAATTTTTATAGTATTATTGGATTATCATAATATCGCGACTAGATATTAAACTAATTTTCCTTAAGCTATATTTATGTCCCAGATTTTCCACTAGATGTCGCTAGCTTAATGACAAGCATAGACCAACAAACAACAATACTAATTATTAATAATATAAGCGAAAAGTTGAATTTTCTAAATAATATATTTATATAATTCATTGAAAGATATTTTTTAAATTAAATTGATAAAAACTCATCCAAGCCTCGCTGTTATATTCAAAAATGTGTCAGACTACGAAAAATATTGTAATTTTTGTGTGTTTAAAAACTTATTATATAAAGGGAATAATAGATTAATTTTTTCTAAAGCTATGATTCATCATTTTAAATAGGCATTTTATCTCCAAAATGCCTATCGTGTTTTATGTACGGTCGCGGGAGGTTGACATGGGAATCGAATTGAATACAAGCGCCAAATATCCAAACAGAAATTCCTAAAAAAATTACTATGGGAACTCAACAAATTAGCCAAATTATTTTGAATGTGACTCACGTGTCACAATTAGGCAAATTTTTACATTTTAGAATTATTTTAATTAAAATTCTTAATAGATACAACGATCCGAGATAACTATTAATTAACGAGAAAAAAAAATATGTCTATTTTAAGTTAATATTTTTGACCTTTAATTATCTATGATATAATTTTGTTGAATAATATTAATGTAGGTTGACTTTTCAATTTTCTTTATTAACACATTAATTACCAGGCTAAGATCAGATTAATCTCAAGTAAGATTTGAACCTGTAATATATGCCTACGCTGTTTTCAGTAAGTTGAGCTGACAATTCGCTCAAAAGACTACTACCTCAGTACTTTGCTACTATACTATAGTAACTATAGTAAAATGACCACGTGACCTGTGTTTTTATTGAACGGTCAGTTGGTTCAACGCCATTGTTTAAATACTAATTAAGTAACTCATTTCACCGCGAAACACTAAAACTTGGACTAATAAAATATTATGTTATTATGAATATACTGTTAACATACGTTACCGCGTTTTAAATTGCTATTTAAATATTGGAATAACGTGGACGTTATAACAAAAATTCAACAAAATTTAGTTAAAAAGTAGTTTTCAATCTATAATATTCTAGCTAAAACCCAACTAACTACTAACCTTCAAGAAAATATATATAAATATAACATTCAAAAATATAATTTAAATAAAATAACTCAATATACAAATAGAGTTAACTTAATAAAAATATTTTCAATTTTAAAATAAAAGCTCGATAATTATAAAATTAATAATTTAATACACAGTCATGTTCACGTTATTTCTCCTCACGGAGAAACAATAACTCGTAAATATTTATCACCCGTACCAAATGAGCATTTTTCGAAGGGTTCTAATTATTTCCACGATCGAACGAATCAAACACAATTGATTTGACTCCGCCATTCATTTGGGACCAAATTAACAACTTAACAATAAAACCAGTCTCGCTTACAGACAGACAGTCACAAATATTTGTTAATATATTCTCTAAGTGATCTTGTAACATTATTTATACTGTAATATTTATATAACAATACACATTTGTTATAAGTTAAGCAAATAAGTAAATACTTATAATATTAAACTAAGAATTCACTTCAAGCTATAAAGATACATAGTAATGTGCTTAAATATTAATAAAATATTATATATCATAAAATATTTAATGTCTTGTTCTAACCTTGCATTATATGCAATTAATTAATATATTATATTTAATAAACGTATGTATTTATTGTTTTCCATAAACGGCGATTACTAAGAACTTAGAGAGGAAATCTGAATTATTTGTTTTGTGCGTTATATATATATATATATATATATATATATATTATGTATGTATGTATATATGGTAATAAAAATAAGGCTTTAATATACAAAGCTGATATCGATGCTATCCTCCATTAGCCTACGTTACCTCTTTCTACATGCGTCATTATAAGTCACAATTCATTAAATTTTTCGTCAAACTCACGACTTCAATAGATATGTCGAGTGTCTTGGACACATCATCAGATCTAAGATCATTATCTCCAATCCTGCACAGTCACTGGACTGGTGTGGTATCGTGTCATTGTATTATCATCTAGCATTAAGTCTAACGTATGGAATCTATATATATTAATAAAATTTAAGTGTCTGTTTGTTTTCAAATTAACGGCTTTTTTTTGTATATCAAAGTATATACGGTACTTATATTAAAAATATATATATTTTTATTATTTTGTCTATCTATCTGTCTGTTTGGTTTAGTTATTCTAAGAAAAAGCTGGACCGATTTTAAGAAAACTGTCACTGGCGGATAGCTAATATTATAAGAAGTGACTTAGGCAAATTTTATTGTAAAAACATATTCTGCGCGAACAAAGTCGCAGGAACAGCTAGTTATATAAACTTGTACTCAAAACGACAGGTTGTATGTTAAGCGTAATGGCACTTAGGACGTTTCAGATTACAGATTACTTTACTCAGTTGAAAGCTAATCAAAATGTTTTAATCGATGACGCGATAACGCTAGTGATGTCCTAAGTTATAACATTATTATCGATAAGACGGCAATTATGCAAAATATAAATGATATGAATATTAAACATCTAATTAAGATGGAAATATTGTAGATATTTATTTTAAGATACCACTTAATTATGCTTATAATATATTTGATAGGATATTATTATACTAATTATAGCACGCAGCTTTACTTGGATGTACCGAGGTGATTTCTGTTAAAACATTACGAATGCAGAAAGTTTCATCGCAATTAAACAGACACTCAAAGAAATATACATGTATATATAAACATGGAATCTTCAATTTAAAAAAATATTCTCCTAATTACGTTAAATCTTTATTTGATATAAAAGAAGAAATTACAATAACATATTTTTTTTTATTTATATTGTTTTCTTTATCAAAATTAGTATCATAAAATAAATTTAAAAAACTGTAAGCATGTTCACACATGTTCAAACACGTCATGACTCGTCTAGAAACAAAAGACTGGATCGCGATTGTCATATAAAATTAATATTTAAAAATAAAAAAGCAAAAAAAATTAACATCCTTACTGCATTTAATATGTCCTGAACCGATTGTTTTATAAATATTATTCATGGAACCGACCACCAAAGACCGAGCGAGTATCCATCATATGATTAGTTGGTTTTACGCTCGACCAGCAAAAAACATATAGCGTTAAGCTCGACATCGGAATCGTTTTAACTCAAGAGCGCTTAACATGTTGTGTTTGCACGGGAGTGTTGGTCCTTTGCATTCTAGAGCAAAGGGCTATTTAGTTTACCGTCACAAGGGCTGTCGGTATTATAAAGATTTTATACTTATTTTGAGTATTAATTTACTACTATAGCAAATTATAACATTTATTCAATGATTATGAAGTGGTACGGAAACAGGTGCATATTTTTAGTAAACTTTAACCAGATGTATACGAGTTTATTTTATTTTATTTAACACTAGCTGTGCCCTGCGACTCTGTCAGTGGATTAAAAGAATATTGAGAATATAATCCGTATCCGTGAAGAAAGAACACTACCTCATTTATCGTATTGTTCAGTAAGGGTTTCTAAAATTTGTGTGTATGTATTTTTATGCACTTTCTCATACTGTTTACAACAAGTGAGATGTAATAAAAGATACAGAATATATACTTATATTCTTCCCCAATAAAATAGTAAAAGAGATAAAAGCGCGTTCAAACAGAAATACCAACTCACCAGCTTTATTATATATAAGTATAGACAATCCTTTGTCGAATACTTTTCAAACAATCGTTCATGGTTGGTCGAATACTTTGATGTTATCCAAAGATTTTGAAATATTCTTTTGAAAGTGTATTCTTTATAAACATTTTGTATTTCCTTACTGTTTCTTGAAAATGTTTTGCTATTTATTCATCTTAAATTATCTTCGCACTCTTCCATGAATGAGTTCAAGAAAATAAATTTTAGATATCATAATACAAATTTTAATCGTTATCGAAATATTAAATGTAAATTTAATACATTCATGACTTCTACGTTTAAGAAACATTACAATGTAACAAAACATTTTTCCATATAAATAACGAAAAAACTCTTGAAGCTGGATAAAATATTAACCTTCCAACGTTAGAAAAGCTTACCGAAGCAATAAATACGTAGCATGTTTACAATTAAGAATTATTTTGACATTAATAGGGTAATAAAATCATTTATCAGTTAAACGGGTTTTACATCACCAATTTTCATTTGCTTTTACATTGCTTAGATAACATTATTTATATGAATGTGTATTACAGCCTTTATTATACCCTTATCATTTATAACATTGATTATGATGTTACATTCAAACTAAATTTATTAATTCAAATTGCAAACAAAATGCAAACGGGTGAAACAGAGCAGTGCTGACGTTTCTACTTGATGTGTTCATTAACATGAATTATTTACCCTTCATCGGATAGCTTAATACCCGTGTGGATATGGATACGACGTTTAAAAAGCTAATCCAAGCTTTTGTGCTGTTTGATATTACAAAAAAAAATCAATTTTGGAGGTACATTCTTTAAGAAGCTGTCATATCTTTTTATTTTAACATACCATAACAAAATTTTACCATCAACTTCATTCAACCAATGTGGAAAATTAATTTTAGTGTAGACATCGTTTTAGTTTCCCTTGGTTGTTGACAACTTATCAGGTGGAGCTTTATTCGAGTATTTCATAGGCATGCAGGTGTAACATTGTTTGTTTAACACAATTAGTTACACACGTGTATGTGTGTGTGTGCTATTAATAGCTCGCTCTTCACTGTCCATCACGGCGAAATCGAATCTGTTTTGTTTTACTGGATTCTTTCTGACTAATTATAAAAAAAATTGAAAACATAATATAATATTATTTATAGTTGAAGCTCTAGTATTTGATTTTGTATAATTGGATAAAAGATGCCTCAAACCTCTTAATAACTCTTCAATTGTTATTAAAGCTGATGATATTAAAAGGACGAACAGCAATTAAAACAGACATATTTAAAATTAACGTCAAATGAGAAAACATTTAAAGCCCAAAACTAGAGCGAGAACACGTTCATTAATCGCTAATCATCGCCCACACATCCCCACCTGTGTGTCTAATCAAGCCTAATCCGCTAAATATTAGCCAAAATAGCGCGAAAATCGTTTTGCGCTGCGCCTGCGGCGGGGTGAGCTCAGGTGAGCGTCAGTCTGCGTCGAGATCTCCCTCCGACAGGGATCGCACGCGCACGAAATTCGGTACCGTATATTCGTAATACCGTAATCGAAGCGTTAACTAAACGATATTATTACGACTTTATGTAGGATGTCGTAGCGCCTTGGGCAGTGATGTCAGGGCAGCAATGCGGCCGGTCTTCATAGCCGCCTGCCTACTGCTGCTTGCGCCCATCACCGACTCTTGGTGGTGAGTTTATTGACCTTCTGATTTGTCGCACTATAAAAAATGCTCTTCACTGTAGTGAAGATATGTAAGTACTTAATATAATTTGAAATTAAATGCAGGGTTACAAGAACACAATGTTTTACGTTCATTATTCTCTACTATAATTTCAGTAGTAAAAATATAATTTAAATATGTATCTTAAATTATATTAAAATTTAAATTATATTATACTTGTTTAAATTTATCTGAATCACAATATACATATATATACTAGTTCCTGTATAGACAAGTTTTTATTACTCAATCCGAACATTTTGTTACTCGGAGTAGGAAAAATCATAAATCAATAATATTTGGTTAATTATGTGTTTTTTCAGCTTATACAAATATATCATATAAATATAATAAAGTCTAAAGTTATACTAACAAAGATTTTAGTATCTTTTATACACGTTAATCTATAAAAAAAAATGTAGTTTATTTTATTATTAGTAAGAAACTTCCCTCGACGGAACATCAATTCTCAAGCATGTATTTAAAGCTCTAAAACAAAATGTCAGGAGTTAATGAAACAACGATGTATGTAGGTCTGTCCGTCACCTATATACAAACTAGACAAGCACCAGACGAACTCAAACATATGAAAAATTAAGTGTATTTGTTACACGTCGTTTCTTTATAAATGTATGTATGTTTTTATGTTAAAATGTTTAATAAGAATCGGTAATACTTATATTTTGTGAATATACTGTCTATCTAGAACATGAAAGTAAGAATATAGATATGATACTTTCTTCTACAAAAAATAAAAGAAATGAAACAATATTTAAAAAGATATAAGTATTTAATATATAGTCAAAATAATATTATACTTTTCCATACAATGTGTATTTATTTCACACATTACATGAAGCATCGCTCCATTTAACTGATTAATGTTAGATTTATATTAATCGCAAACGCTGCAATATTTTTGAGATAAAAATAATTTAATGTATATATAGAAACAAAAAAACATACCTTACATTAATTATATATTTTAATATTATCAATTCAATTTATTTGTATGTTATTTATTATTAAAAAATATTTGTAGACTAAAATAAATATTCAAACTTATATTAAATTTAAATAACTTTCTATATTGTGGAACATTTATTTGATGAATTTATATATTGTAATTGATATTAGTAGACCGATATTTATTACTGGGAAGTGGAATTAAAGCGATTATGCACGGACTTAATAAAGTCCACCTTTAGTGAACCAAAAGTAGGACGTTGTCTTTTATTGTTTAAATTTGATTTAATGGTTATTGTCGGCTGTTATTGGTTGGAGGGAATTAATTATGACATGTGGTTTGATTTATTTGAGTGAGAAGACTTGCATAGATTATCAATAGAAGACGATGACTGATAGATTGTAGATGAAAATTACATATATAACTAGATATATGCGATGAAATTATTAAGGAATATGTCTTTATATTTATATCTTTAATACTAATACTAACTTTTACACGCTGTTCCGCTCGCGTTGTGTAAGTTTCTTTCTTTTACCTAAAATTCTCTAGTAAATTAAGTTAGTGTATCTCTTCTGGTTTACTCGGCCCACTAGTAAAGCTCCAACAGGCGAGATTTTTTATGACCGCGCGGGTCTTCAACAGTAATTGTTATATTTCAATCAAATAACATAATACCGTAATGTATTATTTAGTTCAACCTTCCTCAAGAATTGCACTATCTTTTAGTAGAAACAGTACAAAAATCCGTTTAATAGTTTGTAAGAAAATCAATTACATACAGAGAAACAGCTTTTGAGGACTTTCTTTTATATGTAATGATTTAATATTCAATATTGACATTACGAAACTTCGTTAAAAACTTTTTAAATTTACAAAATGTTCTCATGTCAATTATTATTTTAAAATAACATAGATCTATCTACGTACTTATATTTACAAAGATATGTATACATTATATACAATTTTATGTACCAGAATGAGTTATTAAATCAAGTTATCGAGTGATTCACACAATTACCGTACAACGTTAATCGATGCCTCGATGCACGTCCATAATAAATCCATGAATCCGAACATAAATCACGTTATATGAAATTCAATAAAGTCATATCGGACGGGAAACCTCCGGCGAGCAGTTTAATTTGCAATTAATCAAGACCCTTAAATTAGGTCTCGGATAAAAATGGTTTCTTTAAGCCTTAACAAAACTATATATATCGTGTTATTATAATTAAATTTTTAAAATTTTGCTTACAGTTATATTATTTATAAATTTATATAAATATATCTGTTTTATTTATACTTAGACACTTAACTTGGTTTTCTAGTGAACTGTTTAAAAAGTACCAATTATTTGTAATATTATTAATACTAATTGCTAGTGTATACACAGTCTTATAATGTTTAAAGGCTAATCAAGTACCGCCTTTATGTCACTTGACCACAAACTTTCTGATCAGCAAATTCACATTATTGTGAAGAATGACTTAATTTCTACACCTCAAGCCGAGACAGATTGATTGATGACAGTTAATAGCCGGCTTGATTATGATTTTTTTATATTTTGCATATCCTTAGAGGTTTCGTTTTAATCATTAATTTATATTTTTATATTCTGTGCTATATATGTCATAGTGCAGGTTGGATAATTTATTTATTTTTGGTTTATTGAGAAAATAACAGCAAATTAATAATTATTTATAAGATGTAAAACATAAGGTCAATTACAATATTCTTTCAATTTATTTAATAGTTATAAAGTAATGGATGTTGACACATTATTCAGAAGTGGATAAAAATGACAAATAATATGTATTATAACATATATACACTTTTTCCAGTGCCTTATTTTATTTTATATTAAATAAGAAAATATATATACAATAAAATATACGACAAGTTCTTTGAGTATCTGTCGCAAGCTTTTCTCAGGTCTCTATTAAATAACTTTCCAGCTAATAGTGGCTTTGACAATGAAACATATTGTATAAAACTTAATTTAAAAAAGATTTTGTTTTTTTGATTGATTTTATAAAATGACCCTATTGTGGGTCAAATATCAATAAATATGCACTATTTTAAAGTCTAATCGTCGCAATCAAGAATGGATCAGGAATCTCCTGACCCAGATCCTGACCCAGTGATTTCAGTTTAGTATAAACTGTGTAAGTGTGTGTAATAAAGTGAAATCTCAATTATATGGATAGGATCGCGATCATGAAACGCAAGATGCCCATGTTCCTCACGTCCCTAGAATTCTTAACTAAATAATTTTAAGAGTGACAATTAGATAATATCCAAGGTTCAGATGAATCGTGTGATAACAGATTGACTTTAAACTCTTAAGTTGTATTTACAGCGGTATTTTTGCGCAATATTAACATATTTTACAATTTAATAAATTCTATTAACTATTTCTATTTCTAACTACCTTCCATATGCAGGTTTTAAAGCCTTTAAGAACATATCCACTTATGAAATGTAGAAACATAATTTAAGACACATATATATATACAATTTAGATTGATTTCCAATTCGGTTGATGTAATACGACTAATCATTTAACCAATCAAGCTTTCATTAAAATCATTGACTATAAAAGTTGATGTCAGCACACGTGGGTGAGGTGGTGTGCGTACACACCGCGACACCAAGACACAACTGTGACTGAGTTAATACAATGACACGTAAAAGTAGGAATTATATACTTGGATTTATCGAAATATTTCTAGGAATTTGGATTATTATTTGAAAATTTATAGTACAAATAATAATAATTATATTATTGCAATAATTGAGTAAAGCGAGCGGAGCGCTCTACTGGAGACTTTTTCACATTCTTTGTCACGAATAGGCTGCAAAAGTACTTGATGGAAAATTATGAAATTTTGCAATCAAAAAGACACACACTAGGTGACGGTTTAAAAAAAAATTGAAAAATATCATGTCGTTGAGGAATAATCGTCAAAAAACTGATATCTCATAGAAGTCAATGGGAAACGATGAGTCATTACACTGGGCTCGCTTCGCTCAATATGCAAACGGCACCTGAGATTTCGCGAGCACAGCGAGTCGAAATTGAGAGTCTATAGGCGCCCCTAGTTATTATACTTTTGAAGACAAAGTATCTAATAGTGCATATAAACAAAAAATTTGTTAAGTTTGCGGTGTAATAGTCGTTTATCAAACACATACTCTGTACAGGTCCCGATAGTTCCGTTCGCCCACGAATCGATATAGAGGTAAAACATCGATTACCTAATTAATTACATTTTTATTTTAATGGATTCGGTGTAATGGATCAGACATACGCGCCAACACTTCCAATTAAATAGCATACATTTATTTAAAACATAATCACTTGTTTAATAATCGTAATTTATTAAGTGAAAGTCATATATAATAAGAGCAATCATTAAAAAATAGATTTAAAGATTTATCTAAATGAAAGTTTTATATATAGTTGTGTTAAATCTATAGATTCTAAGACTCGATGTTTCCTACAATTTTCCTTTCCTTTTCTTTATAAACATATACATAAAAATCATTATATGTAGTAAGATTTATGTGACAATAAAATAATATTCATTAAATGTAACATTTTCACATTTAAATTTTGAAAAAATATTTTAGAACTGATATAAACAATATAAATACATATATATATATACTTAACATATATGTAATATCTTTTGGTACCTGTATATCAAATTACAGTGAAATAAATACATTAAAATTATTTCAAAGTAGTTAACCATGTCGGGTAACTAAGGAAGATTTATTGGACAATTATTGTTTTTGCGATAAATCTATTAAGGCGATACATTTTGGAAACTTAATTAGTTTTATTAAGCTTGTTTGGTGTCTACTTTCTCTCTTACCACTTATGTGTTGGAGGTATTAAAAGATACGTTTTTTAAACATTAATTATTATAAGATTAAATTGAATACATTATCCTTAGCTAAAGGTACATACAATCTTTAAAAAATATATTTAAACATTAATATTTATATACTATTATACGACTGCCCAATATCTTAATAAATATTGCCAGTTTTAAAATTATAATCTAAGTAAAAACGTTTTGTTTCAAGGAGTTATTAAATATTTAATAGATTTTTGTAAAACCATATAATAGCTAGACATATTAATTTATTTCTTTAGTTATAACTTAAAGATGATAAAGTTAATAAGCATAAAAATTCGTCTAAACACATGTTAACAGCACCAAAACACCGGATTTCTAATCACAATATCCTAATTCAACCATAAACCTTATAACGCTATGAGACAAATATTGCCACAATATCATATAAGCTTAAAAGATTTCTTAATCTCATTTTATAGGAGAAATAAAGAATTGGAACCAAACGATTACCACAAAACAGGTTTTACTGTTACAATTCGTTAAACCATATAAAATGTTAAAACTTTAACATTGGAATAGATAATTTTTAATCCATTAAAATTCTAGTATCCACTAAGTATCAGAAGACCTAAATAAGCACATATCTCGTTTATTCTCGTTGATACAACCATAAAGTAATAAAGTTGTGTACACATTACCGGTAATCTACGTTTGTAGGACAGATTGAAATGTAGATGGACATTAAAATTTTATTACATACATTTCTATATCGATACAGGCAATTAAATTCACTGTTAAATGTTTCGACATTTGTATTATTTGCATTTGATCAATTTGAATGTAATATTGTATATTGATGTTATTTATAAATAGTGCACTGCAAATTGTTTCATATGACCACCCTAAGCCTAAGTCGTGAGGGTATGCGTGTGCACAGCCATCAAGACAGATTGCCCCTCATTCAGCGGTGACAATGAATGAGTCTGTTTGTGGACACCGGGCGAGGCGCTAACTCGCGACTTCGACACGATTAGCGACCACATGACGACTTAACTGTAAACATCATTACCATTACTGTCCTACCACACTACAGTGACATGAAATATTGCATTTGAAGCCTTATTTTTCATATAATAGCATCGCTTGGACTGGAATGTCTGTTCGGTTGTCAAGCCTACAATCTTTAGACTATATAGTTCTGTCACTATGAAAGCAAACACTTTTAAAAGTTTGTGTGACGATGAGCAATGTTGTCGCAAGGTTTTAGTGACCGCATCATAGATGTTCATAGTGGGTATTTGTTAGACTATTTGAAATTGGGTCTGAGATGTCCATGAATTATTATATTATATATGTCGGTATTTTATTTTTTTATTTTTTTTTAAGGAAATTATTTATATGTTGCAAATATTAATAACATATTTTCAATATATTTTAGGTAAATTTAATTGTACACTTTGAATAAAGCTGTATATATGTTAACCATATATTTAATAAAAAAAATACAATAGAATATATATTAAAAATTTTGATGTTCTTTTTTTAAAATTTTATTTCATTTTACTACAGAATGATATAAAACATGTAAAGTAAATCGTTTTAGCGCCACAGTTTATGTCCATAATGGGAACGCTTGCGATAATTGAAGCTACGCACAATGACGCTCTATCCATTGACTGACGCGAGGACAAAGATTAAAAAGAATCAAAAATGACACGGTTTATAACACGTAATCCTTTTTTTTAATCTAATCGCAATCTAACCTGGTGTTAAGGGAAAGTTAAAACGCAGCAAGAATTTAGACTACCTACTTGTAATGTTGTTCACATTAAGAAACATATATCGAGTTAGAATTAAGAAGGATTATGGTATTAAAATGTGCATGAAGCAAACTCCATGAAGACAGTTTATCAAAAGACAGAGTCCATCAAAATTAAATGGTGCAGAAGTACTTATTTTCCGTCTTTAATATTTAAAATGTTATTAAAAGCTAGTAAGTTATTTTAGTTGTCTGATCTTTGATGCTCTGTATCAGAACGACACTGGTTAGTGGGGGTTCGCTAAACACACCACAAACATGCGTCGGCCGCCGTGCGCGACAGGCCATCGCACCAGCGCTGGTGCTAAATGAACTAGTTCAACTTTGATTGTTGACTTATTTCTCTTTAGAGAAAATTTTAAGAACATTTGTAATTGTAATGTTAGGTTTGGAATTTTTGTCTTTATAAAATTTTCATTTAATGCTTTCTAATATTAATAAGAATGAAATGAAACAATCAATTTGAAATATTAAAAGATTTTACTTGAAACAGATTGATAATAAAATATTTATTTTGTACATATAGCTAAGAACCGTCATGAAGTCATGACAGCATATATATATCAACAACATATATATTAAATGCCATGACTATTTTCATAAACGAATGCAGCCAACCTTAACGCGACGAACAAATGAAAGTGGCCTAAATAAATTACCCTGTAATTAGTGAGTTAAACCTCGGTGTGGTCTAATAAACTGAATTGTATGCGTGCCAATTGTCGTAGGTCAGGGTTTGTAACGTAACCAGTGATAAATTTGGGAATTAAGAGATTAAGCAAATAAAACCGGTACGGAATTTTGACATAAATTATCAACTGGACCATAAAAATTTAGAATCCATATTAACGATTCAAATTTCCATAGTATATATAATTATTGAGAGATTTTATATAATTATCTCAAAATTCGTCTCCCCACAGTTAGACCATTTCCTCGCTGCGCTTAACCGAGTTTCACACCAGATGGTGCTTTGAAGAATAATTAATTGACATACAACTTATCACAGCTAATTTATTCGTCTGGATAGACAGAGGTTTGTCATTGAATTGGCAATATTCCATTAGTTAAAAGTGCAATGCATTATGAACTCTATTTAGTTGAGATATAGTTGAATATCAATTATACATAGTCGGATATCATTTTCTAGCTTCAGTGAAGCCGTGCTGTCACTAAGATACACTTAAATTGAACCTAAAATAAACTGAAACTGTTCATTCACGTATTTCCTAACCACAGTTCGGTTCACAATAAATACGGCAAATAAATGCTACTCACTTGACTCACAACAAATATCGATGTGTTAAAAAATATTTTAAATATAATATGTATCTCGCACTGCCCATATGTAGAGTTTGCATTGTCCTAAAGTATATCGTGGATAAGGTCGGCATACAAAGGTGCAGAATATTTTGTAATATTGATGTTTCTTCGCAGTTTCTAAGAAAGCTTGTCAGAGAATATCTGCTTTGTTATGATTATTACACTAATTTTCACTACATAAGAAGAGGAATAAGTCGAAAGGTCGAAAACCTAATTCGTATTGTTAATGTTATTATGGTCGAACATAATGCTTGCTTGCTTGCTTCTCGTATTCGGGCTGGCTAATAACGGTACCAGAACACACTAATACAGAAGCGACACTGGTAACATGAAACTCAGTTTCATTTATGTTTCCCACTTTCCTGGCTACATTACTATCTCACAATTTTCAAAAAAAGAAAAATGTTTAATGGTTTCCAGATATTTATTGATGATAAAATAATGATGAAACATGACCGTGATCTTTAACCACCATCTAGAATGTTTTTTCCATCTTAAAATTACCAGAAATATGTACAATTTTATATTTTTAAATGTAAGGCAGTCAATACTATTATGATGATTGCCCAAAAACTTTTAATAAAGAAATATATTTAGACAAAACGATGTCCATAAGAAATATTCGAGCAAAAAACAAAAGCAAAAGTTAAGGTAAATTAAATTATTGCGCATACAAAACTACACCCATAAAAAGCTCAGAACAATTCCAAATGTTGACTCGATCGGGTCGCAATCGTATCGTATATCGTATCGTATACATTTAACCATCCCGCGGCTGACGCATGTCGCTAGGTGTCACCACGGACGCATTGAAATGCCACTCCAAGGCGATTGATTCAACTAATATAAGCGCTGGTAATGATTCCCAGCAAACCTTCACAAGAGCAATGAATCTTTGTTAGAGATTTTTAAATGAGGATCCAATCTTGTTTTGCCCATTGGGAAAGCACGCAGTGTTCTGCTTGAATTAAAATATTTGTGGTGATATATAGTTTTTAAACGAGATTTATTACCAGAGAGATCTCTTCTTTTAAATATATTTATTGCTTCTTCACATTACTTTTTTACAAACATGAAGCCAGAAGACTTTTTCTTGAAGAAGACGGGGGTTAAAACAGTCAACTATGATAACTATTAAAAGTAATAGGTTTATAAATTACACGTTATTAACAATAAAAAAATATATACATTGTCAAATCCATCAACACAGAATTCGAACCGGCGATGTCAGAGATGCAATGTTTTAGCTGTTTAAACTGAGCTATCATACACTCACTGACTCACCCACGCATTCCTTATTTATTTAGTAAATACCTAATATGTTGTATATTATTATGTTCTTACGAAAATATATTACATTCTATATACAATTTTACTGTAGCTGAAGTACTGAATATGTAACCAGTTATAAAAAACACACCACAGAATTCCAATGATGAAACTTGTTACAATCGGGTAAACATCTTCAGAGTATGGGGTTAAGAAAATCATTTCGTTGATGCCCTGCATTTCTGGCATGGCACATAACTTACTCGCCTTCTGACTTTTAGTGTTGTAGCACTTTTATAGTTCTAGTAAAACAGCAAGGTCAATCACTAGTTGTTTATAATTCTTGATGTAAATTATTCTGTAAATTCTTTAGGTGTTTTGCTTATGTGTACGTGACTGGTTGATGTTTTAGTGTTGTCATAATATGTTATTTAAGAAAGTAAATTTACGATATATGTAATATTTTAAAATTTTATTTGAGGTCATGGAAATCATCAACCACTATAAATATATGTGAAATGCACAATCAATTCGACATGATAGATTATAGAAACCATATGGTTTATTTTCCGCTCCCGAGCCAAGATACACCTAACAAAATTCAATAGATTGATTTGAGGGAGGTATTCTATTAACCGTTTAATTGTATTTCTCATAGAAATTGAACTTTTGGAAGTACTATTTTTATTTATTATATATAGAAAAATTACTTCCTTAGCTAAGGAATGTTAAAATTTAAGTGAATGATATTTATTTGAAATAATTAAATTCTTTGGAGTAGGTTATTACTTTTCTCGTCAAACTTTCTATACCAAGTGTCTTCGACAAAACCCGTTTGAACAGGGACGATCTATAATAAATTCTAGTATCTATTTAATAGTTTAAAAATGTAAAGCAATTGATCAGTCTCGACTTCCCGGTAGTCTTCAGACTCGTCTAAATTTATTCGAAGAAGCTTCGCACTCGGCGCTCTGACAATGAACTCTTCTCCAGTAAACAGTCGATCACTCAACGCGACCTGGTGCTCGTCTCTCGCCGTACCCGTGGCGGATCGTAAATCGATATTTACAGATTCAAAGCACAACACTAGTTGTAGTGAGTCGATTTTTACGACCGTTTCTTTAATTAAGTACGTTCTGATTTTGAAATTGCTTGTTTTACACTGAACTCTTAAATAAAATAATTTGTGAGACAAGAATATTGTTGTGTCAACTTTTTCGATCATCCTTCAAAAAAATTAAGTTTACTTATTAAGTACTTTTGACGTATTTTAAAATGCTACACTCCTATTAAAATATCATCACTTCAGAATCTTCACTTACATATTGTATATTAGAAAATAAACAACTGCAAAAATAAACTTCATTCATAATTGTTAGGAGCAGGTGATATTGAGAAACAAAAGTTGTAAACTGTTTATTTATCTACTATTTCGTAGTAGTCACGTGCCTTTAAACAGATTAGTCATGTCTATTTGTCGGAGAAGTTTACTAGATTCAGTTATTTTCATTGAACAGTTCTCAATAAAATAACTGGATTCATCACAAGTCTATATATATGCATTTAAAAATAAATATATATGTAGGTATCTGGATCATTTAGTGACTTAATATTAATAATATATTTATTTAATAATAATTGTGTTTTTGTCAAAGCAAATTATAAAATCATATCTTGTATGTCCAGGGCGTCTGGCAGCGCGGTGATTCTGGACCCTCGCATGGTCTGTAAAAAGAATCGCCGTACTCGAGGTCGTCTCGCCGCCATCTGCAGGAACGAAACCGGGCTGCTCAAGGAAATCAGCCGCGGAGTCACACTCGGTGCCACTGAGTGCGCTCATCAGTTTAGAAACCGACGCTGGAATTGTACCACCCAGCGGCGCAGTATGAGGAAAATTCTTATGAGAGGTAAAATTTTTTTTTGTTATACGTCTGATGAACGAAAAAACATAAACTCATAAAGCAAATTATGGATTAATTACTGCTTTGGGGAAAGTTTCTTGCCAAAATGATACTCGTATGTCAGATTATATTTAAAGAGGACAAAAAAGAATGAAAGTAAATTCAACAACTTCCGTCTTTCTTAGTCATGAATCCCAGCTATGTGAGCTTTTAACATTACCGATGAGGAGTACTAAGCTAGTGAGTTACAGAGCTACAATTATATATTGCGAATCGCATAATTCTGATTACTAATATTTAAAATAACTATACGTTTATAATTACTAAATTCAATACGAGATCTCTCATCAGTAAACAAATACCTACATATCATGTTTTTTTAAATATATATTCGTAAGTTTCTAAGAATACGTATAGATGGCAGAAAACTTTGATAATAACGTGTTAGAAATATCTTATCTCATACTTGTATAATGTAGGAAAGTTTGTAAGAACTTATTATTTTTACAAATATTTTATGTACTTGGCATCAGCTGGCAAATATTTTATTTTTAATATTTTAATTATTAAAAGAACATCTAATGTGCATTCGTTTATTATAAATAAAAATTTGCATAATATATAATACATTAAAAATAATATACATATTCTTTTGTGATGTAGTAAATATAAAAATCTCATGTTTAATATAATATAATTTTATGATTTTATTGGACTTCATAAAATAAAATTTTATGATTTTAGGTTATATTTATTATTTTGTTTAATCATTGGCATTGTTATTTTATAACCGTTGGTTGGTTTGTAGGTATATAATTCAAAAATATGTGAAAATAATAAAACATGATAATCCATAGCTAAAATAATCAATCGATTTTGATGAAGTTTTTTTGATTTTTTAGATAATAATATAATGATTTATTGTTGATACTTTTAATAATGAATACTACATGACTAGCAATGCATTAATTAATTAATTAATTATAAAGGTCATTTTTTTTCGTGTAATATAATACAACACAAACTCAAATCTTTAACCAATTTACAATTTTTTATTGCTTTGTTTATCGACTTTTATCACTATATTAACAAACAATTAAACCAATAAAATACATGAATAACTAAATTTATGAAACATAAATAAAGTATCCAGTATAAAAATCATTGCCATCTTTAATATAGGTACAAACTGATACTTAACGTATCTCAAACATTAAATTATTGAAAAGGACTGCTACCTGCCAAGTTTATTAGTGGAGGGACAAAGAATGCAAAATGTGTTGAATCGCTGATAACTATCAGTGCCTAATTCGATTAGGCGAAAGGAGTTGATTTTTATGCGAGCGATCGTTTATCTAAATTCATTCGTTTTAGTGTTGCGATTACGTTATCGATAGTAGGTGCGCTTCTTGAATTAATTAGAAAATTAAAAACAAATTAACCATGAATTATTTGTTTATAATTTAAATTGATTCTTTGTTTTATTTTGTTTATATTATAATAATTATCTTATATACTTCAAGCACTTGATAATATTTCTGTTTATAAGATTAGTCCATTTAACCATGTTTGCTAAACCTGTAAGCTGTAGGCTATTATTATTAGACTTTGCAGTTTGTTTCGAACGATAGCATCTCTCAAAATATCGGAGTAAAGAGTTGAGAGACCAATTCATCGCAATATTTCACTTTTTCTTTCTCTTTCTATACGCGGTCACATCTCAATGATGGTATATTTATCTACTAATCATATTTGCGGCAGTTAATAGGCCACAGTACTAACTTACTCAGAATAAGGGACTTATTAAATTTATCGAAAAAGAGGTAGGTATTACGTAACCATAACATTAATAAAACTATGTGCATATCTTATAGAAATAGATGAAACTGATGGTACATTATCGATATAGATAATATTATTTGTAACTTCACTATGATACTAAACATTGACCATAAGTTGTCGTCGTGAATTCATTTGGCATTCATTAGTGTAAATTAAGTGGTATATGTCAAATATTCGCTTGCATAAACGAAATATTTATTAACCTCACCTTACCGAGTTGGGATGTTTTTTTTTTATACCGATTTTATCTTACCTTTTTAGGACACTTAAGAAAAAACAAATTATTTTTGTCTATATATTATTGTGTTTTAAAATACGAGTCGTTCTAAATGTCATCGCTTGTTTTATAAATTTTTGGTTATCGGCAGCCATTTTGCTAATGTAATACATAATTAACTACTTTATTGCTTGGCGAGATGGCTTCTTTTGATACTTTTTTTTGTATGAATATGGTAAATGAGATTAGGTTAGTGGGTATGAGCATTTATATTTCGATTCTTTTTATTTGAATATAAAATTTATCTAAAATGACTTCAGACCATAAATGACTGTTTACATCTGAGCAAATCAATTAGTTTTGAATGTCCAAACATATATATATTTATATATGTGTTTATAATAAAAATAATATAATAAAGATGATATTCACGTACATTAGAGATATTAAATGTTGTTTCTTTATTTTTGAATCGATTAAAGCAATTTATAGTTTTTTACTATTTATCTATATACATATTAGATTGCTCAACACGCAAAAACTATGGGATAATTTCGATAATTTTAAGTACGGTAGGTAATCTTCCCTTGCCCTAGCCAAATATAGAAAGGTTTTCAATACAGAAAATTTAGTAATTTTACTTGTAAACATTGATATTTGGGCTACATTTCAACAAAGAAAACTGCACTATAAATTTGCACAATTTTTAAAAGTTGATAGGTTACTGTTTGGGAGAGGCGAGGGCAAGCAAACAATACTGCTGGCAAACAATTCGTTATTAACATGGGATATACAATTTTATTATATATAAACCCACAAGCCGGGTTACATTTTAAAACGGATCTCACACTGCCTACGCATTCATAAATGTATCTAACGAATCTGGCCAGGTAATGGTGACACGTACGATGTCTAGGATCTGAGTGCTGATAACATAACTTGCTGACAGTTTTAGGGTAATCCAAAGTGTTTATTGTGATTGTGTCAGCTGATCTCACCGATTTAGCTTTCTATACGAAATAGATTTACTTTATCTAGATTAGGACAAAGATAGAACTATCGTAGAAAGCTAAGCGTATATATTGGCAATTTCCTTTATTTGATATTTATGAGGTTATACATTAAAAAAAAAGGGTTAATCCAATCTCCTCATTCTGATATCAGTTTTAATCGTATCCTAAATCCGGATTAAAGATATAATGTTTTAATTGAATAAAAAACTCATTCCTTATTCAATGCCATTATAAATATATTAACTATTTTAATGTTAATTGAATGCAAAGATTATTTAAATTATGAAATGAATTTTGGACGACAAAAAAAAGGTTTAATTATTATGGCTAAACAGAGATGGCGGTGTGGGCGGTTAATTCCGGGCAAAGCAACAAATTAATATAAAAGGCCATAAATCGATGTGACCACCGATGGGTGGTACTGCCTGAATTAGTCCCGGATTCTTATCACTTGGTGACAAGTGTGATACAGTGTGATGATAAGTTATTTGCCTATTCTTTATTCATATACCGTTATTTCTATATTTGTATCGAATTGGACTTGTTTAATTTAGAAACTTCAAATCTATTGTTAGCACTTTAAAACATTTTATTCAAATTAATCTTTTTTTGTGTATATTCTTTTAAAATATTTGATTTAATGCAACCTCTTTAAGAACATTGGAGATTTCTTTATATATTAACGATAAATCTTGAAACATTTCAACAACACCATGTATAAGATTTGTCATAAGAAAAAAATTATCATCGTTAATTGGTCCCTTTCATTAGTAAGTCCCTGCATTCTTCACGTCGTTGTTTTTCTGTGTCAAATCTTTATCAATGAAAAAGGATTTCATTTTTATTTAAATTGCCTTATCAAATATACTTACTGTCTAATGACCGGACGTTACGCTTAATGAGGCTGCAGAGGTATAAATATAATATAATTTTAATATAATATGTAAGGAGCATTATTTTTGAGATGGACCAGTGTAATCAGTGACTTTCACATCCATAATTAGACGCAAGGTAATTTAGATGAGAATAAAGACGGTAAAACTGCGATTCCCAACTTTAAAATGTCGTAAATATCTATGACGCCGGAGAAACAAATTAATATTAGATATTATGACTATTGGACCTAATAAATTAGACGAACGACCCAATAAATTTGAAACACAAATAAATTATAATAAAGCTCCTAGTTTTGATGATACATAAAAGCAAATAAAACAAAACGTATACATTGGCTAATCAAGGTGAGCGGTATCAAATCGTAAATACCTCGACACCTTATCTGGCTAGACCGACAGTACTTCCACTTAAACAAAACAGCCTAATTAAGCTATAAACAAAGCCACAAACACGGTCTCCCAAAATATTGGGGCCTGTACTAATCTGAGAGAGCCATTAAGTGTCGACAGGTCGCTGAGGAGCCAGCGGGGCCCCATAAAGATTACCACGTGATAACCCAACTACTACTGCAGTCGGACCTCACACGTCTCGAGACCCTAACATAAATACTCACGAATGGCTTCATACAAAAACTCGGCGATAAATTTGGCGCCCTAACACGTAAATGTTTTTAATTATAGTGTAATATCCGTTTCTGTGTATCTAATCTGGTCAGTCGTATGGTCGCTCTCAGACTGGACTTAATGCCGATATCGATAATCGAGTTCAACCACTTACAATACTTAAATTTTAAGTACATCTTAATACGTTTTGAGATATGTTAATGGCAATAATCGAATGATCTCAATGCTTTCTCGGGTTAGATATATGGGAATTTGAATTCACTTATCTATCTTTAACGGAGTAATGTGGAGCTTCCAATATGTAGGTAATGTTATGAAGATTATGAAGGATATAAATATATTTATTGCAAATTAATCATATGCAATTGAATTACATAAATTACAAGTCGCAAAATTTAAATGCATGTTATGTAAATGTATTGAAATCAAACTTTGACTTTAAAATTAGCTGCAAATCATTTTGCATTATACATAAATCCGTAATTCTTCGGTCAACCCAATAACTTTTTGCGCTTGTTTTAATTAAATATTTACAACTCCTTAGATAGAATTTATGTCGCATTTCTCGTTTCAAATGCTTAAATATAACTTTGTCTTTGAGACACATTTTCCTCTTTCATTTTTTTTATCCTGACAGCCGTCTGTCGCAATGCCAATGCGAAATCCACTTCACCAATCTCACTTGTCACTGTCCATGTCAATGCCAAATTAAAGAAAATTCACACAAATATGGGCAGTAAAGCCGCAATCGCAAGACACTTATTTCTCGTAACGACTGCTAAAGGGATTACAATTTTTCATTCTAACTTCAAACATAGTTTGAAAATATTTGCACCAGCGTAATTATTAGTTATTTAGATTTTTATTTCGCAAATATAGAACTAAAAAAATAGCTATCTATTCTACCTCTCAGAAAGAAGGGGCTGTCATGTTTTTCCAAATTTTACCCAAATTGGTAACTAAATATTTTTAAACTGTAATTCTATAAATAAATATTTTTGGAATTCAAATGATATAAGTATAATTCTAATATCACACTAGTTTTCCTGACTATAGCCAACGTTAAACGCAACATTCCCTTTCAATTCCATTCAGAAGATAAGCATATGCAACCACTAATTAGCCGTTAACTAGCCTTCTAGCTGACCACATAAATGCTTTATAACGGAGACGTTCTGTCTTTGTTCTGAGCTCGCATTAACAAAGCTAATTATTCCTATTAAATGGGCACGACCCATTCAAATTAACCATAGGACGTACGTTGAATAAATTCGCGTTTTGTGCGCGGCTGAATGACGCTCGGCCTTCCGGTGGGTGGTTGCTGTCACAACACGCAGTGCGCGTCGCGGACGCACCGCACCGCATAATGAGACGTTTACTCGCATTAGCTAAAGAAATTGACAAGTGAACAATAGCGGGCCGAGGAGAAAAAAGAACAAGAAAACTGCAGAAAGAGCCGGACAGTGTCGTATCGTATTACCCGACGTAAAATATCTGGGGGAAAGGAATGAGAAACGATCGTTCAATTTAAATACGGGTAGGAGAGCGTTCGCGTGCGTTCGGTAGCGTGAGAATGCGCTTTATTCGGGCGGCGACAGCGGGGCCCGTCGCTGAGCCTTGCGGGACGTCGATAAATCAGGTGCATGGTCGCTGCGACCGCTCGACGATCGTATATCGGCCACGGGAGGCACAATGGCCGCGCTGTCAACTTGACACTGACGCAATTGCTCGCTTGCGCTGTCCGACACACGACAGCAGCGACAGCGTTACGAGTCCCGTCCACCCCCACCCCGTATTTATTGCGCGAAATATTTGAATTAATCAGATGAGATAAAATGCTTTCGTAAACATTCCGATGCGGTCGCGGTGACAACTCGATGTATTGTCCCCACATTAAAGTGATGCTTTTTATAGTTGCCATCAGTCGTCCTTTTATCGCGCATAATTACTTGTCCTTTAGATTGCTTTTTGTAAGCCGTAACTATTCACTACTTTATTCTCTTATACAACTGTTACGGCCGTTTGTTTAATATAGGTAGTACGTATTCATATATACGTATTCCTCTGTTGGCTGCAGTCACTTTGTCGCACTTGTTATTTGTTATTATCTTATTAATCTGGTCACCAGACTATAAAGCAAGTTTCGTTTTATGAGCGGGTCGCCCTGCATACGCGGTGGTAGAGTGGCATACATGTTTATGACAGCGAGTTAGCAGGACACACGATACTTGACAGCTTCGCTAGGAAACATTGCGTACCATGTTTCATCCAGGAATGTAAAGAAGGGTTGAAGATGTTACGTGAAAGAATTTGCTTAAGACACACATTTGATATATTTATCGTTTATTTTTTCGCATATCCTATTTTTGCAATGTTTGATATTAAACCTTTACATTTATAAAACATTATATATATATAAATAAAAGTTACAAATAAATGAAGTATTAAAACAGCAACATTGTAAATTATAATTAACTTAAATACGTGATACATTTTTATATCTGTTAAAACTTTTTAATTATTGTTAATAAATAATTCGTGTCAAGAACCGTACTCTGCACACAAAACTTTAAATTAATGAGCAAAAAGATTAATCTTATTATCGCCTGCATTCTACAGATGATTAGTTAACCGAAAGCAAAGGGCAAGTGTCGGTAATGTATGCATATCATATCTTAAATTCCAATAGTGCGTGAACAGTTAATTTAAAGTCACCAGTTGAAACGATCCGTATCTGAGCGAGTCGTTTTATCAGTTTCTAGCTACGTCCGGTTAAAGACAAATAATAAGCGGATTAAACATTTTAATTTTTAATTAATATTCACTTTATATATTTTGTATATATATATATATATATATATATATATATATATATATATATATATATATATATATATATATATATATATATATATATATATATATATATAATACGTATATAGATGAAAGAGCAAAAATAAATACGTTTTATTACTTTTAAATAAACTGTTATTGAGAAGAAATTTTATCTCAATAAGAAATATTTACCAACATTTATTAATTAAATATTTCTTATTGAGATAAAATTTCTTTGCTGATTTATTTATTTAAAAAAACTCAATAAAATTTAAACGCTATCGCTTATGAATTATACACTCTTGTTATAAATAAAATTAAAATTGCAAAATTCTTAGCGATTTCACATATGGCCTGGAGTAGATGATCTCGAACCCCTGCGTTATCATTTTGACATCCACCAAGGTTTGTATCAATATAATTTATGTCCCCAATGCCACTGATTAATGTTGTAATTGGCTGTGCAACAAAATACAATCATTAAAACATTGATGCAGTTTATTTGTGATAATTATATGTGATTAATATGATACGATAAACGATTCGGCTGCCTTGAAACGGTTTAGTTACAAAATAATATTTTTAATATCACCTACATTACTGTTTTTATAGTATTTTATTAAATTTATAGGAATAGTAAACATTGGAGTAAATTTGTTGTTTAATTTACTTGTATGTTCAAATTTTAACCTTTCATTTTAACCTCACATTTTAAATACTTTACAGCAATCGGAAGATGATTTTTTCAAAACAGCAATAGCTTAGAAAAAAAGGCGAACCAACAAAAAACCCTGAATTACATTTTATAGAATAAATAAAATATCTTAAATAATAACTTAATATATGCATTTAAAATTTATAAATAAAGGCACTTAGCTAAACAATTGTCATTTTCATTTCCTGTATAGATAGCCAATTCGAGCATCTATTTACGATCACGAAGTTTATCGGCTTAGGATGTTGAACTGACATTAGTCCAGAAACATAATTAATATATGTATTTTTTACCTTGTATAAAAAATCTATAAAATCTATGCTATTTAATGTATTCAGCAGCTATAAGCAGCATGTGGTGTCTATGCATTCATTATGTGTGTTTATAAATACCTTTATAATAATATAATATATTATATTTAATTGACATAGTAGGTAGGTTTCTATAATTGCCATAACATTTACGAGAACTTAATAAAATTATAGATAATTGATTTCTACTATTATGGTCACCAATAAAACTTTAAAGTTAAATTTCAATATCGTTTTGTTCATATGTCTTTGTTGCTTATTTATACGCTTCCATTCCATTTCCTGCAAGGACCGGTTCCACCTACCATGAAGTAGGTACTCGTTGGAACGAGACTAGTTTCCAATTATCCAATCCAAGAAAAGAACGAGCAGTATTTTCATGAGACTGTTCGTGGCCACGTGCTATTGATTGAGTGGACGTGAATGGTGGCACGACTTTAAAGTATTTTGACACGACAAAAACCCGCGCGACGCGTTATGGAAGCCATACAATCTACAAGTGTGAATCAATTTGGTTCATCGGTTTTATTGATTGATTGGCAATTTTGTTGAATTATTCATGTGAACAGAATACCGACATTCCGCACGCTTGTGGCTGACGCGGCAAAAAGTTGCGTCACGAAGCCCGAAATATAAGCCCTGATGGACGTCGTGGGAGTGGCTCGATACGGCGCATATTTCGAGATTGGAGACGCTAGAAAAACGGGAACGTTTGGTGATGAGAATGTCATGTCCCTCGTTCCCAACGACATATTTGCGAGTCGGGGCTGCGTTTTGCGATAATTACACCGCATAACGCGGGTGGAGCGCGAAGAATGTTCCGCTCTGAGCTCACCGCCTCGGATTTATAATGACGGCCGAGTGTCGCGGCCGCGCTCTCCTATCGACAGTGCAGCGCACGGAACAGAAAAAGCCTAACATTCACGTTGACCAAGCGGGGCGGACCTGTTCCCATGCCAGCGTTTCTCCTCCCCTCCGGCATCGCCGCTTTTTTTATCTATCAACCGCTAAACGACTAGCGAAATATCTCGAAATTGACATTCCTTTCATAATTCCATCCGGGACATATCCTCGGCGATGTCTGACGAAATTTAATATATCTGATAAAAATACTCATGAAATTCACCGACGAAAACAGTGACGTGATGTAATTACAGGCTCAATTCTGCTGTGGATGGGTGTGCACTCTCGCTTTTTTGTCGAATGTCAATTATATAAATTGTTTGTGCAATAAATTTCTCTGTATCTCTTTGGACGGGTGGCGGTCTGGCGGAATGCGACGACGATACAGCGTCTCCTCGGCAAACAGGCCCAATTAGCATGGGATCGATAGGCGCGGTTGATGCCGATCTCCTGTCAACTGCACCGCATTGCATAAGCCCCTGTTATCTAATCTAAACTTAATGAATGCCTCGCTACTATCACAAAAATGAGTTAACCCCCATATTAATGTGAAAAATCGGTGACAGTTTTATTAAGATTAATCCTGACGTCTGAAATCTGTCCATTGAGATTTGATGATTCGTGTTGACGCATCATTCGATAAAATAATAATTAAATCTTTTTACATATTTACTACATTCGTTAATTAATTTACGCTAAAGACTTTTGTCATCAAAATTTGTGTATAATACACAAGTTGATTACAATATGATTTCATATTATTTGCTTTACTTACGGTATTATAATTAAAAGTATTAACTTTCAATAACGTACTAAACATGCTTAACAATTATACTTAACTAATAATAAAATAATAAAGAGCCAAAATCTGCAAATTAAATATTAAATACAATTGATACCTACAGGTACATGACATCATCATCCACCAGTACTCATCTCAATTTTTTGTTCCCTTCGTTATGTCAGTGTCTTCAACGCTCTTCGATCATATGCCATCTCAGTGGAGAATTGATTTGAGGAAAATCGCTTTTTAAAATTTCACGTATTGTTCGTCTAGTTTAGTTTTCTTCGGTCTTCATCTTGTCTTTCAACTATTTACATTCACACTTACAACTCTTCTCGTTATATGATTTTCTCATTTAACCATACCTACTCTGTCGGTTGAGATACAAAACTGAAAACAAAAGTTTAAAAAATTATTTTCTTTGAATAAACAAACAGTCAAGAAGAGGAAATTTAACTGGTATTTTCATGTAAGTGCATTGATTTTTTTTGGTACTTATATCGCTTTTGGACACAGTGAAATAGTGACACATAATAGTACATAAATAAAAAGTAACTGGGAGATTGATCTCACCGCATACTCTAAATCGTTGGGCTTAGAAACATTAAATTTTAAGTTTTTTTTAAAGTAATTATGCTATGTACATATTCACGACATACTAACATATTAGATAGCCATTAATTAACTTTATATGTTTTCGAAATATTTATCTACTTAGAAATGTAACGTCTGATCGTGGCACACATCAGAATCAATTTGACGTTATTCATTTTATAATTTTTACAATTACAAGTAACTGTATCTGGAAGAATATTGAATAAAACGTTTTTTTTTGCTTAAAATATAATTTGAGGTAACAACAAAGTATAGTCTTCAACATTTTGGATATCAACATTATAGGAAAGGTTGTTGATTTATATAATGGAAAAACTGTGACAATTACCTACCTCGTTATAAATACTTACATTTAGATTCGTTTGGTTCTAGTCACTTTTATACTATATTATGATTATGGTGAAGAGATGAGATGAGATCAGCGATTGCATCCACTGTTCCACCTTACTTAATAATAGTTCTACTGTCTTTTCCTCCCCAACAGTACGAGCGGAGTCGCAAGCAAAGCTTAACATATCTATATAATATAAAATAATAGTTGTAAAAGTTAATATAAAAACAACATTCCAACAAGCATTTATTGCGTAGTTTAATAAAGTCCACAATTAATTTAGACACGCAAGATATCTATAAAAGCAATCTAAACTAAAGCCATCGAAATCCGATAATATGAAGTCATCGACCTAAACAGGCACTATTTATCCGATGTCCGAAGCTCATTCAGTAGATGGGCACAACAATTTTCACATTATTCATGCCATCTGAATATTCCAACATCAACTTCACCCACCATTAATTGTTATAGCCAGCCTTAAGTGAAACGTACAGACGTGAAGGCTCACGAACAATACTTACAAGTTTTTTGGTTTTAATAACTTAAAAATTTTATAAAATATTGTTTCTGTAACTTCTATTAATAGAATCTTCTACAGTGTTAGTGTAAATTATATAAATTGATTATGGTGTGTATAATATTTGACGAACACTTTATACGTATTACAAGTACAGTTAATAATCAAAATTACATGAAATTATTTATATTTTTTCTTTAATTTCCGCTACATCTTGAGATAAATTAATTCCCACATTGAGAACATGGAATATGAAAACTTTGTTTTATTTTTCGTTCAAGTTAGCCGTGTGTAGCGATAACATGTTTTATGGAGGCAGCCTTCGATTCGTGAAGCCCATCGTTGTTTATTACAGCCGTGTGAATATTGATTTTTGGGTCAACAGCTTCACTCTGTATTGTGTTGGTGGTTTATGCTTCAGGATTTTATTTCTTTAGTACTGGAGCGTGTGTCGAATTGTCTGAAGTGTTCATAAAATGTGTTACATAATTGTTGCGCTACGAAACAATTGATTATGCAAATCATATTTAGTAGAGTTTACTTCAATATACTGCATGTTGAAATTAAGATGTAGTAGATTTTTTTAAAAATATTATTTTGTTTCAGATACAAGGGAGACAGGGTTTGTGAATGCAATCACGGCAGCTGGCGTTACTTATGCTATCACACGGGCATGTACAGCTGGCTCTCTTCTGGAATGCTCATGTGAAAAGGTTAATAATGATATGATATTTATAAATTGCTTCAATTAAATTCAATTAATTTCAAAGTGCATCAATAAGAACAATATATAAAGATAATTTTAAACTATATTAAATACGATCATTTCTTTAAAATTAATAAATCAAATATTTGTTTGTTTCCAATATACATAGTAATTTTTGTATAACTTGTTTATTTAGGAAGTTCCAAAACCCAGAAGAGGAAGAGTAACTCAAGTACCCCAACCTCCGTCTCCTGTACAGACGGACAAATGGCAATGGGGAGGTTGTAGCGATAACGTTCGATTTGGCCTACAGAAGTCCAGAGAGTTCATGGACAGTCGATACCGAAAAAAAAGCGATATTAAAACACTTATCAAACTGCATAACCACAATGCTGGGAGGTTGGTTAGTAACATTTTATATGTAATACGTTGATAAGGGTTCTCACATAATACCGTATATAACAATAAATCTGTAAACCTTAATTTAGATCGTATTTAATTTTCAATATTTAAGGTTGATAATTTTTCAGGTAATTAAAAATAATATGAAAGTAGAATGCAAATGTCACGGGCTCTCAGGATCGTGTACTCTACGTACATGCTGGTGGAGGATGCCCACTTTCAGAGAGGTGGGAGATCGGTTACGTGATAAATTCGAAGGTGCAGCCAAGGTAAGGAATTAATAAGATAGTATATATTTTGATAAATTTACATTTTTCATTTCCTTTTATTTAACAGGTGATTTCGAACAATGACGGCGATAATTTTATGCCTGAAAGTCCAAATATTAAACGACCGGGCAAAAAAGATATTATTTATTCTGAAGAGTCGCCTGATTTTTGTACACTAAATTTGAAGACTGGATCTCTGGGGACCGAAGGGCGTCAGTGTAATATAAGCTCGGCTGGGACCGATAGCTGTGATCAACTTTGTTGTAGGAGAGGATATGTACAAAACACTATCAGGGAAGCTGAAAATTGTAATTGTCAATTTAAATGGTGTTGCGAAGTGATCTGTGAGACTTGCTATGTAAAGAGAGATATACAAACGTGCCTGTAATGTGATAGATAATATTATAACACAATTTTAATAAAATATTTTTAAATATATACTTTTATTGAAAGTGAAATTATTGTTTTTAATTATTTTTCTCCTCGTCGCCTGTTTCATAATCCGATCTAGACAATAATTTCTTCTTCAAATTATATTTTTTACCATATGTAACCGTTCTAGTAAATTTTAATAATGTCACTTTTTTTTCTGATTTTTTGGATAATTTCTTTTGTTTAGGAGAGTTAATATGTTGGCTTTCATTATCAGAATTTGATCCAGAATCGTTTTTGGTATCATTACTTGCTTTAAGTTTTACTTTCTCAGTAACTACATTTTTAATTTGATTTTCATTGTCTGTTTCATCTTCAATTTGTTTATCTTCTATTTCTATTTTGTCTTTACTATCTTTGAGTTTTACATCAGTTTGGTTACGATTAACATCCTTTTCATGTTTAAGTTTACTACCCTCACTCGAATTAACTTCCATAGACATATTATTAGTTTTTTCTGACGAAATATCATCAGAATGAGTTGGAGAATATAGTTTTGCCGGTCGTTTGTCAGATTTAGTTGCGGGTTTATAATTACTAAAGTTTGATCCAGTAACAAATAGTTTGCTACATTCCGGAACCTTAATGTGATTCTTGCCTTTATATGATATATAATTATACACAGTTCGGATTTTTTTTATATCCATAACACTTAATCCCTTACCTCCCTCTTCATAAGTTTCTGGGTTCTAAAACAAATCAAAAAGCATTTTATTCTTTTGCTTTTCTCACAAATAAGTAGAAATTAATCCTCTTGCAGTCGAATTACTATATTTCAAAGTTAAATCCTTCGAAAGTCCTTAAAATAAATATACCTTCGGTGAAATTGTTTCAGCTCCATTTAATGTATACTTGTGTGTGTTATAATGACCACCACTAGCAAAATCATATTCCAATTTATTGAACATCCACTCCTCAGGTCGCATTTTTTTAAATAAATAATGTTTGTCTGTAAAGTAAATACATATTAACATTTACCACTTAACTATGTATTAGAAAAGGTATAGTAAAAGTAGATCGTTTTTTAAAGTAAAATTATTCTACCGTTTTAACGTCCTATGACATGAACAAGCATACTGGGTGCATATTAATTTTCATCCTGTTATTTTATTTTAAAAAAAGACATCATAGGTAGTAAGCAAGCATCTACTTAATTGTTGCCACATAACAATGCAGAAATTTTTCTATATAGTTATGTAGTTAATAAAGTAACACAAAACCAAAATAGTAACCATATTTTTATAAATATATTATAAGTAACATTATATAATTTCCGATATAATCTTTTGAAAATATTGGAAACTAAATGTAGTTTATACCAAGCAGTTTAATAATTATGAAGTACAGTTCGTTACCTGGCAAAATATTTTTCCAATTAACAGTTATATAGTTATCACGGTCAGGAGAATTATGCTGAGGAGCCACACCCACCAACGACAAGATAACTTCAGCTAAATCTTCCGATTTAATACAGTCATATCCCAGAACTACTCTCTGAATGAAAGAAAGTTTATATGTATGTTACACAAAAATTATAAGAAAAAACAATGTCTTATTTATCACCCTGAGTTATAAACCACTTTTTTGAAGGTAAACTATTAAAAAAATATATTCTGATTGGTTGATGGTGTGATAATCGGTCAATCACAATTATTTTAAACACAGTTAAACCTTTTTAACTTTTACTGGAAGGATATTCAGAACCAGCTCGCATAACTCAAGTAGCAAATTCAAGTACTGCATTTTTTATTTGTTTCGTTACCTGTACTCCTTCGCTGGTAAAATTTGAATAAGAGACGTCAGCACATCTTAACCGACCCTTTCGATTAAGGAAAAAGACCCAACGATTTTGATCATCTTCAGGCGGTTGCGGAATCTCCATAAAACGTAAACCAGTAACCTTCCCTATTTGATCTAAATAGGATCGAATTCTGTCTCTTAAGACTTTGTCTAAAATAATGCAACGACACATTATATGATGTTATTTAATTATAGAAGTTTTAAATTCCACGTGCAAGCGACGTGTAAGTTTAAATGAATCAACAAATAGACCAAATGTGAAATAGTGCCAAAATAGTATGTAAATTGAACTAATATACCAAAAGAAAAATCATCTATGTAGTAAGGTATGATTCCTTGGGGCCATATGTGATATGTATGCATTTCTTTTTCAGTCAAATCGTAGCCAGCGATTTCATCCAACGCATCTATAATATTTGGTTTCATCACAGAGGCAATAACGTCTAAAATAAAAATATATTATTCCGATTGTGGTAGTGAGTGTAAGTGGAATGAATATACAATTTGATCTCAAGAATAGTAATTGCAATTCACTACACTTATTATCAAAAAAATAATTGATTTTTCTTTATTATTGTTGTTTATGAATCTATAGATAAGATCTATATATAGATGTAATATAGATGTATGTAAATAATGAACTGTTTGTATCTGCTCGAAAATTAGAATTAAAATTTCATGATGGCTTGTTGGTATCGTGTTTAGTCATAATGAATCAAAGGTCGTGGGATCGATTCTTACGTAGGACAATTATTTGTATGAACTATCAGTATTTTGGTTGTATTTTATATATCTAATCCTATTTAACTTACCATTCGTACATAACAAGCAAAGTGTTAAAGTTACCCGCCATTGTATGTTATCGTTCCTTAACATGGCTCGATACAAGCAACAATATACTCACCGCATTTATTACCAATAAATTTTATATAGCGGCAATAAAATGTTTCAATTTACAACAAAATGAACAGAAAACAATGTTTATGGTATAAATATTATTGTGACAATTGACGTAATCGGATTGTGATATGTTGTGTTTATTTCTCTATCTACCCTCATACTGTTCATACTATTATTTACTTAAGTAATTAACAATATTGACATTCACTAAATGGTGATATTTTATTTATAAAAAAAAACATTAAAAAATGCTAAATATTGTTATAAAAATCAATGTTAAAATCCGTTCAAAGTTTAATTATGTTGATAAATTAAAATTATTCCTTAAGATCAAAATTAATTTTGATGAAAAAATTATTTTACGCTATTTCAAATTCAGCCACGCCATTCGTATCTCTTATGACATATTTCTCAGTTCATAAACATAAATTTTCCCGTGCGCACGATACTCGTGGGAACGGGCCCGGGGCACAGCGACCACCAACACCGAAAGACTTTTCACTTTCAACAACCATACACATAGGAATATAAGCTTTATGAATACACAATAAAAGTGGATTTGCATTAAAATTATATACTTTTGTTAGAAAATAAAGCCATTTCAGAAAATTGCGCGCTATCAAAAGCGGGCTCTACGGTTGCGTTCGCAATAAAACAAAATGGCGGAGATATGTCAGTGTCCGTTTCGTTCTGAAGTACATTCACATAAATTTAAAGATGAAAACATCACCATACATCGAAGAGAACGTTGGTTACTATTAAACATTCCATGTCGCATTGCCAATAAATGATTTGTTATCGTCTTTACACATTAAGTACCATTATAAACAAGATTAACATTAATAAAACGCTTTGGGGATATTATGAAATCATTTGACGTGATTGACGGGCAGCGTTTAAACAAAAATATTATTTGTATTATACAACTATGATACTTTGTTTTATATTAGGGGTTACAGAGTTCATTGCTGATTACGATGTTATTAGCGTGTTCAAGCCTTAAAGCGGCATACAATTGCCGTGTTGCTGTTAATATGACTATAGTAATAAGTGTTTTACTATTTGCATTCCAAACTATCAATTACTCAAGTAACTAATGAGTTAATCTAATATGAGTATTTTCTATATGAAGGAGGGTTTGTTTACCTAGTGTCTTCAGTGTCTTACTACCACATTAGGTAATATATAATAATATATCATATTAGAAGCGGATGATATAGAAAAACCAATAAACTTATAAAATGTGATTTCATTTATTGCTAATGTTCTTTGTTGATAATTTTGTCGATTACATATTTTTTTGTATGGTCTTTATTAAGACAAAAAGAATCTATGAAAGTTCTTGCTGGTTTTACCCACGCTTGGCTTATCTGCTGGTACCGGTGCGTAAAGGAAATAATTTTTGTATTTTATTCTTTTGAAGCTTATATTTATATAACCTATCTCATTGTTTTTGTGTTATACTTGAAGAAACAAATAGTTATAAAAATTACACAAATTTCTGTTTACAGATAGGTTTCTTGTACCTTTAATGATGAATTCAATAATGTACTGTGTGATGTAATATTTGGAGTAAAAGTGTACAATTTTATTTTAATGGGTGTACTATATTACGTATCTTTAGACCCAATATTATATATATTTTATTAAGGTCAATAAATATTATGAATACACTTTTAGAAATGTTTTCATTTTTATGACATTATTCGAAGTGAATTCAATAAAACGATAATATTTTTGATCAATTTTGTATTTTCAGTAACAACTAATCAATATTTTAATCATAAATAGATACTAATGTACAACCAATATCGTTACAATAATACGTCAACCCAAAACAATGGTTACTGGACGAAATATAATTTCAAATAGGTAAATTCACTATACAATAATAGCATTTGAGATTCAGACAAGTTCAGCTGATTTCATAAGTATTGTTTATCTAATATTAACAATAAAAAGCTACATTCACATAAATAACTTAAAATTATTTTAATAAAAAATAATATATTGTACATGCATTTTTTACACTGGCAATTAGTAAGGCAGAATACTTTAAAATTAATGAGATATTTTTTAACATTGGCAATTGTTAAGGCAGAATACAATAAAACTATGCATTATCTGTCATCGTTAAAAGAAGTTGTGACGAATTTTGGATGACAGATTAAAAAATTATAAAAGTAATTGATTTGTTCGCTAATATTTAAAATTGTATTTGATCCAATTATGAAATAATTAAAAGAAACTTCAGTCTTTTCACAATAATAGTTTAGTTAATTTCATAAACACTTACACACTGCAAGCCGAATATAACATACTATATATAAAATACCACTCGGTACCAATAAAGGAGGTATCACAGATATGGTCATCAGTTGGTATCGCCAAATAATAAATACCACCCACACGTACCATCATAAATATCAATTGAAGTTTGGCAACACCAAGACACTGTGATAAGGCATAAGAAACTAGGTCAAATAAAGACAACTATACACTAGACGTTCTACACGGTTAGAAAATTTTTATGTATAAATAAAAACTTATTTAATTGTATTTAAAATATACACTCCATAACGTCCAGGAACCTAAACGTAAAATTGATTCATTATGTACTTGGAAGTTAATTATAGACTTTAATAAATACCTTAAAACAAATGGAATTAGCGCAACCGACGCCTTCTTGTTATATTATATATGAAGCTCAATCCTATATATTTCCTATTCTATGTATATCACATATGAAATATCATTTACTTTAATAAAGCTTAACGTCTTATTTTCGGACTATTTTAACTGTGATAACTTTGAGTTTTATAAACTGTCAACGATAGGACATCTGAGAGGTAACATTTAGTTAATATTAAATCTATTTTGTAACGTGAATGAACTCGTAATAAAATTGTATATATCATATTGAGTGTGTTTAGTGAAGATCCTTTATCGAAACACTAGAGCTTATAATAATAAATAAATAATGAATTAAAACCACAAGCGGCCATTTAAAATATATAACAAGTGTCAATAGGGCTTACGTGCATGTTTATCTTGATATATCGGACGCAACACGCATACAATATTATATATAATACTGATTATTTAATTCATTTAATATTTAATTAAAATTCTCGAGAGCGTTTATCTCGTAATGTGGGACACTTTAACGATGGCGCTACTTATTCACTGATAAAGCGAAGTGCAACCTCAACCACCGGACACCCAATAAAAAACTTTATGTTAATGCTGTTTAGACACAAATTCCATCAACCGATCAAATAATTAATATAAAATTATAATTATAAGATAATTTCGCTCTCGAGTCTCACAACACTAAATGCGACGTACACCCGACGCTATAAAATAGAAAGTATATAAAACTGGAAATTATCAACATCTGAAGTACCTACACTTCACAGAAATATTGTATAAATTATAACTTTATAATGATATTATATAATATCATTTAAAGTAGTCTGGTTCATGTCGCCCGGGTGAGTAGTCACACATTATCTTAATATGTTTAAAATATTCCAGGCCGCAAAGGGAAACCAATAATCCCAATTTCTATTCAGATGGAGTTGAGTTGAATAAATAGATAGTGAACTGGTATCATTAGTATCCCATCGACGGCGTCAACGAAAACCTTTACTAGATCACATGTTTACACTTAATAGCCAAATAAATTAAATAGACAAAAAATACTATTTCACAGCGGATTAAAAATAAGCGTTACATAGAAATTAGTATTTACATAAGTCAAAATGAATTAAGCTCCGATGGGGATAATATATGTACACGGTTTCAATCCGCCATTGAATTTTAATCAAGTTCACTCCTGAGTTTGAGTCACAAGTTCACTAAGTTTCTTGTGTCGTTCGCTAGCGTGTGTGCGTGGTTATGTCTATAAACACGTGTGTACTACTTTTTCCGTGCGACACAATTTACATTTAACATCGCAGCACCAGTGGAACGTACAATTACACCGTTCCACGACGAACATTGTCTCCGTCCGGTAACCGCGGCCACAACACATCAGGTCGCAGCCGTCCACGCCGATACTCGTGTCGTTGCAGGCACGTCCGTGTGTACCCGGAATGCCCAGCCTTGGGTTTTTTTCGCAGAAACCCGGTGACGATTCTAGGTATACCAAGTCTTTTACCCCAGGTGTCTTGTGGTCAGGATTATGAGGCCGAAGTTGAAATCTATATCGGTCTCTTCGTGGAACTCTGTGCGGTGCTGCGTCATTCCGTTGTACCGGCGCTTCTACTTCCGTGTTAGGCATCACTACCCGTGAAGCGCCGTCGAATCGATCTTTTAGCGCATCTCCCACTGAGCGGAAACTCGGTAGCCTCATCCAGCAAGTTTTCACTGTGCAAGACCCAGACATACCGTGGCATTTGCATTCCTGGCGCATCTCCGTTTGCACGTGCTGTGGACAAAGATAGATAATTAATTTTAAAGTCAAGAAAACATCCGAGCTCTTAATTTATTCAATCATGTGAGGAGGTCTATAATGATGTCCAAATATCTTTAAATTCCTTCGATAAGCGCCGATGGAGGTGATCGATGATCTTTAAAGCATACTTCATCGATCGCATCTTACGATCGAGCAAATTGTTACAAATCGTAAAGAGGTGGGCCGGTCGTCACCGCGTGTGGACGGATCATAAATCATGCTCTACATACATTCATCATTCTAAGAAGGCAGATAAATGACGCGAGAATGGAGACAGTAAATATTTTCCTATCCTTCAAGTGTATACGCTTCGTAGAAAATGGTTGAGTTTTTTTTTATTATCATGTAGATAGGGTTGCGTTATACAGTCTAGTGTCTAAATATGTGTTAAACAATTGATGGAATGTTCTGAATATTCATCAGGTGGACACCCAATGCGTTCGTCGTGACAGGAATTAAGCGCGTTTGTTAATGATGCGTTTGGGTGGCTCGTAGCGCCTGAAGTCCTTTTTGATGAATTTAGGAAGGTATGGACAGTGGGTATGCAAATGTGGGTGTGCGGTGGGAGGGAGATGTGCGAGCGCAACGAATGGGTGCGTGTTGCGCAGTCGTCGTGCGATGGGCCGAGCCGCTTGACGCATAATTAATTTTAGACTTAAGCGACACGTCAAGAAGCTGACAATCGATCGACACCCATAATGGTAATGTAAACACATGACGACATATCAGCTGTCGACAGGCACTCGTATTGTTTTATTACACTCACGCCAGCTACCGCACGATTGGATGAATCGTTAATACAAGTAATACTCAAGTGCGGACACTTACCATTCTGCCGGCTTCATTGTTATGCAAGTTCATTTTTTCTCTTAGCGTTTTGCCTCTTTCGCCGGTATCGACGAATTCTCTGCTAAATCTGAATCCGAAGCCGATGTTGTCGCTGCAGCCTCCCCATTTCCATACACGCACGTTGGCTGCGGTTGCGGCACGGGAGCGATGCGGTGCACGGTCGACGTGAGAATAATCGCAAGTGCAAGATTCTATCGCGCCCTCTGCGCAGGCACGGGACACAGAATGTGTCACACCCGCGCTTGTTATAGCATATATGAAGGCTGTTTCACGACAACCTAGAACAAAAGAACATATAAGAACACTCAATATAAATATATATATATATAAATATATATATATATACATACATATATAAATTTTATGAAAAGGTAAATTGATATGCAAAGTCAGGTGCAATTAATATCATCTTAGATTTGTATGGTTGCTTTTTGAGAAGGATCAGTAAATATTTCATCGATATCATTTTGAATCTGATAATGAAAAAGTTTGGCTTTTAATATGCCATTACAATTAGCGCGCTTTGTTTGGAAAGCCATATATTATCTTACGACATATTTCCAAAGTATTTTGATTATAGACTGCCATAAACTTATAAAAGGCAGGTATCAAACCTTGCTTCTGGCTTAATATTGTTGTTTTTGTAATAAGAATATACACTTTATGATATTTTCGGTTAGGCATGTTTGGTATTCACATAATTAATTCATGCCAGCAACACAGGTACCCATATTTTAGTCAAATTTTATTATGGCTTAGGGCTAAGAGATAAAAAATAAGGTAGAATCGCATCGTATTAAAACAAAAAGAAATAACATGACTATCAAAATATTATTGTTAGTTACGACTTTATTATAACGCCCAAGAAAAATATAAATTAGTGACAGAACAAATTAAATAAATCCTAATTCAGAGTAATTATTGAAAGAACTCGACCCACGGACACAAAAGGAATCGATACATTCATTCATCTTCAAAACGAATACATAAATCGATGCTCTCATCCCGTAACGAATACTATAAATAATTAATGGCCCGGCATTAGAATCAAATACTCATAAAATACAATTAAAAGAGAGAGAGGGTATATCTCGAAGATTCGAAAATAAAGAAGTGCATCTTACCTACCCGGGAGATTATAAATTTGATCATTACAAGTACTGGCGCGCAACGAATCTCTCCACAATATCGATACCCATCAACGATCTTAAAATCGATAAAAATGGTCCTATCTCGAGTGATCTTTCTTAATCGTCGAATGTGAAATTAACACGTTATGCTTTAACGACTACATTACAACTTTCGTTTATTTAATGAACATTTCATTGATTGCCTACAATTCAGGTAAGTCGGGTGAGTCGAGTAAGTCAGGTCAGTCAGATAATAAAAATAATATATGCGTAATATTTAAAATCGTTTATAAACATGCCGAGTTAGTTTCTAATAATTATCATCTATTATAATATGACTGACTCATCGGATATTCTCGCTTCTTTGTCAAGGTTATTGTGGAATTCCTCGTTGAAATCGAAAGTAGTCCGTTGACTGACCATTTACCTTAATCATAATTAAAAACGGACAGTTATATAACATTTCGTTTTCTAAACGTATAATAAATAATAATATAACAGATATAATAAATAGAATCATTTTGTCATTCATCTGATAATAAATGTATAAATAAGAAGTATACTATAAAACTTAATCAAACGTAGGTATTACAGAAAATCTTCTCGGGTGGGCTTCCGTTATTTTTTACAAATAAAAAACTGTTTTAAATTTAAAAATTATAAGCCACATTTATTATTACCTTTATATATTAGGTACAAAGGGTCCACCGTCGTTATTAAAGACTCAATAAGCAAATGAAATCATTTTTTTATTGAGTTGTCATCATGCACCGATATAAATTACTAAGCGCACAGACGTCCATGTTTATTTTTTGTTTCGCTTTAGGACGTTACACAAATGTATTTCATTCAGCAATTACTTGAGAGGCTTTGTCAAGTTCGCCATCTTTAAATGATTGGATAATAATTCAGCAATTAAGAATATTCGATTCGACAGCCCATACATTATTCGTATTATTATTATACTTATAAATATATTAAAAATAATAAAACAAGTTAATAGTGTACTAATTTGAAACATTAAATGAATATTAAAATGCGTTATTAATTTTTACTAATCAAAATGTTTATCAATATAATAAAAATTTAACGAGTATTAATAGTTGATTTGGAGGTGATATGTTCACGGATTGTTGAGTACGAGCCGACGGGGTGTCCTGGCCAGGTGGGCGACCAAGGCCTGCACTCAGACACCGATCTATACATCTGGACACATACACCCGCTGAGATTTTTATTTCCATACTATTATTTTATCTCCGCTACGACATAACGAAATCCCATTATCTTACCAATTAGGAATATATACAGCAACCGGAATATCATTTTTAATTGGTCTGATATGTTTATAAACTTCTGTCTGCGTGATTCACGACCGAACCTAACTCGTTTGACGTGACCGTGTAGTGACTCTTTGTTCTGCTCTAATACGAGATGAAATATTTATGTATTTTATAAATAATTCAATTTATTTTGTTCGCTTTCCTGACCATCGATTTACTGCGACCATAAAGAGGATTGTTGCGTTTTGCGAATAAATCGCGACTTAGAAAAATTATGACAGATGTGAGGAGACTCCATCCGAGGCATCCCATTAGTCACGGTATTAAATAAAATGTAGATACTTTTATGGACCTAATTAAGTATCCAAACAACTATAATCCGACATCCATACATAACCAAGTACAAATAATCAAGAGACACGATAATACTTATAATACACTTCTATATAAAGCATTTGTAATTAAGTTTCGCTATTATTTTATTGAAGCAATTCCACCACATCAAACCGCAGTCAAATAAGAACAAACATGAGTAATGCGAATCTATAAAAGTAAATTATTATTATAACTGATAATAAAGTGCTGTCGGTGGGTTATCTGTGCGGATAATAAATGGTCCCCAACTCTGTTTACAACGCGAGCACCGAGCGATAATTCCGTCCCAGTGAATTGGCAGTTAAGGCGACGCGTTGAGAATTTATAAAAGTCAAAAACTCATAAATCCTAAGTGGTGACCGCTCCACCGCTCAGTGAAATAAAACTTAATCACTGTTGACATTTGATGAACACCTGGACCCAGAGGATACCATTAAATAATTCATAATGAATGCCCTAATTAAATATCTTCCCGTCCGCATTTATTAAGTCATCATGCAGAGGTGTTTCGAAAAGATTAATTTAAAAGATTGACGATATCGCGCGACATGCCACATGTAACTTAATATTTATGGCGACTTCATATTCAAATTTGATGAGATGTAATTACTCAAAATAATCATAAATCACATGTTTATAATATGATGTTTTACCGGTTTAGTTTTGACCTCAATGATGATCACGTCTTTTATTATTAACAATTTATTTCTACGTTTTAGAACTAAAAGTTAAGGAATTGTTTAAAGAAGAAATAATTAAGCCATAAAGCGTCAAGAAAAGATCCTCGAAATGTAATAATTCATTTTCGCTATGCCGTGTTCGGCTGATAATTTCACATTGAATCCTTGGCAGTGATTCTGGTACGACAATTCGAAATTACTTCGGTCATATATCACTCATTGTGAGTGGCACAAAGCGCTCGGGGCTACCACTCGCTACCATCCACTCACACCTATTGACAATGAACAATCACATTTGTTTTGAAACTACACAAAAAAGTCAAAATAATTTCCTCTTAAGGACCACTGTCTATAAATAACAAAAGGTAATTAATATCAAAAAACTGTTGTCATAAATATATAATAGTATTACAAAGAAATAAATATAATTTTATCTTTTCATAATATCACAAATTGATATAACTTAAAAACAATTTAAACCTCACAAAACACAAAACGCTTATCTAATTGAGCATTAAATATTTCGTCGAGGGCATTTTATATCCGTTTTATTTGGATGCCCGGTCGTTTTATACGTTTTATCCACCCACGATGTTGGAATCTCGGAGGCTAACATACAGATCTTCAAAACAGGAAATATTTTGAGAAAGGTCGTTTTATTGGCCGAGTTACCTGCCATTAGAAGCTGCGATAGGTGTAAACTCAGCTTCCGTGGAGCGTGTACGATTACAGTCGCTTCGCCAAACGACGCCACAGGAGGCCTCGCTGCGGGGACCCGGGCCATATATTTTTCTATTCTCAAGTCAACAATGACCTGATCTATAAAGACTAGAGCTTTGTCCCCTTGTCATCATTTGTGTTAATACGATCCTTGAGGTTTACACCACAATAACATGAAGATGTCGCATCAACTCGTCAATAGCGTGTCGACGTGTATATTAGTAATTATTCTTATTCCATCCGGGGGGGCTTTGTTCGACAGAACTATAATTATTACGACCAAACCCTATTCAAAGATTTCGGTGCTTGAACTGTTTTGAGATTCAGAATAATATTTGCGATTTTTTCTTGATGAGTTACGTTGTATGAGCTCCCGCCGCGATGTGTTGTCCGTTTTTATGCGTTTCTCAAATGAACGTAATTACAATGTATTAAAAAGTTTATCGGCAGACATTTGCGGCCGGTCTGTATTATAGGTGCGCGATTCGCCCGCCCTGCCTGCCCTTAATAAAGTAATATGCTCTAAATGCACACGCATATAACATAAATTATGTATTGCTTTTTGCTCTTTTTATCAAGTGAAATTATTACTACGGTGGTCCGTTCTGTATCTCGATTTTAATTTAGAAAAAAATATACACGTCTGTATATAGTTTTGTTGGAATATAATATCAATATTTATATTGCTCTAGGCGTTTCATTCTTCTAAATGTCAGACTGTTATTTTATTGCTTTGCTCTTGAATGACGATGTACTTCATGAATTTTATAGTTACAATTGCTTGTCTCAGCGATTTACATTAATATAAATCTATCTAATCTAAAAATAATCTTAGATTTAAAATCACTCTGATTTAGTGAATGAACAGGTCCATTGAAATACCCACCAGTCGCTTGCCGCCGGCTAGTGGCGATCGAAACTAGTTTTTTTTCTCTTTAATTATTAATGTTATGTAAACATATAAATCTAATTGTGATTTGTTTCTAATTTATCATTAATTAATATATTATAATGATCTTCTTATCTCTTTATGTATTTTTTAAATGAATTAAAGTAACCTTCACTTGTCCCCGTTCGCCTGCACGCAATTCTTTGTGTTTTTCTATAATAAGTATATTAATGACAGTCGAGAATCATATGCACCGTTTTTATAAACTCAAACCAAGAATTATAATCTGTAAGTACATATTGAATGTAACATCTTAGAATATTTACAAAGACATTAAATGGTTTTGAGAAAGAAGTGTAAGTTAATAGAGAGGTCACTAACAGAAAGCGTTTGCGCGTTTCATTAGTGTAAGAAGTCGATGGGGTCAATAACCGTGGCGCACGAAACGAACATATCCCAATATCGTATATTCGAAATAAGATCGAATTAGACCGAGATACCGAGTCGAACGCTTTTAATTTTCAAGATAACCCATTCCGAACGCCTGACCCCAAGGAAAGCTGTTATTCAATATCTATTTTGATCCACCGAATGTTACGTTCATTTCCTATCCCATTTGTTTTGGTTTATAAAAAGTCGAGATACTTTTGATTTACAATACGATCTCTTTTTTGCTAATAGCGAATAATGTGTACGGACCAGATGTTCACAGTTCGCAGGCTCATAATAAGGCATATCGCGCACAAAGCTTCGAAATCGGACACCGGAGATAGGGCAGCCCTGATTTGAAATACAAATATAATTTTTACAGTCGCGAAATTAAACTTTTTTATTTTCAACCTTCCACTATAGAAAATAAAGCTTTAAATACATTTTTAAGACTTGAAAGCACGCAAGGTTAGTTGTTATAACATTTTAATTTTCGTAAGTGCACCTTTTATAAATTTAATCTCGCCTCTTTATTATAGCTTACGTACCCAATGCAGCATTGGCTAACTACATTCTACACGATACATTTTAAGTATTTCTTTTAAAATAATCTCTTATTTATCGATTATTATCTAACGCAACAGATATTTGAAAGTCAAAAATATTCGATCCCATATTGATTGTATTGTAAACAATTTTATAAATAGAACATTGTTTATTTTTTGTTATTGATATTCATCCAATCGAAATTAATTCACATTGAAACATTTAAAAGATTCCAAAATATCAAAATATCCAATCGATTATGGCCGTCCGTTAAAAAATGTCGTAATGAATCCATAATGGAAATAAATAAAAGGACTATCGTCGGAACGGGATTCGGGACGTCACTCGGTCCCATGTAATTGATCCAGGATGTTTTATCTTGATGAGTCCTTTATACGTGCCCCCGGCGCGCTACCCTCCCGGTGAATACAGATAACATCTCTTAAAAGGGTTGCCAACTAAAGATATCACTTAATTTGTAGCCACTCTTTGTAACTCAGATTAGGGGCTTGTAAAAAACATTTTTTTTTGTATCCAACTTAAAAAAAAAAAATACCAATTGAATATTGAAAGGAAAATTTTGATTATGTTTTTTAAAGATCGCTTAAACGTCTCAATGCATCGTAATCTGTTTTCTGTATCCACGATGGGTATTTAGAGATTATCTTCTTAAGTTATTTTTAATGTTTTGTTTTTTTTTCTTTGGGACAGAGTTGAGACAAACGACGCGTGTTCTCATATTCGCTATTGAAGCTTCGTGTTTTTTTGTAACACTGGCAAAAGGATAATCGTGGCTCAGGCATTAAGTTGTCAGTCTTTATCAAAATTTATTCTTAATTAAATCCATAATAAACAATTTATAAAACTAAAATTTTATGTTTATTAAGGCAATAAGCTCTGCAGTAGGTAAAGGCAACACGCAATATTCTGAATACATTATTATCAAATTAAAAGCATCTTATTCCGGTATCCTTTAGATGTCGTTACAATTATTTTATGTTATTTTTATGTATCATCGTTATTGTTTATTTTTTATTAAATATCATAATTTTGATATTTCTTGTAATTTGCGTTAAGTACCTTTTCTATTACCTATATATAATTAAAGTAATATATTTTAAGCTTACCTCTATCTACTATTTTGCCAAACATATTTTTGCCTCTCAAGAAGTTTCTGGTAGAACAGTTCCATCGTCTGTACTTGAACTGATGTTGGCATTCCGCTACCGCCATGCTGGCTCCCTTAGCCACTGCAGCAAGGACTCCAGGGTTCTCTCTGGCCAATCTTCTTTGCTTCCTTCTCAATGTTGCGTGGACTGCAGGATCCATGTATAACACCCCTGATGAAAGAGGCGAAAGGGCGTTCGGTTCGGCTGCTTTTGCTATTCCCCTGCGAAAAACACAATATTATTACAATAAAAACTCACGTTAAAGTGGCCTTACGTCTGTTAAAATGGCATGTAAAAGATTGTCTACAGAAACTAAACAAATGTAATACGATCTTAAACCATTAAGCAAAAAAATACCTACAGTACTGACACATGTAAAATGTCCTCATCGCAAAATACAATAGCAAACATGATCGAACCCCGAGATCTCTAAAAAATAAAACAAACAACTCGAACGCCACTTAAGGCAATGGTTGCAACTCGAAATGAAATGGTCATTTGGGAAGGTAAAGACAACAAACAATTGACGACCGAACTGTCAATCTGCAGACGTTTAGATAAATATTTGCCTCCCGCATTAATCCTCGAGGGCTGAGTGAGTAAATAAGACGAGACCGATCGACATCTCGCCCTGTTGACTCGGCACGGAACTTCGGCCTAATGTGTACAGATCCCAGTCACAACCCAGTGACATTGTCTCGGGCTACGTACATTGCTTGCGAAGCAGTGCCAAACTATTCTCCTTTGTTTTCAAGCGGGCCATGTACGTTTTGGAACGCATTGTTAAAGTATTCGGGATTTACCACAGCTTTCATAGTAGAGGGCTCACAAAAAACGATGGTTTGAAACCTAGAAATCGTATTACTTCTCTATTTACTTTTCTTTGTAGTCAAGTGTTACGTAAATATGAGTTCGTCGGAAATTTTCATTTCCTACGAGAATTCATGGAGACGCGGCATCGCTGTGCTCTTTAAACCATGATATGTTTTAGTTTACATTGAGAAAGAAAGCACTCGACGTTTTATATTATAACATTTATGGAATAATCAATTATGATACAATTGACAGTTTTATTTCACCTTATATCCAGTTAAGATATTAAAATATTCGTCACAAGCATTTTAAGTAGTTTATGTTTGATAATTGAAATGAAAATTATATTATGGGTGAAGCGCACGTTTCTAAATATCCTTTAATTATTATAAAAAATATATACTGTAAGAACATTCATTTGTTAAGTCCCTTACACTTGTCACTTTGGTAGGAAACCAAATAAGAGATCCTCAGGAAAATAATGAATAGCTTTCACGAGCAAGCGTTATGTTTAAACAAAGATAAAGACTCTGTGAATGTGTCAAAATAACAAATATTGTCTCCGGTCTCACTTGCCAGTGTAGTAATAAGGTTGTACACACTTTTGACTACATCTAACATTTTTACGTTATATTTAACTTACTTAATACGGTATTCCGTACTAGCAAAAACTTATACTTGGTATAAGAAATGTCTAATGAGATACTAAATGCTAACTAATTTCTGAACACATGTAATTTTAATTAAATAATTACAAGCATCGTTCTCAGAAACTAATTAGTGCTTAAAGGTACCGAATTGAATTAAAGGAAAGAGAAATTGATTTACGGAAAAGGTTTTTAAGTGGAAATACATACCGCAATCTGTATACGATTGTGACCAGATTAGGATGACACGCAAACAAAATACAGCCATATATAATTTTATATAAATGCGTAATATTTAAAAGCATTGGAGATGTTTCTTAATATATTAGCGTTTATTTATTAACTGTTTAGAATTAGCAACTGTTAGTCGTGGGAGGCGTTTATCCCAGGCATTGAATACAAATAAGGGATTTAATTCATATCTAGACGTCCTGTAATATCGCAATAAATTGGTCACCAGTATAACATGACACTTTAATCCACAACTCTAAAATCAAACATGTACAGCCCGCAGTTCTTTATAAATTGGTTTGTTTTTATCAATGACATCACGACGCATGACGCCATGCGATTTCTAAAGTAATGTAATATGTTTGATGTGTGATGAATACTAATTAAACGAGGTGTGGCGGTTTTTATATACCTTATGGTATCAGTTTGTGCGTTTATTTGTTACTTAACAGCGAATACTTCATACTATATATATATATATATATATATATATATATATATATATATATATACATATAAATAAAATTGAAGTGTCTGTTTGTAATTCCACATGAATCAATTAATAATTTGTAATGTAATTCAGTATTTCACTGAATGCATATGAATATATATTCGGTACTTACATTGAAGAATAAATTCTTAAAATTGTTGTCTGTCTGTTCGTTCTTACTAATCTCTACAACTTCACCATAACATATTCCGTACAAAGTCGTAGGTAAAGCTAGTAACAAATAAAATCCGAACGGTTTTATTTTATTAGAACTTATAACATTTTTGCCGACGGAAACTTGTCACTTGAGGGTAATATTCTTAAAGTGATAATAGATGGTCTATTATTAATTACTTGATAACACAAACAAGTGTTATTTACTGAATGCAATGCGCACGCGCCACTGTCACTGTCTCACTGATAGTGACTGATAACTTGGTTTAGACACCATAACTCTTTTAGAGGCGACACCATTTAATATATCTTAAAATAATGTGTGAAATATTTATGTTTTTGTTGAATATTAATATTGTTAATATGTTATTAATATTATTCTCGTGTTTTTTGTTAAATTTTTTTACTTGTACCTAAGTGCTTTAAATATGCAATTAATCTTTATTTAAAAGTCGATGATTGATTATATTCTCCGTCGGAGGAATAATGGTTAATTTGAGGATTGTTTTTTTTATTATTATTATAATTGTTTTTTTTAAAGACCTACAATACTTATACCTAATTTATTTGATTAAAAAATATGTTAGGGTTGTCAGATATTTTATTGTGTAATAAATTGTATGTTAAATTAATTAATTAGAATGTATCGTGATCTCGAATAAATAAATGTTTGTTTTATATGAGTTATAAATTTGAACGTTTAAGTTATACGATATAAAGATCTGTTAAATGTTGTTACATTTTAATTTTATACTAGTTTTATACATGACTTTGTTTGCGGAATATATTTATTTTAAATAAAATTAAAATATCAACTATCGAGTGGATTTTTTTTTAATCGGTCCAATTGTATCTGATTAGGAACAAACAGACAGATGGATAGATTTTTTTTATAAGTACCGTATATACTTTCACTAATGAAAAGCTATTAATTGTTATTATAAACAGACTTCATGTATATATACATTTGACAATTTTTTTATATTATATTACCATTTCTAGTAGATATGTAAGTCTATGTCCTGGGGATTAGGTGTATGGTGTCGCATACCAGGAGTCGGGTGATAGTGAGTGCAAATACAGATTTGACTAACGTCAGTCAAGGCATCTTAAATTTAAACTCAAATATATATAACATTATGGTCGGTAACATATATATCATTACGGTCTTACGGTATTTGTTTAGAAATTGAATTTATATGAGAATTATTTAATATTAATTTAATTGAAATATGAATAATAATTTATTTATAAATAAAAAGTCTACATAAAATACTTTACAGATAACACTAATTGTCAAGGTTTTTTATATATTAAAAATATATTATTTATTATAATAATACATAAACATATTAAGAAATTAAACTTAATTCATTTTCTAATAAAAAATTTTGTATATCGTAATATTAACATTAACTTACATCACCAATTATAATTTAAGTTGTCAACTCACCACCACATACTACCGCGTCCTCTCCTGGGTTTGCTCGCTTCGCACCTCAGACACAGATAAAGCACAATGAAACACAGCCACTTCATCTCGATGGGCGGACCCACGTACAGACGCGGTCGGACACCGCACAACACTGACTCCGCAGGCCGAGTCTCCCTAGGCGGAGTCGCCTTGGTGGGAGGCCTACCTGTACCGCCCGATTGGTCTCTTTTTTTATTATGCAATTAGATAATATAGCCTTTGTTTATAATTTTAATACAAATATCCTCGCTTCCTTTATTCGTATTACTTGTTTGTTATGACTTTAGCATTACCGATCTTTTATTGACCTCAGTCTTGAGATATTAATTTAATTTATATATATATTATTATAATGAACATTAGGTATATATTTTTAATAGAATACTTTCCTAATCAGTATTTCTTCTAATCCAAACAAATCAAAAAGCAAAACAAAAAGTCTGTCCATCATAAAGATATACATACAAATGAACTTATATGTGTATATATATATATATATATATATATATATATACATATATATATATACTCATGTAAATACTATCTAGACTTAGTTTTGACTAAGAAATACATTTCTATATAAAAAATACATTTCTAGAACCAGTATCTAAAGGGTAAAGGCTATATCTATTCTTAGAATAACAATAATTGGATCACAATTACATCTTGTTATGCAAAATTTACCTCATATTGTTATTTTATTGCTTTTTGTTTGTTATCAGTTCTATTATAATGACATTTACCTGAAAGATAACAGAGAAATACGGGAAGATATATATATATATATATATATATATATATATATATATATATGTGTGTGTGTGTTTGTGTGTGTGTGTTTGTATGTCTATCTTTTTATTATTACACTTTTTTGTAATATATAAAATAAAATAAAAGTTATATCTGTTTGTTTAAACTGAATTAATATTTTATAACAATGTTTCGTTCAAATGCGTTCATTCTTGATGTAACTTTCCGAGTGTCAATATCGTTATTGGGCGAGGCGGGTGAGATGCGCGCGCGCAGTGGGAGGGGTCGCGTCGACCAATCACGGCGCTCGCCTCGCTCGCTATACCACGTGCTCCACACTTATTACATTTAAAAATATATTCTTAATTCAAATTATTTATATTATTATTTTTTATTATATACAAAAATGGTTGTATCTTTTTTTATTTAAATTTTTTAAATTGTTATTTTTATTTTTTTTTGCAATAATAAATGAAATATTTACCGTTTACATGTATAACAACGTTTTAAATTACAATGTTCGTTAATACATTGCTAGTACTGACTCGCCTAATAAAGACATCAACGCGTGCGGTCCTCACGAGACTCATATCATGTTAATGTTACATTTAATTTCTTACAAATAAAACCATAATATTAATATATATATATATATATATATATATAAATTAAAAATTCTTATCTATAATATTCTGAAGTTATCTCAAGGACATATTTATAATACTAGCTGTGCACATGACTTCGTTCGCGTGGAATATGTTTTTAAAATAGTAGCCTAAATTACTCCTTATAATATCAGCTATACGACAGTGAAAGTCGTGAAATAGGTCGAGCAGTTTCAGAGATTACAAACAAACAGACAGACGTAATAAAAATTAATAAATATATTTTAATATAAGTACCTACCACATACTTTAATATACATTTAGTGAAAAGCTGTTAATACGGAATTACAAACAGACACTTCAATTTTATTTACATGTATAGATATTTTTAAAGTACTTAAATCTCGAGTGGTGTTAAAAAAAACGTGACAGCTGCGTGTCACGTGACAGTTAGGTTAATTGAAGATCCGTGTCACGTCACTACAGATGTACATACATGTGCTAAATACGATCACCTGCTTACAGACATTTGAATGTTAAATTATAGATTTATGAACAATTTTCATACTTTCATACTAACCAACTAACTAACTTTTATCCGCCAGTGAAAGTCCTATCAAAATTAGTCTAGCCGTTTCAGAGATTAGTCTAAAAGCAGACAGATATTGTTTTAAAGTACTTTAATAGCATTTAGTGATACGCTGTCAATTTGGAATTACAAACAGACAGATTTTATTTATATGTATATATATTAAATACCTTCGATATATAATCGAATAATCGACAAGTTAATCGACGATGGATTTAATCTCTCTCTCTCTCTCTATCTCTCAATAAAAAATGAGTAAAATGATGTTCAGAAATAACATTCTTTTAGTATCTTTTACACTATTATTGGCAATTATAGTTTTATTGGCTAATAAATTGTGAATGTCATAAAACAGTAGGAACAGCACAATTTACAACACCATTGTAATACACATAATGTAAGGCTTCATATTGTCATAATAAATCCCCATGGATTTTCATACAATTTAATATAATAATATAAAATTGATTTAAAAAATAACTCTTATCACAAGGTGTTAAGGTTTAATATCCTATATGAAATTATTCTTTTAATTTGGCCAATTCTTCTTCATTCATTGAAACAGAAGTGTTACTAATTAAGGACATTTATTCTTTGATGCACTTATTTTGTGTTATTGTAATTTGAGTCTTATACAACTTGTTTATGGTTCATTTTGATATGATTTTTTGTCAGTACTAACATTTCCTTTAAAAGGTACCATGAAATTTTAGCTTTTCGAACATGTAAGGACTTCATTATCATCATTGTTCCTGGAAAAACGATGGTTATAGCAAATTGATCCTAATTATAAGGAAATAAAGTTTATTTTATACTGTTCTACTTCAAGTAGCTGATTCCTCCCATATATCGTTAATAATGAGCAATTGTAAAGATATAAAAATACATTTTTTATTGAAATTTACAAATAAAACAATAAATCTAACTTATGTAAAGAATTTATTTTTAAATATTAAACAAACTGTCTATATATATATGTAAATATTATATATACTTTAAGAAAGACGTCATAAAACGATTTAGTCAGTTATAGTTAAGTTGTGAAGTACTTGTTACATTTAACCCCAATTCGTATACTACTAAGAAATACAAAAAACAGCCTCCTGCTAAAATAAACAAGTCAACCTGTGGATTGAATCACAGACTCCCTTATCTTAAACGCAAATATCGTGAGACAATAATAACAAATAACTTCCAGAATAAGAGATTATTCAATTGAAAATATACTCTAAATCTTGAAGTTAAGGTATATTTTGGATTAACTAAAATTTTTTACAATATCTTTATTGTTAAGAATAAATAAGTTTTATTATGTGTATAGATGCGAGTGTGGTCGCACTCCTAATTTGAAAGAACCTTCCGCCCTACAGAGGTTTATGGCTATTACCAATATGGCCTCCTTGAAGCAACGCCAAAATCGACATAAGATGATTTGTGTATGACGAGGCAGAATAGAAAATATTATTGACTTATAAATAATTAAGATTAGATGAATTTTTTTTTTTTTTAATTTTAATTTTAGCTAGCAACAATTTGTTCGCTAGGTATGTTTGTTTTTTTATTAAGTCAGCCGAGTCCTGGTTGAATTATAACCCTATAAATTAATAATAAAATATACGATGTCATCTCCTGTTAATCCCTTCGTTATTTCATGCACCAATGATATTCCACAATGAGTGGGTTCGAATTAAAAATATAATAAAATATTGCTTTCGGAAGGATCTGGTCCATTCGTAAAATGATTAATACGACAGGAAATGTGGTATTATATTTATACACTTTACTACACAAGTAACTTTATATCAAATGATTCATTAATTTTACAAGTTGTAAAAATGTAATTTTAAAACCGCAATATTCAAACTGAGGGAGGTCTATATAAACACTCGCAGACTCATTTTATATTACCATCTGTTAATGGTAGTCCGAACATTGTTTTCGGCAAAAACCACAAAAAAAAATTGAGACATCGAAATTCCTGTCCGCATTTAGGAGCGATAAAATCACCGCCCAGAGATGATATATCTCAGGTCCATCTACTAATAGCGTTTTAATACCGTGGGTTAGTCATTGGGTTACAAAAAATATTGAGTTATTATAAAAAAGTGGATCGGTTTCAGTGGTTTTAATATCTCCGGTGTTAGAAATGACAAGTTCATCTCAAAAAGATCTTATTGTGTAAAATTAATGATGTTTTCTTCTTAGAAATATTATTCTACATTAATAGTAGGTATAATATATTAAATACATGGCTTACGACGCCTCCAGATAATATTAATTTTAGAATATAACAATATTAAGCTCATATAATTAAACCTTTTTGCTTGTTTAGTAACTTAATATTAATCTGTGCACGCGATGTACCTTTTTTTAAAATCCTTAGCTGTCAGATGTCAAAATCATACTTTATTTTTAATCCCTCATTATAATAAACAGTGCAACAATATAAATTTAAAAGGTGTGATTTTTTCGCAATACTTCAACTTAATTATGACTAATGTAGTATTTCCAGTAGTTTCCTGACCACACAGGGTTGTGATTTTTTTCTTTTATTACTCTCGCTCCATACGTGCTAATTTACATTACAACGGCAAATGTAATATCACAGACGGACGGACAGGCATTCTTTTATATATTTTTTTCAAGTTTTTATTTTAAAAGATTATAGGTATATTTAAATTCTCATTTAATATGTGTTATATATATTATAAAGCAACAAAAAACCAAATGAACTACAATAAAGTAGGTTATGCCGTATTCGTTAGTTTAAACATCAATCTAACTTAATTATAGTGTTCATGCCAAGGTTAGTATTCGACTTTGCAAGGTTGTTGGTTGAAAGTGAACTCGAAGATTGAAGAGTGAATTTTTATACTTAATATTTATATAGCCATTTAAAGTTCGTAAGGAAATTGAGTCAATTATAGCAAACACAATGACATTGAAGTAAGATATGTTTAATATGAAAAATATGAATATTATATTAAGTTTTTTTTTTATTTGTCACACATTGTCCATGGCTTGGTGGCAGCGTCATTTAAACGAGGAGCATATACATATATATATATACATATCATGACATCTCTTTCCCGGGTGGGTAGACAGAGATCAAAGACTTCCACTTGCATCTTGACATACTTATTTCACTTCTTATATTCTCATAAGTCCTTTCATACACGCTCCGCAGGTCCTTGCGTTCTTCGAAACATCCTCAATCTGATCGATAAATGTTCGTCTAGATCTTCCCTTTCTGACGTTCCCATTCATACATCCCTTACATATCCAACTTGTCAATCTCATTTCGTTCATCCTCTCTACTTGACCGAACCATCTTAGCATTCCATTCTCAATCCTATTCACTACATTCTCCCACATTACAACGCTCTCTTATTTCACTATTCATTGTTTTATCACTAAATTTAACACCTATTTCAACTCTCTTATTACAACAGCATATCTTACTTTCATTCTTCTGCCACTATATCCAAGTTTCACTTTCATGCATTAATGTTGGAACTAACACCCCCTAATAACAGCCATACGTCTCTTTTTTTAAGACTTTTCGACCATTCGTAAAGTCATGTAGTGCACCATTTCCCATATTAATTACATTCACTCTCGTTTGAATTACCTTCCCACATCTTCCATCTCTTGTAAACAGAGAACCCAGACATACAAACTTGTTGAACTGACTTCTTTCTTATTTTTTTTCTCTCTTCTTTCTTCATTAATAAAAGCATTTCATTCCATAAAATTTTCATCTCTTTCAAATCCCATTACGTTACTTACATTCACTTTCATCAATTCCTCCATTAAAGCAGCATGCATAATACTTACCATCTCCTGTAACTCATCAGCTGATGACGCAAGTATTATTTGATCATCTGCGTAGAGAAAGGATTAGTAAATCGTAAGGACCATGGAAAGTCACTTCGCTGGATTAAAATAATACCAAATGACACGGTGAAGATTGATAATATAATTAGGAGGTTTAAACTCCTTTATCTTATACCTATTTAAATCATAAGAAACGAATGGATTTTGATATTAACCTACTATAATCTTCATTTTATTTTATATTCCGAAAACATTCGCAGAAAACTTTGCGAAACTAGACAAAAATAGGCGAATATTGGTTACATCACTAGTATGTTCTATTCGAAGTCAGAAATAAAAAGAAAATAATATTTGTATAAAATAATACATATTATATAATTATACGTACTATGTGTATTATACAACATTATACAATGTGTATTTATGTTACAATATATTTAATGTATAATATTTTTTTTTTAATTAACACAGAATTAATTAAAATTAAAGATACATTAGTATATTCGGGTTCGACATAAAAACTTAATCTATCTGATAAAAACAAATTAACAAAGTAGTATCAAACCACAAACTAGACTTGTGGTATTTCCGATTACTTAAAATCATTAAACATGTCACTAAAGTAACAAAATTTACATAAATTCTTATATAAACCGCAAACTCAATCAGGTAGGCCTCGATTTCACCACAAAAATAACCACAGATTTTTATCATAATACTTAAATATCTTACTTCTCACATATACGTATTATAAAATTTATTACAAATTAGAATATATAAAGCGCATATCAACAATATCAAATCAAAACTAATATTATAATTGTTATCTTACAATAATAGCATTAAGTTATCTCAACCTAATAATAACCGACTACAACTTAAGTTAATACCTTAATACAAAGACAAGGTCTCAGGGAGCGTGTGAATCTCGGTTCGGAGATAAAAAACTAAAAGATACGACCATTGATGAAATGTATCTAAATGTAGTGTGAGACGGCGCCTCTCTTTGTCGCTACGATGATCCGTGAATCATCTCTTCTTAGATATAAATCAATTATAAAAAAAACATTGAGAATGATTTTATTTAAAAAGAAAACGTTGATATTTGTGAACGTATCTTTCTTTGTAATTATATTCTGAAAACTATAAAAAAATCCACGAAAACCGTATAATGTTATCACCTTCACCTTGAACAAATGACCGGAATAGAAATCTATACAAACTAAAAGTTATCTGATAAGACTGTTTGCTCCCAAAAATATATTTACACAAACCCGGCACCGGCACCTTTGTTTACACAAACAATGGCAAATTAGGTAAATACTATTGAAACCACCCAACGCACTAATTACATGTCTTTAAAATGGAAAACAATGAATGTCAATAAACATTGCCCTCAAAATATTACCACTGAGCTTGCAGGAGTTACGTCTACCCTTTTTTATGACGGGGAACTTAATTAAATACAAACGTATACTAGCAAATCTATACATATAAATAAAATTAAATGTCCGTTTGTTATTCCAAATTAACTTTTTATTAAATGCATATGAAAGTATATACAGTACTTACAGAAAAAAAACAATATTTAAATTTTTGTCTGTTTTTCTGTTTGTTCCGGCTAGACTCTGAAACCGTCCGATTTTAACAAGACTTTCTCTGGCGTATAGCTGATAAGGAGTAACTTAGGTTGCATTTATTAAAAAAAACATATTCCGCCCAAACATAGTCGTGGGCACAGCTAGTATTAAAATAAAATGTGGCAATTATTTAAGCAACTTCTGCATTACGGTTTGACAGCGGATTCTCGCCGTGCCTGTATTTCCTTTGGTGCTGATCACGTGTTCGATTCCCACTTGAAATTTATTCTTGTCATGATTAAATTATATATTCCATGGCCTTATATGTATTATACATTTACGAAAACAGAAGGTTTATCAGAAAATTGGTCATCCAAGTTTAAGGTTTTCTTTATTGTCAGACTAAATATTGTTGGTGTCAGATTAAATCAGGTGTCATATAAAGTATCAACATTTATTTATTGAATCATGTCGTTACATGTTAAAATTCAATTACATGAATACATAAATATATATTTTAGTAAATTATAGGGACCTTAAATTAACATTTATACAAAACTTAATTATAAATGCTAGTAACGAAAATATTTATTTATTATATGTTAAAGAATTTTCCACTACCAAAATGTACTTCCCAATAGTCGTCATTTCTTGAGAAGTCTACATTGAAACAGTCAGTAGTAACCGTTGTTTTTTATGACTTACCGGTGAAGGGTCATAAAGATTTATTGAGTGGGTTACCATAGTCCTTTGAGTTTACAAATTTAACCATTATTTTTCTTGTTTGCACTTGTTTAGTACATAGGGCAACGATATAACAATGTGAAGCCAATTGTCATCTTATACCTATTGGTATAAGGACAAAAATTGTTTAAGCATTAAAAATTTATAACACCGTACATATACAAAAGACAATACTATCGCAAGTTTTGCAGAACATATGATTGTGATAAGATTTCTTAGAAAAAAATCTTTTGTTTTTAACCGAAAATGCAAGTGTTCCAATAATATTAATTATATTTGCAAAACAAGGGATAATCCCTATTGTACATTTATTACACCATGTATATACGATAGTTAACTCTTTTAACCTCTTTTCTTTTCGATTTGTTTTCCTTTTAAACCAAATAAAAGAACATCAGCTTAACAATCACATATTGCTTTATATAAAGTTACTTATATATATATAGAAGGTATACCAAAATATACAAAGAGTGCTCGCTTATTCTAATAATTTATTTCTCTAAATAAATGCGTAAATGACATCGATGTTATTATAGCCATTCGCCGTTTGTCTCGCTGTAGTCAGACAAATGTAAATTATACATTTTCATGTGGATTTAAATTATCTAACAATAAAAAATGTTATCGAAAAACTAATTTAAAGATGATTATTCCTTATAAGCAATTTTAATTAAATATAAAATCTGGAGCTGAAACCAATTCAGTGAATAAACTTGATCAAACACGCCTCGACCTGTATACAAAATACCAAAACTCTCATCAAATAAATAAAGTTTAATCCTTTAAAAAATCCATTCACACAACATTATTACGAATACCTTCATAATCAGATGACCGTCGCGAATGGACTCATAGACTGAAGGATAAAGGACTCCAATCCTCCGTCCCATTTACACTCCAATGTAAAAAAGAGATAGATAAATAAGAGAATATTAAAACGTCAGCATTTTCATTATCATCGTGTGAGTTCGGTTTACGGGTCCAGTTTACAATAAAAGTAAATTATGTACTGTAATAGAATGGTTAGGTGCGGTCTATTATACAAATATGCTGAGATATTCCGCCCAACGCTGTCATGTTAGATTGCGTCTTTGTCTGTGGGGTCGATAAATAAGATAGTTTAATGGCTTGGCTCAATTAAACGAATGGTGGTTCACATATCTTAAATGTATTTGAGGTTCAGTTTCATTAAAATCTAAAAGGATGCTCAAATAGTATTTGCATGTCATTGTGATATATAAGACCTCAAAACATATCAAAACTAGATGATATAGATTCTAAATTTGAAAAAAATCATATATATTATTCTCAAGAGAAAAACTCTCCTCTTCCCACTTAAAAAAATAAAAAACAAAATCATATTTTATAAATTATGCCATTTACTTGACGTCGGGTCGCTTCGGTACATCATAATAGCAATATCCTGTCTATTGATTGTCAAAAATCAGGAATTTCGGCAATTACATCCCACCTCCCACGTGAATGGTTAAAAAAATCTCGCACCAGGCGCATCGAAATTATCTTAAATGACCCGACATCTCTTTATTGAGCGTGGTGCAGGGGACAGGAGGCTGCGAGTAAGGAGAACGATTAATGATATTACGTTAAATCTTATGAAAAAAGTACTTAAATTACACTGAAAGCTTTCTTATTAGATAAAATTTTGTTGATTGATTGATTTGAATTAAAAAGACAGGAACAGTATAAAATTTGATATCAAATAAAATATATTCAAATACATAGAATATATTGAACTATAGTTGTAAATTATTTATCTATACTTGCATTATATTAAATTAATCCACAAATATAATGATCTATATGATAATAACATAATATAACCCATCGCTTATAACTTACGGCGTATTGAAGCGTAACATTTTTTTTTCATTTTCCCTTTGTTCCCTTTGTGCGAGCTAGCGCCGGCACGAAACGTTCCCTAAAAGGTGTTCTAAGGCGTACCTTCACGTAATCGCTGACGGTTACATATTTATTTTTGTATTTCATTCTTGTCTTGACGTAAATAAATTAATGTGTTACATTCGGGTATTTCGCGCTTCCATGGTGGCCGGTTGTATAGAGGGCATGTAAAATTATGTTCAGAATTGTTGAAAGGTGCCGTATTTTTGTATTATATAAAATTAAATGTCATTGTGATTTTGTTAAAAATATTTAATTTGGAAGGTAACATAGAGTATTGTTTGCCTTCGTTTCTTTTGCACCAAGAACCACCCATATCTCATTTTTCTCTACCGAATCTGTTCTGAAGTACCTACCTAGTAAGTAGTAAGTCCTGTCCCCTGGCTAAAGATTTTTATGAAGATCCTACATTCTTCTTTCAAGTACCGACGTCATTCTTCAATTACTCTTCTTTATTTTAAACCTAAATATATGTTTTTGGTGTGAATGTAAACATTTTTATACCGCATAGATGAAAAAATTTTGATAAGTGCGATGTTTCCTTATGAATATGTATTTTTTCTATATTTTCATTATACCAATACATATTTATAATTTCCATTTTATATCTTCTTTCTAGAAACCCAAATTTATATAACAGTAAACTGATTTTATCTAAACTTGTATTTCAAATTAAAAAAAAAAATTACTGTAACTTTTTCTATAAACAGACGAAGCTAGTCGATAATATTAGTTAATGGCGAAACTTGTGAATGAAAGTAAAACAAAAGATCAGTTGGACCTTTACAAGATGGCGCCAGTTGCGTAACAAAGAACTAATAGAACAGTTCCTTGAATTGTAAAAGCATTTCGAGAAATTTCTTGAATATTCTTATAAAATAAATAAGTTAAGATCTTTGGATTTAGTTAAGTCTTTTTCGTTGGACGGTATAGATATTGAGATAGCAATGAACATACAACATGACATTTAAATTAAATATCTATATATTGAATATAATTCGTATCGCGTTTAAACAGATAGCAATCAGAATGTAACACGCAATTCATTTCACTAATTAAATATCGAGTCAGTGTGAGAACGTGCTAATTAGCTGATCTATAACAATAATAATAATACCAACCAATATTTAAAGGGGTTCAGATCATAAGCTTACATCTGTTTATAATATACATTATAACAATTTAGGTTTACGAAATCAAATTTTGTTTATATTATTTCGTCAAGTAAGTTTCTATTTAAAATATCCACGATTAAAAATATTTTAGGGTTATAAAATCAAATTTTATACAATTTTCGTTAAGAAAGTTGCAAATATGTCATACCATTGCATTGCATTGGCTTTGAGTATTAGAAAATTAACTTTATATTACTTGCTTTACTTACAACCGTCTCTTGATTGACTAACGCTGGTCTAAACCTGTTTGAACTGTCAGTGTGAGGGTACTGGAAAAAATATCAATAGCTTGTTTCAAGTTAGAAGAATATATATTTACGAAATATGACACATATATTTACGAAATATGATACACACGAGCAAAAATCAAGTAATTAATATAGAAATACTACTACCATCATAAGCTTATGGGATTTTAATAATTAAATAAAACCTAAAGAACAAGTAACTAACAATTATACCAAATATAATATGACTTATTTTAGAATATATTTATTTTAGAATCCGCTATTTCCTGACGATATTCATTAACCTGCGACCTCTCTTCCATTGGACCATACACCAAATGTAAGGACTCTACAGGGTGCCTGCTTGGAAATGTGTCGAAACCTGGTAAGGTGTTAAATAATACATTAACGGTGTCATACATAATTGAAGAGTTACACTGACAGCTTGGAACTCGTCTCAAGTGTGAAATGGGACATAGAATGACTTTTTGTATTCTATCATAAATATATACGGTAAAAAGATTTATTCTATACATATTACATACATACATCTGTTTTACAATATGGAGATATTTTGTTACTAAATCAGATGTTATAAACCTCCAAGACACATTCAGAGCAAGTTAAAGCCAATGTATCATTTACAGTAACCCGTCTTCATTTCTAATTCGTTACGGAGCTCAGGGGCCTTGATTAAATAATAAAATATTTCTGATTCCTTATTAGCTTTAGAGCATTATTAATAATGATAACACATAAATTGAAAATAGTTATCGTAGTATTCATATTATTTAAAATTTATTTTCTATTACCGGTGCTCTAGTATCTTTAGGTATTTCAGCGTATTAAGGAGATATCTATTGATCGAGACGCAAATTCTGTAATCTTACGCACCACGAGCCACGAAAAGAAAACTTAACTGTAAATATAGTCACAAACAAAATAAACTATGTACCACCATTGTGCAGAGATTAAAGAAATCCATTGAAGACGCAGGTAAGTGAAGAGAAATTTCAGTTAAGACGTTTTACAGATAATTGGTACATTCGCTTCGGTGAGAGATGATAAAATCTGTTTTGTAACGCACCCGGCTTCGTCCGTTCACAGTTCTGTTGATCGCAATGTAATGTGATGAAATATTATATACATTTTAAGCTGTAATTAAGACTTGTATGATAAAGTTGAAATAAATAAGAACCAAAAAAATGATTTCAGGAATGAATTTGTTTTTAAATAAAAAACGACTAAAGGACATCAAAAAGACTAAATATAATTTTAAAATAGTAGATATATTTTATAGATTTTTTTAACATAATAATAATTAATTATATTCATAATGAATAAAAATAAAGCTTCGGTAAATGGAGAACGAAATAGTAATACAATTGTTATATAATATATAATAGCAAACTCTATAATATATATATGTATTTTGTACTACCTTTTTCACAAGTTAGTAATTCCATAAACCCTTCATCCTAAATGGTATCTGAATGTAAAATACTTTTACGATTCACTGACTTTCCAATACATTTAGTTTAAACCAACTACCGAAAAAAAAATGTGTGATCCCTAATTACCTATAGCTGTTAACTGAGCTGTTAACTCATTGTGAATTTAAATACTTCAAATGGTCATTTCGTTGTAGGTAATCCCTGTTGACAATTCTTTAAGGCTTTTAAGTATACAAATCAATTGCGCTGGATCTAATATTAGATGAGTCCAGAGATATTGTGGGTGGCACTTTTTAATTTTTTTAGTCAACCCTATTTGAGATTATTTTGAGTATTATTTTAGCACTTACATTGTAATGTATAAAAATTCTTTGTTACTTTTTTTTATTGCCGCACCGCCGTTCCATGTTCATTATATGTGTATAGTATTTTAGGAAATAATGTATCCTGACACTTCCAGTATTTATATTTTCGTTAATATTCAAATATTATTCTTAAAATGATAATATTTCATAATTTAAGGACTAACATATTTTAATTTTGTTTATATATTTTACAATCATCACGAGACTTTAATGGTATTTTACCTGACTTTATGTATGTCTTATATAATCTAAAGTATATAGTTAATAGGTTATTTAATATCTTCTCTTAGATACGGGTATGTTTGTTGGTTGCCTGATTGCTTTAGCACAAAAAACAAATGAACGGATTTAGATGAAACTTCACAATAATATAGCATTTGTAAGACGATAAACCAATGTATGTTATTTATAAAGATTTTGTCTATGTTGTACCAAGATGGGTATCGTCTGAATAATTCTGCCAATCATGCCATAGAGAGCCTGAGAGCTATGTCGGCGTTCACTGCAGATTAACTGTTAGAACATGAAAGTATAATAGTATCGGTTCTGTTTACTCTACAAGGGGGGTAAAGTGGGGGATATCATCTAACATATAAGATTCCACATAGGTTGAAAATTGTTTATAGTAACTTTTTGAGACAGTCTTTCTTATAAACGTGAATGTCTTTACTTGGAAACGAAGTCATAGCCTAAAAGTAGTTGTACGGATAAAATAGTAAATATTCCCAGTCAAAAATTGATTAGCTTAAATCCAAGATTACAATGAAATAAATTTTCATTCTAATTACTTTATAAAAGCAAAAACAAAAACACTGAAAAAATAAATTATCTCAAAGTATTAATAAAGCTGCAAATGATTTAGAATATTAATTTAATTGTCCTATTTCCATAAACATTAAGCTATAAAAGCTTTGTTTAATAGACTGTAATTGGTCGATCTAACATCATTTTTATTGGCATTGTCCGATTATTAAGAGAGGATACTACTATCAAAACTCGAACTCATTTAAGAAATATTACACGTATGTTTATAGGACATATATATTTATATATTTTAGAATTGTAAGAAATTACTAGTAAAAGCACATATTCTATATAAATATTGTAGGTAACTGTTACTGGAAGTAAGGTTTCATATTTCTTATTAGATAAAGAGAGTATAATTCATAATATTATTTAGTGATCGTACACATATTGTCAATTGTCAAATATGTAACAATAGTAACGCCATTCTGAACCGAGGTTAATAAATAAATAAATCTGTACGCTGCCGTTTTTTTTCACATTAATAGCGCTATCGTAATTATGTGCGTTGGCATCGAAAACAAACCGCAATTTTGTGGCCTTTAATGGTTTATGGGTCAATTATAGGCGTCATAATTATAATGTAGACCCATCTTTAGGATCTTTAGGCTAGTACACAATATTCATTAGTGGTTTTGGTAGGTGTGTTATTTCAATCCGGATCTCACCTTTTATTTTTGTTTTATTTTTTTGTTATACGATTTAATGAATACATATTTGTTGTATTATAATGACTCATTTGTAAAAATAAGTATTGAATTAGATATTATAGATGCTTAAATTATAAACGGTAATATGCACACAATTTAAAGTTTTCCACGCATATAAAATTTCGCGATCGCCGAGAATTAAATCGATCTTATCTCATGCCTCTTCATTCGCGCGTTGCAAAATGTGAGAATCGCATTATCTTGACTGGGTACCAGGAATCTGAGCTTGAAGATAATAGATATTGACTTCAACGTTTTTTAAATGTTTTGTGTTAAATAATTTTTAATTTAGTACTTTTTTGAAACAGCACCATCTATCGTTACATGAAAGCAACTTGTGTGTAAGTAACAAAGCTTACAACAACGCCATCTTTATTCAAACTTCTATAACAGATAAAGTGTGAATCTTACAATAGCGTTTCTTAATAAAACTAGTTCAAAATATTTTCAAAAGATGTCTGAAATCACGAAGGGAGTCTAGTTTAAATTTAAAGTATTATTAAGTCGCATTTCACTTTGTAATGTTACTTATTTTTATGTACACTAATATCTAAAGCATTTCATGTTTCACAGGTCTATCTAGATTGGACTGAAATAACATAATTCCTTAAGTTTATATTTTTGTACCTATAACAGTATTAATTGTTAAATATGCTTTGTAATAAGACAGATCCATTTAAAATAGAAAAAGGGATGGAATTGTTTCAACGATTGTTTACTCTATACAAAATATGGCAAAGTGGTGTAAATCTTTTACTGTTACTATTTTAGTACATAAACAATATCGTAGGTTGTTCTTTCAGAGTTGGAAAAGCGATTTAGAATATACTTGTCAAAGCCGTTTTGTGTATTAACCTTTTAGTGAAGTGGAAAAGTTTAATGTAAACTTACTTATAGGGTAGGTATTAGCATAAAAATGATTTTATAATATATATTTCTTTATATTGTGAATAAGGTCATACATTATATCAAATATTCAGGGAACTGTTCGGTTCAAAACCCTTCGAGCATCACACACACACACACACACACACATACTAGACATGGTTTCACCAAAATACATGGAAAACAAACATATACTCATTTTGCACTTCACATTCAAACATACACTACTTTTGTGCTTCAGACAAAAAAATAAAATTTTGATAATTTAATTTCAATTAAATAATTTATTTATTTACCGAATTTTGTTTTCATAACATAATATACGACAAAACAAATTAGTCAGAGAATAATGATAAAATCTCGTCTATACTTTTGGTATAAACGCGATAGCTTATGAAGATGTATTCATAAATGTGTGTATTATGTATATTTATAAATATTTCGCGTAAAATTTATTAAACCATTTAAAATTATTTTTCACGGTAATATTTCTTTTATATCAAATAAAAGAGTACAGAAATATGTTATGATGAAGTTATAATAATAAAATTATACTCGAATTGGTTCTCTGCAATTCTCAAAAGTGAAATGCGTCCAATATTTCTATGGAAATTCTTTGTCTAATAAGGAACTGTGAATTCGTATAGTAGGTATAATTTTCCCAAGATTGATTTTTTGTAATTTTTTGGCAACTTATCTGAAAACAAACTATTTTTTACAATAGGTTTGTATGTGTTAATTTATTGACGATCTATTCTATTAATCTTATATAGTCTAGTCTAGTCTATTATATCTAGTTTATTGACAGTCTACTCAGTGTTGTTTAGTGAAAGTGATAAAAACGAGTTATACTTAAATACTTTTTCTAATATTATTTTTATAAATAAAAAACCACACTCACGTTCTTGATATAAACATATATTACGAAAATACATTAAAAATATAATTATAGTTTTTATAATAAATTTAAAATTTTATTAAAATTGCCATCTTCAAAGTCAAATTTTCGATTAACAGATTGTTACCTCCGACATCTCACTAAGATCCGTATCTTAACTCTTACCTACCATACTTTATATCACAGCATTTCAACCTACACAACTTACGACAAGACACTAAAAAGAAATTAACTTATATACCTCTTAAAGCTAAAGGTCTCTCCAAAATCAAGGTGGAGAAACATCTATTTGCAAGTAAAGAAGTCAACATTTTCGACACACGTGTCACATTTAACAAAACAACAATCCACCATCTTACACCTACACCTAGAAGTGACTAACTTCTTTCCAACAACATAACCTCTCCCACAACAAAGAGTAGCACAATTATGTCTATCCTTACATATTCTTCCCGTAGTGCTGACGCACAAATTCGGAGTTTTTTGTAAATAAACCAAGTTATGTTTGTCCGTCTGCAATTTTCTTCTACCCTTTGGTGTGATTGCTCTCTTAGTTGTATAGTTCATTAGTTTTCTTTTTATCGCGTGATGGTAATGTTTTTTCAATAATCCGATAGCTGAATTGAAAGGACCCAATCTCTTCCAGCACGTTTTTGTAGTACAGGAACCAGAAAACCCGTGGCACTTGCAAACCTCTTTCAATTGCTCGCCCACGGAGTCGATACCAACATTAATATCTTGTTTTATTACTTCAGCAATTTGGTCAGAACCTGCCTGTTTCCATTCAAGGAAATTTTTAGTGAATCTTTTACCAAATTTGAAATCATCTCCACAACCTCCTCGCATTTGCCACGACGCATTCTTAAAACTACCTAAGCAGGAACACCGTGATAGATTACCGGAGGCGCATCCTCTAGCCACAGCGTGGGCTATAGATGCTGCGATCAAGGCATGAATAAAGGCAGTTTCTCGATAAACTTTCTTGAAGATACTTCGTTTTGGTCGTTTATTAAAAACAAGGGAACAATTCCATCTATCATATTGAAAACTCTCTTCACAAGCTGTGATGGCCTGTTTTTTGGCGGTGATGAGAATATCCGACAGGCCTGGTTCTCTCTTGCACATTTTTGACTGACGTACGGAAGATCTGAATATCTTACAGGAGCCAGGATAAATGATGTCAGTTCTGTCTGCGAATAGCTCTTCGATAGACCTTTGTAACACTGGCTGAGATCTGGAAGTATTAAAGCAACCAATTCATCAAAAAGTCTTCAAACTTTTCTTAATTTTAAAGATAATGTACTTACCCATTCACGTTCATCGCAGCGAATATAGATACTGTAAAAAATACCAACAGAGTAAGAACACCAGATTTAAACATGGTTGCAAATCCAGTTACATGATAAATACTTCATGGAGTGGCTATAAAGCTATCATGACGTTGGTAAATGCAATTCTCAAATGAGCTCATACTTCACAAAAGACAAAGGTGTAGTAGATAATGAGTTTATCAAATTGGGTGGGACCTTACCAAAAAAGGTATAAGTAAACTTGGAAATCAGTGTAAATACATTAGTGTCATAGAGCAAATAATTGACTTCTAACTTCAATGAAGTGAACATGTCTATCCCTATTAGGGTTGTAACTACATTTAAAAACCGTAATGCCCAATTTAAAATAACTTGAGATTATTAAATAAAACATATGTTTTCAAATCATTCCGCTCGAAACTAGGTTATATGAGTTCTATATTTAGCGGTAACAAATTCAAATTCAAATTCAGAATATCCTTATTCAAGTATACATTTACATGCACTTTTGAATAGTAAATTTTTACAATAGAAAAAGTCAGTGTAGTCAGTCCGTGAGTAAGCTACCATCGGCTCGGAATGCTGCTCTGCTAAGAAGAACCGATCAGAAACCCAAGAGTTGCTTTTTTAAAAGAAGTTTAACAATCTTAGATGATATACATTATAATATCAATCCTGCATTCTTGTACGTTATAACAAGATTTCTTTAATGATACACTTTTGATTTTAGATTTAAAACATAGGATAATACAGCACAGACAACTAATCCTATAAAATATTTATCAAATTCATTGACAGCACTTTAAAGATAAGTCATAATATATATATTTATATATATTATTATATTCTACAGCTTAGCAACCCTATAATGACTTATCTTTCACCGATATCAGCGGACAGGTTCCTCACATTCGTAAAGTACTTAGATTGTAATTACGAAGCTTCATCATTACCAAGAAAATATTGTCTTTCAGATGGTGCTTTTCCTGTTACTTGTTATGGATCGATAGTTTGTTACAAGTCATTTGTGTGTCTTAAGAGTAATTTTGGTTTTAGCTTGCAAATGCAAGCTGTTGCCGCTGACTTTGTCCGCTGCTTCATAAACTATTTTAAATCCATATTTTTTTTATTATGAACACTGCCATCTATTGGTAACTTATAGAACTTAGAGGTGAAAGACTATATATGAATATAAACCTGAAATTCGCAACAAAAAAATCGAGATAAAAACTATCATATCTTTTAAGTTGGACCAAACAATAGATAAATATAAATATTCATTGAAATCGGTTCAGTGGTTTCAAAGATGAGAGAAAACGAACGTCTTGACATATTTTACTTATAAAATAAGTAAACAATCTTGACGTATCAAATAATATGATTTAAATGGCAGTAAAGAATATTCTTTTACTCCTAGATATCATTTGATTCCGAGTATTTTTAAGATGGCCTCGATAAAATTGGGCGTGATCAATAGAGCGAGGCAGTACTTCAATCCTGGCCAAAGACTTACGCTCTACAAAGCGCAAGTCCGGCCACACATGGAGTACTGTTCTCATCTCTGGTCCGGATCACCCCAATATCAGCTTCTACCATTTGACCGCATACAACGGAGAGCCGTTCGGATTGTCGGGAACCCGGTGCTCTGTAAACGGCTGGACTCTTTGGCATTGCGTAGAGACGTTGCATCTCTGAGCGTCTTCTACCGCATTTACCACGGAGAGTGTTCCGAAGAGCTCTTCGATCTGATGCCTACCGCCGAATTCCATCACCGCACAGCGCGCCATCGCCTCCAATACCATCCGTACCATCTGGATGCGTGGCGATCCTCCACTGTGCGGTTCTCAAGTACATTTTTTCCTCGTACCACTCGAATGTGGAACGAACTCCCTTCGGCGGTATTTCCAGATCGGTACGACATGGGTACTTTCAAAAAAGGCGTTTACTCCCACCTTCAAGGCCGGCAACGCTCCTGTAAATCCTCGGATGTTGCAAGAGTTCATGGGCGGCGGTGATCACAAATCAGCTGTGACCCGCCAGCTCGTTTGCCCTCCTGCACACTAAAAAAAAAAATCCTTAGTACGATTACATACTACTCACTATCCATTAAATAAATCATGATTACCATAAATATGTAACATTAATTGAATTGAAAGAAGTAACTTCTATTCGATACGGTACCGTTAAAGCTTTTTATACAGGAGGCTTATTCTGAATATATTATACAAATGTACAAACAGATTCAGTAAATAACCTAATCAGACATCGATACGTTACAGGAGATAAAGACATATTTTCTCCATGTTCAAAGACAATTAACACTCAGATGTTATTTATAGTTTATGAGTTCGTGTCCGAGATATGTGTAAATGTGTCACGCGATTTACAAAGCAGAGACTTTGGATCTGAGGATGCATAGCATACATGGATGTGTGAAAAGACTGTAATTTTACTTTCTGGATACTATACTTTTTAGATATAATAATTCTTTGTACATATTCAAAATCATTTTAAGAAAGAGAGTTTAACTAAATTATTTTGTTTGTCAAAACTTGACGTAAATTAATTTGAAGATCATATATATATGATCCTCAAATGTATATAATATTATGTAAATAAATTTTAAGTATCTAAATTACTAACAAAATGTCGTGTCCAAAAGCGATACATTCGTACACCTTTACAGTCGGCGCGGATCAATAGACGCGAGCCGTACTCGACGGAACTAGACCTCTACTCTGGCGTTTTACATTTAATTTCATATATAGTAATCTACTATATAATAATTACCTTAATAAAGTATCCACACAACAGTAATAGACCTTATATAATATTCTGTTCCAGACAATTAATGCCAGCGCCTAAATTAAAATGTTTTAAAATCTAAATTACATTTTCTTATATTTTTAACTTTTCATTTAAAATTAAAAATATAGTTTTTAAATAAATAAATCTAAGGTTTAAATTAATCATTCAAATATTTTAAAAGTATCATAAAATAGGTGTAGAGTATTTTTGTCTCCAAAATGATACGATACTAGAAATTTAGAATATAACCACAATTATACACTAAGCAATATAATAGAAGTAAATAATTAATATTAGACTAATATTAGCATAAACAATTTAATCCTTAAAAATTAATAATAACTAATAAAAAAAAATTTTTGTTTAGCAAAATTTAAAATTTACATGTGAATTATTTGCATAATAGTTCCATCAACCCTGCAAATATTGAGATGATTTTGTTTTGGGTGCTACGTGAGGACAATGACCCCGCGCTGGCGTAGCGCCAACTGTGCTACGCTAGTGTATTAAATATATTTAAAGTTCAATTTGTCTGTATTTCCTATTTATTTTGCCATCAAAATATATATGTTTTTCTAATTCTTGCCCGAGCTCTAGAAAACTGCTTTCGGAATGTAATACTATTGTTATGATCTCAAATTCAAACCATTTTCCTTTAGACGCGCTTAAAGTTAAGTATTTATCTCTTACCTTATCTGCGAATACTTTGATTATCCTGAATTTACTTTTACTTTGTGGTGACAATTTTTTTTCCATATTTGAATCAAATAAGTAATTTCTATTTAAGAAATTAAAATGAATCTATTATAAACTAGATATTACTACTACATAAACAAATTATTTTTTACCCTCCATTTACAGTTTGAGTTTGAGTTTAACTCATTTGAGTTTGAGGGGTATAACAACGATAATTAACCCTTCACGTGTAGGTTACCGCAATATAAGACTTAATTTAGACCCAATTAAGATCTATTTGATTAATTGAAGATAATTAATTCTGAGTTAAACTTTTGGCTCAATTTTTTTTAATTTAATTTGATATATCTCGGGTTCCAGCGGTTACTAAATTTATTTTAGGGTCTGTAATGAGAAACGACTCATTTATATGGTTACTAGATAGGTACTATGATCTGTGGTTGTTTCATTTTAACTTCTACACACAATATAATAATAGTAATGAAGACAAAACGGACGTCAAACAATACTTTTTCTCCAATTAAAATAGATAATGTTTCTATTTATTTCAAATTTATTGTCCAAAAAATGTGCAATGTGCGGATTTAATGCTAAAAGCACTCCATTGCTAGTCAACGCCGAAAAAACATATAAAACGGTAACAAACGTTACCTGTTAATTCTATTATAGAATGAGGAAAATTCTCCTATCGTTAAACAAACAAATTATGTATTATATACATTTTAAATAATAGGCTTATGATTTGAGTGTGAGAGTGAGAGACAAAGCCGTTAGAAACAACAACTGTTAAATACTGTTTTTTTTACCACACCGACAACATATATTTTTATATGTAGTTAAACAACAAACAGAGACTAACAGTTTATAATAACGATAATATGTATGTATTTTCCATTGACACTAAACCGCAAAACCGCAGACCGTGACTAAAGAATTGCATATATTAATATAAAATAAAATCCCTCTCAGCAATAAATTATTCGAGACGTAAGCGCATTTAACGGTTAAATCGATGAAGAATTATCTGGCACTCAAAACAGTCTTGCCAGATTGGGTCTTCTTGCAATGGTAATAAAGATCACGTGTGCTTTGTGTGATATTACAGATGACTAGACAGGCAATGCCCTGGAATTAAGGGAAGCGACCTATCCGGTGCTTAATATAAAGATAACATATAATTCTATGTCTGGAAGGAACTGTTACGATCTATATGCTAGTTGATTTACAAAGAAATTATTAGAAAATCGATATTATATATTCGATAAAATTACTTTTTTTTTTCTAATTTTGATAATAATTCTATACATGTAAATATGACATATCTGCTACTAACAAATATTTTGAATTGTTTTAAAAGTTCTTTGTGTTCTTTGTTAGAACTGTAAAATTAGTTTATAACGAGGTTTAGATATAAAATATTTTTTTACATTTTGTATTATATAAATAAACAGTTTATTTTAATGCAACAGTAAAAATATTGATACACTATATACCCAAATTAATACAATATATAATATATGCCAAAAACATTTCTATCTTTTTGTTTCTGTTTTCTGTTTATATGCTCAATAAAAGCTATATTATAGTTATATTTAAACTTAGTACTTAAATACCGTTAACGGCCTTTATTATGTAATACAATAAAGGTGCGACACATAATACATGTATAAGACAAAGTGACAAGTAAACACTTTAATGTCTGCTGGTAATTCGCTTTCAGTACGTGAAGACAATCCACGAGAACCCACAATGGAATACCACTTTTAGGTCGTGGTGATAAAGTCTTAACATTTTAAACTTATCTTACCACTAAGCTCAAGACACTGTGTTATAAAAGTATATGGTTTTTATACGTGTTGACATTCTGTGTAGTGTAGCTGGAAAACAGCTTCAGGGAGGACGCATGCGCAAAACCAACAACAAACAACCCCTCTTAAATTCAGACGCCAGCCGTCGCTTCTCCATACAACACCATTGTACCTGTACGACCCCCAAACAAAGTAGACCAAAGACAATTCAATGTATGAATATGTTTGTGTGTATGTGCGTTTAACTTAAATTATCTCAAGTTTAATAGACATTTAGTAATAAATATAGAAAATGTGAACTATTTTGGACATTTTGATGAATTTATGTGATTAATAATTTAAAAAGTTTTGCAACCTCTGAATTTACAGAATCGTCTATCGATTTCGGTAAGTATAAATATATTTATTCTTTATAATTATTTGTTAACTTTCTTATCATTTATTTATTTTAATATTGAAAAACACATTTCATTCTTAAGTGTGTTCACATGCGGAAAATCCACCCTAATTTCAATGTATTAATAATATCATCGTCATCCTTTGACAACATATTTTTCTTGAGAGAAACTCAGGTTATTTACTTGTGTTTATTGTGGTAAGAAAAGAAATATAGGTATGTCATAGAAATCTATAACAAAGCAGATAAATCATAATTAATATTTTAAAAAGAATATGTTTTATTCTATCGGGTAAATATCATAAAAATATATTAAGTTTTATTTGATAATGCTATCTCCAAGAAATAATACTCTGTTAAATACTGTTTTTAGTATGTTTTTTATAGGTATTTTGGCTATATTAATATTGGTGTATATATTATTTATTAGGGTGTTAAATGTATGCTAAATCAAACTACCCTTTGTTAAGCAAATGTTATTTAATATTCAGATGATTTAAGATTAAATATATTTTACTGTTACAGGTAAAAATATATGTACTTATAAATGCGCTTTCTTTAACTAGACATTTTTAAATATTAATTATTTAAAAATGATTCTAAAATGAATTACCTTATACTATAAATATTAAAGTAATTGAGTAAGGAGTAAGATTTAACCATATTCGGTCTCTCTCGATATACTTGACACAAATGATAAATGGACCCGGCCTTCGTATGTAACCTTATGTGAAGCCACAATAATAGCGAAGCCTAAAGAAATTCACAACTTAATGCGTCCAGTTACCTAAGCAGCCTTCACGATAATGTTTTAAAAATAAATTTATTTATTTAAAAATTTGTATGTATTCTTTCAAAATATTGTATCAAGGTTATAAGTCGTAGAACCAAATTAAGTAATATATTTCAGGCGTTTCTGTTTGTATGTTCTGATATTGATGACATAATATATACATATAATATAATAGTAACGAGGCTAAATTTATATATGAAATATTTATTTTATGAAGTAAACACAGCGCTCTTATGTACATTTGTTTGTTTATCATCCAAAAATTACTGGATGAATTTAAATGAACTTCTGGTTGTGGTTTATTCGACGAGTAACATATATTTTTTTATTGGAAAATATTCACTCATTTTCCCGACAAACATTAAAAAAGAAATTAGTATATAAATATTATAAAATAAAACTACGGGATAAATGAAATATGGATGTGGTACAATTTTGATATTTTTTGAGTCAACCGTGATGCTTTTTACTTGATTTCACAAAATTATTAACATTTCAACAACAGTAAAGACAAAGAATGGTTTCGGCTATATTTACAATGAAAATAGAAACTTACTGATCATTATATAATATGAATGTTATGTTATATAAAGCTCAGTAAGTAAACTCACTGGCAATATCTAGTTATTAATAACTCGATCACACGTGGATTGAATCATAATCAGTCAGGTCATTATGGAGTTACACGGTCACTAACAGACACATATTATATTATATTATATATAACGATGACTGAGTAGATAAATATTTATACATTTAGTCATTACACTAAATGGGATTCTTGAACTCTCTTCGGACTTTCTAATACCGGATGTTCCGAGCTCTTTGTTATGTTCAAATTGCACTCAATTCTTGTCCGTATTAATACTTTTCTGACTATTCTAAATAAAATAACATATAACAAGTCATTGTTCAATCACAACTTGTTTATATAATTATACCTAATGTCTAGGTCTATATTAAATAAATATACAATGAAAAATTCATCCTCACGGACAGGCATTTTACTAGATACATATATATATGTGCTAAACATGATTCAAAACCGTTTCATATATAAATTGTCACTAAAAGAATAAATAAATAAATAAAGGCAATGATAAAATAACCTTATAGTACCAAATAGTTTAATATTTAACTTTAAAATATTTCAAATTAAATATAAAATACAAGGCTATAAAATAAATGTAATACATTTATTAAAGTTGAAATTGTTGGTTGACTAATATCAGAGGAATTCAAAGCACATATATGTGACTAAACTCAATTTAGAGAATATTCTCTCTATTCTCATATGAGAATTTCATAATAAATATAAACGGTAGCTCGGATGTTTCAATGGAGTTTCGATGTTTCTTTTCCATAGATCGTGACACCACGCAACTAAAGTATCATAAATGTAATAAACCTAATTAAAATAAATGCTTGATAGCTGTTTAGGCGTTATTAAATATAATATTTTTATTATAATATATAAAAATATATAAGGTGGTATATGTTTTTTGATAGATTGGATTATCTTGGTTACTTTGCAGCAATATGTACAAGTAATTTAATTTATATAAATACCATATATATTTATAATATATTCATATGAAGCTCACTTTCTCGTGCGTTTAAATACATATGACACACATCATAGGTCAAGAGCTCCTTAAAAGAGGTTATGAGTTCAGAAGAATTGCTGAGACGTAGGTCCTTAGTGTAATCTAGATATCCTTAGTTTTATTTAGGAGCAAATATATATATATATATATATATATATATATATATATATATATATATATATATATATATATATATATATATATATATATGTGTGTGTGTGTACTGAATTCGAATTAATATAAAGAAAATATAGTTTTCCAAGATTTTCTCAAATAATAGGTACACATGCAAATAAAACTATTTTACACTCCTTTATTCGTTATATATTATTTCATTGCTAACATTTTACATTTTAACATGTTAAATTTCTACCGGTGTAGAGGTCTGTCTGTACAGATCTAGACTTCCCGTGTTTTCTGCAAATCGTTTATAACGTGGGGTTTAAAATCAATATACGCGTGTTAATTCCATAGAATTGTTTTATTTAAATATTTTATATTTTTATGCCTCGAAGGTAACTAAGATAACTAAGAACCCTGAGTTCGAATCTTATGTTGGATAATATGTGTGATTTTCAACTTTACATGAATCTCCTATAGAATTATGAGATTGGTGATTGGTGAAAAGTGGATACATAGCCTTGCACCACAACTTTCGTACGCAATAGTACTCAATACTTTATTATTTTGAAGGCACATTTTGAGTTTATTAACAAAACTTCCATGATATCAATTAATTAATAAGATAAACTACAAATAACTAAATCAGTAAGAAGCTACAAAGTTCAAGTAAGCTAAAGGTTATTGTATCAACACATTAATAATATTTCAACAAAATGTATTTAAATGTTATTTAAAACACATGTTTCATTTTAAACTAAATACTCTTTAATATAGTATGATATTGTAATAAAAATACTCTTTAGTATAAGTAAATTAATCCCTTAAAAACATAAGTAGAATGATATAAAGAAAAACAATAAAACATAAAAGAATTTACCAGAATGTTGTAGAACTTTTAAGAAAAGGGAATGTGCTAAGGCGTTAACGGCACTGACTATACGATTAAGTTTATATCTAATAGTAATTGACTATCATTATGCTCCATTAACACTAATATATGGAAATACGAGGACGTGTGTAAATCCACTACAATGTAGGTATTACAATGAGTTCCCGCTAGATATAACTAGAGAATTTATGAAACATTCAGTGCGGACTAAACCGCTTTCATTTTAATAAATATTACCGTAACTTTGGACACCTTTTCCGGTATTTTTTTCAACTACTATTTATCCACCATAACATCGCTGGTACTTTAACAGGACAAAGTTGTCACGATAATGGTAACCTATGTTTTTGTAATATTAATACTTATTTCAAAATTAGGATTTTTTTGTTTGGAAATGGTCAAAACTCCATACAAGTTTTCAACCCCTTTCGCAATGATATATTCCAAAATTTTAAACAAACACTTAAAATACTTAAACGACCCAAAAATGACAAAAAAATACCCGAAAAATTTCAGATTCCGTTATGTAGTGATGTATCAATATTTTTATAGTATTTATTTTTGTGTGGTATTTTTCCTTTTTAGAAGCCAGACTGACAACAGAGCAATGATCTTTAAGATAAGTGGTGCAACACTTTTACCTTCATGCAATATGAAGGTAAAAGTGTTGCAACAACAATAAAACAAATCTTTATGAATTTATATTTAGCGACCGATGCAAAGCTGTTGAATTGAAACTGAAAGAAATTGTCACAGAGTCAGAGTCGATTTCCGTTTTCGTTTTGAAGTAACAGCTGTCTGGCTTCTGAGAACAATGCATATAAATTTACTTTGAGGTCTGTTTACTTCAACTAAAGCTGTGTTACACGGTGTAGGTAAACAAAAAATCAATTGTTATCTAAAACAATTTAAGATTTCTTTTAATTTGATGTCAATTATTTGTAAATACTTCAAATTGATTCAATAGATCATCATAAAAAAACTCAAAGTTTAGTTTATAGTTCACAAACTAGATTTATCTTTTTCAACTATACACTTTATTAATAAAATAGATAATATTACTTAGTTTGCTATGTAGGGAGTAATTTCATACAGTCCTCCATCAATTTAAATTAGGGAAAAAACGAGGCTATATTTTATGCTGTTAAAGTAAAAGATTTTTTTCGTGGAAATAAATCTTGCAATATAAGCTGATGAAGAAACAGACGTGCTAATGTTTAATTCTACCACTTCCATATTGATCTCTAACCCCGCACAGAGTCACGGGCAATAACTTGTTTATAATTTCCCTTCAACGCGGCACGTATCATCTTTTGTGCATTATATTTTACAACATACACAAATATTGTAGTACAGTATACACTAAAAAAATCTCATTAACGAAAAAGCGTTTTCACGCTCATATTATTATCACTATAATTTATTTTAAAGGTTGTCAAATCACACTCAAGAGATTAACGTCCTCATTGTAGCATTTATGTTGGTTCTTTGCTTGTATATATATTTTTTCATTAATTTTTATTAGTTACAATACTTAATAATATATAAATAAGCAAATCTATAAGCCGTCAAGCTGTTAATATAAAATGTATTAGGACCAGTAAAATTATTCTTGTAGTTAAAAAAAGTCTATGATTACAATATAAAATACTTTCTTATATTTTCCATACTTAAACATAATATTTTAAATATCATTTATAGGTCTGTATATAAGATGAAGATAGATAAAACAAAGGTTAAAATAGTTTCATTTAAATTTATAGATTAAAATTAAGAATGAGATAACCTTACCTTTAACTTAAAGTATATTAGGCTAGTAATAATACAGAACTAGAGCAAGTAAGCTATTATCAAACCAATAATACCGTAATCTCTATTCTATTCCAATACCTTTCAATTTAATAAATTAGTGATTTCAAAGAAAATCGTCTTTTTTAATCTAGTTTTAACCAAAAGTTTTTTTTAAAATAACTGACCCTTTTTGCTCTTCGTAATGAAATTATTCTTAAGAGTCTTCAAAGGCACCTCCTCTATTGCTCTAGCCCTTTCAATTATATTTTGGAAAGTCTTTTACTCTATAGGAATATTATTTAAATCCTTTTACTAATTACTATTACTGTGCCCGTGGCTCTCAGCTGGTTTTTATACATATTACAAATATACCAATAGTTACTGTTATTGAAAATCTTAACTGATGTCATTTCATCTCCATCGACAATAATTTTTAACCGTTTTTACAAACTTAAGTGTTGAAAGGGTTAAAATGTAGGTGGTTATTTGAAAAGTACGGTAAAGAAATATATTTTGTGTAGGATGGAGAAAAAGGGAATCCACTTAATTGTAAATGTTCATGTCAGTCGTAAACATCTACAATTTAGTTGACTATGTTACCACCGTGTGAAATAGGGGCGGAGGAAATGGAGTGGGAAACAGGAATGAAGAGCAAGGAATGCTGGTGAATTTAATCTGCAATCAATTGCTTACAAGTGTACCAACATTAAGGACACAATCATATCACAATTGAAAGTTTTTCAGATATCATAATATCTTTCAATTCTATTTTCTTATCAGAGTATATTTCCTCTTATTCTAAAAGTATTTTATTTTCTCAATCACTGCCAAGAGCAATACCTGAACAGAATAACCTTTTAGTTTTGTTTGATTTTAAAGTCTAGACGTCTACATCTGACCGTGATAGCTATTTAAAAGCGATGGTCTGGAAACGATTACTATTACATTATTTATTGAAAACATATCGAATGAGGCTTAAGTCAAACACCTATTATTACATAGTTTGTCCAATTTACTTTAATATACTACCTCTCATTTTACACTTTCCCTTCACAGGTCTGCTGGAAGAGATTACATTTTGAAATAAGCACTTGTTCGACTCTTTCTAAATAAGTTTGATTATACGAGTATGTGTACATAAATGTTAAATAGATAAATAAATAAATAAATAATGTCTTCATCAAAGATCATCTGTACAAGCTAAATATATATCACCTGTTCTTGTCCCGTTTATTTAGGACACGATATGTCATGTCCATCTACGCTCTGTTATCATATATCATCTCAGTGGAGACTTGCTTATTCGTCATATCATTTTACACTTTCCATCGATGTCTTCTGTATCATCCTTGTCTTATATCAATCATTCGTACATAAAACTTTACTTATTACATGTTAAATTTATAAAAATGTATATTTTTGAAACATAACAGTTTTTAATAACCTATTCATTGGTTTTATATTAATCTACTTGTGATTGGATCACTTATTCTAATTCTAATAACTATCAAATATTCATAACTACATTTTCTTAAGTAATGGTCGAAGATTTAGTAACTGAGTCTATTCAGAATAATGTCATCTTATTGTATTATTACATACTTGTATCAAAAAATGTGAATGTTCCATACATTATATAAATAACACAACCTTTCATTGATCCATTCTTAAGATTCTTCTGTTAATCTTACAATATTAGGCGACGAGTAATGAGTTTTTGAAAGTCATTGCTAGCATACAAACCAAACGATTATTTAGCACATTGTGAAGACAGATCCGATGAGGAAATATAATTATTATAAATTAGTATCACTACAACTTTTATGACTGGTTCTTAATATTTTATATGACATGCATGTTGCAAACATGTAGCAAAAACATTGCACTATATAATAAACTGTATAAAATCGATGCTAAATAAAAAATGAAGCATTCTTACAAGGTTTTCCGTTTTTGTATAGAATTTTAAATTCACGAAACGCCGGAAAACCACGTCGTATATTCATGTGCAGAACTTCGCGTTTTAAAAAGACATTTTTATTTATAACTCTTTAGTAAAAAATCAACCGGTAACCAAGTTTGGTTGAATTTTAATGAAAGCAAAGTTTTTATAATCTAACCGTTGAATTATTTATTAAAATACAATAAAACTACAAATATTATCATAGATATATTTAAATAATTATATTATATCATTCAATATATTATATTATTATATCTTGTGAAACATTGTCCTTTGTCCTTTGACCTCTGTACTTTATACCATATCTTTATATGATTTGTAGTGAAATGTATATAACTAAAGTATGTTTAACATATTGTTTGAAATACGAGTAGTAAAAAACTGATGCCTGATAAAGATTGTGTATAGTGAATGAGATGGTTGATAACTGAGATGATTAATCTGGTTATACTCAAACTGGTTAAAGTGGTTGATTGATAACATTATAAAAAATATGAAGTCGGTATTCAATTTATAATATCTTTAAAGTTAAATAAAATGTCTGTTTGTTTGATTGATAATATTATAAAGATATTAAACCTGTATTGGGTCATTCCATTTATAATATCTTTAAAGTTAAATAAAATGTCTGTTTGTTTGATTGATAATATTATAAAGATAGTAAACCTGTATTGGGTCATTCCATTTATAATATCTTTAAAGTTAAATAAAATGTCTGTTTGTTTGATTGATAATATTATAAAGATAGTAAACCTGTATTGGGTCATTCCATTTATAATATCTTTAAAGTTAAATAAAATGTCTGTTTCTTTGATTGATAATATTATAAAGATAGTAAACCTGTATTGGGTCATTCCATTTATAATATCTTTAAAGTTAAATAAAATGTCTGTTTGTTTGATTGATAATATTATAAAGATAGTAAACCTGTATTGGGTCATTCCATTTATAATATCTTTAAAGTTAAATAAAATGTCTGTTTGTTTGATTGATAATATTATAAAGATAGTAAACCTGTATTGGGTCATTCCATTTATAATATCTTTAAAGTTAAATAAAATGTCTGTTTGTTTGATTGATAATATTATAAAGATAGTAAACCTGTATTGGGTCATTCCATTTATAATATCTTTAAAGTTAAATAAAATGTCTGTTTCTTTGATTGATAATATTATAAAGATAGTAAACCTGTATTGGGTCATTCCATTTATAATATCTTTAAAGTTAAATAAAATGTCTGTTTCTTTGATTGATAATATTATAAAGATAGTAAACCTGTATTGGGTCATTCCATATATAATATCTTTAAAGTTAAATAAAATGTCTGTTTGTTTGATTGATAATATTATAAAGATAGTAAACCTGTATTGGGTCATTCCATTTATAATATCTTTAAAGTTAAATAAAATGTCTGTTTGTTTGATTGATAATATTATAAAGATAGTAAACCTGTATTGGGTCATTCCATTTATAATATCTTTAAAGTTAAATAAAATGTCTGTTTCTTTGATTGATAATATTATAAAGATAGTAAACCTGTATTGGGTCATTCCATTTATAATATCTTTAAAGTTAAATAAAATGTCTGTTTCTTTGATTGATAATATTATAAAGATAGTAAACCTGTATTGGGTCATTCCATTTATAATATCTTTAAAGTTAAATAAAATGTCTGTTTGTTTGATTGATAATATTATAAAGATAGTAAACCTGTATTGGGTCATTCCATTTATAATATCTTTAAAGTTAAATAAAATGTCTGTTTGTTTGATTGATAATATTATAAAGATAGTAAACCTGTATTGGGTCATTCCATTTATAATATCTTTAAAGTTAAATAAAATGTCTGTTTGTTTGATTGATAATATTATAAAGATAGTAAACCTGTATTGGGTCATTCCATTTATAATATCTTTAAAGTTAAATAAAATGTCTGTTTCTTTGATTGATAATATTATAAAGATAGTAAACCTGTATTGGGTCATTCCATTTATAATATCTTTAAAGTTAAATAAAATGTCTGTTTCTTTGATTGATAATATTATAAAGATAGTAAATCTGTATTGGGTCATTCCATTTATAATATCTTTAAAGTTAAATAAAATGTCTGTTTCTTTGATTGATAATATTATAAAGATAGTAAACCTGTATTGGGTCATTCCATTTATAATATCTTTAAAGTTAAATAAAATGTCTGTTTCTTTGATTGATAATATTATAAAGATAGTAAACCTGTATTGGGTCATTCCATTTATAATATCTTTAAAGTTAAATAAAATGTCTGTTTGTTTGATTGATAATATTATAAAGATAGTAAACCTGTATTGGGTCATTCCATTTATATTATCTTTAAAGTTAAATAAAATGTCTGTTTGTTTGATTGATAATATTATAAAGATAGTAAACCTGTATTGGGTCATTCCATTTATAATATCTTTAAAGTTAAATAAAATGTCTGTTTGTTTGATTGATAATATTATAAAGATAGTAAACCTGTATTGGGTCATTCCATTTATAATATCTTTAAAGTTAAATAAAATGTCTGTTTCTTTGATTGATAATATTATAAAGATAGTAAACCTGTATTGGGTCATTCCATTTATAATATCTTTAAAGTTAAATAAAATGTCTGTTTCTTTGATTGATAATATTATAAAGATAGTAAACCTGTATTGGGTCATTCCATTTATAATATCTTTAAAGTTAAATAAAATGTCTGTTTGTTTGATTGATAATATTATAAAGATAGTAAACCTGTATTGGGTCATTCCATTTATAATATCTTTAAAGTTAAATAAAATGTCTGTTTCTTTGATTGATAATATTATAAAGATAGTAAACCTGTATTGGGTCATTCCATTTATAATATCTTTAAAGTTAAATAAAATGTCTGTTTGTTTGATTGATAATATTATAAAGATAGTAAACCTGTATTGGGTCATTCCATTTATAATATCTTTAAAGTTAAATAAAATGTCTGTTTCTTTGATTGATAATATTATAAAGATAGTAAACCTGTATTGGGTCATTCCATTTATAATATCTTTAAAGTTAAATAAAATGTCTGTTTGTTTGATTGATAATATTATAAAGATAGTAAACCGGGCCGACCAAAAACACTTGTCGCAAAACTAAGAAGCCGTGACATAAAAGACCGTATACTATCGGGTTTAAGAAATTCAAGAGGTATCAACACGCAGGATATAGGACATGGTGGCCCTCAACGTAAATTTTTTGTCAACGAGCATTTAACACCGCAAAATAAACAATTGTTGAAGAAGGTTAAAACCCTAGCACTCGACAAAGCGTATAAATTCGTCTGGGTTAGAAACTGCAGAATTTTTTTAAGAAAAAACGAAGAATCTCCTGCCCTATCTGTAAACAACGAAAAAGATTTAGGAAAAATTATTTAATTCCAATTATAATTATTTATACCTTGCTTTTGTTGTCGTCAGAACATAATTTTCTTAAAAATGTCACTTATTTTAGCCGTACGTATGAAAGGGGCTCACTATTTTTACGAGAAAGCTACACACTACTATACATACTCACCATCATTAAATACACACTTATTACCTTACAGCTTAACTTACTCATATAATACCGTACCTCTACTAAATCCTAATAATAATAATAATAATAATAATAATAATAATAATAATAATAATATGTCTATTTTTAAAATAAAACACCTTTATTTCTATATCTGGCCTTATATATACATTTATAACAAAAACTATATTTTTTCATTCGCATATATGTTTATTATAATTAAATATTTAAAATATTATACCACATTTAAGGCTCTACAAAATGACTAGTTCATTAAACTTATTTTATCAAAACGTGAGAGGTTTACGTACCAAAACCGAGGACATACGCTTAAACATACTAGGAAATGACTTTGATATCATTCTTATTACCGAAACATGGCTAACGGAAGGGTTTTATGATAATGAGTTATGTGATGATAGGTATACAGTTTTTCGTTGTGACAGAAACTCTAATACTTCTAATAAACTAACCGGAGGTGGAGTCATGATATGTTCTAAAAATTCCTTGCAAGCACAAGAAACACCTTACTGGTGTAGTAACGAGGTTGAAAATGTCTGGATAACTATACCTGCTAAGAACTGTCGTAATGATAAAGATCTTCATATTGGAGTATTTTATATTCCACCAGATGCTCTGCAAGCATCCCGTCTTTTTCACGTGCAAAGTTCTCTATTAAAAATAATGTCTATGAGACCAAATGATTCCTATATCATCTCGGGTGACTTTAATCTGACAAACGTAGGTTGGACTGATGTTGGGCCACTTCAATCAAACCAAGGATCGAAATTGTTACAGAACTCAACAACTGAATTAATAAACACCTGTAGTCTCTTCAATTTAACACAATATAATAAGGTAAAAAACTGTTGTAATAAATCATTAGACCTAATTTTTAGCAATTTTTTAATCTGTGTACAGAGGTCTGATCAAAATTTAGTTTCTGAGGATAAATACCATCCTAGCCTAAAAATAGTTGCTTCAGATTTTATGTTAAAAGAACTTAAAATTCGACCTACCAGAAATTATAATTTTTACCGTGCTGATTATAGTACTATAAATACAGAGCTGGCATTAATTAATTGGACAGATGTTTTGAATGGCAACTCTATCGATGAAATAACACAATCATTTTATGAAAAAATTTACGAAATTATTGACAAGTATATTCCATTAGTTAGTGTTAGCTATTCTAATGCTTACCCGGTATGGTATAGTAAATCATTGAAACATATTATAAAAGATAAACTCATCGCTCATGAAAAATGGAAGTTGTTTCGAAACCCAAGAGATTACGATGAGTTTTCATTGTTAAGAAGTAGACAAAAAAAAATTCAAAACAAATGTTATAAAATTTTTAAAACAAATATAGAAAATAATATAAAAAAAGATCCTAAAAATTTTTGGTGGTATCAACAAACATTAAGAAAAAGAAGGAATAAATATCCATATTCAATGACACTACAAGACAAACCGTATGAAGATATTGAACAAATTTGCTCAGGATTTAATCAGTTCTTCAAACAAGTTTTCTCAAAACCATCATCCAGTTACTCTGACTTGCATCTGCCACCCAATAAAAGCGATGATTTTATAAGTAATATACATTTAACGACTGACTTTGTTTTTAAAACAATTAAGAAAATAAAAATTACGAAGGGTGCAGGAAGTGATCGCATACCATCAATATTTTATAGTAAATGAGCTACCAATCTTGCCGGACCTCTATGCATACTTTTTAACAAGTCCTTGAATAATTTCTCAAGTTATCCAACTAAATGGAAAGAGGCATTAATAGTACCAGTACATAAAGGTGGAGCCAGAAATAAAATAGAAAATTACAGACCTATATCTATACTGAACTCAATAAGCAAAATTTTTGAAAAAGTAATCCATCACTTTATTTCACCTGTCATATATAAAAACTTACCGCCGGAACAACATGGATTTATTAAAAAACGTTCAACAGTTACTAATTTGTCTGTTTTCTCTAACTATGTTAGAAAGTCTATGGATCAGCGATTACAAGTGGACGTGATCTACACAGATTTTGAAAAAGCATTTGATCGGGTCGATCACATGATTTTACTATCAAAACTTCAAGTACTTGGCATCCGTGGCGACCTATTTCGATGGTTTAAGTCGTACGTTAAAATGAGAAGGCAAGCAGTTATAGTAGGAAGTGCTCGTAGTACTTTTATTGAAGCATCGTCTGGAGTGCCTCAGGGTTCTATTTTAGGCCCTTTACTTTACAACTCATATATATATGACATTGTAACTTGTATTGAATACTCGCGATGTTTAATGTTTGCCGATGATAAAAAAGTTTTTCTTGCAGTAAAATCTATTAATGACTGTAAAAAGATCCAAAAAGATTTAAATAGCCTTTTTGAATACTATAAACGCAATAGAATAATTATTAATATCAAAAAGTGCCAGCAAATAACCTTCAGCCGAAAACGTAACAAAATTGAATATATATACCAAATTAATGGCAACTCGTTAAAATCAGTTGATTCTATTAAAGATCTTGGAATCCAATTAGATTCCAAATTTACAATGAGTGAGCACATTGACTTAATCATAAATAAAGCATACCAGCAGCTTGGTTTTGTAAAACGTACATGTCGAACTTTTCGTGACGTAAATTGCATTAAAGTCATCTATTTTGTTTACGTGCGTAGCATTTTAGAGTACGCTTGCAGCATTTGGTCACCACATCAGGTTATATACTCAGAAAAACTAGAGAATATTCAAAAGAAATTTATTAAATTCTTAAGCTTTTTAGATTTCAGATCTTTTCCTTCTTATTCTGTTGCATGCAATTATTACAAAATTGATTCTCTTTCTGTTCGTCGCCGTCATTGCGATGTATTGTTGTTGCATGCTATATTGTCCGGAGATATCGATTGCACTGAGTTATTATCTGAATTGAGTTTTCGAGTACCTAGCCACCGTACAAGGCACACCGAATTATTTGATATACCATGCGCAAATACAGGTTATGCCCAAAATTCGATTGTCCATCGTATGACTTCTACGTATAATAAATTTTATTCACATATCGATTTTTTTAATACATCTATATCAGCTTTAAGGAAACACATAAAACAAACTAAATATTAAATTATATTATCTCAGATACACATAAATTCATTCTTGCAGCACATCAACACACCCACACATATCAACACTTTCACACATTACATCCACACTTACACTCACTCCCTTAAGTAGCTTTTACCCCCAAAATTTTGTAAATTTTGAATTTTTTTCCCTTAATTCGATTTAATTATCAATTGCTTAAACTTAAACACTGTTTTTATTTTTATTTTTATTTTTATTTTTCTTTTCATAGTATTGTTAAATAGTGTAATCCTTTTTTGGTCCTATTTTATGAAAATATTATTTACTGTAACTTTAAAATTATGTATGCACTGTTGGATTACCCAAGAAATAAATAAATAAATAAATAAATAAACCTGTATTGGGTCATTCCATTTATATTATCTTTAAAGTTAAATAAAATGTCTGTTTGTTTGATTGATAATATTATAAAGATAGTAAACCTGTATTGGGTCATTCCATTTATAATATCTTTAAAGTTAAATAAAATGTCTGTTTGTTTGATTGATAATATTATAAAGATAGTAAACCTGTATTGGGTCATTCCATTTATAATATCTTTAAAGTTAAATAAAATGTCTGTTTGTTTGATTGATAATATTATAAAGATAGTAAACCTGTATTGGGTCATTCCATTTATAATATCTTTAAAGTTAAATAAAATGTCTGTTTCTTTGATTGATAATATTATAAAGATAGTAAACCTGTATTGGGTCATTCCATTTATAATATCTTTAAAGTTAAATAAAATGTCTGTTTGTTTGATTGATAATATTATAAAGATAGTAAACCTGTATTGGGTCATTCCATTTATAATATCTTTAAAGTTAAATAAAATGTCTGTTTCTTTGATTGATAATATTATAAAGATAGTAAACCTGTATTGGGTCATTCCATTTATAATATCTTTAAAGTTAAACAAAATGTCTGTTTGTTTGATTGATAATATTATAAAGATAGTAAACCTGTATTGGGTCATTCCATTTATAATATCTTTAAAGTTAAATAAAATGTCTGTTTCTTTGATTGATAATATTATAAAGATAGTAAACCTGTATTGGGTCATTCCATTTATAATATCTTTAAAGTTAAATAAAATGTCTGTTTCTTTGATTGATAATATTATAAAGATAGTAAACCTGTATTGGGTCATTCCATTTATAATATCTTTAAAGTTCAATTATATTATATATTTGTTTCGACAAACCAATTAAAAATTACATACGAAAGACAAAACCTAGCGAGATATGATAGAAGTCATATTAAAAATGTATGTATGAATCTAGATTACCTTCCTATTTTGTATGAGTAATATCTATTGTTAATAACTATCACAATATAATGAATATACAATAACGTCACTATGTAATAAGTAACCAAAATGTAATACTTATGAGTATTTATTGTTTTGAATTATCACATATTGGTTGAAAAAATCAAAGTTGTTTTAATGTTTTCATTCGGTCCATTCAAGGTAATAGTAATATCTTCTTCGTTTCTAGATGTTGTAGTTTTCTCATAATATAACCAGACACGTATAAAGGATAAAGACATTTACTGACAAATACAATACTCTATAATAAAAGCTTTCAATAATAATTAAGTAACAAGAATCTTCTCAAATAAATCGCAAGACATATAACAAAGTATATTAAAAAAAAGTACTTAAGTTTCGGTTTCGCCATAATAAAATATTTGAACAAAATCAGCTCAGCAATATGTGTATCAACGAGTTTATTGAGAACAATATGTAATCAAAAGCTGTCTAGTGTTCATGTCGACACACATACATTCATACATACATACATACGTATCTATATATAAATATTGTTTACTGGTCATATCCATTAGGTTACTTTATACATTTAGATAGATAAATTTATACATTTAGACAGTACTAAATGGGTTTCTTGAACGCGCCTCGGACTCCCGAATACAGGATGTTCCGAGCTCTTTGTTAAGTTCAAATTGCACCCACTCCTTGGTTATATTCATACTTGTCTGATTTACTCTAAATAAAATAACACATAACAAATCATGACTTGTTTATACGATTATACATTATTTCTAGATGTATATAGTTTTGAATAAATGTAAAATGAAAAATTCATCAAGCTGGATACGTGTTTTTCCAGATACATATTTATATTAAATTTTCAAAACCGTTTCATATATAAATGGTCACTAAAAGAATAAATGAATAAATAAATGCAATGATAAAATTACCTTATAATACCAAATAGTTTAATATTTAACTCTAAAATATTTCAAATATATAAATACATAAATATTTCAAATTAAATACAAAATACAAGGCTATAAAATAAATGTAATATATTTATTAAAGCTGAAATTGTTGGTTGACTTATATCAGAGGAATTCAAAGCACATATATGTGACTAAACTCAATTCAGAGAATATGAGGATTTCATAATTAATAAAACGGTAGCTCGGATGTCTCAATGGAGTTTAGATGTTTCTTTCCCATAGACCGTGACACCGTGCTACTAAAGTATCATACATATAATAAGCCTAATTAAAATAAATGCTTGATAGATTTTTAGGCGTTATTAAATATAATATTTTTATTATATTATACAAAAGTATATAAGGTGGTGGTTTTTAGATAGATTGGATTATCTTGGTTACTTGCAGTAATATGTACAAGTAATTTAATTTATGTAAATACCATATATATTTATAATATATTCATATGAAGCTCATTTTCTCGTGTGCTTAAATACATATGACACATATCATAGGTCAAGAGCTCCTTAAAAGAGGTTATGAGTTCAGGAGAAGTGCCGAGACGTAGGTCCTTAGTGTAATCCAGATATCCTTAGTTCTATTTAGGAGCAAATGTATATATATATTTGTACTGAATTCGATATTATAAAGAAAATATTCCATTTCGTTTTCCATGATTTTCTTAAATAATAGGTATACATGTAAATAAAACTATTTTACACTCTTTTATTGGTTATATATTATTTCATTGGTAGCATTTTACATTTTAACATGTTACATTTCTACCGGTGTAGAGGTCTGTCTGCACAGATCTAGTCTTCCCGTGTTTTCTGCGAAGCGTTTATAACGTCGGGCTTATAATCAATATACGCTTGTTAATTATATAGAATTGTTTTATTGAAATATTTTATATTTTTATGCCTCGAAGGTTTAGTGGCTAAAGTTCTAAGATAACTAAAAACCCTGGGTTCGAATCTTAGGTTGGATAATATTCGTATGTGTGAATTTCATCTTTAAATGAATCTCCTATAGAATAATGAGATTGGTGATTAGTGAAAAGTGGATACATAACCTTGCACCACTACTTTCGTACGTAATAGTACGCAATACTTTATTATTTTGAAGGCATATTTTAAGTTTATGAACAAAATATCTATGATGTCAATTAATGAACAAGAAAAACTACAAGTAAATAAATAAGTAAGACGCTACAAAGTTCAAGTAAGCTGAAGCTTATTGTATCAAGACATTAATAATATTTCAACAAAATGTATTTAAATGTTATTTAAGACACGTGTTTCATTTTAAACTAAATACTCTTTAATATAGTATGATATTGTAATAAAAATACTATTTAATATAAGTAAAATAATTCGTTAAAAACATAAGTAGAATAATATAAAGAAAAACAATAAAACATAAAAGAATTTACCAGAATGTTGTAGAACGTGTGAATGCGAATGTGCGAGTGTGTCTAAAAGCGAATGTGTGAAGGTGGTAAAGGCAATGTTTATACGATTAAGTTTATATCTAATAGTAATTGACTATCATTACGTTCCATTAAAACTAATATATGGAAATACAAGAACGTGCGTAAATCCACTACAATGTAGGTATTACAATGAGTTTCCGATAGATATAACTAGAGAATTTATGAAACATTCAGTGCGGACTAAACCGATTCCATTTTAATAAATACTCGTACTACCGTAACTTTGGATACGTTTTCGGTATTTTTTTCTATAATATGGTAATGGTAACCTATGTTTTTGATATAAAGACTTATTTCAATATTTCGATTTTTTTGTTTGGAAATTTTCATAACCCCATACAAGTTTTCAACCCCTTTAGCAATGTTATATCCCAAAATTTTAAGCAAATACTTAAATTAATTAAATGACCCGAAAATGACTCAAAAAATTACCCGCAAAATATCAGATTCCAGTAATGTAGTTTCGTGATGTATCAATATTTTATAATATATATTTTTATGTGGTATTTTTCTTTTTTATGAGACAGTCTCACAACTGAGCAATGATCTTTATGATAAGTGTTGTTGCATGAAGGTAAAAGTGCTGCAACAACAACAAAACAAATCTTTATGAATATATATTTAGCGACCGATGCAAAGCTGTTGAATTAGAATTTGTTGAAGTTGAAAATGAATAAAAATGACTCAGTGTCAGAGTCGATTTCTGGTTTCGTTTTGAAGTAACAGCTGTCTGGCTTCTGAGAAGAATACAAATAACTTTAATTTAACATTGTTTACTTCAACTAAAGCTGTGTTACACGGTGTAAATAAACAAATAGATTAATTGTTATCCAAAACAATTCAACAAGTTCTTAATATAATATCAATTGCCTGTTTATATATTAAATTGTTTCAACAGATCGTCATCAAAAATTCAAAGTTTTTTAATTAACAAAGGACATTTATCTTTTTAAATTATACACTTTATTAATAAAAGAGGTAATATTACTTGTTTGCTATGTAGGGAGTAATTTCATAAAGTCCTCCATCAATTTAAATTAGGAGTAAAACGAGGCTGTATTTTATGCTGTTAAAGTAAGAGATTTTTTCGTACAAACAAATTTTGTAATATAAGCTAATGAAGAAACAGACGCGGTAATGTTTAATTCTACCACTTCCATATTGATCTCTAATCCACGCACAGAGTCACGGGCAATAACTAGTTTATAATTGCTCTTCAACGCGGCATGTATCATCTTTTATGCATTATATTTTACAACAAACACAAATATTGCAGTACAGTATACAATAAGAAAAAAATCTCATTAAAGAAAAAGCGTTTTCACACTCATATTATTATCACTATAATTTATTTTAACGGTTGTCAAATCACACTCAAGAGATTAACGTCCTCAAATATAACATTGTAGCATTTATGTTGGTTCTTTGCTTGTATATATATTTTTTTATTAATTATTATTAGTTATAATACTTACTAATATATAAATAAGCAACTCATAAGCCGTCAAGATATGGTAATATAAAATATATTAGGACCAGTAAAACTATCCTTGGTTTTCATTTAAATTATCTAAAATATTACTATTATTATTAGCAAGTTAAATAAGTACTAAAAACACAATGATCATACAAGAATAAAGTTAATTAAAATTATACAATACATACACACCTTTACAGACCTTTCATTTTTAGATAAAAATATTTTTTTAAAACAGGTCAAATAATTTTCATGTCCAATGATCATTAAATAATATAAAATAATTAGTATAAAAAGCCAATTACGTAACATTAATTCATATCTCTAACGTGTTTGCGAACTCTAATATACAACTAATAAAAACTACAAATTATTGTAATAACATTGTTTTGATCCATTGATTCATTCATTTTTTTTTAAATTTTTTATTAAGTTCCATTTACATTTTTTACCGTTTTATGCATTGCTTACAACAGCTAGCTAGTATTATACAAAACCAAAAAGACAGAATCTGTACAAAAATGTATTTTAACTAAATTTTAGCGAATATATCTTCTCTTAGACATCAGCTATTTCACTAATTGTTTTAACAAATTATTGCGCTCTAGTGACTGTTGAGTGGTTGTATTTTGAAGAGCCGACCTCTAACTAGTACTATGACTCAGTTACTAGTTGATTTTGATATAATAAAATTACATCGTTTTAAATACATTACTTTCAGTTTGACCTTCATTTATTAACTGAAATTAACTCTTGTTTAAGCTCATCTAAGATTCATACAACAAAATCTTATCGATAACTTATCGAAGATATTATAAATATAGTTAATTTAAAGTGAAATTCATGAATGTTAATTTTAATGAAATGAGTTGAGTTTAAGCCAAAAATATATTTTGACTTGCAAATGTTACCAATGATTTGTTCGTAACGACGCTGTAAGACGAACAGGTAGAAAACTAAAATATACAGCAGATAATTTAGTGTATGCATAATTGTCTCATTGAGACTATAAAGGAGACGGAAATAAATAAAAAATCAATTCATTACGCGGCCATGTTGTTAAGCGTTTGTTTTATGAACATGTCCACATTTATGCGACTTTTATTTAAGTTTCTTTACTATAAACCTTCGAATTATGAACTTAATTCCAGAACAGGAAATCATTTATTAGGTAATTGTTTTGTGTTGTTTATTTTGTCTATAATTTAAAAATATTTGTATCTATAAACATTCCGTAATTTTAACATAAAAATGATATGTCACATTTGAACTATAAAGTCTTATTTCAAAAGTAACTTTCATTCTCGTTTAATATAATGCTAAAAGTTAGTACTATCCGTTATAATTTCAACCAATGACGTCTCTTTCCACCTCTCATAACGCTTGTGAAATAAAATTGAAATGAAAATGTTCATCTCCGCTCCCGCAATAATTTTGAAATTCACATAAATTGTAATTGTTTTCATAAGTCATGTCGTTTGCTAAGCGCAGTATTAATGTACTGTCTCATAAATATTAATAGTAGGTAATATTTATGATTAATGATAGAATTTTAATTAAATAAGTGAGGGACAAACGTCATTGAATACTATTGTTAGAAGATTGGAGCTCATAATAGAAATACGTGGCATGTGCATGTTTGGTAGCAATAAAAACTTAAATGTGAAGAAATGAAGTTATAAACAGTTTTATTTTTAAATGATTTTTTCTACAGTTGTCTGTGGTTTTGTATGTTTATAATGATATGTCTATAGAATAATTACCAAATAATTAAATCCTTAATGTATCAGCTTAAAATGCTATAAGTAAAAACACGTATTTCAAAGTAACAAAAACCGAAGACGTTAGAAGTAAGGGCTGAATGACAAATTGAAGAGAAAATGATGTCCTATTTATTTAAATATTTGTGATTAATGTTATTCTTATACTTTTAATAAACAATCTTAATAGAATATCAGTACAGCAAGATACAGGTATCTATAACATATATAGAACATAATAGATCATTGAAACATGTAAGATTTCTATCATTTCGTGACATCTATCTTGACCTAACACCGTGTTTGTGTTCGTCCTTACTTTGTTCGAGTTGCTGTTGAATATATTTGTACACTCGAGTAAGTTAATCTGTAAGTAAATCTGAGTAAACCATTTTATATGTATATAGATCTTTAAATAAATGTAATAACAATAGTACATAGATAACATTGACTTGAGAGGCGCAGAAAACAATAATTATACTCTTTAGAAATAACTCATCTCATAACATCTCATAACATCTGTTATAAACTGTTCCTAAAATAGTTTCTCTTTATGGATTCAGATTTGTAGTTAAAAAAAGTCTATGATTACAATATAAAATACTTTCTTATATTTTCCATACTTAAACATAATATTTTAAATATAATTTATAGGTCTGTATATAAGATGTCTATTCTTAAGAAGTGTTAACAGAGGGTAAGATACAGTTAAATATCCTCAGTCCGAAAATACAAGATGAAGATAGATAAAACAAATGTTAGAATAGTTTCATTTAAATTTATAGATTAAAATTAAGAATAAGAGAACCTTACCTTTAACTTAAACTATATTAGTCCAGTAATAATAAAAAACTAGAGCAAGTAAGCTATTATCCAACCAATAATACCGTAATCCCTATTCCAATACCTTTCAATTTAATAAATTAGGGATTTCAAAGAAAACCGTATTTTTTAATCTAGTTTTAACCAAAAGTTTTTTAAAAATAACTGACCCTTTTTGCTCTTCGTAACGAAATTACTCTTAAGAGCCTTCAAAGGCACGTCCTCTATTGCTCTAGCCCTTTCAATTATATTTTGGAAAGTCTTTTGTTCTATAGGTATAAAATTTAAACCCTTTTACTAATTACTATTACTGTGCCCGTGGCTCTCAGCTGGTTTTTATACATTTTACAAATATACCAATAGATATTGTTATTAAAAATCTTAACTGATGTCATTTCATCTCCATCGACAATAATTTTTAACCGTTTTTAGACACTTAAGTGTTGAAAGGATTAAAATGTAGGTGGTTATTTGAAAAGAACAGTAAAGAAATATATTTTATGTAGGATGGAGAAAAAAGAAATTCACTTAATTGTAAACATTCATGTCAGTCGTAAACTTCACAACATAGTTGGATATGTTACCACTGTGTGAAATAGGGGCGGAGGAAATGGAGTGGAAAATAGGAATGAAGAGCAAGGAATGGTGGTGAATTTAATCTGCAATCAATTGCTTACAAGTGCACCAACATTAAGGATACGATCACTTCACAATCAATAGTTTTTCAAATATCATAATATCTTTCAATTCTAGTTTCCTACCAGAGTATATTTCTTCTTATTCTTATTCTAAAAGTATTTTATTTTCTCAATCACTGTCAAGAGCAGTACCTAAACAGATAAACCTATTAGTTCGATTTTAAAGTCTAGACGTCCACATCTGGTCCTGATAGCTATTTAAAAGCGAGGGTCTGGAAACGATAACTATTACATTATTTATTGTAAACATATCCAACTAGGCTTAATATAAACTTTATTATTACATAGTTTGTCCAATTGACTTTAATATACTACCTCCCATTTTACACTCTTCTTTCACAGATCTGCTGGAAGAGATTACATTTTGAAATAAGCATTTGTACGAATCTCTCTAAATAAGTTTGATTATATGTATTATGTGTGAACATAAATGTTAAACATATACATCAATCAATAATGTCTTCAAAAAGATCATCTTTACAAGCCAAATATATATCACCTGTCCCTGTCCCGTTTATTTAGGGCACGATATGTCAATTACATCTAAGCTCTGTTATCATATATCATCTCAGTGGAGACTTTCTTATTCGTCATATCATTTTACACTTTCTATCTTATTGTCTTCTGTATCGTCCTTGTCTTATATCAATCATACATAAAACTTTACTCCTTACATGTTAAAATTACAAAGATGTTTATTTTTAAAACATAACATTTTTTAATAACCGATGAAAAAATATAATTATTAGATATAAATAAGTATCACTACAACTTTTATGACTGGTTCTTAATATTTTCCATAACATGCAAAAACACGTAGCAAAAATATTGCAGTATGACGAATTGCATAAAATATCGTTTGCTAAATAAAAAATGAAGTATTCTTACAAGGTTTTCCGTTTTTGTATAGAATTTTAAATTCACGAAACGCCGGAAAGCCGCGTCGTATATTCATGTGCACAGCTTAGCGTATTAAGGAGATATATTTATTTATAACTCTTTAGTAAATAATCAAATTATTAAAAGTTTGATAAAATTTTTGTAAAAGCCAAGTTTTTAGAATTAAACCGTTTAAATATTCTATAAAATACAATAAAACTGCAAATATTATCATAGATATATTTAAATAATTATATTATATCATTCAATATATTATATTAATATATTTTGTAAAACATTTCACGAAATATGTACGTTTGTCCTTTGACCTTTGTATTTTTACCTTATCTTTATATCATTTGTGGCGGAATGTATATAACAAAAATATGTTTGATATATTGTTTGATATACGGTTAGTAAGAAACTAAATCCTGTAAAAGATTGTATGAGATGGTTGATAACTGAGATTATTCAACTGGTTATATTCAAATTGGCTAGTGTCTGTTTGTTTGATTGATAATATTATTAAGATATGAAGTCTTTAAAATTAAATAAGATATCATATACAAATTCGATATTAGTTTCGACAAACAAATATAAAAGTACATACGAAAGACAAAACCTAACGATATATGATAGAAATGATATTAAAAATGTTTGTCAGAATCTAGATTATTTTCCTATTTTGTATAAGTAATATCTATTGTTAATAACTATCACAATATAATGTCACTATGTAATAAATAACCAAAAGAAAAACTGATTAGTATTTACTGTTTTGAATTATCACATAATAAAATAACCGCCTACTTAGCATTGTTTTCAACAAATAGAGCTATTTGTAGTGCAGTATATTTTCATTTGGAACATGTTAATGTATTAGTAATGTCTTCTTCCTTCCTAAATATTGTCATTTTCCGATAATATAACCAGACACCAGACAGAAACACTTTGGAATAAATAAAATACTTTGTACGAAAAGAATATAATTAGACTATAATTAGAATAAAACTGAAAAGTTAAGAATAAGATTACTAACTGGTAACCCATAGTTAAGAATATTAATAACTCGATCACACTTGAATTGAGTCATAACCAGTCAAGTCGTTAAATAGTTACACGGTTACTAACAGACACATATTATATTATGTATAGCGATTAACGAGTAGATAAAGAGTTATACATTCAGACAGTACACTAAATGGGTTTCTTGACCCCTTTTCGGACCCTCGAATACCGGATGTTCAGAGCTCTTTGTTAAGTTCAAGTTGCACTCAATTCCTGGTTGTATTTATACTACTTTTGTGATTTATTCTGAATAAAATAACATATAACAATGCTTATTCAATTATACTCCATTCCTTAGTATGTATAAATATATATTTCTAATGATATTACAATGGATAAATGCAAATTTTAAATAAATGTGCAATCAAAAACTCCTCCACACGTAGAACTAAAACCTGCGAAATTTAGGACAAACATTTTCCCAGATATATATTGAATTTAAATACCAAAAGCTTCAAAATTATTTATAGACCATTTCAAATATAAATGTGTGAAATGAATGTCAATGCAAAAATAAAATAACATTTCAAGTACCAATTAGTAAAAATATAAAATACAAGGCAATAAAATGAATGTCATACATTTATTAAACCTAAAATTTACTAATATCAGGAAGATTCAAAGCACATACGTGACTAAACTCAATATTAGGTGTTACGGGATACTGATGGGGATTTCATCATAAACTGATAAATAAAAACGGTAGCAAGGAAGTTTTCATGTTGTTTCATCTTGGTTCCTTTCCATAGACAGTGAAACCGTGCAACTAGAGTATCATAAAACAATACATGCCTCACTAATATACAGACTTGGACTTTGTGATTTTAAACTTTTTCCGCGTTTCAATATTATGATTTTAATATACCTGTTTTATAAAGATATATAAAATGTTACATGTTTTCTCATATAATGGTTATTTGGCGTAAATGTTTTTGCCAATATGTAAAATTTACTTTATTTATATAAAAATAAACTTCACATGTGTATAATGTATTTATATAAAGCACACTTTCTCGTGTCCTTATACACATTATATGGAGGCAAAAGTATAGCAACTCTTCAGTGGGATCATTCCGTTTGAACTGCAGACAAATTACTAAACGTCTGTAACCATACCTAGTACCTGATGTGTTTGGTACTACGTAATAACACGTTGACATCCACGACTAGAACTTAAGAGCATATTCCTTAATTTATTACATGTTTAAAAGAGTATGAGACAAAGGTATTTGATTTAAATTGTCATAACAATAAAAACTATTTTTCAATAATAAATTTGAATTTTATGAATATAAGTATTCAGCGACTGGTGCAAAGTGCAATGAAAGAATGCCTCAGAGTCAGAGTCGATATCCGTTTTTATTTTGAAGTAACAGCTGTCTGGCTTCTGAGAAGAATACAAATAAGTTTACTTTGAGGTTTGTTTTCTGTAACTAAAGCTGTATTACACTATTTAGGTAAACAAAAAGTTCCATTGTTATCCAAAACAATTTAGGATTTTTTTTTAATTTTTTACCAATTATTTGTATATATATCAATAGATCGTCATCGAAAAGTTCAGTGTTATAATGAACAAAGGAGATTAACTTTTATACTAAAAGATATAATATTACTTAGTTTGTAATTTTCTATTTATTTATTATTTATTTATTTAGCTTCACGCAATATCCCTTGCGGCGTAGCCAGAGACGACGGAGCGCCAAACGCTACGGTCCCTGCATACCTCTTCCGCCTCGGCCACAGACATGAACCTCTTCACACATGCCCTCCAGGTAGTTCTCAAGCTTTTTACGTGACCATCCTCCAGTACAATAGATACTGTTTTTTCGAAGGTCACTCGAGGCCTCCCCCTGTCTCTCTTACTGCTCACTTTTCCTATATAAATCTTTTTTACCATTATTTCATCACGCATTCATTCGACGTGCCCAAACCACCTGAACACGTTCTGCATCATTCTCACCGTGACATCTTCGCTAGTACCTGCCATTCTGTGGATCTCTTCATTGCGGATTCGATCAGCTAGACTTCGTATCTTCCGTCTCTGTTAAAAATACTTCCCAAATATACCACGTGATTCACCTGTTCTATTATTTTATCATTCACGTCGATCTCGCATTCTGTTCTTTCTTCATTTCTTTTAAATATCAGAACCTTCGTCTTATCTACATTCAGGTTTAGACCATTATTTTCACACCCATCTTCCAGAGTCGTTACCAATGCCTGCAAATTGCATTCTGATGATGCAATGAGCACTGCATCATCTGCATATAGCAAGCAATAGACCTTAAGGTCCTGCTTTCACTCCCATGTCACTGTCTTTCTTTTAATTTTCTAAGAAGAGCGTAATTTCATAAAGTCTTCCATCAATTAAAATTGACCTTCGGGACGAGACTGTATTTTATCCTATTAAAGTAAAACATTTTTTTTGTGGAAATTAATTTTGTACTAATCCACGCACAGAGTTACGGGCAATGTCTTGTTTATAATATCTCTTCACCGCGCCCTGTATCATCTCTTATTTAGTATATTATACAACGTACACATATATTGCACTACAGTATACAATAAAAAAATCTCATTAACTAAAAAGCGTTTTCTCGCTCATATTATTATAAGTATAATTCATTTTAACGGTTGTCAAATCACACTCAAGAGATTAACGTCCTCAAATATAACATTGTAGCTTTTATGTTGGTTCTTTGCTTGTATATATATTTTCTTATTAATTATTATTAGTTATAATATATAAGATATAAATAAGCATATCATAAGCCGTCAAGCTATGTTAATATAAAATATATTAGGACCAGTAAAACTATCCTTGGTTTTCATTTAAATTATCTAGAATATTACTATTGTTATTATCAAGATAAATAACTAAACTAAAACACAATGACCATACAACATTAAAATTAATTAAAATTTTACAATATAATACGTTTACACACGTTCAACTTTTAATCAAAAATATTTTTTCAAAACAGGTGAAATAATTTTCAAGTCCAAACATCGTTAATCATTAATATAAAATAATTAGTATAAAAAAGCCAATTACGTAACATTAATTTATATCTCCAACAAGTTTGCGAACTCTAAAACAAAACATCATTTATTGTAATAATTATTATAATATCATTGAATTCAATATTTTATTTAATAATTTTTTAAAATTCATCTGTACAAAAATATATTTAAATAAAATTTTAGCGAATCTTCTTTTTGACATTTACCATTTGACTAACTGGTTAAAGAAATTATTGCGCTCTAGTAAATTGTTTAGTGGTTGTATTCTGAAGTGCCAACCTCTAACTAGTAGTATCTACTAGTACTCAGTTACTAGTTGATTTTAATATAATTTCATTTATTATTCATTTATGAACTGAAGTAAACTATTGTTTAATCTTACCTAAGATTCATATAACAAAATCTTAACGAAGATTTATCGAAGATATTATACATACTCGTAAAGTTAATTTTTAGTGAAATTTATTGATGTTATTTTAATGAAATGAAATGAATTAGTTGAGTTTAAGCCAAAAATATATGTTGACTTGCAAATGTTACCAATTATTTTTCATAACGACGCTGTAAGACGAACAGGTAGAAAAACTAGCAACAGCAAATAATTTAGTGTATGCATAATTGTCTCATTGAGACTATAAAGAAGACGGAAATAACCAAAAAGTCAATTCATTAGGCGGCCATGTTGTTAAGCGTTTGTTTTATGAACATGTCCACATTTATGCGACTTTTATTTAAGTTTCTTTACTATAAGCCTTCGAATTGTGAACTTAATTCCAGAACAGGAAATCATTTATTAGATAATTGTTTTGTTTTGTTTATTTTGTATATAATGAAAAAAATATATGTGTCTATAAAGATTCCGTAAATTTAACATAAAAATGATGAAAAAATGTCCACATTTGAACTATAAAGTCTTATTTCAAAAGTAACTTTCATTTCTCGTCTAATATAATGCTAAAAGTTAGTACTATCCGTTATAATTTCAACCAATGTCGTCTCTTTCCACTTCTCATAACGCTTGTGAAATAAAATTGAAATGAAAATGTTCATCTCCGCTCCCGCAATAACTTGAAATTCACATAAATTGAAATTGTTTTCATAAGTCATGTCGTTTGGTAAGCGCAGTATTTATGTGGTCTCGTGAAAAGTAACGGTAGGTAATATTTATGATTAATGATAAAATGTTAATTAAATGTGTTAGGAACAAATAAAATTGAATTCTATTGTAAGAAGATTGGAGCTCATAATAGAAATATTTACTTGGTATGTGCATGTTTGGTAGCAATATAAACATAATTATAAAGAAATGAAGTTATAAACAGTTTATTGTTAAATTCTGTTTCATGAACTTTTCTGCATTCGTTTATGTTTATTAATTATATGCTTATAGATTAATAATCAAATAATTAAAAGTCCTAAATATATCAGATTATTTTAAAAGCAAAAACACGTATGTCATATGCAACAAGGAATGAAGACGTTAAAAGTAAGGGCTGAATGACAAATATATGTGATTAATGTTATTATAATTTTAATAAACAATCCTAATAGAATATCAGTACAGCAAGATACAGGTATCTATAACATATATAGAATATAATGGAACATTGAAGCATGTCAGATTTCTATCATTTCGTGACATCAATCTTGACCTATCGTTGTGTTTGTGTTCGTCCTTACTTTGATCGAGTTGATGTTGAGTATATTTGTACACTCGAGTAAGTTAATCTGTAAGTAAATCTGTGTAAACCATTTTATATGTATGTAGTACTTTAAATAAATGTAATAACAATAGTACATATATAACATTGACTTGAGAGGCGCAGAAAACAATAATTATACTCTTTAGAAATAACTTACATCTGTTATAAACTGTTCCTAAAATAGTTTCTCTTTATGGATTCAGATTTGTAGTTAAAAAAAGTCTATGATTACAATATAAAATACTTTCTTATATTATCCATACTTAAACATAATATTTTAAATATAATTTATAGGTCTGTATATAAGATGTCTATTCTTAAGAAGTGTTAACAGAAGGTAAGATACATTTACATTTCCTCAGTCCGTAAATACAAAATAAAGATAGATAGAATAAACAATCAAACGAATAGTTTCATTAAAATTTATAAATTTAAATTAAGAATGAGAAAACTTACTCTTTAACTTAAACTTTGCATATCTATTAATTGAAATGGAATCTAAGGGAAAAAACCATCATGTTAAAATTACCCTGAGAAAACAAGATTATCAGGTTTCACATACCTACGTTATAATCAATTTAACTTTTTATTTATGGCCTTATTGATATTTCATTGCATTCCGTAATTTACTAAGACTATATTAGACAAGTTATAACAAAAATCTAGATCAAGTAAGTAGGTTATTACTAAACCAATAATACCGTAATCTTCATGCTAATACCGTTCAATTAAAATGAATGAATGATTTCAAAGAAAAGGAGATTACTTTTTTAATCTAGTATTATCAAAGAGTTATTTTAAAAATAACTGACCCTTTTTGGTCTTCGTAATGAAATAATTCTTAAGAGCCTTCAAAGGCACGTCCTCGATAGCCTTAGCCTTTTCAATTATATTTTGGATACTTTTACTCTATTGATATATTATTTAAATCTTTATATTAAAAATCCTAACTGATGTAATTTTATTTCCATTGACAGTAATTATTTTACCGCTTTTACAAACTTTAGTGTTGGAAGGGTTAAAATGTAGGTGGTTATTTGAAAAGTACGGTAAAGAAATATATTTCATGTAGGATGGAGACAGGCAGTCCACTTAATTGTAAATGTTCATGTCAGTCGTGAACATCTACAACGTAGTTAGATATGTTACCACCGTGTGAAGGAAGGGATCAAATGAAGTGGAAACAGGAATAAAGAGCAAGCAATACTGGTGAATTTAATTTAGTTTTATTATATTTTAGAGTCTAGACATTTGAAGAAGATTTGGTCGTGATAGCTATTTAAAAGCGACGATTTGGATACGATAACTATTACATTATTTATTGAAAACACATCCAACTAGGCTTAATATAAACACCTATTATTACATTGTTTGTCCAATTTACTTTAATATACTACCTCTCATCGTATACTCTCCTTGCACAGGTCTGCTGGAAGAGATTTCATTTTTAAATAAGCACTTACACGAATCTTTCTAAATAAGTTTGATAATATGTATTGTATGTACATAAATGTTATAAAATAAATAAACCATAATGTCTTCAAAAACTTTACCTTTACAAGCTGAATATATATCACCTGTCCCGTTTATTTAGGACACGATATGTCAATTCCATCTCCGCTCTGTTGTCATACATCACCTCAGTGGAGACTTATTCGTCATATCATTTTTCGCACACTTCATCTATATTTTTTGAACTCCCTTCTTTTATAACAATCCAGTCAGCATAAAACTTTACTCGTTACATGTTAAATTTACATAGATGTATATTTTTTAAATATATCATTTTTTAATGACCTTTTCATTTGTTTAACATTAATCTAATCATGATTGGATCACTTATTCTAATTCTAATAATAATCAAATATTCATAACTACATCTGCTTAAGTAATTGTCGGAGATTTATTAACTGAGTCTATTCAGAATAATGTCATCATATTATATTATTGCTTACTTATATCAAAAGAATGTTAATGTTACAAACATTATATAAATCACACAACCTTTCATTGATCCATTCTTAGAATTCTTCTGTTAATCTTATAAAATTAGGAGACGAGTAACGAGTAGTTTTTAAAAGTCATTGTTAGTATACAAATCAAACAATTATTTAGCACATTCTGAAGACAGATACGATGAAGAAATATAGTATCACTATACCTTTTGTTACTGGTTCTTATCTTTTTCCAGGACATGCATGCTGCAAACATGTAGTAAAAATATTTTACTATGACAAATTGTATAAATTATTTTTATTTAGATTTTTTTTAAGTACTTTATATTATAGAACTGAATTAATATGTGTTTTATTATATTACAGTCAGTAATAGAGGATCGTGTAGCGAAGGTAAGGTAATAAAAATAACTATTAATTTAATAATAATTAAACTCTAAACTAATAATCTTGAAATATCTAAAAAAAACATTTTAAGCATAAGGCTGACGTGAAACTAAATAAAAAATGAAGCATTCTTACAAGGTTTTCCGTTTTTGTATAGAATTTTGAATTCACGAAACGCCGGAAAACCGCGTCGTATATTCATGTGCGCTGTTCCTCGTTTTAAAGAGGTATATTCTTTATTTATAACTCTTTGTTAAAAAATCTACCTAAAACCCAAGTTTGATTGAAATTTAGTACGAGCAAAGTTTTCAGAATAAAACTACATATATCATATCATAGATATATTTAAATAATTATATTATATCATTGAATATATTAATATATATTGAATATGTTAATATAAGTTCCTTAAATATGAAATTGGTGTTTTGTCGCAATGGCCACTTTGGCCACAAATTTCTCCTCTTTGAAAACATTACCTAATATGTAACTATTATAAGCTAGATAGATTATAAGCTAGAACTAGAACAAAAATATACATTTATTTTGAGGTACACAAAAAATTTTATTGTTATCCAAAACATTAAAAAAAAAATTAAATTAATGTCAATTATTTTTATATATTTCAAATTATTTCAACAGATCATCAATAAAATCAAAATTTATAGTTAAGAAAAGAGATTTATCCTTTAAACCTATATATATAATAATAAAACAGAAATTATTACTTGGTTTGTAGGGCGAAATTTCATAAAGTCCTTCATCAATTAAAATTAGGGGTAAAAGTATTTTTTTAATAAGCTGAGAAAGAAATAGGGGAACGAATGATTAATTCTACCACTGCTATATTTTGATCTCTATTCCACGGACAAAGACACGGGTAATCACTGGTTTATAATTGTTCTTCACCGCCACATATATTATGTTTTATTCACTATATTATATTATATTATATACAAACATTAATAATACAAATATTGCAGTACAGTATACAATAAAAAAAATCTCAATAGTTTTTTCGGTAGCATTTATGTTTGTTCTTTGCTTGGATATATATTTTGTCATTAATTATTATTATTTATAATACATACGATATTAGTAGGCAAGTATATGACTCGTCAACCCGTGTTAATACGAAAACACAATGCTATATTGTCTCTAGAGCTGACAATGACCATACAAAATTAAAGTTAATTAAAATTTTACAATATATACACACGTTTAGATACGTTCCACTTTTAGATTATTTATTATTATTTGATTATAACATTGTATTTTTTTTTCTTTGTTCATTAAATTCCAGTTAACATTTTAACCGTTTTATGAATCACTGGCAACAGCTAGCTAGTATTACACAAAATCCAAAAACAGAATCTGTACAAACACGTATTTAAATTAAATTTTAGCAAATATCTGTTTTTTTTTTGTCATTAGCTATGTGACTAATTGTTTTAAGAAATTATTGCGCTCTAGTGAACTGTTGAGTGGTTGTATTTTGAAGTGCCGACCTCTAACTAGTACTATGACTCAGTTACTAGTTGATTTTGATATAATTAAATTACATCGTTTTAAATACATTACTTTCACTTTGACCTTCATTTATTAACTGAAATTAACTATTATTTAATCTTAACTAAGATTTATATAACAAAAATCCCTAATATCATAATAACGCAGACTTAACGAAGATAATATAAATATATTTAGTTGTTCGGAAAGTAATTTCGTTTTTTCCCCATAGAGGATTTAATTATATTTTCTGCACCCAACTTCACACTTAAGCCGTATAATTTTTATATGCTTTGAGAGCTCTATAGCAAGGCTTGTGTGTGGAAAGTTCCAATTAATTCTACGCAGTAGTTTTTGGTTGGTGCCCTTTTAAATATGGAGAGCGATAAGCAGAATTTTCGACATATCTTTCTTTTTTAATATAGAAAGGGTAACAATGCTGTTCAAGTCGGTGTATTGACAGTACGCCAGTGCCAGAACGGATTGGCTAAATTTCTGTTCGTCAATTTTAATGTCGAAGATGCACCACATGTGGAAAGGCCGGTTGAAGCTGATAAAGACGCGATAAAGGCATTAGTTGGATCGGAGGTTAAATGTACCAAATTCAACAGTTTATGAGCACTTCAAAGGCCTGGGATTAACCTCGAAGCTCGATGTATGGGTTCCACATGTTCTCACAGAAACCTGTGTCGCCGCATTGACGTCTGCGATTCGCTTCTCAAACGTCACGAAAATTATCCGTTTTTGAAACGCATCATCACTGGGGACGAAAAATGGGTTACGAGTATATACAATTACATCAAGCGCAAGAGGTCATGGAGCAAAAAAGATGAACAGGCTCCAACCATTTCCAAAGCCGATATTCACCAAAGAAAGGTGATGCTGTCTGTTTGGTGAGATTTTGAAGGAATTGTTTTTTTTACCTTTTACCGGATAACACAACGATTAATTTTGAAGTCTACTGTCATCAGCTGGACAAACTGAATGATGCATTTCAACAAAAAAGGCTAGAACTAATCAACAGGAAAGGTGTAGTTTTTCACCAAGACAATGCGAGACCTCACACAAGTTTGATCACTTGCCAAAAGCTTTTACAGCTTGAATGGAATACAATGCCACACCCACCATATTCACCAGACTTGGCACCATCGGATTGTTATTTAGTTTGGTCACTCCAAAATATTTTAGGCAGGAAAACTTTCACCTCAAATGAGGAGGTCCAAAACCACCTCGATCAGTTTTTTGTCAGCAAAGACTAAAAAAATTATGAGCGTGGAATTATGCTACTAACAGAAAAATATCCAAAAGGTCTTAGACCAGAATTAATTTTAATGAAATGAGTTGAAGTAGTTGAGTTTAAGCCAAAAATATATTTTGACTTGCAAATGTTACCAATTATTTGTTCTTAACGACGCTGTAAGACAAACGGACAGAAAAACTAAAATATACAGCAGATAATTTAGTGTATGCATAATTGTCTCATTGAGACTATAAAGTAGACGGAAATAACCAAAAAGTCAATTTATTAGGCGGCCATGTTGTTTAGCGTTTGTTTTATGAACATGTTCACATTTACGCGCCTGTTATTTGAGTTTCTTTACGATGAGCCCTTAAATTGTGAACTTAATTCCAAAACAAAACAAAACATTTATTAGATTATTGTTTTGTGTTGTTTATTTTGTTTATAATGAATCAATATATATATCTATAACGATTCTGTAATTTTTAAATCAAAATTCTCATTCTAAACTAATCTAATGCGTAAGTTAATACTCTCCGTTATAATTCCAACCAGTGACATTTCTTTCCACCTTTCATAACGCTTGCGAAATAAAATTGAAATAAAAATAATTATCTCCGCTCCCGCAATAACTTGAAATTGAATTCATATAAATTGAAATTGTTAATCTTACAATATTAGGCGACGAGTAATGAGTAGTTTTTTAAAAGTCATTACTAGTGTACAAATCAAACGAAAATTTAGCACATTCTGAAAACAGATCCGATGAAGAAATAAAATTATTTTACATTAGTATCACTATAACTTTTATTACTGGTTCTTAACTTTTCATGACATGTATGTTGTAAACATATAGCAAAAATATTCTATATAACTTGCAACTTTTTTTTAAGTACTTTATATTATAGAACTGAATTAATGTGTTTTATTATTTTGCAGGCAGTCCCAGAGGATCGTGTGGCGTAAGGTAAGATAATAAAAATAACTATTAATTTAAAATATCTAACTTTAAACTAATAATAATCTTAAAATATCTAAAAAAAATGTTAACATAAGGCTTAAGTGAATCTAAATAAAAAATGAAGCATTCTTACAAGGTTTTCCGTTTTTGTATAGAATTTTAAATCCACGAAACTCAGGAAAACAGCGTCGTATATTCATGTGCGCTGCTACTCGTTTTAAAGAGATATTTATAATTCTGTAGTAAATAATAAAATTATTAAAAGTCTGATTAAATTTCAGTAAAACCCAAGTTTTTAGAATTAAACTCTTTAAAAATTCGATAAAATATAATAAAACTGCAAATATTATCATATATACATTTAAATAATTATATTATATCATTCATTATATTATATTAATTAGTTTAGCGATATACACATTGTGTATGTCACTAAACATTATCCTATTTTAAATCAAATTAAGTACTCCAAAGTACTTTACATAATACACATGTAGGTTTATATATACTATATGCCCTACTTCAAATAGTGGAAGTAATAACAAAAGCACGTCTCTTCCTAATAATAGATTAAAAGAATTATCAATCTAAATTTTTTGTCACCGAAGCGATGATATGATACATATATATATATATATATAAACATTTTCATTTTCACGACAAACCTTAAAAGTTTTTTGGGATATCTTTACAATCAAATCTAAGGAATAGATGAAATATATTACAATTATGACGATATTTTTAAACTCCACTGAGACATTTATTTCCCATTTCCAGAAAATTAATGTCATTTCATTGATTTTTTTAGCATTTTTACCAGTATCAAAATAGAAATTTATTGTCCATTATATAACATGAATTCTTTGTTATATAATGTTCAGTAAGTAAGCTCTCTGGCAATATCTAGTTATTAATAACTCGATCACACGTGGATTGAATCATAATCAGTCATTATGGAGTTACACGGTCACTAACAGACACATAGTATATTATATTATATAACTAGAATTTCTTAAACACAATGTATGCCTACTTAATATACAAACTTCGACTCTGTGATTTTTAATCCTTTTAAACATACATAAAATGTTATATGTTTTTTTATATAATAGATTGGCTTACCTTTTTTTTCTGGCAATATGTATTTTATTTATATAAAGACAAACACCTCAAATATAATACATATTATATTTACCTTACTTTCTCGCGTCCTTAAATACGCATGACGCGCATCACATGTCAAGAGCTTCTTAAAAGAGGTTATGAGTTCAGAAAAAGTGACGAGACGTAGGTCTTTAGTATAATCCAGATTTCATTACTTCTTGTTAGGCGCATATACTTTTATATTTCTAGTAATAAATAATAGTATAAAACTATTTAATAAATTTATTTATTAATTTGTAGTCAGACTTCGCGTACCCATTATCATGACATTATAAAAAATAATCATCAAATATAAATAAAACAATAACTTAAAAAAATATATAAAGATATGAAAGAAATTATACAGAAAACTGAGCGGTAAGAAAAACAGGGGGAGACCTCGAGTGAGCTTCGAAAACACAGTATCTAAGATACTGGAGGAAGGTCATGTAAAAAGCATTAGGAACCCCCGGAGGGCATGTATGAAGAGGTTGATGTCTGTGGCCGAAGCGAAAGAGGTATGCAGGGACCGTAGCGTTTGGCGCTCCGTCGTCTCTGGCTACCCCGCAACGGATATGAAGCTGAAAGAAAACAATAAAACCTAAAACATGAAATTGCCAGAAATTTATAGAAATTTTAAGACCAGTTAACACAAGTTAACTCACACACTCACGCACTCACTATTAAACTATATTATTAAGTTTATATCTAATAATAATTGTGTATCATTAAACTCCATTAAAATTAATATATGGAAATACGAGAACGTGTGTACATCCACTACAATATAGGTATTCAAATTAGTTTCCCGATAAATATAACTATACAATTTATGATACAATCATTGCGAACCAAATAGGAATAGGAACGCAATATCTCAAAATTCCTTATAAGCGATTACTTACAGTCTGAAAAAAGGGATACGCTAATTTTCATAACCAAGTTTTGTAATTTTAGTAGTTGACGAGTCAGTTCCTTTCTCCTTAATTTAAATAAATAATTATATGAAGGTTATATAATTAAACTATTTACGTTTTAAACTATTTTTCTTTGTTTTGGTTTTGTCTTTGTATGTGACACACTGACAACAGTCCAACGATCTTAACGATAAGTCGTGTCGTAGCCCATATATATTTGCAAATATAGAGGCAAACGTATAGCAACCCTTCAGTGGGATAATTCCGTTTGAACTGCAGACAAATTACTAAACGACAGTAACCACACCTAGTACTTGATGTGTTTGGTACTACGTAATAACACGTTGACATCCACGACTAGAACTTACGAGAACATTACTTAATTTATTACGTGTTTAAGAGACCATGAGAAAAAGGTAATATTTGATTTAAAATGTTATAACATTAAAAACAACTTTCGACCAGGGTCAATAATAAATTTGACCTCATTGTGAATATAAGTATTTAGTAACAGGTGCAAAATTGGTAGAGAAAGAAATTGCCTCAGAGTTAGAGTCGATTTCCGTTTTCGTTTTGAAGTAACAACTGTCTGGCTTCTGAGAAGAATACATATAAATTTACTTTGAGGTCTGTTTATTTCAACTAAAAATGTGTTGCACTGTGTAGGTAAACAAAAAAAAACAATTGTTATCCAAAACAATTTAGGAGTTAATTTATTTTTATGTATATTTGAATTTGTTTTAACAAGGTTCTGTAATTAACAAAGTAGATTTATCTTTTTAAACTATATATTTGAATAATAAAAGAGATAAAGTTACAAAGTTTGTTAATTTCTATGTAGGTACCTCCTACCTATCTTGGAAACTAAAACAATTTTATAAAGTCCTCCATCAATTAAAATATACCTTAGGGGGGAAAGGAGGCTTTATTTTATCCTGTTAATAATTAAATATTATTTGTGGAAACAAATTTTGTAATATATACCAACGAAGGACCAGAAGAGCGAATGTTTCATTCTTTTACAACTGCTATATTTTAATAACTAATCCACGCACAGAGTCACAGGCAATAACTTGTTTATAATACATACACTTTTTTCCGCCCCTTGGATCTCTTTCATTTGCTATATTGTACAACACAAGCATTACATAAAATATGAAAGCTGAAAAAAAATTATATTGCATCTCACAGTAAAATAATATTTAATTAAGGAAAAAGCGTCTTCTCGTTGCTATTATTATTAGAATAATTCATTATAATAGTTGCATAGTTCAAATCGCTCTCAAGAGATTAACGTGCTCAGATATACCATTGCGACATATATACATATGTACATATTTAATGATTAATAGTTACAATATTTAAGAGGTTAAGAAGTAAATCTATGTCAAGTCAAGTCAAGTCAATCTATATTAACACAAAATATATTAACCTTATTTCTCATAAACATTATAACCAAGAAAACTAACCTTGGATGTCATTGTGATATATATATATATATATATATATATATATATATATATATATATATATATATATATATATATATATGTATGTATATATATAATATTACTTTAGGAAGATAAATATTATAACTTAATTAAAAACACAATGTAATTTTGTCGTTAGAGCTGACAATGACCATAAGAGATTAAAGTGAATTAAAATTTTACAATATGTATATACACACAGACCTTTCATTTTTAGACGGGAAAGATATTTTGTCAAATGAGGTCAAATGTTTTTCAAGTCCAAACACCTTTAATTAATATTGAAATAAATATACTAAATAGACAATTAATAAAAAAAAATCTCCAACGAGTTTGCGAACTCTAAAACAAAAAATCATTTATTTACCAATTATTTTAATAATTCATTTAATTTAATAATTTTTTTCATTCTTAAATAAATTTCAGATATAATTTTCAGCGTTCTGTAAATAATATTAATACATAGCGATTCAGAATATATTAGGTATAATGCAAAAGCTACAAATATTAATTTCAAATAAATTTTGACGAATACATAATTTTCTTTTGACTATCGCTATGAATAATTGATTTATTAAATTATTTCGCTGTAGTGAGCCGCTGAGTGGCTGTAGTCTGCAGTCTAACTACTTCTCTTACTCAGTTACTAGTTGATTTGAATACAGTAAAATTGTATAATTTTAAACACATTTTACTTTGACCTTAATTTATTACGTCTATTTTAATCTTACCTTAGATTCATTTAACAAAAAATCCATAATATAATAACAAAAACATTATGTAGATATTATAAATATAATAAATTTATAGTTTAAGGTTATTTGAAGTAGTTGAGTTAAAAGCAAAGTATATTTTTAAACTTGCAAATGTTAGAAATTATTTTTAGTTAAGGACGCTGTAAGACAAACGGACAGAAAAACTAAAATATGAAGTAAGATAATTACAGTGTACGCATAATTATCTCATTGAGACTATAAAGTAGACGGAAATAACCAAAAAGTTAATTCATTACGCGGCCATGTTGTTTAGCGTTTGTTTTATGAGTCCTGTTCACATTTACGCGACTTTTATTGGAGTTTCCTTACGATAAGCCCTCGAATTATGAAGTTAATTCCAGAACAGGAAATCATTTATTAGATAATAATTTTTTATTGTTTATTTTTTTTATTAGGAAACTATATATTTAAACGTCAATTTTTACATAAAATGCTATGTCATCATTAGAACATTAAATTCGCTGTCACCGAGTACTATAACAAACTTCGTTCGTTAGATTTAATAATTCTAAACTAATATAATGCGAAAAGTAAGTACTATACGTTATAATTTCAACCAATGACGTCTCTTTCCACCTTTCATAACGCTTGTGAAATAAAATTGAAATGAAAATGTTCATCTCCGCTCCCGCAATATTTTGAAATTCATATAAATTGAAATTGTTTTTATAAGTCATGTCGTTTGATAAGAGCAATATTAATGTACTGTCTCGTAAAAGGTGATGGTAGGTAATATTTATGATTAATGATAGAATATTTTAGGAGCAAAACACATCACAATCAATACTATTTTTAGAAGACTGTAGCTCATATATAAATACATCAACATGTTTGGTAATAATAATAACATGAGTTATAAAAAGTTTTTTTTTATTTTGTTTTGTGACACACTTTCTAAATTTGTGGAGTTAATTAATGAAATGTCTATATTATTTATTAAATAATTAAAAGTCCTAAATATTATTCTAAAAGACATTTTAGGGAGGTGTAAAAGAATCGATAAAGAAAATTTACATGATCTGTTTGTTTGTTATGGTGTTTACCAAAACCACATATTTAAATAGTAAGGGCTGAAGGTGATGAGAGAACTATGTTATATTTAATCAGAAACTTGTGAGTATGTTTGAGTTTTTAATTTAATTAAATCATCCTATGAAAATGACCCCAAAATATATATAGATTATATTTGATCATTGGAACATATCAGATTTGTATCATTTCGTGACATCAATCTTGACCCAACGTTGTGTTTGTGTTTGTTCTTACTTTGAGCGAGTGGCTCTTCAATATATTTAAACACTCTAATAAGTTAGTCTGTAATAAAATCTGTGTAAGTCCAACAAAATAGAGTTGAGTCAAGTCCCATATATTATTTGTACGAGTATGTATTATAAATTCAGATTATATGCACTTTACTAATAAAAATAAATATACAAAATACTCTGTAATTACAATATATTATACTTTCCTATATTTTCAATAGCTATAAACTTTTAATATAATTTATAGGTCTATTTACCTTAACATAAAATATCTATTCTTAACACAATTTAAGATACATATAATATAAATTAAGAATTAGAAGAAGCATTGCCTTTCACTCAAACTTATATTTATTTATTTACCTTCACGCCATATCCCTTGCGGGGTAGCCAGAGACGACGGAGCGCCAAACGCTACGGTCTCTGCATACCTCTTTCGCCTCGGCCACAGACATCAACTTCTTCATACATGCCCTCCGGGGGGTCCTCATGCTTTTTACGTGACCTTCCTCCAGTATCGTAGCTGCTGTGTTTTCGAAGGTCACTCGAGGCCTCCCCCTGTCTCTCTTACCGCTCACTTTTCCTATATAAATCTTTTTTACCATTCTTTCGTCACTCATTCGTTCAACGTGCCCAAACCACCTGAGCACGTTCTTCTTCATTCTCACCGTGACATCTTCGCTAGTACCTGCCATTCTGTGGATCTCTTCATTGCGGATTCGATCAGCTAGACTGACTCCGCATATTCTGCGAAGAGATCTTATCTCCACAGCATTCATCTTTCTTACATTCTTCTTCTGTGTTACCCACGTTTGGCTGCCGTATAACAGTGTCGGTAGCAAAACTGCATTGTGTACAGCCAAACGTGCAGCTATACTGACGTTTTGCCGTCTCAACAATGCAGTCAAAGCACCATTGACTCTGTTACCAGCAGCAATACGCCTTTCCACATCCATTTCGTATCTTCCGTCTCTGCTAAACATACTTCCCAAATATACCACTTCATTCACTTGTTCTATTATCTTATCATTCACGTTGATCTTACATTCTGTTCTTTCTTCATTTCTTTCAAATATCAGAACCTTCGTCTTATCTACATTCAGGTTAAGACCATTATCAAACTCAAACTTGAACAAACTGAATAATGCATTTCAACAGAAAAGGCCAAAACTAATCAACAGGAAAGGTGTAGTGTTGCACCAAGACAATGCGAGACCTCACACAAGTTTGATCAGTCGCCAAAAGCTTTTACAGCGTGAATGGAATACAATGCCACACCCACCATATTCTGAAGACCTGGCACTATCAGATTGTTATTTGGTTTGGTCACTCCAAAATATTTTAGACAGGAAAACTTTCACCTCAAATGAGGAGGTCAAAAACCACCTCGATCAGTTTTTTGTCAGCAAAGACAAAAAAAAATATGAGCGTGGAATTATGCTACTAACAGAAAAAGGGCCAAAAGGTCTTAGACCAGAATTAATTTTAATGAAATGAGTTGAAGTAGTTAAGTTTAAGCCAAAAATATATTTTGACTTGCAAATGTTACCAATTATTTGTCCTTAACGACGCTGTAAGACAAAAGGACAGAAAAACTAAAATATACAGCAGATAATTCAGTGTATGCATAATTGTCTCATTGAGACTATAAAGTAGACGGAAATAACCAAACAATCAATTAATTACACGGCCATGTTGTTTAGCGTTTGTTTTATGAACATGTTCACATTTACGCGACTGTTATTTAAGTTTCTTTAGGATAAGCCCTTAAATTGTGAACTTAATTCCAAAACAGGAAATCATTTATTAGATTATTGTTTTGTGTTTTTTATTTCGTTTATTATGAAACAATATATATTTCTATAACGATTCTGTAATTTTTTAATCAAAATTCTCATTCTAAACTAATCTAATGCGAAAGTTAATACTCTCCGTTATAATTCCAACCAGTGACATTTCTTTCCACCTTTCCGTTATGAAACATAATTGCTTGCGAAATAAAATTGAAATAAAAATAATTATCTCCACTCCCGCAATAACTTGAAATTTAATTCATATAAATTGAAATTGTTTTCATAAGTCATGTCGTTTGGTAAGCGCAGTATTAATGTACTGTGTCGTAAATAGTAATAGTAGGTAATATATATGATTAATTATAGAATTTTAATTAAATATGTTTGGGACAAATGAAATTGAATACTATTGTTATAAGATTGGAGCTCATAATAGAAATACTTGGCATGTACATGTTTGGTAGCAATATAAAGTTAAATATGAAGAAATGAAGTTATAAACAGTTTATTTTTAAATTATTTTTCTACATTTGTTTGTGGTGTTGTATGTTTATAATGATATGTCTATCGATTAATTACCAAATAATTAAAAGTCCTAAATTTATCATCTTATTCTAAAAGAAAAAACACGTACTTCATATACAACAAAGAGTGAAGATATTAAGAGTAAGGGCTAAATGAAAAATTGCCTAGAAAATGATGTCCTATTTATTTAAATATTTGTAATTGAGACTAACATTATTCATATAATTTTTATAAACAATCCTAATAGAATATCAGTATAGCAGGATATAGCTATCTATAATATATATAGAATATAATGTCAGATTTCTATTATTTCCTGACATCCATCTTAACCTAACATTGTGTTTGTGTTGATCCTTATTTTGATCGTGTTGTTGTTGAATATATTTGAACACTTGAGTAAGTTAAACTGTAAGTAAATCTTTGTAAACCATTTTATATGTATATAGGTCTTTAAAAAAATGTAATAATAATATTACATAGATAACATTGACTCAGAAAATATAATTATACTCTTCTTTAGAAATAACTTACATCTGTCATGAACTGTTCCTAAAACAGTTTTTCTTTATGGATTGAGATTCGTTGTTAAAAAAAAATCTATTATTACAATATAAAATACTTTCTTATTTTTTTTTTTAATGGTAAACTTTTAAATATCATTTATAGGCCTGTATATAAGATGTCTATTCTCAAGAATTGTTAACAGAAGGTAAAATACATTTACATTTCCTCAGTCCGTAAATACAAAATAAAGATAGATAAAACAAACAAACTAACGAATAGTTACATTAAAATTTATAAATTTAAATTAAGAATGAGAAAACTTACTCTTTAACTTAAACTTTGCAGATCTATTAATTGAAATGGAATCTATGGAAAAAAAACATCATGTTAAAATTACCCTGAGAAAACAAGATTATCAGTTTTCACATACCTACGTTATAATCAATTTAACTTTTTATTTATTAAATGGCCTCATTGATATTTCATTGCATTCCGTAATTTACTAAGTCTATATAAGACAAAGAATAACCAAAATCTAGATCAAGTAGGATATTACTAAACCAATAATACCGTAATCTCTATGCCAATACCGTTCAATTAAAATAAATTAGTCATTTCAAAGTAAAGGAGATTACTTTTTTAATCTAGTAGTATCAAAGAGTTATTTTAAAAATAACTGACCCCTTTTGGTCTTCGTAATGAAATAATTCTTAAGAGCCTTCACAGGGATGTCCTCGATAGCCTTTTCAATTATATTTTAGAAAGTCTTTTACTCTATAGGTATATTATTTAAATCTTTATATTAAAAATCCTAACTGATATAATTTTATTTCCATTGACAGTAAATATTTTACCGCTTTTACAAACTTAAGTGTTGAAAGGGTTAAAATGTAGGTGGTTATTTGAAAAGTACGGTAAAGAAATATATTTTCTGTAGGATGGAGAATAAAGGAATCCACTTAATTGTAAACATTCACGTCAGTCGTTAACTTCACAATATAGTTGGATATGTTACCACCGTGTGGAATAGGGGCGGAGGAAATGGAGTGGGGAATAGGAATGAAGAGCAAAGAATGCTGGTGAATTTAATCTGCAATCAATTGCTTACAAGTGTACCAACATTGAGGATACAATCACATCACAATTAATAGTTTTACAGATATCATAATATCTTTCAATTCTATTTTCCCATCGGAGTATATTTCTTCTTATTGTTATTCTAAAAGTATTTTATTTTCTCAATCACTGCCAAGAAAAGTACTTGAACAGATAAACCTATTAGTATCATTCGATTTTAAAGTCTAGACGTCTACATCTGGTCGTGATAGCTATTTAAAAGCGATGGTTTGGAAACGATAGCTATTACTTTATTTATTGAAAACATATCCAATTAGGCTTAATATAAACACATTCTGAAGACAGATCCAATGAAGAAATAAAATTATTTTACATTGGTATCAGTATTACTAGTACTTTTATTACTGGTTCTTAACTTTTTCTGGGACATATATGTTGCAAACATATAGCAAAAATATTCTATATAACTTGCAAATTTTTAAGTACTTTATATTATAGAACTGAATTAATGTGTTTTATTATTTTGCAGGCAGTCCCAGAGGATCGTGTGGCGTAAGGTAAGATAATAAAAATAACTATTAATTTAAAATATCTAACTTTAAACTAATAATAATCTTAAAATATCTAAAAAAAATGTTAACATAAGGCTTAAGTGAATCTAAATAAAAAATGAAGCATTCTTACAAGGTTTTCCGTTTTTGTATAGAATTTTAAATCCACGAAACTCAGGAAAACAGCGTCGTATATTCATGTGCGCTGCTACTCGTTTTAAAGAGATATTTATAATTCTGTAGTAAATAATAAAATTATTAAAAGTCTGATTAAATTTCAGTAAAACCCAAGTTTTTAGAATTAAACTCTTTAAAAATTCGATAAAATATAATAAAACTGCAAATATTATCATATATACATTTAAATAATTATATTATATCATTCATTATATTATATTAATTAGTTTAGCGATATACACATTGTGTATGTCACTAAACATTATCCTATTTTAAATCAAATTAAGTACTCCAAAGTACTTTACATAATACACATGTAGGTTTATATATACTATATGCCCTACTTCAAATAGTGGAAGTAATAACAAAAGCACGTCTCTTCCTAATAATAGATTAAAAGAATTATCAATCTAAATTTTTTGTCACCGAAGCGATGATATGATACATATATATATATATATAAACATTTTCATTTTCACGACAAACCTTAAAAGTTTTTTGGGATATCTTTACAATCAAATCTAAGGAATAGATGAAATATATTACAATTATGACGATATTTTTAAACTCCACTGAGACATTTATTTCCCATTTCCAGAAAATTAATGTCATTTCATTGATTTTTTTAGCATTTTTACCAGTATCAAAATAGAAATTTATTGTCCATTATATAACATGAATTCTTTGTTATATAATGTTCAGTAAGTAAGCTCTCTGGCAATATCTAGTTATTAATAACTCGATCACACGTGGATTGAATCATAATCAGTCATTATGGAGTTACACGGTCACTAACAGACACATAGTATATTATATTATATAACTAGAATTTCTTAAACACAATGTATGCCTACTTAATATACAAACTTCGACTCTGTGATTTTTAATCCTTTTAAACATACATAAAATGTTATATGTTTTTTTATATAATAGATTGGCTTACCTTTTTTTTCTGGCAATATGTATTTTATTTATATAAAGACAAACACCTCAAATATAATACATATTATATTTACCTTACTTTCTCGCGTCCTTAAATACGCATGACGCGCATCACATGTCAAGAGCTTCTTAAAAGAGGTTATGAGTTCAGAAAAAGTGACGAGACGTAGGTCTTTAGTATAATCCAGATTTCATTACTTCTTGTTAGGCGCATATACTTTTATATTTCTAGTAATAAATAATAGTATAAAACTATTTAATAAATTTATTTATTAATTTGTAGTCAGACTTCGCGTACCCATTATCATGACATTATAAAAAATAATCATCAAATATAAATAAAACAATAACTTAAAAAAATATATAAAGATATGAAAGAAATTATACAGAAAACTGAGCGGTAAGAAAAACAGGGGGAGACCTCGAGTGAGCTTCGAAAACACAGTATCTAAGATACTGGAGGAAGGTCATGTAAAAAGCATTAGGAACCCCCGGAGGGCATGTATGAAGAGGTTGATGTCTGTGGCCGAAGCGAAAGAGGTATGCAGGGACCGTAGCGTTTGGCGCTCCGTCGTCTCTGGCTACCCCGCAACGGATATGAAGCTGAAAGAAAACAATAAAACCTAAAACATGAAATTGCCAGAAATTTATAGAAATTTTAAGACCAGTTAACACAAGTTAACTCACACACTCACGCACTCACTATTAAACTATATTATTAAGTTTATATCTAATAATAATTGTGTATCATTAAACTCCATTAACATTAATATGGAAATACGAGAACGTGTGTACATCCACTACAATGTAGGTATTCAAATTAGTTTCCCGATAAATATAACTACATAATTTATGATACAATCATTGCGAACCAAATAGGAATAGGAATGCAATATCTCAAAATTCCATATAAGCGATTACTTACAATGTGAAAAAAGGGATACGCTAATTTTCATAACCAAGTTTTGTAATTTTTGTAGTTGACGAGTCAGTTCCTTTCTCCTTCATTTAAATAAATGATTATATAAAAGTTATATAACTAAATTATTTACTTTTTATACTATTTTTATTTGTTTTGGTTTTGTCTTTATATGTGACACACTGACAACAGTCCAACAATCTTAACGATAAGTCGTGTCGTAGCCCACATATATATTTGCAAATATAGAGACAAACGTATAGCAACCCTTCAGTGGGATAATTCCGTTTGAACTGCAGACAAATTACTAAACGACAGTAACCATACCTAGTACCTGATGTGTTTGGTACTACGTAATAACACGTTGACATCCACGACTAGAACTTACGAGAACATTACTTAATTTATTACGTGTTTAAGAGACCATGAGAAAAAGGTAATATTTGATTTAAAATGTTGTAACATTAAAAACAATTTTGGACCAAAAGGTTCAATAATAAATTTGACCTCATTGTGATTATAAGTATTTAGTAACTGGTGCAAAGGTTGATAGAGAAAGAAATTGCCTGAGAGTCAGAGTCGATTTCCGTTTTCGTTTTGAAGTAACAACTGTCTGGCTTCTGAGAAGAATACATATAAATTTACTTTGAGGTTTGTTTACTTCAACTAAAGATGTGTTACACTGTGTAGGTCAAAATAAAACAATTGTTATTCAAAACAATTTTGGAATTAATTTATTTTATATATATTTAAATTTGTTTTAACAGATCATCGTTAAACAATTCAAGGTTCTGTAATTAACAAAGTAGATTTATCTTTTTAAACTATATATTTGAATAATAAAAGAGATAAAGTTACAAAGTTTGTTAATTTCTATGTAGGTACCTCCTACCTATCTTGGAAACTAAAACAATTTTATAAAGTCCTCCATCAATTAAAATATACCTTAGGGGTGAAAGGAGGCTTTATTTTATCGTCTTAATAATTAAATATTATTTGTGGAAACAAATTTTGTAATATATACCAACGAAGGACCAGAAGAGCGAATGTTTAATTCTTCTACAACTGCTATATTTTAATCACTAATCCACGCACAGAGTCACAGGCAATAACTTGTTTATAATACATACAGTTTTTTCCGCCCCTTGGATCTCTTTCATTTGCTATATTGTGCAACACAAGCATTACATAAAATATGAAAGCTGAAAAAAAAATATATTGCATCTCACAGTAAAATAATATTTAATTAAGGAAAAAGCGTCTTCTCGTTGCTATTATTATTAGAATAATTCATTATAATAGTTGCATAGTTCAAATCGCTCTCAAGAGATTATCGTGCTCAGATATACCATTGCGACATATATACATATGTACATATTTAATGATTAGTAGTTACAATATTTAAGAGGTTAAGAAGTAAATCTATGTCAAGTCAAGTCAAGTCAATCTATATTAACACAAAATATATTAACTTTATTTCTGATAAACATTATAACCAGGAAAATTAACCTTGGATTTCATTACATATATGTATAAAGACACATATATATTTATGGAATATTACTTTAGCAAGATAAATAATTTAATCAAAAACAATGTAATTTTGTCGTTAGAGCTGACAATGACCATAAAAGATTAAAGTGAATTAAAATTTTACAATATGTATATACACACCGTCACAGACCTTTCATTTATAGAGGGGAAAGATATTTGGTCAAATCAGGTTAAATGTTTATCAAGTCCAAACACCTTTAATTTATATTTAAATAAATATAATAAATAGCCAATTAATTTTAAAAAATCTCCAACGAGTTTGCGAACTCTAAAACAAAACATCATTTATTTATCAATTATTTTAATAATTCATTTAATTTATTAATTTTTTCATTCTTAAATTAATTTCAGATATAATTTTCGGCGTTCTATAAATAATATTAATACATAGTTAGCGAATCAGAATTTATTAGGTAAAAAGCTACAAATATTAATTTCAAATAAATTTTGACAAATATATAATTTGCTTTTGACTATCGCTATGAATAATTGATTTTATAAATTATTTCGCTGTAGTGAACCCCGACCTCGACTGAGTGGCTGTAGTCTGAAATCCCGACCTCTTACTACTTCTCTTACTCAGTTACTAGTTGATTTCAATACAGTGAAATTGTATAGTTTTAAATACATTTTATTTTGACCTTAATTTATTACGTCTAGTTTAATGTTACCTTAGATTCATTTAACAAAAAATCCATAATATAATAACAAAAACATTATGTAGATATTATAAATATAATAAAATTATAGTTTTAAGTGATTTGAAGTAGTTGAGTTAAAAGCAAAGTATATTTTTAAACTTGCAAATGTTAGAGGACTCTGACTTCCCGGCATCAGCCAGTCCGAGTTACAGGTACGCGACCCTGACTTGCTCGAGCTATTTGCTTACAATCCCTTGTCTATCCGTGTAAGCAATATCCCCCCTTTCCTTTCTTTTCCCTTGAATATACCTACCCCCATCCCATTCTCCTCCAACCGACCGATGGCGGTATATCCATCACAATCAGTGCAGCTCGAAGTAATATAGACTGGTGTCGGGCAGCAGCGCCACCGGTGTGAGGAGCTGCGCACTGCGCTCGCCAACCCGTCTGCCAAGCGTGGCGAGTATGGCAAATTCTCCCCTTTAAATATGACAGACGCAAACAGGACCAGGCCCCCAGTACCCGGCAGTCCCACTGTTCCCGGCTTCGGTAGCGGCCGTGGTTATGGTGGGGCAGGGGGTGCTAAGAATCTCCGGATGGGATCGGGCTACCACCCCAAACGACACCTGGCCCTGGTAACACACAATGTCCGCACTTTGCGGACTGACGACAGGATTGCTGAGCTGGAAGAAGAGATGAGTAGGTTACGCTGGGATATATTAGGGTTATCTGAAGTCCGTAGAGAGGGGGAGAACACGATGACCCTCAAATCCGGAAACCTGCTATACTACCGGGAGGGCGACCAACAGTCCCAAGGAGGTGTCGGGTTTATGGTCCACAAGTCCCTCATAAACAACATTGCAGTCGTTGAAAGTGTGTCGAGTAGGGTCGCGTACCTTATACTCAGAGTTTCTAAAAAATACTCGTTGAAGGTCATACAGGTCTACGCACCGACCTCCGCACACCCAGATGATGAAGTAGAGGCTATGTATGAGGATATCAGTCGGGCCATACATACTACAAAAACTCACTTTAATGTTGTTATGGGGGACTTCAACGCAAAGCTGGGCAAGAGAAGCGACGACGAGTTGAGAGTAGGACAATTTGGATATGGGCAGCGGAACCCTAGGGGACAGAGGCTGGCCGATTTTCTGGAGAAAGAGGGACTCTTTATGATGAATTCCTTCTTCCAGAAGCCGCCTCAAAGGAAGTGGACCTGGTTAAGTCCCGATGGTTCCACTAGAAATGAGATTGACTTCATCTTGACCACTAGACGCCAGATATTCAACGATGCCTCTGTGATCAACAACGTAAAAACAGGGAGCGATCACCGAATGGTAAGAGGCACGCTGAATCTCAATATCAGGCTGGAACGATCTCGGTTGGTGAAGTCTACGCTCCGTCCATCTAAAGCTCATATTCAAGATCTCGAAAGCTTTCAACTTGAATTATCGAACCGCTTCGCTTGCCTAGATGATTGCGCATCCGTGGAACAAATTAACAACAGGTTGGTAGAAACTGTCCATACGGTCGGAGGAAAATTCTGCAGACCCGGCCGTAAGAATAGACCCGAAAAACTAGCCAACGAAACTCTCAAACTTATGGCGGAACGACGCGCGTTGGCACTTCAGTCCCTCAATGATACCGAGACTTATAGGCAGCTCAACAGACGCATACGGAAATATCTGCGACACGACATCCGTATTTTCAATACTAACCGTATTAAACATACTATAGAGCGGAACCAAGGCTCCAAAGTGTTTGCGCGAGATTCGTCAATTGGGCAAAGCCGGTTATCGAAGTTGAAATTGGGGGATGGAAGCACAGTGTCGTGTAGGGCTGACAATTTGAGGGAGGTCGAGAGGTTCTATGGACACTTATATACCTCGGTCGCTAAACCTGTTGATAGCTTAACAGAAGACCCAAGAGCGGAGCTTACCCGACACTATTCCGATGAAATCCCGGACATCAGCTTGCACGAGATCAGTATGGCCCTAAAACAGCTTAAAAACAACAAGGCACCAGGTGAAGACGGTATCACATCGGAGCTTCTGAAAGCGGGCGGATTGCCAGTACTTAGGGTCCTTCAGAAGCTCTTTAATGCCGTTCTGCTTGAGGGTGTAACGCCGGAAGCATGGAACAGAAGTATGGTGGCCCTATACTTCAAAAAAGGCGATACTACTTTGCTGAAGAATTACAGGCCCATCTCGCTTCTGAGCCATGTTTATAAGCTGTTTTCGAAGGTTATCACGACTCGTCTCACGAGCAAGTTTGATGACTTCCAGCCTCCCGAACAAGCCGGTTTCCGAAAAGGTTTTAGTACCATAGACCACATTCATACGCTGCGGCAGATTATACAGAAGACCGAGGAGTATAATCGGCCATTATGCTTAGCGTTTGTGGACTATGAGAAAGCCTTTGATTCGATCGAAACGTGGGCGGTACTGTCGTCTCTTCAGAGGTGCCATATTGACTATCGGTACATCGAAGTGTTGAAGTATTTGTACACAAACGCCACCATGTCGGTTCGAGTCCAGGAGCATTGCACAAACGCTACTCCTTTACAGCGAGGCGTGAGACAGGGAGACGTTATCTCTCCGAGACTATTTACCACTGCACTGGAAGACGCTTTCAAGCTCCTGGAATGGCATGGACTCGGCATCAATATAAACGGCGAGTACCTAACTCACCTTCGATTTGCCGACGATATAGTAGTAATGGCAGAATCCCTGGAAGACCTCAGCATTATGCTCGGCGATCTTAATGGAGTCTCTCAACAGGTGGGCCTTAAAATGAATATGGACAAGACGAAAATTATGTCGAATGTCCATGTCGCGCCTATCCCGGTATCCGTTGGGAGCTTCATTCTCGAAGTTGTCGACGAATATGTCTACCTGGGACAAAAAGTCCGATTGGGCAGGTCCAACTTCGAGGGAGAGGTCAATCGACGAATCCAACTAGGATGGGCAGCGTTCGGGAACTTAAGGAGCGTATTTTCGTCCGGAATACCGCAGTGCCTTAAGTCGAAAGTCTTCGACCAGTGTGTGTTACCAGCGATGACCTATGGAACCGAGACGTGGCCTCTAACAAAGGGACTCTTAGAGAGGCTTAAAGTCACTCAGCGTGCGATGGAGAGGGCTATGCTGGGAATTTCGCTGCGAGATAGAGTCAGAAACGAGGAGATTCGCAGACGAACAAAAGTAAGCGACATAGCCCAACGGATTTGTAAGCTGAAGTGGCAATGGGCTGGGCATATAGCCCGCTCAAGTGATGGCCGATGGGGAAAAAGGGTCCTTGAGTGGAGGCCACTTACTGGCAAGCGAAGTAGAGGACGACCGCCAACTAGGTGGACAGACGACATAAAAAGAGCAGCTGGAAACCAATGGATGCGGGCCGCTTTGGACCGATCGCGGTGGAAGTCAATGGGGAAGGCTTACGTCCAGCAGTGGACGCACGACAGCTGATAATGATGATGATGATGAAATGTTAGAAATTATTTTTAGTTAACAACGCTGTAAGACAAACGGACAGAAAAACTAAAATATGAAGTAAGATAATTCAGTGTATGCATAATTGTCTCATTGAGACTATAAAGTAGACGGAAATAACCAAAAAGTTAATTCATTACACGGCCATGTTGTTTAGCGTTTGTTTTATGAGTCCTGTTCCCATTTACGCGACTTTTATTGGAGTTTCCTTACGATAAGCCCTCGAATTATGAAGTTAATTCCAGAACAGGAAATCATTTATTGGATAATAGTTAAGTATTGTTTACTTTTTTTTTATTAGAAAACAATATATTTAAACGTCAATTTTCACATAAAATGCTATGTCATCATTTGAACTTTAAATTCGCTGTCAACGAATCTTATAACAAAATTCGTTTGTTGGATTTAATAATTCTAAACTAATATAATGCGAAAAGTTAGTACTAGTCCCTTGTAATTCAACCAATGATGTCTCTTTCCACCTCTCATAACGCTTGTGAAATAAAATTGAAATGAAAATATTGATATCCACTCCCGCAATAACTTGAAATTCATATAAATTGAAATTGTTTTCATAAGTCATGTCGTTTGGTAAGCGCAGTATGTATGTACTGTGTCGTAAAAAGTAATGGTAGGTAATATTTATGATTAAGAATTTTAATTAAATATGTTACAGACAAAATAAACATTCAGTACTATTTTTAGAACATTGGAGCTCATATAAAAATGCATATTTGGTAAAAACATAGATTTGGGTGATAAGAAGTGAAGTTTTCTCGTTAGTGTTTACTATATTTGTGATGTTGTATGTTTCATTAATAACATATCCATATTAACTTTCATATATATATAAAAGTCTTAAGTATAGCTTATTCTAAAATTTATTTTTGGGAGGAAGGAATTGACATAGAAAATTTTCATTGCATGTCTGTAATATTGAAACATGTCAGATTTCTATAATTTCGTGACAACAATCTTGACCTATCGTTATGTTTGTGTTCGTCCTTACTTTGATCGAGTTGATGTTGAATATATTTGAACACTCGAGTAAGTTAGTCTGTAAGTAAATCTGTGTAAACCATTTTATATGTTTTATACATACATTTACATATATGATAGTATTCAACAAAATAGAGTTGAGTCAAGTACCATATATTATTCTTTTATTATACTCTTCTTTATTAACAACGTACAATTATTACAAAAGAAAACAATTTATTTCACAAATAATTTTTCTTTGTGGGTTCAGATTGAATGCAATTTCCTAGTAAAAAAATACTCTGTAATTACAATATAAAATACTTAGTTATATTTTCAATAATGATAAAACTCTAAATATTTACATGACTGTATAGACAGAAGGTAAGGGTCTACTAGATATATTTATATTTCATCCAAAATAAAGGTAGATAAAATAAAAGTCTAATCTAAACTTCGAAATTTATATTAAGCATGACAGAAGTTTTTTCTGTACCTCAAACTTACAGACCTATTAATTGAAATAGAATGTCCTTATCTATGAGACAAAAATATCACGATAACATTACCCTGAGAAACCAAGACTATCAGGTTTCACATACGACATAATCAATTTACTTTTTAATTTATAAAGTGGCTTCATTGATATTTCATTACGTTTAGTAATTTACTAAGTATATATTAGATCAAGAATAACAAAAAATATAGATCAAGTAGGTTATTACAAAGCTTATAATACCCTAATTTCTATTCCAATACTTTTCCATTGTAATAAGATGATTTTAAAGAAAAGGATATATTTTTTTGCATTAGCAAACAGTTATTTTAAAAATAACTGACCTTTTTTGGCCTCCGTAATGAAATTACTCTAAAGAGCCTTCAAAGGCACGTCCTCGATTGGTCTAGCCCTTTCAATTATTTTTAGTAAGTCTTTTGCTCTATAGGTATATAAAGTAATTATTTCAATCTTTTTATTAATTACTAGCTGTTACCTGTGACTCCACCCGCTTTGATATAAAGAAGCGTTTATAGAATGCTCCTTTTTTCTATTGTTCTAGTAGCTTTTTCTTTAAACGAAATCATAGATGGTCCTATGTCCTAACTGAAGGTGTGTTCTAAATATTGATAAAAGTTTTTTTTTAATGGAATGAGAAGTTTTGAAACAGACAAACTTACAAACATACCTCTTTATAATATTATTAATATGGATGGTCGAACATGCGATATAATTTTAGATAATGATCAAATAATCTCTTTAAGCTTTCCTTCTTCTTTGAGCTGTATATTCAAGGTATACAACACGTAACATTAATTTATATTTATTGAAATTACTTCTTCATTGTATCACTGCTTTTTGTTAATTAAATTCATTATCGCATATGGTTGAATTAAAGCATTTAATAGAAGAAATAATTAATGTTAATGAAAATTACTTTTTTTGATTCTGTAATCCACTAGGAACCCATATAGTTTCGTCATGTCCGTCCGTCTGTGCGCACCCTAGCTCAGAGACTCTTATATAAGTTATATTTGAAGTCCGCAAATGTATATGCGCTTACATTACACCGTTTTGGAATTCGTAAAATATAAAAGAAGGTTTGAAATAGAAGGTAAAGAAGTATATTTTATGTAGGATTAAGAAAAGGAAACCACTTAATTGTAAATGTTCATGTCAGTCGTGATCATCTACAACATAGTTGGATATGTTGCCAGTCTGTGAAATAGAGAGGGAGAAAATGGAGTGGGAAACAGGAATGAAGAGTAAAGAATACTGGTGAATTTAATCTGTAATCAATTTGTCACAAGTCTACCAACATTAAATGTGATATAACCATTTGATAATTTTAGAGACATCATTAAATTCGGAGGCAGATAACCCAGTATTTGTTTTAATTTTAGTTTCCTATCAGAGTATATTCCTTATTACTTTTCCAAATGTATTACATTTTCTCACTGTCAAACGCAATACCAGCGCAGAATAACTTATTAGTATCATTCGATTTTAAAGTCTAGACGTCTACATCTGGTCGTGATAGCTATTTAAAAGTGATACGATACGATAACTATTATATCTTTCACTGAATTTCCCATCAGGTATTCAATTTTCTTTTTTTTAACGCGGTGCGCACATATAATGCCTCTCATTTTCCACTCTCCTTTCAAAGGTCTTCTTGTACGACTCCTTTTAAATAACTTTATATTATATGTATTCTGCATATACATAAATGTTAAAACGATAATGTGTTCAAAAAGACCATCTTTATAAGCTAAATATAAAAAAATATTACCTGCAAATATCTTAATTATTTGGGATCCCAATATGTCAATTTCATCAACCCTCTGTTATCCACATTATTTCAGTGAAGACTTGCTTATTCGACATATAATTTTTCACACACTTCATGTCTTTTTTTATCGTCCTTCTTTTATAACAATCAATTCATACTTGATTCTACTCGGGTAGTTATAAACTGTTTCCTGAAAAACATTGTAATAAGATGGTTGATAAATAAAAAGATTAAGCTTGTTCTACTAAAATTATTACAAAATATGTTTGTTTGATTGATAATATTACAAGGATACGAAGTGATCCCTTTTCTTTTATCTTATTTGAATATTTATAAGTTATATAATCTTTAATAATGTTTAAAGTTAAATAATATCTTTATATGTATAAATCCAGTGCCACGGTGTTCATTTGCGCTACTCTTTGTAGATATGTATTGCTTGGCCCAACTTAAAAGATAGGAAAGTGTTATTTCGATTAATAGTGTTCAAATGATTGCGGCGAAAATTCCACAATATCTTATTTTTATATTGTTTAATAGATAATTCTGTGCTTCAGTTACAATTATTTTTTTGATTTTTATTTCGTCCATGTGCTTAATATAAATGCAACATAGATTTATATATATTTGAAGTGGTATTAGATAGCTGGATGATAAATATGTTTTGAGCCGGTAGATAGGTGGGCAGACAAAGTCACCGTTAACAGTTAGACAAATTTATATTTTTAAACGTAAACAAATAATTACGCTGTAGTGAACCGCTGAGTGACAGTATTCTGAAGTTCGGACCTCTAACCATTTCTACGACTCGGTTACTATGTTATTTTAATACCGTAAAATTCTATCGTTTTAACTTCACTTTAACCTTAATTTATTAATTGAAATTAAGTCTTGTTTAATCTAACCGTAGATTCATATAACAAAAACTTATAATATTATAACATAGACTTAATGTAGCTATTATAAATAAAAAATATATAAAATTATTTTAAAGTTTTAAATAACTTGAAGTGAAGTTGAGTTCAAGCCAAAGTATATTCTTTTACTTGTTAGCAATTATTTATCTTTAACGACGCTATACGACAAACGAAGAGAAAAACTAAAATATACAGTAAGATAATTCAGTGTATGCATAATTGTCTCATTGAGACTATAAAGTAGACGGAAACAACCAAAAAGTCAATTCATTAGGCGGCCACGTTGTTTAGAGTTTGTTTTATGAGCATGTTCATATTTACGCGACTTTTATTTGAGTTTTTTACGATAAACCCCCGCATTTGAAACCTAATTACAAAACAGGAAATCATTTATTAGTTAAATGTATTGTGTTTATTTTTTTGTGATTAGGAATCAATATATCTATCTTTAAACAACAAATTTACATCAAAGTTCTATGTCAACATTTGAACTTTAAAATTTCATATGTAATCAACTCTCATTCAGAACTAATATAGTGCAAAACGTTAGTACTATCCGTTATAATTTCAACCAATGACGTCTCTTTCCACCTCTCATAACGCTTGTGAAATAAAATTGAAATGAAAATATTCATCTCCGCTCCCGCAATAAGTTGAAAATCATATAAATTGAAATTGTTTTTATAAGTCATGTCGTTTGGTAAGCGCAGTATTTATGTACTGTCTCGTAAAAAGTAATGGTAATATTTATGATTAATGATAGAATTTAAATTAAATATGTTACATACAAAAAAACATTCAAAACTACTTTTAGAACATTGGAGTTCATATAAAAATGCATGTGCATGTTTGGTAATAATATGAACTTGGCTCCGAAGAAGTGAAGTTATAGAAGCTTTATTTTTAAATCCTCGTTAGTGTTTACTACATTTGTGGCGTTGTATGTTTCATTAATAACATATTAGTTTTAATATAATTAAAAGTCTTAAATATATCAGCTTATTCTAAAAGTCATTTTTGGGAAGCGAGAAAGAATCGACGTAGAAAATTTACATTATCTGTCTGTCTGTAATATTGAAACATGTGAGATTTCTATAATTTTATGACATCAATCTTGACCTTGATCTTGAGCTGCTGTTGAATATATTTGAACACTCAAGTATTTAAGTCTGTAAGTAAATCTGTGTAAACCATTTTATATGTATTCAGGTCTTTAAATACAATAAGATAGAGTTGAGTCAAGTGCCGTATATTTTTTTAATTGAACTGAGCGTAAGCGAAGCTCTTAACCGTTTGGGAGACCTTTTTTGTGTTTATTTGTCTCTAGAATGTGACGAGATAATTAGCTAAAAATTTTCTCATGTATGTTTGAGCCGAACGCGGATGTTATAGCGAAAACAGATTGAAAAAATGTTTAGCCACTCAAAAGTTATCAAAAAAAGATGACTCCTGCCATAGACAGTACATTAGAGCTGCCCAGCGCGTGCGAGCAATGTGCTGAGCTAGATGGTGACAATTAGTCCTAATAAATGGATATTTCCTGTAGGTATTCAGATGAAAGGAGAGGGGCTCAGCTCAACACTCGCTGCGCACGGTTGGCGGATCCTAGTTATACTCTTTTTTGTTAACAACATACAATTATTAAAAAAGGAAACCAATTGTTCCTAAAATTATTTTCCTTCATAGATTGTATGCCTAGTAGAAAATATTCTGTAATTACAATATAAAATTTTATTTTATATTTTCAGTTATTTATAGGAGTGTACAGACAAAAGATAAGCGTCTACTAGATACATTTGTATTTCATCCAAAATAAAGATAGTAAGTCTCATCTAAATTTTGAATTTACATTAAGAATGACAGAACCTTTTCCTTTATTTCAAACTTTCCAGATCTATTAATTGAAATAGAAAGTCCTTATCTATGGGAAAAAAATATCATGATAACATTACCCTGAGAAAACAAGATTATCAAGTTTCACATACGACATAATCAATCTACTTTAACTTTTTAATTTATTAACTGGCCCCATCGTTATTCCATTGCATCCAGTAATTTATTAAGTCTATAGACCAAGAATAACAAAAAATTTAGATCAAGTAGGTTATTACTAAGTAATACCGTAATCTCTTTGCCAATACTTTTCCATTATAATAAATTTGTGATTTTAAAGAAAAGGAGATTATTTTTTTTTAATCTGATATTACCAAAAAGTAATTTTAAAAATAACTGAGGGTCAGTTATTTTTGCTTTCCGTAATGAAATTACTCTTCAGAGCCATGAAAAGGACGTCCTCGATTGCTAGCCCTTTCAATTATGTTTTGGTAAGTTTTTTACTGTGTAAGTATATAAAGTCATTATTTAAATCCTTTCATTAATTACTAGTTGTTGACCGTGACTCCATCCGCTTTGATATAAAGAAACGTTTATAAAATACTATTTTTTTTATTGTTTTTGTAGCCTTTTCTATAAACGAAATAATAGTTAGCCTATGTCCTAACTGAAGATTTGTTCTAAATATTGGTAAAAGGCTTTTTTAAATTGGATAAGCAGTTTTTAAGATTAACTCAAACAAACAAACATACCTCCTTAAAATATTATTAGTAGGGATATTCGATCAAGCGATATAATTTGTGGATAGTAATCAAATCATCTGTTTAAGGTTTTCTTCTCTTTGGGATAGGTATTCAATTTATAACATACAATATAGCATTAATTTATATTTATCGGAATTACTTCTTCATTATATCACTACTTTATATTAATTACATTTTCTATGGCATATGGTATTAATGTTAATTAAAATTGAATTTTTGGACTACGCAGTCCACCTTAGTTCAAAGAATCTTATATAAATTATATTTGAAGTCCGCAAGTGTACATGCACTTACATTGCGAGAGCCCAACAGTCACATAGCTGGCATTTATATATGTAACAAATATACTGACAAATATACTGATAAATATTTGAGATGTATATTCAAGGTATACAACACGTAACATTAATTTATATTTATTGAAATTACTTCTTCATTGTATCACTGCTTTATATTAATTAAATTCATTATCGCATATGGTTTAATTAAAGTATTTAATAGAAGAAATAATGCATGTTAATTAAAATTACTTTTTATGATTCTGTAGTCCACTAGGAACCCATATAGTTTCGTCATATCCGTCCGTCTGTGCGCACCCTAGCTCAGAGACTCTTATATAAGTTATATTTAAAGTCCGCAAATGTATATGCGCTTACATTACACCGTTTTGGAATTCGTAAAATATAAAAGAAGGTTTGAAATAGAAGGTAAAGAAGTATATTTTATGTAGGATTAAGAAAAGGAAACCACTTAATTGTAAATGTTCATGTCAGTCGTGATCATCTACAACATAGTTGGATATGTTGCCAGTCTGTGAAATAGAGTCGGAGGAAATGGAGTGGGAAACAGGAATGAAGAGTAAGGAATACTGGTGAATTTAATCTGTAATCAATTTGTCACAAGTCTACCAACATTAAATATGATATAATCATTTAATGATTTTTGAGACATCATTAAATTCGGAGGCAGATAACTCAGTATTTGTCTTAATTTTAGTTTCCTATCAGAGTATATTCCTTATTATTTTTCCAAATGTATTACATTTTCTCACTGTCAAACGCAATACCAGCGCAGAATAACTTATTAGTATCATTCGATTTTATAGTCTAGACGTCTAAATCTGGTCATGATAGCTATTTAAAAATGATTACGATACGATAACTATTATATCTTTTATTGAATGTCCCATCAGTAAGTCAATTTTCTTTTTTTTAACGCGGTGCGCACATATAATGCCTCTCATTTTCCACTCTCCTTTCAAAGGTATTCTTGTACGACTCCTTTTAAATAACTTTATATTGTATGTATTCTGCATATATATAAATGTTAAAACGATAATGTATTCAAAAAGACCATCTTTACAAGCTAAATATATATATATTACCTGCCTATATCTTAATTATTTGGGATCCCAATATGTCAATTCCATCAACCCTCTGTTATCATGCATTATCTCAGTGAAGACTTGCTTATTCGACATATCATTTTTCACACACTTCATGTCTTTTTTGATCGTCCTTCTTTTATAACAATCAATTCATACTTGAAATTCTACTCGGGTAGTTATAAACTGTTTCCTGAAAAACATTGTAATAAGATGGTTGATAAATAAAAAGATTCAGCTTGTTCTACTCAAATTATTAAAAAATATGTTTGTTTGATTGATAGTATTATAAGAATGCGAAGTGATTCCTTTTCTTTTATCTTATTTGAATATTTATAAGTTATATACTTTGATAATGTTTAAAGTTAAATAATATCTTTATATGTATAAACCCAGTGCCACGGTGTTCATTTGCGCTACCCTTTGTAGATATGTTTTGCTTGACCCAACTTATAAGATAGGAAAGTTTTATTTCGATTAATAGTCTTCAAATGATTGCGGCGAAAATTCCACAATGTCTTATTTTTATATTGTTTATTGTTTAATAGATAATTCTGTGCTTCAGTTACAATTTTTTTATTTTTTTTTATTTCGTCCATGTGCTTAATATAAATGCAACATAGATTTATATATATTTGAAGTGGTATTAGATAGCTGGATGATAAATATGTTTGGAGCCGGTAGATAGGTGGGCAGACAAAGTCACCGTCAACAGTTAGACAAAATTATATTTTTATACGTAAACAAATAAAAAAGTACCTAGCGAGATATGGCCATTGTTAGAAGTGATATTAAAAATGTTTGTAACAGTCTAGATTATTTTCCTATTTTGTATGAGAAACATCTATTATTAAACTTTCACGACACAATAAATACATATGAATGTCACTATATAATAAATAATCAAGATGTTAAACTTTTTATAATACTTTTATATTACTTATCAATATTTATTGTTTTGAATCACATATTTATTGAAATAACCTCCTACTTACCATTGTTTTCTACATTTATATTTTAATATATTTTCATTCAGTACATATCCATATAATAGTAATGTCTTCTTCGTTTCTACATGTTGTGGTTTTCCGATAATATAAGCAGACACGTATAAAAGACAAGAAAGTCAACTTCTGTTTATAACCATATATGTATATATATATATATATATTCATAACATTCTCTCATTTTCACGACAAACCTCAAAAGTAATTTAGGATATAATTACAATAAAACCGAACAAAACCACTGGATGGATAAAATATGGTAAAATTTTGATGATGTTTTCAGAGTCAACTGAGATGCTTTATTCTCATTTCATCGAAATTTGTTGTACTTTAGTCAGTAAAGACCAAAAAGGTTTGTGCTATAATTACAGTGAAATTAGAAAGTTACCAATCACGATATAACTAGAATTTTACGTGATGATAGATTATTATTTTTTATGAACAGATCCAGAAGAACAGAAAGAACTCACGGCCAAAATCGAGATATTAAAAACTCTAACACCGCCGTGGATTGAATCATAATCAAAGAAGTGTAGGAGTTTCGCGGTCACTAACAGAGATATTATATTATATATAACGTTTAATGTATGGATAAACATTTATACATTTAGACAGTACACTAAATGGGATTCTTGAACTCGCTTCGGACTCTCGAATACCGGATGTTCAGAGCTCCTCGTTTTTTTTTTTCTCTTCACTTTATAAACTGAACTTCATTGTTGGTTTTATACAAACTATTTTTAGATTTAAATAAAATAACGTATAACAATTTATTTTTTATAAGATTATACTTTATTACTAGTTTTAAATAGATATACAAAGTGTTGATGATGATTCATCCAACCATCCAGGACTTAAACCTACGACCTTCAGGTCGTTCTCACAGATATATATTTATACTAAATTTAAATAATAATAGCGTCAAACATGATTAAAAACCATTTCATATATAACATAACTAGAAATTAATGTAAAATAACATTTATAGTACCAAATAGTAGGATATTAACATTTGAAGATATTTGAAGATAAATATAGAATACAATACAGAACAATAAAATAAATGTAATACATTTATTAAACCAAAAGTATCTGATGACTAATATCAGAATAAAAAGCACACATACTTGACTAAACTCAATATTAGGTGTTGCTGATGAGAATCTCATAATAAATTGATAAATAAAAAGGGTAACAAGGAATTTTCCATGGAGTTTCTTTGTGGTTCTTTTCCATGGATCCTGGAATCATGCAACTAGAGTATCTAAATAAACGCAATATACCACATGACTATTTAAAATATTTGTGATTGTCAACCTTATTCATATATTTTTATTCGTTGTGAGATATAATGTTTTTAAAATATTATGTATATAATATATATAAAATGATGTAATGTAATATATATAAAATGATGTCTGATGAATTGAATTTTTTACTAATATAATTTTTTGCGGCGTTGGGGACCGCCAACCAACACGCCATGTTCCGAACGGCGGGAGGTGGAGGACGGAGCTACAAATAGCTACGTGGAATGTAAGAGGAGGAATGGAACAGAAGATGAATGAATTATTAGATGTGATGGATGACAAGGATCTGGATGTTATTTGTGTGTCTGCGAGCCAAGCGAAAAGGCCGAAATGCGAAAAGGAAAAAAATAATACGACCGATTTGCCTGGCAACCGGGTTGCTTTCTGGGCTTGGGTTCCAGAGAGTAAGCGAGGTTGCCAAGGTGTAGGCGTGTTGTTGTCTTCTCGAATGGTTAATACAATGAGAGTGTCAGGAATGTTCTAAGTAGTGTCAGAGATAATGAAAAGTTGATAGTATATGGAGATATGAATGGATGGGTTGGAACCGCGCGAGGTGGTTACGAGAGCGTGCTAGGTAAGTACGGTGATAAGAGAGTAAATGAGGCTGGAAAGCTTATTTTGGAATTTTGTGAGGAGAAAAATTTGTTTGTGGCAAACACGATGTTTGATCACAAACATATTCACATGTACACATGGGAGCGAGCGGAAGAAAGAAAGTATGATTGATTTATTCCTAGTGGATCAGCGTATTCGAAACCAAGTTATGGACACGCGAGTGTTTAGGGATGCTGATCTGGGAACGGACCATTATCTAGTCGTTGCTAGAATAAGAGGTCTGTTTGCAGGTTGGCGCAGCCGCCAAACATGTCCTGGCTTGGAGTCGAATTATCGCATACGAAGCTGGAAACTTCCAGATCCACCGATCAAAGAGGAATATCAAGAAAGGGTTTCCAAGAAGCTTGAAAGCTGTGATTCTGGAAACGAAAGTGTTGAAGTATGCTGGCAAAACCTTAGGAATGGTATGGTGAAAGTAGCGACAGAGGTATGTGGTAAAAGGAAAAGAGGTTTTAGTAAAAAGCGCAACGAATGGTGGGATGATAAATTGAAAGACGCTGTAGAGTTAAAGAAGAAAGCATGGCTATAAAGCCTCGGGTAAGGATAAAAGTATGAGAGAGATAAGAAAAAGAGAGTACAAGCTGCAAAAGCACAAAACGAAAGCACTTATAAGGATGAAGCGTCAAAATTCTGAGAGAGAAAGGGATGACAGGTTGACGAACAACTTCCGGGAAAAACGAAGCTTTTCTGACGAGAAATTAGTGATTCCCGGGGTTGTTCATTAACCTGTAGAATGAAAGGGGTGGTTTCGAAGAGTAGTGAAGTGTTAACAGAGCCAGTACACGTTTTGCAGCGGTGGGCGGAATTCTACAAGGAGACGTATGAAGGTGAGGACGCCTCGGCCTTGAATACCAGCGAAATGCTGAGTCTAGATGTAGCCGATGGTGAAATCAGTTTGAGCGAAGTGGAGAGCGCGATTCGAAGTCTGAAATGTGGTAAGGCTGCGGGAGCAGATGAAGTTACTGCTGAGATGATCAAATATGGTGGGCCACGCGTCTAGGGCTTGTTCTGGTTTTTGTGCAATTTATGCTGGAAATCAAGGGAGGTCGCAGGGGATTGGCGAGGTGCAGTCATCGTACCTTTGTATAAAGGCAAAGGTTCACAGATAGACTGTGCAAGCTATAGGGTTATCAGTTTGATTAGCTTGGGTGGTAAAGTTTATGCTAAAATATTAGCGAGAAGAATGCAAGAGAGATCTGAAAGGCTGTTGTGGAGGCCCAAGGAGGTTTTAGACCTGGAAGAGGGTGTTTAGATCAGATCTTTTCCCTCCGCATGATCACGGAAAAGTTTTTGGCCCTAAACCAAAAAGTTTTCTGTGCTTTTGTGAATTTGGAAAAGGCGTTTGACAGGGTTGTGAGGAAGAAATTATGGGAGATACTGCCCCGATGCAATGTGAGCGGACCGTTGCTACAGGCTGTAAAGTCTCTTTACAGAGATCACTCAGCCTGTGTGCGAGTAGGAGCTAACATGACGCCCTGGTTTGACATTCAATCGGGTGTTAAGCAAGGCTGCGCTATGTCAGCTTGGTTGTTCAATTTGTATTTGGATAGTTGTATCCAAGGCGTGAAAGACAGAGACATGTAGGTGACCTTAAGGTCAATTGCTTGCTTTATGCTGATGATGCAGTGCTCATTCCATCATCAGAATGCAATTTGCAGGCATTGATCACCACTCTGAAAGAAAGGTGTGAAAATAATGGTCTAAACTTGAATGCAGATAAGACGAAGGTTCTGATATTTGAAAGAAATGAAGAAAGAACAGAATGTAAGATCAATGGTAAGATAATACGAGTAGAACAATTGAATGAAGCGGTGTATTTGGGAAGTATGTTTAGCAGAGCCGGAAAGCCGGAAATGGATGTGGAAAGACGTATTGCTGCCGGTAACAGAGTTAACGGTGCTTTGGCTGCATTGTTGAGACGGCGAAACGTCAGAATAGCTGCACGTTTGGCTGTACACAATGCAGTTTTGCTACCGCCGCTGTTATACGACAGCCAAACGTGGGTAACGCAGAAGAAGACTGTAAGAAAGATGAATGCTGTGGGGATGCGATCTCTTCGCCGAATTTGCGGAGTCCATTTTGCTGACCGAATCCGCAATAAAGAGATTCACAGAATGGCAGGTACTAGTGAAGATGTCGCAGTGAGAATGAAGAAGAACGTGCTCAGGTAGTTTGGGCACGTCGAACGAATGAGTGATGAAAGAATGGTAAAAAAGATTTATAAAAGAAAAGTGAGCGGTAAGAGAGACAGGGGAAGGCCTCCAGTGACCTTCGAAAACACAGTAGCTACGATACTGGAGGAAGGTCACGTAAAAAGCACGGAGGGCATGTATGAAGAGGTTAATGTCTGTGGTCGAGGCGAAAGAGAAATGCAGGGACCGTAGCGTTTGGCGCTCCGTCGTCTCTGGCTACCCCGCAAGGGATATGGCGTGAAGATATGTTAAATTAAGTTATATCGGGTGGGCCAAGAATTCGTTAACATTTAAATGTAACTTACCACGCAAACTATTGCCGCGCGGGGCGCGGGCGCGGGCGGGGGCAATAGCTCGCTTCTTGGAAATTTAGTCGCAATGGATCGCTTCACGGGGCCACAACGCGCTTACTGTGTTTTATTTAAACAACTTTTCGCTCATTACTTTGAGACGCTTATTTCGCGTTGAATATGGTTTACACGACTTAAGTCAGTGTCCAAGTGCTCCTTTAATAAAGAAATGGGTGAAGAAGTTCGAAGAGACGGGATCCACACTAAATGTGAAACAAACCGGCGGCCCGCGGACTTCTCGAAGCGAAGAGAACGTGCAGCAAGTTTCCACTTCTGTTCGACGTGATCCAGATTTATCGACGCGCAAACGTTCGGCTGAATTAGGATTATCCCGCACATCATTACGCCGTATTTTGAAATTAGATTTGAAATTACATCCATATAAGATCCAGATAGTGCAAGAACTAAACCCTAATGATTTAAATTTGCGTAAGTCATATGCCGAAACAATGTTAACTCGATTCAGTAATTTTGACAACATCTTATTCTCTGACGAAGCCCATTTCCACCTAAATGGACATGTAAACAAACAGAATTGCAGGTATTGGAGCAGCGAAAATCCCAAAGCTAAACATGAAAGGCCACTTCACTCTCCTAAGGTAACTGTATGGGCTGCAATTTCAGCAAAAGGAATCATCGGACCTTACTTTTTTGAAGATTCTCGAGGCCGTTCAGTTACTGTTAATTCTGCCAAGTATGTGAAAATGTTACGGGAGTTTTTAGCACCGATGCTACTGGAATTTGCTGGCTATAATCGTAACACATGGTTTCAATAAGATGGAGCCACGTGTCACACATCGAACGAGTCCTTGCCGGTGGTCAAAGAAATGTTTCCGGAAAAGCTGATTTCCAGACGAGGTGACATCCCATGGCCGCCCAGAAGTCCAGATCTATCCCCAGCAGACTTCTTTTTGTGGGGTTATTTAAAGAGTCGTGTCTACATTGATAAACCGAATACACTCGGTCAACTTAAAGAAAAAATCATAGAAGAGATGTCGGCGATCTCGCGGTCTCTTTGCAGAAGAGTATTCGAAAACTTCAGGACTCGCTTGATGAGTGCAAAAACAGAAAAGGTGGTCATTTAGACAAAATAATTTTAAAAAAATAAATTACAACTAATTAGCTTTCTCGTAAATAAACTATTTCTAAAATAAGTTAAATTAAAAGGTTTTTTTATACGATTTTTTCAAATGTTAACTAATTCATGGCCCACCCTGTATAATATGGTTTCTGATAGGTCGGTGGTTTGACTTACGGTATTTTTTATGGCAATACAATTTATTTAATTTATGTATCTTTCCGTGTTCTTACATATGACACATTAATTGGCTGAGAGCTCCTTAAACGAGGTTACGAGTTCAGAAGAAGTGCCGAGACGTAGGTCCTTAGCGTAATCCAGATTTGCTTACTTCTTTTTAGGCGCATAAACTTTTATATTTCTAACGATATATGTATACTGAATTATTGCAATAAGTAATTATCTTTGCTCTCGAAAATTTATGCAAGTAATTAAATAATGCCTGTTTTTGCAAGTAATTAAATTTTTGCTAGTAATTATTAATAATTATGTTTAAATCGTATGGTTGGTTATATTAAAAATCATAAAGCTCTCCTCTTCCCGTACACAATTGCTGCCTGTTATTTAAAACGTCGATTTAAAATTAAAATGTCACCAATGTATGCGTGTTAAATATTTTGTTGCCTCTGTAGTTTAGTGAGTAATGTTAATGTTAACCATATACATAACATATAACATATACATGACATATTCAGGAACTTGTTCGAAATTGCCATCAGAATAACACTATATTCACCCCCTATTATATTACGTGACGAGTGAAACCTATATGTATCCACTTTTCACAGCATCCGTGAAGAGTATATACATACCCTCATGTAGTGGTTCGATGGTAGACAAAGTAGACGGTACAAATACCAACTTGGAACATAATAGACCTGACTTATAATTTTGAAGATAATTTTTGAATTTATAAACTAAACTAAGAAATCATACTTTAACAAAAAAGAAACAAATTCTAAAAGCCTAATACAATAAATGGTTTTGAAAACTCTACAATTTATAAGATTTTGATATAATGTACTTAAATATTGTTTAACATAAGTAACAAGAGTTCTTTTAAACTAAGTAAACTTTGATTAAAAACTCATTTAATAACTTAAAAACATAAATAGAAAGATATGAAGGAAAATAATAAAACATAATAGAATTTACGAGAATGTTGTAGAACTTTTAAGACCAGCGAATATGTTAAGGCGTTAACGGCACTGGCTATACGATTAAGTTTATATCTAATAGTAATTGTGTGTCAGTACCCTCCATTAACATTTAATATATGGAAATACGTGAACGTGTGTAAATCCATTACAATGTAGGTATTACAATGAGTTCCCGCTAGATATAACTAGAGAATTTATGAAACACTCAGTGCGGACTAAACCGCTTCCATTTAATAAATACCTATTACAACTTTTAGCAATTATAAAATTGTATAACAATTTTATGAATTACTTGTTATCTGCCATGACACTGTACATTAAAATAAAGATGTCCCGTTAATGTTAGCCTTTTTTGTAATGTTGTCTTATTTTAATAATCTTGTTTTTAGTTAGAAAATGTCCAAAACCCATTACAAGCTTTCAAACCCCTTAGGGATGCTATATCCCGAAATTCCTTTTAAGCGAATACTGACATTCTGAAAGAAATGACGCTCAAAATTTCAGATTCCAGTTTCGTAGTTTCGTGATGTATCCTTTTCTTCTTCTTGTAAATAAATGATTATATGAAGGTTATATAATTAAATTATAACGTTTTATACTATTTTTATTTGTTTTTGTTTTGTCTTTTTATGAGGCAGACTGATAATTCATAAGACTTCGCGTACCCATTATCATGACATTATAAAAAATAATCATCAAATATAAATTAAACAATAACTTTAAAAAATATATAAAGTTATGAAAGAAATTATACATGAAAACTGAGCGGTAAGAGAGACAGGAGGAAGCCTGGAGTGACCTTATCAGTATCTAAGATACTGGAGGAAGGTCACGTAAAAAGCATTAGGACCCCCCGGAGGGCAAGCATGAAGAGGTTGATGTCTGTGGCCGAAGCGAAAGAGGTATGCAGGGACCGTAGCCTTTGCCGCGCCGTCGTCTCTGGCTACCCCGCAACGGATATGAAGCTGAAAGAAAACAATAAAACCTAAAACATGAAATTGACAGAAATTTATAGAAATTTTAAGACCAGTGAATGTGTTAACTCACACACTCACACACTCACTATTAAACTATATTATTAAGTTTATATCTAATAATAATGGTGTATCATTAAACTCCATTAACATTAATATATGGAAATACGAGAACGTGTGTACATCCACTACAATGTAGGTATTCAAATTAGTTTCCCGATAAATATAACTACACAATTTATGATACAATCATTGCGAACCAAATAGGAATAGGAATGCAATATATCAAAATTCCTTATAAGCGATTACTTACAGTCTGAAAAAAGTGATACGCTAATTTTCATAACCAAGTTTTGTAATTTTTGTAGTTGACGAGTCAGTTCCTTTCTCCTTCATTTAAATAGATGATTATATAAAAGTTATATAACTAAATTATTTACTTTTTATACTATTTTTCTTTGTTTTGGTTTTGTCTTTATATGTGATACACTGACAACAGTCCAACAATCTTGACGATAAGTCGTGTCGTAGCCCACATATATTTGCAAATATAGAGACAAACGTATAGCAAGCCTTCCGTTTGAACTACAGACAAATTACTAAACGACAGTAACCATACCTCGTATTTGATGTGTTAACACGTTGACATCCACGACTAGAACTTACGAGGACATTACTTAATTTATTACGTGTTTAAGAGATCGTTCGACTAAGGTAATATTTGATTTAAAATGTTGTAACATTAAAAACAATTTTCGGTCAGGTTCAATAATAAATTTGACCTCATTGTGAATATAAGTATTTAGTAACTGGTGCAAAGGTTGGTAGAGAAAGAAATTGCCTCAGAGTCAGAGTCGTTTTCCGTTTTCGTTTTGAAGTAACAGCTTTGTGGCTTCTGAGAAGAATACATATAAATTTACTTTGAGGTCTGTTTACTTCAACTAAAAATGTGTTGCACTGTGTAGGTAAACAAAAAAAAACAATTGTTATCCAAAACAATTTAGGAGTTAATTTATTTTTATGTATATTTAAATTTGTTTAACAAAGTAGATTTATCTTTTTAAACTATATATTTGAATAATAAAAGAGATAAAGTTACAAAATTTGTTAATTTCTATGTAGGTACCTCCTACCTATCTTGGAAACTAAAACAATTTTATAAAGTCCTCCATCAATTAAAATATACCTTAGGGGTGAAAGGAGGCTTTATTTTAACCTGTTAATAATTAAATATTTTTTGTGGAAACAAATTTTGTAATATATGCCAACCAAGAAACAGAAGAGCGAATGTTTAATTCTACAACTGCTATATTTTAATCCCTAATCCACGCACATAGTCACAGGTAATAACTTGTTTATAATACATAAAGTTTTTTCTGCCGCTTGGATCTCTTTCATTTCCTATATTGTACAACACAAGCATTACATAAAATATAAAAGCTGCATATATATTACATCTCACAGAAAAATAAAATTTAATTAAGGAAAAAGCGTCTTCTCGTTGCTATTATTATTAGAATAATTCATTATAATAGTTGCTTAGTTCAAATCGCTCTCAAGAGATTAACGTGCTCAGATATACCATTGCGACATATGTATATACATATGTACATACTTAATGATTAGTAGTTACAATATTTAAGAGGTTAAGAAGTAAATCTATGTCATGTCAAGTCAAGTCAATCTATATTAACACAAAATATATAAACTTTATTTCTCATAAACATTATAACCAGGAAAATTAATTTGGATTTCATTACACACATATATATATATATATAGAATATTACTTTAGTAAGATAAATAACTTAATTAAAAACAAAATGTAACTTTGTCGTTAGAGCTGACAATGACCATAAAAGATTAAAGTGAATTAAAATTTTACAATATAAACACACCGTCACAGAGCTTTCATTTATAGAGGGGAAAGATATTTGGTCAAATCAGGTCAAATGTTTATCAAATCCAAACACCTTCAATTAATATTGAAATAAATATAATAAATAGCCAATTAATTAAAAAAAATCTCCAAAAAGTTTGCCAACTCTAAAACAAAACATCATTTATTTATTAATTATTTTAATAATTCATTTAATTTAATGATTTTTTTCATTCTTAAATTAATTTCAAATATAATTTTTGGTATTCTATAAATAATATTAATACATAATTAGCAATCAGAATATATTAGGTATAATGCAAAAGCTACAAATATTAATTTCAAATAAATTTTGACGAATTTATACTTTCTTTTGACTATCGCTATGAATAATGGATTTTATAAATTATTTCGCTGTAGTGAACCGCTGAGTGGTTGTAGTCTGAAGTCCGGACCTCTAACTACTCGTACTTCTATTACTCAGTTACTAATTGATTTCAATACAGTGAAATTGTATAGTTTTAAATACATTTTACTTTGACCTTAATTTATTACGTCTAGTTTAATCTTACCTTAGATTCATTAAAAAAATCCATAATATAATAACAAAAACATTATGTAGATATTATAAATATAATAAAATTATAGTTTTAAGTGATTTGAAGTAGTTGAGTTAAAAGCAAAGTATATTTTGAAACTTTCAAATGTTAGCAATTATTTTTCGTTAACGACGCTGTAGGACAAACGGACAGAAAAACTAAAATATGAAGTAAGATAATTCAGTGTATGCATAATTGTCTCATTGAGACTATAAAGTAGACGGAAATAACCAAAAAGTTAATTCATTACGCGGCCATGTTATTTAGCGTTTGTTTTATGAGCCCTGTTCCCATTTACGCGACTTTTATTGGAGTTTCCTTACGATAAGCCCTCGAATTATGAAGTTAATTCCAGGACAGGAAATCATTTATTAGATAATCATTTTGTGTTGTTTATTTTTGTTTATTAGGAAACAATATATTTAAACGTAAATTTTGACATAAAATGCTATGTCATCATTTGAACTTCAAATTCGCTGTCAACGAATCTTATAACAAAATTCGTTTGTTGGATTTAATAATTCTAAACTAATATAATGCGAAAAGTTAGTACTATCCCTTGTATTTTCAACCAATGACGTCTCTTTCGACCTCTCATAACGCTTGTGAAATAAAATTGAAATGAAAATATTGATATCCGCTACCGCAATACGAGGGCCAAACTGAAAGTTTTTAAAACTGGCCACTTAAAAGCATTATATTAAAAAAAATAGTTTAAATTTTGAAAATAGAACTTTTTACCAATATTATTGAGTGTACATTTCATTCATTTGTCATTTGTTTTACGATTTGGCGGCAAATTGAAAATTGTCTGTGCACGTCAGAATGAATTTAAGCCGAGAAAATTTTCGTGCAATGATTTTTTATGACTTTCGATGTCATTTAAGTCAACAAGAAAGTTATGATAGACTTCGATTGGCTTTTCACGATGAAGCCCCATATCGTGCCACAGTTTACAACTGGTTTAATGAATTCAAACGTGGTCGAACTAATCTCACCGATGATTTGCGTGAGGGATGGCCTTCTACAGCGACGACTGAAGATAACATCAGTGTTGTGCGACGTATGATAGAGACTGACAAAAGAGTGACCTATCAGCAGATTCGGACAAGTCTAGGCATAGGTATGAGTCAAGTGCACAAAATCCTCCATGAACATTTAGCGGTCAGGAAGCTTTGTGCCCGCTGGATACCGCATAATTTGACCGAGGCTCAAAAACTCCGCCGTGTTGATTGGTGCCGAAAAATGATCCAAAAATTTAACGGAGGTGACTCAAATGCTGTGTTCGACATACTAACGGTTGATGAAAGCTGGATTTACTGTTATGATCCGGAAACCAAAAGACAGTCTGCTCAGTGGGTGTTTCCTTCCGAAGAGTTGCCAACTAAAGTGAAGAGAGGTCGAAGTGTTGGAAAAAAGATGGTGGCCTCGTTCTTCAGAAAGACAGGTCATTACGCGACAGTAGTCTTAGAGGATCAGAAAACGGTTAATGCAGAGTGGTATACTAACAATTGTTTGCCACTTGTCTTGGAAAAAGTTCGAGAGAAACGACCTCGCAGCAGGATCCTCCTTCATCACGACAATGCCTCGTCGCACACCGCCAGGCAAACGATCGACTATTTGGTGACCTCAGACTTGGAATTACTGGGTCACCCGCCGTATAGCCCCGACCTCGCACCCTGCGATTTTTATTTATTTCCGAAAATAAAAGAAAAACTTCGAGGAAAACGTTTTATAGACGCCGAAGAAGCAGTGGCTGCGTTTCAAAACGCCGCGCCGTCGAAGAGACCCCTAAGGCCGAGTGGGCAAGGTGCTTTTCTCAATGGTTCCATCGAATGCAGCGATGTATTGATGTAAATGGACGCTATTTTGAAAAGTTACAATAAAACTAATAACTTGCTAGAATGTTTAGTTTTTGATTTTCTAAGAACTTTCAGTTTGACCCTCGTAACTTGAAATTTATATAAATTGAAATTGTTTTCATAAGCATGTCGATTGGTAAGCGCAGTATGTATATACTGTGTCGTAAAAAGTAATGGTAGGTCATATTTATGATTAAGAATAGAATTTCAATTAAATATGTTGCAGACAAAAAAAACATTCAATACTATTTTTAGAACATTGGAGCTCATATAAAAATGCATGTTTGGTAAAAACATAAATTTGGATGATAAGAAGTGAAGTTTTATATTTAAATTCTCGTTAGTGTTTACTATATTTGTGATGTTGTATGTTTCATTAATAACATATCCATATTAACTTTCATATATTTAAAAGTCTTAAGTATAGCTTATTCTAAAATTTTTTTTTGAGAGGTAGGAATCGACATAGAAAAGTTACATTGTATGTCTGTAATATTGAAACATGTGAGATTTCTATAATTTCGTGACATCAATCTTGACCCAACATTGTGTTTGTGTTGGTCCTTACTTTGATCGAGTTGCTGTTGAATATATTTGAACACTCGAGTAACTTAGTCTGTAAGTAAATCTGTGTAAAACATTTTATATGTATATCGGTCTTTAAATATACGATAGCATTTTAGCAGATAGAGTTGTATCAAGGGCCTTTTTTTTAAATTATACTCTTCTTTATAAACTTACAATTATTACAAAAGAAAACAAATTGTTCCTTAAACCGTTTTTCTTTATGGTTTCACAATGGTTACGTAGTAAAAAAATACTATGTTTTTACAGTATAATATAAAAAATAAATAAAAATACTTTCTTGTATTTTTAAAAGTGGTACATTTTTAAATATAATTTATAGGTATATAAGAGATTTATTAATAAGAGGTAACAAAAAGTGAGATACATATACATTTAGTCTGTTCGTAAATTCAAAATAAATATAGATAAGAAAAGGTAAAAAGATAAAATAGTTTCATATAGTTTAATAATAATAATTAAATTTCTTTAATATTCGAATTAAGAATTAGATAATCTTTTTTTTTATGGGATTTGAAAGTCTTATTAAATCCGTTATCCAATTTTATAATATTTTATATACATAATATTATAAAAATATTATATTTAACAACGAATAAAAATATATGTATAAGATTGACAATCACAAATATTTTAAATAGTCATACGGTGTATTGCGTTTATTTAGATACTCTAGTTTCATGATTCTAGCATTTATGGAAAAACAACCAGGAAACGCCATGGAAACTTCCTAGATACCCTTTTTTATTTATCAATTTATTATGAGATTCTCATCAGCATCCCGTAACACCTACTATTGAGTTTAGTCAAGTATGTGTGTGCTTTTAGTTCTGATATTAGTCATTAGATACTCTTGGTTTAATAAATGTTTTACATTTATTTTATTGCCCTGTATTGTATATTTATATTTATCTATAAACATATTAAAATGTAAATAGCCTACAATGTGGTACTATGAATGTTATTTTATCATTGCATTTACATTAATCTCAAGTCAAGTTATATATGAAATGGTTTTTAATTATGTTTGACGATATTAGTATTTAAATTGTAATCACGTATCATCTGTGACCCGCAAGCTCGTTCGCCCTCCACTAAAAAGAGTTTATTACTTATATATAGTCAAATAAGATAAAAGAAAAGGGATCATTTCGTATCCTTGTAATTTTATCAATCAATGAATATATATTTTTTTAATAATAAGAATTGAACAAGCTGAATCTTTTTATTTATCAACAATATTATTACAATGTATTGCAGGAATCAGTTTTTTACTACGCGAGTAGAATTTTAAGTATGAATTGATTGTTATATGAGAAGGACGATCAAAGAAGACATGGATTGTGTGTAATGTGATATGTCGAATAAGCAATTTTTCACTGAGATGATAATAACAGAGCGTTGATGGAATTGACATATTGGGATTCCACATAATTAGGATATGGATATTTAGCTGGTAAAGATGATCTTTTATCTTTATTTTATAAAGTTATTTAAAAGGATTCGTACAACTGCTTACTTGAAAATGACATCCCATCAAGACCTTTGAAAGGAGAGTAGAAAATGAGAGGGAGTAGGTATATGTGCGCATCGCATAAATTTTTTTATAAAATTTAATGGTTATTGTATCCAGACCATCACTTTTAAATAGCTATCACAACCAGGTGTACACGTCTAGACTTTAAAATCAAATGAAGCTAAAAAGTTATCCTGCGCAGGTATTGCGTTTGACACTGATTGAGAAAATAAAATACATTTTGAAGAATATTCTCTTATATAAAGGAATATTCTCTTATAGGAAACTAAAATTAAGACAAATACTTAGTTATCTGCCTACAAAGACCATTGTCTCCATAATTATTAAATGATTACATCATAATTAATGTTGGTAGACTTGTGACCAATTGATTGCAGATTAAATCCACGAACATTCTTTGATCTTCATTCTTGTTTCCCACTCCATTTCCTTCGACTCTATTTCACAGACTGGCAACATATCCAACTATGTTGTAGATGTTCACGACTGTCAGGAACATTTACAATTAAGTGGACTTCCTTTCCCCAACCTACAATCAAACTATGATTTAGCACATTCTGAAGACAGATCCGATGAAGAAATAAAATTATTTTACATTAACTTTTCATGACATGTATGTTGTAAACATATAGCAAAAATATTCTATATAACTCGCAACTTTTTAAGTACTTTATATTATAGAACTGAATTAATGTGTTTTATTATTTTACAGGCACTCCCAGAGGATCGTGTGGCGTAAGGTAAGATAATAAAAATAACTATTAATTTAAAATATCTATCTTTAAACTAATAATAATCTTAAAATATCTAGAAAATTTTTTTTAACATAAGGCTAAAGTTAATCTAAATAAAAAATGAAGCATTCATACAAGGTTTTCCGTTTTTATATAGAATTTTAAATCCACGAAACTCCGGTAAACGGCGTTGTATATTCATGCGCGCTGTTTCGCGTTTTAAAGAGATATTTTTTATTTATAACTCTGTAGTAAATAATCAAATTATTAAAAGTTTGATTAAATTTCAGTAAAAGCCAATTTTTTAGAATTAAACTCTTTAAATATTCGATAAAATATAATAAAACTACAAATATTATCATAGATATATTTAAATAATTATATTATATCATTCATTATATTATATTAATTGGTTTAGCGATATACACATTGTGTATGTCACTAAACATTATCCTATTTTAAATCAAATTAAGTACTCCAAAGTACTTTACATAATACACATATACGTTTATATATACTATATGCCCTACTTCAAATAGTGGAAGTAACAACAAAAGCACGTCTCTTGCTAATCCTTTAAACCAAATGTTAATAATAGATTAAAAGAATTATCAATATAATTATTTTGTCACCGAAGGCACATATATATATATAAACATTCTCGTTTTCACGACAAACCTTAAAGGTGTTTTGTGATATAATTACAATCAAATCTAAGGAAGAGATGAAATATATCACAATTATGATGATATTTTTGAACTCAACTGAGACACTTATTTCGCATTTCCACAAAATTATTCTCCTTTCAACAAATTTTTTAGCATTTTTACCAGTAAATACAAAGAGTGGTTTGGGCTATAATTACAATCAAAATAGAAATTTATTGTCCATTATATAACATGAATTCTATGTTGTATAATGTTCAGTAAGTAAACTCGCTGGCAATATCTAGTTATTAATAACTCGATCACACGTGGATTGAATCATAATCAGTCAATTCAGTATGAAGTTACACGGTCTCTAACAGACACATATTATATTGTATTATTTATAACGATGTATGAGTAGATAAAATTATATGTTTAGTCAGTAGATAAAATTATATGTTTAGTCAGTACACTAAATGAGTTTCTTGAACTCGCTTCGGACTCTCGAATACCGGATGTTCAGAGCTCCTTGTTAAGTTCATATTGCACTCAATTCTTGACTGTGTTCATACTACTATTCTGATTTATTCTAAATAAAATAACATATAACAATTTTTAACTCGTTTATACAATTATACTTTATTTCTCAGTATGTATAAGTATTTATTTCTAATGATATTACAATGGATAAATGCAAATTTTAAATAAATATACAATCAAAAACTCGTCCACATGAATAAGATTCAAACCTGCGAACTTTAGGACAGACGTTTTCCCAGATTTATATTTATATTGCATTTAAATACCAACAGCGTCAAAATTGTTTATAGACCATTTCAAATATAACTGGATGTGTAATGAATGTAAATACAATGATAAAATAACATTTCTACCACCAGTTAGTAACAAAAATAAAATACAACGAAATAAATACATTTACTAAATCCAACATTGACTAATATCAGGAGAATTCAAAGCACATATACTTGACTAAACTTAGTATTAGGTGTTACGGGATACTGATGGGGATTTCATCATAAAGCGGTAAATAAACAGGGTAGCAAGGAAGTTTCCATGAAGTTGAAGAATTTGAGTGATTACAATTTAAATACTAATATCGTCAAACATAATTAAAAACCATTTCATATATAACTTGGCTTGAGATTAATGTACATGCAATGATAAAATAACATTCATAGTACCACATTGTAGGCTATTTACATTTTAATATGTTTATAGATAAATATAAATATACAATAAAGGACAATAAAAATGTAAAACATTTATTAAACCCAAGAGTATCTGATGACTAATATCAGAATTAAAAGCACACACATACTTGTCTAAACTCAATAGTAGGTGTTACGGGATGCTGATGAGAATCTCATAATAAATTGATAAATAAAAAAGGGTATCTAGGAAGTTTCCATGGCGTTTCCTGGTTGTTTTTCCATAGGTGCTAGAATCATGCAACTGTAGTATCTAAATAAACGCAATACACCGTATGACTATTTAAAATATTTGTGATTGTTATATACTTATACATATATATCTTATACATATATTTTATTGGTTGTTAAATATTTTATCAAACAGGTCAAATGTTTTTCAAGTCTAAACATGATTCATCAATATTAAAATATAAAAAAGTCAATTACGTGACATTAAGTTGTAAACTTCTCCAACGAGTTTGCGAACTCTAAAACAAAACATCATTTACTTTATCATTTATTGTATAAATTTTTCATTCATTTTTTTTTCATTTTGCATTAAATTCCAGATACATTTTAAGCGTGTTAAAAATTACATCAGTGCATAATCCGCGAATCAGAATCCGTGTCACGTGTTGTCACGGTGTTCGTTTGCGCAAATCTAAGCAATCACTGAACCGATTTCAATGAAATTTTATAGATGTCTATTTCTTAGTCCAAATGAAAAGATAGGACAGCTTAATAATCTTAATTATTAAGTTTTATACTTTTTCAATAGATAATGGTGTTAATAATATTTTTTTTATGTAAAATAGTTTATCGAAGAGTAGTCGAAACGCTGGCAACAATTAGTATTATTATATAAAATTTAAATAACTATTTAAATTATTTTTAGCAAACATATAAATTTCTTTTTGATATTCGCTCTTTGAATAAATGCTTTAAGAAATTATTACGCTATAGTGAACCGCTGAGTGGCAGTATTCTGAAATCCGGACCTTTAACTATTTTTATGACTCAATTACCATTTGATTTTAATACAGTAAAATTATATCGTTTTAACTTCACTTTGACCTTAATTTATTAATTGAAATTAACTCTTGTTTAATCTTACCGTAGATTCATATAACAAAAAGTCATAATATCATAACGTATACTCAATGTAGATGTATAAAAATATAATTATCTTAAAGTTTTAAGTAACTTCAGTTAAGCTGGGTTTAAGCCAAAATATAGTTTTTTATTTGTTACCAATTATTTGTCCTTAACGACGCTGTAAGACAAACGGACAGAAAAACTAAAATATGAAGTAAGATAATTTAGTGTATGCATAATTGTCTCATTGAGACTATAAAATAGACGGTAATAACCAAAAAGTTAATTCATTAGGCGGCCATGTTGTTTAGCGTTTGTTTTATGAACATGTTCACATTTACGCGACTTTTATTTGAGTTTCGATAAGCCCTCGAATTGTGAACTTAATTCCAAAACATGAAATCATTTAATAGTTATATCTTTTGTGTTTTTTATTTTATTCATTAAGAATCAATGTATTATATCTATCTTTATACAACATTTTTTTAATATTTACATCAAAATTCTATGTTAACATTTAAGCTTTACAATTTGAAATCAACTCTCATTCTGAACTAATATAATGCGAAAAGTTAATACTATCCGTTATAATTCCAACCAGTGACATTTCTTTCCACCTTTCATAACGCTTGTGAAATAAAATTGAAATGAAAACATTCATCTCCGCTCCCGCAATATCTTGAAATTCATATAAATTGAAATTGTTTTCATAAGTCTTGTCGTTTGGTTAGCGCAGTATTTATGTACTGTCTCGTAAAAAGTAATAATAGGTAATATTTATGATTAATGTTAGAATTTTAATTTAATATATTAGGATCCATTAAATCGATATAAAAATGTGGACTATTTTTTGGTCGTCTGTTTGTTTTAGTCTATCATAAACATATTTAAAATGAAACAAAGTATAAAGACGAAAATAATATGGGCTGAATGATAATATGAAAATAACAGCATGTCATATTTAAATATTTAAGAGTAATGTTATTTTTCTAATTTTACAGTCATTACAGCAGAATATACCTATCTATAATACAGGGTGGGCCAAAAATTTTTGCACTTTTGAAACATGTCTAGAAATAAAAGTACAAATGTTATTTTGTTTACGATTTATTTAACGTAATTATCATTTATTTAAATTTATTTTTTAAAAATGACATCGTCGAGATGTGCTCCGTCTCGTCGTTGGCACTCCTGCAATCGACTACGTAAACTTTGGAAAACTCGTTGACACATGCTGCGAGGAATCGCGGCTATCTCCTCGTGGATGTTTTCCTTTAATTGGGATATGGTCGTTGGTTTATTAAGGTATACTCCACTCTTCAGATATCCCCACAAGAAAAAATCGCAAGGTGTAAGGTCCGGGCTTCTGGGAGGCCATGGGATATCACCTCTGCGAGAAATCAATTTGTTAAGAAACATTTCTTTGACCACCGGTAAAGTCACGTTTGATGTATGGCATGTTGCTCCATCTTGTTGCATCCAAGTCCGGCTATTGTATCCTTCAAATTCATGCAACTGTGGTGTCAAAAACTCTCGCAACATTTTCACGTATTCCACTGAGTTCACAGTTACGTTATTTCCTTGATTATTTTCAAAGAAGTATGGACCGATTATGCCCTTTGCGGATATGGCAGCCCACACTGTCGTTTTTGGTGAATGAAGAGGCTTTTGGTGTTTATAGTGAGGGTTTTCCGTGCTCTAATATCGACAATTATGTTTATTTACGTGACCATTAATGGGAAAATGGGCCTCGTCCGTAAACAATACATTCTCAAGGATAGAGAATCGCTCCAGTATAGTGTCAGCAAATAACTTGCGTTGAATGTAATCGTTTGGTTAAATCTCCTGTACAATTTGAAGCTTATATGGGTGCGGTTTAAGGTCCAAATGCAAGATTCACCGCAGACTAGTTCTTGGTATAGCAAGAGCCGCCGACCGCTTACGCGTAGATGATTCTGGATCGTCCCTTACAGAAATTTCAACCTCCCGAATGTTCTCTTCGCTTCTTCTTGAACGTGGTCGCCCAGTTTGTTTAATATTCGTTGTCGATCCCGTTTGCTCAAACTTTTTAACCCAAGCTTTAATTAAATTAACACTGGGACACTCACTTACACGTTGTTATCCGTATTCAACTCTAAAGAGGCGTCGTACAGTAACGTAGGAATCGTTGTTTTTGTAAAATTGTTTTACGCAAAAAGCACGCTGTTGTCCCGTGAAGCGCTCCATCGTGACTAAAATTGCATTAAACGACGCACAATTCCCCGCCACCCGCGCGCCCCTTGCTCTCACGGTTTTGGAGAAATCAAGTGTTGCTATTTGCAAAAATTTTTGGCCCACCTGTATATATAGAATATAATGTGTGTTTGTGTTCGTCCTTACTTCGATCGAGTTGTTGTTGAATATATTTGTACACTCGAGCAAGTTAGTCTGTAAGTAAATCTGTGTAAAACATTTTATATGTATATCGGTCTTTAAATATACGATAACATTTTACAAGATACAGTTGTATCACGGGCCTTTTTTAAATTATACTCTTCTTTATAAACTTACAATTATTAATTACAAAAGAAAACAAATTGTTCCTTAAGCCGTTTTTCTTTATGGTTTCACAATGTATGTACTTTCGTAGTAAAAAAAAAACTATGTTTTTACAGTATAAAATACTTTCTTGCATTTTTAAAAGATGTACATTTTTAAATATAATTTATAGGTATATAAGATATCTATTAATAAGAGGTGGTAACAAAAAGTGAGATACATATACATTTAGTCTGTTCGTAAATCCAAAATAAATATAGATAAGAAAAGGTAAAAAGATAAAATAGTTTCATATAGTTTTAAATATTCAAATTAAGAATAAGATAATCTTTTTTTTAACTTAAACATTACAGATATATTAATTGAAGTAGAAAGTCTTATGGGAAAGACCATCACGATAAAACTATCCTGAGAAAACAATATTATCAGGTTTCACACACGTTATAATCAGTTTACTTTAACTTTTTAATTTATTAAATGGCCTCATCGATATTTCGTTGCGTCCAGTAATTTACTAAGTTTATATTAGACCAAGAATATCAAAAAATCTAAATCAAGTAACTTATTTCTAAGCCAATACTTTTCCATTATATTAAATTTATGATTTCAAAGAAAAGGAGATAATTTTTTAATCTAGTATCAGCAAATGGTTATTTTAAAAATAACTGACCCTTTTTGCTCACCGTAATGAAATTACTCTTAAGAACCTATAAAGGGACGTCGTCGATAGCCTTATCCCTTTCAATTATATTTTAGTAAGTCTTTTATCCTGGAGGTATATGAAGTAATTATTTAAATCCTTTTATTAATTACTAGCTTTTTCCCGTGGCTCTGGTGAACTGGTTTTTATATATATTACAAGTATTAAACACGTTAAATGATGTAGATATCGATATTAAATACATATTAAACACCTTAACAGAAGTAATTTAATTTCTACCGACAACAATTGTTTTATCGTTTTTACAAACTTAAGCGTTGAAATGGTTAAAATGTAGGTGGTTATGTGAAAAGTACGGTAAAGAAATATATTTTATGTAGTTTGGGGAAAGGAAGTCCACTTTTTGGTAAATGTTCCTGACAGTCGTGAACATCTACAACATAGTTGGATATTTTGCCAGTCTGTGAAATAGGGAGGAAGGAAATGGAGTGGGAAACAGGAATGAAGATCAAAGAATGTTCGTGGATTTAATCTGCAATCAATTGGTCACAAGTCTACCAACATTAAATATGATGTAATCATTTAATAATTATTGAGACAATTGGTTTTAATTTTAGTTTCCTATAAGAGAATATTCCTTATTATTCTTCAAAATGTATTTTATTTTCTCAGTCAGTGTCAAACGCAATAACTGCGCAGGATAACTTTTTAGCTTAATTTGATTTTAAAGTCTAGACGTGTACACCTGGTTGTGATAGCTATTTAAAAGTGATGGTCTGAATAAAATAACTATTAAATTTTATAATTTTTTTATGCGATGCGCACATATACCTACTCCCTCTCATTTTCTGCTCTCCTTTCAAAGGTCTTGATGGGATGTTATTTTTAAATAAGCACTTGTACGAATCCTTTTAAAAAACTTTATATTTATATATATTTTTATATATTCCGTGTAAACAGATCATCTTTACGAGCTAAATATCCATATCCTAATTATGTGGGATCCCAATATGTCAATTCCGTCAACGCTCTGTTATTATCATCTCATTGGAGACTTGCTTATTCGACACATATTACATACATGTTACACACACTCCATGTCTTCTTTGATCGTCCTTCTCATATAACAATCAATTCATACTTAAAATTCTACTCGGGTAGTAAAAAACTGATTCCTGAAATACATTGTAATAATATGGTAAATTCTTATTATTAAAAAATAGATATATTCATTGATTGATAATATTACAAGGATACGAAATGATCCCTTTTCTTTTATCTTATTTGAATATATATAAGTAATAAACTCTTTTTAGTGGAGGGCGAACGAGCTTGCGGGTCACAGATGATACGTGATTACAATTTAAATACTAATATCGTCAAACATAATTAAAAACCATTTCATATATAACTTGGCTTGAGATTAATGTACATGCAATGATAAAATAACATTCATAGTACCACATTGTAGGCTATTTACATTTTAATATGTTTATAGATAAATATAAACATACAATACAGGGCAATAAAATAAATGTAAAACATTTATTAAACCCAAGAGTATCTGATGAGTAATATCAGTATTAAAAGCACACACATACTTGACTAAACTCAATAGCAGGTGTTACGGGATGCTGATGAGAATCTCATAATAAATTGATAAATAAAAAAGGGTATCTAGGAAGTTTCCATGGCGTTTCCTGGTTGTTTTTCCATAGGTGCTAGAATCATGAAACTGTAGTATCTAAATAAACGCAATACACCGTATGACTATTTAAAATATTTGTGATTGTCATATACTTATACATATATATCTTATACATATATTTTTATTGGTTGTTAAATATTTTATGAAACAGGTCAAATGTTTTTCAAGTCTAAACAGGATTCATCAATATTAAAATATAAAATATAAAAAAGTCAATTACGTGACATTAAGTTGTAAACTTCTCCAACGTGTTTGCGAACTCTAAAACAAAACATCATTTACTTTATCATTTATTGTATAAATTTTTCATTCATTTTTTTTTTTATTTTGCATTAAATTCCAGATACATTTTAAGCGTGTTAAGAATTACATCAGTGCATAATCCGCGAGTCAGAATCCGTGTCACGTGTTGTCACGATGTTCGTTTGTGCCAATCTAAGCAATCACTGAACCGATTTCAATGAAATTTTGTAGATGTATATTCCTTGGTCCAAATGAAAAGATAGGACGGCTTCATAATCTTAATTATTAAGTTTTATACTTTTTCAATAGATAACGGTGATAATAATATTTTTTTTATGTAAAATAGTTTATCGAAGAGTAGTCGAAACGCTGGCAACAATTAGTATTATTATATAAAATTTAAATAACTATTTAAATTATTTTTAGTAAACATATACATTTCTTTTTGATATTCGCTCTTTGAATGAATGCTTTAAGAAATTATTACGCTATAGTGAACCGCTGAGTGGCAGTATTCTGAAATCCGGACCTCTAACCATTTCTATGACTCAGTTACCATTTGATTTTAATACAGTAAAATTATATCGTTTTAACTTCACTTTGACCTTAATTTATTAATTGAAATTAACTCTTGTTTAATCTTACCGTAGATTCATATTACAAAATTCATAATATCATAACGTAGACTTAATGTAGATGTATAAAAATATAATTATCTTAAAGTTTAAGTAACTTCAGTTAAGTTGGGTTTAAGCCAAAATATACTTTTTTATTTGTTAGCAGTTATTTGTCCTTAACGAAGCTGTAAGACAAACGGACAGAAAAACTGAAATATGAAGTAAGATACTTCAGTGTATGCATAATTGTCTCATTGAGACTATAAAATAGAAGGAAATATCCAAAAAGTTAATTGATTAGGCGGCCATGTTGATTAGCGTTTGTTTTATGTACGTGTTTCTTTACGGTAAGCCCTCGAATTGTGAACTTAATTCCAAAACATGAAATCATTTAATAGTTAAATCTTTTGTGTTTTTTATTTTGTTAATTAAGAATCAATGTATTATCTACCTTTATACAACATTTTTTTAAATATTTACATCAAAATTCTATGTTAACATTTAAGCTTTACAATTTAAAATCAACTCTCATTCTGAACTAAAATAAAGAGAAAAGTTAATACTATCCGTTATAATTCCAACCAGTGACATTTCTTTCCACCTTTCATAACGCTTGATATTGAAATGTAAAATATTCATCTCCGCTCCCGCAACAACTTGAAATTTATATAAATTGAAATTGTTTTCATAAGTCATGTCGTTTTGTAAGCGGAGTATTTATGTGGTCTCGTGAAAAGTAACGGTAGGTAATAGTTATGATTAATGATAAAATTTTAATTAAATATGTTCTGTGACTATGATATGACTGGCCCATAATAAAAATACATGACAATTTTTGGTAATAATATAAACCTGATAACGATGAAATGAATATGTAATTATATATGTTACAATAACGTTTTTTAGATTAGTGTCTTGTGTTATTTTATTACCAATATATCTAAATGAAGTATCAAATTATTGAAAATCTTATATATAGCTTAGTTTCAAAAGCCATTATTGGGAGGCTCAATTTAATTGATATAAAAATGTGCATTTTTTTTTGTCGTCTGTTTGTTTTCAATTTATCATAGACAAATATTCCATATGAAACAAAGTATAAAGACATATTTGAATATTTGGGTGTAATGTTATTTTTATAATTTTATTCAATAATCCTAAGAGAATTTCAGTACAGCGGGATATAGCTATCTATAATATATATAGAATATAATGGATCATTGAAACATGTTTCTATCATTTCATGACATCTATCTTGACCTAACATCGTGTTTGTGTTGGTCCTTACTTTGATGGAATAGCTGTTGAATATATTTGTACACTCGAGTAAGTTAGTCTGTAGGTAAATCTGTGTAAACTATTTTACATGTATATAGGTCTTAAAATAAACGATAGCATTTTACAAGATACAGTTGTATCAACGACCATTTTTTTAAAATTATACTCTTCTTTATGAACTTACAATTATTACAAAAGAAAACTAATTGTTCCTTAAACCGTTTCTCTTGATGGATTTACAATGTATGCACTTTCCTGATAAAAATATAAAAATATGATAAAATACTCTATAATTACAACTTGAAATACAATTTATATGTATATAAGAGTAAGAGGTATTAACAAAAAGTAAGATACATTTACATTTAGTCCGATCGTATATCCAAAATATACATAGATAAAAAAACTTAAAAAGATAAAATAATTATAGATTTTTTTATTTAAATTACGATTAAGAGAATCTTTCACCTTAACTCAAACATTGCAGATCTATTAATTGATATAGAATGTCTTTATCTATGGGAAAAACATCATGATATAACTACCCTGAGAAAACAAGATTGTCAGGTTTCACATACGGTATAATCAATTTACTTCAACTTTTTAATTTATTAAATGGTCTCATCGATGTTTCATTGCATCCAGTAATTTACTAAGTCTATATTAGACCAAGAATAACAAAAAATCTTGATCAAGTAGGTTATTTCTAGGCCAATACTTTTCAATTATAATAAATCAATGATTTCAAAGAAAAGGAGTGATCTCCTTTTTTTAATCTAGTGTTACCAAAAAGTAATTTTAAAAATAACTGACCTTTTTTGCTCTCGGTAATGAAATTACTCTTAAGAGCCTTCAAAGGGACGTCCTCGATAGCCTTAGCCCTTTCAATTATGTTTTAGTAAGTCTTTTATTCTGGAGGTATATAAAGTAATGATTTAAATCTTTTTATTAATTACTAGCTGTTGCCCGTGGTTTTCACCTGGTATATATTATAACAATAGATATCGATATCAAAAACGTTAACTGATGTTATTTTATTTCCATCAACAGTAATTATTTTACCGTTTTTAAAACTTAAGTGTTGAAAAGGTTAAATGTAGGTGGTTATTTGAAATGTACGGTAAAGAAATATATTTTATTTAAGATGGAGTAAGAGAATCCACTTAATTGTAAATGTTCATGTCAGTCGTGAACTTAGTTGGATATGTTGCCACTCTGTTAAATAGAAAAGGAGCAAAGGAAGTGGAAAACAGCCTTCATTCCTGTAGTAAATTCGCTATCAAGGAATGCTGAAGAATTTAAACTTTTTAAACTTTTAAACTTTTTATTTTTGAGATATCATAATATTCATAGGCAGATAACGTTTCAAATTTAGTCCTGTCAGAGTATATTTCTTCTTATTCTTATAAATGTATTATATTTTCTCAATCACAGCCAAATGCAAAACCCGCACAGAATAACTTTTTAGTTTTATTAAATTTTAAGGCTGTTATCACATAGTTAATTTTTTAAAAATTTCTTATGTGGTGCATAATATTATGAGCATATACTGCCTTTAATTTTCTACTCTCTTTTCACAGGTTTGCTGTTTTAATTTTGAAATAAACACTTGTGCGAATCTTTATATTATACGTATTACGTATGTATATAAATCATATTTAAATAAAGTGTTCAAAAATATCATCTTTTCAAGTTAAATATATATCACCTGAACATATCCCAATTATTTGGGACCCTAATATGTCAATTCTATCCGCTCTGTTATCATACATCATCTCAGTAGAGACTTTTTTATTCGACATATAATATTTCACACTCCATAAATATCTTCTTTGATCGCCCTTCTCTTATAACAACACATTCATATGTAAAACTACCCGTTTTATATTTAATAGATATGGAAGTAGGTGTCCAAAATATATTAATTAATATTTTAGTCTATAGCCTATTCATTAGTTTAACATTAATTTAATTATGATTGGATTACTTATGCTAATTCGACCATAACTAACAATAAAATATTCATTACCACATTTGCTAAATTGTCAGGAACTTATTCACTGAGTATATTCAGCATAATATCTGTCTGCATACATTATTACTTACTTGTATCATAACAATTTGAATGGTATATACTATATACAAACAACAATCTCTATTAATATAATTTATTAAAATAAATTTTACAAAATTAGCCAACGAGTAGTGAGTATTTTTTAGTCATTGCTTAGTGTGAATATAAAAAGATGAAATATCATATTTTGGAGTCAAATCCGATGAAGAAATAAAATTGTTATACATTATATACAGACTTTTATTACTTGTTCTTAACGTTTATATAACATGCATGTTGCAAAGATATAGAAAAAATAATGCACTACGAAAAATTGTATAAAGTAACTTTATAAGTAGAACTTTATTTTGTTTTCTTGTGGATTATCCATACTTATATGTGAGATAATTGATGATAATAGTTTAATGTCTGCTATACTTTGTATTATAGAACTGAATTAATATTTTTTATTATACTGTAAGCAGTCTCAAAGGATCTTGTGGCGAAAGGTCAGATACAATAATAAAAATAACTATTAATTTAATAATAATTAAACTTTCATCTATAATCAGATTGTTTTAAGTACAAAGCTAAGGTAAAAGTAAAAAAATTGAACTATTTAATAAAAAATATTAAAAATTATTACTCTATTGTATATTCAGTTCGCAGTTCCTCGTTTTTAAGACAGGTTTTTTTTTATAATTCTTTAGTAATAAATCACCCAGTATCAAATTTGATTGAATTTTATTAAGATTTTTTTTTAGAATTAAACTGAATAATTTAGTTATAAAATAAAATAAGACTGATATTAAAAAAAAATCTTTTTAATAATTACAAAACTAACAGACAAAAAAATATAAAAACAATTCACGAAATCTTGTAAGTTTGTCCTTTGGCCTTTGTTCTATATAACATTTCTTATATGGTATGTGGTTGGGTGTATATAACATGAAAATATTTGATATAAGGGTAGTATAAAAATTGATTCCTGAAAAAGATTGTAAGAGCGAATGAGAAGGTTGATATCTGAGATGATTCATCTGGTTTTGTTCAAATTGGTTAAAATATTTGTATGTTTATTTGATAATATTATAAAGATATGAGATTGTATTCGTCATTTTAGTTTATAATATTTTTAAAGTTAAATAATATATCATATACATATTTAATATTAGTTTCGGCAACAAATAAAAAAGTACAAATGAAAAACGAAACCTAGAGCTATGACCATTGTTGGAAATGATATTAAAAATGTTTGTAACAGTCTACATTATTTATTAAACTTTCACGACACATTAAATACATATGAATGTCACAATGTAATAAATAACCAAAATATGATACTTTTTATAATACTTTTATTTAACTTATTAATATTTATTGTTTTAAACTGTCACATATTGATTGACATAACCTACTTACCATTGTTTTCAAGATTTATAAAACTATTCATCATTTAATGTTTTTTTGTTACTATATGTGGTTTCCGATAATATAATCAGACACGTATAAGGGAATAAAAACAATTTCTGGCAAATACAATACTTTGTAAGAAAAGCTTTCAATAAGACTTAAGCAAGAAAAAGTAAATTATTTATAGTAAATGTCCAAATATGTACCACAGAAATCTTTTGAAATGCATCGCAAATTATTGAAATATAAAAAAAACGTACTATTGTTATGTAATAAAATAAAGGTAATGTAAATGTAATATATTTGATATCGCTATAATCAAATAATTTTTAATAAATGCAGCAGGCTCAGCAATATGTTTATTAAACGCGTTTATTAAGAACAATATGTAATCAAATCTGTTTAGTGTTCATGTCGACATACATACATACATATATATGTATATAAATATTGTTTACTGGACTTCCATTATATGACTTTCCTGTGTCTGACACTCGTGTGAATTTAATTAATATTGCGTTATAACACTAAAGTAATAACAGGTTATTAAATAATATTTATATTATTGTGAAACATTATTAAATTATATAATAATGTATATAGATCATAAATATTTGAGTTTAAGTAAGATATATCACACACAGTACAAATTATATTAAATATTCGAAAGTACTTTACGTAATATACATATGCTCTTCAAATAGTGGAAGGAATAAGGAAAATATGTCTTTTGCTAATTCTTTAAGCCAAGAGTTTATACCAGATAATAGATAACTCTTCTATCACCAACACCAATGATATGATTTCTATGTCTATATATATATATATATATATATCGATACGATCGATTATATATCGATCGTATAAGCGATTTACAACTCACTGACTCATCCCGAAATCTCCGAGACTATCTGTCCGATTAACTTAAAATTTTACATAGTTACTTCTTTTATGACGTAGACGTCCACTAAAAATAGATTTTACGGAATTCCTATCCCAACGGATTTCAACTTTTACCATTTTGCCAATTAAAAAAAATGTAGGAGCTATACACTTAACGCGGGGGTCAGAGTTACTATAACAACGGTTTCGATGACAACGGATACTATGACAAAAGTTACCATAGCAACCTAAGTTCACATCCAAATTAAGTGTGCCCAGAAAAAATGGAGGCAATAAGCTAGTATACCATAGCCGACAAGGTCTGTGTAACTCGTGCATTACCATCGTGCAAACCTTACGTAATTCATAATTAAATAATATATATATATATATAATTATATCCTACTATAAACTTGTCCTATATAATATAAATTACCTATAATTAACGGTGATATTAAGCCAAGTGCACATTAAATATGTTATATTAAGACGCTGTTCTCGTGAATAAATCATATGATTTCGACACTAATTGGACGGTGCACACTTATTGAATAATGCATGGACCTTTAATTGAATATATCTCATATTATATAAATATAAATTACATTTGAGTTATGACATAGTTATGACCTATATCTGATATGGTTTTGAAAGTTTATTTGATTTGATGAATGATATTTAAGTTTTATTTTTATTTCTAAATGTATGTTTTAATATTATTTTAGTTTATTTTAAACATAAATTTAATTATAATTGATTGATTTATTATGATATTGATTTTTATATAATAAGATCACAAAGGTTAAAAAAGTGACACACATATTTTGTTTGCTTTAAGTAATAAATTAAACTTTTGTGAATTGTTTTTATACACAAATTATGAGGGGTTAACTCAGAGAAAGAAATTATTTCTTTAAAACTAACTGCTGCCCGTGACTCCGTCCGTTATGTAAAAGTGCATCGGGAGGAAAAATCTGTTTTTATTCCTCTTCTATTATATCTTTAAAATGAAATATCTTTTTATTATAAAGATATAATATGTACTCTGCAGCACTTTTTTCTCCGACAGGCGCCGGTATCGTTCCCATAGGTCCCGAGCCGGTGAAGTATCGAGATAAAAAGTAGGCTTTGTTACTCCCTGATAAGTCGAGATAAAAAGTAGGCTTTGTTACATCCTGATCCTCCCATTTCTTTTTAAATTATTTGATATAGATGAACGCATACATTATACAACTAACTAACCAAAAGCAATTATATCAATTTAGTTACAATATAGCATAATAGCATATAGCAACCGTTACTAGAAAATAAGAGCACTATATCAAATAAAAGCACTATATCAAATACGAGCACTCTATCAAATAAGAGTCTGATTTTCAAAATTGGCTTCAAATATACAATAATAATATATTTATAATTTTATCAACTAATATAATTAAGTGGTCGGTATTTTATATTCTAATTATTATTTTATATAAACAATTCTTAGAGACAATATTACAAAACTAGCTGTGCTTCTACCGTGCGGATAATGTTTTATGAAATAAAAGTAGACTAAGTTACTCCTTCTAACATCGGTCATCCGACAGTTAAAGTCCTGTTAAACCGGTCCAGGTATTTGAGATAGTCGACAAACAAACAGGCAGACAGATAGGACAATTTTAAATATCTTTTTTTATGTAAGTATTGTAGGTATTATTATATGCATTTTGTAAAAAGTTGTTACTTTGGTATTACAAATAGACACTTCAATTTTATTTATTTAACGCTAAACCTACCAGTACCGGTCAAATTTACCGTTCTTAAACTTTTGTAAGACTTACACATTTTTAAACGTTATAATATCGTTATCAAACTGCATGACAATTCTTAGAATATGCATATAATATTTTCTTCACTCTTTACTTTTAGTTATTTCCATTATTACCTGCGTTATATAATAAAATAACTTTTAATTACCGGTCAATTTGACCGCGTGCGGTAGGAAGAGGTATACAAGAATTGTCGGTAGGTTTAGTGTTAAATAAAACTATTGTATCGATTTATCTCTTATATTTATTACATGTTAATTGTAATCCTACGTGCGTGAGAAAATCTAGGTGTCTGTTAGTAGTCAGTTAATTTGTCATCTACCTTCAATGATTTCTCAATTTCCGGTCATAGTTCTGGATGCAACTTAGAATGGAAATATAAACAAGTTAACTATCGATTCATTTGACACTCTACAGATAACTAAAACAACTACATGATAAATTATTTATATTATTACAATATCTTAATAAATTCTTTATCTTTTGATATAAAGGTCAAGGCAAAATGAGATAAAGTAAATAAATATTATTACATTTATGATTTTGTTTTAATTTAGATTTAGACAGAAAAGTGTGTTTTGAAAGTTTAAGATTATAAAATATCACAAAAATTTTCAAAAGTGAGAAATATAAATTCAAGTTTACCAGAAGCGATTCATTTTCCAAGAGACCAAATCAGTTTTCTAGATTATTCGATTACGAGAACTTTATAACAAAGACCTTATTTACCTTGAGGTAATAAATTTACCCTACACTTTACCTCCCATTACCTGATCTTAATTTATATCTTACTTAGTTAAGGAAAATTATGAGATAATTTATTTAAGAATTTTGTTTCTGACATTTAATAAGGAATAAATTTTGCTAAACTTCAAAACGGAATAACTTTTGTAATTAAGAATGTTTATTTCTATAATCTCAATATTAATTCTAGTAATATCAATATTGTATCAAGTAATAATTCAAACTCAGCTTAAGAATTATTAATTTACAATATAATAAGATTCATCAATAGGTAGGATTGCAAAGTAAATATAAATATAATGAAATATTCCTTACAATACTGTTATTACGGTCATGTAGAATATTTTTTTCATTCATCGAGTTCCTGATTGAATCGGGTATCCAAATTTCCTAATAAACATTTCTCGACCGGCTTTCGTCGCATTTTTAAGATACATTATAATAACTGTATGATATTTTATGATATTCCATTTCTTAATATTTTGGATATTATCTACTATTTTGTTATGAAGGATAATGTAATTTTTACTCACAGCTACCATTCACCTCTCCGTGTATTCTTTGCAGGAAGCGTCCCTCCCCTCCCTCCCCTCCTCAAAATAAATATGAATATGATTATGGATATGGGTTTTCTATTTTGTCCGATTTATCCGATACCTTGAAATGAACTGTTTGCATAAAACACTCAAATATTACTATTTGATAATAAAAATAGACCAATTAAATGATTTTCGGCTAACAACTAGTATCATACTTATATTTAGGATAGGATAATAACGAAGTATTTTGTTGTTAAAGATATCAAATATATATAACTATTGAATGTTATTTAATACATAAATTATTTAACAGGCGGTGGACAATGGATACGAGAGCTGATGATGACGAGGCCCCCACAGACCCGGCTGCCAGGAAGCATACTCACCACGATTATACTGAACAGGACTTCGAAGGTATGTTTACTTAAGATGCTTGATTTAAATCAACCGGCTATTTGAGGCAACATTCCACACAAGTCTAAACTTACTTTTCAAATATATATATCCCTACTAATATTATAAATGCGAATGTAAATTTGTTTGTTACGCTTTCAAGCGAAAACTACTCAACCGATCATTATTGAAACTATGTACACTTTTAGAGGTATTAGATACATTGCATACTTTTTATTAAAAAATATATATATATTTATATTTATTTTTAGCGGGAACTTAAAAAAAATAGAAAGATAAAAACATCGTTTTAAAAATTGACAATCGCAGCCTACAATAAGACATAGTTATCGTATTGATTCATTTCTATCGCAATGTTCTCCAATACTTATTTAATGACCCCAATGCGAGCAAAACCGCGGGTAAAAGCTAGTATATATATTCGTATATATATATCACTAGCTGACCCGTGTCCACTTCGTTGACTATCATACATGTTTACTGATGAAATTATATATTGTATGTCTATTTTATTTCTTTTTCTAATATTACTATGAATGGTTATGAATTAATTGACAAATGAGAAGACATTTTAACTCTGATTTTGTTTTGCTTCCTTCAAACACCATCAATGTCTAGCTTGAGTTTTAACTATGTTAGATTAAAATTCTTTATATTTATGTCTCTTAAAACTAGCGGTACGTTGATAATAAACAAAACGATATTGTACTTTATAAAACACTTTTACTTATTATTAAAGTTCCACAGAAGATTTTAAGATAATTCCGTAAGAAGAACATAATCTATTTGATTTTTTTACCAATATATAGTATTCAGTGAAGTTATATTTTTTATTTATTTTATTTATTTATATATTTTCCACTTTGAATCCATACCAGTGATCACTTGTGTACGTCAAATGGAAGTGACAGGAGGACCTATTTTGATATCGTATGTATTAAAATAAGCCCTTCTGAAAATACACTTTCCAACTTAAAATAAGGCTACGAGGTTTCCAAACGCGCCCTGGTCTGAGAAGAACCACACAACAAACTCAGCCGGGTTTTTTTTTTTTTTATTGTGATCACTGTTTCACAAACGTCAATATATTTAGTGAGAAAAAACTTTAAAAAAACTTAAAAATAACTTAATATTAAGTCTATAACGCACGTCTTACACTTTACTTAAATACATTTTATGATCCCATTCTTCTAAATGTTTAACCATTAAAATAAACATTATTTTAATACCATTAAGAATATACAGATTATTGAATCTCAAGGTATCCAATATACTCGTATAATTCAGGCAACAACTGAAAATGTCCGGTTCCATTCATGATGTATTTTTCTTCAACCGTACCAAGAAATCTAGTATAACATGATATACATTCGTTTTCATTACTATGATTATAATAAAGTAAAAATATCAGTAACTTTTCAGTAAAACTTACTATAAAAATAAATACATACAATTTAGGATATTATTTTAATCGATAAATTTTTACTTTTTACTGTTCTGAAGACAACAAATTTTATATCATTACATCGAGGAAAATAGTATTAAAATCTCGTAAAATCTGAAGAATGTTCACAAAATGATGAAAATAGGTCAAGAGACTGCAATGTATCACGATGAAAGGGAAATAAGAGAATTAACAAAGTATTTGAACCGTTTGATAATCGTTATACGAATAGAGAAACTAGTTCGAATTGATTTATTTACTTTTCTATTTATAATTCAAATACAATGAAATATGCACTTTTAATATTCTCTGAAATGTTATTAATCCGTGAACAATAATAAAATAGAATTATTTATTGAATAGAGAAATTAATTAATATTTCGCTTAAGTATCTATTAATTATTTTAATAGATAAATACTATTATATTATTATGTTAGGCTCGTTTATTGTTACCGACATACAAACTGACATTTTTATAGTTTAAATAACTTTCTCATTTCCATTATAAATGATTGTAATAAAAACTTACCCTGTCACATTGTTCCCAATCCTAAGACTATCAACTGAAGCGGAAAAAACCAAATGATACAATAGTATAGTTTAGAATTTAATTAATTAGTAAAATTGCAAACTGAAAAACATTTATATTTCTATAACAGATAATTAATCCGTCCATTCAATATTTGCTGTTGTTTTGCCATGAAAATAAAATATTTATAAGCTTCACACTAGCTTTTATAAAAAATATTTCATTTTATAGTTAAGGACTATTAAATAGATAGAATAATTACTCATGATCCTCGCAAGTACTTCTGAAATTCGAAGTAGGTTTCAGAAAGTATCTAAATCTCTTAAGTCTTAATTACAATAAACATACACTAGTGGTAATGAGATAGCAATTAAAGCCTTTTAAAATTATACATACATTTATAATAAACTATAATATATCTTACACATATAAAACATAAGAAATAAGAAAAGTGGAAACTGATCTTAAGCAACTTAATATTTCATTTGATTACGGCAGAATAATGAAATTGTCACAGAAATTTTAAGAGAATATATAATAATTAAATATATATTTATAATATTATAATAATTATAACTAACTAACACATATATAAATAAACTTTCTTTTACTATAAATCTTTTATAGACAGAAATAAAAGAAAATGTCAGCTTTGTGAATTAATAACATAGCATAACCTCTGACATATGGACAACATGAACGATCATCATATTAAAATTTTAAATCATGATCGTTTAGCTTTGAATTATACTTTTAAAAGCATAACTAGGTTATATAAGCTTATTTATACTTAGCTTGTATCTATTTCATAGCTTTAAAAGTTAAGCTCGTTAGGGATCGTCCGTTAATCACATTAGGGAGAAGCTTTCGAAAGAAACCCTGAAATGTCACAAGGGTGGGAGGTGTGGTAAGAAATGAGGTGTATTTATTTTGTGGTTAATCTTTTTATTATTATTTCTACAAAAAACAGCCCGCAACTTTAACAAAACTTAATTATATTACATGATATATTTAAAGCTATTATTGAAAGAAAATATACTTAGTATCAAAATATACACAGAATTTTAAGTGAGGGAGGTTATATTAAATCCTTAGGGGGGTTGAGGGATTAAAAATATATTAATTAATTAAGAGAACGTCTTTTATACGTTGCCTTATTATTAACTATACTAGATTTATTTAAAGTACATAACTTCTAAAAGAATAAATGATGTTATAGGTTCGTAGAACAATATATTTGTAGGACATCACAATATATTTACAGCTTTGACAAAAAATATGATAACCTTGATATCTGTAGAATAAAAGTCATATATTTCAATATACAGAAAGTTATATACCTTATATAAAGTTATGTTTTGTTTTCCTTCCTTCAATCCCTCAAGGCATGAGTAGGCGGAAGTTACAAAGAAATATCTCCATTCCTGTCCTAAACATGTCCAATAAATACATATTGCTTGTAAACCTAAATTCATATTATTATTATTAATAACACCAAAATAAATAAATAAAACTATATTTTTTTATAACTCTCAGATGACAGTCAATACTGGAGGTATACAAAGTGAAATTTAAAGATTTTTATGTAAAGCATTCTATGCATTTACGAGTATGTGCTTTTACAATCTAGTTGAAAGGGATAGTTCCATGGAGGATATCCGGTATTCTCCTATAACTTTTGTTTTAAATATTGAATCATAGTTATAATTAATATGTAAGAATAAATAAGAATTTATTAAGGCGTAGTACGAAAGGAGATTAAAATAAACATGCCACTTCTCTTAAAATTTTATATAGCTCTGACGATGGAAAGTAAGAATACTTTAAACATTAAAATAGTATAGCGAATATTACACTTCAGCTACAGATATTAATTACCTATATGAAGAAATATCATAGAATTTTACTTTTGACAGCTTATCATAGAAATAGAGTTCTTAAATTTGCTTAGATATGTTTCAATTGTAATATAAAAAGCAATTCAAGCAAATCCTGTCAACACAGCATATAGGTCGTGAGGATGAAGAGAGTACAGCGTTTAGATAATATATTATTTGTTTAGTAGGAATAGGTAGAATTATCTGACGATGGTAGCATAGAAGACATTATTTGAATGAGTTTTTTTTCTGTTTGCATATTATATTATTGTTAGTCTTTGCAATATTGTAAAACCTACTTTTTTAACAATATATAAAGAATAACTAAATAATCAGCAGTATTCAAGTGCAGAGATAAAAAAAACAACTGTAATAAGTTTGTAATTAACCCTAGAACGATCCAGTACAAGGGAGTATACTTCGCAAATAGTATAAGATACTAATATTATTTTCTATATTATAAAATATCTTTTAATTAAACACATCAAACATGCTCCGACTACGATCGTTACTTATTAAACCACGCACAATCCGTCTCTGAATTTGAAGCATATTAATATTAGGTGGTTAACATTATAGAACTTGTCACTTTATTTTAGACGTGGTTACCCGCGAAGCCGTTTGGCCCCCAAAAATAGATGTACATTCTGATTTGAATTGAAAAATATACTTTTTACCTTTTCATATAAAAGTTATCAGTATAACCTCCAATCAACTAACTTCATTTCAATGTTCAGAATTGTTTATCTGAAAAAACAGAAGAGATTAAAGATATAATGAATAAATGACGAAAGTTGTCCATTTTACTGAATATCTTAATTGTATTGTAAAATTACAAAGACAAGTCGTTCCACTTTCTTCAGTACAATAAAATTGTAAATACATTTTGTCAATAATTTTCATTATTTATTAAAACACCAATTAGGTATAAAATAATAATTTATATCTCGAGTACATTAAATTGTTAGTCTTGACCCAGATAAAACGCAAACGTGTTAATTAGTTAGAATGTATAGGTTCAGTTTAATTACTGAGTATAAAAAGCCTTAATAATTCAAAAATTTTATCAGTCTAACTAGTGGGAACTAACATTTGCGATCAGGGCTGTCTCTATCTTAAGAGGAACGGAGGGCTCGCTTGAGACACCAAAATATACCTATATATATATATATATATATATATATATATATATATATATATATATATAGGTATATCTTGGTTATGTATATATAGTAGAAATAAAAGGGAGCGCTTTATTTGGATTCTCTCCATAAAAATCTAGCTTCCGGCCAATATTGAAATGATTTTTTCTTATCAATTTACTCCATCAGTGACAGACTGGTTTCGGAGTTACCTCACTGGCCGTCGACAGCGCACTCGTAATGGTACGACCCTCTCGTCCTGGTGTTATGTCTCGGCAGGGGTGCCCCAAGGCGGCGTGTTATCTCCTCTACTATTCGCAATTTTCATTAATTCTATCTCTGAGCATATCACTTCTCTCTATCACATGTATGCAGATGATGTACAAATATATCGCCATTCACACCTCGAAAATCTATCTTCCGTTGTTTTACTAATGAATAAGGACCTGAGCGCTATTTATAAATGGAGTAGGCAGTACGGCTTGAACGTTAATCCTGCAAAATCTCAGGCTATCATTATTGGTAGCCCACGAATGATTGCAAGGGTTGATTGGCAAAACGTACCTCCTATTGTATACAACAATGTTGCTATACCATATTGCTCTAATGTTAAAAATCTTGGCATCTATTTGGTTCAGAACCTATCTTGGAATACGCAAACCAAAGAACTCAGCAAAAAAACGTTTGCGGCCATGAGTGCTCTATTACGATTACGGTATTTTCTTCCAATTCCTACCAAAATTATGTTAGTCCACTCCCTTCTTCTCCCTATTTTAGATTATGCTGATGCAAGTTATCTAAATTTAACCGAGGACCATTTAAATAAGCTTGAGCGACTCCAAAACAATGCTATACGGTTTATATTTGGTTTACGCAAATATGACCATATTTCCGAATTTCGACAAAAACTCAAATGGCTCCCTATACGCTATCGCCGGGATTCACATGCTCTTTCCCTCCTGTACTGTGTACTATTTCACCCAAAAACTCCTACATACTTGAAGGAAAACTTTAAGTTTTTAGGAGCGCCATCTGAAGTACGATCATCACAGTCTTTACTTATAAGAATGCCTGTACATAGCACCAAATTCTATAAACAGTCTTTTACGGTACATTCCATTAAATTGTGGAATGACTTACCACTCAATATTCGCAAATCAAAATCGTTATTAGTTTTTAAAAAATCTGTTAAGGACTACTTTTTATCCAAGGATATCTAGGACGACAATTATCGTGTATGTATATTATAGATATTGTTTAGTTTATATCTTAATATATATTGTTAATAATTTTATTTATGTAACACATCTATGTATTCATGTGTAGTTATTTTTAAGTAGGTTTATTTATTTTTGTACATTTACGCCACCTACTGCTTCATTCAATCATAAGAGTATTTCAACATTAATATTAGTTGTCTGGAAAAAATCGCCTATAGGCGATAAGACCGCCTTTTGTATCTCCATCGTTTTCTATTTTTTTTTTTTATTGTTATATAATTTTTTTTTACTTGTTTTTATGATATGTATGGTGTGCAATAAAGAATATAAATAAATAAAATAATAAAATTAGTTTTTTGATGTTTTAGTATATTATCAAGAGCTTTACACGTCGACATCCTTGTGTTATAATATATAAGATTTATTAAAATAATAACGTGACACCTACAATATTGTGATGACTTCCTACATCCGAAATTAATTATGCAATTTGATTTAATTTTTGCTACTGAAGAATGAAATGATCTGTCTTTGAATTATCAATGTCAATCGACTTGTGAATTGAACATAGCCATCTAAAGTTGATTTCAACGTCAAATTGTAGATAAATTGGAATTATTAGTTGATAACGAAGCTATGATTGTTACGATTTCAACTGTGCAGACAAAGGAAACCAAATAAAACGACAATCATCAGAAATATTATTAAACTAGGATCTCTGAAATATGCATAAGAATTATTTTTAACGTAATGTAAAATAATTCATTAAAATCTAATTCATTCATTGAAGTCTATGAGGGGAACCCTTTTTTTATTGTAATTTCTGAACGAAATGTGATATTTTAATTCTGTTTTTTTTAAACACGCCCATTACCAAACTCTACAGTTCTACCAATTTTCATTCAAATCGGTTCAGTAGTTTTTGTGTGATATTGCTTCAAAAAGAAGTCTCCCAAACGGTTAAGAGCTTCGCTTAGGGTCAGCTCAATAACAGATCACAGAACTATTTAATTATTAACCAGAGAAAAGTAGAAAAAAGATCTAATTATAACTTTGTATCCTCGTCAATTTCGACATATAAAGACATCCCTTATCAAACTCGGTTCGTTAATCCAGAAAATAAAATACAACCCTTCCATGATAAAGATACATAAGAAAAACATGATTAGAATATACGTTATTAGACGTTGGTTTTTCCAGATGTCATGATATATTTATTTTGTATATATCTTATATATTTATATGTATATATATTATGATAAGAGATTTGATTAATAGCTTCATGTCGAGTTTCTTTTCTATAGTAATAACATTTTTTATTATTATAAATACTATTAGGATAGTTCAAAGTTGTATTGGGAAATCTCGACTTGTATTCCAGAAAACATGAATTACTGTCCATAAATATTTTAGTATTATTAATAAAAATTATAATATTCTATTAATAACTAACAAACCAAAGTTTTTGTATTTAAGTATTTTATGAACCTTACCAATGAATGTAACGTTTTATATATCTTCTTAATCCACTCGACTGATGAACAAAAATATCTACTTCCATTTTTGGTCGTTAAAAATAAACCTCAATGTTGTTCCTAATGTTTTTAACCACAATAAAATGCTAGAATCCATTGTAAATGCACAGTGCATTTTAATTTCACCGCATTAGGAATGCACTTTCCGTGCAATAAAGTCCAGAGCCTTATATCTGAATGGGGTTTTCGTTATTCAGTTTTTAATGATAGCATTATTGAAAATGTAAAGAAAATATAAAACATAAAATGTTTTTTATAAATAAAATAAAAATCATCACAATCCCCTTCCTCCTTGACCTATCTTAACGTTTATCAGATCGGATACTTGAAGTCTATACATTTTAAAGTCTAATGTCAAAGTGTTTGAACACACTCCTAGATTGAAGAAACTAACAGATACATCGCAAATCAAATAGATCTGAGAGTTGTAAAAATCAAGTCCAAATACTAGGATCCGCCCAGTTTAACATTTTTCAATCGCTTTTCGCTGTAACATCCGCGTTCGGCTCAAACATACATGAGATAATTATTAGCTAATTATCAAGTCGCATTCTGGAGGCAACTAAACACAAAAAAGGGTCTCCCAAATGGTTAAAAGCTTCGCTTACGCTCATCTTAATAAAGACAATTCGGACTAGTGCAGGAGTACTCACAACCATACCTAAATTAGAAAGAAATCTTTATCAAAATTTATCATTTATTTGTAATGTAGCTGTTGTAATAAACTTATGATTGTAATAAACTTAGCTATGAGTAAAATAATACTTAAATAATTAAAACAGATATATATCTTGCGTTTTATACTTGATTGACTGAATTCGAAAAAAAGTTAATTAAAGTTGTATGAAGATTATAATTTTCATTATCGTCTATTGTATCTAATCTTGTTAGAATTCATTTTACATTATCGCCACATAATAGATAAATTTCTCTAACAATGTGTAAGTATACTTAGTACAATCCGTTATGGTATATTTTTGTTTGTTAAGTTATCTACTATAAAACAAACATGGAACATCTCTCAATATATACTATATTCACCCGCTCAATTCAGCCCCCTTAGATCACTTATACGAGTATATCTAACCTTGTGTAGATTTGTAAATTATTCTGGTGAGTTTGAAAAACTTCTGGCCTGTAGCTAGCGGTTTGCTTCGAGGTTTTTGTCTATCACGCAGACACTAGTTATTCGGTGGATATGTTTTTATACTTACTCATCCTTAACTAGTATAGGAATATTTGGAAAATATTCTAAGCATCCTTAGTATATGCAACTCACATTTGTAATACGTCTTATTTTTCAGATATTAACATTAACTATTTAAAAATATAATAATACACCCATTTACTATCAGTTAAGTCAGTATTTTAATCCTTGAAGAAAGAAATTTAATACTAATTTTGCTAATAAACGTCCGTTCTCGCTCGGAGCTCATTTATTATGCGGAACTCAGAAGAACTGTAATTACATAAATCTACTTTTAAGCTTCACTTACAAATCTACATTAAAATTTAAATATTATAGTGATAAATTCATTATATCACTTATACACTAAAAGAAGTCCTTAATCCAAGAATTCCCGTAATATCTTTTATCATGATTGAAAATGTTCTCAATTTTAAGTTGAAATTATTACTTAAAGTAAGTTTTAGTATTTCACTTAGGCTGTGGACACTAATGTTTTGTAAAAATATTTTTATGAATATAAAAGCAATATTTCATATAAATGCCATGTTTTAAAAGACCGCGAGAAAAAAAGTCTTTTTTTGTATGCAAAAAAATATTCATGGATATCACGTCTGCCGCGTGGATATACAATCTAGTTTCATCTGTGAATACTCTGCATAATAAATACACCAAAATTTTTCAAAATTAAACCTTTAAATTGTAGATAATACATTTATCACGTAGGCGTGATAAAATGTATTTGACATACATACATACATAGACAATGAAACTATTATGTACATGGGATAGCTTATCTCTTCCAGCTACCCCCGAGTGTAAGTGAATTGTAATTGACCTAAGTAGTGAGTACATTTAAATTAAAAATAATACTAAATATTATATTATAAACTTACATATTAATAAATAAACAATAGATACATACATACTAACACATATTTATATATATATCAAGGAGGTGAGTGAAAGTGCTGCTTTAAGACATTTATAGAACTCGTCAATTAGTGAGTTCCACAGCCGCGCTGTTCGCACAGTAAAGGAGCGTGAATAAAATATGCTGTTATAACGAGGAATGTCAAGCGGTTTTGTAGTTAAAACAAATATATTTTTTCTAAAAGATACTAAACGCAAAATTAACAAATCCGGTTTTTGATCTATATACAAGTTATTCCAGTAATTAATGCAAGCACATACCTGTAAATAATAACCTTAGAACAACATATTTTGTCTCTATACATATATTATTTTAAGTTTGTTAAATATTACCAACTCCGACCGCTATTTAAGGGTACAAAAACAGTATTTTTATGTCGTTAACATTATATTTTTTCTATCCCTCGAGGACAATACTTTTTTCGTGATGAAAGGTAATTCCATTAATAAAATTTCGTAACGATCGATCGAGTACTTAAGATATGAAAATTTTAGAAATAAACAATCGCATATTTAACATCATATTATTTTCTTTAATTAACGTGAAGCATCAAACATTAAAACTTTTTTCTATTATATTATTATAACTTTTTATTTTTCACAAAAAAAACAAATAATTTTGGTTTTCATAATTATTTAAATTTTCTTCTTGGTTATAGAAACCCTTGGAAATCTGTTTAGTTTGTTTTTTTCAATATGTTAATTGTTCCAAAAATATGTTACATCTGCTATACCTAAAATAATTTTAATATGATTGTATTTATCAGGTCACAGAGCTCACACTGTATTTGTCGGGGTACATGTACCAGCTCGGAGACATTCCCATCGGAAACATAAACACCATCACCGCAATGGAGAAAAAGACCCCGAAAGACCAAGTAAGTGCAAAATAGAGAAGATACATAAAAAACTAACAAAATATGTCTTATTACATCGTATACATATATACAAGTATTTTGTTTATATATATATATATATATATATATATATATATTATTCCATAATGTATCTCTTCTCGGGATTTGATTAAAGATCTCGCTCCCTCGTGAATCTTCAAAGTAAATGGTTCGTTAGCTCTTTGAAGATTTTATCAAGGTTAAAAACTAACAAGACTTGTCCTTGACTAATAACTTTTGAAGACATAATCAGACTTATCTTAGTGGATATAAATAAATATATTTTGTATATCAATTTAATATATAATCAGAAGAAATTTAGTCTATTATTTGTCATTAACATTAATGGAAACTTATATAATCAAATTGTATAATAAAGATCAATAACTGAAACGTCAACTTTGTATTTCTCTAGGGTGTATTGGTCTTACAGTAAAAATAAAATAAACCGTCATTTTCAATTATACATATTTTTAATAAAAATATTAGTATTAGCACTGAATACCAATTTGTAGGCCCAGCAATAATGGCTCGAGTTAGAAGACTTAGCGTAACGGATGATGGGGAAACATGTAAGATACTAAAAGCGATTATTTGAAATAATTTATTTCAAATTATTTTATTTTAAATAGTGTCCCTTATACAAGCATGGTCTAAAAATCATTCGTTACAATTTCTTGATATTTTGACATTTATTAGACGAATCTTCTTTAATTAACATTTAAAATTTTTATGAATAAGTTCTTCGCATGTTTAATGTTATTATTTGCTGTTTAACCGTGTTTATAACTTTTATTTATAGCTTCAACGAATCCTTCTGTTTAGTCACCATTATATTAAAATGATAAATTATTATTTCCTTACACTAACTACATATATAAAATTTCAGTAACACCACCAGCCCAAAGAGTCCAATTCATATTGGGCGAAGATGTTGACGATTCTACACTTGAATCCCATCCACTTTTCTCTGAAATGGAGGAGCTGGTTAAAGATGGGGATGAGTTGGAATGGAAAGAAACAGCTCGTTGGATCAAATTTGAAGAAGATGTCGAAGAAGGAGGCAACCGATGGTCAAAACCACATGTCGCTACACTTTCCTTACATTCACTATTCGAACTGCGAAGCCTTATTTTAAATGGTTCAGTAATTCTAGATTTAGAAGCAAATTCTTTAGAGCAAGTCGCTGAAAGCGTACTCGATAACATGGTTGTAGAGGGAGCCCTTGCTTATGATAGAAGAGACAAAGTAAAGGACGCATTACTTCGAAGACATAGACATCAACACGAAAGACGTAATCACAATAATATGTCCAGGCTTCCCTTAATACGATCACTAGCAGATATCGGAAAAAATCACTCTTCCTGTAAAAGTAAGTAGACTATCAGTAATTATCCTTGTCTATTAGGTGCGTAACATTCCATGAATTATTTCCCAACAATCAGGATTTGTTAAAAAGACACTGTTGCGATATTATGTTAGATTTCCAGGATGGTGGCTCTCGACGCTCTAGTTCGAGGAGTTGTCGAGGGTCCACCTCGTCTCCCAAATCGGCTCTTCACTCCGCAGCCGACTCGAGAGGCTCTTATCTAGCCGTCCCAGGTCAGCGAAGCGTGTATAGTAACATGTGTGCATATGCTCACTAAACTCACGCTCTTTGTCTGACTTTGACCACGCAAGCACTTTTTATGCTAATTTTATATGACCTGTGTATTCTTAATAGGTGTTACTAAGTTTTTAAACATATAAAATTAGTTTTTACTTAATCAATTCCTTTGTGATTATGGAATTATATATATTACAGTGGATGAAGGCAGTACAAGTACATCAAGTGGACATTTTCACAAAGGAGATTTTGGTCGATTCCTAGGCATCTCGAATGCGGGTAACCGCTCACCATTAACTTATGTTCATCGGTGTCATCCATTTTTTATACTAAATCTTTCATATAAATTTGGTGTTTTGTGTATGCTATTATTTTCTTATTTAGGCTAATCGCAAATTCTAAAATATTGGATGTTTATTTCAAAACAAGCTTTGCTCAAACTTGCTTATTTAAATGTTTTAAAATAAAATTATGTTACTAATTAGTTTTTACTCTTATTAAAGTTTTAATCGAAGATTGTAAATATGAACTGTTTAACTGTATATAAAGATCATAGATTATATTAAATTTACAAATGTTAGATATTCACAGGAATATTTTTTTCCTTATCACCGTTCACAAACATACTTATATCACATTTTGCATTTTTTCTGTATATTAGTGTTTAAGTGTTTTTAAAGTTTTGTCTGCATGCCTATTTTATTTTTCATTCTTTCAACAGAATGTATAATTTTAGGTGCAGCCAACGACGAGGGAATGATAAAGAGTCCTAGCAGTTTGTCCATGCATCGCAATCACAGCTCAGGAGATTTGGCATTGAACGGTGATATAAATCACAAATGTAATACGCACTTTATGCGGAAAATCCCTCCTGGAGCAGAAGCGTCTAACATACTTGTTGGTGAAGTCGACTTTCTTGAAAAAACGCTATCAGCATTTGTCAGACTGAAATCTGGTACAATCATGGGCGATTTGACCGAAGTTCCTGTACCTACACGTTTTATGTTTGTTTTATTAGGACCACCGAATAGTAATTCTAGCTTTCATGAAATCGGACGTGCAATGGCAACACTTATGTCTGACGAAATATTTCATGAGGTAGCCTATAGGGCTAAAAAACGAGACCACCTTTTGGCAGGCATTGATGAGTTTCTGGATGCTGTCACAGTGTTACCGCCTGGAGAATGGGATCCTGCAATTCGTATAGAACCACCTGCAGCAATTCCATCTCAAGACCCCCGTAAGCGACCAAATGATAATGCCCCTAAGGAAGAACCTGATGAAGAAGAAGAAGAACAAAAACAAAGAGAGGAATCGGGTCTGTCAAGAAGTGGAAGACTTTTCGGAGGTTTAATGAATGATCTGAAACGTAAAATACCTTGGTATTGGTCTGATTTTAAAGACGCAATAGCTCTTCAATGCATTGCTTCATGGATATTTTTATATTTTGCATGCCTTTCACCAATCATAACTTTTGGAGGTTTGTTGGGTGAAGCAACCGGAAAAAATATGGCAGCAATGGAATCTTTAGTATCTGGATTTGTATGCGGTATGGGGTACGGTTTATTCTCTGGACAGCCATTAACTATTTTAGGATCGACGGGTCCAGTCTTAGTATTTGAAACGATTGTTTTTGAATTTTGTAAGCAAGTCGGATGGAACTACATGTCTTTTAGGTTCTGTATTGGAACTTGGACAACTATTATCTTAATAACTCTAGTTGCAATCGATGCAAGTGCATTAGTTTGTTACATAACCCGATTTACCGAAGAGAATTTTGCAACATTGATCGCCTTCATTTTTATTTACAAGGTACATGTACATATATTCTTTCTATGTTCTTAAAAGATTGGCATTCTACTGCAGAAAATAATTCATATACGTAAAAATTCTATCTCGTTAAAGTACTGTATTATTTCAGGCCGTAGAAAACGTTATTTCAATCGGTAAAAAATACCCCTTGAAAACGCGCCCTGATGAAGTTCTCAATTATGAGTGCTATTGCTTACCGAGCAACTACTCAAGAGTACCCGAACAGTTTAATTGGACATCCGTAGACAAAGTGTCATGTCAGGTACATAAATAATAAATTTTAATATCAACAGTGCTTCGAATAAAATGCCTAATGAGTATCGTCATTTCGTATTTTCTGTGAACATCTACAAATAAGAAACAATATTTTCGGGTTATGTTTTATTCATAGCTAACAAATTACTGTAACTAATAAATATTATCAATCAATTTCAGCTATATAATGGAACTTTAGCTGGTGGAGGGTGCGATACCAAAGTCTACGTTCCAGATGTATTTTTAATGTCTATTATTTTATTCCTTGGCACATTCGCTATTTCAATAATCTTGAAGGACTTTAAAAATTCCCTTTTCTTTCCTTCTAAGGTAATATTTAATAGTCTGCATTGCGTAATTAATTAATGAATATATTACGAAATAATAACCATGAATAAATATTTTTCAGGTCAGACAGATTATTAGCGATTTTTCTGTCATAATAGCCATTTTGTCTATGTCATTCTTAGATTTTAAGGTTGGTGTAAAAACACCTAAACTGGAAGTACCCTCGGAATTCAAGCCAACACTGCCATCTCGTGAATGGGTCATTACTCCTTTTAATGGAAACCCAATTTGGTCAGCCATTGTGGCCATACTGCCAGCACTATTAGGAACAATATTAATATTTATGGACCAACAGATAACTGCAGTTATTGTTAACCGCAAAGAAAATAAACTTAAGAAAGGATGTGGTTACCATTTGGACCTCTTTATCTTAGCTATCCTCATACAAATTTGCTCAATAATGGGACTACCATGGTTTGTTGCGGCAACAGTCCTCAGTATCAATCATGTAAATTCACTAAAAGTAGAATCTGAATGTGCAGCACCTGGAGAAAAACCAAGATTTTTAGGAGTAAGAGAACAAAGAGTCACACACATTCTCATATTCCTAACTATAGGTTGTTCAGTTCTTTTGACTCCAGTTTTAAGACATATACCAATGCCAGTTTTATTTGGCGTCTTTCTGTATATGGGTGTTGCTTCACTAAAGGGACTTCAATTTTTTGATAGAATTTTAATAATGTTCATGCCACAAAAATATCAACCTGACCACATGTTTCTACGACAAGTAAGTTTTTGAGATAAACTATTGATTCTTATTATATATCTTATAATGTAATAATAAATCATTCTTTCAGGTACCGATCCGTCGTGTTCATGTATTTACTGCAATCCAACTGACCTGCCTAATCTGTCTGTGGTTGATAAAGTCATTTTCAACGACATCTATTTTGTTCCCACTCATGCTTGTGGTGATGATAGGTATAAGAAAATCATTGGATTTATTCTTTACAAGACGAGAATTAAAAATTTTAGATGACGTTATGCCAGAAATGACCAAGAGGAACCAAGACGAACTTCGTGAACTCGGCGATATTGAGGTGGGGTGGCTTTCAAAAGTGTTGAGACTTTGTTGTAAGAAATAACATCATCACACACGACTCATACACCCCGTGTTCATAATCATTTCATAACAAAATCGGATCTTACGAGCCCATCCTATTATTTAAGAATTTATATTTTATTTGATATCACATCAAACTATTAAGGTAGCATTCATGCAAACACAGAATTTGGGACTATCGAGTACAGCATACATTCACCCTGAGTAGCAAAAATTCCTGAACCACAGATTCCATTTGATTAAAAACAATTCTTAGGGTGTTCCGTTGTAGGACACCAACAAGAGCAATCCCCCAGCATTTCAAGAAAATCTACAAATTCCGCTTATTAACGGCAATATAATGAATATACCTTTGGCATCGATAAATATATCCGAAGAAATGAATAAAACTGGAATATGGAAACAAGTCAATAATACCAATAAAAACAAGAGCCATACTGAAGGAAAGGATTTAAAGTTGAAGTGCGGAAAAAAGATGTACGTTGAATGAACTTCTCTTTATTTTTAATATAATTACTTAACACTGAGGCAATTATTTATACAGTATACTGTATTTAAACAGAATACTGTATTTAAATTGTTAAGTGTTTATTTCAGAATGTACGTACTATATACCTAACTAATTTATGTATAAAACTACATGGATGTTGATTTGTTAAATATCATTTGGACATTTTAATTTCCAGTATCAAACACAAAAAAATTATATCAAAAAACGCACAATCTGAGATAGAAAGACGTCTATCCACAATGGCGGAGGTGGAGGAAGACGACTCTATGAAGGTGTGCATCGACACAAAGTTCTAACTTGGCTATGAAGAAGCACGGCATGCTCCCACTTCACGCATGATATGCTAATTACTGAACGTTAAGAATGTCATAAGGAATGACATTATATTGACATTAAAAACGTCAAATCAAAGTTGTTTTGTGTCGAAAAAATAAATATTTTATTAATAATATAATATTAATAATTGCCTTCGAACATCGGACGTTCCGTAAAGCATTATCAATATAACCCGTAGCTCACGAATAATAGCCACAATTTGGTTCCTCTATGTCTAGTATTGTCAAAAGCTAGAGTAGTAGTTCTTATTTATTTCATTGTATTGGAAACTTATGAAAATTACCGATGAAACTTAGGTTGAATAAAAATAGAAAATAATAAAATAAAAATGTATTATTTCCTATTATTCTTGTGCCTTTCAATACTATTCCTAATGTTTTAAGATCTGATAAGCATCATTTAATTGTATTTAGTTATGATTATAGAATAACATGTTTAGTTATTTTTATTAGTATTTAATATTTGTAGTTTCTTAACTGTTCTCATATTAATGTTTTGTATTTCATTAGAACAATTGTTAGTTTACTTAAATATTTCTTCTTTGTATAATAAATATTGCATGTTTTTTACCATATGTGTAGCATGTACCTAAATTTAAAGTAATGTAGTTTTTCTTAATACTTCTCACTTAGTTATAGTGTAGTGTTATCGACATTCCACTGTAATAAATGTATTTTATGTTGTTTTTATTTATTATATTTTATACAATTATTTTGTTTCCTCTAAACGGTTTTCAGAGTGATCTTCTAAGGCGCAAGGATTCATGGAATAGTGGACTTAAAAAGCAAAACAAATCTGCTGAAACTTCAGTCTAAATTTATGTTTACATTTAGTACTATAGTATATTCAAATGCATTTTATATTGTATTTTTAATATTTTTTCATGTTACCAAAACCAAATAATTCAGTTGTCATACTCTTTTTTTATTTTTAAATAACTGAAGGCAGGTAATTCATATTAAGTACTTTATTATCTACAGTGTGAAGGCACATGCTTTCAAGCCTGAAATATAATTTTAATTGTTTTCTATTAAATATATGATTTTGGACTAACAAACCCAGGCTATTTTGTTACCAAATAATTTGTGAGTTTAGTTCAAAAAGGCACAAATGAAATAATTAATTGTGTGACTAATTTTCTTTATAGTGAAATAATATAGATGTACTGTTTTAGGTAATTTTGACGTGTTGTTATGGAAATAGATTATACCCCGTAGAAATAAATATAATAAAATTATAAAACATAAGATTTGTTTAGTGGGTTAAGTGGGTTGGTGAAGTATTTATACATTTATTATATACATTTTTATATAAACATCAAAATTGAATTTAAAATTCAAAGGTACGTAAGAATAGTGAGTCCTTATAAAAGTAATTGATACCTTAATAACCATTTAGGAATAAAACATTTGGTATTAAAAAAATATATGTCATTTTATATAAATACATGAAAAAAATCCCGAGTTTCGTATATTTAAAATAAAATATATTTTTTAAATAAATAAATAAATCCGACGTGTGAATTATAATTCTTTTCAAATAAAATTTTATAACAGGACATAAATTAAGTAAGTAACCTGTTCAAATTATTTAAAGAAAATTCTGTGTAAAAGTCCACACTTCAATACCCTATTCTATAAACTTTAATAAGAATATTATGATAAGGTTAACATCTTCTATACATTTGTATGAATAAGATTATGATGAGTGATACGGAATATTGTGAATTAATTAGTCCTATCATAAGTACCACATTACTAAACAAAGTGCCAATAGCATAACACCACTAGTTAGGTTTAATTAAACATTCAGTGATTACACTGTTCTGTTGTAGGCTCGTTTACCTTAATTTAATTTTGTGTTGCAATATAATCGCTTTCATATGAAAACGCTTTAGGAATATTACTACATAATTGAAATCATATATTTGTTTACATTGATATATTTACGCTTAAATAAAACTGTGCTTGCATGGTTTTTTACAACTGCGATTAAAAAAATATTTTTATGGACAACACTATTGTATTAGTTTATATTATAATGTTATAGGAATTGAGTAATTCAGACATTTTAATAGTTATTGTTTGCGAAAATGTGTATAAATGTAGCAAGCTATCTCTCTCGCTCATAGGTAATTACAAAAGTTACAATTGTATGTGGATAATTAAGTCAGTTCACAATTAATATATATATATACCTCCTAAGTTATTTATACCAATGGTCAGATTTAAAAAACATTGAAGCAACCATCTGGGGTTTCTTTTCGCGGCCAATTATAAGCACATTTACCCTAAAGTATTGTGAACATATATATATATGTAACTTTATGTATGTATATTTGTAATTTTTCAGTGAATATATTTTATAATAACTAATAAATAAACCATATAATGTAGTAATGTGTCAATGTGTTAATCATACGCCTAATCTAGTGAACTGTAGCCACGTAGTAACTAAATGTTTATATAAGTGATTGTAAACAATTATTATTGTACCTGGCGGGAACGAATTTGTATTGTTTTGGAGATCTTTGTGGAGTGTTGAATAAATGTTTTTTTTATAATTTGTTTTATTAAAAATCCCGAAAAAATAAACAAAAACACAGATTAGTAATTATTTTTCATTTCAGCCCGGCCAATTTTGTTGTCTATTTCGAGTACCGGGTATGTACCTAATATAATGAAATTCTGAAGCTGATTGCTGCAAACTTGTATCGTCAAAGTGAAGATAAAAAGTATATAATTTGTTTGCGACAACCAGGTATTGAATTTTAAATGACGCAAATTTACGTCAACGGCAACCAGAAATAGAATATGAAATTACGTGAATTTACGTCAGCGGTCGCGAATGTGTTAATACATGTCATTGAAGTGTCAGTGATTTTGTAGTATTTTTTTTTATTTGTAATGCGAAAAATATCACTCTTCAAAACCACAAATTATTAATCATATTGAATCTATCATTGAAGTATCCATGTCAAAAAAAACACATTTTAATTTAATTGATATATTCGATCCTTAAATAAATTATGCTATCATTATTTAGGCGGTTAGTTTTTCTTCTTCTTTTGGTCTGGTAACAGTCCCATCTCCTCCTGGTACTTCCGTATTAACTGGTCCTGTACTTCGGGCAGACAGGGCGAGTAGCGACTGTACTCCATACTGAACTCGCCTTTACCCTGGGTCATTGACCTGGAATTAATCGAAATATTAAAAATATATAGGTCCTTAACATTATTTTTTGAATTAAGAGAATATCTCGATCATCTGATTGTTTTTGGTAAAAGATTTGTTGGTCTAAAATTATCAAAATATTAAGAAATATTAGATAAACTATTAATTGAAATGATTATCTTGGCTTAATTTAATAATAATAATTGAAAACAGAAATATGCAGTACAAAAAGAACATTAAAACAATAAAGAGGTCTTATCACTAGGTACCGCTTCTAACTAGGTATCTCTTCCAGACAACCTTATTCTGGTAAGACAGTGCAAACATATTAAAGGATAGTACATAACATTTAAGTAAGTAAACAATACAAGTACAAACAATAAAATATGGCAAATAAGTGTAAATACATATATAAATATATACAATTAATAATATATACAATAAAATAAAAAGTATAAGAAATAAGTTATAACACTATATAAGGTATTACAGCTATAGGACATAGGAGATAACTTTTATTAAATAATATATACATATTAAGTACATAATATTATATAACTAGCTTATTCCCTCCCGCTTCGCTGGGCACACTATTAATTTGAATGTGACAAAGGTTACCATAGCAACCTAAGTTAGTTGCTATGGTAACCTTGGTCATATTATCCGTTGTCATCGTTACCGTTGCTGTAGTAACGCTTACCGCCGGGTTAAGTGTATAGCTACTACAGGTTTCAAACTTGGCAAAATTTTGAAATCCGTTGGGATAGGAATTCCGTAAAATCCTTTCTTAGTAGACATCAACGTCACAAAAGAAATAACTATGTAAAATTTTAAAGTAATCGGACAGATAGTTTCGGAGATTTCGTGATGAGTCAGTGAGTGGTAAATCGCTTATATATATATATATATATAGAAGATTTAAAGGTCATCAAAGAACATGTTTGTGGTAATTCCATCAATAGCGAAACTGCTTGTAGACTAAACGAATCTATAAGAATTTTTAACGAAGGAGTGAGAAAGTAAACGTAGCGTACAGTCATTAGCGTACCAAAGTATTTTAGTACGAATACCTGGGAACTCGAATTTATAACTATAACTTTTAAATAAAATGGAGAAAGTGGGAAAAACAATACACAGTAGAGAAGGGAAACAATATGTAGATTCTGGGAAAATAACAAATGGGTAACCTATTATTTCTCTAGATACTCGGATAGATTAGAATAACTTGCGTTGGCATAGTCGAGAATATTAGAAGAGATTGAGCTAACAACATTTTTGTAGAAATGGGAAAACTCTTTAATCGACGCAAGGAGCCCCCAGCAGCAAATGTCTTGTGCTAACTTAATTTAATTGCGTAGTCCAAGATAGAGTTGTGCCGAAATGTATTCTTAGATTTTTAACAGTATCGCTAAATGCAATAGCAACTCCATTAAATAAAAGTGAAGGTAAATTTAAACAGTAAATTTTGTGACATTAACCTTAATGCCGCATAATTTACTCCAAGTTAGTATTAAGGAAAGATCTTTATTAAGCATTTCTATAGCGCAAGGTAATTCTTTCAAAGCTGCATGTGAGTATATTTGTAAATCGTCTGCATACATGTAATAGGGAGAAGAGATGCCTCCCTGGGTTACCCCGGTACTTAAACTGCACCATTGAGAGAAGGATTTGTCAATAGGAATGCGGTGACGGCGTCCATGTAGGCAACTATTAAACCAACCAATAGCCGAAAGAAATATTTTAAGAGAAGCTAATAAACTGAGTGGGACATCAAAATCAACGTTATTAAGGACGTAGCTAAAATTCAGAAAAGTTAAAACTGTCAGTTGTTTATTATGCATTCCCATACGAATGTCATCAGTAACATTAGTTAAATCTGATGTCACACTACATACATAATGAAAAAGGGAACTTTGTAGGAAGAGGAATTATTTCAGTGTCTTTCCACACAGTAGGGATAGAACAGTCACCAGAGATAGAACAATTTAAGATGTGTAATTACAGGAGTAACAATGTCTGCTATAGGGAGAATCATTTTCCGACAGATGTAATCATTACCAACTGCATTCGATGACTGCATTATATGTTCCATTAAAATTACAGAAAATGGTTGAACATCGGATGTCGGACGTGAAGAGATAGAATTTAAAGTTTGTTTTGTTATATATAGGACTAGCTGATTCCTGCCCGCTTTTTTGGGCAAAAATAATAACAAAGAATCCCAAAATGGATGTGGGTAAATTGAAAATAATCACATATAATCACAAACAGTATGTGGGTAAATTGAAAATAATCACAAATAATCTTAAACTATATGTGGGTAAATTGAAAATAATCACATATAATCACAAACTGTATGTGGGTAAATTGAAAATAATCACAAATAATCACATACTGTATGTAGGTAAATAGAAAATAATCACAAACTTTATGTGGGTAAATAAAAAATAATCACAAATAGTCACAAACTGTATGTAGGTAAATTGAAAATAATCTTAAACTATATGTGGGTAAAATGAAAATAATCACATACTGTATGTAGGTAAATAGAAAATAATCTTTCACTATACGTGGGTAAATAGAAAATAATCACATATAATCACAAACAGTATGTGGGTAAATTGAAAATAATCACAAATAATCTTAAACTATATGTGGGTAAATTGAAAATAATCACATATAATCACAAACTGTATGTGGGTAAATTGAAAATAATCACAAATAATCACATACTGTATGTAGGTAAATAGAAAATAATCACAAACTTTGTGGGTAAATAGAAAATAATCACAAATAATCACAAACTGTATGTAGGTAAATTGAAAATAATCTTAAACTATATGTGGGTAAATTGAAAATAATCACAAATAATCACAAACTGTATGTAGGTAAATAGAAAATAATCACAAACTTTATGTGGGTAAATAGAAAATAATCACCAAATGATTGTAGGTAAATTGAAAATAATTTTAAACTATATGTGGGTAAATTAAAAATAATCACAAATAATCACAAACTGTATGTGAGTTACAGAACCCTAATCCTACGACTAAACATAGTGAGAGGCCAAATAATTCTTCATACTCACTGCGACATTTTCGCTAGTACCTGCCATTCTGTGGATCTCTTCATTGCGGATTCGGTCAGCTAAACTGACTCCGCAAACTCGGCGAAGAGATCGCATCTCCACAGCATTCATCTTTCTTACATTCTTCTTCTGTGTTACCCACGTTTGGCTGCCGTATAACAGCGTCGGTAGCAAAACTGCATTATGTACAGCCAAACGTGCAGCCATGCTGACGTTTCGCCGTCTCAACAATGCACCCAAAACACCGTTAACTCTGTTACCGGCAGCAATACGTCTTTCCACATCCATTTCGTATCTTCCGTCTCTGCTAAACATACTTCCCAAATATACCACCTCCTTCACTTGTTTTATTATCTTACCATTCACGTTGATCTTACATTCTGTTATTTCTTCATTTCTTTTAAATATCAGAACCTTCGTCTTATCTGCATTCAGGTTTAGACTATTATTTTCACACCCATCTTTCAGAGTGGTGACCAATGCCTTCAGATCGCATTCTGATGATGCAATGAGCACTGCATCATCTGCATATAGCAAGCAATTGACCTCAAGGTCACCTATTTTCACTCCTATGTCACTGTCTTTCACGCCTTGGAGACAACTATCCAAATACAAATTGAACAACCAAGCTGATATGGCGCAACCTTGCTTAACACCTGATTGGATGTCAAACCAGGGCGACATGTCAGCTCCTACTGGCACAGAGGCTGAGCGATCTCTGTAAAGAGACTTTACAGCCTGTAGCAGGAGTCCGCTCAGATTGTATCGGGGCAGTGTCTCCCATAATTTCTTTCTCACAACCCTGTCAAACGCCTTTTCAAAATCCACAAAAGCACAGAAAACCTTTTGGTTTAGAGCCAAACACTTTTCCGTGATCATGCGGAGGGAAAAGATCTGATATATACACCCTCTTCCAGGTCTAAAACCTCCCTGGGCCTCCCACAACAGCCTTTCAGATCTCTCTTGCATTCTTCTCGCTAATATTTTAGCATAAACTTAACCACCCCAAGCTAATCAAACTGATAGCCCTATAGCTTGCACAGTATATTTTAGTTGTTCATAAACTCTTTTGGACATTACACATACAAATAACCGAAAACAATCACCTCAACCTGTTTCTTAGTTAAAAAAAAAACAACTAATACACTAACCTCAGTTCCCCGGCATACCCAAACATATTGTTCAAGGGCACCTCAGCGTAGATGGTGGTCCAACCCTCGCTGCCCTCCGTGCCGGTGACGATGCCGCCCCTCTTGTTCAGCTGACCCACCACCGTGCCGTGGAACTCTTCTGGAGTCACCACCTCCACAAACATCACCGGCTCTAGAATCTGCCACGCGCCCTCCTCAAATACTACAAGTATAATTTAGAAGATAAGATCTAAAGACTTTCTTTTTAGATGTTTATCTCTTGATAACAAGGATTATAATATATAAAAATTAAAAAATTATCTCATGTCTATATAATAACTATTTAAATGCTGATTTTGTTTAATTTAGCAGATAGGATCTTCTATAGGTTTTCTTAATAATAACGAGTTTCAATTGTGTCTGTATAACAACTAGCTAGGCACAGATGATTATTTATATCTTTTGAAACATACCTTCTTTGACAGCGCCTTTTGCCGCCAAAAAGAAGGCCAATTCACTGGAATCCACGATGTGATGAGCGCCATCTTGCAACCGGAACTTGACTCCAGATATTTTGTGCCCTGACAGATATCCTTTCTGGCACGTGTCTAGAAAGCCTCTTTCCACACCAGGAACGAACTGCTTTGGTATATTCGTACCCACTGTTTCATCCATGAACTCCAACACTGGAATAAAATAAAATGTTAATTTCAACTAGACATTCATTCATATTCAACTCTATGTATATGTAGATAAGTTCAAAATCCACTAACTGGTGTTCTGCTGTGGCGGTAAAGGCTCCATGATACCAGTGACTTTAGCAAACTGTCCAGCTCCACCGGACTGCTTCTTGTGAAGGTAGTCGAACTCGCACGGGGACATCATTGTTTCCCTGCAAAGGGTAAATCAAATTATTATTACTATTAATTGCATTTTAAATTAAACATGACTGCCTTTTGATAAATATCTGAATTGTCATTGAGATTGTATTTACAATAAAAACACGCTCAAGAGAACATCTTCCTCTCTACTGAAAATTGTATCAACAAAAAGAACTTAAGCAACTCTAGCTACCATCTCTCTCTTCTATACCTGAAGGCAACCTTGGGCTTTCCCAGCTCTACAGGACATCCATACTCTCTCTCCATCCTCTGCGCGTATATCTCTAGATGCAGCTCTCCCATACCAGACACCACCGTCTCCTTATTATCACTGTCATACCGGAAGTGGAATGTGGGGTCCTCTTTAGTGAATCTATTGACAAAGAGTAATATAAGATAAAATGAAATATATTTTTCTGTCACAGTAGTAATATTAAACATACCTCGCAACTGCTTTTGAAAAATTATCCCTATCCTTATTGTTTTTAGGTTTAATTGCCATTGACACAACTGGGTCGGGGACGTGTATTGATTCCAAGGACAATTGTAACTTGCTGTCATTGACGAAGGTGTCACCGGAAGCGCAGTCCACACCGAACAACGCGAAGATATCACCAGATAACACCTCGTTAACCTCCTCCATATTGTTAGAGTGCATGCGGACTAACCGAGATATTTTCACCTGTGAAAAAATACACTGTGAGAGACAACTTGGGAGATATAAAGAAATTGCTTCAGGAAGGATTTATTTGTTTTGTATTAAAAATATTAACTTAATATTTCTATAAATCAAGTGTGACTATGAAAATATTACTTTTTTTTTTTTACAAATTAATTTTGGAATAATTTGTTTAAGAAAAAACCAGGACTAGTACTATAATTGTTCATCACTCACTTTTCTACCAGTTCTAGCATTAAATATATTATCTCCCCTCTTCAACATTCCTTGGTAACATCTCAGATATGTCAGCTGACCGAACTTGCTGACTTCCAGTTTGAAGGCCAAACCCACAAACGGCTTATTACCATTTCTAGATGGATCTAGAATTATAGTTTGAGCCTCTTGTCCCTTCTTTTCTCCACTCAGAGCTGTATTCTCAACCTCTCCTGGATTCGGCAAGTAGTCCAACACTGCATCTAATAGAGGCTGAACTCCTTTGTTTTTTAATGCCGTTCCTATTAAAACTGGTGTGAATGTTCTCTTCAATGTGGTACGACGAATTGCTTGTTTTACTTCTTCAACAGTTGGGGCTCTCTCTTCAAGGAACAATTCACCTGAATGAGAAGTTTATTTGTAGTGAAACAATTATAAATATTAACGCAAAACATACATTATGTATACAACCTGATTAAAACATAAAATTACTTTTAGTCTTTGAATAATATTCACAGAATTGCTATCTGTGATTGCAAGATATTAGTAAACGAAAGTAACTTTCTGAATAAGACATCAAAAAAATCACGAAAGTTTTCAAGAGCAATTTCTTTGTTGAACATATGACTTCAATTTTTTTTTATCAAAATTAGAAAAAAATTTCAATAAATGTATGAATCAAAATTTCCTTAGATGATATCTATGAGGGTGGATTGAAAAGTATTCGGCGTAACCAAGAAAATAAACACATACTAAATCAGTGTATCATTTTTTTTTCTACATAAATACCATCAAGTTCTGTTCACTATTGCCATCTTCCATTCAAAGCATTTAGACCGTTGAAAAAAATGATTCTTTCTTAAAAGTTAAAATATACGTCTACTGCTGTTTTGAACTCTAGGTTTGTCGAAAATGTTTGACCTCCCAAGTGCTTATTTAGGTTAGGGAACAGAAAGAAGTCTGACGGTGCCAGATCAGGTGAATAACGCGGATGCAGTAATAGTTCCAAGCCACAATTCTGGATTTCAGCCATTGATTGAACAGACGTGTGAACACGGGCGTTATCTTGATGAAACAGGACTTTTCTTCTGAGTATTCCTGGACGTTTTTCTTTTATCTCCTCTTGTAAACGATGTAATAAGACACAGTAGAAATCGGAGTTTATAAGCTGACCCCTTTCAGGATAATCAATCATAATCACCCCCTTCGAGTCTCAGAATACTGAAGCCATTACCTTATTTGCCGACAAAATCGCCTAAGCCTTTTTAGAGGGTGGTGAACCAGGTCTTCTCCACTGTTTTGATTGTTGTTTTGTTTCTGGCGTACAGTAATGAACCCATGTTTCGTCCATTGTAAAGATTCAAAAAATCATCTGCATCGATTATAAATAACTCGAAACAGTCACGTGAAATAGTCAATTGCGTCCTTTTTTGTTCAAATCAAAGCAGTCGCGGAAGCCACCTCGAAGACACCTTGTGGAAACAAAATTCATTGACTATGATGTTTTGAGTTTGTTCATAAGAGATGCCTATAATCTCGGCTATCTCTCTCATTTTTAAACTGCGATCTCCCATAATCAAATCAAGTACTTTTTTAATATTTTCTTCAGCAGTGGACGTTGAAGACCTTCCAGAGCGGGGTTCATCTTTCACACTCTCTCCACGCTTGAATTCTACTATCCATGACGAATAAGACAGAGTAGAATCCTCTAATGTACTGACCATTTCATCAAGGATGGCTTTCGGTAATAGCCCCTTTTTATGGAGATACTTAATGACGGCACGCTGCTCAATTTGCTCCATATGCCGAAACTACGTCTGATTGGTTTGTTAAAAAAATTATAAAATTACAACTAATTACCGCATACGTATCAAACTTCACACAATTAACTAGTCTGAACTGAACTAAATAATGTGGGTAGTATTGATTTTTATAATTGAATAGGTCTGTGTTGGGCCGAGTACTCTTCAACCCACCCTTGTATATTTGAATATAAAACTTAAGTATTTATAGATACTTTGTATCAAACATTGAAAAGAGGGGGTTAAAAATTTGCAAAAAAAAATAGTGGATTATTGAAGAACATTCTAACAATTGAATAATATTACCTAATGATTCATCGACATTGGAGAGATGTTCAATGAGTTCATGTCGTCTCTCCTTGACTTCAGCTCTTCTATCTTGAGGAACTTCATCCAATCTCACAACCTCACCATAATCACCCTCAAAGTACATAGCTCTTTCTTCAACAAGGTCCAAAATCCCTTGACACTCCTTCTCCAAACCCATTGGTAATTGAAGAAATGCGGCATTATGCTTCATTTTAGACCTCAATTGTTTCAGAACTCTGAAACAGTAGTCAGTTTTAACATTTCACTATTATAAATATTGATGTATAATTTAATGTAAATTATATTTTTCCTTAAAGATTATATTTTGAGGTAATAACACCAACACTATATAACTACCAGTTACAACTATTTTTTTTTTTATTACCTCTCAGGATTAGAACCTAATCTGTCTAACTTATTAATAAATGCAACACATGGTACATTATATCTCTTCATTTGACGGTTGACTGTTAAAGTCTGGCTCTGAACGCCTCCAACAGCACAAAGAACAAGAATAGCTCCATCAAGGACCCGCAGAGCTCTTTCTACTTCCACCGTAAAATCAACATGTCCTGGCGTGTCTATGATATTGATGTTGTGGTCTTTCCATATAGTATATGTTGCCGCTGACTGAATAGTGATGCCTCTTTGACGCTCCAGCTCCATAGAGTCCATTACAGCACCAACATTGTCTTTACCTTTCACCTTTAATAATATTTTTGGGATACATTATCTTCAGTTGATGTAACTTTATGTTTACTTGATAATATATATAACTTATTTTAGGTTATAACAAAATTAAATATAGTTCAAAAAGAATTTGAAGATATTAAACTTTTATATTTAATATATATTATATTACTAACCTCATGCATTTGATCTATTCTGCCAGTATAAAAAAGTACTCTTTCAGTTAGAGTTGTTTTTCCTGAGTCTATGTGGGCTGATATACCAATGTTTCTGATTTTTTCCAGTTGCTTGTGTTCTGCATATTTGACGTACGATGAGAATTTCTGTTATAGAGAATTTAAAATATAAGTATTTTTATTCACGTTTTTATGATACTAAACTTTCACATATTATTAAATAATTTAATGAAGACAATAATATTGAAGGCATATCTGAGATATATAATATTATTAAATCATTAATAACTAAATGAATTTTACACTAATTCAATTACGTAAATTTTACTCTCAATTTTCTTAAAACATTAATTAAAAAATATATTTTACCTCATTTTGTAAACGGCTCACATTTTTGGCCAACTTCGTTAAACTGCCTAATCGAAATAAACTAATAATAGTCATTATGTTGTTAAATTTTATATATATATTTTTTAATACATTGGAAAATATCGATGCCCAAGTAGAAACTTACTTCTAGAATCTAACATTTTTAGGGTTATATTAACGTCAGTGTCAATTGGTTGTCAAATCTCAGCGCCGGCGAGCCAGAATCTAGACCTCACAGAATATTTTTACTTAAAGCTAATCACGTAATTAATATACAATAATATAATGCACGTAATTTTTAATAGTTGCAAAATATCCTTTCAAACAAAAATAGATGATATTCATAAAATACTTATAAAAATTAGGTATTTAGATAATCATAAGAAAACCTTTTTTTTTTAAGTAGACATACGATATTAGACTAATAATAAAACATAACATGTGGTACTACTCGTATTACAATAGTACGTAATATACCTCAATCATAATAAAGTCTGTTACGAATTTATTTTATTAAACATATAGAATATATATTTGCTTAATAGAAAAACTTTCAAAAGCAATCTAAGTAGAAAAATTTAGTAGTGAATACTTATTAGTAATACATAATATATACACTGCATATTTACCTTTATTGTTCATAAACATAAAATATCATCAACATTTTACTTATTATCATAAATAAAATCATTTGATAATATTTTAGAAATTTGTCTTTTTGTAATAATTTATGTAAAAAAATATATTTATTGGAGGCTATGCATGACATTTAAAATGGAACTTCTTCGACTTGGTAAGCGGCAGTGCTGGAGCACTCTGTATGTCCATGCAAGACTGTGAATGGGCTGCATTACACTGAATTTTGTTTCTGATTCAAAAACAAGAATTGTAGAACAACATTGAAGTTAGCTCCTTGTCAACTCTTTAGTCTATATCAGAGACAATTTAAAAACCTCAATATTAATTGTCACTTGTCAGTTTAGTTTCAGTTTAAAAAGAATATGGCCGTGTTAGGCCCGAGTGTGAGTGTAAATATGAATGGGCATAGTAATATTCATAGTCAGTTAACAAAATCCTTAGAAAGAATCTTAGAAGATGCGTATTTGAGTGGTGAATTAAAATTGAGCGGACGTAAGTTGCGGGAATTCCCAAAACCAGTGAAATATGACTTGAGTGATACAGTTGTTGCTGGTAAGTCGAGATTTATAAATAAATCCTGTTGCATTAGTATGCGATATGTGTCTAATTTAATGTTTTAAGTGTATTTTATGTCATCCTAGAACGATCGGAGAGTATTAGGAGTTGTTATTGTTTGTTTACCGGCTCTTCGCTTTCGTTTACCCGGCGTGTTCGCCAGATCGATCGGACATCGAAGCAGATAAGATTCCGTACCGTTGCTACCGTTTGTAAATCGTGTATTTACCTCCAATATATTCATTTTTATAAACATTAACTATGTAGCTATGGTAAAACATTTTTAACAGTAACAGTAATAAGACGACTTATTTATTTCAAAATTAACCGATATCAAATCTCAAACTACCGTCTAAATTATTGACATAATTGTTTAAAAACTATTTATGAATAATATTGTAATATTTTTGTTTATCTAATTTCCACACCTTTTATAAATATTGGACCGAAACCTCCCCTAATATAAAAAGTAAACCTGAAAGAGGCTTTTAACACACCCTTCAGGGAGGGATCAAAGAGAATGAACCCACACATATCTATACTGTAGAATATCATAGTTACATACTATTGGAAAGGGGAGAGACAGTAAAATAAAGTGCTGCCGGTACTTGAGTATAACTGAAATGTAAAATTAAAACATTTGCATGAAATTTAAATGTACTTTTGAGAACTTAACAAGGCTGTATTCGGCAAAAGATAGAACACAAACAAATTATCAGTTTATTTAAATTAGAATCAAAAATAAACATAATTATAGTTCATAAGAAATAAAATAAGTTACATTTTATTATATTGCCGCAATTAAGATAATGTATTTTATTATAGTGTCCAATTTCCATATAAAAAGTAGTACCTTATAGGTCTGTATTGACAATATGGCCTCTATATCACCAGCATAATTAATTTGGGAGTGCCGCTGTGGCTAATGGTTACATTTATCCTTGTTTTAGTTAGACAGGAATACTGCTTCTATAACTAATTAACTTATTTTCCTTATATGTAAACAACCATTATGTACCATATTTAGATAATCTAAATTTATATAACAATAACAAAGGAATAACTACTTGTATTGTAATCTAAATGTTTTTCACTACAAAAATAATCTGATTATACTTTACGCTGCTACATTTGGGTTATCTCATTGTTAGACTTGTTATAGAGTTTGTTATCTTAAAATTAACTTTAAACCATAATTCAAAAGCCTAAAGAAATATTATCTTTATAAGGGTTTCATTGTTTTTGTTTATAATGGCTAATTTAAACTAAACCAGTATTTTGGAAATATCAATGTCTGAACCATTAGGGTCTTCTTGTTTGTGTATGTTAGTTTTTTCTCCATTTCTCTCTCTCACACACACACACACACACATTGAGGGAAGGGTAATGGTAAGTGAAAAAATATTATACACTCAGTACGGTAACCTGTTTTTAATTAACTCACACCTAACTAGGTCGATTACGATAAAGTACGTTAAATTCGCGAGGGAATATGAACTGACATAATTTCAAAAGTAGGTACCTACATTCGCTTTGAATTCTAACAGCCGTATAATATGAACGTGATGAAAAAATTTCATAACCGTACAATAATATGAAAGTATTTATACACGTTCTTTAATAATCAACAGCAAAGCGCTGAAGTGGATACGTTATGAACTGTTAATGACCGTAACATCGCCTCGTATCTATTTCTATGGGAAGGGTTACTATAAATCACATCTGTATCTCATAACACATCGTCGGATATTTAACAGTAGGTAGGTACTCGTCTCGGTCGTGTGTTAGTTACAAGTGGTTTTGTTATTCATCAACAAATTTGTATTAAATGTTTTTATTGTATTGAATAACAAAAAATTGTATAATGAATAACATTTTTTATAACACGAATGTTATTGACATCTTTGTTATATTATATTGTACGGTATATATAGAGTCGTGTGTTGGTTACAAGTGGTTTTGTTATTCATCAACAAATTTGTATTAAATGTTTTTATTGAATAACAATTTTTTTTTATAATGAATAACATTTTTTATAACACATATGTTATTGACAAAATTGCTACATTATATTTCACGGTATATATCTATCCATTATGTTATATCTATTATAAGATTTCTATAAGTAAAAGTTTTGTAAGACACGATAGTTTATATAAATCGAGCATCGCGTGTGGTTTGATATAAATTCCAATTGATCAAAAACATTCAACGAAACGGTAAAATGAGGTGAAAGTAAACGATATCACGTTCTGTTATATCTTTTAAAGATACTTATCTTTTATCTTATCTTAACCTAAATTTCGATGTCATTACAAAATTGTTCTATATTTGTGGAGGATTGGGAACCTATAAGAGTTAGATGTATAATATGACGTCAAAAAGTTAATTGATATAGATCTTAACAAACATATTTATTTATAACTTATAAAAATACTACGTTTAAGACATGTAACATCTTGAGAGTCGGTAATAAACATCATACCATATTGAGGTTTCTAAATATTTTCACTCGACGTCAAACAAAACCAGTCAAATCACTATTTCACATTAATAGAGAAAAGTTGCGAAAACTAAAACTTCAAGACGACGCTTTCAAAATCGCCGCTCACTCGTTAGTGTAAATTATTTTGTTAGTTATAGAGAACACAATTGACTATTGGTCTCACGTTTTTGGCGCATAACAAATGAATAGTCGAAAAAACTCAGTCTTATCTTAACAAATTCGAGCCCGGCTAATTTTATACGTTTGAGTACAAGCTAATATGAAATTCTGATACTGGTTGCAGCAAACTTGTATCGTCAAGAGGAGGATAAAAAGTACAAAATTTGTTTGTGGCAACCAGATATAGAATTTGAAATGACGTGAATTCACGTCAGCGACAACCAAGAATAGAAATTGAAATGACGTGAATTCACGTCAGCGGACGCGAATGTGTTTAATACCTCCATTTTGCTAACATTTACCTGAAAACGGAATCTTTAAAGCGTAAAGGTTTTCTAAATAAGGTGAAAGTTCATTAAATATGACTGGACCTTAAATGGGGCATACGTATGAACTTTGTTCAGCTTTGTTCGTGGTCTCACAATTTTCTATAGAAAAGCATACAATGACGACAGGTGCATAAACGTGTTCGCTCAGGCGTCACCTCCGGATGTAAGGGTACTATCACACTAACATTGCATATAATATACGCGATAACACAAAGTTTTCATTGATGAGTGATTACAAACTGTTGTTTAATTTTAAACTGCCGTATAAAATGGTATGTATAATGCGATTCTCAAAAGGATGTCTGCATTCAACAGTGACACAACGCAGGTACTCGAAACCTGTTCCTCGTGTGGGTGTATCGTGGGTGTGTTGGAAATATAAAACAAATTTTGGATTACGGTTTCAAGTAATTATCGCTTTGGCAATTAACATTCATATCTGTAGTTCTGGTTAATGTTTCCAAAACTTGTAGTGTTAACGGATATTTAACATTTATAAGCTCACACACACGATATATTAAAAAAATATTAGCCATAAAATTTGTTTTCTATACTATGCTTCCTTGTCTTAACACCTTGTTTGAACAGCTGTAACCTTTCAAGCTATGGCTTCTTTACTCTTTTCCGTTTAAATCAAGGAATGGGACCACAACGAACACCTTGACACTGTGATCCTTTTCTCGTAAGCATATTGTTCCATTTACGACCGTTCTTAATATTTCAAAGCCTGTTAGCATACTCACGGGATGCTTGTAACTCTGAATTAAATATAAGTCTTTAAGGGCACGGCCTCTGTATTTTTAATGGCGGCTCTGAACCCAAATTACACCCTTTTAAATTTCCATCTCACGCTTCGTTAGGCAACGTCGTAACAAAGGATTTTTAATTATATACAAGAATAGAAAATTGATAATCTGATTTGGTTACGCTTCCATAGACTTTTAGCGACAATGCCATCGCCATTTTTATTCACCTCATACGACAGTTGGGTCCTAAGAATATTGATGAGGTTAACCTGCCGAGTGATGGAGGTCTGAAGACTCCACCATTGTCTCATTACTTTATGGCGTAACGATTTGATCGGATATCATTCCTTATTGTAATAAATTAGTATGCAAGCCTGTTGAAACATCCTTCACAGCAGCGCCTGGTCATGTCTCTTTGAAATAAACGAAACCTTAAAATTCTAAATTTATTACAATTTTTAGCATATTTACACTAAATTTGGTGTAAAAATTTTGTATAATTCAGATGTAATCTTTACATACATGTATAAAAATATTACTATTATTTTAAAACATAAAAATAGACTAGTCGATATCTATATCTATTAAGACTATATCTAAAACAATCATGAATCTAAGATTAGCATTACAACAAGAAGCATATGAAACAAACAGAAAGAAAGAAGTAATTTAGTTGATTACATAAAAGGAACTAACATTGCGAGATGTAAAAAATCTTTAGTACTTTTTCAAGCAGTTACCAAGCTTAACTGGTAGTGCTTATCGTGGGAAGTACATTGAGTTGATTAATTCAATTAAATTACGTTTCCAGATGACTCTTTAACTATACTATAACTATATAGACGGTTCAATATTCAGTTTAAGTAACTATATGTTATATAAGTTTTAGAACTAAGAATAATTAAATTTTATTATATTGTAATTATTTTAAAAAAAATTTTATTGGTATGTTTTGATTAATAAAATTCATAACGTTTAGATTTTTTCGTACGATTTTTTTTATAATTATGTAGGTAGTTAGGAATAAATCAATAACAAAAAAAGTATACAAATTTTAGATCTTATTGAGAATGAACTATTACAATCACATTTTAAACTTTTAATATTAAATGTTAGGATAGAAAACCGCTAGCTCAACGTAAAAAAAATATACCTTTTTTAACAGACCAGGTATAAAGCCGAGTCTCCTGTACTAATATTTTACTTTTAAACAAAAGTAACCCTTGATTCAAATATCCTTAATGTAATCATAATTTTGTGTCGCGCTAATTAAAGAAATGTTAATATATATATATATTCAAAACAAAAGACTACATATATATATATTTGTCTATTTGATTTTATGAGAATCAAATTTTCTATTCAAATGTCATTTATTATACTAATGAGTATAAGGCGAATGTCATACATAAACGAATACTACAGTTATGTTGAAAACTTCGATTAGAATCCAGTGAGATTCTTCGACTGGTCCAATTAAATCACTCGACAAATAGATCAAGATACAGAGCAGCTATTCCAACCGGCCCTTAGAGTTTCAGATCGTCGCCCACTACAGCCTTTGCAGCGCCGGTGACCCACATACTTAACAGCTGCTCAGTACTTAACCACTACAAACAGGGCTGCCTAGTTTATATAGAATAGTTCAGAGAATATAATTCTAACATCAAATAAATAAATGAAGTCGTATTCGTTGTGTTTTATTAATATTATATCATTATAGGATTTATGTATAAATTTCAGTTGTGATAACCCTATCCTAACATCTCTTTAAGTCGGTCTATCATTAGCTCGATAGCCCTTAAAGGCGCGCTTTCTTAGCCCTTCGGTTGAGCAATGTTTTGTTATCAGTTGAGCAATCAGTTGACCAGTTAACAGTTATAATATTGCGTGATTAACATTAATATTAACTTAATTTATTTTTAATTAATGACACTTAATTGGGTGATAATGATTATACATTATGATATCAATCTATAACAATTAGGTTTTTTTTACAAGTCTTGAAAATTACTTAAATTATATCTGTACTCTAATATTCTATTTGAAATTTTTATATTATTATTGTATAATATTTTGCTCAATTTATCTTTTATTAAGCAAAATATGTTATTAACTGTCAATGAGTTTCCAGTTTCAACCTACGCTTAATAAATGTATCTAGAAAGTAAATAAACTTACGTTCCAATGTATTAATTTTGTGGTCTTATTAAACTTAGTTTTAAATTTAACGATAATTACGTTTAAATGATTTATAATATAATAATAATTGACGTGGTTTTTGTCCGTCTTTATAAAAAAGTGATAAAATGATAAGCGAGTGTGTTGAATCTCCTTGACCTTATGTGATCTGTTTTGAATATAACGAACTTCTGTTACCCGTTTGCAACGACACACAGACGTTATCATATTAATATATATATATATATATATATATATATATATATATATATTTAAAAACTTAGCCAATGTTATATGTTTATTTAATACTTTATTAATTTGTTGCGTAAGTTTTAAATTTTGTTTACAATCTTCATGGTGAAGTTGTTTTTTTTTTTTACAACGGAACTGCGTTTCCTTTCGTTTCCACTCGGCTGGCTGCTCTCTGGTTCTACGACCCCAGGGTCACCATTGTTTCAATGTACGTATAGAATCTTAATATCGTTTGTTTTTTTACTTATAAATATAAATTAAATCTATACATATAAATAAACTGTTTGTAATTCCAAACTAATAGCTTTACACTATATATGAAAGTATATACGGTATTGACATTAACAAAAATAACTTTTGTCTGTCTGTTTGTTCCGGCTATTCTCTGAAACGACTGGACCGATTTCAACAGGACTTTCTCTGACATATAGCCGATGTTATAAAGAGTAACTTAGATACTATTATATATTCGGCACGAACGAAGTCACAGGCACAGCTAGTTATTAATTAATTAATATTATATAGTTCAGTGATTGACATTCCTCTATATGTGCTGATATAATTTCCTCATAATGGGCACGGTAAGTAATTTTTTATGGTACTCTGAACTATTTGGGAGCCGGCACCGTTATATTGCTATACAAACAGTTCCATTAGCCGCGCTAAAATTGTCAGCAGAAACGTATTTAGGTCGCACATGACTGTATTTAGACTATCCAATGTGTTAGGCATCTGGTATTAAACTTTTTTATCTAGATTTTACGATTCTCATTTCTAAAAAACAATTTAATTGCCTCCCGCGGTCTTTAATTATCCTCAAACTAAGCATGTACCAAAAATTTATTTATCATTTAGCATCGATTTTGGTATATCTAAAAATAGTTATGTCGTGTGCCCCACTATTTCAAGTCCCCTTGTATTTGGATGCGCCGGCGCATGTCACGACTAGGGCCCCTCGCACGTGCTTAATTATGTATTCACATTGAGTGCAAACAAAATGACAAGATGCGGAGATAGGCTAGCGTATGTCTTGGTAGAGGATGTCGTTCTAGTGATGTAACGATTTACTGTTATTTTTTTATTATCAATGATAATATTATATTCTAATCATTTATTTGCTATGTTTCTAAAATATAGTAAAAATTACATTAAATCGAGATATCTTATTGAGCGTTCTGGACTTTTAACGATAAAATCTATTGTGAATAATTAAAAATCATCGAATTCGGACTCATATTTACAGTACGAAGATTGTTTAATTGGCTCCTCATCATAACGCTCAAAATTAGTTGAATCACCCGGGTGTTTATATTTAGGTATAAATGGCGGTGGAAACTTGCAATTCAAAATGGCGTCCCACTCGATGCCTCTAAACCATCTGTGATTCTTATAATCCATTACACCGTTCTTCATCACCCCAAAACGCTTAGTGATGTCAACTTGAAGTGTATTTCTGATAACGTCCCTTAAATCTCCATTGAAACTCGAGGGACATCGATATTTACCAGCTACAATCTTTTCGTAGGTCTTCATTGGATCATTTGCATAGAATGGGGGATATCCTGCGTTCATTTCGAATAACAAAACACCAAACGACCACCAATCAACAGAGAAGCCATACCCTTTGCTTAATATTAATTCCGGTGCTAAATACTCCGGTGTTCCACACAGTGTCCAAGTTCTACCCGGTAACACCTTACAGAATCCGAAATCTGTAATTTTGAGATAACCGTTCTTGTCGATTAATATATTTTCAGGTTTCAGATCACGATATACCAAATTGCAGAAATGCAAATACTCTAAAGCCAATACCACTTGACTTGCATAGAATTTAGCCAGAGGTTCTTCAAATTTACCCATTTTACGTAAGTGGTTAAACATTTCCCCCCCGGGAACGAATTGCATTACAAAGTATACACAACTGTTGTCTTTAAAACTAAACTCCATCCACACGGTGAACGGAAAACGTATGGCTTCCAAGATTCGTTTCTCGTACAGCGTATGATCCACCTGCTTCATTCTTATTATCTTTTCCTTTTCCAAAATTTTCATTGCGTAAAATTTTTGAGTTTTATTATTTTTCAACAGAACCACTCTACCAAATGCACCGGTTCCCAAGGTTCGAATACGCTCGAAATCGGTACATATATTTGTATTTGTCTTTTGACCCCATCGCTTTTCAAAATCTTTTCTCAGTTGATGTAAATATTCGATATACTGCTGCTGCTGCTGTCGTGTGTAACCGTCTTTGACTTCAGAGGAATTAGATATATCTCTATTTGTACCGTAGCTTCTACTAGAAGTCATTTTGTCTCCTGTCAATGTGATATTTAAAATATTGGTCCGTTGCCAACTGGATATTCGTGATTGTAGAATGCAATTTACAAACGAAACAAAATACGATTAACATTTGTCGAGGGGTCGTATAGAAACTTTGCAGAATTGGGTTTATACGAAAGTAATAAGAACTGGAGGGGGTGAAGGGTGAACGAACCAGGTGAGGGGGAGGGTGCTAGCATCAGCTGTTTAGGGTGAAACGACATGCCGTCGTCTCGACTGGCGTATTGATCAGGCGGCACGTGGAACTTATTATATGTACATCCCGAAACCTATTCCCCTCCACACAAATAGTACAAAAATCAATAATAAAGATTTATCTTCGAACGGAAACACGAACATGTCGTGTAGTAAAATAAATTGTTTCTCATAAAATTTTTACATGTCAATTTGCCAAAGCATTATTATCTTTGACCGTCTGTATAGCTAATTTTATTTACGCGCAAAACACAAATTAGCGAGTAAAACGAAAGGTCACCTAGTTTTAGACTAATAAAGACGTCATCTAAATTTAGACTAATTTTGGACATCATCTAAAATTTAGACTAATTTTAGACATCATCTAAATTTAGACTAATTTTAGATGTAATCTAAATTTAGACCAATTTTAGACACTATCTAAATTTAATAGGTATATTTAACTAAATAAAACATCAAAAGACTAATGGTTTGTTTTCTTTTTGTCGTCAAACAGTGTTGAGTGCCAATTGTCATAACTATAGAATGTAAATGTCAGCTCGTTTGCCCTCCTTACACTAGATGTGTGTCTTGCGATAACATTAAAATATATTTGAATAATATTTATTATGACTTAATCATCTTTAATATGGATGTTGTATGAATAACAAAATAGTTATTATTGGTTTTTGTTTCTTTTCATATTTAGTTGTTTTTTTCTACTAGTACAGAGTTTTTTAAACGTATACAATAGGAATATATTTACAGTTATAGAGAAAATATCTAAATATACTGATGTTTTTAGTGGTATACATATGCAATCAGAATTTATTCCAGATATAGAGTAAAATATTGAATTCACAACAATAATTTCTATAGCTTTTTGTGTACACTATTTGGTATTAAAACATTTTTCGGTTTATCAATAGTTGTTCGTAAAATAAGTAAAATTTACCACATTTTTACATATAATCGAGAAAAATATATACTATGTTGGCCGCTTCGCTTACATTCCTTTCAATCAGTCAGAAATTTTATACATATTAAGACGTTAATACAAAAATAATCTCAGATGACGCATTTGTGTTCCCTAGAATTATTAATCACTTCAATCCAGATGGCGGTAAAAAAAATACATGTACTTATAAAATACATATAATCTTATCTTCCTGATACTAAAAGATATTGCAAATTCTATTGCAAAATAATACAACTTTCACCTGGTGATTGTTCACCAATTTTATTATTTAATTTAATTTAGTACATGGTTTAATACTTACGAATCCTATTATAGTTATCACATTGTCCCAAATTAGCCAGCATGCTAGTCTTCTTATAAGAGAGTTAAAAATATTTTATTGCATATATTTCTATAGCATAATATAATTATGGTATTTTCTTCTTCTTCTTCTTCTTGGGATAATTCTGATCGTATCATCATTATATTTCGCAAAGAGATATCTACAATACAATAAAATGTACTAAATAAATAAATAAATTGTCTCGTGTCCCAGTTTTGATTAATCGCTGTAAGTGTAATATAATTAATTACATGGCTCTAATGGTCTACCGTTTTGACTATTTATGGAACAATTAAAATTATATTTAAATTAGTTACACTTTATATATTTACTATCTGTGCCCGCGCCGCGACTCCCTTCGTATATATGTGTTTTTAAAATAAAATTAGCCAAGTTATTCCTTATTCAGCTATCTGACAGTGAAAGACTTGTGACAATTAGGCTAGCCGCTTTAGAGATTATTCGGAACGAACAGACAGACAGATAGACAGAGATTTTTTTTTTTATTTAAATACCGTAAACACATTGATAGTGAAAAGCTGTTAATTTTGAATTACAGACACTTAAACTTATGTATATATTTCTTTAGATTGGATCTCAGCTGAGATATCTTTTTAACCGGTTTCTTCTATCGATAAGTTTTATACTTACATAACCCATTAGAAGAAATAATAAAGACGATACCAATTGATATAATATGCGACAGTTTAAATCACGTTAGCTATTATCACAATTGATCTTAATTCCTTCGTAGCAATTTAAAGAATTGCTCAATAGTACACACTGTTCATGTTCGCGAACTGGTAGAACTGTATGACCCTGTAGATATAAAGAGATGGTCGGACCATTGTGGTAATGGACTGTTCCATTACATCATCAAACGTCGGTCAAGGTTGTGGAGGCCCGCAGACCGCAGTACTTGGCACGACATCGGCCTGCCGCATTTATATATACGATAATAATCTGTCTAGCTCTAAACGTAATACAAATTTTTGAGAAAACAAAAAAGGATTTATTTAAAATTCATATCAACGTAAATATAATACTGGTTATCGATAAACGACCGACGGGAAAATCCGAGAAAAAAAAAAGTTCATTAACGCCACGTGGCACTGGCGGTTATTTTTCGAGGACGTTGGAAATTTAAAAACTAGAACGTGGACTTGTTTTGTACGAGAACTCGAGTTCTATTTGACTTTGTTCGAAATTCAATGTGTGTTTTGGATCATATTTTAGTCATTTTAACGTCATGATAGTAACGGTTAGTATTTATGAGGTTATATAGTATTTATTGAGTAATGGTCTATGAATTTTCAACTACTACATCGTTTGGTTGTTGTTTAATATGAATATCTGGTTATAAGTTTCGAAATATTGACTAGTTTCTAGTCTAGAACAAAGATTTGAATGTAGTTATTGCTACTCGTTATACTTCGATACTAGAATATAGGTAAAGTTTTATTACTAGTAAGTAATATCCTAAAATATAATAGAAGTATGGTGTTATCACATATATTGATATATATCATATACATATAAATAAATATATATTTACTGATTTTATCAGTATGTATGTATGTATGTCTAAATGCAATTGTCATTCGTTTCCTTTAATTTTACATGCGTAATGTAACAGGAATTTATTCTTGAGTGTGTGTCACTATTACATCGTAAACGGCCTAGTGTTATATAAAATTTAAATGATAATTATAATTTTATATTATAAAATATATAAAAATTGAATAGAAATAGCCTCCCTGACCTTAACAAGTCAATGAAGTGTTATCATTGAGCCTCTTTGTCACACCCTCGCGCCCTTCACTCTAAATATAACACACTCAATATTAGCTGACCGTATAATATATAAGTTGAAAGTGATTGATTAAAATCTGTAATTAATTAATATAGTCATTATAATTTATTAACTATAAATGCGTAGACATCTAGCAAACTCGAACCTGCGATCTAAAAGAAACTGTCCAATCTCTGCCAACTGCGCCACTGTATTTACCAGCCTCGATCAATCTACCAATCTATATATAATTACTAGATTAGATTCCTGACTATTAACGATTTTTTGTTTTGTAAAATATACCTATTAAGAAAACTTTTTCAAAAAAGATGTTACTAATTATAGTTCATCTCTCTCTTTTCTATCATCTCTTTCACTCCATGTAACCACTGACCGTGTACCTGTGTTGGGGATTGCTGTAACTAAATTTATAAAGAATGTTTCTATAATAAGCAGTTTACGTGAACTGGTTGAGATTGACGATCTGTCGGTCCGTTACATCATCTAAAAACGGTTCACTCTTTACTGTTTAATGTTTGATTAAACCTATTTAGTATTAATCATGTATATATTAAAATATTTATTTATATAATGTATAAATTAGCTGATAATATGTTGCTAATTGGAGCAAAAGTTACATGTTCGGAATATTAATTCAAAACAAATAATACACGACACATATTTGCCGACGATATAGTAGTAATGGCAGAATCCCTGGAAGACCTCAGCGTTATGCTCGGTGATCTTAATTGAGTCTCTCAACAGGTGGGCCTTAAAATGAATATGGACAAGACGAAAATTATGTCGAATGTCCATGTCGCGCCTATCCCGGTATCCGTTGGGAGCTCCATTCTCGAAGTTGTCGACAAATATGTCTACCTGGGACAAAAAGTCCGATTGGGCAGGTCCAACTTCGAAGGAGAGGTCAATCGACGAATCCAACTAGGATGGGCAGCGTTCGGGAACTTAAGGAGCATATTTTCGTCCGGAATACCGCAGTGCCTTAAGTCGAAAGTCTTCGACCAGTGTGTGTAACCAGCGATGACCTATGGAACCGAGACGTGGCCTCTAACAAAGGGATTCTTAGAGAGCCTTAAAGTCACTCAGCGTGCGATGGAGAGGGCTATGCTGGGAATTTCGCTGCGAGATAGACTCAGAAACGAAGAGATTCGCAGGCGAACAAAAGTAAGTGACATAGCCCAACGGATTTGTAAGCTGAAGTGGCAATGGGCTGGGCATATAGCCCGCTCAAATTACGGCCGATGGGGAAAAAGAGTCCTTGAGTGGAGGCCACTTACTGGCAAGCGAAGTAGAGGACGACCACCAACTAGGTGGACAGACGACATAAAAAGAGTAGCTGGAAACCAATGGATGCGGGCCGCTTTGGACCGATCGCGGTGGAGGTCAATGGGGGAAGGCTTACGTCCAGCAGTGGACGCACGACAGCTGATAATGATGATGATGATGAATACACGAAAAAGATACATATTGATACTATTAATGTATAATAAAATCTGTCTGCCTGTCTCTCTGTTCTCTTTTTAAGCCGAAAAATCTGTGGAGAATTCGATAAAACTAAGCTCGATGATTCCGGGGAAGACAATTTTTCCTTTTATCTCAAAAAATTATCCAACGTTTTTATATAGCCATCCTTAAGGAGTGTGAAATAAGATATGATTTTAAAATTTATATATAGTATTTAGCTTATATATCGATGGACCAAAGGAATTCACATGATATATGCTGAAAACAAATATCACATTATCTGGACCCGTTATTTAACTTTGTGGTTGATTTTATTTTTTTCTTTTCAAAAGATATAATTTTTGCTATGTTTTGTAAACTAATTTTTCATACTAAAATTAGTATCACTTGTTACTAATACTAAACCCTTAATGAATGTCGAGATTTGAACCATCCAACCAACCAACCAACTGATAAAACAAATTTCCCATTTTTATTATGTTAGTATTATTTACTATCGTATATTAAAGAATAACTTGCATGAAGTTATAATATATAAGGTATGCTTTGTTCCCGAGGTTTTTAAAGTACCTACAGTAAGGCATCAAGAGTTACTCAGCATCTGAGTCACTCATCTCGGATCGTGTTTAAATTCAACGGAAAGGGAAACCGCGGTATATAATTAGTTGTAAGGCCAGAAATTATTGTCCCTGTGTACGTTCACTTAATGTAAGGTTTGAGAAGTACGAAAACAAAATATCAAGGAATAATTTAAACCTTGGTTAAAAATTTGTTTAGAGTTAAGCTTATATTCAACAGAAGTAGAAAAAAGTGTATATAGCTGTGAAAAAAATAAAAACTAATTATGCCGAACCTGTAATCATAATCGGGCCATTGACTTGTGTAACTGTAAAAAAAAAAAATAATAATAATAATAATAATAATAAAATGTCCGGTGTTCCTAAAATTCACATATATCCTACCTTGATAATAAGAAAGTAACGCGTCGTAGATATACGAGGGTCAAACTGAAAGTTCTTAGAAAATCAAAAACTAAGCATTCTAGCAAGTTATTAGTTTTATTGTAACTTTTCAAAATAGCGTCCATTTACATCAATACATCGCTGCATTCGATGGAACCATTGGGAAAAGCACCTTGCCCACTCGGCCTTAGGGGTCTCTTCGACGGCGTTTTGAAACGCAGCCACTGCTTCTTCGGCGTCTATAAAACGTTTTCCTCGGAGTTTTGCTTTTATTTTCGGAAATAAATAAAAATCGCAGGGTGCGAGGTCGGGGCTATACGGCAGGTGACCCAGTAATTCCACGTCTGAGGTCACCAAATAGTCGATCGTTTGCCTGGCGGTGTGCGACGAGGCATTGTCGTGATGAAGGAGGATCCTGCTGCGAGGTCGTTTCTCTCGAACTTTTTCCAAGACAAGTGGCAAACAATTGTTAGTATACCACTCTGCATTAACCGTTTTCTAATCCTCTAAAACTACTGTCGCGTAATGACCTGTCTTTCCGAAGAACGAGGCCACCATCTTTTTTCCAACACTTCGACCTCTCTTCACTTTAGTTGGCAACTCTTCGGAAGGAAACACCCACTGAGCAGACTGTCTTTTGGTTTCCGGATCATAACAGTAAATCCAGCTTTCCTCACCCGTTAGTATGTCGAACACAGCATTTGAGTCACCTCCGTTAAATTTTTGGATCATTTCTCGGCACCAATCAACACGGCGGAGTTTTTGAGCCTCGGTCAAATTATGCGGTATCCAGCGGGCACAAAGCTTCCTGACCGCTAAATGTTCATGGAGGATTTTGTGCACTTGACTCATACCTATGCCTAGACTTGTCCGAATCTGCTGATAGGTCACTCTTTTGTCAGTCTCTATCATACGCCGCACAACACTGATGTTATCTTCAGTCGTCGCTGTAGAAGGCCGTCCCACACGCAAATCATCGGTGCGATTAGTTCGACCACGTTTGAATTCATTAAACCAGTTGTAAACTGTGGCACGAGATGGGGCTTCATCGTGAAAAGCCAATCGAAGTCTATCATAACTTTCTTGTTGACTTAAATGACATCGAAAGTCATAAAAAGTCATTGCACGAAAATTTTCTCGGCTTAAATTCATTCTGACGTGCACAGACAATTTTCAATTTGCCGCCAAATCGTAAAACAAATGACAAATGAATGAAATGTACACTCAATAATATTGGTAAAGAGTTCTATTTTCAAAATTTAAACTATTTTTTTTAATATAATGCTTTTAAGTGGCCAGTTCTAAAACCTTTCAGTTTGGCCCTCGTAAATACAGCACTACAAAAAAATGCGATGAATATATCTATACATACAAATAAATTGAAGTGTCTGTTTGTTTGTAATTCCAAGTTAAGAGCTTTTCATAAAACAAAACATTTATTTCTGTCTGTCTATTTATTCCGGATAATCACTGATGGATAGCCAATATTATAAGGAGTAACTTGGCTATTTTTACTTAAAAAAATATACCCCGCTCGAACAAAGTCGCGAGCAGAACTAGTTTTACCAGAAAATAACATTGAACAATTTAATTACCTACCTACAATTTGCCATATTCAAATACCTTGAAAAACTACTATAGTAATTTGGTAAGTTATCTAGTTCCACAAATGCATAAATATATATATATATATATATATATATATATATATATATATATAATGATAAATATATAGCAATAATTCTAATATAATCCTATGTGTATAATAAAACCAGTGCTGAGGAGACGAGATGTCAACGACCCTGTTACATGGTTCCGTAATTAAATTTGTATAACTTTGTATTTATACATAAAACTACACTTCGTTTATTAAAATAATATATAATTAGTATAATTTAAATTAATATATTTAATTTGAACTTTTTTTCATAGACATATGATTTTTGTTAGAATCATAGAATGTATTTAAAAATATATATAACTTTGTAATGAATGATACAAAACTTTTATTTTAATTTATCTATAATTAAAATATGATAAATTAGTATGGATATATCCTGTATTATGGTAATATCAAGGGGAAATAATATTAATGTACAAGAAATGGAAACATAAGAACATTAGGGAACCACATTTTGCTCTAACAAAATATCTATACATATAAATAAAATTGGTGTGTCTGTTTGTAATTCCAAACTGACAGCTTTTACTAAATGATACATAAAGATAAAACATTTTTTTTTAATTATTTTTTTGTCTATCTGTTTGTTCCGGAAAATCTCGAAAACGGTTTACCCAATTTTAGTAGGTCTTCCATCGACGAAAAACTGATTTTATAAGGAGTAACTTGTACTACTTTAATAAAAAAAAAAACATTCCAAACGAAGTCGCGGGGTACATCTAGTTATAATAAAATCGAACAATATGAAGCTAACTTTATAACTATAAAGAAAGTTGCGTATTATAACAAACTAAGTTCACAGTCGTCTCTAAGTTACTTTATTTACTTTACCAACTAAATTCGTAACACTTAGTGTAAGTAAATTTTAACGATCCCTCCATGGTTAGCCATTACTTCGATCGTTAAACCGACTTACTCATAAAGGGTGTACTGTTTTTAGGATCCGTCCCCTATGTAACGTGAAATGACCTATTGGGTTACATTTTATTATATGATACCCTTATCGCCCTTTGAAGAATCCTTTATTTAAATTCTAAATAATGTATTTTTGTTTCAGATTTATCAAAAAATCGCTTCAGTGAAATGCCGGAAGAAGTGACCACATATATATATTTAGAAAAGTTATTATTATCACAGAATATTATAAGAAGTATACCAGATGCCGTTGGAGGTTTGCAGTCCCTCACGTATCTGGATTTGAGGTAAATAAAAAAAATGGATAATAAAAATAGTCAAGATATGGCAACGAATTTGTTCTTTATTAATTTTTACGAATACGAAGTCGTTAAAAACTCGAATAATTTGTTCAGTACTTAAAACTATTATCACAATTATCTAATCTATATTATCTTATGTCCCACCGCCGTCTGGTAGTTTGCGTTTCTCAGCACTTGCATTATCTCCATCTTGATGTTCAGACGCATATCTTCTGGTATCGTTTTTATGTGAGGTAGGAGCGATAGGAGGAACATCTTGTCCGGATCCTCCGGTTCGGTTCTACTCTGTGAATCGACGCTGGCGAAGGCGAATTCATTTATAACCGGTTTGTAAGTATCTTTGACGCCTTCATCCATTGACACATCATCATCGCTGGATCTGTTGTAATCATCGTTGTCTCCGTCCTCGTCGGATGTGTCCTTGGTTATTTTTAATTTTTTTCTAGCCTTCCATGTTTTTTGCGATCGTCCATCATCAGACTCGGAACCAGTTGTTGTGGTTTGAATCTTGTTTTGACTTTTAATTAGGAATTGTAATTCTCTGCTGTATATGTAAGGTCGTTTAGTTCTAGTTGGATGACTGATGTATTTTTGAAAGCAGTCTCGTATGCTCTTCCATTTCTTTTGAAGTTGTAATTCTAAACGTAAAAGAAATATAAATTAATACAATATACATATCAAAAATAGTAATTAAATAATTATGATTTATGTCATGATAACGTAATAACATAGTATATAAATATGATTAGTTCAATACGATATGATTTAATTCATACTAAAATAAAAATTAATTATACCTAAACAATGATATATCTTTACCCAGTTCCCTCCTCTCGCTCTTGGATATCTTCACTTCGTTTGTCATCAGCTCGTTAACAACTTCCGTCCACAGCTTGTGACGCGTGTTTCTAGTTCTATAATCGACGTTATCGAAATCCCATATACCTGGACGCTTCTTGACCTCCTCAATGAGACGTTCGGGATCGTATTCGAACTGCATCATTATACTAAATAAATATACTCATATAAAGATAAGTAAACAATGGGAGCGTCCGACGCGGTTGTGTCTACACGAGCAGCGGGCGCCGAGCGACTGACGCGCGGCGGGGGGAACGCGCGCCTCTTTACAAGATGGCGGATCAATCGTATAATGTTACGTTAACAACGTCTGTATTACAAGGAGGATTTAATATATATTATTCATACTAATTAACATATTTCTCATTCTTATTATATTGTATGTTGTGTATTATTATTTAGCAACAAATGAGACTCAACATATAAAATTAAATAGCGAATATTTTTATATTAATTTTAGCTGTCGCTTTAATATTATTTTTTACACAATTCTAAAAGAATTTTAAATGTCAACACACGTTTACGTTAAACTAATATTTCTTCCCTTGTTGACATTTGTATATAATATAAATGATATTTAATATAACATTTATATCCATAAAAATTTGATATCCACTGTGGTCGGTCGTATCGAACTGCGCGGGACGTTGGGGAGCGGGCGTATCACAACCGCGCCGACTTGGCGACTTGGAACACGCGTTGATTTTGAGGCGTCTTTTAAACGACGACAGTAAATCAAATAGTGTTAAGCATTTACATTCAAATATAATTTAAAGAACTAATATAAAATACTATCTGTTATCTTATCTCTCATATTTGTTTTGAACATTGTATATATATATATATATATATATATATATATATATATATATATATATATATATATATATATATATATATATATATATATATATTTACGTTATGTTCATTCTGAATCGCGTTCACGTGGAGACGAAATAATTTTATACATATTATTATTATTACCATTATGAATTGTGAAGGCTATCCGTATGTTCTTACCATCATCATAGAGAATAAAAAAATCTCCAGAATATAAACAAACAGAACGTCAAACAATAACGCGTATTATAAATATAATATATGTACTTTGTAATAGTGTGGCTTTTATTTATGTAGTAAAATTCACTATTAGTTTTGAACTAAAGTCAGTCGTAAAAAAGATATCTAATAGGAAGGAGTAGAACTGAATAGAATATTCAATTCATCTTTTTCAGTTATTTTATATATGATTTTTATTTTCTTCATAATTAATGCAGATAATAATGAACATTAATATAAATAAAAAAAACACACTCACCATGTACTGTAGTAAACAAACACTGTAGTAAACCATACTTTAATTAAAAGAATGACTAGGAAAATTTTATATCATTTCTGTTTGGCGTAAGTTATAATTTAGTTTGTTGTTTGTTTGTTGTTATTTGTTGTTGTTTGTTAACCGTGCGTTTTAGTTTGAAGGTTCGTAATCGTAAGCGCAAGGATTACTTACTTCAAAAATACTTTTTTGGGATCTGGAAAGATTTTTTTATATGTAAACATTGTGAGATAATTAGTATCTAGCAAAACTTGATTGGAAGTAAATATTACAGATCTTAACATAATTTGAGAATACCGTAATTATTTAAGTTTTTATTAATTATAAATATACTAGGATCCTCCGCAGTGCGCTGCGGGAGTTGAGCAGAGCTTAGTTTTTGACCGTCATTTCTGAACGGCAATGAGATATTTTAATTCTATTTTAAAAACATACCCATTCCCATGCTCTACAGCTCTGCCAATTTTCATTCAAATCGGTTCAGTAGTTTTTATGTGATGTTGCTTCAAAAAGGAGTATCCATAACGGTTGAGAGCTGCGCTTACGCTCACCTCAATTATTTTTTTTACTTAACGATAAAATTTTATTCACACCCAGCATCAAGAAGAGTATTTTTAATTGAAATATTATGAAATGTGATTTTAATAAAGTATAATTAATGTAAAATATACAAGACTTTATAATAATAGTTTTATTCTTACTATCATTTGTATTTTATTATTGGATACTGAGTTCATCCACGCACTCACTCGCGCAAAGTCCTTTAGGGTCAATCACTTAATGAATAGGTAACCATTTTTTGACTTTCACATCAGTCAATTCTTGTTGCAAATTCAATTCACACCCCCCTTTAAATATATTATTAGTTGAATTAAAATAACTCGCAAGTTAAATGATACTGTTATGCCTAGTTACCGAATGGTAGTTGGCATTTCTTAGCACTTGCATCATATCCATCTTGACGTTCAGACGCATCTCCTCCGGCACAGATTTGATATGTGGCAGTAGCGACAGAAGGAACAGCTTATCCGGATCCTCTGTCTCTGATCTACTCTGTGAATCCACGCTCGCGAAGGCGAAGTCGTCTATAACGGGTTTGTAGCCTCCCTGTTTCACCGGCACTTCTATCGATACGTCGTCATTGGATTTGTAATCGTCATTATCTTCGTTGTCCTCCTTGAAGCTATCCGTATAGCTGTCCTTGTTTAGTTTTAATTTCTTCTTAGGTTTCCACACTGTTTTGGATCTCCCCTCGTCCGATTCGCTGGAACCTGCCTCCGTGTTTTGTGAGTCGTTTGTGTTCTTTACTAGGAATTGTAATTGTCTGCTGTATAGATACGGACGTTTCGATCTGTTTGGATGGGTGACGTATTTCTGGAAGCAATCTCTTATCCCTTTCCATTTCTTCTGGAGTTGTATTTCTGTAATGATAAATATTGTTATCAGTTTCGACTGCAATTGATTTGTGTTATCAATAATGCTATCAATAATGATCTGTTACTTATTAATTGTTTTATAACAATCAGATAACAAAGTACGATAAATTCATAAACGTACAAACTTTTTTTTTTTACATTGTTAGTAACAAACTAACAATGTAAAAAAAAGCGTTTGCATCTAAATATTAATCTTATAATATATATATATATATATATATTACGAAATAAAATAAAAAAATAATAAATTCGTTATCAATTACCTAGCTCCCTCCTTTCGCTCTTCGTAATCTTTACTTCGTTTGTTATTAGTTCGTTTACAACCTCGGTCCATAGTTTGTGTCTCATGTTTTTTGTCCTATATTCGGCGTTCTCAAAGTCCCATATACCGGGACGCTTTTTAACCTCCTCTATAAGACGTTCGGGATCGTATTCGAACTGCACCGTCGTCATTGTAATGATAGGACTGATAAGACGGGACGCGACACGCAAATGTCTTTCAACACGAGCAGCGGTCGCCGAGCGACTGACGCGCCGCGGGGGGATCGCTTCTTCGTTACAAAATGGCGTCTCGTTCTATACAGCTAGGTTGACCTTGTCGCCCCTACGCTCAGGATATTTGTATTATATAATTATATATTATGTATTCATAACAGATTTTTAGTTTATTCAGTCGTTTTTTATTAACATTATTTAGTTATAACTTTTCAAACAGTATAAATATTTTTTTCATATAATATTTTTACCTTGTAATGTTTTTTATTAGTTTATAATAATAGGATTTTTTTTTTGGTTGGATTTGTTTTGTTTTGTGTCTGTAATGGTCACATTAGTATACAAAGTTATCGAGCGGCGACACGCTCGTGACTCGGGTGAGGGGAACGCTCGAGTACCGACCGAGTCGATCGCCAGCCGAGACTCGCGGTTCACTATTGACTCTGTGATTACTTTGAGCGACGAGTGAAATAAAATGAAGCGAAGTCACTTTGTAGCACCCTTCAATGCAACATTTATATTTAATGATATAAATTGCAGCTTTGTGTTCGTCAGTATGAGATGTACTAGGTGACGTAACGTATAGGAAGGAATTTTATAATCACTTAAATTAATATTTATTTTGTCAAAAAAAGACGAACAATGGGCGGACTTCCACAGAACAGCGAATACGAGATAATAGTGCGAAATAAAACATTACATCTATTTTTTTAACCTATTCACTGCTCATTACTCGGATCCGTGTAGGACGGGATCATAGTAGCAGTGCCTCCGACTCGGACCCACACCATTCCTAATTCGGATAGCATTCGAATCCGAGTATTAGACATCCATTGATATTTTTTATTTATTTCAAAGCAGTGAAGGTATAAAAAAAAGTCTAGCCTCGTCGGCATAATTATTCTAAATTGTAAAGTTTTTCTGTTATAAAATTTACCGTAGGATTTACATTATGTTTAATACATTTTAATTAAAATTATCAATAGCGATGATTGGTATTATAATCGTGTTATTTTCGTTTATTTTCGGCAGTTTTCGGAAGTTATAACCTTATAAGATATCAAAATGTACAATGTACTAGATTTTGGGTTCCCATTAAAAGTTACAGGAAAGTGGCTAATTATATTTATCTCCCAACATATTTATAAAGATTTTTTTAATGTTAGTTACTTATTAAATGATTTCATATCACATTATTTAAATAAATATTACAAAGAAAGAAAGTGTAGAAAGTTATGACGCAAATTAAGTATTCTTTGTATTCAGATTAGTTATAAATATTAATATTATGCTAATCTATCTAAATATATAAGACAATTAAAAGTAACGATTGAGTAACTTATATGTTAGTAAATTGTACTTAAACGCGGCGACTCGCTTGTAATATAAGCAAATTTTTTACTTAGTAACCGGAATTTGTAAGAATTAATATATACAGAATTTGACAACACCTCTTAAATATATATAAAAACTAGCAGACCCGGCCACGCGTTGCTGTGACTATGGTTTTTGTTATATTACATTGTAGTAAACTATTTAAGGGGTAACGGTAAGAGAGCATCTGAAATTAGAATAATAAACAAATAATTTGCAATAAAATAATATTACGACTATGAATTGAAAACTATTCTTTCTTTTAAGTCTGATCAAACTGCACGTGGTGAGTAGTTTAGGAGTCCATCGCGGACAAACAACGGGACACGTAATTTATATATTAAGATTATACATATATATATAAGAATTACATATACATATATATATAATTACAGTTTAATGATGATTTATTATGACTCGCCGAATGATTGTCTCAAGTCGTTGCCCTTTGGACGAAAATAGCAACGGTTCTGGCAAATTTCACATGCCTCATATGACTGAAGAGCGTCCGCGTTTGTATTGAAATGTCATCAATATGTCCGCTATCGTAATTGGAAATGTATCAAATTAATTGAATATAATACAGCCACATCTCTTTAGAGTATAATTGAGTGAAGAATCAAGGAAAATATTTACTTTATTGAAGTTTCACAAACATCAACATATGATACTATGACATGAGAGATATATTTGTTAATTCTACACATAGTTTTATCCGTTTATTTTTAATTATGAATTTTAAATACCTAGTCACTAATAAAATAAAAATATATTATTCTATGAATGTCAATCGTCTTAAGAATAGAAGGTGACTGAAGAAGCCAGTGCTAAAGAGCGTGAAAAAATATGCCAAAGAAACAAGTCTGACCTGAGATGTTATATGATAGAAGAGCGTTAGGAACTGACATATTACGTCGATATAAAACAATTGGGATGAGAACAGGCAATGATGAATCGATTTCCCTATGATATACTGATACCGAACCGAACCGAACCGATTTCCCTATGATATATTGAATTAATTTACCATAACACGGAGAATAAAACTGGGAATTAAAGAATACCTGTACTTTAATAATTTGATAAATGATTTAATTTTAACTCAATTTTCTAAACGATTTCTTGGTATTTAAGCAATATATTGGATGCCATGTCACATAATATTATCTTTATTATTATATGAAAAATAAACACACGCTGTAGTTATAAGAGAAGAAAATAGGGAGTATTTCAAAGCTATTAAACAGCACAATGCATCACACTACTTACATAAATGGTGTATTATTTTCGTTTCATATTCATGTTGGATTTGATTAAAAGAAATTTGTATACCGATTCCCTTCTCTTCCTCTTTTTTCGCTTTTCACTAAACACTAAATGCATATGAAAGTCTGTCTGTCTGTATCTTTGTTCCGGATTATCTCTGAAACGGCTGGACCGATTTTAAAAGGATTTTCACTGTCGAATAGCTGATGTTAAGAACCTGGTCTACTTCTTTTTAAAAAACATTCCGCGTGAAGTCAGGGGGCACAGTTATATATATATATAGTCATAAATCTTTTATTCCTGTAACAAAAAGAATACATTGCGATGATAACAGTGAGTTTGTAGGTCGACGTTAAGATCAGTGGGCGAGGTCAATGACCCGAGGTGTCATGGTCTTTGTATATAGAGTGAATTGAGCACGACTCCATGGTGTTAACACATTAGTATGATATAATAAAATTAATTATAAAAACATTCAGTAAATTTAACACTAATACAAAATAATTAACACTATTTAATAGTTTAATTAATAATGTGAAACTACCGATAGGTATGTATTAATATAACTCTAATCGTACTACTTAACTACCAAGTCGTTAAAAGGCGAGTACTACGTACGTATACGTGTTACATGTATGGTAGGTACGGTATAACAGTTCTAAAAAGCCGTTAGTTCGATGAAGTGCGTTCTGGCGTGACTTGATCTCGATGAATGGAGACATTATCATAGTTATTCATGTCTCATACATACACACATACATACATACATACATACATATATACACACATTCATATATACATACATTCATACATACATACATACGTATATACATACATACGTACATAAATACATACATACTTAGGCACACATATTCACAGACACAGAAAGAGAGAGAGAGAGACAGACAGACAGACAGACACAGACGCACACACGCACACACACACACACATGCACACACACACGCACACGCACACACACACACACACGCACACACACACACACACACACGCACACACACACACGCACACACACCACACGCACACACACACACAGAGAGACACACACACACAATTAATCTTAACACGTTATCCATACTATAATCCATGAAAAAAAAGTCCGTTTTAAAGGTAGAAATATTTTAAGTAAGCATTAAAAATAGATATAGACATTTTATTCCTTTTGTCGGTCGTCTCACCGAAATAGCAGCGTAGCAGCAACATTTTGGTCCACTTTGTCCCTAACGGGTGGCCTTTTATACCGAGAAGCATAACAATGTATGTATGTATGTATGTACGTGTGTTGAGTGTTTGTAAACATTACACACTTATCTATAACATGTTACTTTTTACGAGGGTTACTTGAAGATGCGTTTCTTTGAAATAGATTTTAATGGTAGGCTTAATACTAGTAAAGCACCCATGTTTTCGTTATCAAATTTAACGAACACTAGATAAACTATTATACTAAGAAAAAGAAGAGGCTGTTAGTTAGTTGTGTTTTATGATTAAATCAGATTTTGGTGATAAATAGTGCACTTAAAACTGTATACTAAAATAGGGTCATTACGGTTCGTAAGCGCTTTGTCATTAGCCATAATTGAAAAGAATGAAAAACGGAATCCATGTCAAAATCGTAATAATAACACTCGCGTAACATAACAATTCAATGGTAACTTTTGTGTCACTTATCTACAGTATTTCTACCATTGTCTTTTTTTTGTCATCATACTATACTATAAATACTTAAAAATATTTTTCTCCTAAAAGTCCTCTGTATACTAAAGAGAAACTCATCAAAAAAACCTTGTACTTTTCATTCGTTCCTTTAATTTTTTGCTTTTTAACTCTTTAAGCGTGCATCGTTTTTGCTCCACCGTTTTATTGAGAATGAGAGCGCTTGTGTCCTGCGTCATTTATCTTTAAAAGATATATTATGAATAAAATAAAATCTAATGAAGTTATACACATTAAAAAACGATAAAATCTATCAGTAATATTCCTTTTGTAAAAACAATAGGATTTAAAACGCTTTATAAAATTTTTATTTAATCAAAGTAAGTAAGTAAGTTAGTGAGTAAATTTGTCATTGTAATCTTCCCTTTATATATCAAAGTAGTCATAGTATTTTCGTGTCAGAATATTCTAGTATCTTTCTGCACGGGAATGGGACCCTCGACCCTAAACTAGGAAGAATCGATATAACAGCGACCTTGATACAAACTGCCGGAACGACAATTGGCAAGAGGGGCGCGAACTAATATTATAAATGTATAATATATTTGTCCGTATAGTTAATTTTGTTATAAGGTCCATAATGTATACGATAAAGGTCAAAGGAAACTAATTAATTATTGAAAGTACGTTATAATAAAAGTTATCACAATAGTACAGAGCAGGGGTTTAAAAATTTTGGCTATTTTGAAACAAAGGTCAAAATGCTATTACAGCTATAACAGACTTGTTACTATAATAAAGAGCATTTATCGGTAAACTGTTAAAGGAAAAACAACTCTATTGAAAATTTATTTTCATTCAATACAATAACAATTTCAAGCAATACTGTTTTTGCATTATATTTATTCAATAGTGATTCAATATTATAGTATGTACAGGTGTCTTGATACTAAACAATTTTGTAATACATATAATATGTTATTAACATTGTTAGATTTTTTTGCTACCACTGGTTTCCGCTCCGCCGACCACAGACGTTATATATAACATTTTATAACATTTAAATTTAACTTATAATGTTGTTACAAACAATAATAATATATATAAATTTAAGTGTGTGTTAGTAATTTCAAATGATCACTAATTGTATATGAAATTATGTTACCTAATAAAAATATGTTTTTTTTTATTTTTATCTGTCTGTTTGCCTCTCTGTTTGTTCCGGTTAATCTCTGAATCGGCTGGATCGATTTTAACAGGACTGTCATTGACTGATAGCTGATGTTATAAGATGATAAATATACTATGTATGCTGTAACATAGGATCTAACGAGACCGACTAAAGAAATTCAACTTTGTTATATGGTTGTGAGCCAAGTGGTTCTTGTAAACATATTTACATTAACATCGGATACCGTTCATTATCGAAGTGGTACTTCATTGTCGGTGCCTATATGGTGCCTAACGGTCTCTTCATTGATCCGTACTGAACTGCCGATGCCTCCATTTTAGCAAATCATTACGAGATGAAATGGTCTTTACTATTTAATATTTCTATTATTATATTGTGTTGTCTACATATAATATGTGTGCAATGTATCCATGTGTTCTGTGCTGTGAAATACATCTTAATGTTTTCATGTACATCAGATATGTGGGAGTAATAAAGTTTAACAGCGCCGACGGATCGTTCATGTTTAATCTTCACTTACCGCTGGCTCAGAAAAAAAATGTTACGTAACATTGTCGAACTAAGAATAAACGGACGTAAAACGGACTGATTACGTCCGGTTTTGTTAATGATTCCCGTTAAAAACAATATATTTTTATGAAAATTTCAATTAATTAAGAAATCTTTCGATAGAGCATAGTATAGTAGTAGAAATTTCCGTAACGAATGCAACGTATACACGTAAACATATATATATATATTATATATACATATATATATATGTGTGTGTGTGTGTGTGTGCGTGTGTGTGTGTGTGTGTGTTATATATGTCTATACATACGGACATACATACATAAACGTACAACCTTTTGTACAATAAAGTATTATATAAATATAGTAATAAGCGTATCGCAGATTATATTCAAGACTTCTATATATTTCTTTGACCGTCCGTTGAACCCTGGTCTATTATTAACACCACCAGTTTCCAGTCCAGTCTAGATGTCTGAACAACCTGCGCTAAGAAAAAACTAAGGAATCGCGTGATCGCGTATCCCAAGGTTCTCTCTTGATATTTTTTATCGTATTTAATTAATGTATTGTCTTAATTGTTTTTTGTTTTAAATTATACATAATGTATGATATGATTATGAGTATGTATATATATATATATACATACTCGTACAATGTGAGTTTGTTACGTTTTCGTCTTGACTCATTTATCGATCATATTAATATTTTGAACACCAGTTACGGGATAGGATATACGATAGCTTCCATCTCGAAAAAAGTATACATCCTCAATAATAGAAAATGTTCGTCCGTTATACAGCACAGGTAATGTCACGAGCATTAACTAGTATTATTATGTAACGGATTAGACGCAGAAAATAGGTCCCCGTGACAGGTTTGTTACCTAATATACCACTTCAGCGGTTTTGTGTTCACCGGATCGAATATTGATACCACTATATCTTATTTCATTGTGATTATTAACACATTATATTATTGTAATTTGTTATAAAAATATGTTTATATATGTATATATATATATAAATATATATGAAATTAATTATAGCATTATGTCTGCTCCAATAAGCATCTTCAGTGATACGTGAAATGTGAAATTTTTATATTTCCATTAAACGCGTTGAAAGTCGGAAACTAAATAGTGTATAGATCTTAAATGGAACGGATGTACCGCTTTTGGATTGTTACAATAGCGTTAATGTTACTGTTTTATTATTATAGTGTTATTTTTGTTACGAGTAACATAACATATACATGTCTATAATTGTTACGTTGCGTGTTTCGAAACTAGTTTTTTTTTATGTTTTTGTGAGAATATTTCGTCACACCTTTCAATATATTTAATTTTGTTCTAACTAATTTTAGTGATAATATTTTATGTTAAATCTATCGTGAATACAAATGAAAATATACTAGGATCCGCCCCCGTGCGCGGGAGGAGAGTTGAGCCCCCTCCCCTTTTTGAATGCTCTATTAAAAAATATATATTTATATATATATATTTGATTTTTATTTTCTTATAAGCGTATTTCTAGATTGACGATCGTCAAGCGCGCGGAGATTCTGCAAACGTCAAGTCTATAGGAGAAACAGTTTTTTGAACATCATTTCTGAACGGAATGAGACATTTTAATTCTGTTTTTTTTAAAACATGCTAATTCCGATGCTCTAAAGCTCTAAATTTTATTCAAATCGGTTTAGTAGTTTTTATGTAATGATGCTTCAAAAAGAAGTTTCCCAAACGGTTAAAAGCTTCGCTTACGCTCAGCTCAATAACATGTTCAAAGTATTTTTTTTAATAGATTTGATCTTAACTGTTGTAAAAGTAGACTAATGAAACGGGGTACACGTCCCGACGTTCCCGTGGTCTTTGATAGCATCAAAAGTCAATATTTACACCAACTCGCTGCAGCGGTCAGGTTATTAGGTTATGTGCGGAGAGATTTACGCCTCAGACTGTACCGACGTGCGTATTTATAGACTTTATTGATTGTATCCCAATCGACGTGAGGATACAAATGATTTATTATGAGAACTTTGTATGTTATTTGCTATTTATACACTAGTTGTTGTCCATGACTTCGTTCGCGTGGAATGATTTTTGACATAAGTAGCCTAAGTTACTCTTTATAATATCGGTTATCCGCCATTGACAGGTGATAAAATCAGTCTAGACGTTTCAGAGATTAGCTTGACCAAACAGACAGACGTAAAATAGAAATTAAAAATTGTTTTTTTTTAAGTAAAATGAACATATACTTTTATATGCGTTTAGTGAAAAACTGTTAATTTGGACTTACAAACAGACGCTTCAATTTTATTTATATGTATACAAATAGAACGCTAAGACAATGCGGTTGAATTTTGATACTTACGTATTTGGCTCAAGACATGTTTGTTGATACTTTACATGTTATATAATATAGTAATATGTTAATAATAATTCAATAACTCATTGTATATGTTTGTAACGACAACTAAATGTTATATATTTATTTACAGTTCAAACCAGCTGACGGAGTTGCCGCGTGAGGTATGCCTGATGCCGTTACAGGTTCTCCTCCTCCAAGACAACATGCTGACCGGTCTACCTAAAGAGATCGGTAAGATGACATCCCTGGCTGAGTTGGACGCCTCCAACAACAGGGTTACACAAGTGCCCATGACGCTGGGAGACTGCGCAGGATTGAGGTGTTTGGACCTCAGCAACAACCAGCTGGGATTGCTACCTTTACGTAAGTGTATACGTAAAAGTGCTCCTCCTATTTTTATTAGGTTTACGGCCAACTCTCTTTATCTTTAGAATTTAGCATTCTAAGAACTGCTATTAAATGTTGTATTAGCTTTTCAAAAGAAATAAATACTACACTTATTATTATTCCCGTCATGGGAAACTTTATGAATAATGTATCATCTGTAGGTAGCGAAGTTTTCCTACTAATATTCTTAATGCATTATCAGTAAAGGGCGTGCCCTATTTATTAACTTTCCAAGGATTCCCCTCACAATTTAAGCGTTTTCCTTAATATACTTTACAATAGCTCATGAAGTTTATTTACTGTATCAAAACAAGAAACAAATTCAATATCTTTATTCAAGTAGGCATTTACACGCAGTTTTGTATCGTCAATTATTACTATAAAAAGGTCAGTGTAGTCAGTCCGTGAGTAAGCTAGCACCGGCTTGGAATGCTGCTCTTTTGAGAAGAGCCGACCAGAAACTCAACAATGTTAGATGTACATTATAATATCAACGCTGCAAATGAATCAACAACTAAGTTCCACACATTTCGATCCATTAACTATTATTTTATTATTATTATATTTCGATCCACTAACAATTGAAAATCATTTCTCTGTCACTGGTATGTCATTCTTACATCACAGAGATCACCTACCTCCGTCTCGAACACCTGGACGTTAGCTGCAACTGCATCTCCTCCCTACCGCTGGAGCTACGCAACATGACCACCATAATCACCTTAAACCTGGATAACAATCCGCTCGTCTCACCACCTACCACTGTAAGTTATATTATACTATCTGCTGTCCGCGTCTTTGTCCTCTCAGACTTAGAAGAGAATTATACGGTATATTTATTTACTTATATCTTTTCCACTTTGAAGCAATACCAGTGATCCCTTGTGCATCAAATGGGAGCGTCAGGACTATTGATACCATACTTACCAAAATATGCCCTTCTGTAAAGACACTAACATAAAATAAGGCAACAAGTGTTTCGAACGCGTCCTGAAGAAGAACCACACAACAAACTCGACCGGGTTTTTTTTATTGTTTCACAAACCTCAATATATTTAGTGACTAATATTTAGAACTATTGATCGAACTCAGCAAGAAATATTTTCAACATTACTTTTACTATTGGAAGTTTCATAATGTAAAAGATTTTTTAATTCGACTATTAGCTATTTATGCTCGCTTTCAAACAAACAGACGAACTAATTACATTTCTATAAGGAATATCTTAATACAATTATTATCTATTTTAAAAATCTAGTTAGATTTTTATTATCTTTTTCTTATTTACAACTTTTATCTTTAATTCTAGTTCATTAAGTAAGTACGTTTGAATAATAAATAACAATTGAATAACGTTTCATTACGTTTGTTATCGTAATCGTTAACTTGCAATCGATGAATGATTGTTATTTTCTCAAGTAACATGTTGTATGTATGTATGTTTGTTGTTTGTTTATCTTCTTAACAATCTTGGTTATCAAGTGAAAGTCAAGTAAACATTGACTCTCCCGTCCGTCCGGATTTACCGTTATATTTATGCTTTCTAAGAATGTAGAAGACAAAAAAAATCACATTTTTTTTTTTAAGTATCATTTCATTATTAGCCCGCTGTCATGGTATGGGAATGTTATGAGGATATGACCAAAAGAGTGCTGGGTGTGATAGTGGAGGAATGGACAGGTAGAGAAAGGCCGAAGAAAATATGAATGGATTGCGTGAAAAAGGATATGGAGAAGAAGAGAGTGTGTACAGAGATGACGAGAAACAGGAGAGTATGGAAGGAAAAAACTGCGCCGACCCCAAAATTGGGATAAGGGCAAGAAGATGATGATAATAATTTTATTATTAAACCTTGAATATGGCATGATGCTGATTTAGAACCCATTTTTTTTATTGTGACATCTCAATATCCATCTCCACGGTCCTTTCCTTTGGACTAAGCAACATTTCGTAAAACTGTATACCGTTTCGAAGCAGAAACTTTGATATTGAATAATTGTCTTTCCAGATCTGCATGCGCGGGCGCGTGCACATCTTCAAATACCTGGAGAACATGGCGAACAAGGATACCTTATCGCACAGAAGAGTTGAGGAGACGAGGAGAACAGCCAAACACACATCCTACATCAGTACTCCGCCAAATCATCAGATCACATCGGGAAATGCGACCATAGACTGCCTTAGACATAAACCGAGACACGTCATTGACAGCGGATATTGCACTGACGGTGTCGAAAAAAGATGGTCCAATGATGGTGGGTACATAACACATACATACACACACATCTCCATAGAAACTCAGTCTTTATCTTTTTTGTTAGAGACTGACATCTTAAGATTGAATATATACAAGTTTTCCTCCTTGAAATGTACCAAAGAGTTTGGATAAAATCCAGGCATAAAAGAAACACTCAACGCTCTATAAAAAAATACAAAACTATTCTTCGACAGGCGGTGGTGAGACGGGTGGTGGTTCAGGTCGCTCCACTCCCAGCACGCCGTCTACTCTGTCTCCGGCCACGCTGTCGCGGGCGCAGTCGCTGTCCAGCGAGTCACCGCTGGCGCCCCTCACGCCCGTCCTAACCGGGTATGTATGGAATGTTCTAGACGGTTCGAGAATGTTCTAGACGGTTCTAAATGGTTAGATAATGTTCTAGATAGTTCGAGAGTGTTTTGGTATGTTGGATGGTGAGGGATTTGCGCTCTGTGAGCATTTATATTATAACTGTAAAGACGTAGATGGGTTATAGTGATTGTTCTAAAATTGTAGTGTTCAAGTGTGAAAGTAGTTTAAGGGATTTATAAAATGGGTCCCGGGTAGCATTAGAGCAACAATAATTAAAAAAATATATATATACAGAAACTGTCCGCTCGTAATGTGACGTCACAGGGAATAGTAAATTACTTCTACAGTATAAGAAATTAATTTAAGTCGACAGTTAGCTCATTGAAAGATATAACTTTGTTCTACGTGTTCATATTTTATTATCCATTACTTCTAAAAATTCTAGAATGTTCTAGTAAGTTCTATTATGATATATTGACTATTTTCTGTAATATTTAGTTAAAATTACATTAGTATATAGAATTAACGTTTGGATTTTAGTAGTGTATGAGAATGTTTGTTTACTTGGTGTTTCTAAAGGGAAGTATTAGCTTGACTGTTAGCTGTAAGTAATATCTTGTGGTTGATAGAATTATATAATGGAATGTGAAATTGCATTAGGAGTTGCTAAGGTTTATATTTATTATATGGTTGGTATGGTTGTGAAAGATGTTTTGTATTTTAAGTAGATTTTTTGTAAAAAAAAAAATGAAATACTAATAGACTAGGAAGTGTATTTTTATTTTTTTTTTCTTGTATTTTAGTATGAATGTCGATAATTGGTTTTGTGGATTTAATTGAAATATTTTTTTTTATTTAGCCTTACAAAGTTGTCTTGTATGGAATATATATATTTTTTCGTAAATTCTAAGAGAACTTTGTAACACTATTTTATATATTCTAGTATCACAAAGCTTATATATATATATATTTTTAATTTCTCGCGACGGCGGATCGTTCAGAGGTAAACAAAATATTTGGCTCGTATCATCTCATTCATTCCCCTATTAACCCCGGTGTTGTCCCTTTCAGCGTACGTATATCACCCGATGGCAATGTATCCGGAGAGGATAAGAGTAAATTAGCCCATCAACAGACATACAGGTACACACACACACGCATCGGCACTTACCGTCTGCATGGTCTCGCTTTATACATTGTGGGAGGTGCTTGTTGTTGTTGTTAATCTGTAATTATCTGTTAATCTGTAGTTAAGAGTCGGTTAACGTTTTAATATTATATCCCGAATGTACTCGTATATCTATCGTATAGCTTTCAGATGTATGACGACTTTATTGCAGCTTACATTTATGTATGGTAAAGGTTGAATAGCTTTAAGAACTAATGCCTTATTGTAAATAACATTTTACTAACGAATATTCTGTAGATGAATATGCTATTGCAAATATATACGCTTATGCTATATTATTAAAAAACTTCTATTTAACAAATATTAAGTTATAAGATTTCATTAAATATATCGAACTAATAAGACGATTTCATTTTTAAATTACAGACAATACAAAGAAGCCCTAAGACAGCAGCGACAACAAGACGTCTACCGACCCCGAACGGACCAGCCTTCACCGGAATTAGACTCCTCCCCCCAGACGCAAAGTCCGGTCCACTTCCAGAAGTCCCCCCACTCCCCAATCAACGGATACAGTAACGTATCATACAACAGATCACTATCCAACCCCTCCCCAAACACCCCCAACGTGCCCAACTCACCCAGCTCACCCATCCTACACTCGACACCGAGGAGGTTAGCCCAAAACGGTAACACAGATAAAGAGGAAACAAAACGTCCCGTCCAAAAGGTTGTACCATCCAGAAACGTAAACAAAACGTACACAACGGTCAACGGAAATATAGACTACACGAGACTGAACGGAGACCTATACACAAAGCCGACGTCCCCCACGAAATCGCCCACAAATAGTCTAGGATATAGCATAAAATCCAATATCCCGAGGCAGAACGGCGACGCCAAACTCTTAACAACAACGGTGTCGTATTTGAAAGGTGCGGGACCGAAGCCAACGGGGAAGATAGCGTGGAACAAAGATACGGCTCCGGATAAACTCAGCTTCACCATGAAGAGGGAGTTCGATAAGCAGAAGGAGGAGTCGGAGTTATTGCAACAACTCAGAACGGTATGTTGAAGAAATTAATAAAAGGAAATTCGATTACAAAGAAATATGTTGTACTTAGTAACTTAATGAATATTTTCTCGTTGTTCAAAAACAGTCCTTATCCCCCAGATAATAGAGTCTCGCCTGAAGATGTCGCTCCCGGAGCAGCTGTCGCCGGTGCTGTGCGACGGCGTGGTGCTGTGCCACCTCGCCAACCACGTGCGGCCGCGCTCCGTCGCCTCCGTGCACGTACCCTCGCCCGCACAGGTACGCACTCTATTAACACTATTATTAGTACATATTTTATTATCAATGGTATACTAAGATGTTCCATGCTTTGTGACAAATTTAGTGCCGCACTAAGATACTACAGAATGACATATTTTGTGTTAGAATATTTAATAAATATATAACACTTCATTTGGTGTGTCTATACCCTACCAGGACAGGTTGTGATTTAAGTCCTAAGAGTTTAAAAACACTATTTTAACTACACCATGTATTTTAAATCTTCTAATAATAATGAATTAATTATTTTTTGTTCTTATTACAGCCGAAATTAACGATGGCAAGATGCAGACGGAACGTGGACAACTTCTTAGAGGCGTGCAGGAAGATTGGAGTTGAAGAGGTGAGTTGTTGATGACTTTGTTTTATTTGTGTGCTTAGATTTCTTTATATATATATCTTGGTATATTAGACGGTATTTTAGCCGTGAATATTTATTTAATTATATCGCGGTTAATGTGAGTTATATTTATGCAAAGTTTAAGTTTTGTGCCGTTTGCGGGAGTAAATTTCAATTACAGGGTTAGATATCCTTTCGCGAGCGATAATATATGAAACTAAGAGACGGGTGGCGTGTGTTCCAGGAGGATATCTGCTCCCCAGAGGACATTGGTGACGCAACCAGCATACGACCTCTCGCTAACACGGTCCAAGCTCTACTGGCACACGCCACGCGCTCGCCTAAGGATATCAAACCCGATATCGACCAATCGCAACCTGGGATGGATTACTCGACCAATAACAGCCCGGAACCCGAAGAGTACACGACCAATTGCAGCCCCGAATTCCACAGCATCGAACTAGACTACCGACAGATTAGATACAGCGAGGACAGGTACATAAGCAACTTTAATTACAACCAGAACTACACGTTCGACGAGTCTGAGGAGTATCAACTCAACTACGAGAACAATAACGCGGAACCACAGCCGGTGTACACGCCGGTTTATAACAACGAGTTGAGGATTAGAGGACCTTATTACCAGAGGAATAAGGTTCAATTTGTCACACCGTTCTGTAAAGGAGACGGCGTATTGAAGGGTGATAATTTCGAAATATACGATACGGATGAAGTCGATTTTCCCCTAAATTTGAGGAACGAGGAATTCGACGCGACCAGGTATGACAGGGATAGAATGAATCTCGATATACAATCCAACTATAATACCATTCCCGAGAAGGAGTCGGAAAGAGATAGAGAGAATAGAATTTTCTACACTTGTCTATGTATCGGAGGTTTTCTTGCGTCCGCCATCTTTCTTATCCTTTATCCTCTGTAATTATTACTATATATTATATCGAACCTCACTATATCACCGTAGGAAGTAGAATATACACTCGGCTGCTATAATATAATATATTAACTCGTATGCCTTATTGGAACAGTGTGACTGTGATTGAAAGAATAGAGGCTGTTTTAGAGGTGGCATTTTATAATTATTATTATTTTTTGTCTATTCTAATTCTTCTACACTCTATAACCGGTACAAACCGACGCACAAATGATATATTATTTTTTTATATATATATTTTTTTTTTATAAAATGCCGTTTCTCATTATAATGTTGAGACTGATGGAGGAAATTGAAGGATAAAAAAAAACTTATATACCTAATGTATTTGAAATACGAAATGGAATTGATTTTTTGATTTTTTTTTTTTTTCACATTTAAATTTCTACCGAATAACATTATTAGAGGACCAAGAATTTATAAGGTTTTAAGTTTTTTTAATATATTATTTTTATTAAAAAAAAAAAACAATTATTCTGAGCGATAGTTTTAGTTTTTTTTTATATATATTAATTAGTATGATTTAATTTTTTTACATTCACTTGGATCTCAACTCGCAAAATAGAATGTATTTTTTTTTGTAAATAATTTAAACAACCTTATTCTTAACTGACAATATTATTAATTATTAAAATTAAAATATATTTAATATCTAGTCTTCCCTCAACAAGAACATAAACATTGTAACGCTATTGTAACAGTTTTTTTTTTGTTTAATAATACGTCTGTTACACATAATATTATAAAGAAATATTCAAGTAATTAATTATTATATACGAATTATTTGTCCTATATATCTTATATGATAAGAATAAGTATGCCTTAAACGAAAAATTCATATCTTTATTGTATTTTGATGCAATTTTTTTATCGACTCTATTATATCGTATTAAGGTTCAAAATTGTCTGTTAACAGTTCTTAATGTAAATAATTTATAACTCTCTCTCTCGGTAGTTTTTAGTGTTATTTTAGTTTAATTTGAAGCTTTTTCGCTATTTAATTGATAAAAGACATGTATGTAATTGATAAATTAAAAAAAAACAACTAATATTGCCAATCTTAAAAAAAATGTTGCCAACTAATTAAATAAAAAAATGCATTTATTATAATAAATTTTGTTTCTTCGGGTGATTTTACTTTATTATATAAATGTAACAAGTGTATGAGCATTCCAAAGATATGTATATTATTAGTAATTTTTTTTAAACATTTTTAATTATTATATATATAAATTAATACTTCTGTCTGTATATTGGACTTATTATTTGAGCTTTAATTTAAGTACAACACGTTAATATAAGATTTATATATAATTTATTATTATTATTATAATATTTGATTGCTTGTGGTGCTTGGGTATATGTGTATAGGGACTGGTTTTAGTGTTTTTCCATTAAATTGTTTATTTTTTTTTTTCAATAAAAAGAGGCTAAATTATGACTGATTATATAAATGGCCGCTGGTCGGTTTTTATTTTTAATTTCTTGCCGTTACATTAAAACCAGTCGATTCCATTAATATTATTATTATTATTATGATAAGATTATTTTCTGTTGTTTCAAAGTTTTCATGATTTTGTTTTAATGTTTTCGCAGTGTGATCGTTTGTTTGGTGTTAGTTATGTTTGTGTTTTTTTGTGTTTTCGGTCGATTTTCACGATGTACTTTCCGTATGTACTTACAATGTTTTTCTCTACTTAAAATAAAATTCTTATTGGCATTGTATTTGTTTTATTGATTCCGTGAATAAAAACTGTTTTTGTTTTTTTTTATTGTCTATGGTATTGTAAGGTGATGTCTAAAAATTTGTCTATTATTTTGTGTTTGATAAATATTTAATTATATATTTTTTTCTAGAAACTCATGTGCTGTGCAGCGGATGTACTGGAAGGTAAAGGAACCGTCCAAGTTGCTATCACGGTTACGGAACTACTACGACGACACAACACCATCAGAGAACAGACTCCCACTCCCACACCCACACCCTCTCTCACTCCAACTCCCTCACTCACTCCCACACCCACTCCCGCCACCTAGCGTCCAAAGCTAGCCGTCGCGCCTCAGTCCACTTTGTCTCTTTAGGACTATGGACTAAGCGAGGGTGTGGTACTGGACTAAATGTGGTGGATTTTGGACTATTGCATTTGACTTCTGGGATGAAATGTCTCTATCCTTGTCTGTTTATGACTGTCTCTCTCTGTCTAGTTAGAATTTTGAGGGATATTTGTAAGGATGTGTACATTGTGTACACGATTCGAAGGATCTTAAGCCTTCCAAGTGAAGGACCAAAACCACGGACCACGACACTTTATATAAAGAAAAATACGCGTATAAAATATTGTGAATTATCGAGTGATGTTTTTATAATCGACTGTAGTTTACCGTGATGTTGTTATATCCTAGTCATTAGTGTACTATGTACTATGGTGCGATCCGTTATTAAAAATTAGTTTCTATCACGAACTAAATAACGTCTGTCTGTCCGTTCTTCAGTGACACCAAATCCATGATAAGCTGCCATACAACAGTTCCTTTAACCATCTTTATTTATAGCGATAATAAGATCAAATAATAAAGAAACGTAAAAAATATAACCCGGTGATGTAATTTTTGGCGCGTAAAATTTTCGCATTGCGTCAATTTGAGGTGATTGTAAAATTGCATTTTTTTTTCTAATAAATTTATCTAAATTAGGAAATTTATTTAATTAATGCACTTCAATTAGTTTAGGTCACTCGCGTCTGAATTTTTACACGCACATTGATAATTATAAAATTTATAATGTCGGCCATATTGTCAATTTAGGAATTTTAGTGTAGACGGCATTTTGATTAATGTTAGAAGGAAAGAAGAGTATATTGTTGTGCTCTAGTTATTTGGAGGTTCGATTATTTGCAATTTATATACTTTTCCTCTTATTAATTGACAATGTGGTCTTAGATTAATTAGAATAATAATTTGATGTTTTAGACACGTCTTTTGTGTAATAAAAATTTTTCTATAAAAGTGTAAAATGATTGAAAATTAACTAAATGCAAAACTAATAGAAAAGGTTTACAAAATAACTAGAAATATTTTATGCTCTTTGAATTTTTAGCAAATATGAAATCAACGTGAGAACCACGAGCAGGACTCAAACCTGCTACCAATGGGATCCTTTATCATGTTTTAGATTAATTAAAACGTATTGGTAGTCTCGAATTTTTCTCCAAAATAAAGATATCTCGATTAAAATTGATTAACGAGCTTATATAACAATAATAGACAATCACCAGCAGTGCTTTACACGTACCACGAATTTACTATTAGTGAATTTTCGGCACTTTTACAACCAGTGAAGGTTACTTCCACGTGTCTTCATAAGAGTAGATAATGACCACTTAGCGTACGCACAAACGTCATTTCACGCATTAGTTTGCGTTAAATTTTAAGGTTAAATCATCCTTGTTCAAGAATTTTCCTATTATATTCGAGTTTGTCTTACAAAATAGGAGGTAAATTGAATAATCACTCCAATGACTAATTAGTCGATCTTCCTCAATGACACGTATGAATTTGTATGAAGTTTTCCCAGTGTGGTTTATATTCGGTACTTTTGATCAATTAAATTCAATGGTTTTATTTTAAATATTCTACAATGTAAAGACTGATATTTCGAAGTGCTCCTTGATATTGGGAACCTTAAGTGCCATTACGAGAACAATTAACATTTAATTGGTTTAATTTATTGTTATTTTAAACGTAACGTATTACGTAAATACGTAACACAAATATACCGACGTAATTTGATAGCGTTGATAGCTATGTCTGTAGTAATGGCTCTTTGGCTGTGTTTTTTACAAATGGCATATTTTTTTTGTTATAAAGTTTTTCGATTTATTTTGGGATCAAAAAAAACACTGCAATGGCTGAAATATAAAATGATTTTTCAAAGTGAAGTCAAGTCTTCATTTTCAATTACTAAAATCTGTAAGACTTTCCTGGATCTAAAAGAGATTCTCAACAAATGTCTTTATATAACTGGCAAGTTGTAAAGAAATACATATTAATAACTGTTAGAAGTATTAGTTAACTCGAATCTCGAACAACGGTAATGAACGTATCAATTGTAGATAAATTGTGATTGTATATATTATTATTTTGCTCTCGAACTTTAATTACCACCGATGCGATATTTTTACTTAAAATACTCAATGAAAAATTGTAATAATTTTAATTCTCGTCATTATATTCGTAGTCAATTCAATTATTAATAATTATTATGTTTAATGTAATTTTGTGATTTTATTTTTAGTTAACACGTGCTTTTAGTTGATAATCATCACATTTTTTTGTAGTTTTTTTGCAAATGGAGCTTTTTTGTTCTTATGTATTACTAGTGTTACCAGTAAATGTATGGAGTTCGTTTATTTTTCTTTTTTTTTTACAATAGTTTATATGATTTTTTTAAATATTATTTCATGCTGGTTGTACTTATTTCATATTATTCTCCAATTTAATAATAAAAAGTGTATATTATGATATTTTAATTATTAATTCACGTATCGTAGTATATATTATTTAGTATTGGTCCGTGTATAAAGTAGGTAGGAAATGGAACTGAGGATTGAGTCTTTGTCCTGTTCAAAGATATTGTGCCAAAGACTATGGTTGAAGGTTTTTGTATTATAGTAATGTTTCTGTCGCACTGGTCTCCTAGAATAAGTACGTAGCAATACCTTATATTACCCACGTGTTTATATGTAGATACAAATAAAAGTATACTTATACATTTTCGAAATGTGTTTTTTATTTCCTTTACGTATAGTTTTCGTTGTTTAATAAATAATGTTGTTTTCCCTCATAAAGTAAACAAAGTTGAACAGCCATTTAGCGGTGGAAGGTCGGATAACTTATTTCTTGTATTTAGTTTCGAACACATTGGAGCTCCCTATTCATGAGCTGGTAGTATGGCTCACAAGTTGTAATTCTCATACAATCTATGCATATATTTCTTTAACATATATATATATTTCTTTATATATATATATATATATATATATATATATATGATGATGTGTCTGTTTACTTAAATGTTGAATATTGTTCCGCTGAATTTTTGTCAAAACTGTAGTATACAAATATTTATACATCTATAAACATTAAATATTTTTATTACAGGCAAAAGTAGTTTTTACCAAATTTCTTTTTTTTTAACTCATCGCAAGCATGCCATTTGTTTCATTAATCATTTGAAGCACGTCTTTCATTTGGTAAAGTTAATTTCTAATGAGCGATTCCATACTAAGGCAACAACGACTTTCATTAGCACCGCTCTTGTCGGAAGCAGAACCAAAATTATTTATCAAAAGATGCATGTAATGCAGCATTATACGCGATCGGTGTCCGGGCGGGGTCTAATCTAATCTGTAATCGCTGGAAGCTGACTAGCAACTTGCCGACCACGCCTCCTACAATAAGCAATTATACTGGCGCCAGGTGGTTTTTATTAGTTATGTAATCTGTAATCGAGATTTTGACTATTTGGTAGTCCAAATGTATCCTATTGATTTTAGTTTCAAGTGAATAAGGGTCGATCCACACTGGAATAACGATTGCGTTTATATTCTCAATCTTGTCAAATATATTTTTTAGATTAATCCCAAACTTGTAAGCAATAGTATACATGCTTTTATTCTTTATTAAGATCACTTTACCAGAAGAAATTTGGGACGAAAATATATCTGCTTTGTGAAGGCATTATCTCAGAACGATAGTGTGAATCGGTCTTATGACTTCTCTTAAATCAGTAATTTTATATTTATTCTTACCGTTGATATAGATAAGCAAATAATATACCATCATATCGGTAAATATTCAAATAAGTATAAGATAATTAATAAGGTGAGTTAATTAAAATAACAAATTCACTTGGATAATAGAAAAACGACAGCAAACATTGGATTAACCATCACATTATAAAGGAAACACCGCGTTACTAAAATGGAACAATCGCGTCATTCACAATCAGTAACAAAAAGCATGGCATCAACCATTGTTAAAGAACCGGCTTTCTACGATTATTATTTACTTTTTGAAAATCATCGCCCTTGTTTACAAGTAATTAATTAAACACAATGAGACTCTGGTCTATTTAGTTTAGTTTTATTTTCAACCGTGACGGGAAGATTTTTGATAGGGTATGTAAGTATTTTGTTAAATCGAGCGGAAAATTGCTTATTTTTGTATGGGGTTGCGGAGGGGCACGATTTTATGGGTTTAGTACCTAATTATTTTTTGTTTAATGAACTCTTATTTAATGATGTGCCCGTAACGATCCAGGTATGTTATGTTCGGGAACACAAAGCAGACTATCTTATGATCTAATTAATTGTTTATGGTAAGTTGGGATGTAGTTAGTCACCCATCTGGTGTACAAGTAGTTCTAACTAAAGTCCTTGCTTATTTCAAACTAGGTCTAACTAAACAAGTAGCAAAATTTTTTACTATTAAAATTATAGTTCTAACAGGAAGTAAGCAAAGACCTCTTGACAGATGTCAATGTCAGATAGCCGGAATTCGTTGACAGCTTAGCGAAAATACATTATAACCAACATATATTACTCTTGTGACGTCACATTCAGCCAAAAATATTCGATATCGCCGTTAGTTCATTATTTACCGAATTTGATTAGAAAATACTATTTATATACAGAGTAGCCCATTTAACATGCTATAATACATGCATACGTAGTATTATGCTCTTTTAGCTTGACTGTGATGTCATATTTCGGTAAAACAAAATCAATTTTTTTTTCAAAGCTTGCCGTCTATATATATATATATATATATATATACGGCATGTTATGTTCGGGAACACAAAGCAGACTATCTTATGATCTAATTAATTGTTTATGGTAAGTTGGGATGTAGTTAGTCACCCATCTGGTGTACAAGTAGTTCTAACTAAAGTCCTTGCTTATTTCAAACTAGGTCTAACTAAACAAGTAGCAAAATTTTTTACTATTAAAATTATAGTTCTAACAGGAAGTAAGCAAAGACCTCTTGACAGATGTCAATGTCAGATAGCCGGAATTCGTTGACAGCTTAGCGAAAATACATTATAACCAACATATATTACTCTTGTGACGTCACATTCAGCCAAAAATATTCGATATCGCCGTTAGTTCATTATTTACCGAATTTGATTAGAAAATACTATTTATATACAGAGTAGCCCATTTAACATGCTATAATACATGCATACGTAGTATTATGCTCTTTTAGCTTGACTGTGATGTCATATTTCGGTAAAACAAAATCAATTTTTTTTTCAAAGCTTGCCGTCTATATATATATATATATATATATATATACTCATTTTAAGTAGTCTACTTAAAATAAAAGACAGTAATATTACATATTTTATTTGATTATATATATAGATATATAATGTTTAATACTCAAAATTGTATAAAAGTATTTGTAACTTTGTTTTTTCTTGTATTAAATTCTTTTAACATTTTTTTATCGAATATATTAACCTTAATTTAATAACATATTTTGCAATAACAATAAAATCTTGTGAGTGACAAGTTGTAAAAATGTAATTTTATTAACATAATTATAATATGGTTTAGTAAAAATGAAATTGGTTTATAGATATCCTAAAAATGTAAATACTTATTATTTGATCTCACGCAGCGTGTCCTCACCAGTACCATTGTCACAACTCGATATCACTACGTGGGATGGTGTGACATTTAATATCTATTTTCATATAACTGCCGGATATTTCTTGTAGTAATGGTAATACGCTGTGGCGTGGTAGGGGAATTGAAATGAAAACTTGAATTTATCATCTGCTGCTGTCAATGTTATTAGACAACTTGTTTAGTGCTTATTTTATTTGTATTCATTTCTATCTATATATTTTATATTTATATAAAAAAATATTATTAATATATTATTATTTTGTTTGGGATTTTGTATTATATAATGTGTGTGTGTGTGTGCGTGTGTGTGTGTGCGTGTGTTTGTATGTTATCGATATACACGCGTATCAATATACCTAATTATATATTTCCTTATTAAATTATTATTTTATTCTTATGTAGGTACATATTACCTAAAGCCAATTATGAGTTCATTCCTACATCAATACGTTGGTAAGTCGTAACAAATCTTATAATAAATGTAGTAGAAGTATTAGTGTTAGACAAGTTAATTTAATTGAATAAATGATTTGCAGTGGGCGTAACAGGAGTGCTGTGAGCTCATGCAGAGAGACACGACCTCCAGGCACCATTACGTGTTCAAATCACACCTTCACTATTTCTATAACCATCATTTTATTACACGACTGTTCTTGAATCAGTGGGGGGTTATTGGTTCTGATATTAAATTAATTTGTCGTTTTCAATTCACTCACCGATAATTTTTAATTAATTCACTTAATTTGCGAAATCTATTAAACAAAAGTTCAAACCAATTCAATACGAAGACGTAACCGCATTAAGTTCATTTACATTTGACTGTTTGTTTTCCCGCGCTTGACGTATGGCCTCATAAATAACAGGCCTCGGGCTTTCCAATTACGTTTCCATTCTAAAACAAGCAACGGCACAGACTAAAAATAAATCTACAATTATTAAGTTGCAATACAAAACGGCACAGACTAAAAATAAATACAATTATTAAGTTATTGCAACTGCAACTTCCAGATTGTCATGTACCCTACCATAACAAAATATATTTATATATATATGTATTTTATATGACAAATATTGACATCTCAAAATATATGACAACTTTAGATACGAGTGAATGACTTTATAGTTTTTTTTTAATTTTTGTACTTGATTGAATTCTTGGTGATTTTGACTAATCGTCTCAGTTTAAAAAAAAAGAATCCGCCGCATTAAATCCTTTTTGTATATTTCGGTTAACCCTAATTGAGTCGGAGGTAAGAGGTTAATTTCTTATATATAGATAAATTATTGTTCTCTTATGCAAATGATTTGAAGCGGGTTTTGAAAATAATTAAACAAGCGCCTCGGGCGGATTGTTTGAATAGTATTTGTGAATGTTTTATGTGATTAGGAAGTTGATATTTAATATAATGACCTGTAACTAAAATTATTTATAAAAGTATTAACTTTCTATTTGGTATCAACGAATTTTGTAATATTTTTGTCTATAAACATTTCTGAACGTAAGCACTCTGCTACGATATTAATCAAATGTATAATGTTTAATTATTTAATTGTTTTTTCTAAAAGTATATTAAATTGCTAATTTTTTCATTTATAAAAAAATAAAAAGTTTACGGACATTTTATTGGCATTAACAAATATATTTACCTATTTAATTCCAACCCTAGAGATAATCTATAAATTACAATAGAATACGTTTAACATTATATTAATATATGTAAATATATTAAAATAACCCCACCACAGCCGAGGGCGTGCACACAAACAAACGCATCTTTCACAATCATGTAATATATTGTGTAGTGTCGATAAAATAAAATATTTCTTTCAATACAACGAACTCCATTTAGCAATTAACTTAACAAACAAAGGTAATATATTGTGGTTAAATTTCAATACAAGATGGCGCTCAATAACTTGTGACGTCGCCTTAAGATACATGTCAAATTATAAATTATCGATTGCCAGTTTAAAAAATATTTATCCTGTATTGCCATTGCGTACGGTTGACGAGTTTCATATTCATATTTTATTAATAATAATTGATTATTCTGTTTTGTTTAGTATTCATATCTTTTTAATATTTAAAACAATATTTTTGCATACTTCTAATTATTGAATTAAGTATTTATTAACCCGGTTACATGTTTAAAATATATGGAATAAGATCAGTAACATATATCTATTGCATATAAAAACTTTTTGAATTAATATATTTTTTAATAGAATAAGATCTAGTAACTTCCATTTTGGTGCATATAAAAACTTTTTGAATTATATATATATTTGAATACGCTATACCATATAGGATAATGTGAGCGGTGTGAATGATGGTTCAGAGACGGTATAGCTGCTCTCAGCGGGTCGTCGGATTAATAATTGTTTAATAAGACCCTCATTAAGCGGACTTTAGTTATGGCGTAGCACCTTTGTACAGACGGACACGACTTTTATTTTATATATCATTCATTATTTTTGATATACACCACACAATTTAAACAAAGTTTAAGATTAATTTAGTATTATATTAATATTTCTAGTGCTTAATATTTCAATTGTAAACTATTAAAGTGAAGTATAATTATACATTATTTATACATTTAAAGATAATGAACGCGATTGTACTTATAAATGAATGCAATGGATCGCCCGAGGCGGTGGGCGGATGGGCGGAGGTCTGGGCGGCCCGCCCTCGCTGATTAAACAGTAATACCACAAATTAACTTAATATAAAAAAATATATATTTTTTATGGTTAATTATTTTTATGTAGAATTAAAGTACATCTTTTTTATATATAAAATTGAAGTGTCTGTTTGCAATTCCAAATTAACAGATCTCATTAAATTTTTATGAAATACGTAAGTTATGTGAAAAAATATTGGTTTTTTATTCAATATTTTCTGTCTGTCTGTTTCTTTGGTTGTTCGGGCTAATCTCTGAAACAGCTGGACCGATTTTAATAGGACTTTCACTGGAGGATAACTAGTGTTACAAAAAGTAACATAGATACTTTTTATTTATAAAACATATTCCATTCAAGTCATTGGCACAGCTAGTTAGAATATGAATCTATCATTAATACGAATACATAAAAAACTTATCTATATTATAAACAGACTTACATATGTCTGTCACTGTCTATTTTATTACTGTAACATATATTAAGTGATAATAAAACGAAACTTTCCAACCCTTTATATTTCTACCCTAATATAGAATAAATAAAAATATTCTGAATGTACCATATTTCGACCATTGACATCAGCAACTGTTTCATCCAATTAGAGCATCATAAAATAAAATTTAATTTATTTTACCCTCACTCACGCGTTAATAAACCTTATGTTTAAGAAATACGGTTGAAAATACCTTAACAGGTTTAACATAGCGGCAAATTCGAAATCCAATATGGCGACGAAACATAGCTCTCATTAGGAAAAACAAATCAAAATAATTAGGCCATAAACCCCGCCATGTTCATTGTTATGTAATTTTATAGATTGACTTTTATTACCGTTTTGATTGTTACAAATTTGTTTATTGAGGCGGTGTTTTTTTTATTTGATTTCGTGTTTTTTGTGTTTTGATAATGAATTAAGACGTTTCGAGTAAAATTATATGGATTAGTACGTATTTTAAAGTAATCTAAGATATGATATAACGTTAAAGTTAAATTCAACTCATCACTGCACCAGCACCGAAACTCGCCATTAAATTTAAGAGAAATATTTTATTTTTTGTGTATTTATAAAATATAATTTAAATAATTTAAATAGTAAATACCTATCGCCATAGTGTGTGTCAGTTCTGTAATTATTCGAATGTCATATGTCACTAGCCGCCATTTTGTACGCCATGTCATATAAGTCAAATTCCTCCATTTAAAAAAATATTTGAATTTTTTCAACTATAATAATTTCTAATTAACAAACGTTTCTAGTTTTCAACTAAACATCGAGAAGATAAAGTTATAAGCATGCTTGTGGTTATTTGATTTGTGTTTTGGGTTCTATAATTATAAAAGTCAGTAAATTGAACACGGCCACTTAATAAAATTTGTTCCTTTATAATGTAATCAAACAATTTTCCCAAACCCTTCGTTAGAGTTTAGGATGAGTCATTGGTACCATGTCTTCATGGTGTATTAAGGTTATAAGTAATTAAATTAATCTGTGGAGGCGCCAGACTATACTTTCTAAATTTTAGACCATTTATATATAATATATATATATATGTAAGTTATTTATTAAACAAACACTTACAAGGAACATAAGTGTCTAGCAAAATTTTATTCGTCTTTAAGACTTTAATATCTCAATCGCAATTGTCCGTATCACAGAACTAATGCGATAATATTGCAAAGCGATTAAAATTGTATTTTTCATGCGAATTTTATTGGCTTTAATTTTTATAGCGTACTTCATTTAATAAATCACACTGTTTCATTAAAATATCGATTATCAAATCAAGTCGGTGCATTCATTTCCTTTATATTTTTAATACTCTCAAATTACAGACAATTGTACACACTGTATCCAGACAAACATGTTTACTTACCCACCTGTAGTTATCGTAAAATTATCGAGCGATTACAGGATAAGGGACTAAAAAGTATTAAGTTGAAGAACTCGCGGGCTCACGGCTCACGGCTCACGGCTCACGGCTTTCGCCAAAGAATGTAATTAACAGAACACCAATAAAAATAATTGGGAACAAAAAGCGATCCGCTCTGAGCCGACATTTATTACTTTGATTGCCCCTTGTTATTGTTATGGGTTATGTCTGAGCACGGACTGACACACGGCGCGACGCTGTGTCTCACTGTGTCAGGATACAATCACTCATCACACGTTCAGTGTATCGTGTCCGTGTTGATGGAAAACGATATTGTTATCATTTATGGATCCTCGTGACGCTGTTCCAGGACTTTTATATTAAAAACAGTATTGTCTTTATAGTGCTATAACATTTCGTTATATTTATTAATAACTAATCCCTTACTATTATACCATTTTATTTTATTGTTATTTAATTTATTGTGATATATTATATTAACGCAAAAGTATAGAGAGAGTAGAAATCTGATTTCTTCACAAGACAATACCACTATGATAGATATTTTCATATTTTCTTCTCTAAATGTCAGATTTTGTACAAATTAAGTATTTATGTTAACGTAAAATGTAAAACAAAATACTATACTATCTAAATAATTAATATATCATTAAAATACTAAAAATCATTACATTTTAACCACCATAATTATATACTTAGGTTTTTAACCCATTTTTGCACATTTTTCTTATCTTTTAAAGATAAGGATGTTGATAATGACTTGGTGATAAATAACGTAAAATAAAATACATTGTTGTAATTTTTTTTTTTTGTATTATTTTATATATTTTTTTATTTATATAAATAAAGTATCCTTTATGTGTAGAAATAGTAATTTGTGTTTAACTTAAACCTCGTACTATAAACCAAATAGTTTATTATTTTAATTTACTGTTTTTCTAATTATTATAATAAATATTATAAAATAAAATTTTCATAAATTAAATCTTTAATTTTAATTTCACTGTTATGAATTTGGAAAAGATACCTTTCCAAATTATTTATCCAAACTCGTAATAGTTCTGAAAATAAATATTAATTTGTCTTTTCTTTTCTATAAACTAAATATGTATTTTAAAAATACCTTACAATTATGTTAAAGTAATTTATTAATTATCAAAAATTTTATGAGTTTGGAAAAATACTTTTCCAAATTATTTTTTCCAAAGTCGTAACAGTATTAAAAATAAAGTTTCCTTTATAATCCTTTCTTTTATGTAATAGCAATTTACTACTTGTTATCCGTCCGTGTGTTGTGTCATTAGTCCGTGGTCTATTTGATACTATTGTAATGTCTTATTTGGTCTAATAATGTCATTTCGTTTAGTGGTTCGATAGATATATAGTTATATAGTTACATAGATATATATATAGATAGCTAAAAGCTAGTGGATCTTACAATAACGGAGAATATACTTAAAATAACAGATTAAATTACTTTATAACATGTGTTTAGGATTATTATATAATTAAAAAATTTTCTGAATTATTCATATTAAATTTGTATTATGATTCCTACATTATATATTTAATTTTATTTATTTTAAAATAATATATATAATAGCTTAATTGCCTGTTTGGTAATTTTTCAATATTTTTCCGCTGGTCCGTGGTTTGGTGTGAGATAAATAGATAAGAATAAAACTAAACTAGTTTTATTCTTATCTATTTATCTATCAACTATATCAATAATATATTCTTTTAATATGTCCTATACTTGTAAGTTATTTTTATATAAAATAAGTTGTTAAAAACATGATTATTGTGTATTTTTATATATATAAAATGTACTACAAGAATACACGAAGTACTATTCGAGTAAATTGTTTTATATTAAAAAGTTACTTGACATATAATTAAAGTATCAAAAGTAATAAAATTAAAAGCCGACGTCACCTCGACGTCACCTCGACGCACGAGACCCTAACAACATATAATTTTTACAAATTACATGTACCTTTTAATTGATTTTATTAAAATGCGGGCGTTTTTGCAAAATTAATTTAATAGGTATTTCGTGACATTTGTGGCAAGGAAATATCTATCGTCGTTTAATATTTTTTCTTTTATTTACTGTTTTTTTTAATAATATTATTACGTGAATAGTATTTTTAACTTTTTAAAATATATGTTACATAACCGCCAATCCTGTATAATCAATGCCGCCAACTTAATAATTTGAAGAAATGTAAAAATACTTTTTAGACCGACCGTCTTCTTGTCAAATGTTTTTTTTTATCAAAGCGCAGGCTGAGACTTTCAACCATGCAGTCTAGTCAACAATTTTTGATGAGAATTCAGATTGAATTGAATACATCAAATTAAAGCCTCTAAAATATACTTTATATATAATCTTTTGTTATAATTTAAATTAAAATTTTAAAATAAAGGTTATATTACCAATAAGTTCATTACAATTTACTTAGTCATATTTTTAAAGCATTATATTAAAAAATAAACAAACATAAATTCCAGATAATAAATAATTAGTTATACAAACTTTACGATAAATACCTTTTAACCGAAAAAAAAGAATATTTTTTCCCTAAATTTCAAGTCATTGTTAGAGTTCAATTAAAAATCATATTTTTTTAAATTGTCATAGACTCGGTATCCATATTGAAATAAAAAAGTAATTGAAATTGATATTATAAGGAAATAATTACACAATGTTTTAGAGGCCGAGATCACGTACGTACAACCTTATTATTAACTAAACCGAGCGGTTTCCTAAAGCAATAAAATTAAAGGATACTTACATATGAATGTAAAAACATAATTGAATTTTCGGAAAGCAATAAGTGATGTCCATTTTGAATTATATTTTATGGACGTTACCCGCCATTTTGTGTCATTTACTTAACCTGTTATAAACATTAAAACGCGGGATCAAATTGGTCTGTATGTATTTATATGTACTTTTGACTGGAAATTATATATTGGACCTTATTTTGAAGGAATAAAGATTACTTTTGATTGAAGATAAAGATATTTGATAAGAATATTAAAAAAGGTATTTACTTACTTAAAATAGTTGAGAATTTCATGGAAAAATACTAGTAAATTTGTATTAATACTATTACTATATCATGTACGTATGTGTGTGTGTGTATGTATATGTATGTATGTATGTATGTATCATCTTATACGAACCCAACCCAACATTACGTTGAAACCCTATCAATATTTTATTTAGTACCTCATCTTCACATCATTACGATATTCAATCAAATATTAGAGTAAAAGAAACACGTACGTATAATATACGAGTATGTATTGAAATTGAAAACGAAAATCGCGAAATAAGAGCGAGATACGTGCCGCTATTTAGCACCAAAAGACGGTATTCGAAACCAAACAACCATCCACAATCGAAACTAATCGAATATTTAGTTCGGTAATACCATCTCGGTATCACGACCGTGTACAGCGAACCACATCATCAATATTTACACATAGAAAAATAAACCGTAAATCCATGCAATACGGTTGATATTACACAATCAATGCGTGTTAAATTGAGTCGCCCAGCGTACAGAGTTGTCGAGTGCAACTATTTCTTTGGGATATATTAAATTATAGATAGGAGTGAAAATCTTTAATGCTGCTCAGTGCCGTGGGAGTATCATTTGCTGATACATCACGACCGCGGTAATGCTCTGCAATCATCACATTAGCGTTTCTTTATACACTCTAAATACAATAAGGTTATAACTTCCACTACCAAAAATATTTACTTTAAATTTAAATTCGAATATATTATTAATTTAACTGAAATTACATTAAAGTGATATGAAGCAAGTGCAACTATAAGGCACTTGCTTGTTCTAGACTATAAGGCACTTGCTTGTTCTAGATGTAAATGTACACACAGCCTAATTCATTCAACTTAAGACAATAGCATTACTGTCGTGTTAGGGACTGTTCCACTCAGAGTGCTCCCTAATGTTATGAAGTTTTCATATTTCATAGACAATATAGATTTTTTTATTTGTTAATGGGTTCTGTAGAATTATTTTATTATATAACTCCAATGATTTTTATATGATAACATTTAACACTAAACCTACCAAGTACCGGTCAAATTGACCGTTCTTAAACTTTTGTAAAACTTACACATTCTTAAACGTTATAATATCGTTATCAAACTACATGACAATTCTTAGAATATGCATATAATATTTTCTTCACTCTTTACTTTTAGTTATTTCCATTATTACCTGCGTTATATAATAAAATAACTTTTAATTACCGGTCAATTTGACGGCGTGCGGTAGGCACAGGTATGCAAGAATTGTCGGTAGGTTTAGTGTTAATGTATGTGTAATTTGATATTTATATGATAAACTTAGTATAATCTTCATCTTATCTTCTTTAATACATTAATATTATTAATAAGCTTATTATAGTGCTAATGAGCACTTTTAGATCATTATTAGTATCCTTATTAAAGTTAATCTTATAGCTTATATCTCAGTAATCATTCATACTAAGAATAAAAACTCATTTTCTTCTTGCTTAGTTCATCCTTTTTTCTTTTAAGATTTCTTATTCTTTCTAAAAGTTACCTGGAAGATATTTTTTTTACAGTCAGACAAAGGTTTATAATAAAACAGTACTTTTATGATCATTACATCTCATAGTGTTATGTAGTATCTTAAAATAAAAAATAAATTAAATTAAATTAAATTATTATTTTAGATTGCTGATAATTTATATATGATATTATATTATGTTACATGTAGATAAAAAATATGACGAATATACATATATTTTATTTTGTATGTCCGTGTATAACTTTGCACATTACCTAAAAACTAATAAATACCTTAAATCTAAAAAACATTAAGACTTAAAGCAATTTATGGTACACGCTGAAATATCATGGAGTAACTAATTAAATAATAACTACAAAACAAAATGCCTGCATCAGTTAAATAAATTTATTTAAATTACAATTTAATATATGGCATTATTATATAAATAAATAATACTATAATATATTAATTTCAATAAATATTTTATTATCGTAAACCCTGTGTTTTAGCTAGTTTTTAATATAAAAGTTTTACAAAATTCTTACGGAACCCTAAAACCTAAGTTAGCACAACTAATGTAAGAGTAATGAGCTCCTTATCTGAATAATTAAAAGTCGATTTAGTGTGCTTTCTACATAATCTTAGATCTGTGACATGACTAACTGGCCGCGTCGGAGCTATCAATCATCACCACTAATGTATTGTTACATACAGATAGACAGATCCAAGGGATATCAAAATTATTTAAGATATTAATGTAGGTTTTATAATGCAATGATTATTTTATTTAAGTATAATTCTATTAACAGTTTAAACTCCATTTCTGTCATATCAATCCTAAATATCTAGTTGTTATATTGCTCACTAAATATTGTCGTTTCTGAAACAGTCAGAATAAAACCCCGGCTGAGTTGTTGTGTTTCTTCTCAGAACTGTGTTTGGACCTCTTAGTCTAATTTTAAGTTAGAGTGTCTTTACAGAAAGGCTTATTTTTATAAGTATGGTATCAAAATAATCCTAACACATCAAATTGAAACTCAAGTGATCACTGGTATTGATTACAGAAGTTCACAAGTCATCACAGGTATTAATTAAACAAATACACAAGTGATCACAGGTATTAATTATACAAGTACACAAGTGATCACAGGTATTGATTTTACAAGTACACAAGTGATCACAGGTATTAATTATACAAGTACACAAGTGATCACAGGTATTGATTTTACAAGTACACAAGTGATCACAGGTATTAATTATACAAGTACACAAGTGATCACAGGTATTGATTTTACAAGTACACAAGTGATCACAGGTATTAATTATACAAGTACACAAGTGATCACAGGTATTAATTATACAAGTACACAAGTGATCACAGGTATTAATTATACAAGTACACAAGTGATCACAGGTATTAATTATACAAGTACACAAGTGATCACAGGTATTGATTTTACAAGTACACAAGTACACAAGTGATCACAGGTATTGATTACAAAAGTACACAATTGGTCACAGGTATTGATTACAAAAGTACACAAGTGATCACAGGTATTGATTACACAAGTACACAAGTGATCACTGGTATTGATTATACAAGTACACAAGTGATCACAGGTATTGATTACACAAGTACACAAGTGATCACTGGTATTGATTACAAAAGTACACAATTGATCACAGGTATTAATTACACAAGTACACAAGTGATCACTGGTATTGATTCAAAAGTGAAAAATAAATAAATAAATAAAGAAACCTTTCGCAAATTTTTCTCGTTTCTTCTCTCAAATATACCACAAATATTCAAAGTACCTCCGTATCTCAATAATTAGCAACATTGTTAACAAGTCATGAAGGAGGCACGGTAATGAAGACATAAAATATTTTTTACTTTACACATTATTTAATAGCTGTTTCGTGAACATGGTTTTACAACACCATTAAATGGAATCGTTGTTAACAATAAACTGTAACTTGATTTAGCACAGACTCTACAATGTATATTGATAGAGATGTAGAGCGACTCTACATTTTTATTCAAAGTATGTGTTTAATTGTTATTACTTAGTATATTAGCTACATGTTTTAAAGAGTTTATTTTATACTCAGTTCATGTATCAAATGTAATTTCAATAAAAAATATTAGAAAATAAATCTTATATAACATTTCTGTGAAATATTTATCTCCGATCTTCTCAAAATTACTTAAGTTACATATCTACTAGATAATTAAGTAATGGTTAAAAATATTAATCTTTGCAAAGAGGTTTATAAGTTTAACTTAAATAAAACGGTTTATCTTATCGAATTATCATTTTTAAGTCTTATTAAGATATTGGCATTAAAAATGTTATGCTTTTTGTTACGTATTTACTTGTAGCTGTCATGTAAAATATATATGTAGTACGAAGTCGCGTGTCTGTAATAGTGTTATATTATAAACGAATAAACGCACGGGTTCTAGTTTTTTTTTATTTAAACATTTTAATTGAAAAAGCCGAGGTCCAATTTCAAAGTGGGCGATCATTTACGTTCCCACCATTCGTGCGCCAAATATCGTATTAATAGTGTCATGTCTTCCTTTTTCGTTAGAGATGAGACCAATTGATTCGACTGACGACGACGCAGTTTGTTTAACTCGACCGAAACTTAACAAAACGATGAATACAGAATTCAATCCCGGCTCCAGATTCAAAAAAACACAATCTTTACAACGATTTTCCAATATCATCAACCGTTGCTGGTTTTAAATTACTGTCCGAAATATATTCTTAAAAAATACAGCAATGTATCGAAAACAATAATAAGATATCAATGTATTGAAATGTCGTGGTACAAGCGGATGGTCTGAAAAACGTAGTCATCACGAGCGGATGCCGGTCAAAAATGGCGGTGATAATGGTATTTGTTTGTCGATTTATCCGTTTTGGACGTTTTGTAACTCGATTTGCTTTTTGTGGGTACGCCACAAAGGTAAATAAATTTTGTTAGTTCGTTCCGAGAACTTCGTGACGCGTTTCGGTGGTACCGTGGTGGATCAATTAGTTGTGATTAAAACAAATATTGAGTTACTGTTTCGTCTCGGATGTGGAGTCGTGGGCTACGCTTGTTCAGTGCTGGATGTGAGATAAATCATCAATTGAATTATTCAAATCGTGTAGATCATTTACAGGTCATTTCAATGTCAGTATTGAAAATTCTTTCCCAAAAACGAGACACATTGTTTTGTATCTTTTTATATCAGTCGCGGATGTAAAGTCGTGGGCTACGCTTGTTCAGTATTGCTTGTTCAGTTGAAAGATAAATCATCAATTGAATTATTCAAATCGTAGGTCATTTGCAGGTCATTTTAATGTCACTATTGAAAATTAAATCCGAAATTCATTTTTAATAATTATTTCTATTATACATCTATGAGGCTAATGCAAACGCAATCAATGGTGACACAAAAAAAGAATATTTCCTGACAATTTATTTTAAATTAAGCAAAAAATTAACTAGTGTTAAAAATGGAGTCCGAGTGTCACATCCGGCTTCGAGGTGACATTGAAAAAACTATAATAATATAGTAATTGATTTCGGTGACCGCAGACGGTTTGACGATTTTGAGTATTCAGACCACAGACTAGGATATAATAAGGATTTACCTCTTCTTGATATATATGTTTTGGTGTTTATAAAAACGAGGTTTACAAATAAGGTTTTATCTATTTACAAAATGTTATTCTTTTCTGACCTTTGTCATTTGTTTTTCGAAGTGTTAACACACTTCTTATATTATGTGCAATTTAATTAATTATTTACAAGGTATGTATGTATGATAATAAAACGATTTTTTAAAATAAAAGTAGCCTAAGTTACTCCTTATAACATCAACTATCAGCCAGTTAAAGTCCTGTTGAAATCGGTCCAGCCCTTTCAGAGATTAGCCAGGCCAAATAGTCACACAGAAAATTTAGAAATATATATTTTTATGTACGTATATAGTTTCATATGCATAGTGAAAAGCTGCTAATTTGGAATTACAAACATTCACTCAAATTTTATTTTTATATATATATATATATATATATATATATATATATATATATTATATATATTATCAAAAATAGTCGGAAGTGCCATGTAGTGTCTGAAGTTATTAATATTATTGCAATACTGCGAATACACTAATTGGTCGGATGCGCGTAATTTTTTTTCTAACACTACAATTTCCTGTTGTTGAGAATTAAAGTCAGAAAAGGTTGCATTGGGTTCCGTAATACTATAAAGACAATACATTTGAACAACTAATTTGAACCTATATTATATTTTTAACGATTCTTCAATTATATCTGAATATTTGTTGTATAATTAATATAATTATTATAAAATACAATGAATGACACTGAATCCTAAAATGTAATAAAATAACCCCCTAACTAAATTGACACGATCGCGCGAACGCAAAATAACAATTATGAGGACAGATCGTATCTCCGTAATTTCGTGAACACAAATTTAGTTCGGTAATTGCGGCGGTTTTATTGTATTATTTACACAAATAAAAACATTTATTTTTACATTTTCCCAAAATTAAATATGGGCTAATTCTGTAGGTGCGGGAATTACATCGCGTTCCGTTTAAGGACGCCCGCAGACGGATTAGATGTCTGTTATGCAATTAGAACGATTTTTAATTATATATTTAACTAATTATAATTTATATTTTATATGAAAAATATATCTATTACAGAACACGCCGTTCCTAATACGACTTCTATATAAATTAGAAACAAAATTATTTACATTTTTTCACATTACACTCTTTCTTGTATATAAAAATCTTTAATTTTTAATGGTGTACTTCCTGACTCTTCTCAATCTATACCTTGGGAATAAAGTTTATGTATATATATATATATATACAAACTAATTAGTTGGAGTGTGTGGCCGTCCTGCGCAGAGTTTGTTATCGCCGCTTTATTATTCATGTGTTATTACTTGAGTAATTTGTGTCATTCGTGTAATTACGCGGAGGAAATCCTTGTTATTTTGTCATTTGTGTTCTAACGTCGGTTTGTTTATCTGACGCCGCGATTGTGTTTAGTTCACGATCATTATGAGGACAATGGTTTAAATATTTTAATGTAACAATAACATTATATAGAATTTGATATATTTGTTATACAATATCAATTTTAATTATTATTTTAGTTGCTACTAGTTAACGGGTAATATTAAATTAGATTAAAGTTTTCCTAGTACATATATATTATTATAACATTTTGTTTCCTGAATTATAATATGTACAATTAAGCTGTATCGTGTTTATATAACCTCGGATTGGAGATCGGTTATAAATTTTGGTCATAATCTATCTAGATATCTAAAGAAAGAAAATAAAAACGAGACAACAGTTAGGAACGTCTAAAAATGTTAAAATATGCATAACAAACGTCGACGTAACTAAAAATAATTATAAAAATATCATAAAGAAATCTTAATTTTGAATCAGATGTCTTTTTAATAGTCTTAATTACGCAACCGGTGTCATAATTAGGATTAGTTCATAATAAGTTGTAAGATGACAATGTGTGTATTCGTTGAATATTATTAATAATTTTATTATGTATTAGGAGTAGTAATACATTATAAAATTATTCGTATTAGTTGAAGGAAAAAGAATATATATTAAAAAGCATTAAGAGAGAGAGAACAACACAATACAAATCAATAAGGCCTAGCCATCTGTGATGATTTCAAAACATCCGATATCACGATATCATCCCGGTAATCGAATCGAGATCAGTTCGTACTTAATGATATCTAGTCCGCAGTTAGGCTTTTGACGCGTCTGACAAACTCTTATATCGTGACTCCGGCCAGTAAAGTCGGTTTGTTGATAATGTCAATTAGCGGTATCGAAGCATAGACCCGTATCAACTTATCCGGGCCGACCCGAGCGCCTGTCGCCATATCGGAGCTTCGCTATTGGTCGGAGTGCCTCTGGGCGGAGCCCGGGCCCGCTACACTTTTTATTATACACTTGTAACGTGCGTAGGCGATCGCCGTTCATCCTTTATTCTCTACCAGTCGATTGAAGGCGTTGGTGTGTAATAGTTTATCACTCAACAGTGGAACGTCACGGCGTGTTTGTGGCGTTTATGAGCTGTAAATCGGTCGACGGCTGTGACTTTTAAGGACTTGATTGAGGGAGTTATTGTGTTACAAGTTCATTTTGGGTAAGTTTCGTTTTATGGTTATTTTATTGGTTACTCTTAAAATGTTTGTAATAATTTTAATTACGTTTTTGATTAATGATCACTGCTCTGGTGTTTCTTTTTTTACTATTATTTTTTAATTAATATCAGTATTGAAATACGTTTACGAATTTGAGAGTATATTTCTTTTTTTCTATTAGTTTTTAATTAATATCGAAATACAAATACGAAGATAAACAAATATATATTTATTTTGTTATTGTTATGAATATATTTACATAAATTATAATAATATTTTACATGGACACTAAAAATAAATTCGAACTTTGAGCTTAAGGAAATTATTATTACCGTAAACATTGTAATTATTCAAATAATTTTACGAACAGATAAATTTGTTTACGTAATGTATTATACATAATGAATCATTGAATATTATGAAGTGGTTACAATAACAATAAGTGGTATTTCCAAATATAAAAAATCCCACGGTGGGTAATAACATATTAAAATTAATTATTAATTAAAATAATCAGTTCACTTCTATCGTGACTCGCCCGAGAGTCATTACTCAAAGCGTACATCAAGGTAACGCGAAGGCGCCCGTCATATTTTTCACTCAAAACGCATGTCTGATATTTTAAAAGCATTTGCATAATTAGGTGAATTTTATTGCTTTATTGAATTAGGACCGATGTCAGACCCAAAATTGAAAGCAGCGGGGGTCCATGTGTTGTTAATTTTGTTTATAGCTCGTATTATGGTCAGCTTTGAATTTTATTCCCATATCTCATAGTCTATAAACGCTGTTAGATCGTGTATTAACAACAATGGCTCTCTGTTATTGATCTCATTTTTATTGCGAGGGCCGTATCGTTCAAGATATCGTTAGTTCCATTTATTGTCCACTAAACTATGGTAGTCGGTTGATTTAAAACACCATTCAGTCGGGTTGTTCAATTTTATTAATTTCATTTTCTATTACAATACCCATTGCTATTGTCGTAAATTTATTTGAATTATATTCGATCTTTTTATCTTTTATTTTTGTTACGTTAGATATTTTATTGTTAGAATTCAATTCATAAATATTTTGTTTTTAATTTAATTCCTAAAGACTTTGATATTTGTGTACTTATTCAGATAAAAGTTGTTTATCTTTCAACAATTATTCCATTGAATGACGTTTCTCAATCCGACGCACAAAATTGCTTCCAACTGGATATCTTCATTGGATTTTTAAGCTGCCTCACGTATTTCTTCAGTGTTCACTAAATTGAGTTCTCACACCACAATGGCTAAACAAAAATTTTTTACTAAAGGGTTGACCGATCTCAATTCGATTAACATTACCGATTTTAATAGGCCCCTAGCGTGCCCTTGGACGTTGATGAAGTCGGTTACTCGGGATGTTTTCATCGGTAGATACCCTCGCCGTGACTTGCGGAAGCCGAATCGCGGGCATTGATTGTATTAGACTTAATTAGATCTTAATTAACATTTCGATTTTTCTCATTACACGCTACTCTGAGCTACCAGCGGCGTGTGTAATGGGAAAGTCGATTCAAGATCATATCTCTGTTCTTTGATGTCAGTTATTTTTTTTTGTTTCATTATTCAGTGATGAAATTAGATCATATTTTTTATTTAGATTGATTGTAACGATTAGTGATTTTTAATGTTTATGAGTTTCATTTTGACTTAAATTATGTGCTGTAATTACAAAGATTATTATACTAATTATTTCGATATCTCTTTTATTATTGATTACTGTATTTAAAATTGGTATTTTATCATCAAACAGCATACAGTTTGAAGAGAATTGTTTATCGTTAACTGTTCTTCCAATGTTTTTCCTTTCTCACTTAGCGGTCTTTATGTCATATATAAAATACTTTAAGGTCACGGTCCTAAAACATATGTCTATCGTATTTTCATGGGTAATAAATAAAACATTCTTAGCATGTCATCGGATTTAAAACTTTATTGTGTCGTAATAAGGAGGTGTTAGATATAAGGTAGCAGACAGACGTCCGTCAAGGGTGAGTCAGACACTTTGGTTATCAGGTTTGGAGGTTATAATCCGGGACAACATTAATACTTAAGCCTAATGGACAAAAAATATAATCCATATTCTGACAGTTAAAATGGATTGCAAAATGGCTGTCCTCACCTAATATGTGTATTGTTTATAGTTACATAAATTTAAAGTATTAGTAGTATTTACATATACAAATAAAAATGTTGATAGCTTATAAAATTATACTAACTTTGACGCGCAACTTTGCGTATAAAGTAAGTTTTGTCTCTGCGTTGTATAGGTACCTTAAATATTGGTAATAACATGAAATATTTAACAAATTATGGACTTAAACAATCCTATAACTAAGAATCGAATCACTGCTTCTCACTACAAGGGCACTTAGAAACAGAGAAATGTTATTATCCAAAAGACTCTCACTAGTCACTGATATCTGGATTTACACCTAATTAGTCAAGTGTAAAATGACAAACGGACAGATATTCTAATCCCGACGGCGCCTGATCTCACTCTATTATTACTAAGATTATAACAATCTCTTGCATCCGGTCAATGTTGTCTTTTGTTTGACAAATATTTGTCTTTGTATTGATTTTTTTATATTTCAGCTACCGATTTGTGTATTTCTCGAAAACTTTCTTTTAAATCCTAATTCGAGATTATTTATTGTATTGTAAATTTAAATTAACCCTCTCATGGGAGAGATTAAGAAAATCTACTAATATTATACAGGAAAGACTTGTAAGTTTGTTTGTGAATAGGATTTTTTTGGAATATTAAGATGATATTGGATTTTTTTCGCATTTCATAACAATTTATATTACGTAAAAGCTTTTTATAAGTTCAAGAACTTTTGAAACCTTTTCTTTCGTTTCCCTCCAGATTAATTGCTTTTATAAAAAAAATATTTCAAATACTAATTTTCTATTTATATTAATAAAATTTATTACCAATATATAATAGATATTTCAATTAACTGATAGATTAATTAAAATATAATTATCATGTCCTACGGGAAGTGTAATTCATTGAACCATAAATTTATATTGAATTTTATTGCTAAATAGTTAATTGAAACGTGGTTACAGCAGTTTGGTATAATGAATAGATTATAATATATATAACTAGTTTATATATATAATTTAACCGATAAAGCTCAACCCGAACAGTTAAAGAGAACTGGAAAAAAATATTAGAGCCATTTTAACTGAAGTATTCCAATCTATTAGATTCATTCAACCATTACATTGAATTCTTTAATTTAATATTTATTTTATCTTTTGTTTGTTTATAAAAATTACTTTAGTTTAGTACATTTTTATGTCATTTAGCTTAAGTTATAAGAAATAGTTCTTCAAATTTCGTGGACTTTTAAAAAAGCGCAACATTCGTAATGGTATTTTAAATTGTGAAAATCCAATAATCAGTTAAAGTATCCTTTTTTTAAGAAAATATATATAATGAAGTCTGTCCGTCCGTAAGACAGATGTCACGGCAGGTGTCGTCACGCTTCATAGAGAACCTCGATGGAAAAACTATAGATAGAATATTATCTACTAAACTATATCTATAGATAATAGAAATACGCTGTAAATATATTTACTTTTACGTACTTTTACGTAAATTTACATGTAATAAATAGACCAAATGTTTTGAGTCCGTTTTTCTGTTTGCAAAACACGTAAGAATATATATTTTAACCAATATCTATAATATTTTTACAAATTTGATCTAATTTGGATTACATTAATCATTATCAAAATATTATATGAAATAATTTATCACAAAAACACGTACTATTGATTCCGAAATTATCAATTATTTCTTCAAACCTCACTTTAATTAAATAGTCCAATAATTAAATGGATTAATTGAAAAAAAACAATCTTTTGTTCCGATTTAACAGATAATTAACAGGTCGTTAAATTATAGTAAAATAACAGTCACTTAATAAGATTTTGGTTACACTTCACTAATTATTAATTTATTCACGTCACACGGTTGTCGAGTGTGATCATTGCTTAATAGCTGATATACTATGAATATGAGAGAAAAGTGAAAAATATATTGAATTAACTCAACGAATTTATTTATTTTATTCTTCATTACACAATACACTAAATATTGCTAAAAGGCGGGCTTAATGCAACCAAATCAATATCCACCAGCAAATAGTAACATGACATGTATACAGACATTGGTAGGCAAAAAAAGATAAAGATACATAATATATTCATTAATATTTATTAATTTAAATTCGAAAATCGGAGACGTAGTTCTTATATCAATCATTTCTGAAAGGAGGTTTACATAAATAAAAACTCCTTGGTAATATTTGTACGTTAGTACATAGAAAAGGAATCTTTTCTGAAAGGAGGTTTACAGAAACGTATATATCACATAGAAAAGAAATCATTTCTAAAAGGAGGTTTACAAAAATAAAAACTCCATGGTAATATTTGTACGTTATCACATAGAAAAAGAATCTTTTCTGAAAGGAGGTTTACACAAATAAAAACTCCTTGGTAATATTTGTACGTTATCAAATAGAAAAGGAATCTTTTCTGAAAGGACGTTTACAGAAATAAAAACTCCATGGTAATATTTGTACGTAATTGTTTATTGCATAGAAAAGGAATGTTTTCTAAAAGGAGGTATATATTTTAAAAATAAAAACTTCATGGTAATATTTGTACGTAAAATTGTCTATTGCATAGAAAAGGAATGTTTTCTAAAAGGAGGTTTATATTTTAAAAATAAAAACTCCATGGTAATTCATATTTGTACGTAATTGTCTATTGCATAGAAAAGGAATGTTTTCTAAAAGGAGGTTTATATTTTGAAAATAAAAACTCCATGGTAATATTTGTACGTAATTGCAAGGACTGTTTGTAGGGTGAGAGAAAGCGGACATATTGCAATTTAGATTCGGATATGTGATAGTGGACTTAATTGTGCTTGACTTTGTAATTTTATTAATATCAACGAACAAACACACAAACATTGCGATAGTGATTGATATCAGTATTCAATATAACTAGTAATTTACCCGGAATTGAACGTAACGTAACATGATATCATGTGGTAATCAATATTTTAATAATAGTTTTTATTTATATGTCTTTTGTTTGTCCTTTTTTATTTAAACTCATCCACGGCAATATTACAAAGTAGTTTATATAATGGCCGTTTAAAATTTAGAAAATAATAAGTTATATATAACAAATAATACATTATATATGTGTTTATTAAAATTATTAAATAAATATCATTGTTATAGAAAACCTTGATAAAAAATGGGAGTATCTGACTCTGGTTCCTCGTCTACCCTGGACATGCAACACCACGATCTTGAGCGTCCAGGATCTGGAAGTGGAGTCGATGATGAGGACATCCCTAGACGGAAGCAGAGGAGATACAGAACCACCTTCACCAGCTACCAGCTCGATGAACTCGAAAAGGCCTTTGGAAGAACTCATTATCCCGATGTCTTTACCAGGTATATCATTATTATATCCAAATTATTGTATCCTATCGGTGAAGTGTATTAATAATCAATCTTTTGTTGTAGAGAGGAACTGGCGCTCAAGATTGGTCTCACAGAAGCGAGAATACAGGTAAATTATAGTAGAAACACTTTTTTATAATAACAATTGACATTTATAATAATAATTATATAGTTTATTGTATAATTAAAATAATTATATTGCCTTGAAATAAATATAAATGGTAAGAAATCATCCGTTAAGAAAGTACGCACAAACATTCCGTGGTATTTAATTATCTGTTATCGGCACTCTTCAACATCCAAGTATGTAAGACACGAAGCCATAATAATTAAGAAAATTACGCACAGACAAAAAGAATCTATGATTTAATCTTTTTCTTAAAAGGTTTTTATCTTTTAAGGATATATACTATTAGGATATCTTTATGCCATATATATATCTATAATTAAGATGTTGATTTTATAAAATAACAATTATATAGTGATTAAAATTGCGGAAATTTTAATTGAATTTACAATTTATTTCTTGTTTATTAAGGCAGGTTTACACAGGATATAATGACAATTCAAATTATTATAAAATATTACTTGAATAGAGCAAAATAAGTTACGTAAGTTAACTTTTTTCTAATATTATAAAAAATATATATATATATCTTATTTTACAATGATGTGAACACGCCCTAACATCAGTAATATTAATAACATTGAATGGTTATTCCCATTCGGTGCAAAAAGTTCATACGCAGTAAAATTCCTCGTATACTATTAGCGAATCGAATACAATCAACAATTATTATTTTATATATATATATATATATATATATATATATATATATATATATATATATATATATATATATATTAATACTGGATTAAAGTATTACCCTGTGATTCATTTTGTATTATCTGTGCCCATGACTTCGTTCGTGGGGATTTTTTTTATTGTCTAATTTCCTCCTCATAATATCAGCTATCCGCCATTGAAAGTCTTGTTAAAATAGGTCCAGACGTTTCGGAGATTAGCCGGTACAAACAGAAAAACAGACAGATAGACAAAAATAAAAACTAACGCTATATGTGTTAGCTTTCAAATGCATTTAGTAAAAATTTCCAATTTCATTTATTTGTATATAGTTTACAATTTTTTTTGTGGTCATATGAAAAATCTATGGAAAATGCTAGTGAATTAAAGAATGTTATTAACTTTTAAATTATAAGAATAACCATTTCATGTTTAATCTGTATAGAAAAAATACGACAAACTTATGACTTCTTAAAGTGGAACAGACAGGCTAACTCATTCTATATTCATTTACATTTATTGTTAACTTAATTTTAAATCACAAGCAAATCCAAGTAAAAACAATAGTATTACAACCAATGATAAGTTTCTTTCATTAACAGTAATGATACGTAGTCACATTTAATTTCCTAGCAAATGTAATTTTATTTTAAAACGCATTGAAATGATTGCATCATTATTAGTGTTATTTATTTTTCATATTTTATTATACAAGTATAATATGATATGATATGATATGATATGATATATGATATGGTGTAGAAGTATGCCACCAGATATTTTTGTGTACGAGGTGTTGTTCGAGAGTGATAAATAATTTCCATTGTTTTTAACACATTTTCTCCACCTCTCTGGATCTCAACCAAAAGTTGCTATGCCAAAAAAATGTTTTTCTTTCAAAGCAAAGTTAACTAGCCATTTATGGACATTTTCATTTGAATTCAAGTTTTGGTTAGCAAGTATGTTTTAGTGATAAACAGATGACAATCGGAGACAAGTCTGGAGTAGATCGTTCCCCTGATCCGTTATGCTGTGTGATTATGCAAAATGACTTTGTGTTGCCTTCTTGAAGATTCCGGTAGTTTCTAATTAATGCTCGATTTATATCGATTACTCACTGTTGATAGCTCATACGTTTGACCAGGTTTCAATAGCTCATAGGTGACTCTTGATTTTTCCACACGCAACATTGTCTTCTTTCTGATGATGAAGAAATAATTTTCTGTTGTACTGTTTAAACATTTCATAGGTAGTTCTTTCTTCAATTCATTTGGAACCCATTTTCCTACTTCCAGAATTCCCCATAGCTTTTAAGTGAATGGAGGTGGCTTTCTGCTACATCCATAAATCCTGGAATTCTTGTTGAGGTTGTGTATCATCTTGATCCAATACGGTAGCTTATTATCTTCCTGATTTTTTGGTGGTTCCTTCTTCATGTCCAAATTACCACTTTTAAATTATTTAAACCATTTAACACTGTTTTACTAAGAGCTTGTTCACCGTAAGCTTCGAAGCATTCCATGAAATTCTGTAGTAGTTTTTAATGGTAGCTAGTAGGCTCGAAAGGACATATTGAGGTTATAGAAAAATATACTGACGTGTGGAACTTGGGTTATTGTTTGTTGACAATCTTCGTCAGCTCGAAGACCATGGCGCTTCGGTAGCGGTCTTACTGTCACTAAACTGTCTGGCTTTATCTATAGGGTAATTCCGATTTCAAACTTCTACAGCTGTTATATATGTTTAGTAGGATCCATCAAACGTGCGCGGCGGGTATTGAGCTGAGCCCCTCTTCTTTCTTCTTTTCTTGACAACTTTTGAATGGCTAAACATTTTTTCAATCTGTTTTCGCTATAACATCCGCGTTCGGCTCAAACATACATGAGAAAAATTTTAGCTAATTATCTCGTCGCATTCTGGAGACAACTGAACACAAAAAAGGTCTTCCAAACGGTTAAGAGCTTCGCTTACGCACAGCTCAATTAGTACACTACATGTTATGGATATTTAAGGAGTATCCAAATTTCTTCCGCTCTATTTTATCCATATGCAATGTTTCTTAAAGTATACGAAGTGTTGATAATAAATGTACACTTTGTACCAATTTAAATTATATTAGACAAGAAAAATATTAAATAATAATATTAATAAAATCATGATAATACCACAATTATATGGGTACGAATAAATTACAAATATAATGATAATATCGTTACTTTAAGCCTCAAACCTCCAACAGCATTTGACAATGCAATAAAGCTTTTGGAAAAACTATTTTATTTTTCTACTTCTGGAAAAACTATATCTTTCATAGAATGTAATGTTATCGACCCTATTACAGCAGAATGGTGTGCTTTATTTGTCTTTATTGGAAAGGTTTCCGTCCTATAAGGAGACATTAATAAACTGTTATTTTGAAAGTTATCTTAATTAGCTGTAATTAATATATCATTTAATTGACACGGCCTCACTGAACTGGAGTAATTATTTTAATTTACGATATACTTACCATATATTTTAATAGGTCAACATAATTAACTGAAATAATAAATAAAAATAAATAGTTTAAATCGGTTTCATTAATTAGTATCAAAGAGTTGGAGCTAAAAGATATGAATGTTCAGGTATGGTTTCAAAATCGGAGAGCGAAATGGAGAAAACAAGAGAAGGTGGGTCCTCACGCTCATCCATATGGAGGGTATTTGGGAGGACAGCCGCTACCAACATCAGCTCTACCAGCACCACATCTGACACAGCTTGGCTTCGGATTGAGAAAACCGTTTGACAACGCCCTGGCTTCATTTAGGTATTATATTTTTTCCACTTCTAATCAATATCAGTGATCACTTGTGTCTCAAATGAAAGCGCCTATTTTGATACGATACTTATCGAAATTAGCCCTTCAACAAATACACTCCAACTTAAAATAGGGCTTACGAGGGTTCCAAACGCAGGTCTGAGAAGAATCACACAACAAACTCAGTCGCATTTATTTTTTATTGTGATCACTGTTTAACAAACGTCAATATATTCAGTGAGCAATGTACAAACAACTAGAATCATCGCAATCAATTCGATAAGCTGATGTAATGATTATTATAATTCAATATCATCATATCAAAAACATATATTATTGTTATATTAATTTAAATCTTTTATTTTAACAGATATGCCAGTACTCCATTATTTGGCGCTCAGTATTTACCGCTATCAAGACAGCCATTATTTGGCGCGCCCTTATACGCCACTTCCCCAGCACACTTTCACTCCCTCTTCGCTAACCTAACAGTACCCGAACCGCCCCGACTCTCACCCGAACATTCCCGATTGTCTCCCGAAGTTACCCGATCTCCTTCTCTATCTCCCCCCATCTCCCCGGGTAGTGAAACAGTACCACAAGTTGAGGATGTTAGAAGTTCGAGTATCGCTGCTTTGAGGTTAGCGGCAAGAGAACACGAACTGCGATTAGAACTCCTGAGACAGAGGTCGGATTTAATTTGTTAGATTATTTATAATATAAATGTACATAGATTATTTTATTTAATTATATTATGTTGTAAGTTTCAAAAGTAATACTATTTTATTAATTTTAGCCTTTCACGTGAATTAGAATACCTAAAATAATTACTTACGTCCTATATAGATACTAATAAATATTGTTTATTAATAAATTGTTGTAAATATTTGTTTTTTGTCTCTTAATTACTGTTAAGATATTATTTGCCGTCCAATGTATTACATAAAGTATTTTTACAAATAAATTTATTATTTAAGATTTTATGAGTTTTACTTTAGCTTCCTTATTGTTCCTTAGCTCCCTTATAGAATAAAAAGAAACTATAGAACATAAACAAAATAGTGGTATAAATAAAATAGTAATAAGACTTAAAATATTATTAAAAAATATATCAAACCACATAATATAAATATATAGTGTAAATATATTAAATCGACCCGATAGCTCAGTTGTTATAACAAAAGCAAAATGCCCCAAAGGTCACAAGTTCGAGTCCTATTTATTCTAAACCACTTAAGTTATAAAGAAGTTAAAGTGCATGAAATATTAACAAATGTCAAACTGAACCCCAAAACAATAATATTCACGAGGCATAATTTAATAATTATATAATCAAAGATAATTATGGATCCCAGGTTTATTACGTTACCGCAGTGTCCTAGGTCAAGAGGGGTAATTGCTCACGTACCATCCCTTCACGGCCTTGAGGGACTGACTCAATACTGACTCATGGGCTCTTATTTCAATTATGTATTTGGAGAACATCTAGTGAGAAGATTAAAATGTCACACAAAATTTGATGTCTTTAGATGTTTGTCTCTAGTTTAACGCTATTGAAATGTATCTGAGAATTTTGTTGTGATGGTCAGATGTGGATGTTAAAGAAGAGTAACAGCTTCTTCTCTTATCTTTCAAAGAAGACATGGATAGAGAATTATATAGATGATATAAAGAAAATAATCGTTATTGCCCCAATATATCATGTTGCCCCAAATAGACTTTGGGAATATGATATATTGTTATGAACACTATAACTATTTACTCTATAATAACTTTTCAATTATAATTAATATATATCTAATAAATTTCAAAGCAATTTTCTAAATTATCTAGATACATATAAATTTACGAGACATTGAATTATGAGGTTTTATTACGATTGTATATTTATTTGGTCGTGTTTAAATTTATCTTATACCAGCTATAAAGGTAGATTTATCTCCACTATACATCTACTTTTTAAGTGTTTAAATTATTTTGGCTAACCGGGTCCTACATAACTTTCATATATTGGTTAGCACTGACGAATTATATATATATACTTAATTTATTTAGTAGCAAAGAGCTATTTATTTATGTCTTTTCCATTTTGAATCTTTCATGTAATCATATATATTTTATATCTCGTATAGTTAAGTGTCAGGACTATTGATACCATACATATTGAAGTAAGCCCTTCTATAAAGACAACTTATAATAAGGGCGCGTTTGGAACAAACGAGTGTTCCAAACGCGCTCTGAGAACCACACAACAAACTCAGCTCAATATTTGTCCCTTATAACTATTTTTAGAACGTTTACGAGTTTATTATGATTGGATTAAGTATATATTTTCATTAACGTCATTTTGTAAGATAAGTATATATATATCTATATATAAACATGTATATATACATATATGTATATATATATATGTCACTCTAATTACAATACCCTCTATAAGATTATATTACATTTTATCCAATATTCGTCTTTAAGAATGATTTTACTTTTATTATACAACTAACTTCTGCCTGCGTCTTTGTTCGTGTTAATACTTGGTAAGTTTCAACTTTACTATCAACTTTATGGTATATCATATTTTATCTAAAATAATTTAGACACCTCACGCCATCATAACTCTTATAGAGGATTTATTCCGACCTACTTTATACTTAACGTTATAAATTGTAACCTATGTTCTATCTATAAATTATATAACAGTAAAGTTTCATCAAAATCCGTTTAGTCGTTTTAAATGAGAGTAACAAACAAGGATTCGCATCAATAATATTAATGGATATTCAATTCCATATACATAATAGATATAGAGAGTAAAAAATGACAAGTCTAATTTAATTCGTGGATCTAAAGAAATTTTATACACAGTCGTAAATAACGACGGATAAAGATGTTTAAAACAAAAACGTTCGGGATGTTTTCATTAAAACTAAATCACACAATGTTTTAAAAGAAACTTATATTAATTCATTATTCAGTTTCTGTGTGGTTTAAAAATTTCTTACTATATATTAATTTGAATTCATTAATATTTATACTTTTGATGTTTTAGGTAATATGTATTAGCATTTCAAATAATAAGACCGGTGGATGTTATGAAGTACGTCAAATAATATAATATAATTATCTTGTTGCTTTTGGTTATTACAAATAAATCGGGTTTTGGTCATACTTTTATTTCCGTAAGGCACTAGGCACCCTTATAGTTATGTCATGTCCGTCTGTTCACGGCTTAGGTAAGAATATCTTAGTATGTAATAGAATTTTAAAATTTGACATATTTTAGCCACGCCACAAAGTGGTAGAATAAAATTTTGATAATATATTTTTAGGGTAGCTTTACAATATAGTAGGACAAGTTAGATAGGTCTTTAAAATATATGATAGGTTTGTAATATTAAGGTTTAAAGTGCTTTTCTTATTCACATCTCTCTACCAGACAAAAGGTTGATTTTTGGTGACAAAATCATAAGTAGTACAAGATAAAAGAAAAACTATTACAACCAAGTAGGCTTTACAATGTTACGTGTCATAGTTTTGTACAAATTACAAAGATCTTAGAAGATAAGAATAATGTAATGTAATTATATATGAAAAGATCTACAAACAGTCCGCGAGTGTGAACGTCTATCTATCCATCACGAACAACGGAACATTACATTTGGAAGCTCTTACAATAATTTAAACGAAGTAAATATTACAAAAATATAGATAATATTTTCTTCATTCACATAACTTTTATATACAGATAAGGTAAATTATTCTTGGTAACAATAAACATACGGACAAGTAAAGTTTAAAACTAAATTACGTTCAAACTTAATAATTTAAATAAGTAAGTTATATCAAAATGTCGCAAAAACGGACATGTCCTGACGTAAGAACATGTTCAGAATTTTACTGAACATCTTTTACATTATCGAAAAGAACGAGTCGGACTTCATTCCTAAAATGGTTGGGAATTATGAAAAGCAAACGACTTTATTAATGTTAAATATAAATTTATTTGTGGGATCGCTGGGTAAAATGCGTAAGAGGTACTGGGTTCGAATCCAAGACGGTTAATTTATTATTTTGATCTTCAAAAGAATTAGAACGAAATAATACAAACAATAATTCCAAAATCTGCATCATTTTAAAATAAAATATCCTTACCCGAAGATATATAAGAAAAGTAAAATATATAAAGTTAGTTACATATTTATGAGACGTTATTTCCAAAACAAACTTGGGTTTCCGCAAAAAGAGAAATAAACTAAAATAAAAGATGGCGGATCATTCAATAAATACACAAATATATCAACGACGAGCACTCTTTATGAAGATTGAAAAAATTAACGAGCGAATCACCATTTATATAAAATAGATACCCTTTTATTCCCTTTTATTATATTAATTATACTTTTTATTGTTATAAACGTCAGACGTCCTTTTTTGTTTGAATTCTGACGTTTGACTGAACGATATAATAAAACCTCATTTTGGACAGACCGTAGAGTTTTTATATGGAAATTAAAATTAATAATTTATTTACAAACGACCTGTCAAAGTCATTTTGACATTGACGTTCACAGATACGTAAACATAGATAATGTTAACCGAATTCTATTACCTCATAAACGTCTCGTTACTACACATATCCTGTCATAAATAAGACGAGCGACAAAGTTGTCTTACGACATACATGTCTAGATGATTTATGAGTTTAACAAACTGACAAAAAGTTTAGTTATTTTACGTACATATTAGTTTTATTGTACAAGTTATTTTTTATTAAGAACTCTGTGCTGTTAAAATACAAGATGGCGTCTTTCAATACTATGATGTACTAATTATTATATTTTATGCTCACAAGTATATTTATTTTATTTTATTTATTTGTACTACAAAAAATAATATTTATTTATATACATACATACAGATTATAATTTATATATATAAATAAATTTTATAGTATTACTGCGGTAAATTTAAATTTAAATAATTATAAATATATAAATAATATTTTTATTAAACAACATCATTAAGAAAAAGCCGCCATTGATTATAATTAATTTATGATAAATAACTCGTTTTGACAGGTAATTGTTACTAATTTTGGGAATAAAATATTGAATTGCCAATTTAATTAAATTATTTAAATAAACTTAATTGGTTTCATATTTATATGTAAAGTAACTATAATATAGTAATTAGAAGATAACCTTGAAGTTGGCGTTAGTCCCGACTCGTACCAACTTCACGACAAACACGAGAAAGTTAAAAAAAATATAACAAGCAAAAAATTGTATAATAACAGCATTAAATATTAATTACTTATCTAAATAATAAACGAATCAGTTTTTATGTTTAAAATATCTGTATATTAAAACTAATTTATGTTGATTGAATTCAAAATAGAGTAAATGAAATATGATCCAAAGAATCGATTGTCATTAATCGATATAAAAATCGATACGACGATAATGTTTTAATTCGCTCCGTAATATATACAAACAAAATATCTTTGATAATACGGAATATGTATATATACAAGGGAAAAAGACCTGTGTTTTATAAAAAATAAGTGTTATTTTTGCATGTTTCACACTTTCCATTAGCGGGCACGCGCCAAGTCGATACATTTAAACGAAACACGATATTCGTATTCCAGACAATATAAATGTCTAGACACAAGTCACTCAATAACTGATAATATAACATTCTTAATTTAAACGTGACGAATATATAATATAAGAACTTTTTACATTTATGTTGATCACATTGGAAATTGAATGTAAACATACATTTAGCCAATATATTTATAATAATTATTAATTATAACTTACACTTATTAAATTATATTATGTACGTTTATAATAATATATAAGTTATAATAATGTAAAAAATATAATTTCAAAGTTCGCGCCAATTTTGTTTTTTTTTTTATTGGCACGTGTCGATAGATGCCACTAACAATGATTGCAAAGCAAACAGCCATAGACCAATAGAGCTGTTAGTGTAATGGCTGCGGTCGAAGTCGCGTGGATGCGATCCCAATCTGTCTACATTGAAGCATAAAAGCTTTATATTATTTTGTACTACTTTTTACTTTTTTTTTACCAACAAATATTGTAAAATATTAAATTTTAAAAAAAATTGGGCCTAACTATTTACCAGTAAAAAATATTATTATCTTATTTTAAATGAGATTATATAAATATTTTTCGTACCTCCATGAAAACCAATAGGGCAGAGAAATCCAATATCGGATATTCTGTTCATTCAACCGAGACAATTATGGCCAGTTCTGATTACAAAGAAAGTCAAATTTTACATAATGCCTTAAAAACTATATTACAAACTAATTTTAAATAATTTGTAAGAAGTTTTTATTTCAATCGCAATTGCATAAATCGTTCTGCCATTGTTGACTTTCTTTTGTTATTATATAAATTAAGAATGCAGCAATAACTCTATTATTATTCAAACATTTGTCCCATTTTTCAGCATCGTTTAACAAATAAAATAGATTGGATTTTTTTACTAATTTTAAGAGTAGTTTCAAATATATACGACCTACATGTTGAAACAAACACATATTAAAAAAAATCAAATGTCAAAATGTAAATAATGGTATACATCTTATATTTCTATTGCTCCAATCAAACAAGCAGTTAGTGGTCGGATCACCAAAATGGCTGACGCACTCGTTATTTTCGCGGTTTCTCTAAACAACGTAATAACCGTCATTACGTGACCTCGCTTCTTGTCAAAGATAGTTATAAATATTATATTTGTTTATACTTTCAATACAAATAAAGTTTAACTGTCTTTGTTCTTTAGAAAATTCTATAATATGTACCATGTTATTTATTCGAGCGTAATATAGAAAAAAATATAACATTAATTTGTTTATTCTTGTTATACCTATACAATATTTTGTTTCTATGGCACAGGGTGACTAACAAGCAGACAATCGACAAAGAGAGGGTGTTCTTCCGTCCCTCTCACTTATAGTACGAAATGTAACTATATTAGCTATTGCACACCGATCTTCTGTTAGAGGTTGTCGGTCGAGCCAGCCCGTATACGAGTTGCAATTAAATGAGTCAAATGACTGACTAGACTCCACCATCCAAAACGTAGTACAATTAAAATATTATAACGTTTCTCTCCTTTTTTCTCATAACTATTTTTAATTACCATTTGATATATTGGAATTGTATTTTTTAACAATAAATTATGTAAAATATTATTTTAACTTAATACCTCTTAATAGCAAAAAACAACTTGTTATTTATATAACGCATGTTATCAATATTATTAATATCTTAAAGTGTTTAAAATCAATCTATAAAAAACGTCAACTTTAAGATTAGGAGTTTATTATTACTAATAGAAATCAACTTTCTAATTTCATTGTAATATTAAAATAAATGATCTACATTATATTTATTGTACAGTTGAAAACAATCATTTTCTAAAGTAATTATAACGAGCCAAGCACGGCTACCGGATTAGCTTGTGCTAGGTTAGAGTAATTACAAAATATAATATGCCTACTCAACCTCCTTGTTTCGCAAATCATCGTTGCTCATTAATTCTGATTTCGTACTGGCCTGTGCTAAAGTTAAAAAAAAAAACATTTCATAAAATAACCAAAGAGTATTTAAGCTTCTTTAATATTACTGAAAAAATAAATAAAATAAAAAAAAACCCTTCATTAAATAACCAAAGAGTATTTAAGCTTGTTTAATATTTAAAAGGAAAAATAATTTGATTATTATAATGTATTTAACTAGGATTGTGTAATCACTTTTGTACACAACAGTACCGGTACCTAGAGCGATGTAAATTGAATTAGTGGGCGTGTACACGCGCTGCGGTGACTATGCGATATTGTGCGCAACTGTACTCATAATAAATGAAGAGACCGCTAAATAGGCACGAAACCACACGAACACATAAATTAATTAGGTGTTTATAAAAAATTTAAAGGAATTATGGCTACTGGTATTTTTTTAAACCTGCCAGCAGTTTTGGTGGGAAAATTCTGTTCCATTTTTGAATTATTCCAAATTACTTAAAATATTTTCTTTGGCTGAAATATTTTTTAAAATTATCTTCCACATCGAATGGGACAAGAAATTATTAACAATTTTATCAACATATTTTTATAAAAATAAAACACTTAAACACTTGCCGATTTAAAAACAATACATCAAAAGTTTTCGGCAAATTTACTTAACACAAAAAACATTTTTAATTACATTACAACCTGTTTGTACGTATACGATTGGCGCCATTGGAGCGGTGTCCTTTGAAACAAAGAAAGCCTGATTGCACTGGAATGACTTGCAGAGAACATCCGTGAAATTAGGGACCAGAATATGAACTTAAGCTATAAGACAAATTTCCTGTGCTATGAAAACTATTTAGTTCAACCTTTTTATAATAAAATTCATTACTCTGTAATATATTGTTAACAAAATTCTATATTTCCTAACATTACTCTGTGGCTTCTGTATCATTTTGAATATCGAACGTCACATTTGCACAAACTCTTGTCAAAATTGTAATTTACATGGAAGTTATATCTTACTAGTATATAATTATTAAATGTAATCTAAATACGTATCTATATACCTGTAGTCGGTACCTTTGTACTTGTAATGTAGAGATGACTAGCGTTTTAATAATACACTTTGTATCCGTAGTTGTCTGTGTGTCGAGTTACTTATTTACTCTTAAATTATAGATTTAGATTATTTGTTGGTGTTAAATTTTTTACAATATTTACATTCGATTAAACAAATTTTCGCGGTAATTTGTTGATATTTTCGTTTGGTTTAATTTCTTAATTCGTATTGTCATCAAATTTTATTTAATTTTACTGTTTTTATTATACATTATAATTGGACATTGAATTATTATTTGTGTAATTTCTGTATTTAAATAATCACAATGGCGGAAACAAAGATTTAGAGTTATTTTAAAATTAAATGTATGAATGTCGATATATATATATGTGTGTGTGCGTGTGTGTGTGTGTGTGTGTGTGTGTGTATGTGTTTATTACCTCCTTGATTGTTAGAAAACTACATAATTATTATAAATATAATGAAACCATTGAGTCCGTTTCTCTATTAATGTATGCATAAGAACACATCGGTTCACACATACACAGGATGCGCTGTGATTGCGAGAGTCTTGATACTAGAAAATTTTCTCACGTTTTTCCTACACTCAAGATTAGTTGTACATTTTAATAAGAAAATATATAATTAACCTTGATGAGAATAATCAAGTATTGATTTATGTTAAACACACACACACACACACACACACACACACACACACACACACACACGCACACACGCACACACACAGTCGTTATAACCAAACGAATTCTCATACATTTCATTAGCCCTCGATGGTCAAGTTTTTAAAGGGCGAGCCATAAATCCTAACATTTTCTAAAACATCCACACTTTTTGTCTCTTATAATGAGAGTATTACCATACAAATAGAATCACGTTCATTATAACGGAACTCGATACCGATTAATACCGATTACCTATAATAAGTTAAATAGCAATAGAGTTTGGGACAGCGATTGATAGGAAGTGGTGTTCCGTGATGGGTTCGCAGTTCGGGCTTCGTTATAATTGAGGCGGACGCCCCGCTGGCTTGGCTGCTTTGTGGACCGGCGCCAATCGCAAACCAACTGCAATTTATATGTGAATACTTTACAAATATTAGTCGATGGGTATTACGTGTAGGTCTTGATTACGATTAAAAGAAATATCTGTGATGGAGTCAGATTCAATTAAAAATATAACTCTATTCCATACATAAAACAAAAATCACCTTTCAAACTTACATTCTTCGTATTATATATATAATTATATTATTTTTTTTATTATTATAATGATTTATAATAAAAAATGTATATAGTTTTTATATAAATATATTTCAAGTCCACTTACAGTTAACTAGAGTTTTTGTTGTACTTATAATATAAAAAGTTAAACATTTTTTGATAAGATTCGAATTAAGTTTGTGATGCTTGAGAATATACAAAAAGTGTGATGGTTTCCACAAAATATAGCATAAAAAGTCATTGATTTTGAGAAATACGTTCTTTTTTGATACATTTATAAACCGTTATGTTTGATCAAACATTTGATCCAATATTGGCCTATAATTGAGTAATATTGGCCCATAATTGAGTAATTATTCAGATGTTATGAACATAAAAAGTATTGTTTATGTAACATTTATTCAATACGTTATTTAATAGTCCATATGTGAATATATTTTTGAATTAAAAACAAAAGTTCGTATAGCTTACGATGGCTTTATATAACGTAATTTATACGTCTCAATGAATGACTAATTTTACATAGTTTTTGTGTTTAAGAAAAATAATTCCCTGTCATCGAAGCAGATGGTCCGGGACGGACGGGATATCATAAATAATTCCCTAAAAGGTTGGACCTTTTGAACAAGTCATTAGGATTTAAAACATTATATAAATAAATAAAATGCAAGAGTTATGTAAAAAAATATATATATAGAAAAGACAATAGGTGTTCGATAAAAAAATCTTATAGATTACTTGTAAGGATTGAAAAACTTGATTTGATTAAATATATATTTTAAGGGGAAGGGGGGGATACCAGCATATGATAAGTACCATAATATAAAGATATTATACTTGGAATTGGAAGACGTTTTAAATAACTATTAAACTACCTAAAAAAAAAAAAAAATATAATAAAATAATTAATTGCTATTTTATATCCTTCACATACTTAGTACTATTTCATTATTGCAATTAGATATATAACTAAAACAAGTTAATAATGAGAGATACGGGTGATATATATCTATTATATTATTTAAAAAAATTTATGAACATAAAAACATATATATATATATATATATATATATATATATATATATATATATATATATATATATATATATATATGGTGGATCCTTAACCGTATTGGGTGTTACCAAATCTTATGAAAAGCATCCCGCTGAGTCAGCGTAACTAGATGTTACTACAATATTATAAAAACATTAAAATAATATATATTATATACAACATATATATTTTATATATTAATATAAACAAATTGTTCGTTCATTAAAATAAATAAAAAATATTTTTTTTGTTTTTGTTTTTGTGTTTTTGTATGAAATATTTACTTTTTAATATTTGTCGTATTATTTTTGGTTTAATTATTAATTAAATATATTATTAATGTTAATATATTCAATATATTAATCAGTCTGTCCGTTACTCTATAAGATGAATATAATAAATTCCGACGGAACTGCCTCTAGGGTGAATGTTACACTAACTACAATCTATAGACTAGATTTGTTTAGGGTTGACACATATTTCTAGTATAATAATATTAATTTATATGAATTATTATATAATTTAAAAAATTAAACAAATCGTCTGTTTTATTGATGTATTTTTGATATTAATTTTTTTTACAAATAAAAAATTATTTTACAAAATATCGTTTAGTGATAACCCTATTTACTTTATTCCCATATATTTATTTACATATGTTAAATTCTTATCAAAAGATTGACAGTTATCAGGAGTCAAGTTAATGAGTACTAGAACAAACCGGTTTGAACATTTTATTTGTACACAAATTATATACATAAAATAAAGTCTGTTTGTAGTTCTACATTCACTCAATGCATATGCATATATACTTACATAAAAACAATTTATGATTTTTCTTTGTTAGTCTGTATATTTGTTTCGTCCAATCTCAGAAACGAATGAACCGATTTAAACAGAACTTTAACTGGCAGATAGTGAATATTATAAGAAGTAACTTAGGCTACTTTTAAACATTCATTCACAGCAACAAAAACATTCAGCACGGACGAAGTCGTAGGCACAGCTAGTCTATAAAACCTTATACATTTGATGAATATAATATAAAATTAATAAAATACAAATTATTTTACGACATGTGAAAAAATATATAATTACCACAACAATGTCGGACACGTAATTATTCCACATAATTAAATGCCAAATTGTCTCAAAGTATAAAACGATGTTCCACAATCGTTAAGCACAATTACATCTCATTAGAACAGATCGATAGTTAAGTGATCGGTAATTGTCGAAAATGTCGCTCCGAGTGGGCGGGGACTCCGCCTCGAGGGCGTAGGAGGGCGGAGTGCCTCGGAGGAGGAAAGAGGGCCAGCGCCAGTCGCGCTCACTACCGCGGTGTAAGCACGCGTAGCGCTGCGCTCGTGATCAACTCAGAGCAAGTAACTCTATAATGGAACTAATACGCGTGTGACAATGATAGGAGTGTTTATTGATGATAATATTATAATCAAACATGGACCTAACGACGCGGAGGAGTGAGGACGAGGTAGTGAATGGGAAGGAGCAGTGCCGTGATTTTAACGGGACGGGACGGGATTTTAACGGGACGGGACGTGATTTTAACGGGACGGGGAGTGACGTGTCCATCGAAGTGTCGAGGAAGTCGAATTCGTTCAGCATCAGAAATTTGGTTGGGGTTGACGATCGCCCAGCCGACGGACATGGAAATAGCGAAGGTAAGATAAATTTAAATAAAATTTTAATAAATAAAATATTATCGAATTAAACTATTATTTGACACCTGTATTTACGCACATTATTAATTAATATTATTAAAAATACGTTCAATATTCTCATGGGTCTGAATCACGCTTCAGTAACTTGTACCAACTATTTCTAAGGAAGTGTCAATAACGCTATATAAATAACATTTCTCTGTCACGGTCATTAATTCCACCATGTTAGGTATAATTATACTATACACAGACGGACAGTGTAATTTATAATGATATATAAGGATATATCAACACTTATTTATGTAAAGTACATTTTTTAGTATTAAGATAAAGTTATGTATTTTAAATATTTAAAAATATTATAAAATAATACATAAAAATCAAAATTAAACTTAGAAAATAGTCTTAGATACATCATATAAATATTATTAGATTTTTTTTTATTATTACGAAATTCTCAATTGTTACAACCTAAGTCATTTTAATAGCAATAGAATATATACATACAATGTGTTGCAATAGTATTATTACAGAAAGCACTAATTACGTGTCTATAAAATTGATTGTTCCTTTGGAATTACCTTAGAATACGTAATTATACGATAGTTAAAGATAATATAAATTATATGTATGTGTTAATGGAAATTGATATCATTTAATTGTCATTAAGTTTAAATGGATTTGAGTGTATTGTTTGATTAGTTTTCTGATTGCTTTATCGATTTCAACTCAGCTTTTTAGTGCAGGTTAAGTTTTGTGGCAAATACATCTATACATATTCTAAGCCTACTTTGTAACAGTCATACCAATACATATGATAATTAAAACAAAATTGTTTTCTTGTTTGATTGCACAAATCTCTACAATTTCTTACTAATGGTCAACATATTCTTTGAAAAAGATTGTATACATATATAAATTAACTGTATGACTGTATGTACATAACAATTTTAGTAATCCTTTTTAACGTTCTAAACGTGTAACGTTTAAACATAAAAAGTCACGGGCAAATGCTAGTGATAAAACAAATGTGACAAACCAGGGATCTTATCTGGAAGTCAATTCGAAGCATATATTATAATTATAGACTACATAGCACAAAGTCGTTAGATATATATAATATAGTAATATAAATGGTGGCCGTATTCTGTGCTGTGGCAGCAGCCGTGCCAGCCTCGTGACGTCACTAACCAGGTACTTCCTGCGTTAAATTGAACTGCTAATCGATTACGGAAAACACAATACTTCATAACAGCTGCCCTTATTATTAATATGAGGATATTATTTTATTTACTTCGTCAATATATTAGTTTTTGATCAAAAATGTATTGAAATTTATTATTAGAACTTGATTTTTAAGATTTTAATAATATATTTACTATAAAAGACAAATTTTTTAAAGATTAATTAATAAAAAAGAAGAATAAAGCTTACGGAAAACTAAAATGCACCTAACGTTTTAGTTTTCCGTAAACTTAATTTATTTTTATCAAGTTGATTAACTTGATATCTTATTTATAGTATATTAGATATATATATAATATTGTTGTGTATTTTATAAACCTCGTCCGTTTGTCCCAATTTTCATGACTATAAATTAATTGCATCAGTAATTAGATCTCTTATTAGTTCGTGACAACTGATAGTTATTCTTAACATAGATAAGTTTATCATGTAATTATAAATGGTATTTATTCTTCCTATCGCTTAAAAGCCATTTGCTTTTAAATTAAACTGATTATTTAATTCAACTTTAATTAAAATTACTTATCTGAAAACTAAAAACTAATTACGTCATTTGATAATAATTTCAATTTGCTTTATCGTTTCTCAAGATATCTTTTTAAATATTTTGATTTTGTTAAGGAAAAGGAAAAAAAATAATCATTAAATTAAATAGATTTTATAATTAAAAATGTGTGAAAACTAAAATAATTCCTTCGGAAATTTTTACATTTATCTTTTAAGGATCTTATAGTCACTCCAGCTTTCACACTCGCAAAAAGTTAAATTAATTACAATGTTATACATAAATAATGTGTGTGTGTGTGTGTTTGTGTGTGTATAAATATCAGTGTTTCAGTCGTTACCCAGTTATTAAACATTCACTAAGCGTTTGTGTACTTACTAACTCACATTTTCAATTCACTTTATATGTTTTATTCTGTATAACTCCGATAATTCTAGTTGCAATTATTAATAAATGAAAACGAGTCAAAACAAATTTAGAATTTCACAAAACAAAAAACTATTAATTAAAATCTATCTTATCACGAATTTTCTTTATCATATATATTATAACAAAAACCTTATTTCACGCTAAATAAAGCCTAATTATAATGATAAAGAAATGTTAACAGTTGAAGCCCGCATTGAGTAATTAATACCTCGCTACAATATTTCTTACTGCAGGTGCATCCTGGCTAATTTTTTTTAACTCTATTTTGCATTTTGAAAACATCGGTTAGACGCATTTTATTATGTATTATGAACAAATAAACATATAAATATGTATAAATAGGTTTATATTTATTTTTGTATGGTTTTAATGGATAATAATGAATAAACAGAACTTTATTTATAATTTATTTTTCTTCTTCTCTGTCCTTAACACATTTGGATGGTTGATTTAGATCGATAATAAAGAATAGCTAGTGCTTTCTTTATAATTTATTTTTCTTCTTCTCTGTCCTTATAGTTTTTAGATGGTTGGTTTAAAGTGGATAATGAAGAATACTCAGTGCATTCTTTATAATTTATTTTCTTTTTCTCTTTCCTTAAAATATTTGGATAGTTGGTTTAGATGGATAATAAAGAATGGCCAGTACATTCTTTATAATTTATTTCCTTTTTCTCTTTCCTTAAAATATTTGGATAGTTGATTAAGATGGATAGTAAAGAACACTTAGTGAATTTTTTATAATTTATTTTCTTCTTCTGTCTTTAAAATATTTGGATGGTTGGTTTAAATCGATAATAAAGAATGTCGAGTGCTATATCCCTAAAATATTTTATTACAGTTACGTTACAAAACAAAGAAGGTTAAATTCATATTCGTTAGTTAGATAGTTAGTTAGTTAGTTAGTTCGCTAGTTCGTTACTTCGTTAATTAGTTACGACATTTCGAACACCTTGTTGAAATTGCTAAAAATTGTTGCATTTTTTTTTAAAATAAGATCGTTAATAAACTTTCTAGTAGTTTAACATTGTATTACAAGATACCTTTTTTGTAAACGTGAACTTTAAATTTTATTGACTCCGCGGCTTCAACAAAGGAGCAGGTTATGATAATTATATATTAATGTAAACGCCATTATCAATTACCACCTGAAGAAGATACACGTGTAGATGTTCTTTGTACCGTCCATTGTGTTATTAGATATTAAAATTAATTACTAAGAATAAGAATAAAGAAATCTGTGATTCACTTACTCACTTGTGACGTTACAAATTTGCGGGAAGAAACAGACAGACAGACAAAGATTGTATTTTAAATTAGTTTTTTTATATGAGTACTTTCAGTTTTAGTGAAAAGCTGTTAATTTGGAATTACAAACAAAATATTTTGTAAATAATTTTTCACATGTGTATTATAATATAATTAGCACAAAACTCTTATTTTCATATAATAATCTTGATTTTAACATGAAATAGAATATATAATAGTATTAAATTATATAAATAATTTATATAGAAAAGTATTAAGTACATTTTTTCGTTTTACAAACTTCATATACTATTTCATAATCAAACATATATATATATATATATATAAACTAATTAATTCATTAAATCATTAAATTATTACCGATAAATGCACCCGAATATGTAATTATCATAGACGGATGTTTTCAACAAAATTCATTTCGTGCATGTAAATGATTTCTTATACGAACAGACGGACGGGGAATATATATCATAAATTATGCGGGAAATAATTATTTGTTAATTTGTAATTACAGTGATAACAATGCATCGTGTTATGTTGTGATATTTTGTGATATCAAGTAAACGAAAATTGTGTTGGTATTTCATTTAATTTCATTGTATTAATTTACTATGTGAAGACTTATAATTTTTATATATAGTTTGAATTTCATAGAAATTGGTTTCCCTCTGTCCCGATACCTTCCGTCGCAGGTTCGAGTCCTGCTCATGTTTATGAGTTTTTCTTTATTTAAGTAAGCATAACAACTGACATTTGTAGCAATATCCAATATCACTCTTAAAAATCTCTTTTAAATCTAAAGTAAAATGTAAAAACATTAAAGCTACACCGAAGCAATACTATGGGTCGGATTAAATATTTTAAGATTAATTAAGTATTATTAATTCAATAAAACCGTAAAAATAATATTGTATACACAATTTAAATGAAAAATACATTTTATAAATACAAGTTGTGCCCACGACTGCGTTTGCGCGTAACATGTTTTTTAAAATTAAGCTAAGTTACTCCCTATAACATCAGTTAGTCCTGTTAAAACCGGTACAGCTATTTGAGAAATTACACGGAACAAACAGATAGACGAACAGACAAAAAAGTAACGTATGCCTCATATGCGTTTAGTGGAAAGCTATTCATTTGGAATTACAAACAGACACTTCAATTTTATGCGTTGCATTAGTTTCAGTTAGATATATATTTTACATGTAGTTGTAAAATTATTCAATATGAAGAAACAACTACAAATACAGACAAACATCAATAACAACAATAAAATAACTGATGCGTGGAACAGTTATATTAAAACGAGTCTTAAAAACTTCTTGTACACATTTAACTATGAAATTTATGTATTCATTAATCAGGAATATTTTTTTTTTAATATTTATAACGAGGTAAAGTAAAAAAGATTGCTCCCTTGTTTTCAGAGTCCTTTATATTTAGGCCTTTTCTATTTTTATTATTTCTATTAGTGTGTGAACTGTATGTAATTGTTTGGTCTAATGCTTTTTTTTCAGAGTCCTTTATACTTAGGCCTTTTCCATTTTTCTGTTTTTACTATTTCTAAAACAGTGTATGAACCATATGTAATTGTTTTTTTTTCAGTGTCGTTTATATTTAGGGCTTTTCTATTTTTACTATTTCTAACAGTGTATAATTGTTTGTATGTATGTAATTGTTTGGTCTAATGCTTTTTTTTCAGAGTCCTTTATACTTAGGCCTTTTCCATTTTTCTGTTTTTACTATTTCTAAAACAGTGTATAAACTATATGTAACTGTTTATCTAAATGTTTTTTTCAGAGTCCTTTATATTTAGGCCTTTTCTGTTTTTTCTGTTTTTATTATTTCTAACAGTTTATGTAATTGTTTGGTCTAAAAGTGTTTTTTTCAGAGTTCTTTATATTTAGGCCTTTTCTATTTTTCCTATTTTTACTGGCTCTAACCAAGTGTATGAACTATATGTGATTGTTTGGTCTAAAAATATTTTTTTCCGGTCCTTTATATTTAGGGCTTTGAATTTTTTTTCTTTTTTTCTATTTCTAACACAGAATTGGTAGTAGTAGTAACTGTATGTAATTGTTTGTTCTAAAAGTTTTTTTCAGAGTCCTTTATATTTAGGCCTTTTCTATTGTTACTATTGCTAAGAGCATATGAACTGATTTATTTGTATCAAAAATCTTAAATATTCGACGCACGCGCACAAGAGTGGAAATTTTAAACAACCTTCGATGTAAACAAATCTCGACTCCAAATAAAGTGCAGATAACTTTACAAATGACCGATGTTCCTGGAATTTAAAGTGCGCGGTCTTGATATTGTATTTTATACCCAAAGCCTTTAATAATAGAGTTCATTTTGTATATTTAAAATGATATGTTGTACAATATGGGGTGACATAGAAATAAAAGGATTTGGAAGTAAGAATTATCACGGGGACCCATTAGGGCGCACGCGCGGCCCCACAGACAGAAAAAACAACTAGTTATCGTCAAGGTGAACTCTTAGTTTTGAGGACGGGTTCCGTAGTTAATGACGTGGAGATATATACATACAATACAATAAATTAATGATTATACGTATAACTGAAATTTTATATTCTTTAAGTAATAAACTAAAAATATTTAAAACTTCATAGTATCTTTAATCTTGTTTATAAATTTTCCGTAATTCTCAATGATAATAATAAAAACTTAAGTGCCCTCTGATTGGTTAAACATTGAAACGATATAATAAAATATATAATTAAAAATATCTTATAAGCTGTTATTTCTTATTTTATAGCGAGTTCAAAAGTCAGTTGTTATTAAAAGAACTAATGACTAAAAAAGCAATCAGCTTGGGTTTTTTAGTTCACAAGGGAACCCCAAACGGACTTGCTTTCCGGGTGACTCCCGTTTTTGATTGGTTGATAACAGGAATGTTGGAATTGAGATCACTTAGTTTTTGGAATACCTCAAATAGTTGGTTACGCTTAATAAAGATAAACATACTATGGTGCTGCATTTAAGGTGATAAGTCTGAGACCATGAGTCATACTCAAAGAGAAAATACTTAGGAATATCTCTTATTATTACCAAATAATAATAATAATATGAATTAAAGTCATATTAATATTGTTAAATACAAAAAAAGTCCCAGGCCGTAATAATTAGATAAGATGACGAGATATGGGGAAGAAATAAAACAAACCGCTCCGAGTAATTACCGAGCTAATGACACACCAGCGCCTAATTAAAATACGATTTGGCACGAACATAAGTCTTAATATTGTCACTTTGCTTCGATCTCTATCAGTTGATTGCTGGTGGTGTTTCTAGGAAGCATTGCAATTACAGAGCACAAATTACTGTAATTGAAGGCAATGATAAAAAAGTACATCACATTGTATTTTCAAGGCTATATATATATGAGTTGTATAAAACAATAATATTATAAATAATTAATTATAATTGATTCCTAAATGCAATTTTAATTTATGTACGTTTGTATGTAAATGACGTCAATGTTAATGGAAAATTAACAACAAATATGAGATCAAAATATAATTTAATCTAGTCAATGTATAAAGTATAAAGGTCATAAGGAAGGAAATACGGCTATGATATTAAAAAACCTACATTGAGACAAACGTGTAATTCAACAAGTAAGAAACTTAAGCTCACTTATATCAATACATATTTAACTTAAATTTAGGTTCTTTCTCTCCCTCACTCTCTCTCTCTTTCTCTCTCTCTCTCTCCCTTCCTCTCCCTCCCTCTTTCCCCCTCCTTGTACTTTTCTCTCCCTCCCTCTCCCTCCATCTCGCTCCCTCCCATTCCCCCTCTCTCTTTCCCTCTTCCTCTCTCTCTCTCTTTTCTTGTCTCTCTTTTTTAAATAATCCCTAAAATTGTCTCTAGAAGCAGCTCTTTGAAACGCTAAGTTAGTACCATTGTCTTTTAGTAACAAACAACACTTAATATATTGTTTATCATGTTTTTATCTTATGAAAATCGTAAATAAATATTGTACAAAAATATCTCTAAAGCAATTTCCATTTACAATTTAGACCGATAAGAACAGATTCACTTAACCAGATATAAAAATAACAATAAAGTTCACAACAATATTATTATATAAGAGTTTAATATATTAAAATATTGAAATATTAAAGTGCAAAAACATCTATTGCAACAACTACGAACAACATATTTTAACATAATAATATAAATAATTGTTAATTTATATACGCATATTCATTTATGTATATAAATGAAATATATTTTATGATATATACATATAAACAAAATTAAAGTGTCTGTTTGTAATTACAAAAATTAACAGCTTATCAATGCATCTGAAATATATACTTACATACGAACATCATTTCTTGTCTTGTCTGGACCGATTTTAACCGAACTTTCGAGCGGATATCTGATCTTAATGAGTGTATATTAAAAAACATATTCCGGACAAAGCCGTGTACATAAAACATAAGTTATTTCCTTTATTGAATACTAAATAAAGTAAATTAAAATAATATTATACATAAATCGTATTACGATGTGAAGTGTGAATCACAAACGACAGAATAATGTATGCAATTTAGCTAGTAATGTATAATTTACTTTCGTGATGAGCGAACCCTTTCTAATTTGGGTGACTGAAGGTAGGTAGTGTATAATAAAAATCAATTTGTAATCATCCTTAAACGCATCACACGTTAATGTCCCCTATTTTTACACCCATTTATTATTATGGTAACGACTGTCAATGTTTCAAATTTTGGGGACATTAGTAGTGTCATATGGTTGGTTACATCGTATACATGTTTAGTTTCAATCGCTTTTGTGTATAGTCCAAGGTTCGGTCATAGTTTTACGAGTTACATACATATATATATATATATATATATATATATATATATATATATGTTTCTTGTAAGTTAAGCTCTCTCCATATGAAGAAAGTAGGTCGTTGACTGGTCTGATATAACTATAATATCAATATACAATAATATTAACAGTAATTTCCTTGCAAAAACCATACACAACCATATTCTAGACATGAAGTAAAGTAGCAGAAAATAACACGTATATTTATCAACATATTACACAATAACATACTTTATTTGGTAATTTAAAACTCATTTAATGACATTTCCAAAACTAACACGACCAGGTCGTTGACCCTATAGTTTTTGTGGTACCCTCCAGTGAAAAACACAAATAATTAGCTTACGAGCCACACACGGTGAGGTAAAGAGTTTTTTCGCTCCTACCTGCCAAATTGCCCGGGACCTATCCGGCAATATTAAAACCACATTAGTTGAATTCTGGTAACCGTCGTCGATTAGCATCTACGCTTCTGTGTACATACATAATAACTGTAAATATTGTTTTACGACTGGGTGTACATTGTAATACCTTTCTCTTGAATTGGATAAATATTTCTATATTCATATACGGCATGTGGGAATTAATTGAACTTAATTTCAAATTCATTAAATTCTTTAGCAATTTTTAACAATGGCGACAAATATCCATTTATGGGATATCAATAAATTACATGTTAAAGGCAAGAAATGAAGTGATATTGCAATAATGATACCGGTTAGAACGGTGACATGCCTCGCCCTCCATTGGAAGAACCTTATCTATGCTTTTAAGACAATATTCGTAAACGTGTCCCGCCCAGTTATTTAGTATTTCATTAAACACTATGAATACTAATTTATGTATTCAAATGCGAATTTTATCAAACCTTTTTATGTTTTAACGTAGCTCTCGTTTTAAAGTATTTTATTTGTCAATTAAACAAAATCCGATATCCGGTATTAAATATTCGTTTCACGTAATGATATAATTAAGTCTTAATGAGTACTTCCTAGTTCTTTGTAAATGTACCAGTATGTCATTGCGGGCTTTCTCTATAAGAATGTAGTCTCGTACATTTCAAGTGATTCTGATTATTTCTTAATACAACACGATATCCAATCCAATCCAATCCAATCTAATTTACAAAATTATCTAACCACAGTGAAATAATGTTGTTACATATTCAGTACAATGAGGCTTTGATAGTTATCAATAATGATAGATTATTACCGAAATATAATATCGTGATAGACGATAATGGGATATGTAAACAAAAATATAATTTTTGTATGACTTAATCTGTACATACTAAATTATTTTTCCAATCCGTTATTTAATATTGAATATTAATATTTAAACACGGAACACTCGTAGAAAATATTTTTACATGTTTCTTTCTTTACAAATGGCATTTGACATTTAACATGCCTAACCTTTATAACTGTGGTTTAATCAATAATTGAAGGTAATTTCTAACCGCTTACACTTATACCTGAAGTTGACAAACAACGTTATCACAGTAATGGCGAATAAATTATTTTCTTCACGTAATAAACCCATTTTGGGGGGAACGAGTAAGTCATTAGACTAATGTACACCACCATTTTTATATATTCCTGACGTCTATATTAATATTCGAAACATCTAGAACAATATTAATATTCAGATATTATAATATTAAAAGAAATACATTACAAAACAATCAATGTTACAATCAGTGAGATATATTTTAAATTAATTTATATTACTCCATTTAAATATATTTCGCTGCACATATTAAATATGCGTCTGATATGAAAATAATGCATCGTATTATAAAGTTATTATACAAGGCAATTATACTGAAATTATATTTACATTAAAGGCTGCTAAACGCAATCAGATACAGCCGCATCCGGCGAACACAAAAACCTACATCTACGAGTATTGACCGAGGAAACCTCAAATGGATCTTCTTTCTTTATTGACAATAATGACAATGTAACAATATAAAATGTACTTGTGCCGATCCAATTGCTATCGCTAGTCAGGTGTTGTTAACAGTTTATTTATAAACATTTGTTTACTCGCTACGTAGGTATAGCAAATGATTTTAATTATTGCCTATTATTAATAATCAAATGTAAAAGCGAATCACATACTAATGATGAAGTGAAATCTGAGACATGAAGGGCGTAACGATATTGAAAATTGGCATTAGGAAACATTTTAGGATGAAACAGTTTGTAAATGTATTCAACTAATTGAAATAAAAAGGATATTTTTTTAAATAAATATACTATATATATATATATATATATATATATATATATTCTGATAAGAACTTTTTACAACAAATAAGCATATATTAATTTCAAGAAAATATAATTGTATATTAAAAGACGGAGCCGTTGGCGGTGAGCTAGTTTTTTATAAAGGTTAACATTCCTTTTGTAGGTTCCATTTCTGTATCTAAAGTTTTAATAAACAATTTATAATAATTCTTTAAATAAAACATAAGTTTCAATTCCACATAAAGTTATAAACAAGTTTAAATAGAATTATGATAAGTATAATAATATTTTTAGCATTTTTAATACACGTTTGCAATTAATTTTTATTATAATATTTATATTACAGTATTACAATTATAATTTTCATTATTATAATCAACAAAATGTTTGTAACACCTGTCACTACCATTGGCTCGTGTTAGGACTTCAACGCGCCGCTTCATTGCACTCCCTCAATGAAAAACTATTTAAATTAACCACAAATCATCTTTGTTTTTATCAACAATTTTATGTTCAATTCCGTCTTAGGTCATCGAACTTTAAATATAAATTTTCACAATATCGATTCCGCATAATAGAAATCAATAAAACCCAATCTAATAATGAATTTCGTTACGCACAGACTTCATAATTAACAAAAAGTTTAGAAAATTGAAAACTACCCCATTTACCGTTAGATTTAAAACGATTGAATCATCCAAGACAAAGATGTTCGTCAGAAACAAAGCAGAACTAATTTTGGGATAAAGTTTCTTGATGTAACGCATTTTACGATCCCTAAATAATTCTATAGCACCCGACGAGGTACAATGAGATATGAGATGGTATAATTTCATAGTCGATTCGCTAACAATATGGAGTGATTATAAAAAGTGCTACTCGATTATAAGTAAGGCCGAAATCGATTCCAAGTTTCACCGTGACGTTTGTTTAGCGGAATCATGGAGTAAGAAAGAGGGGAAGGGGGAGAAATGGAGGAAAAAGCTATACAAGCAGCGACGTCACGCTCTCCTAAATTCTTCTACTTAAATAGATAATATTTATGAAATTTGTTACGCTTAAGTAAATATATTTTAAGCACTTGTAACAACAATAGTGCAAGTAACTGCAGTTTAATTTTATACGTTTTGAATATTCATACAAATTACCATTCCAATATCCGATATTGACACAATGAAGCATAGTGAGGGAGAGATGTGTATCATTTTAATTGTTTCAATGTTCGTGTCGCTTCGTTATTGGTTTGAGTAATGACAGTGTTTTTACATTGATTGTTTTGACATATTCAGATATGACAAATAATTTATTTAAATTAGGTATTATGAACAAAATGGCGGTCACGATTCATTTCGTGTGAGTTTTTATTACTATTATATGTACCTTAATTATTAATTAAGGCCAGCTTTAATTATAATAATTTCTTAGAAATTTGATAAGTTACTATATCAATTGAAATTCTGTTATCAAATACAAATGCCAACTGATAGCTGGGATAATCTATAATTAAATTGTATTTATAACCACTGCTTTATTCTACTAGGGTTGTATTATCTAGATAAATTTTAATTTATTTTGATTTGTTAATTATATTAAGATCGAAATCTGTTTAGGTATCGAAAAACTTTGAAATTTATGTTATTATTATAAATTTTTATTATTAAATATTTTAAACATGATGATAAGAACTTCCGTTCATTAATTACAGTTCCTGATAATTAATTATCGTTTATTAATAATTCCTGATAATTAATTTTCGATAAATAATTAATTTAAAATTATTGATTACATATTTTTAGTCTTTAGTTATAAATAAGTATGTTTTATTAACTACTGATAACATGATTAGCATTGATAAGATTGAATTATTATAAATAAAATGTAAATAACAAAATTAGTGTTTTATAAGTTTAATACTATGGTAATTATGGTATTTCACCTAGAAATGTCTATCACGAAAACCAGGACACTTGTTCTTAGGAAAACTGACTCATAGGAAATTTATAAATTCAAAATGGAAAGAATAAATGTAATGCATTGTAAAGGTTTAAATTTGAGTTCATTTGAATATAAGTTTGACCAAACTCAAATTCAGAAGGTCAGTACGGAAGTTATTAAATATAAAAACTGGAAGATATAGAAATCAGAATAATATTAAAGTCATCAAATTACTAAAAAAAATGTAATGAAAATGTGAGTGGTCAAACTCAAATTAAGAACAATAGTAAAATTATCAAATAAAAAACCGGAAGATGTAATGAAAATGTGAGACATTCTGATGACAGCCCCAGCATCCGGACCACACCGCACGGTACATCACAAATATTATTAAATATCGGCACAATACATGTCATTTTGGCAACCGCAGACCGTTTTGAAAACCTACAATAGATTTTTAATTTACTTTCCTTGGTTATAAGGTTTAGATTGCTTTGTAAATAATTTTCACGCCATGATGTTAAAAAGAAATAACAAAGCTTCCGCTGGCGCCTTGTTATTAGTAACTTCCGAAAGGTACATTTTTTGCAAGGCCTAGCGGATAGAACTCAAAGGGCAACAAACTGACAAATTAGGCAAAAAATATCAATGACTCGTGACCACAATAAAGGGTTTTGCCCACTACAGTTTTGTTTGTCTGCAAAAGAAAAAAATATTTTAAAAAATAATTTTGCAAAATTGTCATACTCGTAGATAAATTTTGAATCATAGTATTTAGATATATGGATGACATTCAAAATATTTTTTTTGTTGCGAATGAAACAAAGATATAATTGCTATTTTTTTCTTTTTGTTACCCTTTTGGTGTGATGGTAATAGATCCTTAATAGAAGGAATGTTCAAAATTAAAATATAATTTTTACACCATATTTATATAAAAAAGCTATAAAATAAAGTTGTGTAAAATGGAAAAAAACTTCGTAATTCTCTTCACATCTTTACTAGAAATAATAAAAATGATTCAGCAAATATCTTATACGTTAGGTATTAAAAACATCTTAAACAATATACACGATTTAGCTTATCAGTGCAAAATAAATGTCAGCAATCAAACAAAATGTACAAATATAAATAACTTATATTTGAGAGTGGTCCAGGTCGTGACGATCATGGCATTGAACCGAGAACGAGTCCCAGCACTATCTCACCGCAAATTCTAACGAAATATTGATCCACGGTGACTCTTGAAGAATTTCCGGTTTGCTAGCATCTCGTCTTATTAATTAATTTACAAATAATTAAAGAAAGATGGACGATAATAATTAAAACAACCGTTATGTAAGAAGTCAATCTTAACTTAATTACTAAGCAATTGATTTTTTTTAATTGAGATTACTTTTTCAATTACTCCATTATAATTACTAATCCCATAACGGTAACCAGCTTTATTGTAAATCGGAAATATGGCTTCGTTTAATTGATTATTGCAAATAATCAATCGGCACCCACAATCAATTATAACCAGCCATTCGACAGAAACGAGTACCGCGGGATAATAAAGTTGCCACATATTCATTTAATGATAAAATTAAATAGGGCTAATTTTACACTAATAAAGAAGGGGAAATGAGTTTAGCAGGCGGAGTTGGGTGAACGGTCACAATATGAAGCTATTGGCTGGCGTGCCTCAGGGGCGGGGTCTGGGTCCCATGTTTTATTTGAATTATGGATGATGCACGCGGGGATTGCTTCTTCAAACCAGTTGTGAGCGTCGCAGCTTCGCGCCCGCTCGCCTCTCCCCTCGTAATTAATTGATGTTTTCATTTATTAGATCGTTTTGTAATTAGTCGGTTCCATCTAAAATTGTGTGTCTATCCGTTGATATATTTATAAATAACTCCGTGCGCAGTTTAGCGGTGAGTGTTGGAAACTTCTTGTCTTAATTATTATTAAATATATTACTATGATTTAGCAACCATGTGTTAAGTCAATCTACAATAAATTGGAAATGTTTGTTATTTTTTTATGTTCTAGTATTTGATTTTTCGTTATTGTGGTATTTGTTTATTATTGTACTTTTTTGACTGTCCACACTTGAATTCCTAATAAGATTACATGTAATATCATTATTTTGTAATTAAATCGGATAACAGCATTATATTGCGTGTGCAGCTAAAGAATTTACTACACTACGCCTCAGTTTTATGTCTTAATTATTAGCAAAAATTCTATTAGTTACCGCAATTCCAGTTAGAAAAAAACTTAGTAGCTTTAAGGTTCGTTTATTAAAGCAAGTTTACGACTTAAATGGCTTAATAAGATAATAAACGACACTAACTAGTTTTAATTGCATCTATTTCATTTGAAAACAAATAGCTATAACATTTTTTTGTGATTTGTTTCAAAGTTTTTGCCTTTTTAAGAATATTAATTATTAAAGTCACGACTTCATGAGCTCTGTTGAATAAATTGATAAATAAATTGCCAATGCTAGTTCTGGTACGTTATATTAGAAACTTATTACTTATTGTTATTTAATGCTAATTCAACATTCATTACAAATTACATGAATAGGTTTATGTCATATTTTTTGCCAAAAGTCAAATTGTAAGTATCCCATACGAAATTTATTATTTGTAATGATTGAAATGTAATTTTATTTATAAATACAGCACCACTCTAAACTGAATCAGCTTTACAAAAAACTGAATGCAACGGGAGGTCAGTAAAAAATAGTAAGCTAAAAGATAAAACAAATAGACCAACACTAACAATTTATTAGTTCTTAGGAGCATTAGAAGTTCTCTCAAATATTTATATAATTTATTAGTTAGTTGTACAGGTCCAAAGAACTCCATAAATGTTTTAAACTATTTTGTACATTTACTTTTAGGAAGGTACACATATTTATAAGTGCTTCCGAATCTTTGGAAGTGCTGAAAATAATATATTTTAAAGATTTTTTTACCTTACAAACCTTTTTACCTTACCAAAACATATTTTAAATTTTCCTTAATTTCTCATGTTTTAATAGTTCAGTCAATTATTATGAATACAAAGAAAAGTAGAAGAAGTTACCTTAGTTAATAATTAATGCATGTCAATATGTTTTGATTACAACACACCATCTGAATTATGAAATAGATGGTAAAAATAGCTATGGCAAAAATAATATTAAGAAATTGTATCTTCATTTTTTCTAGACCCAAGAAAATATTTAACATGGACACCTCATACTATATTGCCCTTATCTCCTCGTATTCTGTCAGTTTTCCTATTTCTTAATGTGAATATGACCTTTCAACCAACAAAATCCTCTACATTAATATTGTTCTATGGATTTATCGATAGTTATTAGTTTCATTTATTAAGTTACAGATGAATTTAATAACTTCATTACTAATTGAAGAGTAAGAGAGAATTACTTACATTTCATGAAAAGCTTTGAGAACTTTTGATATATTTAACAAAGCTTAACAGCTAGGCTTTTATACTACCTACTGTATTTGATTGATTGTGTGATATGTAAATTTTATTAGGTCTATTTATAACAAATCTCCGAGACCAAATACCCACTGACTCTTACCATAATAACTCAAAATTAACAATTCTAAAAGCTCTTCATATTAGATCTGAATCTAATTCCACCCATCAACTACTAGTTTATCTAGAAGTGTGATTGTGAAATATTTATTTATTATTCACTTTTAAATAATTTTATAGCATCTTAAATGTTGCAGACATTTATTTAAATCACCAAACTTGATAGCTTAGATATTTTGCATTAATTTTGCTCTACCGAATTCTGGTTTTCTATTGCAATGTAGCCGTCTGGAGATTTTAATTAGTTTTAATACATGAGCAGACCGAACAGAACATATTTATTCACAGCACCTAATAGAGGTACATCTGTAAATAACTCTCCTTACAAAAACAAATAAAGCAGTAAATATTAGAAAAATGATTATAAATCTTCCAGAACAATATATTACATGTAATCATAGAAGTCGTAAAACAATTTACTGTCCATAAACAACAAATATGGACTAACAATCTGACGGGGCACTTACAAACGACAAACAAAAAGACACGAGAAAAATATGTGACAGGCATGCAGCCATACAAGGAGAGATAACCCTAAAATGAGTACGCAACAAAAACTAAAGTGAACGGGCGAAATTAAAAGAAACGACGGAGCAACTAACAGAGTAACGTTTTGATAAGCTGTTAGTTTTGGGGCCGGTGTAATTTGTAGAAGGCGCCTGATAAAGCGGCGTGGCCGGCCACGGGTCTACGGAATGTTCCCTGGATGTTTGGAATACTCTCGTCATAAAATGTCTATGTATTTTTTAGTATAACGCTAAACGGTCATTTATGGCATGACAACTTTGTTGCGGTTTGATGTATAATTTAATTCAATGAGTTTAAAAATTAATTTATTCTGATCGTACTTTTTTACATGAATAAATTAACTATGATACTTTAGTTTAATTGTTTAGTTTTTAATTAATTACTGGTCTGATTTTGTTTATTTCATTTATTTAATAGTCCTCAAATAAAACCATACTTGTGTCTATCGACTAAGTATAAAAATATTCCAATCGTCAACACGTCCGGTGGTCGCGTGGCGACTAATTACCTCATATCGGTTGGTGACTCTGAACCTTTTAGCAGTCTGCGGGACATAAATCTCATAATCTATCTGACGCCAGCCACGTCCCCATATTAATTGCGAATAAATGCATAAGATTCGAAAGTAGTCTTAGTAATTTGATTTCTGACTATCATATTTAAAATAATATTATATATATTTAACTCAAAGTAATTCTCATTTATATTTTTAATATTTTTTTATAATATTGTATATATTTTAATAATATTTGAAGTCAGAATGCACAGTTGATTGAGACCTGTAAAACGAGTCAATATTGAGCTTACGAGAGTAAAAACTTTTCCACATTTTGTAATGAAACCTCCTCTGTACCTCCCACGTATAATCACATTAATTGGTGACTACTTTTTATCGTCAATAACTGTATATTAAATACTCGTTGTTTCCAAATAAATTCTTTACGTGATCGGACTTAAAACAACATGTTGAAATTTTTATTATAAATAAAGTTTTAATTTGTGTTTTCAATTGCAACATGAATTTAATTAACTTTTTGGAATATCAGAAAAAAATATATATTTTTAGACCAACTTTGTTTTTCTCAGTAATTAAAATATATATTTTAAGCACGTTATATAGATTTTTTGATGCCAATTACAATTAAAGCAAAAAATATATAACAAATTCAAGAACCCACATTTTTATAGTTTATTAAAATATATAAAATATTTTTGAGACTAGTAAATAACAGTAAAAATAGATAAGAAAATAGTAAGAAAATATAATATAATAGTTCAATGTCAACAAGATTTCAATAACATTCTAGTATTCTGAGAATACTAGAACAAGTTACACTCGTAAATCTAGGATATCACATAATGTTAATATTAATTGAATTATATCATAAATACGTTTATTAAAAGGTTGTATTGTGTTGAATTATATTCCTATTTATGTGATTAATTTACATGTTAACATGACTATTGTAATTTCTTTGTGTGCTCCCATTTCGTCAGTAAAAAGATGACGTAATCTAAAATGAAATTCACAAGAATGTCACTGTTAAATGTTAAAGAAATAGACCATTAACATACTAAAATCATCTAAAATAAAAAGCAATTCCTGACATTACAATACTATCAGGTCGAGACGGTCTCGAATTTCAATAGGAAATTATCAAATTAGTTGGTTGCGTCATTAATAAAAACCGAACCGAAACCCGAAGGATAATTCGCATTGTTCACAGATTTTTAAATCGTCCATAATTAAATGGAATTTATTTTTTATTAACAAAATTTCGAATGTTATAAATAGTTTAAGAAACAGTTACCGACCAAAGAAGCGATTTGCCACCCTGTTCGGGATGACCGACTCCAATATTAAAACGACTGTTTGCTTTTGAAATATCAATGCGAAATCAATAATAATGTTTGACTTACGATCTTTTGGTTCTGAATTTATAATTTATTTGGGTTTGTTTGTAAAAAGTGGTTGCGATGTGGTTGAAAATTCCGAGAAGAATTCGAGATATCGGCTTCTGTTTTACACGCATAGAATGGGTCAGCAATGCGGCATAGCGAAATCACTTCATTCACCGTCATAATGCGCATTTTAATTAAATTACTTTGTGTTATTGAGGTGCTGAAGGATTGTTTTGAACAATTCAACTTGAATTCAATACAAGAGATGGTTTAACTTGTCTCCAATCCAACATTTCTATACTTAATGATAGCATTAGGAAAGAGACAATTATCTCTTATTTACCAATGGAGAAATTGTTTGACTCTAAAGTGTTTATGAGAGTTTAAGTTATATTAACTATCTCTTTTTGTTTCATTTCGTATCATTTTACGCATCGTTCGCTGTGACAAGTCAAAGTTTTTATACGCATCATATCACCAATTCGGGTTGCCGACAACAAATTCATTTTTTGTGAATTTTAATGTATAATTAAATATATAGATCAAATGATTATTCTCATAATAGTTTTTAAATTAAACAAAGGCTAGGCCGTCCACAAAAACTAGACACTTAGGGTGTGTACACAACCTGTCGGCTGTATTAAAACAAAAAAATTGATTGATTCATTCATTCGTTCTTTCGCTCGTAAATACCTTCACATGTATACGTAATAAGACATCCCGATGATGGAAACATACTCATAATGATCATTGCTGTAAAAAACCAATAGAATTTTATAAAAAAAACTAAATCGAGATGGACGTCTCTATGAAATGAATGACATTGGCAATAGGTTGTAATGGTTATAGAAATGTTCTTTTTTTTTGTCTCCGCTGTATTAAAGTCATGAAGGTACATATTAAATTATTGTAGGATTAGATTATTTTTTTTAATTAAAAACGTATAGAGTTTTACTGTCATGTATAGTGAATGCACTTCTTAATTTAGTCCCGAGCAAAAAAGCTACCTCGTCTAATGTAGTGTGCACACGCCCTAAACGAGGCAGACTCGGGACGCAGCGTGCGACTAATTATACAACGCGATGATCGAATATCCGTTTTTGTGAAGGCACCGTTTCGATTCAGAATTGAGTTTTTAATGCATAACTTAAATTGCATTTTTGTCACCCACCACCACCGCCGCCGCCGCCGCCATTGTTGGTTTTTGTTTTTGCCGCGTCTTCATTAGTTGTTATTTGATGTTAAAGAGAAATAGGTCGGTCGGATAGCGCTTTTTGTAAACATTACTCGTTAACTACTCTTAATAAGTAATAAGTAACATTTATTGTCAGTTAAATAACTTTTTTACATCATCACGAAACAAATCGTTTTAACTCAGACTAAGTGTTAAAATTAAAAAAAAAAATTACTTATCAAATAACTAGTTCATAAAATATCAATAAATGTGTATCAAATATACATTTTATTTTATGTAGATTATTTAGTAACCAAATTCAAAAATTTCTTGTATCTTCTAAATTTGAAATAGGAGTGATTTATATCAACGGTTCGGCGGCCATCTTTAATGCTCGAATGTTAGGAGACGTTAACTTATATCACCATATCTGTTTGATGAATCACAAAACAATAAATATAAATTATTATTTAAATACAATTTGGCATAATGTGATATGATCAATTTTAAATGAAATTAAAAAAAAAAACTTGACATTTCAAACCCGCCATTTGTAATCCAAATAATCATTCCAATTAGTTATCGTCCACGATCTGAATGATTTTCGCATATCTGTGTGTACCGGCCCTTATTTCCCCGTAACGTGTAGCAACGCCCTGGCACTTTGATTGCACTGCCTAATTAAATAAACTACTTCTCAGTACAGCTATGCCCTGAAGACATTCTCTTTCTATAATTACGATACTAATGAAATCGTAAACAGGGAATTGGTTTGATTGAGAAGTTTTAATTAAATTAATTGTCTTCTATTTATTTTTTATCTTTATTTATATTTAAATGTTTATTGTTTTGTGTATGTATGAGAATGTGTTTCAATTCGTTTATTCACATACTTAGTAACGGTTGAGTGATGGCTAAAGTCAATGATCTCCGATATAGAGTCCCGGGTTCGACCCCAGGTATTAAAAAATATACTGTCTCAGCGTGGTTGCTCAATCAAAATAAAAATACATTACATTACAATACCAATAATGGAAAATTCGGAATATAACAATAAATCTATGAAACGATATTACTATTTGTAACAAGATATTTGATATACAACATTGTAGTTTTAATAAAATGTCATATTTATTGAACACATTATTCCGTGATCCGATAATATGTTTGTAGTCGCGTGCATCGCTGCATCGCGAGTTATTGGCGCGAGTCACGAGTTATGGCGTCTGAAATTTACTAAGTTAGGTTTGTTTGCTGAATTATCTTTATTACTCATTGTTATATAATTATCAGATTGTTTTTATGTTCCAAAAGATGTAATTTAATAAGTATAGCATATTTAGTGTACGTAAGTAGAGTATCTTTTTAATTGCAGTGAATTTATGATTTGTTGTATACACTGCATCTAAAAGTACTAGTCAGTCGATGTCATGAATTTATTTATATTTTTTCCACTTTGAATCAATACAGTGATCACTTGTGTATCAAATGGGAGTGGTGGCCTATTGCTATACAATCGAAATAAGCTTCTGTAAAGCCACTCTCCAACTTAAAATCAGCACGAGGGTACCGCCCTGGTCTAGTCTAATCAGTCTACCAAGTAGTAAATAAGTAGCAATCTTTTATCACTTGTCCCATCCTGCGAATTCGTTTGGAGCGTCCGCGGAAACAAGCAATTTCCTCTTCAATTTTAATTGAATGGTGTAATTACAATGGATTCTTTGGAGTCTACCCGTCCCTCCTCCCTCGGGCAGACCCTCAGGCCCTTCAGTATTGAATAATCACTCATAAGAAACTAGTTTAAACTATTTCACGAAGTCACATATTCTCGCATGTTAATTTTATCTTTATCTTTAACTTTCTTTATTTGTTAATCTTTTAAAATTTTCTCTTATTCTTTAATTCTCTTTACTTCTTAATGATAACTAAATAATAATTGCATATACAGTAGGTTCTTATTGAGCAACCTTAGATTATGAACATTTTATTTATTAAATATATATATAATATAAACTTATCCTTACTGTCTGTTGTGTCACCTGGATGGAACGTCAGAAAACTTTAATATGTAATTTTATGATTTAGGCATTCCTTTATTAGTATTGTTGAAGTTTCTTTTCTACATTTTGGTTATTTATTTCTGGAGAAACCGCGGCAAAATCATAGTATTGTAATAAAAGTATATAGTGAATAGTTCTGATGTTCAATCATTACTATAAGTATCATAATGATTGCTTTATCATATCATTATACATTTATACATTCACTTTCGTTTTATAATCATGTTTGATGTGTAAGTTCGTTATATATTTTATTAATTATAACACAGCTACCAATCGATGATAATAAAACAAACATTTTCTCCATTTTAAATATAATAATCCTCTTAAACAGAGCGTGGAATCCGTCAAAACAAAATCGCCAGACTGTATCTTCTTATTACAGAAATCCTGTTTAATAATTATATTTTAATCATTTTAAACAATATTGAACTCTATTATCCTAATGATAAGGATGTATTGAACGCATTAATAAATTTGTGATTACGGGTTATTTTGCTGATATGCTTATAAAGCTTAAAAAAGCTTAGCGTGTAAATGTTGCGTTTTGATATATAATACGACAGGTAATATTTTTGATTATTAATATTTATTTATGTTATTAAATTATTTTATTAAAACCGACGTAATTAATTAAGGGTTTGTGAAAATAAATTCTTTGAAATATTTTTTAAAGTTACGTAAACCTCTTCTTATAAAACTTTGATTTTTGGTTATTTTTTATATATAACTGATTGTAACTAAAATACAGTATATATAAATTAATTTATAAGAAAGTAGATTTTTTTATTTCTTTATTCCATAATAATAAATATAATACAAATCTTAACTAAAAGGCGGAATAGAATAAGAAAATAACAAGAAAGATGTATGTATAACAAAATTAAAAATAAATTACGACAAACACACATATACAAGTATTTCAAAACAATTATTAATTATATATATATATATTATATAAAAAGTACAATTTTATTATATTGCTATAATTACGACCAATTAATGACTGCTTTATGTTATATTAAAACGTGTCGCAATCCATTGTATTTATAATATTCGATTACAATTAATTAATATTACATAATAATATATATTATTGCATTTTTATTTATACTCAGATTATGGGAAGAGATTGTGTGACGTCTCCATTAATAAAGGAGGGGAGAGGAAGGGAGAAGTAGAAGACTATACATGCATTCTTTTATTACTAGGGGCGCCAACAAACCCTCAATTTCGACACGCTTCGCTCGCGAAATCTCGGGTGCCGTTTGTATAATCGAAGCGAGCCCAGTGTATTGACTCATTGTTTCCCATTGACTTCAATGGGATATCAGTTTTTTGACACGATATTTAAAAAAAATATATTTTTTTTTTGAGAATATTTTTCAAAAGTTTTTTTTTTATAAACCATCACCTAATGTGTGTTTTTTTGATTGCAAAGTTTCATAATTATCCCTCAAGCAGTTTGCGAGCCAATTCGTGACAAAGAATGTAAAAAGTCTCCAGTAAAACGCTCCGCTCACTTCGTTCGCTTCGCTCAATAATAGATATTATAACTAATACTATCTTTGAATAAAGATATGGGTATTTATCTTTATTTTTTCATTAATGATTTGTCACAAACACTTATCACTTAATCAGTATATATCTATTTATATAAAATATTTAAAAAGATAAATAATTTTACCATATAAATGTATTAAGACATCCGGTCCAAAAATATCATCGGATCTCCATTTTATAAATCCTTAACGTAATCAATAATACGATTAAATAAAATAATTATGATAACATATTCACAATCAGTCAATCAATCAATCAATATTAGATCTAATACTTTAATTACAAGGAATAAATTAATGGATCAATAATAATCCTTGATATGAATTATTTATAACAACATTACGACCTTAATCCTGTTAATACTGTATATATAATCTTTTAAGTGGTATTAGGGTAGGTAGGTGTTATGAAACTATAAAACCGAAGTAAATATTATCAAAATCGGTTTATCCGTTAGACATTATTCAACTCAAATATAATTTAAACAAAACAATTTATCGGATTGTTCATTCTCATCTTTCAATAGTATTATTTCACACTCGAAACTTGCTAAAGTAAAATATTTGATTTTAAGTGTAAAAAATTAAATTAAAAACACACGGTCGATTTAAAAACGTTATCAATATGTCTGTCTACATTATGATAATAATACATAACATGCACGGACAAACCACTATTAGTGCATTAGTTATCTGGAACACGATCTAAGTCATAAGATCACTTGGACCTATTTACATCGAAACCAGTTTGTAACTTTAAGAGTTGTTCATATTGGACACTTATTTATTTACAAATATTTAGTAATGGTATTCATTATTCGATAGCACTATTTGACCCTAAAAATAGTGTCTATTTCTATGTGTCTACCTCGCTAACAGGTCACTAACAGTATTTTCACTATGATATGTCAGTGATTGAGTTAGTGCTTAGTAAATTGGATAATGATAATGTATTGGTAAGTTTGTTTGATAGTTAGCGTCATGAGTTTTAAAACAGGTGTGGATACAATTAGTTTAATTCCCCCTCCTTGAAACGAGGAACATTTGTTTTTATATATATTTCTTAACCGTCATAATGACAAGTCGCATTACACACAAACACACGCACGCACGCACCTTCACACACACACACACACACACACACACACACACACACACACACACACACACACACACACACACACACACACGCACACACGCACATACGCACACACACACACACACACACACACACACACACACACACACACGACTACACTTTTAAGACTAACACAAATATTTTGCTCTATATAACTCTTTCTGTATATGATCTAGAACAAAAAACAATCTCCTATCCGAGTCTGGACTTCAATAATAATAAGGTAACAACATTATTTTAAGATATTTTCCTATATATTTGTTAAAAAACCTACTTCTGAAGATAAGTGACCATAATATCTGTATAAGGAATCCCAAAATGCATTTGGACCCCGTACCAAGTACCAAGACTCAATAAATACAGTTAGTTAGTTTCCATTCATTGACCCTAACTCAATGGTATATCCAACGTCCTAGAACTTCTTATGGTATAATTAAATTGCACACTTCATTACACACGTGATCAAATTTGAACCGTATTACATTTGTAATATGGGTGAAAACCGCTTATAAATTATTCGAGGATATTTATTTGCAATTAACACCCACATAAACGTTATAATTTATCCTCTTAAGAGCTTATGAGAGTGACCATTTCGTTTATTTTCATACAATATTATTATACAATTGTTATTTATAATGGAACTCACACTACTTTTGTATGATTGTATGTATGTATGTGTCTATGTGTGTTCGATACCAGTAATGAGGTTTAGATGTAAGTATTATTTTTGAGGTATACCATGGTAGTCTGCTGTAGTTAATATTAGTGACCATAACTTGGTAGTGTGAGTTTGTAGTTATATTTTATTTTATACAAGCTGTGCCCACGTCTTCGTCCCTTACCTAAGTTACTTATTACATCAGCTTTTGTTAAAATTGGTTTTATGATTAGCTTTGTGATTATCCGGATCAAACAGACATTAAAAAAACACATTAAAAAATTATTTTGTAAGTAACGTATGTTTGCACATGCATTTAGTGAAATGTTAATTTGCAACTACAAACAGACACAAATTTTATGTATATTTATCCAAAATTAATATTAAATTAACCAAAAACTACAGTTTTTGATTCAATATTTGTTTAATTATACACACGTAAGCGATTTTCAAATCATACTTACAAACACGAAACACGAAAACACTAATCAAATAATTAATTATCAATAATAATACGTATTATGAATAATAATTCTGATTTCATCGATACACGGTAATCACTAATTAGTATCCTCAGTGGAAGGAAGCTGTAATTATATGCTTGCGAAAGTGAATATGAAAAACTTGGTATTGTAGATTACTATTATACATATACTAGCTGATCCCCGCCGGCTTCGCTGGGCATACTATTAATTTGGATGTGAACTTGGGTTGCTATGGTAACCGTTGTCATAGTATCCGTTATCATCATAACCGTTGCTATGGTAACCGCGTTAAATGTATAGCTAGCTCCTACAAGTTTAAAACTTGGCAGATGCAAAAATTTTAAATCCGTTGGAATAGGAATTCCGTAAAATCCGTTCTTAGTGGACGACTACGTCACAAAAGAAGTAACTATGTAAAATTAGTAAAGTTAGTTGGACAGATAGTTTCGAAGATTTCGTGATGAGTCAGTGAGTGGTTAATCGCTTATATATATATTTAGATAAATAAATTTATAAAAGAAATATCCTAAGAAATTTTGAATTGTCGTCACCTCAATACCCGCAGATGCTCGCCCTAGGTATCCTATGCCCTTATCATAATACTTTACACATCTGTCCTAGACCTTTACATTAGTACATGAGTACATTAAACATCTTATAAATCAATAATTTATACTTTAATTCACACATGCATAAATTTAATACATTTAAATAAAGTTATTTTATTCAAATAGTTATTATATTACAATTAAATGAAACAAAAAATTACCTACTTTTTAAATTTTGTAAATCTTAACTCGATTTTCGTTATAATTTATCGTGGCATTTATATTATTGTATGGCAATTGTAAATTTTCAATAATTTATACTATAATACATAAATTTAATAATTTTATGTATTCAAATCGAGTTATTTTATTCAAATAGTTATTCTAATAATGGTTATTAAATTAAATAAAACAAATGAATAACTTTATTTTTAAAATTTTATAAATCTTTAGTGTATTTTCATTATAATTTATGATGGCATTTATATTACCTGTATGGCATTTGTAATGTCGGTTTAACTGTTAGATTTTTTTGCTTGTAACTTTACCTGTACATAAATTTATAGCTTACTTAAGCACAGTTTTATACGGACAGAAAAAAATTACCTTCTAAATATATATATATATTATTAATAGATATAATATTTTTAAAAATAAGTTCATTTTTTACACAATTTATTTTTTTAATATAAGATTGTTTTCATAACACAAAATGAAAGTTATCAGATTTTATTCTATAAATAAGTTTGTTTTCATTACACGAAATCTAACATTTTTAAGTTCGTCTCTATACAACCTTGATATATATTATGGTGACAGATATAAAAAGCAACCTCTAACCGCCATGAAGCAATTTCTTGATAACAATAGCGCTGTGAGAGCTGTTACTACTTAAAATTGCAAATACCTCGTGTAGGTAATATATTAAGTTTAATTGTTCCTTGGCACGGAACCATAACATGTGTGAAAATGCATTATAAAATTATAGTTTCATTGCAATTATGTTATTTACGGTTGTATTGATAACGCATATAATTTAGATAAAAAAACACAAAAACACATTTTTTTATTGTCCATAATATTACTGGAACGTCATCTCTTTGAAAATGGTAAATATTCGAAATTTGTCACTGACACGATAGCTCAGTTATAAATATTAATATAGTATCCAAAAATCCCAGGTTCGAATACAAGTGTAAGGTTTATCATCCTATATATATATATAAATGTATATGTTTAATGAATTCAATTTTACATATATCTTTAATTATCTTTATATTAAAAGGAATTAAAAGTTAAATGTTATATTTAACCTGTCACCTACTCGTATCTTTTTTATCATGACTTTATCAGAGTATCTCGAGAATATATTTTTAATGTCAGCCCATGTTTTTACAAATTTGGTGTGAATTTTAAATTCCGTATTTAAGTGATGTTGGTACATCTGTAGTATACACGGTCGATTGTACTGGTTAGTACTGAATCAAAGGTTCGATTCCCGTTTGAGACAATTCTTTTACACTATTATTTAATACTATTTTTACGTGGTTAGTAAGTAGCAAAGGTCACAGTTCGATTCCCGTTTAACACAATTCTTTGTGTGATTTTCTATTTATTTTATATTTTATTTAATACAATTTTTTAATGTTTTTTTATTCAAGGGATGTTTTAAGCCGTTACATTCTCAGTGCTTTCGTAATGTCTGTCTGTCTGTCCTTGGAGAAAGTACTTCCTGTTCGTTTTTATTTTGATTAATAATGCGATAAAAATGTAATTTATTGCACACCGTTTATTATATACGTAAAATATATCATTTATTATTTATATATATTTATTAATAAACATATTACATTCATATAGACACGCGCGACTTTTCTTATTGTCTACATTTTTTGTAATCAGAATTGAGGTATAATTAGGAAAAAATTAAAAAAAACAATAAAATTTGAATTTTTTTTTATTATATACATACATATAGATACGCGCGATTTTTCTTGTTGACTATATTTTTTTAATCGAAATTTATTATTCTGATAATTTAACAAACAAGAAAATTTTAATTTATTTGTATTAAATTGTCCATCATTTTCACAAACAGACAAACAACTCCTTTCAATATATATAAATATCATAAATAAAATGTTATAACTCATATAAGATTATTATTTGATAATATCTAATAACATTTCTGTATGCAATTAACTCACGTATTCCCTTTGTTTAATACAAAGTTATATTTGCGTTTGGATTTAAAAAAAATCAATCTTATGTTGATGACATAAGGGCTATGTATTAAATATAACAAGTAAATAGTTTATTAGATGTCTCAGGTCTAAGTTGCCATGATGTTATAGCGATTTGTTAATTTTATACATATTGTGTTATGAACTGACGAGTTCTTTATCTTTTAATCTTGTTTTCAATACTAGCTATTACCCCCGATTCCATCTGTTGATTTAAGCTATAATTCTCGCTGATAATTTAGAATTAATCGTTTTTGAGATAGAAAAAACAAACATACATACACACAAGTATTTTGTATTAAAATGCAATTGTAATATACGTTATTATAATTAATTCTAAGAATGTTATTAAATAATAATTATATAATAATAATACGCATATAAAACAATTCCTACATAATTGGATGCACTGACACGATACATACGTATTAGCGTGACTTCACTTGTGAAGGAAAATCAATTAAAAATAAAAAAAACCAACAATTCATATGAAAATATCGGAAACGCCTCAACCTTGAACGTGTTAGAGGATGTTTTACAAATAGGTTTACCTGTTCCATTATAACCTATAAACAAATTACCAAAGAAACATATATTGACGCCATGATTAATTTATGATAAAGAAACTAGGTAATGTATGAATTAATTATATATACATATAATTTGTAATCGCTGTCTGTATGTAGAAGATATTTGATGAAACCATTACTAGGGATCTTTAGTAACTAATAGAATCCAAAAAGATTTTTAGCGACAAATGTATATTTGCGTTTGGATTTTAAAAAACAATCCAATATCAATCTTATGTGGATGACATAAGAGTTGCCTTGTCTATTTTTGTCTTTGACATGTGTTTTTTGTTTTTCTTTTTGACTGTTTGTCTGCGTGTTTGTGTAATATCGCTTATCCGATTTGGATGCAGTTTTCACGGTTACTTTTACCCTCACTTAAAATTATACTTAAATGACTCTGACTAAATAAAATATCAAATCAACTGTGCCATATTAAGAAACTGTTTCTTGTGTTGCGACAGGAGTCGCGTGCGAAACTAGTGTAATATATAAACCAAAATACCACCCATTGAATCACAGATGACGGTCGGTCTGTCCACATAATTAAGTTAGTCATATCTGTCATGAGTCAGTGTTCATAAAACACTTATATACATGTAATTATTCATAACTCAGTAAACAAGGAAAATTATATTATTAATACATATATACATATAAATAAAATTGATTTGTCCGTTTGTAATTCTAAATTAACGGCTTTTTTATATATTTATGTGACATACATAAAATTTTTTTCTTATCCGTCTGTTTCTTTGTTCCGACTAATCTGAAACAACTGGGCCATTTAAACATTTCACTGGATAGCTGATGTTATGGAATAACTTAGGCTACTTTATTTTAAGCAGAACGGAGTGACATAACTAGTATATTGATGTAATCATTACATTTAAGATACACAATCTTTTATTAAAAGATAAATAATTTAATTTTATAATTTTGATATACAAATTCTAAATATAATAAAGCAAATAAAGATATCTTTATCTTTAATCTTATCTTATTCACTTCCATTAATAAATATCGAAAATAAATTATTTATAGTAAAGAGTACCTACGTCATAGATATTTTTAAGTATTGATACGAACTTATACTAAATAAATTATAATATATATATATATATATATATATATATATATATACATATATATAATAAAACAATATATATATGTTAGCAAAATTATTTATATATATATATATATATATATATATATATATATATATATATATATTTCACAATATTCGTATCCATTGAAGTATTAATAAGATATCTGTTTTCCTTCGGTTTTTCCAACATACATTTCAATACTGCAAGTCATATAAAAAGACAAGATCAGTAACGAGGCAAAATCTGTTTAATAATTTTAACCTATCACTATAAATAATAGCTGGATTGATTTTGATGAAATTAAGTATAATTATAGGCTGTTTTACCAGTCATATATGTGCCAAAATGTGTAATAGTGACTTGTGAATTGTCTTTTATCAGATTAATCAGACGTCTTTTTAGATTAATAATTTTATAGTGATGTAAACATTTCATTGATAAGTGCGTACTGGATACGTTGTGTTGTGCGGCGAGACCATTGAAGGTATTGTTTTGCATACATATTTATATATATATGTATATATATATATTTTAATTTGAAGTTTTTTTTTTTATTTGAACGAATGAATTTTTTTTAATAGTCTTAAGAATAATTTAATATTATAATTTAACTGATCAATAAAAAAATATGTATAAGGTTCAAGAATCAATTACATATTTTTTATTTAACAAAGTATTTTTTTCGATACCTTTTTAAGTTAAATATTCGCTATTGTAAGGCTCGGTGCACACTGTAATTAATATAATTCAATCCACAAACATACTTACGGAGCAATTTGTAAATATTTTTATATTTAGCAAATTATAATCACACGCAATCTTAATTAGTATCTGCAATTTGTTTTATAACTTCCGCCATATTAACTTAATTATGACTCGAGGAAGGTAATTGACTAAGTACAACTGGAAATTCCTCGACCCTTATCATATATACATTATTGTGACACGCATGTCTTATTAGAGATCCGCGAATGAGGCTGGAATATAAGCTTAACTATTTTTGATGTTATTTTTATTATAACTAACTCTTAAACATAAATGAAAACCCTGGAAATAAAAACAAATTTATTCTATAACATAATCTAATAAAGCTAATTCACATTAAGCTATTTAAAGTCTATACTTATTATATAAACCAATAAATACCAATAGTGTAGACTCGGTTTTTCTTAGGTAAGGTCCATGTTAGTTTGTAAGTCTCAATCAGTGTGCACGCAGCTTAATGTTCTAGAAGTTGACGTGTAATGGCCACCAATTACAGGCAACGCCATAATAAGAGCGTAATTAACTTAATAGCATTAATTTATTAAATGTCGATTGATCACGAGAAACAGAGTTCAGGGTTGACACAAGACAATTATAAATCATATGTAAATAAATATGTATAATATTTACATGAAATAATATAGTATAGAAGATATTGGTGTAATAACAAATGAGCTGAGCGTAAGCGAAGCTCTTAACCGTTTAGGAGACCTTTTTTGTGTTTAGTTGTCTCCAGAATGCGACGAGAAAATTTTCTTATGTATGTTTGAGCCGAACGCGGATGTTATAGCGAAGACAGATTGAAAAAATGTTTAGCCATTCAAAAGTTATCAATAAAAGAAGTAAGGTGAGGGGCTCAGCTCAACACCCGCCACGCACGGTTGGCGGATCCTAGTAGACATTTTAATGTTAATTGTTATATAATAGATGATTATAAATAATACATTAAAATATTAATTAATTCGTAATTGAATAAGTGTTCGTGTTAATCAAGCCGGCTTCGTTCATCAAACTATTGTTTAATTAGGTTCTGTTTAAATTATAATATTTTTAAATATTACGAGTCTTTATTATAGATGGTATAAAAATATTTTAGTTATTATCTTATATAAACAATGAATAATGTGTCAACCCTTGTTTGTGCGACAGAGCGGCGCTGGGTGAAGTGTTATGTATTTTGAATCGTTTAACTAAGGACCTAAACACACTAGGAATTGAATACTTAGCCTTGCACTCACCAGTAGTGCGATTTTTCTACCATTGTCTTATCAATACACACAAATCATGTGTAGAACAAGATACACAGATTTGTGTCTAAACTCTACTGTCCACACATCTGTGATGTAGCGTTTAGAACGCACGTTTGAAACGCGTCGTTTTAAAAACGTTCTATATAGACTGTAATGTTTATAATTATTAATTAATCTTACTTATTTTAATTAACGTAGTACACTTGACATGTTTTATTTTAATTGTTATAAACAATATTTAAATTCACATTAATTATCGATTACCATCTTAAGTTAATAGGTTTCTGAGATATTATCACAATATTAATAAATTATAATAAGATGAGATAAAAGAATATAAAATTGCACCCCTGACCCGATTGTTCACATCGGATTTAGTACACTTGCATATTTTACTTATTTCTGTTGTTATCAAGGTTTGGTACAATAATAATATTATATTTATTATTATATTGTTAAAATAATGAATATTTTTGTAAGTGACAAACGAACTGTAGGTCAACAACAATTTGCGTGTTATTATGGGGTTTTCCCATCACTTATCTATTTACGTTAGGGAAGTCCCTACTGTAATAAATTATACAATTTCTCACGATATTATTTTTATATTGCAGAATACTACCAGGATCCATACCAAAAATACACTGGTATGGGTGTATCTGAGGTCCAAAAAGACGATTCGCCTCGAACGACTCCCGAGCTCTCGCGGAATGACCAGTCCCCCTCGGAGCGACCACCCCCAGGCTCTGCGGACAGCGATGATCCAGATGACTTCGCGCCCAAGAGGAAGCAGAGACGATACAGGACCACCTTCACTAGCTTCCAGCTCGAGGAGCTGGAGAAGGCGTTCTCAAGGACACATTATCCTGACGTATTTACGAGGTGATGCTTAGAATAATCTTCTATAACTAGGTGCTTTTTTGCTAAAGTCCATTTCTATCTTTGGCAAATTTTCTACTAAAATATGGCAAGATATCTCTTCTTAACCAGATTCTATCAGTTCTAAACTAATATTTTGAAGGTCAATGACCTATACTATATTAAATACATTCCATTCATCAATATTTATCTGTAATAAATAATCACATCAAATAGTTGCAATCTAAAAATAGGATATCATTAAGGAAATGACGTATACAGATATAAAATTTTCGTATTTCATATAAAATTTAATAATATCAATAAAACGGTAAAATTAATATCACAAAGATTAAAAACACATTACCTATATATATTATATAATCTAAATTGTTTTGGACAAATATAAATAGAATATATTTATCTAAATATAATCCGATAACGAAATTCATTGATTATTTTATCAATAATAAATGAAATTATGAATTAGAGGCGGTATCAATTTTTTTTGAATGATTGTTATCATTAATTTTATTAATATATGATAATGTTTCCTGCTTTAGATAATGTGATATAAATATATTAACTAATAAGACAATAATAATCCCTAAGCTTACTATCTATTTAACTACAACTTTACTTTACATATATATCACAGCATACCATGCCATACCATAACATACCATACCATACCATACCATAACATACCATACTATAAAATACCATACCATACCACATCATACCATACCATACTATAAAATACCATACCATACCATACCATACCATACCATACCATACCATATCATACCATACCATACCATACCATACCATAACATACCATACTATAAAATACCATACCATACCATACCATACCATACCATACCATAACATACCATACTATAAAATACCATACCATATCATACCATAACATACCATACCATAACATACCATACTATAAAATACCATACCATACCATGTTATACCATACCATACCATACCATATCATACCATACCATATCATACCATACCATACCATACCATACCATACCATACCATACCATACCATAACATACCATACCATACCATACCATACCATACCATACCATAACATACCATACTATAAAATACCATACCATACCATGTCATACCATACCATGTCATACCATACCATACCATATCATACCATATCATACCATACTATAAAATACCATACCATACCATACCATAACATACCATACTATAAAATACCATATCATACCATACCATACCATACCATACTATAAAATACCATACCATACCATATCATACCATGCCATACCGTGCCATACCGTGCCATACCTACCATGCCATGCCATGCATTTTATTATTAAGAATAACAAATTAAAAAATATTCTTGTTTAACTGTACAGAAATAGGTATTCAATAAATAAAAAAAAAATCCCTTTACTTAAGGGCTTTTTAAATATGATTTGTTAAATGTATCAACATTAATTAATATACTTTATAATTAACTTAAACGACTTTTACAATATTATGCTTGATTTGTTACAGAGAGGAGTTGGCAATGAAAATTGGATTAACAGAAGCCAGAATACAGGTAATATATGAAATTAAATTAAATTACATGTAATAATACTAATTACGAGACACCTTGATTATAGTCAATAATCCGACCTCAATTTTAACTATAACGAAATTACACACCGATTATATTACATGTTTTTTTTTATTATTTTTCCGCTTTGTGATTCAGAATTACAATATTAAATATTTGTTACGTATAAAACGGAATATTTATACAATATAATAATAATATATAATAATTTGTTTTATTAATTAAAAAATAACAAAAACAAAATTTGTTATTTTACATTTAATTTTATTATAACATTGCATTAAATCAAACAAAGAGCTTTATTAAGAAGAGTAATGTTAGAAATGTTATTGCTTCATTCACATTTGTTAATAAACATAACTAAACCCTTAACATTCAATGAATGGACACAAGAAATATGTTTCTAGCAATTATTTACATAAAACTTCCATTATAATTAACTATGGACAGTTAAACATGACAGTTAGCAGGTGGAGACATAATAAACGGAATAATATGAAACAGTTAACATCAAACAACCTTTGTAAATACACTTTATTTTTTCAACCTCAATCTCACAAAAAAAATAAAAAACAAATAAATCTCAAACAATTACACTTAAACATTGAATAACAAAAACAATTTCGCTTAATGTCATTTTAATGAAACAAAATTGTCTTATGTATGTATGTATGTGTATAACAACAACTTTATTGCAAATGAAACATAAAATTAATTATGTATATGCTAATTGCTAATAAAATGTTATTATCTATAAAACGACTTGAAATATATTAAAATACAATAAAAGTAACGACTGTCTGTCCGTTTGGAGACGTTACAGAGTACGTAATTGTTGTATCCCACTCTCATTACGGGAGCAGTAAATTAATATATTTGTAGAACAAATTACCGGTTAGCCGCCGTCATTTCTCAGAAATTATAACCACTTAAATATATATGAAGATTAAAAATAATATAGTTACAAATGTCAATAATAATTTGATTTTAATAATCTTTTATAAAAAAAAAAAAAAAATTATTACAGGAATTGTTAAATACGGGATTCTTGTAAGAATAAAATTTAGCTTCTCGTTTTTGATTCCAGTACGCGTATGCAGTATGCGGGCATTTTTTACTATTTCGTACATTCAGTTCATTTGTAATTGTAAAGTAAAGTTTGCTGAGTTATTATCTGAATACAAATTAGTTGTTCAGATAAAACGATACACGAACAACGTGAATTAATTTTTGAACGACTTAATTATAATCAATACGTTGTATAAAGATATATTAATTAATAACATTTCTTTTGTCTTATAGTCAAGGATGAAGATTTTTTATGGTATATTTTACTATTTTTTTTAATTTATTCGAATTATATATATTTTATCAAAAATTTTTAACACTAGCTGCACCCCAGGCTTCGTTCAGACTACAGAAGCCTAACTTACTCCTTATAACATCTGCTATCTGTCAGTTAAAGTCTATCGGACGGACAAAGAGAAGTTTTTTTTTATATAAGTACCGTGTATACTTTCGTATGCTGTGTGAAAAGCTATTAATATGGAATTACAAACAGACATTACAATTATATATATATATATGTATAGATTAGTTTCCATTCTTAATAAACATAAAAAACTTTGATTTTTATTTACATTTTTATATACTTTAATTAATATTATATCCTTAGATCAATAAACTATATGATATATAAAGTATTTTTTTCCAATATCAAGATGGCAATTATTCATGATAAGGGCTTTCGGAATAACTTTCTCCTTAATAAAACAATATCCATTTTCAATACACCTGTTTTTTAAAATTACATCTTTCAATAAATATATTTAATATCATAATTTAATGAACGTGAAGTAACAGTAACAATAAAGATATACTTTTTATAAAAACCGGTTAATATAAACCCCTTAAATGAGAAATCTCACTAGTTAACTCACTCGGCTCCGTCTTTTTTTGTCCATCCTCATTCTCATGACGTATTGCTTCCAATTACATACAACTTCTCGATACAAAGTCACGTTCACGAGATACTTAATGTTATAATTATGTTATTACAATATAATCTTTATGTTATTGTAAATTGGGATGAGATTAACTTGTACAATTAAATCATTTGATCAAACGAAATGGTTTTTTGAGTAATTTTTTGCGTTTATCATAAGTGAATAAATTCATAATGTATTAAGCTTTTAAGGTCCCACTGCTGGGCAAATCAGCAAAATAACAGCATACCATACCATTCCGAATCCATACATATTTATTGTAAAACGTTATCAATCATATTATTTTTTGATCCTTCAAGGCTGATAGCTTGAGCGGTTTTTGTAAACTAAATTATATGTTTATTTTGGTATTAATATGATTAAAATTGTAACTTTTTATTGTAAAATGGCTAAGCAACAGCTACCAAGAACGGTGATGGCTATGGGCAGAATTTTTATATGACATTTTCATAATAGATTCAGTTTTTTCGTACATATATCCAATATATTAATATAGTTTGTTAACAAATTTAAACAATCTGCAAATATTTATGCCATTTAATTTTACGCATAATATCCAGAAAAAAACTAAATAATTAAAACTAAATTCTTGACTAATTACTACATTTGTAAAATTATAATAAATGTAAAGTGGCCATGATATAATCTAACTGATTTAATATACGAACAGACAACCACTACCTAGATTTACTTGTTACCGCAGAATAATTAATTTATTATGTATCTATTAAGTCACTGAACAATTATCACTGACATACTCTTAGTGTGCGTTTATTATACGAAGCATGCGCATGCGCATCTGGTATAACGGTAACGCTTAAAATTAATATATGCCGGGTTCGAGTCCCGGTCTTGACAATCTGTATAGATTAAATAAAAGAAACATCGAAGGAAGTGTGTATAACTCGAACGTATCTACATATATGTATATGTAACCCACAATGAAACTGATCACCTGTTCTAGAAAATGGCGGCTTGTGATACTATTATTTACTACAACTTGTATAGTATAATAATATACTAAACATCTTTAACACATCTACATCGTTTCTGGTAAAACCAGTTTCTTAAAACATTTAATTTGGTTAAAATGAACTCGGCTATCAATGGGGGGCGTTGTAGAAAACACATTAGTTCGTTTTTGCGTCGCTACATACACAATTATGAATTCGTCATTAATAGATATTGTTATAACATACTTATTTGGGATTATAATATTAGGAAATAATGAACGAAATAATAAAAATATTATATAATAAGTTGTAAATCATCTATTTGAAATATATAAATCTAAGTTACAATTTCCTTAACTGTTCATAAATATTTTAAATTTAGTGTAATCGGAATTTAAATATTAAACCTTCACATTTTAATTTAAAGTAAATAAGATTATTATAAAATACATAAATTTTGATCATGGTCGAAAGTGTCATTTAATTAACAGAGACGATCAAAATTCCTCAAAACTCTGTAACAGATAGCATATAAATTATATATTATAATATTAACTCTTCCATCAAAACATTTAAATGTAACCTTTAATTATTGTTATTAATATTTAATTCCACTTAAACATCTGTTCTATTATTTATCCCAAATCTCCCTCTTCAGGTATGGTTTCAAAACCGACGTGCCAAGTGGAGAAAGCAAGAAAAAGTGGGGCCTCAAGGGCACCCCTACAACCCCTATTTAGGAGGAGGTGCAGCCCCTCCTCCCTCTGTCGTGGCCTCAATGCCGAATCCATTCTCACAACTAGGCTTCGGATTTAGAAAACCTTTTGATGCCAACACTTTAGCGACATTTAGGTGAGTTCAAATATTGTTAATCAGTTTAACTTAAAAGAAATAAAAGTATAAAAAGAATATTTATTCTTAAAGAACTTGTCTGTATTATTTAGAAATAAATATTATTACAAAAATAATGTATTATCTTTTACAGATACAACAGCACTCCAGTGTTGGGGGCCCAATACCTCGGAGCACCGCTATCCAGACCGCCCCTCTTCACAACTCCCATGTATACCTCGGCGCCTCCCTTCCATTCCCTCCTCGCTGGTCTGGCGGCTCCCAGACAGTCACCGGACCCTCCGCCAGTCTCCCCACCCATCTCCCCCGGTAGCGAGTCGCCCCCCATCCAGCCAGGCCAAGAAGTAGAAAGAAGAAGCTCAAGTATAGCCGCATTAAGAATGGCTGCAAGAGAACATGAGCTAAGGTTGGAGATGCTGAGACAACGACATCATACAGACTTGATTAGTTGAGCTGAGGCTGTGTTAGGCGGTTAATGCAATAATGTGGATACGAATGGTATTATTGTTACTGGCTGAGAATTGATATTTATAAGACCTGTAATAACTAGAATTATTAAGATTCAATTTAAATTTAATGTCATCATATTTTGATGACATGAAATGTTTAACATTTTCTCAGTTAGTAACAATTTTCTAGTAGTAAAAAACGTAAAGTCGAGACTTTACATAAAAATATATGTATATTATAATATTAGTTAATTAAAGCTATTAGGACATAGTTATGTACTTATTCCTTCCAGTTCAATGCCTTATTTATTATTAATTAAGTAGGTTGTATTTTCGTGTAAGAAAATATTATACAAAGTGACTTATTTCACGGAAGGTTTCTTTATTTCTTTTATATCACACCACCCAGTACATGTGTTAATTGAGAATTAATAAATAAAACAAAATATGTATATGATAAAAATAATGTACATTTTTGATATTTGTACCTAGATCAAGTTCCTACGGTCAACAAAATATATATGCATTCTGACAAAATATTCTACGCTCAAATTTAATAATTATTTATTGTGCGTCCTAAAAAGAATTTATAAAAATTTGTTATACCGTCGGATCTTGATCTAAACCACCAAAGAAATTTGTGCAAAACTAGAAACCAGTCGCTATAAAAATAAAAGCTGTAAACAGGGCAGGTATTTTGGAATAGAAACATTTAAGGTTCCATAAATAAAGGGTTCGAGAAAATTTTACTAATTTATTTAATTCCCTCTTCCAAAAATACCAGGCTTAGTCGATCATGATCTTATACATGTAATAGATAAATTTCAACCCCTCATCCGTATTGTCGCGATTTTGATGTCAAAGGCTCTGACAGCATTAGAAGATCAGGAGTAAGATTCGGAAATGAGGATATAAGTATATATTTCTTAGAAATTAGTTTCTAATTGTCCATCCATTCTAAAAATTAGCGAACTTTATATTTTAGCATATGTAAACTTCATACTTTTACTTCTTAACTTTCTAAAATCCCAATACATCTAAATGTAATAAACGAACGACAAGAGAACAAAAATTATCCAATAGCATTACACAATCAATCATCGGAACGTCAATGAAACAATCATTAATCAACAATACATCGAGGGACACTCATTTATAGTAATCTCGGCTAATTAAAATGTAATCCAATAAGAAATTCAATTACACAGTCGTGGGAAGAACGTGGGCTTTGAAGTTATTAATCTGATATTCAATTATAATGTTGCTTTAACCACTATTCGGTGATTGATCCTAGTTTGTTAAATGATTCGAGTAATACAGTAATTAATATAAGTGATTTACCACTCACTGACTCATCACGAAATTTCCAAAACTATCTGTCCAATTAACTTAAAATTTTACATAATTAATTCTCTTGTGACGTAGACGTCCACTAAAAACAGATTTCAACTTTTTGCATTTCGCCAAGTTTTAAACCTGTAGAAGCTATACACTTAACGCGGGGGTAAGAGTTACTATAGCAACGGTTACCATAGCAACGGTTACGATGACAACAGATAATATGACAAAGGTTACCGTAGCAACCTAAGTTCACATCCAAAACAATAGTGTGCCCAGCGAAGCGGGAGGGAATAAGCTAGTATATGTATATATAACAGTTCAGATATTGAAATAAAACTCCAAAAATATAATAATATTAATATGGGGTGTGTTATTTTAATTTTAATCAGATACAGATTACGAAAAACAAATAGGAGTGCAGTTAATTTAATTGTAATCGAATTTTTATTATCATCAGGTCATCTCTCCGCCTCCTTGATGTAACAGGGTGTGGTGCAAGTCATGAGAGAGATATCAAATACACAGAGACCACAATATATATATATATATATATATATGTTCGACGAATCTTAGCCCTTCTGACGAATCTTTTTATATTTATATGTAAACTTCGACTTATTGCGTTGTCAGACTGTTTGTACTTAGAAATATATATACTGATAGTAGGTTTGTTCGTAACGAAAATAACCCTAAACCTTCCTTCTATCTGCTGATCCCTTAAATTTACTTCGTAAAAATTAATAATATAAATTATACGCTAACAACTTAAACCACTACTTAGTTCTCGGAGAGGGCGGATCTTCGCCAAATCTAATTATAAAATTTTAGTCTCGTAAATATTTTTGTATGTTTTAAAAGATTGCTTCTAGTTTTGTTTGGAGCGTCCGCTGTTGAGATAATTAATCAATAAAATAACTAGTTTTCGTTCCCATCTTTTCGTAATTAAAGAGTTATTTTTATAGTTATTTATTAAAAATATTAACGTCGGTGTTTAAAATGTAAATATAGTAATAATATATAATTTATGATCATATAAATTATATTATTAATTAAAAAGACAATTATATGAAGTCAGTAAGGACAACATTTTTAGCTTCAATGTCAGATAAAAAAATGTTACGAAATCCCATTACTCTTAAACTTCGAAATAATATATATATTAATAAATATATGATGGCCGATAACAAGAGACCTCCAGAGCATCTAATTGGGTTACCATTTAAGCCCAGAAGTCAATACAAAGAACGAGTCCTGTCTGGACCAGCAAAGTAATTAAGCAAACATGGCCCGGCCGCCTCAAGATCCACCCACTGCTAATCTATTCTCATAATTAATCGATACTCGCTCAACGAAATATCGATTAAGCTCGATTTTCAGATTAATGATCGCTAAAGTCGTATACATATATAAAAACAAACATAACACTAATTGTTTTAATGGTTAATTGATAATATTCAAAAGTTCACACAACTTTTCATGAAATGAAAAAATATTGAAAAAACTTGAATATAAGAATCGATAATGACATAATCGCTTAATCGATATTTATTTATTTATTTATTTACCTTCACGCCATATCCCTTGCGGGGTAGCCAGAGACGACGGAGCGCCAAACGCTACGGTCTCTGCATACCTCTTTCGCCTCGGCCACAGACATCAACTTCTTCATACATGCCCTCCGGGGGGTCCTCATGCTTTTTACGTGACCTTCCTCCAGTATCGTAGCCACTGTGTTTTCGAAGGTCACTCGAGGCCTCCCCCTGTCTCTCTTACCGCTCACTTTTCCCATATAAATCTTTTTTACCATTCTTTCATCACTCATTCGTTCAACGTGCCCAAACCACCTGAGCACGTTCTTCTTCATTCTCACCGTGACATCTTCGCTAGTACCTGCCATTCTGTGGATCTCTTCATTGCGGATTCGATCAGCTAGACTGACTCCGCATATTCTGCGAAGAGATCGCATCTCCACAGCATTCATCTTTCTTACATTCTTCTTCTGTGTTACCCACGTTTGGCTGCCGTATAACAGCGTCGGTAGTAAAACTGCATTGTGTACAGCCAAACGTGCAGCTATACTGACGTTTTGCCGTCTCAACAATGCAGTCAAAGCACCATTGACTCTGTTACCAGCAGCAATACGCCTTTCCACATCCATTTCGTATCTTCCGTCTCTGCTAAACATACTTCCCAAATATACCACTTCATTCACTTGTTCTATTATCTTATCATTCACGTTGATCTTACATTCTGTTCTTTCTTCATTTCTTTCAAATATCAGAACCTTCGTCTTATCTACATTCAGGTTAAGACCATTAATTTCACACCCATCTTTCAGAGTGGTGACCAATGCCTGCAAATTGCATTCTGATGATGCAATGAGCACTGCATCATCTGCATATAGTAAGCAATTGACCTTAAGGTCACCTACTTTCACTCCCATGTCACTATCTTTCACTCCTTGGAGACAACTATCCAAATACAAATTGAACAACCAAGCTGACATAGCGCAACCTTGCTTAACACCCGATTGGATGTCAAACCAGGGCGACATGCCAGCTCCTACTCGCACACAGGCTGAGTGATCTCGGTAAAGAGACCTTACAGCCTGTAGCAAGGGTCCGTTCACATTGTATCGGGGCAGTATCTCCCATAACTTCTTTCTCACAACCCTGTCAAACGCCTTTTCCAAATCCACAAAAGCACAGAAAACCTTTTGGTTTAGGGCCAAAAACTTTTCCGTGATCATGCGGAGGGAAAAGATCTGATCTATACACCCTCTTCCAGGTCTAAAACCTCCTTGTGCCTCCCACAACAGCCTTTCAGATCTCTCTTGCATTCTTCTCGCTAAAATTTTAGCATAAACTTTACCGCCCAAGCTAATCAAACTGATGGCCCTATAGCTTGCACAGTCTATCTGTGAACCTTTGCCTTTATACAAAGGTACGATGACTGCACTTCGCCAATCGTCTGGGACCTCCCCAGATTTCCAGCATAAATTGCATAAAAACCAGAAAAAGTCCCAGACGCGTGGCCCACCATATTTGATCATCTCGGCAGTAACTTCATCTGCTCCCGCAGCCTTACCACATTTCAGACTTCGAATCACGTTCTCTACTTCTTCTAAACTGATTTCACCATCGGCTACATCTTGACTCAGCATTACACTGGTAGTCAAGACCGAGGCGTCCTCACGTTCATACATCTCCTTATAGAATTCCGCCCACCGCTGCAAAACGTGTGCTTGCTCAGTTAAAATTTCACCGCTTTTCGAAAGCACCCCTTTCATTCTACAGGTTACCGAACAACCCCGGGAACCACTAACTTCTCGCCAGAAAAGCTTCGTGTTTTCCCGGAAGTTGTTCGTCAACCTTTCATCCCTTTCTCTCTCAGAATTTTCACGCTTCATCTTTATAAGTGCTTTCGTTTTGTGCTTTTGCAGCTTGTACGCTCTTTTTCTTATCTCTCTCATACTTTTATCCTTACCTGAGGCTTTATAATCCAGCCATGCTTTCTTCTTTAACTCTACAGCGTCTTTCACTTCATCATCCCACCATTCATCGCGCTTTTTGCTAAAACCTCTTTTCCTTTTACCACATACTTCTGTCGCTACTTTCACCATACCATTCCTAAGGTTTTGCCAGCATAGTTCAACACTTTCATTTCCAGAATCATAGCTTTCAAGCTTCTTGGAAACCCTCTCTTGATATTCCTCTCTGATCGGTGGATCCTGAAGCTTCCAGCTTCTTATGCGATAATTCGACGCCAAGCTTGGACACGTCGTGCGGCTGCGCCAACCTGCGAACAAACCTCTTATTCTAGCAACGACTAGATAGTGGTCCGTTCCCAGATCAGCACCTCTGAACACTCGCGTGTCCATAACTTGACTTCGAATACGCTGGTCCACTAGGAATAAATCAATCATACTTCTTTCTTCCGCTCGCTCCCATGTGTACATGTGAATTTGTTTGTGATCAAACATCGTGTTTGCCACAAACAAATTTTCCTCCTTACAAAATTCCAAAATAAGCTTTCCAGCCTCATTTACCCTCTTATCACCATATTTGCCTAGCACGCTTTCGTAACCGCTTCGCGCGGTTCCAACCCATCCATTCATATCTCCACATACTATCAACTTTTCATTATCTCTGACACTACGTAGAACATCCCTGACATTCTCCCAAAACTCCTCGAGCTCGCTCATTTGAGCTGAGGATACTGGCGCATACATGGCTAACAAGAATACTCTTGTTATCCCCAGCTTAAAGCGAATCCAAAGAAGCCTCGGGTTAATCGCCTTGTATTCTACCATTGCATTAACCATTCGAGAGGACAATAATACGCCTACACCTTGGCAACCTCGCTCACCCTCTGAAACCCCAGCCCAGAAAGCGACCCGGTTGCCAGGCAAATCGGTCGTATCATTGCCTTTTCGCTTGGTCTCAGACACACAAATAACATCCAGATCTTTGTCATCCATCACATCTAATAATTCATTCATCTTCTGTTCCATTCCTCCTCTTACATTCCACGTAGCTATTTGTAGCTCCGTCCTCCACCTTCCGCCGTTCGGAACATGGCGTGTTGGTTGGCGGTTCCCAACGCCGCATTTGTTCATATTATATTACATATTATAAATATACATTTTATTTCAACATACAATTATAGTTTTAAATCTAAATACAAAATTTTAAATACAAAAATATTAATATTTTAAATTATTTACATAAAAATATATATATATATATCCTTTTCTTTCTTGTCCAAGGTTTCTTTTTTTTTTTTTACGTCCAAGGGAGGCCCTTAGACAAAATATTCATTTTCACTAATCGATACTAAATTGAAAATAGTTAATCGTTGCGAATTGTGAGCTTCGTGTCAAATCGACTCATTAATTGATTTGGCTTCATTGATTCCTGTTTTTTACTAAAATTTTAAGGTCTTTATTGGTCATTCACATCAAATGCTATATTTATACATACATTTTTTTATTACTTCTTTTAACAATATTTTATTTTGTTAGGATACTGGAGAGTTTATACTTTCTTCCATTATTTAGTTGTTAACGAAATACTAAATTACCTTCCTGTGAAGTTAATAATGATCCCTTGATGAAAATAACACACAACACAACACACAGATTATACATTATCATAGTAATAATTTCTAGCAAACACTTCACAATTTTGTATATATATATATATATCAGCTTATTTCCTTCCGCGTCACTGGGCACACTAATACTTTGGATGTGAACTTAGGTTGCTATGGTAACCTTTGTCCATATTATCCGTTGTCATCGTAACCTTTATAGTAACTCTTACAGCAGTATAGCTCCTACAGGTTTAAAACTTGGCAAAAAGTTGAAATCCGTTCTTAGTAAAATTTTAAGTTAGTCGGACAAATAGTTTCGGAGATTTCGTGATGAGTCAGTGAGTGGTAAATCGCTTATATATATATATTATCTTCGCAACATGTAGAACAGTTTTGCTGTTCAATAACAAAAAAAATCTTGGATAGTTACACTGCAATCTTTTTAAATAATTGCGAACCACAACACAATTACATGATATCTCTATCATATACATCAACATTCTAAAGCACTTATAAGTGGTAAAAACGTAAAATTTAACGCAAACAAAATGAGTATTTAATAATACCTTAATACCGCTTGATCCTACGACTGAGCCTTCAGCGATGCGGTTCAATCAATCATATCCTCCAATAAGAAGCGCCACAATGATTTATCAGTGCTGCCACCTTGCGCCCGCGCACCTAATGGCGGCTGGATTTGTATAATAAATCATTTTTAATGTGATTTGTTTATACTTTATGATTTTGGTACTCTATATGCGTTTTTGTTCATCATTTCAATTATCATTTGAATTCTACCGATTTTTAATAATATATTTAATTTTAATGTTGTATTATTTTTATTTATTATCGATGAGTTTGATTAAAATTTTTATTATCCTTCTATTAATTGTTGCGTCTATCTTTATTAGATATTAAAGAGAAGTCATTAATATTTAGTGTTTTATTTTCCTTTTCAAATTGTTATTATCTTTTTTTCGACTTCGTCTCCCCCCCCCCCTCATGGATCTACCGTCGCAAATCAGAAACCATCTATCATCACTTAAAATTTATACAAAAATATAAAATATTATTTTGCAAAAAAGTGAACATGTTAATTGTTGCAATTATGGATACATGTACGAAATTTTTAAAAATATTTTAAATTGAAAACAGCGCCACCTATTGAATACTTACACAATCTAAAAATCTAATTGAAGAAAATGTGGAACCATCTACTGGAAACTTCTAGAACTTGAAGTGAATTAAACTGTATGTATAAATACCTTTAATACTCAAGAAAAAATAAAGATTATTAATCCAGATGAAATTTAACATATCATCTAAGTTTAACCAAATAGTAGATCTATAAAATTTTATTGTAATCGGTTCAGTGGTTTCGGAGAGTAGCGCAAACGTTTATACTAGGATCCGCCAACCGTGCGCGGCAGGTGTTGAGCCGAGCCCCTCTCCTTTCTTCTTTTCTTGATAACTTTTGAATGGCTAAACAATTTTTCAATTCGTTTTCGCTATAACATCCGCCCGCGTTCGACTCAAACATACATGAGAAAATTTTTAGCTAATTATCTCGTCGCATTCTGGAGACAACTAAACACAAAAAAAGGTCTCCCAAACGGTTAAGAGCTTCGCTAACGCTCAGCTCAATTAACAGGCTTGTTTTGAGACTTAATATCAGATCATTCATTGACTTATTTTTTAGATCTACAGACAAATTCATCTTTACACTCAAATGTTAATTCTCAAAATCATTGCATCATGCAAAATAATAACAATAATGATGTCCATAAAATATTGATATAAAATCGAAATAGCTGTAATACATCGTGTAGAGATACAGAGCGACGCCATATTTACAAATCTGTCGTACATGGCGGTATAGCAAAAACGTGGAAATGTCTTGAATCGCTCGACATCGGTAAATCAGCCACCTCAAAGTTAATAAACATTTTTCTTCTTCGTTATCATTGACTGCGCTCATAAACGTACTCTGAATATTGGTTTCGGACTCCGTTTTTGTCATTTACTTTCTGCTTCTTCACTGAACTTCTTCACTGTGATATTAGCGAGAACGTATAGTGAATATCTTCTAAGGCTGTTGGCACTGATAGCATCAGCCGTAACATGATCATTCCAATCCTTGATATTATTTGTCCTATATCCTATATCATTCCGTTACAACCAGCATATTTCAATTATGAAAACGAGCTCAAATCATGGCTCCTTCTAAAAACATTTTTTGAATCCTATTTTTATTTTATCTTTTCCTCAAATATCCTTTCCTAAATAGAAAACTATTCGTAAAGCCTATTCAGTCCGGTGTCCGTACTGGTTATGGTACAGTCTCACCAGGCAGAATACCAATTGGATATGGACAATAAATATTTAACAATTCGACATCTACATCTCATTCAGTAATACAGGTTTCGATGTTTCCTCACAGGCCGTCGGCAACGTTTTCGGACTGCTAATTTGTTTTCATCCTGATCCAATGTCTCGGCTGGGGTACCGCAGGTCGGCGTGCTATCTCCCATACTATTTACAAATTTCATTAACTGCATCACTCAGTATATCCGTTCTCTCTATCACTTTTATTAAAATTTATCACCATTCACGTCTTGAAAGTAGCTGTTATTCTATTACCACCATTAAAAATAACCTGAGTTCAATTAATAATTGGAGTAAGCCATTTGGTCTGAAAACATATCCTGCTAAATCCCAAGTTATGGTTATTAGCAGTGGCAGTATTAAATGGACAGGCGAAAATTACCATATGTAAATAACATTTAATTTTATTATTATACCTTAATATTCATAAACTAAATACTTGGATATTTGTTTAGATCAGACAATGTCGTGGTCTGTTCAAATAAATGAAATCAGAATAAAATAAATTACTATGAGGTCATCAACTGCGTTTTTTTCTTCCAATTTCTTCAAAAATTACGTTAGCATATTGTCTTCTTTCTGTTATCGATTATGATAACCCAAACTATGCTCATTTAACCGAGGACAAAATAAACAAGCTTGAGAAGCTCAAAACCTTGCTATTCATATTTTGCCTGCGTAAATGTGATCACATTTTACAATGTGTTAAAAAAATTCAAGTGGCTTGTCACACATCGACTACAGGATTTACAGATATATATTTTGTACTGTGTATTATCTTACTTAAAAAAATATATCTTGAATATAAAATAGAATTTCTAGATCTAAAAGAAATTTCACGATCATCACAAACTCAAAAAAGGTCAATTCATAATTCCACTTTTTATAAACGCCCCTTTAGAGTTCTTGTTATCAAGCTATGGTATGCGCTTTCTTTATATATTACAGTCACAATCTTTAAAAATAATTAAAAAAAACTGTAAAAAAGCTATCTTTCTATAAATAAGTTGCCAAAATTATGTTTATATGTAATTATCATGACCCACCTGATTGTTTGCAGTTTTCCTAACTAAGGTGGGCTGGAAAAGACCGCCTTTTGTGCGTTTCAATTTATTTATATATATATATAAGCGATTTACCACTCGCTGACTCATCACGAAATCTCCGAAACTATCTATCCAATTAACTTAACACTAAACCTACCAAGTACCGGTCAAATTGACCGATTTTGTTTGTCGATTGATTGATTTTGTAAAACTTATACATTTTTAAACGTTATAATATCGTTATCAAACTACATGACAATTCTTAGAATATGCATATAATATTTTCTACACTCTTTACTTTTAGTTATTTCCATTATTACGTGCGTTATATAATAAAATAACTTTTAATTACCGGTATACTTGACGGCGTGCGGTAGGAACAAGTATACAAGAATTATCGATAGGTTTAGTGTTAAAATTTTACATAGTTACTGCTTTTGTGAAGTAGACGTCCACTAAGAACGGATTTTACGGAATTCCTATCCCAACGGATTTCAACTTTTTGCATTTCGCCAAGTTTTAAACCTATAGGAGCTATACACTTAACGCGGGGGGTAAAAGTTGCAACGGTTTCCATAGCAACGTTTACGATACGATATACGATAATATAAGGTTACCATAGCAACCTAAGTTCACATCCAAAATAATAGTGTGCCCAGCGAAGCGGGAGGGAATAAGCTAGTATACCATATATGTTACTTTACGTAATAATATTTGATATAAATTGTGGTATGCAATACATCACAAATCACAAATAACAATTAAATTACCATCGTGATGATTCAGTTACTTAACTACACTAACACCCAACTCTACCCACTTACATATTTAATAAACTCCTGCATAGTCAAAGATGTAATGGTATTTAAATACATGAAAACAATCAAACATAAATAACAAACCTTAACAATTGTAATTTAATTATACTAATCCAATAAAAAATATTGTTATAAATCATGTCCTTTAAGATATTAATACAAGTCGTAAATTGGTATAATAGATTGGTTATCATTTTTCATGTAAACGTCAAGGAACCGTAACACGGTCAAGCGTGAACCGTTAAGATTAATTTTATATTCCTTGAAGTAGATAATACCAAAGTATTATTCGTTTGTCTGTCATAAATGTCATTGTCTTGTAAATAAACAAAACAATCAAAAAAATATATAAAATATGTATTATATATGAAAAAAAATGTATTTTTTACGTAACCCTAAAATAATTGTTAATCCGAAATCAATGTTAAAATGGACCGAGACAAATCGTTCCATTGTTATTTTAATTAGAATATTTTTGTTACAACATCCAATTATGGGTTAATATTTAAAGTTGTTTTAGGGGTAACTCGGACTAATTAATGATTTCCTCCCAGCGGGATCTGGGCGTTATCTGTTTTGGGTTTTTTAAAACATGATTAGTGCATAACACATTATGTTTATGAAATATTTTTATTTATAAACTATATTTATATTAGCATATAGTAGATATCATCTTGGATTTGGTGTGAATTTGTCCCAAAGCTATGTTAACGATGGGAAGGTGTGACAATATTTTGTCTTCTACACATTTTACATCCATATTATAATTTCCCAGTTGTTATCAATAGAAAATTTAATTAAAAAATAAGACATTATAAAATTACTGTTAGTCCTAAAATCTAATTGCAGAACTCGTAGGCCTGGTTAATTAGTTAGTTAGTTCTAGCCTCCGTTTGGTACTTCGCTTTATTTAAATTCTAATTTGTTCTCACACAGTAATGTCTGTGACTCAATAGTCTATACTATAAAAGTAAAAATTAATAACAATTTCAAACAGTATCCATACAGTTTAATCATTTCTTCTCCATACACCTATCCTTCTCCGTGCACCTAAAGTCTGACATTTCACAAATGAATTATATGGCTAATTAAAATAATTTTGAGATTAAAATCGAATTATAGAATTGAAAAGATTGTGAATATTTTTTTTAACCAACAATCATTTTAATTAAATTAACTTCTAGATCATATGATCTAGAAGATAGATATCTTCTAGATCATATGATCTAGAAGATAGATATCTTCTCTTATGATCTAGAAGAAGATATCTTCTCGTGCCAATAATTGAATTTTATTTTCATGAAACGCACCGCTCTTCGCTCAAAAACTATATTTATATACGCATCAACAAAGCCTTATCCACATATATATATAAACACCTCCATAAACCTCCATTCCTTGCAATAAACTTGTCATCTCATTACTTATAACATCATTACATGAAGACGCTAATTATCTTAAAGATGTTAAAAATTACACCCTAACAATTGAATGCATAATAATTGAAGTAATTACATAACATTGTATCAAGCGGGTGGTTTAAAGGAAATTCGCATACATGTGGTACTCAACTTTAGTGGCAGCCATAAAATGGTAGTAATACTATGAGATTTTACTTCGTTAAGGTAATTACAGTTTAATAGAAATCGATGTAAGAATTTGTCTGTTTATTAAAATTTCAAGGGTTTTTTTGGTCTAATATAAGAAGAAAATTGGGTACATCACAAATTGAAGTCTCTTTAGCGACCTTCAAAACATAGAAATAGTGTGTGTAATTCCAAATTCACAGTGTTTCACTAAATACATATGAAAGCATATAAACAAAAAAAAATCCTCTGTCCGTCTGTTTGTTTCGGCTAATCTCTGAAATGGCTGGATCAATTTTAACAGGGCTTGCACCGGCTGATAGCTGATATTATAAGGAGTAACTTAAATACTTTTTAAAAAACATTCCTCATGAACGAAGTTGTCAAACAAAGTCGCGAGCACAGCTAGTTCACAAATAAAAAAAAGATTTGATTTAATGAATAACATTTTCGATATAAAAAAAATATAAATATATAAATATTAATTATTAAATGATATAATACTTAATAAGTAGTTAATAACGTTGGTAAGATCGTGTTTCCAGCATACCTCGTACGAGTCAATTGTTTTTGTACATTACAATCAGACGCGAACGCATTAGAGATATATCAACAAAAACGTGTGTTTTGCGGTAAGTTAGTAATAAATTACGGACCAGTAGGTAAAAGAAAGTTATTACGTGCGCAAAAAGACCAGGTCTCCGTCATTACGTGAGATGGAGCCGTCACCGAGATTGCCAATTATGGTGACAGTATTTGTTCGGATTGTTTACATACTTCCGCAGTAATATGAAATAATCAGAAGAAATAAGGCAGTGTTTACATTGTCGCTTTAAATATTAACTGTTACATTGTGTGAATACAAAAAAAAAATAAACCTTATTCAGAAAAAGAAAATATTTTTAAATACAATATAAAATGTCGATATAATAGCTGACATTAATATATATAAACATATAACTATAACTATAAAATATTCTCACGGAATTAGTCAAAAAGCAATATTAGTTTTCATATTAACCCCAATTAGTATTAATTGCAGATAAATTCCAATCAACGTTACAGTTTAGTTTACCTCATTAACATAAAACCATTTCGATCTCAAAACTGACGTTTCCGTCGTGTAACCTAATTAAAAGATGGACCGCATCTCAAAAATTCAATTACACGCTAACGAACTAAAAAAGAAAGGTAATCATCAAAAGCATAAAATAATGTTAGAAAAAATAAACAATCGAATAATCGGAGAGCTGATTAGGTCGATGTCGCGCGGATAACGGCCGTAAAGTACAAAATTGAAAAGAATCCTTATTAAAAATGCTATATTTTACATTATTTAAGCAGGTGAACCTTATCCTGTGTAGGGTAACCATTCTGCTTTACGAAAACATTCTACATTCTCAACAGCCACATTCAAAGTCATAGAATTATTTATCGTATTATAATCTTTAAATATTTTTTGAATATTTACTACTATAATACAATCTATCAAATACGAACATATGATTATATAGGAGTATATGTTGTTAGAGATGCGTTTATAAAGAGTTATCCTATAAAAATGTTACAAGAGTCACTCTATTGAAGCCGGCATCGACTCCTGCGCACCCCGCGGCGAGGTTCTAATGAAATAAACTGAAAATCAACACGCCGCCCGCGTTTGGTCCCGCCCGCACCCGCTCGGTCACGATATAATTAACGCAGGAATTTATTGGGACTCGACCCCCAATATCAATAACTCGCGGACACGCCATTGTTTTGAAGCGATCTTAATTACATGCTGTAATTATTTATATAAGGACATATAATTACCAACTACTTTTATATTTTAAGTTCTTGAAATAATATAATTATATTCCTTGAAAATAAAGCTTCGATGATAAAATTTACACATTTATTTCTTATTAAAAAAATTTAACAGATCTCTCTTTAATAACATTAGTCCAAACTCTAAAAAGCATACTGACATACATCCGCTATTATTAACGATATTTATCATCTCAGATACCAATCGGCTACCAACATAGAACCTATTTAACATCAACGAACTGATCAAATTAAATACATAAATCATTGCAATACAGTATGTGTTGTTCTTTTTAGAATATTCAAAGTATACAGTGTCTTCTTTTTCATGTGTAATTATTATTAACTGTATTTGGCTACATTAGTAGTATAAAATGGTAAAATACCCATAGGGCTGCGCAGGCGCAGCATGACGCCGCGTCCACAGAAAAGAAGTGTTGTAAGGAAATCGATTATGATTCGCAGGTGCAAATAAATATTATATTTTGCTTATAAAAGGACAGGTGCTATCACTTTTTATAATTTCTTATATCTATTGTATTTATTAATAAAAAAAAAACTTCAATCAGTTTTTTTATTAAGAAGTATCTTTTGATCCTATATTTAATTTAATCTTACAATACTAATTAACTGCAGCCAACATGAAAAAAGTAAAAAATAGGCAATTTTTTTTATAATATTTATTAAAGTTGTAAAAACCCTGTAGACTTAAGATGGTTATCAGACAGACAATGTTTCATTTCATTGTTACAGCCGATATGCAACCGAATTATACAAACCACATGAAATATGACCCACCGGTGATGGATTATAACAAATTACTTTTTTTACAACACCGCTAAGGGTTTCTAAATGTAAATAAAGTCTGTTTTTGATTTAATAAAATTGATTTTGTGTAGTTCGCTTTTGTTATTGTTTAAGGGAGTTTAATTTTATTTTATTATAATAGTATGTTACTTGTTGATATTATCTTTTTATAATTTTATTTTTTATTTAATTTGTTGTATGTGCTTAAGTACATACTCTGACTTTACCTGTGTAGTTCCTGATGCTTTTGCAATATCGGGATGAAATTTCATATGTTACTTACGTATAATTTACCTATCGACAGATGAAAGCTTTTTAAAAACGGTCAAGTAATTTTAAAGATTACAATACACACAAACGCACAGTCTTACCTCTTTATAATATTAGTATAGATGAACAGATTTAGTAGTATTAATATTATAATGAGTTTATCGGAATTACGCATAAAATAATTAGTACCGCCTCATTTAAATGTACATTAATAATCCAGTGAACGATGGTCCGCCTCGGGCGTCTGTCATTTCAAACCACCACGAAACATGACCCCTTCGTAACACCAAGATTAATGATAACTTTGAATTTTTAAGTATCTACATATATTGGATTTAAATCTCTGAAACGCTATTCATTTGCGTTGTTAAAGTGATTGACATATTCAATTAGCGAGGTGACCGGAGGACCTCCCAACTCGGTTTAGATAGAGCGTTTACCGCTCCCACTTGACCCCCCGAACCTTATGTTTTGTGAGGGAGGTATCTAATTTTGTAACGCTTTCTGGATGGATTGAAGCTCAAGGTATGATGGCTATTTGAAAGTGGTAGGTCGTTTCGTGGCTTAAATGTTGTTTTCTGCAATTACCGAGGCAATAGCGTGTCTTTGTTTTAATAGGCCTTTCAGCGATGCTTTGATTAAATGAAGAATTAGCTTTCATAATGCAGAACCATCTGTCTTAAATAAAAATAGCTTAACATGTACGAATGATACTTTATTTAATGACTTAATGATAAATAAGTATATTTAACAAGAAATATTGTTTCCATACGCATAAACATACAACTTTTAATATTAATATATATATAGTTTATTATTAAAAACATGAGAAAATCTTCAATGTATATTTTTATAAAAACCATCTCGAGAACCGTAATAAACAAATATAATTGAAAAATTTAATGACTCCCCAGGTGGTGTATTACAATACCATACAATTACGCGAAACATAATGACACAAATCAAAAATCTAAAAATGAAATCAAACATTATATAAAACCTACTTTTTACACCGGGCCGAATATAAAAAAAGCAATCTCAAAGCGATACACGGCTCGCTACCCAAATGTAATTAACTCCGACATCTATATTAGTCCATAAAATTAGATCAAGAGTTATTTGATTCGTTCTTATTTGATTTGTACAATTCCGCACACAAAGCCATCCCGGGGAGAGCGAAAGAACCTCTGCCTTGGTATTTCGGTACGTTTTTGTGTTGAATTTCAATTAATACTATAATAGCTAAAGGGTAACTTGCCGACGGGTCATAGATTAGAGTGTTGAAATATAGAACTTCAAATAAGTTAGATATTTCTAACTACCTACTGTATACGTGTCTCTAAAATGTCAAGTTTTTAAAGGGTTCTAATTTTACAGTTTACTTTATATTCAACAAATAACTTTTACTTTTTTTTTATTTAACAGATATCGTTCATACCGCTTTTTAATACATAATTTCAACTACAATTGAAAATTTCTAATCTCATTAATCCTTGTAAACCGAATTTCTTGCTATTAGTTTAGATTTATTATTCTAATATTATAGTCAATGCTATAAGCCTTAGCGATAGAGCTTTGCTCTACTAGAGTTGTAACACCGACTCACAGAAGATCAGCATAAAATATTTGTCAGACTATATAGTTGTGTGTGTGAGAGAAAGTTCTTTGGTATAGAGTGAGAGTTTCTAGCTCTCACTCTCACTTTCACGACAAAAGAAGAATTAAGGCAGAACTAGGTCTACTTCCATTCCTCTCTTATCGTAACTTCCATTTTTCTTTGATAGGCTAAAACTAAACAGCAGCTATTATCGATAGTAAAGTAAGGTTATTCGACCATGGTAATATCAACCACTCTCAAAAGGTTAGCCTAATGTACCTTTCAGCCAAACTCCCTCCTATCCCTTACTGAATAGGACTAATTTTATTTAAAAAACTCCATAGTCGTCGGTGTTACTTACTATCAGGGTTTGTTTATCCCGTATCGTTTATAAGTTGCATTTATTAAATAAATACTTTTGGATATTATTGTGCATATTACATTTTTTTCATCACCTTCACGCATGCACAATTAATACGAAAACTTTAAACGAAATAAAACTTTAATTTAAATAAACTTAACAAATAAGGTATTAAAATAATACATCTTAATATGTGGAAGATTATTTTATGACCAAATATTCACTGATAATTCTGACACATCTGTTGACTTACTCTGTGTTTAGAGTAAGATGTCATGACGCAGCGGGGCAGATTGGGTGAACATGACAATGCTCACTTGCTTTGTGCTGTGCCAATATTAACAGTTACCATTATATATAGTTATATTAATGTCAGCACGTGCTCTGACTGTTACATATCAAATACATGATAATTATAGATAACTGTATCATTTTTTATCGTCGAAATATATGTTAAATATTTCGAAAGTAGTCTTTAAGTGTAACTCAATTATAAAAAACATTTTATTATAACTCAAAAAAATCGTAAACATAATAATAATCGGCTTAATAAATAACATTAAATTAAATACTTATTTGTACCGAAACACCGTTTAAATTTAATACTTACAGAGTATTGTGTCATTTTTTACCGCCATATTGAAGGTCTGATATTTTGAAAACAAATTATCTTCATTAACTTCAAATATTTAATACGCGAAAGTTTTATTGAATTCTTTTTAATTAACGAGGGCTTTTGAAAGTTTCTTGCTGTCACCTTTAGCATTAATAATAATAATTTCCACTCATCATTGGAGTCGATCGTAAAAACGTCACCGAGTCGCGCATCATAAAACTTAATAAAGCCCGCCACATAAACCGACGGCCATCTTATAATCGCTGACTTGCCCTGTAATAATCTCATTGAAAATGTTGATTAAAGCGAGAAGACGCAACTTACATTTATTAATAGGCTTATGATTGCCGCTTCTATTAAAAGTTATCACAACATATATGATCGAAATGAAACTCGGTTTCAACTTAATGCCACAGATTATATAAAAATCATTCATTACTTAATGAAAATAAAAGTTGAAATTATAATGCATTTCGTTACAAGAAAGTAGATGTAACATGTCAGCGCCGGCTGTATCGAATAATTAGCATTCATTCCTTCGCCGATATTTTTTTTTTTACAAATAAGCGCCAAAAAACGAGAGCTGTCAAAGTTGACATCAAGACGATAATTGTAATTTTGATGCATAATTTTTAAACAATTTACACTATTACGTACATAAAACTTATTATATTACATATATTTTTGAGATTTGGTGTTTTATACAACCGTCTTAATAAGTATTGCTAGAATTTGACGTCTAAAAAGAGTGCTCTGGGCGTTTATTCTTTGATCTGACGGGCCTCCAGTGTGCTCGAATGATTGAATGCGAGAGCAAATTACAGCCTACAACTGCATGGACACCTTATTACTGCTCTCGAACTGTTAAAGCAATTTATCTGACATTTAAATAATTCCACAGTGAATGGTAAGGTAATGGCGGTTTACTTAATGTTACGTGCATTAACCTTAGCAAAAGGATAAATCTGAGCTCACAATTATGTTAAAATTATTCACTGAATTATCTGTATGATACTGTTGGTATTAAGTAATAATATACATTATTTCATTACTCGTAATTATTTGATTAAATTGTATGATCGATTCAATGATTGTCTTTATTTGATGTTTCTAAACAGAGTATTGTCAATACCAACATATTGAAGGTAAGTAATAAGACAATTATTGGTTATTATTTAACAAATAAAGGTAAAACAAATCCAGTGTCAATTATACAGACCAAACATTAGCGTCAGAGGCCTAATTATATGTAGGAACATGTTATGAAATGTAATTACCTACAAAATCCGGTAGTTAATTATCCCAAATTGTTTAATAGCAGCGGCACTTTGCGACCAGTAATAAACTGCCTCGAGCGTCCGCGAGCCGCAGTTTTTACGCAATTTTTTATTTTTCCAACTAATCTTGTTAGTGGCTTGAGGATTTCGCGCCCGGGGCCCGGGGCCCGGGGCCTCTCCGCTCTTAATGTAGCATCTAAATAAAGTGACAGTTAAAATGTTTCACGGATAGGACGAGATAATCATCGCTGTCATTTTGATGGAAGAAAAATTTCATTCTCGCGAACTATTTACTATCTACAGACTTATATAACATCCTTTTTATATATCATGCTGTAATTACTATAATATTTATAAACGTATATAAAAACAAGACCTTAATTTAGTATTTACTGCATTCTTATAAAGAGATTAATCCGACCATTATTATAATTGGGAAAATTTGTATGTTTAGATCTTTGTCTGTTATTTAATAGTTATCACCATTCGCAAAAACTATGGTATCTATCTTTAAGGTGGGATTAGATTTTTAATTTAAAGTAATTATTAGACTAAAGAGGTTGTCATTATTCTATAAACATATTGGACATCACTAGTGACTGTCACTACATAATTTCTCTCATTATATGAGCTGAGTGAAGCAACAGCTGACGATACCAATTATTACCATGGAACTGAGAAACGGAACGAATCTTTAAATATCTGAATGTAATTTTTAGTTTCAATGTCCCCATTTCATTTTACTCACACATGCAAATATTAACTTTTATATTAATTTCACATGAACTCCAAAATAATATTTTCTTGTTAAAAGTATAAGAGAAGTAATTTAGTTTAATATAAAATTATTATCAGAGGTCATTCTAATCTTATTGGTATGATTGAAAAATTTTACGATTCCCATATAAATATTGTTAGTCGAAAATTTATTATAAATATATATTTTAACAATGAATATAAAAATTCAATCTCGTTTCAACTAAGAGTATTATCTTTCAACACAACATATTATACTTATATGGTTTGTTGGGATTATTGAAAAGCATCGAGACACGTAATTGGTGGCTTTAAACATGTGCTCATGGGTTATAATTCCTCAGCCAACATAGTAAGGAAATTACTTTAACACGCCGCCATAAAAGCTTATTGAACAACCATTATCCTTCATAAGCTCGGTCCAGCTTCAAAAAGCTACCAATTAATCTTACTTTCTTTTTTAAATTTGTTTATTTCCAACCTTTCGATCGCTGTTTAATTGTTTTAATTAAAAAAACTTATCTTGTTTGTTGTTTTATTTATTTATTCTAAATGTATTATTATATCCAATCTAGGAATTGGAAATTATTATAGTTTCTTTTTTTTATCGTGAAAGTTGCGCTACCACACGTGAAATGTAAACCAAATCTTTTATACAAATTCGTAACGGCTATCAGCTCCCGTACATCGGTGCTTTATTAGCACTTAACTCAAAAGTGGTTGCTTAAGAAATAAGTAAGTAGTAGTAGCTTTAAGTATCTTCTAAGCATGTTCCTTATAAATATATTAGTTATATATGTAAGAACATTTTAATATTATTTATGACTCAAGCATTATTATATTCTCTTCCATCCGTACAAGAATATTTTGTTTTTTTTGAGTTACGAGTATGTTTAAAGAATACCCTGCCGCGTTTCTTTTATTAGACCTTCTTAGACCAGGGCGCGTTTGGAACCCTTAATTTTAATTTAGAGTGTCTTCACAGAAGGGCTTATTTCGTTAAGTAAAGTATCAATAAACCCTCCTGACACTCTCATTTGATACACAAGTGATCACTAGTATTGATTTAAATGGAAAACTTATCTTCACCCCATATCTCTTGCGGGGTAGCCAGAGAGGACGGAACGCCAAACGTTACGGTCTCTGCATACCTCTTTCGCCTCGGCCACAGACATCAACCTCTTCATACATGCCCTCCGCGGGGTCCTCATGCTTTTTAAGTGACCTTCCTCCAGCATCATAGATACTGAGTTTTCGAAGTGGAAAAGGTATTAATAAATAAATAAAGAATAGACTAATAACACTATTGGAAGTGAAAGATAACGGTGATGGTGATGAAAGATCTAAAATGTCATATGTGTAAAAATATATAACAGATAGTGTTTTAACTTGGGGTATTTTCTTATCATATTAAAATATATATTTCAATATTATAATTTCCAAGAAATGAAAGTTGTTTAGATCTTTAATATATAATCGTCTTATTTTGTAAGTAATAAAAATTATCGAATTACACATTTGGTTCCCCAAACTTAATTATATCTGACCTACCTAACTTAATTATACCCAGGTTATAATTAAGGGTTAATTAAATTTGGAAATCAGACTTAAGGTTCTCAAAATGATTGCGGAATGCACTAATTGCTACCATCTTTTTATTCCAATTATTATTTAAATGAAATGTATCAAAAACCGACTGGACTCAAAATATGACAATTATCTTATATATTGTTTTACTTGTATTTGTTATTAAAATCCTCCTAAAAATTTTATTGTATGATAGTGGATTTAAGTGGATTTCTACATGGTTCATATTAACAACCGGTAGAGGGCGTTTTGCTGAGGTTAATAGATTGTTTTCTTGTAGGCAGGACAATGTTTGCTGGTCTGCTTACATATTATATTTTAACCAGGATTAAGAACGGACTTTAAAGTTTTAAATCTATGATAATACATTTGTTTTTATATTTCTTTAAAATAATCAATAAACAAACAAGCAAACGATCTTGATGATAAGTGGGGTTTCTAATACATATGTAGGAATAGGGATATTTGTATATTTCTTTCCACCCTTCAGGATCGAGAAGAATAGAAGATTAAAGATAAAGTCATTTGGTGTTACTGAAGTTACTACATTTATTATAATAATATATTATTCAAAGCACCGTACACTCTTTGTACACAAATCATTGTATTCTTCATTATAACCCCATAATCTAATATTACGGGTGGGTCCCACTAAATAAAGATACCACAGCACCAGACCCACGAATGTGCACTTCGAGAAATTTATGAGCCTCGCGATTATTTCACTATCAGACACTTAACAGACAGATTTATGAACAAACCTTACAATATTCTAGTTACAAATGAGTGTATATTAGACATTGTTGCAAAAAACTTGACATGCTGATTATTTATATATATATTATGATTTAAGGAGTGATAATCTCAAATTAATTAAGCTAATTCTTAATATGATAACTTTAATTGTTTAAGAACATTTTATTCTCAGTAATCTCACTCGGAGTTATATTTCTAAAAATATTTTCCAATATTTGCAATTTTTAAATGCTTATTTATATATATAGTGTAACTATTTGTGTAATTATGCGTTATTAGTTAGATTTATCACTCAGTATATAAATAAATATTACCTGGATTTTTAGCTTAACCGCAGTCTCTATAACTTGTACTAAATTCTTTCACCTGTATCAACTTATCTTTTAATATATAATAAAAAACAATAATAATTATTTGTAATAAATAAATTTTATTAAATATAATAATAATAAATAATCAACAAAATAAATTTAAGTAGATTAATATCTTAAAGTTAGGAAAAGGTTTACGATACATGTACTTTTAATTGGTATATTTTCTTAGAAAAAAACCTTTCCAATATTAATTATATACATTTAATACAGGTAATTACAACCGCAGCCAGCAGCCTGCTTTATAGTTTCAACATATTTTGTACTTTATATCATTAATGAACCAATTTACATGATCTTTATGATTAATTTATTAAATTATTTGTTACCTTATACAGTACTTTTTGGAAAACCTTATAGGGATAGTAAAAAAGTTATTGGCTCACAGAATTAATTTTCTCGGTATTTAAGTCAATTAACTAATATATTAGTATGATATATATCTAATAATGTAACCTTAAAATCGTAAGACAATTTTTAAAACACAACATAAAATAAAAAAAAATGTCAGTCAAAATATTGACAATAAAAATAGAGACATAAAGACTGTACCTAGATATTTATATTATAATATAGATTGTAAGAATATATAGTAGTAGCAAATCCGTTGCAAAGTGACGTCTGATGGACGAGTCCGGCCGAGAGCATCTGGTTTCGTAATTTAATTAAAAAATTCACAGAAAACCAGTCGACGCAATCTTACAAATTGCGCCGAGCACCGGCAGCCTAATTCCCTTAAATATTTTTGCCTTTTATCGTATATTTTGATATTAACTCGGCCATAATCACTGTTATATACAAATTTTTGATTAAATCCATCAAAACCAATACTTAAATGTTATCAAACCAGCTATCGGCTGAAGGTCGATGTTGGTGCTTTATCAATTAACTTGGATCCTCCTCTTTGGTGTCCCTCCTAATGAACAGACGGTTTTACCTATTTGGATTTAAATTTGCAATTTTATATTTTAAAATCAACATTATATTTAATATATAACCATTTTAGTTTAATTATAATGTGATTATTATATTTCGTTTAACACTTGTTAATAAGGGATATAGCTATTAATATCTTATTAAACTACATTTTTAATGCGTCTAATTGAAACGTGTGTAATGGAGGATACGTACATCCGTTAAGTACTTTTAAAATATACATCACGTTTTTTACGCTCCCTTCAAATAAAAACATCGTAGGCAAACGTTACATAGCAATTATTTCAACCAAAGACATAGAAAAATCAAGTAAATCAAAGAGACAATTTCAAAAATATTCTTATATTACGTCTAGATATAAATTTCCTGATAATAAAAAATTATCATTTCGATTTTTCATTGTTTAATATGCATACAACAATCTAATTCTAGTTATTTATTAATAAACGTCTATTCTAATTTAAATTAACATAAAATACCGAGTTAAAAAACTCATCAATGCCAATTGATTGCTGTATTTAACGGACATTACAAGTTCCCGCCATTTTGAGAGGCGCCATTTTGCGCTCACTTGTCTCTGGGTAGTAGTTTGGACAATTACTCTCAGCAACACTTTATGCCCCATTTGCATAATAAAATTACCGGCAGCATGGCATCATCACGATATAAAAAAGAACGGCGTTGATTGTTATAAGTAGAGTGATTTAGGATCATAATATAATATCCAACAGTTTTAAACGTTTATGTGTAAATTAAAAATGCATGTTACAAAGTAACATATACTTTAAAAGGATATACATTGTAACTTATTTCGGGCCATTTGCATTTACCAAACGCTGGTTAGACTTCCAAATACTAAATAGGTAGGTATAAATTAAATTATATATAGAGTAGAGATCGGGTGAATGTTATACAACATTTTTTAAACTTACTTGGCGAGTCCTAGATCCAATGCATAAAGCTTTCGTTTAGTTCCCCTAATTGAGTTAAATTTATATATTGTAATATAATGTTATCTTTTTTACTACTAATCTACATCATACCATAAAAGGAAACGGAATTGTCTCTGCTACGAACTAAATTTATCTCACATAGATACATGTTATATTTCAAAGTTAACATTTAAAATTATTTGTTGTTATTATATACACGTGTGTATTAAATATATAATAAACACACACACACATCTCAATATTCCGAAATCATGAAAGATGTCGTTCTGCTTCTTTAATTAGATTACTTACTAACTAACCTCATAGTTATCCCAATAAGACGAGTTACCTCATAACGTCCTGTACAATTATGTAATCTGTTCAGACGTAAGTAAATTATCAGTTCGTTCTCAGAATATTAACCCATACCTAAGAATACGGTTAAGTGCAGTTAGAATTATAGCTTAGACGTCACTGACTATATCCCGCGTTAAATTAACTTTAATTGTGGTGGCGGAAGAAAATTCCTACCGGTTTTCTTTCGCTGACGAGACAACAAAAAACCGATAATAATACTATTTTCCGGTTTTGTTTGTCGCCACAATGCGTTCTATTTTTGTATACCTGGCCTTATTTGTGATCATTAATTATATTACAAATGACAATAGAAATTGGTCACGAATTCTGACCACTAATTGTCTCGTTCAAATTCTTTGATGCCTTTATTATACCAGAACGATTTCAAAGTAATACATGTCAAAGGACACGCAACCTAAACATATTAAATACTCTATTATTGACACAAATTGTATGTATTGTATTATCTACAATACAAGTTGTAAGAGGTTGAATATTTCTGATAAATATAAGACTTATTTTCAAATCTGTTTCTTACATTTAAATCTTTTAAGTGTTCTTCACACTATCGCTTTATTCTTTCAACAAATAAAACTTAAAAGAATCCAGTGAAATTAAAAGTAAGACCTTATACAGTAGTTTTAATGGTAAATAACTTCTTGTATAACATTAAAAGGTTAGGAAATTGCGTTATTTAAGAGAGGGATAAATTGCTCTCAATTATCAATGGGCGGTAACTCGAGTGGGATAAAGCAATTTGTGGTAATCAAGGGACAATCCAGATATCGCCATTAACTTTGTCGGCTTAGGACTTACCCGGAAAAAACTTGAGACTGTTATGAAATTAGCCAAATTAAGTAATTATTTACACTAGGCAGCTGGCTAATAATAATTATGTTCGCGTTTGTATTTACTAGCAATTATAGTTGTTATTGCAGAATATGTTTGTACGAACGACCTTTAAGTGTGGTGGTGTTTCTTCTTTTTGTGTGGATACAATTTTGATAAGGTTTAATTAAGTTTATATACTGTTTTAAACCCTCAAAAAGGAATTTTTAAATCAACACAGAACATTATTCCGTGGGATTTGTTAGATCCTATAACTTTTCGTTCAGAAGTCAGAATCAGTAAACATTCAACCAAGAGAGTGTCGAATCATCGTTGATTTTTACATATTATACTGTGTAATAATGGGTATATGTTATAGGTATCGTATTGCCTTAGTGGTGAGCTAGTGACACGTTATTTCATAGCACTTAGTTTGTTATCTATTATTGTTCAGACATGTAAGATATTCCATTAGAGAAAACTTAGATTAAACTGCAACAAAGAAAAATACATATTATTATTTATTAAAAGACAGAATGTACTTACTTTTCTTGTACTCTCAGCCTTCATGCCTCATGGCTACTTGCAGTCAAAACTTATCAACCTATAGGTCTCGAAAACCTCTTTTGCGTTTGTGTGGCGAAAACCTAAACACACTCGTAGGTAAATGTAAAATCAAATCATAGATGAAAGGAATGTAGTATGAAAGTCCTTAAGTTTGCTTTATTTATATTTTTGCCATACAAGACCCCTTATGGACACTGAAGTAAGATGATGACCGAGTCAGTAGTGTGAGAGTATGACGGTATAGAGGACTTTGCCATCAGACTCTGACAATCCGCCAAAAATCGTAGGTTACCATCGCCTTAATGGGATATCCAAATTTTCTATTTATGGGGTAGGTTCAGTTCTACTATATTTATTAAGAATATTGTATTGAAGGTATTAGCAGGACCGTCATTTATCTTACATCATTATACTTATCCTTCAACATTAGATGTCCGTACCTGCTTTTATATTGTCAAACGCTGTTAGGACTGTTAAGTGGCCCGCCCAAGTCGGGAACGTATGTACCTCCTAAGGGCACCGTCTAATAGAAGGCTTTATACGCCCGGATATCGGTTTCTACCGCCGTAAGCTTTGTAAAGGCTTGTTAGAGCGGTAATACGATACTTAGAATGTAGTTATGATGTATGTGTTTCAATTTATTTCAATCACTACTGGATTATATGGTCCATGGTACAGATATCATTTACAAAAGTTGCCTAAACAGCCAGTATACAAGTCAATAATTATTCTTTTTTATTTTAATTATTTGAGATTAAATTTGAGTTATCCTACGAATATTTTTGGCATTTTTTAATGAAAATCATCATGTTTGTAGATTTAAAAAACATGACTGTGTCATCATAAAAATCCGTGTAGTGGGTGTTGTATTATAGTTATGAATTAATTATATCGGCAGCAATAGTTTTGCTACCGACGCTGTTATACGGCAGCCAAACGTGGGTAACACAGAAGAAGAATGTAAGAAAGATGAATGCTGTGGAGATGAGATCTCTTCGCAGAATATGCGGAGTCAGTCTAGCTGATCGAATCCGCAATGAAGAGATCCACAGAATGTCAGGTACCAGCGAAGATGTCACGGTGAGAATGAAGAAGAACGTGCTCAGGTGGTTTGGGCACGTTGAACGAATGAGTGATGAAAGAATGGTAAAAAAGATTTATATGGGAAAAGTGAGCGTTAAGAGAGACAGGGGGAGGCCTCGAGTGACCTTCGAAAACACAGTAGCTACGATACTGGAGGAAGGTCACGTAAAAAGCATGAGGACCCCCCGGAGGGCATGTATGAAGAGGTTGATGTCTGTGGCCGAGGCGAAAGAGGTATGCAGAGACCGTAGCGTTTGGCACTCCGTCGTCTCTGGCTATCCCGCAAGGGATATGGCGTGAAGGTAAATAAATAAATAAATAAATTATATTATCCCGTTAAAATAACTGGATTTTAGGAAATCATAATTACCTTAAATGTTGACTTAAGCCGAAAATAATTAACAGGCCAGTTTTTTTTTAATACCGATCCAAGTTTTCTTGATTTGTAAGTTCAAATCAGTTTTTGAGTTTTCCTTTGAACATTAAACTTTTCCAAAGTAAAATCCATAACCATTTCAACTTTATTACGTACAAACAAATAAACAAATGATAAACTATTGTTTCCAGTTCTGTCAAATACTGATCATGTATAAAATATTATTATCAAAACAGACGAGACGACAATTTACAAAAGTGCAGTAAGTAGTCTTGGCTTAACATATGAAACACGAGCCCTGCCTAATCTAATCGTACCTAAAAATCGTTGCCACAATTGATGTCACTTTTTTAAAATATTAATTTATTATTTACCTTATACTAATATATATATATACTTTCAATCTAGTGTTGTAATAATGGTTTGTAATTATTTAAATTATTAAAAAACTGGAGTCGCATTGCAGCTATGTATTAGTATTTGACGGTCAGTTGTTTTAATTGCTTTAATTATCTTCAAGACATAAATGTCAGATTAGTTTATGGAATGTGGCATTTATTGCAAATGGAGAAACGAGATGACAATTTTTTTTTATCGGTGGCCTTATCTAATATTCTATAATTTAATAACTTACCATTCCATAAAATTATTTATATTTTTTTATAATAAACCCTAAACAGTAACAAAAATTTTTAATCTTTCAACCCTGTATTGAAAAATCCAAAAGAAAAAAAAACTTTTTTCAATAATCATTTTATTACAAATATTTCTAATTGTTCTGCTTCCCGTCCTTTCCGTTCTGCAACGCTTGGGTCAGGTACAGCTTGGCCAAGCTCTGGGAGCAGAACTGGCTGATGTGCTGGCTGTATGTGTTTATTTGACCAGCCACTATCATTGGGATCATTCGAGGGGGTACGGGGAGTGGCTTGAACAGCTTGTTGACATCCTCCTCGGGGAGTGGGGCTTCGTCCTTGGCAGCCCTAGCGGCGTTCTCTTGAGCCCGCTTGAGCAGCCAGCGGTGCTTGTCCTGCTGCTGGCGGACCACTAGCTGCTGGTAGCGGTTGAACTTGATGGCTTCTTGGTTCAACTCGTCCACACGGTCCATCAAGCTCCGGAGTTGACCTACGAAACAAAATTATTTAGAATAACTCTAACATACTAATAATTAAAACATTTTTGTATTGGAACAAAATTATTATATAATAAGATTTTTATTATTTATAATTAACTATATATATTTATTATCTATATTTTTTTTATTATCGTATATATTTTTTATTGTTATCTATTTTTAGACTAATGTTCATATTAACATTTTTAAATTCACTTTCAAAACAACGCTGATCCCTTTCAATATTTTATATCCTAAAGGAGTCTTGTCCAATAACATAGTCTTATTTTTTAATCCACTTTCTAATCCCCACCTCCCTCCCTTTCATAAAACTTGGTGAGGTTTTGATTTAATTGCCAAAATCACATATTTTATTTTTTTTATAAAAAAATATTTGTTGTATATATATTTACATATATGTATTATATTAATTGTTTCAGTAATGTAGCAATTTGTCTCTGTTATCCCCTTTATGATACATTATATTTTTCAATTTACCTTTGATTTATTAGTAGTATATTATTTGACACTACCAACCTTCAAGTACAGACGCTGTTCCCAAGTCCAAGAACTTGGAGCCCTCTTCCTCGGGGATCATCTCTGATATCTCAGACATCATGATGTTAGTGAGGGGCGAGTTTCGGATCACGATTGGAACCTCAATGAAGAGACTCTCGTAACCAATCTTGAGGTTCCTGAGAGCCTCTGGGGTGTAGTCCTTTTCTTTGTACATTGCTATCGCCTTTAACATTTTAATGATTAATTATTTGCTATACATACAAAATAGATTAGTATATATGAAAAAAAATCATTTGCCACATGTATTTATCATCACTTATTATTTTTTTCGTAATTTCATAGGTTCAGTAAATCAAGATTTTTAGAAAACATACTGCAAATGAAATTAAATGTCTTATATTTACACATTTAAAATACAAATACGTATGTTAAATACAATTAAAAGCAAAATGAATTGTTTACATTTCTATATATTTACAATAAACATGCTTTTAAATATTATTTAATTAGTTTAGTTTGCAAATTTTCATTGGATTGGATAGGATTAAGATCAAAACAAACGTTTTTGTGTGTTTAGCCTTAAGAAACCTGATTTAAGTACAGAATTATAAAATTACTGATTCATTTGACATACATCCAAAACTTGTATGTAAAAAACATAAAAAGGAAGTAATTAGAAACATTTGTCTAGGTCGCCTCATACACCATTTTAGCTCATGTTATGCTTCATTATATCAAATAACAAAATCTTCTCTTTTATAATTTTTTTTTTCTCTCTATGTGGTGTACAATAAAGTATAGTCTATCTATCTATCTATCTAGCTATGCCCTGATACACTTCGCAGTGATACATTCTGTATGCATGGTTGCATGGTGAGAGATAGTTGTCATTAGCTAATATTACTTGTTTCAGACACCAAAACAAAACAATATCAATAAAAATGTTCAAAACCTTTGAAATTTTTCTACAAAATACATTCCATTTTTATACTCATCAGAATAGTTGTGTGAAAAGTGCATTGAATCGATCATAATTATAAAAAATAGATATAGATAAGATAAAATAGATAAATAAGAATCATCTTTGAAACGGCTCTATATAAGAATCATCTTTGAATCATCTGAAAATTTGAACTCAGTTAACAGTAATTTTTGAGTTTTGTGGAGTAAATGGAACATTCATATATAGAGGTGTAAAGTTTAGGAGTTATATTTCACATTAACGGTGAACTATTTATTGTGATTTTCATAATTTATTAGCTTTCATAGAATCATTTTGGGCACAAAAAATTATCTTATATTTCTCTAAGCAAAAGAATACCATGTTGATTATAATGGAAGTAAGTGAATCATTTGAATTATAATATGATATATTAAGGGATATTACATAGATGTAATTGTGTTTACCACTATTTGCTTTCGGCAATGGTTTGGCTAATCAGACTAAAACAGGGCAATAAAGACAGCTGTAGAAAAGTTGCAATATTATAATTACAAACCCTATAAGTATCATAACATACCTGAGGAGTGAGACGATAAGCTTTCAGAGTTAAGAAACCTCTTGCTGACTTCTTAGTATCATATATGACCACTACACTCTCCTCAATGGAGGTTTGGTAGTGGTACTGAGACTCCAAGAGTGACTCACTTAAGAAATTGCCAACATCGGCACTCTGGTACCTATAAGCAAATAGTATAACATAATATCAGAAAATATAGAAGTTAACTATTATGTTTTTAAAAATTAAAAAAAAAATGTTTAGCTAAATAGAACCTTTTTTTTTTTACAACTGTTGCTCTTTTATTTTTCAAAACTAATAAAACAAATCTTTAATACATACCATCCGACATGGAAATGGTCCACATTAACTCTGCGCAGTCTGCGCATCATATCAAGCTGATACTCTTCCTCATCCATGGTGTCATCATGTTTGGGGAAAGGAAAACAATTGGTTATCTCCAAACGGTTTTCCACAACCAGTCCAAGAAGAGCCCCCTGGGCCACTTCCATATTACTGCATGATTCTTCATGACAGTGCTTCACAATTTTCATCACCGCCTAAAATAAAAGATGCATAAAATATACATATCAATACTATATACTTTATTAGTATAAATAACATGTAATTTTCCATTGGACACTGTAAACAGAGTTCATTGGCACCTATAACCGTAAACATGACTGTTTACATCACAAGCTAGAAAGTGAGGTGAGCTCTCCAAAACGACCTATGACTCATCAAACACGATTCAACTCTCAGGTAAATAAATGAAATGTTAGTGAAATATAACCTATAACGAAACTGGCGAAACATTAAACGTATATTAATATTAGCAACCTAACCCTTCTATGGTTAAAAAGTATTTATAATACTATATGTTTTTAATAGATAATCCTAAAAATTATTCAGAAATAAGAAAAATATCAAAGTAACATGACGTGTCGACAAAACAGGCAGTAGGGGTAAAAAAAGAGACTTTTTTTATAATGAAATATATAAAACAAAATGCAAAGTATTTACCAGTCCATCACATTGGACGTATGTAATTGCGGCTTCATTTTCAGGAACGCGCCTAGATGGGCCACCGCGACTCGCCATTTTTGTGATAAAGGGCGATTTGACAAATTGACACGCTACCGCATGACAGTTTGGTTTTTTAATAATTCTTGCTCAGATTTTAATAACATTTAAAATAAACATTTTGCAATTTGTTTGGTGGATACAAAATTAAACTAAAAGCGAAATAACACTACTAATAATCAAAAATCATAAATATTATAATATATCCAGCGGGTAACAGAATAATACATAAAGTAATGTTATAATATTATAATTCTCTGTAAAATGTTAGCAGCAATAGTGCACACAAAAATGACTAAAACTGAACAGAAAAACATTAAAAGATGTTTTCACCTTGTATTATTTATAATTAATATATTTTTGGTTTGTTTTATTGGGAAACATTTTTCTCAAGAATGCTTAACATAAATATTAAAACATTATTTTGACAGAATTTCAGGACTTTATATTATTTACAAATTTAGGGAGTCATGGTTTTAAGACATTGCATATTTATAACGTAAATTATCGCTCAACTAAAGATTATATATATATTTATGTAGGTATTTTATGAATCAAAATGTACTTTCCCTTTTTAATCGTAATTATATTATCGAAATCAGCTGTCAACATGTCAAATACCTAAATGTCATCAACAATAAATAAATGATTACATTACAAAATATCTGCTAAAATGAAAGTAATTAAAACTTAAAATATGTATGTAGTGTATCTGAAACTTCACTATTAAAGCCTTATAACACCATTGTTAACATAGTGGGGATAGCGACGAGTAGAGAGCCAGAAGTCATAATGATCCGCCTAGTTTTAGTGGAGGAAGGGTGAAAGTGTTATTAAAATGAGTCAACACAAGTTCTGGAAAGGGATAACGTCGTTAAACCTACCCTCTTCACAACAGGTACCTAACAAGATCGTAAAGCTTTGTTCTTTGGGCACAGATTTCATTGTTCTAGACGGTGACCATGGGCTATATTACTGTGAAGTTCTCAACGATGAGCTGAATTTCAGAAAAATAAGCGGTATTACTGCTATAGACATATCATATCACAATGATATTCTTTATATCATTGATGTACATGGTCGCCTTTATAAAACAAATACAAGTTTTAAAAGTAAAGAAGAAATTGTTGTAAAAGAAGATTCTAAATGTTGTCCCCATGGTTTTAAGAGTGCTAGTTGTAAAATAAAATTTAGAAATGTAGTAACAAGTGATTTTGGACAGTTATTTATAAGCTGTGATGGCCATCTTTGGGGTTCAGGTATTATGCCCCAAATAGCATTAGATTCAAATACTATAAAGAAGGTTCCCTTTTTTGAGGGCAGGACAGTATACAGTGCTTCAATTGGACAAAATTTTGCAGCTGTAATAGCAAGGAAAAATGTAAAGCAATCTGGTAATTGTGATACTGATAGTGAAAATGATGATGAAGAAGTGTTTGCCTCTAATTGTTCTCAATGCCAGACAATCATAGGTCTTGCATCCCCTGCCTCTGTTCCATCACTATCTGAGACATGTCCTCTAGGAGTCCACATCAGTAAATCTAGTGAGGACTCGAGTAGCACAACTGCCCCTCAAACCGATGTCCATATAGATGCTCAAAGCTTTACAGAAGACTCGAGTCCATCTTCAGAAGAATCAAAAGTAGCAAAATGTGATGCCATAGAGAATATTAATAGTGATTTAGAAGCTAGCAATGAAGTCCAAGATGTTGAGGATATCGTAGATGAAAATTCTGATGCCCCCCAAGATAGTGCAGAGAAAGTAAATAACATATTTATTAATACAGATGCAGCGAGACAATTTTTAAGCAGACAACTATCATGGGTGTCGGCTGGTGAGGATTATCTTGTGGAATATACGGAAAAACCAACCAGAATAATTAAGGAAAATGTGTCTAATCTCACAAACTTTGTTTATGAAGGTGTAAAAACTGTAGGAGACAAAGTGGCTACCTTGTCCAGACATGTTAGTGGAAGCAGTGACAACAATGAAACAATGGAACTCCAAAATCCTAACTTTAATGAAGAGTTAAGTTCTCTTTTATATAGTTGTAATTCGAACAAGTTTGATGACCTTCAATTTTCAACAAGTACAATCAGTAGCGAAAAAGAATTTGAAGCGGCAAGAAAAATTGAAAACATAAAAAACATGTCTAAGCTTGGAAAAAATATATTGGCAACCGAATTATGGACTTGGGGAGACATATCACGTGGACAATTAGGTATAGGAGACACAATAAAAAGGATGAAACCAATGATTGTAATGAGCTTGTCGGGGTTTGGTCTGCAGAAGGTTTCTTGTGGTAAGTGGCATTGCTCGGCTTTAACTTTGGACGGACGGCTCTTTTTGTGGGGATACAACCACTTTCAGCAAGTAAGTTTTGAAAATAGAGAAGACAAGAGTGGTCCCAAGCAGTTCACCCAAAATTCGGACAGTGATCGTGTTAGAGACATGATAGCAACCGATCATCACACTCTTGCTTACACACACAATGAAAATATTTATTATGTAGGCAAGCATACGGATGGTTTTACAGAAGCAGTTGTTAATTTAAATAAAAAATCTGAAGAGGCATCAGAGGAGAAGGTTAAAGCGGTGACAGTGAAACTTAGTGAACCCCAGAGCCATGTTAATAAAACTGAAAACTTGTGTTACCATTGGAGAGTGCTATCTTCAGGTAATATAAGTTACTGTTCCGTGGAAGAATCTTCTATTTGTCCAGAATTTCAAAACTTGTCAATAGCTCAAAGATATTTAGAAGAAATGTTATTAATATATCATTCTCTAGTTAAGCCTTTCCTTAAGAAGAGTAAATCTATCGCTTTACATTCCAATATATATGAAACTATTTGTGATATATTTGGTGACATATTAAATATAACCGCGTTGAACGTTCTATCGACATGGCAATACGCTGAGAAGCACATAAATGAATGTGATATTTCTTTAATTAAAAATTTAGAAGAGTTTATTTTTCTGTATAAGAAATATTATTTAGCTGTAAGTAATCTGATTGTTATTGGTGGTTTCGCTCATATTAACAATGTAGTGGACGTGCCATCAAGTATATATAATTTATTTAGTGATCAGCTTCCTACAAATAAACAAAAATATAATAAAAAAACATTAGAAGCCGTAGTAGCGTTAGCCTTTGTACAGCCATTAACGAGATTAAGTTCATACAAATGTATTGCTCAATCTTTAATACGTCATAAAATAAAACGGAAAAAAGGTGACTCGAAAACCAATATAGAAGAAAAAATCAGCAAAGTCATATCATCTTTTGATAGCTTGATAGACGAACAGGAGAAAAAGAAAAAGGAAGCCGAAGGTACAAAATTGTTTTGGGAAACTATTGGAAAAAATTTAGATCAGTACAGAACACCCGAAAGACGTTTAATAAGAGAATCCAAATCTCGGGCTTTAAATTTAGTAAATCCGGGAAGATTTAGCAGTCACTGGTTTATTTTGTTTAACGATTTATTTGTACACGTTACTGGGAGCACCCCAAACATCCACCCGTTGGAAACATTGTGGGTTGAAGCCGTCCCAAACACTGACTCGTTACAAAATTCAATCCAACTAACAACACCAGAGGAAGTTATATGCGTGACAACAGTATCGGAACAAGAAAAAACAGAATGGATTCACTCCCTCAACGCTTCGATACGAACAGCGCTAAATAAAGAGTCTTCTTTCAAACCCCCAGCTATAAGAACAGCTAGCTACACATTTTCGTCTAAAAGCACATTTTATAAAGAGGCGAAATACCACGGAAGGTGGCTTGATGGTAAAATCCACGGAAATGGTAAGATCGAATGGCCTGACGGCAAATTCTATGTCGGTCAGGTTCAGTTGAATGCTTTATGCGGACATGGTAAAATGGAAATTCCAGGAGTCGGTAAGCGAGCTGCAAATTATTTAACAATTAGGAATTGAAAACAAAGACTTTTCTAATTAGTATCAATTGAATTTTACAGGACTTTACGAGGGCCAATGGAAAGACAATCTTCAAAACGGTTATGGTGTACTAAAATACACTACGGGAGATATGTATGAGGGTTATTTTAAGGATGGTCAGCCTCACGGGCATGGTATTAAAAAACAAGGGGACTTTACAACATCCACCGCAACTATTTATACCGGGGAGTGGGTGGGGGGTGTCAGACAGGGTTATGGAGTCATGGACGATATTGGGAAAGGCGAAAAATATCTTGGTAATTGGAGTGATAATAAAAAGCATGGATGTGGACTAATAGTAACCTTGGATGGAATATATTATGAAGGTCTCTTTACACAAGATATATTGACGGTAATTTGTTTGTAGGCATTTATAATAATTGCCTCATCTTGTCAAATATTGAGCGAAGTTATTCTTATATAGGGTCACGGTGTAATGGTATTCGAAGATGGCACACATTATGAAGGAGAGTTCAGATCAGCTGGAGTGTTCTCTGGTAAGGGTGTCCTAACATTCTCCAGCGGGGATCGGGTCGAGGGTTCTCTTAGCGGAGCTTGGACGGAAGGTGTGAAGATATCCAACGCCGTTATGCATTTAAATGTCTCCAACCCAGTATTACCGACGGATGCTAAACCTAAGTAATGCTCAATTTAGCTGTATTTTATTTTGGACTCAACAATCTACAATAATTCTCATTTTTCAGTTCATTTGGTAAGTTGAGTGTCACGGCGAATCAAAAATGGAATGCCTTATTCCGTCAATGCTATCAAAGCATGGGGGTGTCGGAAACTATTCTGACTCCTAATGGCAATCATTTAGCAAATGGTACAAGTAACCCAGATAATGTGAAAATTTGGCAAAATGTGGCTGTAGCTATATCCTGTTCACATAAACATTCAAAACCTGGAAAGAAATCGAATGGATCGGATATAGAGAGGTCGGTTGACTGTCTAGAAGTTATTCCACAATTCGGTCAAAAATCTCTAACATTACATGATTTTACAGAATTGAAACAATATCTATACAATGTAAGTATACGTCTTTCAGAAGGAAGTGTTTCTATTTTTATTACATTTTCTTACACCAAAGTAATCTTATTCAAATATTTAAATTACTTATTAAATATAGATATAGATAACACGACCATATATACTTACTTTATGACGAGTATTATTGACATTCTTTAAATATTTAAGTATTATAAGAAAAGTAAATTCTATTTGCGGCTCTTTCCGCGTTCTAAAACTGATTTCTCTCTTTTCCTCTCTCTCTCTCTCCTCTCTCCCAACTCTTTTAACAGGCGAGACACTGAATCAAACCTATGTTATGATAACTCGATCTGTTCTACTATATATTAACGTCACTTAAACTGCTACACAATAACAACCATCTATTTTGTTGACTTACTTTTTTCTCCTCATTTTTATTTGTTATTTATATAAAAAGCGAGTTTTAAATCAGCACGTTAAACCGTACTTTACTCCTTACTACTACTATTTGGACTTATCTACTATACTTTAGTGATATTTTAATAATATTTTTTTTTTTAGGCCTGCGAATCCACGCACCACCCCTTGGGTCAGTTGGTACTGAGTGTTACCAACGCCTTCAACACCACATACGGAGGGGTCAGAGTACATCCCTTGTTACTGAGTCACGCGGTTAAGGAACTCAAGAGTATAACGTCCAGACTGTACCAAGTCGTCAGACTCCTCTTCCCGGCCCTCCCGCCAGAGGGCAGCGATTTAGTCCTCCCTTACACGTCTGAGGGAACCGACGTTGAGAATATCAACCCAATAGAAGGGTATGTACCTTTTTTTATTAATGTTTTAGTTTGATTCCCGGATATGATTTATGATATTCTATTGTGCTTTGTGAACCCCTCTCCCCGAAAGGGCGTCTCTAGCACGGAACTTTTTAACACTAAACCTACCAAGTACCGGTCAAATTGACCGTTGTTAAACTTACACATTTTCAAACGTTATAATATCGTTATCAAACTACAAGACAATTCTTAGAATATGCATATAATATTGTCTTCACTCTTTACTTTTAGTTATTTCCATTATTACCTGCGTTATATAATAAAATAACTTTTAATTACCGTTCAATTTGACTGCGTGCGGTAGGAACAGGTGTACTAGAATTGTCGGTAGGTTTAGTGTTAAATATAAAAATTATCGAAACTGGGACCTATTGTTCTTAGTCCACTTATCAAACTGAACTATCTCAACTCAAGTACGTAGAGCATCATCGTTAGTTGTGTCTCTAGTGAGGTGGTGTCGAGCGGATCGCTGCTGCAGGGCGCGCTGCTGCCGCGGTCGCACCCGGCGCTGTTCGTGCTGTACGCGCTGCACAACAAGCGGGAGGACGACCTCTACTGGCGGCGCCTGCTCAAGTGGAACAGACAACCCGACAACACCCTCATGGCCTTCCTGGGAATCGATCAGTATGTTCACTTCATTCATATTTTCTTGTATTTGACCAAAGCAAGATGTAATTTACTAGTCCTTAATCTTTGTCGTGTTTTTGGCTGATTCTTCGTTACCAACTCAATAGAGCTCTTCAAAATGTTATTGTTTCATTATTTAAATTTCATCAAATATTAAATAATTCTCTAGAAAATTCTGGACGGTCCATCGTAACTCGTCATCGCCGCCAAACTCGCCGTCCAAAGAGCAGGTGTTCCAAGAGGCGGTGGAGACACTGCAGCAGCTCAAGACCACCTTCTCCCCTATCGAGAAGCTTCTGGTTATTCGAAGCACCTTCCAGAAGATGACAACGGCTGTTCAACATGAGTTGGGTAATAAGAACTCATGATACTAACCAATTAAGTATATATAATTAGGATTAAAAAAAGAGTACGAACAAAAACTACGTAAATTATTCTCTTCTTCACTTCACTTCAAAAATAATACCAATGATTTCATGCCCTCGTGGCCGGATGCAATTAGTATATACGAGTAGTACAAATTTTTAATATAGTAAAATAAAAATAATCCAAAAAGACTTAACATACATCTTTCGATCCAAAACGTCTATAAACCCCCCTCCCCTCACAGGTGAACACTACCTATGGAACATGGACGAGCTATTCCCGGTGTTCCACTTCGTAGTAGTTCGCGCCCGCATCCTGCAGCTCGGCTCCGAGATACACTTCGTGGAGGACTTCCTGGAGCCCGGGATGCAGTGCGGGGAGCTCGGACTGATGTTCACCACTTTGAAGGTAAATACACAAATATCTTTACTCAATTTATTATGTGGTCTGTCATAACTTTTAATGGCCGCTGGCTACAACCGTCTAGCTAACTAGAATCGATGTATGATTTTGTTTGCAAAAAGACACAAAAAATCGATGAAAACTAATAAGAAATAAGTTGAAAAATATCGTCCATTATCAATATAATAGGTCTGACTAAATCAAATAAAATATTGACACGATCGGGAACCGAACTTGAGACCTCCAATATAGTTTGTGTGATCGGCAAACATGTCAATAACCACTGAATATGAATGTGTCTTTCCCATTGTTATATGTAATATATTTTTTTGTCTACATGTTATTTTATTTTCGCAGGCGTGTTACTTCCAAATACTGCAAGAGAAAATGTCCATCAACTCGTAGATATAGATATAGATATCTCAATACAATAAGGCGTTCATAATATGTAAAGATAGATTGTGTTCGTGTTTTGAAATCAAAATATATTTTAAGAAGCAAATTTAAATGTTAAAGTTAAAATAAAATGTTCGTAAAATTATAATAATAATTGTATAAGTATATAAAAGCAATATGAAATTGAAATTTTTAGGCATTTTCTAAATAAATACATGTATTGTTTTAAGTTAAATAATTGAGCGAAGCGAGCGGAGCGCTGTACTGGAGACTTTTTCACATTCTTTGTCACGAATAATCTCGAAAACTATTTGACGAAAAATTATGAAATTTTGCAAACAAAAAGACAAACAATAGGTATATGTTTTTAAAAAAATTGAAAAATGTCATGCCGTTGAATAATCGTCAAAAAACTGATATCCCATTGAAGTCAATGGGAAACGATGAGTCATTACACTGGGCACGCATCGCTCAATGCAAACGGCACCCGAGATTTCGCGAGCGCTGCGAGTCGAAATTTAAGGTCTGTTGGCGCCCGTAGTATAAAATAGTATCTTTTACAACATATAAATGCCATGAAAAAAAATAGTCCCATTATATTAATGGTTGATATAACAATGAACTGCGGTTTTGTTTACAAAACGCGTGCCTAATATTCGGTCGTCTGTTTGTGTATAATTTTATTACGCTTAGTGCCTTATTTATAATATTGTATTTGTGTTTTATCAAAATTGTGCCAAAGAAAACTAATATCAAAGCGAAGCTTTCTTTTTAAATATTTTTTATTATTATTATAAACCTAAGTTATTTTGAGGCTTTAATTAAAATTAAGTTTTTTTTTTGTTTTTCGTTTTGCAAATTATTTTAACGTACGTAATAATACTGCTTTAAAATGTTTAATTTTTTACAATTATTTAATTTTATTATTCTTGATATAACAGATCCAAAGTACAAGAATATATATATATATATATATATGTATATATATATATATATATATATATATATATACATAGATAATAATAAAATATTTATTGTGCACTTTATTTTATTATATAATGTTAATAACATACATAATATTATGAACAAATCATATCAGTCGGTGGAAATGACGTTATCATAGACTATCCTAGTGTTTAAATATTTATTAAATTTCAATAAAACTTTAAATAATGTAAAGTGTTTTATTATAATATCAGTGACGGGTAAATAACAAGACTCGTGTTATTAAGACTATTTATTTCGTTCCTATAAAATAACATACCAAATGTCTCTTTTGTACAACGTCATATCAAAAATGTACACAACTATATAAATTTCGTCTCGGGGTAAATGTTACCCATTACTCGCGTTTCCTATTTCCCTGCTATTACATAAATATTACAATTATCATCCTCTTAAAGTACTATAATCTGATGGGTAAAAAAAATCATATTATTGGGGATCTGTCATGTAATTTTGTTATGGCAACACTAAAATACAAATGAATCGATCGGTTAGGTGTATTTTATTATAATAAAAGGTTTAAAAATATAAAAATTACATTTCAAATCCCTTTTAGCTGTACAATATATCATTGATAAATTAAACTTAAGACAAATCCAGTTTACAAAAATTCAAACATTATGTCACTTAACATCACTAAATGAGAAAATATTGTCGTTCGTCAAGCATTTTGTAATTAATTAATAATCTGATACAGAATTAAGAGAAATAACAAGTAAATAACATTTTTATATAAAAAAAAAACTAACTGATATATTTACATTTTAATCTGGATGTAGCAAATTTAAAGTATTAATATTTGATATAAATTAAATTAAAAGACGATCGTTGGGTGAGTGAGTGTGATCTCGATACACGGATATGTACAACGTAACCTTACACTACCAGCTATTTTAAATGTTTGCTCGTGACCATTACTATTTTGTACTTTGATTATTAACAACAGAACTCGACTCTACAATTACTCAAACACGTTTAGGCCTGCGACATTTCTGGATTATTTAAATATAAAATTAACAGTACATCAAACTAAATAATTCATATGTTTTTTGTCGAATTAATATTTGATTATGAAAATAATTAGTATAATAAAATAAGTAGAAATTATACATTTGTTCATAAAATTTATAAAAATTCAATTAATTCATCAATTAATTAATTAAAATGGCCTCACACAAAATATGGCTACCGCCGACAGCAATCGAGTTCTGGTCACCTGTTGGGACTTTGATACACAGTTCAGCTCAAATAAACACATAATTATTGCGTTAAAAATCACTTTTTCACCTTACGATAACATTAAAATACAATATAATTATAAAAAAAAAACTAATTACATAACAATAAATTCAAATCGTTAAAAAAAAAATTAAAAGACAAAAAATATCAATAAACCTTATTGCATGCGTTTCCTTTTTTAATATAATTAAAAAAAAAAAAAAAAAAAAGTAAAACCACAAAATTAACAAATATTTAATTTCTAAATAACATACAATGGACGATTCGGTGCTTCCTTTATACAGTTCACTGTTAATAATTTGTATTCATATCATTCAATGTACATACATACATACATCGGTTTGAACAACAGAGCTCTTAAAACTATAGAAATCAACGTATATATTACTATAACATCCTACAGCTATGTTAATAATGATTATCAAATAAATGCTCCGTGTCAAAATGTTATACAAAAACAAAATAAAAAAATACACACAAACTACACACACTATTGCGTTTTATTTATAATACACACATTTTAATATAAATTAAAATATGTGTTTATTAATTTAAATTAAAAGTAGAATATTTAATAAAACGCAAAAGTATTAAGAAAAAAAAATCATAAATATAATTCACGCGCTATATATATTAAATACGATATGAACGGGACGGCTGATTCGTTAATGAAAAATTATTGGCTTAAATATATATATTTATATAATCACTTAATTTCGGACAGGTGAGACATTAGAGGTGAATGACCTCTTGACGTTTAACCAATAAGAGCAAATATGTTACAATCTAAAGATTATGTATAATTACGGGTATAGTCACTAAATAACAAACGTGTAAGAAAAAATGGCGTCCAAATAAAACCGTTTTTTTTTTTCAAATTAATAAAAATCTTATTTACACATCCAAAACAATAATATGATCGTTAAAATACAACATACCTTTGCTAAGCAATAAGATAAAAAAAAAATATATAATAAAAAATGGCGTTAACCAAAATTGATTTTAATACATTCATAATTACAATGTATAGTCAGATATAAAATATACCAAGCGTAATGTGCGTTGAAGTGCCGTGGTTCAGTACAATATTCGCTTACTCAACTAATACTGAAAGCACCATTATTTCACATATTTAGTCCAATTATATATTTAGGGTCAATTTTGAATTTCGTTTCAATTAAAAAAAACTACACACGAGGTCACAATGTGTATTTTTAAAAATTAAAAAAAAGGCTGTTATGAACTGAGATGGTCATATTGATCCTTGATGTGTAATTAACTGTTAAAATATAAATATGTTATAAATTCATATGTTATATTTAAATTAAAAATGTGTGTGTGTGTGCAGTTCACACACAGCAGAAGTGAAACTTCTGAAGAGTAGGTTACTAGAAATTAATATGGATGTAGAGTATTTTTACCCAGCTTTAAAAATTATTTATATATAATATAAAGATTGAGCAACAGATGGCACCGTAACAGCAGTGAACAATCTTCTATCTCACTCTCTCCTATACATTTGTGGTTGCTTCTCTATTGTGACGCATTTTCGTTACATCGTGATTCTAAAAGTTTCACTTCCTCAATACACCCACCCTCGTGTGTAGTGGAATACATTTATATTCAATTGTATGTATAATTTAAAATGGCATCGTTAATTATTTTCTAATTAATACTGTGTTGTTAAAATCATTGTGCTGCAATACTGACACTGATGTGAATGCTATACACCATACATATAAAAATATTATATTTGTTACACATTTAAGTCAATTATTAAGTTAAAATTATGCGGGCGATTATATTTATATATATAATTTAGAAAATAATTTTATACCAATCAGTTTAATAACAAATTTGGGTCTTTGTTTTTAATAATTGTACTTTTATTAATCACCCGCGCAATATTAAGTTGAAATAATAACCATTTTTTTAATAAATTAATAAAAAAATATCATTAAATATACCATTAATACATATTTTAAACCTCGTTTACGTAATTTAAAACTCATATAAACCTGACCCAATGACTTTATTGTCTTCAAGGCAATTCAAATGTTCACTTCAATTAAATATATATGTAGTCGCAAATTAAAGGTGTGTACACACTTACGGTATACATACATTATGATAATGTAAAACTGATCACATCAACGCTTATGTGCACAGACCTTAATCTAAAGCTAATGTTACATTGTTATAATAAAAAAATTATAATATTATAATAATTAAACGACCGCAAGGCCCTTTGTGCTCAATTACATTTTGATATCAAATTGATGTAACACTCGCTCTAGATAAGTGCGATACATACACCTTAACGCTAATTATTCTGCCCTTACACTTATATAATACTATGCTATGTACATCATAGATGAAATATATACCATCCTATGATTATGATAATATATATATATACAGTGAGTCGGCTTGTTAAAAATTAAGTGTAAATATATAGCGGCCGAATCCCAAAAATTCGTGATTACATATCAAGTCTTAAGATTAAAAAAAAGCGAACAAATCGTAACAATTCCCACGCGGCGGAGTCACTGGGGACCGATACCCTTATATAACTTACTCATATTTGATCCCAAGCACGATATAAAAACTTCGAAATCGATTTCGCGATCGTTTAAATTAAAATAAAATGTTAAAATCGATATTATCGGAGGAATAGAGAAGAAAAACACTCGCGGAAGCTGGACGTCACGGACACATCATACTGACTTACGCACTAGGAGATACCTAATATGTAAAATAGGTACAAATAACGTCCTTAATAACCAGAAGGCAAAATTGGCACTTAAGACGAAGTTCGCTCCCTTTTTGATGTACGTCTCGAGGGAGACGCGGGGCGCGGCGGGCGGGAGGGGCGCGGGCGGGGTCACGCGCTCGGGCGCGGGGGTCACGCACGCAGACGCGGGAGTCACGCACGCAAGCGCTGGGGTCGCGCGTACAGTCGCGAGATCACGCGGCCTTGCGCGCGCGCAGTTGCGGCTCCGCTATGTGGGCGAGCCCTGCGCCGGGTTGTAGGGGTGGTTGGAGTTGCGCAGCACCGTGTACACGCTGTCCACTTTGCTCAGTTTCTCGAAAAACGGTATCAAATCCAAGAGTTCCGAGTCCGTCATGTCGTCGAACCACGACGCCACCGGCACCTGGAAGATTAAAAAGTATTATTAACATTATCGAGGACATTTCAAATTAAATGTTTGGCCTATGTATTTTTACAATTAAATTTCAGAATGCAATAAACTTTTTTTGTTTCCTGAGTACGTATTTTTATTCGAATCGAATGTTGTTCCATAACAACGAAAAGAAACCGGACTTACGGCATTGTCCGGATGGAAGATGTAGGAGGCCGGTGAGTTGTCGACTATGACCACGCGGCGGAGGTCCCGGCCCAGGCTGTTGAGATCCTTCACGTAGTTCCCGCGGTGGAACACGCAGCTGTCGCGGAACAGACGAGCGCGGAACACGCCCCATCTGTGACACAAATATATAAGTGAGAACACAAAAATATATAAGAGTTTAAAACCCGTCGACATATTATTTATTTAATTTTTTTTTTCCATTTTGAATCAATACCAGTGATCACTTGTGTATCAAATGGTAGTGGTAGGAGGGTCTATTTTGATCCCATACTTATCGAAATAAGCCCTTCTGTAAAGACACTCTCCAACTTAAAAAAAAGGCTACGAGGGTTCAAAACGCGTCCTGCCCTGAGAAGAACCACACAACAAACTAAGCCATATTTTTTTTTTATTGCAATCAGTTTCACATATGTCAAAACGTTATAAAAGCATATATATTTAAATATGATCAAATTTTTGAATCATAGAGTTCAAATGCAAGAAATGAATGAATAAATCGAGATATAATTTAGATCCATGTACATTTCACACTACGAGGTGGTAAGTGTGTCCCAGAGTACTTTGGACCCTCATACTTTAAGATAAACGGAGAGAACAAAACGTACTCAGCACCGCCTTTCCCTCGACCTTTTACATCTGAACGACATATTTGTTGAACTTTTGCATGCAATGTGAATATAAAATGGTTGCATCTGTATGAAGCCTTGTTGTGAACGACAAGTAATGAAACGTATTGTAAATTTAGTTACCTACTTTATGACACATAACTTTATTAGAAGAAACACTAATAATTATAATCAAGACATTTTTCTAAATTAAATGATAGACTTGAAGATGGTAGTAATATAAACCTGATATATGTCAAGGTACCAACAGGAACAATATATCCGATAAGAATGGACGTATATCTAACTTCAAAAGTCCACCAGTCCAATGGTCCATCACTCCCTCACACTCACCTGTCTAAAAGATCAGCGACGGGGTCCGCGTACTTCGCCAAGCTGGCGGTGAACAGCACACACTCGTACAGCTCGCCGCACCGCCGAAGGAACTCATCCACGTGAGGTCGCTTCAACACGTACACCTGATGGACTGCCCCGTCTATCTCCACCGGGACTACGAAATCGGCGTTGTTGATTGGCTGTAACAATAACGACACGATTGGTGGATCGCAAGCTGTTACGAACTTGTGATTGGTGGATCTGTTATCAGAACTTAAAATTGTACAATAGAATGTATACCAAAACTTAAACTACATAACTTATAATATGTAAACCACAATATTATTTAGATTTATTGAGCGAAGCGTTCTACTTTTCACATTCTTTGTCACAAATTAGCTCGAAAACTACTTGACAGAAAATTATGAAATTTAGCAATCAAAAAGACACACATTTGATGATGGTTTTAAGAAAAAAAAAATTGGGAATATGTCTTGTCGTTGAGGAATAATCTGATATCCCTTTGAAGTCAATGAGAAAAGAAAATCGCGCCAAAAATGTGAAGAATTTTTTTATCGATTTGTACTGTCCTCCTGTTCGATTTTTTTTCGCGCGGGCTCGCTTCGCTCAATAAGCAAACGGCACCCGAAATTTCGCGAGCGTAGCGAGTCGAAATTGAGGGTCTAGTTATTTGTTTATTACAAATGATATACAGGGAAAACCTGCGTATGACGTAGTATTGCTCAATTCACATCAGCTGAGTTTTATCAGTAGTATATAAAGTCCGATAAGGTCCATCTTATCACCGGGTTATATTGCTGGAACTATTCTCTTATCAAATTCACCTACATTTGACTTTTACTAAGCTTGGACATTAATCTTTATCGACCTTCCTTTTTTAAAGTAAATAAATACCAAAAAAAATAGACTAAACATTTATCTGACATTTTTATATTTAACTGATAACTAACTTCTAGATATTTTTAATTTATATAACACTATTGTGATCATGTTTCTTTATTTTTGGTTGAGTTGTAAAAGTAATCATAATTATGTCATTTTTAATTAATTCCTTGGCATTGGTAGAATAATTATCTTATCATTATAAGTTTTAGGTGATTTTTTTTTTTTTATTTAAGTTTGTTCGATTAAGCCACAACAACATCAAAATCTGTTCAGTCAAAAACACCAAGTTTAATAGGCAACCGAAACGGAGACATTGTGTTCATACTATATCAAAATAGATATATTTAGCATAAATCTATATACATATATATAATCATTTATATATAAAGTATTTATTTTTAACTAGAATCCATAAAAGAACTAAGTCGAATCAAAAAATTCAAGTTCGCAGTAAACATCTAAACAAACACACTACATGAAGCTGCTAATTAATTCTCATTGTAATCGGCTGACTCAACTGAGAATCCCACGGAGCAGTCGCCATTACAATAGAATTATTACTATGTTTGGTAAAGCGCGAGTCGGCTTAGGCACCGAGGACATCATTGAACCAAAACAAAATATTACATATTTAAAATAAAATCTGTGAAAACGTTTGGATGTAGTAAAGATACTAGCATTTACACGCGACTTTATTTGAGCCTCTCCTTTAATAGTATATATATATATAGAATAACTCTTTAGTATTTCTATTCACGTCTTGATACTTTGTTTCAAAAAGGAAAACAATAGATACTCGTTATTCTCTGATATGTATTCCTTTCGTATCCCAACTCAATACATAGTCACATCCTTTACGTACAGGGATTATATCGTTCACTATAAAAATTTAATATAAATTAAAATATAACAAAATCTTATCTAAACTTCAACAATGGCGTATCTTTGTTACAGTTCATGTAAAGGTCATTGAACTGACGGGCTATTATAAAATACTAGTTGTCGCCTGTGGCTTCTTCTTCATTCTCAGTTTTATTTATAATTACAATTTTACCAAAATCTGTCCAGTTACTGCGTAATAATCCTAACAACAGAACAAATAAAAATATATGGATGGGACAGAGATACTGTTACGATTTTTTTTAATACGGTATCACAATATAAAATATATAAATCTTTCAGAGCAATCTTCGCTTTAACAAAAAAAAAAAAGATAAGATAGATAAATTCCTTTACAAGTTAGATATTTTTAAATTAAGTTGGAATATTTGTGTATCATTGTTTTTAAATCCATCGTTGTGAGTCATGGTCGTCAGCACGCAGACCAGGAGACGTGTATTATTTTTTTTTTGTTTTATTTAAAATAAAAAATATAGGTAACGATAGATAAAAAATATTTTTAGAGTTCCTCCGTACTTTAAAAGGAGAACATCGGGACCATTATATGATCACCTTGTTGTGTCTATACGGAACCTACGGTGGGCGAGTTCGACTAACACTTACTTGGCCATTGTTTTTAGATAATATAACTTATTTACGTAAAATAATTGTTTTGGTTTGATAGTCGATTTTATGATTACTTACGTCTTCCTACTATAAATGACATATACTGTATTAATTTTATAATATCTGTTGATTTATAGATGTCGTAAGAGCGATCAGACTGAAAATTTATATGAAAATATATAATATAATCTCTTCATTCATTCTTATGAAATGTCACACACTAATAAGATTAAACATCACATGAAATCATTTAACTTAACACAACAAAATCAGGAAGACGAAAATCTATCATTCAAATATCCCGAAATATTAAGACTTATGCAAGTATAATATTAACGAATGATACAGATATAACAATTTACCGTTCATTCATTCATTCATTACAATACAAGCGACGCCCGACTGTATTGTCTCATTCTTACATCATCACCTGACAGATGTCAGGTGAATGTTTTTTTTTAATAACAATCAAATAATTATTAATCAATTAACCAAAATATCACGTCCCCTATTCGTTGATACGCATTTTAAGTTGTGAAATCGCTTGGTTTAAATGTCAAGTTAAACTTAACATAGGTTAACTTTTTATGTAGAAGTTATTTGAACCATTGTTTCGCAAAGTTGGCCATAACGCGATCTTCTGCGCACTGAAGGATAAAGGGGAAGGGGGGGGAGTAAGTGTCCAAGAAAAAGGTGGAGGGCGCTGATGTAATGTCGATTATGTTATTTAGGTTTATAAAGCAAAAAAATGGGGGGCGCAAAAAATTTACTGATTTCCAAAGTTTATGTTAGACGAAATAAATTTGGGAACCTCAGATCTATAGTAATATTATAAAGAGGACAGGTTTGTAGTGTTGTATGTTTGTACGTGTGTATGTTTGTAACGAATTGGCTCAAAAACTACTGGATCGATTTCAAAAATTCTTTCTACATTTGAATGCTATCAATATATGGTAAGCTATAATTTATTTGTTAGAAACTTAGACATGTGCCAAATAAAAACAGGTTATATTAACCGAGGTGTATGAAAAGCGTCTCAAAAATGTGCTTACTTCGTTTGGGCTGAAGTTAAAGAAGAATGGTTAAAGATTACACGAAATGATGTTCTAATGAATTGTAGGACTAAAAACCATCTATATAAAAGTTTTCGTGTGGGGGGTATACCTGTAAAACCTAAACTATAAAAAGAGTTTTTATATTTTAAAAAGATTAAAATGACCATTACACATACTTCAGATTCAGGCAAATCTAATTTAATTTGATATCAGACAAAACACAAAATCGCTCAATCGTCAATCCTTTCGGTCAATTGTCAATCTTTTCAGTCAATCGTCAATCCTATGAATATCAAAACAAGAATTTGTAACAGATATTATAGAATGATATTAAAGAATTTAAATTAGAAGTTAGATTTAATCCATCCAGTTAGAAATTAGACTTAATCCATAAAATACAGCATTAAAAGGACGACTAAACCCGTGTTTCGCAGCTAGTTATAATCTAAAACATTTCATTTTCACGATTTATTATTACGATTAGATTTTTCAAAATAAACACTTTTGGACCTATCCGGAAATCATTAAAAATAATACACCTACGAAACGCCTCAAACAGTATAGTAAACAAAAAAATATATAAAAAAAAATATAGTAATTTGGTTTCAAGAGACGGAAGCGCGTCGAGTTGATCGAATTTCCCGCTCACTCGATCCATTAGTCGTATATCAAAAAAGAAACTAAAACCAGAAGTTCCGACAGGTTTGGAGATACGCGAAAATATAACCCACGCCCAATATTATTTTGGGATCCCAAATTACCAATGAGTTTTTTGTAACATTAACGATTTTTATTCAAAATGGAACATTATTTTAAACAAATTGTCGCTGACGATATAATTTCAAAGAGATTTTTTTTATTTAATTTTTAATTAAGTCGGGCGACGAACAGCGCTTCGCGACTATTTGACACCAAACTAATATACACTTGACATTGACAGTTTAAACGTGACAATTAAAGTGTCCCCTAACGCTTCATAATATCTTACGAAATCATTGAAATATTACATACAAATTTCAATTTTCTGCACTCTTTCTCAACATAAACTTTAACTATGCTTCTCAAAATGTACCGTGGGCGCAATACGCCTAAAAAGCTAATATTTTCTCCACATATTAGTATATAGATTTCAAAACATGTTACACTAACAATATAAAGAGAAATTAATAATGCCCACGACATCGTACGCGCTTTTTTAAAAAAATTTAAGTAGCCTAAGTTACGCCTTGTTACATCAGCTATTCGCCAGTGAAACTCCTGTTAAAATTGGTCAGAAAGGAACCGAGACACAAAAAAAAATGTTTTTATATAAGTACCGTATATTCATATGTATTTTGGGAAAAGCTGTTAATTTAGAATTACAATCAAACAGATACTACAATTTTATTTATATGTATAGATTTTATAAGAAAGTTTTTATAGGCCCTGATTAACAGGCATTTTTTTTTATAAAAAAAAGTGAATGTCATAAGTATCAATATCGTATCATGCTGAAGGATATCAACATGATACACAAATGTCATTTTTATCTGTGCCGTATTTGTCAAAAATATATATTAAAAAAATATATAGAACCGACATTTCGCGCCGAAAGAGTTATTAACACAAATCGTGTTTCATATAACCAACAGTATATAAATTACGAAAACTAAATATCGTATCGTAAAAAAAAAACAAAAGTAACAGATAGAATCGATATTCTTAGAAGGCGCTGGCAAATATTTTTTACCTTCCTTTCTATGGCATACCGTTACAGCCCTTCAGAACTTTCGACGCGCTCTACTTCCAGTAATGAATACGGGCATGTAAAAACGAGTTGAAAGATCAAAAGTAGTAAATATCACGTCACGTTCTATTAGCGGGTCTCATCATATATATAATTATCATTAAATGTAGACCAATGACTCGTAATGTTACATCTATATCAATACCCATTGTTTATGAATGTAATAATAACGGGGCTTAAGTCTGAACGTGAAATATATTTTTGATTTGATTGCTTTGTTTAAATTTTTGTCTCTTTGCTATTCGCGCCTCATTTAAAAGTACTACACGGATTTTGATAAGATTTTCTTTAATTAAAACATTTAGATGCTCTTCACAAAAAATACAAGATTTTCATGGAATAACATTGGTTTGTATTATTGATTAAAATTCAGATTTAAATGTGATCTTAGATAGCATACTTGGCGAAGGTGCAGATCAAATCTCTGGTATGTTGTTTTGTAAAAAAAATATAATGAAAGACGTAAAACTTGTAGAAAGTTAAAAAAAACATTGTTTGTAGGTTAACAAAAACCTAAATTATAGAAAGCTGTCTTGTGGTAAATTGGGTCATAAATGAATTTATAAACTGTATTGTTATCAAGGAAAGACGACTAACATAGTAAGAATGTTATTCCGAAAGATGTCTTAAATAAAGGACAGATGGTCTAAGCGAGGTTGTTTAATCATCAATATTAGCTTTCAAGTATAGGCATCGATAATAAACCTTGAAATACTGTAAATAATCAAATCTTTGTGAACGTGTTAAGAGATTAATAAACATCTAAATTAGACTGAACACGGTCAGAAAAGTATGAAAATAATAATATACATTGTAAGTTATTAGGAATTATTGTACCATAAAAGAAAAAAACAAAGTTATCTATAGATATAGACAGATAACATTATTTGAGGATCATGCATTATAGATTTGGTAATGTAACTGTGCATCAAATATACATTAATAAATCATCACATTTATTAATAATTAGTTAAAAATATATTATTTAATAGATTTCCAATTAATTGTTACCGGTTTTTGTTGTAAACAAGCTTAATAAAAACCACATGCAATGGTAGTTCAGGCATATTGGAAATGATTCTATAAGTAATATCAATGTAAAAGTTAGAAATGCTAACTACATTGTCGTTTTATTAATAAAAATGTTTCAATATTTATAATTTATTTGTGTCATTCATATTTGTACTGAAGCAGTAACAAAAAAAAAACACTGATTTAAGATATGAGCGTTCTTATCACTGTCATTTCCTATACAATGGAAATATTTACATACATTGTCGACAATTAATGTGATGCTTTACTGTATTTACTTTTGACAATGACTGATATAATATAATAATCTTGATAGTTTGCACTAGTGATAACTAGATCTATAATGCAATAATCAGACTATTGTTGTTGTTGTTTATCAAATAATTCAGTATCGGCAATGAAATATTGAGGTATTTTAGCAAAAACACTCACCTTGAAAGAACTGTGTACCAAAGTTTCGTCAAGGTCAATAACCATACATTTTTTGTGCATGTCCTGATGTCTCACTGGAGGTAGTAGTGGCCGAGGTACGTGGTCCGACATGACAAGAAGCGGGGGTGAAGCCCTGCCATCGATACTGTTGGTTCCATTTCCACCGGGAGGTCCCTTTCCGCGGCCCCCACGCCAACAGCATAGCAATGATCGTAGGAAACCTCCTCCCCCACTTGACTTCTTGCTTCCCAGTGGAGTGGAGCCCGACACAGGGGTTCCATCACCATCATTATGTTGTCCTCCCGGAGAAGACCCTGCAACAAACATTTCATCCACACTTGACACTGGTACTGGTACACGCACGGTAGCTCACACATAATTTGGGATTGCGCTAAAAGACGAACTCTCAAGGTTGCCTATGAGAATGTTATCGCAGCCACACGTTCCAATTGTTTACTTCATCTTCGTTCTCACGATCGACAATATTCAAGGATATAGAGTTTCACGATCCATTTTATAAGACAGTCCTCACTAGTTAATATGTAAGATTCGTGGGAAGGTAACACTATACGCTCTAATTTGATGGCAGTGGGTAACAGGTGTAGCTGGGTTTTTAGTTTTACCTCTGTCGGATCCATAGTTGTTTAATTGTTCGTCATCCCGTGACACTTGAGTTATAATGGACGATGCGTCCATTTAAACATTTGTTTGGGGCCTTAATAGAAATGGCAATGACGTTATAGTAAAATTTTAACACCATAAAACTATTTTTTATCTCCCTTTTATTTTACAAAATGGCAGGCTGGGTCTGGGCAAATACCAACTATGAGTGCCGCCAACATTACAATAACCTATTGTTTATCCCTTTCTACCGTAGCCAATACATGTCAATAAGAAAGAAATGGGTATATAAATTCTTTATGTTACTACGATTGTCAACAGCTAAATAACGTTCTAATGTTGCTATATCTAAATAAAGTTAAATCAAAAGTTGAATGCAACGTATTTCTAGAATATTTAATTATAAAAATAAACATCTGTTTTTTTGTATAACACAGAATAGAAAAACAAATATATTTCTTGAATAATAATAATATTATAGAGCTTCAAGTTATTTGTCGATATGCTACCGTTAGAATCTGTACAGTAATATCGGTCTCAGATTGTAGTTACTACAGCTGCATTATTTATGATTCTTAATCCTTATTTTTAATATATTTGAATTGTTTTTCAATTCTTTATTTTTTAAAACATAGAGACTTAGACTTTAAAACATAGAATTCTAATAAATTATCTATTAACGATTTTAATAAAGTGACCAATTTACTCTATGGAGTACGGTTTGTGGTTTATAAAATGTCAACAAACATAATGTCATTTTAACATTTAATAATTAGATTTTTGTTCACTTTAATTTATTCACGTTTGAACTAAAAATATATTATTAATAAATACTTTAAGAAGATGTTATATTTATCCAACTAAACTTGAACTCTGCAAAATGAAACCAGATTTAAGTGGTAGTGAAGATGAAAACAATAAAGTTGTTACCGGAGATGTTATTGGCGATACTGCTTATAGCGAACGATTTGTTTTGAAATTGTTACTAAAATTTGCAAATTTAGACACATTTAGTGAGGAGTTAAAAGAAAAAACCTTTGAAGAGGATCTTTGCACGCTCTGGGATATGACGGCGGAGCGGGATGTGGTATTATTTCTTCAAAAACATGACACACTCAAACTATTTAATTTCGCTTGGCCCACTATCGACTCCCCGCGAATTATAGAAATTCTCATTGGAATTATTGGCAATATGTGTTGCCAAAAAGAAGTAACTGAAATTCTTCTAAAAATGGAATCGTTTTTAAACTCTCTGTTAGTATATATACAGTCTGATGATAGTTTAATTATAATTCAATTGCTTCGTCTTATTAATTCTAGTTTGTTCTTAGCTGAGGAGAAATTTATATCCATATGGATGGAAACATTTATAAAATGTGGATATTCTAATGATTTATATTATATACTTCAGAATTCATCTAGTAAAGAACTGCTTGTCACTGCTTTAGAAAACTTTAATACAATATGTTCTTACTGCAATACTGATAAGCATAGAAGTAATTTTTTTGGTCATTTTGTGAATTCAGTAGCTATAGAAGCATTGTCAACAGCCTTTACGGAGATTACTGTGAATCAGAGAGATGCTTGTGACAAAGATGAATTAGAAAGAATATTAATAATCAGCTTACAGATTACACTAAACTTGGTAGGCTTTGATAAATCATATGAAGTGTACAGCGATAACAAGTTGGATGTAAATAAAATTATATCAGTTGTCTTTACATATTATGAAAACAAACTTAATCAAAAAGAAATTGATATGGATCTAGTGGACATTATTGACTCAACAACCACAATAGTGAAGGCGCTCCAGATTGGAGAAATTTGTGACCATCAACAATATTTCCCCATTAGCTATAGTATGTGGAGAACATTGAGTGACATAGCAACATCCGACAAAAATGGTGGTGCCAACTTTGAAATTGATGATAAAGAAGAATTGCAAGATTTCTCAAAGAAAATGAAACAATCTTTAAGTACTCTTATTTTTACTTATATGGAAAAAGCCTCAAATGAAAATTTGTTCAAGGCTTTGGATGAAATGGGCACTGATTTTGAAGAATTCCTTAGTTTAGTTAAAGATAATGATTTGGCAACGGCTGTTTCAGAAAAAACCTTAAACTATAGGACCAGATTAAAGGAGACAAAGAATTGCTGATTCCTCAAAATAAAGTAAATTTACTTTATCTAATTGTTTTTATTTTTGCCATTTTTTTATAGTCATGCAGATCCAAGACTTGCAATTTAAAATTAAACTAATATGTTTGTGTATCATTTACATATAAGATTATTAGTCTGTTTTGATTTGAAAGACAGGGCGTGGTTATAGGTTTATATTATATAATTAGAATTTAGAAGAGGAAATAGAGCCGCTAAACATCTATTTCTATTGCGGCAAAAATAACGAAAGTAGTTTACTAGATGGCGTTGATGTATATAAAAATATAAACCGCCAATATATGAAGTTTCTTACAGAAATGTTTTATTATGGACATTTGGTGTGTTCCGAATGATAGTTTTTATTGTTGACAAACAAATAGGTTTGCAAATTTTTTGACTGAATACAGTATTTAAAAATAATAGTAATACTCTTTTTATGAATGCCGAGGTGTCAATAGCTGGCAATAGACAGCTGACATGAAATAATTTGAAATAAATATGATAACTTACTATCAATATTTTTTCTTATATGTTGCCATTTTAGGGATGTAGTTTCGTCAATAAAAGAATTTAAGACTTCCTTTTAATTTAGCAACTATTCATTATATATACAAAAGTAATTTATCTATTTTAATACCAAGTTTTATTTGTAAATTTACAACTATTAATACTGTCTCAGAATTATCAAAAGAAACCTGTTTTAAATTTAATCGTCGAATTTTGCATAACCAATTAGTATCATTGAAATCAAACCACTTAAGATATGCTAAACCTTTATCAATAAATAACGTAAAATTTACGTCACACGCCAAATTTAGGTCAGTCGAAAAAAGGTGTGATCACAAATAGTGGTTTTTATTTTTATTAGTTGCAAAATACAAATATTGATCTATTGTACTGAAATATACTATTTTTGGTAACATATATGTCTTTAACAATGTTTAACAGTACGGAGTCCCGAAATACGGTACAATACTATATTAAAGTTGGCAACCATTATGAAAAACCATGAATGAAAATCAAGTTTATCCAACAAATTTGAATAAATTATTGATTAAGAACCAGATTTAGTATTGTTGATTATATGATACACTTCTGCGTGTTGATTCACGATGAGGCGAATTTTTAGGAGTGAAGTGTTTCACCATCCTACCTATTATGTATAGAATGGTGTTAAGGTCATTTAAGTAGGCATGTTTTGTTTTTATTTGTTTCTAATTTCCGTATTTAGGATTAATGAAAACAAAATTCTAATGACGTACTCGCTAGATTTATTGCGTTTTTTCTTTGCATAATGTAGTCACGAAATCTTAAACAAATATAAATTTAGAGCTTTAAAAACTTGTAGTTTTGATTATATTTATTTTAAGAATTTAGAATCTTTGCTGAACCCTTTGCCGCAATGATGTCTACAGGTATGCTGTCAAAATATTATAATTAAAGCTTAACACACTATTATTATGAATTTGAACCAGCAGTAGTAAAAAGAAGAATAGCTATTTTCAAATATTGCGACAAGTCTAAAAAGGTGTCGGTTATGAAATGATTTTTTTCATTTACATATATGAATTTAGATCTAATGTAATTAAATCTCAGCATCGTTCTAGTATAACGACAAGCTTGACAATCCTTACACAGCGCAGTACTTGTAGCACAATAATAAATAATTTAACAGTTTAAAGAGGATTAAAAATAAAAATACCAAATGTATACGGGATTATATATTTTGTAGACATTATAAAGCAACATTTACATTACCATAAACGAGTTTCACACCGCCGCCGCGCGATGGACTAAAACTACTCGAATGTAAAAGTACATCAACAGTACGAAGCACTTCATCCATCATCACCATCATCATCATCATCATCACACGCATCCATTACAAAACATACACCACAAATACTGAAAGGGAGAGAAAATAACTGTATATTTTTACATTCAATGTACTTATACACTAACTAACCGCGAGCGATGGAGCCGCGTTAAATATCATTAGCATATAGATATTATATTAAGAATTAAAAAAAAAACAGAATAAAGACTAGACCTTACACTGATCAACGATAATAAACAGCAACACTAGTGGCGCCTCCCTGCGACGGCTGAGACAACGCAAGCGCGACACCTACACTGGCAACACCGACACGTACACGCACGCGCCGGTGTCGCCAGCGCCACTCAAACAACTGAGCGAACAAACAATATTACAGTTGCCCCTCGTCCGTAAAGGCGAATCAATAATATACATCATATATCTTTTAAACTACTTAATAAATTATATAAATAATCTGAATTTTTAAAACAAGTCTTAGGCTTCAGAAACATGTCGTACGTTATGGACGAACCCCGGTCTCGCTACGAGTCTCCGTGCATTTTAAACCATTACACATATAATACGAATAATAGTATAACAATTTTATACATAAATTAGTTATCTGTGTGGGTAAATTAGAATTCTTAAAGAATATATAAAAAAATCACGTGTGGAGACAAAAAAAATACATATTTACATAATTGTAGCCGAAACAGAGCCAGTGAAATGAACGCAAGCTTTTGTACTGGCAGGGATATGTACGTTGTGACAAACGGTTATACATTCGCACCAAATATATATATATATATATATATATATATATATATATATATACATTTGTAACAAAAAAAAAACCTAAAAATTTCGTTTAAACACTCGAAGACTACTCTCTCATATAATCTGAATACACTCATCAAAATATCAAATCTAACATCAATATGTAAATAATTTTATTATCAACTAACTCCATAGACAACACCGCTCCAGCAAAATCGCAAATGGTCCTCTTTTGGCACATTTCCATCAAATTATCTGTATAATAATACTTGTAACGCGTGGGACGGCGGTGTCTATCGGTAGGTGATAATTTGAAAATCAAATTCATATAATTTACCAAAATCTTACACGTCGTAGAGCAAACATCGAGGTAACGATAATTAATATAATGTTTGATAAAGATTTCATTACAATATATGCATATATTTAAACATCATAGACTATAAAATCTCCATAGACTAGTGTAGGTGGAACTTAACGGACGAGTCTCGAACTCACATACCTACTATAACGATATGTATCACTGCTTGGATATGCTTTGTCGATCCGTTTCTCGTGACTGTATAGTGCGCTCATACGACCCGTCAAAAACCAAGCGATACAGATAATAAATAGTTGCATAGACAATTTTGTCGGGTGATATAAACGCACCCAAAGTTCCGCTACACGGTCTATGGGAAGCTACTGTATATCTTTGGTACATTTCGTGAGCAAGACGAGTTTATATGTGTACGATTAAACATTTAACAGACAAGCCCTAAGCGATATATTTCTATACTGTCGTTGCCGATTAATTACGAACCTTGCGTTCATTGCAATAAGATTCAAAATACCGTAACCGCGCGGACGAGTGGACCTCGATCACTGGAATGTTCGCACAGCGGTCCGCGGGACGTCAATATTGCTTCATTTAAGCGCACTCATCGGAGCGATACACTACGACATACCATTTGTACTTATACACAGACATCGATATATATTAAACATATTTAATAACAACCTAAGTTCCCCGGTTCGTTGTTTGACGGACAGCTGAGTTACTATCTACGGGGTCACGATACACCAACACGTACCACGAGGAGGAGCACATCTCACTATATCGAAACAGCTAAAACGGACACATATCTAGTAGATATATATTTAAAACCTGCTTTGTAACACATACAAAGATGTTTTCGATTTTCGTGGATTAAAAACGACGGACGCGGTCGAGAATGTGCACGCGATAATCGATCTGAAGACAACGAGCTAGTCGCTAGGACCGCGTGCACAGTACCGAGAGCGGTGGATCAATGCATATTTATGCTCATCCCGTCGTTTAACGAACGGGATGAGAGAATATCGATAGGGGCGAGATTCCTACGCGCCGGAGAAGCCGTAGACCTCGAGCACGCGTATCTCGAAATCCCCGGCAGGGCACAGCGGCGGGTTGTTGAAGGTGGAGCAGCGGTCAGTCTTGCCGAAGCGGATGTTCTCGTCCATCCAGATGGCCTGACCGTCTCTGCGAAGGGAGATTGGATTGAGTTAGTTAAGTCATGCCTTTTTTTTCTGCACAACGTCACCGGTGGAGTGAGAAAAAGAAACATGCAAAATTATTTTCTTTCTTCCATTATATAAGTTATAAAATGTTAGCCAAATATACTTACTCACATAATTCGAACATTGAATATAGAGACAAAATAAATGAATGGTTACTGAAAAACAAGTAACCAAAGTTATTCCGTTGCACGCGTAACTCTCAAAGTAATGAAAGCTTAATGAGAATAAACTTAAAGTTCTCACGAAGAGATGCTGCAGTCAACATTGAATGTCCATGTGCTGAATACTTATGATTGAATGGATTAATAAAAAGATAGCATAACAAATCCGTAACTCGTACCGGGGGTGGATTGAGAAATATTTTAATAGCACAGCTTGGTCATAGTCATGGGCTACTCGTTCAAAAATTTGGACCCTTAACTCGTAAACGTTCAGGAGTTACGGACAGACGGACAGACGTCCCTTACGATTTTATAGAACTGCTTTCGCTACTTATTAAATTACTCCATTAGCTCCTTGATACTAAAGTCAATACTGACCCCCCGCCGATTGTAATCATTGTGTTATCGGCGGCCATGAACAGCGAGTTGGCGTGTGTGGTTGTGACGTCCCCCCCCTCCTTCCTGGCGCACCCCACCCAGGGGTACTTTGCGCGAGATGGGTGTAGGCTGGAATGGTACAGAGATAATGTAATGAACTGACCCGCCTCCTATTGTGATCATCTTGGAGTCGGCTGCCATGAACAGCTCGGATCCGTGTGATACCCTCTCCTCCCCTTTCCCCTCCAGACCCATGGAGCACCCCACCCACGGGTACTTCGCGCGCTCCGGGTAAAGGCTGGAAATTATGTCATTTGTTTCGTTTTCATTGTGCAGTGTTATTGTATTATTTATGGATATTTTATTGTATTCCTTAAGGATCGTCTACTACAGTGTAGTACTATGAGGATGGCATATTCTTATTAGAATAAATTCTCCTTTAAATAAAGAGAACAAAAGACTCGTCCACATATCATAATAGATTCTTTAAGGAAACTTTATTATTATTTCTTTATATTAACACGTGGTCAATGTGAACGAGGTCTATATATTATTTTGATCAATGGTATTGTTGTTAGTAAGATAATTTACATATGGTTTACTACGGTTTAATATTATTTAACTCAGTTAACCTGAATAGGTTCAGTTTACATATAAAGTTTAAATTATCAATAAGAAACAATCATGCATTACTGAGGTACTCGTATAATTAATGTGAAATGTAATTTATACTATTTACTAAGCAAATTAATATTTTTAAATTATTACTTCATATAAATATTATTTGTTGAATATTTGAAATACTAACATACACTACTATATCTGTTTTTATTATAATTTTGTCATTATTACAGCTTTGTATCTTTTTCAATCAAATTTTTTTTATGTGTTTTGATTTTTATTGTATCATACTATATATACATACACCAGTATGCCTTATAGAGGAAAAATATTTTTTTTATACTGAGCACTATAGAAAAAATATTTAATAATAATATAATTAAAAAGAACAATTTTCATTTTAAATATTAAAGTGACAAGGACAACAACATTAATTTGAAGAAAAGAAAAATGTACAAATGAAAAATAATATATAACATAGAACATTTAATACAGGTTACATAATTCGGTTGTACAATGTTAGTTTTAGTATACACATATATAATTGTTAGAAAATTGCAAGCAATTATTAGTTACATATAATAAACAAAAAAATACAAAGCACTAAGTCAGCTGATAGCTACTGCGTTATTATATTAAGCAGGAAATACAGTGTGTAACAGAAAATTATGTAAGAAAGTAGAAGCGTGTGTCAAAAAACTCATGTGGATATTGAGAAATGACAGTGTATTCAAGCCTTTACCCGAAGAACCCAAAACGGAAAAGATATACCAATTTTTAAATATAATGATATAAAATTGGTAAATAAGGAAAAAATAGAAGAAAAAAGTGAATTTTTCAAAATATGATTAATGATTAAGTCTTTTGAATAAAAAGCTGAGAAAAAAACGCAACAATAATAATAAAATCAGTAAAGCAGAAATAAAATCTATTTTAATATTGGCAAATAACAAATATATTATGTAAGAATACATTATTTTTAAGTTTGATACATTTTTTTATTAATTTCACCCAATCTTATGAAATTATAGCAGACCTATAAAATGTCCACCTTGCAAAGAAATATCGTTCAAATCAAATAACATTTAGATAAGATGTCCCATCTCTAAAGTCAAACACTCACCTGAAGAGAAACGTCTCTCCCGTACCGAAATAGGCTTGCCTGTTTCCGCGCTCGTCCTTCTGATTGCGTTCAAACCAACGCGTCGAACAGTACGCGCCGAACACCTGGATATTACATTGTTAATTTAGGTGTTATATAAATTTTAGACAAAAAATTTTAATATATTGAATATTCACTTCATTGTTACAAGTCTTGATCATGAGCAGCGTCGGTTCGTGATGCTCCACCCTCACATAGAAAGTGGTCAGCGAGCACCCGTGCTCCTCAGTGGTATACAACAACACTGGCTGGTACATAGTGATGCGAACCGGCAACCACGACCACAGCGTGAACAACTGGAACGTCCAGATAATACAGTGCAATCTCAACCTTAACTATTGAAAAAAAAAAACATGCCAAATTATGATTTTTTGTTATTGTATCTAATAAATCAAACGTAACGCTAATGGATGGTCTATTATTGTTTGGTGAAAAAAAAAACTAATTCAAACTAATGATTTTATGACGTCATGAACCGAAACTTTCTAATCGTATCCTTTACACTATTTCGATACATATAAAGTTAAAATAATGTCAAAAACGAAGACTACCATACATAATACAGATGATTTAATAGAATAACTTAATATATAGACAAAATGGCACATAGTTAGTTGTGTGACAGCTACGGTGCCGGTGCTGGTGGACATCTAGACATTAGACACGTAAACAATACATAGTTATATCGATAGACAAACGACATCACATGCAATATTAATAATAGAAATCTAATTAATATTGAGGAGACATTTTTACCTATCTATGAATATAAAAAAAATGATCATTAAAAAGAAAGATAGACGATAGAAAAAATATCTCCAATTAATTTACAATAACACTATAGTCTAACATAATTAATATAAACACATTAATTGTAAGAGCTACGATCTAAATCGAAGAAGCTAGCAATAGAATAAAAAGGACATGACCCATGAGATAGGATACTGTGAGATCTTAGTGTGTTCCTTTTCCTCTTGCCCCACTGTGCGGTGACGTTAAACATCTACATTTATATCTCTCTTTGGACATACAATGTGGGAAAACAGTGATAAAAGTATTACAACAAAAAAACGATAATAAGATAAAAAAAAATTATCCCCAGAGAGATATAAAATCTAAAGCCACCAAACCCGCAACCCTAACCTTCTGTCGGAGATCCGACGAGTGTTGTTGGTCGCTGAACACTGCGTTAGGGAATGGGAACCACAGGGCCAGGTGGGAGGAGCGCGGGCTCTGTGGACACGCCCAGGTGATGAACGGTACCGCGGTGATGAATTTGGTGATCACGTGTTCGTGGATGAACGTCGGTTTCATGTTTTATACCGGTAGCGGCTATTTAGTTTTGATATAGCTGCTTCATGAATGATTTGTACGTGAGTAATGAATGTGGTTTTGATAAATAACACTCTCGTGCGACTGCAGCGCAATACATCCATACATGTTTGTCCATGTATTTTTATACAACCTCATCTAGGACAAAGAGTGAAGCTATAATTATATATCAAAGTATATGGTGGTGTTTGATGATACATGGTCTTATTTTCTTGATCGCGTGATACGAAAATAAATTCATGTTAATACCTAGGAAACAATCAATCTCGGGTCATACGTATGATGTTACTAGCAAATAATATGAAACAAAATTATAAATCCTAGCGATCATGCGCCACTGGCTGCGTTGATCAGATTTTATCATTAACCGCGGCCGATTATTATTAAATGGAATCACAAACCGCAACATCAAACAGTATATGTAAATAAGAACCGAATTAAAAACAAAATCTGAATCAACGTGCACTTACCACAGAGATGCAAATCATATGAAAGAAAATAATAATAATAATAATAATAATTTAAGCGACCTCTCGACTGGAAGCTTGGCGGCGTCAATAAATAAAACACCTATAGAGCAAGCTGTGCATCTAAACATCGATAATTGTCGCAAAAGACACTTGATGACAACACTACGTCTTACTTCGCTCTGGTCTAGAATCTGCGACTTGATCGCTTGGATCGGATAAACCCCCATCGATAGGGCGCGAGGGCCCGGCGAATGGGAGCCCTAACGGGAAAATCGACACAAAGTTAGCACAAACAATGATATACGATAACATGCCTTCACATCACTTTTATAACCTATATGTTAATCACAAAGCTATATTGAATATTTGCAAAACGTTTATAATCAAACGCATGCTACTCGTATAGCTCAAATTTACATATCAATTAATTCTCACAGAACAGAGAACAACACATCGATACATTAATAAAAAAATAAACAACGCAAATATAAACAAATCCATTCAAAGCCTGTGGAGAGATGAACTTCGAATCGTTCGTTCGCTTCTTCGTCCGATGGTCGTGTACAATGATCACATAGATAGAACACATGATAAAATTATCACATAGTATCGAAACATAACAGAGAACAAAAACGTGAATTCAACGAGAGTACGGGATGGGACGGGATATAATTTACAAGAAATTAAGACTCATGATATATGTATAATCGAATACGTATTATTTGGATATCACTGAAGTTAGTCGTTAGTGTTAGAATCGGCAACCGAATGATTTTATGACAAAATAAAAGCGAAAGCCACGCCTATTTTGTTGTGTACGATACCATTTGTTTGCACGTCTCCTCAGACATTCTCTGCAAACCAAGTAAAATAACATCTAATACACTATAATTATATAATAAATATCATTACTATTATCTCCGTGCTGGTGTAGTTATCACTCGTTATTCATTACAATAGTTACCATTACCATAACATTTTTGGACATAAATCCAGAATTAAATTTTTTTATTATATCCTCCGCACCTTGGGCTGTATAATATATAAACGATACATATATTGTAAATATATTCATATATTTAATATGTATATATATAAAACCTACCTCTCGTATGGTGAGGGTATGCGACATCATCTGTATGTTGACCTGTGACTGGCTGGTGGGCAAGTTGTCTGAAGAACGAGATCGGACAAGCCTTAGACCGGATATCACTTGTTTAGACTTGAGCGTCATCTCAGTCTTAATAAAGACTCTGGATATGTACTGTGAGCTGAAAGACAGAATAGAAGAGACTTAAATCTGGAGTCAATTTGATGTAATTGAAAATACCTATAAATATAGTCTTCACATATACGACAAACAACGAGTATTAATGATGCCCCTAAATATATAGCACGTACCTTAAGGCCCGGATGCTGAAGGCGGTCCTCAAGAGCTTGGTGGGTGAAGCTGGCATGTTCCTACAGAACTTGTCCACGGCGTGATCGACTCCGTTCTTCGTGGCCTCCGCGTACCACTCCGATCCCTGGTTGCTGGAGTGCTTTTGGAACAGGATCAGGATCGCAAGAGCTACCCTGTAGAATACCTGGGTGAAGGATTAGGCGGGTATTCGTAAATGTGCTTTATATCGATTACGACTGTGACTCGAGAGTCAATACTATAAAAAATTAAAATTAATAATTAGTTGAAAGAGTATTCATGGACATTACTGGCCGATTATCATTGAATTACTCTTTAGAACCGTGCAACTATACTAATTTAATATACGACTATACGACGGACATTCCCAAATCCAGATGAACAAACCTTCATCCCTTCATGAAAAAAGCAATCCAAGACCCTGACGAGATGCGGGAAGGGCAGTGCAGCCAGGATCCACCACTGCCAATCCGCGTATATACGTTCCGGTCCTATGGCGCCCGACATACGTGACAAGTGCTGAGCGGCCGACTTCTGCAACCAATTGGCGATGCTGTATTGACACATCGTGATACTTCCTCTAAGATTGCGTTCTCGTATCTTTTATCATAAAAAAACATATTTCTAATCCGTGTGTTTATTTATCGTATGACGTAATAAAGATGAGTAAATAGCTTACAAAACAAGAAAGTACTAATGGAAATGAAACATAACATGAACAAATTATGGGTATTATGTTTACTGTACGTATGGTGTGGCTTGGATCGAAGTCGTTCGACCAACACTAACAAATTCTATCCAACGATAATAACGTCCACCTGACCTTTGGCCCGAGATATAATTTTTTTTTAAGACACACATTATTGCGTCTTTGACGACTTTGCAAACAATGTTTACCTAGGTTATGGATTTATAAGTAATAAATAATTTATACGCAGTGAATCATGGTTGTGGAAAAATAGACTGATAACTATTTTATAATAAAATACAAGAAATTATTTTAAGTTAAATCTTAAAAAATAAAAATAAAAAAAAACAAACAGAAAAATGGTCCAACGAGCCGTTTTGATTCAACTACTTTAAGTATTTTGACATATACAACAAATATTAAAATGTAAACATAGTAAAAGACGTGTTGCGTGCGTGTAAGGAGGTGAGCGTGATAGCATTTCATAGCCGCAGTGTCACGCGATTCCCTTTTAAGGTTCCGATACACTCACTACCCCACTCTTAATAATTATTCCGTCTAGCGTGCGTGTTCGTGTAACATTTCATTTTATTATACAAAAAAAAATAAAAAAATTATGAGCTATTTAATATAAAACTTCCTATTGAGTAAAATGAAAATTCTTAGTTGTATCGAGAGAATATCTAGAGTCGGTGACCGATAAGAAATCTGGGTGTGGTATGAATTATCACAACGCCATTATTTGTAAAAGGTAAAGATATGACACTGCTTTCGTGACGAAGGATCATAAAGAGTTTTTTTAATTTTATAGTAATTTTAAATACTTACCATCGTCTTTGTATAGTATGTGAGATATTACATATATAGATATTCTATTACTTGACAAGATTTATATAAAAAACATTTCCTGTGTTACTATAATAATTATTATAATTCCTTTAATAGTAATTACTTTATAAGGTTTGATGGGTTATAAATTGAGACTTACGGCATGTTTCTTTGCTATCTGCATAACAGTTTTCCAAGTGACTTCGTTTAGCAGTTTGGTCTGCGTGATGAACATCTTTTCCTTGGACGCCACCAGGCTGGCCATGCAGTGGTAGCATTCTTCTTCTGCGAAAGAAGCGAATTATGAACAACAATATTTATATATATATATACTAGCTATGTTCACGATATTGGATCGCGCGGAATACGTTTTCGAAAATAAAAGTATCCTAGGCCACTCTTAATAACATCAGCTATCCCTCAGTAAAAGTCCAGTTAAAATTGGTCCAGTCGTTTCAGATATTAGCCGGAACAAATAAACAGAACACAAAAATGTTCAAAATTGTTAATTTAATTTTTATATAAGTATTGTATATACATTTAGTGAATAAAATTAATTTGAAATTACAAACAGACATCAAAATTTTATTCAACATGTATTAATGTTAATTTGTTTTATATTACAGAAATATAATTATGTCTAAACATTTATTAATTTATAGAATAAACGGTTTCCGTTTCAATTGACGGCGCCTGTTATATTTCTAATGTAGTATAATTTACGATTATGTTTACCGTAGACTATATGAATCTGATGCACCCTCCATTCCTGGAGCAATTAAAAAGTCAATTTTTCAATCTAAACTAAAACCTGTAGTGGTTATTGGAGTATAGAAAATTGAAAAGGGAATAGCAATTCCGGTTGAATGTTATATCTTGTTAGCTCATCTGCACTCAATATCCAACCCCAATAAAGCTGACAGAGGCATCGATTGTTATCTATCGAGGGTTGCAAGTGCGTGTCTCTGGTATGGAGATGAAGTTGTTAATGAGATATTTGGCTCTGATAAAACTGAAAAATGCTGTATAATATAATGAAAATTGTTTATAACAGCAAAATTAAATAATAATAAATTAAGATTTTTTTTTGTGAAATAGTGATCATAATAATAATCCGGCTGAGTTTGTTGTGTTGTTCTTCTCAGAGCAGGGCGCGTTTGGAACTCTCGTAGCCTTAATTTACGTTGTAGAGTGTCGTTACAGAAGGGTTTATTTAAGTAAGTATGGTATCAAGATAGACCCTCCCGCCACTTCCATTTGATACACAAGTGATCACTGGTATTTATTCAAAATGAAAAAGGTAAAAATTTATAAAAAAAATAAAAATAAAAATAATTATCAATTTATATTATCAAGATGAATTGAAAGGTTTTTTATATTACTCCCTTATAAATATAATTAAATTATCTCCCAAATATTAAGGAGAGCGAAACAGAGACTTTCATATCGCCATCTTTAATATAATTATAGGACCCGGTGGGACGGAGAGTGCTCGGGTGGCGAAGTAAAAGGAAAACCCTGTTAGATGTATATTACTTGTAAGTGTATAACCACTCTCTTTTAGTGTCAAAGGGAACTTTAACATTATATTACTTAAGGAGAAGTTAAGTTGAATAGAAAGCATTTTTATTATATAAGGTTAACAAGTAGATAAAGAGATAAAAGTGAATTCGTAAATCTAAAAGAATCATTTTCAATAATGTTCTGATGTTGGAAGACTTAGCCGAGCTTAACTTAATTTAACGTAATATTAATTTTGCCTTTTTTCTAAAAAATCTGATTCTTTTTAATATTTATAACCAAATTTTATAAACAGACTAGCCAGCCCCCCAAAAGGAAGGTAATGTAACACAAGGTAATATAACAATATAAAACTAATGAATTTTAACCGGTAAGTGATATAATCATATATATATTTTAATATATATTGATTTATACAGACGAAAACTGAAAAAAGTAGACTCATGAGTCACGTATTCGTTTTAGATAAATGAAATAAAAATAAAACATTGTAATCTGATGGTAACATTCAAAAATTGTTATAATACACCTAATAACACTCTAAATGTGATATATCACGAAAGTATCATTACGTGGAAATTGCGAGGATTTTTCTTGAATTCTTATCAATTTAATGCACATTCATACTTTATTGCTAAGATAGGAATGTGATAAAAGTATCATTTATATAGTGATATAAACTTTATAGTATAATATTTATCATTGCAGACCTGTTCCGTTTCCTCGTATCTCACATTTAACCTCTCTCGGTTACCGAGACATGGGATGATCGTGCGCTTATCGGGAAAACGCATCAATATTGTGTTACTTTATAATTAAAAATCATTACAACATATATATATATATATATATATATATATATATATATATATACATATATGTAATAATTGTCTAAGGTCAGATTGTAGCATTGTGATTATTTATTATATTTATCGATACAATTAAAACAGTTAATAAGTATTTATTATATAAATATCCAAAAAATGGTCAAGCAGATTCAAGGTTTTTTCTGTTTTCTTCTTTCTCGCTTTCTTTTACAACTCTTTCTTCTTAATATCAAAGTAAGTAGTTTCAAGAATTGATTTAAAAAATTTCGCTATGTTTATTTCATATAAATTCCAACTTTAATGAAATTTCATAACCTAACCATTTTGGTGCAAAGATAAGCTTAATTTTAAACTTAATAGTCGCTCGAAAGAAATTAATACAGAAAAATTACCACATATTCATAACATTACCAACAATTTCGTAAAGCAATAATTAAAATTAAATATAATACATAAGATTATACGTATACTATTTAACAAACTAATACCACATGCGCGTTATCAACCACTAATACAGGTGAGCGCAAAATAACCGAGCTAAATCGTTTACATTACAACATTATCTTGAGTCATATAAACGAACGTAAATATAAAAATATATATATATATATATATGTATAAACCATTAAAGTTTCTTTACGACTAGATAAGACGTACCCACCCGGTCACGTAGAGACGGCCGAGCAATAAATGATGGATCGTCAAATAAAACTATCTCATTCTCATTGTGTTTATTGCACCGGGCTGTATTTTATCATCGGTCCCACCCTAAGATGGTACGAGAGACTACGTTTCATTACATTATATAACTTACACGTAAGATGAATCCAGATTAAATAATTATAACATGTAGTTAGTTACTCAGAATTTATTTCATTTCTTTATTTTATATATTAACAAATTATTTCAAAGTTCGATAGTGCATGAGATATGAGAGAATCAATCTCGAGAGAAAAACTGTATTAAACCTATAATTTTAAACATTCTTGAGAATGGAATAGTAGGTACCTTTAAGAGACTTAAAAATACAATGTCCCCGCCATACGCCGTACCGAGGAGGTACTAAATGTAAAACAGTTGTCGGAATGTGCATAGAGGCAACATAATACACCTTGATAATAACATTAGCATACAGTAAACAATTAATTACACCAGAAACAAAACAGATCAAATAACAGTTACACCACCACACTACTACCTTCGGAATGAAAGTTGAAATAAAATTTTACAGTACTTTACTTTGCGATCTCTTTAAGCTATCGGAATGTATTTATTATGCAAATATTACTGTTAGTATGTTTACTGTTTACTTCCTTATAAAATAATCAGATATATCGTATATATGATGTGTATTTATAAAAATTTAAATTCTCGGTTGAAGTTTACGAACTGGTATTTATGAACAGGAGTATACATATATACCATGTACAGACAGGAAGTTTGGCAAAATGTTCATATTTAATTAGTGATACGACAACGAGAAGACTTTAAACTTGGCAAGGAGGTACAGTGCGTCAGTCCGTGTATCATAGATCGATGAATCCATAGATTCAAAACACCAAGAGACAAATAACTACGTATCACGTCCCAGATCAGGTCAAAGGCCGATTATTGAAGTTATTTTCGTACAATGGGAGGTAATTGAAATGGTGACCTCGGGAGTACATGTAGTGATCTATTGATGTACCATTGAAAATTACAATCACATATTAAATATTGTTTATCGAAATAGTTTATATTTTTATTGATAACACGTGATAGCGTAAGTGATTTATCATGAAAGAATGTAATGCCACATGGTAATGATATCTAAGGTAACAAAATTAAAAATAAAATAAATTATAAATTAATTGAACAAACACTAAAAACAAATATAAATGAAAATTTCTTTTATACCTCAAAATTTTGTTTATAATAATCTTAACTATTTAAAAAACCTGTTGATTGTTTGGTGAGTACATTGTACGATGACCCCCTTGTGTATCCACGTCCTTCAGCCATGGATACACAACATTTGTTTGACTAATCAATTAACACCTCACTGACAAGTAGTAGTTAGAAAAGTAAAGAAAAACCTGCGCGTTGTATATTTACAAACAAAAATATACATATACATATTACAGTCATTATGTTTTATGGGAACAATATACGGAATATATAGTTGTATTAAAATTATCAATGAAATTCGATATGACGGTGTCAGCGATCTCATCTATTCGTGATAGACGAGATATTCATCACGAGACAATATCGACATCTTGAGACAAATTATCGTGATATTTATCTTGAGACACATCATCACACGCTTGTAATAATCGACGTGGTCCAAAGCAGTTTAAGCCCACACACATGAAAACATGAGTGCGAATTGACGATCGTAAAAACTTAGACGATCGTAATAAAACGAGAGATCGTGGTCGCGAAATCAAACAACAAAAGAGATATGAAGGATATAAAAGAGAAGAAAAAAAATAGGAGAAAATACACACTCATAAAGCACACCGACGCAATTGGAACAAAAAAAATTAACAAAAGGAAATATATGGATAATTAATAATATAGTAGATACATCAAATTCCAATACTATATCACCTCCTTGGCTATGTACACCTCTTCCTAGTTGGTGCGATATAAAAATATGCTAATTTGACTGGTCAATGTTTGTCAGAGAGCCAATTTTACAAGAGCATAAACTCGTGACTTGACTAGATTAATATAATTAATCATTCAAGGCCTGATATTATCAAAATATTTTTTCTTGAGATTTATTAATTGAATCAATTTATTCAGATCTGTATGTCGAGGGGCCGGGGGGGAAGAAACTTGTACTGATAAAAAAAAATTGAAAACTTTAAAAAAAGCTAGTATAATATCAATTAATGAAATCTATACCATTTTAAAGTCATATAGATAACTGGCGACGTTTTTAATTATCAATTTAATGTATGTTAATGTTTATGTCATCAGATTATCTTACGATGACGTACTATCAAGTACGTAAAAGTGAATCATCAGCGAGATATGGGAATATTCGTAAATATTGCATATTTTTAAAATAAGATACAAATTCGAGCCAAAAGTTCAGAACTTTAAGACGAGTATGTTTTTTGTATCAAGAATGTAGTAAGAGATAGTAAAGTCTAAAACAAATAGTTAATAAAGAACATTTTAAAAAGTGTTTACAATTATATATATGAGACATAATAATTGATAAACAAGCAATGACTACGTGATACACGGCACGCTGAGACAAAAAGGTATGAATGAATTTTTTCACTCTAAATTTGTGTTACGAACAATAGTTCAAAATGTGCAAAAGCATCAGTCAGTCACCAAATGCGCAATATTCGCTTTAGAATTGGAAAAAAAAACTCTACTTGTGGTTATTCAACGATGTTTTTCATGATGAAGTCTGACTCGATTCAAAAGCATACATCATATAAAAATAAAATGAAATGGACGTCTTTTCAACTCTACAAATCTCCAGCGACCTCAATAGCGAAACATATTACTTTATTTGAATTGAAAAAAAACTTTGAGTTTTTAACTTTCGACCATGACGAGTCATCAATGCTTGACAATCGTAATTTGAGTTATAAAGCCTGGATTTAAAGAATACACAAATATAAATGAGCAGCATTCCGTGACATGTAAAAACTAAACGTCAAGTCAGACAACGATGCACGTTTATGTACATAAGGACTTGAAACTCGATATAAAACAGGAATATCAAGTATTAAGTCATCCAATTAACACCGATTAACACGGGTACCGCAAAACTAATATCAAATGAACAAAATACTATTGTGAATGTAGCTTACCAACCGCAAATAAGCTTGACTGCGTTCGGTATCGAATGTAAACAATATACTATATAAAGAAAAAAGATTTGAAGTCCGTAGTAACTTGATGGAATCCCTAAAAGCAATCTATTTTTGCATCAAATTTTTTTTTGTCTTATATCAGCGTTTTTAAATTCAATTAATTGAAAGGAATAAATATATCTAACCTTGACATACCCGTAATATATTAATAAGCTTCTATTTATAATTTATGATCAATCCCTAAGAGGATTATATTAATATGGTATAATGCAAACAGACGCACCCATCCAATGTTAATTAATGTCTTTTTATATATTATACAAACTTTATATTATAAATTAGGAAAATTTTTAACAAGATAGCAACTAAAAGAAACATGGCCCAAATTGCTGTCTAAGTCTCGAAGAAAATTTAAATTATCCTGCCTCATTGATCATTAGATTGTAGCAATAAGACCTCTAATTGGATCCGTCTGGATCCCTTGGGATATTGGATGTCGAGAGGACGATTTTTATTAATAAGTCTCAAGATGCTCTCAAAGATAAATTTAATATCATATATATATATATATATATATATATATTAATTCGCGAAACGGTAATCAATTTTTAACAAAAACACGAATATTATGTAAAGTCGTAAAAAACCATAACATACGTTATAATGACACATGGCAATATAAAATTTTGCTTTACTGAAATTACAGCAATAAATAACTCATAAAAAATAGTAACGACTGAAGATCATAAAAAAGGACTATTTATAGTTTTCAGTTCGTTTGTAGATCTTCGATAGATTAGTAATTAAAATCGTATGATAAATCGGAGGTTTACTGTCCGATGTTGTCATCAAATTATCATTTTTATTATTGTTCAAAAAAAGTCAACGTCATATAGAATAGGAGACAACCATATTCTATTAAGGTTCCTTAAACTTTCCAATTGTTTTATATATATACTACGACTTTCAGTTATCGTATGTTGTAAAATATTGTAGATGGACAACATTTTACTCTATCCTTTATAGACCTAAAAGACCTGTCTTAAAACTTTTATAAAAAATAAGTACTTCTATACACAAAATATTTACAAAAATAGATTTATCCACCCACACTTTGAAAGATTCCTCTCGGTAGCTTTAGCGGTGTCGTTTTTCCATAAATTTAATATAATTAATTCATCTTCTTCAGAATAGAATATTCAACGACCTTATTACAATCTTCTTTATAGATTGTTATATGAAATAAATGCTTTAATTTTAAAATCTTAATTATATAAACCACAATATGGTGAAGAATATTATAGTTATTATAAGATTATACATATGTTTTCGATGAATCGATGAGAGCCGAGGGATCTTTGCGTGCGAGTGCGCTGTAAACACATCTCAATCGCGGTTCTGTTAGGCTAAAGCTTTGATGTATCGCCCGACTCTGGAGTCGTTTGTATATAAATGTACGGAGTGGAATTCTCTTTCGTTTCGGTACCATTCAAGGCCGAGATCGTTTTCTTTACTCGTCACGTGCTCGTGCTGATTCAGTACAAGTTTTTGTAACATATTATTTTAATATAATATAATACATTAAGTTGTGAATTAGTAATTAGTTTTAATCTACGTAGACGCTTTTAAACGTGACGAGAGAATTAACATCACACGTTTAACTTTGTTGACACATTGTACAAATAATACAAAATGTCACTGCATAAGAACGAAAACGACATGCTAAAGAAAAAAATAAACCACTTTGACACAAAAATTTGAAGTTTAAAATGAAATATTCATAGTATGAATATGGTACTCAGCTCAGCTCGAATTCATCTAGACCGAGGCAAACCGTCAAATTGAGAGATTAAGAGGGCGTGGACGTCATGACCTATATACTCGTAATGATGCCCAGCGGGAGCTACGCAGACGATAACTGGGTTTAGCGTTTATAACTGAGAGAGCTGTCGGCGACGGAGAGAAATAAAGCGACAGTTTTTAAATTAATAAATTTACCTAGAGGGTATTAGGTTTCAGTTTACAGAAATGAAATTATTTTATATACAGACGAAGCCTTGGCAGATTGTTCAAATAATACCAATAATCCAATCGAGATATTGGAATTCGCAAGCATTGATCTTATCAGTTCCCGAAATATCCCGCAGACGGGCTAAGACGCCGCGTGTATTTTAAACGAAACACATAAACCAATGTAAACACGGAATAATGAAATAAAGATATTGATGAAACTGCGAATATAAAATCTAAGAGAGGCGGTGATATCCTCGAGGAAGTAATCAATACAGAGCATAATAAAGGAAAACGATTTCTATTGAGACACAAAAAACGCTTACTAAGCGCGTGTTTCTTCGACAGTTTTTGCTTTTTGGCAAGCTTCCTCATAACGAATTTTAATACGGTTAGTTTATCTGTATTATCCATTATAATATAAAGGAGTCTGTATCTGTAAATTATCTTGGTAATCTTACATAATATAATGCATTTAAATTAAATATTAATAACAAAATTTACTTTCTATAAAACAATGTGATAAAAAAAATTATATTAAATATAAAATACTCATTAACATAATTTAATCATAATTTCTATTGAGCTATTAAAAATCTTTGAAGTACATATTGTAATACATTTAATAACAAATTTACTATTTTACCTAAGAATGTGAACTTAACCTCCTCGTTTTTCGCACAAGAATAATAATAATGTTTATAATATTTTTTAACATAGCTCATGTTTCACCTTACTTAAGCATATTGCATGCATGTACGAGTTCTCACACAGTCTGTGACTTAAATTATTTTTTATGTCACGAAAAGAACATTAAATTCGATTGGAATCGGGTGAAGTGGTTAAGTTTTGCGTTCTATGACAATTATTTTATTAAACGGAAACAAATAGGAAGAAATATTTTTGTATGGGAGTTAAAACGATTTTAAATTCAGAAATGATCAAATAAAATGCGGAATAATAAAATTTAATTACTTATAAATAAGTTTTTCAGCGAAATATAACCAAAAATGTAGTCACATTCTTTTAAAATATTTACCAAAGAATTTTTTAGACCCGGTATCATGGAAGTTGATATATACAACGAGTATATCATGTTTTTAAACTTGTTTTGTCTTTGCGAAAGACAAAAAAAATCCATTGCAAAAACTCCTCAAGGACATAAAAGAGGCGGTAGTACGTGACACGAGTGGTAAGGCTTGTCGTATTTGTGGACAAAAAGTACAGGAAGACTCCGGTTACGGCCGACTGCGCCTCGATCGAACATGTAATGGGGAGTTTTAACAAAACTTTTTGTGCGACCCTTCGACCTTTATAGCGATGAAAGGTTTCATCTCGAATAAGAGTTTAATTAAACAGGAATTGATGATTTAAGGCAGCTGCAAAATATAGGCAGCATTTGGATGAGGTTTTAAAGTAATGATGATGCCATGAATGGAAATGTCAGCCTATAACAAGATGGATAAATTATGAAAATAGAATAACTAATTAATAAAAGGAAATGTCCGTATGAACGGTTCTAAACGAATGGGTCTGCGTCTGCACCAAATGTTAGTGACCACCGATATAAATAATGGAAATGAAAATAGGCTAATTTTTGACTGAAAAATACGAATTTCCCGTGATGCCACTACACCGCGAGGGCGCTGACAATTACTGATTTATTTACGTTTTTTGTCCTGCTCTACATCTCTTTTCCACACGAGCAAAGCTGCGAAAAAACTTGCTATATAGATACGTTTAATATATAGAAATAAAAATAAAAGACGCTAAACATTACAGAGCAGTGTTTGTAGATGTTAGGTTTCTGGCTGTAAGCCAACACTAAAACATGGAGGCCTCAGTTTATATTGAGCCACTTCTACAAACAGAGAGACATTTTTGCACGAAAACATTAACAGACACTGAGGTGAGATACGTGATAAGAACGATACAGTTCAAGCTGTCAGATAACGACAGGGTCAGGGTCAAGAGGACAGTGCTATAAAAAATCACAAGTTAATAACATTGACACGTGATCAGCGCAACAACAAAACAGCTTTAAGCTCGATGACACAAACGTAAGTTTCAACAGACTAGACGGCGGCATCAACTATTTTTATATCAAACGAAGGCGGCTGTTAATAACAAATCATATATATATATTTTTTTTTCAAACATTACAAAGTTGGAATTCTTATAACCCAGAATACATTCGAAAGTTGAAATGTCGCAATCGATAAGTGAACACTTTTCATACTTTAGATCATAAATTATTTAGTTAGGAGGAACCGAAAAGGAAATAGTCACTTTTTATCCATCCGGTCGGTGGTTAAATTGAAGCAGTTTATTACCACATCACGGCGACAAACGGTTTATCTTGAAGCCCAGGTGTCCCAATTACGGTATTATTCTATTAAAATTAAGGAACGTAGTGATATTTATATTTCGAATTCTTACACAAACATCTGTCAATTTAAATACATTCCAGATTGTGTGGAACGGGAATGTGAAACCCTGGAGCGCAAGATTAACAACACAGTTGACGTTCTGCAAATCACTGATATGCCAACGTGGTCTATTAATCGTGATCACGGCAATCCGTTATCGTTTGATGAAATAGCATTTCCAACCGTGTCTCGAGAGTGGGAGAGTTTAATTTAGACTCCGATATGATTGGACGAGAAATATACAGAATTTTAAGGTATTCTGGATCCTATGCGAATGATACAGAGCCCAAAATAAACTTCATATGGAACGGCATAGAACGGTGCAGAAACTCGTATGGCAATTTGCCTATTGCCGAGTTCAATTATCTCCCTCCGCACTTATTACTGAATTAAGGCGAGAGCGACTTTAAATTTTGTGACGCCTCTGCAATTCTTTTAAATTGGAAGAACGGTCTAAATAACTGGCTCATACCCAACGTTACATACAAAATACGAGGAATATTAAACAGTTTAAATGTAAACAATATAATAGAGCAAATAAATCAACTAAATCCCAAATTAATCGAATCGTAAAATTATAATCAAAGAGATCTCGTTCTCCGAAATTGACGACCATTTTCATTGGACATTATATAGGAACAGTTCGGTGATTATGCAACGAACAGAACTAATTAATATGAGGGCCGTTTGGGACGAACGTAATTTAGAAGCCGACATAACCGCAGCAGTAAAATTAACAACTCCATTGAGGCAGTCTGCTCCGGACTCATTAATTGTCAAAGATTATTGAGAAGTCTTTAACATAATATAATTTACTGTGATAAAATTTTGTCTTACAGTTTTTTTTTATTTGTTTAAATGTAAAACAGTTTTATATTCTTTATTTTCTAATTTAAATACTCATTATAAATAAATCATTCCGTAGTATTCGTATTACCATATCCAGAATATAATGAAACGATAACATTTATAATCAAATGTGATTATAGAAAACAAAGCTAATGTAATATAATCTAAAGCCAGACCATTGTTTATCGTGTTGTTTGTTATGGACGACTGTCATAACATTACGTAAACTGGACGTAATAGATCGGAGTCGTCGGTGAACAGCTTTAAAATACTCACCAGGCATGAAGTGTAGTAGTGCAGCTGTGATGGGATATAGACTAGGGCTGTAGGTGATGTCGGGGCAGGCGTATCCTAGTACGGAGACGACGCGGTCGGCAACTGCGCGTCCCTTGCGAGTCAGGTGGTACCCGAGGCAGTGCGTCGCCTCCACGAATGGCGGCAGCATGATGGGTTTGTCCGGCAGCTCCACCGTGCCGAACACCTGGAGACATAAAATAACCCACAAACTTCAGAACAAGATCAATATCTCTATATATAAGAATGTTCTGGTGGTTTGTGTACACAATATTAGCTATAGACGACTGTTTCTCACTCCTGCAAACAGAATGTACCAGGCTTGGCAGGGTACAGCTAATATTATATAAAACATGACATTTAATCTACAGACATAAATCAACGTAACAATCAATATTAAAAATATGGGGTAATGTTACATTTTAGTAAATCATTTTACAAATGATCCAGAGAACATTGACGACGTTCTCTTAACTTCTATGATTATCTAGTAAGAGTATTAGAATGAGTCAGCTATTGCCATGTGTTATAAGCTCGAGACAAGTCCTGACTATGTATATTTATTAACCATTCCAGTATTGACACGTAATAAAGATCACAAAAAATATGACATTTAAACCGCTCGCCGCGATATGTTTATTGTATATATTGTAAACGTAAAACCTTCAAAGTGATATAGTGGTATATCTCACGTAGGTACTTGTATTATACAATTGTTAATAAATGATAATTGATAACAAATAATCTCTTATATAATGTTATTTGTGACTCTCGCGTGACGTCACTAGATAGAGGCGGCTCTTTGTCTACAAAATAAATTGTACATATTACTCTTTTAATGGCATCCAGGGCTATTTTTAATTTATGTATAATTAAAGAATTTAATGTATGAATGATTTAGACAAAACATTATCAAATTTTGGTGATGACTAACAAAAATCTTTTACACAGTATCAAATATTTCATTTTTAATCAGTAACGAACATATGTTTCAAACTTTAATATATCAAAAAAAAATTGTAATATCTAATCATATATTTGATATCACGTCTGCCGCGAGAAACGAATAAGCAAACACGATAAAAAATATATAAAAATTAGTATTTAAAGTGACATTTTGAACACACAGAGGTTGTGTTTTTTTCGTGTCCGTTTTGTGTGTTGTAGTCATAATGCAAATTGATTTAATAAATACATTTAAATCTGTTAGTCAATACGCCGACGACACATTCGCCGCTGGTCGTGATTATCCACTTTACGGGCAAGGTCGGCTACTGTACCGATCCTATAAATTATACATTTTGATATTGTAACGACAAGGTAAGTGCTGTATGAGCGTGCACAATATAACACACTTGAAACCAAAACTATAACACATTACAACTTGTATATTTCATATAATATCTAGAACAAATTTTGTGCATTAATTTTAATTTAAAATTAAAATAAACGATTTTGATGTAATTATGAATATTAATGTTTAGAAAAGTTTATTATTAATAATTTACTGGCTTCATTTGTCTTCTTTTTTATATGAATAAAAAATCTATAATCAAAGATTTTGATATATCTTTGATAAAGTTTTATCACTGGGGATAGATAGAGCCGTAACAGGTGGTACCTATACATTATACCATGTAATAATATAATGTCAAATGTACATTATTTCAGTGTTAAACCATCCGTTATCAGTGTAAAACCAGATATCTAATATAAAAGTATAATATTGTCCTAGCAACCAGTTCTTAATGATAGTTATCATCATCATCGGAGCTCTGCAAACATCTTGGATCAATATTTTCGTGAAAGGAGATAAGGAGAGAAAAAAAGAAACGTTTTGTTTTCGAGCTCTTCGACAACGAACGTAAGGAAAAATATTAGTTAGCACTCAATATTGACAGAGTACATTGACGTACAGCGGGACGGATAATCAACAATCATATATATTATACTTAGGTACTATTAATAAATACTAAAAAGGATAAAGTCTAGACAATCTATTTGCGAACAGGATGTAAATCTGTCAATCTGACTATCGGACGAACTTTATTGAAATATATACGGGAACAAATAAGAACTTCCTTTTCAAATCAATTTAGGTGATGCGTCCGACGGCACGGGACATACGGAAAATTACGATAAATTAATATGATATATCAAATTAAATAAAGATGATAATTTTGATAATGTTATAAAGTTTTAAATCTTGATTATAAAAAATATATATCATTAAAAATATAAGAATATTTGCAAAAACCATAAAATGCCCTCGTTGCATAAAGAGTTCGACGAACGTTAATTTCAGTTTAGATTTAAAAAAATAGTTAAAGTTCCTTCAAACGAGCGCGCGTTGCGTAAATTTATAGATCAACGACCTGAATGCTATTAAATGTTTAATAAATAACATAAATACGACTGATTTGTCGCAGCTTATAAGATCCAGCTGGCCACGGACGAATTAAACGCATATTTTCGAAACAAAATGGTTTTAACGCAATAGTCTTAAAAAACTTGTGAAATGCGATGTTTAAAAATAACTGAGGTTTAACAAAGAGTTTAGAATCTTGATATCCTAGCCGAGGATGAAAGGGAAACCATGGAAATAATTTTACTGATAGTAACTAAAATGGCGAATGTCTAAACAATATTCCTTTGTACGTTATATTGGAAATAATTGATAATCACTAAAAGATTCATATTCATAGACACATTAAATTATAACAAAACAACAAAATGCTTCATAAAATCACCACGATACATCATATGTAATCTGATGTCATTTGGCAACGAGTCATCAAATTAGAACGCAACAGATTTATTAGAAGCCAAGTAGCTAACTACATCTATAATATTGAATATTTATTACGAATATATAATATTAAATATCGTCTCGATAACAAGGTGGACGGTATAAATAAAAAGAAATAAAAAAATCTCATTCATACAGCTGCGTCGCGTGAGTGCCGCTCCTAATGCGCCCGCGCACCGGCCTTTACGCTCAAGGCCGCTTGGACGAGATATACTAATTAGGGCTGATACAACCATACATTTATATTAGGAATGAATATAACAAGTTCATTCCTTTTACATACATTTAACGGACAGTCCTTCGAAACTCAACTCCGATTCAGAGGAGACATGAGACCACTTTCGAAATTAACATTATCGACCTTGAAACAAATGATACATTAAATTAAGTCAGTTTTTTTATTTAAAAAAAGTCACAACATGTAAACAATATAATTATCTATTGTATATAAATATGTAATGAGTAAAACGAATGATAAACATTTCATTATATGTATAAATGTATGGGTATAATAAATAATTGAAACAGATTTAAGTGAGTAAATCAATTATTGAATTCTTGGCAATTGTATCAACATGTTGAACGATAACAAGTAAATATGTTAATAAATAATATACATACATAAATCTAATTATCGTCATATTATATTTTGAGGTCACTTGAATATTTTGTAAAGAATTCTGTAGAAATATTGTATCATAATATCTCATTCATATCACAAATGTTAAACATATAAAAACAAGAAAAGTTCCATCTAAATATATTCATTTGAATCGAACGATTTGAATATCATCTTTCATCTATTTTCATGTTTGAAATGCATTCAGCCTTGACGGAGGATAAGAATGGCACTCAATGCGGCTCGGGATTGAGTGGCTCTCGACGATCAGCTGATAATAACTTTGATCCGAGTCGAATGCATTACGAGTTACATTATTATGCTATTCAATAACAACGATACTAAAGTAAACACCTACATGACTTACACATTTAACATCAATTAAAATGAAACACACACTTGATAAGGATTATTTTTCTATTGATTACGATTAATACAAGTTACATGAGATTTATATGAAGGAGTGACAGAAGTAGAAGTGGATGGAGTGAATGAAGAATGAAATGGCGAAAAGGAAATTCTCCACTGAGATGACGTGTGATAGAAGAGTGTTGAAGAATTTGACATATTTCATCAACTCCAAATAATTAAGATATACGGGAGCGTCTGTCAAAGTAGAATATAAAATATAATTCTCTTAAATTAAAATGAAAAGACTGCAACTGGATAAATAAATGCTAAAAATATTACCAACACCTCGACTATAAAATAAACCTACATTCATATTAGTGGTATTCAATTTTAGTGTTTCTTGAATTAAAAACGAAAAAGGTTTACAATACAAAATATAAATCTTAAAACTGAAGGATATTTATATAACAGCATGCAATTATACAGTGTGTAAAGTTGGTAGAGGACAATAGGAACGTGGGCGTATCGGTTAGTTAGTAATTAGTGCGGACACAACCTCAACGCGACCCGCTGACACGGACAATCAACTACTAATTCAATGAAGTACGCCGCCATTAAATGATACCCTCATTATGTGATAAGTATAAAATTGATACAATACCACTAGATACTAGGGGCGCCAACGGACCCGAGATTTCGCGAGCGCAGCGAGTCGAAATCTCGGGTGCCGTTTGCATTGAGCGAAGCGAGAATGACTCATCGTTTCCCATTGATTTCAATGGGATATCAGTTTTTTGACGATTATTCCTCAACGACATGGCATTTTTTTTTTAAGAACCATCACATAATGTGTGTCTTTTTGATTGCAAAATTTTATAATTTTCCGTCAAGTAGTTTTCGAGTCTATTCGTGACAAAGAATGTGAAAAATGCTCCAGTAGAGCGCTCCTCGCTTCGATCAATAAACGAAGATGCGATTCATAACGAAATAATTGGAATATCTTTAACCGTCGCAAGGAGGTCAATGATATAAAACTTGTGTTTCAAAGTAAATATAATCTAAAAATATATATATTTTTTTCGCTATGTACCGTCGGATAAATAAATAACATTGCCAACGTTATTCCCCTCGCGGATAAGATCGATGGTACTATTTCGGGATTGAGTATTCACAAGGCGGATTCGTCGGAAATAACTAGTGATGTAAATACGAATACAAATATTCCATTATACGTTTACAGTTTAAGATTAAGAGTTTACGAAAAATTCGATTATGTATTCGTTTTAAATTATAATGAATGTTCCATTTTCTTTATTCTATTAATATAAGATTACAAAAAAAGTATAATTGGCAACAAAGTTTAAATGGTGAGATATTTTATATGTTATCTCAATATGAAGAAATGAAAGCTTCTTTTGTATAAAAAGACTCACTTAGTTGTAAACTTTCCGATGTACCCAAAAATGCGGAATCCATTATTTTTCTATGTTTTACCCGCAGGCATTCAACTTTTCCTATTTTTTGTTTGTTGACATTCCGTTAGTAAGTAAATAAAAAAAAACTATTACATCGTTTGGATCTTTGTGTTTTATTCATACAAGGACGAAAGAATAAAAAAAATCTGTATAAGGTAAGTTTATCGAGCTCGATGTCAGGACATAAGAATGAACAGGTGTTGGATATATAAGAACTTTTTCTATAACCGACGTTGAAAATAACTAACTGATTCACTATAAAATCCGCACCGATATATAAATAGTAAACAAATAAATACTTCCAATATTTAATATTATAAATTAATATTCGTATTCGGATGACCAATATTCTTCACGTCACTAGTAATAGCATTGTATTTTACGGAGCACCGTAAATCTTTCTCGTTCCCGAGTCGATTACTTCAAACCCCCGATATAACAATAGACCGACAGACAATAGACACATTCGAGCTTTACCAAATACAAGTGGATATGATAAAAAAATAAAGAAAAAAATTATTAAAAAACACGCTTCAAATTGATATAATATGGAAAGGAAGTTGCCTACAAATTAATATAATTCATATATATATGTGTAAATGTGAGTGTGTGTGTGTGTGCGTGTGTGTGTGTGTGTGCGTAATACTTGAGTGACAAACGAATACAAAACTCGAGTACCTAATAGCAAAAACAAAGTCCTTTATGATGTACGCAAACAATGATATTGAATTTTAACAACTGGTGCGCACAAGTCGCGGGTTAATAAACTGTAATGAACAAGAACAAAAAAAAAAAAAAAAACATGTAAAACCTCATTTAACAAGAATGTGAAGAACGAGGAAGAATTTATTATTATTGAGATGTTATGACCGTCTTCGTTTGTATAGTATATTTAACTTACAACATTAAAACCGAAAGCCTAATGAAGAAAAATTACTTACAAAAATATATTAGTTAGCGAGATAGGATCGTTTCGGTCTCAGAGAATCGTTTGTAAGTAAACACTGTTGTTTACTTCGTCAAGTTTGATTGATAGTGATTAGCGATACGGGATACCGGGGTTATCGCGGCACCGGGTGCATCGCATACGAATATAGCATTAGTGATAACGATATCACGTATCAATTTTGCATAATAACATTATAATGAGATACAAAAATAAATGTAAATGTTATACATATTATACTTACGCGACACAAAGAACCCGATGTAGCTTCTTTATAAAGGTCGTAATTACGTACATTATTTGTAAAGGGCAAAGGGTAAAGGACAAAAGACAAAGGTCAATTAAAAGCCTTTACGATGAAACGATGTATGTTATTAAATAAAGAGAAATGTGATATACCTGACATTTCAAATAATTATTAAACATTAAAATATATGCACGGTACAATTAAAATGTCATATATAATTACATTTTTTAATTATACTTATATACTAGCTTTGTCTACGACTTCGTTCGCGAGGAGTACTTTTTTAAATAAGAGTAGCTCAAGTTACACCTTATAACATCAACTATCAGCTAGTGAAAATTCATTTAAAATCTGTCTAGCCTTTTCAAAGATTTGCCGTAACAGAGAGACAGAAAAAGAAAAATTATTTAAAATTATTTTTCATGTAAGTACTTTTATATGCATTTAGTGAAAAAAGTTAATATGAAATTACAAACAGACATACATTTTATTTATACTACATTAATAAAAAAAAAAAAGATATTCGTATACAATATTGGCAATGGCAAGTGCCAACAAGAATAGATCTCACCAATAAAGATGGTACGCATTGCGCAACGCGGATGCGATAGTCGTGCGACTGTCTTTCACAATGCATACATACATTTAAACAAATCGTCCCGTCCGTCTGTCTGTACAGCGACAGCTTCCTCGGACGGTCGTACAGTGTGAGGTTTGTTATTGTATTTCGTATCTCCTGTTATCAATCTATCAATTGTCACACTCGGATATTGTAAGTTGGTAAAGGCGGGACCACACGGGGTGGTGTATTTTTTTGACATAACACACAAAAAAAAACTAAAATAGTACATTTTTAATGGTAGAAACAATAATCTCAGAATTGTCAGTAAACGGTAATTTGTTTTTAACTTTAATAAATATTTATATTTGTATAATTATAATAAATATTTGATCACGTTTATTGTGTAGTTGCGTATTCTATATATCTATATATAATTGGACTGTACGTCCGATAATGAAGGGACCTGGTGTGTTAATTTATTATTGATATAATTTATGTCATCGTCACCGCGACCTCGAGGTTCAACGTCCGGGTAATGTTTGACGATTGTAAACATTACGATACAAATGAGAATTTGAGGAGAGTTTTCTTTATAAAAAGATCGTTTTAAATACTGAGATTCGCAGATATCTTAAAAGATATATTATTGACATTGGCATGCATGCATTCATGAATGTATTAAAATTTTCCCATGCATGCGATTAAGATTATCCTCTTCTATGCCTAATACGCTATCAATCGAAATAAACCATATTTTAACAAATTAGTTAAAAAATGTAGGACTTATTCATACGTTTTGTTTTTGAATGAATTCTTTTGCAATATATGTTCATAATTACAATTTCAAGGTTTGTTTAAAATCATGAGTGGGTACGGTAGAAAAATAAATGATAGATTATATATATATATATATATATAATATAATATAATCATACATAAATCACATATATATATATATATATGATTTTCGTATGTTTGTGTGTATATATGTGTTACCACAATATATTGAATGACATAACAATAAACAATATATTTAAATTATGAATATCATAACAGATATATTGTTAAAGACATCTGTAATTAGTAACGTTACGAATACACTCATTATTATAAAATTATTTATGATACCTATTAACATATATTATAATTAATAAATAGTCTATTTTATTTAAAAAAAAAACTATTTTGAATTATATTTATTATAAATATATCAACAAACTTCTTGCATTGTTCACAATCACAATTACGTATAGTTAGGACTCCGGTACAGTTCTCGAGATAAGGTACGTGAATTCGATTAACACGGAATCCGATCTGGATTGACTAGGAAAAACGATCGATATTCTTGTTAATTACTGTTAGGAGACAGACAGTTAGTTAACACCGGAGATTTAGTTGCAACGTTAACTTTATCATCAAAATGCTACTTGGTATGAAAGCTTTAAACTAATTAAAGTTATTCCTTAATTTGCTTGCATCAAATTAAGCTCTTTAGACTAAGTAAATATCTTATTTCATATTACATTGTGCCTATGAAAATTTAGTTGCAAGTTAGTTGAACGGTTTCAAAGGATATATATATGGGGAAGAACCGTAAAAAAAATCCCTGAATTCTCTGTGAACTTTAGTGATTTTGTGTTTTAATAGTGTTAGCTATTGAGTTCAAAATGAAAGACTAAAATAATTAAACAACTAATTGAATAATGCTGTTACGTGGACGAATATGACCTATGTATGCACTGACTCATAACTAATCTCATCTCTGGAACTATAAGGCCTGAGGACTTGAAATTTGGTAAAAATATTTCGAGGAGAGGTCAGCAAAGAATAAATTTTAAGAAATTTCAACCGAATGGGGATTATGGGTCGTAAGCATAAAAAATCATATAATCAAACCATAGTTGTCTCTTATAGGTATATAATTTGGCAAGAGCATGTTTTAGCATATAAAAAAAAATAGATTTAATTTGTAGTTGAACTATATTCAGAATACAGATGTACCAATATTACTCATCTATATTCAGAATACTAATGTACCAATATTACCAATCTATATTCAGAATACAGACCAATTCCAGAATCATATAAACCTTTGTTTAATTATAAATATATATATATATATTTCTTTCTCACATATAGATAAACAACACATTGCAATATGTAAGTATTATACACAATTTACGATAGTATTTATAACTTGTTCGTTATTGATATAAACATATGAGTAACATGTAAATGATTTAAAATACATTAACATATATAATATATGATACACATCATTAACATATATTACAAATTGCTATAACTATGTATAATATATTCAATAGATGTATTATTGTCTCTTTTGCATGCATGCATTTTTATATGTATATTTGTGATATAAATAACTTTCTAAAAGCGTAAAGTGGAACTTGAGGTCCGTTTGTGTGTTATTAGGATGTATTTTTTTATATATATCTTTTTCGTGATCTCACCACACCAAGGAATTTGGAGAAATGATCACTTTAAACTGTTTAATATTACTGAGATAAAAACGTAACAACATTACTTTTTTTTTTACATATTAATACTATTAATTTTAACTGACATTATATATTTGGCTTAGCATCAATAATTTAATATTAATCAAAACTTTTGATACAAACATACGCCTCTGTAGAAAGATGCCACTTTAAAAAAATCGGGCATTAAAAGAATCATAAAAAGAAAGTTATAACCTATTCCATTACGGAATACGAGTATAAAGGAACCTCTTACGTCATCTCGCGTGGGACATGGGGTGGGGTGGTTCAAGGTCGGAGTGCGAAACCTCGCGAGTGCAGGAAGTCTGTCCTCACGCTTCCTGCCATCGATTCAACTTAGTCACAGCCGGTCATTACATCAAAGCCAAGGTCCGAGATCAGCTGACTCTTTAGTTATTTTTTACTCACTTAAATTTTATATCCTACATTTTAGTTCAGGTCACTTTTTACTTTATACATACAGTATGTTTCATAATTAGATATCTGTAGATAAAAAATAACTAAAAAAAAAAAAACTAAAAATAACACACCGTATTGTTCAATGGATATTGCGAATTGCAATTGCAATTGTGTTTTATGGCGTGTGGTATAAAACACACGTGATCGCTATGTAGGTGAGAAAATCCAAAGTGAACGTCTATTTTTGGTTTTGGCCGGTGGCCACGGCGCGCGCGCAATGCTATGTTAGTCGATAATACGGCTGTCGTGATTTTTATATAACAACCGCAATTTTGATTGGGGGAAAAAATAATGTTTACAGTTTTGTTAATTGAAAAACTGCACCTTAATTATCTTGTCGTCGCGAGTCGGGTTTTATAAATGCGATTTGGAGCAATTGCATGTTTAGCTTCGAATTAATGTTTGTGGGTATTTTCAGTAAATGGAAACAAATACCATTTTAATAAACAAAATAATACTAATATAATAACTGTTGTACATAAATATCACCATTATAAAATTACTATAATTATACATATAAATAAATGTATTAATATAAAATACATTATTGTTGTAGGTCATGATATCGCGTAGGAACGCACATCGGAGCGACGTCTGATGACAAAGGATTTCTATACGTATCGAGACACGCCAATATTGATTTAATATAAACACGTGATATCGTAATTAAATATAACGTTATAATAAAATAACTCGATAAAATACCATTGAGGCGAACTAACGACACGTTGCGAGAAGTGAGCTGATGAAATTACTGAATGTCTATCAAAACCATAACACAGTCAATTGGGGAAATAGATCTAGATCAGATGATAATACACTACTTATTTGCTTATATGTTTATTTTCCACTTTAAATCAACACCAGTGCTCACTTGTGTATCGAATGGGCGAGGGCCTTTTTTGATATCATACTAATCGAAATAAGCCCTTCCGTAAAGCCACTTAAAATTAAGGCTACGAGGTTTCCAAACTTGGTGAGTTTGGTCTGAGAAGGAAAGAAATTACCAGTAAAGTGATTTACGAAGACGATAATAAATGTAGGTATTTAGTAAAACCTCGATCAATTAATCTAACTTATAATATTAATGAGAAACTCTGAACATTTTCGTAGAAATATCTATTTACATATCTACCAGCTTAGCAGAATTGTATCGATAAAGAAGATTAAAGCAAACCAGATGCTACGTATGAAAATAACATTTTTTTAAACGGTAACCAAAACTTGATATGACGAGAACTTAACGTGAAATTTAATCAACAATATGTGTTATTAGATATACAGTACATAGAAAACAATCACACCAAATGTACCTTGAAAAACAACCGTAACTAAACAGCACTTTGACACGCCGCTAGGTCAAGACGCGAAAGTCGTTGGCACCGCACCAGATAAGTGACGAGACAAGAATTGAATACAATGGTCATCACATATTTTATTGACATTCCATTACATGAAGCTATCATACTTGGATATTGTTAATTGGGACAAGGTCGTTTGGGGAACATTTTGTAGAGAACGACCGGACAACGTCAATATTTCAATACAAATATTACTATAATAATGCGATGACTGGTCGTCTTGCTATCTACGGATTTCTTTTTTCTTATTATTAACTAATCATTAGGCCAGCTTATCGAGTTGATTGCGATGGTTCTAGTTGTTCGTACATTGCTCACTAAATATGTTGACGTTTGTGAAACAGTGATCACAATAAAAATAAAAACTCAGCTGAGTTTGTGTGGTTCTTCTTAGACCAGGGCACGTTTGGAACCCTCGTAGCCTTATTTTAAGTTGGAGAGTATCTTTACAGAAATGCTTATTTCGTTAAGTATGGTATCAAAATAGTCCCACCCGCCACTCTCCTTTGATGTACACAAGTGATCACAGGTACTGATTCAAGGTGGAAAAGATATAAGTAAATAAATAAATATAAATGCGACATATTTGTAATATTATGAATCGAAATTGGAATTCGGAAGTGTGAAAATACGATACAGAAATAGAACTGGAAGTCCAAAGTATGATGTCATCTAAAGAGGGGTGCATATAAGAGATATTTCTGAGAAAAACGGAATCTTGGCAAGCATCAGCAGTTACTGCCACGTGGCTGGAGTGATGGTACTTGATTCATCTCATGCCACCGAAGGGACTTGTCACGCAATATCTATTCTTTAGCATCACGCTCGCCGCCTCACGAGGAAAAACAAGAGAGTTTTCCGTTTCTGTTCATTTCATTGTTCCTTTAATAAAACTGAATACATTTAAATTTCAATATAAATCATAAATGCAATATATATTTCAAACAGAGATTTATTCGAGAGTAAAAAGAAATAATGTACAGAAATAAAGTTCTTATTGCATTTTAGTTTGAAGCAACCAGAAAAAAGTTTATATAAAACGTATCAAAGTGTATTTAATATAAAGTCCATACATACATGATACGAGTCATACAACGCGTATCGAGCACAAGCGAGCGTCGAAGGTGAACCGGATCACTACGGGACGCATTGCCAATAATTTTTACTTTGAAAACTGTCTCTAAATAGAGTTATACGAAACATTACCATTGAAAATATTTTTGCTATCCCAGAACAACTATTACTACCTGTCGTTTTCAATAAAACATTTTAATAACTGTTTTGTTAGTTAAAAAAAATATATAGCAAAAATAGTACGATTATTTCTGAAAACTGCCGTGAAATTCTTTGAAGCTGCATCAAAAACAAAGAATGGGTTAGTCAGAAATGAGAATCAATTCAAAATACGTCGAAATAAAATCGGAAGGAAACATTACATTACACTTAGATCACCTGCCAGTTATAGTGTTGTGAATTTTAACCGGTAGATTGACGACGCGCCAGCGAATGCGTCAAAATGACAACAGGATCACAATGACCACGAAAACAACACTATTATTTTTTTTAATTACACTGATTCATTCCTTCATTCAATTGTCATACGTATGTTTGAAAACAAAATACTATATAACTAGTTTTATAACCGTAAATACCTTGACCAAGTTATAAGCTATAAATTTATTTTGTCCCAATACACGTTAAAGATTTAAACATATTAATGATGTGGACTGTCGTTTAGTAATTAGTTATATTTTTTTGGACGTAAAAAACTATAAAAAAGACAAACAAATAATTCGATAAGCGTCGCGTCGATTAAGTGTTAATCAATAAACAAGTTTATTAATGTCGTAATTTTTTAATGACACCTATTGTTATAATACTAGAAAACGGACAAAGAACAATAAATAAAAAGAATCTTTGTAAACCTCAACGGTACAATAGAAAATGGATAATTGATACTATAGTGAGGTGAAGGTAAATTAAAAATATTTATCCAACCCAAGCGGCCTCTGATCAATCCAAGTTATACTTTCGAACGGTAGGCGTAAAATGGAACATAAAAAAAAAACAAAGATCCAAGTAGTGGTAGTTTTCGTTACAGGATAATAGTGTATTCATTGTTATAGCTGATTGTGATGTGAGTGAGTTATGCTGCGCGCGCGCACGTTGATGTCGAACGCAAGGACTCGCACAAAGACCGCCTAAACCTATCCCATCCACTATTATTTCGCTACGCCGTGACTCACTTCTAACGTTACAATCGACAATGGTATTTAAAATCACGTTAATAAAGACTATATTTGCTTAGCGAGTACCATATTTGTTTCGCCGTTTGACACACGTCTCATTTAATATATTTTCTGAATATTTTCCGTTGCAAATGCGAGTTGTTTATTAAAAATCGGAAAAATAGTGCGCAATGAATGCTCTTTGAATGCTAAGTTTTTCGAATCCCACGTCACAGAGTTTAAAATGGTGCTATTATCTGTATGATCTGCGGTTAATTTTATTTACCTTCCTCGTCTTTTTTAGTTTAGAGCATTCGGGGACTTAAACGCTCTTTAAATATTTTTTAAGGATAACACTTACATATTTTTTTACTAAGTCTGTATCAGGCTTAATTTCTTCTTAAAATTACGATCACGTAGACACTTGTCAAGGACGTTTTGAAAACAACTCAAAGAAATACCGCGCCGTTTAAAATAAGTATTTGTTATACAGTTTTTGTTATAACCGAATAGAAAATGAGACGTTTATATTAATTTATATTGACTTATAACATATCTGTTTATAATAAACGGATAGTTGAAAACAAATGATTTATCTTCGAGTGAATGAAAACTAGAATATGACCTTGATAAGAACATCACTTTCTTATCAGAGGGCAAGATATGACACAAATATTTGGGAGGCGTTAAACAATGTAAATTGGCGCGACCTTCGCTATTATACACAAGTTTTAGCGAGATAAGAGAACAGATATGTGTATTTTGAAGAGATTTTTTTTTTTTATATTTTCAATCAAAGCGAGAGTTAATAACCTTGCGGTGACGAACGTGGTTGCATAACGTGAGATCACTGACCTGCGTAACCATGTCCCAGTAGAAGCCGTCGAGCATAGATTTTCCATGTTGGTGTTGCCTGCAGAGGGCGGGCCAGAGCGCCGCACGGATCGGACTGTTGATCGGCCAGGAGTTCTCCCTGATGAGTAGCTTGAGATCCCGCTTGCGGCCCTGATCGATGAGCGGTTCCAGCTCCTCGATGGTCTTCAGGGGTGCCTTCTTGCCTGCGAATAGGGGTGACGGTAAGCACTGCGTCCATATAGGTGACTGGTGCGTGTGCGCGAGAGATTCGGCGCTCTGGGCGCGGAACGCGGCCGGTTCTATGTACATCGCGGAGGTGGCGCGGGGCACATGCTTTCGATGCGCGCGCGCCTGCGGCACTGCCGTGTGCCGAGCTGCCGGCCGCAAGCTCCGCCAGCCTCCGGATAGCGAGATAGCGCACCGGCGCTCCTACTACTAATGTTTATCTAACACTGCGTCCACCGCTACGGTACTTTAGACCATTTATTATAATAAATATATAGTAATAATTTTTTATCGATTAATTATCTTAATAAATAAAAAAGTTACATGTTACTTGAATGTAACAACGAAATGTTTACGTAAGGAGTGTATCGGAGTGAATGATTCGTTATAACTAATAATTCATTGAACGCTTTAAAACTATTCGCGATGTGGGCAAAGGATTTTGAGGCGATCCAAACAAATTTTGGATAAAAGCCAAAGTGCTTTCGGTCATACATTTGCATACGTACATATAACAATAATAACAATAGATATGCACTTCTAGAATATTGTTAGTAAACATAATTCATTTAAATTATATATATATATATAATATTATATTTTTCTTAAAAAAAATTATGTACAAATGTCACCGAATCCGCTATGGATTAAAAAATATATATTACTGTTTATTTACTTTCTGTTTTTTTATTTTAAAAAGATTTCCACAAACGTTTTAAACCGTCGAATTGTACCCATTTTATTTGACAATATATTAATATTACAAATAGTATATCTGTGTATACATACAGACAGTTTAAAAACTAACTAACTACGTCACAGAATCATTACTTTTAGCTAATTATAAACCTAAGGTTATCAATATTTATCTACTCCTATATAAAAATAATAAATTTAAATGCATAAAAATAAACTAAGAACGAAATGATTACAAAACAATTAAAATAAATAACTTATAGTTAAATTATATTATTTTATTAGGTGAATGTAAATTTCGAATATAAAAGCTTTTTTTATTAATAAATAATAAATCAGTCAATAGAGATAATAAAAAAAATATTAATCACCCTAGCTAGCTCTATAGTTAATATTGAAAATATTATTTTAATATAAACAAATTAGAATTGTAATAAAATATATATATATTATTTGTCTACCGGTCTAAGAGACCGAATCGGATAGATATGCAGGGTTGTCTCCAATGCTGATAAGAAGGTTATCAAAGACACAACTGTGTATATATATTTAACTCGTTCGGACCGGCTCTTTATTTACAATCAAAACACAATAACAACAATACAATTAATTGTATTCATTTGCATAATGTGCATTATATTAAATACTCCTTACAGTATATTAAGTCTTATTTATACTATACAAGATGTGCAAGCGACTTCCTTCGTTCGTTCGTTGTTATTCGCTATAGAAAGTACTGTTAAAATCGATCCAGCCGTTTCAGATTAGACGGATCAAATAGACAGATAGACAGAGAAAAATTATAAAAATAGATTTTATATGCAAGTAACGTACCTATATACTTTGTAGTGAAAAGTTGTTAATTTGGAATTACGAACATACACTTAAATTTTATTTATATGTATATATTGAGTTTGTTGATAGTGGTAACAAATGTTCGCCGTCCGTCTATATATCTGGCTGTGTTGGCATCACGGGAAGAGTTGAGCGAAATAATTTGGCGAAGTTTCTACTTTGCGATAGTATGAAGTCTGGCCGTAAAATTACAACTTATAAAAATAATATTAATACTAAAATATTTACATGAAAAACCACTGTAATATATATATTTGTGTGACAAACAGCATGTCGGTACTTATCAGTTCGTCGTGGTCTGATAAAATCTACTCGACCTTATCATCACTATTAATCATATATTATTAGTTTATACGAGTGTTCGTAACGTGTCTCAAAAAACTCCGTGTTCATTTAAAAATAAGGTAATATTAATTAATTAATATATTTTTTTATATAATCGTTAATAAATTATGAGACATACTTGTATAGGGAGATAGATATTTGTATGTATAAGTAAATATTCTAATATAAACGATGGTACTCGAATCAATGAATCATTTTTTATCATTACCGCGACTTAATTTCACCATCATTAACTTGGGTATCATTAATTGTGAAATAATTTGAAACAAACGTTTAAGAATACCATCTTTCAATTATCTTATGGAATATGCAAATCATTTTACTTAACATCATCCCGGTTCACGTTTAGACTTTTAGAATTTCGTATTTGCGAAGTCCTACACTGGATAAGTTAAAGGTTATTAGAGATATGTATGTATGTACGTATTTATGTGAAAATAATTTTATCATTTTGCTACATATTTACTCTATTTTCATTATTATAAAAAACTTTCATAAAACTAATTAAGGTCGGGTGTGGCTGAAACGCTATGACTGCAGCAAACACTAGTATTCGCGATACTGTATTTTTACTTAGTACAAGCCATCAAGGTACAAGTCATAAGGTTAAATCAACAAAGAAAATATTTTAGCGGGTATCGTCAACATATATACATACAAGTCCGATTTTTTAGAATTTAAAAATTAATTTAAAAAATAATATGGGTTTATCCCCTCCAACCCCCAAATCTTAACATTAAATAATAAGCCATGATGAGCTTTTTTTTTGAGTTTACATACATTTACATGTGTCATAATTCAAAACCATTTTTTGGAAATAAAAAAATAGTAAATGCAACCAAAAAAAATACACCGGAATGGGGGGGGGGGAGACGTTTTACATTATTACAGTAAATAAATCACCAACTGCTGACATCTAATGACAGAAGACAGTAAACAACATTTGATTTCAATTACACACTGTATAGATGTCGGTAGTGCTTTAGTGTGACTCCTCCGTTACTCGCTCGCTCGCTTAGCACTCGCTAAATAACTAACATTTACTTCAACAAAGTACCGATACAATATATTTATACGACGATTTCTCTAACACATAACTTTTCAGTTTTTATCAGAAATTAGTTGAAAAGAGATTGTACCAGAAAATCCGAAATACAAAATTATTAATAAAATGTTCTCCTTAATCTATAGTTATACTAGTGAATAATCCCTCCCGCTTCGCTGGGCACACAAATAATTTGGATGTGAACTTAGGTTGCTATGGTAACCTTTGTATATTATCCGTTGTCATCGTAACCGTTGCTATGGTAACCGTTTCTATAGTAACTCTTACCCCCACGTTAAGCTCCTACAGTTTTAAAACTTGGCGAAATGCTAAAAGTTGAAATCCGTTGGCATAGGAATTCCGTAAAATCCGTTCTTAGTAGACGTCTACGTCACAAAAGTAACTATGTTATATTTCAAGTTAATCGAACAGATAGTTTCGGAGATTTCATGATGACTCAGTGAGTGGTAAATCACTTATATATATATATATATATATATATATTGAGTCAGTTAATTCTCTTATTATGTACATTGAAACAATTAAGGAAAAAATTCTGAGAACTTTCCAAATAACTCACATCGTTTAGGTACTTACTGAATGTAAAAAAAGAATGACAAACAAACACTCGACACAATTCCCAATCTATATATAAAAGAATTATCTGTACGTCTGTCGAAATAGTTAATTTACGTCTGTTTCGTTTGACGTTGGATTTAGTTGGATAGTTAAAGATTACAACATGTTAGGTTAATTTTTGATGGATATAATAAGATACGTCCCAATTACTACAAGTATCGGATTTATTGAGCAAGAAACAAAATTTATCCGTAAGTATATAATAAGAAATAACACGGGATTTATAAACGGACATGACACAAAGTATATATAAATTCTCAAAATTATTATTGTATATTTTGTTTGTGGCTTACAGGGAACACGTTTGGTTCGAGATTCATCAAACAAAACAAATATCTGATTCACAATATGTATTTAATAACTCTTACAAAGTTAAAATATACTGTAATATATATATATATATATATAAGCATAAAGGTATTACTTATTAACTGTTTGCAATGATAAGATTATGCACAGACGAGGTAAAGGATCAAATATTTGTATACGTAATCTACATAGCGGAGATGTTTAACACTGATTTGAAGCGATTTTAATAAAACATTATAAGGGGAGAGATTTTATCTTAAATATAGGCTACGTACGTGCTTTGATTGAGTCACGGATTCGCTGAGCGGCGAATTATAAAATAATACTAGCCGTGCCCACGACTACGCTCGCGCGGAATGTTTTTTTTAAATAAAAGAGCCTAATTTACTCCTTATAACATCAGCTATCCGCCAGTGACGGTCCTGTTAAAATTGGTCCAGCAGTTTTTGAGATTAGCCGGAACAAACAAACATAAAGACATTTAAAAAAAATATTTTTTAATGTATGTACTTTTATATGTATTTTGTGAAAAGCTGTTAACTTGGAATTACAAACGGACACTTTAATTTTATTTATATGTATATATACACTATTTTCTTTATTATACAAATTACGTACTTAGGAAACAAAATTTAATTAATAAGCTTCTTTAACCACATAAATGCAAATGCATTTAGGGATAAACAGTGTATATACGAATAAGATAACTGTAAATCAATTATATATAGTTTAAACAGAGCTTAATATATTAATAAAAATTATAAATAATATTATAACAATCAATATGTATAATTATTTCCTTCAATTTGTATATGGTATGTATACAAATTCAGTATAACGAATTTAGGGGGTCGTAACAATTACATATGGTTTGAGGGGGAGGGGGTTAAAATTAATATTTATGGATGATTATGATCTTACGTTATATCTTTTTTTAAATACCTAGGTATTAAATAATACAATTTTTAATTATTAGGAACATAATATTAGTAAAGTAACAATTCTTTATTAATAAAGAATATTTTCTGAAGAAACGTTTTATTTTTCAGATGTCTCAAGGGGGGAAGGGGGTGTCACTGTAATCTTACGAGATTTTACAAAATAGAGATACAAATAATTATATATATTAAATATGCACTTTATTTTAAAATGTGATTTTCCATCTCCATTGTGTATAAACAAAGCCGCAATCCGCACTAAATGTTCTTTGTTCATTAAACTCCGGTCATTTTATAGCCTCGGTATAAATGTCGTTAATATTACCATTAAAATGTAAGTAGTACATTAAATATAATAACGTATTAAATTATTCACTATTACGTAATGTTATTACTTTATTTTTCAAAACGTTTAACGTGTTATATTTTAATATTAATATTTTATACGCAAATTTATATACATATATGTATATATATATATATGTGTGTGTCATAATACCTCTGCCCAATAGTTAACACATTTTCATGGTTTGTTTACTATTCAATTAAACCTTTCACCAGGTGGCGATCTCTCCCTACTTTGAAGCTCGATTTTTATTGGTCTAAACATCGGACCAGCGTGCGTGTGCGCAAATACTTTTTGTTTATGAAGGTCGAGTTTAATTCACATCGCTACATTTATTTAAGTGAATATTTTCTATTATGTATCACTGTGGGTAGGTACTTAAAATAGGAAAGTAGACGTCTATTACCACATATTAGTGACGGTCAAATTATCTATTTTTTGTGAAAGTTAATTGTAACTGAGTAGCGGACATTCTAGCAAGATATATGCGAGTTTTAATACGAAATATTGTAATCTTAAATTATACTAGAGTATGTATATGAAAATAGCAATATTCATTTAAATTTAACTTTAACGCTCCTTTAATTACGTAAGTATTTGTTAATTTGTCTAAATCTAACTTAAAAAATTTATAAACAAAATGATGTTAGCCATAATATGTAGGTTACGAAATTCTTATCAACCACGTTATCTCATCTCTAGTATACCTTATCAGCAAATCTCAGAGTATTAGAGATAATGTACGCCACAGTTTAAATACAATACAATATAATTATCTATTAATATATAGAATAATTAATTTTTAAAATAATTTAAACAAGTAGGATGTATGATTCTTATATAAGAGTTTTGCATAGGTGAAGGTGCTATTGTTTCAGTGTTTAGACAGCATACATACAATATGTCTCTGTGTTTCATAAACAAACTCACAACAATACATGAGAATTCAGAGAAAACATTTAACACTAAGACAAAAAAAATTACAAGGGTACACATATACCTACTGGGGGAATGTATTTTTTTATACTGCGACATAAAATAATATTATTAGTATAAATATTTGTTATGTAATAACATAAATGAAATATGTAAGATATAATCAAATCAAATATAGGTCATCTAAGACGAGAATAAACTAACCAAGCCCGAATCAAGACCAATTTAGGAGGACAAAATGAATGGATGAATCACAGCAATTCTTTTTATCTCACTTACTCATTAAAGAATTATATGAATCCCGAGGTTGTCATATTCTCAGTGTTAGAAATCATAATCAACATACATTTGATTTGATTATATTATTATTATTTAATCATGTTAACCAACCCTAATTAATATTCTAATACAAATGTTATTTAAATTTGTTTTTTTTTCTATTTCAAATAATTTAAAACAACACTACAACGTGTTCTATTGATTAACAAGCACACGTAAAGAGGATACAATCACTTGTTTTTCAGTTTTTAATTCAATAAATATTTTATTGTGTGCCAAAATGATTTATAAATAATTCACATGTATACTAGATAAGCTTGCTTTGCCAAATGATACAGGTACAAATAAAAATTTTATCAATAAAATAATAAAAGTAATTATGGTAATAAATAATATTTATATATATATGAATAAAAGTATCTATTATATCTTTAAAATAATAATGAATGAGATACTAATATATATTGATAGTTGCAAAATGATAATGGTATAAAAATTTATGTAACTATGTATAATTTGTAATTATAAAAAATATTATAAGCCATTATAAAAGCTGTTGTCCGATAAGTAATAGAAAAAGGTACCTGGGGGGCTGTCGGTTAAGATGGTGATTCCAGACGGGTCTACATGAGGGGGGAATGCCTCGTACAGGTCGGGCTCCTCTTCCAATACTGCGGACAACATCACTGAGGGCATTCCGGTTCAAACTACACTGACTAGACACTACACCACACTGCACTACACTAGGTCAGCCTGTCTTCACACCTGGCTCTCTAGGCCCATCTCCCACTGTCACAAACTTTTGCCACCGTCTCCAACACCTAAGTCAAATCTTGCTGCACCATTTTCAGATCTGGAAGAAGTCACTTTAAATCAGCTACTATTTTATCACGTTGAGCTTGTATGAGCTTGTGATTTGATCGCCAGAGAAGTGACGATAGTAAGATAATTATCTAATTGGTTATAATTAAAACATTGTTGGGATCAGCTGATTGCCTCCGTTGCCAGAAGGGGCTCGTTATTTTACAGTTATTTTAAGACTTTATGGCAGCTGATCGGGCCGCCTTCAATGTCAGCTAGCGAGAAACGCCCGGTTTATGAATACATGAATTATAAATCCGATTCAATTGGAGTCGGAAGTGTACTCACCGAAATCCTGGAGATAAATGATGCGTAGCAGGATTTGCGACTCCGTATTTACCGCTTTGGAGTCCCCGCGGCAACTAAGCAGAGTGCCCAGTTCCCGGCGCAACGTAATCACGGATGGGATAATAGTGTCGAGTGGGAGCCAACGCTTTTGCTTTGTCACTTAAACGAACCACACAGTACATCACAGAGTTAAAAGAGTAACTGACCATACGCACGGATACATTGTAAAAATATATCGGACGTTTATGTAAAAACTAAAGATTTTCAACCTCTGAATCTATAATCTAATTATCAATGTATCCGGTGAAAGTCCTATGTGAATAAAGCAAAGCAATATTTTTCTCTACTTTAAGTTATTAAGTTAAATAATTGTTTAACTTGATATAGACTTTTCATAAAGAAAATTTTAGCGATCAATGGAGCGGCACGTAATTTTTCTCGATTTGCATGAAAGCGAATTGTGTAAGGAACATTGCTCATTGCCCACCCTCTTTCAATAAAAAGCATAGACTAAACATTTATGATTAAAGTCGTTGGACAGTGGACGAGCATAGAATAAAGCTCTATACATATTATATAATAGAAAAAATTGAATTGATTTTATACGTGGTTGATATTCTTATTACACTTTTAATTCGTAAAACTCTTGAATCATAATAATTTTAAAATAAATATCACTATGTTATTTACTTCTTTCTAAGTTTATTTAAAATTTGTTTAATGCTACATTTATATGTCTAACATATATAATAACGGCATATAAAATGTTCCTTGCTATGTATACTAGTAACAAAATATTAATTATCTTTTAAGGTTTTCAGTACTGTACCAAAAGTAAAAAACCTCTAAAGTGTGTGGCTTTGAGCATCCATATACTAGAAACGGCATAGTGTGCATTTGTGATATTGAAATCAACATTGATTTTGTGATTTGTCTGAATATGATGTCAATCAAAAAAGAAGGAAACACACATTAGATGACATGGTAAATGATAAATAAACAAAATGCTCTATTATAGAGCATTTTGCAAAAGTACGCTCAAACAAAAAATTTTGCCATGATATGAAAATGAAAAATATTAGACAGTAACTTAACTTCAGATGCATTGTCGGTAGATATTTTTTTCTTCTTCAAATCTATTATTATACTTTCTAGTGATTAATTTAATTTAAGATATTATAACAATATTATGTAGGCAGATTTACAGTATAAAGAAATTTTGAGTTGAATATAATATATTAATTTAATTGACAAGCGTGTGATTCTCTGTTTTCACGATTATTTGTAAATAATTGAAAGTAGAACGATGAAGAATGGATTAATAAAAAATATTATGGGAACTTATCTTATAAAATAAAAAGTTTTCGTACTTTTGGGGCTTTTGTTGGACCACACTACATTTAATACATTTATATATGTGTCAAAGTGAAGTGTCAAACAGAATGACAGTAGAAAATTAGATAGATTGTAATGACAAGAGTCAAATGTAAAATGACAATTGAGTTGAAGAGGAAAATTGAAAGGTTTCGTTGTGATTTAAGAAAAGTGAATAAATGAATATTAATATTATTGCTTAAATCGGATTCTATAAAAGTAAAGCAATGTCGTCGCAAATATACGACGGCTTGAAAGGTAATAGAGAAAATTAACAAGATTGTTTAATGAAACATTTTGTATTTGAATATGTTAACATATGAACCATTTATTATTGTTTGCAGATACAGTGACAGTGCTTATAAACGCTATTGGAGATAATGATAATACAGTTAACAATGTTATAATTAAATCTCTGGTGAAGATATCAAATGTACATCCAAACGAGGTTATTGATATATTCTGCGACTATTATCGCAATACAGTCAAAATTAATGTAATTCAGCTGGGAAATATAGTGAAGTATGTATTAATAGATTTTAAAGGAATGTAGTTTAAAATATATCGTTTTCTTATTCTTATTAAGTATCAATTAAATCTTAAGTGATGACAATATTTATCCTACATGAGTCATATTTCAAGATATATTTAAATACAGCGTACGTACTTTAGACATTACATATTAATTGCTGTTTATTTTATAATAAAAGTTATTTTTATTTTATCACTAAATTTTTAATACTTTTAACATTAATAAGTATGAAGTTACATATGTGACCCTTTCATATTTATTTGCAATATTATTTTAGAGTGCTAGAGCAAACATGTGTGAATCAAGTAAAAAAAATAAAACCAAATGTAGCCAAAGAGCTAGTGAATTCAATGCTCCGAGCAATGACAGAAAACCCTTCATACGAGCCAGTCGTACAGATGGGAGCCTCATCGGTACTTGTTGCTGTTAGCCATGAATACTTGGACCTGGTAAGTTTTATTTATCCATAAACAATTAATACTTTAACATTAATACATTGAGTGCGACACATATTTACGGCAATCTCGCTGCAGCTATGCGAGTGCTTTGAAGCATTGATAGGTTAGGTCAATATAAATCTCATGTCAGTCACTGTGGCACTTAATTTGTTAATATATAAAATAAAGAACCATTTAATTGCATTGAATTAGTAGAAATTTAATTATTTATTTTGGTAGACAGGAAATAATAGTTATAATCATGTATTTGTATTATGCCACTATTTGTTATTATGCTAATAGCCCTCATGTATAAAGATATATAAAATATGTTAATGTGGTTATGAATTTGATTAACAAACAACCTGTTTTGTTAATATATGCTGTTATTGAATAATTTTCAATCTTTTCAATATATAAAATGTTGGTGCCCTTGTGTTTGAGACTCTTCTAAATGCCCGTACCTTGACTGTACCTGAATGGTTCTTAATATTCATTGGACCCCTTAACAGTGTCAAGAATATTCTAATATTAATATGATACATTTTTTTTTTCTTTTTTCAAACTCTTGTGTTTTTTTTAATTAAATTTAGTATTTTTTTTTCTGCATTGTAATACCTTTTCATTCAACAATATTTAGGTTAATTAAATGGTCACTTAATTATTTTGAAGATCATTTTCATAGGCTTGGTTTTAAATGATCACATTTAAAAACTGGGTACAGTCTTTTCTATACAGATTGATTTACATTCGAGAACATTTTATATAAATATTTAGTTTTTTTTTTGCATGATTTTATCTATCAATTGATATTCACAGATAATGTTATCTGAAGGTTGTTGTTTTTTTATTTTCCTTATAAAAATACTAAAAATTACTTAAATATACAAGAAAAATAAATAAATACTTTTCTATTATTATTATCATCCAATTAATTTAATTTATGCTATTTATGCTTTCACTTTATCTCATACAAACAGGCACACAAACATTCAATGTCTTAAATCTTCACAAAGATGTCTTCCCCTAAAGGTTCTTCGTTCACTGATAGACCAAATATCTCCCGCGTCTCTCCCTCACTACACGATCGCTCACACTCTCGGCACGCTTGCGGCGGTCAATACTCACGAGGTCGTGCCTCACGTAAAGGAGATCCTTGGCAAGATGCTACCATTGCTGCCCCTTGTCAAACAAGATGGGGCTAAACAGGCTTTTGCTTATGGTGAGTTGTGTGGAACTGATTTTCGGTTAGACCTTATAGATCTTTGCTTTAGTCTTTTTATTCTGAACTTTTTAATCGAGTTACTCGATTATTTAGATCATATTACAAAATGTCAAAAGCATTGTCCTTGTTTCATTCCAGCCTTCGGACATTTTGCAGTAGCTGTATCAGAACAAATAGGCGACAATGTTGCAAATGATAACATAACATCCATCAAGGATAATTTTGTCACGGAATTCACAATAGTCTTTGACGTGTTGTATAACCAGTGGTTACCGTGCCCCGAGCCCAAAGTGTCCGAATCAGTGCTCGAAGCCCTCGGTCCAATCACTAGGCTCATATCCGAAAGACAGTTTAACGAAACTGTTAATAAATTTGTACTATCATTGCTGTCCTTGTATCGAAAACCGGCTATTAATTACTATTGCATCAGTCAATGTATCTCGTACTTACTGTCCCCTTCACCTTTGAATCCAAAACTTTCATTAAACGACAGCGTAATAACCGCAATCAATAATGTATTGTTTAACTTGATCCTCTTGGAACCGGACTATGACCAGCCTCATACCGTTAAGAATCACTTTGAAGTACTCCGTTGCTTCGATCACATGACAGCTCAGTTCCCAGACCAAACCGTTGAATGTTTGTTGCATCACTGCAAGAATAATCAAGAGAAGGAACGAATGAGAGCGGTGGTAATCTTAACACATCTGACAACCTCGTCTCAGATATTCATCGATCATTTCTCCACAAAGTTTATAACAATCTTAAAAGTGATGATTGTGATGGAACAGGGCGTAAAGATGAAGAAGCTTCTCGTGAAAGCCATAGTCGGGCTCGTGTATAGAAATTGTATAATGTCACCGGAAGATTTTGTAATGGTTGAGTTTATAATAAAACATTGCGGCTACGAAGGTCCTATCTCTATATCAAAAGCTGAAACTCTAGACTTGCAAGATACTTGTAAAAGTTCCCTGATACTTATGTGCAATACTGTGACGAGTGTGCGTTCTCAATTGCGTTATTTGTTACTGAACGCGCTCACTATAGACGAATTTACAGCTTCAATGTCAACTGTAAGTCACTGTCTGACTTCTCTGCTGCAGAATAATTCAGATGCCATAGTGGATGAGAAGTTAGATAGAGCAGAGAAATTAAAATTAAATTGTTCTCCAGATTTAGTTTTCGTCAGATGTTTAACGCAGATCGTCGATCCTTATCAAACCGAAACTAATAGAAATCTACTGCTATTTTTAGAAGAGTTTTCTGGTGACATTCACAAAAATTTGAAAAATTCTTGGACAATTGAAATTCAAAGGCTGCTAAAGTTTATGGAGAGAAACGAATCCAAAGATCAGTGGCATGGAATGCTATTAGATCTCTTGGTGTCTGCTATAGAAGAAGTGAATAGTAACAAGTGGGTCGAAGCAATAGCAACATTAGTATCTCAACAAATTCTTTCAAAGAAGCAGCCGCCCGTCTTTAAAGGGGTATCACTTCAATATTTGGCTGTTCTTTCGTGTCACATGTCTAATGCCGCGGTCGTTGAAACAGTCCTAAAGATAATATTGCTGGCTCTTAAATCTATTCCGATGGCAAGTGTAGATTATGTGAGCAAAGCGGTTGGAATAGCGTCAAGAATACACGGTGAATCTGTTCTTAATGAACTTGATGCGACTTACAAGGAGAATGAAGCAAGACGTGGAAGTAAAATCCTTAACTTCTTATCGTCTAGAGCGTCTAAGAGCGAGGTTGAACTATCTATTGTTAAATATGCAGTTATCACATGCTATGGCAAAGTAGCGAGTGAGTGTTTAGATGTTCACGTTCTGGCCCGGTTAGGCGATAATATAACATCCATACTGTACGAAATATTAAAATCAAGTCCATCTTTTGATCTGTGCAAAGCCAGTATCACGACTCTCTATGAAATAGCCAAATCCCTGTATCCGGCCAGTCATCACAACGTTACCTTGAGAAATCGTTGGCAGCTACTAAATGCGGTGCTGGAACAAATATACAACAATAACCTTGATCGACGAAACGTTGAACTCTATCCAATAGTAATAAAAGCCTCTAAAGCTCTCACGAAATTACAAAAAGGCATTTTGCCAGAAGAAAGAACGACCATATTAAGAGTTTTATTCAGTAGTATCTTTGGGGAGCTGTCGTCGTTTAAACAAAAATATGAAATTGAAGGAAACGGCGAGAAGAACGACTTACTAGCAAAAACACTAAACGATTCCCTGGTCCTACTCCACGAGTTAATTAAGGAGTTGATAATACAGTCTACTTGCCTGAGCACTATTGACGATATTGTCACTTTACTGACTGAATTTATAAGACACGGGAACGACGAGATTCGCACAGCCGCCATGTTGATTCTGCAAGTTGTTTTTGATTCATATATCAAAAACGTTAAACTTAATTACGAAACTCCCAGTAAATTTGGACAAATGGGATATCTCATGGGGCTCATCGTACCCGGCGTCGCCGATGTCAATTTCCCAGTGAGATTAACTACAGTTGACTGTATAAAGCTGGTTATACAAATCCAAGATCTGTACGAAGGTCACACCGTGAACCCAGAAGACGAGTGCATAGTTCGTTTGACGCATCTACAAAACAACATACTGACAAACGATCTGAATATGATAAGCGATTATTGCAGTAATTTGTGCGATACCGTATCTCCTAAAATACCACATTTACATACAATGCAATTCATAGAAAGTCTCCTAGACGGATACGATAATCAAGAGTTCAGGAGCGTGGGTATCAGTTCGGTTTTGGACGCATTTTTCGTAAGCAAGGGACAAGATCTGTTCCAAAACATCGAAAGAATAATGGAAGTATTATTATCAACCATGGATGAAATGGAGGATGAAGCGCGTATTCGTCTCATGAGACCTCTGACGTCACTGACTCGACATCATTCTAATGCTGTGACAGCTGTACTATTGGGACAGAAGCTTCCTCTAAAACCGTAAGTTTAAATATTTTTGTATACCTTGATTAACTTAAATATTTTTTATTTGTTATCAATAATTAGAAATTCATTAAAGATATATCAAACTTTGTTTCATTAATATCTCAGACAGAAATAGCCACAATAGCAAATTATCATGAAGGTTTTAATTGTTCCAGATGCGTCATATCGTGCTGGCGTTATCTGGCTCGGGATGAGAGTCTGTCTTCCGCAATAGTAGATAACTTCTTACGACTGATGACCTCAATCGAACTGTACGAGGACCCTTATCACATCACCGAGAACCATATAGCCGCCTTGCAGCCTCTCACTGTGAGTTGATAACAGATTACACTGTGTTTACAATAACACGTACATAAATACACATTGTTCCTAAGTTATATTTATCTTTTGTATTGAATTAAAATTACTTATATGTAATTAAATAGGCTAAATCGCATGGTCTGAAAACTATGATCAATGTCTACAATAGACATTGGTCATAGTTTTCAGACTCCTGATTTTCACCTTCCTTAGGATATTCTCCGATATTACTAATAATAATAAAACTTAAAAAAAATTACATACAACGATGCAATATAAAGGCAGTGAGCTCATATTTTTTAAATTATAATAATGTGGAGGACTAATAACAATATAGCAAAATTTAACCTCAACCAAAAATACACTATCTTTCCAGTTAGTCAGTGCTCTAGGAGAAATGCTAGAGGAGCATACAATGAGATCCACGTGCATCGCGAAGTTCCCGGAGCTGTTCTCGGTGCTGTACACTACCCTGGCCTGCTACATCGCGGCCGAGCCCCCCGCATACTGCATGCCCGGGAGGAACCAGGACCGGTTCGGATTCGTACCCAACCGGGACTCCGTCAAGCTTTCTCCGGCTAAGATTACTATAAATACCTTCAACGTCTTCCTGGAGCGGGCCGACTGTTATAAGGTAGACATTCCAACATGTACCTTGACATAAATATAGTCTGTACGTTTAATATTATAACCAGATAAAGGAGGCCTGCTCGCTATAAATGTAGTTTATAATACTCTTAAATTTGTAACCAGATGAAGGAGGCCTGCTCGCTGTGTCTCAGCGTGGAGCACGGAGACAGCACCGCCACGCTGCTGGAGTTAGCCCCCATCCTGGGCGGGGCGCTCAGTGTGTCTCCCGCCCTCCCTCGGGTGGTGTCGCGGTTGGCCCTCTACTCGCGCTCTCCCCTCCCGCCGCAGAGATGCGCCGCACTGGCCTTGCTCGTCGACCTTCTCAACTACAGGTAACAATGGATCTCATAGAATTTCTCCTTAATTATATGTATTTTTTGCTAAGTCTAGCAAAATCACTTTAAGTACCTACAATGATTAACCTCAACTTAAACCAAAAATCAACCGTACTCGAGTGTTACACGACACACTCAAAGATATATTTGTCTACTTTACTTTCTTACTTACTCAACTACAGGTAACAATAACCAGTAACGTCATAACGCAGGTGCAACGACAACAAGGTGCTGATCGATACGGTGCTGTCAACTCTCAGCACGGGGTGGAAAGACGCCGAGCCCCGCGTGCGGGCCGCGTGCCTGCGGGGCGCCGCCGCCGTCACCGCACTGAGGACGGACGCGAGGGACGCCGCGCTGCAGCACGCGCTCACCGCGCTCAGCCAGGGAGTGGACGCGCAGGCCACGCTGTGAGTACAGGGGGAGGGGGGATGTACAGAGTATTTAGGAAGTACAGAGGAAAATAGCAGCAGTAGAATAAAAAGTCTCTATGGTCTCCACACTGTGAATACAGGAGGGCAGAGGGGGCGGAAGGCACAGAGTATTTAGAAGAGAATAGCAGGAGTGAACACTTTATTAAAGCAGTCTCTGTTGTGTCGCGATATTTTTTCTATCTCTGAACCACCAACCATATTAATTGTACATACAATTACTTTTATTCCTTATTGACTTTTAAAATGTTTACACTGAACATTTTCCTTTCCAGCTCTACCATAGACAATGTGCCGCTGGCTGCTATTCAAGGACTAAGTAGACTCGTCACGGAAACACAAACCATAGACAAAGAGTTCGAAAGAGAGCTGCTCGCTATATCACAGAAGATACGACCGTTCATGAACACGGAGTGCTCGCAACTGAGAGAGAACTCCATCAGGTTGTTCGGTATCATAGCGGGTAGAGTCAAGTCGGAGTCGCTCGTGGAGCAGGCTGTGTCTTCGTTGCCTTGCTTTTTATTACATTTGTGTGATAATAATCCCGCTGTAGTGAGGGTAAATACTATGAGTAACTAAAGTTAATATAAAAAATATTAATACCCATATAAAATTCTCGTTTCTTCTTCAGGCCAGCAAATTCACTCTTCGTCAGATTTTTAAGACGTTCAATGTTAAGAAATCCAACGACTTTGTGCAAGCCCATCTCGTGGATGAAGGTCGACTCTACTTGGACGAGTTCCTATCGGCTCTACTGCGACACCTGGCGGACGAGATGCCGGACGCCATATTGAAGTGTATAGAGACTACAGTTAATTATCTACAATGTGCGAGAGAGGAAATGAAGCCTCATCCGCCATTGCTGATCGGTGAGTTAAGTCAATTAAATATACCACAAAATTATGATTTGAAGAATTTGAAGATTGCTTTTTGATTCCAAATATTATAAATATTGCATAGGGGCTACTCCATTCATGTTTTTAGCGGTGATAGCAATAAATACTGAAATATCCACTAAAACCTTGTCCTATTCCCAGTAAGGAATTGAAGTATACAGGAAGTGGGGTTTCAAAGGGATTAAAATCTCTATTATTATCACTAAACTGTCAGCAGGTGTCTCCGATGCGCCAGTGGGATTTAGATTTTCCATGTTTTAATACTTTTGGACATGCCTAGAAAGTAGTGACACTAATTTAGTTTATTGAAGAACCAAAAACAAAAAATATCTACTAACTACTGCAAGACGAAATATATTGTGTATGTATTTTATCTTACTACAAATGTGTAGTAAGATAAATAATACATATGTTTTTTATTCCAGTATTTTTACAAAACGGTATTAACGAAATGACATTTAATAATAATATATGTGTGTGTCAGGTATCCTGTTCTCGGAGTTGGTCCGCGTGTCGCCGTCGCAAGTCCTGGAGCGCGGCGTCTGCGAGTCGTCCCGCGGGCGGCTGCTGTGCCTGCTGGGGGACAAGGACGCGCGCGTCCGACGACACGCCGCCGCCGCGCTCGCACACATGTGCCTCCTCACGCACACGCACACGCACGCACACGACGCAGCTGTGTGAGTGCGGGTGGGGGGTATAAATAAACGTGATAGCTTCTAGATCTTAAGCCGCGTTGCGCACGTCCGCGGGAGAGGTGGTGATATAAAAGTAAATGTGATAGCTCCTATATCTTTAGACACCAGCTTGTTGCGTTACGCCTGATATATAGGAGGGCCGATCGATATAAGTATAGATGTAACGATTGACCTTTAGTAGCTTCAGTCACCATGAAAAGAATCATACAGACAGATATTCTACTGAAACTATTTCATTATACAATTACAAGCCCGATACTTAATCCCAAAAAATGCGAGTGCAAATTCCGACCAATAAGCTCAGTAAAGGCTCCTTTCCATAATGATATATTAGTATGCTAACTGACATTGGATCCGATAAATTGGATAAAGAAATGCCTTAGTACGTCTGCGTCGAGTACGGAAGATATATATATATAAATGAATATTAATTCAATGCGTTTGTTTGTCTTTGTGTGTTAAATATCAAAATAAAATAGTTAGTATATAAGACGTTATATATCTGATGTTATTAAAATTATAAGATTTTATGCATTTGACTACAATGACAATGATAGAATATAAAAAATATTTCTTTCCCTCCCTATTAATTATTCTTGTTTAATAGTAGTTCTATATAGTGATGGAAATATACTAATTATATCAACAAGGCGTTAAAATAATCGAAATAATAATAAGACAAGCCTTATTATATATATATGTATATGTTAAAATTATCTTTGTAAGAACTTCTAAATGAAATTATTGTTACAATATAATTTATATAAATATATATTATATATACATATGTTATATTGAAATAGTTACATGAATTAATACATAAAACAAAAATCAATTGTTTTCTTCTTAAATATAGTAGTTTGAAACTTTGGTTGAAATATTAACTTATTTTTATTTCTTTGATGTATTTTTTTATTAGAAATATGTTTATTTTATAATAATATCTGTCTCCGGTATGTATTTTTATGATATAATACATTATAGTTATATATCTGATCCATTCGAATATTATTTAATCGTTGTACTATTTTTTTTTCTATTGACATTCACTAAATTGACTTGTTTGTATAAATGTAATTATAAATAATATTAATTTATAGATATATATTGCAATGAATATCAAACTAATAGGTGAATATTATTCATGGTATATAATACTTTAGTTACGTAAAGTCAGTCGCTAGCTATGTGTATTGTTTGTTTTAATTGTTATCTTTATATATATATATAATCCTATGTCACGATGTTCGTTTTCGCTAATTTTTAAACCAATTTTTAACTTAAAAGATAGGATAGTTAGTTGTTATAATATATATATATATATATATATATATGTTACATTCTAAGTAATCTCTTGGCCTTACAGCGAAATATGTTATGTAGTCGGTTTGTTCTGTGATGATGATTATTCCAAAATAAAAATATAATTAACTTGTATATAAGCTTTATTATTAAATATGTAATCGAAAAATGTTTAAAAAAAACTATTTGATGAAAATGTTAAAAAAAATGATCAAAAATGCGCTGAGTTTTGTTTTTTAATAAAGAGATTATAATCTATCGTTTTTTTATTTCTTTCACCAACTTCCTCCGCGCTTCGACCTGCGCCGTCACCTTACACACGTCGCACCTACAAACAAACAAATATACTACTAATATATATCTGCAACTGCTGAAACCACAATATAAAATTTTATTTTCACATGGCGTGCTCACTTCTGTTTAATTAACACTTTCACTGCCAGCTCCGTAGCGTGTACGGAGACGCAAGTTTCACCCCGTGTTTCACCCCAGGGCCGTAGCATGTACGGAGCAATTAAAAGTCAATTTTTTATAGTATTTAATTGGCTCAACATTTTTTTTACTATTTTTCCGTTTATTTAAATGCCTTTATGCAAACGTTTATATGAAAAATTGAAACAGCACACAGGGCTCAATTTCTGAAAATCTGGTGGCAGCGAAAGTGTTAAGGCCATAATTACAATACTATATTGATCTAATGTCTTATATATCATTAAAATGTGTATTTTAGTATGTGTAGTATTAATACTTAAGTGGCCTAGAAAGGTAGAACTCTCTGCAGGGATCGCAATGTGCCCGCAATTGAGCTCCGTCCCACCCCGCGGACTGCAAACGCCACTCGGGAGACACGTAGGGCACGCCAAGGGACTCTAGGGTTATCTAAAAAACGGTTACATTACTAACAAACTATTTTGAATGATATGGAATTAGAACCTAGTTTAGTCATTCGACTGCAGCTCTTACACGGACCCATATTCTGCTATATCTGTAATTTGTAAGTCACTTATTGTTTGGGTAACAAACTAAACCAATCTATTCTGAGTATGAAACCACTTGAATATCAGACCACTTCAAGATTTATTATAAATGTATTTGAGTTTTAAACATTTACAAACAGCTCTTTTCAGGTTTATTGCAAATAACTTTTCGAGCTGGTGGTCAGAACAACAGCAACAAACATTCTCAGATCATACCATAGTTTTGACATTGACCAACTTTTGGTATAAAACTAAGTTTCAATAAAGAGTTTAACTTTTCTTTAAACGCGTAGTCGTTTGCGAGCTTTACTTACGTCTGTTATGATTTACTTTCTTATAAATAATTCTCATTTACCGGATTAGCTGGAGCGGGTAGTCCTGGAAAAGGCGCTCTAAGATTGCTGCTGATCGGCGCAACCTCCGAATATGCTCTCTGGGTTGTACTTTTATACACATCCTCGATTAACATATTGCGAGTTCTGTTTAAAAAATATATTTACACGGTACGTAAATAAGATTAGAAAGTAACAAGCGCAAAATAATTATTTAGACATGCTCTGTTAAATAGGATTTTGGTCTAAACCCTCAATATAAATTAAAATAATTACTGTTCGTCATTTATGTCGTCCATGCTTATTGCTGGTGTCATAAATATTCGTGGACGAGTCTTTTGAGCTTCATTTTTACCCAGATCTGGTGGAGCTTCCTGGAGTAACAAGAAATTTAGTATGCAAACGTAGGGAAACGATAGATTCTTATGTTCTGTTACAGTATACAATTTTATATTAATTTAGTTGATAATAATATGTTAAGTATTTAAAATAAGACATTCTATAGATTCCTATGCCGGCTATTGACTTTGATCACAGTGATCCTAACAGATAAAACTTAGTGTCTATCACTGAGTTCATTGAAATTACAGGCATCTGATGACAGAAGGCTTAAGCATGTACATACACGTATATCTTGTCTTCTTTCGGAAGATCGCGGATGAATCAAGGTATTTCTTCTTATTTATTTTAGCTTCCTCAATTGTCTAGTTTGAGGGCTCCGCGACGTTGGGATAGTCCATGACCTAACTGTTTTATAACCATACAATACTCACGTATTTTTCTTGAATATGTTTAGGATTGGTGTGAATTATTTCTTTAGATTTCACATATAAACCAGGAGGAGCATTGGGGTTCTTCCACTCTGTGAGGGTGTGTGTGTCTTTCAAGGGCGGAGGTCTTATCCTCAGACATCGAGGTTTTTCCTTATAAACTGTTGTCACTATTGGTTTGATTTCACCATTCCGGAAATCAGTTCGATTTGTAGTTCCGTAATCGAATAGCATCACATCGAATAAACGTAAATCGGGCATATTGATAAAAAAATAATATATCCTTAAAAAATGCTAATAAAACACATTGGCATCCAAAACTTGTATTTTTTTTTATTCTTGATACATTTCGTATTTTTGACGCTTAGTACTAAATAGGTGGTATGGGTAAAAAAATAAGTTAAATCTTTGTTTTCCATTCATATTTGGACATAAAAAAAGAAAACAAATATTGTTTACAATTTTTTTATTTTCTCTTAAATAAAATAATAATAAAATAACAAATTAAAACCTAAAACTCTCTTCTAAAACGTACGTCACAAAAACTTAAAATACAAAACATATATTTTTAGCTTCGATAATTAAGCAATATGTTTCTATAATTCTAACCAGTAGTAATAAAGATAGAATATTCAGTATAAAAATGTGATTGATGCTAACTCTAATTTATGTAAATTATACTTTCGTAAATGTAACAATTTCTCAGAGAATCCTTCAGTGGAAGAGCGTTAATGAATGAATTTATAATTACAGTTAACGATTGCCGCGTTTCAAATCTCTCAACATTTTTCTGTGAGCACGGACCGCGGAGGTTTCTTCACACATTTTACACCTAAAAGAGAAGTCTCAGTAAATCTACAAATTCAATTGTTTTCTAAATATCATTCATGTTAAGAAAATAAAATGTATCTACGCAGGCAACTTTTGTTCGAGCCAAAAACGCCGAGTGGGGTCGCAGTGACTCCTCAGTTGGCGCTGATCCCACGTCACAGACTCCATCCGCCATTCCGGAGACACTAGCGGCGGCTGAATCTTCGGTAAAAAGATCTAAGAGAAAATATTAAGTACATCTTTTCTTCCTTGATAAATATTAAATCAGGCTTAAAATATTATATAACAAAGTCTATATTCCTGATCAGTAGCTACTTTAAATGTAGACGTAAAACTAATACCATTCCTTCCATGAAGAAGGCTATAATCAATATTAATAATATAATTAATGACTATGAACACTTTTTAATTAATATTTTGTAAACTGACAGGATTAGAGGGAGCAGGTCGCCCGGGCAGAGGAGCTTTGACGTTATTATATTTGACTGAGACGGTCTCCCGCAGAGCGCGAGTCGTGTCGCTCATGTACATGTCAGCGATGAGCAGCTCACGGGCGCTGGGGTCCGGGATGTCGTCCATACTGACCGCTGGGGTCATTACGAGTCTTGGACGCGTTTTTTGGACTTCCTCGCGATGATGATCAACGGGTTTATCCTATCAGAAATTAAATGTAAAAAGATCAATACCTATGTATGTGAAAATCGTGTTACCATATCCAAAATACTAATCTGTAATAATTATTAAAATTTTCTGAGAAAAGAAAATCCTGAAGTATAATTTTATGGTCATGCATGTTACTTTTTGGATAATAAAAACATTCTTTTTACAAAATTCTTTTGATTTATAGTCTAGATATAATTCATATCTAGATAAGGCTTTTCTGATCTCGTGGCATTTAGTTTAATATTATTTACTTACAAACGGCTGCTGAATATCGTTAGGGTTAGTTCTAATCACATCCTTAGGTTTGTGTAATACATTGAACGGTGGCATATCCCCTTTCCAGGCGGTGAGTGTGTGTATATTCCTATACGCGGGTGCGCCCCGCGTTTTATGACTTTCCGTAGCTTTGTAAACAGTTTTTGGATACTCTCGAATATCACCATTACGAAAATCAGTCTTGTAAGTCGTTTCGTAATCAAAGAGCATGGACTCGGCGTTTTGATCTGGATTTTTCATTTTATATATTACTTTATAAATATATTAATTGTTTGTTTCGATTAATAGATAGTACTGTGATGTCACTGTGACAAAGTTATTAAAAAGTTCATTTTAATAAAAAAAGGTTGTTGCTAACCTTATTTATTAGTATTTTTTCCATTTTAAAACAATACCAATAATCACTTGTGTATCAAATGGTAGTGGCGGGAGGGTCTATTTTGATACCACACTTACCGAAATAAACCCTTCTGTAACAACACTCTCTAACTGAAAATAAGGCTACGAGTGTTTCAAAGGCTAGAGCCTTAGCACCATCCTTAAAAAACTATTATTTTAAGGAAGTATTAATTCAATATTATAACAATATTACTCTTAGTACCATGACCTCTACAAAAATATCATTTTATTCTCATTCAGTGGTGTAAAAGAACTAATGATTATCTACTCCTTGTAAAGAGGAAATGAGAGGTTAGTTCCATCTCGTATAGCTGCATCTCTTTCGCACCATGTTACCAAATGATCTATGATGACGTCATTAAAGCTTATCAAAACATTATTAAAGTAATATAGCTTTGAGGGTGTCATGGTACTAAATTGGGAAGTCTAGGTGGTAAGGTCTGAGAAGAACCACACAACAAACTCATCCAGGTACATATTTAGCACTATTTCAAAATCTGTTTTATAATTAAAATTCTAAATTATTTACAAGTTGAAAGGACAAAAATAACAAAACAATAATAATTCTCATTAATTTATTTAAAATCCACCAAATAAATTACACCGCGGTAACACTTAACGTAATAATAGTAAAAATAAATTATTTATCACAAAGTAGGTAAAATGCAATAAAAACTAATATTGCCCTCTTCATAATAGTTAATTGATAAAAATATAAAAAATATATTATTGGTATCTGACACATTTCATTAAATAAAATATTTTTATGTTCAATCCTTTATTTACATACAAACATACATAACACCCTAATCTTTATATATATACAAATTCAATAAATATTCGTCGGTAGTAAATAAGCGATCAATTATAATAGTTATACAAAAATATTCAATAGATCTCTTTTATACTTAATGACTCTAGATCCTTATCAGTTATCATCTCTAGCGTTTCAGGTACGAAATTTCGTATATCAAAGTCTGAAAAGCAGATAAAAAAAAACAAAATGGAGTTTAGTATTTGGCCTCTATATAGTCTTGGAATTGAATTTGTAGAAGAATATTTATTTCTATTCCATTATAAAATATTTCAATCAAATTCGGTAAAAAAAAATAAAGGACGCAATACACACATTAACATTGAACTAATACAAAATCTACTTTTAATAATACATAAATACATATTTATTAAAATAATTTATTACATAAATATTAAAATCTACAGTAAATATACAGTTTAAATTCGATAAGCCTATTATTTATATTTGTAAACATGGCATCGAATACGAAAAATATAATCTGTGCTTAAAGCGAAATTACAACCCTATACAGAAAGATGGCGGCAAATGTGACACTCGGTACAAGATGGCCGTTATGGAAAATCAAATGGAATCATATGATTAATTATTGTTTACGAAAAAGTGAATTGTTTCTAATTTAATAATTCTCAATCGGGCACGTTTAATTCCGCCCAGATGGGGCAAAACGGAGACGCTGGGCCCCCCCACGACCAACCCCTGGGTATCGCGAGGTGGCACAGACCGGATTTAATGACCCCGGAGTGCCCGTTAAAGTGACTCCCATCTAGGGATCCAGCACATAATATAACACTCTGTCCAAACACCTGAGGATCCAGAACCGATACAATCGCTTCGTCCAAAATAGATTCACAGTTTTGAAGCACTGGAAAAAAAATCAAATTATCGTAATGACTTAGTTACACGAGATACGCTAATTACAATTATCATTATCAATACAATCAAATTAAAATCCGTTTCTTATCAATTATTTTCTAAGTCGCTACTAGTTATTTAAATAGATTACTTAATAATAACATTTTAATACATTTGATAGAACGACCTTTAAAAATACAAAAATAGTTCACAACGTGATCAGAAACTCCGGTAATGATCTCAGCGGACTATGTGAATCTATATATATTATTGCAATTTTGATATCTTATATTATTTTTCAGCAACTAGCATTTTTCACTTTATTAATACATTTAAAATATTATCAAACAAACATATCTGGGTAATAATAAAAATTTTATAATTCGAGTCTCAAGACCGTCCGCCATTACTGCACAATTAGCAAGTTCCAAGGTCACACTGCATTAACCAAAATAGGAACTGACACGTGTGGTACAACACACTTGAGAAGGTTATAATTAAATGAAATTATCAACTAATTATATTAATGATATGACGACAGAGAGACGTGAAAGAAATCATACGAAAAAGCGGACATTTGGAAGAAAAAAAAAAATTGTATGATACTTTTAATAAATAAAATATTAATTAACGTATACGTAAAAACAAACGAATTTTTATATATTTAATTTAAATTATTAATTTAAATGGTGGATCTGAAAATCCAGAATTAATAATTAATCCGAGATCAGTTTGTAATGAATTCAAGATATCATATAATAATATCAAATTGCTCATTATAATATAATATAATATAATTAATTATAGTATGAAGTGATAAGAGATAGATCTTTGTCCGTTGTGATTCAGCGGTGATGATTCAATATGCATCATCGTAACGTATACACAGACATACATTGTAATATCATTTGAGGTAAAGATTGTAAGCTAGAAAAATATGTCAAAAAAAAAATGTCTAAAACTATGTTAATACAAAAATTAATATTCAAAAATGTCATTCACAATATAATAACTTATTGTGAGTCGTTCAGAAAACAAAAAGACTTCACAACACCGCTTAATAATACAATAGTACCGACGGACAAACAAACAAAATACATAATACTGTTAATTTATGGTAAAGTAACCTAGAGGGCAGGTGTCATATAAATTAGTACATACATATAACATCAGTCAGCTTTACTCGCGATTTATTTCGACCGTCAGCTGTTACCATGGCAACCGTATCAGACTTACGCACACATGCACACTCACATTTCACACATTGACATGACCGGACATATTAAAACTAGAAATATTAAATAAACCGTGTCAGCTAATTTCTGTATAACATATGAAAGTACACTAACTAGCCTAACTGAATCTAGACAATACTTACTTAGCTAACTAATACTGAATGGATATTTACATCAAAATGCACATTCAATCTACACATACATACTAAATTAAACTTTATGTACTGGTGATATAGTTCAAAATGAATTGTATACTTACAATTAACATTTTTCCAGCTCAGAAAGTCCCCGAAGAAGGCCAATTGTAAACTAGACGCGAGTGCCTTATCTGCTATCTCTTTCAGTCTGTTGCCGTCCTCTTCACTCAGGCAATCCTTACATTGGACGTTTGCTATTATAATTGGTTTGTCACAGAGGAGGAAGACTGGAAATTAAAAATATTTAAGTTTTTTATTTTATTTAATAATTTGCACTTAAATGTTTTTGAAAATAGTAACTAATTATATTTTAGATACACTAGAATATATTTTAGATAACAAAACTTTGTTAACAAAACCTTTAATTATTAAGTGCATGTCGCCATTTTTCAAGGATTTTACTTGCAAAATTTTAAAGTTAATTATTTGGTTACAGATGTCAAAATCTTTCGTTACTTTTTTAATTATTTTTCCATCGTAACAAAAAAAAATCAGTACTCATTGCATTAATAAAACTATTTCAAAACAACTATAATCCGATAGACGAAAATATTATAATAATAAACATTGTGCGGCCATTAATAATACATTGTGAACCGCTGTAAGGCAGTAATGATCTCGTAATCGTGTATTACGACATTTAAGCTAAACAGCAGATCTGTAAGCTAATTAGATAAAGGAAAACTTGTAGTGATTCCATCGCCGTCGGCGCCTGTGGCATCTCCCGATTAGTGGCCACACACTAATCTCCTACCTATTAAGATACACTGTATTATTGTTATAAATATATATACGGTAATACCCCGCTTTACGCGAGGGATACGTTAAAAAAAATCGCGTTAACTGAAATTCGCGTATAACGAGGTTTATGATTAAACATAGCCAAAAATTATTACAAAAAAATACAAATCATTTTAATCAATCACTTTAATTCTAGGAACACTTTATGCAATACATACTCTTATTTTTTACGGAAGAATACATCTATTGTTGATGACTACATTATATTTATACACACTCTTTCGCGTAATTCGAGGCATTTGAGCGCGAAATTTGCATCCGCGTTATAGTGAAACCGCGTATAACGGGGTCACGTAAAGCGGGGTATTACTGTATATATATATATTTTTCATTAAAATTTCTTCGACATGTCTGTTTGCATCATTGCGGGAGAAAATAAATGATGATGATACGAGAAATCAAATAATTGCAGATATAATATGTTAATTGAAACAAGAGAATTCACGACCAATTGACCCCAAACTCTTCAACTGGAGACGGGTCAAGTCGGACCAATCTACTAAATATAAACCTCCTCTGATACTGATTTATCTTTAGTCTTTTGTGACACAGACCCAAAAAAATATATCTTTTATTGAGCGCTCTACTGGAGACTTTTTCACATTCTTTGTCATGAATAGGCTCGAAAACTACATGACGGAAAATTGTGAAATTTTGCAATCAAAAAGACACACACCTTAGGTGATGGTTTTTTTTTAAAAAAGTTGAAAAATGTCGTGTCGTTGAAGAATAATCGTCAAAAAACTGATATCCCATTGAAGTCAATGGGAAACGATGAGTCATTACACTGCGCTCAATTAACTCAGTATGCAAACGACAACCGAGATTTCGCGAGCAAAGCCAGTTGAAATTTAGGGTCTGCTGGCGCGCCCCTAGTTACTTCTTTTTTTTTGTCTTTAGATAATGTTTATCTTAACGTGTATAGCGATATCTATGTTTATTTGTTATCATATCATGAGTAAAAAAAAATCTATTTTTTTTACTCATGATATAAAAAAAGTTTTTTTTTTTTCTTTTTTTGAATGTTTATCATACTTTATATGTATCGCGTTAAAATTCCATGTTTCACGTTCAACACTTAACACGCGAGTCAATTAAACGTAGCCCTTATCACTATATACTGATAACATTATCGTCTGTCCGCGTGTCACTCCTAACAGGTAGTTAGTACATAGTACATATATCATTATATTGATAAATTAATTTTTAGTTAAGCAGATATTTTAGATGTATACCGAGATATAATATCATAAATTAATGATGAAAATCTTTTATTTCAATAATTAGTGCTGAATTCTCTATTTTTTATACAAATCTGTCTGTCATTGTCTCGTTTATAATATATATATATATATATGTTCATTCTTTTAGTAAGCTTTAAAATAAAAATGGCAAACCTAGTCTAACTACAATCTATATCTATCTATCTATCATCTATGTAAGAGTATTGAGCGAATACTATCGTAGGATACAATTATTTAGTATTAAGATTTTGGCCTTATGTTTTATTAAACATTACACTTACAGAAACAAAATACATAATTACTTTTTATTACCATACATATAAGAAAGTCTATAATTAGTGGACGCACAGTGACCGAATTTCGGCGGTAAGTTTAACTGTAATGTTTACGAATATCCGGACAAATACTATATATATATATATATATATATATATATATATATATATATATATATATTAGGAGTATTACTTTATAATGTAATACAAACATGTGACACGGATAGCGTGTCAGGCGCGGTCACATTAAATATTTTTGAGGTGAGCTCCCATTTACGTTAATTATTAATGATACCAACGGAACGTTCAATTATATCGATTTTATACATAAACTATTATTTAAACATATTTTAACTAGCCGACCAAGATTTTATATACAAGCTGAGACCACGACTTTGTTCTCGCGGATTTATTTTTTTTAATAAAAGTACTCCTAAGTTAGGTACTCTTTATAACATTAGTTATCATCCAGTGAAAGTCCTGTTAAAATAGGTTCAGCCGTTTCAAAGATAAACAGTAACAAACAGAATATACGGTTTCTGGGATACAATCATTATTCGATACTAGATTTGATTTCACGGACAAAGCCCGGTAGATTTGTTTGTTTTCTTTTAGTTATTTCTCTTGCAAATAACGCATTTTTACAAAGAAAATGTTAGTAATATGATCTCTGTAATTTTATTACGTGTATAGCAAATAGCTTGCTATAGTTTATTTTCATTATACCTATATTATTGCATTTTTATATAGTTTCTGTACATTTCAGGTCAGTTAATAAATTAACATTTTAATTCTTCAAATTGCTGTAATTTTTATTTAACCAATTCCCAAGAGAAAGCGTAATATTACTTTATACTAATTAATAAAAAAATAAATAAATGCAAAATTGATATACTAAAAAAACATATTATATACAGGACGTTTTAAAATCCCCAATATTCTTTACAATTTTATTACAACATAATCCATACACCATATATATATATCGAGTGGACCCTTCGTAGTTATAGTATAATAAAAAATAATTAATATGCAACTCAGTGTCAAGTGCAGAACGTCTCTACCGGCCTTAAATAGCCGGTGGGGTTATATGTATACAGTCATTCGAATATAACCTTTATTACTATTAAGATACGTCTCATTTAAACCGCAAGGATATCTTGTGAATGTCAATAACACAACAAAATTAACATAACTGTAAAACTGTTCTTATTTTAAACACATTTTAATCAGTATGACGAACATCGACTGCTACGAATTTAACAAATATAAAAGTAGAAACAAAATGGCGGTTTTGGCGGGAAAAAACGAGTCATTCAAAACTGATTTACTGCAGAAATACAAGAAAGGAAATTAAAACACGCGATACGAACTATGTAATAACAAACAAAACGAAGAACAATTTAAAACAATTATATGATAATAATAAACGATTCTTTGTATGAAGTTACAAAGTGGCACTTGAGAATATTCTAGAAAGGTATTATTAAAATAACGCAAATAAGTAACGCAAAACTAATTAATACATACACTGCATTGACATAGCGATACTGAAGGAAACTAGACACTTCGTTTTATCAAATAATTACTAAAAGGAAAATTTTGTCTAAATATATCAATAATGTACTTTAAAAGAGTACGTAAAACGAAATTAACAGACACGGTCAATGCCAATCTTAAAATACTAAACAAAAATCGAACAAAGATACGCCACTGTGAATAGTTGAAGCATTCTCGAGTGTGGTAAATTGAAACGAAGCATGTGCCACTGTAAAATAAACTTTATTTGTGTTTAATAAGAACCAAATTCCCATATCGCGATAACGATATAGGCCGTTATGGAATTATCTATGAAGCGAGACTATCAATTCAGAATTTAATTATATTATATACAGTGCAATACACGAGGAGTATATGTTATATATAAGGTAATATAGGTATAAATAAAATATTTAATAGTAATAAAAATTTATTTGTTTATTTGTGCATCAAACTTTAGAACGGATTTTGATAAAATTGTAGTGGTCAAGATATAGAATTTTCTACGGCGACAAAATAGTAAATGGATTTTGTCAAAATCTTTTTAATTACTATCTACTATGGCGAAAAAATATTAAACGGATTTTGACAAAATCTGTTTAATGATATTACCTCTATGTACGAACAAGGAACAATGTATATAGTGTTGGTAAATAAGAAGGAAACAAACAGTGTGGTCCTTCCGCGTGTTTCGTCGGTAACAAACTCCGTCATGCACGTATGTGTGTATGTGTGTATGTACGTATGTGTGTATGTGTGTGTAGTTTCTCAAACATTCGTTCAAAACGATAATATTTTTGCAAACATTTGACGTTTTGGGGAATTTTAGGCAATATTTAACTTCAAATGGAATATTTTTTAACATCGATTTATTCCACGTATAATTTAATATGTATCTTTATTAGGCAAATGTTTATATTTTCTTATAGGACTATCTTAAATATAAGAGAATATTATCTATTCTATCAAAGGTAGTTTAGTTTGAGGACTTACGTACATACAAACAAAAGTATTAATAATAAATTTTTAATTATATGTAAACTTAATTCTTCGTAATGGGTTATAACTACTGCCATACAAATATTATCAAAGGAGTTGTGACAACCGAAATTAAATAATTTAAAAGTAATAAAATATTTTCTTATCAGATAGGATTAAAACAATGGAACAGCTCTGAAGCAATATAGCCATGTAAAGCCTGAATCACTGCCAAAGGAAACAAGCAATTTATGTATATAATAACTCTATCAAGGTTACAGCGATATTATATATATATATAAATATATATATATATATATATATATATAATTGATTTGTCTGTTTGTAATTCCAAATTAACAGCTTATCACTGAATACATATGTATATATTACATAAAAAATATTATTTTTTATTTTATCTCTGTCTGTTTCTCATCTCTGAAACGGCTGGACATATTTTAATAGGACTTTCATTTGTGTATCTGTGATGTTATAAGGAGTAACTTGGGATACTTTTATTTTAAAAACGGCACAGCTGGTCTATAATATGGACTTTGTTTCAGTGACTTTAAATATTATCTAGAATACTTCATAACTATATAAAAACAATACAATTTTGGAGACAGTTTGAATTTATAAGAAAAGAAAAGGAAAGATAACAAATACAGATAAGATAAACGTCCTTCTTCACCGTGAATTTTAGAGAAAATGATTAAAAAACAATTAATTTTACCTTTATCAGTATTACGTCATTAATAATTATGTATTATAATAAATCTTATTTCCTAAACTCGCTTATAACATACGATATTTAAAATCGTATCGTTATCGTCTTGTTGTAGTGTGGTATAAAAAAATAAACTCACCCTGCGAAGAGATGTTCATACTTTCGCTGTTTATATCAGTTATATCTTCCACTATACACTTCGCGTCCTCCGAGACCACTTGGACCTGATCCATATCCACTTGTTCCACTACTATGTGTTTGTTCGTCCGTTCGTAGAGGAAGCCCAGGTTCTTTCTGTATGAATACAATAATTAATACAAGCTTTTCATTCGGGTTGGATTGGGTTAAGGACGCCGTTTGGTATGTCGTCGACATTGAGAGTACTTTCGTTCATATTTTATTGTATTATAAATACTATGGGCATGCAGCAGTAACTTTTTTTTATAAAAAGTAAACCCGTTTCCGAAGGTCAAAGGCAATCGCCAATTACAACCGCAAGGAGCTAATTGCCCAATAAATATTTATATCAATAAAACGTTTTTTTTTTATTGACATAACTAATGTATTGTAATTAGGCTTTAAAGAGTTCCGCTGGAACTGTTTAAAACCTAGGTGTGGTACCGATAAATTCCTGTCAAGGACTTGGAAGTCCAGCCGTTTGGGGTATCATTATATTTCAAATAACGGATATTATTTAAAAAGGTTTTGCAAAACAAAAATGCTAGCATAAAAAAATACTATATAATTGTAATGTAAGTCTTTAATAAAAAAAACCTACAACGCGACATTGAAACTTAAAACTACTCGCCTAGTTGCAAAAGAAATGTGAAATTTAAGAAAATTATAAACAATAATACATATTTTATATAAACACTTCATAAGTGGAAACACTCACAAAAGCGTTGACGTAGCAAAATGACAGTAGTCAGTCAGTCATACGTCATAAGTCAGTCAAGCGTAAGTCATATTACCAACTAAGGAAAAAAACACCATGAAAAAATACCATATCATAGATGTTATAAAATTAAAATGTATTGCTGTTATTGATATCACATATAATAATGTTTTATATACATACAGACAAGTGAAGACACACACGGATACACACACACACTCACACAATTTATATATATTAAATTAAAAGATATATTTTAACTTTTTAATTACTATAAATCTAAACGATATATTTTAACTTTATTTTATTAATATAAATCTATTTATATTGTTTTTAATAACAGTAATATTTCTCCTATTTTAAACGCACGTATCTATTAGGATGGCATTGTGTTATACGAATACTAATTTCTACCTAAATCGTAGCCGATTTGAAATAGTGCACTAAAAAGTCAGCGGTGACACTTCGTCATTACAGATAAGCCTTAACTCGGCATACCTAAATAATTGTCAGTGTGATAAAATAAAATGAAGGTGCCCCCCCCCCTCTCCTAAAAAAATAAGCCATCATCACAAAATATATTACAATATATACATTCCATTTTAGTGATTGTAGTCGAAATGGGTTTTGGAGTTTTACACAAAACATGAAATAAATATTACAAATGTTATTTGTTTTCTGATATATCGTATAAAGTATTGACATTTTTATGATACTATTTGGAGTTAACATGAAAATAATTATAAGAAAAATGTCCTCAAACTCCTGATTTTAATGAACGTGACTGAAGAACACGAGAATGTTACTCAAAATTATTTAACAAAAAACTATAATAAGCCCAAATTTTAATTATATTAGAATTACATTTTATCAATTTACTGAACATATACCGGTAAGTAAACGTGTCCTCAAACAACTCAGTGCACTTGACCATCGCTACTCAACTTGTTAGCGTTATCAGATTGACATTCTTATCATTATCAAAACGTGATAGGAATGAGTTAACACTTACTTACATTCATACAATACAATATTTGAATATCTTTCTTCGGACCTTCTTATAAACAATAGAACTAATAAAAAAAAGATACAACTAATTAAAATTTTATCTTACTTTAATCTCCAAACTCGTCCAGCATTTTTTCGATCATCTCACAACTGAACCTTTTTTAAGCAATCGATAGAAACCAGAAAAAAAAGTTATCAGATATAGAGCGCTTGGTCACCGCGTCCGATCCGAATTCGGGAAATACTCAGACCAAAGTCGGAAATATTTTTTAGTTCAGTATCAGTCTTTGAATCACCATCAACTTCTAGGATGTTGCAGTAGGTACATTAGAAGACTTAGGATAAGTTCTAGTTATATATGATTTTATTTCACCTTCCTTGATTTAATCTCTTTTGACCTACATCATGTTATGAAATTATTAAAAAACATTGTGTGTAATATTTTATTTACAAGTCATAAAACATATAACAAATAATTTAAACTTCAAACTTCATTCCATCTTTTATCCTGTGACTAATATGTTCCGATTTCAAACCGTAATTTCCGACTCTGATCGGATTTAAATCGGATCCGGTGCGTAAGCACCCTCAAGTGTTGTGTATTAAAAATATCTACATTCAAGGACATTAAATTTGTCCTTTAAAAGTGTGATAACACTAAAATAAAAAAACAAAACTTTTATTTCAATCCCGATTTTAAAAACTTGAATTTATTTAGTCTCATGTATTTATGCAACCAATAATACATATTAAATTTATAACTTCATCACGATATCTCCGTAACTAAGAGACGTATATACAAATACCTTACAATTACATCCTAACAGACTAAATAAGAATGATTATTTTAATAAAAAAATATAGCAGATAAATCTATACGAGGAAACGTAGAAAGCGCATCATTTCACGCGACCATCAATTTGTTAAGATATATTTCGCTCGCATTTAAGTAAAGACAAAAAACAATTACGGAATCTCTAAATAATTTTCCAAACAAAAATCTCGTTCGAAAAACATTAAACAAAACATTCCAACTTACAGACAACAATGTTTATAATTCCATAACACGTAAATCGAAATACGGTAACTAAAGAATAAACAGCGATAAATATAAACTTAATAAAAACTGCATTAAATTAAAGTCACTAAAGTTGTACAAATAAGTTTAATGATTTAACATTTTCCCTCGCGATTTCGTGAACGCTCAAGGTCACGAGGTCAGCGTGACCCAGAGAGACGCATTAAAAAAAATGTTAATTTCGAATAAGTCCCCATTCAGTATTTAAAGCGAATTATTTTTAAACGCATTTAATTGGATTACATTTTTAATTCATTTGATGAATAAATTAAATGAATTACTGAAAAACATTTCTGCATCAGTAGTAGTTTATTTTATTTATTATGGTAAAAACGAAACACAAATTGCAGGATACTTTATACGCACTTAGGTGTAGTAAAATTAGGTTAAAATAAAAAAATAAAATACAATTAATATACGACAGTAGATTTTAGAAATAAAACAATCGAATACCGATTGCAACATGTAACCCTACACTTCGCCCGCAATCGGAAAGCATTACGTAACTCTATTGAGACATCCCATTGAGGTATAAATTACTTACAAATAATCAAATATAATCTATACAATTAATTTATATTTATCATACATACACACATACATAAATACATATATACATACATACACACATACATACACATACATACATGCATGAAAGGAAGTTTTATTGGATATGGTTGCTTTTAGACCAATCAAATCAACTTTTAGAAATATAACATTATATGGTGGAATATTTAAATGCAGTTCAAAAAACAAGTAATCAACTTCATAAATAGAATATTTTGTATGGTGTTGATATCAAATTGTGATTTACAACTCACCCTTTGCTATTGTCCGGCATACAGTAATCCCAGGCACGGTTGTTCCACCTCCACTCCCTCACCCTTCGGAGAGTCGGAGAGTTCAGCTCTTCACATATCATACGCAAAGACGCCTCTTCCAACACATCTTGGATGGCTATAATTGATAATCTGTGAAATTGCTATTGTTATGAAGTAGCTAATAGACTTTAATTGATAAATTATTACAAAAAATATTTCATTTCTTATCATGTTACTTCCACTTTGCATCTTGTGAAGCTCATAAATTGCAATGCAATATTACTTGACATACATAATATTTTGCAATCAGCATATATTTTTTATAAAACTATTTATTTTTATATAAAAGATTAGCCATAGTACCTATATTCCAAAATAGTCCTGCATATAACTTCTCTGACACCTGGGTTCGTGATTTTATCCACACTGAGTTGATGAAGGTTCCAAGAAGCAAGACGACAACACCTAACACCATTTCTCTCATATGTAAATACTTCTTCAACTATAGGACGATGAGAGTAAGCAGAGAGTAAGTCCAATATATCATTCACTGGTGCAGTCGCAAATCCATTTGGCAATGTTATTGGAAACTTTGTTGGCATGGACAAACTTTTTCTATGAGGACTCTTCAGCGTTTTTATCTCATTAGTTAAAACTGATTCATTAAATGATGTTTCCGTCCAACCATTAACATGACCATTGGTCAAATGTTGCACACTCCCACTTTTACGCAATTCCAAATTTAAATGTGCCTTAATAGTACTAAGTCTCACAATATCCATGCCTCGGACTTTTATTAAATCATCTAATGATTTAAATGGACCTTTCTTATTTCTGTAGTCTACAATATTGGCCGCTATTTCTTGGTTCAGTCCCGGCACACATTGTAGTTGAAATACACTTGATGAATTAACAGAACATAATTTACTTTCCGAAGGTAATCTAATGCTATCTAGTGAATGTGTACAGGAACTAGCTCTTGATATCTCTCTCTTACAATTTGTACATATTTCTGATCTGAGCAGCTCTAGTTTCTCTGCTCCAATACCTAAAATATTTAATAAACTCTTGGAAATATTTAAAAGAAATCAATGACAAAAAAACTTTCAAATAAACTTTTTTTGTTTAGTTCATTTACTTCTTCTAGTTTTCTCTTCGTTTTAGAAAAAAATTTCAATATTAGTTTTCTAGTGATATTCAGAAAAGTTAGCCGAAATATTGTTTATGATCAATTTTGTAATCAACCTTTTTACAACTTATACATACAAAAGAAAATAATCACCTGACACTAAGGCAAGGTCGTCAACGCGTTTGAATCTTCCGATCATTTGTCGATGTCGCACGATTTCCCGCGCGAGCTGACGGGATACACCTGGCAGAGTCATCAGCTGCTCCTCTGTCGCTGTGTTCACATTCATTAGTTCAGGATATTCCTCGGAAGGTGGCAAACTGAACGTGTGGCTTAAATTTGATTTGTTCAGCTTCGACCGCCGCACAAAGGATCGGAAGGATCTTCGGCGCCGAATTGAACTCGGACTTTGCCCCATATCTACACCCGCCACTTTTATAAAAATTTTATCATAACACCATAAAATTAAAAAACTTTAAAACTATTATTAGATTACACTCAAAACCTTCGCTTACACTGCGTCGTTAAACAAAACACTTAACTTAAACACCAATCACGTTTCGCCCTAAACAGTTTTATTATGCAATATAAATTTAATTTTAATTATTTATCTCTATATATATTTATATTAATTTTACAATTAGAGCTCCTGACGAACTACACTATCACACGGCATAGCCAAATCACTACAATAGAATTAGAAACTTCAAAATACAAAGTAATGACAGCTGACAACTGACATTTGACAAACAATGCTATAAAGTGTTGTCAGTTCATAAACTAAAAATATTGTGTGTATATTCTGATTTTGAGAGATTAAAGAACATAATAATAAATAATAAAAATATATTAAATAAAGGTATGTATAATGTAATTACTGCTAATTATTACCTTCTAAAATTATAATTTAAAAAGTTTATTTTTTTTAACACAATTATTACAGAAACTTTCGTTCGTTATTACAGAAACTCTCTTTCGTTTTATTATATTTTTTATTTTAATATACCCATAATCATTAATCAAAATGCTTACTATGTAAACTTTCAACAATTACAGAAAGTCAAGCAAATACATTACGTTTCTCAAAATTTAAATTTGTTCAAAACTATCGTAACATTTAATACGTACGAAGACTTTAAATATATACCACAACCCTTACTGCTTTTAATTTTTATCAGTACCTTTTTAAGGGTTCTTTATAGTTTCCTCATGTTAAGTTTATCTCTAACAGTCGTTTAACTTAAGATATATATTTTCGTGCATTTACATTGCTAATTCAAATCATATTCATGGAAGTAGGCATTTACACGCATTTTTGAACCGTCAACTATTACAGCATAAAGGTTAGTGTAGTGAGTCCGTGAGTAAACTACCACTGGCTCGAAATGCTGCTCTGTCTAAAAGAGCCAATCTGATACACAACAGTTGCTCTTTTTATGAAATTTAAAAATGTTTTATTTATACAATATAATATCAAGCTTGCGAAGGAGTTCCCCTAAGTTCCACAAATTTCTATCTTATTAAAAAAACATTTAATGCTATTATAAGATTTATTTCATAAGTTACATTTGATTTTAAATTTAAAACTAAGAAAAGGAACGTCTAAGATATCTTTTCGAACTTTATTATATACACCCAACCCATGAAGAATTTGTTAAATTTGGGCTTTACAAGTTTATTTTTATTTTTTGGTGGATAAATAAACACGTCTCAGAGGGTCTCTATCTTTTTAGTTATAAATAGCCCGCACTGCTAATTTTTGTAAAATATATGTTGAGTTAGTTTCAGTAGCACTACCCCTTAATAAAATATCATAAGATCAAATACTATGAAAATAACTGAAATAAATGACTTGAGCCGTATTGACGTCCATTAATTGTCTTAATTTTCAATTGCATAGACGGCGATCTGAGTTTGGCTATGAGAGTTAAGACATAAGGATTCCACTAGAGCTTTTAATCTAAGTTACCTCTAAAAAAATTGTTAAGCCATCAAGTTCTAACACATCATATCATTCATTTTCAGGAGCGAGCCAATGTTATGATTTTTTACGTTAGGAAGTGGAACTCCATGTATTTAATTTTCTCAACTTTTCAGACCTAATTATTTATTTAGAACCAATATAGAACATCCGACAGAGCGCTGAATATTAAGTCATAATTAGTCCCATTACGATCAGCTTGAAAAAAAAAGCGAGGTTACAAAAAGTACAATGTCACAAAGACCTTTTACGAAAGAGGACAGGTCATAAATATAAAATAAAAAAAATGGGGCCAAGAAAAAATCCTTGTTGAACATTCATGTTTAGGTGAGAATCAGCTGATTTAGAATTATTTACAGTAACCGTCTGAACTCTTTGATTCAGGTAAGAGGCAAGAAGATCAAGCGTAGCACTTCGCACACCACAGTGATTAAGTTTAAATAGTACTACGCAATCAAAAGGCTTGGATAAATCGCAACTTGGTGAAACAATATTGTTTACTATGCATGATTTTATTATATATATATATATATATAGTATTTTATTTAATGTATTTCTATTTATCACGGGCAACTACAGAACTCTACGTTAAAATTTACCGGTATCTAATTATATGCAAATGATAAAGATATAGATTAAAAGTAACCGGCATCTAATTATATGTAAATAATAAATTACTCCATCCTATACGATTAGCCTAGTTTCTATTCCTTTGTACATTTTTTATATACTTAGTAATACAGAGATAAATAAAAAAACACTTAAACAGATTCCATGTTTATTGAAAATATTTGATAAATTTTACAACTTTTTATTAGATTATAATGTTTTGTAGTTTTAGCGGTAGTCATTATTAGTGCCATATAAAGCGTTTAATATTAAAACATAATTCTGGTACACAACGCAGTTTGCAGCTAGAAGTAGTCTCGAGAACTACAAAATATTAAAAATGATGCACAAGCGCAGTAGCAGCTAGTGTGTAGTGTAAGCAGTGTAGTGTATGCACTCCAAACTGATACAGACAGTAGTTTTTTCTTGGTTCACTGTAATTATATTTATTACTGTGAATTAATTCACAATTTCTCTAGAAAAAAGAGCTATTATATCATAGACAATACAAGCTGATTATTAAGTAGTCTCATGACAGATATGGCATGCAAAAATAAATATTAAATGCATATTTGCTTCGATATTGGAATCTATTAATATAAAACCTTGCGGCTCGCTTACAACTACATATTATACACTCAAACAAATTAATATTAATTAGTAAGCATCTAAAATATAATTATTATGTATTTTAAATATAGAATAATTAACAACCAAAAATGATATCAATAAATATAATCTAAACTATTGAAGCGTAATAACTACATCGAATGAGAATCTAATAATAAATCACTATGCCTTGGCTCCTTTTAAACATTACATGTACAAAATGCAATTATACAATTGCAAATTGTTTACATTTTTTTTTTCAATTGCTGGCTGTATAGACGCTGCAATTGCTCGAATTAAGGTAACAGTAAATCTATAAAAAAAATAATTGAGCTTTATAGTTTGTTTAAAGATCAAAAAAATAACAGTAAAAAAATGAAGAAATAATAAATTTTATTTGAATTTGAAGACAAAATCGTTCAATACATATTACTCTAAATAATATGAAAGACGACGTTAGTTCGTGTGGCTCACAGGTGGCTACAAAAGTGCGAGAAGTCAATATATCACAGAATGTATATATTTAGTAAGTAATAATATCAGTGTTTCTTTGACTAGGAAATTATCTACCGAATACCGTAATGAGCAAAATCAGTTAATTTATAAGTGATTATTTTCATCTCATATAGGTAATAGAAAATATTTTGTCGCCACTTGCAATACACTGTATATAACATTATTACATTATAACAATGCAATATTATATAATAACCATATATACGTAATACAAAGCCTACGCTAGAATTTCAAAGGCATTATGCATTTCAGCCGCAATATTAGTCCCTCTATAAAAATATATATCTTTATTTATCAAAACCATCCAAATCCTTAAGTTACTCGTTCTGATATTTCCATTACTTCATAATATTAATGATATTATTAATAATGAAATAGAAAGTTTAATTTAAAACAAAACAATATTCATATATTATATTTATATTGTTAGATAAGAAAAATAAATCAATTTTGATTTATTTTTCTGCGACTCATTGTATGTGTACATTGCTTAAAGCCTTAACAAGATGTATGTTTAATTGTTCTTAATAATGATATTTCAATTAGTCTATATAAATACTTAAATAGGAATTAATGTTCATAAAAGCCACGCCTTCCTATTAATCATGTTAAGTACTAAATAAGTATTTGTTAATAGTGACCTTAGTGCGTAGTGCGTATCACTAGAGAGCGAGGGGCAAGTAAATGAAACAATGTTATTATTCGATAATTTTACTATATTAATAAGCACCAAACCAGGTTTGGAATGTTCTGTATTGCACCAGATGAACATAGACCAATTACATCACAAATACATCTCACACTAAATATAAACTGATCATTTATTTCAAATAAACTGTTTTAACACAAAAAGGTCACCATTACAAAGGTTTTATGCACTTCATATTAATTGAATCAACTCAATATTTGTGTATAACATGTAATTTATTACAAATACTCCCGAATAATGTTTTCTATTTAGTTTCATTTCGTTTATAAAATTATAATGAGCAAAAATAATAATAAACATCGATTCTTTATTATAATTAAGTTATTTACCTGCATTATATTCCACGTGCGTGGAAAATTGATGATATTTGATGACAATAATACTGTAGCTCTTTATTAATGATAACTTTAATGATTTTATCATACAAGTGCATCTGTATGTCATATTATCAAAATATCAGCAGGTAATAAAACAATGCGGGTCAGGTTAAATGTATTTTGGAAATGATTTCGAGTTACGAGTTATGGAATTATGATTTGTACAAACATTTGACTCCATTGTGCATACACCCCCTCCCCCTCCTATGACTTCCAGTCTTCATAGAAGATCACAATTTTGTAAGTATTTTATATAGAATGAAATAAATTCTATTATATTTTGTATTCTTTATATCATTCTTTACAAAAGGCTCCGTAATCTCAGGATGAATTCGATTTTTTTATCGACTTATAATATGAATCCTCCGCACAACATTCGTATCAAAGTTCAAACATAAGCTAACTAAATAAATACTTAATATCATAAAACATATTACAAGTAAAAAAATTACTGAATAGGAAATTATTACAACTTTCGTTTTCGTTTACACGCTGCAGTACTCTAAATGTATCATACCGGGGAGACATTTTGTAAATAGGGCTGCCGCAAAGTATACTATTAATAATATGATGAATTGTATAAAAATGTCTCATCCCTTACAAGTACAATACATCAATACATCACACAGCTGATAGCCTTACCGCAAACATTTGACAATGCTGAAATATTATACTATTCGACTCGATGACGTCACAAGGTCGAGGTCGCCGCCGACCAATCGCACGCACGCGCCGATCGCGTACACCCCGCGACGAAGTACAAGCCAACAACGTATTATATGATAAGAGTGGTGCGGTGCGCTGCGGGGAGACTATACCCCGGACACTATTACCTGTAACAGACCATTACAACTGTCAGTACTTTTAAAAATTGGTTAAATGGATATAAAAAAAATACTAATTTGATTAACCCTTTGCACTCGCGATGTAACTCTCGCCCACATGACTTGTATACTACAATTTTTTTAAGAAATTTCGTTTCCGGCGATGATTATTTCTACTATCTTATCTGGTGACATTTGTTTATGTTTGATCTTGTTACGAAATTTTCCTCCTAATTGGAGAGCTGCATAACATTTTAATAGTTCACACTTCAAGATGCTGTTTAGTTAGAAACAACCTCGAGTACAAAGTGTTTATATATTTAGTGTAGCGTACCTTTGCGTGGTCGCTAGCACTCTGAGGAGTTGAGGTCTATGGGAGGGGGGGGTCGCTTGGCGCGCGTCAGGCGATCCAGCTCTGCGGCGGCGTCGGAGCGCGCGGCCGCGGCCGCCGGGGACGCCTCCGGAGCCCTAGCGCCCGGGGACCCCGTCTTCTTGTAGAGCAGCGAGTTGAAGAAGTTCGCAAGCACGCCCTCGTTGCCGGGTGTGCCAGGACCCATGCCGATCTTGGCTCCGTCGAGCTTAAAAGATATAGTTATTATGAGTATTGGAATCGAACGTCTACCTGGTTTCTCATTAACAAAAATAACTTTTCTATATTTTTTCGGTTTAAACTATGATAACGCAAGAAAAATCTTCAAAAATATTAAAATAGCACTTTCACACTTTTATAGTCATAAATCTATTCATCCAATGCCATCTTCACCCAAAGTATTGGATTGTAACAGCTATCACAGTATTTTTAACGGTATATAAACAAACAGCATCCCCATTCTCTCTCTTTCTCCCTCTCTATATCTCTATATTCCTATCTCGTTATAACTATCCAAGTTCCTATTTCTCTATATATATATCTAGATCTTTCTCTCTCTGTCCCTCTCCCTCATTCCCGTGATGTACCTGTGGCGCCACCCTCTGCGCGCTCCTGAGCGGCGAGTCAGCTCTCGGCGCGGGTGCTCCGGCCTGAAGCGCCGCCAGCTGCCGCTGCAGGAACGCCTGCTCGTCCTCCGCCTGCACTTCCGCCTCGCACCGTGTGCCGCTCTGAGGAGACATTTTACGATATGTGAATCCAGCTTTACAGCTGATTTTATCGATACTAATGCGTATGTGGATTTATGTTTGGACTGATTTAATCAAAACTATCATTTACATGGTCTTTAGATACATGTGATCTTATTAAATGGATTAGTGTACACCTAGCCTAATAATTAATACATGCATAATAAAAAAAACAACATGTTTCGTTCACATTGCGGAAACAAATGGGAATGTATGTCATTTATTATACTTCTACATCATTAGAAACAGTTGCAATTATTATATCTATGAACGTTACATATGTTTGGGCTCGTATCTTATAGACTATATTATATTTCGTTATGTCTTACCTTCCTCGTGGCCGGTTGTACAATAGCATCTCTGTAGTAGTCATCTGGTTTACATGTCTGCATGTTCTCGTACAAAATGCTGATTTTCTTCATACTGTCCCAACCGGCCGGACTGCAAACAATTATAATATTCAATTTAAACCATCAATCAGAAGGGATCGAGAAGAATAAATTGAAACTAAAGTACATTAAGTTAAAGGAGAAGGGGGGAAATGATGGGAGTGAGATAGAGATATGAATCTAACATTAAGCAGATATGAAGTTGAAGGGATTGAAAAAAAATAAATTGAAACAAAGTACATTGCGTTAAAAGAGAAGGGGAAGGAAAAAATGGTGGAAGTGAGAAAGAGATATGAGTCTCACATTAAAACCGCATCCTTCTCCACGATGAGAGCGGGCGTCCTGAAGGGCAGTCCGTATATCCGGTGCGTGAGGTACTTGTAGAGGAGGTCGCAGTTCTTGTCCTCCTTGGCGCTGGTGTAGAATAGCGCCGCCCCGTACTGCAGGCAGAACCGCCGGATCCACTGCTGCATGAAGTCGAAGTGCTCGTCGCGGTAGTCATGCTCCTTCTCCAGCGTACTCATGTAGTCAGTCTGGTTGGCATATAAATATTATTATTACGGTAGAAAAATGGACTACATTAATCTGCTATAAACAGAAACCTCCAGTCCGTACATACCTTGGTAGCAACAACCACGATGTCCAGCCCTAGGTTGGTGGTGAGCACTCCCTCGGGCAGGGGGTTGTCCTCGTCGTCGCTGTCGATCTCGTCGGACAGGTTCCTTGAGGATCTCTTCATGGGAGACGACGCGCTCGCCTCCAGCTCGTCCCCCGGCTCCGTGTACCTCTGCCACTTCTGGACTTGTTGCTTTTTACTTTGTAACCTTTGTTCTGGAATAATTTAATAGCAATAGTAACATATTAGTTAAGAGAATTTGCACAAGACTTATCTCTTACAAGAGATCTGTAAAGAAAAATGGGGAGAAGTTTGGAAAAAAACATGAGATATATGATAAGAGATGAGATAGGGGAGTGTAGTGAGACACGTGTGTTGTTTCGACAAAAGTATTTTATTTATTATTTCGATGTCAATCAGAAACATCTGCCGTTTTAATGAAACAAAATTGTATTAAATAATACATACAATTGAAGAAAATATGAAAAAAAATGATTAAGTTAAGTTTATATCAAAGAGTATCTCTTTGATATAATGAGTGATTAATTGATGCGTAATGTTGAATAGAGGAGAATGAGGTAATTTAAAACCTCACAAAATGTCACCAAGGGACATAGAGGAGGTTAGACAGTTGATAAAAACATCACGTGACGGGTGACCCTTATGCTGTAAGGAAAACGTTTTTATCCACATTATTATATATTGTCTTTAAAAAATATCTAATTATTTTCAAACAATATAAAAAGTAAACAGGGGAACAGTATGTATCCAAGAGGTCGCGACTTCGTCTGTCTGTATTTAAAATTTTAATGCAATTATTTAAGAAAAACCAGCTAGTGTTGCTATTTGGTTTCATAAAACACATACACTGCATGTGTGTGTGTATGTGTGCGTTTATGTATAATGTGTATGTGTGTAGTGTATGCAATGCGTGAATGTATTATGCATATATGCATATTGCAAAAATAGTAAAACACGTTAATCGTTAAGAATTATTCGTGATCGTCTATGATTCAAAGGTAAATTTATATGAATGTCGTCTCTTTAAAATAAATGCAGTATGAATCACGTCACGACAGCGACGTGACGACAGCGAGCGGAGACGTTCAAGGACGCGCCGGGAACGACTCGGTCAGATTAGGGGATGGTTTTAATGTTCGTTTTCATTACACTCACACATACATACAAACAGTATAAGTAAGTAATAAGGTTGCAGGCGTATCTTTAGAGACGAATAAAAATAGTTATATCTATAATATTACATTTTGATACGGCCTTATCGTGAAAAGTTTAGTTTTCTAAGAAAAAGTGTTAAAAAAGTTAATTTTCTATCCCATTTTTTAATTTGACCACAACGAACAAAACAAAATTGTTATCTTTTGTTGTGTGTAAACCTCAAAGCCACAATTCTATAGAGATCGAACAAACTGAGAAAAAAAATTGTAGTAAAACGACATTAACACAAAATGAATTTTGAGTAAAAATATTTAACACTAATAGTTTTTTTTATAAAAGTAGCCTAAGTTACTCCTTCAAACATCAACCCTCAGAGATTAGCCGGAACAAACAGGCAGAATTGCAAACAAACGGACGCTTTAATTTTATTTATATATATAGATATTCTAAATGATGTCACAAAACAGAGGCGAGAATGGAAAATTCATGATCTTGTAAAGTAATACCTACCTATAGAGTGGTGACTACGCTACGCTGACGCCCACCAGCTTTGCAAGGTTTCTTACATATTTTTTAACTTTTAACTTGATCATACTATTATTTTAGCTTTTTCGGTAAAAAATATATATTTTTTAATATTATTAAATAAGCAACTTCTGTAATTTTACCCATTTTTAAAACATTTTTGTTACATCCAAGAGACGAAGATATTTCACGTAAGAGATAGGTACGTTTATATATATTTTGAAACTTCAAAACAAATCTAGTAACAGATAATAGTGATATAATAATTATTTAAAATTTAATTAAATTATTTAAGAGTAATTTATCTGATATCTACTTTGGCTATTGTAGTTTCTTATTAGAATAATATTTTTTAGAAATTTAAGTATATTTCATACATAGAAATGACAATCAAAATAATACTCTATAGCAAAAAAAATACTCCGAAAATACTATATCTATAAGACAATCACATGTATTTCCTCCACGCATAATATTATAGTATTATTTTTCAGTACAGTAAACTAAAATCGTACAATAAGCGATTCACACGTTTAGTGAACACGACACACTTATTGTTAATAAAAGAAATTTAGTGTTTTATTAAAATTCCTTTCACAAAACTTTATCATATCGTTTTGCGTGTTGAGTTACATCTATTATTACTTCGTAATTAACTAAATTTATATTAAAATTTATGCTTTTTTTATAATAAAAAATGTATAACTAAACTAATATATCTACCGACAAATACTTGAAATTTTTAATCTGTAAAAAAATGTCTACTTTTTAATACAGATAATTTTTTCAGGCTAAAGTTCATAATAATATGTGTAATATCGACAAAGTTCTAATAATAATCGTAACATAATATCGGAACGAGACAATAAAATAACTGACAAAGCATTAAAATTTCAAAACAATATTTAGATTAACAAGAATAGTGCATTTCCTTGGTATGTATGTGCATTTAGAATTATTTAATTGTATAGAATAACTTAATCATATTAATTGACATGACGTAAAACTAATCTCTCCGTAGATAAAAAACATGTAAACCACGTCTCAAAACCTGTTAACGGTTCCATTGAATAATACGACTAACGACTAACGACACTGACGCAACACGTGAGTCACCGCGAGAAATAAACATTAGTGTGAACTTAACATTCTATGTGTGCAGCTTAAAGCATCCGCCCCTAAACATTGTACCCTCTGCGTTTTGTTATCAAATATATAAAACCTTTAATTCAACAAATTAAACAATTAAAAACATTATTATCAATAATCATACTAGTACTTAGTATAAGTTTATAAAGATTGGATGGATTTTTGTTACTTTCATACAAAACTACTGAACAGATTAAGATGAAACTTTGTAATGATGTAATTTATGTAAATTTTTCAAATGTATAACAATAAATGAAATTACAAAAACTGATTTCAGAGTAAGTTGTTAACAGAACTCCAATCTGACCTTTGGGATACCGTCTCATAGATTATATTTTATTTTAACATTTTTATAGACATTCTGAAAAATCTATATTTTTATCTTGATTAAAATCATTCCGTCTTTATTTGTAAGTGGAGTGTGAACGAAGCCACTAACAAAATGCAAGTCAATTAGTATTCTTTTATTTTAAAACACTTACATTGCTATATCCTATCAAGCATAAATTGAATATTTTTAAAGTAAATAATAATTATAGTAGAAAATATTGGTTGTATAATAAATTTTATGTATGTTTTTAATAAATATATAAATATATATATATATCAATGTACTATTTTCCGTTACATATTCCACAACAATTAAATATGATACGTACTATCTAATTAGAATCAAATTATAATGCAACAAAGTCATTCAATGCATGTGAACCCTGTTTGATGTCACTTAGACATTTCTATAATACAATAGTAAGAGTTAGTTCAGAAATACGTCAATTAGTAAATTTTCTATATATATTATATGAAATTCTGTAAATATAAATATTTGGACATAATAAATCATTAAATTTTAATAATCTTATCAAAATCACGAAGGTTGTCTTTTTTAGGTCGATCTCTGTTAATTAATTTAAATTCATGATTAATAATAACACTCACCAGGAGTTAGATCCAATTTGTCTATATGATCACCGAGCACAGACGCCCAGCTTTGTAATTGATCTAGTAGACCCCATGGGGTAGTCATAGCCACTGTGAGCATCACCAGCGTGTGGGGGAATGTGTCTTTACATAGGGCAAACTTTAAAAGGTTTGTGTGTCCTGGATCACCATCTAATACCCATACACTGAGCCGAGTGTGGTCTGCAACGGATAACTTATGATAATAACTAATTTAAGATTTTAGAAGTATCATTTATGGATTTTAAATTTATTGATTTAAATACATTTTGCACCAAATAAAATAATTATATTACTATAATATAGGTAGTAAACACCAATCTCTATAATTGATTATCTTACTAATTCAATTAAGGTATCTTAAATATATATAAATATATAAGTAACTGATTGCCTATTAATTATATCCATGATTTTAGAATATAAATGAATAAATGAAGACCTAATTAGTGTCACTGCTTGAAACATGAGTAATTTATGAGATCTAACAAGAATTAATTAGAAGTTTAACTGTTATATTATCTACACTAGATATAAAATACAAAACAACAATCACAAACAGACTCTTACCATCACGGTATTCATCTCTAACATCTATGAAGGCATATTCGAGAGCTGATCCCTTTTTGGGGTCCTCGACTCCTTGTAACTTGGCTATAAGTGTTGTCTTCCCAGTCTCATTATCACCCAAAACTAGCAAATTCTTGTTTGAAGGTAGTTTTGTGTTCCCTTGATTCTGAACCTCCTCTAATATAGCCGACCTGAAAACACACCAACGACTTGATAACGTATTCTTATAATATTGGTAATCGCTTCACCCAATTTAACGATATATTTTTCCATGATGGGTACAATGATGTACTTTTTATAAACAAAGGTAACTTCGCAGCTAGGTCACATATTTCTCAGGTACAATTCTTTGACATCACGTAGGTGTGACACATTGGATACCCTATATGGATGCTGCATGTAATTTGTAAATGATCAGTAAACAATTACCACAAATTATCCTTAGAATCACCATCATCTTTCTTTTTAGACTTAAGCCCATTAGCTTGGCCGTTTGTCTCCATTCTTCAGAAATGATAGAAGATAACAACGGCACAAGAGGCTTTTCTTTCGTTTTCGTTTCGGCTGTTCATACGTCACTCTCACAGACAGAAAAACAGACTGTATAAATATTAGTTGAAAATTAAAATATTGTCTATGATATTGTCTTTGATTTGATAACTCTCATAAGATAAAGCTAAGATAATTTAAAAAAGAAAAATCTCTGCGTATGTGTATTACGTTTTACATATCAGTTTTAATTTAACAATAAACATTGCAAATTGTACACTACTAATAATATTATCATTGTCTATTGCCAAACTCAGCTCGGCCGTCTTTGCAATTAGAAAAGTTAGACAATTACCGTACGTTAGTATTAAGCCGTACTAAACTAAATGTATTATGGCTCGAGCCGAGCCCGAACCGTAAGGTTCGACGTGCTTGTTGAGCTGAGCATAAGCGAAGCTCTTAACCGTTTGGGAGACCTTTTTTTGTGTTTAGTTGTCTCCAGAATGCGACGAAATAATTAGCTAAAAATATTCTTATGTATGTTTGAGCCGAACGCGGATGTTATAGCGAAAACAGATTGAAAAATATGTTTAGCCATTCAAAAGTTATTACGAAAAAAAGAAAGGAGAAGGGCTCAGCTCAACACCCGCCGAGCACGGCGGATGGCGGATCCTGGTTTTAGTTATTTTCATAGTATTTTGTCTTACGGCATTTTATTTTGGGGCATTGTTGCCGAAGTTAATTCTATATTTATTTTACAAAAAAGAGCTGTGCGGGCTTTTTTAATTTATAACTTAAAAACTAGGGATTGTCTGAGAGACTTTTTTAAGATCTTCATTTTAAAAAGTATTTTGATATATTCTCATTTTCCTGGTCCAAACAAAATTTTGTTTGTTGACAGAGATTGCTATTCTATGTGATATGTACCCTAGAGTATTTGATACCGTTGTAAACCAAGGATTAATAGAGAAGATGAAAATAGACAATTCATTCGAACATAACCATATTAGAGAAGCCATCGTGTGTATTCAAACCTGTGAAACCTACATTGTTTTTGTGTTTTGCCTGAATGTGACGTCAGAGTTCGAATAATAAGAGTGGAATACAAAATGTGTAAACGTAATTGATTTACTCTGTAGTAAATGATTCATAAATTGCAATGATTTTCTCGAATTTTCTCGAAAAGTTCCCTCTGCTCGAAATAAAGAGACCCCAATTTATTGGATAAATTGTTTAGGTAATTTTCTAAGGAACGATCTATTGTTAATAGGAAGTTGCTTAGCGCGGCTTATGGGTAGTGTGAATTAGTAGAAATCGTCACGTAACGAAATGCCGTATGGTGTGTGTGTGTGTGTGTTTTTGTGTGCATGCTAGGTGTTCAACTCTCTCTTTCTCTCGTTCTCTGTGTCGCTGTCTCTTTTTATCATATAACCTCTACACACTGGTTATACAGATATGTAGAAAATATTGTGAAAACGCATTTGTTATTGTTATTTGTTCTAGATCATACTTGAATAATGTTTTACTATTGCAATTAATTTTTGAAAAATTAAAACTGCAGCAAATGCGTGTATAGATACAGGTTTAGAGTGTAGACAAAATTTTATTTGAGACTAGTATTTACTGTTTACAATTGTTTATGGTACATGTGATTGCAGTGTAAAATAAATAAGAATTATTTATTTTACCATTTAATTATAGGAAGACAGTAAAATCATGCGCTCAGAGTTAAGAAAGTATGGAAAACACAAACGTCAGAGTACAAATAAAATACCGAAATCTATGCTCAACGCCAAAAAAAAATTCGTTTCTGATGTAATTCATTTCTTTAGATTATTTGCCTTGAAAAATTTATAAATAATAAAAATTTAAATATACAGATTTCATTGCGAATTACATTCGGAGTTGTGGAAAAAACGTAAGTAACTTTGTTCCTGACGGAGTTCCCCCGACCTTACAATTACTTATACCGTAATAATTACTGTAAGAATTGATAACTTTGACGATCACAATTAAACATTTTATACAAATTTTTTTCGATATAAAATAAATATATGGTAATCTAAAAATTTAATATGGATTGCCATATGTCCTCTTTGCTTAATATTTTGTTAATTATACATCGCAATAATTATAAGGTAATCGATGCTCCGCTGTGGTTGTCTGACCATCGTCATTTGTCTGGTATATAATGCCCATAATACCTACAAACTGTTGCTTGCGTTTGCAAGCATGTATAAGCACTCTCAATAAGTAAAGCAAAAGCGAGAACATATGAAATAAAATAATGTATTAGTATCGTTTACATCCAAATAAATTCAACAGTTAACGAACGCCATTTTGCTATAGACTGAGATGAAGAGACCTGTTAATGTCAAAATGACATAAAAAATTGCAAAATGAACTAGCGCTGTCATCTATAAGGTTAAAATTTATTGTATGAAGATTGTGATCTTTCTGATTCTCAATTCTTATATTGACATTATAAATACGAATTAACATTTCGAAATTGTTTGCATTGTACACTAGTAGTCTTAAATTATATTAGTTCAATAATATTTACTTGTAAAACGATTATTCTTACTAAAGTTTACGGGTTTTACCCGTTTTTCATTTTAATGTTTAGTTTTAACCATAATACTACATAAAGTCATTGTTTGGCTTGTCATATCTGAATTTTCTTATCGAGTAATGCATTAGTCTGTAAAATAAACGATCGTTTTGTAGGTTTATTCTATAAATAAGAGCACTATAATATCAATAAATCAATAAATCATGTATAAAAAACCAACGTCCGGGAAGAAAACAAACTTATCACAGGTGAGTCATTTGTCATTCTGAATGCTTTTATTTATTGACTATTAACCACTTTACCACCATTTACTTCATATTTAGTTATTTCCGTAAGTATCAGAAATCGTAGTTCCTTTTATCACTGTATTTGGTAATGACAAAAATATTTTGAAATATTTCAACTCTCTTAATATACATTACTTATATTAAGGATGAAAATGAATTAAGTTCTTGCTTGTTAAATTAACATATTAATTAACAAGACCAAAAATCTTAATCTTTTTCCCATAGTAATCTTATACTATTTTATTACAAATAATTTTTAAAACTTTATAAAATTTTTTAGTTCTGTTCATAATAAAAAATGTACATATGTTTATTTTTCAGTTTGGCCTCATAGATATATCAGACTTAGATGATGGAGACGAACCAATGGATCTGTCCGATGAAGATGTTGATCTGGAGGCTGAACTGGCAGCACTCAGTGGTGGCAAGCAACAGAGACCTCGAAAACCAGCACCGGTATCTTCTAATGACCTGGATGCTATGATTGCTGCTAGTTTAAAAGATGTGCCTTCGGATGAAGATGTTTCAGGTATTTATTGAGAAAGAGACCTTTTCCCATACAGGAACTTATCAAGTTTTAAAAAACTTTAAATTAAAGATAATTCCAAATCTATTGCTATTATATAAACATAGTAAATATAAATATTAAGTAATTTGTAATAAAATCTTAAAAGATGTATACAACATTGTTTGTGTATTAATATGTTTAATAGCAGGTGTCACACTTTAGTAACCCTGACAGTTAAGCAAAAGTTTATAGGATTTCCCACATGGGACAATTCTTTGTTCCACTAACTGTTTTTATGAGTCTCAGTGAATTATGTGTCTGTTATTTATAATTGTAAAACCTCACAATACAGTACAGACAGGGATACTTAAAAAAAAAAGAAAAACAGCAGATTTTTAAATATTAAGAAATCTGCTACAATTGTTTTGTAACTTTTTGGCTTTATTTTGTATTTTATTTTATTTTATTATAATTAAACAGTATCTGATAGAGCTCCAGAATAAAAATGATTGAGAAAATTAATGTTTAATAGATTTAAATTACATCTAAATTTGACTAAATGTATAATCAAATTCTTTCTCTAGGTGATGAAGACGACCCAGACCTATTAGCCGAGTTACAAGGTCTTTCAATAGACGAGGAACCACAAGAGCGTCCACGTACGAACCGTCCCGCGCCCCCTCCGCCTGGGGCCGAGAGCAGTGCTATCAGCCTTTTACAAGAACGGATATCTAACTATACAATAGCTGAGAAAAATGCTAAGGAGAGTGGTGAAAGTGGACGAGCTCGACGGTAAGAAGTATACACCTAATTCTGTTTTTACACAGTAGATTGGTTCCAGAAAAAAACGTGTAAAAAAAGACATTGATCGTATGCAAAAATAGATGATTGGTTCCTAATCTCTAAAACCTATTAAAATTTGTGAAAAACCAGGATTTTTTAAGAACAAGTACTCATGTTTATTTAATTAAATCACATATACAATGTTTATTTTTACAAGCATAGTTATTGAAGATTATTCTCAAAATATTAAAACATTTCAATTGCTCTGACCAGTAAATTTGATTGTATGCACAAAAAGGGAATTCCCCTAAATTTGTGATATGAACATATTTCGCAGAAATAAACATGGCAAAAAAAATTAAGCTCAAAAAAAATTTGCGTGCTAAATGGAATAAAATCGTGTAAAAAAATTAAAAATATTATTTTTTCTAACCGTGTTTATTCAAAACCGTGTAAAAAAATACCGTGTAAAAACAGACTTAGGTGTATAGTATATAGTTATATTATAATTAATAATTATGCTAATAGTTGATATGTTTTCAGGTTTGGACGCGCTCTCAAAACCTTAAATGATTTGCTTAAACAAGCTAGGGCTGGACAGCCAATAAATGATGAGGATATTCCTCCACCAGTCAGTACTGGGAAACCCGCTAATATTCCATCTCGTGATCCACCCGGAGAAACCCTTCCAAAATTTATTGCACCTACACCTGATTCCCTACCAGCACCTTTGACCCCCTCGCGAGCTCCTGCTCTACCTCCACGCTCAACTTCGATAACTCCAAGTGCTCCAGAAGAATCCAGATCTCCAACCCCCCCTGAACCCAAGGATCCCCCCCCACAATTGTCAGAAATGGATTCCTCAAAGGCTCCAGGATTGCAGTTAATTTTAAGTAAGCTACAATTTTAGCTCTTAAATTTTTTTTTTTTTTTTTTACTGTCTCTTAATTTTTTCTCATTTCATTCTAGATAGAAAAGAGGAGTTCAAAGCTGCAGCTCTATCCAGTAAACATGCAGGGGATAAAATGCTAGCTCTAGAATATCTGAAGGTGGTAAAACAATTCGACCTTGTGATAGAAGCTTACAAGTCTGGTCAAGACATGGATCTCAGTGAGCTGCCCACTCCTGAGAGCATCGCTGCTATGGTCAGAAGTCAGAGGGAGGAGGAACAAAAGCAAAACTCCACTGGTATATATATTTATATTTATTGATACAATTGTTGATTGATTTTAAAAAGACGGCAACATCTTTAGATACTGCACATTTTAAAAAACATCCTAGTATATACCCGTCAACCCACAGTGGAACAGCATGATGGGTTAGACTCTTTACACCTTTTGATAATTTGACAGGTCATATGTAATTTGTTTTGAATATCTCAAATTCTGTTTTAAGATATACATGTGTTTTATTATTTAGAACCAGCTCCAGAAGTGCCTCCTGAACCCGTGGGACTGATAACAGCATCTACAGTCGACGAGGCTTTGAAACAACGACTTGCTCATTTCCAGGTTAACTTTTGCATATAACAATAACTTTGAATAAGTAAAATATAACTGATATTTCGTATTATGGTGGACCTATAATATTTTTGATCAGTCCGTAAGTGTAAAATATCTTTCAAGGAACAAGAATCCAAAGCGAAGGAGCAAGGTAACACATCGAAGGCCCGTCGGATGGGTCGCATAGTGAAGCAGTATCAGGACGCCGTTCGACAGCACGCTGCGGGCAAACCCATCAACACTGACGACCTGCCCACCCCCAACGGATTTGCACCTATACCTGGGGAGGGAGTGAGTATAATAATTATAGAATTATAATCGATACTTCATATAATACCTGATTTAATTTATCATTTTGTCCATCCAGTCGCACCCCTCGCCAAGTCGCCCGGCTCCCTCCCCCGCCCCCCGCGCGGCCTCTCCCAGCCCCTCCTCTTCGTCCGTCGCGTCACCCTCCCCGCGCCCCGCCCCTCGTCCAGCCACCCGCTACGACAAGCAGATAGCGCTTCTGCTTCTCAAGCAGAAGCAGTTCAAGGAGGCTGCAATAAAGGCCAAGAAGGAAGGTAAACATTAACATGGGTGTCTAAACATTATTAGTTGAATCGTTTTAAAAAAAAATCAAATATTACCCTCAGGTAACTTGGAGCAAGCCAAGGAGTACCTCCGCGCGGCGAAGGGTTTCGACTCGGTGCTGGAGGCGGCGCGAGGCGGTCTCGCCGTCGACCTCGCCTCGCTGCCGCCCGCACCCGCTGCGCAGAAGCGCCTCGAAGACACGTGAGACATTTTACTATATCTATTATAACATGGTCTCCGTATTACTCGTCTCTCCTACAAACCCCGGCTCCTTTAATCTGGGTTATATTTTGTATTACTCTTCCTTCGCCAAAACTAGTGTATGTTGGTTCTCCGTATTATTCCTTTGTTAACAGTAGTAACTCATTGCCATAATCGACACCTCTATCCACGATCTGTATCTTAACCGATTGATTCCAGCTTCGACATGATATCACCGGACGAGTGCGTCGTGGACACGGACATACCGTGCGACGGAGATGTCGCGTCGGACGGGTCAGACGTGTCGGACGTGTCGTCCCGTCTGCGAGGTCAGCTGGCGACCCAACTGAAGCTGTGCCTCAAACACAAGGAGCACTTCCGCGCCATGGGACACGTGGCGGAGAGCAACCGGTACCACAACCTGGCTATGGCCGTCAAACAGGACATGGACGTGGTGGCGGTCGCCGAAAGGTATGAAATGAAAAATTCATCAATATACGAATCGAACCTGCTACCGTCAGCAGACTGTTCCGGTCACTATGCCAACTGTGCAATCGTGTCATAGACATAATATAATAAGAAACAATAAATCTGATATTAGTAGTGCAGGAGGGTTCGTCATTTTTTATCTATTAGTCATTACTATTACTATTAGTATATTATCTTGGTTGAGTAGAGACTGTTTAATTGTAAGGATCTAAAAAATACGACAAATAAAAGTGTATAAAAATTTAAGAGATTTTTGGTAACGTGTGTAGTATTTGGATACATATTTATGATTCGCTAGAAGTGGTCGTAATATTGTAAAACATACCTTGAACGAGAAATGTCCAAATATATAAAACTATCTAATGTTATAATAGTTCGATCATTTCTATTCCAGTCTCGGACAGAATCCGCCGAGGTTCCACTACGAGAATCGCAAGTTCTCGATACTGCAATGCAATACGGACCTTAATGAAAATGACTTAGAGCTGACAATAGTCCGCGGCATCGCATACAACGTGACCAACCCCAAGGACGTCGACACCTACGTGAAGTTCGAGTTTCCTTACCCACAGGTACAAATACTAAATAAATAATAATAATAATACAAATACCAACACGCCTTGTTCGGAAGCAACAAATAGCTACGTGGAATGTAAGAGGAGGAATGGAACAAAAGATGAATGAATTATTAGATGTGATGGATGACAAAGATCTGGATGTTATTTGTGTGTTTGAGACCAAGCGAAAAGGCAATGATACGACCGATTTGCCTGGCAACCGGGTCGCTTTCTGGGCTGGAATTCCAGAGGGTGAGCGAGGTTGCCAAGGTGTAGGCGTGTTGTTGTCCTCTCAAATGGTTAATGCAATGGTAGAATACAAGGCCATCTACCCGAGGCTTCTTTGGGTTCGCTTTAAGCTGGGGATAACAAGAGTATTCTTGTTAGCCGTGTATTTATGATGAGGATTTTTTAAAAAAAATAATAGTGTTAAGAACTTTAATAAATGTTGAAATTCCAGGATGCTCCCGTATCTGACCGGACATCCCTGGTGAAAGATACAAACACCCCTCAGTACGACGCCGTGTTCCCTCTCTCCATACAACGGAACGCACGAGCCTGCCTCAGGGTGTTCAAACGACACGGCATCAAATTCGAGGTCTACTCTAGAGGGTAAGAAATATATTGTAAACAATCACTTCATAATCATTATATGAAAATAATTGGACAACCCTAAAAATTATTAAAGTAACAAGTTTTAAAAAATGTAAAATACATTATTGTAGTTCTAGATTATCCCGTTTGATCCTGGGTCAGTAATTACATTATATGTATTTGTGTATGTCTGGTTGTGTGTTTTTATTGTGGTGTGTGTTTACTGTATGGTAGTAGCATGCTAACACAAATAGGATTTTTTTTTCATTTTCAATAATTTTATAATATAATATAAGTGATGATTGATTATGCATTAGGTTTTAATAATTATTTTACCTAGTAAATATACCATAGAGCCCTTTTAGTTTTAAAATTAATAGATTCCCTCATAGTAGTTTAGTTCAACTTAATGAAAAGTTACTCATACTAGATAATAAATTCCATGTCGGGTTTTATCAGCCTACAAATATGTAGGACAAAGTACAACCAGGCTTAACAAACAAACTAACCCCATACTCCATTCTGTGCCAAGTACCACTAACCGTTAACATCTATCACCACCACCGTCACCATCACCACGACATTACTCCATTAGTGGGTGTGTATAGGTGTGCGTTGTGTTGCAGCGGTTGGTTCAGTCGGGACACGCTGCTGGGGGTCGTGCAGGTGAAGCTGGCGGCCCTCGAGAACACCACTACCCTGCACGAGGCATTCCCGGTGAGTTGATTGATTAGATTGATTGATTGATTGATTATGATATATAATGTTATTTTTATGGCAGTTAATGGAGGGTCGCCGACCTGCAGGCGGGTCCCTAGAAGTGAAGCTGCGCGTACGCACTCCGCTGCTTCAGCAACAAGTAGAGCACTCCACAGTGAAGTGGCTCGTTATAGACTCGTAGAGTATTAAGCTGTTATCTTGTAGTACAGCTGATAAAGATTTGACTAAATATCACATACACGGCCCATTAGCAGCTTAGTCATTCTGAACTTCACGGATATTGAATTTTCTACTCTACACAATGGTTATTGAGTCCAAGATACTCTATGCTTCAACAAACTTTGTTTTATTTCATATCTACAAAACTATGCTTTTTATATAAATAATAAAAACTTATTTATTATACTATTTTCTCTGTTTATTGTAAGAAAAGTTTGCAGATTTAAGATAAATCAAAATGTTTTCTTGGAGTTCATAATTGTTAATTTACCTATTTTTGGATATGTGTATCATTTTATTTAACACGAGCTAAAAGTAAAAGTGGATATATTAATTTTTGTGGCTCAAATATTTATAATTTTATAAATAATACCGACCATTCTTTATTTAATCATTATTAATATAATTATAATGTAAATTAGTCTGTTTTAATTATTTGTTCTTATTATTTTTTGTTATCGAAAATGTTTTCTTGTATTGTTGTAAGATAATTTGAACAATTGTATATATATTTAGATATTTTATCTAGATCTGTGTATTTATAATGAAGGAATAAATAAATATATTTGCAAGGACTTTGAAAATCTAATTGATCGCAGCTTAAAGTGCCTATTTGATACAAACATTGTACATATTGAAATCACCAAATATATACGTATGTTAATAATGTTGTTTTTTTAATCCATTTTTTATTACAATAAAAACCTTTGGTTTGCTTAAAATTGCAAAAAAAAACGTCAAACGCGTGAACCATAAGCTGTAGCTTTAAAAATGCAAAACAAAATAATATTTAATGCTTTATTTTAGTTTTGGAATATTTTTTTGCTGCTGATTATTTTGATATAAAATACAAACAGTTTTAGAAATAGATAATAATATAAACAGTTATACCAATTTGCAAGGTTACACGAATATTTGATGAGGTCGTGTGACGAGAGTCTAGTTTGTTTGCTAATTTTATAAAACAAGAAACGCCTTCCCCGCCTTGACTTTGACATTTAATTGACGGAACAACATTTATTAGCGGAAGTCATTATTTTTTTAAAATAATTTTTAAGTTTTAAATGTTATAATTTAAAATCAAAATGAAGGATATATTAAAAATAAATATGAGCGACATCAAGAAGCGTTTATTTAACCACAGGTAAATAATTATTTTAAATCAAGGAGGTATCTATTTGATTATTACATTATTAAATAAATTAATATGAATAACAATATAAAAAAAATATATGAAAGTTTTGATGGGTAATTTAGATGTAAAAAAGAAATTGTGGCCCATGAGGGGATCGAACCCGCGACCTTCGCGTTATTAGCACGACGCTCTAACCAACTGAGCTAATGGGCCTGTTATACAGTTACTGAAATTGTTATAAATATAAAAGTCGAATTTTACTAATGAAAAATAATAGAAATAAATGATTTTATATAATCTTAAATATTTTTTTATTGTTTTAACGTATCACAATACTGTAATAATATGAATAGGTTTCCAAATATTGAATATTCGGTACCTACGTATATAACAAATACAATACCGTTCTATTTAAACTTGCCCCTAATTTGCTGTAAATAAGGCTGCTAAGCTCAGCAGGGTGTTTGACGTCACGAGGTCACGCGACGACACCGACACGAGACGACTGGGAGGGACGGCTTCCACGTGCATGTTATAATGAGGGTACCTGTTTATGGAGTATTTGAATATTAATAGATGTTAGAACATAATCTTAAGTAGTCAACATACACAATGTGTTATTTGTTTTAAAAACAATCACTTAATTATTTTATTTATTTAAACTAAAATTATTAAAGCAAGTTCAATATAACATTTGCTAAAAACATATCGAAATTTTATAAGTTAGTTGGATAGCACTCGAGAAAAAATAAACCAAGACACTTTCCAACAGATGCCTGGCTAAAATAAATTCAGTTATTTAATGCAACATACACGGTATCTATTTTTAATGGTACAAAGTCCACAAGTTTGAAATAGGTGTAAATATAAAACGCTTGCCAAGATTGTTTTGTATTTGCTATCGTAAAAAATCTGTCATCACATGCGAGTGGAAAGTTCGAGTGACATTTTGTTTTTTTAAACGTCACAAAAAATATTTGACGTCAAGACGCCATTTATTTCGTCATTAATATACCTTACCTTATACCTTTATTTTATGGATTATGTAATTTTTATTTCTTTACTCATAATTTAAAATGTAAACTTATTAAGTTTTATCTTTATTTTAATAATATAAAGGATTTATGGATTAAGTCCCTTAATACTAGATGTGATATTTATAAAAACCTCTTAAGTCTACTTTTTCGCTTTACATAAAGACTTTAAGTCGTTTACATGAATGCTATGATCTGTTTAGATCTCTTTAATTTATACATATTATATCATAGTTCGTACATTTATATTTTACAATTAAAAAAATCTCCTAGACAAACAAATTATCTTAGCAAAATTAAAAAGAAACAAAAATGTTACTAACTTACGATTATATATCGACATTCTATTTTATCCTAAAATATAATAGGTAAGTAAGTACAAAAAAATGGTGGTAACAATATTATGGTATAAACCACAAAAGACTCACACCCTATGCGGCAGCGGCAAGCCTATAAAAGTGGATGACGTATTCTGGGTTAAAGAACTTGGCACCTCCCGATTGTATCTATGGATGGTGAACCAGTGACAACCGGTTATGTTGGCGCGCTGCCGACCACGCCTTCATATATTTAGCGATTATTATTGTGAAAGTTATGCACTTTTAACATTATTTGCATTTTATAACGGTTTTATAAGATTGTAACCGTCTTTGTTATATAAATATTGTTTTATGGTTTATATACATTGTGGAAACAATATTATATGATTTATTTTTAGCTGAATATTTTTATATAACCTTTTGTCCAATTTGAACCTTACAGAACCTATTTTTTGAACGGTCCGCGGTCTGACGTCACGGGCGAGGTCGAGGGCGGCTAAGGTCACAGAGAGAAGGTCACTACTACCGTCTACACTTTCTTTGTTTCAATAGAAATTTTGACTAATATAATTATAAAATATTGAAAACTTGTTATTTTATATACTTTCGACCGTCTTCATAAGAAAAAAACAATATCTTGTTTTTTTTAAATAGTATAATAAGTTTATTTAATTAAAACTGATTTTGGTAAATTGTTTTATATTTGCGTGTATAAAAATTAGAAATATTAACGATACTTCACCACAGAGTGGACTTGGTATTTAAATTTTTGTGAGGTATTAACCTTATAAAGTGAAAAATCTTTATTTAAATTACCAATACCAACCGAAGTATTTGCCCATATCGAGCAATAAAGTATTTATTTCAAGAAACTGATCCCCTTGATAATATTCTCACCAGTGGGCGTAATAATTTGATCTACATTTTATATGCGTGGGCGTTTGGACCCTTATTTCCGTGGGAAGAAACGAATTTTCTAGTACAATTGTTTACTCTGTCTTGAAGATTTATTAATATAAATTTTAAGATCTTAATGTAATTAAATAGCTTTACTACTAATGTTATGAAAATTTAGTGGTAGTGTTAAAAGAGTCTATCAAAGATTCTTAACAATGATCTGTATTTCATTGAGCTGGTGAGCGCGGGGTGGATCGATGGCACGTGATGACGTCATACCCCCCGCGGGGGTGAGACAACCTTATTTTCAACGTGTATATAATACCAATGTATTTCTGTATTCGACTTTTTTATTTAGAAACCATTATTTAATTTTTTTTGCATGTTCTAAGACCTAAATGTATTACTTTCTTTGTTTTATAAAAAAAAAGTCAGAGATTATTTTCTGTAACCTGATATTCATTGATCTTATTTTTCTTTATTCCTTGAAATAATACCTATATATATATATATATTAGTAGTATGTAGTAGTATGAAAATAGGGATGAAAAGATGTTAAAAATTACCTAACATTCGACAGTTTTTTTTCTTGTTTTAATTTCGGTAAAATCCAGTGTGGATATCACACCAAAAGCTGGGTATTTTAAGTTACAAACAACAAAAACCAAATGGAGTTTCTTCCAAAAGGACAAAGAGGATGTTGATGAGAGACCCGCTTTCATACTCCTCCATAGTAACTTAATTTAGACTAAATAGCAGTTTCATTCACAAATAATGCAAAACCAGCTTAAAAAATATTAAACTATTATAAGTTCTCTTTAAATTTGGCAACCATTTCCCGAACTGCTAATGATCATAGAGAAATGTTTTGTATATTTTAGTAGATATCCTTAAAAAATTAGGGGTTTATGAAAGAAGTTATATGTTAGCAGTTTCTGTTGTATCGACTTTCATTCCGCTGTAGTGAGATAGAACAAAGTAATCTTAGGTTTATTTTTGGTGTTTCCATGTCTACTATATTATTATTGATTAATATTTATATCGACTGTTGGGAAAATCCATAAAAATGTATACTTCACACTGTGTCGTTTACAAACATTTATACTATGGTATTTAAATATTTTTTGAATACAAGAAAATTAATTAGTATTACAGCGAAAGGAATATCCTCAAAGAATTTATTTTTCATTCTTGAATAAGTCAGTTTATTGAAACATAAACTAAAACTTGAATACCCTTCAACGTGAAACCATCCCTGACATTGGATGGCGCGGCGAGGGTGAAGGTTGTGGGGTGTGGGTGTGGGTGTGGGAGGGTGCAGGGTGAGGGTATGAATGGCTGACGTCACGCTGCGCGCGCACAGACCTTGAACTTGATCGATCTTGCACTTGAATGCAGCGTTTCCGTTTATTTTGCAATGTTTGTTTTGGGTTCATAGTGATTGTAGATGTGTTAGTTTATTTATAAGTTTATATATAAAATGTAATGATGTAATAATTTACACTATTCCAATGTATATATTATTTCAAAATTTTTAACACTAATTTTTATTTTTATTACATCATGATTTTGTACACAGTGGGCATCGTAAAATGAAATTATTAGAGCGAATGATGACAATGATGATTAGATTTAGCTTACTTACGGACTGACTACACTAACCTTTTTTGTATTGTAGTAATTGACGATTCAAAAGTGCGTGTAAATGCCTATTTGAATAAAGATATTTTGAATTTTGAATTTTAGATATTTTTGGGTAACTTGCTTATTTTAAGACATCATAAAATACTGGAAATCCGTTTCTATTTAAGGATTATAAAACTTTCGGGAGAATAATATTTTCGTTATTGGCCCTTTATTATTTGACATAATTATATAGAATTTTTTCAACACTTAGTTATGTTGAAAGACATTTGGACTTAAATAAAACCTTCGAAGGAGATACATAGCATTAGGATTTTATGTGTTGTAAAATAAATTCTTGCAAATCCCCGACACAACGGTATCGGTAATACGTCGGGGGGGTGGGGGGGGGGGGTTGGCACCCCGACTACGCTCGTGTATACAACTCTTTGATCTGTAGAGATATTTAAATCATAGTAATTTTAAAAGAACTTACTGCAATTGGACCAAAGAATAAGACTTAAAATATTAGGCATAAGATTTAAATTTAGATTCGAATCTTATTACAATTTAGTTTTCAGTAATACGCATTAATTTTGCATCAAAGCCATTTCTTATATAACCTTATCATTACCATTTTGTCTGTTATCGTCTAACTTCATTACACAAGTACATTTTTTATTTTATTTAATTATATGAAAAACATGATTTAAATATGTACATACAAATTCCTAAACGACCTTGGACTGTGTTACCAACATGGCTGTAATGTTAATACCGCTTTTTATTCTTGTTGATTTAAAACAACAATTTTTTAAATAATTTTATTATCGCATAACTTTAAATTTGTAACACTGACAAACGTCATTTTTGTCATTGTGACAATAATGACGCAAAATGATGCGTTGTGACGTGTGACATGATGTAAGGATTGTACACTTTATTTCAATATCCAATTGTAAGAGCACTATTTGACCCTAAAAATAGTGTTATAATAGGTACACACTAAATGCTCGCTAACAACTTTTTTAAGCGATGTTAGCGTGCTATTTAGCGTATGGTAGATTGGATAGTGTAATGGCAGCCTATAATGAAGACTGAATTCGTTCATCAAATTAAGCTTCGTTTGTAATATAGACTTAGGATTAGTCTACACTAATCTATTTAATATCAAGGGCACAGGTCGCAGGGCCGAGCGTACGTGACAATTGTCTCGTCCTCATTCATTATCTGTGGTTCCATTGCAGTGACCTTCAATATAAGAATTGATGTTACATATTCTTTGTGAGATACCATTTCAAGTCGATCCTAACAAAGAAGACCCGGACATCTACCCAATTAAAGTATCTTTTGACTACATATCTTAGTAATTTATTCTTATAGTTTTATATTGTTTATACGATATTAAAGTTATATACTGTATTATATTGAAAATATCAATTTATTTATTAACATAAATATTGTAAAATTGAAAATATGCAGCATTACACTTCAAAGATTAGATAACTGAGACCTCTTACAAACACTCTTACAAATAGATCGTCTGTTGTTGACAAGTAAAAATGAAATTGGACCTAATTTTGAGAATATGATAAAGATGCATATGTATATAACAGTATTTATATAAAGATATATTATACTAGTCTTATATAATCCGAGAAAATAACAAAAAAGAGTTTTCGGAAAAGGTATGCCATTTATTTTATATATATATATAATGTATAAATCTCGTTAAATATTGTTCACCTAGTATATTAAAGTATTACGTAAATGATAGGTTTATCTTAAGGTGTGTTTGATTACGTACGCGGGAGTGGTCTGTGGTTAAACCATACTTATTTGATAAAAAAACTTTTAAATAATAATATAAATTTCGTAACTGATTACATAACTACTAGATATTAAGATTAAGAGTTTCTAATGGTAACTTTATTAGAGTTTGAAGAATGACTCTTGTTATGTTAATGTTAAAAATCGTCTTATTTCGCAACCATAGACCTAAATCCATGAACCTATTATATACTTATTTACTGGATACTTTATATGGTTTATATACTTTCTTAAAAATGTTTATGTATCAATTGAATAATAAATTCAATCAAAGATGATGCTTATTATAAAACGATTCAGAAAAAAGTCTATGAAAAATGTATTGGAATATTTCAATTTTAATATGTGAAAACATGGATTTAATATCCATTTCCATTTCCATTAAAATTTATTTGTAATATGTCCAAGGCACTAAATTGCGTAGGTGTAGATGTAGATGATGAAAGAAGATGGAGCCAATGTCGCTCCATATCACCTTCCATCATCAGGTGTGTTTGAGGTTCTTCAGACTTTTCTCAAGGGTTTAAATAACACAAAACAAGGAAGAAGATCGGTTTGAATTCGTATTTGGAAGAACAAGGAATATGATACCATAACCACATATCACGGTTACAACGATCAGAAGATTACCACTTACCATCGCTTACTTACTTGGTTAAAAATGAGTAAAAAGCTACAGTTTTTGACAGCATCTTTGATAAGAAACAAATTCCTCATTAATAATTGTTATTATGAAATTAACGATGAAATATTAAACTTTTAAAAGCAGATGAACTCGACGGCAATACCTAGTTTGAAATAAATAAGTTAAGTTAAATAATAATATATTACGTATGTAGTCACGTGAAGAATAAGTGCTTTGATAGTCAATGGTGTTGTGATACTGATAATATTGTTATTAATATCGATTATCAGATAACATATTATCTTAATATTAATGTATGATGTATGCTGTTATTTTGACATCAGCTGTGGTTCGGAAAATTGATGTTAAGAAGTCATTTTAACTCAATATTTTAAAGTAAATGTAATGAAAATTGCAAAATACAAAATAGTAATGTGGGAAATTATTTTCTCGTTTTAATTATTCCTTGAAATGTTTATTAATTGTTGGGAAATGTTTATCGTATTATAATAATAATTTGATGTAATACCTACCGTGTTTTCATAACTTATCAACGGACTGACAGATAACATTGTTTATTATGCAAATAATAATTAAATAAAAATATTATATTATATAAAATGATTATTCTTAGTGCGTATTAGAAAAAGTAAATGTATCTTTTTATGTTTAAATTTGGTAAAAGATAAAATATCTTTTAAGATACGTTATATATTGAAATATCTTTAATCTTTATTATATATATATATTTAAGACGTAACTATTTACTTCAGATAATTGTGCGGTTTATTTGCACGACTCAGTGTTAATTCTGATAGACTAAAGTTATTATATACAGTTTGCCTATATATCTAAAACTATGAAATTTTAGATTAAGGACCATGTATTTTTAAAAGGTGACATTTAATCTGTATGTGTCAGTGAGACAGAAACCTTGGTTATAGTTTTTTCATTCTTATAAAATGTCTCATCCAAAGTTTATTAATTTAGATAATTTTTTGTATATAAAATAATGATCACAATATATCATTTATTACACATTAGTGTTATCAGTGACCACTTATGGCGTGCAGTGGGCGGGTCGCGACCTGTGACCGCTGATAACTAACCGGTTCACTCCAGACGAGTTACTCCACTTGATCACATTACTACATAATGTAACATGTCTAGAATATTGTACGACTTTTGTTATAAAAAAATAATTAAAAAACTATTTAAAATAGAAAAAAAAATGAAGTTTATTAAGAGTTAATTTGTAAAAAAAAATAGTTGTGGCCCATGAGGGGATCGAACCCGCGACCTTCGCGTTATTAGCACGACGCTCTAACCAACTGAGCTAATGGGCCGATGACTCGAAGTGCGAAAATAAGGAAGTGTTCAATGTATTCTCTTAAAAGCTTTATATAATGTAGAAAACTTACTGTTATATGAACATATTTTGCTAAAAGTTTAGTCAACTTCTATCTATTACTTATATTATAATCTGTTTCCTATTTTATCATTTATAACCGTAAAAAACACATAAAAACTTTTTACGACATCTCTATACGTATAATTTATGGTTTATTTTTCTGGAACAGACGGAAAAATATATTTTATTTCTGAACTGACCGTAATGGTTTACTTATTAGCAAAATTCTATTATAAATTATTTAACCGTTTATTAAGTGAATGAGGTTTACTTGTTAGGAAAACTCTATTTTAATATAAATTAATTATTCGTTTATTAAGTCAGTGAGTATCTTATTAGAACTTATTATAATACAACCTAATAAATACAAAATTTTCCATGTAACATTTAATTTAGTGTTCTGCATGCACATTATCTGAGCCTTTGGTATACCAATCGTACTGATAAGATTAGCAACAATGTTATTTACATCACACTGATAACGTAAGCTGGGAGCTGACGTCTGTGTTACATCTGCTATTATTATTATATATTATCTAAAAACACTACCAAAAACATTTTTTTAAGTACTTAACAAATTATTTTGTTAATTGTCACAAGAATTATATAAAAAGTATATCATGATTGTTTATATTTCATGAATAGGTACCAAACAAACAGCGCCCTGACCCAAGATTCAATATGTAGACAGATATCTCGTGTTGACATTCGCCAATCTCGTATCTCTCAAAGCATTTGCGTAAGCGCACGTCTAATCTACAACCAGTATAAGTTGATCTCTCATTTTCGTTTGTTGTATTCGATAAGTGAGTGGAGGGGGAGATCATCTGATATTTGGCATTGTTATCAGTGTGGTAGTCGTCGTGGGATCTCCTTGGCGTCTTTGGCTTCAGTCGGCGGCGGATCGTCGTCGACTCAACACTTCAGTGGAGGGATTTGCGCGTTTTTGACAAAAAATACTTTAATATATATTTTTTAATATGGCCAAATTAAACAATAAATATATCATGATTGTTTTAATACAGTTAAGTTGCTCTAAACCTATATGAGATATAACATAGTAACGAATGAGGTTTTGAGTTGAAATAATTAATATATATTTAATTTAATCATATATAAAAAATATGTTGATTGAAATATTTTTAAACAGCAAAGTTGACATAAAAAATATGATAAACAAACACCGGGAGATAGGACGTTAAATAAACATTGTTGCTTGTTTATTTATAACACTATCTCCCGCGTTCTTTAATTAATGATTTACTCTAATTAATGTATTTACAATAAAGATAATGCTTACTCTATTCTGAAACAGATAATGTTATTAAGTCGAAGTCACGACCGTTGAGTGTGAACTCCTCGAGCAAAACAAAGACACGCGTGGCGCGCGTGTCTCGGTGCGACTTAAAAATAGAATGCACCGCTAAACTACCGACCAGATTACGATCAACTTCCCCGCCCTTCGTGTTATATTAAAATCGTAATCGGGGCACGGAGTACGGAGGTCAAGACGATTTGGTCACCTTTCGCGCCTTGCCGTAAAGACCACGCCCCGGTGTTTGGAGTTCTGCGTTCTAAATTCAAACGTATACGTTTTATTTTTAATTTCAACTGTATTATCCATTTGAGTTAAGCTGCCAGTCTGTTATAATATTATCGTAATATTAGTAATTAATAAGCAAGTTTTGAGTAATTACATACACATTTTAAATAACATTTTCTGTATAAATATAAACAGAAAGTGAGTGTTTGTTAAAAATGTTGTAAAATCGGTAATACAGATATATGATACAATATTCTTCAAACGAAACTCGCGCGAATGTATTGCGCCATCTTTTTTGTTTACCAAAACGCATTCCAGTGGTATAGGGTTAAGGGAAACACGCCCTACTTTATTTGTTGCAAATATAAATAATGTTAACATTTATCTACAACATTTATAGTTTTATTTAACTATTGTAAAACTTGGCATGCGAAAAGTTTAAATATAAACGTTCCTCAAATTTAAAGGAAGCTACACATTACTAATATTAAGAATATATATATTTATAAAGTTTTTATATAACTTGGGTTTTTCGTTTCATCATCACAGCAAAAAGGGTAATAAAAACTGTAAAAAAACATTTACAGTGATAATAATAATATATTATTACCTACATTCAAACAAATCCTGTTTACAATAGCATGCGAGCAACAACGATAACAATTGCGTAAAAACTTCAATGCAGAGGTCATTTGATTTATATATTATTTATTTATTTTTATTTTTTTTATTGACGTTTTTAAACTGTATCCTACTGTCAAGTGTCAAGTTGATTTTGACATTTCCAAGAAGACATTTGAGAGTTCTCAATTTTAAATTTAGAATTTGAATAGGAATTATTGTACTTAATCAGTGAATAAAGGATTAATAGAATTTCCATCGGGTCTTTAGTGGAATATGAAACTGAATTAGGTCTTTTGAGTTATTTTTTTAATTTTAAAGACTTTTAATCAATGTTCACACGTGCCTATATAACATCGTCATCGTCATTTTCCTAAATATCGATTATAATTTACTATTACATATATACCTTGACAGTCATATTTCTTCAGCAATAATTTATTAGCTTTTAAGCTATTTAAAATAAATATATTTAGTACAAAACGACATTAACTATACCTTTAAATGTTTTTATAAAACAATTAAGATTTCCGTCTACAATTTGTAATGAAGTTATAAATGTCCATTTTGGCCAATTGGAATGAAGATGTTAAATAATTAAAAATGAATTATTAAAAATTATTCCTGTATAGAAAGCCACAAATAGATATATATAAAATAAAATGGATTTATAATGTCACTAGCTGCTTCCAGCAGTTTTGTCTGCCGCCTCCCCTCAGACTAAATTCATAAACCATAAATAACAACTAAAATTATATTAAACCAGCGAAGATGCAAATATCCAAGGTATTTCCCGAACTAACTTGACGAAATTATAAATGTTAACAAAAAAACAAAATCGATTTTTAAGTAAAATGTATATGAAAATAAATGTTTTAAAAGTTATCATGAATAATAACATAAACTACACACAAAAATAATTTTTAAAGAATTTTACATTAATTTTTATACACACTAATTAAAAAAAGAAAATTTTACAAAATATAAAAAAAATATTATACTCAGCAAGACCCAATAGATGTATTTCGATTATATAAAAAAAATCCCTACAAATTTTCAGGATTTTTCCTATTCACAGACATCCATTCATACATCCATCCATCCATCCGAGAAAAGTGAAAACAATACAGAACGAACAAAGTTCGTTAGTGAAAATATACATATATATACATATTTTTAGTTTTATTGTAATTATATTTAGGCCAAATAAGTTCAGTTTTCCCACAAAAAAAATGGAGTGAAGGACACCCAAATGTTGAGTTCAGTAATGAGCTAACATTTTTTGTTTTTTTTTTAGGGTTTTTAAGATTTTTTTTTCAATTTTCCTCTATTAAAAACCTTCCTCAACCTCCAAAGAGTATATAACATAATGACATACTGGTCCTGTCATTGAAAATTTATTTTTTGACCACGGAAAAATCACTTACACACACATATATATTTATATATATATATATATATATATATATATATATATATATATTATTTAATAATAAGTATGACCACTGAGTTATGTAATAACTTTCATTGAAGGCTTCACTGGATACAAGTATTACACAATAATAACAAAAATCTGTTAATGTTACATAATATTTGCTCAAACAGGATAAAGTATTTATCAAAGGTCGCCCTCAGATTGTTTATACGCAATTTAGATTTATAATTATAGGATAAGAATTAAAAAGTAGTCAAACAAGGATATAATAAAGATAACATGTTCAAATAAAAGATAATTTTAGTATTTAAGAAATAATTTCTAATTATACTATTATAAAAATAATAATGTCAACAGAAGCATGATAGAAAAATTTAAGTCGTAGAAATTATAAAAATTTCTTTATCAAGAAATGTAAATTATTAAAAGTGTAATACACTCCAAACAATTTAAATAGTTACTAAGAAGTGAGCGGATGTATGAATAACAAGAATGGTGGGCGCGTCAGACGATCACGGAGAGGCAGCGTGGCGTCTGACGTCATCCAACGTCATCGCCACAACGCAAGCCATTATCGACCTTAATCCAAGGTGTTAAGACCTACAACGCATGTTAATTGTGCAACACGTACTTTTCCATTCACTATACGTAAGTGCAGCCGTGATGAACAATATTTTCAAATTTGGAATTTCTTTACCTCACAGACGTACATATATTTTTTATAACCAATCAGATTCTTAAATTCAAAATTAGAATGGCTTTGTTCGCTACAGGAACAAAAAGGCAAGTGCAAATGTCGGGGCATTATCATATTGTAAACATACCGCGATGTATGTCCGGCCGAGGCTATAAAAGCGATCGCGGCACGGTCTCCGCGCCCAGTGCGGATCGCACGGGCACACTGACAACAGCTGATAAAGAACAATTGACCAAACAAATAAATTTGTTTTGATGAACTCACCGACAGATAAGACAAACTGGTTAGCTACTGTAAAATAAACGCAATAACGATAATGTTTTCATATGAATCACCTCTCCTTTCTCGTACAATGGAACCGGTTATAGCATTAAGTGACAATTACCTCACTTCTAATAAGTCAATCAATAGTATCAATAAAAGCCATCGACCCACGTATGAATCATCTCAAGGCATCTTCAAGACAGATAAATTAAGATAACAGTGATAAGGAAGCAAACATAGTTATAGGACTTACTCATCCCAAATTGTAACAATGAAACTTTTGGATTACAACTTATAAAGCCAGACAGAAAGGTCTGTAGGTCAAGGTTTGATATATTGAAAAAGACAATTATAAACAAATTATTTGTGACCCTTAAATATCCTTGGTAGAAATTGACCCACATATAAAATTTTTCTTGAACTTAACCTTCGGTTCTAGTGTACTTGCTTCAAGCAGACACTTGATAAATATGACAGTTAACAATATCAACATTTACTTTCTATTATTTGGCAAAGTCAATATAGATAATATTAAATTTAGATTAACCTAATCTAATCTAGTATTAAGAACTACTTATTTTACGATATTATTATTTTATTTTTAGTTCAACTTCATTCATATTTTGTGCACGCTTCTTAACACTATACGATTCGTCTCTGACGTCTCTCAAACCAAAAACATTGAATCCCGTTAAAACAGTTCCTGGTTTGTAAAATATGACTGCCGCAGTGAAACCACTAAAAGGGACATTGGCGTGTTTAGTCACGCTACTGAGACATCATGCATACCTAAACGTACTACAAAAATAGGTCTTAACACAAATAAATAGGATACATTTTAGTTTGAATATCTTACCCGGTATTTTCGATTCGATTTCTGAACACGTAATTCTCTTTTTATTTATTCAATTTTGTGTCTTATTTTAAATATATAGAGTATGTTTTCGCTCGTTGTTAGTTTCAGTGGTGAATTGTTGTGGTTGTGTGTCAATGTTGCAGTGCGGGCGCGGCGGTGACGTCACGCGCACGCCGCCAGCGCGTGGCACACCCACTGGCGCCCGCGCTCAGCGCTCAGCGCTGGCTTCGATGCCAAAGTATGCGAAGCGAAACGCGCGTTGGTTTGCGAAAACTATACAATATTACGCATCATATTCATAGACGAATGTAATTGACATAGTTTTTTTTAAATATTTTCTGTTTCTCTTGTGTTTGGAATTTTTCGTAATTTAAAGATAAAATAGATTTTAAAGTCAATAATTGTTTATGTTGTTATAGTTATTAAAGTCCATTCATTGGGAAAGTCCGTCATATATATTTTGGGAGTTTACTCTGTCCAAAATTATTTTGATCATCGGAATATTACCGAGTGTTATAATTTGCTCCAAGGTTTTAAGTTCTAGAATACTATTCCGCAATATTATATCTCAAGACAATATGTGAATGTCTACATTATTTATATATATATATTTTGTTATTTTGTTTTGGCTCAACGTATCAACAACTGTATTTTTAAGTGTTTTCTTCCTCAGAGGTGTTGAGGTCGGTATTATTAGCAGATAACGAGAATGAGGTAAACATAATATTTAATATATTATCTTGGTAAGTGGGTAAATTCAGTTGTTTCTAGGTATTCATTAATAAATTTTTGATCTCTCATTATTAATTTGACTCATAGAACGAAATCTCATAGTTTTATATAAAATTTCTGGTAAAACATACAACAAAAACATGTAACATTATATATAATATTAATTCTGTATTGCGTTTTATTTTACATTATGTATTCATTTACCTTGAATATGTAGTTTTTCATAAACCTATTGTTTTCAATTATATTATTTATAATTTCTATTTACTAGTTTGTACAGGTTACTGTAAGTGTTGAGATTGTGATACAAATATAAAAGAAGCGTTAAAAACTAGAGGAAAAACATAGTTAAGTGACGCAAATAAAAATATTTTTTAAACATATTACATTTAATATTAAGTTATTATATAAAGTTTAACATTTCTTATATGTTACGTTATTTCTTACATGTGTATGGTTGTGTTGAAATGTTTAATTAATAACAACTAGTAATAAAAAAATATATTTTATAATCTGTTATAATTTTGTATGGAAAATTATAAAAAAAACAGTTATACTTAAGACATTCTTTCCAATATGGACGATGACGCCCTTTTTTGGACTAGGAAACCTAGAGGGTGGCGGTATTGGACCAGGATCAAATTGGGGGTTTTATTGTGATGTTGATAATTGTTAATTTTGAATAAAATATATTCTTAATATTGTAAAGTTGTGTTATTGCTCTGGTAAGTGTCAGATTTTCTAAGTTTGTATTAAAATAAATAAATTTTGTAACCTCTGTGTTATGGTGTTATCCCGTGACGTCAGAGCATAAGATGGCGGATGGGTTTAGGGTCTTAAAAATCTGTGGAAAGCCCACACACACACAAAATAACAAATTTAAAAAAAGACAACATGTATTTGAGAATCTCATATTATAATGAATTGGATATAAAAATTTAATTGTAAACTGTCTACGTGTCTGTCGTCATTTATCATTATATTTTTTACCTCTATTCGTCTTTTGTCATTAATTAATTAATATATTCATTACCATTCAACGATTTCTTATGCAATATAACTTATTTAGCATCTTTAGCATCTGTTTCTCTGTTCCTGAGGACGGTGGAGGATCTTCAAATTCTCTGACTTCTGAATTTAATACCATGATGATAGTTTTAACAAACGTCATAGTAATAACGTGTCCGTCACGCGGAGGGAGCGTGTCGTGATGACGCAACGTGACGCCTCCGATACGACATAAGGTTTTCCCGACACGGTTATATTGATGGACATATAAGGACACTGATTTTGTGACTGTCCCGTATTATTCATGGATTTACATTTTTTAACTTTATGCATGAAATTAATCAATGCATGAAATTTTACTTTGAATCAATCAAATATGTAACACGAAATATTTCACAAATAAATGAGTCCGGAGTTCGAATCCCGGTCAAGGTAAACTCGTCTTTATTTGAATGTGGACATTGTTTATAAAACTTTGTAGTTCGCAGACACATTTATAACCTAAGGTAAGTTTCCAACAATACTTACTATTTTTTTTAATAGAGGAATCCAGGTGTATATACAAGATCAAAAAAAAATCTTTTTATTTTTCATTGTCAAAGTTACCAACGCTCAGAAAGTTTTTTGCCACAGACGTGAGAAGAGGTGGCAAGAACTCAGGCATGTCTGGTTCCTTCTTTAACGACATTCTTAAGACCTAAATTACATAATATATCTTGAAGGATGGATATAAGGAGATATATTTCTCAAGATTTTTTTTAAATTTATTAAAGAATAACATCTGAACGTTTACTGGGATCTGGTTGAAAAAGTGTACACGTTGATAAAGCAAGCTTGTATTTATCCTTCGTATTAATATGACATATATGACTGAGTGTAATAAAATTATCTGTATAATGCGCATTTAATATTAAAAATATATATATTAATTGCCTAAAGTTATCTGGTAGGTATCTTACGTACTTTATATTATAACATCAGTGATCTCCAGGTCATCAACGGTCTGTGATGACTGAGGTGATGATCAGGTCTCTCACTATCAAATGTCCCTAACGTACAAACTAATAATTTAGTTCCCTGAAATCAAGTCTAAGTTCTGTAGGAAAAAAAATATACATTGTTAAATCATTCACAAACTAAAATACTTAGTGTATCTATTTTTTATATTAAATAATGATCGTCCAAAAAAATGATATCAAACATCCGTATCGCTTTAAGATGTATTTCTTTACAATATAAATCTTTATAAAAACTCGACATATAATAGTTTCTCGGTACAACAGCAACAGCACGTAAACAACTCCGTAACCTCGGTTTCCGAGGAACGAGATTCGGGTTTGTTTACAATTTGTATTTTCCGTAACACTGAGAATTTCATTGAAATCTATTTTTATTATCTTAGAGAGTTTTCTTTATATTTTTTATTCTTAACACACAAAATTAGTCAAGTACCTGTCTATTTATTTATTTGTATTATTAACAATTAATTAGTTTAATATATATATATATATATTATAAGTCTTAAAAAATCTACCAACGAACGAACACATATATATATATGATTGTAGACCACATTATAATAATACCTCAAATAAATTACTACTGTAATATGTTTCGTCTGATTTATCTGCGCGTGTCTGAGTACAGCGTCCCATTCCTATATGAATGAATTTCATTACGCATATATTTAGAAACTGATTCGTTTCATATCTAAATGGACAAATTAGTTGGCGTATATAATATTATGATAGAATATTAATTATTATTAATTTTATATAAATACAAAACTGGTTTGGTGTTTGTGCGTATATTATATATCAACTGCGTCTTCGTCTGTCTGTCATCAGTTCATATTATCATAATATTAACTAAGTTTTATAATAAAAAAATTATGTAAGTTAACTTAAATAATTTACCAATACTACCTTCATAAAGATATGTCTGTTTGTTTTTGTATTGATATTATACTCCAAAACCATTTTTTTTTCGAGATACAAGAGATAATTATATAATTAATTTGAATACGACAAAAAAATGAAATAATTTTTTATATTTTTTTGTTACTATTTTTTTCTATGTAAGTAGCTTATATTATTATGGTCAATAACTATAACCATAGCAAATTATATTAAATTTCCTCTAAAATAATCTTGTGAAGACGGATAAACAAACACATTTAAAAACTATTATTATTTTTTTGTTATATACGGATAATGCAATTAACGTATTAACAATTCTTTATATCTTTCCTCGTTATAAAGCTGTGGTTAAACAAGACTTGTAATATTATTTGTAATATAATAATAATATGTAATATCATAATTCACATTCATAATTAGTTTTGTGTAAACTACCCTTTATTTAAATCTTAATGACTTCACATTCATAGACTGTAAACAAACATTATCAATACTAGTTTTATGATATGTGTATGGCGAACAGACAACACCTTTAAACATATATCAATATATATAATATAGTATGTGACCATCATTTTGTAAATTATGTTGTTATTTTTTTTTAATAAAACTTAGGGACCCGTATGAAGACTAACTATTATGAGTATTAAAATATAATGTACACCTAAGTCTGTTTTTACACGGTTTTGATATAACACGGTTTGAAAATAAAATATTTTTAATTTTTTTTACACGATTTTATTCCATTTAGCACAATTTAAATTTTCTTGGGCTTAATTTGTTTTTGTCAAATTTAATTTTAACGAAATGTGTTCATATCACAAATTTAGGGGAATTCCCTTTTTGTGCATACAAGCAAATTTACTTACTGCAATTGAAATGTGTTAATATTTTGTGAATGATCTTTTTTATCTTTAATAACTATGCTTGTAAAAATAAACATTGTACATGTGATTTAATTAAATAAACATGAATACTTGTTCTTAAAAAATCCTTGTTTTTCACTAATTTTAATAAGTTTTAGAGATTAGGAATCAATCATCTATTTTTGCATACGATCAATGTCTTTTTTTACACGGTTTTTTCTGGAAACAATCTACCGTGTAAAAACAGACTTAGGTGTATTAAGAAATATAATTAATTATCATATTATATAATAAAATAAATGTGTTATTATTTATATAAATGTGCCCAATTGTGATGAAACATGGAGAGGATGCCAAAATAATATAGTCAAATAAGAAACGTTAAAATACTTTAATTGAAGTAACTTGATGTTAAATGCATTTTCTTAAACTACGCAAATATTTTAATAAAAGCACGATATATTAAAACTAAAGACGTGTATGTCTAGTGGTTAGTACGCTGCGAAATTTTAATGTGTCGTGGGTTCGATTATTACACAGAACAATTTATGTGATCCACAATTTTTTCTGAGTTTAGTTGAGTACTTTGCGTCCGTTAATCCCCCCTATTACATTTCGAATACGGAAAAGGTTTTTTTTTATAAAAGAAAAAAATCTTGATTAAAGAACCTTGAATGGTTATACCAACTTAACTGATTTAAATGTAAATGTAAAACTTCACAATTAACACGTTAACTTACCTTATACTTAACTAGGCACGCTACAGACGTAAGACACTATTAACAGTTTTTTGACCATCATTTCTAAACAGAATGGCATATTTTAATTCTGTTTTTTTAAAACATGCCCGTTCCCAAGCTCAACAGCTCTGCTTATTTTCATTAAAATCGTTTCAGTAGTTTTTCAGTGATGCTTCAAAAAGAAGTTTCCCAAACAGTTAAGAACTTCGGTTACGCTCAGCTCAATAAAAATATTATATAATGTAAATTAATATTGTCATTGTAGCTATCATCTTATTTCATTATTATCACTTGTATCATCATGATGATTGATAGAGTAAGTGGTTTAGTCGCTTGGACACCTGCAGGTATTGGACCACACAGAAATCTTGAGGACAAATGTTTGGATTTTGATGATTTCTAGTTTTAATAGGATAAGTTTAGTTTAATAAATCCTTTGAAAAAGATAAAATTGTATGAAAATCCCGTTAAAAAGTTGAAACAGACTGATTAATATGAAAAAAGAACATTAAAGTATATCAACCAAAATTATATTTGTCGTAAGTTTGTAAGTTTCCTTATAAGCTAAGATTCGTTATCTAAACACACATGTTTGAAAATATTATTATACCTTAATAATATTTTTATTAGTTGTGACAATATTTTGTGTTGAAACCGGAAAAAAATGTGAACAATTTACATTAGACCAGTTATGTGTATTGTTGGAATTACCAGTTTTGAGGCAATTTATATAACATTAGTGGTAATAATAACATTTTGTAGATAAAAACTCAACTAGAGCTGTTTATAACATGAAGGTGCTATATAAGATCCAAGAGGTCCAGGTGGTAAGTGATGCTGACCCCAGTCTAAATACACATGTGATTGGGGAGAGTTGTAAGAGACCAGGAAGGGAGGGAGTTTGGAAATCTGACTCGTTCAATCTACTTCATACGAAACAGTCATGGTAATACTCTGGTCGAAGTCCACTACGAGATGAACTCAGATATCTTCAGAACCACTTAAAGATGGAGAGACTAACTTTACGATGGTAAATAAATCAAAATAGATATTTTTATGTATCATTAAGTTTACCTGAAATTGAATAGAAATCAAATATTAAATGACGTGGTTTTAATGATTATGATGTACAGATAATTTAATAGAATTAAAAACAAATAATCACCGAGCACGTGATTCACTAATACGTCTTATCAGTAATCCTTATCAGTTGTTATCAGTGAACCGGTTCTATAATCAGATGGAACTTGGAGATGGAACAAGTCATGTTTATGATTGTGTTATTACGTCTGGTGTTACGATAGCTAGGTACCTAATGTTTACATACTTTGCATGTCTTTTTATTTTATTTTTTTGTTTTGATACTTACCATACGTATTTTTTTTATACTACAGAAAGATCAGTCACTATTTTTGGGTAAAAAAATTGTGCGGTATATATTTTTTTACTTTTAATATTGATATAAAAAATTGTTTTAAAAAATGGCGAATTATCATTCCCTTTCATTAGGTCTAATAAAAAAAAACATCGCTTCAAACATGGCAGGCATTGACAGAAAGAAAATATAACAATAAAAAAAAAAACATAATACATAGCATCCCGAATATATACAAATAAATTTAATAATAACAGACATACAAATTATTTTGGTATTAATTATATATACCAAATTCAAAGCTGATGATTTGTGTAATATATATAACTTTCCTCGCGACGTCAAATCACGTATAACAACCGTGGTGTGTCCGTGCGTGTGTCGTGATTGTTCCTCTAGCCATACAATTATCATATTTTGATTACTTGCATTACTCGTTATCATATCATTATCACTTCAATGATCAGCCAAAATATTAATACCAGTTTTCAGCCAGTGACGCAAACGATTTATTATATCATTGATTTATTATTATTATACACGAGGGAACTTCCCGGCCCGAAGGGCCGAAAAGGGTCAAATGTCAAATATGAGTTTGGCACCCACCCTATTTTGTAGCCTGATTCATTAGCTTTTTTTTGATGTATTACACATTATTGTGTGATTTGTGGGTGATAAGTGATGCGCGTGCATACAGAGTCAATTAGCTCGTTATTATATAGTAAGGATTATATATAATAATAAGAAGAAATAAGGAATTTTTAGTGATAAGACCGACTCAAAAAATACTAAACAAGCAAATAAATCCAGGTTTAGAACTCTATTAACACTAAACCTACCGAGTACCCATCAAATTGACCGTTCTTAAACTTTTGTAAAACTTACACATTCTTAAACGTTATAATATCGTTATCAAACTACATGACAATTCTTAGAATATGCATATAATATGGTCTTCACTCTTAACTTTTAGTTATTTCCATTATTACCTGCGTTATATAATAAAATAACTCTTAATTACCAGTCAATTTGACGGCGTGCGGTAGGAACAGGTATACAAGAATTGTCGGTAGGTTTAGTGTTAAACTGTTGTTATAATTTAATGACAATCTTTTGTTATAAAATGGCGGCACAACTGTCAATCTGACTGTAGTCAGACTACTATCAATGGTTATAGTACTTTTAAAAGAGTTATAATCGTTCCTATAATAAAAGAAAACAAAATAAATAGTTAATAACAAACTAATTTATATAACTTTTGTTAAAAAAAGTAAGATATTATATGTTATAAGACACGAAAACTCAAACTGTTTCTAAACAATAAATTTACCAATAGTTTACCAAACTCGCTACCAGATAATAATTAATATAACTGAAAACAAAGATATAAAAATATATTTAAAAAGTAATATTCGAAACATAAATTTATAAACATTACATTTGTGTAATTTCAATTATAACAGAAAACCGTTACTAAACTATTTTTTAAACATTTACATTTTTACCTTCTTAAGTACATTTTGATTCATAATATTTGCGAAAAGTTCGTACACTCGACTATGCGCTCTATATAATTATATATAAAGCATAAAATCAAAGACCTATTGTATTGTTAATAATAATGTATTTTACTTAAAATAATTATCTATATATTGTTATATCTCTGACACTGACAAAATTTTTACTAAAACATCAAAAAGTCTCACTAAAATTAACAAACATTAAAATAATAAACCTGTTATTGCAAAAATTTGCGACTTCATTTACTTTCATAATAGAACTCAAATGAAGTCACATTTAAAAATTATGTCTTCAAATAAATGTAATTAAAATATCGTTAAATGTAAATAAATATTGGTTCATTAATTTTGACTATGTGTGTGTAAAGATGTGTCAACAAAATACATGAAACTAAGTGAGTTACAAGATTTTCATTTAAAATCTCTTGATGTGAAGAGTTGTTTCAAACTGATGGCTTCATTTAAATTAATCATTCTATTCATTTATATATTTTTAACATTAAATATAGGACATTTTATGTTACAATAGAAAAATAGATTTAATATATTTTTTTACGTCTTTATATCTAGACGCTTCCATTTCTATTATGTTTAATCAAAATCGTTTTAGGAAAATCATTCAATAATTAAGAAAGGTAATATTCAGATTATATTAATTATTATTCTAGAAAAATCTTTTGAGAACCATGTTTTAAAGATATATGTAATGCATCAAAGATTGTATATGATTATGTCTGAAAAACATATTATTGTGCATGTATAAATAACAAGCTGTGCCCTCGACTTCGCACGGAATGTTTACCTAAATAATAGTAGGGTAAGCTACTCCGTTACATCAGCTATCCGCCAGTTAAAGTCCTGTTACAATTGGTCCAGGAGTTTCAGAGATCAGGTGGACCAAATAGACAGACAAACATATTAAAATGTTTTTTTTTGTGCAGGTATCGTATACTTTTATATGTATTTAATGAAAAGCTGTTAATTTAGAATTACAAACAGAAACTTCAATTAATATATATAAAAAAGTTGTTTCCAGCCATTCAATATTTACTGATTTCGAAACAAAATAGTATAGAATAATTTGATAAATGACTCGACAGAAATATACAAAAATAAAGTTTTTTGAAAACAATGTTTTATCACACCACGTGATGCGTGTCTCGCTATCACTCTGGAGACACGCGCCTGTGATGTGATGAGACAGATTTAGTTATTATTATTACTTTTGTTTAATATTTTATTACTCGTTGCTATGGTATTTGGTGTCACAGACATTGTTTGTCTATAATTCTTTGTTATACAGATAAGAATGTATAAATTCATTTTTATGACGTCATTTAAAAATATAAATCTCAATTTATTTATCATCATTTCGATCCTGACAGTCATATGTCATTTTGATTTTGAAAATTTTCAATACATTTCTTATACTTAAAATTTATTATACCAAGTAGAAATAAGTTACTTTATATATCATTCAGTTTGTAGTTAAAATAATTTTGTTTTAACATTTCTTGTTTTTATGAATTAATTTTTTTTTTCTTGGTAGTGAAATATCGTATTGATAAGGGTTATCAGTAGGCGGGCCAGAGCGAGCAGCGCCAGTCGCTCGCCGGCCGTCAACTTCACGTATTCAATATTTACAAATTTATCAAAGTTATCTTTCGCGAGTGTAGTGTTGTGAAGTGGAAAAGAAACTACAATTTTCATATCAATCAGTTATATTTTGAACTTACAACTAGACAATAACATAGACTTAATTGTAACTACTTAAGTAGTTGATAGGACAGTCTTAATTGAGTGCTAAAACTAGGTAACGATCATGAGATCACAGTCGTGTCGCTCATTGCGCGACGGAAGTGACGGGAACGAGGGGTGTGGATGGAAGGAGTCTGAGAACTGGGGCCGGAGCTCGCTCTTTAGCGTGTCTCTTGACGTGCTTCGCGAGGTGATCCGACCGCATGAACCGGCGGTTGCACACCCTGCAGCCGAACTTCTTCTCGCCGGTGTGCGTTCTCTTGTGGCGGGATAGCTCGTCCGATCGCGAGAAGCGTCTCTCGCAGCCGGGCCACGCGCACCTGAAGGGACGCTCGCCGGTGTGCGTGCGTGCGTGGGCTTTCAAGTGTGAAGATTTGAAGTAATTTTTTCCACAGCCCGGATATGAACATTCATATAGTCGTCTTCGTACGGGCGCTGGAGCGACCAGCCAGAGCGCGGTAGTGGGGAGTAACGCGCCCGGAACTAACACTGCTGGAGCGGGCCGGGGGGCCAGCGGAACCCAGCCCGGCATCGACGCTGCTGGAGGAACTCTTTCCTCTTGTTTACTGTCTGGGTGAGGTGACGGAACTCGCGCCTCCACTGCTTTAGCGGGAGGGCTAGGGGGAGCGGGTTGACTAGGAACTTGGCTGGCTATGTATTTGGCTTGTGAGTAACTGTGGCCGCGATTCATTTTAAATTTGAGGGTTTTGAGGATGTTCATGTTTGGTGGCGGTGGTAGTAATGGTTCCGGACTGCAGGTGCCGTCTTTGTTTGCTCGCATTATAACTGAGGGTCGACAGCAGGGCTCCGGGGGTGGAGTGGTGAGTAGCAGGCGGTTGAGTTCACACCGCGACCTTTTGCTAAATTCATCCTCGCCTTCAGAGTCCGAGGGCTGGGGTGTGATAAGGCCTGCAGGCAAAGGAGATTCCCGAGCGCGCTTGAGTGCCGCCTTCTTGAGAGGTAATTCCACCTGTAGACAAATAAAGAAAAACATTAGTAACCGTTTACTGCGCGACTGCGACCCGAGCACGCGCGGGCTGCGTGCTCGTCGGGGACACTGGTACAATACTTTCCATTACTCAAGGTGTAATAATTTAAAATGTTTTTTTTTTTATTTTTAATTTTTTTGATATAAATCTTAATATTTTTTAAATCACTAATAAAAATTGTAAACAATGCCAACACTCACTTTAGCATCCATCAACGGCGGCGTTGAGGGTGGAGAGAGAGGTCCGCAAACATCGAGTAGGGTAGACATTTTGATTATTCTTTCATTCAACAATAAGAAACTTTCTTTTTTAATTCACAAAACTTGCGGTGTTTGTCCGCGCTAGTGCACTAGAGAACCGTGTTATTCCGTCGGCGATCGGCAGACGAATAAACCGCTTCGCGAGCGCTCGAGGTACGAGGCACGGGATGACGCGGGGCGCGGGCGGCGGGCGGCCAATGGGAGCGGACGGCGCGGCTAGACTGGCCAATAGCAGGGAAGCGATCACGCACCTCGCGCGTGCCGGCGCGTGGTGTTCACGTGCACAGCGAGTGACGGGTCGCAGAGCGGCGTGACGTCACCGGCGCGCCCCCGCGTGACGTCGCGCAAGGTCGCCGCAGCGCTGCACGCCGCGCAGCGTCACGTCACCACAACACTGCACCGAGCAGCAAATTCGAGTGTCAACGACCTACGCGCTGCACAACAACAAAATCCACTAGAACATACCACCTAGTACATACTAAACCAATAACAACACATTATGTACATTTGTAACGTACATATGAATGTTCTAGATAGTAAACAGTGTTATCGCGAATGTTGTAATCAGATATGCGTTTCTCACAGATGTCTGTAATTAATATTAACTATATATTTTATTTCAGCCTTGCATACATTCAAACAACGAAAAATAATAACGAATATGTGCCCTCTTACATGTACATAAGACTATTAATACATAACGAGTAAGTCTTCCCACGGTCTATCTTATCAGCAGTGGATAACAAGTGCACACTTGTTATATTTTACAAAAATATTAGCTTCTAAAATAAAAACCGTAGAGATAAAAATATATATTATTCACAATATAACCATTTTGAACTACAATCTTAGACTAAAACACTTTTAACAAACGAATAACCTCAAGTCCAGATTACTATATTAAAGAAATCTATCAATAATTGTTTCATTATATTCTTGTTCATTAAATTCGAAATTCAAAAACAAATTCTAATAACAAATATTTTAATGAATAAAACTAAACTAATATCAAGTGTAAAATAAAGAAGCTTATTTTGTAAGTGATTCATTGTAATTGCGAAGGTCGGTTGCGCGCAGACGTGAAAGTCTCCCACGCGGTCAGCGAGTGATCGGGCGTGGTGCGAGTCACGAGCGAGCGCGATACTTCATATTTATATATACTGATTACTTTTATTAGTCTCTATCCAATATATGTAAGCAATATAAACAAAAAAAAATTATAATACAAATTTGTGGTAAAGGCTGTGGCTGCAGCTCATAAATCTGCCTCATTCAAGTCACATATCACAAAAAATCAAAATAAAATAGTTGTTACAGTTATGTTTCATACAGCTGTATTTTTAAGTTCGCCTTTCTTGTATCCTTCATCCTTCTTCAAGCTTCATAGGTGGCAACAAGTTTACAAATCTTAATTTCCGCCTATGTCTAAGACCGACGGCGTCACTTGATCTGGTGACCCTTTTGCTTATTTGCCACTTCATAGAATGAAAACGAAAAATCTCAGAAATAAATAGATGCCTGAGGTTTCTATACAAGACATGAATATCTTAGTATTTCTAAAATATAGTATAAAGTATATTTATTTATAAAAAATGGATGTTTACTTACAATAAACATTTAAAATCCACACCATCTTCTACTTAATTGTCGTTCCATTATCTATTAATGTTATCTATTGCAAAATATATATATTGTATTCAGGTATTAATATATTTTTATTATACCAAGATGTTATTAATAACAGTTGTGAGCAATTTATTCATTTAATAACCGACCAGGAAAAGATATAATAAAATTGTTATATTTAAACATTTTTTATCAGTAATCTATGAATGTATAATGTATAATGTAAACTTGTACCACACTACAATGCAGTTATTACGTATGTGTGTGTAATTAGCGTACGTGTGATAAGTATAACTCTCATGGTTGTGGTGTGGTAGTGACGTGTGGGATGAATCACTCGTGATGCATAGTGATACAATATCCTAGCCTATATCATAAAGACCTGGAATATGTGTCTGGAATGTTTAAAATCTGTGGGCACGGTAAGGGCCCGGCTGATAACGGAATGCAGCGCAATTCGATTTCAATTCGATTTCAATTTCGATCAGGATAATACTATATTGTTGAAATATATCGCGTTTTTTATTTTCTCTGTATTAGTTTGTATTTCAAAATTTTTTTCATACATTCATGAAAAGTACTGGGTTATTACTGTCCTTGAAAACTTATTTTGCCATAAAAGCTATCCAAGACCAAATAACAAAAATGTTACTATAACTCCCAACCTTCAGTAAAGCGTGATAGAAGTTTGTATATACTAATATGTAAAGTTTCTTTCATTTGTTATGAAACTAAATCGGTATATAAACAATGAAAAGAGTGGGGTCATGGCTGAGCGACTTGCATTTAAAATGCAATGCATGCCACCTCCATCTGACGTCACAAAAAGAAAACAAGGAAAGTGGAGATAAAAAGAGTATTACAAAAATAGCTGAGGTCAAAAAAATACAGTAAAGGAAAACAACAAATAATAAATTTACAATAATAGTTTTTCATGTAAGATATGTTGCCAAAATTCAGGACTTATTAATGATATTGTATTTAAAAATACATCTTTTATAAAAGGTCAAAGACTTTACAAACCCTAGTTTGGTCGAAAAGTGTGTCTCCGACTAGATGGCGCTTTCATAAATTTTTTAACAGCATTAAAAATATTTGTGGCCGCTTTCCATTTCGTTTTATTATACTGTGACTGCTACAAATTAAATCAAAATAATCTAATGAATTAACTTGGTGATGATCTTTTGCTAATAATATAGTGAATTAGTTGTTTTGATATTTATTCAGGATAGGATTAAATATATTATTCAAATAATGTTAAATGCCTTTGAATACTATCGATATAAATATCTACGATATATTAAATACGTAGTTGTTACTAACTTATTTAAATTTTATTGTTTAGCACCATCTAGTGTCATTTATAAATAACTGTTGTATGACAGTTTTTAGTAAATGGCTTAACTAAGTGTTAATTTACTTTTTGTGTAGATGGAGCCACTGAGGATCAGATTTTTAAGAACTCGCTTTGCTGTAACGACATAAATTGCTGAGTGTTTTGCGGATTAGCGTAAAGATATATGAATGTTGTTTTGACTTTAGCGCAATAAGCATTTATAAAAACACTTAAAATAATTGGTTATAAAATATAATAAAAGAAACATAAATAAATAGGGTATGATAAAGTTTAAAATAACTATTAATAGATTGACTGTAATTTTCTAAGATATATCATGGATATCGGGAACGCTCGCGGTTTACTAGAATTTGTAAAAATATTTTTCAGTCTGTCAGAATTTCTCTCTATAGAAAAATAAAGTTATAAATATATAAATGTATAAATATAATACTTAACTAAGGCTTTATATAGAGACCAAAACCAGTTAGGATCTTAATAAAATAGCATCAATGAATATAAAGACAATATTTAATACCATACCAGTTCTTCAATATGATATGTCCCATGGAGTATGGAGTGTGGAGAGATGTCTTCATCTTGGATCTTCTTACATTACACAACAGCTGGAGTTAAAAGTCATTTAAATGAAAAGCCAAAAGTCCTTTAAAATGGAATGGGAAAGGAAATGTTTGGTAGAAATAGCATTTTTGATAAATATATCTAAATCGTAAATTAATAGGTATAGATAAAAGTTTTTTAACAAATATTTTAATATTATTTTGTCCTTTTGCATTAAATTTCACCAAAGAAAGGGTGAGAAATTAGATTCTTCATCGACTTATTAAAGACTAGTTGTGACTAGAGACGTCATTTGCTCTTCCCTTTTTTTAAAATATTACACGTAAACACCAATTTTGGTATCCTAATAAACATATTTAAAATGAGTATAAAATTTGATAATTTACTGTATATTATAAATTAAATTGTTTGTGGCAAACACGATGTTTGATCACAAACAAATTCACATGTACACATGGGAGCGAGCGGAAGAAAGAAGTATGATTGATTTATTCCTAGTGGACCAGCGTATTCGAAGTCAAGTTATGGACACGCGAGTGTTCAGAGGTGCTGATCTGGGAACGGACCACTATCTAGTCGTTGCTAGAATAAGAGGTTTGTTCGCAGGTTGGCGCAGCCGCACGACGTGTCCAAGCTTGCCGTCGAATTATCGCATAAGAAGCTGGAAGCTTCAGGATCCACCGATCAGAGAGGAATATCAAGAGAGGGTTTCCAAGAAGCTTGAAAGCTATGATTCTGGAAATGAAAGTGTTGAACTATGCTGGCAGAACCTTAGGAATGGTATGGTGAAAGTAGCGACAGAAGTATGTGGTAAAAGGAAAAGAGGTTTTAGTAAAAAGCGCGATGAATGGTGGGATGATGAAGTGAAAGACGCTGTAGAGTTAAAGAAGAAAGCATGGCTGGATTATAAAGCCTCTGGTAAGGATAAAAGTATGAGAGAGATAAGAAAAAGAGCGTACAAGCTGCAAAAGCACAAAACGAAAGCACTTATAAAGATGAAGCGTGAAAATTCTGAGAGAGAAAGGGATGAAAGGTTGACGAACAACTTCCGGGAAAACACGAAGCTTTTCTGGCGAGAAGTTAGTGGTTCCCGGGGTTGTTCGGTAACCTGTAGAATGAAAGGGGTGCTTTCGAAAAGCGGTGAAATTTTAACTGAGCAAGCACACGTTTTGCAGCGGTGGGCGGAATTCTATAAGGAGATGTATGAACGTGAGGACGCCTCGGTCTTGACTACCAGCGTAATGCTGAGTCAAGATGTAGCCGATGGTGAAATCAGTTTAGAAGAAGTAGAGAACGTGATTCGAAGTCTGAAATGTGGTAAGGCTGCGGGAGCAGATGAAGTTACTGCCGGGATGATCAAATATGGTGGGCCACGCGTCTGGGACTTTTTCTGGTTTTTATGCAATTTATGCTGGAAATCTGGGGAGGTCCCAGTCGATTGGCGAAGTGCAGTCATCGTACCTTTGTATAAAGACAAAGGTTCACAGATAGACTGTGCAAGCTATAGGGCCATCAGTTTGATTAGCTTGGGCGGTAAAGTTTATGCTAAAATTTTAGCGAGAAGAATGCAAGAGAGATCTGAAAGGCTGTTGTGGGAGGCACAAGGAGGTTTTAGACCTGGAAGAGGGTGTATAGATCAGATCTTTTCCCTCCGCATGATCACGGAAAAGTTTTTGGCCCTAAACCAAAAGGTTTTCTGTGCTTTTGTGGATTTGGAAAAGGCGTTTGACAGGGTTGTGAGAAAGAAGTTATGGGAGATACTGCCCCGATACAATGTGAACGGACCCTTGCTACAGGCTGTAAGGTCTCTTTACCGAGATCACTCAGCCTGTGTGCGAGTAGGAGCTGGCATGTCGCCCTGGTTTGACATCCAATCGGGTGTTAAGCAAGGTTGCGCTATGTCAGCTTGGTTGTTCAATTTGTATTTGGATAGTTGTCTCCAAGGAGTGAAAGATAGTGACATGGGAGTGAAAGTAGGTGACCTTAAGGTCAATTGCTTACTATGCAGATGATGCAGTGCTCATTGCATCATCAGAATGCAATTTGCAGGCATTGGTCACCACTCTGAAAGATGGGTGTGAAATTAATGGTCTTAACCTGAATGTAGATAAGACGAAGGTTCTGATATTTGAAAGAAATGAAGAAAGAACAGAATGTAAGATCAACGTGAATGATAAGATAATAGAACAAGTGAATGAAGTGGTATATTTGGGAAGTATGTTTAGCAGAGACGGAAGATACGAAATGGATGTGGAAAGGCGTATTGCTGCTGGTAACAGAGTCAATGGTGCTTTGACTGCATTGTTGAGACGGCAAAACGTCAGTATAGCTGCACGTTTGGCTGTACACAATGCAGTTTTGCTACCGACACTGTTATACGGCAGCCAAACGTGGGTAACACAGAAGAAGAATGTAAGAAAGATGAATGCTGTGGAGATGCGATCTCTTCGCAGAATATGCGGAGTCAGTCTAGCTGATCGAATCCGCAATGAAGAGATCCACAGAATGGCAGGTACTAGCGAAGATGTCACGGTGAGAATGAAGAAGAACGTGCTCAGGTGGTTTGGGCGAATGAGTGATGAAAGAATGGTAAAAAAGATTTATATGGGAAAAGTGAGCGGTAAGAGAGACAGGGGGAGGCCTCGAGTGACCTTCGAAAATACAGTAGCTACGATACTGGAGGAAGGTCACGTAAAAAGCATGAGGACCCCCCGGAGGGCATGTATGAAGAAGTTGATGTCTGTGGCCGAGGCGAAAGAGGTATGCAGAGACCGTAGCGTTTGGCGCTCCGTCGTCTCTGGCTACCCCGCAAGGGATATGGCGTGAAGGTGAAAAAAAAAAAAAAAAAATCAATCAATCAAATAGGGTTGAAAAAGGTTTTTCCTTTTAATAAAACGGTGGTAGAATAGCTAACTGGCTGTATCTTATCAGTACAGTGTTTTAGACATGGGACCAGTCTCATCATCACTGCATGACATACCCTTAAGTACTATATTCACCATCTGGTATGGTGATCATCATCAATGGGATTCTCAAATACCTTTCTCCAAAGTACCACAAAACATTAATATATGTCTATAATATCAAGGTTGATACTAAGCTAATATCTTCAGTGTTGTAAAGAGAGTTATCGTAAATTCGCTAATAATCGTAATTCGTAATAGTAGTAGTAATTTTATTTCTAGCTACTAAAACTACTATTAAAACTACTTCTAGCTAAAATATTTAATCCTTGTGATTGAGGATAAATTCACAATATTATAAGTCAATTGAGCAGATAATCCTGTCTCAAAATATGTTTGAATTGGTAAAGAGATCGCTGTCTAATAGTATCTGTATAGGTAAGGTAAAAGTATAATCTTTTACATCTAAATCATTATCTAAAGGAATATAGAAGTTAGAGTCTAGTAGCCCGTTTACAAAGAGTACATGGAGAAGACAGTAGATAAACTCTAAGGATATTCTTTTTAATTCTTATAGTTTTATTTTTAATTGCACATTGAGTCAGTCGTTAGTGATGTAAGAATAAATTAGAATTCAAGTTAAGAGTTACTACTACTTTGCTACTATTACTACTACTACTAATAAATAAAATGTATAATAGTTTAAACGAGTCTTCAATTATTGAGAATAATAATTAATATGTATCTTTTATTTCTAATATAAAAATATAAAAGACAACACCTTGAAAAGGGTTACTGTAAGTAACACGTACAGAAGAACTGTTAGCAAGGATATTAGTTCCAGGTCTTCAACTTGACACAATAGTCCTTAGTTTTTTAACTGACACAAACACCTTTAATGTGAGGTAATAATTTTAAGTATTACAACTATACTATCATTATCCCGCAGTTTTTTACAGAATTTAGGTTCTAATCATAAGAAAATAATTTAAAAGTAACAGTAGCTTATGGCAAAGTTTTTAAATATTTGCAGTATACTGTTATAATTATATATTGAGAACGTCATAAGCAAACTCTTTTCTAATCTTTTTTCTTTTTGTTTTTTTTTGTCATAATTGAGAAACTATCCAAGATCGACTAAGATTAGGAGTTTGATATGAAATTTTGTATTAAATACTTTTTGTTCATGTTTAGTTATTTTAATACTATTTATATTGAGTTAAATCACTTAGTTTACTATGGGGGGTATTTCAGTTTAACCCACTGGTAACTGACACCTACATCTTTGAATGATTGTTGCAAACCTTTCGAAATGACCGATTAAAATTAAACTTTTATAAGCAAATAAATCCCTAAATTTAATTTAAGCTTTTACTAATTTTGCAGATGTCAGTATACTACTATGGGGGGGGGGAGCGTTTTAGTTTAACCCACTGGTAACTGACACCTACATCTTTGAATGATTGTTGCAAAAGCTTTCGAAGTGACCAATTAAAATTAAAATTTTATAAGCAAATAAATCCCTAAATTTTAATTTAAGCGCTTACTAATTTGTAATAGTTTTACTGAAACAACATGTGTTTACTTTTAAAACTTTTGGTCACTCAAGACTTATTAAGCCTTACTTGTAATTAATTCCACATATCAATTATAATTCAATATTTAATACAATGAAATGTGTAATGTTTGAAATTAACTAAACTTTATTTATCTTAAGTTTAACATTTTTTATTTAATTCTACAGACAATTATTGTGATCGCAAATAATTACCAAAGAGGTTATATATATATATATAGGAATATTTTTATAATAATTGAAAATTCCCGGTGTTCCTGTGATTTAAGTGTGTAGAAAATATAGTCTGAGTACACTTATAATATGTATATAATATATTTATCTGTGATTGCTTTTAAAATTTTATAATTAAATATTAATCTTTTTTAACTTGTTTCAAATAAAAATTATTCAAATATAGAGATCCGACTCTACTTTTTACTTTATATTACAAACGGACTCTACTTTCTACCTTATATTTTCAAGTAGTTTTTTCATAATATCCTCAAATAAAGATATCAATTTTATTTAATAATCATTATAAATTTATTTTATATCATTAAATGGAATGCAATATCGGCCTCCCCTGAGCCATCTCCTCACAGTCCATACAAAACTGTATGAATTCATAAAAATAGTACCACTCTCATCTTGATTCCTTGCTTTTTTAACATATTTTTCATCCTGGAACATTTTTCCATCCACTACTAAGATGTGGAATAAGCTTCCCTTATCAATATTTCCAGTACAAGACACGGGTACCTCCTGCAGTGTATACATAATGTGTGTGTGTGTGTGTGTGTGTGTGTGTGTCTGTGTGTGTGTGTGTGTGTGTGTGTGTGTGTGTGTGTGTGTGTGTGTGTTTGTGTGTGATAATGTTCCTGATACACCTCTGGTTGCAAGAGGTCGTGGGCGGCGGTGATCAGTTATGATCACATGACCACAAAGGAGAATGTATATTATTGAATAAAATGCGTTATCTTATTCTTCGGTGATTGTTTTCACCATTTCTTAAAATCTTCAAATAATGGTTTCAAAATAAAATATTTTTTTGAAAGTAAATTTTTTTACAAAAGTTAGTTTTCAAAATTATATGCATTAAACATGAGATTATTAGGTTGTATTATTATTAAATATTTTATGTTTTCATATAATTATGAAGTACAAAATAACTTTACAAAAATCCAAAAACATCTCTGAATTTTATAAAAGTAATTCATATCAGATATAACAATAATCAAAAATAATTTTTTATCACTTTTTTAGTAAAACGTATCAAAAAATAAGATATAATCAAAATTGAAGGTTTCACAATCTACTAACTGATTTTTTTTTCAATTTTAATTGAATTAGTGATCCTAATTAGTCTCAGACTAAACTAAAGATAGTAGTCTCTGCTCTCTACTATATTATCTTTTAGTATATGTAAAGGTATTAATATTACTATAGGAATAAATTGTGTGTGTGTGTGTGTGTGTGTGTAAAAAAATATTAAAATAAGTAGATTATAAATAACCAAGTTCTAATTAAGTATTAATTTTGAAATATAATTTACATATAAAGATATAGATTTATATTTTTTTAAACTATAATTCTAATCTACTTTTGATATATAACATGTCTGTGTGTATGTTGGTATAATAAAGATATGAAACTACATATATGAGGAAAAAAAAATTAAAATAAAGTATGACTTTAGTTTCATGAATTTTAAAAGGAAACAAAGTAAATGAAATACTGGTTTCAATACTGGCTTCTCGTATTTATGTTTAATTTGTATTGATTTCTTAAAATATTTAATTAATTTTCTATAATATAATTAATTATAATTTATTTGCATCAAATTTCATAAAACTTATATTTTTAAAAAAGTCATTTCCTAAATGTGTTTCTCCAATTATCATAATTTTTTTTAATACTTATTTTTTTATTTCTAATTCTAATTTGATATAATTTATAATTGCTTTTCCTGTATAATAGTCACGACAGTTTGTCTATTCGTACGTTGTTATAACTCTTGTTGTAGATGTAGATGAAAAGTTTTTCCTAATAATTAAAATTAATTAGTGAAAACTTTTTCCTAAAACCTAAGTCTACGACGCTACGCCTCTACGCGCTACGAGAGGGGCGGAGGGGGGGACGAAAAGTGGGCGGAGTCTGAGCCAGCCCTCAACTGGTCCGCGAATTGGTACAGTAGAGTTACGCCTCTAGGTTTCAGTGTCGTCCCGACCGCGCTTCGAGGCGGACGTGTTCGTCGAAGTGTTAAGTTTACCGGATTTTATCGTGTTCCAAGTGCTGTGTGTGTCATGTTGGGAGGAACGTGTTCTCCGTGCTAGGTCATGTCGCGAAGGAAACAGAGCAACCCCAAACCCTTGAAACGTAAGTTTGAAATATTTATATCTATCCATCTAACTTTCTTTTTTATTATTCCCATCAAAATATATACATTCTGAAGCTATTACTAATTTACCAGAATTCTTTATAAAGTATTATTTTATACCACACAAGTCAAGTTAAGAACAGTTTAATAATTCGTGGAACAATCAAATGATACTGATACGTGTCAGTATAAAACGCAATATAATCGTAACATATTGAGAAAACCCGGTCTATTTTTACCCCAAGTTGAGGAAAAATAACAAGTGTGTTTTATGAAACGTAATTTTCAATTATCGCTCAAATTGTTGTTTTGAGGACAATCAATTTGATTCAGCGTTTTCCTGAAGATTACCCAGACTACCACAGAGGGACCAAAGAACGTCTACTGAGTTTGAAGTTGGAGTAACTTCAAAACAATACTGTTAATGATATAATAAACATATGGAACTTAGCTTTAAGTTTAATGGAACTTTATTATGAATAGAAGAGTAATATATTTGATAAGGTCATCGACCTCATGTGTAATATTACCACAAACTGAACATCGTCACCACATTGTAAAGATGACTTAAGTATTCATATTAGTTAAGTGTAACATGATTTGCAATAAAATATATTAAATACAGAAAAGTATATAATATTAATTATAATATTTCATTTTAATTTATTATTTAAATTATTTTTAAATTATTTTTGACAGTAAATAATATAAGAAAACTTTAACGTTTACAGTGTCTGTGTGTAATGTGACCATAAATAAATGTATATATATTATAGGGGTTAATGATACCTTTTTGAGTATTGGCGTAATTATCTTATCTTAAAGTATGTTTATCTTTCGGTGGTGGTATTTTTGATCTAAGTGTAAATGAGGTTAATTATAATTGCGCATACAGTTTTTATTGCTTACCGCCATTTTTAACATCTTTTTAGTATTTTATTTACAGGTCGATTAATTATTTTTTTATAAACCCTTCATAAAGTCATTTCATTGTTAGAACCCGTTTCTACTTGATTAAAATAAGTTTTAATCGCTAAAGATGATTTAACTTATATAAGTTGGTTTAGAAGATTTCTCATTTCTCTATTATACACCGACGGATATAACATTACATTAGACATCTAATTTTAGTTGACATTTGATTTTTGTTTTTAATTTATTCTGCTCATTTTATTGCAAAATGAATTAAGGGGGGAAAAATGTTCATACAATAATTATATAATATTGTTATTATTATATATATATATTGTATGCCTTAATATAATAGTACTGATAATAAATGAAACATTCGAATGTAATGTAAATATAAAGGTATCATAATAATGTAATGAAGCTAAAGAGTTTGTTTTTTTATTTAATTATGTTTTTTTTTGTTAGTTAAATACTCAGGAAAGGTCATTTAAGAGTTTACAATGAGTATTGACTTAAAAAATATAACTAAATTTTATATTCAATAAAAAAATCCCATATAACATCCTAACTTTTCTGCATAACACAGACGGAGTCGCGGACAGAATTAGTCCATCATATATCAGTTATATTTCATGGTATTCTGTGTTGAACTCTGTCTTAATACATTTGATAATCAAACGCCAAGGTGACAGATGATAATTTTATTAAAAAATGTAGTTTGTATTTCAAAGTGCGCCCGAGTTCATTACACGCTTATCTGTTATAATGTATTCTTTGATTGTTTATTTATCAATGTCGAGGCGATAGGTTTAATTATACTGTGGAAACGGCCATTAACATTTATCTCCGATATTAAAATTGGTTCGTAGACGAGTATTATTTATCTCAATAATACTAAAGGTAGATTTATTATACTTATAATATTTAGGATGATTTATACTAATCATTTTTTTAATCGTAATTATAACACGATAAAAGATAATGCAATTTATCAACTTTGCAATTAAGCAATTTTTCAAAAATGCAATTGAGTTTTTTATGGTTTTTTGGAATACACATTATGTATTATTAGATATTAAATTAATGAACTTCTTGAACGATGATTTCTGTTAATCTGAATGTTTTCTTTTAAAAGAAATACAAAAAAAGACATAATAAAAGATAAAACAAATTACATTTTATCAACTTTACAATTAAGCAATTTTGAAAAAATGTTATTGCAAAAAAATATTGTTTCATAAATGCAATAAAATATTACAACATATAAATTTATCAACTTGTAATACAGATTGGTAATATATTAACAAATTTTTTGTAGCAATAAATATTGCATTGGAAGTAAATGAATGTTATATAAAATAAAAAATAAAAATTATAATGTATATCTTTTGAATGTGTAGCTCAGTTATAGTGTTTTTCTCTATTTATATATATATTATTAAAATATCAGTACATGGCAGGCGTTTTCCGTCTATATTTAACAATCTTCATAGCAATTTGATGGTTGATAAAAATAAAGTTGTTTAGAACAAGATACAGCCAAATGCAAGTGATGATACTCAGTACTCAGAGATATATATGTGCTGACGATCAGTTATATTATGTGGGCAGCAGAATAAATATTTACATACAAAAATACCATAAAAATTGCTGACTTTGCCTGCGGATTCCCGAAATTTATTTGATACAAATCTTGTTCTTACATCGTCCGGCAAATTGGTAGAGGCATAAAGGAACTTTTATATGCTACAAAGATTTATATTAAAAAATTATATATTATATATTAAAGGGTAAGCTAAGATATTATTAATTGTAACTTTATTATAAAAATAACTGGGAGCATTGACCGTACCTTAAGCTGTACACATCCCGATCCAATAATGTAAAGTTTTATACACACGATAAAATATATATAAAAAAAAATGATGACGGTAAGAAAGCGATAACATGATGTAATTGGTCGGTGTATAACAGATTTTATTCAGTTGAGATATCGCGGAGTGGTTTACACTTGAGTGTAATGGAGAGATAAGGCTGTTCCCATCGCACGCTCGCGTTGACTCATCAATCTACTTGTTTTTAATTTATAATTAAATTGCAGCTATTTTTGTTGATTTGATAATTATAATATTATAAACAGTAAAGCTTTATGAAATATTTTTTTAAATAATAATGTTGAATGATTTGTTTGTCAAACTGTTTGTAAATGTGTTGTTGAGCTGTATAGTGAAGTAAAATAAATCGTACATATTGGGCGGCGGTGACATCAAAGGCGTATTGTGCGCACGCGCAGCTTCAACTGAACCTGACGGCTGTACCATTGTACCACGAAATATGTTTTCCATACCGCTTCCATTATATGCCTTTAAGGGTTAATTATTGCCCTCGGTTATATTTACGATCTGTTGATCTGAATCAACCCTAAATTATGATGTATTGGTTATTTTTATATCTATGAAATTACTTAATTATAATATTTCTTAGCATGTTAAGAAATACGTGATAACGGACTATGATAGTGATAATATTTTGCAACAATTTTAAGAACTTAACGATAAGTGTGATAAGGTGTTACGTACAATGTACAGAACGCGCTTATAATTTAATTAAATCAAAACGTAATATTGCTCTTTGGAAATATTCAGTTTTTTTTATTTCCAGTTTGCAACATAGAAATTCTGTAATTTATATGTCAGGTGATAATTGGAAATTATCAAATATTAATGACATTAAATTTAGTTCAATATAATAATAAAGATTCTGAATTTTTTATTCGAAATTAGTCTGCGAAATCTCGAAAGTAGTATATTTTTTCAGTGTTAAAAGATAAATTTATAGAAAAAACTGGGAAACTACACTGACTTATGAATGTATAATACTTAATATTTATCTGTTAGAACTTCGACAAATGAATTCAGATTCACTACGATATTGACTCAAGTAAAAAGAAAGTTGGTAATCGGTCGTTTTACCATAAATGATTGTCATGGCACAACCCTTGATAGGGTGACGAGATTTAGTTATTAAGGGTTATTCAATTCTCAGTAAATGTAATCAGGGAATAAAGTTACTGATTTTAGAAAATCTGTCAAAATATAAGTTATTCAGTAAAAGGTATCTAAAGATATTGCGTCTCGGAAAAAGTATTGTATGAATATGCAAAAGAAATAAAAAAGTTAATAAATTTGACGCAATTTGCATCAAGGTATTTTTAGGTTTTTATAAGCAATTACTAAATAGTTTAAATTACAAAAATTCAGAACACTTTTCGCCTTAATATTTAGAACCTAAAATTAATTTAGAGAAATATGATTTTCTTCGTCTTAGGAGTTGCAATTCTTCAATTGCTTCAACGCAATTTAAGGTTTTCCGTTTGGAAAATCGTATTTACCATAATTCTAAATTTTAAATGAACAAAGACAAGCTCGTATTAAGAGTGGTCCTAAAATGGTTTATAAATAAAACCCTTAACTATTAGAACGGTTAAAGTCAAAAGTGGCACGCGTGTCGTGGGAACTGGGGTTGGAGGGTTAACAACAATATGGTTGCACCCTAGATGGATTAAAATACCATTGTTACAATTATTAAGGGTTGGGATCAATAAGGGAGCATTCACTACACCAGATCATAACATGTCTAGTCAGCATGGAGAGGAAAATTCGAAAAAGAATTGGATGATTGGATGGAAATTGAAAATAATGCAAAAAAAAATCCACACACAATTCTATCCTTAATTGCTTCCAATAAATCAGTATGTTTTACCAAGGTGTAGTGCCTTGTTGCAGTCGCTTAACCACCACATGGTTGTGGTATTACCACAGTATCATTCTCCAGCCCAAAGTTTCTCCTAAGCCTATGAAAGTATGAAAGAGAGCTGGATAACCAAACTCCTGCATCCTGTCTCTTGGTCTCTGGTGATGGGACCAAATTGGAAAATCTTAACATTGCAAACGCTGGGGCGACGGCACATACATATTAAGACCTCCGTCTGTTTGTCTGCTTCAATTCTTTATTCAAACGAGTTTATGAAACTAAATTAAACTAAATTATATTATAGGCGATGAGGTATTTAACCTCAGCCAGAGCTGCAAGGAATGTCTATATATGGATTAGATGAGAAGAAATTCCGAAGCGCTTCAAACATACATTCCATTATTAAGAATGTGGTTAAAATTGTTTATGTTATTTTAATTACTTTTATAGAATAATTAAAAGACATGACAGTATAGTTTATTTCATTTTTTAATTAGAATTTTGATTGAAAGATATTTTTCTCAATCTAGAATATATTTTATAAAAAATGTACTATAAAATTTGTTTGTTTTATTCTTTTTTCATGGAGAAGAAATATTAATTATATTCAAGGAATATTTGAAGTAAATATAAATAATTTTGGACTTTTCGTATTGCAATTGTGTATTAGCTATGTTAGTATCTGATACTGATACTTATAAAATACTCAATATTTACTTGTTTAAATAATAAACCTTAACTCTTGTAACACAACAAATTGTTATGTCAATATTACGACAATATTATTAATATTATTATATATTTCAATAAATTAATACAGAAATAAAAAAAATTGAAACCGTCCTTGTAAACAAACGAGTACAATGTTCAACGAACAATAATTACAAACTTAATTATGCTATTTTGACATGTATTACGTGAATGTAGAGCCTATTTTACTATGACAACATTGAAATGGCCGCGTTCATCTTGATAACAGTTTAGCGGATAAGACTTATCAGAGCGGATTAAAATCGCTCGGATATTCAGGTGATAACGATCTTAGGATAAGCTGATAGCAAATCCCGATTTATATAAGACCTACGGAATGTTGGATTAATATAATAAATTACATAATTATGTATAATTTATTGTTCCTTATCATGTTATAAATGGAACTAGTTTAATTTAATGTAGTGTATAATAAGACATTATTTGTATAATTTGTATAATTAAGAGAATTGACACCCTCGGTTGTATATGATATTACACGTGCGTTGTAATTCGATCAGTATCCACTCCCAAAATGGCCAGAAGGGATTTTGTGATACCGCCCGTGATCGATCGTCCGAGATATCTATTTAGATAAGGAACCTTATCTTTTTGCTAGATTACCTTTTGGTAACGCTCAAAAATATCAAACGATTGAGCCAAATGAATTATGGTTTTTAGTATCTTTTATTAATTGTAGACACATTTTCCTACAGATTTCTATGTATATTTAGTTAATAAATTAATCATCATAAATTAAAGTGTTTGTAATTCTAAATTAACAGTTTTCATAAAATGCGTATAAAGTGTATATGTACTTACAGTAAAAATACACTTTTTTCAATTTTTCTGTCTGTCTATCTGTTTAGTCAGGATAATCTCTGAAATGGCTGCACCGATTTTAAAAGGACTTTCACTGGCGGATAGCTGATATTATAAGGAGTAACTTAGGCTACTTTTATTTTAAATAACATCTGCGCGAACAGAGTCGCGGGCACTACTAGTTACATAATAAAATTACTATTAACAAATTTTAATAATCAGTGTATATTATTATACTAGTACAATGAAGATGAGTTGTTTTTATAAACATCATAATCTCCTTAACCATGAGATGGACTTAATATTAAAATTTTACTATTTTTACAACAGATAATAAAATACATAAAATATAATAAATATGCGGATAATTATTTATTAATAATGTGTGTGTGTGTGTGTGGTTGTGTGTGTGTGTGTGTGTGTGTGTGTGTGGTTGTGTGTGTGTGTGTGTGTGTGTGTGTGCGTGTGTGTGGTGTAAAATTAGCCTTTCAACCTCTATAGGGTAGGAGAATGCTGGCTTACTCACTGACTCAAGGGTAGTCAATTAAAATTCAAAAGTGAATCAGGGACAAGACAAGGATCACGCAATCCCAATTAGAATATCTTAATCTGGATACAGATATGGTTATTTATTACTCGCGTATTGATAAACGACGCGATGCTATCGGGTTAGGGTGGATTTATGTATGTAAGTTTTAACAAATAAAACAATTTAATTAATTCAATTAATCTTAACACTTTTGTGTGTGATTGTACGTTACCGTTTTGTGTATGACATATGCTATTAAAATTGTTTATGCATTTTGTTACTTATTTTTGGTTAATTTGGAAATTATTAATATTAAATCAACTTCAAAAGTCCTTAACTTCGTGAAGATTCAAAACTTGGAATTCAGAGTTGTTAAGTAAATAATCCTATTATAAAACAATACTCTAAATATTTTAAATCGAAAATAATAAACAGTTAAATAGATACTTCTTGGTATTAAACCTTTTTCATCATGTGTACCAACATCACCACAGAATCGATAACGTTTGTTCCTCTATATATATACTTCTTGTTGATAAACTTTTTTCGTTCTTGCTAGTCATGTGTACCAACATGACAAACAAAAAAATATTTATATATAAATACTTCTTGTTTATGACCGTTTTTCTTCGTTCTAGCTTCAGGCGTACCAACATGACAAAATGAAATTTTTATATAAACTCGTATCATTATGTAAGTTATAAAAGATAATTCTTAACGTTATCATAAATGTAATTATTTGTGTAGTGATCTCTATCGGCTATTGCTTGCTACTGCTGATAAGGATTTACATGATTGATAAGAGTATTACAAAATTATCAGATTCCAATGCTATAGTGTTTATTTATCTATTCCGTGGAAAAAATAATTAAACTTATAATACTTTATATATTTAAATAATTCTTAAAACATTTTTTTTCTAATTTAATCTATGGTATTTTTGTGGTATGTTATCTGTGTGACTTTGAGTCACGTCATTCAATCGTTCCTTCTGTCATATTCAATTTGTGACAGATTAATTAGTTGTTTTTAATAAATTTTCATGATTTTAAGATATTACTATTCCAGAAATTAGTACAGTTTACGTTAATTTCTAGATTTAATTTAAGGTATAAGCTCTAGAGGCGTCTTTTGAATATAACTCTGCTACCTGGTTGTGTCTGTTCTGATCCAAAACCAATAAAATAATAACAAACGATCAAACCCGAATAACTCGAATCTGCCTAACATTAACAATTCTCACTTATAGATATCATTAACTTGATAACATGCGTCCATCACGCTATCTCCATCTCCCTCGCTTATATTGCACTGGTATCTTCCATCTCCCTCATCGGTTAGTAACGAATTAAAAAAATATAGTAATGAGTGATATGGAGGCGCATATCGCACAGCATCCGCTACGTTATCGTATGCGATAAGGATACATCTGCTATGTCAACGGTCGATTCGTATTACTAGCGGTTAGAAAATAAGCTTCACAGATATACTAATATTATCATTAAAGAACCCATTATTTATATATATATATATATATATATATATTATTACAAGGAAGTTATAGTTAAAGGTTTAGTGTATTTTAAAATAACACGAACCTAACAAACAGACGTACACAATGTAATGTCAGCGATAATTATTGATAAGCCTGCAGAGTTACTAACAGAGTCCTTTGTCTCGGCGGAGATAAGACACGTTAACTGCTACTATTACTAATCTGATTGTTTGAAACTTTAAAATTTTATTTACTCAACTCAAACACGCCACAATATGTATTAAATTTCTTATGAAATTAATTTGAAATGTTATATGAGTTATAATATTGAATTGGAAATATATCAATTTATTATAGACAGAATTATATATAAAAAAAAATAAAGGCCATACATAAAATAAACTCTGTTAGGTTCAGCTAAAAAAAAAAACTTGACATGTCAATATTTGCCGCCTAAAATTTTTTGACGTTTAATTATTTTTACTAAGTTTTATGTGTCATTGTTTTTTTCTTGTTCTAAATGTATATATAATGTCTGAGTTAGAGACGTACATGTATGTATAGGGTATGTTATTCTTAAGTTTGTTCGAGAATGTGTTGTATATTATCTTGGCTCGCTATCAGATTAGTAGCTGCAGAGCTATCTCAGTTCGGAGGTTATCAGTGGCGACATATTGAATTTTGTTACAGGTTTTTATCAATATATTCTCGTGACAACCATCAAAAATATAGATTTTTATTATTATTATACGTTTGTAACATCAAATATTTTAAATTAATATTTTATTGAATTCTTGTGTGATAATTTCTAAATATATCTCTTTTATCTGATGTTAATAATAACGGCCATTTTTTTGTTATTTGAATATACTTTTACAGATACTTTTAATCAATTATATTTTCCATGTTAGCATTCTTTTTTATTACTATTTATCTCATTCAGTCGGAATCCTTGCAAAATTTAATGAAAACCGATAAAATGAATATACTACTTCCCAATTCCACAAGATGGCGCTAGTAGAACAAAATGGCTACCATCCAGTGATCGTCTATTACTAAACTGATAACAGTTCCGTCTGATACAACATCCTATTATAAATAGATAATTGAATTAAATTTCGACATTCATTGGAGTAATGTCTTTGATGTGTACAGATTTTAGAATATTTTATAATTTAAGATCAATACATGTATACATAAAAATAAAATATATAACACATAAATAAATGTACATAAAGTTATCATTTTGTAGATAGTTGTAATAAATTAATGTATTTTTAATATATACCGTATTTAGACGTCAGATCGGCCGTCTCATCTGGTGATAAGAGCGAGATAATACGAGATATGCACCTAATGGACTCCTTCTGAACTGATAACGTAACTAATGAATCTCTGTTTTAAAATACTATTGATAAATAGATCTCGAGTCTGTTTCAAATCTGTTTTATGTTTCTTTGAATAATGTTACGGTTGTTAAAATAATTTTACATAATATTATATAGGTGTTTTGAGATAAAAATGTTTTTAAAGTTATATGAAGATTTTTGTATTTGGTATGTTAATGTTGCAAGCAGGTAAGAATAAGATGGTGGCTAATTTTTGGACAGTACACTTTCCAATCTCTTCAATAATGAAGAAACAGATATCAGCCCTTGACCTTTATAGTTTAATAGTATTCGGATTTAGGGGAGACATTTCTGTCTGACTGAGACTGTCCACATTTTGAAGAAAAATAGAAGTAAGATGAAAACATATTTTTCCTAAAAATTTCATAGTAAATGAAGAATATAATTAGTTTAAAAAAAATAATTAAGATAAATGAATCGTTTCTTTACATTTAACAAATGTAATTTAATTTAGATGAGATTTAAGTTCCCTAACCCCAAGTGCACCGTCGATTGATAGTGAGATCCAATCTGATCCTATTAGCGGCCGTGATTAAACAATGGGACCCTAAACGAAAAAATAATTCCACCAATATGTCTTGAGGCTTCGTACTGTTGGGAACACAACTGTTTTATTGTTTTGTTAGAAATTTATTATTGTTTTTTGTTTTTGTTTTTATTCTTGTTGTTGTTGTGTTGAATTGTTTTACAAAAATTAGTTTTAGTTTGAATTAGTCGGTGTTTTAGCTCCAGTTAGCATAATTTTTTTTTTGATATGACAGTTTTGTTTGAGTCGTCAGATAGTAAGTAAATTAAGTTTCATTAAAAACTATTCAATGTTTTTATTGGTCTGCATATAAAGTCAGAAAATTGAAAATGATAAAGAATGGAACAAAAAGTGTCCTATACTGGAGCAATAAGATATAACCACATAAATTTAATCAAAATCTGTCGAGTATGTTTTGAGTTATAAGACCAATAGGTAAAAGGACAATTTAAAAACATTATTTTGACGTCTGTGTACAATATTATGTATAGATTTTGATACATAGTGTTTTATTATATCTATAGATGTGTACTTACGCGCACGACTGTACTATCAATTTGTCTATGAGATTGGTGTGAGTTAATTGCGCTTCTAAAGTAATTAGAGTTATTTGTTTTTGTTATCTCCACATCGGCGCTACAATAGAGAAAGGTTGACTTGCTAATGATTCGATTACCACCACTTGATTTGTTGAATACATTTTTTAACTTCACTCTATGTATTTTTTGGTTGTGTAATTGAATTTGATATAATGGTAGAGTTGCTACTATTGTATTACTTGCAATTGGGAAATAATGTATGTGTATGTGTGTAGAATAGTATTTTATTTAAATTTATTTTGTGTTTTATAAGTGTGTAAGTTTAATGTCGATTGGAAATATAAAATAAATATATATATCCGAAAAACTATCAATAAAAATATTTTAATGCAATTAATAGAATTATCAAAGTCAAGTTTTTATTTGAAGTAGGCATTTATCTTTTGAGGCGTCAGCCTTCATGTATGGATCCAAAGATCAGTGTAGAAAAATTTACAAGAATCAAGAAACCCCATGAAAATTTGAATTGATTGCAACTTTGCCTCATTCTATATTAATAATCGTAAAGATATTTTTAAGAAATTAGATATTAAATAAAAATAATATAATCTTAACTATTGGTAATTTGAGACGGTTTTTGATAAACTTAATATCACAGCACAGGAGTCCGGCGCACGACCACCCGAGTGTTAGTGAGAAATCACGAAACAAACGTACCTACATACGATATGTTTATCAAAATGACCACACGTGTTTCAGATGAAATATTATTTTTATAACAATTTTTGTCACGATCATCAATATATTTTTAATAGTAGGTTTATTTGATAAATAAATCACACTTTAATACGTAAAATCCATTGCTTTTCAAGTATTATCTAAACTAAAATCGCCGAGTACAGCCTCCAATGTACAGCCAACTTTATTAAAGTACACTTTTGATTTAATGCAGTACTAACCCGTCTAAGGTACGATGTAACCTAATCACTTGTCCCATCTCGTTTAGTGCATTGTTGGCTGATGCCAAATAAAAAGCAACTTTATTTTTTTATACAAAAGGTTCAAGATCCCACAGTGTGACATTAAATCGACCTACGGCCTCGCGATCCATTTCATCTCGAACATAAACTACGGAACAGGCGTCAATTGTTAACAAGTTTAACAACTCTCGATTCGTGTATCGATACAATCGGATTCGTTTATTTTCGATAAAACTCGATTGTCCGATGCATCGCCTACAGCACGGGTCGAAACATTCGATTCTACCCTCTAATTGACGATAGTTTGAGATCAGTTTCGCGGCTATGATTTTGACACTTCAATCGATTGATATGATGTATGTCAATCGATTTTAAGTTCTATTCACATTGTTATAAGTATAAATTTCGTTTTTTATGTTGGTTGTGGTAGTTTTTTGTATGGGTATTGTGTATGGAGAGTCATTTGTTTTGACAGACTGTGTATGGGCACGGTGACTAAGATGGTGAGATAGTGGAACGTTTTAGATCCGGAGATAATGGGAACCGACGCACGGACATACGGGCGCTCGGGTACGGTAGCATCTATCTTCATTTGTTTTTTTATTGTTTAACACTATTGTTTTTGTTGAATATCTGATGGGCTCTGTTCCTTTACTTTGTATGATAATTACTTGCTTCAAATCATTGTTCTGAGATGTTATTTAACACTAGCTGTGCCCACGATTACGTTCGGGAGACAGTTTTTTTTTATTTCTGTAAACTAAATTATTAATGTTAAAATCGTTTCAGAGATTAGCCGGACCAAAGAGACAGACAGACGAAAAAATATATTTTTTTATATGTAAATATATATTCATATTTAACGTATATTCTTTTATATGCGTTTAGTAAAAAGCTTTTAATTTGGAATTACAAACAGACACTTCAATTTTATATTTTATTATGTAGATCTTTATTTTACAATTGTATAGTTCGTTGAAAGTGGATATAAAGAGTATTTTACTTTAAGAAAATATAGAAAGAAAAGATTCAAGAACATAATAATAATATTATAGTCATAGTTAAAGCAAATCAGGGTGGACAAGAAAAAAAAAACTAATAAAGAGAGTCCCCCCACTTGACATCCATTTTGGAAAATAAATCGAACAGGACTGTTTATATATAAAGCTACTACACTAAACTACATACAGTATATAATACCACAGTTAATAATTAGTTCTAGACTAGTTCGTTGTTGTTAAAGGCCGTGTGTAGTCAGATTTACATAACGTTTTTTATTTAGTTTATAATGTGTGTTTGTGTGTTTTTTGTGTGGCTCCGTTAATGGTCCGATGGAGAGATTAGATACAAGCTGTTTTAGTTTAATTATACCAGTGTAATATACACTTTCTACTAATGTATCTAACTGTTTGTATGCGGTGCTGCGGTGCTGCGGTGCTGCGGTGCTGCGTGGTCAGTTTGCTCTGACAACTCATCATACCAGCACGTATCTTTACTGTATCATAGAATTAATTTGATATTATTGTTTATTTTTTGTATGCAGTAGTTAAAAGTTCTTGTAAATTCTTCTACCTTTATAGAGAAGTTGACTCTAACGCCTATTTAACTTTTTTGTGAGTTGAATTGAAATGAATCCGCTTAGATTATAATATTATCAATATATTAGTTGTTAAAAAGTACATACTTCTGTTTGTTAACAGATAGCTAATTTAACAAACTATTGTTATAAATGTAATAGAAAAAATAGTATAGTATAGGTTTAAAATGTACTTTGATACCTATATCATAACGTAGAGCAAATAAAGCAGGAGCTCTATTTTTTCCAATAAATGTTCTCTATAACACAAAATGTAACAAGCCCATACAATTGGTTGAACAAGGCTGGATGTGAGTTAGGTATCTACCAGATACACCAAGTGGGCATATCGATACATTCCTAGTTCTCGGTAATCAGCTCCCACGCACTATTGTTCAGAGCACGATACAATCACAAAAACAACTTCTATAAAGCCTAACGCTAATTCCGTTTGTGAAATATGGTTGCACCGTTTTGGTTCTTTGTAATAGTCTTGACATTTATATATATATACATAAATATATTGTCTGTTTGTATTTCCAAATTAATAACTTTTGTCTGAATATGAAAGTATATACGGTAGTTACATAAAAAATATTTTTTTTATTTTTTTTCTGTTTGTCTGTTTGGTCTTATTAATATTTGAAATAGCTGGACCAATTTTACCAGGCCTTTCACTAGCGGATAGTTGATGTTATAAGGAGACACTTAGGCTACATTATTAAAAAAAAACATTCCACACAGACGAAGTCATGGGCACAGCTAATAAATCATTAATAATAAATACCTGGGAAAATGTGATTATAAAATAGTTTTAGGCAGTCTGAAACTTATTTAAATAAAAATATAAGATTAAAGTAAAAAAATGACTCATTCCATTTTTTGTTCACATTCAGTGTTTCAAATAACAATAAAGTGTGACGATTTTCGTCTCATTACCTAAAACTATTTTAAAACTATAATATAAACGAATAGTTTTGTCAAAAACTGATTTTAATCTTGAAAATTATCAAATAATCGTCGTTATGGTGCGCGCGCGCCGGATGTCAAACTAATGTTTTATTACGGCTTTATTATAGCGGTCTCTCGTAATTGTATAATGTACTTAATGTTGTGAGCATTAAGGTCACTATTCCATTGATAAATTATAAATAAATTTGTTTTCGTGTTTACAATAACAGTAGCCTGTCACTGTCACTGTTTTAGAGATCTTTTGAATGTAACAAAACCTTTATTTTTTATATAAAGAATATATATTTCATTATGTTTTAACATGTAAAAATATATATAAAAATCAACTGAGAACCGAACCTGCGACTATTGGTATAAATGTCCAATCAGATTACTCAAAATTGATATTATCATAGATTGTATATATTGAATTGATTACAATTTTCAGTTAAATTACAGATAATAAAAAAAAGTATTGGACTCTCCCTTTAAACATGGCGTTGTTTAACAATAATTTAATAAATGTCACGGAACCAAATTCCTAGAAATAGCAATCAAACCTGCCGGATCACAAAACCATCTAAATGGACGTCCGATCGTACATGAGATAGCGAGATTTATGTTATTTTAATAACACATTATTTTTTGAGTAACACAACCGAACATTTTTGTTTTATCAATGTTTATAATCTCAGTCGTTAGAATCGTTTTATCTGCGTATTCGATCATAGTGATAGGTGTTAACAACTGTACTTAAAGGGATGCTGGGTACTTGCTTAATATTGTTCCACATCTTATTTGGATTTTTTTTGTATTTATTTAAGGTATTGTGACAGATTATTTGCAGTTACATTGTATATACAGTCGTCTTTATTTTCTCCATTTGGTAACTAAAAAACGTGATCAGGTGGTTTGGGCAACGAATGAGTGATGAAAGAATGGTAAAAAAGATTTATACAGGAAAAGTGAGTGGTAAAAGAGAAAGGGGGAGGCCTCGAGTGACCTTAGAAAACACTGTATCTATGATACTGGAGGAAGGTCACGTAAAAAGCATGAGGACCCAACGGATGGCATGTATGAAGAGGTTGATGTCTGTGGCCGAGGCGAAAGAGGTATGCAGAGACCGTAGCGTTTGGCGCTCCGTCGTCTCTGGCTACCCCGCAAGGGATATGGCGTGAAGGTAAATAAATAAATAAATAAATAATTCACTGATGTTGAAAAATATTATGTCTAACATTATTTAGTCTTTGTAGATGAAGAACTAAAGTCTACGTGAAATATACCACTATTATGAAGACCTTAAATATAAGATTAGAGAATGGGAGATGGCAAGTTCAGTTACCTTCTAAACCTGCAAACGATATAGTAGAGCCTACCTGTAATCATTTCACTGCAGCTCGTATACAATTAGCCTTTCACAGTCTTATAGACATATTTGAAGTAGCTATTATATTTCGTATGATTAAGAGAACTTATTTCCAAATCTCTTTACTTTTATGTGTATTTTGGTTTCCCGTATCTCTCCTATTCCTCCAAGTGTTAAAACACTTACAACTTTTCATATTTAAACATGCCCATTAGTGATCGAACCACTTGCTTTTAGTTTACGCCTGCTCGTTTGTCGTCCAGTCCCAGGTAAAAGAATAATGGAAGAAAAAGAAGGAGCAAAAGAGGAGGAGGAGAGCTTGATTTGAAAAGTACTTGTCATTTATTTGACTTGATTAGTCCTATTATATAATTAATAATATTTATGAATTACTTAAATATGTGGGATACGAGTAATATGTAAAAATTTCATAAACTAAACTTTATGTAAAATTTTAACAGCCAGTCTAATAAAGTCTTCAGAGCGTTCCTGTGATTGTTTTAACAATTCCCTGATCACTTCTATGATTTAAGGGTCTACGTCTCGGTCGTGTCGATCGCTGATAGTGGTTCTATAATTAATTTCATTGCATTCCCTTAGTGTGTTTTAGTCGTGACCCGTAGTGCAAATAGGTTTTCAATTTATTGCCGGCCTGAAGTGATGCTTCATTGTTTTTGGAATAACTTTGAATCTACCAACATGTTTATATAAACCTAGGGGAGCCGACGGCTTCGTTCGCGCGGAATATGTTTTTTAAAATAAAATTAGCCTAAGTTACTGTTTATAACATCAGCTATCCGCCAGTGAAAGTTCTGTTAAAATTGGTCTAGCAACAGGTCTAACAGACTGACAGGCACGGAAATTTCTTAAATTTTTATGTAATTACCGTAAATAATTTCATATGCATTTATTGAATCCCTGTTAATGGAATTACAAACAGACAATCAAATTTATTTATATGTACATATAATCAAATAAATGTATCCTCATAAGACATATTATACCAGTTTTTAATATTATAATCTCTTTAACAATGTGTTCTCGTAAAACAAATAAGATCGAAATTGAATTTTAAGACGAGGCCTCACGCAAAAGTGTTGGAATTTCTGTTGGCAAATGTTTCCGATACGGGACGCCACAATCGCCCCAGCCCGCTATCCGGCCATCGGTAATTTGGTAATAAAATGAAAATACGCTCGCCTCTTATCTTTAATCCACTCTATATATCCTTTACTATATAAACATTGCACTCAATTCTCCAGAAGGTGGTAAGCACCAACACAATGCACGCCACTTGCACCTGGACCGGCCTTCAGTTCCGCTCACCATCGAACTGTTTCCAGAGCTGTAAGGATGATAATCCCTCGGATGGTGGTCGCGATGCTCTTCTGCATCCGTGGTTTCGTGTCGATTTCGCGTGGCTGCAAATTTAATTTTCTTTAATAAGCTCCTCATGTCCGTTTCGTTTAAATTTTAACTTTATTACGGGTGGTTTTGATTTTATATTCCTCGAGGGTTCCTCGTGCCGCGGAGGCATGTATCTCGATAGGAGCTCGTTTCATCGGGCGAGATGCGAGTACCGATACCAGCCCCGCCCATGCTTTTTTCGTGGCTTAAGTAACAATGGTGATCCGTTAACTAAATAACGTGTACGATGTATCGGTGGGAACGATTTTGATGCTGTTCTTGTGATGTGATGCTGTTCTTGTGAGGTTACGGAGTATGAAATAATATACATGCCCCATTGGTGTACATTTTGTTAATACATTTATAGCTGTGACAAGATTTGTTTCCTTAGTTATTTTGTTAGTTTATTTCCTTAAAATCGTCAATTCCAGCGATTTCAACTTTATCTATGGGATTTAAAGTTTCCTTGTTAATAATTATTATCCGGTCTGCAATATTGTTTAATTTTACAAAATAAATTTTCCTGCTAATATAGTAAGTAATAATGGCTTCTTTGTGAGTTTGTAAGTTTGATTTCACTACTTGAATTATATTATTAAGTAATTTTTTGATGTTTAAATGAATAAATAATTTGAAAATAATGTAAGTTTTATACTTTATGAATCGTTCTTAAACTACAATAATTAAAAAAAATATGGTTTAAGCTATAATAGCTTAGATTGGCACCGGCTTTAGCTTAAGATATTCTATATTATTATTTACTTCATTTTTAAAATTTGACTAGAATTTAAATCAAATTATATTCAACAGATTTTAATATTTTAAACTTTATTTTAACACTTGTAATGCAACAACTGAGTTCATGGAATACGAATAGCGTCTATCAGTGAGTCAGTTAGTTAGTCATCTACCTCCAACGCATTCTTAGTATCCGGGGTAGTTTAGGATACTACCAAAACGCACTAACACTGTGTTTAAAGACCAGGGACATTTGTTTCTGGGTTCCAGGTCATAACTCCAATTATATTCCTTAATAAAATAGTGTTCTCAATTTCTATACCCTCAAGAATTATTCTTGGATTTATTAGTGCTTTTAGTAAAATTTGTGGTTTATCAAAACTAATATAATATTGGCTTGTCTGTCTATATTTAAATAGTCCTAACTGTATTAATAGGTGTTGATTAATTATGACATTCTCCCATAAAATATATATTAACAAATAAATTGATGTCCGTTTAACAAAACTGCAATATGGCCGATTATCCAAGGCAGAACCGGTTGTGACGTCACCAGAGGAGGGGCCGCCCCGCCTCTGCAACTAGACAACTAGAAATATTTTATTTATCATCTTACTATAGTGTGAAGTTATTGTTTTTGTGTTCGCGTTTGTTATATTTTGAGCCTAAAGATTTTATAAACACATCGAAATTTTTCTGAAACATTTACAATATTTTTTTATATAGTACCTATTATATAATTAAAATTGAGATTAAAATAATATATTTTTAAGAAATTTAAATCCTTAACGAATAAGGATATATTTACAACAAATAATCAATTGAGTTATTGTATCACAAATCCATAGGATGTAGGGTATATTGATAACGGAAATTAATAATCAATCCTGATCCAATTTTTTAAAGCCAAAATTACACACTGTGCCAATAACCCAAATTTTGAATTAAGTTTATAATAAGGTATGCGGTTGATTTCGATCTCGGATTTTGGATCGATTATTAATTTCACTATAAAAATATCTTGAATATATTTATAGGGAAAAACCGTATCTAATTTTTAGTGACAGTAAATATTAAATTATAATTTAATATTTACTTATATTATTATAAAGCTTAGGACTTAATAATTGAGACTTGTTTAAAGCCCAAGGCTTTATGGTGTTTAATGTTCAAACAAATTAGCTCGGAAATGCTATTAAGAAATAAATGGAAGGGGGTGGGAGGGAGGAATAGTTTTATGTTTATACGTATTAAATTTATGATACCTTAAAATGAGGGTTTTTATATATATTTAATTGTTTATAATACATTTTGTTTACTTGAAGTATGTGTGTGTGTGTGTGTGTGTATTCTAAGATATATATTTATATATTTTAATGTATAATATTATATAATAATATGTAAGGTTGTTAAAGTAATTGATCCACCACTTATTATTAAAAGCCTTCGATCCTTCGAACAAACAAATTAACAGCGACATAATAAAACGAGGGAATGGTATTAAGAAATAAATTAGAGCTAGGGTTGGCGATTTTTTATTTTATAAATTATATCGAATTTAAATATAGATCAATAATCATGAGATTTAAAAATATATTTTATATAAGTCAGAAAATAATTAATAATAATACAATTATGGTTGTAATAAATGTAATATTATATAGCGGGTGACAGCCCTGCGTGACGCGGGTGCTTGCCCGCGGCTTCGCATATAAATTACAGATTTACAAACAATCTTTCATTTTTCACTCTTTGCTCCATTGACGGAAGTAATTGACGTTTTTTTAACAATACCTATATATATATATAAACAAAATTGAAGTGTCTGTTTGTAGTTCCAAATTAACAGCTTATCACTGAATGCATAAAAAAGTAATGACGGGACTTAACAAAATATTTTGATAATTGTTCTTTGTCTATTTGGTCCGGCTAAAACTCAAAACGGCTTGACCGATTTTAATAGAACTTTTAATGGCGGATAGCTGATGTTGTAAGGTGAAACGAAACTTAGGCTATTATTATTTTAAAAACGAAATTTGTGGGCACAGATCTAGTCAATGTAATTACAACTTAAATACCAACACAAACACACGCACACACATATAAATACATGTAGACATATTTACAGCAATCTGACATTTTATTTTAATATCATTTCGTGGTTACACATGTCATTTTGACATTTCTATAATCCACAAATAAAAGAAGAAATTGTATATAATATAATTATATATAAAACTTATTTGGATCAAAAACTTGATACAAATATGGAACAAACGAGGAAAAATGTTTTATCCTGTACAGGAACCATTACATGAAAATATATGATAAATAATTAATAATACTTCTATATATATATATATATATGTATTTAAAGATAATCCATCAAAATTATTATGTCTTGTTATTTTAAAGTCATATTTTTTATCTATATCGTAATTTGAATTAATAATTATTTTTTACTTAATAGTACACTTATATTGTACATACAACATATATATTATATATATTTTCTTTGTCATTTATTGTAAAATCTCATCTAACGAGTTGTTGTTTTCTCATCGTATATAATCTCGTAGCCCTTCAGAAGACGGGCATCGAATTTCCGCTGTGACCTTACCGGAAGCGACGCCATGTTTACAAAGCGCGCGGGAAACGTCATCGCGAATTTTAAGTAGTTCTGTAATGGCGCCAAAAAAGGTTTGGTAAAAAGTGATCGGTAGCAGTGTATATGATTGTTATATTTGGAAATGATACAGTTAATTATTGTCTGATGTTAAACATTATTCAGTTTTAACTTGAATCAAAGAAATATATGTCCTTTCTTGCTTCTGATACTTCTAACGCGTGAAATAAAGGTTGGTTTAGACTTTCAATATATTTTTAATGTCAAGCTTTAAAAAAAATGTGATCTATACTTTACTTGGTTGTGTGTGTGTGTATGTGTGTGTTTTACATATTAGTTTATTTTAGTATTAGTGTTGCACTAATTCAGCCATTATTTATGGTCAACAGGAAAAAAACGCCTAATGACAATGGTCTCATAAACATTATTAATGTGTTGGTAAAACGAAAATTTGTAAAAAAAATAATTAAGCTAATTGAAAAAATGTCTTGAAGCGAAATAACTCCTCCCTTAATGTCTGCATTTCTCTTAATGTTACGCGATTAAGAGGATTCGTTTAATATTTATAATTAATGAAAATTGTTTAAAAAATATTTCATAATATATGTTAATTTATTTCCACAGGTAAGTGACATTTAAAGCTAACTTCAGTTGGGTGAGAATAATCTTTTTAACATATTTTTTATTAATAAGCTTATTAAAATACAAAAATATATTTTGTTCACGACAATAAATCCAATATGGCATAAAAAAAAACTTTCCTAGGACGTTCTGAAAGGAGATACCCCACTTGGTATGTTAAAACCGGCTTAACCATTGTATAAAGTTTCAACTCGCATAATGCGCCATTTTGTATTGTCTGTGCAGATTAAAAAGTTGCTATATCCGTGTGTGGCGCTCTTTACAAACTGCTTATTGATTCAGACTGCCAATGTGTGTTTTTTTAATCTCGTTACAAAATTCAGACGCGATTGAAACTGTACAGTTTATTTTAATTTAATTAAAACTCTTTAGTTTATTTGTTGTTTTTTTCCTATTGCGTTTGTTTTGTTAATATTTATTTAGTATAAATGTTAGTCAGATATGAGTGACAAAATAGTTTTAGAAATATTTTTATTTTTATAATTAATTTATATTTAAATTTTGTAGATTTCCTTTATAATTTACATTAACTTCTCTTGATTTTGACTTGTTAATATTCTCATATTATTAGTAATATTTATTTATATTTATTATTATTTGACATATATATTTAAATTTAAATTAAGTTTAAATTTAATTCTAATAAATTTGCATTAACACAAACTGTATGAAAATATTAAATATATGCTTAAAAATTTTAGTACTTTATATAAAATAAAAAAATAATAAAATATTTGATTATTATTAAATAAATCCTAATATTGTTGTATTTAAAAGTAATCATACATCAGGGAGGCGACGTGGCGTGATCGGCTCCTGGCTCGGAAATGAAACACGTGACTCAAGTATTAAAGACATTGTTATTGTAAATAAATAATATATTAAAATTAACAACACATTTTTCAGGTAAAATCCAACAAATGGCAACACTATTACAAAAATTTAAAAATGGAACACTCCGATATGTTATTTAATATTGATAAACACTGTTGTATAAATTAAAAGAAAGCTTCAAAGTGAATGATAAACTTCAACCAATTAACGACGATATTTACAAATACTGATAGTAACTTTCTCTTTATCAGCAAATAACAAGTTTATCAGGACAATGCACTATCGGTTAAGTATCTCAGGGCTGGCGGGGTGACTTCTTTGGAGGGATGGGTATTATTTTATTTAACAAAAATAATAATAGAAAATTATACAGTAATTTGATATTGATTACTATATTATTACACACAAATATATTATTAATTTGATAATAAAATAATTAATCATATTAATTTGTTTGATTACAAATATAAGTATTAAATATGTAATTTAATTTTATATAATATGTATGTAAATGTAATAATAAAGTGCATAGCAACTAAACAAAGACACCCCTGGGCGAGTATCAACCCTGCGTATGAAACGAAAGTGCACGTCGCGATAACGAACAATGTGACACAGACGATAACGTAACGTGATCGCTACGTTATTGACACGACCACGGGACGACCACGACACGACCACAACACGACCACGACACGACCACGACACGACGGGACGATATCGTGACGACACTTATATATATATATATATATATATATAAATTAATTTTCTTAATATTTTATGTGCATTTATAATATTTTTAATAATTCTTCAGTTGAAATATTAAAATGGATGGTTTAAAAAGCTTTAATATTAGATTTGAATCGGTTCAAAATTGTAATATCTCTTTAATCAGTTAAGGCGGGAATAAGTGTAATGGAGTATATATCACTCCTATCAATGTTATACCGGCTCTGTCAATAGCTGGGAGAGGACGGACTAGTGTAGATACGACCATCATAATATATATAATATATATTAATATAATAATCATAAGGAAAAAAAAAATACATATTACATTAATTTTTATTTTGTTTAAAGGTTAAACTTTTTATTCATGAAAAACTATTACAGTTACATGGTTATAAAATAAATTAAATTAAAAGACAATAAAATTTTTAGAATAAACATATATAGACTTAAATTATAATATAATGCTCCGTCTCATCCACAGTATCATACGTCCATATGAAGTCCATTATCGAGGAGGGAGATGGGGAGATAGCGCCCTATAATTTGCAATAAATATAAGGGCGGAGGTGTCAGGTCCTTTGTTATCCAGATTACGACAAACATTGTTATCTAAGAATTAAAAATATTATTAATTATTATAATAACATTGATAATATTTAATTGGTATACGATTTTATTGTTTACGCTAAAATTAAAATATTTATTGATTATTTTAATAATGAGTTTGGTCCGCGTCTATATATATATATATATAAATAAATAAAGTTTATGAATCAGGAATCGTACCTGGGACTTTTTATGTTTCTAAACTGTTAATACAATAATTAATAGGTGCCGTTGGTAAGAACTGTATATATATATATTTGTAATATTATGTTACAGTGCCATCTATCGTCGAGTAGCAGCTAACTTATTTCTTTTAAACCGAAATATTTTAGTAAATGTATAAATATGATTATCTCATATAAAACTTTTATTTTATTTATATGCAAATGTCCGTATGTGTTTATATTGGATATTTAAAAACTATATAATTTAAACTAAATATATTCCAATATCCTTTAATTTAATATATTTATTTCATACAAATATAAATGCAACATATATGAATAATATGAAACCTTAAACTTACTTACTAGTTATTAACTTAACTAGCTTTGATCACATCTTCGTTCGCATAAGTAACTTTATGATAGCTGTCTGCATTAAAAATCCTGTTTCAGAATTTCACAAACAAACAGACAGACAGGAACAAAAATAAAAATAGGTTTTTAAGTTACTGTATATGCTTTCATATGCATTTAGTGAATTGTTAATTTGGATACAGACGGACACTTCAAATTTATTTATATGTATATATGACGTGTGGATGACGGATAGATGACATCAGAGTTAGTAAACGTACATGTAAATGTATTTCGTGATAATTTTGATAAGACATGATATTATCAGTTATACTTAACTGTAACTTGTTACATTGTTATTACGAAAAGTCTATTTTTTCTTAATATATATATATATATATATATATTATTTGTTTTATTATGAAAATAAAAATGTTAATAACAATTGAAATAACGAATGAATATGAATAATATCATTTTTTTTATTTTCAGTATTCATAGTATATTTTAATAATTTAACTTAAATACAAGGTGTATAAAGAAAATAATAGATTATTAAAATTAGAAACATTTTTTTCGACATATTAAAATTCGACAAAATTAATTTATTAAGCAAAATATCTCTACAGTATATTTCGGAGATTATTCTCAAGATATCAACAGACACACAAATCTATAATCTTCTCTTATCAGTATAATATTTTTTAATTATATGATGATCTGCAGATTATAGACAGATTTTCTCAGTAGAATAAAAATATTAATTTCACTTTATTCCCACGTGGAGACAAACAAATATATATTAAATGATATGAAAAAACGTATATCGTTGTTTCATTGACAGCATTCAAATACTTATATGACGGAATCAGAGGTCGCTGGTTCGAGTCCCGCTCGTGGAAATTAATTTTAAATTAACATATTCATTCAAAGTGATTTATATTCTATTTCTATTAATATTTGTACTTGGAAAGACTAAATGCAATACGAAAGGATATATCTGTAAAGAAAGCAAAAAATTCCATGGACCCTAACTTATTAATATCATACAATCAAGAAATTACAATTCAAGTAAAGTATAGTATTACTATACTACAGTTTTATACTTACACAAAATATTAAAGATTTACAAAAGTATTTTATGTTGAATTAATACTAACAAATAACTATAGAAGTGGTAATAAAACAAACATATGCAGAAATATTAGCAATAGTCTAATGACTTTTTAAAATCAAATTTGACAGTTATTTTGAATTAAGATGGAGGTTTTTTTTTTTAATCCGTTCGTGTCGGCGAAGGCGTTTAATGATCCAGTTATTAGCATTTTACAATATCTGTCAATCAATATATATCATACGAAGTTGCGATGCGTAAGAAATTATTACTAACATATGTCATGATTAATACACGTTTAATTAACAACTAAAAATTAAATGAATTCTAAATTAAACTCTACTCCACTGCAATAAGATTGATATTTGTGTTTTAATTGGTATCCACAGATTAATCTAAAATCCATAGATTATTATTAATAGAGTGTATTTCGGGATTAGCATACATAATACAAGACGATTGTGTTAGAAAGTTGATTACATTGGACTTAAATTATAATATCATGTTAATTAATATCTCTAACGTTTATATTTTATTGATTGATTTATTAATTGTATGACTATTGAAATATGTGTCGAGAATATTGATTTTATATATATATATATATATATATATATATATATATATATATATATATATATATATATATATATATATATATATATATCTATATTTCAAATAGGTTTCTTTAAAGAGTATAAATATGTTTATAAATAAAACAATAGTGAAAACCGTTGCTGTAAAAAAATGCAGTATGTCAAATCGTTCAAAAATAACAGGATCCCTTACATAACACTTTTATTTTTTTAAAAACAAAAGAGAACAGAGAAAACCGTTGCGTTTCAAATTAAAAAAAAAATGACAATCTGTCAAACCGTCCAAAAATGACAGGAGCACTGACATAACACTGATATTTTTAATAATGTATGTACGTCACCAAATAAAGCAAACGTCACCTGTTTCAATTAGTGCGCGCTCCACACGAGTGGTTGTATCGGGGTTAATGGCGCGAGAGCTGATAGCACCCCCCGGTACTATATCAGAAACTTACAGATCACATCGGGGTAATTGCCTGGTAATAGATAACGTTCATCGACACCCAAGTGTTTGGGGTTTTTGGTAAATATTCACTTGATACTCTCAATTGTTCCTTCATAAAAAAAAACATAATATTAAATAATAAGTTTAGTCGTTTGTTTTTGTTTTCATACTGCTGTTTATAATTTTATGTTCGTATCTTAAAATATACGGCTAACATATTATTCTGTAACGATCATTTTCCCTTGTGTTTACCAAAATCAGCCAAAAAGCCGCTGTGATCCATCACAACGCTATCGGTCAGTAGATATTTATCTTTCATAATTAATTCACTGGTTAACGCGTTGTTAGTGACCACACAGTTTTCACGAAAACACTAAGCTTAAGTACTCATTATTTTGTTAAAGGCAGATATACATTGTGTTTATATTTCACATTCTAATAAAAACATTGTAATAATTATTTGTCCTTAATCCTTAAGGCGGGTACACACTACACGTCCGATCCAGACCACAGATTAGATATTATGAGAGGTTGTAAAATATAGCACAGGTGAAATATAATAAAAGTATCTACACTGGATAGATTTATGGCCTCTATCGCACCTGAGAAATATTCTATATAAGATTACAGTGAGTAGGGCCAGATTGATCACGTGGGCTGACGTTATCGGAGACTCGACAGCCGATTGGCTATTTTCTCGTTTGGTATACACATACATACACACTGCCGCACTGGACTGTGTTGTCTGAATTTGATATATTTAATCTAAAATATATATAACAAAATTTTTGTAATAATTTTTATTAAAATATTTTTGGTTTTTTTTTGTTATATTAAATATGGATCGTAAAATCTTTAATCGGTCATATTTCAAGGTGTATTTTGAGGGTTACAACTTCCTCATCAGGCTATCAGATCCGCTTCATAAGGCGTGTACAGAGTTAGTTCGATCCGACCAAATTGCGTGTATTATTATGGAATTCAAAATCACTTAAATAAATGTAAATATATGAGTTTTATACACATTTATTCCTAACTATTTAGTTATCCCAAGTGGGTGTCGATTCTGATAAAAATATTCACCTGAAAGGAGATGTTTCACTCTCATTACACTTCAGCTTAATTGGCCGTGAAGCGGATAAGAACTCGGAGCTTAATGAGATATATATATAAATATTATCTTAATTATAAATATTAATGATTATTATTAATACAAACAAACACACAGACGCCGGAATAAAAAAACATGAACAAAGGAACATGTCTCAAAAGTCTTATATATGTTTGAACAAATTACATTCTTTATATATGTATGGAGGTGCGTGATATCCCATATTACTGTAATAATGAGGTTAAAACAATAATAATATTTAATAAAAAAGACAATTTTGAAGTAAATATTGAATAAGTCTGTTCAGAATAAGTCTAACAGTGTAAAAGATTTCCATAGTCTTAAATATTGTTAGTTAAAAGAAAATTATAAGCAAATGAAACTAAATGTTGAATTTCCAAAATGAATTCATATATTACTTGTCTTAAACCAAGATATACCTTAGTCAATTGTAATAAGGGTCCATTTGGCATGAATACGCATTTATATAAAAATGTATTGGAATGATTGTGTATTCTATTATTATTGAGTTAAGGTTGTGTTTCCTTTGATGCATTTGAGTCGCCTGTTGCGCCGGATATTGCCGCTTCCAGGCGCCCTCTGGCGGGAATCACCTTGTAATTCGCCAAATTACTCTCAGATCTTGGTGTAATTAAATACTTTTATAGGAATTAACTTTTATTATTTGGTTTGTGTTTAATTCTAAGATTAATATTATTTTATATATAGAATATATTTATTCCTTGGTTGTAAGTATTCTCATATATCGAGTGGGTCCATTGTTAAATTTCTAATATAATGACATAATTATAATAACCTTTAAATGAGCGGTCGTGTCCGATCACGACTGACAAGTCAACGGTTCCTCCATTGTCTCCCGCAGTACAATGGTACACAGTATCAATCATTATCCCCATTCCCCTCTCTGTGTGTTCAGATTTTCAATAATATATATATATATGATGTTGTTTTTTTTATCTTTATATATAGGACGTTGTTTTATGAATATTTTTAAATTTAAACATTTATTTTTTATTTTTTTAAATATTTTGTAAACCTTTTTAAATATATAATAATGATTGTCTTGGCAAAACACGGCTACACGGCTACACGGCTACACGGCTGGCTGTACAGTTCGTTATCGCGGAGTCTGTTATCAGCAGCACCAGGCGTGCCTTGATATCATCTTTTTTAATTAATTCCTACGTAAAAATGTCTCCCCTCGTCACGGCCGCGCCAAGCAATTAATAATTACCATATACTAATATCACTTACGTATACCAAAACACCCTGTATATAATGTTTTTACGACAAAGTTAATTTATTGAAATTATAATAATGTTTAATTATATATATATATATATATTAATAATAATAGCTCTGCCAAAAGTGGTATGCAACTTCGTTTGAGTGGAAAATATTTTTTTATTAAAATAGCTTAAGTTACTCCTTGTAAAATCATCTATCCGTCAGTGAAAGTCGTGTTAAAATCGGTCCAGCCGTCTCAGTGATTGGTTGGACCCAACAGAGAGACAGACAAAATATATTTTTTTTTTATATAGACACCGTATATACTTTCATATGCATAATCAAAAGCTGTTAATTTAGACTAACATACAGACATTTCAATTTTATGTATATATAGATAAATAATATTCGCTTATTACTTTGCAACCAATGATCAAAACTCTGGTAAAAGAAACAAGTGCATAGAATTAGTATTAGTCCATTATAACTTGATCCAACCTCAAAATGTTTCCAACCTTCAGCAACAATTAATCGCTACAAACACACACACATACATAATGCGACGGACGACGGACAGTAGTGGCGACGTGTTGAAACATGGTTATTCAATTTGATAATTAATCGGTCTGTTTGTTGCTAGATGAGATAAGATTTTAAACTAATTATTAGTGACAGTTTGGGAAAGCGTGCTAACTGTTATAAAAGTTCTGTATAAATATATATTCGTATTGTGTTGTATGTGTAGTAATTTGCATTACTATCACTAATACAAGGGTATCTTTGTATCGGAAACGAAATTGAGATAGTACCTCCATACTGGTTGTATCAGTGGCGGCCATTTTGGAAAACGCTACAATATCTTTAATGTATTTAAGTTAATAATTATTCACCAGGAAGTCAATTCAATACCAACTTATAAAAAAAAGTATTTTTGTATTTTTTACCAAAATATATTTTAATTAAATTTCAAGTTCATTTCGAAAAATTATTGATTTCTGTATATAACGCTGTATTGGTTAAAAAATAAATTTAACACTAAACCTACCAAGTACCGGTCAAATTGACCGTTCTTAAACTTTTGTAAAACTTACACATTTTTAAACGTTATAATATCGTTATCAAACTACATGACAATTCTTAGAATATGCATATAATATTTTCTACACTCTTTACTTTTAGTTATTTCCATTATTACCTGCGTTATATAATAAAATAACTTTTAATTACCGGTCAATTTGACGGCGTGCGGTAGGAACAGGTATACAAGAATTGTCGGTAGGTTTAGTGTTAAAAGTAATTTAACATAAAAATATTGCCTTTATAATATACAAATGACTAGACCATAATACACCTTTAGTGATAGTTTGTACAATCAGACAAACACACAAAAGAAAAACACAATAAAACACCATTTAAAAATCAAACTTCTAAACGATGTTTCTTTAAAAAATCCATTTGATAAATGTTTGCAAACCTCCCGAGATCCTCAGTAATGAGTAGTGATTGTGTGTGTGTGTGTGTGTGTGTGTGTGTGTGTGTGTGTGTGTGTGTGATAAGGATGTATTAGAGCATTCCGGCGAACGCCACTGTATTTATTCTTATCCGGAGTAAGTCAGGTTACACCCCTAGTGACGGGACGGTTATATCGATGTAATATTTGTTGCGCAATTTTCTAATCGACAATTTGACACTTGTCATGGCGGCTGTAGCGCTACAGTCGATAACTGGTATCATAAATGTCTAATGCGAGACGCATAAATTATTAAATTAATATTTATCTACAGTTAAATGTAACGCGCTGTTTAGGAAAGCCGGTTTCAGTGCAATTTGGTGGCGATAAGCAAGTAATTAGTTTTAGAATATTAATTATATTAAATTACTGGCGCGATAGGATGGATATAAAAAAAATATTAAAAAGTATCGATATATAAACGTTCCCACCCCTCCAGCTCACCGAAGGGGGTGAAGCGACGCTTGGCGCGGCGAGATAGCGCGATACGATCGCGGGTGGCAGCCCTGATAGTACGAATAATAATAATTTTATTATCACGATCTAGGGTTGCCAACGACTTGTTTTTAGTAAGTGTTTGTATTAACTTACGGAGCTTATAAAAATATATTATATTTATAGACCAATAAAAATATTACATAATTTAATTTAAATATATTTTTTACAATATTCATTAATAAAAAGACACGTGCTATACTTATTTATATATGATAAATATCAAATAAATATAATAAAACGTACAAAACGTTACAATGAAATAGATAAAATTTATTAAAAATGAAAATTATTATATTAAAAATATCTCAACCGGCACCGGGAGGCACACATAGGTCAAAAATAGCTTAAAGCGAGGGCGGCGTTATCTTACGTTCGCAGATTGAATATATATCATATGACTTCACACGATGTGTTTCAAACTTCGCCACAAGTATTTGGTGTTTTAAATAAGAAAAGAGCTTCAGATCTCTGGGTGGGACGGGATTAGGAGATTAATAGTTATGGCAATAGTATCTCAAAAGAGAAATGATTTATCTAGAAAATTAATAAATAATACGAGTAGCTCATTGGCTGTCAATTCCCGTGATGACGTGATGATGTACCAATCAAAACTCATAGAAATGTTGTCATATTTAATTAATTTCTTCCAGAAACGAGTTGATCAATATATAGTCATATTAACAATAACGCTTGTCTGTCTGTAATAAGTACTACGGGTAGTGAAGTGCTGTTGGACAGTTGGTAATATTTTAAATATCTCTTTCAGTTCTCGCCATGTTTAATTTGTTATCTGTTGTCACTAACACCTAGTAATAATAATCAACTATTAAAATTCTAAAGATCAAATACAATGTCACCGTTTCTAGGCTGATTTTAAAATTAGTTTTTTTCAAAAAATAATAAATAGCAGGGTCAAAAAAAGCAAGCAAGCAAGCAAAATATTACGTTACAAAAATATCTTAATTAGTATATATAAAAAAAAATTAAAACATCTGTCTGTTAAAGCCTTTAATAATATTGTTATTACATTATTTTGTCTGTCTGTCTATTTATTATTCGTATTTACGGATAGCAAAATGCGATTCAACTTATCTATTGGGAGGTGAATAACAATTTCCTAATGAGGTGATAGCGACACGGATAACAACTATCATCAACGCAGGATGTTATAAAATTCAAAGAAAAAGATAGAACCTGAATATTTATAATTAATTTTCTATAATAATCTAATCTAATATTAATAAACTAAGTAATACTTCAAATGAAGTCTAAAATTATCTGTTATTGGACAAATTGATTGAAATGACTTAAATTTTGAATATTTTTAAATTATATGAGATATAATGTTATAGCTGACATTAAATATTTATAACGTTCAATATCCGTATCACCTTATCACTGACCGTCCACTACTACTGCCTATTATATATATATATATTTTTATTATTTTTAACACTAAACCTACCGACAATTCTTGTATACCTGTTCCTATTACACGCCTTCAAAATGACCGATAATTAAAAGTTATTTTATTATATAACGCAGGTAATAATGGAAATAAGAAGTAAAGAGTGTAGAAAATATTATATGCATATTCTAAGAATTGTGATGTAGTTTGATAACGATATTATAACGTTTAAAAATGTGTAAGTTTTACAAAAGTTTAAGAACGGTCAATTTGACCGGTACCTGGTAGGTTTAGTGTTAACTCACTCTTGACTTTTTTGGCATGGTTATATTTTTTATTTTTTGTTCAGTAAACGATAGTATTAGTATTGTTGAAATAATTTTAATATATATAGCGTTGTGGGATACTTTTCAAATTATTTTAAATTAAAAATACAAAAAATTCATATAATAAAATTATTGTTAAAGAATTGACATTTATTTTTAATATGCAAATGTTTAAATGTAAAATATATTAAATAATATAAAGCGATGAACTATCGAGAAATTATAATAGTAGGTGTCATGTGTGCAGATTTGCGAAAAACGTGAAAAGTGAGTGAGATAAGAATTTGGCGGCCGCCGATAGCTAGGGGTGGTGCGAACCCTTTCAACTAACCCTTCGAGAGCTCCTGGTCACTTTACACACACACACATATTGGAAAAAGATATTGATTCAAAAACATTATAATTATAACAGGTAAATAACTATGAATCTGATATATATAATATATGTTTGTCAACAACCCTAGTTATCGCTCTATAATACTCGTATTCCAGGTCGCTAAAGGAATGTATGCAAATCATTACGTGATAACTAATAAACTGGCAAAAACATTATTTAATGTCGTTCAAAATAATGTAATTGTTCTGACCTTAATAATAAATGTTATATAATATTATGGGCAATTATTTATATAATTATTTTATTGCAAACGTGCACTGTGATCGATCTGGGCAGTAGTACCTCCCTCCAATACCAACATGGCACAGCGCGTGTCCGACTCTACATCTAGATAGCATCTCATTTGCATATTACTGCAGATTTTTTCAAGAAATAACATATAATATACTAATGTGGGAAGTGTGGGTCGAGTTACAAGCGACCTACTGATATAAAAATACAAATATGATTTAATATCAGAAATAACAATAGAAAAATCGATCTCTTATATATATAGTGATTCTTTTGATTATTGATTGCTTGATTGATTCAAGGTGTGTGTGGAATGTCTTGTGACTTGTGACCGTGACTTTATAGGTCACCTGCAGTCATTGCAGGTCGTGACTCCACTGGTTAATGATATTTTAATGATATTTAATTTGAGCGTTTTTTCTTTCAGGTAAGTAGGTTATCGGCCTTCACGTTCTAGGAAACTGTTTTCAACTATTTTTGTGTTATTATGAAATATTTTAACTTACTTATATTTGCGATAAAATGTTCACTTTTTAATACTTTAATATACTTTATAATATACACGTGAATTGCATGCTTGATTCAATCTTGGTTAATAATAAATACAAAGTTATTAATAAAATAAATACTACATTTATATAAAGTATATACACACACACACACACACACACTGCAGATCTTTAATCAGCTGATTGGATTAATTATCCAGGTGTGATTTTACAAATATCCCCCAAAATATTAGAAAACATACCCAAAGACGAATACAATAGCAATGTATTCAAAGTCTAAATTACAGGCGGAGGGTGGAAGGGAGGGTAGATGATAGGGAGGGGGGGGGGGGAGGCCAAAGCAAAACTTCTTATCTCATCTGTTTGACGAATTCCACTGTTTTCATATTTAATAAAGATATTTTGATAATATATATATACATTAATGTATTTCTTAATTAGAGGAATCTTTGTATGTGTGTTTGTCTTGATTTTTAGATATTTTTACTATTGTACTATATACATATATATTATATATATACTACGATTAATAAAATAACGTAAATAATATAATTATTATATTATATTGCGTTAAATAGAATAAAAATACACACAATAATATACACAAGGTATAATAATTTAAAGAAAAAATAATTTGTGGCACCCCTCAGCAAGATCCTTGGGAGATAAGGCGAGCTGTTATCAGATGGTGCTGGGCGGGCGGAACCTTATCAGCTTATCACCCCCCATCTAACAGAATATCGAAATGTTACTTATTTGACTATATCAAATATAACGTGTAGAAAGTATAAATTACAAGAGTTTCATATAAAAAGATTCTATTATTTTAATAATTAGTATTAGTTTTGAACTGAGTATGAAATTATACACTTTTTAAAACTGATTTGGCTCAAACATACATACAAAATAAAAATTATGTATATATATATATATTTAACATTAAATATTAGTATTTAAATGATATTGCAAATAGAGACTTTAATACCGTAGAAATGACCATTCCAAAACAAACTGAATACATAACAACAAAAAAACCATAAAAAAATAACAAAATATTAAAAGTCCAATTCCTTGGTTCCTGTCCTCGTACCCTATTACTGATAACACTATCAGATGCCTCCTTATCGCCACCCCGCCTTATCAAAGAATAAATTATGATTGCTTTCCCGTTTCTACTTTTATATTTAGGTGTAATTTTTATATTTATATATAAAGAAATAAATTATATATTTAAACACACAATTAATGTATTTACTAACACATAGATAGATTCATGTGTGTGTTATCAGTATCGTATTTTAAAGTCGATACTATCACCACGCAAGCCTTGTGATAAGCTAATAAGCTGTACCGGTCCTGGATTAAAATACTGCTTCAAAGAATTATCAAGTGCTTAGAAATGTGTATTAGTTGTAGTATTGAAAATATTTTATATGGAACTTAAATTTATTAACAAAAAATAAAATTTATGACTGTTAATATATCATTAATATATTGCTATATTGGAATATCGATTACTTAAATAATTTATAATATATTTAATTTTTTTTTATAAAAAAAACTTTAAATTAACAGTGTTTTATATCATGTAAATCCTAATTTCATAATGGTAGCTTATTTATAATATTTAATAGCTCCTTTTTGCAATTCAGCTTTCTGTTATGTTGTATTACCACAAGCGGGTTTAAACCACAGCATGGCACACCACAACCCGGTATTGTTTATGTAAAAATGATCCATTTATTATATATATCGAAGTTGATTATATATAGTTATTGGAACACCCAAATTTCCCGGACACACGTGTCCTCAGTTCAGCGAGCCTTCGTTAACAAAAATTAATTACATGCATTATCGTCTTCCTGTGGCTGGCGTGAGATACGGGCCCCGATTACATCGCCTCGCTAATTAGAGTTATCGTAGACCAATTATTTATAAGCCAGCCTTATCGGTAGCAGCCATTGTTTTATACACACTGCTTGCAAGGATACTCAGTATTTGTTACAATTAATTAGTTTGGCTAATATGCCATCTGGGATATTATGAAGAGGATATAATATATTCTTCGGTGATTCTAGTTTTAGCATAGTGATGTTTAAGTGATCCTGTTTTGGTTTATATATTAGTGTTATTTTTATTAATATAACAATTATATTTTATAAATGTTCGATGTTTTACACATAAATGGTAACAATATTAATTTTCCTTAAAATTTTGTTTGAAGATACGATGTGAGTTATGTAACACGTGAAGTCCTTGAAAACATTATAGATAAAAATTCTAATGTATAATTTCTAAAACTATTTAACTTAGTAATAAGTATGGTGGCATTTATTATTTTTGACGAAGATTTTGTACTTGTTATACTTATTTTTTGCTGTTGACACTCTAAATATCTAGACCTAGACATATTTGTAAAGATACATCTCAGTACAATCGATATGCGGTAGCAATTTGGCAGCTCTATATATAGTTTGGGTTAAACCAATACTGAACATTAAGTACACATATATATTACAATACTAATAAAGCTTAAAATGTAGACAGACATACATTTGTTAAAAAGTAAAAAGTTGCATTAAAATCGCATTTGAAACGACCATCAATTGTTAAATGCAACATTTCAAGAATGAATTGCCCATAAAAATGTTAATACTCTAATGTAACTGAACATCCCTCCAGTAATTTGCCACTTTTAAAAACGAAAAATACGCCATAATCTTACTTCAATTCACAGACTGTAGCGTTTTTTGTAATACAACTATTTAATCAATGGAATTCTACTTTTGTAGTGCACATTTATAAATTATTAATCTATTATTAAAATGTATATACAATATAAAGATAAAGTAATTGTCTGTGAGTATATGAAGTATATTTTAAATTGTTTCAATTTGCTCTTCTCTCCGCATTAATCAATCGCCCGCTCCCGCTCCTCTTATGAATTGGACTAAAAGAAAAATGTCCAGCCGTTGCAGTATTCTTGAAAACGGCCGTTTAGGAAATGGGACATGTAAATGAAGGATTTAGGTATTGTAGGAAATTTACAACACGACACGACTGAGACACGACATGACACGACTACTTACGGATCACTAAAACGATTATACATATACGAAATTAAACATACTTTATGATTTATCAATTCAATAATATAAATAATTATTATTCTTTAATTATTGTAAAAACATATTTTCTCCTTAGCATATTAGCTCCTTCTTTGTGTATACAATTGAAGTTGTAATAAATGATTACTTACTAATTGACTTCAAATGACCTGATTATTACTTGTGTAGTAAGGCACATCATAATTGTAAAGCAAGTAGAGTAGTGTATTCTCAGAGCAGGGCGCGTTTGGAACCCTAACCTTAATTAAAGTAGGAGAGTGACTTTACAGAAGGGCTTATAAGTCGAATATAAGTGTCAGGAGCGGCGTAATCGATAAGTTTTACACTTCTGACATCCATTTGATACACTAGTGATCCCTGAAATTGAATCAAATGGAAAATATGTAAATATTTATAAATTTAAAATTAATTAATTTAATTTGGAACAATAAAAAATTAAGATAAACCGAGAAGAAATTTATATACAATAATTTAATAGTAGTGTTAAATCCCGAAAAGTTACTAATTAGTGTCGACCGGGTTTAACACTTAACTTTGACTTTTATTGTTATACGTTATTCCATCGTGAGGAACAGTGACACCATAGTGTTATTATATACATTAACAAAAAAAAAATGCAGCAGGTTTTTACAATATTGGATAAAAATTACAAAAATCTGTAACCGTCTTACGAGGTCTTTACATCATTAGAGACCATAGGTTAGCAATTAATATTTTCTCCACAATTAACTCCACATACACACGCTAGAACAGAACGATCTAAAAATTGCAAAAAAAAAAATATGAAATTGGTATTGGAATATCCCAAAAAAATTCAGAAAAACATTTCTAGGAACCAAAAATAGCATTTCAAGTTGTAAAGCTTAAAAGTCATAGATTTAGGTGGCGCGGCGTCCGGCGTGTGTTGTAAATATCGGATGAGATCCGATCGCTGTGCTGTTGCCAAATACATGCCTTTGCCAATACTGCGATGAAAACTGCAATACAATTATTGGCATTTAGACTTTAATATATCGCTCCTTGGCCACTCGATGGGAGCGTTATGTCTAATACAATTAATCTTTTTTTATTGTAGCAATTATATTACAGAGAATTTAGCTTTTATTTTGCAGTTTTAATTGAGATGCGAAATAATTTTGTAATAAATGTGATAAGGGAGTAAATTAATTATTTAATGATAGTGTTGCAAAATATATATGACACTAGCTGTGCACACGACTTCGTTCGTGTTGAATATGTTTTTTAAAATTAAATTAGTTTAAGTTGTTCCTTATACTATTAGCTATCCGCTTGTGAAAGTTGTATTAAAATTGCTCCAGCCGTTTCAGCCGCTGGACCAAACAGACAGATAGAGATTTTTTTATGTAAATATTTTATATATTTTTATATGAAAATGAAAAGCTGGTAATTTGGAATTACAAACAGACACTTCAACTTTATTTATATGTATCAATTTAAGAATAAAATGTAGTTATCCTGTATGTTCAGTAACAACAGCTCAGTGATAAAATACACAATACGCGGAATAAAAGAGATAACAAGTTAAAAATACTTAATACTTACAAAAGTGACGCGATATAAACATGAACACCACACATTCGTAACAGATCAGAATCTTAACCGGGAACAATATAATCGGATGAAACAAAAAATAATCTAACAAAACTTACAATGGACGGACAGACGCGTGTGACAGAGATATATGTAACACAAACCACGTGATCATATTACATTTAAGGTTTCCTTTGATATTTTTACTTTTTATATGTAACTACAAATTAATCTATTTGATTCTCTGTTAATTTTATAGATATATATAATTAAAATTAAACATAAAAAAACATTGCCTGTCGGCCTGTCTGTCTGTTCTAGCCAATCACTGAAACGGCAAGACCGATTTTAACAGTACTTTTACTGACAGATAGCTGAAGTTATGAGGAGTAATTTAGACTATTTTCATTAAAAAAACATTACACGCGAAGGCGGTCCTGACACAGTTATCAATATTAAACTGTTTAATATACTTAATTATATATGAAGTATTCAAAAAGTGCAGTGAATCCATAAAACGAAAGCTCGGGCAGAAATGTCTTAAGTTTAAACAGTAGTGTATTGTTCGATACAGATCGGAGTACAAAGGCGTATCTTGGTAGTGCTGGCTGACAAATGAGAGGCCACCCAGCCAACCCAGCCGCAACCCCACCATGCGATATTCGGTTACACTAACGCTTTATATTGTTTACGTCTGATGTTCTTAATAATTAAACATACCCACTAAATAATAGTTGTATTATTTAACTAGTTGTGCCTGTGACTTCGATCGGATTTTTTTTAATCGTCCAGGTTTATCCTTATAACATGAGTTATCAAGTGAATCCTGTTAAAATCGTTCCAGCCGCTTATGAGGGGGAAAAACAGACTGACAGACAATTAGATGTTTTAATGTAAGTATCGTATATTCTTTCCTATGCAAAGTGAAAAGCTGTAAATTTGGAACTACAAACGGACACATCAACTTTATTAAAATTTATACTAGTATAGTTATTATATATAAAGTGATTATATATATTAATAGGTATATGAATATCTAGAAGTTATACACTGAAACTAAAATAAATGCTTATTTTGTCGAAAGCTATCCCTTATATCCCTTTATTGGGAACAGGTAATTGATGATCTGCATCCAGTTTAAAGCATCCAGTCTGATGAACAATAAACAGCACGCTCAGCACATTCGGTAATGGTAACTGATTCTAAATATTTAATATTTATCACCGAGTAATGGACACTTGTTACATAAACATTGTTTGAATTATTTGTTTTAATTTATATTATGTATATGAACAGACAGACAGGGCGTGATATACGGATGGTATCTCGGGTCACGAATCTCGTTAAGTAATAGTATCGCGTTGGTAGCGCGGCCATTTTTCTTTCACATCAAAGGACGTAATCGCTCGTGTGACGCCATCTTGTGGAAATATTTATATTTGGGTTTGATCAAATATATTAAAATGACAATATAATATCATTTTTCAATTTGAATTGAAGGGTATTAAGAGTTGTTGAGAATTATTAATTATGCCAAAATAGGAAGACGTAGTGATTTTTACTTGATTTTCCGGCCCTAGGCTACCTTAGTAGATGACCAATTGGGACATATTCCCTAATACCTTCTTTATCGTTAATGACCAGCAGTTTAATCGCATTAATCTGAATTGACAATTCCTGGATTTGTCCTTGGCCGGATAAAAAATATTTGTATAATAAAAACTTATATTTGGAGGGGTTATGAAAATACTTACATAATAGTTCAGACCTTTTTTTACATAATTGGAAAGAATTTTTCTATCCAAAAGTAGAACAAAATTCACCTATTTTTATGAGTATATTTTGTTGCCACAACAATTTTTATAAAAAATCTCATATCATCAATAAGAATCTTAAAGATTTTAGATCAAAATATAAAATAATTAAGTTTATTTTTATGATAATAAAACAATGATTAAAAAACGTTCCTCATTACATGTTAATATTAAAAAACTAAAAACATGTGCAAGAAAAACCGCAAACTACGCACACGAGGAATGTTCAATGACATTGGAGACTGGATCACCTCTGTGTGATGCTGCGTTTGAATTAACGACAGTGGAATAGAATTAGTAGTTACTGGATCTATTTTTATAAATGGTTAAGACTTGTGTTACTTTAGTCAAAATAGTTTAAATACGGTTAAACAGCAATACGAGATGTATTATGAAAATAAGACTTTTCTTACATTTTGTATCAAAAACTATAGCAGATATGATAATTAGTAATAGTAATTAGTTATTTTTAATTAACACAGTTTCAATATATTGAAATAAGGAATAAAATTTTTTTTATGTAATTTTATTCTATACACTCAACTAGTTTCAAGTACGAGTACTTGTACCAGTACTGTCTCGATTTAAACGCAGCATCATCCTCCGCGAGATGTTTATCTCGTCACGATTCTAATAGTTTTAGTAAAGCATAATAATTAATGGGGCATCAATAAACAGACGCACATTAATATATACATTTACACCTTCGCAATTCGATATATTTACGATCGGAATAATTATATGCTATTATGAATTACTACACTTCAATAACAAAACACTACAATATAAAATATTAATATAATTTATATATATGTTTGTTATAGTCAACCCTACTGGTCCTAATGAAAACAGACACACATTTATAATTATTATATATTCATATTTATATAAACAGTGTGATCTTAGTTTTAGTGTTGATTCAATGTATGTATGTATGAGAGGCGATCGGGACCAATTTCGCAAAAACTACACAACACTATGTACTGATGCTTGATACCATGTACGGTCAGCGAAAATATATAATTAATATCATTATTATATTATCTATTTAAAAATATAAACATATTTAAATTAAACAATTAAAAAAAAATAGCATAGAAATTTTAAATACTGAACACAAAAACTCCTAAACTACAGATACAAAAAAGTTATTTAAATACCTCACAAGACAAAATCGGATTAAAATCGAAATAAAAAAATAAAAAAAGAAGTGAAATGATGTTTTTTTGCCATCCCTCCACACACGGCCCGTATCGTACAATCTAATATTATTCTGAGAACGACCTTAATAAGTCACTACAGAATGTTATCTATTCCATTTTATCAGTTCTGATAAGCATCTCTATCCAATTAGCCTCACAATGCAATATGGACCGTCGCTGTTATGATGGAATACACCTATTTTACGATTTAGCTTATAGTTTTCGGGTTTAATGTGTCGATTTAATGTTATTACAGTAATACCCCGCTTTACGCGACCCCGTTATACGCGGTTTCACTATAACGCGGATGCAAATTTTGCGCTCAAATGCCTCGAATTACGAAAGAATGTGTATAAATATAATGTAGTCATCAACAATAGATGTATTTTTCCGTAAAAAATAAGAGTATGTATTGCATAAAGTATTCCTAGAATTAAAGTGATTGTTTAAAATGATTTATATATTTTTTTTAAATTTTTGACTATGTTTAATCATAAACCTCGTTATACGCGAATATCAGTTAACGCGATTTTTTTTGGAACGTATTCCTCGCGTAAAGCGGGGTATTACTGTACTTTGAATATATATGAATATGAGACTATACTTCTTAATATTATAATTATTTTGTCAAATGACTGTTCTTCTACTTATAATCTGTCTTTTTTTAATGTGTAATTTTCAAGATTTGTGTAAACATTTTTTTTATATTTATTGCGTTAATTGTCATGTGATAAAGTTAATAAATAATAATTTATTTTTTTGTGTAAGCACCCATGCGAAGTCACGGCGTGTCGTTAGTTTATTACATAAAGTGCTATTATGATAGTGTCTGTGATGATTAAGTTTCTTGTCGTATTTTCACTCTCTATCAATAAATCTTATATAGATATGAAACTATATCTATAGTAAATATATCTTATGAAATATTAATTCAAACTGTGTGTCTGTCGTTTCATCAACTCCTTTAGCCTGTCCCTGTTTATCCCATTTATTTGAAAATAATATATAGATTAGCGTTGTTTGATAACTTAATACTTGGATTAACTCTTTAACATGGAAATGCTTCTTGGAAATAGTCATTGAAAATCATTTATTTGTACAACAGAAAGAAGTTTTTATTTTATGCATTTTTATATAAACATTTTACTAACGAAGTTACTTCTATTTTATAATGTAATTTTATCGCAATATCACGGAATATCAAAACAACTCAACAAAAACCATACAACGCACACATACACACGTAATAATTTACACACACTTGTACAAAATATTTAAAAGGATATAGTAATAAAAATCTAATATCGACGTTGCATTAGGAGTCCATTAGGACCCGAAATCTTATTAATCCCTTATCACTCTTATCAGTTGAGTACTCCGATTGATTTATACATTTTCGTTATCTCCTCTGGATGTAGGTGGCGCCACTGTTATCGGAGCTTTCTTATGAATTTGGGGATTCTTTGTCTCTATACACGCCGGCTCCTGTTTCCTTAGGCTGTGTCTATAACAAGTCAGTACAAGACTTATCTTGTTTTCTAGACCTCCTTAACCTAGCCTAGGAAGATTTCGGCGAAGGCACTTCACGACAAAAATTTAACTAGTAAATTGTTGTAGACATTACTTAATCGCTTGAATGCGATATGAGCAATTTTTATGAGGATAAAGGTTAAAGAAAATACTGGTCAAGAAGGGTTAAGACACCCAATGTAAGCACCTTCCCCCCACTCCAACCCCTCTGAAATATACAGCCATAAAAATATGTCGATATAATATTTTCTTCACTGGGCACATACGTACTTATTAACTTTATATATATTATATAAATGTATATATGTAATGTGTTGTGTATAATTGAATTCCATGCTGCATGTCGAGTACACCGAGGTTTGAAATGTATGATTGTTTATTAATTAAATAATTATCCTTATAGCGTCATAAAAGTTTATCCGTTTACTTGTAACAGCATGACTGGATATTTTAATAAAGTATTCATATACTAGAATAAATATTATTAATGTCTTGTGTACCTCCTTTTTAAACTCAGTCATGCAGTTAAAGTACGAGAAGTGAGCAGACAAAGTCGTTGGCAACGCTTAGTATATATATATAAATATTCTTTTGCGCTCACCTCCGAATCCACTAAACCGATTTCGATGAAGTTCTGCAGTTATTGTTTGGTTCAATTTTAAATAATTGTCTGTCTCATTATATAAATATTTGAAATTTGCATTTTAATATAACTATATATGTTAGTATAGTTACATTGATTGATTAATTGATTGATTGATTGATAGTGAATTTACTATTCTTTTATATAATTATAATTTTATCAATTTTATTCCATTATTTGTAATTTATAATTCACGTTATTTTCTTATTTTATTTATTGTATGTTTCTTTTAAACACAAAAGAGCAAAATGGTATTAACTTGATACAAAAAGTTTTATTAAATATAAAAATATTTCTCAGAATAAATAATTTTTAAAATTTTACCTAGACTTACATAAAAATACTAACGAGATAAGAGATAAGAAGTCAGACTAAAAAATTGCACAAAAGATGGTAATTTGATACAAAATATAAGATGACGCGATATGAAACGTAAAATCGTCTCGCTTGAGACGACCGAGGCAGATACACCTGCTGCTATCAGCGATCTCTTATCAGGATCTTATCTCTAAGTTACGCTATAACTCTAAGGTTTCTTGGTAATACTGAACTAGTCTAAATTATAATCTCAAATTCAACCACATATTTAGACCGTGACAAAAAAATGCTTCTAATAATATTGTTCTTGCTCGTCTAAAAATTTGTTTTTTTTTTATTAAAGTGAAACTTTTTTAGAATTGTCATTTGAAACTCGATGTAACAAAAATACGTCACGACAAAGAAAGAAACACATAAATGTATAGGAAAGAGTGAGATAGGTTACATCTTATTTACATATGACAAGTATTTCAATAAGTAGGCTACTTTTCAGATTTTTCCCTTCTGCTGTATGTGATTGCAAACATTTTTTTTTCCTCAGAATATTTTAATACCTATTCGTATTTGAAAGTTGAATAATCGTAAGATCGTCAGATAAGTCGATGAATATTTAACTCTTTAGTGATATTAATAACCAATTACGACCACCACTCTATCTTAAACGAAATCAACAGTTGCATATTCTTAATTAACTCGTTTAATTGTTAATAAAATTTCATTTAAAACTATTGACAAATTACAATATACACGAATAAAACATAAACAATAATGGATGGAAGTGCCATGAATCAAAATCGATTTGTTGTCCGAATGATTGCGAGTTTCTGATCGAGAATCGAGTGTTTGTCGATCTTTTCCGAGATAATACCGAGATGTGGCCCGAAGTGTGCTAGATCACTATCGATGCTTGGATTTCATATAAAATTATCTTTATTGCGTTGTTTTATTGACAATAAACTGTTTGTTTGGATAAATGGAAAGTAACCGGCCAAGGTTCTTTTATGGAAGTGCTGTGAGATAGATACTCGATATAAAGAAATTATTATTTTGTTTTGAATGCTCGGAATGAGTAGAAACTTTTTATCTTAGATTCTACTGTTAATAATACTTCCATTGTGGAATGATTCTAAATTATGCGGGTATGCCGAGTTGGGAGCCTCCATACGCGGAGCGCGCTTTTTGTATTTATCACTGGCGAGGTATGAAATACCATTAGACCGAGGTGGTATTGACAGATATGTGAAGTTTTTCGCGTAACATTCCGACTTCACAACCGGCTATCCAAATATCGCCCACCGTGGACTTTTATGGCGCAGCTTTTTTATTTGACATTTTATACAAGTTTATTCAAACAGAGATAGGATCGCTGACGTTATCTTTCAATGCAACGTTACCGCGAGCTCCGGAGCGATAGGATCTCGGGCCATTGCTAGTTAAACCAAACTGATAAGGGATCGCCTGCGCTAGTGTGCGTGGAGCTCGCACACGCCCGTGTGCGGGGTGGGGCGCCAGATCCAAGCCAGTCACTAAAATTACGCGGCAAAAGAATGACGTCGCAAACGAAAACTCGTGCTCCTCTAAAAAGTGTTGTGCTCTGACGTTTATTGTGTTTTGTACGTTTGTGATGTTATTGTGGTTGAGCTACCTGAAGCAGCTGGAGACGGCGTGCGCCAGTGCGGCCGGGCTGCCGCCAGGCGGCGCTGTCGCTGTCAAAACAATGTGTATGTACTAGTGCCCTTTTAATACTCTTGTACTCTTCAAATAAACTTATTTCAAATATTATAATTATTTAATTTAATTTTTGGTGCACATTAGTCAAGTAAACAGTAAACAATGTTATTTATGCTAACGACTTCAGATTCACGATAAGCGTAATGATTTAGTTTTTTTATCTTGTTTGTCTCTGATTGTTGGGTAGCGGTTCAAATCGTCAAACAAATGATAAGTATCCGAAGGTATCTTGTTTCTCCAACAAGAATCGACTACTTTGTTATTTACTGGGTGTCTATTGAGATATTCTTCTTAGTGGTGTACTTACAGCCGATTTGAAGTTATTTAGTTTTAATAATTTCGTTTGTGTTTTTGTAATTCTGTCTTATTTGCATTTTTATTAAATTTGTTAATGTTGCTTTAGAACAAAGACTTCAAATTATATTCATAGCAAATAAATTATTAGGCCTTATTTTAAAGTTTTTAAATATTTAATCTGACGTAGTAGTTTATTATTAAACTTTGGTAATATAGTTTATTAAAATGGCTACCAAAAATTAATGAATATTGTAAAGCAATTCACAAAATGAATTGGTTCATCAATTAACTGTAACTGTTAATCACATCAAGTATAGTTATTGTTCCTTATCATAACATCTTAACATATAATAAATAATCGTTAACTTAGAGATTAATCTGAGTTACTGGTTTGTGTTACAGCCGGAGGTCAGATCACAATCACTCTATAAAAACTAGTATCCTTGCCAAGATATATCATAATACTTTAAAAATGTATTATAGGTCATATAACGAAAAGATGTTAATAAAACACCAAAAATAATTGTAATTTTATCATAAAAGACGCGTCTATCTATCTGTTAACAAATGTTTTAAGATAACACATCTTAAAGACTTGACAACTGCGAATTACGACATGAGACATCTCTAAATTCCCGCGCTGTGCGGCGCCGCCATATTGATACATGTCAATGTCAAAACCGTCTAGAAACCGAACTTTGTTTTATTATTTCGAGGTTGGCTTAATGGATATATATAATATATGTTATTTAATTTTTAACACATTATATCCCAATAAGATTTGTTTTTTACAAGTTTTCTCTTTTTAATAAATCATATGGTTACCTCTTTTTGCTCTTTTATTAAAGCAAAATCACATTTTAATTAAATAAGTGCACATATTATGTTTAGTTAATAATGTTTCTAAAATATTTATAAAATCAAAATATTTATAATAAAACAAAACAATTATTTTAGCGTGTTGTCTGTATGCTGATAAAAAATGACGTGTGCTGTGAATGGGGACTCGAGATGTGCTGATAAGATGCGGGGAGCGCGAGGGGGGAGGACGGGAGGGGGGACGTTATCTCGGGCCGAGATTTCACGTTCATTATCAATGTTGTCACAGATCGGGGGTGTTTCATTGTTGTGAATACGGGTGCGAAACTTAAAGATGTGTACGCGTAAGATAATATTATCATTTTCATTAAAATGTTTGAAGGAAGGGCTTCAGTCAATACATTTGGAAACTTCATTTAGAGTACTGTCAAAGTGATCGTTAATGTTTTTATTGAAATAGACGTACACTTGAAATGAAAGGTAAGTTGTTTGTATGGTTCCAAATGGAAAACCACATACACCATGAAAAACCAGCAAGAAACTAAAGTTTAATCTCGTCAATTTTTGATTAATTTGATAATACATTATAAATAGTTTTTATAATGATCTTATTCCCTCTTAAATACTCCTTTATAGAACCATTGTTGATGATTCTGTTTTAAACTGAGTTTCAGTGTTATCTGTTAATACATGCGGACTCACAGAGCCCAGATAAGAGCACTGGCTCCTTCGAGTTTAAATCGTACCCAAATACTTTCTTACACTACACTATTCTATACAAATTAAATTGTTTAAAGCCTTCAACAAAGACAACTGATTTAACTGCGAATATTCTTAAGCTTAATACAAAAAATTAATTAAAACACCAAAATAACTTTTATTAATTAATATTTAAAATGGTAATACAATTCATATATACAGCAATCTTTAGAACCTTATGTTGTAAATGAAGATTTTTTTTCTAAAACACGTAGTTATCGAAGGCGAGATCGCCAAGAATCGAACCGGCTATCTCTAGCTCGTATCGCCCGCGCCGTGTTTTAGTGTTATCACTAACATCTGGGTTTTTGTAAGTGGAGAATTTTACGTAATTCTCACATTATACATGAATATAAAGGTCAATTTTTTATACACACATTATATATTAAATTTAGAGTGCATTTTATTAATATGAGGTGTAATTAACCTTCTTTATGTTTTAATATGTGTAACTTTCTTAATAACTTACTGAGCGGTTATAGACAATTAATTTATTATATTTTGTGTTTATATAAATATGAATATTTGTAATTAATAAGATGATTCTACCGTTAACGTCGATCGATTTATCTGTGAACGTTCCATGCGTGTGCGCAGAGGGCGCTGAGGGCCGGTCGGCTCATGCGCAACTAATTGTTTCCAAGTTGAGGCGTGGTTTGCAAAGGTCGTGGGTTCGATGACGACATGTATTTTGCAATTGAACAATTCTTGAATTTGTTTGGGAATTTCCTATTATATTATATTATTTCTAGAAGATTTTTATGCTTCAAGTATGTCTATTGAAAATATTTTACTACACCGTATCCTTTGTAAATTTATTTCAATAATGATAAATAATTTTTTTAGTATAAAATTAAAAATATATATAAAAACTTGGTATGCATGTGTTGTGTTTAACTCGTTTTAATTGTCCAGTTGTTTTAGTAAAAAACGGCAAACGGCCATTGGTAGGAAATAAACGATCATAATATGTGTATAAATATAGTTTTATTGCTTTAACGATATATGATTGGTTGATATCTTGATACCTGGTTTGGAACTAAACGTATTGAATTAATGGTGTCCTTTACTTTACTCATAATCAAACCCATCAAAATCGGTTCAACCGTTTAAGACAACTGAACTACCAGTAATATTATTCTTTTAAAGACTATTTTTGATACTGTAAAATAAATTAATTTTGATATTATACAGACATGTTTTTTTATAATAATGCTTAAACTAAAGAGTGTGTTTGTTATACACACATACCTCAGTAATTTTTAATAGAAAAGAATGTTTAATATATACAATCCTTTAATGAAAGAGATTAATAATGTTAATATTTCTAAAATAATCGTCTGTTCATTGACGTATTTTATAATTAACAATACATGTAAAACCGCGTGTTAATTCTAGGTTAATATAAAATGGTTTCTTATCTAACCCGTGGGAGGGAAAAGTGGGGTTCCTTTATCGCCGAAACGGCCGATCGCAGGGAGCGATTCGCCGATTAAAGATCGAGCGATATGAGATAGACGGAGATAGAATGCCTCTATACAGAATGGTTTCCTTATCACCCCGGGGATCTTTTTATGTTGATCGTATTTTTAGATTATTATGGATTAAAAACTATTTATATATTTATATAATATATATATATTTTGTTAATTTCTGAATATATACAACGTATTTGGGTGCATTTAATATTTAATATATGTTAAAAATCGTAAGTATCTATAATAACCTCAAAACAGTTTTAGTATTTGAATTAATTATAATATATTATTGTTATCAATATACAGATAAATGTTAGCAATGAAACAAATAAAACGACTGATAATGGAAATCGAGTGATACATATATTTAAAGTAACCTACTTACATGGTATCGGATGCGGGTTTTATCCTCCCGATAACGACTGTCTTTACCCCCTGTGGTACCGAAATTATTTTAATGTTTGGAATTATCTGTAAGGGAATAAATATTGAATGAAACATTAATAAAATTTAAGTTAAGTTAAGTTTGTAAAAATAACAGCTTTTCACTAAATTAATATGAATATATTTACTACTTTCATAAAAATATGACTGACTGTCTGTCTGTTTGTTCTTGGTTTATTAACGACTGTAGCGATTTTAACGGGACTTTCACTGGCGGATAGATGATGTTATACTGAGTAATTTAATTCAATTTTAATATATTCCGTGCGAACAAAGTTGTGGGAACAGCGAGTTTTTAAATAAAAATATATTTAAAAAATCACCAAAATTTGTCCCTCAAACCCTCAAACTTGTGACCTCTATGTACCGTTCATCCGGATTAACAACTGAGCTACCGCGTCGCTACCGACCTTAAAGAATCAACATTCTAAATACAATAGTCTATCAAGAAGTGATTTCTTTCGAAAATCCTGACCAATACATACACAACACAAATATAGTATACAATAATAGTTATAACATTTTCAAAAATCCCAGGACTCGAATCTGCGACTATATTTTGGGATATCAAAAAATTTATAAAATGTTTATTTATATTATATATGTACACAGTAACCATGCGGTAGTGGATATTAAAACAAAATTAACATATAAACTAAATATATAGTAAATATATATAGAATTTAATCTACAAAAGATATAATCTTAATAGAAAATTAAGTTTAATTTATTAAAATATATATATATAAGTAATATCACTTATAAATGTAAATTTAACCAAGTTTAAAAAAAGTTTTTTATCGACACTTTGTATTATAAATAGAATGAATATTGAATTATTCATACACGAGACAGATAAGGATCTGATCTGTTCATTTTTAGTATATAATGTAAATATATTATTATATAAATAGAAAATAATAAAAACACTGAATTTTATATATTTACATTTAAATAAAATATAAGTGTCTGTTTGTTTCTAAATTAACAGATTTTCTTTAAATGGATATGAAGGTGTAAATGGTGGTTACATGAAATAAAAACTTTTTTTTTCTGGGTATGTATGTCTGCTTGTTTGCTCCGGTTAATCTCCGAAATGGTTAGATCGATTTTAATAGAACTTTCACTGGCGGACAGCTGATATATATATATATATATATATATATATATATATTTTATAAATATAAAGTTACCATAGACTTGTGGTCCATGCCATTTTTAATTTGTTTTATAGTTATTATTTTGATTTCTTTTTTTTTTTGAGATTTTTGCCTGTGTATTCAGGCACAAGAATTACTTTAATAAATACATAAATAAATATTCTATTCAATTGTGGTTCTTCAATTTTTTATTTTTTATTTTATTTTATTTTATTTTTTTCTCGGGGTCTCCTTATTTGCTGATATTATAAGCAGTAACTTGGCTTTTATTTTTTTTTAATATATACCGCGCGAACGATGCCGTGGGAACAGCTAGTATTATAACACCCTATCGGATAGGTCTTGAGCGGTTCGAAAGACGATTTCTTCTGCGTGGGCGCAGTCACGATCCTGGCGACAGTTCTCTAGATCTCTTAGGGTGTAATAAATAATATATATATATATATATTATTTAATAGAATATTTTATTTCACAAATAATATTAAAATTTTTATCATAGAAATTATGAAGTAAAAATTTTACATGAACGTTGGTTTTATCCGTACGTATATATATAAAGTATTGAGGCAGTATGTCACGTGCGTCCGTGTGTCCGTGTGTCTGTGTGTACTGGCCCTTCGCGATCTGCGTTAACAAGCGATCCCATCGTACCAATTTGTAAGTGTGTCCCGACGAGATTTATTGACCACGCGAGCTTCTATGAGACCGTACCGGAATGTCGGCTTGCGGAAAAATACTCACATTGTTATTTATTATATATACTATATAGATGTAGCCTTTGTCCATTGCTATTTACATAATTAAGATATAATAATAATAAATGTATATAAAAATGTAGTTATTTATTATAAATGATAACGCAATTATTATTTTAATAAAACTTTGATAAAATCTCAAATGTTTCCAGTAGACGTGAGTTATGGTCGCTTTATGTAAATATTAAATACGTTAAAATATGTATAAAGGTGTTATATATATATATTTAATAGGTAGAATATAAAAATCATTGGCTCGAACCTGTGACCTCAGGGTTCATGTTCATTGCTTTATTGACTGAGCTATCGCGTACTCGTCTTGATTGAGTTCTTCTCGAAATTACCTTTTCAATTTATAATGCTGTATTTGTGGAAGCAACTAATGTCGCGATAGCTCAGTTGATAGAGCGCCGGCGATATACTGCAAGAGGTTGCAGGTTCGGGTCTGTTTGTGTTGATTTTTAATTTTATAGTAATTTTCTGATAATAATATATATATATATATATATATATATATATATATATATATGTTGCAATTTAATTTATTTTATCTAGAGTTAATATTAAAAATATATAGCTAAAGAATAGTTTTCAATATACATATAACAACCACCAGTGTTTGTCTGTCTCGCCAATTATAAGTGGTGTTCTTATTCCTGAACTGGACGCAGTCGCGATTATGTCTTTCGAGCTAAGGATGTACGAACGAACTATCGATAATTATTGAATTATTTTGTACGTTTTGTATATTTTGCCTTTATTAAGTTATATATTATATTAGAAGAATTTTGAAATCGTCATCGTATTGTAATAGAATGTAAAGCGAAAGTGATATCAGTTATCTTTAAGATGGGTGACCGTCCAAAAAAAATTATATTACTGTATCACGTTATATGCAATATGGAGTTACATTATTTAAATAATATAAAGTCGAAGTTGATCTAATACAATAAACGTCATTTGATTGTTGGTTTCCTTGTCTAATAAAAAAATATTATAACGTATCTAAAAATGTATTCAATTTAGTACAATTGTATACGCCTATTGTGTTTTAAGTTTAATTTTATGGTTATAAATGTCAACTAAATAAAAGTAACGAAAATAATGAGAGTCGAGGAAAATCATTATAAAAACTAAAAGACAAATGAAATGTAAAAGTTATACAATTATATTTGAGAGAATAACCAAATTTAAGTTGTCTTCTACATGTACAAGAGCACAATAAGTTAAAAAGTTAACGCATACAAAACAAAAACACATAATATTAATATAGTTGAAAAGTGACTAAGAGACAAATTATCGACATTTCCAATCGGGAATATCATTATTCCTTCACCGAGATAAAGGGCTAAAATGTAAATGAGACGTGTGAAAAAGTATGCGATTATCTCACTATTAGGTATAAATTAAGGGACCGGAGGCATGCGGCACAATTATATTGTCACGAAGGTACCCGCACCTGCGCCGCCAATCTGCGGACCGATCTGCGCCCGCGCACGCTACCACGCTTCATCGCCTTTATTTTATTATCAATTTACTTACCTATAATTATATAGATGACTTTTGATCCTTTACTATTTAATTTTTAAGCTATTATACATGATTTTAATTATGTTTCGATACGATTAATTGATTAAAAATATTCGATACTGATTATCGATGTTTTACGCATCACTATTTACCGGTAATGCGGACGGATATACATTTTATTGTCTGCCAATTAAAATTACTGCTTCCTTATTGATTGTGAGAATTAATTATACTTCATTAAGGTTTATTAATTTCTTTTGGGTAATGTATAGGTAAATTAAGAGGACCATAAGCGCAGTGGTATCAATTTCTTTTTAGGTAACGGGTCCCAGGTTCCCGATATATAAAAAATCTATAGTTATTAAACATTATTACCGAAAACAATGTTCATTAAAAATATAAATCCCATACATCATAATTAATATATTATTTGCAGTAAATAAGTAATGTTTGTTGTAAGATATCAAAAAGATATACGAATTTGACTTTGTTAGTATAATAATATTACTACTTAGGTTCTATTTTTTCCTTTATATATAACATAGTATTAAATTATAAAAGAAAATAACACATACAAACAAAATAAATGAGTATTCGTCCGACATTTCACGCAACACACTAATGACTGAGCGATAAGAGATAACAACTGATAACGCTGATAAATATAACTTTAATTAACGGTTATGAATGGTCTGTTGTTACTTTACGAGTACTTTCTAAATACTACATACATACATACATGAATATATATAGTTTGATCATCAGTCTGGTTTGGGAATTGGTATTTGTATTTAAAAGTAACTAAAATATTATCGCGTCTTCAGTATAAACAATATTTAACATCTAAAATATGATCTCGACTCAAACAGATATGATATGTTATTTCTTCTTCATACGATACACACAAAAAACCAAAAATTAATATACATTTCGATTAAATCGATAATAATCTAAATATATAATCATTATAAAACAATGGCGCTACGTGTCCGTATGTTTATAGCATGTTTAATCAATATTTGGAGGCGACTTTTTTATAATTGATCCTTATAATTCAGAAGTGTACACCCAGATATTTTTATATCCCTATCTTAAGCTATACCAAGATATGTAAGCTGCAAATGGAATTGCGGAGTTTTTGTTATCAAACTCGGGTGGCTGGGTGTACCTACTGTATTGGAAATTCAAAAAGCGGACACGTATCGCTCCGTTAGATATCTGCAATCGAAACGATCAATCTATTAAACAGTCATATCACGAATGCACTACCTTTTGCAACGTACATTCATAACAGATGATATTCATACCGATTTTGAACTCTATTGATTCATGGTTAAAGTTCAAATTTCTATTATAATAATATAAATGAAAACCACAAAAATGCATTCAATATTTTGTTTATTACTAACTGGAATGCTGGTTATGAGAGACAATCTAAATTCAGTTCTATGTTTAAAGCATAAAGGTGTTTTTTTATTTTATTTTGAGTGCAAATGATAAATGTATTTATGTGTGCGTATGGAGCGGTAGACTGCGTATGCGCAGATAACTATAAAAGGGCGACAAGATGGTAAACAATTACTCAAAATGATACTTAGAACTGGATTTTAAATTACATATTAAAATATAATATAAATCATATTTGTGTATATGCACTTTATAATTGGTTTTAGAAAAGATGGTGGAATTTATAGTAATGAATAAACATCTCAAATATATGTTTTCCATTAGTAGTTGTTACAAAAATAGGAATGCTTGGGAATGATGGGATTATTAATGGGGTTTTCCAATATAATATAAAAAAAGTATTTTAAGAGAAACTTATGTTTGTTTGTTTCGTGGTAATGATGTAAAAAACCAGGCCAGGCCAAAAATTGCACCAGACAGTGACACGTTGACAATGTAGAGGTTTATCACTAATTACTTGATTCTCTGAGTCTAAAATGTGACAATCTTGTTTATTACTAAGCCTCCGAGGTCAAAATGTGCTTCATCACAGAAGATAATTTTTCGATGATAATCCGGATCATTTTGATGCATTTAAGGCGCCCTATGAACGAAGATAGGACGTTGCTAATCATCAACCGGCTTGAGTTCTTGCGTTGACTGAACTGTAAAAGCCTTAAGACCTAGGTCTTTATACAAAATTCGGTGTAAAGTTGTTGGTCGACTAGAAATCATTAAACCTGGGTCCTCGTCAACAACGAGTTCGACGATAGTGCTGAAATATTCTACATTGTTTTTAATGGACGCATTTTCGATTCTTCATCACTTGTCCCATCTCAAATCTTTCTACTAATTTCACAATGGCCGGCCGAGAAGCTGTAGCTTATATTGACAACCAAAAAGTGCTTTAATTTTGTAACTGCAAAATGTTCATTTATATCGTTCCATTTTCAGTAATGGCGTAGTTTTTATTTGTCAAATGTCAAAAGATGACAGTATCAAAAATGACAACTGCCCAAATAGCGGGGTGTAAAAAATGAAACCTCTTATTCGAAATCCCTTATCTCACAGAGATCAGTTGCAAATACGAGTATTCCTTCTTAATATTAAAATCTATTTAAATAATCTTGCTTATTTATGTGTTATTAAAAAAATATTTAATACAGTAATTAATTAATACTGGAGATCCACTCGACTACCCACAGCAGCGTTCCCTAAAATACTTTATTAATATATATTTACTTAAAAATTTAAGAACCTTATAAAATATAATCATCCCTAATTGCATATGAAATTCTTAGGGCGTATTATTAGTGATATCGGCCATAACCACAAGTCTTGTATAGATTTAATATCCGATAATCCCTACTGAAGGGCGATCACAGACGTATGCGGCGTCACGACGCCAATATCCGACGCTAAATTGAAATATCTGACCTCGTAGTAACCCTTTCAGAGTAAACTATCTGATATAAATGTGTTACTTATCATACGTGTACGTATCTAAACTTTGTCTATTTTGAGGCACTCGGCTGTTATTATTTTATGAATTGTTAAAAAAAATTATTAGAATTGTTGAATTCTCAGAAATCTATTATATAGTTTGTTTTCTTAACTTTATTTTTATACACTAGCTGAGCCCGCGACCTCGTCCGCTCGGAATGTTTTTTAATATTAAACTAGCTAAGTTGCTCCTTATAACATCAGCTATCCGAAAATCTGTTAATTTGGTATTACAAACAAACACTCAAATTTTAATGATATCTACAGATATACATATAAAGTTATATTTATTACATAACACTTAATTAAATAAATGTTTTAAGAAATCCGATATTAAATCTAAAATTACGATAAAAAAAGGCATTAAAATTTAAAGTTTATAAAAAAACATCAAATATATGAACAGTATAATATAATATATGTAAAAGAAACGAATAAAAGAATATGTTTATATTAATTATTCCAACAGTCAGTCCGTGTGTAATAAAACATTAATAAATTATTATTATATTATATAAAACACATTAAGAGAATAAAAATCATCGTATTAATGGTTCATGCGTAACTAATATATTTCTTTATTACGATTATTTTAAATCAAAAACTAGTAGTTGTTAGCGTCTTCGTCTGCTAGTTCGTAAATTATTTCAGGTCAATTAAAATTTAGATATAACATCGCCATCTATTGGAAATTTATGGAACTTAAACCCTTTATGTATGAAAAACCTAATTACACAACAAAAAAAATAATTGAGATAAAACTATCCTATCTTATAAATTGGACCAAACAATAGATATTTACTAAATTTCATTAAACTCTATTCAGTGGTTTCGGATGAGCACAAACGAACATCCTAACAAGATATATATATAAAGATATATATTTCTCCAATTCATAATATATAATAAAATCATAGCATTATATACATTAATAGACAACAAACAAACAGTACATAATATATATGTAAAGTACATTGAAATGAGATACATTGAACATGGGAGCGGTGACGGGGCGACCACAATTTCCTCTCCCGTCCCTCACTGTGTCACGATTATTATTTGATATTTTTTATTCAAATGCCCCTTATCTATTCACAGCTGTGATATTTTGGAAAAACTACCAATTATTTATATTCGGAATTCAATAATCGATTTATCTGAGATTGGTTTTGTGTTTGTGTCTCTCTCGGTCTGTGTTTGTGTCTGTCTTTGTTGGTTTGTGTCTTTGCTGGATATTTATTTAAAGAAACTAGCATCCTTCATTAGATGTGAACTCAGAGTATTTTTGTCTTTTTGTATATAACTGGCGAAACAGATTAATTATTGTTTTGTTAAAGATTTCCCTTATTATTGTGTGTTATCATTGAAATCGATACATTATAAAAATAAGTCCTCAAAAGCTGTCCGTCTGTCTGTAAATAATTTACTCAAAAAGTACTGAAGTGTTTTCGTACGATTCATTAAAATACAGTGCAATTCTTGAGGAAGGTTAAACTAAATAGTAAAATACGGTATCATGTAAATTGACTGAAGTATACAGAGGTTGCGCAGTCTAAAATCTTTACTTCACTCGCGTAGGCGGCGTGAACCAGCAGAGGTACACGAAAGTAATGTAGGTAGGTACTAGAGAATTGAAGAACTATGAAAATACTACAAAAAAGTCCCCCAATAATATGTCTCTATCTTTTACTGTTAACTCACAATAAGTACTTTTATGTTAACACTAAACCTACCAAGTACCGGTCAAATTGACCGTTCTTAAACTTTTGTAAAACACACATTTTTACGTTTTTTACGTTATAATATCGTTATCAAACTACTTTCTTGGAATACGCATATAATATTTTAGTTTATACATACACTTTTAGTTATATCATCATTATTACCTGCGTTATATAATAAAATAACTTTTAATTACCGGTCAATTTGATGGTGTGCGGTAGGATCAGGTATACAAGAATTGTCGGTAGGTTTAGTGTTAAAAATATTACACGCCACCAAAAACATATCAGCTCCGCGAGCCAGCTCTCCGCAGACTACTGATTGATTTGATATACTTATATGGTGAGATTGAAAAACGTCACGATGTAAAGGTAGAAACTTACAAATGCGAGTGGAGCCGTGTATAAAAGCTAGTGTAATAATAATAATGTAAAAAATGTATTCATTATTCTTGTGTCTGTTCGCACGATCAGCTTTATAGTTCTTACTCGTTTATTTTTTATACGGAAATATAAAATCATTTATATGTATTAGTTAATTTATATGTATAACATAAATAAAAAATTTAAATTTTTCAACACGGACAAGACTTGAACCTGCGACCTCTGTGTATATAAATTACCGTCTTTATCGGGACGGAGGCGATATCTGTCAATTTTCTATCGAAAAATCAGAAGTAATGTTGTTAATTAGCACTTTCTAACATTAAAAAGATTCCACAACCGAAATAGGCTACTCTAGAGGTCAGAGGTCAACTCCTGCTCGTGTTCATGAAGTTTTATATTTTATTTATCTTTATATAAAGATAAGTATATCATATTTTACAATATTTTGTTCATTTCTTGAAGCTAGAAAAAGGTTTTTAGAAAAAAAAGTGTTTTGATAAATTTGATGTATAATCTTATTTAATTTTTATTTAACGACACAAAAAAAAATAATTGATTTAGCTTAAAACTTAAAATTTATGTATTTGTATGAATATAATTTTAGGTAACTTTTCGTGGTTTGCGTTTTTAATCTGAAGAAGGTGGCAGGTGAAGTTGCTGGCAACAGCTAGGCAACATATATATATACATATATATATATATATATATATACATATATATATATATATACTTAACATGACTAACATGTTTAAAAAAGAAAATATGCAGTGATTTTTTTTTTTTTATCATGGGTTTTCGACAATTAAATTTTACTACTACTCCTACTACTACTACCCACTACTCCTACTACTACTACCCCTACTTATTAAATATAATATAAAATATGTATAATATTATAATGTTTATATTTTCAAAACCACCAAACCTCGGCATAATCGGTTTAAAAAAACTTATTTCTATACTAAAATTGCGAGATACATTTTTAAATATTTAGTAATAACAATCACTTGTATTTTATTATTAGATCCGTTAGATACGATGACGTCACACCTTCAAATAATCCACACTGATCAATATATAATATGTTAATTTATAAATAAAACAGAACAAACAAACAAACAAACAATACATTGTAAAGGATTACAATGAAGTGAAAAGGAAACGCTAATCAAAATTCATCTTCAAATCTATCAACTTTTCGCTCCAAGTAATCCGAACAGAGGAGTCATTCGCGAATGGAAACAAATGAACGAATGAAATAGATGCAAAACAATATCTTATTTTGCAATAATCCCGCGTAGGAAGCTGTGCTAATTTCCTGAAAGAGATCGCCTGTACCGTTTACCGCTCTTCGCTCTAAACTTCACACTGCGGAGCACTGTAGCCAGCTCCACACGAGGAGACGGCTTCCATTTTATTGTAATCAACTATTATTTATTAGAAATTAGTTTTTTTTATTTGACTTTATCTACATTACATGACATACCTCAAGTTAATACAAAACATTATAAAAAAATTAAATAATTTCAAAATAATAATTTAATATGACAGCATTATTTGTCCCAATTGTGGCCTGGCTGTAATTTTTAAACCTATAAAATGTATATATGATAAATATTACATACAAATAATATTGATATATAATAATATATTAAATAAAGTGTCTTCCATATAAGTTAGCCAATGACAACAGATTGTCTATGGCCGGATAACCAGACATTACAACTTATTATATAAAATTGATTTTATATGCTCGGTTTAATTTGTTTATTATTATATTACATTTATAGTGTAAACTTTAATTAACACTTAGTGTAATGGAATCAAATCATTCAAACAAATTGTCATTTTGATTCCATTACACTAAGTGTTTTTTTTTTTTTTTTTTTATGCCATACTTCTTAAACCCATATAACAATAGTACTTTTTATTTTTCAGGGCTATACTTAGTAAATAAAGATTACTTAATATCATTATTTGTAATAGTTATGAAATGTCAAAATTGTCAAAAAACATATAAATGTCATAAAAATTGAAGAGATAATTTGTCTTTGGTTTAATAAAGTCACAAGATGGCGTTCTTTGTCTATGGCGGGATTTATCGCGCGCCTCCACCGGGTGTCGCTTCATTTCCTGCGCTTGCCTCTTGTCGAACTCTTTGAATGGCTTAAGTGATATGCGATTGGTTTGTTAAATATAAATTGAGTTTGAAAATATCAAAGTGACTTTTCAATATATTAATAATATAAATATTGTGTTATTCACATGAATTTATATTTTTTTATATATGTATTTTTTCTTAACAATGAACCCAAGTTTTGGTTCAATAATTACAGTAATTTCTTTTCATAATAAATCTCTGCTACCTCCCGCCATTAGAAAAAATTACTCCATACATTTTTTTTAAGAATGAAGAATAAAGGAAGAAGAATATTGTTTTAAAAAATTATGGAAATACTAATTTCTTTTATTTAATTTATTTGTTTACATTATATATTAAATCGCTGCCTCCCGCGACGTGCGCCATCCGCCATCAGAATGCGCGGGATAATCACATTGTTTTGTTTTTGATTCATTGCCGTTTCTATTCGTAAAGTTTGTATTTATCATATTTCTTGCTCCTCTGTTCGAATAATTCCTTCATGGGTTCCACGAAACTATTTACAGTGTATAAATATTACGTTATAACGATATTATATTATATGTTTTAATTTGTTGCTTTGAAAAATTTTTTAGAACCAATATGTATTATAGATTTAATACGTCTAAGATGAAAGGGTTTCCTTCAAGTTCAAGTTATTGTACAATCCGTCCTTGTCTTTCCGCTAATATATAAGAGAGAAGTATTGAATGAACCTAAATAGTTGAGTAGCAGATTCTATTGAATCGCTTATAAAGAAAATAATAATAAATATCACTAGCTTTACCCTGCGACACTGTCCGTGATTACACTGCTAGTGATGATTACTGAAAAGTATTATTTGTATTTTTCTTATATATTGTAATATACATACAGGTTATAATAAACAACTTACAGTATTATAACAGCTTACAATATTTCATATCTAAAAATTACTTTAAAAAAGAAATAAAAAAATTACTTAGGTAATCTTATGTTATATAATATAAAATAATGTTTACCTTAGGTTTATTTTAAAGTCATATAACATTATAGGATCAAGACTGGAGATCGAAATAGCAATAAGTTATATTGCGTTAACACGTCCGGTGACACGCCCCCTTAGTAACGAACTAGACATGCCGTATCGGTTTTGATGAAATTTACTTTACTTTACGGATTTTTCAATAATCATGAAACATTTATATGGTGCTGTTTTAATAGATTTTATGTTGAATATTATTAAGGTTAAGAGTTAAAAATATCAATTTAGTTCAAACAATAACACCATGTATATATATATATTATTATATTATTATATTTATTGAATTATATTAATAATTAAGATACATGTTTCCTTTTTAATAGGCAAAAATATTCACACGTAGCAGATATGTTAACTGAGAAACGTGGGAAATATTTAACATTTAGCGAAGGTACACTTGATATCGATTATGTAATCAAATTACATCGATTTATTAGCTTTAATCGATTTAGTACCTAGTTATCGAAGTGTTATAAATTCTATTGTAGTTCCTTGAAGAGTTTGAGAGTATTTTAACAAGTAATGATAAGTGAGGTCATTGTTAATAATACCAAAGCTAAGGATCAACAGCCCTCACTAATAATGCAATGAGCCTCAGATCGGTCGGTGAAGGCAGATTAGACGCGCTCAGGCCCTCGGCGTGAGGCCCGATGACACTCGTGATGCTATCGGACTTGCTCTTTCTACGCCTCGAATGTCTTTCGAGGGTGTATTGATACCACGAGTGGAATGAATCTGTGAAAAGTGCTAATGTTTTGAAATTTCTCGAGTATTACGAGGTGCGCGCTTTCTGCTAGATGCAGTGAAATTGTAAGTATTGTCAGATATCTCGATATCAAGATGATACATTAATTTAACATAAAAACCCTCTCTTCGATTCCTTGAAGTGCAATCTACGTATTATCTATGCGACTGCAAGGCTACAACCAGTTGACAAAGTGCACTACGTGATATTGCAGCCATTACTCCCGGTGATTCATATCGGCTCCCCCGAGCCTCCCCACCAGCCTTCTCACCCCCCCTTTCTCTCAGATAACGGTCCGCACGCTGTCCAGATATACCTATTAAGGATGCTACACCGAACACACATAAATAACCCAACTTGTAGACTCCGATGTTAGCACTCCGAACAATGAACTGAACTCATTCCGAACAGATACAAACGAGGACCTTTCGAGCAAAAAATATTAATGTCACCGTTACAGTTCGGAAAGCGTCAAACTAGCACAGAACAACAAGACTCAAAACAATCAAGGAATTCGTTTTAAAAAATGAAATCGGACGTTTATTGTCCGCTATCACGGCGTTCCACCTCCGTTGTTTATAACAGAGACGCCCAATTTGCTCGGGAGACTTTTTATCTGCTCTTCTTTTTTTCTACACGCCAAACAAAGAGTCGATATGACAGCTCTGTGCCGGTATCTGTGGCGGGGCACGACGAAAAACGAATATCGAGTAATCGAGCAATCGAGTAAAAACAAGGAGAGCCGGGCGGCGGCGCTGGACCGTGACAATTGCATCTGAACTCAAATTGCAGACGCCATGTTGGATTATTGCGAGTCTATTTCGATTAAGTCTCTCGTCGACCTTGTTTCAGTTTATACAAGTTAGTTTTATTGCTTATTCTCGGCCGCTTTTTGTACAGCAACGGTTTGTTTTTACAACTTAATTGGATTTATTACATCATAATAAATAAACATGTTTCGTAATTAAGATATTTGTTAATTAACATTATTAAACAAATACCTTTCAAAAGAAAATGAAAACACGAAAACACGTGTACAAGTCTTCACAGTACAGTGTCAAGTTACAAACTTTCTCGGAAGTCCACCACACAATAGTGTTGCACTCGATATTCTTATTTTAATCGAGTCGGTGTATCGAGAAGGCGAGTATCGGACGCGTTCGTGTGGAATAAAGATAGTGACGGACGTTGGTCTCTTAAAAATTTATTCGTATTTTAAAATATCTGCCAAAAGGTTTGACTATTGAAAACCGTTTGAAGTTTATGCAGTACTTTGAAAAGAAAATTTAGTGATGTTTTTCTTCCTTTAAATTGTTTTATGATACCCATTATCCCACATAATATAAAAAAGTTAAATCGATTTTCTCGAATCGCGAGACAATTTGTCTAAACTTTGGTTCGGAATATTGAAATCAATCAAGCTTCAATTTCATCGAGAGCAGACAAGGCATTCGCAAAAACGCGTCAATCATCGCCTAACTTTGGCAGTTTAAAAAATAAGAAGAGGAAGCAATCGGGCTTTCGATTTGACATTTGCAACAAAAAGCGCGGGAAGCGACATGTCAAACGCGGGATGGATTCGAAAATTAAAATCCCGTTGGTTATGTCGGCGGCTATGACGGCTGTCGCCGCGCCGCAGTGTAGCCGGCTCGATTTCAGGCTTGTTCTAAATATGTCAACACTTCTTTGTTATCGAGCGACGCGTACGCGGAAATGAAAACCTATCAACTATACGTTGTTAATATCAACGCATTGCATATTATTTCATTAATTACTAATTAAATTCGTTCGTATTACGCTTAAAGACTTCTGTATTCAAATATAATAAATAAACATAATGACTGGCAACGATATCGGTAAGTATAAGTCAAAACTCGGTTACGGTTTTTTTATTAACTCAACGTTCATAAACCGGTATTATAAACCGTAAATTAAAAAAAGATATAAAAGAGTCAGCCCTAATTTAAAAATCGAACGACGCTCCCACACGCAGTCGGATTGACAAAAACACAAATTCCATTTTCAACTCTTCGCGCGATATTCTCGGCAAGAAAACTTATGGGAGTATGAGTGACGTATCAGAGGGCGGCAGGCTTCAATGTAGGTACGTGTGTGTCGCTCGTCTATTCTCTGTAGTTAAAAAACTTTTCGAGTGCGACTCTCGATAGCGGTATTTGAACTCCGCGAGGTTTACGGATTCGTTTTAGATATCCATTGAATGTAAAATTCGAAATGATTTTGCATAAGCTAGTTTATTTTTTTAAACATAGTAAAAAAGCTAGAATGTTTTAGATATATTGGGGTGATTTTTCACGTGTATCGTGACGTCACCTGTCCGCGGATAGATTGGTCGCGATCCGCTGACATTATGTTTGTTTAATCGTCGAAAATTCTTTTGTCCCCAGAGATAAGTTTCGCGCCATTGGGTACCGACTATCTGTAACGAATATTATATTTAATAAAACCTTGAATTATCGAATACTTTTAACTTTTTAGCTCGTATAGTTTGTCGTAATAGTTTGTTATGTCTATTTATGAAAATAAAATTTAAATATCTGTTTGTAAAACTAAATTAATAGCTGAATGCATTGGAAAATATTTACAATACATAAAAAATGTTTAAAATTTTTCTGACTGTCTGTCTGAAACGGTTGGATCGATATTAATTATATTTTTAAAAACATTCAAATAGTAATGTGCGCAGCCATTATTAAAATTAAAAAAATTTAGGATGTTACGATAAAAAAAAATCGTAATCCACTCACAGATAACGAAATGTAAATAGACTTCTGTAAAATCGGTAAGTTAACAATATAGTGTGTGTTCTTGATGGTTATCGCGTGTAATCCGCCGTGTCCATTGATAATATAAACGCCTGATTACAGTTATCGGTGTTTCGTGATAAGGTAGTTCCATTTCGCTGTCGGTTGGTGACTGACGTTCCGTTGTTGTGTTTTCATGTTTGATATATAGGTATGTTGAATATTTTACAAACACTATATTAGTAAATACAATTAATAAAAGTTCTTATCATATATATATATAATAAGAACTTTTCGAATTATATTTAAAGTATTTTATGTTTTTAGGAAACGCTTAATAAAAATTATTTTTAAGTTATCATTATTCTCAACTAACAAACAAATTTATAATTTATTAATATTTATAAAATTCTTTATATAGTATGAATGTATATATATGTTAATTTTATATAATAAATAGTGTGTGTGTATTAAATATGTACTTGATAAACCAAGGCGGTTAAGTTGTATGTATGTATGTATGTATGTATGTATAGTGGTATGTAAATCGGTAAATGCAATCTTCCATAAATCATAGTTTTGCGCATTTTCCGATTTTCGCGTTCAGCGATAACGCTTATCGGCTCTTATCGTGTGGTTTGTTTTCAATCGTAACAGTCTAACTGTGTGTGGCGGTGAGCAAATTGCATAAGGACCAGACACACATATATAAACACACATATATAAACATATATATATATATATAGGAATGACGTTAAAAATATCAGAACTATGAACAATTTATTAATAAATCGATAAAATTAAAAGGGAACAAAGTTTAAATATATATATATAATGTTAGTACTATAAAATGGTGTTTATATCCGAAGAAAGCCGTGGTGAAGATGGTGTATAAATTCGACAATAGTTGTAAAGATACATTTTTTATTGTTTATTTAGATTTATAATTCAATTACGTGGATGATGTCATTCTATAAGTATTAATCAGTTCAAAATATATTAAAAAATCTTTAAATATATATATAATATCGAAATAATATTTTTCAAGTAACAAGATCTATTAAATCATTCGAATTATAAATGACGCGTATCGTCTGGTCGATACGATAAGATTTTTATCAATTCTCATTTTCTAATTTAAATCTTATGACAATGTTAATAAAGTTCCTTATCACTTGGACATCGGTGGGAGATATCTATCTCATGATTATCGAAAATCAATATCGCAATGTCAAATATAACTTAACATCAAATGTAGTTATCTATATAATCATAATTACCAGTGTTTAACACATTTTGATAATTAGCAAAAAATACGGCTACTGTTTGTTAGATAGAGACAGATAGAAAGTCTCCCTTTCTCTCTCTTTAAAATTTTTTATTAAATTTTTGTCGCCTCTTATTAATCTGTCGTTTTGACGTCAATTTGATATCATTTTTTTTGTTATTAAAAACCTTAATTCATATTAAATATGAAATTATATAAATAAAAATTTGATACGTTTAAAAGACAGGTATTTTATCTTTATATATCAAGTCTAGATTATTAAGATTAAAAAACATCAGATACACTTATCGTCAGTAAATTAATGTTAGATTAAAATTGGATCATTACTTTATTATATATATATATATATATATATATATATATATATATATATATATATATATATATATATATATATATATATAAATCCCGTGTCACATGTTCGTTTGCGCTGTTTTAAATACTGAACCGATTTCAATTAAATTTTATAGATATCTATAGTTTAGTTCAATTTTAAAGGTAACTTTATTTCGATTATTAATATTTGAGATTTTTTTATACATAATTTAATTCATTTAACATTCTTTAATTTTCCAATAGATGGCGTTGTAATAAATTTTGAATGATTTAAAATATTTTATGAAATAGCAGACAAAGTCAGTGGAGACATCTAGTATATATAATATTATATATATATAAATATCATAATGAAACAGAAACTTCTGGAAACTATATATCGTGAAAATAATAACAATTAATTATTATTATATCATTAATACATGTCTGTTGGTTGACTTGTCTATAATATTTATTCAAACATTTGAATGGAAATAGTTATTAGATTAGATTATATATCTAATGTGGATATCTAAATTATTGTTTAATAAAACGAGAGATCACATTACACGGATCAAATATCCCATCGGACACTTATGGCCACGTGTAGAATGACTTTATATAGTATACACCAATGAAATTAATTTAAGATTTCTACTCGTTAGGTTTCTTTACGAGTTGATTTAATTTAGTTATTTCTGTGTTTGTAAATTGTTATGTAAAGCGTTATTATTTGTTTTTAGATGTCTTTTAAGTTTAGGTGTTTTGTTGAATTTTAAATATGTATATATAAATATTGAAATATACTTTTTTTATTTGAATACTCTTCAAGATAGCTTATCGACATTATTTATACATATATATATATATATATATATATATATATATATATATATATATATATATATATATATATATATATATATATATATATATATATATATATATATATATATATATATATATATATATAATATATGTGTGTGTGTGCGTGGCTGTTGCATGCATTTTCGTCACCCTTTTCTTCAGAATTGGTCCTCACAAGCCTACTCCACATATTGGTAAAATATGTTTAAATTTAATGGATAGTTTAAATGATTATCTAAATAGAAAATCACAAACTTGCAATCATTACCTATCTATAGAAATTTTTTAATCAAATATATTATTATAAGATTTCAAATTACTAATTCCATAAAAACGATTAAATCAATTAATTATTATTAATTATTTAATCAATTATTCCAATATATATATTTAGTCGTTGTCGTTTCATTAAAAAGGAAATAACAAAAGATATTAAATCTTACAAAGTGTCTCTATATAAAAGTGTTATCACTTTCCTAATAATGTAATACAATAAACATACACACAGAATGTTTTGTATAGATAATTAAACAACTATGCAACCGCTCCAACAACTATTCCGTAGCTGGGGGTCCACCCGAATTCTCCGAGTAATCGATACGAAAATCGATTCGGAATAGCCCACAAGTATTTTACTTATCATAAATATCTACTCTCATTAATTACCTAACGATATAAAGAAACCGACTCGATTTATTACATATCGATAAAAAATAAATATTACAAAATTTTTCCGATCTCACGAGCGCGTCACGGCGCTGCTTCCTCACCGGTATGTGATTATTTGATCCAATAAATAAACCTTTATCAGATGATGTAAATTAAAGGCATCTGAATAGGATTTCATAGCACAATGAATTTTATCTTTTAAATGTCGGTACAAACAAAAATGTATTAGTTATAGAAATGGTACGAACATATTATGAAGAAGGAATCTGTAAAAAGATGGTACCACATTTCCGACGCTGAAAATTCTGTTTAAAACTAATTCGAAAGATCACAAAAAAATTTACTCACAATTAATCACTGAAAACTAATACGTTTGTACTGTCTGTCTGTACATTGAAACGTAACACAGGACATGTAAATATAAATATATATTTTATAATAATTTCCCTAAATATCACAAAGGATACCCTTAAACCAGGGTGGTCCATACAGGAAGCGTGAAGAGGTAACGCGTGCGCCCCACGAGCACCCTTCAGATAATACATCCCTTATACCTTAACAATATGACACATGGGCTTATTATAGACCCTTAAATAATTTGTATCAAAAAGTAAAAAAAAATATCTCTTCTGATATGTTTTAATTGTGAAAATGGACTAAATCCGAAATTAGATTTAACACTAAACCTACCCACAATTCTTGTATATCTGTTCTTACCGCACGCCGTCAAATTGACCTGTAATTAAAAGTTATTTTATTATATAACGCAGGTAATAATGGAAATAACAAAAAGTAAAGAGTGTAGAAAATATTATATACATATTCTAAGAATTGTCATGTAGTTTGATAACGATATTATAACGTTTAAAAATGTGTAAGTTTTACAAAATTTTTAAGAACGGTCAATTTGACAGGTACTTGTTACAAGTGTTAATTAAACGAGTCTCAGATTTATCGTCTTAGAGAAATATAGCGAAGTACTTAATAACATATGGCACACGTGAAGTTGAGATATTTTGGTTATTAAAAATACATTAGTAAAAGATTTATTGAAATTTAACACATGTTTGAATTTAATAAATATATTTCTTTTCAGGTAAGTGTATCACAAATGTCACCCGCCCGTGTCATTAGCGCGAGTCGTAAGATGAATTTGTAAGTAGCGTAGTTATTGTAATTTATTGAAGGGAAAATCTTTTTCCTTTCTATAAATATTCTCAATATTCATGTTTATCATAAACATACCGACTACGTATAAGTAATAAGAACTGTGCCCAAAAACCTTCAAAGATAGGCTGTTAAATTTAACATTACTGACACGATAGCTCAGTTTCTAGTGACCGATTGTATTCCAGATATCGCAGGTTCGAATCTTATTGATGAAGTTTTATTATTTTATTGAATCTTATTGTAACTTGTCACAATATTTTAATAATAATAAATTGTTTAATTTTCTTCTATACACATTTTTGCATTGCTATAATAAAAGATATGTAACTAAGATGCAGTTTGTGGACAATTACAAATTAAAAAATACCATTTATGTTGTATTTATATGTAATAATTGAAACAAACAAACATACAATAGAAATTTAACAAAAAAATCTTATTAAATGCGCTATTAAGATACCTTGAGTGGATTACAGAAAAAAAAACGTGTAAAACAAAGTCATATCGCCTCAAGTTCGCGACAGCAGCCACCCACCCAGCCAGCCAGCCAGCCGGGGCCGCAAACTCCGCTTAAACTGTAGTTAATGTATTAACCTCGTTTAAGTGACTTATCTCCCGACAATTTATCCAGTGACTGTGACGCAGAGAAACGGTGATGTAAAAAACTTTAACCCCTCCAAGATACACTTAGGACACGCTAATATCAGAAATGTATCATAAAGTATATTTTAGGTGTGGTTCAAAGTACATTTATTTGATTAGGTTTGTGTCGAAGTCAAAACAAAATAATTAATGTGTTTGGATATAAAGAAATTAATTATCATAAATTATGTGACGTGTGTCAGCGGCTAAGAGAGAGGTCACTAGATTAATATATATTTAATCTTTTGTAATAAATCAGATTTTGTATTAACATAAAATTTTTATGTGAATCGTTATTTTTATTGGGAAGCTTAGGAATTCAATTTAATATAAAATTGGAAATTAATTATTGGGACTTTCCAGAATACTTAATTTTGTTTATAAATAACGTTCATTTCATGGCTAGGAGTCGAATCTACGACTTGTAAGCTCAAGTTACAACCGCCACACCACATAGTATATGCATATTATAAATTACTAAATACTATTTCAGACGCAGAACAGTTTAACTATCCAATAAATTTAATTAATTTATCATTTATAAAGTTAGAATAAAAAAAAAGAAATGAGAATATTATAAAAAAAAATACGTTAAAACTTTCCCTGGGATCTCTTATCAGTAATATTAAGTTGGAATCATCGAGGGCAATTACAAAAGTTGTCGCATCACGCTTGACAAATATCTAGTCAACTTTAACAAATACCCAGATTTTTTGGGCTCCCGCTTATCTCCCGGCCGCAGGGCGGACGACCCTTGGTACACAATTTTTCAACGCAATATACCCGAGTTGAGTCTTTAAAAAGTTCAACGTGGAACTTAGCACACCTCCCGCCTCAGATGATATATTAGTTAGCATTAATCTTCGTAAAGCGTTAGTTAGACCTTTTTGTACGTATACACACTCCAGATTACAAGTTTATTTGTTGAATTTCTTTTAAAAACTGTCGAGATTCTGGCCGGTTCTTTTCAGCAGAGGAGCGTTTTACACTGACCTTTTTTATTGTAATAATTGTGGATCCAAAAGTGTAAATGCCTCTTGAATTTGTTTATTTTTGTTTCAAGTCATACAAATAGCAAGTTAGTTTCCACAGGGTGCTCGGGTGCTCGGGTGCTCGGTGATCCAAGTCAATTTCATTTTATAATCAATATCCGGTGCAGTTATCAGGCATCTTTTATTATTTTTATAGCCGTAACAGATGTTTGAGTTTATTTTAATAAGTTAAATAAGTAATGTTGAGTTAATTTCCCACCGGTGACGCTGTCATGGCCAGCAGGGCTAACAGCGGAGACAATAAAAAAAGAGTTAATTTCATTTCGGCACGAACAAAATTTTGTAAATAATCTCAAAGAGAAAAATTTTTTAGTTGTATTTATAAATATAGTATCATAACTAGAATATCTAAATTTACCAAGAAACTAAATTTATTTTTCACAATTAAAAAACTTGCTATAACTTTATATTACTTATACAATACAATTAATACACATTAAAAAGTTATATAAATACAATAATATACAATACTACTCGCTAGGGTGACAATGAAATTATTATAAATACATGAGACACAAATAAAGTAATATCATAAAATAAATCATTATTTATATAACGGACCGTTCTGTATTGGCAACTAAACCTCATCCGATTCGGGCTGATAATAATCGGTCCTGGTTTTTATATTTTGCGTCGTCAAGATATCTAGCGGTACATAGATAAATCCCGAGATGGTACGATAAAAGATTTATTAACATACACCATGATATCGCATGCGATACCATTTTTATATTGGGTTATGTGATATTAGTGGAAGATTTAGATTTTAGAATGGGTCGTCAGATAAATATAAGTGATGACCAGCGATTCTAGGGTTAGGTAGACTAATAATTCAGGGAGAATTTTTATATAATTTAGTGGTAATATTTTAAACGTGTTTCCTTTTTTACGTATAATGTTTATTTTATATAATCATGAAATATGATAAATAATTATATATTAATTGTTGCTAACTATTTCAACTGTTTTGTTTAATTGAACATGAAGTTCAAGGATGTTTTGGAGTTTTCCATAAAAATAAGATAAAGATAAGAATTTTAACAATAAAATGATCGAACAGATGACACCAGGGATTCACACAGAATTTCCTCAATATCTATATGCAAAGTAACAAACAGATAAACGGACATATATTTTAAAATCTTATACTTAGTGTATAGGTTTGTCCTAAAACCTATAATTTTGCCAACCTATATCTATATAATATATTTTTACTAGAGAGTATAAAAATAATGATTTATATGTATATATATATATATATATATATATATATATATATATATATATATATATATATATATAATTATGTGTAATTTAATAATCAAAACTTTATATGACAAAAAGCTATTCGTGAAGTCAACGATAAAGGTTCTGGAAAGCGGTGCACAAAAAGGCATATCTCGACTGCGACCTACATACACTACCTACTCCGCATAATGCCATCGCCAATGAATTCTCAGCAGCGCGCAAGAAAGTATCAAATATTAGGCATCCAGCACACCTGAGGGCAGACAGCATGGCATGCGTGAGACGAGGACGAACACACAAACGTACCACTCATCTAACTGACCACCCTGTGTGCCTTAACACGAACACACTAGGCTCCAATTCGATATTAAAAACTGAAGAATTAAAGTTGCGTCAGATAACATCAGATCGTATAGCAAGAAACACATTTCAAGAGAATTGTGGATGGGCCCGAATCGAAACAAAGCGTTGTGACATCGAGATAAGAATCGATTGGCTCGCGAAACGTCGCACCAAAACGGACCGAACAAATTATCGATTCATAAAAACATCGATTTTAAAATATCACCGGCCAGCTCAAGCGTCAGCGTTGCATTTATGATAGGGTTAACGATGTCGGGGAGTTTTTATTGTACTGACGAGTTGGATTCCTAACCGATCGTGAATAGATCCACACCAGGCATTTAGTTCTGTAAATATTTATTAAATAATTTCATCTGATAACATCCACGGACGAGGATTGAATATTAAACTCACTCGACATAATATATACGACTTAATATTCATAAAATATAAATTTATGATATTATTAATTTTTAAGCGGCAACAATGTTAAACATTAATTAATTCGACCGTTTTATTTATTAGATGAGATAAAAAACATTGTTTATTTAAACGGGTTTATACGATCATTGATATACGTAAAATATATTTTTTATGGAAATTTTATTTGACTTCTTATATTATATTATATGGCCCCCCTACAAAGTCGCCATTATCTCTCCCATACGTCATACGATATCTCGCGATCGTCTCGTCGTCGCACACGGCGAGATTTCGTCGCGATTCTGAACCGCAATTCATTTAGTCGGATTATATCATATAATTGTCGTGTTTGTGAACCACCGGACATTCATCAATGTTGTCTCATTTGTACATACTTTAAGATTATTTTATTCATTTTTATCAAACAGATACATAAATCTATAAATATTCTCCATCTTTAATATAGAGCTGTTGGTTCTTTTTGCCCTTGAGTTAGTATAAGCTATTTAACATGCTTTATCCCTCTCTTCTATCTATCTCCCTCTCACTTCACAGTAGTGATGTATTAAAAGTGATTCTATCAGAGACCTGTTGATCCGCTGCCACTAAACATTACGTTGAAACAATCAACACTTCGTTGAAATTAAGCCAAAATACTTAAAACCTAAGACAGTTGTTCGTATTAGTATATATCCTAAATAAATGATATTTTTTTAAAGTTCTTTTATAAGTAATACAATAAATATAGTACAATAATAATATAAACACCATGCAATTCGTTTTTTTAACATATTATCACCATAAGTCATGGTGGCTTTAATTTCGTCCATGTGAATCAGGAGCTTATCTATAGATACTGTATGTGTGTGTGTGTGTGTGTGTGTGTGTGTGTGTGTGGTTATTTATTGTGTGTATATTTTGTTGTTTATTTAAACAAGTAACCTCAATGGTGTAGTTTACTACTGAGAAAAATATGTATTCATATCTCCACTTAAAGTGATATAAGTTACATCATTTTCATTAATATTTTTCATATAAAAAGGGATTTTTCCGATATTTCTTGATACAACAATTATAATTAACTAATTACAATTAATTAACAATTATAAACAACAAAAGTAAATATTTAAATCGGCGTTTAGAAATCGGTATCTTTTAGAGATGCAATTATTTATACATACATATACATACATATAGGTTATTAATATTTCAAAAATGAATTTTAATTAGTTTGCGATCAGAATTTTCCAATTATAGTCTACTTAACCATTACAAGGCACTGCACAAACGGAAGCATCCGGAAGTCGGTGAAGGATGACGCAGGTGCAGCCGGGCGGCGGCACACGTCTCGTTAAACCACAATATGCATTGTCCCGGATTATTTGTAATCACTCGACTGTGTTATACCGATTAATTCGAGAAAATTTATTAATATAATATTTAATATTACTTCAACACAAATATTATTTTATTTAAAAATGTAATTTTAATATTAGAAATCCATATTTTGAATATCGAAAATCGAATTCCATAAATGAATATTGCATTATGTTTTAAAGCAACGTCATCAAAACAAACCCCCACAATTTAGTAGCCTCTTTAAGAGGTGAAAGTTTAAACAGAGGCGAGTCGAGGTGGAGGCGGGGTGGATAGTGTTATCGCGGCAGGAGATAGAGGCGTGCGCGCCTCTGATAACACGGCCTCGTATATTTCAGTGTCGTGTGCGATTTATAAGCGAATAGTGGATCTATGAGTGCACTTTTTATAATATTAATATATTTTTATTTTGTTCCTTTTATGATAGATTGCTTTATAATGCGTGTTGGTTATTTGTTGTATGATATCGGTCTTGGAGCAAGGACTGGTGTGTTGATAATTAATTGTATTATAAATTTAATATAATATATATTTTATTAACAATTAGGGTCATGTGTGTAATAGGACTGATATTCTCCCGTGGTTTGGGCCGTGAATGTCTACGGAGGTAAATAAAGCGATTTAATATCCACTTCCAGATTATTTCATGCATACCGTAAAGATCTTTAATAGAATTCATAGTCGGCCATCTGCAAAATCCGTATATGCTTCAAAAGTATACACACACTGACACACACAACCACAAACACACACACATTCTCAGACAAACACATACCACATTATTAGTTTATAATTAATTCAAAAATAGATTTTAAATTAAAATGATATTAAATTAAAATCTCTTTAACAACCTACACTATTACATTGTTATAAAAAACATATAACACAATATTTTAAATATACTATATATATAAAAGTAAATATTGTATATGAGTATTATGACTTATATGAGTCTAAAATAAAAGCTCGAATCAATGTCGGTGAGTGCATCAGACGCAGTGTCTTATCGCTCCCCCGCAGCCGCGGACACCGGGCTGCCTTCACAATACACACACACACACACACACACACACACACACACACACACACAGACTGTAAAAATACACCTATAATAGTTTGAATTATATATACAATTTTAATACTATGGACACTATCATATGAATTACTATTTTTTCTTCTTTGAAATTTAGACTCGTTATGATGTATTTTGTAGTAAGTGGGGGTAATATTTTGTATATACCGCCATTTTGGAAATTTGAATAATTGTATTTATATTTTTGATAAAGAATTAATACAAATAATTAATCAATTTAGCGGTAATTAACATAAATATTTTTGGGCAATTAAAGCCGGTCCAAGTTTGTGAATAAGAGAAATCTATATTATATTAATGATATGTAACTAACCCACAGATAGTAAAATACTTTTATCTGGTAAACGAGTAGCACTGGTATACGTTTCACTGTAGAGTTCGAGCCATCCTGCACTTTGTATTTCTTATCTGTTAAACTTTTATTTTTTCGCTGTTGCTAATATTTTTGTACCCTTTGAATAATATGATATAACAATGTTTTGTATCTGTCCGTATGTACTAACGCCTTAACCTCGTTAGATAGTAGCCGGAATATTGTCTAAGCCATCCCCATTAATAAATAACTGCTGGCATAACGCCATAATAGTCCGCTATATTTTATTCTTTAACAGTAAACTTAATTTATCTATACAACTTAATATAGTAGAAATATTATTGTATAAACATATAAATATAACAGTACGTGTGCAGCATCCAGGCAACCCTTTGGAGCGATTAAAACAGTCAAGATCCAACGTAGCGTTGATGTAAAAGACGTTTATCGAGTCCCGGGAGAATCTGCGCGGGACGATAGGAGTGTTCTCGCGAGATAACGTCCCGCCATCACGCCCGCCCGCTATCACGCCGCTGCAGCTATCACGAGTGCGGCCATCACTATCACACCACCCCACTCATATCACTACTATCTGTGATTTATGCATTTTTGTGCAACTTTTGCGGATTTCAAGTCTTGTGTGACTTTGTTTGTGGATTTTTATGTTACAATGTTTGTTTGATTCTGCTATTTTGATACGATGTTGGCATTGATATTATAAAGGTTTAGTGTTATCGTTCCTTCTAATAAAAACGCCCACACGTAGCCCGTGAATGTAACTAAAACCGGACCTAGATGGTAGATGGGGCGAAGTCATGAAATGCTTATTATGGTCGAAGCGAATCTGCGCTTACATCTCAATTGTAAAACAATGTTATCTGTCCGAATGAAACTTGCTCTCGTCACGTTAAACGAAATACGACCATAATTCTATCAGAAATAAGTTTCAAAATAATATCATCACTTGCATACCCACACAGCGTTCAAAAAATCGCAATCGCGGTTTTTTATACAATTAAAACGGAGCTTTACCGCTCGGGAATACGGAGGAATATCGCTTGAATGGTTTGAGATGTTATTTATTAGGTTAAGGGTGGTATAACGCCTCCACAGCCCGGTCTGAATGCACCAGATAGTATCGATAGGAGGCTAACTAAATACGTGCAAACGCCTTTGGGCCTGCCATTGTGTGGCCTCACTAATACAGATATCGATATATCGATATATTAATATTTAATCGATGTGTTAACGTCTAGTTATGATTTTGTACAACCACTATTAATAATATTTATAATATCAGATAAGGTTTATTGCAAGACATTTTTTTGGTAGTTATTTTAATGCTAATTAAGAAATAATTTTAGTAATACATGAAATATCCAACAACAGACAATAACGATTTCCTCAATCTTCAGCTCAGCTTACTCCCTAGAGATTCTTGATACTATTCTGTACCAATTACAAAGATAATGCAACTAACACTTAAATATATTAAAAACAACAAAAAGTAACACGCAAATACAATCTAATTATCTATTTTAAAATAAATATATAATTATGTTTTTTACATGAAATATTTTTATTTAAAAAAGTCACTAAAATTTTATTATATTTTCTACATCTCAAAAGTGGATATTTCAATTTAAAAACTTAAGATCAAGTTTCGCCAAACGTGTAACCGCCATTTTGTTTTATTTTACTACAGCATATTTTACAAATAGCTTTTGTTTCTTATCTCAACGGCTACATACTCCCATTTCATACGAAATCACTAATAATTCTTTGTATTAGTTTGTTTGGGCGACACGGTTTTAGGTAAACGCAGATATACAAATAACAGGAAGTGTCCACTATTATTCATTAAACAACTCAATCTCATCTAATACATTCAAAAGCACTAAACCGAAGACTATTTAATTTTCCACCACAGCATAGTTAAATCTAAAAGGTATAACCCATGACCTATCCAGTGTCACCACCTCCGAGGGACGTGCCCTATCTCGCGCAGCGCTCACGCTAACGATTTATTTAGCGAGTGTATAACGACGTTTGCACCAACACACAACACACGACAAAACACACAACACAACACAACACAACACACGTCACCCGCGTGTTTTTATCGCGCTGATAAAAGATAGATTTGTTCTTTGTGAACACACTTTGTAAAGTTTCAAACCTAACATATTATTACGGAATAAGTGTTACACTGTATATTGTTCCTATAACAAAATATATATATATAATATTTGTACGATTGTCAACTTGTAAATTTACATTTTTTATCAGAAAAATGATACTTGAACAGCAAAATTTATAAATCTCTTAAAATAATATGATTAAATTATTTAATAATCAAAATCATGTTAATTAATCTTCATGTGTTTTTAAGTAAGTAACGAAAACAATAAAAAGTTTAAACTTAATAAGTAAAGATATTTAGAATAATGTATGTCCTTGAAGGTAAATAAGTAATAACCTTAACGAACAATTTGATTTTAATTATTAAATTGCAAAATTATAAATCTTTAACTCAGTTGCAGTATTTTAGAGATCAAATTAATGAAGATTGCAAGTAACCTAAAGAACATTAATATAAAAAAGATTAAAGAATCTCATAATAAGTGACCGGTGAGTGTAAGTTATTGAATTCCCAATAAACGAACAACAAATTTACGATCTGATCTAGGTTATCACAAAAGGCGGGAAGCGGCCGCCCCTAACGGCGTCGTTACGGCCGCTAACTCCCGCTAACGGCTGTTAACGCTCCTTATCTGATGCAGGGCGGGCGGAAGGCCACCTGCGGGATGGCTGTCCTTCTTAATGCATCCGCACATATTTATTCACAGGCTATATGTTTCCTGATTATCATCGATATGTTTTAAAAATGACGTCGTCCGCCATTTTGGGTGATGGTTCCTTAATGTGGATATTGTTTTTAATGTTAATTTGTTATGTCTTTGTTGGTGCAATATTTGTTTCTATTAAAATAAATATAAATTTTACCTTTCATACTCGTAATACTGCAAGCATCTTGAAATATATTTCTCGTTATTTTCATAATAAGTCTATTCTAGTTCTAATACGTAGGTCGTTTCACAAATATCTTTTTAAATTACTTCAGCAAAAATATAGTTCTATTGTATTTGGAACTGTTTCCAAAGTAAGATAAAGTATATTAAATTCTTGTTTTTTTGCATAAACTGTTTAATCAATTAAAACCTTTTTAAGACTGAGAACTATATTGACAAGGTCCAGCAATGAGCCGCTGCAACAAACCGCGCACAGTAAATTTAATAAAAAAACCTCAACACAAGCAGTAGCTACAAAGTTATCTGCAAAAATGCTCAGTACATAGTTTTAGTTTAAAATTTCACTCCGATATGGGTATCTGGATGCAACAAACTTCTACTGCGATACTACGTGATATATTCGGGGAAGATAGTTCAGAACTTAGCTATCTCGCGATTGTTTTCAACGTTTTAAATAAATATTACTCTACAATGGTAATTTTGGTTGCAATATTTATTCACCATATTATGTTATTAAAACTTTTTACAACCTTTTTTACATGACATTTAGGAGTATTATTCGAGACCCAAATAGGTTATTTTTAAAGACCTAAAATTTATGAAGTACTTTAATCGTAAATCATATTATTGAGATTTTTACCGCCTTTTTTATTGTCATTTAAGAGTATTATTTGAGACCCAATAGGATATTTTTAAAGACCTAAGTACGTCTTATTGTATTGTAATTAGCGTTTCCGTCTCAAAGTGCACGTATAAGGTCTTCGATACACGCTAATACGTGCTAACATTAAACTATAGTGCTCACTACATTCTCAACTAATATACGCCCAAAGACGATACGTGAGATAGCAGAAACTTTCACAGATCCAATACTACCAAACTTGTTCCTTGGGGTTTGGCGCAAAATAATAAAATAACATTTGAAAATATCTTAAGTTAATGCACAAAAATTCGGTCCATAAACGGATCGAACTCACAACCTTTTACAGCTGCCCCACTAATAAAAAAAAAATGTAGCTTAAATCTAGAGAGGAGCAAGAGGTATAAAATAATATTTATAAACATATTTATTAAAAAAAATAATAATAATTTTGATTCAATAAAATATATTTCTCAACTTAGGCCACCCGCAAACGTTGCAGCTAATACGCTTTAGATGTTCTTATAATTAAAGCGTTATTCGAGTCGCGCGTCTAATGTCGCGGCCATGTCGCGAGTGCACTCGATAAGATTGTACCAGTGTTTGTGAATACCTAAATAGCTGTTAATGTTATTTGATAAACTCTTGAAATATGTGTGAACTTCCGTATTGTCTCAGTTCGGCCGTCATAAACGAACTAATGACGTCTCGTTACAGTAGTTATAACGTTAAAGGACGGAAATATAATATAATTTAATTTATAATAGTTAATTGACTAATTACCTTTGCGATAAAATAATTTCTCTATCTCTTTCTCTCTTTTATTCTCTAAGCTATAACTACGTTTGGTAATTTTGTATTTGATCAAATTATTTCGTGTAATTTGTAACTACAGCAATAAATAATCGCATAGAACATATAATGTTCTCGTTCTGAAGTAAGTCATGTTCATATTTGAATCTTATAACAACACCATAACTCTTATTCTCCTGTCTAATAGATATAAGCAAATATTACTTACAACGATAACACGATATCTCGGACTTAAGAGCGCCACACGCAGACAGGTTAGAATAATCTCATTTAGATAGTCCACTTTACCTAATACTCTACAATCTTACATATTTATCTATCTATATATATATATTTGTTATTAATTATCACCATAACATTCTCGTATAGCACCTAATGGGACGGTATCTGTCGATTGCTGGTAACAGTGGAACATTTATTCCCTTGCTATCGCGGGATAAGCTTAAAACGTACGGATAGCCGTGAGACAAATGAATCACTTTGCCATTATGAACTAAGTCCGGCTACACGCGATCATATAGATTTATATCATTTTATAATACTACTTTTATTTTAAAAGTATAAAATTTGAGTCTTACGTCCATTATTTTTATAAAGTATTAAGCGTAGTTATAATATTTATCTTATACTTATTTGCTATTTTTTTTATGATATAAATATTCTTGTTATCCGGTTTGTAGACGGCCTTACACTAAAGATTACGTTGGTGTAGATAAGCGAGAGTGCTTTCAGAGATAACTCCGGCTGGACAAAATCGGTGTATTATTCATGTTTTAACAACACCTTATCTCATTATTAAATCTCTGAATTAATCTGGACACATAAAATCTTTAAATAGGGAGCAATAGCTGGTTTTTAAGTAAATATTCAGTGGATTGTAAGATAAGATCAGGGAATAGAACAACCGGTTATAAATGTTAACCTCGCTGACACAATACCATCAATACCTAAGTGGTGACTGAAATATCAATAACACATCGCCCAGTCCGCGGGCGGCCTTACAGATTACGTTGCCCGAGATAAGCGGGAGTGGTTTCAAAGATAAGGGATGGACAAAATCGGTGTATGATTCAAATTGCATATTGGCCGGTTTTAACTGTCTGTCTGTGTGCTTTGACAGTATTAATATATTTTGTTATAAATAATAGTTTTATTTATATAGTGTTATCAACTCCATACATCCATCAGACGTTGTTATCTCTCCCGCGCAATGCATACCAGTTTTCATTTTAATCACCATATATCTATCCATTACTAGTCACATAAATATATATTATACATATGTGTTGCTAAATGTGTGACATAAAAAAAATATATTAAATTTTCTTTTTTTAATTTAATTTAAAGAAAATTTAAGATTAAATAAAGATGGTAACCCTAAACAGTGCGTAAAATATGGCTACCATATATAAATTTTAGGGATGTTATTATATTCGAATTTGAGTTAAAAATTACTTATTATTACACTAAACTTATATTTTACGTTTGTGCCGTTCTTTTTAGTGATAATAATTTATAGATCATAAAATTAATAATCAATAATCGGCCATTCAAACACAACACCCATTCAAGCGAACTTACTGTAGTATAAATATACATAAGCATACCTTTTCTCGTACATATATATATATATATATATATATATATATATATATATATATATATATATATATATATATATATATATATATATATATATATATATATATATTAACATTCATACTCTTGACCAACCTTTCCGGTGTGGAACCAAACCCACAACCATCCATACAAGTTTCATTGATAATACTATAATAATATTCAATATATATTCTTTTATTTTTTAATTATTATTACATAAATATTTAATATACATTTAGAAGCGTTACAAGATTGTAATTGTAATTAAATTTAAAACCTTATATACTTCCCTTACATACTTCCGTCATGTACTTCCCTTATATACTAGCCTATTATAGTGCCCTTATATACTTCCCTTATATATATGCCTTATGTACTTGCCATATGTACCTGCCTTATATACTTATATATTAGCCTTATATACTTCCCTGTATTGTATGTATATACATAGATATATATAAATAATGTTTGTGTCACTTGTATTTTTGTATTGTACACTATTTATAATTACAAAGTTAACTTTATTGGTGTGTATCAAAGCGTTATCTCCGCGCCGCATCCATCAGCTAAGAGTTATCGTCGCGTTGCACGTTTTATAGCACCCTGTATAAAGCTGTTACTGAACTACGGGATAGATATTTTAACAATACAAAGCCCTAACAAATAACATTATATTTCACATTTTCACGGGTTTTTAACTTATTTTATTATGTATAGTACATAAATGTTTGATAGATAAATATATATAAAGTTATGATATGTATGTAAATTGTATTTAATGACTGTATTCGGTGTAATATACGATGTCATCTAGAAAAAGATAAACACATTTGAATCCACTTAACATCAAATTATGTCGATCGATAAAAGGGTCAATGACCGCGTATATATATTATAAATATAATATATAAAAAACAAAAGAGTAAACAGACAGACACCGTGTATAAGTAACTAGCTTATTCAATCCCTCTTCGCTGGGTATACTATTAATATGGATGTGAACTTAGGTTGCTATGGTAACCTTTGTCATATTATCCGTGTATGTAAAATCTTAAATTAATCGGACAGATAGTTTCGGAGATTTCGTGATGAGCCAGTGAGTGGTAAATCGCTCATATATATAGATAATCAGCAACCATTCATTACCACTGACTGATATATTTTTTGGCAATAAAAAATTTGAAATAAATTTTTAAGCCCTTAATTTACGACAGTTCGATTAGTTTACATAAAATCACCTCTACACACAGGATACCATACAAAATATTATATATAAAATCTGAATATACAATAATTAGGCTTAAAAAACTACATATTATAGACGAAAATGTCCTAATCTATAGACAAAGTGGGAATCGTTATATATCTATAAAAGATTCCATCCGGATAGTTCAAAACATAAAACACTGATAAGGTTCTTTCAATTTTATTATAAGATGATTAAATATTAGATAACACCATTACGACTGTCTGTCCGTGTTTGATTTAGATGTACATTATTATGAGAAGGAAGTTAAGAAGATATTTGTATAAATTTATTTTATTACTATATATATATATATATAACATCTGTATTGACACTATATGTATTTTGATAATCATATCAATAGAATCAAAAATCGAATAGAAGTTTAAAAAGCAATGATACACAGACACTAAAATTCGTTTATTTGTATAGATTATAAACATAATAATTATGACATTTGGTTTGAATTTGTTCAATAGCAGTAACTGTAGTACATATTACTATATGTTACTTCTGATAGTTTAAGGTCCATCTAGCCAAGTTCCTCTCAAGGTTCCAGCACCAGACGTCTTCATATCAGAACCAAAGTCTTGCAAATTTACACGCATGTCCCGACCCCCGGCCCCCTCAATCATCAAGATACCATTGTACCCCCGCCCACCCAGGTCTCAGATAGCGCGGATATCTCGCCGATGGATGGATAAACCCACGCGACGCGCTGTACGCTTGTGAAATGGAGAAATTGAAAGTGAATAATTTAATCATTATTTTGACATATGTTTGAGATTGTGAATATACGATATTACGAAACACAATCAAATTAAAATTCACAATGTACGAGTAGGCGAGAGATGTTACTACGTATGGGTGTAATGAACTTTTGTGAAAACTTCATTCAAAACATTAAGACTAACAGAAACCCGGTCTGATTGTAGGATATCAACATTCTATATGTATCGTATCTCAAGTGTGCGTGTGTGTGTGTATGTGTGTGTAGCTAAAAGCTCTTATCTCGGAATCTGGCTACACGTGCTCCGATAACTATACAGAATGGATTGCTTCTTGAGGATGTGTATTTTTATTTAATTAACATAATATAAGTATAATGAATTAATATAAATGAATTAATAAAAAGATATATTTTTTCTTTTGTTAATCAATAACATAATTATATAATGTTGAAATTTTCTATTTTTTGATATTTCCGTATGTTACTACAAGTCCGAGAGCACTGTCGGCGTCGTGCCAGCAGTGTGGTCATGCCCTAAGCAGTAAATTAAGACGAGTGCAGATAGTATACATAAATCCGCCCTATCTCTCAATAAGCGATCGGATCGCGAGCTAGAGATACCCAGTTTGTATTACACGATCTAATCGGGATGTTGGAAAATCTGGGAAAGTTTGTTGTTTGCCGGTTTTGAGGAAAATTGTTTTGTTTGTGTATTGTTTAAACATTTAGTTCACTGAATTAAATGAGAAGGAAAACTTGTCTAACTGTGTTGTCTTGTGTTATTTCAAGTTTTTTTTAAGCTTTATATTTTTATAATTTCTTTTTTACACTGTCACTCAGAAAGATGTGGTTTAAAATAAATTGTGTAAATATGCTCCTGACATTGCCCTCACATCTATAATCTAAATAATATTATTGTTATATCATTTGGTGATCCTACTTACAAACATTTCATTAAATTTAAAGTGTTTTATTACTTTTGGCAAAACGAGTTATTGGAAGTTGGTGGCAATAATTATTAGATAAATAAATCGCATTTGTTTCCCATCCAACCCTTGACCAGAATCACTTGTGCTTAACCAGATTTATCTACGTCACAATATAATCACATCACTCTATCATTCTTTATCTCATGTAACATAAGCACAAACTTGGGTGATCGTTCAAAATACTCGCCACTTCTCCATGTTTGATTAATTAATAATTAACTACCCACTACGTTATACTACCATGGTAGCGTAGTCGGTAGCGGTAGCGTTCTCGGTAGTTCATACATACCTACATAAAATATATATATAAAAACTCCGGGTATATTAAAACATCCAAATGTCTCAAATTAACGCTTGTATATCGGATATTCCTTTTTTTGTTTCTACATCGTCCAGTCATCACTTTTTTAATTGGTTATTCATCTATACGTCGTTTTATAATAAATGATATACAATAAATTAAAATAATTTCAATAATGAAATACTTTAAGATGCGCAGATTATTCGATAGCAATAAATCCTCAACAAACAAGACAACCACCTAACAAACGATGCTCCATACGAAAATCCTGCAACAAATGATCATTTTATCTGCTTGTGTATTCAATTTTGCACAAAATAAATAAGTTTTACACTATTCCGTCATAATGACTGTTATAATTTAATTATTTAAAATAATTTACTTACAAGACAATGATAATAAAAATTGTTTTTGTAAATTATTTAATTATGACATTACGAAAATACTTCTTCAAATTTTCATTTACCGCCAACTCGAAGGTTCTTTATAACGTTGAGACGGACTATAACGAGGTAGGTTCTTTAAGATGGGCAGATCGATTCGCTCACAATAAATCCTTACAAGACAAGGTACAAGGTACAAGGTTCGATGTGGAATCTATTAACTGAGTCCACAAAGTCCAGCCTAGCGTTGACAATACAGATTACTATCAGTCGCACCCACGTATATAATGTTTTGTTAAAATTTGCATTGCTATGGGAATTTATATTATTTATTTCTATTTATTATTATAGTATAAATTAGAGATGTCATCATTTTAAAGTATTATTGCAAACTATTTTTTTTTTGTTATAATAATGATCTCTAAAACTAATTACACTATTCATTAAATTATTACCAAAAACTATCACAATATGAATAATTTCCTCCCGGGCACTTAATAACATTAAAACAGGTACATAATATTTTCATTAGTGTATCTCATATAGCATGCAGGTAATCACACACGCCACTTTTAGGCGCGGTCTGGGAGCGCTCTTATGTCACCTGAAATATTACAAATGATAAAAAAACACCCAAACTTCAACCTATTCATGAATTACAGATAACATTCTTACCAAAACAATAATTCATTTACAATTTTGATACATTTTTTACCTGCAAAAGATTATAAAGAAAGAAAAATAATTAAATTAAATTATTTTGTCGTATATAACCTCTTTGAAACATGCTGTCACTGCCACAGATAAAATAGAAACAATATATTCTGATGCTTGTATAATCTATATTTTGTCAAAAATGGTCCCTTACGTCAAATTATCGTGACAGACATTGCCTCCACCGGAATGTGTCACGCCATCATGGCGTGTCAGTACGCACTTTTCAAGGCGCCTTTGAAGAATTTTTGAATAGTCAAAATCATATACAGGATGTATATATAACAAGCAAATTTTAAAACATCCTATGTTGATATATAATATTTTAAAATAAATGTATGTTTACTTTTTATTGTGTTATTATGTATAAATTACTTTTGTAACTAAAATAATATTCCGCGATAAGGATATTACCATAGAAGGTGGTCCCTCGCAACAACCAGACAAGTTTTTATCTCTTAGAATATTTAAGGTATAAGCAATCTGTTGTGGATAAACTAAAGTAACAAGGAACGGTCAAGTATTTAAAACTTTTTATATATCAGTAAAAGATTGAAAAGGAAAAGATAAACATTTTAACAATTTAATCACTTCGAGATTTTTTTTAATATTTTTTTCCAAGTGTGATAAACGTTAAACATTGAATCAAACCATAAACAAGTAAAACTTTGAAAGACAAATCTAGATCACATTGTCTCTGGTACAACTGTTGTGTCATCTGTCAAAATACGAAGAATGCGGAAATAACAAATATCGCGTGATATAAAAGTAAAAGTATCCGCCATTACCATAAGTTGGTCGTTCAAAGCGCGTTCTGTCGTCGATACCATAGATATATGACGTCTGCCACAGATTATGTGAGTGATAACCTCGTGATATATTAACAGACAGTAAATAGCACATACAAAAATATACATAACTCGCAATTTCATTTACACTTTCACCTGTTTTCGTACTCCTTACTTTTAATATACGATTTATAATATCACAAACAATACATTTTAAATATAAATCTAGTCTAAACTCAATAAGCCACATAAACGAGGTGTGAATTAATACACAAAGTTGTAATTTTTTCACCCCTAAATAGATAAAAAATTAGAGCCCCATTCGGGCATTGACATTGCGATGTGCGTGTGTGCGTGTGATACAGATCTCACACGCCTCCGTGTGTGTGTAATGGGTCATTAAATAAAACAGTGTCAGTCATGATTTGGGGCAAGGACTTTTTAAAAAGTTTTCATTTTTCATTAAGCTTCCGCACAACAAAATTAAGAAAATATTGTTTAATTCTTTTCTGTCTGTCTGTATACATTTAGTTCATATTTACGGTCTTCAAATTGCCATAAGTGATAAATGTTTTCTTCTCAGGTAAGTGCGCTGTGAATCTTCCATGCATTCTGCAAACCTGCATATTATAGAACGGTCTCAGACATCCGGAACACACATCCTTAACGACCACAAAACGCATTTAAACTCCCAATAGCCTTTAAAACGAACCATTAACAAAGTATTAAGTTTAAAACGCGTATAAAATACACAAGACATCCGAAATATCAGCCACACAACGATTACGTGTATAAGAAAGCGAATAAAATTTTAAATAAATATCGATTCATAACACAATACAATCTATAATCGAGTAAAAAGTAAGTGACCACACGTTAGTATCGCGGCAACATCGCGGCCTGTCGGGTTATTGTCATTCGTTTCGTATCTCCAAACCGATCGGGAGTCGCGAATCGAATGCGAGGACAGCTAGTACAGTAATGCCATCTGTCACATTTATCGTTCCTTTTTCAAATTAATACTTTTTAATGTCAAACATTTAAAAATATAAAAACTTTTTGGTAAAAAAATATATATTATATGATTTATTAATAATAATATTATTATAGATATATTACAATCGGTTTATTGGAAAACAAATACTGTATAAACATTACCCGTGTGAGATTTATTCTCGTCCTGTCGACGCGTGCTAAACCAGCTAAGATATTTACGCAAAAGCCCAGCCGTAGATTTGTTGGCGATTTGTTAACTCGTACTGGTTTGTAACAGACAAGTTACTTGAGGCGTTTTAACCGATCAGGTTTACTTAGAAGTTACGTGTAGGGACTTGATGGAATAATAGATAAATGTTTAAATTAATTAATGGATAACCTTTCTTAAATGTCAATGTCTTTTAAGTGGCTGTCACTTTTTTTTTCTTTAATAAATAGATTAGCAATAAATGCAAACAAATAAAGAATAATTTATGAAAATTTTATGCAGTATTTTTTATATAATATATATTTAATTACTTTTTAATAATCTATTTGTGAGATATTTTATTTGAACACTATTAATTTACCTTGTTTTTATCGTAATAATATGTGCAATATATTTAATTTTTCTTTTCCAACTTCAGAGTATTCAAAAATGGAATAAACCTTTTTATATACACTTTTTTATAATAATTTGCAAAGAAATATAAGATTTTTTGAATATTTTATATAGTTATATGTATATATATAATATAACAAATAATTGAAATATGTTATTTAAAAATACTTTATATGTATGTATTCCATCTCTTGATAAGACATAAGCCATATAAAGTAAAGTAAAATAATAAAATAAAATGTAGTTACACGACTCCTTTGTTTCCTACAAACAAACAGCCAATTATGTGGCATAGGGCTAAGTTTATCTATAACAAATTACTTGCATCTATAGATTTGAACAAAATTTGCTCAAACAGATCATGACTCGCGACCACAGAGTAACAACAAGAGTACATAAATTTAAAAAAAAAATTGCAAAAGTTTAAAGAGTACAGCCACAATCAAAAAAGTTTTTATATATCCATTTTATGAATACTAAAAATAGACTTTATTATGCTATATTTCAAAATGTCACTGATTATAAAACCATTATAAGATGGCAATTAATTATAAATAAACCTGGTATATCTTAAAGAATGCTATTATAGAGAATATTATAAACACCAGATGGTATGGTATCGTTTATGATATGCAAATCTTATTTTTATCGTTATTACCATCTAAAAATGGCTCTGGTTTATAATGTTATTCTAACCGTGCCCTAGCGTTATCGGTGTGATATCTTTTTAATAATATTTATAAAACAATCTTGGTGCGGTCCGTTTGTAATCGTTTTATTTTTGAACGATGGCAGATTGATGTTAAATATATTATTATAATATTTAAGGTGTCAACACCACACTTTATAGCTGCTATGTTAAAGTAGATGGCGCTGTAGTCACGTCATTAATATATTTTTATAAGCTTTCTATTATGACATATCCACAATGCAATATAACTTTCGTGGCAAAAAATATAAACAACAGTTTAAAGTCGTAAAAAATGTTTTCTCGCAGGTCTAGCCGCGAGCAAAGATAGTATAGTATCTACATATCTAAATGATTATTGCACAGTGTAAATAAAAACTAGTTTTATCTATATTATTATTTAATAGGTACATATTCTTTGTTTAAAATAACTTATATATTAAGAAAAATATATTTAAAAAAATATTCAAATCAATTTTTTCTAGTCAGTCGATCATCGATGGTATACTGAAGATGGTATTTACTTGCTCTGTGGCACACACGGGCTAGCTAATGAGAGTACAAACCATTGTTTACAGATCCGATCTCATTATCTCGTATTTTTGCCTTGTTTCTGTTATCTGAACTCATATGGGGCAATTGTTTCGGTTTTCGTCATGTACGTACCTTGTAGATGGATAATATAACAATGTGATAAGTAACGTACCGTTTATTTACTAATAATATTTGATATAAAACCTATTTAGAACTCTAGGACTCAAACTAAATGAGATGCTATCACACGTCACACGTCCGCAGTAACGATGCGCATTGTATGTAAAATCACTTGAAATACTACTATTTTTTTTTATTATTCATATTCTACAACTCTAAATGTTTTTTCATACAAATGTAAGATGTATATTGTATACTTTTTTTTTATAATTCTTTTTTATTTCTGAACGTTACGTCAAAATTTTCGCGCTTTATCATTATGTTATGAAAAAAATGAAATGTCAAAAATTTTGATTTAGACACAGTTATAAAATGTTAACGTCATTATTTTAATAACACACTAATATAATATCGCTGATTTGCTTACAATTTCTTCACCAAAAATTCACGATCGCCTATTATAAGTTCCATTGTGAGCACGATAGCCCGCAAGCCTCAAACTGATCCTTTCTCAAACATCGTAAACTGCTATGCGTTTTAAACTTTATCTTTTAAACCGTAACACTCATAATTGAATGCACAAGGAAATCTCTTATGACATTCTGTCATACCGGTATGTATCAGCGACGAGCTAACAGCCAAGAACATACAGCCATAATAAGACCTTATGCCATTGCTTTAAGGTCGATATTTGTGGAGGCGGTGAAGTTTTTAGGTCCTTTTGGCGGCGGTAGTCTGTGGCGCTATCGGAATCACCTTAATGATGCCTCGATGGCGGATAGCCATTGTGTTGGATGTAAATTTGTAGTCGTCGGCGTGGGTAATGATGTGAGAACAGGCTGAGATGCCGATAGCTGGGATCAGGCCGGCCGATTGTTCGGCTCGCTTCCTCTGATCTCAGACTTTTTTGGATGTTCCAATACATTCTCTTTTCATGTGTCATAAGTTCGCGAGTTCTTTTAAATTTATTTGAATAACAAACCGATCTTGTTTGATATAAGGTTTAGTTATTTGTTTGTATCAAACAATAAATGTCTCGAGAATAATGATAGTGAAATTGTAATTAAGTTTCTTAATACAAATATTAGTTCATTACTTGATCCCCTAATATTATTACGCGTACAGGGTAAGTGCTAAAATTCTAATACCCTTCGGGTATCTAGTTCATATAATATTATCTTTTACTAGTCATTAGGCACGCAGCATCCTCAAGCTATTTACACAAAAACTAAACAAATGATGCATACATTAGCAATATCAAACCCCGTCCCGTGATATTACACATTCACAACAAAACTTTACAAAATGGCGACTGATCATTAGCGCCAGCCACCAACACTATTTTGTCGAATAAACAAAATGTTGTCTTTCATCGTGTCTTAATGAATACAATATTAAGGTTATTTTGAGGGAAACTTGATAAATAAGCTACAAAATGAGCTTGATGAAAAACGATGTATGCGGGCTCTAATTTCAGCGGGAAATTATCCCGCCATTTTGTCCTATCAGCTACAATGACAGTAAATATTACCGGGACTAGGAACTTCATTAAAATATATGCTTTTGTTTCTAGTTTCATGATTATAATAGCTTCTATTTATTTATTACAATTTTACAATTAAAAAATACACATCGATTAATATAAATCAGGGCCTCAGAGCCGTTGATATGAAGTAACTTTTATAGACAGATAAATATATTCCATAGACAAACAAAGATCAAATTTATTATCTGGTTAAATTTTATCTAAAACCGGCTCTCACTTTAAAGGTTCTAAACTATGAAAAAGAGTGAAACACATTACATAGAAATCCACAATTAAGACGCTCGAGACATGACATCATTATCGGCGGGAATCGATTCTTTTTTTTTATATCGAGCATAATCGAAATCGACCGTGGCGCCGGTGGATCTGCTTTATCGTTGTATTATCGACGACTAATGCACTCCTACAGATAGCGCATAAGAGCGGGGGCAGATAAACTCGGTGTGGCCATGTTGGAATAGTTTACACGCTTTATTGTCTATGGTAGGGCTGGCGCTTCTCTACGGATTTTTGGTCGCAGTTTGCTTTTGGACAAAATAAAAAAAATGCATTTTACAATAAGACATTTTTGTAAAACGAGAATATAAGTGATTTTTTTGTCCCAAATATTTATCGTAGTTCCAAATCTTTAGTTGGTATCAATGTTCTTTGATCCATCTCTATATAATGCACATCCTAAGTGCCATTAATACAAGTTCGTCCGATATGAAATCCATTTACTGGATTTATCGCGATGATTAAATACCATTGAGGCGTCCTATCTTTATTTGGGTTCTCTTATCTCTCAAGTCTCAATATCGTGAAATTAAAATTCCCCACTTTTAATTTGTTTTGCATACCCAATAAGCTAATAAAATATTTAATGGACGTCTATACAAAATATATAAATCAACGTCATTAAAATGAAACCGAGAAGACGTTAAAAACCATCGATAATTTATTATCGAGAGCACAACCCTAGCAATTTTTTAAATTCCACCAAATTCCAATGTTATCGACGGAAAGGCATACATCTTTACTTAAATCGTCATTACGAACTCTTTCCTTTATCACCAGGGCCGGCTCCGGAGAGATGGCAATAATAAAAATTATCTATACAAATGGGCCGGATTACTCGACGACATAAATTCGGCTCTGGTCCAATGAGCTGCCACGAGAGATAAAGGGTCACCGCTTTTAGGAGTTTTTTGCTATTTTTCATTGCCTCTCAATCTCCAATCAATTAATAGATAATGACGGACTAATTCCGAACAAATTGAAGTATTTTTTAACACTAATTAAGTTTATAACTAATTAATTTATAATAAACATGTCACTAAATAATAGACGAGATGATAAACTAAGAGTAATGGGTCCCAATAAAATTAAACTGTAATATTTCTTTTTCCGAACACTAAAAGACTTTGGCAGCGAATAGAGAAATATTTTAAAGTCCAATCCGTTTAAAAAAAGTGGAAAAAAATGTCGGCTGCCCGGTATCGGGCGCTTACCGAGACACCGCCAGAGTTATACGACAAAAATGCTAATTTTCAAATCTCCAACTTTACTGTTGCCACAATCGGAACGAGACTTTTTCAACAATCGATGCTTATCCCGCACATCACTATTATATTTTAAAAATATTATCAAAATAATATTTTTGACGAAAAGCTAAAAAAATATTTCATTGTCAGTTTGTTGGACCAACTCAAATTATTAAAGTAAAACTATGTACCTGGTATAAGTGCAAGGTAATGATGATGACGAAAGGTAATTTAAGATAAGATCATTAAAGATAAGATAAGATTGAAAATTAAAATACACTTTTCAATTGAACTCTTATGTAACATAATAAATAAAACATTTCTGATAGTTATTTGTTATTAAGATAAGTTCGGAGCACTTTTAAATCTCGCTATATTTTATCATCGAAGCGTGTATTTTGATTATCGAAGTTTCCGATCGGAGCGATTTTCTTTAATTATACAAATTACATTGTGAGCGTATCAGCGCCATCTCTTATCCAGTTCTAGTAAATGACGTGGCGTCGATTAAATTCGAATTTCGAATTCATAAAAGTTGATGTCGTTAAATGTCAAATCTGATTCATTCAGTCTTGTGCTCTCGATATCAGTTGATCTTTTATTGTGTTCGTGTTATGGTGTCGGGTAAAACCTTTTTGGTACATAAATATAATAAATAAACCGTCGAGAGATTAGTGAAAAGGTACTTATTAATATAACCAGCTGTCAATATTGTTAGAAACTTTTTGGTCTCCAAAACCTCTTTAGGACTAACCTAAAACTAACTTCAATAATCACGTATAAATAATAAACAGATTATTCGTCACATATTATGATTTACCACAACAATGTTTACCCGATCGATACACAGCTTGATAAATAATAGTCTCACAGTTATTTTTTTTACTCTGTGGAATTCTAAAATGACATTAAGGAGCGTAACAAAATGCCGGACTTAATAGATTTAGGTCCGATCCATCAAAGCTTTAAACACGTTTATTTTTAAACATAGTGTTGTGTTTTTTTATCGATAGTCGGTAGTAATTGGTATGGTAGCGTTAGTCGTTCCGAGTTAATTATTTTCGTGTCGTAGGCGTGTCGATGATATCCTTTATCGAGATAGTGATGTAACGAGTGATGTTAGTGTTTTGTTTCTGAAATTGTTCAAGAAATGTTATCCCGTTATATACATATACTATTATTATTAAATATTATATTGGAAGTAAAAATACGTTTTCTACTTACACTAAGGAAGTTATATGGTTTTATTTTTTATTAAATATATTTTATTGTACTTGTCCATTGGATATTTATAAAATCTATATTAAACTTACATTATATATACCAACTTCGGCTGGTATTTAACTCCCTAATTAAAGTTGTTAGTAAATTGTTCATACAATGACTGAAAGTTTCAATATTTCCCAATCATCCAAGGTGCACATTTTCAATAAGATTAAACATTTCGAGAGATAGTTACAACCTTATCTCACTCTATTTACAACTGGAACAAAATCACGTGTTTGGAGTTACCTTCTAGATATAAATTTTGGATAAGAAGATTTGGATCTTCATAAACTCCTGTTTCATTCTTAATTTAGTTTATTACCGAAAAGTCGAAGTCCAGTCAAAGCGTTTGGTATAATATAGGAAAGATAGCTGGTATTTTAAGCTTCCTTATCCAACTAAGTTTAAGTTTTGATTTTTTTTTTTTGAAGTTTGCAACACGAAAGTTTGTCTCGTATTAAATTTCGTTAATAATATGACGAATCAAGTGAAAATGTATATTTGTACTGCATAAAGAATAGCTAATGCCTCGTTTCATTTAAATATCTCCGATCATTTGCGGAACTTTATCTCAAATCTTTTTCCCGGAATGTCGTATCGAATTACGCATTTTACGCACGCGAATTTCGTACGAACATATCAAAGCAATCGCCGCGTTCGCAATCGACATATTAATATTCGATACAAACTCGATGTATCGATTCGTATAATTACAATCGAGATCCGATCTGATTGGGGGTCGGATTCCGTCACGTCCGTCACGGGCCCCGCCCACTTTTGACGCCTCCAGCGTTGCGTACACGCAACTTTTACCGTTCTTATCGATCTTTAATTTTATATCGAACTAGTTTGGTTACGTTTGGCATTTTTGTAATCACGATTTAAACATTTTTATATATAATATGAGTTGTGCGACGTGTTGCCATAATTCCTAGTTATTAATCAAGCGTGTATTGTATGTATTTTTTAATTCTCGTGAGCGCGGGCTCGTATCGTTTCGTTTTGCATAGATTTAAAAAGTCGATAGTAATGCAAATGGCGGACTGCCGTGTTTGCTTGCGTCTGAGTTAGTGCACCTAGACTTAGAATATTGTTAGTAATTGTGCTTTCATGTCAGTGTTTTAATTTATTCATAATGCGTTGCTCATTATGTAACTGTATTAAACTGTTGATAACATCGTATAAGGGACGGTATGTCAATTATATTTATAGCTGTATATAGTATGTTGACTTTATTTCTTTATAATTTGATGTCAAATTTAAACAAAATAAAAAGTAGTTGTTTACAAGTAACATTTTTTACATACATTTCAGTTGAAGGTCTCAATAAATTTTTTCGTACAATTATAAATTATCGATATATCAAATACAATCCTAAAATTCTTACAGCACTACTTATGTTATTAACTGCGAATGTATCAAAGAAATAATTAATACAATATATATGTTAATAAAAACTGCTATTGCCGTGTGGGTATGTGAGTATGAGTCCATTAGCCGAAAACTCTTTAATTTCCTTCTTATCGCAGATCTCAGGTGTGTCAGGATTTTTGTTTTTAATTACACCGGAATAATAGCTAGAGTGGAGTACCTACGAATATATTATTGGATACGGTAATATTAACAAAGAAATTACCACATTCATATAATTTATTTTCGAATTATCATGGTACAGAAAAATATGATAAATATAATTTTTAAAGAGATGCTGGGATTAAAATTATAGATTACCGTATCCATATTTTTATTACATCAACGCAAAATCACAACACCTTATGAATATAAATGCATACATCAATCATTGTGAGATCCGTGCGATAGCGCACTCGTTAAAAGGGTTGCTTTGAATCCAATGTGGGTTATACTTACTTCTTTATATTAATAATTTACACACAGAATGGATATTTTTACTTAATAGGTCATTTTATCATAAAATTCATGGCTTATTTTCTTCTAAGTGCCAGTTATATGCCACTAGTAAAATTTTTCTTCAATGTTAATTTGATTAAATTGATTTGAATGTTGAAGGATTTTTAATATATATTTTTTAAATAATGATTGTAAAAAAATAAAATATTATAATAATACATATCATGATTAAATAGAACTAATAAAAGCTCTTCTAAATCTTGTAAACAGATCTTGATTTGATGCGTCAAAGAAATTTGTGGAGCAGTAGCACTCGTTAAACATTTTTAATTTAATCTGTGACAAATAAATTAACCAGTGTCACACCACCTTTATCTTTCGATATGTCAATGTCATTTATAATTTTGACAGATTAACTTTGGAATGACAAGGAAAGAATCAGTATATAGTCTTATTTTCTCCACAATATCTATATTAGTATTAGTAGTATTTTCTAATCTTTAGTAGTAGTTTGTTATTGTACTTGCTAGCGACATCTGGATATACGCGACTCCGTCAAGGAAGTGTTTATCTACCCTCCAGTTTTTGTTCCACACTTCTTATACGCTGATAAGCTCAATCTACGGCCTTGTGCCTGTAGTTTAAATGCCTATCGTAGTTACTTGGTAAATATTCTTCATTGTTTTTATACTTCTTTTAAATTATAATCGGTTATATTCGCTAATAATCGGCAGACCATATCGGCTTTATGACGTAATTTGGAATTTGAAAGCCTATTCGATTCGATGTTACAATCTTTTTCATGGTAATACAACGTAATATATTATATTATACTCTAAAAATAACCTCAAAGCATTTGTTGGGAGGCCATTAAAATATATTTACAAATAGCAGTCCTCGATATCGCAATCGTATACGCGATATGTAAATTCACGTCCGATCGTGACGCACGACGTCCGTCCTTTGCCAGACACTTGCTAGAGATCTGTGATAGACAAGTCAAGAGTTTCTTTATAATCTGTGCAACGCGGTGTGACTTTCTGCTGCCAGGGTTTTGTATTCTAAATTCAAATTCAACAAAATCTTATCTGAAAAAGATTTATTATAATCTGTGAATAGTAGACGGTGTATTTTTATTTTGAGAACTAAATATATATTATTTTTATTTTATTATATGTGATATAACAACTGAAGGACATTCAGCCAGTTAGAACTGCGGTTTCTAAAGAGGTTTGTCATAATACATTTTTTATTTAAATAAATATACACTTAATATACTGATAAATAAAAATTAATAATTATAAACTAATTATTTGTATAGATTAATATCTATATATGTAATATTTTATTACATTTGATATTACATTTATATAATACCTAATTAATTAACAAATAAAAACTATATCCCAGTGACAAATGTAATTAACATAGTGATATATTACGTATGATATGTGAAATTGGACTAATTATTCTGATAGATTATTTGTTATCTAAAGCATTAGTTATTCTTAATTATAAACTAGTTTTATTTAATATGCATCGGGTTTAGCTTCACTATTGATAAGTGCATTTATATATATTTTATATATTTCTCTGACAATAATAAAATATTATTATTTACATATAAATGAGTATTATGGGTATTACAAGTGGGGGGCGGTTTACGTGGAAAGTGGTCGTACAGGGATGGTTACAACGAAAAATTTTGGTTACCACCCTTGAGGAAAAGAGGGATGAATGGGAAGAAAACTTAACAAGTTAAGTTTTTGTTTTTTATTTACAAATAATGCTTCACGCGTAACATAAAACTGTGAAATCAACCTGAAGCAGGCCGTGTATACCACCTACAGTCAAATAGTTATAAGTATTATAATAAATATAAATAAATGTACAAGCAACACCACACCACCATCTGTTGGTTCGTCCGATCGACGCTGGCATTTAAAAATTACTATCTGCTTGCTATCAATTTAGCTGATTTATGAATTGATGCAAATAGATTTAGATTCTGAATTATATGTTAGTTTGTTTCTATAAGATTATTACGATTATATTTATTTGTCTGTGAGTCGTATATGTATAAAATATTTGTTATATATCCTGTGATATGGTATTCTAGGTGATCGGTCACCGACGTCACAGTATAAGATCTGTATCGCGTCGATTCTGACTGCTCGATGCACGACTATTTTAATTGGACCCCGATCTCAGATCTGATAAACGTAAGGACAAGATGGCGGTTTATGTTTTTTTTGTAAACATGTGGGCACGTGTTCGATGTTTGTCCTGTTATTCAATTTTGAATTAATGTTTCTTGTGATGAAACATTTACAGTATTTCGTTATTAATATTAAATACTCTTTAATTTGACTTTCATACAAATAATATCTTAATATGTTAATTATATCATTAAGCTTTGAATCTTTGCACATTAAAACATCCTTTGCTCTGAGACAGTCGTGTCATTCTGGTTGCTTTAGTAAAAGCAATGCGGGTGCTCGGCATTTCAAACAGAATAAGCGAATTGCATGCCCCTGCCCTTACCTTTCATATAAAAGCCGTTTTAGCCACATTATTTGACGTGTTAATAAAGACAAAAGGACGCTGATGAATATCATTTAACGAATCGACATTCGGTTTCGCGAAAGTTGTTTAAACGACACCAAGTCACGCCATCTATCTGATTGAACATTCAACCTCTCCCAACAATCACAACTTATAACTTACTTAGTAAAAACGGGAGCTTGAACGCAACTAACGAACTGCGATAAACCGCGTTCGCTATGACGCCGACATTAGGCTGCCAGATAAAACGACAGCTCGCCGAACCAATCGCACGTCACTACGGAATCGTAACAGCCAATCGTAATGCGCTGTGACTAGGATAGCGTGACCCGAACGCAATCCGATTCGAGTGGCATTCGTTACCGCGAGATGGCGGTCGGCGCGCTCCAATCGTCGCGTTCATCTCGTTGTCGTGCCCATATAATGATCTTCACAGGGGCAAAGAGAATGAAGTTGAGCCTCTCATTAATTGGCATTTTGAGTTGAGATCGCTGAGCGAAAGATAGGTTAATTCTTCGCCCGGTCGAGATCGTTGTCGCTCAAAAAGGAAGGTGAGCGAGCGTTTTCTGGAAATCAGATCCAATTACAACAAGGGCCCTTAACGTTTTGTTCTGTTTGCATGACGGTCGAAAGCACACTCACGCGCAATGTTGACGGACGAGGGTCTTGTCGTGTTACCGGTTCGGTCTGACAGATCGACTGTTTAATTCCCCGAGCACGGAAACGGTGGTAGAACATTGCTCGTATAAATCAAATCCGTATACCCCACCCACGCTGGGATATTTACATACCGCGAGCACGTCTCAATTAGGAGCGCTAATGTATGCCTCGACCAAAGCACTGATCTGTTTGACGTCGACTGATATCGACTGAAACGTGACGAGTGACGACTATCGCGAGGAAACCGCATCCAATTTAACATCACTTCTGCACTAACAACACTAATAGATACAGATATGGTCGATTTATTTTTTCGCAATAAACTACTTGAAATTCCATTTGCATATCATTATAGAATATCCATTAAGATATGTATTTAAATGTTTCAGGTGAGGACGAGGAATGGGGAAACGAGAGCGAGGCGATGCCTGGAGAACCTCGCACACCGAGCTCGGGTGGTGAGCGACCCGCCTCTAGTGGAGCGGCTTCACCGGCTTCCGAGGGTTCTGCGACCGCTTCTCCGCCACGTCTACGACTGAATACCCGGCTGGCTACTGATCCAGCCCTTGCACCTCAGGCCACGACTCTAAAACACGAACCTCCATCCCCGTCACCGCCGGCGCCGTCTCCCGCTCAACAAGCCAGAGATTTTTTAAATCTTACAGCAGCAAGTTTCCCAGCTCTTTTTCCTGGAGCTACGGCACCAGCGCTTCCCCCTGCTTATACATGCATACCTTGTGGGATACGATATTCTTCCTTAAGTACGCTTCAAGCTCATCAAGAGCATTATTGTTCAAAACGTAGATCGAAACCTGACGGTACTGATGTACCAACGGAAACTGTGGCCGATGATTCTAGCGGTGATTCTAAAACACCGCGGCCACAAGGAAAACAATTTGCCTGTACCTATTGTTCCTACAGCGCCGATAAAAAACTTAGTTTAAATCGTCATATGCGAATGCATTCTTCTTCCCCTGTAAGTAGTAGTACTCCAGTGCCGCCCCCTACAGCTAACGGTGAAGCGACTGATGGTCAGCCCGCACAGGACCGTTATTGTGTGGAGTGTGAAATTCATTTTACCTCACTTAAGACTTATCGTGCCCATAAAGCTCATTACTGTAATACAAGACAAATTGTCAAGCAAGTATTACCTGCAGCACGAGCCGGTTCTACCACATCCGGATCTGCTCCAACTTCTCCTGGTGCAACCCCACCTGCTCAAAATCATTATGCATTAGCACTACCAACAAATCCAATACTTGTTGTCCCATATTCGCTTTTGAGGAGCGCTAGCACACTTTCTGGCGCATCGTTACCAGATCCTGACACGCCATGCTTTTGGTTACCGAACGGAACATTTCAGCCTATAAATCGAACGTTGCCAAATGTAAATGCAGAAAGAAAGGAACCTGAGGTTTTAAAATCGGCAAATAGACCGCGAGACGCATCACGGGATGGTGCTACCCCTTTAGATCTGAGCGTACGACGTACTCCAGAAACAGTTACGACGGACGAGCACGAAAAAGAGAATAGAATGCGTTCTGCCACACCAGAGCAGATAGTATGCGCTCCATCGCTTCCTGGTTCACCTGCAACTCCATCTCCTTCAAGACGTTCGTCTTCACCTAGTGGAGAGAGTTCACCGAAACGACGTCGAAGAAATTCCAGGGGTCCCACTCCAAAGCCACCGAGTCTACCACCTCCATCTGAAGAGAAATGTTCACCAGTAATACCTTCTCCGAATTTTCCACCCGCTTTAGCCTTACGTCTTGCTACAGAAGGACCAATTACGCCAGCATCGCCCCGCGTATTGGTAAAGCAAGGAGTATCAAAATGCCAAGAATGCAATATAGTTTTCTACCAGTTTGACAGTTACCGCGTTCATAAACTTCATTACTGTTCCGCTGGTAGCGGTGAGGAACGAGCTAGTCCAGCGCCTCCAGAGCCTGGTCCACCCCAACAATACCGTCAACTCATTTGCATGGCGTGCGGCATACACTTTAATTCTCTTGACAATTTAACGACACATCAAACCTATTATTGTACAAAAAGAGAAACCCGATCGCCCCGTGTTTTAGAAACCTCGAGACCTTCCTCAGGGCCCGAGGGTGGATGGAAGTGTCCATGTTGCGAAGTAGTTTCCCCTACAGCTGCGGCGGCTCAAAGGCACATGGAAGCTCACGCCGGCGTAAAAGCCTTTCGATGCACAATTTGCAAGTACAGAGGCAACACTCTACGGGGCATGCGGACTCATATTCGAGTGCACTTCCGCGAAAAGCCCTCTGATTTACAGGTGATTCTTATATATTTTTTTAAACAACAATAATATATTTAACAGTTTTATTATTATTTTTCTTAGGTTCATCGAGTAGCTGAGTCGTAAAATAATCTTAATGATATTTCTCAATTACAGGAAGAGAGCTACATCTCATGCGTGTTGGAGGAAGACAGTCGCGAGAGCTCGTCGCCGGCGCCGGGCGAGCGCGTGCATCGCTGCGGCTCCTGTGCGTACACTTCCACCTACCGCGGCAACGTGGTGCGGCACGCGCGCCTCGTGCACGCAGAGGAGCCCGAGCCGGAACGCGTCTCGCCGCCACCCGATATTAAGAAGGAGCCCGAGCTCGACAAGGACACCCCCAACTTCTGCAAGTCCTGCAACATATCCTTCCGACAGGTCAACACCTACAAGGCGCACAAACAGTTCTACTGCACCGCAACCAATCAAGACGCCGCCGCCAATAACAATGTTCCCGCGCGAGGCAATGACGTATCGGTTGTTAAGTCACAATAATTGACGTGCAATGCTCCCTAATTGTTAAAACAATTGTTTCTAATAGTTGCGTTTGGTTATTACGTCTCTCGAACCATTAAATAACATATTTCCTCCATACTTAGCTTAATTTGCTTCAAAGCGTAACTTATAAAGTAAGTGTTTAAGATATATCCACTCGTTTTCGGAATTATTAAAGTACGTGCAATAATAAAATTATTAAAATTTAACAAAATATTATATCTTATAAGACACTTGTACTGCATATCAACGCCAAATCAATGTTTAAAAAGTGAAGAGTGACAAATCTCGGCGCGTGTACATACAGCCAGGTAGATTGTTAAACCTTGTTATGTATATTCATTGATAGTTAAAGTTAACCTTTTCGTAATTGTATTAGTATACGTTAAAATACCAAATTGTAAATATTTGTAAAGATATTATCGCTGTATAACTAAATTTTATTACCATTTGTTTTAAGTGATTGTTCTTTCTTTGTTGTTAATTTTGTTTATTATTAATAATTACTATTATATTAACTTTATTCAAACTTTGCTAAGCAATCGAATGCTCATTCCGTTTATATTGATTGCGTGTCTTTTGTGAACCGTTAATAAAATTATTGACATTAAATAAATTATCTTCAAATCTAATAAGAATGTGATACGTATAAATTATAATGTCTATTAACAACAAAATACAATTTTATACTTTATCTACCATTATAATATTGACAGTATCAGTGTCAGTGTCAATGTCAGTGTCATTGACTTTGACAATTTAACGAAAAGTATGTAATTTATTTAATATTTCAAATAGGAAATATGGAAGTCGGGTTCTTTTTTTCTTAAAAAAAGTCTAACGCTGGTTTCATTTATTTCTCCCAATTTTTGTTCACATTCAAATTTAGTGTCGTTAACCAATATCCTATTTTTTGTAATAAGCTGTAAGCTTCATAACTTTGCCATTTTATCAAAACTTAAAGCTCGCACGGTTAAATATGTTGTTGTCTCTAATATAATAAAAAATATAGCTGGACGCAGTAACTTTAAGACTTTATATAATAAATTTAATATAACTGAATCTTACCATCGGTTCTCAATTAAACATTAATTGATTAAAAACTAGAAACTTCACTTAAATACCATGTTTTGTAAATGCCAAAGCATCGCTAGATTATTGTAATTTGCATTTATAGGTATCTCACTAGTTATAGTCATAGATGTAAGTGAATAAAAGACTTATTCCGTAGATATACATATGTATGTGTATTTATTGTGTTTGTCTATAAACTTTGGAATAAGTCTCGAATTTTTCAACTCTCGGGTAAACGGCCGCATTGTTGATGTTTGACTGTGACGTAAATAATCATCACCAAGTCGTTGACAAATTATATAAATACTTTTTTTATCTTTAAAATGTCATATACAGTACATATAAAATGTCGTTTATAATCTGTTAAAGCATCAACAGATTAAAATAAAAATACGTCAACGACTTAAAACAATCATGACACTGTACAATCTTCACTAACATAACATAGCATCTGATGTGACGTGCCATAATCTGTGTTAAAAATAGTGTAAGGTTATAATCTCGAATAAAATTATGGCTATATCAAAATAATAGTTGGTCGTTGGTAATGTTCATGTCAATAATAAGCTCGGCCAAAAGTTAGTCCCAATAATTCGTCACGATATGTAACGTAGGTGTTATATGATAACGCGAGTGTACGCGAGTGTACGCGAGTGTACGCGTCGGTACATTGATATTGTAAAATACGCCAGACAATAAATTATTATTTATCACATATTAACAACTGTTTATTTATTTAACCTTTTCCCCTCTCAATCTTTTATTAGGTAGCATTAGTTGTAAAAAAAACTAATGGTAGTATTTCATATGAAGTACATATGAGTCTTATATTTTTATAATGTTTGATATTTGACGAAAATATATATTATGTATATTATAATCTCGCTTAATACTAGGTTACGTAATTGGGTTTTTGAAAATTTTTTTTTTTGCGATAAATAGAATGATCATATATACGTTTTATAACAAAACTATTTTTAAAAATTTTTTTTTTGCAATAATTCACAAGTTATTTCAAAATAAAAATAAGTTTTTGAATCCAGTACCGAAGACACGCCGACAGCTCCCGAACAAACCCGAGTGTATGTGACGTCATAATGTTAGTTCATTCATAGCAGTTGATACAGAGACAATACGTACAGTGTTTTGATCTATTTAATTCTGTTTTGACATTGTTATAAAAACACAAATTTATATTGAAAATGTCGAATCTCAAAAGTTATCGTTCTTGTTTTGTACCATTATGTATGAACACTACAAAAACAACTCCTGGTAAAATGTTTTTAAATGTTCCCTAAGATGAAAAACGTCGAAATAAATGGTTTCAAGCAGTGCACCGTGATAATCCAAAAACAAAATCGAAATTTTTTTGTTGTGAAGATCATTTCGATGTAAGTATTTCATAACACTATTTTTATTACTTATTATTTATCTAAGTATACAAATCGAATAAGTAGATGAGTTCAGTCAATACATTTTTTTTAACTAGAGTCCTTATCATAACTTTTAAAATTATAGCATTAAAAATTTTTTTAATTGATAATTGAAAATGTTTACGTAATGAATTCATCAATTTTTATGTAATGATTTTGATTCAATTGAATATTTAAATAATTTTATAAACTTCTAGGTTATGTATTGGACTAGATTAAAATGAATGAATTCCATATTATAATGATTTTCCGTCGTTATAATGATATTCAAATAATTATTATGGTTTATGTTTTTTTTCTAGTTAAAAGATGATATGGAAAATTATATTTATTACACAACAATGGGAAGTAAAGCAAAGATTAAAATTGATGTGATACCACACAAGTTTGACTGTCAACCTAATCGTAAAAGACAAGGCGCTACAACGATTATAAGACCAGCTGCAGAAAAAAGGCGGAGACAACAAATCATTGAAGAAATTTTAAATGAATCGTCAGAAAGTATTGCAATTGGTAATCCTCACGAGCCAAATATTGAAGTTGCTTCTGATCCTTTAAATATAACATCTGATCAAAAAGTTGCTGTTGAAACACAAACCAATATTAACAACCGTAACTCTCACGCGAAGCTCTACAATTTATGAAATAAATATTTATATTTAACATAATGAAAAATAAATATTTAATTATTTCTATTTATATTATTATTTTTTAACAGACTTACCTTGATGCCTTGGCACCTCGAACTTCAGCGGAGTTGAACCGAACATCATTTGTCAAAAAATTGGTTATCATAAATATATCAACATCCGGAATATTATCAGACTTTGCCTTTATAAATCCTTTGTCACACATAGCTAGACGAAATTAACTAACAAATTTTTTAGCAATAAATTTTCGATATTATTGTCAAGTCACATGTAATTGCCGTAAACGCTGTACTATTCTTTAACAGCTATAACATTATGACGTCACAATTAGGGGTGACCAATCGTGGCACGTTCATAGTCACGTGATTTTTATTTAAATTTTATCAACTTTTAATTGCTTATAATTAATTGAAAAAAAATTTTTTTTCAGGTTTTCGCATGACACATCGATATAATTAATAACGAAGTTTTAAAATACATAAAAAAAATCAATACATTTTTTATTTTCAAAATCCCAATTATGTCATTTAGTGTAAGCGAAAATTTATCGAATGTATAATTCTGTGTAAGGTATAACTTACACAGGTATCTTTAGAACAATGTTCCCAGTCTTTTAATATCTTGTCTAATAATGTTCAGAGAGTTGAGGTGAATAAATTGAAAGACAACGTCGGGAGTTTCGATAAAGAGGTCTCTCATGGTTTAATCTGGGGCCCGTTTCTTTTTCTTGTTTATATTAATGATTTATATGCTTTTATTAAGGACTATAATGAAATAGTGTCGTTTGTTTATGGTAGTTTTTTAAGAAAATACAAAAATTTTAAACGAATTCTTTGGAATATTAATTTTTATGTTATATTTTTGCAAGGACACCATGCAGTAATAAAACTTTAAACCATAAAAAAAAAAAAAATATTAAAATATTTTCTCAAAATTTGTTCTTACATTACCTATCTATTATAAATCTACTTATTTTGGAGGGTACTGTTAATTTAAAACGTAACACTTTCCACGAGTATCCCCTCATATTGGCATTCTTTTAAGATCAAAATGTTGTACTTATCTGCTTTTTTACAAGGGGTGCCTCTACATATGGAGGATATTTCTAAGGGATTGCGAAAGCGATGCCGTGGCGCCTCCCTCAGGGTGTAACCATTGGATGCCTTTGTAAATTTCAAGTATTATTAAAAATACTTCAACATTTTAAAATATCCAAATGTTAGATGTTCATTATTTTTCAAATGGGCTGCTAAAATTGGAAGCAACATAAGTTGTTCATTATATTTTTAATTATCATCCCTTTTCGCTAAATAGCAATGAGACCCGCAATATCTAACCGCAACCATTCAAAATTATTAAAAAAAGTCTGTTTACACACTAAGCATTACACTCAGAAACTCAACGAACAAATCATTAAATAAAATTGTAATGACCTGGAATATCATAAAGTGTGAATCTTTCTTTTAAAATAGTTATAGAATCACATAGAAAACCAAGTTATAAAATCTAACAAAGAAAACCAACTTATAGAATCAGACAAGAATAATACCAATGGTTATTAAAATTTACTTTTAAAAAATCCATCTTCTATCTTTCTTTAATTTCATCTCCTGCTTCACTGAATCATTATTTTCAAAATAATGTTAAAAATTGAAATTTTATTAAATTCTCATAGAATTTAATTAAGATGTATTATAAAATGTTTTATCGCATTAAATATAATACCTCCGACCTATGGTGGATATAGGTTGCCTCAACGGACATTGTTGCACCTTACATAGCCACTATTTTAATGACAAATTAGCCTATTGAAATATAGCAAAGTAAAATCTTTTCTTAAGTTTGGCAATGCTTCAAATCCTTCCATTTACAGACCAATACCATAATAAGACATAAATTTGAGGACTGGAAGGAATCACCAGATCAAACAATACTTGAAAAGCATATTTTCGAGTATTCTTATATCTTACAAATGCATTCGATTGTGTTCAGTATGATACATTGGTCAGGATATTGTATCACTATTGCATTGAGCATAATGATCTTAACATTTTAATTACTTACTCGTCTAATAAAATTCAGAGGGTTAAAATCAATAAAAAGAAATGGTTTTGGGCCCCATTTGATATAGGGGTTCCTCAAAGTTCAATATTTAGAACATTTTGTCTTCGTTGTTAATATAAATGATCTGCTTACTTTTATAGACGACCATAGTAAGAAACGATCAGTTGCTGATAATACTCGTTTGATATTTAAAGTAAAACGCGATCAGGTAACGTATGACATTGAAGTAAACATTCTGTATTTAAAGTTAGAAACAAATAATTCATAATTATTTATGAACTTTATTTCATAATGATTTTGTACAGATCATTACAGTATTCTATATGCACATAAAATAAATATTATTGTATTTAGTGAGGGAATGAGTCATGAAAATAATATAATATTATCATATTTATTGTTGTTTTTCTTGTTTTATTATGTTATTTTGTTTTGTTTTTATGTTTTTTTATACTTGCCTAATTGTTTCATGGTATATTTCGCCAATGTCAGGTAGAATAGAGAAGACATGATAGACATTAGTCGATTTCTAGAGCAATTAACGGTTTCCTCAAGAGTAGCCAAATAGTGGAAATATGTTTGTTATAAATTTGAACAACTCCAATTAAATAAACATAGATTAAATATAATAATAGAGAAATAAAAACAAACAAAAACTTATGTCGTTGTAATAAGTGATAAATGGAGAACTTTTTTAATGCATACTACCTCCAGAATCGCCAGTGTTTTATTTTTTAAATTATTGTGAAAGTTGAACTTAGACGTCAAACTTAAAATTATTTTTTCAATTTATGAGCTCTACATTAGTTAGGTAGTTCAGATTGTATCTAATTTTGTTTTTCGTGGCTTAAGCCAGCATTTGGGACTAAAATTACATAAAAACATCCGGTCTAAAACGGAGTTTAGAAATGTTATTTAAGTGATTAGGTACAATTTCGGTGAAAAACGAAAAATTTACAAAAAAATCTTGAAAAAAAAATAGGAGTTCAGGGATTTTTTTTGGCCAACTTGTATTCTCTAAATAGGTACCTGAATACGCTCACTTGGTTCGTCGGACCCTCTACAAAACACCCTGTATGTATTTTTTGACTGTCGGTTTCAGCTTTGAACGCTGAATTGAAGATGGGTTACTCGCTGCGCTCAATTCATCGAACTCTACATATTTACGTATTATTAAACAACTCTTATTAGAAAGTTCAAGAGTTTTTAGTGGATAGAAATGTGTGGCACTTGTTGCAGAATTGATATTATAATGTAAATCATCTAAGTTGTTATTGTTGTCATCTTGTTTAATTTCTTTTAAAAAGATCAATTGTTGAGTTTCTGACCGGCTTTTCTCAACAGAGTAGCATTCTGAGCCGGTGATAGCTTACTCACTGACTGACTACACTGACCTTTTTTTATTGGAATATTTGACGATTCAAAAGTGCGTATAAATGCCTACTTAAATAAAAATATTTTGAATTCGAATTTGAATAAAGTACTACAATAACACAGATACATACACAAAATAATATAAAGACAGATCACAACTCAGTTTTATTTCTTTTGATATATTTATAAAGAAATCGAAATACAGCCTTTGACAAAAGCGCATTCACATAACGAGTGATCCGGGGATTTTGCGCAAGTGAGTTAGTGTACCCGCATGCCCAAAACTCAGTGGACATATTGTTGAAAGAACCCTCCAGTATGTTTCTGGAAAATGATCTAGGGACGTCTTGGGATATATGTATGTATTGTTGAGTACGGTTTACTTTTAGTTTTTCAATTAATACAAAATTTATACCAGGTTTTGTCTTGCTACAAACTAAGGACTGAAGGGTTCATTTAAACTGAAGGACGATATTAAATTTAGGAACGAACCAGCACGTCGCACCAACACATCCATCTTTTAATAATTTAGAAGCGTCAGTATATATAATTAAATGATTTTACTTATTTTTATGACAAATTTGGAAATGTTTGGAGCGAGTTTCAACAGCATAGTGGAGTTATAAATAAGGGATTTATAGGGAACTGTTGCTAAAGGATTTGATGGATAACTTAACACAGGGTTGGGAAGAGATATAAATTTAAAATTTAATTAACTTATTAAAATGTGAAGTTTTGGTGAGCGAGGACTGTGATGTTGGTATAGCAGTGGAAGTCGGTTGAGAAGTGGATGAGTAGATAACTGAAGCATTTTACCAACAATCCGGTCGCAGAGGAATTGCCGACGGATGTTCTGCAATCTGCAATGCTTTCGTCGGAGCTGATTTCATCGCACCCAAAATAATGCTCAGACATGTATATTGAATTTTATTTAATATTCCACGTTTTGATAACATTTTCCGTTTAATTTGAAATCGAGTATTATGTAGACTTAGTAGACTTAGTAGTAGTAGATAGTTGACTGTAGTTTTCCTCATAGTTATCCTTATATTTCTTATTTAAAACTTTTGGTTGTCACTGACAAACCACATTGACATTACAATTTACGATTGTTAATTTGATTTGCGTGTCTTTGAATAGAGTATGTAAATGTTTACTAAAACTAGTGTGAATATTAATCATAGGTAAAAGTGTATGTCACTAAATTTTTACGTTGGAAAACCTAAAGTAGTTCACAATAATGGGGTCTATTGATAATTGGCGAACGCAGAACTTTCGACAAGCTATAATCACAAAAATGTAAGTTAGTAAGTTTATGTACTCTTATATCTAAAACTTTCTCAAACCACTACGTAAATTAGTTGGCTCAATTTACTAAGTAAATCACTTAACGAACTTTAGCTTTACAAACACATTTGCCACTAAGAGAATCAGTGTTTAAAAAAAAAAATTAAACTAATTTTATAAGTTAATTTATTAAGTTTTTTTTTTATTTGTAAATAAAATATAGAACTATTTATAAAGTTTATTCAATGTTTGTTTCAGTGAGGAGGTTATTCAAACATCTGCTGTGCAAGTTGCTCGCAGCAGCAGTGAAATGGAGAACCATGCATTCATAAAAGCCAAAACAAGGGAGGACTATTTAATCATGGTTGCTAAAATAATTCTACATATAAGGGAAGTGTGTAAGTATATTATAAGTACCATAAAACTGAACTTACTTTAATTTATGGTCACATTAACAGTGTTATTATGCCGTAAATAAATCTGTAAATTTTATTTTATTTAAGCACAACAATCACAAAACCATGCATCAAATATGCCAGGACAAAATCAGAACCAAGCAAGACCCAGCAACCAAGACCTAATACAACCTCAACAAGGCTCTAATAATCGAGCTGGAACGGCCACTGATGAGTGACACATAATAAAGATTTTGATTGGCTAGAATTTTCTATAGCTTATGATTACCAACAAAATAATTTATTTAAAGCTATATTAATGATGTATAGTTTCATATTTCAATATATTTTTAATATGAAAAAGGTATATATGCTACAGTTCAAACTAGTAGACACTAGTATTGTCACCGCAAAATAGTATTTTTTAAGCATTGTCGCCACACAGTAGTAAATATATAAAAACTGCTTTATAAAGATTATTTAATTTATAAACATTTCATATAAAAATAAACTAGATGATAGACATAACAGTTATTAGAAGATCCAACACAAACAACATATTAAAATCAGTCCGGGTTATATTCATCTACTTCACAACACTGCTTCGTTTCATCTTCATCTCCATACTGCTCCTTGAAGTGTGTTGAATCTTCTTCTTGTCCGTAATAAAATCCATCGTCGCTATCATCTTTATAATCATCTCTCTCAACACTGTAGTGGACATAGTTCTTACTATCGGTGATGTTGTTTTCTTCAGACAGAACCCTCGATTTGTATTTGGCATATGCTACTCCATAGCGTTTTACATCTTCATTAAATAGATCTGGTGGTTCGTCATATACCTTGTCTTCATCTGCATCACTGGACAAGTCGTCTTCTGTAGAAAATATTTAAATTAATAATAATAGATTTTGTGGCAGATAAGATTGCCTTAAGACGTTGATTATAAACTAAATAAAATATAATAAAAAAATATTTATAGATAAATTTACCGAGGTTACAATTCTTAACAGCTTCAATTATGTCATCCTCATCAATGCTACTTGGCTCCGAGTCTGGATACTCATTTCTCCAGTCGTTCTCTGCATTTGAATCTTCACTATCTTCGTCCGAGTCCACCACCCCATTATAACGGACTGTGCCAAATATCAGGTCTGTTTCATAGTTCTCTATACTAGAAAAGTTATCAAATTTTACCTACCTAATAAACTTTTGTATATTAAAGTTAATAAAAGTTGTATGTAAAGAAGAAATTATTGAATTTTATTTCAAGTATTCTGATATTTAATAAAATAAATATGAAAGTAAATGTTTTGTACTTTTATTATTTGTTAATTTGTGGTTACAATAAAATAAAATAAATAGTTTTGCACACACATGTATGTGACATGTGTATATTCCTTACCTAACAAGATTATCCAACATTGAAATATCAAAATCTTCCTTAGCGGCAGTATACAAATCATACATGTACTGCACATCTTTCTTTTCGTCTTTCTTTTCCAAGTCCACTAGGTCATAATTATCAATATCAGATTCTTTTAAGCTTCGGCTACAGTTTACTATTTCGTAGCGACTTTCATTTGAAACGTTTTTTCTTTCTTTGCGGATTTTTTGGATAATATTACTTACACTCGTTGTTTTTTTCAAAGGTATGTTTTGTGGTACTAATTTTTGTACTTGTATGGTTTCCTGATACAGACAAATTTGTTATACAAAAACTGTAACCTTTAGTAAAAAAAAATCCTTATATCCCAAAAAAAATATTGTTAACAAACTACTTTATATATTTATAAGTAGTTATTTTACTTAAGCTTAACATATATTGTAAGAATAACAAGTACTACAAAATGCATAAAACTAAATTTTAACCTGATTATCCACACTGCCCCTGAATACAAATAGGGAGGGTGATATTTCATCGGCATCAGTTTTCATTCGTTTACAAACAAGCACTAACGCATCTTGAGGTTGTTCATCGAGTCTGCGTTTTACACGCAAAACAGTGGACGTCGCCATCGTGCTAAATTATTATAGATAACATGCACTATAGATCAGTTGCATTAAACAATTTAGATTACTTATTTAATATTTATTAATTATTTAACTAATATTATTACGATGAGAATCAAATAATCAAACACTGACAAATATTACTGGTTACTTTGACATTGACAAATTTTGTTTTTTTATTTGTTAATGGACTATGGACTCAAGACTAATGATAATTATGCAATTTAATGTAGACATAAAAATATATAATAAAAGTTAAAAGCTTTACCTTTAAAGTTTCCTAATTTTACTCATGATATTTTAACGGAAGTTGATAGGTATGTGTTCAAAAATATTGATATTTAATAAGCTAAATGTTAGAATCGTTAAAGATTAGAAAAAATAATATTAAATAATCTTATTTTTTAAACATTAATTTTATATGTATCACCATATTAATTTATAATGGGTTGTAAAACATACGTTTAATACCTATATATCTACAATAATATTATGTGTATATACTGTGAAAAAATAATATTATTAATAATTAGGATATATAACCATTTTCACTTACGTTAAAGTAAACATGATGTTTTTAAAATTAGAAAACATAATTCAACATTATTTATGAACTTTTGAATATGACTTTATTTTTTTGCCCGTAGGCCATATTTAACATTGATTTTGTAAAGTTTAGTCAGGGAATAATATATTAAAATAATATTTTTTCTTCCATTTTTTAATAAAAAATTTGGTGGTCACTGACAGTCGACATTGACAGCGCAATTTATGATTGACAATTTGAACTGCGCGTCCTTTAATGGTGTATCTAAATCTTATTGTTTCATAAAAATATATTGTGAATTTTATCCAGAGACGGTATTCACAGAATTACAATATCATATTAATCATTAAGTGCCGAATAAGCAAAAGTGTATTTAAAAAATTGTTAGTATGGACAACTTAAAGCAGTTCACCATAATGGGTTCTGATGATAATTGGCGAACGCAGAATTTTCGACAAACTGTAGTCACAAAAATGTAAGTTGATAACAGTTTATTGTACTCTTATATGTTTTTAATTTTCTTAAATTTCAAAATAAATTAAAACTTATACCTTAGCTTTACAAATATAGTTGCCGCTCAAAAAGAGCCGAGCTCAAAAAAAAACCAAGTTCCTTTATGCTCTTGCTTTTAAATAGTACCATCATATTTAATATGCAATTATTAAATCGAAAACTTATTCAATACTTGTTTCAGTGAGGAGGTTATTCAAAGATCCGGTATGCAAGTGGCTCGTAACAGCAGCGAGATGGAGAACCATGTGTTTATGAAAGCAAAAACAAGAGAGGAGTATTTGAACATGGTTGCCAAATTGATTCTACATGTAAGGGAGATGTGTAAGTGTATTTAAAGTACCCTAAAACTGAGTTTAAATTTATTTATGGCCACATTAACTGAATTATTATTCGGAATACTACATTTATATATATATTTTTTTATTTAAGCACAACCAAAACAAAACCAAGCCTCAAATATGCAAGGTCAAAATCAAAACCAAGCTGGGCCCACTAACCAAGTCCAAACACAGCAAGGACAACCTCAACAAGGTTCCAATAATCAGGCTGGAATGGCCACTGACCCTATTAATGCTCTTCAAAACATGGCCTCACAGGGTACTCGGAATCAGATGATGAACATGGGACAAGGGCAAATGCAACAAGGAGGTTTAGGACCTAATTCTGGAATGGGTGGGATGCAAACACAAATGGGGCAACAAGGTACAATTGTATCCCAAGGTCCCCAAGCTCAGACTGCTACAAATCTGCTCCAAACATTAAACCAGAGGCCACAACTTAATATGCAGCTACAAAATAAGCTTGGCGGTCCAATCGGTATGCCTCCAAACCAGGGGCAAATGGGTAATAATATGGTAGGAGGTATGGGAATGGGGAATATGGGCAGTCAATTACAAAACCAGCTAGCGGGGCCCGGAATGCAGGGTCAGATGATGCCTAACATGTCCATGACAAATAATATGCAAGTCCCCATGTCTGGGGCCAACACTATTGTGGGACAAATGCAATGTAACCAGGTCGTAGGGGGTATGGGGGGACAGATGGCACAGAATTCCATGCAAGGACAGATGCCTAATCAAATGGGTAAGATACATAATAACTTATCATTTCAGATTTTATATATGTATTATATAACATAATCAAATTTAATAAATCTTCCCCAGTCGGCAACATGGGTAACAACCAACTTGTGAACATAAACATGCTTCAAATGCATCGCAGTCAAGGCAAGGAAGTAGTAATGGGCGCAGGTTACGCACAGCGTGCGCCGCCCCACAACCAGTTCCTACGCCAAAGTCCCTCTCCGTCCGCGTCATCCCCCAACATGCCTGGACCCAGTCCCGTGTCGATGGGTAATACATTATCTAATATTCTGAGCTACTAATTGACTATCATCTCACCTTGATAAATAATATGTCATTATCCCGTCTATTAAAAGTATGTTATTAAATAAATTGTATTTTAATATTCAAGAGTTTTTAGTGGATCAAAATGGAGTTATTGACTCAATTGTTGGGTTAATACTATAATGTACAAATCAAACATTGTGAAATTTCTTTTAAACAGAGCAACTTTTGAGTTTCTGGATGGTTCTTCTCGGCATTCCGAGCCTGTGGTAGCTTACTTACAGACCGACTACACTGACCTTTTTAATGTAATAATTGACAATTCAAAAGTGTGTGTAAATGCCTATTTGAATCAAGAAGATATTTGTAATTTGAATTTAAAATATAAATGCCAATACTAACTCTTTTTAGGTGGCGGTGTACTGAGTGGAGCGCTTTCCTCCCCCATGGGCCTGGGCGGGCTGGGCGCGTGCTCCGGCGGCAGCCCCAACCCCACCACCAACCATCACATGACCCACCACCCACCACAACAACGGTAACTACATATTTATAGATAAAACTCATTCATAATGCTGGCTCAATACGAAATACTTGTTGGTTAAGTGAGGAGCTAAGGAAATTAACATAGACAAAATCATTCCAATCAAACAATCCAATCCCCTACTAATGTATATGAATCATTCAATTCTCAAAACATTTTGTTGTTTGCACTTTGAAATAAATACCTAAACCTAAAGAACAAACATTGAAATCAATAAAAAACAGACTAAATCTATTTTTAATTATTAACGGATATGTTTCGCAATGAAAATTTATATTTTATTCCTTTCTTATTTCCCGATATCTCAGTCGATATATGTTATCTTTTTCAAAATTATCGTTTGTCATATCTTTTAATAATTGGTATTATCTCTGTCAGTGTAAACATGGGCATGGTCGCGTCTCCCTCGTCATCTCTTAACACTCCAGTGGGGGCGGGTGTCGCTTCTCCGGGAGGAGAAGAAGCCGCCTACAGGGAGAAGGTGAGGCAGCTCTCCAAGTACATAGAGCCGCTAAGGAGGATGGTGTTGCGGATGGTCAGCGAAGGAGAGAGTGAGTATCGCACAGGCATAGAACACATTTACACACACACACACACACACACACAGAACCCATTTACAATCACGCACATAGAACACATTTACCCACACGCACATAAAACACATTTACACACACGCCCACAGAACACATTTACACACACGAACAGAGAACACGTTTACACACACACACACGCACTCATATAGTACACATTTACACACGCTTAGAACACATTTAGTCACACTCGTATACACACAGCATACACATACAAACGCAAATTTATAAAATGCCGATAATTAGCGATTAATATGATATTTCTCTTTGTAGATGTGGAAAAGCTGACAAAAATGAAGAACCTACTCGATATACTGTCAAACCCCAACAAGCGCATGCCGCTGGAGACGCTCATTAAGTGTGAGGTGGTGCTGGAGAAGCTGGACTTCAAGCGAAGTGAGGGCGTCGGACTGGGCCTACCGTCTGCCGGCAAGGTAGGAAGGAACCTATGAGCTGTGTGCATGTATGTGTGTTCAGAATGCAACTGCTATACATTAATATGTGATATTAATACTATTTAAGGGGAATTTTATAAAAATCATTATTATAATTCCAGGAGCAAATTTTCAACCCTCTACTGGAGGTGGTGAATAACTGCCTCCAGTCCCCGCTTGCGAACCATACGCTGAAGCGGACGTTCGGTGCCACACTCGACGCGCTCAACGGACCTGAGATCAAGTAATATTGGTTTGTCTATCAATTTTAAATCTGCTGTTAATCATTTTGTAATTTGATAATTTTTTGCAGGAATCTTCCGCCACCATCTCAAAAAGTAGCCAAATTAGAAGAGCCTTCAATGGAGATACCCGACGTTCTTCAGGGCGAGATAGCCAGGTTGGACTCGAGGTTCAAGGTGAGAATAACTTGCAGTAAAAAAATTACAACAATCCATATATTCATATGTGGCTCCAAACAACAACGGTCTAAATAATTGGTTTAAGGTGATAAAAACTTACAATAAAAAAAAAATATTTTTTACAATACTCTGCATATTAATATGTGGCTCCGTACAACGTAAAAAAATGAGGAAGGTATATATCTTCGCTAGTTGTTAGTGTTCCTCAATGTTCCCATTTCACTCTGGCTCCAAACACCGATCGGTCAGGAAAAACGAGACAGATACATATTTCCGTCTCGCTCCAGGTGTCCCTGGAGACGATGCAGCTGTCGGGCGGTGACGGCGCCATCTCCCTGATAGCACAGCTGGACGACGTCCGCCTGCCGTGCGTGCCCGCCGTGCACGTGTCGGTGCCGCGGGACTACCCCGCCACGTCACCCGCGCGCCTCCGCCCCCGCGCCCCCCGCGCTCCCCCTGCCCCCAGACAAAGCGCAGCCGACTGCTTCCTGGCACGCGTTGAGCGCGCCATGGACGCGAGATGCGCCAGGTTGGATGGATATATTTTTAATTCTATACAATTTCCAACAATGTGAAACCATATTTGACGTACACAAATGATCACCGATATGGATTCAAAGCGGAAAATATGCTGCTTAATATGTTTGTCGATGTCACATGTGTAGAATAATATTTTATTGAGTTGTATTAATGCAACTGTAGTCTGATTTAATTATTAAAAAATAATTTCTGAATAGTGACCATTTTTAAGGACCCACTACTCACTAATTGCATTATTGAGTTGTATTAATGCAACTGTAATTTGATTTAATTATTAAAAAATAATTTCTGAATAGTGACCATTTTTAATGACCCACTACTCACTAATTGCATTATTGAGTTGTATTAATGCAACTGTAATCTGATTTAATTATTAAAAAATAATTTCTGAATAGTGACCATTTTTAAGGACCCACTACTCACTAATTGCCGTTAGTAAATATAAGTATATTTATTTCTAGACTGCCCAAGAGCTGCTCCGTTGGTCAACTCCTGGACGCGTGGGAGATGAGCGTGAGGCAGGCCTGTGCTCCAAACCCTCAGGCCTACAACGCTGTGCCGGCTCTTGGACTATAAGAAACGTGTCCTTGGACTACAAGACTCGTGTCCTTGGACTATAGGACTCTCGTCCTTAGACTATAAGACTCATGTCCTTGGACTATTACACCCATATCCTTGGACTATTAATTCTCTTTCTATTGTCCGATGTAGATAATTTTTGACAATTACGTTAATACAAATACAATATGTAAATTAACAGACAAATAATTAAACAACTATATGTAAAATAATAATATCTTCCATATCGTATACTCGCAGTTGAGCTTGATGGATACTCAATAATTAATACCAGTACGGATATAGCAATAAAGTTTTAACGTAGGATAAGGATAGCAATAACATCTCTAATAGTTTAAAAGAAAGACAACGAACAATTTATTGTAAATTTTTAAATTATTCCTCATTATAGTTCACACGTGTGACGGAGATGCAAACAATGTAGTCCGTACAGTATCCGTTTGATTGTTTTGCACTTGTGATATTTAACTGTGATAATTTTATGAAAAATATAATCACATTACAAGATCAAGTGTTTTTGAAAATAATATTTTAGTTAATTTGATATTAATCGTCAATATCTAGATAGTCCAGGTATATATATCCTTATATGTATATCCTTATATATATCCTTTATTCTTTGAGGATATCAAATATTTGTATGTAAAATTACCGGTAGTGAAATGATTTAATAATAAATAGTTTGTAATTTAAGTTTTATGGAGTCTTCTATTAAGTGTAGTATAAATATTTATTATTTAATATTAAGTGTTGAGTAATTTAAGATTGTGGAATTAATGAAAACATTTTTTTTATATTTAATCAATTTTACATTTGAACTGTTATGCCGTATGTTTGTTTTGTTTAATTTACCTTTTTTTATTACTATTTTCATTTCGAGCCATGAGTAATGTTACGATAATTTGATATTGTATAAATTAGATCAATTTGTTAAATTTTATGTTTATTGATGAACATATTCAATAATTAATTATATAGTTTTAATTACATATAGATTAGAGAGATTATAAACATTAACACATTCATTGCTCATCACTCGGATCCAAGTAGGTCGGGGTCATTGTAAAATTGCCTTCCACCCGGAGCCGAGTGTTCGTTCCGATCCGTTCACTTTGTAATCAGTAATTCGGCCAGAGTTTGTGACGAGTGAGCTTTGTTTTGGCAGTGAATGTGTTAGATTATAGACATCGGTTTACAAGTAAATCGGCTAGCGACAAAAACGATTTGAAATGTAATTATTTTATTAAACAATATTTAAAATTAAAAAAAAAAAAACTTTATTATAACGTATTGGTTACAAGTCTCATTTTCAATAAAATAACTAATGTGTGTGAGTACAATGTTTTATACATTTTTATTATAGGAGTTCCGATACTGTTCAATAAATTAAATAGCAATTGAGATATTCAGAAATTTTATTTATATACCGCTCTTTGTGACATTATCTGCGACCATAGACCATGTCTTTATTACTTAAAGACCATAAACACAATTTTCGTTTAAATTAAATGTAGTTTGTATTTAATTGGTTCATAAATAGGCTTTTAAAGGCTTACATTTATATATCGTTGACATATAACTTATTAAGATCAATAACATTTGTAATATTGGTCGAGTAAAACCGGCATAAGGTTCCAGGTGTTATAAGAGGTTCACAGCGACACCTGGTACGTATCAGGTCTGCTGCAGGGCGCCAGGCGCCGCGTGTCGCCGCAGCACGACCAGTGCCGCGCGCCCGGCCAGCCCGCGTGGCCGTGACCACAGCCTGGGGAGAAATGGAGTTGTTCATTTTTTTCTTTTTTTTATTTAATTGATAACGATCCAAATATATTGGCAACCTCTTGGAGTGAATCAACCTTTATATCCCCCGCCCATGCTGGAGCCGCAGCCGCAGGTGGCGTCCCGCCGGCCGCCCGACGAGCAGAAGGAACAGCAGTGAAACTGACCGGTGTGCGCCTTGGACAGTCGCGCCGAGCAGGAGAACGGACTTCCCTGTTTACATACACACTGATAACAAAATGAAGTTTTGATCTCGAACCATCGTATAATAGAATTAATCACGAATATAAGAAGGGTTTATTGGAGTTGAACGCGAAAGCGAAAGATAATTTTGTGTTGCGGCGCCCAATTAAAACGTACAAATTCATTGAATCAACTCCTTTTCATATTATATTAGCGCTAAACAACAAATAACCATGATACGGCGGTAGAGACCACACATCGAACGGTTTATAAAATAATGATATAAAAATTGCATCTTACTGACGTAAAATACATCAGCCGGGCTATCATTGTAAGACATTCTTATTACATCATTGAAACCTAAGATAAATCTTAGTCTATATTTTGTATAAACAATAATGTTCTTTTTAAGTTAGAAGAAAGTAAACGAGCGTGCTCAATCGCCGGCCGTGAATTGCGTTATCAACCGTTCGAATTTTAAAGTTATTACAGTAACATATAATATACCTTTACGGGTGCGTCGTCGAGTGTGACAGCCAGCAGGTAGTGCCCGGGGCTCCTTGGCGCCACCGCTAGCGAGTACGAGCCGTCAGGGCGCGGGCGCACGCGCGCGCACGACGGACGACACGCACTGTCACCGCGACGGAAGTAGCCACGAACCTGGGGGGGAAGGGAGGAGGGGGAGTTGTATTGAGAATATAATTTTTAGTTTTTAATGTGTTTGTGAATAGACGTACGTTTTCTCCGCCACACCATATCCGTTCTCCGCTGCTGTCGCGTAATTCTAGCACAGCTGTATGTTGGCAGTCCACTCGGAGGTCTTGTAAGCCTGATATAGATACAATAGATTTCTTTATATAGCAGTGAACACTAACGCTGTAATTTAAATTTATTATTGATTTATATTTTATTAACTTTGAATCAAAATCAGTAATCACTTGAGTATGAAATGGGAGTGGCAGGAATATTGATACCATACTTATCGGAATAAGCCCTTCTGTAAAGACACTCCAACTTTAAATAAGCCTACGAGAGTTCCAAACGCGCCCTACTCTGAAGAAGCACACCACAAACTCATCCAGATATTTCTTTATAGTGATCACTGTTTCACAAACGTCAAAATTTTGTGAGCATTCTACGAACAACTAGAAACATATTAATAAACTATACCTGAAAGATAACTTATTCAATACAGATACCTTCAGTATCCAGCACGCACTGCTCCGGGTCTGGCCCTAGGGTATACAGTCGTCCCACCAAAGTGGGATGGTGGGCGGCCGGCGCGGTGGGTGCAAAACGTAATTCACAGCGAGAAGCCTCGCAGAGTGGCTGCAACTCTGTGAGGTTCTGGAGGCGCTTTAACACTGGCCCACTGAGGGAGAGGATCTCATCTTCTTTACCGCCAGACAGCAGCTGATGACGAATGTTATTTTTACGTTTTAATTTGATAATATATTTATGACTAACCAAGAACTTTTAAAACAAATTTTATTTTCTGTTGTGTGCAGGAAATTCGTTTATACCGAAACAGAGTATTTGTTAGAGATTGAAGTAAAGTAAATAATGCATTAAAGGAGTTGCGTACTTCTCTCTCTGTGAGAAGAATTTGAATTTAAATTATGCGAGAAGAATGAGTTTGATTGAGCGAAAGATAAAGTGGGACTTATGGTTCAGTATAGCACAGTACAAAACTCAGATAAAGTTCAGCTCAGTTTAGTTCGCGTCGGATCACTTAGCTATATGTGAGCAAGGTGGAGCTGACAGGAAATTGCGTACAGATAGGATTTACCAATCACCTATGGTGGTGTCTACTATGTAACTATTCCAAAATAAACACTAACCTCCTCAGCAAACTTGACGGCCTCCCTCGCGTGCTCCGCCCTTTCGTCGAGTTGCTGCAGCTGTCTACGCGCGCGTCGTCTGCTCGCCGCCCGCGCCCGCACCGCGCCCGCACACAGCGCGCGCGCGTGCGACTCTACCGCGCGCCGGTAATCCTCCGACCAGACACGGATCTCAGATTCTATCCTCGCAGCTTGCTCCTGTATGTTTGACAATTTGAATGCTAATGTTGTTAGAAATATACCTAAACTATTAAAGTTACGATAGCAAAATACGTACCTAATACATTTATGAAATTGTGATATCTGACAGACATAGAGAATTACGCGATACGTTGTTTTGTATACATATGATTGCATTGACATATGACATGTCATAAGAGTAACGCAAAAAAATATCGCCTAACAATAATTTAAATTTAATTTGTATTATAAAATGAACATGTAACTACATAAACTAATCATAATGAAATCTCATGACTAATATGTTTGAAATATCCTTAATATCATTTCATATCAAAATTGGATGGTGCATTTATTAATTGAACTCACGTCCACCTCCGCGGCGTGCACCTCCAGTATCCTGTTGGCGCGTTGTACATTTTCCGGTACTAGTCGTGCGCGGGCGCAGGCGTCTCGCAGCGCACGCGCCCGCGCCGACGCCGCGCGCCCCGCCCCGCCCAGCGCGTGGCCCGCGTGCGACACCACGCAGCAATCGCGACATATCACCTAAAAAACCACATGGTTAATGATAGTTAAGTCTTCCTTACACTCGTACTTTAGTCCTCAATACCTGCTGACAAGTAGCGCAGTACACAGTCAGCTCCACCTTCGGATGTTGTCCGCAGAACCTCAGGAAGGCGAGTGGTTCTAACAGGTGTGTGGCGTTCCCCTTCTTTCTCGTGTGCGTGTCCCCGCAGGACGTACACACGCTCACGAGACACTGACTGCAACGACTCTCTGCCTGAAAACATTATTTAACTCTATTCGGTACTAACAATTTCACTCGGATTGATTAAATTCGCATTGATTAAAAAAGTATTCTCCTTTACCGGTTCTTTTATTAAAATACTTTGATTTATCGTCACAGTATTTTACACATTTTATTTAATTGAATAAGCTGTTTATTCGCTGTAGAATATATATTTTCTTATTAACATAAAATTTAAATATCTAACTATATTTCAAATTACAACGCAGAATAATAAGTTATTAAGTAGCTTAAAGATTGTTTGACTACCAGTAATAATCTTTTTATAGATAAATAAATGTATGATTATTATATTTTTTATTTAATTTAGACAAAAAATATGTCTTATGAATGAAGATATCTTTTAGAAGATATTACGGGATCAAGTTCATCAAGTCAGGGGGTTGATAGACATGTACTTCTTCGCTTGGAAATGGGATTTTTAATGGAGTCTCTTCGATTTTGGGTCACTGATGGTTGATAGACGAATACTGCTATTCTTAAAACAGTATTGAAAGTAGGGCTGCCAACTTTCTTATAATTAAAGTACACTTGTTATGAAACGTTAAAAAAAAAGTATTTATACTACAAATATTATTTATTATTATTATTATTATTATTATTACTATTATTCATTTATACCTTAAATCTATAAAACCGATGTCTCGTATTCTTATTGCACATACAGTTTAGAAGTTTTGGTTATGACACGGACTTTTGAAATACTTATTTTAAAAATAATTATTAACGTAAGGGCACCGGTTTCCTTTAAAATGCATACGATCGAACTTATTTAATCCCTGTGAAATCAAATTACGCAAAATAAAGTATTTTCTCGTACTTTATTGTTCCCATAAAGTATAGAGTACTATTGGTGAAAATAACGTACAGTACTTCATAGTAAAGTACGGGTGGTAACCCTAATTGGAAGGCCTAAAGATATATAGGCGAAGGATATGCAAAGCAGCATGGCCTAATATACAATCCTAAGAAAAGTGAGTTGTTAGTTATTGTAGGGAAAAATAAAAGTCCAACATGTGTCCTTCCCGTACAACTTAGTGGGAAACTTTTAAAAAGGGTAAATGAATTAAAATATCTGGGACACATTGTTACTGAGAATTTAAAAGACGATAAAGACATGGAACGCAGAGCATTGGCTGTAAGGGCCAATATGCTGGCTCGAAGGTTTGCTGGTTGTTCATTACTTATTAAAATTGCACTATTTAAAGCTTACTGCCAAACATTTTACACCAGCGGCCTTCGGGCTAGCTGTACCCAAAGAGCAGCCCACGTTCTGTGAGTTCAATATAATAATGCCTTCAGGGCGCTGTTGAGGCTCCCTTATCACTGTAGTGCATCAGGCATGTTTACAGATGCTCACACAGATGATTATTATTAGTGGCGTCGGTTATACAAAGGGTAAGGGTAAGCACCAACAGCATCTTGAAAGTATTTGCAGATAGATTGGATGGACCGACCATGGGGAGGTTTATCAGGTTGCATGTGCAAAATGTAGCCGGGACAAACTCCCTGTGGTAGATATTTGTTTATATAAATTTTGTTTGTAATGTATTTTATTTTTGTATTGTATGTTATTGTATATTATTTTTGTTCTTATTTTGTTACACTAACATAGTTCTTAAGTAATTCTATTGTACTAATCAACTATGAGCCTATGTTGCTTGACAATAGAAGATTATTTTTTTTATTATATACCAGTATGAAATCAGATCTCAATTTAGCCCTGAAACTATTCTGATTATAATTAAAATGTCAATTATCGGTGTTCCTGAACGCTGTGACAATACAAGACGGGAACGAATTGTCGTTACAAATTAACAAATAGTGAAGTAGATGTGGCGTCGCGTTGTAAATGATGTTTTTCTTAAATCGCTTGTTTCGGAAACCAATCCGATGCGCGCGAGTTGCGAACACGTGTGGAACTTTATTTTAAGCTTAGTTATGACTATTTACGTTTTGACTTTATGTATCGATGATTATCTTTCAGTCACTTGATTTCTGTAAGAATCCTTTTTGTAGACATATTCATTCTGATCACTTAGGTTAAGAATTATATCCTAAAATACCTATAGCCAAGTTCTATACCTTTACCTAAATACATATCAGTATATTACATACCTTATTATCAGTGCAGCAGAGGTCACACAGGATGGCGCTATCCCCATCCCTATTAGCCATCCTCCGCAGCAGCACGTAGTTCAGCGGCAGAGCTGATATTCCACCAAGTGGTAATTGAGTCTCCAGCCCGCACAATGGACATACGACAAAGTGGTAGTTTTTTCCTGATACCTATTTGTGTAAACTTTTATTAGGTTTTGAATTCTGAAGTCTCTTTGTCTTTCCCACATTTATTAAGTAAGGTATTAATTGAAGAGGTAGTGAGATTTATCATCCTTAAAAACTATAAAACATACCTTCCTAGAGACGATTCCATATTTTAGCTTCTCCAGACTTCCCTCGGAGGAAGAGTGTCGTAGGTCGCTCTCGTAGCCTGACCCGGCGGACCCTCGACATATTGCTGACGTGGATCCAGCGCCTTGGCCATCTAAATATCCATTTGGTTATTAGAACGACATGACAAGGAAGTTAGACACAGTATTCTGTTTTATTTAACACACACACACACACACACAATAATCAGTTAAATATCAGATATAAAAGCCGTATATCTAAATACTGGCATTGTAATGAAAGAAAATAAATTTATGTTTATTCTTTTATTGTCATTCTTTATATTGACTTTAATATATAAGCACGACCTATTTTCATTATTTTTTCACATACGAGATTTACTTGATACCGTATTAATAACTAAGATAGCTAATACGTTGGAAGTGGTTACAGTGAATCAAAATTGCAAAATGTTAATAATTCGATTATTACCAGGCTTGTCTGTCGTCAAAATACAAGAACGTGTTTAATGTATGCCTAACAATTGTCACCCGGTGGGTCGGTAAGTATTAGGAACTGCTACAAAAAATTTTTTTTTTGTTCTTTATGATTGTAAATATAAGAACTTACTTATTTTATATTTTTTTCTAGTACACGAAAGTTGCTCTTTAAAATATATATTTACAAATGTTTCCGGTAATATATTATATTTTAAAACAAAGTTATGGAGCCGTGACTGATGTAACGTCTTTGGAAACAACTAAATTAAATTTCTTCAAATTTTATACACAAAATAGGCCCTGGGACTTATTTTGTATATAGCTCGGACGGTTCTTTGGTAAAATAAAATATATTCTACACACGCCTAGATTGGCTGCCTAATTGTCGTATCCATTTTATATTAGCGCCCTATTGTAATTAAAAAAATGCAACCAATAGCACTTTCATGTAAGATTTTGCTAAAATATAACCCGCACCATTCAAAGTTATCAGATCTCATGTAGAGCGAAGCATCTTACTCTACATGCCCTAACTCAACAAGTCTAATTTCACAATCTCTGCGCGTTAGTCAATATATTTTTGTTTTTTCGATTCTACTACACGAACTATTGAAGAGTGATAGGGGGTGATTTACAAAAAAACCTGGATTATGTATTTTATTTTTTATAACAAGGAGTATATGCATTTTTAAATGTCGAGCATCAAACATTGTAAAAGATTAAAGATTTTGTAGTTGTTCGTGTTCTAATGAGTCTACAAAATATCAGGCCTTCTAGGATTTCAGTACCTAGGTACTGAAATCAATACAATCTAAAATACAAGAGCAAAGTAATACAATATATTTAATAAGTCCACTATTGATACCGATCTCGAGAATTTTGGTTATCTTCTACATTCCAAACCAAAGTTACAAAAGAACTTTTCCGAACCGCTTTGAAAATAGGTAGGTAAATAGAACAAATCTATAATGTAATTAGTTATTGAAAACTATTTTAAATCACAATGAGTGCTGAAGTTATTTTTAAGCCTGCCAATAGTATTTCCGCTAGCGGAAGGGCCAAGTGTTTCTCTCATTACATCCGACGTTGATATTCTTTAAATAAGTCGACCTCGGGGACGCCATGACTCACAGCACTTTACTATTTATAATTATTTATGTAAAAATAACGTAGATAATGATAGCATATACTTTAAATTTAATTTATAATAATTAATATGGTTATGTCTTTCAATGTGTCAATTTTGCCGCGCGAACATATAATCTGTCATTATGACCACTTGTCAAAATAAATCCCGATTTTGTTGCAATCTTACAGCTGAATGTCAATTCATTATCTGCATATCATATTGTATTGTGAAAAGGTTGTTTGTGAGTTACCGTTACTATCTAGTGCGATGGTATGGACACTAACTAATCTACAGGTATAATGCGACAGAACGCATTGCGAAAAGGACCTTATGATTAATGAGTACTGAAGAAATTGAGTTTTCTTGCAAAATTCTTTCTATATAACTTAATGTGGCACTAATTGTCTTAATTTTTAACTCGATATATTTTAGGTCCAATAAAATTGTCAGTGTTTCCAGCAAAAAAAAATATACGAAAAACAAGTACAATTCTTTCAAATCTGAATCTAATTAAAGCTCGATCTGTTTCGAAACAATCATATTCTTTCCACGAATAAACATAAACTAATTTATAAGGGCGTCTGTTTAACTTCCCGATGTTATTGTTATACTTTGATTATTAACATCTCGCGGTCTTCAAAGCTTAATAACTATTTTGGGGTTCCGTATAAGTAATATTTAAATTATACACGTCTGTGTAGTATCATCATGATTTTTGATCTTTAGTAAACGTTCTGAGACTGCATTTATATACATATTTAAAATAAAAAAAATCCATTTTTTTTATTGAAAGTAAGTTTTATATAAAATATTTTTTTTTGTTAAAGCATCTCCGCAAGTTATTTGTCACTGTTATGAGAAGAGCTGGCGACAGAAATTCAGCGGGCTAGTCTTTTTAACGCCATACTTAATACATTCATTACATATCCTCGGGGTGCATCATGTTCTCAATATTCATAAATACTGTAATATCCGTTAGCACACATAATATAAAATTTGAACGTTCACTGGGAGCTTGTTGAAAAAGTATATATAAGCATACATTGCCCGATAAAAGGATTACTCACTTCTTTGAATCGAGTAAGTACTCGTAGTGAAGTTGCATCAAATTCAATATTTATTTCCTTTCTTTAGTTATCATGTTGTGTATTTAAGATCTAATGTGTTCTAAATATATCGGTGCCACCCGGCGCGCCGTTATTTAAACAATCTGACAGTTCAACAACGGACATTTTGAGTTTACCTTTATTTTTTTTCATTGTTTTGCTTATCTCAATAAAATAGCCAGTATCTTATAATTTTTTTGTTATCGAGTTAATTAATAATTTTGGGATTCTTAAATAATTTATAGGTAATCGTTTGTACCTGTGTGAAGTGAAACTAGAATGTTACAAATTAAATAATCCACTTACAGAAGCAGGCCACGGCCTTGCCATTATGAGGTTTCTTTATTGCTTTGGCAAGATTTTCTCTAATTGATATTAGTTGGAACATTTTGATAATAATGTCAAGAAAGTTACTTATATAATACCAAATAAATAATGTATCTTTCTTTATATTTAAACCGTCTCAGGTAATAATTGATATAGAACGAACCTAAAAAAGATAGTATATTAATTATTACTTATTAATATTTTAGTGAAATACTTATAGAAATAAAATCTGTCACAATTGGACATTTGACGTTTGACATTTACTTTTTTATTTCCATTTTTGTTTGTGATTCGTAATGAATTTGGATCAGAATTAATTATATTTCTCTTATATAAGATATAAACACGAAATGTATATAAATTATCCGCCATCCGTAACATCTGGAAGAGCTATTAATCGTTAAGTACCAGTTAATGGGTCGATAACAAAGTGTTGAAATCTCGTCGTCAGAAAACTTTAATTACTATATAAATAGTTTAGATACAGAAGATTCATTTGTCTTGAACAATTATTATATAATAATATTTAAAATGCAATAAGGTTATTTCAAAGGTAATAAACAAACTAATAAATATTATGAAATAGGAGTACAATAGCTTTGTCTTATTAGAAATATTATTTCGTATAATTATTTGTTCTAAATTTTAACCATCAGAATGACAACTTCTATTCAGTGAACATGTAGTTTATAAAATATACTACAATATAAAGATTAATTAATGAATGCACATAAAGTTTAAATAATCATGGTATATAAAACAATGTAAATAATAATTAATCATAAAGTTTAAATAATCAAGGTATATAAAACATAATATTATCAAAAATAGGTCAATTATTATTAATCAAATAGTGAACGAAAAGGACTGCTCATTAAAAATATAAAAAGTTAAAAAAGTTTATACATAATGAGCACTAAGCTTTAACTCTATAAATCTACAAACTAAGTGTTCTTGACTTTTATGTTAGAAAATTATAAATATTTTTATGTTCCAGGTCTTATTGCATATATTTACCTACAGTTATTTCCACTTTGAATCTATACCAGTAATCATTTGTGTATCAAATGGCAGTGTTAGAAGGCCCTATTTTGATGCCATACTTATCGAAATAAGCTCTTCTGTAATGGCATTCTCTAACTTAAAATAAAGCTACGAATTCAAAACGCGCCTTGGACAGAAAAGAACCACAAATTCAGCCGGAATTTTTTTATTGTTATCACTGTTTCACAAACGTCTATCCCCACGATCTTTTACAGGTAAAACCTCGCTACGTCAATATTTGTTTTTTTTTATTTGCAATGACAACCAATATTTCATTTTTTTTCCGTCACCAAAGTTCTGTATAAACCAATGTACGAACGCATAGTATTTATTGCATTATGTTGTTTAAATACACGAGCAATTAAAAAAGATATATAAATGATTTAGTTAATCTCACCTCGTTCATTATCCTCCCATATTTCATCTCCCTCATAATGTAAGCTTAAAAGGCACCCCGTGCAGAAGCTGTGAAGACAAGCCAGAAGCCTGGGTTCTGCCAGCTCTCGCTTACAAATCGCACACTCCCATTCTTTGATCTTCGCTTTTCTCTCTTCTCCATAACCCGAAGTCCTCGCAATATTCTGACTTGATGGTCTGGAACTCTTGTTCTTTGGGTTGTTTTTTAATGGACTATTTCCAGCACTTATCGATGATGGCTCCAACGATTTCCTCCGTTCCTGTTTCTTCCTGCTGAAGCTTCCGAAAATGTATAAAATTCTATCTATTTCCATTATCTATTTTATTTTAAAGATAATATCAAAATGAATTCTAAATAAGATAATAATTATATTTATGAACTATTTATATTATTGTTTTTTTTTGTTATGTTTTAAAATGTCGTGTTATGATTACCGAGTGGGTGTTTTAAAAATAAACGTGTTCTCGTAACGCGTGTCTAAGGTCGACTGACTCATGGGATAGGATGATATGTACTCTATTGTTTAAAAACTTTTATATGATTATTATGAATCTTTAAAACATTTGAGAACAAAATGTTTACAAGAATTCATTTCTTGCATATGATAAGTTTGCTTGAAATCAATTCTTGTTATTTTAGTTATTTCAACTTTAAGGGATGTTTCTATTATAAATTTAAGTTATATTTGTATCCCCCAGTTAAGTGTTACATGGGGTGACATACACACTACTTAGTTAAGCTTCCGGTGGCTCACCGGAGTTTTTTTTACTCCACTACAAAAAATAAGATATTATATTAAAAAGAAATAGTCTGTAATGTAGACGATTCAAACGACAATTTAGTTATATTATATACCAATAATTTAAATTAAATTCAAAACGATGGAGCAAAATTTTTGACGACCTTACACTATTTTCAGATGATACAAAATATTAATTTCATAACAAAATAGAAATGAAAACTTGCCGTCTATTAACATACATTCATTCTTAAACATAAAAAAATTACACTTTTATTACGAAATTAACTTTTAAAACAAAAAACCAAAAAACGTAATTAGAACATTTGAAACATTTACCAAATAAACGACATCCTGTTTACATAATATGTCAAAATGTTTAAAAAATTTCCGAACGAACAATATGGGACGCGCTTTGACCCATTTTTTGGCGCGAAAACTAATGTCAGTGCCCAGTAGCGTAATGTATGCTATTTTTTGCGTTGACGCGTTGCCACGGCTCGAAAACTCGACGGATACTAAACTTATTACAGTTTGCAATGAACTATTACCTTGAAACTTGAAACAGTTTCATTCAATGTGTATTTGCGAATAACGATCATTAGAGTATTAATGTATTAATAAACTTAAAGTATGAATGACGTAACAAATATAGACTATTAATTATAAATTGTTTTTTTTTAATTCACATTAACAATTAATAAACATGCATACAAAGGTTTATAAGTTAATTAAAAAAAATAACTCAATATTACAATGATAAAAAGGTTATATATAAAAATAAAACGCGTTAAATAATTATAATAAAAGTAATATTTTAACATACATTTCCTCATAAAATAAATAGGATGATAAACCAATTATTATTTGTTAATATAGTTTTTGGGAGCAACTTTGTAACAAAAATCTGGATGAAATTAAACATGACAACGAGAAATAAAGATTACATAATACCTAAATCTAATTAGGACACACCGACACCGACACCGACGCGTATTGATTATTTGTTGCGTGAACTGCTATTATTTATTTATACTGCGCGGAACTATGCTTCTTTTTATTCATCACAGACGAAATGTACCCTATTGTGATATTTCTCGTTTTTACACAATTATTATATACGCTATTTGCCCTTAATATGTACATTGGAATAAATTAATTGCTTATGTTATACTTTATGTTAATAAATAATAACAAATTATTGATGATGAAATAAAATATATATATATATATATATATATCATAAACTCACAATAATTATTGGTTTTATTAAAATAATAATAGAAACTAACATTACATTATTAGATAATAATGTAATTATTGTTGATTTTTTAAGAATTTATTGACATGTTAAATTTAAAATTCGTTGTAATTATTATTAATTATAATAAATTTAATATTGTATCTTATTAGTTATCCAGAATTATCGAGATATTATATATTACACTCACAGGCACATTTAACCGCCCACCTTTATCATTCGTCGGCCTGTTTGTGTACGTTTATTATGGTTTATCAACTGCTTTGGTTTTTGTCAAGTGGGTACTCTAGCAATAAATTAGACACTTAAACCCTTAATTCGTTTCTTAATTTTGTGTCCCCGACAGGTTTTTGGAATTTAGTCGTTATTTGACATTTATGCCGTTGTGTTCCTGTGTTAATATTTCCAGTTATTTTCTACCATAGTGTGTGAATATTGTTTAATTTAAGTTTCCAGTGTTTGTTTATTGTTTGTAACTGTAAAAAATGCCACTCGATGCAACTGGTGCAGCTAGGGCAGTGGCTCTAACTAACGCTGGGTACAGCCAACGTCGCATCGCCCGTACACTCGGTATACCTCGAACTACGATACGGGATGCAGTCAGACGATTTCGGGAGACAGGCTTATACACGCGCAGACCAGGTCAAGGCCGACATCGATGCACATCAACTCGAGATGACCGCTTCGTTGTCAGCAACGTTTTGAGAAATCATTTTTGTACGGCTATTGAAGTTCGTACGTGTCTTTTTGAGGTGAGAAATGTCAATGTGAGTGAACGAACAATTAGGAGAAGATGGGCAGAAAGAAATCTGAGGGCTTTTCGTTCAGCTCCTGCCCCACAACTGCTCTCACAACACCGTAGAGCTAGACTTGCTTTTGCTCGAGAATATGCTAACTGGTCTGTGGAGGAATGGAAGGACGTACTGTTCTCAGATGAGAGCAGAATAGCCTTAAGAGGTCCAGATGGTCGTCAGCGTGTCTACAGGCGTCAAAATGAGAGGTTTGCTCCATGCGCTATAGCCGAAACAGTGGGTTACCAGGGAGGATCCGTAATGGTTTGGGGAGGTATCTCTTATGAGGCTCGTACTAACCTTGTTGTGTTCGATATAGGCAGTGTAAACGCTCAAAGATACGTAGAAAAAGTCCTACAAGACCATGTCATACCTTTTGCACCATTCATTGGTGACCACTTCAGATTAATGCATGATAATGCACGTTGCCATACCGCAAGGTCCGTCATAGAGTACCTTAATGAGGTCGGGATTCAAGTTTTACCATGGCCGGCACGCAGTCCTGATTTTAACCCAATTGAGCACATTTGGGACAACCTCAAAAGACGTGTCCGAGCAAGAGTACCAGCACCTACGACACTAGGAGAGCTCAAGGCGGCTGTGGTAGAGGAGTGGGACAATATCCCCCAATCGGATATCCAAGATATCATGGATGGAATGCCAAACCGGCTCCAAGAAGTCATTAGAGCCCGAGGCGGCAACATCCATTATTAATTTTAAATTTTCCTTTTAATTAGACCACTTTTTTTTTCCAAGATCTTAAAGGTAGCTTTCAATGTAACTCTTTTAAAATGTGATCTAAATTTGACGATTTCTGTAAATTGAACAAAATACAAGGCGGATAATTGTGTCTGTGAGTGTATAAAAACAGAATGAGCCTTACAGTCAACATTTCACACAAATTTTAGTTAATGTGAAATACATACATATTACCATAAAAAATCAGCATTTATAAAATAAATACTTATTGAATTTAAATTATATACACAGTTGTAATTATTTAAATATTGTTTCTTGAACGCTATATGATTGTAATGTCTGTGACTGTCGTCTGTCTGTGTTCACAATAAAAGTGTTTAGTGTATTGGTTAAATCGATAAAGATATATTATTATTACATTTATCTTATTTTTTTTATTATATCTTACGGAATATGATCTTATATATAAGATGTAAGAATGTCACTATGAACTTATATTATAAAATTTTTTCTCACTCGGCTATAATTTTTTGAAGTTACGTTTAGATACGCTGGACGTTAGACCAAAACCTTCAGTTCTGTTTTGTTTCATACATATATATTCACATACGAAATTTGGTATTCCATACAATTTTCGTTTTCGTGTGATTGTCAATTCAGGTTTAATTGTTTTCATAGAAATAAACCATTCCACTTAAAGAAAAGTGTAAGTAGATATATATTGAATCAATATTAGCTATGATCCCAATAGACATCAAAATCTGTGATTATAGACTTGGTAATTGTAAGTAAAACTAATATTAGATTTTTTCTGTAAAAATTTGAACAATATTCCGCACATACACAAAAAAATAAATTCGAATTCCTATATCCATATATTTTAATCCAGGAAATAGTTATATGTGATGCACTCACAACCAATGACAATAATTACAAATTAAAAATCAAATTGTTCTTGAGTGTGGGGAAAGGCAAAAGCATTCATTGCGCCTCCTACCCTAGATCAGAGCCTCATTGATTGAATGGAATGACTTAATGGCAGTTCTTTCTTGAAATAAATATTTTTTTTCTTTGAATAATAATAAAAATTCAAGGATAATAAGTCTTTATTTCATTGAAATTGGAGTTCCCACCAAAAGATCAGTTTAATTGTACGTGAACATATTGAAAGTATCGTGAGCAAACTTGAGGTATTATTATATTATTTTATAAACATCAAGTAAAGAAAATAAAGGTAAAAATTAATACAAAACAAAAAATGTTAAATCAAATGTAAAGTAACACTAGTTCGTCATTCCTTTAAGAGATGTCACTAAGACGTACTTCAATTTTCGTCCTTTTAGGAGAAAACAAAGACTAGTCAAAACTATAATGCAATATTGCAAAGTTACTATTCGTATTAAAATGTCTCTTTTTATTCTTAGTTAAAACGAAACTATTTTTATAGCATCAAATATTTTTGTTATTCCATTTCTAGACGAAGCTGTCAATGACATCTGATCGTTTGACGGTGACATTGTTGACATTTGGTCATGGCGACTGACTCTAGCTGATTTCACATACAGAAACGACTCTATATTTTAATGTGTGTGTTCTAGGTAGTGGGAATGTTTATGTTTATAATGTACAGATATTTAAATTATGTCAGTGCTCATATCAGTGTAGAGTAGTGCTGTTTTCATTTATGACGATATGTTGAACGTGCACAAATTATGGCTATTCACCAGTCTGTGTCTCGTCGTTGTTGTCGTTCTATATTTCCAGTCAGAAATAGCACGTTTGGAAGACATTTACCGCAGATTGGGTACGAAATAAATCTTTCGATTAAATAAAACGTCACAGAGAAATCGTAGCGTTAAAAGTATCTTTTTTGCAGAGTTCAGAGTATTGCAGTCACATTCCGAACCCCGTCAATATTTATTAAAAGACGCACAGAGAGATGACGATGATCTGGTCGTAATATACAATAGAGTGCCCAAGACTGGATCTACAAGTTTTGTAGGAGTAGCATACGATTTATGTAAGAAAAATCATTTCAAAGTGCTACATATCAATATAACGGCGAACATGCACGTAATGTCGCTCAGTAATCAGTACAAGTTTGCTCAAAATGTTACCAAGTGGCAGGAGGTGAAGCCTGCTCTATATCATGGTCACATGGCATTCCTTAATTTTGAGAGGTGAGATCTATTAATAGAATGTTGGTACAGTTTTATAGCACAGTTTATTTTAATGTGGTCTCAATTGCTAAGTTTAGCATTAGTTAGTCCCTGTTGCTCAATAACTGAATGATATATTTCTTATTAACATACATAATAATGCATGTACATAAATACCATATATTATAATAATAAATATATTATAATATTAGTAAAAAGATAAAAACCAACTTTGTTAGAAATGTTATTTACACATTCATTTACCAAATTTTTATATTTTTTTTTCAATAAGGTCTAATAATAACAATATATAATATTAAATTATAATCGGTAGTGACATGTATTGCTACATATGTCCTGGAATTATTATTTATTAATTATCAATATGAATAATTCATATATTATTAGACAGCTACTAGTTATACTTTATACAGAATTATGTTATCTTGCAATGTTTACTCACACATCTTCATTATAAATAAATTGCAGCCATTATATGCATTTTCTTAAAATAAATATAACTAGCTGGACATATTTCCTTTTCTAGTTATATTTAAAAAGCTTACTAAATATTGACATTTGTGAATCAGTGATCACAATAATTAAAAACCAGTTGAGTTGTGCGGTTCACGTAAGTGCAGGACATACTGGGAACCCTTATAGACTTATTTAAAATTAGAGTGTTTTTACATAAGGGCTTATTTTGGTAAGTATGGTATCAATAGTCCCGCCTCTTCCATTTGATACACAAGTGATCACTGGTATTGTGTCAAAGTGGAAATTATATCAATAAATAAATTAATTAATAAAAAAAATGGTTTAATGACGTCTTCATTTCTTAGAACTGAAACAAGTGTATTGTGTGTTAATGTTGTATGTATCATAATATGTTATTAATATTATATTTCCAGATTGGGTACAACATCAAAGCCTCTATTTATAAATTTAATCAGGAAACCCTTGGACCGTCTCGTATCATATTATTATTTTCTACGTCACGGTGATAACTTTCGTCCGCATTTAGTGAGAAAGAAGCACGGCGACAAAATGGTATGGATGTTACAGTTAAACAAAAAAATCAAGTATTCATTATAAATATTGAAATATATCTTGTATTATTGATTATATTTTTCTTTAACACTAAACCTACCGACAATTCTTGTATACCTGTTCCTACCGCACGCCGTCAAATTGACCGGTAATTAAAAGTTATTTTATTATATAACGCAGGTAATAATGGAAATAACTAAAAGTAAGGAGTGTAGATAATATTATATGCATATTCTAAGAATTGTCATGTAGTTGGATAACGATATTATAACGTTTAAAAATGTGTAAGTTTTACAAAAGTTTAAGAACGGTCAATTCGACCGGTACTTGGTAGGTTTAGTGTTAAGCTTTTGTATGAGTGTTAATAGTATAGAATGTTTTTATTGCAGACATTTGACGAGTGCGTTGAGACGGGTCAGACAGACTGTGATCCGAGTAACATGTGGCTGCAGGTGCCGTTCTTCTGTGGACATGCAGCGGAGTGCTGGTGAATATCTATACATATAAATAAATTTTTGTGGCTATTTTAAATTTCAAATTAGTAACTTTTCACTTTGCATATGAAAGTATATAAGGTACTACTTACATAAAAATAACAATTTTTAAAATTTGTCTTTATTTCTCCGTCTGTTTGGTCCGCTTAATCTCTGAAACGGCTGGATTGATTTTAACAGGAATTTAACTGGCGGATACCTGATATTTTAAGGAGTAACTTGGCTATTTTTATTTTAAAAAACATATCCCGAACGACCAAAGACATGGGCTACAACTAGTCTAAAAATAAAAATTTATGACATGATTGGGTTAATACTACATATATTTCTTATTACATTAATATGATAGTAAGACCTTGACATAGAAATGTCAAAGAAAAAAAAATAATTATGTTAATGATTTAAAATAGGTCCTAAAAAAGGTTTATAATATTTTAATGAATTTTACAATGTTGCAGTTTACTTGAACTTGATTGTTTTCGTTGTTGCTAAGACGTGTCTTGATTCATACTTTTTTTATTGAATTATTAATATAGCTGTAATAATAAATTTATAATACATATTAATATATGTATTATAAATTCTAAAATTCTAATATTTAATGATTTTAGTGATATTTTGCAACAATAGTCAATAATAATTAATGAATTAGAATTTTACAAGCATTTATCTCTTATCAAAATATATTTTATAGATAGATACTTAATACACACACACGCACACATTACATACGTACATATATGCACATATGTCGCTATTCCAGGAAGCCCGGCAGCTCGTGGGCGCTGCAGCAGGCTAAGCACAATCTGGTGCACCACTACCTCGTGGTGGGGGTCACGGAAGAGATGCTGGACTTCATCTCGGTGTTAGAGGCAACCCTGCCAAGGCTGTTCAAGGGAGCAACCGAACACTACCTCAGCAGCAACAAGTCACACCTCAGACAGACCAGCTCCAAGATAGACCCATCACAGAGAACCATCGACAGGATACAGCAATCCAACATATGGAGGATGGAGAACGATCTATACGAATTCGCCCTGGAACATTTTAAATTTATAAAGAAGAGAGTCCTGAGAGATGCGAATACCCTACCCCAGATATATTTCTACGAAAAAATACGACCAAAATGAGACTTTATGTATCATATAATATAGTTGAATATAGTAAAACATTCCGTGTGAGTTGGGAATATTTCTCACACTCGCGTTTAGATCATAGTTTTATATGAGACAAGATGTAAGCATTAAAGACACTACGCACAAAACTGTCCCAAAAACACGTGCTGAAGCCAACTTACACAATATAAATATACAAACAATAATATTGCATTTTATATGTATATTTATACATATAAAATGCAATATTATAAATAAAAGACGAGAAGCGCGGCCTACTTCATATTGTTTAATAACAGAATATTAAGTCTCGATTATTTATTACTTGTAGTGAAATATTAATTTGTAGTTTTCATATAATACAGTCGGCCAAATGAAGGAAATGTAATAATTAAAAACGAATTAATAAAAATAAGAATTTATCTAAAGTATGATACCAAAAAAAAAATAAAGACATCGACTGAAAAGTAATACATAATAAATAGACAAAAAAAACATATTTCAACTTTTTTTCAAAATAATTTTTTAATTCTACTTTGTATACGTATTTATACTACAATGAAGTCTCGTTTATCAAATTATATGACATATATAAAATAATATAATATGCATTTATAATATACACAGACAGGTAAACATCGAATTGAATAAAGTTGCTCAATGAATTAACGCACACAGAAACTTAAATAACAAAATTTGGGAGAAAATACTATTTAACTAAAAAAAATAAAAAATAATAACTACTGCATATCAAATTTATTGATCAGTTTTTAACAGACGAGGATACAAGACTTTTTTGTTTTAGATAATATTGATTCTAGGGGGAAGGGGGGAGGGAAGGTGTTTTTAAATAAAATTTGTACTAATGTACCCAAAAACAAAGTATACTAAAATAATCATTTATACCTATTATTTGTATAAAGTTACTTTGTATAACAAGGGGGGAACTCCCACCTCCCTGGATATTCCTGATCATCTTATTTGGCCTGACATTATATGAAACTAGTTTCTGGCCTAAATGAAACAGTTTCTCTTTAACAAGGTAAACTAATTAATTATTTATGAAGTTTGTTACTAAATGTTGTAGTACTTATGTTAGTACTTATTATTTTAAGCGTTTATGTATATAATGAATCTCCGACGCACCGGTTGTAACGCAAATGTTATTTAATAAATGATTTTATTTATATATAAAGTTTTTTTTGGTCCTTCGAGCCGGATAATTTTATAGTCAAAGATGACAATTTTAAATATTTTCTTTACTACCAATAATAATAAAATTTAATCGTCATGAATTTAAGTTAACTGTGCTGACAATGTTGTATTAATTTTTAATTTTGATATCGTGTCATTGAAATTGGAACGCTAAGTATGGGTTTCTTGTAATTATACGATTCGTTGAGGTTATGTCCCTTCTTAGGACTGGAAAGTTCTTTGAACATGTCAATTATCGAGTTTAACATTTGAATAAATAACAGGCGGCCCTGAAGATCGCTGAAAAATTAAATACGTGACCCTAATCGCCCTACGACTTAACCTCTTAAACAAACATCCCATTACTCACTTTCTTGCAAAGCATTGCATTTTATTGTAATTCTACACGCTTCATTGAGGGAGGTGTCGATTTAATTATTCAATGTGTTCCCTATCTCTATCGTACTTATATCATTGAAGTACGTGGGAAAGAGATGGCTGGCGAGTGAGTGTCAGGTTCAAAGTAAGTGAACGTTGTTTAGTCGCGCGTTAGAATTGCGTGAGAGCGGTCGGCTCGCAATGCGCGCCAGATTTAAATCGCCCGCAGAAATGCTTTCTCGCAGACACAACTTTCGAATAACCAAAACGAAGTTGATAAGTTAAATGATATAAATAATGAGTTAATATTCGTTTTTTACTTTTATTTCAACGTAACATTTTTATGTTTAGTTGATTTGATGTACGACCCGAAGGTCGCGTCCTTCAATCGATGAACAATTAAATACGTGACCACTGTCCACGTACTGGACTGTTTTTGATATATTTTTATCATAAGTGCCAATATTTAGTTAAGTTTTACAAGGACCATTTTACATTCGCTTGAAGACAATTTTAAATTATATTTAGCTTCATGGAATATGGGCATCTGTTTAGACACTGGTAAGTCCCACGTTGGGTGCCACTTTTGTATAAGTTTCAAAACCAACTTACAACACTATATTAGAGTATTCGGATTGACATGGAATTATTCTCATCGTGATCTATATTTCATTTTAACATAGTTTATCCATTCGGTACTTAATACATACACACATACAACTTTATACATACATACAACGTAATTTTAGTAACATATAATATGTTATACTATGAACTTACATTATTATTATTTTTCCAAAATTGTGTATCTAATTAACAAAATTACTATTACCTATCTGATAAATTTATAGGAATAAGAGTTATTTTTTTATTTCAATTTGTAACCGACTGCCTCGTAGTCAAAAAATACAATCAGTTGAGATGTTCATATCCTGATACGTATGATTAAGCTATATTCAATACTAGTTGTTACCCGTGACATCATCTATCACTTTAAGTAAAAAGCCATCTATCATAATAACATTTGTAAAAAATGGTTACTCTTATAACTTTATACCCTACCGTACTTTTCAAAACCTTGCCAGTTGATATGATAAATCTTTATTAATAAAATATCCATTACATTAAATAATAAGCAATTGTATACATATATATCATCAAAGTCCCTTTAGTATTACATTTAACAAACTAGTTACATATTTATTATGTGAATAAGTCTCTTTAAAATATATACATATAATATATACTTGGTCTAGTTACTACTTTATTTAATTCATTAAAGAAACCATCGGAACTCTATAAACACCTAAGAGTGACAAAAAGACATATCATCTCAAAGTCGAATGATGATATTGTAACATCTCTCCATAAAGATAAAATTGCCGCAGAGCTGGAGTCACGACTTCAATTCCATAAACAATTTATGATAGGTGCTCAAACAAATAAAGTAGGGCTAGGATCAAGTAGGAAAGAACAAGACATAGAAATAATAAAATCCTTTATTCGGCACGATGAAAATGATAATTACCGGTTGCACGTGATGAGCCTAGAATTGCAAAACGAATGGGTGACCATAGGAGATTTTTGTATTCCATTAGCTTTACGACGGCGCACCCTGCTTCATGATTGGTCCCCAGCGTTATTAAAATTTTATCTTAATGCATTCCAAATGACTCTCCCAGATCAAAGTAACTTAGTGAGATGGAGCAAAGCCACCGAAAAATCTTGCAATATCTGTTGGGAGGCAGTAGGAAATGCGAAACACTTGCTAGTAGGGTGTAGGGTACTTCTAAATAGAGGTAAATACTCGCGTCGCCACAATAAAGTATTAGAAATCGTACGAGAAGCGGTTAGTCTCTCTGTAGCAAGAGCGCAGAAGGGTATAACAACCACCAAAATATCAGTAGAGTTTGTAAAGGCAGGTTCGTCCAAAAAACGTAAACTAAAACTTTATTCCATCTTGGATGCGTCTCCTGATTGGACTCTCATGATGGACACGTACGAAAGGCAATACAAAATCCCCGGGGATGTTTGTGTTTCGTCATCTAGGCCGGACTTATTCCTGTACTCAAAACAATTAAGGCGCGTTATACTTGTGGAGCTTACTGTACCCTGGGAAACATACCCAAAGATAACGAACCAACAACAACCCATAACGAACTATGTAACGAACTGATCAGAAATAAATTTATAGTTAATTTGTACGCTGTAGAAGTAGGAGCGAGAGGTATAACAGCAAAATCTCTCTACAACTTATTTAAGGATCTCGGCCTTTCTAGAACGATAATCAGTTCATTTCTGGAACGTATTTCAAAGGCGGCTTTAGTAGGTTCTTACGATATTTGGTTAGGTAGGGAGAGGAGCGTAAACAGTGAAGGTGAGCGTGTATGCGCATAGTAAAGGGGCCCCTTAAATCTACATCTGGGTCGCAAGTCCCAGGCATTGTTTGCGTTTCTCTTCTTGCAACGCGATGGGCCCGGCATCCGCACGGTGAATCCATGGAATGCTAAGAAGCTTCGTCTCTGAATTTATAAAATTAAATTAAATTTCTTTTTTCTTCAATAGTTTTAATTATTTAAATAATGATTTTCTACCAAGATTAAGCTTACTCTTAGGCGGAGCGATTTTAAATATTTTGTCAATAATATTTAATAGTTTCCAGGTAATCCCGTAGAGACGATTTTTCTCTCCCATTGATTCTTACGTTTATTCAATTTATATTGTACTTTACCAGTTAAATCAGTGTTGAACAAATAAAGATTGTACAATAATATTTGTTAAGAATGAATTTATAATATTCTAATGACAGTTTCGCTTTTGTGGGCTCTAATTAGGGAGTTATTAAAGAGTAAGTAAAACTAACATTGAATATTGAAGTAAAAGTAATATTAGTATATCTCCCCAATGTTTTACGAATGTCGAACTGACTACGAGTACAATGGTCGCTTAGTAATTTAAATATCGAATTCATTTAATGTCTCATTACTTAATTCGAATAACTGCCGAATCATTTTAGGCGCGGCGCCATTAGAAAAATAGAACTCGTTCAAAAGTTAACAGTGTTCCTTAATTATATCTGTGGTCTCTGGCTGATGACTTGCAGTTCCTCGTACCATCAAAATTCCTCGCAAATCGATTACACTGCCCTTCGCCAAGGAACCGTCCTTGTAGTTAACAATGTTTAGAAAACTGGCTGATTAATGTAGGTATCAAATATTCCTGATAATATTGCCAGTTGAATAAGGGAATTATTTAAAATTAATATATTTTTTGGTCTGTTATTTGAGAGTCATGTTGAAGAAAAAACGCTGATAAGATATTTGTATGAAACAAATTGTTTTTATTTTCATTTCTGGAAAATATACACCTGCACGTTCTTTAGGTAACTTGATCACTGACCTCAAAGGAGTATATATTTTTTCTCTGTTTATCTGTTTGTCGGTTTGTTTGTGTGACTCTTTCTCGTAAAATAAAAGTGCTGGATGAATTTTGTGCTAACGGAACTAAAATGTAAGAATGTATATACATTTTTTAGTCATGTTGGATAGCTGTTCGTTTTAGTCATCTTACAATATTCTATTATTAATCTGCTAATATTACAAAAGTGGATTTCTGTTTAGATTCGTTAAACGCATATTGGTTTATTTACATCAAACATTTCATCATTATCGATTCTAATTAATTCATCCTCGTCCAGCAAAGGGTTCTTTGCTGCGATATATTATTTAAAACATAAATTTAAAAATCATTGGAAAAATTGGAGAATTTCTTCTAAAACATTTTTGCGTTTACAACTTACTAGAATTAATTTCGACTTAACTACTTTCACCCGAGATACGCGAGTGATAAGCTTTGTCGGTGATTGATTGACGAAATTAATAATAGATTTAAAATGTAAGATTAAATCAAATTTAGATGACTCCCTACTAACGCAATTCACAGATCAGTTAATGCTAATGGTAGGCCATGAGACGGATTTTCAATTTTAGGGTTAATGAGAACAACCGAAGGCTTAACTTTCTTTTTAAAGCAAACTGAGCTTTAAATAATAATTCTATTGAATTATAGTGCACTGAAATAAGTTTCACAAAATAATAATATGAGTCAAAGTACCAGCCCAGAAACATTGCATTATTTTGAGTTGACTCTTACTCACTTATTCATAAAAACGAAAAAACTACATACAATAAAATAAATGATATCACAAGCAATTAATCAACAATAAATTATATCAGAACAAAATAATGAAGAATTGGAGACGGGAGGTGAACGCAGTCCGCGGGAAGGCGCGTGGCCACCCTCGCCCTCCGGAGTACCTTTCCCCATGCAGAACTCTAGCCACGTCAAGTTCGAGCCTCCCGCCGTACCAGTTATATTCGTCCTGGGTAAGATTTAGTTATTATTTAAATACCTAACTATCTCCTCCTTAAAAGTTAAATTCCTCGCAATAAGTTACGAGGGGATGAATAAAATCCTTTAGTATTTTTTCCACTATTAAAGCAATAAAAAAATAATCAAACTCTCCGAAAAATAGATTCTGTTTATTTTAACATAGATGCCGTTATATTCTGAGTTTGAAACACGAATACAACAAGAGATATCTTACCATTGCATTTTCTAAAGTCACTATAGATGTCAGTTTTCATGATATCAACTAGCGAAAACGAAGCCTTGTTGCTTTTGTTTAAGGGTATGTTATAATTATTTCACACATAATTGACATATTTAATCTAAATCCAACTGTGATCATAACATTTAGTTTTAAACAAGAATATTCTCCACTTTATTAAAAGCTAATTAAATGTGTATACTCTGTCATAAAACGTATATATATATATGTTAGGCCCAAAGACCGAAAATGCTCAGTGGACGGAAAAAACGGCCACAACGCGTTCTGGCTGTCTTCAAATGCGCAGAACACGTTTTGGCTGCTATTAAAAGCTCGCAACGCGTTCTGGTAACTTCTTGTGCAGTACGGAATAAACTTAAATTTATGATCTTTTGGTTAATTATCAATTATTGTTCTTTAGTTCTAGTAAAAGTAAGTAAAGTGTACTATGTAATCTGCGAGGAAGAATCTTCAGGAGCGCACAAATGTTCAGAATGTCACAACTTCGTCCATACGATTTGTGGAAAGACCATAAGCGAAGGGTTCGGAAAATCAGTCATTTGCAACATTTGTGTTAGGAAAAGTTCTATTCGTAAGGAACGAAGCAATGCAAAAAAGAATTTACAAAAACAAACAGAGAAAATGGTAGCATTGTTCAATTCAAAATTTCCACCAGCTGAAATCGGAACGAGTGTTGTCGTAAGAGTGCCCGATGTTGATCGCGGACGATTAGCTTCCAGAAACGTGCTAGCAGTTGTCACTCAGGTTGATCCTCCGGTCTTTACAAATTAGGTAAAAAAATGGTACTCTCGAACGTCTTTATGCTCGCAATGATTTTACAATCGCCGACAACAATTTTGTTAAAGAAAGTGAGGTATCCGCGGAAAAAACTATTTCTTTACGATCAGCTTCAACTCTATCTTCAGGAAGCAAACAAGGTTTTCTTTATTGTAAGTGTAAAGGATATTGTACTGTTAAGAAATGCACTTGTCGAATTTAAATGTAAAATGTAACTCAAAATGTCATTCAAGCAGTATTTGTAAAAATAAGTAATGTTCTGATGTAATAAAAAGTTCGAAAATCATACGTCCTTTGTATTTAATTGTAGTCGTAGAGGATTATATTATTTAAAATTAACTGAAAAGATCATAAATATAAGTATAGTTTGTACCTCGAAATAACTTATGTGTGTAGAACAATAATCAAAATTCATTTGTTCTATAAGTACAAAATGAATCTTATTGTACGCAGGTAGAGAGTGGCACTTAATACGAGTACGACTCAAACATTAAGATCGCGTTCTGAGTGCTTGACGAATGACAAAACGCGTTCTGTCCGTTCAACAATTACTAGAACGCGTTGCGAGCGTTTAATAGCAGCCAAAACGCGTTCTGCGCATTTGAAGACAGCCAGAACGTGTTGTGGCCGTTTTTTCCATCCACTGAGCGTTTTCGGTCTTTGGGCCTAACATATATACCGATATCATAACCGATATAATTGAAGACATGAAATGGAAGGTAGAAGAAGTATGCCAGTTTCATTGTCTATGTGAATTCCAGAAAGAGATTTTGTTTTAAGACACCTTACTATCACACGCAACTTTACCTATGCAGGTCTACTTGCAGGAGGTCCTGGGAGTGGGAAGGTGACACACTGCGACAACTTGATGCAGGAACGCAGGGGTACGGTCCACATCAACATGACTGACCTCCTCCAGCAGTACGCCATCGGGAATGGTATGTAGTTTAGTGCCTATGACAATGGGGTTGGTTTTGATATCAAAGTAAAACAAAAAGGAAGAGTAACATTTGCTCCCATTCACAAGTTCCACATAAAGGCTACACCAGGAGGTCACTGTCAATAACAATGTCGCAACAATTTCGATCGATATCATGCATTATTCAGGCCCTCGGAGTAAACATCTGTGATGACGTCTTTATGTAAAACCTTGGACCCTGGAGGTGTGTTCGAATAACCTCGACCAACTTAATAGGTATATCAAATTATATTGCAATAAAAATATAAATTCCCTCTGGATGAAGAATTTTACAGTATTACAATATTAAAAAAGATATATTTGTACAATAAAAATATCCTTGGATTTCGTTTTATTTGCTGTTACAAATTATGATTACCTCACATGTAGTTATTTAAATAAAGTAAAATCGATTTACAGTTTACTTAATTCTTGTAATTAGAGTGTCTTGGTCGTGGGAATTGTTCACGTGTCTCTGACGGTACAAGTGCTCATACTCTGTCCCATTTAAAATATTTATTAAAGTATATTTAAATTTAAAATAATCGATTCCATGAAACCTCGAACTCAAATGATTTTTATGTATGCTCTTTGAAGTCAGCCTTCAAAGTATAGAATAATAATTCTTACTTGGTGTTATTGACAAGTCTGGAAATTACTTAATGGATATAAGTGGTTGTAAATGGCTGTCTGTATATATTTTATTCTAATGGATATTACTGAACAGTTTACACACATACAAACTGTGATAATTCTATTTTGACAAGCATTTTTTATAATAAATGGGAGTGTCAACTAGTCAAACATGATGTACACAGAAGTCATTTTTAAATAACTCTTTTTACTGTAATTGTACCAGAATTAGAAGGCTGTGCTGATGACAAAGACAGTTTATCCCTCATCAGATATGCTAGATTTCGGGACGCTGTCAAGTAAGACCGTGACGGAAGTGCTGATGTTGGAGATGAAGATGGCTCCGACGGCTAAGGCGTACCTGGTGTCGGGATACCCGCGGTCCATGAGAGATGTTGCGGAGTATGCTGATAAGGTGAGAGTTATATTAATATAATCTCTATGGCTATCTCAACGTTACGTTTAAGAAATATTACAAAGTTCCAGCTTCTAGATATTTCGCTATATCTGATGTTCTGTGTGAGAATAGTACCCAGAAAAAATTTTACACTATTTATACAAGATTCGTACTTTCGACCCTTATACGATTTTATACATCCACTTAAATTACCAAGTACTTCTATAAAGATAAAATTATTTTTTCATTCTCAATTAGGTACAATTCAATTTCCAATAATAATCATTTAATACGGAAGAATAAAAGGAATGGAGTGAGAAGAGTTTTAAGTATGAGATATACGAGTAGAGTGAAACGTCAAAAAAAAAGAATCATTTCTCCACTAAGATGACGATTCATAAAAAGAAGAAATTGATATTTTACGTCGACAGTTACTTTGTATAGCTGAATGTGGATTACATATTCTGAATAACGTCACATCAGACGCTATTACTAAACAAATATATATTTATTTAAACATAATTATCGTCCATTCAAACATTTTATTGATGATTCATATTGAATCAAGCCGTGGTAATGATGGGTCTGTGGATGACTCAAAGCCGCTTCAGACATACTTATTTCAATATTTGATATATTTTAAATGGGTCTGGTATAAATATATAAATGTTAATGTACTTTTATAACCACTTCACGTAAAATAAATTGGCAAGTAACGGCTGGCTTTATGTTAATATATCCACCGTATATTAATAACAAGAAAATTTATACACTTCTAACATGCTTTATGAAGCTCAATGCATATGAAAATAATGTTTTATGATTAATTATATTTTTGCAGGCAGTATAAATATTTAAAATATTAAAATACTTATACAAAATAAGGTATAGTTAGTATTATATATTGTTTTACAGGATAGGAAGTATACCTAAATAGTAGGTGTGTAAGAAATATTATTTGTAACTTCTTAATATCATGATTATAGCAATCATAACAATGGCCAAGTTTTAAATGAAGTTTTATTCATATTTAACTCTATAAGTCCAATTAAACTCAATCAGTTTTCAGAAGGTTTTTATCTTTTTTTCTCTCATCTTATTAAAAGAATTGTTTTTATATATATTAAATTCAGAATACGGACGATGAAAAATTTGATTATTAAGATGGACATTATAATTATAAGAAAAGAGGTGGAACTAAAGAATGATATAGGACGACAAACGAGAATACGGGTCACTTGATGGAAAGTGATCACCATTGCTCACGACATGGGCGAACTATTTATCTCGAAACTAGAATAATAGCAAAAACGATCACAAGTAATTGGGATAAAAATATAAGTGCGATTTTATCTCCCAATTGTTCTTAAAAACAATAATTATTGGTATATTCTGCTATAACATAGAAAGTTTAATATTATTGGGATATAGAATTCCTGAGATTTATATTTTTCTTCATTTGTAGATGACTACAATATATTTGAAAGTACCTACGCATTTTGTTACTAATTATTTATCAATCGATCCAAGGAACTGACAAAAATTGTTAAGTGTGTCAAGGGCGAGATGGCCGTGGTTAGTACATGTCAGTTTATTGGTAATATCTCCGAAACACACTTTCAAACCTCGTTACCCTCGGAATGGTGTTAATGATTCCTAGATTAAGCTTTTGTTAAAGCAAATATTAATGTATTTTACTTTATTTGCTGAAATATTTAATAATTGTCTTATTGTTTTTGAGAAATATTTATACAAAGTTTTATCAGAATTGATCTGTTCTTTTTATCTAAGCCAAGATATTCGTTTTGTGTTCACAACATATAAGAAAAATCTGCTTTTATAAACAGTTTTTGGAAATAATTGTTATAAAGAAATCGATAAAAAAGTTTTGAGCCAACCCTAACAACTTATAATAATCTAATCTAATCTAATCCATTAAACGTTTTCTAAATATTTTCCATATAAGGCTATTGAAAGCAATATATTTTACCTTACCTTAACTACAGTTTAACAGACAGAATTATGAACTTAATCTAAAGTAAATGTGGAGTAACCGGTCCATGGGGACGATGGAAATGATGGCGACCCAAGCTTAAGTTATTACTCAGTTCTCAAGGTTTATTTGATAGATTTTCTTATTGACTTTCACTCAATTAAGTAATTTACAACGATACTCTGGAAGAATGTTCAAATCACGAGTAACATTCTTTTGCAAAAATGCAACGTTTAGATATGTCTTATAATATTGTTTGTTTTTAATAATTAGAAATTATGTTATTTTTTTCATATGTCATATTAGTATTGGTTTCAAATTATATAAAATAATAATATAGTGAAATATGAAATATGCGCGTGTCCATGACAATGTTAATATCAGAAGGAATTTGTAAATAGATATATTAATTTCACACGCGACTCTGTCATGTTGGACATGACCATGACTCATATAATGCAGACAATATGTCCGTCAGTTGTTACAGAAAATACTTATAATTAATTCATATTTATTCACCACCATTATTAAATTGTATAAGATCAAAACTTAGGAAACAGTTAATTATCGATTACTTATTATGCTTCAATTTTTTTCTTTCCGTGTTATTTGTACCTTTGACGAATTGTGGTTTGTTTTCTCGACAAATTTTCTGGTTTGATTCAGGTATTTTACGTAAGGATGCACACATATATAGACAATTTAGCTATGATTCAAGTGTGTAATTGGTTTGAAAGGAATATAGGTTAAACAAAGAAACAAAACAAGTCCGTTGAGTTTCTGCCACCAGCTCTTCTCAGGTCTGTGGTATACCTCTCCGAGATGGTGGTAGCTTTGACAATGAAAATATGTAAATAATATAAAACTTATTTACAATATATAGAATATGAAATAAAAAATGCAATACGTTCCTTCCAATATTTCTTTTAACTCGGTTGGTTTGCTGACATAAATGTAATACGAAATCTCCTCCCAGATTCAAACAGTGAGTGGCGTGGTGCTGGTGAGCTGGAGGCAGCGGGTGCTGGAACGGCAGATAGAATATGGAGCTCGTCTCGGACATGTGGTTCTCAGCCTCGCGAGGATGGAACTCAAGAACTTCTACAAACACGTGATGCCGGTAGCCGACTACTTCGATCAGAGCAACATGCTCATTGCGGTGAGTCTATTTTGGATTAAAACAACTTTTTATCAAGAACATTGTACTGTAATTTGATACACACTTTAACGCAGACCGATTTTTCAACAATTTAAAATCTTTTGGGTCTGGGGCTGTTAATAAAACGAAGTTTCTACTATACGAAATATAAAACCTAAAAAAAATATGATTTAACAGTTTAGGATAAAGGATTTGGTCGTTTATCGAAAATCCAATCCAATCCAACGAGTATAAAATATTTTAACTGCAACTATGTATTAAATATTTGATGTTTCATTTCGTATCAGTATTATTCTAAATAATATGAAAAAATAATATAACTGTTAACTTACCTGTTAATATTATCTAAATTGTACTTAAACTAATTTTAAATAATAGTAATCAATAAACTAACGTCTGTAAGGTCTTGGACGGGTATATTGATATATAAAATACACACTCCGATCATTTAAAACAGTTTTATTTAAAACTAACGTAATATAATTTAAAAAATCCAAATTCCTGTAGAATAACAAAAAAATAATATTTTTTTGAATAATAGAGTTCGTTATCTAATTTGGCAACCCTTATTGCTATGACAACATTGCATTTGAAAAGTCATTTTGATTGACGCGCTTAACAAACGGTAGGAAAGAAAAGGTAAATCGATTTTAATATTATATTTAACACAAGGTATTGTTGACAATATAGAAATTGCATTATCTAGACACGAAAGTACTTAGAAGTCCTAAATATTATAGCAAAATAGACTGTAGTTAGGTGGTAGATTTGTAGTTTCAAAGTTAATTTGAAATGCAATAACTTTACTGCAGGTGGTATTTTAGATTGGTATAAAAATATCAACGGCCCATTAGCTCAGTTGGTTAGAGCGTCGTGCTAATAACGCGAAGGTCGCGGGTTCGATCCCCTCATGGGCCACATGAATTGAATGATGAATTAGTTTTTAAAAGATAAACATTTTTCATAAGTTCCAAAAATCATAACAGCAAACGGTTAAACAACAATATTGTATAGATCGCACGTACTGACAGTCGTCTGTGTGTGCGTGAGTGTTTGTATGTGTGTGTTATGTCTATATCGATAAAAATTATAAAAGAAACAGCATCCATTCATTCCATCTAAAAGAAGGAGAGCTAAGATTTACATACACTTTACTTGATGAACATTTTCCTTCTTGCAAGTTGGTAAAGAAAGCTCTTTAAGAGAAAGTTCTGTTTTATCCCTGTTTTAAGTAACTAGGATTAGAATAATAAATAAATCAAAATCTCAAATCATATTACATTTACAACTATGAAGCAGTAATCCATTAAATGTTAAACCGTTAAAAAGGAAGAGGAAACCTTGTTTTTCCAAACTCCGATATTATATTTACCATAGTTCTTGATATGTTGTATGGGCCTAGTGGAATTAAAGGAGTGGACTCTGACAGATGCAGATTGTCTGAAGACGGTGTATCACCTGGAATTAGTTTAGAAGAATACCGAAGTTCAACATACGAGTAACTCTAACCATAAAGAAATTGTTATAGCTATATGGGAAAGTCTATTCTTTATGGTTTTATGTTACGATATAAATTTAAGAAGATAATTGCTATCTAATATAATGAATTATATTACTCATAGCAGCACTATATTAATATTTATGGTGAAGTAACAACCGACTTTACAAATATTCAGTTGTCAAATTTACCTATTTGACACAATACTTAAATTTAAAAAGTTATCATAAAAAGAATGTGGCCCATGAGGGGATCGAACCCGCGACCTTCGCGTTATTAGCACGACGCTCTAACCAACTGAGCTAATGGGCCTGTTCAGATCTTTCAATACATACTGACATAACTCACATATTGATAATACTATCTTTATTATAAGAAATAAATGACTTAAAGTTATAAATTGTTTCTATTTTATATAGAAGTTGATTGGTGTACTAACAACTTTAAATAATTATATAAAGAAGTCTCTGTCTGGTTTTTCATACGCTTCATGTGATCATTTCTTTTTTTTGATATTCCATGTAGACACTGCTACGGGATACGATGATATTACCGTTACGTAGTTCATCTACGCTTACGTTACATATATACGAGGGGAGGTCCAAAAGTTCGTGGAATGAAAGGGATCTAAATAAATTAAAACAACAAAACTATTTTTCCTTTTCAATATAATCACCCTTAAACTCAATACATTTATTAGACCTATGAATAATTTTTTCTAAACCACTATAAAAATATGTTTTATCTTTGCCGTCAAAATGAGCCGAAATTGCCTCCCTTACCTCATTGTCGTCGGAAAATTTCCTTCGCCTTAAGTCTTTTTTTAAATTGGGGAATAAAAAAAAGTCACTTGGGGCCAGGTCTGGACTGTAGGGTGGGTGAACTAGGGATTCGAACCCATGCGTGTGCAGAGCAGCCATTGCAATTCTGCTCTTGTGAACCAGCGCGTTGTCTTGAAAGAGCAACATACCCTTTGTCAATTTTTCTCGCCGCTTTTCCTTGATGGCATCCTTTAATTTTTCTAATATCGTTGCGTAGTATTCTCCTGTTATAGTACTTCCCTTTTCTTTGTAATCAATCAAGATTATCCCCTCACAATCCCAAAAAACAGTAGCCATTATCTTTCCTGCCGACTCCGTCACCTTGAATTTCTTTGGCGGTTGTGTCCCCTTTTTTGCCATTGCATGGACTCTTGTTTGGACTCAGGCTCAAAGTGATGAACCCATGTTTCATCTCCCGTAACAATTCGGTCCAAAATCTGTGCAGGTTTATCTCCACACAACTCCAAAAAATGCTTCGACGCATCGACGCGCTGCTGAAACGGCGTGAGCATTCTCGGTACCCATCTTGTACTGACTTTTGTGTGTGTCTGATACTCCAACTAATGCAGATAATTGTTTTTTCTTCAAACGGGCATCCTCTAGTACAATTTTCTGCACTTTTTCGACGATGTCCGATGTGGTGGCCTCAACTGGTCTTCCTGAGCGGGGGTCGTCTTCAATTGACTCTCGACCATTTTTATAAAGAACATGCATGCCACTTGTAAATAATTGATTTACTAGGGCACTGTTCCCTATAAACGACTCCCATTTCATTCAAAATGGTTTGAGCGTTCTTTCCTTGCTTAGTAAGGAATTTTATCACAGCGCGGTGTTCAATTTTCTCCAGAGTTTCAGTTTTCTTCCGGATTGACTTGTTCAGCAGGCGACTGTTCGTAAACGAATGACGTAGGGTTAAAACTCGGTATTTATACTAATGATGAGTTTTCGATTCGTATGAGACCAAGCGAGTGCCCCTACCCCCGCTCCATCCTCTCCATTCCACGAACTTTTTGACCTCCCCTCGTATACGTCGAATATTTATTGGTTTTAATCAAATATAACATCTTTTCATTAATAATAAGATTATAAAGATTCTGATACATTAGTGTCAGATCTCTTTGAAACCTAACGAAATTCAGGGTTAAGACCCGAATTTGTCGTGTTGACTTCGAAGTAGACCAGCACTGCCTTTTAACTGCGATAGTATTCTCTGGCAAGGCTAGTAATCTATTAGAAGTCGATCGGGAAGCTAGCTGCTCTATAGTATTTTGTTCGAATAAGTCCTAAAACTTCATTCCTATTTCGAGGCCTCCTCTATCTCTTCTTATATAATCTTCTTCTAATGCACTCGGCACGTCATCTTTACTTATGTGGTCTTTTAAATCGGTTCCCTCACAGCTGCCTCTCTTCATTCTATAGAAGAGTGACCAGGATACGGTCTTCATCTAAATAACTTCTGCTCTAGTATAATCATGTGGAAAAACAATACAATTATCCATAAAATATAATCTTAAATCGCACAAAAGATCATCATGCGCTATTTTCACTCACGCCGTTGTTATATTATGAAATAGGTAATACTTACCTCAGTGACATGTAAGCTTCATGGAAGGATTGACTAAGAACACCAAGTGAGATGTCCTTTAAAAATTTGAGGGAGAGAGAGAGAAGGAGAGGGAGGGAGAGAAGAGAGAGCAATATATCGAACATGCATGCGTAAATTTTACGCAAACTATCTTTCTTTGAAGGAGATAATGGTATACGAAAAAATATTCAGAGTTTAATTACTATGAAAACTAAAAAAAATAGTGGCCCATGAGGGGATCGAACCCGCGACCTTCGCGTTATTAGCACGACGCTCTAACCAACTGAGCTAATGGGCCTGTTCAGATCTTTCAATACATACTGACATAACTCACACATTGATAATACTATCTTTATTATAAGAAATAAATGGCTTAAAGTTATAAATTGTTTCTATGTTATATCGAAATTAATTAGTGTACTAAAAAAATTTAAATAATTATACAAAGTAGTCTCTTTGTCTGTTTTTTTATATACTTAATGTGAACATTTCTTTTTTGATATTCCACATAGACGCTGCTACGGGATACGAAGATATTACCGTTACGTAGTTCATCTACGCTTACGTTAGATATATATAAGTATATCTATTGATTTTAATTAAATGTAACTTCTTTTCATTAATATGTTAATGTATGTTTAAGTATTTAACCCTGGAAAGTAAATTAAAACATAACATTATAAAGATTCTGATACATTATTGTCAGATCTCTTTGAAATCCAATGAAATTCAGGGTTAAGGCGAGACTTTGTCGTGTTGACTTCGAAGTAGGCCAGCACTGCCTTTTAACTGCGATAGTATTCTCTAGCAAGGATAGTATTCTATTAGAAGTCGATCGAGAAGCTAGCTGCTCTATAATATTTTGTTTGAATAAGTCCTAAAACTTCATTTCTACTTCGAGTCCTCCTCAATGGCTATCTCTTCTTATATAATCATCTTCTAAGGCACTCTGCACATCAGCTTCACTTAAGTGGTCTTTTAAATCGGTTCCCTCGCAGATGGCTTCTTCTTTCTCTAGAAGAGCGATCAGGATACGGTCTTCATCTAAATAACTTCTGCTCTAGTACAATCATGTGGAAAAACAATACAATTATCCATAATATATAATCTTAAATCACACAAAAGATCATCATGTTTTGTTTTCACTCATGCCGTTGTTATATTATGAAATAGGTAATACTTACCTCAGTGACATGTATGCTTCATGGAAGGATTGAGTGAGAACACCGAGTGAGAAGTCCTTTAAAAATTAGAGGGAGAGAGGGAGAGGGAGAAGAGAGAGCAATATATCGAACATGCATTCGTAAATTTTACGGTAACTATCTTTCTAGGGTGAAGGAAATAATAGTATACGAAAAAAATATTCAGAGTTTAATTACTATGAAAACTAAAAAAAAATTGTGGCCCATGAGGGGATCGAACCCGCGACCTTCGCGTTATTAGCACGACGCTCTAACCAACTGAGCTAATGGGCCGTTGACAATATTTGTAAATGTAGCTTCAGATACTCACTTATGATAACTTTAACATAATTTACTGAAAGTATTACAAAATTTATTACATATATTAAGTTATATTATAGATAAAATAGGATTTTTTTTAACGTTTAATACATCACTTGAAGTATTTAATATACAGGGTGTCCAGTAAATAATGGATAACCTCTGAAACACTAATAGTAGAACTAAAGGCAAGCCAGAAACCTTATACTGCTAGAAAAATGGCGCTTTAAAAAAAATCTTTATTTTTTGTTTGATTTCATATTTTTACTCGTAACGAGCTTAAGTTCGTTCAAATAATAATTATTTTTATACTTAAATATTTATTATTAATCGTATCAGTGAATAACTATCAAATAACATAGCTAACTGTAGTATTTTTTTCAAAAAAATATGTTAAACTATTGTTTTTAATATTATTATTATTATTAATGTATTATTAATGTGTAAAATGAGATAATTATTTAATACTAGCAAAATTAAAAAAACATACAATAAAACCAAAAAAATGATTTTTAATTGATATTTATTGCATACACATTACAATAATTTGCACCAAATGTTCAAATTGTCTGCCCCCCATCCTGATACAGGCGCTTGACCTCGATCATATGGAGATTTATGCCTTATTATTTGAAAACTTTGATCTGACCCATCATTAAAGATATTTTTGTCGTGACCATGATTAAATAATATGATATAGGGTTTTAAGGAAAACAAAAGTGTGATAAAAATCAAAAGTGTTTACTTATTTTCAAATCTCGATTTTTACTATCGTACATCGTACTATTAATAGGTGTACATACATTTTCTGTCAAAACCAGAAATAGAAACCCTACGATACACACAACGAACAGCATTACTTAATATAGATTTCCCCAAGAATTTATAAAATAGGACCCAAACTTCGATGCTTATTTGCTGATTGACAGGACGTGACCTCAACCAAACTTTACATTTAATAAAGTGTAAGAATTGGTCGAGGGTTGTAATTAAGACACCTTTGTCAAAGGCACAAGGGCACAGATATATCCTATCACCATTTTCATCATTTTTAAAAATTAATGTAAAAATTCACGATGAAACAAGATTACAAAAAATATAATGACGAAAAATTGTGCTCCAAGTTCTAATGATGCTGCGCAAGAGAATAGCAACGTAGTCTTTCTCTTTGCGTCATGGTTTTTGGAGGAGGGAAGGGGGTTCACAATTCACAAAGCCCCATTTTAGTGAAAATGGAGTATAACGTAGAAAACTTAACTCGGGTTGTGAAACCTCTTAGCAGTACACTTTTTAATAATGTAGGTACAGTGAACTTCTTATCAAAATACCGCACTTTGTATTATTGTAAAACTTATCAACGAAATACCAATCAACGATAATAAAACAGATATTATTATATCTACATAACAAGATAGTATTATTTGCATATTATATATATTATATGTATATATGTATATATATAAATATTTATTTGATTGTTTATTTTATAGATTATAATGTTTATTTACCCTGATTTTTTCTATGATGAAATAGATTAATATGTACTACCCCGTGCCTTCTCTAATTGTCATAGTTCATCAAAGGTTGTATGTAAGTGATTGCTTTAAGTTATAAAACCGGCAGTGAACGACTTTATGTGAAAAAAAATATATAATATTACTATGTGTAATAAAGTTTTAACTAAGCAACTAAAATAAAAAACTTTCAGACCTTCCTTTGCATGCAGTTTGTATTACTCAATGAATAAGTTTGCTAATTTAATGACCCACGAGCGAGTGAATGCACGAATGAGATCTGTAAATTGTAATAAACTAAAATGAATAAATGGGATTTGTTTTAATGTTTGTCCATCTGTCGGTTTAGTTTGGTAATCTCTGAAAAGGTTGGACCGAAATTTAACATGACTTTTCCTGGTAGCTGATGTTATAAGTAACTTAGTACTTTTATTTTAAAAAACGCAGACGCAGACATAGAATCAGCTTGTTTTATTAAAATCTGATTTACTTCGTTGATTATATTAATGTTAAGGAGATTTTAAAATAAACGACAATATATAGACGCTTTATTTAATTACTTATTGGATTGTGACGAGTTTGAAAATATATCTAACTTTAATCTGATTATTAATGTAGATAACGATTAAAGGTATTAATGTATTAAATATATTAATGTCATCCGTAGTTGGATTTGAAGAGTTTACTTTTAATAGATATTGAAATTTAAAAAACAATATATTGTAAAATTTTTTCCTTGTCATAACACAAATATCTCTTCAGTACCTTAGGATGTGGAAAAAATGGAAAAATTTGAAATATAAACGTTATGTACCTACTATAATGTTTATGAAAAATATATCCTGTTTTTCATAACCAATAAACATTAAGTCAAAGTTTAAGATGAGATAAGGCTTTTTTTCTTTATAAGTCCTTCAATGATAGGTAATTAAATTGTTTATTCATATGAAATCACATCTATACTGTATAAGGTTTTGTTTTACACAGGTGTAAGGTAATATAACAATAGCTATTGATTCTTTTAAAGTCTAAAACATAACTAACACACATTAGTTCTACATTATTAAAGTCTAAAACATAACTAACACACCAACTCTACTTTATAGAGAGCGTCAAGCTGCACTCGGCGTGGAAACAAAAAATATATTTAGGTAATGACTCTACGACCGGTTTTCTTATTTATAGATCTCTATAAATATCTGTTAGTAGCTAGAGTTATTGATTTTATATTTCAATAACACAATATTTTCATAAGTCATTCTTATTTATATTGAGGGCTTATGATTTATTTGTTATTTTTTTACTTGCCTTGCTTATTTCGTTTGCTATCTTTTTTATATTTTAAAGTATCATTTGGTTACATGACTTACATACAAGTTACATTAATTGAAGCTTTATTTTAAGTTGAAGAGTGTCTTTACAGAAGGGCTTATTTCGGCAAGTATGGTATCAATAGTCCTGACTCATATTTGATACACAAGTGATCAGTATTGATTCAAAATGGAAGAGATATAAATAAACTAGGGGCGCCAACAAACCCTCAATTTCGACTCGCTGGGCTCGTGAAATCTCGGGTGCCGTTTGCATATTGAGCGAAGCGAGGCCAGTGTATTGACTCATCGTTGCCCATTGATTTCAATGGGATATCAATTTTTTAACATGATATAAAAAAATATATTTTTTTTGATGACATTTTACATTTTTTTTTAACCACCCCCTAATTTGTGTCTTTTTGATTGCAAATTTTCATAATTTTCCGTCAAGTAGTTTTCGAGCCAATTCGTGACAAAGAATGTAAAAAGTCTCCAGTAAAACGCTCCTCTCACTTCGTTCGCTTCGCTCAATAAAATAACCCCTTTACGTGTACATTTATGTTTCAACAAGATATATAAAATATTTATACAATTTATACAACTGTTTTTATATCAAGGCCTCGTTCAATTCTTTTCGATATCTCGTTATAATTTAAACCATCAAAAATAAAATGTTACCTGCAACTGCAGTGTAAATTTAATATGAATGTATAATCCATAAATAATGGATTCTATTACAGCTTGTAATATACACGCGATCACAAATATTAATAACATCACACAATACAAGTCTTTATGTATTTACGATAGGATATAATATCGTATGAAGTTAAATAAATTTTACCAATTACCGCCACCTTCATGCATATTTGACAAAGCAAATACATGGTTTAAGAGCTTAGATATATCGATATATATCGATATATCGACAGAGACGTTTAGCTTAACCCAAGGTCACATTACATACATTATTATCTGAATAAAGACTCGTTTAGACCACACTAATTAAGATCGGACACGACAATGATATTCGTTTTACACTATTAGTACTTTAATTTCTAGGTAAAATTAATATTTCTAACTAATTTTATTTATATTTATAGTACAATTACGTATCATATCAATATTAATTATTTTTATTTTTTCTTTTGTCACATATTCCTAAAATAAAACTTAGATTTTTACAAAAAACATTATCTTTGCTAAAACATCGTCTCGATAAAAAATGCTATAAAATGTTGAATAGAAGAAAGAACACTAGGTGTCTATTGTACAACGGATTTCATATTAAAACTACTTTCACATAAACACTGTTAAAAGGAAATTTAATATGTTGTAAATTAACAAGTGAAGTCTGAATGAGTTCTTTGAAGGCACGATGATTCAGAGAAATCGATGACATTGTTTACTTTAATAATAAGGTTGTTGTATGAAATAGGTATTTCAGTGTTTTAACCACAGACTAAATTAAATATGTAGAACAAAGCCTGAAAGTGGTTCACAATATATAATGTTATGAATAATTGATAGTGTATGGTGGACTTAATTCTTATGTTAGTGTAATCCAATGGTATACCACGTGTGACCGTGCAGGTGTAACTTTGAAAATTTAATACGATTATTATTGCTATAGTGAATGATACATAAATAAGCATTTTTGTCACACGTGTTCAATACCATGGTGTAGAGCAATGAATTAGTGATTTTTTTATTGAATTTATTATTAATTCTTGATTGTTGTAATTAGGGCATTATAATAAGCTTTTTTTATATTGGTGTTATACTGTGTACTTTGGCTTTAAATGTTAACAGGCCCATTAGCTCAGTTGGTTAGAGCGTCGTGCTAATAACGCGAAGGTCGCGGGTTCGATCCCCTCATGGGCCATTTTTTTTATGTTTTTTGCTTTCTATTACGTCGTAAATATCGTAATAATTTTTTTATTAAGTCAAGTAATAACTGTAACTTCGGAAACTCTGTGTAATGATGGACTTGACACTATAATTATGGATTTTAATAATAACTGATGTCGCTTATTGCTATCAAAATCTATACATATAAATAAAATTGAATAGTATGTTTGTAATTCCTAATTAACAGCTTTTCACTAAATGCATATGAAAGAATATACGGTACTTAAAAAAATACTATATAAATAAAATTCAATAGTATGTTTGTAATTTCTAATTAACAGTTTTTCACTAAATGCATATAAATATATACGATACTTTTAGTTTTTTTATATTTTTCTGTCTGTCTGTTTGTGCCTGCTAATCCCTGAAACGGTTGGACCGATTTTAACAGGACCTTCACTGGCGGATACCTGATGTTATAAGGAGTAACTTTATTATAAAAAAAGAGATACCACACGAACGAAATCGTGGGCACAGCTAGTTATATATCAAATTATCTAAATATTGGATCTAAAATGTATTGGGATTTGATAAAATATTAAATTTGTTGCGTCCTTGATTTAAAAACTAATAAACATAAATAAAAAAAATGTATCGCAGTCGGTAGGATTCGAACCTACGCTCCCAGAGGGAATCTGATTTCTAGTCAGACGCCTTAACCGCTCGGCCACGACTGCTGTGAGAGAGAGCTTCAAGTAAACATTATATTAACATCATATTAATTCTAAACTTATTTAATTTAAAATACAAGTGTAATAAATAAAACAATTAATTTCAGTTCAACATTAAAATAATAATATTTATACATTGATTTATTTTAACGTGTTTTCTAAAGTGAATGAATCTCATTCCATATTTTTTATACCTTGTGGCAATTACTGTCTCTTACCTGTTTTAAAGGAAAGTTGTATTAGTCAATTACACTGGACATACAAATTAAAAACGATTGAACTGTAGTATTGTTATAATATATTTTTATGATATTTTATTAATACTGTATTTGCTCCTAAACTCTACCAGATATAATAAATATTTGTTTCAAAATATATATATTTTGATAAGATTAGTACGTTTCTTTGGTAGAATATTTTAAATAAAATTAAATAAAAATTTAGAATATTTTAAATAAAACTAAAGAAAAATAAGACAGTATTTGTTAGCCACTAATAAAATTTAACGTCATTTCTATTTGTATCATTTACATAATTAATATATTTATTTGTAATTATTGCAAAAAAAAAACAAAAATTAAAGTCTCCTAAATAACGATATTTAGGAGACTTTAATTTTTTTATTCTGTTGCGATGAGAAAAGTCAAATAAATACATGTTTTGTTAAAACTACAATGACCTTATTAATTTTAAATTTTCTTTTAATTACAATTTAATGTTCTGTTTTAGGATCGACATTTCTGTAATATTAAAATATTGGTTATTACGATATATCTTTATGACCGTGTTTTATTTCTAATTCACGGAACTGGAGGTCGTAAAAATTCAAAGAATTTTATGTTACTTTTAGGTGAATGGCGAGCGAAATCCAGAAGAAGTATATAAGGATTTCCGGGCTGCTGTGCTTCAGATTCTTGGAGCGGTGGAAGATCAGAACATGAATGGAGTCGGCGTTGGAGCTCGAGGTATGTCTGGTAGTTGCTTTAATAGTATTTATTTAGACGTTATATCAATTTATAGTTGTGAATATAAAATCCATTGTTTTTAGGTATACCAGGTGAAATAGTTGGTGTTGAGCCCGCTCCAATTAGGGATCATGATACTAGACATTTAGTTGCTGAAGATATAGACATTGACGACTCATTGTCAATTGAGCCAGTCAGTATCGTGCCAGCGGCAGTCACAGTCGCGCCAGTGCCAAGATTCGTGCCAGTGAATGGCAACGTTGCGAATGTTGATAGGGTTGTCAGTTCAAGAGTAAGTTTTAGTAAATTTCGTTGTGATTAACTTTGCTCTTAAAATTTTTATGTTTACTTATATGTAATTATTATACCTTTTTCTAAGTTTAATGTACGTCCCCCAGCCGGAGTTAATAAGAGTACGTGGGTCATCCACCACTCCACCGACGTTATGGGTGGTGGGCGGCCCCGGGAGCAATAAGGCGGAGCTGTGCCAACGAGCCGTGGAGCAGCGACAGGGATGGGTTCATTTTAGGTGATACTTTTAATTTGGATTGTACTTATAAAAGGAAGAACTCTAGTTGTAGAACGTAGGTCTTAAAATAAGGCATTTATTTATTGAATATTTAAATTAATTTATACTATAGGTTTTGAGACATTTTGTATTTGTATACACAGTGTCGGCCAACGTCTCCGTGTGTTGGCGGACGCTGGTGGTGGTGCTGCATCAGATGGTGCGTTGGCCCGTGCTGCTGTGAGCGGTGGCGAGCTGGTTCACGAACTGGCCTCTAGGCTAGTGAGCAACGCCGTTCACGACGCCACTCGCAGCGGACATGGTCTCGTACTGGACGGATATCCCAGGGACTTGGAACAGATGAACCGGTTTGAAAGTGAGGTAAGCTTTTATTTGTTACAGTGCAATAATTATCAAAAATGTTTTAATCATTATTTGAAGCTTAATTTCGAGTCACTTCCAATGTATTTACTTATTGATCAGCATGTCTCCCATCTTCTAAACTTTATTACGATAAAGTTAATGTAATGATTTATTAAATTTCAGTTCAAGGTTGCTCCTCGTATGGTACTCCTGGACTGTTCCAAGCTGCAGCTGGGTCGAGGTCGTCGCGATGACTCCGTGGCTGCGTTCAGAAGACGACTTGAAGTATTCAGGGAATTGAGCCTGCCCATGCTTAAGAACTTGGATCAGCAGCACCGGCTCGTTATAGTAGGATTAGATTTATTTACATTTATATATAAATCTAAAAGATCTCTCAAGAAATTACGACGCTAAATTGTTTTTTCTTTTTCTTGTAACTATTTATTGATTGGTGTGTGTGTGTGTGTGTGTGTAATAGGTGGATGGGGACACAGACTCCGCGGACGTTCAGGCCGAGTTTACGAGAGTTTTAATTGAAGAGATGGAGAAAGCTGAAGCCATCTCCAAAATACCGCAGCCCGAGATCGACACACCACACACTGATATACTTAACCACTACGACAGCAGAGGTAGAGGACCACAAGATTTTGATTATTAATTGAATTTCTAAATATAACTAGAAAAGTAAATTCAAACAATATATGTAACGTACTAAGATAGAAATTATTAAAAACTTATTATTAACGAGTGTCAAATATTTAAATATCATTATAAAAAGCCTTCTTCATATAAAATATTGTTAATTCACATTCGTAGAAAGCACGGCGGTACCTCAATACACGAACGCAGTGCCCCGTGCGGGTGCGCCGCTCGCTAACGGAGTCGCGAAAAATGGAACCGCCAACGGTTTTATTGGCATTCATGCGAATAAGGTAAGGTTTTAAATTAGTTTAGTCTTTCTATTAGAAGCTATTATCCACGACTTTGCTTAGACTATTACTAGCATTATCTGCGTTTGCACTTTGTAGCATTGTAATATTATATAATCTCATTATACAAGAGCTACAAAATGACATTACTATATAGAAAATCACATATTTCTGAGGTATATCGTTAGTTCCTAAAGTTAACAGATAACCTTTCCTATTTGTGCTGGGTTATTGAAATAGTTCCTGGCTTTATAAAAAATGTTTTCCAGGTAAAACCGATGATAAACAACGTATCCAAGGTACCGAGTGTGTCCCAGATGACGCACGACCAGGTGCGACGTCTTTACGAGCAGAGCTCTGGAGAGATCACCATGAACACACACATGTAAACATATATATATATATATATATATATATATATATATATATATATATATATATATAGTCCTGTTCAGACATTGATATAATTACATTGTCCTCCTCAAGAAGCACTTCATTTTGATTTATATAGAGATATGTTTTTAGTTTTTATATAACTTAATTCGTATCCATTTATTTTTGTCTGTAGAAGAAATTTCCTGGTACTTTTTACGATGGACCAAAAACTTGGAAAATCACAATAACAAATTTTGACTTGGACCAAAATTTACTCCCTGAATCATATATCCGTGCCTGATAGTATAGATATTCGTAAGTATACCATGTATACTAAATAAGAGAGAAGGAACAAAGTCCTAAAAATAAGTTAATATTAATGACGGCATATAAACAAACTGCTATATTTTTAAGGTTTAAAGAAATTCTTTCCAATCTCTCAAGGTCTTTTCGTTAATTTACTGAAATTCTAAATGTTACATAATTAATTATGTCATAATTTACAAAAAAAATCTATATATTTTTATTGATATAACTGCTGACAGTGACTTTGTCTGCACTCCTTTGCCTCTTGTATTCTAAAACTATTTATTGTCACTTTAAAAGTATACAAATCCCTAAAATTTGAGCTAATTTTTTGTAACTATAACACGATTAAGTTTTGTATTGATCCTTAACAATTCTAACATTTCCAGGAAGCATTCTATATGTTGAGCTACTCGTAGCACACCAAATTTTATTAGTCTGGTAGTTTCGGTGTGTTATATAATACCAAATATAAAACTCCGTAAGGAGGAGAGAATTTTCCGACAACACTTAACACCCAATAATATATACCCAAAATGAATTTCATCAAAATCCGTCCAGTAATTTGTTGTGTGATGCGCGGAATAAGAAAAACAAAAATAAATGGATTTTATAATTTTGTAACATATTTAATAAATAAACATAATAAATTGAAAAGCTATAGGAAGGTAAAGGTTATGAAATGGGAAAGGTTTAAAGAAGGGGAATATGAAATAATTAATTTAAGTAATTACGAGTATAAGAAAATTGCACTCAAAGTACAGTGCCTTAAAGCACAATAATATTTTATTATACGGTTACGATTAGATTATATATACCTTAAATGTAAAAATATTGTAGTCTAGAGAAAAAGGGTATCTTAATCTATAATCTTGTATTTTTTTCGTCACAAGTTTATAATTTTATTTTTTATTTCTGTAACACGACACCAGTCTAGTCGATCCAGCCCGCACACGAGCTGCAGTCAATTGACTGAATGATGATGAATAACTTTAAGTAATTCAAGAAGATTGCAAAACTTAGCAACTAAAATCAAAACGATTTTGGGAGATTTATAAAAAAAACATTAGCAGATAAATAATAATTATAACCTTTCAAATTGTTTGTGTTGTTATGTTCTCTTAACTTTGGGGGGAAAATGCGTAGTGTCATTTTTTGTCTTTATAGAATGTTAAGTATATTTTTTTAACAATGTGAAGACTAAAGTATGAGTCATTATTCTCTTACAACATATCAAGGTGCTAGATTTTGCAACCTTCGAGAAGATTTAAAAAAAACTATTAGCTAATTATCTTACATTTATGGAAAAGTTAGGTAAAAAAGAATTACTTTACTTAAATTTAAATTAACACAATTGGACGAATTTAAAATAGTTTTTTAAGATTACTAATAAAATGTATCGTATTTACCTATATATCTTAAAAGTAAGTTGAAAAGACCAAAGGAAATAATTAAATCCTTAAAAAGAAATCATTTCTTTTTTCACTGACATTAATGAAAAAAAAAGTGACATCTTTTTTTTATTCATAACAAATAAAGGCATGAATCCGTTGTATTATTTATAAAAGTTGTATAAATCGCGAATTCTATTTAGATTTTGAAATATATAAAAACTTTTTTTAATATTAATAACTTTTCGGCTGAAGCGGACCAGTTTGTATTAATATATGAAAAAATAAGGCATTGTCGTAGGAATATAATGAAATATAATTTAGTAAGTAGGAGTAAAAATATATTATATAATAAATATTTGTATTTCTTTTATATTTTTTTTTTTCGTCGTGTATAGTATTGATTAACTATTGTTTAAATTTCTTTTTGTACATCTGTTTAAATTTCTAATTTCTATCTAATAATAATTGTATAGATATCACGTAGTTTATCACAAAACAGGGGCCAATTTAGAGTTAGATTTAGATTAGATACATCTCTTATACTATAACACTATAATCTATAAGCAAAAGAAAATATTTTAGAACAATTTATTTAAAGGACATATGAAAGAATATAATGTATATACAACTAATGTTATAAATTAACAAAAACCTGAAATCCGAATCATACGAGGCGGATATTTTTAAAGGCGCGCCATTTTGTTTTTAACTGTCACTTAAAACCGGAGAACAAATTATATATTTTATAATTGGTTTATATATATTTTATTTAATTATTATTAACAAACGCGACACATTTGTCAAATCCGTCAGCAAGTCTTTAATGTCGCCATAAAATAGTAATGTCCGTCTTTTTAATAAAGTTAATGTGTAAACACTTGCAACTTAGTGACACACATTGGTAGTTCGTAATTCGTTTATCTATATAAATAAAGCACTTTTTATTATACAGTGTTTTCTTAACCCTCATATCCATCTTTTTCTATAAATATATAATATTAAATAATTAAACTTTGTGTTCCTTGCTAAACTTTAAACTAAAGAATTCCTTTCCTTCACGAACAAGGAAGAGATGAAAGAGTTCCCATATTTCTCTTGCATAGCTTTATACAGTGAGATGTTAAGAACTACCTGATAATGAGTGGAGTTGTCGGTATGCGTTGCTACCCTTCAAAATTAAAAAAAAGACAAGGGATTTTGTACAATTGACAGTTTTCACGAGAAGATTTTCATATTTTTTTCAAGTATATTTTTAGTATTATATTATTTTTAGTATACATTTAATACCCATCCTCAGACTGTTTAATCCTTATTTGTTATAATATAACATTCTGTTAACATTTTGTAATCAGAATAAAATAGTTGTCATATCAGTATTATTGTTAAAAATTAATGAAACCACAAAATATTATAAATATCATAAAAGATTATTAATGATAATATGATTTGATTCCGTCAGTCCGTCGACGGTAGCACTGAACCTTAAAGGTCATTAGTATATTGATCCCCAAATAAAAGAGTAAAGTTGAATGACCTTATCACAATATAATATTTTTAAGTGATTCAAGGAATATTTTCATGATAATCGTTGCTACGATAAATATGTTTGTCCGTTTGTTGAAATTAAATATTTACTTCAGTGTGTTTGTTAAAGGCACTGATAATATGAAATAAAATTAAAGTGTCTATCGATTTGTATTTTAAGATTTATATATATAACTAGCTCACCCACGCGGTTTTGCTCGAATGAACTTAATGTACATCCTTACAGTGTAGATGGCGCTATCTATTTACGAAATTTATCTATTGATTAGGTTTTTCTTGGAGTTAAGGTATTTTCTCGCAGTAATAATTAATATTAATATTAATAATTATTCTATATTTTCTATTCGTGTATCTCTTTCAAAACTGTGATCTTAATCTTTTAGCTACACTTACTGTAGCAAAATAAAAAGAAGTGAAAATTAAGTAATTTCATTGAAAATAAAGTTATTGAGTTGTTTAATTCCAATAAAGATAAGTACATTGTGAATAAAAGTATTAAATATTATCGTAAAAAAACAGTGAAGGGCGCAATAATGAAAAATTAATTTAGAAATTAATTGTTTACAATTAAATATCTACTTAACGAATAGACTAATTTAGATAAAGACAAAAAAAATTCTAGTTGAAATTATATCGATGAAGACTTCTTTAATTTTATAAGGATTCATTTTATCACATGAAAATACGTATCTAAAGTGTGTGGTTATTTAATAAATATATATTAGTTATAGTTTAGTTTTTATAATTTAGTTATAGATCTAATACGGGCACAAACTTCCCACAAATGTTTTTTGTCTACATATTCTATCTCGTACAAATTCATTTGTGGTGTTAGAAATAAATTAATAAATAAAACTAGGGGCGCGAACCGGACCTCGATTTTGACACACTGCTCTCACAAAATCGCGGTAGAGTTCGGCGATGAGCGAAGCGAGTAAGCCATTTTCAATTCAGCGTTCAAAGCTAAAACCGACAGGCAAAAAATATAGAATAATCAAATATCACATAGTGATTTTTTTTACATTGAAGTCTATAGGACTGTCTTTTTTTGGTGATTATTCCTCAACGTCATGAGTTTTTTTTTTACTTTTTTTATAAACCTATAAATGTTATAATTATATAATGAGTGATTCAAAAATGCATGTGAAAATTTTTTAATTTTTTTTTATGGGGGCACCCTGTCATTTTGTTCTATTGGTTAAAAAACTTCCACCAAATTTTTTTTAGATTTTTAAAAAAGGTTTTAGGAGTCGCTACCAGGGATCAAAAGTGTTGGGTTTTATGAACGGGTAAAAAATAAGTAATAACCTATTTTATTATATAACTACAATAAAAATTTAAGGATAACTACTTTTATAACTAAGACTAGTAATTTAAGATGTTAATGTAGATTTGTTACAATTGGGGAATTTTCGCCTAAAGTCTTTGACCGCCAACAATAGGTACTGTTTCTGGTCTTCGTCTGTCATATGAAGGCGATTGTACTCTTCAATCAACGATACTCCCCTCTCAGCAGTATCGTTGATAAATTTTAGACCCTCTACAACTGTCACACATTTTTTAAACTCACAATCGTCCTTCCAGGTCTGCATGTCCTTTTTTAAAAAATCGCAGGAGATGGAGATACTTTTAAAAAACGTTAATGTGTGAGATACAAAGTCCTCCAGGTTTTTTGTTGCAATAAGGTTTTGATCCAGGATGGCTCGCTTTGGAGAATCTTCTGACCCTTCTATTTGAAGAGCTGTAACCATGTTTCGCTTAGTTTCCAAAGAAATTTGGTCGTCAGAGAAGGCCAAAGCTACAAGTTTTTCTGATAGGTACCAAAGGTGCCCCAACGCTTGTTTCATAGCAACTTTTGAAAGTGAATCATTCACTTTATTGTAAGCTAATAAATCCTTCAAAAGTTGTAAGTCATTCCTTGGCGCAGACTTGATACCAGTATTTGGCGTAAATTCGTACAGTAAAAATGCAAATTTCTTTGATTCCTTTAATTTCCCTCTTCGTCAGTTTTAGTTGTTCCCGAAAAAGATATATTTTAAAAGAATAGATGACCTTTGCCATCCCCCTTGCCCGGTGGAGACCAGCAGGCGCTCGAAAAGATACACCTTTCTCAGGTGTTCTTCCCAAAAATATGATTATCAGGTTAAGTAGTCCCTTATAATCGTACTCGTGGTTGAAACTCGGTAAGCTGGCTTTTAGCAAATAATGTCATCTTTTCGGTAACATCTGCTACTTGTTTTAGAGTTTCAGGGTCCGCAGTAGCTGCCCTAAAGTCCTCTTTTAGTATTTTAGGCCAACGTTTTTGCAGTCTTTTGAAGATTTGTATATCTGGCCTGCTAGAAGCATTCGTTACTGAAACTACGATGGCTTCAAGCACAATCTCCAAAATGTGATGCCTGCATGGAAGCCATAATAATTTTTTCTCCAGCTTTTGCTCTAGTAAGGTACAAGCTCCATTGAATCGACCTGTGTTTGATGCTGTGGTATCAAAACACATCGATTTTACTTTTTCATCCAAGCCCCAGGACAATAACATTTCATAAACAGCTGAGAATATCGCCTGCCCTCTTCCATTTGGAAGTTTTGGAATACCCAAAAGCTGTTCCACTCCTTGTCCTGATACTATAACAGGCAAGCGATCCATAACTTCATGTCCCTTTTGTCCTCGACCATTTTACCAATGAACGGTAAGCGGAACCTCTGGCTTAAACTCGCTTTTTAGAGATTCTGAGATTTTTTTTCGTCCCTGGATTCGCTGACGCCGAATAGAAGAAATGCTAACGTTATACTTCTCAGCATCACAGTCAGCGCTCTTGAGAGTCGATGTTCGTTCGAGTCAACCACAGCAGCTTTTCAATCGCTTAACTTAGCAACATCAAGACCTACAGCCAAACGGTCATCGATTAATTCTTTCCTCCCTAGTTTTCGCTGTGGCTTCGAGGTAGACGGTCCTGTCAATGGAGTACCCGGCCGACAGTCTAAAGAGGTCGAAGACGACGACATTAAAAAAGGTTGGCTATATTACTACTTACTTAAAAACTAGCTCACACTCTATTGCGAAATTACAACTTTAATCTTTAAACCCTTTCTGTAGCTTAATAATCTGAAGACTGAAGAGGTTAAAAAACTTGGATAGAGGATATGTACCAGTTACCTAATGTACCTTGTTTACACTCAGGTACAAAAATACACAAAGGCACCGCCATTTTGGTTCCCAAGGGGTGCAACCCCATTACCGTATGTAACGCATTTTTCAAAAACTTTAATGGATGGTAGCGACCCCTAAAGTTGACTTAAATAAAAAAAATAAAAATATGGGTATATTTTTTTTCATATTGGAACCATATAAGACGGTGCCCCTATAACAATTTAAAACTAGGATTTTTTGAATCACCCTAAATATATATATGCTATAAATGTGCAAAACTTCATGAAGATCGGTAAAGCCGTTTTCATGCCAACCCCGGACATGGGATACAAAAAGTCTCATATAGAGCTTCGCTCAATTAATAGGTATACCCCATCGGATACTTTTTGTAGATCTTTTTAGTCCTATAATTCATTAATACTTAATTTCATCTTATTTTTAACCATTTAAGCAGCGCAGGTGATGAAAAAAAAAATTAGGACGCTGTTTTGCGCCTTTTTTAACATAAGCTGTTTTTTGCTAAATTATAGGCTATATTACTTCCTCACAACGTAGCTTTTTATTAATGAATAATGGTTAAAATCGATCTAATCGCCTTTTGATTCAAACAAAGGAAATATCTTTCCTCTTTATAATATTATAGATAATATGAATTGCATAAATAATCCTATTAAATCTAAAAAAAAAACTTGTGTCACAAAAAACAAACAAACAGATGTATACATCTGTTATATAATGGCACCGTCAATGGCAATGGCAATTATATATAATGGCACCGAGAAACAGAGAGGCATGCAAGAAACTAAGAAAAGATAAGAGATAAACAAAATAGTGCTATGATTATGATATTTGCAGCTTGGAAGGAGGAATTTGAAATTTTGAAGTTATGTCAAAAACATGTTAACTGAAAAATGTAATTTTGAAATAACATAAATTGTTAATAAATATCTCTTGTAAAATAAATAATAATATAAATTACTTACGCATTAAGAATACTTAATATACTAGATACAGAAAATCTCAATATCTGATAAAATTATTAGTGATTGTAGCATTCATTATCTGTGCCAGTTCCCGCCCTCCATTTTGTCTGAAATTTTCCCGCTCTGCCAGCTCGGCTGTTTGGCACAATTTCCCGTGCCCTTGACCGAATGATTAAACCGCAGTTGCCCAGCAGAGCTCGTGCTAGAAACACGTACACCGTTTCTATTTATAAATCGCGATATTTAAAAAATGGTAAGTATTCATATTGTTATATAATTAAAACAATATTGTATTATTATTTAATATACGTTTTTCATTCCCTCGTTCCTGACCGATTAAGAACGGATTGTATAACATTGCGTCATGGGCGTGTTATTAATAACTTAAACCTTAAATAAAGCGTTCAGAAATCATTTTTTATAGAAAACTACTATACTACTAAAACTAAATAACAATTTTGAAGCGATTCCTTTTGTTTGATAAAGTTTAATTGATAATTATAAGTATTTGATATTTGAGTGTTTTATATTATCATAATTTCACTGCAATTTGATAAATATATACAAAATTATTATAGCTATAGTATAAGTTTTAATTTTATTTCGTGAATTTTTGTATTGTGATTTATTTAAGTACGGAATGGATCATACATTGTAACAACAGTACACTGCATTATAAATATAATACAATTATAAATACAATATTTAACATTAACGTTTGAATTATATAAAACAATAATAATATTATATGTAAACGCGAGTCCAAGATCTGTGTTTTAATTTGCTTCATATTATATAACAGGCAGTATTAATTGAATATTCATAATTGCAAAAAAAATAAGAATTTGCTGCACTCCGATAAGTATCTTGTGATAATTCCGTCCGTCATGTCGCTGATATTATGATATAACGTGAGATTGGCGTTACTGATTGACTGATAAATAAATATTGTTGTTAATAATTCTCTTTTATTTACAAATATCTTATTATAAATGGTTATTATACTTATGAATATTGATTTAAATATAATATTTAATATTATTTTTGTCGTATTTTAAGATTACGAAAACAATAGCTAATTTAGATCAACCATGAAATGACTTTTCTCAGTAGCTGTAATATTCTTGCGCAAATTCAAGTCGTGTTGTTATGGAAATAAAAATAAAATAATCAGCAAAATATATTAATAGAAATCGTTATACTACACTGTACATATAAATAAAGTTGAAGCGTCTGTTTGTAACTACAAATTAACAGCTTTATACTAAATGCATATGAAAGTATGAATTACATTAAAACATAGTTTTTATTGTTTTTTCTGTTTGTTTGTTCTGGCTTATCTCTGAAACGACTGGATGGATTTTAACTAGTTACACTAGCTGATAGCTAATATTATAAGGAGTAACTTACGCGACTTTTATTAAATAAACATTCCAAATGAAGTTCTGCGCACTAGTACACTAAAAATAAGTGGGAACTAAAAACCTTTGTATATATTTAATTTTATGACCAGGTTTATTTATAAGCATATTTTTTGGAGCTTTAAAAACAAATAAACATTAATATTGACGTAATTGTTGTAAGTTTTACCGAAATATCCAGCTGAAGCGGGCAGGAATAACCTGCCAACTGGCATTCAGACCACTCGTGTGCTTCAATTTATTAGTTTCATTCAAAAAAGCAAGGTTAATTCATTTATTTTAGAATTTTCATTAAATTTATTGTTCTGTTTTTTTAACAATGACAATTTTTATATCGTATCCGAATAATCAAAAAGTATTGTGGTGAATCATTTCACTTGTGTGTATATTTTAAGTTTTTATTTAAATGAAAACCTGTAGAGTTGAAGAGAGGCTTGTAAAATTAAAGTTTCTGTATAAATTGTTCGTGTTTGTTGTGGTTCTACAACTCAAGTGTGGAAGTTACTGGAAGACGTTCTTTAATAAGGTACTGCAGTGCTTGTTACGATTTACTTATTATATTAACTCATTCGAGTCTGGCAAATTTTCTACGTTTCTATCTCTGAGTATCGGCTAATATAATGAATTTCTGAAGCTGGTTGCCGCAAACTTGTAAAGTATAAAATAACAGGTATAGAATTTGAAATGACATGAATTCACGTCAGCGGTCGCGAATGTGGTAAGGCATAAATTACAACAATTAAGTTTCTTAAACCCCTGAAGGTTTTCAAATCTTACTGTTAATCTTATGACGAAATAGAAATATGGTACTATGTTATACTTAGTCAAAGTTCGTTTCTTGGTGGAATTATTGTTTTTTTCTCGATTTTATAATTCTATTTTAACACCCATTTCATCAAAATCTGTACATACGTACAAATAATAATTTATGGATATTATATTTTTAAATAATATTTGATTAATATTATAATCATATAGTGTTGTTAGCTGTTGTGATTTTCTGGCGGTTTTCCAAAATTATAACATAGAACAAACATAAATGTATGTTTGTTTTTGTATTACATAAATCTCCTGCCTTCTATAAAAATTATAAGCATTTATATTTTGCTTTCTAGTTTTCTAGTTGTATTGCAGTATGAAAGAAAATGAATGTTTTTCTGTAATAAAAAATATCTTATATTTTTTTTATTTACTTTACGTTTCTTCTAATCTTTTAAATAATAATTTTATTTTTAACTTTGAAATATGTAAAATTATTTTAGCATAACAATATCAACCATCACTTAACGTATTACCAAAAAATAATGTCAAAATGACAGTTCTGACTTGCATAATTTAGTTCCGCCCATAAACAAATCATGTAAAGATTTTAACGAAACAAAAAGAGATAACAAAATAGAAAGAGAGAGAAATACTGTTACTCAATGTTCACGAAAATAATCTTCTTTTATCTTCCTTAGCAATAAGCTGTTCGGTAAAACAATATTTTAATACTGTTTGGAAATAATATCAAGTTCCTTTAAAATTCATATTTATCGATTAAACAACCTTATAGAACGATACCATCTTGTATCATTTATATTCATGGCCACTAAATACATTAAATTAGTTCCTGATAAGTAAAAATATTTTAAGCTCTTCTATACGACCTTAAAATTCACTTTGACGTTGCGGTAAAAATCTTTGTTCTTGTCACTTTGCCAATTCCGTTGAAACATTTCAGTAAAAAGCATAAAAAAAAACATTTCATAAATTGTTTGGATATAGTCACATATATAACATATAATGGAGGAGAAAACGTGTCACCCCTGTGAGCAGGAGGTCATTCAGAAGTACCCGGCCTGCCCTTTACAGTGTATGTCGCCGAAATGCAAGGCTTATAAAGGGGTATCTTTAATTATTTTTAATTATCTTTAATTATCTTTTGAAGCGGCAAGACATGAAGAACACGATTGCCATATTTTTTAGTTTTAGTAGCTATATATTGTGACAGGAAGTGATATTTATAGCTCACACCTTAATGGAATGATAGCAACAGAATCGGATTTGGAAATCTCGAGGCCCTTTATTATTAAATATTTTCTAAATGGGAGTATTTTTTTTATGCCAAGTCGTTCAAATATTTATTATCATCAAATAAAATTTATTATGCTCCTTTCCTGTGAAGACCCCGGACAGTAGAGCCGCGTTTCCCTAAATGCGGCCCTGGATAGCATTGATATTCATATCCTAATATAACGAATACGACGCTGCCAAGTGTCATTGCAAATACCATTACGAAATACAATTATAATTCATTAAATATATTTATATACAGCCCCCAATCGACTCAAGTAAGACGCCAATAGTCTGGGTGCTCGGAGGTCCAGGGTCCGGGAAGGGTACGCAATGCGAGAAAATAATAGCCAAGTATGGCTTCACACACCTCTCCACCGGCGACCTGCTGCGGGCGGAGGTGAAGAGCGGCTCCGAGAGGGCCAAGTGCCTCACCACTATCATGGAACGGGGTAGGTTAATATAATCTACCTGAAAAGTAATTTATAGTTTTAAACTGTTTGTTATAAGTAATGCAATTTATAATAATTCATATTAATGTTTTTAGCTATACCTGTATATATTTTAAACTACTTTATATCGATATATAGTTCTGAATATTTTTATATCTATATCTTTTTTATTTTCTAAAACATAAGAATCTTTAGCTTTAAAAACAATATTACCAACATTTTAAAGTGTTACATTAAGTGTGATCATCTGTTGATTAAGTCTTAATATTATGACAGGTGAACTAGTACCCAATGATGTAGTCCTGGACCTGCTGAAGGAAGCTATGATAGCCATGTCGGAAGAGTCCAAGGGCTTCCTCATCGACGGCTACCCGCGAGAGAAGTCGCAAGGCATCGCCTTTGAGAAGGCCATTGCTCCAGTTACTGTTAGTATCTATTGATATATATATTTTTAAGCATTCTTAAATTAGATTTAGAAATTTAATATGATGAATACGAGCCGGAATGAAAAACCGCGATCTGACGTTTCTCCTTTAATATATTAACGTTAAGATTTTACATCAAAATAAATAATGTTATAATATTACATAATAACATATCTCGTTATCATCATTGGGGTTACAGATCATTTAAATTTGATTTTCAATCCTACTTGATAAAAACGATTTGATAATATTCATGATAAAGGAACATATTAATTAGAAGTTCAACGTGTTCCAGGTGATAATATACTTCGAGGCGTCATCGGAGACGCTGACCAAGAGGTTGCTGGGTCGCGCCGCTAGCTCGGGCCGCGCCGACGACAACGAAGATACCATCAAGCTGCGGCTCAAGACCTTCCTCGATAACAACGACCTGGTGCTGGCGCAGTACAAGGAAAAGCTAAGGAGGGTGAGTCACTGGAATTGTTATGCGGATGACAGCACTGGGTATGCGGTATATTCCGGTCGTGCAGGTCTCTCTCGGGAAAACGTCGACGAGTGCCGAAAGAAATTTGTGTCTTCTATAGAGACTTCCTTGGGGATGGTTTCTGAGTGGGGTGAACTGAACCACGTTCAGTTCAATCCCCAGAAGACACAGGTTTGCGCGTTTACCACTAAGAAAACCCCATTTGTCGTATCACCGCTCTTCGAGAGCACTCCCCTTATTGCCTCGCCAAGTACCAGAATACTGGGTCTCGAAATTTCGAGCGACTGTCAGTTTCGTGGTCATCTGGAGAGCAAGGCCAAGTTGGCCTCGACGAAATTAAGCGTGATCAATAGAGCGACGCAGTACTTCAATCCTGGCCAAAGACTTGCGCTCTACAAAGCGCAAGTCCGGCCACACATGGAGTACTGTTCTCATCTCTGGTCCGGATCACCCCAATATCAGCTTCTACCATTTGACCGTGTACAACGGAGAGCCGTTCGGATTGTCGGGAACCCGGTGCTCTGTGAACGGCTGGACTCTTTGGCATTGCGTAGAGACGTTGCATCTCTGTGCGTCTTCTATCGCATTTTCCACGGGGAGTGTTCCGAAGAGCTATTCGATCTGATGCCTACCGCCGAATTCCATCACCGCACAGCGCGCCATCGCCTCCAATACTATCCGTACCACCTGGATGCGTGGCGATCCTCCACTGTGCGGTTCTCAACTACATTTTTTCCTCGTACCACTCGAATGTGGAACGAACTCCCTTCGGCGGTATTTCCAGATCGGTACGACATGGGTATCTTCAAAAAACCTTCAAGGCCGGCAACGCTCCTGTAAATCCTCGGATGTTGCAAGAGTTCATGGGCGGCGGTGATCACAAATCATCTGTGACCCGCCAGCTCGGTTGCCCTCCTATTCCATAAAAAAAAGAAAAAAAAGCAAAAATCTGAGATTGCAATCTCATGGGGAAAAGGAGGCTGATAAATTAACAAAATTAGCAAGAAGTATAGGAACAGAATTATATATTTCACAATTTTTCACAGAAATTGCATATAATGTTAAATTTAAATGTGTTGATAATTTTAACGAATATTTTGACCTTAGGAGTACAGGAAAGGGAATTTGGTACAAAACTATTCAATGTCAGCCTCATCGTTCCCCGTGGTTTAGTTACAATAATTATAGTAGGTAATTTATAATAACAGCTCATAGATTACGTTCGGGTCACTAACCCTCAAACAAATTTGCATTTTTTATTATTTATTTACCTTCACGCCTTATCCCTTGCGGGGTAGCCAGAGACGACGGAGCGCCAAACGCTACGGTCTCTGCATACCTCTTTCGCCTCAGCCACAGACATCAACCTCTTCATACATGCCCTCCGGGGGGTCCTCATGTCCTCCTTTTTTATTAAAAAAGTTAATTCTGCCAACTGTGATATTTGTCGTAAGATCGATGATGTTCAACATTTACTTGGAGAATGCAGTAGAATGCAGATGCAGAGGAGCAATCTTTTGCAGAGATACACAATAAGCAAATTTGATTTAGGAGGTGTTACAAACCTACTTCGTCTTCCGCCAACAGAAGGTTTTATATCACTAATTAATATATTTATGGAAAGTTAGTATTATATCCTTCCACATATCTTTAATATACCTTTAAATTTAATAACTATTAAGTATCTATAAGTTAGGCTACGATGGGGCTGACATGTCCTAGTTCGATAAAAGTCCCTAAAAAATTAAAAAAAAAATTAAAATCTCGTTACATACATTTGCTGCAGTTCCCATTTTTAATTAATAGTAATATTAAAACAGTATTCACGTATGATCTAACATAAAAACATTCAAATGCGTTTTCAAAAAATTTTCACGTGTCTGTACAAATCTGTTGAGGTTATTTGATAAAAAGAGACAGGGATGCAGAGAAATAGAGAGAGAGAGAGATACTCGCACTCACACTCACAGCATACGACGTTTCGTTGACCCTAAAAAAAAACTTCGTTCTAGCGTTAAAAAACTTCGTTCTAACAATTTAATGTGTAGTGAAAGTGATTTTTATCCAGCTGTTAATTAATAATGTGCATCTTGGAACAAATAATTTTAAAATATTAATCATTTCAGATAAACGCAGAAGACTCTGTGGACGCCATCTTCAGCCAGGTGGAACAGATTCTAGACCCGCTCGTGGCTTAACGAGATCTCTTAGATAATTATAAAGTACGCTTAACATGGCCTCACGATCAATTATTTACTTTTATTATTATTTTAAAAAAGACTATTTTAAACTATTGCCGTTTTTTATTTAACCTTTAACAATACATTTTCTTAAATGTTATTATCTTAATGTTGGTTGTTATAGTACAACAATAAGTCACTTTATAACATTTTAAGCTCAACCAGGAAAAACTGTTCGTTTTCAATTTTGGGAACAGATTCGGGGAGAGAGGAGAAAAGGGGGATAATAATTATAAGCATGATATAAGCAAAGGGGGATAATAATTGTATCACAATTCAGTTTTCTTTTACTCCTTTTAGTTTTTTAAAAAGAAAATATCTAATCATTTTATGATAAGCCTGTTGTTAAAAAGCTGTGTAAAAATTAGTTTATAGAATATTTTCAGGATACAATATTATTTCTATATATCTATATAGGTGAAGTCTTGCTATTAAATAGCCTTATGTAAAACCGTGAATTCTCTGCATTTCAGAATGAACGTAGAATAGAAAATGGAAAAACATAAAATAGTTGAACCATTCTTCATTTATTTATTAATAACAAAAGTTTTAACATTTAAAACGATTTAACATTAAAAATAGAATTCGCTTAATATAGAAATTCTCTTACTGCTACTTTATTAACTTAAACAATTCTCCTTAAAAGTAATATTAGTTTTTCTAAAGTTGCACTTACAATTAAGAATTTCATGCGACTTGAACAAGGATCACAAATTCAGAATAACTCTTTTTAAAATGTTGTTATAAAAAGATCAATATGCTCTCGGTACATCTACAAATTAAAAATTTTAATCATTAATTATATTTTCAAGCAGTCTTTTAGCTAAATCGGTAAGATCTCCTCTTGTTCCTTCTCTCGCTGTCTCACAGCCACCGCGGTCTCCACCAAGAGGTACAGACATTTGAACTTATCCTCCTTTTCTATAGCCGGCACCGCCTGAAGTTTTTCTTATTTCATTAACTTTCCAAACAACTTACTTTTATAATTTTCAACATACGTATTATCGATTCAGGTGATGCCGGCGTTAAAACAGTTAATAACCAAGGAAAGGCAAATAGTTTTCATATATTTATTAAACATCAAACTCAACAATACTTTGCTCAAACAAAAATCAACATATTCTTAAACATTTACAGTTATATTTCCGACTTTACAACGATTATTCGGCGGATTTCCATCTGCTTTAACGCCGACGTCGCCTTCCATAAAAGCCTATGAACTTTAATCCATAATGTCAAGGGACAAATTTGATTATAATAGTTCCATTTATTAATATACATCGGTTCTATTTCACTGTTGATACGTAATTCATTCTGAGACAATTTTATTCGTCCTAATTACAAAACACCAGATAATATTATTATTTTTTAATATTTCGTTTCCCTTAAATGAAGAAAAACGACAAGAACTTTCAATGTCATCTATGTATGACACCACATATCTGTGGTGGCTACTTCCAGTTCAACGGCCACTGGTGGTGGTGGCGGGCTCACCTGCCGCCGTGCAGCCAGTTCGGCTACCGGCTGCTGCCAACTCCCCGGCCCAGACACCTCCCCCTCCACTAGCTCCATCCCCTCAGTCGCCATAGTCACTACAGATGAACTGGTGGGGAAGTACAATTATAGCGGATCCATATAGATGAATGTGAAAGTTGTTTGCATTATAGAGTTTATTATTAGACAATAAGCAGACTTTAAGCTATAGTTAAAATACATATATAAAAATATTATGGTTATGAAATATAAAAGGTTTGGAAAAAACTTTTTTCCTTCATCGACTAGAAACAAACATAACTATTCACCACAGGTATATAAGATTATCTAACCTAGTTACACCGGTTTTAATTACCCTCTATTCATAGGATGCAAGTCCTGGTCCTCGGGACCGTACCGTATGACGGATTGCCAGACCGAGGGGTCGTACTTGACCTCCTCCTCGCTGATGGCGCTGGAGTACCCTTCCTCCCCAAGCTCATCCCCCTCCCGGTACACCAGCAGCCCGTCCCCATAGTCGTGACCACGGGAGTGCTCTATGTTCTGTTGGAATTCAACGGGGATGTATATTTATGTGGGTGTGGGTAATTGTATGTATACCTACTAGTGAAACCAAGAATTGCTAGAATTGTTAACTTTTTGCACTCGAGATAGTTTCAACGCTTAAGTGGACGTTTTTGGAACAAGATCAAAAATAAATAAATACCACCATATAAGAAAATATATATAGTCATTAACGCCCACCGAAATTTCTTGAAAAAATCGAATTTTTGTATTAAATCTAAATGTCGTGAGCAATAGTCACCTTTCGAGAGGGGTTCTTTGTCTAAAATAGTAGGTATTGTCACAGATATATCATAATTGAAAAGCTAAAGCTTCTGAAACCATATTTCAGCAATATTAAATACCAGTATATTTTTTATTTACCTGAACTTCAACTCCGTCCCAACCAGCGACCGTCACGTTCCCGGGCATCACACTCATGGTAGAAGTAGACGCTGATACCATCCCCACCATCGGACCTACTCCCAACCCTGGCTGCTTGCGACCACGCCGCGATATCGTATACTGTAAAGGGTCGTGACCCTCTCGACGTATCATTTCCGGAAGGATCCGACGACGTGCATTGATAAACCAATTGCAAACCTAAAAATATTTCAACTTTTATAAATCTTAATATTCAATAATTTATCTTAAGAAAGGGAGTTGAAACTGTAGATTATTAAAAAAATATAGCGCAAACCTGTAACACGGTCAGATTAGCCTCTTGACTCAAAGCGAGTTTTTCTGCGTCGCTGGGGTAAGCATTGTATCGATGGTCATAGAGCCATCTCTTGAGTATCCTGACAGAGTTCTTTGGTAGGTTGCCTCTTCTTTTGCGCACTGAGCCAACTATGATGGCCTGGGGTGGGGGCAAGCGAGGCTGCATTACAGGTCGGACATCCGCCCAGTCATTGACGCTCTCGTTGTCTTCAGTCGAAGAAGTCGATGGAAAACGATCTCTTGCTATTCATATAAAATACTTTTTAAAGCAAACATTCTAACATAAAACATTACTTTTATCTTAAAAATAATGAAAATATAATTTTTTATGAATTCTGAATTAAAAATATATGGTTATTAATAATAAAAATTAATGTCAAATGGAACAGGCATTATTTGTCCAAACTTTTTGACTACTTAAATTGAGTGTTTAGCTTTCAAAAACTACTAACGTAATTTGATCTTCATGACTTTTATGACTGATTTCCGCAGCGTGGCGACTTCTTTCAGAATACTCGGATAATCATAAAACTCAAACTCAGGTATCTATGGCGAATGGTGGTTTGTAACGTACTGACCGATTTTTGTTTTGAAAATCGATGCGCTTTTGTGACAATTGACAACGACGTACGTCGCTTGGCACGATTATGATTTGATTATTTGAAATTTGGAAAAAAAGAATACGTTGTGGCCAGTACGACATGCGGCGGGAGGTAGCAACCAAATAGTTTTTATATTTTTCCCTTGTAGTGTCTATGTGTGTCTTAGATTTAAGACAATCTGAAAAGATAAAAAGATGTTTATTTGATAATGTGGACCACATTTTGATTATTGCAGTTAGATGTCTTTAAAATGATGCGTGAACTTTGCGACCACGGAAGCACATAGAAGAAATTTACTATTTTGTTTGATTTATTTATAAATTAACATAATCTCGAGCTTTTCCTGTAAGACAGTCATACTAAAAATTCTAATATTGCTCCACAACAGGCACGTACGTTGTTTCAAGAATTTAAATATAATTTACTTGAATAGAAAGATGCGTTATAATTTTAAAGATTTCTAACTAGGCCAGTCAGGTTGCTTTCGGAACATCTTGACGTGTTTTGCTAAGTAAACTTCAAACGTCTTATAATGTAAATACAATTATAAATTATTCTTTCTATGCTATTTTAAAGTAGATTTCTACGAAACAAGTATTACTGTCGTAAGTTGTAATTCTATCCTGTAATTTATGAATATTTTTTGTGCACCTTAATACCAAACTCAATTCGACGATAGAAATAAGCAGAAGTCGGAGAAATATGTTTTATACTATGTTTTTTTTTCTCTGAATCTGTTTTCTGGATATTTTATAATTAGATACAAACAACTTAAAAGAAAATTTGTATCGGGAGTAAACGTCACCAAAAAATACAATCCAATACGATATTTAATATAAGAAAAAAAAATACATCACAATTAACATAATCCTATAAAATCACTTTGTCTCATTGTCTATGGTATCCATGGTATCCGAGAGGGGGACGGGGAGAAGGGGGGCAGGAACAACTGCGGGTGCGGACGCGTTTACGGGCAAGGCCACTGGCGCCTCACATCTTTGACTCTTCTCTATGGTATCCGATAGAATATCCTTGAGTGTTGAAGCCAGAACTTTCGGGTTACCAGTGCTGTCCAACTGAGAAGAACAAAGTTATAAGAATTTGGGTATAAAAATGTAAATCCTATATTCAAAAACATATATACATTTTACAGAAGCACAAAATAGAAATATGAATATATTATATATGAAAGTTTATATAGAATTTGGCATATGGTTCTTTAAGGTTGGTAAGTTGGCCATTATAGAAGATAAGTCAGAAGCAAAATTAATTAATTTTAAAACCAATTTTCGTCAATAATGCGAACCGTGATAACGTGTCCACCAAACCGTTTGTGGACATTCTTCACTTTGTGCGCAGCTTCCTTCACTATCTGCCGCGCTGCGTTTATTTCCGACTCTGGTCTTCCGAGCTCTGATAATTTGTTTTGTAATCGGGTTGCAGCAACCTGATGATTATAGCTTTCGTAAGAATTCAAGTTTCAAAAACACCTATTTAACAAATAACAATTAATTGAAATAATTTACAATACCTCGTTGTCAACTTCTAAGGCTACAACTTTCTCAGGCCATTTCACCTGTCGATTAAATATATACGACATTCTGTGATTTTTCGGAAAACCAACCAAAATAAAACCTTTAGCGTCCTGGTGCATTAACATTGTTTCTTTTATCATATCTACTGTAAGTTGCTGAAAGATCAAAAATGGTATTATTGTTTGACATTAACAAAATAGTCTTGTTACATTAATTACCGTACCTCAGGAACTACCTCCTGTGCCTGTAATTTGTCCGCTATAAGACGACCTCTAGCTGTGTCTTTCTCCGCTTCTGATCTTATCAATTCCCCCGGCCTTATCATGGTGTATCCCGTTATGTTTGAGATGGTCTGCGCCACAGTCTGATTACCAGCACCGGGGACGCCGTTCACAAAAATAACTGGTAGGTGTCTTATAGGTGACATGTCGTATATCACGTCATCCTGCGTAACATTTTCAATTATCTTTCAACTTTTTAGCTTTGCAAGCATGGGTCATGTTTACTTAGATTCTATATAAATATATACAAAATTCATTCATATGTATGCAGGCTCCCACTGCCTTCTGCGTCCCTAGACTCTAGAAACAATATTTTTTTAAGACGTGACACGACAGTTTAGTTCGCAGAACTGGGAATACCCACTCCAAGAGGTTGCAAGGTCGAATCCTGCTTGTATTGATGAATTATTAATTAAAAATTTATCTCGAATCCAACATAACATCAAAACAAATAATATGTAATCAATAACAATAAATAATAATAATTCTATTTATTTATCGTAAAATTCTATAATTATTTTATATTATTATTGATGCTACAAAAATTACTATTTCGTACTTAATACACCAGAACTCTTTCTCGACAATCACACTAGATTGGTGAGTTCATCGACCCGGATATTATACACAAATTTAGACATTCCATATTTCCCTTCTAGTTAAACTTAAATTCTACCTTAGATTCTACGTTAGCGGTACTCTTATTCACTTAACGTAATTAAACCATTATTATAGCATTAAAAAAAATGTTTAGTTTACTTAACGAATCAATTTATTACCTTTTCATAACTGGTTAATTATCTCTCTCCACTTACCTCATTTGTACGTCTAGAATAAAAGCAGCCCATTTTGGTCTATAAATAATATATTTTTTAAAGTTTATGGTGGTATAATTAATTATTAATCTCAATAAAGTCTGTGAAATAAAATGACATTTCCAAATAAGTGACAATTATTTGAAAACGAACCGTCTAGATATTTGACGGTTTTCGAATAATGTGTCAGATTTGTATTAAATATTTTAGTCGGTCAGCATTTGATTTATAAAAAAAGGTTTTATTCAATCTTTAGAAATACTATCTCACTTAAGTTTACACTTTTTAGAAATTTACTTTTTCAATTATTTAATAGACCTGCACTCTGTAGTGTTTGAACCGACCATCTCGTCATTTTTCAGGACTACCTAATAAGACCTCGAATTTCTGTATTAGCATAAGTCTTAAAAACTTATCCCACTAAATTACTCTAATACTCAGATTACACGAATTATTCTAAACTATAATCTAATCTATAACTGTTTTTAAAAGACGAATCTTCATTGTAATATGTAAAGTAAGATACGTTAACAGATAACGTCTCCATGGTGCTATATTTAGTAAAGGTCACAGCCAGCTTCGTATACGAGTATGTGAAACAGTCACATGATTACAATTAGACTCTAACACCCACAAATATTTAAAGATTCGATTTGATAACGACGTGTTTTTTCATTGTTTCATGAGATTATTTGTTACTTTTGATAAACTGATGTTAAGATTTTCTCTACTTAGAACTCAATATTTATAACTCAATAGCAATAGTTTTATAAAAACATTGAAGTTTTTATAAAACGTTTGAAAACATCATGTAATCTGAGAGTACAAACAAAATAATATTTCACAATCATAATTATTATAATTATATGTTTTAAAAATTATTTAATCCGGAAACTAAACTATGAATGGTTAGCAAATTATAGTTATTAATTTCTGTTACCAATGGGATCAAGGACAACAACAATTGTTGAAATACGATCGTCAACATTAGTCCGTCATCTTTGGACATTTTAATGAACATCACTCATTGTTCAAAGGCTTATATGCAGCTGGATTTCATTCAGACTGTACTCTCCAAACCAACATGACGTTGTTACTTTTTTTGCTAACATATGGTTTAATGACTATATCTGCTAACAACAAGTGTTCTTCAGACTCTTCGGTGGTTCCGAAATATTATCTTATAGAAAGATGTCAGAGATCAAAACTTGGCATAGCAGCCAAAGCAAACTTTTCTTCCCTCGTCAGTTGCCAAAGACTTGGTGTTGAAAAGAAGGGTTTGGCACTGAATTTTAGTCCACCGCAACAAGTAAACAAGAAACCTTTGGAGTATACTTGTGAGATCCTTAAATGCGCCGAATCCGAAGGTGGCTTGTCGTTATCCAACGATACTAGATATGATTATTATAGTCTCTATGCAAAATATTTACGTAAGTATATAAAAACTTGTATTTATACTGATATTGAATATTCAATTTTATAACTACGAGGGCCAAACTGAAAGTTTTTAGAACTGGCCACTTAAAAGCATTATATTAAAAAAAATAGTTTAAATTTTGAAAATAGAACTCTTTACCAATATTATTGAGTGTACATTTCATTCATTTGTCATTTGTTTTACGATTTGGCGGCAAATTGAAAATTGTCAGTGCACGTCAGAATGAATTTAAGCCGAGAAAATTTTCGTGCAATGATTTTTTATGACATTCGATGTCATTTAAGTCAACAAGAAAGTTATGATAGACTTCGATTGGCTTTTCACGATGAAGCCCCATCTCGTGCCACAGTTTACAACTGGTTTAATGAATTCAAACGTGGTCGAACTAATCTCACCGATGATTTGTGTGAGGGACGGCCTTCTACAGCGGCGACTGAAGATAACATCAGTGTTGTGCGGCGTATGATAGAGACTGACAAAAGAGTGACCTATCAGCAGATTCGGACAAGTCTAGGCATAGGTATGAGTCAAGTGCACAAAATCCTCCATGAACATTTAGCGGTCAGGAAGCTTTGTGCCCGCTGGATACCGCATAATTTGACCGAGGCTCAAAAACTCCGCCGTGTTGATTGGTGCCGAGAAATGATCCAAAAATTTAACGGAGGTGACTCAAATGCTGTGATCGACATACTAAAAGGTGACGAAAGCTGGATTTACTGTTATGATCCGGAAACCAAAAGACAGTCTGCTCAGTGGGTGTTTCCTTCCGAAGAGTTGCCAACTAAAGTGAAGAGAGGTCGAAGTGTTGGAAAAAAGATGGTGGCCTCGTTCTTCGGAAAGACAGGTCGTTACGCGACAGTAGTCTTAGAGGATCAGAAAACGGTTAATGCAGAGTGGTATACTAACAATTGTTTGCCACTTGTCTTGGAAAAAGTTCGAGAGAAACGACGCAGCAGGATCCTCCTTCATCACGACAATGCCTCGTCGCACACCGCCAGGCAAACGATCGACTATTTGGTGGCCTCAGACGTGGAATTACTGGGTCACCCGCCGTATAGCCCCGACCTCGCACCCTGCAATTTTTATTTATTTCCGAAAATAAAAGAAAAACTTCGAAGAAAACGTTTTATAGACGCCGAAGAAGCAGTGGCTGCGTTTCAAAACGCCGTCGAAGAGACCCCTAAGGCCGAGTGGGCAAGGTGCTTTTCTCAATGGTTCGATCGAATGCAGCGATGTATTGATGTAAATGGACGCTATTTTGAAAAGTTACAATAAAACTAATAACTTGCTAGAATGCTTAGTTTTTGATTTTCTAAGAACTTTCAGTTTGACCCTCGTATTATCTATTGATGCTATCAATAGCGTAGCTATATAGCGTATGGTATTTGCTGCCTGGTGCAGCTTAGGATTTGATGCCCTTTAAAATGGTCAAAATAATTTCAGAACACATTAGAGTAGATATATAAATTATTATTGCTTCAAAACTATGATAATTATATATAAGTTATAACATTAGATTTTGGTAAAAATTATTGCAAAAATTTAAAAACGCACATTACGCGCTTTTTGACTAGCAAAATCATTAATCACATTTTCAAAATCAATAGTATCGACAAGTTCATGTTCGATTGACATGATAGCGAGATTATTTAACCTAGTATGTGACATTGTTGATCTTAAGTAGTTTTTAATCAATTTAAGTTTTGAAAAACTTCTTTCGCATGTTGCTACACTCACTCCGAGGGTTAAAAAAATCCTAAGCAGGATTACAATATTAGGCACAGAATCGGACAGCTGATGTTTGTGTATAAAAGTTGGTTTTTCAGTCTCTTTACCAGGTAAAGCTTCTTCGAAATTCTGTAGTCTCTTTCTCTCGATTAAGAATTCTCCTTTGTCTATATCATCAGGAGCACTGCAAAAATCAATCTCAATTTCATTATTTAATAACTGAAATGGGGAACGAAATTCGAATTTTTCTGCTACTTCGTGCATCTGTTCGAATCTTGTTAATATTACTTATTTGTCCCTGTCCATACAAGTGCAGAGTCCCGCCTTAATTTATTCTTGTAAGATAAACCAGCATCAGCAGCTTCTTCTCCAGGCATTTTCTTCTTCCGACAAATTCTCAGTGGTTCCGTTGAGATTTCCAATTCAGAACACACAGATTCAGCAAAAGTCAAACACGAATTAGCTACAGTTTCTCTGGCGGCAGTGAGGAAGTCACTTAAAGCTTTCAATTTCATAGCACACTCTCGAACACTGCAACCCTTCTTTTGCATATACGCTTGAGCGTCATTTATTTCCACTAAAATTAGTTCCCAAAATCCAAGATAAGTCAAAAAGGTGAAGGATTGAAGAAAGACCAATAAACCTCCTGCCGCAGCGCTTATATTTTCATTTCTATTTGTCAAAATTTCGAGAGCTTCCAATATCTTCATGAAGTGAGTTTTTATAATTTTTTCAGCTTCTCCTCTTGCGCACCAGCGTGTTTCGATGAAACGTGTCAAATTCGCAGCCGTGATATTAGTCAATATATCCCAACGATGAATGGAAGTAGAAAAGAATGAGTACAAACGATCCAACGTGCTATAAAACGTCATTGAGTTGACTTCCGTATTAGCAGCATGTAACCCAGCCAAATTTAAACTGTGGTTGGTACAGGCGATAAATTGTACTTTTGCGTTTATATAGGATATCCTTTTTTGAACGCCCGAATGATGACATTTCATCACAACCGCGTTGTCGTATCCTTGACCTCAATAATCCATTATGTCCAGTCCATCTGACTTCAGTTTTTCGACGATCATTGTTGTCATATCAGCAGCGTGTTTGTCCGTAGTGTCGATAAATTCAATAAAAGACTCCTCGACAGTCACACAATTGTTCCCCATGACGACGTATCACAGCACTTGGGAAGTTTGATCTACGCGAGAAACATCGGGAGTGCTGTCAAGTATTATGGAGAAATATTACGCCTCTTTCACACGCTGTGTAATACAGCTTCTGACATATCCTCCCAATAAAGCTATTAAGTTCATTTTGAGTTTCCGGCGACTAGTAAGTTGTTCGATTTGTGCCAAGATCAATTCGGAGCATATGTTCTCGAAGTACAAGGTCATACTTGGCCAACAATCGTAACAACCCTAAAAAAAATTCTTTATTTTGAGTCATGTCGGGTTGATTTGTTGTTCCGTTGTCCACGCAGCGCCATATTCTGCTTTGCCAGAAAAAGTATGACATCGAGAACTCGAGTGAGAATTTCCCTCCACTTTTTTGTTTTTGAATTCCTTCCTGCGTTATTTTGTCTATTGATGTTCCAGTTCGGTACCGCAGTTCCAGTTGCTTCCACATAATTAGCGATTGCTAATGACCAGGACTCGACTCATGATTTAAAACACGAGGAGAAAGCTTTCTCCAATCATTGAATCCTTCTTTTCATGTAAATGCAATTTCAATCTGTGACTGTTTAGGAAAAAGACGGCTGCAGAAACAATACAAAGACTTCTTTGTAGTTGAATAACACATCCATATTCTTGGAACGTCTTCCCCATTTAGCATGTTCTTAAAGAACCACGCTTCAGTAAGTTTTCTTTTCTCTCCACTTTTTGTAATAATTTCTTCGAACGTAAGATCCATGTATTGTATTTTTGAGGAACCCATCTCTACTATATGCATTCGAACATTATCTGGAATGCTTGTTGGCCACTTTCCGATGTCTGTTAGGGTTAAGACATCCAAATTTTTTATTCTAATTTTTTAGAACTGGTTTTAGGGTTTTGCAACCCCGAAAAACATCATCTACACTATCCTTTCCAATTTCTGCGATTTCTTCATCTCGTTTGTTTAACAAGGTGTTGTTATTAGTGTTCTCGGTGTCGTCCTGATGAAGAAATACGGACGGAGGCAGAAAATTTAACATTGCCCCTTCTTGTTTTTTAACTGCCTCTTCTTTTGTCTTTTTTGTCCCGATTTTCAGCACCACTTGGTTGTCGTCGTTTCATTTTAATGGTTTTAACTATGTAGGTACCAAAATTTTTATATCAATGTTAATCAAGACAAGTTGCAATTATTACAGTACAGTAACAAAATAATATGCTTAAACAAGAGCTATACGTACTTGTAGGGTTCTTCTGATCACTCTGCAGCAGTCACGAATTAGAAATGACTTGCAGGAATTGGCTGTTATACTTCGACTATACAGCTCTTCCTACTCTATATCATATAAAAAATAAATATTTTCACTTCATTTTATTTTCCAAATTTTCACTTTTTGTACAAGTAAACTGATATCCTTGAACAACCCCTCGAAAAATTTAAAGGATCTTTCTATTGTTATTCGTAACAGTTTACCTACTTCTCTAATGTTCATCTCTCTTAACACCTTACTCTACCACAAAGGATCATAGAAAATGAATATTTCACTTAATTTTATTTTATTTGCCTGTAGATTGTATTTTTCATTTTCATTCTCTCATTTTTCTTGTACATTTCAAGATTCTTGATTGAAAATAATTAGAAGAATTTATCGTCGACTTTGATGCCCCTTACCTTTTGATGCCCGGTGCGACTGCACCGCTCGCACCCCCCCCAGCTACGTCACTGGATGCTAGGTTATTTTGTAAACGATCTAGCCTCTGGTATAAGTGTAAAAAAACATATAAATTACAATTCTGTTTCAGCAAATATAAATTCAACTTGTGTACCGGCCACGGGCATGTTCTTTCTTTTATCAGACAAAGTCAATTTTACACAAGCCCAAACACAATGTAGAAATATGAGCGGTGTTCTGGCCGGAGTGTTCAGCGAGCAGAGAACAGATAATCTTGGCCAGGTTCTAAACGCCGCTGGTGTTGAGTCTGCTTATGTTGGAGTAATAAACGATAATGGCACAGCATTTCGAAACATGCAAGGTTAGCATCTTACCATTGCAAAATTTTAAGAAGATTGAAAGCAAATTTACATCTTTAAAAATTTTAGTTGAAACTGAGTTTTTTGTTTGAACACCCTTAATCTCTGGAACGTTGTAAAAGACAGATTTGAAAAAAATGTTTAAGCATTTGATAGTTAAATACCCATAAAAGTTAAAGACTATATTTCTGTTTTACTCTACGATTTTTATACTACTATTTGTTGATCTATTAGTAGTTCAAAAAGTGTAACATTCTTCTGTTAGACAGAAGTGCAGTCACTGACGCGTAGTGGAAGTTATTTTTAATTGAACTACTTATAGTTTAAAAGGCAATGTATGTCAGCTCAATACTCGTATGTATTTTTAATTGATTTACATATTTCTATTTATTGAGATGGAAGTATCTGTAACATTTTTATTATTTTTTTATTCTCAACATTTAGACGATTCCCTTGACTGTATTACGTATAGAGCATGGGCCCCTGGACATCCGAAAAAGAACAATAATATTTCATGCGTGGTTCTTACCCGACAACACACTTGGAAAACCACTTTATGTCATAAACGTTATCAGGCTCTTTGCGAATTACTGCCTAGTGGACCCCATAGAAGAGGATCAATTTTTGCTAAAGGAAATGGTAGAAACGATTTTTTTTTCACTGTTAATTGACGTGTATCTTTGTTGAATTACTAATATATTTGGTTTTTTGTTATATAGATACAATGCAGAAATCTAGAAATATAACGTCCTCAATGAGTTAATAAATATTACTGGAAGAGCATATCAATGTGAAACTATAAAGTTAAAAAAGAAGCTCTAATAGAAGCCTTTTATTATTTTAACATTTGTCACAAAGCAAAGTATGTTTTGTGAAGTTATTGCTACAAACTTTGCATTGAAGAAGTTGATTCGATAGAGTTTTTAAAAGAATATAAATGGTGTCTGTCATCAAACTTTTAAATTATTCCTGTTTTTTACATTTATTTGCACCTTTAATTTAAGATAATAATTAGAACAAGAAATTTATTTTTGAAGATTTGGTGTATATTCGATAACAATATAAATTTATGTAACAAATTTGAATGAAGCTTAATACCTCTTGAAAAATATTAAATCATGCTTCAATGGTTAGCGTAAAAACTAAACGTAAATTCTTTAATCTTTACAATAGCAATGACACTTAATAGTTGACACTGACAGCTTCAGCTATTAAGTATTAAAACAGAATTTTTTGAAATCTTTGTTTACTTACTGTTTTTTCTAAAAAAATATTTAGAAAATATTTAGTTCTGCTCCATAATACAATTTTGATAGTGTAAGACTGTGAGTAGTAATGGGCCAAGGTAAAAGTCAATTTACTGATGAGGAGCTTCGAGATTATGAAGTAAGAACTAAATAATTAGGCCAAAGAATTGATGAAGAATGACTAATTTACTGTTACTCATTTTCAGGATCTAACGTACTTTACAAAAAAGGAAGTACTTTAGTGAGTAAAATATCTTATATAATAACTAAATAATTTGAGAGTATTAGTTAAATCACTAAATATATTTACAGCGCTCACCAAAAATTTAAAGCCCTGGCCCCGGAAAAAGTCGGGCACAATAAAAACGCTAAACTGCCAATGGCAAAAGTATTGCAATATCCAGAGTTAAGAGTAAACCCCTTCCGAGACAGGATCTGCAAAGTGTTTAGTTCAAGCAATGATGGGGATTGTACTTTTGAAGATTTTCTCGACATGATGTCTGTATTTTGTGACAACGCCCCAAAAGCTGTGAAAGCCGAACATGCATTTCGAATATTTGGTCAGCGTTTGCTTTTTATAGTTATTAATAATTCAGATGAAAGATATTAATAATATTTAAATGCGGCATTGGGAACCGCCAACCAACAAAGCTAAATAAATAATAAATAAATAATAATAATATTATTTTACAGATTTTGATGGTGATGACATGATAGGTGTCTCTGACTTGTATGAAGTGATTGAGCGTCTCTGTGGACCAGAGTTGAAACTGAGTGATTCAGAAAAAAAGCAGCTAGTGCAAAATGTTCTGGAAGAGGCAGATCTAGATGACGATGGGGCGCTGTCTTTTGCAGAATTTGAACATATCATTGATAAAAGCTCAGATTTTTGTCAGTAAGTACTAATACACAATTGTTATGAACATAATTCTAGTAATAAATAGACATACATCAAAATATGTTTTGGATATATATATATATATATATATATATATATATATATCTCGCTCTTTAAGTTTATAAATAATGTGTTGCTTGTTTCAGATCCTTCCGAATAAGACTTTAAGCATTTAGAAAACATTTGTATACTTGTATTTAGATTTATTAACTCAAAAATAATCTCAATTTATAAATATTTGACTTTTAAGTATTTAATATTTTTTTTAGAATACCTTAGTCAATAAATTTAATATTGTTTTTATATTGTCTTCCTTAATTTAATTATACTATTTAGAAAAATGTATGTTGTTATGTATAATAACTGAATGTACTCAATATAAACTGCCAAATTTATTATTTATAAGACATGATTTAATCAATAAAAATATGTATAAAAAGAGTATTGTCTATTTTTGTTCCAATTCTTCCTCAATAACTATTATTAATTTAAATTACTGTGTGAAATCTTATTACTAAGATTATATACAATTATAATTTTCTAAAGCTATGTGGATATTATTACAGTTGAGGAACTTCTATCTTTCTTTTCATAAAAAACAAACAAATAATTTTAAGATTAAGATATATATTAAATATCACAATATAATATGCTTCTCATAAATTAATTCAGCCGAGACACTAAAGTGAATTAATAAATATACCTTGTGGAGTTACTAATTAACTTTAGGATCTAATATATTAGATTTTGTTACAGCAATTATTAGAATTAGATGAGAATTGTAAATTAAAATGAAATTAAAAGATACTCAAGACATTGTAAAAATATATTTCAACTTAATACAATAATAATTGTTGATTATGTTACATTAAATTAGACACATTAATTCTGTAAATAGCCTGGTAACTTCATTCTCATGAAGATCCAGGTGGTGAAAAACGACACGAGGATACACAGAAATGCAACGGATATTAGCAGTATTCTGTTCAGTTTTGGTGTAGATGGGTTGTGGGTGCGGTCTAGTATGATGAATCCCAACCCTCCGAGGGAGAAAAGAAAGCTTGATGCCAAGCCCTCCATTATATACTGACCGTTAACACGGTTCGGCATAAAAGCGACGGGCCTGCTGTGGCCATGTTCATCGGTTGTGGAGCCGACGCTTGGTGGTTCAACGATAACGTCGTATATAATACCTAGAACATTAATTTATAACAATAATTAGTTACACGTAGAAATCTTATTGGAATCATTCAGTATAATATAAGATTGTCAAATCTAACCTCCCGTCACCAAAAAATATGAAAACAACACTAAAGAAAACGTTGTCATTGCAGAAGGCGCCTGCAGCCATGATGGTTTTTTGATTTTGATATTAGGAATCTCTAAAACTGAAAAGGGGATAGCGAACAATGCCTCCATTTTATGCTCTTAATTTTAAAGAAAACAAATTTTAACCGACACCGACTACTAAGTTGTCTGTTTTTGACAGTAAAATGTTGACGTCGATGATAATAAATAAATTTTTACTCTGTATGTCATAGATTTATTTAAGTCCGAACATGTCCCCAAGAATATATCCGGAAGTAATATAATAAAGATTCTAAGAGTTAGTCTATAACATTTATATTAATTAAATAATATTTTTTCGTATCTTGCATTGAAATGATTATGCTAAATCAGAGTTTTTATGCTTACATTCTTTTAATTATTTGCATGAAAAGAAACGGTCCTCTAAGAATTAAATTTTAAAAATAGCCAATGATAGCAAAGCTTATGTGTTAAATGTTTTATTGCTATTGGTAATTATTCGATAATCAATTCCTTTAGCTACTTTTAGCCAATGGTATATTTTTTTCATTAAATTCTTATATGAAAACTCTTGGAATTTCATAACTGTCAAATTTAATAGATTCAATGAAAATGTTCGTGGGCTCTTTTCGTGTTCCCGTTTTTTGTCTAAGGTTTACAGATGTTTTTGATATAATAAATAATGAATAAAAATATGTTCCATGTAGCATGAATCAGTGTTTATGATTAATCAGTGAAATTTAAAATTCGTTACAAAACGCAGTGAATATGTTTTAAATTATTGCACAAAATGAACTGGACTGTCGATATTTCATTAATATTACGATGAAGGGTGGGCTGTGTATCATTTACACGTCGCTACTGACTGTCTCAGTGCTCTCAAGGTACGTTGTTTCATTTAATGTTTCCAGATTCTATCATTGCTTTCCCTTTCGCGGAAACAGGTAACGGTATTAACAATGTGATCTAACTTTTTTATAGTTGTGCTCTCTTTATCTTGGTGGTATCGGAGGTTCTGCATACAGACGATGTCAATGCCGAGCCCGACCTGTCAGGTCTGCACAATGTTTCCCAAAGAACTGAAGAAGTCGAAGTCGGAGCTTCTGAATCCCCACCAGATGAGCTTCATGATATCCAAGACTTACCCAAAGAGAAGGCAGAAGAACCCGATCAACAGATGACATTCCCAGATACACTCTCAGTGAATTCTGTCACTACTGATGGGTAAGTAGCTCATTATTTAAGTAGCAAGCATTCTGTAAGTAGTTGTAAATTATTCAAGCATTAGTCTGACCAAAGTACAACCAGTCATTCATACAACATTGTTAAGAGTTACAGTTGAAGTACAGACAACGAAATAACTCTTATTGGTTATATCTAAAATTATACAAATATATTACAAATATGTATTAAATTTATGTAATAATTTTGTAGTTTGAAATTTTTTCTGTATGAGGTGCTACATCCACTTAATTCAGATTATAATTATAAATTAAAATATTGGTATTGGTTAAGTTAATTTAATAAATAAAATAATACTGTAACTTAACACTGCTACAAATTTATTTATCAATTTGACAATATATATATCATAATTGAAAATGAATAGTAAAAAAACAACTGCTTTTAAAGCTGGCAATATTCTTTTTTTTTGCCATTTCTTAAGATTTCCTGATTATTTAAATAATTCTTCTAATCATCAAATAATTAGATATATTCTATACAAATCTGAAACATTGGAAATGTATTCTTTCAGTGACTAGAAATAGAATTATACAAGTATAATGTATTACTAAAGTTCATTCATCTTTATTATACAATGACTTGCTTATCATTTTAAGTAATGTTAATTTCAAACAAAATTAGAGTTACAAAACATTTAATTTAAACTTATAAATTATACTGTTGCTAACCTCATATTAATTTATATTGTTTTTGCACTTTGAATGAACACTAGTGATTATTTATGTATATCAAAGGGTTAGTGTCAGGAGGACCTATTATGATACCTTACTTATTGAAATAAGCCCTTCCGTAAAGACTTCCTCCACCTTAAAATTAAGACTACGAGGGTTCCAAACATGCCCTGGTCTAAGAAGAACCACAACAAACTCAGGCGGGTTTTCATTTATTGTGATCACTGTTTTACAAACGTCAATATTTAGTGAGCAATTTATAAATAATTAAAACCATTGCAACCAATTTGTTATATGACAAGGTTAATACAAGAATATTTAAAAGACTTCATTCATCAATTTAAGACATTTTATATAAATATTATTGATAAAGAACTAACTAGTTCTTTATCAAAGTATAGTTGTTGAAAAAATATAGTCCCATTTTCTTACTATCTTCTATTGCTTTATTAAGTGGTAAAAAAGAGTTGCTTTATGTTTTAGTGTTATGAATTACCTATTAAACTGACTGGCGCAATAACTAGATGTCTATTGAGCAATGGTGTAAGAACACCAAGAGGTGTCAAATTGATACGAAATATTTCATGACACTTTTGTTCTAACCAAAAAGAGTTTAAAATAAAAATATTTAAGTTGTGTGATTTTCTCAATGGGAAATAACATCAGATATAAGATTTCTATTTATTTAATAAAATAATTTGTTTATATATAAACTGATGCAATGATCATACTCTTCATATGAATTACTTTATCTTCTCATAATAAATATATGCAACTAGGTTTTTCCAAACATTCCTCTATCATTACTGTGCTTTCTGATAACTAAATTATATTATATATCTATATATACATTAATATAAAGAAATTGGTGCTGCACAAATTTTGATGATAGTTGTTGTTATGATAAATTATTTTTTGTTAGTATATTTGACTTATAAATATATATTGAGTTGGAATTATGATAAATATGGAAATATACATTGTGTCTTTTTCTATGAGATGATAATGCTCGAGTTGTTAACTGTGTCAACGACAGATATCTTATTACTCTATATATATATATATATAAATAAAATTGAAGTGTCTGTTTGTGTTTCCAATTTAACAGCTTTTCATTAAATGCATATAACATTACAGTACTTCCATAAAACATGTTTTTTAGTTTTTTCTTTGTCTGTATGTTTGGTGCCGGTAATCTCTGGAATGGCTGCATCGAATTTAATAGGACTTTCACTGGATGATATTATAAGGAGGAGGCTACTTTTATTTTAAAAAACATTTCGTGCGAACAAAGTAGTGGGCAGAGCTAGTTAATTTATAATAATGTGGTGATAAGCGTTATCTTAACCTCATGACGCAACAAATATATGGAATTCATTTATAATCCGTATAATTTAAATTCTCATACATAATTGTATGGAGATAGTTGAGGTATTTCATATAGTCGTATTATACTGTATAGGGGTACCCGGGAAGTACCTACATATAACTCCAAACAGAATAATATATGTAACTTTATTATTTTATTACATTTTTGTTATCTATTTATTACTATATATCTGTTGCTGACCTCACTCCATCCTCCCTTAACCCCCCCCCCCCCCTTCCAAATAAAATGTCATCAAAAATCACATTACAATAGTCATAATGTAATTATAAATTTTTTATTGCTTGGAAATTAACGAATGAACTCGATTAATTTTATTTTAATGCATTATGGGCGAACGTACATTTTGAATTTCAATGTCTGTCCTTAAAGATATTTTTTACATTGAAATAAAAGGGTAATTATACCAAATATGCCCTTACGAAACGCTTCTGGTATAACTTGTATGAAGCCTATTTTTATCTTTTAATTATTTCCGACTTTATAAATTTTCCTACTTTATAAATTTGGAATTATTTTTTGGAAGTTCTTCCTTCATATAATTGGTCAATTTAAAAATAGCATAAATATAAATAGTGAAATAGGTCAAATGTGGTCAGTCATTGTCGTGTTGGTCTGTAACGTGAGGCTTCTAAGGAAGTGCAGCCTTTTTCTTGTTGACCTCCTTTTTACATCAAATGTATGATGTACAAAACATTGCAATGACCTCGAAAAGGTCTTATCAATTTGTGATAACATATCACGATATTGCGTAGTCATTTGTGTGTCTGATAACGTAGGAGATTCTTAATTCTGGACATGCGTTAGGGATTAACACGTGTTATGAATTAAATCTCAATTTGATAAGAAGTTTTCGTGAATCGAATTATCAGATAATCGATTAATTAATCGATATTATTACACTACAAATCGAATGAGACATTTACAAATTATCGAACGAGGAAGATTATAACTTATTTTTTGTTAATAAAACTAACCGTGGTTAAGAAAAAGTGAGTGGAGTCGGCGTGTTAAAGAAATCGAAAGTATCTAAATATAGACGGCGTACTAAAAAACTGTAATCATTGCTCCATTATCGCCTTTTGAATAGTACTTATGTTTAAACTTTAACTTATTATATTATATTTAATGCGCGTTATCCGAGTTGATTTATATCGGATTTTCTCGATAGTTTCCAACCCATTAGGGGTCCTTAATCATGAACTCGGAAGGTGATGGAACCACATTATTTATATTTATTATAATATAACCCGTATAACTTTTTAAAGGGTTTTTTGATATTATCGAAATTACGAATATAAAATGACAAAAATGTATAATATAGAGCTGTCAAAATATATTAAATAGATGGTTTATATATACATATAAATAAATTTTAAGTGTCTGTTTGTAATTCAAAATTAAAAGCTTCTCAATAAATGCATATGAAAGTATATGGTACTCATATATAAAATACATTTTTTTTTCAATTTTTTGTCTGTCAGTCTGTCGGTTTGTTCCGGCTAATCTCTGAAATGGTTGTACCTATTTTAACAAGACTTTCACTGGCGGATAGCTGATGTTGTAAGGAGTATCTTAGCTGCTTTGATTTTTAATAACATATTCCGCGCAAACCAAGTCGTGGGCACAGCTAGTACAATAATTAATACGTAAAAACTTTTTAGTAATATCCTTTTTTTTTATAAAAAAAAACATTGACAGAATTAAATTAAATGTTTTTTCTGTTACCGGTATTCCAGAATGGTATCCGGGATGTCTTAGTATGGTGTACCGATTTAGTATATCCTGTGACGCATATAGACAGTCTATCCTCTTCACTTTAAATATACGGTTCTGGTTACCAACCTTTGATTTGAAATACTAGTTTTCACCGCGACTCCGTCTGTTAAGCGTTATTATATTGGGAACATTACACTTGAACCACACAAACAACATTATATACACTTACTATACATCTTTTTGTGAAAATTTAATATTTTTTAAAAATATTTTTTTGTACTTATCGTCGTGAGATGTTATATATCAATCTCTTTCATTAAAACATTAATTATTAATTACAAAAAAATATTATTAGTTAGGCAGTTCCAGAACTTAGATTCAAACAAAAAAATAAATAGAAAAACGCGTAATTTGTTAAATATTTTTAATTTTATTTATTACTATTATGAAAAAATATTGTACACCTTTGACGTGATTGGATTTTCCATTCAATTTATGTATAATATAGATATAGTGTATTAAAATGATTTGATTACAATTTTTTATCAGTGATGTACATTGACGTAATATTTATACATATTAATATTTGTTTGTTTTATTTAAATATCTTATCATATATATATATATATATATATATATATATATATACTATGGTAATGCCATTTCTCACCGTCCACAATATCCTATACTTTTGTAATATAACAAAAAATATATACATGTAATAATTGTTATAGATGGTTATATGAATTTACAAGAGAATCATCGGAGCCTTGAAAAGTAAAATTACTCTATCCGCTCTACTTAGCGTCAGCGGCGATCTCGTGTGTGATAAACGTCACGTTTACTTCAATATACGTATTTACATATTAACATTGTAATAATTATATATATTAATAGACTCTACATTATGTATTTTTATTATAACATTAAATGTAGAGAGAGAGATGTGATCTCTACCCGCGTGATATTTGACGTGTTCTTAAGCGTTCTTGACTCTACTACCTATTTTATTATTAACTAGCCGTGCCTACGACTTTGTTCGGCATATGTTTTTTTTTTAATAAAACTAAGTAACTACTTATAACAGCAGCTACCTGCTAGTGAAAGTCTCATTAAAATAGGTCGAGTCGTTTCAGACATAAGGTTGAACAAACAGACAGAGATTTTTTTTATGTTATTTTATGTAAGTATCACATACTTTCATAAGTATTCACTAAATAGCTGTTTATTTAAAATTACAAACAGACACTTAAATTTTTGTTATATATATGTAGGTATATATTTGGGCCTATTTCTGAAAAATCATAAAAATACTCTTCATACATTTCATATATTAGATTCACAGACAGACTTTTAAACGATAGTATTGCATGGCAATCGGATATAAAGCAACTATTCAGATATTACAAACAGACAGAACATTAATTATATTAATATATATGTATATAAATATATGTAGTATTGCCTTTTTTTGTAACTATATATCCATTACAAAGAGCCACAAGTTGGTTACATTATATACAGTGTGTACGAGCCCTTATTATGTTACTCTTTAGATACTTAAAGGTCGTTTAGTGGTATGTATGTTATAATATGATTAAGATTATCTATGTAAGTATGTCGACAATTATATATACAGTACCCTCCTATAACACGGTACTCTTATAACGCGATTTCAGTCCCCCGTATAACACGTGTTTTCCCTCATATAACGCGGGGATTTTTCACGTTATATTTATATAGTTTGAAATTTATAATTATTTTTTTACAGTTCATAATTAATTTCGCTTACCTCTGCACATTGTGTTGTTATAAAATTAAATAAAAATAATTGTAAATTAAATTTAACTAAGTTATTTCTTAATATTCCATTTAAACCGCCCTTAACGAGAAAAGTTAAACGTGAATATTTGTACATAACGCGTTATACGGTCATATGAGTGCGTTCTACAAGAGTATTCCTACAACGCGTTTTCCTATATATAATTATATATAGGAAAACACATATGTTACTATAATAAAAGATAGAAAATTACATAAATACTAATTCGTATTGTTTTTTTTATTATTATTTTATTGATACTTGCAACTTTTTATTACTAACTCAATTTTATTTGTTATACTGTTATTACCCATTATTACAAATGACAATTATATATATACGAGGGAACTTCCCTGCCCGAAGGGCCGGAAAGGGTCAAATGTCACGTATAAGGTTGGCACCCACCCTATTTTGTAGCCTGATTCAATAGCTTTTTTTTATGTATTACACATTATTGTGTGATTTGAGGGTGATAAGTGATGCGCGTGCATACAGAGTCAATTAGGTCATTATTATACAGTAAGGATATATGTATATATATGTTAATATTTGTATTTTCGTCTCGATTTTATTAATGTTTGTCGAAAACAAAGCATCCTATTTTTTTTCGTTCCAATCATACGTTTGTTTCATACTAAACTAGCTTTGCTCCAGGCTTCGTTCGGAATATGTTTTTTTTAATCAAAATAGCCTAAGTTACTCCTTATAACATCAGCTATCACTTTCCTTTTACATCACTTTCATCTGCTTTTAGTGTAAAGCCTTTAATTTTGGTACAAACGGATACTTGAATTTTATTTATATGTTAGTAACATATATTGGTTATCACGTAACAATCCTAACTATCCTATCCTATCCTATCCTAGCTATGGGGTAATATAATATGAGTTATAGACAATAAACGTTATCACGACGAGGTGATTTGTTGTCACGCCCCCAGCGCGGTGCATTGTTATATAATATACATCTATCTATATCTATATCTATATCTACTCGTATATATAAGCGATATATCATTCACTGACCTGACTCATCACGAAATATAAATTCTATCTATCGGTCCGATTAACTTAAACCTGTAAGAGCTACACTTAACGCGGGGGCAAAAATTACCATAGCAACGGTTACGATGACAACGGATAATATAACAAAGGTTACCATAGCAACCTAAGTTCTTAAAAAATTAATAGTGTGCCCATCGAAGCGGGAGAGAATAAGCTCATACATACTCGTATTTATGTACTAATATTTTCAAATGAAATTTCAAAAATAATTGATTTTGTATCCGCTCTCTCATTTTATAACTTCGTCCATCACAAAAATATTCAACCTCATATCTGTTTGTTCGTTGCTAATATGTTAATGGGATTGTTCACTATAAATAAAAAATCTATAAGTATAGTATGAATAGTACTGACACTTCCACTTGATACACAAGTGATTAGTATTGACTAACATTTTGTAGTATTGACTAACATTTTTGTACATTTAAAATCACAATTATTTTATTATATAGACGCCATATTTATATTGTCACCTCGCTCGCTGCCAATGTTATAACACATTAGTATTGACCGTGGTGTATTTTTGGGTTGGAGCATGTATTTATATGATCTATCAAAACTTAGGTTAAGGACCAAATTAAAATAAAAAATTAACTACTAGCTGCGCTCACGATTCTGTCCGAGCGGAATGTTTTTTTTTTAAATATAAGTAGTCTAAGTTACTCCTTATAATATCAGCTATCTTTCAGTGAAATTTTTATTAAAATCGGTCCAGTCGTTTCAGAGATTGGCCGGACCAAACAGAGAGACAGATTTTTTTTTATGTGAGTAACGTATATACTTTCACATGCATTTAGTGTGAAGTTGTTAATTTGGATACAAACAGACACTTCAATTTTATTTATATATTTATATATAATAGATTTATATATGAAAATTAAGTTAACACATATAGGTTTTTATGAATACGTAAGTAAGATACACGATGCAATCCAGTAACTTTCTCCGATACAATTCAATTTATTGGAGTAAATTAGAAATGAAGCGAGCAGCGAGCAGCGAACTGTAAACTGTATCGCGGAAGGCGACCGGGAACAATTAAAACAGTCCGTCAGGGGTTATCGAGCATCACTGGGCTTACTTACTTACAAGACTGGGCTCGGCCGAGGATAAGGGGAAGTTGTACTGGTATTACATTATATCTATATATATATATATATATATATATATATAATTGTTATGTTTGTTTGTAATTAAGAATTAACAGATTTTCACTAAATGCACGTGAAACTATTTCACATATTATTATTTTTTTATCTCTCTGTTTCTTTGTTCCTGCCAATCTCCGGAAACGGCTGGACCGATTTTAAGGCTTTCACTGAGAGATGTTATGAGTAACTTAGGTTATTTTTATTTAAAAAAACATATTCGCGAACGAAGTCGTTTGGCACAGCTAGTCTAGTATATATAGTCATTTGTTTAGTTTAAGCGTTCCTAAATCTGAATTGGGATTTTAGTTTTCGGGATAAAAACTATATCCATCTCTGTCCCTCGAATATGGATAGAAAGGGACAGTATTATTTTTTTGTTTTGGAGTTGACGATGAACAAACAAATATACAGAGATTTACATTAACATAGCTAGAATTTTCATTTTCTAAATTATAATAATTAATTATATTCGTTTAATTTTAATACACAAACCTTTATAGCCTTTATTGAAATAATAGATTAGAATATTCTAATTACGATGATAATTTATAAAAATGTAATGCGAATGAATGCGAATGGAAAATTTCTATTTGACGTAAACGCTATTGTATTGTAATTAGAAGCAACTTGTCGAATCATCACGCGATCAAATAGATCGACTGCACAATAATATTGACCGACCTGGGAGAAGTTAAAGAAAACAATATGAATATTGATTGAATACTGAAATCAATAATAATTTAATATTTAAAAAAAAAAATTATTGAACTTTTGAAACGTCACGCCAGCTGCGTGGTTTCAGAGGATAGGTACTATTAACTTATTAATTTAATATATATATATATATATATATATATATATATAAGCGATTTTCCACTCACTGAATCATCACGAAATCTCCGAAATTATATGTCCAATTAACTTAAAATTTTACAGTTACATCTTTTGTGACGTAAACGTCCACTAACAACGGATTTTACAGAATTCCTATGAACATATTGCATTTCGCCAAGATTTAAACCTTTAGGACTTAACGCTGTTACCATAGCAACGGTTATGATGACAACGGTTACCATAGCAACCTAAATTCACATCCAAATTAATATTGTGCCCAGCGAAGCGTGAGGGAATAAGCTAGTGTTTTTATAGTATACACGCTTCAAATATGAACAGTATTTTTTATTAGTTCAAATAATAAATAATAATACTAAAAACGCTAATAGCTTAACGGACCGTGGCCTTAACTTCATTATGAAAGCCAATTGCGAGTGTATAGCTCGAGGTTGCTATCGGTCACTCACTGTCTGCTTAAGCTTAAGTGTCAATACCTACCATTGTTAATGTTTTACGTTCGAGTGACTTGTGTTCGAGAATTATGGGTGAAAATTTTTTATTTATATTATTTATTAAATTGTATAAGTAACCTATTTGTAGGTTTTTAATTTTTTAAATTTTTCGTGTCTAAAAGTCACTTAAAACAATGGTACAGACTCGCAGAAATTACGCGCCTTAGTGCACCTGGTGTCCGTTATAGGGAAAGTGAGATTTCAGTAGAGCAAATAATTTTTAGATTTACGATGTAGTCATTATTTGTGGTTTATGAATGAATTTACAGTTAAACATTGGTAATTAAATATATTTTTCTTTCTTGAAAGAGATTCTTAAAAAAAAAACACTTATTTTTTTCAATATTTTCTTGCATTTTTCTTTGTATACGCTTATTTTTTCATCATTGTATATTTTTATTGTTTTTTTTTTCTTCCCTCTCAATCGATACTTTAAGTATCGTATACGATACTTTTGTAACAGTAGTTCTGTACGTCTGCGGTATTGTATCACTTTTCGTTGCGCCGGGGTCGGGGTCGAGGGTCAGATGGTAATCTACAACTGATAACCTCGCAAATATAACTCAGATTGTTAATCATGAATTTATTAAACGTTATCACAATTTATTGTATAAAAGTACGAAATTTTTTTTTGTACATAAAAAAAAATATTAAAAAATTAATGAAAGAAATTATTTTTATATATTAGAGTTCCAATAGTAGGGAGTGGTATATAATAAAAATATTACAACATTAAGTAAGTACCTATGCTTTATTTGAGATATACGAGAAGACGGAAATGAGATGTCACATCAGAGGGAACCACCGTGTTCAGATCCCATCGCCAGAGGTGATCTCAAACCCGGAGGTACCGAATTGAAATACCAACATAGCAATAGTAAAATCGATTGCTCTATAAGGCTATATGTTAATGTATGGTAATGTTTTGTATGAATAAATCAATTCACTATAATATACATTGATATCTTGTTATTTTATTGAAATGAGGCTTTCTTGTGCTTACGCCCTTATAATATGTTAATCTTGATAGATGTTCTTGACAATTAGACCCCTTATAGGGATATGTATGTCCTTATTGTTAAATTTGTCTCTAATATTGTAAAGGCGTGGACAGAAGGTAATAAAATTAATAGAAATAATTTATTTTATTTTTGTAAATTACTTTATTGCATGTAAAATAACAAACATTAAAAAAATAGATCAAAAATAATACCAGCAAAGGGCAACCTTAGCACTAAAGTGATTTCTTCCAGGCAACCCACTCTTACGGATTTAAGCACTACTAGACTACTAATCTACAATTTTTTAACGATCTATATTAAATGTTATTAAATTTGGTTGTATCAGAATCGACACAGAATTCTTAATTATACAAAAAAATCTAATTCTATACAATATACAGTATGAAACCCGTCACAAACAGTGTCTCCAGCCTCCCGCGTCATGTAAGAGCACCTCCGATACATGGTACTGTTAATGGCTTTCGTTTTGTAAACTACCAGTCTTATTACGTTGACACAAATGAGATGCCGTTTAAGGCTATCAGATAACGTACGTTTACACTCCCGTCCGTCCGTGTATCAGCGAAAGTTGATTTACCATATCTGCCGCCTATAATACAACGATTGTGTTAGAGAACTATGAGACAGACATTAGGCGGCTTTAACTGTAATAAATTGCATGTTCCATTCATATTAATTGAATCAGAACCTTTTGTATGTTATCTCTATGGATCTTGTACAGTTATAGGTATATCTATATACAACATTACCATATAAATATATTCTATTATCAAATTTTATATGTTAATTTATTTATTATAATAAACATGTCCGTACTAACACCCTTGCACCTCTCCCGCGATGTTAATATCGAAATTTATTATCCGCAATCGATACTCGATACTTTACGAGTACCATATACTTTATATCTGTATCTATCAAATTATCACTGTACCGATTTTACTATTAAATCTTAGGGCGGGCTATTAAAATTTTACAGCAGATCTTAAATCTAAATACAGTGGCATAAACAATCCGTACCGTTATTCTATTTGAAATCTATAAGTTATTTACGAGTATCAGGGAAAGCCGGCCAATCTGCCTCTAGACCCTACGACAGTCTCCCACACAATTTCTAGTATCCGACACGATTTTGAAAGTGAAATGATAAACTAAATCGCATTAATAAATCAAGGTACGCGCTGCGGCTGCGCGGGCGCAGCTTATGGTACCGCCGACCGCGCTCGGCCGCTATTGTCGTCTCCCTCGGTCGCCTCGATAGCTAAATAAACAGGTGAAACCGAGAGCGCGGAGCAATATTTAGTTTAATTTATTTCATGTTATTCCACCTTCAGTGCGATCGTGACAAGCCCTAATGTATTTATAATTTAAGCACTAATTTTCGTTTTAGCAAATAAAATAAATATACTATTATAAGGGTTGACAGTTCTTTTTAATTTTTATTGAATAATAAAAAAACAACAAATTTGTCAAAGCCACTCTCTTTGTTAAGGTACTTTTTATCACAAAATAAAGCGAGCGAAGTCGCGAGCGTATCTTAGTAAATGAAAATTAGCTATAAATAATTGATAGCTCTAAACATATCAATCATTTTAGTGCAATTAAGAATAACATCTGAGAGAGTGTAAATTAAAATACAAGAACTCATTTGGTTTGAAGAGCGGCATCTGAAATCTTCCAAGAATATACGTGTGCGTGTGTGTGTGTGTGTGTGTGTGTGTGTGTGTGTGTGTGTGTGTGTGTGCGTGTGCGTGTGCGTGTGTGTGTGCCAATGAGAACGGACATACCGGTGGACTGATCTATTTGATATTATTATATAAAACGGGCCATTTACGATTTTCTAATACATAATTTACAATAATTTCAAAACACCGCCACCTCTGCCACCCCGGCGTATCACACGGCTATGGTATTTCATCTCGATGGCGCGCTATCGACACACAATCGAGTTTCAATAGTTGGTATTCGCGGCCTATCTGACATCTATTGCTTGTTAGTCAGTTTATGGAAAATGTCGGTTTTATAAACCATTATTATTCTTAACGATTATTTCTACGATGATTGAGACTTAACCGGAATGGATTATGGATATCAAAGTGATTTATTATATATATTATTTATTATTGTAACCGTTAGTTGAGGATTTTAACAATTTATATATTGAAAAGATGCTGACTTGTCTTAAGCGACATATCTGTTTGTACGTTTGTATATACATATGTATATACATGTGTCTCTCGCTGCCATTACACCGGACTGTTCCCTTGATTGTCGTTATATAACACAGAAGTGAGATAAGGAAAAATATAAAGTTTTAAGAGGCCAATAAAGTTTGAATGATGATTAGGTAGTAGGTAGTGTACGCGGACCGAGCTGCGGGTAGTTTAATAAAAGTACAAACATCAAAGGTGGCACCGACGTGTGAGCTGCGACCGGACAGCGGGTGATCGAAGAAAGCTGGCTATAAACTTTCACGTGGGAAGCTTTCAGGCTACCATTTGCACTACCAACGCAAAACTTGGACATTATTGTTGTGAAAGTTATATACAATTATATTTTTAAGTATCTATATGTGTGCGTTAAGTGTTTCTCTATTTATTTATGTCTTTTCCACTTGTGTTTCAAATGGGAGGAGCGGGAGGGCCTGTTGATAACATAGGTACTTATCGAAATAAGCCCTTATGTACAGACACTCCAACTTAAAAAAAGGCTACGAGGGTTCCAAACGCGCCCCGCTCTGAAGAACCACACAACAAACTCAACCAGGTTTTTTATTTCGATCACTGTTTCACAAAACAATATATTTAGTGAGCAATGTACGAACGACTAGAACCATCGCAATCAATTCGGTAAGCTGGCACAATTATTACTTTATAATATCAGTGTTCAAAGTCCTTAATAAATAAGAGAGACTATTATAATTTATATGAATTCATAAATAGCGTACACTGGAAATAGCTGAATGTCGCAGAAATATTGTTAGATTGTAAACATGTTCATTAATTATTAAACACACAGCGCAAGGGTGCCAACATCTGCCGCCATCATTACTCAGAGACAGATCATACGGTACTTATACTATAGATCACGAAGCGTTAATATGAATGATTATATATGCATTTACGTTATTGTTATAAGGTGGAAAGTAACGGATAGTGTAAAATTCGTTATATATTGTGGTGTATTCAATATAAATGACCGCCGTAAAGTGCAATCATCTTCACCGTTAGAAATAAATATATCCCTGCTACCAACACCAACATCAATACACGTCCAACGCGACTATCGCTTTCACTTAGTGTGCTCAAGATTGATGTCCGCCATCTTGTAATTACGTAATTGTATCAATTATAATAACTATAAATAAGTTTTCTCTTTGATAATTAACGTTATGTTTAAAACTGCATAACAATATTGTATTTGATACATCTCTAGTTACGTATCCGTTGTACGGTCTTATGTTATCTTAGAGAAAAAAAAGATATTCTTTTTATCGTGTCTGCGTTTTAGTGGATATTGTTGAACGGATTTTGATGAGGTTTACATAATTTGCTAGTTAGAATCTGTGAGGTTATTTTTCTTTAACCGCGTACATAGTTAAGATAATTTAATATATTTTAAAATCATGGCTCTATTGTCCTTCATTTAGTAATGTCAAATATTAATTTAATATTTTATTTTACAATGTAGTTTAATTTAATCTATACGAGTCTCACATCAGTAATATAAAGATGCAGCGTGTCTCTGTTATCATTATTTTCCACGTGAACAAACAAACAAATTACTTATGTATGTATATATATATATATATGTTTGACGTCAATTGTAATAAAATCTCTTAAACCAAATACAATTAAAATATCATGTAATTTGTTTAAGGTTTATTAAAAAATAAAATGTATTCAAATTTAAAATTAATTCTTCTGTTTTATTCGTCTGAAAAATCATTTTTTATAACATTTTTTTTAGTTTTACTGTAATTATAGTTCCAACGAGACTGTTTTCTCTTGAGAATGCAATTTTTTTTTACACACTGAACGCCCTTATCTAACCTTGTTACAATTTTATTATATAATATATATACTTTTAATATATAACGACGTGGTTGTGTTTAAATAATAATACATTTCATTGTTTACATTTCATTGACGCATTTACATAAATTTTATTTTTGTTTCTTCCAAACAAATGATCTCAAGTCAATAAAGTGAGTAAGATGTGAACTGGAGGCTAGCTGTGACAAGGTTATATATGACATGTATTGTTTGAGATCTAATTTGAATTATGAAAGTGTGTGTGCGCGCACGCTAGTGTGCGTTCTATGAGTATGTGTGCGTTCGTGTGGTACGTGTGGTACACACATGCTCATAGAATGCACGGTTTTTTTTTTTTTTAAATAAAGAGTATTATGATGAAGCTTGGGTCGGTAAATTGAGTTACTATTTCAGTACTGAGATTTTTATTACATACTAAGTGTTGCCCGCGACTTCAACCATATTTTTTATTGGATCACCATGAAAAACTTTTTTATATTAACGGATAATAAACTATAATCCGTAATATACACCGGTTTCATTCCCACAGGTTCTGTGAAAATATCGGGATAAAAGTAGCCCATGCTTAAGACATGTAAATGAATTTTTAAAATCAGTCCAGGAGTTTGGATCATTACATACAAACATTTTCTTATTACAATATTGATATAGACAGTTATTTTTAAATGTGGTACGTGTTAGTAAATTTGTTTTTTTTTTTTTTTCATAACATGTAACACGGTAGATTCGTTCTGCGTTATAGGAAAACGTGTTGTTGGAATATTCTTGTATAACGCGCTCATATGATCGTATAACGCGTTATGTACAAATAATTCCTGTTTATCTTTTCTTGTTAAAGGTGGTTCAAATGGAATATTAAGAAAGAACTTCATTAATTTTAATTTTTAGTTAACTTTATTTAATTTTATAACAACACAATGTCCTTTGCACATTAATAAGCGAAATTAAGTATGAACTGAAATATTTATAAATTTCATAGTATATAAATATAACGTGGGAAATCACGTGTTATACGAGGGACTGAAAACGCGTTATAAGAGTACCGCGTTATAAGGGGGATTACTGTACTAATACATTTGTTACATATTATATATGATTTATTACTTAATTCATGCTCTGATGAATACTGCTCGCGGAGCCATTATGTATCGTTTATTTTTATGTCTTTTTTTTTCAACCATTTACAATAACATTATAAACCTATTAAACTACTATTTAATAGTTTTTCTAATTAACTAATTGCGTCTATTAAAATACCCGTCTCGTGTACATTTTATGTTTATTTTTAAAGTATATTTACTGTTTTTTTTCTTATTTTACTTTAAAATAATTTCTGGTAAATGAAAATAAAGTTTTTAATTGTAATCTTTATATTTGAAGAAAGATCCATAAAATTCCATCCCTCTGACAGCAGATAGTTTAGGAACATTCCTAAAATGGTATAGATAGTATGGCTACTATAATTGTTATTAAATTCAATATGAATCATGTTCATATAAAAGATTTGTATCACTGTCTGTCAATACTCGTCTATAGAAGTTAAATTCAGAATATAAGTTTAAAACTGACCTAACCCAATAAAAGAAGTATTAATATTAAAGGTCGTATTATAACGTTATTAAGAATTATCTTCCTTCGGCGGTATTCCAGATCGATACGACATGGGTATCTTCAAAAGGCATATACTCCTATATCCAAGGCCGGCAACGCTCCTGTGAATCCTCGGATGTTGCGAGAGTTTATGGGCGGCGGTGATCACATACCAACGGTGACCCGCAAGCTCGTTTGCCCTCCTCTAACATCCAATCCAATCCTATTTTTTTATCCTTCTTATCTTCAGGTCTTAAGATAGCTATTATAGGTTTGTTTTAAATTGTAAAATATGATACGTCACTCCAACCACGTGTTTAAAATCTGGACATTTGCCAAATATATAATTCGTCCAAGAATATTGTATGTCTTGTTGTGTCTGTCTGAAAATATTTTCAAATAATGGATAAGGGCTATACGATCTTGATACTTGATCATGTTTACTGCATCGTACGAACTGCATCTACAAATATCACGAAGGATTATTCTTTCAGACGATTGTTTACTGGCGGATTGTTTTATCTAAATAATTACGATATAAAAAACAAAAAAAATACATGTGCAAGTAGTTCATTAACATGTTTAATTATTAATATTTTTGGTAATTACAAAACTAATAGTAGTCTAAAATCCGATTAGTTCATAGTTTAAACTAATTCTATTGTTTTCTATTTAGTATAGTACCTCCACGAACTAGCTTTCTTCGATACAAGATAAGCGTTATTCCAAAATTAATAATAGTTAAAAAAAAAAATATAGTTAAAATGTAAAAAAATTAAAATTTTTAACACATTCGTGTCCGTCTAATTTTCTACGTAATAATTCTGAGTAACACCTAATAATGAAATTATGAAACTGGGTGCCGCAAACTTCTATATTCAAGAGAAGGAAAAAATATAAATATTGTATGCGGCAACAAGTTATAGAATTTGAAATGACGTGAATTCACGTCAGCGGTCGCGAACGTGTTAATAAATAAGGCATTCCCCAAATGGTAAACGGTACAAGTAAAATTAAGGTCACCGTAATATATACCCGGTAATATAAAGGTATGTCTCGTCGTGATCACACCGTTAGGTTACCTAAAGAAAGCACATTTAATACACAAACTAGAATTTACTTTGCAACGATATTATTTAAAGATACAGTATGTAAACAACAAATAAGGAGTTATCCGGTAATGAAATAATTGGGCCGTTAATAACGTCTAGGAGTCGCTGTGTCGGTTGGTTCGTGTAAATGTAATTATGGTAAAAGTTTTACCTTTAGAATATTCCTATCACGCTAATAAGACTGATGCGACTTATTACCCTGCCTCTCCGTTATTAATGATTCAGTTTTAAGTAACGATATTGAAACATTGATCGTATGTATGCCGTTTTAAACTTTCTTTTGATGTTTAAAGACTATATAATACTGGGATCCGACGCAGTGCGCTGCGGGAGCTAAGCTGGGCCCTCTCCCCTTTTAAATTAAATATAATATTGTAATAATTCACATATCGTAGTTATGTGATGTTGCTTATAAGCGTATTTCTAGGTTGACGATCGGCAGCGCTCGAAGGTTCTGATAACGTTAAGTCTATACGAGAAACAGTTTTTTGACCATCGTTTCTGAACGGAATGAGATATTTTAATTTTGTTTTTATTAAAACATGCCCATTCCCAAGCTCTACAGCTCTGCCAATTTTCATTCAAATCGGTTCAGTAGTTTTTATGTGATGTTGCTTCAAAAAGAAGTGTCCCAAACGGTTAAAAGTTTCGGTTACGCTCAGCTCAATAAATTCTTTGTTGCAAAATTATTCTGTTTTATTTTTTTTATATCGTTTGAATTAGTTTAATGCAATCATTACGTAAATCATTTCGTTCAATACAAATAGAACCACGCCTTAGAAAAGAAATGCGGGCGTAAGTGAAAGTTAATATTTTTTTTCTGTCTGCTTACTAACATTTAATATGCCTTTTTAATTGTTAATCTGTTAGATTACAGATTTCATAATCTATATATATATATATATAATTTGTGTGTAAGTAGTGTCTGTTTGTAATTCCAAATATTTTTTTCATTAAATATATGTAGAAGTGTAAACGGTACGTACATAAAAAATATTTTTTTTCTCTGTCTGTCTGTCTGTTTGTTCCGGATCATGTCTGAAACGGTTGAACCGATTTTAGCAGGACTAACTGGCAAATAGCTGATGATATAAGGAGTAACTAAAACTAAGCCTTATTGAAAAAAACACTTATTCCGTGCGAACGAAATCGTGGGCACAGGTAGTCTAAAATATATCTCTTTACACGTTTTAATGATATTAATATTACAATGTGTAAGTAATATTTGTATTTTTTTCATTTGACAATATTAATAATTCCATTATTTAAACATGGTTTGTGATTTTTAAAATCGCTATACACAACACTATTGTTATGTCACGTGTGATCAAAAATGTTTACAACTGTCTCACTCAACAAGTGCGTGGAACTCGATATATCTCTCCTTCTCTCTCGTGCCAAATATTTCACTTGCTCGATAGTATTGGTAAAAATATGCTACGTGATGCGCTGCAGCTGTGCCCACGACTTTGTTCGTTTTTAATATGTTTTTAAAGTAAAGTAGCCTAAGTTACTCCTTATAAAATCAGCTATCCGTCAGTGAAAGTCCTGTTAAAATAGGTCCAGCCGTTTCAGAGATTAGATCGACCAAATAGACAGACAGAGACAAATTAAAAAAAATATTTTTTTTATATATAAGTACCGCATTTAGAAAAAAGTGATTAATTTGGAATTACAAACAGAAATTTATATGTATATATATAATGAGTTGTTGTGAAAGGTGTTAGTCTATATACCTTGCAATGAAATAAGTCTCATATGAATAGTCACGGGAACATAATATGTGTAGACGTAATAGGTTTTGCGGGTCAAGGGGCAACAGCACTGACCTAACGGTTTAAGTTTAAAAATTATACTATACATAGTAAAAATCATGTCTTTAATAACATTGTATAAATTACTTTATTACGTGTATAAAGATTAAATATCGTTCTATTATGTATAGTATATATATATATATATATACTATACATAATAGAACGATATTTAATCTTTATACACGTAATAAAGTAATTTATTAGACAGGCAACAGTCAACATATATCTTATATATATATATATATATATATATATATATATATATATATATAAGATATATGTTGACTGTTGCCTGTTCAATACAATCGGATTTTAGGAGTGTAATTAAAGATAGAAAGAAATTATAAAAGATAAACAATGAAAAGATACATTGTCTCTATTTTATAACCTACCAAAGATAAATCATTTGGTAAACTATAATATTATTGTAACACCAACTAACCTACTTTTGATATTTTACAAAGAAAATTAATAATTTTCATTTCGTTATCATAAAATACTTTGATGAAAGTAGGTTGTTTACTGTATGTATGAATATTAACTTCTCGGGAATTATATTCTCTGGAATGATTCACGAAGTAAGAAAAGATGTACGTCTCAGAGACTGAATGTCTGAAATGTTATTTAATTATGTATGATTTTTATAAGTTTTATTATGTACCAAAAATATATAAAATTCGCAAGAGTTTTTGAGTCGCGGAACAGTTCATATATATATATACATACACACACACACACATACACACACACACACACATACACACACACACACACACACGTACAGACTATTATGTATGTGTGTTCTAAATTATATAATTAGTTATATTCCTAATAAATTAACATTACAGGTGTTACAAAAACGTAATGTTTCAAACCATTTAGGTCTCAGCGCATGTAACCCAGATGTACCGAGATATGGAACGCAGGACGGTTACGACATTTATCTAGGAATTCAGCCATTATATAAATGTCATTTTAATTAATCAGCCTGTTGATTTGATAGGTCGAGAACAGCGCTGCTAGGAGGTTAAAGGTCGAAACTACATTGTTTTGATCTTCTCTATTATCTATTAGCGTTTCTCAAGTGGTTACCACCAAAATATACAATTGCTATTGTTTTTATATTTAAAGATTATTCGATGTATTTGGTATTTTTTTTTTGCTCTACGAATTTTGATCGTGTTTAAGGAAAAAATGCTACTAATGTATGAAAATACAGATTCGTTCAATACGTTTCATTTGAAAATTTTAATATTTAATACTTTATAAATAGTATTACCTGGCTGCTTCAATAGACAATAATGCAAATACGTAAGAGACAAATACATAGGTACATATCAGAAAATCAAAGGCAAACTTCAACTCTATAAACGCCTCGCGCTCCTCCGACCTCGCGTCCGTTATATTATTTCAATAAAACTGACATACATACTACTGGAAGATGATATGCACTGTACTTTACATCGAATACAAAATAATTATTGAGTTGAGCGTAAGCGAAGCTCTTAACCGTTTGGGAAACTTCTTTTTAAAGCAACATCTCATAAAAACTACTAAACCGATTTGAATGAAAATTGGCAGAGCTGTAGTGTTTAGGAAAGGGCATGTTTTAAAAAAAACAGAATTAAAATATCTTATTCCGTTCAGAAATTATGGCCAAAACACTGTTTCTCCCATAGACTTAATGTTACAAAACCTCCGCGTGCTTGACGATCGTCAACCTAGAAATACGCTTATAAGCAACATCGAATAAAAAATACTAAATGAAGATAATAATAATACTATATTTTATATAAAAGGGGAGGGACTCAGATCAACTCTCGCAGCGCACGGCGACGGATCCCACATTATTAGCAGCGATCTTTGCCATACATTTTCTTTAGCTCTGTTAATCGTCTGTCATTTAGTATTATAATAATCCGCATGGCGACAAACACTCGACAGTATAAACTCGACCGTATAACATACAACGTCCGCTCCTCGCTCCTATATTTATAACACGCCCACGGAAATCGTAGTAGTAACCGGTGAACTGATGAAAATTACGCGTTTTGACGTAAAACGTCACGACGTGTGGTGGACGGGTTACGTAACCACCACCTGTGTGGTACGAAATCGGTGTGTAATAATAAATCATTTGTGCTCCCTTTAGTATAGGAAGTAGGAAACGGATTGTATCTATTTCGTTTTGGTTCGTTTTAAATTAGACAACTGTTGAACCTATTTTGATTTATCGATACACCTGTCCCATGTGCTGCCGATAAGGGTCTAGCGGTTTAGATTTGAAAGTACATACCTACTAACAATTTATACACGTATAGTGAATATTTTGTATAGTATATATACATATAAATAAAATTGAAATGTCCGTTTGTAATTCTAAATTAATGGCTTTTCACTGAATAAAAGTATAAAAGTATACACGGTACATATATAAAAGCTATTTTTTAAATTTTTCTCTGTCTGTCTGTTTGGTCCAGCTAATCTATGAGACGGCTAGACCTATTACAACGGGATTTCACTAGCAACTAACTGATGTTATAAGGAGTAACTTGCTACTTTTATTTTAAAAATCATATTTCGCACAAACGAAACTGCGGGGCACAGCTAGTTCTTAATAAAACTTACATCGTGCGAATCCTGCCCAATATCTATGACGTCACTGTAAAACAAATAAACCTTTTAAAACATGTTTTCGTCAAAGTACAATGTCTTCATTAGTGGAAGGAAAACTTCAATACAATTGTATAAATATAACAAATTTCTTTATTTTCCACGTGTCCGTTGTTCTTTGGTAGATAATTTCGCGAAAGTTCCTCACCTCCCAAATTATCATAATCTATAGATAATAATTTTCATCGATGTAAATTAAAAATGATTGATCATCTATTAGCAAGCTTAATGAATATATAAACTCTAATATAAAATTAAACGTACCATAGAATTCATTGAAAATTTAATTATAAATGATCATCTCCTATCACGTAGAGAGACCTTGGAGTCTACGTCACGATATCACGTTAATATTGAGGCTTTACGTGTCTTATCCGCCAGAGAAACGTACATACTGAATATTAGATCGCATGATATGTACGTGTCCGTATTTATATTTATCCTTAAATATGTGTCCCCTTTCCCTAATTGGTTATTTATTGGTCAAAAATATTGTATAATATGCTCGTTTTTCTTTTAACTGCATTATCATATTTTTTTTTTCAAATTTCGTGCTTTTCGTACTTTTTAAAGATGGAATCAAAAAATAATTCTTTATTAGTGCTTACGTCAGAAACGATTTTGCAGTTGTTTAAGGCTTTTTAGACAATCCGTTGATAGATCAGTCTGTCGGGTCACGGTTATTATAATAATATATTAAATTCTCTATTTATATACATCTTTTATTCCTCACCACGACCTCTCTACGTACTATCAGACAGATTTAACTTTATTTGTTAATTGTATTTCATAAGGAAAAAAACATTACAGTTTGTTGAGACGAGGTTCGTCACGTACCAACAGGACATGCCGAATTATTAATTTTATATATATATTTTAAACAATTATATTTAGTTACTTGTAATTTTTTTTTACAACTTTTTTTTTTTCTATGTAATCTACGTTGGAATACAATAACATACTGCCGTATGATAATTGGTTTGCATGTGTGCATCATTGCACGCCTTTGTGTGTGTGCGGTGACGTGACTTGGTCGCTATGATTTTGAATGAATGCCCAAATATCTCATCAGATATGTATAATATAATAGTATCCAGCCAGAAATATTTATTGTCTTTGTAAATTTAATTATTCAATTCTTTAATTGTTAGTCAAACATTTGAACCGTAATGAAGGAGAAAGCGAATTATTGAAATTGACTCACGTAAAAATAACTCGGTTATTTTTCAATTAATTATACCAATAGTACAATTTTTTGATTAAAAAATGTATATTTTAGATGTTCTTTTCAATCTTGAACCTTGACCCGAGAGATACATTTAACTTTATATGTACTATAAGAGTCTTCTTTAACTACTTTTATTGATTTCGCTCTCAATCAGGGTTGCCACTTACGAGATAACATCACTCTCAAAAGTAAACCTTTCATTAGAATATAAGATGATTAACTGTAAGTCATCCATCTAATTTATTTATGTTGATTATAAATTACAAGTAGCGGCGGTAGCGTATCCCTACACAATCGGCAACCTGACCGAGCTATAAGGACGAGGCAGCCCTACTTCGTCTAATTCCTCGTTCGCGATACCAATAAATTAGTACGGCGCGTGACTCCGCGCGGGACGGACGTGTTGTATCGATTGTAATATTTTAAATCTATCGTTATTTACGTATAACTTATCGCGGAACTTACCTCCTCATTAACATTTTCTAAACCTGTGACAGTGTGTGTTTATGGACGTGTTAGTTTTTACTTCGCCGTCTTTTCGATTATTGTTTTAATATGTTTATATATTACAGTATAGTATGTTATTTGCAGTTTTTTGTGTATAGTTATAACGATAACATTGAATTATGACAGAGAGGTATGAGTTCATCGTAATTTTTAACTCTAAATGATTAAATGTAATCAGATTTCTCTAATCAATAAAAATGGTAATATATTACGATGTCGTGTTAAAAGAGCTCTGCGTTTATATGCAACAACTAAGTTAGCGATGTTAGGGGTCAATGACCTTTGTATATTCATAACACAAATATTAAAAACCCACTGTTATCAATAGCAATAAAAGAAGCAATAAAATTGAATTTGCATAAACCCTCCAAATGTGTCCAGAACCGAATATTTGTGTTTCTGTAGATTTTTTCTCTTGTAGATATAAATAAAATCGAAATGTCTCTTTGTATATCTGTTTGGTCAAGCTGATCTCAGAAACGGCTGGAACTATTTTAACAAGACTGTCAATGTCGGATAACAGAAGTTATAAGGAGCAACTTAGGCTACATTTATAAAAAAAAAATATATTTCACGCGAACGAAGTCGTAGGCACGGCTACTATTAGTATAAAATTGGCATCGCCATCTCAGGCTCATATTTGCATTCACTTGGCGATGTCGAATATTTTTTAATAACGTACCCGTTTTACTTTCTCCAGCACTAGGAAATATTTGTTGTACATTTTTATATCGATAAATTCAACTAACTATAACAATATACATGTCTATATTAAATTATAATTTTAACACAATAGAGTCGACTGATTTTCTACGTTTCTAATTCTGAGTACCGGCTAATATAATGAAATTCTTAAGCTGGTTGCCGCAAACTTGTATCGTCACGGGGAGGATAAAAAGTATAATTTTCTTTTGCTGCAACCGGGTATATAATTTGAAATGACGTGAATTCACGTCAGCGGTAACCAGGAATAGAATTTGAGATGACGTGAATTCACGTCAGCAGTGGCGCGAATGCGTTAATTTCGTGATCGTTAATAAAGTTCCTAACAGCCGTGATCACAGTATTGGGTCAGATTTATTCAAATCATTAACTAATCGCTAGACCTATTAATCTCGAACCGTTTATCTCGTGGAGATAAGGAACAATACCCTAAGCCCTTAACTCATTATACGCTCGCTTATTATGAGTTAATTATACTTGGTAAATGAGATTGGAACTAATCTAACCGTAGTAGAATTAGTCTGAAGTTAAAATGATATAAAAAAATCATGTGTGACCGTTTTCATAATAATGTATATTTAATATGTAATAAACAAAAGTGATTACCTAAAGAGCTTGTTCTATATGTATGTATGTATGTATGTATGTATGTATGTGTGTATGTGTGTATTATATAATACTATCATGCCTTATCACCGTAATCTCGGAGGCATGAGCTCAAAATGCCGTTGGAGCAATATTCTCCTACCACCGACGTAGTTTTATCACTCTAAAGTTATTACAGAATATGTTACATGTTATAGTTTCGCGGACGCATATGAAAATGACAATTTATATTAATATATCATAAAACTTAATTAGTAATATATAATTTTACTACGGTCGTAAGACTTGTTCAGGAGGAGGAAAAGGTAATACAAAACAGTATGAAATATTTTAAAATAATTCTTTGATACTTTTTGTTCTTCTAATTAAGTTTTATATTGTTGATACACACACACATGTGCACATTACACACACACACACATACATACATACATGAACATACTTATTAAAAAGATAATCTATTTTATAATTAATTAAAAATGTAATAACAATTTGAAATATCAATTTAAAAATAAATAGACATAGACATGTGACATTTAGTTGCAATGAGCACGGAGCTGTCCCAAATACGTTGTGATATGTTCTTGTGTGTGTGTGTGTGTTTGTGTGTGTGTGTGTGTGTGTGTTAATTAAAGATCTATACTTGTTTTTTATCTTGATAACATTGTTTATACCTTATCAGAGTAATCTAAGCGATACTAAGGATCTATGTATGTGTCGTTATTGTGAGGGATACACTTAAAGCAGAGTGATTAATTTGTTTTATTTTTATTCGTCATATTTTCATTTAATTATAAAAACATGAACATTGTTTTTAAAAAGTGTTTTGTCGCTATGAATAATTCTCTTAGTTTCGCCTCCATGTCTAATTTTTTCATAACATGTCTTGGAGGTCGTAATAATTTAAACATATTTTAACACTTTATATTGTTTACATCGAATTGTTTCATTTATAATTAGCGGAACTATAATATATACATACATATTGTCACATAGGTAAATTACTCATAAAAAATTTAACGATTTAAAACAAATAAAATAATATCAAAGACGCATTTTTTTCCAGTAGTTCCAAGAAGGAATAATCTAGATATTATAGAATTATCGATAAATATTGTCAAACGAAATTCAATTCAATTATCGATTTAGCAACGACTCGGAACGCGAGAGTAATTCGATCGTATAATTCGTTTTATATTTCAGCTCCATTTAATATTACCAAAGCCGGCTCGGGGTTGTGAATAAATTAATAAACGAGATACGGGTCCGATAACATTCCGATATCGATGCGAATTCAGTAAAATTATTTAACACGGGCCACCAGTGGAATAGATTCAGAAATTAGATTTTATTTTATTGGTCCAGTGTAACGAGTCTAACAGTATACCTTGTATCAATTGTACCATTATTATTATTATTTCTAGATCTCTCTTATAATAATAATCGTAAGGGACAGAGGAGAGAAATTATTATCACGAGAAATTTATTATAATTTTAATATAAAATTTAAGTAACATCCGATCACTGAAGATCGAATGCGATCGATATATCTCTATCCGACGGCATATCAGTGAATTGTTTAATTATATCTCGAGAAAATCTCACTGAACAACTTTCCCTAATTTCAATTTACTGTAACTCCGTTGTCATTTAAACAATTTTAACAAGAACATAAATTTCCACGCCTGTGTCAATATTTAGGTCGCTCGAGTGCTCGAAGGCCTCGCAACACCATTTAGAGTCAGCTATTTATAGCTTCTAGAGCTAGTGCTGCGCGAAATGCTTATTTAGATGAGATCTTTATAGCGAATTCCATATTTGCTTTTAGCTTGAGATATTTAATGCTCCTAGTATTGTTATTTCTCGAGAGTAACTTGAGAGGTAGTTAAAACATAACATTTTATGAGTTGACAGTATTCCAACCCTCCGGCTTTAATCAAGAAGAATAAATTAAACGTTTATCTATAGGAATGTCCTACAAGTTTCATACTTGTAACTGTTACTTGAAATGCAATAAAACGTTGGCAAACGTTTGCGATCAATATGTTATATACTAGCAAAATCACTGTCCGTGAAACGGAACGATCCAGGTCACTAACTAGTCGTAAATTGTGTATTAATATATCTGGTTTTAAAACGAACATCGGCCATCGCTCGAACCAGCGTCGTCTAATTTCGGTTGACATGGTGTTGCTCGTACGAATGTTAAATTAATAGTGAATAAAATTTTTAATAAATTGTCATATTTATACTACCCCTTAGTACCGCAATTAGTGGTATTAGTATCGAGATGACGAATCATTGCTAAATACCTTAAGCATCGAACTCATCAGTCGCACCACGTAGATCTTCGTGATTATGTTTTAGATAATTGCCTACCCACATAATTTACACTATTTCAAACTATTTTACTATACAGAACATAGAAAATAGTGACAAATATTGCAGGTAGTCTGTGTACTAAAACGTGCAAATTAGTTGCACATAAACTGGGCCAATGCTGTCCATATTGGTTCTCATCTCGTAACTAGGTCGTTTAAATCGAAACTAATGTTTTAAACTAAATTTTAAATCTGAGTTTTACTTAAAGGTTCAACATTTTACATAGTAGTTTGAATATTTCTTACGATAAATTCAAAATCGTATCTTATACATAGCCCACTCGTCTTATCTCCATCACATCTTACACGTAGCCTTTGAACTCTTCGTCGCCGAAATTGGTGATATTGTATAACGCGATATTATGTACACCAAGTTCGTCTTCCTCGTTTTAAACAATACTGAAATCGATAGGTGATGGTGAGAGATCAAGTGATCATAATACAGGGAAGGGCAAAGATTAATAAGCATCGGCTTTCAAAGAAACCGCCACCCGCGGGCGACTGTTGCGACACTAGTGCACAATGGACAGTAAATATTAGATTATACGCCTGTCTCCGCAATCCCGACTTCATTAAATCTCGCCCACGGCTGGCCCCTATCGGTGAAACTTGTAGGCGGCGTAGTTTCTAATTTGAGTTAGCCAAACTTTACAAAATTCCGGATAGGTCTGGAAGTCGTGTCGCAAACACTATTCCATCATCTACCACTCGAAATACAGTTAACGTCGGGAATAACTTACATGTCCCCATTTAAATCCTATTCATACCGTGTTTTACGGTAAATGACATCTATACACATAACTCGCATGATTTATAAACATATTACCACACACAACTACAAGTTTATTATCAACTTAAACATAACGAGGTCGTTCAATTTCTATGATAATCTTCCGGTGATTCAACGAAAAAGTCACTGACCGTCTCCAAGATTTATAGGCTCTAAAGCGTTTGATAAAAAGGAATGATATTTCTTGTTATACAATACGCGAAGGTTTCTTGTTTTGTGTGGTTATTCAGTCGCTCTGTACGACATATCCACCTACTTCGTACGTTGCTCTATTGGCGAAAGCTGTTTTGACTTTTGCAATCTTGTTCTACACAAGTAGTATTGTGCATTCACAAGGACATGTGTTTGGACCGTAACTATTTTATGTGTATGTATAACATCATTTTAAAAACATTGTTCAAAACTTAAATATCAATATATTCTAAGGTAATAAATATACAAAGAATAACAAAATGTAATGGATTAACTTTTAGGATATGATACAAAGTGCTTCATTGTTAGAAAGCTATTAGAGAAAACATATTAAAATGTAACATAAAAAGACCAATAGACGTCTACCTGGTGTTGACATCGGTCGGTCAGTAATTATTGATAACTAAAATAAAAGTTTATTCATATATCGGATGTGAAACAGTGGATAACTCGAAATTAGAGCGCAAGGTCAAAGTCCGGTAACACGAACTGCATTCTTGTGTTTGTTCTGTTATAAATAGCTCGCTTTTGTTTTGGACGTTGTTTATAATTGTTATATCTAAGCATTCCTTTGTTACACTTTGTGTAGATTTATAAATCTAACCATTACTATTTTTTAAATCTACTTCCTCACTAACTACTTAGTGTAAGTTCATTGTTACAAACATATCCTAGACTGTCCTGTCTTATAACGGGAAGTGATAATTTATTTTGATGTACATTTTTCTATTTACAAAACAACATTATGATCCTAGTCACGACGTCCAGTCACATCCTCTCACCGAGTCGTTTATTTATCAATCGGATACGTTATCACTTGCCTTACCGATGCAGTTGGTTCGACTTATTTGTAAGCATGCTTAAACTAAACGCCATCCTTTTCACTCTGTACTAGTAGACAAAGGACAACATCATCAATAAATTCATATATAATTAAAAAAAATTGAACTACTACTAGCATTTAATTTATATATTTAAAACTTGAATACCTTTACATTTAGTCGATACAATCTGCGGTCTGTGTGTTGTATTTAAAACCGCAAAGTCTGATCTTTTCACAATCTACATCCATTCGATACATACCGAGAAATGTAATACCTCATATGACAATGTCATATATGTATTAATAAACTGTATCAATACCGCGACCCTCCTCGCGTATGGATACCAATCGTTGTTTACGTAAAAGTCTATATAATAATAATAAAAATAGTGTTTTAACCAGTATTTATTTTAAATGAACTAATCGGACAAAGAGACAGATTTTGCGTCTTTGTATGTATATATAGAGAGAGAGAGAGAGAGAGAGAGAGAGAAAGAGAGAGAGAGAGAGAAATACTTAGTCATCGTTTTGCTAATTTTAAATCTTAAATTACATCTTGTTTGGTCACAAATAATATTACTTCTTACACGTTCAATTTACTGATGAAATTTTATTTCTAATTTATCGTTAAGGTTATTAGCATTATAACAATAATTAATAATAAAAAAAACAAGTCGTATATTTATATTATCGAGTCGATAAATAGAAATAGAAATAAAAACGTGATTACGTTCGAGTTATATTAATTGTTTTAGATAATTAACTTCTTTAACTCTGATTACTTTCGTTTAGCGAGTGGGCACGCGTGAGAGGCGAGGAAGCGAATTATGCATTATGAATTATGTAAAATTATGAATTATGAATTATGTAAAATAAAACTTTGAAATTTTATTACCTATTGTTTTTTTTTTCTCGTGACGACAATGGCGTTAGTTTTTAGTTTAATTTGATATGATATAAGTAATTACAGGAATGTTTTTAGTTTTACTTAACTAATTACACCAGTTTATTACATTTGCATACCCTATCTATGTTTGACGTTAGATTAAATGTATCGGGAGATATGTTAAGAGTGCTTCAAACCATACATTTGATTAGGTTTCGTTTAAAACTGCCGTGAGATTGACAATTGCGATCCAAACATTACTTGCTTGAAGTTTACGATTGAAGTTTCAATTGATGGTTTATTGATCTTTTGATTATTATGTATTGTGATTTATGTATGACATGTGTCATGTTTGAAAAAGCACTGACGATTAACCTTATTAAAATATTATCTATTAAGTACTTCGAAGAAAATAAAATATTACAATAATATTATCTCAAAATACTATAACAATAATTAACAAATTACTTTATTTTCTTTGCCCATTGATAAATACTTCAATAACTACCATAACATAACTTAATGGCACTAATTAAAATTAACGATCAATTTTTGATATCAATAAACACTGTATGCGTAACATTGACAATCACAATTGACCGTCTCCGGAGAGTTTAACACATTATAAGTAACGATAAGAAAAATGTTTATTCAAATTGTTTGTCGCTCCGTTGTTGCATATAGACGTAGACTCGCGTAGACATCGGACTAAATTAATATCAATTAATTAAAAAGTATAAAATATTTCTATAGATTGACGAAACGAATACCAACAATCAAAACTTTTAGAATCAGTGCAATTTGAGCAAGTTTTTTGGGAACACTGAAATCACGTCGCGTTACTAACTAGTAGGGCGTTGATTTTTTTTTATTTTTGAATGAAAGACTAATAACTTCATCGATTTTTAAATGTTATAAACATAAAAGTGGGTGAAAGTGTTTGTGAGTTAGCGCGGTGTCGTGATTGGTCCTCACCGCCAATGCGGCGGCGGCGCGGGCGCGATGTCGCCGCCGCGGGCGCTGCTGGCGGCTCTTCTTCTCTGCCAACTGCTGTCGTACGGTGGCCACCAAGGACTCACCAAGATATTCTACACGTAAGACGCGTTAGACAATCATATAAGATTACAGATTAAATAATGTAACATTCGAACAACAATACCCAAGATTATATTACGTTTTTTTTATATAAAAAATATGCTGTATTGATATTCAATATTCCACTCTTTTTTATTGATAGTCATTTCAAGGTCACTGGTAAGTAACGAGTGTTTTCAACGACATCAAGTAATAAATGATTCTCATATAATTAATAAAACAATTTTACAATTTATATATACATAAAATATATTACAAAGGTCACTCACCTTACACCTTTAAATAATCGATTAAAATAGATTTTTTATCATCTCATTCTTATTAAACTAATTGGAGTATTTCTAGATAAATCTAAAACTAAAGAAAAACCCAAAAAACAAAGTCTAGTATACATTCACCTATATAAAGTTTTTTATATTTCACTTGTATAAGACGTTGTAAACTTAATACCATAATGTAATTTATTTTATTATACTTTTAGTTAGTGTATAAAACAATAACATTTCACTGATTTTTATTTCCTTAAATTAAATAATCTATATATATTTATTTTATTATTATATTTTATACTTTCATATGACTGATATTACTCCATATATTTTAATTCTCAATAAAATGTCTAATTATTACTAATTAAAAAAGTAATTGACAATAAACAAAACACTGTTTATTTTGTTATAATACATTTACATACATTACATATATCTGTTTATATAAATAAAATTTTATCGTCTGTTTGTAATTCCAAATTAACACTAAATGCATACAAAAGTTTATACGGTACCTACATATATAAAAATAATAGATATAAAAATAATAGAAAAAATAATAATAATATATATATATATATATTATTATTATTTTTTCTGTCGATCTGTCTGTCTATTTGGTTCGATTATTCTCTGAAACGGCTGAACAGATTTTAAGAGAACTGTCACTGGCGGATAGTTAATGTTATAAGGAGTAACTAAGGTTACTTTTATTTTAAAAACACATGTCCGCACGAACAAAGTCGTAGAAACAGCTAGTATATAATATGATTAATAATGTTTTGAAACACACGAGCGTCTATGGTTTATGTTTAAGAACATTCCGCTGCCTTCGAGTGTGACGTGTTCAATTGACACATTGATTGTCTGAATTGGACTTTACTGGATGTTAATTTTCGATCATTACTGTATTAGCATTAATAGAATGTCTATGAATTGTTAATTAATTTATTACATTTAAAATTCTTATGTAGAAATTGTTGCTAATGATACAAATGAAATACAATTCAATGACCGTTCCGGTCTGAAGGTTAATGGTCAATCGATTGTGGCACATGTCTATGAATATTTATAATTATTTAATATTGTGCAGAAATTATATTTCAATTATGTTAAGACTGAATGTTATTACAATAATTGAATCAAACTTCGATCTTTTACATTAAAACGGATTAATTATGTTTAATCGTTTCTAATTCGTACATTTTATGACTTAACAATTATTATTTATTGGATTTGAAAACTGTAATTTACCTTTTTTTTATATCTTTTGTCGTAAAATCATAGCTTATTTCCGGTTCCTTCATTGAATTTAAATTGAGTAATTAAACGGTACATCCCGGATTTTTGGTTGGTGTTTGTTTTTCATAATTGGTTTTCCAATAGGTTTCACCGAAACCTATTCCTTAATATGTGGCTTTCGAAAGAATAAATAGGATACAAAAATATTTATCATTAGTAACTTTTCGCCTCTCCGTTTCCAGGTTACCTGACACGGGGCAGCCTCCGATACTCATCTCTTTGACGGAGAATGCAAAGTTGGATTTAAGAGCGCCGGAAGATTTACTATACGTCAATGATTCGGATCAACACAACGAAACTACGAGTTTCGCAACAATAGACAGTTCGGTCAGTGACGAAAGTGACAAAGTGCCAATTGAACTTGTAGAAAAGGAAAGTACAGAACCACGGCTTGTCGTTAAAGCTAAATCTATGCACGAAACGAGACAATTGGAAGATGCATTTCATAGTACTACTGCTGCACCGGACGTAGAAACTGTTATGGAATCTCATGTAGAAGAAAAGCTCGAAGAAAACATTCCAATAAAACCAGATACGCCTCAGGAAGACATACCCTCGTTTTCAGAATGGGCGCAAAAGCAATTAGCCGAGGCCGAGAAGAAAGATACTGTTTTGAACCATTCAAGTCAACCTAGTCATAGTAATACAAATATTAGCAGCAAAAGTACCAAACTGCGTTCAAAAAATTATGCTTCGCTTGCTTGTGGCGCCAAGGTCGTTGCTGTAAATCCTGAAGCGGGATCTGCCAGCTCCATTCTATCGCCGAACAGAGATGAATACATGCTAAACACGTGTAACAGCCGAATTTGGTTTGTCGTGGAAATTTGTGAAGCTGTGCAAGCACAAAAAATTGAGATAGCTAATTTTGAGCTATTCTCGTCAACTCCTAAGGACATCGCTGTATATTTCAGCGATCGCTTTCCTACCCGGGACTGGGCTAGCGTTGGCCAGTTCACGGCCGAAGATATGAGAGATGTACAAAGCTTTGATTTGTACCCGCATTTGTTCGGCAAATTTATTAAAGTGGAGATGTTGTCCCATCATGGCTCAGAACACTACTGTCCTATTTCATTGTTCAAAGTGTACGGGACATCTGAGTTTGAGGTATTAGAAAAAGAGAGTTCTCAACACTCGGCTCACGTCGACGATGAAGAAGACGAGATAATAGACGTTCCCGACGTACCGGCAGCGGAAACGGAGCCATCGAAAAATCTCTTTGGCTCCGCGAGAGACGCAGTGATGTCTATTATGAAAAAAGCTGCTCAAGCATTAGTCAAAACGGAAGTTCCTAAAAATATTTCCAGTGAACCTAACAATACATCTACAGACAATATGTACAAAAAATGTTGTTCACCCAGCCATATAATAGTGTGTGATAATTGTAGTGAAACGCTCTATAACGACGTTTATGAGCTACTCAGTTGTAGCACGGACAGACTAACTACTTTAGTGCGGCAGGTGTTCTTAAAAGATACTTTAAAGTGTACGAGTGTGTGTCAAACCTACGGGCTAGATTTTAAAAGTACAAAGACTATAGAATTTGACGAAGAGCGCGTTGCTTATATTAATGCTTTGTTCCCGCCTAAATATTTAGCAGCGTTGTGTAATATTCTCGCCATTAAAGAGAAAAAAGTCGTATTAAACACAAGTTTTGAAACTGAAATGAATGTTACCTCTAACATAACAATAGATGAGTCTCCACAGAACATAAATAGTGACATAAACTCAGAACAAGACTTATTAGCCATAAAAAATAATGAAAACGATGATGATAGAACTAATGATACAATTCAATCTGAAGATAAAACTTACACCCCTGAACAAACTGCCGAGTCAGTTACAGAAGCAACTGTAGAGGAAACTAATAAAATAGGCAGTTTTAAATATGATACTCAACCGATTTTAGAAGAAAAACAACCAGTACCAGAACTTCAAGAAGATTCAGTCGCGGAAGAAAAGGTAGCGGACGTCTTCAATGAAAATGATGTAAAAGAAACACCAAATGGTAAAGAAGCTACAGAAAAACCCAAAGACGCGACAAATAATCTGGGTGATGAAATGAGTGATCAAGTTATTATGGATGGTGATAATTTTATCTCCGACCTGGATCAGATGGCGGTGGATCCATTGCCGGCCGGCAACACGGCCTCACTGAGTCAAAACCAAGCACAAGCCACGTTGCAGAAAGAGTCTGTGTTTTTAAGACTGTCGAATAGAGTTAAGGTGAGAATTATACTTTTTTACATGTGTTTAAAGTAACAAATCTAATATTAATATCTCAATAATTCTAACTTCTAATGTATAGTTAATTTTTAAGTTGATGTTTATTGACATAGCATTCTTACTTATTATATACGCTATGGGGCAATGTTCAAATAGAATCTTTAAAATAGTAACTTACATCTAGGGTCCTACTTTGTATAACATGTTATTGTTAAATTTTCAGACACTTGAAAGAAACATGTCACTATCGGGGCAGTACCTGGAGGAATTGAGTAGAAGATACAAGAAGCAAGTAGAAGAAATGCAAAGATCCTTTGAAAAAACTATGGTGCAAATGACAGAGGAGAGAAGAAAGAGCAACGACCGCGAACAAAAGTATCTCGAACAGATGACGCTGTTACAAGACCAAATCGCACAAATGACATTGACAATATCAATACTTATGGAAGAGAGGGAGAGCTGGTTCGGCAATATCAATCTATTTAAGTTTCTCATATACCAATTCATAATAGTCGCAATAGTGTTTTACTATACGTCGTATAGAGAGCAACGAACAGCTATTATGATGCCGATTACAAAGAAAATAAAAAAGAAACAAGAAAAGTTTCGAAGAAAATCAGTGGAAGGCGTCAGTGGGCACGCATCACCGACCACCAAGAAGAGACGACCGAGCGAAGAAGCCTTTCAAATAACGAGGCTATCCTTTGATGACGTGGAAGAGGATTCTGGCGAGTGGCAGGTGGCGAAAAAGAATAGAAGGAGAAAGACATCAATAATTCACAGAAATTTGGAGTTCGAGCTCAAACCTGCCGCCCTCCAAGAAGGATTACGGAAACTACAGGAAAACCCCATCACATTAGACGAAGCCGAATTCTTAGCTCCGGTGTCAGAGCCGAAAGAGTTTGTTGAAAATGAGGTGAAAGAAAAAGAGTTACCAAAAACGAATGGATCATTCTTCAATAACTTGAAAAATAAAACGATGAAAACGAGGCGGTTGTCGTCGCCCGCGTTCCTAAGAACCTTCAACCGCCAGAGTGTCAGAAGTACTCCGAGTCCAGACGTGAAATTGGAACCAATTTTCAATGGAAAAATAAGTAAAAAGGCGGCTTCCGAATCTCCAACGGGAAGTCTCTGGTCGGAATCGACGGACATGTCCCAGAACGGGCAACCGGAAACCAATAGCGGGAATAAAAAGAAGAAAAGTCTTAAAAACATACTGAAAAAAGTATTTTGAGAACTTTGCGTTTTAAATATGCCTAATATATATGTGTTTTAATAATGTCATTGTTAGACCCGCGGGTGTCGATTGTGATAAATTAGGGAGCCTAAAGCTATTTCATATTATCTCGTTTGCTAGAATGCCAGTATTTAAGGGTGACAATAAGTTGGACACTAGTCGAGTGAGGTCGGTAATCAAAGAAATGGCATTAAATGCATTAATATTTATAAATGTGTTTTATTTACATTGTATTTATTTATTATTATTTAACAAATATCTATTGAATTATCTTAAGATAATCCACAACATCTTTCAAATCAATACATTTTAATTTGACGAGTTTCTTCTCTCTCGTCGCTACATTCAAATTATTAACGGCTTTTTCTAAACTCTCCACGCTGTAAGGTTTCTCTCCATTTGTTGCAAATATTATTTCATTAACTTCTGTTTCTAGTTTAACTGTAGCTATATGCCTGAAATGTTTCTTCAACGTGTCTATGGTGGACTCACGAATCTGTACATCCCGGCAGACAAAGTTGAGAATAAACTGACCTGAAAGAAGATAATCGAAATTCTTCATGTCCTAAATAATATATTTAGAAGCAATGAAGTATTAGTCTGTATCAGTCGTTGAATTAACTACAATGTTTCGGATTATTGTTTTATAAATTCCTAAGAGATAAGCCAGCAAACAAATATTATTTACTGTTATTAAACATCGATTTTTCTATTAACTCAATTTTATTATCTGTGATTGCATCATGTTATCTGCAAACCGATCATTTCTGACAAAGCACTTCCATACGTCTGGACAATTATCATCGTCTATTGCCTCATTGTTTTCATCATCCATCTGAACCATTAATCATCTTCCTGTCCAGCATTCATCACCCATCATCTGAACCATCATAATCACCCCCCTGTTCCAGCATTCATCACCCATTATCTGAACCGTCATAATTACCTCCCTGTTCAAGCACGGTGATCACCAGCCGCAAGGCGTCTTTTTCCAGGAACTGCGCTGGCGGACACGACAGACCCTCGAGCTGCTTACTGTCCATGTCGAACAACACGGACGAATACACTCGCTCTATACGGACAAGTGATATATATATAAATATATTGAATTTGGATCAATACCAAAGATCACTTTTAAAATCGGTGTCAGGACTATTTTGATACCATACTAATCGAAATAAACCCTTTTGCAAAAACACTATCTTTAAATAAAGGTAAAATTATATAACTTACCGGCACTCGCTTCCTCTCTTAAGAAATCCATACCATCTTTAATCTGGACTTGGAGGCGATCATCGACTTCCAGATCAAAATAGTTCTTAGCGACCTCCAGCATCTCTTGGTCGAGATCGACCGCAGTGATTTTAATATCGGAGCTCTTCTTTAAGAACATACAGAGACCTCCGCCGCCCAGGCCGAGGATGGCTACACTAGTGCTATGGTTCAAGTGCAGACCGACGCTCATTATCGAGTGATACAGCGATATGTGGCCGAAGTCGACTACCAATTTTGACTTATTTTTCCGTTTCACTGCAAAATATAAATTATTAATTAATATGAATTAGCTTTGATTTTACAGCAATATTTTTTAAATCTTTGTTAATCACCGGTCTTCAATTTAGCCTCAGATTGAACCAGGGCCTGGTTGTCGAGGAACACGAGTCGCCGCAGCTCGTGGTCGCCGGCGCGCACGTCCTCCACCACGTAGCGCCCGGACGCGGCTGACGTGCCCGCGTGCGCAGTGCGGGCGCCCGCCTCGCCTAGCGACAGGAACGGGATCTGGGGGGACACAAATATTACACACACATTTAAATATAGAATGCTAAATTCATCAAGCTTTGACATGATAACTCACTTCCAAGTGCGCTGGAAACAATTTCTCAGAGGTGGCAATTTCGAGTCCTGATTATTTTTATTCTGTATTCTTATGACTCTGCTTATTACTATGTAGATTTAAAAAGTTTGTGACAATTAAAAGGTCGCAAGTTCGACTCCTGATTTATTTTGTATTCTTCTTGTGACTGCTTATTGTTACTTACTTACAATCTTTTAATATCATTTTATAAAAATTCTATCGGTCTCTTGATTATAATTATACTAACCTGTCCACTGAATCCCTTAGGCATCAGCATTTTGGCTGCATGAGCCAGTTCATCCTTGACGGCGTCGAGGGTCGGGAACTGGTGTCCCCTGTTCAAACAGGCCACCACTAACCGACCGAAACGGGCTGAGTCCTGGAGCTGTCTCCGTCCAGCCGGTGTACCGAACAACCACTCAGATTGCCTGAAAAATGCATATTATTGTACTAGTTTTTCAAAAGTAAAGTATGACGCTCAAATTTGGACTGCACCATATCTCCGCGAGTATTCCATAAGAACCAGATAATGGTAGAAGTAAAAGTGTATACCATTCTTTACAATTTATCAGAAAAATGGAGAAAAAAACCTCTAACAAGCAACTCAGTCAGGCGAACGGTACTAAAAACTTTTGGAAAATCTCTTACGATATGGAAGGTATTTGATTGAAATTACGCCCTCTCCCAAAACAATGAATGAGCGAGGGGCGTAATAATAATAGAAGTGGTTAAGTGTAAGAATTAAGAGATTATTGATTTACACTCAGGGTTGTGTAATGGTGAAAATGAAAGTAGATTTCCCATACAATGTTTCTCTCACCGACCAAAATAAACATATAATATATAAATAATGGTTACTTCAGAAAAAACCTATTTGATTATTAACATTAATAATTTTTGTATTAATAATCCCTTATTAGTTTCCTCAATCATTCCATATGACTGTTCTCACCTGCCCTGAGGTACAATGAATACCGCATACTTGTTGACGGTCTGGTATTTCTTTTGGTTGATGATATAGAGGGTGTAGCGAGGTACTGCTTCACCCGGCTGAATCAAATCCAATGAAACCTGAAATGACAATGTATTAATTTACAATTTCAATCATTTACAGGAATTTAACACACCTGTATAAGTCCGTATGTCTTTCTTAGTCTATAAAATATGTATATATATATATATATATACATGTTATCAATATATTTATTTACTATATATATTTTGTTTTTGCCCACCTACATACTCTCGAGTACATCCTAAGGTTGGCTGGTAAAGAATGCCTTTTTAGCATTAAGGCTGCCTTTTTTACATTTTTATGTCAATTTGTGCACTAAAGTTTTAATTAAATAAATAAATAAAAAATAACCAATAATTATTATATCATGTTAACGTTACTTGCCAATATTTACCTCATCATCTTCATCCAAGTTGGTTTTAGAGAGTCCGTTAGTAATGAATGCTGTGTCCTGCACTGATTTAATGATTGCTTTCACCTCCTCAGTGGATGGAACAGTCTGCATCTTATCCCCGGCCAGACATACTTCTATTATCTGAATTCACATCATGGAGGAAGTTATACATATCATATGTGCAAAGTAATTAGATGAACCACTAAATTGTATGTTAATTGAACAGAAATTGTTTAATAAACTTCTTAACATCATACTTCATCAACTTTTGTCAGTTATGTCTACAATTTAAACTGAATACAGCTTTTATAATGAAATTGTTGTATAAAGCACTTAATATATATTAGTTACATATATAATAAAACTTACTAATCGTGGACACTCTTTGAACTTTGTTGCAACAACAATGAACACAGGTAATGTTGTACCTTCCCCGCTCTCAGTATTTTTCTCCTCTGCTTCATGACAACGCACTATCCTGAATAGCCAGGACTTATCACAGAAGAAATCAATCAATTTGCTCAATATATGACTTTGAAGTAGTGATATACATATGAAGCGACCTCCAAACCTTAATACACGTTTGACTTCGGAGAAGTAACTATCTATTTTTTGTATTGTTTCGGGAGTGTTATCTGGCATGAGAGCATCCAGGGTTCCTTTATCTAGTACAACATTAAATTCTTCATTTTCAAACGAAGTATTTAGAGCATCCATGTGTAAAAATTTCATATTTAGTCTATTGACATTTTTGGATTTCATTTGCTTTATTACCACTTCAGAGACATCAATGTTTGTTATGTTATTATAGCCTACGTCATAGAGATCAGCACTGAGGCTAGAATTACCACAACCAGGGATAAGAATGACATCTTTCTGTTTGATGTACTTGTGCAAGTGTGCACATAGTTCCATGTATTCGCCATACCTGTAAATAATGTTACATTTTAAACAATATATTTTTAAGACACATTAATCAACTTTTAAAGTATTTACTAAAATAAATAGATTACAATTAAATAATCTACATTTTAATTTTGTTGCCACTTACCATTCAAAAGCTTTGTTTCCTCGACTTTTGAAAAACTTATTCCAATAGTCCTTTTCACTGAATTCTTTATGACTTTTAGGGAGAAGATTCATTTTGTATTTATTTTTTAATTAGAATGTAATTTAAAAACACTGCAATTACATTTCTGCTTCCTGTAAATACTGTAAATATAAAAAAAATATGTAATGAAAAAAGAATGAAATTTAAAAGCAATAAAAACTTATATAAAAAAAATATTAATATTGAAAATTATTAAATGTGACTCCAATAACCTTATCTAATTAGTACAAATAAACAGGTATGTATATGTAACTTATGTAACTAATGGTATAACAGGTAATGTATATGTAACTTAATAAAAGATAATCTACTATTAAAGTTAAATATCCACTTATTCAAGTCATAATATTGAATAATATGAAAGTGTTATCATTTCACAAAATTTTAATCCCACCTGGTATTGTTTTGGTTCAACTTACAGCTGACAGCATTCTTTTTTGACGTTCAGAAATTATTTACTGACCTCTAACGATTAACGAACCGAATGAAAATCTTATTTTATTTATTAATGAACCAGGAATAAATACAAATACAGTCTATATAACATATAAGTAATACGAAGAAAGACTTATCTTTTAAAAGAGATCTCTACCAGTGATCCTTCATTATTGGAGAAAATATTCTGATATTTGTAGTAAAGTTACAATGAATATGGAAAAAAAAAATGTATTGAAAGTAACTTTAATGCACTGATATAGATATTATATTTAAATATATATAATAAATATGGTATATATGTGATAAATATTAATATATATGTACAAATTTCATACATACATATTTATATCTAAGTATATAAATACACATATAACTTAAATGTACATAAAAACAAAAATAATACATTCTTATATAAATATTATATAAATAAAAGAAATCTTAGAGGGAGAGGAAAGAATTCAGTCTAACCTAAAGGAAGAAATAGTGGGGCAGTCTTTATACAAGTAAGGTGGTAATGAGTTCCAAAATTGAGCAGCATGAACAAAGAAGAATTTAAGACGACACCTCATGCAATTTTAAGGAAACACAAAAGCGCTCTGGTAATAGTCTAGGTGGAGATATTTGTAATCGATGTTGCAAATAATAAGGAGAAGATTTTTTAAGAACTTTATGGAGTGGTATTAATACATGCATATTCTGGCGGAAGCGGACAGGGATCCACTTTAAGTCACAGCGATATGTCGAAAAGTGGTCAAATTTATGCAAGTTGTAGATGAAACGGATGCATAAACTCTGAAGTCGATCTAATTTTCCAAAGAGCTCCTCAGTCGCATCTAGATAACCGATGTCAACGTAATCATGAAGAGTTTCTCAACAAGCTTGATCACATGTTAAATTCTGCTATTAGATTTATTTTCAATCTTCATAAGTTTGATCACGTTTCCCGTTATCGCTCGCAATAGAACTGGCTACCGATTCGTGAACTTAGGTGTATGAGAATCCTTTGCACCCTATACTCTATCCTTTACAATCCCTCTTATCCCAAATATCTTCTAAATAATTTCATACTTAGTACTCATGTCCAAGAAAGACCACTACGCTCGAATGAAAACCAAATCCTTATCTTAATATATAAAACACAAAGACACTCACTGACTCATTCATCGCTCTACAGCCCAAACCGTTATACCTAGAAAGCTTAAATTTGGTCACAAGACTCCTGACATATTGAATAGGTGCAATAAGAAAGGATTTTGCAAAGGTCCAAACCGTTCCAAAGTTACAGCTAAAAAAAGTTTACCCCCCGTTTCCTCTCTTCTCCTATTGCATTGTAGTAGAAATTAAAATTATTTGGCTTCTTACTATGTTTATTCGTAGGATTAGGGTTCCGTAACTCACATACAGTTTGTGATTATTTGTGATTATTTTCTATTTACCTACATAGAGTTTGTGATTATATGTGATTATTTTCAATTTACCCACATATAGCTTAAGATTATTTGTGAGTATTTTCAATTTACCCACAAACATTTGGTGATTATTTGTGATTATTTTCAATTTACCCACAAACATTTGGAGATTTTTTGTGATTATTTTCAATTTACCCACATATAGATTAAGATTATTTGTGATTATTTTCAATTTACCCACAAACATTAGGTGATTATTTGTGATTATTTTCAATTTACCCACAAATATTTGATGATTATTTGTTATTATTTTCTATTTACCTACAAACAGTGTGTGATTATATGTGATTATTTTCAATTTACCGACATACAATTTGTGTTTTTTTTTTATTATTTGCCCAGCAAAGTGAGCGGGAATCAGCTAGTTTATTTATATAAATTCTTTATTACACAACCAGGTACAAAGTGTGGGATCATGGATCATGGGTGGTATGTTTTTCTAGCCAACCCGAAAAGTGCAAGAAGCATACACATGCGCAGTGCAAAAAAAAAAAGAAAAACGAAACTAGATATGTAAACTAGCTTAAAATTTCCGAGAAACTTCTTAAATTTGACAGCTTCAGCCAGCCATTGCACCTTGTTGTTATATCCATCGGTTGGCAATTATTGGGCTGGCACATGGTTCTCCCAAGAATAGGAATACTAAGTGTGAAAATGCAGTAAGCATTCTTGATGCTGTACTAGAAAACTAAGATCATTACAATATTTCAATACTTACCATTTAATTATTTAATTCATAATACGTATTTTTATTCCGTGATAGACCGAATGGTCTACTGTATATTATTTACATTATTTTATTTTTCTTTTTTGAAAATAACAATATTTTAACAAAGTCTATATTATAAATATTTGTGCTTCCCTTTATTATATATATTATTTTATTTGATATTCTTTTTGCAATCGTAACTGGATTTACATTATCAATGTCGACAAAACTAATAATGAAAATAACAAATGTTATGGCTGTATTATTATCTACGTTTGCATACGTCTTACGAACTTAAGGCTTAAACAAAAAAAATATAAACGTCATTATCAATTGACATTTGACAAGAAAGATTGGATTTACCTTAACGACAAATACCTATTACTACTACACATTTGTTTTTTTTGTGTAATATTTTTGTGCTCTTAATATCTATTCACTATCAGAAATGTATCTTAAATTAAAATTCATTGTCAAAACTAGGATTGCAAGATCATGATTGTAATAGACTATAATGAATCGAAATCGTGGATACAACATCTAGGCCACTGAAACTTGAAGATAATAACTATGAACAGTAAAAGCAGTAAATGGGAGGCTTTGGCCACTGTGAAAACCTTTGATTTGGGTAACTAGATATATCATTATTATTTTTAGCCTTTAATTATTATTTAGGTACTTAACTTTGTTTTGTAATACTGTACATGTTTGGTTACAACAGAAAGTTATCTTTAAATATATCTATTATTTCACCCATCCCTCGATTTACATTAGAGATAGATTTCTGACAGAATCATGTGAATGCGATATTTGCGTTTATGCTTGTCGAACCATGTTAAATAAACTAGGTAACATGATTGGTATGATGTCACTTTCATCACTCAGGCATTCTTGTTACAGTTCTAGTTCATCAGACCATTGTAATATCTCTCACATGTAAAGTAGCACTCATAATGGTGCAAATAGTATTGTAGGTAGTCATTAGGGAATCTCCCTAAATATATATTGTATTTCACAATACGGGGCATCCTCCGTTATTACCATTCATGTTGCCACCTGCTATTAATATTCACTCATCATGGTAGAAGGTCATACAAAATGATGTTTTACTCTTTTACTGAAGATCATATAAGGCTTAACAATTTATTAATTTTTGAACATATGACAGTGTATTTAAAAAAAATTAAATGGAATATTTTTAATTACAAATTTAATGTTATACATGTACTTAGAAATATATGAATGTGTAATATATGAGTAATCAGTTTGTTATAATGAAAGTGCAATATTATCTCGCCGTCCCTTTCAAGTGTTGCTGATGCAATATTATTAGGTTATGTCTAACCGTAATAGCCATTACTTACACTAATGCTATCAAGATCAATCGTTTTCATTGTGTGGTGTTAAAAATTAATGAATAGTGAATTTTTACTGTTTGATTCTCTGTTGGCCTCTGGTAAATATCTAAAAAATTACCCAATGACAAATAAATATATTTTGTAAATTAACGGTAAGATGGTTTTCCTTGTTTTGGTAAATTAAGTATACAATTTTGTTGTTCATTGGTAATATTAATAGTAATGCACAATTATTATTTCGTTTCAAATATGTAAACAAAAGGTTGAGTCATAATCTAGTAATAAACAAAATATATTGATATTAAGATCAGTTTTATTCAACAATTCTTCGAATAATTTGTGCAAATAATATTTAAATATTTTTTTTTTCATACCACTAATAAAGGTATTAATGTTTTTTGTTTTATTACATTTTTACATTTTTGATAAGTTTTTTTTAGTCAATTATGAATATTTGTGATCCTCTAGAGATATTTGGTTAACAAAAATATGTAAATTTATCACTTGGGAAATCGGCAACCAAACCACTGACCACAAATTACTAGAACATTCTACTATATATATTATTATTATATCAAATCAGTCATTCAATTGTTGCATTCAGCTTTGATTTCTAAAGTATTTTATTTGAAATATTAATTTTTAATCAGTGTTCCGTGTTGGTATAATCACACTTTGTATATTATTTTATCTTATCTGACGATGTGTGAGTTATGAAATGTTAATTAAGTAATTGTAATATCAACAATTATATTTAAACTAACTTAACTAAATCCTTAAAATGAAGACCTTAAACCAGCAAGTATAAACTATTTTTTTTATTTCCAGGCATAGCCCGTAACAGTCAACACGAATCTGTCTTGCATCAAAGTGAACATCAAGTTGAGGTCATCAACTCAACTGCTACAACTCCTATAAGCCTTTTGGTCCAATCCTTAGTAAAGCAACTATGCGCCCTCCTGGAGAAGGACGTCTCTAGGGCCAACACCCTTTACAATACAATCTGTGAAAAGTTACATAGTATGAATCTCATTGACGATTCCTATGCTATGGGTGAGTTTGAAGTTATGAGGAGTCAGTACCAAAGAGCCTTGTATCAGCTAGTGACTGTCGCTAGTGGTTCTGAAATACCGATAACTCTGCCGGCGACCTGGCCGATAACTAGATCTGGTCTGGAATGGTCTCGCTACCATAAGGAGTTTGAGGAATTGTACTTCATAGCTGGCGGAGGTTTCGGTAACGTTTTCAAGGCGAGACACAGATTGGACGGTGTGGAATATGCCGTTAAGAAAGTTTTTATTAAGTCCTCTGACGTAAACTCCATCATGACTCATCTATCTGAAGTCAAAACTATAGCCAGTTTGAATCATCCGAATATCGTAAACTACAAAGCCGCCTGGCTCGAACCGATGATAGAATCAATGGCGAACAAGAAGCAGAAATGTAAAATGGAAACCGATGACGATAGCTTCTCTTTAGGGGCTGACCAATTTTCGTCTGTTTATACTAACGTGATGAAATCATTCAAAACTTACAATTCAAAGGATCTAACGAAGGAACAGAGCCAATCTGACTTTATAGTATTTAAAAATTCAAATAGCATCGAAAGTACCGTTAGTTCCGAGGATTTTGAATCGGAGTGCGAGGATGATTTGAGTTTATCCGAGCATAACGCTGTTTGTAAACTTCTGACAAGCAAGGAATATGATAACTGCTCTCGGGTGAACTTGAAATGGGCGACGCTCTACATTCAGATGACTTATTGCAAGGAAACCTTGAAACAATGGTTGGACAACAGAAATAACCATATGACTCTATGTCGCAAAAACTCCGAGGACCTGACCCTTCACCACAGTGACTCTAGCGATTCGGCTAACTTTGACTCTTCTGACACGAACTATCCACTTGCCTGGACTCGTATCGACATTCTAGTGGACATGTTCACTCAGTTAGTGAGGGGTCTGCATTATATACACTCGAGAGGAGTAATCCATCATGACGTGAAGCCCAGCAACGTGTTTGTGGCTCCAAGTGAGGGGGGATTGCTGGTTCAGTTGGGTGATTTTGGGCTGGCGTGTCCCTTGCAGCAGTCTCACAGCGGATTGGTGCTTGGAACGCACTTGTATGCTGCTCCCGAACAGTTGGAAGGACATTGCAACCCTAAGGTTAGACATTACTTATTTGAACTTAAATGTTTGTTTAATTTACACTTTGGCATTAATTTGTGCTGTTAACGCTTAAATTTAAAACATTTCTTCTCATAAATTACTCATATGTTTGATATATAACCAAAATAAATATTATTTACAGAGTGACATGTATTCTCTTGGAATCATACTTCTGGAGATGGTGGAACCTTTCAGTACTGATATGGAACGCGTGAAGACGATAAACGATCTCCGGAAAGGTCAGATTCCAGCTCAGCTCACGGCGAATCACCCAAAAATAGCCCACATCATCGGCAAACTGGTTCAGAGAAGACCGAACAGGCGCCTCGATACAAACCAGCTTCTCGAAGAACTGAAGCAGCTCTCCGAAAACAAAGACGACACGATACAGTCGTTGAGAGAGGAGTTAGCAGCCAAGGACGAAGAGATAGCCAAGTTGAAGATGATGCTGACCAAACTCAATTTCCGAAGTTAGCGGAGACCTGTTCTAGTTTTGTGTTTGTCTTTATATGGATTGTTACCATTTTATGTCTTTGTCACAAATTTTTGTGATAAATTTATTTGTGAGATTCTAATTTGAGTGTTGTTTGAGCCAACCGTGATTAATGATGACAAATATTTAATCGTTTATAATTAGTTTTTTTTTTTTTTGCCTAATTATTTTCGAACAATACTTTTCTTTGTCTTTTTTAATGTCAATGTATTCATTCCTTTTGAAAAACCTAAGGCTATGTTTCATCTGGTATTGTACTTGAATTAGTGTGTGTGTGTGTGTGTGTATTCATTAATTTAATTATAATAGGTATTTTTAATAATAAAATTGTTATTATAATTAAAACACGTTTAATTGTTAATGTTAAAAATTTATTTACAAAAAAAAACGTTAACCGCATAAATTAAAACGTAATCTATATTATATTTACAGTCTTAGAATTAATTCAATTATATATCGCCTACAGAAAATCCGGCAACTTAATATAAAACAATTCGGTAAATTTATAGAATATTCTGGAAGCAAATGCAACATTCCTTAAAAAGGAGCTAATTATTTAAAATGGCAGGGTGCAAAATATTTTAGTTTTTCAAGGTTTAGCTCCTTATTTTATTCTAATGGCGGGTTAGTTCACAGGAGCGTGTCGACGGCGTGGATGACGCCATTGGTCGCGGGGATGTTGTGCGTTATCACTTGCGCGTTGTTCACTTTGATACGACCTGGAATCAAAACATTACATTATAACATATTCATTATCAATTGGAGTATCGTCTGCATACAGAACGATATATTCCCGTTGAATTTGGCGTTTGTAATCATATAAGTGACGTGAGTAAAAAAGCTCTTCAGTGTCTGTTTGAACGCACTAAGTTACACACTAACATTTCATTATGAATTTGAAACAGTAATGGAATGAAATTTCAAAATGGAAGTGCCTTTAACAAAATGGCAATTGCGCATAAAGTTTGCCAAATTCAATTAAAGTAGTGCTAAACAGACGTTTAGGTCCTGTAGTCAATGAAAAGCTTCAATACTGAATTTCTGAACGTCTTGGCCCGGCTATAGAGCTCCAATACAGGTGTTAATATTTTTTGCTCACCCGAGCTTTTTTGCAACGTCAGCGGCTTGGCGTCCTCCATGGAGTTCCTCAGCTGGTAGTATCGCATGCCCGCGCTGTACAGAGTGCCGGGTAGTATGTGACGTGCCACGAGAGCACGGGCGCCCGCGCGCTCCGAATAGCGAGACAGCTCCGCAGGCGGCAGGCGGGCGAAGGCCGCGTCCGTGGGGGCGAACACCGTGTAGGTTTTGCTCTCTACATAATTAAATTGACTTTAAATTTTAACAATATTGCTGATATAAACTATATAAGTATCTTTAGCATACCTGCTAAAGTATCCGCGAAGCCACTCGCGTGTATAGCCTTCAGGAATGTAGTGAATCGTCGGTCCCGGTCAGCCTGCAGCGTCTGGACCAGGTCACCCACTGGCAGTGGGAACATTACACGGTCCACTGCGTGCGCTATACCCTGTGAATGTTACAATGTCTCAATAATCTCTCGATGACTTGTAATGTGTTATGTATTTTTTATCCTAGCAATGAATACTATACCTGAGGGATATGGATATCCTTCTTATCCTCTAGCACTCTGGCGCCGTTGATGGTAGTGACCCGCACCTCGTTCCATTCAACATCGTGCATGTCGTATTGGTTCACTCGCAGCTGTGTACCCGCGAGTGAGACGCCCGTCATCTCGTCTTGGAGAGATCCGATGTCGAATGAGCCAGGGATTACGTGATGAAGTAGAAGCTAAAATTTGTTTAAAAACATTATCTCTGTAGCAGGTTATGAAAATAAAATAAAGAGTATTGAAAAATAAATAATATTCATAGAATAGGTTTAGCTTACCCCACTTAAAAGTCGGGGATTATCCCGGAACTTTTCTTCAGCTCTATCCGGGCCACCGAGTTGTACGAGTAAAGTCCTGAACGCCTTATCAGTAGGTGCGAAAATCGTATATGGCCCAGTTTCGTTTAATATTGCATCCAGACCGGACTGCTTCAAATATTTAGCGGTGGCAAACAAACCATTCTCTTTTAAAACATCGATTAGACCAGGAGGGCCATCTTTATCGTAATTCAAATTAATAGTGGATTCCTCAAAATTTGGAGTAGCCATGCTTGATCCTATAACAACTACATCCCGAGGCGTTGTTCTGTGATTAGTATTAATTTTGTTAGTTGTACTTGCAAACGAATTCCTAGCAGATTGGACGTGGCCGCTTCTGTCTAATATATATTTTGGAGTTGAAGATCTAATGACATATCTTTCAGTGGTTGTTCCACGAGTTGTCGGTGGTTGTGTTTGTGTGTACGTAGGTGTAGTTCTTGTTGAAGGGGTAACAGAATTTCTGTATGTTGGTGCCGGTGTAGTCTGTATGGGGTTAGTGTGACCTGAGTTGCCGTAATTGGACGTAGTTACATAGCTTGTGTAACTTGAAGGATGATGAGACGACTCCGCTATATAATCTGTTGTCTGCGTGATTGGAGCGGCAGTAGTCGAAGTGTATCCAACATTTGAAATTTTTGTTGGCCCCGGTAATTGTATTTCACCATTTTTTATTTTATTTAAAATACTCTCTACTTCAGGTCCCTCTTCGGTTTGCTGTCCGTTCGCTTTAACGCCTTTTACTTTGTATGAACCGTCATCCTGTTCTTCGAGGAAAACAAATGTGACTTTCTTTTTGTTTTGAAGAGAGTTCGGTATATTTTCTACCTCCTCTAGCTTACCGTTATCTGTATGTTTAATTAGTTCAAAATTTGCACCAGGTGGTAAAACGTCTTTCGTTAAATCATCAAAAGATATACGGCTCTCCTTTTGGGGCTCTTTAGTTGCCGCTATAATTTTACCTAAATCTGGACTGTCGGCAGCTATTGCACCTTTTGGTATTAAGTTTGGATTTGTTGTTCTAATAACTTCAAATTTTTGTCCATTTAGTGAAATCTCTCTAGAAGAAAAGTTTTTTTCGTTAAAATCCTCTGGATTTTCGGCGAGGGCTACTTTTAACTGTTTCAAAATATCAGGTTTTTGCAGTAACGCTACGCTCTTCGCTCTTAAATTGTCATCAAAACCCTTAGTATCACTCTCTTCAAGCAGGTTTTTTATTTCATTGTAGAGCTTTTGTTTATTTCTATCCTGAGGAGGGCCGCGTGTCCTACCGGGTGTTCGAGTTCTGTAGCGCGTGGGCGGCCTCGTTGTAGTAGTTGTTGTTGTCGTAGTTGTACTTGTTGTTGTTGTTGGGTGCTCTTTTTCATATTGTTGTACAGCCTTCCTAAACAAATCTGTTTCATGTGGCAGTAGTGGTCTACGTTTCTCTTGATTGCGTTTGAAGTAATCTTCATAATTTTCTGTCGTTGTATAAGTTGGTATAGTTTTCGTCGCCTGTTTGCTTACGAATTCTTCGTGTAGTTTTTCTACTTTTTCCTGTTGTTTTTGCTGTTGTTTTTGAACAAATTCCTGGTGTTTTTGAATAAGTCTCTGTCTTTCTTGTAATTCTTTAAGTTTTTCTAGGTTTTCTTTTGATTGTTGTTCATAAAAGTCTCGCAATTGTGCTGCTTGTCCACTGTTGTATATTGGACCTTGATTTAAAGGTGATTGGAAAGGAATCTGTGCATTATTCAAGTTTTGTGGTGCCAAATTTGGTGCAGCTTGAATTGTAATAGGATTTGGTCCATTAAATGGTTGCTGGTTTTGAGGAGTATTTAGAGTAGGTAGAAAGGTTGCTTGACTGGGTCTTTGCTGGTTAAGTTCAATTGAACTTTGAATGGTTGGATTTTGACGAAAGGTTTGAGGAGAACTTGGAGGTAGAGGCAAACCATTATTTTGAAATCCTGCTAAAGTTGGAATGGGCTGCTGAATACTATGCTGGCGGTTTTGTTGTATTTGTCCTAAATTTTGTTGTTGAAAATTATTTATTTGAGGATTATTAGGTACATGTATAGGTTGGCTAAATTGAAAACCATTATTGTTTTGTGGTGGTAGATTATTTGGGATATTTTGAGCGGGTAACAAATTGTTAAATTGAGGTACATAAGGCTGTTGCTGGAATATAGGGTGATTAAATTGTAGTGGAGGCGATGGACTGCTTAACAAGCTCGACTGTGACTGGAAATTCTGTATTGGGGCCGAAACTCCAAATCTTTGCTGGTCGTTAAAACCGGAATGTCCAAGAGGCGGTTGTCTGCTTCTATCGAATTCATTTTCTATCTGAAATGTAAAGCGTTTTACACAATTAGTGTAGGCAATATTTAACGACACTACTACTTTATAAATCGTTAGATTTAAATATTGACAAAATACAATTGTTGATCAAGAATGTAAATAAACTTTTGATAATGAATATAAATTGTAATCAAGAATGTAAATTGTCCCGGATATTTATTTTACTGATTGCTACTGGATCGTATTCCGTGAGACGACGTAATTTGCTCTGAAATCACAGATATTTGTCTGTCCGTGACGCATCAGTAGCACGAAAGTGCATTCTTCAGCATGTGCGGGCGTGGAGATGAGATCTGCTACGCTCATAGGTATTAGCTATCATTTTTAAAAGTAATTAAATGCGAGTAAGCATGAAACCTGTCTTGTTATGTTATAATTATAGATTATTTTTTACCATTTTCATTTTAAACTTAGAAAACATGTTATGTGTCTATTAAATTCATTAAACTATTACCTCATTAGAGATATATAAGGAAGCTTTTAAAATGACTGCAAAAGATTCAAACTATTTCAAAAGTAGGTTATGTTGTTAGCAATTACACAAGTTTCTACTTTAAATAGTCCTAAAAGGAATTCGTATATGACGTAATTTCTGCCATCTCTATAAATTAACCAGTTACAAGCGTACAGGATGCGTCGTAATACAAGACGTCGCCAAATTGTCTGTGTGTTCACTTTCACGCATTCATGGGCGAGGCTGCTTTCCGTTTCGTTAGAGATTTACTTTTTAAAGGTCACGTTGCGTAACGATTCAGAAGTTATATATGGTATACGGATCTGACTATTAAGTTACACATTTTAAAGAGGCTTCTTAGGATCCATTAGTCAGTGACTTGTGGTTGAGATTGCATCATAATCTATTATATTATTATGGCTGTCAGTGTCATAAAATATTAATTAACATTTTGAAAAGGTTCAACTTTTGGTAATATTTGAATTGACTTTTCATTTAAAGGGCATATAATTAAAATATAGTTAAATTATACACAGAGAAGTTAATGAAAGTGTGTGAAATAGGTATTTTCTAAAGTTGCCAACAAAGATGAGTTGTTAAAACGTGAGTCGAATCAAATTGACCAATGTTTCCACAAAACGAAGAAAGTTTTGCTTTCTCACTCATTATGTTATACGTAAAATGTATATTGATGGGGTCGATGGAACTGTGAAATGAATCAAAGATTCACTTCTTATTGTGTCATATTGGTTTTTTATTTAATACTTTCCAAAATTTATATTTATTCATTAGCTGACTACAAAAGATATAAAGATAGTTAATCAGTTGAATTTTTCAATACTTAAATATATATATATATATTATAGTTAACTGTAGATATATACTGTTAATTTTAATTATAAATAAAACCTTTTAAAAGTTTTTGCACCCGGAATTATCCACATTTTATAGGTAGAAAGGATCCTGTTATGACGTACTGTCGTCGTTTCTCTATTTTGTAGATATAATAGTATTTTTTGGAATATAAAGTACTCTATGTTTTCTATACCTCTGAGGCTGAAAAGTAATAAACCGCCCACCATTTTACATATACCAATATTAATTAGGACAATAGTTTTAACATTTGTTATTACACAATTTGAAAATAACTTAGAATCTAACTTTAAAATCGTATGTAAACTTTAGAACTTTAACTTTAACTTTAACGGCTAAGTAGGTATGATCGTTATCGTCATTACGACTGAAATAATCAAATCGATACACTCAATTTGATTCATTGATCATTGAGCTCAAAATTACTTCAAAGGGAAAAACATAAGATTTATATTGTAATACTCAGCATTGCCTTACTCGATTACTTATCTATAAGTGTATTAATACGAAGCCAACCAATATATCTTCTTACGGCCACAACCTTACTGATACTAATATTAAATTGGAAAGTTAATCTTTATATTTTCATATTATAGATAATTATTAAGTATTCTTACATGATATGATAAGGCGTTGATTGCGATAATATTTAAATGATATTTTATAAGTAATTTTCATAAAAGTGATCAGTTCAAGTTTCTTAAACCTTATTTAGTCTATTCAGTGATAATTACAAATATCTTTATGTCTTACATACGTTAAAATAATTTAAATTTTTTAAATGAAGCATTGGAATCTGCTTTGATGAATTGTATTTGTAATTGAGTTATTTTCTTGTAATTTATGGCAATGAAGTGGGTCGCAGTAATTCATATCCAGATATCACGCGAGGTGTTCACTTCAGTTCCTGTTCAAACATTTCTCCTTACTTCTATGGTTTTCTTTTCCTTATTCTATTGTTGAAGTGATATTTATTTTCAACCATTATTAGTAAATACTAATCATTTCTTTGCATAAGTGACATTAGGATTTAGTATTCGCAATAGTCGTTATATATCTTAATACTTAACTATATATTATAGTCCTAAATTGTTCCTACAAAAAGTTTTGCTACAAAGGTGAAAATAACAATCTGTTTCTTGAATGTTTAGCTTTAATAAGTGTTCAGTGGATTTAGTTTGTCAAACGCAATCCAAGATTGATTTCAATCTAGGATTAATCTATGATATTATTTTCGTTTAAGACAACGATATCATTATATTTTATTTGTTTGATATAGATGTTTCTACAATTGAAACAATATTTCATTTATTTTCTGTTAACTTTAATATATTCTAGTTATAATTCGTGATCTCGGCTTGGTTTGTCGTCTGCTGGATATGTAAGCCATTTTTTACATTAGTTACATATCGTAAGATTAAATAAGACACTGAAACAAAGCAACTAATACATAATCTGGTATTACTAGAAACCACAGTTACGCAAAATAGGAAGCGAGTATCAAAGGATCCGTTGACACGCTGGCTCAACTCGCTTTTATTGCGTCACCTTTGCGATTAGAGAAGTTTTGTTTTACGTAATTTGTATTTTAAAACTAAATAATTATTATTAATCAAAAAGGATAATATAATTGGGCTTAATCTTTAGATTATTAAATGTTATAAATAATATAAGTTTTGGATATATCTTATCTATCTCAGATCACAGAGGTGAAAGTGGTGGTCGCGTGTGTGGTCGGTGGTGGTGGTGGTGGTGGTATGTGCGCGTCACGGTGTAGATATGACAAAAGATGATTAATGTACAATTAAACATATTATTTTAATTAAAAATGTAATCACAAAAAATATACAACATATCCGGAAATGTTCTGACAAAATGACATTACTTGACAATTTCCGGAATTAATTAATTGTTTAATATTTTATAAAGATTATTTTTTTTTACACAAAACACTGTTTATTTGCTTTCTAATGCAAAGTTTTTCTCACAACCCTTTTAAGGTCGAAGTACTAATTGCTATGAAATATCTTATCTATATGATTAATACTTTTGTTATCAAAAGTTTTAATTTTATATTACTATCATCTAAATACAAAGATCTATAATTAGATGATCATAATTAAAAGATATCGATTTGATATCCTAAGAAAGATGAACGTAGCCTAAATTATTAAAAAAATGTTAATGATATGCCAATATCTAGAAACAAAACTATAAATCGAACAATAAAATAAAATTCAATAATTTACAACAATCTCAATAAAACTTAAAATACGAAAAAAAAGAAATCTAATAACCAAATCATCAAGCGTAAAAATTAATTCATAAAAATAAATTTACATTAAAACTTTTTTAACTCATTTGAATCAGATCATTGTTTCGTTAATTTAAAAAAAAACATTATTTAAAAAAATGTTACAATAGATTTCTTCGAACGTACTCGGACCGTGAATAAATAAACACGCAACTTTCTTAGATATTCAAGTTCAAATCGCGCCTATTATGAATATGAAAGACGCCACACACTTATTACAAGATCAAGATATTATTGTCTCATTACGATACAATTATTATTAACTTTTTAAATGGCGTAAATAAGTCAGTCACAATGTCAATAATTATTAACATTTTAGGTTTTACGGATCGAACCAAATAGTATGAGATTAAAATAAAGAAAAATTTTACATTTATTCCTTATCTTTCTCTTATTCGGTAAGTGATTATTTAAAGTCGGATAAGCAATAGGCCAAAGGAAAATTTGTATTTTTACCCTCCGATTGTTGAATTGTAAATAATTTGATCTCTGATTGTCGATAAAAAAGGTTACCTCGCCAAGGAGAGTAACTAATATCAAATATAAATTTATAATGAATGTTGTAACAAACAGAGATTATTATATATATTGCTGAAACCTTTTGGTTAATCCATTAAATAATTAAAGGCAAGATAAAACCGCATCTTATATCGATAAAAGACGGGAAGCAATCAGAAGATACTTAAAGATAAAGTTAAAGAAATCCTTTAAAAAATATTAAGGACAAATATTTTTTCATGTAACATTTTAATTGCTCATAACTTTAGTTACATTTAACTAAAAAGTTCATAAAAGCCCTAAAACAGATCGCAGTTTAGAATAACGACTGTGATATGATTATATAATTGAAGATTCTATATGACATTAGAAACTATATAAATTTGAAGAGTGAAAGGTTACAAATGATATAATATGTCTTGCTTCATATTTTGAACTGAGAAATGTGAATGTTAGTTTTCGTTATGCGATGGATATTTTCGAGTCTTCTCTTATTATAATTATTTTTTTATCCGTATACTTTTTTTAATCTATTTAAACTTTTATTTACCATTTAATGATACAATATACAATTTTAATACGAATTTAAAATACGACAAAAAATATATAAATTTTAAAATAATGGACAAAAAAAAATACAAACCCTAGGTCCAGTTATGGCGACGACCAGAGGCGCCAACAGCAAAAGCTGACAAACGCTACCCCTCATGCTGCACTCTCAATGGGTAGAGCGGCAGAGTACCATCACACAACACTATCCTACAGTCCTTCGCTCACTGAATCCCAATTAAAAAACACACACTGGATTCCAATTTCAAATTCTATAGACAACTTATAACTTTTAGCGGCAAAAGTGACACTAGTATATCGCGGTAATGGCTGCACACGGCGACAGACTGGACAGCAGTAGGACTTGCAGTGAAAGGCAGTTCGTTTTACCACCCCTACTCCGGACGCCCCTACTCGTTTCGAAAGGACAGTTTAACGAATAGTTTTAAAATACTTTATTGTGTAGTGTTAATTGAATTGCGTAAAACAATGAAGATCGTCTCTGATATTTTATGATAAGGTACGGAGGTAAGCTTATGTTTCATAAATTTCAATTACTATCGTATGGCGACACTATCGCATCATTGAAATTATTATTAATGATATTTTGACTTATTTCGTCATGTAATGATTGTTCAAAGCAGTGGAAGAAATTTCAAAAATACATCTATGAAATAATTATGCGATTATTTTTACAAATAAATGAGTTTTATTAAAAATCTATATTTGTAATAGTAACAAAATATTTTATACATTAAATATTGCTACACCCCGTCGCCGCATAGAATATAGAACGGTACACATTCGAATTTATCAAGAAAGTATCAACTTTAACACTAAACCTACCGACAATTCTTGTGTACCTGTTCCTACCGCACGCCGTCAAATTGACCGGTAATTAAAAGTTATTTTATTATATAACGCAGGAAATAATGGAAATAACTAAAAGTAAAGAGTGAAGAAAATGTTATATACATATTCTAAGAATTGTCATATAGTTTGATAACGATATTATAACGTTTAAGAATGTGTAAGTTTTACAAAAGTTTAGGAACGGTCAATTTGACCGGTACTTGGTACTTGGTTTAGTGTTAAATAAATAGGTTAGCAAGTGTAACGACAATTTAAGCTGCTGCCGCGAAGACGTCAACTATTATCTGAAGATTAGAGCAATTGAATAAAAGAACTTCAGCTTTATTATATTGAAATGTGTAGATTTGCATTACAGTCTTTGATTTTAACCATGATGTTTTCAAATGATAGGATATTTAATATACACAAAAAAATTAAGAGCTATCTTGAGTTTATTAAAATTTATATAAAAACTAAAAACACTCAAACTAAGCGACCGAGTTATAATTTGTCAACACATTTTAGTAGTTTTTTTTAAGTATATAAATATATAGTTTATAATTTTTTTAAATTATATATATCGTTTATTTTATGCGCAAATTTTATTCATAAGCTCTGTTTACTTTCAATATTTCCACAAAGTTTATTTTAAAGATTATTCGCAAAATTGTCACATATAATAAACCAGGAAGATCAATGCTGCAACTGGAGCAGGTCAGAGTTATCACAGACAAGGAACCGAACCGTGGCGGGTATCGGATTCATTTTCGCAAAACCCTTATGCAAGGTATTTGCAATTAACGGAAATCTTATGGTAAAATCATGAATCGAGCGAAATATCTCGCGCAGTGAACAATGGACCAGGATGTTGGATGAAATGAATTGCGTATGTAACGCAGTGTAATGGGGAAGCACTGGGTTGCCATTTATCAAATTATTTATTGCATTTTACTTTTGGAAAATTCATGTGCATGATATACTTAATCTACTTTTTTAAATAAGAGCAAGGAGTGGGATTCAATAAAAAACCTACAAATATATTTTTAAATCCTAAGAACTAAAACAAATATTTTATGAGAAGAAAACACAAATCATATATTGAAATAAAGAGTTTCAAAGTTTGAGATAGAAACTTAAATTTTATCTGTATTTATTACATTTTATGACCTAGGCCTACATTTAGGCCTTTGTCCAGAAATATCACCTTCAAAAAGATTTAACGGAAGCTACAAGATTGTATTTCTGCTATATTGTAACCATTATTTTAACACATACGCACAAAATGAGGCAGAATTCAGTTAAAAATAACTGGCAACACTCGTGATGGTCGTTTTGCACCATTTAAATTATGTTTTGCAATTATTATCATTTGTATCTTGATGTCTGTTACTTTTCTTACAAATGCGCCTATCTGTGTGCTTTTCTTGTTAATGTGAAAATCACTTGGGAAACTGTTTGACTTCATTATTCAACTATTTTATCTGGATCATTATTTAATTATTTAAATACACGCAAGTTAATCAATAATAATATACATCGAGTAGAATAAGTAATATTTTGTTAAGGAATGTTTGTGTGGTAAAGGAAACTACAGTATTGCCGAATATCTAGAACATGATGCACCCTGGGCGTGAAGAGCTCATTGCAAAGATACTTTAAGATTTATTGAGCGAAGCGAACGAAGTGAGCGGAGCGTTTTACTGGAGACTTTTTGCATTCTTTGTCACGAATTGGCTCAAAAACTACTGGACGGAAAATTATGAAACTTTGCAATCAAAAAGACACACTTTAGGTGATGGTTGTTATAAAAAAAAATTTGAAAAATGTCCTGAAAAAAAAAATTTTTTTTTTTATATCATGTCAAAGAATTGATATCCCCTTGAAATCAATGGGAAACGATGAGTCAATACTCTGGGCTCGCTTCGCTCAATATGCAAACGAAACCCAAGATTTCACGAGCGCAGCGAGTCGAAATTGAGGGTTTGTTGGCGCCCCTAGTGATAAATGTAACGTAGGTCTTGAGTATGGCTTAAAATAAAGAACAAGACAAGCTCTTTGAGTTCCTGTCGTCATCTCTCCTCTTCATTGGCAAATAACTTACCAAACAGGTGGTAATTTTGACAATCCAAAAATATTTTGTATTAAACATACTTTCAATAACAATTTTGATTAATTTGGAGTAAAGTCATCCTGTCGTATGAGGAATTACCCTATATTAGGGTAATTTATAATTGAGGTAAATACTTAACGTCACTCAGCTGTCAGAATAAATCAAAATAAAAACAGCTTAATTTGATGGATTAATGAATTAGTTAAAAAACTGACGCAATCATGCGTGACAAATACTGCTACTCGTATATCTTTTACCGCAAAAACTAGTTAATTTTACGTTATTAAGTTTTTTTGATCAATTTTTTAATAATACTGCATAAAATTTTACATAATCCGGAACGAATAGTTTAGTTGGTTATTTGTACGGAATAATCAATAAAGATAAATTAGATTTACGTGAAGAAAGGTGACATAGATTTCGTTGTGTACTGTATTGATTAATGAATCTTTTATCAACCACACAATAAAGTGAATTTCGGTAATACCTTCTGATATTACAAATTTAATTCACGCATTTTCTTGTAATATTGCGGTCAATTATTTGTGTTGCGTTTATTGATTGGTTTTTGGGTTTATTTACTTAACGGTTACGACATGGCGCTTCAAAATTGTTAAGAAATTAAATTGTTTTTAACAATAATTATATAAATGTATTACTTATATTTTTTTATGAGTGTGAGAGATCCAAAAGCCTCTCATAATGTTATACTTTCTCTTTATGTTCATGTATGTTTCAATTTCTCTCATGCTCATGGCTCGGGTGGCTCGGGTGTCCATGGAACCATGGTAACCGCTTACGGTCAGTATGACATGCATGCCTACTCTTTTCAGGCAATCAAAGGTAAGACCGTCATTGAGGGCATTCACTTCCGGAAAATGGTACATATAAAATATACAAATCTTGTAAATACTACGCAAATGTAATAAATTATTAATTTCCCGCTTTAATCATCCACTTCTCACTGTATTAAACTATACAATTATATTTGCAAATTTGTAATAGGTTTATGTTAAATATAAATTTAATTTATTTTTTCGAAATAGTCATCTTCTTTGTATGATTTTTCAATTATCGGACATAAAGGATGAAAAATACAATGCCCTGTCATTGTTTGATGGTTAGTCAATTTGTTATCATTTTCTTAAATCTACCTCTGATAGTTTCTTTTATATTTATTTTCAATAAATTTAATTTATAGTAGATTTTTTTATTTTTATTTTTTTAGCACAGTTTTTTTTAATGTAAAAGGAGGGCAAACGAGCGTGTTCACTGATGGTACGTGATCACCGCCGCCCACGAACTCTTGCAATATGCGAAGAATCGCAAGAGCGTTGCTGACCTTGGAGGTGGGAAAATACGCCTTTTTTGACTGTACCCATGTCCTGTTGATCCGGATATACGATGAGGTGGTACGGATGGTATTGCAGGCGATGACGTGCTGTGCGGTGATGAAATTCGGCGGCTGGTAACAGATAGCTCTTCAGAACAATTTCTATTGTAAATGCGATAGAAGATGCATAAGGAGCCACGTCTCTACGCCAGCCAGATAGCCAGATAGATAGGTAGGCTGCAAATAGTATACTAGTCAAATTAGTTATATTATTTGATTAATTCCAAAATTCTCTCTTATTTGGATTATAAAACCTGATTTAAATAAACAATAGGTTACATTTGACAACCAACAACGTAATAGCGCGAACTTGGCCAACGACTCTTAAGATGTTTGTATTAAAGAGTCCTAAAGATCTGCTACATTTAAGCAACACAGCAGTGCGAGACTGCGATTGATAAATTTTCCATAATTTCTCCACTTAGGTAGCGAATTATTTAATTTTTTATAAATTGCTTGTGCAATTTTAAATTGAAAACAGTCTGGGAAAGTATAAAATATTATGTCACATTGTTGGTGCAACTTTCAGTAAAATAATGTGCAGTTAAATATATATTTTGTTACAAATAATACTCAGTGTATAGTTTTACTACCCAATTGGCAAACTCATTGTGATTAAAACAATGAGAGGAGATTAAAACATACACCGGACGCGCTTGCTATTAGTAAAGATTACATTTTCACTTTCAACTTAAGACTACCATACACTATTTGCTATATATTTATTTTTGATAATAACAAATAATATCGAAAGTCGGGAAGTGTTTGTGATGTTTCCCAATCACCTGAAATACGAACTTTGACTCAGAATCGGTCCTGTACCAATCGAACTAACCTACAAATGTTATTGATGCAAGAACAGTGAATCAATCAAAGACATGTCATCAATCAAGCAATAACATCTCCTGCACACATCACTTCATCACATCAACGATACGAATTTAATAATATAAAAATTGCCAAAGCTATATTTAAAGATGTAACATCCACAATATAAAATAGTTAAATGCGTTTAGAACATCTGTTGAGATCAAAGATGATCGTTATGTCACATCTTACAACACGGCGCAGACGCAACTAGTCTATTGATGTCTTAATATTTTTATAACACTCTTTAAGTTACAAATACTTTGTTAGTTAAAGGTTATTTCATTACAAAAACATTACCAATCATCTTATAATTTATATTGCTATTAGATAAAATCTTTTTATGCCTTGTGTACTAATTTATCTCTGTTAAATATAAATAAATCTAGATCTTTTTAATATTTTTAATACAATCTTATCAATAAAATGTAATCACACCGCCTTTGCTATAAGCGTTTATGATGAAATTTATTTAATACGCCATTTATAGATGTTAGGTAACTATAAAGATAAGTCACGATAATTATGACGATTTACAAGAAAATAAGTAAATGTTACAAACAGTTTCGTTACAACGAAATAAATTGGTTTTGCTCAATACTTTAAATTTTATTATTCATTAATATTTAACCATATGTGTTTTAATTCATCATAAACTAAAATAACGAGGACAGCTGGCTTAAAATATTTATGATATTTTATGTCATTGATAAGCTGTATCGACTGTAAAAAACGTATTATAATTACCACAGAAAAAGTCAATATAATGCATTTTTTCAATTAAATATTGCATATAATTTTATTGAAGAAAAATAAAAGATTTTATTATGGAACTAATTCTCGTGATTCAGTCACGCTCCGATTTCATGAGGAACCCCAAATTTGTTCGAAACTAATCGGACAAATTCCGATAGAACTAACACGATTATAAGTGGTTAAATGTATAATAGTTAAAAATAAAATACAAAAACTGAATTGATATTTGAAATTAGATTAACCAATAAAAGAGATACATTCTAATAACCCGCAGCCTCGGTCAAGGTCGGACCATCTCTCAATCAAAACTGACATTTACTATAACTTACATAATAGTGTAGCAAATGTTTTAAGATCCAATATTGTCAGTGAAAGTAGATACTTACTAACAAGATGCAATATACTTACTCAATATGACAATTGCAGTAAACTTGTTAGATTATTGCAAAAGATAAAAGTCTGTAACATCATTATAGTTAAATGTTAAGGTAGTTTATGCTCTCTTGTTACTTAATATTAATATATTTAATGTATTATAATTATATATAATAAATTTCTAACCATATAACCTACCTTATTTAATATTTTCTTGAATCTCCACTCTCTGTTCATGTTCAGCAATTATGTCATATAAAACATGTAAAATTTATGAATCGTAACCATTAAAAATGTAATTTATGTTAAGGTGTTTGAAATATTTAACTAATTATAAAAAATCCATACAAAACGCAAACTTTGCACATTTCACGTTTTAATGTCATTTCACACTTTAAATTCCTTTTGCATAGTTAAGTAAATCACCAAATGATTTACAAATCTATATTTAAACTGTCATTGTCTACAAGTTGAGCAATCTTATAAAAACAAAATAAATTTAGAATATTTAAATTTACCTTAATTATAAAACTCAATATCAATTATCTAGATTCTAGATTGTAACACCAAGTTTCTTTTAAGGCGTTTACATACCATCCGATCCGATCCGATTCTGAGAAAAAGACGGACTATTTGTATATACTTGACACTACATTTGAATGGAATAACAACATCCGGGTTGTTTTATCGGATTAGGATCGGATGCTGTAGGAATGTTTCAAGTACTTACTGGTAGACTATCTCGGATGCCACAATTGAAGTCCTGTAGGATCATATTTTATATTACTTTATATTATTTACTAAAACTAACTTATTAAAGGCCTCTATAAATAAATAACAATGTTATAAAGTGGTTTTCACACTTCGCTGGTTTATAAATAGACACTGTTTTCTTTTTTAAAACCAAAAACATCTTTCAATAATTATCAATTGGATACACAAAATTTCTATTTGTAATTCAAATAGATCTCATTTACTTCTGTTTAAGATTTTCACTGTTAAAAAAATGTCAGGTTGTACCAATATGTCCACATCCGAACATTAAATGTGAAGTTACACAAATGCATTAAGGTAAATTGATTAATTGTGTCGAAATAGTAATTTTATCAGATATAAGTTTATGTAATAATGGCATCTGTCCATAAACGCCGCTCGATACTTTCGTCACGGCCGCTCTCTGTTTAGCAAGTTTTAATGCTAATTACGACCACTAATGCAAGATGCGTTGTGAAAAGCCACAGATCACAATAGTCCTGGACATTTAGCTCGGCTCGAATCGATTTGCCACAAATTCGCGCCATACAGTGAAGAAACTCAAGGTTATAGACCATGGCGGATGAAGAGTATTGCCTTCGATTGATGTAAAATATAATGGTATTTTAATTAATTACCATTTATATAATTAATTAACTTAATCTTAGAATCAGATGAAAAGCATTCGATTTATCGCTGAAATGGAAGCAAACTCTCTCACAAAATTTAATCAATACTTATGTGAATCGTAAATCAAACATGTATCATGTTATTGTCAGTCTGTACGTCATTCTGTTCATCGCAGGTAGTAATTTACGTGACAATATCATAAACATTGATAATAATTAATTACGATAATTTCCTTAGAAACACGATTATATTTTTAAAGGTTAATGACACAATGTATACAATGTATACATTATAGAAATCTAAAATATAAATGTCCTATTTTTGTTACCTATATGTGTATATATATATATATATATATATATATATATACAGGGTGGGCCAAAAATTTTTGCACTTTTGAAACATGTCTAGAAATAAAAGTACAAATGTTATTTTGTTTATGATTTATTTAACGTAATTATCATTTATTAAAATTTATTTTTTAAAAATGACATCGTCGAGATGTACTCCGTCTCGTCGTTGGCACTCCTGCAATCGACTACGTAAACTTTGGAAAACTCGTTGACACATGCTGCGAGGAATCGCGGCTATCTCCTCGTGGATGGTTTCTTTTAATTGGGATATGGTCGTCGGTTTATTAAGGTATACTCGACTCTTCAAACATCCCCACAAGAAAAAATCGCAAGGTGTAAGGTCCGGGCTTCTGGGAGGCCATGGGATATCACCTCTGCGAGAAATCAATTTGTTGAGCGAAGCGAACGAAGTGAGCGGAGCGTTTTACTGGAGACTTTTTGCATTCTTTGTCACGAATTGGCTCGAAAACTACTTGACGGAAAATTATGAAACTTTGCAATCAAAAAGACACACATTAGGTGATGGTTTTAAAATAAAAAAATTTAGAAAAATGTCTTCAAAAAAAAAAAAAAATTATTTCCTGTAAAAAAACTAATATCCCATTGAAGTCAATGGAAAACGATGAGTCATTACACTGGGCTCGCTTCGCTCAATATGCAAACGGCACCCGAGATTTCGCGAGCGCAGCGAGTCGAAATTGAGGGTCTGTTGGCGTCCCTAGTTAGGAAACATTTCTTTGACCACCGGTAAAGTCACGTTTGATGTATGGCATGTTGCTCCATCTTGTTGCATCCAAGTCCGGCTATTGTATCCTTCAAATTCATGCAACTGTGGTGTCAAAAACTCTCGCAACATTTTCACGTATTCCACTGAGTTCACAGTTACGTTATTTCCTTGATTATTTTCAAAGAAGAGGCTTTTGGTGTTTATAGTTTATATCCGTGCTCCAATAGCGACAATTATGGTTATGTACGTGACCATTAATGTGAAAATGGGCCTCGTCCGTAAACAATACATTCTCAAGGCTAGAGAATCGCTCCAGTATAGTGTCAGCAAATAACTTGCGTTGAATGTAATTGTTTGGTTTCATCTCCTGTACAATTTGAAGCTTATATGGGTGCAGTTTAAGGTCCAAATGCAAGATTCGCCGCAGACTAGTTCTTGGTATAGCAAGAGCCGCCGACCGCTTACGCGTAGATGATTCTGGATCGTCCCTTACAGAAATTTCAACCTCCCGAAAGTTCTCTTCGCTTCTTCTTGAACGTGGTCGCTCAGTTTGTTGTTGTTGTATTCGTTGTGATCCCGTTTGCTCAAACTTTTTAACCCAAGCTTTAATTAAATTAACTCTTGGACACTCACTTACACGTTGTAATCCGTATTCAACTCTAAAGAGGCGTCGTTTAGTAACGTAGGAATCGTTGTTTTTGTAAAATTGTTTTACGCAAAAAGCACGCTGTTGTCCCGTGAAGCGCTCCATCGTGACTAAAATTGCATTAAACGACGCACAATTCCCCTCCACCCGCGCGCCCCTTGCTCTCACGGTTTTGGAGAAATCAAGTGTTGCTATTTGCAAAAATTTTTGGCCCACCCTGTATATAAGCGATTGACCACTCACGGACTCATCACGAAATCTCCAAAACTGCTTGTATCTGTCTGTCTGAATCTGTCCAGTTAATTTAAGATTTTACATAGTTACCTCTTTTGCGACGTAGACGTCCGCTAACAACGGATTATACGTAATTCCTATCCCAACGGATATGAACTTATTGCATTTCGCCAAGTTTTAATCCTGTAGAAGGTTATACACTTACAACGGATACTATGACAACGGTAATCATAGCAAAGGTTACCACGGCACCGGATGCCATGTTCATAGTTTAGATGAGGTTGGGGGGTGCAAAAAGTTCAAATTTAAAAATAAAAATTGTCATAAATAAATAATTATTAATAAAAAAAAAATGATATATTTAAAAAATAAATAAACAATATAAAAGAAAAAAATAATCAATATTTGTCGTTAGTTATATGCAGGAATTTTTTTCGTGGTGTAGGCCTACTGGGGATCCCGCCACATTACATAACGGGAACGCATCCCAATATACAGTACCTCATAGGTGATGTGGAAATCTGTGTATTCACTGGTTGGCATTATAATTCTCTATCTAAATTTTTAAAAATTTACACTTAATATAAAAAAAATAATTAAACATTTTTTCAATACAAGAAATCTAAGTTCACATCCAAATGAATAGTGTGCCAAGCGGAGCCGGCGGGTATCAGCTAGTATACTATACTGTATATACGAGTAAGTATGTACTGGAAATTTTGACTCAAATGACTAAATAAAACAAATTAATTGTTTTGAAGAATTTAATACCATTTATCTACATTGAAAAGGAAATATATTACAATATAATGATATTCATTACAAATAACAACCCTTTTTCTAAAACTAATCAAATAACTACTTAATGTAATGACTTGGCCGTAAATATAAACCACTAAGTCCAGACAAACCCGGTATACACTATATGTATATGTCCATTAAAGCTTACATTACTTTGAGTCATATGGTATGACTGGCTTCATTTTTTAAGTAGGCCTGAGATTTTATTAATAAAAATTATAATACGTTACATCTATTGTGAGTATTGAAAATTACATCTCATAACAAACATTCAAATTAGTTTAGTAGTAATTAGTAGTACATTAACAGATATCATGATATTATGAAAAACAAAAGTCAATAAAGAAGGTAAAATATCAATGAAGGTATCTTATCTTCTTTATTACAAGACTTCTAAAGGAATAAAACTGTCAGCAAATCAACTGCGTTAAAATTAATCCCTAGTTGTAAAGCTGTATTAGGCAAGATTTCCTTTCACAAATACTTTAAAGGTCTATGTGCCTTATTTCTATTGTAATAAGGACTACAAAGCCCTATATGTATTTTCAAATGACTGGAAATTGAAAGTACCCCGGTCAGTTTCAGTAATGTTTAGAACGGGTGTTAGTTTCCACTGTCACTTAACTATTTCACGTATACAAGAACAAATTAAACTTTAAATAACTATATATTTCTGGAAAATTCTCTGAAAAGTAAAAAATAACCTGATAAATAAATATTACATTAAGAAAAGATTAAAATTAAAAATCTCAAAATAGTCATCCAATGGAAACAGATCGTCCCTTGCAGTGTGTTTGGCTTTGCCTAGACTAACATTACGACTATGTACATCTTAGACTATAGATATAGACATATAATCTACTAATAGGCTGATTTTAACAGTAAACAAGGTCAATGAACTTTCAGTACAATTTGAGTTGTTGACTAACTTAATTTTTAAACTGCAACAGTTCTCATCAAATAAATACAAGTTAATATTAAAGTTACTTCACACTAATACATTTAAGGCAAATAAATGTCACGTCCTAAACAATATTATTTGGCAACTCACTAAATATCTACACTTTGAGACCTTAGAACGATATCTTAATAAACGGTAGAGTATTGTCTATCTATGGTTACAAAACCTACACGATCACATTCTATTAACATTTATAATATAATTCTTACAATATTAATACATTTAATACATATAAGTGAAACTGTTTTGTTTACCAAATACAATGATGTATTAAAAATAGGTAAAACAGAGTGATTGATCTATCAGAGAAGAATTCGATAAATTCAAGCAAATGAAAACTAAGTGACAGTAATAATGTCTCTATCTATTCATCGGAAAGTCATTATCGGCTTAATGATATGAGGTGACGTATACCATCTTGTACTTTACACTTTTATTCTAATGATATCAAATAGTTCTTAGCTAATGATATATTTCAAAATTGCGTTATTGAAAATGTAAGTTTAACAAAGCTTTAATTGGTTAAAAGCTAAAATTCGTTGTTGATTTTAATAAAAATTTAATTTTAAAATAAAAATACTTTGGCACATTTCTTGTAAGACTTACTTACGATGCGATATTTCGATATGTTTGTTTGTTACATAACCCATGGTAATAAGGGCGGAACGACGGAGTGTTCGTAAACAGCATCAGATATTGAAGAAGAAAGGATCATTACACTATTTTCCCATATCGCAAGCGAATATTCAAATTTTCAAACGCCCAGTTATATAAGATAACTTTCGATTATCTTTTGATATTAAAAAAAGAGTTTGGCTTGAAATAGCAAAATAATACGTAATTAAAGATTAGCGAATGCTAAACACATATTACTTATTTGAATTTTGCAACAACTACAGAAAACATATCGTAACACTAAGATGATTCAGTTTGGTCCTTACCTTTCGCTTGCATCAGTCCAACGTTCAGAGACAGATACGATTACGGCTTACTGGAACCGATCCTGAGTCAGGAGTAAGGTCACGCTCGTCCCAGCATGGCGGCGACGTCGCCGGCCGACTGCGAGTGCAGGAGGGCGGCGCGGGCGGGCCGGGGCGGAGGCAGGCGGGGAAGCGCCAGAGCTCCCGATGGAGTACCCAATGCGCATCCGGTGACAAACTCGTGACGCGAAGCCTCCGTGGGTGTTATACGTCTCTTTGGATCCCATCTGTGTATAAAAAAATATTATCACAGTATATAGCAAAAAGAACAAGGTAAGGTATCAACAATTCTCAATATAATATTATACATAAAAATGAAATTAAAAAAATCGTTACATTATCGCTATAGTTTATTTTTATAGACAACGCGACAACCTATTTGTTTCTACATTAATATTAAATAAACCATGTAAGGTTTAACTCAATATCAGAGATAGAAAAATATATTTCAAATTATGCAACTAATTTTTTTGTAAAAACTTATCGCATTTGCATAATTCTGCTAAAATAAAAAAATATTATATAGTTTTATTAATATCCGAGGTCAACGACCGATGGATTTTTGTTTTACGACACTTAACAAGCGATTTCACATTCTTTGTTAGCAAAGGCGAAATTTGTTCTTCGATTCATTAATAAGGTATTTCTATAAGAGAATATTTTATTTTATTAATTTAGTTTGAAATTAATATTTGTATTAAATATAGTGCCATACCTAAAACGGTAAAGCTCGATGGTTGAAAGTGACAGTGGGTTCGATGCCCGGCCGTATCTAGATCAAGGCGTGTAGCTCTTGGGTCTAACTTAAATATAACATTTATATATACTGTTGCTAATCGTAATCATTTAATGCTGGAATGAAATTTGGGTCAAATATCTCAAGTATCTCGTAATAGGTCTTAATTCATGTGCCATTACTTTTCATTTTGATGTTAAAGCTTTTATGGCGTTAGTATTTTGATCTTTTATTATTTTATTTATATAACAACATATATATAACAATATACAAACTATTTATCTATTATAATTTTTATCTATTTACCATCATTATATTCTGTAAATTAATTCGTTAAATTAATTAACAGAAAATTGCATGTTTTCACGCCACTTGGCTGTGTTTAATATCATTTAAAAACATAATAACTTACGGACTCCATTAATATTTAAGCATTATATGCATTAAGTTATAATAAAAGATTGTATACATTTAATTACTTTCCTTTTATTTTATATATTTTATAATCATTTTAATCACAAAATATGTCAAGAGTGTAACATTGCACCAAAACTGTCTGGAACAACTAATAATTTAGTAGCTACGTCTAATTTTATAATAAAACAAAAAGCCACACAACCAAAATTAAATAAATATTTTTTTGCTTCAAAAAAATCTCCCTACATTCATTACGAGATTTATATATATCATCATATGTAATACTATCTATATATGTATATATATTTTAAATAAAATAAACATTAATTAATTCTGAAATAGGTAATGCCTAACCCTTGCGTTTCATCAAACAAGCAACTTTCCAATCACATCAGTGCTTGGAATAATTAATTAGTTACCCAATAGGAAATGCATAAATTACATTTCGTATTTAGTTAAGGAACAAACATAAAAGTTTACAAAATTAACGATAAACTAATAAACTAAAATGAAAATGAACTGCGAACTAATGAAAAACTAAATAAAATGAAAATGATTAATAAATGTGACAAGAAAGATATTATTATTAGGTTTTTTTTCATTAATTTCATTAAATATTTTTAACATTTTCTATAAAGGATAGGTACATGATGAATTGAATGAGTTTTGAAGAAATATTAAGCCATATGGCAATTACTTAACCACATTAAAATGTTACAGCAATACATCTAGACTGCATCAGTAGTACAAAATGCGAGAGGTGTAATCGCTTCCAAGTACTCGTACTTCCAATACTTTCTGAGTGGTCGCTCACTAGATCATTATGGCGGTAAATTCCTGAACTGGTTTCATCATGATGTAATAGAATCTTGGATAAACAGGCAGATGTGTTAATATGTAGTGTTTCTATAATTATAGTAAATGTATTAATTGAGATATTACGACTTTTTTCGAAAACATGAACCCTTTTAGGATCACTTTTTTATCCGTCTGTGCGTAATTATAATGAAAATATCCATCTCTTATTTCCGAAGTCTGTGAAGCGAAGTATGAAATAATTTCAATTAATAACTTGGGTCTAAGAATGAATTGTAATTTACACTATACGTAAAACGCATATAAAGGGTCCTTGACGTAATTGGAGCACGGGCCTATCATCAATTTATTCCACACGGTTAAGTAACCTTTCACTGCGCACGCATCACACATTTCGCGGTGAGAGATCGCTCAGCTGTGGGAAAAGAATGCGGCTCTCAGCCACATACGTAATACCTAAGATATCACTTTGGAAATGTGTCCAAATTATTTGGATGTTCTTTTACTTTATCATAACTTTTTTATTATTTTATACGGGTATATATAATATAAGTGTTAAGTTAACAGAGAAATGTTAAACGAGTCGGACGAGACGCTCCCGCGAGCCTAACCCTTACTTTCACCACTTTCGGAGTAAAGGTCAACCATGCGATCATGCAACACAGATTTATAACACAGTTTATACACTAGCTCCTGCACGCGACTGTGTTTATCAGAAGATATTAAATTATTTATTTATTTATTTATTTACCTTCACGCCATATCCCTTGCGGGGTAGCCAGAGACGACGGAGCGCCAAACGCTACGGTCTCTGCATACCTCTTTCGCCTCGGCCACAGACATCAACCTCTTCATACATGCCCTCCGGGGGGTCCTCATGCTTTTTACGTGACCTTCCTCCAGTATCGTAGCTACTGTGTTTTCGAAGGTCACTCGAGGCCTCCCCCTGTCTCTCTTACCGCTCACTTTTCCCATATAAATCTTTTTTACCATTCTTTCATCACTCATTCGTTCAACGTGCCCAAACCACCTGAGCACGTTCTTCTTCATTCTCACCGTGACATCTTCGCTAGTACCTGCCATTCTGTGGATCTCTTCATTGCGGATTCGATCAGCTAGACTGACTCCGCATATTCTGCGAAGAGATCGCATCTCCACAGCATTCATCTTTCTTACATTCTTCTTCTGTGTTACCCACGTTTGGCTGCCGTATAACAGCGTCGGTAGCAAAACTGCATTGTGTACAGCCAAACGTGCAGCTATACTGACGTTTTGCCGTCTCAACAATGCAGTCAAAGCACCATTGACTCTGTTACCGACAGCAATACGTCTTTCCACATCCATTTCGTATCTTCCGTCTCTGCTAAACATACTTCCCAAATATACCACTTCATTCACTTGTTCTATTATCTTATTATTCACGTTGATCTTACATTCTGTTCTTTCTTCATTTCTTTCAAATATCAGAACCTTCGTCTTATCTACATTCAGGTTAAGACCATTAATTTCACACCCATCTTTCAAAGTGGTGACCAATGCCTGCAAATTGCATTCTGATGATGCAATGAGCACCGCATCATCTGCATATAGCAAGCAATTGACCTTAAGGCCACCTACTTTCACTCCCATGTCACTATCTTTCACTCCTTGGAGACAACTATCCAAATACAAATTGAACAACCAACAAGATATTAAATACTGCTCGTAAACTAGATAGTCGTCGTTTCGTAATACCAAGCGATCAGCAATTACTACAAAGTTATTATTTTTATTTTATTGAAATAAAATAACTGGTAATATTATATATATATTTATAAAATGGAAATATATATATATTATTATATATATATTTATATAATATTTTTTAAATAATTGTTTGTTCTTTTCGGTTTATTTGTCCATGCATCACAAAAACGAATACTATACTATATATATGTGTGTATCTATATAATAATATCTGATAATTATTTGATATTTGGCGGAATGGGTAAAGTCATCTGCAACCGCTAGTATTGTAGTAGTTGCATTACCTGGCCCTAATAAAATGAAATATAAAAATTTAGATTAACAAAATAGCCTATTGTTAAAGAATTTGACCCGAATGACTGCACAGAGGTCGCAGTACCCAACTGACGATTACATTTTACGTTCAAACTAATTGAATTAAGGCTCTACTAGATTCAATACTTACTAATTAATTTAACACTAATTAAATACGAGGAAATATATTTTTTATTGTCGTGTGAAAAGACTTTTACTTTTAAATAACGTTAACCGGTTATAAGACTCATTCACAATAATTCCTTCCTCTGAATACTAAAAAAGTGTGAACTTGAGAGAAAGTTCACGATTCATTGTAATTTATTCAGAGGTGATGCAAACGTTGTGTTTAAACAAATATCAACCTTATATCATTGTGATAAGATATAATATAGATATTTTGATATATAGTATATGAGTATTACACTCTATATGCTAATGTCCACATATCTTTGAAGATCTTATGAATTAAAACATAATCTTCATATAACACGACATATAAATAAAATTGAAGTGTCTGTTTGTAATTCAAAATAACAGCTTTTCACTTTGCATAGGAATAAATATATAGTATTTACATAAAATCTATTTTTAAATTTATTCTCATCTGTCTGTCTGTTTGTTCCGGTTGACTCTGAAAAGGACTTTCACTGGCGGATAGATTTTACAAGGAGTTAAATCACTTTTTTTAAAAACATATTCGGCGTTAACGAAGTCATGGAGACAGCTAGTTTTAAATAAATATGAAACAATCCCCACACTCTACTATTAAGCCGCCGCGTCGCTAAACAACATTTATAAGTATTAAGGCATTTATACCCCAAGGGCTACCCCGTAAGGGATATGGCATAAAACTAAATAAGGCATGTATTTAATAGATAACTTATTTTAAGTCCCATCACAATCGGCTCAGCCGTCTCTGTAGCTAAACTAAACCTTACGAAATGAAGACATTATATCACCTTACAAAATGATGCATATTATAATATTTTGAAACGCTAACAACCGTAATTACTTAAACGGCCCATAACTAAACTAAATGAGACTCTCAACTATAAACTTATCTTTGTTCACAAATTTTCGTCCCACTTTCAAAGCGGTGTGATTGTGAATATGGCAATTGGAGTCTTTTGTTTTCGAGATATACCTACGTAATAGAAAAACATATGGAGTTATGACACACCAGTTAAAATAATTAGTTATCTTTTGTTTTTCTTATTTTATGTAAACTAAAAGATATTTTTTTCTTAACAGACAGACAACTAAAGCTCCAAAGCCGCCATACTTTGAACCACAATAACAAAGTATCTAAAATCCCATAAAATATTTCATAATACATAATGTATTCATTATAATATAATAACGTTTCATACTGATTGTGTTTCGTAGGAATGAGAGTGTGTATGTTAATTTCAAAATCTATTGTTAAGTTTGTATCATATATATATGTAATAACAGGTTTGTCCTAATTAATATTTCAGATTATAAACCTCATTTAGAATGTTTATTTCAATACTTTTTTTGTGTAACTAGTATAGTATAGTACAATATTCAGAACAGTACAACACGGTGCAGAGCATTACTGTACAGTGCAGTGCAGTACAGTACAGTTATTTCAATACTTTTTTGTGCAACTAGTATAGTATAGTAAAATACTCAGAACATTACAGTATGGTGCAGTGCATTGCAGTACAGTACAGTGTAGTAAAGTACAGTACAGTACAGCACAATGCAGTACAGTGCAGTTATTTAAATACTTTTTGTGCAATTAGTATAGTGCAGTACAGTACAGTGCGGTAATTTATAGTACAGTACAATGCAGTACAATATAGTATCACTCACTCGAGGCATCGATGTAGGAAGTGTAAGAAGGCGGGGTCGTCTGATCTGACGGCGGCGGCCAGCGCGCGGGACCCCGGCCGCCTCTTACGGCCCTTGGAGTTGGTCACTGAACGAGGACAGCCCTTGGAATCTGAATCCAAATACATCTATATTACTTACGATGTCTCTTACATTTTATACAAAAAAATATTGTATTTTATGTTTCGGGAAATTAAGAATCACATAACAATGGATACAAATTACTACCAACATGATAAAGCTGATAAATTCTTACCAAAGAACAGCCTCTTCCTAGTGGCATGCAGCAGCAGGTCGGGTGGGGGAGGTCCCAGCAACTCCATGATGCAAGCGAGCTGTTCCGTCTCGTTCTCTCCGGGGAACAGAGGGTAGCCCGTGCGGAGCTCGGCCAGGATGCAGCCTGCAGTTAGGGACATTGGGGTTGGTTTTGAGACTTTTATCATTAATACTTAACAACTGCTATTGAGAACACATTTATTTAAACTTGAATGTTTTAGTATTATATATATATATAAGTTATTTCAACCCGTATATCAACTCATCACGATTTATCTGAAACTATAAGGCGTAAAGACTCTAAATTTAGTAGGAATATTCTTTTCGTCGAGTAAAGGTCATCTAGGAACGGATTACACGAAATTTGAACAATAGAAAGATGTTAGGGACGTTAATAAAGAAATCAAACTTTAACCCTAATAGGTGTGAAAATGAAGCCTGGTTTATATATTTTGTGCCACGTGCAACATAACAAAACATAACAGCATAACAGAAATAGTAGAACAGCTGGTATAAGCATGTTATTACTATATTTACACCACGAATGCATAATCAAATTCCTAAGATCTACCCAGTGGCATACAATTTGACACACGATAACATATAACGCGTAAATAAAAATTAGATCGCAGATTTTATTTTGAATAGCAACTTTTATCAATAACAATAAATCGAATAGCACTTATATCAATAACAATTTGATCCAGGCCATTGTTATTCGGTACTCCATTTTATTCTTAAACTTATATAACATGATACAAATATCATTGCGTAAAAATGATACTTCGATATTTGCAGATAGCACGTGTTTCTCCTTTCTCTCGGCTTTCTACAAGCTTGCATAACATACAGCCTTCCATACACAAAATATGTTACGCCAAAATAGCTCTTATACCATATAGTTTGCGATCAAAATTGAATCCACATATATGTTAAAGTGTAGTTCAAAAATAACAGGTTTGTTATAGAAGTTACAAATATTTGATTACTAATTTGTCGTTTATATGAAATTAAAATCGATTCTATAAATGACTGTATTAATAAAAAAATAGATTTTTTGATGTAACTTTTTAATAAGATTAATAGTAGTTCTGATACAACCGGATCTTAATTTGGTATTTATAACTAGATTAAAATACTAATAAATAAATTATAAATTAGTAGAATAACTAAATTCCTTACAATAGTTGCACAATTCTTATTAGTTTATAACTAACTGTGCCCACGACTTTGGTCGCACGGAATATGTTTTTAAAAATTAAAGTATACCAAGTTACTCCTTGTAACATCAGCTATTTGCCAGTGAAATTTCTTTTAAAATCGGTCCAGCCGTTCCAGAGATTAGCCGGACCAAACAAACAGACAGATATATTTTTTTATATAAGTAAAATATATACTTTCGTATGCATGTAGTGAAAAGCTGTTAATTTGGACACAAACAGACACTTCAACTTTATTTATATGTATAGATAGGTGTTAAAAGTACTATTAAGTAATATTTATCAGATCAGCCTAAATAAAGACAAAGCCATGTTGTTTTAATATATGTAATATGTCTATCAAACTTGTTCAAATACAAGTCTAGATCAAGATACGAGTATATATTGAGGTCGTTTGCGAAGTCAATACAGACAATATGGTAATACAGAGTATACAAAAAATATATTAGGTCTACAACTTTGCTCCCGCCGTTTTCCAAAAGATGGCGCTAGTAGCCAGTAATAGTTCAAATAAATCTCAGTTGTTTTCCATCAGTTTTGACATCTATAAATATAACCTTACATTGATATTAGTTAATTTTTGTTTGCGTCATATAGTTACACTTAATTAAATATGTCAACTTATAAACCGAATTCACGTCATTTGCGGGAGATTTTACTTTTTCATTTCAACATGAAAAAATCGGCGGCTGAGGCTCATCGGGTTGGTTATTTCAAGTACTTATGGTGATGATACTATTAGTGAAAGAACGTGTCGCGAGTGGTTCCAGCGCTTTGAAAGCGGTGATTTTGTTGTTGAAGATCGGCATAGCGGTGGCAGAGAAAAAACTTTTGAAGATGATGAACTGGAGGCTTTACTTAATGAAGACTCGTGCCAAACTCAAGAACAGCTAGCAAAATCATTGGGAATAACTCAGCAAGCAGTATTTTTGATACTGGAACAGCTGGGGATGATCCAAAAACAAGGATACTGGGTACCGTATCAGTTGAAACCAAGAGATGTTGAGCGACGTTTATTCGCTTGTGAACAGCTGCTTGAAAGACAAAAACGAAAAGGATTTCTTCATCGTATTGTTACTGGGGACGAAAAATGGGTGCACTACGACAACCCTAAGCGACGCACATCATGGGGATTGCCCGGCCACACTCCTACGGCGACACCTCGACAGAATATTCACGGATCCAAGGTCATGTTGTGTATTTGGTGGGATCAGCTTGGCGTAATTTATTATGAGCTGATAAAACCTTCTGAAAAAATTACTGGTGCACTTTATCGAACGCAATTAATGCGTTTGAGTCGGGCATTAAAAGCAAAACGGCCGCAATACGCTGATAGACACGAAAAAGTAATTTTGCAACACGACAATGCTCGACCTCACGTGGCGAAAGTAGTCAAGACGTACCTCGAAACACTGAAATGGGAAATTCTACCTCACCCGCCATACTCTCCAGATGTTGCTCCATCTGATTACCATTTATTTAAGTCTATGGCACACGGCCTGGCGGGCCAGTGCTTCGATTCTTTTGAAAATTGAAAGAATGGATCGATTCTTGGATCTTATCAAAGGATGAAGAATTTTTCCGACGCGGGGTTTGTTGCCTGAAAGATGGGCCAAAGTAGTGGAAAGTGACGGACAATACTTTGAAACATAAAGAAGATACCATTTTTTTTATATACATTTTAAAATTAATAAAAAAATGGCGGGAGCACAGTTGTAGACCTAATATTACCTATGGCGTTTATAAACATAAGCACTTAGCAAAAGCACTTTTATTTATAAGCGGAATTTGAACTTTCATAAACATGTAGGCCACTTAAAAAAAGTTTTGCTAAAAAAGTTTTTTAGCATAAAAGGCTGTTTTAATTTTTTTTTAAATTTGAATATTTAAACGTGGAATTATTTGTTAGAATGCACGCAAACGCCTGACAAAATATAAGAGCAATGTTCGCGGAACGCTCATTAGTAACGTCATTATATCAGGCCTCTCTCTCTTGCTGTCGTGACTCCGCGCTTGTACTATTGCACTGTGTATTTAATTCTATAATAAGTAATAAAGCAGTACATTTCATATAATTCTTTCTTTTATATATTTAACAGGTTATGGGCCCAGTCCGCCTGATAAAAGAACCGCGAATTAATTAGTATTTTTTGAAAAAAGTCAAAAGTGAAAGTAAAAGTTAACCTCAAAACACGTCACCGGCCGGCAACGTTGCCAGCAATACTTTTTTTCAGCTAATATCATTGTTTTATTACAATAATGGCTTTAAATATGATGTCAATACAAAAACTAACTGGAAGAGATAACTTTACAACCTGGAAATTTGCAATGGAGGCTTATTTGCAACATGAAGAATTGTGGGAGTGTATAACTGGTAAAAACGAAGAAATCGACAAGAAAAAAGACATAAAAGCCAAATCGAAATTGATATTATTAATTGATCCCCAGTTATATGTTCATATTCAAGAAGCCACATCCGCTAAACAGGTATGGATTAACCTTTCACAAGCTTTTGAAGACTCAGGCCTACTCAGAAAAGTTGGTCTTCTTAGAGAATTAATTAATACGAATTTAGAAAATAGTAGCAATATAGAAGAGTATGTGAATAAGCTAATGTCAGCAGCACTAAAATTAAGAGGTATAGGGTTTGACGTCAATGATGAGTGGCTCGGTACATTGATGTTGGCTGGGTTGCCGGAGGAATACCGTCCAATGATTATGGGTATTGAGAGCTCGAATATAAAAATTAGTGCCGATCTGATTAAAACGAAATTACTACAGGAGGTAAAGAAATCAGATACTACTACCGCTTTTTATACAAATTCGAAGAATAATTCAACTCAGCATTACAATAATAGCCACCCGAACAGACCTAAAGGCCCACGATGCTTTAAATGTAATAAATTTGGGCATATAAGCAAACACTGTTGGTTTAAAAATAATAAAAAAGAGAAAGATGAAACTAATAAAGGTTTTGTAGCAGCTTTTTCAGCAACCACACTCAATGATACGATGAACTGGTACGTGGACTCCGGGGCTTCAGCCCATATGACCATGCACCGAGACTGGCTTGAGAATGAGATGACACCACCTGTACAAACCATCCGGACTGCAAATAATAAAATATTAAGTGTACAAAGCTGTGGAACTGTCACCATTACAGTACCAAGCAAAAGCAACGGATCATCAGAAAAAATTCAGGTAAATAATGTATTATATATACCAGAGTTATCAACAAACTTACTCTCAGTCAGTAAAATAGTGAAAAGTGGTTGCAAAGTAGAATTTAATAGCGATGGTTGTACAATCAGCAACAAAGATGGAATGAATGTGGCTATAGCAAAATTAATAAATGACACTTATAAGTTAAATACTTACCGAAGTGGTCACGCAATGGCAGCTACAATACATGATAAATATCTGTGGCACCTAAGAATGGGTCACCTTAATTTTCATGATGTAGATAAGATTCCAGAATGCACAAAAGGTGTGAAACTGTCTTCACAAAAACAAGAACACACCTGTACTTCGTGTCTAGAAGCAAAGCAGACCAGACAACCATTCAAAAGTGAAGGTTCCCGTGCAACAGAATTATTACAGGTTATCCATTCAGATGTCTGTGGCCCCATGGAGGCTGTCTCACTGGGGGGTGCCAGAAGGAGTATTGGGCAGAAGCAGTTGCTACTGCTGCATATATAATAAATCGCTCACCGACGCGCAGCCTCCGTGCAACCCCGGAAGAAATGTGGAGCGGCTCCAAGCCAGATTTAAGTCATATGAAAATTTTTGGTTGCAAGGCGATGGTGCATATACCGAAAGAGAAGCGACAGAAACTGGATCCCAAGTCACGTAAATTAATATTTGTTGGTTACAGCGAGAATATAAAAGGTTATCGCTTTATAGATCCAAAGAGTAAACAAATAATATTAAGTAGAGATGTAGTATTTATGGAAGAAAGTGTGAAGAATAATACGATTGATATTTTACCTGAAAAAGAAAATAAAATTAGCAAAAAGAAAAACATGCAAGAAATAAAACCAAAAGCTAAACAAGAAGATACTTATGTAACCTTGAAGACTGGCGAAAATGATGTTCATTCTGATGATAATGAAAATGAAACAACTATGTCTGAAAAAAGTGATGAATCTTTCTTTGATCCTAATGATGAAACATACTTACCTTCCAATGATGATGAGCTCAGTCCACCTGCAGTGAATAATATAAACCTAAGACCACGAAATAGAGCTTTACAACAACTTGAAGAAAGTCCCATTTTGTGTGACAGTGAAAATGTAGATCATACTTCTTTCTTATGTATGAGCAGTGAATCTGCAATGGGGCTGTTGGATGGTGATCCGCAAGATCATGTAGAGGCAATGAAATCAGAAAATCCATCTTTATGGCGTGAAGCAATGGGTTTGCGTTCAGGGGAGGATGTTAGAATGCACGCAAACGCCTGACAAAATATAAGAGCAATGTTCGCGGAACGCTCATTAGTAACGTCATTATATCAGGCCTCTCTCTCTTGCTGTCGTGACTCCGCGCTTGTACTATTGCACTGTGTATTTAATTCTATAATAAGTAATAAAGCAGTACATTTCATATAATTCTTTCTTTTACATATTTAACATTATTGGTTTTCCAAATTTTAATTGCCCAATATATATTGCAGCATTATAAATGTGTAGTGTGTTGTAGATAAATCGATGTGGGTGAGGAAGATTTATTTATTTATTTTACACTTTGAACCAATACTGATCACTTGTGTATCAAATGTGAGTGTCAGGACTATTGATACCATAGTTACCAAAATAAGCCCAAATAAAGACACTCCAACTTAATAAGGTTATAACTTAAAGGCCAACTTGAAATCAAGTCATTAGCCTTACGGCCCTTATTTGGCACCGCGTGACACTGTTCTCTAAATTTATGAGTCAGCACAACTACCGGATTTAAATAATAAGATTGTTAAAAACTGGAATATGTTTTGATAATTGGTTCAGATGCATGAAACTTTGTATATACGCTAAAATTTTTTTGGAAAGATTTAATAAAATAATATAACCTATAAAACCTTTCTTTATCCTTTTTTGTATCTTTTATTCCTTATTTGATATTTATCTGTAATATTAATATAATACTTAAGAATTTAATAATTAATAATTAATAACGTGTTAGTACCAACCCATGCTCCACATGTCGATGGCGGGTCCGTACTGCAGCCCGAGTATCACCTCGGGGCTCCGGTAGAACCGCGACTGTATGTACGTGTAGACGCGCGCGTGTGTGTAACACGAGCTGCCGAAGTCAATGACCTTGATTGACGAGCTGCCACGTGCCTTCAGGAGGATGTTTTCCTGAGAAGGCGCCAGATGATTGTTAACTTTCCGAAATTAAAAAGAATACGGTTTTTAAATTGTTTACTAACCAGAAGATTATTAACTTTCCGAAATTAAAATGGAATACGGTTTTTAAACTGTTTACTAACCAGAAGATTATTAACTTACCGGAATTAAAAAAGAATACGGTTTTTAAATTGTTTACTAACCAGAAGATTATTAACTTTCCGAAATTAAAATGGAATACGGTTTTTAAACTGTTTACTAACCAGAAGATTATTAACTTTCCGGAATTTAAAATGAATACGGTTTTTAACCTGTTTACTAACCAGAAGATTATTAACTTTCCGGAATTAAAAAGGAATACGGTTTTTGAAACAGCTAATTATATTTTCAAGTATCACGTAAATAGTCCAAAATTATCTACTCACGGGCTTCAAGTCACAGTGTATGATGTTTTCTCCCTCCAGCAGCCTGAGGCAGCGCAGGAGCGAGTTCGCGAACCGTCTGATGAGACTCAAACTGAATCCTTGGTAATTATTCTTCTTGATCAGCTCGTATAGATTTATACTGAAAATATGGATATTTTTATCATTATTATTTTTAATACGTGATTATATTCATAATTATATGTTCCAAGTCCTAACATTAGCTGTTAGTTATATAATCCAATTTAGGGATTTCAATCCTTAGCGCAATAGATCAACAACTATTGACTGCATAACGGTTACAATTAATGACATATCATTTGTTAAGTTGAATATAATGATATTTCTTTGACATGTATCATAAAAGCCAATTGATTGTTTGAAATTCCAAACCAAACCAAATTCCATCACAATCATTCTATGATGACGCAAAATATTATATAACAATAAAAATCCATTTTTTGCTTAAATTATATTAGCCTAATGGAACTTGAAATGCGGCAGAAGCCGGTAATTATACTTGTCCTGGTACGACTTGATACCAGACCCCACAATGGCATTCAATATGCTTTGCACAACTTTTGTGCAAGTTCGTGGCTTGATATATTATCCAACAATTATCTGCACGATAAGGATTTGATAAGGAAACATACAAACATGACAGTTAAATAATTACCTATTACCCAAATTACTATTTTGAATCTCATACAATGTATGCAAATGATAGTTTACTTATGTGCGTACTTTTCTGGTCTTACCTCATGAGCTCGAAGCTTATGCAAAGATGATTCCTGAAGTAAAAGTAGTCCAGCATGTGGATGACGTTATGGGTCTGGTCCTTGTCCTTCAGCCTCAAGTGATCCAGCACCCGCACCTCCACGAGGGCCTGGTGGTGGAACCGCTTCTTGTTCCTGATGATCTTGATGGCAACCTGATTCCCGGTGCGGTAATCCAACGCCCTGATCACTTGGCCAAACGAACCCTTGCCTATCACTTCCAGGATTTCGTACCGGTAAGCTATGTGGTCGTGGATTTGCTAAAATAAATGTCCCCTAAATTGTAATTTGATAAAATAAAGGCCATTAAATTAATGCAGTGTTAATAGAAGTAGGTCAAAATTAGCATTAATTTTGCAGTCGGATGGTTCCAATGTCACGAGCGAACATTTTGCCAAGCTCATATAGAAAACTTATTTCTCTGTTAAGTTTAACTTTACAACCTTTATTTCAAGTAGAACTTTATTTAAAATGAAACTAAGTCGTAACTTTCATAACCATTAACTGCTAGGAAGTTTCAAATTATCGTGTTGAATGTCAACAATTTTTAGCATAAAATATTTAATAAACAGGCTAATGGAATAATTTAAAATTATCAATTATATTTGCACTTATAGAAGCAATAAATATGTATTCTAATAAACTAATTTTTCTAGTACTAAAGCTTTAAAAAATATAAAAAATGTTTATAACACCTGATAACACTTACCTTATTGTAGCTGCCGTTCTCATCATCGAAACCACAATTGTTTGGGAGGTTTGATCGCGCCTGAACTTTATTCGCTTCGAGTCCCAAAAACCACACCTCTGGGTATTTGCGGACCTCTGTTCTCTCCCATTCTGACAATCTATCGCCGTATAGCTTCAGCACTTCTGAAAACATCATATAAATATTAATAACAAAGTATTACTTTATGTAATTATATATATATATATATTATATATATATTACAACTTTTTTCTTAAATCTTTTACCCAAATTCGTTTCATTGGCAAGCTTTAGTTTATAGTCTTTTCTTGGACTATGAGCCAAATAGTTTGATTTATCCGTAAATTGTGTATCAAAATAATTTCGGTGCCATCAATCCGGAAGCGAGGCTTCGCCCGGGAGATGTTAGATCAATCTCGGATCACAGCGGGTCAAGGACGGGCCGTGTTGATAACAAAGTGTAAGATCACCGAGAATTTACGGATTGCTTCCTTATTATTAATTACAGTATTATTATGTTTCGGTTATTTATATAAAGTTCTACGTAAATATTAATATTGCAACCACTATTACGACTAATATATACAGATAAAGTGTCTCGTTGTAATTCCAAATTAACAGCTGTTCACTAAATGTATATGATTATATATATAAACATATATGTAATATATACGGTAGTTATAAAAACATCGAGTTTTTTTTCTCTATCTGTTTGTCCTGGTTAATCTCTGAAACGGCTGGCGTTTTTTTAGAAAACATATTCCGCGCGAGCGAAGTCGTGGGCACAGCTAGTCATAAATAATAAATAAGCCATACAACGGTTCTAATAATTTTCAAGTATTTTTAGAACAAAATAAAATGTTGATAACCAATGTCAATGTAATACTTTCTTATTGCTTTAAACCGTATCTAAAAAGTAAAGATATAATTCATATTACTACGAGGGTCAAACTGAAAGTTCTTAGAAAATCAAAAACTAAGCATTCTAGCAAGTTATTAGTTTTATTGTAACTTTTCAAAATAGCGTCCATTTACATCAATACATCGCTGCATTCGATGGAACCATTGAGAAAAGCACCTTGCCCACTCGGCCTTAGGGGTCTCTTCTACGGCGTTTTGAAACGCAGCCACTGCTTCTTCGGCGTCTATAAAACGTTTTCCTCGAAGTTTTTCTTTTATTTTCGGAAATAAATAAAAATCGCAGGGTGCGAGGTCGGGGCTATATGGCGGGTGACCCAGTAATTCCACGTCTGAGGTCACCAAATAGTCGATCGTTTGCCTGGCGGTGTGCGACGAGGCATTGTCGTGATGAAGGAGGATCCTGCTGCGAGTTCGTTTCTCTCGAACTTTTTCCAAGACAAGTGGCAAACAATTGTTAGTATACCACTCTGCATTAACCGTTTTCTGATCCTCTAAGACTACTGTCGCGTAATGACCTGTCTTTCCGAAGAACGAGGCCACCATCTTTTTTCCAACACTTCGACCTCTCTTCACTTTAGTTGGCAACTCTTCGGAAGGAAACACCCACTGAGCAGACTTCCGGATCATAACAGTAAATCCAAATCAGGTTTCCGGATCATAACAGTAAATCCAGCTTTCGTCACCAGCTAGTATGTCGAACACAGCATTTGAGTCACCTCCGTTAAATTTTTGGATCATTTCTCGGCACCAATCAACACGGCGGAGTTTTTGAGCCTCGGTCAAATTATGCGGTATCCAGCGGGCACAAAGCATCCTGACCGCTAAATGTTCATGGAGGATTTTGTGCACTTGACTCATACCTATGCCTAGACTTGTCCGAATCTGCTGATAGGTCACTCTTTTGTCAGTCTCTATCATACGCCGCACAACACTGATGTTATCTTCAGTCGTCGCTGTAGAAGGCCGTCCCTCACGCAAATCATCGGTGAGATTAGTTCGACCACGTTTGAATTCATTAAACCAGTTGTAAACTGTGGCACGAGATGGGACTTCATCGTGAAAAGCCAATCGAAGTCTATCATAACTTTCTTGTTGACTTAAATGACATCGAAAGTCATAAAAAATCATTGCACGAAAATTTTCTCGGCTTAAATTCATTCTGACGTGCACAGACAATTTTCAATTTGCCGCCAAATCGTAAAACAAATGACAAATGAATGAAATGTACACTCAATATTATTGGTAAAGAGTTCTATTTTCAAAATTTAAACTATTTTTTTTAATACATTATTTTAAGTGGCCAGTTCTAAAAACTTTCAGTTTGGCCCTCGTATTGTTATACAAAAATATATTTAAAATTTTATATTATATTTATTTTTTTTATAATCAAAATATATTCAGGTTACCAATAATTCTAAAAGAGCTATTTAAAGTATAAGATATCTTTGAAATGGTGTTTGGAATATCTCATAAAGACCACCTTTAGCCTCTTAGAGGTAAGATACTCTCATCGTTCCAACGATCCAAGGATGAGGAAGACTGTACACTATCATACTTTTTATCTATTATTATTACTGTTATAAAAATCCGAAATATGTTGTTATATTGAATTAGTACATTTAGGTATTATTAGCTTTTTTATATATTAATATCTTCTTTATACAAATATCTAAAACTATATTGAGTAAATATAATTTTTAAAGTTCCAATAATCTTTAATAATATCGTTAGATCAAATTATTAATCTTTAAGTTGCAACACTTGTATCCTCAGATATGGCGCCGTGCCAGAGATACGATGTTCCAGTTATAGTGATAATAGAATTAGAAACGAAATTTGTAAGGTTCTGTTGGAAGGGTCATAGTGTATGCATACTCAATTTATAGTTTTCAAAATTTGTACGTTTTCTTTTTACTTTTCTTACTCTAGTCCAGCGCTGTACAATGATAAATCGAGATAGGTTAACTACAGATTAACATTTACCCATAGTCGATGGAAATCACAAATATTAAGCTATCCAATTGAGCGAGGCGAGCGTAGCGAGCGAAGCGTTCTACTGGAGACTTTTTAAATTTTTTTGTCACGAATAGGCTCGAAAACCACTTGACGAAAAATTATGAAATTTTGCAATCAAAAAGACAGACATTAGGTGATGGTTTTAAAAAATGAAATTTTTGAAAAATATCATGTTGAGGAATAATCGTCAAAAAACTTATATCCCATTGAAGTCAATGGGAAACGATGAGCCATTACACTGGGCTCGCTTCGCTCAATATGAAAACGGCACCCGAGATTTTGCGAGCGCAGCGAGTCGAAATTGAGGGTCTGTTGGCGCCCCTAGTATAAATAACTCACATATTATTTAAATATACATGTAACTTACATGTTACAATTAAAACATTCAAAGTAACATCATGAAGTACCTATAATATTAATACCCTATCGCAGCATCCGAATTAAGAGGCGACCTACATACAGAGCATAATTATGAACGCTATGTTATCTTAAAAAATATTATTTTACACCATTCTACTAAATCTAGTTAAATTTTGAAAACATATTTCGTATTTCATTTACAAACATAGCCAATATTGTATATACCTAATGACTCTTATTTGTCCTTAATTTTAAATGTCATCACAGTCTATCTAAACTTTTAATAGACCTTTAATACTACCTTATGAATATGTAACAAACAGTTAATTATAAACATCTAACCTTTGTAGTTTGTGTATAAAAATCTGTACAACATTTTCCTTAAATCACTATTACTTGCTGGATAGAAGAGTCGAGAGGGATGCAGTTAGATATAGATATAGATAGGGATGGAGAGTCAGTTGGTTTTAAGTAACAATTTGTAGTTTTCCATAGCCTGCCTCTGATTTAAGGAATAACGGATTAAAATCTTTGTCATATAAATTTTTAATATAATAAAATTTTAAAATCTGGGTCAATCTCAAATATACCGAAACATATATATCTTAGGAGATTTTATATTATATAAATCGTCCATTAAATACGTGATGTTTTTAGAACTTTAAACCATAATAACACCACGGGAGGGCAACCACCTAGTGTTATTCGTTGAAGTTTTTAAATTACCCCTTCCCGACTCAAAACATGTGTCTTACTTTGGAATAAAGTATCTTAGTTTATATATAAGATCTTTTTTATTAAGGGTTCCTTCTAATAATAATTAAAATAATGTATTGAACCTATAAATACGTGACTCACAATACCCTCCCACCACTCGATATATTTTTGGATTTTCTTGAAATTCCTACCCTTTCTCCACCTTTTGAGTGTCGTGATTAATGGGCGACCTCTTATACATAATAACACCAAGATTTACGTAATATTACCAACTTTTATATACTTAAAACAACATTTAAAAAATATTTTTAATTCAAACATCAACTAATTTTATGTTTGACCTTAAAATGCTATTTCGAACACGAGGGCTCTGAAAGAAACTGGTACGTGAAAAGCTGCAATTCGGAGTAAAAAGAACTAAAAATCCACACAGCTAGTTCACAGAAATTAACGAAAATTATGAAATAAAATTCAACTTTACGTCATTATATTTTAAGTAACATTCTTGTGATTTACATATATTTCTATTAAGTATAAATCTAAACATTTAAATTACATTTACTCTTAAGAGGATTACAAGTTTTATTTTCCTAACAATGTGAAAGCTTGTGGTTGTTACTCTTTCACATAAAAACTACTGAACGGATTTTGATGAAACTTTACAGAAATATAACTTATACATTATAATACATGTGGACTACAATTTATTAAGATTTTATATATTTTGGATTAGGTTAGGTTATGCGTATCATATAAGTCGGAAAAATCCCGCCTCTAAGAACTATTTTGGTGAACGCTGCCTACAACTACTAATACTAAGATAATGTAATTATGATAATGGATTATTTGTCTTTTATAGTTCTAAATAAAACACCACGGCAACATAAACTTTTTTGTGGAAGTGGCTAAACCTGTGCGCGTGTGAAGCCGCGGGAAAGAGCTATTATATATCTTTCTTTCTGTATGTATATATAAATAATAAGTCACGTAGCTCAAATCAAAACACGTTTTTTTTCAACAACTCTGTCACGTGCCCTTAATTCTATTAACGGAAAATGGAAATTGCCTGTTCTCAACTAAGTTTCGTAACGAAATTTTTGTTGAAATTATTTTATTCGGTCTTTCATTATGTTTCTATTTAATATACTTTATATAAAGGCACTTTTACCAAAATTCCAGGTTATGTAGATAAAAATCAATTTATCACCTAAGGGTAGGCCGTAAAGCGTATCCAATAGTTCCTAATGCTGAAGTCCTTTTAGTGTTGAATTTGTAAGGAACGCCCGATTGCTGTAATATGTTTTCGATTTCAACCTTTTCAGGATTTCTATAGCCTTGCCGTTATTCAATCCATTTGTAGTTTTCCGTTTAAGTTACTATTTTATCGAATTTAGTTGATTTTGAAGAATTTTTATAAGTAAGCAACTCATATATATTCTTTAATTGAGGCTTTCAAAACTATATGATATCTCAAAAAAGTAATTTCAAAATTGTATCTTTCCTGGCAATTTTTTAGGAAGGTTGCTCTTACCTGATGGTGTTATAAGTGTGGCTCGTGGCGTGGCTGGTTCAGGATTGTGGTTGTCATCCCTCGGGGGGCTCGCCACAGCGCCGTCCGCGTTGTTGTTCACCGGGGGGCCGGGACCCTCCCCTGCTCCCGCTTCTAACTGCAACTTAAATTAAGAGTTAGTTAACCTTAAGTATGCTTCGTTTTTATTATTACAAACTTGATTTAAAATTTATCATTTTAAATTGTACTAATGTGAAGGTAGACAACGACATTGTCTTTCAGTACTTAAGGTAAAATAAAACAATATAAATTTAGTCCTCATTAATCTATTTTGTGTATAGCCAGACATGTGATTGATTTGTTAATTATCACAGTCTGCAGAACCAATATAATTGAAGCCGCGATCACGAACTGTTGAGGATACTACATTTACTTACTCTCTTACCTACTATTCTCAAACGTACTCGAATATGTTTGAGATCTAATAATTTTTAATTCTAACATTAAATACAGGGATTCCAACCAATACTGTGTTTTATATGAACATAGGTTTAAACGTAAATAAATTAATGACACTTTTAAGTTATCCATTAAATAAGGACTTTATAAGAGTGTATTTTTGGGTAGACCTCGAAGAATTCGGTCTGCCCATTCATTTGTACCCGACTTTCGAATTTTGGAAAAATTTCTTCACAGGAGGTCTTCTTATAACCCCCTGAGTCCGAAATGGCCATTGGTCAAAAAGTTTATATATATATATATATATGCGTGCGTGCGTCCAGATTCGACTTTTGTCAGCACGATAGCGGCCGCAGTTTCCCTCGGATCGCTTTGAAACTTTGCACAAAAATCAACCATCCAAAAATGAAGGTCAAGTTCGTTAACCAGAGAAATCCGGCCACAGGGGGCGCTAGGGCCTCACTTTTTCTCCTTTCAGTTTTTCGACCATAACTTTTTCCCTATACAAAGAAGATCATTTGCGTTCATATCATATGATGTCTTTGATGAATACCTATAACTAATGTAGATAAACCGAAAACCTAACTTCAATAACTTAAGGGTGGGGGTAAAAAAACCGAAAATTTTTGGAAAAAAATTCATTACTTTTTTCTAGTAAGCATTCTTACAACACAAGTATTTTTAATAGAAAGATTATTTTTTACTCTAAATTTAGGTACTAAAAGTTTTTCCGTAAAAGGTACCGTTTCCGAGAAAAAAAATAAAAACCACTTTTAGCTTGAAAATTTAAGGGAGGTAAAACCACGGCAACTTTTTTCTGGTAAACATTCCCTCCTCGCAAATATTTTTAGTAGAAAGGTTAGTTTTTACTCTAAATTTAAATACCAAAAGTATTTCCAAAAAAGATATCTTCACCGAGAAAAAAATTAAAACCGCTTTTTGCTTGAACATTTTTGATATAAACGAGTTACACACGAGGTCTACCCACGAGTGTCCCCCTGCGGGCACGGATTTTTTTATTTCAATTTTGATACAATTTATTACCATTTCTTATATTTTTAAATTTTAAGTGTTTTTTTTTTTAATATTTAAATTATATTTTTAATGAAGAGATAGTTGTAAAGTTATTTTGTTTTCTTTATTATTGTATTGAAATCCTAGAAATTATAAAGAGTGGACTTAGTTGTAGTCATTCATTTAAAATTTTGCATACAAATAAACTAATCGTAATAGTTATTTAATTTTAATTTGATTTACTATTATTAATGTATGCCTTGTGTTTTATTTTTTTTACTTTTGATTGACTGGCAGAGAATGGTTTTAGCGTTCTTTTTGGGCAATAGAGTTGAAATAAATAATAGTCATGAATCAGAAATCATGCACGGATATTCGACTACTTTGACCTTTTCTTTCTTTTATCTTTTTTTCCTCTGGCTAAAGAAATAAGAATAAGAATTAACAAATATCCAACGTACCTCGTTAAAATTCTGCTTGGTTTCGAAAATTTCATCAAATTCGGTTAATAATTTTTTATATAAAGCAACAAATAAACAAAATATTGTAAACGAAGTTTATGGATTTTCAGTTTTAAAAAAGTATAGATTGAAATAAATTTTAGATAATAAAATATATATATATATATATATATATATGAAGTTCTTGTTTGGTCCAACTTAAATTAAAGGACAGTTTTTTTATTACAATTCAAAATCTTCAATTTTTTATCACATTTTTGTAGTTTAATATATACATAGGTAGACGGTTTAATTCATTCTAAGTTCTATAGGTTTCCAATAGATGGCGGTGTTTTCAATAATGTAATTAATGTAAAATAGTTAATAATAATGTTATTAGTATTAAGACATTCATAATCATTGTATATAAATTATAAACGAGATATGTTCTCATATTAAATGTGTATTACATTATAAGTAATAAAAAGAAATATCGACAAATGAAAGAAAACATTTCATGATATTTCCCAGGAGCATACCGACGCCAATAACAAACCGATTGGTTGCTTTAAAAAAACAAGATTTTTTTTTATACTAGCTTTTACCCCTGGTTATTCTTATCCGACAAGCTTTCTTCCCGAAAGATTCATTATATTATAAAATTATCCAGCTGTAACATAAAAACAAACATAACTTCTGGTTTTATAATAAGCTCATCGCGTGACTCCATCCAGGTTAACATAAAGAAGTGTGATTTAGATTTGATCTCTATGAAAAGTTTTTTATTTTTATGGAATAATGTAGATACATACATTTTAATACACCGGTTTCACAACAGTAGATCTTGGTGGATGCTTTTTTTTCTAGATGTTCCCGGTGGATGTTTTAAGACTACCCAATAAAAAACGCAATCAAACCTTTTCTTTCTATATTATAAATATAGACTAGAAAGTGAAACCAAAAGTAATAAACGCTCACTAAAAATACAGATTTTTCTATAACATTTTATCACCTACCATAACAATTCATGGACTAATTTCCTCACGAAAAACCCATTTCCCTATTTTAAACCAAAATTCAAATATCATTAATTTTCAATCATCCATCATCTTCCAGCCCTCATCCCAATTTTGTGGTCGGCGTAGTATGTTTGTTCCTTCCACACTCTCCTGTTACTCGTCATCTCTGTACACACTCTCTTCTCCATATCGTCTTTCACGCAATCCATCTTTCCTTCGTCCCCTACCTGTCCATCCCTCCACTACCATATCATTACCCATAATATTATTAATTTGCAATATTTACCGAAAAATACTTTTATACACTTATGTGGTGGCATATCCAGATATAATTTGCCGACATTATTAAATACATATATATTATTTTTTTTCATTATAATATCATCAAGGCCTGGATGTTAATGGATCAGTGACTCGAAGAATCTTTATACATACTACTATACTAACTGTCACCCCTGCTCCGCCCGCTTGAGGCAGGACGAGATGGTCTCCAGGTGTATAAACATTCCCATATTTTTGTAAACGGAACTTTAAGCGTTGTTGTTATAATTTTCACCTTCATTATTATATTAGCACATACTACTGTTTGTTAGTTCAGTAATATTAGATTGTTCCTAAGCTAACATATTTTATTTAATTGGACTGGTTATTCCAGAGATTACCTCGATAAAACAAAAAACAACATCATCAACACATTAATATTATTATAGTCAATAACCACACAATAAAAGATATAACACAGAAGTAAATAAAATTAAATATGCATACACTAATGGCGCGCAAAAAATAACCTCAAAATGTCAAAATAAGTACTAAGATTGCGGGCATTGCCTTACCAATTGACGTCACGTCTGAGCTGGACGTACTCCAAGCGAACCTTTACAGAGATATTATAAAAATACCCGAGACCTTAGCTTTTTAATAAATCTTTTTATTTTCTTTGTGATATTCAAAGTCATATTTATTATTCTTTTGTAAATCTTTCGCTTTTTATTCACTCAGATGAAGATAAAAGTAATTATGCAAGTAGTATAATGAATACATTTATAAAAATACAGATTATATATTTATTTTTCAACTGTGATAAAAAAAATCATTAAAAAAAAACAAATTGTCATTTGAAAAAATGTTCTATTTATATTGATAAATCTACAAAATCAAATTAGATATTGGCGGGAGATCGTAAACTATTTTAACGATAAAGTTCCCCTAATTTGAGGTTCGCGTTCCAAAGGTAATTAAAGATTTATGGTAACTCAAATACTTTCGTGACCTGGCATCATTTTTTGCAAAATCTTGAAATGTATTTCATGTTCTTAATTAGAAGATTTAATTTCCGTTTATCGTCTTACCTTTTTAACAGTAAAATTCGATACAAAAAGCATCGCACAAATTTATACAGCCAGTGATTATCTTCATAATAAAACCTCAACCTCTTTTACAAAATATATTTAACATGATATGGAGACAAGTAATTATATTTTGTAAGAACCCTTCGCTGTAGGGCACTTCACAAAGACAAAGCATTCGTTCCCGGCCACATCTGGAGCCGTCTGTTACATTAAATTGATATAAAATGTCTTCATTATATATATCATATATATGTATGTGTATTACAAAGGAAGATCTTCACTAAATTGTGTATGTTTTATAATCTACATTCCAACCGCTATAAGATTCTAAATTCAAACATTATTATGGTTACATATAAAACGAAACGTCAATATTTTTGCGCCTTTTCCCGCGAGATTTTATATATGAGGAATGCGTTCACAATATTTCTAAAACATACAAAAAATATGATCAATATAAACTTTTTCGAAAATCCAAATTTTTGTAAATGATTATAAAAGTAATAAATTTCGAATACTTTAAAAAAATAATGCGACGAACGTGAAAAAAATAATTTTTTTTTTTCAAATATTGAATAAAAATAAAAAAAAATATGTTTATATATTATACATGAATAAAATATATATAATGTAGAAAATTGATCGTGAACGCTGTTATTTATTAAATGTATGTTTGTTTTCTCTTAACAAAGATAAATCTCCAATAAAATAATACCTAAAAATTTTTGAACAAAATTAGAGAAATATACATTTTAATACTAACTATTATTTAATTAAAGTTTAGACAAAATTAAGACATCATTAAAAAATGTTATCCTATCTAAAAGTATCTAACGAGATATGCAACACACGGAATACGCTACGAGTCTACGAAGTGTCTACAACAGCTACGAAAACAACAGTTCTCGTAGCTTATAAATACTTTATTTTGCGCCAATGTTTCTACCATATTACATAAATGACGCATGCAGTCGGTTATATGAATTCATTGGTATACAGATTACAGCTTTGACCATGTCACAATGGTAATAGGATATAAGATGTAATTAAAATAGTAATAATTGTATTAGATTCAAGTGTTAATGATTACAGATGACACGCGACGTGTTGACGTGACAGCGGACGTCAGATAACACTAACGTTTTTTTTAAACTGCAGTCTATTATTGATTTATTTGCGGACTCAAACGAAATGAAGTCATAGTAATATTTAATTTGACTTGCATTTATTTTATATATAATTAGAATAAAACAAATATTGTAGACAAAAAAACGAAACTCATTTTTAGACAGTAATTATTTCCTTCTTTGGAAGATTTTCATCCGGTTCTTTGAGGACGAGATAAATGGTATCTAATTGGTATAAATGGTTTGGGGTTGGTACTCACTGTCGGCCGCTGGGGTACGCTGTCCACACCCATTGTTGAACACCAATTCACATTATATATTCACTATTTATCCACTTTCTAAGCTAACGCCGCGAGTCGGCGGCCTCTCTTCGCACCCATCCTTGGATTACTGAATGCTGAAAACTGTATAGTGATGTGACGCGGGCCAGTGATGCAGCCACGATAGAAGCCTTGATTTATTATGTCCGATATTATTTCCAATTAAAGTCAATCTATGAATAAATACTTGTACTTATAAGACCTTCGCGTTAATAAATAACCGTTTCAATCTCCAAAACATTATTGTCCATATAAGTTAAAATAAATGGAAAAAATCCTTTTTATTATATATTTGTCATATATTAAAAATATATCGATAACAATTAATATCGACGTATTCTCACATCACTATAACTCTTAATGGTGCGCGCGCCGCCTCGAACCGCACAGCCTCACACCTTCATCTCGTTACGACAATGCATTTTCAACCTTAACATCTTGAATTAGAGCATCATTTCAGTGATTCATGGCTGCCCTTCAGATTGACAGTGGTCCAAGTGAGGGACGATAGACTTGGTATTCATACCAAAATGTCAAGATACGCAAAAGGTCACCCCTCTATTTATTTCAAGGGCTCTTGGGTATCCAAGTCATGTTAAAAGTGTTATGAACTTTTATGAACTGACTCGCTTTATTTACGATTAAATTCTGAACCCGTGACGATCAGAAAGTTTCTAATTTGTATTATATTAAATATCAATAAGTTATTTACATGAGTTTCTCTCATTTTCTCTCTCATTTTTTTGTTTATTTTTCTCCACATAGTATAGCAGTTGCGTTCTGAACGCAACTGCTATACTATGGAAAGATTTATTAGGTTTATTTTAATATGACATTTTGTGTAAATAATTAGAATTATTCGTTTTTTTAAATTATTTAATACATTATCAAAACTATTCCTCGTTAGACCTCTACTGCTATATATGAAGTGGATACGATCGCTTATAACTTAAGTCCCATAATTTGGGTGTAGAGGGATGAAAGCGTTCCCGTACACAGCACTAATAGCTGTCTTATAGTGTATGTGATGGTGACGTCATATCACAGATCGAATTTTAAATTTTAATTAAAACTATACATATAAATAAAATTCACTCTAATTTTATTTGTAATTCCAATTTAACAGCTTTTCATTACGTATATGAAAATTTATATGTTACGGTATGTCTCTCTGTCTGTCTGTTTGTTCCGGCTAATCTCTGAAATGGTCCAATTTTAACAGGATTTTCACTGACGGATAGCTGATGTTACAAGGAGTAATAGAGATTACTTATATTAAAAAAATATATTCCTCGAACGAAGTCGTGAGCACAGCTATTACAAAATATAATCATATCTGGAGTCGATGTTCAATATTTCAATATTAAAAAGTACTAAAATATTTTTACTTTTCATATAATCACTCCAATATTTCTTTCTCGCTAATTACAGTCGTTGAATTTCGACATAATAAGAAATAACCTGACCTAGGTTTTGAGTCATCATAAACGAGAATTTAAATTGTTGTTTGCGTAATATTATTTTAAAAACTAATTTTAAACAGGTACAATATCAAAAGTATTTTAGATAACTACATTTTGTTAAATGTTTCACTCTTAAAACTTATATTAAGGATAACTCTGTTTGTATGTAATGTATCTGTATTCTAAGGATATGAGCACTGAAATATTTTGTGCTCGAATATATTAATTGTCATCGAGATAAAAGTAACCCTTCAAAGTAATTTTTATTTATACATAAATATATAATTATTATATAAATATTGGACATAATTATATTACTTAAAATTGATTATATATAATATTGTTAGTTATAAGTATGTCCTCAATTAATTTTATAAGGTGAAGATAATTGCAGATATAACTCATAACTCTACAGAAGCAAAACAATTGACAGGACGGCTGATTATGATACTATTTATGATACTATTATTAAAGAAGATAAACAATTTAATTAATCATATTATATTGGGTCAGAATTAAAAATTACAAACGAATTGCGTGATTTTACTTGATGATTAATAAAATTATACACAAGGTTTTATATATAAATAATAATTATATACTTGTGTTTGTTTCAAGCTGGAACGAATTTGTTTTTTTGTATGTTTGTGTGATTGATGTCAATGATCTAAACCAGTCAGGGCAAATATTGTGTGACGACATGTTACATTTTGTCATACTAGATGTCGTTAGTGATACGATAGACCACGCTATTAACTATAAAAAATATTTTAGTTAGAGTTTTAAAATTCAAATAACGATACATTTTTGGAGAGCTTGAGGTCTTGCCTTAAGCTACATTTCGACAGCTACTGATCAGTAGACAGTTGTGGCTTCATTTCTGTTCCCAACCCTACTAGTATGCAGAATAAGATCAAAATATAGTACCTAAAATCCACAAATTATCTGGTGCTAACACCTAATTTTGTTAAAATAACAAATTCTTCTGATATCTGATGCTGAGAACGGACTATTTAAAAATCCTCTCTTCCCACAACGGTAAACCGAGTTCCTTTCACTATACCGGAATTAAAGCAACATTGAGACTCTCATTAGGATAAACATAGAAAATGATTTAGCTCTTCATTTTATTGTAAATAAACGACATGTTGTCAGCTTCTGTAGTGTTTAAGAATAGTTATAAAATTTAAATATGATGATTCGATCAGTATTCGTGAAAATTAACATACGCATGTATATGATACGTAATACAACAACCGAGTTCTTCTGGAATATTTTTTTAGTTTTTTTATTAACGTAAAATTGGGGTAAATAATAAATCTTTGCAATCCAATCCAACAATGAAATGAAATGAAATGAAACAGAAATACAATTTCAAATCAAAATATATTTTTTTTCAAGTAGGCATTTAGAATCACTTTTGAATCGTCAATTATTACAATAAAAAAAGGTCAATGTAGTCGGGTAGTCGGTCCGTGAGTATGCTATCACCGGCTCGGAATGCTGCGCTGTTGAGAGGAGCCGGCCAGAATGTCAACAGTTGCTCTTTTGATGGTGATGATGTACATTATAATATCAATCCTGCAAATGAGTCAACAACTCAAAGTTCGATCCAATAAAACCTTTGAAGGTTTTAATAAGAGTTATTTAATAATGAACTTTTGATTTTAAATTGAAAACTAAGAAAAGGAAGGTCTAAGATATCTTGTAGAACTTAATTATATTTGAACACTCAAGTCAATGAAAGATTTGTTAACTTTTTGATGACGAAATTTTGATACGTGTTTGTTTTTATTTCTCGTATTTATCGCGTGTTTGTCACTATTTTTATATAACTATTAAAATTTTAGCGTATAAATAATATATATTGAAAAGAAATATCTATTTCATTTAAAAACATATCTCAGAGAATCTCTAAGTTTTAAGTTATAAATAGCCCGCACAACACTTTTTTATAAAATAAATATAGAATTAATTTCAGCAGCACTGCCCCATAATAAAATAGCGTTAGATAAAATAGTATAAAAATAACTTAAAAAAAACAAGTCGAGCCGTATTAACGTCCGTTACTTGTCTAATTTTTCTAAGTTGCAAAGACGTCCGAGTTGAATTTGCCTGCGAGTGTTGAGAAGGTTCCACTGGAGCTTTTTATCCAATGTTATAACTGAGTGTAAACTCTATGCATTTAGTTGTCTTAGCATTTAAAACTAAATTATTAACTTCGAACAAATAAAGGACACCTGACAGAGTACTGCTTACTTCGTCATAGTTAATCCTATCACGCTCAACTTTGAAAATAAGCGAGATGTCATCAGAAAAAAGGATAATGTCATACAGACCTTTAACGAAAAAGGGCAATATCAAGTAAAAATAAAAAGGGGCCAAGAATAGATCCTCGTGGAACACCCATCTTTAGGTGAAAACCAGCCAGAAATAGAATTATTTACGTAAAACGTCTAAACTCTTTGGTTCAGGTGAGAGTCAATAAGATCAGGCCCAGGGTTACGTATACCATAGTGGTAAATTTTGCATAGCAACGTTTGGTCCACGCAATGAAAGATTTTGGACAAATCGCAAAACACCCCGATTCTCCCATGCGTCGTAAATGTGCTTAAGAAGCGCGGCACCCGCATCACTCGTTGATTTACCTTTGGTGAAACCATATTGTTCACTATGCATGATCCCTGCTGTACACAAACTCTGTCACCTGATTTAAAATAATTTTAGAGTTAGGCCTATCTATAATTTTCGGGTTCAAATCTATCTCCACTTTTAAGTAAAGAAGTTTCTTTACTTAACAATTTTATTGTTGTTCATAAAATCTGGGAATATACCAGTTTCAATACATTTGTTGAAAATAAGGGATAATTTTGGGGCAATATCATTTATAATAGTGCTAAGTAATTTAACTGACATACCCCAGAGATCACCCGTTTCCTTCTGATTTAAGGTTCTAAATGTTGTAACTATTTCATGATGAAACAGGTTTAAAAGCAAAACATTTATTACTGACTCTAATGTTTTTGTTCAATTCGGCGATTGCATCAGATGATGAAGAATTTGAAATACGCGTGACTGGTATTGGAATTTCCGTAAAAAAAGGTATCAAAAATAACCGCCATCTTTTTATCTTTATTTATTTCATTATTAACTATTACTTTATAGGTCCATTTACAAGATATTCTTGTGATCTTGACCTTTAGCCCGTACATTGATTGTGAAGCCCTATGTACCTACGTGTAGTAGGCACTAAGCTGTTACATAAACATATTTACCATTCACACAAGACTATTATAATTTAAAACTAATTATGAAACAAACATCTATTACAATTATATTGTTATATTATATATTTTATGTATTCTAATTGTCTGTATGTGTATTATTTTATATTTTGAAACGATAATCGCAGTTGATTTTTAATATTTTATAATAAATGTATACATTTTTTAAGATATAAAAATGTAAAATAAACAGATTTTTTAATGTCCATTTTATATATAAAAAAAATTCGTTTTTATTAAATACGTAGCAACTATTACTAATTGTATGCAAAAAAATATTATTTTTACACAATAAAAAAACATCACACATTTAAAAAAATATATTAGTTTTTTTTATATAATATATATAATAATTGTATCTTATATATTTTAATAATAATAATAATATTAATAATAAACAAACTTACATCGTAAAGTATCATGATATTATTCTCGTTCACTTGTTGCAGGGGTTCTTGATTCAGGATTGAATTCTTTATCAATATTAATTTTAAATTATAATCTCTCAACACAATATTAATATTAAATTCGCATAGAGTTTAATATAATATTTTATTCAGAATATACACGGACACAATTCACTGTATATATATAATAAAATATTGTGTGTATACGAGCATGTCACAGGAAGTCCCGACTAACACTGGTCCGGGGTTGAAAATTCCCTGAGAGCGGGCGCGGCTCGAGTGACGATATTAATCTTTTAGTATTTAAAATCATAACTTACTTATAATTAACATAACATTTAGAATAATGTTCAAAATGTAATTATTTTCTCCCTCATTGTCGGTGAATTTAATAAAATGTTACAATTATTTTAAAACATACTTGGATGATGAAGTTTGTAATTATTATAAATGTTCTGATTATAATACATTAAAGTCTAAGCCATTGGGAGTAACCTTACCTTATTACTTACCAAGTTTTTATTTCAAACTGAATACGTATACGTATTTCATAGGTAAGATTAATTATTATATTATAAATTATTAAATAAGTTGTATTAAACTTACAACTATATATATAATTATTAAAGAATATATATAGGATAGTTATAGAATAACCAACGTAAATTTTACTGATAACCTATATTATTAAATTATTGCTCCAAAAGTCTAAAGAGATGTTAATTAAAATTAAAACTAAATACCTTCTTCCATAATCGATTAATATAATCATTCATTCGCAGTCCTTATTCTTTTATTACATTCTTAGTGTAACCTTAGTCTCTCAAGAGTACAAAGATGTCTTCTTTTAAAAGTAGGTCGGAATATGTAAATCGCGACAATATAGTCCGTGGTCCACTTCCCAGAGAAGGGTTATTGACCCACAAAGCGTCATTTTAATTAAGAAATTAACTTTTGGACTAAATAAAATCATACAGTGTAAATGATAAAAAATATCTTTGTCTATAAAATTAATTCAGTTTTCATAAGAATTTAGTAATATTAATATAATATTTTTTAAGTTGTTAAAAATGCAAACGTCGAATTACGTATAATGGAAAGATGTTACAAAAAAAATAATGACGTGGCAATATCATAGTACATTAAACATATATCAAAAAATATGAATAGCTAGGATTTCTTTGTTTATTATTATAGTATTGACAATTCAGTAACAGTCATACTTAATTGATATATGAAAAATTTGAATTCCGTAGAAGAACGTAGAAAGTAGTTACAAGAATACGAATAAAATGCTTCTAATAGTTATTTCATATATCTTTTTTTAATAATACTAATAAACAGCATCTTACAATAGTTATATAAATCCAATATGCGTTGTAGGTTCTCCGTAATAAGCCAGCTGTCATCACTTATATTGGATCACGTGTCAATTTGTATTATTTTGAAGTTTTAAAGTGACATTTTCGGAATGTCACGTTCAGTCCGCACGTGAACCGTTCTTGGTCAACCTGCGTACCCATAATCCCTTTCTGTATTTGGAAGATATACTACACCCTATTACTATTAATATAAGGGATATATTCACATGGTGACTTCTATTAGACATTCAAACATCATAATAGGATTTGACGTCAGTGTACACAGGCTTCACCCACACCGAGGGTGGGAAATTACTAACGCAATGAAAACTATTAGATTTAATTTGTGTAATATAGATTTAAATTAAAATTATTATAATTCTTACAGTCTGAGTGCAGTCTATTTATCCTACAGTCAATTTTAAGAGCTTATACCACTCGTTTGTAATTTGTCTCAGATCGACGATCTTCCATCAATGTAATAAGATCCTTTCCTTCAAAAATCTTTATAGGTATATATTTAATACACATAGGATCAAAGGTATTTAAGAGTTGAGACAAGTTACTATTTTAAGATCACTAAACAATACTTCATGGTTCTCTATACAAAATTAGTCATATATAATCGGTAACAAACAATAAGTTGAAATCAAATGGAACCACATAGGTATTACATACTCATTATAAGAGATGACATGGTCTAGTTGCATAATGCCAATTAGTTACTTGTTACTTGTTAACTCCTCAGAAACACGTAACCATCTTATAAACAATTACTATTACTAGTTATTACATATATCGCTGAAGGTCAAAGAAAATAACACAATATATTTTTATACGTAAACATAAAATCTAATCGTATTCAACATTGACTGGATACTTGTTTGTTAGCGGAATATAAAAAAAAATAACAATCATTTATCTTCCCATAAAAAAGTTTCATTTAAAAGTTACATTACACTAATTTAATAATTCCCTCATCTCATCATCATCATTCATTATTATATTATGGTCATCACACTTATATAATGTTACGCATGAGGTTTAATATTATATTAGTGGAACTTAAGTTGTTGAATCATTTGCAGGATTTATATTATATTATAATTAATATACATCACCTATTGTTATATTTCTTTTGAAAAGAGCAACTGTTGAGTTTCTGGCCGGCTCTTCTCAACAGAGCAGCATTCCGAGCCGGTGGTAGCTTGCGTACGGACGGACTACACTGACCTTTTTTTGTATTGTAATAATTGACGATTCAAAAGTGCGTGTAAATGCCTACTTGAATAAAGATATTTTGAATTTTGAATTTTGAATTTTTTTTGAATTCATATGATAAAGTGACCCTTTAGAAGATCTTTTAGGATGTTAACTATCAAAGTTTTAACAATACTTCCTTTAATCTTATTGGATTATGTTGTAACTAAAAGATGCGTATATAACTTTCACATTATTACTAATGCTAAATAAAGATACATACTGAATGAGAGAATCAAGGTATCAATAATTGTTTAAAAATGTAATAATATTAATGTAAATGTCTTAATAGTAAAAGAATTTTAAAGTGACACTTTTAATTCTAAAATTATGTTTGTTGCAAAATTACGTTCCTTGTAATAAACATTCGTAAAAAAAACAAGCGCTGTCATTTGTCAAATTATTAATGTCAATTGGTTGTCAAACAGGCAAACAAGTTTGTAATTTTGTATTTTCCGTAAACAATTCAACGGTTTATAAGAATTTGGAAAAAGGATCTAATTTTTGACCTTTAACAAGTATCAGTGGTCCTTTCATCTATCTTTAGATGACTTTGGGACGAAAATACCAGAATTCTTCCGGGTAAATGGTTTTGTAATCCTTGTATGGGACTAACTGTTTAACGATGCATGAAACACGGGTGAGAGTATTAATAAAGAATGGATTGATTTTCCCTATTTATAGGAATGCGGGGGACGCTCGAAAGGTGTATTCTAACCAGTCGAAGGTTGGGACTTTGTCAGGGTGTTCATCTTCAGTAAGTTCTGATCCCTGCCTATGATTCATTTCCCTTATTTAAATAATGGTGAATCAATCAACACTTAAGATATTGGTGGCACGAGATTTTCCTGCCTGTTATCATATATATGACATATTTCAATAGTTAATTAGTAATAAATAATAATAATAATAAATTTAGATCCATGTTACATTTATATTCTTCATGTGTTTGTGCTAACAATATGTAAAGAGGAATGAATTATAATAACCATATTTTATTATAAATATGCTTGCTCATATTATTTTCTCAATCATTACTTATTCTATAATTGTTTTTTATTCTATTATGTTGCATGCTGAAGTTAAATTATATGAATTTGATATTAATTAAAAAGATCCTAATTTTTTATAAAACCTATGCACTCCCTGGTTTAATTTAATATATTTGACACTTAAAGTTTTTTATTATTGATTTTAAGAATATAATAATATTACTATTATTTGATTCATATTACATTCATTATGGTGATGTGGTATTTAGAAAGGTGTTGATATTCTTATTACATTCTTAATTGACAAACTGGTTTCGGAATTATTAAAGCATTTATTAAATTTATTGTAGAAAACCAAAACCCACAACCAATCATGTTTTACTAACAAATTAAAACCACGTTATTAAATTATTTGTTGCATATAATAATATCCTGGTGTTATTTGAATTGCTTGAAAAATTGGTGTGTTCCCATTTCTCATATCTATTCTTTATTTCATCATCATTAATTTTAACTAATGAAATGTTTGTTTTAACAAGGGAGACTATACAAATGCCACTTCTTTTTATCTTCCTTTTCAATACAACCAACTTCCAGATATCACTGTCCGACATGATTGAGCCACCAGACTATGAGGAGGTGTGCGACCCGCTGATGGGGGAGCGGGATCCCCTCGCCTATCCCACCAATGATGTAGAACTAGTAACCATTCCAAGGAGAATCCGCACGCTTGGACATGTGTTGCCTGACGAAGATCTGTGAGTTTTCTACTGTCACATTTATTGAAGTGCTAGTATATTTATTTATATTGTATTGTCTGGGGCCTCCACAATAGAGTTTAAAAAAATCAAAATTTGGATACGTCAACAATTACGTTTTTTCTCCCAAACCTTTTACACTTTGTAAAAGTATAATTGCACAAACAATAATACTGTTGATATATCGAAAATTCTAGTTACGAGTTTCTATTTAAGGAATTTTTTATTCAATCGAGCAGTTTTAGTAGCAATACTTTTATTGCAAGTATTGTTTGTACAATTGAGTTAAAGAGAAATAAAATTAGTAAAAAAACAATAATAAAATCAGGCATTTTTTGTAAAATATATAATAATTGGAGGCCTTCTTGGTCCCAGGGTCTCAAGACCTCCAAATCTGGACATGAGATATTAAATAAGATAGCAAGTTAGGGATCACGTAACTTCTGTTTAAAAAACTGTCTTATTGAGACATTAGTTTATATGCTTTATTGGATAGTAAACAAAATATAGAGGCTTTTCCAATACTTAGGAGTAAAGCCCCAATGTTCGTACGCGACTGCATCGCTTGCTACACATCCGACTACACAGTGGTGGAGCATAAGTACCGCATGTACTCGGGCTCCGCTAGCGGAAGGGAGCGACTCGCCGAGAGACTGGACAAGCTGCTCGCTGGACCACAGCACTACTACGAGATAGACGCTGAACACTCAACATCCATGGAGGAACTGGCTCTACAACAGGTATATTTTCAACAATTACCTTAAATGAATGAGTAATTATTTCATACTAAAACTTTAAACAATATTTTTATTATGTTTATACATTAAGTAATATTTAAAATTGCAGTTTGAATCTCAACCGTCAAGTGGCCGGCAGTCTGTTGCCTCCATATCGTCTTCATCATCATGCAATGAAACCCTCACTCCGAGGGGCTCGTGGGCCAGCCTGGATCTTCGCAGCTCCTCCTCCGATCCCTTGCTACCTGAAATATTTGAAAAAAAGGCTCAGGAGCAGGTTGATGCTATCAACGAAGCTAAAAGGTTAGGATGAATTCCTCAATAGTCTTATGATATAAGCATACTAGACGTATGTCAATATTTACTGTATGTTCCAGATTAGAAAACCGTCAGTCTGATTTGCTGGGTTTATACGCTCCATATTTGGATGAGGAGGAGGCTGTGGAGAGACGCCTGGCCGCAGAGATGCCCTGCGAGCTGACGGGACACCGGATACTCGTTGTGTGCCACCAGCTTAAGTCAGTATATCTATTTGTTTTATTTATTTATTCATTTATATCTTTTCCACTTTGAATCCATACCAGTGATCACTTGTGTACGTCAAATAGGAGTGACGGGGGGGCCTATCTTGATACTGTACATATACTTCTTCAGTTGGGATCTTTATCATCAGAAAATATTGTCTTGTAAAATAAAGAATGAGTACAAATTTCTTTCGAATAATATTTGGGGATACAATTTTAAACTAATATTATTGCACAGCAATTGGTGAGTTACTTGCTAGCTCTGAGCAGAACAGCTAACTCACGGACTGACTACAGTTACCTTTTTAATGTAGTAATTGAGGATTCAAAAGTGTGTGTAAATGGATACTTGAATAAAGATATTTTTAATTTAATATTTAACACAAACTATTAAAATTTATTTATATATATAATATGTAAAACAATAACCAAAAGTAACAATTTGTTAATATATTTAGGTTGGAGCTGGACGTGGAACCTCTATTCGCGTCAATGGCTCTCTACGACGCGAAAGAGAAAAAGAAACTGTCAGAGAACTTTTACTTCAATCTGAACTCGGAGTGCACCAGACAAATGCTGTCGGCTCACGTGCCTCACGCTGACCTCTCCACCCTGAGCCGCAGCGCCGTCTTCGACATACTGAACCCCTCTCCAGACGTATTCCTGGTGGTGAGAGTGGAGAAGGTGCTCCAGGGTGATGTCAACGAGTGTGTGGAACCTTATATTAAGGATGACAAGGTATTCAATTATACTAATAAATATTTGACAGTAAACTTATTGAAAAGGGTAATAATATTTTTGAAGGTCTAAAGAAGGAAAAAAGTATCCATAAGTATGAAAAAATAAAAAATTCATTAGAGTGTTCAAAATAAATATAGAGATTTGTAATGAACTCTACATCAAAATGAATTTATTAGGAAACTATATATTTCTTTAAATATCTATGATCAACAACTACAATCTGAAAATAAAATAATAAAAACTTTTGTATCGCATCACATTCTAGAACCGCGAGAAGGTCCGTGCGGGTGCTCTGGCGGCGTGCTCCCGGCTGGGGCGGTACCGCATGCCGCTGGCCTGGAGCGCCGTGTCGCTGCTCAACATACTGAGCGGCTCCAGCAGCATGGAGCGGGACGACGCCGCCCCCGGCTCACACACCAACAGCCTTGGTACTGTATCACTACTTCATATACTACTATGTTCGTTATTTACACGTTTGTACCGTCCCACCGATACGAAGATAGTGCGGGAGTAGAAAAAAGCTTTAATAAAAATAAAAAAACAGTTGTATATATATATTATTTTTAATCCATCCCGGTTATACATTTTTCAGAAAATGAAATAATAAATAATTAAAGGACACAACACTTGGTGCGTGTACCGCAGATCGCAAGGCGTCGTCGAGTAGCCTGGAGCAGCTGCGGCGCCGCGCGGGCGAGGTGGGCGGCTCCCTCACGCGCAAGGGCTCCGTGGAGCGCCGCACGCCGCCCGACGACCTCGCCGCGCAACTCGACGCCTTCAAGACCATAGCCATCACCGTCACCAGCTTCTTCAAGCAGGCATGTCATGCACGCACGCACACACGCGCCCTACGCACACACAACGCTGATAAAGTCTCACTGACAGTCAGTGATTTCTTCTAATATATTTTACTTCAAGTTCACATTTGTTCTCACTGACAAACATTAGGTGAGGGCATACAAAGTGGGCACACCGAAGGTAAAAATTTAAAACTATTTTTTCTTCAACTTTAAACTTCATTTTTTAAACGAATTTTGACATTCTAAGCATTTGTGGGTAAGAACCCCTAGGGGGTGACTCACCCCTAACGCGGTTAGGTTAAAATGTCGAGTTTCATCAAAAAATGGGGTAAAAACAGGTTTTAAATTTTTTATCCTCGGGAGTCAGGGGAGCGGTCTCCCCAAAATCTGACACCGGAGTTCTACTCAGTGGGTGGAGTTATACCAACCCAATTCACAAATGTGTATTGTCTGACCAATAGGTGTTAGAACTTTTGAAACAAAAGATACACAAATATAAAAAAACGACAAAATTGATTTTAAATACTTAATTTATAAAAAAAAAATAATATTATTCATAGTTTACTGTCGCATGCTTTCATCTGATAGACTTCTATGGGACATTTTAACATTAAATGTTCAAAACAATTTATTTATTACTAATAATATTATTTTAAATCTCAATAAAAATCTATAATGGAATTTAACATTGAATGTTTTACACTAATGATTATATATAATCATCATTTATAGTTAAAATATCTCTTAAACCTCATAAAAATCATAAGTTTGCACACATTTGCACAAGATACTCAAAAATAAAAAAAAAAAATACAATTACAAATAGGCACAAAAATACATAAAACTATAAAAAAAATACATTTGTTGAATTATATCATCTATATAAAAGGATTGTAGAATTTAAAGATACTGAAAAATTCAGAGCTATTGCTTCGTATGATCAATTTTACTTTTATATTATTAGTATTACAGATAATAGCGTCTTTCACATATAATTTGAATTTTCATATCTAGGAATATTCATATCCATCGAAATTAATTTATTTATTCGTTCAAAAGTTGTAGAAATGTCAGTAACAATGAATACTTGCATAAGGTCATTAAAGCAATTAAAAACTACATTTCCCATACTTATTTATATTCTAGCAGTGCCCGTGACTTCGTTCCTAAATGGAACTACGTAAAAAGAAAATATTTTTTTCCATTTAGGTACTTGGAGGAAAGCGACCTCGACCTTCTTTTAACAGATTATATATTCCTTTATGAATTTTATAATAAAGCAGCAAAGAAAGTAATATTTCTCCGTTTACTTCAGGAGACCGATAAACTCCGGGACGAAGATCTTTACAAATTCCTAGCGGAGATCAAGAGACCGAGCTCCGCGCCCAAGAAGTTAAAATGCATCCCCGGGACTCTGAAGATAGAGGTGTCACCGTGCCCGGAGGAAATCAAGAACGGCCTCACGCCGGAACTGGCTAAACTCGCTCCTTTTACCGGTGAGACATCATCTATCTAAATCTATCATCATCTATATAGTCTTTCGGGCTCTTTCGTAATCTCGTTCCCCTTCCCCTCTCAGAGGAGAACGTCCGTCCGTGCAAGGAGGTGCTGTCGTTCCCCCAGTGCGTGGTGGCGGCGCCCCACGTGCAGTACCGCAACCTGATGTTCGTGAGCGTGAGGGAGCTCAATCTATCCGCCTACGCCTCGCGGACAGCCTCCGCCAGGAACATCACCGTGAGCCAACTCATCTATGTTTTAACCTTGATACCAAAACGTTGATTGGTTCATTGACAGTTGGACCAGTGACCAGTGACCTTACTATGTGGTATTATTATCGCTCGTGGTTTGTTTTTAGTTTTATCAATCGTTTAATTTGCCATATCTTGCTCGTTCCAGGTGAGAATCCAATTAATGTCCGGTGAGGACCAGTCCGCAGCCCTGCCCGCTATCTTCGGACGCAGCTCGTGTCCCGAATTCAGTACGGAGGCCTACACGACCGTCTTATATCACAACAAGTATGTATCTTGGTAGAGTACTTATAGAATTCTGGCAACACTTATATTTCATATATTTTCCTTAACAGAAATCCCTCCCTCTATGACGAGATCAAGCTGAAGCTCCCCGCGGATCTGGGCGACCAGCACCACCTACTCTTTACGTTCCTGCACGTGTCGTGTCAGAGGAAACCGGTGGCTCCCGAGCTGGAGAAGAGCGTTGAGAGTGTGCTGGGATATTCAGTGAGTCCCTTAAGTGTCTATTGACATACCTCATTACTTAAAACGAGGTTTACTTGTATCAAATAAAAAAATAAATATTTATCACTCGCAATTGCCCGCGATTTCATCTATACGGATGTACAGGAAAGACTAAAATATTCAGAACTACTGTTGGAACCCGTCATTCGCAATATTACTTTAGCCATATTGTACTGATTCGTAAGGTCATATAATATGGTATAAAATATTGAAGTTCAGTATATATAAGTATGTATCCGCAGTGGCTGCCGCTGTGCCGCAGCGGTAAGCTGTCGAGCGGCGAATACAGCCTGCCCGTGATGCTGGAGGAGCCCCCAGACAACTACTCGTACATCTTCCCCGACGTGCTGCTGCCGGGCACGCGGTGGATCGACAACCACAAACCCATCTTCACTGTGGCCCTCGACCCTCACACCACCGTGCATCCACAGGTGACACTGCGGATTATTATATTAAAAAAAGTCCTCATATAGTCCTTGCTTATTATTATAGATTTGACTCACTTCCACACTAGTTAAGAAAAAGACGATTCGATCCAAGAACAAAACATGAATACAAAACTGTAGATTTTATATGTAATTTACAGGACAGCTACATCGAGCGCTTCGCAATGGCGTGCGAGGCGGTGCAGGAAGGAAACATCCCGCCGAGGATCGGTCTCGCCAACATGGAAGCAGAGCTGCGAGCGAGGTATCTATATAGAAATAGAAGTAAACTAATAAGATATTTGTCAACAGATTTATAAAAATATTATTTTTCTATATAGAAATTCCGTTAGACGTGGAAGACATCAAGCAGATACTAATCAAACAACGTACCATCCCCCTCAGTATAGCGGAGCTGCCGTCGGCCAGCGTGGAGTGTCTGGCGCGCTACCTGCCGGTGGTGGGGGACAAGCTACTGCGGCTGCTGGTGGCGCCACCGTCGCTGGCGGGCGCGCCGCTCAACATCGCACAGGACGTCTTCACCTGCCTCGCGCACCTCTTCACTGATATCACTGTGAGTGGGTCACGAGCAACAAATTTGTATTGACAGAAAGAAAGAAAAGAAGGCCTTCTACTGTTCACAATACAATTATTATAGCTGGAAAGCCTTTCAATGGTGGGTGTCCTAATTGCGTATACCTGGACAGAATATGAACGAGGGCTCGACGTGCGACGCGCACGGCCGCAGCGGCCTGCTCAGTAGCTACATACACTACCAGTGCCGCGTGGCGCGACCTGCCTTGAGTCATACAGACGTGGGACTGCCGCTGCCGCCGCACGGTATGATTTTATAATCTGAATATATTTCATGTGCAGGATATTTAAATGATAATAGATCGTTTACAGTGCTGTCGGATGGCTCGTGTAAGATCTTGCATGAGGAGCTGGCGCTGCAGTGGGTGGTGGCCAGCGGAGCTACCAGAGACCTGGCCATGCAAAATTCTTGGTAAGCATTTCTCAAAAGTAGAATTTATATTACCACTAGAATTTAAATTCAAACCATTCAATCCGTGATCAGGGCGCTGTTCGAGTTGATGGTGAAGTCGATGTGGGAATACGTGTACTGGAGCGGCGCGCTGGAGGCGCCGCGGAGGGCGCGCTTTCCGGAACACTACACCGACGACCTCACTACGCTTCTCAACTATGTCACCGCGGAGATCATCGCCAAGTAAATACCTATATTAACACTGGAACTAGAACTGCTGAAAAATCTATACTTTAAATGTACAATATTTCCCTAGATACGGCAAGAACGGCCGCCTCACCCAGAGCCTGAACAACAGCTTGGCCTTCTTCCTGTTCGACCTGCTCAGCATCATGGACCGCGGCTACGTGTTCCAGCTCATACGCGCCTACCACAAGCAGATGAGCGCCAAGATAGCCTCGCTGCCGGACGCCGTGCCGCTCGTGCACTACAAGGCATTCTACTACCATTAAATAATAACCAAAATTTACTGTCACGTAGCAATATAAAGATTAGAAATTTAAGTCCACACATTAGACGAAATACTAAACCATAAATATATTAAAATAATATTTATCCACATCAGCTGTCGTTCCTGCGCATCATCTGCTCTCACGAACACTACGTGTCGCTGTGTCTGCCGGCGGGGGCTACCTCCCCCGCGTCCCCGGCGCCCTCTGCGCGCTCCGCCGCCTCCGACGAGGGGCGCCGCCCCGCGCTCTCTCACGACTTCCGGTGCAGGCACTACTTGGTGGGCCTGCTGCTGGCGGATCTAACGGCCGCCCTTGAACTACAGTAAGTGTGTCTGTGCGTGTGTGTGTATGTGTGCGCGATGGAAAGCGAGAATATAATAATGTAAAATGTGCAACGTCGGTACCAGGAGCCCCGTGCTGCAGTGCGCGGCGGTGAACGCGGTGCTATCGCTGCTGACGGCGCACGACGCGGACCCTCGCCTGTCGCATCCCGACCTGAAGGCCCGCGTGGCGGCGCTCTACCTGCCCCTCGTCGGGATCGTCATGGACGCGCAGCCGCAGTTGTACAAGGGATTCGATGGCGGAAAAGGTCTGTTTTCTCACACGTATCAACCTTCAAATGGTACCAATAGAGTAATAGAATAAATTTTACTTGTTTACATGTTAGAAATACTTCAGTTCGACGGTGAAACGAGTCACTTCGGCAACATGTACGCGACCTCTCCAGTGGGTGAATTTAAGCAGGTCGGTACCGTCCCACGAATCACAACTATTTTACTATTCAGTCCGTAATGCATTCTAAAGTCAGACGCGTCCCGCAGCCCGGGCGACCGCCCTTCAACAGCGAGACGTCCCGCAACTTATTGATGTGTCTGTCGTGGGTGCTGCGGTGGGTGGAGCGCGGGGCCCTGTGGTCGCTGGCGGCGGAGCTGCCCCCCACGCGGCTGCACGCACTGCTGGCGCTGTTGGACCTGTGCTTCAAATGCCAGGAGTACAAGGTGAACGATGTAGCATCGATCTCACATCAAAATATTTATGCTGGTGTATCGTTTCTTTATACCATTTCGAGACGTGGTCACCGAGTTGTTGAACTGTGAAAATATTCTAGGGTCGAAAAGAAATCATGAAGTGCGCTCAACAGAACGTACGTAAAACTACCGACATCAAGGCCAAGCTCGAAGATGTCATCCTCGGACAGGGGTCCGCGCGCTCGGACTTCATCATGAGACGAAAAGGTAGATTGGGAACTTTTTTATTATTTTGTGAAAGTAAACAATTTCTGATACTCTACTATTATTATAAGGCACTTAGTAATGGTCAAACGAGCTATAAAATGTGTGATAATGTGTTTCATTATTTTCATGATATGACATAATTACCCTCAGGCGGGTCGTCCGGTCGCTGTGCCGGTCGGGACCGCTGGCGTAAGGAGTGGGTCCGCGGCGCAGGTACGGGGCGTTCCCGACCCGCCTCCCCCGCCAGGCCTCGACCCGCCCTCGCGGCCGCACTCGCGGGGGACATCGCGCTCACGCTGCTGCACGCACTGGACACACTCGTGCAGGTACACCCAACTAATACATACCTACCGCCATTGCTTAGACATTAATTATTAATTTTAATCGTTAAAATATCGCATGCCGTCTGTCCGTATAGGCGTGCAGCGGTCTGGAGTGGTCTCAGGCGGCGTGCAACGGTGCGCTGGGAGTGCTGCTGCGCGCGCTGCAGCGCAACCAGAGCGGCGTCGTGCTGCAACACATGTTCGCCTCCATGCGGGCGCTCATACTCAAGGTGCATTGAGTGATTACTGTGACACTAATATGTTCTGAATAGATAAATTCAATGCTATTAACACCGTCGTCAGCTGAGCTGGTCGTGGTGCTCGGAGGAGGCGGGTCCGGGCACGTGTCGCGTGCTGCTCCGGCACTGCGCCGCGCTGGGCGCCAGCACGCGCGCGCACGCTGCCGCCGCCCTCTACGCGCTCATGAGGCATCACTACGAGCTGGGACACGTGAGTGACTGAGCCGACGTCGCTGCACGTCCGTTTTTGGTTACTCACTGTCCTTGGTCATTCGTCGTTGCAGAACTTCAGCCGCGTCAAGATGCAAGTGACCATGTCGCTATCGTCGCTGGTGGGCACCTCCACCACGTTTAGCGAGGAATCCCTCCGACGCGCGCTCAAAACCGTGCTCATGTACGCGGAGCACGACCAGGATCTCCAGGATACCAACTTTCCGGAGCAGGTGAGGAGTATACGATTTATAGGAATTTATTTATGCCGCCATATTCTACTCACACTCGTTTTTAAACCGCAGGTTAAAGATCTAGTATTCAACCTGCACATGATCCTGAGCGACACGGTGAAGATGAAGGAGTTTCAGGAGGACCCGGAGATGCTGCTTGATCTCATGCACCGCATCGCGCGCGGTTACCAACACTCGCCCGACCTACGGCTCACCTGGCTCAGCAACATGGCGCAGAAGCATATGGAGGTAGAACCCTCGATCGTATTAGGAGCACTAAAAACGTTATATTATGGTACAACATCAGTACCGAATATATGTAATTGTATCGTAATCCTTCCCAGCGGTCCAACCACCTAGAGGCGGGTATGTGTCTGGTCCACGGCGCGGCGCTGGTGGCGGAACAGCTGCGCGCGAGCGGCCGGGGCGCCGCGCTGCTGGCGAGGGTCACGCATAACGCACTGGACGAGAGCTGCGCCGATCCGCTGCACCACCACCTCACACCGCACGAGTTGCAGGTACACGCGCACGCGCACGCGCATACACACACACAGGCACACATACACACGCATAGGCAGTTGCGACTGTTTATTGCGATGTTGACATTGTAAACTTAGCACCAGAAACACAAACGTCAACAATATCCAAACTAAAACAGTTAGCTTTTATACTCATTAAACAAGTTAAACTTTTTTTTTACTATTAGATAATAAGTAATGTTGGTTATATTATATCCAGGCGCTGTTGGAGCACGCGGCGGGTGAGTTGATGACGGCCGGCATGTACGAGACGGTCAACGAGGTGTACAAGGTGCTCATACCCATAGCGGAGGACAACAGGGACTACAAGAAACTGGCCAACATACACGGGTAATTAATCACATTTATATAATACTATATAACATCATTGTAATACACTTTATCTCTATTGCGTTCCAGCAAACTGAACGAAGCCTTCACCCGCATCGAGCAGCTGCACGGCAAGCGAGTGTTCGGAACCTACTTCCGCGTGTCGTTCTACGGAGCGCGCTTCGGAGACCTGGACGGGGAGGAGTTCGTGTACAAGGAGCACGCGCTCACCAAGCTGCCGGAGATTTTCAGCAGACTTGAGGTTATTTTTAATTAAAAAAATACCTAATATTATTGGAATTAATTGTACTTTATAATTTAAATCGCGTTGTAGAATTTCTACGGACAACGCTTCGGCGCCGAGAACGTGGTAATCATAAAGGACTCCAACGTGGTGGACGTGTCGTCGCTGGAGCCCGATAAGGCCTATATCCAGATCACCTACGTGGAGCCGTACTTCGAGCCGCACGAACTACGCACCCGCATCACGCACTACGAACGAAATTACAATATTAGTGAGTTCACAAGGATTAAATTTTATTATACCAGTAAAATATATATATATATATGATAAATATACACATTTATATATATATATATATATATTAAATCTTATTTTTTCCTAAGAACAGAAAGGCGATGACGTCAGACGCCAGTAAATACCGACTTCTCTGTATCACGTTGTTTTCTATTATTTTATCCATGGTCTTGAGCTGTTTTATTTATCGTGAAAGGGTGCTGCTTACAGTGACCGGTCATCTTGCTAGCCACGAATTTTTTTCTATTGTTAGTTAATCATTAGGCCGGCTTATCGAATTGATTGCGATGATTCTAGTTGTTCGTATATTGCTCACTAAATATTGACATTTATCACAATAAAAAAAATACCCGGCTGAGTTTGTTCTGTGGATCCTTCAGAGCAGGGTGCGTTTGGAACACTCATAAACTTAAAGTTGGAGAGTATCTTTCAAGAAGGGCGTATTTCGATATGTGTGGTATCAAAGTAGTCCTGACACTGTCATTTGATACACAAGTGATTATTGGTATTGATTCAATGTGGAAACGATATAAATGAATAATTGGAATAAAAATAATATTTCTACTTCTACTCTTCTGTCACTACCTCAACGAAAAGAATATTATTTCTGAAGCCTTTTTTGTATTTCAATCGTACTGTGTCGTAGCAAGGGACCTAGTGTATTTTGGGAGAACATAGCATTGTAATCCAATTTTGGTTAGACGTAACCGTTATTTTGTTTTATAAAAATCGATATTATATACTTATAAACTCAAATATGACTAACACACGTAGTTTTTAAAATCATTGCATGCATTTATATCTAACAGAGCGCTTCATGTACGCCACTCCTTTCACGCTGGGCGGGCGGGCGCACGGCGCGCTCGGGGAGCAGTGCAAGAGGAAGACTCTGCTCACCACCGCACACCACTTCCCATACGTCAAGACGCGCATACAGGTACACGCACGCGCGCGCGCACTCGCACAAACTCACACACGCACATCCACACACTAGACTTATCAACGTTACCGATATTACCATGTGCTTACATGACGATTTCGAATATTCTTCAGGTGGTACAAAGGACGCAAATTATTTTGACTCCCATTGAGGTCGCTATTGAAGATATACAGAAGAAGGTAAATATTTTATAACAAAATACATTAATACTATGTATTATTTTGGCATGTGCCAATATTTTCAATAATATATCATAAATAAATTAACCTAACCTATCCATTCAGATCACGGAACTGGGCGCCGCTACGAGCGCGGAGCCCCCGGACTCCAAGATGCTGCAGATGGTGTTGCAGGGCTGCATCGGCACCACCGTCAACCAGGGGCCGCTGGAGCTGGCCCAGGTGTTCCTGGCGCCCGTCATCGAAGGCACCCAGCCGCCCACCAGCCTCACCAACAAACTGAGGCTCGCCTTCAAGGACTTCTCCAAGAAGTCAGTGTCCTTTGTAATTTTATTGATGAATCTTAGAATCAAATTTAATATGACGGCGTTCCCCAGATGCCACGACGCCCTAAAGAAGAACAAAAACCTGATCAGCAGCGAGCAGCGCGAGTACCAGCGAGAGTTGGAGCGCAACTTCCAGCGGTTCACCGAACGACTCGCGCCACTCATACTCGCCACGCCCTCGCACGTCGCGCACCTTACGTACGTACAGACCGCACTTACGAACTACTCTATACACTACTTACACTAACCTTATACCACCAGTGTATACACTGACACTACAGAATAAACAGTACTTAGTTGTTATTATGTAAACTCAGAAATCCGTTTTACAGGAACGGATTAAGCAAGAGTGACTACAAACACCAGGCTTAACCGTGACGTCTTCTGGTCTCGAGAAGTTAATATATATAAGTTTGAAACATAAGTAGTCAATATTAAATAAGTTATTTTTGTAATACTCATTATGATATATTTTACTAGAAATTGTAATCCCTTATAATAAATATTTAACGTTAAACCTTGATATTTTAGATTTAAAGAATATTTTTTAGGACTATAACTCGCGTATAGTTTTTATTTGTTCGATTTCCTTCTTTTCTCTTCAAAAATATTACAAATTAATTTCATCCAACCAAAACAATTTATATTATTCGACATAAGATAATATATACCAGTGTATTCCGGGAACACGAGGAATGTGCTTGCAATGAGGAGACGGATAAATGAATATTTCGGAAGCCAACAGAGTTAATTGTGTTTATCTAAAAGATATTAAAATGATGATAAAAAAACATTATAATAAAGAAAAATACAATAATAAATTTCAAAAGATTTTATTTAAATATTTTTTAGACCTTTCATGTGTAAAATGTGCCATCTTTAATCAATATTTAATGTGTTGTAACTATTGTTAAAGACATAAAACTCCATGTCTTATGTACCTGACCATATGTGTTAACATACTTTAACAAATGTAAGTTTTAAAAATAATACATTTATATTCTTTTTTTGCTCATATTGCTATAGTAATTCTCTTTCTAAGCTCCTTAACGTTAAATCTGAATTTATAAATAATATTAAATTACTTGATATTGTAATATTTAATTATTTTAGATTGTTTCTGTTTCTCTATTACTGGTAGAAGACAAGTTTTTCTCTATGAGGGAAAATTTATTTACATTTCTATTACTAAATGTATAATTTATTATGGAAATATTTTTTATTTTTATTTTTTATTTCATTCATATTTCTATTAATGAATATTCATAAATTATAAAGTATAAGCTACACAGCATTTTATTCTCTTAGTGAATGTGTACCACATATTGTAAGATTTGATCTTTAGTTTTTAGCTTTAAGTACTATTTAGACTTGTGTAAATTGACTTAATTAATAAACAATCATAATAATAATATGGTGTATTTCTGTTACTTACTGAAGTAAATAAATAAAACGAATTTTAAAGTCACAATCAAATTTTAATACCAATGAATGAGTTGAGATCTTCCTTGAAGTTTTAACACAGACTTAATTTAGAGTATTGTGAATTCTAAGTGAGAGCGTCTGTGGGTTGCAGAGTAACTCACTTTAAGGATGTAAGTATGGTGATAGTAGTGAACTCTATTGAAATTAGATTATAATTCTTGAGTATTTTGTAAATATTCAGAAATCCACTTAAGCCTTCACTCGGAAGCTCACAGCACTGGACCAAACAATAAACATCAAATAGATACATCTTTGGCTATAATGTCTCATTTATAACAACTCTTACTCAGTATTTCACTTATTCCATCATCAAATATTAAAAGAATGTGACCGGTCACGGTATTAAAGAATTTTAGTGAATAAAATATATGTTGCAGTTTAACACTGCACAAACTAAAATTTTTAGAGTTCATACAACACTTATTACTGTCAAACTCAATACTTCACTAGCGCACGCCATTTCACAGAGTCTTTTAGACAGTAACTATAATACAAATTCAATCTGACTCGGCAGGACTGTGCCAAGTCAGCCTCTCTTCATAGAATGCTATTACCTGGAACAAATGATTCAGTTTATATATTACCATTAACTCTACTATTAGCAAATGGCAATACAATCATACAAGTAATAATGCATTATGAATATCTATAGTAATTTTTCTCACCTGTTGTGGACACTTAACATTGGCAACTTTAGCAGGAACTAATTCGGCCTCGTCGGAATCAGCCCATTTAATTAAAAACATCAATTCCCCGGTTGCATCGGATGCTCCTAAAACAGAATTATGTAATTCATATTTTTACCCCAATTTGTTATTTTTTGTTAAGTTCTGAAATTTAAAACAGACCTATAATTTTTTCAGCCTTTAAGCCTTTTTCAAAGCCAGACTTTGCCTTATCATCTTTCCTTTCTTTGCGAGACTCCTTCTGATCTTCAAGTGATGACACGCTGGCTGCACGTATCTTCCCTGTCGTGCTAGTGTCATCGCTCGACTCACGGCGACGCTTTTTACTGCGTTCTTCAGATTTTTTCATCTTGGCCTTAAAAAAAAAATCTTTTTAAAATATAATTATATATGTTTTGGTGTATAAGTGATACCTACTATTACATAAGAATTACACAGTTATTTACAATACAATTCTTAGTATACCACCTAACATTTAATATTTTTAAACAATATGTTATATTTATGACATGACTGCTTCTCACATCTTATTATTAATAAGATTGGCTAAGCAGAGGGTATATTAATAATATATGTTCAGTGTGTCTGTCATCTTTTTGCTACCAAGCTCAATACATTCAATGAAGTTAATACTGTGTTTTATTGAACATAATACAATATATGAACCATTTATTTTTTAAGTCCATATTTGAAACAATGAGATATTACGTAATTCGTGCCTAATTTAATTACATTAAATGTTATGTGTAATTAATTTGTTTAATTTCGTTAAAAATCCTATATTTTGTACAATTTAAAATTATTCAGTAAATGAAATTTCATTGATTATAAAACTAGTGCAGATCCAATTGACACAGGTAGGCAGCTTAGCAGTTGGTTGTCATTCAGTAGTGTTACTTTATATATTTGTTTTATATTGTGTCAAGAGTTACTCATTTACATTACTTATTGTATTATTTTATTTTAATACATGATAGCCATTACACATTCAAATGAGAAAATTTCTTTTGAATAAAATATCTAAAAATATCTAAAATGTAATTAACAAAAAACCAATGTCGAAAATGTGAATTGGTTGCAAAAATATATAGGATGAGATTTCTCAAAAGTGCACCGTACACACATACACTATTTTAAATAAAACATTGACGACAGATATGGAATTAAAAATATAGATTTATTATCGACATGTCCTGGAAGACTGCTAAAATAAAAAAAAATATTCTGGTGAATTTGTACCAAGATGCCAGGCTTTTAATTATGAAAAATATAAAGTAATTAAGCAGTTATTGCCTTATATACCACCAGCAAATCATGCATATATCAAAACAGTGCCACATGCAGAGTATTAATAGATACTATTAATATCTTGTAATATTAAGATATATTAGAGTCTATATATATATATATAGAAAGTATATTGTGTTATTATTTGTAAACATAGTTATATTTATTTAAAGTATGTTCCAAGTTAAATTTGATTATACAGAATTGATGTTAATTTTTTACGATTACTTAATTTTAAAAGTGGTTTCAGAACATTTGCAGATCGTAAGCATACATCGGTTTAGTCAAATACGTCTAAAACAAATTTGTATAACCAAATTACATATTGATAAAAGAGTATAAACAGAAATCATATATACTTTTAAATTAACTTTTATCAAAACAAGAAAAAATGGACTTTACTTATATGATACATATATTATTTTTAGTACCTACAGATGAACCACAACTTGTCCTGAAATATAACATTTAATATTAAAAATTAATACCTCTTTCTCTTTCCTGTTTTCCTCAAATGTTTTAATGAGCTCCTCACAGTCCAGGTTCTCCTCTGGCTCCCATGTGCTCTCTTCTTCCTTGTAGCCCTTCCATTTTAGCAGATATTGAACCTGTTTTTTTAATTACTTTGATTATTATTATTTTGAATCGCATACAGCAAATGTTTTCAGACGCTCATTTTATTTTATGTTGCATTTGCTCACAGATTTTCAGAATCTACTTGAAAAGGAATAGTTAAGTTGATAGATGAATAATTATATTTATTTTTTATACGCACTATTCCAAAATATAATTGCCGTTTTACCGGCACATTATTCGTATGTTTATATTAGGTCAAAACAAAATTATATTCTGTATCGATTGCTATTAAGGCTTATACAATTAAAATTTGATATTCACATTTTTTATTTTAACAAAAATAACGCAAATGAAAAATAACTAACCTTTCCCTTGACAGTTTTTTTATTCAAGACTTTTTCTACAACATATTCTTCTTCACTAGAGCCGTCACTGGTCTCATTCTTTTTATCTTTGCCCATGGTTATTAAAAACGCAATCAGTTAATTATTCCAATTTCCTTTAACGCTTGTCTCTTACTTCATTAAAAAATCAAGAAAATAGGAAAACGGTACGCCGCCGCTTGTAAATATTCGTAAACATACAGATTAAGTGTAGACACAGAGTATAAATATTTAGTATTTAATATGACATTCCCAGACGCGATAAAAAAATAATTTATCAACTATTAAGTCTAATACAGAAAATACATACTAGGGGCGCCAACAAACCCTCAATTTTGACTCGCTGTGCTCGCGAAATCTCGGGTGCCGTTTGCATATTGAGCGCATCGAGCCCAGTCTAATGACTCATCGTTTCCCATTGACTTCAATGGGATATCAGTTTTTTGACATGATATTAAAAAAAAAAAACTATTTTTTGGAGGACATTTTCCATTTTTTTTTAAACCATCATCTAATGTGTGTCTTTTTGATTGCAAAGTTTCATAATTTTACGTCAAATAGTTTTCGAGCCAATTCGTGACAAAGAATGTAAAAAGTCTCCAGTAAAACGCTCCGCTCACTTCGTTCTCTTCGCTCAACAAGATAACCTTTTCATTTAGTCATGTTTATAACATTTATATTCAATAAAGTTGTTGATGTGTGTCGAACATCATGTGCTTTTATAGCTATTTTCATACATTTATATAAATCATGGATATTTTTTTTGGTAGAAGTACCAAAAAAGATTCTATTCTCCTAAATGTTTACTCATATAACTATTTGAATTCAAACATAATACAATATGTTTTTTAATAAGTAACCTTAACAATCAAAAATATATTTGTTCTACGATTATATGCAAATATAGGTAAAAATAATTTTTTTTTAAAAGCCATATACGAACAATATAGTAATTTAACTTTTAAGAGCATCGTCTCAAATGTTTATATATACCTACCTATAAACCTTATTTGATTATAGTGACTATTACAATACAGGTTCCAAATAAGCAACAAAATTATATATAGCCATTAACCTTTTACAAAGTTCAAAATAGGGAAATGACTTGCTTCAATTATTTTATTGGTTTAAAAAATTATATAGGTACAAATTATATCTTCCGTCAGAATTTCTTCGAATCGTCAATATGAATCACATTTGTTGGGAAACTAGGCTTTTGTAGCTAGCAACACTGGCCATAACATTCTTTCGTCACAATAAGAGTATTCGAAACTCGTAAGTCGCAATTCGCTACAGAGTACAGTTTCATTCTGTTGACTGACTGATTAGGGTCGTAGATTGTGGTCTTGAGTTTTGACGGTGCACAGATGTTGCTTGAACCGAAGTGTAACGAGTGACTAAGTATTTTTCTTTCATAATATTGTGTTTATCAATAATAATACGAACCAAATTTTTGCCCGTGTGTTTTGTGAGTGTGAAGTGGACATTACTGTATGCAACATATCTAGTTTAATTGCTGAAAGACTGCAAGATAACAAGTTTTTGGGTCGATTTGAGTGGTTTCAAATTGACTTTGACGTCGGCCGAGTCGTCCAATCGGTTGATGGCAAAGATTATGTAGTAAATGGGTGTTTATAAATTTATAAACAACTGTTGCTGATATCATAATATGTTGAATGGGGACCACGTGAGCAAGCGTTGGAACTATGCTATTAAAATGTACTGCAGATGGGAGACGCATCAAAGTGAACGGGGCTCCAATCAGCCAGGCGAATGTGGCGAGAGGTATGTACATTATTCTACCCTACATTATGTAATTGAAAAAAAGACAATTTTACAACCTTTAATCAATCATAAATCACATATTACGGTCAAAAACTGGTGTTTTCTTACAAAAAGAACTTGAAACAAGTTAGACAATGTAGTGTGTCGTTAGTTGAACATTTACATAAACTTTTAAGATGCTTATATATTATTTATTAAGACGTAGAGACAATGCGGTTTAAAAGAATAAGACAATTAGTGAGTCGATTTGTTTGTATTTCAATTATGATAACCTGATATCTGTGGGCCCTGAGTATTGTTGTTTCTACCAAATACTTCTACAATTTTTTCTTATGAATTATAAACAGGTTAAATATATATCAGGTTTTGATAAAACAAGAATTATCGTATAATTATTTGTCTCATATTAATATTCAATAAATTATTTAAATAGTTTAAAATATTATATACTTCCTTATGTATATGAAAGGTTATAAAATACATATGACAATATTATTTGACGAATATAAGATCATAGACATGAGAAGCCATGATTAAAATATTGTACAGTGAACATCATAACTATAACATAACGTACGTACCAGAATAATTACGTTCTGTCGAAGTTAAAACATTTAATAACTAAAAAAATATAATGTATAAACGATTTTTTATATATCTTAAATGATTTAAAGCGCTATTATATATTTACATTTCTTTAAATTAAAACTATTAACATAATTAAAGAGGCGAGATATCGTTACGATAACGTCTCGCCTTGGTAGTGGTATCTTTATACTTTACATTTTAAAAACTAAATTAATATTAAACCTGATTCAAGCTATTAGTTATAGTTATCTAACATCAATATATATAAATAAAATTGATGTGTCTGTTTGAAATTCCAAATTAACAGCTTTTCACTTTGCATAGGAAAGTATACGGTACTTACATTAAAAAAAAAGCTTGTAAATTTTTCTCTGTCTGTCTGTATCGGTTTGATCGGGCTAATTTCTGAAGCAGCTGGGCCGATTTTAAGAAAACTTTCATTGACGGATAGCTGCTTTAATTAAAAAAAAATACGCGCACAAAGTCGTGGTCACAGCTAGTAGTTAATATATAGAGAGGGAATTTAGTTTATCATCTGGGCCTTCTGAAACTATTAAGCAACATGTCGCTACGTACACAGATAATTGAAGGGCATGGAGTAAAACCTTGGTTAGAATAAAATAAATAAATTTATTCAAGTGTGTCTTCAAAGACCTTGAGGAAATTGATTATAACTGTAACTAAAAAAAAAGTAAGTTACTACTTAGATAGTTACGATAAAATATTATGACATCTAAATAATATGTCTATAATTTATATATGTCGCGGTATATGTTTTAAAAATAAAAGCTTACTTTACTCCTTAAAACCTCTGCTATCCGCCAGTGAAAGTCCTGTTAAAATCGGTCCAGTCGTTTAGAGATTAGCCGGACCAAACCAACAGATAGTATTTTTTTTTTTTATAAGTAAAGTATACCTACACTTCCATATGTATTTAATGAAACGCTATTAATTTAGAACTACAAACAGAAAATTATATTTATTTTATATATATAGATACATTGTTTATTTACAATCGATAATATTACAAATATATATATATTTGTGAATATAACGAAACAAATAAATACCAAAAAGTGAAATAAAGATTACGATTGCGAATAAAAAGAAATGAATCTTAATTTATCTTAATTAAAGTTACATCGGCATTTACATTCACTTATATTGACTTAGCTTCCAACTATAAATACAGTTTACGTCCCCTGGGAGATGGAAAACGGAACTTTACCGAGGTCTGGGTAATACCGGGAATTCTTCACGATTCTTCACTATTTGACCTTTAGTCAGGGGCGTAGGAATGAAATTTTTACTGGGTGGGCAGGTTTGAAATCGTACCCCCCCCCCCCCTAGTTTTTAATAATGTCAAAGAAAAAAAAGTTCCGCCCAAAATAGAAAAGGTCCATTTTGTCGTGAAAAGCGATCTTTTTGCCTCTAAAATGGTCTTGAACAAATTTCCATTGAAACAATAAATGTTCAATTTCAAAATTTTAATCCTTTGAACAAAAAGCATGGGTGGGCAATGCCCACCCTGGGAAATTTCTGGGTGGGCAGCTGCCCACCCTGCCCACACGGTTCCTACGCCCCTGCCTTTAGTCTATATTCTCCGTGACAATTAAATACATTCTGACATGTTATATCATTAATCTCATGTTTTCTATAAATAATCTAACTTGTGCCCTCCGAAGAGATGAAATCAACATAACTTTTATTTTTATATATTGTTATAATATAGTTATTTTTGGCACGATTACAATAATTTACCTAGTTTATTTATATTGAACAGACGGTCTGATATATTTATATTATAATAATAAAAAAAACACATTTAAAATGATCGCAGCAAAATACTTTAAAATGGACAAATGTCTATTTTAGTGTAATACAAATTAAAATATTCAAAAAGACAATTTCAAAGACCCGTTTATAAAATATTTTATTATGTAGCTAATAATTATGATTATATTTAATTATGCGAATTAATTATTGAATGAATGAATAAAAATTAGTAAAAGTCTTCTATATAAATAATATACAGTCTTTTATTTAACAGCGCCATCTATTGAAACGTATGGAAGTTGAAGATAAAAAATAATATAGATAAGTAGAAAATTTTATAGAAATCGGTTCAGTGGTTTTAAAGATTAATTAAAGAAGAAGCGCAAACGAACATTGTGACACGGGATTACATATATAAAAATATAAAAATAATCTTTTTGTGAGTAAATGATAGTTACGTAGATACGTTTAGTATGTAATATAAAAATTGTGACAGACAGACGACGTTTATGTTCAAAAGAACTATATGTTTCTGGACGATGACCCTTACAAAGATATATATATATATATATATATATATATATATATATATATATATATATAAATATTTATTTTAATAATAAGGGATATATAAATGCCCCACTTTATAAAACTAACAAACACTATAACGTACTTATTAATAACTCAATATATTTTAAACCTTATTTGTTTATATAAGTGTATGTATCAATATTATTGAGGCGGATCAAAGGCGAGGTCACGTCTGACGGTTCTCAAGACTAGATCTTGGCAGTAAATTACTAAATATAAAAACCGCAAAGCATTTGCAGACACACAAACAAACCATCAAAACATTTAAAATATATCTAAAGTCTTGAGATTTACATAAGTTTAATAAATTATAACTGAAATATAGTTTTGTTTATAATAAAACTCAGTTTTCAAAAAGAAATTTCTCTCAAAAAATTAACGAGATATCTTAAATATGAAGTCAGTATATAACATTTATTTAAGGATATAACCCCACCCACTTGGAGATGTACCTTGTTATTGTTGTATTATATATATATATAGTGGTTATCATCACACAGCCGTGTATAGGCTGTGATGTGATAAGTGTTATCAGCGCTATCAAGGGTCAGACTGGAGCACTCTGCTCTGTTTGTTTAATGTGATACGCGCACGCAACAATCATATGACATATTCAATTTACCTGAAGCACACACACACACACACACACACACACACACACACACACACATACGTATATATAAGTATACACATATAAATTAAGTTCAGAGTTCAATTACAAATTATAACTTTATAACGATATTTTTGTTTCAATTTATTTATTTATATATTTTAAGCCTATTTTTATAAACACTCCAACTTAAAACATAGCCACGAGGGTTCCAAACTCCGTAAAGACTAAAAAATGAAAATTTTAAATCTTTTCTAAGATATCTAATAAAATATTTACGAGCCTTACAGCTTGGTTAATGGAGTCGATGTCTGTACGAATATAACAAGTACTGTCCTATCCAATCCAATCTAATCTGAACGTACGATGTGAAGTGTAAAGTATTTTAAGGACTTGAGTTTTGCAAGACAAGGTCATACGGAATAAATATTCAAAAGCATGTTATAATATTAAACTAATGTATTATATTCCCTACGGTATCGTTATCTATTGAAACCTGTGACAGAGGTGGCAGATAAGATAATTTGGTCACCGTGAATGGGAGTGTCGTTGACCGCTTGGAGAATACGTCACATATATATATAGACTAGCTGTGCACGCAGCTCCGTTCGCGTATAGTTTTTTTTAAATTAGTTTAAGTTACTATATACCAGCAGCTATAGGTCAGTGAAAGTCATATCGAAATAGGTCCAGCCGTTTTAGAGATTAAATCGTAGATTGCAATGATACGAATCAAACATCTATTTATTTTGATAACTTTTTTGCATATATATAAAATTATGTGCTGCGTAAATGTATTCTTACTAATATTATAACTGCGAAATTGACTGTGTCTGTCTGTTTATGTTAATACCTTCACGCCTAAATTGCTAAATCGATTTTAATGAAATTTGGCACAGATAAAATACACTTTGGGAAATTTCTTTAGTTTATATGTGCGGAGCCACGAGCAAAAGCTATTATTTATATAAAAATATTCTAATTTCCTAATTGTGTTGCTATAAAAAACGTCCATGGTGAAATTAATATTAAATATTTGTATATAAATACAAATATTTAATATTATATAAATACTTTTCTCCTACAAATAGGCCTTGTTTAGTATTTGCCATGTAAATATATAGAGTGTATGTGTGTGTGTGTACACACACACACACACTATATATTTACTATATATTTTTTGTGTGTGTGTAATTATTGGCCTTGTGTGAATCTGACGCAATTTCGCATTTCATAAGAATTAGTTTAATGCTGCTTTTATAAGATGTGTTTACTAACTCGTAGATATTATATAACTCAAGGGATACATGAAAAATATAGTTCATGTCATTACAATAATTAGTTAATTATGGTAGTATTTTACAATTTTTCGTTCTGAACTAGTTGCTGCCGGCGACTCTCCCGACTTTTCTCGAATTAAATCAGAAACCATGCAGTATCACTTAAAATTTAAATCAAATAAATACGTTATTCGTTTTAATGTTAATTTTATATCGGTTTCGCTGCGAAAATGAAAGTAATTCTGTTGTGAAAATCAAAATATGATTAGCCACACCAATTTACTTAAAATATCTTCAGACTACTGGACTTTTTATCAAAACTACGTGTTAGTGTTTTTATAATACAAGGGTGATTACTCGTAATTACAAAACATCTATGTAATAAGTATCTTAGATTCACTTTGATAATGACATAAATACAATAAATTTCATAAACATTTAATAAATTGTTCTATAATGGTTAAAAAAAAAACAAAGAAATAGGCAAGAAAAAAATAAACAATTGTTAAAAATTCAACATGTTACATAATATATATTACCATATAAATATATATTACCATTTTATATTATATATATGAACACGTCTGTCTGTAACCACAGTTCTAGAAGAGACTAAGTAGATAGATTATGATACCATTAACTATGGTATTAAATATGGTGGTATCTGGTGTAAGAGTCGATGATTCAAAATAAAATTATATTTAATAGACTCACACGTAAAGGAAGTGGTTACAGGAAAGCCACATGTGCTATAAAATTATTATCAACCACAAACTCTTATAAAGTGTATAAGAGTTGTGCACTTTTTCATAAAAATAAAACACAGATAGACCAGACATTATTTAGTGTGTCTAGATTTTGAAACACTAATGCAATGATTCTTGTATTCTCATAAACTACGTGAAGACTTGTAGTTTGCTACATTACATGTTAAACTACATTTGAAACCAACATGATTTTGTTTTGCCTGAACGTGACGTCACAGTCCAAGTAAAAGATGTATTGCACTTCTCTTACTTGGACTGAATGACTGCGACTGTGGAATATGGCAATTGTAAGGCAAATGTAATCTGTAGTCATGGAAATTAAAATTAATGTAAATAGTTTATTCTATTCAGGTTCGATAAATAAATAAATAAATTATCAGGGATGTATCGAATTAGGTTATAAGATAGAAAAAGTTGAAAAAAGATGGGTCTTTTAAATTTTTGTTGCGTCTATAGCAAAGAAATATATAAATGATGGATTTGGTAACAATAAGTACGAGTAGGTTATATATTTGTTATTACAAAAATTTGGCGTTATTTGTAATTGAAAAATATTATACTATTACTATGATAAAAAATTTTAACATTCTTATAACGTTTCTTCCAATTTTTTTCCTTTAATTGTTTTTCTGAGTGATTCTCATGAAATTGTCAAGTTGAGAAGATGACTCTTCAGTACTTCATCTTTCATTTAATCATTTTTGTCTATTAATGGGTTGCGTTTCTGTTTTTTCTAAATCTACTTCTAATGGAGGAGGAAATTAGAAAAGGGAGTGTCACAAGTAACCAGTGGTATTGATTCAGAAAATTTATAATAATATATAATACATAGAAAAATAAAAAATAAACACCTATATTATTTGGAAAACAAAAATAATCACATAATTAATATTTACGTGTTTGAATTTTTTTTTGTAGTATGAATAACTGCCGAAAATAGTTAATGACAGAATGTAAAAACAAAAAACTACGGATTACGTAATAAAAAGTACAAAATCATTCATAAAAAATCTATATTTCATTCAAATGACAAACAATAATATTGGTCTGAAATGTTAATGTTTTGAAAAACAAATTTGGCGTAAAATTAATGTTAACAAGATTACATTAACAATAAAAAATATTGTATCAAAATGGCGCCAATGCCCGCTAATGAAATATTCACAACGAAATAAGAATAATATTAAGATGCGTTTGCATCGTGTCTCGCCATTTAACATTTTTTTACATTATGAAAATCAAACAAGGACGGCAAGTTATATCCTTCTAACTCCTAGAAGCTTATAGAATTAAATTTTAAAACACCCTGGACTTTATTATCATTAGTTCTTGCGATTTAGTTAGAGTTTGAAAATTGTTGAAAAACAGATAAATAATACATAATAGATACAATTATTTTAAACAACAACACAACTTAAGCTAATCAGACTTAATTAAAGGCATAATTAAGTAATTAACAAAAAAGTAATTAACAGAGCACCTCACTCGATACTCTTCCACTAATTTCTTTAATGATTTATTTTCAGCTGAGAATGCGGACGCTACTGAAGTGTGGTGATTGAAATCTTTGAGTACAGATTTACACCCACCGATTCTCTGTTCCTTTTTAATAAATTCATCTTCGTGTGTGCGAGAGAGACGGTTGTATGTCTGCGAGTACCTGCGCGGGCGCATTAATCAGCCTTGACCTCGTAGTGGGGGCTATCTTAGTGAATAGTGTTCTGTAGTAATTTGCAATGTTCATACATTTGAGATTGCGGTTTCTAATAATGGTCATTCGTTTAGTTAATTTCTTTACGTACTTGATAGATATAAATGTTCTCTCTCCCTCTATCACTATCTATCTCTCTCTCATAGTTGAAGATATTATTATTAGTACATCTTACAATTATATATTCATTTTATTTGATTAATAATATGTAGTTAGTAGTAAAAATTCAGTAAACAGTTATGTTTATGTGTTTTTTTGTCTCTCGTAATGCCTTGAAACCAATATGCGCTTTTATCATGTCAATATATTCAATACGATTTACATGGAGTTACATCATCGAATACCATTACCATATGTATATATACCACTGTATTCTAAAGCGTTTGTAACGAATACATTTTTAAATACAATTATCCTTTTTGTATATCTTACATGTGTGTTCAGGGCCGGATTTAGGGGAGGGCCTCGGGGAGGGCTCCCATGTTAAGGATAAAAGAAATATCCAAATTTAAATGTCACTTTTACGTTTTTCCTCCGAATAACTTTATTTGGAAAATAATTGATAATTAGGCCTCCACCCCTTGTATCCCAGGGTCTCCAGATTTCAAAATCCGGCCCTGTATGTATTCATATTTTTTTTTATAAATTTGTTCGATCACCATCTTTATATTCATCTTATGTATTATTGTAGACTGATACAGTTGGTAGTTTCTTCCAGAAAGGTTTTCGGGTTTTCCGTATAACTGGACTCTGGCATTTTATATATTTATATTATACTAGCTTTGCCAGCGACTTCGTCTGTTGTTTCATTTTGTTGTTTGTTCAATTAAATGTTAATCTATCTATCCATATTGTAAAATATATGTTTTAAATATTTTCTTTCTTTATACAGTCACTGAACAACGTCTGTGAGAGTTTTGTCTCATTCGCTCTCACTTTTATGAGATTTTTAAATATTTGATAATATTTTTTTAATATATTTTTTTTATTACAAATTTTTTGACAATAACGAACAATTAAAGTTAGATTTATCCAATTCCGTTTAGTCGCTTGTAAGCTATGCGTACAAACATGTCGGTGATTCATTATATATATATATATATATATATATATATATATATATATATATATATATATGAACGTTCTTACAATGTCGCAGTGCTCGTTAGTATATGGATTTGGTGATAGGGGTCGATGACCTGTACATTACGGCGTAATTTCTTTATCTACACAAAAACAAACGGGCATGTATGTATGTATGCAAATATTATGAGGCTCCATTACGGAACAGCTTTTTGTACGAAAATTGTATGAAATAATATAAATTTTTGTACGAATGTTGATGTATTGAAAAATGATTTTGACAACTGACCACCAAAATTCTGAATAGAAATCAAGGTTTGTGAAAAAATATAAAGTACAATCGAATTTAAAATTTTAAGTATAACCAAGCTGTGTCCGCGACTTTGCGCGGAATGTTTTTTTTTTTAATAAAAGTAGCTTATATCAGCTGACCACCAGTGAAAGTCCTGTTAAGATCCAGTGTGTCAGAGATTATCCGGAGGAATCTGTTTCCAGACAGAGATTTTATTTAAACACCGTATATACGTTTATATACAAAAGTGAAAAGCTTAGAATTACAAACAGACTCATCAATTTTATATATATATATATATATATATATGTATGTATATATATATATATATATATATATATATAAATGGGTTTACCAAATATAATAAACACATCTAATCAAAGACGCACGTCATCTCAAGCAATACACACATTAATGACTCACTCGATTTAATAAAAAAAACAAAAAATATCTAAAAACAGTTATATAATTATCAAATGAAAAACCTTCATTTTTTATATTATATTCTATAAATAAAGTACACAAAAAATATAAAATATATATACCGTGTTGTAAATCCGGTTCCAACTGGTTTGAAATTTGATTATAAATGAAGACGATTACGAATTGAAAGATCATTATTTAGGTAATTTTTCAGTTGAGAAAGTAAATGAAAAGGAATACTTTGTTTTATATAAGTACACACAAACACACACGCACACAACGAAACACAATTTTACATATATATTTTTGGTTAACATAATTTCATTGTTAAATTTCAGAACAATGTTCCAATTACATATAAACAATATCATTTTGTTCAATACCAATATTTGTTTCAATATTTTCGACGATTATTACAAAGGTAACGAAATGCCGCTCATTATAAATATTTACCAAAACTCTTATATATCAAATGAATATTATATATATATATATATATATATATATATATATATATATATATATATATATATAAAGCTGATAAGAAGAGCACGTGCCACTCTCTTGGCCTTCCGTGTAAGGTATTTGTTTGTTTAGCGAGTTTTACCTCGGCGATACATTGTCAGTGCGAGATGCGTAGAACAGTGGAAGGTTATTAATTACCTTATCTAATGATGTTACAATCATATACAGGGTGTTATTTTTTGGTATTTTACACTAAAATAATATATGGTGTTCTTTTTTTAATATCTTACACTAAAAATAATATACAGATGATCTTTAGTTGGTATGTTACACTAAAATAATATAAGGATGTTAATATTTTGGTGTTACACTAAAATAATATAGGGATGTTAATTTTTTTTGTATGTTACACTAAAAATGATATACACTGTGTTATTTTTTTGGAACGTTACACTAAAAACATTGTACTATTTACCAAGTCGGTCAAATGATTTTTTTCTTAACTGAAAATTTTTAAAATACATTTCTTATCACTACCTAAATGAAAATACATTAAAGGATTAATCCATTCATGTATCATATATTTAGTGTTATCGTAACAGATAATGTATATGCAGTGATAAAGACACGCGCCAAGACACCAGATAAAGAAATGAACTACTTTAACAAAAAAATTATCGAAAAATAGTATCAGTTGACATATAATGTACAAACTTACAAGCAGAATTATATATATATATATATATACTAGGGGCGCCAACAGACCTTCAATTTCCACTCGCTGCGCTCGCGAAATCTCGGGTGCCGTTTGCATATTGAGCGAAGCGAGCCCAGTGTTTTGGCTCATCGACTCTTCCCATTGACTTCAATGGGATATCAGTTTTTTGACATGATATTAAAAAAATAGATATATTGTTTTTTTTAGGACATTTTTCAAATTTATTTTTTAAAACCATCACCTAATGTGTGTCTTTGTGATTGCAAAGTTTCATAATTTTCCGTCAAGTAGTTTTCGAGCCAATTCGTGACAAAGAATGTAAAAAGTATCCAGTTAAACGCTCCGCTCACTTTGTTCGCTTCGCTCAATAAATGTAGGTTGTACATAAATAACTTGTTCGTATATTATGTAATACCCTACTTGTTACCGTGCAATAAATTGATTATAGCTTCGTTAAGTGTTATCACTTAGATTGTTGTGTTATCTTATCTTATCTTAACATCTGACACCTTGTATTAATGCAGTTATGTATTATATAACACAAGATTTGATAATTGAATGAAATCATTTCTTTATAAGTAATATATTTGATTTTATTTTAGTAATTAACACTTATTTTACTATCGAATTGTATACGAGACTAGAATGTGTTAAAAAATATCTTATTTTTATATTTGTATTTAAAACAAAAAAATAATTTGGTCATCAGAATAAAAGAATCGAATCAGATATAGACAGTTAGCTTTTACCTTATTACAGTAAAAAATATTGAAAATTAAGTAATTTAATACAAAAAAATATAAAATTGATAAAAAGAATGCTCTAAAATCTATACAATATTTGTTTAAAACATTCATAGTTTATAAATGTATAATTTGGTATCTCTGACATTCTCAAAAACGGATATTTGTGAACAAAATAAGGGATGTTCGGCATCTCTGTCACTCACTAAATAGATCTCTTTCTCTCTCTTTCTCTCACTCGTATAACTATATTTGTAAGAAAACTATCATGTACACATTAAATAATTTTGTTTTTTTTTTGTTTCAGGTAATATATAACAAAAAGATGTTGTAATATTGGTAAATCAAATAATTATGGTAATACTTAGTGAATAAGAATTATAAATATGAATTTAAAAGAAACTCATCCCATTACCTTATATACGATTGTGATTTATTAGTATGTATGTATATATATATATATATATGTCAGGTTTTTACCCGATCCCATCTTAACCCGACTCACCCTCGTCAGCTGTTACTGATAACAGATAGTGATATTTAGTTAATTGTTTGATTACAACTCCGCATTGAACACTAATGTTTATTGGTCCTTCGAATTGGACTTTGGACGAACAAACGACCGCTCACATTAACTAACCATTAGGAAACGGATTTATGAGATATCGCTCTCTTATTTGTTGACTTTACGCACACACACACACACACAAACATGCGTGCGTATGCACACACTCGTACAGACACACTTTGCAAGATTTCTTCAATAAGATTTTTTTGTTTTGTATTATTTCGGTTGGAGTCTGCTCCAGTAGAGTTTAGTTTCCCAGCGTTGTCATTTCTATTATATTTATTAACACTAAACCTACCAAGTACCGGTCAAATTGACCGTTCTTAAACTTTTGTAAAACTTACACATTTTCAAACGTTATAATATCGTTATCAAACTTCATGACTACGCTCTTTACTTTTAGTTATTTCCATTATTACCTGCGTTATATAATAAAATAACTTTTAATTACCGGTCAATTTGACGACGTGCGGTGGGAACAGGTGTACAAGAGTTGTCGGTAGGTTTAGTGTTAAATATTTTATTATTATTTGTTATTATGTATAACAGTAATGTATATGAAAATATATTTACATAACTTCACAGAATATGACATATACGGTTATCAGACATTTATTGAGGAGTACAGTTTGTACAGTTTGTTAATAAATAATTCATCAAGTCGCTAGGAAGTAGCACAATGTACCAAAAGATATATCTCTCTCTAGATGACAGTCCAAGTGCCTCCATTTATTACGTTCACGTTCGGTTTACGTAATGGGGAGTACGGTTTTCTTTTAGCACTTCATATACGTTATATATATTCTTATTAAACGTCAATGTAAACACGGAATTGACACCAAATGGTATGTTGTTTATATGTTAATTTATTTAGCTTCTGTATTTTTTTGTTTTGGGTAAAATATTACCTATACTGGCTATTGTTGTCTTACCAATATTAAGATTTTTTTCTCAGTCTACCGTCAGTGCCGCATCTCATACATTTATATTTATTTTAGTATTGTTATGTAACAATTTCTACATATTAACCAGAAAAGGTCAGGAATAGGTCATTCTAAGTATCAACTTTGAATAATTGTGTAGATGTCTGTGCGGTCCAAGAGACGCAACCTTGACCAGGAGTAGTTTAAAATGCGATCTATCCATTAAAAAAAACATATATTATACAAGGTCCCTCTTTATATTATATATGGTGTGAGCTTGCGTCTGTTGTATGTGTGTATGTGTGTGTGTGTGTGTGTGTGTGTGTGTGTGTGTGTGTGTGTGTGTGTGTGTGTATGTGTGTGTGTGTGTGCGTGTATGTGCGTGCGTATATGTGTCTACACGTGTATGTGTGTGTCTCTGTACACCTGTGTGTGCGTGTATGTGCGTGCGTATATGTGTCTACACGTGTATGTGTGTGTCTGTACACCTGTGTGTTTGTGTGTGTGCGTGTATGTGCGTGCGTATATGTGTCTACACGTGTATGTGTGTGTCTGTACACCTGTGTGTTTGTGCGTATGCGTGTATGTGTCTGTAGACGTGTGTGTGTGTGTGTATATTTGCATATCCGTGCCTGAAGTCAACAAATAAACCACCCCTAAGCCGTGCCAAAGCATTTGCAAAACTCCACGTGTTCTTCGAATGTGAGAAATGACTACCACTGACTATTGAGAACACTCATTTACGCAATAAAATAAAAATACAATATACATATTATATATAAAATGTCTGTTTGTTTAACAAGCAACTACATAATAGTGAACTTCTAGGAAAAACATATGAAATAATTATAATAAACGTTATTGTATTTACGAATAGAATAGCGAGGAAAGTCGTATTATTAGCGATACTGTACAATAAAATCACTTCTACATTCTTTAGTGTCTATCAGAATCTTTTTACACACACACACAAACACACACGTAATGTTTATATAAGTTATACATATTAATAAATTTTATTAACTAAAACAACAATTAGTAGGTAGACCAGTGAATGGCGGGTGTGTAGTCGATACCACGACACCACGGTCACTTTTTTATAAGGTATTAAATGCAATTATATTTACGTAATAATGTGTATATTATTCCTGCGTCGTTCAGTTTGTGTCTCGACGCCGCTAAGTGAGGACTATATTATATCGTATACGATTTAGTGCAGTGACAGTGACACTATTTGATGTAAGGATCGCCCTTTTTATTGGTTTGATGTGTTCTCTGTTTATATATGTTGTACATACAATTGATAGTCTTATGTACTGATGAGTAATTAGGTAAGTATGTGGTTAATTTCTCTTTCTGTGTATAGAACATTTAAAAACATCTAGAAAGATTTATTACGTTTGTTTTTTTTTTAATTATTGTTAATAACAGAAAAAGCAACGATCGTGTCGTTAATATCTATCGTCTTTTATTATAAAGATAATTTTATCTTTAGCTATCTTTACGTTTAACGCTTTTAGGCTTCGTTTTATAATTAAACACAACACATTTATCCTTAGTCGGTTAATAAAGCAATTATTCTAAGTACCGAGTGTAGGACATTCTTCTAAGTATTCACATGTATTGTAAATTATAATTTATGGTATGTAAGTTTTTTGTAACATTATCTTATACTACGACTTTGCCTACACTATTGGTCTAAATTCTAACATAGTGTGACATTTTTATTTAGTACTACAAAAATTTATTATAATGCAAATTTAACTATATTTAAGAACATCTTATTAAAAGAAAAAATAAATTAGGTTACTTTTTGTGTTCAATTTTGTTTAAGATAATGAGTTCAAGATCGCATTACCACTTATCATTTTAATGAGTAATAAAATTGTCATTAGCTGCTTTAATATTATTTAAAAATATACTTGGATATATATAAACTAGGGCCGCCAACAGACCCTCAATTTCAACTCGCTGCGCTCGCGAAATCTCAGGTGACGTTTTGCATATTGAGTGAAGCGAGCCCAGTGTAATGACTCATCGTTTCCCATTGACTTCAATGGGATATCAGTTTTTTTATTATTCCTCGACATGACATTTAAAAAAAATATATAAACCAGGTTATGGTTTATATATTTTTTTTAATGTGTGTCTTTTTGATTGCAAAATTTCATAATTTTCCGTCAAGTAGTTTTCGAGAATGTGAAAAAGTCTCCAGTAGAGCGCTCCGCTCGCTTCGCTCAATTAAGTGCAAAGTAAATCCAGATCATAATATATGCATAAATATTGGTAATTAAACAAGAAGTAAACAATGTAGTTATGTTATGTTACGTATAAATTGGAAGTTAAGGAAAATACCAGTAACTTATTTATATCAAAAAATAATTTAATTAATTAAGAGGTAATGCGATTTCATTGAAGAGGATTTAACATTATTTTTGTATTTTTTTGCAAATTGATAATTAAGATATCATTTTTTTTATGTTACAGTATTTGAAGATACATATTTTTTTTTCTTATTCATTAAATATTGATAGGGTTTTTAATTTCTTTAAGATTTAAGAACTATTTCAATTCAATACTTTTTTTGTTTTTCTTTATGTACATAATATTATTCTTGGGTTAAACATTTTTTAATATTTTTAAGCTCGTGTCACAAGACTCATGTATTGAAATATTTAACCGAATTAATTATTTAATACCTCAGAGATAAAGGAATGGTGTCTTCTATGAAAATATAATATATTATTTATTGTATTTTTTTCCGATTTTACCGGAAGTATATAATAAGAAAAACATCCTTATTTAATTATAAAAGACTAAATGTATCGAGAATTCAGTTATATTATCTATAAAATAAATTAATTAATGGTCGTATAGGGACAACATATTAATATTAAATGAATTATGGCGAATCGGTGACGTCACACCTATTATGGGATAACCATAACATGTAACAAGTCCCAGGAACTGTGCGTGTGTGTGTGTGTGTGGTTGTGTGTGTATGTGTGTGTGTGCGTGTCCTTGTGAATGCAATGATATTAATTAACCACAAATCAAATAATACAACGTAAACAGTCGGTTGTATGAATCTGTCTATTAGTTGGTTATGTGGTGTCAGTGACAGCGGGAATACAATACTTTTATATATTATCTGTTATAAAAATAATTCCACTGTAGCCATACCTAAATAAACGCACAGATATACAAAAAATATTCTCAAAATTCTATTTTAAGGTTTATTATTTTATAAAAGTAACAAAATGATAATAAATAAATTTAAAAAAAAATATATAAAATTAATTCATTCCAATTTCTTCAAAGTTCAATCATCTACAAAATAAAAAATATACAACAGCCTCTTAATAAAATAATAAATAATATTATAATGAACGCCGACAGTGAGGCCTCGCCTCGAGCTGACCGGAAGCGGGTAGTTTGCTGCTGAATTACCTCGTATTGTATTACTAAGTGTTGAGGACACAAAGGACTCTTGAACTTGGTGTTTTGATGTTATTCATCTTTTTGGATGACTTGTTTGTCTGTATCGATGTTTCTTATGTATATATATATTTATTTCTGTAATTAAGGGGATGGATATAGAAAGATAATTAGACACTAATTAGTATTGGTGTTTCCTTGTTTTTATTTGGTACTAATTATAAGGTACGCTCGTATTGGTAATGTAATATATATATATATATATATATATATATATATATTATATATACAAATATAATGTCTGTTTTTGTCTGTGGGATTTGGGTGAAAAATGTTGCTCATGCAATAAGCATAATAATAAAGTTACTAAGTTGATATGTGTAATAAAGGATTTTATTTACAAATATGGTTAATGTTTTAAAACAGAACCTAAATTAGTGAAAATGTTATTTGTCTCTCTCTACTAAATAATCTACTATGTTTATTAAGGTACTTTATACCTAATAATTACAAGGAATCATATTTTTTTGTGTTTATTTCAAATTTGATCTAAAAAAGACTGTACACAGTATGTCTTTAACTGTGAATAAGTTTTATACTATATTATAATTAATTTGTTACATTGATTCAACGGTTATCAGTTAAATTAATACAAAAACTAAAGAATACAATATATTTATTAATACAGTCAAATATCTGAAAAGATTGATTTTATTACTGTAAAACTATGAGTCAAATTGAGATTTTTTTCTGTTTAACAATTATAGAGGAAGGCTAACTGTAATACTTCAACCTATGATAAAAGACAATTTTGCTATATTTTTACTATATATTAATATATATAACCTCGTCATTCAAGGTGTATGTGCGTGTTAGAATTATATGTAAACAATTATATATAAAAATATAGAATCCGTCCGTCAGTTCACGGAATTTAATCAAATTAATTTAATTGAGGCGATTTATTTAATATCCTCACACAACCATCTCCCTAACATCATAAGTCATTTTATATAAATAATATTAATTATAATAAAACTTTAGAATACCAATCTTGTATGAATAAGGATGGGGGGGAGAGGGGGGGGCAAAACTATCCCCATATTACAATTAGGTTACTATATGTTAGTCACTTTAATACGTAAATCATTAATATTTTTTGCTACAGGCCATTAAACACTTACCTACCGCAACATTTAATATTAATACCTTTTATGGCTATACACGTTTTAATATTAATTACGCAAGTGATGTGTCTTTACGATGAATGTAATAAATTATGGCGATGAAGGAAGTAAACACATTGCTTTTTATAATATATAGAAAATGAAATAAAGTATCGCTGTACTTCCGATAAACAGATATAAATTATCGATAATTTTATCGACACAAAGCACATCACTATAATGGTTATTTATAATTGACCCATGAATTAATTAGTCATTATAAAGTAAAATAAATCTTAGACGTTAATCGTTAAGGTCTTATTTAAATTGTGCGGTTTCAATCGGTTTTTCCTCAAGATTACGACGAAGGTGAACTGGGGTACGTGCGTCAAAGACACCCTTTCATTCGTGAATCATTGGATCATGAACTGTTAACTATTTTATATCCCGGCATTGCTTATATTTAGTTATGTCTATGAGTTGATTGGTCTTAGGTTCGATCCCCGTCGTAACAAAAAATACTTGTATCGAAGTTTGTGTACGCCTCACTTTAGTTTAAAGATTGCGCAATAGATGGCACCGTAACAGAAGTGTTCAATGTCTTCTATCTCATTCTCTCCTATACATGTTTTCTTCTTTATCGTGACGCATTTTCGTTACATCAAGTTTAAAAATCACATTTCAAAGACAGCTTGTACCTACCTTGATATTATATATATATATATATATATTTTAATGATTTCTCTAACTTATGCTTATATTATCTCTATTAGATGGATTAAGTAAAGATAATTATTTCCTTTTATATAATCTTTTAATTATAATGAGTTGTACATCAATTAATAACATATGTTTAGTATTTTAATTATATATAAAATAATTTGTTTTACCAAATTCGTTCAATGCTAAAATATTATTTAATATTTATATTCTATAAACATTAATTTTTTATAAAGATTTAAACACGTCAATGTCCTGTTTTATTGACTTCTTTAGTAATTATCAGGAAATACAGTTAACACCTTACAACTGTCTAAAAGATTTGTTTATTATGAACATTTAAAATTATGTATATTTGTAGGTTAATCAGACAGTGAACAAAACACAGGCCTTTTTGTTCCTTCTTAAAACTTCTCGGACCGGTTCAGGCTTGCTGTTGACGTATCTCGAAATAAATATTAAAATAGCAAGCGTCATTGAATTTAATTTAAAACTATTTAAGAAACGACATTTATGTTTACAGACATTTCCTTAAGTATTTTTTATGCAAATGCTTCATTAACTGATTTAAGAGACCACTATTAGGCCTTAGAATATATAAATTTATATTAATATAAATATTATTAATTGAATTTCAATCAATACCGCTTCACATCGCGTCGGCATTGAATCAACTATTTTTTGCAAACGATTAATAGGAATTAGGCTTCATTCTTTAGTTAATACTTCGTACCAAACTTCCTTGTTTGAAGAATTCCGACATCTTATGCAGCGATCCAGTTCCCCCCAAAGATGCTCGCTTTCGGGTGTAAGTTAGCACTTGGGCTTGGCAACTCTAGGAGTTTGATTTTTTTGAAGTCACTGACATGCATCGACTTGTGCTTAGGATAGTTATCTTGTTGAAAATACCAGCCAGGTGGCATATTCGGTTTAGCTTATGGTAGCATTTGCTTCTTAATTATCTCCGGATATATTAAACGATCTATCTTATCTACTATTCTAACTAATGGTGCAACTACGTGGTGTGAAAAGCATCACCAAACCATAATATTGCCACCGCCAGGTTCCACTGTAGATATTTGGCATCGAACATAATTTTTTTTGTTTATTGGACGCACGTACCGTATGCCATCAGATGACACTAAATTAAATTTGCTTTCATCACTCCACAACACATTGGATTATTCTGAAGTCGTCCATGATCTGAACCGTTTTGCGAACGCAAGACGCAGTTTTCTGTTCTCTGCAGAAATCAAGGGTTTTTTAATCCGTCCTCCATGCAATTCAAACTCTTTTAGTCGACGTCTCACAGTTAAAACGTATATATTAATGTCATGGTTTTCTTGTAACTAGTTATTTATTTGCACAGCGGAGTGTCGGACATTACTAGTCGATAACCTTTTTATCAAGTGGTCTTCCTTCGTAGTAGTTTTTTTGGACGGCCACTTCAATTATCTTTCACAGTTTTACTTTCATTATAAGCTTTATTCCACGCACTAACAATTTATCGAGACACATTAAACAATCGTTCAACTTTTGAGCCGTTCCACTTTGTACGGCATTTTTAAAATCATTTGAATATCTTTAGTGTTGGGCTTGATTAATAAATTATTACTAATTACGCAAAAAGCAAAGAACATGTTCCAACTTGTACCTCACAGTAGTTAAGAATAGAAATAACAGCAACTATTTAGATGAACACAGATATTAATAAAATTATCCTTGTCAAAATATTTTTAAACGTTACTGTATATAGACGTTATATTTTTAGCCGCCGGGCTTTTTTTCCCTTAAAAAACTGTCGCTGCCTTAAAAATAAGTACATATTTTTCTACGAAATTTATCTTCAAATAACAGTTTTTTGTTACTCTTAAAATAGTTGGTTTAAATCATAAAAAATCTCAATAACATCTAATTACACTAAGTGATTTTAAAATTAACTTATAACTATTCTTTGTAATAAAATACTTTGTATTTATTTATTGTAGACTTTAAACTATTATAAGATTTCAATTTGTTCAATTTGTTCAATTGTAGAGAACTTACAAGTCGCAACTAATCTCGAGTCAGACGTCACGGGGTCATTGAACCCGTTATCGACAATCGATTCACTAAACACTGCACTTCGAGTGCCTCTTTACGTCTCCATATTGTTTTTCACTATTTGTTTTGTTTTTAACTGAACAATTTTTTTGTTTTTATTCTGTGGTCTTCTCATAATTAATATTATTATTTTAAACGTCGAATTCATATTGTTTTATTATCGAATTTATAGATTTTTACAGTTAATTTTTGTGTTCCCTCAGCTATCAGACCTCATGAATAAGAGAGAGTGCTCCAAATCACACCAGTTTATCTTGTTTGTGTCATACATAACTCTATTGGTTATTGATAATTAAAATACATTATATAATTTATTTGGGACGCTTTATTTATATATTTATTCATACTTCTTTTGATATACGTTTCTCCTTACCAATACCTTAACTTTTTTATCAGAGTTAAAAAGTCAACCTGAGATAAGAATACCAGGTATTAGTATTGAATGAAAACAGTTCATTACCTTTAATACATTGAAAATGTATGAAAAACTAATCATATATATATATATATATATATATATATATATTGTTTGAACAAAAGTCTTAACATTATTTGAGATCAAAAACTACCTCCACGTTTATAAGTGTTTATTATTTGTCATGTCTTAGTTAGCTGAGAAATATTTATATTTCAGTTACCGTGAAAGGTAATCTCTTAAACCGTTTCTCAACAGGTGGGAGGGGGTAGGGGAGGGTGGTTTTTACCGCTCCAGACAAGTCTAAGATTTTCCGTTCAACCATCTCCAATATTGAATTTTCATTCAAATATATCGCTTTATTGAAGTGAAATTGAGTTAAATTTAATATATATACTCTGTTGCCGGCTCATTGCCACTTGTTGCTAACTTGCCACTTGTTGCTACCTTGCCACTTGTTGCCGGGTGGAGTCCTAGACGTTATTTCTCGTTTGTATATTTATACTTGTAATACTATTTTATATTACTTTTATATTTTATATCGATTTTTAATACTGTTTATAATTTTAATTTCTTGCTTTTGAGATTTAAAATGAAATGAAAAATTTTGGGTTTGTAACTGGATTTTTTAACCGTTTCAAGTAATCAGTGTAAAATTTTCACATTTCTTCAATATAATTAAAGAAATCTTTTAGTTTTATAATATTATATATATAAAAGTTAATATGATTAGGTGTTTGTGTATTAATCAAAAAGCAATACTTATATTTGTAACTATGACACTTACAAATATAAGTATTGCTTTTTGATTTGTAAGCATATTAAATCAGATAGATCTAGATAAAAACGAAATTTACTTCGCCATTTTTATTACGCGAACAAAACCGCAGGCAAAGCCAGTACAATAACATTCAAAATCAAATATTATCTTGATTATTTTCTTTTCATTAATTTTTATTTACTGTATTACATCAATAGATAAACTTTGCCTATTCTTACAAACTCCTTGAGAAGTCGGAAAGATACTTTCCAGTCGAAAGGTGTAGCTAGGGAGGGTTTCAGGGGCGGGGGCGGGGAGGAAAGGACAACCCCTCCCTCCTACCCTGTTGCTATTAGCAACGGCATCAATATATATTCAATATAAAAACAAGAATATTCCAAAATGTATAAAAGTTATTTATATCTGAACTATACTATTACGTAATATTGTCTATGTTGTCTGTATATCAAAAATATTAATTAAAAATAAGCATCTCCATAAATATCATTAAGTATAATTGTTATGACCCTAGGGTCGGTGATAAGGTAATCTTAGTTACACGCCCTTGACGGGATGCAGAAGACCGCTCTACGAAAATGCTGACGCGGTATCCGTGATTATCTCATTTTTAATATAATTAATTAATTATACAATAACTTAATTAATACATTATACGGTGATTGGTCGTGTTCGTTGCCACGGATTTGTTTTTATTATTAACTAATCATTCTTATCGAATTGATTGCGATGGTTCTAGTTGTTCGTACATTGCTCACTAAATATATTGTTTTGTGAAACAGTGATCACTATAAAAAAACCCGGTTGAGTTTGTTGTGTGGTTCTTCAGAGCATGGCGCGTTTGGAACACTCGAAGCTTTAAGTTGAAAGTGTCTTTACAGGGCTTATTTTGATAAATATGGCATCAATAGTCCTGACACTCAGATTTCATACGCAAGTGATCAGCATTGATTCAAATAAATAAAATATTGTCAATTTTTAATCTTACAATGTTGAGAATCACTGACCGAGAAGTCTTAAGAGAAATTAAAAACACCACACATGGAAAGGCACTCGAATACCTCCTTTCACCGACCAACTCGGTCAGCAGTCGCCAAGCAAATATAAGCCCAATTGCCTACATATTAAAGGGACTATTCGCTTAAACCAATAATGCGGACGAATTAGATATTTATCAACACGTCCAATAAAATATTTTATTTAAAACTTAAAAGATCTTGATATTTAATTTAAAATTCATATAATTAAATTAATTTAATTTTACATAAAGGGAATTTACAAAAACGCGAAAAGAAAGTAAAAACCATATATATTTTAAAAAGTTTCAGAATATTTTTTTATTTACGTTGAACCGGCTTATACTTTATTTATTTCGTATTGAAATGTATTTAACATATAATAAAATATTAAAATGGTTTGTTAGCAATGCTTAATACATAACAAGGATCTTACTACAAGTAACAAACGGCTAACCGCAAATTACTTCTGAAATTATTTGACGTTTCTAATGTTCCTATATTAGACCGATGTTTGGGAACCACTGTTCTAGATTAATCTAGAACAGTGGTTCCCAAACATTGGTTACGTTTCCCGTAAATATTTTGGACCTTTAACCAATATAACTCTTTTAATAAAAAAAATAACATTTAGTAATCACACTCGTTCTAATCGATATTTATTTATTTAATTATTTTCGGAACACCAGTCCACAAAAATGTTGACTGTCTATTCGCGAAGTCAAAAAGGTTGGGAAACTCTGATCTAGAAGATAATGCCTTATAATAAATATGCTATACCTATACCTTGTCCCGCGACCTCGCTCGCATAGAAAGAGGATATAGAGTAAAAGTAACGTAATTATTTGCAATTTACAGTAACGTATGATAGTTGTAGAAAAAGGTTGGGAAACTCTGATGTAGAAGATAATGCCTTATAATAAATATGCTATTCCTATACCTTGTCCCGCGACCTCGCTCGCATGGAAAGAGGATATAGAGTAAAAGTAACGTAATTATTTGCAATTTACAGTAACGTATGATAGTTGTAGGCTTATTTATTGCCATGTTAAATAATATTCAGATCTTTATGTTTCAAGGACAGACAGTCTAATACAAAAAAAAATTAAATTAATATTATTACGTAGAAATATAGACTCGTACCTACTAAGAAATATTGTTATTCTTAAGTATTTATTGTGATCAGAGGTATTGTGTAAGAATATTAATATAATTACTTGTTACAATAACGGCGTGACAAAAAACTGTTTTGGCTCGAGCGGGCGCATGGCGGGCAACGTGACTTCACACTTCACACTCGGCCGTGTTCGGTAATATTCGGAATTACTCGTGTTATGTAAACATTGAAAAAATAATACAAACAATGTTTTTAATTCAATATTAAAGCGGAGATCGCAGGGTTGAGTCCTGTGTGCATAAATTTATGCACGAAGCTTGGATTGAATTGAGTCATAAAAATAATTCATTAAATTATTACCGTGATTACCGCTGTTTTAATTTATGAAGCAATATTTATATTAATATTAAATATATTTAAAATTAATTGTATTATTAACATATTATATTAATTTTAATATTTACATGTCGTAGCGTAAAATATTTAAATAATATAAATCCATTGTTTTAAGAATTTTAAAATATACAATACATTTGTCAGCTGTTTAAATACATATATACATTTACGTTCTTAGCTATGGTATTATATTTCGGTATTCTGGATATGATATTTCGTATTACATTATCTTAATGTAAAAACGCAACTGTTGTGTTACGGTGTTATTATATGTTAATGAAAAAACACAACAGTTGTGTTATGTTCATTTTAATTTGACTAAAATTGCAAATTGATTATGATACATATATTAAATCCTGAAACATATATATACATGAACAAAATTGATGTGTCTGTTTGTAATTCCAAATTAATAGCTTTAAACTAAATGCATATGAAAGTATTTAAAAATATATTTACGTAAGACTAGGGGCGCCAACAGATCCTCAATCTCGAGTCGCTGCGCTCGCGAAATCTCGGATGCCATTTGCATATTGAGCGAATCGAGCCCAGTGTAATGACTTATCGTTTCCCATTGACTTCAATGGGATATCAGTTTTTTGACATGACATTAAAAAAAAAACTTTTTTCAAAATTTTCAAAATTTCATAATTTTCCGTCAATTTAATTTTCATAGTTTTCGAACCTATTCGTGACAAAGAATGTGAAAAAGTCTCCAGTAGAACGCTCCGCTCGCTTCACTCAAAAATAATTTTAAGAAATTAACATTTTCAATTTTTTTCTGTCTGTCTGCCTGTTTGTTCCAGCTAATCTCTAAAATGGGTGGACCGATTTTTACAAACTTTCACTGTCTGGTGTTAGAATGAGTAAGGCTACTTCTATTAAAAATCATATTCAAAGCGAGCAAAGCCGTGAGCACAGCTAGTGAATTAATAAATGTAGCTAGCTAGCAGTAAACGTCAAACAAGGCCGTCAATTTAACGACATTTTTATTACGCCCAGTCATAACGACGGATAAATTTATTCTACTGTTATCTGTTATCTATATCTATCAAATGTATATCTGTGTATGTGTGTGTTATATTTTGATGATCCTCTCACGTCCTATTCAATAAACATTCAAACTATTATTCGTTATATTCAAACACTTCTCCAAGGTTCCATTTAGTGTAGTTCAAAAATAAAGCTACAAATTGGAGAAATTCTTTCAATGTATTCTATTTTGTCTCCATTTGTTAGATGAGAATAATGGAATTAATCTTTGTATTCGACGCTAGAACAGCAATTGATTTGTCTCATACAATTTACATATTAAAAAAGGAAGCTCAGGTGTTTATTGTTTATATGGATTATACAGTTATTTGCATTTATAGCAACATTCAAAGCATTGCATCGGAGTTATTGATCAATAATAATCAAAATTACATGTCATATTTTTTTTTGCTTCTTAACTGAAAATGATCACAATTGATTAATATTTAGTTAGTTTTTTGTTATCAGTCGTACTAATTGACGGAATGAGGTACAAATTGTTTAATAATGGCTCTGCTTAATGATGCAGTACCACCTGTAAGCAGGCCTCTCGGTGAGGCCGCTCAGCGACTCTCGCTTCACACTCGATGTTTTCGTCTTTGTCTTCATATCCGTCTTACTTTTATTCTATTACTATATTATTTATATATTCTTATTTCTATATGTTAAGCTACGCAACAAAATTTGTTTTTTTTTGTTTACCTTGTTTCCTAAAATGTCAAGCACGCAACAGGTGTGTGATTTTAAAATTATAATAATGCTATGTTATCTCCAACACAATTATTCAATAAGATACTTAATGCAGACACTATTCTGGAATCTATATTTTTTTTACTCGTATTGTTTATTTTACCTTGACTTCCATTGACGTCATGGGGCTTTACGCTAATTTATTTTTTTTCATCACCAAATTATCCTTCTGCATCGTTGCGAATTTTTTGTAATACATTTCCAAAAACCGGTTAATAACCGTGACGCATTTGTGTACAGCCTTTATTTATATAAAATCGCATGTTTTTGCAGTTTGATCTTCAAAATTGCGCGCAGATTGTACACTACGGCTAAATTGATTCACTAATAAATACCATATGTAGATATTGTATCTAGAGGTGCGATATCAGTCGTGAGCGCGAGGAGACCCGTGTAAACATTCAGGCACATCAGTCCCCGTATCATTACAATAATTTCACCCTGACCCACTTTCAGGTAGGTGTTTAATATGTTTACAGTACACGGTGGATTATGAGCTATCATTGTTATCACTTACAAATGTGTTTGTGATTAAAACGGCAGGTAATTTATTATAACATTAAGACTGTTAAATATTTAGGTGTCCTGTTCGATTTATACGTTTTAATATTAATGATATTTGTCATAGATAAAGTGCATTGTCCCGATGAACGCGCACTTATCGCTCACAAACTAAATATATTTGTAATGTAAACAGATTGATATTATTTGTTATATTTTATCACTTATAATTATATATTTAACTTAATTGTTTTGTTTATATATCTAATTGTTTAAAAATATTTGTTTTTCTGGTGTGCAATAAAGTATATTTATTATTGTTTATGTTGCTCCTCGATATATCCTAAAACAAACTTGTTCTAACGTAAAAACAGGATTGTTTATTCTACGTTGTTCTTGAAAACAACTACTCGTCGCTGTTTACCATCGACGCGGGTCATCAAACCGGCTTCTTAATTAATTACTTCGATAAAATGATATTTGCATGAAGCTTTAATATTTTCATACATTCTCTAATAGAAGCGAAATTAAGCAGACATATGCTTTAGTGTAACAATAGTAGACTTTAAATTTTTTCGACCATTTATTTCTCTTCAAAAACGTATATGTATTCGTCTAACTGTTGTCAAACAAACTAAAAGACATCACAAGAATAAAGAAGAACATTGGTTTATTAATAGCTATTTTTTAAAGTTATATAAAAAACATATTAAATATTGTCTATGTTAATAGTTGAATGTATCACTTAGCATATAAAGATTTGTTTTAATTTGAATAAAGCGACTCAATATACCATCTTATAGTCAATAAATCTTTGATTTAAAATTGTAATATCACGCGCGATGCCACGGTATTAAATCTGTGATTACGGATAAATATTCACTTTCTGACCCATTATTATCACTTACATAATAGCGTTTGTAAGTCTATTTTTAGTATAAATTATTTATTTATCACAGTCCGCTCCAATTAAAAACAATTTCGTAAGACTTTTCTGTTTCATAATTTCTAATATAATTTGTAATGATGTAAATTTTATTATAAAATAACTATAATAATATTATATATATGACATTATATAATTAAATGTCAATGACCATCAGGTTTCTTAAGTATTGCCGAATTTTAATTATCTAAAAAACGTCAAACTTTTCTTAAGCATTTGAGTTCTTAATGCCCGAGTTAAAATTATACGGCATATTCATGATACATTTTGTCAAGTAGATATATTGATATTGTCTTTAGTTTGCATCAAATTATAGACTTTCACCCGCTATTTTCATTCGATAAATATCGCAGACGAGAAATATCACCGGAGTGCCACAGGGTAATGAACTGTGCCCGGCACTTTATAGTTCACTAGCCCTTGTTTGTCGTTTTGCTCCTTGATACATATATGTACAATAAATATTGTACATCCTCCTTTATTATAACTATGTTATTACCAATAAAAAAGATGAACTTATCAAATTACAATTAACTGTTCCTCGATGAAAAGGTCATAAAATAACAAACATATATTCCCGTTAGTAATATTAATAAAGAATTAAGTGTTAACTTGGATTTTCTATAAATTTTTTCTTTATTAATCAATGGTTTGGTGACAAATAATATAATTATATTATAACCAATTTATACAAGTCAGTGGTTTTTGCGACATTTTATCAAAACAAAATAATGAAATACCGTCAATCATTCAATCAAATAGCATTTTTAAAATAAGATAAAAAAGATACTACACATTTCGTTTCGTTTACAACTACATTCTACGCAAGTGTCTTTAAACGTTACCAATCTGTTATAATAGCCTTCAATTAAAATGTTTAAACACAGCTTCCAAAGATGTCTCGTACGTAAGAAGTTTAATTTGTTTTTAACATTTATTAAGTGGTTTCTTTAATACCTCTTATATCGTTATCTATAGTGTCGGGTTCAAACTTTAAATCTTTAAGATGATAGTTATCAGATTGCTCTCAATTGATCGTTGTATGGTCTGCTTGTTGCTGTGCACACAATATCCTCTGACTTCCTTTGCACATAATAGCCTATCAAAATCTGAATCATCGTAGCGTTTTATTAAGTAATATATCCAACCTATATAATATTTTTTAACACATACCCACCACATTTCGCAATAAGCCCTGACAAATATTTTAATAAAGAAATCCTAACATTAGAAACACCAGTTTTGTTAGAGATGTATAATGTTAAATAAATCTGTGTAGGTTATAATTGCAGATCGGCCGTCTGTGACGCACATAACATAACCATACGTTGATATTAATCAATTTGAAATCACATACCGACAGACAACATACATTTTCTAAATGTTTACATCATATTTTATTGTTTTAATATACTTTAAGTGAATATGATATGCCTGATGCCATATACTTAAAATTACACACTACAACAACTCGAATCTACGATCTCTGAGCCTTTATATTTGTTGCTCTGACAACTGAGCTATCAGTCCAGTGTTAATTGGTAGGAAAACCTTAAAATATAATTGTAGTAGTAGATGTCAAGATGCAATTAATTCATATATTTCAATGATAACCGTACATTACCTTGATAATTTATATATCCAGCTGTTTGCCAACAATCTGGAATTTATGCAGATATAAATTATTTAATACCAGTATTTAGTGCGCTTTTGACAATTTGTGTTCTGAGTTGTAGAACAATTTTGACGTACTTTGTAATGTTAACTTCTAAAGTTACAGAATATGACGAAGTGTATGGTTATTAATTTTATCATAGCTGATTTTTTATTATTAATATTATGTTTCGTTCCGACATAAACTATAGGATAATTGTGTACCAATCCCTAAAGTAACATTAATCATGACAATTGACATTGTAATTTTCTATAAGTATCATTTAGTTACCTATGCTAGCTCATTACAAAGTCCCATCTACAACTTTAACTAACATATCTAACGTATAATTTAATGGATAGTTTAATAAACTTTCTTAACATAAGACACTGTCTCCGAATACGATATAAGTTTACTTTTAACATATTTAAGTATTTGTTCCTGCTTCAAGATTAACGATTTCACCTGCACCTGGATTGCTATCTGTAATACAACTAACGCTGTTTCGACATAGAGAATAATTATAAGGCTTGACTCCGGATCAAGGTTATAAAACTCCTGTCGATGGCGCCGACACTTCCGACAGTTATTGTTATTATATTGTACATCATAACTGTTCATTATTACTTCCAGATAATTTAAATATAGCCATTACAGTCCATATCGGAGTTATTCGGTTTAAGTTAATAGGTTTCTTAATTATGAAATTATTTGCCATTATCATTGCACATATCAAATGAAAGCTACGGTCGATCTTACACTTCATGTTTGTCGACAGGCATGAAAATGACTATGTCCACGACCGCCACAATGAGCGCCCGGGTGCACAGGAAAGTGATGCGTGCTCCGCATAAGCGGGCGCATCCGGGGAAAATGCTTCACGCCGGGAAGCTGGTGCACCCGGGGAAAGGGATCCACGCAGCGGGGAAGTTCGGGCATCTCGGCAAGTTCGGGAAGGTCGGGCACTACACACACGCGCACGGCTCGCGGCCCCCGGAGCCCTGCGACAATAGTAACGACAGCGGTCTCGGTCCGGATCCGGTTAACAGGTGAGCGTCTCGCACTCAGTCTTGTATAGTTGCCACGTGTATGTCCAGCATGTCTAACTTTAAATCATTATATCTAGCATGTTGTTATTTTAATGACATTTTAATTAATGCTACGCTTTAATCGATATAATATGCTTCTTTTTTCTAATATGCTTTAAACCATCCATATTCAATTAAGCAAGTAACAGGATTGTTAAGAAGTCTACTGAATTTTGATTTTCCAGTAAAATAGTTCGATTCACATAAGTTGGTATTTGTTTGTTATGAAATATCATGATATACTTCTTAAGAACTTTGTTACACTAACTGAATTTCCGGTGAAGCATCAAAACAAGGAAAATACAGTACACTTAATAGTACATAAATATCAATTTACAACTAATGTATACATTATCCAGTAGAGGGCGCTTTGCGGATATAATAGTCCAAAGTAGTTTCACATGGCACTAAACACGTCTGTCTGTAGATCGCTGAGAGGCTTCATAACACCTAACGCAAACACGTTACGTCACGATGACTTTTAGAAGTCTCTGAAACGATTTACAGCTACTATTATAATGCTTATGCAATCAATAAAGAATTAGTCAAGTAAATGTCCATAAGAGAAAGATGTTGAAGCACCCCCCTAACAGTACTAATGATGTGATTAGGAATTGTATAAATTGTAAATAAAAAAAAACGTTACTATAAAGATAATGTCAAATACCAATGTTATTAATGAAGTCTGACTAACAGCGTCAGTACAAACTTGACTGTTCAAAATATCTATTTCGTACGTCAATTATATTCCATATTTGTAAAGATAATGTTTGTCAACATCTGTTACAAATCAATTATAACAGTTATCCTGTCGTATTTTCGACAGAGGAATGAAAGCTACTCCACACGCCGGATACACACGTGTTAATTCGTATTTTTGGCACCACATCACATGAATCATACCCAGATGTTATCTTTATCAAAAATACTACTAGATACTTTACGGGAGAATCACATATTTCTATAAAATTATTAAAACACTCAACATTCCGTCTGTTTCATCTAACGCTTGTTTGTTTGTTCGTTGATTCTCATTGCCATCTTTAATGTTACAGTTTTTTGTATTATTATTACAAGTTTCCATATTGATAACTGACCGCATGTACGAATTGGTTACACCGCCTGAACATTGCTTAGAAATATCATTGTCTTGTGTGCTTGCTCTTTTTAGTATTTATAAGATTGTATATCAAAATGTGCATTTCTTTCTTTCTACATTGGTACCTAATATAACTTCAGTACCAAATTAAGAAAGCACTATTAAATAATATTAAATGTGCCAACAGTTGCCAAAAATACCAATCCACAGTAAACGGGTTCCAGTAATAGAAGAATTATCACTGCTCCGCTTGCGTCGAGAGATTTAAGTAATCATTTATATGAAAAAAATATTATTATGATATTTCTGAGACATGGTGACGAAAGATATAAAAAAATATTATTTTCCGTGATCTATATCTAAAGTATAAAATGTATAAATATGTATATCTGGTGCAGTATCGGTAGCCGTGATGTTTAATTGACCGAGTGACGTATTTCACAGCGACTCAATATTGATGTGCGAAATCTAAACGAACTGGCGTGTGCGCAGATTATCCGAGGTTGCCGAGGAGTGGGAAGAGCCGGAAACAAAGAGGCGGAGAGAGAGCGAGACGGGTGTTAAGATAGAGTGCGACGACGCTAACGATGCGTACGCGTTCGCTCTGCCCGCTGCGCCCGCGCACGCACTCAACGCACCTGACACTGCGCCCGCCACACTACCGATTCCCGCGTACGTTTTTTACACTACCAACAAACAATTAATATAATATTTTTATTGTATAATAAAATTATCCAAGTCGGGAATGTTGCGGCGCAGCGTTAGCTGAGATCATAACGATCAACTAGCTTTAGTATTTGTTTACAAGATGTCCGACTGTCCGACGCGGGGGCCACGTGAAGTACCAACGGTGGAACGATACAACCCGTCACGAGGGCCTCATGTCTCGGTCTTACGCTGCGCCTTATTCCAAATTACTTAATATATTTGTATTACATAAACTAAAAATAAACATAATATCGTTGACGCATGATGTGTTTTTGACGCAGGTGTTTATTTTTCTAGATTGTAATGTCATCAAAAAATATTATTTATACAGCAGCTGAATGTTGAAAGATGAATGTCTATTTCAGTTTTCCAAGAAGGGATATAATAAATGTTATTTGTGTATTGACCAAATATGCCTTATCGCAAGTCGATTGCAGCCAATCGACCGACAACAGATCTAGTTTTATCGTATATTTATATAATATTATGTCAATAGGATATGGATTAAAATCAAATGCTATATTATCTTCCTTTGAGTTAATAAAATGGCACGTCCAAGAGTCACAGTACGTTCATTCTCGTCTACGTCAAACTAATTACGTGATATTCATTAGTATTATTATCATTTGTGATATGAATTTGATAAGAGAACTTGTTATCTTTCGCATCGTCTTACGAATAATGCAGTCAGTTTTTTTTTCTAAATGTGTTAAAAAAGAATTACTTCCGTTTCCACAATATACAAATACTGTCGATCAGAGGATGTAAAAGGGCTTACATATTACACATATATAAAAATAAGAAATCTCTTTCTTTTTCCAGGATAAAAGCCGGATGCAGCATATCTAGTCCAAGCATAGCGGAGACGACAGGCAAGAGATTTCAAAACCCAACATATTGGTCCTACGGCAAACTGGAGAGTAGCGGCAAACTGGCAAGCAAATACGCGAGTGGAGGGAAATTAGGGGGAAAGTTAGGAGGGAAATTGGGAGGAAAGCTGTCGGGGAAACATGGAGGAAAGCTTGCGCAGGCATTAGCAAGACGAAGAGCGCTCGCAGCAATGACGCACTCCGGACCACCGGGACTATCTGCGCCGCTGTCCTGCAAATCACGAGATGGAACAGTCGAGCTGCAGATACTGTGCCAGCCTGAGACGCAGCACAGAGCGAGGTCTGTCTCTTTTTACTTATTGTGGATTATTTTACATCCAGAAAAAAATAAATTATTCTGTTCCAGATATCAGACTGAAGGAAGTCGAGGAGCCGTTAAAGATAACTCAGGAAATGGTTTCCCGATTGTCAAACTTATCGGTTATGACAAACCAGCCGTACTTCAGGTGAAATAGATATCGAATTGATTACAAAATCATTGCATAATTGTACTAATGACGATAATGATAATAATTTCAAATTCCAGGTATTCATAGGCACGGACACGGGGCGAGTCGCTCCGCACATGTTCTACCAGGCGTGCCGAGTTTCAGGGAAAAACTCAACCCCTTGCAAGGAACGGAAGGAGGATGGAACCGTCGTTATCGAGATAGACCTGGAGCCAACCAAGAACTGGCAGGTCACCTGCGACTGCGTGGGGATATTGAAGGTCATTTACATTACATTTACATACATTTACAGTCCGAAACTTCCTTGTTGTTTGTTCCATTAAAGTTAATTATTTTAAAAGCGCTTTTGGCTATTATATTATATTTAAAACGAATGTTGCCTTGAAACCTAAGTTTATCAAGCTGACCTGATTGTGGTCGGATGCAACTGAAATCATAATTTGGTCACATGGTCACATGGTTATCAATTTATTCCATTCACCTTCCGACCCCACTATCGCTGTGATATCTGGGGTCAACGGACATAAGTGTTAAATATAGTTGTGGTCGCTTTTGCTAATTTTAAGCAAATTTACATTATATTGCTCCAGTTTTTAGGGTCAAAGTGACTCGACGTCAAATTTAACCAATAATTAAGGAGTGTTTGATATCAGAACTGTTTCTTTGGTTCCCAGGAGCGTAACGTGGATGTGGAGCATAGGTTTGGGGAATCCCTGGGAGGAGCGAGTGGCGCCGGGGTCCATGCGGCGCGGGGGAAGAAAAAGTCTACCCGCTGTCGCATGGTTTTCCGTTCAGAGATACTGGACGCGAACGGCCAGCCCGAAATACTGCAAGTTTGCTCCACGCAGATCATCTGCAGTGCGTATTATCTAAACCTAGTCATTGTTCGGTTATTTGTATCGAATTTTATTAAAATTACTGTGAAACTATTCGACCTTTATTTTATTTCTTCTGTTATCTTCCCAGCTCAACCGCCAGGAGTACCGGAGGTGTGTAGGAAGTCGTTAGTATCCTGTCCTGCATCCGGTGGACTGGAACTCTACCTGTTAGGGAAGAACTTCCTTAAGGAGACCAGAGTGGTGTTCCGCGCCAAGCACGAAGGCATCACATGGGAGGAGGAGGTTGTACCCGATAAGGAATTCCTCCAACAGGTAAGTTAAAGTCAAATACAAATCAATAAGATCATGTCGATTGTCGTACTACGTCCTCCCAACTCCCCAGACGCACCTGGTGTGTTGCGTGCCGCCGTACTCGCGGACGGACATCTCTGAGGCGGTGTGCGTGCAGCTGTTCGTGCGGTCGGGCGGTAAGGCGTCCGAGCCGCACGCCTTCTACTACACGCCGAGCGGAGCGCGCGCACTGCACTGCACGCCGCACCCCGCGCACCCCACAGGTAACCCCCCGCGCCCACACCGCCCCGCCTACCGCGCCCCGCGCCGCCCCCTCTTCTATTCATATGATTCGACTACCACGTTTTTTTTAACATTTCCCAGGCGTCGGTTATTATTTTAACTTATTTTTTTTTGGTCTCGCAATTTTAATCAGGTCAATTAGAAATTTGATTATTAATATATAATAATAAATTGGAAAACTGAACAAATATATATCGCTCATTATTTCGCGGGTCGTTACTATTTCTATGAATTTTTATAATATCAATAGAGTATGTCTTAGAATGTAGCATGAGAACACTTTACTAACATAGTACTGTAACGTTATGCTTATATGTGGACTAATGTTTAAATTGCGTATGTTGGGTTCCGTCATAGAAAATTAATATATATATATATATATATATATATTATATGTATATCACTTTATATCTATTTATATTGAAATAAATTATTGCTGTACTTATTTCGATGTAATGCGATGCTTTAAAATATTATTCAATGGTGCTTTGAATATCATTGCTATAGTGTATCCCTCACACTAAACTTTAAATATTTATTCATTATATGACTGGTTTGATAAATTGATTTATTTTACGAGTTATCAAACGGTAGCATAATATTTGTTAACAACATTAAAAAATGATTAAGATTGATAACCTACTAATGCTCATCGATAACTCGAAGCAATAACGTTTAGTGTGAGAGGTGATATAACATGAATACACAAAGTCAACATATGAAATGAGATACCTATATATATTTGAATGTATGCGTTTCAGATTCTATAAATATTGAAGTTCATTGACCCCAGCCTCGTCGAGGTCACTGACCCCAGTCTCTGTGTATTCATGTCGATCTAACCGCCTGTGTTAACGCGTAACACTTTGTAACGTGATTATGAGCGGTGGACGTCGCTGTTTTGTTTATTTATAGTGAAGTTTGGAAGAAATGACTGATGCGTATATGCGTACTGTTTCTTTCCCGTCTGTTCAAGCTAGGTCTGTCTAGGTAGAGAGGTCGGCCGCCGCCCGCCGCCGCCGCGCCCCCCTCTACGGTACTGACACGCACACGCACACGCACGTACACCCACGCACATACCACATACGTACACATTCACTGATTATTTTTTTAAACTTATGACTGTCTTATCTTTCCGTTTAGTTCAACTTACACAATTACCGACGACCAAGGATATTATTTTGAAATTACGACTGTTTCATTTTTCGGTTTAGTTCAACACGTACACTTACCGATGACTAAGGATATTATTTTGAAATTACGACTGTTTCATTTTTCGGCTTAGTTCAACACGTACCTACACTTACCGATGACTACGGATTATTTTGAAATTACGACTGTTTCATTTTTCGGTTTAGTTCAACCCGTACACTTACCGATGACTAAGGATTATTTTGAAATTACGACTATTTCATTTTTCAGTTTAGTTTAACACGTACACTTACCGATGACTAAGGATATTATTTTGAAATTACGACTGTTTCTTTTTTCGGTTTAGTTCAACACGTACACTTACCGATGACTAAGGATAATATTTTGAAATTACGACTTTCATTTTTCGGTTTAGTTCAACACGTACACTTACCGATGACTAAGGATATTATTTTGAAATTACGACTCATTTTTCGGTTTAGCTCAACACGTACGAGTACACACTTACCGATGACGAAAGATATTGTTTCAAATTTACGACTGTTTCATTTTTCGGTATTTAACACATATTAAAAAAATCACTTGATTATATAAATTGTACATTTAAGAACATAATTGAATATTTTGAAATGTGAAATTGAATTTATTGATTGTTTCCGTAAATGTGAGACAAGAAAACAAAAGTGATGAAATTATAAAATTTCTGAGGACGACTTGGTGGACCATTAAGATACAAAAGAATTAATGCAAAAATAAAATTAATCCGCAAGTAAATAGCTTACGTCCCATCCTTTTGAACAAATTCAAGATAAAAAAATGAATTATTTTATATTATAGAAACACAAAAACATTTACTGTTAATAACAAACAGATAGACAGACACGTCGCTTATATCTTTTGACTTTTGGATCAAGTTTCGAAATGGATAAGATCAATCTACAATCCGTCCAGCGTAAGAAGATTTTGTTCATATTATCAATGATAATAATAAAATTCCATTGTTTCCCTTTTTCCAATCGTAGCTAAAAATGAGAAGAGACAAGATGAGAGGACTTTAGAAGATCTTAACACCGTTTAGAACTTTGGACTCCACATTAAAATTTAAGTGCTTGTTATATATAAGTTACCTGTGCTTGAGGCAAACGATATGTTAAGATGAAGAAGCTATTTGAATATGAACTCACATAATTTAATATCTCCAACAAACAAAACAGAAGCACACATTACAATTGTATAATTAATTAATGACAAACTCATTCTACACTCTACCTCACTATACATAAAACTCACAATGCAGCGACACGACCTACCCAGACCACACTCCCCACACGTAGCTAGTTGCCCTTCGTGCCAACAACGTAATTATTTGTCTTCATATTTAAAACACTACTACTAAATCCATTTCAGACTAATATCTTAATACACTTGCACTGTACATGTTTTAACTCCTTTTATAATAGTGTTATAATTTGTTTTAGTGAATAGAACTATTCGTCTTTTTTATCCCTTGCCCGAGAAAAATTGTAAAAAGAAGTTATTTTAAAAAGATATCCATCTAATACCACGACATACAATCATTCACAATAGTTACATCGACCGCTTGTCAAATATAAATATAAGTATGGATGCAGACAAAAGAACAAATTAACAGTTTTATAAAACTAGAGTAAACTGGACCGTCGAGTCTATCCGCGACACGAAATGGATTTAGTAGTCGGGCACGCAGCTAGGTGGCCCGAGGCGGCAGGGCTGGTGTAACGCTCGGTGTGCGCAGGTGAGGAGCGCGGCCCGCCCCGCCTCATGCCGCCGCCGCACGTGCCCCCGCGCCGGCCCTCGCTGCTGCACGACGCGCACTCGCCGCTGGGACTCAAGAGCGAGGTACGTACACCTCCTCATCCCCCTTCCTCACTCTCGAAACATCACTCGAACATGTTTTGAACCGGGGTCAATGTCGCGTGTGTGTGGTCAGGTGGCGGACGAGTCCAGCCAGCACTCCCTGATGGATGGCGACTGCGAGGCGGATGCGCCGCTCGCGGACGACATCATGGACCTGCGCCTCAAATCGGAGACCATCTCCCGCGACCAGCAGTCACAGGTTAGCACACACTGCTCGCACGTTCTCCCACGGTTTACCATTTAATAGTTGTCGCATACTGACAGTGATTTAATTCGGTTCCGTTTATCATTTCACAATCAGGTCGGCTTCGTTGGCGGATATGACTCCATCAAACTGTCGCCGAACGCCCAGTCCCAGACCGAGTCCCGGTCAGACATCGCCTCGTTTACCCAGCAATTGCAAGCCATCCAGAACCAGGTGCAAACCGACAAAATGGTGGAGTCAGTGACGGCGGCCATCTTCAACTCAGATAACGCGGGGCAGATGTACGAGCAGCCCCACATTCCAATGAATACGATGGACACTATGCGGCTCATGTCCGCCAAATCAGGAATGAATCCGCTCGATCGGGACATGAAAGCGCTGAACTCCGAGCTCATGATGACGGGTGCCGGCATGCAGGCGTCGGTGCTACAATCCACCAACGAGCAGAGACTGATGGTGTATAACCGGGTGCAGTCCGGCCGCGAGGAGAGCTTCAACCCATTCGGTGCCATGACCAAGCTGGAGGCGACGCAGATAGAGCAGCGTCTGGCGCAGCAGACGGCGCATATGGACGCGTTGGTGGAAGACGCCATGCGCTCGGCCGGCGCTGCCATCCTGCCCGGCGACGCCGCCAAGTTAGATGAGTTAGTTAACTCGCGCGCCGACGACCACCTGGCGGGCCCGGGGTCGGCAGCGTCTAGCGCCTCGCACGCGTCCGACGTCCTGCTGAGCCCCAACGCGGCCGTGGTCCCGCACGGACCCGCTGATCTCTTGATGCCCCTGGCCACTTCCTCCATCTCGCCCGACGTCATTCTCGACCCCCAGGTGTCGCCCTCGCTGCTGTGCGACGGCTCTCAGCGCATCGTGATGCCGGCCCAGTCGCAGGACGAGCTCATGATGATGCCGGACATCCCCACGTCCGTCAAGACGCCGCCGGCCGCCGTCAAATCGATGATCCTCAATGCGGCCGCCGAAATCCTAACCTCCGACCGGGCCATGAACGCGCTGGTGACGTCGGCCATTAACACCGCCAACATCCTGACGACGGAGAGCGCGGTCGGTGTCATGGCGGCGACGGATGCCACGCCGGTGGACGAGCCTGCCGCTGAGGCGCCAATGGCGGCCATGTCGCAGGCCGTGTCGCAAGCCGTCACGCAGGCCGTGTCGCAGGCTGTGTCGCAGGCGGTGTCGCAGGCCGTGTCGCAGGAAATGACGGCGCCGGTGCAGGGGCTTACGGACATGAGCGACCAGGACCTGCTCTCCTACATCAACCCCAGCACCTTCGACCAGGGTGAGTACGACATTGACATGTACTAGTTACGGACTCTCGGACGAGAGTGTGTTGTGCGTGCGAGTGATCTTCTAGTTTTGATTTTAGTTCTCCCATGGTAGTTATAGATACATGGGATGGAAAAATTCGGTAGTTAGTGTACATATCTTATACGAAAGTTCCTCTACAAAAGGGTTCATAGAACAGAATAAAGACACGGCTGTGAGTCGTTGTCCGGACAGTTTACATGGTCTATTACCTCATCCTGAAAGTTGGATTAGTTTCGTTTGTTAATTATTCTTATAATAACTGCCACAATGCCTCGTTTTGTAAGTGTTCCTACCAACTAACTTTATAACAAAACAACTTGTGTAGAATAACAAAAGCAAAAACTCTTTATTTGCTTCAAAATAATCGAGTCATCCACACAATATACACAACACTCCTGCTTATATAGACGTACAGTTTATGATATAAGGTATGGTATACTGAATACTAACTCGGAGTCGTGTTTCAGTGTGAGGCGCCGCCGTGCCCGATGCATGTCGCGTGAACCGGGCTCAAAGCAGTTTTTATGTGAATTATTAATAGATGTCACTAGCGTAGGTTAAGGCATTATAATCTCTATGTGTGGCCGCATATGACTGGTTTTCGTGAAAATTATATAGGACGTTTGGGTCAATTAAACATGTGAGTCAGTATTACAGGGCTTATGATAATAGAATACATGCGGTAACAAACCACCAGGGGACGGATTTTATGCATTTGCAATGGAAACTCATTTACACACGAAATATCCTTTATATTTAGGTCTAGAAAATTCCATTGGTGTTTTGTTAGACGTTATGAACGATGTCCTAAAACATGTAATTGTATGTATTTTTGTGTTCTAGTTAAGTGTTGAGATGTGAACGGTTGTAAGGTTTTTATGATTTCGAATTTTATAATGTAAATAGCTTTGTATTTATGTTGTTATTGTTTGGTGCGGTGTGGCGGCCATCTTACAAACATTTGACATTAAATCAAAATGGCCGCTTTGATCAGAAACATAACCTGATCTCAAAAAGAATATGTAAACAATACGCACAAGATGACAGTTATATTTTTAGGTTATATACAAAATTAGAAAAGAAATATTAAAAATATTTTGTCGTTTGTAGTAGCCGCCATCACTGCTTGTATTAAATTTATTATGTGTACACTTGGTAACCTAAATTCAAGGTTAAGATTGTATTTTGTGTCAAGCGAACATGGGCTTCAATAATGAATTTAAAATGCACAAGAATGCTATACACTGACTTATGTATAAATGTTAGGCCTATTATCCACTGATGAGTTTCCATTAAAATAAAGTGTTCAATAGTTTTCATAAATATACATTTTTTATATATATATACAATACAACCGGGTAACTAATCAGTGGATATACGGCCTTATTTGCATTGTATAAATGTTTATTCGTAAGATAAAGGTAACATTACAATGCGATAACAGACAACAAATTTATAAACGAAAACAAAATACAGGAAAGAAATATATTTAAATGAATTATTATTTTTAACTTATCAAAAATTGTATGAATAATTTTAAGTTGTAGCTGTATCGCGATGTAATGTACCCTCAGCTTAAGGACAAGTACTGATGTGATAGAGCAAAGATTATATACATGTGGAGTTCATTTTATAATTAATATTGAATGCTACATATAAATGTGCCATTTACTAAGTGTAATGTAGAATAGATTGTCGCGATTACTTCGATGTCATCGTACGAGTGTCATGGCCGACGCTATACCTGCTACATGGGTTAACAGATTCGTAAACTTATTTATATTATATGGATACACAGGGCCGGATTAAGGGGAGGCCCCCCACAATACTGATAAAAAAATTTACAAGTCAGCAACGTTTACGTGTTTTCTCACAAACATTTTTTCCTAAGAATTTTTTTACAAACATAATGTTCTTATTATTGATACATTAAAAGGCCTTCGAGTTTCCATTTGTTATAAATTATTTGAATAATTTGACAGAAAAAATATTTGTTTTGTTTGTAAAATATTAATAATGGCCTCTACACTTCCAAATCCGGCCCTGTGAATATATTTTTAAATTTTCCAAAACATACAATAATGTAAATTGATTGCGACGAATCTGACCATATTATGTTTATTATACGAATGTTACGTGCCTTCTGTAATGTTTCGATCACCGACGTAGGGACCATCGCGAATATACAATATACACTTTACGATATATTAACATAATAACATACAAACACACACACACACAAACATATATATATATATATAACAGAGTTCTATTTTATATAATGTTAGGTATTGGCGAAATAACTATTGTGCTGTTGAATCTCTTATCACAATTATATATAATATTATATTGCGATGTCTATATTTGTATTATTATATAATAAGATAAATTCCATTATGTTTTTATAATTGAAATAATATCAGAAAGTTTTAGTATTGTTTTTAATTAAATATATATTTATATAGAACTGTTGAGGCTGTCTGTATGTTGGTGATTTTATTTAGATAATTTGTATAAAATATTAATAAATAATACGTTAGTCAAATTATATATTCTTTTGAATTATATAATATATGTAATTAAGCCATAAAACCGTTGAAAAACATCACATTTATAAAAAAATATATACCATGTTATCAGTCTTCCATTTTGTTTTATTAAAGTAATTGCATTTGAAGAGAACTGAAAGTTAATGGCGCCAACGGATATTGTGCAAGCGATTTTGTATTTAATGAAGTGGTGATAATGCTTATAACTGCGTGGAGTGCGTAGCATAGATCTCTAGTCGGCCTAAATCAATGCAACTGCAACAAAGGTTACGATGATCATCTTTATGTTATTTGTTTTGAGTAATTGATTAAATGTTATAAAAAATACGTTTTACTTTTAATAACCCTCCCCACTCTTGTGTTATTTACACAAATAAAACTGAAGTATTTGTGTCCAAATTAACAGCTTTTCACTAAATGCATGTGATAGTATATACGTTACTTACGTAAAAGCTCACCTCTGCTGTTCCGGCCAATCTCTGAACCGGCTGGATCGATTCTAATAGAACTTTCACCAACACATATGATGCTATAAGGAGTGATTTAGAGCTACTTTTAATCGTAGGCACAGGTAGTTATAAATAAATTAAATTTTAATGTAAATTCTTTATTTTAATAGTGAGAACTACTTTTATCGCTTCAATTTATCTATTTGGTAATTATAAACTATTATATTTTCCAGCAATCATACAAAGTAGATTTCTTATTGGAACTGTCTTTGTCGAAATTCGTTCCTGCAATATATCAATTTATAAATGTATTTTTAGAATAACTTTGGTTTTATTAACATCATATATAAAATAAATGTATCGACCTGGTTACTGACAAAATACTAGTTGAGGCTTGTAACAACTCTTTTTATAATTTTGTTCTAAATAGGAAAAAAATTCTTGAGGAAATAATTCTCTAAGCACCTTACTTTACCGGAGTGGTTGGAACTTGTCTTGTTTAAAATGCCTTCAAATACTATAAGACAAGGAATTGAAACAAAATCACATATTTGTGTATTAGGCGTTTAGATGTTTAATATCGTAATGTTTCATAACTTGTGTTACTCAATATAGCAAGATTGACATATTTAACTTCAATTTATTATATTAGATTGTAATAAAAAGGCGAAGGTAAAAATATTTTAATTATTAATTCGAGTTGCGTGTATTGAGTTCTTTTTTACGTTTTCGATATATATACTCGAAAAGCATTACTCTTGCTGTTTCAGTCGGTTAAGAAATATGTAGTTTCTTTCAAGACGGATTGATCGCTGGACAACAATTAACTAAGACAATCCTTGGCCTTGTGTTTTAGTACAATTATAATCTGTACTGGGACAAACGCTCGTCTAGGGGGGAGCTATCAGACTTGTTTGGCCTGAGCCTTTTAAATCTCTAGATGGGTTTAAAATTTGTACAATAAATATCTTAGTCATTTAAAATCAACGACTAGTATTGCAATTAATGCCGAGTATAGTTTTAAAGGTTAACAAAATGTGATTTTATTATAATTTCTAAAATTTTCATACTGGGATTGTTTATCGTATTTCTTGAGCTCAAAGTTCAGTCAAAATAAAATCCAAACAGATCACCACTTAATATAATTGATTCTATTTATACAAATATACATAGCAATATGTATAACCACATACAACTTATTCTCCACCGCACTTCCGTTAAAAACTATCACTTCCAGCTTTCTTACATTAAAATATTTTTATTGATAATTAAATATGATTATAATTTTATTTAAATACCTAAATACGAACATAAGGAGAATGTGCAGAATAGTACAAATATTATGAGAAGTATGGCAACCCAGGCGGGGACAGTACCTGCAACGGACACAGCGGTTACATTACACTTATAATGAGACAATTGTGGTTGTAGTTCGCAAACGTCTTACTAAATATTATTTGTGAATCACAGTAAAGGAATAGGAATTTGTGTTCTCAGAGCGTCCTTGGAACACTCGTAGCTAGATATTAATTTTGTGTGTCTTTTGGTTATTTTGACAAGTATGGTATCAATAGTCTGGACACTCACATTTGATACACAAGTGATCAGTATTGGTTCAGACTGGAAAATATATAAATAAATAAATAAATATCAACACAAAAATGGACCCCTAGATCGTTAAGGGTGATAATGTATGTATATTATATTCTGTGATATTATAATTATTATATTAATCATTATAAAAATCCCTAAAGAATCTTGCATGTTCTGTACTCTAGTAGATATGTGTAAGCAAAACGTAGGGTGTGTTTCTTCTTGTTGTGTGTGTGTGTGTTAGCGTGTGTGTATCCGTGCTGCGTGTTTGCATCTGAGTGTACTGTGTATTAATGCGTGCGTGCGACTGACTAGGATAGGGCAGCGTGTGCACGACGAGCCTGTTGTCCACCGATATGGAGAGCAGCGCCGCCTCGCTGGTGGCGGCCAGGGCGCCCTTGCGCGCCCACTGCAACCCCGTCACGAACATGCCGTGGGCGCCGTTCACGTGCAGCACGCGCTGGAACATGAGGACATTGTCAGACAAGCGGGGTGCTTCAGTGCTCTGTGCACCTTAGGGCTCCAACCCCCACCTGCAGGCTGAACGCGACGTATATGTCAACCGATCCGCTGAACATCGTCCCGACGCCCACGAACCGTCCGTCGTCCCTCACGGCCAGCGCGGAAAGGGACTCCGCCACCGACACCGTCCGGAGCGGGGTGGAGCCCGACCACAGCTGCAGGAGGCCCTTCGCCCTCCCCGACCGGGACAGGGGATTCGCGATCGTGAACATCCGATACTCGCCCTTTTTGTCCTCTATTAAACCAAATCTGGAAAGAAATGGGACATTTTATAGATTATAACTTACATGCTTTTGACAATTGATGGACGGAAAAGACATGGAAACGAGATCAATTGCAAAATAGACATTCCCCAGATACACACTTCCGATTATGGTAATGCTACAAAGATAACAATTGACAAAATAATGGATATAGAGAATCGTTCTTAAATATAAAATAAAAAATGAATATATAATAAAATAATTAAACAAAATGGACATAAGCATTACATCACTACAGACCAATCTACTGATGAAGGAAAGTAGCTGTACTTTTATATTGTTATTATCAGGAGACTCAAAAGCTATAATAATTTGATGCACACTGTGTCTGTCAACTATGAGGCGCTGGAATTATAAAAACAGCAACGGACACCAAATAACGAAGAGTTATCAAAGTGCACTCCAGAACAAAGCTCATTAAAGTGAGATAGAAGATATCTTTTCTCACCGGCACCGTCGGAACAGGTACCGGTTGGGTGTCGTGGCTCCAGAGGGGGCTGGGCCCGGGGGGCGGCACTCCAGCGACAGGCGGGGAGGCCCCGCCCCGTGCGTCGACCACACCAGGGCGAGGCCATCCTTCGCAATGCTCACCAGTTCGGTGCTACACGGACTGAAATCCAGGTCGTCCAGCTGGAATAATAGAGAACAAAATCGTTATATATCATAGACAAGCTTTGAGATAAAATCTCACTTTACATTAAAAAATAATATAAACTTAATAACTTAGCAGTTTAAAGATATTTATAATTGGGCCTACTATAAATATTTATACAAATCTATTATTTATGAAATATGTCTTCATTTATATATAAAAAGTCTCTTTGTACATGTCTATGTGTGGATCATAAGCATACTTATTAAGTGATAACCCTTTTTTTAACTACTAATTTAATATAATAGAATCACAGATACCTCTTTGGTGTGACCTTCTAAAACAAATAAGAGTTGCATTTTTGGAAAGGACCAAACTCTGACTTTGCCGTCAACTCCTCCCGTAGCCATCAATTTACCATCTTGACTGATTGTTACCACCCTCTGCAAAGGATCCTTACTGAAAATTATGTAAGTTAGATATTAGTAAGTTATTATCTATCTTAAATTGTAACTGTTATTGTCAGATTTAAATATTTAACTTGAAACATCTATAAATTCCTTATATTTATTCTAAAACAAAATCTTGTATTTAAGGTATATAGTTTAAGCTTTACATTAAATTGTTAATGTTTTATATGTAGCCAATAGCTATAAAGACTAATTAATGGTGATAATTTCTTTAACTTCCTTGTATTTACTAACCCAAAATCAGTCTGCACGCTATCACAAGGTCTTATTTCAAATGACATTCTTTTTTCTGTTCCATTGTTTTTAGATATGTTGTCATTTTCGGAGACTGTTCGTCGGCGACGCACCAGACCGTTCTCGGCGCGGAAGCTGCCGCGACGCATCTCTGCAGGATCCACCATTCGAACATTTACTTTATACAACTGGCAGTGACTCTCTTGCCCCGCGGCGAGGTAGATACGATCCTCCACATTTTGTACCGAACATGTCATCACCACGTTCGGTCCGGTTTCATATCTCATCACCTCTTCGGCCACAAATTTGGTTCCATTATGAGATAGCTCAAATATTTCCTGAAAGCGTATTGCTTAGAAAATGTAAACAGCAATAATATCAGTAGAATAAATTTGCTGACGCGTGTCTAAATCTAGCTTAGTGAACTTGCATGTTTTCCACATTAAATCAATGTCACTACTTACGAAACCATTTGCTACGCCAGTGTTTGACGCCCCACCACCTCCAGCAACGAGAACATGACGATCCGTGAGGGTTTGAAGCGTGTAAAGGGGAAAATCCACTTTTGCAAGTAAACCATCACATCTATTACGAGACATGTTGACTTATAACATTGAGATTCTGCTTTTAGCACGGGCACGCACGAAAAGAAGAAGTTTGCAGTTACTAAATGTGGTCAAATAAACATTTTTACCAGCAGTAATCACTAAATAATTAAAATAATATATTTTATAGAGTACGATTAAAAACTAAACATATGACTTAACTGGTAATTTCTCAACTTCCAACATGACAAAAGTCAACTTGACAGCTGTAGCAGTATTTTACGAAGACAGCTAACTATAAATTGTCAATTTTGACCAAAAACAATTGTAGACCTTGCTTAATTTAAAAAGACGCGTCCCACTGATGTATAAAAACAAATTAAAAATATGTACTTAGCAACATATAAAAACAATTGCAATTGCTGAATCAGTTGCAAGTTATCGCCAAAAAACCGTCAGCATGTCCACGAAAAAGGATGTATAGTGACGGAAAAATAAAAACTTTTTTCACTTATCGTATTTTCTACCCAATAATCCGCGGATTATGTGATAAGAAATCTCTCTTTTTTTTAAGATGAGGATTATAGGTCCCCGCGGATAATCTGTCGAATTTTTTTCAATAACAAAATTACAAATATATTTTCCTGACGGAAAATGCAAATCAGTCAGTCAAATCTTTGTCGCCAATTGAGGGCAGCACCTCAAATAAAAATCTGAGGATAATGCCGTTTTCGGATATTAATATTTTTATTTTTATTATTAATTTATGTTATTTATTATTTACGTATAATGATTATCAATTTAAATTATCTACTATTATTATTAATATATCAGCTTATATTATTATTAATGTTATAATTTATTACAAAATGTTATATTGTGTAGCTCGACACAAAATTTTATCAGGTAATATTTATTTTGAATTGATATACGTCTTTATTTCCACTTTTTAGAACTGCGATCTCTAAATATATATGACGGCGCCGCTAATGACATTTGCAATTCTTAGTTTTTGACGTCGGCAACAGGATGACATAACGACAAATGACAGCTGTCATTCTAGCGGAACGTCAGATGAGTGGCAGCGAGGCGGCCATCGCCCTTTCCCGTGTGGACAACCGCCTGCGCACCACGCTCACGACGAATCGCTTGTTACCGACGCAATCGTTAATTATTATAATTGTAATTCATGTCTGCTAGATCATTAATGCCTTTAGAAAGTTAGTTGATTTGTTATTTTGTGATTTAAGTGAATCGTTAAGTGTAATTAAATAACTAGAAACCATTTTGGGACTTTTTGTCATATAACATACGTAAATAACTATGGATAATTCTGAGAAAGACCATCCTGAGTCCATATCAGAAGTGGGATCGAACGAACGTCAAACGGAAAATATGCAATCTGCGGATAACCTCATGGCGACAAGATTGCTTTCAAACATGGAGTCTATGTTATCCCGAATAATTGCGATATCGCCACCGGCTACCGCTGTAAGTACTCACACTGTTAAACTTATTGAATTTAACCCTGACGATCCAGAGGCGGATATTGAGGGTTGGTGTAATGTCACTGAGATTATAGTGCAAGAAAAACATCTTGAGGGTGTGGATTTGCTTATGGCACTCACAAAGGCACTTCAGGGTCGCGCTGCGACTTTCTTAACAAAAATAAACCTTAAAGAATTAAAATGGAGTGCTGTTAAAGAGACTTTGTTAGCAAGATTCGCTAAGCCCAAACTCATACAAGACCATTTTGATGATATTTTAAAATTTCAAATCAGTGTTAGAGAAACCGCGCCAGAGGCTGCGATGCGTTTATGGAACTTGATCGAGCGTATACCGAAAGTTGAATTACCTGAAGAGGTTATTACAGGATTCGTAGTATCAGTGTTATGCCAAAAGGACTATGTTATACGCAGGGAGTTAACTACACATATGATTGCTACTCGCGCTCAATTATTTCGGATTCTCAGTGGTATATCACTGAAGCGACGATCAGATGTTAGCAATGAAAATCAAGAGCCTGACATGAAGCGGCCTCGGATTGACTTGAGGTTTCCCGGAAAATGCCATTTCTGCGGGTTGTCTGGTCATAGACAAGCTGACTGTAGAAAGCGTAAGGAAGATATCAACGCCGGGAAGACCCAGAATCAATCAAGCTCTGCTCCTGCACGTAGTCAAGACAATTCAACAGTTTCCTGTTACACGTGTGGAAAGCGTGGTCACATTTCTACAGTCTGCCCAGAAAAGAATATTAAGGACGGGATTGAACGAAGGGAAGTCAACCTTTGTGGACATCGACTTTCAAGATCTACCTTAGAGACATCTACCGGTGAGAAATTTCCATTTTTATTTGATAGTGGATCGTCTTGTTCTCTTTTGACTGATAGTATCCGCGATCGGTTTCCGGGCATTGTACACAATAATCTTGTTTATCTGACCGGTATAGGACATAATGAAGTACAGTGCACTTCACAAATATTAAGTACAGTAAAAATCGGTGATATATCTGTTGACCTTTTATTCCACGTCATACCTGATTCAGTCATTTCTATACCAGTTATTGTAGGTAGAGATATTTTAAATGAGGGTTTTCGCGTAACAATAGATGATGACAAACTTATATTCAAGACCAAAGAGCGCACCAACTTTTGCGAAGCTACAGCGGTAGGTTTTGATATCTCCTTAATAGATACAGATTTAGAAGGGGAGGATAAAATATTGCTATCAAAAATAATTAATAAATATTCGGATTATTTTATTGACAGTCAACCTACTAGGCGCGTTAAAACAGGGCAGTTAGAGATTAAATTGATAGTTCCTCATAAAGTAATTCGTAGATCACCTTACCGCCTAGCACCCGTAGAGAAAGAAATAGTCCGCGAAAAAGTAAAACAACTGTTAGATGCAGGTATCATCCGCGAGAGTTCTTCCCCTTTCGCTAGTCCAATACTCCTTGTGAAGAAAAAGGATAATACAGATAGGATGTGCGTTGACTATCGGGAACTCAATGCAAATACACAACCCGAGCATTATCCTTTGCCCCGCATTGAGGAGCAGATAGATCAACTTACTGGTGCTAATTACTTTTCTTCATTGGACATGGCCAGTGGATTTCATCAGATTTTGATTCACCCTAATTCAACTCATATGACAGCATTTGTAACTCCGGAGGGTCAATACGAGTATCTCGCGATGCCTTTCGGTTTACGCAATGCACCATCAGTTTATCAGAGATGCATCACAAGAGCTCTGCATGACCTCAGTGATAGACCTCTTATATATATGGATGACGTTTTGTGTTATTCTCCTAATATATCACAGGGTTTGGAGCGTCTTGATAAAACGTTGAATGCCCTAACTTTAGCAGGGTTTTCATTTAATCTTAAAAAATGTAAACTCATGAAATTAAAAGTAGAGTATTTAGGTTATTCTTTGCAGTCTGGCGAAATCAGACCAAACTCTCGTAAAATTCAGGCATTAATTGAGGCACCCCCGCCAAGTACAGCTACACAAGTTCGTCAATTTCTTGGTTTAGCGTCATATTTTAGAAAGTTTTGTCGGACCATTGTACCCGTTAAGTAAAATAAAAGGACCTATTAATTGGACTGCCAGACATGAAGAAATCCGTAAAAATATCATCAAAATTCTATCATCGGAACCAGTTCTTACGATTTTTAATCCAGAATTGCCTGTAGAGTTGCATACCGATGCTAGCGCTGAGGGTTACGGGGCTATAATGATACAGAGGAGAGATAACTTACCTCACGTTGTAGAGTACTTTAGCCGGCGTACATCTGAAGTCGAATCTCGCTACCACTCGTACGAATTAGAAACCATGGCCGTTGTACGTGCAGTGGAGCATTTTCGGCATTATTTGTACGGCCGACGTTTTGTAGTTTACACAGATTGCAACTCGCTGAAAGCATCTAAATCAAAGATCGATCTGACACCCCGTGTGCATCGTTGGTGGGCTTTTCTACAAGCCTACGACTTTGACATTGTCTACCGCGAAGGTCGTAATATGGAACATGCCGACTACCTTTCTCGTAATATTCAGCCGGATGTAGTCGCATCTTCTTCCAAAACACCCGCAGTAAAATGTGTCCAATTCGTTGAATTACATCAAGGATGGCTGTCGGTTGAACAACAACGCGACAGCGAAATCCAAGACTTGATCACAAAGCATACTAATAACGATTTTCCGGACTCCGTAGCACAAACGTACGACGTTAGGGACGGTATTTTATATAGGAAAATTGAGCGCAACAAAACCACTTCTTGGTTACCGGTTGTTCCACGTTCTCTAATATGGACACTTATTAACCACGTCCATAACGAAATCCAACACCTTGGCAGTGACAAAACCTTAGATAAACTCTATGAACAATACTGGTTTCCGCAAATGTCCAAATTTTACTAAATATGTCCTGTTAGAGCACACATTATCAATAAATGCTAACAGCGCAGTGCAAGCCTTATCAAGAGCTGTGTGCCTTTTCGGGGCTCCTAAACGCATCATTTCTGATCAGGGTAGATGTTATGTTAGTAATGAATTTAAAAACTTTTGTAAAACTCATAAAATAGACCTGCATTTTATTGCAACCGGCACAAGTAGGGCAAACGGACAAGTTGAGCGTGTTATGCGAACGATAAAAACCTTGCTCACAATAGTAGAGAACGATCCAAATAAAACATGGCGCGATGAGTTAGGCAGTATTCAATTAGCACTCAATAGTACAAAATCGGCTGTTACTAAATACTCTCCTACGGAACTAATGTTTGGCATACGTGCAAACTCTTTAGGCATGTCTAAGATATTATCACATTCTGAAGACCACAATATTCGATCAGATTTAGAGTGTGTTCGAAAAAATGCATCAGATAATATTGAAAAGGCCGCGGCGGCGGACACTCTAAGATTTAATCGTCAACGCGCCAACATTATACCATTCACTCAGGGAGATTATGTTTTTATTAAGAATTGTGAAAGAAATCAAACCAAGTTAGATAGGAAGTTTAGGGGTCCATTCGTTATAACCTCCGTATTGGAGAATGACCGGTACGAACTAAAAAGTATTAGTGGTTCTCACCGCACTTATAAATACGCACACGAGTTTTTGCGTGCAGTACCTAAGGGGCACGCCGGTTTACTGGAAGTCACTACCACTCTACTGAATGATGACGAGGCCGAGACGGCGGCAGAAGATGCCCAGAATTCACAATTTAGTAGTAGTCATGTTATATCACCGCGAAACCAAATCGATGAAAGCGATAACTTAGATATCAGAAATGAAACACTGGGTGTAGACTCCGACACTGCCTCGGCTAATTCTGCAACCCTAACCGCTGGTTCTGATACGCTCAGTGTCTACTCCGATCCCGAAACGTTAGATGTACAGTGTGAAGTCGAAATTCATACTCAGCAAGATTGTTCATAAATAATAGGTAAGTATGTGTCGCTATAATAATATATGGAACTGGTCGAAAGGACAGAGTAGTCCGGTTCATGTCGCTTTTACGGCTGATCGAAGGGACACTCTCGTCCGGTCCATGTTTCGGATTATTGGGGTTGTATAATTGGCAGAAGATATAGTGTCGTCCGGTCCATGTAGCTGGTCGAAGGGACACACTTATCTTGTCTGTGAATCGGTGAAAGGGACAGTGCAGTCCGGTCCTTGCCCTTGAGGCTGGTCGAAGGGACACACTCGTCCGGTCCGAATTGTGTGTATGAAATAATAATTGAAAGGCGTCATCCGGTCCTTTACGTGAAAAGGTCGAAGGGATACGTGATAGTTGATAGATAGTTGATAGTTTCTACTGTTGTGCTTCTTGGATGCTGCACTTTTTGTCAGGTTGGACGAGTTGATAATCAGAGAATAAAATTGCCTGTTTCAGAACAACGCTAGAATTACGCCCGAGGACGGTCGAATGTCAGTCTGGCCGTGACGGCGCCGCTAATGACATTTGCAATTCTTAGTTTTTGACGTCGGCAACAGGATGACATAACGACAAATGACAGCTGTCATTCTAGCGGAACGTCAGATGAGTGGCAGCGAGGCGGCCATCGCCCTTTCCCGTGTGGACAACCGCCTGCGCACCACGCTCACGACGAATCGCTTGTTACCGACGCAATCGTTAATTATTATAATTGTAATTCATGTCTGCTAGATCATTAATGCCTTTAGAAAGTTAGTTGATTTGTTATTTTGTGATTTAAGTGAATCGTTAAGTGTAATTAAATAACTAGAAACCATTTTGGGACTTTTTGTCATATAACATACGTAAATAACTATGGATAATTCTGAGAAAGACCATCCTGAGTCTATAAATATGGCTTCAGAATTAGATGAATCTATTTATTGCTATACTTTCCGCCAATAGATGGCAGTACTTGATTGTTGTAGAAGCGATAAAACCAACCATATTATAATATTTATGCTTTAGCCTATCAGAACTTTAAAAAGTGTAAATACCATTTAGCCATTTTTTTTAATTGAAAATTTCTGTTGATTTTGAACTGCGCTCGTGTTCTGCTGCTTTTATCAGAGAGTTATTGAGAAAGCAGAAGAAGTAATAAACCGTGAAGCTGCTCGGATATTTCAGAGTCAAACATCAAGCTAGCAACCACATCCGGGAGCAAGGTGATATCGTTTTTTGAAGCTGAAAGGTTTATCTATAAGGAACCGCGCCCCAGATAAATTACCTGATACAACGCTCCCAAGGTGGTGCGCGTTATAATCGCATAAAAATAGAGATGTGAAATCGTGTTGACCTGAATTGCGTTTTTGGCTGATCTCACAACTAGAACATATACTTATACCCCTTATTATTGTGTTGTTTTGTGGATATTACACAGTACATACATTTCACTTAATGCAGTCATGAAATTATATTAAAGTTTATATTTCATTTGCTCTATAAGAAAGGTACTGCATGAAATGATATTTGAAATATTTTTTAAACTATCCTGTTACATGACGAAATGTGATATTAAAGTTGTTTCAGTATCCCTGACACAAGTTGTATTTGAAATTTCTAGAGAAATAACCTTCTTAATTATAAGGACAATAAATATTTTAATTAATCAAACTGGATATAGAGTTATAATATTTTAACTTTGTATTACTCAGTTTTTATCTATGAGAGAAATAACATGTCGATAATGTGGTTTGCAGAACATACGCCATTAGTAGGTAGGTACAGTTAATAATGTAGCCAAATTTTCGAAATATTAGGTGTTCCAGTCCTTAAAACACAGCCAGAGTTGATCAGGCGAAGAGAAGAAATCTACACCCGTATGAAATCTCCAAAAAACAACAATTAAGGCACTAAAAGAAACTGGAAACTGGAAAAGAAAGTTTTTACAACTTGAACGATACAATCGTCTACCACAGTGACACCTAGTGAGGTTTGTTATCTTCAATCACGCGCATGGACACTTTCTGTACGATAGATGCCGCTACTTTCAATACAAAATATTTTAATCAGTCGTTGGTGCAATCGAAAAAAATATGTCGATATTTATACAATACATGCAGGGGCGTAGGAACGAAATTTTTACTGGGTGGGCAGGTTTGAAATCGTACCCCCCCCCCCCCCCTAGTTTTTAATAATGTCAAAGAAAAAAAAGTTCTATGATAAAGATGAGTCATCTCATCCGCCCAAAATAGAAAAGGTCCATTTTGTCGTGAAAAGCGACCTTTTTGCCTCTAAAATGGTCTTGAACAAATTTCCATTGAAACAATAAATGTTCAATTTCAAAATTTTAATCCTTTGAACAAAAAGCATGGGTGGGCAATGCCCACCCTGGGAAATTTCTGGATGGGCAGCTGCCCACCCTGCCCACACGGTTCCTACGCCCCTGAATACATGCTATATGCATAATAAAAAATATATACTTACGAAAAATTTGACTAAGATACTCAAAATGTGAAAAAAAACGTACCAGATATTCGGTACTCTTATCAGTTTTAATACTTAATAAAAACATATTTGAGAATTACCAATGCAGCAAATTATTGGTAACGTTAAAAATTTTAATAATGGTGTATTAGTTATATCAATAGTCATCAAATATCAACATCGTACAAAAAAAAAGGCAATTCGAGATTAAAAATATCGATTAAAAAATCGATATTGTATAAGAAAGGGCAACTTTCTTATTATGTAGTTTTAACAATGCTATGACGGGTCACCCTGATTACACGTTGAAACTTGAAACGTAATGGTGTGCATATAAATTGTGAATACTATCTATAATACAGTAGTTAGGGTTCTACAGTGCTGTTGTTTTGTTCTCTACTTAGTCTTATATTAAGTTACTAAGTGCTATGGAGTCTGATCCGAGGAATTGGCGGCTAGATTGCAAGACGTCACAACAGCGAGGTCTGCTCTTTCTTCAAACAGGCCAATGGTGTGATTGCAAGTTTGTGGTAGGCCCTGAGCTTAACCAGGATATCGTGTTTGGTCATAAGGTTGTTCTAGCAATGGCATCACCGGTATTTGAGGCTATGTTTTACGGTGTAATGGCAGAGAGTAACGAACCAATACGAATAGTTGATGTCCAGAAAGACGTCTTCAAGACCTTTTTGCAGTAAGTGATTATTAAAATTTATGTGCTTTCCTCGCATTGTTTCACTGGAAATGTTGTCTAATGTCTCTCGACTAAACACTTTTAAGCAAAGTTGAATATAATTTGTTAATTTCAAACTTAAAGAAAACAAATTTCAGCGCAGTAAAACATAAGTTTTTACACTGCGGTAGATAAAGTTACATGTTTTTTAATTTGGTCGTAGTTCTAAAAAGAAATTAATCTAAGTATTAAAATATTAATTGAATAAGTAATGTATTCGATTATATGTTATATACATTTTATTATTTGTTAATTAAAGTATCACTGCTGCTGCTACATTTCACGTTGTAGTTTTTTAACACTAAACCTACCGACAATTCTTGTATACCTGTTCCTACGGCACGCCTTCAAAATGACCGGTAATTAAGTTATTTTATTATATAACGCAGGTAATATTGGAAATAACTAAAAGTAAAGCGTATAGAAAATATTATATGCATATTCCAAGAATTGTCATGTAGTTTGATAACGATATTATAAAGTTTAAAAATGTGTAAATTTTACAAAAGTTTAAGAACGGTCAATTTGACCGGTACTGGTAGGTTTAATGTTAATGTTGAATATTATATAAGAAATCAGGCTCCCGAATGACTAATTGATTTGGATTAACTGCGCTAAGCGTGACACAGTAAACCGAGTTAGCACAATTGCGCCGCGCAGAACACACCACCTCCCATTAGTAAGACCTTAACGTTTTCCAGATATATTTATACAGGCAATATAAATATCAGTACAATTGATATAGCCTGTGAGTTATACTATGCAGCAAAGAAGTACATGTTGCCACATCTGGTCAAGCAATGTACTGAATATTTGGTGACTAACCTGTGTCCTAATAATGTTTGTAGAGTTTATGAGTTTGCTAGTTTAATGGAAGAAAATGACCTTATAAAAAAATGCACTCAGGTAATTATTGTTAAAAAATAGATTGGCCTTACTTTACGCTCGTACGATTTTGGGGTCATTAGGGATCTTATTTGAAACCGTTTGGTTGGTTGGTTGTATTTCTCATCCTCAGAGGCAGCTTCCACTCACTGTAACACCGACGGTATTAATTGTTAACAGACCCTTAGCTTAGTGCTAAAGACCTCACATGAGTCCATTTGTCAATTAATAGTAAAGTTTTTGAGGTATTTCCAATAAAAATAATTCCAAAATTACCCATTTCCCCGCAACGGCAAAGATGTCGGGAAATGACTCCACCCCTACCCCGAAAAAGTACGAGAGTATTCTATCACAATACAGTATTACTATGATTAGATAATTTCATTAAAAAACATTGTTTACAAAACATGTCACAATACTAATGATTGGTTTGTGTTAGTCAATTATATATAATGTTAAGAATTATTTGATTTTTTAAATGTTTCTGGACATATAAAATCACTATTATTAATATTTCAGTTATTCCAAACAAAGACCAAGGAGGTTCTGAAAGACAGTAGTTTTGAAGAGGCAGAACTTGATACAGTGATAACTATTTTCTCTTTAGACACACTCAATGTTGACAGTGAACTTGATCTGTTTGAAGCTGCTTTAAGGTACTATATTGAAAGAAGAATATTAATAAGGAAAGACTTTAAAATATAAGGGGAATGTTTTCATTTTATATTAAAATTACAATTGTTCCCCTAGGTATGAAACAGCAATGGAAAAAAGAAATGTCGAAAATACCACTCCATCCACTGAGGGTCCATCTGTTGGTGAAACTCTTCACAACAGTCTTCAATCTTCAACTCCACAGGTTACTCCACAGGAACAGTTATCACAGCCATACAATAACATAGTTCGAGGATCAAGTATTTTTTTTCTTTATTGTTTTTACAAATGTATGCAATAGATCTAAATGTGAATTAAAGGTTTTTAGTTTCAATAAGTGTACCATGTTAGTAGTCACTATACGTCAAATGAATTGTTATTGTTTAAAGGTAGACAACATTCGTGGCGGTACTGAAAGTATTCCCGACGGTGTGGATGCTGTTGGAACAACCAACCAAACAGATAAACCATTAGGTAAGGAACAAAAAAAAATTCATATCGAAACATAACACATATTTTTCCTGTCTAATAATTTCAAACGATTCAATTTATTACAGATTTCTATATATTTCAAGAACCATGCACTTTGATTTAAATGCAACTCGAAGGCGAAATGTTAGTGTATGGGACATATTTTTTTAAAAGAAAGACAGATTGGTTTTATGCACAGACATTTTTTAACTGTATCTTCAAAAATAATCGGCTATTTGCAGTTAAAGTCAAAATGGCCACTGTTTTTAAAGTAAGGCGTTTACTTGACGCTTGTTGACAATAGACATACATTGTTCCATAAAAGAATATTAATACAATGAATTATAATAAGAGGTTACTTTACTTGTTTTCCTTGTGGTCATAACTATGATATTCAAATATATACTGGATTATATTCTAAACTTCTCTGATGGCTCTCTTTTATTAATAAGTGTATAACATAGAGTATAGAGTAATGACAATATTGACGAAAAGGATATCAACACACACACACACTTGTGAAATGGATAAGAAATAATGTGAAATAGTGTTGGAAAAGTATAATAAAAATTATCTAATAATGTCTATAAATAGTATCGCTCAATATTATTTTGACATGTACAGTTTACTACATATTTAAAAAAATAAAAGTGTTGTTTTGAATTAAATAATATAATTAAAGTGATGTCATGTTTCACAAATTAGGCCTTCTCACATACACGCATTATCTTGCGCGGTGCACCGATAGATGGGCTTAGCAATACCATGTCGTCAACGTAACTGATGTTATTAACGCAAACGCCTCCCCACATGGCAGCAGATATTGCTATTTTCGACCTCACCAAGCAATCCGTTCATGTAAAGGTTAAATAGACGAGGCGAGGTCAGGCTTCCTTGTCTCACCCCGCACTCCAACCCATACATTTCCGAGTGCGCGCCTTCCCATTTTACCACATTACGCTGGTTGTGGTCCCAATATTGCAAAGCAAATGTTACTTCCCAGGGTACATCCGTTTCCTTCCTTAATTTGTTCCATAATATAGCTAACCTAACCTAAATAGTAAACGATCGTTTCCTTTTGACTTAAGCTATGTCATCATCTCTCCCCTCAGATACAAAAAAGAAGCCGTCTATTCGCAGCGCAGTAGAGAAGATCCGTTTCCTGACGCTGTCCCTGACGCAGTTCGCGGAGGGCCCGGCGCGCTCGCGGCTGCTCAGTGACAGCGAGGCCTTAGCTGTAATCATTCACATCGGAAATATGTACACGGACATGCCATATCCGCCTGGCTTCTCCTCCTGCAGGGTGTCTCGGAATGATTAAGTTTTTGGTTTTGGAAATCATAAATCAAGAAACTAAGTAATAAAATTGATATTCGTGGACAAATGAAACGCAGATATGCATGGTCTTTATTTACTGATACTGTATTTATTTACATGGTATATATTTACTGATATCACCCTCTTAAAGATAGCCTAACTCCTAAACTGGCCTCTCCTGACTATGCATCGCCTACGTCTGCATCTTGGATATCTCGAAGACCATTTTAAGGTTCCAATAGGTTGGTATCCATTCAGTGGGATTCGTTACATTAAAGTGTTGAGATATGATAGTAACGCCTACACTTTCCCAAGCATCACTTTCAAGACTAACAAAAATCATCACATAGCTGAAATAGTCATTCAGTCTGCAAATCATACAACATCTCATCATCATTTTACCATAAATCGTACCACACACACATATACACATACAGGATAAGGGCCTCTTATGCCCGGGTATAGTTTGCCTGTTGGTTCTTCTGCAATAATGAAGTTCGTTCGACACTGGTGCAACTCCCGCCGCGCCTCCCGATTTGGAGTAGTCTTCTATTGCTACATCACGGAGAAGAGTACTAATTACTGGCGTCAAAGCGTCAACACCAATCAATAGGTTCCGAGCGGATATTTGGGTGGTCTTCTGCTTCATAATATTAATGCTTCGTAAGCTGTGAAGGGCAACATATTTTAGTAGCGTACCCCTAAATGTATCCCCTGAAATAACTGGATAGTTCTAAAAATTCTGTGCCTGTTTAACGTTTTGTGGAGCTGGTGAGTCTACGAGAGCCTTTAGCTTAGTAGTTATCGGTCTAACCTGACCTTCACTAATAAGCTTACATAAATATTTAATCTCTGTTGTTAAAAATACGTACTTACGGAGGATGACAGACAAACCCGCACTTGTCAGGATTGTCAGTACATACTCGTCTACCGGACGTGGACAGCCACACGCCCTCTTTGTTGGATCTTCTGCTGACTACACATCCAGAAAAGTACCAGGTCACTGTCGAGGCTCGCTTAGAGTCCTCTGATCACTATCTGGTACGGAGTATAGTGGCAATTCAACGTCCGACTAGAGTTCTGAAGAGGATATATAACCGTGCCTCCAGATTCTTCAAACGGCAAATCGCCAGAGCAAAGTTCAAGCATGTCGTCAAAATTGGGTATCATCTGGCAAGATATACGCCTTTCACGCGCAAATTCTGGGCGATTTCTAAGGCCATTCTGGGCAACTTTAGCCAGCTGACCCTACTGCCTTTGCACATGGGGAATGGCTCTCTGGCCGACATGGCCAAAAAGAAAGCCGATCTCTTGGGCACTCTTGTTGAATCCACCTTGACCTTGGACGCCCAAGGGAAGACACCGCCTATCATCCCGCGATGTCAGAGCTCAATGCCAGAGATAATGTTTCGGCAAAAAACTATCCGGAAGTCTTTGTTTTCCTTGGACGTTCATAACTCGAGTGGGTCGGAAGGCCACACCTGGAGTACTGTTCTCATCTCTGGTCCGGGTCACCCCAATATCAGTTTCTACCATTTGACCCCGTACAACGGAGAGCCGTTCGGATTGTCGAGGTACCCGGTGCCCTGCGAACGGCTGGACTCTTTGGTATTACGTAGAGACTTGCTTCTTTCTGCGTCTTCTACCGCATTTACCATGGGGAGTGTTCCGATGAGCAATTCGATCTGATGCCTACCGCCTAATTTCTTCACCGCACAGCGCGCCGTTGCCTCCAATACCATCCGTACCACTTGGATGCGTGGCGATCCCCCACTGTGCGGTTCTCAAGAACCTTGTTGTCCACGTACCACTTGAATGTGACACAAACTCCCTTCGGCGGTATTTCCAGATCGGTCTGACATGGATTCCTTCAAAAAGCATATACTCCTATCTCCAAGGCCGTCAACGCTCTTGTGAATCCTCGGATGTTGCAAGAGTTCATGGGCGGCGGTGATCACACATCAACGGTGACCCGAAAGCTCGTTTGCCCTCTTGTAACATAAAAAAAAACATTACGCAGCAATTGGATACCATTGGACACCGTTTCGCTTATTAGGAGAAGGACGTGATGAATATAAACGTTGATTTAAACACATTCACGCCGGTAATGTGTTGAAATTACCGGCGTCAATGTGTTTTCGAAGAGCCTTATTGATCAACCATTGATATATTATCGCAGAGTTGCTTAAACCATGTGGCATTTTAAAATACTCGTAATGACCATTCGATGTCACGAATGCGGTCTTATTAACGGAGGCAGGATGGACTTTATTTGATGAAAGCCGGTGGCCATATCTAGTATGGTCCGTATCTTGTACGGGCGTTCTAGTTAAGAAATCCCTAGATATGTTTACCGTGTTAAACCCAGTTACCGGCCCTAGCGCATAAGTTAAATATTGGTTATCCTTAGTTCTAACGTAAGTTATCCCCTCCCTATTAAGAATGTCAGTACCCACTTTTATGGAAGTTGATATACAAGATGAGGGTACAATTACTAGATCCGCTTCTATTGATATTTCACTAAACTCTAGTGTAAGAGTAACAACAGAATTCACAACTCTTTCGCTTTTACTCAGAGCTTTTAAATTATAACAAAAATATTTGAGAGCATCGGATGAGATTAGGGAAACGTTGAGTGCTCCACTGTCAATTATTACATCCATAGGGATGCCCTGCACGACCGCAGTCGTAACGTCACGATTACTACCATAACTTGGAGCTTACTGTATTAAGATTATTATTATTATTATTATTAAGTTTAAAAAGTATTACGAATTATTAAAAAATTACTCCACGATCTACCCATTCACTTAACCTCATTTTAGCGTCGGCCTTTAAACAGTTTACAACCTGCGACAAACATACACTATCATTCCGTCGATTCAATAATTGAGCACGATCTACCTCATCGGGTTGAAATTTTAAACATACTAGTTGCAAGAACGCGTAGAGGCAACATTGAATGGCGTCAATTAACGGTTGAGCTGTAGTTACGCTAGAAGATTTATTTCTAGGTAGTTCCCGACTTGGAACCGTGGTATTATTTTCAATTGCATCTAATCGTAATAAGATCGTACCTAACGTGCTATTGAGATTAGAATGTCGACTGACTGATCTACGGTTACGAGAACGTCGACGAGAACTTTGATGATCGCGTAAGTGAGAGCGCTGCGAACGCGAACGTGATTGAGATGATCAAAGATACACATACAGGGTATGTATTCACAGAGCACATTTTCAATCACTACTAAAAGTATACTTATTAACTAAATTATTATCACGAAATCCGAAGGATAACTTAAATTCTTTTATTTCCAACTGTCAGAATGTGCATAACCTAGCTAGCAAGGCGCCAAAGACTATCCTTTTTAAATGTATTCCCAGCCCGTTAGAGGGCAGTGCATGCATGCAGTCTACATGCAGCATCAAAAAGTTAGACACATTAGGACAATTCAAAGAAAACAACAATTCGGGGAGAAGAAGCATTACACTCCTCTTCTGTCCGACTTACAAGAATGTAAGCAAGGGCCGTCTGAAACAATGAATCAGTTCGCGGTAAAAATTTAAACCTGTCTTTGAAAGCTTTTAACTGAGATAAACATAACTAAACCCTCCTGAAAAAAGCCCGAATTAGCCGGCTGCGTGGCACCGTGCCAAACCTCTCTGTTCATAATAGATAAATGTGAATTCATGTGCAAGGATGTTGCGTATTTCTCTCATCTCATAAATATTAATGGAGTGAAACCCCTGACCCTGAAAAGGTCAAAGCCGTCACTTAATTTCCAGCGCCTAAAACTCAGAAGGATATAAAAAGCTTTCTTGGACTCGTTTCATCCTAGATAACTGCAGATAAGTGAGGTGTAAATAAATAAATAAATCGATCGAAGACTTTTGCCATATTCAGTCTAACTACCAGACTTTTCCCTTGGTTTCAAAAACCGCTGCCCAACGGGCTTAAGATATAACAGAAGATTACCAATTGAGCGAATGTAGCGAAAGACGTATTGCAAGTGATTGATCAACTGGCGATCTTCGAATACGTTAACAGCTGGTTGTGCTGGTTGTGTGCTGGTTGGTTGTGCTGGTTGTGTGCTGGTTGGTTGTCTCCCTTTTTTTGGAAAGGTGAGAGGTACCGGCGGTAGGTCTGTAATTAGTTGGGTTCGAGATATGACTTTTTTAAAATTTATGTGGACAGTGTATTATTCCATGCTTTCAACAACTAAATGTTGAGCATTTACCCGAATGACATTTATATATTTTTTGTTTTTTGGTTATGAAGTGAAGGTGTGTTGGATCTGTATGCCTAATGGGTTTCTCAGAGTTTTATTAGTTTCTTTAATGGCAATTTTACAATCATTATTCCACAATGGTAACCTATTGTCTAATAGTTCCTGTTGTTTTTTGTTTTGATATATTTGCTGCTTCTATTATAACTGAAATTAAGTTTTTACTGAGTAGTAATCTGTGTGATTTAGTTTTTTCGTAAAAAAAAATTGTCCAGGCAGTTAAGTCAAACTTTTAAATTTTCGAATTAAAATATTTCTTTATATATTGTGAAGTCAAAGTTAGATCTCTGTTTCTAGTATGAACACTGTTACATTCAACGTGTGTAGGTTTGTTATTAACATGGTAAGTTTATTATTTAATTAAGTGATTGACAATGTAGTAATTATCATATTGAAACAATTACAGGTAGGAGAGTATCAGCAAAATTATTATTTTAAATCAATAACTTTTAATCAAATTAAATAAACTGATATAGATAGATTCTACTTCCAATCCTTGAAAATCAGCAGCAATCTGAGCTCTGCTCATAAAACACCGTTTTTTATACAAAGATTTTCCTCTCTAAGAGGTAAATCGTTGCTAGTCAATCACAATAGTGTTTCTCATGACACCATCAAACTCCTTATTTAAGTAACTCTTATTCGGACGGCTTTAGGTATTACTATTCATCAAATAATGTTATAAAGAAAGAATGATTATTTAAGAAGTTGTTTAAAACAACATAACATAACATTGAACAATCGATCAATTAAATTAAATCTTAGTCTGCCATCTTAATAAACAATTCTGGACGTGTAAATAAATGTGAAATCGATCATTGTAATGGACATTGATGAGTTACTTTTAAAATAATTGTTAAAATAATTATGAATATGTAAATCGATGAGTATGATTTTTCAATAATATTCAACACGCCGACATACATATATATTAACATATTATAAAAAATATATTGTCAATATTACAGTTATAACTCGCGCTGATGAGGTATTTTGGAAGAGTTCAAAATATTTTTTTTCTGAGGTTTACACAAAATATTGACTAAATGTATTGGCTTTTAAGTAAATTATGTAAAACTTATCGTATATGGACCAATTTTAAAGAAAGAAAGAAATTGTGTAAAACAGGTATTTTTATACAATTATACTGAAAACAGTATTACAATGCAAATGGTGTATTGTCAGTCTGAACCACTACAACTACCGGAATAATAACCACGGCGTCGTGGATTAAGACGCCGATTAATCTTGGAGGAGGAGAAGCCGGGTGGAAACGGTATGTTGCTGTTCGGGTTGAGGATGTGCATGAGAATATGCAAGGCCTCGCTATCACTGAGAAGCTGAGAGCATGCCGGGCCCGCCACGAACTCCTCCGGGGTCAGCGTCAGGAAACGGATCTTCTCCACTGCGCGGCGAATAGACTGCTTCTCTTTTGTATCTGAGGAGTAAGATGATGTCACAGCTTAAGTATATGCAGTATGGTAGAGATCCTACCCTGTCTCTTTTCAGGAATGGATACCATGGAATTTCATTTATGCGATACCCACCCACTAAAAGCAAATGATCGTGTTTACTTTTTTAGGATTCTTTAATCACTTGAAAATATCAAGGCAGTATGAGATGCCTATCTTAAATCAGCTAACTAGAAACGGGCTCAAGATATTGGGTTATGTGGATACGATTAGTGTATATTTTATTTAGGTGTTACTTGTGAATGTCTTGATGAATTTCATCGTGCATGCAAGCAAAAATTTCATCGTCATTTCTTTTAAGTACACTAATTTAAATTTTTAATCTGATTCTAAATTTGTTTAAATAATATTATTTTCTTTACTGTTTACCATCAAATTAGACAAATACAAAGGAAAAGGTGAATAATACAAAAATCTTATCGCTTCAAAGCGATTTCCAGACAACATTAGAGAGTGGAGACTGCGAGTAAAATATTCGAGGTTGGTGTAAATATAAAAATGAATACACAAAGGTTTGTTTTGACTTTACCGCGGTGTTTGTTTATTTGCAGCTGTTTGTTCATCAGTTCCCAAATGTTTTCACCTTAATCCTGGACTGACTTTAAACTATTGTCTTACCATTTTGCTGTTCTCATTTAAAAGAAATAATCATATCAGTTCACGAATACCACTTCTAGTTAACTGGCTAGTTTAAAAAACTTATTTTAAACGGAAAGGTCAAATAAACCATAACCTGATTGGGGGAAGTCGATGGCATGGCAACACACCTGGTTGGTAATCGACGAGTTCGTTAAAAACTGAAATAAATTATGAGGCTGTCTTATCCATTACATAGTTACAGCAAGATTACTGTGACTGGAAGGGTAGCCTACTTTGCTTGCAACTGCTGAGTCCAGCGGAATTAATTCCAGCAACAACTGAAGCCCTAATAGCTATGGAACGACGAAAAATACTTGCTAAATTCATAAATAAATAAATAAATGTACAGTCATATTAAATTGAATTATTCAATTTTAATTTATTTTGCAGTTCATTTTTTTTTTACTTTATATTAATGACTTGCCATTTTTCGTGAAATGCCTGTGTGATATTGTACTTTTTGCTGATGACACCTCGCTTATTTTTAAAATTTACAATTATTATAAAACGTAGACAGTATGTTTTCTTAATTACCCTGTTCCTGTCTATGAAACCCTGTCTATGAAAACGTTAACTTGTATGTTAATAAATAACACAGGCACACAAAAAAAAAAAAAGTCATGAACCAGAGGGGAGACCCCATTATTCTTAGGTTTTTGGGATCGCTGAAACCGAATATGACAATAAAAACTAATTTTAAATGCCAGTTTTCCCGCTAGCACCCCCTTACTACCTCTTAAGGGGTGAAAATAGAAATTTTTGTATAAAATCAAGATAGATGTCTATTTCTACGTTTTTTGGGATGCTGAAACCGAAAATGATAATTAAAAATAAATTCATGACCACTATCACCCCCTACCACCCCTTACGGGGGGTGAAAATTTAAATTTTTCTATAAAGTCAAGATAGATGTGTATTTTTACGTTTTTTGGGATGCTGAAACCGAAAATAATAACTAAAAATAAATTCATGACCACTATCTCCCCCTACCATCCCTTACAGGGGGTGAAAATTTAAATTTTTCTATAAAATCAAGATAGATGTGTATTTCTACGTTTTTTAGGATGCTGGAACCGAAAATGATTACTAAAAATAAAATTTAAGACCTCTATCACCCATTAACACCCCTCACCAACCCTTAAGACTGAATCATGATTTTTGTCCTATTCTTCACAAGTTTTTTCACTTTTTGTTTTTTTTTTTGCTTTCTATTTAATACTACTTATACTGTTATCCATCCGGCAGTGTTGTAAAACGCTTAAAAGATGCTGAACCTAATTCTATGCCTCCGAAATAGAATTGTTACTATTTTCCTGAAAATTTAGGAGACTAAAAGATGCTGAACCTAATTCTATGCCTCCAAAATAGAAGCGACTATTTTCCTGACAATTTAGGAGACTACAGTGAGGAGCAAGATGCAAGGTTCCATCAGGATTAGAGTAGAATAAAATCATGAATATATATCAGATACTTCTGATCGATAAAGCATTTGAATTTCTAATATAAGAGCGAGAGAGAGAGTAACCTCAAACTAGTTTGATAAACATGTCACTTACTGTAAATCGTTAAAATTTCTTCATACATCTTGATTTTATACAAAATTGAAACCCCCCATTAGGGATGGTTAGGGGGTGGTATTGAGTAAAAGAGGTATCAAATTCACTTTTGGTTGTCATTTTCGGTTCCAGCATCCTAAAAAACGTAGAAATACACATCTATCTTGATTTTAAAGAAAAATTGATATTTCCACCTCCTGTAAGGGGTGGTAGGGGGTGATAGTGGTCATGAATTTATTTTTAGTTATCATTTTCGGTTTCAGCATCACAAAAAACGTAGAAATACACATCTGTCTTGATTTTATAGAAAAAAATTAAATTGTCACCCCCTGTAAGGGATGGTAGGGGGTGATAGTGGTCATGAATTTATTTTTAGTTATCATTTTCGGTTTCAGCATCCCAAAAAACACAGAAATACACATCTATCTTGACTTTATAGAAAAATTTAAATTTTCACCCCCCGTAAGGGGTGGTAGGGGGTGATAGTGGTCATGAATTTATTTTTAATTATCATTTTCGGTTTCAGCATCCCAAAAAACGTAGAAATAGACATCTATCTTGATTTTATACAAAAATTTCAATTTTCACCCCTTAAGAGGTAGTAAGGGGGTGCTAGCGGGAAAACTGGCATTTAAAATTAGTTTTTATTGTCATATTCGGTTTCAGCGATCCCAAAAACCTAAGAATAATGGGGTTTCCCCTCTGGTTCATGACTTTTTTTTTTTTTGTGTGCCTGTGTAATCAATGGATGAAAAAAATAAATATTTAGTACATTTCTAACTCTACTGACATAACAAACATCATTATCGCCTTATAATCACATTCAATAATAAAGTTAAGTAATAATCGTAAATAATAATATGCAGATATTGATATGCGACAAATTGATGAAAACGTTAATAACACTGTCAACCCACACAAATAATTTAGGGGAATTCCCTTTTTACAACTTTGGAATTTCTCACAACTGAGTTGCCATGATTAAACTCGAGTTGCCACCTGTCATATTTATTTTGAAAATGGGAGAAATTTTCAAAGGTTGAGTTCGATTGGGCCCCCTGAGTTTAAGGGCCCCGGGGCACTGCCCCGCCTAGCCCCTTGGTAGCTACGCCACTGGATAGGACTAATTATGAGGAACTAAGCAGTAGTTACTGTCACGTGATCTTCATTGGTTTGAAATTAATAATTTAGTCTGAAATGCTAAAAACTCAAAATTGTAGCTTTACTAACTTATACACTTTTAATTGAAATACGTGAAGTAGGTACTCGTACATTCACATTAATATTTTATAATTATCTACACTTACTTGATTTTCTAATATTTGCTACAGTATTGCTTGCTATAATGATCTACAAATTGAAATGAAAACTTTATGTACAGACATTTTTAATAATTAAAATTCCTTTGACATCATCAAATTTAAAATTTCGGGCCATTGAATTTTCGATGGATAGAATAGCCAAGTTGCTTAACCTTTCTTGCCCCGTAGAATTGTTAAATAAGTTTTTATCCATTTAAGTTTTGAAAATGATCGCTGACACTAGCCGTAGTCACAGGAATGATGAGACGTGACAGAAATGCAGTGCACATTTCAGGGAAGCTTGAAGATATAAAATGATTCTTTATTATTATTAAGTCTAATTCGTGTCTAAAATATTAATTTTGTAACCTGTGATTTCTAGCTTTATTACCGACGACGTAAATGATTGTTTTATAGGTAGATTAAAAACCGAAATTATTGTTATCGTATAAATTATTTTCAAAATTGGAATAAGAATGTTACCAAGTAGACATTGCCAATTTATTTTCACAATTAACTAATTAAATATATCCTCACTTGCAACAAACAACCAATTCTCACAACTATAAACTAATAACCTCTTGAGTGCTTATTTGCTATGAAAAGTTGAGTCATTCTTATATACGTTGAGTCATTCTTATATATACAAACTTGAATTGGGGATTCGCCGAGCATTAGCAAGTATTACGAACATAAATATTCAAGCCGGCCTGTTGGGCCCGTGTGCAAGGCGTCATATAAGAACACAGGCAGTGGCAGCAGTTCGGCGGATCGAAACTTAAAACGGGGATTCCCCAAGCATCAGCAGGATTACCGACACGCGTGTGCTATGCGAATACTGTTGCTCGACATCAAAAAGTAGTATGAATACTATTTAAATCGTACGGTTGGCAATACGTGACGTGCGCGTGACGAGCATTTTTATCTCCGGATACGTTCTAAAACTGGGCTTCAACTTTCTTTCATGCATTGAAATAGTAATAACATTTTTAACTTGAATATGCAACTAAGTAGATAATATAATAAAGACAAAACAATTTTTTTACTAAATTGGTAATAATAAATATTGGGAGTTAGAATTCTCCTCTGACCGGGAGCCCTATCCGACTGGGGGCCCGTAGCATTTTGCCGACTTGCCACCCTGTGGTTACGTCACTATTTATCAAACACTATCTAATATTATTTCTTATCAATTTCACGTGTGTGCGTGTGTGTGTGTGTGTGTGTGTGTTTGTTCGATACCTTTCCCGTCGATAATGTTGTAACTTAATGGTTATTTTACATTAATTTCAAACTTATATTTCGTAAAGTATTTACATATTAGATTTTACATATATTTTATGGCACAAATGTTACATAGTATTTATTAATATTTATATTATATTGCAAGACATAATATCTGGTCTAATAGACTAAATTGAACGTCACTAACACTTGAGGAAGCTATTATTAAGCGGTCCAGCTCGGTCCATCCACTTGTGTCTATCGCATTCCACGACTAGGTACTTGTAAATATAAGTAGCTAGATAAATTCTAATAAGTTGTTTTCTAATCATATAAATTTAATTTTATAAAATACATTTCAACTCGATAACTTTGTTCAGAAGCTCTGAATACCTACTACGATTTAGTTTATTATAGTTATTTCCATTGCACTGTGTACTTACGGTATTTTGCTGTTGAAATATTTTATAAAAGTGACATATGATATTTTAGAACAAAGAGCCCTCAGAGAAGCTTACAATATGAGTTCATGACATACGGTAGCATCGCAGTAAAGATTCGAAGATCATAGTGATGACCACAACATAAATACAAGGACACACAAGTACATGTCACCTGTTATTATAATTCATAGTATTAGATATTGTTTAATGGAACGAAGTATACCTATTGTCAACAAGTTTTACGTAAAAGTCTTACTTCAAAAACAACAGCGATTTTGACTTTGAATGCAAATAGCCGATATTTTTTTAAGATATAGTTTAAAAATGTCTGCGTATAAAACCAATCTGTCTTTATGTTAAAAAAATATGTCAAAGATACTAACATTTCGCCTTCGAGTTCCGTTTAAATCATATTTTATTTACATATATATATATATATATATATATATATATATATATAGACGTCTGCAATAAGTTGAATCGTTTTGAAATTATGTTTCGATATGATTTTCTTATTCCTTACCTAATGGTTTATCTCTTTGGTTGGTTGCTCCAACAGCATCCACACCGTCGGGAGTACTTTCAGTATCGCCACCAATGTTGTCTACCTTCAAACAATAACAATTCATTTGACGTACAGTGACTTCTAACATGGTACACCTATTGAAACTATAAACCTTTAATTCACATTTAGATCTATTGCATACATTTGTAAACACAATAAAGTAAGAAAATACTTGATCCTCGAACTATGCTATAGTATGATTGTGATAACTGTTCCTTTACCTGTGGAGTTGAAGATTGAAGACTGTTTTGAAGAGTTTCACTAACAGATGGACCCTCAGTGGATGGAGTGGTATTTTCGACATTTCTGTTTGCTGTTGCATACCTAGGGGAACAATTGTAATTTTAAAGTCTTTCCTTATTAATATTCTTCTTATAATATAGTACCTTAAAGCAGCTTCAAACAGTTCAAGTTCACTGTCAACATTGAGTTTGTCTAAAGAGAAAATAGTTATCACTGTATCAAGTTCTGCCTCTTCAAAACTACTGTCTTTCAGAACCGCCCAGGTGCTCATTTGGAATAACTGAAATTTGAATAATAATGGTTTTTATGTTCAAAAATAATAAATAATGCTTAACGTTACATATAATTGACCAACACGGAGCAACCATAAAAAAAACTGACGATAGTTTTTAAAGGCAAGCAAATGTTTGTAATAACCTGTATTCAATTGTCTTCTTTTTATTAAATTACCTGGTCATGGTAATACTGTACTTGTAAATGTGTTGGAATACTCTCGTACTATTTTGGTGTAGGGGTGGAGTAAAAAAAAAACCCTTCTCTCGACGTTTCCTTAGATAGACTAGCGGAAAAGGACCACCCTTTCACGGGAGATCGACGTGTAGTAACAAAATTTATTTGTTTATGTTCCGTCGGTGAGTGAGCGAATCCCGAAGCCCCCCTCTCCCACCAAACATGAAAGCCACACCTCTAAAAAATATAACCCAGAAAGGAACCAGCTATGATGAAATGATTTCCGGATTTTGATCGGGCTGCCGGTCGTATCTGGGGCGGGCAAAGTATCTAGTTTTGTGGTTACTGAGGGCAAACGACGACTCAACGCAGCAGCACGCCATTACACTCTAAATGTGGACTTTGAAAATTTGCAACATCCAGGGATTTCATTGCAACTTAAACGCCGTCCACTATCATCTACAGATGGTGCAGCCGGGCTTATTGTTTTTGAATGAATAGCAGATATCTCAACCTAGCGACACAGCGTACCTATCATACTTCGGGTATAAAATAGAACATCATTTTATACCACGCGCCGGGGTATCTGTGTTTGTAAGGGAGGATATCTGCTACCGTCGCCTTCAGATTTTTGAAGGTCGGGACCTGTCTGTACTCTGGCTGCGTGTAGACATGGAGGACGATGTCAAGAGTCTACGAGTGCCTCTACAGGTCCCATAGTGGTAATGTAGAAACAGATCAACTCTTGAGCCATATCCAGATGAAAATTTACGATCTGCTTTCACAGACTCCCTCCGCCGAAATTGTAGCCCTCGGGGTCTTCAACGCGCAAAATATCAATTGACACGCCACGTACCACCGGCGACGGTGGGAGATTTGTGTTTAACTTTGCTCTGGCAAATGGTCTGTCCCAGTTGGTTAAGACGCAAATTCATCTACCGAACGTGCCCAGCAATATGAATCTTCTGTTGACTACACATCTCGAAAACTACCAGGTCATTGTCGAGACTTCCCTAGGGCTGTCTGATCATTAATTGGTATGAAGTGTAGTGCCCTTTCAACGTCCGGCTCCGTAAATGTGGAACGAACATCTTTCGGCGGTATTTCCGCATCGATACGGCATGAATGCCTTCAAGAAAGGCGTTTACTCCCACCTCCAAGGCCGACGACGTTCTTGAGATTCCCCGGATGTTGCAAGAGTTCGTGAGCGGCGGAGGAAAACTTGTCACCAGGGACACGCACCCTCGTTTGCTCTCCTCTGACATAAAAAAAGAAGGACTTCTGTAAGGTTATCACTAATAACTTAAGAGTGTGGTAACAATTAATACCGTCGGAAATATAGTGAGCGGAAGCTGCCTCTGAGGATGAGACATACAATCAACGAACTAACCGGTTTCAAATAAGACCCCTAATGGCCCCGAAATCGTACGTGCGTAAAGTAAGGACAATCTATTTTTTAACAATAATTACCTCAGTGCATTTTTCCATAAGGCCATTTTCTTCCATTAAACTAGCAAACTCATAAACTCTACAAACATTATTATGACATAGGTAAGTCACCAAATATTTAGTACATTGCTTGACTAGATGTGGCAACATGTACTTCTTTGCCGCATAATATAACTCACAGGCTATATCACTTGTACTGATACTTATATAGTCTGTATAAATGTATCTGGAAAACATATTAAGGACTTACTAATGTGAGCAAGTGTATTCTGCGCCTCGCAATTGTGCTAACTCGGTTTTTTATATCACTCATAGCGCAGTTAACTCAAATCAACTCAAGTCATTCGGGATCTTGATTTCTTATGTAAAAATGTAATATTAGAAATTACAAAAACTACAACATGAAATATAACAGTTGTGATACTTGTCTGTCTGTTTGTTTGTTTATATGCATGCTCTTTATTGTACATAAATAATACTAACAAGTACATACAGTTAACCTCTGCATGAATGAACAATTAAAACATATCACATGGTAAACTAAAGTGAAAAAACACATTAAAAGAAGTAATAATATGAAAAAAAAATAGCTATAAAGAACTAAACAACTAAAAGTAATTTAATCTAAAGTGCTACTCATAATAATACATACAACAAACCCACATGGGCTTTATATATATATATATATATTCCAACAAGTATGGTAGAGAGAAAGGGATGAAAGGTTGACGAACAATTTCCGGGAAAACACGAAGCTTTTCTGGCGAGAAGTTAGTTGTTCCCGGGGTTGTTCGGTAACCTGTAAAATAAAAGGGGTGCTTTCGAAGAGCGGTGAAATTTTAACTGAGCAAGCAGGCGATGGTGAAATCAGTTTGGAAGAAGTAGAGAGCGTGATTTGAAGTCTGAAATGTGGTAAGGCTGCGGGAGCAGATGAAGTTACTGCCGAGATGATCAAATATGGTGGGCCACGCGTCTGGGACTTTTTCTGGTTTTTGTGCAATTTATGCTGGAAATCCGGGGAGGCCCCAGACGATTGGCGATGTGCAGTCATCGTACCTTTGTATAAAGGCAAAAGTTCACAGATACACTGTGCAAGCTATAGGGCCATCAGTTTGATTAGCTTGGGCGGTAAAGTTTATGCTAAAATTTTAGCGCGAAGAATGCAAGAGAGATCTGAAAGGTTGTTGTGGGAGGCCCAAGGAGGTTTTAGACCTGGAAGAGGGTCTATAGATCAGATCTTTTCCCTCCGCATGATCACGGAAAAGTTTTTGGCCCTAAACCAAAAGGTTTTCTGTGCTTTCGTGGATTTGGAAAAGGCGTTTGACAGGGTTGTGAGAAAGAAGTTATGGGAGATACTGCCCCGATACATTGTGAACGGACCCTTGCTACAGGCTGTAAGGTCTCTTTACCGAGATCACTCAGCCTGTGTGCGAGTAGGAGCTGGCATGTCGCCCTGGTTTGACATCCAATCGGGTGTTAAGCAAGGTTGCGCTATGTCAGCTTGGTTGTTCAATTTGTATTTGGATAGTTGTCTCCAAGGAGTGAAAGATAGTGATATGGGAGTGAAAGAAGGTGACCTTAAGGTCAATTGCTTGCTATATGCAGATGATGCAGTGCTCATTGCATCATCAGAATGCAATTTGCATCGGTCACCACTCTGAAAGATGGGTGTGAAATTAATGGTCTTAATCTGAATGTAGATAAGACGAAGGTTCTGATATTTGAAAGAAAAGAAGAAAGAACAGAATGTAAAATCAACGTGAATGATAAGATAATAGAACAAGTGAATGATGTGGTATATTTGGGAAGTATGTTTAGCAGAGACGGACGATACGAAATGGATGTGGAAAGGCGTATTGCTGCCGGTAACAGAGTCAACGGTGCTTTGACTGCATTGTTGAGACGTCAAAACGTCAGCATAGCTGCACGTTTGGCTGTACACAATGCAGTTTTGCTACCGACGCTGTTATACGGCAGCCAAATGTGGGTAACACAGAAGAAGAATGTAAGAAAGATGAATGCTGTGGAGATGCGATCTCTTCGCAGAATATGCGGAGTCAGTCTAGCTGATCGATCCACAGAATGGCAGGTACTAGCGAAGATGTCACGGTGAGAATGAAGAAGAACGTGCTCAGGTGGTTTGGGCACGTCGAACGAATGAGTGATGAAAGAATGGTAAAAAAGATTTATACAGGAAAAGTGAGTGGTAAGAGAGAAAGGCGGAGGCCTCGAGTGACCTTCGAAAACACAGTATCTATGATACTGGAGGAAGGTCACGTAAAAAGCATGAAGACCCCCCGGAGGGCATGTATGAAGAGGTTGATGTCTGTGGCCGAGGCGAAAGAGGTATGCAGAGACCGTAGCGTTTGGCGCTCCGTCGTCTCTGACTACCCCGCAAGGAATATGGCGTGAAGCTAAACAAAAAAATAAATAATATGGTATTTATTGTTCGTTTTCATAAAACCTGCGGACGTTTTTTTTTAAAGGATTCTAAAGAAGATGACTCACGAATGTACCTCGGAAGGCTATTCCATAATTTCACTGCTTGGGCATTGAAAGACCTTGAGTAGCAATGTGAGTAGCAAATAAGAACTGCAAGTGTTAAATTAGCGCCGGATCTCAAGCGGTTTTTACTTAGGGTGGAAAAAATTTAAAACGGTCTTTTAAATATGAGGTGACGCGGGGTTAAAAAGTATATTGTACAGGAGTGAGAGTATATGCATATTTCTTTTTAATTTAACCGGGAGCCAATTAAGTTTCTTGCGTGGTCAAACTTCCGCAAACCGAAAACAAATGTTATTACTACATTTTTAAGACGTTCGAGCTTTAATAACAACTCCGAAGACGGATCCAGGAATAATAATCACAATAATTAATGAGAGGTAATAATAAAGAGTTAGCCAACTTAGCCTTGGTCTTATTGGAATAAAAAATTGTAATCTCTTGAGCGAGTGAAGAGAATAAAATAACTTACAACCGTTTTTCATAAATATGCGGTGCCCAGGACAGAGTTTGATCAATTATGGTACCTATATTTTTAACTTTAGTAGTAAATGGGATAGGAATACCGTCAAAAACAATATTAGGTAACACCATTCCGCGCGACTTAGAGATATGGCTCCTTCTACCCACTATAACTGCTTGAGATTTGAGCGGATTCACTGCAAGACCAAAATTTCCTGCCCATTTTAAAATTAAAACAAGGTTATCATTTAATTGTTTGATAGCGTCATCAATATTAGTGATTGAAACTGCAGCGTAAATTTGCAGATCGTCAGCATAAAGGTGGTATAAGCAAGTGAGAATCGAAGTAATGTAATTAATAAAAAAGGAAAACAATATAGGTGAGAGACGATATTGTCAGTTGTATCCTTACTAACGTAAATGGTTAGTAAGGATACGACTGACAATATGCTCCAATATCTTAGAGAGAAAAGGAAGAATGGAAATAGGACGAAAATGAGTGAAATCAGTGGGATGCAAACTTTTTGGAAGGGGAATAATGCGGGCAAGCTTCCAATTTGCAGGGAAAACACGAAATCTAGAGAGTAGTTAAATATATGAGCTAGAACAGGAGAAATTTGATAATTTATAGGTAAGATCATTTGTAATCCAATGCCTTCATTTCCAACTGCTTTTGATCTTACAGACTTAATAATTTCAGACACTTCTGAGGCTGACACTTCCTCAAACTCAAAAGGCGGCAGATCTTGTTGCTTCTTCTGCAGGCTAGCAAGAGTTCGTTTTTTTGTTCTGAAGTGAGGAAAGCTGGAACATGAACATTAAGTTCGTCTATATCAAGTGCTGGTTGCCAACTGCTGCAGTCTTTTTCTACCCCTAAACATTTTAGAAAACATCATAATTTTTCAGGCGGCGAGTCCTCAATCCTCGTATGAATATAATGTCTTTTAGCTGCACGACACATTTTGTTACATTTAACTCTTCGTGGTTAGCATCAGTACAATCGTGACGATATTTTAAATATGCTTTATCACGAGACGCCATCAGATTCTTTAGGATAGGAGTGAGCCAAGGGGCTGGATAATGCTTAACTCCTACAGTTTTCAGTGGAGCATATTTATCATATAATGCCAAAACGATTTCGTTTAATGCTGTAATCTTTGTTTCGACATCAGTGGCAAAGAGAACCGATCGCTAATCCGCATTACAGAATTCAAACCTAAGCTGATTATACTCAATGTTTCGGTAATTACGCATTAGAATCATTTTACGTCTACGTTTCCGTGGTCGTATGTTGTAAGAAGCAAAAATTAAATCATGTAAGGTGTACTCACACGCACTCATCAGTCAATGTAACTCACAGAATTACGGACAAGCGACAATAATTATATCAAGGAGAGAAGGCGGGCCGTTATTTGAGAAGTGTCTTGCCGACAACGGTAAGGAAAACAGATTTAAGGAATTTACAATCGAAAGTAATTTTTGGGAGCGATGAAACGTCATTCATAATTATTATATGGTTATACAACGGACGAAAATTAGACAAAATGGTTTCAAAAGATTCGAAGTAATTAATGTTCGGATTCGGATTATAGACTACACCGGAGGGACATTTTAATATGATTTAAGATTATTTCAAGAAATAAGAATTCAGAACAATTCTCTGCAGGTGTTGATTTGAGAACAATACTACAAGGTATGTTATCACGTAGGAAAATATCCACTCCACCGCCTCCAACAGTTTTCCCGTCATTTGATCGAAGTTATGTTCTATCGTTTCGTATCAGACGATAGCCAGGTAAAGAGAAAAAAGTAAAAGCCAAGGATGGCTTTAGAAAAGTTTCTGATATTAAAATCGCTTAAATATTTATATTTTCAAAATTTACTTGTATCTCTGAAATATGAGCTGGTAGACTTTGATCATTTATATGTACCACATTAAGATTACCAGGATAAGCCACGAAAGCCTCACGCAGTCTTTCAGATAGTAACGACATAGCAGGAGAGTTGCTTTCTGCGCCTAATATAATAGACTGTCCGAAGACGAACATACTGAGAATTATTCACTATCCGAGTTGTCACTTAAGACATCTGGCATTGTGGTGATGAATTAGGCACCGTACAAATAAAGCGAATAAAACTAATTATACTTATTTTATTATCAATTTATATATTAGTTATATAATTAATATATAAATTGATAATTAAATATTATTTGTGTTAAATAAAAAAATGTATATTAAAATTTAATAAAATAAGAGTAAAAATAAAAGTAAATAATGCACAAATAAAAACAAAGTTAGTAAGAAACAAATATATATCAAAACTATAAAAAAATTTAAAACACAAAGCCAAGTAAAAAATAAATAAATAAATAAAATAAAATAAAATTAATAATATTAATAACTCCAGCTGCTGTAAATAGTTTTGCAAAATACACACACAATATATTTAAGCTTTCACTATATTAACTAGGATAAAATGAAATTCGTAAGGAATACACATTTATCACACATTATTGTATGATACATTATCAATATTTAAAGTACCTTGTAAAAAAATATATAAATAATTAACTCTGCCTACTATTTATATTTTTATGCATAAATTAACACCTGCGACAATTCATGTCTCTGTAGCGACAGATGTCATGCGTCAACAAAAATATTTACACATTTTGCAATTTATAAATCATAACTGTCACTAATTGACTTGGAATTTACTTAGAAATTTCGACTTTATAATTAACGAGATAACAGTGCATATTTAATACAACTGAAAACAAATAAAAACGCATAAGAATATAAAATAAATCAGATTTAATAAAATTTGGCATACTTTACTTATTTTTGTTAAAACCTCGACTGGAACGAGATTTTGAAACCTTGAGCACATCCACAGAAATTGCGTTGGCACCCATGGAACTTGAGGCACTAGGAGATGAAGTTGGCTTGGATTTAATCGCGTTAAGTTCTTCCAGCGAAACTATCTTTCTAGGCGAACCATCGGAACACAAAATCACAATCTTGCTGTTACACGTCCAACAGCTCTTGACACTAAACAATTTGCGAGCTTCAATGAAGAGCTGATGTCTGGGGCTCGTTAAAAATTCAGAAAGAGTTAACCCACTGTTCTTAAGTTTACTTTTATTAGACCAGACTTGACAACGGCTTTGCTAATCAACAAAGCGGAGCAAAATTGGTCGAGGCTTGTTAGTACCATCACTTTTACCAAGTATCATTCAAGTAATGATTGCTTGTCTTGAAAAATGACATATATTAAGTTTGTTTTTACAGACATTCATTGTTAGTTCCAAAATCTCTTCATTTGCTGTCATTGTATCCAGATATTTGAATATAATATCTAATTGACTCTTCAAATTAGAAACTGTTTTCCAAATAAATGATTTAAACGTATTGAAGTCACTGGCTAATGTAAAAACATCCGTAGTCTTGGCAGTGAAAATTGAATCTTCAAATGCTGACATTTACCCACCAAAAAAATTTTATAAACAAATAATAAAATGTATGTTATATATATTCTTATTCGACTAATATTTGAATACTTAGCTTAATCTATCTTAAGAACTACGACCAAATTAAAAATCATGTAACTTTATCTATCGCAATGTACATTCTTTATATTTTACTATTACTGTGTTAGAATTTGTTTTCTTTATGTTTTGAAATTAACAAATTAAACTCAACTATACTTACATTAGACAACATTTCCAGTGAAACAAGGAGGAGGAAAGGACATAAACTTTAATAAACACTTACTGCAATGTGGTCTTGAAAATGTCTTTCTGGACATCAACTATTCGTATTGGTTCGTTACTCTCTGCCATTACACCGTAAAACATAGCCTCAAATACCGGTGATGCCATTGCTAGGATAACCTTATGACCTAACACGATATCCTGGTTAATATCAGTTCCTACCAGAAACGTGCAATCAGACCATTGGTGTGTTTTAAAAAGGATTTCTCTTCGCTGTTGTAAAGTCTTGAAATCTAGCTGCCAATCCTCCGGTATAGACGACATTACGCTTAGTAAATTAATATAAGACTTGAACAAAATAACAGCACTGTAGAACCCTAATTAATATATAATATATTATATATTGTTAACAATTTATATCCACACTGTTGTCTTTTAATGTGCAATAATGTGCTTATGCATCTATCTATCAATTTATTGTAAGAGAAAGACTAGATAACTAAATAGCCACTCACAGATAAGATATAGAATAAATGTTTCATTGTGATAACTTTCTGTTAGTCTTCACGCCCTCCAATAGAAGCACTAGTTTAGTAGTAGTAGATATGTAGTAGATTTGAATACTTTTTTTTTAATGACCGTAACTTATCTATTATTTGAAACTTAATGTTGAGAGAGGGCGGATTTAGAAAAGTCGCTTGCATTAGCTACACTTATTAAATTACACCTATATTATATTTTTCTTCAAGTATAGATTATGAATTCGACCTGGCGATAACATGATATTTAGACAAGTTATAGAAAAGAAAATACCTACTAATAATAAATTAAGACACAGATTAATTATCTTCTCACAAAAACTGAAAAACTGAGCTGAGGCAAAAATTACTGTGTGTTGTGAAGGCCGTCTTTTGCAGCATAGTGGGCATTTGTAGAAAATAAACGTATCAAAATCCAGTGATAGAGACATCAAAGGATCTCAGAAAGAAACCTACACACAGTGTAAATAAAAGTAAAGTTCTTGACAGATTGTTAGAAATAAGATGGAAAATTGTATAAAACGAATAGCGAATAAAGTATTTGGCAAAGAGGTGGAAAGGGTGTGGTAAAAAAAATACATAGTGGTGTATTGAAAATATAAATAATAAATAGGAATAAAATCAAAGAATCTGCCAAGTTGGTATTCTGCTATTCTTTGTCTTTCTCCTATTATATTACATTATTATATTTAAAAAATAATAGTATGAAAGCGGAATAAAAGACTAAAAGATACCTGTATCTAGAGCCAGTGCACATAATAAATTGTATAAGGTACTAAAAAGAGAGAAATGGGAATTCTGACGAAACGGCACCAAAGCAGTGAACGCAGATGATATAACAATACAAGTATAGAAACTACTTGGAGAAAGTAAATGCAAGTCGCTGACTTTGTACTTCGATACGTTTGTTGCAAAAAGAATTGCAATTATATCTAGTACACTGGTGCATATATTTCTGTTCAAGATTGCAACAGCGATCGGAGAATAAACCTTATGTCTCACAGTATGTAGGCATGGCAAAAATATCAAAACGCCTGCGCGGGGAAAGCGATATTATCCAAAATCAGTTTGAATTTTTGTGGAGTCATCATATTCAGTATTTGCCAATTATGCGAGAATTACAGAGATGTGAGCCAATCAACATAACATAACGTTTGATGATCTCTAAAGACATACGACAGAGCAAGATTTTGTGGTGGACCCTGAAAGAGAAGTGTAAAGTACCAGGAATTGATCCTTGTTGTATACGTGCAGTCTAGGACTCATGTCAGATATATCTGTAAACTGATCTGACTCGACATATTCTACGATTACGATGGATTATTCAGTTTCTCCAGTAGCGTCTGACGTCTATCGTCTCCTTTGCAGACGGTGCTCCAGTTTGCTTCGACGTTCCGTACTTTGGCATGGTCGTTGAAATGATTGCGAATTAGAATTAATAAAGAAATGCTTGCTACTGAAATGGATGTGTAGTATGACGTTTAACAGGTTACCGATGTTAAAACAAAAGAAAAAGAAAACTAAATGTTAAGTAGTTGTTTGTTTGTAGAAACTCTAAGAAATAAGTAAGTATGAACGTAGATGATTATAGAAGAGTGCGATAGAATAATGGATGTCATAAATACCTTCTTCTTCCATCTCCACTCAGATAAACATACACACAATACAAAATAATTGGGAAAAAGGAAGGAAATGAAATAAAATAGTTGTAGTCCTGTATTTTCGATTTAATGATTTATTTAATTAGACTATAACAACTTTTAGTTATATTTGTAATAGTTATTATCTTATTCTGAACAGAACAAGTCACAGGACTAGGAACTACATTATTTCAGTACTGTTAATACTATTTCATCAACACGTCATTATTCTTGACTCTTCTGCTTAAATATTAATATGAAGTTGATTTTTATGTTTGTGAAAATTAGACATTTTTAAATAATAATAAAACACAAAACAAATTCATTAATAATGTAAATGTTGTTAGTAATAATCGCAAACAAAATTTGTAATTGATTTCCCCTTAGATTATCTCCAACGTCCCATCTGTTACGTTTCTACGTGAGAATCAAGGAAGAGAGAAAAATAAACTATGCTTGATTTATATCAAGACGTGCCACGAGTGGGAAAGGCCTCCAGTGAGCTCAAAAGTAGTGTGTATTCGGGGGTTCTGCCTCATTGGTATTGGGGGATGTTCTGGCTCAGCGGGGGTCTCGCTCAAGTTTGGGTCTGACTCAGACTAAAAAAAAAAAAAAAAAAAAAAAAAAAAAAAAAAAAAAAAAAAGGAAAGGTTTTGCTATCATCTAAATCGTTTGCTGCTATCCCCGTTGCGCTAGCTCTTACGGTTACAGAGAAAGCTTTTTGAAATCGACTACCTGGCCGAAGGCTGATAAGACCATTCATTCCCTACTCAACTCGCCCGGCGTTATCGCCGCAGGCCGATAAGGCCCACCGACACTAATTACTACAGTATTTGTTTATATACATGTTTGTTTTATGCAATAATACCACAAATTAAAATTTATATTTTATTTAAAATCATACTTGATTAAATTATCAATTATTACATCCTAACCAAATAATCTATTTTATATAGATTTTTATTTTATGCAATAATTATTACATCATTGTACAGGGTTTCATCTTCATCAAATATCCTAAACATAATCTATACAACCTAACATAACCTAACCAAATATAATCTATACAACCTAACATAACCTAACCAAATAATCTATTTTATATAGATTTTTGTTTTATGAAATAATACCACAAATTAAAATTTTACATTGTATTTAAAATAATACTTGATTAAATTATCAATTATTACATCATTGCACAGGGTTTCATCTTCATCGAATATCCTAAACATAATCTATACAACCTAACATAACCTAACCAAATATAATTAAAATTTTACATTTTATTTAAAATAACACTTGAATAAATTATCAACTATTATATCATTGCACAGGGTTTCCTCTTCATCGAATATCCTCACGAAGTTCTGCATGCTCTGACCGTAGAACATATGATGTAGGTATACCAAGCAGTATTCACCACACACCGAAGTCCACTCGTTTTGTATTTTCTTACTATTAAAATACCATATTTTACAGTTTCTATTAAGAAATGCTTTATGGAAGCCTTTCGGTGCTCGGCCAAATGAATCAAAATATTGGCCGATTTTGTTTTTGTCTACATGTATGGCTACCCAGTGAGAACCTGGCTGAGTATCATAATCTAGATTGCTTACTAAAAATGTAGGGGCTTCAGTATGTATCGGCAATCTGTTTGCAGGAAATACATTCATTTGTAACAATGGATTAATCCTATTTAAGCATTCCTGAATTTGTAGGGTATTCATATTTTAGAATAGATATGTGTACACGTGCTCTATCATGCATAGACATGTAGTGAATAGTTAGGCATCTTAAAACATGTCTTTATAGTAAGGAGATTATGTACAGCAAGCAATGCATACGCTAAATCGTTGGAATTTATAAACTAGTGACTAACGTTGAAATAGCAAAGAAATAGTTTTAAGGAATTTTGAATAGACAAACCATTACTTATCAGGTTTTACTCATAAGTCAACAATGTAAATGTTTCGTTTAGAGTTATCGTTTTACGATAATAGTAAGCACTTACTATCGCTATATAAGTCCAAAACGAAAGAGGACCACCACATAACAATATTCGTCTACGTGCAGTACAGTGTATCCAAGTTACAAGTTATTGTGTGGTTACATTAAATTTCTTTGGGGTCACCATGGAGGTAAGCTAACTATTTTTAAATATTTATTCGTGTTGTATTTCTTTCAATATGTCTTACATGGATCTAATCACTTTTAATCTAGTGCGTGTGTTATGTTTGTGCTTAAAATGAATGTTATTGTTACAGAATAAATTTGAAGAAAATACATTCAAAGATTATTATTACAAAACCCTATCGGATGATAGCAACGATAGTCTTATGATTGCCAGAGATTCGTCAAAACTTAAAGCGAAACGTGGAGAAGAAGACCGGCTTGACGACTTGTTCAAGTTAGCTACTAACAAAAGGAAAAAGCAGTGCTCGTCTGTATCGCGAGCGCAAGCAAATGGAGGCGTAGCATTCATATCAACAAACAGAGAAGATGCGGCCTCATCATCTCACTTGATAAAAATAGAAGTGTATGATATGAAGAAACTTGCCAACGTGCCACAAGAACAACATTGGAAGAATGCTCACTTAATAGAATCACTTACGTTAATAGAAGATATTTTGTAAATCATACCAAGAGTAATTTACACAAAAATAATGTTTTAAAATCACACTGCTCCCTTGCCAATGTGTCTGTTGTAGGTTCCGCTTTTGGACAGCGCATAATATCTTTTAAAATTGAAAGTAAAAAAGAATCTGACATAACATTCCAAACACCAGAATTATTTTTGCAATCTATCAAAAGTGATATTATTTTTTTAATCAACGAAGTCATCAAACAACATAGATCTTTAAAGATTAACTTTGTTCTACATGCTGATTTTGTGCATGAAACAAAACAAATAAATAACTCCTTTGATTTTCAAACAAGTAATTTTATAATAACTGAAGCTGACGATTTAAACATTTTTATGATATCGTTGAAAGATATGCTGTCAAATAAAATTAGTTCTTTTGAAAGAAAAGATAGTGGTTGGAGTTTAAAACATATAAATTACGTAGAATTAAATATAAACAAATTTACTCCATTTCGTAGTGGTTCATACATTGACTTACCAAAAGATATAAAACTTAAAAAAGCTGTTATAAATGTTAAAAACTCAGATCAGTTATGCTTAAAGTGGTCTATACTTTCGGCTTTATACCCCGTGAACAAAAATTCCGATCGACCATCATCTTACACTTTAAATTCTCATAGAATTAAACTTAATGGGATATCCTTCCCAGTCAAATTGAATGATATACCTAAAGTAGAAAAACAAAATAATATTAGTATAAATGTCTTTGGTTTAGAATGGGATATCAAGACGAAAAAGCATTCCGTAGTTGGACCACTTTATTTTAGTAAATGTCGTAAAACTAATCATATTAATTTATTACTCTTGCAAAATGGTAGTAATTATCACTACTGTTATATTAAAAACTTATCTCGTTTAGTAAGCGCACAATTAATAAAGAAAAAAGTAGCTGTACATATATGTGATGAGTGTTTAGTACATTTTACTACCAAAGAAAAATTATGTAACCATCAACTTCACGATTGCTCTCATGTCACTGCTAATTTACCTAGCAGTGATAAGCTAACTAAAAATTGGTTCGGAAAGTTTGTACCTAGTGATTATTTAGAATTTGATAAATTTCACATGAAAATTAAAGTCCCGTTCGTAGTTTATGCTGATTTTGAAGCATTCTTATACCCAATACAAACATGTGCTAATGATCCATCAAAACCATTTACAAATAACATACAAAAACATGAACCTTACAGTTTTGGTTATTATATAAAATGTTCCTTTGATAATACTTTGAGTAAATATGAGTCATACAGTGGTCCAAATTGTTCAGAAGTGTTTATGAAACGATTTTACAATGATGTAAAATTAATATATGAAAAGAATAATTTTCGACGATCTCCAAAACCATTGTCAGAAGTAGATAATTATAAAATAAGTAACGCCAAACTTTGTCACATTTGTGAAACAGATTTGAATAACAAAAACTCCTTAGATTTTGACTGGCAAACTGGTGATTTTAAAGGTGTTGTACATGAAATCTGTATAAATAAATGTCATGTCCCGCGATACATCCCTATTTTTTTACATAATTTGAGCAATTACGATGCTCATTTCATTGTTCATGCTCTTAATTTTGTAGAAGGTGGAATAGACTTAATACCACAAAATAAAGAAAAATATATTTCATTTTCTAAAAGCATTTGCATTAACAATCAAAAAGTTAGTTTGAGATTTGTTGATTCGTTTAGATTTTTGTCATGTAGTCTTGATAAATTAGCTCAAATTTAAAAGATGAAGAATTTCATGATCTTAAAAAAAACTTTCCAAAGATAGAAGATTTCAATCGCCTACGAAAGAAAGGAGTCTATCCTTATGAGTTCATGAAATCATTTGACTTATTAAACTATACACAATTACCAAGTAAAGATGAATTTTATGACTCATTGAATGATACAAACATAACGGCAGACGATTACCATCGAGCTCAAGACGTTTGGCAACATTTTGGTTGTCGCAATATGTTAGACTATTCAAACTTATATTTAAAGACAGATGTTTTATTGTTAGTCGATATTTTTGAAAATTTCAGAAATCTTTGTCTCAAAACGTATGATTTAGATGCTGCTCACTATTATACAGCACCAGGACTTAGTTGGGATGCAATGTTAAAATTAACAAAAGTTAGATTAGAGTTATTGACGGACATAGATCAAATATCATTCATTAAATCAGGGATTCGAGGAGGTGTATCTCAATGTAGTAATCGTCATGCAAAAGCTAATAATAAGTACTTAAACGATTTTAATAAAAACGAACCCTCATCTTATATAACTTACTTTGATGCTAATAACCTTTATGGATGGGCTATGTCACAATACCTTCCTCTAGATAAATTTGAGTGGACTAGTCCAGAGACCAATTTTGAAGTTGAAGACACATCTGAGTTTGCTTTCATTTTAGAAGTTGATTTGGAATATCCTGAACACCTTCATGATTTGCATTCAGATTTACCATTATGTCCAGAAAATATATCCATAGGTAGATCGGAGGACAAAAATCTCATCCCAAATTTAAACAACAAAGAAAAATATAAAATTCACTATAGAAATTTAAAACAATATTTAAAATTAGGTCTTAAATTAACAAAAGTACATAGAGTTTTAAAATTTAGACAGAGTCCATGGCTAAAAAAATATATTGATTTAAATACAGATTTAAGGAAAAAAGCAGAATCTAACTTCGAAAAAGATTTCTTTAAATTAATGAATAATTCTGTATTCGGTAAAACCATGGAAAATGTTGAAAAAAGAGTAAATGTTAAGTTAATAACTCATTGGGAAAATGTAGGAAAAAGTTTAGGTGTCCAAGATTTAATAGCTAAACCTGAATTTAAAACTTTATCGATATTTTCAGAAAATTTAGTAGCTGTTCAGTTACAAAAGACTAAAATCAGTTATGACAAACCAATATACTTAGGATTTTCCATTTTAGATATGTCGAAAACCCTCATGTACGAATTTCATTATGATTACATGTTACCAAAATTTGAAAACAAAACTAAATTATTATATACCGATACTGATAGCTTAATATATCAAATTTTTACTGAGGATTTTTATGATGATATAAAACCTGATCTTGCTTTGCGATTTGATACATCCGATTATCCCTTAAATAATTTATTTGATTATCCGCTAATAAATAAAAAACAGTTAGGATTTTTTAAAGATGAAAACAACGGAAATATTGTTAAGGAATTCGTTGGTTTAAGATCAAAAATGTATGCAATAGAAACGAATACAAAATTAACAACTAAAGCAAAAGGTGTTAACAAAAGCGTTACAAAAAGAATGACGATGGAGAGTTATAAATCTTGTCTTTATAATAAAAATATTAAATATGATAAAATGTTAAGATTCAGATCAATTAAACACGCCATTTTTACACAGCAAGTTAATAAAGTATGTTTATCCTATAATGATACGAAAAGGCACATTTTACCAAATAACGTGGACACATTGGCTTGGGGTCACTATAAATTGAAATAGCGATGTTTATGTAAGCGAAGCTTTAATATTTTTTATTGATTGTCAATTATTATCATTGTTACTCAGACATGTATTATCTTTAAATTGTAAGGTTGTTAATATTAAGATATAAAAAATGTTATGTTCTAGACTAAATGTAATAAAATAAAATTATTATATGTATAGTATGTTAAGTTCTTTATGAAATAAAATAAAATGGTTGTTATCCAATAAAAGTCTTCACTTCTAATTTACTCTTTTAATAATTCACACGTATTACAAAATGTTTCATTTTGTACATCCATTCACTGCAATAGTAGCGGGGCCAAGTGGCTGTGGAAAATCGAATTTTGTAAAAAACTTTTTAAAGTCTACAAATGATATTTGTAATACTTCATTTGCTCAGATAATGTGGTGTTTTGATGAAATGCAACCTTTGTACAATAATTTACAGAATGTAAATTTTTATCAGGGCATTCCAGATCTAAATATGTTTGATGGTAAAAAACCAAATCTTATCATAATTGATGATCTCATGAGGGAATCCGATGGTCGAATTGTCGATATATTCACTAAGGGTAGTCATCATAGAAACTTAAGCGTATTTTACATAACACAAAATCTCTTTCATCAAGGGAAGGGACAAAGAGATATTTCTTTAAACTCTAGTTATATGATTTATTTCAAAAATCCTCGAGACAAAACTCAAATCCGACATTTGGCACGACAAATATTACCAGAAAATACAAAATTCCTTGAAGATGCTTACAGAGATGCAACAAAAGAAGCTCATGGATACTTAATGATCGATTTAAAGCAAGGTACAAGCGATATATGTCGTATAAAAACAAATATTTTTCCTTCGGATGGTTACTGTCAAGTATACGTACCTACAAAGGGTTTTAAATACGCTGATAACCAACAAATTCCAATCATTTATAAATAATATCCCGAAGTGTCAACACGCATAAAGACTTATTGTTAGCATTGCATAAGCTCAAACCAAAATATAGAGCAGCTTTGTTAAAATCTTGTGATGAAGATGAGATAAACTGTATTTGTGAGTGTATTCATAACGTTTTGCAAGGGAAAGTACCCCTCGAAGATAAACATAAGAAAAAGTTACAAAAATATAAATCTGTTCTACGCAAGTTAGTCAAAAAAGGCGCAAATAAATTAAGGAAGAGGATAATTATTCAAAAAGGTGGTGCATTTTTACCAATAATATTAGGTTCAATTTTGAGTGTAATTGTTCAATCGCTTCTGTAAACTAACAGATTGTAAAATGCAACATGCTAAGAAAATGATACTAATTGAACCAAGTGTTATTGAAAAGTTAAATAACCATAATAATGATGATAATCCAACATCTAGATTAGATGGTGAGATGAAAACTATTTTAAATAGCAATATGGATGACAGAAAGAAATGTATTCTTTACTTACAAATTTTACAAAGATATTTACATTTCAATGAAGAAAATCGACGACCTATTGAATTACCAATAATGGCTAATAATGAAATAAACATGGAAACGAATATAAATGATGGAATTAATACTAAAGATTCAGTCTCGAACCAAGCATTGAAGGATGAAAAGCTTGAATTTAAACCAGCATCGGAAATTGATCCTCTTTATTCAACAAATCAAATACTGAGTCATATACCAAAAACGTATGTGAAAAAAGGTGAAACTCTGTTACGTTTAATATCTTTAAGTAAAAATAAAATTCGTTGGAATGAGAATGGTACGATTATCATAGATAACAAGAGTATTTCGGGAAGCAATATTGTAGACTTGGTTAATGATTTACTAAGACCACTTAAAAGAGATGATCCAATAGGTTGGGAACACTTTGCAAAGGCGTTACATGAAATAAAAATCCCACTCACATACTTAGGCAATCCAAAGAGAGTTGAATTTATAAACAAATTGAAATTAAGACACCTTGGCGATCTCTCACCGGATGAAGAATATTCTACTCCTTCAAACAAACTTGTGAATAAAAAAATCCATAAAAAACTTGACTGGGAAAAATGGACTCCCTACTAGATAATGATAGAATCAATCCACTAGAACGGATTAACGAAATTTATTATAATCCATCGCACCCTGCTAGTTATAGTAGCATTGAAAAATTAACTAAAGCTATGAATAAATATATGAATAAAAATGAAGTAAGAAATTGGTTGCAGTCTCAAGAAACATATACGCTCCATAGACCTGTTAATAGAAAATTTCCTAGAAATAAGTATGTTTTATCAAATTTTAACGAACTCTGGCAAGTTGATTTAAGTGATATGAGAACTTATGTGAAATATAATGACAACTATAATTACATACTTTGTGTTATTGATGTTTTTTCTAAGTATGCTTATGCTAGACCAATAAAAAATAAAAATTCTCAAACTATAAAAAAATCTTTTGAAAGTATATTTGAAGAAGCGAACAGTACCCCTACTCATATACAGTCCGACAAAGGTACGGAGTTCGTTTCCAAAGATTTACAACGTTACTTTAAAACCAAGAATATTAATTATTATACTACAAACAACCCTGACATTAAGGCTAGTGTTGTTGAGAGATTTCAAAGGACTTTAAAAATGAAAATGTGGCGATATTTTACTCACAGGAACACTTACAGGTACATAGATGTTTTACAAGATTTAATGTATGCATATAATCATAGTCGTCACTCTAGTATAAAAATGAGTCCTAGCGATGTTAGCTCAGGGAATATAATGACAGTTTGGAGAAATTTATATGATAGGAAAACAAAAGATACAAAAACTTCATACCTTTCACAGCCAAAATTTAATGTAGGAGATTATGTCAGAATAACTAAATTTAAACATATGTTTCAAAAGGGATATGAATCTAATTGGAGTGATGAAATATTCATTATTTCATCAATTGTAGATCGTTCTCCATGGGTGGTCTACACACTGACAGATTTAGTAAAAGAGCCGATAGTAGGAACGTTTTATGAAAGAGAATTACAAAAGGTAACATATGACACCACTTTAAATTATAAAATAGATAAAATAATTCGTTCACGCTTCTCTGGAAACAGAAAGGAAGTGTTAGTCAAGTGGAAAGGTTATCCAGATAAATTTAACAGTTGGGTTTTAGCCTCAAATTTAAAACAAATATGACGAAAATAAGTTTTTATTTAACTTTACTCAGTAACAGTTCAATGGAGTACTTTCCTAACAATACGACAACACGCTTTTCAACAAAGTTACCGAAACCAATAGTACTTGAAGGAACGTGGGATGTTGGTATCGTTGAGTTTCAATATCCGTGTACAATGTTTACTGTGCAAGAACAAGAAAGTATGGTATATGTGACTAAAACAATGGAAATGCCCAATGAAATAGGTACTTCAACCGTTTACTACAAAAAACATATTCCAGCAACAAACTATGATAATATTAACCATATATTGACGGCCTTAAACAATATAAATGAACAAGTAAAATTTCGATATGATGAATTATCAAAGTATGTTCATGTTGTCGTAATGGACAAAAATATAAAATCATTATCCTTATCAACTCAGCTATCGCTTCAACTTGGGTTCGAACCAAATAAGAATCTAGTAGAAAAAGGACTAGGAAAATGTCCAGCTAATCTTCATTTGGGGTTGCCACCACAGTTGTTTATTTACTGCGATATTATTGAACCACAAATAGTTGGAGATGTTATGACACCCTTATTAAGAATAATACCATTAGACCCATCTAAGTATATTTACGGAGCCAACAAAATGCATGTATTTTCACCACCTCACTACTTGCCAGTAATGCGAAGAGAGTTCGATACAATTGAGATAGATATAAGAACAAGCACCGGTCAAAAAATACCATTTCAGTTTGGAACAGTGTGTATTAAACTCCATTTTAGAAAATTATAATCATGTATTCTCACAGTAATAAAATTATTTGTCCTTATGAACATTATTATTCTCACCAAGCCGGATCTGGTATTGGAGTTATTTATAAGGGAGTCCCGTATCAACGAGGTCACGGAATTGGTAGCTTTTTAGGAGGGTTGTTTCGATGTGTTTTTCCATTGCTGTCTAGTGGTGCTCGAGCTATCGGTAAAGAAGCTTTAAACGCTGGTGTAGGACTTTTATCTGATATGGTGGCCTCTAGATCTATGGAAGAAGCTGTTAAATCACGGTTAAAGGAAGCAGGCTCCAATTTGAAAAGAAAGGCAGATGCTAAAATCGACCGCATTAATATGTCCGGTTCAGGATATATAACGAAGAGAAAACGTCTGACTTCATTCAGTTCATCGCCTACCGCCAACGGGAAAGTTAATAAGAGCAAGAAATTTACTAAAAAAGTAACTAAAGACATTTTTTCTTAAATAATAAAATGTCATTTTTACATAACCATTCCTGTGAATGTATTAAGTCCGAATTAGATTTGTTTGCCTTGCCCTCTACTCAAACTAGTATAGAAAATGGGTCATGGATACATTACAAACCAATTTCTTCACTTGCTGATGATGGACCTATAGAGTTCCAAGTACCGGGAGCTGGTGATGATTACATGGATTTATCTCACACGCTGATACACATAAAAGCAAAAGTTATAAATCAAGACTCTACAAAACTTAATTCATCAGCAGTTGTGGCTCCAGTTAATAATTGGTTGCATTCACTTTTCAGTCAGCTTGATATCTATTTAAATCAAAAACTTATTTCACCTCCTAATAACACATATGCTTACCGTTCATATATAGAGACATTACTTAATTATGCCCCGGCCGCTAAAACGTCTCACCTGACTTGCGGTCTCTGGTATGAAGATACTTCTGAAAAGATGGAATCAACCGACGAAGCCAACAAAGGATTTACAAAACGTCAAGAGCTTATAGTCGAAAGCAAAGAAGTTGAAATGATTGGACATTTACATGGTGATTTATTCAATCAAGAAAAATTTTTGATAAATGGGGTTGATATGTCTGTTAAATTAGTAAGATCTAGAGAAACCTTTAATTTGATGGCATCTTCAAGTGATTTAAAGTTAAAAGTATGTATTTCGGATGCTACTCTCATAATTCGTAGAGCCAGAATTAATCCAAGTGTATTACTTGCACATCAAAAAGTTTTAGCCTCTACAACAGCAAAGTATCCTATTACCCGTGCTGAAGTTAAAGTTTTAACTATACCTTCAGGTGTTCAAGGAAAAACTCTGGATAATATCTTTCTTGGCCAAATTCCAAAAAGATGTATTGTTGGATTTATCAATAATGCAGCGTTCAATGGTACTCTTGTTAAAAATCCTTTTAATTTCCAGAACTATCAGATGAGTTCATTTTGTTTATACGTTGACGGTCAGCAAATACCTTCTAAAGCATTGCAAACATCATTTGAAAGTAACATGTTCACTTCAGCTTACCATTCGTTATTCTCTGGAACAGGAATACATTTTTTAAATGAGGGCAATGGAATATCTAGAGAACAATATGCGAATGGTTATTGTCTTTTAGCTTTTGACTTAACACCTGATTTATCAGCTAACTCCTCAAGTCATTGGAATTTGATAAGGAATGGTAGTGTAAGATTAGAAGTTCGTTTTGAATCTTCTCTAACGCAAACTATAAACTGTATTGTTTATGCTGAATTCGATAATGTTATTGAAATAGATAAGAATCGCAATGTAATCGTAGATTATAGTAGTTAAGATTTTCTATTGTATTTTAGGTTAAATTGTCCCTATTGTTTATAAATAAAATGATAAAATGAATTTAAAGCCTTTATTTTTTATAATACCTTATTACATTGAAACAATATATTCAAGTAACAGTTTTTGTGTTGTAAAAAAATCTAAACATTCATATCGTTAATTGTTATTATTGAAACACATTTTTTTACAATTATCTATTTGTGTTATTTCTTTCGTTATACTGTAAATTATCTTATTGATAGATTCCATGTATTGGTTAGTATCGTTGGTAAAATATTTCAATCTAATATTTGCATTCTTCCAATGTTGTTCTTGTGGCACGTTGGCAAGTTTCTTCATATCATACACTTCTATTTTTATCAAGTGAGATGATGAGGCCGCATCTTCTCTGTTTGTTGATATGAATGCTACGCCTCCATTTGCTTGCGCTCGCGATACAGACGAGCACTGCTTTTTCCTTTTGTTAGTAGCTAACTTGAACAAGTCGTCAAGCCGGTCTTCTTCTCCACGTTTCGCTTTAAGTTTTGACGAATCTCTGGCAATCATAAGACTATCGTTGCTATCATCCGATAGGGTTTTGTAATAATAACACAGGCACACAAAAAAAAAAAAACGTCATGAACCAGAGGGGAGACCCCATTATTCCTAGGTTTTTGGGATCGCTGAAACCGAATATGACAATAAAAACTAATTTTAAATGCCAGTTTTCCCGCTAGCACCCCCTTACTACCTCTTAAGGGGTGAAAATTGAAATTTTTGTAAAAAATCAAGATAGATGTGTCTTTCTACGTTTTTTGGGATGCTGAAACCGAAAATGATAACTAAAAATAAATTCATGACCACTATCACCCCCTACCATCCCTTGCAGGGGGTGAAAATTTCATTTTTTTCTATAAAATCAAGACAGACGTGTATTTCTACGTTTCTTCGGATGCTGAAACCGAAAATGATAACTAAAAATAAATTTATGACCACTATCACACCCTAATACCCCTTACAGGGGGTGAAAATTTCAATTTTTCTATAAAATCAAGATAGATGTATATTTCTACGTTTTTTGGGATGCTGGAACCGAAAATGATAACTAAAAATAAATTCATGACCTCTATCACCCCCTTACTACCCCTTAAAGGGGGTGAAAATTTCAATTTTTCTATAAAATCAAGATAAATGTGTATTTCTACGTTTTTTAGGATGCTGGAACCGAAAATATGTGAATTTCTATGTTTTTCAAGATGCTGAGAGAAAAAATGATTATAAAGTATATGTAACCTTATTGTATGCATATATTTGTTATTATGATACTAAGACTGAATCATGATTTTTGTCCTATTCTTAACAAGTTGTTTCATTTTTTGTTTTTTTTTTTGCTTTCTATTTAATTCTGTTTATACTGTTATCCATCCGGCAGTCTTATAAAACGCTTAAAAGATGCTGAACCTAATTCTATGCCTCCGAAATAGAAAGGTTACTATTTTTCGGCCAATTTAGGAGACTATAGTGAGGAGCAAGGAGAAAGGTTCCATCAGACAGGATATTAAGACAATGGAACAGCGCTATCAGGGTAAATGGGATGTCAATATGTTAGCAGACTACTGTTGGAATTTAAAAAGAGATTTGCCAGAACAGAAGAGAACCAATAAAAGGCAACCACTTAGAAGAACTTTTGACAACAAGAGAGTTCATTATCGTAGAAACAGGTAGACGCTGAATAGTGAGAGGCAAGGGGACTCACTTTAATTCAGCACCCCGGATAGTGAGAGGCAAGGGGACTCACTTTAATCCAACACTCCAAAAGGGAACAGAAATCTACTACGTCCACGCCGTTGTTCCTGGGTTACGCTAAGAATAGAATTAAATCATGAATATATATCAGATACTTCTGATCGATAAAGCATTTGAATTTCTAATATAAGAGCTAAGAGTAACTTCAAACTAGTTTGATAAACATGTCATTTACTGTAAATCGTCAAAATTTCTTCATACATCTTGATTTTATACAAAATTAAAACTACCCCCACCCCCTCCCCCCCGTTAGGGGTAGTTAGGGGGTGGTATTGAGTAAAAGAGGTATCAAATTCACTTTTGGTTGTCATTTTCGGTTTCATTATACCAAAAAACGTAGAAATACACATCTGTCTTGATTTTATAGAAAAAAATGAAATTTTCACCCCCTGTAAGGGATGGTAGGGGGTGATAGTGGTCATGAATTTATTTTTAGTTATCATTTTCGATTTCAGCATCCCAAAAAACGTAGAAAGACACATCTATCTTGATTTCTTACAAAAAATTCAATTTTCACCCCTTAAGAGGTAGTAAGGGGGTGCTAGCGGGAAAACTGGCATTTAAAATTAGTTTTTATTGTCATATTCGGTTTCAGCGATCCCAAAAACCTAGGAATAATGGGGTCACCCCTCTGGTTCATGACGTTTTTTTTTTTTGTGTGCCTGTGTAATCTTTGAATGTATTTTCTTCAAATTTATTCTGTAACAATAACATTCATTTTAAGCACAAACATAACACACGCACTAGATTAAAAGTGATTAGATCCATGTAAGACATATTGAAAGAAATACAACACGAATAAATATTTAAAAATAGTTAGCTTACCTCCATGGTGACCCCAAAGAAATTTAATGTAACCACACAATAACTTGTAACTTGGATACACTGTACTGCACGTAGACGAATATTGTTATGTGGTGGTCCTCTTTCGTTTTGGACTTATATAGCGATAGTAAGTGCTTACTATTATCGTAAAACGATAACTCTAAACGAAACATTTACATTGTTGACTTATGAGTAAAACCTGATAAGTAATGGTTTGTCTATTCCTTAAAACTATTTCTTTGGTATTTCAACGTTAGTCACTAGTTTATAAATTCCAACGATTTAGCGTATGCATTGCTTGCTGTACATAATCTCCTTACTATAAAGACATGTTTTAAGATGCCTAACTATTCACTACATGTCTATGCATGATAGAGCACGTGTACACATATCTATTCTAAAATATGAATACCCTACAAATTCAGGAATGCTTAAATAGGATTAATCCATTGTTACAAATGAATGTATTTCCTGCAAACAGATTGCCGATACATATTGAAGCCCCTACATTTTTAGTAAGCAATCTAGATTATGATACTCAGCCAGGTTCTCACTGGGTAGCCATACATGTAGACAAAAACAAAATCGGCCAATATTTTGATTCATTTGGCCGAGCACCGAAAGGCTTCCATAAAGCATTTCTTAATAGAAACCGTAAAATATGGTATTTTAATAGTAAGAAAATACAAAACGAGTGGACTTCGGTGTGTGGTGAATACTGCTTGGTATACCTACATCATATGTTCTACGGTCAGAGCATGCAGAACTTCGTGAGGATATTCGATGAAGATGAAACCCTGTGCAATGATATAATAGTTGATAATTTATTCAAGTGTTATTTTAAATAAAATGTAAAATTTTAATTATATTTGGTTAGGTTATGTTAGGTTGTATAGATTATGTTTAGGATATTCGATGAAGATGAAACCCTGTACAATGATGTAATAATTATTGCATAAAATAAAAATCTATATAAAATAGATTATTTGGTTAGGATGTAATAATTGATAATTTAATCAAGTATGATTTTAAATAAAATATAAATTTTAATTTGTGGTATTATTGCATAAAACAAACATGTATATAAACAAATACTGTAGTAATTAGTGTCGGTGGGCCTTATCGGCCTGCGGCGATAACGCCGGGCGAGTTGAGTAGGGAATGAATGGTCTTATCAGCCTTCGGCCAGGTAGTCGAATTCAAAAAGCTATCTCTGTAACCGTAAGAGCTAGCGCAACGGGGATAGCAGCAAACGATTTAGATGATAGCAAAACCTTTTTTTTTTTTTTTTTTTTTTTTTTTTTTAGTCTGAATCAGACCCAAACTTGAGCGAGACCCCCGCTGAGCCAGAACATCCCCCAATACCAATGAGGCAGAACCCCCGAATACACACTACTAGTGCATTTAGTGCATACTTCTTAATTAAATTAACTCAACATACACACAATTATAATACAGTAGTTACTTGATTATCCGACCAATTATATTAAATAGTGTTATCGCTTAAAGACAAAATAAATATTAATGATTCATTAAAAAACTGATAAGTATGGTGTGTGATATGTATATGTATGTGTGATATGTAAGTCACATATAAATAAGAATAATGATTTAATTTTGCAAATTAGTGAAGACGGGAGTGAACATGGGAAAATGAAGTTCTAAAAGAAAATTTGTATTGTGGGTTTTTACAAAAACAATCAACTCATCAATCGATATTGGTTCTTTGCTCTGTGAAAAAGAATTTGTGGCAAATAACGGATGGTTGTACAGATTTAAATCTTGTCATTGACTTCTAGAATTTCGAGTACAAAGCGAAAACATATAATGTAGATACTGCAAACTATAAAGGATGATTTTTAGATAAATTTTAATGAAGATAGTTATGATTTTGATTTGATTGTTTATATACTGATGAAAATATCATTTCATCTTATTTCATCACCTTCAAAATTAGCTCCAGGATATGAAACTAGCAAAGAGCAACTGACAATAATAGTTGGTGCTAACGCTGCCTGGAGCTATACAATACCTTTGTTGTTACCTAAAAATATCAGAGTGCCTTAATTTACAAAAATCATAAGCGCATGGATGAACTCTGAAATTCTTTTTGATTGGTATGACAATAATTTATCCCTCTAGTAAAAAATGATTTAAAAAAATAGGTAAACAAGAAAATGTACTACTTTTATTAGAAAACCGGTCAACCCATGAAAAATGGAAAGTTTAAAGTAAAGTTTTTTTCTCCTAATATAACATTCTCTATACAACCAATTTTGTTTCCAAATTCAATAACACTGATCGTGTTATTCCAAAATTGGAAACAAAATTGTACAGAGAATCAATAAAACACATGGCAATAATGTATTAAGGGACTGACAAAATAAGTATAATTATAAACATACATAAGTAAAGAAATGTATTAACAGGTTAGTAAGATAATATGGTATGAATACATGAGGAAGAATGGAATAGATAACACAATAGTATAGTATTTTGTAGATAAGGATAAAAAATTACTTGCAGAAGAAAAGAAAAAAAGGAAGGAGAAAAAGAAGAAGTAAACAAGGAAACAGCTTGCAAGTGGTTTGAAAAACAAACAGAAAGTGATACTGTAAGTTTACTATAGCTGAAAGAAATTCGTTATCTAGCAATGAAGAGAAAACAATTACAAAGTATTTTAAAACAAATTAAACTTATTATTTTACTTCATGATTACCAAATGCAAATTACCAAACACATTGTAAACAAGCTATATGTGCATAAATACCTAAATATTTTATTTTATTATTTAGTATGGGTGCAGTATTTTAGTATATATGTATGTGTATGTATGTAATCTAACAAAATATATCTCTATAATTTTGTTTAACTTTGTTTTTAATAAACATATGTATAACATCATGTATAAGATAACACCCACTTTTCTCTAAATGTATAGTTATAAAAACTCGTTACTTCTTGTTATCTGAATGCATTCTTCCACGAGTACATTTTCTTCAAAAAGACGAGAAAATTCATAGGCTCTACAAGCATTTCTAGGATATAAGTCAGACCACAAATATCTAGTGCACTCCTTCACCAGATGTGGCAACATGTACTTCTTTGCTCCGTAGCATAATTCATAGGCTTTATCAAATGAACTGATATTTATGTTGCCTGTATAGATGTACCTGGAAAACATATTAAGAACTTGGTAATATGTTCTGCTCAATAATAGCGAATCAGAAAGTAATATTTAATAAACACTCACTCCAAAAGGGCCCTGAAAGCATCTATCTGGACATCAACTATTGGTATTGGTTCATTTCTTTCTGCCATACCACCATAAAACATTGCTTCAAATACCGGGGATGCCATTGCTAAAATGAGCTTATGACCAACCGCAACAACCTGGTTGGGCTCAGTACCCACCAGAAAAGTACAATCGGACCATTGGCCTGTTTGAAGAAGGTATGCACATCGCTGTTTTAACTCTATGCAATCTAGCTGCCAATCCGTCGGTGCTGACGCCATTGTACTGTATTAATCTAAATATTTAATACTTGAAGTAGAGATAAGAGTAAAAGAATCATGTAAAATCCTGACGAAAATACATATTTGAGAAGGCAGAAGAAGTAGGAAACAGTGAAGCTGCTCGGATATTTCAGATAGACGAGACAGAGGGAGCAACGTGGTGCTACCGTTTTATGAGGCTGAAAGGTTTATCTATAAGGAACCGCGCCACAGTTAAATAACCTGATCCAACGCTCCCAAGGTGGTGCACGTTATAATCGCATAAAAAAAGAGATGTGAAATCGTGTTGACCTGAAATGCGTTTTTAGCTGATCCTACAACTAGGACACATATTTATACCCCTTGGTATTGTGTTGTTTTGTGGACATTACGCAGTACATACATTTAACTTAATGCAGTCATGAAATTATATTAAAGTTTAAATTTGATTTGCTCTGTAAGCAAGGTACTGCATGAAATGATATTTGAAATATTTTTTAAACTATTCTGTTCTATTTTAAACTATTCTGTCTTATCCATTTCTGTTACATGAAATGTGATTTATATATATATTTCTAGAGAAATAACCTTCTTAATTATAAGGACAATTTAATTTATCAAACTGGATATAGAGTTATAATATTTTAACTTTGTATTACTCAGTTTTTATCTACGAGAGAAATAACATGTCGAGAATGTGGTTTGCAGAACATACGCCATTAGTACAGTTAATAATGTAGCCAAAATTTCGAAATATTAGGTGTTCCGGTCCTTAAAACACAGCCAGAGTTGATCAGGCGAAGAGAAGAAACCTACAACCGTATGAAATCTCCAAAAAAACAACAATTAAGGCACTAAAAGAAACTGGAAACTAGAAAAGAAAGTTTTCACAACTTGAGCGATACAATCGTCTACCACAGTGACACCTAGTGAGGTTTGTTATCTTCAATCGCGCGCATGGACACTTTCTGTACGATAGATGCCGCTAGTTTCGATACAAAATATTTTAGTCAGTCGTTTTTAGTAAGGATGGGCAAACGGAAAAAATATATCGATTTAATAAATATATCGATATTTATACAATACATGCTATATGCATAATGAAAAATATTGATATTTCGATATACTGATACTTTTATTCTTAGAGGCGCGTTTACCGAAAAAATTGACTAAGATACTTAAAATATGAAAAAAAACGTAACATATATTCGGTACTCTTATCAGTTTTAATAATTAATAAAAACATATTTGAGAATTACCAATGCAGCAAATTATTGGTAAAGTTAAAAATTTTAATACTGGTCTTAGTTAAATCAATAGATATCAAATATCAACATCGTACAAAATATAAAGGCAATTCGAGATTAAAAATATCGTTAATATATATCGATTTTATTCCAAGAAAAATATCGATATTGTTTGCTCTTCCCTATTATGTAGTTTTCACGGCTCTGTCACGGGTCACCCCCTGATTACACGTTGAAACTTGAAACGCAACGGTGTGTATATACTATATATATAGTGAATAGAATATATAATACAGTAGTTAGGGTTCTACAGTGCTGTTATTTTGTTCTCTACTTAGTCTTATATTAAGTTACTAAGTGCTATGGGGTCTGATCCGAGGAATTGGCGGCTAGATTGCAAGACGTCACAACAGCGAGGTCTGCTCTTTCTTCAAACAGGCCAATGGTGTGATTGCAAGTTTGTGGTAGGCACTGAGCTTAACCAGGATATCGTGTTTGGTCATAAGGTTGTTCTAGCAATGGCATCACCGGTATTTGAGGCTATGTTTTACGGTGTAACGGCAGAGAGTAACGAACCAATACGAATAGTTGATGTCCAGAAAGACGTCTTCAAGACCTTTTTGCAGTAAGTGATTATTAAAATTTATGTGCTTTCCTCGCATTGTTTCACTGGAAATGTTGTCTAATGTCTCTCGACTAAACACTTTTAAGCAAAGTTGAATATAATTTGTTAATTTCAAACTTAAAGAAAACAAATTTCAGCGCAGTAAAACATAAGTTTTTACACTGCGGTAGATAAAGTTACATGTTTTTTAATTTGGTCGTAGTTCTAAAAAGAAATTAATCTAAGTATTAAAATATTAATCGAATAAGTAATGTATTCGATTATATGTTATATACATTTTATTATTCGTTTATTAAAGTATCACTGCTGCTGCTACATTTCACTTTGTAGTTTTTTAACACTAAACCTACCGACAATTCTTGTATACCTGTTCCTACGGCACGCCTTCAAAATGACCGGTAATTAAGTTATTTTATTATATAACGCAGGTAATATTGGAAATAACTAAAAGTAAAGCGTATAGAAAATATTATATGCATATTCCAAGAATTGTCATGTAGTTTGATAACGATATTATAAAGTTTAAAAATGTGTAAATTTTACAAAAGTTTAAGAACGGTCAATTTGACCGGTACTGGTAGGTTTAATGTTAATGTTGAATATTATATAAGAAATCAGGCTCCCGAATGACTAATTGATTTGGATTAACTGCGCTAAGCGTGACACAGTAAACCGAGTTAGCACAATTGCGCCGCGCAGAACACACCACCTCCCATTAGTAAGACCTTAACGTTTTCCAGATATATTTATACAGGCAATATAAATATCAGTACAATTGATATAGCCTGTGAGTTATACTATGCAGCAAAGAAGTACATGTTGCCACATCTGGTCAAGCAATGTACTGAATATTTGGTGACTAACCTGTGTCCTAATAATGTTTGTAGAGTTTATGAGTTTGCTAGTTTAATGGAAGAAAATGACCTTATAAAAACATGCACTCAGGTAATTATTGTTAAAAAATAGATTGGCCTTACTTTACGCTCGTACGATTTTGGGGTCATTAGGGATCTTATTTGAAACCGTTTGGTTGGTTGGTTGTATTTCTCATCCTCAGAGGCAGCTTCCACTCACTGTAACACCGACGGTATTAATTGTTAACAGACCCTTAGCTTAGTGCTAAAGACCTCACATGAGTCCATTTGTCAATTAATAGTAAAGTTTTTGAGGTATTTCCAATAAAAATAATTCCAAAATTACCCATTTCCCCGCAACGGCAAAGATGACTCCACCCCTACCCCGAAAAAGTACGAGAGTATTCTATCACAATACAGTATTACTATGATTAGATAATTTCATTAAAAAACATTGTTTACAAAACATGTCACAATACTAATGATTGGTTTGTGTTAGTCAATTATATATAATGTTAAGAATTATTTGATTTTTTAAATGTTTCTGGACATATAAAATCACTATTATTAATATTTCAGTTATTCCAAACAAAGACCAAGGAGGTTCTGAAAGACAGTAGTTTTGAAGAGGCAGAACTTGATACAGTGATAACTATTTTCTCTTTAGACACACTCAATGTTGACAGTGAACTTGATCTGTTTGAAGCTGCTTTAAGGTACTATATTGAAAGAAGAATATTAATAAGGAAAGACTTTAAAATATAAGGGGAATGTTTTCATTTTATATTAAAATTACAATTGTTCCCCTAGGTATGAAACAGCAATGGAAAAAAGAAATGTCGAAAATACCACTCCATCCACTGAGGGTCCATCTGTTAGTGAAACTCTTCACAACAGTCTTCAATCTTCAACTCCACAGGTTACTCCACAGGAACAGTTATCACAGCCATACAATAACATAGTTCGAGGATCAAGTATTTTTTTTCTTTATTGTTTTTACAAATGTATGCAATAGATCTAAATGTGAATTAAAGGTTTTTAGTTTCAATAAGTGTACCATGTTAGTAGTCACTATACGTCAAATGAATTGTTATTGTTTGAAGGTAGACAACATTCGTGGCGATACTGAAAGTATTCCCGACGGTGTGGATGCTGTTGGAGCAACCAACCAAACAGATAAACCATTAGGTAAGGAACAAAAAAAAATTCATATCGAAACATAACACATATTTTTCCTGTCTAATAATTTCAAACGATTCAATTTATTATAGATTTCTATATATTTCAAGAACCATGCACTTTGATTTAAATGCAACTCGAAGGCGAAATGTTAATGTATGGGACATATTTTTTTAAAAGAAAGACAGATTGGTTTTATGCACAGACATTTTTTAACTATATCTTCAAAAATAATCGGCTATTTGCAGTTAAAGTCAAAATGGCCACTGTTTTTAAAGTAAGGCGTTTACTTGACGCTTGTTGACAATAGACATACATTGTTCCATAAAAGAATATTAATACAATGAATTATAATAAGAGGTTACTTTACTTGTTTTCCTTGTGGTCATAACTATGATATTCAAATATATACTGGATTATATTCTAAACTTCTCTGATGGCTCTCTTTTATTAATAAGTGTATAACATAGAGTATAGAGTAATGACAATATTGACGAAAAGGATATCAACACACACACACACTTGTGAAATGGATAAGAAATAATGTGAAATAGTGTTGGAAAAGTATAATAAAAATTATCTAATAATGTCTATAAATAGTATCGCTCAATATTATTTTGACATGTACAGTTTACTACATATTTAAAAAAATAAAATTGTTGTTTTGAATTAAATAATATAATTAAAGTGATGTCATGTTTCACAAATTAGGCCTTCTCACATACACGCATTATCTTGCGCGGTGCACCGATAGATGGGCTTAGCAATACCATGTCGTCAACGTAACTGATGTTATTAACGCAAACGCCTCCCCACATGGCAGCCGATATTGCTATTTCCGACCTCACCAACCAATCCGTTCATGTAAAGGTTAAATAGACGAGGCGAGGTCAGGCTCCCTTGTCTCACCCCGCACTCCAACCCATACATTTCCGAGTGCGCGCCTTCCCATTTTACCACATTACGCTGGTTGTGGTCCCAATATTGCAAAGCAAGTATTACTTCCCAGGGTACATCCGTTTCCTTCCTTAATTTGTTCCATAATATAGAAACCTAAATAGTAAACGATCGTTTCCTTTTGACTTAAGCTATGTCATCATCTCTCCCCTTAGATACAAAAAAGAAGCCGTCTATTCGCAGCGCAGTGGAGAAGATCCGTTTCCTAACGCTGTCCCCGAAGCAGTTCGCGGAGGGTCCGGCGCGCTCGCTGCTGCTCAGTGACAGCGAGGCCTTAGCTGTAATCATTCACATCGAAAATATGAACACGGACATGCCGTATCCGCCCGGCTTCTCCTCCTGCAGGGTGTCTCGGAATAATAAAGTTTTTGGTTTTGGAAATCACAAATCAAGAAACTAAGTAATAAAATTGATATTCGTGGACAAATGAAACGCAGATATGCATGGTCTTTATTTACTGATACTGTATTTATTTACATGTTATATATTTACTGATACCACCCTCTTAAAGATAGCCTAACTCCTAAACTGGCCTCTCCTGACTATGCATCGCCTACGCCCGCATCTTGGATATCTCGAAGACCATTTTAAGGTTCCAATAGTTTAGTATCCATTCAGTGGGTTTCGTTACATAAAAGTGTTGAGATATGATAGTAACGCCTACACTTTCCCAAGCATCACTTTCAAGACTAACAAAAATCATCACATAGCTGATATAGTCATTCAGTCTGCAAATCATACAACATCTCATCATCATTTTACCATAAATCGTACCACACACACATATTCACATACAGGATAAGGGCCTCTTATGCCCGGGTATAGTTTGCCTGTTGGTTCTTCTGCAATAATGAAGTTCGTTCGACGCTGGTGCAACTCCCGCCGCGCCTACCGATTTGGAGTAGTCTTCTATTGCTACATCACGGAGAAGAGTACTAATTACTGGCGTCAAAGCGTCAACACCAATCAATAGGTTCCGAGCGGATATTTGGGTGGTCTTCTGCTTCATAATATTAATGCTTCGTAAGCTGTGAAGGGCAACATATTTTAGTAGCGTACCCCTAAATGTATCCCCTGAAATAACTGGATAGTTCTAAAAATTCTGTGCCTGTTTAACGTTTTGTGGAGCTGGTGAGTCTACGAGAGCCTTTAGCTTAGTAGTTATCGGTCTAACCTGACCTTCACTAATAAGCTTACATAAATATTTAATCTCTGTTGTTAAAAATACGCACTTACGGAGGATGACAGACAAACCCGCACTTGTCAGGATTGTCAGTACATACTCGTCTACCGGACGTGGACAGCCACACGTCCTCTTTGTTGGATCTTCTGCTGACTACACATCCAGAAAAGTACCAGGTCACTGTCGAGGCTCGCTTAGGGTCCTCTGATCACTATCTGGTACGGAGTATAGTGGCAATTCAACGTCCGACTAGAGTTCTGAAGAGGATATATAACCGTGCCTCCAGATTCTTCAAACGGCAAATCGCCAGAGCAAAGTTCAAGCATGTCGTCAAAATTGGGTATCAGCTGGCAAGATATACGCCTTTCACGCGCAAATTCTGGGCGCTTTCTAAGGCCACTCTGGGCAACTTTAGCCAGCTGACCCTACTGCCTTTGGGGAATGGCTCTCTGGCCGACATGGCCAAAAAGAAAGCCGATCTCTTGGGCACTCTTGTTGAATCCAACTTGACCTTGGATGCCCAAGGGAAGACACCGCCTATCATCCCGCGATGTCAGAACTCAATGCCAGAGATAATGTTTCGGCAAAAAACTATCCGGAAGTCTTTGTTTTCCTTGGATGTTCATAACTCGAGTGGGTCGGAAGGCCACACCTGGAGTACTGTTCTCATCTCTGGTCCGGGTCACCCCAATATCAGTTTCTACCATTTGACCCCGTACAACGGAGAGCCGTTCGGATTGTCGAGGTACCCGGTGCCCTGCGAACGGCTGGACTCTTTGGTATTACGTAGAGACTTGCTTCTTTCTGCGTCTTCTACCGCATTTACCATGGGGAGTGTTCCGATGAGCCATTCGATTTGATGCCTACCGCTTAATTTCTTCACCGCACAGCGCGCCGTTGCCTCCAATACCATCCGTACCACTTGGATGCGTGGCGATCCCCCACTGTGCGGTTCTCAAGAACCTTGTTGTAAACGTACCACTTGAATGTGACACAAACTCCCTTCGGCGGTATTTCCAGATCGGTCTGACATGGATTCCTTCAAAAAGCATATACTCCTATCTCCAAGGCCGTCAACGCTCTTGTGAATCCTCGGATGTTGCAAGAGTTCATGGGCGGCGGTGATCACACATCAACGGTGACCCGAAAGCTCGTTTGCCCTCTTGTAACATAAAAAAAAAACATTACGCAGCAATTGGATACCATTGGACACCGTATCGCTTATTAGGAGAAGGACGTGATGAATATAAACGTTGATTTAAACACATTCACGCCGGTTGAAATTACCGGCGTCAATGTGTTTTCGAAGAGCCTTATTGATCAACCATTGATATATTATCGGAGAGTTGCTTAAACCATGTGGCATTTTAAAATACTCGTAATGACCATTCGATGTCACGAATGCGGTCTTATTAACGGAGGCAGGATGGACTTTATTTGTTGAAAGCCGGTGGCCATATCTAGTATGGTCCGTATCTTGTACGGGCGTTCTAGTTAAGAAATCCCTAGATATGTTTACCGTGTTAAACCCAGTTACCGGCCCTAGCGCATAAGTTAAATATTGGTTATCCTTAGTTCTAACGTAAGTTATCCCCTCCCTATTAAGAATGTCAGTACCCACTTTTATGGAAGTTGATATACAAGATGAGGGTACAATTACTAGATCCGCTTCTATTGATATTTCACTAAACTCTAGTGTAAGAGTAACAACAGAATTCACAACTCTTTCGCTTTTACTCAGAGCTTTTAAATTATAACAAAAATATTTGAGAGCATCGGATGAGATTAGGGAAACGTTGAGTGCTCCACTGTCAATTATTACATCCATAGGGATGCCCTGCACGACCGCAGTCGTAACGTCACGATTACTACCATAACTTGGAGCTTACTGTATTAAGATTATTATTATTATTATTATTAAGTTTAAAAAGTATTACGAATTATTAAAAAATTACTCCACGTTCTACCCATTCACTTAACCTCATTTTAGCGTCGGCCTTTAAACAGTTTACAACCTGCGACAAACATACACTATCATTCCGTCGATTCAATAATTGAGCACGATCTACCTCATCGGGTTGAAATTTTAAACATACTAGTTGCAAGAACGCGTAGAGGCAACATTGAATGGCGTCAATTAACGATTTATTTCTAGGTAGTTCCCGACTTGGAACCGTGGTATTATTTTCAATTGCATCTAATCGTAATAAGATCGTACCTAACGTGCTATTGAGATTAGAATGTCGACTGACTGATCTACGGTTACGAGAACGTCGACGAGAACTTTGATGATCGCGTAAGTGAGAGCGCTGCGAACGCGAACGTGATTCAGATGATCAAAGACACAGACATACAGGGTATGTATTCACAGAGCACATTTTTAATCACTACTAAAAGTATACTTATTAACTAAATTATTATCACGAAATCCGAAGGATAACTTAAATTCTTTTATTTCCAACTGTCAAAATGTGCATAACCTAGCTAGCAAGGCGCCAAAGACTATCCTTTTTAAATGTATTCCCAGCCCGTTAGAGGGCAGTGCATGCATGCAGTCTACATGCAGCATCAAAAAGTTAGACACATTAGGACAATTCAAAGAAAACAACAATTCGGGGAGAAGAAGCATTACACTCCTCTTCTGTCCGACTTACAAGAATGTAAGCAAGGGCCGTCTGAAACAATGAATCAGTTCGCGGTAAAAATTTAAACCTGTCTTTGAAAGCTTTTAACTGAGATAAACATAACTAAACCCACCTGAAAAAAGCCCGAATTAGCCGGCTGCGTGGCACCGTGCCAAACCTCTCTGTTCATAATAGATAAATGTGAATTCATGTGCAAGGATGTTGCGTATTTCTCTCATCTCATAAATATTAATGGAGTGAAACCCCTGACCCTGAAAAGGTCAAAGCCGTCACTTAATTTCCAGCGCCTAAAACTCAGAAGGATATAAAAAGCTTTCTTGGACTCGTTTCATCCTAGATAACTGCAGATAAGTGAGGTGTAAATAAATAAATAAATCGATCGAAGACTTGTGCCATATTCAGTCTAACTACCAGACTTTTCCCTTGGTTTCAAAAACCGCTGCCCAACGGGCTTAAGATATAACAGAAGATTACCAATTGAGCGAATGTAGCGAAAGACGTATTGCAAGTGATTGATCAACTGGCGATCTTCGAATACGTTAACAGCTGCTGGTTGGTTGTCTCCCTTTTTTTGGAAAGTTGAGAGGTACCGGCGGTAGGTCTGTAATTAGTTGGGTTCGAGATATGACTTTTTTAAAAATTATGTGGACAGTGTTATTCCATGCTTTCAACAACTAAATGTTGAGCATTTAGACCCGAATGACATTTATATATTTTTTTTGTCTTTTGGTTATGAAGTGAAGGTGTGCTGGATCTGTATGCCTAATGGGTAACTTAAAACTTTCTCAGAGTTTTATTAGTTTCTTTAATGGCAATTTTACAATCATTATTCCACAATGGTAACCTATTGTCTAATAGTTCCTGTTGTTTTTTGTTTTGGTATATTTGCTGCTTCTATTATAACTGAAGTTAAGTTTTTACTGAGTATTAATCTGTGTGATTTAGTTTTTTCGTAAAAAAAAATTGTCCAGGCAGTTAAGTCAAACTTCTAAATTTTCGAATTAAAATATTTCTTTATATATTGTGAAGTCAAAGTTAGATCTCTGTTTCTAGTATGAACAGTGTTACATTCAACGTGTGTAGGTTTGTTATTAACATGGTAAGTTTATTATTTAATTAAGTGATTGACAATGTAGTAATTATCATATTGAAACAATTACAGGTAGGAGAGTATCAGCAAAATTATTATTTTAAATCAATAACTTTTAATCAAATTAAATAAACTGATATAGATAGATTCTACTTCCAATCCTTGAAAATCAGCAGCAATCTGAGCTCTGCTCATAAAACACCGTTTTTTATACAAAGATTTTCCTCTCTAAGAGGTACATCGTTGCTAGTCAATCACAATAGTGTTTCTCATGACACCATCAAACTCTTTATTTAAGTAACTCTTATTCGGACGGCTTTAGGTATTACTATCCCTGTGGAAAAGGTCTGATATATTCTCATAAAAATATGGGCTATCAGAAAATGCTCTGCATTTGTCCACGGAAAACCTCGTATAAACTTATAAGACAATTTTCTTATAACGAGAACTTCAAAGAAGCGCTGTTTTTCATTTTCTTATAAAATTTATCAGAATTTTAAGAGATAAATGATTGGACTTGGAGACTTATGAGCATTTATAAGCAATGAAAATAACAGTTTTTCTAGTCATTGCATGAGATTTGATAAGAAAATTTTTAAATTATATTCATAAGATTTAAAAAATAAATAAAGTTGAATACGAAATTTCGCCATAATTACAACGATAATTATTGAGTAGATTTATAGATTTTAGCCATCAAATTTTCGAAGGTAATCATTCTAATTTATTTACACCAAACTTTTGACAAATCATGCCCAAATTTCAGATGAATTATTCTTGATTATAAGAATTAACTAGATATTTGTATGAGTATGCATTTCGCAAACACTCATACATTCATAAGTCTCGAAAAAAATTTATGAGAATTACTAAGTATATCGCTATCAGTTCCAGAAGTTAATTATTTTTCCGATTTTTTATACATAATCTCGAAAGTATTTGAGAAACAGTTTCGACAAATATTTTTTTATATGAAATTGATTCAGAAGTTATATCAGAATGTTTAATTTCTCTATGCCCCTGTGGAAAAAATCTCATGAATTCTGATACAATACAACGAACTGGGTATCAGAATTTATCAGTTAAAAAAATATCTATAAGATATTAGAAAAATTTTCTGATACAGATTTCTATAAGAATCTATCAGTTGATGTTGAGACTGATTTTGTATCAGAAATCAGTGGCTATTTTTCTATAAGAACCATTAAGATTAAATAAGTCATGAGATTTTATAAGTTAATACTATTGGAGACTTATAAGAGATCGTATGAGAATATTTGTTTAAATAAGTTTATATGAGTTTATTCTGGGGTAAATTTAATGAGATATAGAGAGAAAATTGACGTAAGTATGATACTTATGAAATCTCAGAGATACGATTTTCTATTTAAATAAAGGAAGCTTATAAGATTATTTAAGAATTTTCACATGCGGAAGTATCTGATAGGATACTAAAGATCAGTTATCATTTTCTATTAGAAATTTCGCAATATTTCTTACGAGAATCATTAAGTAACTTTACTTAGAACAACTTTTACGAGAATTATCTAGTAAATTCTTTTAGCATCACTACCAGCTTTTAAGAGAAATTCAGAATTTAAAAGAATTTCCATTGTTTTCATCAGTATATATACAAAAAATTCTGATAGTTATGACGAAACTTAGAAAAAATTCTATGAGACTTAATAGCAGTGATTTCGTTCGTTGCAGTTACCAGGGAATATAAGAAATTTTCTTTAATTCTTAAAATACAGAATTTCGAGCGAAATTAAGTGACGATTTCAAAACCTATATTATTTTTAGAGACTTAATTAGGTAATCAATTTAAAAGATCAGACCAATCATATTCAGGATAAATCATTTATATCAAAGCTCAAAATTGTACTACTTTTACTAATCGATCATTTCTAAATTTGTTTATCTATAAATAAGAAAATGAAACATTCCTTATTCGATTAATCAACAACATAGTCATAATTATTATAATATTTATTTTCTCAATGAAACTTGTATTAAATAGTTATAAGGTCTGTAATCCTTGAAAATAGAAATGTTTAAAAAGTTAAGCCAGTAAGTCTACTATAAGAAAAAAAAAAAACATTAGAATCCGTTTGTAGTTAGTACACTAAACGTAAAATTACAATAATAAAAAATTATTTCGATTATTCTCTTTTGAACTAACAGATATTATAAAATAAATAAATACACTTTATAATTTTAAGAGTTTTAATCTGTGACTTTTTCCTTTTCTTCACCCTGGGTGGACATATTGTTGAGTTCACTTTCGTCCTTATGCTCACTTCGCTCTTGGTTCAATTTTTCCTCAGCTGCATTTGAAACTGCTTCTGTAGTCTCAACTTCATGGTCACAATCAGTCTCTTCATCCTTCTTTTGGTGACTCATTGTATTATCGGACTCTGAGTTATCATTCCGTTCCCCCTTGTCTTCATCGGTAGATTGTCCACTATCTTCCTCTCCATCTGAAGCGACAGTATTTTCCTCAATATCTGAGCTATCAATGTCTTCTGTGTCAGTGTTTTCCACCGGTTTAACCTAAAATAAATATTCATACCCTTCAATACCCATACTATTGTTTTTTAATTAAGAATAAATTAATTATCAATCAAATTTGGAAAATTATAATTTACTTTAAAACAAATTGACCTGCTTTTGAGTTCAAATTTTTTAATATTTTTTATTTCTAATTAAGCTTCTAAACGTTTGACTCCAGTGCGAGTATCTGTTATTTTACTAGATACATATACGTAGAACTGTTTCATTTGTGCATCATGTTTCTCTTTGTCGAACTCTCCTGATTCTTTTAAATAATATGAAAAAATATCTGCAATGAAAAAATTTTTTTTTTAATTAAAAATACCAATTTGATGAAAAGTGAAAAAAGTTTTCTATGAGAAACATAAATTTTGGTTTTCTCAAACACTCAGTCAATATTTGAAAAAAATGATAAGTAGAATTGTTCAAATATTAAGTTGATAGTTAAAAAATTAATTTCAAGTACTGAGGTATTTATACACCGAAATTTTTGCGATGGAATTAAAGTATACTCGATGAAATACTCAGCAGTAGTTAGCCATTCCAATAAACATTTCAATTAAATGTTTGTGATAAAAAAACTGAACTTTTATACTAAATCGATGCAACACAATATATAAGAAAAAAATTGAAAACATGTTGATAAAGGTTAAGGATGCTTTTTGTGTACCTTTCACGGCTTGTAATCTTATAGGATCCAATCCTCCTTTTTGATTTGCTTGTTTCACTTTATTAGATTTTGCCCCATGAACACTGCAATCTTGGAGTTCTTTTGGTGTAAAGACGGCCATAATCATTTTCCTTACAAATTGTGATGGAGTTTTAGATCTACTAGCTGCAGTCAGGTACGAGTTTTTAGGTACATAAACACCTTGTCCTAAATGAATCTATAATAATTTGTAATGAACTACAAGTTTTTTACCCAATATTAATAGATAACGTTACTAAAGACTTACACTGTTATCAGATACTCGAGTAAAACCGACTTGAGGACACCCTGTTTTTTTCTCCAATTCAACCGATCCATGGTTTGATGGGGTATCTGTAAAAATCAAAACTCCTTAAATTTTTTTGGTTCGAGTATAATTCAATATTACATCGTGTTGATGACAAATCAAGAAATATATACAATGAGATTTACTAACAAACAATTCTAATACCTCTATGCTCGTTCCAAAAGTCCAATATTTTTTGGAGCATTTGTTTTTGAAGTTCCAGTTCTTTCATCAGATCTTTGATCCCTTGTTCAACTTGATTTATTCGCGCCAACGTATCTTCTTTGTTGTCATGTCATATATATATATATATATATATATATATATATATATATATATATTTATATATATATATATATATATATATACACGAATAGTTTGTTTATTCTGGAAAGAATGGTTTTCGTACCTATTTTCTTTTTCTTAGCAGAATCAGCAAATATTTTTTTCCGGCGAGATACTGTTCGTTTGCTTACACTGCTTTCATCACATGATGAATTCAGCAAACGGTTATTTAATCTCTTCATATTGATCGGTTGAAACAAATTACTGATCCTAGTATTTAGAAGGAAATTTGCAACATAAAGTAAAAATTAGTAGCTAATATTTTCAATACGAATATGTGATGAGAAAGATTTTATAATAAAGATGAATCATTAAAAAGTACACAATAGTTAATAATAATATATATATATATAATATATATATACAAATATTTCAATGAAACACTTTAAATTCCGTATGCTTTCTAATTTTGAAAAAATTATTACGAAGCAATGTATAAAAAACAAGTTTCAAGGAAATTCTTTTCACAATTTATTTTCAGGATTAAAAGTTAGTAATAAATTGTATTTTAGGACTGGAATTGAAAAATTTTCAATGAGACCATCAAAACAATGAATCATTTTTTCAGTCTGAAAAAAATTTTTCTGTTGTTTTTTGTTTTTGAATTTTCATATTGATCGTAGCATTGTTTGAACGCTTTCAAATCAACTCACGAATTATTGCAGATGTATATTTTTAATTAACAACAATAAATCGGTAAAGATCTTATAAATTCTGATAGAATTTGGTAGAATATTCACACGAGATCTGATTGACTTATAAATTCTATGCAAAAGGCAATCGAAATTTAATCAGAAAATTTTATTCTCAATAAATTTCTCATATTCTCTAACAAACATACGAAATCTGATAATAACTTATAAATTCGCAACCAGTAGCTGTCGATACATTATCAGAAATTTTTATTTTTAATACACTTCTCATAAATTCTCATTACAGTTTTTTTCTTTCTACAAGATTCTATGAGTTCAATTGAAACAAAGGATTCTAAACTTTGTTACGAATCATAAACACTACCGAAAATATTTATCTCCTATGAATATTCTATGAATCTGAATTATTTTACGAAGTAATATAATTAATAAATAGTAAAAAATTAGCATTTAAATATTGAATCCTACTAACAAATGAATAACAACTTATAAACTTTAGATTTTACTACTTGATTGCAATATTTAACGATGCTAAAAAATAAATCCTAATATAATATAATGTAAAATGTAATAATACGTAAAACTTACCATTTGTTAATCCAACTAAACACAGATGGTAATCACCTTTTATTTTCACTTGAAAAGTTTTGTTAGGACGATTCGGTTTGTAACCTTTAATTTGGTTAATTCCAACCGTAGTACACTTCCCACTGCTTAATAATTTCACGTAGGCATACATGAGGATACTTATATCATTCTGAAATTACTCTATAATACTAATTAATTAATAAAAAAATTAAGATGACAAGTAAAATTACACCGCAAGAAGTTAAGGATTATTCTGGAACTTATAACAAAAGATAGGGCGAAAGACTTTCTGAACCGTGCTGTCCTATGCGTAAGTCGTGTGTATACTGAGACCTCGAGCCGCGTTTTGTCATATACTGTAAGCGGGAAGCCCTGTGATTGGTTATAGGAAAGGGATACAATACTTACCCATTCCTTTTATTATAATCGTAAAGTACGTTGTGTCGGTTTTCTATCAACAGTCTGCAATATCTACACACACGTGTTCAGATATAAACACACATACACTTAAAACATTTTTTTGTTTGTCAATTCTAAACAAATAATTATTCATGTTAACATAAAAGTCACACATTAAACTCCATTACCTTATGCATTTTTAGTTATTTGTACTTTAATGTTCATAATTTCAATTTTAAATAGAAATTTTTCGAAAATAATTATCTTTTACATTTTATATTTTCGCAAAAAAAAACAAGTCAACATGCTCTTATTCCATCAAATCATTGATAATCATAAATTTTGGTTTTCTCACGATTATAAGAAAGTAACTACTTAAAAATTTATTCACAATAATTATAGATAAGAAAAATAAATTTGTTGTGTGGGATATTATTATTTTCTTATAAAGTCTGACATATTTTTATAAGAGACGGATACACCCAAATACTTTCGTACTTATGTTCATATTTTTACAGATACCAAAAATACCATTCCTAAAGCTACAGCTACAGCTACTGGTAGCGAGTTTAGGGATGCGCCTAATAACTTAAGGTTTCTTCGACTTATGATGAGTAATAAGTACAACTTGAAAAATCTCATAAAAGCTTGTGATTATTTAAATTAAATGATATGCTTTAAGTTTTGACAAGTTTATACAAACAATAAATTCCTTATTAAATCTGATAAAATCTTTATCAGAAAATCGTCTGCATTTGTCTTCGGAATTTCATGTTTGGACTTATAGAATTTGAGAATAAAAATATTGCAAAATTTCTTATAAAAACTGATAACTAATCTTAAGTATTCTATCAGATACTTCAGAAGTGAAAATTCTTAAATAAACTTATAAACTTCCCTTATTTAAATAGAAAATCGTATTTCTGAGATTTTATAAGTATTATCTTATGTAAATTTTCTCTCTATATCTCATTAAATTTACCCCAGAATAAACTCATATAAACTTATTTAAACAAATATTCTCATACGATCTCTTATAAGTCTTCAATAGTATTAACTTATAAAATCTCATGACTTATTTAATCTTGATGGTTCTTATAGAAAAATAGCCAGTGATTCCTCATACAAAATAAGTCTCAACATCAACTTATAGATTCTTATAGAAATCTGTATCAGAAAATTTTTCTAATCTTATAGATTTTTTTTCAACTGATAAATTCTGATAACCAATTCGTTGTATTGTATCAGAATTTATGAGACCTTTTCCACAGGGATTCATCAAATAATGTTATAAAGAAAGAATGATTATTTAAGAAGTTGTTTAAAACAACATAACATAACATTGAACAATCGATCAATTAAATTAAATCTTAGTCTGCCATCTTAATAAACAATTCTGGACGTGTAAATAAATGTGAAATCGATCATTGTAATGGACATTGATGAGTTACTTTTAAAATAATTGTTAAAATAATTATGAATATGTAAATCGATGAGTATGATTTTTCAATAATATTCAACACGCCGACATACATATATATTAACATATTATAAAAAATATATTGTCAATATTACAGTTATAACTCGCGCTGATGAGGTATTTTGGAAGAGTTCAAAATATTTTTTTTCTGAGGTTTACACAAAATATTGACTAAATGTATTGGCTTTTAAGTAAATTATGTAAAACTTATCGTATATGGACCAATTTTAAAGAAAGAAAGAAATTGTGTAAAACAGGTATTTTTATACAATTATACTGAAAACAGTATTACAATGCAAATGGTGTATTGTCAGTCTGAACCACTACAACTACCGGAATAATAACCACGGCGTCGTGGATTAAGACGCCGATTAATCTTGGAGGAGGAGAAGCCGGGTGGAAACGGTATGTTGCTGTTCGGGTTGATGATGTGCAAGAGAATATGCAAGGCCTCGCTGTCACTGAGAAGCTGAGAGCATGCCGGGCCCGCCGCGAACTCCTCCGGGGTCAGCGTCAGGAAACGGATCTTCTCCACTGCGCGGCGAATAGACTGCTTCTCTTTTGTATCTGAGGAGTAAGATGATTTCACAGCTTAAGTATATGCAGTATGGTAGAGATCCTACCCTGTCTCTTGTCAGGAATGGATACCATGGAATTTCATTTATATGATACCCACCCACTAAAAGCAAATGATCGTGTTTACTTTTTTAGGATTCTTTAATCACTTGAAAATATCAAGGCAGTATGAGATGCCTATCTTAAATCAGCTAACTAGAAACGGGCTCAAGATATTGGGTTATGTGGATACGATTAGTGTATATTTTATTTAGGTGTTACTTGTGAATGTCTTGATGAATTTCATCGTGCATGCAAGCAAAAATTTCATCGTCATTTCTTTTAAGTACACTAATTTAAATTTTTAATCTGAGTCTAAATTTATTTAAATAATATTATTTTCTTTACTGTTTACCATCAAATTAGACAAATACAAAGGAAAAGGTGAATAATACAAAAATCTTATCGCTTCAAAGCGATTTCCAGACAACATTAGAGAGTGGAGACTGCGAGTAAAATATTCGAGGTTGGTGTAAATATAAAAATGAATACACAAAGGTTTGTTTTGACTTTACCGCGGTGTTTGTTTATTTGCAGCTGTTTGTTCATCAGTTCCCAAATGTTTTCACCTTAATCCTGGACTGACTTTAAACTATTGTCTTACCATTTTGCTGTTCTCATTTAAAAGAAATAATCATCTCAGTTCACGAATACCACTTCTAGCTAACTGGCTAGTTTAAAAAACTTATTTTAAACGGAAAGGTCAAATAAACCATAACCTGATTGGGGGAAGTCGATGGCATGGCAACACACCTCATTGGTAATCGACGAGTTCGTTAAAAACTGAAATAAATTATGAGGCTGTCTTATCCATTACATAGTTACAGCAAGATTACTGTGACTGGAAGGGTAGCCTACTTTGCTTGCAACTGCTGAGTCCAGCGGAATTAATTCCAGCAACAACTGAAGCCCTAATAGCTATGGAACGACGAAAAATACTTGCTAAATACATAAATAAATAAATAAATAAATAAATGTACAGTAATATTAAATTGAGTTATTCAATTTTAATTTATTTTGCAGTTCATTTTTTTTTACTTTATATTAATGACTTGCCCTTTTTCGTGAAAGGCCTGTGTGATATTGTACTTTTTGCTGATGACACCTCGCTTATTTTTAAAATTTACAGTGATAGGACCAGTTGCGTAGCTAGGTAACCAAGGGCCCTGGGGCAAATAAAAATATGGGGCCCACTGCTATCAAAACTGGTAAGGTTTTTTGAAGTAAAATCATTAAATATACAATTACTTTAAAAATGCTAAGCAACTTTATCATCAGCTCTTTTTCGTGCATGGGCAGGTGATAAAACTATTAAACACTAACCACCTAAATCACAATTATTGGTTTAGGTATTAGGCAATAAAACGAAATAGAAAAGATTCAAGGGTTTATTATATATTTATTTATTTATTTGTTCATAGATACGTTACACCAGCTTACAGTTATTTAACCTATCGCCGATGCAAGCTATTTACAAAAATTATAAAACTTAGACAGTATGTTTTCTTAATTACCCTGTTCCTGTCTATGAAACCCTGTCTATGAAAACGTTAACTTGTATGTTAATAAATAATCAATGGATGAAAAAAATAAATATTTAGTACATTTCTAATTTTACTGACATAACAAACATCATTTTCGCCTTATAATCATATTCAAAAATAAAGTTAAGTAATAATCGTAAATAATAATATGCAGATATTGATATGCGACAAATTGATGAAAACGTTAATAACACTGTCAACCCACACAAATAATTTAGGGGAATTCCCTTTTTACAACTTTGGAATTTCTCACAACGGAGTTGCCATGATTAAACTCGATTTGCCACCTGTCATATTTATTTTGAAAATGGGAGAAATTTTCAAAGGTTGAGTTCGATTGGGCCCCCTGAGTTTAAAGGCACTGCCCCGCCTAGCCCCTTGGTAGCTACGCCACTGGATAGGACTAATTATGAGGAAGTAAGCAGTAGTTACTGTCACGTGATCTTTATTGGTTTGAAATTAATAATTTAGTCTCAAATGCTAAAAACTCAAAATTGTAGCTTTACTAACTTATACACTTTTAATTGAAATACGTGAAGTAGGTACATTCACATTAACATTTTATAATTATCTACACTTACTTGATTTTCTAATACTTGCTACAGTATTGCTTGCTATAATGATCTACAAATTGAAATGAAAATTGAAATGAAAAATGAGTCATTCTTATATACGTTGAGTCATTCTTATATATACAAACTTGAATTGGGGATTCGCTGAGCATTAGCAAGTATTACGAACATAAAATATCAAGCCGGCATGTTGGGCCCGTGTGCAAGGCGTCATATAAGAACACAGGCAGTGGCAGCACCTCGGCGGATCGAAACTTAAAACGGGGATTCCCCAAGCATCAGCAGGATTACCGACACGCGTATACGCGAATACTGTTGCTCGACATCAAAAAGTAGTATGAATACTATTTAAATCGTACGGTTGGCAATACTGTGCGTGACGAGCATTTTTATCTACCGGATACGTTCTAAAACTGGGCTTCAACTTTCTTTCATGCATTGAAATAGAAATAAAATTTTTAACTTGTATTTGCAACTAAGTAGATAATATAATAAAGACAAAACTATTTTTTTACTCAATGTGTAATGATAAATATTGGGAGTTGGAATTCTCCTCTGACCGGGAGCCCCACCCGACTGGGGATCCGTGGCATTTTGCCGATTTGCCATCCTGTGGTTACGCCACTGTTTATCAAACACTATCTAACATTATTACTTATCAATTTCACAAGTATGTGTTTGTTAGAAATCTTTTTCGTCGGTAATGTTCTAGCTCTATGGAAAATAGTTTTACACGTATATTTCGTAAGGTATTTGCATATTAGATTTGACATATATTTTATGGAAGGAATGTTAGATAGTATTTATTAATATTTATTTTATATTACAAGACATAATGTAATACATAAATAAAGAGCCCTCAGAGAAGCTTACAATATGGGTTCATGACATACGGTAGCATCGCAGTAAAGATTCGAAGATCATAGTGATGACCACAACATAAATACAAGGACACACAACTACATGTCACCTGTTACTATAATTCATAGTATTAGATATTGTTTAATGGAACGAAGTATACCTATTGTCAACAAGTTTCACGTAAAAATCTTACTTCAAAAACAACAGAGATTTTGACTTTGATTGCAGATAGCCGATAATTTTTTAAGATATATTTTAAAAATGCCTGCGTATAAAATCCTATCAGTCTTTCTTTTAAAAAAATATGTCAAAGATAATAACATTTCGCCTTCGAGTTGCGTTTAAATCATATTTTATTTACATATATATATATATATATATATATATATATATATATAGACGTCTGCAATAAGTTGAATCGTTTGAAATTATGTTTCGATATGATTTTTTTGTTCCTTACCTAATGGTTTATCTCTTTGGTTGGTTGCTCCAACAGCATCCACACCGTCGGGAGTACTTTCAGTACCGCCACCAATGTTGTCTACCTTCAAACAATAACAATTCATTTGACATATAGTGACTACTAACATGGTACACCTATTGAAACTATAAACCTTTAATTCACATTTAGATCTATTGCATACATTTGTAAAAACAATAAAGTAAGAAAATACTTAATCCTCGAACTATGTTATTGTATGACTGTGATAACTGTTCCTGTGGAGTAACCTGTGGAGTTGAAGATTGAAGACTGTTGTGAAGAGTTTCACCAACAGATGGACCCTCAGTGGATGGAGTGGTATTTTCGACATTTCTTTTTTCCATTGCTGTTTCATACCTAGGGGAACAATAGTAATTTTAATATAAAATGAAAACATTCCCCTTATATTTTAAAGTCTTTCCTTATTAATACTCTTCTCTCAACATAGTACCTTAAAGCAGCTTCAAACAGTTCAAGTTCACTTTTAACATTGACTTTGTCTAAAGAGAAAATAGTTATCACTGTATCAAGCTCTGCCTCTTCAAAACTACTGTCTTTCAGAACCTCCCTGGTCTTTGTTTGGAATAACTGAAATATTAATAATAGTGATTTTATATGTTCAGAAACATTTAAAATATCAAATAATTCTTAACATTATATATAATTGACTAACACAAACCAATCATTAATATTGTAATATGTTTTGAAAATAATGTTTTTAATGAAATTATCTAATCATAGTAATATACTGTAATACTGTATTGTGATAGAATACTGTCGTACTTTTTCGGGGTAGGGGTGGAGGAAGAGGAAAGCGAGAAGGAGGCCGTTTTCCAGACATCTTTGTTAAGGGGGAAACGTGCTTACGTGCTAACGAACTATACTAAGTGCTAACGTGCTAAACGAAGTTACTTTTATTGGAAATCGCTCAAAAACTTTGCTATTAATTGACAAATGGACTCATGTGAGGTCTTTAGCACTAAGCTAAGGGTGTGTTAACAATTAACACCGTCGGTGTTACAGTGAGCGGAAGCTGCCTCTGAGGATGAGACATACAACCAACCAACCAACTGGTTTCAAATAAGACCCCTAATGACCCCGAAATTGTACGAGCTTAAAGTAAGGCCAATCTATTTTTAAAAATAATTACCTGAGTGCATTTTTTTATAAGGTCATTTTCTTCCATTAAACTAGCAAACTCGTAAATTCTACAAACATTATTAGGACATAGGTAAGTCTCCAAATATTTAGTACATTGCATGACCAGACGTGGTAGCATGTACTTCCTTGCTGCATAGTATAACTCACAGGCTATATCACTTGTACTGATCTTTATATGTCCTGTATAAATGTATCTGGAAAACATATTAAGGACTTACTAATGTGAGCAGGTGTGTTCTGCGCTAATATGGATTACTATGTCACTCAGAGCGCAGTTAACTGAAATCAACCCAAGTCATTCGGGAACCTGATTTCTTATGTAATTTTAGTGTAGTGGTGTGGTACTAATGTGGTTGTAGTTGTTGTTATGCCCTACCTTAGATTGATAGGTAAGTGATAATTAATAGTCCAGCGACACACAGTTATTTTTACGGATATTGTTTATTTTGCGCCAACCCATAAAAAACAACATTACTACAATTAAAAAATAGAAAGAGTGAGCGGAAGAACAAAGGAATAAGATAGATGAGATATAAAACTAATTATAAACGTAGCCACGCGAATATAAGAAAATACAGGTTAATTGTTGAAAGCTGGGCGCATCGATCCTGACTGACCATCCGGTCGACACGTATACGCCCGCCTCCAGTGATAACAATAGGCGGCCAGTCAGCCATGGGTGTCAGTTGTAAAGTGATAACAATGTGGATAATAATAAAATTCCATTAAACTAAAAACTATTTAAATATACTGAGAAATAAACTAAAACGTGGTTTGGTAATAAAAATAAAAATTAATTATTCTAATATAATAGATCAACTCGGGTTGTATTCAGCAATAACAAGATTTAACTATCTATTTTATCATTCACTATTCATTATTCACTTATTTATTGACTTTAATTTGTATTCACAATTCAACGAATCAATCCTTAATGCCACTGCCCTGTGGAAAAGGTCTCATAAATTCTGATACAATACAACGAATTGGTTATCAGAATTTATCAGTTGAAAAAAAATCTATAAGATTAGAAAAATTTTCTGATACAGATTTCTATAAGAATCTATAAGTTGATGTTGAGACTTATTTTGTATGAGGAATCACTGGCTATTTTTCTATAAGAACCATCAAGATTAAATAAGTCATGAGATTTTATAAGTTAATACTATTGAAGACTTATAAGAGATCGTATGAGAATATTTGTTTAAATAAGTTTATATGAGTTTATTCTGGGGTAAATTTAATGAGATATAGAGAGAAAATTTACATAAGATAATACTTATAAAATCTCAGAAATACGATTTTCTATTTAAATAAGGGAAGTTTATAAGTTTATTTAAGAATTTTCACTTCTGAAGTATCTGATAGAATACTTAAGATTAGTTATCAGTTTTTATAAGAAATTTTGCAATATTTTTATTCTCAAATTCTATAAGTCCAAACATGAAATTCCGAAGACAAATGCAGACGATTTTCTGATAAAGATTTTATCAGATTTAATAAGGAATTTATTGTTTGTATAAACTTGTCAAAACTTAAAGCATATCATTTAATTTAAATAATCACAAGCTTTTATGAGATTTTTCAAGTTGTACTTATTACTCATCATAAGTCGAAGAAACCTTAAGTTATTAGGCGCATCCCTAAACTCGCTACCAGTAGCTGTAGCTGTAGCTTTAGGAATGGTATTTTTGGTATCTGTAAAAATATGAACATAAGTACGAAAGTATTTGGGTGTATCCGTCTCTTATAAAAATATGTCAGACTTTATAAGAAAATAATAATATCCCACACAACAAATTTATTTTTCTTATCTATAATTATTGTGAATAAATTTTTAAGTAGTTACTTTCTTATAATCGTGAGAAAACCAAAATTTATGATTATCAATGATTTGATGGAATAAGAGCATGTTGACTTGTTTTTTTTTGCGAAAATATAAAATGTAAAAGATAATTATTTTCGAAAAATTTCTATTTAAAATTGAAATTATGAACATTAAAGTACAAATAACTAAAAATGCATAAGGTAATGGAGTTTAATGTGTGACTTTTATGTTAACATGAATAATTATTTGTTTAGAATTGACAAACAAAAAAATGTTTTAAGTGTATGTGTGTTTATATCTGAACACGTGTGTGTAGATATTGCAGACTGTTGATAGAAAACCGACACAACGTACTTTACGATTATAATAAAAGGAATGGGTAAGTATTGTATCCCTTTCCTATAACCAATCACAGGGCTTCCCGCTTACAGTATATGACAAAACGCGGCTCGAGGTCTCAGTATACACACGACTTACGCATAGGACAGCACGGTTCAGAAAGTCTTTCGCCCTATCTTTTGTTATAAGTTCCAGAATAATCCTTAACTTCTTGCGGTGTAATTTTACTTGTCATCTTAATTTTTTTATTAATTAATTAGTATTATAGAGTAATTTCAGAATGATATAAGTATCCTCATGTATGCCTACGTGAAATTATTAAGCAGTGGGAAGTGTACTACGGTTGGAATTAACCAAATTAAAGGTTACAAACCGAATCGTCCTAACAAAACTTTTCAAGTGAAAATAAAAGGTGATTACCATCTGTGTTTAGTTGGATTAACAAATGGTAAGTTTTACGTATTATTACATTTTACATTATATTATATTAGGATTTATTTTTTAGCATCGTTAAATATTGCAATCAAGTAGTAAAATCTAAAGTTTATAAGTTGTTATTCATTTGTTAGTAGGATTCAATATTTAAATGCTAATTTTTTACTATTTATTAATTATATTACTTCGTAAAATAATTCAGATTCATAGAATATTCATAGGAGATAAATATTTTCGGTAGTGTTTATGATTCGTAACAAAGTTTAGAATCCTTTGTTTCAATTGAACTCATAGAATCTTGTAGAAAGAAAAAAACTGTAATGAGAATTTATGAGAAGTGTATTAAAAATAAAAATTTCTGATAATGTATCGACAGCTACTGGTTGCGAATTTATAAGTTATTATCAGATTTCGTATGTTTGTTAGAGAATATGAGAAATTTATTGAGAATAAAATTTTCTGATTAAATTTCGATTGCCTTTTGCATAGAATTTATAAGTCAATCAGATCTCGTGTGAATATTCTACCAAATTCTATCAGAATTTATAAGATCTTTACCGATTTATTGTTGTTAATTAAAAATATTTTATTCTAGAATCCAAAGACGGACTGACAGAGCAGATAAATAAAGGTGGACGAATCCGATTTCCGTCAGCAGCTTTATTATCAGATTTATCTGAACAATCCGAAGTTGAGGAGAAAGCTCGTTCTAAAGGGAAAAAAGCTCCCGTGGAAGATAACACCCGTGACATTTTAAACAAAAAATTAGCAGCAATCAATAAGGTATTATTTATAATTTAAATTAGTTGATGTAATTTTCTTCAATTAAGAAGGGAAAATTTATCTTTTCATTTGTATTGCTACGTGAAGTTTCGAGTCTTTTTTGTAAAATTGACATTGCATGTAAATAACTCCAACTTTTGATGGTGGCAATCGGTTTAAACCGATAAATTTTTGAAATCCGTCTCATTTATAATCTGTTAAGTCGTATGTTTCTCCAAAATTTTTGATTTTTAAACTTTTTTTGAACAATACTTCCATTTGATTCAGGACTTCGATTTTCTTTGAGACTATCTATAATGACGGAAAATATTCTAAATTCAGAAAAATAAAATATTTTCTTAATAACTTAAAATTTGTAATCTAAGGAGCAGAAGTCAATCTTTTTGGTTTTTCATTTGAAGTATGGAAATTTTGTTTTCCATTTTTCATCTGATGATTATCTTTGTTTTAAATTTTAAAAGTAGTTGATGTGACAAAGTTTGTAATTTATTTGATCGTTATTTTATACTTCACTCGTAAATTATTTATTACAGAAGAATTTTGACAGCCAAACTTTTACTAATGAACTTTAAAAAATTGACCAAAAATAACAAGTATTATTATTATATGTATATATTAATATTTTATCAAAATATGATTAGAGATAAACCATTCTGAATTTGCTGGGTAGTATTATCATTATACGAAACCTAATTTTCTAACAGCCGTGTTTTCTGTAGGAATATTGTTTGAAACTAATTTTTCGGCATTACATAGCAAAATTTGCTAATACTATAGGATAGCATTGCTCATAAATACTTCTATTATAACAGCATTTGATAATGCAGTATACGCTATGAAAGAATTCATGCATTTATAAATTATAGGTATATATAGCTTTATTAACCACTTTGAAACTCAATAATCATATTATATTATAATGAGTCGTAGAGCAAAGTCATAAGTATAATTCTTACGAACAAATTATGTTCTATACAAATCCTCCTAATTATTTTTTTTTTACTTTATTAAGACTTTGTGGTGCTATTTTGTTAAAACATCTATACATTTAGAACATAGTTATTTTTAACTTGACCATAATATCTTTATCCTTTCTTCTTAGATTCCTTTTGTTTAGAATTTTGAAATGAATTCAAAGTCAAAAAATATAAAATTTAAAATCAAATTATGAATAAATATATATGTATATATACATCTGCAATAATTCGTGAGTTGATTTGAAAGCGTTCAAACAATGCTACGATCAATATGAAAATTCAAAAACAAAAAACAACAGAAAAATTTTTTTCAGACTGAAAAAATGATTCATTGTTTTGATGGTCTCATTGAAAATTTTTCAATTCCAGTCCTAAAATACAATTTATTACTAACTTTTAATCCTGAAAATAAATTGTGAAAAGAATTTCCTTGAAACTTGTTTTTTATACATTGCTTCGTAATAATTTTTTCAAAATTAGAAAGCATACGGAATTTAAAGTGTTTCATTGAAATATTTGTATATATATATTATATATATATTATATATATATATATTATTATTAACTATTGTGTACTTTTTAATGATTCATCTTTATTATAAAATCTTTCTCATCACATATTCGTATTGAAAATATTAGCTACTAATTTTTACTTTATGTTGCAAATTTCCTTCTAAATACTAGGATCAGTAATTTGTTTCAACCGATCAATATGAAGAGATTAAATAACCGTTTGCTGAATTCATCATGTGATGAAAGCAGTGTAAGCAAACGAACAGTATCTCGCTGGAAAAAAATATTTGCTGATTCTGCTAAGAAAAAGAAAATAGGTACGAAAACCATTCTTTCCAGAATAAACAAACTATTCGTGTATATATATATATATATATATATATATAAATATACACCTTATTTTATTCGGAAAAGAATATTATTATCCTCTACCCTTATTATTTATGTGAAAATCTTTATAGATTGATGAAACATTTTTCAACTTTTTATTTATGAATATTTATGATCCTTTGAATATTTAATTTTTTCGTATTATTTAAAAGAATCAGGAGAGTTCGACAAAGAGAAACATGATGCACAAATGAAACAGTTCTACGTATATGTATCTAGTAAAATAACAGATACTCGCACTGGAGTCAAACGTTTAGAAGCTTAATTAGAAATAAAAAATATTAAAAAATTTGAACTCAAAAGCAGGTCAATTTGTTTTAAAGTAAATTATAATTTTCCAAATTTGATTGATAATTAATTTATTCTTAATTAAAAAACAATAGTATGGGTATTGAAGGGTATGAATATTTATTTTAGGTTAAACCGGTGGAAAACACTGACACAGAAGACATTGATAGCTCAGATATTGAGGAAAATACTGTCGCTTCAGATGGAGAGGAAGATAGTGGACAATCTACCGATGAAGACAAGGGGGAACGGAATGATAACTCAGAGTCCGATAATACAATGAGTCACCAAAAGAAGGATGAAGAGACTGATTGTGACCATGAAGTTGAGACTACAGAAGCAGTTTCAAATGCAGCTGAGGAAAAATTGAACCAAGAGCGAAGTGAGCATAAGGACGAAAGTGAACTCAACAATATGTCCACCCAGGGTGAAGAAAAGGAAAAAGTCACAGATTAAAACTCTTAAAATTATAAAGTGTATTTATTTATTTTATAATATCTGTTAGTTCAAAAGAGAATAATCGAAATAATTTTTTATTATTGTAATTTTACGTTTAGTGTACTAACTACAAACGGATTCTAATGTTTTTTTTTTTTCTTATAGTAGACTTACTGGCTTAACTTTTTAAACATTTCTATTTTCAAGGATTACAGACCTTATAACTATTTAATACAAGTTTCATTGAGAAAATAAATATTATAATAATTATGACTATGTTGTTGATTAATCGAATAAGGAATGTTTCATTTTCTTATTTATAGATAAACAAATTTAGAAATGATCGATTAGTAAAAGTAGTACAATTTTGAGCTTTGATATAAATGATTTATCCTGAATATGATTGGTCTGATCTTTTAAATTGATTACCTAATTAAGTCTCTAAAAATAATATAGGTTTTGAAATCGTCACTTAATTTCGCTCGAAATTCTGTATTTTAAGAATTAAAGAAAATTTCTTATATTCCCTGGTAACTGCAACGAACGAAATCACTGCTATTAAGTCTCATAGAATTTTTTCTAAGTTTCGTCATAACTATCAGAATTTTTTGTATATATACTGATGAAAACAATGGAAATTCTTTTAAATTCTGAATTTCTCTTAAAAGCTGGTAGTGATGCTAAAAGAATTTACTAGATAATTCTCGTAAAAGTTGTTCTAAGTAAAGTTACTTAATGATTCTCGTAAGAAATATTGCGAAATTTCTAATAGAAAATGATAACTGATCTTTAGTATCCTATCAGATACTTCCGCATGTGAAAATTCTTAAATAATCTTATAAGCTTCCTTTATTTAAATAGAAAATCGTATCTCTGAGATTTCATAAGTATCATACTTACGTCAATTTTCTCTCTATATCTCATTAAATTTACCCCAGAATAAACTCATATAAACTTATTTAAACAAATATTCTCATACGATCTCTTATAAGTCTCCAATAGTATTAACTTATAAAATCTCATGACTTATTTAATCTTAATGGTTCTTATAGAAAAATAGCCACTGATTTCTGATACAAAATCAGTCTCAACATCAACTGATAGATTCTTATAGAAATCTGTATCAGAAAATTTTTCTAATATCTTATAGATATTTTTTTAACTGATAAATTCTGATACCCAGTTCGTTGTATTATATCAGAATTCATGAGATTTTTTCCACAGGGGCATAGAGAAATTAAACATTCTGATATAACTTCTGAATCAATTTCATATAAAAAAATATTTGTCGAAACTGTTTCTCAAATACTTTCGAGATTATGTATAAAAAATCGGAAAAATAATTAACTTCTGGAACTGATAGCGATATACTTAGTAATTCTCATAAATTTTTTTCGAGACTTATGAATGTATGAGTGTTTGCGAAATGCATACTCATACAAATATCTAGTTAATTCTTATAATCAAGAATAATTCATCTGAAATTTGGGCATGATTTGTCAAAAGTTTGGTGTAAATAAATTAGAATGATTACCTTCGAAAATTTGATGGCTAAAATCTATAAATCTACTCAATAATTATCGTTGTAATTATGGCGAAATTTCGTATTCAACTTTATTTATTTTTTAAATCTTATGAATATAATTTAAAAATTTTCTTATCAAATCTCATGCAATGACTAGAAAAACTGTTATTTTCATTGCTTATAAATGCTCATAAGTCTCCAAGTCCAATCATTTATCTCTTAAAATTCTGATAAATTTTATAAGAAAATGAAAAACAGCGCTTCTTTGAAGTTCTCGTTATAAGAAAATTGTCTTATAAGTTTATACGAGGTTTTCCGTGGACAAATGCAGAGCATTTTCTGATAGCCCATATTTTTATGAGAATATATCAGACCTTTTCCACAGGGTGGCCACAATTAGAGTATTTTATATTTTACAGACAACCACCAGCTTTTTGCCTTTTACAATGCACTCTCCAGTTGCCATATACAATAATTAACTTTATGGTGAATATCAAACTATTACAATAATAACATATTTAAGTAATGTACTACAATCTTAAATACTATAAATCATATCATAAAATAATTATCTTACAAATAATAGTGGCCATACACCACATAAAAATCAAAATCGCAAACTACAACCACGTAAAATATTTCATATAATACTTTAATAGAGAAGTGATATAATTTACATAATAATGGAATAAGTAGTGTGTTTAATCGTTTTCAAGACCTGTGACCAATCAAAATATATACTTTATCTACCTCAATGTATATATTTTATATTTTGCTGCATTACAATTTGTATTCTTTAAGATTGTAATTAACAAATTAAATTCCAATAAATTTAAATATATTAAAAGTGTTGAGTCGAGAAACCTTAGACAACATTTCTAGTGAAACAATGCGAGAACAGCACATAAATTTTAATAATCACTTACTGCAAAAGGGTCTTGAAGACGTCTTTCTGGACATCAACTATTCGTATTAGTTCGTTACTCTTTGCCATTACACCGTATAACATAGCCTCAAATACCGGTGATGCCATTGCTAGAATAACCCTATGACCACACACGATGTCTTGGTCGAGCTCAGTGCCGACCAGAAACGTACAATCAGACCATTGGCGTGTTTTAAAAAGGAGTTCTCCTCGCTTTTCTAAAGTATAGCAATCTAGCTGCCATTTCCTCGGTGTAGACGACATTACACTTAGTTAATTAATATAAGACTTGAACAAAATAACGGCACTGTAGAATCCTAATTAATATATAATTATTAATGTGCAATAAAGTGCTTATGCATCTATCCATCAATTTATAGCAATAGGATGACTAGATAGCACTTACAGATAAGATATAGAGTAATTGTTTTATTTTGATAACTTTCTGTTAGTCTTTACGCCCTCAAATAGAAGCACTAGTTTAGTAGTAGTAGATTATTTTTTATGTGATGACCGTAACTTACCTATTATTTAATACTTAAGGTTGAGAAATGGCGGGTTTAGAAAAATCGCTTGCATTAGCTACACTTATTAAATTACACCTATATTATATTTTTCTTCAAGTATAGATTATGAATTCGTATTTACTTAATGAACACGTGCAGGTAAGTGTTATTAAATGAATAAGCACTTAATTATTGGAAAAACATGATTAATGATAATGTAATAGTTAATAAAAATGCGAATCATTTATAATTATGTATTTCTTAATAATTTAAAAACTTTAAACGGCGTGTTTTTAATCGGGACTACAGGTTGACATCGAAAGATACTGTATATAGATAAACACTGCGCGCGCTCTGCCCTCTATCTCGAAAATGGTTGAAGATATAAAAAAAATGTTTAAACAGAAGTTGTAGAGAATTTAATCCTCTACAATATTCATAATAAATACAAATAGCATAAAACTCATAGGAAACGAGATATTTGCAATAAAAGTGTAAAAAATCGATTTTTTGACCTTTGACCTTGGGATATCTGTAGTCGCGGACACCCTACGATAAGTAGGTTTTGAGACAAGTTTTAGGGTGTTGAAATAAAGGTTTATACAAGTTTATAGCCGACTATCTCTCATTCCGAGGTGAAACCCCTAATATGCCTGGACTATGATACTGATATGAATTGGAGTGGATAAAGGTAGCAGGTACATAAGTCGCAAAACTAACAGGCCATCCCTTTTAGAAGCTCTCCATATCTATTTTAGATCGACCTGGCAATAACATGATATTTAGACAAGTTATAGAAAAGAAAATTTTAAAGTTATAGAAAAGAAAAAAACTTTTTATGTGTTCTTGAATTGCGCCCTCCAAGTCGTTTTGTTTGTTTTTCGTGCTGCTGACTACGATGCCATAAATTTAGAATTGTCTACTATTGATTGGGCTATGGTTTTGGATACATGTGATGCGGACGTGGCACTGAATAAATTCTATGAAGTAGTTAATTCAGTTATTCAAAAATATGTTCCAACGAAAAAGTGTAGAAGTGCACGATATCCTCCGTGGTATACTAAATCGCTCATGAAAATAAATAACAAGAAATTAAAATTTCATAAAAAATGGAAAATATATGGGAGAGAGAGTGATTACAGCACTTTCAAACTTTTACGCGATCGTCAAAAACGTGTCCAGTCGGATTGTTATGATATATATATCGAAAGGGCTGAAAGTAGTATCAAGCGTAGCACCAATTTATTTTGGTCTTTTTTTAAGTCCAAAAAAGCCTCATCCGATATTCCGGACATAATGTATTCTGACGGAATTCAATCATCTAATGGTAGCGAAATCTGTCAGCTTTTTAATTCTCATTTTCAATCTGCCTTTGCATCTGACTCACCTTGTTATAGTGACAGAGATACTTTGCGGGTAAACCATTGCCGTGACACTCAAACAGTATCTATTGGTTCAGTTGATCTCTCCACTAAATTAGTCAGGAAATACTTGAAATGTTTGGATATTGGGAAATGTAGTAGACTTGATGGTGTCCCTCCCTTTTTTCTTAAATCTTGCTGCAATCATTTGGATGTTCCTCTATCTATATTATTTAATATTTCTCTCCGTACTGGTAAAATGCCTAAAATATGGAAACAATCTTTCGTAGTACCTGTTTACAAAACCGGAGACAGACAGAATATACAGAATTATAGACCTATATCTAAACTAAGCACTATTGCAAAATTATTTGAAAAAAATATTTATGATCAGTTATATCCTGTTGTAAGACCATTGATCATTGATCAGCAACATGGATTTATCGATAGTAGATCGACTGAAACAAACCTTTGTGAACTGACTCATCAACTTACAATGACAATGGATATGGGTGGGCAGGTGGATGTTGTGTACACGGACTTTTCAAAAGCCTTTGATAGGATTTCTCACCATCTGTTAGTCAGAAAACTTGGCGCTATTGGTATACGGTGATTTGCTTCGTTGGCTTGAATCCTATTTGAGGGACCGCAGTCAGGCTGTTGCTGTTAAGGGTTTTTGTTCATCATTTGTGCCCGTTACTTCCGGAGTACCCCAGGGCTCTCATCTAGGACCATTACTGTTTAATCTTTTTATCAATGACGTAACAGGATACATTCATAATTCTAGTGTTTTACGTTATGCTGACGATATGAAGGTTTTTAAGGTTATCAAATCTCATCAGGACTGCGTTTTGCTTCAGAATGATCTCTAAAACTTTGAGAATTACTGTAAGCATAACCGTTTAAAATTGAACATAAAAAAGTGTAGCGCTATAACATTTACAAGAAAGAGAAAGGCCATTCGATTACAAATTACAGAATACCGTTCTGTCTAGAGTCTCCCTGTGGAAAAGGTCTGATATATTCTCATAAAAATATGGGCTATCAGAAAATGCTCTGCATTTGTCCACGGAAAACCTCGTATAAACTTATAAGACAATTTTCTTATAACGAGAACTTCAAAGAAGCGCTGTTTTTCATTTTCTTATAAAATTTATCAGAATTTTAAGAGATAAATGATTGGACTTGGAGACTTATGAGCATTTATAAGCAATGAAAATAACAGTTTTTCTAGTCATTGCATGAGATTTGATAAGAAAATTTTTAAATTATATTCATAAGATTTAAAAAATAAATAAAGTTGAATACGAAATTTCGCCATAATTACAACGATAATTATTGAGTAGATTTATAGATTTTAGCCATCAAATTTTCGAAGGTAATCATTCTAATTTATTTACACCAAACTTTTGACAAATCATGCCCAAATTTCAGATGAATTATTCTTGATTATAAGAATTAACTAGATATTTGTATGAGTATGCATTTCGCAAACACTCATACATTCATAAGTCTCGAAAAAAATTTATGAGAATTACTAAGTATATCGCTATCAGTTCCAGAAGTTAATTATTTTTCCGATTTTTTATACATAATCTCGAAAGTATTTGAGAAACAGTTTCGACAAATATTTTTTTATATGAAATTGATTCAGAAGTTATATCAGAATGTTTAATTTCTCTATGCCCCTGTGGAAAAAGTCTCATGAATTCTGATACAATACAACGAACTGGGTATCAGAATTTATCAGTTAAAAAAATATCTATAAGATATTAGAAAAATTTTCTGATACAGATTTCTATAAGAATCTATCAGTTGATGTTGAGACTGATTTTGTATCAGAAATCAGTGGCTATTTTTCTATAAGAACCATTAAGATTAAATAAGTCATGAGATTTTATAAGTTAATACTATTGGAGACTTATAAGAGATCGTATGAGAATATTTGTTTAAATAAGTTTATATGAGTTTATTCTGGGGTAAATTTAATGAGATATAGAGAGAAAATTGACGTAAGTATGATACTTATGAAATCTCAGAGATACGATTTTCTATTTAAATAAAGGAAGCTTATAAGATTATTTAAGAATTTTCACATGCGGAAGTATCTGATAGGATACTAAAGATCAGTTATCATTTTCTATTAGAAATTTCGCAATATTTCTTACGAGAATCATTAAGTAACTTTACTTAGAACAACTTTTACGAGAATTATCTAGTAAATTCTTTTAGCATCACTACCAGCTTTTAAGAGAAATTCAGAATTTAAAAGAATTTCCATTGTTTTCATCAGTATATATACAAAAAATTCTGATAGTTATGACGAAACTTAGAAAAAATTCTATGAGACTTAATAGCAGTGATTTCGTTCGTTGCAGTTACCAGGGAATATAAGAAATTTTCTTTAATTCTTAAAATACAGAATTTCGAGCGAAATTAAGTGACGATTTCAAAACCTATATTATTTTTAGAGACTTAATTAGGTAATCAATTTAAAAGATCAGACCAATCATATTCAGGATAAATCATTTATATCAAAGCTCAAAATTGTACTACTTTTACTAATCGATCATTTCTAAATTTGTTTATCTATAAATAAGAAAATGAAACATTCCTTATTCGATTAATCAACAACATAGTCATAATTATTATAATATTTATTTTCTCTAAACTTGTATTAAATAGTTATAAGGTCTGTAATCCTTGAAAATAGAAATGTTTAAAAAGTTAAGCCAGTAAGTCTACTATAAGAAAAATAAAAAACATTAGAATCCGTTTGTAGTTAGTACACTAAACGTAAAATTACAATAATAAAAAATTATTTCGATTATTCTCTTTTGAACTAACAGATATTATAAAATAAATAAATACACTTTATAATTTTAAGAGTTTTAATCTGTGACTTTTTCCTTTTCTTCACCCTGGGTGGACATATTGTTGAGTTCACTTTCGTCCTTATGCTCACTTCGCTCTTGGTTCAATTTTTCCTCAGCTGCATTTGAAACTGTTTCTGTAGTCTCAACTTCATGGTCACAATCAGTCTCTTCATCCTTCTTTTGGTGACTCATTGTATTATCGGACTCTGAGTTATCATTCCGTTCCCCCTTGTCTTCATCGGTAGATTGTCCACTATCTTCCTCTCCATCTGAAGCGACAGTATTTTCCTCAATATCTGAGCTATCAATGTCTTCTGTGTCAGTGTTTTCCACCGGTTTAACCTAAAATAAATATTCATACCCTTCAATACCCATACTATTGTTTTTTAATTAAGAATAAATTAATTATCAATCAAATTTGGAAAATTATAATTTACTTTAAAACAAATTGACCTGCTTTTGAGTTCAAATTTTTTAATATTTTTTATTTCTAATTAAGCTTCTAAATTTTAATTACCTTCGGTACACGTTTGACTCCAGCGCGAGTATCTGTTATTTTACTAGATACATATACGTAGAACTGTTTCATTTGTGCATCATGTTTCTCTTTGTCGAACTCTCCTGATTCTTTTAAATAATATGAAAAAATATATACATATATATATATATATATATATATATATATATATATATATATATATATACACGAATAGTTTGTTTATTCTGGAAAGAATGGTTTTCGTACCTATTTTCTTTTTCTTAGCAGAATCAGCAAATATTTTTTTCCAGCGAGATACTGTTCGTTTGCTTACACTGCTTTCATCACATGATGAATTCAGCAAACGGTTATTTAATCTCTTCATATTGATCGGTTGAAACAAATTACTGATCCTAGTATTTAGAAGGAAATTTGCAACATAAAGTAAAAATTAGTAGCTAATATTTTCAATACGAATATGTGATGAGAAAGATTTTATAATAAAGATGAATCATTAAAAAGTACACAATAGTTAATAATAATATATATATATATAATATATATATAATATATATATACAAATATTTCAATGAAACACTTTAAATTCCGTATGCTTTCTAATTTTGAAAAAATTATTACGAAGCAATGTATAAAAAACAAGTTTCAAGGAAATTCTTTTCACAATTTATTTTCAGGATTAAAAGTTAGTAATAAATTGTATTTTAGGACTGGAATTGAAAAATTTTCAATGAGACCATCAAAACAATGAATCATTTTTTCAGTCTGAAAAAAATTTTTCTGTTGTTTTTTGTTTTTGAATTTTCATATTGATCGTAGCATTGTTTGAACGCTTTCAAATCAACTCACGAATTATTGCAGATGTATATATACATATATATTTATTCATAATTTGATTTTAAATTTTATATTTTTTGACTTTGAATTCATTTCAAAATTCTAAACAAAAGGAATCTAAGAAGAAAGGATAAAGATATTATGGTCAAGTTAAAAATAACTATGTTCTAAATGTATAGATGTTTTAACAAAATAGCACCACAAAGTCTTAATAAAGTAAAAAAAAATAATTAGGAGGATTTGTATAGAACATAATTTGTTCGTAAGAATTATACTTATGACTTTGCTCTACGACTCATTATAATATAATATGATTATTGAGTTTCAAAGTGGTTAATAAAGCTATATATACCTATAATTTATAAATGCATGAATTCTTTCATAGCGTATACTGCATTATCAAATGCTGTTATAATAGAAGTATTTATGAGCAATGCTATCCTATAGTATTAGCAAATTTTGCTATGTAATGCCGAAAAATTAGTTTCAAACAATATTCTTACAGAAAACACGGCTGTTAGAAAATTAGGTTTCGTATAATGATAATACTACCCAGCAAATTCAGAATGGTTTATCTCTAATCATATTTTGATAAAATATTAATATATACATATAATAATAATACTTGTTATTTTTGGTCAATTTTTTAAAGTTCATTAGTAAAAGTTTGGCTGTCAAAATTCTTCTGTAATAAATAATTTACGAGTGAAGTATAAAATAACGATCAAATAAATTACAAACTTTGTCACATCAACTACTTTTAAAATTTAAAACAAAGATAATCATCAGATGAAAAATGGAAATCAAAATTTCCATACTTCAAATGAAAAACCAAAAAGATTGACTTCTGCTCCTTAGATTACAAATTTTAAGTTATTAAGAAAATATTTTATTTTTCTGAATTTAGCATATTTTCCGTCATTATAGATAGTCTCAAAGAAAATCGAAGTCCTGAATCAAATGGAAGTATTGTTCAAAAAAAGTTTAAAAATCAAAAATTTTGGAGAAACATACGACTTAACAGATTATAAATGAGACGGATTTCAAAAATTTATCGGTTTAAACCGATTGCCACCATCAAAAGTTGGAGTTATTTACATGCAATGTCAATTTTACAAAAAAGACTCGAAACTTCACGTAGCAATACAAATGAAAAGATAAATTTTCCCTTCTTAATTGAAGAAAATTACATCAACTAATTTAAATTATAAATAATACCTTATTGATTGCTGCTAATTTTTTGTTTAAAATGTCACGGGTGTTATCTTCCACGGGAGCTTTTTTCCCTTTAGAACGAGCTTTCTCCTCAACTTCGGATTGTTCAGATAAATCTGATAATAAAGCTGCTGACGGAAATCGGATTCGTCCACCTTTATTTATCTGCTCTGTCAGTCCGTCTTTGGATTCTAGAATAAAATATTTTTAATTAACAACAATAAATCGGTAAAGATCTTATAAATTCTGATAGAATTTGGTAGAATATTCACACGAGATCTGATTGACTTATAAATTCTATGCAAAAGGCAATCGAAATTTAATCAGAAAATTTTATTCTCAATAAATTTCTCATATTCTCTAACAAACATACGAAATCTGATAATAACTTATAAATTCGCAACCAGTAGCTGTCGATACATTATCAGAAATTTTTATTTTTAATACACTTCTCATAAATTCTCATTACAGTTTTTTTCTTTCTACAAGATTCTATGAGTTCAATTGAAACAAAGGATTCTAAACTTTGTTACGAATCATAAACACTACCGAAAATATTTATCTCCTATGAATATTCTATGAATCTGAATTATTTTACGAAGTAATATAATTAATAAATAGTAAAAAATTAGCATTTAAATATTGAATCCTACTAACAAATGAATAACAACTTATAAACTTTAGATTTTACTACTTGATTGCAATATTTAACGATGCTAAAAAATAAATCCTAATATAATATAATGTAAAATGTAATAATACGTAAAACTTACCATTTGTTAATCCAACTAAACACAGATGGTAATCACCTTTTATTTTCACTTGAAAAGTTTTGTTAGGACGATTCGGTTTGTAACCTTTAATTTGGTTAATTCCAACCGTAGTACACTTCCCACTGCTTAATAATTTCACGTAGGCATACATGAGGATACTTATATCATTCTGAAATTACTCTATAATACTAATTAATTAATAAAAAAATTAAGATGACAAGTAAAATTACACCGCAAGAAGTTAAGGATTATTCTGGAACTTATAACAAAAGATAGGGCGAAAGACTTTCTGAACCGTGCTGTCCTATGCGTAAGTCGTGTGTATACTGAGACCTCGAGCCGCGTTTTGTCATATACTGTAAGCGGGAAGCCCTGTGATTGGTTATAGGAAAGGGATACAATACTTACCCATTCCTTTTATTATAATCGTAAAGTACGTTGTGTCGGTTTTCTATCAACAGTCTGCAATATCTACACACACGTGTTCAGATATAAACACACATACACTTAAAACATTTTTTTGTTTGTCAATTCTAAACAAATAATTATTCATGTTAACATAAAAGTCACACATTAAACTCCATTACCTTATGCATTTTTAGTTATTTGTACTTTAATGTTCATAATTTCAATTTTAAATAGAAATTTTTCGAAAATAATTATCTTTTACATTTTATATTTTCGCAAAAAAAAAACAAGTCAACATGCTCTTATTCCATCAAATCATTGATAATCATAAATTTTGGTTTTCTCACGATTATAAGAAAGTGACTACTTAAAAATTTATTCACAATAATTATAGATAAGAAAAATAAATTTGTTGTGTGGGATATTATTATTTTCTTATAAAGTCTGACATATTTTTATAAGAGACGGATACACCCAAATACTTTCGTACTTATGTTCATATTTTTACAGATACCAAAAATACCATTCCTAAAGCTACAGCTACAGCTACTGGTAGCGAGTTTAGGGATGCGCCTAATAACTTAAGGTTTCTTCGACTTATGATGAGTAATAAGTACAACTTGAAAAATCTCATAAAAGCTTGTGATTATTTAAATTAAATGATATGCTTTAAGTTTTGACAAGTTTATACAAACAATAAATTCCTTATTAAATCTGATAAAATCTTTATCAGAAAATCGTCTGCATTTGTCTTCGGAATTTCATGTTTGGACTTATAGAATTTGAGAATAAAAATATTGCAAAATTTCTTATAAAAACTGATAACTAATCTTAAGTATTCTATCAGATACTTCAGAAGTGAAAATTCTTAAATAAACTTATAAACTTCCCTTATTTAAATAGAAAATCGTATTTCTGAGATTTTATAAGTATTATCTTATGTAAATTTTCTCTCTATATCTCATTAAATTTACCCCAGTATAAACTCATATAAACTTATTTAAACAAATATTCTCATACGATCTCTTATAAGTCTTCAATAGTATTAACTTATAAAATCTCATGACTTATTTAATCTTGATGGTTCTTATAGAAAAATAGCCAGTGATTCCTCATACAAAATAAGTCTCAACATCAACTTATAGATTCTTATAGAAATCTGTATCAGAAAATTTTTCTAATCTTATAGATTTTTTTTCAACTGATAAATTCTGATAACCAATTCGTTGTATTGTATCAGAATTTATGAGACCTTTTCCACAGGGCTCTGAGATTCGAGATTTGGGTATTTTCTTGGATCAAAAGTTAAGTTATGCGTATCATATAGATTATGTAACATCTAAGGCCTATCGAAAGCTTTGATTTATTCTTAGATCTACAAGGGAGTTTAAAGATTGCCGCACGCATATTTTACTTTTTAACGCTTATGTAAGGTCTCTCTTGGAATATGGTTCTACGGTTTGGAGCCCGTTTTATAAAAAATATATAAATAAAATTGAAAAAATTCAATCAATATTTTTAAAACATTTGCGGTTTAGAGATGCTTGTTCCGACTATTTCAACAGTAAAGTTCTTGCTAATGTTACCCCATTGAGTATACGTAGAGGCTTGAGAGATCAATTATTACTTTACAAAATTGTCCATAATCTTGTTGATTCTAAAAGCCTCCTTAGTAAAATTTTATTTGAATGTCCACGTCTTAGTTCTAGAAATCAATCATTATTTTTTGTACCTCGTTGTAGAAATGATTATGCCAAAAATGTGTTCTTGTTACGTGCGTGTAATAATTATAATAAACACTGTAAAACTTTAGATATATTCAACATGAAAATTTGTAATTATAAGAAAACTTTGTGTAAATTGTCATAGGCTGTAATATTTAAACTGTTTCATAGTTTTGTTTTCTGTTTTTAATTTTTGTATTTTTTTGTATTGAGTTTCAATTATTTGTTTTAATTTTCAGTGGAAACTTAATTGATTTATGTTAAACATTTTGTAATTTTTATTGTATAGGTGCTATTAGGTAAAAAAAAAAAAAAAAAAAAAAAAAAAAAAAACCTACTAATAATAAATTAAGACACAGATTAATTATCTTCTCACAAAAACTGAAAAACTGAGCTGAGGCAAAAATTACTGTGTTGTGAAGGCCGTCTTTTGCAGCATAGTGGGCATTTGTAGAAAATAAACGTACCAAAATCCAGTGATAGAGACATCAAAGGATCTCAGAAAGAAACCCACACACAGTGTGAATAAAAATAAAGTTCTTGACAAGTTGTTAGAAATAAGATGGAAAATTGTATAAAACGAATATCGAATGAAGTATTTAGCAAAGAGGTGGACAGGGTGTGGTAAAAAAAAATACAAAGTGGTGTATTGAAAATATAAATAATAAATAGGAATAAAATCGAAGAATCTGCCAAGTTGGTATTCTGCTATTCTTTGTATTCTCTTTACAATATTATATTTAAAAAATAATAGTATGAAAGCGGAATAAAAGACTAAAAGATACCTGTATCTAGAGCTAGTGCACATAATAAATTGTATAAGGTACTAAAAAGAGAGAAATGGGAATTCTGACGAAACGGCACCAAAGCAGTGAACGCAGATGATATAACAGTACAAATATAGAAACTAATTGGAGAAAGTACATGCAAGTAGCTGACTTTGTACTTCGATACGTTTGTTGCAAAAAGAATTGCAATTATATCTATTACACTGGTGCATATATTTCTGTTCAAGATTGCAACAGCGATCGGAGAATAAACCTTATGTCTCATAGTTTGTAGGCATGGAAAAAATATCAAAACCGACTGCGCGGGGAAAGCGAGATAAACCAAAACCAGTTTGAATTTTTGTGGAGTCATCATATTCAGTGTTTGCCAATTATGCGACAATTACAGAGATGTGAGCCAATCAACATAACATAACGTTTGTTGATCTCTAAAGACATACGACAGAGCAAAATTTTGTGGTGGACCCTGAAAGAGAAGTGTAAAGTACCAGGAATTGATCCTTGTTGTATACGTGCAGTCTAGGACTCATGTCAGACATATCTGTAAACTGATCTGATGGATTCTTCAGTTTCTCCAGTAGCGTCTGACGTCTATCGTCTCCTTTGCAGATGCTGCTCCAGTTTGCTTCGACGTTCCTTACTTTGGCATGATCGTTGAAAATGATGGCGAAGTAGAATTAAATTAATATAGAAATGCTTGCTACTGAAATGAGAATATTGAGATGGATGTGTAGTATGACATTTGACAGGTTACCGATGATAAAACAAAAGAAAAAGAAAACTAAATGTTAAGTGATTGTTTGTTTGTAGAAACTCTAAGAAATAAGTAAGTATGAACGTAGATGATTATAGAAGAGCGCGATAGAATAATGGATGGCAGAAATACCTTCTTCTTCCATCTCCACTCAGATAAACATACACACAATACAAAATAATTGGGAAAAAGGAAGGAAAGGAAATAAAATAGTTGTAGTCTTGTATTTTCGATTTAATGATTTATTTAATTAGACTATAACAACTTTTAGTTATATTTGTAATAGTTATTATCTTATTCTGAACAGAATCAAGTCACAGGACTAGGAACTACATTATTTCAGTACTGTTAATACTATTTCATCAACACGTCATTATTATTGACTTTTATGCTTAAATATTAATATAAAGTTGATTTTATATATTTATAAAATTTAGAGATTTTTAAATAAAAATAAAACAAATTCATTGATAATGTAAATGTTGTTAGTAATAATCACAATCAAAATTTGTAATTGATTTCCCCTTATATTATCTCCAACGTCCCATCTGTTACGTTTCTACGTGAGAGTCAAGGAAGAGAAAAAATAAACTATGCTTGATTTATAATAAGACATGCCACGAGTGGGAAAGGCCTCCAGTGAGCTCAAACGATAAGAGCTTTCCTCAGCTCACTTGGCCTAGTTTGACGGGTTGTAACATAGGTCGTAAAACTTCTCGGAACACGTGCACTAAGTCCATACTTAAAAAATATTGAATACTTCTTTTCAATGAATCGAACCCTAGCAGGGGGGGACGCTAGTATGTAAATATTATGGAGCGAATCAGTCCGTCGCGTACGGAGTCGCAGCTGTGGCCGATGCCAAAGTTGAAGAACACGCCCTCCGCCGTCACCTGCTGCGCGCACGACCCCATGGGGTACCACCCCACCTTGTTGAACACTATGGCCACCTTGTAGACCTGTTGACGGTAGCAAGTTAAAAATAACATACCCTCGAGTAGTCCGGTATAAATAGCATAGAGCAGGCCGTGCCTTGTTCCTCTGTATGTAGACGGGTCTGTTGAACATGATGTCCTGCAGATGCCTGTAGGGAACGCGGTGCGTGTAGTGCGTGTAGGTTAGCCGGGCTCCGTCGGCGTCCAGGAGGTGCGCGTACAACAGTTCTGAGTACCCGCCGCCCGAGGCCGCCGCAGCCCCCGCGTACACGCCCGTCTCCTCGCTCGGGGCCTGCGTCGGCACCTGCGGGCAAAGGGCGGGTCACGGTCATAGTTCAGAGGTCGAATTCCAGTTGCCACTTTAAAGGACCTGAACTCCGAGGAGGCAAATATTCTTGTCCACCATGAAAGTGACGGAGCAGTCGAGCGCGCTGGTGTTGAGGCAGTCTGTGTGCTGAACAATGGCCCGCTGGCAGTATATCTTGTGCCCGTCGCTGTGGCGCTCCATGTGCTCCATCACGCTCATGCCGGAGACGGGATTGTGGATCGACGGTGGCAGTTTGACTCCTGGAACGGATCGATCGGTCGTCGTTACAGTTCTGTTTGTATTAAATAGATCATGTATGATGATGATTCTGTTGGTCCAATCACCGTCGTGTCGCGAGGGTCTGGGATGCAGCTCCCCCCACACCTGCTCCACGCTCACGGGGCTCGGAGTATCCACAGTAAAAGTCGGCATCTACAAATCATTGGTACATAATAATTATGAGAAAAATAACGTTATCATTCCCACTATCTAAACGAAAAACAAATAATACTAATACTTTAAGGCACAGGAAGTTAAGAAATATAATTTTAATGAAATGTTATATTTAGAAAACAAAAAGAAATCTTCGCAGCGATGTGATAATATTTTCTTTACGTAAATAAGTTATAAGAAATCACCTATCGTTTACAGTACGGACCACCCCAGGAAAAACATCATTGACTAAATTACTCCTAATTATTTATATAATTTCGTTTAGATCAGAGACTTACTTATATATCAATAGTTCCTCAAGGTTCAATCTTGGGCCCATTTCTATTCCTTGTATATATAAATGATCTGCCTACTTTTGTAAATAAACATAGCGAGATAGTATCATTTGCTAATAATATTATGTTAATTGATAATTAAAGTAAAACGGCATCAGGTAATGTGTAATAATAATTCATTAGTCAACAATTTGTTAGGGAAGTTATAGTTTCAACAGTTTGTGATTGAAATGATTTAGGGCAATGCATTTTTCAATCAATGTAGTTTTCAAAGTAACGTTGAAACGTTACATTTTAAGGAATTTAAAAAGGTTGTTAAAGAATATTTGCGTTCTAATACCACATCGCTTCTAGATATCTTTTTAAGTCTGTGGCAAATAACTTGCCATTGACAATGATTGAAATTTTTATATGAAACATACTTTTGTAAAGTTTTTTTAATTGTTTATATCTGAAAATACTCAATAACAAATAAATAATACTAACCTACCAGGAGACTGACCGACAATACACAAAGGCAAACGATAAAATAAATAAAAACTAAAGCTCTATTCCCTTACGTTACAGTTCCCCCCGATGAGTTGCTTCCGAGGCACCCTGGTGGAGGAAAAGCCGGGCGGCAAGGGCACGTCAGTGTGCGCGTTGAGGATGTGCATCAGGACGGCGAAGGCCTCGCTCTCACTGAGCAGCAGCGAGCGCGCCGGGCCCGCCGCGAACTGCTGCGGGGACAGCGTCAGGAAACGGATCTTCTCCACTGCGCTGCGGATGGATGGCTTCTCTTTTTTATCTGCGAGGAGAAATTATGTCAGCATCAGATTAGTTAACATGGGAGAGCAAAGTAAATTGTCATAAGCACCAATGTTAAAGTGAATAAATATACTTTGGTCATAATAGCATGGCGCTCGTGAGATCTATTGTCTCGTGTAATATTCATATTAAGCAGATAAATAAATAATTCTTCTACCTGCAGGTTTGTCTGTTTGTTTGGTAGTCTGAGATGTAGTCTCCGTCTCATTGGACTTACAAGTCTCCATCACACCTTCAGGACTACTTTCAGCACTACTGTCGATGTTGACTACCTTCAAACATCATAATGAACTTATTATTATTACATACATTTCTAATAGTGAAAGAAATTGCTGGATCTCTTGTTACAAAATATTTTACTATATATACATATATATGTGAGTATAAATTTGAAACATTAATATAATAAATCACGAAATAATGTAGATAGAATGGTAAAAATTTACACATGATTGGAATGACGTGGGGTTTTATTAGAACCAAAAAATTAAATAAAGTTCACAAAACTGTCCGACAGATGGCTCTTCATCTGATAAGAAAAACAATAATTAGCACAAAAAACTAAGACAAAGCAAAGATGGTGTTTTTTTCAGGAAATGCTAAATATGTTCATCATCGTCCCTCAACAATAGCTGTAGTTGAGGAATAATACTGTGAACAGCACTGTAAAGTATGTCCAGAGTTATGGTGAGGCATTGGCGTCGGATGTTGTCTTCATGACGAAAGTGGCGGCTGAGCGCACGATCATCGACAAACGACGTGCGCAAGAGATCTTTCACGCGTCTAGCAATATGAAGTGGAACCCCTTCTTGCATAAAAGTCGTACGTTCCAGCAGTTGTTATCAGCCAGGCTGAGGATGATGCTATTCTGTAACATATCGGCGTACCGCTCACCCGACACCAAAACCAGAATCACTCATTTCCCCGAAGAAAAAGGGCCCGATAACGGCAGATGTTGTACCGTGACTTTCTCGTCGTGCAATGGATTTTCCACGAAAGTTGTAGGATTTTCGGTAGCCCAGGAAACAGTTCATGATGTCGATGGATTTTGTAATTCGAACTTCAAAATCATTCTCGCCACAGCTGCATTTGTCAACGGGCCTTTACCCGTTAGAATCCCCTTCCTATGGCGATAGGATCGTAACGCTGCACTAGCACATTCCCCATGCTGATAATACAGCTTCACTAACAGTGCCTTTTCAGGTAACGTCAACATGCTGCGACTGCTGGTGCATGCTGGTGGTCAATTTTTATCTCTCTATCTACATTAATCCGTGATTTATTAATGTTTCAAATTTATACTGACTTTTTGATCACCCGATATATATATATATAATGATGGCCTGATTGAGATACCTGTTCCTTTTCCTGTGAAGTTGAAGGTACAGGGCTTTTCTGACGAGTTTCACTAACAGATCCCTCAGTGGGTGGAGTGGTATTTTCAACATTCCTTTTCTCCATTGCCTTTGCATATCTAAAAGAAACAAATAATAAAAATATTTAAAAAGATATTCTTTTTAACTTTTCATTTAAAACATTACCTTACAGCGGCTTCAAATAGATCAAGTTCGCTGTCAACATTGAGGTGGTCTAAGGAGAACACGGTTATGACGGTGTTTAGCTCCACCTCTTCAAAACTACTGTCGTTTAAAACCTCCTTGGTGTTTGTGCTGATTATCTAAAGTTGCAACCAGAGACTTATAAATTCAAGATTGTTTAAAAAGCACAATATATCATCAATGATTGACTTGACAAAATAATGTAACCCCTGCACTTATTGCTAAGTTAAGAAAATATTTATAATAGTGCATTTAGTGCATACTTCTTAATTAAATTAACTCAACATACACACAATTATAATACAGTAGTTACTTGATTATCCGACCAATTATATTAAATAGTGTTATCGCTTAAAGACAAAATAAATATTAATGATTCATTAAAAAACTGATAAGTATGGTGTGTGATATGTATATGTATGTGTGATATGTAAGTCACATATAAATAAGAATAATGATTTAATTTTGCAAATTAGTGAAGACGGGAGTGAACATGGGAAAATGAAGTTCTAAAAGAAAATTTGTATTGTGGGTTTTTACAAAAACAATCAACTCATCAATCAATATTGGTTCTTTGCTCTGTGGAAAAGCGTTTCAGATAAATAAAAAAAAATATGGCAATGAATTTGTGGCAAATAACGGATGGTTGTACAGATTTAAATCTTGTCATTGACTTCTAGAATTTCGAGTACAAAGCGAAAACATATAATGTAGATACTGCAAACTATAAAGGATGATTTTTAGATAAATTTTAATGAAGATAGTTATGATTTTGATTTGATTGTTTATATACTGATGAAAATATCATTTCATCTTATTTCATCACCTTCAAAATCAGCTCCAGGATATGAAACTAGCAAAGAGCAACTGACAATAATAGTTTGTGCTAACGCTGCCTGGAGCTATACAATACCTTTGTTGTTACCTAAAAATATCAGAGTGCCTTAATTTACTAAAATCATAAGCGCATGGATGAACTCTGAAATTCTTATTGATTGGTATGACAATAATTTATCCCTCTAGTAAAAAAAAGATTTAAAAAAAATAGGTAAACAAGAAAATGTACTACTTTTACTAGAAAATGCATCAACCCATGATAAATGAAAAGTTTAAAGTAAAGTTTTTTCTCCTAATATGACATTCTCTATACAACAAATTTTGTTTCCAAATTCAATAACACTGATTGTGTTATTCAGGAAACAAAATTGTACAGAGAATCAATAAAAAACATGGCAATAATGTATTAAGGGACTGACAAAATAAGTATAATTATAAACATATATAAGTAAAGAAATGTATTAACAGGTTAGTAAGATAATATGGTATGAATACATGAGGAAGAATGGGATAGATAACACAATAGTATAGTATTTTGTAGCTAAGGATGAAAAATTACTTGCAGAAGAAAAGAAAAAAAAGGAAGGAGAAAAAGAAGAAGTAAACAAGTAAACAGCTTGCAAGTGGTTTGAAAAACAAACAGAAAGTAATACTGTGAGTTTACTAGAGCTGCAAGAAATTCTTTATCTAGCAATGAAGAGAAAACAATTACAAAGTATTTTAAAACAAATTAAACTTATTATTTTACTTCATGATTACCAAATGCAAACACATATTGTAAACAAGCTATATGTACATAAATACCTAAATATTTTATTTTATTATTTAGTATGGGTGCAGTATTTTAGTATATATGTATGTGTATGTTTGTAATCTAACAAAATATATCTCTATAATTTTGTTTAACTTTGTTTTTAATAAACATATAACATCATGTATAACATAACACCCACTTTTCTTTAAATGTACAGTTATAAAAACTCATTACTTCTTGTTACCTGAATGCATTTTTCCATGAGTACATTTTCCTCAAAAAGTCGAGCAAATTCATAGGCTCTACAAGCATTTCTAGGATATAAGTCAGACCACAAATATCTAGTGCACTCCTTCACCAGATGTGGCAACATGTACTTCTTTGCTCCATAGCATAATTCACAGGCTTTATCAAATGAACTGATATTTATGTTGCCTGTATAGATGTATCTGGAAAACATATTAAGAACTGGTAATATGTTCTGCTCAATAATAGCGAATCAGAAAGTAATATTTAATAAACACTTACTCCAAAAGGGCCCTGAAAGCATCTATCTGGACATCAACTATTGGTATTGGCTCATTTCTTTCTGCCATACCACCATAAAACATTGCTTCAAATACTGGGGATGCCATTGCTAAAATGAGCTTATGACCAACCACAACAACCTGGTTGGGCTCAGTACCCACCAGAAAGGTACAATCGGACCATTGGCCTGTTTGAAGAAGGTATGCACCTCGCTGTTTTAACTCTATGCAATCTAGCTGCCAATCCGTCGGTGCTGACGCCATTGTACTGTATTAATCTAAATACTTAATACTTGAAGTAGAGATAAGAGTAAAAAAATCATGTAAAATCCTGACGAATATATATATTTCAGGAAATAAGATGAACACTATTGTATTTATTTCTATACGATATATACCTATGTTCATAACTACATAATGACATTGACATTGATTGACTGATTGTTATTTTTAAATTCTTCCCGAAGTGAAAGGCCTTTAGATTATTACTTTATAGACTTTTAGATTATTACTAGCCACTTGACATTGAATGAATTAATAACCAGATACATTATTTATAGAATTTCAAACTTTGCTTTGAATATAGTTTTTCTCTACAAAAGATATTTAAGACAAAACAAAAAAAAAACCTAGTTTTGGCAACTTTTATTTCCATATTAAATACTCTTAATTTAATGAGTCATTTTTAAAAAACACATATTATATATATATATATATATATATATATATATAGTATATCAGTAAAAAAACGTATACGGCAATCGTAAGCGCTTTCCGAAGAAAAACTTATACCAATGTGCGACTATCGTATTTTATTCTAATTTTAATATTTACAACTTATGCTACTTTAACTAGTGACTATCTATTCAATTTCATTATTATTATTATTATAAAAAATTCGCTTTAAAAAATATTTAATAATTAGAGATAAACCTAAGTTTTAAACTATCGTTATCGTTATTATTACTTTGACCAGAGATCGGAGATTGACTTTCTGAACAAAGTTAAAATCGATATTAAATGTCATATGTCAAAATTTCGTATACGAAAAATATGATGCTAGGATTATGTCAGACTATGTATGTTAGTTTTAAAATGTTAATTAATTAAATTTATAAATAAAAATGAATCACGACGAGATAAAAGCCATAGTACAAGAAAAGTTTCTGTCAAGTGAAAAAGTCACAGCATTTTTATGCGACGCAAAAGTGCTCCACCCAGAGTGGGTCAAGAAGGACAGGCTCTTGGCAATTGTGGAGTATGGAGATGAGAAGGCTGTATTCTGTTTATTTACATCATGTTATCCTCCAAAGTCCTTCACAGACTTATCAATAGAAATTGTTTTACCAATAGACAATACTTTTAAATGTGAAATTGACAACAAACCATCTGATCCTGAAGCAATTTTGTACCTGAACTTACAGTCACGTAGTAATAAATTTAAGTTCGAAATTCAAATGACTCCTCGTGTGGATAACTTTGTTGATGACCTATTTCGAGGTATTGAAGCAGTAAATAAGCTACAAGTGCAACCAGAGTTTCTGTGGCTAAAAAAGTACAATGGTAGGAGTGAAGACGATATTTTAACCAATACCATGGTTGTGCCAAGAGGAGGGGCAACACATACACAGAATTCTGCTCCTGTTGCCATAAGGGAAAGTCTCATAAAGAGGAAAATGAGTGATAAAGAGAATGATTACACATTTACAAAAAAGTTTACAATATTCTGTGGCACATGGAATGTTAACGATAAGTCACCAGTAATACCATTAAAGGGCTGGTTAAGTGTTGACAGAGAACCACCAGACATATACGCCATTGGCTTCCAAGAGTTGGACTTGTCTAAAGAAACTTTCCTCTTTGACCAGACATTTAGAGAAGATGAATGGTACAGTGCTGTGATTGGTTATGTAGACAGTCGAGCAAAATATGTTAAAATTGAAAGAGTAAGATTGGTGGGCATGATGCTTATAGTTCTTATAAAAGAAAAACATTTTTCTCATGTACGTAATGTCATTTGTGACACGGTTGGAACAGGTATAATGGGTAAGATGGGAAATAAAGGGGGAGTGTCTATCAGATTTGATCTACACAACACTTCCATATGTTTTGTTAATTCTCATTTGGCGGCCCATGTTGAAGAATTTGAAAGACGTAACCAAGATTTTAGAGATATTTGCAACAGAACAAGATTTGTTCAACCAAATCAACAACCAAAAGGTATTAAAGATCATGATCACATTTATTGGCTCGGAGATCTTAATTACCGTATCACGGAACTAGATCCGCAGAGTGTCAGGAAACTCGTTAGTGAAAACAACTTTTCTCCAATCTTAGAACGGGACCAACTCAAACAACAGCATAAGAATAGCTCTGTATTTGCTGGTTATAATGAAGGGATTATCACATTCAAGCCTACTTATAAATATGATCCTGGTACAGACAATTGGGACTCCAGTGAAAAAAACAGGGCTCCAGCATGGTGTGATAGAATTTTTTGGAGAGGAGATAATATAAAACAGTTAGCATATAGAAGTCATCCAACATTAAATATAAGTGACCATAAACCGGTATCTGCCATATTTATGTCCGAAATTAAAATAATTGATGAGGAAAAATATAGGAAAGTATATGAAGAGGTTATTAAACAGTTGGATAAACTTGAAAATGAGCTAATACCACAAGTCAAGGTTGATATCACTGAAATAGATTTTGGAACAGTTAGATATTTAGAATTGCAAGTACGGACAATAACTATTAAGAACACTGGAAAACTGCCAGTAGAATTTGAGTTTATAAAAAAATTAGATGAAGCAAGCTTCTGCAAGGAGTGGCTCATTGTTGAACCTTACAAAAAATGTATTTGCGCCGATGAATCTTGTGAAATTCAACTCAAAGTACTTATTAACAAAACATCAGCTTGTAAAATGAATGCTGGAACTGATAAATTGTACGACATTTTGGTATTGCATTTATATGGTGGCAAAGATATTTTTATTACCGTTAATGGGACATATGAAAGAAGTTGTTTCGGATGTTCAATTGAGGTTTTAGTAAATCTAAACATGCCAATCAGAGAAATACCAGTTGGCAAGCTAATTGAGCTGGAAAGCAAAAGAGATCAATGCATATCCAATCAGTCGACATATTCTATACCAAAAGAGATATGGTTCTTAGTTGACCACATTTATCTTCACGGATTAAAGGAGCCAAATTTGTTTGAACAGCCAGGTCTTCACTCAGAAGTTCTACAGATTAGAGATTGGTTGGATACTGGATCTATAGATCCAATACCTGGGAGCATTCATTCAGTGGCCGAGGCCCTCTTGCTGCTGCTGGAGAGCACAACAGACCCTATAATCCCATATAATCTCCAGTCAGTATGTCTCAGAGCGTCCACTAACTATATACAATGCAAGCAAATAATAATGGAATTGCCAGAATTTAGGAAGAATGTTTTCCTATATTTATGTGAATTTTTACAAGAAGCATTGCAGCACAGTGCAGAGAATGGTTTAGATTCCAAAACATTATCAACTCTGTTTGGTGCAATATTCTTGAGGGATAACCCTAATCTGGTCCAGGAGCCACAGTCAAGAATAAACAAGCAAGTTATTGACAAGAAAAAAGCACATTTCGTATACCAATTCCTAACTAATGACCATAGTGACTTAATATTTGCTAGGTAGTTGTCTTTTTTACTATAAGGTATAAATGTTTTAAATTATTGGAATACTCACAACATTCTCTGTTAAATAATTATTTTAACATGACTAAATTATTAGAATTTTTATTATAACAATCAAGTTGTATGTAAAATTAATGCATTTTGACTTGATTATAAATAATTTATTAAAGTATTAGTTATACTTGTGTAATCAACGAATACAAAGTGGCCAACAACAAATAATGTTAGACATAGTTTTTGTTATTGGTGTTATATTTGATATTACTATATAATGACTTAGCATTGCTATGTATATTTATTATTAGTATAGCATTGTGTGAATAAGGACGTAGGTACCTAGGTACAGATACTACAGTACAGTACAGTACAGGTACAGTGTTCTATTATTTATATAAACTATCATCACAGGAGAGTTTTAAGTTCTAGAAGCCATAACTTGTACAAAACATCTTTTTTTAGAAGAACAACAACATTCCATAACACTAGTCAGTGTAATGGAGACTTAGCTTTAGGATGTTTCTTTCAAATATATCTTTGTCAAAACAATTTTTATGTACTTATTTAAGTAAAATTTTACTCAAAAAAAAATTTCTATATTATTTGATTTATATATAGCAAAATGTATAATTGGGAGATAAAAGTACGTATTCGTCAGCAAATAAAAATGTTTTTGCCATTCTTTACTTAATCCAAATATATATATGTATAAAATTATTATCATATACTATTATAATCTTAGCTCCATGAGGTATTATTTACCAAAAATAGATTTCACATGTAATCATATATACAAATAAAATATTATTAATTTATTAGCATGTGAATTATTACTGTTATTTCGTTTTACCTTAACACTCAGGTCTTTAATTTTGGAATGTAACTTGTTTTAACTCAGTAATATTACAGTAGATTTAATTTTCCCAAACAAAAAAGAGATGGCGTTGTTGCATGTTTATATCTTTTATATTTTTAAAGGGTTAATCAAACATAGAGAATGATTACAAGTGCAGCCTTTAAAAAGCCAACGCAATTTTAGATAGTTAAAGAAATATAAGAACAAAATCTATAAGATATTTTAGAATAATTTATTTGAAATGTTTGTATTTTTAGTTCTTAACATAATCCTACATTAATTTCAGGAATTTAAATCTTGCCTTGGTATATCGTACTGTCAGAAGCTTTTTTTTGAACAATGCATTAAAAAAATAAAAACATTAAAATTTTAATATATTATTGATATTATCTAAGTTCTTGGACTGTACATGGTTATACTACGTTTGTAGACAATTGTCTGTGACCAGCGTGCACGGACTAACATATGTGATGCCGCTGTATCTCGAAAGACAGGTTTTAAATTGACTATTTTTATTGGTTATTGTAAAATAGCCGGATGAATAGTTCCTTTAATTTTTCCGTAATTACCTCTTCCTACAACTAATTCCTATGTGTATTCCATTTGACATTTAAAATTAATATATTTAATGGATGCGACACTAAAACCAGAATTATCAGTAGTGTATTAATATACGTAAATATTTTTGTAATACTTATAACCTGGACAAACTGGTAAATAATAAAAATTACCAAACAAAACAAAATAATTGGTGTGACGTTGTGTTGTTTTTAGTACTGTTTGAATCTAATGGCAATAAAAAGTTATCTTAAACATTCTCAGTCTATCCATTTTCTATGATAGTAATTTATTCATGTATGGAAACTGCAAGATTCATTATCTTTTTTTTTTGTTGGCAACACGCAAGTCAATATTGAACGCAGCTTGCTAGATCATTGTCCGGTTCAATAAAAGCGGCAGATTTGATTTGAACCAATAACATGCTTGCATCGGCCGTTATGTCAATTTGTGTCACTGACGTTCAATCGTTTATTGTATTTATAAAATATCGTATTCAACGATCTTTGTCCTTCACTCCTTTCCTGAGTTTAAATTGAATTTGTAACTGTTTCAACGGTTCATCAAGGAGAGTTAAAAGGTTGAAGCAAGTTCGAAACTCCATATAATTTGTTGGGCATCTGTGTTAAGCAGACGCGAACGTTGCATACAGCCTCACTGCATTTCGATCTTTGTTTGGTGCTACATTTTCTGAGCCATGGAAGTAGAAACCAAATGTGAGTATATAGAAATTATTTTTTTATTTATTTTAGTTTAATAATTACGTACTAATTATTGTTGCAATGGTTTGAGAAATAAATATATTTTACATATATTTTATATATATTTATAAATATTTTATGAATATTTATTTTTATATGGGTTTATCGGACACTTTATAGCATTTTTTATAATGGAATGGTATAGCGGCTTAAACAATAGGTACACAGAAGTTTAAACAATGTTCTTATAATTAAAAAAGTAAGATATGTATTTTAAATTTTGGCCTTGGGGTCAGTACAATATTGAAAAAACAAGCTGAATCGAAATTTTCCTTTATTGAACAATTTTTTTTCTCCATTTTATTGTTTTTTTTTAGTATACGGCTTTAAAATTAAAATTGCACTTCTCGCAGCTACAATTGGTACGTAAGGTAAAATTTAAAATTTTAGATGATGATGATGATGACAAGATGAAATTTTTTATATATTTTAAATTTGAGAAAAGTTAAAAAATTTATACAAGAATTTGTTGAGATTACGATCGAATATCTTATAATCTTATTGTTTCCTGCATCTTTGCAGCAGCCATGGATATCACTTAGAAATCCTCATCCCTTGATAATATTAAACATTATACATTATACAATGTTTAGAGACTGAGATATGAGCCGTTTATTTTTGCCATAAGACACTGTTTTTTTTCCATCAATATATATATATATATATAGGGTTTTTAAAAATATGGATGCTAACTTTTGACAAGATTTACTTTTATTTGTTATCTCATTACATTAAAAATTCAAAAGTGACTGCCACTTTCAAAATAAACGGCTCAAATATTATTGTTTAGAGATTTAGAGATATATTTGTCTATTTGTGACCGTTGTATATAAAAGTGGTCCGTTGTATGAATCACGCGCAAGTCTTCCGCGCCCGCCGCCCACGCCCACGTTCTATATTTGAATGTAAAAGTTATGTTCCTTTTATGGAATAATACGTCCGTTACATGTTGGCTTCTTTAGTTTGATTTTTAATATTGGTGGTAATCTTTTAAAAAAACTTTATAATATGTTCTTGATCGATGACCCGTGAATGTAATGAAAATGATACATTGTAGTTACATTTAATAATTTTAATAACAGATGCAAATAAATGTATAATGTAAAAGCTTTTGAATCTCAGTATATTTTTAAATGGTAAGTCTTATTATAGAATCTTTATTTAATGTAATTGTTTTAACAATAGAATCTGACAGTTTCAAAAAGCAAATGTTCGCCAAATGGGGAAACAACAAAGAGTAACATTTATCAACTTGGTTCACCATTAAATTAATAATATATAATTATCTCTTAAATGAATTGACTTTGTCATTTGTAAAATAAACACGTTATGTCAATAAGCGTTAGTCGGTTTTATTTTACCACTAAGTTGTTGAAGTATCTACATCAGAATACAATTAAATGGGGCAATGCAATTCTCTCTGCCTTTAATAGGACCGTTTGAGGCGTAACTTTGTTCATTTGCAAAATCGTAGAATTTAACGGAGTCGACTTTACACCAATTTAAATTCTGGTAGACTGTCACAACCAATATTATAAATGTTAAAATGTGTTTGTTTGTCTCTCTTTCTAGTACTAGAAAGTGAAATGGATATTTCATAGATTATTAATGATTCCCATTCTCCGAATTTGTAAATTATACTTACCTACGGCAAATAAAAATGTTATTTGATTGTTACGTACGTATTATTAAATTGAAATATTTTATAAATTTTGTACGTTTTGTTATGTTTACACTAATTTTATCACATTATTGATATGGTAATGAAATCCTAATTACCAAAGACAAAGTCATTAGATGTGTATATTACATAATAGGTGGCTTTGGGTCGCATGCAAATAAGATTAGTGTTTGCAGAACATTACCCTCCACTGGAACCGACTCTACCCTTGTTTGACTCATTACAAACACTGCATCTTACTATATATATACTTATACAAATATTAAAACTTTATTTATACGAGTGTCGAGATGTATATTTTATTTTATTTAAATTTGACATACATTTGTATAATTATTAATATTGTCCAGTCTTCATTTCAAAGAATTGTCGTAGCTACCTTTACATTTAACGAGTTAACTTTTTTCCGTGCTTCCCAAGAGTAATTGAATCGATAAAGGTGACTGTCGTCACCGTTGTAAATCTTATTTACTTCCACTGCAGAGTTTTCTTCACTTTTAATATTATTTACGTAGTATTCAGAAAAAATATATCGTTTGCTATATTATAATCACAAGTTATTTCCCCTTTGTAGATATGTAACATCAATCATATAATTAGAACGAATATCGTATGAGAAATATATTACAATTGAAATAATTGGTAACATCTTCCCACACTGCTTTCATGTTTTTGTTTGGCTTCATGTATTATATATATGTAAAGTGGACTGTCTGTCCGTTATTGAAGTGTCATTGTGATAAGTTTTTATGCTGCGCAAACCGGGTTTGTGTAACGAAAGCTCGTTCGACTCCCAGAAAGGCGAGACGTGGGCGGAACACGGCGCCCACACTGTACTTACCCATTACTCCAATGCACTTAATTTGCAAATTGAACGATACTTTCTCAATCAATTTTTTTATCTTTAATTTTTGCGTCAAGATTTTTACAACTTCGTAATATATTATAATGCGTTAATTGTTTTATTTTGATTGCAAATGTCACATATGTCAGTGTAAGATAATGAGTAAGCTATCGGGTCATTACACCTGCAGTGTCTTGAGCGTCGAACGGTTCGCAGTGTACTGTACATATGTTTGTAATTGCAACTCGGCCGATGACCTTCGCTTGACTCATCTCAACCGCTTCCTTTGTCTACTTGTTCTAGATAATATCTCAGGGTTAGGCCTACTAGTTATTTTCACGCGGCTTCACTCGTATCCGAATATTATATTACATTCCTTATGGAATGGTTGGTCAAACAATTTTTTTTGACAAAATTACTTATTATTTTTTTTAGAAAGCTAAATCATCATTATTATTATTATAGTTCTTATTTCCAAAATTACGGAAATTGAAGAGAATTTTCATAAACTATTTAATTCTTTAAAATAATTTTATTTCTTTAACAAATTTTAATTTTCCTAATTCATACAACCTTTTAAACCGTCTCAAGGATCTTCAATAACCTTATTCCTTATTTACATTATAAAGGGCTGTAAAGTCTATAAGTCCAGATCTATCCTTCTTTATATTACTAGCTGTTCCCCGTGACTGTTCGCGTTAACTATGGACGGGCTTCAGACGTTAGGAATTGATGAACTATTAATAAAATAAGATAAGTAACAGTTATATTATATGCTACCGATTCTCTTTTGTTTATATTAATATAAAAATTATATAATTAAGTTATTTTAGCTACTATTTGTATAATAGCGGTGATATTTAACTATTTATTCTTCAATTACTCTGAAGTTTTATCAGGATTAACGAAAGCAAGCATTAATAATATTAAATATATTTATGTTATTAATAGCTACTATACTATCTCAATACTCTTTTGTCAGACATGAATAAATTTTGATTATATAAATATGTATGTTTGAGTTATAATTTATTATCTACAAACTATATTAGAACTAACAATCATCTAGGGGAAAAGTTTGTACGTTGTGTTGTGTTTGTCCCCTCTATTTTCATCGTAATTTGATTACTGCTTTCGTTCTGAGACAAAGTTAATAAAGTGGAGCAGCCTCAGATGATAAAATCACTAATAACGTTTGTGATGGTTAAAGAAATGAAAAAGATTCAGATTTTGTAAAATCCTGACTAAATATATTGACGTTTGTGAAACAGTGAACACATTAAAAAAATAAAAAAAACCCGACCGAGTTTGTTGTGTGGTTCTTCTCAGACCAGGGCGCGTTTGGAAACCTCGTATCCTTATTTTAAGTTGGAGAGTGTCTTTACAGAAGGCCTTAATTTGATACATACGATATCATAAAAGGCCCTCCTGTCACTTCCATTTGAAGTACATGAGTTATCACTGGTATGGATTCAAAGTGGAAAATATGTAAATAAAGATCGTGTCATTACCGAAGACGTCCTTAAGATGCATTTGGTGAAACAGTGATCACAAAAAGAAATACCTGGCTCAGTTTGTTGTGTGGTTCTTCTGGTTGCGTTTGGAACACACGTAGCTTTAATTTCAAATTGGAGAGAGGGCTTTAGACAAGTGTGGTATCAAAATAGTTCTGCCACTCTCATATGATACATGTGATCACTGGTATTAATTAAAAATGGAAGTGATATAAATAATTAATTATAAAAACTTTTACTTTATGGGCAAGTTTATAAATTGACGATATTCTTTTTAAATGATGTGTGTTTAACAATTGATTTCTCCCTCACGTTTGAGTATACTTAATATCGGTATCCGGAGCACTACGTTTTCGTATTAAAAACTGAGAGCCCCTCCGGGCACAGAGGGTTGTCTGAATATACCTTTGCTATAATCATTGTCTGCCCCCCTCATTAGTCACGTACAAAGAACTACACTTCATTTCTCATCCCTCCAAGTGATACGCGCAGACATTTGTATACAAGTAACATTTAAACAGCTACGCACTAGAGATTGCTCATTCTAATACAACTTAGTTTGTTTCCCTGGTTTTTCCATATCATGACTTCAAAACAACTCAAACATCAATGCGGATTTTAAAGCTGCACTTTTCAATGCATCGCTGTATTCTGTTGAGTTTTTTTTATGTTTCAGGTTATTATTATTCAGTTTTACAATCATAAAAATTGTATAATACAATATTTTATCGAGAACTTATTTTTTTAATATCATCGCTGTTATCGTAAATAAAATCTAGGTATCATATTAAGTTGATTTTATTGTCCCCCGGATACAATACGAGACATGGAACATAAAAGTCGCAATATAAAACGTATGACTTGTATGAAGGCTTTTTTAAACAGCCCTATAAATGTGGAATGGCTTTTCATCTAATTAACTTATTAAAGGAATAACAGTTCGTTTTATTACTCAACCTTGGTTTACGAAGGGTGTTTTTTTTACATGCTGAATATATGTATATATATATTTACAGATTGTGAAACTTTGTGAATGTACACGGGTCATAAAACGGTCAACCTTGCTTTGGTTTTAATTACTTCGACAAATCTTCGTCCTGTATTAGATTATTATTCTATTTGATCCTTATTAACGTCGCTGTTTTATATTAAGTCTAAAAATTAAAAAGATATACTCAGAAAAATAATATTGTTGCAAAGATAAAGATGAAATCATTATTTAGTATAGATTTAACGATAATTTGTATTACGGTCCGTACTGTAAGGTACAGTTAATTTCATACAGAAGTACACTATCTAAATAGTTTTCATAGAAACGCAATAAAACTTCGTGGTCGTTAAGCTCGTCTAGTTATATTATCGATTATATTTTTTCTTAATAATTTATTTGACTTTAGTTATGGCTTTAGTAACGGTTGCTTTGTTATATTATTCATTGTGAACGCAAATAGAATAGATTTTATATAGTGTTGTCAAATGATCAGGTTAAGGTTAATAACCCCTAAATATTAGAAAATCCTTAGCTCAAAGTATTTAGGGAACAGTGTCTCTAGTGTTAGTTTTTTTTGCCAGCTTTTTTATCGCGTTAATCTTTGATTTGTATAAAATATGAACAACGCCATCTAGCGTAACGAATTGAATCGGTTTTATTTCATAAAAATCGAAGTTTACTTTAACGAGTGTAGAGTTGGTATAAAAACTCGCTCTAGGCATACGGTATATACTTTACAGATTTTTTGACATCCCGGACCTATTCGTTGGGGGTTATTTTCAATGCAGGACTCGTTGAAATCCCTGTATTTTAGTTTAACTGACTATTACCTCAATCTGATAAAATGTAATTAATGACTATGATTGAGCTTATGATAGGTTTCAAAGGTTGATGTAAAACACAAATACCCACATTTTTAACATTAAAGAGAGATTACAGTGAAATATATTATCTTTTAAATATATCTGTCTGTAACATTTTAGCACTAAGGTATAGCCATTAAAGTTGATTGCTGGAAGCCGAAGTAATTGAAAACGCTAGAGAACGAATAATTTGTTTTCGAGACAGGTTACAGAGAAAATTAGTCAAACCACGTCGTCTCCGGGTTTAGCGGTTTTGTTTTATTGCCTTTAATAATTTGTTATTGCGTTTAAATTGTTGAATTAAATTATTAATTAAATGTTATCATACATTTATAGGTATCTATTGATTAAATCGTTATAATGACTTCTATAAATTAATGTAATCTATACTTAACTTTTTTATAACGAGGTAGACGATGTTGAAGTAATACTAGCATGTACAAATGTACTGCGGAAGTGTCGGGAGTCCTGCATTACTTATGAGCCTGTTTTTAACTGAATCTACGTTTTTTTCCTGTTTTGTTTTATTTAGAACCATGTTATATATAAATAGTATATTTATTAACACGGTTATATTATGTTTGTATGTTACGAAAATTTTGATCACGATTTTGACGTTTGATGTCGAATTAATTCGAATCTTTGCAGTCATCACGCAATAATAATAAAAAAAATACGTTTTTATAAAATCCAAACAAAAAATAAAATACATTTAAATTAATAATAGTGTTAATAAGAATTTAAAATCAAAATCAAATTTAACTATAACAAATAATTATTTGATCATATGACACGTATTTCTTATAGATTTTATTTATTGAAGAAATAATATAATATCTCAAAAAATAGTCGTTTTCAAACTAATATCGTACTTGACATGGAGATCGGTTCCGCTGACTTCAAACTTTCATCTTGGTTTGTTAATCCTAAGATATGAGAACCACATATAATATTCCTTCTATGTTAACGTTTTTTTTAATAATTTTATTGCATACTAGCTGTGCCCACGACTTTGCTCATGCAGAATGTTGTTAAAATTAAAGTAAGCTTAGTTACTCTTTATAATATCAGCTAGAAGTCCTGTTAAAATCGGTCCAGCCGTTTCAGAGATTAGACGTACAAAGAAAATGATTAGAAATGATTTTTTTATGTATTGTATATACTTTCATATGCATTTAGTGAAATGTTAATTTGGAATTACAAACGGACACTTTGATTTTATTTATACGTATATAAAATAAATTGGTACATCTAATTTAATATCAAATAAATGCTGTCGCTTTATAATTACATTAAAAATTAAAAAAAAATCCTTAATACACAGTAGGAAAAGTTTAATCTGTTTTGATTTAAAACTATCAAGTGGATGTGGAACCAAATCAATATTGGTTTAGTACAAGTTAATTAACCTTATATCACTTAACCGACAGAGTTGATGACGGTGATGGTGTTTTATAATATGTACTATAAGTACATTATCTAATGTCTATAAATTATACACACACACACACACACACAAACACACACGTACATTTAACGCAAATTCGCGAGTTTCTCCCCGCTTGTAGGGCTTCGTATCAAGTTTCATTTGCCGGTTGACCCCACATTGCGGTTTTCGGCTTCTCGATGTCAGCTGTGATCCAATTTATCAACCATTATATATATTTAAAGGTAGCACATGTAATTGTAAGTTCATTGTAATTTGAGGCCGGGTATCGCGATGCCGTATCGGGCCCGTGAAAGTCTACCTGTTATCAAAATTAGCAATGAATCGTCCACTTTTATTCTATTATCTGTGGAGGACGACTCTTCAGGTATGTTGTACTATACTGTGTATTCTTCTCAATAGCCTTTGTGTGAAATGGAATGCGTAATTCATAAATGTAAATACATTGGGTCAATGACCCCTCTTTTGTGTTTTTTTTTTGTAGAAGTACAACAAAGAGCGTTAAGTTAACTATTCTTTATTCGGCCCTGTGCCGGTTCAATCCTTGAGATGAAGGTTTCTCGCTCATCGATTTTAGCTCACCTTGAATTGTATGCGGAAATATAAAGTATGCGATCCTACAGGTACTTAACTAGTAAAATATTTATACTATTGTTATTGATTTTAGTATTTATTTTTTACGCAATTTAAGTATATTAATGTTAATTAATGTTTAATGAATTTAAGTTTTAAGTATTTGTTGCTATAGTATATCATTAATATTTGTAAATAAATTTGATTGAAATTTAAAATAATGAAAGTATTATAATAAATTGACATATACAATTTATAATTAAAATATAAACCCACGTTATCAAACTAAACCAAAGAGAAATTGACCCAAAGCGACACATCTGATATAAAGACCGCAATGAACGACCACATGTGGCTAAGCAGACATTCGCGCAAACGTAGGCGTCTGGCCTTGATCGATCCGTGCGTGTCGGCCCCCCTTTATAGTATCACCGTCCTCACCGACTCGCGATCTTTAAGTATGGATTACAATGCGGATAAATGTTAAACAAACAACGGGACGTCGTAAACTGGTAATCAGTCGTCTTTCACGCGTTTTGTATGAGTCAAAGAATCTGGATCTTATATGAGAAGTATTCGGAAATGTATCAATCATATGTTATCACTGAATATATATGCGTCTACAAAAATCGTCGCTTTTATCTGAAATAAATATATATCAAATCTAAATCAGTGACGGATTTTTTATATTATATAATAATTATTAAAAAGATGCTTCTATAGCGATTCCACTGATATCTGTAGGTTTGAGAATACAGGTATTTTTTTTCGTATTTTCCTATCCTTTGATAAAAACAGCCTTTGTGAGCCCCCCCTAAAGGCCAAAAATGTATATAACTAGGACTAGTGCAAATTAGTCATCCTCTTCCAGAATTAATCTTTTTGAATATAAAAACAAAATTTATATTATAGTTTTATAGCCTATCGAGTATAGGACATTTTCATTTAATACTGGCTCGTATCTGATAGACTAACATCACTTTGAACTTAACCAAATTGATAATGTCCTATCAGACAAAGTTAGTTAGTTATTTAAATAATATAATATCCGAGTAATAAAATCTTATTCTAGTTTTTAATTTTGACTTGTACTAACGTTATTTAAAGATAATTGTTTGAAAGACAAATCTAAGAACAAAAATAGCCTGTTTCTCCTTCTAACATCGGCTATCAGCCAGTGAGTAGATACTGTTAAAATCGGTTAAGCCGCAACATACAGACAGACAGGAAAAAAAATATTTTTTTATGTAAGTACCGACATAAAAAAAAACTTTTTATATTTTTTAAAGTTATTTGAAAAGTTTACATTTATACGCATTTATAGATAATCTATTAATTTGGAATTACAAACGGACGATTCAATTTTATTAATATGTATATATATAACACACAATACTAACAACGCTAAAAGCAACCGAATAAATAAAATAGATATTAAGTAACTTAAAGATATCATTAATTACGGATTGAAATACAGATAATATAACGATGGAATGAGAGATAAGTTATTGTTTGTATTATCGTAAATATTACAACAGATCAATCACATCAAAACCATTGAACCGCGAAACGAATGGGATATGAAAAGGAGATGTACAAAGAGGGGTCATTATAATATGACCCCCACCGACCCCTCGAATACGTGTCGACTTCACCGCTACTAAGTCGGTGATATTTACAAAGCCTTTGATAAGATGCAAAGTCATACACCAATAATGGCCGAAGGGAAATTTTATTGCAGGTCAATCCATTTCATATAAATGATATTGGTGTATCTGTCTGTACGCTCTAAAACATAACCAGTTCTTTGAAATGTCTCTGCGGTTTCTTCTATTCTATACATATAAATATAATTGAAATGTCCGCCCGTAATTCCAAATTAACAGCTTTTCACTAAATGCATATGAAAGTATATGCTTAATTTATATTATTATTAAAAAGATTTAAAAAAATATTTTTTTCTTTCGGTATCCCTACTTATTCCGGCTTATCTCTGAAACGGTTGGATCGATTTTAGCAGAACTTTCACATGCGGATAGCTGTTGTTATAACAAGTAACTTAGCACTTTTAAAAAAAAAAAATATTCCTCACGAAGTCATGATCACTAGTTAACAATAATAATCAATGAGATAGTGTCGCCGTGAAAATTATCTAAAATCTCCCAAATATTATAAATGATATCTCTGAATTACAATTCTGTTAATGTTACTATTGATTACAAATAACAATATGTATATACTAACCACGCTATATAACAACTGATCCGCAGTCAGCTGTGAATGAAGCACAGAAAATCTCATTTGCGTATTGCTTTAATATCTCCGAGATAATTAATCAGTGTTTTAATATAAATGTTAATGAATTTTGAATATTTTCAACCTATCTGTCCTAATTGTTGAAGTAATGATTAATCTAAATAACATTTATCTCGATATCTATTAAGAAAGAAGAAAAGAAAAGGAAAATTAAACCACAAAATAAAAATCTTTGAGGTCGGCAAAGTTTTCCGGAGCAGATGGTCCCTACATCTGGCTTCACGGGACGGAGAAACGTCTTTATGAGGTCGCGAAATAACTTGGATATTGAAAGTTGGACGCAATTTTTAGATACATCATTAAATATGGATGGATGGATGGATGGCGTACATTTTTTTAATATTAAATCAAATCTATTTATTTATTTTTCACTTTGAATCTATTGATTCAAATTCCAATGACCATTTGTGTACGTCAACAGATAGACCCTCTATTTTGATATCATATTTATCTAAATAAGCCCTCCTGTAAAGACACTCCAACTAAAAATAAGGCTACGAGGGTTCCAAAGGCGTACTGCTCTCCGAAGAACCACACAACAAACTCAGAAGGGTTTTTTATTGTGATCACCGTTTCAAAGTCAATATATTTAGTGAGCAATGCACGAACAACTAGAACCATTTCAACCAATTCGATACGCCGGCCTAATGATTAGTTAATAATAAAATATAATAAATCCGTGTCAAGAAAGAAGACAACAATCTGCAGGCTGCAAGACATTTTATTATGACAACGCATTGTAAATTGTATAAAGAACTAAAACAAGCGTATATCTGTTAAATAGACAGGGTGAGGTCGTATTTCGTTTCGTTTCGTTCGCGCAGTCTAGACGTCATACTGGAACAATGTCGCCAGTGCTCTAACTCGCTAATTGCTTTTGGAACCGGAACATTCTTTGCAAAAAAAAGCAAAAAGGAGCGCATGGATTTCCACAACATGTGAATCATTTTGATATATTAACAACTGGGAACTTGGCAGCATACGTACTGTCATCGATCCCGGACACCGTTTTGCAAATCTATACTCTACTCTAAGTATTATAAAGATCAAGTTGTCGTAACAGGTTTCTGAAACATTCTTACAGTATTATTGTCTCAAATCAAGTTACCCCTCGCAAAATTAACTTCGTTGAATTAGAAAAGTATGTAATATTTTGTTTGATTTGTTGTCCTTTTAGTTATTAATTCTATGAGATAGGGGCTGATTAAAAATAGCAGTTGTTTTTTATTATTTTTCTTATAAAATAGAGTTCACTGTAACATTACAAGTTTTACAGGCATTTTGTGTTTGGCAAAATTTTGCCATGAGGAAGAACGGCACGAGACGTGAATAATTAACGCTTCGTTGTTATTATAAGTCAAGTTAAACTTTGCTTTACTTACCACTTTGGAAGTTACAGATTTTATATCCGAAACTCTTTGACTTTTTTCCTTGTCAGCTTGTTTTAAATTTTGCCGATAAATATTAATAAAAATTGACAACTACCTTATCTCATAAAGTACTTCAAAGTGGAAAAAGTTAACCGAAATACTTTAAAGTATCTTTACGAAACAACAAAAAAGTATATTACATAAAGTTTTCCTAACACTTGATACGTTTAGTTTCGTTTCTCCTAAAGGTCAGATTGTAATGCTTAAACAAAACCTGAAAGTGGCTGGAATAAGACAAAATCGATACGACGTCGCAGGCGGACGCGCGCCGTTGCTTCTTAATATTCTCTGCCAAATCCTAAGGCACGTGACTCAACTTGTTGCCGCGCTAAAACAGATAAATATATTTAATTTTTACATGTATAAGAATTGAAACGATTTTTTTTTATCACACATGAGATAAATAGTCTTAAATCGTCAGGAATTATATGGTTACAAATGTAATAAATATAGGTACCAACTCAAATATAGATAATAATTTTACTGCTTTAAAAAATATATAATTAAGAAAATACGTTATAATAATATTCCTCTAAAAATATAAATTTATATTTCGAATGCATACTTTTAAAAATCGCTGATAAAGTGCCCCAACTCGGGCGCCACGCCGTTCTTTTAATTAAAGGATTACAAAACAGAGGAGAAATTTACCCACATTAACAAAATTTATATCTCTTATAAAATATATAATGCTTTATTTAATATTTTATTCTCATACAAAACTTCATAAATTCAACAACTAAGTTTATTTAGCTAAAATATGTTTCCGTAAGTCTACGGAGTGCAGACATCCGGTATTCTGTTGTTGAAATTCATACCTTTTTAATGGGTGTTCTCAGGTTGTTTGTTTGGAGATGGAATAAGTTTACTCATTACAAATAAATTATTAAATCATAATATTAAAGAAAATGTAATAAAAAAACATATGAAAAATAAATCAACCGTATTCCGAGAAAACGGGTCAACAAGTTTTAAATGTCAATTTACACTATCCATTATGAAGTGCCCGGAAGCCGGACGCCACTAGTGGTATTTCCACATCGGTTTCTGTTCGCATTCAGGGGTCGAAGTGGGTTCACTCCTGGAATTCCCAGTTATTACCGCAAGGGGACGCGGTCTAGGGGTTGTTGCCCGTAATCGATCGCCGCACCGCTGCCGGTGTTACCGGTGCACGAGGTTACGACACACTTGGTGCAGTCGCAGATTATTTTTGTTGATTTTCTAAATGATTTCAAAAACAAAATATTTTAATTGGTTCGGTTATTAAACTCGACTACACGGTAGGTACAAACCTTCGGGTACCGTGATTCTTTTTTCAATTTGTGCCTCTCATAACGCTAATAAGGTGAGAGGATTTTGTAGTAATGGATTTTAAGAACGGGAAATCAATCGGAAGCAATTCGAGTGGCGAAACAAATTCAACGTTGCGTTGCCGGCTGTTAATTGGCTGCGGGTGGAGGCGCCGAGACGGCGGCGGAACCGCCGCATGGTGCCTCCCCGCTCGCTCCAACTTCAACCTGCCGCCCACTGACAGCTCTGAGTTTTTATGAGCAAAAATACCACAGAGACCCGTACATGTCTGGGCGGTTCTTCAGTTAGCTTGTCTTCCCTGACTCTAGATTCGACGGTTGCTAGGTGTGACGAGTCATATTCATATAATCATATTACCTTACATATATCAAAGAGTACCTCACTCATGTAGCAAAATTTCTACTTATGGACCTTTTATATTTTTTACGTTCGACATTATTTTTCCATTTAGTAGGCTTATTTTCTTGTACAGGGATATCAAGTTAGGGCCGGTGCCGCGGTAGGGGTGGCCGTCGGGTGGTTCTGCAGGCCGGGGTTGCGGGGTGCGGGGTGGGGGGTGCGTCTATCGACCGACTACCCTCCCCCCGGCACGGTTCAGTTTTCAGGCGAGAGTCGCGCAGATCGGCCGTGCCGCGACGCGACTCCGTCACACGTTAGATAGATAGTCAATTTGAAACTACCACCATGCTGATAGGACTCGTTCGGGATTCGGTGATGCAGTGCTTCTGCCACTCATGCCGGGCTCCCGTCTTACCAGCAGGTTGGAACGTCACTAAGAACAGCGGTGCTTTTATTGGAGTTCTAGAAATGTCTTTCATGTCGTCGCCGGCATGCTCAGAGAATGATACGCCCACTAGCCTAACTTCTATATTTGTTTGTCGCCAATTCTTCTTATTTGTGTATACTAAGTTCAAAGCGGATGAGAGGTAACCTATAATATTTTTGCTTAATTAATTTTTAAACTACAAAAAAAATAATACGCATTAAAAACAGTATAGTAGGTACTTAATAAAAAATACTTTTTATTGAGTACCTACTTCCCTCAAAGCAATTGGCTTTTTACAGCATTGCCAATAATACCGGCCGGCATCAAGTTGCAATTCGGCGCCGGCAGCCGGCAACCGGCTTGTCAAAGTTATTCGAAAAAATATTTTTCTCACGTGGTGAGCTTCAATTAATTAGGACTTGCTATTGTAATGCTTTTGCAATGGAATTTCATACAAAGCGTCATATACACTGTCAACTTTTTTAAAAAATAAAATAAGTTTTGGACTGTTACTCTGCATTCCCAGATATGGAGGTGAAGAAGCTGTTTTCTCAACAACGTCTAGATTTTTTTATTGCAGATATAGTCTGCGTCTACATATCGACACCTAGACATATTGATTCAACATTTCTGTGTAATGTCAACCATTTTGTCCGCTACGTCTGTCTGTCGAGCTTCATGCGTACACCACGCTGCGCATTTAGTTCAGGGATTAAAAAACAAAACAGTAAAACTAAAAAGAAAAGAAAATAAATAATCCGGATAAATTAAAAAACATCACGAACCTAATAAGTATACCAAAATATTAATCACTTGGATTTTTTTATATTACAACTTCCGGAGTGAGGCGTTACATGACTTGCAGTTATATCTGCTCAATTATTATTAAAATAATATTATACTTTCAAAAGGATTGTATTCCTCACATAAATTCTACTCACGCAAACGTCACATAATCATCGCTCAGCCCTCCGAGTGCTTTATGCTACCCTTTTTTTTTTAATTACACAACCTCAATTAGGAGTCCCGCAATCAACGCGATCTAATAAATATGATTGCAATTTGCATAAAAGGTTAGTGTATTTGTACTCGCACACAAATTGCTAATGTTGAGGGTCGCGTCTCTTACGTTAGGGACTGAATTGACAATTGTTTTGGGGTGACGTTATTAGAGCGGAGTTTAATGGGCTCAACAAGTTTGACACCTCTCTGGATAAGCAAGCTAATGCGATTGCAAGTTCACGGGTCACATACACCGCGATCAATTAATTAATGCACGAAGGGGAAGAAATATCACTATTTTGTAATAAATATAAAACATTATGTTTCTAAAGTAAATATGACAATCCTTTGCTAATTAGAAATTGGTATGTCTCGAGATTCTCTCGACCTAATTCCGGACACATCAGGCTTAAGATTTTCAGGTCAAGTAATACTCCTCTGTAATCAGCATATTTTACATCTTTTAAGCAGCTATTAACCTAGATCTTTTTACAATTTTATCTAAGGCTAATAATTGAATATGAATCTATATAATCTATATTCAAATGAGTATTAGTGGACACCGACAGACGTACTTGTCGGTTATACGTAACAATGTTAGTGATGCATTGCGGTTCAAAAGTTCGCGTGTTTCACGAACTTTTACATTAGTCTCCTAAAACCTTCGCCAAGTTGGGAATTTACAGACGAGATACTTTAAACTAATGTTAACTTTGCAACGTATTAGTAACATTTCTATTAAAGTTTTATCTTTTGTATTAGTCAGTATTAATCCGATTTTAAAATAATCGACCGGCGTTTTACTTTTAGGTAACTTTTAGAAGTACAAAGAGATTTTAAGTTCAGGCTAGGCGATTCACTCAGTAACATATACCACAGTACTTATCGTGAGTATTTACTCGTTAAATGAGTAAAGGTTTCACTCGTAGGTATACTTAGACTTCCCCTCGAAGACACTTCACAGTAACATTTGTATTCCCAGCGGCTGTAAATTCTCTTTCCATTTCCCTTTGCGAGTTTTAAAGCCTGGTTTAAATATATTAACAGTTTTCGTGTCGTATCGTGCGGCGCCGGAGGGTCTCGCCCTTTCAGTTTGAACTACTGCATTAAATATTTATATCAGATTCGTTCGATTTTTCACCCAGCCACATATATACGTATTGTTTTAACGTTTTATAACAAATATTTAACTTTACGTATTAATGTTACCGATTTAAATTGTAATGCATTATTAAAACTATTATTATTCTTAATATTCAATGCTTCGGTTGCCACTAAACCTATTTCTTTTATGATTTGAGTTAAAATACTTAACATAGGATCAGGTCCTTGTAGCGAAAAACCGCAATATGGCAGAATCAGTCCGCATAAGTGAGGTCGTGGCCCGCGTGACGTAAGATCAGCTGCATTGTCTTTTATTGTTAATATTTGTATTGTATAATTCATAATTATGTCCTTTAAAAAACAATGTTTCAATATAAGTTTTAATTTCTGAAAAAAAAAAAATTAACAAGTTGATGCAAATGAAATAATTTTAATTCACCTTTTAGCTTAATTTGCGATTCGAGTTATTGTGTTTCAGTTAATCTATTTTGTTTCTTAACATAACAAATATGTCAATAATTTATACTGTCCTGTATAAAGCACTCAGACGTCTACCGTCTACATTTCTTGATTACCTCTGCGGAGGGTAGATTTATTAATCTTTCCTCTCACGTACTCGTCTTTCATCTTAACACCGTGTCGTCTTATTACTCGTACTTCATAACTACTGCTATCTTGGTACCGATCAATATATATCTTTTGGCAGTGCCTATTATTATTGTGGTTGTTTACACATTTAGTGTAAAATATTAAGGTTTAGTTTAGTACAATTAACGATGTTTTTCGTCTTTAAACAAACAGCGTTTTCTTCGATTTAATAATAGTAGTAGTAGTAGGTAGAAAAAAAACTGTTGGAATATATTGGTTGGTCACTTTTTTTTATACCAAACATTTGTTTTTACTAAACGATATATGTTTTTCTGGTGTATTAAAACTGGCATTAATCAATTTTGTAATATTATGACGTAATTTTAAAATAAACACGAAGCATTAACAGAGAATACTGTTTTAATCTATAATAACTATCAGTCATATAAAAATTGTATGCATAGTTATTGCTTTTGACGTGATTCTCTTATGTATACCGAATTTCATTGTGTACTTCAACACAAGCCGGTCACGCAATATCGATTACCAATATACCATGAAATCAACTTGTGGGCAAATGCCTTCCAAATAAACATTAGTTAATCGAACTGCTCACAATGACCGACCATTGGTCGTTGCTGAAGGGGAAAATAGTGGTGACAAGGGTTCGGACTTGTTACGATTTTTTTATTTGTATGTCATTGTTATAACTGAAAGCTTATAAATTTTAATGTAAAGCGTAATCCATGTTATGAGAAGGCATTAATATTTAAAACTACTACAGAGGAATTTTAATTTTTATAGACAGGCGTTGTTTATCTCGCGAAATGAGAAAAGAGTATTTGCGACCCCATTTTTTTGTCTTTTGTTTTCGTTGAATCTTCTCCCCAGTGGCCATTGTGGTGGAATTGAATGGCTTGGACCACGTCGTGACTTACGTGTATGGATGACATACCTATAATGAAAGTATGGACTCTGATATTTTTCAAAGTTTCTGTGAAGGCTAGTGGGCGTTATTATTCTCTTGGATCATCACGGCGACGGTATCTCGGGCACTTCTCAATATACTTGTTGTTTAGCTCATCGCCGGTCGGCACCGGTCAAGAAACCAGTCGGAAAACCGAGGACTAAGCAACCCAAGAAAGTTAAATTTATCAGTAAGTCGTTGTAATTGTAAATAGTGTACATTTATAAATCAAAAGTATTGCAATGTTTTTTTGTTTTTGCACGCATTTTTTTCTACGAATAGAAATGGAAAATAATTGTAAAGTAATACAACCAAAGGGAAAATTACTCGCGTTCATTTTCATACAGATGTATGTATAGAGTGCTATATTACTATGAGTCATTCGCATAGGGCGGCTTCACCCGCCCTCCCTATTATGGAATAACAAAGACGCCTTTACTCATTCCTACAAATTTAGCGATCCGACCTTGAGAATTGCTTCAATTTAAATACCAGCGCTCCAGGATACCAGACATTTTCTAAAATTCTTAACCGTAATTAAGATAAGGTCTCAATTATACGCCCTTTTTAAATGTGTTAGGGTGTTAATTGACCGGTAATTTTTAATGTATAATTCAATGATTTGCATATTGTCCAACATTATTTTGTGTACTGTATCTTAATAGATTTTCATAAAAATAATTTCCTTTAGCAGGTTTTATATGTTGCCGATATATTATATACTTATATTCAAAATATATACTTTAGGGTTCAAGTATTCCGATAAAAGTACTCGCAATCGTTTGAACGAGCACGGCACAATAGTACAGCAATAATGTAGCTCCGATTTCTGTAAATGTATTGTTATTTTTCTTTTGCTTCACTTTATTTTATATACAACTTCTATGAATTTATTCTATATGAAGTCAACTTCAGCACGTGATTTTATTCCGTTATGAAAAATTCTTTCAACCCGATTTAATTTTAAACCGCTCAATATTTCTAATGGTCTATTGATTATAGTTTATTAGAAATACTGTTTTCGTGACAACGTGGAAGTTGATGGAAGTAAGCTAGAGTATGCGTAATTCACCATATGCATTGTCCATTAGCCACTGAAATCCGCTGCCAAGAGATGTCGAAGGGCGGTCTGGCGTACGAGGTGATCCTCGCGGAGCCCGTGGGCGTCCCCGTGCCGCGCCGGGCCGACTCGCCGGAGAAGACGCCCTCCGTGGAGGAGATACAGGAGAAGCTAAAGGCCGCTGAAGAGCGAAGGCGTGTATGTATTACACTACATACTGTAACTTGTCGAACCCGTCTTAGAAAAAACTTTAGTTTTGCTAACAGGATTAAGGCCCTTTTCCTTTAATTTATCGATGTAAATATATTTTTTTATTTTGTTGCGAATCTATTGAAATCAGCATTTACTAGGTTCCAGTACCAAAAATATATACTTTATAAAATCCACGATCACTTGATCTATCCTATACCTTACTTTTTTAAAGATCCTTCACTCAAGTATCCGCTCTGCTCATAAAAATGCGGCACGGGTGGTCGTAAAGCTAATGGAGATTTAAGACCAAAAAGGGATTCTTTTGTCTTCCATAATGTAACATAAAACATGGTCCACATATGACATTTTATACTATTTCATTTTAGAGTTTTTTTAAGAGTCCAACCATGCCCTTAAAATACAAAGTAAACATTTTAGGAGATTATAATAATTTGCAGAGTTTGGAAGCCAGCAAGATGGCGGCTATCGCTCAAAAAATGCAAAAAATTGAAGATGCATCCCGCATCCGCAGCGAACAGACAAACAATTTCATCGTCACCACAAAGGAAGCGCTGGACGCAAAGATGGACTCCCACGAGGAGAAACGCGAGGCGTATATTAACGAACTTCGTGCGCGTCTCAAGGATCATCTCGAAGGTGTCGAGAAGACCAGGTGAGTATTGAATAATTCTTGAGCCATTTTCGAAATATTTTACGACTATGATCAATTAATTTTCGTACTAGGTTGACTTTAGAACAGCAGACCGCCGAAGTGTACAAGGCGATCGAGGACAAGATGAACACCGCGGCCGATAAACGCGACGAGAACATTAAGAAGATGCTCGAGCGTCTTCGTGAGCACGTAAGTTAACAACACAACACGTTAACGCAAGTTAACTTAGTAAGTATTAATTTGAAGAATCATAACCTCATTAAAGTAAGCCCTTAGAAACAACACTGTACAAAATACAGAACTATTGTTGGGCATAAACTGAGCAGAGAGGGATTAATTACGATCATTGTTGTCGTAATAATGGCGCGTGAAATATCTCATCAGGTGCTCGTTCGAATCTCAATGGAGCACTCTTCACCGTGAATGGATTTTATGCGGACATTTGAATGTGCACAATGAAATTAAAGCGGAACATTTTTTCGCAAACGACAATATCGTAAATGTACATTGAAAATATTAAACCGCGAGAAAATATTAAATACTTATGGTACTTTTGAAAAATAAGGTGGTTCATCTAGTATCGTGAGCGGAGTGGTTTAATTCAATTGTGTATTCCCAGGAGGAGCAGGTCCGCAAGGTGCGCGCGGGCAACCAGGAGCGCTTCCAGCAGCTGGAGAGCGCCATCCAGGACAAGCTGCAGCAGGCCGCCGACCGCCGTCTGCAGCTGGAGGCCGAGCAGCGGGAGAAACTGCGCAACCACGTGAGTACTGACGATGCGGCTACCTCGAGAGTACAGTCTTCCTCGGATGTGACTCTTCTGAGACGGTGAGTGACCTCACGATAATGATGTAGCTCCTGGAGTCAAGGCTCGACGTGTTTTCGCCGGTTGGTAGGTAGGTCGATACAAGTATTGCGTAAAAAGACAATACGTCTTTTTCAAAACCAATGAAGGGGCGTGCCCGAAGTCACAATACCTGATCTCGTTAAGAAATATGTAAATTCATAAAACATCAGGTATTCGCCCTCCAAATAATCAAAGGGCACTTTCCAAACCTCTCGACCCGCCCGCCTCTATTGTGTGAAGGGCCTATTCTATAATGCACGAGGGCCGGAACTAAGATCGTCTCACACGTGAGGGTGCGGTGTGCATCGTTCAAGGTTAGTATTATTTCTTTTATCTTTCATCATAATCATTCTTTGTCATATTTTTTTTCTTTCCTTTTTTTTGTATATTTTTTTATTAATATTCAATTTAAAATGTTTGGGATAAAAAATTTGTGATATCACAAGCGGTTAATTAAATCATATCATTTTATTTATTTTTTTTGTTATTCATAATCCATTTCCATCGCTCGTGACGCAGAATAATAAGCTCGCCGAGGTGCGGTCCGTCATAACGGCCAAGATGGACGAAATCTCAAAGGACATCGAGACCAAGCTCTCCACGGCGGAACAGAACCGCGAGAAGGAGATACAGAAAAAACTCGACTTTGTCAAGAAGGAGGTGCGTTCCTCGATGGAGTACGGTCGTTTGAAACTAATATTACCTCCGGGGATGAACTCCCGATAAATATTATCTCAATCTATCGCCACTTGCATGAGACCCATTCCCAATATCCTTAACCCACTGAGAATAAAATTTCATAAGCGCACGATAAGTTCACCCATAAATGACGTCATTCGTTTACAGGAGCGGCGCGCGGAGCTGGTGCGACAGAACAAGAGCGCGCGCGCGGAGAGCGACGCGCCCATCTCCGGCTAGAGCGCACCTCGCCCGCTCACTGCCCGCGCCCACGGCCCACCGCCCACCGCCCGGTGCCCACCAACCGGCGCAAGCGCCCACAACCGACTCGCCCGCACCGGTCTCGATAGCCGCGTTCACTTTTGCACTAGTGTGACATCGTCGCTTGCGGTACTTCCCTAGTGATCCCGGCGGAAGGCGGACGGCGGCTGGACGGCGGTAGTCTGGGCCCGGACGACGGCGGACGGCCTCCGGATGGCGGGCGGCGGTCGACGTCTCCGTCGTCCGACACCGTTATCCTCGTGCTTTAATGTTTTGACGTTACGATCCCGTTGATTTTAATTAATTTCACCTAATGGCAACATCGCTGAGTCACCCATCATGGCCTACAATTAGATGAAAATTGGTCTAAGTCGTAGTGGTATCGCGCGTCCGACTTGCGGTAATTCGGATATATATTGTCCTATTTTGATTTAATTCGCTCCCGATCTCGATCTCGGATTGCCGGAACTCGGACATCGATTGTGACACGGGCCCCGTGCGGTGCGAGGCGAACGAAGAGCGACGGGGCTCCGTCTGAAAAGTATTTTTATACGACCGAGGGAGGTAAAGGATAGCTAGTTATAGTCTAATATCATTATTTTTAATGTTTATTGTAACGCAACAGTATTTTAGGATGGTATGATATAAATTTAAGTTTCCCATAGTATCATTGATCACGCTACAGACTGTCAGTTGTAATCGTTGTTTTATGTAATATTTTTTATTATTTTTATTATAAGGATGGTTCTCGGATAGTTTCGTCGGTATCGCTGAGTCTGTGGTAGCTTTGCCCGGTGTGTTTGAAGCAGCGATAAAATTAGTAACCGAACTTCCTCGTGAGAGGCAGAAATATTATTTCGGGTAGTTATATATTTCGAAGCCTTAATGGTACAAGTTTGATTTTAAGTTAGGATGATCTCAAAACGAGCACAATACCAATAGACCAGCTGAAGTGCCTGAACGTTCACGTGACGCTAACAATATCACTAATTATAATGTAAAACTGCCTTTATAGCGTTTATATTTTTTTAATCGTAGGCCGAGCGCCGGGCGGACGGTGTTGGACACAAACTGCTTCTGTGATGTTTTGCTCTAGTGATATCGTATCGATTATTCGGTTGGCACAAATTATATCGATACAGTAGGTTACCGAATTTGCCTCTAATCCGTAACTAGGAATCGATAATAATGTAGACGGCTTGCGTAATCGATTCCGAAGTTCGGAAGTGAGGTCGAGAAGACGCGGGGTCAGTGGAATGTGTGAAATAATGATTATTTTTGGTTGAAGTCAATTCGTTTTCTCGTCGATAACTGTATATAATATTAAGAGATGGTGTATCTTGCTTGGCGGGCGAGCTGCTTGCTTCACTCCATGTTAACGCTGCGTAAGGGAACTAGGTGTAAGGTACTGCTTGTTTCTCGGTGAAGACGTGAAAGCCTCTGACCAATTTGCCTTGGGTATGTAGCCTTTAGATAACAGATCGAGATAATCGTGTATAGCGACGCCAGCGTTTAGCTTTCTGATAACTATTATTAATATACGAGTTTGTTTTGATGTTAATCACTCCCCTATCTTCTACGGTGTTATTGATAATTTTACATTACATTACATTTAATAATGTGCTTCAGTTCGTGAGGTATATGAAATTGCTGTTTGAAGTGCAGGCAACTTTTGTAGTTTCATTGTCGTATTGAATAAAGTCATAACTAATTCATTGGGTTGTTTTATTTTTGTGTTTTTTAAACTTATATTGGATTATATCGTAAAAATCATAAAAGCCTACAAAATTAAAAAATTATGAAATAGTGTGAAAAAAAAAACGACGACAAAAAATTCATAGACGGAGTGAAAAAACAGAAACTGTGAATCGATAAATTTAACACAAGACTAGCTTATATTAAATTAAAATTTAAAATTAAAATTAAATTTTCCCTAGTTAACTTGTTCGAAATTGTAACACTTTAATTTTAAGTTTTGTACACAGACACTAAAGATTTTCCTGAACAACAAAAGTATATATATATATATATATATATATATATATATATATATACTGAACTGAACAACAAAAGTATATATATATATATATATATATATATATATATATATATTTACTTTAAACAGACAAATATGTTTACTTATTAATAATTATTTTATTACTTCTTGATATTATTATTAATAAAGAATTAAAATCACAAGGTTTTACGAAGTGTCAAATAAGAAATTTACTCCGCCACGTTAATATCTGATAGTAGTTTCCATCTTGTTTAGTTTCACATTAATTAAAAATTGAAAAAATTGTGTCGATTGAATAAAAATACGTCGTCGATAATTTTACACTTTCAAATTTTTCCCGCCACAGAACGTCACCATTGGCCATCTTTTTAAGCCCTATAAAGTTGTTGTATATTTCAGCCAGTAACATTAAAATATCCAGTTTATTAAAGAAATGAATGAATTTATGAATGAAAATATATAATCAAACAAAAAATCCAAGGCGAATTATTTTTAAAAAGTAATATTTCTGAGTTTGGATCTGAGTGGTAATGAAACAAGTTTAACTGGCAATAATAGATGCGCCATGTCTATACTTTAAGCAAAAAGTCACATATATCGCTGTGGTGGGCAAATTTTAAATAATTCAATAGAGCTTCGGCTTTGCACGAGCGAACGGGGTTTGCGGAGTTCGAGTGGGAGAAGGATTCTGATTTATTAACAAAATTAGAAAGAACGTGAAAATTTAATTCAAAACGAGAATTAATCCCTGTACATGTTTAAATTGTTTTCACTCGACACCACAACAAATGGAATGGCATGGTACGCTTAGACCCAAGTCATTAATTAAATTGGAATTTACTTTGGAAGACTTCGGATTAACATGTAACGCCGCTCTAAAACCTTTTAAAATGACATATATCATTCTTAACATCTTTATAAGATCCAATAATAATAGTACAGTTGACACATAAATAATCTCACAATTTGCTTTTTAGTTTCAAGATCTTCGAATACCAATATTCAAACTTCACGTAGTGGTTGTTCAGACATGTGATATTATTCATTGATGCATATATTATAATGTATACTATAACTCTTGGTGAGGTCCAAATCAAACTTATTTCTTTAAGCTCACAAACTGTGATACTCAATTCGCTTATACAACAATATCAATGTTAAAAAAATGCCTAATAAAGATAGAAGAAAAATTTTCATATATACAAAGTACACCTATCCCCCGATTTATACGGTACTTGTTTTACACGGTTTTCCAAATAATTTATTTTTTGTTTTTATCGCGCTCTACTAAATGCTACTGTGATTGAACACGTGCGCTGTGTACACATCTCACGGGGAATCCCGAGCTGACTTGTTGCACACGCACACTGAGTCTGTATTTCTTCGCATAAAATTAAAGTTTTATCTAAGGAAAATTGTATTTGAGTGAAAGTTTCACAGTTTCGGAAAGATTATTTTTCCATATTCGTAAATTTCAAGTGAGTCCATAATTTTGATTATTATAAATTAACGGCTGTGATTAAAGTAAAATTCAGAGGGAAAAAATGTCGGAAATTTTGGAGGAAATGATGACAATTTAACAAATAGATTTAATTAAAATAAAAAAATTAAAACATTTTAATTTAAATAAAAATTAATTATTAAACTTTTGTTAAACAGTCTAATTATAGTGAATTAAAACAACTGGTTCTTTTATTAAAGGTATATATTTTTTCTTATTTGGCGCTTAGTACTTGTAAATTAATGAAAAAAATAATTATTATAATATATAATTTGTTGGTTTTTTATTTCTGTGTACACCTAAAAATATTGAAAAAAATCACAACTGTTAAATGGCAAAATTATGCATTTTCTGCAAGCCTTTCGATTTACACGGTTTAGACTTAAACATTTTTAATTTTCGATTTACAATAAGAAATAAATTTATATTTAATCTGTACTGCGATGTACAAATTTGTTCTTGGAGAAGAAATTAAAATAAAACTTTTTTTTTATTACATAGGAATACAATGCATAAATATATAGGACTGTATAATCTAAAGGTCTTTGCCTTTTTCACTTGGGAAATTTTTTAAATCAACAATAACGTATAAATTGTCACCTGTCATTGTCAATTTAATTACCAAAATGGCTGCATGTTGTTTTTACTCTTCACGTTGCTAATTTATCTCAAATATTACATTAACTTGATGAATTTATTGAATAGACCACTAAGTGAATTGTTTCTATATATTTTATACTTGTATAATTTAGTTTAAACTTAATAAGTTATGGATAACAATAAAGAAGTCAAGCGACGCCGTGATAGACCAGATAACGAAGATATTATTAAGGACAGGAGATCTAAAAAGCGCAGATCCAGATCTCGCTCTCGAAACGATGATCGTACAAGAGATTCTTGGAGAAAAAGAAATCGTTCTAGATCGAAATTACCCAATTTTTCAGTCAAGAGAGATAGGCGCCGTGATGACGCGCCAAAAGACGTTTCAAGTAAGCCAGAAGGACCAACAGCGTCCCGTAAAGCAAAAGAAACTGATATGCTAAACACAAGAACAGGCGGTGCTTACATACCTCCAGCGCGTCTGCGAATGATGCAAGCGCAAATTACCGATAAATCTTCAGTTGCTTATCAGAGACTCGCTTGGGAAGCCCTTAAGAAGTCAATACATGGACATATAAACAAAATAAACGTTGGAAATATCGGTATTATTATTAAGCAACTGCTAAAAGAGAACATAGTTCGAGGTCGTGGTTTATTATGTCGTTCTGTTATACAAGCCCAAGCTGCCTCACCAACATTTACAAATGTATATGCTGCATTGGTTTCTGCGGTGAATTCTCGTTTTCCTAACATCGGGGAGCTTTTACTTAAAAGACTTGTGATACAATTTAAAAGAGGTTTTAAGAGAAATGATAAAGCAATTTGTATTTCCTCAGCATCTTTCATAGCACATCTTGTAAATCAAAAGGTGGCACACGAGATTGTTGCATTAGAGTTATTGACTTTGCTTGTAGAAACACCAACAGATGATTCAGTAGAAGTTTCTATAGCATTTTTAAAGGAATGTGGTCAAAAGTTAACAGAGGTGTCATCCAAGGGTGTGAATGCAATATTCGAAATGTTAAGAAATATTCTCCATGAAGGGAAGTTAGACAAACGAGTTCAGTACATGATAGAAGTTGTGTTTCAAGTGTGGAAAGATGGTTTTAAGGACCACCCAGCTGTTATAGAGGAGTTGGAGTTGGTGCCTGAAGAAGAACAGTTTACTCACCTACTCATGTTAGATGATGCAACTAATGCCCAGGATATCCTAAGTATGTACATATTATTGAAATAAGCACGTTTTATATTATGGTTAATTTACATACATTATGGGTAATTTACTATTCCGGTAAACAGAAGTAAATATAATTTATAAATAGTAATATTCTAATTACTTTATTCATATTTTGGGTTGTGTCTTTATATATATTCTTTAAAAATTTTAGGTTAAAAAACAGTAAACATGTAACTTAAAGTACTTACTACTATTACTTATAAGTCTTGTGTTAAACTTTTAATAGGATTTTAGTTAGAAAAAACTTATAAGATCTTATGGCTTTGAATTACCAATATTTAAAATTTTCAGATGTATTTAAATTTGATGACAAGTATGAAGAGAATGAACAAAAATACAAAGCTCTGTGTGGGGAGATTCTTGGATCAGATGCTGAATCTGGTGAAGAAGATGGGTCTGGTGAATCGGGGAGTGAGGAGTCTGAAGAGGAAGAGGAAAAACAGAAAGAAGTTACAATTATAGACAATACAGAGACTAACCTTGTAGCATTAAGAAGAACAATTTACTTGACAATTAACTCCAGTTTGGACTTTGAGGAGTGTGCACACAAACTAATGAAAATGCAATTAAAACCAGGTCAAGAGGTTGAGCTTTGTCACATGTTCCTTGATTGTTGTGCCGAGCAGAGGACATATGAAAAGTTCTATGGCCTTCTTGCTCAACGTTTCTGCAATATCAATCGCATTTATATTAGTCCATTTGAGGAGATTTTTAAAGATTCCTATGCTACTGCTCATAGGTTGGACACAAACCGTTTAAGAAATGTCAGCAAGTTTTTTGCCCATTTACTATTTACTGATTCAATCAGTTGGGAAGCATTAGATTGTGTAAAGTTAAACGAAGAGGATACAACGAGTTCAAGCAGAATTTACATCAAGATTCTCTTCCAAGAGCTGGCTGAATATATGGGCCTCAAAAAACTCAATGATCGTCTTAAAGATCCGTAAGTTTTAATTGGAAATGTATTACAATTGTAATGTTTTTGAAACTTATGTAATCAATATCTTATAGACCTTTGCTGCACCAAGTAATGAATAATTGAAATAAAAACCATCTCTTATATATATTATAATTCTTATATACAGTATCTTAATTGTCAGATTTTTGTGTTGTTTTTTCATATTTCTTTTATTTCAGGACGTTACAGCAGGCCTTCTCCGGGATATTTCCTAGAGATAATCCTAAAAATACCCGGTTCTCTATTAACTTCTTCACTTCAATAGGTTTGGGAGGCTTAACAGATGAACTTCGAGAACATTTAAAACAGATGCCGAAGGTCAGAAACATGAGTATATTCTTTTATATATATTTTTTTCTCATAAAATTGTAATTATATATATATGTACCATTAGCTTTATGTTGTGTTTTAAAGTATAATTTGAACTTAAACAAAAATATTAATATTTTATTAATAAATATAAATATAATATTACTTAAGACAATTCTTATTTCCAGAATATACCACCGCCAATAACAGAAATAAACATAGATAGCGATTCCACTTCCGACTCCAGCTCAAGCTCCAGTAGTTCTGAGAGCAGCTCAAGTTCAAGTGACTCCAGCTCTAGTGGTAATTGTATTTTTTGTTTTTCTGAAAATGTGAGAAATATAGGAATATGGAAGGAGATTTGGTAATAACTTTTTGTAGAATCATGACCCATTATCTAACTGTAGTCTAATGAATCCATTAAACTCTTCCAAAACCAAGAAATAATTATGTCAATGGATATTTTTTTCTTAATATTACTTATTGTTAATAATAATAATACTAAAACCAATGGTAGTATATTGTGACTAATACTATATTTTTTTTAGATTCAGAGACAGAAAATAAGAAAAAAAATAAAAAGGCCAAGAAGAAGGGTAAGAATAAAACACCCAAGACTCCAGAATTGGAGCAAACTTCCAAAGATAAAGTGACTGACAGAACAGAGAGATGGGGACATGACGGTTTCTACGATACATATGGACAAGACGCTAGAAGAAATGAATCCAATTCCAGGCGGCCCACTAGGAACAAAGATAATCATTCCAAAATGAGACATGACAACAGAAATAATGGTGAAGAAAGACACTTAAACCACGAACAAGAAAATGAACATGATAGAAACAGAGGAAGAGAAGAACGTAGGGGCCGTGAGGAAAATGAGAGGAGAGAAAAGAGATTAAAAGATATTGATAATGATAAATATGATGATAACGACCATGGAAGGAAACGTAGTGAAAGAGAACCTCGGCGTGACAGGGATGAGCAAAGATCGGCACGACACGAGCGAGAGATAGAGAGAAGAAGCCAAGAGAAGGATCCTCGACGAGAGAAAGATGATCAAAGCAGTAAACGATATGAACGAGAAGATCAAGAAATGTCTAGAAATCGTGATGCACGTAAAGATCGAGAGAGGGGTAACTATCACAGTAAACATGATTTAGATAGAAGATATGACAAGGAATCTCGACGAGATAGAGAAGAGAAACACAGACAAAATGAAAATTCGACAAGAAATCGTGATCTGCAAGAAGATCAGGCTAAAGATAAAAACAGAGATAAAGCGGGTAAAAATAAATATTCAGAAGCTGACCTAAAAAGAGGTCGAGATGTGATAAATTCTCGAAAGGGTAGAGAGGAACAAACGGACACGTGTAACGAACGTAGCTATGAATCAACAAGAAATCGCGAAACACGTAACGAACTGGAGGACGGTGATTACACGAGCAACAAAAATAACACAGCATTAGAAAAAGGACGAAAAGATAAAGAATCACGAAGAGATAAGAGTAATAAAAAAAATAAACGACATGATAGTGAAAGTCGTGAAGATGGCGAAAACCTCGAAAATCAAGATAACAACCGCAAGCACAAAGACGATAAATTTGAAAAACGTAAAACGGACAAATATGATGGAAAAGATGTACAATCTAAAAATAGTAACAAAGTTACTAAAAAGAATAAGCATTTAGAGGATAATGAAAGCAAGAAACGCAACAAAAGCAAAAAAGATAAGGAAAATTTACGTAATGATGCAGACAGTGGAGCAGATCAATCCAATAGTGACGATAGTGAAGAGAAAAATGATTTGGGAGGGCGATATTGGGACAACTTTGATATAGAAAGTAAAAGTGGAAAAGGTAAAGAGGATGAAAGCTTCGAAGGAAGAACACCAGAAAAGAATGAAAAATACTATGAGAGAAAACGCGAGCGCTGACACAATTGTGATGTTTATATTAATTATGTAACAGACATTACGCCGTTATTACAATTGTAAATACATTTGTATATAATATGCGCTATAAATAAATTGGATATTTCAAATAATTTTAAATTTTTTCTTCTTTGGTTATGTATTTATATATTTAATCTTTATTGCATTAACCTACAAAAAGGAATACAAAGAGCTCACTTATTGTCTATTGGCATTCCCATTCTACTCGTGGTGATGGTGAGAGGGTGTATCTTTAACAGAACAAACCAACGAAAGTAAAAAATATATAAAATTATAAACAAATTATATTAACATAAGTGTTATTGTTAGATGAGATCACTAACATCTTTTTCATTGTAAGATCTCCTTAGGCTACTTGATCTAGTGTTTGATAGATATTGAAAAGGCTGCTTTACGCCTGTCGAAAAGAAGGCCAGTTAATTTACGAATTATCCAGTAAAATTTGATTATTACTTTATTAGACTGAAGAAACTGCATTTAAAAAATATTAATATAAAAAGTAATACATTTACGATAAAGGTTTTACTTTATGATAATATTTTTTAAATTACATAAATACAATTGTCAATTCTTAACTGTAACATTTGTCGTGTTCACTTTTTTAATATTACTTTTCCTATATGTTAAAAGTTTATTTTTCCTTCTTTAATTATTTCTTTATTATTTATCAAATAGGAATAGTTGTTATAGTAGAATATGGAAAATTGTTACAGAGACTCACAACCCGCTCATATCAGCACATTAGACACAATATATGATTCTAAGACCAGTATAAATGCTTCAGGATCGACTAAAGTACACTTAAAAGCAAAATCGGCAACATTCTCTCATTTAGATAAAGGCGATGGAGATGGTCTGAAACAGCAGACATCTGCCCCATCGTATCTGCATTCTTTGCAAGAGAACGAAGCTCCCCCATTCAAAAATCCTGAAAAGGAAGCCAAACCACACCTTTTACTAGGTTCCATTGTGACGGAAGAAGACGTCATTGAAATTATAGCAGCAGGAGATGTTGATCCTATTGATGGATTAAGGAAAAACATAGGTTAATTTTTAATAAAAATAATAAAATTTATTTCATACTTAATTAAATTTTTTCTGGGGCTAAATAAGATAATATATGATCAATATATCGATATTCTTTTTAATTATAGGTCAATATCTGGTGAATAAGAAAATAATTCACAGTTACGACCTATCTGAAAAAGCCTTTCTTGTAAGTTTGTTCATGGAGTGCATTGATTACGTTGCTCAACGTAGTTTCCCAGCGTATAAATTGGCTTGTATGTTGACCCTCTATCTCGCTACCCACATATATTTCAAGTGGTATTACTGGCTACCACCCATAGCTGTGTGGAAATATTTCAAAGAAATTATGATAAGGCATACAATAGAGGTAATATTGTGATAATCAGTAGATCATTAATTGATAATTGATAATATTAAGAATATTCTTTCAGGATTCACCAGATGGACAAGAAGTGTTAGAACCGGAGGAGTGTTACGACATAGTGACACATTTCCACACAATATACTTAAGCAATCTGCCTTTAGTACATATTTTGACTTTTGGAGTTCATAGGTTGAAGTTAGTGTGGCCATTTAAACCGAAACCTTAAAGTTGTGAAAGTTGTTTAAAAATAAATAGAAATTATTATAATTCCTAAATGAAAAATAAAACTAATAAAATAACAAAAAATGGACTTTATTTTTGAGCTACAGCTTGTACAGTAAGATTTTTATGCTTTGCTTTCTTCCTTTTTTGGACTTTGCCATTTAAAACTCCCTCTTTTCTATCATTTTGCTTATCACCCACTTTCTTTTTCTTCTTTTTACATGACAATGGGTTAGGATTTTTAGGCTTTTTCTTTCTAATGATATTAACATTTTCAGACTTTTCTTCAATGCCAAGAGCCTTTTTCATATTTTTTAAAGTTGCATTTTGTGCCTCACTTATATATACAGACGGATTTGACTCTAGAGAGTGACCAGCTTTACTGTAACTTGCTTTAGATGGTTTTTCAAGAGTAGGAGATTTATTATGCAAGTAGAGCAGAGGCACACCAGCTTTTAGTCTCATTTTCTCCTGTAGATCTCTATCTTGAGTGGTTAAAATGTAGTGCTTTTCATTTTTCTTGCCTATCATAGACAATATACACTGGGAACCTGAAATAGGCTCTTTATGATTACATTCATGAATACCAAACTGCTTTAATATTGTGAGAGCACCATGGGTTTTCTTGGCTATCTTTTCTGTTTCTATAATAATACATCTTGTTGTCAAAATCTTAACATTTCCATTAAGATATTTTGGTAGTTGTTCTCTTACATTTATATGTTCCTAAAACGGAATAAATAATGAAACTATTATTATAATTACATTTTTAACAGCTTAACTATATTTCTTTAACCTACTTAGCTGTTAAATTTAAATTATTGGCACCTAGTTTTGATTACTGCTCACAGGTTCTGGGAAGTTCTCTTGCCAGCGCATGCTTTGTTCTTTGAGGGTTAAATGGGAATCGGCACTATCTGCCTCAGGGTCTGGCAGTTCGTCAAGAGGAACTAAAATTTCTTCATCAGGTAACTGCTCAGCTTTCCAATCCTCATCCACTATATCTATTAATCGGCCGTTACGGCGATACTTGCTGTCCATTTCGTATAATGCAATTATTGAAGTCCTTTTCTAAGCTAAGTCAGCTTTATGCCAGATCAGGGTGAGCAGTAATCCAAACTAATTTACACTGAAATAATAAAGAAAACTCACTTTAAAAGCTGAAAAGCAGAAGGTGCCATCAATTAAGACTTGGTATGGTTGGTGAAACCCGAAGTTATTGTAATAGAACTTCAGATATTTTTGAACCTTTTTGTACCGAGTTATCTTCATTTTTTATTTATTACCTACGTACTAGCAGTAACATACAATAATCTTTATTACAAAAGTGAACACGTTTTCTCTCTGCTATTTAGAAACAGCCAACAGTTTTATTATGACATTAGACGATAGCCCAAACTTCGAATCTACATTCATTGCAGATAAGAAACTTGATTATGTCGAACTTTGTTCTTTTGTCCCGATAATGAATAATCAACAGAATATTTAATTATTAATATTTTATATTGTTTACTTAGTAATTAATAAAAATATTTTGAAATACAATTATATTTTAAACTCCTACTTTTTAATATCATAGACAAAGAAATTTACCATAGACATATAGACATTTTGTGAATTGTCTTGCTCGCTCTCTCGCTTCCATGTTTGTTCGTGGTCATTTCGCATTTCTGTGCTAGATTTTCCAGTTTAACGAATCAATTAATGATTTTATTCGTATAAGTGTGTAATTAATGAAATTAACCGATTTGCGGCGACCTCACAAGGATTTGTCGCCATATAAAAAGTGCATAAGGGCGATATAATAAAGGGAGGGTACGTCTTTCATATCCTTAAAATCTAGTAAATGCGTCATTTTATCAAATAATGTACAGTAAGAACTCGGTACTGCAGGATTACGTCTCGTAAGTATCTGTGATTTTGATCGAGCATCCGAAATGTGATGTTCGGTTCTAATAATTATACTGAGTTCCAACTGATTCGGTCAGAGAAGATTGTAAGTGATAGGACTAGCGGAGGAAATGGATTGATATGGGTTGTCACGGTTAGTCATCAGCAGCAACCGCGATTTTGACGGCCAACGATCGTTTGTGGAAGAATCGTAATTGTTGGTTCCGCAACTGCGCCAAATAATCACCGATAAAGTTTCATTGTCTATAGTTTCTTTGTGATTTCGCAATGATATGCATACAGAGATAACTAACACCTGTTTTTGTTTCCATCTTTTCCATAGAACTTTTGTTTTGATAAGATATAACAGTTAATAACATTCGCTTTTGTTAGGTGCCAACACAAACAGATTAGGTAGTTTAAATATTTAGTTTATTTAAAAACATGTTAATTATATGATCAATATTGTTTATATTGTGTGTTGCTGAAGTGTCCGGTGAGTTTGATAATTATTACTATGTAGTGTAATTTGATTATCATTAATAATACCTGAAAAGCTTTGTTTTATGTAACCTCACTGCATTAACTTCACAATGAAATCTTACAACAGCTATGGGAACAATAAATTGCATAAACACCGTATTGTATAAATTACCAAGTTATATATAACAAATATAATTGTAAATACAAGTGTTACATGTTATGTTACGATGACTCAGAATCTCTTTAAGTATATGATTTAGATATTATCCAATTGAGTCTAATCAGCTGTTTGCTACCAAGTATTTAATAAAAAAAACATTAAAACATACCATTCAACCTCTACAGTAATCATAAAAAGTACAACAAAAAATGTTAATAAATCTATACATATAAATAAAATTAAAGTGTCCATTTGTAATAACAAATTAGTTTTTCACTAAATCCATATTTTATACTTATAAAAATATCAATTTTTAAAATTTTTCTTTGTTTCTGTCAGTTTGTTTTGATTAAGGTCTGAAACATCTGGACCGAATTTAACAGGACTTCCACGGGCAGGTAGCTGATGTTATAAGGAATAACTTACTACTTAAAGGATTACTATTGTTTTTTTAAAATATTCTTTATGAACAGAGTCATGTGCATGGCTAGTTAAAAATATAAATCCGATATGAAGAGTCATAACAAGTATCATTGGTCATCTCAATGACAATACAAACAATAGACTTTAAATGCTTATTAGCTTTAACTTAAAAATAATATGTTGTGTTAATTATAAGGCATTAGTAATTACATCGTTATCGTAATTATTATACATGTTTACAGCTTTTATTTATTATTTCTCTGAAACTAGTTCGAAAACCAGTTAGGCCTGATTTAAAAATTAAAAAATCAGTCCAGTCCTTGATTTAAGAATGTGTTCTTGATTCTATCACAATTGTTAAATCAATCTATTAATTTTAGTTTGTTGTAATTGAATCGTAAATATATTGTAATTATTTGTTATATTTGCAAGTGTAAATGAAGTTCAATTAAAATCGGTGCAGCCGTTTCAGAGGTAAGCCGGACTGAACAGAGAGACAGGCAACTAAATTTTTTTTAAATTTCATTTTTATGTAAGTTGCTTATATACTTTCATATGCATTTAGTGAAAAGCTGTTTATTTGGAATAACAGACGGACACTTTGATTTTATTTATATGTATAGATGTGTATAATAATAGATACAGTGAGTGTGAGTGTGTGTGAGTGTGTTTGTGTGTGGTGTAAATATATATAAATTAAACTGCAACTGTCTGCAAGTGAGAAATATTTTCTGATTAGAAATATATGTTTCACATACAATACTATACTCTGTTTAGTACCAAAATAATTAATATGAAGAGATGGATACATAAAATTACAGCTTTATAAACTATGGTTTTAAGTAATGAAAGTTCTAAACTAAATAGGAAATTACATTTATATACAATAATTATAGTTTCATTTGTTTTTATGTTTTTCTAAATCGCATTGTGATTATATGAATACACGAGTGAGATAGTCACGTGGTCTCTGACGACGTCTCCGAGCCTAATCCAATTGTCGGCGATTGATTTCACGTAAACAGCTAACTCTTTGAATGCTTCAGTTCAGTTTCATTAACGCCATTCTTACATTGGACCGTAGTAGTGATAAAATGATGGCAATTGTATGTAAATTAAGATTCACCTAGTAATAAGATGATACAGCTCAAGACGTTTGCGCAGGCGATGGCAACAAACCGGAGCGGTGTGCAGAGGCCGAATGGGGCGCCGCAGACTAAGGTCTGTCAGTTCAAGTTGGTGCTGCTCGGTGAGTCGGCGGTCGGGAAGTCCTCGCTGGTGCTTCGCTTCGTCAAGGGGCAGTTCCACGAGTACCAGGAGAGCACCATCGGTGCCGCATTCCTAACACAGACCCTGTGCCTCGATGACACAACCGTCAAGTTCGAGATATGGGACACCGCGGGACAGGAGAGGTATTTGGATTGCATATAAACATTTTGGGTTGAAACTCTTCTGGTCTTTTGGCTTTTCTTTTTTTTTTTTTTTTTATTCCGTTAAAGCTGTTTTTTTTTATACAATTTAGTTGAGTATTAAAGTTTTGTTTAACGTAATCGCGTGTATAATGATGTTATAATTAATTTAACAAAGTCGTAACACCGGGGGAGTATTGATTTTAAAAGAATTAAGTTTTAATTACACTCGCACACACGCACACTGCCGTCAGTACTCACACCCACCATCATCATATCATATTATATATAACAAGTTGTCCGTTATTTCGTAGTGTGGTCAATTACTAATACAATTTTGTCTAAATTGAAATATAACAATAGATCACTTACAAAGTGTCCCTCGCTTTATATTTTATTTACATTATTTTTAATTTATTTTTATGGTTTTCACTAAAGCGTGTTTTTCAAGTTACAAATTAATCCGACATCTTGAACGTCAAAATCGTGTTCAAAGTTTCCGTGACATACAAACATACGGAAAATAATATAATAAAAGCTTGTTAATAAATACTATTCTTGTCGTATTGAAGTAATTATAACATTATCGTAGTAACGCCACAGAGTCGACAAAAATACAGACGAAACTACGTTATATATAATTAGTTATTCCCTGAAGATTGATAATTAATTAAACAATTTAATATATATGTAATTAAAAAATATTATTTTATTTTAACTTTATATATTTGATTTTTTTTTTTTAATTCAATAAAACAGTTAACTAACTTAACTTAGCTTCACGCCATATCCCTTACGGGGTAGCCAGAGACGACGGAGCGCCAAACGCTACGGTCCCTGCATACCTCTTTCGCCTCGACCACAGACATTAACCTCTTCATACATGCCCTCCGGGGGGTCCTCATGCTTTTTACGTGACCTTCCTCCAGTATCGTAGCTACTGTGTTTTAATTTTAAGCAGTTAATTATTTTAATATATTTTGTAGTTAAAAAAGTATTTTTTTGATATGTTTAAAATATTTTCAGATACCACAGCCTGGCGCCCATGTACTACCGCGGCGCGCAGGCGGCCATCGTAGTATACGACATCACTAATCAGGTACATATTATATATATATATATATATATATTATGACACACAAACACACAACCTCAATCACATCCTTGAATATGGAAAGGTCAAGTTTTTTTTAAACATGTTTTAATTAACATTTTTTTTTACTTCAAACAGTTTGGAATATATTAGAGTTGAATGACCTCTAAAAATTTCGTGAGAAATTAGTTTTTTTTTTTAGTTATAAATAAAATTAATAAGGTAGTGAAACAAAGAAAGGATGTTTACAATAACAATAATATACAGAAATACATTGCATCTTTATTATATTATGGATGTGATTAACCCCTCAGTATGTTGTACTTTGATAAGCGAAGGGTTACCGACACTATATCATATGAACAGTATGTTTTATTAAATACTAGCTCCGCCCACGATTTTGTTCATGTTTCAAAATAATACAGCCTGCGTTACCCCTTGTTATATCTATCTTGCTATCCGCCAGTGACAGTCCTGTTAAAATCGATCCAGCCGTTTCAGAGATTAACCGTAACAAACAGACAGATATATATATAAATACTTTGATATGCATTTAGTGAAATGTTAATTTGGAATTACAAACGGACACTTTGATTTTATTTATATCTATATATACATAATTTGTTCCGTTCTTCACATGACTTTAATCTTAACCATAGTTTAAAATATAATTATTAACAGTAGGTTTTTGTGTAACATTATAGATCTCTAGAGATATAGAAAAGTAATCATATATATATATATATATACAGTGACCGTACTTAAACTTCGATTAAACTCGGTTTAGTTTGTTTGTGTGTGTGTGTGTGTATATATTTAAACAGAATTATTTCATATTACGTATTTATTACAAATTAGTTTTACTTTGAGATATCACCAATTAATAATATCCCATTGAATACTGCAAGATAAAGCGCGGACAGTTCAACTTGAAGTGGTCGACCTTTACGACTGAAAAATATTCAAGTTTAAGATTCGATTCCAGTTGATGTATTTTTTTTACTAATTGTCTTACTTCACTTAAGTAAAGTGACTCCGTGACTTCAAGTAATAAGAATCTTTACCTATATATATATATATATACATATATATATATATATATATATATATATATATATATATATATATATATATATATATATATATATATATATATATATGTATATATATATATGTTTCTATATATATATGTTAATTTTATCGATGCAATAGTTTTTATTTTCCTTGTGATTAATATCAGTACTACAACGCAATAATTCATTACATTTTTTCTACTACGACGAGTTAACTATTTGAAAGTTCATTTTGTATATATATATATATATATATATATATATATTAGCCTGTCCGTCCGTCTTTAACAATGACTTGTCAGTCATTAACACAGTTCGCACTCCATTGAGTAATTTACTTATCTACCTTGGATATTAATAATCGATCCTAAACCTGGTACTTCATTGTTATTACCATTTTATGTTATTTTGTTGGTTATGTTGTTTTTAATCTCGGATTGGAGATCTTTTATAAATTTCTGGTGTAATAGTATAAGTGGTAATATTGATTGTGTTATTGTGCCACGTGACCGACAGAGGACCCCCGTGTTTGTAGTCGTTAAGTGCTTCTGGACACGTTATTATATTTAGTTAAACTCTCACCTTGACTAATCTATATATATATATATATATATATATATATAGAAGTTAAGTGTCTGTTTGTAATTCCAAATTAACACATTTTTACTAAATGCATATGAAAGTATACACGGTACTTACATTTCATTTTTTTTTATGTCTGCTTGTTTGTTCGGTCTTATCTCTGAAACGGCTGTCCCGATTTTAACGGAATTTTAACGTGCACATAGCTGACGTTATAAGGAGTAACTTAAAAAAAAAACATTTCGTGCGACCGAATTCGCGGGCAAACCAGCTGTGTTTAATTATAACATTTATCAATAAAATGTAGTTAATTGTTTAGTTAATAAAATGAAGTTTGTGATAATTTTAATATGTTAATTATAAAATGATGCGACGCCCCTCGCCGACGAGACGCGCTTATCAGATAGCGTTCTCCATATTTGTTTTCTGATTTAATTAATGCATACTTAGGTACCATTGATATTAATATTAACACATTCGCGATCGCTGATGTGAATGTGTTAATATGAATGAATGAATGAATAAATTCACGTCATTGCAAATTCTATAACTGGTTGTCCCTGACGTGAATTCACGTCATGTCAAATTCTGTACCTGGTTGCCGTTGACGTGTGCGTTTATACTTTTTATCCTCCCCTTGACGATACAAGTTTGCGCCGCCACCCAGCATATCATAACTTCATTATATTAGGCGGTACGCAGAATTAGAAACGTAGAAAATTAGAAGTACAGTATAGTTTATACAAAATGGATGTATGTAAATGAAAGGGAATTGTCAATTTTGTTACGTAAAATACGAGATAACGACTGACGTTACGTGCGCGCGTGTGTGTGTGTGTGTGTGTGTTATGTAACTGAATAACTATTTGCATGATTTTAAGCTGGTTTTGTACAAGTATCTTAATTATATTACGAGGCGATAAACGATACTTCGGCGGTAAATACTTTCTATTTGATAATATATATATATATAGAATTTATCTTTAAAATAATTTGGTAGATTAAAAGATAACCTCTTAGATATTATCACTTTTATATCAATAGATTATAAGTTAAAATTAAATAATATTTATTGTGTAATGACTTGTTTGGCAAATAGCGAGTAATGCGGCGTGACGCGACTCGAACTACGGCCGTGACACGCTTCTCGTAAGGTGATATTTACTTAAACAAAAAACTGACGAATTCAGTTATCTCCTGACAATTGTTTTTTAGTATTTTAATTTAAAAAAAAAATTTTCTATTATTTTAGAAGAATCGATCTCTTAAAATGATATATCCTTGATGAAATGAAGTATTTTTTTTAATGTTTAGGTGAAAATATAACTATTATGACCAAGTACCATATGTTATAGATATCACTATAAAAATATCAAAAAAAAAAATGTACCTTATCTAAAACACCTAAATTGCGAACGGAACCGGTTGGCGTAACTAGTTGGTTCTAAAGTAAACAGAATATTGACATGTCTCTTCTGGAACTATTTAGCCTTGTATTATATATTTGTGTAATGCTTGTAAATTTTAAAACCGATAAAAGGTAATATATATCTAATTTATAATAAAAATATAAAAGAAAATTCAAATTCAAAATATCTTAGTAGGCATTTACACGCAGTTTTGAATCGAATAACATTAAAAAGGTCAGTGCAGTCAGTCCGTGAGTAAGCTACCATGAATGCTGCTCTGCTGAGAAGACTCGGTAAGATATTCAACAGTTGCTTTTTAAATGAAATTTAACACATTATAATATCAAACTTCAAATGAGTCAATAACCTAATTTCCATTATAAATAACAAGTATATAAAAATACTAATTACCCAACCATCCCACGTGTTGTATGAACCGGTGTCCGTACTGCGTAAGAGTACAATCGTGTTAGCGTAAGTCTTCGGTTCAAGGTCGCCTCAGATACAAGGATGGACGAGTCAATCAATAACCGTGCTCTGTGATATCTCTTCATTACATCTATATTTTTTAGTTTCAATAACCTATCCGCAACGGCGGATAGATAGCGGATAGATCCAAAAATTTTTCATTTATTTTTAGTTGTAGAAAGGAAAGAGGAATTTGCAGTTTTGTGTGAAATATCTACTTATGACATCCGTCTATTAGTATAAACATTTCTGTGTATATATATATCAAATATTAATTCTAGATAATATCAAAACAAGTAAAGATGCTAAATTTACATTGTATTTGGACTTACAATGACAATAAAGCGTACTGACATTACAGTGACAAATAAAAGTAGGAAAACAAACAAAACACCACACAACACCAGCCCAGACACCGGCAGTGATAGCGCTATCAGACTGGATGTAATGCTCCATTGGTGTATTCTTCTGAGGGGGCAAAGCCCTATATAGATATGGTGACAAAGCATAGAGATAATGTTGCAAATTACCAATAATTGTATAACTAATATAAAAATAGATAGGAACCTTCTAAAGTATCATAATATAAAATAATTTATATTTGTTGAATGTAAATGTAATGTATTTATTTGTTTAAATTATATCCCACCGAGGGATTTCCAGAGGAACTACAACATGGAAATTCCCCTTATCAATTGATACATCACACCAACGCCATATAACAAGGTGATGATGATGATGATGATTAACTTCCAGGACACATTCGGCCGCGCCAAGAACTGGGTGAAGGAGCTGCAGCGGCAGGCCTCCCCGTCCATAGTGATAGCGCTGGCGGGCAACAAGAGCGACCTCGCCGCCAAGCGGATGGTAGAGTTCGAGGAGGCGCAGGCCTACGCCGACGAGAACGGCCTGCTGTTCATGGAGACCAGCGCCAAGACCGCCATGAACGTCAACGACATCTTCTTAGCTATCGGTGAGTCCACATACAATTAGTTAGGCTGTATGATTGTTTTTGAATATGTTAATAGTAAAATACTAATCCCCCTCCCTCCCCCCAAAGCGAACAAGTTACCAAAGAGCGAGGTGTCGTCGGGCGGAGCGGGCACGCGCGTTCTCAACGATGCGGACGCGCCGCGCTCCTCCTCCTGCTGCAAGTGATACCCGCAGGTACCATTCGCCCCCCTCCCCTCCAATCCCGCCCCCTCCAGTACCCATATAACGGTCATTCGTGTTGCAGAGCACTCCGCAGCAGCCGCGGGCGCCGCCGGGGGACGCCCCTCACACACACACACGCGCGCGCGTGCGATCATTACAACAACTATCTATATATAGTTATATTTTTTTAATTTAATCATACGTGTTGTAACGCTTGGGGAGCGCGGCGGTCGGGGATGTAATGTTGCGCGGCGCAGAGACGGCGGACGCACCCCCCCATCTCCCCTCTCCTCCCGACGCCCCCCCGACGGTGACGATTAAAATATAAATATATAATAATAATAACAAAATATTTGTATCATGTTATAGGCGGCATTGTTTTTCCCTAGCTTAAGGTCTTAAGATGTTTAATTTTAATAGCGGTATTTAATCTGGTACGCTACGAAGCGCGCGGCGCGGCGCAGCGCAGCGACGGAACTTATATTAGTAAATGTATTAAAATATGTTAAAAAAACTATATATTTTTTTTATTATTTACATAGAGCTTGAATTTATGAATTTATTTTATAAGAATTATCAATTTATTTGATTGAATTCGCGTCGCCGCCACCGAACCGGTCGAGGGATATTCGCGTGTAAATAATAAATTTATTAAATCGGTTTCAAATAAAGGTATATATGCAAGTGTATTATTTAAACTACCGGTCATCCCCCCCCCGCCCCCGCACCGGCTCCGTACCCGGGATAGACGTAAGATGCATTTAAAATTTGATACAAAGCAAAAATTGAATATATGGAAAATAAAGATCATGTATTTTATATTAAAAGCTCTTTTCTTTAAGCCCTCTGGGCGTGGGTTTTTATTATTTTATTGATATATATATTTACACCAGCAGTGTAGTTGTTTTATGTAAAGTATAGTTTATTTGATCGTCGCACGCACCGTGCAGCCGTCCGACCGACATATTGGATTTATTTTCATTTAGTTCAAAATATTATTATTATCATATAGATATTTAGTTGTGTCACGTACGGTCAGATAGATTTTATTAAAAACTATCCGTAACTCATTCCAGTGGCGCTTGGCTCACACTTTAGCGACTTATTTCGACTTATAGCTACTTATAGCTACTTATAGGAGGGACACCAACGAAATGTTTGATTTATTTGCGTTTAAAAATGTATTACTGCTGAAGATTTAGTCAATTACATGTTAATTTACAAATTATTTTTCCATTAGTCGTATGAAGTTGGGAGGTCGTGCAGTATCACAATATATATTACGAATTACTTTCTGTATGTTAAATGTTTCATTTTAGTTTGATAGTTTCCACGTTTCTCACGTAGACTCCAATGTATCGTAGTGCGTAGGTCCACGGTCGATGGTCGATGGTCGATGAATACAATATTATAATCGCTATAATTATTGGTCTCTAAGCTTATTTCGTGCCCTTTAAACAAAATTTTATGTATTTTTGAAGTTTTAATATATTAAAAATACATATATGTTATTGAGTTAATTCGTATTACATTCGCGTAAATGTCGATAGGTTATCACTTCACTGAGCAATATATGAAATCATTTTTGGTATGTATCGGCTTATATTTGAAAATATGAATTTATATTAACATCAGACCAGACGTGCAATAAGCTAACACCGCCGCTTCCTCGGTATATATACATGGTATAACATAACGTGCTACAGCCCGTCTGTCGCAGTAGCGGTCCGCTCGGACTCGGGAGCGGTGTAGTCTCAGTGTAGAATAGAATAGAAGTTAATTCGGACTTTGTTCTTTGTAACCGTGAAGTAATTACATCCGAGGACTTGATCAAGTATGGTTTTGTATTGTGTAAATATTTTGGATTTATTAAGATTATTATATTGAATAAAAAAATATTGTAAATTATTTTATTTGTTTTTTTTTTCGTCCTTTATCAAATCGTGGAATAGCTGATAACATTTCTGAAAAATTAATTAAATTACTGGGTGAAGCTACTGCTCAAGATTGCCAGTGGGTAATCTTCAAAAGATCACAGTTTGCCACATACCACACTACTGAAGTAACTCTTAAAAGACAGTTGATGTACATTAAAAAAGGCCTCCAGGAACTCCAAATGCAACGGGCAATGTGAACTCGAGATATCAATCTGATCAATATCTATCTATACATAACATAGTGATGAGGCAGTCTGTACATAAAACAGAAACAAAGCGATATATGCTATATTGCATGGATCACACTACTGGATGGATTTGGATGAAGTTTCTATGATTATAGAGTAACCAGTAATTATGTAAGATTTATTATGAAAATCTAATTGTTGGGGGCAAACAAATTTGTGGGCAGTTTGCACGAAAGGCAAGAGCAAACGTAAAAATAATAAAAATTATGATAATTTTCTTAGTTTGTTGTGTTGTTCTTCGAGCAGGGCGCGTTTGGAACACTCTTACTTATTAACTTATTTTAAGTTGGAGTCTACAAATAGACTTATTTCGATACGTATGATATCAATAGTCTTGACACTCCCATTTGATACACAAGTGATCAGTATTGATTCAGAGCGGAATATATATATATATATATATATATATATATATATATATAAATAAACAGTAATAGTATATGTACTGCCGAAGCGAGTAATGGTCGTCAGAGAAAGTCGTTAGAAACGACTAGTGAGAAACAAAACCGTTTAGTATTTAATTTATTAAAAAGATTTAAAATATATCACGACATTCAATTAGTAATATATTAATTATCAATACATTAAAGATTATTAATAAATTAAATCTAATACATTATATATTTAAAACATTCAAGGAACATCATTTAAGTGTTATTAATCATAATGTCATCGTAGTGTCAAATTTTTACGTGGATGTAGTTACACATTGACTAGCAAAAACAAAATATTCGAGTGTGTTAAAGTTAATAATTCTTTAAAATAAACCTAATTTTAACATATTACAAAGTACTGGTCGAAGTTGCAAAATATTTAAATGTGCATAGATACTGGCCATTAAGACAATAAAATCATATTTTAGAATAAGTAAAAAAAGTTAACATATATAAAGGCCCTTTCACATAACTACTTTTCGGGTTACGCAAGAATTAATATAGTGTGAAGGGTGCCTTACACGGCTGTGCGTCATATATTAAATTTGTCAATAAAAATTTTACTATATTAAAATTTAAACCAAATTTATCGATACGATCAGGAATACGTATTAATAATTAAACATGACTGGAAATGTTACATTTTCAAACTACATATATATTAATTATTTAAAGTCGTAGATATTATTACCTATCTACAATGTACAGAAAACAGTTAAATGCATCGTCAAAGGATACGCTTACTACGACACGTAGAGTGGAAGCCATTTAATTTTAAGTACAGAAGTAAATAGTTGCAACATGGCAACATTTTTATCGGTCAAATAATATTCGCATATGGCAATTTAAATAATTCCTCCCACTTCCATATCCATCGATACCACTACAGCTGTTTAAAAATCTTTAAACATAAATAACATTTGGCAAACATTGTAAAATTAATAATTACGTAGTAAACAAAATCAATTCGACCTTAACATAATATATCATTATCGGAGAGGGTCCCTACAGCTCGTCATCGAACCTGGAAGGTCCCTCATCGCTGCCGACGAACACGTGATGCTGCGCCAGCACCTCCGCGTAGGACAGCAGGTCGTCGTGGTCGTCGTCAGCTGACGCGAACAGGTGATCGACCTCCTCCTCCGCTATCTCTCTGTAAAGATCATCTATCTATCTAACATCTGAAAGTTCCGATAGGTCGATCGAACTCGTCTGGAATTATCTATATATTTTACCCCCCCCCCCCCCTCCCCCCTTTGTGGAATTATCTATATATTTTACCCCCCCCCCCTCCCCCCTTTGTATATTATGATGAGTCTCACGTGTTATCCGGTATGAGCCACCGAGTGAGCTCCCCGGCGTCCAGTGCTCCGTCTCCGTCCTTGTCCAGATCGTGCGTGAACTTGTCCCTCTCGGACAGCAGCCACTCCTTGTCTTGCTGCAGCCCTGCAATTTAGTTCAAGTATTGGAGATGAACGAAGCCGGGGGATACAGCCTGCTGTTGGCTAATACTTATAACGAATAATTTTAAGGGTTATATATTTATAAATAAAATAATTCTTAAACTGTGTTTACTCTATGTCGCCACTCGGTCTTATAATATCATTTTAGTTAAAATATTAGATATGAACGAAGCCGGGGGATATAACCTACTATTGGCTGTTAGCTATCTGGGAAGTTCATATTTATGAGATAAGTTTCCTTTATTATTAAGCAGAATATTTATAAGGGTCACTCACGTACATATAAAACAATGAAGTGCATAAATATAATGCATATGAAAGTATATCATTTTATTTCTGTCTGTCTGTCCGTTTGGTCCTAATAATATCTGAAACGGCTGGACCGGTTTGAACAGGACTTTCGGTGGTGGCTGATGTTATAAATGGTAACTTAGGCTACTTTTTTATTTTAAAAACCATTCCGCGCGAACGCAGTCGCGGGCACAGCTAGTAACATCGGAAATTTTATTCTAAAAGACAATTTTAAGCATAATTTCTTTTAATGTAATGATAATTTTGAGAATAATGGTTCTAAAAACGTTATTTTTTTTGACATTTACTTCTTTTAGAGAACCAATAAGTTGTAAGTAACTGAATAGTAAATATTACACCAGGTGACGAATATCCAATGAAATGTTTTAATTATTCAATCATGAGAACAAAATCACGCGTTCCATATTGTCTATGAAATGAAAATTATTATTTGCCGATTGTATTACAGGATGTAATTGTTATTTTTTTTTATTATGACGACATTATTTGAATTTAAATAATGTAATAATAAGAAAATTAAAGCAAGAACATGATCATAATACATAATACACACCAGCCAGCCATTCAAACAAAACTGAGTTAAACCTTGTCAATATAAAAAAAAATGTTGATAAAAACAAATAACATACTAACAAATAAAAAATAAATTGAAATGAATAATAAAAAAAATTCTTAATTTTTCATTTGCAAAGTTTGAAAGTAGTCCACCATCTTGGATGTTAAAATCGTGTTAAACTTCCGTCACATACAAAGAAATGAAACTAATTTTAAGTAATATTAGTTTGTCTTTTTTTTGATAAAATAAAATAAAATTGACGAGAGAATAGAAAATAGAAATTAATGATATGTATAGTCCATGCCTATAATTAAGTATCCAAACAATATGTAACATAAATAAAACCTCACCCCTGTCTCCGATGTACTCTTGGAAGTCCACCTTTCCGTCCCCGTCCCGATCCTTTTCCCTGAGTGTTTGCAGAAGAAGGTACTCGTGCATCTCTGGGTGCTCCTCGGGATTTGTGAACACCTATAAGCAATTACTTATTAAAATATGACATGTAACTGAAAATTAATCTTGTTTTAATAGTAATGTGGCCTCACAGCAAACTCCTGGAAGTCGAGGTTTCCGTCACCATTTTTATCGGCAGCCTTCCACATCGCCTTCTCCTCGGGTAGCAACTACAAAACATACACATTAACCATTACAAACATATCCAAATTAAACAACGGCTGCAACACAGTTTATACTTTTGTAGTCCTTTATTTTTCAAAATTGTAATTTCAAAATTCAATAAATTCAATTCTAATTCAATATGCCATAAAACTTATATAGTTTTAGTAATTTTTAAAATAAATAAAATTGAATTTAACCCATATCAAATGAGTATATTGTATACTCACCATTCCAGTTTCTCCGGTATCGTCAATACTAATCTCGTCCTCTGATTCAGCGCCAAAGGCGTCCCGCAGATACTCCGTCCAGGTCACGGCCCCGTCTCTATTGTCATCCGCCTCCGCCATGCGCTCTTCTGCCTCCTCTTTTGACAGATTTCTTTAAAAAAAAAAAAAACGAATTTTGTGTTTATAATAATGGTATATGTGTATACTCATGTTTAGGAATATAATACATATGAAGAGGCTGTATGAACTAAGATCTTTGCCTCTACCCTTAGGAAGAATTAAAAAAAATAATTTGTACAAAAAATATATAATCAAACAGATATAGCTTAAAAAAACTCATAAGTTATATTTTTGATTGCATCATTATTTTATTGAATAATGTGAATACACACAAATGAAATTTCATTACTATTCAAGAATTTTAGTACATTTTTTTTATATGTAATTTAAATGTTATCAAATACAACACAGTCCTATAAGTTACTTGCTATGTCGCCCTACAGTTAAATTGTCCATTGAAGGGCAAAGAAGACTTATAAAGGACCTTGGCTAAGCTCCTCTTTGTTCCTTTTTTGTGATATGAATATTGACTGTTCATATGTAAAAGATTTATTAATACTTTTTGTCATTTTAATTTCTCATAACAATGATTAAAATGAGTTCTTTTCATATATTAAAAGGTATACATAAAAATAAGACGGTTTATAATTAATGTGTAAAAATAAAAGGAATTAAAAATGCAACAGCACGGCCGGGCCATAAAAAAGCAATATAATCCTAGCCATATAAATAAAATACACAAAGAAAAATAATGTTTTACCTCGTAAATGTTAAATAAAATTATTGCCTGCGTGAACCTAAAGTACCTGTCTCTGTCCATAATGTTTAATGTTGTTACATATTCTTAATGTCTTAATATGTATATATTTATAACATGAAAACTCACATAAATGAATTCAAGATCCACTGCTTGAGTTCTTCCCGGTCAATGAACTTGTCTCCATTGCGGTCCATTTTGGGAAGCAGCAGCTCCAGGCGCAGCTTTGACTCCTCAGGGCTAAGTCTGTCATATTCTTCAGCTTCTTTTACACTACCTATGGAGAAATAATATGTTACCACCAACACAGCGGGCACTAAGAACAAAAGAGCTACTTTTATAGACATGTTATCGCAATTCTTATCAAGTATGCATCGTTCATGCGTTGTACCGGTTCAATGTTACTGAGCAAATAGTTAGCTACATGTAGGTATGGCGTACCTAATATCGCTTCGTGATCAAACTCCACGTTGTGGCCGACGTCGTTGTAGTGCTCGTGGTCCCTCGGCCGGTATGCTCCGTCCGACTCACGCTCTGTGTTATCCACACTGTGGCTGTGCACGGCCGCAGAAGCACAAAGTAATATATTGGGCGTTAGTAACAGAACAAACGATATTATATATTGTTTCGACATAGTTAATCTTCAAGAATCCACGTTTATGTTTATTTATCGATCTAAATCTTAGAAGTCGATCGTAACACCTTCCAAATTTCGTATATCTATACAATTCTCTTAACTCTCATTTTTATCTCAGTTTATTTTTAAAATAAACATTCAACATTGGTAAAAATGACAGATGAAATGCAGACATTCAATTTTTTATGACAGCTGGTTAGCGACTACAGAATCCATATCAATTCAAAACTTCATTAAATTGTAATCTGTGAGCGCTGTATGTACTTTATAAAAAACAGCATTCTTTGTGTACGGCTACAATTATAATTATGAGCGCGTTTTATTATTCAGTTTGTGTCGTACTTTTTGTCATCAAAAATAACGAGTTAAGAGTGTCCATCACTCACAAGATAACAGTTCAAAAAGTCTTTTCACTATGCGATCGTAGTAAGCTAGTTGAATGGACCATGAAAAGAATTTCATAACAACATTTACTAGTCATGAGCTTCCATTACGGTTATTTTTTGTGTAAAAATTATTAGTTCACCTAGTTTTTTTCATATTAGTTAATATTGATTGGTCTTTAAGGATATGAATTATTGAGCGAAGCGAGCGGAGCGTTCTAAGTGAGACTTTTTGCATCCCATGTCCGGGGTTGGCATGAAAACGGCTTTACGATCAGTAAAGCCGTTCATGTAATTTTGCACATTTCTAGCGATGGTTATTGCGTTGATTGATAAAAAAAAAGTGAAAAATAACTTATGCCGTTGAGGAATAATCACCAAAAAGTGACAGTTTCATAGACTTCAAGGTAAAAAAAATTCGCTATGTGATATTTGATTATTCTATATTTTTTGCCTGTCGGTTTCAGCTTTGAACGCTGAATTGAAGATGGTTTACTCGTTTCGCTCAATACAACGAACTCTACCGAGATTTTGCGAGCGCAGCGAGCTAAAATCGAGGTCCGTTTCGCGCCCCTAGTATAATAATAACCAGGCTTTAAAGTGGGTTACCTAATGGCTAATACTTTTGATGAATAAAAAAGCAGTGTACGAAGCTTGAGCTTGAAAGTAGCTTAAAGCTATCATACATCTATTGTTGAGTATTAAATTGTTTTGACATTTTTAAATAATAAGTTGGCAAAAGTACTTACTAGTTAGTGATTTTTACTAAGAACATCATCAAGGGAAGGGAATCAAGAAGAAACAAAAATTTTTTTTAACGTTTAATAAAGATGTTAATAAAGATGAATACAATTGTATCTTTTATTTACTTATTTAGTAAATTATCCGCTGCCATTATTATTAAAGTAATTCGTCGGCTGGCCACGTGGCTAGGGTAAAAGTGAAGAAATTTTGAAAGATGTTTACGAAGCTCTCCGACAATTAAAGGTAAATGCTCCCGAGTAGCATGATTTGATAAATCTAGTTTTATTAACGCATCTTCCAAATATCTGTAAAAAAATCATAATAACACTACATAATATTATTTAGCATTAAAATATATATACAACTCAAAGTTGTTTCTAAAACATTTCTAATTAACGGTTAGTAGTAAATATAAAAGATTAAACACAAGACATACTTTCTCATACATGTCTACCCGCTCACTGCTCCGTACCTATTAAATCCCAAGACTTTTACTCTGGATTCCCGGAAACATTTGGTGCACCACGCGTAGCGGTAATGGTCAAAATTATAGAGCAAAAATAAATAAAATATGCCGGATGCCCTCAAAACTGAGGCAGTTCCAACAGTTTTTTTTATTGCACTGGTTTGCAGAGAATAAATAACATTATTTATAGTTGCTGTATTCTGCGTGTACCTCCCCAAAAACTGTACGATTAACGTGCCTGAAAAAATGTCGGTACAGCAAAACGTTATTCATTTTGTATTGATTCTCCCACGATAGAAGATGTATGAACCTCCTAATATCTCTATGAAGACGTTATGAATATAACGTAGATATCAAATCAAAAAGCTGAAGGACTACTTGACGTGACAACAAATGTTAACCCTATTTTTTAATTCTTTTGAGTTTTATTAGCTTTACGTCTTAAATGGCGGGTGTTTTAAAATATTATTCTGTACAGTATTACCTGCACTTAAGTTGCGTGTCATGCACCATATCAGTCGCCAGCTGTTGGATGAGCGCCAACAGCACGGGCTGTGTGAGGACGCATTGGTCGAAGACGCGCCGCGGTCCAGCCGCGCGACACGCCGCCATTACAAGTGACAGGTCAGCTGACGAGAGCGCCATCTCGAAGGCTTTATTGATGTCGCCATTTTGGATCTCCTTGTTAATTTGTGCAGATTTCATCTGGGGAGCAACGTTGTTTTGATTGAGGGTAAATCAAAAAAGCAATTTGTTAGTGCATGCAAAGCAATGTGCATAGTGCCTGTTGGCTTTCTTAACATACTGACTGAAAAAAAAAGTAAAATTTTCTACGTAAAGTTTTTGATTCAAAACCATTTCAAGGTGATTTGTTTAATTTTTTTCATCATAAGGTTATTATAATCAAATCATTCGAATGGTAAAGACAAAAACCTTTAAAAAAAATCTGCCTTTTAACAACTTTGCATTATAACAAATAATAGGTGACAAAAAATATGTATGAAAATTTATGGGAGTATTCATACATAATATTTGGCACTTATAGAATTTTACCGAAAAATATTACTGGAACTTACTAATTGGTCGATAATAGAACGTTCAGGATCGGCCGGCTGCGGGGGACTGATAGGAGAATTTAAAGTATTCTCTTCATCATTATACTTATCTTCATTGAAGGTCCCCTCGAGCTGATAGAGCGTCAGTACCGTTAATAATTTGTTGCTCCACTCCATTAGTTGGGTCCTTAAAACACTGTAATAAAATTAATACCTACTTATTATATAAAAATTCTATATAACAAATATCAGTGTGAATCATAAGTCCCAAGTAGTTTATACTATAGATTTCAATTTCGGTAAGTCTAGCGAAGAAAATAAGTTTTTCAAACATTAGTCTTAATCATTCGAATATAATAATAAACCAGTGAATATGCAAATACCCAGGGCACTTCTCTAACGAACTTTGACGAAATTATAAATGTTAATAAAAAAACAATTGATTTTTAAATAAAAATGACTATTATTTATTGAATAAAATAAAGTTTTAAATACATGTTTATTTATAATTACTAAAAAATTACAAAAAAGTGTGATTAATAATAATACAAAATAGTAATATAGTATAATATGAAAATAAACTAAATCAGTAAATTATAAACAGCGCCATCTCTCGACAGGAATGAAAATTTTTCCTGTCTACAGACATCCATACATCCATCCGAGAAAAGTGAAAACAATACAGAACGAACAAAGTTCGTTCGTGAAAATACTTACGTCTCTAAATTACTTTGTAAATATGAAAAAACTGTATCGGGTTTGGTGTTTTCCAAAAGGGACTGATGTCTCTCTATAGCATAACGTAGACTGCGTGATGATTTATGAGCGGATTTGTATAAGAAATAACTGTTCTCTTCAACTACAATAAAAAATTAATTATCACGGAATTGTATTAATACTTGAGTTACGGCAGATAGCTAAGAAATATTTTTCTCACAGGATTCTACTGCAATATTTTTAACCTTAATAGTCTTAGGTAATTTTTTTATGTTGTTTTTAATTGATTGGAACCAGATTATTATTAGTAAAATGTTTTCAACGGTTTACTTTTCTAACCAAATATCTCTTGTATGCATAAAAAATACCAACCTAAAAGTATCTTTAATAATAAATATTAACATTAAAACTTACGTTCCTGAAAAGCATTGTGCAAAGTTCTGGAAACATGTGTGAGGAGTCGTCGATGAGACCGCTCAAGAAATGGCAGATAGACCTGGCGGAAGGTTTCCGTCAGGCACTGATGTACTCCTTCCCGTATTCGCTCAACTGCTGTTAATGCTAGATGATTTTTTAAATCCTGAAAAACAAATTACATTTCTATAAATTAGTATTACGTAATAATATCCGATATCCGTTTCCACGTTATCAGAAAGTAAAAATTTTCTCTATAATGTAAACTCGCAGGTGTTTTAGCTAAACAATTCTATGTGCATTCTTACAACTCATTTTGTAACTTTATTTTCACTTACCTTTATTTAAAAGCTAATTAAATAGGAAGTTATAAAATTAATGGAATCGAAATATAAGTTTCTAAGTGATTTGTGTTAGGCAGTTTATATAACGAGATGTGCCCATGACGTTCGTGTCGTGGAATATGGTTTTTAAAATAAAAGTAGCATAAGTTTTTTATATAACACCGGCGGCTATCCGCCATTGAAAGGCGTGTTAAAATGGGTCCAGCCATTTCAGATTTTAGACGGACCAAGCAGACAGACAGAGACAGAGAATAATTGTTGTTTTTATGTTAGTACCGTATATACTGTCCTATGCGTTTAGTGTAAAGGTTAATTTGGAATTACAAACAGAATTCAATTTTGTTTATATTTATAGATAAATAGATTACTATTTATCCTTGTTACAGTCTTTAAGAAATACAGGAACACACAGACAAACCAAAAAGTATATATTCGTTATGTATTTTCTTAACCTCTTGATAGAAAAAACTTGTCTCGAAAATAATTTGACGATTATAATGACGTTATTTTGCCTAAATTCAAACAAATATTTTTTATTGTAATATCTACATTTATTGTGGTATAAGTAATATTATTATTACTTTTCCTGTATCCAACAGTATATTATTATAATATTTCTTTTTTCTGTAATGTCAGCCATTTGCATACTGACTTTTCATGTGAAAGAATTTTATAAACAGTTGTTTTATATCACAGGAGAAATTTAAAAACTTACGTCACTCTTCAAAAATTCTTTAAATACATTCTCTATATCGACCTCGAGGCGCTGTTCGTGCTTCAGCTCGATAGCATCGAAAAGAACTTTGCTGCTATTATTTATATTACCTTCATCGGCCACTGGAATCTGTTCTTCAGACTCTTTTGCACTATAAAATATAATAATTGTAATAATAATGTGTATATGAACAATTTTATGTGAGAAATTGTATTCCTTGCTTACGTTTGATTAGTTTTTTTTATGAGCGTTTCCAAATAAACAATTTCTTCTTTTAGTGACTGAAGTAGGTGGTGCTGTTCTTGCAGTATATCTTAAAATATATTGTTATCTTTTTATTATGTTATATTAGAAACGTGGTTATTATTTTTAACATAATGTACGGAGAACTTACCACCTAACTTTACAACTTTTAGCTCTAAGTTCGTCAGTGTATCCGTTCGAGATGTCTCCCCGGCCTCGAGGTTTACAAACCCGCTATCCAAGAGGTCATCAAACGAGGCACACGATTGATCCACTGAGTTATCGGACACTTCAAGTGAAAAATCGCTTTGTCCGTGAATATAACCATAATGGTCACAAAAACGATCTTTGAAATATATAAAATCACTGTCCTTTAACAAATTTAATGCTCCCGTTGATTTTGATCGCATTATATTACTCTTAGTATTGTAAGCCATATTATATTTAGTTCAATCTCGAAGTGTACTTTCACCTGCTTGCGATAGAAAAATTATTATTTAATTCTACCCTTTTCTAATTAATATGATTTCAAAGCAGGTTATAAAGATGCATAATGTGGTCCCTGGTTATGAATTATTTGTTTGAAAATATATTCATATTATATACTTATTTAAAAATATAAATTTCTTCTATTTTAAGGCTTAGATATTCCAGACAGTCTTCGGTTCTACGTTATGTACCACAGAATAATGTTATAAAACGAAACGATATAAAATGATATATATTTGTAGCAAAAGTTCTGGAGAGGTTTTTTTAAGTATAAATAAATAAAGACAGTAAAAAAACCAATCATTTTTATTCATGAAGAAAATGACATCCTATTATAATAATACATTAACGTTTTCTTTGTAAAGAAGTGCTCTAAACTCAATTATTTTGCTTTTTGGGCAACAGAAGTGTTAATACCTAACTTCAAATTAGGTAGGGTTCGCTCCAAATATTGGTTTTGCAGCTTGAATGAAATTGATTAATAATTATGATGTTATTGTTTAATACAAGAAGAACCCGAATTACTTCACCCTCCGCACTTTGTGCTTATATTTAATTTAATCTTCGTCAGATACTTCTTAAGAATTTGAAGCCAATAATTGGTTAGCCTCAGTACTTTAAATGCTAGTTGCTAGAAAATTATTTACAACAATTAGTGTCGTTCGTGATTTAGCATAAAGAATAGCAATTTAAATAAATATCACTATAATTACTTGCTTGCTTCCTTCCAAACCGCCGCCCGCGAACCAAAAAACAAAACGTAGAACGTCGAAACGAAGAAGTGTGTCAAAATTTTAACTGTCATAAAACGAAACGCATTATTACGAGGAATTGATCTATTTCAGTCTTATTGTTGTCATTAAAAAATTCTGTTTCTCGAGTTAAGTTTAATAATCTATTATAAGTCATTAGGGATTTTAAAAACCTGACGGATCACTAAGGTTGACAAACGCACGAACCGCTTCATAGACGCGGATCGGCTAATGCTTGAATCTAAGAGACAGACAGAATCGCGACCAATAATAAAGCAAGTTTTTTTTATTTGACAGTATTTATAAAACTTCTATTTCAGCTTTAGTCACCAACTATTCCAGAAACTATAACCTTGTTTAAATTTATTAAGCTTTTAAGTATTAATTAACTTATTAACTACTGAATTAATTATTTACATACAATTAATTCCACATTATTGTAGTTCAAATTATCTTAAGCACTCTTTGCTTGTACATTTACATATGAAATTATTTTAAAGCTATGTAGTAAGTTGAATACTATATCTAACATTATTAATTTATATACTTTAAAATAGGTTAGTAATATGAATATTATATAGAAAGAAATAAAACACAAAAACAACAAATCAGATAAGTTTTTATTTTCATATACAATTATGTACCAGAAGTTGACAGACTTGAGTGGTGTCCGAGTGTGCCGGCAAGTTGTGAAATGGTATTATATCAAATAAAGTTTTATTGAAATTTGTCAAACTTTCGATATCAAATAATACCTTTTTTACCTGGTATTATTAAAGAAAAATAATTATTATAATCTAAGATTATTAGGAATAATATTAAATTTTTTTTATGTACTGAGATTCTAAAAGTTAACCAATCAAAATATATAAATTGTTTATTTTGTGAGCAGTTTAAAATCACAACAATTTTTATATTTAATACATGTTATAGAATGGTATGTATGTAAAATATCAACATACATATACATACATACATTTGGCTAATTTATTAGACAACATGCAATATTCATTCAATCATTTCACTGATTCGTTACAAATAAGACCACATACAAAATAAAGCTAGCAGCCTTATGTTATACAAGTATATAATCAGTCATGGTTGTACATAAACCACTATTCTAGCAGTCGTCCGTCGTTAACAAAGGAACATGAGTTTTTTATCTTAAAATATCAAATACCTTGCAAACAAAGAATGTTAATGAATAATTAAATATTATAAAGATGAGATAATTTTTTATTAGCACCATCAATTTAAATAGGTGTAACATGTTTTTCACGTATTTAAAATATAATGTGTCTAAATTTTGTTACAAACACTGACTGTTGTTACAATATATATTTTATATAGTATAAATAATATTTAAAATATAAATAAATTGTTTATATTTTTATAATCTAACTGTATTATTAATACTTACTTTAGGACGATTAAAACAACTAGTCAAAGCATTCTAGATATTCCCAAAGTGAAAATATTGTCAATTACAATGAGTCCACTAAATCAGACTAGACATACAATTCAATAAGAAATACTTATAAGAATAGTAACAAAAAATAAAAAGTTAATCGAATTCTCGAAAATTGTTCAAAAAGACACTATTCTATACTTACCAGATTGTTCACCATCACATCACAATGACATCACATTACATCACTACAATCACTATCACATCACTACACTAGTGTTGTATTACGGTTGTATTGCAGTGGTAGTACGGTCACACTGCCGTCTTCACCAAGGCCTCCGTGGCCATGACCAGCATGCGGAACTGCCTGCTGAGGGCGTGATTCGGGTTAGCGTTCAGGAATGCCACTATCTGCTTCTGAAGCTCCCGCACTACCACTGGGAGGTGCTCCCTAGTCACAGGGTTGCCGGTGTCCAGATTCATGATCGCTTCTTCCAGATACCTAATTTATAAATTGTAATTTAGTTACTACTGGTATTAATATTAGCTAATAATCAGGCCGACGTATGGAATTAATTGCGATGGCTCTAGTTGTTCGTACATTGCTCACTAAATATATTGACGTTTGTGAAACAGTGATCACTATAAAGAAAATACCCGGCTGAGTTAGCTGTGTGGTCCTTCAGAGCAGAGCGCGTTTGAACACGCGTAGTCTTATTTTAAGTTGCAGAGTGTCTTTACAAAAAGGCTATTTCAATACGTAAGGTACCAGAGTAGGCGCTCTTGTCGCTCACATTTGACATACATAAGTGATCATTGGTGTGGATAAAAGTGTAATGGATAAAAAAATAAATCAATATGATCGATCCATCACCGGTGCTTGAGATGGGTGTCTTTAGTCATGTCTGCGGCCAGTTGCTGCACCAGCGACAGCAGCACGTGCTGCTTGAGGCGACAGGGAGGACCGAACACTCGACAGGGCTCCGCCCCTCTACACGCGGCCACCACCAGCGTGAGGTCGGACGCGGACAGCGCCAGCTGGAATGCCCCATTCACGTCTCCGCTCATCATCAGCGACTGGATCTGGCTCACTTGCATCTGTTGAGTGGTTTATTTTAAGAATGTTGTAAGAATTGTTTTATAATGAAATAACAAATGTTGCTAATAACGACTAGTTTATTTTACAATAGACGTGTAACTAAAGAGTGTCACTATATCTATAGATACTTGTTTACATAATATACTAACACTAATATAATTTTAGCTAAAAAAGAAAAGAATGTACTCTTAATAGATATGGTAGGGATTCTTGAACACAATTTCTTGCGTTAGTGGTCGGTCTCTGGAAAGAGTTATAAGTTCTAAGAAATACTCATTTCAAGTAACTTTATTTACATCTCAATATACATAAAAAATATTGATTAATGTCTGCTGTTTTTGTATTTTTTTTATAAAACTACAATTGATTCTTTAAGGTCAATTACCTCCATAGATGAATTATTCTGAAAGAGAAAATTTAATTTCAATATTCTCCTTTTTCAGACATTTTTTGAAAAAGTGTAGACAAAACTGTTGCTGGGCACACAAAAAAATATATTTTTATTTTTTCTTCGGTTTCTGAGTACATACATGCATAATAGAAATTGAGATAAAAGAAGTTTGTTTTTTGTCCAAATACACTAATACTCGGATTATTCAGTGGATTAAAAAAAATTTTGCATTTGATAGCCGATTTGATAAAGATTAGAGGCGTAGGAAAGTTCCCGCCACTATTACAGAAGGTCTTAACGTAGTAACGGATGAGAGGGCCTTCTATAAAATATAGTAAAAAGAATGTTCCTGGGTTCAATCACTAACATTCGTCTGCATTAACATTCTGTCATTCATATATGGTTATTTTTCATATATTTATTTGAAGTCAATATTAGATAATTATCTGTGAGACCTGTCTATCGGCGACAGAAGGCGCGGAGGCGGGCGGCGCGGGCGAGGACGCGCGGGCCAGCGCGCGGGCCTGCTCGCGAGTCTGTTCGCGCCACCACGAAAGCTCCTTCTCCAACACACTGCGGACCGATTTTGAGTCATTTTTCGATATTCTCGAAGAGAACTGATGAAGATGCTGTTTAATGCTAAGTGTCGGCACCCGTGCACGAGGTCCTTGAGGTGCGCGGTGAGGTGGTGCGGGGGTTGCGCGCGGGCGAGTGCTTCGGCATGGCGCTCCAGCGCACTGCGTAGGGACGCCGCCGCCGCCGAACCGCCGCGCTCCGCCGCCGCCCGTGCTGCCGCCTCCGTGTTGGCCGCGACTGTACGATACAGCGAGATATAACATGTGTATAGTGCCCCGCGGCGTAGGGACGGACCTCCGATTATACTCACATTCCTTGGTACCGGCCTGGAAGGCGCCGTTGATCTGTCGAAACAGTTGCGCATGCGCTCGCTCCACGGCGGGCAGCGCGCCCTCCAGCGCCGTCCGCAGAGCGTCGCGCGCCGCCTCGCGCACCGCGCCGCTCACGCATGACGACACGCTGGCGCTCAGGCGATCCGACACCGACTGACGGGATTACGTTACAGGAATCAATAATACCACCGAGCGGTATGAAAATCTTGAATATATAGGTCGAGACCCACCTTACTGGTGACGAGTTTGTCGATATTGTCTCTGAGTAGGCGGTCGGTGGCGGTGAGTTTGGCGGCCAGCTCGTGCTGCAGCGCGTGCGCCAGCGGCTCCAGGGCCCGCGCCGCACCTGCCCCGGCCGCGCCCGCCGCCTGCGCGCTCGCCGCCTCGCCGAGACGGGATATGCGGTCCCATCTGATATTATTTTATCAGTATTACTATATCTGCATTAATTTCTTTACTGTTTTGTTCTAAATATATATGGCGAGTGTAAGACGTCACCCCTTGGCCAAAGCGGCGTCGACGGCGGCCGCGGTGCGCTGCGCGGCGTCGTCGAGTGCGTCGTGCGCCGCGCGGCCCGCCGCCGCCCGCGCCTCCCGCACCTCTCCGCGCAGGCCGCGCAGCTCGCGGCACTGCGCCGACATCAGTTCTGCGCACGGTCACACTCGTTAATGAAACCATTTGTATAGACTTCTATAGAAATGCTATTCGGAACACTCACCCATCAATTTGTCAAGTTTCTTTTCCACCACCTCCAGTCGGTTCTTCGTGGCCTCGTCGACGACGACCCTCTCGGTGACGGGAACCGGGACCGCGGCAGCCGGGAGCGGGACGCTCGGGGGAGGAGGGTTGAGAGAGTTTATTAGGGACGGCGACAACACGATTGGAAGAGTCGTCGGAGCGAGGGGCGGGGCGAGCGGAGGAGCGGGCGGCGGGGCTAAGGCGAGGGGCGGAACGATCGTGGGGGCCAGGGGGGCTGCGAGAGGCAGGGGCAAAGTCGGAGCGAGCGGGGCGCTCAGTGCCGTCGCGGGTGGGGCGTTGAGAGACTGTGTGCTCGATTTCTCACTGGAGGCTTTTCGCAGGTTGGCTTCCGTGATCTGTGCTAGTGATATTTGCGGCCACGAAGTTTCGCTGTCTGTAAAGTGTAATGAGTGATATTAAAAACTGTATATATTTTTCTCTCAAGGGAGGTCGGTTATTATATGAATACACTCACTGGCATGTTTTAGTTTGGCGGGCGGCTGCGGTTTTTCCGGTGAAGTGAACAGATCTCCGGCGAACAACTCTCCGACGGACTTATTTGTGACCTCGTTGGTGGGGGTCGGCTTGGCTTCGTCCTCGTCGTCCTGTCCAAATACATAATTAATGAGGTATATTATAAATAACAGCTCTCTTGGGGGAAACAAAAAGTAAACAATATTCACTTCGATCACCACGATGCGATTAGAGCACACTTTTACCATTTATCTTCTATATATGTCACTGTAACTTTATAATATTTTCAAAATTTCGTAACATCTTTATTCAAGTAGACATTTAAACGCACTTATAAATCGTCAATTAATATAAACCCCTCCCCCCTTCCACGTCCACTCACCATAGTGTGGTAGTAGGGCTGGTCACTGGCCATGATCTGCCGCACCTCTCTGCTGGGGCTGGAGCCGCCCGACGCCTTCCCGCACGCGCCGTTGCACTCCTCGCCCGCTGCGACATACACGTAAAACATGATTTTCAACTTAGTAGGTATCCCATATTAAGGCTTCTAGACTGACTATCTCTAATAAAGTCAAAGACTAATTTATTTGGACATTTAAAAATTATTATTACAAACTTTTTGTAACGTATATAATAAAAATATTCAAACCTGTCGCTGACACTCTCGATATGTTGGTTATTTCGGGGGTGGCGGAGAGGGGGGGGTCGTCGTCCTCGCGCTTACCAGGGGAACTGGAGAACAAGCAAACATTACAAACAGACATACAGACAGAAAAATAAATTTATATATATATATATATATATATATATATATATATATATATATATATATATATATATATATATAATTACCTGAACGCATCGGGAGTCATCAAATTGAGTTGAGGCACGTTGGACGGGGACTCCGGGCGCTGAGCGATCAAACTGCCCGGCTGAGTCTGGAAACAAATAACACTTCATTCTTTATTCATTCAAATGTAAATTTAATGTAAGAGATTGATAGTGTAGTTTGGGTTAACGGTTGCGTGGACACCAATGCTTTTGATGTATAAAATTTCCATATTAAATTAATACATACTCTGTATCATATCCGTACGAGGTATGAGAGCTGAAAAATACAAAATCAGTGTCGCGCACGCGCTGTATATTATTTAACAGCTCCAATGTGGCCAATGGAAGGTACAAATCGTGTAGTAGTGGAATAATAGGCATAGAATAGAATTTCTCTATTTCTCGTTAGCCTTGTACCTGAGATCTCATGAGGAGGTTCTTGAGCTGCTGCGTCTGCTGCTGCAGAATGCTGGACGGCATCGACTTGGATACATCCTCAACCTCGTCCTCCATACTCAGATCTACTAAATCTGTTAATCACGGTGCTATTTAATAATTAAATTATAATTTTATGACTCCATTATATGTATATGTGTTTACCTTGTTGTGTGGGCGGGGCGTACACTAGCTCCCCCTCCTGCAGTCCCTTTGGTTGCACGATGTACAATCTGAGTCGGACGCGGGTACCGCTGGGAGCTCCGCCTTCCTCTTCCTGTAGATTAGATAAAAAAATAGAAGCACATTTGTATGGCAAGTAGATAAAAATATTTTTAAAAGAGCTGAATTAATGTCATGTAATGTAATGGATGTAGATGTCTAAACAGCAAAAGAACAAAATAATTTAGTTTTTTGTAAATGTACGTAAATCTTACACTGTGATGTACTGCGAAGTCATCGGGGGAGTCGGCGGCGTCTCCCCCCGAACCATTTCTGTGGTAGGGGTCGTCGCAGCTCGATTCGCACTTCACTTGCTGCTCCTCTAATATATAATAAGGAAAGAGTATAATTAATCATTCCATTCATGACTCATATCATCAGATATCTCCATTCTATTTATGGAAAGATGTGAATTTTCACTTTTGTAGCAAATAACATACAATTTCTTCTTAATTTCCTAGAAGTGGATGTTAAATTTTATAATAAATAGTTATATTAACTCACCTGCGTCTACAATACAAAAGCTAAGCACTGGATATGGCAGGAGAAACTCCGATATGCTCTTGCAGTATGCCATTGTATCTCCGCTATCTCTTGCCATGTTCAGTACATACAGACTCCTCGTTTTGAAGTCGGACAGCAGCAGGTAGTTGGCGCTGGTGTCGACCATGGCCTTCATGCCCAGGGAGTCTCCGAGAGACGGTGAAAACGTGATGCTCTGGAGACAGTTCCAGGACTTGCACGACCAGATCTTGATTGATGTGTTGTTCTCAGCTCCAGTCACGGCGAATTTCCAGAAATGGACGCTGAAAATAAATGTATATGTTTATTCCAATTCAATGAATTCCAGAGGGGAGGTTTTGGGAGATTTTGGGGAAACTTCTCAACCTGACTCCTAGGGGTAAAGGTTTACAAAACTCGACATTATGAGCATAAATGGTTTATGAGGATTATAGCTCTAGCTACTTATAAAAAATACAAAAAAGAATATGAGACAAGATTATTAAAACAAATAATGAATAAGTGGATGACCAAGTGAGTTCAAACACCGACAATGCCATATTGAATTATTACTTCAACAATATATTCTTTTTATAGTAAATAGTCAAAACAGATAACTTCTATTATACATATAATGATATGAATAAATAATAAATTGGTTCAGTATTTAAAACCTTTATCAAAGGTAATAATTTTACTTGGAATTAATATATATTTAATAGCCGAGCCTCACAAATGAAATGCACATACTCTGTATTATAGTTCTTGTGATTATCGAGGAAGAACAGGCAGCTTAGTGGCTTGCCTCCGTGAGGCTGCCACTTGTGCAGGCAGCGGGGACTGATCTCGTTGTTCATGTACACCTGCAAACAATACTCCTTTTTACAGTTATTCATCTCAAATTTAGCTTATAAAACCTTTATAAATGTATGCCTAATCAGTTAGTGGGCAAAGATTTAGATATTCTGTCAGCCTGATATTATAATTTATATATTTAAATAACTATTGCATACAATAATAATACATGGAGAATACATAATCAAGAAAATTGTAGGCGACTTTATAACTAAGGTGATATTGTCCAGGTAGGCCAAGTTAACCAACATAACGACACGGATAGACAGGGAATCTCAATACCTATATAAATTATAATGTAATAGATACATTAATGTAATATAATTCTAATATATATGTATATACCTATATATATATACATAATCAAATAATTAAATGTATGTATAATCATAGTGATAAGGTGTTTTACAGTGATAGATAATTTTGTTTAACTCGGTTTTTGAAAACCGTCAATGTTACAGAGCGTCGTATTTCAATGTAGAGTGAATTCCACAGCGTTCCTGTGTTTATGGCCAAAGATTCGGAGTACTGAGGTTTTTCCAACCTTATATTGAAAAATTATTTTATCTGTATAAGACCTACCTGGGTGAACATGACGTATCCGTCTGCGGCGGCTGTGGCCAGGGCGGTGCCGTCGGGCGAGAAGGCGGCCGCCAGCACGGGGCCGTCGTGGCTACCCGCGCCCAGTCCCGCGCCCCCACCCAGCGCCGCGCCCGCTCCCCCCGCGCCCCCGCCCGCCGCGCACAGCTGCCACACCGCGCGCACGTTCCACATGCGGGCTGATACACACACACAAATATCTTAACCCCTTCATGAACAAATATAATTTAAAAAAACACAATTTAGAACGTTAGCTTGGCATGAAAATACAAAAAATAGTCGGTTATAGTAAAAATACACGCACAACGCATTTACGATATACATTCATATCTAAATGATAAATATCAACAGAACTATTCTTTCTCTTTGCTTTCGCATTGTTATTTAAAATTTTCGATTGCATTTCAATGTAAAAAATAATATGAAGTACAACGCCAAGTAATCAAGTAGCAAAAGTAGACGTTCAAGTATCAAAGGAGATGTCCAAGTATGGTTACCTTGGTTCCCGTGCGTGGTGAGCAGGAGACGCGCCACGTCGTCGTCGGGGGCGTCGTCCTCGTCCGGTATGTACGGGCACCAAACCACGCGGTGCACGCCGCCCCCTGCGCTGGCACCCGTGTCCTCGCGCACCTCCGCCGAAAGTGTGCACCTGGGTTTACAACGTAAACAAATAATACACAGATTAGAAAATAGTGAAGACAATTGTTATGTTTGCTACTGGCAATACTGTTGAATATCATTATTGTAGTTCATATAATTTTAATTCTTGACAGTCCCAAGGATAAAAACCAATAAGCAGTATTAACTCTTAAGTTCATGTAAATTGAAATTTTTATATGTTATCAAAAATTTTATATGGCTGCTGCACCAGAAAAATTATGAAGATATTAACCACCTGAAAATTTAAACCTATCTTCACATTATTTAGTTGAATAGACCTATCATGTTAATAATATTATAATTTTATGATTAAATTCAAATTCAATCTCATTAATAACATTGTCCTAACAATGTATATGACTAAAGACAAATATTTGACATATTTTCACATACCGCAGACCACTGTCAGTAACTTCAATTTCATGGATATAGAAGTTTCCCATCTCGTCAATACTAGCCAGCAATATTTGATTCTGAATGTGTGCAAATGCAAGATCTTGAACCTTAGAACAAAAAATTATTATTATTATGTATTTGAGAACAAGTACAAATAGAACATTATGAATATGATGGCTGCGAAGCATTTGAAATTTTGGATTTAAATTATAATGTAACCAATATATGCGAGTTAAAAGGAGTGTATACATCAAACATTATTATATTTTTTTAAAAGAGCTCCTTTTGAGTTTATGGCTGGCTCCTTCCAACACAGCAGCTTTCCGAGCCCGTGGTAGCTTGAGTACTCACAAACTGACTACACTGACCTTTTTTTTTGTAATATTTGACAATTCAAAAGTGCATGTTATTGCCTACTTGAATAAAGATACTTTGAATTTTAATTTCAAAAGACAATAAACATTTTACTTTTGTGTTACTAAACTAACTGAATTAAAATTCAGCTTATAATTAAAATTAATAGCAATATAGTTTGACACTAACCTCTCCCTTCATACCCTTAATGAGAGCTCTTCTGTCTATCCCAGGTTCAGAGTTGTACACCACTCTCACCATACCATTCCAAGATCCAGGGTTAGCAGCGTTGGGTGCTAAAATATTCAATTGAAAAGTATAATTATAATAAAAAAAAATATTTAGTAATTGATTATTTATATAATTGTAAGTGATGTATTATTTGTTTACTAAGAACATTAAATTTATCAGTCACATAAAACATATCAATAGATATTGTACACTTGGTTTAATTAGATATTACCTTTAATGCTATAGGCCAAGTATTGGCCACTTATATGAACAGCTAAAAGCTGTCCAGAATAGAACTTGGGTTCCCAGTTATAATCTACAAGACTGGTCAGCTTTACTTTAGAACTCCCGTGGTTATGGTTGCCAGCATTGGTGGTCACTACCACATCAGAGGAGTACACTTCAGAACTACAGACGCCATCTCCTTCAGAGAATGATCTGAAATTACCAACATACAATAATAAAAAAAATATTTGATCTCATCGTCTTGTCATCGATCGTGTTTTATGATAAAATATCATGAAATACAAAGTTTTCTAATATTACTAAAGTCTGGAAACCAGATATTAAATTGATAAGATTTGCTAGAAAGTTAAGACTGGAAACTTAATTAAATAGGTTAGGAATATCCAATTAGTACTCGTTTCTCCGTATACCTACACAAATAAGATTAATAATAATTATCGTATTATAACAAAAATTTGTGTAAAAATTATTTTGCTAATACAATAAAAAATACATTTAAAAACAAATTACTCACATTGTTTGAATCGAATCTGTAAGTTTGGGAAGCATCGTAGTGGGTTGCATGCTTGCATTAATCCACAACTTTACACATTAATTATAAAAATAGAGATTTTACAATAACACAGTGGTAATTCCGTATAAACTTTTCTTCAAATATAAGCGATCGACAAACTGAAAACTCCAAAGCCGACAGTCGACCGACATTCATAGACTATATATAATATTAAATAATAAATACAGACTTTATAACATATAAGTATACTGTTAGTGTACAATTCGTGGTATTATTATTTAAAAACAATATATAATTATAATAATAACCATTTAAAAATAATTATGTGTATTAGGTTTTAGTGACCGACATTTTTTATTGTTTTTATAAATAAATGCCTCTAATATCAAAATCATTTGTTCCTAATAAATAATTTCAATTTTAAATTTATACATTATTATTCATTAAAGTTAAGTAATTTTTACTTTATGTAAACTTTACAGTATGAACTATAGACTATTCATATTTCATACCATTGAGTATTCAATATCTCTGACTCTCACTTTTCAAGAATTTCAAGACTAAAGATTGACATTTGTGATTTGACAAGGCAGCAAATTGATTTTTTGAAAATGGTAAAATTATATACTTTACAATGATAAATTGTAATTAAAAATAATTTCAAAATGTATATTGCTGTTATAGTCGCTCGCGGACAAGATAACAATGCTTATGGCGCGGCCAGGGGGTGATAATTCCTCCAAAGATGACGTTCCTTGGTGGATGCGCTACGCTGGTCGAGGACTGGGGACAGTTGGCAGTATAAGTATGTATTTTGTTGCTTTTATTTAAACCCCATCCCAGCATATGAGGACTAACAAAATTAAATATATGATGTATGAGGTTTATACTCACAGAGGTATTCTTAATCCTACCTTTTTATCTTATCAGCAACAGTATTTAAACAATTTTTATAAAAAAAAAAATAATGCTGATCAACGAAAATTCCAATATCTTAACTAAAACAATTTATTCATAAAAAATATAAGTATAATAAGGCAATTTTTATCAAACAAGACATTTGAAAGCCATGTAAATATATCTAGTCAGGTTGTCCAAATTATATTTATTAATATTTCATTATGTGAAATTTGTTATTATCATCATTTGTAACATAGGCATTCTTTCTCCACCAAACAATAACTACAATCCAGTGAATCATTATTTTATGCCTCTATATATAAATATTTTATAAATTAATTTTGTGATAATTAATAGAAAAGAAAATATGTAATATTTTAATTTATAAGTAACAAAACACATTGCTTTAAAATAAATTGATATTTTGAAGAGAAATACAAAAGACACGTGATCTTTAACTAAACATAAAGATTATATTTTTATGCTAATAAAAAAACTTATGACCATTTAATTAAATGAACTATTTATGTACCATTTTTGTAACACAATTTGTTATGAATGTTCAGTTTAAAATAGCTGTATGATGCGAGATGCAATTTATCATATTAAAGTCTATTAAAGTTAAAGCACCAAGTCCACCCACTTTTGTTAAATTAACACATCTATGACATTGACTTTAAAAATATCACAAGGTCAATTATAAACAAGTTTAAATATTAACTATGTAATGGAGTAAAACTATTTCTAAATTAAATATCAAAACTATCTACTTAAGCTCATGACAAAGGTATAATTTTATATTTCAATGTGTCATGGCCAAATCAATGACAGAACAGTCATATAGTTGACACTATTTATTTAGCAATGATTACATTTTAACCATTTAAATCATTATATTTTAATAAGAACAATCTAATTCTATTTATTTTGCATATTAAGAAATAGTAAATATTATTTGTGATTAATCAAAAATTATTGTCTACTTTAATGTGAATAAATTATCATGTCGGAGATACGCTATCTTTCTGAATCTTCACATCATCGACATAAAATATACCTAATTATCTTTCTTTGAATCTAACATGTTTTATTAACTAATATAAATTAATGCTTTGATATTAACGACAATGATTCACATTGTTATCTGTTATTTATTTTGTTAAAGATAAAATATGACAGTGATTTGGAATGTTTTAAATATTATTACATAGGGATTTAGCTCAAGGCAAAATGAACTTAAATAAAATTGCAGGATCTTCATAAATATATATTATTAGTAAATTGATGTACTCATTCTTGATGTTGTTATTGTTTATTGGCTAATGATATGAACTATTATATCTTGTCTTAATTGTTATTATTTCTTTGTTTTCTTTGTTATTAATATACATAAATGTATAGTTTTTATTATATATAGAATAAATAAAAGATACATTTCTAAATTACAATCTTAATGTTGTAAGGAAATTAAAGTACAGCTTACGAATTTGATATGTTCAGCCATTATAAAAAACATCATAACAATGGAATATTTATATTTATTATAGTTACTGTTACATAATTTCAGTTGCAATAATCTTTGGACTCCTCAACTGCACAGGAATCTTTTTGTTAAATGTGAGTTGCCTGATTGCCGGCGTGTGGCAAATGCTGGCAGGCTTCGTAGTGATAGTATGTGAGGCACCCTGCTGCTGCTTCTTCATAGATTACATCCAGGTGCTGTCGGATAAGGTGGAGTCACGTCCTTACTGGCAGAAGGCAGCTTTGTATATTGGGTAGGTTATTTTTTATTGTAATTGTCAATAATTAGAAAACACTAGCCTGTATTTGCCAGTTGTTATAAAGCATAATCCAATTATGCAAGTATAGTATTGGATAAGAAGCAAAATTACTGATTTTTAAATGTATTTGCTTTGATGATATTTTTTTCCCTACAGCCTGGCACTACCACCCTTCTTTCTATGCTTCCTGAGTGCCAGTACGTGGCTGGGCAGTGGACTTATATTTGCTACAGGAGTTATATACGGCATGATGGCACTCGGAAAGAAGTCAGTTCAATGTTTTATTTGTTTTAACATTGTAGTAAAGTATTTAAATTAACAAAAAGATAGTGTTTGAAAATGTCTATAACAATTTAAGCCTTCTTAAGATTATTTTTTTTTTAACTAAATATAGAATGAACAGTACTGTAGTCTCATTAGTAGAGTGGTGGGATGATTTTCCAGAAATTGCAGGTTCAAGCCCTGCCTGTACTGATAAATGTTTATCTATATTTAGTTAAAATTATAAATAATTGTGTACATTTGGTGGGTGAACTTTAACAGTGTGTTGTGTTTGTCTAACAAACAATATGTTGCTTTTGGAATGGGAATATTTTCTAGGTAACAACCGAAATGGAGTTTTGGAGTCTGGTTTCAATCATGTTTTGACATCAACAGATTATTTATGACTCAAATTGTAATTGATTTACAATATGAGATTCAAGTCATCCTTAGATAGTTTATTTACTTAATTCTCAGGGTAATAAGTTGCAGAATTACATTGTTTGTGCAACCTTTATGATCAAACTTTTTTTTTTTCAAAAATTGGGTCAGGATCGTTTTTTAACTTGTTGCCTTCAAAAAAGTTTATTGTAAAATGTCCAAAAATCGTTTTCAAGTTTCAGTTTAATTGAATATAATGGGTGGAAATATAATTATTTCACTTGTTTTGACACATTTTTACTGATGGTATCACATTCATGAGCATATCTTTGGAAAGTATGAACATATCCTAAGGTAAAGGAAGATAGAAGAGGGCCAATTCGGCTATGTTCAACAGTAATTTAATACAGGGCTCTTGGCCGAATGGCAGAATAACAAGCTACAGTCAGGTATCTAGTCACGTTGACCGTCATCTTAGCCACCAGTGTCTGACAATGAAGATCACTAAGTGTTAATTATTATTGATTATACTAACAGTGGGATAACCAAGTAATGTAAAAATTTTTGTAAACTTGATGGGATGAATTGTGGCGGGAGAGGGGTACATATATTGCGTGTGTGACTAACCATGTGGGTCAGGGGATCCCGGGACGACATGGCGGCGATGGCTGCGGGCGGGTCCACGCCGCCTGGCCCGCCGCAGGACAGCTCCGTCACACTCATGGAGGACCCTGATGTGTGGCGCCCTAACTAAGTACGATCACACTGGCCTCGATGAGGTGGATTTTGTTCCGAATAGTCTTTGGTTTTCTTCGGCTTGATTTTTTTTATAGACGAATTTATTTTTTTTCTTCACGATCGTGTGACGTGACGTTTTTGTCTTGGGCATGTTTGATTTTTTTAACACCTTTTCAGTAAGCACGAATTGAAATATGGTAACAATTGCATGGCTATTTTTAATAAATTAAGGTATTTTTTTTTTTTAATTTTATTCTTAATTTTTATGCTTTACAATTTTTTGAACGATGGCACCCCTTTCCCCTTTCTCCGCACGGATGCTAAATATAAGTTGTAGTAGCAAGTAATTATAAGTCATGTAACAATTCCTTCTTGACTTCCAAACAAATACCCATTAAATAAAACCTCCCCAGAGCGTCAGCGGAGGAGATGCGGTCGGCGGCGACGCTGGAGGCGGGCACGGCCGCTCCGCGCGCCTCTCTCGTCACCAACCAGCAGCCCTTCAGCATCACGCAGCCCCCTACCAAGTGATGCGTGAGTCGCTATCTGGTCGTTCTTTTTGACTTTGTACTTTGATCCCCGCTTTAGAGCGATGACCCTCGCCTATCCGGTCATCCACCGTATATTATGACTAAAGATATTTTAATCTAGAGACTTCCCGTTACTTTTACAAATAATACTTTGTTTATATTTATGAAATAATTTACTTTTTGACTGAAATTATATTTAATTTACATTATTTATATTTTGTTTAAGTCTTCTTTTATATTATGATAGCATCAAGACCATATCACAATATTCCTAAATATCTCATACACGTAGTATTAGGATACCTATAACCAATATTGTTGTCGCTTGTATCAATGACAGGTGTCAAAACATAGAATAGTAATAATTTGTTATAGATAATTAATATTTAAATTGGCTTGATATTAAACTGTTGAGAATTATAATCTTAAAAGAAAAAATATCTAATTAATTATTAAAAAAAAGGGAATGTTTTAAAAGTATAGACTCCGGCATTATTATTTATTATTTCATTTAAAAATACTTTGTGTATAGAAATAAAAATCATTCACAAATGTTTTTATTCTATATACGTTTTAGTTAGATAAATAAGCATTCATTAAAATATCACTTGAAATGGTTTGTTGTAGTTTTAGTATTACTGTTATATATTAAAAACAGTGAAATGTGAAAATAATATAAGTGATCTTATGATTCCTGTTATGATTCGGTTACCATATATAGTTGTTATTATTAATAAAAATAATTTTCTATTCTTTGAAAACTAGTTACAACTACAGGTAATATTTTCTTTCTATACGTCCAAGTCACCTTTGTTTTATCTGATCTTATGTTCAATGTAATACGTAAATTAGGCAAACACCCATTTTCATTAAAGATATCTTAATCGAACATTGTTAAAGAGTAAGTAATTAGTTTCAAAATATATTGTGAACTTCATTTTAAACCGTAATTTTTTTTTCACGTTTCCTAATATTTTATGAAGTCATTATTGAACAATTGAAAGCTCTTCACACTTCCAGATAATCTGATACAATTTTTATGTATCCTATCTCGTTCAAGTTATAAGAAGCGTGTGGTCCAAGTATATCATATTTAGAACCTAAAAATCCTTAACTAGTAACAAAAACATTCTGTTCAGTTAACATCCCTGAATGTATGGTTATAGAAGTGACGGTTGGTGAAATTATGTTTAAAACTTATAAAATCAAGCCAAAACATTTGTAGGTAACTTAAGACTATTATAGCATTCCATTTAATTGAAACAAAATATATTTTTTTTCTCTTAATACAGTAAACTAGTGTATTTTTATTAATTTTATTAACTAACAAATGTCTCACTTACCCGTAAGGTCTTTCATGTGTTATAAATTATGATAATAGGAATGCAAAATCCTAAAATACCATGAGTAATATAAAACACATTCACTAGTGGAGCTTAAGTGACTTTATGGTATATCAAGATTTTACCTAAATTTCTTGAATAGTATCTTTTTAATTACATCATAATGTTTGAAATGATATAATGTCATATTCTTTAAGTCCTTTGGATGATATTTACTGGTAATTTATAAAAAAATGTTTTTTAAATTTGCTGTTCTAATATTTATAATTTCTATTAAGATAATAATAACATTACAGTATAATATTGATATTCAAACAAAATTTTATAAATACATTTTTGGCCTATTACATTATGTGAATACAGATTTAAAAAATTGCAACATATATTTTACTATCCATATAATAAAATATTTTACCTTATTGTGTTTGTGTACATAAAACATTCCGGTATGTATAACTTTTGTCTGAAAAACATCGCCATTAGATAAGCTCCTAGTTATTCTAACCAAATTATCAAACTGTTAAATCACCTATTTGAGATGTTATTTAATAGTTATAAATAACTAGTAAACCAAGATTGAAGTTTCAATAGAAAATTTTCTTAAATAATTCAATACATTGTCACTGTTAATATTTTTGTAATAAACAAGAAAAAAAGTATTATTGCAAGTAAGACGGACCCTAGTCTTAGATAACATTATTAATAGGTTTAAATGTTGCTCACTCGGCAGGATGATTTTATTGTTAGTGTATTAATGTTAAATAGTATTGCTTTTTGGAAATATAATACATTTTTGTGCTTCCCCAAACAATGAGTTTTTATATTCAAAGGCTTATGTTATGTTATATTTAGATTGTACCTTTATTATGTATATATGTTATGTTAATAGGAAAATTATTCACCATAGCCAATATGTGTTAAATATTATACATGTACATTTTGTCCCTTGGTAGTCCAAGTTTTTTTCCTATACGTATTCTTACTATTATAAATAAGTTTATATTTTATTGAAATTATTTTAATTTTATGTGATTAATATGAAGTGATTATATTTTGTATGATATAATTTTTTGTAACGTAACTTCACATATCTTATAAATGCTACTTAGTAAATCATTTTATACCCGGATTAATAATTTAAAAATATAATTATTGTCTTTTATAAAATTATACATAAACCACTTCATTGCTTGCAATTATTGTAATATTATAATTGATTTATTATTTTGAAAATGTGACCGCACTAGTTTTAGTTTATTACAGGGTTGCCAACTCTAGTTTTATTTGTAAAATTAATAAGATTTTCTCATAGTGGCATCCCTGGTTGTTACAGGTAGTTCACAATGTGTATGGTATGCTAAATATATAGTTGGTAGATTACTGCATTGTTTCGTCAGTAAATGTTGATGTTTAGGAAGCATATCTGTAATAAATGTGTGTATATTGAGTGTATTGTTTTATTTTAAAACCCTGCTTGTTATTACTATGAAAAATCATTAATATAGTTCTGGATTTCAATTCAAGAAACATATTAGGGAAATTGAATAAAATATTCTGCAAAATTATCATTGTTGCTATAGTTTTTTTATATTTAATATTTGGGAATTGTAATCCATAGAATATATACATAGATAAGAAACCGTTTTATCAACTTCTGGTAATCAAAAAATGTAGTTTGCATTTTTTTCTTGTTTAGAATTTAAAAAAATGGTGAAAATATTATAATGATTTTGGAATGTTTATTTTATTACTATATTTTAATTTTAAGGTTCAATCATGCAGAATGTAGGTATATATTATTATTAATTCACTAGTTCTTTCTACCAACATCTTTAGTTCTGTCTCCAGCCTAAGCACTAAGTGTTCTTTCATTTCATACATATACAGGTTATTAGATCCATTCTATGTAATTATATTCTAATGGCAGATATTAAAATCTTTTATGCCGAGTACTTTTATAAAATCAATATTTCCCAAAACAATTTTTATTAAATTTGTGGTATGTGTGTTTTATAGACAAATTAATAAACCAACATTATTGAAGGAGTTTGGCATGCAATTAATAAGTAGAAATCACTTATTTATTTTTAATAATGTTTCATCTTTCTTTAAAGAATTCTTTACGTATCAAAACAATTAGTTAATTTACTTATCAATATGAGCCCTTATTTAGATAATTATGGTATCCAAATAGGCCTTCCAGCCGCTCCCATAGGACACATAAGTGATCTCCGGTCAAACATGGAAAAAATAAATACAGATAATATTTCAATAAAAAACTAATGTGGTAATCAAGTTTATTTATGAATGAATTTATAAACATAACAACTGTAAATATAAAATGCATATGATATATATAACAAAGGAGTAACACAAACTTATCAATGTGTCATATATATATATTTAATAGTCCAAAAAGAATATTTTAAACTAGATTTACAGATTAGTTTTTATGCAGTGCCCTTTTGTTTAAAAATTGCCCCAGTAATTGTTCCGTGTCGTTGCACTAAGCATATTTTGTTATCAGTTTCCAAGCTGACTGTAGGCGGTTTCAAGTTCGGTTGTATTTTACACGCTTGTTCCGAAATTGCCACTATGATCCCGGCTGAGTCCACATGAGCTGTACCTTTAGACGCTAAGCATAGTCCTTGGTGGTCCGCAACTAAACAGCCGTTTACATTTGGATTTGACATTATTTCTTCCACAACTTTATCTAGCTCTTTCTCCATCATGAAGCAATTAACGTATTACGATATTGTAGCCTCTGCAGTAAAAAATATGTACCATAAAGCAATAAAAGGCTTAAGATATAAATATTATAGGGTTTTAATAACATATAACAAGAACTCCTTCAGCACTTTTCTCTTTGAAGATTAAAGAAAATAGAAGTCGAGTTAATGTTGCACTTTTTGACATTTATGTCAGTTGTCAATTAGCTTGTTATTTTTAAATTCTTCCCAAAGGGCAAAAAGCAAAAACCTTTAGATCATACAGCCTTTTCATATTTTTCTAATTAAGAACATATAGTCGAAGTTGTCAAATGGAACATTTGACCAAAAATGTTACGCGATTCGACAAAAACTTTATATTATTTTAATAAAAACTAATTTTAACATTTTAAGGTTATTATTTATTTTAACATTTATTATGATTATTATAACAGAGATTTCTATATAGGCTTTCGATTTGCAAAATAATATCTGATATATTGCAATTATCTTATTTAGGTTATTATACCGAATATTATGGATATTAGGAAATCACATATAATACTAGCACATTAGATAAGTTAAGATTTAATAATGAAAATTAACTAAGAGAGTTAAGCAATTTTAAGTAATGCCTTAATGCAATTTTGCAATTTCAACAAATTATTACGACTTCGCCCGTTATCATTATTATTACGACCTTTTATAAGATCTTAGTAATTATGATTTTGAATTTTAATGAGCATTAATACAATTGCTTTTACCCTTTACCCGTATTCATTTTCAAAAAACATTAATTATGTCGTAAGTCTTGACAAGACGAACAATTAAAAAATTAGAAAAAACAAAAATGAAAAAATGCAAAAAGTACAAATAGATATATACAAATTAAGAAATTTTTCTTTATAGTTATATACAAAATAATGTATGCAACAATGCAAGCATAACGCTTTCATTTTCCACTGTAGTGGTAATTAAAAAGAAAGTAAATCGTAAGACACGAGTCTCAAGACGTCCACTTAAACTGAGATGAATACGTTTTAAAATATTATATATTTAGTTATAATTAAAAAATAATAAATGTCACTATAGGATGACAAAAAAATTAACACACAAGGCTCACAAGTTATAAAACCAGTATTATTGCTTTTTTTAGAAGCGCTTTGTTGAAATAAATGCCTAAGTAATTAACACTCCAAATTATTTATTTACGGAGCGGTACTTGATGTCCTTGATTTAAGCACTAGTCTCCAAACATTTTTGGTTATTTTAGTTGTTTGTTCAAGATATATAGTTGAAAATTTTGTCGGGTAAAAGTTACTGTTTTAACTTTTTGCTCAGTGTTTTATATTTAAACAGATGTAGGCATTTCGTGTTCCTCTTAACTTATTAACTTATTGTTGTCTGTCGGATCAAGTTCGTTTTAATTCTCAGCTATGTTTGAGTTTTTAATATTCTGTCTATTTATAACGTTGATAATTGCCACTGCTTTTGGAGTTTTTGATTACTGTAAGAAAAAATATAAAAAAAAAGTTGAATCCCAAGTCCAATCTCAAGAAAATCCCAAGGGTGAGTATATTTATATAGTGTCACTGTGTTTTTTACTAAATGGATCGTTTGACAGTTAATTTATTAATTTTTTTTTTAATTAAAATAAATTATATTTTTAAACAGACGTTACAGTTTCACCACCAGCGTCGTAGAAGATTTTTATATGGAATTCAAATAAATAATTGAAAGTTCTTAATATGGATGACAATATGTGATGTATCTACGTGTTCAAAAATGAAATAAATACAATCATATAATAACTATGTGTATTATTATGCCTTTTAATTATGGATCCCCCTTTCACTTAACTTAAAATTCTTTATAATGAAATAATGTTTTTAAAAATTATGCAAAACTTTTTTTATTCATCTGTTATTTATAACTTAGTATTTTTAATTTTGATCTTAAGTAAGGTTTACAATAACGGAAGCAGTAAATTCAGATTGTTACTTACATATTTCGACACTCTCAAAGGAATCAAAATTGAAAGGGTACTTACCGTTAACCTTGTATTATGAGAATTTCCATTTTTTTTTTTTTTTTTTTTTTTGTGTGTCTCTGCTGTTAGTCCTACTGGCCATGACAGCGTCACCGGTGGAATGGACGGGTGCAGAGACCCGCCTTCGAAAAAGGGGGGCCTGAAGGGCCCCAGGGGAACGCGCGTCTTGAGGGCGCCTCCTGTGAGGCTCGGACCACGGCTCAGGACGCCGTTAGGTGGGAAGCGAGGGTTGGGTTTGGGTGTCCCACAAAAGGAGAATTTTCAAACAACATTGTCTTGTAGTACAATTATGCATTTGTAAATTATTGTTAATATAATCTTATATTTATATTTTAAATTGAAGCAAGTTCAAGTGAGATGTCATATGAAAATGCTTGATGGGAGTTCAAAACATATTTTATTAACTTTCTACGAAGCATAAATGCTTGTCTATAATGAAGAATATAAAAATATATTGACTTTATCTTCGTGTTTTTGGAGTGAAAATCTGATTATTAGCTCGAGACTGGACTTGTCAATTTCAATTAAGTGACGTCTTATTGTCGGTGACTTAATATTAGGGGAGGACGAAACACAGGGTTATCAACGGTTCATAAATATATTTTTACGGGTCACTGATCTCTTGAAACATCCGGGGAATCGCAAGAGCGTCGCCGACCTTGTAGGTAGAAGTATAAGCCTTTTTAGAAGGTACCTGTTTGGTATTGATGCGGAAACACCGCAGAAGGAAGTTCATTCCACATTTTAGTTGAAGAAAAGTCCTCGAAAACCGCATAGAAGATCACCATGCATCCAAGTTTTACGGATGTTTTATTATATTTTCTTTATTTTGGTAGATATTGTATACTGTCCTTATTGTGTTACATATATTTAAAGCATTTCAAAGAATTTCAATTTTCGTCCATATATTTTATTTTCTCTTAGAAAAACAAAAATAATTATTAGAAATATAAGAAGAAACAGAGAGATATTAGAAACGGCCCCGTTTTCTACAGTACTCATTTCAGGGCGAACTTCTGTAAAGGGTTAAGTTTTAGGTTTTACGTACAACTATTTGTAGTATAAGAAATGAAGTGACATTTTACTCGAGTAAGAAAGATATTGTCAAGACACGGACAACACGACTTAAAATTATACATATAAATAAAATTAAAATATCTGTTTGTAATTCCAAATTAACAGCTTCTTACTAAATAAATATGAAAGTACCTATACAGTTACTTGAAAAAAATAAATCGTTCGTCTGTCTGTCTGTTTCGGGTAATCTCTGAAACGGCTGGACCGATTTGTACATAACTTTCACTGATGGTTATATGTTAGGAATGACTTAGGCTACTTTTATTTTAAAAAATATAGTCCGCTTGAACGAAGTCGTGGGCACAGCTAGTTATATGAAATGTTATTATTTTTAGTGAACACCGAAATGTACGCGATGTTATCAATACCAAATGATAAAACATAATTAAATACAAGTTTATAGACGTGATTACGTACTCGTTGAGTTCACAGCGGCGACGCGCGACTGCCGCACTCGCACTCGCAGTATTCGCCGCGAAGTCATGCCGTGATGACGTGTGTCAACAATATCTAAATACTTACGAACATTCTTACGTATCTAGTTCAAATTTTAATATTATCTAATATGCTTGTAGTTTTAGCTTTAGCTGTGATAGGCGCGATTACTGTGGCAGTGTTTTTAATCGATTCCCTATGGAGTCTGGTTGAGCTGATAACATCGTATCTGACGCCGTACTTCATACCCACGGAGGTTTTGCCCTTATCGAAGAGGTTCGGACCTTGGGCCGGTAAGTGAGCTCCAGATTTATTGAATGTTTTGGAGCACGCGAGCATTCACCTTTGAAATTGTCGCCTTTGACACATTTACCTTTATAAATATGCAAGGCTCACATTTCTTAGTGCGTTACTGGTTCTATGATAGTTTTCTGTGATCCATGTACATGTATTTAAATGTATTTAGTATTAAATACAAGTACAAAATTATTTAATATATATGTTTACTTATTACTCCAGCTATTTTTTATTTACTAACAATTACTTAATAGGTCGCCGCTTGGCAAGAAGCTCTTGCCAAGAGTCACACCTTGGGAAGTCGTCTTGCCAAGACCCTCCAGTCTTGATAGGTCTATCAGCTTTACTAGTAGTATCATAAAATAGATATTAAAAAAATATTTTGTGATAAGAATGTTTATGTTACCAAAAACATATTTAATAAAATATGTTTCAAATATAAGTAGATCTACCTACTTCTTGAACATAAGCTGTTTTTTAATATTTTTTGTCTGCCTTAATATTTTATGTATATATTAATGATTAATTTAATATTAAAATATTTATCAATTAAATCACGATTGAAATATTTTTAATCAGATACTAACCGTTAGTTTATAGTTCAACTTCCACAGAACCTCATCTTAATATTATTACTTAATATTGAAGACGGATTGGCATTTGAATCCCTGTTTTCTATCTCAATCCAAATACGCCACAATAATAATATTTGGATTGAGGTACAAATAAATGATTATTATTAATAATTTATTTGATATTCAGATCAGAAATATTTCATCCACAATAGACAGGCAAAATATTAAAAACATAAACAATATACAATTAATACGAAATGACAAAAATATAAATGAATATTAAACTAAGTAAATAATTAGTTGCAAATAAATACATTTATTTAGTAAAAACACGTAGCAACCATGGAGTTTACTTTAAAAGTTAATGGATAGATTTGGTTAGACTGTGGTAATTATACTCTTATATTATCTACATTTATGTCAAATTTGGCGCCAAAATGTGTTTTGCAATTGTCAATTTAGTAGTGACCAAATCCACAAGTGCAGAACACAAGAACAATAAGGTTGCGTTATACTTGCTTACGCAATGTGATCTGTGAAGACGTCTTTTGACCTTACATCACACATGTTGCGATGTTGGACTATCGTGTTGAAATAGCAATAGCCTGTAAGTTGTAACACACAGACTCCATTAAGTATTCATACTTTGTATACATATATATATACAAAGTATGAATAAAGTATTATATATATATATATATATATATATATATATATATATATATATATATATATATATATATATATATATATATATATATATAATTATCAGGATTGTCTAAGATATGTCTGTTAAACTTCATTATTTGGGTTTATTTTAAACAAATCTCAAAATAAAATAGTTTATTTGACAGATAATTAAGACCTGAATTTTTTTTTTTCAAATTTCTCATTTTCACCTCAGTAAATTGTGCTTACGCGAAGCCGTCGCAGGTTGCCAATTTATAATACATTACACTGGATTAGTGAAAGTTCTATATAATTTCTTTAATATCATAAAAAACTCATAACCACAATTATAATCATGTGGTTATGTAGACCTGTGGTTGCTTTCATTTTGCCGTACCTTTAACTTTCATTTTCAAAACTTCAAGGTTATCAGCCAATGCCTTGAAATAAACAATTGTCAATTACTCGATTAACTTAAATCGAAATTTTAAAACGTGCGGAAAATTAAAACAATTACTTTATACAAGTTTCACAAAACACGGCATCGATTACAAAATATTTTATTTGTAGTTAATGTTTATAAATGACATGTTAGTGTTACAACATACAAACATATGTTGTAAGATATGTGTATGCTTAATAGCAATATGAATAGTGTTACGATCTTTATCATTAAAATATTAATAACTAGCTTTAGCTCGCGACTCTGTGCGACAAATAAATTATTAGTGTTAATGATAAATGTATACTTAATATGTAATACCTATAATACACACAAAAATACCATGTTGTTGGACCGAAAACTTTATGTTTTTCAAAATAAAAATTATGTGATTGATATATTTTTTTATTTTGAAATACAGTTTTTAATGATATTCTTTCTAATAAGTTTTTATGTTTCTAATGGGTTCATTACCTTCTGAGTTCATCGATTTAAACAGACAAACGTTTCCTCTTTATATCTAATGGTTAATTATTATCAATTTAAGAATAATACAAATATTTTTGTACATCTCTAAGATGTGGTTGGGCACAGAACGCGGAGTAACCTATTACGATTATGAAACATCAAATGTTTTCCCCTTATTAATAACTAATATTTTCATTGAAATACAAACCCAATAATAAATAAATAATAATTAATCATTAAACAAATTTAACAATTATAAATGAAAATTAACAAAAAGATGATAATACGAACTGTAAACAATTAAACACATATTGATTGTGATTTGATCGACCGGAAAAATAAACTGTTTGTCGCTTAAAGACAATTGGTCAAAGTACGTCAGATCAATAAAGTAACAAAAGATAATAACTATGAATATTCACAAGTAGACATCGACTGGTATTCTGTTCACCTTCCAATAAAACTGCATATCGTAAAGTTTAAACAGACGTCTAAAACAAACTAAACTAGAGAATCCAATATGTATTTTATGGTGCTATTACAAATATTATTTTTATATTGTTTATATAATTTATTTTCTTATTTACGGAATTTGTTGTAATTTTTGGAACAAGATTAAAGTGAAAAATGATATCCTAATAATGTAACGCTGTATGCTTTCCATCGTTTTATAGTTTAAGTTATAATAAGACAAAATAATAATATATTTAACAAATGTATCAAAATGTACAGTGTGTTTTTTTTTTTTTTTTTTTTTTTTTTTTTTTTTTTTTTTATATAATATAAAGTTACCATAGACTTGTAGTCCATGCCATTTTTAATTTGTTTTATAATTATTATTTTGATTTCTTTTTTTGAGATTTTTGCCTGTGTATTCAGGCACACGTGTGTGTACAGTGTGTTTAAACATGTCGGTATTATAATTAGTATTTGATAGTTTTTATATATAACGTTTTTACTACACAGGATATATATATATATATATATATATTATTCGCAAAAGAGTGCGAGTTATTAAGTAATTAAACAGTTTTTGCAATATAAATTTATATTTTTACGACTTAGCAAAAAAAAGTGTGAAGACTATAAATTTTGTTACTTTGTACACTTGCAGTAAAATAATAATTATTATAAACTATTTTTTTAATAGTTAATTGACTGTATCAAGAAGTTCAAACTTTTCATTTCGTTTTATATCAACAAGGCTTGAATATGTTTATAGATAACCAAAAATACATATTACATACATTTTATTATTAAATACTTATATAGTGTAATTAATTACATTAAGTATTAATATTTAATGCACTATGTCCTCAATTTTTAATAAGAAACAATATAACAATGAAAAGAAAACAGACAAATGTTCTTACATTTGTATTACATAAAAATATATATTCTTCAAATCGAGGTTAAGATTAAAAGAAACGTAAAGATACTTTTTAAAAGTCATAAAATTCAATACAATGTTTATTGTAACTGTATTCTAATGTGTTGTAATATTCTCCTTTCTATGAGGATAGTCAATTATCATCATTATAACATCTTTGCCTAACGTTCAAGTGAAGAACAAACCGCAAATCACCATATCTCAATAGCTTTTTAGATCCAGTCACGAAACAGCAAAATACGTAAGAAAATACAAACATGAAGGTACAATAACTAAATATGTTGTAACTTGTAAAAGAATATTATATTTAATTAAATGATTATTATAAAATTAATTTTAAAATAGTTTTTTTATATAAATGTTATAAGGTATATAATAATATTATCTGCTGTGCCTTTTAAATAGATTTTTTATTTTACTGATTACTCCATTAGTCATTTGACGTTCTGAAAACAAGAGTATTTTGTTTAAAGCATACATCAATATATTATGTAATTCCATAGAGCACCGATAGATGTCGCTGTTCAAAGTTCTATATAACACAGAAAGAGAGCAGATGTCATCTTTATCTAATTGCAAAAAATAAAGAAGACTTCACAGAAATAAATCCATAAACATTTTGTAGAAAAGCCAAAGGGTTTCTTACTAATAATATGCATTAAAATAAAATTCAAATTTGATAGTTTAGGAGTATTTTTTATTTATTTATTTACCTTCACGCCATATCCCTTGCGGGGTAGCCAGAGACGACGGAGCGCCAAACGCTACGGTCTCTGCATACCTCTTTCGCCTCGGCCACAGACATCAACCTCTTCATACATGCCCTCCGGGGGGTCCTCATGCTTTTTACGTGACCTTCCTCCAGTATCGTAGCTACTGTGTTTTCGAAGGTCACTCGAGGCCTCCCCCTGTCTCTCTTACCGCTCAATTTTCCTATATAAATCTTTTTTACCATTCTTTCATCACTCATTCGTTCAACGTGCCCAAACCACCTGAGCACGTTCGTCTTCATTCTCACCGTGACATCTTCGCTAGTACCTGCCATTCTGTGGATCTCTTCATTGCGGATTCGATCAGCTAGACTGACTCCGCATATTCTGCGAAAAGATCGCATCTCCACAGCATTCATCTTTCTTACATTCTTCTTCTGTGTTACCCACGTTTGGCTGCCGTATAACAGCATCGGTAACAAAACTGCATTATGTACAGCCAAACGTGCAGCTAAGACCCTAATGCTCTTACTTTTATTTCATATTTTTTATTCGCATAATTAAATGAATCGAAAGGCAATCTTAAAAATATATAAGGTTATACATAAATAATTATAATTGACTTGAAATTATTGCATCAGTTGATAATATTGAATAAATTATACATTTAAGAAAAGCTTAACATAAAATACCACTTAAACACGGTAGAAGTTGGATCTTTTGCAAAACTATACTACTCAGATCTGTAAGATGTGTATATTATCAAGATATGAAGGACTGAAGTGAAGTTTAAGTATACTTAAGGCCTTTGACCGCATATTAAGATTTCGTACTGTGTCTGCGCAATTGATATTGCAAAAGACATTCATTCGGTTGCAAAACCCCGAATTGTATACGAAGCTATAATCTTGTGAGAACGGGCCATGGCCGGACGATTAACCTTCAGAACTATATTTGTTACGATATATTCATAAATTGATTAAGTTTGCATGTAAAATATTTATAAAAATATAATTTTATTTATTTATCTGTATGTTTAAATTAAACACTTGTACAATTAAAATATAATTATGAAAAAAAAAAGTAAAAAAGATGTTGTCAATGTCAAATGAAATAAATTGATTTTAATAGTTATCTCTGGCTACCCCGCAAGGGATATGGGGATAAGAGGCGTGAAGATAAATCAATAAATATAATAGTTATTTTTATATATATAGATATTGAATAAAAAAATATATATAAATGTAAGAATTATTAACTTAATATTTTTAATATGACACTCATTTATCAATTATTACGAATAACAAAATCAATGAAATGATATTCTTAGCATTATTGGTATTCGTTTAGTTGTAATTTTCTCAATTTCCGTGTTAGTTTACAATACGTGATTGAATTATTCATTACATTTAATGGTTATTATATTGTCTATAATAAACAACGGGAAGATCTTTATGATCTCATAGCCATGTATATTTAATATATAATTTTCTATGGACTAATGCTATCGCAATTTTTAACTCCACCTCTCAACCCTCTCTTACTTCACACAGCTGTTTTTGTTTAAATCATTATATTTGAAAGTGATTGATTTACAAAAAGTTGATTTAAAAAGAAAACGTGGATATATTATTATATCTTCCTCAATGTTCTAAGCCACGCATCAAGAGCATTTGAGGGCAGCAATTGGGTTTTGTGTTCACAAGCCAAGTTGCTTTGCTACTTCTTTGATACTTAGTAAAAGATTGAGAAAGCAATTGTGTTCTTTTATATATTTTAATGCAATAACAATGATGAATTGGAATTAACAAATAAAATATGTATTCTAGAAAACTTTATATACACATATTATAAAATAGAAACGGAGCTAGAATTTGAATATTATGGTTATTATATGTACAAATAAGATAATAAAACTTAAGAATTTGCTTTTTATTTGTACATTCTAATATCGACTGTAGATATAAACAAAAAAAAGGTTAGGTAGCTTTTTTATTGATGGAGGTTCTATAGATAAGAAATGGTAAAATTTGGCAATTACCCTTAAACTGCTTGATTAACACTAAACCTACCGACAATTCTTGTATACCTGTTCCTACCGCACGCCGTTAAATTAAAAGTTATTTTATTATATAACGCAGGTAATAATGGATATAACTAAAAGTGTATGTATGGAAATAACTAAAATATTATATGCCTATTCTAAGAATTGTCATGTAGTTTGATAACGATATTATAACGTTTAAAAATGTGTAAGTTTTACAAAAGTTTAAGAACGGTCAATTTGACCGGTACTTGTAATTTATTTCGGCCGGCCAAGCGAAGAGAGTCGTAGACCACAGCTAGCTTTCAAATAAAGCTTATTGTTTATAACGCAATCAAACTAATGTTAGTAATAATAGTTTATTGCTATTTGAGTTCACATCAAATATTTATTACAATTTACAAAGATGACGTTGTATTAAACCTTTAATTAATTATATTAAATACGGTATCCTGTGTCTTTTGCGGTTTAGAGTTATTTTTAGGTTATCTGTCAAAGTCATATCCTGTAATATTTGTTATAACAATTATTACAAACATACACTAAACAAATATTATAATAACATAATGACAACCGCTGTTTATGTTATTTTGTAATTTACGATCTCATGCTCGATCGTCTTGTCTCGACTCCATTGTAATCTCGACGACTTCACTTACGCCGGAATTATTATTTGTTGCGACATTTTATCTTGATGTTCCTTTAAGTAGATTTAATGCAAGAAAACCAAACTTTGAAAAATTACTTTTAACAATCCTGCTATATATATATATATATATATAGTGTTAATGTCTGTTAGTAAAGTACAAAACGCTTGTAAATTGAAAAATGTTAAACCGTTGTTTTAAAGTCGTTCGATTCAAAATGTGTCAATTAAAAAAAACCGTGTGTGTCAACTTAATACGAATAAATAGAAATACACACACATGTTAATAAGTAGCACACACACCAAAGTCAATATTAGTGTACATAAAATACCCATAGAATCGTGTTATTTACATAGAATATCTATAAATAAGAATGAAATAAAAAAAATATAAGCCTGTCAATTTTGTCAGAGTTAATAAAGGTCAATATTTCTTTGTCAATTATTAAACTTTAAAATAACTATTAGTAAAATAATATTGATGTTACATATGTTATTTGTTTTAAACCATAGTTAAGTTTGTTTGTTATTCTTTGTTGTTTAAAACGATTGTTAAGAGTTAGGATTTAGAATCTTGTATCTTGACCGGTTAAGATTGTTAGATAGCTCCTTGACATCATTTTCAATTGCAATGACTTGTAAATAATGGTAGTATAGAGACGAGACACTAGAGACGGCATCGCGTGCATACAACTTTACCTTTGACACCAACATTGATTTTGTTTTGCCTGAATGTGTCGTCACAGTTCAAAAATAAAGAGCGGAATGCCGTTTACATATTATAACATAATATGGTAAATAGTGTATATTGTTGTCAAGGAAATTGTTATTGCACTATTAATATAAATAGTTTCTTCCTGTTCAAGTTCAGTTAATAAATAAATATATTATTACGGAAATGTTGAAATAAGGTCATGAGATAAAAATAAAGTAGATAATTAAAAACTATTATATTATTATAAAAATAATTTCTGATATGAAGTTAAAAATTATAATAATATACTATTGTAAATTAATTGTAAAATTTATCAGTGCTTCATGTCTGTATACTATAAACAGCCCATTGTTGTCCTTTTGCCTGAATGTGACATCACAAACGTAATGTATGTTGGTTTCAATGTATTTTCGTCACGCCATCTCCAATAAAATAAAGCGCTTGAGCAAAATCGATGATGAATGATGTCTTTGTTTTTTATTACTAGTAATGTACTAACTGTTAAAGTTTAATAACACGGGTATATTCAGTTAATTGTGTTTTTACTTTGATATAGCAACAGTTCATGTTAGAACAACAATTGAAATGATTTGTCTTCCATTTCCAGCCGTGACCGGCTCCACGGATGGCATCGGCAAGGAGTACGCGATGGAGCTCGCTCAGCGCGGCCTCAACGTCGTACTCATCAGTAGAAACGTACACAAACTGAGGAGCGTCGCCGAAGAGATCGGTAAATACCATTGTAATAACTAATACGATCAACGTCACGTTATTTGTATAGTTTAGTACACATTGTATTTTTTTTATAGTTATATGGAGGCCTAACTCTGTCCTAACTAACAGTATAATAATATGATACTAATGTTCAGTAATCTTTCTTAATATTTAGTTTTCACAGTCCATATTGTATTATTGTGAGCCCTGCAGTAACAAATAATAAAAATAAAATGGCTATCGTTTGAATTCCTTCTTTACTTTCGATTTAAATTAGTGTGTTTAATTATGGTGTATGTAGTATAAATACATTGCCTGCTGTTCCTTCGCCAAAGTTACATACAATTTAGTCTTAATTTAAATCATAAATTACTAGAAAGTGTCTATTTATTGAAGTATGTATGTCAAAATTTGCTAAACCGTATATATTTTAAAAATTCTTATTTAAAAAGTAAATTATTTTTGTATTACAAGGGTTAATAACCTGGATGTAATCGTCTGTACATATATATAAAATTGAAGTGTCTGTTTGTGATTCAAAATTAACAGCTTTGCACTAAATGCATATATGAAAGTATACGCGGTACTTATACACACACACACACACATATATATATTCTGTCTGCCCCTTTGTTCCGGCTAATTTATAAAAAGGCTGAACCGATTTTAACGGAACTCACTGATATTATAAGGTGTAAATTAGGCTATTTTTATTTTAAAAACTATATTCCGTTCGAACGAAGCCGTTGGAACAGCTAGTATATTTTTATTGGAAGTATACAAATGTAGGTTAATATTTCACTTACATTATATTCGTTTCATTGTTTATTTTCGGTACCAAGGTTATAAAATATAATATATATTATATATTATATCTGTTAATTGGCTTGTATTAATTACAATTTAAAAATACGTAACTTGAATAAAAACAAAGGAACATTAAAAATTGTATGTGTATAGATGTTAAAACAGTATTGCATTTATTTATTTTAAAATAATAACTAAAATAAAATAGAAATAATGTTTGCATATGATAATTATATTATAATAATTAATTATTTTTGACCTTAAGATTAGATTTGTAAGTCGTAATAAGTGAAATACTAGAATGAATAATTTATAAAACTTAACAATTTGACGAGATTTAATTGTTATAACTTTTAATTTATCGCATTGACTTTTATTAATAAAAATCCTTGTACGTGTTAAAGTTAAAGTTGAAGTCAGATTAGATTCATAATAATTAACAATGGTTCAACGATTGCGTTTATAACTGTAACCTTTTAAATAAATTAAATAAACTAAGTTTAGGAATAGAATCGAGCTACTTTTAATTTACGACACATTGCTCGTATTTTCTGGTGATTAAGAAAAGTAGATTTCATTTATTCCTTAAAAAAAAGAAAGCAAGTTCTTTTTTTTTTTAATTGTATTTATTACTACCGAAAATCTGTCCAATATAATGTTTCGCTTCAGCGTACAGTTATATATTGAATAAGCGATAATAAATAAAAAGCGATAAGGCGTTTCACCTTATCGCTTACATAACATTTGTTATTGAATCCATTACTTACAGCTAGTTTGCTCTCATAGAGAATATTATTTTAATTGGTTGGATAAGAAAAATAAAATAATGTAAATAAATATATATTAAGTATTTGAGATATTTATTTATCCCTTCTCGTACAAACAAATCCTGAGAATACTTTTAACCGTTCTGACTCTTCCCTGTTGTTATTATTAATATTATTTTTGCAGAAAAACTGCACGGCGTGAAAACAAAAATCATTGTCGCAGACTTCAGCAAAGGGACCGAGGTGTTCCAGGTCATTGAAGATGAGCTCAAGGACCTGCATTTAGGAGTATTGGGTGCGTTCAAATATATTTATAATACATAGTTAATAATGAATGAGTCTTAATGTAATCTAATAAAAAGAGACTGTTTTTTGTTTCGACAGACATCTCATTATTTTTCATTTAACTTCAATTTACGCTTATTGTATATATATATATATATATATATATATATAAGTAATTTAATAATATGAACATTGTTCAAAACTGTGTGTGAACAATTCAGCAATGTTATTTATTTACAAATGTACCTACCTAACTTTTTTTTTCCTTAAATAATATATATAGAACGTAACATATGTTATATATAAACTGTTATGAAAATGTACTGAAACTGTACTGAAATCAGTCCGTGATCATACTTTTCGTATCTACCTAAGTAGAGATATATTTTAAACCAAGTATCACTCTGTAGGTTTTTCCCATGTGTGCGTGTTATCTCTTGTTTATAATATAGATATGTTTCAGTAAACAACGTGGGCGTGCAGTACGAGTACCCCATGCCGCTGTGCGAGCTGCCGGCCAGCAAGGCGCTGGAGATAATAACCGTGAACGTGGTGGCGGTGACGTCGCTGACCCGCCTGGTGCTCCCCGGCATGCTGTCTCGGGGCCGCGGCGCCATCGTCAACGTGTCGTCGGGCTCCGAGCTGCAGCCGCTGCCGCTCATGGCCGTGTACGCCGCCACCAAGGTTGGCTCCGGCTCCTGGTAATATCGGGAGTCGCTCCGCCCATCATTAACGCCGTCTGTGTCGTGTTGCAGGCGTATGTGCGCAGTCTGACGCTGGCGGTGCGCGCGGAGGTGTCCCCGATGGTGACGGTGCAGCACGTGGCGCCGCTGTTCGTGGCCACAAAGATGAACACGTTCTCCCCTCGGCTGAGGGCGGGCAACCTACTGGTGCCGGACGCGCGTTCCTACGCCAGGCAGGCCGTGGCCACGCTGGGGCGCGTGCAAACCACCACGGGGTACTGGCTGCATGGGGTCCAGGTGAGCAACACACACAAGTACACGTATACACACACGCACACGCACACACAAGTACACGTACACGTACAATAAATCTGAATAAGTTGAAAAGCTAAAAAATAAAAATATAAAATACATTCATATAAAGCTTATGAGTGACGATTGATCTAAAAAATTTAAATCTGTTTTCAATCTTGGAAAGGTTGACGTCTGGGAGGCTTATGTTAAATCTGAATGCAGTGACTTGAAATTAACCAGTTGAGAAATTTAGACAAAATCAATAATCACCAACAATTTGTAAATATCTTAAAGTAAATCTATTTATCAGTATTTTTATATACATTTGCTCTAAAAACATTGCTTTGAATGATCTTAATAATTTCTACAATGATTCCAGTACTTCTTCATCAAACTAGCGCCGGAGTGGGTCCGGATAAAGATCGGCGCGCGCATGAACAGAGGCTTCCGGGAGGAACACCTGCAGAGGCTCAGGACGCAATGACCGCCCGCGCCTTTAGTACAAATTATATATTATTACATATTGTAAATAAATTAAATATACAAACAAATTACTATGTAATGACTTTAAATGATTTCAAATGTTTCATACATTCCATTTAACGCGGAATAAATAGTTTTTATGGTTCCATTTTTTTTCATACTGAAGGTGATGGACCTACTATTACTATTTACTTACTTTTTTATTCAATCAATTTTCTTGTATGTATAAGGTCTAAACAAGTTTTTTCTAAGTAATTTATTTTGGAGCATCAATATTTTTATTTCATAAATTTTGATATTTTACAGTCCATCCTGTAGTCAGTTCGCCACACCTACTCAGTTATGTTGTTTTATTGTGATATTGTATTTTTAAGTAAAATATAAAATGGTTTTTTTATAATATATTTTTGGTCATTTCCTTCTATAGACTATTAATAATTAATATTACCAAATATTTAACTTTTTTAGATACGCAACAGTGTTTCAACCAACAGGTATTTGGAGTGAATAAAAAATTCGTGTTACGTAAAAGAATAAATAAAGTTTATTTTTTTTATTATTAATTTTCAAATTTAAAAAGTATATTTTGCAAATTTTGAAATTAAGTTAAAATTACTGTTTCATTTGAAACCTCTTTTCTATGATGACAGAAGTGATCCTTCTAGCTTCAAATTCAATTTAATGCATTTATTTCCATTATTATTTGCTAATCAACTTGAAGTATGTCTATTCTGTTTGTGAAATGAAGAACGTTTTAGAGTTTTGATTTCTTAATACTAGCTATCAAGATGGCTGCAATAACAGAAACTTTTAGAAGTAATTTGATGGCTAAAAATAAGAATACAACATCAGTATCTCCAGATATTGAGATTGCACTGGACCGCTTTCGGAAAGAGGTAAGCCATATTATAAAAAAATGAGAATCCTATACAATGAATGAGACACTTAACTTAGATTAACCTCGTCCAATGCCGAGATTTTAATTAAAAAGAATATAAATTTGTATAATTAACAATTTTTTGCTATTACTTAACGATGTAGTCAAATTCTTTTTTGATTGTTTTTGGTTCGGAAGCAGTAAATTAATCATGATATAATTTTTGCAAGTTACATTTTTCTTCATTTACAGATTATATTAGTTGATTTATACAATCTATTTTCTCTAAAATTTTAGTTTAGTTTTATGAGTTTTATTTGGTTCACGATTTTAGTTGCACGAAAGCATGATGACAGAATTAAAAAATCTAATAAATTTTAAAAATAAAAATTTATTATTATAGATTTTTTAATTTTTGTTGTAGAGTTGTTAAATAATTAAACCAAACTTCAAAGTATACATACAGATCAATTTTCGCGAGAATTTTCAATAAAATAAACGTTTAATATGCTGCAATTGGCCATTTTAATTGATTAACCAATCAGAGTAAAAGACGTCACACCTAAGTAAATAATAATAATTCATTCATCTATGTTGTCATATTCATCTTTGTTATGATCTTACTTTTAATAATTTTTGCATAATTTAATTAAATGGTTTGGTCTCTATTTATTGTTTTGTAATAACTTAAAAATCCAAGATCCGTCAACCACGGAAACATGTGTTGTTAAGGGAAACAGCTCCAATTTGGCGAATATTATTTCTTGATGTTAGGGCAGTTTCTTACAAGAAAAATTATAAATTTTTGCTCATCTGAATATCACATTATTTTAAATATCATGCCTTAAGTTATTTTTGAGATTAGCTAACTTAGAATTACTCGTAAATTAAGAAAGCAACTGTTTTTATTATCGCGGTGCTACTTTTAAGAATCATATTAGCTGTTTGTTTCACACAAATAAACATCCTTGTTAGTTATAATTTTTGTATATTAATCTACTTAATCCTACTATTTAGTCAGATATGAAAGAAATTCACATCAAACTAATGTAATGAATTTGAAACTACAATCGATGGGTTTTATTGTGTGAAATTTAGTCACTTATTTCCAAACAAAGAAATAGTGAGTATTTCTTTGTTTGGAGTCTGGTGTCCCGCAAGGCGGTATTCTCACCCCATTTCTGTTTTCGTTATTCATTGATTTCAGCACTAGTAACCTTTCTTCTTTTTACCATCTGTATGCAGACGATCCTCAAATTTATGTGCATGTGAAACCAGAGTTCATTGATTTAGCTATCACTAACTAGCTCACTCATAATTGGTGTTCAAATTTATTATCAATATTAATTCTAATAAATGTCAGATTATTTTATTGCCAGCTAATACAGGCTAGTCTAAGTTTAATAGTCGTCACGCACCTGTTATGTATAACAACACTAATATACCTTTCATATCATCAGTAAAAGACATGGTTCTTCATATAAATAGCACGCTTAGTTGAAACGTTCACGTAATCGAACGATACCGATAACGTATTTAATAAATTCTTATCGGCATGAAACTTTTTATCCAAAACTTTGTTAGTGCAGTCACACTCATTGACTACGCTGAGGACGCTTGAACATCTTTTTTTTTTTTTTTTTTTTTTTTTTATGGAAGAGGAGGGCAAACGAGCTGGCGGGTCACAGATGACTTGTGATTACCGCCGCCCATGGACTCTTGCAACATCCGAGGATTTACAAGAGTGTTGCCGGCCTTGTAGGTAGAAGTAGACGCCTTTTTTGAAGGTACCCAAGTCGTACCGATCTGGAAATACCGCCGAAGGGAGTTCGTTCCACAAGCGAGTGGAACGTGGAAAAAAGGTCCTTGAGAACCGCACAGTGGAGGATCGCCACGCATCCAGGTGGTAGGGATGGTAAAGAAGTCGATGGCGCGCTGTGCGGTGATGAAATTCGGCGGTAGGCATCAGATCGTATAGCTCTTCGGAACACTCCCCGTTGTAAATGCGGTAGAAGACGCACAAAGAAGCCACGTCTCTACGCAATGCCAAAGAGTCCAGCCGTTCGCAGAGCACCGGGTCCCCGACAATCCGAGCGGCTCTCCGTTGTACGCGGTCAAATGGTAGAAGCTGATATTGGGGTGATCCGGACCAGAGATGAGAACAGTAATCCATGTGTGGCCGGACCTGCGCCTTATAGAGCGCAAGTCTTTGGCCAGGTTTGAAATACTGCCTCGCTCTATTAATCACTCCCAATTTCTTCGAGGCCAACTTGGCCTTGCTCTCCAGATGACCACGAAACTGACAATCGCTCGAAATGTCGAGACCCAGTATTCTGATACTTGGCGAGGCAATGAGGGGGGTGCTCTCGAAGAGCGGTGATACAACAAATGGGGTTTTCTTTGTGGTAAACGCGCAAACTTGTGTCTTTAGGGGATTGAACTGAACGTGGTTCAGTTCACCCCACTCAGAGACCATCCCCAAGGAAGTCTCTATAGAAGACACAAGTTTCTTTCGGCACTCGTCGACGTTTTCCCGAGAGAGACCTGCACGGCCGGAATATACCGCATCCCCAGTGCTGTCATCCGCATAACAATGTATGTTGGAGATATCCAACATATCATTGATGTGCAGGAGGAACAGAGTTGGGGATAGCACGCAGCCAAGCCCGTGAACGCTGGTGTACCCCAGTACACCAGCGTTCACGGGCTTGGGGTCCGAGCAAAAACCGTCGAGAACGACCTGTATGCTCCGCCCAGTGAGGAAGCTAGTGATCCACTTGCATAAACTCTCGGGAAGCCCATAGGAAGGTAGCTTCGAAAGAAGCCCCTTGTGCCATACACGATCGAAGGCTTGCGCCATATCCAGACTAACTGCCAGACCCTCTCCCTTGCTTTCAATAACCGTTGCCCAACGGTGAGTGAGGTATAACAGAAGATCACCAGCTGATCGACCATGGCGAAAGCCATACTGCCGGTCATTGACCAACTGGTGATCCTCGAGGTACGTTAGGACCTGTCGGTTTATGATAATCTCCATTATTTTGGAGAGAAGGGAGGTAATGGCGATAGGTCTGTAGTTAGCTGGGTCCGAGCTATCACCTTTTTTAGGGATCGGATGGACAAGGGCACACTTCCATGAGACCAGGTAAGGTAGGAGTGCCGAAATAGACGCGTTAGCACTGGAGTCAACTCAGGGGCACACGTTCGTAGCACCAGTGGAGAAATGCCATCCGGCCCACTCGACTTATGAACGTCCAAGGAAAATAGAGTCTGCCTGATAGTTTTTTGCCGAAAAACTATTTCCGGCATTGAGCTCTGACACCGCGGGATGATAGGCGGTGTCTTCCCTTGGTCGTCCAAAGTCGAGTTGGAGGCGAAAAGAGTGCCCAAGAGATCGGCTTTCTCTTTTGCCGTGTGGGCCAGAGAGTCATTCCCCATGTGCAACGGCGGTAGGGACGGCTGGCTAAAGTTTCCCAGACTGGCCTTTGAAAGCGCCCAGAATTTGCGCGTTCCAGGCGGGTACTTTGCCAGCTGATCCCCAATTTTGACGACATGCTTGAACTTTGCTCTAGCGATTTGCCGTTTGAAGAATCTGGAGGCACGGTTGTATTTCCTCTTCAGAACTCTAAAGTTCGGATCCTTAGTGACTAACGCATTGGCCCAAGCTTGATAAGCCTGCCGTTTGCCAGCTGCTGCAGCCCTGAGAGACGCATCAAACCAAGGCCGCGATCTGCCACCAAGTGGTACCACAGAGCATGGTACAAAAAGTTCCATGCCCTGAAGTATCACATCAGCTACAGCCGCAGCGCAGTCACTAGGATCGTTGGAAGGGAAACAAATCGGCCCCCATGGGTAGGATGTAAAAAAAGACCGCATTCCATCCCAATCCGCTGACTTGTAGTGCCAAACGCGTCGAGGCGCAGGTCTTGTGCGAGCTGGGCATTCAATGGGCACTACACTCCGTACCAAGCAATGATCAGAGGACCCTAAGGGAGCCTCGACAGTGACTTGGTACTTTCCGGGATGTGTAGTCAGCAGAAGATCCAACAAAGAGGGCGTGTGGCTGTCCACATCCGGTAGACGAGTGTGCGTCTTTACCAGCTGGGACAGACCATTTGTCACAGCAAAGTTAAACACAGATCTCCCCGCGTAGTCGGTTGCATGTGACCCTAACCATTCGGTATTGTGCGCGTTGAAGTCCCCGAGGACTACGACTTCGGCGGAGGGAGTCTGAGAAAGCAGGTCGTCAATCTTCGCTTGAACGTGGCCCAACAGTTGATCTGTTTGTGCATTACCACTATGGGACCTGTAGAGGCACGCGTAGATAGATCTGACGTGATCGTTCATGTCCACGCGCAGCCAGAGCACGGACAGGTCCCGACCTTAAAAAATCTGAAGGCGACGGTAGCAGATATCCTCCCTTACGAACACAGATACCCCGGCGTGTGGTATAAAATGATGTTCTAGTTTATACCCGGGGTATGATAGGTACGCTGTGTCGCTAGCTTGAGATATCTGCGTCTCCGTCAAAAACAACAAGGCCGGCTGCGCCGTCTCAAGGTGGTAGTGGACGGCGTTTAGGTTCGAATGAAACCCCCGGATGTTACAAAAGTCCACATCTAGAGTGGAGCGGGGTGCCGCTGTTTGCCGTCGTTTGCCCTCAGAAAACACAAAGTGCGATACTTTGCCCGCCCCAGATACGACGGGCAGCCCGAGCAAAATCCGACGATCATTCTCCCGATTTTGCTCGGGGAGGGGGTCCCCGGCTTCATCAAAGCCGGTACCCTCCTGGGGTATTTTTCTTTTGGGCATTGCTTTCATGTTTGGCGGGGGGGGGGGGGGGGGGGTTTGGGCTACCGGATTCTCTCACTTACCGACGGAACATAACCAAATGAATTTGGTTACTACGCGTCGGTCTTCTGTGAGAGGGTGGTCCTTCCCCGGTCGAGCCAGCCCAATACGAGCTGCAGTCAGATAACTACAGCTAGGCTCTACCACCTAGGAAACATCTCTAAATCTAATTTAGATAAATTGAATTGTCTTCGTAATAGTTACATTCGCTTAATTTTTAATCTTAAAAAAAATTACATCTCGCTGTACTCCTACAAGCTTTAAAGGCTACCTAGCCGCAAGAAGACAATCTAGAGCTTTATGTTATTTACATAAGATGTGTATATTTTGTTTGTTTATTCTCTATTATACTCCTCGATTGTGTTTTCCTGCTAAATTTTTCGGTTGCCTGATACAATGCCTCAGAGTGTGTACTTGTGTATATGTCTTTGTACAATAAAGAATATTAAATAAATAAAGTACCTATTTGATAGGTGTTGCTATTGATGTGTTTTTGCACAGAGGAAATACACACCTCTTATAAACTCTGAATTCATTGACGTACACAAAGATGTGCAATATTTTTTTAACTTACTTCATGGGCCATACTCAATGCTATTTTTAATTAGGTGTGACGTCATAAGCGGACGCCATGATACCTCGGATCGTTTTACCGCTTAATTTGAAGTAAAAAGAAATGCAATTATACACATTAAATAATTGTTAATTGTTGATTTTTTTTTCGGTAATAGAACATGTGTACTTAAAACAGAATTTCAGATCTGTCATCATGCCTATTGTTGCAGATCAGATTTCTGAATCAGCACATGTTAAGCCAACATAAGTTGTGTAATTTTACAGGAGGAATACGACTTCCACTGGTCCTTTGAATGTTTTAATAATTCCTTGCTCTCCCTTCCCGATAACATCCTTTGGAACTCCTTCGTCTGTGTTTTAGTACTCGCGGCCATTATTGTCGCGTCGCTGGATTGTAATAATGCTTTCACAGAGATATTTGAAGTTTTTCATAACGTGATCTACGGTATACATGTATTAGGTCTAGCCTATAACTCCTTGGTTCACTTGCACGAGGCTAACTTAGATATTTGTACTCTATGTAAGTGGAACTTTACATATAAAACAAACTATTGTATTGATGATGAAAAAACACAATTTGATGCCTGGATTACTTTCAGTATCTTTTGTAATCGATATATTGACGTTTTCTCCATATTTCTTGATAATTCCGAATATATTGCTGTATAAACTATTTTGCTATTACGTGAGATTACATCGACCTCTCAGATATTTATGTAAGTGAAGAGATGAGTTATTTTTAGCAGCTGGTTTATACAATATACAGTAATATGACAATGTTATATGTCTAAACATAAAGTATTACATTACATTATTAGGGGCTTTGAGTGATCACAATCTGAAAGGCAGCATTCTTGGAACAACTCTCAAATATAGTTATTTTTTTATGATTTTGCGCATCACCTGGGTTCTCATCTGGATAAACTTCGATGTGGTAAGTCAATATGTATTAAGATTATTTCTCTTCTTAGCCACGTCTCTAAATAATAACTATAACTATAGATCATGATTGTCTATAACTACCTCGTATTTAGTTGAGTGTTACGATATTTTTTTTGTTAACCATCTAAGCTGAACTGTTTATTAGTTGGAGAGCGATAACATTTTAAAATCCAACCAAAAGAGTTACAACCTGTACAAAGAACGAATACCAGAATCTATAAGGTTACAAAACCAGGCACCCTGGCGTTTTCTGAGCGCTTTCTACATTGTCAACAAGATGTTCATTCCGATCGGGTATATTTTTATAACAATAAAATTTAAACCCAATAAAGTTATTTATTGGTTATTTTATATTATGGGTTTCGTATTGTACTTTTAGGCCATCAGTTCCACCAAGAAACGATATAGAGCGTCTTGCATTTTTAATGGTGATGATAACCGGATGTCTGATGGTGACTGGAGCCGCTGTGGCATCACTGTCGCTGGTCATCAGTATTTATATGAGGCCGGAGGAAAAGTTTCGGACCAGATACAGGCTTATTATGAAAGAAATGGTACTATCTTATACAATACTTAAATTGTAGGCACACCCGGTACTAAAACCTGGTTATTAGTTTATTAATTTCGAAAATATTTTCTATTTCACATATCTATCGATTGATACCAACATTTATTGAATACATGTTCTCGTTCCATTTTGTTAAAAATAAATTTTTCCTTTGCTTCTAGCAAGAATCGAATGTGCTTCCGAGCTTACGAGAAAAGGTCGAGACGTTTTACAAAATGTATTGGCATAAGCAGAGGGCCGTCTCCACTGCACAACTCATGCCTATTTTCCCACCTTCGTTGAGATCTAACATTTATACCGATATTTATTTCAAGGCTACACAAAAAGTATAATTAACGCAAACGTTTCATTTACGTTTATGAAAAGAATATTAATTTATCATTCAATTGTCATAGTGCCGTATTCTTCGAAACCTGTCATATCAGTTCCTCTCGGAGTTGGCAAAGAAAACAGAGACAATACACTATATCCCCGGGGATGCTATCATACAGCGGAATCATAAGAAGTCATCAATTATTTATATTACATATGGTGATATCGAAGTATGTGTTCACTGGGAGCTGTCAAATACGGTATTTAGTATTTCTTATATATATAAATTGTTATACTCTTAATTCAGATGCTGACGGCAGAGGACGACAGCACGGCCATCCTGCGCATGATCCGCGGCACGGTGCTGTCATCGTGCGCGGGCGGCGCGGCGGCGTGCTGTGCGCGCGCGCACGTGCAGCTGCGCGCCGCCACCTTCTGCATCGCCCACGTCCTGCACGCGCCCGAGCTGTGGCGCGCCGTGCTCAGATACGGCCAGAGCAGCGGACAAGGAGCTATTATACTTAAGGCGTTCAATGTTAGTTCTCTTTTAAGACATGCTTAAGGTTTTTTTGAGTGGTCATAAATGTCTTGTATTAATGTATGTTTTTATGATTAGAGTCATTTTGAAAATGTAAGAAGACATTACAATCTACGGGATCGCGAAGAAGTGAAGTAAGTTGAATACAAAAAATCTTTGGAATACCTTCACGTAACAAATCGACTTACTCACTTAATCGACCCTAGTGTGGGGTTAAAAGTGAAAATAAAACTTAAATATTATAATATTACAGGTACAAAAGCAGTATTTTGAATTTTAAACGAAATCTAATGAATCTAAAGGAGTCGAAAGATGCAGCTGGAAACTTACAATTGGCGCAGACTGATGTAATGATAGAAATAGCTGGATGTTATATAATGAGGAATGTAGGTGAACTTAGTAAAAATGACAAATTAGATGCTTACTGTTCCGAAAGCCTATCTGTTTGTAGCCAATGACTTATTTGTTTAAACAAAAACTCATAACATTTATTTAGATACGTATTATCCACATTAGGGGTTTGAACATTATCTTGATAATGGTAAACATTAACAGCGTGCAGATGCGTCTTTGACTGATGAAGCGGACGCTATATGTCTGCGACCGACTTTCCCCTGCATCCTGCAGCCGCGGTCCTCGCTGCAGGTGGCCTGGCAGGCCTTCGTCACCTGTCTCATCATCACTGTTTGTGTTGTCAGTGTTTTTATGCTTAACTGTCATGAATATTTTATAAATTCGTATATATTGTTGTGTAAGGGCATTAGTCGTATGAATTGTTGATTATTTTTGTATTTTTTTTACAGACGCACCCGTATTTTTTAGTCTACAAGCAACATGTGCCCCTTCACTTTAGATTCTACGATTACGTGGTAACCGTAATCTATGCACTAGATCTTATGGTGCACCTGTCCACTGGCGCAAATGTAGAAGATGGTATTTAATATATATTTTGCCAAATTATGTTCAGAAATAATGTCACGGTACTTAACAGAAAAATAAATTTTTAAAATTATAACATTAAAATATATTTTTTTCAAAATCAGGAGTGCCGATTACTCTCGCTCAGACGTCCTCCCAACAAGCTCAAAGCAAGTGGTTTGTTTTGGACGTAATCGGTACTCTGCCCATCCTGGAGATCGTCCGTGATGGATATTTTGCTGGACTTAATAAACTGTTGAGATTGCCTAAGGTATAATTTTGATACTCGTTCTTCATATGATGCAATGTTAATCATTTCTTACAATATCCATTTTTAATTATTGCTAAACAAATTAAACAATACTTTATATTTAAAGGTATTTCGTATGCTTAAAACTGTGGAGGAAGAATGCGTGTATCACAGCAATATGGTGAGATTCTGTTCTTACGCGTTATTGCTTCTTTTCGCTTGCTACCTATTGGCTGCGCTTCAACAAGGATTTATGTGCTTTCAGTAAGATTTATTATAACATTCTGTCATGGAACAATTTAAATACTATTACTAGGCCACTTAGTATTTAACGTAGAAAATAATTTACATTTAGATTCGGATATTGTCTTGTGTCCAACTTTACCCATTCTCCTTTTTGGGAGAAGAAATCCCTCGACACAGATACTGTGGAGAACAGACTAACATTTGGACTGTATTGGGCAATATCAATGATTACTTTTACAGGTAAAGATTATTATAAAATATATAACAATTTTTTTTACAGTGGAACTGTAAAACAGTTTTATGTTTTTTTTTTTAATAATAAAACAACGCTTATAACATACAACACATTCCAGCACATTTGGAAACTTGGGGCGTCGAGGACTGGAGACACGTCTTGTACACTGTCTTCGTTTTGGAGATATGCGTGATCTTGTACATATTTATTGAAGCAGTCTACTCTGCTACTATAATGGTCACGTCTGCTTTAAGGTAACTTTAGACCAAATTATAAACAATAAAAATGGAGTCGCTCGTAATCCGAGCTTTACATTGTAGAGAAGATTATGACGCCTGTATAGAAAATGTTACCAAGTTTCTTGTAAGAAAAGGAGTGGAACCGATATTGAAGCAAAGATTTATCGAATATCTACAGCTCTGCTGGTTTACTGACAAGGTACCTTGTTGAATTTATCTTCTGACGTTTTAAACACTAAACTCATGGCGTTTCTTGTAAGCCAAATTAAAAACGAATTATAGATATACACCATAATTATTTCGCCGTATCCTGTAACATTTTTTCTCGTATCTTTTGTGTCATTACTGTAAATTACACGCGTTCACTTTTCACATATACTTGTGTTTTAGCAGTCAACAAAATTGATAATATTTCTTCGTTTAATCGCTAATTTTACAATTAAATGACTAATATAATCTTTTAACAAACTACCAATAAGATGTCCTACATATTTATTTATAATTCAAGGCGTTTTCAATGATCAATAAGAAAAGTTCGATATTCTACGATCTTCCGGCGCACGTTTATCAAGATATTGTTACGAGACAGAGGAGTAAATACATTTTGAGTATACCGTTTATGAGGGTAATATAATTTGTTTTTTTATAAACGTATTGTCTTATTACTTTGGAAGCGTAATTGTCTTCCAAAGTAATAAAATTTTCGCTAACACCATCCGTACAAAATGATAATAATAAATCGCAAGTTCGAGTCCTGTTATAATTCTAGTCTAAGTAACATATGCAAGCTTAATGTTGTTTGTGCTTATGCGTTATCAATATGATAATACAATAACTTAAAAGCTAGTTTATATTCGTAGTGGCTTCATAAAGAGGACTTGAAAACAATATCATCAAAGGCGCGACTGTTTTGTGTATCACCAAACGAAATAATATTGAACACAGGAGATATGAGCAATGAGATGTACGTCATCAAGCAGGGTATTTGTGAGGTATAGGGACCTTAAAACCTTACATCTTAATATAAAAATGAATTAACTGCTGTGTATTCTAAATCTAAAAGAATGGACTGCTTTCATGTGGTTTCATTAATATATGACCAGGAACATTTAGGTGTATATAAATTTAATAAGTTTTGTATTCATTAATAAATATAAATTTGCTAATAAGCACACATGAGACAAGAGCTATATGTAAACAATGATTTAGATATTGAGTCCTGTAACTAAACAAGTTGTCGGAGAGGTGTCATCGAGAAGCCACTTTGGAGTTCTTGAATGTCTTTTGCGTAAGAAATAATTAATTATGTACTATTTAACAATTAATATGACCAATAGAAGTACAACATATGCTCTGGATTTTTTCTATTTCAACTCATTCAAAAATTAAGATAAGATAAACGAACTCCTCATATTTTTTTAATGATCACTCACAAATTTAAAAGAGAGTATTTTTAAATTTTTTATGTCTAACGGGAACTCATCTCGTCAAATAAATGTTTTATATTTCTCAAATATAAGCCTTGTATGTCTTTTAAATTTATATAAAACTTAAAATTCCAAAGGAATACCAGCATTCTACACAGTGCGCGCTGCGACTCATGTAGAACTGTTTACAATATCTCGGAAACATCTCATCAACGCTATCGATGTTCCGAAAATAAAAGATGCTATAGAATTCTCGAAAGAACAACCGGTAACTTTCCGTAACACATTTATAAATATTATTTATTGATTGATATTGATATGAATTATTAGATATATGTTATTTTGTGGTTTAAAAATTAAAACTTTTCCAGCAATACCCACGTCTTCAAATACGCCGTAAGCCGTTTACGTCATATCGACCTCCGGAATCTCCTCCGAATATGGAAAGATTTCGCTTGCCGCGAAAATACGAGCAAGATTACGCATTTCTTCATCCTTTCGACAGCTTGGGCTTGCTGTCTGTTCTAAGGCATGATACCTTCTTAACACTTAAATGCCAACACTTCTAACGTTGTGCACCAAATTAAATTATGGCTGGTACATGATTGTAGCACAATAGGCCACAGCACAAGAGGCCCTTGCAGGCGATATCGTGATGAACGTATTAATATCGACTTAGGACTTACTGACATTCGTATTCTATTATATATTTTGTTGCTTTCATTATATTTCGTTGATTATTTTTATATTTTATTTACATAAATATGACCTGAGTAGAAGATTGTTAGTATATTAGTGTATTTATTATTATTTCTATCCAGCTTTTGTAAACAAATCGATAACTTATATGTAAGTTGTGAAGTTATCAAATAGGTACACTGATTGATTTATTGCAACGATAATATTGTGTATATTAATTTCAACTATCCCAATTAAATATCTTGAATTTAATTTATCAACCACATCACAGGTACATTTTCCCTCGCTTCACCCTCCGTCCCGATGGTCGTTACCTGGTGCGTTACGAGTGGTTCCGTGCTGGTTCTGCGCTGCTGTCCGCTCTGCTGTTCCCTGCCTACACATACCTCGTGCTGCAGTGGCCCGTCCTGTACTTTGTCGCCTGGCTGCTAGACTTATCTGCGTATTTCGATATGTCAGTCGTCAATCACGACCTAAATAAAGTATGAGATTTTGCTCAATTTTATGTTTTGTTGCCACTTATTACCTCCTTTTTAGCTTTCAAAGAATGCTTGTCGGCTATTACAATGATAAAGGCATACTAGTCTACCATCCGTCCAGCACGGCAGCACACTATGTGAGGGGTGCCTTTATTGTAGATCTCTTCGGGTGTCTGCCCTTAGAACGACTTGAGTCTTCTTGGAAAGAGTCCTTTCGTAAGTGGTATAATTTTCATTACTAAAATTTAAAAAACACAAATGATATACTGTTAATACTATTTTATTAGAGGGCAGATACCGCGAGGCCCCAACTAAGCAGTTTCTTATGCTTAACCGCCTCCTGCAGCTGTACCGCACCCCCGCTGCGCAGCTCGGCCTCGCCTCTTTCATCCGCAGAGATATACTGCTGGTGTTAGTATAACACTTTAAATTCATTTATTTCTGCTGGATTTACTCTCTTTATATGAAAGTTTCTACTTGTAAAATATTAGAAATTACTATATTATACGGGGGCTGTTCTGAAAATTCTTAGGCGCTCGCTATTCAACTCCCCGAAAGCTGGAGGGAGACAAACTTCGCAATACCACTTATTAGTAACTGTTCTACGATTTTCAAGTTTAAGTACTGCTAGTGGTCCCAGTGCGAGCAAATTTTGTAGATAAACTATCCTGTTCAAACAGCCATTACGTGCATTGATTCCATTGCTTTTTTGTGAGAGGATCGTTGACCCTCGCTTATAAATTCAAATTCAATTTCAAAATTCAAAATGTCTTTATTTACGTAGGCATTTACACTTTCGAATTGTCAATTATTACAATCCAAAAAACGGTCAATGTAGTCAGTCCATAAGTAAGCTACCACCGGCTCGGAATGCTGCTCTGTTGAGAAGAACCGGCTAGAAATATATAATCATAGAACATCACAACTGAAAAACTTATCGCGGTATGTCCATTGTTACAAACAAGAGTGAAAGATAGTCTTTACAATTATTAAAAAAAATAACTATACATAAGTGGCTAATGATTTTTACTTTTAAGGACTTTTGTAATGGAATTAGTTGTCAGTTCTAAATTTTTTCGGGAAAATGGAGATTATATTTACGTTGTAACTAACAGTTTTCGAAACAACCCTTAAAGTTATTTTAATTGTGTGAAATTTTGCGCTCAATGTGTTAAATACATTAGTATATAAAATCTTTAATAATTTAGAATTAAAGCTCTTCCGCTATACCTGGCTCTACTCAACGTGCTGACATGTTTTGTGGTTTATTTCTCCGTCAACATCTATTATTCCTCCGAGTCCAGCGATTGGTTGATTGTGCCTATCTCTGATCGAGGTGGCTCGTGGATAAATCTTTTTAAAAGTGCTTGTAAGAGTTTGAATAATTACTTATTCTTAATACAATGTTTTAAGATATTTTAAAAGCTAAAACTTGAATATTCTTTATAGATCGTTTTAATGTGACGGAAACGCCATGGAATCTACATCTGGGTTCATACTTCTGGGTGGTGTATGAGACAACTACCACGGGTTACAGCAGCTTTAAACCGACTAACTTTAATCTCATGAGGGTTCTCATCGCTGGGATGATAATTGGTAAATCACCATTACAAAAACTTCTTAACACTAAACCTACCGACAATTCTTGTGTATCTGTTCCTACACCACGTCGTTAAATTGACCGGTAATTAAAAGTTATTTTATTATATAACGCAGGTAATAATGGAAATAAATAAAAGTAAAGAGTAGAAAATATTATATGCATATTCTAAGAATTGTCATGTAGTTCGATAACGATATTATAACGTTTAAGAATGTGTAAGTTTTACAAAAGTTTAAGAACGGTAAATTTGACCGGTACTTGGTAGGTTTAGTGTTAAGTTTGACTTTTCTTCAGTTCTTTTCTTCAGTTTTTACTTCTGTATTATTTTTTTTAACAGGAGCGCTCGTAACAACATATTTCTCGGTAAAGATAATTAGTATGCGAGCAAATGTTAACAAGGATCTCGCGGCGTTCCAAGAACACATGAAAGATATATCAGTTTTCATGAAGAAAGAAAATCTGGATGCAAATCTTCAAAAGTACATTCTTTTAGGATCTTTTACTCTAAATTAAATACATTAGGGGCAGTAAATGTAATTGTAACCCTTTTTATTTTTATAATTTTGAAAATTTAAGACAAGTCCTGGCACACTATGACCACAACTGGGAGCGTATGAGTGGCGTCGACTACCGAAACGTATTAAAGTTGTGCGAACAAATTACATTACGCACTGATGCCATTTTACAAATCTACGGTCCTACTTTCACCAAGGTGCTTCTCATAAGAAATACTGAGGGTGTATACAAATTGTTTATTTCAATATCATTTTATTCTGCAGTGCCCAATCTTGAATAAATGTGACGTGTCCCTATTGCGACTCATTGGACGCGCCGTACGAAGTTTCTACTTTCTCAAAAATACTACAATCATCCAAGAGGATGACGTTATTGAAGATATTTTTTTCGTCGACAGTGGATTCGTTGAACTTAAGGACCCTAAAAACGAATCGATAGTAACTCTTGAAAAGGGCAGGTACGATGAACTTGTTCAATAATATTAAACAGAAAAAAAGTGAGAATAGAGAATAATCCTTGTTTAATGGGATGTCTTAGAAGTACAAGATATGATGGAGATAAAGTACAGAGGGCAGATACAGAAAGAAATAAAAATCTACCTAGAATCACTGATCATAATCTCAACTTTCCAAAAATTTAATACTTCTCTGTTCCTAGTATGTTCGGCAACCTATCACCGGCGGGAACCCTGCGCAGTCCTTCACGCGTCTCGACTGGCTCGTCGGTGCACGTACTTCACATCAACACACACGTGTTCCTCAGCATCATCACCGATTTTCCTGCCGTGCAAGCGCTTTTGAAGACATATCGGCCTAATGGCGAGGTTTGTTCTAAAAAACATGCATGTTGTGTTGGGAACATTGGGCAGGATTGTGCCAGTTTAATAAAATCATTACTTCCGACTAGGGCTACATAAGCGGCGTCCAATCCTTCATTCCGATCTCTGAAGAGAATTTAGTTCTTTCCTCAACTGCAATTCGTACCCGCGGGATTCTCGGCTACTTCAACGTCAAACAGTCCATTGCCAGGATCTACCTCATCGTCGTCTCCTTACTCTGCATCTATGGCGACATCTACAACGCTGGATTCCAAGACAACAGACCGCTCTTGATACTAGCTCTGTATTTACTTGACTTTTGTTTCATGTGGAAGTTTCTGATACAGTACTTCTTGCCGCAAATCATTGATATAGATGATAACGTACTAAAAACTCTATTTAAGGTTCGATTGCAGTAAGTTGATTCTTTTATTGTTACTATTTTATTTATTTTAATTAATTAGATTCAATTGTATGTATTTCGATAATAAATATATAGTACACGATATTCTGAGTGGGTGAAAAGGTGTCGAGTTATTTATAAAATATTTTTTTTTTATAAAATTCGAAAAAAGATATAATAAAAATAATGAAAATACTGATGGATGATTATAGAATAAAAAAATGGAAAATATTGAATTTTTTATTATATAAGTGTATGAAAGGCAATAAGACTCTAAAATAGAGTTTATTTTTATCTAAGTGTAATATTTTTATATCTTAATATATGACATACCAAAAATAGGATGCCTAAACGAGTTGCTAATATAATTGTCGCCTATAAAATAATTTAATGGCAATATTATTATGTATATTATATACAAAATATATCGTGATAAAGATTATTTTGTTTAGATTTCTGAGATGTGAATTTAATTACTTATTATATATTTGATTACTTTTAGATATTTCAAATATGAATTCAAGTATGATTTAATATCGTTCGTACCAGTCGAAGCTCTCTGTTTGTTCAGCAACAGTAATCGCGGGATGGTCTTTTCTTGGCTGCGGTTGAACAGATTATTTCGGATCGTGAGTGTTTGTTATTTCAGTTTCCTGTTATCTTATATTACTATGTCGAAATGTCTTGTGTTGTCTCCATTTTTTGACGTTAAAGCCAGTAATTGGAACGCAAGATGTTTAAACAATATTGATGTTATATTAATTAATTGTTTACAATAATGCTAATTATTTCGAGAAAAATATATATATATTGTAAAAAAATTGTTGGGTAATCTCAACCAGGTAACGCTGTACAAGTGTCTGAAGCAGCACCACGAGCGCATCTCCGGCAACCTGACCCTCAGCACCACGGCAACGGTTCTGGTGTGGTTCACTCTCTTCGTGCACACTTCCGTCAGTTTGTGGTTCTTTATAGGCACCCTGGAGGAGAAGAAGGCCCAGGGGTCCTCTTGGACTTACAGTGGTCCGTAGTTTAGACCTACACATTTTGAAACATTTTGTTACCATAAAACAATACAAATTTATTACCTTACACATACAATTAAAGGAATGATACTCATGAAATGATAACATTTTTATATTACATTAATCACGCTCCTGTAAAATCATTTATATTTATACTTAATGTATCTTTTTAGAAAGCTGACTGAGGTAGTAATAGTAATGAACTATCATGAGTATTGCTAAATCCTCCGACTCATTTTAGATGATGGAGATCCTTGGTGCGACAACAACTATGTGTGCTCCTTGTATTTTATACTAACCACCTTCACGCAAACCGGTGTGGGAGATATACTGCCGAAGAAGCAGTCTGAGGTGATAAAACTTATTTCCTCTAAACTATATAGTTATCGGCAACTGGAGAGTATTTTAATTATAGGTGATATTTGTATCGTGTTTCCAAATCATCTCCACTATGATGTACATGGTGTATGTCGGAGAGCTCTCCAACATCATCCAGTATCAATCCTTCCGCTCCTTTAACTTCTACTCCAGCTATCTGGAATTACAGGTAATTTAGAACATTTATTAATTTAACTACTAAGTAAATGTGACTTATTTGTGTACTCACTTAATTACTTATATGACTTGTATATGTATTTAAACAATTATTGTCATGTATACATTCTCATTCACCTCATGGATTTAACCTTCTTCTTCAGGATTAGTTACTTTTCTGAAGTAACGGTACTGTTTCTATTAAGTATATATAAAGTCTTCTGTTACGTGAAAGTAAAATTGACGATATAAATAATTTCATCTCCTGCCAAATGTTTCGAATAACCAAAGTGCTTGTGATTTGGAAATACATTAAATCTAAAGTACGCTCATAAATCTTTTATGAATCATTAATGTTTATATTTTATCCAGTTTGATGTTTTTATAGTTAAAGTAGTTAAATAGTAAAATTTATACTTTAACATCCGACATCCCGATTATAATTATTCATAAATTATAAACTGTTGCAATAAATTCTCTTTACACAAACATTTTGTTTATTCAAAGTTACCCTTCACTTATTATTTTTACACATCTTTTTTTATTATCTACTCTATTAACTTAGTTTCTGAAATATATATAAATATTTTTTAATGTATATATTTCTTGTTCCATCAGCACTTTGTCTTATAACAATGTTAACATGTAGTGGCAGCGATTTTAAAAACAGAATTATATAAACAAATAGATCAGATAGAAAAACTGATAAACTTACAATAAGTGCTCAAATCACCTTGTACTGTTTGTATCAGTAATACTTAGTCTAAAATTGTCAGAATTTTATTTGAACCTGAATGTTAGCTTAGCTAATAGCACTAGCTATTGCTTGTGACTCCTCTTACAATTTTAGACTCTAATTTTAATAATGCAAATTATAGTCGATTTTTTAACATCAATACAATATCTTACGTTATGAAATTCCCAAACAACTTTAAACAAAAGTAATATATGCTATTCTATACTATTTATTATACTCTTTATACGTAGACAGTTCAAAAGAAAGATACGACGGGCGCCAACAGACCCTCAATTTCGACTCGCTGCGCTCGCGAAATGTCGGGTGCCGTTTGCATATTGAGCGAAGGAAGCCTGCGCGAAAAAAAAACGAACAGGGGGACAGTACAATTCGATTAAAAACATTCTTCGCGCGTTTTTCGTAGTAATTTTTTTTTCCTATTGACTTCAATGAAATATCAGTTTTTTGACGATTATTCTTCAAACATTTTTAATTTTTTTTAATTATCACCTAATGCGTGTCTTTTTGATTGCAAAATTTCATAATTTTCCGTGAAGTACTTTTCGAGCCTATTCGTGACAAAGAATGTGAAAAGTCTCCAGTAGAGCGATCCGCTCGCTTCGCTCAATTATTAACCATTTTAGGCTAATTTGGGTTAAGCATCCTTTTTCCTCCAGGAGTTTTTAAAGAACAACCGAGTTTCGAAGAATTTAGTATCTGTGGTAAATAAGTATACTCTTCACTTGTGGCGGGAATCACGAGGTCTTCAGATCCCACACTTCCTCAAAACTGCCCCCAAGTGCCTCAAGTTACAAGTAATGGGCGCCGCGTACTTAAAACACTTGAATGAGGTTAATTTATAATATAAGAGAATATTTCAGTAGAATCATATTTTTTACGAATAATAATTCTCTAAAAATTTTATCAATGTTTCAGAACACAATTTTTAAAATCTGCGAAACTGCTTTTCTTCGACAACTAGTAGGATTTTTTCAACTATATACTTTTAACGAAGGTGAATAATGATAATAAAATGCACGAGTAAATGATATAAAAAAGAAGACAACCTTTAACGTTATAACTGGGAATATTTTTAGAAATGTACGTTGTGAAGGAAAATGAGATAACAGATTCCATGTACATCATACACTCGGGACGTGTGGTAGAAGTCTCCGAAAACACTAATTATATAATTTCTTACCACTCTGGAGACTATTTTGGGGAGGTTAATTATATACGTATTTTATTTTATATAAATAGCTTTATTGCACCTTTTCACTTGATTTTTATACATGGTATGGTTTTACACATAAAAATTAATTTCAGTAAAAATTAGATTAACTACCAAATAGTTACACAGATATAATCTATAAAATTATTTTTATCTATTTAGTTACAGGGGCTAGAGCATGATGTACCATTTACGAAATCGTATAAAACCGTCATTAAAACTCAAATTCTAGTACTACATCTTAATGATTGGCAAAATTTACTAGAACATTTCCCTGTAAGCAAGAATCTTATATACAAGAACATGAAATTTGAACCTCAATCAGATGATAACGACGATGGACATAACGGTAAAGATTCTAAAAGCCTAAAAGAAGAAGCACGCAGCAGTTATCAATCTAATAAAAATGAGTCTAGTTCACCTAGTGCTGCAGCGCTGATTGAACAACAGACGAAACAATCGGACAACATTGAACCATCTAGCGTTCAGTTGCAAGAAGATACTCGAACGTTACCAAATGATCCTCTAGATGATATAAATGAAGGGTCGAAGGAAAGATTAAATGTTAATTGGTCTCCTTCAGCAAGTTTTCAAGATAAAAATGCACACGCTGAAAACGAAGAAGGAATATTAGTCGAGGAACCAAAAATAAACATAAACAAACAATCAATTTCTCCGAAGACGAATCGAAAGAAGGTTAAAAAAATAAAGTCAAGTGAAAATCACTTAGCTCATGATGAATTTAAGAGTGTGGAAGATTATATTACAGAAAAACACGGTACATTCTATTCTGGGTCGAATGATAATGAAATACGTAGTAGGATAACCGAAGTTGCTTCCACATCTGGACTGAAAAAACGAAAACCGCACGTGAGGTATCAAGAAGGACAAAATACGTCTCAGTCATCCGAAGTACACGAACTTAAACCTATTAGAGATTTGTCCGTTGATAAACGAAATTTAAATACATTAGATAGTGATATGCCATTAAACATTAAAGAGTCCGACTCCTCCACAGAGAGTGATACTCCACGTAAGGAAGACAAGTAAACATATATAAGAACAGTTATCACAAACTGTTTGTTCTTGTGTCTTAAAATATGTCATTATAATTTCACTAATATAGTAATATACTGTTATAGTAAATAAATTGCTTTTTATTTCTCTGATCTCAGTATATATTGATAAATTTTTATGGTACGATGAAATAATTCATAAAATCAATTATGAAAAAGTTTATAGATTATAGGGTCATTGCTTATGTACTCGTAAGATCAAGAATGTTGAAAAAACAAGAAGTATAGATAAATATTCATCGTATAAACATTTGGTCATGTTCAGGCATCAAATCCGGGAGCCAACAATTATGAGGAACATCTTTTTGAAACTAGCTCAGATATATTTACAGTTAAAGCTACAGGTTTACAACACATTAATTATAGTAATGAGTCGAACAATTAAAGTGTGACTGATTGCATTTGAGACAATCTGTCACGTGAGAGTGAACCATCATTGTAAACTGTTCATTCAGGATTGCCGCCATACCGCAATTATGAATTACTCGTCTGTTGGATAGGGGCCAAATAACAAAACTATTTTGGTTTGCCGTTAACAGCATTCGGCGGAACAGAGTCCAGGTTTATTTAATCTATTCTTGTATTTTTATTATTTCAATTCGAACATTCGGCCATTTATCAAATTGATGCTAGGTTGCCTTTAAAATAAACAACGATTTTTATACGTCTTTTATTGAAGACATTACCGTTAAAAATAATCACTTTCCAAGTATTAACAAGTTTGCAATTATAGAATAAAATTAGGGATGGAATAAAAGAGTCAAATAAAAAAACATCTTTATTACATATTTCACTTATTTGATAACGATAACATTCAAAGATGAACTGCACACAAACAAGTGTAACTACATGCTGTTAAGTTGAAGTACGTGGTGTTAAGTTGTCTTTCGTTAAACATTTTATTTTATTGGAATGCCCAGCGCCGTTGGTGTTTTCTAACTATATTACTTAACGTGTTGTTTACTTGAGCTTGGCCGGATGTTCCGAGGATATTTTATAAATGCTTGAGTGTATACCGACATCTTAAAATAACTTAATACTAAAATTACGGTTTCTATAATTATTAATTTTTATAGCGATTATCTATCCGCCACGACATTGGTCTCTTGTGGTGTCTTATTCTGGTTACATCTGCAAAGAAATATTAAAAATATAGTTCATTAAACAATCCTGTATAAACATAGTTAAAAATAAAATCAATTGTATTGCTTTATTCGTATTTTTCGAGACTTGGCATCGTTTTCGGTTATTTTTATTGAACATAAAATATTCAAAGCAATGACTAAAAAAATACATTAATACGTAAATGAGAGTAATAAAATAAAGTTCCAGATGTCACTGAGAATTTGAGTTATAAATATCTAAAAGTATTTACGTATCCAGCAACAGGGAATATGACGTGTGTGACAAAAATGTGGAGCTCGCGTGTGATTGCAACAAAAAGATGGTGGCAAAAGTTTTGCAGAACAAAAATATATTCTTTTCTTCCAAATTGTCTCTTATTTTTACTTTTTTTTTGTCTATAAAATTAAAACTGATAAACATTAATAAAGGGTGAAAATCTTTTTTCATCAAGAAATAGGCAAGCAGATAATATTAAATTGTATATATATTATTATATATTATATAAATGATGCCTTCAATATACACATCTAAATAAAATTGTTATGTCTGTTTGTAATTCAAAATTAACAGCATTTTACTAAATGTATAAGAAAATATATACGTTATATAAAAAAATCTATTATTAAAATTTGTATATCTATCTTTTCGGTCCGACTAATCTGTTAAACGGCTGGACCAATTTTAACAGGAATTTCACTGGCGGATATCTGGTGTTATAAAAAGTAACATAGACTACTTTTAGTTTAAAGAAATATATCTGCACGAACAAAGTCGTGAGCACAGCTAGTATATAAGAACATTTCAAATAAGTTCACATATAATACACTCCACAATATGAAATTTAAAAATAAACAATTCTAACAATAAATTACACGGCCACTTTAAAGCGTCAGTCATAATTAAAAATGATTCCATCGAACAAAAATACATTGTTTAATTTTGTTTTATATATATTTTTAAAACAGTCGCTCTCGCGTCAATCTGAGAAATATATAATGATTTATTACATTGTCTTTTTTGAAAATTGGCCGAGATAATTAACGTTCTCAACATCTCCGATATTTCAACAAAGCAATGGGAAAATGCTTTGAACTTTTTATTGTTTGTTTATAAAACTTCATTGTTAGAAGTAGGTAAAGGTCAAGATTGGATTGGAGGAAAGTCATTATACAACTACCGAATTGATTTTACTTTGTATATTATAGGACAGCAAACAGACAGAATTGGTGTAATAACTGGTAGATTTTTGTTAACAAGTGGGTAGTTTTAGATTCGAGTAAGTAGATATAGAGATAGAAGGAAAAGGAAATAACATCCGTCTCTCTCTAATCGAAGCATAACTTTACATTGATCTTCTGTAATAGATTGGAATCAAAGTCGAGCCAGCCTATTTGAACTGCTGTTCAAATTTGATTATATTTTTACGACTCGTACATAAAAACCGAACGACTTCGAACTTTTGTTAGCTTAAAATTAATGTTAATTACGTATTATTTTTAAATAAAAACGAGAAAACAATTTCATAACACTTAAAATGTCTACATACGATGTGACACACATAACACATTGGACAAACGAGGTGTAAACAAGACAAAAAAGTGATATATTTCTGTAACGTCAATCCGGTATGTTTACGTGCCACGGGAATGTTATCGTTACAGGCGTCTTTTGGCAAATGTACAATAAGATATCATATATATCAATATGATTTTTATATTAAACATTTGCTCCGTCGTTTAAATTTTCGATGGAATTACGTGGATAATTTTAGACAGGCGAATGTTATGTTTTCTTGAGGAGACGCAGGCGCCGTGCTCATTTATAGATATGCTGCTCCTGACTTGGGTTTCAGTGTCATCCCGTGAAATGATATCATCGTGATTTCATGAATCTGACAAATTTGTTATTTCAATTTTAAAATAGCACGAAAAAGCGGTATTCGAGGCACGAGTCATTAGAAAATTATCTAAGAGACAAAAAAATGTATATTCAAAGAAGTTTTGTTAAATTGTTACTAGTTTAGATGTCTATAACAGGATGCACGATTATAAATTATGATTACCGTTAAATTTTCTTATTAAGCATACAAGTTATATGTAGTAGTCGTAGAGTATTAGTATAATTAAAGTTTTCGATAAAATTGAAGGAAATTACTCGTTGATTACATGATTGATAAATGGTCTTCATCATTACTAGCAACGCGCATCCCAAAGGAAATTATTACTGAAAAATTGCATCAATTTGTTTGATTCTGAATTTTATACAGAAATAATAATAAGTAAAACATTTTAAATAGTGGTTAATAAGGTAAAAAATATTAATGGTTTTAGTGAACATTACGTCTTATCTTCCCTCTACGAAATCTCTTGAATATGCTATTTAAACTTTAAAGTTACATCAAAGAAAATGAATTAATTAGATATATTTTTTGTTAATTTAAAACTTTGATGGTCCTGAATATTTTCTGGAGAAATTAAAGCACCTCAAAACAATCCGGAGTAGAGCAGCCAGAGGCTGGCGAGGAGCAGCACCAGGATGAGGTAGGTGGCGATGAGGTTCGTGGTCTCGTGGTTGGGCATCTTGCGACACGCTCACTGGACAAGGGGCTCCAGAAAACTGGCTAGTGACACGAAATTGTCTCCGGCCGAGCGCGCCTACACCACGCCCCTATCTCACGCCAAATATCCACATTTATATACATGTATGTAATTATAGATCTGTCGTTACGATCAATTCGAAGGTGGCTCTGATAACAATGAAAACAAACGGGACTTGGAAGTCAAAGAGAAGGCAAAACGACTATGTCACCTACAAACAATATATGTATTGTTTAATTAATACATTTTTCTACCAGAAGGTCATTGTAGCTAAGATAGCTACATCGCCTTAAAGGACTATACATACCCTATATAGAAAAAATATTAAAGTATCTACTTAAAGCTTTAGCTCCAACACTGGATCACTGCACTTACACGGACACTAGAAGACCGCGGAATAAAGCAGCCACAGGAAGAAAAGAAGGATCACAAGGATCATGTAGGTGGCTGCGAGGTTGATTGTCTCCGCGTTGATCGGCATCATGGAGAAGTGGATGAGAACTGATCAAGGAGATCCTCGCCGGGCTACTGGTGCGCGTCATCAACCAGGGCCGAATTTATTGCAAGGATGTCTCAATAATTTACAATGCACGAATAAGTGTATGTGGAAAAACAAAACATTGAACTGATACATGGTTGTTTTGGTAGTTTTTGCTCTTTTTATTAAGTAGTAATTAATATTTATTTCATTTATTGATTTCTGAAATATTTTCTTATATTCAAGACACTTATCTATTGGTACATTAACAGACGTAAAGATTAAAAATATTTTTTGGAAGTCTTCTAATTTTCTATATTACGTATAAGCTTTGTGCATTTATTTTCATTACTCCTGACATCAAAGATAATATGTGACGCCCACGTTAAAAAAAACTGAACAAATTGTCCAGCCGTGACTCACATATAAAATACACGTTACATAACAAGCAAGCATAATTATTGTAAGTAAATACACATTAAAGTTGGACAACTTACATTTAAAAGGCCGAGTAGAGAAGCCACAGCGACACCAACAACATCAGCAGTATCAAGTAGGTCGCCACCAGGTTGGTTCCTTCTGAACTGGAGATCATGTTTAATCAGCTTCAAAGTCTTCTGTACAATATCCCTGTGACCTGCGGCGAACGCGTTCCCTACACAACTAAACCAATGACAAAGAACGCCAAACTTTTTACTATTTAGAAAGAAATTTTAAACTTATATTTTCGGCTTTTGGCATCGTTTCGAGATTAATTACTTGTCATAGTGGCATTTGCTGCGGGAGTCTCCCAATATATTTGTTGTTTTAATGTTGTTTCTCACAAATTTAAGTCTTCAAGTCATTGCCTTCCTTTTGTTTTCTTTTTTGTATTTTATTTTATTTAAATAATTTATTAGTTACTATGTATTATCAATCAAGTCATATCTTTTAATAAAATCTTAATTATGTAACAAGTTTAGACCAATACTTTTACCCAATTGCAGACGATTCTCAGTACATAAAAAAAAGGTATTCTCTGTAGTAATGGTTGCATTTAAAACTCTATTACCATATTTTCAAGTTTAATCTCAGGGACTGGAACGTCTTTCATATGTTTAATAGATTTTATAATTTTATATTTTACATAGCATGGATTCTCCAGCGATATATAATTCTTCAGTCCGTCCCTGTGAATTCATTTCTGGAGATTGATAATCTTACTAAATCCGTGAAGCTGGAGCATCGGCCGCGGCTACATCAACAATCACTACATACTATATATAGTCAGTGTTCAATATTCAATTAGTTAAAATAAATAATTCAGTTAAGAATACATTTAATAAAGGCGTTAAGATCGGATGTGTGTACCGTGTTTGGTTTTAAAATATATCAAAATTAATTATTCTTAAAACAGGACAAAACATTTTTAATATTAGATAATAGAAGTAGGATTATATACATAATATTCGAATTCATATGACCTTCAATTAATTACAGCTTCACTACTCGTTAAATTAATTGCAACACGAAAAGATATCTTTAACTTCAAATAGAATACTACCAACACTACTGCGACATTTAGAGTTCTACATTGATCAATTCGCTTTTTCATAACATACTCGTATTTTATTCACAAAACATGGGTACTACATAGAATCCATTCTGATATGTCCGCTAAGTTGCACTAGTCAAGGCATGCGAAATTTACAATAATTATTTATACTAAATTAATTCCACAGCCATTAAATGTCAGTAGTTCAAAAATATTATGACTCTATTAAATAAAGCGAGGTAAAGACAGTATTATGACGATTATCATTAACAACTCAGATAATATTCAATATTCAAGGAATCAATAATTTTCAGTTTACGATTTATATTCTTTGCATGAATAGTAAACTTTTCTTATTAGATAGCCACCAGCTTCCACCACTTCATCTACTAATTATGTTTCTTTGTATTATACTCGATATCTTTTCTAATAATCAAAAAATATTATGAAACGAGATTAATTTTATTTCATGTAAAAATAGAACGAATTTTCATATACTTTGTTAGTTCTAACGTAAACAATTTTATTGAAATTTCCGTCGTTAAAAAAAGATCGTGAGTAAAATGCCCACATATCTTATACTATAATACCTACTTATGTTTTAAGCATTGGAACAACAAATTTTATAAGATTACAAACTGAATGAGAAACATAATAATAATTCCTAAATATTTTAATTATTTTATCCACTCCAAAATTATAGTCTATTGATTATATTGTATTCTTCAATTCTGATCTGAATTATACAATGATGGACGCGAGTGAGAGTGACGCGATTGACGTAAATACACACAAAATTACATCTTATATATATACTAAATATAACAGTCAATGCCGATTTGTACGGTGTAAAGTCCGTACATTAATATTAAACTATATGAAAACCCGGCGTCACTCGGGTGTGTGAAATGTGACTCATAATACAGAAACTTTTGCAAAATGTTGGTAGATATTTTTGTAGTTATCTGCCGCTCTGCCGCCGCCAGCGTCGCTGTCATGGCCAGCACGGCTAACAGCAGAGACATTACAAAAAAAAGTCATCTGTTCAAAGAACATTGTTCATTCTGCACATCATTTTTCTACTTCTACATATTATCCCTATAAACTATTTACTGTTGTCGAAGAGTTTTGTTTCTGTTTGTTTGTGCTAATTAGACGAATAATATTTTTTTTGTGCTAAAAAAACTATTCTTCAGATCATTTGCTCCAAACCAATCGTTTGATTATATCTGTGATAAATGTGTATGAACTAATTTATTACTAAAGTGGTGATTGTGAATCTTTTGTACGATTAGATATTTTTTTAACCCTTAGTAATGAAACAACTTAATTACTTAAATGAATAAATACAATTTCATCCACGTATGACATATTTTTGAAATAATATAAAATACTGATCTTCCGTCTTCAAGAACTTCAGATATTTCTCTCCCGAAATATGTTTTTTTCTTAGTCTCAAATACAAATTTTCATACACACTTCAATACGTTCACGTCTGACATTTTCGAAAAAATTTCTTAGCAAATGCCTATCTCTTATAATTAAATCTATTATCAATATTTTTCCTTTCTAAACTCAGTAACTTTGTGCGTATTATGACCATTGATAGTACGGTTAAAGGAATTTACTAGGCATAGATTCGCTTTTGATAGTTGCCCACGTTATAATAGTTTTTTTAGCGATACCTGAACAGTTTTTAGAGGGCATTTTAAAGGTATTTATTGTACCTTTATCTATTGTAGGTATAGATAAGATATTATATTTAATTTTGAAGAGAATGTAATCCTAAGACGATAGATCCCCATCTTTCTTCGACTTTTCAAATGTCTTTGCAAATATTTAAGAAAATATAATATGAAAAAAATATTCAGTTCGTTCTTCACGATACCAACGGTCATTAATCGTTCCCAGACCATTGCACTCAGTACATATTCAATTTATTTTTAAATCTTAAGTACATTATCCGTAGCTCTGGAATTATTCCAATAATATCTCGGCTTCAGGCATTTTTATATTTTAGTGCTCGCGGATGCGAACCGACGACAGTAAATAAGAATAACCTTCTTGTTCTGTTCAAATATTTTTTTTAATTTTCCTCGTCTTCTTTACGGTTATTAAGGCTATCAAAGAATATTCAATTAATTTAATACACTAATAAAATATATCTGTTAACGTCAACTCATTCTGAAGGCAGATGGGATCGATGTCTAATATTTTTAAAATTATTATTTTTGTGAGCTACGAAAGTCATTAATTAAATAAATAGGTCGGACAAAAATACCGCGAAGGTATCCTTTTTGTAGAAATATGTGAATAAAAATGAGCGTCTTATATCATCATCATTCTTTTAATATTATATATATATTATAAAAAGTGATTTTTGTTTTGATTCACAGGTATTCCAGCAAAAGTTATAGCCAGCATATAATTATGAGGCCTTTATATGATACCTTTCTATAAAGAATAATAACGGTCTATAAACAGCTAAGTAATCGAACTAAAATAGATCGACAGAATAAAATAACAATATAAAGGTGTTTTGGAAATAAAATGTAAAGAACAATGGCAATTTTTTACCTGAACCTTTTATGAAGCGTCTAAAAACAAGACCAAAGCGAAACTTAATTGTATCATTTAGTAGTTTTTTACACGGTCTTAGATTTACGTGGGAAAGCCACGAAAAAAACTTTTATTTAATAAGCTTTTAATTTCGTTTTTTTGTGCATTTCCGGTTTAATACAATTAAAAAATAAAAAACTATTTAAAATGATAAATAGCAATATTAATTTTTATTTGTTGTAATTACTACATAATAAAGAAACTAAATAATTGCGTTTGTTGTATGTATTTAACTATAAGATTAATCAAATATATTATTACAGGTCAATTTAAATGACTGATAACTGACTAATAGTTTGACTGACTTTACAGTACTGGAAGCCATTTTAACTAGCTTTGCGTGGTCTATTTACTTTTACGCTGTCATCGCTACTTCTGTGCAACTATTCATTCTCGGACGCCTTCACGGATTTCGATTGTCTTTCTGTTCTGAGTGTTCTTTTATCATGGATAGCAAGCGCAAGCACATATTGTGCGTGAATTGTAATATTTGCGTGAATACTCTTCGCCGATATCGGATTTTAGAACAAAACACAAGTGTGTACGATGCTCTGCAACTCGATTTATCCACAAATCGTAAGTTCTTAAAAATGCTATTGCCCGTGTTTATCCCTAAATTATATTAAATTAACTCGTTATTTATACTTTCAAACATAATTTGTTATAATGCGTTAACGCTTATTACAAATTACTTTCAGATAACTGATGAGGATTATGTTTGCGAAACATGTTAGAAACTTTTAATAGATGCAGGAAATCGGAATCTTCAACAGAATACTGGTAATGAACCACAAGCTGGACCGACACCAAGTCAGCGTGGTCATACCAATGTTTGTATTTTATGCGGATGTTCCCTCATACAAAGGCAAAATGAGAAAATATTAAGAGATAATCCCTCTGAACTACAACGGCAGATGATAGAACTAATTAAATGCAGTAAGGAACCACATCAGGTGTGTACATCTTAGTTTAAGTTCTGTTTTATGCTATTATTTTTATGTATTCTATACACATTGAACTTATAGGTTTTATACTTTCAAAATGTTTGTTTGATTTTATTTATTTTAATATCTAATCTTCTTACAATTATTTAGATTGTGAAAGTTACATAAATACATTTATATTATAAGTTTAATTTACCCTGAATAACATTAATCCTAGATATATGTTTTATATGCTAAAATCAGAAAGATTTCTTATATTTCTGCCAGGTAACAACTTCAGACAATGTATGCTATTCCTGTTGGTTGCGAACCAAAAGAGAGGTCCTATTTCTATATATGAATCACCTTAATGAATTAAGAGTTGAAGAAGCCATTCAACATGGGGATGATGATGCCTCGCATACTTAGCCACCTAATGAGCCTACTGTTGTGGAGTATATCTCAATGCCAATGTTGGCATATCTTTGAAGGACAACCAATCTCATGAAGATCCACATGAGCAAGATATTGTCAGGCCATCAGGCATTCGGAATACAGAGAATGGAACTATAGCATTACCAGATTACAGGACAGCCGCCAATACTTGTAACCATTGCCTCTTTCCTGGCTGCAATAATAATGATATGCAGTGGTTAATATATTATGTAATTAAAATACCATCTTGTTTTATTTTTACTATAAATACCTATATTAATTTTTTTTTTCTTTGTTTATAGACTTACATATGTCTGTCCTATATTATCCTTATCTAAATAAATGTATAACTACATTTTTCTAAACAAAATATATATTTTTTCACCTGTATACTATACTATATGATCGCTATAGAATAGCGGTGGTCTTGTCGATTGGCGCTGCCTATACGATGGTGTTCGCGGGTTCGATAGTAGGCAATTTGCTAGCACGCATTGGACCATCGGCTATTAAGCTGCGATTCTTTTCCTATCTGGTGAAAGAGGCCTATGCCCAGTATTGGAATGTTAGAGGTTGAAGCTTAGTAAATAGAAATAGCTATCTGACATATTTGCAAAGAAGAAAGATCGATTTTCTTATATTTAGACAAATATTATTCATTGTAAATATATATTCGCGTTAATAAACGCGATAAAATCCGTTCAAGACATATTCTAACCCTTTACTAAACTAATAACTAATATTAAAAACAATTTAGGAAATCTCTTACGTATTTTTTTATGTTTGTATAGACTATAATTACAATCAGTGACAACTAGTATTGACAGGTAACCTCAAATTATTGTTAAACAAAAACTGAAATATCTTTTTTTTGTGGCTTTCTAAAAAAATATTTGTTTCTGATTAAGCTTATGCAATGTTACCCCTATCGTTTAAATATTTTTTTATATTTAGACGCTTCCAAAAAATGTCAGGTAAAATGATGTATGGAAAGCTGCCATTGTTCTTTGTCAAAGACAAATATATTATTTTAATTATAACAGGTAGTTTTCTTGAACTAAAACACTCTATAAAATGTACGAACTGTAAACAGTACAGAAATGTATACAAGTACATGTGCTGTAACATTCGTTTACTTTTATAAATTACTGAAGTTTATAATAAATAAAATATAACTACTAAAAAGCTATCAGTTGAAGTGTGGAAGATATGCTTTAATGGCAGACTTTGTTTTCGATAAGTTGTTCTTGAAGGAGAGGTTCCGCAGAAATGGTGCAACAATAAAATTGTACTACGTTTAACACAAGGGTGAATTACAAGACTGCAACGCCTGAATAAAGAATACGTCACCCAGTATAAAAGTATGGGACAAATTTATTGAAAAGCGACTTCCTGAAGAAAGTAAATACAGAGATCATATAAGTATGCCTTTGTCAATTGTAGGAAAAATATAGACGTGCGCAAAAATATCGCGATATTTGAAAATTTAACATTTTTAATCTATTCTAAAAATGATATTGTCAAATTGACAACTGTTAGTTTTGACAATTGTCATTATATTGCCAATTTCTGAAGGAAGTCAATACCGTACGTGAATAACTAAATAATATAATTTCGCCATAGATATGCTAAACATATATACGTAATACGGCTTTCTGTCTAACTATTAAAGTTTAGAGTGAAGTGATAAACAAACATAAGTAAGATTATAATATGAAAATATACTGTTAATTGATGGGTGATCGGCAGCGAAATTTACGAAGCGAAGAAATGGCTACGACTAGCACGGCGGTGACGACAGTTACTCCACAGTTACAAGAGGTAAATACTTACAGAAATTTTACAAAAACAACCTTATCAACAACGTAAATGAAGTAATACACAAGCAAACATCTAATAGTTTGAACACTTAGTTCTTGGATTTCATTCGTAATGGCCATCGGGGTGGTAAAAGGGGTTACTTTCAAGATGTTTAAGAGATCTATGCGTATTTTATTGCCACAACAATCAATTTTAAGATCTTCGTATTCTACGGAATGTAACGGTTTGCTTAGTGATGTAAATGTGCTAGATTTATCTCGGGTTATCGCGGGCCCGTTCTGTACGATGACACTAGGTGATCTCGGTGCGAATGTTATCAAAGTAGAAAGTTTGGAGGGTGATGAAGCCAGGAAGTGGGGACCCCCATTCATTAAGGATTTCACAGACTCCTATTATTTCCTCTCTGTCAACAGAAACAAGAAAAGCATTTGTGTTAACTTAAAACATCCAGACGGTAAGTTCAACCTAAACAAATTTCTTTATTCGACTTTTTAACATTGTTATTTATTTAAGAATATTATGTTAAATGTTCCAGGTAAAAATATAATATACGACTTAGCAAAAAAATGTGATGTGGTTGTTGAAAACTTCTTACCGGGGAAATTAGATAAACTTGGTGTTGGATACAATAATTTGAGTGATATCAACCCTCAAATCATTTACTGTGCAATAACTGGCTTTGGACCAACCGGACCCTACGCTAATAAACCAGGGTATATATTGTTAATTTAATATTATGTATGGTTTTTATATAATGTTCATTACGTTTACACATTTTAATACATTATTACCATACATTTATGCAGGTACGATGTTATTGCTTCTGCTATGGGTGGTCTTCTCAATGTCACAGGAGAACGAAACGGTAACCCAGTGAAAGCAGGTGTCGCTATCACCGACGTCACAACTGGCCTGCATGCTTTTGGTGCGATCATGACAGCGCTATACTACCGACAGAAAACAGGGTGTGGTCAGAAAATAGACTGCAATCTGTTTTCAACACAGATATCGAGTATGATTAACATGGCCACTATTTACTTGAACTGTGGCATTGAAGGCCAGAGATGGGGCACGGCACATGCTAACCTCGTGCCATATCAAGCATTTAAAACAAAAGACGGAGATATAGTTATTGGTACGGGATCTAACGCACAGTTTGCAGATTTCTGCAAATTAATTGAAAGAGAAGATTTAATATCCGACGAACGATTCAAAGATAATGCCGCAAGGGTGAAAAATCGTGAATTGATAATTAGTATTATAAGTGACATAATTAAAACTAAATCAAAAAAGGAATGGACAGAAATATTTAAGAACGCAACGTTTCCGAACGGTCCAGTCAACACCATGAGAGACGTCTTTGATGACGAGCACGTTAAAGATATTGAGCTGGTAAAAGAATTACCACATCCAAAGGCCGGGACTGTAAAGCTTGTGGGACCTCCCACTGTTTATTCTGAGGGTGGTAATTTGGCTCGTTTTGCACCACCGACCTTGGGTCAACACACTAAAACAATCTTGTCAAACTTTTTAGGTTATAAGGATGAAAAAATAAACGAATTAATGGATAATAAAATTATAAAATAAAGCAAAATATAAAGTTTATAATATTACTATTTTATTTTGCGTCCATACATTTTTTTCAAGTGGCACAAACATTTTAAGATAACTTTAATCAGTGTGTTATTTATATTGATAATTTTATCTCTGCAATAATCAAAAGACAAATTTCAGTCTCCGATATGATTATTTACTGAATATAAATAGTTTTTAGTTAAATATTATAACAACTTTTAAATGATTACTTAAAGGCACAATTGTAACCAGTTATGTAATAAATTGCACATTAACGAAATTTTTTTTTTATTTCCTTATATTCACATCAAAGGAAGCATTCCTGATCTATCCTCAGAATTCTATTTTTTGTATTTACTATAGCTCTGTCTTTATCGCATTTTAATACATAAGAACTTGTATATTTTAAGGTGAAATTGTATTATGACGTCATGTATTACTTTATAACAGTCAAAAATCAATGTATTTAATGCTTCATTCTATATATTGTCTTTATACATTTGAAATATGCTAATTAAATCCTTTCATTTGATACCCCGCGCGGTACTCTTCAAAGATTTTTTTTTGTTTTTATTCACAACGTATTGCCTCTCGACGGCTCCATATTGGATTAAGGGTGATGTTACATCTAAGAACAATTGGTCTGTACACTTGTCCAGGGGTTTGTCATATTAAATTTAAACAGACACGCCCGAAAAACATAGCCCTCTCTTTAAAATTGGGCAACTGCCGGCATATCATATTTATGTTCCTTGATAATCTTACATTTATGAACGTCAGTTATTCAGAATTATATAATTTTTATTTTTTACGTTGTTCCGTTTGTCTCTAGGAGTCGGTGGAGCGCGTGGCGATGATCACGCTGAAGCCAGCGCGAGCTGCGTCTCGGAAGAAGGTCGTGTGGACCGAAGACACCGTCGACAACGAACACATGAACAAGAAGAAGTCCAAATGTATGGATAATGTTTATTTACTAATTATACTAAAGCACTGAATATTAAATAACCATTTGTCTAATTATTTATTGTCTTAGTTTTAGAAACTCACTAATATTTTAATGCTAGTTCGCGACTTAAGACTTAAAATTGGCGCTAAATTATTATTATTTTTTAATTTTAATATCATGAACTTTGTAAACATATAAAATTTTGATAACTTTACCATTATATTTAAATATTTATAAAATAAAAACGTAGTTTTTGACTTAATACATTAAATTAATGACTATATCAGGTTGCTGTATCTATGAGAAGCCGCGTCGCTGGGACGAGTCTGACTCCGAGAACGACGACGACGAGTGCGAGCACTGCTTCGGACATGTCCAGAGAAGACACAACCACACGCACACCGACACCACGCAACAGGTCTATAATACACTACACTAACTAGTGTACCAGCACTACTTAGTGTACTAGTACACTACCTAGTGTACAAGCACACTACCTAGTGTACTAGCACGCTACCTATTGTATGACTTAAACTAATAAAAACAATATATTTGCTAACAGACATTAATAATTTTAGAATCTTTGTGATAAAAAATAATCCACTGGCTTATAATTTAGATGAATGTTTTAGAAGAGATTGCAATTTTAAAGAAGACTTTTGCGTTTTGTAACAGGATACAGTAGAGAAAACCGCATCGATCACGCTCCAGCCGCAGCCGGCGCCCCCCGACCCCCCCGCGCCCCCCGCCGCAGACACGTAAATAATAAACGTTACATGTATACTTATGTTATTAAACACTTACCGTTTGCGGACATCTTTAATACGATCCCTTCATATTCCAATACAGTTGACAAGTCTGTCATAGTATTATAGTTATAGTTTATAATATAAAATAAAATATCCATGATTTTGAATTTAGCATTTATAAATTATATTCTGTAGTAAAATATTGTCCATATTTACTCTGTTCCTTAAAATGACAGATGTCTTTCAATACTACATTAAATTGCCGCCAAATTTCTTGGAATTGTTATTGTTAGTGTTGTTTAAAGTGATAACTTATATAGATATTACAAACATTTGGATCTTACTCAATTTGGGACTCAAATAACATAAATATTGCAAAATAAAGTGTCTGATTGTGATCGTTGAACTTTTAGTAAAAGTTTTGTCTGTGATAAAAATAAATTTGATTAAGAAACGAAAGTTTTTTTCAAACCAACAAAAAGATGTTAAGATTTTCTCATCGATGATAAATGTATGAAAATATGATTGGATGTTTTGGATTATTAATAATGTATAAAATTTTTATACCTTTATTTTCTACTAATTATGCCCTCGACTTTAGGACGGAATGTTTTTTAAAACAAATGTAGCCAAGTTACTCTTCAACATCAGTTACACGCCTGTGAAAGTCTTGTTAAAATCGGTGCAGCCGTTTCAGAAACAACAGAAAAATAAAATGTTTTTTTTTGTGAGTACCATAAATACTGTATGCATTTAGTGAATTAATTTGAAATTACAAACGGACACTTCAATTTTATTTATATGTATAGATGAAGATTCAATATTTAAATGTTATATTTAATGGTTATGGTTAATATTAAATACAATAAATATAAACTGATATTTGTTTTTATTTAATAGCGATAATCATTATTTTTTAAACTTTCCTATGTAAGGCACAAAGTAATTTAACAAATTACACATTAAAACAAACCATGCATTCTTCATATATTTTATTGAGTAAATCAGCAATAAATAAACTTCATAATAATTAATACAATATTAAAGATAAAGAACCTTACCTTAGCGATATATGAGATAAAAACATTTCAGATCATGAATGTTCGTTTGAACAATGACAATCTCAAATCAATTTGAACATGACAAACTAAATATGAACGCAGTTCATATTTGCATTTCAGTTATTGTAGGTTATTTTAGTGCTAAGCTAAGCCGATACATTACTAATAAAACAGATCAATCTTGTCTCAGTCATGGAACTCACAAAGTATATTAATCACAAAATTAATAACAATAAACAATCATATATAAGCTATGCCCGCGACTTCGGTCGTGTGGTATGATTTTTTTAACTAAGAAGCCAAGTTATTCTTATAAATCTGTTAAAATTGGTCCAGTCATTTCAGAAATTAGCCAGAACAGAAAGATGACAATTTTTTTTTATTGATTTTTATAAGGAAGTATACTTTTATTAGCACTTACTAAAAAGCTGTTAATTTGTAATTACAAACAGACACTTCAATTTTATTTATATATATACCCATTTTCCCTGTATTCTCCTATTATGAGGAAAAAATTTAATTTAAAGAAATAATGAGCAATAGCTTTTGTGATATTTAAAATAGTCTTAAATGGTTTTCTCTATTCGTAATTCTGGCAATAACATAACGAGTTGGTCAAGTTTGAGACTGACTATACATAACACACTGCACACACTTCACTTTGGTTATTTTCCCGCTAAACCGTCGCATCTTGATCACCTCCGAAGTTTACTGAAAAATATTAATTTAATTAAAAAAAAAATGTGTAGCCTACGAGAGATTGAGATTGTTCATCTAGAGTATTAATTGGGCGGAGCGTTCTATGTGAGACTTTTTGCATGCCATGTCCGGGGTTGGCATGAAAGCGGCTTTATCTATCTTCATGAAATTTTGCATATTTATAAATAATATAATCACCAAAAAATGTCCGTCCCATAGACTTCAATGTAAAAAAATTCGCTTTGTGATATTTAATTAACCTATATTTTTTGCCTGTCGGTTTCAGCTTTGAACGCTGAATTAAAGATGAGTTTATCGCTTCGCTCAATTCGCCGAACTCTAGTAAGTTTAAAAAATATAACAATTTCAGTATATGCCTCTAACAACACTTTGGTTTAAAGATTGCACACTAGCTGGCACCACAGCAGCAGTTGACAATATATATGTATCTCATTCTCTCCTATTCTTTTGTTTTTTTTATCGTGATGCATTTTCGTTACATCCAGTTTCAAATCATAAATATTCTTAAGAAGTTTCATTTAAAAATATGACATCGAAGGTATTTTTTCTGTATAATTCCGTAAATTTTAAAAATACCTGGTAAGGGATCTTTCCTTATAGACCACGGCCTTCCTGGCGCGCCTGGTGCGTCCCTCTCCTGCCGTCTCGCTCCCACTGCTATCGCTGTCTCTACTCTCCCGGACGACGTTCGATGTGTCTCTGGTTCCTCGCTCTCTGAAGCGGACGCTCCGTTGATTTGTCTCATGACTGACACGGCCGTGACTTTGACTGTCTCGACTGTGACTCTGAGTGTCACGACTATGACCCTGATTGTCAGGGTGAGCGTCATGATTGTGACTCTGATTGTCACGGTGAGAGTCACGGCTGTGACCTTGAGTGTCATGGGTGCCATCATTACTGTGACTCGTGTCATTGGCCACTGGCGTGGTATCGCGGCTTTCTCTGATAGATTGGTTGGGTGTAGTATTGCATGGTTCTCGTTGCTTTTTTGTTTCCCTACAATTAATGTTTAAATTAAAATTATTTATTACAAGAATTAATATGATTGAGTATTTAATCATTTACAGTACTATGACCCTCGAGTCAGTGGATCCGTTGGGACTCGGTGCGTCGAATCTCATCAAACGCTTGGATGGAGACATGTCTCTTATTGGACCTTGGATTTTATTCGGTAATGTGTTTCGTTTGGGAGACTTCTCTTTGGGTCTCTTGTGCTTGGGAGTGTCCGTGACGTTGGCACGCTTCGGGGGAGACGCGTCCCCGCTACCGTCGTCTTCCTCCAGACACATTTTGGAGACGAGTACTTTGAGGATGCGGTTGTTGTTGCTGAAATTAAGATAATGCTGATTTACCGATAATTAAATATAATATATAGTTTATTAAATATACTGCTTTAATTTTTTCTTTCTTTTATTCATGACATAAAAAAAATTATTTACTTCCTTTATTATACTTTATAATAGCTCAGGTATAAAGCAAAATTTAGCAAGAATAAATTGATTTCGATGAAATACGTTTTTTTTATATAGGAGAGTAGAATTAAGGAAAAACGTATTCATAGATGATATATTTTTGTGACAATAAATTTGTGGGTCATACATGGGTTACTTTGAAACGGTATGTTTTCTTAAAGAAAAAAATCACGAATAATTTACACTTGGAAAATTGTCTGATCGACCGACAGGCTGACTGACTGGGTGACTGATCGATCGACTGACTTACTAACTGAATGATTGACCAACTGACTGACTAAATATGTCCGTGGTACCTGTTTCGCCTATGGCTGGTGTTGAGAGGGGTACGAAGTGTGACTGACTGACTGACTGAGTAAATATGTCCGTGGTACCTGTGTCGCCTCATGGGTGGTGTTGAAAGGGGTACTAAGAGTGTGACTGACTGTCTGACTAAACATGTTCGTGTTACCTGTTTCGCCTCATGGGTCGCGGTGAGAGGGGTGCGGGGTTTGTCACTGCCTGACTGATTAAGTATGTCTGTGGTACCTGTGTCGTCTCAGTGGTCGCGGTGAGAGGGGTGCGGGCGCGGGAGGCGTGGGGGCGGGGCTGGGCGGCGTGGGGGCGGGGCTGGGAGGCGCTCGTCGCCGTCGCCGCACCGTGGGCGTGAATGAACACACGGTGGAGTCGCCCACACCTCGCTGGCGGAGAAGACATTTTAGTTTTTACACACAATATACAATACCGGGATCTCATCTTGAGATATCTTAGTGAATATTAACTTTTATCGAAATATTCTTTAAACGTGAGTTCTTATTTTATTCTCAACTTTTTATAATATTGGGTGCTTTTTAAATAAATGGATAAATAATTTACAAGAAATTTAAATGAACAAAACTAATTTTTCAGTTTTTTTTTTCAAGATATTGTTCTAGGGTTGAAATTTTGTTCTTGTAATTTAAGTACATTTGTTAATAAAGGTAAAAAAATTAAGTACATGTCAAAATCAAGTATTAAAAAATGATCGATATTTGATATGATATTTAATACATAATTATTTTTTTATTGACTTTCGTGAATTGCCCAGCATCTTCAGAATCCATATTTAAATTAAAACTTTGTAGATGTACGGAGATTTTACAATGAACCTGACATATTAATTTATTTACTTTTAAAAAATATTATAAATGAGGCAACAATAGATATTGATTCTTATAAATGCATGAAAGCGAACTTTGAGCAAAATAAAGTTTATTTTCCCATATTAAGATTCCCGTAAAGTACAGATAAAGTACAATATTGTAGAGTGGCAACTCTAGACGCGACCTCGAGTGCACAGGGTTAAAATAGATTATATATATATAAATGTTTATACCTGGTCCGGTGGATGGTTGGTTCCAGGCGGGTTGTTCTCATTCACCTCCGTAGTGGAGTCCGGCTCCAGATTCATGAGACTCTTAGATCTTCGCTAAACACATTTGACAGTAAATACTTGTATAAATAGTATTTGGTAATATAAATTTTAAATCCGTTAGTAATAAATTATGTTTTATTATAATAGCCTTTACCCGTGGCTTTGTCCCACTGGTTATGTCAAAGTAGTTTTATTATCAAAGTATTCTATTGTCTATATTATTATATTATTATTGTTTGTCTCAAATATCTATTTTAATAAAGTACTTAATAAATAACCGTACATTGTCTGTTGGTACGTCTAGGAGCCAGCTTGGTCCTTCCAGGGGGTTATCTTGTGTTGGTCTGTAAAAATATATATATAATAAATACTGATTTTTAATATTTTATCAATTATATAACTTGACACACCTCTGTGGTGTTTCTTGTGGTTCCACTTCTTCGATGACTGCTTCTAACCGACGCCTGAAACAATGTTATAGTTTATATTACCAATAGGTATAATAATACGATGTAACTAAACCATCATAGAACTTACGACTCATCGAACTCCTCAGACTCTGACATATCTTCCGGTTCCTCCAATATTCTTTCGCTGTTGTCTGAAAATGTTATATTCTAATATTAAAACAAGTTGTACGTATTGATGAAGGTTATAGTTGACAAAAAAGTAATCATAGATCAATCACTCATTACAGTTTCTGTAAAAACCCATTTAAATCAAATCAAATCAAAAATCTTTATTGAAAATAAGTTTTATACAAAACATTTTTTCATTGTCAAAGCTCAGCTCACCAGCTCAGGAAAATAATTCGCACAGACCTGAGAAGAGCTGGCGACAGAAACTCAGCGGGATATTATTATAATGTAGAAGAAATCGAAACTTATAAAAAGAAATGGCTGGTGAAATAAGTGCTGGAGGTGGTAAATAACTTGAACAAAACTATTAAAGCGACTGAGGCAAGCCGAAAGATCAGCAAAGTACCGGTAATGGAAAGAAAAAAATACAAGTTAGTTAAACCAGTTAGTTACTTTCAGGCCGGAAAGGAGAAAACCATTATTATCATTATTGACAGCTCCCAGGGCATCTCGGAGAGAGTTGCTTTACTAGAGTTAAAACGTCAAAGATGGGCCGCTGTATATATACAAGTATACTCACCTAATGAAAGTTGTAGTGAAAAATAAATTATCACGTTTTACAGTGACATATCAAGAGCACAAGACATAGAAGACAAAACCATACTACTCATAGGCGATTTTAACGCGAATATATACCAAACAAAATCTTACGAAATAATGGCAAAATATAGATACGGGAAGCCAAGTGTCAAGAGGTGAACTATTGCAATATGCTTTTCAAAACAATATGACAATAATGAACACATATTTTAAGAAAAAACTGGATAAAGAGTTTAGAAGATAAAAACTGGAAAATAAGATAAATAAAGAAGAAGAAAGATAATAAAGAAGACAACAAAATATGCTACTCCTTTTTACTTGGAATTATACAAAAGCCACTTGAGGGACATACGGTAGAGCAACAAAAAATAATCTAAGATGAAAGAAAAGTCAGAACAAATAGATCCAATAAGTGAAAGCGAGATAATAATACACAAAGATATTAAAGACTGGAAAGTGCTCTGGACCAGACTTGGTCACCAATGTATCCCTAAAAACTGGAGCACCATTGCTGTTAAAATACCTAAACTATTTATTTTGGTCCAAATCAAATATAAAAAAGGAAACCCATTAGATATTGACAAGTATAAACCCATCAGCTTATTATCTACATAATGTCAAGCAAAATAGCCTCAAATATAAAAAAAATCAACAAATAGAACAGGCTTCCAGCCATAATATTCCATAATAGATCACATACATGTGCTGAAGCAAGTAAATTAAATTTTAAATAATTTTTCCAACCATTTGTCTGCTACTCCAAAGCATTTAACAGCCTAACATATTTCATATTTCAAATAATATAAATAATAGATATGTACTGTGTATTCCAATTGTGTGAGCAGAATAAAACGCAAGGAGTTTTTTTTAATTGGAAGAGGTGTGAGATCTGAGAGCATCTCCCTGATCCTCTTTCTCCTAAACTGTTCATAGCAGTATTGGACAACATTTTCATAAACATTAATTGGAGACACTGGTGTATGGATCTCAGATCATGCATTTAAGATTTTCAAAGATAATGACAAACAGCCAATAGAAGAGGGTCAAACTAGATGAAAAAGAAATAAAATATGTTGATGAGTATCAGGGGCGTAGGAACCGTGTGGGCAGGGTGGGCAGCTGCCCACCCAGAAATTTCCCAGGGTGGGCATTGCCCACCCATGCTTTTTGTTCAAAGGATTAAAATTTTGAAATTGAACATTTATTGTTTCAATGGATATTTGTTCAAGACCATTTTAGAGGCAAAAAGGTCGTTTTTCACGACAAAATGGACCTTTTTTTTCTTTGACATTATTAAAAACTAGGGGGGGGGGGGGTACGATTTCAAACCTGCCCACCCAGTAAAAATTTCGTTCCTACGCTCCTGATGAGTATGTACACTTGAGCAAGCTGTTCTCTGTTAATGACAATAGCAATGAAAATGATAAATAGAAGAATGAATATCACTGATGATGATAATTCATGAAAAATGATAAATAGAAGATATACTAAAAGAGACAGACTTAAAGAAATATCAAAAGGAGACAATGGCATAAAAACAAAAACTTGTCCAAATGCATTGGAAAGGAGCATCTTGAAAAAGAAGAATAGAAAAAACAAGAAACATAGACATGAGAGAGAAAATTAAACTAACTATGATATACCTTAAGGCAAGTGAAGGCCTGCCCGAACTTCTAGCAAGATTCAAAAACAACAGTTGTATCTCAAAAGATGAGTAGACAGAATAAGACATGGGCAGATGAGATAAGAGATGTAGCGTGAGAGGAGTGGATACCCACCACAAACAAAGAAAGATGGAAATTGATAATAGCTTTCATCATACATAACCTGATAAGAAATTGTGATGGACAATAAAGTATAATAATAATATAAGTAACTTGCCCTCCAGGCCAAGTTCATCCACACTGTCATTGTTGATTTCCATCTGTGTATCAGAAGAGTGCGTCGGTAGCGAGGCGTCTATACGAGTGAGAGGGATGTACACATCTGAAACATAAAAAGGGAAAAAGAAAAAATAAGAAAATAAAATTTTGTAGTAAAATTGATGGCAATACCCATTGGGAAAGTCCGTGATAGACCATAGTTTAGGATATCCATACTTATTTATAGGGCTTGCCAGTAAATGATGAGCCATCCCTCGGGTGCAATGAGTTATAACTAGTATGTATCAGTGCAAGTGTTTGTTGCTTGTAAAAATATTTTGAGTAATTCTTTCTTTTTATTACCTTGTAATGTATGCATTGCAAATACGGTCCTTTCTGATAAATTATGATTTTGTTGATTTGGTCTCCTCACTGAAGACCCTGCAAATACAAATATAAAATGTAATAAAAAATTAGGTTGTTGTTAGGTGAGATGAGGGAATTATTCTTAAAATAATTCTATATAAATATATACATACGAGTATTATTTGATTGTAGAGTTCTGCTTAATGATACAACCGGCTGTATCAACCTCCCACCGATCAACATTGGTGGCACTCTATTCACTTTCTCAGATGACGGTGTGTTACTCAAATTGCTCCATCTAGGCTGAGCTGTGTCTAGTTCTTCTCTATCTTGCATGTATGTTTTACTGAGCTCCAACACATGTGCAACTGTACTCGATGCTTGGACTAGGTGGGAGAGTATGTCTTCGCTCGCTGATTGCAGAGCTGCGTCAAGTTTACGTGCGTGTGCGGCGCCGCCACTGCGGAGACGCTGATTAACATAACATTTGTTATTCATATGGGTATTATTAAAATATATTTTGCAGCTTTGAAATAGAATAAAACAAGCTTACACAATAATCTAACTCAATAAATCACTTACATATGGAATAGTAGTATTATTTACATCTCTTTTATTTGTACATAATCAAAATATATTAAAATGCATAAAATATATATAAAAATTTACAAAGGCTGGTATGTCTGTAGCCAACATGGGGTATAACAAGAGTAATGTTGAATTAGATCAATAATATTAATTAAAGAAAATTAGTACAATAAGAAAAAGGAAACAAATTGAAAAGATGTATAACTTTATTTTATAGTTCTATATTATTACTTTCTTTATTTTTATTTGTCTTATAAAATTGAAAAACTGATATAGCAAATGAAGTCAGGGACAAGGAAGCTAAGCTATTAGTATTAAGTCAGTATAAGAGTAAGAGTTTGGATGATGTGTGCGAAAAATAGATGTAATGTATAATATAACTTTCCATTTGTTTTTATATAGGTATAATAATTTTTTTTTTAACTTTATATTTAATATTATTCAGTTTTTCGAGTGAGAGATGATTTTTTTCGAAAAATAAGTCCATATCTCTGGTCATAAATACTCATTAATTGATCATGGTAACTATAATATTAATTTAAATCATATATTCACTACCTGTACCTAGTTGAAAGTAATAATTCAAGAATTATTTAAGCATGAATTTAAAATGTCTGCAATTGTCCCTTATAAGCCAAACGAAATTTCAATCCTTTTTGCGCTAGAATATTTCTAAGAAAAAAATGTAACACTATTAATAGTAGTAAGTACTACGTATAAATATATTACTTATTAATAAAACGTATACTTACACTCAGTTTCAGCCTGAGTTCATTCATTTCTTTCATAAGATCCAATTTTTCATTCTCCCTTTGCGCCGCCGTCATTTTCCAATACTGAACTTTCATAACTAACTCATTATTTTTTTCTCGTAAATCTTTCAACTCATTTTCAAGTTCTTCAGTCATCTTAAACCGTGGCAGGCGTAATTAAATAATATTACACTCTTTTTTAAAAGCTAGATACTTTTAAAGACAATTAAACAGAGGAAACGTTTGAAAAACTTCCTAGTTTAAAAACAAATTCCGCTTCGGCAATCACTATTGACGTTTGAGTTTTGACATTTTGAGCCGTTTGTCAATTATCAACAACAGTGTTAAAAACATTACCTAGTAAAGGTGTTCCAATACATGCAAGCAAAATAAATCGAGCACGTTTTATACGTTTTAAGCTTGACGTAAAAGCAGTAAATCGTTATACGTGTTTGTCAATAAAAGTTTGAGGTTTGATGTATAAAATAAAAACATTTTCCCCTACTAACAATCTATTAGAGTCTAGTAATAGCGAACGTAGTTATAATGAAAGAGTTACCTAATTTTGAATAGACTACCTACCGTTGCAAAGAATAGTAGATATCTCATATGAGTAATGAATATTGAAATAAAACTAATTCACGGATTCAATTGTATATATTGGTGTAATTTATATTTTAACCTGATATTTCAACTGCTTTCACATCTATCGTTTTGTCGTGCACGTTAAAATGTAACGAATATACAGGAGTAAATTTGGAAATTACGTCAATTTATACGATTTCTTACATTACACAAGTATACACTCAGATATTTTCAAGTTTGGGTAATATGATTTCGTAGATAGAGAACGCTAGGCGTCTGATAAGTGTATTTTAGTATCTCTATCAACCACAGGTTATATGTATTTGGACTAATGTCAACTGTCAATTAAAATTATATTTTGACAATTGTTAAAATATAGCATAGTAAGTTAGTAATTTTCTTCAAATAGTTAAATATTAAGATTTTAAGCAAAGGTATCTAAATTGAATATTCAATCTAAAAATTCTAACAGCATTTGTAATTAAAAATGGCATCATTGTATAAAATAATAATTATTACTGGATTTATATCACTGTTCCATGCAGCCTTTTCTGCTGCTCAACGTATGTATAGTTTTTTTTTTTAATATCCCTTTACCATTAAAAATGTTTAACTTAACGTATGTAACTTACAAATTGCAGATCGATCGTATCTCCGAATATCATCACTAGAGTTTACAACACTTCCTTTAGATGTAAGTATATTGTGTGTGATCTGCAGTATATTTTTATGTGCGTTTTTTGATTTTGTCAAATAATATTATTTTGTTACCCATTTAATATATTAATAATAATAATTTATTATGACGGTTTTTAGATTGTGATACAGGCTGTAGTTAGTTTATTTGCTGTGATGTGGGGAGTGCTAAATGTATCTGGCCAGCTTCGTGAAATACCTGCAGCTGCTAAGTTAAACCTCATCAAGTGGGAGGATCAAATGAATATACAATCGTATGCTATGTTCAACCATAGAGGAAGGGGTCTGGCATATAACTATGGCCCTAATCCTTGTAAAGGAGTTGTAGAAAATTTAGAATAATTTAAAAACTTTGTATGAAGTGGGATATGAATATATTTATTTGGAATCTTTATTTATTTTAATCCTTATTACACATAACCTATTTTGCCTTTTTTGAAGATTATTTTAATTAGCAATACTAAATAATTATTTGAAATAGATCATGTGCCTCTTCGATACTAAAAGATTAATTTGCTTCTAAAAAAATATATAAATCTGAATAACAAAATATCTGTGTTGTTAACAATATTATTTCAATATTTCATGGATTACCTAACTAAACTTAGAAAAACTTTGTCATTGGGATGCCAGTAGGAATTATTGATACAGTGGTTTATTACAGGGTCTTGTAAAAGAAATATCTTATTTCTGTGATATTTTTTATTCTTAATATTAGGTAAAAATATTTGTGTGTAACAATTGCCACATCCTTATATTCTTATAATATTTCTTTTAAGCAACAAAAAGTCAGTTATACATATAAAGTGCAAGATTCACTAAGAATACATACTTAATAAAAAGTCAGTTAATACAAAAGTGTATATTTGATGTCAATTTTAATTTTATAACATTATTCACAGCTTGAGATGGTTTGAATATTTTAAGAGTAGATATATATAGTAGTATCTATATGACAACGGCCACACAATTTGCTTTCCATAAGTCTCAGCACATACACTACACTTATATCATTATCTTCCACCACGGCCTCCTCTGAAACCACCGCCCCTGCCACCACCACCACGGCCAAAACCACCGCCGCCACCACCACCTCGGCCGTATCCTCCGCCGCCTCTTCCGAAACCACCGCCTCCTCGACCGCCACCGCCGCCCCTACCAAATCCTCCACCACCTCCACGACCAAAGCCGCCGCCACCACCTCCCCTCCCAAATCCTCCTCCACCTCTTCCTCCCCGCCCACCGCCACCTCGGCCACCACCTCCACGCTTTGCTCCCGGAGGCTGCGGCAAAAACCTCTTTAGAGGTAATAACTTCGCTGGATCAATGAAAAATTGTTGTCCATCTTTGAAACTTTTTGCTTTGATATTTTCGCTAAGTTTGACAGAAACGTAATAATCACGCAGATTGCCAAATATTTCATCTATTTTACCAATCTGTTCCTTGTTTTCAAGAAAGATAGGTGCATTAAAGTATGGAACGTCTTCGATATCTACTTTACACACGAGGTCATCTTGAACGGTCCACCCATAATGTCCTAGGGGTATAACTGATTCAGGCGGTCCAGCATCTTGGTATCTGAAACCACCGCCACCGCCGCCGCCTCGACCACGTCCTCCGCCGAAGCCACGACCACCACCTCCTCCGCCTCGTCCACCAAATCCACCTCGACCACCGCCGCCTCCTCTTCCACGAAAGGACATTTTATTGAACTTTGTTTATAAAACTTTTAGATAACCTAACTTTTGAATTGTGTTTTCAGTTTAAAGCACACGCTATATTGACAGCCCACATGACAATTGACACAAACTATTGCCAGCACACACAGTCACAACAGTGTGACTTTATACTACTCTGTAGTGAGACCTCTAAACTACGATAGCATCGACAAAATCGACCATTTGCATATTATCAAGTTTTTTCTTTTTACACTTTTAAATTTTATTTTGTTATACGCTATCTTAAGTGTAAAAACCATACCTCAGTCACTTACCTGAAAATTTAGAGTGAGTGAAAATTTAATCATAGCTATATTTATTATTGTTTTATGGAGAAAGATTAATATAAAAAATAGCTTATTCGAGAAGGTCAGAAGTAAAAAAAAAATTAACACTTTTGGGTTGGATTAAGCGACGGAGTAATATTAATTTACGATAACCAAACTTACAAAGTTGAGAATGTTAGTACTTCATATAAGACTATGATGATTACCTTTAAAAGTTAAGAATATAATATTCAAGACAATGTAATATCCAAAAGCAAGACATTATAATATAATTACAATTATTTTAAAATTTAACTGTTAAAGCGTCATAGAAGTACGGCGGCTAGTGTGATTAGTTTTTTTAGGTTCCTTTTGGTACTTTAGCTGGTATCTAATTTATTTTATGTTAATAGTGCTATTAAAATATAAAAAAAGATCTCTAAATTATTACTAAGAATAGTTCTCCATAGAACTCATAGTCACCGATAAACCAATTTCATTTTTTTTGTTTAATGGTTTTTATTATTTTCTACGAATTAATATATTAGCACTACAAAGGTTTGTGCCATAGGTGACATTAGGTGTATGACAAATGACATACTTGTTTATTATCTGTGGTAATTTAAAATTTGTATGTTTGGCGGAGAAGTCGGCGGTTGTGCTCGATGTATATTGTATTGAAATTGTTATCGAGAAAGTTTGTTTAGGGTTAAATATTTTTGTATAAATTAATAATAATTGGTGAATAGTTACAATGCCAAATCCTAAATTAGAAGAATTCGAAATAGAAACAAAACCCAGGAAAAAAACAACGAAGCAGACTATTTGTAACTTTTTTTACAATGAGCAAACTGGAGCGATTATGGGAAGAACGCCCGACAGTTGGGGTTAGTCCATAACTTTCTTTTGTATAATAATTAATTAAACTTATTCGGTTTTATTAGATTATTATTAAAACTATTATAAATTAATTTGTATATCTTAAAGGGCGTGGCTATTCGTAAGGTCCTCTTTGGGCCCCTTAAAGATATCTAAGGGAGGATGAAATATACTTTTTTTTTTAAATAACATATTTTTTTTGCTAATTAAATTAAAGTAAGTTAAGTTTCATATAACTATTTGATATCAAATTCTTAGTACCACTTCAAAACATAAGTTGGCAGGCAATATGCTTAAACCAATATGCGGTTTTGAAAATTGAGAAATTATTATTATCCTAACATTAGCGGAATTATTAAATTTGCTCTAATGATTATTATATTAATACTCTAAAATCATTTACATTTACTTATATAAGTACATTACTATATACCAGTATAAAGAATAACTAAGCAGCCACATATCCCAATCTATGAACTTGAGAATTATAATATCCATTACTTATACTTTATATAACTTATAAGTATTTTAAGGAATATGTTGGTTTTGTGTTTATCTCCCGCTTAATTAATGCAGTTTTTTATTATTTTATAATAAGAAATTATAAAATAACTTAATAGCATTAAAATAAAATAAATTTATTCCGGCAAACCTTCTTTTAAATAAAGAAAACAAACATGATAGATATGGAGAAGTAGGTCTTTAATTATTAGTCAATACTGTTCAAAGTTATACTTTTTGTAAATATATTATTATAGATAAAACAATAACAATAATTTCTAAATTCAAATTATTGACATACATTTATTTTAAGGTATTCTTCAGTACTATAATTAATTAAAGATAAATTATTCTAATTAACTTGTTTTATATATTCATGTGGGTTACATGTATCTATTGTATGTGTGTGTGTAGTTTTATATACATAATTTTTATATTAAATTGAATTGTTATCTTTTTTTAATGCTCAAAATGTATTTCTAATGTTTAATATAAGTTTAGTTCTGACCTACTTGTTAGTGACAATTGGTTAATCTATATTGTTACTACTGGTTTTATGTAAATGTAATGATTTTAAAACCATTGTATTTTTCAGTTTTTTAGTACTACAATGCTTACGGTTGCATGTTCCAAATAATATTAAATATGGGTTGCTTAATATAAATGTAGATGTAAGAAAAGATTTAGAAAATTAAACTTGTATTCTCATGATTGATTTTATTAAGTACTAACAGTGCCCACGACTTTGTTTGTGCAGAATATGTGTTTATTAACATAAAAGTAGCCTTAATTACTCCCTATAACATTAGCCATCTGCTATTGGTCCAGCCGTTTCAGAGATTAGCCGGACTTAATAGACAGATTTTTTTTTTATAGAAATGTATATATTTCCACAAGCATTTAGTGAAAAGTTGTTAATTTTGAATTAGAAACAGACCCTTTTAATTATATAGTGTTATTAAAAATAAGGACATAAATGTTCTGTGAAAACAAGTAATCGCGATTTAACACGACGCTCACGAAATTAATAATCGATCTACAAATCGATATTAAAATCAACCTTACATTGCTTCCTAAAAACACAATCGACAGGGCAGTGATTTGTAACCGAACAAGGGTAGTATTGCCAATCTTAAGTAGCGTAGCCCATGGGTTAAATAGATCAATATTTTACCCGATGATGTAGAGTCGTTCTTCATGCTAATCATGATGAGACATGCCATCTCTTGATAAATAATGAATGATTCCATGTTGTTTATTAGATAATATAACATTTAAACTGCCATCAACACATAGTAACAGAAGCCTTAAGAGTATTTTTAATTAAAGTCTAAAACATGACGGGCTTTATACGTGATATCGTCTAGCTCTAATCTGCGAAGCCTCGCAAGTCCAAGTGACCAGCTTGATCGGCCTCCACTTAATACTGGGTCAGATATTAAATAAATAAAATATATACATTAATGGAAACTAAAAAATACATTATAAAGTATTCCCTTCGTAGTAGTTCAAATGATTATTGATCATGTACTAAGCCACAAATTATAAAAATATATGAATTATACAACTCAACAAAGGCATAACAGTATTTTTCTATTTTAGGTAAAATCCTCCTTTTCTACACAATCTTCTACGCGGTACTCGCCGCTCTATTCGCGATCTGCCTGGTGACGTTCTTGCAACACTTCATCAACCCTCGAGTCCCGCGGTTACAGCAGGAGGACGGCTCGATAGGAAGCAGCCCCGGGCTGGGGTTCCGCCCTCTGCCGCCCGACGTCCGGAGCACCCTCATCTGGTACAAGGGCACGGGGTATGAGAGCTACAAATACTGGGAGGATCAGCTGATCGAATTTCTATCAGGTTTGATTTTTTTTCCTTAAAGTAGCAACATGATCGGTCTGCTGGTGACCATGGAGGTTGCTTCTGAATTGATTGTATAATAACGTTCTACAAGATATCTTAGACCTATTCTTAATTTTAAATTTTTAATAAATGTTATACTATTCAATAAATCTTACTATAACATTAAAGAGTTTTTTTTGGATCAAAATGTATGGAACTTCAGTTGATCATTTGCATGGTTGATATTATAATGTACATCATCTAATTGTTAAATTTCTTTTAAAAAGAGCAGTCATTGAGTTTTGGGCGTCTCTTCCGCAGAGCAGCATTCCGATCTAGTAGCTTACTTACGTAATGACTACAGAGACCTTTTTGATGTAATAATTGATTCAAAAATCCGTATAAATGCCTACTTGAATAAAGATATTTTGACTGATCGACTCCTCAGTGTACAAGAAGAAGGGTCAGACTGCTGGAGCTGGTCAGAACATCTTCAACTGTGACTTCAGGAACCCTCCCCCCCCTGGTAAGGTCTGTGACGTGGACATTCGAGGCTGGGAGCCCTGCATCGATGAGAACCACTTCTCCTTCCATAGATCATCACCGTGTATATTCTTGAAGCTTAACAAGTGAGTTGTATCTGTATTAATAAAAACAATATTATGTTTTACTATTATAATTTATAACATAACTCATTTGATACATTAGTATGATAAGTTGATCAAACTATATGTCCTTGGTGTATAATCCCATACTAACATATGTACACTACCGCTATCAAGTTAAGGCTTTGAGATTTTAATTACGTTATTTAATCACTAGATGGCGTTGAACTTAGATTAGTTATATTTAAAACACGGTGGTAAGATTTAACTCAAATAGTATATATATTTTATAAAATATCTAAATAAATTGTCTAAAACCATTCCAAAGAAATCTTGTGTACTATGTAATATATAATTCTAGCTAATCTTCTTTTTTTAATCCACTTATTTTGAATGTACTAACAGCTAAGCTTATAGAATCTGTTTCTCTGTTGCAATGACTATTTATTGATTTTTTGATACTTCATAATTTAAACTAAACTTACAAAACTACTAAATAGTTCAAAAATACAATAATTATTGATAGACAACCATTCTATGTTCCGTTGTGTAGATAACTGATGTAGTATTGGTAATCTGATTCTGTTATATTATTATTTATCTATTTAGCTTCACGCCATATCCCTTACGGGGTAGCCAGAGACGACGGAGCGCCAAACGCTACGGTCCCTGCATACCTCTTTCGCCTCGGCCACAGACATCAACCTCTTCATACATGCCCTCCGACGGGTCTTCAAGCTTTTTACGTGACCTTCCTCCAGTATCATAGATACTGTATTTTCGAAGGTCACTCGAGGTCTCCCCCTGTCTCTCTTTTCCTATATAAATCTTTTTTATCATTCTTTCATCACTCATTCGTTCGACGTGCCCAAACCACCTGAGCACGTTTTTCTTCATTCTTACCATGACATATTCGCTTGTACCTGCCATTCTGTGGATCTCTTCATTGTGGATTAGAACAGCTAGACTGACTCCGCATATTCGGCAAAGAGATCGCATCTCCACAGCATTCATCTTTCTTATATTCTTCTTCTGTGTTACCCACGTTTGGCTGCCGTATAACAACGTCGGTAGCAAAACCGCATTGTGTACAGCCAAACGTACAGCTATGGTGACGTTTCGCCGTCTCAACAATGCTGCCAAAGTACCGTTGACTCTGTTACTGGCAGCAATACGCCTTTCCACATCCATTTCGTATCTTCCGTCTCTGCTAAACATACTTCCCAAATAATCCTGTTATAATTACATTAAATAATTTTAATTGCTGTAATGCTTTACATATATATAAACTTGAAGTGTCTGTTTGTCCCAATTAACAGCTTTTCACTAAATATACATAAATATATTTGTTACAAATAAAAAATATTTTTAAAATTTGTTTATGTCTATATGTTCCCGCTAATCTTTGAAACGGTTAAGCCGATTTTAACAGCACTTCGCTGCCAAATAGCTGATGTTAAAAGGAGTAACTTAGGCTACTTTTTATTAATAAAAAATAAAATCCGCTCGTTCCAAGTCGTGGGCATAACTAGTATACTATATATATATGTCAAGGCCTGTGTCAAAAATAGGTTATTATACAATTAGCAGGAATGACAGAAAAGTTTTATGAAAGAAAAAAAAATTTACAGAAATACTCAAAAAGTTTGGTAAAAATATATTATAATATTACTAATAAGCAATATATAACTTACGTATGACGTTTCAGGATATACGGGTGGCGGCCGGAGTTCTACAACGACACGAGCGCCCTCCCGCGGGACATGCCGCCGCAGCTGCAGGACGAGATCAGGAACATCACCGCCTACAACAGGGACTATGTACGTGGATATCGACAACTATTTATTATATAAACTTTAACTAGATAATACGTAATAGTATCTCAATAATTTGAGTAAGTTGAGCTAAAACAGTATATGTATTTTTTTTGTCCTTACTTATTCAGTTAATTGAATTTTTTTTTGGAATGTAGGACAAGGCATTTCCCTTATGGACAGACATTTTATCTAATAAAATTTATATAACGATTTCTTAAACTTCTTCTTCTTACGAAACAAAATTACTTTAGTTTACTCAAAGAAATAAAAAAAAAACTAATTTGTTGATTCAACAAAATACTTTTCGTTATAAATTAAGTCTAAAATTTTTCGTGTAAATCATTTTCACTTAAATAATTTTGCCCCCCCCCCCAGGCCAACATGGTGTGGGTGTCGTGCGGGGGCGAGACGCCGGCCGACAAGGAGAACCTCGGCCCCGTGCGCTACCTGCCGCGCGCCGGCTTCCCGGGGTACTACTACCCCTACAACAACGCGGAGGGGTACCTCAGCCCCCTCGTCGCGCTCCACCTGCAGAAACCCAGGAGTCAGTTTTCACCTTCATTAATTACTACTTTTGGCTTGTAAGCACAAATAAGAACCTCAAGGACCTTAAGGGTCCTTATGAGATGTAGATTCCTAATAGTAAAAGAAGAAAATATTGCGGTTTACATCTAACGAGGTTTATAGCAAACAACATGTCAATACAGCTCCCTGCTCTACTCTAAATGTGGACTTTTATAACATGCGGGAATTTCAATTCAACCTAAATGCCGCCTATCACCTAGAGACGTCGTAGCCGGCCTTGTTGTTTGTGACGAAGACGCAGATGTCTAAGCTTAGCGACACAGCGTACCTGTCATACGCCGAGTATAAATTGTGTTCGTAAGGGAGGATATCTGCTACCGGCGTCTTCAGAATTTTTAAGGTCTGAACCTGATTGTGCTGTGGATGCGCGTGGGCATGGATGATCATGTCAGGGTCTGCGCGTGGCTCCACAGATCCCATTGTGGCAATACAATGAATCAACTCTTGGGTCAGGTACAAGCGAAGATAGACGACCTGCTTTCACAGACTTCCCCTGCCGAAGTTGTACTCACGTGTCGCCAATCACGCGGGGAGATTTGTGTTTAACTTTGTCTGGCAAATGATCTGTCACAGTTGGTCAAGACGCACACTCGTCTACGGGACGGGGACAGTCACAACTTTGTTGGATCTTCTACTGACTGTACAACCCGGAAAGTACCAGGTCACTATCGATGTGCCCCTAGGGTGCCCTGAACACTGTCTGGTACGGAGTGTAGTGCCCAATCAACGTCCGGTTCGCACAAGACGTGCGACCGACGCGTTTGGAACTACAAGTCAGCGGATTTGGATAGATTGCGGTTTTTTTGAATCCAAAGATCCAGTGACTGCGCTGCAGCTGTAGCTGATGTGATATTACAAGAGATAGAACTATTTGTACCAAGCTCTGTGGTACCACTTGGTGGCAGATCGCGGCCTTAGTTGGATGCGTCTGTCGGGGCTGCAGCAACTGGCAAACGGCAGACGTATCAAGCTTGGGCTAATGCGTTACTCATTAAGGATCTGAACTCCAGAGTTTTGAAGAAGAAATTTAACCGTTCCTCCAGATTCCTTAAATGGCAAATCGCTAGAGCAAAGTTCAAACATGTCGTTAAAATTGGTTATCAGCTGACAAGGTAACCACCCGACACGCAAATTCTGGATGCTTTCTATAGCCACTATGGCAACTTTTGCCAACCAACCCTACCGCCATTGCACATGGGGAATGACTCTCTGGCTCATACGGCAAAAGAGATAGCCGATCTTTTCGGAATTCGTTTTGCCTCAAACTCGCTTTGAATGACCAAGGGAAGATACCGCATACCATCCCGCGGTGTCAGACCTTAATGCCGGATATAATATTCCGAACAAAAATAATCGACAGTTTCTATTTTCCTTGCATGTTCATAATTCGAGTATGCCGGATGGCATTGCCCCAATGATGCTACGAACAAATGCCCCGGAGTTAACTTCAGTGTTGACGCGTTTATGTCGGTACTTCTACCTTAAAGTCTTAGTCGTGGTCTCATGGAAGTGTGCTCTTGTCCATCCGATCCCTAAAAAAACGTGATATCTTGGACCCACCTTACTACAGACCTATTACCTATTATCTTGCCTCGATATTGCAAAGGCCTTCGATCGTGTATTGCATGCACAAGGGGCTTCTTTCGAAGCTTCCTTCATCTTGGCTTCCCGAGAGTGCCTGCAAGTAGATCATCAGCTGTCTCAGTGGGCGGAACATACAGGTCATTTTCGGCGGTTTTTGCTCGGACCCCAAGCCCGTGAGTGCTGGTGTACCCCAAGGCTGGTTGCTATCCCCAAGTTTGTTTCTCCTGCCCATCAATTACATATAAGTTGAATATCATATATTTTATACGGATAGCAGCATTGGGAATGCGGTATATTTCGACCGTGCAGGGCTCTCTCAGGAACACATCGATGAGTGCCGAAAGAAACTTGTGTTTTCTGTAGAGACTTCCCTGGAGATGGTTTCAGATTGGGCTTAACTGAACCTCATTCGGTTTAATCATCAAAAGACACAAGTTTACGTGTTCATCACTAAAAAAACCATTTGTCTCTTCGTGAGCACTCCCCTCATTGCCTCACCAAGTACCAGAATACTGAGCCTCGACATTTCGAGCGACTGTCAGTTTCGTGATCGTCTGGAGAGCAAGGCTAAGTGGGTCTCAATGACATTGGGAGAGATCAATAGAGCGAGGCAGTACTTCGAGCCTTTCCAAAGACTTGCGCTCTATAAGTTCGTTCACACATAGAGTACTGTTCTCATCTCTGGTCCGATTCACCTCAAAGTCAGCTTCTACCTTTTGACCGCGTACAACGTAGATCCGTTCGGATCGTTGGGGACCCGGTGTTCTGCGAACAGCTGAACTTTCTGCCATTGTAAAGAGACGTGGCCTCTTCGTGCGTCTTCTATCGCATTTACAACAGGCAGTGTTTTGAAGAGTTATTCGATCTGATATCTTCCACCGAATTTCATCATGGCACAGCACAAGATCGCCTCCAATACCACCTTGATGCGTGGAAATCTCCTACTGAGCGGTTTTCGAGGACTTTTTTTCCACATACCACTAAGATGTGGAAGAAACTCCCTTCGCCTTATTTTCGAATCGATACGACATGGGTACTCTGAAAAAAGACGTATACTCCACCGCTAAGGCCGGCGACATCTTGTGATTTCCCGGATGTTGCAAGAGTTAGTAGGCGGAGGTCGTTTGCCCTCGTTTGCTCGCGAACAAAGTTGCGTGCATAGCTAGTTAATAAAAGAATATAATAATTTTGTTTCAGCGGGTATAGTAATCAACATAGAGTGCCGCGCGTGGGCCAAGAACATCAAGTACAACCGCAAGGAACGCCTCGGAGTGGTTCACTTTGAGCTCATGATTGAGTAGACCGAGGTTGGCCCTCACCAACTTCCACGGTGTGCATCTAGCTTTATATTATTGAATCTTCTTCTACCGGTGTGCATCCAACTTTATTATTTTGAACCTACATCTACCAGTGCGTATCTAACTTTTTTTTGAGACCAACTGTCTCAATATAACTATTTTTAAAAGTATTCTATAAAGATTATTATTTTATATGATAATGAAATCATGAATTTCAGGAATAAAATAATAACTAGTATACAGTGGACCGCCATGTCGGCATTTATTATTAATATTTTTTTTTGGAATCTGGAATGTAATTTTGAATCTCAAATGATCTGAAACAACAGACATATCCAGTGACTGTTATTTGTATTAAATATATACAAGCATGTTCTTATGATATTGTAAGGTGTATACATTTCCTGTAACTATGCATTTAATTAAGGGATTTTGATTGTTTAAATCAAGTATAACTTAGGGTCAAAGTAGATTATCTATACTATATAATATATGTACTGTATATCATAATATAATCGCATCCCAAGACTTCGCTCGCCCGGAATGTTTTTGCAATAAATGTAGCCTAGCCTTATAACATCAGCTATCTGTGAAAGTCCTGTTAGAATCGGCAAAGCCGTTTCAGTGATTGACCGAACCAAAAGACAGACAGACAGTTAAATATTAAAAATTGTTTTTAATGTAAGTACGTATATACTTTCATATGCATTTAGTGAAAAGCTGTTAATTTGGATGCAAACAGACACTATTTTTTTATATGTATAGATTTTATTTTATGACATTTAATTTCCGTCCATGGAGTGTTTTGTAGAAGACTTATTTTTATTAAGTATATTTTTGTGAATTTTGAACATTTTTTTAAGTGTTTTTTTTGAATGTTCAATGTTTATTTTAGTTTATTATAGTAATAGTTAAGTGTCCACATATTATTAAGATCCTCCAACTAGTATAAAAGACGTCTCCGTCCATTCATTGTAATAAAATGAATCTCATCTTGATGATAACACATTATTTACATGATGATAAACATATATTTGATACTTAAATATTTTTAAGAATATAAATATTATTTTGTCTCATTAATATATATATATACATGTAATGGGATCTAAGGAAAATTACCTTGGTATTTGATTAACCAATTTTAGTATGGACTAGTCTAGATAATCTGGGATAATGCCTAACAATGTGGTAGTCTTTGTGCAAAGACGGCCTTAAAATTGTAACTGGTATCATTAAATTGACTTAATAAAGAGTACCTGGCAGATACCGTCAGAGGATTGACCCCATTATCCCGGCTTACCTTCCATGTTCATCCATCCGTCCATATTATTTATACACATTTTTTGTATTTAAATATTCAAAAATTATTGCACATTCAATATAAACTCGTATAGTTAGTGTACTCCGTCCAGGACATAGTTTTAAGTATCCAATGTGTGCCTGAATTTTTAAATAAACTATAGTTTGTATGTTTTTGTTTTATTCCTCGCTCTATTTACATAATCGTATTCATAATCTCCAATGTGAGTACGAAGTTTATTTAAATAAAGAAAATCTAACAACTATGCTATAGTTATTCAAGATCAGTGTGGATTGTTACAATATTGGTAAACATCGGCTGTACTTTCGCGGTTTGGACCGAGCCTCGGTTTGTATCGAAGCCAATTGCTCGCAGATGTCATTTGGCGAAACACGTGTATACATGCGTATGCGCAGACCACAGTCGCGCACACACCGCCGCCTCTGACGGTCGGGCGGATACTGATCTATTTCGAATAAAAACCTTTTTTTTAATAAACTTTTTATTTTAAAATTATTAATGGCCAGTAAATCCAACGGTGTGGAGTCGTCTGAATGGGCCCGGGCCCCTCCGGCCGCTCGGCCTCTCGGCGAAAGAGTATTGAGGGCTCTTTACGACCCCGACGAAAAAACATTTTTGGGACGAACGCCGAAAAGATGGGGTGAGTTAATTGTTTATTTATTCTTATATGTATCGATTCGATTATTTTATAATGACCGTGATAAGATCTGTTAACGCACGGGCGAGAGTGTGTCGATAAATATTTAACTGATTTCATTCTACGTACGGTTTACCATATAATTGTTTATGTTGGCGCGTCTATTAATATTTTATATTCCATTGAAATGCCATGGCGATAGTAGTATGTACAACGTTGGCACACATCCGATCAGGGAGCGTTAAATCAAAGAACATCCAGATGTCTGCCAAGTGGGTTCATACCTTTAGGTACGATCTGTTATACAAAATTTAAGCTAGGATATTGTGATCCGCCTTATACAGTGAGTAACTTAGTAAAAGGTAAATATGTATGAAAGTTTAATGAAATTACGGAGATATTACTTTTGTTATAATAACAAGACCTTTATAGATTAATTTTTATACTTAATATTACAGGCGCTTATAAAATATGGTTTGTTACATTTAAAATTAAGGTGAATATTTTATTTATATTACATCAATAATATATAAAAATTAAGTACTCCCAACAACTTTTTTAATGATAATTCCATAACTCTTTATTACAGTATAAATGAGAATGTTGAATATTTGTTTATTTGTTTTCGTGTCTACGTAGTCGCGATATTATGTGTAAATTGTTAGACTAAATACTATTCATTCTCTGAAATATCTAAGTAAGATTTTTCCTATTTAAATAAATAATATAAACGATAAAATATGATATATTAATAACAATAATCCCATTATGGAACTACGAAACGATTTTATATGAAGGATGAATACAACAACCGTTATAAACGTTTGTTTCACTCTCGAAATATATTAAGTATAATACATTTTAACAGAAACCGCCTTGACCCAGCCATTTCTGTTAGGGCATCGTGATTCAATACCGATAAATACGAGCCGACCTTGAGTGCAATGTGTTACAATCGATCCGAATTACTTCTCTACCAAAATGGATGTTTCCTTAAATGCATAACAAGTACTCCTTTGTTACACTTATTTTTGGACGTTAAACTTTTAACGTCAAAATGACATATCAATGTCAATCTAAATTCAGTCTTTAAATATTTTAATGTCAATCTAAATCTAATCCGTCCAGTCCATTATTTTAATAAAGGGATGATTTATAGAAAATACAAATTCCGAAGCGAATATCTTATGAGGTAAAAAATAATTTGTAATTAATGTTCCATTTATTAGTAAAAGCGACCCAATAAATAATATATTATTAGGTTTTACATATTTATATGAGCTCGAACTATGTATACTTACACAAAAAAGACCTAACATGGTATAAGATCTTTGTTAATAAATCCACGTCTTGCTTCATCTGATGTCAAATTTAACATTTTTATTTAAAGAATAAGCAGTAGGGTTCATTTTATCATATAAAATTGTTAAATTTGTAAATTTCCTAAAAAAATTATAATATAATATTTTGATGTGATGAAGTACAGTCTACAGAGGTCCCTCCTTAGGATGTGTGTATTTAATTTGACCGTTGCCAAGTCTCTTAACTCGCTTCACGCGGGAAAATGCTGTAATGACAGCAACCGTACAACATTTATCCACCGGTGACGCTGTCATGGCCAGTAGGGCTAACAGCAGAGACAAAAAAAAAAAAAAATCATGGCCAGTAGGGCTAACAGCAGAGACACACAAAAAAAAACATTTATCCATAAATCTGTCATATCTTAATAACTTTGGCACTGTATTGCAAAATATTATGTTATCATAATCATAGTTTATAATAAATTGAGATCCACGTAAAAGGCATATTCATAAATTATATTTATCTTAAAGACCACATAGAAAGTAATACAATACTTAATAAATATAATAATAATATATTTAAGGAGGTATAAGCAAGATGTAATCAGAAATCAAACCTTAAAGTCTATAGATATGTATTTGTGGTTACATTAACTGTTGCATTTGTGTAAAACTGAAGCAAAAAATATGTTATATATATTTTGAAGTTATTTCATGTTCATTGTTCCGTTTATTGGTAAAAAGTGATCAATCAATTAGTATGTAGTTGAAATATAATCCTACAACTGAAGTATTTATACATTTATTTTAAATAAAATAGTATATGTGCTACTAATTATAATAAATATACACATAATATGTTCTATTATGTAATATTTGGTTTTCTCTCATGCATTTCGCCGTCTCCATCGCTTTGAGGAAAACTTAATACGCGGAAATTATTAAATAAATTAAAAATGCAGTAACGCAGTTAAGGATAACGCTCATGTTATATGTTATACATTTTTTATAACATAAGGTTACTAAGATTATTATAATGGTGTGTGTGTCAGCTAAAAATAATTTTCCGTCGACAAAATAAGTACGGAAAAGTAATAAAACCCTGTCAAATATTTTATAAGATAAAAATTCTTTGGTTGTTACGTTTTCCTAAGTATGTAAGTTAAAATTGCGTAAGTGTGTGTGTGTTTTGTTTCTCAAATACTTATGTAAATAGCACAATTAGTAGCGCAAAGTAACTGGGAAATGTAGCTATTGTTTCTATTAATAGTGATACGTTTACGTAAATTTCAACAAGTATAAAATTAGTATTGCTTTGTTGTGACCGCGTCAAGTTTGAGTATCTAAATAAAGACTCAGGAATGCTCATAAGAATCGCTGGTTCTTTTTATAAATTTAATAAAAATATGATGACGTTTCTCAATTATAGAGATATTGAGAAAAAAAACATTCCCAATAACATTACATAAACCTAAACACATACATTAAAATTACATTTAACTTATTTTAATCCATACTCCACTTAAAATGTCTAAAAACTAGAACTGATTTTAATAATTAGTCTTTTACTACGAAAAATATACAGTTATTAGAATTAATCAAATCAATACAACACTAATAATTTACATCCATATCTATTTTCGCTTTGATTATATTTATTTACTATGAAATCGTGCAAAGCATTTTTGCAGAGACCGCTTTGTGTTCTAATAAGCGACATTTAGATAAACATTAATGTGCAGGTCACAAGAGATAAGAGAACTGCTTTCACCTTATTCACCCCAAATCAGTAATGTCATTAACTTGTATCAATAATAGTTTGTTAGTTAGTTTATAATAATACTAGCTGTGCCCAAGACTTCGTTCGGAATATGTTTTTTTAATAAGAGAAGCTTTAGTAGTAGAAGTTTAGTTACTCCTTATTGCACCAGCTATCAGTGAACGTCCTGTTAAAATCGGCTCAGTCGTTTCAGAGGTTACCCGGACCAATCAGACAGACAAATAGAGAAATATAGAAAATATACGTTTTTTTATGTACGTACCGCATACTTTCATAGGCATTAATGAAAAGACGTTAATTTGGTATTACGAATAGACACTACATCTTTATTTATATGTATATATTATAACAGAATATTTAACTTATCTTATGAGTTATAATTGTTGTTAAATCTTCAGTTTTGATGATTTCGACTGTTCAAAAGTTATTTAGAACTAACTTTGTCATTGCTAAGTCGTAAATCTTAACCATTAGTTGAGCTTCGTAGCGTGGATAAAGAATATTGAAAAAAATCTAGACCATGTCGATTATATGTATATTATTTATATATAATGAATTGTATTTCGTAACTTTTTGTCTTCTTACGACCATAACATTATAGTTCATATATAAAATTAAAGTATAGTGCAATAAAGTTGGAGTTGGCTTGGAGTCAGTATCACTTTCGTGCTTGTTGATTTTCTTTTAAAATTCATAACTTTTGTAACAAAAAGAAAACATGTATGTCCCTTTATTTAAGACTCTTTAAGACTACGTAATAAATAAAATAGATTTTGGTAAAGAAGTTAACTATCATAATAAAAAATTATTTACAGCCTAAAGACAAATTCGTAAAGTTGTAAAAGTCGTTCAGTTGTAAAGTAGTTTTCGCTGAAACTGAAAAACAAACAACAATTCGTAATTAATGTTATTGTTTTTTTATATGTTGCAAAGATTTCATATATTATATATTATTTGTATATAAATAACGTGTGCTACTGATTAAAGATAACTTACACACACCATAAGATTGTTTAGTGTTTGAAACAATAGAATTGCAGAATAAATAATATAATTCTAGAAATATTACAACTGAAACTACAGATATTGTTTAATTTTGTGTTAAATTGTTTGTTTGTCAGTCACGATGTGGATGGACCGACTTGTTTATTTATTACTTTATTAGTTATAAACTCAAAATTATAAATGAGCTGCTGAAGCTTACGAAACTCGATTTTTTTGTCAATTTTTGAACTTTACACTTTTCTGAACAAACTTTGTTCCATTAAATCTAAAACCTCAAAATTCCTTTAATTTTAAAAGAATATCTTTTGTATCGGTTTCCATTTCAAATAAAGTTATCTTATAATCTAACATTATTTATATAAGATTTTTGGAGATATTTTTAATCTGTTATAAGTAATAAAAGATTAAAAAAAGAACATAAATATATTTTAGAGCTAACATTTATATTTTCTTATCTCAGGGGGCGTCCATTAATCGTAAAGTGTAAAAGGGACAAGAAAAGGTTTGAAAAATATCACAAATGTTATGTAGTGAGATATACTTGTAATAATTTTTCGTGGAACACAATTTTAATTATGATTAGTGAAATATCTTTTAAGATATTATTGAAAGTATAAGTTAACTTAAATCAAAAACACTCGTGCTTTTTGTGGTTTAATAAAAAATCAAATATCATCAGTGGAGAGGACGGTTTCAAAAGTATTAATCTTTTGAGGGAATGTCAAAAGGAAATTAATCTTGGCTGAAGCGTCCCTCGGGTTTTAAAATTATTCTCAATAACCTTGACATAATTATATAGAAGAGAATTCTAAAAATAAAAAAAAAGTGGCGTAACTAAATTCTTTATGATTTTAACCTTTTGAATAAGTCCAAAGTTCTACACGTGTTTTCCAACCCACCAGCTGTGTAGCCATGGGTTTCTATGGCTATTGAGTTCAATATAAACGGTTCCCACCAGCCCTTTATTCGGGTGTGCTTTGTGTTCAAGGCTGGAACACGTTTCTCATTAATTCATTTTATATTTGAATAGACCTATTGACATATAATCTGCATTCCGGATCGAAATTACATTGGTTTTTTACATGATGTATAAAGAATGTGAATTAGTGAAGTAGACTAGTAGTTATTGTGAATTATTCGCATTGTTATTAACTAGCTGTCCCCACGACTTCGTTCGTGTGGAATGTTTTTTTTTTATAAAAGTAGCTTAAGTTACTTATAACATTATCTATCCGCCAGTGAAAGTACTATTAAAATAAGTCCAGCCGTTTCAGAGATTAAAAGCATCAAAGAAACAGACAGGGATAAATTTTATAAATAGATTTTTTATATAATTACGAAATATACTTTCATATTTATTGTTTATTTGGAACTACAAACGGACACTAAAATTTTATTAAATTTTATTAAAATTATATTAATGATGAGTATATTTTTAATAATTCAGGACAGGATAGCATTTGTATTCTGGATTGTTTTTTAATATAAAGTAATAAATAATGACTTCATTCTGTTTATTTCGGTCAAATTTTTACTAATTTTATTATCAATGTTATGTTTATATGGGAGTATGATTTTATTGGTACTTCATGCGTCTACGAATGTTTGGTCAACCTCGGTATATAACATACACATACATATATACTAAGAACGAGACGTGAATGCGTCCGTCCGCTATTTCCGTCCCCACAGTTTTAGACGACTGACGTCACCACGTCCAAGATATATATATATATATATATAAATCTTTCGTAATTGATATTGTTTGTTTATAACAAAGAGTATTTTTTAATTTACTAGCTTTGGAGTAATTTTAGAATTACTATGTCTAGTATATGACGTAAATAAAACAAATTAATGAATTACAATGTAACGAGTAGGTACTTATTTCTTAAATTTTAAAGACTGGATATATTTCATTCCTTTATAGTTTATGCCATAACCTTTAGTTCAATGCTCTATTCTGCTTTAGCCACCTTTTCTTTGATGGACCACCATTTAGACCCTAAGGTCTGCAGTCAACCTAAAACAAGTTTTCTAGGTAATACTTGACTCTTAGTTACTTTGAAGGGTCTGAAGCCGTATTGAATAGGAGCCGAGTGAAGATAACTCTCTTAATATCAACACATATATTTATCCTTCTGTAAAACATACTAATATTAATGATCGTCAACAATATTAATAGCAATGATTTATTTTGCATATTAAGTACAAACTTCATCTAACATTAGTCATGTGTATCTTATTACAAGATCATAATACAAAGTATATTTTTCAAGTAGGCATTTACACTTTTGAACCAATTATTACATTAAAAATGTCAGTGTAGTTTGAGTAAGTACCAGCACGGAATACTGCTCTGCTGATAGCTGTCCAGAAACGCAATAGTTGCAAAGATCTAATTGTAATACATACTTAAACAGTTAAAAAGTATTTATTGTATATATTATTATAAAATATCGACTAATTAACATAATTGTAAAGCGAACACAAATGCTAATCAGTCACCGTTGAAAACAATTGAATTATTAATTAACACCACAATATATAATGATATTTTATTATTTTTATGTTATGCTCGGAACAATTTATATTATTATATAAACAAAAGTATTGTCCATGTGCCTGTTTAAAACAAATAAGGATGAAATGTCAAAGTGACAGTATTCTATAAACGTATTTGTCAAATGTCAAATGAAGTATTGCTTTTTTTATTTGTTATTTTTTTTAGAACTTGTTATTATAATTTGACCAAAGGGCGAATGCTGTCGTTTGTCCGTAGGACTACGAGTACGTTCCCAGTAGATAGGCCCATTCTGCTACTTTTCCGTATGTATTCAGCACGTTTGTTCCGGCATAGCCGGCGTATTTTTCATCCTATCGTCACGAAAATCGGCAGGCGTATTCGTTGAATTATTTGAATTTTTATGTCGAGCCGTTTTTTTTGATTGGAGGAAAAAATTCAAAATGGCGGCGTTTTTTAGTTTTGTTTTTGGCGTAGTAGGAGCAATTTTCATCCGATCGCCACAAAAACTGGTGATCATGTTCTTTGAGTTATTAAATTTTTTTTCTCCGGTCATTTTTCTTACTGGGAGGAAAAACCAAAATGGGGGTGATTTAAGTTTTTGTTTTGGCGTAGCAGACGTATTTTTTATGCAATCGTCACGATAATTGGTAGGTGTGTTCTTTGAATTACTTAAATTTTTATGTCGAGCCGTTTTTTTGCTTGGGCGAAAAATTTCAAAATGGCGGATTTCTGATCCGTACCACAAAAACGGACTTTGCGGCAGCTGAAATTTCGTCTAAGTATTCTTTGCCGAAATCTAAGGTTTTTTTTGTTATTTCAAAATCCAAAATGGCGGCCATAGCGAATTATCAAAAATTTTAAAGTTGAATAACTCCGTTGTTATTTGGTGGAGCCAAATTTCGTTCGGTAGTTATATACCTACATACATACATAGGTATACTTATTCCTTTTTGGAAAAGGCACTTAAAACATTGTCTCATCCCCTAACGTACTGAGGTCTACTGTTCACAGAACGACTAGTAAGTAGAAATTGTTCTTTTTAAAAATAGCTGCCTGTTAGTGAAGGTTACATATTAGGATTTTTTTAAACTACTGATCGTATCCGAGTGAGAAACTATATAGTTGTCATTCGCCATATTAGGTATCGCAATATACATATATATCTGCTAAGTTTCTATATAAATATTAAATTAAACTCTGGCTATATTATTTTTGCTATGTAAAAAAATGCGTATTTATAAATAAATAGATACAACGTAAATATATATTAAATCAGGTTATAATCAGACCAAGTTTTTTCAATTTCAATCTTGTTATTAGAGCCATAAACGGTTTTTTCCGTTCTGAAAAAAAAAATGTATTTTCTTAACGAAAAAGTTTGTTATGTGTAATGAGTAACAAACCAATTTTCATCAAAATTAAATAAATAGAACAAAAATCGTAGATTTTAGTTTAAGACAATGTACTACAAATATATTTAACGTACAGAATTTAACACTTTTAAGAGACTAAGAGAAGAGGGCGTTATCAATTAGTTTTATTTCCCGAAGCGTTTCTAAATTTCAAATTAGTCAAGTGACAAATATTTAAAAATTTTAATGTAAGATAACTGTATTGTGTACATACATATAGTATAATTAGAAAATAAATTAAAAACATTTACCTTAATTTATAACTGAGTAACGAATGGAAATTATTTTACCTTCTTAAGTTGACTTAACAGATTAGCAATAAGACCGCCATTTTATATTCTTATTTTCAGATATTTCACTATAATATATTTGTATTGCAGGTATTGTGATCGTGTTCTACGCGGTGTTTTACGCGGTACTGGCGGCCTTCTTCGCGATCTGCATGGCGGGACTCTTCTCAACGCTGGATGACGACAAACCTATGTACATTCTGGAAAGATCTTTGATTGGTACTTATTAACCTATTTAATAGAGAGTTGGAAATATATTTGAAGGGAATCATTTTTCTTAGTAGTTCACAAAGAAAACTGATCTCTGATTTTAATTTTGAGATAAATGTGTATTAAGCGTTCATTTATTAGTTTTTTACTGATTATAGTTAGATACAATGTTAGATAGAACAAAAAATAAAAATTCAAATATTTTTTTGATATTACAATAGACAGCGGTTTTAATGTTAGACGATTGATATAATTTCATATTTAGTATATATATATATATATATAAATATCAAGGAAATAAATGAGAGTTTAAAGTTGTAATATTTCCACACGAGATGAAGATTGGTTTTGACGTCACGAGTACGTCATTCCTACGTCAAGAAACGAACGGTTCAAATGACGTGTCCTTATGATTTCCGGACGCTCGCAACAGAAATTGTTTATAACTATATTACTAAAAACAAAAGAAAGTGATTGATATTTTGCTCTATAAAATATGTATATATATATATATATACATACATAAATATATTATAACTACAACACAAAGGACAAAGGAAGCTGGTAATTAGCGGTCGTTATTTTAATTACCCTGAGCACATGTACCTTGTGTGTACTAAAAGGGAAGTATATATTAATGTTATTATGTACGTTTAAATATTCAATGATAAGTACAAATTAAAAAATATATAATAAAAAAGACTTAGGAAATATATTCTTTAAATACATGTTTACTTATTAATTAATTAAAGATTTATTTATTAATTAAAGATTTTATTTATATTATAAATTTCAATAATGATGCCTGATATGTCAGATATGCAATACTCTTATTAGTGACATTGCTATTATTTAATTTCAGGCGTAAACCCCGGTGTGACGTGTCGCCCGCAGCCGCACGATGACGTCACAGTGCAGTATAATACGGATAACTCTACTAGTGTTGAGTATTACACGAACGAATTGGAGGAGTTTCTTAAAAGTAAGTTTGTAAAATACATTCAGTAATCTTTTATAAACGTAAGAACTATAACATTTGCACTCTTACTATTTCCTCTGCTATATTTAGTCTAAAAGTTCTAAAAGTCATGATATAATCTCTATATTGTGTCTTTTGTTACGTTCAGAATACGAAAATGAAACGTGGGTAACGTCTAAGAAAGAATGCACTGCTGAGGACAACTTCGGCTACCCGGACGCTCCTTGTTTCTTCATTAAGTTAAATAAAGTAAGTGCTCGCTAAAATTGAATTAAGTTTCATTGGAAGTCACTTTTAAAACTGGTGAGTAATCGGGAAAGCTTTAGACTCTTAGACAGAATAGAAAGAGAAGAATTAGAATAGAAAATACAACAAGAGTTTTTTTAGTTGAAATGATATGATATGATAATATGATTTATAATATATATATATATATATATATATATATCTACGGAGCAATCATAACCCATTTGGTGGTGCAATGATTTATTAGCAGAAGATTTTCGTCAAATATTGCCAGTGATTCTACGATCAACGCCAGCTGATGAACTTAATGCATATTTAAAGTCCTCCTATTTGTGAAGGTATTACATTAAGCAAGAATATGCGTGTCAAGTTGCAAAATGATCAATCTGGAGACATATTCTCTAAACAACTCATTGACATTGGTAATGGCAAATTTCCTATAGACACCTTGACTGGTTGCATTAACTTTCCTCAAAGTTTTTGTCAGTTAACTAGATCAAAAGATGAATTTATTCAAAAGATGTTTCCAGATGTTGCTCAAAATTACAGAAACCATGATTGGTTGAGCGAAAGGGCTATATTGGCTGCAAAAAACATAGATGTAAATGAATTAAATTTCAAAATTCAAGAATAAATTACAGGCGAATTGAGGATATATCAGTTGATTCGGCTACTAACCAAGATGATGTCGTCAACTATTCGCCTGAATTTTTAAATTCGCTGGATTTACCAGGATTGCCACCTCACAATCTTCAATTAAACCTTTAATTACACAGGCACACAAAAAAAAAAAAACGTCATGAACCAGAGGGGAGACCCCATTATTCCTAGGTTTTTGGGATCGCTGAAACCGAATATGACAATAAAAACTAATTTTAAATGCCAGTTTTCCCGCTAGCACCCCCTTACAACCTCTTAAGGGGTGAAAATTGAAATTTTTGTAAAAAATCAAGATAGATGTGTCTTTCTACGTTTTTTGGGATGCTGAAACCGAAAATGATAACTAAAAATAAATTCATGACCACTATCACCCCCTACCATCCCTTACAGGAGGTGAAAATTTCATTTTTTTCTATAAAATCAAGACAGATGTGTATTTCTACGTTTCTTGGGATGCTGAAACCGAAAATGATAACTAAAAATAAATTTATGACCACTATCACCCCCTAATACCCCTTACAGGGGGTGAAAATTTCAATTTTTCTATAAAATCAAGATAGATGTATATTTCTACGTTTTTTGGGATGCTGGAACCGAAAATTATAACTAAAAATAAATTCATGACCTCTTTCACCCCCTTACTACCCCTTAAAGGGGGTGAAAATTTCAATTTTTCTATAAAATCAAGATAGATGTGTATTTCTACGTTTTTTAGGATGCTGGAACCGAAAATATGTGAATTTCTATGTTTTTCAAGATGCTGAGAGAAAAAATGATTATAAAGTATATGGTAACCTTATTGTATGCATATATTTGTTATTATGATACTAAGACTGAATCATGATTTTTGTCCTATTCTTAACAAGTTGTTTAATTTTTTGTTTTTTTTTTTGCTTTCTATTTAATTCTGTTTATACTGTTATCCATCCGGCAGTCTTGTAAAACGCTTAAAAGATGCTGAAGCTAATTCTATGCCTCCGAAATAGAAAGGTTACTATTTTTCGGCCAATTTAGGAGACTATAGTGAGGAGCAAGGTGAAAGGTTCCATCAGACAGGATCTTAAGACAATGGAACAGCGCTATCAGGGTAAATGAGATGTCAATATGTTAGCAGACTACTGTTGGAATTTAAAAAGAGATTTGCCAGAACAGAAAAGAACCAATAAAAGGAAACCACTTAAAAGAACTTTTGACAACAAGAGAGTTCGTTATCGTAGAAACAAGTAGACGCTGAATAGTGAGAGGCAAGGAGACTCACTTTAATTCAGCACGCCGGATAGTGAGAGGCAAGGGGACTCACTTTAATCCGGCACTCCAAAAGGGAACAGAAATCTACTACGTCCACGCCGTTGTTCCTGGGTTACGCTAAGAATAGAATTAAATCATGAATATATATCAGATACTTCTGATCGATAAAGCATTTGAATTTCTAATATAACAGCTAAGAGTAACTTCAAACTAGTTTGATAAACATGTCATTTACTGTAAATCGTCAAAATTTCTTCATACATCTTGATTTTAAACAAAATTGAAACTACCCCCACCCCCTCCCCCCCCCGTTAGGGGTAGTTAGGGGGTGGTATTGAGTAAAAGAGGTATCAAATTCACTTTTGGTTGTCATTTTCGGTTTCATTATACCAAAAAACGTAGAAATACACATCTGTCTTGATTTTATAGAAAAAAATGAAATTTTCACCCCCCGTAAGGGATGGTAGGGGGTGACAGTGGTCATGAATTTATTTTTAGTTATCATTTTCGGTTTCAGCATCCCAAAAAACGTAGAAAGACACATATATCTTGATTTTTTACAAAAATTTCAATTTTCACCCCTTAAGAGGTAGTAAGAGGGTGCTAGCGGCAAAACGGGCATTTAAAATTAGTTTTTATTGTCATATTCGGTTTTAGCGATCCCAAAAACTTAGGAATAATGGGGTCTCCCCTCTGGTTCATGACGTTTTTTTTTTTTTGTGTGCCTGTGTTATCGTTAGTTATAATGTTGAGAAATATCAACCAATCACGTCTTTGCAACGGCACACGGTTAGCGATAAAAAATTATTGAACAACGTGATAGAAGCAACTATACTGAAAGGAAAGTATAAAGGAGAAGACGTGTTGATACCACGCATCGCAATGATTCCGACTGACAGTTTCCAGTGCGGCTTGCTTTTGCTATGACCATAAATAAGTCCCAGGGGTCAATTGTATGTTGCCTGTTCCCATGTTGGAAAACCATCAGATTTGTTTGTATTCAGTATACCAGGTAATCAAACAAAAAACATTGTGTATCATAAAGCACTACAATAAAAATAAAACAGATTTTTGTTATTAATACGATTACTGAAAATACTTATATACGTTTTATTTCAATATTCTTTATTTCATCTTATTAAAATGATAAAGTAACATATTAAAAAAAGGATAATTTTTCGATTTATTTATCATATTATTTAAAATATTAAATGATAAAAAAGATCCACCAGAAATCTTAATATTTATAAATCACGTGTCACGTTGTTTGTCCGCGATGGACTCCTAAACTACTTAACCGATTTTAATAAATTTACACACCACGTACAGTTTGACCTAACTTAAAAGATATATAATTATTTTCAACTCAATTCATAGTCGCAATATTATTTTATTTGTTTATTATTTTGCAGTTAGCTCCTAACAATTCTAAAAGATGGCGGTATCTGTTGACTGGATTGAGTAATTACGAATGAGGTATCTACCCTACCTACCTCATTCGTAAGTTTAGTGTTCCAGGTTATTTACTAAAAACTTTGTAATTTACAAATAGTGTTATAAATTTGGATTAAATTAAAAAAATAATTTTGTTTCTATTTTTGCTTAATATCGACTGTAAGAAAACATGATTTTCATGACAGAAATACTCTGAACGTTACCCCTTAAATAGTTTACTACAATGTAATATATCAAAAACAATAGTCACAGCAACGCGTGACCGGGTCTGCTAGTTTATAATATATTTATATCAGATCTATGGATGGAAACCTCAATTCTATGAGAGTGACTTCCCCGAGGACATGCCGGCGGACCTCGTGCAGTACATCACCATGCTGCCCGCGGCTGAGGTAACATATATACTAGATGATAGATGAAAGTACGTAATCTATATAATACAAAGCAGTTTTATCTCAAAGACTAAATCCTAATCTATAAAATAGAAAACTTTAATAATGAAATAGCACAATCATTTCATAATTATGAGATATTTCAACCAATGCTACCAACACAACATTTTATCCACTATTGCTACCAATATAAAATATTTCAACAATCAATATTGCCAACATGAAAAACTTCGGTCCTTTGCTAAGATCGGACATTTGATTCAGCAATACTCATAAAATATTTTTGTACCCAGCGCCAGCAGCTCTGGGTGTCGTGTTGGTTGGAGCACGACACGGGGGCTTCGCTGCAGTACCCGTGGGGGCGCGGGCTGGCGGGACGGTTCTACCCCTTTCTCAACCAACGAGGATACATACCACCGGCAGTCGCTGTGAGGATTACACCACCAGGTTCGTACTTGCTATAGTTAGGGACAAATGATCAGACAGTTCTTGGGGCAAATATCCAGACAGTTCTCTAGGTGACTACTGTCTAACGCAAATATGGCCAATTTGTGAGACATTAGCCAAGCTAGATTCTGTAAGAATTGCTACTAGATAGAATAGCTGTCGGCAAAATCTCGCACTTCTCTTTTCTTTCTTGTTTTTGCCTGATTTTAATAACCTAATGTTCCTATAATTTTGTCCATCCACTGCCTACATATATTATAATGTTAAGATATTTTTTCAGTGAACAAACTGAACATAATACGATGCAGGGTGTGGGCTAAGAACGTGATCTACAACAAGAGTATAAAGGAGGGGACGGGATACGTGAGAATAATGCTACAAGTTGACAACCCTACCTATGAGGAACCAAAGAACACAACAGCAGCGTGACAACCCTGAGAGTATTATACTGCCCTACAAACTATCTCGATACGTGCTTTTTAAATAATATTAAAATGTACCTGGAATAATTAATAATTTATATGAAGAAAAAAACCTTTTAAGTAAATACGTAGTACATAATTTTTTTAATCGTTTCTCCGATATATACTTCTATTCAGTAAATTTTAATAATTTTAATTTTAATATGATTCGATATGGAGTTAAAATCATTTGACCTGTCATCTAGTACAAAATGCATATTAATTTTTAGTTTGTAATCGGCAAAAACTAGAATTACTGTTCAGAGTATTTTATGAAAATCCTAAAACCGTTTTGATTAACCTCAATAATAATATCAATATATTTTACAATCACAAACACAATTGGTCCAATCCAGACCAATATATCATTCCTGTATCCTAATATGCTATTTATTTAGAATATTTATAGTACTAGGATAGTTTAAGGTTTTATGAAACTTCACATTGTAATTAATAGCTGACTAGCTCTGTGTGTGTTGCATTACTATAAGTTAATGATAGTGTGTTTTATTTGACAACCAATAGAAGGATCTAGAATTTTATTCAGACATAACGGTCTCAAAGAAATTAGTATTTCATAGTCAAAATTAGAAATGGAACAAAATGCCACGATAAGGAAATCCACTTCAACAAACTTTCTTAAAATTAATAAGAATTTGACTTAGAAAAACTAGCTCTTGTCACTCCTACAGAACAAACATTAGTTTAAACAAAGCCAAAACACACGATATATTTATTAAATAGTAAAAAATAATAAATCAGACATAAAGAAATATTTTTTTTTTAAATAACCTCAAAATAAATATAGAAGGATATTTTATCCAAGTATTTTTAATATGTATCTATAATAATAACTCCACGTGTACAAACACTAATGATAAATTTAGTCTTTAGCTAATTTATTTTTATTTCTATAATATAATATAACTAAACAAATAAGTACTTAAAGTATAAATTATTATGTAAAATACTTCGTCAATTATACCATGTATTTTCAGGTTTGATAATATGTATTTATTTGTATGGAGTAATAAAACCAAAAATGAATTAAATAGTATTCTAGTTAATCTACTAGTGCCTTGCCGTATATCAAGCGAAGCTGTTATCAGTACAAAAATATTAATTATGTGACTATATCTAATGTTTTATTGTTAATTTGTAATGTTGTTAAAATAAATATCTGTTTAAACATCATTCTATTTTTTTATCACCTATTATTTTAAATCATACATTTAAACTTAACAAGTATTACGAACTATGTAACGAACTGATCAGGAATAAATTTATAGTTAATTTGTACGCTGTAGAAGTAGCAGCGAAAGGTATAACAGCAAAATCTCTCTACAACTTACTTAAGGATCTCGGCCTTTCTAGAACGATCATTGGTTAATTTCTAGAACGTATTTCAAAGGCGGCTTTAGTAGGTTCTTACGATATATGGTTAGGTAGGGAGAGGAGCGTGAACAGTGAAGGTGAGCGTGTATTCGCATAGTAAAGGGGCATCTTAAACAAACACCTGGACGGAAAGTTCCAGGCATTGTTTGCAGTCCTCTCCTTGTAAGGGATGGGCCCGGCATCCCCGGAATTCATGGAATGCTTCGTCTCTTGTTTAGCCCAAATATGTATTTGTCCAATTTATTTGTCGTTTTGTGTCGTTTGGTGATTTTAATCAGGAACCTTTAACTGAAACTAATTTCGGAAGACAAATACATACATAGTACATAGCACATCTGCAACCTTCTCTCGCTTCGTACTTGTACTTCGATTGAATAATAAAAATTCTTAACTCACAGCTAAGAAATACATTTTAAAATTATAAAGACACTAAAATTCTATTTATTAATTTTTTTTATTTATATTAAAAAACTCGTTTGATTTTCAATCCGTTGATCATGAACTTCAACAGCTTCTAGAGAAGCCTACTAACATTACACACACACACACACACGCACACACATACATGCACATACACATACACATATACATTTATCATCATGTCACTTAATAAAACAAGTAATGTCTCGTTTCACTTAACTAATCACTAGGGCAAGGTGGTAGGGCGGGGCCGGCTGGTTCAGGGCAGATTCGGGCGGATGTTAGGCGGACAAAGAATACATTATAGAAGAGAATACTGCTTTACACAGTACATACATACAATAAACAGTAAAAATAATATTTACAATATGTTTATAATAAATAAAACCACAGTTAAAGTTACAAATGTTCAATAATTTTTAATAATATATCGTTCAAAGTAACGATAGTTTTAATATCATTATCTAAGGTTATTAAATAATCAAATGTTTGTGTAATGTAAGAATAATAAAAAAAATATTAACAATCAAACCAATTACATATAAAGATCCATCCTCTCAGAGGAAGCACTCATTTATGTAAAAAACTGAACTTTCGTAGAGTAGATCCGCGCTCGCAGCTCGAGTCATTCGATGGAAGCAGCACGATGGGCGCGGACAAGCACAACGGAGTCGCCAACTACAACCGCCGCCCCCCGCAGAGACCCTTCCTGCAGAGGATCAAGTACGCCATCTGGAACCCGGAGGAGAGGACCTTCTTGGGTAGAACCGGGAGACGATGGGGTGAGTCATTTAATAATGAAGAAAATAATTTCTTTTAAATAAATTTAGAAAGTCATAATTTAAGTATTTTAATCTAAGTATTTTTAAAGTCATTTAATAATGTTCACTGAAATACAAATAACAATGCAGTTCCATTATACTTTCCAAGCGTAAGATCTAATTGAAAACTACATTGTAAAACTAATTTAAACATCTACAATGTTCGTTGATGGGGAAAAGTGATTTGGAATTACAAGTATCACAATAAGTGTCAACGCTGGAAACTGTAACATTTTTTGGTGTGTTACATATTACTGAACCATATCAAGACTAATTTCTACTATAACAATGTTTTTCTAATTATATATATATTATATATTACGAGTATTAAAAGTATTATATATTTATAACTAACTTATATCGGATCGCAAAATAAAAATCATTTCCACCACTAAGAGACCAATTGAGAACAAATGAAACCCGGTATAAAGTCACAGAAATGGATTGAATATGTTAGTCGTGAAAGCCTGACAAACAAACTCACATTCCTATTTATAATATAGTTTTTAATATATAACTTATTTCTCAACCAAACCGAGGACCTCAGATGCTGGATACAGAAGTGATTCATCACCTTAATGCAGGTTATTTCTGCCGATAGTAAAACTAATACAGTTTATTTGATGTATTACTTTCAGCGTATACATTTTATAATTTATAACAGTTCTTCGATTTCGTTACAACCTTTAACAATATTCAGTTTTTTTCAATTTTTTCCAGGTTTATTAAGAGATTAGTAATGATATTATCATATAATTGTACCTATTGAACCATAAACTAAACTGAGCTAAACTATTATTCTTTGATAATATGTTGAAATCATAATAAAACTGCGTACAAAATAAGTTATATAATAATTTTAATCTTAGATTATTATATATAAATAGTGTTCAATAAACGCAGGAAATATGTTAGTAAAACCAAATGCTTTCATATGTTAAGAACGAGTTTAAAGATTTTCATATTTCGCGATACGTCATGGTCGTAAATAATATGGCAACAGTGTATAAATATACGGTATGTAAACAGAGTTAACAGAGAAGAAAATCGAAAGGAAAATCGAAGATATCGATAGTCTATGACCTAATAAGAGTTTATGTATGACATTCGAGGGTGGTGCCTCCTTGGGAAGTCAATTAAGAAGCTGTAAAAAGTTTCAACTTCTTACAATGACATGTACAAGAGTTATTGGAAAGAAACATATTTTTTCTTTTTTGTTTCGTCCTGTTGACATTATTCGTTTCAAACCCTTGACTCTGAAATAGATACGTAACCGCAAAACCAGAATCTAATAAGATATACGATTAACAATAATGGCATAAGACACCTAAACAGATATTATTTATCTAATTAATAATATACTGTAAGTTATCCGGCAACGGCTCGCAACTCATACAAATGAATGTTTTGTATACGGTACCTATCACTATAGTAGTTATATTGTAAGAAAAACCTCAGCTGCCTTACAAATATCCTATTTAAATCTATGGCATGATATTTCTCAAAACCCCTCCTTTGCATGTACTACCTATATCACCTAACTATACCAATTTTTACAGTAGTAGTCCTTGTAGTTTCTGAGATATCGTGATGAGTTATTGTGTTCTAAAACAATACAGGCAATAGATTTTTTGTATTATAGTATCTATTTAATACTGAGTGAGAAAATTTAAGTTTGATATTACATGCATTATTGAGCTTAAATATATACAAAGATATCCGAAATTTATGGCCAGTTAATTTCATGATACACACTTCTTTTTTGTGCGCATATTTCCCTATGCATATAATAAAAACTAAGCCTCAAATACGGTTAATTGTTACATGTACAGACGTAGAACATAGAACTCAAAACCATATTAGAGAGTTTGTGTATTACGGGACGGATATTAATATATTTATTTATTTATGTACCAGATTTAGTGCAAACAAACCATTTAGACACATGTTAAACATTGGATGAACTTATCCCTAGAAAGAGCTACTCATGTGAATGATAAAGATGACTTGTATAATTGTCCCGTTTGACAAATTAAATGTTTTTACTTTGAATAATTATTTTATTTTCACGGGAAAATACTGAAAGAGATTTGTATAGAAGTAATTACAATAAAACAAAAATCTAATTTTAATTTAATAAATTTATTGTAGTTTTGCCTAAGTATGTATTTTTTACGGTAAAAATAAATTAATTGTTTGGACCATTATTACAATACAATATGAGACATGGAAAGTGGGTTGCAAAAGCTAGTTTGTTATAAAAAGAAATGACATCACCATTACAAGTTGATTGTATTGATACAAACGGGAGAGTCCACTAGAGCAAACAGGTGACGTGTTATGAAGGGAGGGTTGACAACTAACATATTCTAAGTGGAAACGAACCGAAAATTACGTTAGTCTATGTTCTTCCAACTGTTTTTATAGTATCAAAAAAGGTCATTAGCATTTATATATTATACACAATATCCATTTTAGTTGTAAGGTTTAATCTTGTTGGTAATATCTATTTTTGCAAGCTTTTTTTTCATTTTGTTTGAAATATTTCCGAGATGAAATATGATTAAAGTTTTCAGACCGTGCGCGAATATATTTCCGCTAGTGCATATATTTTATGGTCTGGAAACGTAAACAGTCCATGACCGGTTTTCGTTGAATGCTATTTCAGTGGAAATCGATTCCAGGCAAACGAATTTGCGAGGTTACTGCTATTATATAAGTAACATATTTTCGACACGCACTTTATTTTAAAGATTTATATACAGCTTTGAAGTCCTTAAGACAAAGTTTAGTTATTCATCAATCAATATTATATGTAATAACAAAAACACACAATGTTTTGAAATAGCATTTACATAGTTTAACGTGATCTACACGTATTGAATATAAAGAGCTGTTGTTTTCCTTTTAACACATTTGTGATATCAGTGTTAATATTTCATTGACAACTTGACTCACGTGTACAATTACTTCTTAAATATATTTTACCTGATAACTATAATAGTGTATACCTAAATTATTTTCCTTTCTAATCTTCTTCTTACTTCTTCTTTATTATGCTGTTTATGTTTTCATACTTCTTTATTATGCCGTGTTCTAACTTATATACTCGTACATATAAATAAAATTGTATTTTCGGTTTGTAATTCAAAATTAAATATTTTCACTAAATGCATATTCAAGTTTATATGGTATTTACATAAAAAAAACAGTTTTTAAAATTGGTGTCTGTCTATCCGTTTGTTCCGTTGAATGTCTTAAAGGGACTGATTAAAATAGGTCTTTTACTAGCAGATAGCTGATGTTATAAGGACTGTCTTAGGCTACTTTTGTTTAAATTAATTTTATTTGTTTTTCAGGTGTGATAGGGTTAATATATCTGGTGATGTATATTTGCATCATTATATTCTTCTCAATCTGCATGTGTGGTCTGCTCTCTGCCATGGATGACCGGATGCCGTACTTCACACTCGCTGAATCTATTATTGGTTAATATCTTTATTTAACTATGATTTAACTTTAAGATTAACCCTAAAAGGTCTTTTCTTAATACAGTTTAGAATGTAGAATTTTTCTGATCATTCCAGGAAATAATCCAGGCATGGGACACAGACCTATCCTGTATGAAGAGGGAGCACTCATATGGTACAAGTCGAATAACACCACTCGAATCCAGAAATACGTCGATAACGTCAACGAGTTCTTAGCGCGTAAGTGTTTATGGAGATTAAATTAGATTTAAATGTATGCCAATTACTTTTGAAATTTATACTCTGTGCAATATTTATGTATTTCATTTACATGTAATAAAGAGTAACGAGGGATAATCTGAAGATAAAATAAAATAACAAAATAATACGTATTCAGTATGACATAAGCGTTATTAACTTATCTGTGTAAGTTTTTTTTCGTCACCACAAACTACTGGAACGAATTCTTATAAACTGATGAAGTTAAAGATTATTCTGTGGTCAATATAGAATACTAATATTTTTTTTACACAGACAAATACAGACGAAGCAGCTGGCAATAGCTAGTTAGTAATAAAATGATATTTCTTATATATTTTTTTCAGCCTATGAAAACAAAACTCTATTAATCAATCACGGAGTCAATCAACGTGATTGTGGAGTTTCAAAACCTCCGCGCAATGAAGTGTGCTCTTTTAATACGTCGCAGCTTGGGCCATGCTCTAGAGAAAACGATTTCGGATTCACAAACAAAACCCCGTGCATTATCATTAAACTGAATAGGGTATAACATTATTATATATTTTACAGACTGTATGGTATTTACAGTTAATTATATAATGGATATTTGAGTTCATTCTGCCTCGTTCGTGTTAAAATGTAATTGTTTTTAGATATTTGACTGGAACCCTGACTACTACGACGACCCCGACAACTTACCGCCTGATATGCCACTTGACATAAAGCAGTACATTAACTCCACAACCACGCTACAAGAAGTAAGATCTTTCTTAAATAAATGTATTATATAATATCTCAAATGAATTCCGAATGGTTTTGTAGACGTTGCAATCCACGCCAACATGATCGCTTATTCTGCTGATATTCTTACAGCGTCGCAAAGTCTGGGTCTCATGCAAGGGAGAACGACCAGCTGACGTAGAAGCCCTGGGTCCCTTGAAGTACTATCCCTACCCAGGTCTATCAGAAACGTACTTTCCATACGATAATACTCCAGGTTACCTCAGTCCCCTTGTAGCTGTTCAGTTGGTGAAGCCCTATCGTAAGTATTCTGTATTTAATTCTATGTGATTAGAACAATAGTACATATCTTTGAAATTATATGACAAATATATTATTGAAGTAATTTGATGGAGATTTTTTTTTCAGTTCATCAGATCATCAACATTCGCTGCAGGGCGTGGGCAAGAAACATCATTTTTACGGAAAGCCTCAAAGAACGGCTTGGCTCTACACATTTAGAGATCATGATCGACTAAACATATCACACTCAAATTAACAGCCGAAATTTATAAACAATCTGTAATTTTGAAAACTACTCGTACTGTTCTAATTCGTAATTCATTCGTATTCGTAATCTCTTACAAACTAAATTCATTAGTGGCTTATTTGTATTAACTCGATTTGATTGATTCTAATTTGAATTATTAGTTCAAAATATTTTTGATTATGAATTTCGGTTGTAAATTTACTTACTATAGATTACTTTACTGCCAATCATGCTTAAACAGTAGTTCCTACAGCCTTTAAAAATATTATAATAATGAACGTGGAGTCAATGTTTTATGAGGGTAGTTGATATATTTAAATAGTGAGGTATAGCTCTATACGAGAAATAAAGAAAATTACATAAACCTATTTACATTCGAATATACATTTTGGTACACAATATACAAAATTACTACTTTACAACAAGATATACTATATTTTATTACACTATATAACAATATTATATTAGTTGGTTTAATTGTGTAGTTTGGTAGTTTGTCATGTTGTAGTTGTATCTGATGTGTCTTATTGAGTAAAGGAGCAAAATAAATGTTTAAGAATTAGTGACGTTTTATTGAGATGAGGGATTGCTAAAAAGTAAAATTTGGTAAATTACAATTTTGTTTCATGACTTTTTTTTTATTTATTGACCAAAGGAAATCCGGTATTCAAACGCTGTTTAATAATAAAGAAATAGATAATTGTAAATCATCATTGTAACATGTATTCAAGAATCGTAACTCCTTAGGTTTTAGAGCATCATATGAAATGTGACAAAAGTGATTTAACTATGATCTTATTATATCTCATTATCTAATTATCCATTAATATATTTCACATATCGATGGGTAATATTCTTTCAAAACGAGCAAAGGTTTTTAAGTGGTGATTTATGAAATAATGAAGGTAGCGAGCGATAAAAAAAATGCTCTTATGATTTTCACTTTTGGAATAATTTTAACATTTCATTTCATATGATTTACATATTTCAGTACGTTAACCACATTTTAAGACTGACAGCAGCAAGATATTGGTTCTATGATATTGTTCCTGATTCAATATAATAGAACCAATATATGGTACTGTAGGTACTTTAGGACGTATAGTTTATTTAAAAATATATATTTTTTATATGAAGTGGTTAAAAAATTATGGAAGCTAAAGATATATAAATAAAACAATTTATTAATATGTATTCTCATTAAAGTGAATAAATAAATATCTCGTCTATAACTAGTACGTGTGTCTATCGCTATTCCACCATGATCTCGATGTGTACGGACCCCATGCCCTCGTGTCTGTCGTACATGATGTTGTGCGCCCACGCACGACACTCGATGTTGATCAGCATCCCCGCTGGAATTAATTATCTTCATTAATTATTATTCTGAAGGATAATTTGTAAAAGCATTATATAATATATTGTTTCTAAATTTCATCTTTCTATAAAAAAGAATTGGTATTTTTCTAGAGACCAGACTGTTTTTTTATCCTAAACATATTTGGAGATGTAATTAGAAATTTTTAAAGATTTTTTTATTAAAAGTCAAATCCAAGAATAAACTGCAAAAACTGTTAGCCCAAGGATTGTTAACATTTAAACAGTTAAACTATAGTAGTTAATATTTATAAAAGGAGTCTCTGTTTAAAGTAAAAAAATATGTATATACTTTTAGGCCTTTGCAGATGCACAGCTACTAGTGGACTGAGGTAGCCGTCTTGGTTTGTGTATGGGAAGTAATACCCGGGGAAGCCACGATACGGCAAATACTGGATTGGTCCGATGTTTTCTCTGTCCGCTGGATTCTCTCCTTGGCAGGACACCCACACCATATTTAACTGAAAATTATTTAAATCATAAGCTGCTATTTTATTTATCACGCTTCATAAGTAAGTAGACAGAAAAATAATTATTTCCTTTTACGAGGTTCATTTCATTAGTTGTAGTAAAAAGGAAGAATCGAAAATATAAAAACGTAACGGAAGAGATGGCATAACTCTCATTTAGATGACTCTAATTTTGAAAATACCTTTTTGAACTTTGCTAAATTGTATCTTAAATTCTATCAAGAAATTTGCATCTAGCATATACCTCATGTTAGGAGCTCAATATTCGAATATTTTTGCTTCTACTTACATAATTTTTATCATACGCCGTCATATTTCTGATGTGCTCTTTCAAATCATCAGGCATGGCTGAGGGGAGGGTGTCTGAGCTATTATAGAACTCGGGTTTCCATCCATATATTTTATTCAGTTTAAGGAACACACAGGGCGTTGACTTCTGATAGGCAAATCCATTCTCCTCGATGCACGGACTCCAAGCATTGACGTCCACGTCGCAAACCTTCCCAGCTGGAGGGGGGAGCTTGAAGTCGCAATTGTGGATGTTCTGACCAGCACCGGATTTGCTCGCGTCTCTTTTGTATGCTATGTGGAAAGTTACATATAATAAGCCTCCTTATTTAGGGCTTTGTTCATCTTTAGATAATATTTAGGATTAAGAAATATACTTAATAGAAACTTACTCTTTAAAAAATTTGACAACTCTTTAACCCAAAATTGGTAGCTGCCAGGATCATTTCCTCTATACCAAATGACGCTACTGGCTACTTCTGGTGGCATTGGTCTGAAGCCCAGCCCTGGGTTAGTGCCGATGATGGAGCTTTCCAGCTGCCACTTGGGCTGACGTGCGTCCAAGAGTTGCAGAAAAGTCCACATGCATATTGCTACGAGAATTGCCAATGCCGCGTAGAAGATGAAGTAGAAAAGGGAAATTTTATCTGTAATCAAGTATTATGTTTTATAATACTTATTTATAAAGAGAGGGCGGATATACAGACAGACAACAAGCAAAAATTTTAATTCAATTAATTAAGAAATGAATATTTAAAAAAAAATGACAAAAATGAACATACTCTATACTTTACTTTTACTAAACATTTTATTAGCATTTTTTAAGCAAACTTCGGAAATGAAGTTACATTTAGCCTAATGTGTGTTGTAGCTTATCAGAAAGATCAAAGCTATTATTTCGATAAGATCTTGAAATTCATGTTTGAATGCACAGTGCACGGTATAAATCGATAGAGCACTTTTGTCGGAAATAGGAAAATAACCTATTTGATCTGCATGAAGTATGCATGGTTAAATATTCTTAGTGATAAATTAGTTTATTACTTCGTTATAATATATCCAGTGCTTTTGACAATATTATTAAATCTTTCACGTAACGTCAGATCTTTTTAATAGTCTAAATATATACACAGTTCTTCGATACGATAGTTCCATATAATTTTTTTACTCTTATTTAGGAAGGGATGTACATACACAGTATTGAATGACAATTCGGTCCTATGTATCCATGTTTAAAATATGTTGTCGTAATAATATACAATTTATATAAAACAGCGGTTAAAAAACATTAGTAGCACCTAAATTAGATTTAAATTCTACAATAGTAAAAAAAGTAGTTTAGATCTTGTGTTAGGTTAGTTCTTTTATGTTCTCGTTTCAGATCAGAAAGTAATACTTTTTGCACTATGTAATTTATTATATACTAGTATACAACTAGATTAGATTGTTTTTTTATTTTTTTATTTTAGGTTTAAGTAACGTGGTGAAGGTTTAAAATAAAAAAATAAAAAAAGTTTTTTCAAAATAAAATTATGAGATTTATGGTTAAGGTTAAAAAATAAGGACTGAATGTATCTACGGATGTTTTAACAAATTTAGGATCACAAAAATTATTGACTTGAGTCAACAAGTTACTTGAACTGCATAATCTTATTACTAGAGTAATTATTTCCCAGATGATGGGATTGTCCAAAGAATATTTTATCTCTATTTATATGTGTGGTGAGATTCTACATATTATAATTAGATGTTGTTGATATTGTTATATACGAGTCACTTATAAAAAGCGTTTCATAGATTGATTAACAAATCTTATGACATATGGACACATAAGGACATGGACAGATTGACAGACCGGCAAATAGGCAAACGAGTAAACAGAGCAATACAGACAGGCGTCAACGGAAGGGAACGATATATGGGTTCCATTTAGAATTTTGTTATGAAAGAAAAGTTTAAAAGTTTTTCAAGAAATCCTTCAACGTTTTAGGTATTGGTAAAGTGAGGATGATTCAATTAGGATAAAGTCCAAAGAGCCAAATGAGACCAAAACCAGTCAAAACTAGATCAGTAATATAATAAAGCATTGTCCAAGGTGATCACAAGACGGGTCCGTGGCCGGAAGCTGCGTCGGCCGTTGAATTGACGTAATGAACTCATTGTGACATCCTGTCTGTCTGTCCGTGGGTTACGACCGGATTGAGGAATTGCCCTCACTTAGACGGCTAGGAATTTTCAGTTGTTTCTATGTTTTACTGATATAATTAGTAAGTACTGGTTAAAACTGCTTTTTGAAATATTTATGTGTAAATTGAAAAAAAATTAAGAATTATATATTTTGATATTAAATTTAATGAATTATAATGTCTAAGCTAAAAGTAGAGGCAAGAGCTTTTTTATTGAGGATATATTTAAAACCAGCTGTGCCCTCCACTTTGTTTGCTTAGAATAGGTCTATTAAAATAAAAGTAGCCTAAGTAACTCCTCATAACTTCAGCTATCCCTTAGTGAACGTCATGTTAAAATTAGTTCAACCGTTTAGGGGTAAGCACAAACAAACAAACAGACAGACAGACAAAAATTATAAAAAGAGTTTTTTTTTGTGTAAATACCATATATACTATCATATGAATTTAGTAAAAAACTGTTCATTTGGGACAAACAGACACTTCAATTTTATTGATGACACTTCATTTGATGAATGAATTGTCTATTTAGTCTTTTTTAAAAAATATTTCTTATTAGGTATATTCCAGTAACTCTTTACTAAAACTACTAGTGGAGAGTTAGTGTATACAAGGTAAAAAAACTATCATAAGGTATAAAACCTTCAAATTAGAAAATGTTCAGATAAAAATATTAGAAATTTTGCAGTTATAAAATCATTTGTTAGATGTATTATTTATATTAGCTGAGGATTAGAAGTCGAATGTTACTTAAATTGGTTCATTATATGAACCTATTATAAATTAATGTCAATATTTTTTTTAATTAACTGTAAATATAATTTTGTGAATAGTTAAATGTTAAGGAATTTATAAAGATTAAAATTTTAGCAGTTTTTGGTGCTAAGTGAAAAATAAACTTACACCAACTAGATGCTGTCCTGCCAAAGAACTGTCTCGTCTTCGGGTTCCAGATGAATCTCCTTATCTTCTGGCCGGTGGTGAGCGGGGATTCCTTCTCGCGGTAGTACAGGTTGAACCGCTCCAAACTCGTCAGATCCGAAGGTCGCTTTTTCACCGTCATTTTTACTTACTGACTCGTTACTCGTTATTCTTATGAAATAGAAGTTGTTAGTTTAGTAAAAATGTGCTGTTTTAAATCTCCTTGATTTTAAATATACAAAGTTAAAGTACTTGTTATTATAAGGGTTATAAATCTTACCCAGGAGAACGTTGGCGCGCGAGTGCAGCGGTACACTGCTTCCACTCGGGAGTCCTCGGGGTAATTGGATGACGGTCGACACTAAATAATACGAATATTGTACTTTTAAAAACATTTTTTAATATCACCTATAGTTTATAAATTAAGGAAATAAATTCAGAAATTATATATATATATATATATATATATATATATATATATATATATATATATATATATATATATCTGTATATTGTTTTTCGATACATTTTTAAAATAACAAATGTAAATAAAACATTCAAGGTGCTTTAGTTTTCTTTATTTAAATTATATTTTATACAATTTACGTAGATATTTTTGCCACAATATAAAGAACTTTATAAGTTACCCCTAGTTTAGTTGAATTATAAAGGTCCAGTATTAAATTTTATATTTCATTAAAGCCTTTTGTTATTTATATTGCTTTTCGGTTTCTTTTTACAATTTAATAATATTAATAAAAACAGAAGGTAAATATATATAACTAGCGGCTCTGTATAGGATTGTCCGCAGATATTTAAAAATAACAAGTAGAAGACAAACTTGGTTTTCCGCATTGTCTGCTCAACCAATTGACTCTTCTATCTACTAGCTATGTTCATGAACTTAAATTGTAATTTATAATAATTGTCAGACAAATTATTCGTTAGAACAAATTATCAATAACATAATCATTGATTTTGATCCATTCAATTTTAGTACACGTGTCTAAATCAATAGAAAACCACTTAAATTTTCAGTCTAAAAACTTTACATTAGTAAACGCACACGGCGAAGTCGGTCGTCTTGGTAATATAATAATAATGACAATTTAATAACTATCATATACAAAAATATAAAAAAAGGTATATATTTATTAATATTTTCTTGCTCTATCCTGCATAAAACCATCCTCTCTTCACCGGCAATTGACGTTAAAATAATTCGTCACCTTGCCATTAATTCGCTTATTCCAATTTGTAACAGAGATTGCAATTAATCTTCCTTCAAATAATTTTGAATTGACAAATGGAGAGATGCACTTTTTACATACGTATTTCTTTTTTTTAATCATAATTATTTTTTTTATCGACAAAGTATATTGTGTTCATTTGATTATCATCTGTCTGTTATTACCTTTCATCATAATTTCTTAACTATTGAAAAAAAAACTGACATTTTTGTAGATTTTATTTTCTATTAGCATTTAAAATTATATTTATTTTCCAGGTATAATTTATTACATCATCACAGTATTCGTTTTAAACAAAAAAAAGTTTCGTTAAACAAAAAAAAAAAAAATATTTGTTTCTTTTACTCTCCATAAAAATGAAAGCAGCAGAAAATAATAAGCTCATCTGCATAATGTAAAACAAACTGGCAATTTTCACAACCCTCATTGTTCCAACACTTCTGTTACAGTTGTCATTTAGAACATTCGGAATAATGGAGTGAATAGAAGCAGTGAAGCGTGAAGCACTGGATCTTTGACGTCACTGGAGCTGTCGTTACCAGATTTTTTCAGTTCAATATTACTTAATTAGGTAATGGAATACAAATATCTGAATTATTTTAATTTCAATATATTCAAGTAGACATTTACACGCACTTTTGAATCAATTATTACATTAAAGTTTTATTAGGTTTAATATCTTGTGGAACTTGCGTACACTCAAGCCTATGAAGGATGTTATTAAATTTAATCGTATATTTATAATAAACATAACATATCGATTAATTAAAACTTTTGAAAAAGCAATTGAATTAACATTTGTGCATATACCAAGTAAGGGTACCTAAATTAAAAGAGTTATAGAGATTATGTGGTGCAGACAGATGTTTATCCATAGTTTTATTTCTAGGTTGATTTTTATTTTAAATAGTAATTCCATCTGAAGAAAGAACTGTAGATTTGAGCGTAATTAAGGGTAAGAGCAATTACTATTATATAATATATATATTTTTTGTCTAGGATGTCACCTACATTTTTACAAACATGTAATTTTTTAAACGAGTAGAAAATAGCGCTCTAGATAAAAGATTCTTTGGACTTAGAAGATCATCAAGAAGAAGAAGAAGATAGTTGGAGTTTTCAATCAATTACTAATAACAAATAATTTCCAAGATTATTTGTACAAGATATAACAGGGAATGTTTGATGATTCATGCCTACATCAGCTCTGTAGAATGCCAAGTCTGTCAGCAGCAGTAACACCTATTATATTCTTCTAGTAAAAAATATGATTTCTGCAATTATAAAATGAAAAGTTTCTATTGTATTTAATAACCGAAAATTTGTGATTACTATTTTAAAAATATTATTAATATAAATTAAAGTATGTTAAATTTGAAAGTGTGTTACTTTTTATTTTTATAGCTGAAAAAAATATAAGTATAAAGTATATCTGATATAATATTGTTGAATTATGTACCGTTAACAGTTAACAATGTTAATAAACCAACCGAAGTTACCGGCTGGAGCTAGTGTAGGATAATGTTACAATAATCATTACCATCAATTTATCTCGCATAATGATGTTTAATCTCTTCCTTGTACTGGAACGGGGTTACGGTAATAAATCGTACATCGGCAATGATCCGTACGAAATTAAAAAAGAGAACAAAAAAACTCGGGTACCCCTTGTACCGGTAAGGATTGCCGAGGTTTTTATCGATATCGATTGTCGATATTATACGCACGTTTATTTTTTCTTTACGCATATCGTTTTTTTTCAGAATAAAAAGTTAAACATTATATTGATTTTTTCCTAACCTAAAAAAAAAAACTTAATTTGTAATGCATATTAATCTTTATATTTATATTTTATATTGTCGTCTCTATTTTTTAAATGATACTAACTGTTCTATTTGATTCCTTTGTTATCTGTCTGTATCTATATAAAAAAATTCTAGCACTGGGAATAAATGAAACTAGAAGGCTTTACAAATGAGCTTGTCATTTTTAAAACGATCATTTTAATCATTATTGATTTTAAAATATTGTTAAATGCGGTGGAATAAAATTATACGTTCTTTAAATAAAAATAAAATAAATAAAAAAATAAATAAAAATAAAATAAATAAATAAAAATACGTAAATGGTGGATTCATATATAAAATATCTTGATGATATTGACATTTAATAAAGTGATTCTTAGTCTAAGATTTAGCTTCTTAGTTTTAGTTTATTATAATTTAGTAAATGTTTATCGATACCGGCGAGGACATCGATATTGGCTAAGTGACAGCACTGGTTTGGCGCATTATAGCGGGATCCCGTCAAGTGATAACTCGCGCTGCCTCCTCGATCACCTGGAAGATCAAGAGAGACAGGACTAGTTAGGGCTGTGCCTCGTTTTATTTATAAAATTAGATTATTTATGTTATAAATGCATATTGTATATTTAATAATTTATTATTACTAAATTAGTATAATACATTTATTTATCATTTATTCATTATTAGTATGCGAATAAAATAATAATTAATAAGTTATTTTAATGCTTACAATATGTTTAACCTTTATATTTAAAATGTTTTAAATTATATTTTAGTTAAAGTGATAATAATAAGCAAATTTAAATTAAAAAAACGTTCTTACTTTAGTAATTAATCATTTTCTTAAAATAACAGAGTGATAACCCTAAAACGTGTAGGTCCTGATACCAAAATTTTTTCGTATATAAGGGTGTCCTTGTATAATTTTCGTCAAAAGTGTGAAGAATCTTCAGGAGCCAATATGACCGGATATCAGAGGCTTTGTCTATTCGTAAGTTGAATCTAATTCAATTATTTAAATAAAAATCTTTTTTTATCTATCTTTTTATCTTTTAAAAACTTATCAAACCTTTTATTTAAAATACTAATGAATAAAGTAAATTTAAATGTGCAAATACTTATCAAAATTTCTAGGTGCTCAGCATGGCAATACTAAAAGAAGTAGCTCCAGCTTCAAGGGAGGGACGCACCGGTGGCCTCCACATACCGGAGAAGATCATCGGTGGTGTAATAGATATCGTGCAGAGCCACAAGAACAAACCGGTCCAAGGAACTCAACAAAACTATCCCAACTACCAATACCCTCAGTATCAGCAATGGAATGGACAATCCAACTTCCAGAGCCAAGGAGTTCAAACACAAATGCCGTTCCCCGGTAATAACCCTGGACAGTACCAAAACCAAGGACAATTTAATTACCAGAGCGGTTTTAATCAAGGAGGAACCTACCCTCAAGGTACCAATTTTAACAATCAAGGTCAGCCCATAGGAGCTGGTCAGAGTTTCAACCAAGGAACCACTCAAGGTAATGGGCAATTTCAGACAGGGTATCAGAATCCAAACCAATTTCAAACAAACCAGATGCAAAATCAGCAAGGCTATTATAATGGCATGACTCAGTCAAATGGCCAAAATCAGTATCAAGGAGGTCAGTTCCAGGTACAAACTGGTCAAACTCAAGGGAACGGTGGGGCTACTCAAGTCAGTCAAGGGTTTCTGGTCACTAACGGTCAGCAAGGGACAGGTAATGGACAGGGTCCAACGTGCGTTTGTCAAGCATGGACTAAACCACAGACAGAGCTTTATGCCGATACCGTTACAGAAAAAGTAGAAAAGAAAGAGGTTACTCTATCTACTGAATAATTTATTAATTTAAGAAAACAATATTGCTTATTTATATTAATACTAATTTATTTATATTATTAACATATTTTATACTTGAGTTTGTCATGTTTCTATTTTTAAGTAAATAATAAACGTAAATTTATTAGAGATTGTTGTTTTTCCATTAGTCATTCTAAGTTTTGATTACATGATGCTGTTCAAAGAAATGCTCTTGAAATGTAGTAGGCACTAAGTGTAACCAATGTAATAATTAATAATTAATGTTACTTATATAATAAAGTGGTCCAAATCTAAAATAAAAAATGATCTCAAATTATTAAAATAACACAATGAAATATTATTAAGTTTAAGTAACTGTCCGGAGTATTGACTATTAATACTTACTTTTGGATTGACTTATCGCAGGTTTGATTCTCGGCCTTGATAACTTATATTGGTTCGGGTGAAGTGATAGAAAATTCCGAGAGAAAACTTGCATACCTTAGAACAAATTCTATGTTATGTAATTTGCTCGTTGTCTGCCTCAAAAATCTAGTTACACTTTAACCTTTCTTTAGAAAGGTCTATCCCAACTGTGGCAGATGTTTTAGTTGATACTGTATATTATGCTCTAGGAAAGTGAGATAATTTTTATACTAATATTAAATCAATCATTTAAACATTGAATTTGAAACAGCATCTTTCTTTCTATAATGGGGATCTTTGATTTTTCAATTATCACCGACTATAGTTTGTGTCTAAATAAATGCCATAAAAAGAGCTCCGCTTTATCTTTTAAACAAAATTATAAGCGTTTGTAATATTTATAATTTAGGAACCAAGCAAAATGTGTATTAAACTCCAAAAGAAATCGTACCTGCGGTGATTTGGGATATCAAAATTTGTATGAATTTGCCTTATAAAGACGAGATGTCGGTGCCGAGTATAGAAAATTGAATATAAACTTATATGGATTTTGTATGGGACTTTACAGGTGATTTACATTACTGAAATAACCTTAAATATAAATAATAAAACAATAATAATAAAACATATACTATTGGTTATATTACTAATAACTCTTCATTATTATTAACTTTTTCTTTTTCGCAATAGACGGTCCTTCTGGTATTTTTAGGCTGCAATTAACTATTTATTAATATTAACTCAGTCTTTGATTACACTGCTATTGTCATATATATTTTCCACATAAAAGGCGTTGCTTCTAAAATTCACAAATGTATTTTAAGAATTCCAACACTTTTTGATTACGTTCTTAGAAATGGTTCTCAATTTTTAAACTTATGAGATTCTAATCAATTAATTAACCATTATTTACTTTTTTGTTATTAATATCAAATAAAAAATACAAAACACATCCAAGACACAAAAACTCGACGATAGTAATAATAAATAAAAAGAAAGAACAAGTCATATCTCTTTTTTATCACGTCTAACAAACAACGATAGTAATCGCATTTCAGTATAATACATTTTTAAGTAATTAATTCCTGAAACTAATTTATATATAGATTATGAAACTTTTCCAATTCTTTTAAGGGTTTACATGGAATATGTGTAATATGAAAGGGTTTTTTGGCAGAAAAAAGTAAAATTACTGAAAGTTTGCTTTGTAATGTCCATTTAGGGTTTTCTAAAAAAAAAAATGTTTTTCTCATTTCATCTTACAATAATAAAAAACAGCATATTTCGTAAATATATATTTTTTTAAATTAATTTAATGAGATTTAACGATTTTTAAAAGCGTCTACTATAATATTAATACAATTTATAAAAATCCTTGAAAAATAACATTTTAATATATTGTGATTACACTCGTGACACAGAAGTCTATAACGAGTGTATATTTGAATAATATGATTTCAGAACCCTACATTTTTAATTAAGGTAAAATTATTTACATTATGGTTTCTACAGATTAATATCTATTATAACATTGTAGTAGATGTGGAACAAAAGCTTTTTCTTATTTAGTGATGCTGTTTCTTATCACCACACTTCTAACGTAATTTTTTAACATGTTTTATAAGAAAAACTCAAAGTAATTATTTTACATTAACACTATCTTTCTTTTAAAAGAAAAAACTAAAACTTATTCAAAAAATAAATACTAGTAACAATAAATTAAGTTTTATGATAAACATTTCGTAATCGTTTCGTGACTGACTGATCCAAAGATGATTAACTTTAAAAGACTTGTTCTTCTATCCTTCTGTTTGTTTTATATATCTTTGTAAACAAATTGATCTTGATAAAAATTAATATTGAACTTACACGACCACGTATAGCAAGAACACGTGATTTCGCGAATTTTAGGCTGTATATATTATCCATATGCAACAGCGAGTGCGTTCATATGGGACTCCCTGGCATTGAAAGCTTCATTCTTATTGAAAACCTCATTAGTTTCTGGCCGGTTCTTTTAGTTTCTACCCGGCTCTGCTGTCTCAACAGGGCAGCATTCCAAGCGGGAGTCCGTTACTCATGGAATACTACACTGACTTTTTAATGTAATATTGGCGATTCAAAAGTGCCTATAAATGCCTACCTGAATAAATATATTTTGAATTTTCATGATACCACCGCTAAAACCCAAAGGAAACCCAACGCCTTAATCGACAAAATATGGCACGTTTCACGACTTTGCGTGTCATCCTTGCGTAGGGGTCACGCTAATCTTCTCTTTACTTTACCGATTTTAGTATATATACCGCCGAAGCAAGAACAATATTTGCAGACCTTATGTCAAATATAAAAATGACCTGTCCTATGACTTGTAGTTTTTTTTTTATATTTGCGATTTTGCAATTGTAGAATTGTATTAATATTCCATTAGTGAAGATTGTCAAAAGCTATTTTATTCTATTAATAGAACAAATATATATATTCTTTAAAAAATCACTGATTTGTATGTTTTTTCATGGATTTAAAGAAATATAACCATGTATTCCAACAGTGTACTTTTACCATTTTTATTGTTACCAATATATATTATGTAATATTAATAGTTTATACAAAAAGAGGAGGTCAAATACGTAACTAATAAATTTATTAAACATGTATTATTCTTTCGAACCACATTATGTAATTATTAAAGATAGGTTGATTGAAGTCATCTATTTTTAGACAAGCTGTCTGGTCTGATAAAAAATAAAAAACACTTTATCGCAAAATTGATCTTTACATCTTTGCCATAAAGATCACAATCTGCAATCGTCGTCCAGTCAGAAATGATCTTCCGTGCTTTTTTCCACTCGTACAAAATGAGGGCGAAAAGGGGTTAAGTTGGACTAGCTGTGTTGAGCGAAGTGGCGAGCGTGCGCGCGCCGACTTACGTAATCGTTACGTAAGGGAAGGTTGGGGGTTGAGATTCGGTACGAGAGCGGGGAGCGCGGGACGGGACGAACAGGGGCGAAAGCGCTGGCAATCGATTCTGCACCGCAGTCCGGCTAGGCGTTCGACCATGGCAGACAAGACAAAAGTTACCGAGCAATACTATGCTCCACCACCGGATCTAGGAAAATGGGAGTCCTTCAGGATCTTCCTATGGAATTCCGAGACAGGACAGTTCCTTGGCCGCACGGGATCCAGCTGGGGTAAGTTTTCACAAAAACCCTTGACGTCTTGCGTTGTAAGTAAACCACTTAAATACACCAAAAATAATATTAACTACTGCCTGATTAAATTGGGTTTCAGCTACACAGTCTTATTTCAATAACACAGAAGTTACACTTCCGATAAGTTACATAATATACTTCACTGAATGAATCTCAAACTTTGATAACGATAGTATATAAACTAATATATTACTTTGACGTGGATAAGAACTTTCGATCAATATCTTTCTCTTTTTTATTGTTTGTAGTTAAACGTTGCAATTATAAATGATACTGTACTAATTAAAATTAATAATAATGTCATAACATCGTCAAATTTTTTGCGCCAGTTAACATGCGCAAAGTAAAATTTAAATATATTTCAGCCAAGACCGGGGTGTAGTCTGATTGCACATGCGCGGTGGTATACTTCCGTTAACGCGAAAATTGGTTGGACTCAGTAATTAGATGGGCATAGTCAGATGGCATTTCCCACAATTGCTATATTCTTAATACCTACTAGCATAGATATCTGGTATCTTATTGATGAATACATATATATTTCTGATCAGAACATTTTGTGCTTCGCAACCACAGAATATTCAGCATTAAATTCAAATGGTTGGAACGAAATAGATATGAATGTGTACAGGAAGGTCCTTTGTATTAATGAACAGTACACATTATACAGAGATAAATGAGTGATCATTATCTATTGAATACAATTAAAAATGTTAATACATACAAATCCTGTGATAAATTTGTTTTATTTTCTACTAACTTAAAATGAAAAACACATATCATACATTTTTCACAGAAAAAAAAAAAATTGAATTATGAGAGTTAACGTATATATCTGTAAAATGTAACTTGTAACATACATACATACATGTATAAGTCGTCTTTCCTAATCCGTTTCCCTACGTCGGATTTATCTTTGCAAAACTTACCAAAACTCGCAATGATTGACTTGCGATTGCCTTAATAGATTTGTTATATATATTTTATTAAGATACTTAAACTAAATTATATTTTTTATTACATTATACATTTGATATAAATTGGCCGAATATATATTTAATAACCAACAGACTTATTACTTACATTCCGAAGTTGGTAAAAAATATATAACATGATAATTATCTTAAGAATTTTTTTCTTCTATTGGTACGGTTGGAAGACAAAATATAAATATGAAAGTAATAAAATATAAATTTGACCTACAAAAGAAAATATTACCGAGATTTCTCAAATCATATGACATAATCAGAGATGCTATTTTAGAAGCTAGGGGAATAGTCATAGGTATCAAAATGTTGTGAAGGGTGAAGGGCTTGGATGTAGGACAGCCGGAGACGCAACGGCTGCGCGCGTCTCGTCCTTCGCGAGATCGATCCAAGGACGAATTCCTACTCATTGTTACATGTTTACTGGAAAATAAGGTTCCTTTGTCTTTCTTATTTAAAATTGAGGTAATTTTCTGTCATAATCGGTAATAATTATAAACTTCAATTAATTTGCAATTTTTTCCTCCCTTCATCTGCAGATAATACCTTAAAACGAAACATGTAGTAATTTCAAATTTGTTACTATTGACGACTTATCTATTCAATCTCTCGATCATTATAGAAAATAAAAATTTCAATTCATCATTTACAATTTAGTAACCTTCGAGTTGGCAGCAAGGAGTTAATTATTCCCATTCCCTTCAACCCTATGGTCATTAGCTGAATCACCGGTATTTCCATGGACGCATGCGTGTAGAGCCTTCCACCGCGCATCCTCCATGACCTGGTCACCTGAGTTGCAACGAAGTGCATCGATCTGTTTGTTGCCAGAGAACATCGACAGAACTTTAGGACAGCAATGTATTATACTAATAATGAAAATTTAAACAAACTTTCGTAGCAGTCGTAGAGACATTCTATTGATTTAATTTTCTTTAAAATCTATAGATTTCAAAGACAAAGTTAAGCTAAATAAATGTGCTATGTAATAATATCGCTTCATAAGTATAAAATGATGGAGTGCTCTGCAAATAGGTGCCCCAGTTTCGTAATAATTAGTATAGGCTTAATTAGTGGTCGCCCGTCAACTGACTCGTTTCGATTATCACCGACCGGCTAGATACCCAACACAGCATCCAGATATTAATAGCCATCTTTAATTAATAAATAAAAATATATTACTATGTATAATGATAAATTATTTTTATTAGAGATTCAAAGTAATTAATAACAAAATGATCGAGCGTAGTTGTTTAATAAAAATATAATAAAATACAAATATATTAAGTTTATTGTATATAGCTTTTAGTAAGCTTATCCGTTATAAAACATTTGTTATCACTGTAATAACTCCGTATCTAATTAGTTGTTTGTTGATGGATTGACTCACAAATAACTACAGGTTACTTTGATGAGACACAATACTTTTTAAATGTATAAAAATAAAAAATATATATATAATATATACAATATTTTCTTAATATTTGATTAAATTCATTATGTCAAGATTCTGTATTTATATACATATAAATAAAATGGAAATGTCTGTTTGTAATTCCAAATTAACAGCACTTCACAAAACGTATATATTACTTACATAAAACAAAAAAAAAATGTTTGTTTGTCTGTCGGGTTGGTCCAGGTAATCTATAAAACGGCTGGACCGATTCTAACAGGATTTATATACTGTTATAAGGAATAAATTAGGCGACTTTTATTTTAAAAAATATATTCCGCGCAAACAAAGTCGTGGGCACAGTGAGTATTAAATATTTACAGTAAAATAAACTGATTAAAAACATGTTTTTTATTATGAAAATTAATTACCAATAACATTTTTTCAATTCATTACAAGATGTATCGTGTTAAAACACAATACGATTATGTACTATGTACATGTAAAGGTTTACTCTGTTAGTATTATTTTCTAATACCATTATCGTAAGCCTGTGCTTTCTTAAACAAGATTCACTGAGGTGTATATAAGTTATGTATGTTTTTCGCAATATTATTTTATTAAGTTTAAACAGTATCTTTGTATATATTAACATGTTATATTATGTAAGGGGTATTATGATTCCTAATTAAAAATTTTCACAGTCTATTACTAGTCGATTACTTCTTTAATGTTCTTAAACTTTTTAATGTCCAAAACTGGTAATAATTATATTATTAGGTAATCCAGTATTCACTCAGGCAAAGTAACAAAAATGATGGGTATTGTAACACTTCTAAAAGTATTTTTTTAAGTATTTATTTTAATGTAAAACTATTTTTATTGCAGCGAAAATCTTGCTTTTCTACCTTATCTTCTATGCGGTTTTGGTGGGCTTCTTCGCTGCTATGCTGACGATCTTCTACCAGACCCTAGACGCGAAGATGCCTAAATGGCAAATGGACAGCTCCCTCATCGGCAGTAATCCAGGTTATAAACACATCAATGTCATAAAAATAACCATATTGGTATAAAGTTATTTTTCTTTAAATATTTCTGATGTTTCTGCTTCTGTCAGGTCTTGGATTCCGACCGATGCCAGACTCGGAAACCGTGGAGAGCACCTTGATCTACTACAAGGCCAACGACAAAGGCTCTGTGCTGAAGTGGGCTACAGTAATTGACGAGTTCCTTGAACGTAAGAAGAAGTTTATAATTTTTAATAAAAATTATAAATGTCGAAGAAGAAATAATATAACATAAAGCAGTTGCAATATTAGACATTATAAGAGATATTAGGTATATTAGAAATTGATTCAAATTCCAGAATATCGCAAGAAGGGGAGTGGTAGTGGTGAGCACTCTGGCGCCGAGAACAGGGTGCCCTGCTCACCCACCTCCAGCAACCTGGGAGAAAACCAGGTGTGCGATGTACCAATTGACGACTTCAACCCCTGCACCTCTGCCAGGCAGTACAACTACGAGCAAGCCGGCCCTTGCGTTTTCCTGAAACTTAACAAGGTTAGTTCGAGAATCCTGGGGACATAATCAGCATTTGCTAAAAATATAATTATGCCGTTCTCTAAATAATATTCTCAATACAGTAGCTTTTATGTATTTTAGAATTAAAACATAACTTGTTTCATTAGATCTTTAACTGGACTCCTCAACCTTATAATGACACCGAAAGTCTCCCAGATGCCATGCCAGAGTTCCTCAAACAATACATCAAGTCAGTCGTAAGTATTAGTCTACAATTTCGTAGATAGATAGCCCTTTCGTAGAGAGATAGCCCTTGATTTATAATTAATCATACCGTGACAGCTCATTTCGTCACCTCTCTAATAAGATGCTTGGTAGTGATCTACTATTTTAAGATAAACTAAATTTATAAAAGACTAGTACATTTACTATACATACCATATTCATAAAACAGTTGTTATATTGAATATTGAATCAATATAATTATATTTTTTAGTCCGGCAAGCCAGAAGCCAACATGGTTTGGGTGTCCTGCGAAGGCGAGAATCCAGCTGACGTTGAGAATATAGGCCCTGTGCAGTATCTCCCTCGCCGTGGCTTCCCAGCCTACTACTATCCCTTCACCAACAAGGAGGGTTACCTCAGCCCCCTCGTGGCTGTGCTTTTCGAAAGGCCCAGGAGTAAGCTCTTTAGATATTTATCTTGACAGAAACAGTTATATGTATCGTATACATTATCCAAAGTCATTCGATATTTTCGTACACGTGTATGAAGATAATTTTTGATTGATTTGAGATAATATCCGGTAATTAACGTTGACATGTTTTCTTGTAACCTAAAATATTATATTTTTGCATTGATGTGATTGTTGATTAAATATTATTTGTTATTACAGCGGGCGTGCTCATCAATATCGAGTGTAAGGCGTGGGCGAAGAACATCTTTTACGACCGATACGAGCGGCGGGGCTCGGTCCACTTCGAGCTCATGGTGGACCGCTCTTAAGTCACCTCAGTTCTCGACAACTTGGCGGACGCCATTTATTTGTGCTGCTTGGCCACTTAACGCTTAACTCACTCAATAAACATAAGGCCAAGTACCTTCCACTGCCAACACCAATATCGGTCAAGGCCGACTCAGTCATGGTTATCCGCCAAGTTGTCCTGCTGTCCGCCAATTGGTCGCCACGTTCAACCCTCACCAAGGCTGCCAAGGTCTCATACATCACGCCAGGCGCCGGCTGCCAAGAGCGCCATTTAGCAATAGCCACATAGTCGGCGGTTTATTTATATTCGTTTTAGAATAGCCTAAGGGCGCCATTGAGTTTTCGTTTACACGCTTAACATTAAAATTAAATTTTAAATTATTGAAATATTTATTATTGTAATGTTTTCTGGACGGAGAGTCAATAAATACGCAATAGTTTGTTCCAATTTAGCTTTTTTATTGTGTTTCATTTTAATTATTCCTAATTCCTGTATATTTTGTCATTCGAAATTTCAACTGAACTAAAATATGTTATACTAATATTAAGATATTTATGAACTAAATACACAAAAAAGGCACAGTTAAAAAGGTCATGAAAATTAAATAATATACTCTCTTTAAATAAAATTCCATTTTTATTTTTCATAAACTAATTTATTACTCTCATTGAAAAATAAATAGATAAAAAAATCTGATATCTAGTCACTTGAGGTAAACAACTCAAATACTTGTATTTATATACATATATGTTTTCCATTTTGATTCAATAGCAATAATCACTTGTGTACAACAAATGGGAGTGGCAGGAGGGCCTAATTTGATACCATACATGTCGAAATAAGCCCTTCTGTAAAGATACTCTCCAACTTAAAATTAAGGCTACGAGGGTTCAAATCGATCCGATCTGAGACAAATCACACAACAAACTAACAAATAAACAAACTCTTATCTTATATTCTTGATTATTCTGAATTTTATCGAAAACTACAAGTACCTTAAAATATACATATGCAGAGTACCAAATTCAATCATTTTACACATAACATTTTTAATACTTGGAACCTTGGTTTTCAACATCTTATGAAACAAAAGCTTAAGCAGAACATTACTAAAGTATCATACAAAATATTCTTGATATAAAAATTAAAATTTATTATAATGTAATGCGGTTAAATTGTTTAACAATTACCAGTTCATATTTTTGTGTGTGTGTATAATCAGCCTAACTTTTTGCCTGAATGGGATGTCACAATCACATTTATGTTGGTTTCAACGTTTTTCGTTATATCGTTTCTAGTATGTGTAAGTATGATCAAGGCTTTATGACAAATATTATAAAAGTGAAAATGTGTGACTACAAATATAAAATTACAACAAAAATCAAATTAAATTTAACAATATCTACAAAAGTTTGTCAAAACAAATTGACAAACAAATCCATAAACTATGCATATACTTATATTAAGAAAAATGATTAGTGCTTTATTCAAAAGTATGATTATACAAATTAATTACTATTTATTTAATAGCAATTTATAAATTGATGTACCTTACTGTGTTGTCGACAACATAGAAGCATAATAAAGTTCAAAACATTTTTACAAGAATGAACAATTTAGCCTCTATATAGATTGTTGTAGCATGTAATTAAATAGTATACCATAATTAATAGTTTAGCACAGTACAATCCAAGCCGCACTCTTCAAAGACCACAACGAATCGCCGCTGGTACAGACTAATTGATGACAATAAGTTCGCCTATCGTGTTGGTTTATAAATTTTTGTAGCTACGTGATTACTTTAAAAATAAATGTACAAATGTACTCTTCATTTAGAATTTATTAATTCTAACTCTTAAATCTTTAATTAACTTTATTTATATTAAAAAATTTGTTTTTGTCTGATGGCATGTCACGCGGAATCTGTGACTGGATCATAGTACGAAGGACAGAGAGTTTTATCTTTTTACTATAATTCAAATAAATACGATATATTTCACAGAAAAAATTATCTCATTTTCAGAAAATGAATAAAATCTTGGACTATAATTTACCACAACAGAAATGCCTGACGGTAAAATTATAAATAAAAATGTATGCAGCAAAATTAAATTTGATTTGGTGTTGATTAATTACTTATTTAAGTCAATATATAGGATATTTTGCATGACGAAAAATTACAAATTTTCAAATACAAAACACAGGCTGTAATGAAAAAAACTAAAATGGTAATAATTGGTACCAATTTTAAATGATGATAGATAGTCGCTGAAAGCTAGCATATTTATCGTAATTTGATGAATGTCTATGAAATATAAAAACATGTTTTTGAATGTTTGTCGGTTACTTTGTTAGGCTAAAAGTTCGGCATGAATTTGTTAAAAATGTTGTGTGTCGGATAGGTATGGCTTATCTTAATATATAAAACACAAAGACACTCACTCACTGACTCAATCATCGCTCTACAGCCCAAACCGTAATACCTAGAAAGCTGAAATATTGACACAAGACTCCTGACATATTTAATAGGTGCAATAAGAAAGGATTTTGCAAAGGTCCAAACCGTTCCAAAGTTACAGCTAAAAAACTGCAAAGTTTACCCCCCACTGCCTCTCTTCTTCACTTTCGCCGTCCGTCGGGAAGCACGGGTAACCTGCTAGTTTGTTATATTTCTTGATGTGTACATTGTAATTTTTTTTGCGAAACAGCACGAGTAATTATAATGAAACTAGAAATGTACTTACTGATTTCTTATTACTGCGAAAGGGAAAAGAAAAGTATCAAATAAAAGATAAGACCCAACTCCCTAAACAACCAGCTTCCAGTCCCAAGTGACCCTTCTACTGATTACATCTAAAACTTTATATAAATGGTGCAAAAGGCTTTCTCGATAGTAACAGAGAAACATAAATCGGTTTCAGTAGTACTGGTAAATCTATTCTTCTACACTTTAATTCTTTCCCCTTTCTTGTAGACCACCACCTGACCACAGAATATATCAACTTTAACGCGATGAAAGTTTATAATAATATGTAGAAGTACAATAAATATTTTCGTACCACGCACTTGAATTGTATTTTTTTTACATTAGATTGTTTTTGTATCATTTCATTTTATATATTGCTTAAAGAATCACCATAAAAAACAGTCGAGACATATTGGAAAATGTAGAATATATTCGCGATATATTTTGTACAAACCCATGTTAGTTTTAGTTTATGTTTGTAATTGCACCCGGTAGATGGCACTGCTAGCAGATTTCAGTTAAGTTTTGATATTTATAGGGGTCCGCTTGTGATTTTGTGCTTATGGATTTGAAAATTTTGTGTAAACGCATTTGTTTATTGTTTTATTATTGTAATGAAGTTTTGAAAAATGGGAACTGTAGCAAAAGTGTAATACAGATTTAAAAAGTAAATTGATAATTGATGATTGATAAATTGTATAACTCAATACCAATATTTGCTGTTTTTAATTGCTTATTGTGCATATGTTTTTGAGTGTTTTTATTATTTAAATTATAGGGAGTTAATATAGAAATCTGTTTAGAGTTCAAAGACTATGATAAGCGCAAACGTATGAGTGCAAATAAAATAGCGAAAACCAATGCTCAGCGCCAACAACAATTGCTCTGTTGTAATATGTTCCTTTAGATTATTTGTCTAGAAAAAGATATATAAAATAAAAATTTTAAATATACAGATCTTATTTCGAATTACATTCGGAGTTGAAGAAAATGGCCTATCTGTTTCAAGCTATATGAACTATTTCGACAATAAAAAAATATTATGAGAATATAATCTGAATCGAATTGGTTTAGGAGGTTTGTGTTAAAATAAATAGAAAGGTGTATTATATATATATATAATTACCATGTATACGTATATATATAAATAAGTTTTCAGCGTTTAAAAAATAAAACTATTGTGTATTGCATAAAATGATAGGTTTTAACACTAAACCTACCGACAATTCTTGTACACCTGTTTCTACCGCATGCCGTCAAATTGACCGGTAAATAAAAATTATTTTATTATATAACGCAGGTAATAATGGAAATAACTAAAAGTAAAGAGTGAAGACAATATTATATGCATATTCTAAGAATTGTCATCTAGTTTGATAACGATATTATAACGTTTAAAAATGTGTAAGTTTTACAAAAGTGTAAGAACGGTCAATTTGACCGGTACTTGTTAGGTTTAGTGTTAAATATTCTAGTATATTGCGTATTATTGTACTGTAGTACGCGAATATTCGGCGTCACGCTGTCGCCGGATCGCCCCAGTATCCTAAATTCATCCCTTTGTATGTATACGAATTCATAGCATTTAAATATACTTATATAACCTTTCGTTACTCTAAGTCATTCATGTGGTTGTTGGTCTGGTAAGGTGTATTTTTGACGATGCTAATTTGGTAAGATATTTATTTATTTTTTAAATTTAATTTTCAAAATGTCTGAATACCGATTGTTCCGAACGATGAAAGGAATGCTTCGTATTTTAGATTTTTGACACTAACAATAACTCATGTGAAAAATAATATATGCCCAAGTGTTTCTCTTCTCCGATAATTTTTAATGGACTTAAAAATAAAAAGTTTATCAAAGTTTAATCAAAACATCACTGTAAAATTTAATTTAATTAAAATTAATTTAAGCAACTGGGTCTGTTACGATCATTTATGTCACAAAATTGCCAATAATGTCAACAACCCCTGGTGTTGATGTGCGGGGTGGTTCCTTGTGGACGGCGGCGCCAGCGCGTCGGGCGCCGAGTCCGCGTCTGTCGTAGCGAAAACTCCTCCTAGCGTGGATCACATACATTGCTTATAGTATTGATTATATTCCAAAATTAATATAGAAAGTCGATCGTGCAAAACAGTAGATAACTTTATATAAAATAATTATTTTCGATTTTTTTTATATTATATGGTCTTTAATTTTTATGATTGTTACGATATCAATTTTATTTTCCCGTCTTTGTGTATTAGAAATCAGAATTTAAGGATGTAAAATTTCTTAAAACTTTTTGTACAATTTCTCACACAATAAACTCCCTAACTCTAAGAGAACTAAAAGTAATTTGATCAGATGCAAACATTAAACATTAGAAAATCCATCATCGATAAAACACAAGTTAAGATCAAACAGTCAATGTATAGTTCCCTCTTTGACCTCGTTCCACCGCGGCGCCAGATCCCTCCAGCCTTTACTCAGTCTGGTGAGGACGCTCGTCGAGATGGGTCTCGAGAAGCGGACTATCAAAATTATAGTGATTGTTGTTGTCTGTTTGCTGGTCATTGGTAAGTGTTTTCAAACACCTTTAAAATATTCTATTTCAGAACATATGACCCTATGAAAAGTTAAACTCTAGTTGCACATTCCAAGGGGTAGCTCCATGGAGAAGAATGGACAATAAATTCCTTGATAACTTTTGACTTATTAATTAATAATATTTTGATATTTTATGTACCAGTATTAAGCTTTGAGTCAGTTACAAGTGATGTGTAAAAATAATGGTCCTTTTTCATACTTTTGATTGTGTATTAATTACAATATAAGTTGATCAATGTAATGTTTTATTTCAATTAAAACATCTTTACCGTATTAGTAACGTGTTGTTATTAACACCTTTGCAAAGAACATTAGAGTTTAGTCTGTCAACAAAATTAAACCTTTGTAGCGAGCAAACTGACGTTTGACTTTGTATCAGAAGCAGTGTCTATATTGTAATTTTATGAAGCTCTTAAATATCAATCGTATGACGAGAACAGTGGTATAAACTTTAAATAGGTTACTGAAAACTATCGCAGACAATCCTTTGAGCTTATTACTGATATGGCTTCGTATTTATTCTACAAGTTAGTCGAACAATGAACTTTAAATAAAACACTAACCCTATACATCATAATATCCTAATTACACGTCCTTTGTACTTATTTCAGAGTTAAGTCGATATAAAAATGTATAAATAAAATAAAACAATATATCAGTATTTCTACTTATTACATTAATTTCATTGTTCTTGGACATTCATAATTTTTTAATAAATATATCCTTTCCTTGTTTCGTTTTAAAAAACCTAACTATTAACATTTTATTGTCGGTGTTACACATTATTTGTGATGACTTCTTTTATTTACTGACTCCACCATCGCTGATCAATAAGCACAAATATTTCACATTTCCATATATGCAGGTGCTATGTAGTAGTATACAGTAAACTGTAATAGTTTTCTTTTGAAAATCGCAACCGATGCTTCTTACCTTGAATTCGTAACACTCTTCATCCATGTCACAATTTCAAAGTATGTTTTCCATTACAGGTGGCATTATCGGTCTGTTGTTAGGTCTCCTACTACCCTATCGGTATGTGGGTGAGTATATCTAAATATGAAATATATGCACATACGTAAATATATAATACTATTAAACATATTTGTCTATCCGTTTTCACTGATCTTCCAAAACGATTTCTACAATCGGTAGATACTTTACACTATAACAATTTAAGCTTTTGTTATACAAATATTAATAATAATAGTATGTATGTTATACATTATATTCAGAATTGGAAGTATGGCCGAGATCAGACGAGTACAACTACGAGCAGCCCTTGATTCAGTTCCGAGCAAGTGATCCTGGCAGTTGGCACGGATGGTTCAAGAAAATCAATGACTTCCTGATGGGTACATTTAAATAAAGATCACGTTATGACCGATAGACATTACGACCAGATTTAAAGAAATACATATAGATTTTATTATAGGTATTCTGTTATACATATTTATTTATATACTTATCCCATTGATATATGTAATTGTTCTTTCAAGCCATCTAATGTAACTAATTCCGCTTTCTTCTTTAATTAGTTGGCAGGAAGAAACTATAACATATTTTACATTTAGATTTTCTAGGAACTGACTGTATAATATGTCTTTCCTCAGCGTACGAGACCACAGTCCCGGAGGAGCCGCCTCGCGCGCCGTGCTCGGTGCGTCGCCACGAGCAGCGCGCCGCTGTGGCAGCTTGCGAGCGCGCGCTGGGTCTGTGGGCGCCCTGCAACGCCGACAACTTCTACGGGTACGCCGTCGGGAAACCCTGCGTCTTCCTGCGGTTGAATCACGTGAGTGGAGCGGTGATCGAGGTGATGATAATCCGGGTTTGATTTGTTTATCTCCTTACAGATTCATTATTGGGTGCCGGAACCATACAACGTATCGAAACCGATGAGCCTGCCGCCCGACATGCCCAATAACATCAAGCAGGCTATGGTAACGCTATTTTTGATAACGCTACTGATGTTAGGACGTGGGTCGTTCGGATATAATTATGTATATATTTTAACAGCGTGAACGTCCGGCTAATCACTACGGCGACTTCGTTTGGGTCTCTTGCAAGGGTGAGTTCGGCTCCGACGAGGAGAATATCGGTCCGATCCAGTACATCCCCGGAAACGTGCCGCCCGGGTTCCCCACGAGGCGGCTGCAGACGGCCGACCGTATACCGCGATCGGCTCAGGTCCTCCCCGACCAGTCTCCCGGCCCGATAGTGGCGGTCTTCTTTGAAAACCCTCGCCGTAAGTAGTCTCTTTCAACGCTGAACAAAAAATTAGGTTCAGACCCGTCATAGAGCGTATATTCTTCAGGCGGAGTGGTCATCAACGTGGAGTGCCGCATCTGGACGCGTGATATCGTTTACGAGCGCTCGAGCCGCGTGGGTCGAGCACGCTTCGAGCTACAGGTGGACTAGGAGGAGGGATGAAGTAGAGGGGCGTTAAGTCGTTAGCTTGTAGGGTTGTCGATTGTGTCATTTATAATTTAATTAGTGCCAATTACATTGAAGACTTCCTTCTGAGTAATAATTTATAAGATTTATATGTTGTGTAAATGTTGTGTGTCCTTTTGAGTGAAGAATGTTTTAATTTATTTGTATATTTGTAAGTAATGTTTTATTATATGCGCTTAAAAAGTATTTTCGAAACGAATATGATAACTTATATCAAACAGTATTTATTTTTGAATTATATTTGAATAGAATTAAAGATAAGATTCAGAGTGAAGAAACGATTCCAACGTGCCTATGAAATATCTATTAAAGGTAATATATAAATATATGAATAATATATAAAGTCTTATTTGTATATTCGTACATCCAGTTATCATTTACTAATCTCTATTTATGTAAGAATATATTATAAGATTAAAAAACTTATAAATCATTAAAAAAATACCTTTTTACTACTTCATATTGTCAAAATGTGTACAAGTTTCAAATACTCTTCCGTAAGTAGAAAAGCTTTATATGTAAAAATGTTACTACAATAACCTTGTAATGCTAGTAAGGCTATAGTGCAGTGGTGTTTGGGGCGAGAAATTCGTGTGAGATCTCAGGTTTGACTCGAATTTACATATATACCTTTTGTTTGTTTTATATTAAAATGGTGTTGTTTACTATAATATTTATAATATTGAATAAAGTATTAATTGCGTTTCGATTTAATTTAAATAATTTAATAATAATGTACCTGTTAGATTAATGTTGTAGTATTACACTGTATATCTTTATTAATTAAGATATTAATTATTTATTTGTTTAAAAGGAATGTTACTTCACCATGCTTAGTGTCGTGTTTGTGCATCAAAATATAATATAAAAATAATTAAAAATTACACTGTTCTCTACTACTCTGTATTTTCATTTTCTTAATTTTTTCATCAACTGTATATATATATATATATATATGTTAAAAAGTATGTTTGGTCGTCTGTTTGTCTGTTTATAAAGATTGTTTCTAGCAAGTATTGTGAATAATATAATTTAGTACATATTTAAAACTCAAAATTCACTAAAAAAAAATAGTTAGTACATTTTTATTAAAAGAGTTTTTGAAATATCGTTGGACTATATCCAATTTAGTTTTTGTTTCTTGTTAAAAAATTATTGTTAGCACGTCAGTGCCATCTAGGAACGCAATAACTAACTAATTCTATTTTCAGAATGTGGTTTACTTAACTTTGTTAAATATTTTCTACCGTGGATGATATAATATATTTTGGTAACAATAATTATGATAAAATGAAATAACTGATTGACTGGAAGTCGATCAGATTTCGATGTCATTTTTTTATTAAGAACAATTCATTACATATATATAGTTTACCGGTAATGATTAAACTGATTGTAATTATCGAGCTCTTAGTTTATATTTGATGTTAAAATATTTTAAACTTATATACAAGTGGTAAGTGGCACTTTTGTAAAAAAAATGTGCCAAAATAGAAAATAGGTGATACATACAACAAAAAAATATATTTTTTTTTAATTTTGTGCTTTGTATCTTTGTACTTATATTGTCGATATGACATAACGTCTAATATATAATTCACTGATGATGACTACAGCACCACCTAGTGTACATTGGGATGAACATAAGGAAAACTTTATCAAAATTCAAAATATCTTCATTCCAGTAGGCACTTTTGAATTGTCAATTATTACAATAAAAATATCAGTCTTGTCGGTCCGTGAGTAAGCTACTACCGGCTCGAAATGATGGTCTACTGAGAAGAATCGCTCAGAACCCAACAGTTGTTTCTTTTAAAATTAAATTTAACAATGTTTATTGTTATGGCCTGTACTTTCGGAGGGTATTTTTAACATTCTCAATACTTGGTGCGTGAAGTTTGCCATGATTAATTGTTAAAGAGGGTAGCACCGCTATTACGAAACTTGCCTCAAGACGGTATATAAGTCACTCGCCGGTCAGTAGGACTCATTCGTATCGTGGAACTGCTAGCATCAAGAAGTGAAGTCGCTAGTGATTAGTGAATAGCGACTATAGGGGTTAATAAATTATACCGCGGGAATAAGTCTTCTAATATTATTATAAATTATAATATCATTAATGCTATAATACGACCCATTTAATAATATACATTTGATTATAGATTTAAAACTAAGAAAAGGAAGATGTAACATATCTTGTGGAACGTTATTATATATGCGTAAAAGTAATAAAAACACAAATACCTAGCATTATGTGAACAATTATGCGAGTCATTGCGAGTTACACAATAACAAACAGATTACAACAATTATTATTAATTCTTGAGACTAATTAACTATAAACATGTTGGAAGTCATCCATAAACATGTTTAGACAAGTTTTAATTAAGTTTTAAATTATGCAACCTCCACAATAATGTAGGGCATATTTCGAGAGATATTAAAACCTTCTAGCACGACTTCCGACTTGTCAACCCTTGTGAAAACGTGTGGTGGTTGGTGATGACTCTATGGATATATGAAGGATGGTATCCATTTCTACTTTATCCCTTATACGGTTCCCTTAGGAAGTTGTGATCAAGTAACTGTCCGTGTTCATAATTATTTAAAGTTTTAACATGTACACGCTATGCAGTTAGCCTTAAGGAAATAACCTTGAACTGAGTTATTGCATGCAATGTTTAATCTCTGGTCAGACATTTTTATAATTCCGTGTTTATTATTTAGGATATCATAAATAATGATTAAAATGACTGTCTAATAAATATATTAAATATAAACATTCATTATTTACATTACAAATATATTAAAAACAAAACAACTCCAACAGTTGGTGACGCTAAAACTGTTAAGAAAATAAATGAATGTTAAAATGTTAATATAAAAATGTTGAGATATTAACTGTAATATTCAGTATTTTCAAGGTCCATTGAAATTTTCTTTACATTGAAATGAATGAAAATTATATCCGACAACAGAATATTTAATTACATTACTTTTTTGATTCATTTATCAAATCGAAACATGTTTGTAAACTAATTATGTTACAATATAAATTAAAAATCAACCAGAATCAAAAATAGTTTTTTTGATTAAAGTTTTTTTGGGTTTGAATTCAATGAGAGATCTATAATTAATCAATCGAAGACCTGGTGTACTATGGTTAAATAAATAATATTAGTTCTGGGAGTAATCAATAAATATTGAACATGTATTATAGAAAATACTTTACCAAAATTATCAGTTCATTCTCAATAAGTAAGAAATTTATATATTTTATCAGAAGTCCTGGTTCAGAAAAACCGAGACACGCAAAAATGTGGTAAGATGTGATTAGAATTCGGCGCTTCGGTTCTGACTGATGAATTTTAGGAACTTTAGGAACACAATAGACGGCCAGCCGGTCGACTGATGTGCCCCCTCCTCCAGCGATAATAATAGTTGGTTGTTAGTCATAGTTGTATAGTAATAAACAATGTGGATAACAATAAAATTTCAACTTAACTAAAAACTATTTAAGTATACAAAGAAACAAACTAAAATGTAATCCTGTAATAAAATATATTACTTTAGTAATAATAATAATAATAACAGTGACAATGCGCCACACTGGTTATGTCAATACAGTGGGTACTTATTTATATTTAGTGCTGTCTCAAATGAAAATTCGATTTCTTTATAAGTGTTAATTCTTTATAACTATAATTTTGTTTAGACTTCGTCTATTACATAAATCTTCATTAATAACTCTGTATAATTATATATTTTTTTATAATTACTACTTCCTTGTTGTTACATAGATCTTATGTTTTTTATATAATGTAAAAATCTTGCAAGAAGTTATTATTTTAAAATGTATGTATTTTATTTAGTGGTTTGTGATTATCGAATGTAGTAGAAAAATTACTTTACTCTTACATGGTGAATGAGTCACTAAAACATGTATTTTTTAGTTTTCCGATGTTAAAAAATAAATCGTTTTCGTTATAAGAACTACAATATTTTTCTAACTAAATTAAAGACACATTATTTGTGATAATTTATATGCGATTTATTGAAATAGGGTATTAAAAAAGGGGTTATTATAAATTAATATAAAACAAAGTTTAATTTATTTATGATTTTTTGGATTTAGTAGAACGTGTGGTGCCGTTTTCATATGTTTGTTTGGAGCCGCATACAAGTTTGTTTAGCTTCTCACCTAAAGTGTAGAAAACTGCAGCAATTGCCAGACTAACAGCAATGAACAAAATCCTTGCTGGCCAATTCAAATGATTAAATATAGGGTACGGCCACGCACCAGTTTTTATGTACACCACAAAATACCACGCGAGATAGGACAGTTTAAAAAGAAACATCACAGAGTAACCGACAGTCCTCGACGGATAAGTTCTATAAGATGTTAATAATTCAATAAATATAAATACTGTAACAGTTGTGTGCATGATGTGGTTGAATAAAGGAGGATATATTTTGGCTATTTGATCTGGAAAAATTAGATCTCTATCTATAGTATATATGCTCCAGAATGCGAGCGAAACGTACACAGCCGCAGTGAATGCTAGACTGAAGAGCGTGTCTTTAACTCTTCTGATTATTGGCGGTCTTTTTGGCGCCTTAGCGTCCGTGCCGGCGATGTCGTTCAGAAACGCCACGAAATGATATATAGTTTGTAATACCTGAAAAAGAAATACATATCATTATTTTATTTATGAATAGCAACTGTAAAACTTATACTTCAACAACTTTACAATATATTTTGACGTTTTAAATCAGACCGCCATTTTGAAACATGATTTGTTTATTGTCTATACAAATATATACCATAAAGGATATCAACAAATCAAACAATGGAATAAGTGAATTGCGAATAATTTAATTTAATTTGCTTTGAGTTGCTATTAAAAAATAGTTTTATTTTATGATTCAGATAGAGAAGCAAAATAGTACTTGAGTTTGGCCCAAGTTATGTTTTGTTTACTTTATTATTATTATTACTGTATGGGCTAATTTTAAAAATAAACATAATATACTAAATATATATAATATGTTTTTATTTCTATTATTGAGTTCGCAGAGCTGATAAAAGAATCGTTAATCTAAATTTGCATATTTATCACATTTTGGTTGTCTTTTAGTGAAATGGACTTTTAAATTAATTTAACCTTGAGAAGTCTATATTATAGAGAATTTATTTCAAAAAGTCAACCAATTGTCAGATAAAGATAAGAAACATGCTATATTAGTAAAAAGTGCAACATTATATGAATATATACTTCTAACATATAACAGAGAGATCTATATCTGTATACGTTTGAAAATAGGTAAATATAAATATTACAATAAAAATACCAATTTATTTACAATATGAATAAAACGAAATATTACTTACAAGACACCAAAATGTTAAAAACATGCTTCTCGAATTAAACGGTAATAATTTCATTTCTTCCACTTGTAAAGGAATGTGAAGGTATGTTTGATCGTAATATATAACAAACGAGTTTATAGTCACAACCATTAAATGGAATATTGGCTTTATAATTGTGGACATAATGCCTCCAAAATAATCGATATTAAAAAAAAGAAACGTCAATCCCCGTCCCCGCGCGCTCTTCGGATGACACATGGTAAGGTTACTTTAAAATAACAATAACTGTAGATAAGTACTGATAACTGTTATTTATCGATTATGTAATATATATCCATAGTTTTTAAGTGTAGTTTATTTTGTGATATAAAATTGGTTATTTTGTTGCTAACCGATTACTCCTTTTTAAAGTATCTTAGAAGAATTTTAATGCAGATACGCCATTGCGAATAAAACTTTGATTTATCAAATAAGATTTATTAATAAATTTATTGCCCAATAAAATATTAGCGATGTCTTTCATATTTTATATGTTATTTTAAATACTTTAATACATATACATGTTATATTTAAAAATATAAAGTATGGTAGTAAAGTAAAGTAAACTAAGTATGTAAGTTCGTTATATGACTTGAGCTATTTTAAGTCCAAATATTGTTAATATATAAATAATACTACCGCTAACTGGCTTAAAAAATAATATACTTGAAAAAAAATATATATACAATTCTATATACGTGATAAATTACTATTTTCCCTATTTTTAAGGTAAATAATAAATAAATAACATCACTAGCCCTTGAACATGCATCATGTCATGCTCCAGGCGGCGGTGGAACAATGTACGTGCGTGTGTGTGTGTAACGCACACAGACGTTTTAAATCCGGTGTGTCTATTTATGTAATAGAAGCGGAACCCTATCTAGAGAAGGAAATAATAAATGCAATATATAATTGGATCTCTTTTTTTTCATAGAGTGCGACAGAGATAAAAGAAACGAACGAAGAAAAAAATAACTGATGTAGACTTACTTATAACAGAAAAATGTGTAGTTGTGAAAAAAAAAATACTCAGATAATTGTATTAATGCAGTAAATTCCTTATCGAAGATACGATATCTTAATATTTATGACCAGTTAAAACCTGTACATGAGGGCATTTATTGATGTTTGTTTATTAATAAAAAGTACTCACAAGTCCCCACATGGTTAAAAACATGCTCCGCGACTGAAAAGGTAAGTCCTCCATGGCCTTGACCGGGACTGGTAGTTTGATATACATTTGGTCGTAACACAAAAACGACGAATTAATCACGACCACCGCCAAATGGAATATTGGTTTTAACATTTTGCAATAATATTATAGAATAATGAACGTCAACACTCGCCCGCGCCTCGCTGCCTTGTGCGTGTTAATTGCCACAGATATTAAATTGAGATATCTACATCAAGTGTAATAAAACTACACGTAATTCACTTAATACATTCAATGTTATAACTTTTATAAGTTAAAAATATAAAAATATTGATTATATTTTATTAATGTGAAGCAATATTAAAAATACTAGTGCAGTGTACGGAGATGTCTCCGGGTTTAGGGTCGAGAGTAAAAGTTCACTGATAAGAATTTTTATATATTCTGATAATATTTTAACCTACTATGATAGTGGGTATATTGAAGTTGTATATAAATATTATTGTATGATTGTTGCTGACCAAAAAACAAGCAAGTACATTCTATCAGACATTTGTCTATCTTTTATAGAGAATAGTCTGTCTTTGGGGAATAACTTACACTTGGCGGACTGGATTTGACTAATTGCATTAAGATTGCTAGATTAGGAAAATCAAAAGTAATTTTGAAGCTAAAAAATAATTTAATCTGATAGCCTGTGGACACTGCGTGTATTATGTGGAACACAATAAAACTAAAAGTACTTGAAATAGTTTTAATAATCGAAATAAGACATCTCAATCATAATATATATTTTAGCTTATTTAACCTCGTATAACATATAATAAAAGACACGGACCTACACATGTATTTATCACTATAATTAGACCATCTAGTAAATATATTACCATAATTCTGAAATACTGAATGAAATATTATAAAATATATGTATATATGTATATACCTATATGTATTGTTTGTTGTAAAATTTGGAAATTACGACACCAATACATAAAAAGTATAATTAACAATAAATGAATTATTGATTGCATTTTTCAGTAAATTTAGTTTAATGAAAAGAATTCATACGTCCATCTTTTAAACCCCTATCGTATCTCGAGATATAAAGTTGTCAGAAGTTAAACGGATACAATATCTTGAAACTTATAATCTTCTTAATATATCGATGTGGTGTATGTGGCCAATATGGGTTTATCTCGTGCCTACATAGGCTAAGTCGTGAGCTGGAAGACTGGGCACGGTTTAGTACTGTGACTATAAGTTTAGTTGAAGTTATTACTATCTATGGATTTAATATAAAAATGTTAGGAAAGTGGTACAGAATAAAAGTTTTACATTCATTACCCTAGATGTCGTTTTTCTTATTACATACAAGCGAAAGTACGTTAACGCGATCGAGTTGGAAAAAAAACTTGCGTTAGGCACTAAAGTTACTTAATCACATTACATGCGGTCAGTTACGTCACTTTATCTTAAACCAACAAGTTTATTGTTTTACAAATTACAAGGTCACTAAAAAATTATAATAGCATACATGAATGTCATAATATATGGTATATGTTTTGTTATAATTATTCAAAGGAATCAAGATAAAATATTAATTTCTATTTAGAAATATACCTTCAACATCCTTGCTCATTTTTTAAAGTTTGTATCGTCTGATTTTAACAATGACATCTATTGGCAATACTAAGAAACTAAACATCAAATATCTTCCCTATAAATTTGCATATCGTAGTTCCACAAATGACATATAGATGACGCTAGTTTGATAACGTTAATATTAGTTAATGTGATATGGTTATTTTATGTAAATGAACATGCCGGGATTTAATTTTCTATTATATCTCTTCTTACGGCAATAAATGAATTAATAAAAGAAATGCAAATTGTTGTTTTTGTTTTATAAAATTATAGTCACCCTTTTGTGTCAACAAAAAACATCAGCGAGTATTAAGTTTTCTATTAAGTTTCCAGCTGTGGCAGATTACCGACAATATTGTCTTTTCGGATTTATATCGAGATATAATGGCCGATAATGGCTAAGGAAATTCTTTTTACAATAAACTTGGTAATCCTTACCAATACCGATTCCGATGAGTTTCCTTTGTTAAAGAAGTTGGATTATTTTTTCTATTGAACCTTTAGGTCAACCGTTTTTTGGCTTTAGTGAGATTAATATGGATTTAATTTCATCCTTTGTTACCAAAAATAAAGGGTTTCAAGAAATATTTGAAATATACAAATAGTGTTACAAATGAGCAATGGGAATCAGATGTTTAATGAGTATGATTGAAATAAAATAAAGACTTTGTTACCCGGACGGACCTACTCGTCAAGAAAAAAATATGTCTTACTTTTAATATTAATATTAAAAACAAATACATTTACGTTTGTAACATCGATATGGATAACTTTTTATTATAGTAGTCAAGAGCTACATTTTATTACATATTTATTGCAAAAGGTATTTTAATGAGATTTGAGTAACTATTTATTTGTGATTTCCCGCGGGGTTTTCTCCGATGTTATAAAATATAAATTTCTTATCAGAGGCGTTAGACTATCTTGTTAAAGTTTTTTCATAAAAAGTAAAATGGTAAAATATCTGGTAAAATATCTGGTACATCAATATTCGCATTTATTTTATTAATTGTCGGAGTAGGAAAAGAATATATTTTAGACTAAAATTTACCCTTTGTGGATCAACTTTATAGACTTGACACTATCTGTTATCCTATACCATCATGTGGATCATTCATAATGACATTTAACTAAACTTTTATAGTTCCAGTTAGTAATATTTTTAAAAGTTTTCAAAATACACCTTTGATACAGACGAAAGGAAGGTATTGAAGATAAATTTAACTTAGCCTAATTAACTTAATACTCATTATTAATTACAGTTTAATGGTCTGTAAACATTGTTAAAATCTGTCAATATTTCTAGATAAAACACACTATGAATTTGTACATTGCATAGCATTTGGCTAAAAGCAGCTCAGGAAAATCAAATTCACAAGGTCCATGAATATTTATGAACTATGGCCAGACTTGGTATTCTTTAGTGAGAGGCTTTGTGTGAGAATATTCAAAGGACTCGCATACTTTAAATTTGGTCTTCGTTGAAATATTTTGATTTATAAAATTAATTGAAATAAATTTATAAATTTTAAACATAATGAATACATGTATTTTTAAATATATGATTATGATTTTATGGTTTTCATCAATAAATAGTTATTAATAATAAAAAAACCTATTTAAAGTAAAAATTTATTATATTTTTGAATTAAAAGCTGAAACAGTGTTTGAGGAAATAATAAAAGAAGTAGGAAGTGCTAATATTTTTAACGCCTTTCTGTATGATTTACTTAATTTAATTTTAACTTGCCTTAGTGTGACGGAGACTGGAATTAATATTAATATTAAATTCATCTCGGCGGTTTCGCTGTAGATTAAAGAGTTCCCAATCCGTGCAGAGACCGTAGAGTCAAGAAAGGCTTCCTCCTCGGATATTACAAATTGTAGTTCGCATAAGTTACTAAAACAATATTATAAGTGTTTTCATGATAATTATCACAATATTTTTCTATTTTTTTCTTCGAAATCAACCTGACTAAAGCATAACACGTACTTTCTAAGATTATAAGTTTCCGACGGACGGACGTAGTGACTATATTCTACCGTAACCGATAGGTGATGAGGTGAGATAATACAGGAATTATTTTTTAGTTGCCGCATCCAATCCGGTTTTTTCATATTCATAGGAGTTTTATAATGAAGCGCGCAAGTCACGGCGTTTTTACGAAGGCGTGTTAGAACTCGTCGACGGTGATAATTAAGTGATTTTTCAAATTTATACGTGTTGAAAATATGGAGCTATAGTTTTTTTGTGCACTTATGCATATCACACAATAAATAGATTATTTGTTAAAAATAACAAAAATATAGACTCTTATGTATATTCGAATTATTTGCGAAAGAAAATTCTATAAACAATTCCGTTTTATTAATGCACATTTCTTTTTAAATGTATTAAAAATCTTACATTCATACATATACATATGTACCTAGTACTTAATGATTATTATAATTTAAAGTGAAACTATTCATGTTTCTTTGAACTAAACTGCATTTATTAAGCCTCACTAACGAGACGAACTTGCAAAATGATCCTTAACCCTTTTTATAGTCTGCGGTCGAGTTGAAACTAAAACGTCAATGAACTTTAAATTAGTGTCGCGATAAAGTATATCATAAAAATATTCTAATTAATTTCAGCAGAATTTCAAAAAGGAGTTACATGTTTTTTATTAAAATATAATTTTACATACAAATATACATATCAATATTTTTTTTAAATATTTAATTAATTTAAGAAAATAAAATAAAACATTTTAAAGTAAAAAAAGGTTTATTTAACGCTTGACAGTTTGTAGCCGGCGATCAGAACGGCTTGAATGCTCTCGTCTCATACTTGGAGTGGAAGCGGTAACGAGGTGCATTCAGCGCCTCCTTTGAATATCGACTGCCGTAATCACCTGTGGCTGTGGACACGATTTGTCGACTGCGAGGGACATTAGTGGACAAGCTTTATTAGAGCATTTGGAATGACATCCTGCTAACATAATTGATAGTGTTTCTTGTTTGGTTCAAAATTCGTTAAAGTAATAGTAAAGTTTGTAGTTTTTATTATTTTTTAAGGTCTAATGTTTTAAATCTCAGTATTTCTTTTTTTTGTTAGTTGGTTTCATTCATACAAAAGTCACAACTGTCTGTTTATTATTTTTTTCTCTGTAGGACTAAGTAATGTATTTGTAGGCAACAAATACATAATATTAAGACACACTTATCCATGTTATTCTACATTTTTTACTAGATAATATTTAAAGAATTCATTATTATCAGAATACAAGATAATAATAAGATAATTTATATATTTACAAACATAAATTATTATTATTTATTATCAAAACACAAGTCAATAAAAAGTTAAATAACCAGAACATTTATAACCAGAACTATCCTATTAAATTCCAAATATTTAAACACCATACTCGCCTCTCAGGACTCTTAGAGCTTTCATATTAACGTACCAGACGACTTTATCAGTTGACAGATTGTACAAAAATCTGGTTTCAGTAATTTTCCGTTGGTATGTGAAAATATGTTTATTCTATTATTAAACTGTTTCTACAGACATATTTTCCTTTGTTGTTATATCAAAATAATTCGATTTCAATATCGATTTGATCGAGTTTTAAATATATTTTATTCTTAATAGATGTTGAAAGTAATTGAGGTTCTCGTGATTGATTAAATTAAGTAATTAATTTATTAATTTATTTATTTAAATACCATTATATTGCAGAAATTCCAAAAAATATCTAAGTTTTTTCAAATGTTTAAGCGTCAAACTAAAATGATTATTTATAATTTATTTGTATTTTTTGCTATATTTGTATATTTTTAATAATATATATGTATCACATAACCAAGTACCTTTTAACAAACTAAACATACAAATAATTTACTGGCCAAACTTACATAAATCAAATTAGACTATTACATTTACTAAAAAATACTAGTTATTTCCTATTTTGAATAGAAAAAAATATACTTTATATATTTTTCGTTCAGTATTAAGACAAATAAACGTATATATATATATCGGATGTTAAATAGTAAAATATAGATGGCATTTTAATAAAATATGAAGGAACTCTTCTCAATGCATCTCACGTTACAGTTAAGAAGAGCTCAGAACGCGTAAGTTGTTTAAAGTAGAGTTTGTAATGTTAAGGGCGGCGCATGCGTTGGAGTCGTAATGGTAAATTTAAATTCAAGGTCATCTTAATTGCCTGTTAAGAGAAACTTGTTAAAAGTTTCCGCTTAACGTATTCTGATTGTTTCATTATATCAGAACGTTAAGTTGAAATGTACCGCGTTTACATAACCATGCTTGACAATTAAAATCTCGATTTTCTTTTACTGATTCTAGTACTACATTACTAAATGAGACTGTTTATCGTATTTAGATCAATAGTCTAAGACTCTCATGATTATTCCAAAATGTTGGAGGAAATATTTTGAAATCAAATTTAACACTTGTTTCTTAAATTTATATATTTTATATTTATTTCGATTTGCTTGAGTTATAAATAAATTATATTCTTAATAGATATTGATAATAATTCTGGTTCTCGTGATTTGTTAATTAATTAATTAAAATGCCATTATAATGAAGATGTTAAAAAAAAGTATTTGCATATGTTTAAGCGTTAAACTTTAAACGATTTATAATTTACTTGTTTTTTTTTTGTAATTTTTCTACTTTTTTAATAATACATATATGTATAATAAGATAAAGTACTTTTAACAAACTAAACATACCAATAATTTACTAACCAAACTGACATTAAATTATATGAATATTACTGGTATATTTATTAAAAAAGTACAAGTTATATCGTATTTTAAATAGAAAAAAAATATGTGTTATTTATTTTTCGTTTAGTATTAGGACAAATATACGTATATATAGGATGTTGAATATCAAAATACAGACAAATAAAGTAACTGTTCTCAATGCACCTCACGTGACAATTAAGAAGAGTTCAGAACACGTAAATTGTTGAAAGTAGAGTTTGTAATGTTAACAGCGGCGCATGCGTTGGAGTTGTAATGGTACATTTAAATTAAAAGTCATCTGAATTGCCTCTTAAGAGAAACTTAGTTAAAAATATGTAGTAAGTAGTAAATGTATTCCAATTGTTAGAACGATTATATTAGAGAGAGATTATATTATAACGTTAAGTAGAAATGTACCGCGTTTACAATTGGCTGCTTTAGAATTAAAATATAGATTTCCTTTTGCTGAATCTTTTGTAGTACTACTTTGCTAAATGGGACTATTTATCGTTTTATATCAATAGTCTAAGAGCCTCATGATTATTCCAATGTCAATGTCATCTTTTGGCAGAATCACTGATAACAGAAAATTATCGATATGAATGGCCTCATTACTCTCCATTGATACATAAACCACACCGCAGATGACTCTTCCAGTACCAACCTGCCGAGATTAGAGAGTCAATTAATATTAGCAGTACTGTGCTTCCTATCAGAGCTCGTGTCCATTATAAACAAACGTATCTAGTTACATGTTTATTATAGTTATATTACACAAAGATAAGAACATTATACAATAGAAATGAATTGCGGTCAACTTTTACCAACTTTCATACAGTTCGGTATATTTCACTTACTGTTACAGTAAATTAGTAATGGGGCTAGTTATTCTCCTTTCAAATAAGTTAATCTTAAAACCATAAGTATGAACTATCGATCTAACAGGACATACCACTATTAACTTACTTAAGGAATAGATTTTTTTTTTTTAAACATAATGACGTCACGAGAATATAACATAAGCAAACTGTAAGTAATAAAAAGTCGAGTCCTTCTGAACTTTATCAAAATATTTAACTCTACTTGGGTAAAGAAAGACTGAGGATATTAAAAAACTTCTCTAGATTATTATGATACAAACTTCTATTACTAAACTCGTAGTTCATATTAGATTTACTAACATAAATTTGTCAAAATATAAAGTATATATAGCTTCAAAGCAATGCATTTGGATTATCGTTTTTATAAATATACTTATAAGTGTTAAGTTACTTTAATGGCTTTGAATATTTAGTTCAAAACTTTACACAAACAAATATACGAGTGCATAAAATATAACATTGTATGTATTGATGTATAATACATATATATATATATATATAAATTAAAACCTTATTAAATAAGATTAATATTTTTACAAACAGTTTAATGAATATTACATGTACTGTTCCTGAATCACAGTAACTGTATCCATATGTTACTTCTGATGGAAGCACAGGTCACTGCACATTGATATTATTAATATTTAAATAAATTAAAATATATTATAATAATAATAATAGAATGTAATTTAGAATTGTCAATTGATACTGAATGTATGAATATTAATATAACTTAGTTTCTGGTTGAATTAAGCTCCATGAAATTCAATGAACTGTTATTATTTTAAGTCTCTTCAATTAGTTTGTTGTTCTCCTTTTTATAAACCCAGAACTTAAAAACAAATCACAGGTAGTCAATATGTATTAAGTTCAGTAATAAAGGCAACTACTCTAAGTGTAGTTTGCCACAAAATACATGAAATACATTTAAAATTTACTTAAGTTACATTTTCATCGAACATCTAGTTATTAGGTACATGGTTTCAAATGATAACTTCATTGTCCTCTAACCTTCCATTAGAGTCACAACACTGAATGACTATTACACTTGATAAATGATCTTAATCAAATTGTCATCAATTAGATTACTGTCCTTCGTAGAAAAGATACATCCGTAAAGGAAATGAAGTTATCAGATGATTGTGAGGAACGATTTATTATAAGATATTGAGCTTACAACTCTACAATGTTAATATCCAATAAATCTAAGGCAATTAAAAATATTCATCCATTTGTAACGTTCCTATGCACTTATTTTATTTATAACAAGGTGGTAGAGCCTAGCTGTAGTTATTTGACTGCAGCTCGTATTGGGCTGGCTCGACCGGAGGAGGACCACCCTCTCACAGAAGACCGACGTGTAGTAACCAAATTAATTTGGTTATGTTTCGTCGGTGAGTGAGAGAAACCGGAAGCGTCTACGCGTACCTCTACAGGTCCCATAGTGGTAATGCAGAAATGGATCAACTCTTGGGCCATGTCCAGGCGAAGACTGACGATCTGCTCTCACAGACCCCCTCCGCCGAAGTCGTAGTTCTTGGGGACTACAATGTGCACAATACCGATTGGCTAGGGTCACGTGTCATCGACTACGCGAGGAGATCTGTGTTTAACTTTGCTCTGGCAAATGATCTGTCCCAGTTGGTTAAGACGCACACTCGTCTACCGGACGTGGACAGCCACATGCCCTCTTTGTTGGGTCTTCTGCTGACTACACATCCCGGGAAATACCGAGTCACTGTCGAGGCTCCCTTAGGGTCCTCTGATCATTGCTTGGTACGGAGTGTAGTGACCATTCAACATCCGGCTCGCACAAGAATTGCGACTTGACGCGTTTGGCACTACAAGTCAGCGGAGTTCCCAATCCGGAATGGGGTCCTTTTTTGCATTCTACCCATGGGGGCAGATTTGTTTCCCTGCCAAAAACCCTAGGGACTGCGGCTGTAGCTGATGTGATACTTCAGGGCATGGAACATTTGTACCAAGCTCTGTGGTACCACTTGGTGGCAGATCGCGGCCTTGGTTTGATGCGTCTGTCAGGACTGCAGCAGCTGGCAAACGGCAGGCTTATCAAGCCTGGGCTAATGCGTTAGTCACTAAGGATCCGAACTCTAGAGTTCTGAAGAGGAATTACAATCGTGCCTCCAGATGCTCAAACGGAAAATTACTAGAGCAAAGTTTAAACATGTCGTCAAAATTAGGGATCAGTTGGCAAGGTACCCGCCTGGCACGCGCAAGTTCTGGGCGCTTTCAAGATGCACCCTGGGAAACTTTTGCCAGCCATTCCTACCGCCACTGCACACTGGGAACGATTCTTTGGACCATACGGCAAAGGAGAAAGCCGACCTCTTGGGCACTCTTTTTGCCTCCAACTCGACTTTGAACGACCAAGGAAAGACAGCGCCTATCATCCCGCAGTGTCTGTCTGTGTCAGCTTAATGCCGAAAATAGTTTTTCGGCAAAAAATTATCCGAAAAGCCCTCTTTTCCATGGAAGTTCATAAGTCGAGTGGTATCTTTACAATTGTGCTACAAACATGTACCCCTGAGTTGACACCAGTGCTAACGCGTCTATTTTGGTACTCCTACCTTAACACTAATCGTACTATAACGGGTCAAATGACCCAAATAGAACTTTGGCACTGAAAATGCACGTATCAGCTTTTTGACTTCATGACTTTTTGGAACTAATTAATCTACTGTTATTATAGTATTTTTTTATTTTTTTCGTTTTGTTTATTTTGAGTAATACTTGTCGTATACCGTTATCTACCACAACGGGTCATTTGACCCAGAGATAATTCTTTTGTTTTATAAGCATATCGAGTCGTGTTGCTTATCCTTTCGTTGCACATTTCTGCAAAGACTGTTGCGTAAATTAGTTCAATCAAAATAGCTGAGAATAATTTCAAAAAAATATCAATAATTTAGATTGGATGTATACATGGATAGCTTTTTATTGTTTGAAAATATATCAAAAATTTTAAGATTTTGTAAGTAGCTTATATTATATTTTGATAGTTTTAGAAATATAATTCACTTTTTACTTTTTAGAAAAATGTCGAAGCAAATAAGACAGCACAAGTTTTTAGAGGATATAAATAATATTGGCGAAGAGTTTTCGGAAATTGATGAGAATGATATTTTTGAAAATGAAGATATATTGATTTCAAATGAAAGTGAGTTTGGATCTACAGATACTGACGATGAAAAGGAAAATATTGTGAATATATGTTGTGGACGAAAAAGAATAAGAACACTCTCAAGTTCTGAAGAAAGTGAAGTAGAAATAAATAAATAGCATGTTGCGAATGATGGATCTGTTTGGGAAGAAATAAAAGTAGGTGGCACACCTGGAAGAACACCACTTCATAACATTTTCAGGCAAGAAGTAGGTCCAACAGGATATGCAAAACGTCATATAATGAAAGGTAAAGTTAGTACTGCATTTTCATTGATAATTGACCACCGTATTATGAACCATATAAGATCATGCACAATAGAAGAAGCAAAGAGAGTGTTAGAATCCGATTGGAGTTTATCTCAAGAAAAATTAGATGCATTTATTGCAATTTTATATGCCCGAGCTGCAAATGTAGCAAATCATTTGAATATTTCTTTTTTGTGGAATAACATGTGGGGGCCTAAATTTTTTTCTGAAACTATGAGCAGAAATAATTTCACCGAAATTCTTAGATTTATTCGTTTTGATAAAAAAAGTCAGCGGAGCCAACGTTTGAAAATGGATAAATTCGCTATGGTATCTACGATTTGGAATATTTTCATTGAGAACAGCCAAAATTGTTATAAACTGGGTGGTAATATTACTATAGACGAACAGCTGTTTCCGACTAAAGTAAGATGTTGATTTACGCAATATATGCCTAGCAAGCCAGATAAATTTGGAATCAAATTTTGGTTGGCATCGGACGTCGATAGCAAATACGTCATAAATGCACTTCCATATCTAGGAAAAGATGAAAATAGGCCCTCTTCAGTACCACTCTCTGAATATGTCGTGCTCAAACTCATGGAGTCCTTTACGGGTTGCGGAAGAACTGTGACCACAGACAACTTCTTCACAAGCAAATCTCTAGCAACACAACTCCTAGCAAAAAACACTACGTTAGTTGGAACTATTCGGCCAAATAAAAGGGAATTACCACTAATTGCGAAGCAAAAAAAAGATGATATTTTATAATAATATTAAGCATTTACCTGAAACTGTTTCATATTACAATAAAACCAAATTTGGTGTAGACATGACCGATCAAATGGCGAGAAAATTTACTACAAAATCTAAGTCTTGCAGATGGCCTCTCCAAGTTTTTTTCAATATCCTTGATTTAGCTGGCATAAATGCCTGGATTTTGTACAAGCAAACGACAGGAGAAAATATATCGAGACAAGATTTTTTACTCAAGCTAGCAGAAGAACTTGGCGCCAATTTTCGAGAAGCCCGTGAACAACCAAAAGAAAGACCAAATACGAAAAGATCGTTGCCTAAATCTACTATAGATGCTTATCAACGTAAGAGGTGTCAAATAGGATACTGTAAAGAAAATAAAACCAACAAAATTTGCTCTAAATGTAAAAAATATGTTTGCGGAAAATGTACAATGGACATACTTATATGTAAAAAATGCGATGAGGACTAATTTTAAAAATTCTTATTTTTTAGGTTTGTAATAGAAATTATCAATATATATATTTTTTTAATATAATAAATTATTTTTTTTTATTTATTATCTTCCTAACATCCATATTTCATACATACAAACAGGAAACGTGAAGTCGGGTCATTTGACCCGTTATGGTAGAAGTAGGTACCCACTAAGTGTCGGTATGATTAGTGTTAAAGGCGTAGTCCTGGTCTCATGGAAGCGTGCCCTTGTCTATCCAATCCCTAAAAAAGGTGATATCTCGGACCCAGCTAACTACAGACCTATCGCCATTACTTTTCTTCTCTCCAAAGTAATGGAGAGCATAATCAATAAACAGCTCCTGACGTAATCTCGAGGATCACCAGTTGGTCAATGACCGGCAAATTGGCTTTCGCCATGGTTGATCGGCTGATGATCTTCTGTTATATCTTACGCACCGTTGGACAGCTGTTATTGAAAGCAAGGGAGAGGGTCTGGCAGTTAGTCTGGATATGGCGAAAGCCTTCGATCGTGTATGGCACAAGGGGCTTCTTTCGAAGCTACCATCCTATGGGCTTCCCGAAAGTTTATGCAAGTGGATCACCAGCTTCCTCACTGGGCGGAGCATACAGGTCATTCTCGACGGTTTTTGCTCGGATCCCAAGCCCATGAACGCTGGTGTACCCCCAAGGCTGCGTACTATCCCCAACTCTGTTCCTCCTGCAATGATATGTTGGATATTTGCAAGATACATTGTTATGCGGATGACAGCACTGGAGATGCGGTATATTCCGGCCGTGTAGATCTCTCTCCGGAAAAAGTCGACGTGTGCCGAAAGAAACTTGTGGCTTCTATAGAGACTTCCTTGGGGATGGTCTCTGAGTGGGGTGAACTGGACCACGTTCAGTTTATTCACCAGAAGGCACAGGTTTGCAGGGACAAGGCACAGGTTTGGTTTGCAGGCATTTACTACTAAGAAAACCCTATTTGTTGTATCACCGTTCTTCGAGAGCAATCCTCCTCCTCATTACCTCGCCAAGTATCAGAATACTGGGTCTCGATATTTCGAGCGATTGTTAGTTTCGTGGTCATCTGTAGAGCAAGGCCAAGTTGGCCTCGATGAAATTGGGCGTGATTAATAAAGCGAGGCAGTATTTCAATCCTGGCCAAAGACTTGCGCTCTACAAAGCGCAGGTCCGTCCACACATGGAGTACTGTTCTCATCTCTAGTCCGGATCACCCCAATATTAGCTTCTACCATTTGACCGCGTACAACGGAGAGCCGTTCGGATTGTCGGGAAACCGGTGCTCTTTGAACGGCTGGACTCTTTGGCATTGCGTAGAGACGTTGCATCTCTGTGCGTATTCTGCCGCATTTACCTCGGGGAGTGTTCCGAAGAGCTATTTGATCTGATGCCTACCGCCGAATTTCATCACCGCACAGTGCGCCATCGCCTCCAATACCATACCTACCACTTGGATGCGTGGCGATTCTCCATTGTGCGGTTCTCAAGTACATTTTTTCCACGTACTACTCGAATTTGGAACGAACTCCCTTCAAAAAAGGCGTTTACTCGCACCTCCTAGGCCGGCAACGCTCTTGTAAATCCTAGGATGTTGCTAGAGTTCATGGGCGGCGGTGATCACAAATCATCTGTGACCCGCCAGCTAGTTTGCCCTCCTCTTTCATAATAAATAAATAAAAAGAAATAAAATGTTTATTTGGTTTATTTTCAAAATTTGTAGTTTTTTATTTCCTCGACTAGCTTAAGTCAGTTGTAGGGTTAAATTTTGTCCATTATTATATCAAAAGGACAATTTATGAATTATATTTAACTCTTAACCGTTTGGTAATCAATTTTATGTCGCCACATCACATAAAAACTACCCAGTCGATCTTCATCGAAATTGGCATTGCTGTAGCTCTTGTTGACGGGCTTCTACAAAAAGATACTGACTAATAAAATCTTGATTTGATCAAAAGTTATGGTCGAAAAACTGAATCCCCATAGACTTGAGATTAACTGTTCTCGCGTGCGCTATGATATATATGTGATTGTGTCGCTCGTAGTCTAACTTTCATGACGACAAACTTTTTCAATTAATTGTTTGTTATTGTTATTAAATATTTATTTCCATTTATTCTTTTCTAATGGATTTTCCGGCGCTCAGCACAATTCCCGCCACGCACTATGGGCGGATTCTAGTTAATTAACACTAGTATTAAGTATTACAATCGCTTGTATCTCATAACATGTATGATGTATGTATATTATCACTAACGGGGACGGGCAAATAGTATTATGGTAAGTAGCCTGAAGTCAAATTATAATCGACTGGTTTGTCTTACATCAAACAACGGAATCCCTAATCGGGTACATCACTTATATATCAAAATATATTAAACAAAGCCTAAGGCTTCTCGAGGATAATCATTAAAATGCTCTTAAATCTGAATTGTCAAGCTTCTTTTCAATATTTCTAGACAAAACATTCTATAAACCTGTATATTGCATCGCATTTTGCTTAAAAGCAACTCAGCAAAGTAAAAATCACAAAGTCCATGAATATTTATGAATTATGGCCAGATTTGGTATTCTTTAGTGAGAGGCTTTGTGTGAGAATATTCAAAGGACTCGCATATTTAAAATAATAATCAGTTTACTCTGCCTTTGTTGAAACATTGCGATTTATTTAATTTCATTGAAATAAATTTATCAATTTTAGTAACACAATGACATTTTTTAAGTATATGATTATGATTTTAAAGGTTTCACCAATAAATTGTTATTTATAATAAAAAAACCTATTTATAGTAAAAATTAATTATACTTTTAAATTAAAAGCAGAAACAGTGTTTGAGGAAATAATAAAATATTAAGGAAGTTCTAATATTTGTAGCTCCTCCCTGTAAGATTTATTAAATTTAATTTTAACTTGCATTAGTGTGATGGAGATTGGAATTAATATTAATATTATATTCAACTCGGCGGTTTCGCTGTAGATTAAAGAGCCCCCAATCCGTGCAGAGACCTTAGAGTCAGAATAGACTCGATCCTTGGATATTACAAATTGTAGTTCGCATAATTTACTAAAACAATATTATGTTTTCATGATAATTATCACAATATTTTTCTATTTTTTTTCTTCTAAATCAACCTTACTAAAGCGTAGTGACCGTCCGTAACCGATAGATGTCAGTTTTGAGATATCAGTAATTCATAAATTAATTTTAACATGCCGCATCCAATCTGCATTACCCAAGTTATAGGAGTTTTATATTGAAGCGCGCAAGTCACGGCGTTTTTGTGAAGGTGTGTTAGATAGAACTCGCCGACGGTGAAAATTAAGTGCTCTCTAATTTACAACGTGCAACGTGCTTTAATGATTTTTTAAACTACTACCTGATGAAAATTTAGAACTTTAATTTTTATAAAAAATATAATTATTTGTTAAAAATAACAAATAGAAGGATTCTTATATATATTGGGAGCATTTGCGATGAAAGTTTTATAAACATATGAACAATTGCAATTTACTTATGCACATTAAATGCTTTTTAAATGTATTAAAATTTCACGTTCATTCATATATTTATCGTGTTTTATTTTTTGTTTTAAAATTTGAGAATTTGAAGAGAAACTATTCATTTTTCTTTCAACTAAACTGCATTCATTAAGCCTCACTAACGAGACGAACTAGCGAAATGATCCGTAACCCTTTTTATAACCTGCAGTCGAGTTGAAACTGAATGTCAATGAACTTTGAATTAGCAACGCGATAAAGTATACCATAAAAATATTCTTTAAATAATAAAAAACTAAAATAAAATAAAATAATTTTATATAAAATAAATTTATAGAAATATAACAATATTAAAAATAATAATAATAAATGTAAGAAATTTAAAGAAAACACTAGAAGTTGAAAATATTTATTTATTTACCGCTTAACAGTTTGCAGCCGGCGGCGAGAACGGCTTGAATGCTCTCGTCTCATACCTGCAGTGAAAGCGGTAACGAGGTGCATGCAGCGCCTCCTTTGAATATCGACCGCCGTAATCACCTGCGGCTGTGGACACGAGTTGTGGACTGCGAGGGGCATTAGTGGTCGAGCTTTATTAAAGAATGTGGAATGACATACAGGTAACATAACTGATAATATTTGTTTGTTTACTTAAAAATATATACGGTAATGACATTAAAATAATCATAAAAAGTAATCGAAAGGTATTTCGTTACAGCTTAGTAGTTTTCAAAAGATGTTCTATGGTTTTATCATTTTTTAAGGTCTAATTTTTGGTTTTTATCATATAAAAGTCACGACTGATTATTTATTTCTTTTTTTCAAATAACTAATATTAACATTTACTTGTCCTTATTATTGTACATTTTATACTAAATTTACAAATTTAAGCATTTATTATTATGATAACACAAAAAAATAACAAGTAAATTAATTTATTTACAAACAGAATTATCCTATTAAATTTCGAATATGTAATATGTAAACACCATACTTGTCTCTCAGGACAGGTAACTCATGTTACCGTACCAGACGGTTATAATTCTAGGAAAATCTGGTTTCAGTAATTTTCTTGGTCTGAGAAAATATGGTTTTTGGATTATTATATATATTTATATTTTGTTGTTATATTAATGGTTGAGAAAATTTTCAAATTTAAAGCTTTTGTAAAGTTAATGCTTATTTCGATTTGTTTGAATTATAGACTTTAATCTTAATAGCGGATTAAAATAGTTCTGGTTCCAGTAACTTGTTCATTAATCAATATACCATTAAAATTATGAAATTTAAAGTATCAAAAAGGGTATCTCCTCAAATGCTTAAACGTTAAATTAAATATGTTAATTTATAATCTATTTGTATCTTTTTTTCTATAATTTTTAATTATATGTATATAATAAAAACAAGTACTTTTTAGTAAACTAAACATAGAAATATTTTACTAACCAAACTTACATTAAAAGATATGAATATTATATTTACTAAAAAAAATACAAGTTTTCAAGGTGATAGAGCCTAGCTGTAGATATTTGACTGCAGCTCGTCAGCTCGTACTGGATTGGCTGGCTCGACCGGGGAAGGACCACCCTCTCACAGAATACCGACGTTTAGTAATTCATTTGGTTTTCATTCAGTCATTGGTGAGGGCGAGAATCCGGAAGTTCTGCATGCTCTGACCGTAGAACATGTGATGTAGGTATACCAAGCAGTATTCACCACACACCGAAGTCCACTCGTTTTGTATTTTCTTACTATTAAAATGGCATATTTTACAGTTTCTATTAAGAAATGCTTTATGGAAGCCTTTTGGTGCTCGGCCAAATGAATCAAAATATTGGCCGATTTTGTTTTTGTCTACATCTATGGCTACCCAGTGAGAACCTGGCTGAGTATCATAATCTAGATTGCTTACTAAAAATGTAGGCGCTTCAATATGTATCGGCAATCTGTTTGCAGGAAATACATTCATTTGTAACAATGGATTAATCCTATTTAAGAATTCCTGAATTTGTAGGGTATTCATATTTTAGAATAGATAACACGTGCTCTATCATGCATAGACATGTAGTGAATAGTTAGGTATCTTAAAACATGTCTTTATAGTAACGACATTATGTACAGCAAGCAATGCATACGCTAAATCGTTGGAATTTATAAACTAGTTATTAACGTTGAAATACCAAAGAAATATTTTTAAGGAATTTTAAATAGATAAACCATTACTTATCAGGTTTTACTCATAAGTCAACAATGTAATGTTTCGTAAATATCATATAGATAAACCATTACTCATCAGGCTTTACTCATAAGTCAACAATGCAATGTTTCGTAAATATCATTAGAGTTATCGTTTAGAGTTATCGTTTTACGATAATAGTAATCAGTTACTACAGCTATATAAGTCCAAAACGAAAGAGGACCACCACATAACAGTAGTCGTCTACGTGCAGTACAGTGTATCCAAGTTACAAGTTATTGTGTGGTTACATTAAATTTATTTGGGGTCGCCATGGAGGTAAGCTTACTATTTTTAAATATTTATTCGTGTTGTATTTCTTTCAATATGTCTTACATGGATCTAATCACTTTTAATCTAGTGCGTGTGCTTAAAATGAATGTTATTGTTACAGAATACATTTGAAGAAAATACATTCAAAGATTATTATTACAAAACCCTATCGGATGATAGCGACGATAGTCTTATGATTGCCAGAGATTCGTCAAAACTTAAAGGGAAACGTGGAGAAGAAGACCGGCTTGACTACTTGTTCAAGTTAGCTGCTAACAAAAGGAAAAAGCAGTGCTCGTCTGTATCGCGAGCGCAAGCAAATGGAGGCGTAGCATTCATATCAACGAACAGAGAAGATGCGGCCTCATCATCTCACTTGATAAAAATAGAAGTGTATGATATGAAGAAACTTGCCAACGTGCCACAAGAACAACATTGGAAGAATGCAAATATTAGATTGAAATATTTTACCAACGATACTAACCAACACATGGGATCTATCAAAAAAATAATTTACAGTATAACAAAGGAAATAACACAAACAGATAATTGTAAAAAAATGTGTTTCAATAATAACAATTAACGATATGAATGTTTAGATTTTCTTTACAACACAAAAACTGTTACTTGAATACACTGTACTAGTTTCAATGTAATAAGGTATTATAAAAAATAAAGGCTTTAAATTCATTTTATCATTTTATTTATAAACAATAGGGACAACTTAACCTAAAATACAATAGAAAATCTTAACTACTATAATCTACGATTACTTTGCGATTCTTATCTATTTCAATAACATTATCAAATTCAGCATAAACAATACAGTTTATAGTTTGCGTTAGAGAAGATTCAAAACGAACTTCTAATCTTACACTACCATTCCTTATCAAATTCCAATGACTTGAGGAGTTAGCTGATAAATCAGGTGTTAAGTCAAAAGCTAAGAGACAATAACCTTCTGCATATTGTTCTCTAGATATTCCATTGCCCTCATTTAAAAATGTATTCCTGTTCCAGAGAATAACGAATGGTAAGCTGCAGTGAAAATGTTACTTTCAAATGATGGTTGCAATGCTTTAGAAGGTATTTGCTGACCGTCAATGTATAAACAAAATGAACTCTAAAGTTAGTTCTTTAAATAAAAAGGATTTTAACAAGAGTACCATTGAACGCTGCATTATTGATAAATCCAACAATACATCTTAATAATAATAATAATATACTTTATTGCAACCAGTACAGATAGTACAGAAAAAAAAACATTTCAAATATGAGCGGGTATACAATAAGGCGGTCTTATCGCTAATAGCGATCTCTTCCAGACAATCTTATATCTCAGTTTAAGGTGAGTTACATACAGAAGAGTGGTGCATAATAATAATAGACTTAATTTCACATACAAACATAAATACAATATATACACAAATAAAAATAAATATATCATAAATTTAATACATAATTCTATATATATATATATATATATCATAATAAAATATATATAATAGCATTATGAATACAGGAGAAATCATCTGATATGTGCATGAAAAATAGAGGAAAAATAAAATATAGAATAATATACATATATAAAAAAGCGGTAAAGGATAATATATAATTTACATTATAGTGACGAACAGAGACCGAGATAATGATCTTTAACCAATCTCTTAAAGGCAGTCAAAGACCTTGCTTGTCTGATGACTACAGGTAATGCATTCCAAAGCAATATTGCTTGAACAGTAAAAGACTTTTTATAGAAACGAGTAGAGTGAGGAGTTAAACGGAGAGTAAGGTTATGAGAAGACCTAAGAACTTTACTATGAGTGCCCAGAAATAAGATTTTTTCTTTTAAATAACACGGAAAAGTTGGATTCAATAACACACAGTACAGAAGTGAAAGAATATGTAGATTCCGGCGAAAACGGATTGGTTGATTGATTGAGTTTGGATCGAAATTGAGTAATATGGTCATACCTGCGCAAGCCAAATATGAACCGAATTCTAAGGTTTTGAAGTCTCTCAAGTTTATCAAGTTGTGCCTCGGTGAGATCAGGATAACTTGCGTCGGCGTAGTCAAGAATAGAAAGAAGAAGAGATTGTGCAAGCATAACTTTTGTGGGAATAGGAAGAAAATTTTGCAAACGACGTAGAGAACCCATTGCAGCAAAATATTTTTTACAGACCTCTTTAATGTGATGGGACCAATGGGACCAATAAAGTATTGTCTAATTGTAGACCGACATTTCTGACATTATAGCTGTAGGGTATAATAACACGATTAATTGAAATTGGCGGTAAATTTGAGCAATCAGCTCTAGCAATCATGCCTGGAGATACAATAATTATAGCCTGGCATTTGGTTGTATTCATTTGTATTCCATAAGAAATACTCCAACTCAAGATTGATTTCAGATCTTTGTTTAGTCGCGCAATCGCACAGGGCAAATCTCCCAAAGTAGACTGCGAGTAGATTTGTAGATCATCTGCATACATGTGATAGGGAGAATAAATATTTTGAGTAATTGTATTAATGAAGATGGAAAAGAGTAATGGTGACAACACGCCTCCCTGAGGAACACCGGAACTTACTTTCCTCCAAGAGGAAAACGATTCGTCAATCCGAATGCGTTGTCGGCGTCCGTGCAGGTAACTATGAAACCATTCAATAACTGATGGAGATATGTTAAGAGAAGCCAACAAATTCAGCATGATATCAAAGTCAACATTGTTAAAAGCGTTGCTAAAGTCAAGCAAAATCAATACTGTCATCTTTTTGGAATTTACCCAAGAAAGATATTATCAAGAGTTTTTCCTTGAACACCTGAAGGTATAGTTAAAACTTTAACTTCAGCACGGGTAATAAGATACTTTGCTGTTGTAGAGGCTAAAACTTTTTGATGTGCAAGTAAAACAGTCGTATTAATTCTGGCTCTACGAATTATGAGAGTAGCATCTGAAATACATACTTTTAACTTTAAATCACTTGAAGATGCCATCAAATTAAAGGTTTCTCTAGATCTTACTAATTTAACAGACATATATCAAACATTTTTCTTGATTGAATAAATCACCATGTAAATGTCCAATCACTTCAACTTCTTTGCTTTCGGCTATAAGCTCTTGACGTTTTGTAAATCCTTTGTTGGCTTCGTCGGTTGATTTCATCAAAACAGTGCTCGTCTGTATCGCGAGCGCAAGCAAATGGAGGCGTAGCATTCATATCAACGAACAGAGAAGATGCGGCCTCATCATCTCACTTGATAAAAATAGAAGTGTATGATATGAAGAAACTTGCCAACGTGCCACAAGAATAACATTGGAAGAATGCAAATATTAGATTGAAATATTTTACCAACGATACTAACCAACACATGGAATCTATCAACAAGATAATTTACAGTATAACGAAAGAAATAACACATGCAGATATTGAGAGGTATGTACTTAGTGAAATCAGTGACTAATCGGTTTAGTAGTGTAAATAATGTATTTTGGTGTATTAAAAGTAATCAATATAGATCATCCACAGTCATCCACCATTATTACTATTGCAGACGGGTTGTAGAGCAAAAAAAATAATGGTTGACTCCGGACAAAGAAGCGGTCAAGACAAGAGACCACGACACCAGGAACCGTCAACTTCAACCGAAGATGGGAATAAGGTACTCTGTGAAACTTGTAACATTTACGTTAATAGAAGATATTTTGTAAATCATACCAAGAGTAATTTACACAAAAATAATGTTTTAAAATCACACTGCTCCCTTGCCAATGTGTCTGTTGTAGGTTCCGCTTTTGGACAGCGCATAATATATTTTAAAATTGAAAGTAAAAAAGTATCTGACATAACATTCCAAACACCAGAATTATTTTTGCGATCTATCAAAAGTGATATTATTTTTTTAATCAATGAAGTCATCGAGCAACTTTCTTATACCCAATACAAACATGTGCTAATGAATACTTCAAAATGAGCATAAACTACGAATGGGACTTTAATTTTCTTTCGAAATTTATCAAATTCTAAATAATCACTAGGTACAAACTTTCCGAACCAATTTTTAGTTAACTTATCAGTGCTAGGTAAATTAGCAGTGATATGAGAGCAATCGTGAAGTTGGTGGTTACATAATTTTTCTTTGGTAGTAAAATGAGAATTTAAAGTGTAAGATGATGACCGATCTCTTTCAACGATATCATAAAAATGTTTAAATCGTCAGCTTCAGTTATTATAAAATTACATGTTTGAAAATCAAAAGAGTTATTTATTTGTTTTGTTTCATGCACAAAATCAGCATGTAGAACAAAGTTAATTTTTAAAGATCTATGTTGCTCGATGACTTCATTGATTAAAAAAATAATATCACTTTTGATAGATCGCAAAAATAATTCTGGTGTTTGGAATGTTATGTCAGATACTTTTTTACTTTCAATTTTAAAATATATTATGCGCTGTCCAAAAGCGGAACCTACAACAGACACATTGGCAAGGGAGCAGTGTGATTTTAAAACATTATTTTTGTGTAAATTACTCTTGGTATGATTTACAAAATATCTTCTATTAACGTAAATGTTACAAGTTTCACAGAGTACCTTATTCCCATCTTCGGTTGAAGTTGACGGTTCCTGGTGTCGTGGTCTCTTGTCTTGACCGCTTCTTTGTCCGGAGTCAACCATTATTTTTTTTGCTCCACAACCCGTCTGCAATAGTAATAATGGTGGATGACTGTGGATGAACTATATTGATTACTTTTAATACACCAAAATACATTATTTACACTACTAAACCGATTAGTCACTGATTTCACTAAGTACATACCTCTCAATATCTGCATGTGTTATTTCTTTCGTTATACTGTAAATTATCTTGTTGGTAGATTCCATGTGTTGGTTAGTATCGTTGGTAAAATATTTCAATCTAATATTTGCATTCTTCCAATGTTATTCTTGTGGCACGTTGGCAAGTTTCTTCATATCATACACTTCTATTTTTATCAAGTGAGATGATGAGGCCGCATCTTCTCTGTTCGTTGATATGAATGCTACGCCTCCATTTGCTTGCGCTCGCGATACAGACGAGCACTGCTTTTTCCTTTTGTTAGCAGCTAACTTGAACAAATCGTCAAGCCGATCTTCTTCTCCACGTTTCTCTTTAAGTTTTGACGAATCTCTGGCAATCATAAGACTATCGTTGCTATCATCCGATAGGGTTTTGTAATAATAATCTTTGAATGTATTCTCTTCAAATGTATTCTGTAACAATAACATTCATTTTAAGCACAAACATAGCACACGCACTAGATTAAAAGTGATTAGATCCATGTAAGACATATTGAAAGAAATACAACACGAATAAATATTTAAAAATAGTTAGCTTACCTCCATGGCGATCCCAAATAAATTTAATGTAACCACACAATAACTTGTAACTTGGATACACTGTACTGCACGTAGACGACTACTGTTATGTGGTGGTCCTCTTTCGTTTTGGACTTATATAGCTGTAGTAACTGATTACTATTATCGTAAAACGATAACTCTAAACGATAACTCTAATGATATTTACGAAACATTGCATTGTTGACTTATGAGTAAAGCCTGATGAGTAATGGTTTATCTATATGATATTTACGAAACATTACATTGTTGACTTATGACTAAAACCTGATAAGTAATGGTTTATCTATTTAAAATTCCTTAAAACTATTTCTTTGGTATTTCAACGTTAGTAACTAGTTTATAAATTCCAACGATTTAGCGTATGCATTGCTTGCTGTACATAATGTCGTTACTATAAAGACATGTTTTAAGATACCTAACTATTCACTACATGTCTATGCATGATAGAGCACGTGTTATCTATTCTAAAATATGAATACCCTACAAATTCAGGAATGCTTAAATAGGATTAATCCATTGTTACAAATGAATGTATTTCCTGAAAACAGATTGCCGATACATATTGAAGCGCCTACGTTTTTAGTAAGCAATCTAGGTTATGATACTCAGCCAGGTTCTCACTGGGTAGCCATACATGTAGACAAAAACAAAATTGGCCAATATTGTGATTCATTTGGCCGAGCACCTAAAGGCTTCCATAAAGCATTTCTTAATAGAAACTGTAAAATATGCCATTTTAATAGTAAGAAAATACAAAACGAGTGGACTTCGGTGTGTGGTGAATACTGCTTGGTATACCTACATCACATGTTCTACGGTCAGAGCATGCAGAACTTCGTGAGGATATTCGATGAAGTTGAAACCCTGTGCAATGATTTAATAATTGATAATTTATTCAAGTGTTATTTTAAATAAAATGTAAAATTTTTATTTGTGGTATAATTGCATAAAACAAAAATCTATATAAAATAGATTATTTGGTTAGGTTATGTTAGGTTGTATAGATTATATTTGGTTAGGTTATGTTAGGTTGTATAGATTATGTTTAGGGTATTCGATGAAAATGAAACCCTGTGCAATGATGTAATAATTGATATTTTAATCAAGTATTATTTTAAATAAAATGTAAAATTTTAATTTGTGGTATTATTGTATAAAACAAACATCTATATAAACAAGTACTGTAGTAATTAGTGATGGTTGGCCTTATCGGCCTTCGGCGATAACGCCGAGCGAGTTGAGTAGGGAATGAATGGTATTATCAGCCTTCGGCTAGGTAGTTTAAATCAAAATGATGGGATGGCAGCAAACGATTTAGATGATAGCAGAACCTTGTTCTTTTTTTTTTTTTTTTTTTAAGTTCGAGTAGATCCATATTTTTCACCCCAAATTTTAGTATCATGATAAGTATAAGTATATAATAGGATGATAAATATCAAAATACTGACGGCATTTTAATGAAATATGAAGGAACTTTCTCAATGCATCTCACGTGACAATTAAGAACGCGTAAATTGTTGAAAGTAGAGTTTGTAATGTTAACGGCAGTGCATGCGTTGGAGTCGTAATTGTAAATTTAATTTTAAAGTCATCTTAATTGCCTCTTAAAAGAAACTTGTTAAAAGTTTCCGCTCAATGTGTTCTGATTGTTTCATTATATAAGAACGTTAACTAGAAATGTGCTAAATTTAAAGAAAAGTTGGTTGAGAATTATGATATTCTTTTAACGATATAGTTCTAAGATCAATTGATTAAGAGCTTCCTGATTATTTTAAAATATCTTTATCATTTAAATATCCGTTACCAGAATCGCTGATAAGCGAAATTTGTCGATACGAATTGTCTCGTTACTCTCCATTGAATTCATAAACCACACTGCAGATGACTGTTCCAGTACCAACCTACGGAGATTAAAGAGTCAATTAATATTAGAAGCAATGTGTTTCCTATTAGAGCTCGTGTAGATTATAAATAGACGTATCTAATTACATGTTTATCATATTAATATTACACAATGATAAGTACATTACATAATAAAAAAGAATTGCAGCCAACTTTTACTAACTTTATCACGAGCTAGTTTATTCCTTTTATATCTCATAAAAGGAATAGTCTAGTTATTACAAGTTAGTTATTTTAAGTTAGTTTTAATTTTTACTGTATTTTTTTTAAATGTAATATAAAAATGAAACTTATTTATAATTTACTCTACTATTATTGTGCTTTTAAATGCTTACAGTTATACCTGATACTGATGCACACATTTAAATATAACTGTATACATATACACAAATTTTATTACTGTAACAGTAAATTGTTGAATGAGGCTAGTTTTGGTCATTTAAATAATTTCATTCTCAAGTATGTCATATATTATTAGAACGACAGGTTAAAAGTTACTTAAATAAATGTAATTAAATAAATAAAACTACATCGTTCATTCGTTGTATATAATATATTAAAGATAAATAATATATTATATATAACAATATTATATTGTTCTTTCGCCAGTCACTCAGTACCTTGTGTCTGTTAGTAGTCTGATCACGAACACTAAACGTCGCTCCTAAATATAAATAACACTCATTTGAAACTTTTACACTTTTTTTTTCTTAATGGACATCGAAATAACAAAAGGACATCATTAAAGCGCTTGTTGCAGCTCCATCCGGCCATTAGCGAACGATTCTCTCATTATATAACAAAATGATTTGTAAGAAGTGGTGCAGGTTTTGATAAAATTTTCAAGGATGCCATACCACCATTTAACGTTTTATATTCAAATAAAAGATAGAGATGTATTGAAGCTTGGTAGTTTGGAATAATTAATGTACTATTAAAATATCAACCTATAGCTCGACCCTCAAGCTACTTACGTAATGAATGCATCGATCGATCGACGTATTAAAGTAGATCGCGCTATCATTGTTACAAGCTTTTATTAAGCGCTGTCTAAACTTTTAAGTGATTATCTATTTAGGGACCTCAGGAACTCAGAACAATAAATAATATCTGTTTGGTGTGTTTAACATTGTCGTTGATATAAACTTTCACTTTGACAATATTTTTTCTTCCGGTTTTATCAACACTTACCAAAGAGGAAAAGTCGCTATCAAAAGTTAGTATTATATTAAAAAAAGATATAATGTATTGAAAAGTATTAAGTATTTTTTTATATATTATATCGAATTTTTACGCTAACTTGTTTTAATGTCATAACCCATTTAAAAAAAAATCGCAACTCGACATTAATTGAAAGTAATGTAATATTTAAGATTACAGTATTAAATATTAAGTATACTATAGTATTAAGTATATAATGTTATGTTTAAGTCTAAAGGTAAAGTTGTAAAGATTTTTCTAACAGTCAATCAGCTCGTCTATCCAAGCGAAACACGAGCGAAGATCTATTGCAATTGTTTGTCGTTCCATCAGAAACATAATAAAAACAACTTATGTTGAAGTGTAGATACCATTTTGTTTGTGTATATTTTGCTGTTGAATGTATGTGAAAGAAGACCATTTTAAATATTCCATTCGTATTTTTAATCTTTATTTTATACACAGAACAAATTAAATAAATATAAATTTGAAATATTATTTAATATTTTTAAAAACTATTTTAGAAATAAGCGTCAAAGCTATAATAATAGTTTCTCAAGTATTAGTTATTAAGTTAATAATCATACAGTAGTCGGGAGGTAGTATTTCCGCTCGAGCTCTTTTAATAAACCCTTCTTTGGAATCAAGTATTTTGTATCCAATGATATCATTATGAAGAAGATAAGACATTTTACTATTAAATCCATCATGAGTGACTGAATATCTTTAACACTAAACCTACCAAGTACCGGCCAAATTGACCGTTCTTAAACTCTTGTAAAACTTACACATTTTTAAACGTTCTAATATCGTTACATGACAATTCTTAGAATATGCATATAATATTTTCTACACTCCTTACTTTTAGTTATTTCCATTATTACCTGCGTTATATAATAAAATAACTTTTAATTACCGGTCAATTTGACCGCGTGCGGTAGGATCAGGTACACAAGAATTGTCGGTAGGTTTAGTGTTAACATGTTTCAAGCTCAAGCTCCAAGTGATGCTTGGTTTTGTTTTATGAATAATTCACAGGAGCTGAGTAGATCTTGCATTGCAACTTTTATTTTAATTATGAATCTATTAAACATCCTTTTAGTAATAGACGGAGTATAACGCTCTTCTTGTAAATATTTTATAACTTAAACATAATATTTATAATAAAACTGATTTTTTTTAGTCGTCAGACATTTATAATAATATTAAAAATATAATATTTTAAAATAAAATTTACTTCACATCGTTATTTAAAATAAAAGATTGTTATTATATCTTCAAATTTATGTTTATAACAGTATTATATTAGAAGAAATAAAATGACAATAAAACGAATCGTTACATTATTAAAAATGTTAGTAAACAGAGCTTTGAGGGTATTAAATTTTACAACTAGATAAATGGAATTTTACTCGCAGACGGGCTATTAATAGAAATATTAAAATTAAAGTTTGTTAACTGAACGCTGCTTTTGATTCCTTATTAATAGCATGAATTGTGGGAACTAGTTTTTAAAATAATTATTTAATCGCTGAATTGTTATGAAAATAATGCTTCAATACATAAAGTATTAGTATCAACTATCAACGAATATAATAATACTATCCATTCACTTAGTTAGGAAATCAGATTTTATTTATTGAAAATATGTTGATGTCACGAGAACATAAAGAAGCAAATGTTTTAGAACTTTCTCAACATATTTAAAGCTAGTCGAGTAAAGACTGCGGATATTAAAAAACTTCTCTGTAATATTATGTTACAAGATACGAGTACCTCCAGTATCCGTAGTTTATATTAGATTCACTAACAAGACTTTATCAAAACTACCAAGCTATTTATATAAATTATATCTCTACTTATATTTTAAGTCAGATATTTGTATTAAACGAGTTATTTATTATACAAGATTACAATTATATTCTATTTCATTCATATTTGAATGAAATAGAAATTAATTTCATACAACAAATATATGAGTTCATACAATATTACTATATCATTTAATTATTTATTATAATTGACAATACATATAAATTATGAGTATTATTTTTACAAACAGTTAACAGTTTAATCAATGTAATATTATTACTCCTACTCCATATGTGACTTCCGGTGAAGCATAGCTCAGTGCATATCATTTTTATTATTAGACAAATTGAATAAAATATGCTATAATAATAATTATCTGTAGAATTTGTCAAATGATTACTTGAAATAAATTGACTGAATAAAAGTATAATATGACTATTACACTGGATAAATGATCTTAATCAGATCGCCATCAGTCAGACACTGTCCTTTGTAGAAAAGTTATATCCGTAAAGGAAATGAAGTTAAGCATCAGACGATTGTGAGGAGGAGGAGTCAATTTATAAGATATTGAGTTTACAATTCTATGTTAATGTCCCAAAAATCTATGTAAAGTGAAAATATTCAAGCAGGTTTTAGGTTGCCATACACCGCGATAACAGCCCTTTTTTATTTTTATTTTATCTCATCTGTTATCGTATTTAATTCAGTATTTCACTTTGTTTGTGATTTAGCCATTACATTAAAAAATATATTTATAATTTATATTTATTTTAAATTAATATTATATAATATAATCGCTTGTATCTCATAACATGTGTGTCTATTATCACAGGAATCACAAAGAGTTAGAGTTAAGTAGCCGGAAGTCCGAGAACTATTGACTGGTTTAGGTCAAATCAATTGCTGTCATCAATCAAAAGTCTCTAATCAGCTACATCGTTTATACAGAATGTCCCGGAAAGAATGGAAAATTCTGGAGTGAATAATAGTATAGCTATCAGGTGCTCAAAAAAACAAGAACAAAAATTCGACGTGGTATCCAAATTATGAAGTTTAACAAAAAAAAAAAAAAACGTTTTTATTGACCTTACTCTAATTTCAAGTACACGAAGGCCGCAATTTAATAATATTTTTTTTTTTTTTTTTTTACCTTGCGTTTTTGGTGTTACCTTATCCCCCACAGATATTATTATAAGAAATGAAGTAAATAATATAAATACTTATTACACGTTTTTTTTAAAGAAATTTTAACTTAAATTTTTATCATGAAATTAGATAAAAAAATAATAATGACAGAAGTTTGGGAGTATTTCGTGAAAAAAAAAAAATGAAAACCTAAGTGACCAACTATTTATAAAATCTGCGCAATTAATACATTTTACAAAATGGTATAATACATAATCTTTTCTTAAGAACGGGAAACCAAACCGTCTACCGTCGACTACCTGAGTGTGGCCCAAGCCACCCTTCTTCTTTTGTTTATTACCACATTGGGATAGATCGATTTATTAGAGTAGGAGTGAGCATAGAAGAGTGTGATGCTAATACATTGTACCTTATCTCTACGGCGACAGGGCACATAACTATGGTAAGTATTTAGTTAATTTTGTTTAGTGCATTGCTTGACTTGTTCATTATCTCATACGTGCCTTCCTGTCGCAATTCTCCGCAATATTGGCAGAGTTATAAGAACGAATTCTGGCTATTTCAATGAATTACTAGTTTTGCTTAGTGATTAGGACTTTGATTGATGATTTTACGACGACTTGGCTTGTATCTGGACCGTTAATAAGCTAATAAGCCGTTGTATTTTTTTTGTTATATATTAGTGGATAAACCTTTATTTTAATGAGGTTCGTTATCAAAATGATTTGAAAATAAATAACAGAAAAGAATAGAAAATTTCAAAGCGAGAGCTTTAAAGAAACAAATTCTATTTAATCATAACGCATAAGAAAATATTAATTCCGTAGAATTCATTGATTACAATAATAAAATATTATTAAAATACAAACAATAATAAAAAAATATTATGTTATTTTTATTTATTTATTTATTATGTAAATAATTTGTATGAATTATAATTTTTTAATTAATTCATATCTTCATTCGATTACGTAGTTTATTTTGACCTTAAATTTAAATTTTATGATGTTTTCGATGATGAAACAGGTAAATGGAAGTACGGAATGGTTAAAGATTATATAATATTTCTACCAATATATTTAGAGACAAATCTATTATCATAATATTCATTGAGATTCATATTCACTTTCAGAGAGATTTAAATGAAGTACTTTCACCTTATGTTAAACAATATTAATGGTCTTTCTGAGACAGATTAGAAGGTGACGTAACTTACGGCTCAAAAACTTTACGATCGGTTAGTTGTTTTGCTTCCACTGCCTCGATATTTTAGATACAAAAAAATCACCACAACATTTTATAACTTTCATAAATGTGTCCACTGAAGACAAAATACACTGCATTCTTTTATATTCGTTTTTTAATTCTTTTATAAACTTTTTTGAGAAATCATTTTCAATAATTAATAATAATAATAAGAACTTTATTCAAGAAGCACACACAAATTAATTAAGATTAATAATAAATAACTTAAATAATTAGGTATATGTATGCAACTGAAAAGGAAATGAACTCAGCTTAGAGCTGCTTTTCAGTTCAAGCCTTGTGCCAATGCTGCCACAGCATGCAGACAAAAATTATAACTAGACAAAATTAAACAAAAGGGATTCACAAAAAAAAAAACAATGGATTGTTATCAATCTGATTATGGTGAAAAGTTATCGAGTTGTTAGTGTTAGTTACTTAGGGTGAACACATAAGCTGTCGTTGTACAGAATAAGGTATAAAAATTACTATAATTGAGTTACTTTTTACAAAGAAATAGTACAAATGAATAGAAAATTTAAAATATATAAATTGAAAACCAAAAATTTCTATTCTTCTGCCAGTCGAGCTTGGAAATTAAGTAACGAGGGCCGATAGTTTTGTGTAACTTGTAAATTAGAGAACTGAATTTGTCCTTTCGGTGGTTCTTCATGTTTAAAATATTATATGAATTTAAAAAGGGTGTTATAATAATTGTTGTTGTGTTAAGATAATAGAACAAGTGAATGAAGTGGTATATTTGGGAAGTATGTTTAGCAGAGACGGAAGATACGAAATGGATTTGGAAAGGCTTATTGCTGCCGGTAACAAAGTCAAAGATGCTTTGACTGCATTGTTGAGACGGCAAAACGTCAGCATAGCTACACGTTTGGCTGTACACAATGCAGTTTTGCAACCGACGCTGTTATACGGCAGCCAAACGTGGGTAACATAGAAGAAGAATGTAAGAAGGATGAATGCTGTGGAGATCAGACTAGATGATCGTATCCGCAATTAAGAGATCCACAGAATGGCAGGTATTAGCGAAAATGTCACGGTGAGAATGAAGAAGAACGTGCTCAGGTGGTTTGGGCACGTCGAACGAATGAGTCATGAAAGAATAGTAAAAAAGATTTATATAAGAACAGTGAGCGGTAAGAGAGACAGGGGGAGGCCTCGAGTGACCTTCGAAAATACAATATCTATGATACTGGAGGAAGGTCACGTAAAAAGCATGAGGACCCCCCGGAGGGCATGTATGATAACGTTGATGTCTGTCTGTGGCCGAGGCGAAAGAGGTATGCAGGGACCGTAGCGGTTGGCGCTCTGTCGTCTCTGGCTACCCCGCAATGGATATGGCGTGAAGCTAAATAAATAAATAAATAAATAATATTGGAGCGAGGGGGCACGATGTAACAAAATCTGACACAGGAATTTTGCACTGTTTGAATATTTTTTTTGTAATTCTTTGCTTAAACAGGGGCCATATACAATGTTACAATAGTCAAGATGTGAAAGAACTAATGAAACAGCGAGTTTTCGTCTGATTGCAGGATTTAACCCTTTGCACCCGAACCATTTTTTAGTATGGGTATTCAGCTACTCGATAGTAGTTTTAATAAAAAATTGTAATACATCAAACATAAGAATTTTAAACAAAAGTATTTTATTTACATGTTTTGTTTTTATTTACATACTACAAACATAATATTTTAATATTAAATTTTATAATTTTCCTTAGTGTGATATTTGAGGAAGCACTCTCCAAGGTGTATCTTAAGTTTTTCAGGACATGTGTCACAGTAATACACCGTTTCACGTCTTCCGCTTTTCTTTTTCGTTCGGTCAGAGCACACTCTACAATATTTTTTTTTCCTTTTAGCGTCACATGTAGCTTACCATTTAATCGGATACTGTTATCGGTAGTTGCAGATGTACAACCACGGTTAGCTAGCCGTGAGATCCGTGAAAAGGAGATTATCGACAACATCGTGGAGCTCCACGATGTTGTCGATAATCTCCTTTTAGCTGATTCACTGATAATTTAACTGATTAGCTGATTCACTAATAATTCACTTAACAGAGCACCAACAATTTTGCTACGATTTTGCCAGAAACGCTATAGTGTTCAGACTGAAGGATCTAAGTGTCCACCATCTGATATAAACCTAATTAGTCCCATTTTCCTAGACAATCTATTCATCCATTAATAGTTTCCAGAAGCCCGTCTCCAATAATTTCCGCTTATAACAATTCGTGTCCTAGATAAATATTTCCAAGAAGTCCGTCCCAAATAAATTTCCTTATGACCTAAGGTGAAAAAAACAAGACCGATCTCCTGACAAGACCGTCCTAGTTACCCTGTCATTGAGTAAACATCAGGGAATTGAAGATATTTTTTTTTGAAATAGAAGTTAGTAGCGTAAAAATTAGTGTGGGAAGAACAGATTTCAATAAAGTAAGAAATTTTTATAAAAAATGTTTTTTTTTATGTGTAAATTAAAAATTAAACTACTAATGTCACACCTAGGAAAAAAATTACAATTTGTGCACAATTTAAGATACATATTATCATAAATAGTAATGGCGCCTCTAAAGATAAGCAAGTAAAGAATAGGATGGCGCCTGAGAGGCGCCGTTCGGGTGCAAAGGGTTAAATGTGATCTAAATTTATACATCATTTTAAGCGCTGCGTATGATTTGCCGATCTTTTGATCGATGTGTTCATTAAAACGCAACGTATTATCAAGTATTAAACCTAAATTACGAACTTTAATTGATTCTTTAATTATAGTATTACCGATGGCAACTTCAAGTGCTCTAAGATGGACTGCCTTAATTTGTGTTTTAGTTCCCAAAACAATGTATTTGTATTTTAATGGGTTCCAAGATAAATTATTATTTTTAGACCAATTATTTATTAGCTCTAGATCACGATTTAAATTTTTTATACAATTTTTCGATTTAAGTGTTGATTTGGTATGAAATTTTAATAAAATTTGGGTATCATCAGCGTACATGTGCAGCAAAGTATACTGTATACATTTTACCAGATCAGCCGTATATATAGAGTAAAGTAGTGGCCCTAAGATGGATCCTTGTACAACTCCATTGTTTACATCAAGCGGGCGAGATCTCAGTGTCTTACCTTTATTATTTATGTATTCTACAATTTGTTGCCGATTGTGGAAGTAGCTCTCAAACCAAGTGCATACTAATTCATCACAACCATAGTAACTCATTTTTGTAATCAGCAATTTATGATTAAGGTAATCGAATGCACGGCTAAAATCTAATAAAACAAGAATTGTAGGAAAATTATCATTTGAAGCTGCGAGAATCTCATCTACGATATGTAAAAGTGCAGTGGTAGTGCTATGTTGTTTTCGAAAACCAGAGTGCTGAGTGGGTAAAATATTATTAATTTCAAAATAACTCGTTAGTTGAGAATTTACAATTTTTTCAACAACTTAGGAAAAAATTGGTAACATGCCTATTGGGCGTAAATCTTTTATAGTATTAACACTAGCTTTTTTGGGTAAGGGTTTAATTAATGCTGTTTTCCACAAATGAGGAAAGTGTCCTTTTAGAATGCTTGTGTTAACTATGTGGGTTATGGCTGGTAAGAAATAAGGCGACATTAATTTTATCATCTTTGTTGATATGCCATCTAACCCTTGCGAATTAGATTTAATTGAGTTAATTACTTTTAGTAGTTCGCCAGATGATATTTCTAAAAATGAAAATTGAAATTTGTATTAACTTTTAGAGTATTGTTCCAAACAGGCATTACTGATATGGTTGCAAATGGGAATTGATTTCAGAAACTCTTAGTTAATAATGTCTGGATTACGTAAATGAAACGTGGAAAATCAATAAACCTATGATTACCCGAAATTTTGTTAAACTCACTCCACATCTATATTATATTATTATTAATATTTTGGGTAAAGTAATATTCCCTTTTATTTCGAGAGACAGATAATACTGAGTTCCGTAGTGATCGGTAGGAGCTCACATCGTCATCACTTTTAGTTTTCTTCGCAATATCACATGCCCTATCTCTATCTACCATAATAGTCTTCACAGTATCCGTAATCCAGGGGGTGGGAGAAGTTCTGAATATTTTTAGTCGCACTGGCACAAAGCGATCAAATAGACCAAGCAAAAGATAATTAAAACAATTAACCATTTCATCAATATTTTGAAGTTGCAATATTCAATCCCAAGGAGTAATACTCTAAGCAAATTCATATGTATTCCGATCAAACTGATTAAATGGTAATAATTCTTGTATTTTTTTTGGAGCTGCAATTGGAAAACTAGCCTGGATATAAGCGTGATCACTCAGGTCGTCATTATGCTTAATGCTGGTGCAGTGTGAACTCAACTCTTTGTTGCAGCAAATAACATAGCAATATACAACAATTGTATTCAAAAACAAAAAAAATTGTACAGTACTGATGATTCTGACACATACATAAAACTATTAAGACATGGATATAAATAAAGGAAAAAAAATCTTAAACTTACACATACACTTGATAGTCATAAAAGAGCTGAATTCACTTCACTGATCTTAGATATTTGAGTAACAGGGGATTTGTTGGTTTTACAAATAAAAATTTTAGAATCCTTTACCCAAACAAAGGCGTAATTATTTTCACTTACTTACTTAGTCCTAAAAGCCCAGACTTTTAGCGATTTTAATAACAATGTTGGGAATATTTTCATTAGGGTAATGGGGAATACCACTAATTTCAATATTGTTGATCCGGTCACGTTGGTCCCTCTTGTTAATCTCGTTTTCTAAAACTTCATTACGATTCATTAAGTCGGTTACTTTTTTATCCAATAAATCAACATTTAATTATTTTTTTCAAATTCTTTAACTCTTGTTTGTAAGACTTACCAACAAGAGTTAAAGACATTGAAAAAAAAACAAATTTTCCTTAATAGAATTAAAGGACATCTGTAATGTTTGTAAAGTTTCGTTTTGAGTACTTAGTTTATTGTTAATCTCAGAGCGAAATGCTCAGAGTTCCATTAAAATGTTATTGATATCGACAGGCTCATTATCACCGCCTTTATAACTCAAACTTGAATCACCTCTGTTTTTACTCGAAGACAGCGACACACACATTTGACACTTCCAGATTGCCCTGATGTTACCTGATTCATTGCTAAAGCGGACGCAATCAGAGTGAAATATGTTGCCACAGTTAGAACATTTAATTCTTTTTTGAACAACTGCTATGTTACCGTTGCATTTCTCGCAAACGGCGACCATTGTATTAATTTAAATTGTGTTTATTGTAGGAATTTAAATTAATATACAGACAACAGGTGACAAGTATAATCTTAAGATTGTGAAAAAGTTGTAAAAGTTATTTTATACACATTATTTTTAATATATTATCATTGTCATTATTATTTGCTCTCAATTCTAGATATTGTAAATACATCAGGGGTTGATGATGTTAGATATTATCAGTGTAGAAATGAAATTCAACTCAACATGGCTCGGTCAGACAGCAATCAAGCAAACTAACGACATGGGGTAAAACAATAAAATAACACCTTGTCCCTCCCCCAAATGTTGTTTAAATGATGTTATTGAAATAATCAGAGGTGGTAAAGTACATTCAAATGTTTATAACTATAAAGTTAACTTATAATATTAATAAAGATCTTGTTGTCTACAAAATTTGATACAAGTTAAAGTTATCGTAGGTCTACCTTTTATTGTTCTATACAAGAGTGTCTGAAATATTTTTATATTTCTTTAACAAAATCTCTTATAATTAAGTTACGTTTTAATTAAAATATTATAATAGTTTTGTACTTTAAAACATTAAATGAAAAATCGCTTAAAGTGTTGAAATAAATAAATAATAATTTAATATTTAAGTAGGTCTGTTTAGGTTCTCCTCATGCAAGAGTTATATGTATTAAATGGAAAAGAGTTATTTGTTTCTGTATTACTTTCTTTTATATTTCAGTATGGTGACGTAAGCAGACGCATTACTAAGAATAATTATCGTAAAATATGAACATTAGCAATATCAAAATACAAATGACAAATAAAAAATATATTAAGAATGAGAGAGTGAGTTTACATAAGACCTGCTTTCTGCAATAACAAATTTAACAACTGAGAGAATAAGCGCGTCTATCACGGGGTGCCAACAGATGTGTAGCATTGCAATATATAAAACAATAATTTAACTGTTTTAAAACCCGTAAACCGTGTATACGTAGTACATGGTTCTTAAAATTATATACTCTTAAAAACTTATTGAAACGTTATATATAAAAAAGAACACGCAGATATAAACTTAAGACACATACAACACTTTATTTAACACAATTTAACCTAATAATGAATACATCTATCTATTTTCAATTATGTGGCACTAAACTATTTATATACAGCACTTTTAACAACTATGAAACGAATTACGACCGCACAAAAAAGTGAGCTCCGTACTGCGCCTTGTCTTTTTATAAACTTCAGCTCGGCCCAGAGTGACAAGAGAGGGTAGTTTGTAAAAATACATATTATTATGTTAAGAACCATTATAGGGTTAGTGCATTATATAATAATTATTATTTAAAAAAATAAACCTTAAAAATTAAATAAAAAAATCCGTGCCCGCAGGGGGACACGCGTGGGTAGACCTCGTGTGTAACTCGTTTAAAATATAACTCACTACCTAAGAATAACACATGATGCCGTTGCTTACATCAAAAATTTTCAAGCAAAAAGTGGTTTTTATTTTTTTTCTCAGAAAAGATACCTTTCTTGGAAATACTTTTGGTACTTAAATTTAGAGTAAAAAATAACCTTCCTATTAAAAATATTTGCCTCGAGGGAATGTTTACCAGAAAAAAGTTGCCGTGGTTTTACCTACATTAAATTTTCAAGCTAAAAGTGGTTTTTATTTTTTTCACGGAAACGGTACCTTTTACGGAAAAACTTTTGGTACCTAAATTTTGAGTAAAAAATAACCTTTCTATTAAAAATACTTGTGATGTAAGAATGTTTACCAGAAAAAAGTTATGAATTTTTTTTCAAAAATTTTCGGTTTTTTTACCCCCACCCCTAAGTTATTAAAGTTAGGTTTTCGGTTTATCTACATTAGTTATAGGTATTCATTAAAGACATCATATAGTATAAACGCGATTGATCTTCTTTGTATAGGGAAAAAGTTATGGTCGAAAAACTGAAATTAGAAAAAGTGAGACCCTAGCGCCCCCTGTGGCCGGATTTCTCTGGTTAACGAACTTGACCTTCATTTTTGGATGGTTGATTTTTGTGCAAAGTTTGAAAGCGATCCGAGCGAAACTGCGGCCGCTATCGTGCTGACAAAAGTCGAATCTGGACGCACGCACGCATATATATATATATATATATATATATATATATATATATATATATATATATAAACTTTTTGACCAATGGTCATTTCGGACTCAGGGGGTCATAAGAAGACCTCCTGTGAAGAAATTTTTTCAAAATTCGAAAGTAGGGGACAAATGAATGGGCAGACCGAATTCTTCGAGGTCTACCCAATAAAGAAAACAACTGGTATACAAAATAATGTTGTTACTCGAATAAGCAAAAACAACTTATAGTAACTCTATGATAAAATCATAAATAATTATTATAATTTTATATCACTTTCAGAATTCTATAATAAAGAGAAACTCTTTTAAATATGATTCATGAGAACAAAAGTAGCGTCAGAGAGATGAACAAACGATTATGGAAATATATTAAGTTATAACACAAAACCTTATCGTTCAGCATGATCCAGGCTAGTATAAATCTGAATTAAAGACCTTATACTGAACAATAAATATCAAACAAACTATTACCGTCAGGTTAATACTTTATCTTTCTTTAACTTTATCATTTCAAACCTAGATAGAAATAATAAATAAACGCTAATTCTAAGTCTTTTGTTGTCTTTTATTTAATAATATTTGAAGACAAAAATTTAAAATTTAAATCAATAGATTTTTGAACATTTTCGTGAAAAACAGACGATGACTGTTATGTTGTTTAGATGCAATGACTATTCTCTGCCTACTTATTCCTTTTTTAACTAAACATATTTCAGTTTATAACATCACATTTATTCACATTCATTGCGAATCATTTACCAATTTCTTTAAGTAGGGTTATTAATAATGTTTCAATGTGAATTATATTAAAAACAAATAACAAAAAAACTGAAAATATATAATGTAATTAAAATGCATGAAGTACTCGTATGTTACTAAAAAATGAAGAAATTAATTCAGTAAAATTCATGGTTTACTATAAAAATATACCAACGATAATGAAAGACAATTTCTTTGCTTTCGTAAATTCGTACTGGTTTCTGTTTGTTAGCTTCTAAGAAAACTCTATACGGTTAAGTATTTTATTAAGATTTATATAGTATATGTCAATTAAAATTTTATGATTTTAAAATAAACAAGTGCACAGAAGTAAGGAATAGTTAAAGATATATAACAAACCTATTAAAATATTTGGTTCATCATCTTTCTGCCCTTATCCTAGTTTTGAGGTCGGCGCAGTATGTTTTTCTCTGTACACATTCTCTTCTCCATATCGTCTTTCACGCAGTCCATCCATCTTTTCTTCCGCCGTCCTCTACCTGTCCATCCCTGCACTACCATGCCCAGCACAATTGTCACGATTCGTCATATGAGTTTATCTTTCCTCATAATCATATCCTCATTTGGTTGTAAATCTGAAGTTTAAATTCTAACACTATATAATTAACAGATTCTAAATTCTCGATCATGATGTGCCATCGTCGACCTTTATGTTTCTGATAACCCGCGAAAGGGACAAGGAAGAAACGAACATGAAAACAGAGTATTAAGTCTCCAGCTGCGGCAGATAAAAATTACCGACAGTAATGTCTTATTTATATCGAGATTTTCCCTAGCTTAAATAAACTTGGTAATCCTTACCAATACCGATTCCGATGAGTTTCCTTTGTTAAAAAAGTTGGATTATTTTTCTATTGAACCTTTAGGTCAACCGTTTGTTGGCTTTAGTGAGATTATTATGAATTTAATTTCATCCTTGGTTACCAAAAACAAAGAGATTCAAGAAATATTTCAAATATACAAATTGTGTTACATATAAGCGATGGGAATCAAATGTTTAATGAGTATGATTGAAATAAAATATAGACTTTGTTACCCGGACGGACCTACTCGTCAAAAAAAAATATGGCTTACTTTTAATATTAATAATACATTTACGTTTGTAACATCGACAAGGATAACTTTTTATTACTTGACTTCTAGTCAAGAGCTACATTTTATTATATATTTAAATGAGATTTGCGTAACTATTTATTTGTGATTTCCCGCGGGGTTTCCTCCGATGTTATAAAATATTAATCTCTTATCAGATGTGTTAGACTATCTTGTTATCGTTTTATAAAAAGTTAACTATATCTGGTACAAAAATATTAGCATATTTTTTATTAGTTGTCGTTGTAGAAGAATATATTTTAGACGATTTGATGGAGTAACTTTATAGACTTGACCATACCTGTTATCGTATACTATAACGTGGATCATTCATAATGACATTTAACCAAACTTCTATAGTTCCAGTTAGTAATACTTTTAAGAGTTTTCAGAATACACCTCTGATACAGACGAAAGGAAGGTATTGAAGTAAAGGTAACTTAACCTACTTAACTTAATTAATCTTTTATATTTATAGTTAGATTTTTCGTAAACAAATTTCTAGACAAACATTGCATATATATCGCATTGCATTTGGTTTAAAAGCAGCTCAGTAAAATCAAATTTACAAAGTCCATGAATATTTATGGACTATCACTAGATTTGGTATTCTTTAGTGAGAGGCTTTGTGTGAGAATATTCAAAGGACTCGCATATTTAAAATAATATTCAATTTTCTTTTCTTTGTTGAAATATTTAGATTTATTTATGTATAGATATATATTATTATTTAATAAATATTTCATAGAAATTATATTTATCAATTTAAAACATAATGATTTTTTTTAAATATATGATTATAATTTTATGGATTTCAACAATAAATAGTTATTAATCATAAAAAAATAACATATTTATAGTAAAAATATATATTTTTAAATTGAAAGCTGAAACAGTGTTTGAGGAAATAATAAAATATGAAGGAAGTACTAATATTTGTAGCTCCTTTCTGTAAGATTTATTAAATTTAATTTTAACTTGCATTAGTGTGATGGAGACTGGAATTAATATTAATATTAAATTCATCTCGGCGGTTTCGCTGTAGATTAAAGAGCTCCCAATCCGTGCAGAGACCGTAGAGTCAAGAAAGGCTTCCTCCTTGGATATTACAAATTGTAGTTCGCATAAGGTACTAAAACAAGATTACAAGTGTTTTCATGATAATTATCACAATATTTTTAATTTTTTTTCTTCTAAATCAACTCCATTAAAGTATAACATAGGTACTTTTTAATATTATTAGTTTCCGACGGACGGACGTAGTGACTTTATTTTACCGTAACTGATAGGTGATGATGTCACTTTTAATCAGATAATTCAGACATTATTTTTTAATTGCCGCATCCAAGCTGTATTTTTTATATTCATAGGAGTTTTATAATGAAGCGTACAAGTCACGGCGTTTTTACGAAGGCGTGTTAGAACTCGCCGACGGTGAAAATTAAGTGATTTTCAAACTTTTACTTGTTGAAATATGGAGCTATAGTTTTTTTATGTGTATTTATGCATTTCACACAAATTTTATTAATGCACATTGCTTTTTAAATGTATTAAAAATCTTACATTCATACATACACATATGTACCTAGTATTTAATTATATTTTTTGTGTTAAAATTTGTGAATTTAAGGAGAAACTATTAATTTTTCTTTGAACTAAACTGAATTTATTAAGCCTCACTAACGAGACGAACTAGCAAAATGATCCTTAACCCTTTTTAAGTCTGCGGTCGAGTTGCAAATGAAACGTCAATGAACTTTAAATTAGCGACGCGATAAAATATCATAAAAATATTCTAATTAATTTCAGCAGAATTTCAAAAAGGAGTTAGATGTTTTTTATTAAAATATAATTTTACATGAAATATTTTTAAAAACAAATATACATATCAATATTATTTTTAAATATTTAATTAATATAAGAAAATAAAATAAAACATTTTAAAGTAAAAAAAGGTTTATTTAACGCTTGACAGTTTGTAGCCGGCGGCGAGAACGGCTTGAATGCTCTCGTCTTATACCTGCAGTGGAAGCGGTAACGAGGTGCATTCAGCGCCTCCTTTGAATATCGACTGCCGTAATAATCACCTGTGGCTGTGGACACGAGTTGTCGACTGCGAGGGACCTTAGTGGACAAGCTTTAATATAGCATTTGGAATGACTTTCTGCTAACATAATTGATAGTGTTTCTTGTTTGGTTCAAAATTCGTTTAAGTTTTGTAGTTTTATTATTTTTTAAGGTCTAATGTTTTGTATCTCAGTATTTCTTTTTTTTGTTAGTTGGTTTCATTCATACAAAAGTCACAACTGTCTGTTTATTATTATTTTTTCTCTGTAGGACTAAGTAATGTATTTGTAGGCAACAAATACATAATATTAAGACACACTTATCCGTGTTATTCTACATTTTTTACTAGATAATATTTAAAGAATTCATTATTATCAAAATACAAGATAATAATAAGAAAATTAATATATTTACAAACATACATTATTATTATCTATTATCAAAACACAAGTCAATAAAAAGTTAATTAATACATTTATAACCAGAACAGTCCTATTAAATTCCAAATATGTAAACACCATACTCGCCTCTCAGGACCCGTAGAGCTTTCATATTAACGTACCAGACGACTATATTAGTTGACAGATTATAGGAAAATCTAGTTTCAGTAATTTTCCGTTGGTTTGTGAAAAAATGTTTATTCTATTATTAAAAAATTTCTACAGACATATTTTCCTTTGTTGTTATATCAAAATAATTCGATTTCGATTTCGATTTGATCGAGTTTTAAATATATTTTATTCTTAATAGATGTTGAAAGTAATTGAAGTTCTCGTGATTGATTTAATTAAATAATTAATTAATTAATTAATTTATTTATTTAAATGCCATGATATTGCAGAAATTCCTAAAAATATAAATAAAAATTATATATTTATTTATTTATTTATTTAGCTGCACGCCATATCCCTTGCGGGGTAGCCAGACACGACGGAGCGCCAAACGCTACGGTCCCTGCATACCTCTTTCGCCTCTTCCACAGATATCAACCTCTTCATACATGCCCTCCGGGGGATCCTCGTGCTTTTTACGTGACCTTCCTCCAGTATCATAGATACTGTGTTTTCGAAGGTCACTCGAGGCCTCCCCCTGTCTCTCTTACTGCTCACTTTTCCTATATAAATCTTTTTACCATTCTTTCATCACTCATTCGTTCGACGTGCCCAAATCACCTGAGCACGTTCTTCTTTATTTTCACCGTGACATCTTCGCTAGTATCTGCCATTCTGTGGATCTCTTTATTGCGGATTCGATCAGCTAGACTGACTCCGCATATTCTGCGAAGAGATCTCATCTCCACAGCATTCATCTTTCTTACATTCTTCTTCTGTGTTAACCACGTTTGACTGCCGTATAACAGCGTCGGTAGAAAAACTGCATTGTGTACAGCCAAACGTGCAGCTATACTGACGTTTTGCCGTCTCAACAATGCAGTCAAAGCACCGTTGACTCTGTTACCGGCAGCAATACGCCTTTCCACATCCATTTCGTATCTTCCGTCTCTGTTAAACATACTTCCCAAATATACCACTTCATTCACTTGTTCTATTATCTTATCATTCACGTTAATCTTACATTCTGTTCTTTCTTCATTTCTTTCAAATATCAGAACCTTCGTCTTATCTACATTCAGGTTAAGACCATTAATTTCACACCCATCTTTCAGAGTTGTGACCAATGTCTGCAGATCGCTTATGTCACTATCTTTCACTCCTTGGAGACAACTATCCAAATACAAATTGAAAAACCAAGCTGACATAGCGCAACCTTGCTTAACACCCGATTGGATGTCAAACCAGGGCGACATGCCAGCTCCTACTCGCACACAGGCTGAGTGATCTCGGTAAAGAGACCTTACAGCCTGTAGCAAGGGTCCATTCACATTGTATCGGGGCAGTATCTCCCATAACTTCTTTCTCACAACCCTGTCCTCCTTATAGAATTCCGCCCACCGCTGCGAAACGTGTGCTTGCTCAGTTAAAATTTCACCGCTCTTCGAAAGCACCCCTATCATTCTACAGGTTTCCGAACAACCCCGGGAATCACTAACTTCTCGCCAGAAAAGCTTCGTGTTTTCCCGGAAGTTGTTCGTCAACCTTTCATCCCTTTCTCTCTCAGAATTTTCACGCTTCGTCTTTATAAGTGCTTTCGTTTTGTGCTTTTGCAGCTTGTACGCTCTTTTTCTTATCTCTCTCATACTTTTATCCTTACCAGAGGCTCTATAATCCAGCCATGCTTTCTTCTTTAACTCTACAGCGTCTTTCATTTCATCATCCCACCATTCATCGCGCTTTTTACTAAAAACTCTTTTCCTTTTACCACATACTTCTGTCGCTACTTTCACCATACCATTCCTAAGGTTCTGCCAGCATACTTCAACACTTTTATTTCCAGAATCACAGCTTACAAGCTTCTTGGAAACCTTTTCTTGATATTCCTCTCTGATCGGTGGATCTTGATGCTTCCAATTTCTTATGCGATAATTCGACACCAAGCTTAAAAATGATTAAAATTAATTAAAATTAAACGACTAAAAATGATCATTTATAATTTATTTGTATTTGTGCTATAATTGTATATTTTTAATAATATATATGTATAACATAACCAAGTACCTTATAACAAACTAAACACATAAATAATATTAGACTATTACATTTACTAAAAAATACTAGTTATTTCCTATTTTGAATAAAAAAAATTTTACATATTTTTACTTTAGTATTAAGACAAATTTACGTATATATCGGATGTTAAATAGCAAAATACAGATGGCATTTTAATAAAATATGAAGGAACTCTTCTCAATGCATCTCACGTTATAAGACGAAGCTTCTTAGCATTTCATGGATTCACTGTGCGGGTGCCGGGCCCATCGCGTTGCAAAAAGAGGAGCGCAAATAATGCCGGGGACTTGCGACCCAGGTGTACTCGTAGTACCAACCTACCGAGATTAGAGGGTCAAATAATATTGGCAGCGATGTGCTTGCTGTCAAAGCTCGTCTCCATTATAAACAGACGTATCTAGTAAATATTTATTATAGGTATATTACACAATGATAAGAACATTATATAATAGAAATGAAAAGCTTTATTAAAAATAATAAACTTTATTATTTTTATGTTGTGGTTAATTTACGATTCTTACTTTTTAATTTACTTTAACTCTTAATGTGTAATATTTTCAATTTAATATCTAATAACAGATGATGTATATTTTACATTAATATTATTATTCTTTTAATTGTGAACAGTTAAATAAATTGAATCATCCTGTACAAAAATAAATTGAAAATAAATTGAATCATCCTGTACTAAACAGCCACATTACAAACAGACAATTAATACTTTTCATACAGTTCGATATATTTCACTTACTGTTACAGAAAATTAGTAATGAGACTAGTTATTCTCATCTAAGTTAATCTGTAAATCATAAGTGATAGTATGAACTAGCCATCTACCTGGATATACCACTATTAACTTACTTAAGGAATCGCTTATTTTAATTGTTTGACGTCACGAGAACAACATATGCATAACTGTAAGTAATAAAGAGTCAAGTGCTACAGAACTTTCTCAACATATTTAACCCTACTCGAGTAAAGATTGAGGATATTAAAAAACTTCTCTATATTATATTATTGTACAAACTTCTATTACTAAACTCGTAGTTCATATTAGATTTAAGAACATAAAATTTACAAAATGTAACGCATATATAACTGCAAAGCAATACATTTGGACTATAGTTTTTATTTCTATACTTGTAAGTGTTAAGTTACTTTAATGCCTATAAATATTTGATTGAAATGCATTTCATACAAACAAATATAAGAGTTCATAAAATATAACTTTGTATGTGTTGATGTAATTATATATAATTACTGATTATATGTTAAAGGATAACATATATTTATTAAAACACTTATTTAATATGATTATTTTTTTTACAAACAGTTTAATGTATATTAAATGTACTGTTCCTGAATCGCAGTGTCTGTATCTATGTGACTTCCTGTGGAACTATAGGTCAGTGAACATTGCTATTATTAATACATAATAATAATAATAATATAACACCCTTTTTAAATTCTTATAATATTTTAAACATGAAAAACCGCCGAAAGTACAAATTCAGTTCTCTAATTTACAAGTTACACAAAAATATCGGCTCTCGTTATTTAATTTCCAAGCTCGACTGGCAGAAGAATAGAAATCAAAATGTTACTTATATCGCGGATTATTAATCTAATCGTACCTAGACCAAAGCTCTCTCACTTCAGGGATAGTTTTCGTTTTGCAGCTTCAAAATGTTGAGAATGACATTCCTCCTCCTATAAGAATGTCAAAGTTTACAAGATTTAGATTGTTATGTAAAGACTGGTTACTGAATGTTCAAAAACAACAACATAATTAGACTGCACCTTAAAGTTTGTTTAATGTATTGTCGCTTTCTGTGCTTACATTTTTATTACTATTATTATTTTTTGGTTTTCAATTTTATATTATAATTTTTTTCTACTCACTTGTACTATTTCTTTTTAAAAAGTAACTCAATGATAGTAATTTTTATACCTTATTCTATACAACGACAGCTTATGTGTTCATCCTAAGTAACTAACACTAACAACTCGATAACTTTACACCATAATCAGATTGATAACAAACTATTGTATTTTTTTTTGTGTGAATCCCTTTGTTTATTTTGTCTAGTTGCAATTTTTGTCTGCATGCTGTGGCAGCATTGGCACAAGGCTTGAACTGAAAAGCAGCTCTAAGCTGAGTTCATTTCCTTTTCAGTTGCATACATATACCTAATTATTTAAGTTATTTATTGTTAATCTTTATTAATTTGTGTGTGCTTCTTGAATAAAGTTCTTATTATTATTATTATTATTAATAGTCTGTAAGATAGAATTTTCAATTGATACTGAATGAGTGAATATTAATATCTCTTTGTTTCTGGTTAATTAAACTCCATGAGATGCAATAAAGTGTTATTATGTTATACCGAATATTAAAAATCTAATAAATGTCTATTCAGTACGTCTCTTCAATCAGACTTTTATCTTGTTTTTATTATCTCAGAACTCAAGAACAAATCGCATGTAGACAATATGTATTAAGTTCAGAATAGTGTTAATTACTATAAGTGTAGTTTGACACAAAATACATGAAATATATTTGAATTTTACCTTAGTTACATTTCCATTGAATGTCTAATCATTGGGTACGTATAAATGCCTTCAAATGATAACATCATTATCCTCTAACCTTCCATTAGACTCACAACACTGAATGACTATTACACTTGATAAATGATCTTAATCAAACTGTCATCAATCAGATACTGTCCTTTGTAGAAAAGTTATATCCGTAAAGGAAACGAAGTTAGTCATCAGACTATTGTGAGGAATGGTTTATAAGATATTGAGTTTACAATTCTATGATGTTAATGTCCCAAAAATCGAGGGCAATTAAAAATATTCATGCAGTTGTTACGTTCCCATGCATTTAACTTATTTATTACTTAAATTGTTTATTTTAGTTATTTTTAATATTTGAGTTTTATTATTTCCTCTGCGAGCACCATACTTAATGCAGTGCAGTTATTATACCAAAAGGACGTTATAAATTGTTAATTTAATTGAAACTAATATTAAGTATTATTATCTCTTGAATCTCATAACATATTTGATGTATGTATATTATCACCAACAGGGACCAGGAAATTAGCAGTAAGTAGCCTGATGTCAAATTACAATAGACTGGTCTGTTTTAAATCAAACAACGAACGGAGTCCCTAGTCAGGTACTTAAGTTATATATCAAAAACTTATTAAATAAAACCTGAAGCTTTTCGAAGATAATCATTAAATCTTGAGTTCGAGTATTTCTTATGGAATAAAAATTGATACAACCAAATGACAGGCTATAATTATTGGATCTCCAGGCATGATTGCTAAAGTTGATTGCTCAAATTTACCGCCAATTTCAATTAATCATGTCATTATACCCTACAGTAATAATGTCAGAAATCGCTGTCTACAATTAGATAATACTTTGTAAGTAAAAAATATTTTGCTGCTATGGGTTCACTACGTCGTTTGCAAAATTTTCTTTCCATTCCCATCAAAGTTATGCTTGCACAATCTCTTCTTCTTTCTATTCTTGACTACGCCGATGCAAGTTATCCTGATCTCACTGAGGCACAACTTAATAAACTTGAGAGACTTCAAAACCTTGGCATTTGGTTCATATTTGGCTTGCGCAAGTATGAGCATGTTACTGAATTTCGACCCAAACTCAAGTGGTTACCAATCCGTCGTCGCCGGAATCTTCATATCCTTTCACTTCTGTACTGTGTGTTATTCAATCCAACTTCTCCGTATTATTTAAAGGAAAAAATCCTATTTCTGGGCACTCATATTAAAGTTCTTAGGTCTTCTGATAACCTCACTCTCCGCTTACCTCCTCACTCTACTCGTTTCTTTAAAAAGTCTTTTACTGTTCAAGCAATATTGCTTTGGAATGCATTACCGGTAGTCATCAGACAAGCAAGTTCTTTGACTGCCTTTAAGAGGTTGGTTAAAGATCATTATCTCGGTCTCTGTTCGACACTATAATGTAAATTATATGTAATTATATACTATCCTTTAACGCTTTTTTATATATTTATATTATTCTATCTCTTATTTTTCCCTTGTTTTTTCATGTACATATCAAATAATCTATCTCCGGTGTTCATAATATGTAGTATTATATATATTTTAATATGATTTATATATATTTTTATTGTATTATGTATTTTATTTATGTTATATTAATTTTTATATGTGTATATATTTTATTTATGTTTGTTTATGAAATTATGTATGTTAATATTATGCACCACTCTTCTGTATGCAACTCTCCTTAAACTTAGATATAAGGTTGTCTGGAAAAGATCATTACTTAGCGATAAGATCGCCTTATTATATACCCATACATACTTTAAATGTTTTTTTTGTTGCCGTTATGTTATCTTATATTGTGGTTGCAATAAAGTATATTATTATTATTATTATTTTTATTATTATTAAAGTGTTCTTGAATATGAATTGTCAAGCTTCTTTTCAATATTTCTAAACAAAACATTCTATGAATCTGTATATTGCATCGCATTTGGATAAAAGTAAAGTAAAATTCACAGGGTCCATGAATATTTATGAACTATGGCCAGATTTGGTATTCTTTAGTGAGAGAGGCTTTGTGTGAGAGCATTCAAAGGATTCGTATATTTACAATAATATTCAATTTGGTCTACGTTGAAATATTTTATTTATTTAAATTAATTGAAATAATATTTATTAATTTTAAACATAATGAATATATATTTTTTAAATACATATATGATTGTGTTTTTTAAAAGTAATAATAAAGAACCTATTTATATTAAAAATGATTTATTTTATTTTTGAACTAAAAGCTCAAGTTTGAAAACTGAGAAAATTTTAAAGTTAACAGCTCCAATTTTTTAATATTTGAGGAAATTTGTTAAATTTAATATTAGCTTGCATTAGTGTGATGGAGACTGAAGTTGATTTTAATATTAAATTCATCTCGGCGGTTTCGCTGTAGATTAAAGAACTCCTAATCCCCGCAGAGACCTTAGAGTCAAGAAAGGCTTAATCCTTGGATATTACAAATTATTGCTTACGTTAGGTACTGAAACAATATTATTACTATTTTAGTGACAATTATAACAATATTTTTCTGATTTTGTTCCTCTTACATAACCATAGTGTAGCATATAAATCGGGACTTTTAAAGGTACTTACTTTCAGACGGACAGAAGGAGAGTCTTTGTTATATTAATAATTCATAAGTTAATTTTAAATTGCCGCATCCAATATGCATTCCCTATGTAATAGAAGTTTTATAATGAAGCGAGTAAGTCACGGCGTTTTTACGAAGGCGTGTTAGAACTCACCGATAGTGAAAATGAAGTGCTTTCTATTTTACAGCGTGCAGCGGCTTTAATGATTTTTCAAAGTAGTACTTGGTAATAGTATGGAGCTATAGTTTTGGGTAGACCTCGAAGAATTCGGTCTGCCCATTCATTTGTACCCGACTTTCGAATTTCGGAAAAATTTCTTCACAGGAGGTCTTCTTATGATCCCCTGAGTCCGAAATGACCATTGGTCAAAAAGTTTATATATATATATATATATATATATATATATATATGCGTGCGTGCGTCTAGATTCGACTTTTGTCAGCACGATAGGGGCCGCAGTTTCACTCAGATCGCTTTCAAACTTTGCACAAAAATCAACCATCCAAAAATGAAGGTCAAGTTCGTTAACCAGAGAAATCCGGCCACAGGGGGCGCTAGGGCCTCACTTTTTCTGATTTCAGTTTTTCGACCATAACTTTTTCCCTATACAAAGAAGATCAATCGCGTTCATATTATATGATGTCTTTAATGAATACCTATAACTAATGTAGATAAACCGAAAACCTAACTTCAATAACTTAGGGGTGGGGGTAGAAAAACCGAAAATTTTTGAAAAAAAATTCATAACTTTTTTCTGGTAAACATTCTTACATCACAAGTATTTTTAATAGAAAGGTTATTTTTTACTTTAAGTTTAAGTGTTAGAAGTTTTGCCCGTAAAAGGTACCGTTTCCGAGAAAAAAAATAAAAACCACTTTTAGCTTGAAAATTTAAGGTAGGCAAAACCACGTCAACTTTTTTCTGGTAACATTCCCTCGTCTCAAATATTTTTAATAAAAAGGTTATTTTTTACTCGAAATTTAAGTACCAAAAGTATTTCCAAAAAAGATACCTTTTCCGAGAAAAAAAATTAAAACCGCTTTTTGCTTGAAAATGTTTGATATAAACAACGGCATCATGTGTTATTCTTAGGTAGTGAGTTATATTTTAAACGAGTTACACACGAGGTCTACCCAAGCGTGTCCCCCTGCGGGCACGGATTTTTACTTAATACTCATTTTATTCTAAATGACTATTTAAAACATAAATTCTTATGAAAACACAAGAAAATAATAAGTAAATTAATATATTTACACAAAGAATTGCCTTCTTAAATCTCCAATATGTAAACACCATACTTGCATCTCAGGACACGTCGTGTTTTCATATTAACGTACGGCGGTTATATTAATGAACGGAAAGTTGGAAAATCTGGTTTCAGTAATTTTCTTGGTATGAGAAAATATGGTTTTTGGATTAATATATATATATATATATATTTTGTTGTTATATTAATGCTGGAGAAAATATTTTAATATTAAATTAAGCTTTTGTAACTTTGATGATTATTTCGATTTGTTTGAATTGTACACTTTACTGTTAATAAAGGATTAAAATAGTTCTGGTTCCAGTGACTTGTTCATTAATCAACATATCATTAAGATTAAGAAATTTAAAGAATCAAAAAGTTTTTCTTCGCAAAACGTTAAATTAAAAATGTTAATTTATAATCTATTTGTATCTTTTGTTGTTTTTCTATCATTTTAAATTATATTTATATAATATAACCAAGTACATTTAACAAACTAAATAAAATATTTTACTAAACAAACTTCAATTAACTCATATGACTATTATATTTACTAAAAAATACAAGTTATATCGTAATTTAAGTAGAAAAAAATATATGTTATATTTTCCCATACCAGTATCATGATAAATATACGCATATATAGGATGTTAAATATCAAAATACAGATGGCATTTTAATGAAATATGAGAGAACCCTGATCAATGCATCACATACCTTAAAATACAGGTACATTTAAATTTAAAGTCATCTGAATTGCCTCTTAAGAGAAACTTGTTAAAAGTTTCCTCTTGTATTCATTAATATTAGAACGTTAAGTTGAAATGTACCGCGTTTGTGTAACGGTTGGTTGAGAATTAAGAGATTGTTTTTCTTCTACTTACTTTAACACTATTAATAGCGAGTATTTATCGTTTTCATATCAATATTCTAAGAGCCTCATGATTATTGCAAGTTTGTATATCATTTGAATTTCTCACCATAATCACTGATAAGCGAAAATTATCGATACAAATGGTCTCGTTACTGTCCATTGAATACATAAACCACACTGAAGATGTCTCATCCAGTACCAACCTATAGAGATTAGAGATTAATATTGGCAGCAATGTGCTTCCTATCAGAGCCAGTATCCATAATAAATAAACGTATCTAATACATGGTTATTATAGTTCTATTACACAATGACAAAATAATCATATACAATAAAAATGAGTTGCGGTCAACTCTTACTAACATTATCACGAGCTAAAGTTTATTCCATTTATAATCCATAAAAGGAATAAACTAGTTATTATAAGTTAGTTTACATTTTAATGTACTTTTGTAATATTTTTTAATTTAATATCATATAACTATAAAATTTTATTTATAATTTACATTATTATTATTGTGCTTTTAAATGTATACAGTCAAAATAAATTGAATCACCTGGTACTATTAAATAGCCACATTTAAAACAGACAATTAAAATGTATATTCGTTTAAATTTATATTTATACATATATTTTATGACTACATCGGTAAATTTGCCAATAAAGCTAATTTTTCTCATTTAATTTCATTCTCAAGTATATATTATCAGGACGACAGATTAAAAGTTACTGAAGCTTCTTATAAAATGACAGTGAAAATCTACATGCAATCAATATAATCATTTATTTGTAAAATAAATACATTATAAGTTAAAAATATAAACATGTAATAATAATAAATAGTAATAGTGGCAGCAAAGCTCGAAAAGATACTTAAATAAATGAAACTTCACTCTTATCTATAATATATTATATACAATATAACATCATTATGTTCTGACCTCAGTCACTCAGTACTTTGTGTCTGTTAACAGTCGGGTCACGAACACTAAACGTCGCTCCTACATATAAATAACACTCATTTAAAACTTTTAGATAAATAAACAATTTAAATTACGAAGTAGGGATTGTTTAAATTTAAAACTGAACAAATTAAGTATTAATTCGGGTCTAATTTGCAATAAAGTACTATAATATATTTATATCAGAACACAGATTAGGTACAATAATAAATGTGTTTTATTTAGCAACTTTCAATTTATTGTTAATTCAATAAAAATATATTTATTTATTAACTGTCTGTATATGATTTAAATTCTAAGTATTTGAATTCATGACGGAATAATTATGTGCTAAGTTATTAAATTTTGTCATCATTAAAATATTTAATTAATTTTTAAACAATTAATTAATTAAATTTTTAATTAATGTTTAATTGCTTATTTCTTAATCTCCAGCGTTATAATAAAAGGATATCATTGAAGCGCTTGTTGCAGCAAGTTTAACATTAAATTTTATATTTATTTACATTAGTGTATTAAGAGTATACGTAAGTAAGTGAATAAATATTCCTTCCTTCGAAATGAATTGTGATAATGACGGTCAGTCGAGGAAACGTGTACGAAGTTCATCGAGCTCAGGTACTGAAAGTTCCTCGAGAGAATCCAGCATAGAGAGGAATGGTAAAAAGGAAAAACGAAAAACTATCTATGTATTCACAGGTACAAGCCTCACCGAGACAACAATGGCGACACAATCTAAACCTTCAACGTCGCAAGGAAGTGGTGTAAAATCGACATATAACAAGCCGCGACCTGAAAGATTTTTTCGACCCCGTGATAAAAATTACAAAGGTAAAGGCCGAAGAAAGTCATCAAGAAAAAGGTTTTTCAACAGTAATGCATCCGCTCCCGAACACAAGCGTACCAAATCTAACTTCACGTCAAGTAATAACAATGCAATGACTATATAAAATTTCCAGGCGGTTGTCTAAGGCTATACCAACATGCTTGGAACAAGCTGGGTCCACCGGACTACATCCGCAGGATCCTAAATGGGGTTCGTATAGCTTTCATAATGAAATTGATTTTGATTACCGCATTGGCACCTCTAACAGTGCCTACCAATGCGGTAATCAAATGTTTTCAAACCGAGAAAAGCCCTCAAATGTCTCGACAAATTCAAAACATGATAGACACGCAAATATTAGGAAGAGCCGATTTGACACCCAGTTTCCTATCAACGTTTTTTCTAATTCCGAAAGCAGATGGTTCATTTCGGTAAATTTTTAATCTCAAACAGTTAAATCAATTTGTTCAAGTGAAACCATTTCAGTTGTTCAGCCACTTTCGAGTACCAACATTCTTGCAAGAACGCGATTGGTTGGCCAAAATAGACTTAAGCCAGGCATACTTTCATCTAAACATTGCGAAAGAACACCGGCGATTCTTGAGGCAACTACAATGGCGAACTTCTACAAATGATTTGCATTGCATGCATTTGATCTGTCTTTAGCGCCTCGGATATTTGCGACACTAACGAACTGAATCGCCGAATATCTACGACGGCACAACATCAGGTGCGTAATACATCTAGACCGGATATCTTGTGAGCAATCAAGTGGATTTCGTCGTGAATATGCTAAAGGAACTAGGCTGGGTGATCAATTTCGACGAATCTGTGCTGGTTCCGACTCAACGTCTAGAATTTGTAAGTGTACGTGGGACACAATACTCAACATGAAGTTCTTGTCGGTACCGAAGTGCCTAACGCTCCGCATGGCACTTCAACAGCACATTACAATTGGCAGTTGGTCCCTCAAACAAGCACAATCTCTCTTGGGGTGGCTCAACTTTGCCACATTATGCATTCATCGGGGAAGGTTACACTACTTGTCAATGCAATACTACAGCCGATTCTTTCCCAAGCGTATCGCCCCTATCAAAAGCTAAAAATTCCAGATATGAAATGGTGGATGATGGTTGCTTCGGGCTCTCTACCGATACACTCAAACCCGATAACGTTTCATTTGACGACAGTTGCCTCGGATATAGGCTGGGGATCCCAGCTAGGGAAAACGAAAGTCTCAGCTCAGTGGACAATAATTTAGAAATCTTGGCATGTCAATCTCAAAGAGCTGTTTGCGGTCCACGAGGCGATAGTCTATGCACAAGATCAGTTGCTAGGCTCTCATGTGCTTTTGTTAAGGGACAATAGTACTGTAGTGTCCTACATAAACAAGGAGGGTGGAACCAGGTCAAAAACACTTCTGAATTTAACGCGTCAGATATTGCAGGTCATGGATCACCTGAACATGCACTTCACGACTCAATACTTTCTGGGCCGTTACAATTGCGAGGCTGACGCTCTATCCAGAATGAAGCCTTGTCCAGAATGGCATTTGCAACGTCAAGCAACTCACAAAATTTTTCACATGTGGGGTACGCTCGAGATCGACTTATTGGCATCGAAAATGGCTCATGTGGTTCCGAGGTATGTGACATTAGACATCTTGGACTAGGAGACAGTTTTGCACAACGCATTTTGCCAACAGTGGAAGTACAACCTGGCCTGGGTTTTTCCACCTCCGAATCTCATTTCTCGGGTGCAATCTCAGTTGAACACAGCGACAGGTTATTACATACTAATAGCACCGAGATGAGAAAAAGTATTCTGGATGGCACACCTTCAGCGCCGCAGCCTGCAGGTACCTTACCAGATCCCGGACATTCAACAAGTGTTAATAGACACACACAGTGACCGGAGTACATCTACCGAATGTACAACAAATTCAATTAGAGGCTTGGGTGATTTTGGGTGGACAAAGATGATTGACCATTGGTCTCCTTGGAAAAAACAATTGTTTCTTTCTAATTAGCGAGATTCGACCATTAAGTCCATACACCTGCCTGGCGAAAGTGGAAGATTTGGTGCACCAGTAACGCAGTCGACTTCAACAAACCTAACCAACAGGAAGTCGCTCGATACTTAGCCTACTTGCACAATGACGAAGGTTTGTCATATAAAACAATATAAGTTCATAAATCAGTTGTCACAAATTTTACTAACATTTCTAGAAGAGCTGACTATTCCACCGACTTTTTTATTAAGCACATGCTAAAAGCAATTTCCATAGCAAAGAAAAAGACTGTGATGCCTCCTATATGGGATCCTAAATTAGTAATACAACATTTAATACATAATATTCCGGACGTTATTAACTTGTACCAGGTATTGAGACGTACAGCGATTTTACTGCTTTTATCGTCGGGGCGCAGAGTTCATGATCTAACGCTCCTGACTGTTGAAGGTGGCAGGTATATCGACCAAGGCAATTCAATAATATTTTGGCCACGCTTTGGTTCAAAGACTGATACGGCTAATTACCGATAATCAGGATGGAAGCTGTTGAGCCACTCATGCACAGCTTTGGACTGTGTCTATTGGATTCGTGGCCTAATAGAGCTGTCAAAAGAGCGTTGACAAGAAAATAATTTAGTTTATTTATTGATCATAGCAAGAGGAACTCCTAAAGCCGCGTCAAGAACGATTATTGGAGTCTGGATAACATCAGTTTTGAGAGAAACAGGAGTAGAAACATCCCCAGGATCTGTACGGTCTGCGGTGGCTTCGTGTAACTGGTTAGAAAATTTTTCAATGAAAAAGAGTTTTAGAACTTTATGAACTTGTTTCCAATTACCAGTGTGGTAATTGGAAACAAGTTCATACCTTTCAAAAGTATTATAAGAAAGTAATTTCAAATCAGTCTGAAGTAAATTGTAAGGTATCATTGTCTAATTATTTCAATTCGATAAATTAAATTAAATATGCTATGCTATATGACTACTGGGTTAATTATAATGAATTTTTATTTTCAGTTTAAATTATAAATTCCTTGAGACACATTACAGCGTCGTTTTAATGCTTTTTTACCACCAGGAGATAACAAACATGTCATTCAAGATGGATTCCGGATGTCTAAACGGAATAAATAATAGAGAGTTTTAACTTACAATAAAACTTACCTATTATTTTTCCAAAAGACATCTGGAATCCAAGTAATGTCTACCTAGTGCATCTCGAGTTATAATGAAGGTAAGATCATTCGTGTTCAAAAAGGAGGACGCTAGTTCCCTCCAAAACTTAAATCTAGAGGGCGCTAGCATCGCCAAAACTGCGAAGGAAGGAAGTTACTAGACTCATAACGCTAAAAAGACAGGTGCTTGACTCAAGATGGATTTCGGATGTCTTTTGGAAAAATAATAGGTAAGTTTTATTTTAAGTTAAAACTCTCTATTACGAGTATATTAAAAAAGACATGAGGTATTGAACAGTTATTAAGTGATTTTTTCATATTTTTTAGCCTATTTCTACGTTTTTACTTGTTATTATGTCATAAATCATTTTAAAAATTTTCTCAACTCGACATTAATTGAAAGTACTGTAATATTTAAGATTACAGTATTAAGTACACAATTCATTAAAATATAATGTTCTAAGTAAAAAGGTAAACTTGTAAAGGTTTTCCTAACAAACAATCACTTCGTCTATCCAAGTGAAACACGAGCACAGATCTATTTCAATTGTTTCTCGTTCCACCAGGAACAAAATAACAGTAACTTATGTTAAAATGTGGAAACCATTTTGTTTGTGTATTTTTTGCTATTGAATGTAAGAAAAAAATTGAGTATTTTAAATAACCCATTCGTATTTGTATTTAATTCATAAAATAAATAAATATAATTTTGAAATAAAATTTCTATAATTTTAACAAATCTAGAAATAAGAATAACAACTGTAATAATAGTTTCTCAAGTATTAGTTATTAAGTTAATAATCACCCAGTCGTCGGGTAGTTTTTCCGCTCGAGCTCTTATAATAAAGCCTTTTTTGGAAGCAAGTCTTTTGTATCCGATGATATTATAATCACCAAGAAAAGACATTTTTATATTATTAATAAAACTTTTATAAAATCTACACTTTATTCAATTATAATATGGGTAATTAATGTTTTCTTAAAGTACTTACTAAATAAGTGTTTCATATTTCATAGTACGTTGATTATATTTTTATTCGATAGAGGTGTATCGCCTCTTTATTTTTTTTTAAATGACAAAATAATGAGTTTTATAAAATACGTAAAATATCTTTAAGGTACTGAAAACTAAGAGATATTTAATAATTTGGGTGTACGATATCCTTTAATTAACTTTAACTTTAGAGGTTCAGTTATAGATAATAAGTATGATGGCTTGTGTAGTGAGATGTCAAAGACAATAATTACCTTCAAAAACAAATTGATAAATGTAAAAGTATTCTGAATCGAACGAAGTGTACGCTTTGAAACTTGAAGATTCCGAGAACATAATATCATCCATTATTTAAATTTAGGTAAGAAACTCTAAGGACATGAAATGTAAAAGTTTTTAAAAACCCATTTTATAATTAAATACATCGTCGACGTCACGAGAACATATATATAGGTATAAGTGTGAGCAATAAAGAGCCAAATGCTTTAGAACTTTCTCAACATATTTAAAGCTACTCGAGTAAAGACTGAGGATATTAAAAAACTTCTCTGTAATATTATGTTACAAGTATTCGTTTATATTAGATTTACTAACAAAACTAAATAGCGATTTATATAAATTATAGTTTTACATCTCTACTTATATTTTAAGTCACTTATTTGTTTTAAACGAGTTATTTATTTTACGAGATTACAATTATATTCTATTTCATAAATTTTTGATTAAAATACATTTCATACAAACAAATATACGAGTTCATCAAATTTTACTATATAATTTAATTATTGCATTTTAAATGAAATTTATTACTAGTCATATCACAGTGTCTGTGTCCATATGTGACTTCCGGTGAAGCATAGCTCAGTGCACAATGATTATATTATTATAATAATGTAATGAAATATATAATAATAATAATTGTCTCTCGGATTTGTCAATTGATTATTGAATTAATATTGAAATCACTAGTTTCTAGTTTATACTCTATGAAATTCAATAAATTATTATTTAAGTACCGTACATTAAAAATCTTATAAATGTCCATTCAGTAAGTCTCTTTAATTATTTTTTTAATCTCGTTTTTATAATGTGAGAATATGAAGTTTACCTAAGTTACATTTTCATGTCTAGTCATTAGGTACATATATATAAATGCTTTCAAATGACAAGGTCATTGTCCTCTAACCTTTTATTAGACTCACAACACTGAATGACTATTACACTTGATAAATGATCTTAATCAAACTGTCATCAATCAGATACTGTCCTTTGTAGAAAAGTTATATCCGTAAAGGAAATGAAGTTAAGCATCAGACGATGGTGAAGAGGAGGAGTCAATTTATAAGATATTGAGTTTACAATTCTATGACGTTAATGTCCCAAAAATCTATGTAAAGTGAAAATATTCAAGCAGGTTTTAGGTTGGCATACACCGCGATATCAGCCGTGCAAAACTATTTTTTTTTGAAATCTCATCTGTTATCGTATTTAATTCAATATTGCACTTTGTTTGTGATTTGTCCATTACATTAAAAAATATATTTATAATTTATATTTGTTTTAAATAATAATTAAATTATATAATCGCTTGTGTCTCATAACATGTGTCTCTATTAATTGTCACAGGAATCAGAAAATTAGAGTTAAGTAGCCGGAAGTCAAAGTACTATTGACTGGTTTAGGTCAAATCGAAGTCACTAACCAGGTACATCGTTTATACAGACTGTCCCGGAGAGAATGGGTAGTCCTAGAGTGTCTAATAGTATAACTATCAGGTGCTCAAAAAAAAACAAGTACAAAAATTCGACGATTCAAATTACTAAGTTTAACTAAAAAAAACGTTTTTATTTACCTTACTGTACCTTCATGTACACCACGACCGCAATATAATATGTTGCGTTTTTCTTGTTACCTTATTGCCCACAGATATCATTATTACAAATGTAGTAAAAATTACGAATACTTGTTAAACTTTTATTAAAAAAGAAACTTTACCTACAATTTTTAACATGAAAATAGATAAAAAATTTTGATGACAAAAATATGCGCAATTAATATGATGATAGTGGGATAGATCGATTTATTAGAGTGGGAGTGAGCATAGAAGAGTGTAAAGTTAATACATTGTACCTTATCTCTCCGGCGACAGGGCACATAACTATGGTAAGTATTTAGTTAATTTGTTTAGTGCGTTGCTTGACTTGTTCATTATCTCATATGTGCCTTCCTGTCGCAATTCTCTGCAATATTGGCAGAGTTATAAGGACGAATTCTGGCTATTTCAATGAATTATTAGTTTTGCTTAGTGATTAGGACTTTGATTGATGATTTTACGACGACTTGGCTTGTATCTTGACCGTTAATAAGGTAATAAGTAATTTTTTTATATATTAGTGTTTAAACCTTTATTTTAATGAGGTTCATTATCGAAATAATTTGAAAATAAATTACCAAAAAAAAATAGAAAACCTCAAAGCGAGAACTTTAAAGAAATAAATTCTATTTAATCATAATACATAAAATGACTAAAGAAAATATTAATTCAGTAGTATTCATTGATTACAATAAAAAAATATTATTAAGATACAAACAATAAGAAGAATATATATATATATATTGTAGTTGAATTATTATTTTTAATTAATTCATAGCTTCATTCGATTACGTATTTAATTTGGACTTTAAATGTTATTATGTTTTCGATGATGAAACAGGTAAACGGAAGTAAGGTAATGGTTAAAGGTTATATAATATTTTTACCAATATATTTAGAGACAAATCTTTTATCATAATATTCAAAGAAATTCAGATTCACTTTCAGAGAGATTAAAATAGAGTACATTCTATCACCTTATGTTGAACAATATTAATGGTCCTTCTGAGACAGATTACAAGATGGCGTAACTTACGGTTCAGAAACTTTACCATCGATTAGTTGTTTTGCTTCCACTGCCTCTATATTTTAGATACAAAAAATCACCAGAACATTTTATAACTTCGATAAATCATTCCATTGTGGACAAAATACCCTGCATTATTTTATATTCGTTTTAAAACTTTATTGAGAAATCATTTTCAAAAATTGTAAAAGTTATTCTATACACATTACTTTTAATATATTATCATTGTTATTATTATTAACTCTCAATTCTAGATATTATAAATACATCAGGGGTTGTTGATGTTAGATATTATCAATGCCGAACTTAAATTCAACTCAACATGACTCTGTCAGGCAGCAATCAAGCAAACTAATGATATGAGTTAAAACAATAAAATACCACCCCGTCCCTCCCTCAAATGTTGTTTAAATGATGTTATGGAAATAATCAGAGGTGGTAAAGTACATTCAAATGTTTATAACTATAAAGTTAACTTATAATATTAATAAAGAACTTGTTGTCTACAAAATTTGATATAAGTTAAAGTTATCGTAGGTCTACCTTTTATTGTTCTATACAAAAGTGTCTGAAATCTTTTTATCTTCCTTTAACAAAATCTTTTATAATTAAAGTACGTTTTAATTGAAATATTTTAATAATTTTGTACTTTAAAGCATTAAAAAAAAATCGCTTAAAGTGTTGAAATAAAACTAATTACTTAAACCACACTCATAATAATTTAATAATTAAGTAGGTCTGTTTAGGTTCTCTTCGTGTAACAGTTAATTGTATAAAATTGAAAGGATTAATTCATTTCTGGGTCACTTTATTTTATATTAGGTAGATTCCATAGATGAATCTACCTATTGCAATCGATGTGATGACGGGACCCAGACCACAGAGTAGGGGCGCTACGCCGTTTTTGAACTGGAGATTGAGAACCCGTAGAAAAAAAAATATATATATCCCGATATATATATATGTATATATATGATCCATCAGTCCAAATTCATCGTAGGTGAAATCTGACTTCACTGGTCGATAGGATAAATTAGTACGACAAACGTGACATCTCGTTTTTTTTTTGGAAAAAGTGAAAGGGGGGGCTGGGAGGGGGGGTTAAAGTGCAAACCTTTGGGACACGCTACAGGTCGCCAATATTGACGGAGGATTTTCAAACTCGGTATACACATTCTTAAGGACAAAATGAAGGTTAAGTACTTGAACGGGGGAAATCGGTCAGGAGGTTGGGGGGCTGTGGGCGTTGAAAGTTAAAAAACGAAAAAAGTCACAGAAGGAGGCAAAATTTTACAGTCGGAAAATATTAAAGACAATTAACAAATTAAAACAGGAAACTTTTTTGTTCGAAAAGTTTTTTGATGAGACCCCCCGTTTAGGAGATAAGGGTGGGGGATGGTTCCCCCCTCACCTAATATATGCCGAGTGACCCGTCATAAGACTCGTAATGACCAGTAGAATACTGCTGGCTAGTTTTTCTTTGTCGATACGACCACCGAAGAACTAAAGTAAATCATTCGTTGTAATCATTGTTACCTTCGCATATTGCATATCGAGAATCGCATGACGGGAATCTACCTAACACGATCGACCCTGTCGAAAGAGGTATTTCAATATGGTGATGTGGGCAGACGAATTACTATGAATAATTATCGTAAAATATTTAGCAATATCAAGTGTTAAAATGCAATCGACAAATAAAAAAGAATAAAGAAGAAAGATTGAGTATAAGTATAACACTAATTTAACAATCTTCACGTCAGCGTCTACGACGGGACGCCCGCGGTTTTGTTGTATCGAAATTTACAAACACTGAACTATTTAATAAGTAACGTATATATGTGTGTATAATATGTATAAAATATGTGAAAATATGTGTAACCGTATGATAAAATCACATATTTATTATAATTATATATGACTTTCAGCAATCAATTATCACAAAAAATTACGAACAAACAATAATGAAAATACAATTAGTTATAACACAAAAATCATAACGTTCAGCATGATCCAGGAAAATATAAATCTGACTTAAAGACCTTATACTGAACAACAAATATTAAAAAAAGTATTACCGTCAGGTTTACGAGTATACTTTATCTTTCTTTATCTTTATCATTTTGAATCCTAGATAGAAATCTTTTGTTGTCTTTTATTTAACAAAAAATATGAAATACATTTAAATATTTGTTTAAATTATTTGAACATTAAAATTAAAAATATATAAATAAAAAAAGTTGCTAAAATCTGGATTTAAATCAATATATTTTGTGTTCTTACAAAAAAGAGAGGATGACTATGTAGTCTAGATACAATGACTATTATTTGGCTACTTATTCGTATTTTATATTTCAGTTTATAACACCACAATGCCGTGTATAGTACTCGATAGTCTTATCTTGCCAAGTTGGTATTTGAATTGCACTTACGAAGTGGTTTACGTCCAAAGAAATAACGAGACTTTTCCTCGTATTGACCGATTTCTTTTACATATTATTTTAATATTAAACATATAATTGATGTAGAACATGACTTTAAATAATATCTATTTAAATACGAGGAAAATAGTTAAAGGATACTTTTATCCCTAAAATGATAAAGTAAAAATAGGTTTAATCTATAACAACTATTTTATGTTTATGTTTTGTTCTATCGGAGGTATTTTTGTATAGTTTAAGTTTCAATAATAATCGGACATCATTCACGAGGCTATCTCTTGACTCAAACTACCAAAACATCTGGATAATACCTAAAGCTAAAGAATAAGACATTGTGGAATAATAGTATAAAAAAAGAAAAAGTTTGAAATATAATATCAAAACCCTCTCCAATCAATAGATTTAACCTATACAGTCCATATTAATTGCTGTTACTTAATCTGCCTGTTGAGTCAGAATTGGAGTACAAGACTTGTTTTGGAACGTGAATCTCAATACTAATCTCCGTCGACTTCGATAAAACATTGCTTTACATAAAAAATGCTTAACAATTAGGCAACAAAAATGTACACCAGATAAATGGTTTATTTAATGAACAGGTCCTTTAATACTTTCGGACCTTCATTATTTAAGTCTCATTACAACAGTAAGTGATAATTAGGTCCAAGATTAAGATTAAATTATATATTAACATTGTATTGATGCCCTAAAATAATGAAAGACAATATCCAGTAGTTTATCCAAAGTCGTAAATAACGTAAAAAGTTATAGATGGCGAAGTTCTAGTACCGGAAGTTACGCCATCTTGAGACTTGTCCGAGAAGAACCATTAATATTGTACAACGTGAAGGAATGAAGTTTTTTGGAGCCGAACGTTGTCATTATATATTGTACTTGGTGAGTTTTAAAAGTAATAAAATAAGTAGGAAAATATATTTTAATAACGTGTTTATGCAATCATGAATATGATTAATTAATAATGTTAATTAATTATTTATATAAGCTATTGATATGATTATATTATGTTATTGATATACGTGTATTATATTTGGATATCATATGCGCATAATGAAGAGTTGTTATATTTACATTTATTTACTTAATTAATCTGGTTTCGCTGACTCTTTAAAATGAAAAATATTAATAATTAATAAAGTATATGTTAGTACTAATAAATATATTTATAAATTGAAAATATATCTAATTGATTTCAAATTATCTAAAAATTTTTAGGAGATAAGATTACACACCAATTGCTGTCTGTTTTTGGTAACAACGAATTTACAATTAGCCATGTTTGCAAAACGTTGTAAACGACAATTAACATATATTATTATATGAACTGTGTGATTGTTTGTGCCTAGTAGTAGGTGACTTGATTAGTAACATGCGTACTATTCAATTATGAACAGGTTGTTAAACCGGTGTGTGTTCAACCTTAAGAAGTACAAATATGCCTACAAATTTGACACCTTATATAAATTTATTTAATTGATAATTGTTTATTATTGTAAGTTACTTAAAATATCTTAATTTCATCTTTTCCCAGGATGCCATCTCGTACAGTAAGTAATGTTTGAAACGGAATTAACTATAATTACAAATGTATTTTTTATAGTGATTTAAATAATAACATGTCTACCAAACATTAGTACACTGTGACGCAGCTATGAACATGCGAACCTTTAAACTATCAATTTACAGCTCTAAACTCCAATGACAGCTTCAAGTAAGTCAGATGGTTGGAGTCCGGATGATTCAGATTTTTATGAACTTAACTTTTTAAGTAAAAGATTATAAATATATAGATTACGGAAATAGTATAAAATTACTCATAATAGTATCCTCTAAGTTGGTTGCTTCGATTGAAAGCTGTGAAAGTTCTAACAACAAATGAACCTTCTTTGAATTACAATACAAAGATAAACAATATAATAAGCCATATGGTCTAAAATCAAATTAAGTTGAGGTGTATATAGTTATTTATCTAATGGCATTTATACCACAGCGACAATTTATACTATTCACTCTTAAGTAGAACTTTACAGCCTTTGTAATCTTGGTAAGTCGAAGATTCAACTTAAACAAAATTAATTTGATTCTAACCGCTACAACCACTATTGAATGCCTCATGTCCAGTTCAGGTCCGAGTCCCGGGGATCAGTCGTAGACATTAATAAATTAGTCTCTTGAGACGCCGACAACTACTGGCCGTATCAATGGTTTTACTATTCTGATAATTGATTAGTGGTTAGAATTCTGTTTAATCTATTTTGGAAGTAGTTAATATACTTATATTATAGTTCGCTAAATTACTTTATTGTTTGTGAATTGGATCGCTTTATATATGCCACTAGCTGTTAATTAGACGTTCTAAAACTGAGTCAATTTTCAGTTCTGTGAATTTAGCACTTATGCTTAAAAAGTAATTTATATATTAAAAGTTGTAAGTTATTTTTTAACAAAAACATTAAAACAAAACAAAAATACATTGTATGAACAATCTGTAAACAATATTTTCATCTCAACTCCATATTAATTGAAAAAGATGCTATATTCGAAACTACAATTACTTGAAAAGCTTTTCCTGAACAATCAATCAGTTCGACTATTCAAGTGAAACACGAGATGAGATCTATTCCATATTTTGTTTCTCGTTCCATCAGGTTCGGAATAAAAGTAACTTATGTTGAAGCTCTGAAACTATTTTGTTTGTGTGTTATTCCATGAAATCTTTACGAAAGAAAAACATTTTAAAATTACCATTCGTACTTATTGTTTGTATTTTATGCAGAGAACAAAATAAATACTCATCTTAAAATAATATAATAAATTAAAAAAAATACAACTGTAACTGTAAATAGTTTATCGAATATTAATTATTAAATTATTAATAACACAGGTAGTTTTTAAGACCGACAACATTTAATAAAATTTTCTTTTGAGTCAAGTTCCTTTGTATCGGACGACATTATAATGAACAAGACTATATTTTTATATTGTTTTTATTAAATAGTATTAATAGATATTACATAATCTATACTTTATTATTATTAAAATTAATTATATGAATAGTTAATATTTACTTTAAATACAAATAAAGTGCTTCATGCTCATAATGCGATTGCCGTATTTCTTTTTGCATTATTCGAGACGATATCGATCGAAATACAAATTCAGGATTTTAAATATAAATTATTATTAAAACCGGGTAAATACTTTCTATTAAAATAAAATCCCGGCAGATGTGCCAACAACCTAACTTCCACACATGTCTATCAACTAAAAACTTTCGATTGCTATAATAAGATTTATTAATAATATATACACTCTTAACTATAGATTTAAAACTAAGACAAGGAAGGTCTAAGATATCTTGTTGAACTTTACTTGAGCCCGTGAAGCATTTGTTAACTTTTTGATGACAAAATTTAGGTGACAAAATTTAGTTTGGTTTTTTTTCTTGTTATTATCGTGTGTCAGTCACTGTTTTTGATATAAGTATTTAAGTTTTGCCGTATAAATAAAATATTGTTAAATATATATTAAGAGGTTACCATAATACCAATTTCATTAAAAACATCTCTCAGCTTTTATGTCATAAATAGTCCGCACAGCGATTTCTTGTAAAACAAATATGGAAATAATTTCGGCAGCACTGCATCTTTATCAAATACGTGAAAGTCAAAATATATAAAAATCTAGTTTTACTTTTCTTAAACTGTTAGGATGTAAAGTGTTGAAGTTTTTAAAAATGCACTTTACTGTGAAATCCATCATGTCTGATTTTCCTTCAACATCTTTCAAGCTCAAGCTTTAATGGTGCTTGAGCTTGTGTTGATGTCGTATGAATAATTCAGAAGAGCTAAGTACATCTTGTGTAATGATATTTTGCTACTGCTATTTTAATTATAAATCATTCAGATTTGATATTGATTTGCAAAACGAAGTATTTCGTCTTTCTTATAAATTATCATTTATTTTAAACATTCGTAATAGAACTTTGAAATTGGTATAAAACTCCCCAAATCTCCACCATATTAAAAATTGAGGGTAATTAATATTTTTTGTTTTCTTTTAATAAATATAACGTCTTCTTGTTGTAACTACAAGCGTGTTTAATTACTTATTCAAATAAAACAATAATATTACGAATACATTAAAGAAACGATAGTGAATCTAATTCTAATAAAAGAGTAAATAAATTGTAATAAAGAACATTTGAATATAAATAAACACGATCAATGAACAAATATCTATTTTAGTTTAGTAAATATCTAGTATAATTACTGTTAAAAGACATAATTTCTAGTAAATAAATTACAGGACTAGCATGCTCGGTGTTTTATAGATGTTACAACGTGGATTTAGTTTACTTATACAGAAGTAAGTATAATTTGTACTCTAAAAATACATTCGTCCCACAATATTCACATGAAAAAGAAATTGTCGTCAGTACGTCCGTCACATGCACTCAACACACGCGTGTCACCTCAAGTAACATTATTGACTCTTGGATCTCTTATTATTTCTGAAAGAAACACAATTTAATATATTTAACTATAATATGGGAACGTATTGTAATGTTCAGTATCAGTGTTTTATTAAAATTGTAACTTTAAAAACAAAATTGCATTCAAATTGCAAATGGATTACAACAAATAATATTAGTATGTATAATATGTTAGTAGCTGACACTGTGGTATGTGCAATGTATCAAAGAATCACGATTAGCTAATGGTGCCTTAAAACTTCATAATTAAAATCGATTGGCAATTATCAATTATTTAAAAAATGCTTTAGAACTTTCTCAAATTATTTAAAGGTACTTAACGTACGTAAAGTAAGGGCCTAGGATATTAAATAACTTCTCTATATGATTATATTTTAATCTCCCTCTACTACTAGTAGTCTAAAATAGATTTAATACTCATATGGATTATAGTTTCATTTTATACTTATAAGTGTGAAGTTATTTTAATTGCTTCAAATGTGTTATTTACGTTAAGAAATTCCATGAAATCTTATTAAAATATATTACATAAAATCAAATATATGATTATATAATATAAAATAAATAATATGTAAGTAGAGGATTCTTTGAAGGACAGTAAAAAAATACCAAATTAATTAATACAACGCTAGATGTGAGTTATGTGACATTTTTTATAATATTTGGTGTACACTAGCTCCATCGTCTCTGGCTCCCTTGCAAGGGATATGGCGTGATGTTAAAAAAAAAATTATAATCACTAACTATTATAACGTAATATTCCTGAATCACAGTATCTGTATCCATATGTGACTTCCGTCGGGAGCACAGGTCAGTGCACATTGATACAACATACATACATACATATACAACACTTAGTTTCTGGTTTAATTAAATTCTATAGAATAAAAAAAAACTTATTTATTATGTTAAGTAACAAACATTAAAAACTAATCAAAGTGCGTCCAGTAATCGGTTCCTTCCTTCGGTAATAATCACTCCAAGTGTAGTTTGATACAAAATACAACAAGTACATTTAAATTATAATTAGCTATATTCTCATAAAATGTCATTAGGTAAATAGGTGTCATATGTAAATGATTTCAAATGACAAGGTCATTGTCCTCTAACCTTTTATTGGACTCACAACACTGAATCACTATTACACTTGATAAATGATCTTAATCAAATTGTCATCAATCAAACACCGTCCTTTGTAGAAAAGTTATATCCGCAAAGGAAATGATGTTAGTTATCAGACGATTATGAGGAGCGATTTAGAAGAGATAGAGTTAGCAACTCTGTAATATTAATATCTCAAATATCTATGTAAATTAAGATTATTCATGCAGTTGCAACTTGTAATGTGTAATTTATTTATATTTCATTTTAAATATAATTAATTGCCTCTATTGTTTTCTAATAGCGAGTAAGCAGCCGTCATCTTATTTATAACCTAAATTGTAATTTTTAGTTAAAGAATTTTTAAAATTTAGGTTATTTAATCCCCGGCTGCCATTATACTGTACCTTAGTACTGCACTTTGATATTATAGGATTTAATATTAGCCATTATTATTCCAAAAAGAAGTTTTATAAATTATATTAGTTGTGAACTAATATAAGGTATTATAATCAGTTGTATCTTATAACATGTATGTATGTTATCACCAACAGGAACCAGGGTGTTAGAGTTAAGTCGCCGGATGTCAAAATACTATCGACTGTGCTAGGTAAAATCAAACAATGAAATGAGTCAGTCATATTAAAAAATATTAAAATAAAAATTAATTACAAAAACACTTAATTTTCCTTTTACGCCATTTTAACATATATTTAATTATGTTACTTTTCTAGTAACCATTAGTTATGGAAAATGTAATTATCTCGTTTAAACAACTTGCCGTTGCTTGCCACAAGAATACGTTGAGAAGACGCTTGTGGAAGAAAAATGAAGTTCGAAAGCGATCCAATTTTTCTCTTACTAAAATACCCTAACATGTAGGTACTTAATTTTATATACTTTAAATAATGCTAGTTTTCTTAGAACTTGACTACGTAAGTATTGTGATATGCATATGAAAAATAATAGCAAATACTTTAGTTCACTTTAATTTGGATAGGAAATTAAGCTGAAGAATAATTTCGTTTCTTAATGCATTTTTGTATTAAACGGATTAAATTTATTAAGATTGCTTTCAGATATAATGTATTGAATTAGTTTTAAATATAATGAACGTTGAATTAAAAATATAATTTGTATCTAATACAATGTTAATGGTTTTATTTCAGACTGATTCTCTATTCGTAAATCAGAGTTAATAAAAGCTGCATTCACACTGAGATGTTTTAAAGCTATCAAAAATGACTCTCAATTTCGTGTAACGCGGAGCTCTCAGGACAGCACTGAATTAGGAATACCATCATTTAAGTTGACTCCGTGTGGAGATAAAAATGAAATCGCTTTTGATAATAGTTATTAATGTTATATATCACATATATAAGTAGGATATTGACGCGTTAAAAGAAAAGTTTAAATTTTGAGTTTAATAAGGATATTTTAAGGTTCACATACATTTATGCATAATGCATATAACAATGAAAATAGGTTTCTGTAAGCATTATTATTTATGTAAACAATAACATAAACAATATCCAAAAATAATTGTAGAAAAAAGGTTATTTCATATATTTATATATCTTATATTTATATATATTTATATATTTTTATTATATATATTTTTTTAAGGTTAAGTGAGAAATGTGTATTGAGACATTATAAGACTTATTGTTCAACCCTGGTTACATTGTGACATGATGTACGTATGTGACTTCGTTTTTTGGAGATTACAAAAGGTTATAAAAATTGGTGTTTAGTTAATAGAAACCAAGCTTTTGTTATTACTATTTCTTTTTCTTTCTATGAAGAAGGCATTAATTTTTAGAACAAACTCACGATGGAGAAAAAATAGTTACAATTTATTTCTTTAATAATTTTTATTAAATTTTCTTTAGAAATAAACAAATATGACATTCAATTACTATTACTATATTCATAATAAGCGTCTTTATATTGTAATATTAGGAAATATGAATATTTTAGAAGATATTTATTCTAATATTTCCAACTGATTCCGAATATATTTATAGGATTGATATAAAAAGTCGTTGATTCCTAAGTTTCTGTTCCAGAAGTTTCGCCGTCTTGGGACTTGATCACTAACGACTATTAATGATGTTCAATTCGAGGGACAACAAAGTTTTTGGGGATTAGAATGTTAAACATTTGTTAGAAAGAATTCCAAAGACTTTATTTTATTTTCATTTATGGCTTGTCCAGTTTTAGACTTATTTTACTTACAAAATTGTTTAATATAATTTTCATAAAATAATACACGGCTAGAAGCTCATTATTGAAAATAAATACTTAGTAAGCGGGCCTTGATGATGTCGTCTTGACATTTCAATATTTATAATCAGAGATATTTTAATTCCAAAAAAAAAACCTAATCGCTGTTTACACAATATTAGGATTTAAAAATTATATCAGGCACTTAAAATTTATTACGATACTTAAAGGCTGTACAAATATCTAATAATATTTTTCTTGAAATTATGGAACTAAAAAGTGTTGAAGCTTATAAATATTTTATTTAATATGAAATCTTTCAAGCTCAATCTCCAAGTGGTGCTTGGTTGTTTCATACATAATTCAGAAGTGCTGAGTACATTTTGTGTTTTGACACATTGCATCTGTTTTAATTACAATTCGTTCTGATTTTCATCAAATATCTATTTAGAAACAGACTTAGTATTACGTCCTCCTAATAACTATTATTTAACTTAAATATGTTATTTATAAGAAATCTCAAATTATTATTTAAAATATCAAAAAATATTATATTTTTACATTTTTAATCTTCATTAGAGTCAACGTCATAATGTTATATTAAATATAATATTATATTATATTCGAAGTTGAATACTTTATTAAAACTGATACAAACCAATATTTAATTGTTGCATTTTTAAAGCTTTTAGAAAAAATAACTTTGAAGGTTTCCTTTAAACAGATTTAATAATTATTCACAATGTAACTTGTTCTAAAGAATATTTGAACACTGTTATGTAATTTTAACTAGTAAACACATAACAGTATTAAGGAGAATCTTCCCGGTATATTGTTGTTTATTTAAAAGAAGTGGTGATTGTGCAACATGAGTCATGGATAAAATACAAACTATGTATTATAAAATATATTGATTTATAATTAATAATAATATATAAAATAGATATATAAACATATTTATTGGCTGTGCCTTATTATCAATTATATTATCGATAGAGAAATTAAAATATTTGTCATAACGAGGTAATTTTAACTGTTTATTAAAATAAAACAATCCATTAACACCGTGATGCTAATATTTTTTTGACGCAATTTTTTTTTTTAATATAAAAAAAATATATATTTTTTTGTACTATACGAGGATTTATATTGTCTTCAACACGTCACAAACACTCTACACACATGTGTCACGTCATTTCTAAATTAAACACAACTCTAAATGCTATAATAATTATAAGGATTGAATTGAATTTAACAGATCCATTTAATAGCATTATCGAATTAACATTTAGTAATTGTTAGCATTTTATAAAAGTTGTGACTAAAAAAACAAAAATAAATTCAAATAAATTAAAATAAATATTTACTAACAAGAATGCTTCCACGGTTTGTTCTGTGCCATTAAACCACAAACAATCACATTTTGCTAACGGTTCCTTACAAAATTTCGAAATTAAATAATAATTTAAAAATAGATTGTTAAAATACCAAATATTAACTTATTTTAGGAGTCATAAAAATATTATTGTTTTATTGAAACGTAATGACCTCATGAGAATATAATATAAACATAACTGTAGGTAATAAAGATCCATGTGCTTTAGAACTTTCTCAACTTATTTAAAACTACTCGACTAAAGACGGAGGATATTAAAAAACTTCTCAGTAATATTATGGTACAATCTCCCTCTAATACTCGCGTATACTAGATTTACTTACAGGAAATTGACAAAATGTAAGATAAAGTAACTCCTCAACAATTCATATTTATTATACTTTTATCTCTATTCTCATAAGTGTGAAATTACTTTAAATAAATATTATATTTATTACTGCTGCATCACAGACAGATAGTATATAAATTTGACGCAAGTGGAAGCACAAGTAAGTGTACATTGATATTATAAACATACACATACAATATAATTAGTATAATAGTAATGATAATAGTCTGTTGTAGTAAAAAAAATATATTATACTATTATTTTTTATTATACTATTATTTAGTAAACTTTAAAATCCGATTTTCGTCTGCTTGTATTATGTACAAGACAGTATCTATTGTGTTTTATTAGTATTCATTACTCAAAATATAGTTTAACACAAAATATGTAAAAACTCTTGAAATATAAGTGGATATAGTTTAATACATAGTTAATATTGTAATAAAAAGGGGGACTTGGGAAATCGTACCGTTTGAACGACGGCACATAATATAATGAAATCTGTCAAGTATACAAAATTAAGAGAATAATAAAAGTCAACCAGAGATTAGGAATTATAAATATTCATTACCATCGTAAAAAGTTCACATTTCTAAATGTTTTTTTTAACATCAATAAAGATAAATTCATATTCGCTACAATAATAATGAATAATTTATCAAAAAAGATTTTTTTATAAACAGGTTTAAAAGCAGAAGATAATATTATTACCTAATTCCGAAAGTTGATTAAAACATAATATTTAATTTTTTAATATCCTGCTAATATTTGTGATTGAATGACAAAAATATATATATTTATGGATTGGTGTGGCAAATGTGCAACTGTCCCACTCAATGGTAGATTCCATTTGCAAGGATCATCAGCAAATCCCTATTAGGTATACGAAGAGGAGAGAGTTTTTAATGCTTTTGTATATATTTATTTAAAAACAGTTTTTCGCTTTCAACAATATTAAACTATATCGGAAAAGGTACTTTGATATTTTATGCAATAACAAATTTAAAATTCATTTTTAAATTATCTTTAATTTTAGGTAAAGTAATAATACAGTTTTCATATCACTAAATTTACTGATACATGGGAAAACAGAACATAATTACTTATAAATATAAGTTAATAAAAAATATTATCTGTATATTTTCGATAAGAATCAGGATGAGAATAACAAGAAAGGTAAAACGATAACATTATTTTTATTATATTTACGAGGAGATTTTCAACAGATATTTATGTAATAAAAGCAATAACTTTAGTATTTAATATTAAAAAATACGCCCTTCAAATAAATCATATAATAAATTTATATGTATATGGAAAGAAGAAGACTTAAATTAGTACATAAATTTAATTACAATTTAATTATATTATCAAGATGTATAAAGAAAAGATACTTTGCCATTTCTTTGAGTTATTTTTTGTTGTTGAGTTTCTTGGTTAACTAATAATATTTTGATTTTAGAATTGTAATTGAAAAGTATACAGAAGAAAGAAACATTTAAATAAATATGTAAAGAAATTATGTTTCCTTTATTTTAGTGTCCTAAATTATTTAAGTTGAAACCTATGTTTACACAAAGGTCAACATAGATGGCGTTAACAGTATGTACGTAATATGATTATTATATTATTATCTGTAGTACTAATAGTTATGCTAAAGAAAAGAATTATAAGTCTGTCAAAAACAAGAAACTCGTAAAATTTGTGACGCAGTATTGGAAATTAAAGAACATTTAAAAAGGGAATTCGAAATTCAAATAATACACTTTAATCGTCGTTTCTTTGTTTTTACAGGTAAGATATTAATATGTTATTTATAATTAAGTATAATTATTACGTTTATGCTAAAATTAAACTTTGTTTTTACAGAGCAACACGTGGTTATTATTTAACAAATATTCCCAAACAAACGTATTATATATACAAAAATAATTACTAATATAATTTAAATGTATATACTAAGACTATTAGCATAATACCTAAACATATTCTTAGGATTATTGAGTTTTTATTACCTTTAAAGATTCGAAGGTCTGTTAAATACACTTCGTTTAATACCTTCTGTTTAACGACATTAATTATTTTTCTAAGACAGATTACAAGATATAGTCCAGGCATATTAGTCATATTAGGGCAAGAATCTTGGAATGAGAGATAGTCGGCTATAAATTTGTATAAACCTTTATTTCAACATCCTAAAACTTGTCTCAAAACCTACTTATCGTAGGGTGTCCGCGACTACAGATATTCCAAGGTCAAAGGTCAAAAAATCGATTTTTTACACTTTTATTGCAAATATCTCGTTTCCTATGAGTTTTATGCTATTTGTATTTATTATAAATATTGTAGAGGATTATATTCTCTACAACTTTTGTTTAAACATTTTTTTTATATCTTCAACCATTTTCGAGATAGAGGGCAGAGCGGGCACAGTGTTTATCTATATACAGTATCTTTCGATGTCAACCTGTAGTCCCGATTAAAAACACGCCGTTTAAAGTTTTTAAATTATTAAGAAATACATAATTATAAATGATTCGCATTTTTATTAACTATTACATCATCATTAATCATTTTTTTTCAATAATTAAATGCTTATTCATTTAATAACACTTACCTGCACGTGAATTGTAAAATTATTAAAAACGAACGAACGTTGTTGGCATTTTTTGACCTTTGACCTTGGAATATCTGTAGTCGCGGACACCCTACGATAAGTAGGTTTTGAGACAAGTTTTAGGGTGTTGAAATAAAGGTTTATACAAGTTTATAGCCGACTATCTCTCATTCCGAGGTGAAACCCCTAATATGCCTGGACTAATAGCGAAAACAGAACGACGATTATTTGTTTTGCTTCAACTGCCTCTACCAAAAATTAATGAGTTCGTTTTATAACTTTGATAGATCTGTCCATTGAAGACAAGTTACCCTGCATTCTTTGATTTATTTATTTATTAACTGAAACGATTTTCAATAATTTTAAAAGTTTTTCTTGACGTATTATTTTTAACATATTACCATTATTATTATAATTATTATTATACAAACGATTGATACATCAGGGGTCGAGGATTTAAATTATGATTTAGAAATTAAATTCAACTCCTTAAGACTGTGTCAGCAATCAAGCAAACTAATGACATGAGTTTAAGCAATATAATAACCCGCCGACCTTCTCCTGAATGTCATTTATTAATTTATAAATAATCAGAGGTGGGTAAAGTACAGGTTAAAGGTTAATTTGCTAAATACTACAGAGGTAACTTTTATTGTTACTAAAGCATTATTCTTTCAAGGATGTAAAGCAAATTAAAAATATCGTAGGTTCGAGTCCTGCTCGTAATGATCTTTCTATTTATCTATAAACTGTATAAGGTTATCTGAAATCGTTGATAAGTTACGTTTTTATTCAAACATTTTAGTTTAAAATTTTGTAATTTAGCAGCTACTGCATTAAGAGTGAAAAATCACTTAAAGTGTAGAACTAAAACTAATTACTTAAGTACCACAGTAATAATAACTTTATATAAAATTAGGTTTTCTTTGTACAAGAGTTAAATGGATTCTTTTTAAATAATTAATTCATCTCTATATTATTATCTTTTTTCTGTTTCTATCTAGTCATGTAGACAACGGATTTCGGAAAATAATTATTGTCAAATAGAAACATTATGAATATCAAATATTAAAATTCAAATGATTAAAGAAGGAGAAAGAAGAAACACGTCGGAGTAAGTCACATATTACCTGCAGACAAATATAATATAAATTTGACAAACTTCATAGAAAATAAGTGTCATTTCAGGGTAGTTGACAGCTGGGGGGCCATGCTGGAAACCTCCTCGCGTGCCCGTCCGCTACCAATGTTGTCCGGATTCGTCCGGCGGGATTGGAAGCGGTACGGGCCGGTGCTCCCTGGGGGACGGTTAATGCGGTTTTTCGGGATCGCGTTAGCCGTCTGCTAATGTCCAGCGCGGGGTTGTCAGCCATGAGCTGCCCGAGTCTGGCTCATAGTTGACAAGGGAGTTCACGCGGCGGTCTGCCCTTAGGGGTGGCCCGTCTGCGACGGCGGGTTCGGGTCCCTTTCCTTCGGCCTCAGCCGTTGGAAAGTGGGCCTGGGCAATTCGGTGGGAGGGCACAGGCCCTCTTTTCCGGGGGACAGCCGCGGGATCATTCCGGGTACTTCTCTGATTGCAGAGTTGACCTTGGGGTGGCCTCGTGGTTGCGCGGTTTTGGGGGCGATTAGGGTTTGGGGTTCTTCCTGTCGAGTTCGAGCGTTTCGGAAGGTCGTTTCTCCAAACAACAGACAGTGCCCGGATTAACCTTCGTGGAGCGTGACACAACGATCTTGCTCGGCAACAGTTCGTCCCGGCTTGGTGGGTTCCCGACTTATGCCTCTTTCTTGCTGGACTCGGTTGACCACCGTGTTCGGCGGTAGAGGCCTGTCGGGTTCGAGGTCGGGTTCCCTTTTTGAGTGGTGGTCTTGCGCGGCTGCGGTGCGTTGGTAGTCCTCCCTGCCATCCAGCCGGGTCGTGCTTGGCTGTCCCCTCACGTGGGGTCCGAACGGTGGTCTTTCTTCTAGAAGATCACCGCCGAGGGCGCTGGACCTGGACGAGGTCCTCAGGCGTTTTGTGTTTGAGCCTAGACTCCCCCGGGCGTTTGGTTCCGGACCAGGCCTGGCTAGAAGAGGGCTTCGGCCTTCTTCTTAAGGTGGGCTTGGGCGGGGGGGAGGGGATCGTCCCGCGATCTTTCAAGCCTGCCGACTATGGGGGGGGGGCCTCAACGTGGTGTCCGTCGGGGCGCCGCGGTGGTATGCGCAAGCCTTCCCGTGGTGTCCCATCATGACGGCGACGGCAACCGTCTGGTTTAGTGAGTAGGAGTCTCACATACCCATCGCCTTCCTCCCTTGGAACGCGGTGGCGCCCATGATCGGTTCCAGGCGTTAAAAGAAAAAAAAAATAAAAAATAAAAAAAGGGTAGTTGACAGTTAAGAACCATTATATAATTAGTCCACTTTAAATTTATTATTTAAAAAAACAAAATATTTAACTTAAATATAGTCTTAAATGTCAGTGTACAAAATGATGTTGTTAGTAGAATGATTAAAAACCATTTATAGTAACCGTATGATATAAACATGTATACATATTATTATATAGCACATTCAGCATTCTATAATAAAGAGAAATTATTTTAAATAGATAAAAGAGAAGTAAAGGAGCTTTTTAAGGAGATGAATAAATAATTATGGAGATACATTTAGTTATAACACAAAAAACTTTCCCTTTCAGCACCAAGCAAATATAAATCTGACTTAAAGACTGTACCATATATTAAACAATTCATAATAAAAAGACCTAAGGTTCTAGACCGACATAATACATTAGCATTAGATCTGAATGTCTGTGGTTGCGATTTAGTTGTATTTTATTTAACAAACCAGTTGCAAATCACTACAAATATTTATTGGAATTATTTGAACCTTAAAATTAGAAAAGTATAAACAAAATAATTAAAAAATACTAAAACCTTGATTTAGAGCGCGTGTTCTGCTTTTAATATATTTATATGTTGTCGTGAAAGAGAGAATGACTGGTATATATTTTAGATGCTAACTCTGACTACATATTTCTATTTTAACTAAACATATTTCGGTTTGTAACATTACAATGCTGTGTATAGTACTCGGTAGTCTAATCTTACCAAGTTGGCATTTGAAGTACACTTACGGAGTGGTTATGGCCGAAGAAATAACGAGACCATTCGTATCGAGTGATTTCTTTTATATATTATTTTGATATTCAACATACAATTGATACAGAGCGTGTTTATATATGATTCTAGTTAAACGCGATAAAAATAGAATAGCTTTATCCCTAAAACGTTAAAACGATAATAAACGATACTCTATAACAATTATTTCACGTTTATGTTTTGTTCTATCGGAGGTATTTTGTATAGTTTCAAGATCCAATAATAACCGGACATCATTAAAGCGCTTGTTGCAGCTCCATCCGGCCATTAGCGAACACTTCTGTCATTATATAACAAAATGATTTGTAAGAACTGGTGGTGGATAATGATTCATTAATTAACATTGTTATTTAATACCATGTACAATTTTTGCATTATTAAAATTTTTATATTATTTTTATTTATTCACCTCATTATTTGTTATAATCAGGTTGTACAATTAGTTCAAAGCAGGTGCGATTTGTTATAATAAAATTTTAATTATCCTCTGTTCCATTTTTAATGGGTGCTAGGATTGAGATAAAATTTTATATTTACGTGATATTGCTATAGAATAATGAACTATAACCTGTTTAATAAAAATTGATTAATAAAGTATAATTTATAGATGCTGAGGTTCCTGTAATCGAAGTTACGCTATTCTTGAGACTTATTTAACGGTTATTCCACAGCAAAAGTCTTAGCCAGGTACAGTACTCCACTAGTTCTTTCATATATTCTACACCCATCCATTTCTTATTGTGTCCGGCAACAAAGAATTTACAACTAGCCATGTTTTCGAAAGTCTATGAACGACAATTAACATATATTACTATATAAACGGTGTGTAGCAATAGGACCTTGATTAGAAACATGCGTATTGTTGAATTAGGAACAGACTGTTAAACCAGTATATACACACGTATGTGTATATGCAGCATTAGGAACTACAAATAATTCTTATAACTATGCAATTATAATTAATTGATATTTTAATTTTATTTAATAAATATTTATTTGTTATTTCAGGATTCTAATCATCTCTTAATTATTAAGGGATGGCCCTTCAAAGGATGCGATCCCGTATATATTACTGAAACGGAAAAAGGATTTGTTTTCAGTCAAGCTGAAGCTTGGAATTGGGAGAACCTAATTTGTGAAATTAATGTTTTAAACGGAAATAACTAAAAACACAATATATTTTTGATACGCATTTAAATAATTATATGTCTACTTAATCTTAGTCCACTGTGACATAGCTGTGAAAATGCTTACCTTCAAATTGTTTGGGGTTAGAATTGGTCGTTGCGTAAAGGACATTTGATATTGAAATATAAACTAATATAGAAAAAATAAAATGAAATATGAGAAACTTAGAATATCTATTATATTAAAACCCCAATACGCACTAATAAGTTTAACCCACTTTGTGTGTATCCATGCAATTCTTGTTATAAATTATATGTATTGTTAGATATAAACATTTTTATTTTGTTATTTACAATTTTCAGCTCGAAGTTCTAACTACAGTTTCAAGTCAGACAGAACTTTTTGAAGACCAATGAATGATTCAGATTTTAATGAAACAAACTTTTTTATGTAGAACATTATAAATGTAAGGTAAAGTGATCTAGAGATTACAGAGGTAATATAAAATTGTAATATAAATCCTTCAATTCGGTTGGTTCCATTGAAAGCTGTAAGTTCGAATAACAAATAAACCTTATTTGAATTACAATACAAAAATAAACATTACAATGGCGAAGCTATATGGTTTAAATAAAAATGATGTATACAGTTCCTTATCTAGTGGGATTTCTACAGTAGCGACAATTTATACTACTGACTATTAAATAGAACTTTAAAGATTTGAGAAATCTTTGTACGTCACTAAACTATTAACTTATAGAAATACACCTATCCCCCGATTTACACGGTAGATATGTTCCTGAGAAAAACGTGTAAACCGAAAATAATTTTTTTTAAGTCAAAACCGTGTAAATCGAAAAGCTTGCAGAAAATGCATAATTATACTATTAAAAAGTTGTGATTTTTTTCAATATTTTTAGATGTACACAGAAAGAAAAAAAATGCATTGACAGGTTAAAATATGTAATATATTACGGAAACACTGATTTTTTATTTAATTAAACCTATTTGGTAAATTGCCATAATTTTCCTCCAAAATATTCCGCATTTTTTCTCTCTGAATTTTACTTTAATCACAGCCGTTAATTCATAATATGAGTTGAACTTTCACTCAAATTCAATTTTCCGTAGATGAAACTTTAATTTTATGTGAAGAAATACAGACACAGTGTGCGTGTGCAGCAAGTCGGAAGTCAGCACATAAGCTCGGGATTCCCCGTGAGATGTGTGCACAGCGCACGTGTTCAATCACAGTAGCATTTAGTAGAGTGCGATGAAAACAAAAAAAAACTTATTTGGAAAACCGTGTAAAAGCGAAAATGTGTAAAACAAGTACCGTGTAAATTGGGGAATAGGATAGGCCGTACCTCATTTGATTCTAACCGCTACAACCACTATTGAATGCGTCATGTCCAGTTCAGGTTCTAGTCTCGGGGGATCAGTCGTAGACATTAATAAATTAGTCTCTTGAGACGCCGACAACTACAGACCGTATCCATGGTTTTAGTATTAAGATACTTAATTGATAAGTGATTACAATGTTGATCAAACTACTTTGTAAGTAGTAAATGTAGTTATATTGTAGTTAGCTAGATGGCGTTAGTATTTTGAAAATAGATTGATCTACGAGTATGATCACGTGTAATTTTTTAAGCACCGTCGGAGCTTTTTTAGATAATTTTCGTTTATGTACTGTGTTAAAAGAAAATTTCAAGAAAGGTTCATTGAATAATATGATCATAAGATCCGGACCTTCTTAGGTTAACCAAGTTTCAAAACTACTTTCGAAGCAAATTTCCTCATTCACAATTTATAAAAACTTTTATTGTACGTAACTGGCAAATGTTGCCTTATTTTTGTGGAATATTCTCTTTTTAAATATAAATTTTTTATTGTATAATGTTGCATAAATAAAAAAATATATGAATATATATTTATATCTCAAAATTGATGTGTAAGGATTTCTAAACACCCGGCTCTTGTTAGGTCTTTACGTTGTTTCATTGGTATCTCTCGTTCCATCCAGACCAAAATAAAAGTTACTTATATTGAAGTAGGAACCATTGTGTTTGTGTATTTTTGAAATATAAAATAAGTTTAACAAAATATTGACACAAAATACAACAATAGTCCCTCAAGTATTAGTTATAAAATTAATAATCACTTTTAATAATGCCTTGTTTGAATTAAATTCCTTTGTATCCGACGACGTTATAATGAACAAGATAAGACATTTATATAAAAAAAAATTCTACACTTTGTATCAAAATTATTAACATTAAATATATATTGAAATTTGAATGTTTTATGTATGTCCATGCAAATAAAGTAATTCATAATTCATAATACGTTTATAGTATTTTTGTATTAATATCACAGAATAACCAATTTTATAAAATAAATCTTTTATTATATAATTATTAATATTGTTGAAAATACATGTTTAATTTTAATTAAAACTGAAAAAATAAAAATAAGAAAACAATTATGTCTATAAAAGATAAGATAAACAAAGTATTTTAATAAAGTTTGATATCAAAGTAATTAATAAAAAATCCGTGCCCGCAGGGGGACACGCGTGGGTAGACCTCGTGTGTAACTCATTTAAAATATAACTCACTACCTAAGAATCATACATGATGCCGTTGTTTACATCAAAAATTTTCAAGCAAAAAGTGGTTTTTATTTTTTTTCTCGGAAAAGGTACCTTTTTTGGAAATACTTTTGATACTTAAATTTAGAGTAAAAAATAACCTTTCTATTAAAAATATTTGCGAGGAGGGAATGTTAACCAGAAAAAAGTTGCCGTGGTTTTACCTACCTAAAATTTACAAGCTAAAAGTGGTTTTAATTTTTTTTCTCGGAAACGGTAACTTTTACGGAAATACTTTTGATATCTAAATTTAGAGTAAAAAATAACCTTTCTATTAAAAATACTTGTGATGCAAGAATGTTTACCAGAAAAAAGTTATGATTTTTTTTCCAAAAAATTTCGGTTTTTTTACCCCCACCCCTAAATTATTGAAGTTAGGTTTGCGGTTTATCTACATTAGTTATAGGTATTTATCAAAGACATCATATAATATGAACGCGATTGATCTCCTTTGTATAGGGACAAAGTTATGGTCGAAAAACTGAAATCAGAAAAAGTGAGGCCCTAGCGCCCCCTGTGACCGGATTTCTCTGGTTAACGAACTTGACCTTCATTTTTAGATGTTTGATTTTTGTGCAAAGGTTGAAAGCGATCCGAGCGAAACTGCGGCCGCTATCGTGCTGACAAAAGTCGAATCTGGACGCACGCACGCATATATATATATATATATATATAAACTTTTTGATCAATGGTCATTTCGGACTCAGACGGTCATAAGAAGACCTCCTGTGAAGATTTTTTTTCCAAAATTCGAAAGTAGGGGACAAATGAATGGGCAGACCGAATTCTTCGAGGTCTACCCAAAAACAGGACAATTACACAAAGCAAAGTTTTTCTTCAGATATATAATATAGTAACTTGTGAAGATAAAATATAAAATATTATAATATGATAATTTCGATTTTACTGTTTTTATTTGTTTGTGTGTTCGTTTGTGTTTAAATATTAGTTATAAATTAACGTTATTAAAATAAGTGGTCTTTTATTGTTTAATTCTTCTTAAGATTGTAGTACGATATCCTTTAACTGTAACAGTTCAGTTATGTGTGGTAAATATGACGAAGTATGTTAATTAGATGTTATATAATTTAGATGTTATAATTAGATGTTAAAGATTGCTTCAAAAACAAATTGATTTTGGGATAAATAAGTAAATGTAACAGTATCCTGAGTCACACGGAGTTTATGTTACTTATTTACAAATTGAAGTGTATATTAAATAAGTACTAATCACTGCTCCAATACATTGATAGAAATACATACATCGGATTTAAAGTATAATGTATGTAACATTATTTAAATGTGTCCAGTAAACTGTATGAATATTAAAAATTCCAGCAGTCTTTACCGACTGACTTGCATAAAAAGTTATTTTATATTAATGTCCTTCAAAATATATAAAAGTCAAAAGAATGACTTTTCTTGAAACTTTTAGGAGGGTAGTGTTGAAATTTTCGCAAATGCACTTTACTGTGAAATTCATCATGTCTGACTGAATATCTTCAACATCCTTCAAGCTCAAGCTCAAAATAGTGCTTGGTTGATGTTTTATGAATAATTCAAAGGAGCTGAGTACAACTTGTGTTATTTCACATTTCAACTGTAACAAGTTGAATTAATATTATTTCCTTCTAATAAATTATAATGTAATTAAAATATTTGTAACAATAGTTTAATTATTCTTTCAGTTATCATAGAACATATTGAAAACTTAAGTAAATTTAACATCACAGCATTACATAAAAAACTATTTGCTTTCTATAACTATTATAATTTATAAACAGAAAATTATTTTTTAAATAAATGAAATAAATATCTTTAAACAAAATATATATCTAATTTGGAAATAATTTAACGTACAACTGTAACTTTAGAAAATAAAAAAGCATTCATATAATAAATAGCTTAAAATAAATATTTAATTATAACAATAATGCTAACGCCGTCATATTGGTTGTAAATACGATTGTATTCAAAATTCGAAGTATATTCTACTCGCTGACACCGCGATAAGTGACACAAAACCAATCATTTACAATTAGCTAATTAAATTCGATTGGTCACCAAAAAGTTTTGATCTTTGAGTAATAGTTATTTTAACAAAAATAATTGGCTATATTTTCATAGAATGTCTATTCATTAGATATATGTAAACGCTTTCAAATGACATTTGAAAAATTATCTTAACTAAATGTTCATCATTCAGACACTGTCCTTTAAAGAAAAGTTTTATCCGCAAAGGAAATGAAGTTAGCTATCAGATGATTGCGAGCAGCGATTTATAAGAGATAGAGTTTACAACTCTATAATGTTAATGTATCTAGAAATCTATGAAAATTAAAAATATTCATACAGTTGTAATGTTCCCTTCACCGCTGAAGCCAATGAGTGAGCGATGGTGTAGAGTGCTCATTACATTGCACCAGTTTGTATAATGTTTTATAACTTATAATGTGTAATTTACTTATAGTTATTTTTTTATATTTGACTATCTCGTTATCTAATATCGAGCAAGCAGGTGTCATTTATTTATAATCTAAATTGTAATTTTTATTTAAAGTGTTTTATTTTGGATCCGATTCTGTCACCATACTTATTCAGTACTGCACTTTGTATGTGTAGGTTTTAAATTTCTCCATTATTATTCCATAAAGATGTTTTAAGCTTATAATTTATATTAAATAATATAATCGCTTGTATCTCATAACATGTGTGTATATTATCTCTAACAGGAACCACGAAATTAGAGTTAAGTAACTGGATGTGAAAGTACTGTCGACTGGTCTAGATTTAATAAAACAATTTATGGAATCCCTAATCAGGTGCATTATTTGTAAATAACAACATAATTCAGGTAAACTTAACACTTTAATTATTAATTAAAGTGTATTACTTAAAAAATAAAACAAAATAAAAATTAAAACCCTTTTATTTCCAGTTCCTTTATTACACAGTAAAGAAAACTATGTTGTACATATTTTGTTTATATTAGCTATAAAATTACAATAAAAATAATAAATTATGAAAAGTAAATATGTAGTTATGGAATACAATAAGAGTTGACTAATTATTTAAGTAGATAATTGTATAAAGTTTATATAGTATAAAATAAAATAATAGTAATAGTATGTACCTAACATTGGAGCCCCTCTCGGGTAAAGGCATCCTCTAGAGACGTCCATTCATCTCGGTTTTGAGCTATTTCATGTATGATGTACTACATAGTTATTTTCTTTACATCGTCCTCCCATCTTGTTACTGGTCTGTCTATGAGTAGTTTGCGGGATGGGCTTTTCCACATTGTGACTATTATATTACATAAAGTCAGGCTACAATGTTATAACAATATAAGTTAATCTTTGAATAGTTGAAAAGGTTTTAAAAAGTCCTGGGGTCATAACGATATCATATGTTTAAAAATCTGAAAATCTACATTATACTCGTATGTTAAATTACACAAGCAAAGAAAAGTCAAGGATGAAGAATTATTAATTTTAAAGAAGGCCTCGACTTCACTTATACATGTTATTTTTTTAACACAATAAAGAAAATTTAATTTTAAATCTTCTATACCTTGTTTTCCAAAGCAGAATTTTCTATAAACATTGGTATACTAATAACTAAAAAGTAATATTTAATTCGTTTTGTTATGGCACACTGGTGGGGGCATTCAACTCCTCCATTCACTGAAGATTATTAATATTCGTTCTCGACAAAACTTTAAGATGGTGAAACTTCTGAAACAGAAAAACAGAAATAATTATTTTATTGTGTATATTAATAGTGTTAACAAGTTTGGAAATTAGTTGGAGAATAGAAAATTGGTAAATTACAAGTTTTTGTTTTACAAATTATTTCTTAATATTAAAATATAAGGAGACTTACGTACTCGTATTAGCATCATGCGTAATAAAAAAGGAAATAAATCGTAACGGTACAATAACTTTCATTGTTTTTTATTACTACTTTCAGGCATATACACAATTTGCGAGCGCTGCCGACCTTGGAGGAGTAAACGCCTATTTTTAAGGAAGTGCTAATATTTGTACCTTTTCTGTAAGATTAACTAAATTTAATTTTAACTTGCAGGAGTGTGATGGATACTGGAATTAATATTAATATTAAATTCATTTTGGTGGTTTCGCTGTAGATTAAAGAGCTCCCAATCCGTGCAGAGACCTTAGCGTCAAGAGAGAATACCGACCTCGGATAATACAAAATTATAGCTTACGTAAGGTACTTAGTATTGTATGTATTTGTGTCACAATTACAACAATATTTTTCTATTTTTTTCTTCTAAATTAACCTCACTGAAGCATAATGTTTGGTAGTACTTCTTAAGATTATTACTTTCAAACAGATGCAGTGATTTTGTTACATTGGTTAGATTAGTTAGAGAGTTTATAAATTAATATTTTAAAAGTAATATTATTGTAATAAATATTTTTAATTGCAGCATCCAATCTGTATTCCCCATGTTCAGAGGAGTTTTATAATGAAGCGTATAAGTCACGGCTTTTTTTATTAAGGCGTATTAAAACTAGCCGACGGTGACAAATTAAGTGCTTTCTGTTTTACAACGTGCAACGACTTAAGAGATTTTTCAAACTTCCACGTGATGAAAATAAAGAGCTATAGATTTTATTATATGCATTTATGGATATGACATAAAAAATATATTATTTGTTAAAAATATCAGTTATGCGGAAAAAGTTATATAAACTAAGCTTTTATTTTTTTATTTCAATTGTACTTTACTTACACAAGTTGTCTATCCAATTCATAAAAAATCACGTTTATACATTAATATGTAGGTTCTTCTAGAATTTAACGATTTTTTTTTGTGTTAAAAAGGGAATTGTTGCGACTTAAAATAAAAATAAAAAAAAAAAAATTTTTCGTTCAACTAAACTGCATTCATTAAGCCACACTAACGAGATGAACCGGCAAAGTGATCCTTAACCCTTTTTACAGTCTGTGGTCGAGTTGAAACTGAAATGTCAAAGGACTTTAAATTAGCGAAACGATAAAGTATACCATGAAAAAAATCTAATTAGTGTCAACTGAACTTCAATAGGAGTTATGTAAATTTTTTTATAAAAACATAATTTTACACAAAAAAAACTTTTTATAAGTAAATGAAAAAATCAACAATATAATTTAAAATACATAGGAGATAAAAAAAAATTCAATAATGTGACATTAGTGGACGAGTTTTATTAGAGCACGTGAAATGACCTCCCGGTGACATAATTGATACTGTTTGTTTGTTCGGTTTAAAATATAGACGGAACTGATATTTTAATTTATACATAATAATCGAAAGTTACTTTGTCAAAGTTTTGTAATTTTCCAAAAATTTTTAATGCTTTTACGATTTTTCAAGATGTCTATTTTTACACAAATAACTAGTAATAACTTACTCTTATATATTTTATACTAAAAAGCTGTTTCAATTCATTACTATCAAAACACAAGATAATAAAAAGTTAATTAATACATTTGTAACCAGATTTTTCGTATTAAGTATTAAATATGTAAACTGATGTTTACATATTCAGTACGTTCATATGAATGTCTTTGACAGATTCTATGAAAATCTGGTTTCGGTAATATTTTGTTGGTATGTGAAAATATGGTTATTCTATGTTTATATATTTTATATCAATTAATTTATATGTTTTATATACTGATATATCTTTCTCCGTGTTATTTTAAAATAATAATGAAGAAAATATTTTAAAATCAAATTGTAACTTATTTTTTAATTTATATATATTTTTTGTAACGTAGATGATCATTTCGATTTGTTCAAGTTATAAATAACTTTTGTTCTTCTAAAATGTTCAAAATAATTATAATTTTGGTGATTTGTTAATTAATTAATTTATATATCATTATATTTAAGAAATTCAAGTAAATATAAATTATGTTTCTGAAATGCCACACACACCTAAAGTGTTTTGGTTGTATAATATACATATATAGAGATTTTGTAGTTTCAAACAAGCTACACTTTAAAAACGCGTTAATTGTTAAAAGTAAATTTAAATTTAAAGTTATCTTAATTATCACTTAAGAGAAACTTGTTAAAAGTTTTAGTTTAATGTATTTAGATTATTTCATAATATTAGAACGTTAAATTAAAATGTACCGCGTTTGTATAATGGTTGGTTGAGAATTAAGAGATTGTTTTAACGACATAGTTCTTAAAGGCGTAGTCATAGTCATAGTTTAAGAGCCTTCTGATTATTCTAAAATGTCTATGTCATTGGAATATCCGTCACCAGAATCACTGATAAGCGAAAATTGTCGATACGAATGGTCTCGTTACTGTCCATTGAATACATAAACCACACTGCAGATGTCTCTTCCAGTACCAACCTGCCGAGGTTAGGGGATGAATTAGTATTGGCAGCAATGTGCTTCCTATCAGAGCTCGTGTCCATTATAAACAGACGTATCTAGGTACATATTTATTACAATTCTATTACACAATGTTAAGAAATCTACATATACAATATATAAAGTACGTATATGTATGTATGTATGTATGTATTTATGCATGTATCTATAGGTATGATATATACGTTGCCTATATATTTTATTTTCTCTATTTACTCATTTTTTATATTTGTTCACAAAGTTTTTTTTTTGCACCTACATACCTTTCTCGTCAGTACATCCTAAGAGTGGCTGGTAAAACCTTTTTAGCATTAAGTAGGCCTTTTGTACATTTTTTCTTGTAAATTTTTCAAATAGGTATTAATTAAAATAAATAAATAAATAAATAAGACAACTATAATATAATAGAAATGAATTTACATCAAATTTACTAACTTATCGCAAGTTAAACTTTATTCATTTTATGAGACAGTTATTTTACTATTTCTACCTTGAACTGTTTAACGTATTTGTGTAATATTTAGCTATTTAATATCAAATAATAATGAAAGTATTTATAGTTTACGGTACTATTATTGTGCGCTTAATGTGAACATTTAAAATAAATTGAATCATCGGATACTGAATGGAAGCGTTTAAAGCAGAAAATATTTATTAATTAGGGTAAATGTGCGTTTATTATACGTATACTTTTTCAATTTCTTGGCTATATTTTATTACTGTAACACCAAATGAATTAATAGGTCAAAGAGACTGTAAAGTTTACGTCAACATTCTTAATAATATAATGTTTCTAACAAAAAGCTATGCGTCTTTCTTCTTCTTCTGTCTATTTGTGAGCTAATAACCCAGAAATAATGCACAAGTGAAAAAACTTTTGGGCCATGTCAAAGCTAAGATTGACGATCTGCTCTCACAGACTTCCTCCGCTGAAGTCTCAACAGTTCAAAACCTAGTTCTCAGGGACTTCAAAGAGCACAAAGCTGATTGGCTATGTTCACGTGCCACCGACAATGTGGGGAGATCTGTGTTTAACTTTGCTTTGGCAAATGGTCTGTCCTAGTTGGTCAAGACGTACACTCATCTATTAAAAGTGCAAAGCCACATGTCCTCTTTGTTATATCATCTGCTGACTACACATTCCGGAAAGTACCAGGTCACTGCCAAGGTGCCCCTAGCGTCCCCTGTTCATTGCCTGGTACGGAGTGCAGTGCTAATTTAAAGTCCGGCTCGTTTTTGTTTACGTCTCATTTTAGATGCATTGCTACAATTTTTTTTTATATTAAAAAAATACACACAAGTTAAGCTCATAAAACAGTATTACTTAATTTCTGAAGATACTCTCAAAAGTCACAGAAAAAATTCAGCCTTTTTTTGTTAATATGAGAGTTAAAGAAAATTGACCTCAATGCTTATATAGTATGGATTGTTTTGTGATATATCGGTTTTAACAAATTGCTCGCTTTATCGCGGTCTAGAGCATAAAATAATTTTGTATGACCGTTGTTTTACGACTTCAACCATTTAAGTCATTGACTTTTAATGGAAGGTTATTCGCGTTATAATTTTTTATAAGGACCCGCTACATTAATTTGAAAATAATCTTAACCATGAAAGAAATTAAAAAATAATTACTAATATCCTTTTCATTTTTTCTGTAACGCTATTTTAACATAGATTTCATTTATGAAAATATAAACTGGGGCTTTAAAGTGAGTTTCATAATACTATAATTTCTCTATAATTATCATTAATACTGAACATTATAATTATCTCGTTTAACCTTCTTACTTGTCTTTACTTACTACAAGAGTTTATTGAGAAGATGATTTTGGAAGAAAAATGTGTAGTCTAAAAGCGACCCACTTTTTCTCCCATTAAAATACTCTAAGATATAAAAGTAGGTACTTCATTTTACAAATGACACTAGTTCTCTTAGAACCTGACTATGTAAATATTGCGATATGTATTCTGTAAAAATAATAACAGATACTTACTTTAGTTGACTTCAATTTGGATAGGAAATTAAGCTGAAGACCAATTTAGTAATTTAGTTTTGTATTAATTTATTATTTTATTGATTGTATTGATTTTATATAGGATGTTAATTAATTGAAAATCTACTATATATCTAATACAATGTTAAACTTTTATTTCAAACTGATTTTCTATTCTCAAATCAAGGTTAATAAAAACTGCATTCACACTGTGATGTTGAAATGCTATCAAAAATTTCTCCCAATTTCGTCTACCGCGGAAGCTTTCAGGAATGCAGCACTGAATTAGTAATACCAACAAATGGACGAAGTATGATGTTCTACTTACTTACTTAGCTTCAGGCTATATCCCTTGCGGCGTAGCCAGAGATTATTATGTTCTTCTTACATATTATCTTATTACTTCAATATTTTATTTATATAATGAACCTTGAATTTATTATATTAGTTATCAGAAAATATATTTCATTTAAAAACGTCAATAAAATTGACATCCCACCATTATATCAAATAAATGCTAGTTTATCAAGGCGACAAATTTATATTTATATAAAAGTATTATATTCGATGTAAAAATATGCAATAATCTCAACGAATCGCCGCATTATTAATATGTTAGAAAACATCACTTTGGAGGTATTCAGTTTTAAAATTAGATAAATAGAACTTTCATCATAGACGACTAATTAAATCTGAAATATCAGAATCAAAAGTTTATTAGACGAACGTTGCTTTTTATTGCTTATTATTAGAATTGTTGAAACTAGATTTTATATTAAATTTAATTTATTAAATAAATTAAGAAAACCATTTAGTTTTCTGGTGAACTGTTAGTTAACTTTTGTTACATTGGTTGACTCGAAACTCACAATTCGGTAAATTATTACATCTTTAACCTATATTATATTATGAAAGACAATTTCTGAAAAATCCAGATTTGTTTAGTTTCATTCTATTCGAAGACTTTTTTTACACATTGCTTTTATGAAACAACACACGGCAAAAACTTCATGGATTCCTATTATTATTTTGAAATTTTCTATTGTATCGCCTATTGTATTGGATAGTCCATTACCATAGAGTCACAGTCATAATTGGAAAAAAATGAGAAAAAATAATATTCAAGTAGACAGTTGTATGAAAAGAAGATCGTAATAACTATTAATATTGAATACATTTACAATTATAACAACAATGTTAATAATCAAAACAATTGGAATATCCATATAAAATAGTTTCTAATATTTAGCGTTCACGCGTGGGACCATTCCAGTCAAGATTGCTCCAACACTAGTTTAACACGATTACACTTCAGGTAGGAGTTTGGAGGTTTGGAACAAAACACTACAATAAAAGCTTTCGTATGAATGTTTGACCTCGAATGAGTTATTGATTAGTAATATCCAAGAGCTATTGGACTTAAAAAGTTTGTAGTGGAGAAGTTCGGCATTTTTGAACATTTAATATACACTCGTATAACATTCATATAATTTATATATAATACTTTTTTTAATATACTCAAATTATACATTTTTTAAAATTTAGATTGGCTTTTTGGAATATAATTTCTTGTATCTCATAACATGTATGTATATTATCACCAACAGAACCAGGATGTTAGAGCTTTGTAGCCGGAAGTCAAAGCACAATCGGCTAAATGGTTGACTTAATATGAACACAAGGAATGGAGTCTTTTATTAAACTCGGCTTAATTGTATTAGTATACGGAAACGATATGAAGGTTACTGTAAAAGCTATTAAAAACTATTGTATATAATATTTCTATTCTGTTTTTCTGTTGCAATATTATTTTATAAGAAAGTTATTCCTACTATAGTAGCGGTCCGTGAAAGATTACTTAGGTATTCTAGACCGAGCACGCGTAACATTAATTTTAATAAATGTTTTATTTCTTTGGTTATCTCTAGGAAAATTATTATTTTTGTTTTCTTACTTTATTCTAAATAACTCTTATACTCATTGACTAAAACAAAGCACATCCTCTGTTCTTTAATCTACAGACTTAAAACACATACTAATTACTTCGTAACCATTTTGAATTTACATCCCCAAATAACACTTTTCGGGTTCATACTAAAACTCTTCATACAATCATGACATAAAAAAGTTCAGTGACAAAGTTGTGAGTACATTGTACTTGCTCTGTCACGTGGCTACGTATGTATCTCTTCTCGTTATCGTGTCGTTGTAAAACACCTTAAGTCTGATGAAGGGGGAGATTTATTAAGAGTACTACACTGGAAAAACTTGCTAAGTATCCAATTAGTAAATCGGGTACCTTATATATAATGTAAAAGTATTTTCTCTTGTAATTTTAAATTATAACTTAAACATGACATTGATAGTTATTTAATAAAATATAATACCAATTATATATTTAATATATTTTTATTATTTCCAGCTTTAAAAAGTAAACAATACAAACAAAATAAAATGGTTTCACAGAGAAACTTGGTTGTTAATTTCTTTGATTTTTTTCTCATGAAACGGGAAATTGAACATTTTTACGGAACAAATGCAATAAAGTGGTGTTTGTTGGTATTTTATTTATAGGTGTGGATTCAGTAGAGAAAGGTTTCTTATTGAACTTTTCGATTTTGAAGCTTAAGCAAGTACATTGTTGCTTTGTTCTTAGTCCTCTATCTATTGCAATCCTTTTTTATCACTAAGTTAGTGATAGTTTTAAAGCACAATAAATGCAAGCACTATATGAACACTAATGAAGAAGACTATCCTCTATTCTCTTAATTTATTAATAGGATATACGATTACCATTTTTCCTGAAAGAAACTCATTAACAAATAATAAATATTTAGCAGTACATAACATCAGAGAACTTTGTTCTCGCGTTCAATAATATTAATAACTCTCTGCAAACAAATCTTAAGATGGCAATAAAATGTGAAATAAAAACTTTGCCATCGATAACTTATAACATAAACTGTATTTACAAGTTTGGATAATCGGACGGAAAATTAAGTACATCCTTTTATGACCTCAACAAGACTTATTTCTTGTCGGAAATCTTGATAAAGATCTTTTTATCCATACTAAGCTTAGCTTTTAATGTTCAACAATAAACAGATTTAACGTCATCTTTTTTCGGTACATTTCTTAATAATTTTAAAGGCAACAGACTACTCTGTTGCCTTTATGCTAATGTATGCTTTCTTTGTAATTGATAAAGCTGTTCTAGATGATGATGGAAAAAAAAACAGCATATTATGAAAAAAAAACTGAAATATAATCTCTTTGCTCAAAATAGATTAGCAGGGTTAGTAAAGATTGACACCTTTTTTCATTTATTGGCTGTGGCTCGACTTGCTGTTTGAGTATCAAATAAAGCACATTAATCAGCAGTACTATACAGCAATAAATACTACGAATTACACCGCAATAATAAATCATAATGTTGGGTAGCTTTAAACAATATTTTTAATATAAGATTTATTATTTTATTATCATATTCAAAGTTGTGGCGCACGTATGAAATTAATACTTTTGTCCTAACTTAATACGCCTTGAAAAACATTTTTATACTGACTGAGCGTTAACGACTGCCAGATCCTAATCCTAATCCTCAATGGAGAAGCTGTTTGTCTGTTTGTTATCTAAACTTAAACTATATCTAATAATTTTTATTAATCTGAAACACCAGAAGAATATTTCAACATTAAATTGAATATCAGAGGCAATGCATACAAATATGCATGCATTTTGTTTTGGCTAGCTAAAGATTTTTTTTTAATAACAGAAAAAAATCATACCGAGAAACAATTTGTCGCTGAATTTCATCACAGACTTCTTTATTAGTAAAATTATTTCATTTGCATTGAGTGTTATTTATTGTAATTTTTACTTTATTTACGTTTCAGTAATCATTGACTTAAAATTTATTAAGATTTAACTCAAATAAATATATTTAGTATTTTTTTATATTACATTTTCATGTTATTACATTGTCATATTTTTTCTTATTATTTTGTAAGTAACTGAAACCAAATAATAAAGTATTATTAACTTAAAATTTATTGCTTTATAAATGTTTTCTGAATTCCTTAAAATTGAGTGAAACCAATCCTCTTGTGATCTTTTCAAGAATCTTTTGGAAATAAGCCACCGCGGCTTATTCGTCCTGAAATATTTTAATCCAAAGTACGTATTTTATGTGTAAAAATAAAACTAATTAGTAACGTTTAAAAAAATATGTTGTAAATAAATAGAATAAATGATATAACATTCTGACAGATAGTAGTGTCATAACATGTATGTTTACATAAAATGAACAGGACTAATTGCAAAACAGTCTGTGGCTTCGAAAAAATTTTAGCATTATTATACTTTCTTTATGAAATATCGACCGACCAAGTGTTTAACGTTTATGAAGAAAACTTTAAAGCATCTTGTAGAGTGAAGCTTTCTCTTCAGTCGCTCTTAAAGGACGTCTCTCGATTAGTATGACCAGAAGTGAACTTATTTAATCAGTTGCAAGAGACAGCTTTATCAAACACTAACTGAAGTAAAAAATAACTTGATTATTTATTAATATTCATTGAATTACTTTTTGTCTTGACATAGAAATGTTAATACAATTTTCTATACTATTCAACATAGCATTTACTAAATGTTTGTTTTTAATCTAAACATGAACTTAAAAAAACTTTAAAAAACTTAATATATTCTTTTTTTTTTTGCGAAATGTAATCGAAATCGAAATATAATTTTGTTAATAAAATTAATTACTTAATTATTCGAAACATAACTTTGTTACTAAAATAATCATATATATTTTATACATTTATATTTAGTTTCAAAGTGAGTTACATCAAAGTGTCTGCAACTAGGATTACAATATCTTTAACTGTCGATTAATCATTTAACAGAACTCAGTCTTCAAAAACGTAGTACCCCTTCGAATTGGACATTATTAATAGTCGTTCCTGATCAAGCTCCAAGATGGTCAAACTCCTTTTATTATAATACCTGAAAAAATAACACGTTCTACTAATAGTATGTATTTATTTTATATATAAAGATATATCTTATAGTGTAATAGCAAATGGAATATAAATAAAAATTACTTTCACCGTAGAGATTATTTAGCATAATTAGTTTTGAAACACATAGTCAGCTAAAACTTATATTGTCTCACAACCTACATATTTTACAATTTTTTTTTATATAATAGTAATCAAACATATCTTCACGGACAGAAGTATTTATTAAATCTATAAAAGTACTTCCACTGGTCATGGTAAAGTGTTACGTGAGAATAATATTTATTAAGTTGTTTTAATTTACAGTAACAAAAAACTGTACTTGATAAAAGATTTTATAAGAATACATTATTATACAATGTTGTGTGAATATATTCATAAGAGAAATAAACCATTTTTTTCTATGAGTAATATTGTATACAAAACAAAAACATATTTAATCACTCATGGTCAAAGAAATTTTTTGAAATCAAACTTCTTTAGAATCGTTATGATTTGAAACTCGATGTAACGAAAACATGCGTCACGATAATTAAACAAACATAAATGTATGAGGAAATGAAATAGAAGACATATTGCCCACTGTTGTTATCACCATAACTGATGTCACCACACCTAATCGTCAATTTTTCAACTTAAATGAGGCATATATTGATGTTGTTATTGTTTAAAACCTACGATAGATAGCGTTGACACCTTTGTATAATTGTTAGTTGAGGTAAGTTTTTTAACATAATATAAGCAGGTTTATATAAAAATACAAATATTTTACATTTGTATATTAAATATTTTTTAAGATTGGTAAAAAATAACACATTTATTCTAATAGTTGCGATATCCACCCTAATCTCTCGAAAATTATTTATCTGAAGTTTCACTTCTGCCCTGTGTGAATTGCACACACATTATTTTTTATGTGATAACTTTCTTTTAAGCTATCGATCCAAAAACTTTACCATTGACTAATGGTTCAATTTCAACTGCTTTTATAAATTTAAGATAAGGGAAAATCAATCGTATTAAGGTTTTGTCAAATCTATGCATTTTAGATAAATTATTAAAAATAGAATTAGAAATAATATTTATTATTATAATATTATTTTATTGATATATGTTATTCATTCTACTGAGAATAAATATCACGACTTGGAAATGTAAATTGTCATTTGGAAAATTACATTAAATTCAACTTGTCTTTATTACACTATACTAATCACTGGTGAAAAAAATAAAATAACATTTTTATGTTAAAGGCTTATTGCTTTAAAAAATTTAAATACTCGTAAGTTACTGTTATCTTAGTTTCGTCACTTGATTTTATTGATAATGTTAACATTAAATCTTTTTATAAAATGTATAAAATGTTTGCTTAATTGCTGGACATTATAATAGTTATAATATTTAACAAAGCTTCCATAATTATAGTTAATAACATTAATAAGAATTTTCAAAACTCATCTGTGAAACAAGTGACAGGAAAGTTATTATTAAGTTAGTTAAGTAAAGTAATATTTTATAATTTTAGTTAAATTTTTTGTAAATTGTGTGAATTGTTTGTGAATTGTGTGGTCTATCAATATTTCGAGACAAAATATTCTATAAACCTGTATATTGCATCGCATTTGGTTTAAAAGCAGCTCAGCAACGTTAAACTCCAAGGTCCATGAATATTTATGAACCATGGCCAGATTTGATGTTTTGATTTGATATGAGAAAGGCTTTGTGTGAGAATATTCAAAGAATTCGCAAACATTAAAAAATATTCAAATTATTATTTTAAAATATTCCGATAAATTTATTTTCAATAAAATAAAACTTCTTAATCTTTAGCATAATGAATATAAGTACTTTTTTAATGTATGATTATGATTATAAGGATTTAAATAATAAATTAATGAGAAAAAAAACTATTTTTATTTATAATTAAAAAATCAAATAACGTTTGAGGAAGTAATAAAAAACGAAGGATGTGTTAACATTTTTAGCTTCTTTCTGTAAGATTTGTTAAATTTAATTTTAACGTGGGATGGAGACTGGAATTAATATTAATATTAAATTCATTTCGGCGGTTTCGCTGTAGATTAAAGAACTCTCAATCCCCGCAGTGACTTTAGAGTCCAGAAAGGTAAATCTCCTTGGATATTACAAATTATAGTTTGCGTAAGGTACTTATTCTATATATTTGGGTCAAAATTATCACAATATTCATATATTTTTTCTTGTAAATAAACGTCACTGAAGCATAAATAGCGGTAGTACTTTTCAAGATTAATACTTTCAAAGGGACGCAGTGACTTTGTTACATTATTTAGATTAATTAAATACTTTATAAATTAATATTTCACAAGTAATATTATTGTAATAAATATTTTTAATTGCCGGAATACAGATTGGATATCTGTATTCCGCATGTTCAGAGGAGTTTTATAATGAAGCGTACAAGTCACGGCGTTTTTAGAACTCACCGACGGTGAAAATTTAGTGATTTTTCAAACTTCTACGTGAGAAAAATATGGGGCTATAGATTTTTCTTATATGCAATTACATGCACAACATGCACAAAAAACATAGATTATTTGTTCAAAAGAACAAAAATGCGAACAAAAATGTTGTATTAACTGAACTCAAATTTTTTATCTTAAATTTGTTTTAATTATGCAAATTGCAGCATTTAACGATAATTTCTTGTGTTAAAATTTGAAAATTTTTCAAGCCACACTAACGAGGAAAATAAGCCTCTGTCCTTTTATGGGCTGTGGTCGAGTTAAAATTAAAACCTCAATGAAATTGAACTTTAAATTAGTGAAACGATAGTTTACCATAAAAACATTGTAATTAGTGTCGGTTGAACTTTAAATAAGAGTTAGGTACATATTTTTAGTACAATATAATTTTACAAAAAATAACCTAATAGAATATCAATAATTTTATTTTAATATACATATTAAATATAACAAAATGATATAAAACATTAGAAACTAAAAAAGAAGGTTTATTTAACACTTAACAGTTTGTAGCCCGCGGCGAGAACGGCTTGAATGCTCTCGTCTCATACTCGTTGCCTGCCTATACCTGCAGTGGAAGCGGTAACGAGGTGCATTCAGCGCCTCCTTTGAATATCGACTGCCGTTATCACCCGCGGCGGTGGACACGATTTGTGACTGTGAGGGACATTAGTGGATAAGCTTTGTTAGAGCATTTCAAATGACATCCTGATAACACAATTGATACTGTTTGTTGAGTTTTTAAAGATGCCTAATTTTTATTTTCAATATTTTCTTTTTTGGTTGATTTCTATGATACAATAACTGGTATTAACTCACACTTGTCCCTATTATAATATATTTTATACCAAATAAGTGTTTTTAGTAGGTTTCCGTTGGTATGTGAATATATGGTTATTATTTTATTATAATGTTTCTACAAATATATCTTAGTTCCGTGTTATATTTAAAAAATGTAGGCTTGGGTGAGAATATATTTGAAATCAAGTAAAAAAATTAATTTTTATATATTTTGTAACGTTATTTCAATTTGTTCAAGTTATATTGTTTATTCTTAATGGAGGGTTCAGTTTAATTAGTTATTTTATATTAATAAATATATATGTATATATACATATAATTAGATCATGTAGTTTTTTCTAACAAACTAAACATTAAAATACTTCTTTAATCGAACTTACATTAAATTATATAACTATTATATTTACTAAAAGAGTACAAGCTTTATCGCTATTTAAATGGAAAATAATATATGTATGTTATATATTTACACCAAAGCGTTTAGTATTATGATAAATATATGTATGTAGATATAGGATGTTAAATATCATAACTGAGACGGCATTTTAATAAAATACGAAGGAACCCTGATCAATGCATCTCGCGTGACAATTAAGAAGAGCTCAGAACGCGTAAATTGTTGAAAGTAGAGTTTGATATTACATTTAAATTTAAAATCATCTTAATTGCTCCTTAAGACAAACTTGTTAAAAGTTTCCTCTTAATGTATTCTGATTGTTTCATTATATTAGATCGTCAAGTTGAAATGTACCGCGTTTATATAACGGTTGGTTGAGAATTAAGATATTGCTCTTCTATTACTAATATTGATACTATTTTAACAATAGGGACTATGATTAATACAAAATGACTTTATCATTTGATTATCCAATCACCAGAATCACTGATAAAAGAAAATGGTCGATACGAATGATCTCGTTACTCTCCATAGAATATATAAAGCACCTGCATATGTCTCTTCCAGAACCAAACTGCCGAGATTAGAGGATCAATGAATTGGCTTATCTAGTCTAGTAACATGTTTATTATAGTTATATCAGCAATAATAAAATAATTATATAATAGTAATAAAAATAATAAAAATGTAATATGTAACATGAACGAATGCGACGTTGGGGACCGCCAACCAACACGCCATGTTCCGAACGGCGGGAGGTGGAGGACGGACCTACAAATAGCTACGTGGAATGTAAGAGGAGGAATAGACAGAAGATGAATGAATTATTAGATGTGATGGATGATAAGGATCTGGATGTTATTTGTGTGTCTGAGGCCAAGCGAAAAGGCAACGATACAACCGATTTACCTGGCAACCGGGTCGCTTTCTGGGCTGGGGTTCCAGAGGGTGAGCGAGGTTGCCAAGGTGTAGGCGTGTTGTTGTCTTCTCGAATGGTTAATGCAATGGTAGAACACAAGGCCATCAACCCGAGGCTTCTTGGGGTCGCTTTAAGCTGGGGATAACAAGAGTATTCTTGTTGGCCGTTTACGCGCCAGTATCCTCAGCTCCAGTGGGCGAGCTCAAGGAATTTTGGGAGAGTGTAAGGGATGTTCTAAGTAGTGTCAGAAATAATGAAAAATTGATAGTATGTGGAGATATGAATGGATGGGTTTGCACCGCGCGAAGTGGTTACGAAAGCGTGCTAGGCAAGTACGGTGATAAGAGAGTAAATGAGGCTGGAAAGCTGATTTTGGAATTTTGTAAGGAGAAAAATTTGTTTCTGGCAAACACGATGTTTGATCACAAACAAATTCACATGTACACATGGGAGCGAGCGGAAGAAAGAAGTATGATTGATTCCTAGTGGATCAATCATGATAATCAATCAATAGTGAAAGGCAAAGGTTCACAGATAGACTGTGCAAGCTATAGGGCTATTAGTTTGATTAGCTTGGGTGATAAAGTTTATGTTAATATATCAGCGAGAAGAATGCAAGAGAGATCTGAAAGGCTGTTGTGGGAGACCCAAGGAGGTTTTAGACCTGGAAGAGGGTTTATAGGCTAGATCTTTTTCCTCCGCAAGATCACGAAAAAGTTTTTGGCCCTAAACCAAAAGGTTTTCTGTGCTTTTGTGGATTTGGAAAAGGCGTTTGACAGGGTTGTGAGGAAGAAATTATGGGAGATACTGCCCCGATACAAGGTGAGCCAACCCTTGCTACAGGCTGTAAAGTCTCATTACAGAGATCTCTCAGCCTGTGTGCGAGTAGGCGCTGCAATGTCGCCCTGGTTTGACATCCAATCGGGTGTTATGTTATGTGTTATGCTATGTCAGCTTGGTTGTTCAATTTGTATTAGGATAGTGGTCTCCAAGCCGTGAAAGACAGTGACATGGGAGTGAAAGTAGGTGACCTTAAGGTCAATTGCTTGCTTTATGCAGATAATGCAGTGCTCATTGCATCATCAGAATGCGAATGAATTTGCAGGCATTGGTCACCACTCTGAAAGATGGGTGTGAAAATAATGGTCTAAACCTGAATGCAGATAAGACGAAGGTTCTGATATTTGAAAGAAATGAAGAACAGAGAAAGTAAGATCAACGTGAATGGTAAGATAATAGAACAAGTGAATGAAGTGGTATATTTGGGAAGTATGTTTAGCCGAGACGGAAGATATGAAATGAATGTGGAAAGGCGTATTGCTGCCGGTAACAGAGTTAACGGTGCTTTGGCTGCATCGTTGAGACGGCGAAACGTAAGCAAAGCTGCACGTTTGGCTGTACACAATGCGGTTTTGCTACCGACGCTCTTATACGTTAGCCAAACGTGGGTAACACAGAAGAAGAATGTAAGAAAGATGAATGCTGTGGAGATGCGATCTCTTCGCCGAATATGCGGAGTCAGTTGAGGTGACCGAATCCGCAATGAAAAGATCCACAGAATGGCAGATACTAGCGAAGATGTCACGGTGAGAATGAAGAAGAACGTGTTCAGGTGGTTTGGGCGCGTCGAGCGAATGAGTGATGAAAGAATGGTAAAAAAGATTTATACAGGAAAAGTGAGCGGTAAGAGAAACAGGGGGAGGCCTCGAGTGACCTTCGAAAAAACTGTATCTATGATACTGGAGGAAGGTCACGTAAAAAGCAGGACGACCCCCCGGAGGGCATGTATGAAGAGGTTGATGTCTGTGGCCGAGGCGAAAGAGGTATGCAGGGAGCAGCGTAGTGTAGCGTTTGGCGCTCCGTCGTCTCTGGCTACTCCGCAAGGGACGTGAAGGTAAGTATGTAAGTAAGTATATAATAGTAATGAGTTGCGGTCAGCTCTCACTAACTTTATCACGTTCCAAAGTATCTTATCTTTTATCCTTTATGATGTAGTTAATTTTTGACTTCTGTCTTTTTAAATACTTTAACTTTTAATGTACTTATGTAAAATTTTTCTATTTAATATCAAATAATATCCAAAGTTTATGTATAATTTACATAACTATTATTATTTTTTTACACAGTTATAATATTCAATATATTACTAATAAATCAACTAGTACTAATGGCCACATTTAAAACAGACCAATTAATATTAGTGCATTGAGAAAAATCTTGCAATTGTAAATATACTTATTGGATTATATATCTCTTGGCTATGCCTTATTACTGTACCACTAAATTTATCTATGAGGCTAGTTATTCTCATCTTAAATAAGTTCGATCTGGAAAACATGAGTGATAATTGGTTTAAGAAAATTACGTGATATCAATAAAGCAAATATAAAAAAAAAAATATATTTAAGTCTATGATAATTATGTAATATTATTGCAATAGTTTAAAAAAATTTGGAAAGTTACTTAAATAATTGTAAGTTTTGATAAAATATGTCAGTTTTATGAATATATTTTAATTTTAACTCTAACAAAATCTCCGAAACTGTCTGTCCGATTAACTTAAAATTTTACATAGTTACTGCTTTTGTGATGTCCACTAAGAACGGCTTTTACGGAATTCCTATCCCAACATATTTCAACTTTGTGTATTTCGCCAAGTTTGAAACCTGTAGGAGCTAACACTTAACGCGGGGGTAAGAGAGTAAGCTAGTATATTATATATAAGAACATTATGCTCTGTCATCAGTCACTCAGTACCTTGTTTCTGTTAATAGTCTGGTCACGAACATTGAACGTTGCTCCTACAAATAAATAACACTCATTTGAAACTTTTACACAAATAAACAAACTTAAATTACGAAGTAGGGATTGTTTAAAATTCAAACGGTACAAAATACCTATCTATTTCGGTCTAATTTACAATAAAGTATTATATATTTTTTTAATCAGCACACGTGATTAAGTACAGTAATAAATGTGTTTTCTTTTGAAATCATATAATTTTTTTTTTTGAGAACAGTTTTGCCAAAAATATGGTATATTTAAACAAAAAAAATGTATTTTAAACTTTGCAATAAAGTTAGAAGTTTCTTGTAATTTCTTCAAGTGCTTCTCTTTAAAAGTAAAAGATAACATAAAATATTATTTTGAAAAGCTCCAAATCCGTTACCAACATTATTAACACAGGAACACTAAATTAGTTAGTGTCGAGTTTACTGAAAATTGTAATGTAAATCTTACTATGACACATGCACTGACGAACATTATACAATATAACTACTACAACTTTAAATACAGAACTCATAAATAATGTAGCAACAGTATTTTAATAAAAAGTTATATGTATAGATGTAATAGTCAGTCAATTAGTCTGAATGCTACAATCGCATTTTATGTTAAATATACATACCTCCGACTCCCGAAAGATGTGTGTCAAATAAAGTAAAAACATTAATAAATTAATCTCTTAAGATGCTTAACACTTTACAGCATTTGTATAACAATTAATGATATATTATAATAAGACATTTAAATATAATATTATTTAGTCATATTCTAAACTCGGTTTTGCCGGCGACTTCCTTTGTTCCTCGTCGATTCAAATAAAATGACATCACCAATTATATAAATTCAAAAGTTTAACGATTCATAATATATTACGAATAAAACCAGATGATTGTTTGAAAACAATAAATAATAATAAATAATAATAATAGTCCATGTCAAAGTATTTTTTCTATACTTTAATTTACAACAACTTGATAAATATTATTCCCACACGTCACTTAACCATGACGGTGAAAGTACTTTTAATTGTTTATTAAATACTTCTGAATGTCAGTGAAGATGTGATTAACGACTTAGTTATAAAAAAAAATTACTAAATATATATATATATATATTGTGTGACACTACAACTTTTAGTTGCCTGTCTTTTTGTAAATTATTTATGCTCAGTAATCTCAACGATACAGTTGATTAATATCATTTAACTTCCGTTTCCTATTAAACAATAAAATGTACCTTGATACATCAATGTGTTTTATTGCAATAAAAAGTATTATTTATTCAGGTAATAATAGAACATTGATGTTGCAAAAAAAAAATTACAGGTAGGGTTGTTGAAAGTCACAGGTCTGTAATATTTATGAGTATTTATACCTTTTTTTAGACTCAGTAATTTAATAAGTATCGTAGATTTGTAGATGATTTTTTTTTAAATTTAAGATGTCATTAAGGTGGGATGATTTCTTACAACCCTTTCTCTTATTTTTAAATCACCTTTGATCGTTCATTGTTACTGGATTTTTAATAATATATTAAGTACCGAAGAGTAGCTTGAAAAATCAGAGTTTTCTTAAAAGGGCAGTGTCTCATTGATGACAAGTTGATAAAGATAATTTTTCATGTGTAACAAACTGTAGTTCAGTGTTATAAGTCTAATGGATTATAAGAGGACCTTTTAATGAAAAATGAAGAAAATTGTCTCAATGCATCTTTGATCAATTGTTAAAAGTAGAGTTTGAAATGTTAACGGCGGCGTATGCGTTGGAGTCGTAATGGTAAATTTAAATTTAAAGTCATCTTAATCGCCTCTTTAAAGAATCTTGTTAAAAGTCTCCACTTCTATTCCTTATATTAGAACGTTAACTAGAAATGTACCGCGGTTGTATAACGCTTGGTTGAGAATTAAGATATGATTTTTCTTCTACTTAGTTTAACACTATTAATAGCGAGGATTTATCGTATTCAGAGCAATAGTCTAAGAGCCTCATTATTATTCCAAGTGTATCATTTGAATTTCTCAACATAATCAATAATAAACGAAAATTGTCGATACGAATGGTCTCGTTACTCTCCATTGAATAGATAGCCCCGCAAATAGCTGTTCCAGTACCAACCTGCCGAGATTATAGGATATGTTAATATTGGCAGCAATGTGCTTCCTGTCCATTATTAACAAATATCTAGTTACATGTTTATGATATTTATAACACAATGATAAGACAATTATATGATTGAAGTGAGGGCTTAGAGTTTTAGCAGATCCTTGTAATGTTGAAGTTACCAAGTGACAATTGATTTAAATGGTTTATATTAAGTCAAAATATCAAATTATATTTTATTAGTAAAATACACTATAAGTATAAAAAACGAATTACAGTAAATTAAAATTGCATATGTTTTTCGATAGTAAAAAAAGGTAAATTATTTTTTTAAAAATCACATCATTCATATGCAATCCTACATTATTCAGGCATTGCTGCAATGTAGAGCGGAAATTTTCGATAACAACTTTACATATTTTGTTGAAATGTTTTGGATTTCTGTGTGAATGCGATCCTTTAGTTCTTCAAGAGTTAGTTTTGGTTAGTCTGGGTTTGTGTCGTAAACTTTATCCTTAAGATATCCCCAAAGAAAAAAATCCATTGGGTATAGACCCGGCTACGAGGCGGTCATTTAATGCCCCCTCTTTCCAATATCACTTTTGGGACAAAAATGTCTCGACCTGTCCTTAACGAGTCATTACTTGTATGAAAAGGCTCCATCTTGCTAAAACCATGAGTGTTGATTAAAACCAGCATAATCCTAAAGCAAAAAAGTTTTGTAACATGGAGATATACCGCTCGGAATTCACCATAACCGCACGTCCTCTTGAGTCTTCAAAAAAGCATGGACCAATAATGCCTTATGCTGGTAAAGCATACTGTGACTTTGGGTGACTGCAAGGGTTTTTGATGCTTTAATTTCAGATTAGCATCACTCCAATAACGACAATTTTGTCTATTAACATGCCCGTGTAGGTGGAAGTGTCGCAGAATCGTTATCTCGATTGTACTCGCGTTCACAAAACGTTGACTACCGCTGAACGACGCCATGGTACTTAATTCCCGCTCTTGTAATGCGTAACCCCCCCCCCCCTCCATCCTCCGCCGCTGCTAGACGCGGCAACCGATTAAAATGTAAACGGACTGTTCTGTCCATCCTGTATAAATAATTAAATATGTAATAATAATATTCTTGCAATAGTGACAGCAAAACAATAAATAATACTTAGGTAGATATAATTATTGTATTTACATAAGTATTCTATAATTTAATTTAATATTATATAATTTAATTATTTAACTATAAGGTTTTGTTATAATTATTAAATTAAGAATAGGGATAACAAAAAGATTTCAAACATTTATACAAAAATGGAATGTAAAATTTATTATCAAAAGCTAGTCTATTAATAATTATTTTAGATGAAAATATTTTAGTTATGTAAACATATTTTTATTTTTAACTTTCAACAAAACAATAATAATATTGTTCTGACATGAATTACTCGACCCCTAGTTTCTGTTAATAGTCTGTCACGGAACACTAAATGTCAGTCCTACATATAAATAGTATTCATTTGAAACTTTTTAGACAAATAAACAATATTAATTTACGAAGTAGGGATTGTCTAAATTTAAAACGGCATAAATTTCCATTTATTCGGGTCTAATATGCAATAGAGTACTATAACATATGTTAATCAGATCATGAAATTAAATATATCAAAGTGTTATCGTTCAAAATTTACAATTTCTGTAAAAAATAATTTACTAATTTTGAAATAATTTCAATATAATTATATTTTTCTCGAGAGCATTTTCCTCCTAAATAGGTATTTCACGAAATGTCAAGAAATTCGCCCGGTTAAAATTATTTGTGTAATATATATCGGTCTAGTTTTAATGTCTTTGTATGTGTTAATCTAGGTAATATAATATTATTTATTATAAGCATAATTACATAATTAGCCGTTCTGTTTTTCTTTTGTTAGTTTTTGAATTAGAAGCAAATAAATATATATAGCAGATATCAATTTTGATGAAGCATATGCTATATTCTTATCTGATAAGGAACATCATTAATTCATTACATAATATGAAAAATTTCTTAAAGAAGGTTCGCTTTTATTATAGTTTCAATGAGAAATGATTTGAAAATAAATAACAAGAAGAAGAGAGAATCTACATACATAATCAAATGAAGAACTTTAATTAAATAAATTCTATTTTTTCATAATGCATAAAATAACTAAAGAAAATATTAATTTAGTAGAATCCGTTGAATAAAATAAAAATATATTATTAAGATACGAACAAATAATGCAAAAAAATAAATACTTTGCACTAATTTCTGTTCTTTAGTTTCTAAGACAGCTTCATTTTATTAAGTATTTTAATTGGATTTTAGATTGGTCAATTTAATTTAAATTAATTGTATTATGATAAAACAAATGAGCGATAATAGGAATGGTTAAATTATATAAGTTTATATAATATTTCTATTAATATATTAGTAACAAATCTATTAATATATTAGTAAATTGTAGAGTACATTCCATCATCTTATGTTAAACAATATTAATGGTCTTTCTGAGACAGATTACAAGATGGCGTGGCGTAACTTACGGTTCGAAAACTTTACGATCGATTAATTGTTTTGCTTCAACTGCCTCAATATTTTAGATACAAAAAAAACACCAGATCGTTTTATATCTTTGATACATCTGTCTATTGTAGACAAGTTACATTGAATTCTTTTATTTAGTTTTAAATAATTTAAACAGTTATTCTTGACACATTTCTTTTAATACAATATAAATGCTATTATTATTTTCTCTTATAAATACATTAGGTTGCAGATGTACATTATTAGTTTAAAAATTTGTCAGGCGGCAATCTAGCATACTAACATTATAATAAAGTAACACTTCGTCCCTTTTGAGGGTATGTTTCTTTATTGTATATTCTGACATTTAGGGGAGCCTAAATGTTATTCATCAATTAATATAATCAGAGGTGGGTAAAGTTCAAAGTTCATTCACAAAATACCAGAAAGTTAACTTTTATAATTAATAAAACGTTATTGTTGAAAGGATTGTTTAAAGCAGGTTAAAGTTATAGCAGGTTCGAGTCTTGTTCCTAATTGTATATTTTATAAAGAAAAATGTGGCTTCAGAATAGTTTACAGCTAAGAATCATTATATGATTAGTCTATTTTATAATAAAGTATAATTTTAGTGATATGGTACTTTCAGCATTTTATCATCAAGAGAAACTATTAAAAAAGATTAAAAGCGAACAAAAATAATGTTCTGTTTATTAAACAGGTTGCAAAAAAGTTTAAATGTTTATTTGAACTATTTGAATAAGAAATGTATAAAAAAGCAAATAAAAAACTTACTGAAACCTGAATTTAAATCTTTAGGTTCTTTCTTTAAACATTAATAAATATTTGTGTGTTTTGTGAAAAAAAGAGAATGACCCTTATCTAGTCTAGATACATTGGATATTCTCTGACTACATCTTCGTTATTTAACTAAACATAATACAGTTTGTAGCATCACAATGTTTCATATAATACTTGTCAAGTTGAAATGCATTTGCTAATTACCAAAAATAATTAAATCTAGTCAGACTAAGAAGATCTACAGCGAAAGATTGATAAGTATTAGGATAGTCTTATAAAAAGGTAGGAAGACAATCTGAAATATAATTTCAATACTTTCTCGAATCAATTCATTTAACCGATTCAGTCAATAATAATTGTTGCCGCATAATCAGCTCTGCCTATCAAGTCAGAATTATTGTAATTTTGCATTTGTTTAACGTTATCATTATATTAATTGCTTATGTTATTTTTTAAATAAGTCAGCTGTAAGTGCAAGTCATTATATTTATTCGTTGCTCTATTCTTATGGTCCAGGATTAAGATTAAATTATATACTATATATATAAGTGCTCTAAAGTAATAAACGGCAATCTCCACTTTATTCAAAGTCGTAAATAAAAATTATATAAAAAGTTATATATAGGTAGCGAAGTTCCTGAACCGTAAGTTACTCCATCTTGTCCGAAAAAGACTATTAATTTTGTACGACGTGGAGGAATAAAAACTTTTTTTGGAATCGAACGTTGTTATTATTTATTATGCTTGGTAAAATTGTTTTTTTTGTTTTAGTAATCAACTAAATAGGGATATATGTCATAATAATCTACTTAAACTTTCGTGAATATGATGATTTTGTCATGTTATTTAACTATTTAAATAAACTTCTTATGTGATATATGTGCATATTTAAGGGTTTTTTTTATAAAACAATAATTATTTAGTAATGAATATGGCTTCCGTGACACTTTCAAAAAGAAACATGAGTTAGCGAAATAAACACATTTTGTTATTATTATTAAATCATGTTTTACTCTATTCTGTTGAATGCGATATTCGTATTTAATATCAATTTAATTTCAGTACGTTGCATTCAATCAGTAAGTTATATTTAAATACCGACTATAAATACTATCCTAAATTGAATATATGCCTATTTGATCTTGACTTAAAATTAAAAAAGATTTAACTTTTTATTTTAATATAATATCATAAACACAATTAAATTTATTTAAGATGTATACAAGATTATAATTTAATGAGCACAATTTTATTTATTTAGTTGACCTCAGTAAATAAAAACAAAAAGAGTTTAGTCCGGTCAGGAAGCGGGAAGAGGATTTGTCCCAATCTTCCAATCCACAGATGATGATGTACGCAATGAACTATTTATTTAAGGGTTATTCCACAGCAAAAGTGTCACAGTCATATACTCAGCCCTTTGATATATTCTACACTCTTCCTTTCTTCCCTGTTTTTGGCAACAATGATTTTACAACTAGCCATGTTTGCAAAAGGTTATGAACGTTGATTGCTTGTCCTTAGCGGTAAGTGACTTAGAAACATGCCTATATAGTCTTTGGGTGATGGAGACTTCAATATTGAACTAATATAGAAAAAAAAACTATGAAATTTCAGGAACTGAGAATGTCTATTATATTAAACCTCACAATAAGCACTAAAAAGCTTAACCCTTGTGTGTGTGTGTGTGTGACCTCTTCTTGTTATAAAACATTGATATTATTAGGTATAAACATTTTTAATTTGATATATTTAATTTTCAATTCCAAGTTCCAATGACAGCTTCAAGTCCCTCAAAGAAGGTGAAGTCGCTAACAACAGTCATTATTTAATTGTGATGTTTTTGCAAAGGTAGCATCAGACTTAGATTACATTATGTGTTGTGAAATAACTAAAGTGATTTGTTATATCAGATATTGAAAATTGACGTTTACGCTCTACAATATCTTAAATGTATGAAGTTATAAACAATACGATCATCAAAAATTCGATAATAATTGGAACATTTGAGATAACTATAAAATATAATAGTAAAACAGTTAATTTTAAAAGTTATTCCTGAACAATCAATCAGTTCATGTTCATTCAGATCGCGTGCTCAGGAGCAGAGATCTATTAATTTCATTTGTCTCTCTCTCCGTTGCAAAATAAAAGTAAATTAGGTCGAAGTGTAGAAACCATTTTGTTTGTGTATTTTTTTATATGCCTTATATAAGTAAAAGAAAAACATGTTAAATATTCCATTTGTATTTATTATCTTTATTTTTTGGAACAAATATAAACCTTAAAATAATATTTCTGTATAATTTAACTAACTTTGAAATAACATGATAACATAATACAAATTAGGAAGTTAGCAAGTTTATCAACTTTTAATAAAGTTTTTTTTTTGAATCAAGTTCCTTTGTATTCGATGATTTTAAAGTGAACGAGATCTTTTTATTTATTTTATTTATTTTATTTTAGGTTCACCCCATATACCTTGCGGGGTAGCCAGAGACGACGGAGCGCCAAACGCTACGGTCCCTGCATACCTCTTTCACCTCGGCCACAGACATCAACCTCTTCATACATGCCCTCCGGGGGGTCCTCATGCTTTTTACGTGAACTTCCGCCAGTATCATAGACACTGTATTTTCAAAGGTCACTCGAGGCCTCCCACTGTCTCTCTTACCGCTCACTTTTCCTGTATAAATCTTTTTTACCAATCTTTTATCCCTTTTTCGTTCCACGTGTCTAAACCACCTGAGCACGTTCTTCTTCATTCTCACCGTGACATCTTCGCTAGTACCTGCCAGTCTGAGGATCTCTTCATTACCGATTCGGTCAGCTAAACTGACTCCGCATATTCAGCGAAGAGATCGCATCTCCACAGCATTCATCTTTCTTACATTCTTCTTCTGTGTTACCCACGTTTGGCTGCCGTATTACAACGTCGGTAGCAAAACCGCATTGTGTACAGCCAAACATTCTGTTCTTTCTTCATTTCTTTCAAATATCAGAACCTTCGTCTTATCTACATTCAGGTTTAGACCAGTATTTTCACACCCATCTTTCAGAGTGGTGTGTGTGTGTGTGTGTGGTGTGACCAATGCCTGCAAATTGTATTCTGATGATGCAATGAGCACTGCATCATCTGCATATAGCAAGCAATTGACCTTAAGGTCACCTACTTTCACTCCTATATCACTGTCTTTCACGCCTTGGAGACAACTATACAAATATAAATTGAACAACCAAGCTGACATAGCACAACCTTGCTTAGCACACGATTGGATGGCAAACCTTGGCAACATGTCTGCTCCTACTCGCAAACAGGCTGAGTGATCTCTGTAAAGAGACTTTACAGCCTGTAGCAAGGGTCCGCTCAAATTGTATCGGGGCAGTATCTCCCATAATTTCTTTCAAACAACCCTGTCAAATGCCTTTTCCAAATCCACAAAAGCACAGAAAACCTTTTGGTTTAGGACCAAAAACTTTTCCGTGATCATGCGGAGGAAAAAGATCTGGCCTATAAACCCTCTTCCAGGTCTAAAACCTTCTTTGTTCCTCCCACAACAGCCTTCCAGATCTCTCTTGCAATCTTCTCGTTAATATTTTATCATAAACTTTACCGTCCAAGCTAATCAAACTGATAGCCCTATAGTTTGCACATGTTATATCTGTGAATCTTTGCCTATATACAAAGGTACGATGGCTGCCCCTCGCCAATCGTCTGGGACCTCCCCTGATTTCCAGCATAAATTGCATAAAAACCAGAACAAGTCCAAGACGCGTGACCCACAATATTTGATTATCTCGGCAGCAACTTCATCTGCTCCCGCAGCCTTAAAACATTTCAGACTTTGAATCGCGCTCTCCACTTCGTCCAAACTGATTTCACCATCGGCTAAATCCGGACTCAGTATTTCGCTGTGACTCAAGGCCGAGGCGTCCTCACATTCATATGTATCCTTTTAGAATTCCGCCCACCGCTGAAAAAAGGTATTCTTGCTCTGTTAAAATTTTACCGCTCTTCGAAAACATTCCTTTCATTCTACAGGATACCGACCAACCTCGGGAATCACTAACTTCTCGCCAGAAATGCTTCGTGTTTTACCGGAAGTTGTTTGTCAACTTTTCATCCCTTCCTCTCAGAATTTTCACGCTTCATCTTTTTAAGTGCTTTGGTTTTGTGCTTTTGCAGCATGTACTCTCTTTTTCTTATCTCTCTCATACTTGTATCCTTACCCGAGACTTTAACTCCACAGCGGCTTTCACTTCATCATCCCACCATTCATCGCGCTTTTTATTAAAAACTCTTTTACTTCTACCACATATCTTTGTCGCTACTTTTACCATACCATTCCTAAGGTTCTGCCAGCATGCTTCAGCACTTTCATTTCCAGAATCACAGCTTTCAAGCTTCTAGGAAACCCTTTCTTGATATTCCTCTCCGATCGGTTGATCTTGAAGCTTCCAGCTTCTTATGCGATAATTCGACATCATCCCTGACACACATCCCTGACACTCTCCCAAAACTCCTCGAGCCCGCTCACTGGAACTGAGGATACTGGCGCATAAAGGGATAAAAGGAAAACTTTTGTTATCCCCAACTTAAAGCGAACCATAAGAAGCCTCGGGTTGATCGCCTTGTATTCTACCATTGCATTGACCATTCGAGAAGACAACAACACGCCTACACCTTGGCAACCTCGCTCACCCTCTGGAACCCCAGCTCAGAAAGCAACCCGGTTGCCAAACAAATCAGTCGTATCATTGCCTTTTCGCTTGGTCTCAGACAAACAAATAACATCTTTGTCATTTATCACATCTAATAATTCATTCATCTTCTATTCCATTCCTCGTCTGACATTTCACGTAGCTATTTGTGGTTCCGTCCTGCACCTCCCGCCGTTCGGGACATGGCGTGTTGGTTGGCGGTCCCCAACGCCGCATTCGTTCATTTTATTAAAATTAAAATTGCATTACAATTACAACAAATCAAATATCTTCTAATAAATTAAATCACTATTACAAAAATAAATAATTCCACAATAAATGAAATAAAAATTACAATAAGTAAGTTGATTTATTTATCTTCAAATATAATTTATTTTCGTTTAGTTTTTCTTTGCGTAATATTGAAAAATAAGACACGTTTTAAAGTTTTATGCTTTTTAATTTTAGTGTACGTCATGCTTTTGACTTTAACAGTTCAAATGTGTCTAAATATAATGGAAATGTACTTTTAATAAATATAAGCATTCCTCCAGTTTGTATTGACAGAAGTACATACATTGGATTTGAACTATAATACATTATTTAAATCTGTTTATTAAACTGTATGAAAATTTAAATGTCACCTGTCTTTACATAAAAGATATTTTATATTAATTTTGTTTAAAATATATAAGAGTCTAAAGATAGCCGGTAAGATTTTTCTTGAAAATTTCAGGACGTAAAGTGTTGAAATCCATCATGTCTGACTGAACACTTTCAATATCTTTCAAGATCAAGATCCAAGTGGTGCTTGGTTGATGTTTATGAATAATTCAAAGCTGAGTACATCTCGGGTTATATACATTGCATTTTATTTACTTTATAAATCGTTCTGATTTGTATCAAATATTTTTTTAGAAACAAGCGGAGTATTACATCCTTCTTATAAATTATCATATAATTTATATATTTGAAATGAAACTTTAATTATTGTTTATTTATTTAAGTATTGTTTGTAATCAGAAAATATATTTAATTTAAGACTTCATTACAATAAAATAAATATATACTTTTATACCAAAGAATTCGTATCTTATAGTAATATTATATTTGGATTGATAAAAATCAATAAAACTCAACGAATCATCGCATTACTAAAACTAGTAGTAAACATCGCATTGAGAGTAATTATTATTTGGTGTCTTTTGCCTGAGACTTAATAGTTTTAATATAAAGTCAGTATTACAACGAGTGTGTTCGTTGTTTAAACTATAACTACAAAAGAAACATAACGTCCATACTATATTGTTGGTTGTACCACGTACTGTGACTTTTAAATATTACTACATAACGAGTCAAGTTGAAATACTTACGGTTGAAAAATGTTTAATTTGATTTTTACTAAGCCTTATTTAAAAACTACTGGGTGCACATTATTAGGCCTTATTTTTTTTCAACTATTACTATAAGTATGAACAGTAAATTAATTATAAGAATTACAATCTGTAGTTTTATACCAGGGATTCAATTTATTAGCATAAATAAGTTTTATAATTTATAATCTAAAATAATATACTTTTTTTTAATAAATAACATATCTTGAAATTTCTTTCTTTCTATAATATTCATATGAAAAATAAATTATTTCCGACAGGTCAAAAACCTTCGACAAATGATTGTAACTTTTTTTAAATAAACACGATTGAAAGTATATATAAACATAATACATATCTAAAATGAAGATAATTTAACTTATTATAATATGCAGTAACAGTAATTTATAAAATAAAAATAAACAAAAATGCTTTCAAATGTTAAAAAGATAAAAAAAAAATATTTCCGCACAAAAATGCTACCGCAGTAACGTTGGTTCCAAATAAAATTCAACTTAAAATTCGAACAATATTTTATTCGCCGATGACGACATGTGACACTAAACCAAAAAGTCACAATTAGCTAATGGTCCCTTAAATCATTTCAAATTTCAATTCAAACCCATATATTATTTAAAAATAAAATGGTTTGGCACTTTTATATAGACGAACAATCAAATCAAAAATATCGGAGTAAAACGTTCGGTAAAAGAACGCTGTTTTTTATTCCTCATTAGAATGTAATATTATTATTATTATTTACCTTCACGCCATATCCCTTGCGGGGTAGCCAAAGACGACGGAGCGCCAAACGCTACGGTCTCTGCATACCTCTTTCGCGTCGGCCACAGACATCAACCTCTTCATACATGCCCTCCGGGGGGTCCTCATGCTTTTTACGTGACCTTCCTCCAGTATCGTAGCTACTGTGTTTTCGAAGGTCACTCGAGGCCTCCCCCTGTCTCTCTCACCGCTCACTTTTCCCATATAAATCTTTTTTAGCATTCTATAAATAAATATGAGAACTAGTTATTAAATTAATTTCTGAACCTGTTTTTTTTTATTTTAGTAGAGTAATTGTAATTTTTTATCGCTGAATAATACGTATTCTAACAACAGATTCCAATACAATACATATATACATTGGTATGAACTATCCATCCCAGTTAAGACACCAAATATTACTTATTTTAGATGACAGCAGAAATTGTTTATGAAAAATTGTCTTATGAAAAGCTAATGACGTCACGAGAAAATTATTAATTTATGTAACTACTGAGAAAGCTATGGTACACATATCAGTATCCAAGAATTGTAACAATGGCCAAGCATAAACTTTGCTCCATATATCTTGTAATATGTAATTGATTTAAAGTGAATCTTAAATATAATTGCTACTCTTATCGTCTAATATCGATCAAGCAGTCGTCATCTGAAGCTTAATTGTAATTTAATATAAAAGTATTTTTAAAGTTTGGGTATTTTTTTTAATCCTCGACTGATACCGTATTTTATTCACTTCTGCACTTTATTTTATAAGTATTAATTTGTTGAATTTATGTAACTTATTATTCCAGAAATGATTTATTAACTATATTTATATTTAACTAATATTAAATAATATATTCTTAATATATAAAACACAAAGACACTCACTCACTGACTCATTCATCGCTCTACAGCCGAAACCGTAATACCTAGAAAGCTGAAATTTGGACACAAGACTCCTGACATATTGAATAGGTGCAATAAGAAAGGATTTTGCAAAGGTCCAAACTGTTCTAAAGTTACAGCTAAAAAACTGCAAAAAATATAACCCTGTTGCGCCTGTTTGATACATCCTAGGTGGTGTGGAAATTCAAACAAAATGTTTGATCACTTTCGCCGTTTGTTGCGAAGCACGGTAATCTGCTAATCGCTTATATTTCAAAACATGTATGTATATTATACCAACAGAAACCAGGAAATTAGAGTTATTTAGACGAATGTCAAAATACTATCGACTATGTTAGGCTACGATGAATGGAATTCCTAACTATATACCAAACCTACTTAACTTAAAGCTTCTCGAGGTTAATCAATAAAGTTTATTACATATAAGAGCTCTTAAATCTCATTTGTCAAACTACTTTATATTACTTAATATATTATTTAAAGTCAAGTTACAATAAACAATTATAACTACCAAAGATAATGATGAAATAAGAGAAACGAGTTTAAGGAACCTTAGCACCTTAGCATATCACATGTTTAACCCTAGATAACTAAACTGTTTTCATTGTTACATTATTACTACACCTTCGTCCAACGGACTACGGAATAAAACAATGAAATATAATAAAAAATATTTAATTAAGTTAGGAACTTGTTTCATGGCACAAAAGTAAGGATTATAATGAACAAATTAAGTACTAATTAATATTACAATATCAATCAACACAGTGACCAAACATACCAACATTATGTGGACCACAAACAGCCTTTCTACATCTGGTGCAACGGTGTTCGGTCATTCTTCGGTCTTTTGATGGACACAGGTAGCAAATTTTACGCGTGTTTGATGTAGAAGGAACAGGAGCTTCTATTGTCGAAGATTGGCCAAGAATATCCTCAATCATAACCCTTATATTACGCCTCAAACTCACGGTCTGTTATCGTTGCCGAAGCCAGGGTTCCATTAGCTAATCTCCTAACTTCATTACAAAATCGTGCGGATTCATTGGCTTTTTCTTATTTCTCATGTTATTACAGATATCAATAGCATAAGAATTAATAGAATATATATTGAGAATGTTATTAAAAATACGCATCGGCCATCTCTTGGTTTTCTGATTAGATCTTATATTTGAACATATTTGATCAACAGTGTCCACTGCACCTTTTGTGCTATTATAAAAATGTATTATTTCTGGTTTTCTTGTCGTTTCATTAATAATAGGTTGATCATGAATAGTTGGCAATAAAAATAAAACTTTGTTGGATTTGGCTTTAAATGAATCTAATATCTTTTTCTAAAATATCTTCCGTTTCCGATGTCGAGCTGTCAGATCTCTCCTCCAGTTAGCTTTCCGATGCCGACTCCAGCCAACGAAGAATATTATCCTCTTGATTCCTAAAATCCATCTAAAATAAATATAAAAAAGTGAAAACATCTCTACACCTCTTCGTACCGTGTATTTAAACCGAACCAAAACTCTACTTACTTCTAAATTTAGCATTAAACTTTATATTTAAATCAATCCAATAAATGAAATCAGAAATTTAATAAATACTATGCTATAGTTATCGATAAGAAGCAGATCTACAATATGTAAAACAATAAATATTAGAATTTATTAATGTACGTACCGACAATAAAGTTGTTTTTATTACTAAACCTTCGTCCATCGGACGACGAAATGGTCACAGAGCACGTCCTATGATGCGCGTGGACCCAATAGCGTCACGGGCTGCACTGTTTATTCAAATTAGTAAGGTAATGAAAGAGTCAAGGTCAGGGGACGGAACGAAGTAGGTGATTTCGAATTTCGTCAAGTGGCGCGTCGTCGCCTCGACGAGTGATTAGTTATACAGGGTTAAAAATCTGAAAATCTACATTTTACTCGTATTTTAAATTACTCAAGCCAAGAAAAGGCAGAAATGAACATTTATTAATACTTATATATTTATAGAAGCTTCACTACGGCTTCACTTACCGTAATAAAAACCATACCTTTTAAAAGGTTGTTTTTTTTTCCAAAACCAAAACGTTTTTAACAAAGCAGATTTTTTTATATACATTGGTATACAAATAACTCAAAAGTAATAATATTTTTTTTTTTTACAAAGTGACTGCAACCGGGATACCAATCTTTTAAAATGTCGATGACTAAGGTCTAAAAGATTTTAATCTTTAAAAAATGTAGTATTCCCACGATTTAAACATTAATAATAGTCGTTCCTGACTAAACTGCTAGATAATGAAACTTTCGACATAGAAACTTAGAAATCACCTTCAACTTTTTATATCAATAGTATTAATAAGTTTCAAAAGCAGTTGGAGAATACAGTACAAGTTTTGGTAAGAAATATAGGAGTAAGTATCTTCTAAAACCAATTATTATTGGCTATCTACTTTGCTTCAACTTCTGTTATAAACTTAAGATTTTAACTGAACGTCACTTAATCGTTTTCTGACTTTGACAAATTTTATACATTTTAGACAAATTATCAATTAAATTTATTATTTATATATGTATATATTCAATAAAATAAAGAAATAAAATATGACATCTCTTTATCTCTTTATAAATTTTTAAATTCAACATAACCTTATTACACACCAATACTAATCATGGGAGAAATATAAATTTATTGTGTTTAATATCCACAAGATATATATACATGAATTAAAAATATTCAGAAATGAAAAAGTTTATTAAAAAATAATCGTTCAATTGGAACACTTAACATTAACATTTATAAGTGTTTCTCGGTTTGAAAAATTTAAGCAAGTTAAAGTTTCAAGTCTTGCTTCTGGAAATAAATTTAACAAAAATTATTTATAATAGTTTCACAATAAATCTGAGGAAAAATAAACTATTAAATCCACGTAAGATGAGGTGAGAAAACACAACCCTGATGAAATTTTAATGAAATATGAAGTAACCCTTCTCAATGCATCTCACGTGACAATTAAGAAGAGCTCAGAATGTGTAAATTGTTGAAAGTAGAGTTGGTCATTTTAACGGCGGGGCAAGCTTTTGAGAAGAAAGAGTAAATTTAAATTTAAAGTCATCTTATTTGCCCTTTCAGAAAAACTTTTTAAAAGTTTACGCTTAATATATTTTGATAGTTTCATTATACTAGAACTTTATCTAGAAATGTAGTGTGTTCATATAACGCTTAGTCGAGAATTAAGGTATTGATTTTCTTTTACTGACTGAAATGTAATGTAAGTAATGGCGACAATTTCTTACTCTTAAATCAACATTCTAAGAGCCTCACGATTATTGCAAAATGTCTATATCATTGGAATATCCGTCAACGGAATCACTGATAAGCGAAAATTGACGATACAAATGGTCTCGTTACTCTCCATTGAACTCATAAACCACCCCGCAAATGACACTTCCAGTACCAACCTATCGAGATTAGAGGATCAATTAATATTGGCAGTAATGTTTTTCTAATATTAATTGACCGCTCGTATTTTTTGCAAACATGTTTATTACAGTTCTATTATAAAATGATAAGATAACTATTTAATAGAAATGAATTGCGGTTAACTCTTATTAACTTTACTGCGGGTTAAAGTTTATTGCTTCTATGATATAGTTATTTGACGACTTCTACCTTTTAAATAACTTTAACTTTTAATGTAGTGTAATATTTTTCTATTTATATCAAATAATAGTCAAAGGTGATTTACAATTAACATTACTGTGATTGTGCTTTTAAATATGCACATTTAAGACAGACCACTAACAGTTATTCATACGAGTAAACGTGCATTTGTACATATATATTTTCGATTCCTTGGCTTTATTTTATTACTGTAACACTAAATGAGTTAATGAGTCAAAGAGGCTTTTTTTATAAATAAGTTATTCGGCGAGATTTTTGATCATATTTAGTAACTATGTATTGGGGTATTACTTCTAATAATAGCACAGAATAAAGTACTCTAGGATTTTAAAGTACCTACATAACATATTTGTTCACGACGCATTTTAGATGCATCGTTTTAATTTTATTGAAATATGAGAAATACATATAAGTTGTAATCCTCTAAAATTACATACCATGAGAGTACCGGTTTTGAGGAAACCGGAGAATGCCATGAACAAATTCGGGGGAGTTTCTCTTGGATTTTTAACACAGCGGCACCCCCGTCTACTCTAAATGTGGTCTTTTGCAACATCCGAGGACTTCATTCTGATATCTGAACCTAGCGACACAACATACTTATCATACGCCGGGTATAAACTTGAACATCATTTTGGGTAGACCTCGAAGAATTCGGTCTGCCCATTCATTTGTACCCGACTTTCGAATTTTGGAAAAATTTCTTCACAGGAGGTCTTCTTATGACCCCCTGAGTCCGAAATGACCATTGGTCAAAAAGTTTTTATATATATATATATATATATATATATATATATATATATATATATATATATATATATATATATATATGCGTGCGTGCGTCCAGATTCGCCTTTTGTCAGCACGATAGCGGCCGCAGTTTCGCTCGGATCGCTTTCAAACTTTGCACAAAAATCAACCATCCAAAAATAAAGGTCAAGTTCGTTAACCAGAGAAATCCGGCCATAGGAGGCGCTGGGGCCTCACTTTTTCTTATTTCAGTTTTTCGATCATAATTTTTTCCCTATACAAAGTAGATCAATCGCGTTTATATTATATGATGTCTTTGATGAATACCTATAACTAATGTACATAAACCGAAAACCTAACTTCAATAACTTAGGGGTGAGGGTAAAAACACTGAAAATTTTTGGAAAAAAATTCATAACTTTTTTCTGGTACACATTCTGACATCACAAGTATTTTTAATCGAAAGGTTATTTTTTACTCTAAATTTAAGTACCAAAAGTTTTTCCGTAAACGGTACCGTTTCTGAGAAAAAAAATGAAAACCACTTTTAGCTTGAAAATTTAAGGTAGGTAAAACCACGGCAACTTTTTTCTAGTAAACATTCCCTCCTCGCAAATATTTTTAATAGAAAGGGTATTTTTTACTCTAAATTTAAGTACCAAAAGTTTTTCCAAAAAAGATACCTTTGCCGAGAAAAAAAATAAAAACCGCTTTTTGCTTGAAAATTTTTGATGTAAACAACGGTATCATGTGTTATTCTTAGGTAGTCAGTTAAATTTTAAACGAGTTATACACGAGGTCTACCCACGCGTATCCCCCTGCGGGTACGGATTTTTTTACTACATTTTATCAAGCGAACACAGACACAGACATAAATGTTTTTAAGGGAGGACATCTGATACCGTCGCCTTCAAAATTTTAAAGGTCAAGAGCTGCCTGTACTCTGGCTGTGCGTAGACATGTGCGAGAATGTTAGAGTCTACGCGTTCCCCTATAAGTCCTATTGTGCAAATGGAGAAGTGGATCAACTCTTGGGCCATGTCCCAATGAAATTTGAGGACTTGCTCTCATAGACTTCTTCCACTGAAGTCTTAACAACTGATAAGGTAGTTTCCGGGAACTTGCCGCGCACAATGCCGAATACCAATGCCATCAATTACTAGGGAGAGATTTGTGTTTAACTTTGTTGTATCCCAGTTGGTTAAGACGCACACTTGTCTATCGGATGTGGACAGCCACACGCACTCTTTGTTGTATTTTCTGCTAACTAAACAAGCTGGAAAGTATCAGTTCACTATCAGGACGCCTCTAGGGTCCTCTGATCGTTGCCTGGTACGGAATATAATTCTCATTCAACTTCCGGGTCAACTATTAAAAATTACTAAACTAAAACCTTTTTAACTCTGGTTACAAATGTTTAAATACTAATCCCCCAAAATACTTTATTTTCCTTTGAATTTAACATTATTAATACTCTTTCCTGACCAAGCTTTAAGACGATGAAACTTCTAAAACAGAACCTTAGGAATCAATAATTTTTTCTTAACAAGTTCGGCAATCAAATAAATCTTTTTAAGAAATTAGGCAAAAAATATTAAAATTTCTTAATATTGAAATATGAAGCAGAGGCTTATTATGAACATAGAAATAATCAGTGATTATTTTTAAAGAAAAAAAAAATTAATACTAAATATTAAAGAAATTAATTTTATGTATTTTTTCTTCTTGTCTGACAATTTCGTTTAGCTATTGTGTTTGTTCTAAACAGAAATGCGTTATTTGCGTTCAATAGGAAAATAAATCATAATAAACAAACATCCATTTTCATAGTCTTATATCAATCTCCGAAAACCGAAATCAACTAGTTTCATCATACCACAACGTAGACTAGGGTTGAACAATAACAAGTACATCCATCATCAATCCTACACAAGGTGTGACTACCATGAGACTTTTGATAACCCTACCTGTATTTTCCATTTGCCCCATTAATTATTTATTATTACCTCAATCAAAAACATCCAATTGAAATAAAGCTCTTTCTAATAATAGTACATATTTGATTGATATGAAAAGTTATATTAGTATTTAAACTGTTAATACAATATGTAGGTTAAATAAAAGTAATTACGTTGCGAAATTATTTACCGTAATTAATTTTCATATATACAGTCACCTAAAGTTATAATACCTCATATTCTACATATATCCCACCTAATATTGTTTTAAAAGTAGCCATTAATAATTTCTTCAGACATTTAAAAGTATTTTCCGTACCTTACTATTACTAACATGGTGAAGTTTTTTTTATGAAATTTGCTTCAATTGAATTATATAAGATATAATCTGTTATATTTCATGAGATAGGCATAAAGTAAGAAGAAAATAATAATTATCACACCATAAGAAGTTTAACACGTTATTTGATATATCATAATAAGAAATAAATAATCATTTTCCTACAACTATTTTTGGATAAAGTAATAAGGTAAATAAAAAAGCTCACAGAAACTATTTTTATTTGCAATAACTTTAAGGTTAACTAAAAAATTACTTTTCTTTAACGTCTTAATCTCACGCTTAAATATGTGACATGTGAGTTTAATAGTTATTATCAAACGTGACTTCATTTTTAAATCCACAAGGATTTAACTTAAATGATGGTGTTACTAATGCAGTGCTCCTGAGAGTTCCGCGGAAGACGAAATTGAGAGAAATTTTTGATAGCTTTTCACCAACACAGTGTGAATGCAGTTTTTATCAACCTTGATTTGAGAATAAAGAATCAGTTTGGAATAAATATTTTAACATGCTGTTAGATTTACAATGTAAGGTTATAGATTTAGTCTTATAATAAAATTTATACAAAAGTGCATCAAAAAACTAAATTACCGTACGGTTCTTTTGCTTAATTTTCCATCCAAATTAAACAAAAGTATTCATTATTACTTATACAGTATACATATCGCAATATTTGCGTAACCAAGTTCTAACTAGCGTCATATGTAAAATTAAGTTCCTTCTATCCAGTATCTTAGGGTATTTTAATGAGAGAAAAAGTGGGTCGCTATTAGACTTCACGTTTTTTTTTAAACAAGCGTCTTCTCAATGTACTCTTGTGGCAAGTAGAGTAAACGAGATAATTATAATGTGTAAGACTAATGACAACTCTAGAACATGAGTACCATAATTCTGCTTAGTTTAAAACGATAATTTATATTTTCATAAATGAAATCTGCTTTAAACTAACGTAAAAGTCAAATTAAAATAATTATTTTTTAATTTATTTCATGATTATAATCTTTTCAATTAAATGTAGCGGGTCCTTATATAAAATTATTACGCGAATAACGTTCCATTAAAAGCCAATAACTTAAAACGTTGAAGTCGTAAAACAACGGTCATATAAAGTTATTTTATGCTCTAGTCCGCGATAAAGCGATCAATTTGTTAAAACCTATATATCTATAAAACAATGCATACTATATAATTAATTTGTGTGTATTTTTTATTATTACAAAAAATGTAGCAATGTTTGTAAAAAGATGTGGCTATGTAGGTAAAATAAGACCTGTACCATTGGTAGTAGTAGTAAACCAGGTCATCTATTTTTACTAAATATGTGAAAGGAAAAATATTATTAATGAACACGTAAAACTATATCAATTTTGTGTTACAATTATTTTAAAGCAAAACAATGGGCTCTATGAATATGCTTGATAGTTGTCTCTTACAACTGATTAAATAAATTCAGGTTCGGTTGTACTAATCGAGAGACGTCCTTTAAGAGCGACTAAAGAGAAAGTTTTACTCTACGAGATGTTAGCTTTGAAGTTTTCTTCACTTATTAAAACCAACAGTGTAGAACAAGCTTAAGCGTTGGTACATAAATGTTAATCACTTGATCCAACTAGACCTTGATTTTTTCATGTGCACTAATATAGATGTTTTTCTAGAAAATACTAAAAGTTATACCATCTACCAGAATGTTATACATTTTTTTCGGTAGTTACGAGTAATGGCACCACGGAATCAATTTTCTTATTTACGTGACGATTTAAATATTCCTTTGTGTACTACAAACACGATTGCATAATTTATGGGTCAATAGCTATTTGGTATAGGCTTGATACTTGCTATTTAATTTTATTCTTAGTATAAAATACATAGTTTGGAGAATATTATTTCAGGACGAATAAGCTGCGGTGACTTAATTCCAAAAGATTCTTAAAATAATCCCGAGAGTATTGGTTTCTCTCAATTCAAAGGCATTCAGAGAACATTTAAAAAGCAGTAAACTTATAAGTTAACAATAATTTATTTTATTGTATTCAGTTACGTTTAAAAGAATAAGAAAAAATATATCGATGTATTAGAAAATATATCTGAATCTAATTGATTATGTAAAATCTTCACTTAACTTCCGTTGTAGGAACTGGGTCATCTATAACTTTTAGATTATTTAAACTACTGGAGATTTTATAATTTTAGTATATAAATGAATGTTAATGTTGGACATAACTATAAAATAGAACAAACGTATAATAATTATATATATTATACTTACATAATCATGTTTATAACAAATAATATTTATGAGAGATAATACGATTAAATAATACAATGTAAGTGTTAAAAAAATACAAATATATTGTTGATATCAATGTTTAATTAATTATTTAAATTAATAAAATGTTTAGTTTAAAGTCATATTAATGATGTAGTTAATTGTTCCATTTATTAAAAATGTACTGAAACAATTAAAGCTTTTTTATCTAAAACAAAAAAACTTTTATATTGAGACTTAAATAGCTAAGATCCAAAAGAACAAAAAGTCCAAAGAAACATGTAAATGTAACTTATATCAGAAATTTTTGTCAACTTCCGATAGATATAATTTATATTGTTATGACGTCAAACTAATTGTTACACTAGACTTATTAATTGCTTAATTATTACGCTTTTTTTTAATGTAGAGAAATGTTGTGAGAAGTCGACATTACCAGAGATTGCTTTATTAATCTCTAATAAAACAAGTATTGTACTCCAATTCTAACTCAATAAGCAGAGCGGACTATGTGGCAACAATTAATGTCCGCTGTATCGGTTAAATGCATTGATTGGAGAAGTATTGATGTGATATTCCCAATTGGCTTTCTATTTTTATCTAAGACTGCCAATACGTATAACTCTTACGATCTAAATCTTTTGGTAGCTTGTCAGTTAAAAGATAATATTTTAATAGTTAAATTGTTAAATAGTGGTACCCTAAAAAATTATATAAAATTGTCAAAACCTGCTACAGTTCTTAAAAATCATTTTGCTATCCAATGACAAAATCGCACGCTAATGATCGGATGGAGCTGCAACAAGCACTTTAATGATGTCCGGTTATTATTAAACTTGAAACTGTAGAAAAATACCTCCGATAGAACAAAACATAAACGTGAAATAATAAATTACAGTAAATTGGATTCATTTGATGTGATTAATTCTGCTCTGTATTAAGAAATTAATTCTTCTTCTTTTCTCTCTCTGTGATGAAGCCGGGGACCCCCTCCCCGAGCAAAATCGGGGAAATAATTATCGGATTTTGCTCGAGCTGCCGCGGGCAAAGTGTCGCCTTTTGTGTTTTTTGAGGGCAAACGACGAGTCAACGCAGCGGCACCCCGACCCACTCTGAATATGGACTTTTGCAACATCCGGGGACTTCATTCCAACTTGAACGCCGTCCACTATCATCTAGAGACGGCGCAGCCGGCCTTGTTGTTTCTGACGGAGACGCAGATATCTCAACCTAGCGATACAGCGTACCTGTCATACCCCGGGTATAAACTAGAACACTGTTTTATACCACACGCCGGGGTATCGGTGTTCGTAAGGGAGGATATCTGCTACCGTCGCCTTCAGGTTTTTGAAGGTCGGGACCTGTCTGTACACTGGCTGCGCGTGGACATGGACGACCATGTCAGAGTCTACGCGTGCCTCTACAGGTCCCATAGTCCCACTCTGGGCAACTTCAGCCAGCCGTCCCTACCGCCGTTGCACATGGGGAATGACTCTCTGGCCCACACGGCAAAAGAGAAAGCCGATCTCTTGGACACTCTTTTCGCCTCCAACTCGACTTTGGACTACCAGGAGAAGACACCGCCTATCATCCCGCGGTGTCAGAGCTCAATGCCGGAAATAGTTTTTCGGCAGAAAACTATTAGGCAGTCTCTATTTTCCTTGGACGTTCATAAGTCGAGTGGGCCGGATGGCATTTCTCCATTGGTGCTACGAACGTGTACCCCTGAGTTGACTCCAGTGCTAACGCGTTTATTTCGGCACTCCTACGTGCGTGCCCTTGTCCATCCGATCCCTAAAAAAGGTGATAGCTCGGACCCAGCTAACTACAGACCTATCGCCATCACCTCGTTGCTCTCCAAAGTAATGGAGAGCATTATCAATAAACAGCTCCTAACCTACCTCGAAGATCACCAGTTGGTCAATGACCGGCAATATGGCTTTCGCCATGGTCGATCGGCTGGTGATCTTCTGTTATATCTTACGCACCGTTGGGCAGCTGTTATTGAAAGCAAGGGAGAGGGTCTGGCAGTTAGTCTGGATATGGCGAAAGCCTTCGCTCGTGTATGGCACAAGGGGCTTCTTTCGAAGCTACCTTCCTATGGGCTTCCCGTGAGTTTATGCAAGTGGATCACCAGCTTCCTCACTGGGCGGAGCATACAGGTCGTTCTGAACGGTTTTTGCTCGGACCCCAAGCCCGTGAACGCTGGTGTACCCCAAGGCTGTACATCAATGATATGTTGGATATATCCAACATACATTGTTATGCGGATGACAGCACTGGGGATGCGGTATATTCCGGCCGTGCAGGTCTCATTCGGGAAAACGTCGACGAGTGTCGAAAGAAACTTGTGTCTTCAATAGAGACCTCCCTGGGGATGGTCTCTGAGTGGGGTGAACTGAACCACGTTCAGTTCAATCCCCTAAAGACACAGGTTTGCACGTTTACCACTAAGAAAACCCCATTTGTTGTATCACCGCTCTTCGAGAGCACTCCTCTTATTGTCTCGCTAAGTATCAGAATACTGGTTCTCGACATTTCGAGAGATTGTCAGTTTCGTGGTCATCTGGAGAGCAAGGCCAAGTTGGCCTCGATGAAATTGGGAGTGATCAATAGAGCGAGGCAGTATTTCAAACCTGACCAAAGACTTGCGCTCTATAAGGCGCAGGTCCGGCCTCACATGGAGTACTGTTCTCATCTCTGGTCCGGATCACCCCAATATCAGCTTCTACCATTTGACCGCGTACAACGGAGAGCTGTTCGGATTGTCGGGAACCCAGCGCTCTGCGAACGGCTGGACTCTTTGGCATTGCGTAGAGACGTGGCTTCTTTGTGCGTCTTCTACCGCATTTACAACGGGGAGCGTTCCGAAGAACTATTCGATCTGATGCCTGCCGCCGAATTTCATCACCGCACAGCGCGCCATCGCCTCCAATACCATCCTTACCACCTGGATGCGTGGCGATCCTCCACTGTGCGGTTCTCAAGGACATTATTTCCACTCGCTTGTGGAACGAACTTCCTTCGGCGGTATTTCCAGATCGGTACGACATGGGTACCTTCAAAAAAGGCGTTTATTCCTACCTACAAGGCCGGCAACACTCTTGTAAATCCTCGAATGTTGCAAGAGTTCATGGGCGGCGGTGATCACGTCCATCCGTGACCCGCCAGCTCTTTTGCCCTCCTATTAAAAAAAAAAAAAAAAAAAAATTATCTCAATCTTTCTATTTTGTCGCGTGAGCAAACGAATCCCCAAAAATAATTATTAACAAATATAAACACTAGTAATATCAAATACCAAAATGCAAATGACGTCTAAAGAAGAATAAAAAAGAAGAAGAACAGAGTGAGTTACGACGACCTGCAGACAATAATATAATACAAATTTAACAAACTTCATCGAAAATAAGTGCATCTGTCACGGGATAGATCGAAATTTATAATCGTTGTAAAATATGATAAGTAAAGAATTAAATAATGTACAGTAGACCGATTTCTTTAATATAATATATTTTTTTGATATTAAACATACAACTGATACAGATCATGTCTATAGATGATATCTATATTAATGCAGAAAAAAAATATTTGTAGAAAGAAGATTATATATTTGAAGAATTTTCTTTATCCCTAAAACGTTAAATCAAAATGAGGTTTAATCTATAACAATTATTATTTTTATTCATGTAAATATTTGTTTTATCAGAGGTATTTTTCTATAGTTTCAAATAATATTCAACAATAAAGGGATATCATTAAAGCGCCTACTGCAGCTCTATCCGGCCATTAGCGAACGATTCAATAACACAGTAATTATTTAGTTATTATTTATGTTATTTATTATTGAAACAAGAATAAGCGATATAAAAACATTTTGTTAAACATGTTAAATCATGTTTAAGTCTATTTCATTGAATGCGATATTTATGTTTTATCAATTTAACATCAATACGGCGTATTTAATTAATAAGTTATATGTAAATAACAACGAAAGATATGTTTTTTATATTGAAAATATATCTACATGATTTTGACTTGTTTTAAAAATTAAAGGATATTTGATTTTTCACTGATACCATAATTGAGCATGTTTTATCTTTTTTATTTATAAAAAAATTATTTTATTTTCAGATTATTATTACATTAATTATTCTACAGATTATAAATTCATAAGCACAATTTTATTTACGTAAGATGACCTCAGTAAATTAAAACAGAGGTCCTAAACTTTCAATCCACAGACGGTGGTATACCTAAACTAAATGGACTCTTTGTTTAACGCTTATACAACAAAAGTCTCTAAATCAGATACCGAACTCTTCCACCAGCCTATTCATAAATTGTACACCCATCCATTCCTCTGTGTTTTTGTTTTTGGTAACTAGCCCATATTTGCAAAAGTTTATGAACCACAATTAACAGATCATTATATGAACCGTGTGTTTGCTTGTACCTAATAGTAGACGATTTCAATAGAAACATGCGTACTGTTCAATTATGAACAGATTTGTTTATGAGTCTACCAAGTAAAAATAATTTTTGTAACTATAAAATTATACTATATTGATACATTAATTTTATTTAGTAGATGATAAATTATTCATTTTTTTCTAGAATTCCCTACATAGAATGCGGTCCCGCAGAGTACATATTATTAAAAGGAAAAAGGATTTGATTTTAATAAAACTTTACCTAATTTGTGAAACTAATCTTTAAAATAATAACTAAAATCACAAATATGATATGTAGTGAAAGACAGTGACATGGGAGTGAAAGTAGGTGACCTTAAGGTCAATTGCTTGCTTTATGCAGATGATGCAGTGCTCATTGCATCATCAGAATGCGATTTGCAGGCATTGGTCACCACTCTGAAGATTGGGTGTGAAAATAATGGTCTAAACCTGAATGCAGATAAGATGAAGGTTCTGATATTTGAAAGAAATGAAGAAAGAACAGAATGTAAGATCAACGTGAATGGTAAGATAATAGAACAAGTGAATGAAGTGGTATATTTGGTAAGTGACGACGAAACGTCAGCATAGCTGCACGTTTGGCTGTACACAATGCAGTTTTGCTACCAACGCTGTTATACGGCAGCCAAACGTGGGTAACACAGAAAAAGAATGTAAGAAAGATGAATTCTGTGGAGATGCGATCTCTTCGCAGAATATGCGGAGTCAGCTTAGCTGACCGAATCCGCAATGAAGAGATCCACAGAATGGCAGGTACTAGCGAAGATGTCACGGTGAGAATGAAGAAGAACGTGCTCAGGTGGTTTGGGCACGTCGAGCGAATGAGTGATGAAAGAATGGTAAAAAAGATTTATACAGGCAAAGTGAGCGGTAAGAGAGACAGGGGGAGGCTTCGAGTGACCTTCGAAAAAACAGTATCTATGATACTGGAGGAAGGTCACGTAAAAAGCATGAGGACCCCCCGGAGGGCATGTATGAAGAGGTTGATGTCTGTGGCCGAGGCGAAAGAAGTATGCAGGGACCGTAGCGTTTGGCGCTCCGTCGTCTCTGACTACCCCGCAAGGGATATGGCGTGAAGGTAAGTAAGTAAGTAAGTAAGGTAAGTGATTTAAATAATAATATGTCTACCAAATTTTAGTCCGTTGTGACGCAACTGTGAAAATAGCTTACATACCTTCAAATTGTTTGGGCTTAGATTTTATCATCATCATCATTAGGTGATAGAGACTTGAATATTGAAGTATGAACTAATATAGAAATAAATAAACTGAGAAACTTAGAATAATTATTTAACCCCCAAAATGCATTTAAAACCTTAACCTACTTTGTATATGCGTGTTTATTTCTTGTCATAAACCATACATATTGTTACTTTTAAAATTTTCAAGTAGAAAATTTTAAATCGGAGCTAATATTATCTAAAGATTACAAAGGTAATATAAAATTAATCATAAAATAAATCCTTCAAGTCGTTTGGTTCCATTGGAAGCTGGTCAGTTCGAATAACAAATGAATTTTCATGGAATTATATTACAAAGATTAACATTACAATAAACCATATAGCATAAAATTAAAATAAAGTTGAGGCGTATACAATAGCGACAAGTTATACTATTAACTCTTATGTATAACTTTAAAGATTTGAGAAATCTCTGAACGTCACTAAACTATTAAATTATATAATTACTTCATTTCCTTCTTACCGCTACAACCACTGTTGAATGACTCATGGTCAGTTCAGTTCTGAGTTTCGGGGAATGAGTCATTAATAAATTAGTCTCTTGAGATTCCAACGGTTACTGGTCGTATCAGTGTTTTTAGTATTGAGATACTTATGTGATTAGTGGTTAGAATATTGATAAAACTATTTTGTAAGTAGTAAATGTAGTTATTATTGTAGTTAACTAGAGGGCGTTAGTGTTTTGAAAGTAGATTGATCTATGTTTGTCGCATGTAATTTTTTACGCATTTTAGAAGTTCTTTTAGATAATATTCTTTTCAGTAAATAACTCATTGTTATTAAAAATTTTTACGTTATGTATAAAAAATATTGTGAACTTCCATAACGATATTTATCTTTCACACACTGAGAAATATTTCTGAGAAAGTAGAATGAATAGCTTTTGTCTGCACCTACAAAGGCGATATCGCTAACAAAAATAATTACCTAATTGTGATTTTTATACACCTAATAAGGTTAAAAAAAAATAATACCTAATAAGGATTAAAGATTAAAAGTGTAAAAAATGAGTGATTAAAATTATATTGTGATTTTCTTTACTGGAGTAAAAAATTGTGCTAAACTACATTTTACTACAACATATTTACATTTTCTAAGACTTTGTAAATGCCACAATCCTAATTTATATTTTAATATTCAAAAGCTGCGAACTTAATTTGGGGCAAAATAGTACTATAAAATATTTTAATCAGAACTTTTGATAAGGTACATAAATATATTGCAATTATTTTATTTATAAACTTTCAATTAATGTTTAACCCTATAACATTTTGAAAATATACTCATTTATTTCATCCGTGTCAATGTTTTAAGTTGTTTAGTTTTTGAATTCATGACGAAATAAATATGTGCTGAAGTTTATAAATAATTAGGCAATTAAAATGCTTATTTTTTTGTTTCTCAGTAACACTTTTACTCATTAAGTGGTTTTCTAACAAATGGTGAAAATGTATTTTTAAATATTGTAATAATAAACCTTGGAATCTTTATGATGCTATAATAAAAATTGAAATACGTAAGACAAAAAATACTTAAAATATTATCTCCAAATATATTACCAATTTTGAAATGTTAAATTATTTATAGTGTCGACTTATGAAAATATATTATAAATTAACGTGAACTTACATTTTCGATAAGTTAACTTTTCACTAAAATTATTTGAATTTTTATTAAAGTTTTGAATAAAATTATGAAATCTGTTTATAATCTACAAGAGTTTTACAAGTGTGCGTCGTATTGTATTTATAAACAGACAATTGTACTACGTGAATTTGAAATCCACATCGTACAAATTAATAAAATGCTAAAACATACATTGTGCATTTCTAACAGAAAACTGTGTTTACAGATATGATAGTAATAATTAATTCGCAATTGATATGGGATTGAACTCCAAGTCTCGGGGGATGTGTCTCAAACAAAATAAAAATATTAACAGATTAATCTCTTGAGACCTCTTTGCAATATTTGTATAACAACTTATATATTAAAAAATACAACATTTATAGATTTACGATAGATCAGATCTATCAGTAGATAACAAAATGATTTTTAATAACTTTGGTATAAATTTTCAAAGATACTGCAACACCATTCACCATTTTAAATTAAAGTAACGCAGAGGCATGCATTGAAGTTGGATTATTTCGAATATCTACACTCAAGCTATATACATGCATTCATTATTAAATTAGTTGGTTGTTTTAGAAATTGGTCAGTTCAAACATATTCATTTCTATGGAATCCCTTTTACCATTTTATCTTATATAGAACCTTAAATCTTTGTAATTTTTTTACTTTATTAAACAATTAATTTGATTTTAAACGCACAACCACTATCGAATGCCTCATGTTCAGTTCATTCCGAGTCGTAGACGTTAATAAATTAGTCTCTTAAGAGGCCGACAGCTGCTGGTCGTATCAATGGTTTTACTGTTGAGATACGTGTCTCTGAATAGTCACTTATGAAACCTATTCTATTTAAACAAGATATGTTGTGTTAAACAGTTCAACTCGACATTGTTTGAATTTAATGTAATATTTAAGATTACAGTATTAAGTACACAGTTCATTCAAATGTAATGTTTAAGTAAAAAGGTAAACTTGTAAAAAGGTAAAATTTTCCTAACAATCAATCACTTCGTGTATCCAAGTGAAACACGAGCACAGATCTATTTCAATTGTTTCTCGTTCCATCAGGAACAAAATAAAAGAAACTTATGTTGAAGTGTGGAAACCATTTTGTTTGTATATTTTTTGCTGTTTAATGTAAGTGAAAGAAGGACCATTTTAAATATTCCATTCGTATTTTTATTTAAAGTACAGAAAAAAATATATAAATATGTTGTTAAAATAATATTTATATAATTTTTACAAATTTAGAAATAAGAATAAAAAACTGTAATAATAGTTTCTCAAGAATTAGTTATTAAATTAATAATCGCGGAGTAGTCAGGTGGTAGTTTTACCGCCCGAGCTTTTTAATAAAGCCGTCTTTGGAAGCAAGTCTTTTGTATGCGATGATATTATAATGTTGTTCATTAGAAAACATTAGAAGACATTTTATATTATTACTTAAATTACTTAATAAAATTTCTGTAAAATCTAAACTTTATATTAGAATTATTATATGTTTGTTTAATATTTTCTTAAAATACTTACAAATAAAGAGTTTCATAATTCAAAATACGTTATCATATTTTTATTCGGTATTACCACTCTAATTTTTACTGATAAATTACAGAATTAGTCGATCAGACTGATAACACTGAATGATTATTAGACTTGAAAAATGTTATCAATCAAAGTATTATCCATCAGACATTGAAAGAAAGATTTTAGAAAAGTTATATCCGCAAAGGAAATGAAGCTAATTATCAGACGATTGAGAGGACCAATTCATAAAACCTAGCGTTTAAACCCGGTAATTTTAGTGTTTCAAAAATCTATGCAAAGTAAAACAGTGTATGTCAAACATCTAAGTAAGCGACGCTGCAAAGAGTTCATTACATTACACTAGTGCGTATACTAAGTTATAACGATAAGCAATTGGAAACCTTATTTCATAACACTTATAAGTTATTTCATTCCCCTTCGAAGGTTCGTATTTTCTTGCACTTTGCATTTTGGGTTGGCTGATAGAAAATGCTTTAGCGTTAAGTCCGCCCTTTGTACCTTGTTGTGCAATAAAGAATTTAAATAAAAATAAATAAATAAATAACTTGTGTAATGTAATTTCTCTATAAATATAATTGCCACACTTTTCTTCTAATTTGGTTTGGTTCTACATACATCATACCAAATGTAAACTAGGGTTGAACAATAACAAGTATTGCAATAACAGGCTTTCTAATAATAATACTATTACTATACCAAGGTACATTTTATTCTTTAATAGGAAATATTAAATTGATTAATAAGGTAAATTAATAAGGTGAATATAAAAGTCATCATTTCTCTCTCAAAGTCAGACATTCAGGAGTATTTATTTAATCGTTAATAATATTGTCAGTGCCATGGTTAGGTTATGTTTAAGAGTAATATTTATCAAGTTGTTGTAATTTAAAGTAAATTAAAAAGTAAAAACATAACCTGATTATATTTTTTACAATACATTATATTCAACGTTATGGATTTATCCTTCTCTAAGACTAATATAAGATGCAGCACAAAAACAATTTGGTACATTCACGCTCACAGAGATGTATTTCTGTTCCAACTTTCTTTTATATCCAAAAACATTGCCATTAACTATTTCTTTAGCTTCAACTGGCTTTTTTAAAATTAAGGTAACGGCTATTTACTTTCTAAAACTTGAAGTAAGTTATAGTTATCGCACTTTTTTAGACTTTTATAGTTATAGGTCTCAAATTTAAAGTTACCCTACTTAAATTAACATAAGTAATAATTAAGGACTATTTTAATTTTCTGTAAACATTGTTGAATTGTGTGGTTAATCAATATTTCTAGACAAAACATTCTATAAACCTGTACATTACATCGTATTTGGTTTCAAAGCAGGTCAGGAAAGTGAAACTCACAAGATCCTTTAATATTTATGGCTTTGGTATGCTTTACTGAGAGAAGCTTTGTGTGAGAATATTAAAAAAAGTGTCGAAATTTAAAAAAAATTAAATTACTTTGTTGAAATATTTCGATATATAATTTCACGATATATTTAATATTTATTAATCTTTAATATAAACAATATAAGTCTTTTTAAGATTTAAGATTATGATTTTATAGATGTTAATATTAAATAATTATTAATAACTAAAAAAATATTTATATTAAAAATTAATGATTATATTTCTTATTAAATAAATAATGTTTATATTATTTGAGCTTTAAGCGTTTAGCTCCAATATTGTTTGAGAAAATAATAAAAGATAGAAATGTGAAAATTTTTAACACCTTCCTGTAAGATTTGCTTAATTTAATTTTAACTTGCATTGGTGTGATGGAGACTGGAATTAATATTAATATTAAATTCGTCTCGGCGGTTTCGTTGTAGATTAAAGAGCTCCCAATCCGTTCAGAGACCTTAGAGTCAAAGTAGTCTACCCTTCTTGGATATTACAAAATTAATGTGTGCGTAAAGTGCTTTGTATTATATGTATTTGTATGATTTTTTTTCTACTAAATTAATCACAGTAAATCATAAAAATCGGTAGGACCTTTTAAGATTATTGGTTTCCAACGAACAGAAGCAGTGAATTTGTTACATTATTAAAATTAGTTTGAGAGTTTATAAATTAATATTTCAAAAGCAATATTACTGTAACAAATATTTCTCAATTGCTGCATCCAATCTGTATTCCCCAAGGTCATAGAAGTTTTATAATGAAGCGTAAGTCACGTTTTTTTATACGAAGGCGTGTTAGAACTCACCGACGGTGAAAATTATGTGCTTTCTATTTTACAACGTGCAACGGCTTTAATGATTTTTCAAACTTCCACGTGATGAAAAAATATTTAGAGCTATAGTTTTTTTAATATGCACTTATGCATTTCACACAAAAATTATTCGTTAAAAAGAACAAAAATACCTACTCTTATGTATATTTGAAATATTTGCGAAAACCAGTTTAATAAACTAAGCACTTATTTTTTTCTCTCAATTGTATTTTAATTATGCTAGTTGCTTATCCGATTTATTAAAGAAACACATTTATGCACTATTATGTGGCTACTTCTAGCAATTAACGATTATTTTTTTTGTTAAAATTTGAGAATGTAAGAGAAACTATTCATATTCAGCTTTAGTAGGTTCTTACGATATTTGGTTAGGTAGGGAGAGGAGCGTGAACAGTCAAGGTGAGCGTGTATGCGCATAATAAAGGGGCCCCTTAAACCTACACCTGGGTCACAAGTCCCAGGCATTGTTTGCGCTCCTTTTCCTGCAACGCGATGGGCCCGGCACCCGCACGGTGAATCCATGCTAATGAATGCTAAGAAGCTTCGTCTCGTTTTAATTGACAGCCCGGAGAGACGGGATGACGCTGGAAAGACAGATGACGCTGGAAAGACAGCTGGCAGCTGGAAAGACAAATGACTGTTGGAAAGACAACCGAGGGCGACGGCCTAGCAAGCCAAGCCCGGGAATGTCGTTCAAAGCTAAAAGTCCAAATAAGAAAAATACCCCTGGGACAGTCCGAGAGGAGGGGCGGAAGAACTCGGTTGATATTAACGACGAAAACGGCGCGAAAACGGAATTGAAATGCCCTACGTGCGGGAAAATTTACAAAAGACGAGCTTGGTTCATTAAACATCTCAAAACACACGATGGTGCTGAAGCGCGGCAATCGCCGGTAATATCTTCAGTTATCACTTCGGATAGAGTTTACCCTCATATATCCCATGGTGAGCCATTGAATGCAAATCACCAGGAGTCCATGACCATCAGGACGCGTCTTAGCATTCCCAATATTAAACAATCAACATGGAAAATACACGACCAAAATATAGCAGACCTGTTAGAGCATCCGGGCTCAAACCAGGTACTCGACGCGCAAGTAGAGACACTACAAAACACTATTTTTGATTACTTCAATGAGCACTATCCACCTTTGATTCGTTATGCTCACAAGTATAAAGAAAACAGTTTTAAATTGAAAATGAGAAGGAAAGAAGAGACCTCATAAAGAAACTTCGTAGGGCCAAAGCCATGGGCGACAACCAACTTAGTCACCAACTGTCTAGGGCATTAAGGTCAATTCTTAAATTAATACAAGGCATATTACAACAAATAACAAAAAACCGTGATAGCTTTGACCGGGCAAAACACGAAGTAGACTTTGACAAAAATCCTTTTAAGTACTCCAAAAACATTTTTAAAGACGAAAAAGGTAAGCTTCTCTTGACCAACGAGCAAATTTTTGATTATTATAAAAGCACATACGAAGTGCCAAAAAATCAAAGGCTGTATGGGGATCCCAACGAACGAAAACCTGAGAGTCCTTCCATAGATTTTCATGCCAACCCACCAACTTTGGAGGAAATCAATAAAATAATTAAAAAGAAACCATCTAAGTCAGCACCAGGTCCGGATGGTATCCCTTATATAGTTTATAAAAAATGTCCGTCGATTCATAAACATCTATTGAATATATTCGGTAAAATCTGGTCAAGAGGACAAACACCGGTAACATTCGGAAATGCTCTTTTTGTCCTCATTCCCAAACGTGACCATGTCTCGGATCCTAGGGACACTAGACCGATAGCCCTTACAAACACAATATCAAAAATATTTTTTTCCTTTTTACAAACGAAAATGACGCAATTCATGATAAATAACAAATATTTGGGACCTAATCACCAGAAAGGATTTTTGCCTGGCATTTCTGGATGCCTCGAACATAACACGTTACTATCGGAAAGCCTTAAAGATGCCAGAACTGGTGAAAGACAAATAACGGTATGTTGGATAGACTTAGAAAACGCTTTTGGGTCGGTACGACATGAACTGATAATGTTCGCGCTAAGGTGGTAAAACTTTCCAACGTTAGTTAGTAACATGATTGCATCATATTATTCAAAATTAAAATTTTCCATAATCACAAATGGAAATCATTCCAAACCCATAAATTACAACATTGGTTTATTTCAAGGCTGTTGTATTTCTCCAATAATATTTAACATAGTAATCAATATTTTAATAGATAAATTAATTAAAAACGAAAAGAAATGGGGTTATCGGTTCAAATTTAACAATAAATATACAGAATCCATACTAGCATTCGCAGACGATCTCGCGATACTGACACGTAATCCAAAACAATGTCAGCTACTTTTGAATGTTGTGGAGGATTTCTGTGTTTGGACGGACGGATTGAGGACAAAACCAAACAAATGCTACAGTCTATGTCTGGGTAGGCGGAACACCAGATATACCTCTTACGATCCGGGTCTTACAATAGGCGGTAAGTGCGTTACTACAATTACCGACGCAGCTCCATTCAAATTCTTAGGCAAAAAAATCGATTACCAAGGGCGCACTCCATCGTTAGATATAATAGTCGATAGCTTTTTGAATGATCTAAAAAAGGTAGACAATCAACCAATAAGTAACATCAAAAAGACTTGCATATACGATAATTACTTAACATCACGTCTAAATTGGCCTTTCCTCGTTTACGATATCAATAAGACCCTTTTGTTGAAGTTAGATGCAAGCGTCATAAGGACATTGAAGTCATGGCTCGGGTTAGCGAAAGATCATACATTTAAGCTTAACAAGTATTACGAACTGATCAGGAATAAATTTATAGTTAATTTGTACGCTGTAGAAGTAGGAGCGAGAGGTATAACAGCAAAATCTCTCTACAACTTATTTAAGGATCTCGGCCTTTCTAGAACGATCATCAGTTCATTTCTGGAACGTATTTCAAAGGCAGCTTTAGTAGGTTCTTACGATATTTGGTTAGGTAGGGAGAGGAGCGTGAACAGTGAAGGTGAGCGTGTATGCGCATAATAAAGGGGCCCCTTAAACCTACACCTGGGTCGCAAGTCCCCGGCATTGTTTGCGCTCCTTTTCCTGCAACGCGATGGGCCCGGCACCCGCACGGTGAATCCATGGAATGCTAAGAAGCTTCGTCTCATATTGGACGCGTCTCCTGATTGGACTCTCATAATGGACACGTATGAAAGGTAATATAAAATCCCCGGAGATGTTTGTGTTTCGTCATCTAGGCCGGACTTATTCCTGTACTCAAAACAACTAAGGCGCGTTATACTTGTGGAGCTTACTGTACCCTGGGAAACAAACATACCCAAAGATCATACATTAAGCTTAGCTGTCGTTACATAGTTCATAATACTTGTTAACAAACAATTTAACTATAGATTTATTCCTGATCAGTTTAGGAATAAATCTATAGTTAAGTTGTTCGTTGTAGAAGTAGGAGCGAGAGGTATAACAGCAAAATCTCTCTACAACTTATTTAAGGATCTCGGCTTTTCTAGAACGATCATCAGTTCATTTCTGGAACGTTTTTCAAAGGCGGCTTTAGTAGGTTCTTACGAAATTTGGTTAGGTAGGGAGAGGAGCGTGAACAGTGAGCGTGTATGCGCATAGTAAAGGAGCCTCTTAAACCTACACCTGGGTCGCAAGTCCCAGGCATTGTTTGCGCTCCTCCTCTTGCAACCCGATGGGCCCGGTACCCGCACGGTGAATCCATGGAATGCTAAGAAGCGTCGTCTCTTGTATTTACTTTTTGAAATAAAATAAAAGTATATAAATCGATTCGATCTGATGCTTTTCGCTGAATATCAACATGGCACAGCACGCCATCGGCTCCAATACCTTCCGTGGATACGTGGCGATCTTCCACTCTGCGGTTTTCAAGGACCTTTCTTCCAAGTACCACTCAAAAGTGGAATGAACTCCTTTTGGCGGTATTTCCAAATCATAAGCAACAAAGTCAAAAAGTTCATAGGCAACGGTGATCACATATCATCTGTGCCCTACTGTGCATATCTCGTTTGCCCTACTCTAACATAATAAAAATTAAAAAAAAACAAAAAATATTTCAAAAGACCGGTTGTCTGAGAGGTTTATGTAACAATAGGTATAAAAAGGTTATTTAAATATTTTCTGAATAAATGAGAGACAAAATAATAAAATATTAAATTCGTAAGGCGGCGCTACAGATTATCATTTCCGAGGTATTGTAATTTAGTTTAAATAGGAAATAGACTTTAGATAAGGAATGGGACAAGTTGAAATTACTTGTCTAATATATGTTAATCTAGTTACATCAAGTCATGGGATATCTTGTAAAAAACAATGGCTTTGTATGTGTTAATTTAGGTAACATAATATTATCAATTATTATAAACATCACTAAGTAATTAGCCATTCTATTTTTCCTATGTTGGTTTTTTAATAAGAAGCAAATCAAAACTTATATAAAGGACATACTTTCTTGATATATGCCGCCATAATTACGTAAATAATAAAAAATATTTTACTTTTGACTTTTCATTAATTTCTCTTTTCATAGTTTCTAAGAGAGCTTCATTCGGTTCAGTATTTTAATTGAGCTTTAAAATATGTCAATTTACAATTTTATGATGGTTTTGTTGATGAAACAAGTGCATGGAAGTAAGGAATGTTTAAAGGTTTTTTAATATTTAGTATTAGTAACAAATCTATTAGCATAACAAAGAGATTCCGATTCACATTCACAGAGATTTAAATAGATTAAATTCTATCACCTTATGTTGAACAATATTAATGGTCTTTCAGAGATAGATTATAAGGTGACGTAACTTCGGTTCAAATGCTTTACTTACGATGGATTAGTTGCTTTGCCTCGATATTTTATCTTTAATTAGTAGGTTATTTTACGTTATCAGTATACAAGAGTTAATTGCATCGAATTGAAAATATTAATTATTATGTTTTTATATGGTGACGTGATCAGATGAATTCCTAAAAATAATTATCGTCAAATATTAACATTAGCATTATCAAATATAAAGGTTCAAATTAAGACTAAAGTGGAATAAAGAAGAGGAAGGAGGATAAAACAACTGACATACAAAATAATATCGTTACTTATGAGTAAAAACAATTTATATAGTACTTGCAGCATTTTAAATCTTTTAAATAACATTAAAAAAATAACAGGAGGATAAAAAGAAGAATAAACAATATTCTAGACACATTTACTTATAACACAAAAAAAACCTCTCATTTCAGCATAAATATGAGTTAACGACTGCATATTGAGCAATTCATATTAAATAAATTATTACCATCAGATTAATTCATTATCTCCCTCTTATTTTTATAATTCTAAATACTATATGGACATGTTGTTAATATATTATTAACACTAGATCTGAATCTCTGTGCGTTGCGTTGCGTGCGTTGTTGCGATTCAGTTGTCTTTTATTTAATAAACACCTTACACACACTTCTAAAATATTATATTTATCTGTTAACTGTCAAGCTACCAAAAATATTAGAACTAATAATTATTCATTAATTAACGTTGTTATGTAATACCATATTTGCATTTATTTAATATTTTTATTGTATTTATTTATTCAACTGATTATTCTCATATTATTTGTTACAAACATGATGTACAATCAGGTTAATGGAGGTTTTATATGCTATTATTATAATTATCCTCTGTTTCAAATTATAATTAATACCAGAATAGAGATTCAATTATATATTTACCTGATATTGAAGCTATAAAATAATGAAAGACAATCTTAAATAGTTTATTTAAACTCGTAAATAACGTAAAAGTTATATATGGCGATGTTTCTCTACCGCAAGTTACGCCATCTTGAAACCTATTTAATGGTTTTTCCATCCATTTCAAATCAGTCAAATTAAATTTAGTGGTGAGCATATTATTAAAACTATTTTATAAATAGTAAATGTAGTTATATTGTAGTTAACTAGATGGTATTAATGTTTTGAAAGTAGATTGATCTATGTTTGTCACATGCAATTCCTTAAGCAGTTTAGGAGCTCTTTTAGACAATTTTCTTTTAAGTAAATTGTCTTTTGTGAACTTTCATAATGATATTTCTCTTTTATATACTGATAAAGTGGACTTGCTTTTGTCTGAATCTGCAACGCAGCGAAAAGTCTAAAGAAAAGCTATAAACAATGTCTTCCGCAGAACTCTATAATAATTGAAAAAGTAATGTTCTAATTTCCTGAACTTAATATTTATATGGAACGTACATCGTGCAGGCATTCCCCGTAGTTAAAGGTAAGGGCGCACCGAGGTTCGTTGCTTTCATGATAGCAGTTTTGTCAATGGCTCAGTGTATAACCTCATAAAAGGTGGATGATATTCAATTTTTATATAGTTTTAGTAATAAAATCTGTATATTATTTAATAACTTTTAAATAGTATTAGTAAAACTCTTACAAAAGGTGCATTGACAGGGTAAAAAATCAAAATTATTGATTTTTTAATTACAACTTTTTTTTTTTCAAAGAAGTATCTAATTACCTAACAAGGTTCATTTCCTTGTCTCTAAAAAATTTATAGACCTTGGTAGGGACACTAAATTTTAAAACTACTTTCAATATAAATTTACCCATTCGTTTTCTAGTACAGTAGAACGTCGCTAAATTAAAACCAATCGAAACATTATAAAAACATTTGTCTTAACATACTTATTTTAATCTCTAGGTGCAATGGTGCTGTAATTCTGATTTTTAAACATCTAATAAGGTCCATACTGCTGTTAAAGAAATTTAATATCTAATCCTAATTGGACCCTTATTATTATTATTAGACTGTGATTTTCTTTACCAGAGGTAAAAAATAACCTGAAACAATTTTTTACTATTTAAAACTAAAAAATAGATAAGCTACAACACAATTTACATTTTCTAATTCTTCATAAATGTCTCGACACTAATTTCTATGAATTTCTGTTTTAATAATCAAAACGAACGAACTTAATAGTAATTTCGAGTCATTGCTTCTTTAATAATGATTTTTCTGATATAAAACACCTAAAATCTTCAAGAACAAGACAAAAGTAACAATATTGAAGTAAGAACCATTTTGTTTGACTTGCTTTGAAAGCATTTTAAATTTAATATTCATGTTGAAAAATTATAATTAAAGCAGATATTAAAATAAATTTAAATAAATAAATAATAAGTTTAACAACATTTAGAAACAGAAAATACAACTGTAATAATAGTCCCTCCAGTATTAGTTATAAAATTAATAATCACAAAGTAGTCAGGTAGTAAGTTTTTCAGCTCGAGCATTTTTAATAAAGCCTTTTTTTGAATCAAATTTCTTTGTATCCGACGATATAATTTTTATATTGTTATGAGCAAAATATGATTTTTATATTGTTTTATTGTTTGTTATTGTGTTAATAAAAATATATAAAGTCTATACTTTATGTTAAAATTATTATATAAATATTTTTTTGACAATTAATGTTTTCTTAAATTACATACAAATAAAGTATTTAACAAATTTTATAAAATACATGTTTAATATTTATTAATATTCTTAATTTTTTTTTGTTTCTTGCAACGTTTATAGTAAATTATACTCACACAATACAATTTTAATTAATCAAACTAAATCAATAAAAAAAGAAACTATATATGTCTATAAAATATAAGATAAATAAAGTAATTTAATTAAGTTTTATATCAAAGTGATAAATAAAAAACAAGATCCAATTACACTAAGCAAAGTTTTTCTTCTCATTGTAAAGTTCTCACGTAACGAATACCTTGTAATAGACAAATAAGAGACTTGTAAAGATTAAATATTAAATGTTATAATATGAAAATTCCGATTTTGCTGTTTTTATTTGTTTGTATGTTTGTGTTTAAACATTAATTACAAATTAAAGTTAATAAAATAAGTGATGTTTTAGTTTAATGCTTCTTAACTTTTGAGTACGATATCCTTTAACTGTGACAGTTCAGTGATAAATATGCCGAAGTATGTTTAATTAGACGGTAAAGATTGCTTCCTAAATCAAATTGATTTTGGGATAAATAAGTAAATGTAACAGTACCCTGAATCGATCGGAGTTTATGTTAGGATTACAAGACATAATTTAAGTATATATTAAATAAGTAAATTGAAGTAAATTGAATGAAAATTAAAAATGCTAGCGGTATTTACTGACTGACTTGCATAAAAAGCTATCTTATATTAATAACGTTCCAATTAAATAAAAGTCTAAAGAATGACTTTTCTTGAAACTTTTAGGGTGTGAACTGTTGAAGTTTTCACAAATGCGCTTTACTATGAAATCCATCATGTTTGACTGAATATCTTCAACATCTTTCCAGCTCAAGCTCCAAATGGTGCTTGGATGATGTTTTATGAATAATTAAAAGTAGTTATGATATTTCATTATTTAAATTATAACTTATTCTGAGTTGTATCAAATATCCTTTAACAAATAGACGAAGTACGTCCTTCTAATAAATTATCATTTAATTGAAGTGTTTATATCAAAACTTTAATAATTATTTTAGTTATTAGAAAATACATATAATTTGAAAAACATATATATCAGGTAGTAAGTTTTTCAGTTCGAGCACTTTTGATAAAGCATTACATAAAAAAATATATGTTTATACACTGTTGTAAGCAAAAGTTGAACATTTCAATAAAACTCATATCATTTATTGTGTTATATTATATTATCACACAATAAATAAGTAAGTAGTAAGTAAATAAACATGATCAATGAACAAATGTTCATTTAAGGCTTTATACATTTTTATAAATCTTATATACTGTGTTCTCTAAGTTTTATTCCGTGGATTCAATTTACTAATGTTTATTTATAGGTTTTATAATTTATAATTAAATATGAAATATATTTTTTAATAAATTAAATATCTCTAAATTTTTTTTTCTTCAATATTCATATGAAAAAGAAATTGTCTTCGTCACGTCACAAATACACACACACGACTGTCACGTCAAGTAACATTATTAACTTCGAAATCTCTTATCAAAAGTTAATTCTGAAATAAATACAGCTAGAAATATCTACATTAAACACAATATATATTTATTTTGAAAATAATTAAACGTACTCGTATTATATTACTTAGTATCAGTATTTTATAAAAACTATATAAAACAGAAATACATTAAAATGTTAAATGGACTAAAACACAAAATTCACCAAAATGCTAACACAGTCATATTGGTTCCAAAAACTATTTAACTTAAAATTCAAACAATATGTATATTCGCTGACGTCGCGATATGTGACACAAAACAACCAATTACAAGTGGCTAATGGTTCCTTTTAATGTTTCAAAAGTTCGTTCGATTGGCCACAAAAAAAAAATAAAAAACAGAACCGTTAAATAGATAAAATAAAAATTACTTTTAGAATTAATTGTGGGAACTAGTTTTTAAATTAATTCTTGAAGGACTGCATACTTAACCTAATATTACAAATTGTAGAGTTTTTGTCTTTGAGTAATAGTTATTTTAATAACTTCCTTTGTTTATAATTTAAATTGTTATTTTTAGTTAAAGTATTATAATTAATAATTATATTTATATTTTTCTATTAAAAGCTCAAATAATGTTTGAACTTTTAATTGAAAAAAGATGAAAAATTGATAAAGAATTTTACCTCCTTTCTGTAAGATTTGCTAAATTTAATTTTAAGTTGCATTGGTGTGAAGGAGACTGAAGTTAATATAAATATTAATATTAAATTCATTTCGGCGTTTATTTCAAAGTAAAAACAGTGTTCATTTAACGCAAACAGTTTGTAGCCGCTGGCGAGAACGGCTTGAATGCTCTCGTCTCATACCTGCAGTGGAAGCGGTAATGAGGTGCATTCAGCGCCTCCTTTGAATATCTACTGCCGTAATCTCCTGCGGCTGCGGACACGAGTTGTGGACAGCGAGGGACATTAGTGGACTAGATTTATTAGAGCATTAGAAATGACATCCCGTTAACATAATTTTTACTGTTTATTTCTTTGCTTAAAAATATATAAGGAACTTATATTTTCAAACTATATAAAATTATCGAAAGTTACTTTGTCAAAGGTTTGTAGTTTTCAAAAACTGTTAAATATTTTATGATTTTTCAAGATGTCTTTATTTCATATATCATTATTTCCAATGTCTGTTTGTTGGTTTCCAAAAGTCAGTGTTTTTCTGTACAATTACGTCATTTTACCTACAAATAACTAATAGGAGTAAATTTATATATATTTTATTCTAAATAACTGTTTAAAGAATTAATTACTATCAAAATATAAGATACTAAAAAGTGTATTCATGCATTTATAATCAGAATTATCCTATTAAGTTTCGAATATGTAAACTGATGTTTACGTTTTCGGTATTTTAATATGAAAGCTTGACTAGTCCTGGCAACGCAAAAATTTATATTTATTTATTTAGCTTCACGCCATATCCTTTGCGGGGTAGCCAGGGACGACGGAGCTCCAAACGCTCTGGTCCCTGCATACCTCTTTCATAACCTCTTCATACATGCCTTTCAGGGGGTCCTCATGCTTTTTACGTGACCTTCCTCCAGTATCATAGATACTGCGTTTTCGAAGGTCACTCGAGGCCTCCCCCTGTCTCTCTTACGGCTCACTTTTCCTATATAAATCTTTTTTACCATTCTTTCATCACTCATTCGTTCGACGTGCCCAAACCACCTGAGCACGTTCTTCTTCATTCTCACCGTGACTTCTTCGCTAGTACCTGCCATTCTGTGGATCTCTTCATTGCGGATTCGATCAGCTAGACTAACTCCGTAAACTCGGCGAAGATATCGCATCTCTACAGCATTCATCTTTCTTACATTCTTCTGTGTTACCCACGTTTGGCTGCCGTATAACAGCATCGGTAGCAAAACCGCATTCTGTACAGCCAAACGTGCAGCTATGATGACGTTTCGTCGTCTCAACAATGCAGCCAAAGCACCGATTGTTGTCAAACCAGGGCGACATGCCAGCTCCTATTCGCACACAGGCTGACTAATCTCTGTAAAGAGACTTTACAGCCTTGCTACAACCTCAGTCCGCTCACATTGTATTGGGGCAGTATCTCAAATAATTTCTTTCTCACAACCCTGTCAAACGACTTTTCCTAATCCACAAAAGCGCAGAAAACTTTTGGGTTTAGGGCCAAAAACTTTTCCGTGATCATGCGGAGGGAAAAGATCTGACCTATACACCCTCTTCCAGGTCTAAAACCTCCTTGTGCCTCCCACAACAGCCTTACAGATTTCTCTTGCTCTTCTCGATAATATTTTAGCATAAACTTTACCGCCTAAGCTGATCAAAATGATAGCCCTAGAGCTTGCACAGTCTATCTGTGAACCTTTGCCTTTATACAAAGGTATGATGACTGCACCTCGCCAATCGTCACGGACCTCCCCCGATTTCCATATTTGATCATCTCGGCAGTAACTTCATCTGCTCCCGCAGCCTTACCACATTTCAGACTTCGAATCGTGCTCTTTACTTCTTCTAAACTGATTTCACCATCGGCTACATCTGGACTCAGCATTACGCTGGTAGTCAAGACCGAGGCGTCCTCACGTTCATACATCTCCTTGTAGAATTCCGCCCACCGCTGCAAAATGTGTGCTTGCTCAGTTAAAATTTCACTGCTCTTCGAAAGCACCCCTTTCATTATCATTATCATTTCACTAACTTCTCGCCAGAAAAGCTTCATGTTTTCCCGGAAGTTGTTCGTCAACCTTTCATCCCTTTCTCTCTCAGAATTTTCACGCTTCATCTTTATAAGTGCTTTCGTTTTGTGCTTTTGCAGCTTGTAGGCTCTTTTTCTTATCTCTCTCATACTTTTATCCTTACCAGAGGCTTTATAATCCAGCCATGCTTTCTTCTTTAATTCTACAGCATCTTTCACTTGATTATCCCACCATTCATTGCGCTTTTTACTAAAACCTCTTTTCCTCTTACCACATACTTCTGTCGCTACTTTCACCATACCATTCCTAAGGTTCTGCCAGCATACTTCAACACTTTTATTACCAGAATCACAGCTTTCAAGCTTCTTGGAAACTCTTTCTTGATATTCCTCTCTGATCGGTGGATCTTGAAGCTTCCAGCTTCTTATGCGATAATTCGACGCCAAGCTTGGACACGTCGTGCGGCTGCGCCAACCTTCAAACAGACCTCTTATTCTAACAACGACTAGATAATGGTCCATTCCCAGATCAGCACCCCTAAACACTCGCGTGTCCACAACTTGTCTTCGAATACGCTGATCCACTAGGAATAAATCAATCATACTTCTTTCTTTCGCTCGTTCTCATGGGTACATCGGAATTTGTTTGTGATCAAACATCGTATTTACCAGTAACAAATTTTTCTCCTTACAAAATTCCAAAATAAGCTTTTCAGCCTCATTTACTCTCTTATCACGCACTTGCCTAGCACGCTTTCGTAACCACTTCGCGCGGTTCCAACCCATCCATTAATATCTTCACATACTATCAACTTTTCATTACCTTTGACATTACTTAGAACATCCCTGACACTCTCCCAAAACTCCTCGAGCTCGCTCACTGCAGCTGAGGATACTGTCGGATATATGGCCAACAAGAATATTCTTTTTATCCCCAGCTTAAAGCGAACCCAAAGAAGCCTCGGGTTGATGGCCTTGTATTCTACCATTGCATTAACCATTCGAGAGGACAACAACACGCCTACACCTTGGCAACCTCGCTCACCTTCTAGAACCTCAACCTAGAAAGCGACCCGGTTGCCAGGCAAATCGGTCGCATCATTGCCTTTTCGCTTGGTCTCGTACACACAAATAACATCCAGATCTTTGTCATCCATCACATCTAATAATTCATTCATTTTCTGTTCCATTCCATGTGTTACATTCCACGTAGCTATTTGTAGCTCCGTCCTCCACCTCCCGCCGTTCGGGACATGACGTGTTGGTTGGCGGTCCCCAAAGCCGCAAGTAACCTATCATATTAACTCACCAGACGGTAACAGTAGTTGACAGATTCTATAAAAATCTGGTTTCGCTAAATTTTCCGTTTGTATGTGAATATATGGTTATTCTTATATTAATACATTTAATACTGGAGAAAATATTTTAAAATCAAATTTAAAATATGCGTTTTTAATTTATATATTTTTATAACGTTGAGTAATATTTCGATTTGTTCAAATTGTAAGTAAATTGTTCTTTAAAGATGTTCAATATAATTTTAATTCTGGTGATTTGTTAATTAATTAATTTAAATATCATTAAATTTTAAAAAAAACTAATAAAGATACAGTATGTTTTCTGACATGTCACACACACCTAATGTGTTTCTGTTGTTTGTCTATATTGTATCATGATATTTAAATCATATATATAACAAACTAAACATTCGAATATTTTTCAAGTAAAATAATATATTAGTCATATTATTATTATATTTACTAAAAGAATACATATTTAAAGGTATTTAAATTAAAAAAATATATATATTATATACAGCATGTTAAATATCAAAACTGAGATGGTATTTTAATGATATATATGTATATGCTTGTCACTATTATGAACATTAAAAAACGCGTTATTTAAATTTAAATTTAAATACATCTTAATTCCCCCGTTAGAGAAACTTGTTAAAAGTTTCCTCTTGTATTCATTATATTAGAACGTTAACTAGAAATGTACTGAGTTTAAATAATAGTTGGTTGAAAATTTAGACATTGTTTTTTTAATGCCTGTAATGTAAGTAATGGCGACAATTTATTATTATTTGTCCAATAATCTAGGAACCTCATGATTGTTCCAAGATCTCTTTATCATGGGATTATCCGTTACCAGAATCACTGATAAGAGAAAATTGTCGATACGAATAGTCAGTTACTCTCCATTGAATACATAAACCACCCTGAAGATGACTCTTCCAGCCACCAACCAACCAACCAACCTGCGAGATTAGAGGGTCAATTGATATTGGCAGCACTGTGCTCCCTATCAGAGAGTTTGTGTATATTGTAAATAGACGTAACTAGTAACACATTTATTACAGTTCTATTACACAATGATAAGAAATCTACATACGTAATATATAAAGTACGCAAGTATGTATGTACGTATAGGTATGATATATTTGCTATCAATTTTTTTTTCTCTTTTAAATTTTTTTTTTTATTTATTTACAATTTTTTTTGTTTTTTCAAGAAGGGGTATATAAGCACATACCGCTTCTTCAGTACATATTTTATAGTTTATATCAACATTCTTAATAAACAAATTTTTCTAATAAAAAGCTATGCGTCTTTCTTCGTCTGTCCGTTTGTGAGCTAATAACCCCGAAATAATGCAGAAATGAATCGACTCTTGGGCTATGTGTAAGATAAGATTAACTATCTGCTCTCACAGACTAACTCCGATGAAGTCCTAACAGCCCATAACGTAATTCTCAGGAACTTTAAAGCGCAGAATGTCGATTGGCTAGGGTCACGTGCCACTGACTACGCGGGGAGATCTGTGTTTAATTTTGCTTTGACAAATAATCTGTCCTAGTTGGTTAAGACACACACTCGTCTATTGAAAGTGGAAAGCCACATCCCCTATTTGTTGTATCTTCTGGTGACAACATATTTCGGAAAGTACTAGGTCACTGTTGAGACACCCCTAGGATCCTCTGATCATTATCTGGTACGATGTGCAATGCCCATTTAAGGACCGGCACGTTTTTGTTTACGTCTCATTTTATATGCATTAATATATATTTTTTTAAATATTGAAAAATACACACAACTTAAACTTATAAAACAGTTTTATTTATATTTTGAAGATACTCTAAAAGTCTAAAAAAAATGAGTTTTTCTTTTCTTCATAGGGTTAAAGAAAATCGACCTCAATGGTTATATAGTATGCATTGTTTTGTAGATATATTGGTTTTAACAAATTGCTCGCTTTATCGCGGTATAAAGCAATAAAATAATTTTATATGATCGTTGTTTTACGACTTCTACATTTTAAGTTATTGGCCTATAATGGAAGGTTATTCGCGTAATAATTTTATATAAGGATCCGCTACATTTAATTGAAAAGATCATAATCATGAAAGAAAATAAAGAATAATTACTAATACCGTTTTAACTTTTTTCTGTTACGCTATTTTGACATAGATTTCATTTATGAAAATATAAACTGGAGCTTTAAACTGAATTTCATAATACTATAATACCTCTACAGTTATCATTAGTTCTAAACATTATAGTTATCTTGTTTAACCTACTTGCCTTCACTTACCACAAGTGTTTATTAAGAAGACGTTTTTGGAAGAATAATGTGTAGTCTGAGCGACCCACTCTTTCTCTCATTAAAATACCCTAAGATGTAGGCTTTTATTGTTACAAATGACACTAGTTCTCTTAGAACTTGGTGATATGTATACCTACTGTAAATATAATAACAGATACTTTAATTGACTTCAATTTGAATAGGAAATTAAGCTGAAGACCAATTTAGTAATTTAGTACCTTGGTGCATTTTTGTACTAATTTAATTAAATATATTAATGATGCTTTTTATAAATTTATTGGTTTTATATAGGATGTCAATTAATTGAAAATCTACTATATATCTAACAAAATGTTGCTTTTATTTCAAACTAATTCTCTATTCTCAAATCAAGGTTGATAAAAACTGCATTCACACTGTGAAAAGCTATCAAAAATTTCTCTCAATTTCGTCTACCGCGGAGCTCTCAGGAGCACTGAATTAATAATACCATCATTTAAGTTGACTCCGTGTGGGTTTAAAAAGGAAAAGTGTTTTGATACTAATTATTTATCTCACATTTACTTATTTGAGCGAAGGGATTGACGCGTTAAAGGAAAGGATATTTTTTTATTTAATAAGGATGTTTTAAGGTTTACATACGCATATATCCATTAAAGTTATAACATTAAAAATAGATTTATGTACTCACAGAAACCTGTAATCTTTTTTATTAGGTTTTTACCTTAAACAAAAATCATTATTAAAAAAAGAGACGAAGCTTCTAAGTATTCCATGGATTCACCGTGCGGGTGCCGGGCCCATCGCGTTGCAAGAAGAGGAGCGCAAACAATGCCTGGGACTTGCGACCCAGATGTAGGTTTAAGGGGCCCCTTTACTATGCGCATACACGCTCACCTTCACTGTTTACGCTCCTCTCCCTATCTAACCAATACCGTAAGAACCTACTAAAGCCGCCTTTGAAATACGTTCCAGAAATGAACTGATGATCGTTCTAGAAAAGCCGAGATCCTTAAATAAGTTGTAGAGAGATTTTGCTGTTATACCTCTCGCTCCTACTTCTACAGCGTACAAATTAACTATAAATTTATTCCTGATCAGTTCGTTACATAGTTCGTAATACTTGTTAAGCTTACATGTATGATCTTTTGGTATGTTTGTTTCCCAGGGTACAGTAAGCTCCACAAGTATAATGCGCCTTAGTTGTTTTGAGTACAGGAATAAGTCCGGCCTAGATGAAGAAACACAAACATCCCCGGGGATTTTGTCTTGCCTTTCGTACGTGTCCATCATGAGAGTACAATCAGGAGACGCGTCAAAGATGGAATAAGGTTTTAGTTTACGTTTTTTGGACGAACCTGCCTTTACAAACTCTACTGATATTTTAGTGGTTGTTATACCCTTCTGCGCTCTTGCTACAGAGAGACTAACCGCTTCTCGTACGATTCCTAATACTTTATCGTGGCGACGCGAGTATTTACCTCTATTTAGAAGTACCCTACACCCTACTAGCAAGTGTTTCGCGGTTCCTACTGCCTCCCCACAGATGTTGCAAGATTTTTCGGTGGCTTTGCTCCATCTCACTAAGTTACTTTGATCTCGGAGAGTCATTTGGAATGCATTAAGATAAAATTTTAATAATGCTGGGGACCATTCATGAAGCAGGGTGCGCCATCGTAAAGCTAATGGAATACAAAAATCTCCTATGGTCACCCATTCGTTGTGCAATTCTAGGCTCATCGCGTGCAACCGGTAATTATCATTTTCATCGTGCCGAATAAAGGATTATATTATTTCTGTCTTGTTCTTTCCTACTTGATCCTAGCCCTGCTTTATTTCTTTGAGCACCTATCATAAATTGTTTATGGAATTGAAGTCGTGACTCCAGCTCTGCGGCAATTTTATCTTTTGGGAGAGATGTTACAGTATCATCATTCGACTTTGAGATGATATGTCTTTTGGTCACTCTTAGGTGTTTGTAGAGTTCCGATGGTTTCTTTAATTTTAACCTAAAATTGTGTCGGTCTCTAAATAAGGTAGAAGAGTCCGCTGAATGTGCTAACCCGAGCCATGACTTCAATGTCCTTATGACGCTTGCATCTAATTTTAATAAAAGGGTCTTAATTTCCTTTAAAACTGTGTTTTATTTCTTATGATGTTAAAATTAATTGTAAGGTTTTTATAAGTATGTAACATTCTAAATTTAATATTTTTGAAATTATTTTAAGAATAAGGATGACTGACACCTGTACAACGCCTGCAATATATGCAGATTTTTTACGAAAAACATGGTTCAGTTCGAGAAACTCATCGCGCTCTTCGTCCATTTTATGGTCGGCATAATCGTCCATCAGAGCAATTAATTTGAGCAACCATGGATCGTTAGCGCATCACTTTTACTCTACGGGACAACACGCATCCTCAGAGACGTCGTACAGTTCGTACCGAAGAAGCTATTGCTGCTGTAGAGCGTAGTATCGAGGAAGACCCAAATGAGTCCATTCGGCGACGTGCTCAACAATTGGAGGTGTGTCCATCCGTTTATGGAAGATTTTGCGGAAAGATTTGGGTTTGCGAGCTTACAAAATTCAACTCACGCAAGAATTGAAGCCGCACGACCGTGGGGAACGCCGTACATTTGGTGAATGGGCTCAAAACGAAATTACTGTTGATCCTGAATTTCACAAGAAAATTTTGTTCAGCGATAAAGCTCATTTTTGGATGAATGGGTACGTTAATAAGCAAAACTGCCGGATTTGGAGTGAAGAGAATCCTCATGCCATTATCGAAACACCTGAAAAAGTCACTGTTTGGTGTGCTTTATGGGCCGGTGGAATCATTGGTCCGTATTTCTTTAAAAACGATGCCGACCAGAACGTTACAGTTAATGGTGATCGCTACAGGGCCATGATCACTGAGTTTTTTGTCCACAATTGCATGCCCTTAATGTGGAGGAGCTGCGGTTTCAACAAGACGGTGCAACATGCCACACAGCGCGTGTCCGAATTGATTTATTGAAAGAAACGTTCGGTAAACGAATAATTTCGCGTAATGGGCCCGTGAATTGACCTTCAAGATCATGCGATTTAACACCGCTGGACTATTTTTTATGGGGCTATGTGAAGTGTCTGGTTTACGCCGATAAGCCACACACGATTGACGCCTTGGAAGAAAATATTCGCCACGTTATCACTGATATACGGCCTCCGTTGCTGTAAAAAGTGATTGAAAATTGGACTTCTCGATTGGACTTTCTCCGAGCCAGCCGAGGTGGCCATATGCCGGAAATCATATTCAAATAAAAATGGCAAAGCATTAATTTTCGAATAAAACCAAATTCATGGCAACTAACGCCATTTAACTGTGTTTTATTTGAACCTAAAATTATATACCTTTAAAAAAAACCCCCATTATTTCTAGTTATATTCCAAATTTTGATTTTTATTTCAAATAATCTTATTGCATTAATGAAACGTCGGACTTTCACAATACACGGTTCCAAAGGTTAGGTCCACGGAGAACAAACTCTATGGATTTTATTATTTTGGAATTTTCTATTGTACCTATTGTTTTGGATAGTCCATTACTCAATAAAGATACTGTCACAATTGGGAAAAAATAATATTCAAGTAGAGTGTTTTATGAAAAGGCGATCTTAATAACTATTAATATTCAATACATTTACAATTATAACAACAATCTTAATAATCAAAACAATTGGAATGTCAATGACATAAAATAGTTTCTAATATTTAGCGTTCACGCGTGGGACCATTCCAGTAAAGATTGCTTCAACACTAGTTTAATACGAGTACACTTTAGGTAGGAGTTTGGAGGTTTGGATCAAAACACTACAATAAACGCTTTCGAATGAATATTTGACCTCGAATGAGTCATTGATTAGTAATATCGGAAAGCTATTGGACTTTGAAAAAGGTTGTAGTGGATAAGTCCGGCATTTTTGAACATTTATACACTCGTACAACATCCATATTTTTTATATGTAATACTTGTCTATTATACTCAAATTATACATTTGAGTATAATAAACAAGAATTTAAATTATAGAATGGTTTTTTAAATATAATTGCTTGTATCTCATAACATGTATGTTTATTATTGCCAACAGAAACAGGATGTTAGAGCTTTGTAATTATTTGATTTGTTTTCTTACTTTATTCTAAATAACTCTTATACTTATAGACTAAAACAAAGCACATCCTCTGTTCTTTAATCTACAGACTTAAAACACATACTAATTACTTAGTAACCATTTTGCCTCTCCAAATACCCCCTTTGGGGTTCATACTAAAATTCTTCAGACAATCATTACCTAAACAAGTTCATTGACAAAGTGCATAAATTGTGAGTACATTGTACTTGCTCTGTCACGAGTACGTAGGTATCCCTTCTCGTTATCGTGTCGTTGTAAAACACCTAAGTCTGATGAAGGGACAGATTTATTAAGAATATTACACTGGAAAAACTTGCTAAGTATCCAATTAGAAAATCGGGTATCTTATATATAATGTAAAAGTATTTTCTCTTGTAATTTTAAATTATAACTCAAAGATGACAATGATGGTTATTTAATAAAATATAATACCAACTATATAATATACTTCATTCCAGCTTTAAAAACTAAACAATACAAACAAAATAAAATGGTTTTACTGCGAACTTGATTGTTTTGATTTTTTTCTCATGAAACGGGTATTTGAATATTTTTACGGAACAAATGCAATAAAGTGCTGTTCGTTGGTCTTTTGTTTATCAGTGTGGATTCAGTAGAGGAAGGTTTCATACTGAACTTTAAGATTTTTAAATATTTTGAGTAAGCTTTAGCAAGTAGATTATTGCTTTGTACTTAATCCTCTATCTATTGCAATCCTTGTTTATCACTTAGTTAGTAATAGTTTTGAAACATAATAAATGCAAGCACTGTATGAACACGAACACGAAGACTATCCTCTATTCTCTTAATTCATTAATAGGATATACGATTACCATTTTTCCTGAAAGAAACTCATTAACAAATAATAAATATTTAGCAGATCATAACATCAGAGATCTTTGTTCTCGCGTTCAATAATATTAATAACTCTCTCCAAACAAATCTTAAAATGGCAATAAAATGTGAAATAAAAACTTTGTCATCGATAACTTATAACGTTAACTGTCTTCACAAGTTTGGACAATCGGATGGAAAATTAAATACATCATTTTAAGACCTCAACAAGACCTTTATCTTGTGGGAAATCTTGAGAAATATCTTTTTATCCATACTAAGCTTAGCTTTTAATTTTCAACAATGAACAGACTTACCTCTTTTCTTCTCGGTATATTTCTTAATAATTTTAAATGCAGCAGAGTAGTATGCTTATGTATGCTTCCTTTGTAATTGATAAAGCTGTTCTGGCAAATGAAAGAAAAAAAACAGCATATTATGTAAAAAAACTGAAATACAATCCCTTAACTCAAAATAGAGTAGCGGGGTTGGTAAAGATTGACACCTTTTTTCATTTATGGCTGTGGCTCGACTTGCTGTTTGAATATCAAATAAAGCGCATTAATCAGCAGTCCTATACAGCAATAAATACTACGAATTACACCGCAATAATAAATCATAATGTTAGGTGGCTTTAAACCATATTATTTTAATGTAAGATTTATTTTATTATCCTATTTACAGTCTTTAGCGTACGTATGAAATTAATACTTTTATGCTAAATCTTCTATCGCAAAATTAATACGCGTTCAAAAATATTTTGATAACGACAGAGTTTTAACGACTGCCGGAAATCCTGATCCTCAACGGAGAAGCTGTTTGTCTGTTTGTTATATAATCTTAAACTATATCTAATAATTGTTAGTAAACTTAAACACTAAGACGTTATTTCAACATTAATTGAATGTCATACAAAAATGTATGTTTTTCATTTTGTTTTGGTGATCTAAAGATTTTTTTTTATAACAGAAAAATAATCATACCAAGAAATAATAATGAAATTCTTACTGTTAACTCAGTATAAAACTGTTAACATAATTTCTCGCTGAATTTCATCACAGACTTCTTTATTAGTAAAAGTATTTCATTTGCATTGAGTGTTATTTATTGTAATTTTGACTTTATTTACGGTTCAGTAATTATTGACTTTTTTATTAAGATTTACCTCAAATATATAATATTTAGTATTTTTATATTACATTTTTATATTATTACTTTTGACATATTTTTTTTATATTATTTTGTAAGTAACTGATTCCAAATAATAAAAGTATTGTTAACTTATAATTTGTTGCTTTATAAAAGTTCTCCGAATTCCTTGAAATTGAGAGAAACCAATCCTCTTAGGATCTTTTCAAGAAGCTTTTGGAAATAAGCCTCCGCGGCCTATTCGTCCTGTAATCGTTTTCTCCAAAGTACGTATTTAATGTGTAAAAATAAAACTAAATAGCATCGTATAAAAAATATGTCGTAAATAAATAGAATAAATGATATAACATTCTGATAGATAGTAGTTTCATAACACCTATATTTACATAAAAACAACAAGACTAATTGCAAAACAGTTTGTGACTTCAAAAAGTTGTAGCATTATTATACTTTCTTTATGAAATATTGACCCACCAAGTGTTTTACATTTATGTACCAATGATTAAGCTTGTTCTAAACTATTTGTTTTGATAAGTGAAGAAAACTTCAAAGCATCTCGTAGAGTGAAGTTTTCTCTTCAGTCGCTCTTAAAGGACGTCTCTCGATTAGTACGACCACACCTGAACTTATTTAACCAGTTGCTAGAGACAGCTTTATCAAACACTAACTGAAGTAGAAACAAATTGATTATTTATTGATATTCATTGAATCAGTTTTCATCTTTACATAAAAATGTTAGTATCATTTTCTATACTATTCAATATAGCATTTACTATTTTTTTTTAAATCTAAACAAGAACTTGAAAAAAAATTATTCGAAACATAATTTTATTATATTTATATTTTATATTTAGTTTCAATGTGAGTTACATCAAAGTGACTGCAACTAGGATTACAATATCTTTAGGTGTCGATAAATTGTTCAACAGAACTTAATCTTAAACAACGTAGTACCTCTTCGAATTCAATATTATTAACAGTCGTTCCTGATCAAGCTTCAAGATGGTCAAACTTATAAAACAGAAAATTAGAAATCAATTACTTTTAATATCAATAGTAATAACAAGTTCGCAAATCAGTTGGAGAAATGGATACAAGTTACGTTAAGAAATATAAGATTAAGTATCTTTTAAAACCATTTCTTAATATTTCTTACATATCTCTTAACGTTTAAATATAAAGAAAATTTAATCTAAGTGATCACTAAAAGTTAATCGCTGAAACACTAAGTTAACATACAAAATACCATAATGTAACTTGGGTTGAACAACCACAAAGACATCAATCATCAATCCCTTGCAAGTGGTACACCGACACGCGAACTTTAACAACCAGTAACTTACATTTTCCGCATTCATTATTTTATTATTACCTTGATAAATAACTACTCTTTAAATAAAACACTTTCTAATAATAGTATGTATTTGTTTGATGTATAAAGATATATATTGTAGTTCTATAGTAAATGGAATATCAATAAATAATTTAGCATAATTAATTTTGAAATACATAGTCACCTAAAACTTGTAATGTCTCACAACTTACATATTTTCCAAATATTTTTTTTTATATAAAAGTAATCAATAATTTCTTCACCGATAGAAGTATTTATTAAATCTTTAAAAGTACATTCACTGTCATGGTTAAGTGATGCTTAAAGATAATATTTATCAAGATGTTATTAATTTATAGTATTGTCCAATGCAGTTGTGGTGCTATATACTGCTCAAGCTTTAAACTAATATGAGGCAAATATTTAAGTAATTATTTTTTTTAAACTTACGATAGATGGATAGATAGATAGATAGATTGTTACCTTTACAAAGAATAAATATCATGAGTTGGGTATATAAATTATGATTTGGGAAATTTTAATCAATTCAATATGTCTATGTTAGACAACAATACTAATCACAGATGAAATAAATAAAGATACATTTATAATTGTTAAAAGATTATTGCTTTAAAAAGTTTAAGTACTTTTTAGTTCGTCAACTGAGTTTGATGATAAATTTAACATAAAATCTTTCTATAAAATGCATAAAATACTTGCTTAATTGCTGAATGTGGATCAATAATAATAATATTTAACAATGCTTCCTAACTTATAGTTAACAATATTATTAAGAATTTACAAAATTCACCTTTGATACATATGAAAGGAAAATTATTGAGGAGCAAAGGTTAACTTAACCTATTTTAAGTAAACTTAACTAAGCTTTTATAATGTTAGTTAATTTTTTTCATAAACATTTTTGAATTGTGTGGTCTAACAATATTTCTAGACAAAATATTCAATAAACCTGTATATTGCATCGCATTTTTTTTAAAAGCAACTCGGCAAAGTTAAACTCACAACGTTCATGAATATTTATGAACTATGGCCAGATTTGATATTCTTTTGTGGGAAAGAAAGGCTTTGGGTGAGAATATTCAAAGAATTAGCAAACTTTAAAAAATATTGAAATTACTATTTTGAAATATTTCGATACATTTACTTTCACTGAAATAATATTTCTTACACTTTAATATAAAATATAGGTACTTTTTTAAAGTGTGATTATGATTTTATAAATTTTAATAATAATTAGTTATTTATAACAAAAAACTTATGTATATTTAAAAAAAATAATTATATCTTTAAATTAAAAGCTCAAAAAACGTTTGGGGAAGTAATGAAATACGAAGGAAATGTTAACATTTGTTGCTCATCTCTGTAACATTTGTTAAATTTAATTTTAACTTGGATTAGTGTGATGGAGACTGGAATTAATATTAATATTAAATTCATCTCGGCGGTTTCGCTGTAGATTAAAGAGATCCCAATCCGTGTAGAGATCTTAGAGTCAAGAAAGACCTTGGATATTACAAATTGTAGTTTGAGTAAAATATTTAGTATTGTACTTATTTAGTTCACAATTGTCACAAAATTTTTATATATTTTTTTGTCTTTTAAATTAACCTCACTGAAGCATAGATATTGGTAGTATTTTTTAACTTTCAAACGGACTGACGCAGTGACTTTGTTACAATATGTAAGTTAATTAATTGCAATAATAATATTTTAAATTGCCACATCCAAACCGTATTCACTATATTTTAGGATTTTAATAATGAAGCGCGCAATTCACGGCGTTTTTACGAAGGCGTGTTAGAACTAGCTGACGGTGAAAATTAAGTGATTTTTCAGATTTGCACGTGTTGAAAATATAGAGCTATAGTATTTTCTTATGCATTAAACATAAAAACATAAATTATTTGTTAAAAAGAAAAAAATGTAGACTCTTGTGTATGCTCTGAATATTTGCGAAAGTTTTATAAAATAAGTTCTTACTTTTTTTCTCAATTGTATTTTAATTATGTAAATTGCTCGTCCAATTTATAAAAAAAATTCGTTTATACACAGTATCTAGCATTTAACGATAATTGTTAGTGTTTAAATTTGAGAATTCATTAAGCTACATTAAAGAGACTAACTAGGAAAATTATCCTTTCCCCTTTTATAATCTGTGGTCGAGTTAAAATTGAAACGTCATTGAACTTCTTATTAGAGAAAAGATAAAGTAAACCATAAAAAATATTCTAATTAGTGTCGGCGGAACTTTAAAAGTATAAAAGTTAAGTACATATTTTCAAAAAAGTTCAGTATAAAAGTTAAGTACATATTTTAAAAGTTAAGTATAAAAGTTAAATACATATTTTCATTATAATATAATTCTACACAAAATAACTGTACAGAAACAAATTAAAGATCCATAATTTTATTTTAAAATACATAATAAATATAAGAAAATAAAATAAAACGATAGAAAATAAAAAAAGTTTTATTTAACACTTAAAAGTTTGTAGCCGGCGGCGAGAACAGCTTGAATGCTCTCGTCTCGTACCTGCAGTGGAAGCGCTAACGAAGTGCCTTGAGCGCCTCCTTTGAATATCGACTGCCCTATCTACCCTATCTACCCTATCTACTGAGACACCCGGCGGTAGATAGTTTGCAGCTGAACTACGGGTCAGCTGCTAAGATCAGGGTACTACGGGACCCCGGTACCTAAGCCCTCCGGCAGCGATGCATGCTCTTGCGTGTGTAAACTGCCGGGTTACCGGTTTTGGTGTTGGATTCGTAGTGGTAATGTGGTTAGCTGTAGAGATTCGGCGCTGTTCGTCTGGGTTCCCACAGTTGTCGGGGGCTCGCTGGTCTCGTGCGCAGCGAGAAGTAATTGACCTGCCTAAGGCGAAGGGCTGCTGCGGTCTTTTTCTTCGGGGCTTGGAACGGTCCATAAGCAGAGATCCCTTCGGGGGTCACTGCAGTTCGGGTAGCCTCCTGCTTAGAGGTTAGATGGATGAGCTAGCATCTATCCGGTCACCCGACTGTAGTATAGGGTAGACTTGCGGCCCGATCGCCTGTCGGGAAGTGAGCGAGCCCACAGCTCCGGCACCAGCTGGGAACTGGTAGTTAGCCTCTCTGACGATCTCAGCAAGATATTGCTAGTGTGAGAAATCACACGGGAAGTGAGCGTGCAATACAGCTCCGGCACCAGCTAGGAAACTGGTAGTTGGCCTCTCTGACGATCTCAGCAAGTTATTGCTAGTGTGAGAAATCACACGGGAAGTGAGCGAGCATTACAGCTCCGGAACCTTTCATGGAAAAAAGGTAGCAGGGTGGTCGCGATTGGACTTGTCTATGACCGATAGCCTTGCGAGCTTACTAGGCTTAATAGTGCCGTTGTCGGATGACTTCGGGGGTCAGATCTGCCGTAACAAGGATCCATGTGACCGGGGTAAACCTGGACCACATGTATAGCGGCTCAACCTTTATAACCGGAGGGTTGGTGGGGTTGAGATGCTATAAACATAATCATTAGGGCAGAGGTAGGCGAAGAAGGCGAGGGTGACTATGCCCTATCTACCCCTATCTTTTTTTTTTTTTTTTATATCGTTGGAAAAATCCGTTACGGATACCCGCCGACCAAGAAGGTGATGGTCGGAGGGTTATGTGGGACTACCCGGCAGCATCGAGCACGCTGCCATTTTTAAGGCTACCCACTAAAAAACCAACGGATGCCCTCAACGCCTTAATGGGACGCCATGGGATCGCTTGCGCACTCACCGTGGCGCCCCGGCCATCTACCCCTATCTACTGAGACACCCGGCGGTAGATAGTCTGCATCTGAACTACGGGTCAGCTGCTAAGATCAGGGTACTACGGGACCCCGGTACCTAAGCCCTCCGGCAGCGACGCATGCGCTTGCGCGTGTAAACTGCCGGGTTAACGGTTTTGGTGTTGGATTCGTAGTGGTAATGTGGTTAGCTGTAGAGGTTCGGCGCTGTTCGTCTGGGTTCCCACAGTTGTCGGGGCCTCGTCGGATCTCGTGCGCAGCGAGAGGTAATTGACCTGCTTAAGGCGAAGGGCTGCTGCGGTCTTTTACTTCGGGGCTTGGAACGGTCCATAACTAGAGATCCCTTCGGGGGTCACTGCAGTTCGAGTAGCCTCCTGCTTAGAGGTTAGATGGATGAGCTAGCATCTATCCGGTCACCCGACTGTAGTGTAGGGTAGGCTTGCGGCCTGACCGCCTGTCGGGAAGTGAGCGTGCCTTACAGCTCCGGCACCAGCTGGAAACTGGTAGTTAGCCTCTCTGACGTTCTAAGCAAGTTATTGCTAGTGTGAGAAATCACACGGGAAGTGAGCGTGCCTTACAGCTCCGGCACCAGCAAGGAAACTGGTAGTTGGCCTCTCTGACGTTCTCAGCAAGTTTTGCTAGTACGAGAAATCACACGGGAAGTGAGCGTGCCTTACAGCTCCGGAACCTTTCATGGAGAAAAGGTAGCAGGGTGGTCGCGATTGGACTTGTCTATGACCGATAGCCTTGCGAGCTTACCAGGCTTAATAGTGCCGTTGTCGGATGACTTCGGAGGCCAGATCTGCCGTACCAAGGATCCATGTGACCGGGGTAAACCTGGTTCACATGTATAGCGGCTCAGCTTATATGCCCAAGGGGTAGGAGGGGCTGAGATGCTATATAAATAAACAATAGGACAGAAGAAGGCAAAGGGAAGTGCCCTATCTACTGAGGTACCCGGCGGTAGATAGTTTGCAGCTGAACTACGGGTCAGCTGCTAAGATCAGGGTACTACGGGACCCTGGTACCTAAGCCCTCCGGCAGCGACGCATGCGCTTGCGCGTGTAAACTGCCGGGTTACCGGTTTTGGTGTTGGATCCGTAGTGGTAATGTGGTTAGCTGTAGAGGTTCGGCGCTGTTCGTCTGGGTTCCCACAGTTGTCGGGGGCTCGTCGGATCTCGTGCGCAGCGAGAGGTAATTGACCAGCCTAAGGCGAAGGGCTGCTGCGGTCTTTTTCTTCGGGGCTTGGAACGGTCCATAAGCAGAGATCCCTTCGGGGGTCACTGCAGTTCGAGTAGCCCCCTGCTTACAGGTGAGATGGATGTGCTAGCATCTATCCGGTCACCCGACTGTATTGTAGGGTAAGCTTGCGGCCTGACTGCCTGTCGGGAAGTGAGTGTGCTTTACAGCTCCGGCACCAGCTGGAAACTGGTAGTTAGCCTCTCTGACGTTCTTAGCAACTTATTGCTAGTGCGAGAAATCACACGGGAAGTGAGCGTGCCTTACAGCTCCGGAACCTTTCATGGAGAAAAGGTAGCTGGGTGGTCGCAATTGGACTTGTCTATGACCGATAGCCTTGCGAGCTTACTAGTCTTATAGTGGCGTTGTCGGACGACTTCGGAGGTCAGATCTGCCGTACCAAGGATCCATGTGACCGGGGTAAGCCTGGACCACATGTATAGCGGCTCAACCTTTATAACCGAAAGGTTGGCGGGGTTGAGATGCTATAAACATAATCATTAGGACAGAAGGAGGCGAGGGCGGTGCCCTAATAACCTGCGGCTGTGAACACGAGTTGTGGACTGCGAGGGATGTTAATGGACGAGTTTTATTAGAGCATTTGGAATGACATCCTGGCAACATAATTTATTTTGTTTGTTGGGTTCGAAATTGCTTATTGATACAAAATATTCAAAAGTATTCAAATGTTTGTATCTCAATATTTCCTTTCTTGGTTGGTTTCAATCATACAAAAGTGACGACTATTTTTAAGTGTTTATATATATTTTTTTTCAGTGCCAACGGTGCGTAAGATATAACAGAAGATCACCAGCCGATCGACCATGGTGAAAGCCATATTGCCGGTCATTGACCAACTGGTGATCCTCGAGGTACGTTAGGAACTGTTTATTGATTATGCTCTCCATTACTTTGGAGAGAAGAGAGGTAATGATGATGGGTCTGTAGTTAGCTGGCTCCGAGCTATCACCTTTTTTAGGGATCGGATGGACCAGGGCACGCTTCCATGAGACCGGGACTACGCCTTTAAGGTAGGAGTACCGATATAGACGCGTTGGCACTGGTGTCAACTCAGGGGCACACGTTCGTAGCACCAATGGAGATATGCCATCCGGCCCACTCGTCTTATGAACGTCCAAGGAAAAAAGAGACTGCCTGATAGTTTTCTGCCGAAAAATTATTTCTGGCATTGAGCTCGGACAACGGGAAGTGTCTTCCTTTGGTCGTCCAAAGTCGAGTTGGAGGCGAAAAGAGTGCCCAAGAGATCGGCTTTCTTTTTTGCCGTGTGGGCCAGAGAGTCATTCCCCATGTGCATTGGTGGTAGGGATGGCTAGCTAAAGTTGCCCAGAGTGGCCTTTGAAAGCGCCCAGAATTTGCGCGTGCCAGACGGGTACTTTGCCAGCTGATCCCAAATTTTGACGACATGCTTGAACTTTGCTCTAGCGACTTGCCGTTTGAAGAAACTGGAGGCACGGTTGTATTTTTTCTTCAGAACTCTAGAGTTCGGATCTTTAGTGACTAACGCATTGGCCCAAGCTTGATAAGCCTGCCGTTTGCCAGCTGCTGCAGCCCTGACAGACGCATCAAACCAAGGCCGCGATCTGCCATCAAGTGGTATCACAGAGCTTGGTACAAATAGTTTCATGCCCTGTAGTATCACATCAGCTACAACCGCAGCGCAGTCACTAGGATCATTGAAAGGGAAACAAATCGCCCCCCATGGGTAGGATGCAGAAAAGGACCGCATTCCATTCCAATCCGCGGACTTGTAGTGCCAAAAGCGTCGAGTCGCAGGTTTTGTGGGAGCCGACCGTTGAATGGGCACTACACTCCGTATCAAGCAATGATCAGAGAACCCTAAGGGAGCCTCGACAGTGACTTGATATTTTCCGGGATGTGTAGTCAGCAGAAGATCCAACGAAGAGGGCATATGACTGTCCACATCCGGTAGACGAGTGTGCGTCTTGACCAACTGGGCCAGACCATTTGCCAGAGCAAAGTTAAACACAGATCTCCCCGCGTAGTCGGTGGTACGTGACCCTCGCCAATCGGTATTATGCGCATTGAAGTCCCCGAATACTACGACTTCGGCGGAGGGGTCTGTGAGAGCAGGTCGTCAATCTTCGCCTGAACATGGCCACAGAGTTGTTCCGTTTCTGCATTACCACTATGGAAGACGTGTCAAAGAAAGTAAAAACATCAACAAATTATTCTCTTGAGACGCTTAATACTTTACAGCATTGAGGTATAATTGCGGTATAATCATAAACTAAGTCAATTACATATAATTGACTTAGTTTATGATTACTCATTCTGATTTATTTTTTTTAATGTTAAGAAAATATTTGGTTTTAGAAAATAGTTAGTCCCACATTTCTTACCAAAACTTTAATCGTATATTTTAATTGATTTCCATACTTATTAATACTATTGACATAAAAAGTTTTTGATTCCTAAGTTTCTGTTTCGGAAGTTTCATGTTCTTGAGGCTTAGTCGGGAAAGACTATTAAACACAAACTTTTTAAGATTAAGTTCTTTAAAACACCGATTTGTCACCGAGACTACAAAAGATTGTTTTTTTTTGTTTCTATTTTTTTATTTTGTCGTTTTGTCTTCTTTTAGGAAATGTTATATTTATCTTTAAAGTTTTTGTATTTGCTTTAAGCATTTTTTTATTTGAGGAGTACACATCAAGAAGTTTGTTACTGATATTATTTAAATAACTAGCGAGCCTGTCAGATGTTGTCCTGATCTGAAAATAAGTATTAGACATATAAAAAAGGATATGAGACTGATATATAAAGTACGCCAAGTTATAGTATGACTATTTCTGACAGTTATAAGAGCCGAGAGGTCAGATTATTAAAGATAACTCTACAAAATAAAAAAAAGAAATGGTTTTGTAATAAAAATTATTAAATAAAAACTTTAAAAGAAAAATTACAGAAGAAAATATTTTTAATTGTTATTTATTTTTAAGCGTAATTTATGTTAATAAATATAAATTATTCAACTGTATGGTAATTCTAAACTGAAACTTAAATTGATTTAGCGTCCAACTGTAGTTACTTTGCTATAACTCACATTGATGCTGACTTGACCGACTCATACAGAATATCGACATACAATTAGGGCGTTGAATGTCCACACTTATGTTAACTCCATAACCAGATCAGTAATATTACTTTTGATTTAAATTGATATACAAACAGAGTTGCTAGGATAAATACGTTTTTAGAAGATATACAATAAAAATTATCAAAACATTTGCGAATGCGAATACGAATATTCGTTACATCACAACACATAATATATTTTTGAACAACATTAATATTTTAATGTTATAAATACACAGGACTTAATTATTTTATTTTAGTATACTTATAATCTCACACCAACTATTCACAGAACTTCTTAAAGAAGATTATTGAAGATGACATTGATATTATAAAATTAATCAAAATGTTAATCCTTCGCATTGTGTTAAGCTCGAAAGGTTAGTCCGAATAACAAATGAACTTTATTTGAATTTGAACCCACAAGTTTACCGCCATTACACAAATAAGTCATGAACAATAGGTTATATATTATGAAATCAAAATGATACTCGTATATGTTTCTGTGAAATTTTTATATACAATTTCATCTTAGAGATTTCAGAAATCTTTGTTCATCACAAAACTATCAACTTATACGATTAATTTATTTCACTCTAACCGCTTTAACCACTATCGAATGCCTAAGGATCAGTTTAATTCCAAGTTTCGAGCGATGAGTCGTAGACATTAATAAATGAGTATCTGGAGACGCCGACAGCTACTTGTCGTTTCAATGGTTTCGGTATAGAGATATTTCTTAGATTGGTGGTTAAAATATTGATCGAACTATTTTATAAGAAGTAAATGTGATTATATTGTAGTTCATTAGATCCCGTTAGTGTTTGTGTAGTGGATCGCTATCCTTGTCACAAGCGTTTATTTAGGTACTCTAATAACTTTAAGAAAATTTTCCGTTTAGAGAATTCATCATTAATGCTATAAAATCTAATTTTTAAATTATATGTTTTGAACTATTATTATAATGTATTTCCTTAGCCATTAGAACAATGTGTAAGAAAAATAATAAGCAAGCTTATATTATATAGATGAAAAGCGTCGTCATTTTTAAAATACATAACCAAACAACATCTATATATATAATAACAACAGAGTAAAAAGTTCGTTAAATGAGCGCCGATTTTAATTCCGAATTATTAGAGTGAATTGTGGAAAGGAAAGGTTTACAAATTATTTTATTTATGTAAGAGGAGGACAAACGAGCGTGCAAGTCACCGATAAAAGGTTTTCACCGCCGGCCACGACCTCTCGCCATATCCAGGGAATCGTAAGAGCGTTGCCGGCCTTGGAGGTGGGAATAAACAAGTTTCTTGAAGGCACCCATGGCCTATCGATCCGGAAGTACCGCCAAAGAAAAATCGTTCCACATTTGTATAGTATATGTTAAAGATCCTTGTAAACCGCACAGCAGATGATCGCCACGCATCCAGGTGGTACGGATGGTATTGCAGGCGATGACGTGCTGTGCAGTGATGAAATTCGGCGGCAGGCATCAGATAGAACAGAAGAACACCAGACAACCGACCATGAAAGCAATATGGCCGGTCATTAATTAACTGGTGATCCTCGACGTACCTTAGGAGATCCACTGAATACTTCTGTGAATACTTATGATAAAATTCAGTTTTAGGCATCAGTAAGCATTAATTTTTTCACTGTAAACATATTGAAGTCACGAGAACAGAATATAAACATAAGTGTAAGTAATAAAGAGTCAAGTATTTCAGAACTTTCCCAACATAATTGAAGCTACTTGACTAAAGACTGAGGATATTAAAAAACTTTTTTATTTTTTATATGATATAAGTTTCTTCTATTACTTGTAGTTCATATTATATTATATACGTATTATATAGCTTCAAAGCATTTCATATGGATTATAGTTTTTGTTTCTATTTTAATAAGAGTGAATTTACTTTAATTGCTTCAAATTTATTATTTATGTTAAGAAATTATAATTTCTATTCCAATGACTATTTCTTACAAAGAAATATCCGAATTCACAATATATAACTATATATGTATAGTCGTTTGTAGATTATAATTTTAAATGAAAATATAAATACGTTAAAACCTCACTTATTATAAACTTTATATAAAAAGATACCTTTAAAAAATATTATTCATAATATTTGTTTTATTAGTATTATATTTACTGAATCCTGAATCACAGTGTCTGTATCCATATGTAACTTCCGGTGGAAGCACAGGTCAGTGCACATTCATATTATTAATATATATATATATATATTAAATAAAATATTATAATACTAATGATAATAGTGTTGTAGTTACAACACTAAATTACAAATATTTAATTAAAATAAAATTTCAAACGTTAGAATCATTCTCAGTAATATAATCGCTTCACCTCTGAGTTAATTAAACTGTCTGGAATGCAATAAACTGTTTCTTAATATTTTCAGTGTATAAACCTTATAATTCAATCAAATTTCATTCAGTATTTGGTTCGTTTTTTTTATATACGAAACACAAGAATTAAATAAACGTATTAAGTACTAATTAATACACTGTCCTACAAAAGTATATTTAAGATATAAATTGTCATGTTTTCATATAACGTCTTGTCATTAGGTAAATTTAATTAATTAGGCTTTCAAATGATAAATTCCTTGACCTCAACGGCCCATTAGACTCATAATACTGAATGACTATTACACTTGAAAAATGATCTTCAATCACATGTCACTGTAACACACTTTAAGGAAAAGTTATATCCGCAAAGGAAGTTAGTTATTAGACGATTTCAAGGAACGATTTATAAGAGATACAATTTACAACACTGTGATATTAATATATTTATAAAGTGTATGTATTACTACACTTCGTTTCATCCACCATTGTACCAAAAGACATTTAATAAATTATATTTTTCTAATCTATAACTAAATAACCTTATCCCATAACATGTGGGTAAATTATCATAAATAGCTGTAAAAAGTTACAGGTATGTAACTATAGAACTAACATCCTATAGTAAATAAGTAGACCATTATGAATACAAAGAAATAGAATCCTTAAGTAAGCATGCGATTTCTTTTCCCTAAATTATATTTTCATTATTGTACTCGTTTCGTTCGATCGTTTATTATTTATGTTAACTCTTAAATCTTATTTATTAGTAACTTTTTACTAGTTAATTTATTATATAATTTCAAGTTACAATAAACAGTTATAAGAATAAAATTTCATTATAAAACAAGAGATATGGGCTTAAGAAAATATACCGCCTCAGTAACTGATGTTTTTTTTTTGTTTTGACAGTGAACTTCCCGTTTAACCATAACCATATGTCAAACATGGCAAGAGACTCGTGTTCATGACGTTTGTCTTAACATTTCTTGAATTATTAATTTTAAAAATGTATTTGAGACTTCAGTATTTGTTCCATGTTAACTGGATTCCTCTTTATTTCTTTATTTTTATTTTCTCAGTTGAAACTAATAGTTTTTCCCAAACAGACAAAATTTTCAACGAATTGCAAAGGTTTGTTAATGACTATTATTGGCCTTTCTCATTGCCATAGTCTTCGTAATTCATCGTATTCTTCCCAGTGACGCTTTTGCACAAAGTGTAAGATTTCTGCCATGATCTGTAGCTGGAAGGATGACTTTGATAGCAGTACCATGGCATAAGCAAATCTTAAGTGGTTTAAGTAGGTGTCGTTCATATACGATTATAGTCCTCGTTTGCAACAGTCTACCTTGTTTGTAATTGCATTACGGCTATAAATACTATTGAAGATAGCGGGGTGCCTTGTCTGTCTCTCCTTTCCATCGGAAAGCTAGAACCTACGTTTTCTAGCTTGATTTTACCCTTATTATTGTTGTAAGTGGATTTCATGGTTTTCACATGTGTTTCCTCAACTCTTTGTTCCTTCAGTCTTTCCCAGTTGCTTGTGTATCTAATTGTGCCAAAGGCTTTTTGGTAGTCGATGAACAATACTTCAATGATAATGATATCGCCTTTAGTATACAGTTTTGAATTTTTTTTTCTCCGTCCTTCTATCCGTGTTGTATTAGTTCCGATAGTATTGTTGTATTGAAAATTTATTTGTAAGTTGATGAAAAAAAATACCATTTATTACATTTAGTTTGTGCTCCTCATTAAGTTAAAATAGTAATGAAGAATATAAAATAGTAATTAAAAATGTCTTTCTTTTACTTACATTCAACCGCAAAAATTATACAAACAAAAAGGTTTTCTACGTTTCAACATAAATTCCTTTTATTTTGTTTCCGATGGAACGAGAAAAACAAATGAAATAGATCTGCGCTCGTGTTTCACTTGAATAGATGAACTGATTCATTGTTCAGGTAAAGCTTTTCAAGTTAACTTTTCTACTTAGACCATAACGTTATAAAGAATTGCATATTTACTAATTTAAGTTAAAATATTGAGTTGAGCGGAAAACATTGTTTATGAGAAATAACGCATATAAAGTTCACAAAAATGAATAATCATTTAAAGTAACAATGCTGTATCTACTTAATAGGGAATTGTCTCAAATTTCTCAATCGTTTAATAATACGATAAAGGTAGATCATTCTAATTTAAAACACTTACACCTTCAAGTAAACAATAATATACTACATATACTTACAAAATATTTTAATCAATATTTATCTACCAATTTGACAAGTATCCCAATACCAAAACCAATACGACCAATACGACCAGTAGCTATCGGCGTCTCAATGGACTAAGTTATTTATATATGTCAGTAATTCCCCGAGACTGGAAACAAAAGTAATCATGAGGAATTCAATAGTGGTTGTAATGGTTAAAATAACATAAAAATAAATTACCTGCAGTAATTAAGAGAAACACATAGACACAGGTTTAAACATAGCCATATGAACACAAAATTAAGAAAATAAAGATATGTTATCATATGTTACTTATATTTAAAAGAATGTGATCGAACCCCAATATATTATATTTTTTAAATACTAAAAACAGTTAGTTGTTTTTTAGACAAGAGAAAGCTACAAACTACATAACAATTCTTAGAATACGCATATAATATTTTCTACACTTTTAGTTATTTCCATTATTATCTGCGTTATATAATAAAATAACTTTTAATTACTACAATTTGACCGCGTGCGGTAGGAACAGGTACACAAGAATTGTCCGTAGGTTTAGTGTTAAATCAATGATTCAGAAGTTACACGATATCTTACGAGTAACTGTGTGTTTACTATAACACAGACGCACACACGCCGTATCTTCAATTAACTATATTTAACATGTAGCAATAAATTAAATGTCAAGTCAGTATCAAGATAAGTCTGTCTTACTCAGTTATTCCTCTTTCTCTTTTTCTGTCATTCATGGTTTTTTAATGAAAAAGTATTTATCTTTTTAATAAAATGCATAAAATTTTATAAAATTATATAACTAGTAATAAAGTTACTTCAAATTGTTTTGGTTCATTTTATCTAGTAACAAGATCATTTTACGCAATGTGACAGTGGTTTTTGAAGATGTTGTTTTATGGATACATAACGTAAACTATAAACTCCTCTCAAGCCTTACTATGGAATGCATATATTGTAAGTTTTAAAGTAAAGTTACAAATTTGAGGTTTGTATTATATATAAGGTTATAATATTATGTTATAAGGTTATGTAACAACACATTGGCAACTCATTTTTCAAATGTCTATTTTCGGCGATGATTACTTTCTAGCAATTTCTGCTGAATGAATAGAAAAAATATTTAAAGTTACAGAAAATAATTGTCCTTCTTAAATGAAACCAATTTATTTTTACACAAGGAAAAAAATAATTTCCTTAATTCTTGTAATAAAAAAAATATATGTATAGTATCCATGTATTATTTCTGCATTCGTAAAGGTATTTTTGTTTGACCTTAATTGTTAGAGGAGAAATATTTTTTTAGATTCCGTGGAAAAATACACAAACAAAATGTTTTCTATGCTTCAATATACTTTTATTATTTCCCGATGAAACGAGAGAAACAAATGGAACAGATCTGCTATAGTGTTTCATTTGAATAGATGAACTGATTGACTGTTTACTTTAAAATCAAAGACAAAATAATTTGATCAGTATTATAACCACAAACCAGTTAATTTTTTCAATAGTAAAACCATGGATACAGTCAGTAGCTGTCGGCGTCTCAAGAGACTAATTCATTAATGTCTAGAACTGCTCCGAGACATGGAACTCAACTGATCATGAGGCATTCAATAGTGCTTGTAGCAGTTAGAATCAAATGAATTCATTGTATAAGTTAATAGTTGGGTGGCTTTAAAAAAATCTTAAATCTTTGAGGTTCTACGTAACATAAAATTGTATATACAAAAATCACAAAAAAATACAATCACAACTTCATTTTGATTTTACAATATAAGAAGAATTTAGTAAAATTAAGTAGTTTATGTTTTATCTATGGAATGGCAGTAGGCTTGTGGGTTTCAATTCAAATAAAGTTCATTTGTTATTGGAACTGACCAGCTTTTAATAAAATAAACTTGCTTGCGAAGGATTAGCATTTTTTGTCATTTTATAATATCACTAAAATCTTCAGTTAATATTTTTATGATAGATAAGAAAATTTTCAGTTAATATGTTGAGATATATATTTAAATATAATTAATAGTTAATTAAATGTTAATAACTTATTATAACAAAGATAACGGCTTAATCTGACTTAAAACTGACATTAGATAGGCTGAACGAAGTATAATAAAAAAAAAATTGGGCCCACCTATGTTTAAACAAGAAGGGCAGCTGTGGGAGGTGCATTACGTAAAATCATATCTCTAAAATTCCCAAATTTTTAAATGTTTTTTCCTAAACCAAATGTCCCAGTCTCCATTACCCAAATATTTTATCAGGGCTGTGAATGAAATCTGAAACCCAATAATTTAAAAGAACGCAATATCACTATCTATCTATATATATTTATAAATAAGGGATTTCCACCTATGTACAGACTCATCACGATAACTCTGTAACTATAATAAAGCGTGGAGACTTGAAATTTGGTAATAATATTCATTTTTGCAAAATGAAGGTCACAAAATTACACCGGCATGGAGGTTATGGGGATGTCATTAAAAAAAATTATTTTCTAACTAGATATTATTGACCAGAATATTTTTTTACAGTTTAAAAATCACCAACAACAGGTTTTATAAAATTCCACCCACAATGAGAAAAATATAAATATATTTATTTCGTTTGGATTACATTTTATGACGGGCGGGGGAGAGCTAGTATATTATAATCTTAATAGTGGGCAACGGCCACAAGTATATTTTAAATATTACTCGAATAAGTAAAGAAAAGGTTAAAAACCAAACTTTTTCCCATTCAATATTAGTACTCTATGAGACCACATCATGTGAAGTGATAGAGCTAAGAGATTATAGGTATCCTATCTTCTTCTTTTTGTCAGCCTATAGACGCTGACTGCAAGACATAGGCCTCCCCGAAAGATTTCCACGATGACCAGACTTGCGCTATCCGCATCCAGCGTCTTCCCGCGACCTTGCTTATGTCGTCGGTCCACCTAATGAGGGACGGACCCACGCGGCATTTACCGAAATATGATCGGCACGCGAGAACCTTTCGGTACTATTGGCAGTCAGTTGCACGTGCAATGTGCCCCTCCCACGACCACTTCAGACTAGCAGTTCTTCGAGCTACGAGTATGTCGGTAACGTTGTTTCTTCTGTGGATCTCCTCTTTCTTTATTCGATCTCGCAGCGAAACTCCAAACATAGCTCTTTCCATTACTATCTGTGATTTTGAGCCATCTTATAATGTCCATCGTAAGCGATCACGTGTCAGAGCCAAAGGTCATCAGTGGTCATGGGTCAAAGTCCTTTGTCTTCAGACATTGCGGTATTTTGAACATGAAGATATTTCAGACCTTCCTGAAAGCTGCCCATCCGAGTTCGATTTGACGAGTGATCTCTTTCTCGAAGTTAGACCTACTTAGTTGGGTGGTTTGCTCCAAGTGTATGAAATCGTTTACAACCTCGAGTGTAGCACCTCTGATAATTACTTGAGTAGGCACGACATCCGCATTAAAGACGCTACTTCTCCAAGAATCCATCCGATAGGTGAACCCGGCGATCCCGTTGTTCAACAGCAAATTACCCTACTCGCAGCTCGTCACCGCAACGTATGTCCAGCCTTGCATTGAAGTTAAGGTTGTTAAGGGGTCAACGGCGTAATGAATTTTGGAGGTACGTATGGCTGTCTGTAGTAACGTCCTCACACATTGCCTCTACCTCGTTATCTTAATGTGTCGTGGTCGGGGTGTACACCTGTATAATTTTCAACGAATAACGTTTAACGTTGCCTACAATAACAAATAATTAAGTACAATAATACTTTTATGTTTATAATATTAATATACTCATATAATACAACTTTATGTCTACAGGGATTACTTATAGTTGTTAAAACTATAAACACACTCACACACACCGGTTTAAAAATAGTCATATGATTATAGAATTGAAGAAAAATTAAAAATAATGAAATTAAAACAAAATATCACTGACCAATAAATGTTTATCAGACTAGAACCAGGAGGTCTATTTTTAATTTTAACATTAAATGTCACCGCAAACAATTCATAAAATCAATATAATCTTGAGAACTCTGAAATATTGAATTTTGAATACAAATTACTGTAAATAATAAATTACATTCACACTTATATAAATTATATAAACACTTTTTACTATTATTATTTTTATTATGATATATTTTTCTATTTACTTTATTTCCTTTAAAACCTCCACCAAGTACAATATATAAAGACAGCTTTTGGCTCTAAAAAATGCATTCCTTCTTGTTGTACAATATTAATGGTCCTTTTCGACCAAGTCTCAAGATGGCGTAGCTGACGGTACAGGAACTTCGCCCTCAAAACTTTTTAGGTTATTTACGAGTTTGAATAAACTACTGATTTTCGTTCATTATTTTATATCTTTAACATCACGTAAATATATCATTGAGTCTTAATCTTGGACTTATTTATTAAGAAGAACAGTCAATATATATAATAATTACACATTATATCTACATCACGCTGATTATACATCATGTTTATAACAAATAATATTTACGAGGTTAATGAGACGATTAAATAATTGCGATGTAGGTGTTAAACAAATTATGGTTAAACCATAATTTTAGTTATTGAATAAACTTTTATGTTTAATTTTGTGCTACATTATTAATTCTAATAGGTCGAAAGTATTTCAACTACAACTTGATTGTCAACTTGCTTGCAGTTATAAAGATTTTTTGGCTTTCCGGTTATTTAAATCTACAGGAGCAATTAATTATCACCTCACTTAACTTACTTACCTTTAAATTAAGACTTAAATAATTACACTTCTTAAGTACTAAAAGCTAATGAGTAAAGTAAAGTAAAGTAACTTGTATTAATTAGAAACTTATGTCAACGTTTCAATGGTTATCATTTGTACATTTCAATTGCTTAATTGTTATTTAAATATTTCGATTGTAAGGAAAAGTTTTAAGTTGTCGACGTCTACAAAGATTAAATTAATTTTGTCTACGGATTTCTTTGAGACATCTCTCTCGAGACGAGTTTCGGACTCTGACAACTCGAAAGTTAGAGCTGAGTATGCCGCTATAAACAATAGTGTCTGTCGCGGTTAAATGAATCATTTTCTAAGATTTTCCTAATTAAATTTTCCATTACATCATGTTGAATTTATTTTTTTTTTTTTTGTAGCCTAAGCGCCGGTAAGTTATTTGAATAGTCCATCAGTTATTTGAAATAACCAGACTTCAAAGCAGGAAATCCATCCCAATCATTTTAATTATGATATTGAAACATGGTATGCTTTAAAATTTAACAAAAGTTTGAAAACCTTTAACTATTATTTAATATCCTTTGTTGTTTAATGACAGAATCGTCTCCTAATGGCCGAATGGAGATGTAAAAAACTTAATTATGTCCGGCTGTTAATGAACATCTCTGAATATTTAAATTGATGAATATATAATATAAGTATTGCTGCCTTATAATACCATATTGAATTGAATTATAATTTTAAAATAATGATTGATTTAAAATTTAGAGAAGTAGCTAAAGTTTATAACAGCAGTTGAAGCAAAATAAAGAATCGATGGTAAAGTTTTTGAAATAAAGTTACGCCATCCTGTAATCTGTTTCAGAAAAACAATTTATAAAAAGATTATACAAAGTACACTTATTTAACACATGTATTAAAATTCAATGAGCATTATCTTACTTTCATAATCATGCTAATCACTTAATATATTTATAGGTATAATATATATTTTTAAATATCATCAAAAGCTAACGTTAATGAAAGTAGTCGTATTTTAAGGTCCAAATAGTAAAGCTTAAATTAATTACTAATCTTAGCAATGCATATCTGATAATAAAAATTTTAGTATAATTTTCAGTAAACTCGACACTATTACAAATTTATTATTCTTGGGTAGTTAACAATATTGGTAGTATTTTTGGAGCTTTTCGAGATAATATTGTATGATACTATTGCTTCCCGGCTCTTTTCAACGAAATATATATTTATTTGTGAAATATAATTATATTCATGAAGAAAATTTTAAATTAAAAAAAAAAATAAACAACCAAATTACCAGAATGAATAAATATTAATATATCTGTTTTAAATCTTTCTATTTAGTACCGGGTGATTCAATTTATTTTAACTATTTACAATTCAAAGCATAACAATAGTAAGGTAAATTATAAAAAACTTGGGATATTATTTGATATTAAATTTAAAATATTGCACTACTACATTAAAGTTAAGGTAATTTAAAAGGTAGAAGTCGTAAATTAAGTGCATCATAAAAGAAATAAACTTTAACGCGTGATAAAGTTAGTAAGAGTTGACCGCAATTCATTTCTATTGTACAATTGTCTTATAAATGAATAATATAACTATAATAAACATGTACCTAGATACGTCTGTTTATAATGAATACTAGCTACTACTCAATGTATTTGCTACGACTCTGATAGCAAATACATTGCTGCCAATATTAATTGACTCTCTAATCTCGGCACGTTGGTACTGGAAGAGACATCTTCAGTGTGGTTTATATATTCAATGGAGAGTAACGAGACCATTCGTATCGACAATTATCGCTTATCAGTGATTCTGGTGACGGATATTCAAATGATATTGACATTTTGGTATAACTATGATCTCTTACACTATTGATATAACAGTAGTAAATTGTCTTCATTACTTACACTACATTACGTCGTTAAAAGAAAAACAATCTCTTAATTTTCAACCAACCATTATTATACACACGGTACATCTCAAGTTAACGTTCTGATATAAAGAAACAATAAGAACACATTAGGAGGAAATTTTACCAAGTTTCTAGTAAGGGATGACTGCGATGACTTCAAATTTAAATTTACCATTACGACTATTCGAGTCCGCATGTGTCGCCGTTAAAATTTCTAACTCTACTTTCAGCAATTTACTTGTTCTGTGCTCTTCTTAATTGTAACGTGAGATGCATTGGGAAAGATCCTTTATATTTAATTACAATGCCAAATATATAACATATGTTTTTGAGTTTGTGTTTATGTGTGTGTAAATGTGTGTAATTTTGCCTTTAAGACTTTGAAACAAACAGCGAATTTTGTTATCAGATAGAGAGAAGAAACCACGGGTAGCTGATAATATATATAATATATAATATAGTAAAACAGTAGATCGACAGTACAATACATATGTATCAAACGAACCAAATGAAACCGAATATTGTTCCAAATGTTGTCCTCAATTCAACAATACACTAGAAGTCCAGACTCCCTTTTTCTGTGGCCGTGCCTTGTGATCAGAAATAAGAGAATACCTAGTCCATTTGATTAGTCCTTTTTTGAGTCTCGGTACAGAAGCAATAAAAATATGACGTATGCTGACGTTTGCAGTTCAATTCAAAATATAATGATAAAAAAATTGAACAAAGGGTCATTATTAATTTTGTTTATAATTCAATGTTATAATCGGATTTATTTAATAATATCATTTTATTTTAAATTTAAACTAAGAAAAAGGAACTAATTTATTTTTTGTAACTTTATTATACACGCGTACACTCGGGCCCATGAAGGATTTGTTAACTTTGTGAAGACAAAATTTAGATGTTACGACTTCGTTTTTATTTCATATATTTGTCGTATATCTATCACTGTTTTATATAAGTTTTTAAACTTTGGCGTATAAATAATATGTATTAAAAAGCTACCATTAATATTAATTTCTTTAAAAACTTTTATTTTTGAAATAGTCACCACAACTCTATATAGAGAATACGAGTACAATATACAATATGTACAATACAATACATATTGAAACAATTTATTTGTTCAATTGAATATTCTTGAATCAAATATTCACATCCATTAAAGTAACTTCACACTTATAAGTATACAAATAAAAACTATAATCCATATGAACTATTTGGGAATTACATATGTATATACACACATATATTTTACATTTTGTCAAATTCCTGTTAATAAATCTACTATAAACAACGATCAGCAATAACAGCTTATAACATAATAATATAGAAAAGTTTTTTAATACTTACATTTATGAATATATTATGTACTCGTGACGTCAGTAGGTTAATAATTATTATCTGCGCTTAGAAGGAAGCTGTATATATATTGAAATCTATTAAAAGGATATATATTTTTCGATATTAAGAACTTTACATTTTGTTATATTATGATTATCTCAAAAATTAATTTAAAAATAAACCAGCCATTCTTGGAATATGGAATGGAAATCAGCGTTAATTGAACGAGCTTTTATTTTAATATTTTTGATTTAATTGACCGTCTACGATACAAGTACCATTTACCTAATTTTAAAATTTAATAAACTCAAAGCGATATTTTCTACTTACATTTTTAATATTTCGCTAATTCCTTGAGTTTTTAGATATTTTTATTTGGAATATATTATAAATATAATGGATAATATTTATATTAATTTGTAGATATAATTTTGTCAAATATATGCTTGCTTTAATAACATCATTGACGTTTTTAAAAGATTTTTTTTTTTCTAAAAAATGAAATATAAATTAAAGTTTTATTTTTATTTATGTTATAAGATAATATATTACTAGAAGGCAATACTTAGTCTATTTCTAAAAGGATGTTTGATGCCAATCAGAATGATTTATAAATTAAATAAAAGTTGCAATGGACATGATATAAGATGTACTCAGCTCCTCTGAATTATTCATAAACATAAACCAAGCAAAACTTGGAGCTTGAGCTGAAAAGATGTTGAAGATACTTACTCAGACATGATGGATTGCGTAGTAAAGTACATTTTTAAAAACTTCAGCACTTTACGTCCTAACAGTTACCAAATTTAAATATTGGATGATACCAAAGGTTGTACATCTATCAACATGTGTTCGGGCAATGCTTAGGATTTATTTATTTATCACTTTGTTATGTCTTGGAGTTCAATATATAGCCTCAATTCTGTTCGATTCAGAATACTTTTACATTTTCATATTTATCCCAGAATTAATTTGTTTTTTTGAAGTAGTAGTAGAAGTTTTGTCTTTAACATCGAACTGAACATAGTTTGGCTTATTTATTTAACATAAGAGAACTGTTAAAAATAAAAATAACATTAAAAAACACTTATTTTTAAACAAAAATAACTAACCCAAAATAATTAATATTTAAAGATAAATAAACCAAATCAGTTTCTTTCAATTATAACATATTACAATGTTTTATTAATTAATATGTAATCGTTACTTAAGAATTTTTCAACTTTGCTGTGTGTAATTGGATGTTGATTTTCCTCTTTTATGTACATAATCATTTTATAAACTTTAATTATTTTAGTTTGTTTTATTAAAATTGTATTGTAATATTGTAATTGTAGTATTACAAGAATTTAACACGATATAATTTACAGACCTAGTTATTCTATGATTTTCCAACTATAATTACAGAGGTAATGCACCTCCATCGAAAAAAAAGAAGAAACGACCAATGGATTAAACGATTTATTTGTAAGTATTTGAAATATATATATATCAATAGTGTGCCTACATGTAATAAGTAACATAATTGCCTAATACGTTTACGCACGGCACAACTTCCAAAATTAGTTCATAAGCAATGCATCATACTTTTATTCATAATTGTTATAGATAAGTTTAGTGAGTCGTACCACAGCCTCTGTAGCAGTCAACTGCAAAATATACAACCGTCACGTTAATATTCGTTTCATTTACAACTTGAAGAACGTGAAACAAAAAATACTTATATTTAACTGCAAAGTATACAAATAAAATGGTTTCTACACTTCAATATAAGTTACTTAACTGTTTTCCTGATGGAACGAGAGACACAAGTCAAACACATCTTCACTCGTGTTAAACTTGAATAGATGAACTGATTGATTGCTCAGGAAAATATTTGCTAGTTTAACTGTTTACTCAGAACATTACATTTTACTAAGTTTTCAACATATTATATCTTTTCTTAGGAAAATACTAGCATTTGATAGCGAATTTTCCTCCGTTGTAAATATTGATTAATCCGGAAGAAAAAATATTGTAACAGTATACCAAAGAAAATCATCAGTGAAATACAAAACTATATTATTTGTACTTTATTGCTGATCTCACTAAATAGATAATCGCCTAAAAATTACACAGCGCTTAAGAAAAAACGTTGTGATAAAGGTAACGCGATCCACTTTGAAAACACTAACACCATGTAGTGAAATAAAATGTAACTACAAATACTACTTGTAAAGTACCTTAGCGTAAATCTCATTTGCAAGATAAGAATCTCAATACTTAAAACATTGATACGACTAGTAGCTATCGGCGTCTCTAGAGACTAATTTATTGTCTACGACTCATTCCCTGAGACTCGGAACTAAACTGATCATAAGGTATCAGTAGTAGTTGTAGCGGTTAATTAGATTCAAATTAATGATATAGCAAAGTAAAAAAATGTATGGCGTACAAATCTATCTTAGAGTTTTAAGGTTTATATAAGATAAAATTGTACATAAAGATTCCATCAAAACATATTATTTATATAACTCAACTTTTTACAATTAACCATTTTTATTTTATACTTGATAGAGTATTATTTATGTTTTGTCTTTGTATTGACAGTAAGTTTGTGGTTTGACATTTAAGTGAAGTTCTTTTGTGACTGAATAGCTTTTAAAATAAACAATCGATTTAATGTTACCTTGGATTTAGTTAATTTCTTTAAACAGTTACATGAAAATTTGGATCATTCGTTATTGTACGACAACGAGCTCTCTCTGAACTGCGAACAAATGGTAGCATTTGAAAGAGTAAGCATAAAAATATTTGGACTCGTGTAGATAATATAGGTGAAGGATATATACACGATAGAGGAAAAGTTAGGTATCTTGCTCTCAGGGTTTTATATTTAGTTGGTTGACATCAGGTCTATTTTAAGTTTAAAAATGAAAACTGTACTTTAACAACTCTTAAGTATACATATTTATGATATTATAAATGCATATTCCTTTAATTTAAAATTAATTTCATAGCATACAATTAATTTACTTACATACATAAACAATGATAAATTAAATTTAAATAAAATTAATTTACTTTATATTTATGCACATAATATTATAATGAGATAGTGTATAATTTAGTTTGTTATCTTCAATTAATGGCTCCAAAAATATTTAATACTTCTTGTCGTACAATATTTATGGTCTTTCTTGACCAAGTCTCAAAATGGCGTAACTTCCAGTACAGGAACTTTGTCATCTATAACTTTTACATTATTTACGACTTTGAATAAACTACTAAAACATTTCGTCCCCCCATTAATAGTTTTAATATCACCTAATGATATTATTTAGTCGTAATCTCAGACCTAGTTATAATATGGAACTGTTTATAAATATCACACCATATCTTGGTTATATCGTAAATATGCTATTTAGTATCTTTGTATTAAAACGAAAAATAGTCTAAACTGCAGTTTTTTTTTCAACTATACATAAAAGAGTACGTTACTATTCATATTTTATGTAAAGGACTTTCTGGACGTCGTTTGTACATTTCAAGGACTCAATTTTAATTCAAATATTTTAAATGCGAGGAAATATTTGGAGTTGTCAACGTCTCCGGAGTTTAATGTGTTGGTTATTACGAATTTGTTTGAGACACATCTCCGGAGACAACTCTTGGACTCTGATTGTGACTCGAGAGATTTAGCTGAGCATGCGTCAGCAATCAATAACGACTGTGTTGGTTAGGTCGATTGATTGATTGGTCGATTGATCTGACATTCCCAAAAGACGTTCTATCTCTTTCTTTTTGTTAGATTTTCTCAATACGGCTACAGGTTGATCGATGGATTAAATATCGAGCTATAGTATTAATATATTATTAGTCCATTCGTCATTCTAAATGAAAAAGATTATATGCATTATTTGAATCAGAAATGGTAAATGATGATGTTATATCCTTTTAAATGTCACAAAAGTTCAAAACCACCAGTTCGTAAAAACTATTTGTTTTGTAATGACATAATTGTTTTCTAATGGCGGGATGGAGTTGCAACAAACGCTTTATGATGTCCTATTAATATTGAGACGTGAAACTATAGAAAACATTACACTGATAAAACAAAACATTTACGTGAAATAGTTGTTATAGAAGCAGTCAAACTTTATTTAATCATTGTAGGGTTATTATTATTGGTTCAACAAAACCATGAAGATTTGAGAAAAAAACAATACTGATAATTTACATCATTTATATAATATTAGAAAGAATCTCTTTAGATTAGAGTTTACAAACTTCAAAATTATTTCTAAATACATTTTTTTAATATATAAAGGGTAATTTATATAAAAAGTTTAAATTTGTCATTCTTTAAATTTGTTATTGTATTTAAAATACAATAGAAACAAAAACTTTATCATCGATTATTTGTGTTTGAATTAAAAGTTACGCCGTCTCGTACTGCCTCCAAGTTAAACAATATTGATCAGGATGAGATGACAGAAAATACTTTTTTCCAACTTCTAATAAACATGAGTTGGAATCGTTTTATATATATAAAACTAAAAAAAGGTTATATTAAGAATCTTTTTGAATATTATCCTAAAAAATTTATCACAATAGGTATATTATATATAATCATTTTTTATTCATTTGTTATAAACATAAAATGCTTATGTACATTTTCTAAAATACAAGTAGTATAGTAACCCGAGTGAAGTTCTCTCAGCAACTCACAAAGTAAGGAATTCATCATTCAACGTCTTAATAATATAAATAAATTGTAACCATTGAATTGAAATTAATGTCTTCCTTCTATAGTCAGAAACTTTATTTATTTTAATTAAATAAGATTTGTTTTATATTACGTTCCAATTATCTCATTAAATCATATCTAACCATAATTTTTTACATACATTAAACATACGACAACCAAAACATACAACAGCTTATTATAATTTTATGCTTCTTAAATAATATTATGTTGTCTTAATGAATACAAACAAAAACATTGGTATTTACAATATTTTAGTTATTATTTTACAACTTGGTGCAACTAGACCAACATAAATCACACAAATAATTTTAACGGGAGGAGTTCCTTATCTAAAGTCTATTTCCTATAACGACTATATATTTGCAATATACAGGAAATTGTAAACTCCTGCTTGGTCTTCCGTGGATTTAATAGTTTAGTTTGCCTCTCGTTTACTCTGAACATATTTAAATAACCTGTTCTCAGTTACAACCTCGGTGCAACCATGTTCTGATGTAAAATATATATCAATCTGTAATATTACTATGTTATAAGACCGTAACTAGCAGTATGAGAATGCGCCTTCTATAAAAATCTACCAAATATTAGAAGCACGTTTTAAAAAAGGGACGCTATTAATAATCAGTTTAGAAAATAACTCAGTAATCAGTTGTATAAACTAATATCTATCGTTAAGCAATCAATCTTGTATTTTTAATATACAAGTTGTTACACAAATATTAAAGGGACAAGTCTCTCAAGAGATTAATTTGTTAATGTTTTACTTTGTTTGAGACACATCTCCCGAGACTTTATGTTGAACTCAATATCACTCTGAGATTATTACTTTTATATCTGTAAACATAGTTCTGTATTAGATTTACAGTTATATATTTTAACATATTATTATTTTCGGAGTTAAGGATGTAAAGTTTACTCGCATTGTCTGTTGTTAAATACAGTACGACGTACACTTTTCGTTTCCGTTAGTTACACACGCACACACAGAGTATCAGTTATTTGTTATTTGCAGTTTTTTATATAAAAATTTTTAGCAAATATAATATATTTTTTTTTTATAAAATCTAACATTTTTTTATATTATATTTGCCAAAAATGTAAGTTTCCTTTATTTCATAATATATTTTCATGTAAATTCGACACTATTACTATTTGTGTTCCTGGGTGGATGATAAAATTGGTAATATATTTGGAGCTTTTTAAGATGATATGTTAAGTATATTTTATCTTACGTAGACCTTTTTTGTTCTTTTCTGTTCGATTAGCATCATAAGGATTCCAAGGATTATTATTTCAATGTTAAAAAATATTTTCTATCATTTGTGAAATAACACTGAATAAGTAAAAATGATACGGAGAAATTAAACATTTCAATCATTTTCAAATTTGCGACCTTCCCCCCATAGTGATTGCGTTATAAATTCAAATAATAAGCAACTTGAAACATACACAAATATGACATAAATTAATATATAATTTTATATTTTTATGTGCTTAACAATTAATTGAAAATTGCTAAAGAAATCACATTTATTTACGTACTTAGGCTTGTATTCTGATTAAAATATATTACAGTAGTTTATTGCAAACAGGACCCAAATACAAAGGTATCTTGTACCGTTTTAAATTTAAACAATCCCTGCTTCGTAATTTAAGTTTGTTTATTTGTCTAAAAGTTTCAAATGAGTGTTATTTATATGTAGGAGCTATGTTTAGTGTTCGTGACCAGACTACTAACAGACGCAAGGACATTGAGTACTTGATGTCAGAACAACATAATATTAATACTCGAATATATATATAATAAATACATTATAGATACGAGTAGTGATGAAGTTTTATTGGGAGGTGAAAGTGAATACATAATTACGAGTATATAACTAAGTTATTTTATCTAAAGTTTCATCATATAATTATTTTAATCAATTATCATTTATGGTTTATAAATTAACTTATTTAAGATGAGATGAGAATAACTAGCTTCATTGACTAATTTAGCGTTACAGTAATAAAGTATGTCCAAGAGATTGAATAATTATTATTTGATTGAATAATAATTATCATTGTTTTATAAAATTGCAAAAGTTATCTGAATGCATAAAATTTAATTGTTTTGTTTTTAATGTGGCTATTATTACCAATTTATTTATATTTTTAACTCGATGGTCGAATGGATATATATACGAACTCTGATAGGAAGCACATTGCTGCCAATATTAACCACTTAATGCACACCTCCGTGACACATACAGGCAACGTTTATTGGCAGAATTATGCAGCTCCGTGAAAGTCACGGTAACTGTAATTTTATATGTCTCAAATTTTTTATATTTTAAGTCCGTGTCTGTCACGTTGGATGGTAGATTATTGCCATTCTCGTAATTGATTAACAAATGTGCATTAAGGGGTTAATTGACTCTCTAACCTCGGAAGGTTGGTACTGGATGAGACATCTTCAGTGTGGTTTATGTATTCAATGGAGAGTAACGAGACCATTTGTATCGACAATTTTGGCTTATCAGTTATTCATTCTAGTGACGGATATTCCAATGATATAGACATTTTGGATTAACCATGAGGCTTTTAGAATATTGATTTAAGAAGAACAAATTATCGCCATTACTTACATTACATTACAGTACAAGAAAATCTATATCTTAATTCTCAACCAACAGTTGTAAACGCGGAACATTTTAACTTAACGTTCTAATGTAATGAAACAATCAGAATACATTAAACTGAAACTTTTAACAAGTTTCTCTTAAGAGGCAATTAAGATGACTCTACAGTTTGAGCCGCCGTTAACATTATAAATTTTATTTTCACAATTTACGCGTTGTAAGCTCTTCCTAACTGTAACGTGAGATGCATTGAGAATCAGAGAGAGAGAGAGATCCTTCATATTTCATTAAAATGCCTTCAGAGTTGTGGTATTTAACATCTTTACACACATGTGTAAATAAATAACATTATTTATAATAATACTAAGGACCGTGTATAAAATATGTGACACATGTTTTCGCCTTTAAAACGCGATGATACGATTTTGACTTTTGCACTGAACAGCGACTTTTGTTATGATATACAGATTATTCAAGAAACAGTAATATTGAATGTAACAAATTGTTTACTCACTCCTCATCTTACGTGGATTGAATAGTTTATTACTCCTTACACATTTCAGGAGAAACTATTATAAATAATTTTTTAAACCATGTTCTATACGAAAATATATATCATAGATTGGTATAGTAATTTATCATTTTGTGAGTTGTAAGCTGATTATTGGTCATAAATATTTCTAGTTATCCATAGAAGCATAAAAACGAGAAAAGATAAGAATACAGAAACAAATAATTCTTGGAAAAGAAAAACATAAAATTACTATCTAATTTTTTAAACCCTTTTTACTGTACTTCAGGTAATTAGTGTTAGTTCCTCACTTTAAGTTATTTTTCACACTTAATATAGTTAGATGATGATTAGAAATTAAAACATTTGTACTAAAATGTTTTAATTAAAAACATATCTAAATTACAAAAAATGTAATAAGATGAATAATCAATTAAGAATATAAATTTTATACATAAAAAAATGTAATATTTATCATCAAAAGGAAGACTCGAAACTTTAACTTTGCTTCAATTTTTAGAACCAATAAGCCTTTAGCATTTACAAGTGCTAAAGGCTAACATTAAGATTTGCAATTAAACGATTATTTGTAATGAACTTTACACATCTCTTATTATTTATTGTGGTGTATCATTTGGGTTTTCAACACAGTATTACTATTTCAATAATTCACCTGTGATTAGTATTGATGTTCAACAAACTTTGTTGAATTGATACAGACATTATAAGATGTAAAATTTTACTTTTATAATATAATGAATGTACATATACGGCAATGTGTCTAATACATTATGATATATACATATGACATTACTTGATTATAAACTTTATAAAAGTACAATATATTCATAAGAGAAATAGTTTTTTATCTCTATAACTATTGGAACAAAAACATATTTAATCATTAGTGTTCCCAGAAATGTATTTGTAAGTTACAACTTGTTTTTGTAAGCTTTGACAAATACTTTCACATTCACTATTTTTTTTACTGCGGTAAAATTTCTTTGATTTCAAACAATCATTTTTGTTTTCTATATAAAGAAATGTTAAACTTTTGAAATTATATAATTGGTGATGGCATTTTATTTGATTGAGCGAGGAACAAAGGAAGTCGCCGGCAAAACCCAATTTAGAATATGACTAAATAATATTATATTTAAACGTTTTATTTTAAAATATTATTAATTGTTATACAAATGCTGTAAAGTCTTAAGCGTCTCAAGAGAATAATTTGTTGATGTTCTTACTTTCTTTGACACGTCTTTCGGGACTCGGAGGTATGTATATTTGTATATATAAAAGAAAGTGGTGTTAGTTACACTATTTATAACTCAAGAACGGATAAACCAATTTGGCTGGAAATTGTTGGAGAGGTTGCTTAGAACCAGAAGACGGACATAGGATACTTTTTATCCCGTTCGACCACGTTTCCGTCAAGTCACTATAAAACGTGGTATAACAAAAACGCATCTGACAGGGAATAACAAAACGCAAATGACAGTGGAATACCAAAACGTAAATGACAGCTAAACGTAATTTTGTCTTTGGTTAAGTATGGTAAAAAATTTTACTGGAAAGGCGGAACAGAGTTCGCAGGGTCAGCTAGTTTAACATAAAATACGATTGTAGCATATAGACTAATTGATGGTTGCTATTATAACTATACATGCAATTTTTTATCAATATACTTTTGCCACCTTATTAACGAGTTCTGGTTTTAAAGTTGCAGTAAATTACTTATTCAAAGTATATACTTTAATGTTCGTCAATGTATGTGTGATAGTAAAAGGTATATTATAATTTTCAGTAAACTCAACACTTAATAATTTCGTGTTCCTTTGATGATAATGTTGTTAAAAGATTTGGAGCTTTTCAAATAATATTTTATGTTTTCTTTTACTTTTAAAGAGCAGTTTTAAAGGATTATAAGAATTTTCCAAGACTTTTTATTGCAAAGTTTAAATATATTTTTAAGCATTAATAAATTTTTGACACGAGAAAACTGTTCTCAAAAAAAAATGTGTAATTCCAGAAGTATGTAAAAGAATAAATTTTTATAGGATCTACAAAATTGAATGTTGCTACAGAAAACACATTTATTACTATACCTAATCTTGTGTTCTGATTAAAATATATTATAGTACTTTATTACAAATTAGAACGAAATAAATTAGTAATTTGTTCAGTTTCAAATTTGAACAATGTCAACTTCGTAATTTAAGACATTTATTTGTCTAAAAGTTTCAAATGAGTGTTATTTATATGTAGGACCGACGTTCAATGTTCGTGACCAGACTACTAACAGAAATAAGGTACTGATTGACTGATGACAGAACAATATAATATTGTTATATATAATACATTATAGATAGAGATTAAGTTTTATTGGGAGGTAAAAATGAAAATACGATTATAAAACTAAGATGTTAGAACTGTATTTATTTACCACTATTTAAGTATTATTTCTATATCTGCTACCACTATTATTAACATATTTTTATGACATATTTATATACCTATTTTGTTACTGGTTGTGTATTTTACTTATAAAGTATACTTTGGTTGATATTTTTATTATAATTTAATAAACTTGAATTGGTTACTTTAATATTAACTTATTTTTAACGAGAGAAACTAGTTTTTAATTTTAATTGTAAATTTACCTGAATATTAATAGATCCGTTTTAAATCTTTACATTTAATACTTCAATTTATTTTAACTGTTTACATATATAATAACAATAATGTAAATTATCAATAAAATTTTGTTTATAATTTTATGTTAAATTGAAAAATATTAGACAAGTACATTAAAAGTTAGAGTAACTTAAAAGATAGAAGTCTAAAAATAACTGTCATACATAGAATAAACTTTAACTGACGATAAAATTACTAAAAGTTTTTATATAACTGTCTTAAAATTGCGTAATAGAACTATAATAAACATGTTACTAGATACGTCTGTTTATAATGGAGACTGGCTCTCTGATTGCTGCCAATATTAATTGATCCTCTAATCTCGGTAAGTTGGTTCTGGAAGAGACATTGTCTGGGCGGTTTATGTGTTCAATGGAGAGTAACGAGAACATTTTTTTCAACAATTTTCTTTTATTAGCAATTCTTGTGACGGATATTCAAATGATAAAGACATTTTGTATTAAATATAGTCCCCATTAGTCAAACAGTATTGAAGTCAGTAAAAGAAGAACAATATCTTAATTTTCAACCAACCATTGTACAAACGCGGTACATTTCAACTTAATGTTCTAATATAATGAAACAATCAGAATAGATTAAGCGGAAACTTTTAACAAGTTTCTCTTAAGAGGCAATTAAGATGACTTTAAATTAGTAGAAACATATTTTCACATACCAACGGAACATTACTGAAAACAGATTTTCATAGAAATCTGGTATGTTAACATGAAAGGTTAAAGAGTTATTCTATATTTTATATTAAAGTTATTTGATATAAACTATAAAATATTAGGAACAAGTGTGAGTTAATACTAGTTATTTGTAAACATTACTTAATTCTACAGAAAAATAATAATATATAGTCGTCATTTTTGTATGATGGAAACTAATCAATAAAGGAAATATTGAGATACAAACATTTGACTTCTTTAAAAGTTATACACTTTTGAACATTTTGTATCAATAAGCAATTTTGAACCTAACAAACAATATAAATTATATTACCAGGATGTCATTCAAAATGCTCTAATAAAGCTCGTCCACTAATGGCAGTCCACAACTCGTGTCCACAGCCGCAGATGATTACGGCAGTCGATATTCAAAGGAGGCGCTGAATGCACCTCGTTACCGCTTTCAATGCAGGTATGAGACGAGAGCATTCAAGCCGTTCTCGCCGCCGGCTACAAACTGTTAAGTGTTATATAAACCTTTTTTTATTATCTAATGTTTTATTTTATTTTGTTATTTTTATTAAATTAAAGATCTTTTAATTTGTTTCTGTAAAGTTATTTTGAGTAAAATTATATTATAATAAAAATATATATCTAACTTTTATTTAAAGTTCAGCCGACGCTAATTAGAATATTTTTTATGGTTTACTTTATTTTTTCTCTAATAAGAAGTTCAATGACGTTTCAATTTTAACTCGACCACAGACTATAAAAGGGGAAAGGGTAATTTTCCTAGTTAGCCTCGCTAATGTGGCTTAATGAATTCTCAAATTTTATCACAAAAAAATAACCGTAAATAGTAGATACTGTGTATAAAAGTATTTTTTAAAATAAATTGGACGAGCATTAGCATAATTAAAACATATTTGAGAAAAAAAATAAGAGCTTATTTTATAGAACTTTCGCAAACATTCAAAGCATATACAAGAGTCCACATTTTTTTCCTTTCAACAAATAACTTATTTTTTAATGTTAAATGCATAAGAAAATACTATAGCTCTATATTTTCAACACGTGCAAGTTTGAAAAATCACTTAATTTTCACCGTCGGCTAGTGTTAACACGCCTTCGTAAAAACGCCGTGACTCGCGCGCTTCATTATAATGCTTTTATAACTTAGGGAAGGAATACAGATTGGATGCGGCATTTAAAAAATAATTAATGAATTATTAATATAACAAAGTCACTCCATCTGTCTGTTTGAAGGTAGTAGATAGATAGATAGATAGTATTGCTTCATGCTTCATTAATGCTGTATGCTTCATTAAGGTTAATTTAGAAGAAATAAATAAATATTATGATAATATGATAATTATGACTAAATCACTTATAATATTATTTTAGTACCTTACGCAAACTATAATTTGTAATATCCAAGGATTAAGCTTTTCTTGACTCTAAGGTCACTGCGGGATTTGAGAGCTCTTTAATCTACAGCGAAACCGCTGAGATGAATTTAATATTATATTAATTCGAGTCTCCATCACACTACTACAAGTTAAAACTAAATTTAACAAATATTACAAAGAAAGGAGCTACAAATTTTCGCACTTCCTTCATCTTTTATTATTTACTTACACACTATTTGATTTTTTAATTTAAAAATAAAACAAATCATTTTTAATACAAATTGATTTCTTAGTTTTTAATAAGTTAAAATTTACTTTAACTAATTAAAAATACACGTATTCAGTATGTTAAAATTAATAAATATTATTTGAATGAAATTAAATAAATCGAAATATTCCAACAAAGCAAAGTAAATTGAATATTATTTTAAATATGCGAGTCCTTTGAATATTCTCGCACAAAGCCTCTCTCCATATATATGTATAAATATTCATGGACCTTGTAAATTTTACTTCGTCGAGCTGCTTTTAAGCCAAATACGATACAATATACGAGTACAGGTTCATAGAATGTTTTGTCTACAAATATTGAATTGAAAAGAAGTTTGACAATTCAGGTTTAAGAGCACTTTAATGATTATTCTCGAAAAGCTTTATTTAATATTTTTTTGATATATAAATGATGTACCTGGTTAGGAACTCCGTTCGGTTTATGATTTAAGATAGACCAGTCGATTTTAATTTGACATCAGCCTACTTAATTCTAATTTCCTGGTCCCTGTTGGTGATAATACACATATATGTTAAGAGTTACAAGCGATTGTAAAACTTAATGTTAGTTTTAATTAATTTTAATTCATTAAACGTCCTTTTGGTATAATAATGAACAAAATTAAACCCTACAACTAAATTAAGTAACCTTAAGTATACTTAATTTACTAGCACCAGCTAGTCAAGTAAAAAAATCCCCAATTTTAAAAATAAATAAAATAAATAATTAAGGTTATAAAAAAAAGTGCATAGCAACGTAACAACTGCATGAATACATTTAAATTGCCCAAGATTTTTTGGACTTCAACATTACAGAGTTATAAATTTATTATTAATATACATTAATATCTTATAAATCATTCCTCACAATCGTCTGATAACTAACTTCCATTTCCTTTGCGGATATAACTTTTCTACAAAGGACAGTGTCTGATTGATGACAATGAGATTAAGAACATTTATCAAGTGTAATAGTCATTTAGTGATGCGAGTCTAATGGAAGGTTAGAGGACAATGACCTTGTCATTTGAAATCATTTACATATACCTAATGATTAGACGTTATATAAAAATGTAACTTAGGTAAACTTTAAATTCTCAGATTATAAAAACGAGAATAAAAAACTAATTGAAGAGACTTACACAATGGACATTTATTTTTAATATTCGGTTTAAAATAATAACACTTTACTGCATTTCATGAGGTTTAATTCAACCAGAAACTAAGTGCTTTTATTATTCATTCAGTATCAATTAACAATTATAACTTACAGACTATTATTATAATACATTTCTTTTAATTTACGTGTTATTAATATCAATGTGCAGTGACCTGTGCTTCCACCGGAAGTCACAAATGGATACTACAGATACAGTGATTGAGTAACTACAGATTTAATATTGATTAAACTGTTTGTCAAAATAATAATCATATTATTTTTTTTAATTTACACAGGATATATTCAAACCTAAATTAGATTTTATTAAAAGATCAGAGTTGATACTCCATCTGATTCATCGGCTCCTTTAACAGTAGGTATTACTCATACTTATCAAATAAGAAGTCAAATAAACGCATTTATAAATTCTTAGAAATAAGAAAACAGCACACTAAAAAAATAACAATTTTAATTAATTAAAACACAGCAAAATTTATTATTAGTAACAACTAATTGAAAATAATCTAAGTTCTCTAATACATCCACTTTTTATAATCATTTACAATAAATGAAATATTTACTAAAGTTAATATTTCATTAGAATTCAAATGTGTATTTTAAACTAATAGAAGATCTCTAATACACCCACTTTTTATAATCACTCACAACAAATGAAATATTAACAAAACTTAATATTTAATTATAAAGACCAAAAAGAATTATCGCTAAAAGAATAAGTAAATATTTATAATTACTCATAGTAATACATCAATATGTTCTTATCACCGTCCATCTCCAACACCTGGCAAGAAGTAAATTATCGAAGTGGGTTGTTCGCTATTTATAAAGTTCTCGAATAATTTGATCGTTTGACTCAAAGCTGTCACTATCGCACGATGACGTGATAGCTTTAACTTCTAATAACTTAAGTCAAATCAAAGCATTAGAAATGAATGAATACTAACTTTCATTAAACTAATTCTTAAATGTGTTTGTTATTTATTTTGACTTAATTTATCATATTTTTGCAACGTAATTAGGAAATGCTAAAAATGATAATTATTCAACAAATTATTATTTACCCACAATATTTATAAAAACACTTTCCATTTATAAAAATAAAGGGATAGTGAGGTAGTCTTAAATCTACCTTATAATATTTTACAAATAATTAGTAAATATGTATCAAATAGTTAACATAATAATGAGGCCTTAGAGGCTCACCGACGACATATGTATTATCCTTTAAAATATAATTGTGTATAACACATATCAATACATACAAAGTTATATTTTATGAACTCGTATATTTGTTTGTATAAAATGCATTTCAATCAAATATTCATAGCAATTAAAGTAACAACACTTACAAGTATAGAAATAAAAACTATAGGCAAAATATATTGTTTTGCAGTTATATGTATGTTACATTTTGTCAATTTTATGTTCTTAAATCTAATATGAACTACGAGTTTAGTAATAGAAGTTTGTACCATAATATAATATAGAGAATAATAATCCTCAGTAGGGTTAAATATGTTGAGAAAGTTCTGAAGCACTTGACTCTTTATTACTTACAGTTATGCTTATTTTATGTTCTCGTGACGTCATTATGTTTTAATAAAACAATAAAAACAAGTCTGATTCACTGAATAAATTCATAGTTGCTGTTATAATTTAGATGGATAGTTCATACTAATATTATATATATTGTGATATGTTATTGGAATTTCTATTATTCAAGGATAAAAGCAACACAATTTGGAATATTAGTATACAATAAGTATTCAACGATTCAAGAATTAATTTAAATACTAGTTCCCTCAATTACATTCTAATAATAAGGAGCCAAAAGCAGCGTTCATTTAACGAACTTTTTATTATAATATTTCTGATAATTGGCCCTCTATAATGAAAGTTCCATTTATCTTATTTTAATATTGAAATCTCATTGAGTTAATGATTTTACTTTGAATATAAAATTGTTATAAAATATATATATTTGTACATACGAGTATAATAACGAGCATTAATTTTATATAATGATGTGACGTCAACTGTACTGACTTTTTCAATGAGATATATTTTCTGATAATTAAAACAATAACTAAAGCTTTATTACAAAAATATTAATGTATATTTATTAGAAGGACATCTCTGTCTATTTGTAACAGGGTGATGCAAATCAGAATGATTTATAATTTAAATAAAAGATACAATGGTCACTACACAAGATGTAGGTACTAAGCTCCTCTAAATTATTCATAAAATATAAAGCAAGCATCATTTAGAGCTTCAGCCTGAAAGATGTTGAAGATAAGTCAGACATGATGGATTTCATAGCAAAGTGCATTTTTGAAAATTTCTACATTTTACGTCCTAACTGTTTTAAGAAGTATCAATCTTTAAACTTTAATATATTTTTAAAATACCATTTAATGCATTTCATTTTCATACAGTTTCCTTACGAGGTTTGAATTCTGGATTATATAATATATCCAATGCTGATATTTCTATGAATATGTAATGCTTAGATCTTCTCTTTGCTTTGTGTAATTGTATCTTATTCTATATTTATTGCTTTCATATTAAACACAATTGAAAGAACTTATTTTGTAGTAAATTTACAGAGGTGATACATTTCCACCGAATATATACATGATAAACGTGTTATGAATTGTAAAAGAATATGTTAGTAAGTCATCAAGAAAATAATAATTACTCTTATAATAATTAATATGAATAATTACACACGGACACAATATATAGCTTGTTATTAAAATACATCAAAATTCTACATTATTACTAATTCTGTATTATTGGCTGGATGACATAATTGATAATAATATTTTGCGCTCTTCCAGACAATATTTTAAGTTTTTTTTTTTACCTTTCGTAGTCCTTTTTTATTGTTTTTCTTTCGAATAGCATCGTAAGAATTCCAATGATCTTTTATTGAAATAATTAAAAATATATTTTTTATCATTTAAAACACTATTTTATGCGTAAAATTTATACCGAGAAAATAATTTAAACTAAATAGTTTATTAAATAATAATGGAAAAATTTGCTAACTTCCCAGAATAGTTATAATACTAGGGGCTTCAACAAACCCTCAATTTCGACTCGCTGCGAATTCGCGAATTCTTGGGTGCCATTTGCATATTGAGCGAAGCGAGCCCAGTGTATTGACTCATCGTTTCCCATTTATTTCAATGGGATATGAGTTTTTTGACACGATATTAAAAAAAAAAAATTGAGGACATTTTTCAATTTTTTTAAAAACTATCATCTAATGTGTCTCTTTTTGATTGTAAAGTTTCATAATTTTCCGTCAAGTAGTTTTCGAGCCAATTCAAGACAAAGAATGTAAAAAGTCTCCAGTCTCCAGTCTCCAGCTCACTTCGTTCGCTTCGCTCAATAATAATTTATGAAATTAAATATTAAGCTACTTAAAACAAAGACATAGAAAATAAATGGAAATTTTTTTATATAGTGAACAATTAATTCAAGTCAAGTTAATTAAGTTGCTAAAGAAAACATTTGCAATTTATTTATTTGTACCTAATCTTGTGTTCTTAGTAAAATCTATTATAGTACTTTATTGTAAATTAGACCTGAATAAATAAGTAATTAGTTACAAAGTAGGGATATTTTAAACTTCAAAGTATCGTTATAAATTTATACAATCCCTACTTCGTAATTTAAGATGGTTTAACTAAAAGTTTCAAATGAGTGCTATTTATATGTAAGACCGACGGTTAGTATCCGTGACCAGAAACATTAACAGAAACAAGGTACTGAGTGATTGATGTCAAAACAATATAATATTGTTATATATGTCGGCGTAAAATCATTTTAATCTTAAGTTAATTATTTTTAAGTTAGACTTACTTTGTTTACCGAAATCACGTGGTAGGAAATTGTTGTTGATTAGTCTATCCGATACAGTTAATCGGATCTTTTAATCCTTTTTATGTTGTTGTAATTTCCTATTACATTTTATTATGAATATTACTTTTATAAACAGAATTTTTGAATAATACAACTAAAATACATTGTGGCAAATAAATCAAATTATTTTGAAGTCGTTATCCAGAAATTATAATTAGAATTTACAAATAAATAGTTATTGGTGATTTTTAATAACGATTTAGTGTGTTTTTTTTATAAATGTAAGTATTTTCATTGAATAACGATTGTCTTTAAAAGCGCCATCAAAGATGGCCGGCCGGTGGCATTATTGTTAGAGCTTTGGTGGAAGCAATAAGTTTTAAAATCAAAATCAATTATATCTGGTGAGCTCCGAATTTGTTATTTTAATTTTTAGTTTAACTCATTACAATAAGGTCTAAATTTTTAATTTAATTTAGTGATTGTTATTTGTGATATTTTTTTCCAAACAAATTATTTATGATATTTAATTCCAAACAAATAACAATAAAAACAAAAATACTAAATAAAATAAAATTTCAATAACAATTCAATTTCAATTTCAATAAAAATTAATAAATGTCACAAAAAATTTACTTAAAAAAAAAAATAATAATAAAAATATAACAAAAATACAAAATAAAATAAAATTTCAATAACAATTATATTAACAATATTGATATTAAAGTATTGCTGAATGCCGTGGTCCCACAACTAAATCTGGATCCAACTTCCAGAAATGCACCATGAAGTATTTGAGTTCCCTTTCACTGTCACATTTGGTTAGCATCTTTGCTTTGTATTGAATTTATAATTATAATTAAATTTGACATCGTTTTTTCTTGTAGACTGCGACCATTATATTAATTTAAATTATATTCATCTTAAGTTCTTCAAAAATGTACGTTAAAATTGTTAAAAAGTTCCAGTCATGTGGGGATCGAACGCGCGATTACACGTTTACAATGCTAATGTGTAACCGATTCTCCAATCCATCAGATAGTCAGGATGGCGAATTTTATAATAAGGTCCAGTTCGTTTGCACATAAAAACAACTGATGTAGGTACATAAATAAAATTATAATACAAGTTCACTGCACTATTTCTTTTTTAACACACTTTTTACGATAAAGTACACGTTTAAGCCGAGAACTGAATTAAATGCACTAAAGACAAATTGTTTAAAAGTTCTGTTGTATACTTTATACACTGATGTCCGACTAAATTCCCGCGTAGACAATTATATTGTTACGAAGAAAGCAGAAGTATGCTTACACTGCGGTGGCAGCACAGTGAAAGTATATATAAAATTTCAAAATTTATTGTTCGGTTTTAAATGTAGCCATTATTACCAATTGATTATTTTTTTAACTCTTTACTTTTAATATCACAATAATAGTAAACTATTTGACATTTTGATCAATCAATAATCAATCATGATCCTTTTAGATTATTGATTTATGAAGAATAAATTTTCGCCATTACTTACATTACATAACAGTAAAACAAAATCGATATATTAAGTCTCAACCGGGCGTTATGTAAACGCGGTACATTTCAAGTTAACGTTTTGATATAATGAAACAATCAGAATACATTAAGCGGAAACTTTTAACAAGTTTCTTTAAAGAGGCAATTAAGATGATTTTAGATTTAAATTTACCATTACGACTCCAACGCATGCGACGCCGTTACCATTACAAACTCTACTTTTATCAATTTACGCGTACTGAGTTCTTCCTTAATTGTCACGTGAGATGCATTGAGAAGAGTTTCTTCATATTTCATTAAAAGGTCCTCTTATAATCCATTAGACTTATAAAACTGAACTACTGTTACACATGAAAAATTATCTTTATTAAATTGTCATCAATGAGATACTGCCCTTTTAAGAAAACTCAGATTTTTCAAGCTACTCTTCGGTACTTAATATATTATTAAAAATCGAGTAACAATGATTGATCAAAGGTGATTTTAAAATAAGAGAAAGGGTTGTAAGGAATCATCCCACCTTAATGAATAATTCAGTTTAAAAAATTTTAAATTTACAAATCTGCAATACTTATTAAATTAATTAATACTTAGTCGAAAAAAAGGTCAACTAGAAGTGAAGAATTATAAATACTCATAAATATTACAGACATGTGACTTTCAACCAACCTACCTGTAATTTTATTTTTGCAACATTAATAATTCTATTATTACCTGAATAAATAATACTTTTTATTGCAATAAAACACATTGATGTATCAAGGTATATTTTATTGTTTAATAGGAAACAGATGTTAAATAAAATTAATCAATTGTACCGTGGAGATTATTTAGCATAAATAATTTTCAAAAAGACACGCAACTAAAAGTTGTAGTGTCACACAATATATATATTTTTTCAGTTATTTTTTTTTATAACTAAGTCGTTAATCACATTCACTTCAATGACATTCAGAAGTATTTAATAAACAATTAAAAGTACTTTCACCGTCATGGTTAAGTGATGTGTGGGAATAATATTTATCAAGTTGTTGTAAATTAAAGTATAGAAAAAATAAAGATATTACTTGATGACAAACTTTATAAAAATACATTAGTAATAAATTATATGTCAATAGTTTCATAAGAGAAATAGATATTTTTTCTCTATCAATTGGATGGTGAAGAAAAAATATGTAATTATTCATGCTCACAGAATCGTATTTAACTTATTTTTGTAACCTTTGATAAATACTTTGACATGGACTATTCGTTTTACTTTCTTATTTTTACAAAATTTATTGTTTTCAAACAATCATTTCTGGTTTTAATATATTATGAACCGTTAAACTTTTGAATTTATATAATTGGTGATGTCATTTTGTTTGATTGGGCGAGCAACAAGGGAAGTCGCCGGCAAAAGCCACGTTAAACGTTTTATTTTAATATATTATAAATTTTTATACAAATGTTGTAAAGTGTTACGCGTCTTAAGAGATTAATTTGTTCATGTTTTTACTTTATTTGACACACATCTTCCGAGACTCGAAGGTATATTTAACATAAAATGCGATTGTATCATTAAGAATAATTGACTGACTATTACATCTATACATATATTTTTTTATTAAAATACTGTTGCTACATTATTTATGAGTTATGTATTTAAAGTTGTAGTAGCAGTTGTGATAATGTTGGTTAGAGTTGTGTTTAAGGTAAGTTTAAATATATTTTTGCCACGAAAAAACTGTTAGCGAAATAAATTTTTATATAATTCCAAAATTAGTGAATATTTTTTTTAGAATCAACAGAATTGAATGTTGCTAAAGAATTATTACTGTATCTAATCACGTGTTCTGATTAAAATATATTATAGTACTTTATTACAAATTAGACCATAATTAATAGGTAATTCGTACCGGTTTAAATTTAAACAATCCCTGCTTCGTAATTTAAGTTTGTTTATTTGTCTAAAAGTTTCAAATGAGCGTTATTTATATGTAGGAGCGACGATTACTGTCCGTGACCAGACTACTAACAGACACAAGGTAATGAGTGACTGATGACAGAACAATATAATATTGTTATATATAATATATTATAGATAAGAATGAAGTTTGTTTATAAAATTGAGATATTTTATGTAAACTACCAATTATTTAAGTATTTTTTCTAGTTTTCCGATCACAATTGCAATAATATTGCATATTATATAATTTTCTTAAACCAATTGTCACTTATGGTTTACAGATCGAATACATTTAAGATGAGAATAACTAGCCTCATAAATAAATTTAGTGGTACAGTAATAAGGTATATCTTGTAAGGTGTAAGGTGTAAGGTGTAAGGTGTAAGGTGTAAGGTGTAAGGTGTAAGGTGTAAGGTGTAAGGTGTAAGGTGTAAGGTGTGTGTGTGTGTGTGCGTGTAAATGCCTATTTGAATAAAGATATTTTGAATTTCAATTTGAATTTATCCAAGAGATTGAACAAGTATATGTTATGTACAATTGCAAGATTTACCTGAATGCTCTAATATTAATTGGTATTTTATTAATGTGGCTTTTAGTACTAAAATTTATTAAATAACACTTTACAACATTTGTATAACAATTAACTGGCTCTCCGATAGCAAGTACGTTGCAGCCAATATTAATTGATGCTCCAATCTCGGCAGGTTGGTTCTGGAACCGACATCTACATAGTGGTTTATGTGTTCAATGGAAAGTAACGAGACCAGTTTTATCGACAATTTTTGTTTTATTAGTAATTCTGGTTACGGAAATTCAAATGATAAAGACATTTTGTATCAATCATAGTCCCCATTAGTAAAACAGTATTAAAGTCAGTAAAAGAAGAACAATATCTTAATTCTAAAACAACCATTATATAAACGCGGTACATTTCAACTTAACGTTCTAATATAATGAAACAATCAGAATACATTAAGCGGAAACTTTTAACGAGTTTCTCTTAAGGAGCAATTAAGATGACCTTGAATTTAAATGTAATATTTTACTCTACTTTTAACAATTTACGTGTTCTGAGCTCTACTTAATTAGCAGGTGAGATGCATTGAAAAGGGTTCCTTCATATTTTATTATAAGGCCGTCTCAGTTATGATATTTAACATCCTTTATCTACATACGTATATTTAATATAATACTTAACACTTTGGTGTATATAATTAACATACATATATTTTTTTCTATTTAAAATACGATAAAGCTTGTATTCTTTTAGTAAATATAATAGTCATATAATTTAATGTAAGTTCGATTATAATATAATATATTTTATATTTAGATTGTTAAAAGGTACACGATTTAATTATATATGTATATATTGAAAAAGTGAGAAAAAAAAATAGTTTATTGTAAAAGTGTGTGGCAATTGGGAAATAAAACTTTTTAATACTTTGAATTTATTAAATTTAATAATATATTTAATAAAAGATATACAGATATTTTAATTCTTGATTAGTAATGAAAGTTATAATTTGAACAAATCGAAATAACATTACAAAATATATATAAATTCTTTTTTTTTTATTTCAAATATATTCTTTTAATATAACACGGCAGCCAATATTTTTAAATGTAACGCGGATATATTTGTAAATATTGTATTGTAATAATAGTATAACCATATTTTCACATACCAACGGAAAATTACTGAAAACAGTTTTTCTTACAATCTATCAACTAATATCTGGTACGTTAATATGAAAGGTTGACGAGTTATTCCATATTTTATACTTAAGTTATTGGGTATAGAATATAAAGTAATAGGGGCAAGAGTGGCTTAATATTAGTTATTTGAAAACAACCAAAAACATAAATATTGAGATACAAAAATTAGGCTTCTTTAAAAATTATAAAAGTTTTTAACATCTTTTGTAAGCTATAAAACTTTAACGAACTAACTTTTGAATCCTTTGTATAAATAAGAAATTTTGAATCAAACAAACAGTATAAATCATGTTACCAGGATGACATGTTCTAATAAAGCTCGTCCACTAATGTCCCTCCCAGTCCACAACTCGTGTCCACAGCCGCAGGTGATTACGGCAGTTGATATTCAAAGGAGGCGCTGAATGCACCTCGTTACCGCTTCCACTGCGGGTATGAGACGAGAGCATTCAAGCCGTTCTCGCCGTCGGCTACAAACTGTCAAGCGTTAAATAAACCTTATTTTAGTTTCTAATGTTGTATATCATTTTGTTATATTTATATTTGTTTCTATTATGTTATTTTTTTGTAAAATTTGATTGTACAAAAAATTTCTACCTAGCTATTATTTGAAGTTCAGCCGACACTAATTAGAATGTTTTTTAAAGTAAACTTTATCTTTTCACTAATTAGAAGTTCATTGACGTTTCAATTTTAACTCGACCACAGACTATAAAAGGGGAAAGGATCATTTTCCTAGTTCGTCTCGTGGGTGTGGCGTAATGAATTCTCAAATTTTAACACTAAAATAATGGTTAAATACTAGATACTGTCTGTGTATATAAGAGATTTTTTAAAACAAATTTTGTCAAGCAATTTGCATAATGAAAACACATTTAAGATAAAAAAATAAGAGCTTAGTTTATAATTATTTTTGCCAACATTCTGAGTCTGCAGTTTTTTGTTTTTTTTTTAACAAATAATCTATTTTTTGTGTGAAATGCATAAGTACAAATAAGAAATTACTATAGCTCTATATTTACAACACGTGCAAGTTTGAAAAATTACTTAATTTTCACCGTCGGCTAGTGTTAACACGCCTTCGTAAAAACGCCGTGACTTGTACGCTTCATTATAAAACTCCTATGACATGCGGAATACAGGTTGGATGCGGCAATTAAAAATAGTTATTACAATAATACAATAATTGTTGTGAAATATAAATTTATAAATTATGTAATTAATCTAAATAATGTAAAAATAACGAAATATTTAAAAATAGTAATTTAAATATTTTTAAATTTTGCGAATTTTTTGAATTTTCTCACTCAAAGCCTCTCTGATTAAAGAATATCAAATCTGGTCATCATTCATACATATTTATAGACCTTGTAAATTTGATTTTTCTGAGCTGTTTTTAAACCAAATGCGATGCAATATACAGGTTTGTAGAATATTTTGTCTAAAGATATTGGTAGACCACACAATTGGACAATGTTTACAGAAAATTTAACATTTGTTCCTCAATAACTTTCCTTTCATATGTACTCGTATCAGAGGTGAATAGAAAGATTTAACGTTAAATTTATCATCAAACTCAAGTGACGAAACTGCGATAACAGTAACTTACTTAAACTTTTTAAAGCAAATCTTTTAACAATTATAAATGTAATTTTTTATTTCATCTGTTATTAGTATTATTATCTAACAAAGATATATTAAATTAATTAAAGTTTCCCATGATATGTATTCTTTGTAGAATGGATAACATATATCAACAAAACAATAATAAAAATTATTTCTGATCATATTTTAAGAAAGGTGGTTGGTGGTGGTGCCTCTATTACATTATATAAAATGTATAGATTTGTCAAAGCCATAGTACGATTGATCTTCCCTTATCTTAAATGTATAAAAGCAGTAGAATCTGAACCAAAAGTTAATGTCAATGTTTTTGTAAAAGCTTACAAAAGAAAGTTGTTACATAAAAAATGACAAAAAAATGTTGTTAATAGTATGTGTATAGTTCACACACGTCAGAAGTGAAAATTCAGAAAAGTAATCTACTAGAGATTGATAAGGATATTGGGACTATAAGAATGTATTATTTTTTACCAATCTTAAAAAATATTTAATATACAAATGTAAAATAAAGCTGCTCTTAACCGTTTGAGAGACCTTTTTTTGTGTTTAGTTGTCTCCAGAATGCGACGAGATAATTGGCTAAAAATTTTCTCATATATGTTTGAGCCGAACGATGTTATAGCGAAAACAGATTGAAAAAATGTTTAGCCATTCAAAAGTTATAAAGAAAAGAAGAAAGGAGAGGGGCTCAGCTCAACACCCGCCCGGCACGGTTGGCGGATCCCAGTATTATGTTAAAAATTCACCTCAACTTACAATTTTACAAAGATATCAATGCCATCTATCGTAGGTTAAAAAAAATAACAACTTCAATATTTGCCTAACTTTAGTTTAAATATTGAGCAATATATAGCACCACAACTGCAGTGGGCAAAACTGTAAATTAAAACATCATGATAAATATTATCTTCAAGCATCACTCAACTTAACAATGAAAGTACTTTTAAATATTTAAAAAATACTTCTGTCATTGTAGAAATGATTGATTACTTTTATATAAAAAAAGCTAAATATATAAATTGTGAGACATTACAAGTTTTAGTGGACTGTATGTTTCAAAATTAATTATGCTAAATAATCTCTACGGTAAAAGTAATTTTTATTTATATTCCATTTACTATTAAACTATAAGATATATTTTTATATATCAAACAAATACATACTATTATTAGAAAGTGTTTTATTTAAAAAACAAGTATTACTTATTCAGGTAATAATAAAATATTTAATGCGGAAAATGTAAGTTACTGGTTGTTAAAGTTGTTAAAGCGTGTCGGTGTACCACTTGCAAGGGATTGATGATGGATGTACTTGTGGTTGATCAACTCTAGTTACATTATGGTATCGTGTATGTTAACTTAGTGTTTTAGCGATTAACTTTTATTCATCACTTTGGTTAAATTTTCTTTATATTTAAGCGTTAAGAGATATGTAAAAAATATTAAGAAATGGTTTTAAAAGATACTTACTCTTAAATACGACGTTGAAAAAAGTAGATAATATCAAAGATTTAGGTGTTAGTTTCGATGGTAAGATCAGATTCCACACTCATATCGACAAAATAACATCCAAGGCGTTCCAAATGCTGGGTTTTATAATAAGAATAACTAAAGATTTTAAGACGGTTTTACGGTTGCCGACATATCACAGTTGGTTACAACACTTTAACCTCAATAGCTTGCTTGATCAGAGACATTTGTTGGATTTGATTTTGCTATATAAATTAGTTAACGGTGCATTAGACTGTCCAAACCTTGTAGAAAAAAATTAATATAAATGCATCATCAAGGCTTCCCCGTCTGAGTAAATACGTTTCATTTTCAATACAATGCTCGAAAAAAAATCTGGGTCAGAATGCTACTATGAGCAGACTATTTAAACAATATAACCTACTGACAAAAAATCAAGAAATTGATGTAGACATCTTTTCGGACAATGTGCGAAAATTTAAAAGCAAAGTTTTGTCAAACTTTATATTACTTTTATAAATCTTATATTAATCCAAATTTTTTTTAAATAAAGATGAATCACTATTTCTTCAATACCGATCACGTTTAGTGTTATAAGTATTATATCTATAGTTTGTGCATGTTGTAATATGTTAAAACTTTTGATATTTTAAATGTTTAATTATCTTCTGGTGTTACTTTCTGATTTTTTATTTTTGTTATTTAAATTTATATACTGTTAATTTAGCATTAACATAACATTATATATTTTTAATTTTAAAGTGAACTAGTAGGAAAAAACTTTATTCAGTCAAAACTGTCTGTTTCCATGCCGTGACAACTTGTAATTAAAACAACACTCAGCGAAAAATTTTAATATTTAATTATTATAAAATTTATAAAAACTGTATGTTTTGTAAGTTGTCCTAAATAAATAAATAAATAAATTTCTTAACATAACTTGTATCCAATTCTCAAAATGATTTGCGAACTTGTTATTACTATTTATATAAAAAATTATTGATTCCTAATTTTCTGTTTAATAAGTTTGACCAACTTGAAGTTTGATCAGGAACGACTATTAATAATGTTGAATTCGAAGGGGTACTATGTTTTATAACATTAAGTTTTGTTGAATAATTTATCGACACTTAAAGATATTGTAATCCTAGTTGCAGACACTTTGATGTAACTCACTTTGAAACATTGAAAATTTAATAAATGTATAAAATATATACGGTTATTTTAGTAATAAAATTATGTTTCGAATAATAAAGATTTTTTTAAAGTTCTTGTTTAGATTAAAAAAAAAAATTGTAAATGCTATATTGAATAGTATAGAAAATTGTATTAACATGTCTATATAAAGACGAAAACTGATTGAATGAATATCAATAAATAATCAAGTTATTTCTACTTCAGTTAGTGTTAGATAAAGCTGTCTCTAGCAACTGATTAAATAAGTTCAGGTCTGGTCGTATTAATCGAGAGACGTCCTTTAAGCTTCACTCTATGAGATGCAAGTTTTGAAGTTTTCTTCACTTACTAAAACCAACAGTGAACATGCTTAACGTTGGTACATAAATTTAAAACACGTGGTCGGTCGATATTTCATAAAGAAAGTTTAATAATGCTAAAACTTTGTTGAAATCATAGATTTGTAAAAATAGATCTTATGGAAAGACTATCTATCAGAATGTTATACCATTTATTCTATTTATTTAGTTTTATATTTACACATAAAATACGTACTTTGGGGAAAACTATTTCAGGACGAATACTGCGGTGGAATAATTCCAAAAGATTCTTGAAAATATCCAGAGAGGATTGGTTTCTCTTAATTTTAAGAAATTCAGAGAACTTTCATAAAGCAATAAATTATAACTTAATAATAATTTATTATTTGGTTTCAGTTACTTACAAAATATTTAAAAAAAATATGACAATGTAGTAATATAAAAATGTAATATAAAAAAATTAATATTATTTATTTGAGTTAACTCTAAATAAATGTTAAGTCAATAATTACTGAAACGTAAATAAGGTCAAAATTACAATAAATAACATCAATGCAAATGAAATAATTTTACTAATAAAGAAGTCTGCAATAAAATTCAGCGGCAAATTGTGTTATCAATTTTATACTCGTACTATGTAAATAGTAAGAATTTTATTATTATATCTCGGTATGATTTTTTTTGTTATTAAAAAAAAATCTTTAGATAGCCAAAGCAAAATGCATGCATATTTCTATACATTGCCTCTGATATACAATTTAATATTGAAATAGTCTTTTGCTGTTTCAGTTTACTAAAATTTATTAGATTTAGTTTAAGATTAGATAACAAACAGACAAAAAGCTTCTCCGTTCAGATCCGGATCAGGATTTCCGGCAGTCGTTAACGCTCGGTCGTTATCAAAATATTTTTCAACGCGTATTAATTTTGCGATAGAAGATTTAGCATAAAAGTATTAATTTCATACGTATGCTAAAGACTGTGAATATGATAATAAAATAAATCTTACATTATAAAAATATGGTTTCGAGCCACCTAACATTATGATTTATTATTGCGATGAGGTTCGTAATATGTGGTACTGCTGATGAATGCACTTTATTTAATATACAAACAGCAAGTCGAGTCACAACCATAAATGAAAAAGGTGTCTTAACCTACCCCGCTACTCTATTTCGAGTTGAGGGATTATATTTAATTTTTTTTTCATAATATGCAGTTTTTTCCTTCATCAACCCAGAAGAGTTGAAATTTTACAAACAAATCATAGAGAAGCACACTACTCCGTTACCTTTAAAATTATTAATAAATATATAGAAAAGAGATTACGTTAAGACTGTTTATTGTTTAACATTAAAAGCTAGACTTAGTAACGATAATAATATCTATCCCAAGATTTTCACAAAGTCATGAAATGATGTACTTAATTTTCCGGACAATTATCCAAGCATGTAAATACAGTTTATGTTAAAAGTTAACGATGGCAAAGTTTTTATTTCAGAATTTTTGCGATCTTAAGATTTGTTTGGAGAGAGTCATTAATATTATTGACCTCGTTAACAAAGTTCTCTGATGTTGTGTACTACTAAATATTTATTATTAGGTAATTCATGTATATTAGGAAGAATGCTAATTGTATATCAATTAATAAATTGATTAAGAGAATAGATAATTCTCTTAATCCGTCAGTATTTCTCAGTATTAATAGAGTACTAGCATTTATATAGCTTTAAAACTATTACTAACTATGCGATAAACAAGGATTGCAATAGAAAGAGGATTAAGTATAAAGCAATAATCTACTTGCTAAAGCTTACCCAATATATTTCAAAATCGAAAAGTTCAGTGAGAAGCCTTCTTCTACTGAATCCACACCATAAATAAAAAAATCAACGAACAGCACTTTATTGCATTTGTTCCGTAAAAATATTCAAATTCCCGTTTCATGAGAAAAAAATCAAAACAAACAAGTTCCTCTGTGAAACCATTTTATGTTGTTTGTATTGTTTACTTTTTAAAGCTGGAAAGAAATATATTATATAGTTGGTATTATATTATATTAAATTACCATCAATGTCATCTTTAAGTTATAATTTAAAATTACAAGAGAAAATACTTTTACATTATATACAAGGTATCTGATTTACTAATTGGATACTTAGCACGTTTTTCCAGTGTAGTACTCTTAATAAATCTCTCCCTTCATCGGACTTAAGGTGTTTTACAACGACACGATAACGAGAAAGGATACATACGCGACCTGTGAGACGGCAAGTACAAGTACAAGTACACTCACAACTATGCACTTTGCCAATGAACTTATTTATGTAATAATTGTCTGAAGAGTTTTAGTATGAACCTCAAAGGGATTATTTGGGGATGCAAAATGATTACTAAGCAATTAGTGTGAGTTTTAAGTCTGTAGATTAAAGGACAGAGGATGTGCTTTGTTTTAGTCAATGAGTATAAGAGTTATTTAGAATAAAGTAAGCAAACAAATTAAATAATTTCCAATAGATAACCAAAGAAATAGAACACTTATTAACATTAATGTTACGCGTGCTCGGTCTAGAATACCTAAGTAATCTTTCGCGGACCGCTACTATAGTAGGAATAACTTTCTTATAAAATAATATTGCAACAGGAAAACAGAATAGGAATATTATATACAATAGTTTTTAATAGCTTTCACAATAACCTTCATATCGTTTTCGTCTTCTCGTACAATGGAGCCGAGTTTAATATAAGACTCTATTTCTTGTGTTCATATTAAGTCAACCATTTAACCGATGGTGCTTTGACTTCCGGTTACATAGCTCTAAAATCTTTTGGGTCCTGTTGATGATAATATACATACGTAATATGAGACACAAGCAATTATATTCCAAAAAGCCATTCTAAAATTTAAAAATGTATAATTTGAGTATATTTAAAAAGTATTACATATAAATTATATGAATGTTATTCCAGTGTATATTAACTATTCAAAAATGCCATACTTATCCACTACAAACTTTTTAAGTCCAATAGCTTTTCGATATTACTAATCGATGACTCATTCGAGGTCAAACATTCATTCGAAAGCATTTATTGTAGTGTTTTATTCCAAACCACTCCTACCTGAAGTGTACTCGTGTTAAACTGGTGTTGGAGCAATCTTGACTGAAATAGTTTAACGTGTGTACGCTAAATATTAGAAACTATTTTATATTAACATTCCAATTGTTTTATACAGAACTCAAATTGTTACTATAATTGTAAATGTATAGTTATTCTGATCATATTTTCATACAACGCTCTACTTGAATTTTATTTTTTCCCAATTATGACAGCAACTTTATTGAGTAATGGAGTATCCAATACAATAGGTGATACAATAGAAAATTTCAAAGTAATAATAGGAATCCATGGAGTTTTTGCCGGTTGTTCTACATGGACCTAACCTTTGGAACCGTTTATCTTGCAAGTCCGACGTTTCATAAATGCAATGTGTACTTATTTGAAATAAAAATCAATATTTTGAATATAACTACAAATAAATGAATTTTGCACAAATTGCATGTGATAATAGAATATAAAGACGTTATAATTTACCGAATTGCGACCAATATTTGTAATTTGGAAATTGTTGTTTAGGTCAAGTGAGCCTCGAGTCAATCAATGTTACAACAGGTAATTAACGAACAGTTCACAAGAAAACAAAATGGTTTTGTCGATTAAATAAATTAAATTATTAATTACCCTCAATCCTTATTATATTTTAACCAACATCCTTATTCTTAAATGAATTGTTAAAACATCAAATTTATAGTGTTACATACTTATAAAAACCTTAGAATTAATTTTAACATCATAAAAAATAAAACACGTTATTCAAAGGAAATTAAAGTCTTTTTTTAATAATGATTTTTGGACATAGTAAAAACCTAATAAAAAAGGTTATAGGTTTCTGTGAGTACGTAAATCTATTTTTAACTCAGTGCTCCTGAGAGCTCCGCGGTACACGAAATTGAGAGAAATTTTTGATAGCTTTTCACCAACACAGAGTAAATGCAGTTTTTATCAACCTTGATTTGAGAATAGAGAATCACTTTGAAACAAAAGCTTAACATTTTGTTAGATATATAGTAGATTTTCAATTAATTGAGATCCTATATAAAACCAATAAAATTATAAAAAGCATCATTAATATATTTAATTAATTTAATACCAAAAAATATACCAAGAAACTATATTACCAAATTGAAGTCAATTAAAGTATCTGTTAATATATTTACAGTATACACATCGCAATACTTAACCAAGTTCTAAGAGAACTAGTGTCATTTGTAACCATAAAAACCTCCATCTTAGGGTATTTTAATGAGAGAAAAAGAGGGTCGCTCTCAGAGTACACATTCTTCCAAAAACGTCTTCTCAAACAATTGTGGTAAGTGAAGGCAAGTAGGTGAAACAAGATAACTATAATGTTTAGAACTAATGACAACTGTAGACATATTATAGTATTATGTAATTCAGTTTAAAGTCCCAGTTTATATTTTCATAAATGAAATCTATGTTAAAATAACGTAACAGAAAAAAAATTAAAACGGTATTAGTAATTATTTTTTATTTTCTTTCATGATTATGATCTTTTAAATTAAATGTAGCGGGTCCTTATTTAAAATTATTGACATGACCTTCCATTATAGGCCAATAACTTAAAACGTATAAGTCGTAAAACAGCGACCATATAAAATAATTTTATTGCTCTAGACCGCGTTAAAGCGAGCAATTTGTTAAAATCGATATATCTACAAAACAATGCATACTATATAACCGTTAGGGTCGATTTTCTTGAACAATATGAAGAAAAAAAATGCTTATATATTTCTGAGACTTTTGAGAGTATCTTCAGAATATAAATAAAACTGTTATAAGCTTAAGTTGTGTGTATTTTGCAATATTTCAAAAAAATTATATCAATGCATCTTAAATGAGACGTAAACAAAAACGTGCCGGACCTTAAATCGGAATTGCACACCTTACCAGACAATGATCAGAGAACGTTAGGGGTACCTCGACAGTGACCTAGTACTTTCCGAACTGTGTTGTCAGCAGAAGATACAACAAATAAGGGATGTGGCTTTCCACTTTCAATAGACGAGTCTGTGTCTTAAACAACTAGGACAGATTATTTACCAAAGCAAAATTAAACACAGATCTCCCCGAGTAGTCCGTGTCACGTGACCCTAGCCAATCGGCGTTGTGCGCTTTAAAGTCCCTGAGAATTACGTTACGAGCTGTTAGGACTTCATCAGAGGTGGTCTGTGAGAGCAGATCCTCAATGTTATCTTAGACATAGCCCAAGAGTCGATTCATTTCTGCATTATTTCGGGGTTATTAGCTCACAAACGGACAGACGAAGTGAGACGCATAGCTTTTTATTAGAAAAATTAAATTATTAAGAATGTTGGCATAAACTATAAAAGATGTACTGAAGAAGGGGTATATACTTGCATACCCCTTCTTGCAAAAAAAAAGTAAATAAATATAAAAAAATATTTAATAGAGAAATTAAAATATATAGATAGAAATATATCATACCTATACGTACATACATACATGCGTACTTTATATATTACGTATGTAGATTTCTTATCATTGTGTAATAGAACTGTAATAAATGTGTTACTAGATACGTATATTTACAATAGACACAAACTCTCTGATAGGAAGCACATTACTGCCAATATCAATTGATCCTCTAATCTCGAAGGTTGGTTGGTTGGTTAGTTGGTTGGTTGGTTGGTTGGTTGGTTGGTTGGTTGGTTGGTTGGTTGGTTGGTTGGTTCAAGAAGAGACATCTGCAGGGTGCTATATGTGTTCAATGGAGAGTAACGAGACCATTCGTATCGACAACTTTTACTTATCGATGATCTTGGAACAATCATGAGACTCTTAGAATATTGGACAAATAATAATAAATTGTCGCCATTACTTACATTACACGCGGTTCATTTCTAGTTAACGTTCTAATATAATGAATACAAGAGGAAACTTTTAACCAGTTTCTCTAACGGTGGAATTAAGATGACTTTAAATTTAAATTTATCATTATTTTACTTTCAATAATTAACGCAGTTTTGAATGTTCTTAATAGTGACAAGCATACCATCTCAGTTTTGATAATTAACATCCTGTATATAACATATATTTTTTATATTTAAATACAATAAAGTGTGTATTCTTTTAGTAAATATAATAATAATATAACTAATATGTTATTTTGCTTGAAAAATATTCTAATGTTTGTTATATATTTGATTTAAATATCACGATACAATATAGGCAAACAACAGAAACACATTAGGTGTGTGTGACATTTCAGAAAACATACTTTATATTTATTTGAATTTTTAAAATTTCATGATATTTAAATTAAGTAATTAACAAATCACCAATATAAGAATTATTTTGAACATCTTTAAAGAACAAAATTTATTTATAACTTGAACAAATCGAAATGATCCTCAACGTTACAAAAAATATATAAATATAAGAATACCCATATTTTCACATACAAACGGAAAATTACGCGAAACTAGATTTTCATAGAATCTGTCAACTACTATTACCGTCTGGTACTTTAATATGAATAGTCACTTGCGTCACCAGGACAGGACAAGCTTTCATATTAAAGTACCGAAAATGTAAACACAAGTTTACATATCCGAAACGTAATCGGATAATTCTGGTTATAAATGTATAAATGAACTTATTTGCTTGTGTTTTGATAGTAATGAAGTATTTAAACTGTTATTTAGTATAAAATATATAAGAGTAAATTATTACTAGTTATTTGTAGGCAAAATGACGTAATTTTGCAGAAAAACAGTGATATGAAATATCTTGAAAAATCATAAAAGCATTAAAAAAAATTTAAAAACTACAAAACTTTGACGAAGTAATTATCGATTACTTTGTATAAATTAATAGTTTTTCATAATTTCTCAAATTCTAAAACATAAAAAAATCGTTAGACGCTAGAAGTATCTAAACATTAGTATGAACTTGTTTTTTTATGAATTGGAAGGCAACTAAAGCACAATTGAATTGAAAAAAAAAAATGATCTTAGTAAGATATTAGTAGTAGATAGTTTTTTTCGCAAACATGTAAAATATACACAAGCGTCCTCATTTTTCTTCTGTTTAACAATTTTTTTGTTTCGTAAGTTTCAAAAATCATTAAAACCACTGCACGTTGTAAAATAGATAGCACTTAATTTTTCACCGTCGGCGAGTTTTAACACTTCTTTGTAAAAAGCCCGTTACTTGCGCGTTTCATTATAAAACTCCTATAATATAGGGAATAGAGATTGGATGCGGCAATTGTAAAGTATTTATTCCAATAATATTACTTTTGAAATATAAATTTATAAATTCTTAACTTTTACACAATATTGTAATAAGGGTGACCCAAATATTTGTTATTATAAATACTAAGTATCTGACACAAACTATAATTTTGTAATATCCTCTTGGATATTACAAAATTATAGTTACACTAATTACACTGCAAGGATTGGGAGCTCTATATTCTACAGCGAAACCGCCGAGATGAATTTAATATTAATATTAACTTCAGACTCCTTCACACCAATGCAACTTAAAATTAAATTAAGCAAATCTTACAGAAAGGAGCTAAAATTTTTCGCACTTTTTTCATCTTTAATTATTTCTTCAAACTTTATTAATTAAGTATTAATTATAATACTATAACTAAAAATTACAATTTAAATTATAAATAAATGACGTCTGCTTGCTAGATACGAGGGTCAAACTGAAAGTTCTTAGAAAATCAAAAACTAAGCATTCTAGCAAGTTATTAGTTTTATTGTAACTTTTCAAAATAGCGTCCATTTACATCAATACATCGCTGCATTCGATGGAACCATTGAGAAAAGCACCTTGCCCACTCGGCCTTAGGGGTCTCTTCGACGGCGTTTTGAAACGCAGCCACTGCTTCTTCGGCGTCTATAAAACGTTTTCCTCGAAGTTTTTCTTTTATTTTCGGAAATAAATAAAAATCGCAGGGTGCGAGGTCGGGGCTATCCGGCGGGTGACCCAGTAATTCCACGTCTGAGGTCACCAAATAGTCGATCGTTTGCCTGGCGGTGTGCGACGAGGCATTGTCGTGATGAAGGAGGATCCTGCTGCGAGGTCGTTTCTCTCGAACTTTTTCCAAGACAAGTGGCAAACAATTGTTAGTATACCACTCTGCATTAACCGTTTTCTGATCCTCTAAGACTACTGTCGCGTAATAACCTGTCTTTCCGAAGAACGAGGCCACCATCTTTTTTCCAACACTTCGACCTCTCTTCACTTTAGTTGGCAACTCTTCGGAAGGAAACACCCACTGAGCAGACTGTCTTTTGGTTTCCGGATCATAACAGTAAATCCAGCTTTCGTCACCCGTTAGTATGTCGAACACAGCATTTGAGTCACCTCCGTTAAATTTTTGGATCATTTCTTGGCACCAATCAACACGGCGGAGTTTTTGAGCCTCGGTCAAATTATGCGGTATCCAGCGGGAACAAAGCTTCCTGACCGCTAAATGTTCATGGAGGATTTTGTGCACTTGACTCATACCTATGCCTAGACTTGTCCGAATCTGCTGATAGGTCACTCTTTTATCAGTCTCTATCATACGCCGCACAACACTGATGTTATCTTCAGTCGTCGCTGTAGAAGGCCGTCCCTCACGCAAATCATCGGTGAGATTAATTCGACCACGTTTGAATTCATTAAACCAGTTGTAAGCTGTGGCACGAGATGGGGCTTCATCGTGAAAAGCCAATCGAAGTCTATCATAACTTTCTTGTTGACTTAAATGACATCGAAAGTCATAAAAAATCATTGCACGAAAATTTTCTCGGCTTAAATTCATTCTGACGTGCACAGACAATTTTCAATTTGCCGCCAAATCGTAAAACAAATGACAAATGAATGAAATGTACACTCAATAATATTGGTAAAGAGTTCTATTTTCAAAATTTAAACTATTTTTTTTAATATAATGCTTTTAAGTGGCCAGTTCTAAAAACTTTCAGTTTGGCCCTCGTATTAGATAACGAGACAGTCAAATATTGAAATTAACTATAACGAAATTATACATTACAAGTTATATGAAACAATGTTTCCACTTTCCTATTGATACAATTCATTGTGCAAATTCGTGCAATGTAATGAACACTCTACACTGTCTCTTACTTAATGGTTCCAACGGTGAAGGAACTTAACAGCTGTATGATTTTTTTTCTCTTATAAGTCGCTGCTCACAATCGTCTGATAGCTAACTTCGTTTCGTGTTAGGTTGAGTATGCAGTGCTTCAAGAATTAATTTAAATACTAGTTTCCACAATTAATTCTAATAATAATTTTTATTCTATCTATCTAACCGTTCCATTTTTTATATATTTTTTTGGTGGCCCATCGAATTTAATTTTGAAATTTTTAATGGAACCGTTGTTAGATAATTGTAATTGATTGGTTTTGTGTCACATATCACGGCGTCAGCGAGTAAACTATTGTTTGAATTTTAAGTTAAATCATTTTTGGAACCAATATGACTGCGTTAGCATTTTCATAAGTAAATAGTATTTTAGTCCATTTAACATTTAATGTATTTCTGTTTTATATAGATTTTATAAAATACTGATACTAAATAATATAATACGTTCAATTATTTTCAAAATAGATATATATTGTGTTTATTATAGACATTTGCAGTTGTGTTTATTTCAGAATTAACTTTTGATACGAGATTCCGAAGTTAATAATGTTACTTGACGTGACAGTCGTGTGTTGAGTGTTTGTGACGTGTCGAAGACTATTTCTTTCTCATATGAATATAGAAGGGAGAAAAAAGTTATGAGAAATTATTACAAAAAAATGTATATTTTTATTTATTTGTTACACATAACCGAACCGTCAAAGATAAAGGATATCGTACACAAAGATAAAGAAGCATGACACGATAGAATACCACTTATTTTAATTACTTTAATTTATAGTTAAAATTTAAACAAAAACAAACAAACAAAACAAATAAAAACAGTAAAATCGGGTTTTTTAATTTTATTATTTTTATTTCATCTTCACAAGTCTCTTATTTGTCTGTTACAAAGAATTCGTTACGTGGGAACTTTACAAAGAGAAGAAAAACTTTGCTTTGTGTAATTGGATCTTTTTTTTTATTTATCACTTTCATATAAAACTTAATTAAAATACTTTATTTATCTTACCTTTTACAGACATAATTATTTTCTTATTTTTATTGTTTCAGTTTGTTTAATTAAAATTTTATTATGTGAGTATAATTTGTATTAAATATTGCAAGAAACATGTCATTTTCAACAATTTTAATAAATATTATTAAAACGTATTTTATAAAATTAATTATTATGTGATCATGTATCATGAATATAAAAGACTTTGTTTGTAAGTATTTTAAGAAAACATTCATCGTCAAAAAATATATATTAAATTTTTTAATATAAAAAAAATATAGAAATTATATACTTTTATTGAAACTTAGTAAAAACAATAAAAAATATTTTATCTTGTTCATTATAATATCGTTACAAAGGAATTTGATTTAAAAGAAGGCTTTATTAAAAGTGTTCGAGCTGAAAATTTATTACCTGCTAAATATGTGATTATTAATTTTATAATTAACACTTGAGGGACTATTGTTATTGTTGCACTTTTTGTTTCTAAATTTTGTTAAACTTATTTTATATTTATTTATATTTATTTTAATATCTGCTTTAACTAGAATTTTTTATCATGAATATTAAATTTAAAATGCTTTCAAAGGTAGACAAACAAAATGGTTCTTACTTTAATAAAAGTAACTTTTGTTTTGTTCTTGAAAATTTTATCAAAAACATTCTTAAAAACTTTAAATTACTTTAATTTATAGAAATTGGTGTCGCGGCATCTGTGAAGTCTTAGAAAATGTAAATGTGTTGTAGCTCTTCAATTTTTTAGTTTCAAATAATAAAAAATAGTTTTAGGCTATTTTTTACCTCTGCTAAAGAAAATCACAGTTTAATATTAATCAGTTGGGTCCGATTAGGATTAGATATTAAATTTCTTTAACAGCAGTATGGACCTTATTATGTTAGATGTTTAAATATCAGAGTGATAGCAACCATTGCAGCTAGAGATTAAAAAAAATATTGTAAGACAAATGTTTTTGTAATGTTTCCATTGGTTTTTACCTTCACGAGATTCTACTGCACTTCAAAACAAATGGGTAAATTAATTTTGAAAGTAGTTTTAAAACTTAGTATCTCTACCAAGAGCTCCTAGACTGCGTAAGAAATTTCATGTGAGAAACATAGATCAATCTACTTTCAAAACCCTAACAGCATCTAGTTAACTACAATATAACTACATTTAATATTTATTAAATAGTTTTTATAAAATACTCACCACTAAATTTAATTTGACCGATTTGAAATGCGTGGGTGTCCAAGATATCAAGGAGTTGGTGGGGGAGTTCGGGATCTGACTCTGAGAGTTTTGCTTTGGAATAACCATTAAATAAGTTTCAAGACGGCGTAACTTCCGGTAGAGAAACATCGCCATCTATAACTTTTACATTATTTACGAGTTTTAATAAACTATTTAAGATTGTCTTTCATTATTTTATAGCTTCAATATCATGTAAATATATGAATCATGTAATTATATCATGTAAATATATGAATCCCAATTCTGGTATTAATTACAATGTGAAACAGAGAATAATTATAATAATAGCATATAATACCTGCATTATACTGATTGTACATCATGTTTATCTATACTTATAATAAATCTGTAGAGAGGTCAATTCTGTACATGAAATATATTTACAAAATAAGTAGCAGGGGGTGATTAGTGTTCGATACTGATGCCAAAAATGCAGTTAAAAAAATTTTTGTCTGTCTGTCTGTCTGTTTGTATGTTATTTATAGAAAAAAAAACTACTCGACGGATTTTAACGAAACTTAGTACAATTATTCTTTATACTCCTGGGCAGGTAATAGTATACTTTTCATCACACTACAATGAATAGGAGCAGAGCAGTGAAAGGAAATGTTGAGAAAATGGGAGAAGTTGCTTGATTTTTTAAGCTTTCGTCGCGTGTGCAGCCTTAATGGTTAGAGCTACATAGAAACTATGTATAACGGAAATATTCTACATAAAAATACACGAAAAATATTCCAAGACAGCATATATCTACCTTTTATAGTTAACTCACAATAACACGCATAACTCTCGATAGCTTAGCAGTTCGGAGATTTCTTATTATATTTGTTTACTTTTACGTTTATAAAACCAATAATGCTCACCATCATTCCTAATTAAAAAAAAAATAAACATTAGCACCAATTCAATAAAAAAAGAATCATTGAAATCGGTATAGAAACACCAAACTTATACTTACTTACATGAAATACGCCAACAAGACATCGCGCGTGAATAGTGAATCAAGCTATAAGGATTATTTTTGCGTAACGGTTGCCGCGCTCGACGGGGCTCGCGGCGGCAGAGTATAAAAGGGGCGGGAGGCGAGCGCAAGCGTCATTCAATATTTGGCTGTTGATGCGTTCAGAGTGTTGAACTTTATTGACAGACAATAATTGTTATTTTATAAACCGTGCTTATCAGCGCGACTTTTTGTCTTTAAATAGTTTATTTTAATTTCTTTTGTTGTTATTTTCTAAATTAGTTTTAGTTTTGTTTAAATTCTTAACTATTAATAGTTCCTATTTTATTTCTTTTTAAGTAGATTTAGATTCGATTTTTAGATTAGATAATAGATAGATAGATTAGATTATTGTTAGATTTTTAGTTACTGATAGGTTAGTTTTGGGCATTTTATGTTTAGTTTTTTTTGTATTGAGTAGATAAAAGCGTAGGTAGGTACTTTTATTAATTATAGTATTCATAGGTATTTTTTATTTATTTTTAAGTGAAGTAGGTATAGGTAGATATTGCCTACTATCTACCTATACTGCACACGTGTTTTAGCTTTATTTTCATTTCTTTTTTTTTTGTATCTAAGTTGTAGGTAGGTAGGTACATATTTCTTAGTTTAATTCTATTAGAATATTAGGTATTTAAGTTTAAATAGGCACTTAGATTTATATTTTTTTATTATATAGCAGCTGTACTTAGAACATCTAAGGTTTTTTTTGTATTAGCATAGGTACTTTGATTAATTACAGTAGTTGTAGGTATTTCTTATTATTCATTTTTAAGTGAAGTAGGTAAGTGTAGATAGTATTGCACACGCATTAAGTATAGCTTTATTTTCATTTTTTATTCTTTTGTAATTTGTAGGTACCTACGTACATATTTATAATTCGATTAGAATATTATTTTAGTTTTAATAGGCACTTAGATTTATATTCTATTTATTATATACTTAGCTATAGTTAGGACCTCTGACGTAAGTTTTTTGTTGGGTAACTAAATAGAATTTAAGTTACCGTCGATTAAAAATAAAATAAACGATGCCACCTAAAAAACGACCATCTTTATCTCGAACTTCGAGTCAAGCTAGGAGAATGAGAATGACGCGTTCTCAAGAATCGGAAGAGGAAAGAGCACATCGGTTAAACTCTATGAGAGTTAGTGCCTCAACATCTCGAGCTAATGAAAGCTCTCCAGAAAGAGAGATGCGATTAGCAGCTGAAAGAGCGAGACGAGCTACAACACGGGCTTCTCAAAGCTCTTCTCAACGAGAGCTAAGGCGTTCCATTGACCGGGAACAACATGCGTTATCCCGAGAAGCTGAAACTGCTTTACAACGAGAATTGCGACTCACAGCTGACCGCGAACGGCATACATTATCTCGCGAGTCTGAAACCTTCACTGAGAGGGAATTACGGCTTACAGCTGACCGCGAACGTCATATTTTATCTCGCGAGTCCGAAACCTTCACTGAGAGGGAATTACGGCTTACAGCTGACCACGAACGTCATATTTTTTCTCGCGAGTCCGAAACCTTCACTGAGAGGGAATTACGGCTTACAGCTGATCGCGAACGTCATATTTTGTCTCGAGAATCTGAAACTTTTACTCAATATCAAGACCGTTTGACAAATGATAGGGCGCACCATAACATGATTCGATCTCTTGAAGATGAACATGAGCATGAACAACGACTAGAGTCGGGACGCGATTATTACAATTCTTTGAGACAAGAACAATTGATTACTTTATCTAATGAAAGATTAAGAATTGAAAATATTCGGTCGCTTGAAACAGAAGAACAGCGAGAGGCCCGTCTTACTGCAAATAGATTTCGACATGGTCTTAATGACTTAGATATACACGTGGTAGATCAATCTACAAATTCGGTGGCGTGGTCCGATAAATATAAAAGTGGGTTTGCTTATAACCTCACAATTGATTACAGATCATCTTCTGAAATAGGCGATATGAACGTAGTATGTTCCTTTTGTAATGCTTCGAAGTGGAGGAAGGAGTCTGCTGGTTTCTGTTGTTCTGGAGGTAAAATAAATTTGCCTTCGTTCGAAGACCCACCGGAACCTTTAAAATCACTACTTTTAGGGGAACATTTGCAATTCCAAACAGTTTTTAGATAATATTCGCACTTATAATAGTGCATTCCAAATGACATCCTTTGGTGCTAAACAAATCTCAGAAGGCCCTTTCATGCCTACTTTTAAGGTACAAGGTCAGGTTTACCATTTGATAGGGTCCCTTTTGCCTGAAGAACAACCTAAATTTCTTCAAATATATTTTGTATCCGATTACAACGAACAGTCGAATATAAGAAATCAATATTTTCCGAATTTAAATACTGAACTCATTTCACAACTTCAGAACATGTTACATCAGGTTAATTCGTACGTATGCAGTTTTAAATCGGCATTAGAAGCCCTTTCTCAAGATGGTAATAACAATTATAAAATTGTTATAAATGCCGATAAGCGTCCAACTCAGGAACACCCTGGGCGTCATAACGTTCCATCCACGAATGAAGTTGCTGTAGTACTGGTCGACCAGGAATGTGATAGGCGTGATATCGTTATACGTTCCAGAGACAATCGTTTGCAACGTATTTTCGAAACCCACAGGGCTTACGACAGTTTGCAATATCCTATGATATACTGTCGAGGGGAAGATGGTTATAATTTCGCTGTATACCAAACCGATCCGCGCACAGGCGCACCTAATTATAATAAAAAGGTGTCATGCCTTCAATTTTATTGTTACCACCTGCAAGTGAGACGGAATAGATTGGTATACTTTCAACGTTTTCGTGGCTTATTTAATCAGTTTATTGTTGACATGTACGCAAAAATTGAAACCAAAAGATTAGTTTATATACGATCTAATCAAAGGCAGCTGCGCGCTGAAGAATACGTGCACCTTCGCGATGCCATGCAGCAAGATAACGATACTGTGAATATGGGTCGTTTAGTTATTTTACCCTCTTCTTTTACTGGTGGTCCACGCTACATGCATGAACGTACTCAAGACGCTTTTTGTTACGTACGAAAATATGGACGTCCCGACTTATTTGTTACTGTAACTACCAATCCCAAGTGGGATGAAATCACTCGGGAGCTTCTTGAGGGTCAGGCACCGCATGACCGCCATGATATTATTGCAAGAGTGTTTCATTTAAAATTAAAATCAATGATAGATCTTCTTACCAAAGATAACATTTTTGGAGAAGTATTGTGTTATATGTATAGTGTTGAGTGGCAAAAACGCGGCTTACCTCACGCACATATCTTGCTTTGGTTAAAAGATAAGGTTCGACCTAATGATGTAGTCAGATTAATCAGTGCTGAAATTCCAGATCCGACTGCAGATCCCCTGTTATACGACATTGTTAAAACTCATATGATACATGGTCCATGTGGTGCATTTAACGCAAATGCTCCTTGCATGCAAGACGGTCGTTGCACTAAAAGGTATCCAAAAGCATTAGTGGATGAAACTGTAACAGGACATGATGGATACCCATTATATCGTCGCCGTTCAAGAGACAATGGTGGTTTTACTGTTGAAAAGCGAATGTCTGGACAACAGGTTACTTTAGATAATAGGTGGGTCGTTCCGTATTCGCCTGTATTGTCCAGAGCATTTCAAGCTCACATAAATGTAGAAATGTGTAATAGTGTAGAGTCAATTAAATATATTTGTAAGTACATTAACAAGGGCAGTGACCAAGCTACGTTTGCGTTAAGAAATGAACATGATGAAGTTACTAGATTTCAGTCAGGCAGATATATCAGCTCTTCAGAAGCTGTGTGGCGGATCTTAAGTTTTAATATTCACGAAAGATATCCACCTGTGACCCATCTGGATGTTCATCTGGAAGGCGGTCAACGTATATATTTTAACGCCGAAAATGTTACAGAACGATTAGAGAACCCTAGACAAACAACTTTATTGGCATTCTTTCGACTTTGCCAAACTGATAATTTCGCAAAGTCTCTTTTGTATGAAGAAGTTCCATCGTATTATACCTACGATAAACAACGAGGTGTCTTTAACCGTAGACGCCGAGGCAGGCCTGTAGATGGCGAGACAGGTATTTTCAAAGAACATGTTCTTGGTAGAGTGTATACTGTTCATCCTAACAACGCAGAGTGTTTTTATTTGAGATTATTATTACATACAGTGCGAGGACCAACATCATTTATAGATTTGAGAAAAGTAGACGATGTTGTTTATCCAACTTATCATGCAGCTTGCCAAGCGCGTCATTTGCTTGAAAATGATCAACATTGGGATGACGCTTTAGCAGAATCCTGTGTTAGTGATAATCCACGACGGTTACGCCATTTATTTGTAACATTACTCACATTTTGTAATTTATCTGATCCTGTCCAATTATGGGAAAAATATAAAGAAAAATTTGCAGAAGACTTTCTTCGGAATTTATCTCACAATAATGAAGGCGCAACTAATGATAATTTTCGAGATCTGGCTATAAATCAGTGCTTATTAGCTCTTCAGGAAGACTTAACAGCAGTAGGCGGTAAAGCACTTTGTGAATATGGTTTGCCAACGCCAACCTCAGTCGGAGAGGTTACCAATAGGGAATATTCCACAGAGATTGGTTACAACCCAATGGAACTGCTGGTAACATTAGAAAACGATGTCCCAATGATGACTGCAGAACAACGCTTAGTCTATGATCGCGTGTGCGAGAGTGTGCAGAATAATTTAGGAACAATATGGTTTTTAGATGCACCTGGAGGAACTGGGAAAACTTTTTTGACTAAATTAATATTAGCTTATGTTCGAAATCAGCGTAAAATCGCTCTTGCCGTGGCTTCATCAGGTATAGCTGCAACATTGCTACCAGGAGGTAAGACTGCTCACACTATGTTTAAAATACCAATTAATTTAGATCGCACGGAAAGTCCAACCTGTAGTATTTCAAGAAATAGCGACAAAGCTAAGGTATTGCGTGAGTGTAATTTAATCGTATGGGATGAATGTACGATGGCCCATCGAAAAGGAGTAGAAGCAATAGACAGAACTCTAAGGGACATAAGACAAAATGATCGACCAATGGGCGGTATTACGGTTTTATTTTGTGGTGATTTCCGACAAACCTTACCGGTAATACCACGGGGAACCCGAGCTGATGAGATTAGGGCTTGCCTGAAAAGCTCTTATTTGTGGCGTGATATACAATCGGTGCATTTGACTATAAATATGCGAGTGAGAACTGGAGACAACGCAGATAATCGTGAATTTTCTGATACATTATTGAAGATTGGTGAAGGTACCTATCCACAACTACACCAAGGAAAACTTATTCTGACACCTGAGTTATGTTGTATAGTGCAATCCCAACAACATCTTATATCTTCGGTTTACGGTGACATAACAATTATATTAAATAGGGACAATTCTTGGCTTTGCGAAAGGTCCATTTTGACTCCTCGCAATGACCAGGCATCTGAAATTAATAATAAAATACTGTCTAATATACAGGGAGAAAGCAAAGTTTATAGTTCAATAAATAGAATGGTTGATGAACAAGAAGCCACTAATTACCCGATAGAATTTTTAAATTCTTTAAGTATGCCTGGACTACCTTCTCATATAATTTGTTTAAAAATTGGCATACCGATAATTCTGCTCCGAAATTTAAGACCACCTCAACTTTGCAATGGAACTCGGCTAAAAGTAACCCAGTTGCAACAAAATGTAATCGAGGCTCAAATTTTAACAGGTTGCGGTGCAGGAGAAACTGTCTTTATTCCCAGAATTCCCATAATACCAAATAATTTTCCATTCCAATTTAAAAGAACGCAATTCCCAGTATCGGTGTGCTATGCCATGACTATCAATAAAGCTCAAGGGCAGACTTTTCGTGTTGCTGGAGTAGATCTCGGCGTTAGCTGTTTCTCGCATGGTCAATTATACGTCGCTCTTTCCCGGGTTAGCAATTCTAGGAATCTTTACGTTCACGTGCCGGACGGGTCGACTCTTAACATAGTCTACCCAGAAGCTTTGCGCTGAAACATTTTAATTTGATCTAAAAATATTAGCAATATATTATCTTAATAAAAAACAAGGAGTTACACGCTGACCGAGTCGTGGGTATAGCGTGGGTATATTATAATATTCTGCGGTTACTTATATTTTTCAACAGTTTTGTGGATTGGCATATTATATTACTATTGCCCTTCTAAAATACGAAAGTGAATCTGCCTGTTACGTCAAAACTATGAGGGAGGACATCTGCTAATTTTTTTTCGAAAAACGACGGAAACGCGGACGAAGTCGCGGGCAAAAGCTAGTAACAAATAATATGAGAATAATCAGTTGAATAAATAAATACAATATAAATATTAAATAAATGCAAATATGGTATTACATAACAATGTTAATTAATGAATAATTATTAGTTCTAATATTTTTGGTGGCTTGACAGTTAACAGATAAATATAATATTTTAGTAGTGTGTGTACGGTGTTTATTAAATAAAAGACAACTGAATCGCAACAACGCACGCAACGCAACACACAGAGATTCAGATCTAATGTTACTATATTATGTCTATATAGTATTTAGAATTATAAAAATAAGCGGGAGATAATGAATTAACCTGATGGTAATAATGTATTTAATATGAATTGTTCAATATCGTTAAGTCATATTTATGCTGAAATGAGAGGTTTTTTTGTGTTATAACTAAATATGTCTAGAATATTATTTATTCATCTCTTTATAAGGCTCCTCCTGTTCTTTTTTGAATATTATTTAAAAGAGTTTCTATTAATTATAAACTGCGGAAGGTAGTACATAAATTGTTTTTACTCATTCAAGTAACTATATTATTTAGTATGTCAGTTGTTTTACCCTACTTCCTCTTCTTTATCCTTCTTTAGTCTTTATTTGAATTTTTATATTTGATGTTGCTAATGTTAATATTTGACGATAATTATTTTTAGGAACACATCTGATCACGTGACCATATAGAAACATAATAATTAATATTTTCAATTCGATGCAATTAAGGATCTCTTGTATAAGGATAACGTAAAATAACCTACTAATTAAAGATAAAATGATTTTTACTGTAGCTTATTATAAAAGTGAACTTTTTAGTATTTAGCGAATTAAATTTTTAATGTACTTTACCCACCTGATTATACAAATTGATTAATAACATTTAGGGAGGGATGAGGTGGTATTTTAATAATTTAACCCCCGTTAATGTTTGCTTGATTGCTGACTGATAGAATCATGTTGAATTTTATACAATTTCTAATGCACATCGTCAACCACTGTAATATTTATAGTTTGTACAATCGGAGGCTAATAATAATGACAATTACAATTTATTAAAAGTAACGTATCAAGAATAACTTGCACAATTATACAAAAAAAAAAAATATTCAAAGATATAAAATGATCTGGTGAATTTTGTATCTAAAATATCGAGGCAAAGCAACTAATCCATCTCTTTGAATGTTATGATAATAGATTTGTTAATATACTAATGGATATATTAAAAAAACCTTTAACCATTCCTTACTTCCATTCACTTGTTTCATCATCAAAACCATTATAAGATTGTAAATTGACCTATTTTAAAGTCAAATAAACTAGGATCCGCCAACCGTGAGCTGAGCCCCTCTCCTTTCTTCTTTTCTTGATAACTTTTGAATGGCTAAACATTTTAGCTTATATCAAGAAAGTACGTCCTTTATATATTTTGATTTGCTTCTAATTAAAAAACCTAACATAGGAAAAACAGAATGGCTAATTACTTAATTATGTTTATAATAAATAATAATATTATGTTACTTAGATTAACACATACAAAGACATTGTTTTTTTACAAAATATCCCATGGGATTACATCAAGATTACACGAAGTCATGACTTGATGTAACTAGATTAACATATATTAGACAAGTAATTTTATCCTGTTCTATGCCTTATCTAAAGTCGATTTCCTATTTCGACTAAATATTTACAATACCCCGGAAATGATTTGGAAATACCGCCGAAAGAAGTTCATTCCACTTTCGAGTGGTACGTCGAAGAAAGGTCCTTGAAACGGCAGAGTGAAAGGTCGCCACGCATCCACGGAAGGTATAGGAGCCGATGACGTGCTGTGTGTGTGTGTGTGTGTTGAAATTCGTAAAAAAGCATCAGATCGAATCGATTTATATACTTTTATTCTATTTCAAAAAGTAAGAAAAATAAATAAATTTTGTATTATTTAACACTAAACCTACCAAGTACCGGTCAAATTGACCGTTATTAAACTTTTGTAAAACTTATACATTTTTAAACGTTTAAATATCGTTATCAAACTACATGACAATTCTTAGAATATGCATATAATATTTTCTTCACTCTTTACTTTTAGTTATTTCCATTATTACCTGCGTTATATAATAAAATAACTTTTAATTACCGATCAATTTGACGGCGTGCGGTAGGAATAGGTATACAAGAATTGTCGGTAGGTTTAGTGTTAAGTAAATATATTAGTCATATAATTTAACGTAAGTTCGATTAGTAAGGTATTTGAATGTTTAGTTTGTTAGAAACGACATGATCTAATTATATATATGTATATTAAAAATATAGACCAACAAAACCACATTGTGTGTGTGACAGTTGAGAAAACAAACTTTATTTCATTGATATTCTTAAATATAATGCTATTTAAATTATTTAATTAACAAATCACAACAACCAATTTATGTATATCTTGTACTTAATTTTAATGGTATATTGATTAATTAACGAGTCATGAGAATCAGAACTATTATTATTCTATAAAATTTATAAATGGAATAAATCGAAATAACCATCAACGTTACAAAAAATATATAAACTAAAAAATAAGTTTCAATTTGATTTCAAAATATTTTCTCCATTTAATATAAAAACGAAGGAACATATGTCTGTAAAAATATTTAAACATTAGAATAACCATATTGTCACATACCAACGGAAAATTACTGAAACCAGCATTTCCTAGAATCTGTCAACTAATGTAACCGCCTGGTACGTTAATACGAGTTACGTCTCCTGAGAGGCAAGCATGGTGTTTACATATTCGAAATTTAATAGGATAATTCTGGTTATAAATTTATTAATTATTATCATTGACTTGTGTTTTGATAATAATGAATTCATTAAACAGTTACTTAGTATACAATATAAAAGTTATTACTAGTTATTTGTAGGCAAAATAACGTAATTTTGCAGAAAACTAGTAAAATAAATGAAAGTCGTGACTTTTGTATGATGGAAACCGACAAACAAAGAAAGGAAATCTCGGTATACAAAAAATAGACTTCTTAAAAAATCATAGACTTATGTAACATCTTTTGAAAAATACAAAACTCTAACAAAATATTTTTGTATGAATTGAAATTGTCATTGTCATTGTTTCGTATATATTTTAAACCAAACAAACAAGTATTATCAATTATTATATTATATATAATAATTTGAAATGCTCTAATAAAGCTTGTCCACTAACGTCCTTCCCAGTTCACAACTCGTGTCCACAGCCGCAGGTGATTACGGCAGTCGATATTCAAAGCGGCGCTGAATGCACCTCGTTACCGCTTCCACTGCAGGTATGAGACGAGAGCATTCAAGTCGTTCTCGCCGCAGGCTACAAACTGTTAAGCGTTAAATAAATCTTTTCTTTTTACTTGTTATAAAATTAAATAAAACATTGGATGTTTTATTTAATTTTGTTTTATTTATTTATTTTAAAATAAAATTATTCATATTTTCATCAACTTTTATAAAGTTATTTTGTGCAAAAGTACATTTTAATAAAAATAAAGTCCTGACTCTTTTTTAAGGTTCGCCCGACACAAATTAGAATATTTTTTTATGATATACTTTATCGTTTCGCTAATTTAAAGTCCTTTGTCATTTCTGTTTTAACTCGACCACAGACTGTAAAAAAGGGCAAAGTATTTGCTAGTCTCGTTAGTGAGGCTTAATGAATGAAGTTCAGCTGAAACATAAATGAATGAATAGTTTCTCTTACATTCTCAAATTTTAACACAAAAAATAATCGTTAATTTCTAGAAGTAGCTACATAATAGCGCATAAATGTGTTTCTTTAATAAATTGGATAAGCAACTTGCATAATTAAAACATAATTGAGAGAAAAAATAAGAGCTTTTTAAACTATTAGCTTATTAAACTAGTTTTCGCAAATATTCCAAATAAACGTAAGACGTAGGTATTTTTGTTCTGTTTAGCAAATAATCAATTTTTTGTATGAAATGCATGCACATTAAAAAACTATAGCTCTAACTGTATTTTCATCGCGTGGATGTTTAAAAAATCATTAAAGCCGTTGCACGTTGTAAAATAGAAAGCACAATTTTCACCATCGGTGAGTTCTAACATGCCTTCGTATAAAAACCATGACTTACGGATCATTATAAAACTACTATGACCTTGGGGTATAACGATGGGGTGAGGCAATTGAGAAATATTTATTACAATAACATTACTTTTGAAATATTAATTTATAAAGTCTGTAACTAATTTTAATAATGTAATAAAGTCACAGGTTCTGTCCGTTGGAAACCAATAATCTTAAACGGTACTACCGATTTTTATGCTTTGCTGTGATTAATTTAGTAGAAAAAATCATAAAAATATTATAATAATGGTGAACCAAATACATATAATACAAAGCAAACTTACGTACACTATAATTTTGTAATATCCAAGAAGGGTAGACTATTTTGACTCTAAAGTCATTGCGGGGATTGGCTATAGCTATTTAATCTACAGCGAAACCGCCGAGATGAATTTAATATTAATATTAATTCCAGTCTCCATCACACTAATGCAAGTTAAAATTAAATTAAGCAAATCTTACAGGAAGGAGCTAAAAATTTTCGCACTTCCTTCGTCTTTTATTATTTTTTCAAACACACGCGCTAAACGCTCAAAGCTGGAATAGTATTTATATAACACTTATTTAATAAAAAATATAATTAATATTTTCTAATATATATAATATTTTTTTATTAAAAATTATTTATAATTAAAATCTATAAAATCATAATCGTATATTTAAAAAACTTATATTTATTACGTAAATGATTAATAAATATTATTTCAGTGAAATTAAATATATCGAAATATTTCAACAAAGTAATTTAATTATTTTTTAAAGTTCGACAGTTTTTTTAACATTCTCAAATTCTCAAGCTTCTCTCAGTAAAGCATACCAAAGCTATAAATATTGAAAGATCTTGTGAGTTTGACTTTCCTGAGCTGCTTTGAAACCAAATAGGATGCAATGTACAGGTCCATAGAATGTTTTCTCTAGAGATATTGATAAACCACACAATTCAACAATGGTTACAGAAAATTAAACTGGTCATAAATGATTACTTAAGTTAATTTGGGTAGGGTAACTTTAAATTTGAGAACTATAACTATAAAAGGCTGAAGAAACTGCGATAGCTATAACTTACTTCAATTTTAGAAAATAAATAGCCGTTACCTTAAATTTATAAAATCAGTTGAAGTTAAACAAATGGTTAATCGCAAAGTTTTTGGACCTAAAGCTTATAAAAGAAAGTCTGAACATAGAAATACATTTCTGTGAGCGTAAATGTACAAATTTGTTTTTTTTCTGCTTCTTATCTCTTATATCTCTTTTATGATTACATAATATTGAATATAATGTATTATAAAAAATATAATCAGGTAATGTTTTTACCTTTTAATATACTTTAAATCACAACAACTTGATAAATATTACTCTCAAACATAACCTAACCATGGCACTGAAAATATTATTAATAATGATGGATGTACTTGTTATTGTTCAACCCTAGTTTAGATTTGGCATGATGTATGTAGATCCGAACCAAATTAGAATAAAAAAGTGGCAATTATATTTATAGAGAAATTACATTACACAAGTTATATGAAATAAGGTTTCCAATTGTCTGTATTGTAACAAAGTGTAATGTAATGAACTTTTTGCACCCTCGCTTGCTTCGATATTTAACACACACTGTTTTACTTTGCATAGATTTTTGTGACACTGAAATTACCGAGTTTAAACGCTAGGTTTTATAAATCGGTCCTCTGAATCGTCTGATAATTAACTTCATTTCCTTTGCGGATATAACTTTTCTTAAATCCTCCTTTCCGTGTCTGATAGATAATACTTTAATTAAGAACATTTTTCAAGTCTAATAGTCATCCAATGTTATGAGTCGTATCGGCTAATGTACCAGTAAAATTTTAAGTGGTAATACCAAATAAAAATATGAAAGTTATGAAACACTTTATTTATGAGAAGACATTGATTACCCATATAATAATTTTAATATAAAGTGTAGATATTACTGAAATTTTATTAAGACATCTTAAAAGAAATAAAAAAGGCCTTCTCTTGTTAATTATAATATCATCGGATACAAAAGACTTGATTTAAAAGAAGGCTTTATTAAAAGAGCTCGACCGGAAAAATTACCACCCGTCTACTGTGTGATTATTAATTAAATCAGTAGTACTTGAGAAACTATTATTACAGCTGTGACACTTATTTCTAAATTTAAAAAAATATATATAATTATAATTTAAAATTTACATTTATTTATTTTTTTCTGCGCATTAAATAAAGATTGAAAATACGAACTCTTCTTTCACTTACATTCAACAACAAATACACAAACAAAATGGTTTCTACACTTCAACATAAGTTGCTTTTATTTTGTTTCCAATGGAACGAGAAACAATTGAAATAGATCTGCGTTCGTGTTACACTTGGATAGACGAGTTGATTGATTGATCAGGAAAATCTTTACAAGTTTACCTTTTTACTTAGAACATTACATTTTAATGGATTGTACACTTAATACTGTATTCTTATATATTACATTACTTTTAATTAATGTCTAGTTGAGAAACCTTCCATCCAACGATTCCATAGAAAAGAATATATTTTAACTGACCAACTTCTAAAACAACCAACTAATTTAATAATGAATGTATATATATATATATAATATATAGCTTGAGTGTTCAGCTTCAACCTTAACAACTTCACAACTTCAATGCATGCCTCTGCGTGACTTTAATTTAAAATGGTGAATGGTGGTGCAGTATCTTTGAAAATGTATACCAAAGTTATTAAAAATCATTTTGTTATCTACAGATAGATCTGATCTATAAATCTTGTATTTTTTTATATATAAGTTGTTATACAAATATTGTAAAGAGGTCTCAAGAGATCTTAATCTGTTAACATTTTAATTTGTTTGAGACACATCCCCCGAGACTTGGAGTTCAATCCAATATCCAATAATATATCCAATAATCTAATATCCAATAATAGTGAATTAATTTCTACTATTATATCTGTAAATACAGTTTTCTATTAGAAATGTACAATGTATGTTTTAGCATTTTATTATTTTGTAAGATGTGGATTTCAAATTCACGTAGTATAGTTGTCTGTTTATAAATCCAGTACGATGCACACTTGTAAAACTCTTGTAGCCACACGCCCACACAGACACGTCTTATATCATTTATTGGTTATAAACAGATTTCATAATTTTACTCAAAACTTAAATTAAAAGTCAAATAATTTTAGTGAAAAGTCAACTTTTCGAAAATGTAAGTTCTTGTTAATTTATTATATAATATATTTTCATAAGTCGACACTATAACTAATTTAATATTTCAAAGTTGGTAATATATTTGGAGATAATATTTTAAGTATGTTTTTATTTTACGTAGTTCAATTTTCATTACACTATCATAAGGATTCCAAGGTTTATTATTACAATATTTAAAAATATATTTTCACCATTTGTTAGAAAACCACTTAATGAGTAAAAGTGTTACTGAGAAACAAGAAATTAAGCATTTTAATTGCTTAAAAATTTATTAACTTCAGCACATATTTATTTCGCCATGAATTCAAAAACTAAACAACTGACAAAAAAACATTGACACGTATGAAATAAATGAGTATATTTTCAAAATGTTAAAGGGTTATTCATTAATCGAAAGTTGATAAAGAAAATTATTACAATATATTTATGTACCTTATCAAAAGTTCTGATTAAAATATTTTATAGTACTAAATTGCAAATTAGCCCCAAATAAAGTTCGCAGCTTTCGAATATTAAAATAGAAACTAGTATCGTGGCATTTGTAAAGTCTTAGAAAATGTAAATATGTTAACTATTAAAGTATTATACTATCTTTTAACTGACAAGCTACCAAAAGATTTAGAGCGAAAGAGTTACACATATTGGGAGTCTTAGAAAATAAAAATAGAAAGCTAATCGGGAATATCACACCAATACTTTCTTCAATCAATCCATTTAACCGATACAGTCGACATTAATTGCTGCCGCACACTCGGCCCTGCTTATTGATACAGAATTGGAGTATAAGAATTGGTTTCTTAGTTATTAATAAAGTAATCTCTTGTGATGTCGACATTTTTAAACATATCTTAATATTAAAAAAAGCATAACAATTACGCAATTAATATGTCTTGCGTGACAATTAGTTTGATGTCATAACAATATAAATTATATTTATCAGAAGTTGACTAAAATTTTTGATATGTTCCTATGAACTTTCGTTCTTTTGGATCTTAGCTATTTAAGTCTCAACATAAAATTAATTGTTTTAGATAAAAAAGCTTTAATTGTTTTAGTACATTTATAATAAATGGAACAATTAACTACATCATTAATATGACTTTAAACTAAACATTTTATTAATTTAAATAATTAATTAATCATTGATCTCAACTATATATTTGTAGTAGTTTATTCGTTAATTGGGCAAATAGTGGACAATGACAATTACAAAAAAAAATACTTTTTTTTTTTTAATTTTATTATTTAGAAAACACAATGATTTTCAACACAACAACAGAAGTGTTCGTTATTGACGTCCCGTTGTTATTGAAACTTAAAACTAAATAAATCCAATTATACTTTATCATTTTAGGGATTAAGCTTTTCTATAAATATTTTTATCCCATTTAAATAGATACTACCTACAGCATTGTTCTATATCAATCAGTAGTATATATAAAAGAAATCGGTCGACGCAAATGGTCTCGTTATCTCTTTGGACGTTAACGACTCTGTAAGTGCATTTCAAATACCAACTTGGCAAGATTAGACTATCGAGTATTAAGCATGTGCACGGATTTTCTGTCGTCGTCTGACGTCTGTCACGGTTTTCTTAGATATCAATAAAGTGATGTCGACTTCACAAAACATTTGCTTACATTAAAAAAACATTAAGCAATTAATATGTTTGGCTTAACAATTAACATAGTTTGATGTCATAACAATATAAATGTTATCTATCGGAAGTTGACTAAAATTTCTGATATAAGTTACTTTTACTATGTTCCCATGAACTTTTACTTTTTTTGGATCTTAGTTGTTTGTCTCAATATAAAAGTAAGTGATTTAGACAAATAAAACTTTGATTGTTCCTTATTCTTTTATAAATAACAGAATGCAATATAATAAACTACTGTTAACTTATAAGTTTATTGTTTTTAAATGTCCTCTGAAGTTTTTGGTATTTAAAGAAACCAATCCTATCAGGATGTTTTCAAGAATCTTTTGAAATTAAGCCACCGCAGCTTATTAGTTCCGAAATAGTATTCTTCGAAGTACGTATTTTATATCTAAAAATAAAATAAAATAGCATAGTAAGAATTCTGTACCACAAAGCTATTGACCCATAAATTATACAATCGATTGTCAAATATTTGATATGTCGTGTTTGTAGTACACAGAGGAATATTTAGTTCGTCACGTAAATAAGAAAATGAATTCCATAGTGATATTAACTACCGAAAAAATGTTATAACATTCTGGTAGATGATATTACTTTTAGTATCTTCTAGAAAAACATCTATATTAGTGTACATAAAAACATCAAGGTCTAGTTGGATCAAGTGATTAACATTTATGTACCAACGCTTAAGCTTATTCTACACTGTTGGTTTTAATAAGTGAAGAAAACTTCAAAGCTTGCATCTCGTAGAGTAAAGCTTTCTATTCAGTCACTCTTAAAGGACGTCTCTCGATTAGTACGACCACAACTAAACTTATTTAATCAGTTGTAAGAGACATCTTTATTTAACACCAACTGAAGTAACAATAAATTGGATTATTTATTAATATTCATTGAGGCATTTGTTTTGCTTTAAAAAAACAAATTGTAACACAAAATGGTTATAGTTTTAAGTGTTCCCTAATAGTTTTTTTTAATACCATCTAGGTAATGCTTGACGACATTCCACCTGATGGGAAGTGATAACGTAGTCGTAGATGGTAAGGCGCATTAACCTAGTAACCTATTCACTCTTCTCTTGAAGACACCCACATTGTATCCTGACGGAAAAACCAACGCAGGCAAGCTGTTCCAGTTCTTCGCTGTGTGAATTAAAAAAGACGAAGTGTAGCGCTTCGTTCGGACAGGAGGAATGTCCACAACATAAGAATGGATACCTGTCGTGCCTCGGGACGTCCAATGATGGAAGGGGGAGGTAGGAATTTATTTCCTGTAATTCCAGCTTACACTCAGCAAAATGTATCCTATAGAATACTGAGAGGCTAGCAATTCTACGCCTGTGTTCAAGGCTGTGGAGGTTGGCTTCAACCAATTCAGAATCACCTATAAGCCTCTTTGCTTGCCTCTCAATTGAGTGCAGAGCAGCAAGAAGAGACTTTGCGATACCAGCGAATATGTGTCCACAGTACTCCTACACACGACCGGATCTGTGCTTAGTATAATACAAACCTTCGCAAGAACGGCAAGCTTTCTACAGCTGCTCTTGCTCTAAACTCAATACACCGACCAAAGTTGAGATTCGAGGAAATCACTAAGAAAAAGAGTTGTAGAAAGAACGGACCCCAGAGGTACTCTGGCATTTATTGACAAGGGTTCCGAGGAGCACCCGTCAACAACTACTCGAAGAGATCTCTGGTTCAGAAAGTACGTTACGTAGCTGATCAGACCAGGAGATATACCATACGCTGAAAGCTTGCTTATAAGGCTCGCATGCCAGACCCTGTCAAATGTTTTCGAGACGTCCAGAGAGACGGCGACCACTTCTAAGTTCTTCTCGATGGCCTCGCCTAGAACGTGCATAGCATACACTAGAAGGTCCCCAGTGGACCTATTTCGCAAAACCCGTACTGTCGGTCACTGACGAGATCGTTACCTTCAAGGTACGATAGAAAGCGCGAATTCAATACATGCTTCATAATCTTGCAGAGTATGGAGGTGATTGAAATCGGTCTATAATTGGCAGGATTGGTACGGCGCGGCGGCTGCAATTATTATCGACTGAATTGGTTAAATGAATTGATTCGAGAAAGTATTGAAATTATATTTTAGATTGTCTTGCTACCTTTTTTATAAGATTATCCTAATACGTATCAATCTTTCGCTCTAAATCTTGTTAGTCTGACCAGATTTATTTATTTTTTGGTAATTTGAGGGCAAGAGATAGTTTAACATTTCAATAATCCATTCATTAAATGATTAAATAGTAGAGTAGTGTCCTCAAAATAATATAAAGCAGTAAAAACCTGCACCAGTTGTTAGAAATATTTTTGTTATATAATAAGAGAATCCTTCGCTAATGGCCGAATGGAGCTGATATCTCGTTATTATTGAAACTTGAAACTATAAAAAAAATACGTCTGATAGAACAAAGCATTAAGATAAAGTAATTGTTATAGATTTAATTTAATTTTACTTAATTAATTTAAGGATAAAGCAATTCTCAAAATATTTAATTGAATTTAAATTAATACTGGTTATTGACATGTTTTATGTCAGCTGTATGTTGAATATCAAAATAATGTGTAGAAGAAATCGGTCTTTTGAAAGAGACGTCCGTTATCCTTTTCGACGTAAACTAAGCAAACGCACTTCAACTTGACAAGTACTATGCGAAGTATTGTGATGTTATGAAGTGTATTATATTTAGTTAAATAAAGAAGATGTACAAAGAGAATATTCATTGCATCTTGACTAAATAAGGGTCATTCTCTTTTTTTCACGAAAACACACAAACATATATTTATGTTCAAAGGGAGAACCTACAGATTAAAATCCAGGTGTCAATATGTTTTTATTTGCTTTATACATTTTTTATTAATTTGTTTTAAAAGTTTTTCTTTATTATAAAATGCTGAAAGTACCTATAATGATTCTTAGCTATATTAATTATTCTGAAGTAACATTTTTTCTATAAAGGTTATTAAATATGTTTTATATTAATTTGTAGGTCGTGAAAAAATCATTACTCTTCTTCTTTATCATATACTTCTTTAAACGTCATTTGTATTTTGATATTTGACATTGCTAATGTTTATATTTGACTATAATTATTCTTATAAAGAAAAAAGAATTATTATAAGAAAGAAAATAAAATAATTCTTCTTTTCTATAATAATTAATACAATTAATCCTTGAATAAGGGGCACCTAATACGACCTAATTAAATATTAAATTATTATTAGTATCGTTTAAGTAATTAGTTTTAGTTCAAAAATTTAAGTGATTTTACATAATTTTGAACAAAAATGGTTTAATGGAATTAAATATAAGAGATTTTATTGAAGATGAAATATGTAACTGTAAATGTAAATGGATTTCTTTTACAGGTTATACGAAAACCAATATATAATTACGAGCAAGACTCGAACCTACAATAACTTTAATGTGTTTTAAATTATTCTGTAAATAATAAAGTTTTATTAATTATAAAAGTTAACTTACTGGGATTTTGTGAATGAAGCTTGAACTTTACCCACCTCTGATTATTTAAATTGATGAATAACATTTAGTCTCCCCTTAATGTCAGATTATACAATATACAATAAAGAAACATACCCTGAAAAGGGACGGGGTGTTACTTTATTGTATATTGTTAGTGTGATGCATTGCTGCCTGACTCATTTTTAAACTGATGATGTACAACTGCAACCTGATGTATTTATAAGAACAAATAATAATCGTATTTATATTGTAGTAAAAGAAATGTGTCAAGAAAAACTGTTTAAATTATTTAAAAGTATATAAAAGAATTCAATGTAATTTGTCTACAATAGACAGATTTATCAAATATATATAACGATCTGGTGTTTTTTTTGTATTTAAAATATCAAGGCAGTTGAAGCAAAACAACTAATCGATCGTAAAGATTCTGTACCGTAAGTTACGTCACCTTGTAATTGTCTCAGAAAGACTATTAATATTGTTCAACATGAGGTAAAAATACTCTATTTAAATCTCTCTGAATGTGAATCTGAACCTCCTTAAATATTACACTAATATATTTGTTGCTAAATATAATAATAGAAATATTATATAAAATTATAAACTTTAACCATTCCTTCTTAGTTCCGTGCACTTGTTTCATCATCATACAATTTTTAATTGACACTTTCTAAAGCCCAATTAATATATTTAACCGAATGAAGCTCTCTTAGAAACTAAAGAACAGAAATTAATGCGCAGTTTCTTTTTTCCTACATTATTTTTTGTATCTTAATAATCCATTTTTATTGTATTCAATGAATTCTACTGAATCAATACTTTCTTTAGTAATTTTATGCATTTTGATTAAATAGGATTTATTAAATTAAAACTCGCTTTGATTACGTATTATTATAGATTCTCTCTTCTTTTTTGTTGCTTACTTTCAAATTATTACTCATTGAAACTATATTAAAAACAAACCTCCTTAAAGAAATGTTTTAACAAACGAACGATGTCCACTATCAGATAAGAATATAGCATATGCTTCATCAAAATTGATATCTCCTTTATATGTTTTAATTTGCTTCTAATTTAAAAACTAACATACAAAATAGGAAAACCAGAACGGCTAATTACTTAATTATGTTCATAATAATTAATATTATATTTCCTAAGTAAATACATACAAAGACATTACAACTAGACCTATATATTATACAAATAATTTTAACGGGGCGAATTTCTTGTCATTTTTTGAAATACCTATTTAAGAGGAAAATGTTTTCGAGAAAAATATAATTATATTGAAATGATTCCAAAATTATTAAATATTTTTTTACAGAAATTGAAAATTTTTAACGATAACACACGATAACTTATTTAATTTCATGATCTGATTAACATATTTTATAGTACTCTATTGCATATTGAGACCCGAATAATTGGTAATTTGTACCGTTTTAGACAATCCCTACTTCGTAATTTAAGTTTGTTCATTTGTATAAAAGTTTCAAATGAGTGTTATTTATTTGTAGGACTGACGTTTAGTGTTCATGATTAGACTATTAACAGAAACAAGGTACTGAATGACTGATGTCAGAACAACATAATATTGTTATATATAATGTACTATAGATATAAATATACTTTAATTGAGAAGTAAAAGTGAAAATATGTTTACATAACTAAGATATTTTATTTAAAATTACATTCACCTAAGTACCCTTCAAGTTTTGCTATCACTATTACAAGAACATTATTATTTTATAATTAATAGTGTATTTTACTAATAAAATATGATTTGGTTGTAATTTTCATTTAATATCACCACCAACCAAAATCATCACCAAATCAATTGTCACTTGGTAACTTCAACATTATAAGGATCTATAATAAACATGTAACTAGATATCTGTTAATAATGGATACGAGCTCTCTGACAGGAAGCACAGTGCGTCCGATATTAATTACTCCTCTAATCTCGGCAGGTTGGTACTGGAAGAGCCATTTGCAGGGTGGTTTATGTATTCAAAGTAACGACCATTCGTATCGACAAATTTCATTTATCAATGATTATGTTAAGAGATAACCAAATGATATATAACTAGGAATAATAAAGAGGCTCTTAGACTATTGATCTGAAAAATGTAAAGTGCTAGTGTCAGTAAAAGAAAAACAATCTCTCAATTCTCAAACAACCATTATACAAACGAGGTACATTTCAACTTAACGTTCTAATATAACGAATTGTTTCATTATATTAGAACGATAACAGAATTCATTAAGCGGAAACTTTTAACAAGTTTCTCTTAAAAGGCAATTAAGATAACTTTTAATTTAAATTTACCATTACGACTCCAACGCATGCGCCGCCGTTAACATTACCAACTCTACTTTCAACAATTTACGTGTTCTGAGCTCTTCTTAATTGTCACGTGAGATGCATTGAGAAGAGTTCTCTCATATTTCATTAGAATTAAATCTGGATTTTGAAATTTAACATCCTGTATGTACGTACTAATATTTATCATGATACTAAACACTTTGGTTCGAGAAATATATAACATATATTTTTTTTTATTTAAAATACGATATAACTTGTATTTTTTAGTAAATTTGACTTAATGCAATGTATATATATTATATATATAGACATATGTTATCACATACCAATTCAAGGCAAGGCAATTCTGTTTGTAAATATTAATTTACTTATTATTTTCTTGTGTTATCATAATAATGAATGCTTTAAACAGTCATTTAGAATAAAATGTAAAATAATATAGACAAGTGTGAGGAAATATTAGTTTTTTTGTAAACAATATTATGTAATTCTACAGAAAAAAGGACTAAATAAACAGTCTTGACTTATGTATGATAATAACCATACAACAAAACATATATATATATATATATATATAGGTTCAAAAAAATTAACCTTCAAAAATCATATAAGCATTGAACACCTTTTGAAAACTACAAACTTTAACGAAATAACTTTCGATTAATTTGTATCATTAGAAAATGTCAGTTCCGTATATATTTTGAACCAAACAAACAAATATTATCAATTATGTTACCAAGATTACATTCCGAATGCTGTAATTAAGCTCGTCAACTAATGTCCCTCGCAGTCCACAACTCGTGTCCGCAAGTGATTACGGTAGTCGATATTCAAAGGAGGCGCTGAATGCACCTCGTTACTGCTTCCACTCCAGGTACGAGACGAGAGCATTCAAGCCGTTCTCGCCGCCGGCTGCATACTGTTAAGCGTAAATAAATCTTTTTTTTAAAGTTGTAGTGTTTTATTTCAATTACTTATGTTTATTATGTATTTTAAAACAAAATTATCGTCATTTACTTGTTTTTTTATTAAATTATTTAGTGTACAATAATGTTTTAAAAAAATATGTAACTCGTTTTTGAAGTTTTTCATTAATTAATACAATAGTTTCTAATATTACTATTAAATATTATTATATATATTATATAAAATATAATTTGAAATTCATTGACGTTTTAGTTTCAACTCGACCGCAAACTATAAAAAGGGTAAGGATCATTTTGCTAGTTCTTCTCGTTAGTGAGCATTAATGAATGTAGTTAGTGTGAAATGCATTAGAGCGCATGAAAAAACTATAGCTTATTACTTTCATCAGGTAGTAGTTTGAAAAATCATTAAAGCCATTGCACGGTGTTATATTTATCTTTCTATAAATATAATAAATAATATATAATTTTTACCGTCGGCGAGTTCTAACACGCCTTAATAAAAATTCCGTGACTCGCGCGCTTCATTATAATACTCCTATAAAATAGGAAGGGAATACACATTGGATGTGGCATTAAAACAAATATTTATGAAATATTAATATAACAAAGTTACTACGTCTGTCCGTTTGAAAGTAATAATCTTAAAAGTTTTCCCTATTTGTATGCTTCAGTGAGATTAATTTAGAAGAATAAATAAAAAAAAGTTATGATAATTATGACTAAATTATTTATAATATTATTTTAGTACCTTACGTAAACTATAATTTATAACATATAACTCTTTAATCTACAGCGAAACCGCCGAGATGAATTTAACGTTATATTAATTCGAGTCCCTATCACACTAATCTTAATATATAAAGCACAAAGACACTCACTCACTGACTCATTCATCGCTCTACAGCCCAAACCCTAATACCTAGAAAGCAGATATTTGGACACAAGACTCCTGACATATTGAATAGGTGTAATAAGAAAGGATTTTGCAAAGGTCCAAACCGCTCCAAAGTTACAGCTAAAAAACTGCAAATTTACCCCCCGGTCCCTCTCTTCTCCCATTGCATTGCAGTAGAAATTAAAATTATTTGGCCAGTCACTATGTTTATTCTCAACACGCTGCAATGTGAGAAACAAGAGTGTACCTATAACCCGATAGGAATGAAACTCTGTAGTTATCAAACTCAAGGCTTTCTCGCACTGATAGCGAGTCATGATGGGTTGGAGGATAGAGCATGTATGTGTGAAGGGTAGGGTCATGGGTTCAATACTCACGAAAGTCAGTTTTTTTTTGTTTATTCCCGTCGCGAAGCACGGGTAACCTGCTAGTGCAAGTTAAAATTAAATTTAACAAATCTTACAAAAAAGGAGCTACAAATTTTCCTTCCTTCCTTTCACTTCCTTCATCTTTTATTATTTACTTACACACTATTTGATCTTTTAATTTAAAAAAAAAACAAATAATTTTTAGTGCAAAATGATATCCTAATCCTTAATTAGCTAAAATTTATTTTAACTAATTAAAAATACACGTATTCAGTATTTTAAAATTTTATAAATATTATTTCAATGAAATTAAATAAATCGAAATATTTCAACAATGGCACAGTAAATTGAATATAAATTTAAATATGCGAGTCCTTTGAATATTCTCACACAAAGCCTCTCTCACTAAAGAATACCAAATCTGGCCATAGTTCTTAAATATTTATGGACCTTGAAAATTTTACTTTGCCGAGCTGCTTTCAAAACAAACGCAATGCAATATACAGGTTCATAGAATGTTTTGTCTAGAAATATTAACTTGAAAAGAAGCTTGACAATTCAGATTTAAGAGCACTTTAATGATTATTCTCGAAAAGCCTTAGGCTTTATTTAACATTTTTTTGATATATAAGTGATGTACCTGGTTAGGAACTCCGTTCGGTTTTTAATTTAAGATAGACTAGTCGATTTTAATTTGACATCAGCCTACTAAATTCTAATTTCCTGGTCCCTGTTGGTGATAATACACATACGTAAGAGTTACAAGCGATTGTATAACCTAATATTAGTTTTAATTAATTATAATTCATTAAACGTCCTTTTGGTATAATAATGGACAAAATTAAACCCTACAACTAAATTAGGTAACCTTAAGTATACTTAATTTACTAGCACCAGCTATTCAAGCAAAAAAAATCACAAATTTTAAAAATAAATAAAGTAATTAATTTAGGTTATAAACAAAATAAATGCATAGCAACGTAACAACTGCATGAATATTTTTAATTGCCCAAGATTTTTTGGATATTAACATCATAGAGTTGTAAACTCAATATCTTATAAATCATTCCTCACAATCGTCTGATGACTAACTTCCATTTCCTTTGCGGATATAACTTTTCTACAAAGGACAGTGTCTGATTGATGACAATTTGATTAAGAACATTTATCAAGTGTAATAGTCATTTAGTGTTGTGAGTCTAATGGAAGGTTAGGACAATGACTTTATACTTTCGATGAAAATGTAACTCAAATGTATTTCATGTACCTATTTTGTATCAAACTACACTAATAATGTAATAAACAAGTAATAAGTAATAATATTAAAAACAAGTAATAAACACTATTACTGACTTAATATATATTGACTACATGTGATTTGTTTTCGAGTTCGGGGATTATAAAAATGAGAATAAAAAACTAATTGAAGAGACTTACTGAATTAATATTCATTACTTTTTTAATATTCGTTACTTAAAATATTAACAGTTTAGTGAATTTCATGGAGTTTAATTCAACCAGAAAGTAAGTGATATTATTATTCATTCATTCAGTATCAATTGACAATTATAACTTACAGACTAATATTATTATAATATATTTTATTTAAGTTATATATTAATAAAGACAATGTGTAGTGACCTGAGCTTCCACCGGAAGTCACATATGTATACTACAGGTGTGATTGAGGAACTGTAAATTTAATATTGATGAAAGTGTTTGTAAAAATTATAATCATATTAAAGGTTTTAATTTATACAGGATTTTTTTTATGTAAGAGAAGGGCAAACGAGCTGGCGGGTTACAGATGGACAGGATGGATTCAAACCTAAATTTGATTTTATAAAAAGATCAGAGTTAATGACTCCATCTGATTCATCAACTCATTTATAAGTATAATTCATACTTTTTAAAAAAAGTCAAACTATAAATTCTTAGGAATATAAAAATAGTACACTGGAAAAATTTTAAGTAATTAAAACACATCGAAATTTATTATTAGTAACAACTATTTTAAAATAACTCGTATATTTGTTTGTATGAAATGCATTTCAATCAAATATTCATAACCATTAAAGTAACTTAACACTTATAAATACAGAAATAAAAACGATAATCCAAATGCAATTACTTTGAAGTTACGTTACATTTTGTAAAATTTCTTTCTTTCTTTGTAAGTCTAATATGAACTACGAATTTAATAATAGAAGTTTGTAGCATAATAATATAGATAAGTTTTTTATATCCTCAGTCTTTACCCAAGTAGGGTTAAATATGTTGATAAAGTTCTGAAGCGCTTGACCACCCTACTGACGCTATAAAGATTACTCATAGTTATCCGTATATTATGTTCTCGTGACGTCATCATATTTTCAATAAAATAATAAAAAAAAATCTGATTCACTGAGTAGGTTCTTAGTGATATCCAGTTAGATGGATAATTCAAACTAATATTATATATTGTAATATGTTTCTATTGGAATTTCGATTATTCAAGGAGAAAACGAATACAATTTGTAATATTAGTATACAATAAGTATTCAATGATTCAGGAATTAATTCAAATACCACAATAGTTCCCACAATTATATTCTGATAATAAGGCACCAAAAGCAGCGTTCATTTAACAAACCTTTTATTATAATATTTCTGATAACTGACCCTCTATAATGAAAGAGCCATTTATCTTATTTTAATATTAAAAAACTCATTGAGTTAATGATTTTATTTTAAATATAATATTATTAAAAAAACGAGCATTCATTTTATATAATGATGTGACGTCAACTGTACTGACGTTTTCAATGCGATATATTTTCTGATAATTAAAACAATAACTAAAGTTTTATTACAAATATTTTAATGTATATTTATTAGAAGGACATGTCTGTCTATTTGTAATAGAGTGGTGCAAATCAAAATGATTTATAATTTAAATAAAAGATAGAATGGTCACTACACAAGATCTGTAGACACACAAGACAATTGTATCTTATTCCTTATTTCTTATTTTGCAGTAAACTTACAGAGGTGATACATCTTCACCGAATATATACATGTTAAACGTGTTATGAATTGTAATAGAATATGTTGGTAAGTAAATCAAAAAAAAAAACTCTTATAATAAATATGAATAATTACACACGCACACAATATATCGCTTGTTTGTTGTTAAAATATAAGTTCACTTCATTTTATAATGTGTTTTTATCTAAATTATCCATTATTACTAATTCTGTATGCTTGGCTGGATGACAAAATAATATTTTGCGCTCTTCAAAATAATATTTTAAGTTTTTTTTATCTTTCGTAGTCCTTTTTTATTGTTTTCCTTTCGAATAGTATCGTAAGAATTCCAATGATCTTTTATTGGAATATTTTAAAATATATTTTTTATAATTTGAAATACTATTTTATGAGTAAAAGTAATACCGAGAAAAAATAAATTAAACTAAATAGTTTATTAAATAACAATGGAAACTTCCCCGAATAGTTATAATAATTCATGAAATCAAATATTAAGCTATTTAAAACATAGATATAGAAAATAAATGAATATTTTTTTATACAGTGAACAATTAATTGAAGTCAAGTTAATTAAGTTGCTAAAGAAAACATTTGCAATTTATTTATTTGTACCTAATCTTGTGTTCTTAGTAAAATATATTATAGTACTTTATTGTAAATTATACCTGAATAAACAAGTAGTTAGAAAGTAAGGATATTTTAAACCTAAAAGTACCATTTTAAATTTGAACAATGTCTACGTCGTAATTTAAGATATTTATTTATCTAAAAGTTTCGAATGAGTGTTATTTATACGAGTATGTAGGAGCGACGTTTAGTGTCCGTGACCAGACTACTAACAGACACAAGGTACTGAGTGACTGATGACAGAACATAATAATATTGTTATATATATAACATATTATAGATTATACATGCTTGTTTTATTGATACATTTCTTAAACCAATTATCACTTACGGTTTAGAGATCGAAGTTATTTAAAATGAGACTAACCAGCCTCATTGATAAATTTACCGTTAAAGTAATAAGGTATATATAAAATTGCAAAATTTTCCTGAATGCATATTATTAATATTTACATATTTATTAATTAAATGTAGCTATTACTGCCAATTGATTATTGGGTAGACCTCGAAGAATTCGGTCTGCCCGGAGGTGTATCCGACTTTCGAATTTTGGAAAAATTTCTTCACAGGAGGTCTTCTTATGACCCCCTGAATCCGAAATGACCATTGGTCAAAAGTTCATTTATATATTTATATATATATTTATTTTTATTTATTTATTTATATATTTTCCACTTTGAATCCATACCAGTGATCACTTGTGTACGTCAAATGGAAATGACAGGAGGGCCTATTTTGATATCGTATGTATTAAAATAAGCCCTTCTGAAAATACACTTTCCAACTTAAAATAAGGCTACGAGGGTTCCAAACGCGCCCTGGTCTGAGAAGAACCACACAACAAACTCAGCCGGGTTTTTTTTTATTTTTTTTTATTGTGATCACTGTTTCACAAACGTCAATATATTTAGTGAGCAATGTACGAACGACTGGAACCATCGCAATCAATTCGATAAGCCATCATAATAATAATTAATAATAAGAAATATATATATATATAAGTGCGTGCGTGCGTCCAGATTCGACTTTTGACAGCACGATAGCGGCCGCAGTTTCGCTCGGATCGCTTTCCAACTTTGCACAAAAATAAACCATCTAAAAATTAAGGTCAAGTTCGTTAATCAGAGAAATCCGGCCACGGGGGCTCTTGGGTCTCACTTTTTCTGATTTCAGTTTTTCGACCATAACTTTTTCCCTATACAAAGCAGATCAATCGCGTTCATATTATATGATGTCTTTGATAAATACCTATAATAATTATAGATAAACCGAAAACCTAACTTCAACAATTTAGGGGTGGGGGTAAAAAAATGAAAAAAAATTGAAAAAAAATCGTAACTATTTTCTGGTAATCATTATTACATCACAAGTATTTTTAATAGAAAGGTTATTTTTTACTCTAAATTCAGGTACCAAAAGTTTTTCCGTAAAAGGTATCGTTTCCGAGAAAAAAATAAAAACCACTTTTAGCTTGAAAATTTAAGGTAGGTAAAACCACGGCAACTTTTTTCTGGTAAACATTCCCTCCTCGCAAATATTTTTAATAGAAAGGTTATTTTTTACCCTAAATTTAAGGCAACGCACTAGGTACTCATTTGACTAAGCCAAATAAAATTATCATAGTTTAATTTCGCAAGGGGTGTTATAATTAGGTAGTGAGTTATATTTTAAACGAGTTACACACGAGGTCTACCCACGCGTGTCCCCCTGCGGGCACGGATTTTTTTAACTCTTTACTTTTAACAGGACAATAATAGTAAAGTATTTGACATTACATTACAAATATTTCATAAATACATTAAAAATTAAAGCAACTTAGATGTCGCAACATAACTATTTTATAAAAGAAATAAAATTTAACTCTCAACAATGTTACTAAAAGTTGACCGCAAGTCACTTTAATTACACAGGCACACAAAAAAAAAAGTCATGAACCAGAGGGGAGACCCCATTATTCTTAGGTTTTTGGGATTTCTGAAACCGAATATGACAATAAAAACTAATTTTAAATGCCCGTTTTCCCGCTAGCACCCCCTTACTACCTCTTAAGGGGTGAAAATTGAAATTTTTCTATAAAATCAAGACAGATGTGTATTTCTATGTTTTTTGGGATGCTGAAACCGAAAATGATAACTAAAAATAAATTCATGACCACTATCACCCCCTACCACCCCTTACAGGGGGTGAAAATATAAATTTTTCTATAAAATCAAGATAGATGTATATTTTTACGTTTTATGGGATGCTGGAACCGAAAATGATAACTAAAAATAAATTCATGACCACTGTCATCCCCTTACCACCCCTTAAAGGGGGTGAAAATTTCAATTTTTCTATAAAATCAAGATAGATGTGTATTTCTACCTTTTTTAGGATGCTGGAACCGAAAATGATTACTAAAAATAAATTTAAGACCTCTATCACCCATTAACATCCCTCACCAACCCTTACGGGGGGTGAACATTTCAATTTTTATATAAAATCAAGATGGATGTGAATTTCTATGTTTTTCAAGATGCTGAGAGAAAAAATGATTATAAAGTATATGGTAACCTTATTGTTTGCATATATTTGTTATTATGATGCTAAGACTGAATCATGATTTTTGTCCCTTTCTTTACAAATTTTTTCATTTTTTGTTTTTTTTTTTGTTTTCTATTTAATTCTACTTATACTGTTATCCATCCGGCAGTCTTGTAAAATGCTTAAAAGATGCTGAACCTAATTCTATGCCTCGAAAATAGAAGGAACTATTTTCCTGACAAGGGGACTCACTTTAATCCAGCACCCCAAAAGGGAACAGAAATCTACTACATCCACGCCGTTGTTCCTGGGTTACGCTAAGAGTAGAATTAAATCATAAATATATATCAGATACTTCTGATCGATAAAGCATTTTAATTTCTAATATAAGAGCTAAGAGTAACCTCAAATTAGTTTGATAAACATGTCATTTACTGTAAATCGTTAAAATTTCTACATACATCTTGATTTTATACAAAATTGAAACTACCCCCACCCCTCCGTTAGGGGTGGTTAGGGGGTGGTATTGAGTAAAAGAGGTATCAAATTCACTTTTGGTTGTCATTTTCGGTTTCATCATACCAAAAAACATAGAAATACACATTCATATTTATTTTATACAAAAATGGAAAACTTCACTCCCCATAAGGGGTAGTAAGAAAGTGTTAATGGGTTATGGAGGTCTTGAATTAATTTTTAGTTATCATTTTCGGTTCCAGCATCCCAAAAAACGTAGAAATACTCATCTATCTTGACTTTATAGAAAAATTTAAATTTTCACCCCCGTAAGGGGTGGTAGGGGGTGATAGTGGTCATGAATTTATTTTTAGTTATCATTTTCGGTTTCAGCATCCCAAAAAACATAGAAATACACATCTACCTTGATTTTATACAAAAATTTCAATTTTCACCCCTTAAGAGGTAGTAAGGGGGTGCTAGCGGGAAAACGGGCATTTAAAATTTGTTTTTATTGTCATATTCGGTTTCAGCGATCCCAAAAACCTAAGAATAATGGGTCTCCCCTCTGGTTCTTGACTTTTTTTTTTTTGTTTGCCTGTGTTATTTATTATTTTGTTATTGTGTAATAGAACTATAATAACCACGTATTAGATACGTTTATTTATAATGGATACGAGCTCTGATAGGAAGCACATTGCTGCCAATATTAATCGACTCTCTAATCTCGACAGGTTGGTACTGGATGAGACATCTTCAGTATGGCTTATGTATTCAATTAAGAGTAACGAAAACATTCGTATCGACAATTTCTGCTTATCAGTGATTCTGGTGACGGATATTCAAATGATAAAGACATTTTGGAATAATCATGAGCCTTTCTGACTATTGATTTAAGAAGAATAAATTATCGCCATTACTTTGAAGTATAAGAAAATCTATATCTTAATTCTTAACCAACAGTTGCAAACGCGTTACATTTACAACAAGTTAACGTACTAATATAATGAAACAATCAGAATGCATTGAGCGGAAACTATTAACAAGTTTTTCTGAAGGTGCAATTAAGATGACTTTAAATTTAAATTTATTATTTCTACTCTAAAGCTTGCGCCGCCGTCAACATTACAAATTTTATTTTCACAATTTTCGCGTTTTGAGCTCTTCTTAACTGTAACGTGAGATGCATTGAGAAAAGTTCCTTCATATTTCATTAAAATGCCTTCAGGGTTGTGATATTTGACATCTTTACGCAAGGGTTAGATGGCATATCAATAAAGACGATAAAATTGACGTTGCCTTATTCCTTACCAGCCATAACCCACATAGTTAACACATGCATTCTAAAAGGACACTTTCCTCATTTGTGGAAAACAGCAGTAATTAAACCCTTACCCAAAAAAGCTAGTGTTAATACTATAAAAGATTTACGCCCAATAGGCATGTTACCAATTTTATTCAAAGTGGTTGAAAAAATTGTAAATTCTCAACTAACAAGTTATTTTGAAATTAATAATATTTTACCCACTCAGCAATCTGGTTTTCGGAAACGACATAGCACTACCACTGCACTTTTACATATCGTAGATGAGATTCTAGCAGCTTCAAATGAAAATCTTCCAACAATTCTTGTTTTATTAGATTATAGCCGTGCATTCGATTGCCTTTATCATAAATTGCTGATTACAAAACTGAGTTACTATGGTTGTGATGAATTAGTATGCACATGGTTTGAGAGCTACTTCCACAATCGGCAACAAATTGTAGAATACATAAATAATAAAGGTAAGACACTGAGATCTCGCCCGCTTGATGTAAGCAATGGAGTTGTTTAAGGATCCATCTTAGGGCCACTACTTTACTCTATATATACGGCTGATCTGGTAAAATGTATAAAGTCTACTTTGCTGTACGCTGATGATACCCAAATTTTATTAAAATTTCATACCAAATCAACACTCGAATCGAAAAATTGTACAAATAATTTAAATCAAGATCTAGAGCTAATCAATAATTGGTCTAAAAATAATAATTTGTCTTTGAACCCATTAAAATGCACATACATTGTTTTGGGAACTAAAACACAAATTAAGGCAGTCCATCTTAGAGCGCCTGTAGTTGCCATCGGTAATACTATAATTAAAGAATCATTTAAAGTTCGCAATTTAGGTTTAATACTTGATAATACGTTGCGTTTTAATGAACACATCGATCTAAAGATCGGCAAATCATACTCAGCGCTTAAATGCTGTATAAATTTAGACCACATTTAAATCCTGCAATCAGACAAAAACTCGCTGATTCATTAGTTCTTTCACATCTTGACTATTGTGATATTGTATACGGCCCCTGTTTAAACAAAGAATTAGAAAAAAAAATTCAAAGAGTGCAAAATTCTTGTGTCAGATTTTCTTACAACGTGCCCCCTCGCTCCAATATAACACCCTTTTTAAATTCATATAATATTTTAAACATGAAAAACTGCCGAAAGTACAAATTCAGTTCTCTAATTTACAAGTTACACAAAAATGTCGGCCCTCGTTATTTAATTTCCAAGCTCGACTGGCAGAAGAATAGAAATGAAAATGTTACATATCGTGTATCGCGGATTATTAGTCTAATCGTACCTAGACCAAAGCTCTCTCTCTTCAGGGGTAGTTTTCGTTTTGCAGCTTCAAAATGTTGGAATGACATTCCTCCACCTATAAGAATGTCAAAGTTTACAAGATTTAGATTGTTATGTAAAGACTGGCTTCTGAATGTTCAAAAACAACAATATAATTGGACTGCACTACCTTAAAGTTTGTTTAATGTATTGTCGCGCTGTGCTTACATTTTTATTACGATTACTATTTTTGGTTTTTAATTTTATATTATAAATTTTCTATTCATTTGTACTATTTCTTTTTAAAGAGTAACTCAATAATAGTAATTTTTATACCTTATATTCTGTACAACGACAGCTTATGTGTTCACACTAAGTAACTAACACTAACAACTTGATAACTTTTCACCATAATCAGATTGATAAAAATCCATTGTATTTTTATTTTATTTTTTTTTGAGAATCCCTTTGTTTATTTTGTGTAGTTACAATTTTGGTCAGCATGCTGTGGCAGCATTGGCACAAGGCTTGAACTGAAAAGCAGCTCTAAGCTGAGTTCATTTCCTTTTCAGTTGCATACATATACCTAATTATTTAAGTTATTTATTGTTAATCTTAATTAATTTCTGTGCTTCTAGAATAAAGTTCTTATTATTATTATTATTATTATTATTATTAAGTATACACAAGAAAATACTATAGCTCTATATTTTCAACATTTGTTTGAAAATTGAATTTGTTGTTTTGATTTGTTGTTGGATTGTTGTTGTTCGACAATTTGTTTCAAGTTTGAAAAATCGCTTAATTTTCACCATTGTAAATAAGCCGTGACTTGAGCGACTCATTATAAAACTCCTATAACATGGGGAATTCAGATTGGATGCGGCAATAAAAAATGTTGTTATTACAATAATATTACTTGTGAAATATTAATTTATAAATTATGTAATTATTCTAAATAATGTAACAAAGTCACTGCGTCAGTCCGTTTGAAAGTATTAATCTTAAAAAATACTACCGATATCTATGCTTCAGTAAGGTTAATTTAAAAGACAAAAAAAAATATAAAAAATTTGTGATAAATGTGACCCAAATAAGTACAATACTGAGTATTTTACGCAAACTAAAATTTGTAATATCCAAGGTAGTTCTTGACTCTAAGGTCTCTGCACGGATTGGGAGCTCTTTAATCTACAGCGAAACCGCCGAGATGAATTTAATATTAATATCAACTTCAGTCTCCATCACACTAATCCAAGTTAAAATTAAATTTAACAAATCTCACAGAGATTAGCTCCAAATGTTAACACTTCCTTCGTATTTTATTACTTCCCCAAACGTTATTTGAGCTTTTAATTTAAAGATATAATAAAAAAAAATATATAAACAAGTTTTTTGTTATAAATAACCACTAATTATTAAAATTTATAAAATCGTAATCATACTTTAAAAAAGTAGTTTTATTAATTATATTAAAGATTAAGAAATATTATTTCAGAGAAAATAATTTTATCGAAATATTTCAAAATAGTAATTTGAATGTTTTTTAAAGTTTGCTAATTCTTTGAATAACCTTGAGAGTTTAACTTTGCTGAGCTGCTTTAAAAAAAAATGCGATGCAATATACAGTTTTATAGAATATTTTGTCTAGAGATATTGATAGACCACAAAATTGTAAAATGTTTATTAATAATTAAACTAAAATTATTGAAGATTAGTTTAGTTAACTTAAATAGGTTAAGTGAACCTTTGCTTCTCAATAACTTTTCTTTCATATGTATTAGAAGTGAATTTTGTAAATTCTTAATAATATTGTGAACTATTACTAAGGAAGTATTGTTAAATAGAATTATTAATGATCCACATTCAGCAATTAAACAAGTATTTTATACATTTTATAGAAAGATTTAACGTTAAATTTATCGTTTATCGTTCGTTTATCGTTTTATCAAGTGACGAAAATTCGATAACAGTAATTTACTTAAACTTTTTAAAGCAATAATTTTTTAACAATTATAAATGTATTTTTTTTATTTCGTCTGTGATCAGTATTGTTGTCTAACACAGACATATTGAATTGATTAAAATTTCCCAAATCATAATTTACATATCCAACTCATGATATTTATTATTTGTAGAATGTATAACATATGTCAATAAAACAATAATAAAAATTATTTCTGATCATATTTTTAACATTATATAAAATGATAGATTTGTCAAAGCCATAGTACGATTGATCTTCCCTTATCTTAAATTTATAAAAGCAGTTGAATCTGAATCAATATTTAATGACAAAGTTTTTATAAAAGCTTACAAAAGAAAGTTGTTACAAAAAATGTTTTAAAATGTTGTTAATAGTATGTGTGCAGTTCACACACGTCAGAAGTGAAACTTCAGAAAAGTAATCTACTAGAGATTGAGAAGGATATCGGGACTATAAGAATGAATTATTTTTTACCAATACATATACAGTACTTTTAAAGATTTAATAAATACTTCACAATGTCAGTGAAGAAGTGATTGATTACTTTTATATAAAAAAAAAATAATTTGGAAGTATAAAGGTGAGACATTACAAGTTAGTAGTTAGTTGACTGTGTGTTTCAAAATTAATTATGCTAAATAATCTCTACGGTAAAAGTATTTTCTTTTTATATTCCATTTACTCTTTAACTATAAGATATATTTTTATACATCAAAATAAATACGTATTATTACAAAGTGTTTTTTTTTAAACAGGAGTTATGTTATTATGGTTGTTAAAGTTCGCGTGTTGGTGTACAACTTGCAAGGGATTGATGAAGGATGTACTTTTGATTGTTCAACCCATGTTACATTATGGTATCGTATATGTTAACTTAGTGTTGCAGAAATTAACTTTTAGTAATCACTTTGATTAAATTTTCTTTATATTTAAACGTTAACAGATATGTAAAAATATTAAGAAATGGTTTTAAAAGATACTTACTCTTAAATTTCTTAACATAACTCGTATCCAATTCTCCAACTGATTTGCGAACTTGTTATTACTATTGATATTAAAAGTGATTGATTCTGTATTTTCTGTTTTAGGAGTTTGACCATCTTGAAGCTTGATCAGGAACGACTATTAATAATGTCCAATTCGAAGGGATACTACGTTTTTTAAGATTAAGTTTTGTTAAATGATTAATCGACACTTAAAAATATTGTAGTCCCAGTTGCAGACATTTTGATGTAACTCAATTTGAAACTAAATATAAATGTATAAAATATATACGATTATTTTTGTAATAAAAATATATTACGAATAAGTATTTTTTCAAGTTCTTGTTAAGAAATAATAAACAAACATTTAAAAAATGACATATTGAATAGTCCAAAAATTATATTAACATTTCATTATAAAGACAAAAACTGATTGAATGAATATCAATAAATAATCCAATTATTTCTACTTCAGTTAGTGTTTGATAAAGCTGTCTCTTGCCACTGATTAAATAAGTTAAGGTCAGGTAGTACTAATCGAGAGAAGTCCTTTAAGAGCGACTGAAGAGAAACCTTAATTAACTCCACGAGATGTAAACTTTGAAGTTTTATTCGCTTATATATCAAACCCTACAGTGTAAAACAAGCTTAAGCTTTGGCATATTAACGTTAATTACTTGGTCGGTCGCTATATCATAAAGCAAGTACAATAATGCTAACACATTTTTGAAGTTAGTAGATATTATCAAACTACTTTTTTATAAAATACCACAACTTAAACCGTCATCTATTTTTTTTAATACGTTGCTATTTAGTTTTACTTTTACAGATAAAATACAAACTTTGGAGAATACGATTTCAGGAAGGATCAGCTGCGGTGCTTAATTCCAAGATCCTTGAAAAGATCCCGCAATGATTGGTTTCTCTCAATTCTAAAGAATTCATAGAACTTTTATAAAGCAATAAATTATAAGTTAACAATACTTTATTATTTTGTTTCAGTTTTTTTATAAAATAATAGAATGTAATACATTATAAAATAAAAAATTGTAATACAAAAAATATTACTAAATATAATTGATTAAGTTAAATCTTAATAAATTTAAACTCAATAATTACTGAAACGTAAATAAGGTCAAAATTACAATAAATAACACTCAATGCAAATAAAATTACTTTACTAAATGTGACGAAATTTAGTGACATATTTTTGTTCCCAGTTTTATAATAAGTAAAATGTAAGAATTTCGTTATTATTTCTTGGTATTGATTTCTTTTTGTTAATAAATAAAACTTTACAAATAAAGTACATACAAATGCATGCATTGCCTCTGATGTTCAATTTAATGTTGAAATATTTTTTTTGTGTTTCAGTTTACTAAAAATTGTTAAATTTTGTTTAAGTTTAGATAACAAACAGACAAATATTTCAGTATTTCCGGCAGTCGTTAACGCTCTTTCGTTATCAAAATATTTTTCAAGGCGTATTAATTTTGCGATAGAGTATTTACATAAAAGTATGAATTTCATACGTATAGCGTACGTAAGACTGTAAATAGGATAATAAAATCTTACATTTAAAAAAATATGGTTTAAATCCACCCAACATTATGATTTGTTATTGCGGTCAGATTCGTGGTATTTATTACTGAATAGTACTGCTGATGAATACACTTTACTTTTTATTCTAACCGCAAGTCGAACCACAGCCATAAATGAAAAAAGGTGTCAATCTTAACCTACCCCGCTACTCTATTTCGAGTTGTGTTTGATATTTCAGTTCCCAATATGCTATTTTTTTTAATTCGTCAACCAGAACAGCTGAATTGTTACCTAGGTTTTTTAATTACAAAGGAAGCATACATAAGCACACAACTCCGTTAACTTTTTTAATTGTTAAGAAATATACAGAAAACAGATAACGTTAAGTCTGTTTATTGTTGAACATTAAAAGTTAAGCTAAGTAGGAATAAAAAGATCGATCCTAAGATTTCCCACAAGATACAAGTCTTGTTGAAGTCATAAAAGGTTATATTTTGCATCCGATTGTCCAAACTTGTAAAGACAGTTAACGTTATAAGTTATCGATGGTTTTTATTTCACATTTTATAGCCATCTTAAGATTTGTTTGGAGAGAGTTATTAATATTATTAAACGTGAGAACAAAGATCTCTGATGTTATGTACTGCTAAATATTTATTATTTGTTAATGAGTTTCAATCAGGAAAAATGGTAATCGTGTATCCTTTTAATGAATTAATAGAATAGAGAATACTCTTTATTAGTGTAAATATAGTACTTGCTTTTATTTTGCCTTAAAACTATTACTAACTAAGCAATAAACAAGGATTGCAATAGATAGAGGATTAAGTATAAAGCAATAATCTACTTGCTTAAGCTTACCCAAAATATTTTAAAATCGAAACCTTCAGCAAGAAACTTTCCTCTACTGAATCCACACCTATAAATAAAATACCAACAAACGGCACTTTATTGCATTTGTTCCGTAAAAATATTCAAATTCCCGTTTCATGAGATATATTATATAGTTGGTATTATATTATATCAAATAACCATCAATGTCATCTTTAAGTTATAATTTAAAATTACCAGAGAAAATACTTATACATTATATACAAGGTATCTGATTTACTTATTGGATACTTAGCACGTTCTTCCAGTGTACTCTTAATAAATCTCTCCCTTCATCGGACTTAAGGTGTTTTACAACGACACGATAACGAGAATGGATACATACGTAGCCTCGTGACAGAGCAAGTACAATGTACTTACAACTTATGCACTTTGTCAAAGAACTTATTTATGTAATGATTGTCTGAAGAGTTTTAGTATGAACCCCAAAGGGGTTATTTGGGGATGCAAATTCAATGATTACTAAGTAATTAGTAAGTGTTTTAAGTCTGTAGATTAAAGGACAGAGGATGTGCTTTGTTTTAGTCAACGAGTATAAGAGTTATTTAGAATAAACTAAGAAAACAAATTAAATAATTTTCCAATAGATAACCAAAGAAAAAAGTATTTATTAACGTTATGCGTGCTCGGTCTAGAATACCTGAGTAGTGTTTCGCGACCGCTATTATGGTAGGAATAACTTTCTTATAAAACAATATTACAACAGAAAAACAGAATAGAAATATTATATACAATAGTCTTAATAGCTTTTACAGTAACCTTCAAATCGTTTCCGTCTACTAATACAATGGAGCCGAGTTTAATAAAAGACTCCATTACTTGTGTTCATATTAAGTCAACCATTTAGCCGATGGTGTTTTGACTTCCGGTTACAAAGCTCTAATATCCTGGTTCTGTTGGCGATGATTTACATACATGTTATGAAATACAAGCAATTATATTCCAAAAAGCCATTCTAAAATAAAAAAAAATGTATAATTTGAGTATATTAAAAAAAGTATTACATGTAATTTATATGAATGTTATACGAGTGTATATTAAATGTTCAAAAATGCCGGACTTCTCCACTACAAACTTTTTAAATCCAATAGCTTTCCGATATTACTAATCAATAACTCATTCGAGGTCAAACATTAATTCGACAGCATTTATTGTGATGTTTTGTTCCAAACCACTACTACCTGAAGTGTACTCGTGTTAAACTAGTGTTGGAGCAATCTTGAGTGGAATGGTCCCACGTGTGAACGCTAAATATTAGAAATTATTTTATATTGTCATTCCAATTGTTTTCAGTATTAAAATTGTTGCTATAATTGTAAATGTATTGAAATTTTGCGCTCTATGAGGCCCAAGTCCGGCTACACATGGAGTACTGTTCTCATTTCTGATCCGAGACACCTCAATATCAGCTTCTACCATTTAACCGCGTACAACGGAGAGTCGTTGGGATTGTCGGGAACCCGGTGCTCTGTGAACGGCTGGACTCTTTGGCATTGCGTAGAGACGTTGCATCTCTGTGCGTCTTCTAATGCATTTACCACGGGGAGAGTTCCGAAGAGCTATTCGATCTGATGCCTACCGCCGAATATCATCACCGTACAGCCCGCCATCGCCTTCACACGCATTCGTACCACCTGGATGCGTGGCGGTCCTCCACTGTACGGTTCTCAAGGGGACTTCAATGCGCACCATGCCGATTCGCTAGGGTCACGTGCCACCGACTACGCGGGGAGATCTGTGTTTGACTTTGCTCTGGCAAATGGTCTGTCCCAGCTGGTAAAGACGCACACTCGTCTACCGGACGTGGACAGCCATATGCCCTCTTTGTTGGATCTTCTGCTGACTACACATCCCGGAAAGTACCAAGTCACTGTCGAGGCTCCTTAGGGTCCTCTGATCATTGCTTGGTACGGAGTGTAGTGTCCATTGAACGCCCAGCTCGCACAAGACCTGCGACTCGACGCGTTTGGCACTGCAAGTCAGCAGATTGGGATGGAATGCGGTCATTTTTTGCATCCTACTCATGGGGGCCGATTTGTTTCTCTTCCAATGATCCTAGTGACTGTGCTGCGGCTGTAGCTGATGTGATACTTCAGGGCATGGAACTATTTGTACCAAGCTCTGTGGTACCACTTGGTGGCAGAACGCGGCCTTGGTTTGATATGAGGGCTGCAGCAGCTGGCAAACGGCAGGCTCATCAAGCTTGGGCTAATGCGTTAGTCACTAAGGATCCGAACTCTAAAGTTCTGAAGAGGAAATATAATCGTGCCTCTAGATTCTTCAAACGGAAAATTGCTAGAGCAAAGTTCAAGCATGTCGTCAAAATTGGGGATCAACTGGCAAAGTACCCGCCTGGCACGCGCAAGTTCTGAGCGCTGTCTAAAGCCACGCTGGGAAACTTTTGTCAGCCATCCCTACCGCCATTGCACACTGGGAACGACTCTCTGGCCTACACGGCAAAAGAGAAAGCCGATCTCTTGGGCACTCTTTTTTGCCTCAAACTCGACTTTGGATGACCAGGGGAAGACACCGCCTATCATCCCGCGGTGTCCCTGCTTAATGCCGGAAAAAGTTTTTCGGCAAAAACTCATCCGAAAAGCCCTCCTTTCCTTGGAAGTTCATAAGTCGAGTGGGCCAGATGGTATCTCTCCAGTTGTGCTACGAACATGTGCCCCTGAATTGACACCAGTGCCAACGCGTCTATTTCAGTACTCCTACCTTAAAGGCGTAGTCCCGGTCTTATGGAAGCGTGCCCTTGTCCATCCGATCCCTAAAAAAGGTGATAGCTCGGACCCAGCTAACTACAGACCTATCGCCATTACCTCTCTTCTCTCCAAAGTAATGGAGAGCATCATCAATAAGCAGCTCCTAACCTACCTCGAGGATCATCAGTTGGTCAATAAATGGCAATATGACTTTCGCCATGGTCGATCAGCTGGTGATCTTCTGTTATATCTTACGCACCGTTGGGCAGCTGTTATTGAAAGCAAGGGAGAGGGTCTGGCAGTTAGTCTGGATATGGCGAAAGCCTTCGATCGTGTATGGCACAAGGGGCTTCTTTCGAAGCTACCTTCCTATGGGCTTCCCGAGAGTTTATGCAAGTAGATCACCAGCTTCCTCACTGGGCGGAGCATACAGGTCGTTCTCGACGGTTTTTGCTCGGACCCCAAGCCCGTGAACGCTGGTGTACCCCGAGGCTGTATGCTATCCCCAACTCTGTTCCTCCTGCATATCAATGATATGTTGGATATCTCCAACATACATTGTTATGTGGATGACAGCACTGGGGATGCGGTATATTCCGGCCGTGCAGGTCTCTCTCGGGAAAACGTCGACGAGTGCCGGGAGAAACTTGTGTCTTCTATAGAGACTTCCTTAGGGATGGTTTTTGAGTGGGGGGGAACTGAACCACGTCCAGTTCAATCCCCAGAAGACACAGGTTTGCGCGTTTACCACTAAGAAAACCCAATTTGTCGTATCACCGCTCTTCGAGAGCATTCCCCTTATTGCCTCGCCAAGTAGCAGAATACTGGGTCTCGACATTTCGAGTGACTGTCGGTTTCGTGGTCATCTGGAGAGCAAGGCCAAGTTGGTCTCGATGAAATTGGGTGTGATCAATAGAGCGAGGCAGTACTTCAATCCTGGCCAAAGACTTGCGGTCTACAAAGCGCAAGTGCGGCCACACATGGAGTACTGTTCTCATCTCTGGTCCGGATCACCCCAATATCAGCTTCTACCATTTGACCGCGTACAACGGAAAGCCGTTTGGATTGTCGGGGACCCGGTGCTCTGTGAATGGCTGGACTCTTTGGCATTGCGTAGAGACGTTGCATCTCTGTGCGTCTTCTACCGCATTTACCACGGGGAGTGTTCCGAAGAGCTATTCGATCTGATGCCTACCGCCGAATTCCATCACCGCACAGCGCGCCATCGCTTCCAATACTATCCCTACCACCTGGATGCGTGGTTATTCACCACTGTGCGGTTCTCAATTACATTTTTTCCTCGTACCACTCGAATGTGGAACGAACTCCCTTCGGTGGTATTTCCAGATCGGGACGACATGGGAACCTTCACAAAAGCGTTTACTTCCACCTACTAGGCCGACAATGCTCTTGTAAATCTCTTCCATAATATATATATTATTAATAGTTATTATGATCACCTTTTCATACAACGCTTTACTTGAATATTATTTTTTCCCAATTATGAGAGTAACTTTATTGAGTAATGGACTATCCAATACAATAGGTGTTACAATAGAATATTTCAAAATAATAATAAGAATTTAAGGAGTTTTTGCCGGTTGTTCTCCATGTATCTAACCTTTGGAACCGTGTACTGTGCAAGTCCGATGTTATAATAATATATATTTATAATGCAATTTATTTATTTATTTAGCTTCACGCTATATCCCTTGCGGGGTAACCAGAGTCGACGGAGCACCAAAGGCTACGGTCCCTGCATACCTCTTTCGCCTAGGCCACAGACATCAACCTCTTCATACATGCCCTCCGGGGGGTCTGTGATATCACGTGACATCTTCGCTAGTACCTGCCATTCTGTGGATCTCTTCATTGCGGTTTCGATCAGCTAGACTGACTCCACATATTCTGCGAAAAGATCGCATCTCCACAGCATTCATCATTCTTACATTCTTCTTCTGTGTTACCCACATTTGGCTGCCGTATAATAGCGTCGGTAGCAAAACTGCATTGTGTATAGCCAAACATGCAGCTATGCTGACGTTTCGCCGTCTCAACAATGCAGCCAAAGCACCGTTGACTCTGTTACCGGCAGCAATACGCCTTTCCACATCCATTTCGTATCTTCCGTCTCTGCTGAACATACTTTCCAAATATACAACTTCATTCACTTGTTCTATTATCTTATTATTCACGTTGATCTTACATTCTGTTCTTTCTTCATTTAGTAAAAACCTAATAAAAAAGGTTACAGGTTTCTGTGAGTACATAAATCTATTTTTAATGTTATAACTTTAATGGATATATGCGTATGTAAACCTTAAAACTTTCTTATTAAATAAAAAAATATCCTTACCTTTAACGCGTCAACCCCACGCTGAAATAAGTAAATGTGAGATAAATAATTACTATCAAAACCATTTTCATTTTTAGATCCACACGGAGTCAACTTAAATGATGGTATTACTAATGCAGTGCTCCTGAGAGCTCCGCGGTAGACGAAATTGAGAGAAATTTTTGATAGCTTTTCACCACCACAGAGTGAATGCAGTTTTTATCAACCTTGATTTGAGAATAAAGAATCAGTTTGTAATAAAAGCTTAACATTTTATTAGATTTATAGTAGATTTTCAATTAATTGACATCCTATATAAAACCAATAAAATTATAAAAAGCATCATTAATATATTTAATTAAATTAATACAAAAATGCACCAAGAAACTAATTTACTAAATTGGTCTTCAGCTTAAATTCCAATTCAAATTGAAGTCAACTAAAGTATCTGTTATTATTTTTACAGTATACATATAGCAATACTTACTTAACTAACTAACTTCTAAGAGAACTAGTGTCATTTGTAACAATAAAAACCTACATCGTAGGGTATTTTAATGAGAGAAAAAGTGGGTCGCTCTCAGACTGCACATTATTCTTCCAAAAATGTCGTCTCAAAAAACACTTGTGGTAAGTGAAGGCAAGTAGGTTAAACAAGATAACTTTAATATTTAGAACTAATGATAACTGTAGAGATATTATAGTATTATGAAATTCACTTTAAAGTCCCATTTTATATTTTCATAAATGAAATCATAAATGTCAAAATAGCGTAACAGAAAAAATTAAAACGATATTAGTAATTACTCTTAATTTTCTTTCATGATTATGATCTCTTCAATTAAATGTAGCAGGTCCTTATATAAAATTATTACGCGAATAACCTTCCATTAAGAACCAATAACTTAAAAGGTTGAAGTCATAAAAACAACGCTCAAATAAAATTATTTTATTGCTCTAGACCGCGATAAGGTTAAAACAATGATACAATATATCTACAAAACAATGATACAATATATCTACAAAACAATGCATATTATATAATTATTGAGAGCGGTTTCCTTTAACCCTTATATAAAGAAAAGAAAGGCTTAATTTTTTCTGACACTTTTGAGAGTATCTTTAAAATTGAAATAAAACTGTTTTACAAGTTTAAATTTGTATTTGTATTTTTCAATATTTTACATGAATTGTAGCAATGCATCTAAAATGAGACGTACACAAAAACAAGCCGAATGATAAATGCGCATGGCCCTCCATACCAGGCCATGAACAGAGAACCTAGGGGCGCCTCGACAGTGACCTGATACTTTCTGGAATGTGTAGTCTGCAGAAGACAACATAGAGGGCATTTGGCTTTCCACTTACAATAGACGAGTGTGCGTCTTGACCAACTGGGACAGACCATTTGCCAACGCAAAGATAAACACAGATCTCCCCGCCTAGTCGGAAACGCTACGGTCCCTGCATACCTCTTTCGCCTCGGCCACAGATATCATACATGTCCTCAAAAGTTATTTTAACAAAAATAATTGGCTATATTTTATAGAATGTCCATACATCAAATATATGTAAACGTTAAGTAAATAAGTTAAATAAGTATTAATAATTCAATAAAAATTGAGTATAACTAAGATTTTAAATTTTTAAACATCTGATATCCTTAATGCTCCAGGACTTTTTAAAAACTTTTCACCTGTTACAAAATATGTACGTAACGTTGTTATAACTTTGTAGCTTGTCTTTAAAGAATGTAATAGCTACAAATGTCCATCCGTCAAACTACGCACAGGCAGACCAGTCACTAGATAGTCAAGAAAATAGCCGACCCATCATGGCATGAATTAGAACCGAGACGAATGGATGGCTTTGGAGGATGCCTTAACCCGAAAGTGGCTCCAGTGTACATACTACTATTTTTAAATTATATATAAAATTTTATACAACTTTTATTAATTAACGCTTATTGTATTCCATAACTAAATTTTTACTTTTTTATATTTATTATTTTTATTACAACTCTATAGTTAATTTAAACAAAATATGTACAATATAGTTATTTAAATGAGTGTTTACAGTTAATTTAAGTTAGATAAAACATTTTATTTACTATGTAATATGGGAACTGGAAATAAAGGGCTTATTAGTTTTTATTTTATTTAATACAATTTAATTATTAAAAGTGTTAGGTTTATCTGAATTATTTTGTTATTTACAAGTAATGTATCTGATTCTGGATCCTTTGACATCCGGCTACTTAACTTTAATTTCGTGGTTACTGTTGGAGATAATATACATACATTTTATGAGCTACAAGCGATTATATTATTTAATGTTATTTAATATAAATTAAAAATATAAAACTTTTTTTTTTTAATAATAATGAAGAAATTTAAACCCTACACAAACAAAGTGCAGTACTGAATAAGTACGGTGACAGCCGCGGGTCCAAAAAAAACATATTTTTATAATACCTTAACTAAAAAATACAATTTAAATTATAAATAAGATGACGTCGGCTTACTCGTTATTAGATAACGAGACAGGCAATTTTTAAAAAACAACTATAACGATATTACACATTACAAGTTACATAAAACAATGTTTCCGCTTTCCTTTTGATGCAATTCATTATACAAACTGGTGCAATGCAATGAACACTACACCATCGCTCACTCATTGGCTTCAGCGGTGAACGGAACATTACAACTGTATATATTTTTTAATTTCCATAGATTTCTAGAAATATTAACATTATAGGGTTGTAAACTCTATGTCTTATAAATCGCTGCTCGCAATCATGTGATAACTAACTTCGTTTCCTTTGCGCATAAAACTTTTCTTTAAAGGACAGTGCCTGATTGATGACCATTTAGTTAAGATAATTTTTCAAATGTTAATAGTCATTTGAAAGCGTTTACATATATCTAATGAATAGACATTCTTTGAAATATAGCCAATTATTTTTGTTAAAATAACTTTTACTCAAAGACCAAAACTCTACAATTTGGAATATTACGTTAAGTATTTAGTAGTTCAAGAAATGTCAAAAACCGACTATCTAACCGTTAAATTTTTTTTTTATTTTTTTTGGTGGCCGTTAGATAATTTTAATTGGTTCGTTATGGGTCACATATCGCGATGTCAGCAAGTAAAATATTGTTTGAATTTTAAGTTAAATCATCTTTGTAACCAACATTACTGCGTTAGCATTGTTGTGAGTAAATATGTGTTTTAGTCCATTTAACATTTTTGTATTTTTTTTTCATACAGTTTTTATAAAATACTGTTACTAAATAATATGATACGTTGAATTATTTATAAAATAGATATAAGTTTATTATTTATATTTTCAGTTGCCTTTATTTCGGAATTAACTTTTGATAAGAGATTCCGAAGTCACTAAGGTTACTTGACGTGACAGTCGTGTGTTGAGTATTTGTGACGTGCTAAAGAAAATTTCTTTTTTCATATGAATATTGAAGGAAGAAAAAATTGTGAGATATTTTATTTATTAAAAAATATATATTGTATAGGATTATAAATTAATAATCTTACATACATTAGTAAATTGAATCCACGGCATAAAAACTATAGAACACACAGTATGTGAGATTTGTAAGGAGTTATAAAGCCTTACACAGCAAGGTTCTAAAATGTGCAGTTTGTAGTTATTTACGTAACGCTAAGAAAAAACTAAAATAAATATTTATTCGTTTATCATGTTTAATTACATTCAAATATTATGTGATCCTATGATACTACATAATAAATAATATTAGTTTTATTGAAATGTTCAACTTCGCATATAATAGTAGTATACTAAAGTAAACATTTATATGTAAGCAAATACTATTTTTTAATAACGTTGTGATGTTAAATTTATTTAAGTTTTCTAATGATATATACTTTCTAATAACTAAAACGATAATTAAAGTTTGATACCAACATTTCAATTTAATGATACTTTATTAGAAGGACGTACTTTATCTATTTGTTAAAGGATATTTGGTACAACTCAGAAGGAGTTATAATTTAAAAAATAGGTGAAATGCAATGTCATAACTACTTTGAATTATTCATAAAACATCAACCAAGCACCATTTGCAGCTGGAGCTGGAAATATGTTGAAGATATTCAGTCAGACATGATGGATTTCATAGTAAAGTGCATTTGTGAAAATTTCAACAGTTTACATCTTAAAAGTTTCAAGACAAGTAATTCTTTTGATTTTTATATATTTTGAAGGTAATTAATATAAAATTACTTTTCATTTACGTCAGTCAGTAAAGACTGTTGGCACTTTCATACAGTTATTATTCATACAGTTTACTCGACACATTTAAATAATGTATTATACTTTAAATCGGATGTATGTATTTCTATCAATATGAATTGGAGCAACGCTTAGTTTTTATACACTTCAATTATGTCTTGTAATTATATGTAGTTATATTTATATGTAACATAAACTCCGTTTGATTCAGGATACTGTTACATTTACTTATTTATTCCAAAATCAATTTGTTTTTGAAGCAATCTTTAACATCTAATTAAACATACTTCGTCATATTTACCACACATAACTGAACTGTCACAGTTGAAGGATATCGTACTACAAAATTAAGAAGAATTAAACAATAAAACACCACTTACAAACAAACACACAAACAAATAAAATCAGTAAAATCGGGATTATCATATTATAATATTTAATATTTTATCTTCACAAGTTATTATTTCATTTGTCTGTTACAATGTATCCGCTACGTGAGAACTTTACAACGAGAAGAAAAACTTTGCTTTGTGTAATTGGATCCTGTTTTTTATTAATTACTTTGATATTAAACTTTATTAAAATACTTTGTTTATCATATCTTTTACAGACACAATTGTTTTCTTATATTTATTGTTTTAGTTTGTTCAATTAAAATTGTATTGTGTGAGTATAATTTGTAATAAATGTTGCAAGAAACATGTAATTTTACAGACAAACATACTACCTGCTAACTGTGTGATTATTAATTTTATAATTTTATAACTAATACTTGAGGGACTATTGTTACAGTTGTATTTTTTTTTTCAAAATTTTATTAAACTTTTTTATATTTAATTTAATAATTACTTTAAATATTTAATACTAATATCAAATTTAAAATGATTTCAAAGGTAGACAAACAAAATGGTAATAAACAGATTTTATTACTAAAACCACGAAAAATTTATATCATAAATTGGCTGTCGTCCACTTCTTATACACTGAGCTATTGACAAAACTGACATCATGAAAGCAATGAACCTCGGTATGCTTTTATGTTTATTCACGAGGAAGGCCCCCATGATGTCCGTTCCATATAAATATTAAGTTCAGCAAATTTTAAAAGATGGACCTTATTAGACGGAACAACCTCAGATATCCGTTTGTTATTTCCCTTGAACAGATTGATTGATTATTCAGGAACCGCTATTCAAGTAAACTTTTTTACTTAGAACATTACTTTTTCAATTATTATAGAGTTGTATCTACATACATACGTTTTAAAATTTGTTATAATCATTAAGGACTAATGTCCTTTATGATAAAAGAGTGAACGTCGATTTTCATAGTGTAATATTTTAATGGTGTATTCGTTAAATGGTTAGATATGGTACGGTGTTTATTAAATAAAAGAAAACTGAATCGCAACAACGCTCGCAAAGCAACGCACAGAGATTCAGATCTACTGTTAATATATTATATCCATCTAGAACTCAAAACGATACGAATAAGCAATATGAATTGACCTGACGGTAACAATTTATTTAATATATATTGTTCAATATACAGTCGTTAACTCATGGTTATGCTGAATAAAGAAGTTTTTTTGTGTTATAATTAAATGTGTCTAGATTATTGTTTATTCATCTCTTTATAAAGCTCCTTCAGTTCTTTTTTAATCTTATTTAAAAGAGCTTCTACTTATTATAAAATGCTGAAGGTACTATATAAATTGTTTTTACTCATTTAAGTAACAACATTATTTTGTATGCCAGTTGTTTTATCCTCCTTGTTCTTCTTCATCCTTCTTTAGTCTTTATTTGAATTTGGATATTTGATTTAGCTAATGTTAATATTTGACGATAATTATTTTTAAGAATTCATCTAATCACGTGACCGTATAGAAACATAATATTTAATCTTTTCGATTCGATGCAATTAACTCTTGTATAAGGTAATTTACCACCTCTGATTATTTAAATCGATTAATAACATTTAGAGGAGGGATGAGGTGGTATTATAATTTATTAACCCCCATTATTGTTTGCTTGTTCGCTGCGTGACAGAATCATTTTGAATTAAATTAAATTTCTAAACTGATAATGTACATCATTAACATCATTCATTGTTATATTCATAGTTTGTACAATCAGAAGCGAATAATAATGACAATTATAATTTATTAAAAGTAATGTATCAAGAAAAACTTTAACAATTATTAAAAAAAAAATTATCAAATATATAAAACGATCTCGTGAATTTTTTGTATCTAAAATATCGAGGCAAAGCAACTAATCCATCATAAAGCGTTTCAAACGAAGTTACTTCACCTTGTAATCTATCTCAGAACGACCATTAATATTGTTCAAATAAGGTGATAGAATTTAATCTACTTAAATTTCTGTGAATATGAATCGGAATCTCTTTAAATGTTATGCTAATAGTTCTGTTACTTAATATAGTATTGGAAATATTAAACTTAAACATTCCTTACTGCCATGCACTTATTTCATCATCAAAACCATAATAAAATTTTAAATTGACATATTTTAAAGTTCAATTAAAATACTTAACCGAATAAAGCTCTCTTAAAAACTACAAAAGAGAAATTAATTAAAAGTGAAAAGTAAAACATTTATTATTATATACATAATTAAGGCGGCATATATCAAGAAAGTATGTCCTTTATATATGTTTTGATTTGCTTCTAATTAAAAAAATACTATTGAAAAACAGAATGGCTAATTACTTAATTATGTTTATAATAAATAATAATATTATGTTACCTAGATTAACACATACACAGACATTGTTTTTTACAAAATATCCCATGACTTGATGTAACTAGGTTAACTTATATTAGACAAGTAATTTTAACTTGTCCAATTCCTTATCTAAAGTGTATTTCCTTTTTCGACCAAATATTTAAAATACCCCGGAAATTATAATCTGTGGCGCCGCCTTACGGATTTAATATTTTATTATTTTGTCTCTCATTTATTCAGAAAATATTTAAATAACATTTTTATACCTATTGTTACATAAACTTCTCAGACTTTTCAAAGATTCAGGTCTTTTGATTGAAAGATTTTATTGTTTTTTTTTATTTTCATTATGTTAGAGTAGGGCAAACGAGCTTGCGGATCACACAGATGATATGTGATCACCGTTGCCTATGAACTTTTGTAACACCCGAAGATTGACTGCGGTCCTTGGAATATACTCCTTTTTTGAAGTCATATCGTTTTGGAAATACTGCCGAAAGGAGTTCATTCCATTTTCGAGTGGTATATCGAAGAAAGGTCCTTGAAAATCGCAGAGTGGAAGATCGCCACGCATCCACGGATGGTATTAGAGCCGATGACGTGCTGTGTGTGTGTGTGTGTGTGTTGAGATTCAGCGAAAAGCATCAGATCTAATCGATTTATATACTTTTGTTTTATTTCAAAAAGTAAACACAATAAATAAATCTTGTATTATTTAAGTAAATATATTAGTAATATAATTTAATGTAAGTTCGATTAGTAAGGTATTTGAATATTTAGTGTGTTAGAAACGACATGATCTAATTATATATATATTAATAATATAGACCAACAAGAAAAACACATTGTGTGTAACAGTTGAGAAAACAAACTTTTTATTTCATTGATATTCTTAAATATAATGGTATTTAAATTATTCAATTAACAAATCACGACAACCAATTTATGTATAACTTGAACTTAATTTTAATGGTATATTGATTAATTAACAAGTCATGAGAACCAGAACCATTATTATTCTATAAAATTTATAAATCGAACAAATCGAAATAATCATTAACGTTACAAAAAATATATAAATTAAAGAAACAAGTTTCAATTTGATTTCAAAATATTTTCTCCATTTAATATAAAAACGAAGGAACATATGTCTGTAAAAATATTTTTATATTAGAATAACCATATTGTCACATACCAATGGAAAATTACTGAAACCAGCATTTCCTAGAATCTGTCAACTAATGTAACCGCCTGGTACGTTAATATGAGTTACGTCTCCGGAGAGGCAAGCATGGTGTTTACATATTCGAAATTTAATAAGATAATTCTGGTTATAAATTTATTAATTATCATTGACTTGTGTTTTGATAATAATGAATTCATTAAACAGTTACTTAGTATACAATATACAAGTTATTACTAGTTATTTGTAGGCAAAATAACGTAATTTTGCAGAAAACTCGTAAAATAAATGGAAGTCGTGACTTTTGTATGATGGAAACCGACAAACAAAGAAAGGAAATCTCGGTATTCAAAAAATAGACTTCTTAAAAAATCATAAACTTATGTAACATCTTTTGAAAACTACAAAACTCTAACAAAATATTTTTGTATGAATTGAAATTTTCAGTTTCGTATATATTTTAAACCAAACAAACAAGTATTATCAACTATTATATTATATATAATAATTTCAAATGCTCTAATAAAGCTTGTCCACTAATGTCCTTCCCAGTCCACAACTCGTGTCCACAGCCGCAGGTGATTACGGCAGTCGATATCCAAAGGAGGCGCTGAATGCACCTCGTTACTGCTTCCACTGCAGGTATGAGACGAGAGCATTCAAGTCGTTCTCGCCGCAGGCTACAAACTGTTAAGCTTTAAATAATTTTTTTCTTTTTACTTTTTATAAGATTAAATAAAACATTAGATGTTTTATTTAATTTTGTTTTATTTATTTATTTTAAAATAAAATTATTCATATTTTCATCAACTTTTATAAAGTTATTTTGTGCAAAATTACATTTTAATAAAAATAAAGTCCTGACTCTTTTTTAAAGTTCGCCCGACACTAATTAGAATATTTTTTTATGATATACTTTATCTTTTCCCTAATTTAAAGTCCTTTGACATTTCTGTTTTAACTCGACCACAGACTGTAAAAAAGGGCAAAGTATTTGCTACTCTCGTTAGTGAGGCTTAATGAATACAGTTTAGCTGAAACAAAAATGAATGAATAGTTTCTCTTACATTCTCAAATTTTAACACAAAAAATTATTGCTTAATTGCTAGAAGTAGCTACATAATAGTGCATAAATGTGTTTCTTTAATAAGTTGGATACGCAACTTGCATAATTAAAACACAATTGAGAGAAAAAAATAAGAGCTTAGCTTATTAAACTAGTTTTCGCAAATATTCCAAATAAACGTAAGACGTAGGTATTTTTGTTCTGTTTAGCAAATAATCTATTTTTTGTGTGAAATGCATAAGTGCAAATTAAAAAACTATAGCTCTAACTGTATTTTCATCGCGTGGAAGTTTAAATAATCATTAAAGCCGTTGCACGTTCTAAAATAGAAAGGACATAATTTTCACCGTCGGTGAGTTCTAACACGCCTTCGTATAAAAACCATGACTTACGCTTCATTATAAAACTCCTATGACCTTGGGGTATACCGATGGGGTGAGGCAATTGAGAAATATTTATTACAATAACATTACTTTTGAAATATTAATTTATAAACTCTCTAACTAATTTTAATAATGTAACAAAGTCACTGCTTCTGTCCGTTGGAAACCAATAATCTTAAACGGTACTACCGATATTTATGCTTTGCTGTGATTAATTTAGTAGAAAGAATCATAAAAATATTATAATGGTGAAGCAAATACATAAAATACAAAGCAAACTTACGTACACTATAATTTTGTAATATCCAAGAAGGGTAGACTATTTTGACTCTAAAGTCATTGCGGGGATTGGGAGCTCTTTAATCTACAACGAAACCGCCGAGATGAATTTAATATTAATATTAATTCCAGTCTCCATCACACTAATGCAAGTTAAAATTAAATTAAGCAAATCTTACAGGAAGGAGCTAAAAATTTTCGCACTTCCTTCGTCTTTTATTATTTTTTCAAACAGTATTTGCGCTAAACGCTCAAAGCTGGAATAGTCTTTATATAATACTTATTTAATAGAAAATATAATAATTATTTTCTAGTATATATTTTTATTTTTTATTAAAAATTATTTAAATCCATAAAATCATAATCGTATATTGAAAAAAAACTTATATTAATTATGTTAACGATTAATAAATATTATTTCAGTGAAATTAAATATATCGAAATATTTCAAAAAAGTAATTTAATTATTTTTTAAAGTTCGACACTTTTTTTAATATTCTCACACAAAGCCTCTCTCAGTAAAGCATACTAAAGCCATAAATATAAAAGGACTTTGTGAGTTTGACTTTCCTGAGCTGCTTTGAAACCAAATACGATGCACTGTACAGGTCCATAGAATGTTTTCTCTAGAGATATTGATAAACCACACAATTCAACAATGTTTAAAGAAAATTAAACTAGTTATAAATGATTACTTAAGTTAAATTAAGTAGGGTAACTTTAAATTTGAGAACTATAACTATAAAGTCTGAAGAAACTGCGATAACTATAACTTACTTCAATTTTAGAAAATAAGTAGCCGTTACCTTCAATTTATAAAATCAGTTGCAGTTAAACAAATAGTTAATCGCAAAGTTTTTGGATCCAAAGTTTATAAAAGAAAGTCTGAACATAGAAATACATTTCTGTGAGCGTAAATGTACAAATTTGTTTTTGTTCTGCTTCTTATATTAGTCTTAGGGAAAAAATAGGCTATCTCTTTTATGAATACATAATATTGAATATAATGTATTGTAAAAAATATAAACAGGTAATGTCTTTATCTTTTAATATACTTTAAATCACAACAACTTGATAAATATTACTCTCAAACACAACCTAACCATGGCACTGAAAGTATTATTAAAGATTAAATAAATACTCTTAAATGTCTGAAGTCTGTCTTTGAGAGAGAAATGATGACTTTTATATAAAATATCATTTTATTACTAAATTTAATATTTCCTATTAAATTATAATATGTACCTTGGTATACCAAGCAAATACATACTATTATTAGAAAGCCTTTTATTTATTCAGGTGATAATAAAATAATTAATGCGGAAATTGTAAAATACGAGTAGGGCTGTTAAAAGTCACCTGTTGGTGTAAAACTTGTGAAGCATTGATGATGGATGTACTTAATATTGTTCAAACCTAGTTTCCTTTTGGCATGATCTCTGTAGATCCGAACCAAATTAGAACAAAAAAGTGGCAATTATATTTATAGACAAATTACATTAAACAAGTTATATGAAATAATGTTTCCGATTGATGTAATGTAATGAACTCTTTGCACCCTCGCTTGCTTAGATGTTTGACGCCTACTGTTTTACTTTGCATAGATTTTTAAGATACTGAAATTACCGAGTTTAAACTCTAGGTTTAATAAATCGGTCCTCTCAATCGTCTGATAATTAACTTCATTTCCTTTGCGGATATAACTTTTCTTAAATCCTCCTTTCCGTGTCTAATGGATAATACTTTAATTAAGAACATTTTTCAAGACAAATAGTCATCTTATGTCTTATCGGCTAATTTATCAGTAAAAATTTAAGTAATACCAAATAAAAACATGAAAGTTATGAAACACTTTATTCATGCGAAGACATTGATTATCCATATAATAATTTTAATATAAAGTGTAGATATAACAGAAATTTTATTATTACATCTTAAAAGAAATAAAAAAGGCCTTCTCTTGTTAATTATAATATCATCGGATACAAAAGACTTGATTTAAAAGAAGGCTTTATTAAAAGAACTCGAGCGGAAAAACTACCACCCGTCTACTGTGTGATTATTAATTAAATAAGTACTTGAGAAACTATTATTACAGCTGTGACTCTTATTTCTAAATTAAAAAAATATATATATAAATATAGTTTAAAATTTACATTTATATAAAATTTACATTTAAATGAATATACGAATGGAATATTTAAAATACTCTTCTTTCACTTACATTCAACAGCAAAAAATACACAAACAAAATGGTTTCAACACTTCAACATAAGTTTCTTTTATTTTGTTCCTGATGGAGCGAATGACAATGGAAATACGAGAAGATCTGCGCTCGTGTTTCACTTAGATATACGAAGTGATTGATTGTTCAGGAAAATCTTTACAAGTTTACCTTTTTACTTAGAACATTACGTTTTAATGAATTGTGTACTGTAATCTTAAATATTACACTACTGTCAATTAATGACGGCTTTAAGAAAACTTTTAAACTCGTTTATGACATTATAATAAGTACAATCACTGACTAACTTTTTAACACAATATATCTTTTTTAATAACATACTAGCTTTTATTACTGACTTTTCACCTGTTGCAAATATAGATATAACTATAAGAAAAATATTATAACAGTATATAAAAGACAAACTCACTATGAAATTTACAAAAACGACAATGTTAAACACACTAAATAGATATTATGTGTACTTTTTTTCTGAATTCCCTAAATAGATAATCGTCTAAAAGATTAAACAGCGCTTAAGAAAAAGCATGTGATAAAGATGGCGCCATTCACTTTAAAACCACTAACATCATGTTTTGAACTATAATATAATTAATATAAATTATAATAATTAATATACATATATATTATCTGCAATAAAATGAACGAATGCAGCGTTGGGGATCGCCAACTAACACGCCATGTTCCGAACGGCCGGAGGTGGAGGACGGAGCTACAAATAGCTACGTGGAATATAAGAGGAGGAATAGAACAGAAAAAAAGCATGAGGATCCCCCGGAGAGCATGTATGAAAAGGTTAGTGTCTGTGGCCGAAGCGAACGAGGTATGCAGGGACCGTAGCGTTGGCACTCCGTCGTCTCTGGCTACCCCGCAAGGGATATGGCGTGTAGCTAAATAAATAAATAAATAAATATTATCTGCAAAATACTTTACTGATTAGTTGTGAGAATATTAAGTAAATGTCCTTAGTGAAACACGTATCTCAATAGAATAACCATTGATACTACCAGCAGCTGTCGACCTCTAAAGATACTAATTTATTAACGTCTACGCCTCGGAATGAACTGAACATGAGGTGGTCAATAGTGGTTGTAGCGGTTAGAATCAAATTGATTGCTTAATAAAGTAAAAAATATACAAAGATTATTTACTAAATTTTAAGGTTCTATATAAGACAAAAGTCTAAAAGGGGTTAAATAGAAACGAATAATTATATACACCTACACTTCTTACTCAATCGACACTGAATAGCGGATTGTTTATGTTTTATCTTTATATTGATAGTAGGCTTAAATGTTAATTCAAATGAAGTTCATTTGTTAATTGAGCTTCTAAAAAAACTTCTAAAAAAGCTTTTTTTTTTATGTTTAGCGACATTGCTACAATTTACAACTGATTAAACAAGTTCAGTTCTGGTCGTACTAATCGAGAGTTGTCCTTTAAGAGTGACTGAATGCTTTTAAGTTTTCTTCATTTATTAAAACCAACAGTGTAGAATAAGCTTAAGCGTTGGTACATAAATGTTAATCACTTGATCCAACTAGACCTTGATGTTTTCATATGCACTAATATAGATGTTTTTCTAGAAAATACTAAAAGTTATACCATCTACCACAGTGTTATAACATTTATTCGATACAATATCTCAAATATTTGACAATCGACTGTATAATTTATGGGTCAATAGCTATTTGGTACAGACCTTATACTATGCTATTTAATATTTAATATATCTTAATCTTGTACATAATTATAAACTATAACAAGCGAATAATTACAATAATTATATGTATTATACTTACATCAGGCTGATTATACGGTATGTAAACTGTAACAGACTGTAATACTTTATAATAAATAATATTTATGAGAAAAATATAAAGAAATGTTTTGAAAAGTTGACATCACCGGAGATAACTTTATTAATATCTAAGAAAACAGTCTTGTATTCCAATTCTGACTCAATAGGTAGAGCTAATTATGAAGCAGCAATTAATGTCCACTGTATCGGTTAAATGGATTGATTGGAGAAAATATTGGTGTGATATTCCCAATTGGCTTTTTTTTTCTAACAATATCCCTCTTCCTGTAAATTATTAGCTCTAAATTTTTTGATAGCTTGTCAGTTAACAGATAGTTAAATATTTTAATAGTCTATTTGTTAATGGTAAAATAGTGGCATGGTATCTTCAAAAAAAGGTTTAAATGTTTCAAAACCTGCATCAGTTCTGAAAAATCATTTTGTTATATAATGAGAGAATCGTTCGCTAATGGCCGGATGCAACAAGCAACAAGCGCTTTAATGATGTCCGGTTATTATTGAAACTTAAAACTATACAAAAATACCTCCGATAGAACAAAACAAAAACGTGGAATAATTGTTATAGATTTTATCTTATTTTACTTTATCGTTTGAGGATAAAGATATTCTATAAATATTTTTTTTGCATTTAAATAGTTTTGTCAGTGGATTCGCTATCGTCACTCGGTATTTACTTCGTTGAGAAGTTTTTGTTTTGATTTCAAATATATTTCAAATATGTGCACTTATTGTCAATAAAGGTTGTTAAATTTGTATTATATTTGTCTGCAGGTATGTAACACACTCTGTTCTTTTTCTTCTTTATACTTGTTTAGCCGTCAATTGCATTTTGATATTTGATATTGCTAGGGTTTCTATTTGTCAATATTTATTTTTATGGTTTCGTCTGCCCACGTGACCAAATAGAAAGATAGAGATCAAAGTAATACAGAGAAGAATTAATCAAATCAAATGAATTTAATTTACTCTTGCATAAGAAATTCGTTAAATAACCAACTAAAATATAAAATGATATTACTATGGCTTAGGTAATTAGTTTTAAGTGACTTGTCACTCGTAATGCAGCTGCTATATTGAATTAAATATACTCTACTGAGACGTTTTGGTAAAAAATGTAGATACGAAGAATGTACAAAAAACTTAAAATAAATTAATTAAAGCGTTGGTTTCTCCTTCTAGCCATAAATATATTCTTATGTTTGCGTGAGAGAGAGAGAGAGAGAGAGAGAGAAAGAGAGACAATAAGTGATATGAAGTGTAGATTCATACTCTGTCTACATCTTTGTTGTTTTAACCAAACATATCTTATTTCATAACATCACATGCTTTGTATAGTACTCGATAGTCTAATCTTGCTAAGTTTGTATTTGAAGTGCACTTACGGAGTAGTTTACGGCCAAAGAGATAACGAGACTTTTCGCATCGACCGATTTCTTTTACATATATACTATCTTGATATTGAACAAACAAATGATTGATATAGAACAATGCTGTAGGTAATATTTATTTAAATGGGAGTAAAGTATTAATAGAAAAGCTTAATCCCTAAGATGATAAAGTATAATTGGATTTCTACAGGTTCAAATTTCAATAACAACGGGACATCATTAAAGCGCTTGTATCATTGCATCATTGTCAGGTCATTAGCGAACACTTCTGTTGTTGTGTTAAAATCATTGTGTTATTTAAATAATACAATATTTTTTAAGAACGAACTTTTATATAATTTTGAGAATTCCGCACCACTATTTACCAAATTAACGAATAGTCTATTAAAATATCAAATTATTCTTCTAACAGACAAGCTACCAAAAAAAACAAAATCTGCTTAAAAATATTAAGAACTAGATGGTATAAGATTACTCACAATTTAATTCGGTTCAAGTCTGATGGTTATATTGAAAGCTGGTCAGTTCAAATAACAAATGGAGGTTAACATACAAAAATGGTCTACAATCAAAATGAATTTAAGGTCTACAACAGGTCTACAATAACGACAATTTATACTATTTACTCTTATGTACAACTTCAAAGAACTTTGAGAAATCTTTGTACGTCACTAAACTATTAAGTTATATAATTACTAAATTACAATTATTAATTGTTAATTAATCTAACCGCTACAACCACTGTTAAATACCTCATGTTCAGCGTAGTTCTGAGTTGAGTCGAGTGAATGAGTCGTAGACATTAATAAATTAGTCTCTTGAGACTCCTACGGCTGCTGCTCGTATCAATGGTTTTAGTATTGAGATACTTATCTGATTAGTGGTTACAATATTGATCAAACTATTTTATAGGTAGTAAATGTAGTTATATTGTTGTTAACTAGATGGCGTTAGTGTTTTGAAAGTAGATTGATCTATGTTTGTCGCATGTCATTTTTTACGCACTGTAGAAGCTCTTTTAGATAATATTCTTTTCAGTTAATAAAACATTGTTATTTAAAATATTTAGGTTTTGTAGAAAATATTGGAACTTCCATACTGATATTTATCTTTCATATATTATTAAAAATATTTCTTGAGCAAGTAGATTTTTTTTTGTCTGCACCTATAACGGCGATATCGCTAACAAAAATGGTTACCATAATTGAGATTTTTAAACTCCTAATAAGGTCCATGCTACGGTTTAAGAAATGTAATACCTAATAAGGACCAAAGATTAAGACTGTAAAAAATTACTGATTAATATTATATTGTGATTTTCTTTACTAGATTAAAAAATTGTGCTATACTACATTTTACTAAAACATATTTACATTTTTAAGACTATAAATGCCACGACACCAATTTCTTTGAATTTCTATTTAATTTTTTGAAATTTGTGAACTTAATAGTAATTGATTTCATTGCTTTCTTATGACTAATTTTCTGATATACAACACCTAAAATCTTGAAGTTAAATTATGGACCTTATAAAGAACCGTAGTGCTCAATAGGAACCAGAGAGAAACTTATAAAAACTTTTGTTATAAGTAACTGCCAGTTAAGGCTTTGTTTTTTTGTAAAATATTTTGTCTTAAAATATTAATATTTTATCTGATACTAATGTTATATAAATTACTATACATCTAAAAATTGAATTATAAAGATTTTCAAAAACCCGGGCGTTATTAGATGCTAAAAGCATTTACTTTTTTTATTTATTTCTCTCGTTCCTACAGAATTAAAATAAAAGTAATTTATGTCTGTATGTAAAGTGTAAATAGTTTTATTTAAATCTGAAGACACTTTCAAAAGTCTCAGAAAAAATTGGACCTTTATTTTCTTAATATTAAAGGGAATCGATGTTAATGACTACGTAGTATGCATTGTTTAGTGTTATATCGGTTTTAATAAATTGCTCGCTTTACCGCGGACTAGAGTAATAAAATAATTTTATATGACCGTTGTTTTACGACTTCTACCTTTTAAGCTATTGGCTTTTAATAGAAGGTTATTTGCGTAATAATTTTATATAAGGACCCGCTACATTTAATAAATTAAAAAATAATTGCTAATACTATTTTAACTGTTGTTTTACGGTATTTTAACACAGATTTCATTTATGAAAATATAAATTACCGTTTTAAAGTTAATAGAACCACGGTATTAGTTTTCTATAATTATTATTATTCCCAAACATTATAATTATCTCGTTTAACCTACTACCACAAGAGTACATTGAGAAGACGCTTGTGGAAGAAAAATGTGAAGTCTAAGAGCGACCCACTTTTTCTCTCATTATAATACCCTTAGATGTAGGTAGGTACTTAATATTACAAATGACGCTAGTTCTCTTTGAACTTGTCTACAAAAATATTGCAATATGTACAGTAATAATAACAGATGCTTTAGTTTAATATGGATGGAAAATTAAGCAAAAGAACAATTTAGTAATTTTGTTGTTATGTTTAAATAAATATATTAAAGTTGCTTTTATTATATAACCTATAGAATTAGTCTTTCATTTAGTATTCTATGAATTAAGAATGTACCATAAATCTAATATAATCTTAAAGGCTTTATTTAAAAACTGATTCTCTATTCTCAAATGAAGGTTAATAAAAACTGCATTCACACTGTATTGGTAAAAAACTATCCAAAATTTCTTCCAATTTCGTCCACCGCGGTGCTCTCAGCAGCACTGAATTAGTAATACTACCATTCATGGTAGGTTGACTCCGTGTGGATTTAAAAATGAAAATCGCTTTTGAAAATAACTAATAAACTCACACATCACTTATTTGAGCGTTTGAACACGACGTTACGGGAAAGTATTTTTTTAGTTAAAAATATTATAAACAATATTAAGTAGGATATATATAGATTATAAGACATTATAACTCTTAGCTGAAGCTGAGCTGAAAATTAATTACGATAAATAACTTCGTAACAACGTAATTACTTTTGTTTCAGCTACATATTGTATTAATAAGTTTAAATACTACTATACTTTTGCATATCAATCAAATATGTACTGTTATTATAAAGAGTTTTATTTCAATTAGCTGTACAGGTAGGGTTGTCAAAAGTTTCATGTCAGTGTACACCTTGTGCAGGGTTGATGATGGATGTACTTGTTATTGTTCAACCCTAGTCTACGTTGTGGTATGATGTAACTAGTTGACTTCGGTTTTCGGAATAGGCTGTGAAAATTGATGTTTATTTGTTGCGATTTACTTTCCTATATAAGAATAATGCACTTTTTGTTTAAAACAAACTCAATAGATAAACAAAATTATCAGAAAAGAAGAAAGAACAATTAATATTTGACTTTACTCTTGCCTTCAGAAATAATCAATTTTTATTTTTATGGTCATAATAAGTGTCTTCTTCATATTTAAATATTAAGAAATATGAATGTTTTTACTTTAAGTTTTTAAAAAGATTTGTATTATTATTTTAGGTTCAAACTTGTTAATACTATTGATATAAAATGTTACTGATTCTAAAGTTTCTGTTTCAGAAGTTTCATCGTCTTGAAGCTTGGTCAGTAAAGAGTATTAATAATGTTCAATTCGAGGGGAAACAAAGTATTTGGGGATCAGCACTTAATGTTAAACATTTGTAACCAAGTTGAATTCATCATTTTATTTGTTCCTATAATGGCTTGTCTTATATTATATATTTCAACTTTTAAAACTGTTTTATTTAATTTTTATTACAAATTACATACCTAGAAGTTTAATATTGAAATTATATAAATATATTAGCGGGTCTTGATGATGTTATCTTGACATTTCAATATTTTTCTCCAGAAATATTTTCAATCCAAACAAAACCGAATCGCTATTGTCACAATATTAGCAGTTAAAAAATCCGTGCCCGCAGGGGGACACGCGTGGGTAGACCTCGTATGTAACTTGTTTAAAATATAACTCACTACCTAAGAATAACACATGATGCCATTGTTTACATCAAAATTTTTCAAGAAAAAAGCAGTTTTTATTTTTTTTTCTCGGAAAAGGTATATTTTTTGGAAATACTTTTGGTACTTAAATTTAGAGTAAAAAATAACCTTTCTATTAAAAATATTTGCGAGGAGGGAATATTTACCAGTAAAAAGTTGTCGTGGTTTTACCTATCTTAAATTTTCAAGCTAAAAGTGGTTTTTATTTTTCTTCTCGGAAACGGTACCTTTTACGGAAAAACTTTTGGTACTTAAATTTAGAGTAAAAAATAACCTTTCTATTAAAAATACTTGTAATGTAAGAATGCTAACCAGAAAAAAGTTATGATTTTTTTTCCAAAAATTTTTGGTTTTTTTACCCCCACCCCTAAGTTATTGAAGTTAGGTTTTCAGTTTATCTACATAAGTTATAGGTATTTATCTAATCATATCATATCATAATAATCATATCATAATCATATGATATAAACGCAAATGATCTTCTTTGTATAGGGAAAAAGTTATGGTCGAAAAACTGAAATCAGAAAAAGTGAGGCCCTAGCGCCCCCTGTAGCCAGATTTCTCTGGTTAACGAACTCGACCTTCAATTTTAGATGGTTGATTTTTGTGCAAAGTTTGAAAGCGATCCGAGCGTAACTGCGGCCGCTATCGTGCTGACAATAGTCGAATCTGGACGCACGCACGCATATATATATATATATATATAAACTTTTTGACCAATGGTCATTTCGGACTCAGGGGATCACAAGAAGACCTTCTGTGAAGAAATTTTTCCAAAATTCGAAAGTCGGGTACAAATGAATGGGTAGACCGAATTCTTCGAGGTCTACCAAATAGTTAAGAGAATTCCAAATGTATTATGATACTTACAGACTATACAAATATATAAAAAGATAATTTATCTTGAAATAATATATAGATAAGTTATAAGAGATTTTATAAGAATTACTACTATTTAAAAAAATTATAAATTATTTCAAAGGTTCTTGTACAGGATATAGATAATTAGAAAGATATATCATAATAATAACAATGGTTATATATTAAAAGTAATATGTCAAAAATACCTTTAACAATTATAAATAAATATATAAAAAAAAACAAAAGAATTAATTTGTCTTCAATAGACAAATTTAGCAAAGTTATAAAACGATCTCGTGTTTTTTTGGTATCTAAAGATGTAAAGGTGGTTGAAGCAAAACCAATAATCGATGGTAAAGTTTATGAATCCATGATACAACTAAGTTTCAGCCAAACTCTGATAAGCCTGTCTTTTACAACTACTGCAACCTTAACAGACGCACCAAACCAAAGCCGTGATCTACCACCACGCTTGGGTACCACAATGCTTGGTATAGCTGCATACACTGTAGTGCTTGCAATAGCTGCATACACTGTAGTATTTCGTCAGAGACAGCCGCAGCGCAATCACTGGGAACAAGAGACGGGAAACAAACAGCCTCCCTGTGGAGGATGCAAAAAGGACCGCATTCCACCCCAATTCGTTGACTTGTAGTTTCAACCGCGTTGGGTTGCAGGTGTTGTGCGAGACGGATGTTAAATAAGAATTACACTGCATACCAGGCAATAATCAGAGGACCCTAGGGGCACCTCAACAGTCACTTGCTACTTTCCAGAATGTTTATACTACAGAAAGTATAACATAGAGACATGGCTGTTCATGTCCGATAGACGAGTTTGCGTATTAACAAACTGGGATAGAACAAAGTTAAAAACAAATCTACCCGAGTAGTCGGTTGCACTTAACGCTACCTATTCGGCATTGTGGCCGTAAAAGTCATGGCCCAAAAGTTCATCCGTTTCTCAATTATTACAATGGGATTTGTAGAGGATCGTGTAGACTCTGACATTATTGCACTTGTATATGCGCAGCCAGAGTACAGGCAGCTCCCGGACCTTCAAAATTCTGAAGGCAAAGGTATCCGATATCCTTCCTTACGAAGTCGATCCATATTGATCAAACAATAATAAATTGTGGCCATTACTTAAACATTACATTACAGTCAGGAAAAGAAAATCAATATCTTAATTCTCGACAAAGCGTTATACAAAAGCATTACATTGCTAGTTAACGTTCTAATATAATGGAATAATCAGAATACATTAAGCGGACACTTTTAAATTTTTTTTCTTTAGGGGTAAATAAGATGACTTTAAATTTAAATTCACTATTTCTACTCCAAAGTACGCAGCGGCGTTAAAATTACAAACTTTATTTTCAACAATTTACGCGGTCTGAACTCTTCTTAACTGTAACGTGAGATGCATTGAGATATTCATATTTCATTTAAAATGCCAACAGGGTTGTGTTTTCTTACCTCATCTTACGTGGATTTGATAGTTTATTTTTCCTCAGATTTACTGAGAAAATATTATAAATAATTTTTGTTAAATTTATTTCCAGAAGCAACACTTGAAACTTTAACTTGCTTAAATTTCTCCAACCGAGAAATATTTATAAATATTAGTTTTAAGAATTCCAATTGAATGATTACTTTTTAATGAATTCTGCCATTTCTGATTTCATGTTAAAATTCATGTATATCTTGTGGATATTGAACACAACATTACTATATTTATATTTCACCTGTGATTGGTATTGTTGTATAATAAAGTTATCTTGAATTGAATCTATATACGTACATAACAAAATTTCATATTTTAATTCTGTATTTTATTGAATATACATATATGATTAATAAATTTAATTTATGATTCATTAACTTGCCTAACTGTTAGGGTTGTTACAACCTGCTCCTATATTTTTTACCAAAACTTGAACTGTATTCTCCAACTGATAATCAAACTTGTTAATACTATTGATATAAGAAGTTGATTTCTAATTTTCTGTTTTGGAAGTTTCACCATCTTGCAACTTAGTCAGAAACGTCTATTAATAATGTTCAATGCGAGAGAATAACAGTTTTAAAAATTTGTGACCGAGACTTTAAAATATTGTTATTCCAGATGCAGTCGCTTTGCTGTAACTCTAACTAGTGTCAATATAATAACAAAATCGATAATATTACTTTTCAGTTATTTGTATGTCAATATATATAGAAAATTCTGCTTTGGTAAAAACGTTATATATAGAAGGTAAAAAATTTGGTTTCTTCATTGAATTTTAAAATAACAACATTTTAGAAGGTATGGTTTTTATTAAGGTAAGTCAAGTCGAGGCCTCTTGTAAATTTTTATAAGTATTAATCATTCTTTATCTCTGACTTTTCTTGGCTTGAATAATTTAACATATATGGTAGATTCTTAAAATAATAGGGTTACGGTGCCACTACTTCTTAAGCCCCTTATTTCAAAATTAACTTTGATAGTTATAACTGTTTATTGTAACTTGGCTTTAAATAGTACATAAAGTAATATAAAGTAGTTTGACAAATCATATTCAAGAGCTCCTATACAAAATAAAAGTTATTGATTAACCTCGAGAAGCTTTGAGTTAAGTAAGTTTAGTATATAGTTAGGAATACCATTCATCATAGTCTAACACAGTCGATAGTATTTCGACATCCCTATAAACACAAGCAATTATATTATTTAATATTAGTTTAATATAAATATAATTAATAAATCATTTTTCTGGAATTATAAAAAAAATTTATACCTATCAAATAGAGTGCAGAAATGAATAAAATACGGTATCAACCAAAGATCCAAAAAAAACAAATTTTAAAAATGCTTTTATATTAAATTACAATTTAGGTTCAGATGACGACTGCTTCATCGATATTAGACGATAAGAGTAGCAATTATATTTAAGATTAACTTTAAATAAATTACATATTACAAGATATATGAATCAAGGTTTACGTTTGGCCATTGTTACAATTCTTGGACACTGATATGAAGCACCATAGCTTGGTCTGTAATTATTGCGATGCATATGAACGTAATAACTGCATTTTTTTTTAATTTTCATAAATTTCAAGTCATTAACATTACAGAGTTGTAAAATCTATCTCTTATAAATCGCTCCTCACAATCGTCTGATGACTAACTTCATTTCCTTACGAACTCAACTTCTCTACAAAGGACAGTGTCTGATTGATGATAGTTTGATTAAGATCATTTATCAAGTGTAATAGTGATTCAGTGTTGTGAGTCTAATGGAAGGTTAGAGGACAATGATCTTGTCATTTGAGATCATTTTATGAAAATGTAACAACTTAACTTTAAATGTATTTTGTTTCTATTATATATTATCTGGATTTAATCTGTTCTTAACATTCAATACATTAAATAAAGCGACCATATAGTAAATGAACATGAGTATAATTTAATAACAGTGTGAAATTTGATTTTCACTTATAATTTTTAATTCTAACCTACAGTCTGTTATTATTGCTATTACGTTTTATTTAATTAGTATATTAATCATAATAATATGCTCTGATCTGCTTCTACCAGATGTCATATATGGTTACTTAAAGTGTGATGAAGGAAGAAATAAGAATAACTTTTATAAAACTAATAATATAATTGCAGTAAAATATTTCATCAGATATTAACATTAAAAAATTCTAAGAATCCCAACTTTTTTGATGAACTTCAGGTTTATTATTGTTGTAATTAATTTCATATTAGCTACGCTTATATTATGTTCTCATGACGTCATTACGTTTTCATAAGACAATTTTTCATAAACAATTTCTGCCGGCGTCTAAAATAAGTAATATTTAATGTCTTAATTTAGAGGTATAGTTCATACCATTATACAATGGTTATGTATTGTATGTTATGTTATATATGTTATGTATTGTATTGAAATCTGTTATTAGAACACCTATTATTCAACGATAAGAAAATATACAATTAATCTAATAAAAGAATAATTTTTTTGAGGTTCAGATATTAATTTAAAAACTAGATCTCACATTTCACTCTAATGAGGAATAAAAAACAGCGTTTTTTTAATGATCGTTTTACTCCGATATTTTTGATTTGATTGTTCGTCTATAAAAGTTCCACACCATTCTACTTTTATGGTTATGAATTTAAATTTGAAATGATGAAATGGACCATTAGCTAATTGTGATTTTTTTGTTTTGTGTCACATGTCGCCGTCGGCGAATAAAATATTGTTCGAATTTTAAGTTGAATTTTATGTGGAATCAACGTCACTGCGGTAGCATTTTTCTAAGGATATTTTTTTTATCCATTTAACATCTATCTACTGAGATACCCGGCGGTAGATAGTTTGCAGCTGAACTACGGGTCAGCTGCTAAGATCAGGGTACTACGGGACCCCGGTACCTAAGCCCTCCGGCAGCGACGCATGCGCTTGCGCGTCTAAACTGCCGGGTTACCGGTTTTGGTGTTGGATTCGTAGTGGTAATGTGGTTAGCTGAAGAGGTTCGGCGCTGTTCGTCTGGGTTCCCACAGTTGTCGGGGGCTCGTCGGATCTCGTGCGCAGCGAGAGGTAATTGACCAGCCTAAGGCGAAGGGCTGCTGCGGTCTTTTACTTCGGGGCTTGGAACGGTCCATAAGCAGAGATCCCTTCGGGGGTCCCTGCAGTTCGGGTAGCCTCCTGCTTAGAGGTTAGATGGATGAGCTAGCATCTATCCGGTCACCCGACTGTAGTATAGGGTAGACTTGCGGCCCGATCGCCTGTCGGGAAGTGAGCGTGCCCTACAGCTCCGGCACCAGCAGGAAACTGGTAGTTAGCCTCTCTGACGATCTCAGCAAGTTATTGCTAGTGTGAGAAATCACACGGGAAGTGAGCGAGCCGTACAGCTCCGGCACCAGCTAGGAAACTGGTAGTTGGCCTCTCTGACGATCTCAGCAAGTTATTGCTAGTGTGAAAAATCACACGGGAAGTGAGCGAGCCGTACAGCTCCGGAACCTTTCATGGAGAAAAGGTAGCAGGGTGGTTGCGATTGGACTTGTCTATGACCGATAGCCTTGCGAGCTTACTAGGCTTAATAGTGCCGTTGTCGGATGACTTCGGGGGTCAGATCTGCCGTAACAAGGATCCATGTGACCGGGGTAAACCTGGACCACATGAATAGCGGCTCAACCTTTATAACCAGAGGGTTGGTGGGGTTGAGATGCTATAAACATAATCATTAGGGCAGAAGTAGTAGGCGAAGGAGGCAAGGGCGACTATCCATTTAACATTTGAATGCATTTTTTTAGTTTATAAATTCTATAAAATAAGAAGAATGATTATCTATATCTAAAATGACTTAATGAATGAGTGAGTAATTCAACTTCACTTATTATGTAGTAATATTTTAAACTCACAGTACGTGGTACAACCAACAATATAGTATGGAGGTTATGTTTCTTTTGTAGTTATAGTTTAAACAATGAACACACTCATTGTAATATTGACTTTATATTTAAACTATTAAGTCTCCTGCAGAAGATACCAAATAATAATTACTCTCAATAGGATGTTTACCAATAGTTTAATAATGCGATTATTCGTTGAGTTTTATTGATTTTCTTCACTTCAAATATAATATATATAAAATACAAATTTGGTAGAAAAGTATATATTTATTTTATTGTAATGAAGTCTTAAAAGAAATACGTTTTCTGATAATTCAAAAAATAATTAAAGTTTCATTTCAAATATATAAATTATATGAAAATTTGTAAGAAGGATGTAATTTTCTGCTTGTTTTTAAAATAATATTTGACACAAATCAGAACGATTTATAAATGAAATGAAATGCAATGTATCATAACCCAAGACGTACTCAGCTCTGAATTATTCATAAACAGTAACCAAGCACGACTTGGATCTTGAGCTTGAAAGATGTTGAAGGTATTCAGTCAGACGTGATGGATTTCAACACTTTACGTCCTGACATTTTCAAGAAAAGTCTTACCGGCTATCTTTCGAATTTTAAAAATTTTGAACGAAATTAATATAAAACTATTAGCTCATCACCTACCTCAAATTCCACACAATTAGAATACCTTCTCATTGAAGTAGTACTTCATCACTCAAGATTACTTCTTGGCGTTATGTACAGCCCCTCCTCCACTATTGACTACTTCAATGACCTTGAATTACTATTGCATAATTTCTTACCTTCTTATGAGCATGCTGTTATCATGGGTGACCTAAATACATGTCTTGTTAAAAATAACTATAGATCTAATAAACTCAAATCTTTACTTGACTCCTTCAATATTTCTATTCTTCCTCTTTCTGAAACACATTTTTCACCGCACTCTGAACCATCTCTTCTCGACTTAATTATGGTCTTTACATCCAACAACGTGCTATCTCACGGGCAACTAAATTCTCCTTTCTCATATCATGATCTTTTATTTCTCCGTTACAATCTTTCTACTCCCAAACGCAAAGGTAAGGTTATTCTGAGGCGTAATTTCAAATCGATAAATTGGGCCAATTTACTTTCTGACGCTAGAAACATTGATTGGTCCAGTGTATTTAACGCTCCTACAATAGACTTGAAAGTAGAATTATTTAACTCTTTTATCACGTGCTTATATGATTCCCATGCCCCCATCAAAAAGATCAAAGTTAAGCACTATCCTGCACCGTGGCTAACCGCCGATATAAAGAGCGAGATGAACAAACGCAATAAAGCCAAGTCACGTTACAAGAAGTTCCCAAATAATGATAACTTTGCTACTTATAAAAAGTTGCGCAATCGTTGCAATAGATTGTGTAGAGACGCCAAACGCCGTTATATTTTCTCTTGTGCTAATAAGTCTACTCCTCCACAATTGTGGAGATTTTTTCAGTCACTAGGTGTGGGTAAATCTCGGCCTTCTTCAAATACTTATATTAATTTAAATTCTCTTAATAATTATTTTTCGACACCGCCACTTATTATAGATAATGTAAAAAAAACCTCAGTTCTTACTAAATTAAATAATATCACTCCACCTATCTGTGACAGTTTTACCTTCGCTGAAGTTACGGAGTGTGATGTTAAGACAGCTATAGTTAGTATCAGTTCCCGAGCAGTGGGTGAGGACAACATTAGTCGAGACATGTTAATTCCGCTTCTTGACATTATACTGGCTGTTATAACACACATTTTAAACTTTTCGTTAACAACCAATTCCTTTCCTTCTCCTTGGAAATTAGCACATATACTTCCTCTACCTAAAAACAATAATCCAAGTTCTCTCTCCCACTTTCGTCCGATATCTATACTTCCTTTCTTATCCAAAGTCCTAGAAAGCGTTATATCCAAACAACTAACATCTTTTTTAAACATTAACAAGCTCCTTAGTCCTTTCCAATCCGGTTTTCGTACTGCACACAGCACATCCTCCGCCTTGCTTAAGGTTACTGAGGATATCAGATACGCTATGGACAACCAAAACCTTACTATCCTTGTTCTATTAGATTTTAGTAATGCTTTCAACACTGTGGATTTTGATATATTGCTAGGGATCATGCGCAGTCTTAACATATCTCCACCCGTAATTGAATGGTTTCGTACTTACCTGTATGGACGTCGACAGATTACCTGTTCTGATGATTCGTCTTCTGAATGGGCTGAACTCTCTGCTGGCGTTCCTCAGGGCGGCGTTTTATCTCCTCTACTTTTCTCCATTTTTATTAATGAAATCACAAAAATTCTTTCATGTTCCTACCATCTATATGCTGACGATTTGCAACTTTATAGACATTCATCATTTGAAGATTTAAATATAAATATTAATCAGATTAATTATAACTTAAATTTAATAAAGGAATGGACTGCGTCTTTTGGGCTTCTTGTGAATCCCAAGAAATCGCAAGCCATTATTATAGGTAGTAGACATTTTAGAAATAAGATTATTATTAATAACCTCACTAATATTTTATACGATGAATCAATTATACCTTTTTCTGATGAAGTTAAGAATTTAGGATTGACATTTGACAAATTTTTATCGTGGACTGCGCAAGTTAATGATATCAGCAAGCGCATTTACATGTCTATTCACTCTCTGAAACGTTTACAGAATTTCCTACCAATGCGTACTAAAATCCTCCTAGCGCAATCTCTTTTATTACCCCTTCTCGACTATGCTGACGTTTGCTATCTGGATTTATCTGAGGAGCTGCTTAACAAATTAGATCGCCTTCAAAACTTGTGTATCCGCTTTATTTTTGGATTACGCAAGTTTGACCATGTTTCAGTCTTCCGACATCAGCTTAAGTGGCTCCCAATCCGCCTTCGCCGGAATATGCACGTCCTAACCGCGCTGTATAATCTCTTCTCCAACTCAGCTCCCTCCTATCTTCATCAACGGTTCCATCTTGCAATTCCTAGTAGTCGTCCTAAACGCTCCTGTGTTATAGTAAAAACCTTTGATATTCCCTCTTATAAATCGCACTTTTATTCCAAATCTTTTACTATACAAGCAGCGCGGTTATGGAATTCCTTACCAACCAGTATAACATCCAGTCGTTCTGTCTTGGCATTTAAACGTAAATTAAAGCACTACTATCTCTCACACGATTAAATTATAATGTACAATAGATATATGTATTTCTATATGTTATTATTATATGTATGTACTTCTTAATTTATGTAGGTATAAATGTATATGTATGTATCTAATTTTATATAGTATTATTATATGTATGTTCTTTTTAATTTATGTAGGCATAAATGTATATGTATGTATCATATTTTATATAGTATTATTATTATGTATATTATTATAACATACCTATGTACCATTCTCTGCCCTCTTAAACCTTCTGTCCAACACTCTAAGGGTAGCTGGAAGAGATCTCTTTGTAGAGATAAGTTAATCCTATGTGTATGTCTTTTATAATTGTCTTTTTTCTTGTAATTTTTTTTTTTTATGGTGCATAAATAAATAAATAAATAAATAAATAAATAAAATATATTTTACTCGTATATCAGGACCGGTGGCACTTTTTTTTCATACAGTTTAATAAACAGATTTAAATAATGTATTATAGTTCAAATCCAATGTATGTATTTCTGTCAATACAAACGGGAGGAATGCTTATAATTATTAAAAGTACATTTCCATTATATTTAGACACATTTGAACTGTTAAAGTCAAAAGCATGACGTACACTAAAATCAAAACGCATAAAACAATAAAACGTCTCTTATTTTTCAATATTACACAAAGAAAATCTAACCCAAAATAAATTATATTTAAAGATAAATAAATCAACTCATTTAAACTATAATATATAACAATAATATTTTAACGTATATATTTATATATATAATATATTTTGCACGTCTCAAGGAGATACAATCTTTACAAATCTCTTATTTGTTTTTGATAATAAATCCGTTACGTGAGAACTTTACAATGCGAATAAATACTTTGCTTTGTGCAATAAGATCTTGTTTTTTATTTATTACCTTTAAATTAAATTTATCTAAAACTTAACTCATCTTTATTTGTCCTATCTTTTTTTTTATTTAATTTATTATATAGAAATTTATTTTCATAGCTGTTACGCAAGCCTCAAATCTATATAATAAGCACCAACTCCACTCAATTTTCCACGGTAAAAGTGAAGAACATATGTTGAATGAAAACAAACCCGAGCGCGTTACAAGATCGATGTGAAACTGGCTAGAAACTACTGGCTCTACAGGCATTCTTGGATCAATCACTGGAATCAACTTTCCTTATAATAAGTGTTTTTGTAACTTAGTTAAATAATTTTATAAAAAAATTGGCTTTAATTGCAACCTTCGCTGCCGCCAAAACATAATTTACCTTTATGTATTTTAAGTGGTTTCATTAAAACAAAACAAAACAACAAAACAGTAAAATTAAACAGGTGATTTCTACACCTAATAAAAATATAATAAACTTAATAAGAATTATGAAGCATTTCATCGATAAGTACTTCAAGAAAACCTTAATTTGTTCATATATTAATAATTCTTGTATGGTACAATAATTACCTATTTTTTATACTGCTACTTAATAATAACCATGTAAAAAAGTTCTCGTTCACTTTGATGTCGCCGAATACAAAGGAACTTGATTCAAAAGAAGGCTTTATTAAAAGCGTTCGAGTTGATAAACTTGCTAACTGCTAATACCTGAATAAATATTTGTATCATGTTATCATGTTATTTCAAAGCTAGTTAAATTATACAAAAATATTATTTTCAGGTTTATATTTGTTCCAAGAACCGAGGCTCCTTTGGTTTCGCTTTAAGCTGGGGTTAACAAGAGTATTCTTGTTGGCCGTTTACGCGCCAGTATTCTCAGCTCCAGTGAGCGAGCTCGAGGAGTGTCAGGGATGTTCTAAGTAGTGTCAGAGATAATGAAAAGTTGATAGCATATGGAGATATGAATAGATGGGTTGGAACCGCGCGAAGTGGTTACGAAAGCGTACTAGTACTGTGATAAGAGAGTAAATGAGGCTGGAAAGCTTATTTTGGAATTTTGTAAGGAGACAAATTTGTTTGTGGCAAATACGATGTTTAATCACAAACGAATTCACATGGACACATGGGAGCGAGCGGAAGAAAGAAGTGTGATTAATTTATTCCTAGTGGATCAGCGTATTCGAAGCCAAGTTATGGATACGCGAGTATTTAGGGGTGCTGATCTGGGAACGGACCATTATCTAGTAGTTGTTAGAATAAGAGGTCTGTTTGCAGGTTGGCGCAGCCGCACGACGTGTCCAAGCTTGGCGTCGAACTATCGCATAAGAAGCTGGAAGCTTCAAGATCCACTGATCAGAGAGGAATATCAAGAAAGGGTTTCTAAGAAGCTTGAAAGCTGTGATTCTGGAAATGAATGTGTTGAAGTATGCTGGCAGAACCTTAAGAATGGTATGGTGAAGGTAGCGACAGAGGTATCTGGTAAAAGGAAAAGAGGTTTTAGTAAAAAGCGCGATGAATGAATGAATGCCTCGGCCTTTAGTACCAGCGAAACGCTGAGTCCGGATGTAACCGATGGTGAAATCAGTTTAAAAGAAGTGGAGAGTGCGATTTGAATCCTGAAATGTGGTAAAGCTGCGGGGGCAGGTGAAGTTACTGCCGAGATGAAATATGGTGGGCCACGCGTCTGGGACTTGTTCTGATTTTAGTGCAATTTATGCTGGAAATCAGGGGAGGTCCCAGGCGATTGGCGAGGTGCAGTCATCGTACCTTTGTATAAAGGCGAAGGTTCGTAGATAGACTGTGACATGGGAGTGAAAGTAGGTGACCTTAAGGTCAATTGTTTGCTATATGCAGATGATTCAGTGCTCATTGCATCTTTAGAATGCAATTTGCAGGCATTGGTCATCACTCTGAAAGATAGGTGTGAAATTAATGGTCTAAACCTGAATGTAGATAAGACGAAGATTCTGAAGTTTGTAAGAAATGAAAAAAGAACAGAATGTAAGATCAACGTGAATGGTAAGATAATAGAACAAGTGAATGAAGTGGTATATTTGGGAAGTATGTTTAGCAGAGATGGAAGATACGAAATGGATGTAGAAAGGCGTATTGCTGCCGGTAACAGAGTCAATGGTGCTTTGGTGTAGCCGGCATTGTTGAGACGGCAAAACGTCAGCATAATTGCACGTTTGGTTGTATACAATACGGTTTTGCTACCGCCGCTGTTATACGGCAGCCAAACGTGGGTAAAGCAGAAGAAGAATGTAAGAAAGATGAATAGTGTGGAGATGCGATCTCTTCGCCGAATTTGCAGAGTCAGTTGAGCTGACCGAATCCGTAATGAAGAGATCCACAGAATGGCAGGTACTAGCGAAGATGTCGCAGTGAGAATGAAGAAGAACGTGCTCAGGTGGTTTGGGCACGTCGAACGAATGAGTGATGAAAGAACGGTAAAAAAGATTTATACAGGAAAAGTGAGCGGTAAGAGAGACAAGGAGAGACCTCGAGTGACCTTCGAAAACACAGTAGCTATGATACTGGAGGAAGGTCACGTAAAAAGCAAGAGGACCCCTCGTAAGGCATGTATGAAGAGGTTGATGTCTGTGGTCGAGGCGAAAGAGGTATGCAGGGACCGTATCGTTCGGCGCTCCGTTGTCTCTGGCTTACCCACAAGGGATATGGCGTGAAGATAAGTTAAGTTAATAAAGTGACACCCCCTCCGTAGAGACGGTTTTTACTTTATTATATATTGTTAGCATGCTACATTTTTAAACTGATAATGTACATCTGCATCCTAATGTATTTATAACAGCAAAAAATAATAGCATTTATATTGTATTAAAAGAAATGTGTCAAGAATAACTGTTAAAATTATTTAAAAGTAAATAAAAGAATTCAACGTAATTTGTCTACAATAGATAAATTTATCAAAGATATACCATATAACGATCTACTGTTTTTCTTTATCTAAAATATCGAGGCAGTTGAAGCAAAACCACTAATCGATGGTAAAGTTTCTAAACCGTAAGTTACGGGGTCTTGTAATCTGTCTCAGAAAGACCATTAATATTGTTTAACATAAGGTGATTGAATGTACTCTACCATATTTAAATCTCTCTGAATGCTGATAGATTTGTTACTAATATATTAATATAAATATTATATAAACTTATATAATTTAACCATTCCTTACTTTCACTCATTTGTTTTATCAATTTTATTTTGTCTAATCTAAAGTCCAATTAAAATATTTTACAAAATGAAGCTTTCTTAGAAACTAAAGAACAGAAACTAGTGCAAAGTAATTTTGTTTTCCTTGCATTTTTGTTTGTATCTTAATAATATATTTTTATTGTATTCAACGAATTCTACTGAATTAATATTTTATGTATTATGAATAAATAGAATCTATTTAATTAAAGTTCTTCATTTGATTGTGTATGTAGATTCTCTCTTCTGTTTGTTATTTATTTTCAAATCATTTCTCATTGAAACTATAATAAAAGCGAACCTTCTTTAAGAGATCTTTCATAATTTGTTATAAATTAACGATTTTCACTATTAGCTAAAAATATAGCATATGCTTCATTAAAATTTATATCTTCTATTTGTTTTGATTTGCTTCCAATTCACAAACTAACAAAAGAAAAAGAGTTAGAGAAAAAAAAAAGAACGGCTTACATAAATATGTTTATAGTATTATATTTCCTAAATTAACACATACAAAGACATTACAACTAGACCGATATATATTACACAAATAATTTTAACGGGGCGAATTTCTTGACATTTTGCAAATACCTATTTCAGAGGAAAATGCTCTCGAGAAAAATATAATTATATTGAAATGTTTTCAAAATAAGCAAACAAAAATTTGCTTAATTCGAAATTAAAATTTTACAGAAATTGAAATTTTTTAATGATAACACATTGATATACTTAATTTCATGATCCGATTAACATTTATTATAGTACCTTGTTGCATATTAGAGCTGAATGGTTAGTAATTTGTACAGTTTTAAATTGTTACAATCCCTACTTCGTAATTTAACATTGTTTATTTGTCTAAAAGTTTCAAATGAGTGCTATTTATATGTAGGACTGACGTTTAGTGTTCCGTGACCAGACTATTAACATAAACAAGGGGTATCGAGTAATTGATGTCAGAACAATCTAATATTGATATATATAATATAAGATATAGACTCGTTAAGGACAGCTCGAGACATTTTTGGCCCAAAAGTGATATCGAAAAGAGGAGACATTAGCTGGTCGTCTCGTAGGATCTATCCCCAACGGATTTTTTTCTATGGGATATCTTACGGCTAAAGTTTACGATACCGTCCCAGTAACTCTTGACGAATTAAAGGATCGTATTCGCACATAAATCCAAAACATCTCAAAAGAAACATGCAAAGCTGTTAGCTGCAGCAATGCTTGAATAATGAAGGATTGCATATGGATGATGTGATTTGTAAGAAATTAATTTCCTTATTGTTTACTATCGAAAACGATAAACAATTTTAATCTACTGTATTTTTTTTAATCATCATTTCAAATATAAACGGTCTTTTTCTCCACCCTATATTTAAACTTATAACAATTGTCACTTGGTAACTTCAACATTATAAGGATCTGCTAAAACTTTAAGCCCTCACTTCAGTTATATAATTAATTGTCTTATCATTATGTAATATATCTATAACTAGGTCACGCAAGCGGGGTCATGAGCTGAGCTAACTTTTGCTTTGTGCACGGCAGGCTATTTACTACGATGTTCTTTAGCTTAGTCCTTACTGACGCTACGAGAGTGATATATCCATATGATAAGTCTATGGACAATTTTCTGGTAAATTGAAACTTTTTTCTGTAATTCGAAAACTTACCATTCTTTTAGGGTGCTTAGAGCTCAATGTTAACTACATTCTGACGAATTTATAGTCAGTTCTGCTATGTACGGGAGTAGTTACAAACTTTCTTAGATTTCAATCCACTCGTAACTCGTGCATCGAGCAGGCTCGCGCTGGTGATTCACTAATCGAACTAAATTAGTTTTGTTAATTGTTCAAGATTAGAGTTTTGTTTATTTATCCGAAATTATTAATTATCCGAAATTTTCATAAAGCAATGTAGCAATGTAGCATCAAACACCATGCCGAGTTTCGAAACTGTGGTATGCGTAGTTTCTGAGCTAGCACGTAAATTGTCCTAAACTGAATTGGTAAATTATACTGAATTTAGAATTACGATTTTTAAAAAAAATCATTTATGCTTAGCGCCTTATGCTCGCAATCGTTGTGGCGAATTTCGTTAACGTAGCTCTAATAGTTTTTAAGAACAGAGAGTTCGCATTTTTTGCGATCTGACCAGTAAAGAGCTTCGCTTCACTCAGCTCAATAAACATGTAACTAGATATCTGTTAATAATGGACACGAGCTCTCTGATAGGAAGCACATTGCTGTCAATATTAATGAATGCTATAATCTCAGCAGGTTGGTACTAGAATAGCTATTAGCGGGGTTATCTATTGAATGGAGAGTAACGAGACCATTTGTGTCGACAATTTTCGTTTATCAGTCCGTTCGTATAATTTTTGATTATTTTGAGAAATTCAAATGATACTCAACTTTTAATAATCATGAAGCTCTTAGACGATAGAGATCGATAAATAATCGCTATTAATAGTGTTAAAGTCACTAAAAGAAAACAATCTCTTAATTCTCAACCAACTATTATATATACGCGGTGCATTTCTAGTTAACGTTCTCATATAATAAAACAATCAGAATATATTAATTATTAATTTTAACAAGTTTCTCTTAAGAGGCAATTAAGATGACTTTAAATTTAAATTTACCATTACGACTCCAACGCATGCACCGCCGTTAACATTACAAACTCTACTTTCAACAATTTACGTGTTCTGAGCTCTTCTTAACGGTGCCGTGAGATGCATTGAGAAAGGATCTTTCATATTTCATGAAAATGCTAATTATATGACATTTTTGCCTTTGAAATGTGATGCAATTTTGCCTTTCTTTAAAGATTGAACCTAATAGTGATTTCCGTTATAAGATGCGGAGAAGAATCGACGAAAATTAGATGGTATAATACATATAATATATACCAGTATATAGTAAAACTGTAAGTTAACAAAAGACTGAGTATGTTTCAAACCAATGAAATGAAAACAAATATTATTCTGAATGTTGTCTTCAATTCAGGCACACACTACAAGTCCACACTCCCTTATTCAGTGAAAGTATTCTGATATCAGAAATAACAGAATATTACTTAATTTCTGACTGAGACACAAAAAAGATTTTTTATTTTGCTTCTAATTCAATACAAAAAAGAATATATATAAAGAACAAGGGTAATTGTTCCTGATATTCCAATAAATTATATGATATTACCTGGATTAACAAATAGAGAGACATTGTTAACCAATACCTTTTATAACTTTTTGTAACTAAAGCCATAAACATATACTCGTATTACAAGTACAAGTAATTTTAATGGGTCAAGTTCCTTGTTTTAAGTCTATTTTCTATTTCTATTATGTATTTACAGAAAAACTATAAATATTCCGTGTATTTAATAGCTTATTTTTATTCATTTAGTCTAAACATTTTTAAAATATTTTTTTAGACCTTTTGTGAGTTGTGGGTTTAAAGGAGACTCCTTCTAATGTTAAATTTCTAATAATCCATACACTCATAGAACAAGAAAAGAAAAGAATACAGAAAATAGATGATTTTTTTTTAATTAACCCAATCAACTCTAGCAAAAGGAATAGTAAAATAACTTATTTAAATATAAAACCTTTATTTTTAGGTTTAAGTAATTAGTTTTAGTTCCACACTTTAAGTTATTTTCCACTCTTAATGCAACTACCAATTTAAATCACAAAATGTTTTACCAAAATGTTTTAATTAAAAACGTATCAAAATCACAAGATATTTAATAAGGTTTTGTTATAATTATTACATTAACAACAGGGATAATAAAAAGATCTTAAACATTTTATACAAAATTTAATGTAAAATTTATCATCAAAAGCAAGTCTCGAAACTGTGTAACTTTAATTTGCTCAGTTTTTAAAGCAATCATTAATTATAAATGTCTGTCGCTAATTATATATATGGATATAATGTTGAGGTAAGCTAAGGTATTGAACACAATGTTATTATTTCAATATTTCAACTGTGGTTAGTGTTTTTGTGTAACAAAGACATATAGAATTGAATGTGGAAATATAGTTTACATTTCCATTTTCCATTCCATTCATGAAATGTATATTTTGTAGAATTAATTAATCAATCAAATATATACAATAGTTTATCAAAATACAGTATATAAATCAATTTGATTTAATTGTATTCAATATGGTATGATGTATCAAAGTGACTTCGTTTTTCGGAGATTACATTTTGGTACTCATTTTGATTGAATCTTCTTTATATTAATAAATAGTTGTACTTGTTGTAGAAGATGTTCTTTATTTCCTACTTAAACTTGTAACGTATTTTAGAATTGTCTTAATACTATTAATATAAAAAGGTTGTAATTAATTCAGAAGTTTCGCTGTCTTGATACTTGGTCAGAAGCAACCATTATTTATTTTCAATTCCAGGGAATACTCCGTTTTTTTTAATTAAATTATGTTAATCAATTGTCAGCAATGCTTTAAAAGATTATAATCTCATTTGCAGTCACTTTGCTGTAATTCATAATGATGCTGGCTTGATCGACTCATACAGAATATTGACATAAAATAGCTCTTACAGTTTGTTCGGACAATTAATGAGATTCGTTTTAAATGTTTTAAAAAGTAAGGTTTATATTATGGTAAATAAAGACGAGGCCTGTTATAAATGTTTAACAGTATTCATAACTTAACATATGTAACAGATTTTCAGATTTTTAAACTTATGTTGTCGTAAAGAGCCCATGACTTCTTAAACCCCTTTCACCTATTTTAATATTAACTTTGATAATTATAAAGGTTTATTATGACTTGATTTTAACATTAAATAAATTACTGGGGGCGCCAACAGACATTCAATTTCGGCTCGCTGTGCTCGCGAAATCTCGGTTGCCGTTTGTATATTGAGCGAAGCGAGCCCAGTGTATTGACACATCGTTTCCCATTGACTTCAATAGGATATCAGTTTTTTGACATATTATTAAAAAAAAAATTGTAAGGACATTTTTTAATTTTTTTTTTAAACTATTACCTAATGCGTGTCTTTTTGATTGCAAAGTTTCATAATTTTCATTCAAGTAGTTTTCGAGCCAATTCGTGACAAAGAATGTGAAAGTCTCCAGTAAAACGCTTCGCTCATTAACTTTAAATTATACATTAATAATATTAATGTGCACTGACCTGTGCTTTCACCGCCAGTCACATATGGATACGGATACTGTGATTCCGAAGTAATAAATATAATATTAATTAAACTGTAAACTGTTTGTGAAAAAAACAATCATAGTAGGAAGGGTCTTAATTTATTTACAATTTATAATCAGTAATTATATTTAAATACATCAATACATATAAAGTTATATATATTATATTTGCTCGTATGAAATGCATTTGAATCAAATATTAATAGTAATTTAAGTCCTTCACACTTTAAAGTATGAAAATAAAACTATGATCCATATGCGTTGCTTTGGAGCTATATCTACTTTCTACTATAGTGAAGGCTTGAACTAATGTCCCTGCTGATGAAGAAAAGGAGTTGCACACCTTTTGACACACTGGCAGTAGTCAAGATTGCCGCTGAGCCCGTCAACCCTTCAGAGTTGCCTAAAATGTTTGATCGGTTAAGAAAGGTTGGTTAAGTATTGATGTGGGTCTATATCTATAAAGAATTTATTCTACTACCATAATATAATGTTATTGTAAATTATCGAGTGACGGTCACTGCTTTGCATGAAAAACTAAACAAAATAACATTTTTAAAGGTTTATCTAAGAACACAATATATTTAAAATATTTAGTTTTTTTTTATGTAGTAGTATATGTAAATCCATATCACACCAGCACAGTAATATTTCAACAGTTATTGTATAAAATTAGCTTTTTCGAAGTTTTATAATTCTGTTCGTAAATCTAATATGAGCTAAGAGTAATAGAAGCTTGTTACACAATAATATTAACATAGTTAAGTATGTTATGTTCAGTTTTTACTCAAAGCTTTAAATATGTTGAAAAAGTTCTGAAGCTCTTGACTTTTGAATATTTACAGATTTGCTTACATTATGCACTCGTGACGTCATTTATTTAACAATTAGCCTCTACACTTAGATATTATATAGATATTAACATCTGTTATTAGAATATATATTATTCAATGTTAAGAACTTTACAATTTGTATTATTATTATAAGTATTCCCCGATTCAAGAGACAATTCAAAAACCAGTTCCCACAATTCATTCTAACAATAAAGAATAAAAATCAGTGTTTATTTAACAAACTTTTTATTCTGATATTTCTGATTTGATTGACCGTCTATGATGAAAGTTCTATTAGTAAAATTTTAATATTTAGACTATTCGTTGATATTTTTGTTTTTTTTTTTCATTTGGAATATAATAATATTTTAAATATATAAAATATAGATATAAAAGAAAGCATATATTTTATTTCATTATATAAAATATATATAATATGCTTTTATAACTTCATCGACGTTTTTTAAAGAAATGTATTTTCTGTTGCATTATAAGATTATTTATTAACGTAATACTTCGTCTGTTTCTAAAATGATGCAAAAGTCATAATACAAGACGTACTCAGCTACCCCGAATTATTCATAAAACATCAACCAGGCACCATTTAGAGCTTGAACTTGAAAGATGTTGAACATAAGTCACACATGATGGATTTCATAATAAAGTGTATTTTTAAAAACTTTAACACTACTATCTACCAGTTTCTTACCAACATTGAATAATAGATGATATTATAAATCCAAAGTATATTTATCTAGCAATATATAATCATAACATTTATTTATCATTTTAATTATGTCTTGGAATCTTTAATATAACGTAAACTCCGTTCGATTCATACATGCATTTTCTTATTTATACCACAATCAATTTGGTTTTGGATGTTTTTTTTGTTTTTAACATCTGACAAAATTATTCAGCTTATATATTACACATAACTGAACTGTCAAAGTAAAAGGATATCGTACTCCAAAATTAAGAAGCATGAAATTAATAAGCATTTTAAGTACGTTAACGTACAAAAACACAAACTAATCAACAAATAAGATACAATATTTATAAGTCACTTATTTGTCTGTTACATTTATTCATTGAATGAGAACTTTACAGTGAGAAGGAAAACTTTAATTCTAATTGGATCTTGTTTGTCTTTATTACGTTGATATCCATTTAATTAAAAGAACTTTGTTTTTTCACCTTTTACATTAACTACGAATGGCAAATCTAAAATGCTCAATTAAATTTTTTTCATCAAGATTCCGTGAAAAAATACAAAAATATTAATGTCTACGACTCATCCCCTGAGACTCGGAACTGAATTGATCATGAGGCATTCAATAGTGCTTGTAGCGGTTAAAATTTAATTAATTTTGTTTTATGTTGAAAAATTTGGTGGCGTAAAAAAGTTCTAAATAACTGTATACACCTCAACAGCATTTAGATTTTGGACCATATGACCATAATGTTCTTCTTGAAAATTCAATTCATAAAAACATATCAAATAATGATCTATTCAATTAAAGTAAAGTATCAATTTAGCATATTTTTATGATTACACACACACTCTCATACACATGTGTGTATGTTCTGGTTTAACAGTCTGTTCTAATTGAACAATACCTGTTTCTAATCAAGTCGCCAACTACCATAAGAAGAACTACAATTGTAATATTTTTTATATATTCACATATATCATATCAAATCCTATCAAAATCTTATTTATATAAATTAATTAATTAATTATGTTCATGAATATACAAACACATTATTAATATGTAATTAATTACTTTAAAAACTTACCAAATACATATACAATATAAAAGTCAGCAATTACATGAAAAATATATAATGACAGCTTTTGTCCTTCTCGAACAAGTCTCAAGATGGAGTGAGTACCTTACGGTACAGGAACTTCGCTACCTATAACTTTTATGTTATTTACGACTTTTAACAAACTACCGAAGATTGCCGTTAATAATTATAGAGATCCAATATTATACAAATATATAATTTAATAATAATCTTGGACCTAATTATAACATGGAACAGCGAATAAATATAATGACCTGCATTTGCATCGGACTAATGATCATGTTTATAACAAATAATATTTATGAGAATAAAAACATGATTAAATAATACAATGAAATCGTTAAACAAATATATAGTTAAAAGCATTGTTAATTATTGAGTAATTTATAATATCTATTCTTACTTCATTATTCATTTATTCATTAAATAAATAGAAATTGTAATGTTTAAAGGTATATCAATGTTGTTATATATATATATACATATATATATATATATAGTTTATTTTCTCTTCTACTTACTGTACTACTGTACTAAAACAATAAAAAAAATAGTAAAGAGTTTACTTTAAAATGGATACTTAACGGTACTAAAAGTTCATATGCCCTTTGTAAAAGTAACTTGTATTAGAAACAACTTATCGATATAAATAATTAATATTGTTATGACATCAATATAATTCGGTGGTGTAGTTTTTAATTGGTTAATCATTATACAAATCTGTTTAATGTGAGGAAATATTTTGAGTTATGTACATCGCCAGAGATTACTTAATCAATATCTAGGAATTTGTTTGAGATACATCTCCCAAAACGAGTCTTGGACTCTAATTCTGGATAAAGAGACAGAGCTGACTATGCACCAGCAATTAACATCAAATTAATTAAATATATTTATTAGATAAAAAAATATCGGATATTTAAAACTTTTTTATTTCTTTTCTCATATTATCCTACTACGTTTAATTTTGTAGCTCTTGATATTATTATCTTACCAGATAAAATTTTATGGGAGCTTAAGAGTTAAGGAACAGTTTGATATTTTAATGTTCTATTCGTTGTGGTATCCTCAAAATTATCTAAAAGTGTCAAAACCCGAACGAGTTCTTAAAAATCATTTTGTTACTTTAAGAATCATTTTGTTACCTTGTTATCAACAGATTCGTTCGCTAATGGCCGGATGGAGCTACAACAAGCGCTTTAATGATCTCCCGTTATTATTGAAATTTGAAACTATACAAAAATACTTGTAATAGAACAAACGTGAAATCATTGTTTTAGATTAAATCTAATCGCTTTAAGAATAAAGCAATTCTAAAAATATTTTATCGTATTTAAATAGATTTAATCTAAAGTTATGGTCTATATCTATTGTATGTTCAATATAAAAGTAATATATAAGTAAAATCGGTCGATACGAATGGTATCGTTATTACTTTGTACGTAAAGTACACCATGCACTTACGGGCATTCAAATACCAACTTGACAAGATAAGAGTATCGAGTACTGCAGTCGGCATTGTGATGTTTTAATATATGTTTGGTTAAAATAACAAAGCCAAATGTAGCCAGAGAACAGTTATTCTGTATAGACTACATACGTAACGGCTATTCCATCTTTTTCACGAAAAAAACTAATATTTACGTTAAAAGGAATGACCCGATACTTAAAATACCGGTTTTAGTATTTTTAATTTATTATCAATAAATATTTTACTTTATTTACAATTTGTTAAGTAAATAAAAGACAACAAAATCGAGACCAAAGAATTCAAAAAATTCAGAATGATAAAGGTAAGGGAAGAATTAAAATGATGGTAGTAGTTTCTTTAAAATACTCGTATATTGTTCAGTATACTCGTATAGACTCTAAGTTAGAATTATAGTTGTCAGGATCACAACAAACTGAAAGGTTTTTTGTGTTGTAACTTAATTGTTTGTTCATCTCTTTATAGAGCCCCTTTAGTTCTCATCCAATCTTATTTAAGTGTTTATACTAAATAAATTGATTTTACTTATTTAAGTATGATCATCAACAACATTATTTTGCATGCCAGTTGTTTTATCCTCCTTCCTTTTCTTTATCCTTCTTTAGTTTTAATTTGCAAGAGTATCGAGTATATACATACATTTACTGCTTTAACTTATACAATTCTCTACTAAGACATTTTAATTAAAAACACAACTTAATTATAAAATACTTTATAAGGTTTTATTAAATACTGTGTGAGGATTTCAGACATTCTTATACAGGTTGTAGAAAAATAGAAAGACATATCATTACGAGCACGATTACGACTTGAACCTGTGATAACTTGATTAAAATTGGTTATTATAAAAATTAGCTTTTTAGTACTTCGTAGAATTAACTTTTAATTATTTAAATTGATGAATAACATTTGGGGGAGGGACGAGGTGTTATTATGTTTTAACCCACGTCATTAGTTTGATTGATCGTTGACTGACAGAGTCATGAGTTGAATTTAATTTCTAAATTGATAATGTACTTCATTAATCCCTGATGTAAATATTATTTTGTAGAATTGAGAGCAAATTATAGCGATGATAATATAAAAAAATGTGTCAAGAATAACTTTTACAATTATTGAAAATTGTTTTTCAAAAAAGTTTTAAAAATTACATAAAAGAGTTCAAATAATTTGTCTACAATGGACCGAATTATCAAAGTTATAAAACGATCTCGTAAATTTCTTGTATCTAAAATATCGAGGCAAAACAAATAATTGATTGTAAAGTTTTTGAATCGTAAGTTACGCCTACGCCATCTTGTAATCTGTCTCAGACAGACCATTAATATTGTTTAAGATGAGGTGAGAGGACTTTTTTTAACGTATTTAACATAACTTCGTTTCTTTAACGGAAATATATATAAAAAATCTGAATTCTTATCTTAATAATATGTTTAGATATTATGATAATAGTTTTATTCTTTAGATATAATATATAATATATTTAAGCACATACCATACATACATAGTTATGTATACGCATGCATTTTTATAAAAATATAATAATATTTCAATCATATTATTCTAAAATACAAATAGTTTTGTTAAACGAGTAAAGCTCTACAAGAAACTCAAAAACAATAAGTAACTCAAAGAAATGGCAAAGTATTTTTATTTCATTATTCTTTGTATATCTTGATATAATTAAATTGTAATCAATGAGTTGTACTATTTTATTATTTTCTTATACACATAATTGTATTATATATTTCATTTGAACAGAGTATTTCCATTATAGATAATAAAGTTATTGCTTTGATTTTCTAGTAGTTTCTAGTAAGCATCTAGCGATAATATTATTGTTTTATTTTTTGTTATCCTCATTCTTATCCTTGTCTAAAACATACACACAGCGTCACTTTAGTAAATACATTAAGCTAATAACCCAATGTACTGTTTTTAGGTATATCAGATCAGTGTTTTGACAGCTGTAAATTAACATAAATGTAAAATTTAAACACGAGTTTAACATTTGTTATTGAATTAAAGTATTTATGAACCTTTTTTTTATATTCATTTTTAATTGTAGTTTAATTAAAATCATAAACAGTGCTTTTAAATATACACGAAAACTCTCTCCTCTCTTCTTCGTTATCCTAACAGGGATTAGCATCGGATTTATTTTAAATCTCATTTTTAAGTTTACAAAATAATATAATAATAAAAACCTACAGTATTTTTTTTATTTCCAAACTTTTATGATTAGTATTATTATATTTTATTTGTATATTTATAAAATGTAATATAATAATAACCGTGCATTTACTTGCGCTTCCACTTGCGTCATATTTGTATACTATTATTATTAAGTAATAAATATAATATTAATTATATATGATAACCTTTTATTATAAACAACACATTTAATGCATTTAATGTCATTTCACACTTGCTAGAATTTTGTAGAATTCCTGTTAGTAAATATAGTACGCGGCGAGAAGTAGAGGGAGATTTTTACGAAGTGATTTAAAGAAGTTTTTAATATCTTCAGTCATTACTCAAGTGACTTTAAATTTGTTGAAAAAATTCTAAAGCACATCGCTCTTTATTACTTATAGTAGTATGTTTATATTATGTTCTTGTGTATTTTTATAATTGTCCGTCCTTAATAAAATCCATTCATTTATATTAAAAATTTTATAATTGTATATCAATTTAATTTAATCGTAATTTTTCAAGTAACCATTATCAAAGCTAGCATTTGGTTTTGTGTCACAAATCGCGGTGTCAGCGAGTAAGATATTGTTCGAATATTAAATTTCAATCCGTAAATATTTGTTTATTTGGATTAGAATACGTTTTTGTTTAAAGTTTCAATTTTTTTTTATACTAACAGTATCTACTTTTTACAGAAATGAATTGATAATTTTAAATTAATTCTTATAGTTATTATAAGCATATAAGGTTAAGTTTGTTTCAGAAATAACCTTTGTTAGGAAATTCAAGAGTCAATGAAGAATATATTTACTATGAGTATAACACTAAGACGTTGACTCTATTTAAGATTGTAAATGAGATATTACCTAATATCTGCAACAATAGATTAAGTTTTAGTAGGACTAATTAGTAGGACATAATACTCCGCCTGTTTCTAAAAAGATGTTTGATGCAAATCAGAACGATTTGTAATTAAAATAAAAGTTGTAATGGACATAACACAAGATGTACTCAGCTCCTATAAATTTTTCATAAACATCAACAAAGCACCACTTGGAACTTGAGCTTGAAAGATGTTGAAAATATTCTGTCTGACAAGATAGATAGTAAATTTTTAAAGCTTCAATACTTTCCAGCTTCATAATTATATGAAAAATTGTTTAGTCTTTTAGTATCATATTAATTTTATTATGTTGTATTTTTTTTTGCAGACCCAAGAGAAGCTACACATAAACTGGGAACAAATAATATACAACCTTTTCAAGTCTTGGTGACAAATGTTTAACATTAAGTTCTGATCCCTAAAACTTTGTTTTCGTTCCATTGAACATTATTAATAGTCGTTTCTGACCGAGATCCAAGATGGCGAAACTTCTCGAACAGAAACTTAGGAAGCAATAACTTTTTGTATCAATAGTATTAACAAGATCGGAAATCAATTGGAAAATACGATACAAATCACAAGTAAGAACATTCATATTTCTTAATATTCAATTATGAAGAGACTTATTAGGAATTTGGAAATAATAATAAATTATTTTAATGATATAAGGAAAATTTAATCAAAGTTGTAATAAAAAAAAATTTATGTTTTTTACAAGATAAATGCGTTATTCTTAGACAGGAAAATAAATCATCACAACAATGTTGGATTTCTTTTTGAAGCGAAAATACATCAATTTTCATAGCTTTTTGGTAATCCCCGACAAACGAAGTCAACTTCATACATCATACCACAGTGTAAACTAGGGTTGAACAATAACAAGTACATCCATCATCAACCCTTCACAAGTTGTCCACCGACATGAGACTTTTAACAACCCTACTTGTACTTTACATTTGCCGCATTTATTATTTTATTATTTCCTCATTCAAAAAATTCTAATTGTAATGAAATGCTTTATAATAAAAATACACATTTGATTGATGTGCAAATGTATATTTTACTATTAAATCTTATTAATGCGTTATGTAGGTTCAATAAAAGTAATTAATTTCCATACACAGACTCACTAAAGCGTTATAATGTCTCAATATATATTTCTAACTCAATATTGTTTTTAAAAGACGCCATAAATAATGTCTTCATACATTCAGAAGGTACGTGAAATACAAGCACCTTTTATTAAAATTTTTAAATAGTGTTTTATGAAAATTGTAGTAAACAAATTATATAATATATAAAATATTATATAATATAACATAAGTATACTAATAACAAGAATACAATAATTATAAATCACAAGAAGTTTTTCGATATATAATTGTTAGAAATAAATAATATTTTGTTCTATAGTTATTTTTTAATAAATTATTAATATAATTAAAAATGCTCTCGTAAACCTTTTTTTATTGTTATAAATTTTATGTAAAAATATAAATGTATTTACACCTTAAAATATTCTTATCAAACTACTACAAAAAGTAACCGCTACTTTAACGCGTCAATATCCTACTTATATATGTGATATATAAGATTAACAACTATTATCAAAAGCGATTTCATTTTTAACTCCACACGGAGTCAACTTAAATGATGGTATTACTAATGCAGTGCTCCTGAGAGCTCCGCGGTACACGAAATTGAGAGACATTTTTGATAGCTTTAAACATCACAGTGTGAATGCAGTTTTTAATAACCTTGATTTCAGAAAAGAGAATCAGTTTGAAATAAAACCTTTAATATTATTAGATACTTAGTAAATTTTTTAATTCATCGAATATCCTTAGTAAAACTAATTCAATATTTAAAAGAAAACTTCATATATTTAGTCCATTAAATTAAAAATGCAATAAGAAAGTATATAATAATATACGGTTCGGCTTCATTTCCTATCCAAATTTAAGGTGACTAAAGTATCTGTTACTATTTTTACAGTATACGTATCGCAATGTTTATGCCACCAAGTTCTGAGAGAACTAGCGCCATTTGTAAAACTAAGTACCTTATCTTAGGGTAATATAATGAGAGGAAAAGTGGGTCGCTCTGAGACTTCACATTAATCCAAACACATTCATATAATTTTATAAAAAGTAGTAAAGAAATAAATTGTACTTACGATTTTTCGTTTTTGATTATGTTTACGAAATAAATGCGTTATTCTTAATCGAGAAAATAAGTCGTAACAACAAATGCTGGGTTTCGTTTTTAAGCAAATAAACACTAATTTTCATATCTTTTTGGTAATGACATGAGACTTTTAACAACCCTACTCGTACTTTACATTTGCCGCATCTATTATTTGTTATTACCTCATTCAATAACTTCTAATTGTAATGAAACGCTTTATAATAAAAGTACATATTTGATTGATATGCCAATGTATATTTTATTATTTAATCTAATTATTGCAATATATAGGTTAAATAAAAGTAATTTTGCATCGAAGTTATTTACGGTAATTAATTTACAAATACACAGCCACCTAAGTTATAATATCTCAATATAATATAATCCTCACTCAAAATTGTTTTAAAAAAGTCATTAATCATTTCTTCATACGTTCAGAAATATTTCACGATCTTTTTATAACATTTTTGAACGTACTTTCACCGACGCGATGAAGTGGTTTATAAAAATTATATTATATAAGTTATTTAAGATATAAACCTAGATATAAATTACTATATTATATAATATAAGCAAATTAAAAACAAGAATATAAAAATAATAAATTCATAAGAAGTTATTTTATATATAATTATAAGAATTAAACAATATATTTAAATAATTATTTTTAGATGAAGTAATAACATAAATAAAACCTTTTTTTGTTGTTATAACTTTTTGTATCATATATATATATATATATATATATATATATATTTACAGTTTGAAATATATTTACTAAACTAAAAACTAACTTTCCTTTCACACGTCAACCCCACGCATGAATAATGTGTGATAAACAATTATTATAAAATGCGATTTTCATTATTAAATCCACACGGAGTCAACTTAAATGACGGTAATACTAATTCAGTGCTTCTGAAAGCTTCGCGGTACACGAAATTTTTATTAGCTTTTCACCAACACAGCGTGAATGCAGTTTTTATCAACCTTTATTTCAGAATGGAGAATCAGTCTCAAATAAAACCTTCAATATTGTATTAGATACAAAGTAGATTTTTAATTCATCGGATATCCTATTTGAAACTAATTTAATACGTTTTATATATTTAATCCAATTAAATATAAAATACAATAAGAAACACGAAAGTATTCGTTACTATTTTTACAGTATACATATCACAATACTTATGTAGCTAAGTTCTAAAAGACCTAGCGTCATTTGAAAAATTAAGTACCTACATCTTAGGGTATTTTAATGAGAGAAAAAGTGGGTCACTTTTTCTTCCACAAGCGTCTTCTCAATGTACTCTTGTGGCAAGTAGGTTAAACGAGATAATTGGAATGTTGGGAATAATAATAATTATAGAAAATAGTAAAATTTATTTTAAAACTCTTTTTTATTTTTTATAAATAAAATAAATGTTAAAGTAGCTTAAAAGGAAAATTAAAATGGTATTAGCAATTATTCTTTAATTTCTTTCATGATTATGATCTTTTCAATTAAATGTAGCGGGTCCTTATATAAAATTATTCCGCAAATAACCTTTTATTAAAAGCCAATGACTTAAAAGGTTGAAGTCATAAAACAACGGTCATATAAATTTATTTTATTACTCTAGACAGCGATAAAGCGAGCAATTTGTTAAAACCGATATAATAATGTTAAAATAATGCATACTATATAACCATTAACGTAATTTTTTTTACCCTTATATGAAGAAAAACAAGACTTAATTTAATATTTTTTATGGGTTTTTTAAGTGTATCTTCATATTTAAACAAAAATATTTTTTAACTTGCGTGTACTTTTCAATAATTAAAAAAAATAGAAATGTGTCTAAAATGTGACTTAAACAAAAGCTATGGCTGTGTAGGTGAAATTAAATTCTATACTACTTTATACTGTACAATTGTTAAAAGTAATAAATTAAGAAAAAGGTTATCTGTTCTAAATACGAGTATGTGCAGAAATTTCACCATTTAACTTATTTCTATGTAGAAAAAAAAATATATGTAACGAACGATCACTACGAGAAGCAAGCCTTGAAGTTTTTTTCACTTATCAAAACCAACAATGTAGAACAACCTTAATCGTTGGTACATAAATGTTAAACACTTGGTCGATCGATATTCATAATGAAAGTACAATAATGCTAACGTGTAATTTGAAGCCGCAAACTGATTTGCAATTAGACCTGTTGTTTCCATGTGAACTAACATAGAAGTTTTAAAACGGCTTTTCTAGAAAATACTAGAAGTTAAATCATCATCTATATAATGTTATACCATTTATTCGACTGTTAATAACACCACGGAATCCAATTTCTTATTTACCCAATGACCTAAACTTTCCTCTGAGTACTACAAATACGACGTATTAAATATTTGACAATCCGTTATATAATGTATGGGTCAACAGCTTTTTAGTACAGACTGTATAAGATGCTATATAATTTGTAATGAAGAACATGTTTTCCGGACGAATAAGCTACAGTGGTTTAATTCCAAAAGATTCCTGAAAATATCCCGAGACGATTGGTTTCTCTTAATTCAAAGGAATTCAGGAGAGCTTTTAAAAAGCAATAACTTATAACTCAATTACAAGAAATATATTTGAAATTAATTAATTTGAAAATAATTGATTGTGTTATTTATATCTTTATAAGTTTAAACTCAATAATTACTCAAATGTAAACAAGGCCAAAATAACAAAAAATAACACTCAAATATATAGAATATATAATAATATATATATAGAAACGAAGCTTCTTTAAAAGAAGAGAGAAAGGCCACGGGGGGCTCTAGAGCCTCACTTTTTCTGATTTCAGTTTTTCGACCATAACTTTTTCCCTATACAAAGTAGATCAATCGCGTTCATATTATATGATGTCTTTGATGAATACCTATAACTAATGGACATCAACCGAAAACCTAACATTAATAACTTAGGGGTGGGGGTAAAAAAATATAAAATTTTTGGAAAAAAATTCATAACTTTTTTCTGGTAAACATTCTTACATCAGAAGTATTTTTAATAGAAAGGTTATTTTTACTCTAAATTTAGGTACCAAAAGTTTTTCCGTAAAAGGTACCGTTTCCGAGAAAAAAATAAAAACCGCTTTTAACTTGAAAATTTAAGGTAGGTAAAACCACGGCAACTTTTTTCTGGTAAACATTCCCTTGCAAATATTTTTAATAGAAAGGTTATTTTTTACTCTAAATTTAAGGCAACGCACTAGGTACTTGGAGTTGATTGTTCTTAGTTACTCTTCGGAAGAGCAGATGAACTCTATAAAAGGTATATATCACCAGATAAGTATTAAAATAAATTATATCATAGTTAGTAGTAGAAGTAATATTAGAAATAAAATGCAATGTTTAACACTTTAGTATATAAATATTGTTTAATTTATTATACGTTTTACGTATTGCAAGTAACATTTAATTTAATGTCGAAATAGTCTTTCGGTGTTTGAAATTATTTAAAATTATAAAAGTACTTCTTCGTTGGGGGTCTAGGTCTGCCAATCGTTGGTAATTATCTTAATAACTTTAAGTGCGTTTTAATTTTGCGATATAGCATAAAAATATTAATTTCACACTTGGGTCACACATAAAAACAATATATATTCTAAATTATACAATAGTTGTTTAAAATTATATTTTATTATTGCGATGAAATTGGTAGTGTTAATGGCCTGGTAGTACTATTGTCGAATGGAGTTAGTTTAGTTTTTTAACCACGAGTCGAGCCACAGACACATCACTGTCACTGTTATAGATAAAACCCTCTGCTCATTTAATCTATTTTTGTTCGTGTAAATGAATGTAGAAATCTTTACAAAGTTTCGTAATGTCCTCTACTACGTTTATGAAGTCAAAGGTTTTCATCTCGTTATTTGTGATATTACACAGTGGCAAGTATAGTATTAGCCTACATTCAACTGTTGTCCAAATCTCCAAAAAAAAGTGTCAAGCTTAACATTAACCTCGCTGCTCTGTTTCGAGTGGACAAATTGTATTTTACTATTTTTTCATAAAGTGCAGGATTATTACCTTCATCAACCAGAACCACACAAATGTGACATATATTTATAATTAAAAAGGAAGCACACTATTACGTTGCTTCTAAAATTATTAACGAATACAAAAAAAAAACATATTGCGTTAAGTCTTACAATTATTAAACATAAAAAGCTACGTTAGTAGGGACAAAAATATTTATCTCAATTTTTCCCACAATATAAAAGTTTTGTTGAAGTCATAAAATGATGTACTTAATTTTCCGTCCTATTATTAAAACTTGATGTTATAAGTTATAGTTATCGATGGTAAAGTTTGAATTTCGGAATTTATACCATCTCAATATTTGTTTGGAGAGACCCATTAACATTGTTGAACGTGTGTACAAACGCTTTCAATGTACGCGTGTGAAATATATTTTTTGTAATGAGATTCTTTTAGGTAGACTCCATAGATGAATCTACCTATTGCAATCGATGCGATGACGGGACCCAGACCCCAGAGTAGGGGCGCTACGCCGTTTATGAACTGGAGATTGAGAATCCGTCGAAAAAAAAAATTATATATCCCTCTATATATATATTTATATATGATCCATCAGTCCAAATTCATCGTAGGCAAAATCTGACTTCACAGGTCGATAGGATAAATTAGTAGGACAAACGTAGCATCTCGTTTTTTTTGGAAAAAGTGAAAGGGGGAGCTGGGAGGGGGTGTGAAAGTGCAAACCTTTGGGACACGCTACAGGTCGCAAATATTGACGGAAGATTTTCAAACTTGGTATATACATTCTTAAGGACAAAATGAAGGTCAAGTTCTTGAACGGGGGAAATCGGTCGGGGGGTTGGAGGGCTGGGGGGGTTAAAAGTTAAAAACCGAAAAAAGCCACAGAAGAAGGCAAAATTTTGATGTCGGAAAAATCCTAGAAAATTAACAAATTAAAAGAGGAAACTTTTTTGTCTGAAAAGTTTTTTGATGCGACCCCCCGTTTAGGAAATAGGGGTGGGGGGTGTTTCCCCGCTCACCCAATATATGCAGAGTGACCCGTCATAAGTCTCGTAATGACCAGTAGAATACTGCTGGCTAGTTTTTCTTTGTCGATCCGACCGACAGGAATCTACCTAACACGATCGACCCTGTCGAACAAGGTATTTATTTTAGAACGAATAGTAATTGTATATCTTATTATTGAATTAAGAGAATAGACGATGATATTTTGTCTTAGTATAGTAAATACTCTATTTGAATTTATATTGTTTTAAAACTATTACTACTTAGGCGATAAATAACTACTAAAATATGTAGTCGATTAAATATAAAGAAATATTACTAAACAGAACTAACTAAAGCAATCACAAAATATTTTTAAATCGAAAAGTTTAAGCAAGAAGCCTTCCTCTACTGAATCCACACTTATAAATAAGAGACCAACGAACACCACTTTATTGCATTTGTTCCGTAAAAATGTTCAATTTCCCACTTCATGAGGAAAAAATTTTAAAAACAAACAACCAATTTCCGAGGTGAAATTATTTTATTTTGTTTGCATTGTTTACATTTTAAAGCTGAGAAAAAAATATACTATAAATTCAGTATTCATTGCATTAAAAAACCATACATTTCATTCTTTAAGTTATAATTTTATACTACAACAACCGATTTACTAGTTGGAACTTAGCAAGTTTTATAAGTGAAGTACTCTTAATAAAACTCTCTCCCTTCATTGGACTTAAGGGCTTTTAAATACGACACGATAAAGAGAAGGGATATATACATGGCCCCGTGACAGAGCCACTACATTGTACTCACAACTTATGCACTTTATCAATTAATAATATACATACATACGTGTTATAAGATGCAAGCGATTAAATTTCAACAAGTACAAAAATTAGAAAAAAAATATATTTATTCTATACTAAAAAAAAGTTGTACTTCCTTAGAAGTACAATTTATTGTTTAAATGTTTTACGAATATATAAAAAATGTTCAAAAATGATGGACTTTCTCCACTATAAACCTTAATTTCTTATTTAACACCTTATAGTAATTTCTGTGTCCCAAAAAATTTGTCAACTATTTTGAGATAACATTTGAACGTTCTTATTTCAGAGGGGTCTTTTGTACGCAAATATATATGGACAACTTGTTTTTTTGAATACTCTTTGTCTTAAAAATCTATTCGCGCTATCGACTGATAACTAACTTCATTTCCTTTGTTGAAAACCTTCTTGAAAGGTCGGTGTCTGATTAATCACAACTTGATTAACATCATTTTTTCAAGTGTAATAGGTTTCCGATTTTACGAATCCAATGACCAATTCGAGGACAAAGATTCGTTCGAAAGTATTGTAGTTGTTTGTTCTAAATCACTCCTAACAGAAGTGTACTCGTGTTAAACTATTAGCAATTTGACTTGAATTGTCCCATGTCTCTACGTTTAATAAAAAAAGTATTTTATTTAAATATTTAAATTGTTTTATTGAGTGTTAAACTTGATGGTATAATTGCAAAGGTATTGAATATGCATAGTTATTCTAGTCTTCTTTTATAACCAAGCTTTGATTGATTTTTTTTTTTACCTATATATCAATTATGACTGAGACTCTATTGAATAATGAACTATCTAATACAATAGTCTAGACTTCAGAAAATTCAAATTAATAATAGAATGAATATCATTATAGTTTTTGGCCGGTTGTTCTTTATTTATTTATTTATTTAAAAACTTTATTATACAACAAAAATATTATGGCGGACTTATTGCTAAAGCAGTCTCTACCAGTCCACCGGAAAAAAAATCCAGCAAAACAAACGAGGGGTACAATAGAAAACATACATACATATATAGGACGATAGTAAGACGATGATATATGGATAAAAAAAGGGTAATATTGTGCCAAAATATTGCTATAAATATCACTACGCAATAATAGTTATGAAAAGTTAGAAGAATGGTTATGTTATGTAAATATCTGCGGATACGCTTTTTAAATACAAGTTTATTCGGGGCACATCGAAGCACATCAGGGAGGCCGTTCCATAGTTTAATAATGTGTACTGTGAAAGAGTTAGAAAGAAAACCGAAGCGAAGTGAACCGGTGCGAAGGTACAAATAAGCTAAATAATTAGAATCTGACCGAAGATGTAAATCGTGAGTTAACCTCAGTAGCTGAAATTTACATTTCAAATATCGAGGAGAAGCTGGATATTCAGGATAGAGAATAAATAGCTGACACAAAGTTCTGGATCGTCTTCTTTCGCGGATAAGCTTAGAGCGATACTAAGAGATGAGGTCAATTTCGGAGATTAAACATGAAACGAATGGAATTATTAAGAAGATGATCCAATTTATCTAAATTAGATTCTGGGGTATTAGAGCAGCATACATCAGCGTAGTCAATGAGTGGAAGGATTAAGAGTCTGTACTAACAGAGTTTTGGTCCGAATGGGTAGAAAGTGTTTATGCCGATAAAGAGATCGTAGTGAATAAGTTACTTTTCGGCGTAATTCGACTATGTGGACGTTCTAACTGAGCGTGCTGCTAATATAAAGACCCGGGTTTTTTACTGATGGCGTGAAAGGTATAATAATATTGTTATACATAACATAAGGTGGCGCATTGCAACTATCAAACTTAGAGAGCCCATATTAGCTGCCAATAACAATTGCCTGACATTTATTAGGATTTACATTAATGCCAAATTTTAAACACCAATCAAGAATGTGATGCAGGTCAATGTTAATGGGTTAAAGGTCAGTGATAGCTGAATCAAAGCATTCCAGTGTTACATGAGTATGTTTTTTCAGATCGGAAGCATACAGATGGTAAGAGGAAGAAAGATGAATAATGAATAACGAAAACAGAAGTGGGGAGAGAATACCACCTTGCGGGACCCCAGCTGCCACGTTGCACCAGTCATACAAAGTATTGTCAATGCAAACAGCCTGCTGGCGGTCCCGAAGGTATGAAGATAACCAATTTAGCTCTTCGGACGAAATGTTTGAGTGAGTTAAAAGTGCGATGAATATATCATGGTCAAAAGTGTTCCTCGTAAAAGCGTTCGATAAAATCAATTAACACTAACACAGTTAAATGGCCACGATCCATCGCATCTCTGATATCTTTAATGACTTTTAGCAATGCTGTGCAAGTGCTGTCTGTGGCCAGGACGAAAGCCAGACTGAAAATCGCTAAGAAGATTATTCTTAAAAACAAAATTAGAGAGTTGTTTTTGGACGATTGCTTCAAGAACTTTTGACAGGTATGGGAGTATAGAAATAGGATCAAATTCATTACAAGTCGTGGGATTAGGACCTTTCGATATTGGAAGGATACGGGCTCTTCTCCAGATTTTAGGAAAAAATCCGTAAGATAAAGAAAAGTTAATAATATGGGTTAAGGAAGGCAGAATTACATCCAGCAATGTCACAATCATAAATCGGCTAATATCGTCATCGCCAATAGCATTGGATTTAATTGACAGCATAGTTCTTTTAATTTCTTCCTCAGAAACTAAAGAAAAGGAAAATGAGTCAGTTTTAGAGTTTTTCAAGGAAGATATAAATGAAATAGTCAATTTAACTCGTTGGATGAGAAAGAAGCGAGACCAGAGACTGGTACACTGAGTAACACCTAATGTTCCAAAAAACTGCCATGTAACTGCTGCAGACGAGCTTAATATTTTACTATGAATGAATTGCCGTTTGGCAGCTCTTGCCAACTGATTGCAAAGACTTCTGACAGCTTTGTAATGGCTCCAGTTGGTCTTTACGGACCTGACCTTTGTAAAAGGGAAAATCCAGGGTTTCATAAATGCAATGTGTACTTGTTTGAAATAAAAAAAATTGTCTTGGCTCGAATAAGACTCCAAATATACGGATTTTCCAAAAACTGTAACTGATAATAAAATATACGTTAAAGATTTTATAATTTACCAAATTGATCAGTATTTAAGCTAATATGATTATTGTTTTGATTAAGTGTAGCTAGAGTACAATCAAATGTAACGACAATTAATGAACTGACAGATTATTTTGTATAAAATAAATACTTATCGTTAGTGCCTGATGTTTTAGTTATAGCAAAATCGCAGAAAACCTCATCGTTGACGACGGCGGCGGCAGCCATCATTACGCTGTTAGCTTCGGACGGATACGCAGCTAAATTGGAAGTACATATTTATATATTGGAATTTATAACAATCAGTTCCGGAGTCAAGTTTTGAAATCTCCAGTGTCATAGGGGATCTGTGTAATCACTTATTCCTAAATATATTTTAAAAAACGCATTTATAAGCATTTTGTAATTATTGTTGTAAATTTAACATGATCTGCGAGTAGGAATAGGAGCTTGTAATATAATAATGTAGATAAGTTTTTTAATATCCTCAGTCTTTACTCAGGCAGCTTTAAATATGTTGAAAAAGTTCTGAACCGCCGGGACTTTTATTACTTATAGTTATATAACAATAAAACGATAAGAGTCTGATGGCCTCCAAAATATAGTTATAGATATCAAGGCTCACGTTCAGTTGATCTTGAAGATGTATATATTATAATAGACAATAGTCCAAAGCGAATTTCTCTGTACAAACGTATCATTTTAATATTTGAATTTGTTTGCTTCACTGTAAGCAATATAATTTCAAATAAATAAACACTTCTATCGTTATTGTAGCGTTGTTTATTTTATTCTACAAGATATTATTATTTTATTTGATTTAGTGTCATTTAATAAATATTTTGATTCAATATTCAAGTCCATATTTGATAAATAGATGCTGCTATCTATACTGTTAGGTGTTACACAAATTAAACCACTGTAATCAAAGCTTCACCTTTTACTTTTCACAAGTGTTCACCGGGAAGACTGTCCTTAATACTGTTAAGTATCTATGTGTAAGATATTCTAATAATTAATTAGATTGTAAATGGTAAAATATTGAACAAAATGTCAATATTAGTTCGTCAATTGACTAACTGTTGCAAATGTAATATTAAAGTGTTCAAAAAACAACTACCACCTAGTTCGTCGTGGTTGGAGCAACAGTCAGTCAATCCTCGACGTTTGGTCTGTAAAGACTTCATAAAGTGCCCAGTGAGTTGGGAATATTGTTTGAAGAGGACTTAAAGATTGTAAGTACCATTTGATGACTATGTTTCAAGTATTCTGTATATTAAAATTTAGTATTTCAATTGGTGATTGTTAATCAAAGTTATATACAAATTCAGTGCTAGTAATTATAGTGGAGTGACCTAATAATTGGAATATATTAAATTGTAATATAAGAACAGAATTGTTTTATTAAAATACCCTCAAGTCATTACGATTAATACTAAAGTTTTTAATATTATTCTGAAACATTCTTTTACATATGTTTATCACTTAAAAACGATATTTTTTATTAAAATTATATCACAGTGTTCAAACATACTTTACGACAACTTACATTGTGAATAGTAATAAAATCAATTGAAATGGTTTAACTTAAACCAATTCGTCTTCTGTAAAAGAATTAGCTTTTTAATTTTAATTATTGGTTTGAAAAATTTCAAAAATGCAACAATTAAATATTGGTTTATACGAGTTTTAATAAAGTATTCAACTTCGAATATAATGTAATATTATATTACTATATTTAATATAACACTATGACGTTGACTCTGTTGAAAATTTTAAATAAAATATATTCTGATATCTAAAATCTCATTTCTGAATTCAATTGGAAAATACGATACAGTTTTTTTTTTATTTTTTAATATTGGAGTAAATATCTTTTAAAACATAAATATTTCTTAATATTAATAAAACATAGACACTTATTCGGAATGTGTAAATACTAATTGATTATTTTATTGAGAATTGATGTTAAAAACAAAATGATAATTTAATAAAAAGTCTTAAAGAAATTAATTGTATTTTTTTTTCCTTTTTGAGTTTGTTTTAAGAATAAATACATTATTCTTAGACAAGAAAATAGATAGGAACAACAAAAGTTGGGTTTCGTTTTCAAGCGAAAAAACACCAATTTCATAGCTTTTGGTAATCTCCGAAAAAGAAATCAACTTCATACATCATACGACAACGTAAACTAGGGTTGAACAATGACAAGTACATCCATCATCGACCTTTAACAAGTTGTACACCGATATGAGACTTTTATCAACCCTACTCGTATTTTATATTTGCCGCATTAATTATTTATTATTACCTCATTCAAAAACTTCTAATTGTAATGAAACGCTTTATAGTAACAGTACACATTTGATTGATGTGCAAATGTATATTTTAATATTATATACCGTAATTAATTTCCATACACACGCTCACTTAAGAGTTATAATGTCTCAATATATATTTCTCACTCAGTATTATTTTTAAAAGACGCTACTAATAATTTCTTCATACATTCAGAAGGTACGTGGAATACACCTTTTATTAAATTTTTAACAGTACTTTTACTGTCATGGTAAAATGATTTATGAAAATTGTAATAAACAAATTATGTAAGACATAAACCATTCTATTATATAACATACTCGTAAATACACTAAATACAAAAATATAATAATTATAAAATCATAAGAAGTTATTTTATATATATATTTGTAAGATATAAATAATATTTTCTCTAACATTATTTTTAGATGAAGTAACAACAAATAAAAATGCTCGGAGAAACCATTTAATTGTTATAACTTCTATGTATATATGTATTTACACCTTAAAATGTCTTCTCCATATAACTAAATAGTAACCGTTCCTTTAACGAGTCAACTTAAATGATAGTATTCCTAATTCAGTGCTCCTGAGAGCTCCGCGTTACACGAAATTGGGAGAATTTTTTAATAACTTTTCAGCAAAACAGTGTGAATGCAGTTTTTATCAACCTTGATTTGAGAATAGAGAATCAGTTTGAAATAAAACCTTTAACATTATTAGACACTTAGTTTCTCTATAACCTTGATTTGAGAATAGAGAATCAGTTTGAAATAAAACCTTTAACATTATTAGACACTTAGTAAATTTATAAATTCATCGAATATCCTTAGTAAAACTAATTCAACGTGTTATCTAAAAGCAACCTTCATATATTTAATACGTTAAATATATGAAGGTTGCAATAAGAAAGTATATTATTGTTAATTTCCTATCCAAATTTAAGGTGACTAAAGTATCTGATACTATTTTTATAGTATACATATCGCAATATTTATGCCACCAAGTTCTGAGAGAACTAGCGCCATTTATAAAACTAAGTACCTACATCTTAGGGTATTTTAATGAGAGAAAAAGTGGGTCGTTCTTAGACTTTACATTTTTCTTCCCCAAACGTCTTCTTAACATACTCTTGTGGCAAGTAGGATAATTATAATGTTCGAATTTAATGACAAGTCTAGAAATAATAATAACATAATACAATTTATTTTGAAACCCTAATTTATATTGCCATATGTGAAATAAATGTTAAAATTGCGTAATTATTTTTTAATTTATTTCATGAAAATGATATTTTTAATTAAGTATAGCAGGTCCTTATATAAAATTATTACGAATAACCTTCCATTAATCGCCAATAATTTAAAACGTAGAAGTAATAAAACAACGGTCATAGAAAGTTATTTTATGCTCTAAAAGATAGAGCGAGCAATTTGTTAAAACCAATGTATGTACAAAACAATCCATACTATATAACCATTAAGTTGGATTTTTTTAACCCTTATAAAAGCAAAGCAAGCAAAGCAAAGCTTATTTTTTTTTTTTTAGGACGGTAGTATCTTCAGATTTAAACAAAATTATTGTAGCATTCAATAATTTAAAAAATTGCAATGCCTTTAAAATGCACTTTAAACAAAAGCTATGGCTGTTTATGTAAAATTAAATTCTATACTACTTTACAGAGTACCATTGTTAGAAGTTATTCTTCTATACGCTAAGACATATCTTAGGGTATTCCCTAAGATACGTCTTAGCGTATGAGCTATCACTCACCTATTCTTACTAAATATTTGCAGAAATAGCACCAATTAACTTATTTCTTTATTAAAAAAATAATTATATGTAACGAAAGATCATTAGTTTATAAAATACCTGAAAATTAATACAAAATTTTATATCTTTGAGTTAGCTTGCGCCTTTTTATTATTTGACGACGTTCAGTTATTCTTATAATATAAAATGTAATTTTTAGTTACATTCTGAATGTTGTAGGATAGGATTAGTTTTGACTCATATTTTATATTTTAGAAGTATTTTTATACTTTTCAATGAAGGATTAAAAATAAAATAATATTTAAAAAATATCGGGACAAAATCATAGGGATATTTTTAAAATAAAGTTATCTGCCGAATAAGTATGTTTAACGATAGAAACAAAAAAAAAACAAATTTATAATGCCAATATTGAATAGTCAAAAATTAAAACTATATCAATTTTGTATTTAAATTTATATGTTACTTAAATTTAAAATGAAAAAACTGACTCAATGAATATGAATCAACGATCAAATTATTTTTCCTTCAGTTAGTGTTTGATAAAGCTGTGAGATGCAGCTTTGAAGTTTTCTTCACTTATCAAAACCAACAGTGTAGAACAAGCTTAAGCGCTGGTACATAAACGTTAAGCGCTTGGTCGATCGATATTTCATAATGAAAGTATAATAATGCTAACGCGTTATTTGAAGTCGCAAACTGTTTGCAATTAGATTGTTTGTAGATTAAATATTCCTCTGAGTCCTACAAATACGCCGTATCAAATATTTGACAATTCTGTATACGATGCTATTTATTTTTATTCTTAGATATTAAATACGCATTACGAAGAACACGATTTCAGGACGAATAAGCTGCGGTGGATTAATTCCAAAAGATTCTTGAAAAGCCCCCGAGACGATTGGTTTCTCTCAATTCAAAGGATTTCAGAGAACATTTAAGAAGTAATAACTTATAAGTTAACAGTGGTTTATTATTTTTTTTCAGTTAGAAAAAATATATAAATTAGAAAATGTTTCTAAATGAAATTGATTGTGTTATATCTTAATAAGTTTGAACTCAATAACTAGTCAAATATAAACGAGGCCAAAGAAACGTTAAGTACTGTTTTCATTTTAATGGCAATTATAACATTGTCACTACCCATGGGATTCTTTGTTTGCGAATTATTACAAAAGTATTATTATACTGTGGTACAAGTTGAGTTGGGAGTTGATTGTTGGAAGTTACTCTTCGTTCAGATGAAAATAATAGGTGACAGTGAAATCTATAATAAGTACATATCACCAGATAAGTATTATGATTAATAATATAATAGTAGTAGAAGTAATAATCAAAAGAAAATGCAATGCTGTGATAAAAACAATATATGTTCTTCATTATAAAAAAAATGTTTTAAATTATATTTAATTATTGCGATGAGGTTGGTAGGGTAATGGCCTGGTAGTACTACTGACGCTTTCGTCAGTAATACTACCAGGCCACTACACAGGCGTTTGTTTGATTTTTTAACCACGAGTCGAGCCACAGACACATCACTGTCACTGTTATAGACAAAACCCTCACTGCTCATTTAATCTATTTTACTTCATGTAAATGAATTTAGGGGAGGCGGAAATCTTTACAAAGTTTTATAATGTCCTCTATTTCGTTAATGAAGTCAAAGACTTTATCTCGTTAGTTGTGATGTAACACAGTGACATAAGTATAGTAGGGTAATCCCTACATCCAACTTCCGGGTCCAAAACTTCTTTTAAACTATGGAAAAAGTATCAAGCTTAACGTCCCCCGCTGCTCTTTTTCGAGTTGACAGATTGTATTATTGTATTTTACAGTTTTTTTCATAACGTGCAGGATTTTTACCTTCATCAACCAGAAATGCACAAATGTGATCTATGTTTATAATTAAATAATAAACATACATAAGCACACTATGTTGCTTTTAAAATTATTAAGAAATATACAGAAAACAGATTACATTAACTCTGTTGATTATTGAACATTAAAAGCTAAGTTTAGTAGGGATAAAAAGATCTATCCCAAGATTTCCGTCATTATAAAAGTCTTGTTGAAGTTTAAAACGATGTACTTAATTTGTCATTCGATTATCAAAACTTGTAAAGACAGTTGATGTTATAACATCGATAACTTATAAGTTATCGATGGTAAAGTTTGAATTTCGGAATTTAGGTCATGTTTTGTTTGAAGAGAGCCGTTAATATTATTGAACGCGTGAACGCAAGTAGTACATAACATCGGAGAACTTTGTTATGTACTATTTTATATTTATTTTAGGTTCTGACATTCTTCTTATTTTAGAAGGGATAGTCGTTGTATATCTTATTATTGAATTAAGAGAATAGAGGATGAAATTTTGTCTTAGTTTAGTAAATACTGTATTTAAGTTTATATTGTTTTAAAACTATTACAAACTGGCGTTAAATAAATATTAAAATATATAGTCGATTAAATATAAATAGATATTACTGAACAGAATTTGTTAAAGCATACCCAAAAGATTTTTTAAATCGAAAAGTTAAGCAAGAAGCCTTCCTCTATCGAATCAACACCTATAAATAAAAGACCAACGAATAGCACTTTATTGCATTTGTTCCGTAAAAATGTTCAATTTCACGTTTCGTGAGAAAAAAAACCAAGAAATAAACAATAAAGTTTCGGTGAAACCATTTTATTTTGTTTGTTTACATTTTAAAGCTTAGAAAAAATATATTATAAATTTGGTATTAAATTTCATTAAATAACCATACATTTCATTCTTTAAGTTATAATTTTATACTGCAACATAATATTCTTTAATGTGATAAATAAGTTGTATTAAGCTATCTTCGTTGGACTTAAGGGCTTCTAAATACAACATGATAACGAGAACGGATATATACGTGGCGCCGTACAGAGCAAGTACATTGTACTCACAACTTAAGCACTTTGTCAATTAATTAATTTATATATTTACTATCTAAAGAAGTTTGTATTCAGTTTAGGAATGCGAATTCAAAATGGTTTCCTAGTAATTAGTATATGTTTTAAATTTGTAGAATAAAGGACAATAGATATGCTTTGTTTTAGTCAATGAGTTTAAGAGTTATTAAGAATACAGAAGAAAAACAAAATAAAATAATTTCAAATAAATAAAAATAAAATTGTTATTAACATTAATCTTATGCGTACCTGAAATACCTAAGTAGTATTCCGTGTGTGGCCGGACCTGCGCCTTATAGAGCGCAAGTCTTTGGTCAGGTTTGAAATACTGCCTCGCCCTATTGATCACTCCCAATTTCTTCGAGGCGAACTTGGCCTTGCTCTCCAGATAACCACGAAACTTCGAAACTTTGTGCGTCTTCTACCGCATTTACACCGGGGAGTGTTCCGAAGAACTATTCGATCTGATGCCTGCCGCCAAATTTCATCACCGCATAGCGCGCCATCGCCTCCAATACCATCGTTACCACCTGGATGCGTGGCGATCCTCTACTGTGCGGTTCTCAAGGACATTTTTTCCACGTTCCACTCGTTTGTGGAACGAACTCCCTTCGGGGGTATTTCCAGATCGGTACGACATGGGTACCTTCAAAAAAGGCGTCTACTCCTACCTACAAGGCCGGCAACACTCTTGTAAATCCTCGGATGTTGCAAGAGTTCATGGGCGGCGGTGATCACAAGTCATCTGTGACCCGCCAGCTCGTTTGCCCTCCTATTCCATAAAAAAAAAAAAAAACCGCTCGAAATGTCGAGATCCAGTATTCTGATACTTGGCGAGACAATGAGGGGAGTGCTCTCGAAGAACGGTGATACGACAAATGGGGTTTTCTTAGTGGTAAACGCGGTAACTAACTTAGTGGTAACTTCTCATATATATATGATAATGCAAAAAAAAAACAGAATAGTCATATTATCTATTCACTATGAGATCTTTGTTTTAAGATAAGCTCAACAAATATTTTCATGTTTCTGAATCATCTGCGCACTAAATCTGGTACGTACTCGTAAGTAAATAAATAATTTCCACAAAGGCAGAGAATAATAATATAATTAACAGGCTTTCAGGATTTTTTAAAATATTACATAGAATACTTTCCAATGGCTTTTACTATAATCTTCATGTCGTTTCCGTCTACTCGTACCATTGAGCCGAGTTTAATTAAAGACTCTATTTAAGTCAACCATTTAACCGATGGTGCTTTGACTTCCAACTACATAGCTCTAATATCCTGGTTCCTGTTGATTATAATATATTTATATGCATGTTATGAGATACAAGCAATTATATTATAAGTCTCAAAAATTAGAAAAATAAAGTGTATAATTTTTCTGGATTAAAAAAAAGTTGTTCTTTTAAATTATATGAATGTTATACGAGTATATATAAAATGTTCAAAAATGACGGATTTCTCCACTACAAACCTTAATTTCTTATATAATCCCTTAAAATAATTTCTGTATCCCAAAAGATTTGTCTATTATTTTGAGATAACATTTCAACATTCTTATTTCAGATAAATCTTTTACATATATATACAGACTGTTTTTAAGTACTCTTTGTTTTAAAACTTTCTTCTCGATATCGACTGATAACCAACTTCATTTCCTTTTTGGATATAACCTTTTCTTGAAAGGTTGGTGTCTGATTGATGACATTAAGATTAAGTTCATTTCTTTTACAGTCTAATAGTTTTGTGGTATTACGAATATAATGACCCATTCAAGTAAAAGATTCATTCGCAATCATTTATTATAGTGGTTTGTTCCAAACCGTTCCTAAATGTAGTGTACTCGTGTTAAACTAGTATTACAGCAATCTTGACTGGAATAGTCTCATGCCTGTTCGCTAAATATTAGAAAGTATTTTATTTTAACATTCTAATGGTTTTATTGAGTATTAAACTTGTTGCTGTAATTGTAAATGTATTGAATATGAATATTTATTCTAGTCTTCGAGTGGTGCAATTGCACATTTGTCACACCAATCCATAAAAATTATAATATTTTGTCATTAGTTGTGATTGGTTTTCTATCCTATCACACGATATTATAAAAGTATGATTTAACCAACTTTATAAATTAGGTAATAATAATATCTTTTACTTTCAGTTTATTTTGTGTAAAACTATATTTGGAGTAATCAATACTAATATAACATAATATATATTGTCTGTATCTATCTTGCACATAATACAAGCGGACGGGCTGCTTAAAGACTAAAGTTGACTGCAATAATAGAATTATAACAACCTCAAATATTTTTTTACTACCATTAATATTTTATTATATTATATTAGTATTATATTATATATTTTTTTGTATATTTGTAATATTCTTATTTCAGAGAAATCTTTTACATATATATACAGCCTATTTTTTTAAGTACTCTTTATTTTAAAATTTTATTATCTCTATCGACTGATAACTAACTTAATTTCCTATGCGGATATAACCTTTTCTTGAAAGGTCGATGTCTGATTAATGACAATTTGATTAACATCATTTTTTTAATCTTATAGCTTTCCGATATTACGAATCTAATGACCAATTCGAGGACAGAGATTCGTTGGAAAGCATTTATTGTAGTGATTGTTCTAAATCACTCCTGACTGTAGTGTACTCGTATTAAACTATTAGCAATCTTGACTGGAATAGTCCCATGCCTGTTCGCTATATATTAAAAAGTAACTTATTTTAACATTCCAATTATTTTATTGAGTATTTAACTGCAAAAAGTTTAATACTCAATAAAACAATATAATTTTAAATGAATTGAATATGAATAGTTATTCTAGTCATCTTGAATAGCTTTAGTTGAATACAACTTTTTTTCCATATATCAATTATGACTGAGACTGTTGAGTATTAGACTATTCAATACAATAACCTAGGCTATAGATAATTCAAAATTATTAATAAGAGGAATATCCGTATAGTTTTTGTCAGTTGTTCTCCACGGACTTAACCTTAGGAAAAATGCAAGTCCGAGGTTTCAAAAATGCAATGTGTACTTATTTGAAATAAAAAACCTTATCTTGACTCGACTAAGACTCGAAATATATGGATTTTCCAGTAGTAGAGTCAATCAGATGTAACAACAGTTAATTAACGGACATATCACAAGAAGACTAAATATTTTTCCAGATTTAATATGTAGCTATATATATATATATTATGTACAGAATAACATCCCCATTCCCTTTTTTTTATGTAAAATAAATACTTATTGCTAAATGTATTTTAAAAACACATTGTTACACACTTATAACATTTTTATTAAAGAAATTGTTGAAGTCAGTGCTCTTTGCCTATTTGGTAGCGAGAACTGACTATCCAGTTGATGATGACGATAGAATAAAAGAGTGGACTATATAATAAATTTGTATTGAATCACTTATGTATGTACGAATAGGATCGTGAGCAAAATCGTTCTGGCTGGACTTCCGAACCTTACCACTACCACTCTTTCTCCTTCCGCCCGGGCCCCGCTGTGTCCCCCCGGCGCCCGCTGCTTGCCGTCGCCCGCGCCCCGCTATTGAAAGCAATGTGTAACATAGCTTCTGACTGCGCTAGGTGCTTAACATAGATTCTTAACATACTCCCCGCGTTGAAGAGACATCTTGAATATTAGATGTCGGCAGGGGACGTATCGTGTTGAATGCTCTCCTGATTATTCCCTTTCTTGTCTTTATATCCACCATTCTTGTAACTCCATCTCTTTCAGACGGCACTCGAAGAACTCGTCCAAGTTGCCACATGATGGGTGGACTGGCCTTGTCTTTAATGACGACAAGTGCCCCTTCCTTCAAAGTATCATGTGACTGCATCCATTTTGTCTTCTGATGAAGTAAAAGAATGTATTCATGAGAAAACCGCTTCCAGAAATGTTGCTTAAGAAGCTAAATTCTATTGAATCTTGCAAGGGATGAAATGTTGCAATTGATATTGTAGGTTAAATAAAAGTAATTTTGCATCGAAGTTATTTACGGTAATTAATTTACAAATACACAGCCACCTAAGTTATAATATCTCAATATAATATAATCCTCACTCAAAATTGTTTTAAAAAAGTCATTAATCATTTCTTCATACATTCAGAAATATTTCACGACCCTGTTATAAAATTTTTGGACGTACTTTCACCGACGCGATGAAGTGATTTATAAAAATAATATTATATAAGTTATTTAATATATAAACCTAGATATAAATTACTATATTAAACAAGATAAGCAAATTAATAACAAGAATGTAATAATTATTAAATCATAAGAAGGCTATTGATAATTATAAGAAAAAAAAACTTTTTAGATAAAGTAATAACATAATAAAAATGGTCACAAAACCTATTTTTGTTGTTATAACTTTTTTGTATCATATATATACATATTTATACTTTGAAATATATTTATTAAACTAAAAATTAACTTTCCGGTCACACGTCAATCCCACGCATGAATAATGTGTGATAAACAATTATTATAAAAAGCGATTTTCATTTTTAAATCCAGACGGAGTGAACTTAAATGACGGTATTACTAATTCAGTGATCCGCGGTAGACGAAATTGGGAGAAACTTTTGATAGCTTTTCACCAACATAGTGTGAATGCCGTTTTTAACAACCTTGATTTCAGAATGGAGAATCAGTCTCAAATAAAACCTTTAATATTGTATTAGATACAAAGTAGATTTTTAATTCATCGGATATCCTATTTGAAACTAATTCAATAGGTTTAATATATTTAATCCATTTAATTATAAAATACAATAAGAAACACTAAAGTACCCGTTACTATTTTTACAGTATACATATCACAATACTTATGTAGCTAAGTTCTGAGAGAACTAGCGTCATTTGAAAAATTAAGTACCTACATCTTAGGGTATTTTAATGAGAGAAAAAGTGGGTAGCTTTTTCGTCCACAAACGTCTTCTCAATGTACTCTTGTGGCAAGTAGGTGAAAATTCTGAGAAAGAAAGGGATGAAAGGTTGACAAACAACTTCCGGGACAACACAAAACTTTTCTGGCAAGAAGTTAGTGATTCCCGGGGTTGTTCGGTAACCTGTAGAATGAAAGGGGTGCTTTCGAAGAACGGTGAAATTTTAACAGAGCAAGCACACGTTTTGCAGCGGTGGGCGGAATTCTACAAGGAGACGTATGAATGTGAGGACGCCTCGGCCTTGAGTATCAGCGAAATGCTGAGTCCCGATGTAGCCGATGGTGAAATCAGTTTGGAAGAAGTAGAGAGCGCGATTCGAAGTCTGAAATGTGGTAAGGCTGCGGGAACAGATGAAGTTACTGCCAAGATGATCAAATATGGTGGGCCACGCGTCTTGGACTTGTTCTGGCTTTCGTGCAATTTATGCTGGAAATCAGGAGAGGTCCCAGACGATTGGCGAGGTGCAGTCATCGTGCCTTTGTATAAAGGCAAAGGTTCACAGATAGACTGTGCAAGCTATAGAGCTATCAGTTTGATTAGCTTGGGCGGTAAAGTTTATGCTAAAATATTAGCGAGAAGAATGCAAGAGAGATCTGAAAGGCTGTTGTGGGAGGCCCAAGGAGGTTTTAGACCTGGAAGAGGGTGTATGGATCAGATCTTTTCCCTTCGTATGATCACGGAAAAATTTTTGGCAAAAAAAAAGTAGGAGCTGACATGTCGCCCTGGTTTGACATCCAATCGGGTGTTAAGCAAGGTTGCGCTATGTCAGCTTGGTTGTTCAATTTGTATTTGGATAGTTGTCTCCAAGGCGTGAAAGACAGTGACATGCGAGTGAAAGTAGGCGACCTTAAGTTCAATTGCTTGCTTTATGCAGTGCTCATTGCATCATCAGAATGCGATCTGCAGGCATTGGTCACCACTCTGAAAGATGGGTGTGAAAATAATGGTCTAAGCCTGAATGCAGATAAGACGAAGGTTCTGATATTTGAAAGAAAAAAAGAAAGAACAGAATGTACGATCAACGTGAATGGTAAGATAATAGAACAAGTGAATGAAGTGGTATATTTGGGAAGTATGTTTAGCAGAGACGGAAGATACGAAATGGATGTGGAAAGGCGTATTGCTGCCGGTAACAGAGTCAACGGAGCCCTGGCTGCATTGTTGAGATGGCGAAACGTCAGCATAGCTGCACGTTTGGCTGTACACAATGCGGTTTTGCTACCGACGCTGTTATACGGCAGCCAAAACGTGGGTAACACAGAAGAAGAATGTAAGAAAGATGAATGCTGTGGAGATGCGATCTCTTCGCAAAATATGCGGAGTCAGCCTAGCTGACCGAATCCGCAATGAAGAGATCCACAGAATGGCAGGTACTAGTGAAGATGTTACAGTGAGAATGAAGAAGAACGTGCTCAAGTGGTTTGGGCACGTCGAACGAATGAGTGATGAAAGAATGGTAAAAAAGATTTATATAGGAAAAGTGAGTGGTAAGAGAGAAAGGGGGAGGCTTCGAGTGACCTTCGAAAACACTGTATCTATGATACTGAAGAAAGGTCAGGGTCAAGGGCATGTATGAAGAGGTTGATGTCTGTGGCCGAGGCGATTGAGGTATGCAAGGATCGTAGCGTTTCGCGCTCCGTCGTCTCTGGCTACCCCGCAAGGGATATGACGTGAAGGTAAATAAATAAATAAAAAATAAAATAATAAATTATTTATTTTATAACCCTTTTTTATTTTCTATAAATAAAATAAATGTTAAAATAGCGTAAAAGGAAATTTAAAACGGTATTAGTCATTATTCTTTAATTTCTTTCATGATTATGATGTTTTCAATTAAATGTAGCAGTTCCTTATATAAAATTATTACGCGAATAACCTTCCATTAAAAGCCAATAACTTAAAACGTAGAAGTCGTAAAACAATGGTCATATAACATTATTTTATGCTCTAGACCGCAATAAAGCGATCAATTTGCAATACATCTATAAAATAATGCATACTATATAACCATTGAGATCGATTTCCTTTAACTCTCATGTGAAAAAAAAGGCTAAATTCAATTTAATCTGACTGTTAACAGTTTCTTCATATTTAAACAAAACTATTTTTTTTAATATTGCAAAAAAAAATGCAATACGCCAAAAGCTGGTGAAATTAAATTTTATACTACAGGGTGGGCCAAAAATTTTTGCAAATAGCAACACTTGATTTCTCCAAAACCGTGAGTCCAAGGGGCGCGCGGGTGGCGAGGAATTGTGCTTCATTTAAAGCAATTTTAGTCACGATGGAGCGCTTCACGGGACAACAGCGTGCTTTTTGCTTAAAACAATTTTACAAATACAACGATTCCTACGTTACTGTACGACGCCTCTTTAGAGTTGAATACGGATTACAACCTGTAAGTGAGTGTCCAAGTGTTAATTTAATTAAAGCTTGGATTAAAAAGTTTGAGCAAACGGGATCGACAACGAATATTAAACAAACTGGGCGACCACGTTCAAGAAGAAGCGAAGAGAACATTCGGGAGGTTGAAATTTCTGTAAGGGACGATCCAGAATCATCTACGCGTAAGCGATCGGCGGCTCTTGCTATACCAAGAACTAGTCTGCGGCGAATCTTGCATTTGGACCTTAAACTGCACCCATATAAGCTTCAAATTGTACAGGAGATGAAACCAAACGATTACATTTAACGCAAGTTATTTGCTGACACTCTACTGGAGCGATTCTCTAGCCTTGAGAATGTATTGTTTACGGACGAGTCCCATTTTCACAGTAATGGTCACGTAAATAAACATAATTGTCGATATTGGAGCACGGAAAACCCTCACTATAAACATCAAAAGCCTCTTCATTCACCAAAAACGACAGTGTGGGCTGCCATATCCGCTAAGGGCATAATCGGTCCATACTTCTTTGAAAATAATCAAGGAAATAACGTAACTGTGAACTCAGTGGAATACGTGAAAATGTTGCAAGAGTTTTTGACACCACAGTTGCATGAATTTGAAGAATACAATAGCCGGACTTGGATGCAACAAGATGGAGCAACATGCCATACATCAAACGTGACTTTACCGGTGGTCAAAGAAATGTTTCCTAACAAATTGATTTCTCGCAGAGGTGATATCCCATGGCCTCCCAGAAGCCCGGACCTTACACCTTGCGATTTTTTCTTGTGGGGATATCTGAAGAGTCGACTATACCTTAATAAACCGACGACCATATCCCAATTAAAAGAAAACATCCACGAGGAGATAGCCGCGATTCCTCGCAGCATGTGCCAACGAGTTTTCCAAAGTTCCAAAGTTCCAAAGTTCCAAAGAGCACATCTCGACGATGTCATTTTTAAAAAATAAATTTTAATAAATGATAATTACGTTAAATAAATCATAAACAAAATAACATTTGTACTTTTATTTCTAGACATGTTTCAAAAGTGCAAAAATTTTTGGCCCACCCTGTACTTTATAGTATATCATCGTTAGAAGTAATAACCTAAGACATAGGTTATCTGTCCTAAATATATGCACAAATTTCGCCATTTAACTTATTTCTATATAGAAAAACAATTATATGTAACGAACGATCACTACGAGATGCAAGCCTTGAAGTTTTCTTCACTTATCAAAACCAACAATGTAGAACAACCTTAATCGTTGGTACATAAATGTTAAACACTTGGTCGATCGATATTCATAATGAAAGTACAATAATGCTAACGTGTAATTTAAAGCCGCAAACTGTTTTGCAATTAGACCTGTTGTTTCCATGTCAACCAACATAGAAGTTTTAAAACGACCTTTTTCGAAAATACTAAAAGTTAAATCATCATCTATTATAATGTTATATCATTTATTCGACTGTTAGTAACACCACGGAATCCAATTTCTTATTTACCCAATGACCTAAATATTCCTCTGAGGATTACAAATACGTCGTATCAAATATTTGACAATCCATTGTATAATGTATGGGTCAATAGCTATATAGTACAGACTGTATAAGATGCTATTTAATTTGAAATGAAGAACACGATTTCAGGACGAATAAGCTGCGGTGGCTTAATTACAAAAGATTCTTGAAAATATTCCGAGACGATTGGTTTCTCTTAATTCCAAGGAATTCAGGAGAGCTTTTAAAAAGCAATAACATATAAGTTAACAGTATTTTATTATTTTCTTTCAATTACGAGAAATATATAAATTATAAATCGTTTCTAAAAATAATTGATTATGTTATTTATATCTTAATAAGTTTAAACTCAATAATTATTCAAATGTAAACGAGGCCAAAGTAACAAAAAATAACACTCAATACATATGATATATATATATATATATATAAAGACGAAGCTTCTTAGCATTCCATGGATTCATCGTGCGGACGCAGGCCCGTCCGTTGCAAAAAGAGGAGCGCAAACAATGCCTGGGACTTGCGACCCAGGTGTAGGTTTAAGGGGCCCTTTTACTATGCGCATACACGCTCACCTTCACTGATTACGCTCGTCTCTCTCTACCTAACCAAAAATCGTAAGAACCTACTAAAGCCGCCTTTGAAATACGTTCTAGAAATGAACTGATGATCGTTCTAGAAAGGCTTATACAAAAAATCTCCTATGGTCACCCATACATTTTGCAATTCTAGGCTCATCGCGTGCAACCGATAATAGTCGTTTTCATCTTGCTGAATAAAGGATTTTATTATGTCTATGTCTTGTTCTTTCCTACTTGGTCCTAGCCCTGCTTTACTTGTTTGAGCACCTGTCATAAATTGTTTATGGAATTAAAGTCGTGACTCCAGCTCAGCAATTTTATCTTTTGGATGAGATGTTACAGTATCATCATTCGATTTTGAGATGATACGTCTTTTGGTCACTTTTAATTGTTTATAGAGTTCCGATGGTTTCTTTAATTTTAACCAAAAATTGTGTCGGTATCTAAATAAGGTAGGAGAGTCCGCTGGATGCTCTAACCCGAGCGATGACTTCAATGTCCTTATGACGCTTGCATCTGACTTTAACAAAAGGGTCTTATTAATATCATAAACGAGGAAAGGCCAATTATGACGTGATGTTACATAATTATCATATATCCAAGCCTTTTTAATGTTACTTATTGGCTGATTGTCTACCTTTTTAAGATCATTCAAAAAGCTATCGACTATTATATCCAACGATGGACTGCGCCCTTGGTAATCGATTTTTTTATCTAAGAATTTGAACGGAGCCTATTAAAAAACCCAGATCGTAAGAGGTATATCAGGTATTCTGCCTACTCAGACATAGACTGTAGCATTTATTGAGTTTTGTCCTCAATTCGTCCGTCCAAGCAGAGATATCCCCCACAACATTTAAAAGTAAGTGACATTGTTTTGGGTTACCTGTCAGTATCGCGAGTATATCTTTAAAAAATCCGTGCCCGCAGGGGGCCACGCGTGGGTAGACCTCGTGTGTAACTCGTTTAAAATATAACTCACTACCTAAGAATAACACATGATGCCGTTGTTTACATCAAAAATTTTCAAGCAAAAAGCGGTTTTTATTTTTTTCTCGGAAAAAGTATCTTTTTTGAAAATATTTTTGGTACTTAAATTTAGAGTAAAAAATAACCTTTCTATTAAAAATATTTTCGAGGAGGGAATGTTTACCAGAAAAAAGTTGCCGTGGTTTTACCTACCTTAAATTTTCAAGCTAAAAGTGGTTTTTATTTTTTTTCTCGGAAACGGTACCTTTTACGGAAAAACTTTTGAGACCTAAATTTGGAGTAAAAAAATAACCTTTCTATTAAAAATACTTGTGATGTAAGAATATTTACCAGAAAAAAGTTATGAATTTTTTTCCAAAAATTTTCGGTTTTTTTACCCCCACCCCTAAGTTATTGAAGTTAGGTTTTCGATTTATTCACATTAGTTATAGGTATTCATCAAAGACATCATATGATATGAACGCGATTGATCTTCTTTGAATAGGGAAAAAGTTATGGTCGAAAAACTAAAATCAGAAAAAGTGAGGCCCTAGCGCCCCCTGTGGCCGGATTTCTCTGGTTAACGAACTTGACCTTCATTTTTGAATGTTTGATTTTTGTGCAAAGTTTGAAAGCGATCCAAGCGAAACTGCGGCCGCTATCGTGCTGACAAAAGTCGAATCGACGCACGCACGCATATATATATATATATATATATATATATATATATATAAACTTTTTGACCAATGGTCATTTCGGACTCAGGGGGTCATAAGAAGACCTCCTGTGAAGAAATTTTTCCAAAATTCGAAAGTCGGGTACAAATGAATGGGCAGACCGAATTCTTCGAGGTCTACCCAAAATAACGAAGAAAACTATAGTAAGTTATTTTAAATAAAATCTTTGATTTTTTAGATGGATTTTAAACCAAATGCCTGTAATAGAACATATTTACGAGTATTATATGTTTCAAAAAAAGATAAGAATATTAAAAGATTATTGTTCCTACAACACAACAACTATACAACCTAATTTTGTTAGTAGATAATAGTTATAAGCCTAAAGTTAAATTTAATCAAGCAGTGATTTGAGTTTATTTTAAATTGTTTCACTTTAAATACATGAAAGAATTATGATTAAATTAATACCTAAATTATAAGGGAATATTGTAATAGGTGTGTTATTTATAGGGAGTTGATTATCAGTAGTTACACTTTGGACGTTCAGATGGAAGTAATAGGTGACGGTGAAATCTATAATAAGTATATATCACTAGCTAAGTATTAAGATTTATAATATCTTAGTTAGTAGTAGAAAATGTAATGTTTATCACGTTACTATATAAGTATTATTTAATTTATCATACATGCACATTTGTATGTATTGCAAATAACATTTAATTTAATGTTGAAATAGTCTTTTGCTGTTTGAAATTATTTAAAATAAACGTACTTCTTCGTTGGGGGTCAGGATTTCTGAAAATTGTTGAATGCTCGGTCATTATCTTAATGTTTTTAAGTTCGCATTAATTTTGCGGTAATAATATAAAAATATTAATTTCACATTTGCGCCACACACTGTGATAAAAACGATATATAATTATAACTTCTTTTTTTATTATATTTTATTACTGCAATGAGATTTGTAGTCTTTATGGCTTGGTAGTGCCACTGACGAATGGAGTTTGTTTGACTTTTTAACCGACAGTCGAGCCACAGACGACATCACTGTCAGTGTTATAGGAAAAACCCTCACTGCTAGTCTGTTTTTCTTCGTGTAAATGAATTTAAGGGTGGCGGAAATATTTAAATTTAATAATGTCCGCCATATTGTTTATGAAGTCAAAGGTCTTTATCTCGTTAGTTGCGATATAAGACAGTGACATAAGTATAATATTAGCCTAATTCTAACTGCTGGGTCCAAAACTCCTTTCAAACCATGAAAATTGTCAAGCTTAACGTATCTCGCTACTCTGTTTCGAGTTGACAGATTGTATTTTACAGTTTTTTTCATAACGTGCAGGATTACTACCTTCATCAACCATAATGAAGCCTAAATAAGCACACTACTCCATTGCTTTTAAAATTATTGAAAAATACGCAGAAAACAGATTACGTTAACTCTGTTAATTATTGAACATTAAAAACCATGCTTAGTAATGATTCCAAGATTACTTAGTCATAAAATGATGTACTTAATTTTCCGTCCGAATATCCAAACTTGTAAAGAAAGTGGATGCTGGAAGTTATAGATGGTAAAGTTTGTATTTCGGAATATATACCATCTTAAGATTGGTTTGGAGAGATCCTTTAATATTATTGAAAGCGTGAACAAAGTTCTCTGATGTTATGTACTACTAAATATTTCTTTTTGGTACTGATATTCTTCTTATTTTAGGGCTAATAGTAATTGTATCACTTATTAATGAAAGAAGAGAATAGGGGATAATCTTTTTTTCTTAGTATAAATACAGTACTTGCATTTATTTTGTTTTAAAACTAATGCTAACCAAGCGATAAATAAGGATTGAAATAGATAGGCGCTTAATTGTAAAGGAATAAAGTACTGAATAAAATTTGTCAACCTTACCCATTTTTTTAAATCTAAAAGTTAAGTAAGAAGCCTTTCTCTGTTGCATCAACACCTCTAAATAAAAGACCGACGACAGCGCTTTATTGCATTTGTTTCGTAAAAATATTAAAATTCCCGTTCAATGAGGAAAAAATCTAAGAAATAAACAAACAACTACCGCTCTGAAACCATTTTATTTTGTTTGTATCGTTTACATTTTAAAGCTGAGAAGAAATTTATTATAAATATGGCATTTAATTTCATTAAAGACCTTACTCGTAAAATTAGTTTGGAGAAACCCATTAATACTATTGAAGGCGTGAACAAGGTTTTTTGATGTTATTTACTGTTAAATGTTTATCTTTGGTAATGAGAAGCTTCTTATTTTAGTATAAATGATCTTTGTATATCATATTAATGAATTAAGAGGATACTCTTCTTTAGTAGTGTAAATACAGTACTTGCATTTATTTTCTTTCAAAAGTATTACTAATAATCGCGTTAATTAGCAAATATAAATAAAAAACTACTGAATATACTAAATTTCTGAATATACTAAATAACTACTGAAAATAATTTATTAAAGCTTATCCAAAATATGTTTAAAACGTAAGTTGACAAGTTAACAGGCATCCCTTTATCGAATCAACACATAAAAAATAGAATAACAACGAATAGCATTTTATTACGTTACTCGTATTTCCGTAAAAATGTTCGTTTTTCCGATACATCAAAAAATCCAAGAAATATACAAACAAATACCGCGCTGAAACCATTTTATATTATTTGTATTATTTACTTTTTAATGCTGATGAGAAATATATTATGTATTTAATTTTACAATAAACCACCATAGCTTTTATTGTTTTATTCCTTTTACTTTAATATATAAGTTATAGTGAACAAGGTAACCGATTTACCAGTTGGATACTTAGCAAGTTTTTCCACTGAAGTACTCTTAATAAAGCTCTCTCGTTTCATTGTACTTAAGGGTTTTTACAACGACACGATAACGAGAAGGGATACACACGTGACCCCGTAACAGGGTAAGCACACTGTACTCATATGCACATATCATTATGCACTTTGTCAATTAATTAATTTATATAATGATCGTCTGAAGGGTTGTGTAACCCCTTTAGGGATGCTAATTCAAAATGGTGACTAAGTAATTAGTGTGTGTTTTAAGTAGATTACAGGACATAGGATGTGCTATGTTTTAGTCAAGTTAGAGTTTAAGTGTTATTTAGAATAAAATAAGAAAACAAATTAAATGATGTTCAAATAAATTTTCAAATAAATAAAATACTAATTACTATTACTATTATGCGTTCTCGGTCTAGAATAACTAAGTATTCTCTCGCGACCGCTATTATAGTAGGAAAATCTTAGTTATAAAATAATAATACAGCAGAAAAACAGAATAGTCATATTATATTTACGAAAGCACAGAATAATAATAATAATAATAAGATTTCAGTTTAAGTCGTGGTTTTGTCAAGCTTCAAACTCAAGAGTAAGGATCAGATTTGCAGTTGAAACAGTTATTGAATTATTTTTATAATGTTTCCATAATAAAATACATATTAAAGAATTTTCATTGACAAAACAGTGTATTTAAAATTGTAAGGATATATATCCATACTTTTAGAAATATTGAATACAATATTTTCAATAGCTTTTACCATAATCATTGTTGTTCCGTTGACGAGTTTAATAAAAGACTCCGTTCTTTGTGTTCATATTAAGTCAACCATTTAGCCGATGGTGCTTTGACTTCAGGCAACATAGCTCTAATATCCTGGTTCCTAGTTATAGACCATAATGTACATGTTATGAGATCCCAGAGATTATATTCCAGGTCTCAAAATTTTAAACAAAAATATATTAATCTAAAATACTTGTATAATTTTTCTATATTTAAAATAAATTGTACATATCAAATATATGAATGTTATGTTATACGAGTGTATATTAATTGTTTAAAAATAACGGACTTCTCCACTACAAACTTTCATTTCTTATTTAACCCTTATAGAAAATTATTAGAAAAACAACAACATTCTTATTCGGCTATATGTTGATATATAAGTATATGAGACAAGTCTTTTAACGCCTGTATTTAAAAGTAATCTATATCTTAAAACTCGATTTTCTCTATCGATTGATGACTAACTTCATTTCCTTTGCGGATATAACTTTCTTGAAAGCTCGGTGTCTGATTGATGACAATTTGATTAACATCATTTTTTTTAACGCTAATGCCTTTGCAATATTACGACTCTAATGACCCATTCGAGGACAACGACGTGTTCGACAGCATTTAAGTATTATGTAGTTCTTTGTTGTAAACTGCTTGTAACTGAAGAGTACTTGTTTTAAGCTACTGTTGCAGCAGTCTTGATTGGAGTAGTCCCGCATCTGTACGTGAAATAGTAGAAACTATTTTATATTAACATTCAAATTGTTTCGTTGAGTGTTAAAATTGTTGCTATAATTGTTATTGTGTTGAATATGAATACTTATTTTGATCTTCCTTTGGTGCAACACTAGTTGAATATTACATTTTCTCATTTAAATTATGGCTGTGACTCTATTAAGTACTGGACTATCCAAAATAATAGTCGATACAATATAAAATTCTTAATTAATAATAAGACTCAATGGAGTTTTTTTGCCGGTTGTTTTCCATGGACCGTGTAACCGTGCAAGTCCTATGTTTCTTAAATGTAATGCGTAATTATTTTAAATAAAAATCTATAAAAACAAACTAGAAATATACGAATTTTGCGCCAATTGTATGTAATAATAGAATATAAAGATGTTATAATTTACTGAATTACGACCAATGTTTGTTGTAATACGAATATTGTTTAGGTCAAGTGAGTCTGGAGTCAATCAATGTAACAACAGGTAATTAACGCTCAGTTCACAAGAAAACTATTTTTTTTTTATTTTTTTAAATTAAACTTAATGTATTATACACCAAATAATATCCTCATTCCTTATTATATTTAAACCAACATCCTTATTGTTAAATGAATTTCAAACGGAGATAAATTTATAATTTTACATACTTATAAATTAATGATAAGCGTACTTGTTGTCAAATTCCTGTACGTACATTTTTTATGAACTTGAGTAGATGTAGTAGTAGCTTGTGCTATAATAATATAGATAAGTTTTTTAACATACTATCTATGATACTGGAAGAAGGTCACGTAAACAGTATGAGGACCCCCCGGCGGGCATGTATGAAGAAGTTGATGTCTGTGGCCGAGGCGAAAGAGGTATACAGGGACCGTAGCGTTAGCGTATATAAATAAGTTTTTTAATATCCTCAGTCTTTACTCGAGTAGCTTTAAATATGCCCATAAAGTTCTAAAGCACTTGACTGTTCATTATTCACATATTATGTTCTCGTGATGTCATTATGTTTTTAATAAAACAATAAAAACATGTCTGATTCGCTAAGTAAGTACATAGTTGGCGTTATTGAGCTGAGCGAAGCCAAGCTCTTACTGGTCAAAAGTGTGTTTCGATGTTCGCTTACTCCTCCTAAGCCATTTGAGCTAGAGCTTTAAAATTTTGTATATGCATTCAAGAAAGTGTCTCACTCGTTTAGCAGTACTTTAGTGACATTCGTGATTGTAGATTTTGATTAAATGGTCAAAAAGTAGCCCATAGATCAATATATATTTTTTTAACTTAGCAATTCTTTATAACATAGGCGCCCACTTAAGGAAATCAATATCGAGTATTTATTTTTTGCTGAACCAAATCATCTGACAGCTGAACATAGTTGTGAATACGGCACATAGAGCACAGTATTCAGGGTACACAGCGCGGAAGGCAGAAGGCCGAGGCCCCAGACCTCAGCGCCCCCCAAATTTGGCGCCCCGGGCCGTCACCCCATCGCGCGCCCCCCTAACGCCGGCACTGCTCACAAGGGCATTTTTTTGTACGTTTTAGTGACGTGTTTGACTGCTACTCGTAAAAATTTTCTTATGTATGTTGGAGCCGAACGCAGATGTTATAGCGAAAACAGATTGAAAAAATATTTAGCCATTCAAAAGTTATCAAAAAAAAAATCGTTCCTACCATAGACAATACATTAGAGCTGCCCTGCGCGTACGAGCAATCTGCTGACAGAAGGTGACAACTAGTCCTAATAAATCTATATTTCCTGTAGCTATTCAGATGAAAGGAGAGGGGCTCAGCTCAACACCAGCCACGCACGGTGGCGGATCGTAGTAATTTAGATGAATAGTTCATAGTATTGTTATATATATTGAAATCTTTTATTAGAATATCTTGTATTCTTTATATCTAAGTTTACAATTTGTAATATTTTCATAAGTATTCAGCGGTTCAAGTATTAATTTAAAAACTAATTTCCACAATTTATTCTGTTATTTCTGATTTAATTGACAGTCTATGATGAAATTTCCATTTATCTTATTTTAAAGTTGAATACCTTCTAAATGATGTTTTCTAACCTTTTTAATAATGTGGTGATTCGTTGAGTTATATGGCATTTTTTACATGGAATATAATACTATTACAAAAATATTGTCGTCATAACAACAAGCATTTATTTTTATGTAATGGTGTGATGTTAACAGTATTGACGTTTTTAAATGAAATATATATTCTTATAAGTAAAAGAATAAATTAAAGGTTCATTATAAATATAATAAATTATTAAAGTTATAAGATAATCCATTAGAAGGACACAGTACTTCGTCTATTTGTAAAAGGATATTTGATGCAAATCAGAATTACTGAGTACATCTCTACATTATTCATAAAAAATCAACCGAGCTCCACTTGAGCTCGAAAGATGTTGAAGATAAGTCACACATGGTGGATTTCATAGTAAAAACACGTTATTTAATATACATTATTTATTTATTTACCTTCACGCCATATCCCTTGCGGGGTAGCCAGAGACGACGGAGCGCCAAACGCTACGGTCTCTGCATACCTCTTTCGCCTCGGCCACAGACATCAACCTCTTCATACATGCCCTCCGGGGGGTCCTCATGCTTTTTACGTGACCTTCCTCCAGTAACATTGATACTGTGTTTTCGAAGGTCACTCGAGGCCTCCCCCTGTCTCTCTTACCGCTCACTTTTCCTATATAAATCTTTTTTACCATTCTTTCATCACTCATTCGTTCGACGTGCCCAAACCACCTGAGCTTCTTCATTCTCGCCGTGACATCTTCGCTAGTACCTGCCATTCTGTGGATCTCTTCATTGTGGATTCGATCAGCTAGACTGACTCCGCATATTCTGCGAAGAGATCGCTTCTCCACAGCATTCATCTTTCTTACATTCTTCTTCTGTGTTACCCACGTTTGGCTGCCGCGTCTAACAGCATCGGTAGCAAAACTGCATTGTGTATAGCCAAACGTGCAGCTATACTGACGTTTTGCCGTCTCAACAATGCAGTCAAAGCACCATTGACTCTGTTACCGGCAGCAATACGCCTTTCCACATCCATTTCGTATCTTCCGTCTCTGCTAAACATACTTCCCAAATATACCACTTCATTCACTTGTTCTATTATCTTATCATTCACGTTGATCTTACATTCTGTTCTTTCTTCATTTCTTTCAAATATCAGAACCTTCGTCTTATCTACATTCAGGTTAAGACCATTAATTTCACACCCATCTTTCAGATTGGTGACCAATGCCTGCAAATTGCATTCTGATGATGCAATGAGCACTGCATCATCTGCATATAGCAAGCAATTGACCTTAAGGTCACCCACTTTCACTCCCATGTCACTATCTTTCACTCCTTGGAGACAACTATCCAAATACAAATTGAACAACCAAGCTGACATAGCGCAACCTTGCTTAACACCCGATTGGATGTCAAACCAGGGCGACATGCCAGCTCCTACTCGCACACAGGCTGAGTGATCTCGGTAAATAATACATTTATAAGGGAAATTATAATCTTTTTTTAACAATTATTTTTGGATAAAGTAATAACATAATAAAAAATAATCATAGAAAATGATTTTTAATATTTTAACTTAATGCATATACATATGCACGCAAATAGTAAAAACAGTAAAATAAGAATGTTATTAAATAAAAAAAAAAGCTTTCCTTTAACGTCTCAATCCCAACGCTCAAATAAGTAAAATGTGCGATAAATAATTGTTATCCAAAGCGATTTTCATTTTTAATTCCATTCGGAGTCAACTTAAATGTTGGTATTATTACTAATGCAGTGCTCCTGAGAGCTCCGCGGTGGACGAAATTGGGAGAAATGTTTGATAACTTTAAAACATCACAGTGTGAATGCAGTTTTTATTAGCCTAGATTTGAGAATAGAGAATCAGTTTGAAAGAAATATTCATAGAATATTTAATATAAGACTAATTCAATACGTTATATATAAAAGGAACCTTAAAATATTTAATTCAATTAATAAGAAAGTGCACCAAAAAACTAAATTACTAATTAGTTATTTTGGTTTAATTTCCTATACAATTTAAAGTAACTTAGAGTATCTGTTATTATTAGTACAGTATAGAAATCGCAACATTTACGTAACCAAGTTCTGAGAGAACTAGCGTCATTTGTAAAATTAAATACCTACATCTTAGGGTATTTTAATTAGAAAAAAGTGGATCGCTCTTAGACTTCACATTTTTCTTCCACAAGCGTCTTACCAATGTACTCTTGTGGCAAGTAGGTTAAACGACGTAATTATAATGTTTTCTCTACTCTACAAAAAAATATATTATTATGAAAATTATTTTAAAGTCCTATTTTACATGTTCATAAATGAAATATATGTTAAAATAGCGTAAAGGAAAAATTCTAACGGTACTAACCGTTAATGATTTTTTATTTTCTTTAATTGCTATGTTCTTTTTAATTAAACGTAGCAGGTCTTTATGAAAATTATTACGAATAACCTTCCATTAAACGCCGATAACTTAAAAGGTTGAAGTCGTAAAACAATGGTCATATAAAATTATTTTATTGCTCTAGACCGCGATAAAGCGAGCAATTTGTTAAAACCAATGTATCACAAAACAATGTAACTGTTAAGGTCGATTTCTTTTAACTCTTATACGAAATAAAAAAAATCCGTGCCCGCAGGGGGACACGCGTGGGTAGACCTCGTATGTAACTCGTATATATCAAAAATGTTCAAGCAAAAAGCGGTTTTTATTTTTTTTCTCGGAAACGGTACGTTTTACGGAAAAACTTTTGGTACCTAAATTTAGAGTAGAAAATAACCTTTCTATTAAAAATACTTGTGATGTAAGAATGTTTACCAGAAAAAAGTTATGATTTTTTTTTCCAAAAATTTTGGTTTTTTTTACCCCCACCACTAAGTTATTGAAGTTAGGTTTTCGGTTTATTTACATTAGTTATAGGTATTCATTAAAGACATCATATAATATAAACGCGATTGATCTTCTTTGTATAGGGAAAAAGTTATGGTCGAAAAACTGAAATCAGAAAAAATGAGGCCCTAGCGCCCCCTGTGGCCGGATTTCTCTGGTTAACGAACTTGACCTTCATTTTTGGATGGTTGATTTTTGTGCAAAGTTTGAAAGCGATCCGAGCGAAACTGCGGCCGCTATCGTGCTGACAAAAGTCGAATCTGGAAGCACGCACGCATATATATATATATATATATATATATAAACTTTTTGACCAATGGTCATTTCGGACTCAGGGGGTCATAAAAAGATCTCCTGTGAAGAAATTTTTCCAAAATTCGAAAGTCGGGTACAAATGAATGGGCAGACCGAATTCTTCGAGGTCTACCCAAAAAAAGAAAAGACTTGTAGTTTTCTTACATTCTCATTTAAATAAATCTATTTTAGAACTTTAATTTGTGTGTACTTTTCAATGATTAACAAAAATTGTAGCAATGCGTCCTCGGTAAAGAAAAAAAGTGATTGTGGAGATCGTTTTATTAAATTTACATCACGTATTCCTGTAAAGATATTGTTTAAATTTGTATCCTAAGATATGTCATCTACTGTTACTAAATATGAACAGTAATTTCACCAAATACCTGATATATACTCGTATATAGAAACAATTATATGTAACGAACTTGTTAGTTCCGGGTTATTAGCTCACAAACGGACAAACGAAGAAAGAGGTATTGCTTTTGATTAAAATAATTACATAATTAGGAGCGTTGATATAAATTATAAAGGTACAACAGTGACAGTCACAGTGACATCAGATAACAATAATTATTACTCGTATATTGCAGATGTTAAAATTATGACATTCTTAATCTACGTGTAGGGTATGGTGTCCCAAGTCTGCGCACTTAAGGTTTGATATGCTGTAGAATAATTAAACAATAATGTAGTATAATCATCTTTATTTCTACTTACCTTCATGTAGTTTGATGTAACAACTTTGGAAGTAATTAAAGAAAAAAAAAAAGATGTAAATGCGCAATCTTACTACTACGGGTCCCTAGATATTGCGCACTAGGATCGTTAAGATTACGCATAGAGAACATAAACATAAAAGTAAGAATTAAAAAATAAAAGTTATTTTAAGCACATAAATCGCACTTAAACTGTCCAATGCCAATGTAGACTGTACATTTCTCATGCCACCATTCAGAACAAACAGAACAACGGATCCAATCTTCTGTAATCGGCTCTTTATACTCCTCATTACAGCCACCGCATGACCACTTCTTTTTTTAGGTTGTTTCGTAAGCTTTTTGCAAACTTTTTTTATTTTTTTTGTTAAGAATCTTTGTTTTATTCTCTTCTAAAAGCTATTGTTTATACGGGGACCACTTGTACGACTAAGTATTTCAGATTTCTTATGTTTTCTCTTATTGGCTGCTTTCTAACATCTGTTTTAGGAATTGGGAAAATATCTTGTAGTTTTACTTTCATTGCCGTTGATTTATTGCTGCAAGATGGTACAGCTGCGGGAACTTGGAAGACATCACCACTTGTTTCAGCTGGAGAACCGTCGACGCTTCTCTTTTCTCTTGACCCAGGAGTCACAATAACTGGTTGGGTTGGAGTTTCTGTTTGTGCAGAAACATTCTCAGTTTTTCCATTTCTGGAGAAAGAGTTACGTCATATCGATACCGCAAAGTACTTTCTTTCATCCCGTACGACGATGCAACTTTCCTTTTGCTTTCACCATTTTCTATACGTCTTTTAGCTTCCTGCAAAATAGATTGAGGATACAGCGAACGTTCTGAAGACTTTTTCCTTTGATTTAGCATTCTGAACACGAATTTTTTGTGAGATTGTAATATTAAATTAAAAATTATGGTATAATGGTATAATTTTGGTAGGGTAACTCTGCGCGCGCAGTTTCACGGACCGTGACTCTGCGCAGTCTTAGGGAATAGCTCAATATGGAATAATGGGACTCCTAACGCCACCTATAAAAAAATCAGAAATTATATCACCGGTTGTTTAGATGTAATCACGCGAACGAAAACAATGACCAGATCTTTGATAGTACTTTAGGCTTTTACGTAATTATAGTTTCAAATTGAGAAAAAATAATATCGAAATCAATATTTAACTTCAAATTTACCTTGCGACACCGTTTTGACAGATTTTTGAACTTTTTTCCGTTAGAGAACTCGCACATGGCAATGGCCCTAAACACGACTGAAGTTAGCCGCAAATGTCATTTCGCTTTCGAATTATTGGTTCTGCGCAATCTTACCTCCTGCGCAAAATTAGGGCACCCTACCCTACTCGTAGTTCAAAAAATAAAAAATATATATTAGACGGTTATTTTTGTAATAAAATTATAATTCGAATACCTAAGTTTAACAAGAAATAAAAAAAACACATTTTAAAATTACATTATTGATCAGTTCAAAATTAAAATCAAATGCAATCAAATCAATCAAATGCAATTAAATGCAATCGATTGTATAATTTATGGGCCAATAGCTGTTTAGACTTTTCTGTCTTTATATTTGCTATTTAATTATATTTTTAGATATAAAATACGAACTTCGAAGAATACTATTTCTCAACGAAAAAGCTGCGGTGGCTTAATTTAGAAATTTGAAAATATCCCGAGAGGATTGGTTACTCTCAATTCCAAGGATTTCAGAAAATTTTTAAAAGCAAAAAATTAGAAGTTAATAGTAATTTATTATTTTGTTTTCAGTTATGTATAAAAGTGTAAAAAATCTATCTAAATTTAATAGATTATATAAATACTTACTAACTTTAAACTCAATAATTACTGAAATGTACTCGTAAATAAAAAGGTCAAAACATAATCAGCAAATAACACTCGATGCAAATAAAATAACTTTATAAATAAAGAAGTTAACGAAATAAATTTTAATAGCAAATTTTAGATGGAATTCAGTTAAATACTTTGTTACCAGTCACATATTATGTAAATTGTACAAATTTTGTAATAACTTATCTGTAAGAATATTTTTTTTTTGTTATTAAATAAATTCCTTTAGATAGACAATATAAAGTGTATTTGTGTTTGTATGTATTGCAAGTGATATTCAATTTAATGTGGAAATAGTCTTTTGGTGTTTCAATTTATTTAAAATAATGTGATATAGTTCAAAGTTTAGATAACAAACAGACACACACCTTCTCCGCTAGGGATCGGGATTTCCGGCAGTCTTTAATGTTCGGTCATTACCTAAATGTTTTTAAGGAATATTAGTTTTGCGGAAGTATATTTATATATACGGAAGTGTAAGTATATTTTATAGGTTCGCCACATACTGCGATAATGAAATAAAATATCTATCTCTGTTAAATATCTATTTCTGTACACAGGCAGTGTAGTATTTCTGACGAATGGGCTTGGTTTAATTTTTAAACCGAGAGTCGAGCCACAGACACAACATCACTGTCACTGTTACAGGTGCCAAAAAATTATCACTGCTCATTTCATAGATTTGTCTTCTTGTAAATGAGTTAAGAGGGGGCAGACACTTCTTTACAAAGTTTCACAATATTCTTCATATAATTAATGCAATCAAAGCTGAAAGTCGTTAGTTGTGGCATAAAAGTGCTATTGGTATAATATCAGTCTACATCGCACTGCTGCTCGCAAAGCTTTCAATCTATGGAAAAAAGTGTCAAGTTTAATGTGCCCTAATTCAAGTTCAAATGCAAGTTGACGTTTTTCATTCCACGGCTTTTTAGAAATATACAGAAAAGAGATTATGTTAAGTCTGTTTATTGTTAAACATTAAAAGCTAAGCTCAGTGTCAATAAAAAGATCTATCCCAAGATTTCTAACAAGATATGTCTTGTTGAAGTCATAAAACGATATACTTAATTTTCCGTCCGATTATCCAAACTTGTAAAGACAGTTGACACTGCAAGTTATGGATGGTAAAGTTTGTATTTCGGAATTTATGCCATCTTAAGATTAGTTTGGAGAGACACATTAATATTATTGTAAGCGTGAACAAGGTTTTTTGTGTTATTTACTGTTAAATATTTATCTTTGGTAATGAGAAGCTTCTTATTTTTAGATGAATGATCTTTGTATATCATATTAATGAATTTAGAGAATAGAGGAAATTCTTTTTTAGTAGCGTAAACACAGTACTTGCATTTTTTTTATTTTAAGTTTGCTATAGATAGCGGATTAAGTATACATCAATAAAGTACCGAATGGAATTTATTAAAGCTTCAGCTAAAATATTTTTAAATCGTAAAGCTAAGTATCAAGCCTTCCTTTGTTGGATCAACGCCTATAAATAAAATACCAAAGAATAACACTTTATTGGATTTGTTCCGAAAAATGTTCAATTTACCGATACATGAAAAGAAAATCGAAGAAATAAACAAACAACTTCCGCGCTGAAACCATTTTGAATTGTTTGTATTATTTACTTTATAAAGCTGATGAGAAATAAATTATGTATTTGGTATAATTTTTCATTAAAACATCATAGACTTTATTGTTTAAAGTACTTTAATATATAAGTTATAGCGAACAATGCAACCGATTTACTAGTTGGATACTTAGCAAGTTTTTCAAGTGAAGTACTCTTAATAAAGCTCTCTTCCTTCATTAGACTTAAGGGCTTTTAAATACGACACGATAACGAGACATACATGGCCCCGTGACAGAGCAAGTACATTATACTTACAACTTATGCACTTTGTCAATTAATTAATTAATGTTTATATATAATGATTGTCTAAAGAGGTTTTTAACCTCTCTGGGGAAGCAAATTCAAAATGATTACTAAGTAATTTTATAATTTGACTTTATATATATTAAAAAAATATTATATTATTCATATAAATTATATGATATGTGTTCAAAAATGACGGACTTCACTTCACCATTACAAACTTTTATTTCTTATTTAACTCTTATAGAAATTTATCATACAGTTAACATTTAAACATTCTAACTAGGTTATGATATATAAGTAAATCAGATAGACAGTCTTTTCAAGTATTTTATATCTTGAAACTCGATTCTCGCTATCAACTGATAATTGACTTCATTTTGTTTGCGAATATAACCTTCTTGAAAGGTCGGTGTCTGATAGATGACAATTTGATTAAGTACATTTTTTAAGTATTCAATAGCCTTCACATATTACAAATCTAATGACCCATTAGAGGATAACGATTTTTTCCAAAGTATTTTTTAAATTAAAATCTTGACCGTAATAAAACTAGAATTGTATGGATTTTGCACAAATTGTATGGGATATATGTTAAATTATTTAATATACTAATTGTAATATATTATGTATCGAATAACATTATCATTCCTAATTTTTTCTAAAATGTCTTTGTTTTAGAGGCAAGCATATATTCTGGCAAATTCCTGTTAGTAAATCTTATATGAACTTCGAATATGAAGAGAAACTTAAAACATAATAATATAGAGAAGTTTTCTAATATCTTTATTCAATAAGCTTTAAATATGTTGAGAAAGTTCTAAAACACTTGACTCTTTATTACTCACAGTTATTCTTATATTATGCTCCTGTAACGTCATTATATATTCAATAAAACTAAACTTTGATGGCCTCCAAAATATAGTAAGAAATGGTTAGGCTCAAGTTCAGTTGAGCTTGAAGGTATATATTATAATAGACAAAACTCCAAAGCGATGTTCTCAGTAATTATTAAAACATTATTTTAGTTTTTGAATTCAATGCATTTACTGTAAGCAATATAATTGAAATTAAATAAAAACTATGTTGTTAAAAAATTATGTTGTTAAAAAAGCATTGGTAATTGTATTTTACATAATATTATTTTATTTGATCCGTGTTTATTCAATAGGTATTCTGTTTCCACATTCACGTCATTGTCAGAAGTTTGAAATAGCGTTTGAAATGATGGCAAAGTTCAATAATGTTCCGCGGCGTGACTCTTGTGCGTTGAGTGTTTCTGACGTGTTGAAGACATTTTTTATATAAAAGTAAAAGTAGATAAAAAATAAAGTGTATATAGTGTATATAAAAGTGGCGTTGGAAAGTATTTCCATTCGTTTAACACGTAATATATGAGTAAGAATATTATATTGTTTATTACTTTAGACAAATGAGTGTGAATGAATACGTAAGAGATGTATTAAGTATTTCAACTTATAAGTATTAGTGTTGTGTATTATCAATAACATAATATCTAATATGACTATACAAAAGATTCAAACATAACTGCTATTTAATGCAATAAAATGCGATAATGCAAAGGTTTGTAGAAAACCGACCCTCAAATTACCCTTATCGTAATTACCTTCGCCATTTTAGAAGCCCTTTTGAAGACAGGGTTACCACTATAGGATCCACAAGAAGTAGAAGAAAGAAATATTGATGGAATACTTAATGTAACTTTAATTCTTCAATAGGTTATATATAAAAGCAAACTTAATGTATTTAATCCAATTAATACAAAAGTGCACCAAAAAACTAAATTACTAATTTGTTATTTTGGCTTAGTTTCCTATACAATTTAAAGTAAATTAGAGTATCTGTTATTATTAGTACAGTATAGAAATCGCAATATTTACGTAGCCAAGTTCTGAGAGAACTAGCGTCATTTGTAAATTAAATACCTACATCTTAGGGTATTTTAATGAGAGAAAAAGTGGGTCGCTCTTAGACTTCACATTTTTCTTCCACAAGCGTCTTATCAATGTACTCTTGTGGCAAGTAGGTTATACGAGGTAATTATAATGTTCTCTCTACTATAAAAGAAATATACTATTATGAAATTTATTTTAAAGCCCTAGTTTACATGTTCATAAATGAAATATATGTTAAAATAGCGAAAAGGCGAAATTCAAACGGTTCTAATCATTCATTATTTTTTATTTTCTTTCATGATTGTGATCTTTTTGAAGTCGTAAAACAACGGTCATATAAAATTATTTAATTGCTTTAGACCGCGGTAAAGCGAGCAAATTGTTAAAACCGATATAACAATGTGTTTTACTATATCTGAACGGTCACAATCAGTACATAATTTTGTAATAAAAATGCAGAATAATTACTCCCAACCACAAGGGATTTGTTGCTTTCCTATACTGACTAAAGTAGCTTCAACTAAATATCTTGGAGTAATTTTGGACCAACGTTTATCTTGCTTGGCATCCGCATATTGAATTGGTCGCAAATAGAGTAAGGAAGCTTGTTTATATTTTTAAGATCTTAAGACACGTAGCCTCTAACACTATTTTGAAAACGATATACCTAGCTCTGATTCAATCAATCTTGACTTACTGTATATCAGTCTGGGGTGGTACCACTAAGACAGTATTTATTAAATTGGAAAGAGCTCAGCGGACTATATTAAAGGTTAAGTATTTTAGGACCTACAGATTTCCAACCTATAAACTGTATATCACGAACAATATGCTTTCCGTCAGAAAATTGTACATCATTAATATTATTTTAAGGAAACATCGAGCACTTCCGTATGATAATAATAAAAGAATTATGAAACGAAGAAAAGATCTTGCTGCTCCTACTATTATCACTAGAATATCTTTTGCCAGTCATCAGTTCATTAAGCTATCTAGCCATCTTTACAACATTGTTAATCATTAAATACTTTTGTAAAAAAACAGTGGCAGAATGGCTTCTTTCTCTAAAATATGAAGAAGTGGAGTTGCTTTTACGTTTTATGAGTTGATTTTTACACCCTCACTTATATAAACATACACACACATACTCACACTCAAAAACACAAACACACACTCACACATTTATTGCACCTATAAACTGTTGTAATGTTTAATTAATAATTTAGTTTTGGAATATTTAATTAATAATTTAGTTTACTATAATTGTATTGTTATAGAAGAGCAGAGTCTTCTGGCACAGGGATAAATTAATTATCCTTAAAAGAAGATTTCTACTTTATTTGTGTATTGATGGTTATTTGAAGTGAAATAAATTATTATTATCATTATTAATGTTAAAACAATACATACTATATAACCATTGAGGTCGATTATCTTTAACCCTCATACGAAGGAAGGGAAGGCTTAAATTGTTCTGGGCCTATAGTATTTTCAGATTTAAACATAACTTTTGTAGCATTTTAACTTGTGTATATTTTTTTCAATAATTCAAAGAAAATAACAATGTGTCTAAAATGGGTCTTAATCAAAAGCTATGGCTGTTTATGTATATTTAAATTCTATGCTACTTTACAGAGTACCATTGTTAGAAGTAATACCCTAAGATATGTCTTAGCGTATGAGCTGTAACTCATCTATTCTTATTAAATATTTGCAGAAATAGCACCAATTAACTTACTTCTTTATAAAAAAATAATTATATGTAACAAACGATCAGTAACTAACTAGTTAGCTTGAACCTTTTTATTATTTAACGAAGTTCAGTTAATCTAATTATATAAAATGTAATTTTTAGTTACATTCTAAATATAATATCAATAGGGTTGGTTTTGACTCATATTTTATATTTTAAGAGGTATTTATATAGGTACTTATTTATATACTTTTCAATTAAGGATTAAAAATAAAATAATAGTTGGACGCGAAAATTATAGAGATATTTTTGTGATAAAATTTCATGTCGAATAAGCAGGTTTAACGATAGAAATAAAAAAAAAACATAAATTAAAACTGCCATTATTGAACATTCCAAACTTAAACCTATATTATTTTGTATTCAGATTTCTATATAAGTTACCTTTAAAGCGAAAAAACTGTCTCAATGAATATGAATCAACAATCAAGTTATTTCTACTTCAGTTAGTGTTTGATAAAGCTGTCTCTAGCAACTGGTTAAATAAGTTCAGGTCTGGTCGTACTAATCGAGAGGCGTCCGTTAAAAGCGACTGAAGACAAAGCTTCAGTCTACGAGATGCAAACTTTGAAGATTTCTTCACTTATTAAAATCAACAGTGTAGCAGAAGCTTAAGCGTTGGTACGTAAACGTTAAACACTTTAAATACTTGGTCCACCGCTATTTCATACAGAAATGAAACAATAAAGCTATCTCGTTTTTAGATGCCGCAATCTGTCTTGCAAGTATGATATTTTCATGGACAGTAACATAAACAATTTTTCTAGATAATACTATAAGTTAAACCATATACCAGAATTTTATACCATTTATTCTACAGTTAATATCGCCACGAAATCTATTTTCTTATTTACTTACTAATCTAAATATTCTTCTGCGTACTACAAATACGACGCGTTAAATATTTGACAATCGATTGTATAATTTATGGGTCAATAGCTGTTTAATACAGACTTTATAGTTTGCTATTAATTATATTTTTAGATATAGAATACGTATTCCGAAATATACTATTTTAGGACGAAAAAGCACTTATCAAACAAAATCAATAGTGTAGAAGAAGCTTAAGCATTAGTACATAAACGTATACACTTGTTCGATCGATATTTTATAAAAAAAATGAAATAATGATGCTGTCTCTTTATTTACGCTAACTGTTTTGCAATTACACCTGTTATTTTTATGTGAACTAACATAGATATTATGAAACTACTTTTCAAAAAAATACTACAACTTAAACCATCATCTGACAAAATGATATACCATTTAGAAAATTAATATTATCATAGATTTTTTTTTAATTCACCCTATGACCTAAATATTCCTCTGGGACTATAAATTCGACGTTTTAAATATTTGACCATGGATTGTGTAATTTTTGGGCCAATAACTATTTAATACAGACTTTGTACGTATGCATCGTATATGTACGTACGTATACGATACTAATTAATTTTATTATTAGATATAAAATAGATACTTCGAAAATTACGATTTCAGGACAAATAAGCTGCGGTGGCTTAATTCCAAAAGGTTCTTGAAAATATCCAGAGAGGATTGGTTTCTCTCAATTCCAAGAAATCAGAGAACATTTAAAAATATATTATAAGTTAACAGTAGTCTATCAATTTGTTTTCTTTAAGTAGTGATTGATTGATTGTGTAAAATCTTCATAACCTTAAACTCAATAATTACTCAAATGTAAATAAAAAGGTCAAACATAACAATAAATAAACGCGATGCAAAAATAAATTAACAATAGTCTATTTCTTTAATTTACTTAACATAATTAGATATAGTTTAAAGTTTAGGTAACAAACGGACAAACACCTTCTCCGGTAGTCTTTAACGCTCCGTCATTATCTAAATGTTTTTGATATATAAATTTTGTAGTAGTACTATCTATCTACATAGATAGCATATATGTAATAATTTTATACTTTCGTCACAGACTTTGATAATAAAGTTAAAAATCTTAGATAAAAAAAAATGTTTTAAGGTACAATTTATTGTTACGGTGAAGTTCGTAGTGTTAATGGCTAGATAGTACTGCTGACTTATGAACTTTATTTCATTTTCAAAGTGCGAGTCGAGTCACAGACACGACATCACTGTCACAGTTATAAGAAATAGCCTTACTGCTCATTTAATGTACTTTTTTTCTTGTAAATGAATTTAGGGGAGCAAATATCTTTGAAAAGTTTAATAATGTCCTCTATATCGTTTATGAAGACAAAGGTCTCGTTAGTTAGTTGTGATATAACACAGTGATGTCACGATAGCTTTGGGATAAGGTGTTCCGCTTAACCTACCCCGCTTATCGAGTTAGGATATGTATTTCATAGACTTTTTTCTTCATCGACCACAATCACACAAATGTAGGTTATTTAGGTTTATCAATTACAAAGGAAGCATACATAAGCACTCTACTCTGTTGCTTTTAAAATTATTAAAAAAATTTTATGTATGTAATCATTAAGTCTATTAATTATTGAACATTAAAAACCACTCTTAGTATGGATAAAAAGATTTATCCAAAGATTTCCCACAAGATACAAGTCTTGTTGAAGTCATAACACGATGTACTCAATTTTCCGTCCGATTATCCAAACTTGTAAAGACAGTTGTAAAGAAGTTATCGAAGGTAAAGTTTGTATTTCGGAATTTATTCCATCTTAAGATTTGTTTGGAGAGAGCCATTAATATTATTGAAAGCGTGAACAAAGTTCTCTGATGTTATTTACTGCTAAGTATTTCTTTTTGGTACTGACATTCTTCTTATTTTAGGGCTAATAGTAATTGTATAACTTATTATTGAATTAAGAGAATAGGGGAAATCTTTTTTTGTTTTAGTAAAAATACAGTACTTGCATTTATTTTGTTTTAAAACTAACGCTAACCAAGCGATAAATAAGGATTGAAATAGATAGGCGATTAATTGTAAAGAAATAAAGTACTGAATAGAATTTGTTATACCTTATCCATTTTTTTAAATCGAAAAGTTAAGTAAGCCTTTCTGTGTTGAATCAACACCTCTAAATAAAAGACCGACGACAGCGCTTTATTGCATTTGTCCTGTAAAAATATTCAAATTCCCATTTAATGAGGAAAAAACCTAAGAAATAAACAACCATGTTCCGCAGTGAAACCATTTTATTTTGTTTGTATCGTTTACATTTTTAAGCTGGGAAGAAATTTGTTATAAAGTTGGTATTAAATTTCATTAAAGGATCTTAAGATTAGTTTGGAGAAACCCATTAATATTATACAACGCGTGAACAAGATTTTTTGATGTTAGTTACTGCTAAATAAGTATCTTTGGTAATGAGAATCTTCTTATTTTAAGATAGAGGATCTTTGTATATCACATTAATGAATAAAGAAAATAGAGGATACTCTTATTTACTAGTGTAAATACAGTACTTGCATTTATTTTGTTTTTAAAGTATCACTAATTAAGAGATAAATAGCGATTGCAGTAGATAGAGGATGTTTAAATAAAAAAAGTACTGAATAGAATTTATTAATGTTTACCCAAAATATGTTTAAATCGTAAGTTAAGTAACAAGCATTTCTTTGTTGAATTAAAACCTAAAATATAGAATATGAACAAACAGCACTCTAATGTGTTATTTCCGTAAAAATGTTAAATTTTCCGATACATGAAAAAAATCAGAGAAATGTAAAAAACAACTTCCGCGCTGAAACCATTTATTTTGTTTGTATTATTTACTTTTTAAAGCTGATGAGAAATATATTATCTATTTGGTATATTTTTTTATTAAAATGGCATAGACTTTATTGTTTAAAGAGTATTATTTTAATTTTTTATTTATTTAGTTTTAGTGAACAATGTAACCGATTTACCAGTTGGATACTTAGCAAGATTTTTCAGTGAAGTACGAATAAAGCTCTCTGCCTTCATTGGACTTAAGGGCTTTTAAAAAGGACACGATAACGAGAAGGGATATATACATGGCCCCGTGACAGGTTAAGTACACTATACTCACAACTTATGCACTTTGTCAATTAATTAATTTTTGTAATGATTGTCTGAAGAGGTTTGTACTCCCTTTGGGGATGTAAATTTAAAATAGTTACTAAGTAATTAGTATGTGTTTTAACTCTGTAGATTAGAGGACTAAGGATGTGCTTTGATTTAGGCAATGAGTTTAAGAGTTATTAACAATAAAGTAAGAAAATTAATTAAATAATTTTCCAATAGATACCCAAAGAAATAAAATACTTATTAACATTAATCTTGTACGTACTCGGTCTACAATAGTAAGTAGTCTCTCGCGACAGCTATTATAACAGGAAAAACTTTCTCATAAAATAATAATGCAATAGAAAAACAGAATAGTCATATTATTTTTACAAAAGCACAGAATGATAATAACAATAATGATAATAATAAAGTTTCAGTTCACGCCGTTCGCTCTCCTTCGAAGAGTAAGGAGCTGGTTTGGGTTCAAAATCAGTCTTTAATTATTAGTTTAATATTTATATGGTGTAACTATATAATAAATAATTTCATTCAATTAAATTATATTTATTTATATAAATATTACACAATATTTTCCGAAAGCTTTTATAATAATCTTCATGTCGTTTCCGTCTACTCGTACAATGGAGCCTAGTTAAATAAAAGACTCCGTTTTTTGTGTTTATATTAAGTCAACCATTTAGTCGATGGTGCTTTGACATCCGGCTACAAAGCTCCAATGTCCTGGTTCCTGCTGTTGATAATATGCATGCATGTTATGAGATCCCAGCGATTATATTCCAAGTCCACGATTTAATTGACCGACTGCGATGAAAGTTTCATTTATCTACTAGTAATTTGAAAACTGAATACCATCTGAACGATGTTTTGTAACCTTTCTAATATTACGGCGATTCGTTGAGTTTTATTGCATTTTTTTACATTGAATATAATAATATTATATAAATATTGTCGTCATAATAACCATCATTTATTTTTATGTAATGATGTGATGTTAACATTATTGACGTTTTTACATGAAATATATGTTTTGATAAGAAAAAGAATAATTTAAAGGTTCATTATAAATAAAATATTGAAATTATAAGATAATCTATTACAAGGACACAGTACTTCCTCTAATTGTAAAAGGATATTTGATGCAAATCAGAATGACTTATAATTAAATTAACAGATGCAACGATTACACAGGCACACAAAAAAAAAATCATGAACCAGAGGGGAGACCCCATTATTCTTAGGTATTTGGGATCGCTGAAACCGAATATGACAATAAAAACTAATTTTAATTGCCCGTTTTTCCGCTAGCACCCCTTTACTAACTCTTAAGGGAGTGAAAATTTCAATTTTTGTATAAAATCAAGATGGATGTGTATTTATATGTTTTTTGGAATGATTGCACCGAAAATGATAACTAAAAATAAATTCATGACAACTATCACCTCCTTACCACCTCTTACAGGGGGTGAAAATTACAATTTTTGTATAAAATCAAGATAGATGTGTATTTCTACGTTTTTTGGGATGCTGAAACCGAAAATTATTACTAAAAATAAATTGGAGACCTCTATCACCCATTAACACTCCTCACCAACCCTTACGGGGGGTGAAAATTTCAATTTTTGTATAAAATCAAGATGGATGTGAATTTCTATGTTTTTCATGATGCTGAGACAAAAAATGATTATAAAGTATATGGTAACCTTATTGTATGCATATATTTGTTATTATGATGTTAAGACCGAATCATGATTTTTGTCCTATTCTTAACAATTTTTTTAATTTTTAATTTTTTTTTTGTTTTCTATTTAATTCTACTTATACTGTTATTCATCCGGCAGTCTTGTAAAACGATTAAAAGATGCTAAACCTAATTCTATGCCTCCGAAATAGAATTGTTTCTCCATATTTTTGCGACTAAGACACCTCCACGCGGTGAAGGCGGATAACAGTTTAACTGACTAAGTTCTTAGGTAAAAATCATGCCTTCATGGCAAAAGTATGGAAAAAATTTACGATGCAGGGGAGGGATACCTCAGTAACGGCGGCTGGTCTGGGTGAGCAAGCGGGCCCGCAGGCGTCGTCATCAAGCTTCCGCAGCTCTGAAGTAAAGGGCAACTTGGCTACTTTTGAGTTTAAAGTTTCAAGAAGACATATGAATCCTAAAGTAGTTCTGAGTCGGTGCGATGTAGAACTCAAAGCAGCTCTTGATGATAGACCAAGCAACCACCCAATGATTACATGTACGGAATATGATATAAACATTTGAGATTCTTCCGTTCACACTTGTAACAAGGACAATTCGTTATTCTGTTACGTATGTGGTAAGTTTAAGTCGCAAAAACTTCGTTGGATTTTTTCACAATATGAGGATAAATATAAGTCTGTTTTCTCATTGCAGGTTGCAAGTTATAAAGGTGATACGTGTAGGAATATATTAAATCGTCAATCATCTAATTCATGTACCAAGAATTCTATGAAGTTTCCTGCTGTGTGGAGAAAGCCCGAAACTCAAGCAGATTGCCATATTTGCATGGTTGAATTCAGAGGTATGTTAACTCCAAAGCATGCCGTATATAAAACTACTTCATCCTTTACTCCACCAATTTATAATAATATCGATGTTATTTCAGCTAGTCATATTGAAATGAATTCCACGAGTAATGTAATCGAAGATGAAAATAAAATGGATGTTTATGAGCTAACTGAAGATTCAAACAGTACTGAGACTGAAAGTGACTCTGATTTAAATTCTGATGTTAATGATTGTTTTAAAGATGAAAGGCCAATAAAAACATGGAATCAAAAAAAATTAAATGATATGGTGAGGGACTTGGGATTAGCAAAAGATGCTGCAGAATATCTTGCGTCAAATCTCAAAAATGATGGACTTTTTTCTACAGGTACAAGAGTTACATTTTTCCGGAATCAGGAAAAAGTTTTCTTCCTTTTTTCAAAAAAGAAGACTGTCTTATCTATTGCACGGATATCCAAGGTCTTATAAATGTTTTAAAACCAAACACTTTTTATCGACTCATCCACCCGCAGTCTGAAAATAGTTCTTCTACATTTTACTAATGAGTTAGCTTCGATACTTTTAGGCATCCTTGCTTTTTATGCCTTTGGAATAGTCGAGATCGTGAAAATCATTACACAAACTTCAAATGAACTGCTAGAGCCTCTTTAGTTCCTGGCTCAGAAAATATCCTGAACGATCCTCTAGTACCACCTACGAAAGTTCTTCTTCCTCCACTCTACATAAAGCTCGGCTTAATGAAGCAATTTGTTAAAGCTTTAGACAAAGAAGGAAGCACTTTTATGTGACGCTAAACTTAAAGAAAAAATATTCGATTGGTCGGAAATTGGAAAGTTTTTACTTGATACTAAATTCATTCAGTCGATGAGTGCTAAAGAAAAAAATGCGTGGCTTAGTTTTCAGAGTGTAGTAGAGAATTTTTAGGTAATGAAAAAAGTCCAAATTACAAGAAAGAAATAAAGAAACTGCTAATAAACTATAATATACTAGGTTGCTTGATGAATTTGAAATTACACTTCCTCGAATCTCATCTAGATTATTTTCCTGACAATTTAGGAGACTACAGTGAGGAGCAAGGTGAAAGGATTCATCAGGATTTTAAGACAATGGAACATCGCTATCAGGGTAAATGGGATGTCAATATGTTAGCAGACTACTGTTGAAATTTAAAAAGAGATTTGCCAGAACAGAAAAGAACTAATAAAAGGAAACCACTTAGAAGATCTTTTGAAAACAAGAGAGTTCGTTATCATAGAAACAGGTAGACGTTGAATAGTGAGAGGCAAGGGGACTCACTAATTCAATGCTCCTGATAGCTCCGTGGAAGAAGAAATTGGAAGAAATTTTTAAAAACTTTAAAACATCACGGTGTGAATGCAGTTTTTATTAACCTTGATTTGTGAATGGAGAATCAGTTTGAAAGCAATATTCATAGAATATTTAACATAAGACTAATTCAATAGGTTATATATAAAAGGAACATTAAAATATTTAATTCAATTAATACAAAAGTGCACCAAAAAACTAAATTACTAATTTAAAGTAAATAAAAGTATCTGTTATTATTAGTACAGTGTAGATATCGCGTTATTTATGTAGTCAAGTTCTGAGAGAACTAGCGTCATTTGTAAAATTAAGTACCTACATCTTAGGGTATTTTAATGAGAGAAAAAGTGGGTCGCTCTTAGACTTCACATTATTCTTCCACAAGCCTCATCTCAATGTACTCTTGTGGCAAGTAGGTTAAACGAGATAATTATAATGTTCTCTCTACTCTATAAAAAAATATACTATTATGAAAATTATTTTAAAACCTTAGTTTACATGATTATAAATGAAATATATGTTAAAATAGCGTAGCTTTAAATAGGAAAAATTGAAACGGTACTAACCGTTAATTATTTTTTATTTTGTTTCATGACTATGGTCCTTTTAATTAAATATAGAAGGTCTTTGTATAAAATTACTACGAATAACCTTCCATTAAACGCCAATAACTTAAAAGGTAGAAGTCGTAAAACAACGGTCATATAAAATTATTTTATGCTCTAGACAGCGATAAAGCGAGCAATTTGTTAAAACCAATGTATCACAAAACAATGTGACTATTAAGGTCGATTTCTTTTAACTCTTATACGACATTTAAAAAAAAAAAAGAAAAGACTTGTACTTTTCTTACATTCACATTTAAATAAATCTATATTAGAATTTTAACTTGTATGTCTTTTTCATTGATTAACAAAAATTGTAGCAATGCGTCCGCGGTAAAGAAATAAAGTGACTGTGGAGATCGTTGTATTAAATTTACATCACGTACTCTTGTAAAGATGTTGTTAAAATTAGTATCCTGAGATATGACATCTACTGTTACTAAATATGAACAGTAACTTCATCAAATACTTTATATATATATATATATAAAGAAACAATTATATGTAACGAACTTGTTAGTTCCGGGTTATTAGCTCACAAACGGACAGACAAAGAAAGAGGTATTGCTTTTAATTAAAATAATTACATAATAAAGAGCATTGATATAAATTATAAAGTACAAGGATGACAGTCACAGTGACATCAGATAAGAATAATTATTATATTGCAGATCACGTTATAATTTTAAAATTATGACGTTGCTAATCTACACGTACCTACCTGTAGTTCCAGTTTTTTGAGCAAAATAAGATACCATAATTATATGTGTTTGCCTTGCTTAAAAAAAACTACCCGTATACCTTTAAGATAACTTACCTCTTTTTTATCATTTAAAGAAGCTTAGTAATTTTAATAATACAAACGGTTATTATTTTGTTAGAATTTTAAAAAGAGAGACATCTGACGTGTTATCGATAGGACTAGCTTTAACTTAGATGTTATATATTTAAACGTATTTATATACTATTAGGTTAACATAAAAATAAAATAATAGGTAAACGCAAAAAAATATATATTAGACGGTTATTTTTGTAATAAAATTATAATTCGAATACCTAAGTTAAACAAGAAATAAAAAAAAACACATTTTAAAATAACATTATTGATCAGTTCAAATTAAAAGTATGTAGAACGAGCTTAACGTTGGTACAAAAATGTTAAACACTTAGTCGATCGATTTTTCATAAATATATGAAACAATACTGCTATCGCGTTTTTTGAAGCCGCAATCTGTCTTACAACAACGATGTTGATGAAGTAGAAAACCTTAAAAGATTTTTCTAGAATATACTAAAACTTAAACCATTTATCAGAATGTTATACCATTTATTCGACAATTAATATCGCCACGAAATCTATTTTCTTATTTACTTAATAACCTAAATATTCCTCTGTGTACTACAAACACTTCGCATCAAATATTTGACAATCGATTGTATAATTTATGGGTCAATAGCTGTTTTTGTGTGTTTTTGACTTTATATTTGCTATTTAATTATATTTTTAGATATAAAAAACGAACTTCGAAGAATACTATTTTAGGACGAAAAAGCTGCGGTGGCTTAATTTAGAAATCTTGAAAATATCCCAAGAGGATTGGTTTCTCTCAATTCCAAGGATTTCAGAAAACTTTTAAAAAGAAATAAATTGTAAGTTAATATAGTAATTTATTATTTTGTTTTCAGTTACGTATAAAAGTGTAAAAATATATATCTAAATTTAATAGATTATATAAATTCTTAATAACTTTAAACTCAATAATTACTGATATGTAAATAGGAGGAGGTGAAGGTCAAAACAATCAACAAATAACACTCGATGCAAATAAAATAACTTTATAAATAAAGAAGTTAACGAAATAAATTTTAATAGCAAATCTTAGATGGAATTCAGTGACATACTTTGTTACCAGTCACATATAATGTAAATTGTACAATTTTTGTAATAACTTATCTGTATAACTCTAAGAATATTTTTTTTGTTATTAAATAAATTCCTTTAGATAGACAATATAAAAAGCATGTATGTTTGTATGTATTGCAAGTGATATTCAATTTAATGTGGAAATAGTCTTTTGGTGTTTCAATTTATTTAAAATAATGTGATATAGTTTCAAATTCAAGTTCTAATTCAAGTTGACGTTTTTCATTTCACGGCTTTTTTTCATAAGCTGCAGGTTTTTTCCATCATTGACGGGGAAAAGCTTAAATGTTACCTAGGTTTGTCAATTACAAAGGAAGCATACATAAGCACATTGTTCCAGTGCCTTTAAAATTATTAAGAAATATACAGAAAAGAGATGACGTTAAATCTGTTTATTGTTGAACATTAAAAGCTAAGCTTAGTACGGATAAAAAGATATATCCCAAGATTTCTCACAAGATACAAGTCTTGTTGAAGTCATAAAACGATGTACTTAATTTTCCGTCTGATTATCCAAACTTGTAAAGACAGTTGACACTGGAAGTTATGCATGGTAAAGTTTGTATTTTGGAATTTATGCCATCTTAAGATTGGTTTGGAGAGACCCATTAATATTATTGAACGCGTGAACAAGGTTTTTTGATGTTATTTACTGTTATCTTATATATTTATCTTTGCCAATGAGAAGCTTCTTATTTATCTTATTTTTATATGAATGATCTTTGTATATCATATTAAGGAATTAAGACAATAGAGGAAATTCTATTTTAGTAGTGTAAATACGGTACTTGAATTTTTTATTTTAAGATTGTTATAGGTAGCAGGTTAAATATAAATCCATAAAGTACCGAATAGAATTTATTAATGCTTAGTCTAAAATATTTTTAAATCGTAAAGTTAAGTAACTAGCCTTCCTTTCTTGAATCAACGCCTATAAATAGAATACCAAAGAACAACACTTTATTGCATTTGTTCCGTAAATGTTCAATTTCCCAATACACGAAAAAAAAATCGAAGAAATAAACAAACAACTTCCGCGCTGAAACCATTTTGTATTGTTTGTATTATTTACTTTATAAAGCTGATGAGAAATATATTATGTATTTGGTATAACTTTTCATTAAAACATCATAGACTTTATTGTTTAAAGTACTTTAATATATAAGTTATAGCGAACAATGTAACCGATTTACTAGTTGGATACTTAGCAAGTTTTTCAAGTGAAGTACTCTTAATAAAGCTCTCTTCCTTCATTAGACTTAAGGGCTTTTAAATACGACACGATAACGAGACATACATGGCCCCGTGACAGAGCAAGTACATTATACTTACAACTTATGCACTTTGTCAATTAATTAATTAATGTTTATATATAATGATTGTCTAAAGAGGTTTGTAACCTCTCTGGGGAAGCAAATTCAAAATGATTACTAAGTAATTTTATAATTTGACTTTATATATATTAAAAAAATATTATATTATTCATATAAATTATATGAATATTTTTCGAGTATATATTAAGTGTTCAAAAATGACGGACTTCACTTCACCATTACAAACTTTTATTTCTTATCTAACTCTTATAGAAATTTATCATACAGTTAAAATTTAAACATTTTAACTAGGTTATGATATATAAGTAAATCTGATAGACAGTCTTTTAATGAATGTTTTTTTCAAGTATTTTATATCTTGAAACTCGATTCTCGCTATCAACTGATAATTGACTTCATTTTGTTTGCGAATATAACCTTCTTGAAAGGTCGGTGTCTGATTGATGACAATTTGATTAAGTATATTTTTTAAGTATTTAATAACCTTCATATATTACAAATCTAATGACCCATTAGAGGATAACGATTTTTTCCAAAGTATTTTTTAAATTAAAATCTTGACCGTAATAAAACTAGAATTATATGCAGTTTGCACAAATTGTATGAGATATATGTTAAAGATATTTGTTTTCTTTTCAAATCAAGTGATACAATCAATCAAACGAAACAACAGTTCATTAACTGACAGGTCTAAAGAGATTAAACGATTGTTTTTATTTAATAAACTAATTGTAATATATTATGTATCGAATAACATCGTCATTCCTAATTGTTTCTAAATTGTGTCTTTGTTTTAGAGGCAAGCATATATTCTGGCAAATTCCTGTTAGTAAAAAGATTTTATATTATTATGTTATAAGTTTCTCTTCATATACGAAGTTCATATAAGATATGAACTTCGTATATGAAGAGAAACGTATAACATAATAATATAGAGAAGTTTTTTTAATATATTTATTCAATAAGCTTTAAATACGTTGAGAAAGTTCTAAACTAAATTAAAACTTGACTTTTTATTACTCACAGTTATTCTTATATTATGTTCCTGCGACGTCATTATATATTCAATAAAACTAAACTTTGATGGCTTCCAAAATTTAGTAAGAAACGGTTAGGTTTAAGTTCAGTTGAGCTTGAAGATATATATTACATTGCTTGAAGATATATATTATAGACAATACTCCAAAGCGATGTTCTTAGTAATTATTAGAAACACCATTTTATTTTTTAAATTCAATTATTTCACTTATTTTAATTATATTTACATTTATATATTAAATTAATTATATTTTACAAGATATTATTCTATTTGATCCGTGCTTATTCAATAGGTATTCTGTTTCCATATTCACGTCATTGTCAGAAGTTTGAAATACCTTCTGATTTGATGGCAAAGTTCAATAATGTTCCGCGGCGTGACTCCTGTGCGTTGAGTGTCTCTGACGTGCTGAAGACATTTTTTATATAAAAGTAAAAGTAGATAAAAAATAAAGTGTATATAGTGTATATAAAAATGGCGTTGGAAAGTATTTCCATTTGTTTAACACGTAATATATGAGTAAGAATATTCTATTGTTCATTACTTTATACAAATGAGTGTGAATGAATACGTAAGAGATGTATTAAGTATTTCAACTTATAAGCATTAGTGTTGTGTATTATCATTAACAGAATATCTAATATCACTATACAAAAGATTCAAACATAACTGCTATTTAATGCAATAAAATGCGATAATGCAAAGGTTTGTAGAAAACCGACCCTCAAATTGCCCCAGTGAAAAACATTTCCCTTATCGTAATTACCTTCGCAATTTTAGTAGCCCTTTTGAAGATAGGGCTACCACTATAGGATGCACAAGAAGTAGTAGAAATAATACATATATTTTAAGAATTTCTTTAGTACCTGCAAATTAATTATACTATATTTATGTAATGAATTAAAATCATATATACTTATACATATTTTTTATTTTACTTAATACTAACAACCAGACAGCAATTTACATTTAGAACGAAAATATTCCAATTTTGTCTCCATGTAATATTACATTACATTTCAAGTATCGCTTCGTAAATCCTTCAAGTTATACAAATATTAAAATAATTCTTTGTATTAGTGAATTAGTTTTAAATTTATAATATTTTTTTAAGTTCCGTTAATGAAAATGAATTTAATATTAAGAATTTTTTTTAAATACGATAACATCAGCTTATATTAAAGTAAATATAATGGAAACTAATGAGTTATTGGGACCTTTAGTTGATTTAGTTTATATCATAGAGAAATACACCTATTTTTAAAGACAGATTAATAAAAAAATGTAAATTTATCTCCAATCACATGTAAACCTTTTACGCTTGACGGCGTGATAGCGAATCACAACTCTTGAAGTCCTTTTAAAATATTTTTTACTGAAGAATGATTCGCATTCTTCCAGAATGTGAATATTATAATATAAAAATATATTTCAGCAACAGATTAACAAACTCGGTCAGGTGGTAACCCTAATTTCACATTATAACGAAGGGCTGGATTAATCTCTTTTTTTAAAGCAATTCCGGAAAAATATTCTATCCGAAAGTAATTTTAAGAAACATCCAAACTGTGCAGATACTGATTTAAAAGAGAATATCTTTAATCTATTTGAATATGGTAAACAGTATAAAAATTATAATTATAATTATTACGTGGTATAGTTTACATTTCATATTGTCCGAAACTTTGTACTTTAATCTGTAAACTAACCTCCCTAAAGAAATAGTTGTTTTACTTAGAAAATTAAAAAACAACAATTTTACCTTACACAAAGGCTAGAGTGGTACAATTTATTTCAATTGAAATTGTTATTCAACACTCAAAAGTACTTGGAAAATATAATGAAAATGTAACACAATATTCCAACGAAAAAAGTCGCAAAAACGCAAACAAAGCCCACTAATTTAGTCCCGAAACAGATGCAAAGTATCCATCAATTCATCTCACTCACATCTCATATTTAAATTACTATGAATTTTATTGTCTTTCTTATAAGGTTGAACTTACATTGTATATTGTCGACGGCATATTCGCATTCTCGATGCCATTTCGCCTAGGCGCTGTGTAGCTGCGGTCTGATTACTTCACAAATTATAATTTCAGGCAATATTCTGCTTTGTTAGTAATTTTAAAGTAAGCTTTAGTAGTAAGTCTATTTTCCACATTTGTTTTCGAGCAAATACTGATTAATTTAGTTGCGACACATAAAAGCTCTTGTTTAAATCATTCATAAAAGAGTGTGTCCTGAGGTATTTGCATTAACGCAATATAAAATATTCATTTAACGCATCAAAGACATTTTGAAGGGATTTAGATCTGGTCCGATTAAAAACACCATAGAATCTTTGTAGTTATACATACTAAAGCCTAGATAAACGGAGATATGTTAAGATAAAGAGGCATGACAGTGTTAAAGGTGACAAAGAGTTAAAGGATTTTGCGACAATTTTTACGTCATAATACATTATATTTCAGGTTTCTAAATGTTTCAAACAATAATACTTAGTCTTCTAAAATATGCTGAGAGCTTATTAGTATCCCTCTTGAGAAAAGACCTCTTCAATTAATGAAGACTTGACGTCACGTTTTTTATAAGATTGAGAAATTGTAATGAGAAGTTACAAAAGTTATAGAACTTTTAAATTTAGATTAAAGTAAATTATTTCTATCATTAGTTTGATCAGCTATTAAAAAAATAAGAATCATTATTGAAACTTTTCATACAAATAATAAAAAATTGTTCACAAAAAATATAGCTACAAAATTTTTATTTTCAGACGTATTCGTCTCATTACAGGAAATAACGTCTCTTATATCTTGACCACAGTGAGTTAATTTTGGTTAATGTTGGTCTAATAACCAGTATATTTTTTAGTTTTTACTCTAATGTTTTCGATATATCTTGCAGCACAACATGTTTTTTTTTTGTCGGTTAGCTTGACATAATATATGCTTCATCGCTCGCTGTCAAAACCTATGAGTGCTATTATTTCCCGCATTTTAGCTTAAATCGTGAAGATTTTATCAATAAGGTCGTTTATACTTAATGTTTAAACATGAGATTATTTTTCCAAGATCGAGATATTCAGAGTTGAGTTTGCTCGTTGTCCACGTTTCTAGATATAAAAAGGTGTTTGATTTGTATAGTGTATTTTATTTTAAACATCATCAACTTCTTGCGTTAACGCATAAGTTTACCAAAAAATTAAATTAAATTAAATTAAATTAAATTAAAATTTATTCTTCCAATACTCTTTATAACAATAAAAATATGGTAAGGAATAAGCGTCTTAAATATTGATATCTACAAAATTACCCTTTTTAAGTTGAAAAGATCTTATATTCTACGCCTTCCTCGACCCTAGATAACCTGCAACGTAACTCGAAAAGAATCCAGAAGCCTTATTCTGATATGTGTAAGACTAACTTTAGCTTGCTCCAACAAAGAGTGTGAAGTGGCAAATTTGAATTTCCATTTTTTCGCACCTACAAGTGCGGTCTATTTTCTTTAATATATTTATACGCGGAACCCTTTATTTGCAAAGAAATAGAGTTATTACATGGAAAGGGGTTTTACGCTTATTGCGTATGGACGGGTGGTGTTATTCCTCCTTCTTCTAAATGCACTTTGTGTTTGGTTTGGGTTTCCTTTCTTATATTACGCCGATATATCCAGATTAAGTTATATGAAAAAATATATGTTACGTCTGTTACTACCTACTTCGGTTTTACTTTTGCCTTCTTACCTTATCCCAAAGTCAATGTATTAAGTAAGTTAGGTATTTTCAATTAACATGAAGTTAACATGAATAATATAATAATAATATTAACAATTTTCATAAGTATCAAATTAGTTATCATACAAAAATTATTTAGAAATTTGACTTTGCACTGACTTCTAACATGAAACTCTAATTTGATGAAATACATCGTTTGTTGTTTCTTTATTGTCCCTGATACAAACAAGCACAAACATAATTACGTTTTTATATTATTGATAAGGTAATAAGAGGTGTTAACACTTAACAATATAGAAAGTTATTAAATATAAGGCTCAAACAAAACAACTGGGGTACTAATTAGTACTGAAATTATTAAATATTATAGTTATAAAAGTGTATAGGGGATTAAATAAAACAAAACGTGTCAAAGATGAATTTTATTCTAATTAAATATAAATGGAAACATGAATCACTATAACACGAATCTAAAGAAGGAAACGTTATCATAACCTTAATTAGCAAATACTACAAAACAACAAAATGTCTTTAGTGTCATTCAAATTATTACAGATCAACTTACGCATGTCACCGCCATCTTTAATGGCGCAGATAATACACAAAACCATTGCAAAACATATTACAATTCTTCTTTGCCTTAAATTAGTGTGACCAGAAATATTTTTATTATGAAATATTATAAACAAAGTCAAAGCTTGTTGTGATTTGACGAATTATTAAAACCTTACATTTTTCCTTTTATATAAAATATTCGTATGTCAAAACGTGTCGTTTCCAGTCACACCTCCGTAACTCGGCAGTGCCAAATGTAATCCTACTTTAAATTGTACTCATTACAGACGATCGTAATGAAAACCTTATTTTTATTTTGAAAAGGCACATGAAATTTTCTTACAAATAAATAAAACCAAGGGCTAGGTGACCAAAGAGTTTTTAATCGTAATAAGCACAAAATCAATGTTAGATTTATAAAAACATCCGAACTCGGAAAGACTCTGAAACCGATCAGTCACCTTCACAAACGGTACGACGGTACGACATACAGTTATGTATATTATGAACAACCTTAGTGTCTACGTAAAAATACAACGTCATCAGCGGGGTCACTGACTCCTTATCAGATGTCCGCATCACGTGATATGCCACAGATAAGTTATGTTTTACAAACACTACAATTTATCAAATAACAAAATTTATTACTTTTACAGTAGTCAAAAATAATTTTGCTACGGTAGGATTCTTTGAGATTACTTTTGACGCGTGTCATAATAAGTAGTAGCGAGGATTATTTGCGTGTTTATTACGAGATGATAAATTGTACACAATAATTTAAGAATTTTGAACATTGGAATATTTACTTGAATATTCGACTATATATGATGAAATTGATATGCCTGTACGTATATATTATGTATAAAATGTAGTAAAAAGTGAGTCGTTTATTTAAAAAAAATGTCATAATTAAAAAATACAAATTAAACAAATTGATAACTTATTATAAAATGTTTTGATAGTTTTATACCTCATTCTATATTTTGACATGTCAAAAGTGACCTCTTAGAAACTCCCACCATAAATATATATATTATATACTACAAAATTTTATTTAATCGATAAATTATATTAAACATATATTATCATACAAAAAAATATTTTAAAAAATTGTTTTCTTTTTAAAAAAACATTAATTAAAGAAAATCGATATTAATTAAAATAAAACCTGAAAATAAATACTGGTTATAGAATACGTTACAATTTGTCGATTAAATATAACTCCATCTTGTATATACAGAGATATTAAAAGCGACCCCATTCAAAGCTCACTTACAACACTTGTTCCCAAAATAGGTATATAATATTGGGGTGAAAACGTCGCAAATGATGAACCGCTCTAACACCAAGCGTATGTACAGTTACGTATTCCGAAAGCACTGCCGTAACTGGAGTAAGAATATATATCAAATATATAAACAAATAATAAATAACTTACTCCATTACGAATACAGTTAGAAATAATCAAATAACGCGCGCTATGCTACGAGTAAGAAAAATATATAATTTTCGTAGACGTTCTATGAAAGCTCGTGAAAATATTTAATTATAAGATTGTCTTTTACATTTTAATACTTACTAACGTATCTAATAAATAAATAATCAACGAATAATGTTGATTTATTTTTCAAAACAATCCAAAAAAACGTCCAAAACGATACAAGGATACAATGCACTTACGCTACAAGTTATACACACGCAAACCTTATGAATTATGAAACTAACAAAACCTTACACATGTCTTTAAACTGCTGCCTCGAACCGTTCGACTCTAACTTTGAAATAAAATCATTATCTTTGGAAACACTTCGACGACTTTGGTTAAATTGAAGGGAAAATCCTGTCGGCTGTTATCATTTCGAACATCAAATGCACGTAACTGATAAGTATCATGATAAATTCAAAATTTTAGCAAAAATCGTATCTATTTTTATTGTATTTAAAGTACAAAATTTCCAAGAATACCTAAATAATCTACTCAAATCTATGGAAGCCAAAACGTAGGGGTCCGCCGGACCCGCCGCGAGATACGATATTAATAATTTCATTACAACTCCACACAAGCGTCCTATACGAGTGGTCCTATACTTAGTAAGAATAATGGTGGTCCGAAATTTTAGCAATACATCTTAATGTAATCAAGATATTTATAACGGAACACGTGAATAATTATAAAAGATTTAGAAATACGATCCGACCCCGTATCCGCCTTTGAAGCGATCTATGGTATTGATATTTTTACAAAATTGTAACCTTAAGTCTAGACTACAACAAGCGAAACACCTACACCGATAGGAACTGAACGGACAAACAATACATACAACGAAAACGTGACAATCATAATAGATAATAAACTAAGACTTCGAAGGTGCGTCGGATAACTTCTTAAACTAACTTAGCGTAATTACAAACTCAATGCGCCTCGCAATCGTTATTTACATGTAAATATTTACCAAAATTCGCTTTATATTTAAAGTCTACTTCAATATTAAAGAACATCTACCGTATCCGTACACTCGATAATTGTATCGTTAAAATCATAAATACCGTGTATATCTTCATCCAGATTCGAGTCCCGGTCGTGACAATTATTCTATCGCTTGTATTGTCCGGTTTGTGTCTTATCTAAGTGGTGTTTGTCTGTCTGTGTGTGTGTTGCGAGGCGTCTTGTGTGTTGTGACTATGAGGTGTCTGGTTCGTCCCACTCGATGTCCGCCCACTGGGGCAATTCTGTCTCGTATTCCCAGCCGGGGCCCTGGAATTAAAAAAAAAGTTTTTTTTTTATAATCTTAATTTTTTTTTACTTATGTAAAATTAGTGACGCAGACAACATTAGTGATTCTAAAGAGGCTAAATATGGATCGCAAATTTGCTGAAAATATATTTTTTGATCCTCATTCCCAAAGGGATTTAAGGGAGATGAAAGTTTTTAAAAAACTTTTAGAAACGTTTGGAAACGTCTGGAAAACGTTTGGAAACGTTTGGAAATTTCAGTTAGAGAGGAAACCTATCACAATGGCGGCGAGTTGTCAATAAATCTCGGAAACAAATTGTCATTAATGGATTGTTTTGACAATTGACATATATTTCTATTTTGTAACAGCATTTTTACAAACTAGTTTTTTTGTAAAATAAATTTAAAATTTAATGTTTTATTGAGAATAATTTTTGGAATTGCTTTAAATAATTATTCCAAATCACAGGCGAAACGAAATCAGGTGATGCCAAGTTTAAATATATGTCCAAATGTTAGTGATGACGTCCATTAATGGTTCCGATTCCTCACCTTGTACTTCCAAGCGTGTAGGTACATTACGAGGTCCCTGGGTCGCGGGTCACGGTACCTCACGCGGCACTCGTAGCAGTGGGGGTCCACGGTGAGCTCGGGACTCGTGGACATGTTAGACATGTTGGACATGTTGGCCATATTGGCCATGTTGGAGGAGGTGTTGGTTGACGTTGGTGCTATTTGCGCTGGCGTGCAGCCGGTTTGCGTCGCGACCGTCACTTTATCTGACTGTTAGATTTTGTTCTTGTTATTTTTTTGTCACGGAATTTTACTATGTAATTGACATCAAATCATGTTAATTTTCTGCTTTCTATATAATAATTGTGTCAAGAATCAAAAGAAAATCTTATTCTACCTTGGCGTCATTAGAGTCCTCGTTAAGTGATGGTGAAGCGATAGGAGAAGGTGGTACGGGGGATCGCACCTCCATTGGAGCTTCAGATCCACTCGAAGGACTCGCCAGGATTGCTAACCAAATGAAATGACATACATAAATGATATATTTGAAACAGTTGTTGTAACAAATATAAAAGAAATATTTATGTCCAATAGATTCTTCTTGTAATATAAAACTGTTTTTTATGTTTATCTTAGAATGTGCGACATTACAATTTATTACAATATAAAGTAAGACATCTTAATTAATTAGACAGATTTAAAACATGTTTTTCCAGACATGACAAAGATAAATAAGACATTTAAAAATGAATTTTATTAATATAATAGTCAGTCAGTATAAAATAATATTACATTTTTACAATTGCAACTATTTTTCATAAACATTTCATTTCACACCAAAATTCTCTGGAATATGCGCGTCCATGGAAGAATTTGTAACTTAATAATATAATTGGTATTGGTTGAATCCTAAAAAAGACCAATCTATAGATAATTTTAAATATTTGTAAATTATTTTAGAGATACGTACGAGTCAAAACGGATGCTGGAGTGAGTCCCGGCGCGGGGGACTCCAACCTCGGAGATGATTCCCGGGAGGCCGGTCCCGTGTCGCACTCGTCCTCAACTACACATATCATGTCACTTTTAATATTATTTTGTTCCATAATGTTAGATTATTTATTTAAATTTCATCTCAAAAGGGAAAAAAGAAGAGATTGGATCTGACAGCAAATTCATCAAATCAATTCATCAAAATCCGTTCGGTGGTTTAGGTGTGACACCAGAGATAGAATTACCTATACATTTATAATATTAATAGTTTAGCTTTTTGCCGCGTGCTTTTGTCAAGTCACTTTAATCATTAAAATGTCCAAAAAACGTAATATTGATATAGTTACCATAAAGTTTTGTAACTAAACTAATAAAATGTCAATTATGTCAAAGTGGGTGGGTAGCTCCTCCCATAGATACTGAATTAACTGACTTGGATTAGATTGGATTTCATTTTTTTTCTTGATTTAGACAGTATTTTTTCATGTTATGTTTTAATACAAAATATCACTGATGTAAAAAATGACCGGAACACGAATGGTGAAGTCTTTATATAAAATACTACCTTTATCATCTGTTACAGGCTTGGAGAAGAGCATATCATCATCAGCGGCGTCCACTCCTAACCAGTTCTCAGCGTTGTGAATCGCTATCAGATCTCTCACTAACTGTTCGTCTGTTTTGCCCCCCGTATCTCCTCCCTTACCGCGGAGAGGTCCAAACACTGGGTGGTTGTATAGGGGGTCGTTGACTACCGGATAACCTGATAAGTAAAATGAATATTTTTTAAGTCCTCGTAAAACTAGATTTGTCCATCTAAGGGTAAAACGAAATAATGCAGAAAATTATATCTTCATTTAAACATATTACGAGTTATGTTTATTGTTATTCTAATACATTGTTGTTAATTATATTTGAGACTGTGAACAAAACATATTTATCGGAATAAAAATAGTAACAGAAAGGCATATAATATTTACCTAGGTATTGCAGGTGAACTCTAATCTGATGCATCCTGCCAGTTTTAGGCCGACAGAGAACAACGCTGGTATTACTCCTCGTATTGAAACCTAGACGTTTGAATGTTGTAGAACAGTCTTTTCCCTTCTGTGATACCTTGCATACTCCAATCTTGTAACTGACCACCTCTATTGGTTCCGTACACTCGATTTCGTCGCTAAACAACAAATATTATTCATGAAATCCAAGTTAAATATTATTTAACTTCGTTAAAAGGTTACTATAACAACGAAAAGAAAAAACTATTTTTTTCCCAAGTTTGATATTATAATAGTAACTCTAAGAACAGTACTTGTTACGAGATATTTATTTAAATTAGGTATAATAATACAAACTCACTCAGGAAACGCTCCATCTACTCGACAAACATACTCTTTCTGCACCTGTCGATTTCTTATCTGATGTTCCATTTGCCTTGCTTTCTTTGGACTTCTTCCGAATAATAAAAGACCTGATTGGAGTACATCAGTATTATTTGAATAAATAGAACTCTACTACTTATACGGATTCAGCGTTTGAGCATTAGAATAGTGTTATTTGTGAAAACATTGAGATAAGAAGTTTTTATTGTCTTTAATTCTTAATATCCTTACAGATATATAATTTATTTTATACTTTTTTAATATTAACATACTAGATGTGCCCATGACTTCATTCGTGCGGATTTTTTTTTAAATAAATGTACTCCCCAGTGAAAGTCCTGTTGAAATCTGTCAAGTCATTTCAGAGATTGATCGGAATAAACAAACGAATAAAGAGACAGAAAAAATCTTAAGATTGTTTTTTTTTTTGTAAGTGTTGTATATACTTTCATATGCATTTAGTGAAAAGCTAATAATTTAGAATTACAAACAAACACTTCAATAGTATTTATATGTAAAGGTAAACGCTCACCTGACGTTAGCCTGTCGAGTCTGTGTATAGTCCTGAGGTTTTTGAGGTTATATTCCTTAGCGAGTATGAATACAACTGTGTTGTGTCGGTATCTCCCGCAAGGGTGTACCTGTTGAATCGTCGAAGCATATTATAATACTACAAAGTACGTCTTCATACAAATTCGTAAAAACGCTTTTCGTAACCCTTGCATAAAGTTAAATATAAAATTAAATTAAAGAAAATTTTAAGAAATTTATTTAAGGTATGTAAGGTATATTTTAAGATAAGATTTTTTTTATTGTGATATGTAAAAGCAAGAATGGTTTAGAATAACAGAGGTTAATGATTTAGCTGTGGATGAAGAAAGTTTTATTATATATATATTCAAAATATTGTTATTACAAAGGTGCATGGTCATGCAATTCAAACCGTGTGGAGTTTAGATACTTTATCTCTCATAGTAGGATACATTTGGGTGTCTCTTAGGTGGAATTCTCCCTTCAAGCGACGTTATGTTAAAAATCACGCCGTAGCTATAAGAACGGTATCAATTGGAATGAGAATTATCGCAGGAAGGTTAAACCCTGCGTTGGGAATAGTTTATCCAAGGCATAAAGACAAATTTAGCCCGCGTATTGAAGCTATCCACTTTCAAGTGGCTTTTTTAGAGAACGACACCTCTTAGTATCGCCGGAGTAATCATCGTCTCAAACTTTTTGTGCAGATTAAAATCTCAGTCAGACCCTGCCGGCGAATTTATATTATCTACCCCCAAACTATATAAATTTGTGGCAAGCCTGGATTGACAATATTAGATGACATATTTAATGTTTATTATTTATTTCTCTTATTACTGAGGTTGACGGTTTATAACAGGATATGTGAATGCATATTATTCGTTGAAACTTAATAAGAAACAAATCTAATAGATGTTTGACAAGATTATAAAAAAAGAAGAGGTACCAAATTTCCAAAAGCAAAACTCATCATAGATACCAAATCGCTGTGCCAGGGCCTGACATTAAACGCAAACGGTCCCAACGCTGACTCACCGGCAACGAACAAGGCTTGTCTAGCACGAGAATCTCCTCATCCACGTGTATGATGCGCAAGGGACTAGCGAGCACTGGCGTCTCGTGCCTGGCCCACCACAGAACATTATTAAAAAGCCCTATGATGTTTCGTTTGGGGATAACGTAGTCCAAACTACAATTATATGTTTGTTAAGAATCGCAATTACGTTTGATTTATCAATTTATGATTTACTGTTTAGTTTTAAGACACATTGAACATTCTATTATATCATCTATATAGATACATTAATTTTAGTTACGAAATAATACATGAACATATAATATTTAAATAATTACATTATAATAATAAGAGCTATAGTTTACTAAATATAATTTTATTGCTAAATTATGATAATTGATTTACTAAGACTTTTATGTAGTAAAAGCATTTTTGCTAAAAGTCAGTACAAAATCTATCATAACAAGAAAACAAAGCGGAAATTACATAAAAGAGATAAAAGAACTTTGCTAAGATAATTTTCTACTCTTTTTAAGGATATAGCTTCATGCAATAATAAAAAATGTTAAAAAATCTCCTAACCGTTTTGCTTTGTTTTATCAAAGGTTTGATAGACGACAATAATTTTATTTACATAAAATTTTATTATTCATAGCAACGAGATCGCAAAAAATAGAAATCGCTTTTGCTGGCACAGTTATATCATTATCACATTGTAATTTATTGAACGTGATATATTTCTTATTTTATTTATTAAAAATATAATAAATGATCATGAAAATTATAACTATTATAATTAGAAATTGATAGATATCACATGAAAACAGAAATTGGGCAATTAGAATAGTAAACTCAATTTATATACAAAGATGATAATAATAATACATTAAAAAGTAATATAAAAAAAGACATTATGCCCAAATGTAACGCCATATTTAATTCAATAAATTACGCATCGCAGGAAGGGTTACACTAAATACTCTAAGGAGCACAAAATGCATGTATACAAATAAAAAAATGAAAATTTTAAAATCTATTGTGTGTGTCACTATTGTGATGTTACGTCGACTTGTTTCAATATAGTAGTTTTATTTCATATCTTGTTGGTATACTGTTAAAATATCACTTTGCCATTACTTTTATTCACTCCAAGACCTCCCATAGTTTTACCATCAATCAAGATAATTGGACACGGTCACTCTGAGCGCTTGCGTAAAATAAAAATCACCGTCTAGGTAGAACACGCAAACAATAAATAACAAAGACATTCCGCCCTTGGCTTTGAATGTCTTCTCGAGATACCTTGATTACTCTAATTTATTAAATAAGCCTCGGGCCTAATCTTGATAAGCATATCAGAAAAAGTCTGGCAATTATAGAAAGAATTCTTAGTTTATTTTTTATTTAGCGAGGAAGCGAGTGATCAATTTTAAATGAATGATTTAAAGTTGTTTTGATTGCAATTGCAGCTTTACCCATTATTTCCAGAGATTACTTTTTTCAAACCATTTCTACCTTCTAATAGTACTTGTACAGAATATTTTTCAAACGATATGTAACTAAAAAGTTCAACTGAGATATTACCGTCAATAAAATTCCTTCGTAGTGTCAATATAAAATCGTATAAATCGCAGCAACAAAATCATATTATGTAACGGTGCATCTTAAAGTTATATGAAACGTTCTACTCGGCTGCATTTATTAAATCTTTTACAGATGAATATATAATACATTTAGTATTGTACGATCAAAGGATTTAAAATATTAATAATGTACTGATATATTCACGTCGATCAGCAATTTCCTTTCATAGCAAAACCATTTGATATTCTAAGTCGGTCATAAGAGAACCGGTACGTTGCCTTCGCAATATTACAAGTACTCCATCACGGAGCTCGAGATTATTTCTTGTTAAAGGCCCCATTTTGCGTAAAGGACTTTGGAGATGTTGGCTTATGCCGACGGAAAAGCGGATTTCGGCCTGTATTATATACATATTGTGACTTACGTCGCTAAAGCCGTGTGATTAGTCAATGTTGGTGTAATGTATGAAGATATAAATCGTGTAGTGTGACATATAAGTTATAATCGTGGTATCAAAAGATTACTTACCTTTAAATTTAAATCTAGTTACCATAAGCATATACAAAGATTGAAAATTGATAACCTGAACCTGTAAAGATTGAACATGCAGAGGACACATAAAGCGTACATAACATGGCTGTCTCAATTGCCACTTACGGGGATAGAGGCTGGTTTGTTGACAACCACAATGTCCTCGTCGATATGTACGAGGGTGATCTGTTGGCTGGTCACCGGTACTTCGTGCCTGCAACGATACACACGTCAGGCCCACGAAGCCACCGACTCGTTCCCATATTTTATTATTGTCAAGGCTTCGTATTCGTGCACGTCAATACCATCCGCGTATCGATTATTTATTATGTGAACTATAATGTATATGCCATTGTTATTTATGTTTAAAATAAACATTTAAAAAACTGAAATAACTAGTGTGCAAGTGACAGATTTAAAAGTTAAAAATTAATATAGGCATATCGAATAATTAAAAATAAAACTAGTGTTTCTCGGTATACGGGTTCATTTAGTTGGAGTTGCTATGAGAGATTAAAGTTTATAAAGTTTTATAATTATAAAATATGGTGATTTATATTTATAAGAATGTTACAATAACAACAAGCAGTTTATAGTATACAAATGAATAAAACTTCCTACGTAAGAATTATGAATTATGACATAAAGCAAACATTACGAATGTTTAACAAATCCTGTGTATAATCCCGTGATAATCATTGATGTACGTGAGAAATGATTTGAAGGAGCGATAGGGGGTATTATAAATAATCCCCGTAATGGAATAACCGATTACGCAGATGGTATCCGTGGGTATTATGCAAACACGCTGCTTAGAATCCTTCGGATCTTGTACAGTAAATCTGATCTCGGATGTACGACATACAGATAAGACCAAGACAACAAATGAACATGCGCGAGCAACTTAAAATATGTGTACGAAGAAATGTACGAATAGTTTCATACTGACAGTTTATTATTAGGTTATAAAAACTGTATTCATATGGACGGATAAATTATGAATATAACTATAAGATGTTTTATATTCTTAATAATAATTGAATGAAGAAGTATGTGTGTGCACTCGCATGCTCATTCGATGTGCTCAAGGCTGATAATTTCGTAAATTTTCAATACACAACATTCCAATAACTAAATGGCTTGTATATACAAACAAGCTGAGTAGTGCCTTAAGAATAACTAATAAAACTCATTCCTTTTATCAAGAATTTTGTTTCTTTGTTAGTTTCGGACCAGGTTAACAAGTCTACGTTCCCAATCCACCGGTACTACACATTGTAAGTAAAGGCAAGAAGACTGTTAACGTTAGAGGTTCCTTATCGTAACGTGTGGTGACGTTGTGTGTCAACGAGTTTAAACTTACAATTTCGATAGTGCCATATGATAAACTATATCTTATAAGCTATCTACAGAAGGCACAGCGGTTAATTAAGGAAAACATAGTACCTGTGGACGACGTTTGCTAGAAGATCGTTGTGTTTGAGTCTATAGTCGGGGTCGACTCTTTCATAATTCACTGTTAGGGTACCGGCCTTGATACATCTTTCGTACTCCGCTGCAGGATGAGCTCGGAACTCTCGCGCAAAAACGTCGAGAATCTTCTCGCCGACCCATCTACCTTTAGTGAAGGTGGTAAATGTGAAGTAGTATGGATAAACTTTTCTGAGTCCTGTAAGTATAAATAAGGTATAAGTAAAGTAAGTGAGTGTAAAAGAGGACGTTTAAAATACAGCAATATTAAATAGATGCAACGATGTTATTGTAAGCAATAGAAAAATAGTGTTTTTTTCAGTGTACGTTATATTGTATTTCAAACAATAAGACGTATCCGTAGGTGAACTCGGAAACATTTAGATTGAAATCAAAAGAGTGTGATCACTGAACATATACTGAAAATTCTACAATGAGATAACATTTGACAGAGTATTTTACTTCCTAGTGAACTGTATACAAAATATATTTAACAAATTTAATATTTATCAGTCTTCAATGTACCGTGAAAAGGTACCAAATATTATCAAAATAATGAATAATATAAATTAAAAGCAAAGAATTGTTACTTTACAAAGAACCGTTAAAGATTGTTACTTCATTTAAAATTTGCACTTTCAATAAAATAATCATTGAGATCTTGCTAACATAAAACATCTAAGAATATAAAAATCGACAAAGACTATTTGAGCCATTCACGCTCGCTTGGAGATAAATTATAAGGTAAATTTATTTATTTATGACTTTTCAGATTTAAGATGTCCCTGTTGAGTCTCAAAGGATCTAGTATTAACGAGTCGAGGATCAAATTTTGAATGAGGAGCGTCTTCCGAGAATTATAATAACGTTAAGAAACGAAATAACCATTTTTTATATTTTTTCAAAGTATTAATTTCATTGCTTAGTTTTCTTTTATAAATACGAAGATAATTTAGAAGTACCAAGCCAAACCATTAAAGAATTTTATACTAATTATTACAACCACATATTCAGACGTTATTTGGTATGTAAAAGGTCGTTTTAATATCAACAATGTAATAAGACGCGTACGCTGTAATTAAATGGCGGTTAATGGTTAAAAGTAAGAAAGTCTGCGAATAAAAGGGAGTCAATTCGCGGTCTCTTAATTTTTAAACGTCCGACCCCAATGTGAGCTCAAGTTGCATGTACTCGAGAGGTGAGCTTTGTAAAGGTGAATTTCTTATTTAATGTATGCCTCTTTATAACTTGTTGAGTTTTAGCAGCTCAGGTAACTGCTTTTTACATTTTCAGCCAGAAAGAATGTAAGCAGTGAAAAATATTATAAATTAATGTAACAGAATTTTTTATTTTAGACATGGTATATAGATGCCAGCAAAAAATAAATAGTTGTTTTACTAAATCGGTAATGGTATTGTAATGAGAATAATAGAAAAAATAACAATGATAATCTCACCATTTTCTATATAATAAGATGTTTCGTTGTATCTGTCGTCTGTAAAGCCGGGTCTCTTTGCTTTCAATGCTTTTGTTTCGAGTTTCGCCTGAAAAAAATAATGTATTTAAAAAAAATTAATAACGATCATCACGGAGAGAGTAAACGTTCGTAATTTTAAATGACATTAATAAAAGTAATCCGTGCAGATTGAACATCTTGAATATTTTTGTTGCCAAGAAACGCTTATAAAGTTAAGAAAGAGCGAAATGAGAAAAGTTTTTTAAACGAAACAATTTACTGTTAGAGATTCTTTCGTATTATGCGTGTTCTGTGACGTAATCGCTCCATGCTCGGGCGTCATAGAAATTAAGCTTTTTTATACCTCGCTAGATGATCCGGTGATCTTCATACATCCAACTGACTTTCACACTTACTAATTTTTTTAATTTACTAAACCTAAAGTTTTTCTTTTATTTCAATAAAATATATCAAAGAGATTGGATCGCCTACATCTATTAAGCAGACATATTTATTAACGCATAAATATTAGACAACAAGTGACAATTTTTTAGTTTCTAAAAACATCAAAAATATTACATATATTCAGGATTTAGTATTACAATATTTCATTGTTATATTTTGTACTTTCCGTTACGGATACCGTTTAAAGTTTCACTTAACTTCCACAAATATTTAAAAATCAAAATTAGCCAGATCTCTTCAGTGATTCTCGAGTTTCAGCGAGACAAACGAACACCAATTGATTTATATATATAGATATATTTTATTTTATGATTTATTTCACTGTGGTCGCTCATTTGTTATTTATATTAGTATGTATTTTAGTCAGTTCTCTGTAACAGCCCTTTTCATTATAACTCTAATAACTAAACGTTTAACCTGGGCCCTATGCAAACATCTACGAACTTATGTCTGTTCACAAAGATACCTTCCGGGACAAAATGCAACTGATAAGCATAACAACATAGTTTTCCTTTTTTTAATTTTATGGGCATATTATTATTTTTATGTAAAAACTAAAACAATACTAGTAGGTATAGAATTATTATTTATAATAAATTGATACCTATTATATATATATATATGCGATTTACTACTCACTGACTCTTCCCGAAATCCCCGAAACTATCGGTCCGATAAACTTTAAATTTTACGTAGTTACTTCTTTGTGACGTAGACGTCCACTAAGAACAGATTTTACGGAATTCCTATCCACAATAATAAAAAAAAAAAAAAGTCCTTAGTTACATGCTGGCAATTTTTTCGTGGTGTAGGCCTACTGGGGATCTCGCCACATTACATAACGGGAACGCATCCCAATACACAGTACCTCATAGATGACGTGGAAGTCTGTGTATTCACTGACTGCAATTATTTTTCTCTATTAAAATTTTAAAAAATTACACTATATATAAAATAGAAATAAAACATTTTGTCAATTACAAGAAGTCTAAGTTCACATCCAAACTAATAGTGTGCCCAACGAAGCGGGCGGGAATCAGCTAGTTACTTAATAAAAGAGGAGTGATCACGTAATACTTAACCAAATAATATAAGTCAATCCAAATAATCATACATTAATTATATTCTACCAAATAAATAGCTAAATTTTCTAAAATGACACTAGCAATATTAGAAAATGCGTTTAAAATCTGTTTAAGTATTAAATATAATACTTACGTATTAAACTAAAAAAAAATCTCTGCACTAATGTTACATAAGTAAAATGTACTTCATTAATCCAAACGAACCGAGTTGCGGGGAACAGCTGGTATTGTATAAAATATATTGTTGACAGTTATAACCTTAAAAGGCTTTAAAAGGCAAAAAAGTATATAAAATGTTTTCTCACTTAAGAAACTGGTTTAACTCAAACATAATCGCACCCTTTACATTTAATGTTCTTAAGTTCCAAAAGCTAATGTATTCAAATTAGTCGGGTGCTCGTAAATTTGCGACCTCCGCAGGACGCTTGAAGATAATGAAACAAAATGACCTTTTTCGGCGTCACTAAAACTGTAGACATAATTAAATTTCACCTTTCATGTTTTACTTTTATTGTTCTCGAAGCTTTTGTGGAAATTAGTTTCTTTAAGTTTATAGTTTTTCTTTTGTATGTTTTATATATTTTTTAATATTGCTGGTATTAGTGTTTAATAATTCTCTGGATTTTAAATTGCTAACTATATTTAATGATAGAACAAATATTACCTATAGAACAGAGAATGATATAAATTGATTTGTACTAAATATTTGGCAGGATGCCGTGAAGCCAGCGATTGCAAGCTCGCGGAGCATCCGAACCGTTTATGAGATTAAAATAACGACAATTCTAACTTTATTTTATTATTTTAAACTCACTAAAGGTGTTAAAATGTACTCATAGATAATAATAATAATAATAATCAATTTACTCGATAATTTTATGCAAAGTAATTTAAATTCACATAATTTATATCTTAACTTCTTCGTCTACGTAGTCATCCATTTAGTTACACAGGGACAGTAGTCAGCCGTCAATATATTGCTCGGGCTACGTAATTCGATCGTGGAAAATTGGTCTTTACCTTTATGTAATAGAAACCTAAATTGCTTCAACACTTCAATAATATCGCGTGATCGAACTCATTGAAAGCGTATTGGAACCGCAATGGTGGTTACTGCAATGTCTTCATTACCTTCGTTCGTGTCAGACGGGAGGCGCCGAGACAGCGTCGTAAGAAATGTATTTTCACATTTAAAACCAATACATCTTTTATTGTTTAATACGTTTTTAATCGTCACCACTTAACATTTATAGAATTGTGTAATTAACACAATGAATATATATTGTTTTATTTTACAAACACCCACATTTATTTAATATTAAAACTAACCTTCTTCAAGTCTTTGTTAATATCCGAGTCGTCAGCTTTCCTCTTCTCACAAGATAGTATACAATTTTTGCTATCTTTTTCGCCCTGAAACAAAAGATAGAAGATTGTTAAATAAAAAAGATTCAAGTTAAAAGTATTTAGAAACTTATATAATACAATAATACCAACAAATATTAATCAAATTATATAAATTTTATTAATAAAGGCCGAAATAATAATCTAGACAAAGTTGTATAATTATTTTAATTGTTTTCTCATCAATTGCACCTTTTGAGATGATATAAAAAATAATAAAAAAACACGCAGTATAGATGATATCCACGTGTAGGCGTGTAGCGTGATCCCGGCAAATATAACTTCATTCTCCCTGAGGAATACTGCCGATGTCTGGTTAGAATTTCATCGGTGGAAAATATAGGAAAAATCCAACCATTCCATACATTAAACCCTCAGGGAACCTTTCGACCCCGACGCGGGGTATCAGAGGAGTTTAATACCATAACTTGGATTAATGTATTAAATATTTTTATTTAATATCAATATAATTTATATTTAATAAAAAAAATAATCTTATCTAAAATGTTAACGATGTATGTGACCGAAATTCATATAATTTAAACTGATAACATTGAAATAAAACAATTTTAAACGGATAATAACTTGCTTACAGTTGGGTTAAATTTTAATTTTAATATTAACCTAAAATATCAAATGATTTTTTACAATCGTGTCGACGGGACGACGACATTTTGATGTCTCTCAGTGATTAAATTGGACATCTCCCTCCAACGTCTTCTCACTCCCCGAGAATAAAGTTCAGAATGCATGCAAAATGCACTAACAGTATGTAACACCTACATCTTCTCTTCTAATAACAATATTGCTGCAGAATATTCGACAAAAAAAATATGAATTTTAAATGTAAATCCAATTAGGTGGTAAATAAATGCGATAAAAAATTGTTTAATTCAGTATGAGTATTAATTACAAATTAAAATACTGTAGTTGCAGATTAAATAGCGATCTCGAGTTTGAATCCTCATAAAAATGCTTATATTTGTCTGAACCGGTCCCTCAAAGAACAGAACAGTGGTGTAATCTGAATATTTTAGAATAAATTTAATATATATATAATCCCCAAACCACTGTTGGTTTTCGGATAGGAAAGTCTATTTCAAAAGGTATTTCAAAGTCAAAAGAATTTAATCTTACGCGTAAACGTCATGATACTACCGATTTTCATAATTCGTCGAACCGAATAACGTCTTCCATCTTATCTCGTCGGAGATGATTAAAACAAAATGAATGGATACCAACGGTAAATCCGAATCCGAGTACCGAATGTAAGGAATCAATTCAAGACGTTTCATTAAAGTCCTTCACCTGATATATTGTCCTAATATAGAATTTCATCTTGGAACACGAATCTCGGAATTCATAACAAAAATTGTTTCTAGAGACCTCGAGGTTTATAAAATTATTGTACAAAATATCAATAAGAATAAAATATTAATCTCCCTCCCTATGCTAAGACCGTTAGTGAATAGAGATATTTTTTAAATTAAAGAGATTGTTTTTTTATGTAGACGATAATCTCTATAACCGGTAACGAGATTGTAAAATTCTTTTTGTATTTGTTAGATGATTTATTGAGGAAAGTTAATTAGCTGATTTATTGAGGAAAGTATTATGAATTATTTCTTTAATTCTGGAAAAGAAAGAGTCTTATAAAACATATGAAATGCGGATTGTAATATTTATATATATATATAAGTACATATCAGGTCTTTTTTTAAAACAATCTCAATACATAAATCAATTTCAATTATTGGTGAACCTGTAACATATATAGAAAATTGAATACAGGCATATAAATGAGAATCAAATCCCTTGATCGCTGACAATATGCACGTCACAATTATTCCGCCGCCGATCAACGTCGCTTAATTGGAACGTCGAATTGGGTCAACGAGGATTAACAGAGTGATTTGAACTAATGTACGGTTTGTGTAAATGTGAAATGGACTATTATTGAAATTGTAGTTTGTAACGTTATGACCACAAGCTATCTGAATAGGAACATAATTATAATATTGTTAAAGTTTATGGAGAGGATACTGAAATTTAATTACTGTTTTTTTGTAAGTACATTGCCCTTTTCGGTTTTTTAACGACCAATAATACTCTAAATCCCCTGAGATGGCCGGGGATAGAACGTTTAGTATGTTTTAATTAAATCTTTTCTATATTAAAAAGCTTACGAAAAGGATGAAGGTTTAAATGAAGAGAAAATCACTAATCTAATAGGAACTAAGATGGAGGCAATATATATATTTAAAATAAAATTTTGATTTTATATTTTAAAGGTATGGTATGGTTTTATGTTTCATAAGAACTTAAAAAATACGAGTACTAATAAATATTTTTAACAGATCTATATCGAACCATATACATAATTGTAGAAGCTTGAGATTGTGTTCGAAATAACATTAAATAAACAAATCCTACGAGAACAATACGTAAGTTATAATAATAAGTCATATTACATAATTTAGATACCTTTATCATTTCCATTACATTACACCAAATCCGTGATATGTTCTGAAGATGAGCGACTTCCATTATATCGTATACTGATCATATTTTTCTTATAAATAAAATTAACGTACCTCCCCTTTGAAACGTGGAAAATTTTATCTGACTGCCGATATTATTAGGCGTAGACTACACTAAAACTTGTAATTATAGAAGTTATTCATAATTTACAACTATAATACCGGAAGCCTCAAAAGGCATAAAAAAAGGAAGTATATTTGGAGCGTGAAGTAACCATATTTGATGATACATTCACTGTATTCGGTGGACTCGTGTCATATAAAGTCAAATAATCGCAGCTCACGCGTTATCCCCGACATGAATGAGCTCAGTGGAATATAAATTATGTACGAAAAGCCGTATTTGTTACCATGTTGGCGACTTCAAATATTTTGTTAACACTCGAATAACTAACACGCTTGTAATATACGAGTATGAAACCAGAGAACGTTCCTTTGTCTATTCGAACGGATGAGATTAAGAATACTGCCGTACATAAAGGTTTATGTTAAATTCTCAGATAAGATTTCATAAATTGTATGTTTTGTTTTCATGGAATATATGTTTAAGAGTACATAGAGACGTATATTGTTCATACATATATAACTTATATAATGACAAATGAGAGACAACGGTTCGATTAACAGAACTTTGTTATCAGTGATCGTTGGTCGAGAGGTAAATAATAATATTTAATTGGCAACAGAGGTAAGCATTGAAATATTTATCTATAGTTTTTGAAGTAGTAGCTGAGTTTATAAATAATATACTGGAATATATATAACGCGAGAACACTAGTAGCGAAATGCCAAAGCCACATATACTTTGAATCACGCATTGCATTGAGTTTATGTCATCCAATATGTCAAGAATAATTCTGAGAATAATATATCATGTACTTATAAAGATACAGAGTTTTTGTTATACAAATACTTAAACAATGCATAATAAAATTGTTATAAGTTAAATCCGATTGCGTCTCCAGTTATGTAAACGTCTTCAATTTGAATATGTAATGATGTCAAAGACGTCGTTGTTTGTCACTTTTTGTCTAAACATTTAATACAATTGTATGTAAATTATAATTATAAGAAAACAATTGAAAATCTTTTATTAATTTCATGGTTGAAATAACCTTAACCTAACCTAACCAGGCTAATTATGAATAATTTAATTTATCTGATATTATATTTTTTCTAAACATAATATAATAAAATTTGTATGTGTTATTGAAAGAAACGAAAATGTTATATATTCAAGATTTATTTATAATTAAAACAATAAAATTCATTCTTTTAACATAAAAAAACAAACAAATACACTAATGGAGATAACAAGGAATAAACTTAATTTGTAACACCCAAAAGACGTATATTGGTAATGACAAAAATTAATTATTAACAAACAATAATGAAAAAGGTATCAGAGCCAAATTAATGTTATTTGCTGTTAACATCATCCTTATATACTATATCTACATACATATATGTATATTTACATAAATATTACATCAAGAGATATATTTGCCAAAGATTTCTCATTTTCGATGAGACCATTGCTCAGTGGATTGATCTCTTTAAACGTACTTAACAGGCTAAAGAAATAATGAAAAAATATATGAAAGTACCTTAGTAATCCAAGATTAATCTATTTGTGTTTCAATAATAAGTAAAATTAGAATCAAAAGAGCTGTTGCCCGTAGTTTACCAAACCTAACAACAGTTTGTATATTAGAACTACTGACCTAAATTCAATAAACAGTCTGAAATGAAGGCCACGTACAAGCGACGGTTAAAACTATAATAACAACGAGTTGTTAATAGATCCCACTAACACCGTGGGGTTGGACCATAAATAATGTTTTTAATCACCAGCCGCTTTTACGATTTATTAAGGGTGAAAAATGAATGTCTGAAAGAAGTAATTACTTTCGAATGTTAGAAGCGCCTTAGGATGTTTAGGGATTTTGTATTTCATTAAATTTCCAGAAACATTATTTCATTAAATTGTTTCTATATTTATATATGTGTTTATGCACTAGTGATACTAATTCATATTTAACTATCCGAAATAATAACCTTGTTGCGTAATTGTTTCGATCAGAACTAAGAATACTTTTAAACAATCCACATTTAACATTTAAATGAAAAACTTTTAATGTGTTATACTTTCCCTTATAATAAATATACCAAACATTAAAAAGCCAATGCCTTTCCAACGCTTCGCAACCGAGCCACGTAGCGCTACGATCGATACTACGTGCAGCGTAACGGCCTACGACAACGCGTAGCAACGCTACGAAGGCGATTTTCTCTAAACTTACCCCTTGAGACACGGAGGTAGGAAACAGGCATTCGTATAATTAAAGGCTGAATGAGGAGCAGTTTTTATACACTTTTTAATTCGCTAGAAAGGTTTGAGGTTTCAGTCGCACTGAAATCATTGCATGTTGGAAGTTTCAGGAAATTACTTCGCGTTGTTGAAATACCTAAAGATCTTAAGTAATTAATGTGTGGAATATGGTAGAAAGTTTATTTTATCGATACTGCTAGGTTGAAACAGTTTGGAACGCATTACAACAAATAATAATCTTAGGATACTAAAAAAAAATTGAAAAAAGTGGTATATAAACCTAATAATTGGTAAATATAGTTTGGAAATAATAACTAGAATATTATTTTTTCCATTAAGTTCCAAAATATTACAAAATATTATTACAATTTTACTTAAATATAAACGACGATATTATGTTTTGATGTAAATTATATTTATTATTCAATTAAAACAAAAATATTTTAATTTTAATTAATGGTTAGTAAATAGTAACATTAAAACATTTAATTAATTAAACAGAATTCATAATAATTCAATCGAACGAGATTCGCTCCCTTAATGTAGCAGCTTATAAAATTTAATCTTGTAGATATTAGATACATTTAGTCGGTAAACCTTTTAGGAGGAAAATTAAACTCAATTAAGGGTTCAATGGACCCCAGACGAGATAAAATGTCGAAATTCATTAAGGATTGTAAATTGACACGAACATTTGAGAGCGTTTAGAAGTTATTCAAAGATCTTAATAAAATTATATATATATATACAGTCTGAAGTTGAACAAAAGTAAATTTAAAATATATTTTCGAAACGAATTTACCGCTTTTAATGAATAAATTCTTATATTTAAATATCACTTGTAATATAATTATCGGTCTGAAGACATTCGAAGTGAAACCTTTTGACATTTTAAAAATTACTCTTTAAAATTCAACGAAATTCATGTTTTATCAGACTGGACGGTAAACAAATTAAAATCATCATTACGTATGTAATTTTTCATTTTATAGATTTTCATAATTCCATGTCTTTAATTTTTTTCCAATTTGTAAACAAAAAAAAACGGAAACATGATTTACAATTATTTAAATTTTAAGTTTATTAAATGAAAAAAAAAATAACAAGTATACAAATAAATAATGTTAATGACATAATAATTTAGTTAGTTAGTGTAGTTAGTGTAGTTAGTGTAGTTAATACAGTATACCTAGTGTTGTAGACATACAATCAAACATCACGATGTACTGTATCGATGTTCTCTGAATGTTAACATTCCGTGAAGACAAATGGTATCTGCAAAGGTCAAACACAGACGAGGACAAATCGAATACAGAAAGTTTTGCGAATTTGTAAGTCGTATTCGATAATAGATCGAGTTTGGGGAACTCGAGGTATTTATAACGTTGTATCGATATTGACTTTTAATGTTACTTTGGCTGTCATTTACATTTGCGTTAATACATTAATAGTATGTTGTAATGAGGAAGGTTGGTTCAGCTTTTTATATTAAATACGTTGTGATTCAAAACGTACAGTGAAAGTAGAAATCAAGTAATCTGTACATGGCTAATGAAAGCTAATTTTGCTCGATATGGGAAGAGTACATTTAAAGCATACTCGTTTACAATTCCTACTCCATTAGAATTGTATTGAGCAACACATTGGATAATCGGTAGACAATTTCGCTTTGGTGTGTTATTTTCCAAAAGTAATAGCAGTGTTACTAACAAATTATAAAATATTTGATATATCATCAAATTATAAAATATTTCATATATCATCAAAGTATTTGAAAACGTAATTCACATGCATTAATAAGACTCAGCTACAATCTGATATTCAATGAGCTGTTATATAATTAGAGAGCAATGAATTTATGAATCCACGAGTCTGGGATGTGGATAACCACATCAGACGAACATTTAAATTAATTATCAAGATGATTTATCACTTAACATATGAGTAACACAAAGATTAAGACACGTAATAACGATACCAACATTTTGGGTTTCATATTCTTTTGAATAAATATGTGAAACAATTTTGCGAAACAAGACGCAAATAAAAAAATAAACCATAATTGTTTTAGTTGCTTATTGCGTGTTTGCATTTTATTGCATAATATAAACGTAAAAGAAATATTCCACTTAAGATAAAACCGAAAACCAGCCTCGAAACCAAAAAACATTACGAGCTGATAATTGAATTCGCCAATACTTACGTTTAAGAGCAATTATCCATTTAACAGAGGCAGTAATGTAAAAACCACCACAGTTAAGTTCAAAGACATCTGAACGTTCAAAATCGCGTGACTCGATACCTTAAAGTGGTTATATCAGAATCCTTTAGACAGTTTTATAAAATATAGGAGACCGCGTTTGTTAATATTTGTGTATATATTAAAATAAATAAAACAAAATTATTTTATAAATATCTATAAACATGTTAGAAAACATGTTTACTGCGATTATTAAATATAGAAAATAAGTTTTGAACATGCCGACAATACGTAGCCTAATATAATAAAACTAAGTTGAAAATGTTAATCTAAGTTAAATTCGTTAGAAATTAATTTATTTTTTTATTTTCTTTTCTTTATATACCTTTCCAAATGTCGCTTAGCTTAAATACTCCGTAATTAGTGGCTCTGCTCCCAGATTTCCAGGATTATTTTAATTTTATTCTGTAGGTTCTTTCAACACTTTTTTTTGTACAAATATACTGTTCATATCTCAATAACCCCACTGTTACTTTTTTTTTGCTGTATGATTGAAGCTAAAATCTAGTTGAAAATTGACGTGGTCGCCCAAATGATAGACTGTATATCTATGCATGCAAATAAAATTGAAGTGTCAGTTTGGAATTCCAAATTAACCGCTTTCACTAAATGCATATGAAAGAATATACATAAGGAACACAATTTTTCCTGTCTGTCTGTGTACGCGAACGAAGTCGCAGGCACAGCTAGTAATAAATATAATTAATGGAGTACTACGAAGGTAAAGAGCTTACCAATTGACTAAACATTAAGTAATACAATAATTTCTAATACATTACAATAAAATCGCGGTTTCTTATAACTTATGACGTGTACAGACAATCGTGATAGCCTCTCATTAAGTTCAGAAAGAGGCAATTCTGACATCAGATGTTAGTAATTTGGTGATTCGAGTGATTCAAGTTCATTGGTTCACGGCAGAGAAATATATTACACGAGATCGATGTAACGTCTTACTTTGGGGATTTTTTTCTTATTTAGTTTAGATACAAAACACTTCTTTCTGTTGGATGTCACACAATTTGGATATCATTATTTCTTTTAATAATAATAACTGATAATAATCTAAATCTAAATCTAAATCTAAATCTCTGTAAATATTCTTTCCTATAATATAACGACAAAAATACATTTATTTTTTTATAAAATAATCTTTATTTAGTATTAAAACCAAAATACAATAAACAAAAAAATATACATCAAATTGTAACCTTAATTTCAAACGAGAACTTTACGATCCATAAACAATTTATTGTGCAATGAAAATATAGAGTAACTCTACAAAATATTTCACTGTTTGTTAATAAAATAAAATCCAATAACCTAACAAAAAAATAGAACATTAATACAAATTTGTTTATTGGTTTTAATTAATATGCCACTCTTTTTTGATTTAGAGCAAAATATTTTAAATACATTTGCCAATACATTAGCTATAGCTAACTATTGCTCAAAATATTTTTAGATCAGTCTCACACATATTTCTAAGTCAACTGAGTGACTTCTAAAGATTTAGAATTCGCATTAAAAATGTGCGACGTCATGAGCACGGAGCGTCAACTGAACATCGTCGGTCGCTTAAGTCAGTCTTGATTTCCATCAGTCGTGTTTGAATAATCAATGAGTGCACAAGTGATGTTGCGCCTATCGTGAGAATTCTGAGTATGTGAAGGAATTGGGAACGGAATAGCCTCGCGTATTTCATTTCGAGTAATGCAGTACGAATCTTATCACGTGCCATTTATAATGTACTATTTTATATCCTTATTAGATAAAGTAAGCATCAATATATATATATTGATGCTTACTTTATATGTATATATTGAAATCTTTGAGATCGTTTGAATTATACATGTAGTATTTTAAATGTATTACAAACTATCTAACCTATAGATTAGACTAAAGTTAATATGTGGTCTAGGTCATAAAGTAAATAAGCCTGTTAAATAAATAACAAGCAGCAGTAGTCCTTGGATAGTTTCGTGACTACCAGCCATATAGTGCGCAAACTGTACACACACACACACACACATAAAGACATTTATACACGTTGTAACATGTTATAAAGACTCATGAACGAGAAATAAAATAAAATGAAAAATCAAAGCATAAATCTTAATCTATAAATTGCTTTAATATATATTTAATTTAAATAGTGGTTTTGTAATTTATTGGGCACATCAGTATCTTATTAACCTTGCGGTAATACTTTAATTTCTATTTCCTAACCCGGTATCAAGATATTACGTGATAAAGGAACGTTTCACCAAGGTGCCAACACGTTTCAACAGTGCCCGAGGTATCATTATCAATTTCAAATACCTGGTATTATACGTAGTATACGACGCCATGTCTTGGATTCGTACCGGTCGCCGCACGGTTCTAATGTGGACGTTCTAATGCTCTAAATCTATAAAAAGGGAACAAAGGACAGACAGACAGTAATGTCTCGAGAATCTGACCTATTGATTTGGACGGATGCCAGGCATTCTAAATAATAGCTATACATTCTAATTTCCACCAGGTAATGTGTCGAATGACGATAATTCATTCCATATTAATTGTCATATATCACCTACTATTACTATTATCATTATTTACATTAACTCAGTAGTCTAGTCAACAAAGAACAATGAGTCGAGTCAAAATCAATAATTTTATAAGATTATATTCCGTAAAAACAAAGTTACACTAGGAGATAGATTGAAAATAACATTACAATGACATTACAAAGTCGAAATAAACAATAAAGTAACTTTCCCTATTAATATATATATATATATAACAGAAAAAGCAATAATAAACACATAAAGAGACATAATACGAACGCAATATAACACAGCGGTCATAAATGTTGCGCGTACGGAAAGTAGGTTGTGAGGTCCAAGCGGCAAGGTCAGGAAAGGCTTTACGTATGGTATTTGTCATAAAAGCCGAGACACTACGTATTGGGCAGATCAATAAATATATTATATCATTTACATACACTAATATGTGTGAAGGTGACACACATTTTTTAAAAGAAACAAGTATATGTATGAAGTTTTATAAGAAATGCGATACAAAGATACCAATGACCAATTACGTATGTAATGTATATTTGTATGTCGATCCATAATTAGAACCGCCGTAACTTATAGAACGGACTGACCGCAAACGGTTTACGAGTTACGAGAACTTACCATATACGGAACAATATGATATTAAACAAAATCATTGCCTTTGCGGTTATTCTCTGACGGACATAAACAATGCTAAGAGTTTTTCGGTGAAACGGATTACAGCAAATGTAAAATAATGTATTTTAGGAAACTGCTTAATATTTGCAGTAAATTTTTTTATAGCTTAAAAAATGTACAAATACAATATAGGTTCCTTGCACTAAAACAAAACAGTATTATAATATTTCAAACGTTATTTTTAGTAACAATATAACGAACAACATTTTTACTACTATTCATTTAGTTTTATATTCTTAAAGTATTCCTTCTTGAAATGCACCGATAACAAAAGGCAATAAAATATTCCTGAAACCTCTGTAACGCTCTTTACGATTAACCGAGGAGGCAATAACAAATAAAACGATAACTGAGACCTGACCGGCGGTCACCGGACTACGTTCGATTATAAGCCTTGAGGTGGTTTCACACTGGGAACAAAATAAATCAGATTTCTTTTATTATAATAAGGGGTTCTTGGAATTAAACAAATTAATAAATTTTATTGCCAACAGTTGATGAAATTTCAAATAAGTTGTATCAATAGCGCTGTGTATACATATATTATTAATGATTGGATATTAATCAAGAGCTTCGTTCTAATTATAAATGTGCATTGTAAAAAACAATTTTCAAAGAAACTATTCCAAATTATGGTATTAAGATATTGATAGTTATTCATTTGCTAATTTAGCTAAGCTGATTTTAGTATTAGATACCGAATAAAAAAAATACAACTGTAATTAAAGATTTGGCTAAAAAGTAACAAACACAGACCACACGAGAGGGGAGCCTCAGTAATGATAGTATTAACACTTTTATATCATCAATTGAACAATCTCATACATACACACACATATACAAATATATATATAGATCACATTTATCTCCATTTAAAGAAAAACAAATTCCGAATCGACAGAACAATCCTGCCTCCAAAAACCTTGAGACAGTTAAAACAAAATGAGAAAATAAAAAAAAGATTCGACGAAACGAAGCCGTCGGGAGGCGGAATACGATCGGCAAAAGGTAAAAGTCGTTTCCACTAACGAAGACGACCGAAAAAAGGGCAACAATGCTAAACTGTGACGATGACGGGAATGAAAATAAAGCGACCGCAAATACCTCAGCACAAAGGGACTCCGGAATATTTCTCCGAAATTATTTACACATACATACATACATATAAATATTTATATTTTAAATTACAATCTCTTCGGTTTGATTTAAAGTTATCGGATACGTTATAAAACATTCCTTGTCAAATAAAGTACATCAATATCAAATAAATTAATATTTTTGGTTCTTCAACGTTCAACATATTAAAACTTGAAGTGAGAGACATTTCTAAAAACTATAACCGTATTTTGATGTCAGTGTATGTTAATAGGAAAACATTATGGTTACATACAATGGATCATTACGCTTCCTTCATTACAAGAAACGCATTTCAAACATGAACATACTCGTACAAGTTACAATATACTGTGATTATGTTTCCTGCTCGACTACGGGGAATTTTAATTTATATGAACAAAATAATTATTAAATTAAGGGCCGAGTGCACGCGTTAAGGGAATAACTTCTTGGATAACTTACTTCGTATATTTTACATAACCCTCGGGTTTAGATTATGGGGACTCTGTCATTAAAACTCAAAGAAATATATTTTACGAGTCGATTTAGTTATATTTAAGGATGGTTTCCAATTTATTATTGGATTTTGTTATATTTTTACTAAAGTTAGGTATTAAACCATGACTGACTCATCAAAAGACTTCATGGATGTTCTTACATACAGACATGTAATTATGAATACTGAGAATCATTAATATTAAAAAAATGTATTTTGTGACTACGACTAATTATTGACTATATGTAATTTAGCTTATGTACAAAATCTTTAATTGAACCCACTATTTTCGTATGGATTAAGATTAGACGAGAAGTTAAATAAGGCACTTTATTATTTGATAAATGTATAATGTGTAATATTAAAGATTTTGAAGCGTCCTCGTCGAGATCTAATCGCTTTTAATAAAAGCCCCACAAAAGATAAACGACTTTCTAATTCCTTCGTTTCGTGCCGTGAATACAATCACCTATCAATTTTCATTTCGTAATAGACAATTTAATTAATTGACAAAATATTACTTTCATTAAAATTTGTTTATACCTTACAATATTTAGTGTCGCTCGAAAACTTTAACATGAAAAAAAGACATATTTATTCATATAGTATATATATAGTATAGTTATATGTACGTGTATTTAAGAGACTAGCTTATTCCCACCAGCTTCGCTGGGCACTCTATTAAATTGGATGGAACTTAGGTTGCTATGGTAACCTTTGTCATATTATCCATTGTCATCGTAACCGTTGCTATGGTAACCGTTGCTATAGGAAATGTTAATACCTACAGGTTTAAAACTTGGCGAAATGCAAAAAGTTGGAATCCGTTGGGAAAGGAATTCCGTAAAATTCGCTCTTTGTGGACATCTACGTCACAAAAGAAGTAACTATGTAAAATTTTAAGTTAATCGGACAGATAGTTTCGGAGATTACGTGATGAGTCAGTGAGTGGTAAATCGTTTATATATATATATATATATATATATATATATATTATATAGATAATGGATAGGCTGTATCCATTGTAATATTGCACCTAAAATTATTGCGTGGTTTTTACGCTTGACTGATTAGAGTTAAAATTTAATAAGTTACATTTAATTAATAAAATATGAGTCGTTATTAAATATTCAATTTATTACGCATCGAGTATGTAGTAATTGACTTCACGAAACAAACTTCATAATGACTGAAATCAAAGTAAATACACTTTTCTAAGTACCTACTGTTATAAAAGAAATTGATTACAAATATATACAACGTAATTAATACTTGTTACAAAGTCGGTCAACGATTATTTATATTTTGCAACTTTTATTTTAAATTTTTGTCGGTTGTTATAATTTGTTTTTTTTTTATACAAAGTACTTAAAAATTTGCATAATTAGATGACAAAACTTTGGCGAATGTAAACCAACCCGAATTTAGGAGTGTCGAAACACGAGTTACAAAGTATAATTTTCATCAAAGCAAAACTAGTACAAATTTCCGACAACTTTTTGTGGTCGCCATTTTGTGTACGCGTGTAAAGATGGCTACGTTATTGAATTTGTGGTCTGGTGAAATTTACTATAATATGACAGTGTAGTTTGAATAACAAAGTAAAAAAATATATATTATTTATTTTAATAAATACCCTTAATGAAGAAAAATAATATATGTATTCAATCTAAAATAGCATTATTAATACATCGATGAGTTACAAAAACTAACTTTTATAACTATTAAAGTGCTACCGTAAAGTAGCCGTAAGATAGCTGATATTTCTTGTTTGTAGTTTCCATTGGATGTTTGGCGAAGCATTTTTGAGACAAATGAAATTTTACCTTAGACTGTTTGATCAAAGACACACACTTACTTAGACTGTTTGATTAAAGACACACACTTACTTAGACTGTTTGATCAAAGACACAAATCAACACAACTGAGCTGGCAATTGATACACAAATCAGATACAAGTATTGGGTGACACATTTGTTATAGAATATGATATATAGGACCCTTTCTAGAAAATGGTCATTATTCTACGATTATATTTTTGGACCATTAATTAGATGTTCCGAACAGAAATTTCACAATTTGTTATCCCATTTCATTTCAATTCCATCGGAACCGGAAATTGGTTTCCAAGCACTGAACTCCACGGATTTGTATCAGCACCTCAATCACTTTGAGGGTCACAGCGGATGTAAGTAGGACTTTCAATTCTATTTCATTAGGGATAGGAATAATAATACATTGCACGTAAAAAGGTGTGTCTTGTCGGTGACAGTTTTCAATGGAGTTAGGAATATTAAAAGGCAGATATATCAGTGATGCGTAAAATTGGTTATTTTGATGTAAATAATGTGTTGTGTGTGCGTAGTTTGATATTTTCTAAAGCATGTTTTGTTTAAATAAAAATACTTTAACACGAGAGAGAAAACTAATAACTGGATAAATTTATCCGAGTTTAAACGGGAAAAAAATCTCTGTTTAATCGGAGTAAGATTTTAGGAACTAGATTAAAAAAATACCACAGAATAGTAAATGTTAACATTTAAAAACGGAATCAACATGAGATTACAACGAAACCAATTCCAAAAATCCAGGTTGCATTGCACTCAGGAACAAAACATAAAGATTGTGCACTGCCTAGAACACTGGAGATAGTGGGTAGCTCAAAAAAAAATAAAACGTGGCTTTATGAATAGTAAACAGATTGGCACACCGCCAGTGTGAAACCTGCTTGGTTTACAGCGCAGGTCTTTTTGCATCAGGTGGTTTGTATTGATTGATGACAAACACTTTGAAAGTCAACTCGAAGTATTCATAATTGTAAATATTGAGGTACATTGAGACATACTCACAGTAATAATGTATTTTCTTCTACGTTTATAATTTTGAAATGACAATAAAGGTCCTTGACCTAAAATTATGAATATCAAAATAAAAAAAACTATTTCAATATTCAATTACTCATTTCCCTACAAACCTACTTGATTTCGTAATAAGGGTTTGCCTATTTCAAATTCTATACACATCCTAACACGGATCCTCAGTATTATGCAAATGTGAGTCGTATTGATATAAAATACGTTATATTTTACAATGAATGCATTTGTCTAAATGTAACTTATGTTAGGGGAAATAAGGGTTACGCCATTAACATTTCAACGTGGAGAGAAATAGGGGCCATTTTTCCTTATACGTATAATGATAAAATGTTACACCGTACTCAAATGTTTGCGTTTACCGACTCGATGCACATCACGTGACTGGAATAGAGGAATGATTCTGAATCGATGAATGAATTGTATTCGGCTTTACGATATGTGAATTAATTCGATTTGTAAAATCGATACTGAACCGAAACAATATAAATGAAATGTACTAGAAAATTGATAATTACATTTATTATAATATTTTATTACCATGGTCTCCATAGTTTTTATGCGTCCACGAATAGTATATTAAAAAAATAAATCAAAGATATATATATATATATATATATCTAAATTTTTATTAAAAGTATTTTATTTATTTTTTTTCATCATCAGAGCTACTATTATTAATAGTAGTTAATTATAACTAAAAAAAATATAAAAATCTATTGTAATCTCTTAGACATAGTAGAAGATGTTTACAATTAATTTCTTTAATAAAATGGAGTGCAGACAGGGAGCAGAGTAATCCGGGCTTTGACATTTTACCACGTTTTTATTTTATCTCGCCGATGCATTTGTCGTCATGGAGATTAATTCTCGATAGAATCAAAAGTGATGTGCTTTGCGAGCGTCAGAACAAGGTAAATATGTACTAACTAATATATTATATCGATAAATTTCAGTACGTATCAGATAACATTACCTTAGCTTAACATGTTAAAAAAATACGTGATAAAAAATTACCTTTATTAACATGTCCATAAAAAATAAACTTAACGGCTGGTGAAGATGAAGATTAAGACATTAAAACAACATTCTTGAAGAAAAATACATTTAGTATTTTCTGAAAACAACTTATATACAGTATTGTAGTAAATTTGATATTTCAGTTCCTTTTTTTAGTAATTAATCTTAAAACTGGAAATGTTAATACCATAAATATACAATTTTGTGTCCTAAAAGTTATAATCAACAGTTAATTGTAACGGCAGTGTGTTTTCTTTCCAATCCTGATATAAAGTCGAAAGGTAATCTAAAAACGCATATTATCATAAAATTGTTATTTCTATCTTAAAAAAAAAAATTATAAATATAAAAAGTTTTTTTTCCGGTGTTTTTATAATATTGTATTAATATAAATTGAAAAAAATATTCAAACAAGTCCTTTCAATGTATCTTAAAGCTGTTGAAATATGAATGACCACTCTGCAAAATAAAAATATCATAAGCTATCTTAATCGAGCTAATTGAATTAAACGAATATAAGCCTTATATGTGTTAAAATAAGATAACATTTACCGTCTTCGACCAATAATACAGCTTTGAAAAATAAAACCTACACTGTGAGAACATCATCTAGACAGACTAGATACGATATAGACCTATTAAGCTACTAGACATGTCCATATACGTTAAGACTTTAACGCGCTACTGTCGCATTAATTTAGCAAAGAATTATATATAGATATTCTTTTATTTAGGAATTATCTTGTTTTGAGTAGTAGTAGTAGTAGCCGGATAAAAACATATTTGCATATACATCTCGCTGGCTTCATATAAATTAATTTTTATCGTCACGTAGGTTTATTAAAGATATTCCTTTTTAAAATTACATTCATAATAATTATTTAAATGTAAGGTTTATGTTTGTACGTATGACTTAATCTTCGTAAATTATAAAATTTTTAGTATTTATAATGAACATCGTTCCTTTAAAATTTGTGAAGATCATTTTCTCATTGCATTTTGCGACTAGGTTTCATCTAATTATTATTTTCTACAATCCAATCAGCCTCGTACAATATAGTTTTATACAACATTGTTAGGTTTATTTAAATGTTGTATAAATAAACAATGAAAAATTCATCAACACACGCAGTACTCCTGGCAGCGATGTCTGTCCGTCCCCGAGGCGGGGATTGAGTGATGACTGAGTGTTGAGAATTTTTCAGTACACATTTACATTTTAAATAGGTTTTTGATATACTATAAGTTTATAAAACCTTTTTGTACACTAGATTATTAGATAAAATTATCAAAACAATATTAAAATCTTCAACAACTGAGGCGGCGCTGATAAAAATCTATGAGAAGGAATTCCACCTTATTAAACATAAATAAGCCTATCTCGATTCCTTTAAATAACTTTGTCAGAGTTTAATTTAAATAGAATAACGATCGTAATTTATTGCTCGTACAAATATCGTATGTAAACGACCAATTATTTTCAATTATACAAATTGCGGGACATCAAAAGACAAAGGTATTCATTTATCTTAATTGAGAGAGCCTTATATTTTATCGTCTGGATAGCAATTCAAATATAAAGATATTTATTTGTAACAGAAGGGTAAAAAGCAAAGTAAGAAAATATGTAAATTATTACCCATAAATGTTATAGCGTTCGTATAAAAAATATAATTTATTTATTATTAATATTCTCTAATTTTGATAAATTAATCGTCTAATGCAGCGCTCTTAGTGTTAATATTAGTTAAAAGCTTCCTAAATACTGAATTATTACATCAAAACAAATTTCTTTTTAAAATTGAACATTGTTATAAAAAGATCAATATGAAGATATCGTCTTTAGACTAATGAGACTGCGAATTATCGGTATAAATTTAAATCTTAGGACGATAAACGGTCGTAGCACTAATTTGCGGTCAAGTTAGCAAATGATCTCAAAGCGCAGCATCTCGGCAATTACTAAGAGATTTATAACTCAAATACTACAATTAAAATTGGACGGAGACGGACATTAATCAACATGTTAATTTTAGTTTGGATGTTTTAATTCAAAGTCACGAGCCCACCGGCAGCGTGCATAAAACGAGAAATAACATTGAATGCGATAAACGAAATGGCGTGTTTGTTTTAAAATAGATGCCTTTTTTATTGATCACCCAATAAATAACAGTGTAAGGATGTCATTAGTTGTATGTGTTTATTTTTATTTCAATGCTGTATTTATCTTGCCCCATAACGCGCTTACGACGTTGGACTTTGAAGTAAAATAATTTGTATCATCAATTTTATTTTATTGCGACTTGTTAAACCATCTGCGCACAATACTCGTACTCGTTTTTGAATTGACGAATCTCAAGTTTGATTCCCCGTCGCGACGACACATTGTTACGATAGATATTTCTTTCGAGAAATGTGAGGAGCCCGAGCTTGGACGTGAAAAATAAATGGAAGATACAAAAGATAAGATGACTAAAGAATTTTATTGTCCATTAGTTAAATTATAAAAAGAGAATTTATAAATGTTACTCTAACTTAAAATCACAAATAAAATAAATATGTAATAATAATATGATCTTGTTATAAATCATAATAGATGAATGGATGGTTTTAGCCTCAGTAACTAAGATAAACATAAATTATAGAAACCGAGATTATATTGCTAGTAATAATGTCCCAAACACAGTCCGTCAGGATTTAATCCCACACAAACTACAGAACCATGAAATTAGCCTTCCAGTTAATATAAACGATCGCGTCTAGCGAAATAGTCTCCATATAGTTGAGTTCATTCATTGCATTGATAAGGAGAGTTACGAGACACGTCGTAAGTCGAATATTTAAAAGCTTTTGAAAGTTACGTTTATGGAGTAACCAGCGAGTATACCTCTCGACTCACACATGTTGAATTCAATTATATTTTACCAATGAATATAATCAATACCTTAGATAGTTGGCAGTTCTGTAGCTATTTAACAGCACATATACAGTGCAGATTGATTAATGTTTATCAATATAACATCATAATACTAGTATACGAAATTGTAATATTATTATATCAAGGAATTCTTGTATAGAAAACTAGTTTGATGGTAAGACTAAATATTATAGCATAAAAATGACAATCAGAAGCTTCTACAATTTATATCCCACAGGGTCTTTAAAAACTAAACATTGAAATTAAAGCAGACTTAAATGGGAAATACTAATAAAAGCCTGTAAGCGACAGGTGTCGACACGTTAATTGTAAAAGAAAACATTGAATTATTGTAAGGTTAGTAACGAAACATGCGTTGAAAACTTAAGTGCAGAAGCGGCTGATTTCTAGATAAATGATTAAAAGTATGTTTTTATAGACTATAAAATAAAAACTTCAAACTTTAGTTCATGTCATGTGTACCATTAGATTGTAAAAAAAAGAAAATCAAAATAAAATCATCTCTTTAAGGGGTTTTCTGTGATACTATGAGATTAGAGGATAACTTTGTTCATTTAATTTTTCAATTGGGAATCGTCGTTAATAAATCAGCAGTCCATTAGATTCAATACAAATATGGATAATAGGAAAAAACATAGCAATAGAATATGTCGAAGGTAGCCAGGTTTAATAATGTTTAAGATAAATGCCTTTATCTATAGGGTCAGCTATTAAGGGTTCAGTTTTATGAAGGCAGTAATATTTTAACCCTTATCAAGTGGCGCCTTTTCCATTACGTGTTTGTTTTGCTAGAATTATTTTTCTTTTTACATCAACCTCTTTTGTTATGACCATATGATAAATTGTGAGTTCTTATAACAATAAAAATAAAAACTGTATTTTTGTAGACGTAGAAAAAAATACAATACATTATTAAGGTCGGAGTAAAGATTGCTTTTTATATATTATAATAGTTATTGCAGTACCTACTTATTTTCTCATAGACCTAACTATGTACTTATATTACAAATGTTTTACCAAACGAGAGAATATATATGAAATGTTTCTTAAATAAATACAAAAAGTAAATTCTACTATAATTTTGAACTTTCCCACAACATTCATTCTCAGCAATCTATCCTCACCTTTCTCCCAGATTGGGACTGATGTGCCAATGGTGGGGCGATGAGTCTTAACGGTTGTGGTTGTGGTGGCAGCGCCGCCAACAGAGGCGGTACTAATGGTACCACGCCACCCATCGGCAATGCCACGGCAAACTTCTGCACACCCATCGTCCATGGCACAAACCACCCCCCGCCCGCCTGCATCGCGCCCCCTCCACCGTACCACGCCAGCTCGATCAGCTTTTCACCACCCACATTCAACAACACACTACCGCTGCCTCCTCATAGACATTGGGTTTACACTTTTCACATGTACCTGTGGACAACAAAATTTATATTTATTAAATCAGTTTTTTTAAGGTAAAGTCAATTATACCTGAGTACCGACATAAAAACTTTTTTACAATGACATTAAAAACTTAAATTTACAGCAACGATACCATTTTATTGATCAGGAGGGTTTTATATAATATGAAGTAAAAAATATTTATTACCATAATAATACTTATGTAAACAAAAATTGAATCAAAAAATATTTGCTTGTTATATACATCGATATGAACTTCAATCTCCTCCTTAACCTCAGGGTTTTTACTCGGCTATCGATATTACAAAGTTTTTCTACTTTTAGTTTTCCTGTAAGTTTATTCATAACTTTTATGACCAGTGGTTTTATTTTCAACATTTTTTCTTTGCAATAAAGAACTACAATACTCCGATTCTTCAACTTTATAAATATAAATAGATATGAAGTTTCTAAGAATAAGTATAATTTTAGCAAAAAATACTATATAATTATACTCAATCCAAATATCACGTTTGTCGGTTACCTTTTATAATAGGATTTAAAAACGAACCGGATGGATAAACAAAATGTTTTATTCGTTTTTCTTGCTTCCGAAAGGCCGTCGTTTATTTTGAAACATGTCAGCAACGACTGACATCAAGGACGACCCATCTACTGGCCAGCGATTTCTTCACAAACTTTCCATCCACATGTCACAAGACTTGGACAACGGTTAAAAATAATTGTAGTATAAAATTTGGAAAAATGCTCTCATTTTTAACCGTCGTCTCAAAAAAGTGTGATTTTTTTATAAACAGATCATTACTTAAAAACATTATAAAATATTAAGGAACTTACGTTAACAGCATCAGGCATAACAAAATACAACCTTGAAATCGTATATTAAGAAATAATTACTCTTCACCAAAAATAATTAATTTGTTGAAAGATACTTCCTTATGGTAATGTGTATAATTATTATTACAAGATCAGAGAAATTCTATATAGAATGATTCTTAAGCTGGGCAAAAACCGAAAGGGAATTCTCGGCTATTTGCTTTTCCTAATCTATATCTAAATTATCTAAACATTAAATATTTGATTTTCATTGAAAACTTTGAAACTACAACGCTGTAAATATTTAACAACAAAAATGTCGTTAAATATTTCAATAGATTTTGTTCTATCATTCATCGAGACTACTTTTGACATGAATATTCCAAAAACCTGGTTAGTTTAAAATCTTAATAGAAAATTTAGAACATTAAAGATTTGAGCTGCTTCCAAGATTTAACAAAGAAAATTACTCTGTCTTATGCTAAGCCACGCTCGTGCAAAATAAAAGATATTGTACAATGTACACTGCTGTGATTTATTAGAGCATATGTTTTACGTCTAAACTGTAATCAGCATTGGAATGGATCGTGTTTGATGTTGTAGAATACATGTATTATTAAACTCTATGATGGCCTGTTATACACAGTTCAAAATAAATTAATATTGGCACGTAAATCAGAACTAAAAGCGGATATTCTAACATTTCACATACAAAACTAAAGAATAACATCGTTTGTACTTTGTCACATTTATCAACCGAAGAAGCATATATTCGCGAGCTCATTTAAATGCAGCAAACTGCTGCAAAATGTGAGAGGCCTCAGATAAAGAAGTGAAGGTGTCAAGTCGCTTCCGCACCAGGTAAAAGGCAGGTCAGTGACAATTTATTCAAATATCCATATTTACATATTCTTACTTATTCTAGCATATTTATAGCCAGTGCAAATGAGATAATGATTATGAGCTCCTATAAATCTATCGAAGTAAACGATTTACACAACCCTTCGCTAAAACGGATGGTGTGAAATAATCTTACTATGTTCCGCGATATAAAGTTTCGGTAGAGTTTTTTTAAAGTAATATTTTTTTTAGACATCAAATTAGTTTGTAGACTTTTGATTGGCGTTACAAATTTGAATGTTATACTAAACAACATTTTTAATAACATGGATCGAAGCCGACATTACACAAAAAATATTTGTAAGATATAATTTGGAAGGAACAAAAATATTACTATTAATATTTTATATTAAAATTAAAATTATTTTATATTCTATACCCCGGGATGGTGTTATAAATAAAATTATTGGTAATGTTTTATAATCGTGTTATAAAATCAAAGTCGTCAATTTTGGTAATACGAGCAGTAAACTGTTATTTTCGGTACTAAAGGCGTTCGACGTGTTTTTATTTCCCATAATTAATATGAAAAATACGCCTCGGGAACCAAGATTCCATATCCACTATAAAATAAGTTATAAGCACCCTCACAACATGGGGTAAGTTTCTTTAATATCACTAAACGTTTATGGCTCTTAAATTATGCGAAGTTCAATATAATATTTTAAATAATTTTTACTGATTTATTTTTAGATTTGATAAAAGATTAAGATTGAGCGTAAGGACTAAGGAGGAATATATTTTTTCGATTATAGTATTAAATATTATCTTATATTGACAATTTACAAACATACAAACACATAGTATGTTTGTAAATTTTAATTTATAGTAAATACATATGATTTTGTGTTTGAGTCCGAGGACAAATCCTAGTATTCTAAACAAGGATGTTGTCTAGCAATATCTCTAACTTGAATGGTATTAATACAAAAAAATGTAACAATAGTATTTTTTTACGGATTACAAATTCATAATTGAACAATGCGTGATTTATATAAAAACTAATGACATTGACAAATAAAAAAGATTGAGAGCGAACTTCACTCTATTTGGTTCTGTATATATTATATTAAATATATAACAAAATGAGATAAAAAAATGTAATTATTTAACCCGCGCTAAGTGCAACAAAAGGAAAAGATTTATTATAGTAATAATAAAATATATGAAACAACATCTTATGTGAAAAGAGTTATAGCACAGTTATTAAATAGAAATATGAGGTCCCGTTCAGTGTGGGGTCACTACGTCGCTAAGAGGTTACAAAATCGATTGACACTAAACAATAGGATTTGTTCGGTCATTGGACACCAATACCGGATTTGGAGCTCGTGGCGGGACGCCAGGAGTAACTTACTTCTCAGAATTTCGATATTATGAAACTTAGACATTTAAATAAACTTATAAAGATAAAATAAATAAATAAAAACATTTCTTTTACGCGGATACAACATTTTAATTAATTATAAATAGGTATATCCTAAGGTTTTATTACGATAATCTTAAAAAAATATATATTTTAATGTATTTAGATACTATTTCATCCTCTCAGAAACAAGTTTATTTTAGGCATCTAAAGGCGGTATGATTTCGTGTAATAGGCCCAACGAAAAGGATATTTGGGGTCGGTATTGTTCAAACGGATCCTATTATTTGTTGATTCGGACCCTTTGTGATAACGATCAATGCAATCGAAATGTAATCGATTACACGTGACCGAAATATAAATTCCCTTATAATTAATAATGTTATAGTACAATGGATTAGTTGAAACGATTTTTTGTTCGTAACACTAAATACATAAGCGGTTGTATTAATATCACTTCATATAACAATAAACTTGAGGATAGTATGAGAAAAAAATCATAGGAAGGTATGGATCGAACCAAAAATTGATATTCATCGAAAAAGTGTTCAAATAACCTCTAATATGAAAGAGATATTAAAGATATCGATACGACCGAACAAAACATCAATGTTGGATGGAGTGATTATTCGAGCGGAATTTATGACTTCCCGACCAATCCCATAACAACAATAGTCATCATTTAGTGTACGTGAAATTAAAATACGTGGGAATAAAAACCATTATAATAGTGACTTATCAGAAAAAAGTATAACAGGTATTGTCCGATAATAACAGTTTAGAGAGGCATTAAAAAATAATTCAAAAACACAATTTTTATAATCATATATATTGTAAAATCTCGAGTCCTTAAGCGATACCGCTTGTTTAAAAGACTCCGTAAAGAAGTTAATGGAAGAACAAGTATCATATATTACCCGGGGTAAAAAGAAGCAAACTTTTTAGTCCTTCCCATCCACTATGAACCTCAATAACCGTCATAACAAGACACATTTCATCCAATTTAATCCCAACCTCCACCTCATTAAGCGCCTAACACAACAACCCCAAATAAAAGTATAAACAAAAATTTCGATCGTAAATCGTCGAAGGCGGAGCATAATGTTTGCAAATTGAGACCATCTCGCCATCTGCTCAGACTTTTTCTTTCGAACTTGTTCATATGCAATAAATAACGAGATGCCGGAGTGGTAAGAGATAAATTTCGTGGTTTGACATTACGTGAGGTTAGAGAGATGCGATACAGGTTTTCGTTTGCATAATACGTCTTCAATTGGAAAAAAAAGTATTGGTCCGATAACGCGGAATTTGTTTTTTACTTGTCATTAACGATAAACTAAATTGAAACCTTAAAAGGTAGCAAATATATATTTTTATATGACTAAGTTAAATTTCTTTTAAAACCCATGTTCTGATAAGAGTAATAAATCTGGACCGGATTAGAACCAGATTAACTAAGTCCTCGTATAATTTAGGAAAAGATTCGAATGAAATAAAATCATATATCTACATATATCCGAAACCAAATAGTCTGCAATATTTAGAAAGGTATTGAACTATTCTATATCAAAGAAACCTTTTCTAATTTAGATTGTTTATTATAAGAGAAATATAATCAAATATTTCTTTTATCTTTCAAGTCGACAACCCTAACAGTCAACTTCGAAGTCTTTGAACCTGCAAATAAGTAAATGTATCAAAGTTAAATAAGAATTTTATAACATCAAATTAAAAAGGGTATAACGATTAACGAGTACATTCAATTACGTTAATAACGACTGGGTTAAGTTTATGACATCATCCGATTCACTTATTTACTTTAAAAGTTGCATGCAAAAATACACCCTATCAGCACTCGATAAGGTTATATTTAATGCCACATTGGCGTGTCTAGATTTCATGTTGATTGCATGAGTCATTGTTTAAATTAGTTATTATATTTAAAAGTACAGCGAATCAAAAGGAAGCTGAATATAAATATAATCTTAGAGATAAAGCCTAAAGTGTTGTAAAAATAACGCGTAATAATAAACCGGGGTCTGATTCGTTTTGTTGCATTTTAATAGACAGTATACCTACGCGAGGAGGAAGGTATTTATCGTTATTGGGCTACAATAACCGCATCAGAAGTTATAAAACCTAAAGCACTAAACGTAACATGTATTAAAAAGATATAAAATTCTCCATTGCGATAGCAAACCTAACGCCGAGACCATGATTTTGCAGTACAGTAAAGGAATATAAGCAATAATAATAGTTTTAAGAATAAAATTGAAATTAAACTATGTTACAAATAGAAACTGTGTATCAACTGTTAATTCAAAGGATTAGAATTTTTAAATTGTATTCCTGTTTGCTGGAAGACATATTGGTCTTAATTTCAAATTTTGATATATATTGAGTTTCAAATGGTTATTAACGTTTTTGTTTTGAATCTCACTTAGATTACATGCTTTGTCAATATTGAAATAAAAATATAATAATTTATTTCTGATCTTATAATTATCAATAAAATTATCGAGTTTATCAAATTCAATATTATTTGTTCTCAAATAAGAAAGATGTCATATAACTGGAGTCGATAGATTTTAAGTTACATTTGTTAATAATATAAACGAAACAAGACAAACATCCACATCATACATAACTCCTTAACTTAAAATGCATTGAATGTAATATCAGAAATTCGTAATCAATTGACTCCGGTTGGGGTCTTTGTCCGTTTTATGATATTTCTCATCAATTCATGGACATAAACAATTAATGGTATTGGATTTCTTTATAGCCTAATCAGGTATCAGTAATACCCTTGAAATTGTTAATTATCGATGCACATTTCTATCTCTGTCGTAATAGAATGAGAGCAACGCTGTTCTCCTCTTTAGCTTTTGATTACATAGATTAATATATAATTATTATTATGTTCTATTTTAGATAGAAATTAGCAAAGTTGTCGTCACGTTCAATCGCGTATTCAAGACATATATAAACAAATAAGCACGGGTGGAAATCAATCAATACACCATCGACGAGGCGCACATAACAATTACAAATTAAACACGACATATCACGTAATCAACACGACTGCGAACTAAGAGTATTACCGATCAGTATAAACAACTGTTAGTATCAATTAGTTCTAATGAGCAAATATTACCTACACATACAATATATGTAAATAATTAAATATGACACTTCAAAAATATTGTCTATTCCATAAAATTTAAAAAAATATTTATAACAAGCTGTTCCTTTTGTATTGTAATATAATATCATAACACAAACTTCAATAATGTGAGCCGCGCGGAACCTAAAAGCTAACTCCACAATCCAGTAAAATGGCCACTAAAGCGAATATATGGCAGGAACAACTTTTTGCGCCCGTCTGCGGTCACCACTAATGCGATTGCGATAAAACTTTTACTGGATGTTTCACATGGCTACCCTCATTTTTTGCCTCACTACATCTAAAACATACAATTGAGTTTAATAAAGTGTTTTCACGGGAAAAGTCACGGAAAATAATATATTTACGATAAACATGTTCAATTATAATGTTTACTTCGTTTGTTTTACTTATTCTTTTATTAAAACATATATCTTTATGACAAAACGTTCAAGATATCGCCAGAGGATATATTTTTTTATGTTTTGATATTACAACACAATATGATATGAAAGACTCAATCAGTCTGAAGCCTATCAAAACCATCTATCGTTTATAGCGAAAAGCCAATGACCGATTCCATAATTGGACGAACCTAATAATCCCCGCTACATAGTATTCTCATAGATGATTCGGTGGGAATAATATTTAGACATGATGGTTGGTTATTATAAAATATTTTACTTTATTCGTCCGCTTTAGTTTAATTATTCATATATTTATATCTTTCCACTTTAAACCAATAGCAATGATAACTTGTGTAGGTGAAATAAGAGTGCCAGGAGAGACTATTTTGATACTATACTTATAGAAATAAGGCCCTCTCTAACGACACTCTCCAACTTAAAACTAAGGCTACGAGGGTTAAACGCAACCCGCTTTGGGGACAACCACACAACAAATTGAAACGGGTATTTCTTTATTGTTATCACTGTTTCAGAAACCGCTGTTTTTGTACTTAATTTGTTATTTTAATTAATCGATACAGACTAAGACAAATAGTTTAAAGACTTAATTAAATTAAATTTACAATATAGTTGTAACATCTGGTGTACATGCTGTGTGGTGGGGTGATGTCAAGGAGGTCAACATTCACATGTAAAATATATGTCACATATAATTGCTCCCCCTTGATAACAACATCATTTAACTTTTTAAGATATTAATATATATGAAAAAAAAAACTTTACTATACTTTTTTAATTTAATACTATTATTTGGTTTTATATTAAAATAGCAAGATAACAATTTAAAAATAAAAGTTTTTTTTGTCGGAAGTAACTTAAAGAAATAGAAAAGTTTTGTAGAGACAAACTAATTTTAAACAAATTATTTGCACGAAACAAAAAATAATAATTAAGTAATGTAATCAAAAACTAATAACAAACCGGATGGTATTTTCAAAATAAGGCATATCACCAGCTAAGTTTATCACGAAGCCTGAGCTGATAAGCGCTAACACAGCCTAATTACGATAATTTATTTAATACCTATTTTCAATATCTTATCTAAAAGATAGCCTTGTTGGAGTCAAAATCGATTTTAGGATATGATTTAATCATTAATGTTAAAGGCATTTCCTAGTTCCATAAAAAAATATTCTCAAGTAGCCTTTAAAAGCAATAAAAATAGCATACAAGAAACAGCATAAATGATAACCACGATAGGAAAATTACTATAAATGTTAAGTATAATGAGGAGTTAATAAAACAAACTGATGTCATTCTAACAATTTATAAACAAATCATCGCGACTGTTGAACAGGAAACTAGACATGTTTACAATATCATGGATCATTCAGCAACCGCGGTGAATATCATTTAACCGATCGTTTCATAAACTATGTATAACTTACGTTATTCAATACATATAATTATATAATTAATATAAAACATTATTATTGTAATGCCTTTGTTTGCCAAAATAGAAATCACAGACGGGATTGCCGTCACATTAACAGTACCTATACTATTATGGTCTCTATTGTAAGTTAACTGGCAGCAAACAGATCTCGCGAAAATCAATTAAACACGTTTTAATCGCAATCCATCAGATCTCAAGAGATACTTGATTTAACGATTTTAACAACAATGTAATTAAATTGATATTATCTAGACGTTTCGTGGAATATCTTTGAAATTGAAGCAGTCAGTAACTGTAATGAACATTTGACATCATAAATTTGAAGATTAGATGGGTGGTAGCCCCTCCGTTCCTGGATAAGAGAAAGTCAATAGTATCTTATAGATAAGGCAACTTGATTCTGAATGATTTTGATATTAAAGCGACATTTGTACCTAAATATAATTCTTTGGATACGAACAAATCTAACTATATGTTTATAGATAAAAATGTATAGCGAGTCATACGTTTTTGTCTTAATTTTTATTATGAATCTTTGATATTTTCTAGGAGAGATCTGTTTGCTGAGGTTGTATGTAAGTGAATGAAATCCTGACATTGACCCACAAAACAAATATTAAATAGATCCTTCACAAGTTATATAATGTATGAGAATTATTTACGAAGGTCAGATTACTTGCCACTCGCCAAGTCATCTTCAGAACTACCGTGTTTTAGGTATTACTAAATAAGCGTAGCTTAATCACAGTAAATATGACTATATAAAAGTTGTTTATTTTGTAATACATTATTTGAAATAGAAGTTATATTAAAAAGTGAAGATTATTATGAATAGAAAAAAAATAGGTTTCGAAGTAACGAAAAAATGTAATTTAATCTGTAAAAAATGTAAGGTCACCGTAATTATATCATTAGTTTTGTTAACAAAGCCTGGCGAGTGACGTCACATAATTAAATAATATATTTTTAAACATCTTCTACATTAATATTAACTACAGATTCTCCTTAAGTTGTTTATTCTGTAAATTGTTACACATAAATAATTATGTATTACTCTTGTCTCTCTATAAAATTTGTTGAGATCTTGCAGACTTCTTAAAAAATCCACGCAAACGAAATCGTCTGACCTCATCCAGTCTACAATAAATACTTGTAATTACGATGATGTTTACAAAAATTTAATTATTTTATAAATAAGTCATTATTAACACATGTATTCTTGACGCCTGTAGAACAAATATCGAACTATGGAGGCTTCTGAGACCTTGTTCCAAAACAAGTTCTAAGTAACACTAAACAAATATTCAATTAACTTAATAATCTCAATGTTTCTTTTATTTGTTTTAAAACAATAAAATTATCATAGCTATACAAAGTCTTTATGTAAACAGTCAACACCAATTCTTTTTCAATATATAAGAATGTCGTTTCTTGCTTTAAAAAATATACTATTATTCTTATTAAAATAACAAAGGATAAACGAAATAAAAGGATAAAAAAAGATTAATTACATTGAGCAAATAAAAAGATTACTAATTATATAAAACTAATTCACTAAATGATCAACAAAGCACTATACCACATATATATGTATACTAATATCACCGTTGAAGTTAGGCAGTTAGGGCTATAATGGCATGCATCCTCACAATTCGATATATTTTTCTTAACTTAACCGCTATCTTCTCAGGGCTGACACGGACGGAGTCGCGGGCAATACTCGCACATTAATAAACTTATTTTATAAAGACGTAAAAAATATTTATATCTGTTAATGTAAGCTATCATTAGTTATGCCGATCGTTAAACTGAAGTCTTTAATATTTTTTATGATCCATTGTTACAGATAATGTAGTATAGTAAAACATAAAAGTGTACTATTTGTAAAAATCAGGGCTGCCAAAACATTAACAACTATTTAAGATAATTAATTTGTGAATAATGTAAAAAAATGTCTGTAAAATACTCTAAAAAAAACATATTTTATATTATTAAAACATTTAAAAATGTAAGATTATTATTAAATAATAACAAGTGCTCGCCAACCCTAGCGAAGATAGCCGCAACAAAAGAAACACATCAGAATAAAACGTCGGTACGTGAGCGTCGTTACGTAATGATCATTATGGCCGGTGTTTTTTACGTCTTGATATCGAAACGAATCTCACAAACAAGATTGTTATCGTCCATTGTTAAGTCGTAATTAATACCGGGATATAAATAACTAATATTTATGACCTCCTCGAATTTATATTAATAGGAAAAAAGTTTAAAAAATTAACTAATAATAAAAGATGGATATTTTCGGTAACCGTGTCGGTATACGGTACGCGCGATAGTTTACAAAATATATTATTATTCATAAAATAATATTTTAATAAAGGAAAACTAAAATCATTAATCAAACGTAAAAGCATAGAAAATCAATCAAAAAAGATAATCCATTAACGATATAATTCTCAAGGCGCTTAGACACCGAGATAGAGAGACGGGCGATAACTCCAGATATATCAGAGACACGGGTACAATGATTCATGGCGCGTCCCGGCCTAATGGAACAGGTGTGTTTAGATTATCAATTATATAATAAATTTTTAGTATTGGTAGCGCCTTTTCAATATGTCAATAATGAAGACGTGCGATTATTCATTATTTTCTGATGATGTCTGTCGTAAGCCCTTTATAGTTGAAGGTGATATCTCCAATCAATTATGAATATCATGACGCAATATCAATTCGTTTCGCAATTTATTATTAAAGTGAAATAAAGATAAAAAAAACTAATTAGGATACTTGCCGCACTGGTCCGCTGTACTTTATTCGGGGTCTCCTAGAACCGGTTCCGAGTAAAATTAATTTTGATCAAGTTTACTTGAAAAGTTCAATAAGGTTTTTCGGTGCAATAAAAAGTTATGATTCCATTCATTTGGTCTTAATGTTATATTGGCTTGGAAATTTGCAGGCGTTCACCCTTTTTATATTCTATTGAACTGTACTTCGACTGCGGTATTAAATGGCGACATGTGGCTTCTATTACAAAACAAATAAACAGTTAACTTATGCGACTATTGTAAATTTGACGTTTGTATCAATTAATGTGTAGTAGTATTGTTTAAACCGTATGGATGCCAATAGAAATTTTATTACAGATATATATATTATACATATGTATACCTACATGATGAATGATGATGAATTCAGTAAATATTGTTTGTTTTTAGAGAAGAAATTTTACGTACAATCTGCGTATAGACATACATATAAATGTATACAAATCAAATAAGGCATAATTCCCAAGCATTATACGATGTAAGGCTACCAGACGATGGAACACTTGAACGCACAGATGAACTCGTGATTTTCAAGCTTGGTTTACATTGAATAAACTCGGAACTAGTTAAATAAGTTACAACTACCATAAGTAACAAAACTCATTAGGGAATACAATTGATACGCATAATAGAACCGAGCTTGGAGAGGTTCCGTACAATTTATCATGGGATCTTATAATGAGTTCGCGAGTTAGCAAGACTCGTACTTTGTAAGTAGCAACGGATGCAATTACACTCTGGATATTAGTTATCTGAGAGCAATTTTTGCCTGCGAGGTGTTACATTGATTAACCGTCATTGTGAGTTCGATCCGATGTAAAAATAGAAACGTCTGCAGCAATCGAAGAACGAGATCAATACTGACTGACTAATTATGGCGTCTTGAAGGTGTCTGTTATGAAGCTCAATCGATATGTACAAATATTTTTATATTTATTTATTAATCCCTGGAGCATAAATACTATAAAATTACTACTAAATACGTATAAGTACAAGGGAGCGAATTAGATAGGCGCTCGCAATACACAGTGTAAAATGTTGATGCATGCCCCAGATATGAAGCAACATAACCAAGACGTACATTTACGTAGTAAAGTTAAAACAATGACATTTAAATTTATAATTTAAACTCGTAAAGCGAAAACCCAAACGCGCTGTTATCGTCTGAGGCATCAAAGTTTTTATTCACGCATCTCATTATGACTTTAATGATGTTTTAAAAATGAATAACGTAAGGTTTAAAATGGCGTGAGGAGTTTTTATAATAAATGATAAACGTGTTATAAAATGTAGCGAACAATTTAATTAAATTTTGAGTGTACACGAAATAAATGAAACATTGAAATGAATGTATTAAATGAAGGAGCAGGTAACAAAATGAAATATTTAACGCCGCGATACGACACCGATATGGAAACAAATTTACTAGGCGTATTAGAATTACAAATATACTTATTCCATGCAATATCACATTCAACCTTTCATAACCGTTCATATATTTAGCATCGTTTGTTTTATTTGTTTTCTTAAGTTTACAATATTTATGTTATTTAAGAGCATTATTTATTACTTTTCTTTCTTTAGAAATATACCAATAAATTTATATGGTTTGTTAGTATAGAATTGAAAGCTCAAAGATAAACATTATTTAACGAACCACCCGCGTCTCTAATCAATAAAAACTGCTATCACATGTTGATCCACAGAGAGCAATAAAACCTTTACTCAACCAAACGTGAAGATAGCGGAATTATCTGGTTAATGTACCGCCCGTGCATCTCAAACCTTTTTATGCTATTTCTCAACAATACAATGGTCATGAAAACGGGAGGACAACTAAACGATATTACGATACGGAGACAAAGCCGCGGGACCCAACAATGCAAAATTAATTTACCTTATCGATGAAATGGAACAAATAATATTTTTCATTTGAATTCTTGCGAATTTTTATCTTATTGCTAGTGCTATATGCTATATATAAATCCACTTAATATTTTGTAAGTATTATTGTCATATTATTAGAAGTGACATTGGCGTTACGCAATCGAGTTGTACGTAATATTTTTATAGCAAATGCTCATGACCTCAATCGTGACCCGAGACAATATTACTCTCAGAGATGAGTACTGTACCCTCAATTGCTGAATGGGCACGGTCGTGTATTAAATCTTAACGAGACTGACGTCAATTGGACATCACGTTGTTGAATCTGGCTATTTGCAAGGATATATTACACAACAATCAGAGAATTATATTCTGATACACGGCTTCTGCATTAACCCCCTTATTAACATTAAGTCTTCGACAATTCAAACAAAACAGTCCGAACAAAACGTCGAAGCGAATGAACTACAAATAAAACAAAATCTTTTATATTTACAATAAAATGTATCTAATGACACTGGAGGAAAAAATGTCAGTTAAGTGAAAACTAATTGTCCAAAGCAAAAACCGAGACGCTGTTTACAATAGAGGAGTCAATTGAAAAGACAACTCATGTGTAATAACAAATAATAATAAAAAAAACTTAAATATAATAGCGAACTAATGACGGAGAGGTCAACGGACCACATAACATACAGAGATACAGAGAAAAGTTATTGTGGTTATTATAAGAATTAATAAATTAATCTATAAAGAAATATAACAATAAACAGGTAGAACAAATAATGGTAACTTAAAGAAATAAACTTATTTTTACTCACGACCTTGATACGCACTTATATGAACAATAAATAGAAACAGATTAATATAATGTTTATTACATACTTTACATGCAATCGTTTGAATCGATCCGTCTCTCGACCACACTAAGTAAACATTTAAGATTATAAATATCAAACAATATAAACAGACGCGGATAAAACACGGGTATTACGACCGGATATATAGCGCTCATAATTCTTTGGGGCAGTGGAATTTTAAAAAATCTCCACGTCGAATGATAGCCCTGAAGCGCGGAAAGCAAAGTTATTAACATGTTTTTGCCATTATTTTATATTTTCTTTGCAAGAACGGAATATTATATTGAATAAATGTGTAATATTTATTTTTAACTATACTTAAAATTTTTATGTGAATCATAAACTTAGTAGTTAAAGTTATTAAAGTACGAATAAATTATGCTTCCGTCCCAAATTTTTTTTGTAAATCCTTATCATATTTAAGTTAACGGTCTGAAAGAAGCCAAGCTATAATAAATAGACTAGGATCATTTTATCAGCTATGCAGACAGTATTCCATCCAACATATTATTATGTTAATTAGAGACATCCCACTTGGTATAATAAAAAATAATCCGGCGTACATTTAACATCTATTGTGAACATGCAAGATCATAATGGTAGATATGGATGTAATATTTCCTTAGCTTGAATAAAAGCACACAAACAATAATTTTAAAGTTGCAGCAAAAAGCTAAAATAATATGCCATTAAAATACGAAAAATATGATGCAGAAATATTTACACGATTATGATTTAATAGAGTTTATAAATTAACTTTAAAAAATTCAACCCAATTAAGAACACACATGTGTTCATACATTAGTACGTCACTACAGTTCTTTATGAACGGACGCGTTCTACAAAAACTACATTTAAGTAAATTACAGAGTAGCCGTTTTATTACCATAAAATGCATTGCTTGATTTAGTGTAAATTACAGTGTACCACCGGCCTTGCCTAAATAATTAGGATGCGATACGAATTTGCGAGGATACCCGACCTTAATACCCCTAATAAAAGTTCAAACTTATTTATTGACCTTAAATATATGACGAAATATTTTAAAACAATTATATTATTTTGAAATAAGTTACAAAAGTTTTTAGGGTTCTCTATAACGCTTACTAAATCGCTTTTAAACAGAAACCAACAAAAAATAACTAATATACATTTAAGAGTAACCTTGGTAGTAATTTGTAACGTGTCAAGGATCAAAGTCGTTACTTGGTTTTCAATTATAATGGAGATTATTTAAACAATGATTTATGTTAAGAAAAAAACAACTTCTGTCTATTATTATTTCGTTATTCAAATAGGTTTTCTTAATTATATTTCCAAAATTACTTTCAATGGAGTATTAGGATACTAAGATACCAAAATACCTAGAAGACTGATAAAATAGTTAGTTAAAAATTAACTAAAGCTTTATAATCAGGTACATTTTAATACTTCTTAACTTAAAGAAAAGGTAATATAGTCATCGATGTAATTGACAAATTAAACATAACATATACATAGAGCTAAAATTTTAAAATTATACTTCATGTAGGTTTCGTGTGGAGTGTATAATTATTGGGGACCAATTTAGAATATTTAAACGACAATTGCCCGGTAATTTTTCTCGGAATATTTACGGGTCATTAGGTCCGCACCCAAGGCTGTGTAGTTTGTATAGGCTTTTGAGCTTCAAACCTTGGATCTATAAGGCTGAGTATTAATATATGCAAATAATAAACCGCCTGTCATATTTATAAGCTAAAATCGTAAAACTCAAGCTCATTTAAATAAATAACCACTTATAAGTTTTATTAACAATATAATAACGCGACTCGTGTGATGTATTAAAATATTAATGATTATAGTTTATTTTCTTATTTTTATTAAAGTTATATCTATTTTAAATAACTTATTGCACTAACATTACACATTAATATCGGTTTACTTTAACATGTGTACGCTGCTTTAAATTCCGAGCAAAGTGATTTTTAATTGCTTAGAGGCGATCATAAGCCATAAATCTACGGTAGGTACCAGTAATAACTTGCAGGGAAAATTACATTTTATATTTAATACGTTAGAGTCTAAAATTAAAAACGCGGTTTGACCTTCTTAGGTTCGTGATGAAATTAAAATTACATATATAAAAAGCTATGCATCCGCGCATCAATGACTGGGGACCAGTTGTGTTCATACGGAATGAACTTCTATGTCAGGACCTACATTGAGTATCATTACTAAATAACTAACTAATAATAACATTAAACACACGTCATATATAATACTTCAATTATTACGTTATTAGAAATATATCAAAACATAAATACATGGTGTGAATTTAATTATTATTATTTAATGTTAATGATAAAAATAAGTTAAAGATTTAGTGCACGTCAATTATCTAATGCATATAAATAAAATTAAAGTGTCTGTTTGCACGCATATAAAAGTATATATGGTACTTATATAATAACAATAAATAACCATTAGGTACATTCTCATGACATTGAACCGAAAAGCAGAAAGTGTGAAATAAACTTTCATTATCGATAATAGTGTCAAAGCCGTTATAAATACTGGATATTAACGTGTTGACTGAACATAACTCATCACAATATATATAATACTTTTAAAATATATTTTGACATAGTGTTAGTATGTAATAATGCAAATTTAATTTATATTTGGCATTTTGCCACAGTTTTGTATAAAATTCGGTGAACGTTTTTTAGTTTAGAAATATTTATGTTTTGATATTGACCATCTCCCATGGTAACTCAGTTTATTTACAACTACATTTTATCAATTATTTAACTTCTCGGGAACGCAACTTCATACGATCGTTTCATACAACTTTGTGCGAGTAAGAAAAACCTGGCGAAAAATTTCTAAATACAAAATCTTCCAATGCGTTCATAAATTCTGGACGGCCTGTACAAGTCTTTTTAATACGTATACAGACTGACAGACTTATATTTATTAGCTTATAATTGAATCATGAAAAACAAGTGTATGCATGCATATAATAAATCATTTATGCCACGATAGCTTAAGGCAACATTATATTCAATAATAATAAAAAAAATGTTAAGAGCTTACTTTGAAGAATACACGTGTATACTTTTAGTACAGTTTTGAAGATACGGAGATTTCTGACATTAAAATATTACAAATGCGATAGATTTGCGAGTCTGGGATTAATTAAGAGATGTCTATATATGTTAAATATTCATTTTGAAGATATAGTCAGTCAGAAAAAAACACGTGCATTTAAAGAGGTATAAAAACGACACACAAAAAACACTTATCAGAAGTAACAATTCAATAAAACTTAAGTGTTTTAATTAACATCAGTAATATCTCAGAAATTAAACACAATAAGTGCATTTGATAAACATTTTACATCATTCCATTACAAGGTGGGGTCAAAATAAAAATGGACTGAAATATTTGTGTCTAATTTGTTTAAAAATGCTGAATGACATAAAATGCATCCACATGTTGTTATTGCCTCGAAATGAACGCAAAATAATTTCCAAGGCAACTGAATTATTTATTTCAACAGTATCAGCAAGTTCATCTCATTTTTAAAGTGAGGATGCAATAAAAAATACTAATTGAATAAGCGGTAAAAAATGCAATAAAAACTTGGCCTCTGTATATTTTCGTAAGGTGGCTTTAGAGGATATCTTATCAAAGTCGAATGTAATTAATGATGGAGATATCCGATTGGTATTGCCAATTATTTTATTTATATTGTAATGTCAATAAACGAATCTAATAAAGTAAGAATTAATAATGTAATGATAACAAATATCAAAAGCATCAGTACAAAATTATAGTGGTATGTATGAGCTTTAACAGAGTAGCTAACGAGCGTATTAAATCAGGAGGGCAGGTGTGGAATCGCCTTAAACGGCAAAGGCAGCTGACTACTAGTATGCACTGACTGACCGCATGATTTATTTACACAATTAACTCCAGACGCTAGGATCTTATGGGATTATTAGACGTATAGTCCATTCGTATGTTCCTAACGATTTGCCCAGGGAGAGGAATTATTCATTTGAAGTTCAATAAATTATAGATAAAGATGGTAGGTAGTACCTTTGATTTATGGACTGCACCGACCCTAAGACATTGTAAGTGCATTGTGTATTCTGTAAATGGGGAAGAGATCACTGCGGTAGATTTGAGACGTAGTTTCAATATTAGAAATTCCATCAAGATTGTTATATGTTACAAAGACGGGGTCCATTGCCATTCTAATCAAAAATAAATATTACTGACACGAACAATAAAATCTGAGTCGTAATGTAGTTAGTTAAGTTAATTACCTAGATATGATATGAATGTCGACTTTGAAGAAACCTAGTAAGTCGAGCGTTTTCTATTCTAAGAACAACAAGGAATTTAAATAATTTGTAATCTACCCTGCAACTGCGGTATAAGAAATCTAAACAAGTCATAAATGAAGGTCAGCTATGCTAACGGAAGTTATTACTAGATAATTAATTAAAATGACTACACCAGAACTTTAAATAACATTAATTGGAATAGCTGCTATGTTGTTTTGAATTCATGGTAAAGATTTAATTGAATGCCAATCAGAGTGAAATAAAATATGATTCCGAGATATATATAATTTAAATTTCAGTAAATCGTTATCAGTGGAGTGGAGTGGAGATAATTGGACAATTGTTAAATTTAAAATCAGAACTTTCGAAGGCTGGATATTTTTAGAAAGAAGTCTTTAATTTATGTCATTAATAAAAACATTTGTTAAATACTTAAATATATAAGTCTGCTATAGTATATTACTAAAGTATGCATTTAAATCATAATAAAAAATATCCTTCAATCTAAGAATTATAAATTTTATTGTAATTGCAATGATAATTACAAAATTAATTTCCCTCAGTCCGTACTCGGATCATGGAAAACAAAGTTTTAATTTGATATCTATTATGGACCCCAAGAATTAATTTCCTATGATTGGTTATAACGCGACACAGAAGAGACTCCAAAGTTTATGTAATTTGATATAGTACAATATTAATTCGTAACAAGGGTATGTCAGTTTCAGACTTCGCATACCAGAAGCGTTCGTAAAGTTACAATGAAAGTTTTGACAGCATACCTCTTAGATAGTCACTGGAAACCAATTGTAAATTATTGGGACACTTTCAGCATGAACCGACCTTTGATTTATATATTGAAATTATAGATTACGTAATTTGTCTGTGAAGATTCACTGTTATGTAAAGATTTACATACCATAATACACTGTACATAACATATTCTCAGAAAATTATGTTAAAATAGTAATATATTGAATAATCCGTTGACTGACAATAAAAGTATTAGTATGACGTGTAGTAGTATCGTAGAATAAAAATATTTATCGACACGTATTTATGAATACTTGAGACAACTTAATTTTCATCTTGCAACATTTTATCATTTAATTAATAGATATTAAAAATGATTTTTAAACCCGTCGCTGAATCGCAAGTGGTTGTGGTAGCGCAACACATCAAAGAAGATGACAAAAAAGTTAATAATAATACGTACGATCCATGTCTTGATACAAATATGATATTAGCTGCAAATTTTTCTATTCTCGGCCGCTGTAACTCGTTTTAGTCTCAAGCTTCTAGTCACTGAACTTACCTGCAAATAAAAAAAACAAATCTGTTTGTAATCTATATACGATAGAGATACAACGCCTCGAGGTACTGAGATGAAAGAGAATAAATTGAACGTTTTATTACATTAGATACTTTGTTTACGACCTGTTGAACAGACAATTAATTAGCATACGAGGGAAGGTTTCAAATCATATTATTACTTTATTACAGTTTTGGACGCAATTCGTACGATTTATACAAGTGAAGGGGCATTTGCCATGACAATATTATTTAATGCGAGTTGTTCGAACTTTAAGAAAATATATTTTAACAAATGTAGAAAAACTATATCTTGGTATTCAGACAGAATAATAAATATAACGTGTAATAAATATCCACTGATATATGTGTGCGCGTTTCTCTTTAACTGGTGTCTGTCTAATATTTAATCGTACTTTGACAAAGTTTCGTCCAATTGTAACGGACATTTAACAAAGTTCAACCAAACACTTAAGGCGATTTAATACTTACTAATCAGTAGACATTAAATGGAAGCCACTTTTATAAAAAATCTTTGGCTAAATGACCACGAGTTTTCTTTTCTTATACCTAAGTCTTCTAATTATGAAAATTTTGATAACCTTTTTAAACATAAGCGGTACCCATTTATCTTTTAATAATTAAAAATGTAGGTATATAACTCTTAATATATAACGTGACATTTTATCCAATGATGGATGAAAATACTTGTAAGGACGCCGGCAAATTTTTAAAAAACCTAGACATTCACACGGTTCCATATTATAAAAACTGGCTGCTGCAGAATTTGTTATTGACAGACTATTTAAATTGACCAACCCGATGCGTTGGAATGATGTTGCAGTAGAATCAAAAATAATTTAACTCGGTAGTCCGTACAAAAACTCGTTCACTCCATATTTATGAAGTAACAGCCTATTAGAGTTCCAGTTGTCGACAAAACTTTTTCTTATTATTGAGTATGTGATTATCGCGGCTTATCGAAACGTAATGTCTGAATAGTCTGCGGTCTCTCTCACTTATTACTTATTTCTATTTTTACTTACACAAGTTGTATTCGCTTTTGTTATCCGGTTATCAATTACTATATTATTTGATGTAGTGTTTACAGAATCGTGTGCTTTATAGGAAAAATATCAATACAGTCATAAAACGCATAGTTATTAGATTCCAAAATGCATAAGCAAATATAATAAATACATTTACGAGTATATTGACGATATTTCGTTTACCTTTTCAACGATAACTGGTTTCACAAGGTCTCGTGTTAATGATATGCTAAATGACATTCGTGTCTTCATTATAATTAATGAGAATCATCGGGGAATAGAATAGTACGAAGTTTTCAAATAAACTAATAATAAACATAATTCTATGGAAATTATTATTTTATATTGTGTTATGTTTATGTTGACGCTTTAAAATGTATTTTTAATGTAATTTGATATATTAAAAAATAATGAAATACAATATATATTAGCCATGTCACATTAACAAATGAAGCGCAAGCTAAATTAATTTTAGAGCCAAAATATAATAAGCAAGACGACGTTCAGACGAAGACAAATGAATTTGAACAAATACTTGAGACGTAGCGGAAAGAAGAACCCTTCGCTTGGCAAGCAACCACCTCCGATGACTGAGCCAAATAGGTCAAAACAAAGAACATATTTTGAATAGGGAATAATATATCAGCTTGCTCTTTTCGCACTTGTTGATATAAAACATTGCGCTAACTTTTAAATAATTGTAAATAAATTCTTCAATAAAACACCATTTCCTATCTAATAATAAATAACAAACATAACCAGGCCACAGGTTCCAAACATACATATTAATCAATGCATTTATTAATCATTAAAATGCATAACGGTACTGATTTACACTTATTAATATAAACACAACATAATATATCAACAGCTAAACAGATAAACTATCAACAGCTCAGTTGCTAATGTAGTCTCACAAATCTAGATTTTGACAAATTAAAACCAATTTAAATTTCGATCGTTTTATTCAATTGTATATTCTTGAATAACAATTACAATCTCTGAGACGTCAGATTTATAACCACTTCACGTGATAAGGCACAGAGCCAACTTTAGGAAGACACTGGCGGGGTTTACACGTGTACGTAAAATATCTTCAATCACAATAGTTAATGTATTGTTACCAGCAGTGCTATCATAAACCATTTTGATTAACCCCTTATTCTTTTTTTAATTACATTTTATGTCAGATTTTATTGACTCGGCTTTAACAATGAATGTTGGACCAATAATTTTTAAAAACTATAAGTATATTAAAAAAGGGTTTGGACGTACGAAAATAGATATTTTTTCTCTTCCGGAACTTTCTACACACAAAACCCGTTGACTACTTTATAAATCAAATAGAAAAGAACTTCATGCCATGGATATTCATTTATGTAATAGAACTTAAAATACATCAGATGTTCTATTCATTCGTGTGAAAGCAGCATTACATTGAGGCGGTTAATAACATGTCGAAATAATATTTGCATTAAGCGGATTTACGTTACAATGATCAAAGACTTTGAAATTAGTCTTACGATGGTTGTGGGGCGTTTGTACTGTGTAATCAGAAAGGTGGAAGATTTGTAAATGTATACTTACGTTTATATTTCTTTGTAATTATTGTGTCAGAAATATGTTTATTTTTATGAATTACAAAACTAGTAACAAAAAGACATAGAGAACTGAAATGTCGAAGACGTTACAGGGATCGAAGAACGAATGGAATTTGTTTAGTGCTGAGAGCATTGAACGACATTAATAGTAAAAGCAATGCGGAACGCCCAAAGACTTGTAATGGTTATAAGTGATTTAATCTATTTGGACAATAAATATATTATCAACAAAACTTAAAAAAAAAGTAAAATGTTCTTAGAAAGTATTATCAAAATAACTGCGGCGGATTGAAGTCTTAGATACCTATCTTAGACAATTCCAGCAGCCCAGTGGATAGGTCCACACGTAATAAATGAAATGATGTTATTTGAACATCAAATTGAAATATTTAGTACACCTAAAAAAAGGAAAAAGGCCCAAAAGGATTGAATTTCAGTAAATCCATTCATCAACAATGGATATTGTCCGAGTGTACCAATGTGCCGATGAAACACAGAATCTGATTAGAAATGGTAAACAAAGTCCAATCGTAATGTTTACATCCCGGCACGGTGTGGTCGAACAACTAGTTGTGATAACGATTCCGATCGAATAATACCGAATCTCATTACTCATGCCGTTAACACTCTACTATCCAGTCAATACAATCAAGTAGGATCAATTTGCTATCGTCAGTATGCTCAGGTTTTCAGAGGCTTCAATGTTCACGATATTGAGATATAGATTAGTTTATCCAAACTTAAGTTCTCATACGTAACTATTTCCTATTTTATATCATTAAGTTCAAATGTTTCTGTAGCTTAATTAAGACATTTTTTTAAAACCACTTGTTTGTTTTTTTGGTTTGGTGATTTTATCGTTTGTTATGAAGACTTAAAATTCAGTTAAATATGAATTTAACATTCATACAACGCTTCATCCATTCCGTGGATAAAAACCGAAACGAATTGTAACCATTTAACGTATAATTGTGAATATTTTACTTTATTTTAACCGTGTGAATATAAATATATAAACCTGAATTGTACCCAGATTACATTCTATAATACTTTCAAGATCGGTCTGACCCAAAATATTAAATAATATTTACCTTTTACTTAACTTATTATGTAATCCAGTGTCAATGTTATTCTGAACCATGTTAAAATGTAACCCTTTCTGATAATAAAATTAATTAAAGTGTACCCAAAAACAAGAAACGCTTCAACAATATGTTATAATTTAGGAAATAAGTTTTCTTTGACTATAATATGATTGTCTAAGCAATAAACCGAATCTGCGATAAGATCTTGATTAAATCGCCCAATAAACTACAGGCGACGCATCGTAAACACGCAAACCTTTTCTGTGACATTTGACACCTTTTATTTGACCCAAAGTATTAGTGGGTCACTTGTCAGGTAGATTTTTTTTAAATTATAAGATGTATCTAAAACCAGCAAGTACTATGTTCTTCATAACAGTATTTTTGCAAATGTAACATTTGATGATGATTATTTTTTTAGTATAAATATTTATCGTAGTAGAATAATAAAATCAAGTTCATAAGAGGCCGTTAAGAGTGAAAGCGACGTAGCTCAAGGTCAAGCCTGAGTGAAGAAAGTGTTTGAGCGGCAACATGCGTACGCGCACCGTTACGTAATAGCTCGTAACATGTGACGTTGACATTTATTATGATCGTTATATTGTTTTATTACAGTTAACGATTCTATAAGAGAAATAAAGTCAGCATCTTTGATCAAGGAGGGGTTTTGTGTAGTAAACATACCTATTTATTGAGTTAAAATATATTTCACTACGACATACGTTAGTATACAATATTTTTTATATGACAAGTTTATAGTTTCGTTTATAATTGTTATAACGGCACGTTCAGTTCTATATATAAAAAAGTAGCATCTCTTAAACAGAATTAATCTAATAGCAGCGCTCTAAACATCGAATAATACTTGTGTCCACTGAGTTTTAAAATGAAATTATTTGTAACACCCATAACATCAACCTTGTCAGTGCTTATATATTCGTATTGCTTAAGAATTATATTATATTAACGTCACATCGGCGCCAATTTCATCTATTGTTCCTCTAACGATATCGCCTGACCATCTTTTTGGTCATCTGCCAAATGTTCGTTGTTCTATTCTCGGCTTAAGTGTTACTATCGTCTCACCGTCTTGGTACAAACCTTTACTAATACCAATATTTTATCTTTCTTAACCTTAAGAAAAACGGGAGAGAGGCGGAACCTATGGACACTAATTTTCACTATATTATAATATAAAAATTATTATTTTAGCACACATTCATTTATAGCTTTATTATGGACACGGATAAAACTAAAACTGGGTTATAAGATTGATTACAGAACTTTTTGTAAATATTACGAAGATAGAATAGAGATATATAAAGTAACCGTCAATAAAACTCTATTTCCTCGACAAAGCGCACGCGCATCTATTTATGTTAGTCATAAAACTTCCACTTGATTTGAACCGCCACTTGTACTTCAAAAAGCGGTATTGAGGTCGAGCTCGTGGCAGCCAACAAATTAACATCTTACGATATTATTATATTGTATTAATTCTGAAATTACAGTAATTTGTTTAATGACATTTCATTACACCATCAAATAAATTATACTACATGATAGAAATAAGCATAGTTATACTCATTCATCAATCCTTGATTAAAATAATGGTTCATATTTAGTTCTTTGAAGGATGTCGCAAAAAATCTAAACGCTATGTTAGTTTTGTAGGCGATCATTTAGAACTTTTTGCTCCAACAACTTTATAAAATTAAAATGAACGCCTCATAATTCAAGTCACGAGTCCATAAAACAACTTTGATCAATTAATTTTAGTTGTAAAAAGGCCTTCTCGTTTTATACGCAGGTCTGGTCTATTGTTTAAAATTGGAGAACTATCGCTAATTCACTTTGCCAACAATATATTTTAGCCACACAAAAGAACTAAAAATAAAACTTGAGGCTAATTCTCATCAAAGGATGAGAATTAGCTTAACAACCAAAAAATTAAAGACGACACAAAAAAAACGCACTATCATGAAACGTACAAAAACATATTATAATTCGGAATCATTATTGACACGTCAGTTAATAGCTCAATTGCGTGTACAAAACACAAAGGAAATTATTCCTCAGCGTTACGTCAGAGTCAAGTAAGTAATTGGCCTATTGAGATTTATTGTGAGTTATAATAACCAATAACACTAATGAAACCCGCTCATATAAAGAGCAGTGGGACTAATAATTCGCTTTATTTTAGCTATAACATCCTGACGAAACTCGAGAAGACTGTCACTATTTCCAGTGGTTTGTTCAACTCTAATGTTGCGGCGTCCAAAGTTAACAATGGACCCAAAAATAGACGCCAAGATGCATTATGTAAAATGCGAAGTGAACAATAAAGCACACAGTCATCAACGTCACTGCGCCACTGACCCAAATAGTGGGACAATGTCTCCAAATGGCCATACTGTGGATCAAGATTACCTGGAAGGGTTTTGATTATCAAAACACTCAATCCTAACATTATATGGTTCCTAGTGGCTATATCAAGGTCATCAACCAACGTTATATTTAACGGCGAATGGTACATAATACATCCTTGTAGTAATAAGTCCAGGAAAAATTTTACTAATTTATATTTATTTGTGTCTCAAAATATTGTTTTTAGTTATTAATGAATTTATATTATAATAATTGTATTTAATATTATTATTAATATTCAATATAAATCGCAATAAATATAAAATATATTTTATAGAATATTACACATTTGCTCCCTTTTCAAATTAACATTTCAGTTAGAAAAATAATATTATATTACTAGTGTTAGGATTCTTCCTGTCTGTAAGCGACCAGAGACAGGATGTCTAGTGACGTTCATTAGAAATTCTACTGAAAATTTAACACATGTCGGTCTCAATGTTTATTTTTAAGTACAACAGAAATGTAATTTAGAAGATTTGTTAATGATGTCGTCAACTTTACACTTCAAAAATTAACACATCAATGAATGATATTAACATAATAATTATCTGAAATATATATTTTTGTTACATCCACATGTAACCGTTCTCAAGATTAAAGACAATTTTAAATAAATTTCAACATTTTATTTACAATTTTATGGGCAGTAAATTTAATCTCAATTAGTTAGAGACATTTATATGTATTTCATATAATATACTCTGTATATAAAACTAAAATAAAAACTATAAAAATTGTTTTGCTTCTTAACCGGAGTGACCTCGTTTCTAAACGACACAGAAATAACAAAGGGAACCCTAGCACTTGTGAACCAAATTTTATTATAGTAAATTTAAAAATAATATGAGACGCCCACATCTTCACGCCCTACAACTAAGCCGCGGCCCTTCTAGCGATTATTTCTTTCAGCACCGGCGCTAGGTTAGAAAAGCTTTGCATTTCCTCACACGCAAGCAGCGATGCGGCTGCGAGCGGGCACTATTAAGTGGGGCAAAAAATGATGACTCATTCGAATTATTTTAAGGGTACTCGAGCGTAATTACATTTTACATTAAATTACCGCATTGACGATAACCATTTTTTAGGGAGCTATTATTATAGTTTGCCATTACGATGCATTTTTCGTCGTTCGTTAATCACTCCAACCTTAGGAATCTTACGTAAGCCGAGGAAATAGTAATTTATATAAGAAGACATTTTACATCATTAGACTTTTGTAAAAATTAATGTAAATTTAATTATAGGAATGATGATAATACCTAACGGGTACATATCTATATGTACCTAACAAAATGGCGTGTCTGTCGGTCTGGGGCGGCGTTAATCACTGTCCGAGTGACGTTGCTCGATCGAAAGGGAGATTGTTGAAACGCTAACAAACTTTGGAATCGCTTCAAGACATTTCTCTGGATTGATTTGCATATTTGTGTTATAAGCTTGAGTCACATAACTTGCAATTATTTATTATAAGATTAGATAAAATTAAAATCTCGATAAAAGTTTATAGGACAAGGCTTTTCACTTAATGTAAATATAAATGACGAAGATGTATCTAAGATTAACAAACCAACAATGGGTCTTATAGTATATTAAAATCAGTTTCATGGTTATATTATAAAAAATATTAAAATCTATTTACCATCTAAACTTAAACTATGAATTAAAGTTTAATGTTAGTAACAGCGTGCGTGTGTCATGAAAGATTTCAAAGTGTTAATAAAATAATCATTCTCCTGACACACACACAAGAATATTATGTGTAAGTATAACAAATACACAAACATACAACACAGCAAACAAAGACAGCTCGCCTACACAACGCATATTATACGGTGAAACACAATATTTTAACTTGTTAGGAGTTGTTAGAAAACTTTAGACTTTAGCATAAAAGAGTAATGAACAACTAGTCTACTAAAAGGTAGTTTAATCAATCATTCCGTGCCAAGAGAAAAATTCATATTAGAACAGGCAATAAGGCCTGAATACACAATCCTTGCTTTAAAAGAGATTATATTTTCAAAACTCATTCAACTCGATGTGGAATTCATAAAAACAATGGCGTGTTGAAGAGTCTAACATTTTAATTACACACAAAATATATAATATTATGCTATCTAAACTAATAACTATAGGTTCTACTCTCTCTAATCTACTAAATGGTAAATGGAAATTAATTTAGGCTATAACTAAATTGAAATGATGATGGAATATTATTAAATGTATTTCATTGTAATCAAAATGCAATAAATAAAGTATTATAGATGTTTATAGTAAATGATATTAACAAAACTAGTGCCCGCAATTGATTAACAATATAAGATATTATGTAATTATGTAGTAACAAGTCTTATATTATAAGAAAAGAAATAAAAGATATATAGGACCAGAAACCTGAAAATATACCTACTGTTTAATTTCAAGCAATATTTCTTGACATACATTATAAGGGAGTAAAATACAAAGACGTAATCAAACAAGAAACCAACCCCGTCAAAGAATTTGATAAGGATTTTGTCAAATCTACGAAATTTCCCGAAGGCGCAAAACATGCATGGAGCCATGTTCATTGAAAAGACCGAAAATTTAGAAATTAAACATGAAATTTTGCGGCTTAACATTTATATGATATAACAATATAAATAGTGATTAGGAAAGCTAAACCAGCAGAAGCTTTTCACAACGAAGAAACAAACAAATCTTGTACCGACCGAAACGAGAAGATATGTACACTACAATTCAATTAGTTTGAAATGAAAAACATGCCTCCTCCATTAGTAAAATATATGTTAAGTAATATCTTTAAAGTACCTAAGATCTGAACAGTTAATGGTAATTACTTGTAAGGCGGTGCGGATGGAGGACTCTGATAGCAGGCTGGTATTACGCGTTTATTACACACAATAGAAATAACACAATGCGACCGTTATCTGCGACACTCGGCTAAATTAAAATCTTTATAATGCTTGCCTTATATTGTTGTGGGTCCTGTGGGTTTCTTGTCTCCGGGGATACCAATACAATTTTTTTAAATAATATCATGCAAAAAAGTTGTATTGGTATCTGATTCTTTTGTGCCACAATACATTCGTTGTAGGCTTCTGATATTACTTTTGTTTTTATACTATTAAGTATATTAAACATGAACTTTAGAGATTATGAAATCTTTTATCGCAGGCATATCAATAACCTTAAGAATACCTATAACTGTGAATTTTAATACGAAATACTTGATGTGTATACTGTATACTGCACTATTTGTATACTTAATTTGTATTTTTTTATGTATCTTTAAAGAGTTATCAAAAAAGGCAAATCTTTAATTGTATAAAAAATATAATAACAACTGAATCGGTACCGACTTTACCTGTAACTTTGTGCGTGTGTAATATATATATGGCACCATTAACAATAGTCATAATAAAAGATATACATACATATATATTATGATTATTGTAAATGCGATAACTATTAAGATACGAGGTCTCGTTATTTATTTTATAGTTTACGAATCTTTGAGATTCGAAGTATTTCCAGGAAAATGCATTATAATTGAAAATGGCGGATATTCTAAATGCGATTTGGTATAAATTAATACCGCACGGCCGCAGTGTCTGAGAACAGAGATCCTTATTTACTGCAATAGCATCAGACGCTCGTTCATCATAAATTTATTGGTCAAGTGTTGCTTGGAAGTGCACCAACTATTTCAAAGGTGCTATCATGGTGTTATTGTTTAGAATGAACTATATAATTTCTGAGAAACTGAACTATTAGCTATTAGCCGAACAAATAAAGGTATTCAATAATATTTAAAACTAATAGATATTCATATTTTATTATTTTATATTATAAAAAAAGTATAAATCTAATTCGAGTGATACCCTAATGTGAAAACGTAATTACTTAAGCTGAGATAAGAGCCCGTATTAACAGCGAACGGAAACGTACGATACCGCATCCTTGGTGAGTAAAATTTATGGCAAAATTCAATGTTAATCTTATAAATACCCATTACGACATTATCGTGTAACCATGGCATTTCCTTTTAAATACTTATTCTTATTTATTCTTGCCGGGAATGCGCGAGACGTTTTAATTTCTTACTAATGTAACGGTCCAGATATTATCGCCAGATAAGGGATCTTAATGGAGATTCTCTATTAAGATTTAAGCAATTGAGAGAATAACATAGAATACAATACAATTTTGTTTCGAAACACTTTTACGATATAAAAGATGTTAGTATAAGTTTGATTCTAAAAAACAAATCTTTCCTTGATTCGTCTAGGACAATACACGAAATGACGACTATTAATACACTTTAATACAAACAACTAAATAAAAGACACATCAAGTGAAGTCTAGACTCGTTATACCGATGACATTGATGAATCAATTTTCATTTGGCATTTTATTAATTTTTTCTTATTATTTTTGTTTAAGTAGATCTTAAAATAAAGATTTAATACACATGTATTTTTTTATTACTACATGTCGGAGCGCGATTGCACCGTCATGATTATTGAAAAATTAAATATATTATATTTCTACCTTTACTTTTAGAAATTTTCTATTTATTTATTTATTTATATCTTTTCCACTTTGAATCAATACCAGTTATCACTTGTGTACGACAAATGGGAGTGGCGGGAGTGGCGGGAGGGCCACATTTGATACCATATCATACTTATCGAAGTAAGCCCTTCTGTAAATTACAAATTAAAATAAGGCTACGAGGGTTCCAAACGCGTCCTGGTCTGAGAAACACCACACGTATACATATATATATATATATATATAAATATAGATTTTGACGTAAAAAGACTAGAATAATTTTACCTCAATCATTTGTTATTTCACGTATTTACATTCCCACTTCCTAATGTCACATCGCACCAAGGACGCGTCCAGTTACGACTTATCATTACGAGTATAAATCACTCTGTTTATGTTTTTGTTAATATATTTGTATGTCTGTACGTTGTTTAATAACAGCAAGCCGACGTTTTAATGTTTTGTATGATCTTTTTATTTTAGTGGCATCGGAGACAGCTTTACAGTTTGACGTGTCCAGTAAGAAATACGATTTACATCACCGGTTAAGAAGCAAATAATCGAAGTAGTGACATTAAGAATAATATTTCGTATCGTCGTAAATTATTAAAAGTCCGATCAAAATAGCAAATAATGTAAATTTACGATACAGCGTGAGATGGAACGAGCCGAGATCGTTTACTCGACTGTGTTTGAGTTTGAACGTAAACAAAACTATGTTTACAGAAGCGAATATGAGGTAGCTAAGAAAAATAATCTCAGCCGATTTAATACGTGCTATAGCGAAATCATGTTAATGTTTTGTTTATTATTATAATTATTAATTGAGTTTAATTCGGTTGATAAAATATATTATATAGTGTTATTTTAGACTATAAATTTACCATCATATAATAAAACAAAATCATTATGTTTATCTTTAAATACATTTTGTAAATGTTATTCATAAAATATTAGTCTCTTTGTATATTATTATATCTTTATTTATGAACACGGCTTAAATTAAACATTAAATTGATCGCTATATTCAAAAATTAAAGAAAAAAGATAGGTAAAGATATGTGATGATGAAGATAATTATATAACCACTCACTGATGATTTTAAACTAACAGGATACGTGCATTAACTTATTATATAGAAAACTTTGATAATTTATAATATGCAAATCAATAAAGATAAAAGATACAAGTTTCGTTGGTGATGATGTCGAGAACAGGTTTGAAACTTATTAGCAATGCAGTCAATTGCACGGACATTTTGAAATTTGTAACCTTGAGATACTTAAAAATGTTATTGACTTGCTATAATGTATGATATTAAATGTTATTAAGGGTTACGTTCTACTGGAACTACTGGACTACTTTATTACATTACTGTAATAGAACATATAATAAGTTATTTAAAGCATAGTGTTGAAATATCGTTATACGTAAAATCATCAATCTGTTCGATGTGTTGGCAGCAAATTTCACTAAAATACTCTAAACTCGTCCATCAGACATCTTAATTACTTGGATATTTCTTTTAAAACAATTCGAATTTTCTTGCTGAGGATTCATTGCTTTATCTTTTTAAATTTATTTTAGCTTCTCGATCCCCGGGAACCAATTAAAACATTATTGTTTTCTTCAACCTTCAAGGATTAACCACTTAAGAAAATATAAAATAGATGAAAACCCAGCGATAAACCGTTTATCAAATATATCAGTGTTTTATGGTATAATATAAAACAAATACTAACGCTGACCCAAAAGAAACTATTGATATTGTAACTAAGTAATCCATTTACGCAGAGTAAACTGGGCAAAGTGGTAATAAGATTGAAATAAAGGAATCGAACAGCTGCGTTCTGCGTAAATCTTTTAAAGAACTTTAGGAAAATGAGAATAGTCTTGGCAAGATTAAGCCGAGAGACGAAACAAAAGGTACCAGTAAAGGAGGAATGTCTTTTTAAAAATAAATTACGGAAAGTTCGACGTTCGCCAACTATCTGTCGCGGTTCAGTATTAAAATAACAACTGTCACCGGGTCGGTCCACTGCAGACAATACTAACACTAACACTACAGTCTCTTAGACGCATTGATTGTCTATTTCTGGCGAGTGTCCGTCAGACGATTCCTTCCTGGCAATTACATTGCTCGCTCCTCAACTATTGTTATATTGCGTAATAGAGTATAAGAAGATGAATACTTGTATTAAAAATTATAATAAGCGATGTTTAAAAATATTTAAAATTTTCAAAAGATTAGCAGTAAATGAAGGTTAATAATTCATCGTTTATCGCGAAGCCATTTTTAATATATTCGTTCGTTCTAAATAACAGAGGCAAAAGATAAAATAATTATTCAAACAATTGAATTAAAATAAACAATATACAATAATTGTGAAGAAAAACTCTTAATGCGATGTTAAATATAGTTAAATTGCACTTCGTAAAGCATAAATTAAGCACCTGATAAATAATTACTAATCTTTAAACAATGAATTGCGAAGACCTTATTTCTGTAAAGAAAAATATTTATCGAATACTTTTCCTTTTTTTAAGCGTCGGGTCATACAATCTGGTCACTGAATAAGGATCTTACATCAGTGTGACTTTACTTTTATTGATTCATCTTTGAAATAAATAATATAATATGAATAATTAAATACAAAACTTACTGAAATAGTCTGTATCAAATATAGTATGTATTTTACTTAAATATTTAGATTTACAGTATAGAAAAAAAAGTTTATCATAAACTCTTTTAGTTCCAGTGTTTTATTTATAAAAAATGGGTATAAAAATATGATTTTCTGTCATTCAAGTTAACCAGTTCTAGATCAACACTTATTTTTATTTCTTTTTTAAAACAGGTTTCGTTGCAATATTTGTCCATTAGATTAAAAATTGATAGATTTCGAGGTGATCTTTGAATTAACGACATGATTTTAAAATTTTAAGCTTGATATTTATTTCCATGAATGATATTTTTAATAATTGACGCGCACTATTTCATTATAACTTGTATCATTAACGTAATTGCAGGTTATTGTTGTTTTAATACAAATTGCATTGTTCACAACTTTTTGATAATCTCCAAATAGGTGAGTGCTTTATTAGATCGATTTTTTAATAGCAATAATTATGAGTTAATACAAGGGTCTAGAAATGTGATATGGTTTGTTTGTAGTTTGTCTGTTAACTGGTGAAGAATGTTTTCCCAAGCCCGCTAATTGTACTGTATTATCTTTAAAAGGTTTTTTTTTTTAATAAATGGCATATTTAAATCTAAAATTAAAACAATTAATTTGTATTTCTGTTAGGTTTTGTTGTTACTCTATCGATAATCATTAAGGTTTAATAAAATAAAAGAAAAATAGAACATAATAGTAATTTTATTAATGGCAAAGTTGTTAAAGCAACATTTTAGTATTGTACAATTTAGTGACGAAATGTTTTCTAATACCGGGTATTAAAACATTCGGTATACTTTTTTATTATTCCCTAGGTGTATTGATGTTAATGTTGTGTGTGTAATGTTCCTACACTAATTACCATATTTTTAATGCCTAACGTTTGTTATATATAAGGTGTGGTTTTTTAAATATCTTATGAAGAGAAAAACGTTTGCACAATACAAAACCGATTTGTGTCCAACTTTTTGAGAGCCTTATTGAATTTGTGATCTGTTAAGAATTAATAATACACGATCAGAGTCTTGGATTATAAAGGAATATTCCATTATTCTCGATGTAATTTAATATTAACCTGAAAGGAAAAGTTACGCGGCCAATGAAAATGTTAATATTTTGAAAGAAGGTTAAATAAATATAAGTACTCACGTTATAAGGAAGATTCTGAAAAAATCCGTGACCACCAGAGCTTATTGATTCAGTACGAAAAAAAAGTTCACAGAAAAATCTCAAAAAACATAATTAAAAATACACGTATTAATAGTCACACTTTAATTTATTAACAGAGAACCGTCCAGTCTTATAAAATTTAGAAACAGATAATTAATTTAAAGGACGAAATTTATACGTAAATTTTCGCGGGAAATAGAGAAAGAAGTAACACGTCCCACCCACGACGCAGCTAGAGAGCAACTAAAGACTTAAAAGCGGATTCACCTGCAATGCGTGCGCTGATCGCTCGAGTCCGAGAGGGACAGTGATATACACGGATAAGCGAGTGGGACAGAAACGAATACAGACACACGTGCTCGCGCCCCCCTCGTGGGTAAAGCCGGTTTCAGGAAAGGGGGCGCGTTATTGTAAAGCTGAGAATGAAAAGGTGCGTACACTGCGTTGCAAATAAAATGAAGACATTTAATTTTCCTAACAGCTTTTACAGAATACATATTTGACACAAAAATTTTATAGGCTTAGATTCATATCCTTAGTATTAAGCAAATAAAACTATAAGTTCAGTTTCAGAGAGTATTTTACTATGAAGCGACGGACAAAAGATTTGATGATGTCCTTTGTTGACTCTGAGAATTAGACAAAACAAGTAATGAGAACCATCTCTACATACTCTACGGTAATGAATCTTTGTTCTAAAACATAATTATAGAGACGTGACTAAAACGTACCTCGTTATATGATACAAACTAACACACAGATACTTTAATACATAAATATTGATATATTCTCAATTATACATTTATTAAATGGAATAATTGTATATGTTTTGAATAATTCACAATAATTGCATTACCTACTTGTATTAAAATATTTATGCAGATAATTATTATATATGATGTCAGTCACGAAATTATTTATATTATTATATTGAAAGTAATTAGTACATAAATATAAATCAAAAAGTATGTTTAGAATTGTATAAATATTAATGAAGTAAAGAAGGAAAATAAATGTATTAACAAATATAATTACATTATATATATATATATATATATATAAGGATATATTTATAACATTGTTGTATTTATACTTAATTCCAAGTAAAAACTAGTAACTAAAATATAATATAAACATGGCGTGACTGTGAGTGACGTAAGCCGGTAATAATTAATGATGATTCCATAAGAACAGAAAACATTAATAAAGTGTACCTCACGACCGGCGACGGTGATCGTGTTATAAGCAAACCTTTTATATACTATCCAGATATAACCGAGGTTCGTCTTTGATACGAACTCAATTAAAACATAATATACATATGATATCTCAACTTGAAAACAAATATACATGCTTTCAATATACAGACAAATTCGTAGATATTCTTATATATGTATCTGTAATTGAAGAAAAAACACTACTATACGTAAATACTCTTAAACAAAAACTATATAAATGCATAAAAATAATAACATTATTAATTATAATTTATTTTAATACAATAAGGATAAGATATATAAAAACCTAACAAAATGCGTGTATTGATTACAATGACGTAATTACAAGTACTAGGAACAGAGAGGTTTGTTTAGATGAAGATATTGAAGCAACACTAAGGCACGCTAAGGCACGTCTCACGCCAGTAATGCGACTTCAATCAACTACTGTATTTATGACCTAATAATATTAGCAGGTAACCTACATATGGTCTGACGATAATAGTGGTTATTGAATATTCAATACTATTTTAATTATACTAAAGACGATTTACGAAATATACTTTAAAATATATATTCTATTCGATGTAATGATCTTAATATTCGTAGTAAAACTTTTTTAATAGCAAAACGAATTCCAAACGACCTCCAAATACCGCCGAGGGCGAACGAAGAACACAATAGGTAATTAGGTTAGTTCGTTACATTTTCATAACAACGTTGTTAAACGTTTATAAAACTGATTAGTTTTGGGAACCTAACACGGACAATACAAACTAAACATTTTTCAATCTTATAAATTATTAACATTTTGTTACCTTAATTTCATTCTTCGTACACAATGCTCGGTTTTTTTAATTAATTATTCTGCACTAATAAAATTAATTGAATATACATATGTTTAGACATATAATTTGATACGCCTTGTAATTGGCAAAGACCTAGAGCGAACGAGTGTGGTTTTCCGAAGGCCGATCCAGTGGTTTATTTGTTTTACAATGATTTATAGTTCTCCGCCATCACACTTAGTATCTCTCGTAGTTACTCATATACCTTAAAAACAAACAGTCTTAAAACACGTTGAATTAAAAATTAATAGCACTTAAAATAAAAAAATATATATTGACACGATGTATATCTTTTTATCGCAATATTTATGTGAATATTTCATATACGAAATCAGTATGACGTCATTAATGGATTACATAATACGCTCAGCGTGAACCTAAAATATCAGGTTTCATCATAATGTAGAAGGAGCAGAATCTAGATAAGGGAGCCCTCAAACTCCCCAACTTACATAACCAACGAATGATGAAGACGTCGACAGCCGCTATAAACACTATCAGTACTCTTGCGGGTAGATAAATTCCACCGAAATGCGGAGGTTCGGGTCAAGGAGTGAGTCTATTGTTCTCAGACCGCATGACTAGCGTTTTCCATTAATTCCAACGTCAAGGCTGCGATCCCGATAAATGAGCGAAATCATTTTTTCATTAATTACTATCTGTGCCCGCGACTTCTTTTGCGCGGAATGTTTTTTAAAATAAAAGTAGTCTGAGTTGCTCCTTATAACCGATTAGCCGGTACAAACAGTTAATAGATAAGTTAATAGATATGTTTTCATAATACATCTTGTTTAACAACGTCGAAAAGCGATGCAATAGTTGATTATATTATAAGAAGTCATTTTCAGACATATTCCTGAACAAAACAGATACAGAGCAAAATACACACTTGTTTAAAACTGTGTTTACAACACATCATTTTGTAATTATATTTCAATTTAGATTATCAATTCTGTGTGCAGTGTGATATAGATATACATGTAGATATCGTTTAACACACAAACAGTTGGTGGAGTTGATAATTTATCATGTTTATTGGTGCGATCGATAATCCTAATTTATCAGATAAATGTGATAAAATTGTAATTTGTTATCATCAAATTTGTCGTTGTTTTTACTTGCATAAAATAGAAATATATGTATTAGTTTAGTGCGAACATAAAGAAAGATCTAATGTCCGATCTCTTAAGAATCATTTTGTTTTTTATTGAGTCTCGTGTGGTCAGAAAACAGTATAAAAATGCAATAAAATGGAAATTATCAATACAATATCTTTACACCAAACGAAATCAGTATGTCGATATTCGACATAAAATGTAAAATATGTTTTGTAAATTGTTGTCAGCCTGTCAGCCTGTCTCCCCCCCCCCCCATACCCTCTGACGGGTGACGCTGTCAAAACTACATGACGCAAAAAGAGATGAGAGACAGAAATAAGCATTTTAAGAATTTTTATATTCTTTTGTATGATATGTTTACGATGTGATTTTAGTAAAGAGAACTGAAATAAAATTACAAAGCTTCTCTACACCTACATGGATGTACCTAATAGTTCTTACAAATGAATTCGGACGCAGCTAAAATTTCTCATGAAAGAAAATATTTTTATTTTATGTACATTTTTCGTAGAACTAAAAATAATAAGAAACAGGTTCTAAAGTTTCAAGTGAGCGTGATTAATTCACATAATTTAGAATACACTTTTACAGTAATAATTCATAAAATAGCTGTTTGAGGTCAAATGGCACTGAAGGTAACAATGAGATCTAGTCATTAATTAGAGGTATTTTCTGTCCATCATTATTTTCTCATTCGTAATATCGGCCCGCTATTGTTCTTTAAGACCTTGCATTGTGGTTACACTGTACCTTTTATTTTTTATAGCTCGGTTTGTTTTAGAGCAGTAAGTTTGTTTTTGACCCAGATTAATACGATTCACAAAATATATGCTTTTGAAATCGATATTTGCCCGCTATGTACCGCACACCACCGTACGCATACTATATGTATACGTACGTACTTATATTTTATTAAACATGATATTCAATACGAAAACAAAACTAAAACTTTAGTAGAATCATAATAAAATTTAATCCCTACTGTATTCAGTACGCTTACAGCAGCTCGATACATAAATTTTATGTAAAATCTAAACTAGTTGTTCAATATAACATTTACTTTCTAATTTACATTTACGGAGACTAAAAAAAACTGATTTTTTCGTACGAACAATGCATAAGTTTATCAATGATCTTTAATATAATACTAATAAATAGATTTTAAAGAGTCGTTCCTAACGAAAGACAGCTTAGACGGTCATAAAATGCGAGGTCACTTCAGATAAAGTCAGTTAATTTACGACTTCAATAATTCTGACACCGATACCGCCTTCACTAAATACAAAATGAGTTTTATATGAACAAAACAATAAATACTATCAATATCTTATCCTCGTAGTACTAATCGGACGATTTACTTTTGATGATAAAAATATCATTTTATATTTTATGAGACTCAAAGTGACCGCTTTTTTTTCCTTTTCAAATCTTTATTGCTATATAAAGATAAAATATCGTTAACTAGTTTTTTATAATCTATTCTTCTATTATAACGATATATAATAAAAATATAAATCTAATTACTTATAAACATAAATATAATGTATGTCAATATTTATTAATTATTCAATTGTCTTTGAATGATGAATATATCGCTATCAATGCCAATATTAAGACATTTTTCATTTTATTTACTTGGATTTTTGGACATATCGACAGTTTTGTTTAGATTGTGAAAGACAATAAACATTTAGATATCATGTAGTATATAATTATATAATATCCATCTAATTCTGATAAACCGTTATTTAATACACACCATTACGGGGTAAATAATGAACAACCTTCATGTATGAAGGTTCCTAATAAAGATTGCTTTGCTAGCTGATGACAAGATGAAAGACCCTCATTTACATAAATAACAACAATCACGAACACGCTGATTTGAAGGAATTACTTCTCATTCAGTTATTACGGTTTCTTTGATGATAAACAACTTTGATTCTTCTAATCAATCGACATTGTAACTTATTTAGAAGAATTACAATATAACAAGGCTATATAAAAATAAATATACTCCTATTTATTCTAACTTCACAATTTTTTTATAATTTACATTTGTATTTGATTACGTACAGGTTATTGTATAATGTATCTTCTATTTCTCACAAAATTGTCCAGCAAAAAGGATTTTATATATTTCTTGTCGTTCTAAATATAAATTACATTTAAAATGCCTTACTAAAATAAATAACAACACATTTAAATAAATAATACTACTAGGATAATACCAACAGTTACAAAATGTTATTAGTCTGTAACAGTTTGCTTTAATTGCTATACTGGCGGTGATATCACCTTAGCAATGCCGAACTATGTGTCTTAAAACATAAGAGATCTAATATTATTAAAACAATCACTGAGGAACGAAGGTTAATAAAAAAATACTGTATTAAAATGCAAACAAACAAAGGAGCTTCTGTTGTACTAAACCCTAAGTATAGTAATACTGTTTTGAAGATTGATGAAAGTATTCTACAGAGTTTAGTAAGATATATGATTTGTATTTTAACTCGCGGCCGTCCGTAACTTGTACCATTCTGATCCGAGTGTAATTATTAAAGAAGTTTCGCCTATCGACGTGGAAGGTAACTGGATTCAATTAAAAGTTGAACACGGCGTCCGTAGTGTAGTTTTGTTTGATTTGGAATCTCGATAATAAACGTCTAAAATCCATCTGTATTAAATTCCTCTCTACGAAATTTATAACAACATTTCATAACGATTTGAATTTATTATTTTATAGCGACGTTATCTTTCTTTTGTAAAATTTAACTTCTTAATGTTGGACCGATTAGCACCTGGATTTTAAAAGAATTCTATAATGAAAAAGAACCGGTAGAAGAGATACAAAAATTGTTGGAAAGATTAAAAACGATATAGTTAGATAATGCAGTCTAAATGGAACACGTTAAATAAATCTTCATGGTAACAACAACTAGACTATCTATCAGTAATAGATTTAGTGGTGAAATAAGGCCCGTGACGTCACACCTTCATCTGGAATGTCTACGTCAGCTGTTACGAGAGAGATATTACAGAGCAGTGAAAACATAGTTCCCGTTGTATCTTTTTGTTTTATTCTCTACAAATAATTAAAAACATAATAAACACTAGACTATCAGAGAGAAAGCTTACTGGCAAAATGACTTGACGATATCTACATGTACATTTCTATATGCCATTAAAATACTTACACTAATTATTTTAGTAAATTTGATTTTCGACATTAAAAAAGTTAAACAGTTGTAAGTTTTATAATAAAGCTAATTTTTGTGACGTTGAGATTAAAATAAGTTTGGAAACAGGATTTGATGTATTTTCGTTAATTTAAAAGACTGATTGCCCTTAAAAAATTCATATTTACAATAAATTCGTCAATCATGTCCGCCTCGCGTGATTTGTTCGTGGCGCGGACATTAAAAAACTACTATTGGATGCTGTCCACAACGACATAAAGATCGGAACAAACTAACATATGTTTATTATTATAATTACAAATATTGGGAATTTTTTTCTTTGTTATCCACTGCTGAAAGCTTATCTATTTAAAGTATACATTTGTTATTGTACCAGCCATGAAAGTGTTAGATATTATATATATAAGAGATCGTAAAATTACTTCAATCAAGTTGGAGAAACCACAAGATTCATATAGAGGTTAATTTTAGATCTGACACGTGTCCGTCGGTCGGTCGGTCGGTCGGTTAGTGTATGGTCGGCTTTAAACTTTTTTTAACATCATAAATCACATGACGTCACTGCTCCATTCAGCCGGCTAACAATACGTAGTCCGACTTTTTAGCAGAAAAAATGTTAGGTGCTAAATTTTTATTTCCGTTGAACTAGAGCGATTTATTTACGCAGATTATCTGTGCGAAGTACAATGTGTATTCAGAGGCATAATATGTTTGTTTTATAGGTATATATAAAGATTAACTAAATGATCCTGTAATTTATTCATATTTAAGATTTAATTCTTAAATACACCATACCATGTCTTTAGCACAAAACAATCCAAGGATCGATTTGATACCATCATTTATCAGTATTACTTTTTACGACATATTTATTACTATTCTACCATTTGAATGTAATGTATTGATCGTTTTTTGATTTCCATAAATCAAACATGTGCTAGACCGTTTTTATTTACGATACTTAAAGTGAAGTTGAATTTTTAATATTTTTGACAAGTTGCAGATGTTGTATTAAAATAGTATAATAAATGGACTTATTAAGATATATTCCGTATCTCTAACCTATTGAACACTGATGCAGTAAATTACAAAAGAAACGTAGTTGTATTTCGTTGTATTTTCTCGGGTATCTTGTATCTGTTCACTGAACAGAATATTTAGTTAATGTGTTGTCGACAATAGTTTTCACGAGCAAGTTGTTTTCTTTATGTTATATAATTGATTATCTAAATATAGTAATAAAGATAATTCTCTTAAAACTCTAAATATTAAATATTTTTTTAGGATAATAAATTGGGAAAACTATTTTTTTATCTCCCTACATTAAAAAACTAATTAACATTATCTCATAGATCGCGTCCACGCGGAATAGTGGCAGGAGAGTTGGTCGCGTTTGCTCTTTAATTATAATTGGTGGAACAAAATTAATTTTAGGTAGTAAGTTATTGCTACCAGGAGACAAATACTGCAGACCAAAAATAAAGTCGATAAACTATTTAGTATAGTCGAAATATATGAAAAAAAAATATAGATATACAGATACGAAAAATACTAAAAATAGATCAAAGTAAATAATATTGAAGATTAATTTGAATAGACTAAAATAAATTTACAGTCGGAGTAAGTTAAAGGCAGCGCCCGTGTGAGCACATCCCTACGTTATTGAGGTCGGCGTTTCTCTTTAAACTGTGGTAATCCGGATTTCAATGACCTGTCAGATTTTCCTTCATGTACAATTTAACGTGGGTCCGATTATATGTGAAAATAATTTATAAGCATTAATGAAGGTGTGTGGAATCTTTTATGTGATTTTTAGCCGCAATATTGTGTGTTTATTATTTATTCTTAAATTAGTCTCGACAAAAATAATGATAATGAAATGTTATTCTCTACTTCTTTATTTTTAAGAAACACCAACAAACATTAAAAAAAAACTTGTTTATAATTACGACATTATTGTAGTAATTAATAAATTTATAAGTTAAGAATTCTATTTTCAAATAATCGTTTAAAGGAAAAAATATATATATTTATGACCATGGAACCTTTTAAGAAACGCAGAAAGAATTTTTGGAAAGTAGTTGAAAAGAAAGTCCCAAACAAATATCTAAAAAGGTTATTTGCTAATAGATAGTATTGACGAGAGTCCAATACTGAATATACTGATCTCATCACTAATTACACGGACCAATGCCTTCTAGAGAGGTCTATGAATAGTGTGTTATCAATAGTACAAACATAGTGGAAGATTTACAAAATATCTGAGATGGGGATGTTTTAGATTGAATCTAATATGAACTTTAGTTTAATGTTATAATAGAACATATTTTTTAACTATAAAATGAAAGATATCAAGAAATATGTCTGTATAACCCCCTACATATTTTCAATATTAGATTGAAAGATTGCCCTATTTATAAAAAAGATAACACGATTTAAACTTTTCGATTCAAAGCTTGTGCCTGACAGCAAAAATGATTGAAAAAAGAAAGCTTCAAATAGTTCAAAAAAGAAAAACATCCGCTCATTCTGACGGAACGTTCCTAAAAAAATCGTTGACGTTCAAATTTCGAAAGGAAGCCATTTTCGCGAACAATTTGAGATGCACAATGGTGAATGCGTCAGTTTCCGACGAGGGGTATTCAGAGGCAGTCGTGCGGTGGACCGTTTGGACTGGTGGTAACATGCTTACTTGTTGCATTTATCTTCTTATGCCATAATGTGGCTAAATAATAATGGCTTTCGACAAACCTCTATTAACAAACGGACATTAATAGAATTCTAGAAAGAGTTCTATGTAAAATATAAAAGAAACATTTGACTACAAAATGGTGGTCAACAAGTTGATAAAATAGTTTCCTAAGAAAATAATAAAACTGGAACAATTAAATCCATCGGCCGTTGAAAACTTGAGTTATTTCCAGCCAGTACAATCATTAAGACGTCTGCTGGCCTCAAAGAGATTTTATGGATCGTTTAGCGGTGGGCTATTGCTCTAAATGAATTATTTTCAGAGAGGTGGCCTCCGTTTGAAGTGTACATAGTTTGTATTGTTACGAGGCTTTCTAATTTTAATATTAGCAAATTTACCAAAATTTACGAAAATATTATAATTTAAAAACTTTTGTTTATTGGTGAGTATATATAATATTACAACAACATATTATATTTTTAGAAATAAAAAAGTATTACATGCACTTCAACATTAAGCAACATTTCAGACTAATTTAGACTTCATCAAACAACTTTTAAACTGTACATTAAACACAATACATTAAAAATACTTAACTATTTACGTAAATATTTAATAATATTTCAAATTCTGTTACATCATGACTAAGGTAATTTAATTTTCTCTTTTATGTTTTAATTGTAGCAAATCGCTTCTCGTAAATCAGTTTCACAGACACAAATAAAAATGTTCAACTCAGTCTGGACACTAACCAATATTAAAAAGTCAAAGTATGGGCTTATTGAAAAAGCCCCGACAGCGCCAACGCGTCAACACCAGCCTTTATAACGGATTATGGAACCGTTCGTTTTAAATAACGCTTTTATACTTTTCTACAATATCATATGTTATTCTCCTTTCAAATAATATCTATGATTTAATGTTCCGTTGTTTATATTGTCAAAATACAAATAATATACGACCATTATATGAAATAAATTGAATTTGATAGCAAATCAAGACAAATATGAGACAAGACAAAAATATGGATTTCGACAGTTCGTGAAACGGCATCTAATGGTTTAGTTCAATAGCCCATGATTTATGACAAGCAAAAGCGATTTCTCTTCGTTACGAACGAGAATTTTTCGGTATGGTACACGATACATGACTTGCTGCTATGTATGAGATGGATGCATCACTTCACGTACTGGAGGGAAGTTGAGTTTTTGGATTTTTTCCAACTTTTAACAAAATAATACATATAAATTTATGGAAAGTATATTTACACAACATTATTAATAGGCTCGAAGGTGTTAGGAGCGTTTCAATAAGTCGATAATTCTTTTCCTTAGCTCACTCTGATTTCTAACGGTTCTGTAAATAACACTAAAACATTATTTAAACACTCTCCATTTCAACTCTTTCATCTCCTAAATTTTAAACTTTGTTACGTAATATCTTCTAGAAAATATATTTTTTATTATTTTTTGGTTTTTAAATATAATTTAAATTCCAAAAGATTTATTTATTTTTTCACTCAAATTACAGTTGTCAAGATTATTTTTCTTATCACTTATACCATTGATTTACAACTCAATGCGTCTTCCTTTGAAGTAAAGATTAATAAATCTCTGAAACATGTACAAAATAACATTTATTTGATGTAAATGCAGATTATTTTACTGAAACAAAATATAAACGTTACTAACGCAAATAAAAGTCACATTCGTTTCATATACCATGAGCTAAAGAGAAAAAAAATAATTATTAAAAATATTTGCCTCGTTGACTCCAAAAGTGGCGAGTACTTAAAAAGTAAATTCAATACTATCTCACGTGAAATGGAAATACATAAATTTATACATACATGTGTGAGTTGAAGGGCTCTCCGCACGCTGCTGACTGACTGCCGCCTAGTACTTATTTGACGTAACTTATTTTTTATAAATTGGTACATTTTAGATAGATTCAAGTACTAGTAATATAGACACAATTTCATAAGGTTTAAGACTATAAAGAAAGTGAAATCATGTTCTATATAATAAAATACCTGCCGGTGGCGGTGGTCTGGCGTATTGTTTGCACACGTAGACTAAAAGACTAACGCTGTTCAATATCCTGCCGCCGTTCAGTAAACAGGAGCGCCCGGTGTCCGAGACTGTAATCTCTGTTTTCGTCTTTATTAAAGTCCATATTGTCCCCATTGTGAGACACTTCGCCATTATATTTGTTTAATGATCCTCGATGTTGATTTTCTCTGGAATCTTTTCATTTATTCTTTTTGAATATAACTTTTATTGTATTTCCGATATTTAATTAGCGAGGCGCGTCTCGTAACAACCGAGCCGTGTATTATCAATATTATTTTAAAACCTTTTCAATATTAATTTATTAAAGGTTTGTTGCGCGACCAAATAAACAAGGACACGGGCGAGTTGAATCGTGCACGAAACATTAAACAATTAATTTTAACTGATTAATATTTTATATGATATTTTATGATATATTATTATGATAGATAATGTTGTATATTTTAAATAGCCTCCAATTTATACGAGTGACCTTGAAGCTAATCCTCTGAATATCGCAGACTACCTCCTCGCAATATCTAATAAATGTCGATCACATACCGAGGCGTATTATTTGCTCTGTACATACTCGTACAACTCGATGAATACTCGGAGTTATGATATCTGGTATATAAAGCTATGTATATTTTATGTGATCACATTTTATACCGTGAACTGAATATATCTGAGATTATTTAGATAGAGCTTGAAATATCTTATTTCTTGATATTATTATAATAAACTTAATACATTCACGGCGGAGGACAGAATCGATATAAAATGTGATCAGAATGATCTTCGGAAAATGAGTTGAAATTATGAAACGAGGCGAAGGCAAACTTTAAACCCGATGAAGATTTAAGCGTAGCAACTGGTGCGTACCGGCGTGTAGTTTAATTGGCTATGAGGGCTCTCGGAGAGGAGAGAGGACTAGGTTCAAGTCCTCAACGTTTTACGTTTTCAACATATTCTTTTCTATGTAAAATGTTACTATTTTAATACTGAATATTTTGTTATTTATCATTAATTTTTTTATATATATATTTTTTATTTATATTAGGTTTTTATTAAATATATAAATAAGAGTATTTAAAAATCAAATTAGGTATATTATTTAACATAGTTAATGAAGGTTGCATTGTATTAATGTTTTGGAATGTTGGTAATTGTTTTAAAATATTAAAGACATCGCGACAACCTCATTGTAAATATATTATTAATATATTTGTAATGCAAAAAAAAAAAAAAGATATTGTGAATCGGAGTGATGAACATCTTACAACATATTATTTTAAATATATACGAAAATATTATGTACTCCTTTAAATCATTTTCGTATTAGTTTATTAAAATAAAAAAAACTTATTTTAATAAAGTAATTTATTTATTCCTTTGGTGTAGTTTGAATGCATAATGATAAAATATTTCATTAGTTTTATAATGAATTGTATACTTAAAGCTTTTATACACGGGATTTTGACGCTACAAATATACTAATTACATTATACTAAGGTGCCTTTGAAACTGTAAAAGTTTATATTAAGATCTCACTGAAGAATAACGAATTAGTTGATAGATATACAAAATATAACAAAATATAATAAGAAAGCAATTTGAATATCACGTAATATATTTTGTTGTTTGGTGATAAAAGATGTAGGATTAATTCGCAGTGTGATAACACATGAATGTCGAGCCGTGACAACTGACAAAGGGAGAGACTTGTTATTCAAGGCAGGCGTCATATGTGTTGCTTCAACGAAACCTGATTCGTATTCGAAAGCTTTATTTATCAGTCTGTACATCTGATTAAGAGTTGTTTTATAGTCTCAAAAGTAGCCTCCTTGAAACCTTGCATGAGACAATTTTATATACTTTTGTTTATTTTATACGTGGCCTTTGTTTTATTTAAATTGTGTTAAAAGCATATTTTCCCGGTTTATTAAACATATATTGTTTTGAGTAATAACTAAACTGTTCTATGAAAACAAAATAATAAACAATAAATACAAATAAAAATAAAAATAAAAAGCAACAAAAAAAACATTATAAATATTTAAAGAAAAAATGTTACCAGTGTAAATTACTGAAAACGACAAACAGACATGGAATAAAAGAATTGATTTAAAACATTTTTTCTGTTTACAATTCTTTATATCGGCGCGTTTCACAGGAACAATAAAAGCTGCACGAAATAACTCAAACAATTTGGATGCAACGTGACGGGAGATATACGAAATATGTTTACATAATTTTTCAAATATTTTTATTATAAACATTTTTAATCAAGAAAGTTTTTATTTGAAATAGCAATGCAAAAATGAAAACAAGAAGAGTCAATTTAATTCGGATTATCCAATAAATGTAGGGATTCGTTTTGATCGGTCTTTCGGATGAAATTGCATTGATATTAAAAACATTGTACCTGCGTTATATATATTATGGGAATATATTTATATTATGAGAATGTTTTAAAACATTTTAAGGTTTATTAAACTTTTAATAAAGAAAACTATGAAACATATTTATTAGAAAACTTACATTAAAACGCCAAATAACCCTTCGTAATTACAAACTAACTCGATGTAAAAGTGATTACGCGTTTCCCGGTTACCCCGGGATTGACAGAAAACCTCAAATTACTTCTAGACTTGGTGCCAGATGTTTAGTGTCGTTGGCAACTCTGGTCTGAACTTAACGATCACTTATAGAGGCAACGTACTAATATAAACATATGACACGGGTGTTATCTACCGCTGAAATCATTTACTGGCCAACTTGGAAGTAACAGGGTAGTTTGTAAGTCTCTGCAACTAGGTAATAGAGAGTAGCGGTGAGAGATTTGCACCTTATAGCGGCGGACGTAAAAAATATATTTGAATGTACAAGAACTTTGCAAGTAATGTTCTCTCAAAGTTAGATTGTCGGGCGACAGCTCACAATGAGTTGTTGCAGTGTTTCTAGGCGAGTGGAATGAGATTTAATAAATTGTTAGCTATTTATTTTTTAATGCATACCTAATGCTTATTTTATATTAGTAAAAATATATAATAATTGCATTTAACGTTATTATAACATCACCTTGAATCACAATGGATGATTGAATCAAAATTCGGTAAGCTATCTACGACGGCAAGAGAACTAAAGTTTAACTACTACAATTTATTGATGTCCGAATAGATTGAAAATTTGATGTGTTAAGTTTCGGTAAAACTTAAAAGACTTCCAGATATTTCACAAAATAGGACGACTCAATTTTATTTTTGAATTAATTATTATTTGAAATTTATTAATATCATTGATCCGCTTAAGCTTATAAAAGCCCATACGCAGAGTGTAGACGATCAAACACACACTTAAATGACAAATAAGTATATCATAACAGTAACATAAATTGTAGCTGGATGAGTGTTTGAAATGTTAATTTAAGTTTAATCCAAGGATATGAAGTTTAAATCGTTTTTTAAGTCGGGTCAGTGTGGCAGTCGTAAACTCCTGCTCCTGTGCGGTTTAACTTGCTCGTAAAAGTTACGACTGACTTAAGAATACTATACGTGGTATTGGATGGGATACCGGGATTAAATAGAGCAAGCCACAAAAAAAAACATACATCTTTCATAGAGGACGGACAAAAATAATTTATTTCAAATTGCTTCATGACAACAAAGCTTTCAAATCGAAACGAACGATTTTACATCAATATTTACACTACTGATGTTTTAAATGTTCGTTATTGCAAAGTAAGTTCTAAGGTCTAAAGCATAGAGTTGAAAGGTAAATCATTGCATAAGTGTTTGATATCCATTGGAATACAAACAACGTTAGTAGCGTCTACGGCGCATTCTTGTAGAGATTTGAGTCTACGAATAGTTAGCGGTATTCGATTAATACCGCCATCGTTTTCTCTGGACAAGAGACTTACTTAAAAAAAACAATACCGGACAGTTTTTTGCTATAAATAACAAAATCTTTGACTTCGGTAGTGAACGAATATCAAATGAAATAAAATTTAATATTTCAGGCAATATAAATATAAAACGACTAGTACCATTAAGGATAGAAAAACATATAAATAATTGATTGAAGAAACTCTAGAACTGTTGCAATAAATTTATTTTAATTATATATTAATGAGCTGTCCGCATTTTATTTCATAGTGTGGTCACCAAAAGATCAACGACGTCAATGGCGGCGGGCCTCGGGAATCCATTGTGCCGAGCGGCTGAAGTGGTGTCGCTTATTTATAACCTATAGACAACACAAACATTTAACGCGCAGACTGCGGTTTAATTAAAGTTCAATAACATCCAGAATACAGGGTTAAAATATTGATAATGAGGTACATTTTGTTTCCATACATTTTATAAAACTAAAATCCACAAATAATATTTCCCATTTTCGTCTGAGTGGAATCTATGAATGTAACTTATTTGAACATAAATTTACTATATAAGCGCGTTAGTGAATAGAAAAATAATGAAAAGTAAACTCAACTCTAGTATTGGCGCCGTGTGAAAGCCTCACTGTGAGGACCTTAAGGCCTTTGCAATACATTGACGCAATTTTAATGGCTTGCTCGGATTTTTATATTGCATTGCTGAATAAAACACGCAAACCTTTCGATATATGTACCTGCTTACATTTAACTTGCCGGTTACACAAAACAAACTCTTTTATAATTATTAATATAACTATATCATCAGGTCTTATATGTATATATAATTTATGTGTAATATCTCACCACATCGACTACACGGGATACTAAACATCATTTTCACGTTTGTCTTTTTTGTTTTCTTTGGCAACAGCACAATATTCTTTTTTTGACATAACGTCTCGTAGGCTGTGAGACGGTCCATTTGTGTATCTTGTTTCACCTAAAATATAACGCTACTATATTATATCGTTTTTATACAACTTCTTGACATCCTACTAGATGCCTCCGGCTTCGTCCGCCTTAATTATATCATTATAATGATAATTATAAAGGGTTGTAAAAGTGAGTTTTATAAAACTAGTAATGTAGTAGTAGGGGGTGAGTTATTATTCTTTTAGTAACACGCTTATTTCATTTCATATATACAAAATTGTACATGGACGTTCTCTTTGGAACCGTGTAACTAAAATAAAATGTATAATATAATAAATAGCTACCGTCCAAAAGTTTGAAGCACATCTATTATTGGCCAAAATGAAACAATACCTGCTATAGGCGGAAAAAAAATGTAATGAATGTTATCTTGCAGCTCTTTACTATTGTCTACATAATAACAAAGATATCGTCGGCTCTCATTAAATATGTTTTACCAATTTATTAGATTTTGACGAAACATGTGTTTTATGACTAAGGACTGCGGTTGCATTCTTTTGTCGTTTGAAGTGTTGCTGTCGGTGTTATTTTTTATATATTTTTTTTTGGGTCCTGTTTAGTCGCTCTTGAGTATTGGCACGCGCAAATTGTGACATTAATTAACATTATCTGTATTCGGAAATTATTGACTACGGCTTTTACCACATTTTTTCTTCTGAAAATGGCAAGACTTTTAAACCCAAACCTAAGCCTAAGAAAACAACTACTCAAGAGGGGAAGCGAAATCCAAACTGTAAGAAATTAAAAAAAAACAGATTAAAAGGTTTTAAAATAATAAAATGGCCACCGCAGTCACCTGATCTGTCTCCAATAGAACTTGTCTGGGATGAACTCGATAGGAGAGTGAAAAACTGCTCTCCTACTAGATCAAAACATTTATGGCAGTTATTACAGAGTAAATGGAACAAGTTAGATGAAGATTATTTAAAGAAATTAATAAATGGAATGCCTAAAATTTGTGCTGAAATCATTAAAGCAACAGGGTGGTCACTTTGATAAAGCTAAAATTTTACTTTTTCCCATGATTAGTTAATTTTCTCTTTGGTCTATGTTACATTTTGTTAAATTTTTAATTTTATACCAATACAAGTAATTGAAGATCGTTAAATTATGTTTTATTTGAATTTATCTCGCTGCTTTCAAACTTTTGGACGGTAGTATAAGCAAGATTTAAAATAAACTAACATCAAGAGTAAAAACTATCTATTTCTATCATTCTCTCTGCATTATTAGAGTACCGTACCTTAAAAGAAAAAAAACAGAAACTTAAAAGATTACTTTTTTGTCTGTTCGTCCGTTCGTCAGACCATCTGTCTGTCTTTCAAGACCATTAAGTCTGGGAAACGCTTGGAGATATCGAGTTTAAATTAAAACCATACACAGATCCTTGAAACTGTGAAAAAAAATAAACTTCTAAATTAACATAAATACAAGATACATATATATCACAAAAAAGGCATATTTCGACACTCTCAAGGGAATCAAAATTGATAGCGTACTACCCTTTGACCTAAAACTATAAAATTGAGCAAGTAATATGGGTTTATCGTACAAATTCAAGGAAAAATCTGAAAACTATATTTGTAATTAAATTATAAAAAAAAATACAGGACAACGTGATGAATCTAAAACAAGTCTTTATTCGTTCACTACACTCATTATTTGATAACTATTTCAATTTAAAATATTACAAAAACCGGAAACATATGGGATTTAAACTTGTGCTTAAAAACAAAAAAGTATAAAACAAAATTAAAAAAAAATCCACAACAAGGTCTAATTTCAGATTAGAAACACCAGGGAAACAAAGGCAATGAAGAAAAACACGATAGTCTTTTAAGAAAACAATAATTAAGAACACAGGTCAACCCTACGTTAAAGGTGATTTAATTAATACCAATATTTCTTTTACTACTAAACTAAACGGAACATCAAACACCGTGTCATAAAGTAACTATTATTTCCCACGTCAAAGAAGACAAAGCGTTGCTCGGCTCCTCGTATAATATAGTAAATTCTCAGAACAATCACAATTAGTTCCGTGGTGTGAATTCCGCTTCGTAACCGAGATTAAAACCTTCTGATACGTTATTAACACCCCCATGTTGATTGTTGAATTTAGTATAGATATTAAGAAACATGTCAAAATAGCTTATTGTGGGATGCAAATAATAACACGGATACTCTCTTTGTTGTTTTTCTGTAAAAAATAACTATATATATATATATATATATATATATATATATATATATATTTGATTTGTTTGGCAACACAACAAATTAATAAAAATTCGTTTTCTAATCTAATATTTTTATTTAAAGACGATTTTAATCATCTACTATATTGTTTTCATACAAAGACTCGATACAGCATAGAGGAGAATTCTTTTGACAATAAAATATATATTAGGATAATATTATTTTAATTAATACTTGTATTATAAAACCTTTATTCATTTATTTACGTTACACGATAACCATTCATTAAAAATTGCCTGAAAAAAATAATAGTTAATAAAATCTTATCATTAAATACATCATTAATTTTGAAAGTAAATTTTATTATTGTGTTAACATCGTCAGTAAATGAAACGATTGAGATATAGCTTTAATTTATCAAAAGAAATTAAATTTATTCCAAATATAATTTACCTACGAATTACACGAACCGGGAAAAACCATTCCGTTGCTGGAAATAATATGTTAATATCGTTATATTTATAAAGAGCTTTTGTTTACGTAATTCGGTTGTTTATGAAACAAAATAAGATGGTTATTTTCTTTATTTGATGTTTTTAATTATCCTAAATATACAAATATTTTATTAAAATATTCATGATTATAAAAATAGTATTAGTGGTAACGACTTAGGTGCAGTTTTTGTTTTTAAAATAGGAAAACATATCCAACTTTTTAACGTTCACATTAAGTATATATTATGATAATATAGACAATTTTGTCATCTTTTCCATTTTCAGAGTCCCTGTTGGTGTCACGATCGCTGCGTTTTAAAAATATACAACATTTTAAGAAATTCATATCCAGAGTAGGTAATATGATTACATCGAAACCACTTTCAATTTTCCGGTACTCGAATATTCATATACTGCAGATTGCTTTACTTGGTATTCAGAATGTTTCAATCAATTTCTTGAGATAAGATTGCGTACGTAATAACGGTAATAAATAAGAGCATAATTATTATTGAATAGCATCTGGATGTGAATCATTAAGACTTTCGTGTATCAAAGGTCCCGAAATAACTCCCTCATTTGGGCTTAATATAACATAATCAGTGGAGATTGTGTACCGATTAATATTTATTATTTGTACATTGTATATATAAACAGAGCAAAAAAAAATTAGCAACACTTCAAATGAAAACTACATGTTCCAGTGTAATGAGTAATTTGCAGTTTGAGTTAGTTATGACGTCTTACATCAACAGATGTTGGTGCCGTGTGTTTAGGAGCGTAGGAGCGTTTGACACCGCATCCGATTCGAATCCGATCCAAATCCAAATTCGAAACGAACTCGGATATCGCTTGCGCACTGCTTCCGATACTTGCCCGAGAAAAAAGATATTATAAGAACATTCTTATCAGAACGTTGTTGTAAAGCCCACAGTGATCATGTCGAGATGTTTTCTTTTAATCGTCGTTAACTTCTGGCGTTGATAATGTACGTTCGACGGAGATGTTGTTTTCTTGATATTCGATGTATTTTTATTAAGAAAGTACTGAAAATATAATATATAAATGTATAAAGGTCAAATTTTATTGTTTTATGAGATATCAATATAATAAATAATAATAGATTGTAAAATATTATCTACTTTGTTTGAATTTTGTTCTGGAAATTGTCAAGGGGATAATTCTTTATTAAAATTTGAATATTTTACGATATCATACGATGTCTCTAATAATTGCTACGATAATAAAAACTCTGTTAGACTACTACTTATTAACTGATTTATCTAGCGTCGTTTATTTATCAACTGTCATATGACACAAGTAGGTAATTATTGTATGACCTACACATTGATTTAAGAATATATGTTTTTTCTGTGATGTAATAGTATGATTCTGATGATTGTTTATCAATTATATAGATTATTGAATAATTAGAATCAATTAATTACAGCCAAATACTGATTACACATAGATACTGATTTTGCATAAAAATATCATACAATAATTTATGTTTATTTAATTACTCATGAAATATATAAATTACATATTTAATTCATAATTAACTGCGCCTTCAACTGTACTTATAACATCACATAAATAATAGATATTATTTATTGATTTCTTTCATGAGTAATGAGTTCCGAGTTAAGTTCGGATTTATAAAATTAGCATGCATTGCGTAGGAGTTTATAGTACTATGGCCACTTCTAACCGTAATTTCTCGAATTCGGATCGGATGCCGTGTATAAGCGGCCTAATGACCAATATTCTTAGACGCGAACGATCTATACGGAAAATGATAATGATATTCGAAACTTAAAATATTTTAACTGAAATTTAGATCTTTTGAAATCATTTTTCCAATCATTTAATACGAAACCATTTTGAATATACGTGTTAGCTTTGAGGAAACCTTTCGGTTAGGATAACTCAACTAAAAGGATGTCCAATTTAAGAACCTAATTTCCTTTCCCCTATAAGTAGTGCCCTAAGATGTTACTTTAGGATTATCTCCCAAACTCGAGACGGTCTTAGGCGACCATAAAAAGGAGAATTACAAGTCGCTCTGGACGATCCTACGCAAACAGCGCTCCAAGCGATCCATCTTTATTTGAGCAGCCGTTGCCTATTGAATTTATAAGAGGAAAATTTGAGTTATTTTGGTTCGAAAACATGGTCTTTTTAGACTATTGACTTTAGAGGAAAATTATCATGAAATCAAAACATTCCGGCCATCAAAGGCGACGGTTACTTCGTCAAGTCTATTAAAATAGAATAGCATTTACGTTTCGATATCAGCAGCAGACAATAAATATAAATTATATTTCTCGCTATTTAGCAAACCAAATATATGATTTGGCGAAATATATTACAGCTATGAAAATTTAAGTGTTACTTAAAATAATTTCTTAAAACAATAAGGATCCGTATAACGGCGTGAGGAGTTGAGATTTACGACGACACCCATCCGCCACGGAACTTATAGATTACGACGCGGTTAAAAACAACCATTACTGTTCGCTTGAGGGAAATTTCTTGGTCCGGAACAATATCGTACGTTACACAAAACAGCGGTTTACGCGAGACATAATAATATGTGTATGCATGTTATTACGATATAACGTTGTACAAATTATATGAAGAAGTCTATATAAACTATATTCATTGTGAATGCTAGCAATAATAAGAACTTGATAACAATGCAACAAATTCAGAGCGCATTGCAAAGCGGCCACTCTCGGACACAAATCACCGCGCCTTATTTTCTTGGTAATATTTTCCAAAGGATTACGAGAAACACTGCAATCTTCTTTCCATTAACAAAGGCTTAAAAAGTAGAAAACCTAACAGTCTTTAAGACTGTTCGAATAGCTCATACTTTAGTGTGTAATAAATTAAATTATATTAAAAGATTTTAAATTTCGTTATTAAAAACTAATCCACATTGTCAACTAAGTGTCGGACGCGCGGAAAGCTAAAAATACAAATATATGAATAGAATATAACCCGAATAATTGATGTCAATATATTAATATGTAATATGACTTCCTCATAATCAACCTGTGGTGATATAAAACATGGTACGCACAACGTACAGATCCAAAAACAAAAACAAAAAACATTTTCGCAGCACCATGTTATTTATCTCACCGAAATTCATTAAAATTTTATCTCCGTCACTTCCCTTTCATACGCAATACATTCGCGAGAGAAATGTAGTATGTTTAGCGCGAAAATTATCCAACATAAATATTGGGGCGGCCGTCGTTCGTTCAGGGCGTACGTATTATACATTCATATTTACATCACGAGACCATTACGAGTAGGTTAAATACATCATTAAAACCCAACTATATCAAATATTTGTGGAAGTAAATAACTTTGTATTTGGTATTATTTTTTAATTATAAATCTACGTTTTGGTTCACAAAACGTATTAATATATATAATATAATGTTTGATAACAGTTTAACGTTTATGTTTTGTCTAAACGGACTATTTAAAGATGGAATGTCTTTAAGACATTTTTGTGGGGCGGAAAGGGTCTACAGGATACCTTTCTCAAACATTTTTAGTAGGTATGTGTTATTTCAGTCATTGTAGTTTAGAAAGATTATTTTAATAAAGGTAAAGTGTATTCATTAAAAATATGCATGTTTAAAACTAGTTTTTTTATTATTTTTTATAACAATCCCTAAATATAAGATAAAATACTGTAGAAATTTGCTAATAAACAGAAGTTTACTACAAAATACATTCTGACATCATATTGAATCTAAAGAAAATCTCATTAATAAAAAATAATATTCATAACATTCGATATGATAAAAAGGTATTTTAACGTTATTGTAAATAGTGATTACTCATATTTTTGTGGTATTGTTTGTTTATAACTCATAACTCAAAAAAATATTTCTATAATGTAAATAATATTGAAGGTGTGGCGATAAAATTTATGAGTGTTTGTTGAATGTAAGATACGGTACGAGATATATGTAACAGAAATAAAAAGAGAACACAACAGAATTTATTATAAATATTAAGGACGATAATCATTTATTAAGTCAACTCGCAATTCAACCTAAATAACATTAACCATTTACTGGCACTTACTACAACTGAAAGAGTATAACATTGTCCTATTTTTTAAATGAACAATAAAAGTTACTTACATAATAAATTTAGAAATCTGCGTATCCACGCATACATCTCAATGTAAATATTTACCCGTCGTTCGAATCTCGCCTCACATAATACGAATATACAACCGTATGGGGAATAGCGGTAATTTATTGCTTTTGCTTTCAGATAAGTCTATATTTGCAATGGTATTACATTTTTGTCCTTTAAATTAGATACCAAAAAACTAAGTCGTTTATCTTAATAAAATATTTAAACAAATCTGAAAGAAAACATTAAGCGCGTTCAGCTTTTAACAACTTTGTTATAAAGCTCCCCTAAGCTCCGCGAATGTCATCTAAAAAGACAAATAAAGTTTCCAGACACGCTTTTAAGGTGATGGCAGTAAACCTCAAATGAGGCAGACCAAATTGCTGCGATAAAAAATCGCAGTTGCAATCAGTCTAAATGCAAACGTAAAGGCGTTACGACTCACAATGATCCTTTTTACGCTTCCTTTGATCTGCCGCGCTGTACTGCTTTTAGTGCGACTTTTATTTTGAGTCAGTCGTGTGCCCGTATGTGTGTACGTGCGATATTGAATGACACTTTTTATGTTCTTTAAAACTCTGAGGTAGGTATGGAACATTTCATTATAAATACAATATTACTAAATAGTGTTCATTAAACAATCATAGTAACTGAATCGATACAGAAATTGTTTTCTTAAACAATAACCACAAACATCGTATCAAAACCGGTCTCACAAAGGAATACCACAATAAAACCCAAATAACGTTATGTTATTTATATCTCAATTCCGTTCACCGTTTACAAGGAAACGTGAAATATACATTTTATTATATATAACATACAAGTTTGTATCATAGCATACGGCTCGAATATAATGATGTTTAGAGAAGGTAGTTTATTACGAGAAGGAAAATAAATAAAGCTTAATGAAAAACAATACTAGGTAGTTTTTACCGAAGCGGTAATAGCTGTAACATAATATCTTTGCAGTGTGATTTATTAGTCACAACTATTTCACCAGTTGACCGGATATTTGGTTATATTCGAAAACAGATTATTTAGTTAACATTCCCAATGCCATAAAGTTACATTGTAAGTACTGAACGTATATTCATTGAATTGTTGCAAAGTGGTTACGATCCGAAAATGTAGTATAAGACCGGTCTTCCACTGCTTCTCGGAAATATATCTTCACATAACTAAGGATAGACAATATTTGGAAATACTATTTACATTGAAACAATAACATCAAAAGAATATAGATAATGTTGCTAATGAGATCTGTGTTAAGGTAATTGATATAAAAACACAGACATTAAACTCCGTAAAACAGAGAAGTTTCCAAAAATGTTTATAAAATCTTGCTGTTATATACTCGTACAGAAGATAAGCCATTTAATAAAATTATATAACAAATATCTTGACGATAATTGCATAAACAGATTGAAACTTTTTAAACGGCTTTTATGTGTCATAAGTCAACAATATCACCTCGATATATAAAAAGGTTTAGGTAAATTACAATAAAACTCGATGTCATAAATCAACGTCAATAAACGGACCTCTATCCGTTTCAAGTCGGTCAAGATAGATGCAGGGATGAGAAAAGATACCATTACGGAATACGGCCGAGGAACAGTTGGTGTTCCGGGGATACGGGCAGAAATTATAATACCATATATATTTCAATAGTAGAGGCTATGAATAAATTGATTGAATATTATATCATGAGGGATATTGAGAATCGAGTTAGATAATGTATAATATAAATATACATACATACATTGTTTCATAGTTTTGTATATTTTTATATACCGTTTGCATTTCGATTAAATATATGAATATGATTTACACAAATATTGTTAAAAGACCTAATGTTACGTGCACCGTTGTCACAAAAACTACAAATGAAATATATGTATTTAAGACTTAACAAATACTCTTATTATACTGAAAGACTATGTATAATGTAATGGCGAGAGGACGCTGATAGTTATTGAAGTATTTTACTTGGAGTCGCCCACTCATTCTACAAGAGCAAAACCAAAAGTAAAATCTGGTATAAATTGAAGTGGTATAAATAATTGAAGCAAGACATTCGATTAATAAATTAAGAGTAAATACAGGCATAAGTTTACTTAATAGCTATGGTGTCGAATAAAGCGATGTGGTAAATAAATAACCTCTTTCTTTCCCATGAATCTCCCTCCCTCGTCTCCCTCGTCACGTCTTCACGTGCTTCACGTTCAACGAAGACAATTTATTCTTAAACTTTTTGCCTGTTTCTACACTATTCTATTCTGGTGGAGATTGCTGTATGAGCTTTCAGAAATGATTTATACATGGAGGTTTAAACGCCTTATGCATACGAGGGCATATTGCTTCACCGTCTTATATTACTTTTTTCTTCAAATTAATGCACCACATAATAATAAATAATTCGGGATTTCTATCAATAAAGGAAGTAAAGATTTATTCCAAGAGCGTTAGCAAATAGCGTAAGTTCGTAACTTAAAGTTTGGAACTTACAAATTGCATTAAAATAATTTTAATACAAGTCTAACTCACTACTCTGAGAACTAACCGTGAAGAAGGATTGCATAAATATTGAAGTCAAATGTACGCCGTATATGAACGGCAATCACAGTTACATTTCCGGTCCATTAATGAAACATTAACTGCGATAACCTGTATTACAAACTTGAAGCAGGCAGTATAATAATTTGTGTGGAACAAAGTACTTGCAGCTAATGCGACGTAAGAAAATCAAAAGCTTCCATTTTACTTTGACCTCTTTCATTGACCTAATATTGTGGATTCGTTATATTTCTTCTTTATCGTCTGGAGTGCTTGAGGCCTAGCTATGACGGTAAAAGCGACATTCTGTTGAATAAGGTAATGAACTAATTTGTCGTAGCCATAATGGCCTGCTCAAATCTGGCCTCGGAGCCAAATGACCCGAGCGTAAACATAATGAGCTAAATTCATAATAAACTCGTTTTTTTAGTGTATACCTCGTTATATCAAGCTAATATATTTTGTGAATATTTTTCAAATAAATCGTTGAAATTTAATATATTTTAATTCTATCGCAGTTATTCCTCTTTATATTTATAATATATACATTATTAAATGGGAGCCCAGACAACCGCATGTCCAGAAATACATATTTCTTTTAAGGGCAGGTATATTGCGGATGTTATTCAGGTTTTGTTTTGAAAAAGCAAACGGCGCAGCGCTCATTAACCCGCCACGAGGCAAAGTCAAGACCCTCGAATGGAGCACGAAAATATTACCGACATCATCATTGTTGGTCTACTTTACATCTTGCTACTACGGGTGATTAAGATCACTGCAGATTGCATACAATGACGTCTGGCTTTTTAACTTTCCGCCCCTCAACTACGCTCAAAGGTTAATTTATTTTTGGGATCTTTGTAAGAAATATATAAATTGTTACAATATTTACTTAATTTCTGAGTTGAAATTCTTTTATAATTTTTTTTTACAAACATGTGATCATGAAGTAAATTATATAATATTAAATTTAAAAAATATTTTTTTATTACATCCTTTTCCACAAACAATTTCAAATGTGATGTTAGACTTTGAAAGAGTATCAAGCTTGTTAACTATAAGCGGCAGAGCGTGCTTAACAGCCAAGGATTGGTTAAAGACGATACAAGTCATAGGCTGTTATTAAAAATGTGTAATTTTTTATTTTGTCATATAATTTTAATAATTCTTTGTAAGAGGTACATAGCGCATTACTTTCATATAGGTATTAAGATTCTTCTCAATACTTTAATTGATTGAAAAATATTGTTATAATCAAAGACAACGCTGTGATTAATCGCCAGTTCCCGTAACGGGCACCACTTCTAAAAGATCCCTGTAAAGAACAAGTGTTTTAACGAAGCGAACTTCACGACTGTTTCTTTGATAAGGGTGAATTAAAACAAAAACTTGGCACTTTTGTACGTCAACAGAGACCGTGGCTGTGATTCGGTAAAGAGTTTCAAAATTTGTATTGTTACTGAAATCTTGCTATATTTTCAAGCAAATCTTCATAAAATTATGAAGTTTATTACAGTATTCAAACACTTCATAGAGTTAATTTCGACGAATTACTGGATTTTTATTTCAGATTATTAATAAAACAATATTATAATTGGTTTATTGTATGAAACTTTAATTATTTGGATAAACATGACATTAGGCATGCGTGTAACATTTATTGGCTCAATTTAATAACGCTCCTTAATTAATAAATCACTTTTCCTTTAAATGACCACGTTCATAAAATCATTTAAAAGATGTTATAGGTTTTAAGAACAAGTAAACATACTTACATAGTTTTCATTTAAGATTTGTCATCCCCAAAACAAGATCAACCTCCTACGTTATTCGTATTTACGACATTCGATTTGGTATAAACATATTGATGCTTACATTTTATGTGAACTCTCGTACAGACGGAAACACCCAAATTCGTAACACAATATCTATTCTACATAGATATTTTTAGCTGATATACTCAGAACATTTAGGAGAAATTGAGTTTAATAATACTATAGATCTAAATGTGTGTAACTTCTTTTGTTGACACATTTGAAATGTTATTATTATTATTATTATTATTATTATTATTATTATTATTATTATTATTATTATTATTATTATTATTATTATTATTATTATGTGCGCATTAAACACTGTTAAATTTCATTTAAAAAGACCAACTGTCGACTTTCATATATAATATATATTTTTTTATTTAAATCTTGCAAAACCATGTACTAATTTACTAATAATATTTATGTCTTATCTTCATAGGTTGTGTTCACATTTTTATGTTTCAGTAAACTTAAGACCCGCTGTTAGTTAACATTGATTCTATTTGCGATTCTTACTTTCTTATACATGAAGGACAGATTGTTTATTTTGAGTTATAGATCGTAATATAGAATTAGAAAAGAGTCAATACTTAAAGTTCTATACAGTATGGATGAGCTGAGTTGTGAATGTGTACCGAGATTATGTCAGAATTTCAATGTATTAAAAAATATAATGAATTATTTTGTCAACATACACTTTTAGAAAACACACAATAAATAATATACATTTAACTTCTTAATTAATAATGTATATCATTTTTAAAATATTTATGAAAAATTATACATATAACATATATATCCATATATCACATTTGGTATACAAAAATACCAGGCGTATTTAATTATACATGCGGTTAGTTTTGAAACGTTCACTAATTACTTTATAGGGTTCAACAAACAACAATATGAATGCGGTTTTGATACACCGCGCCGAAACTTACTATTTATATCTATTAAAATATATTAAAAGAATAAAAACAAATTATTTAAATTCACAAAGACATTTGAAAGTCAGTAACAGAACCAAATATTAGTTTTTATTGATTGCAATTAATTACACATCAAAAATAAACTCTTTTAAACATAACTTTGACTGATTTTACTAATATAGTAAACCAACTTAATTATACAAGTTACAGTTAAAAAAAATTATGAAATTATGTATAGATAATTAAGTCAACCAAGTAATAGTAAGCGGTATTTCAGAAACAGTTGAGCTACAATACTGTGTGGTTCAAATAAAATTAATAGTTGCTTTGTTAGATGTAATTAAGATCATGCATGTGTTACCGTAAACTATGTAGAAGCTGGAAATTGAATATCAAAGTAAATCCAACAATACAGTACACGAGTTGCATCCAAGTTCGGCGCCGTCTAAGAGCGTGCCTTGATTACTGAGAGAGGGGTTAATTAAAACTGTACACGAAAACATTTGGTATACAATATCATATATTTCATATTGTCCAATATAAAACATTGGAATTGAGTGTCTCTTGACAGTACATCTTTAAATCCCAGATAAGTACTTGCATATAAAATTATATAAAGACGAAGATTTTTAGTATTTAGAAGTTTTTTTTATTATATCCTTGTTGCTAGGAAATAATATACATTTTTTAAACAAGTTTTAACTTATTAAAATAGAACCCTCGAGTCTTAAGCCTCTCTCTCTTTGGTTTCTCGTAGCAAAAGGTTTTTACTATTTAATACCTTCACGTTTATGAGACCACAGCAAGCTGAAACCTTAGGGGAGTTCTTGCTCTGAATGTCTGTTTCGCGGAATTTAACTAATCTAACTCCATATGAATTGTTGGATTGTTAAGCATGTTCAAATTAAAGTTGTATTTTTAATTAGATCTGTCGTAATAAGGCGCCTCTACAGGGGATGGAACTGTCGTTCTTCCTTTCTCAGTGTTAAATTAAATTAGAGGGTAGTTGCTCAAGTGTACCGTGTTAACATTAAATAGCGCGTATGAAGCTCATATAATCAATGTCAATACCGCTAGATAAAGACCAACTGTGGTAGTTCCTTGCAGTTAATATAACGCCAAGTTTAAGCGTAAAACTTGTTGTCAGGTTCTGAGAGTTTGTGTGTACACTCGCACGGTACCCGCGGCTTGTCTCTCAACATTGTTAATACTATCGAAGAGAAGTTTCGAACTTGTTCGTGTTTATATGATATTATTGCATGTAACTACTTCTTTTTCCTTGTTCAAGGATTTTAGTATTAGTCTAACCAGATGCGACAATGTTACTATTTACGGGTCGGATGACACGTGACCTCTGAAACTCGTTAAGAGCAGACTTAGATAAAACTTACTCTATGATCAAAGTTAACGATTATTACCAGATGTTAGTGATAGTAAAGCTGGGGTCGGTGTCACTTGCTCTCCACCGCATGTATGAGTCATGATCGATCAGTATTCGTTACTTATAAAATGTACTTATTTCTTATTAGTGTGACGAGCCAGATAATGTAACCATTGTACACACATTATACACACACATAGTGAATAATAAAGTAATGATATAGTTTGAACTATTTATTAAGCATTTATTCAAAGCCCGGACTATATTCAACCTTTAATATGCTCTTAAATACGAAAAATAGTATTAAAATAATTACAAAGTAATTTTATATATTTTCCTGCCAGTTGTCTGAAAATGCAACTTTATTTTGCTATTTATTATCATATCAAAATAGTTTTCAAAGTTTTCAATATACAATAGTTAGCTTAAATGAAGCTCGGGATAGCCCCGCGACGGGTAGTTACATCGCAATTTAACTTGACTCCCAGGCGACACTTAATATTGTAGCGTTAACCGAAATCGACCAAACTTTGTAAACAGTCAGGCTGAAAATTACATGTGCGATCAACAGACATGCACACGTTAATAATATAATATGGAATCAATAAGAAAACGATCATCCTGAAGTTTTTATTATGTGAATCAACTCCATCCATAAAAACGACACATTGCATAAACCTAACTGCTTAAGTGATTGACGAAGATTACATTCGATGACGGTGAGTGCATCGCCACGTTATCACTTTAACCGCATACTGCAATATTTTAAAAATATTTTTCTTTGAAAAACGTTAAACTTAAATCTGTATGTTTAATTTAACCTTAATTTAATCTCCGTGGTCAAATAATATATTGAATCGTTGGATCGCTACGATTACTATCTGTAAGTGTACAGGTTGTCTTTCAGGTTATCGTGTATAATCAATATAAGACCTATCGTTTTCATCGTCTGAATAAAAATTCTGAATGTGTTCAGGTTCATTACGTTACATACTTTGAACAATAAACAAAATAAAAAATATAGCGATTTTTATGATCATTGTAATCTTTTCGTTTTAAAATTCAATCTTACATTTATCTTATAGAACAAGACCTCTGAATATCGAGATTATTCGACATGGTCCCTTGTGGAAAATATTTCTACTACATGGCCATGATATTGCTGGACCCCCTGGTGATTTGTGGTACGGAGAATGATCTTACCCGTTGTTCTAGAAGTGCTCCATTGGGTTGAGGTCGAGTTTCAAACTGATCAATCTAATATACGGATACACAGACATAGAACAACGGATGTGACCAATGTCACAATTTATATCCCCGAGTAATTAGAACTTTCCCGTGTTCCGATATGCATCTCCTCAAAAACTTTACGTAGTCGGCTTCTTTCGTTTATTCATTTTCCCAAAACAAAGTGAAGAGTTCCTCGCAAGGAGTTATCGTGACACGCTCAGAGAAATTCATATGTCATCGAGGAATAATACGCGAGTGTCACACGATTGCTAACGAAGTTAAGTCTGGTGTATCCATGGCGACAGAGTTATTTAGGGTCACGATATTGGTGCCAAGTCCTCTGAACCGTCCAACAACTCACATTGCCTCTGTTACACTGTTGATTACTTTGAATATCGAAAATTAATAAATAATCTGACAATATAATTTTGTTTTTTAAAAAAAAAATTAATGTATTAAATAGAAAATATTATAACTAAATATATAAAGATTAACATATATTTTTTAAATTATTGTTGTGTATAAAAATAAACGAATAAAAATACAAATTTGATGCCTATATGTTTTTTTTTGTTTTTATATCTTCATCTATATATATTAAAGATTACACAGTATAACACATCTATAATTAATTACTTGATTACACTGAAAAGTAATTTAGCAGCAAAATTGTAATTAAATTTTGGACTAACTTTTCAGCTGGATCAGAATCAAATGAACATAACCTTTTTACCATTGTAATTATTTCAGTGCGTGAAAAGTTAAAATATCATTTACTATCAAAGTTAAGACGATTAATGAATCATGCTTTGCCATTTTGTGTTTTTATCATTAAACTAATATATAAAAAGAAATTAAATAAACGTATTTACCAGATTAAACAGTTACTATACCTTGCAGTATTTCTGCTCATTTAGTTGTGTATTTGAATTTGAACATTGCATATGCAATCAGAACAAGAACTAAAGAAAAAATTTGATTAGTTTCAGTGGCCACAGATATTATTATATTACGTTTGTTATCATATATTATTATGTTAACTTGGTTGGTTATCTCCTCATCACTCCGTCATGTAATTTAAACTAATACTAACTTACATCTGGTTTCTTAATTCAGATGGAGAAAAAAAATATTGGTACTAAATCTCGTGTTTTGCTTAGTTGATGGCGCGGTAGAAATCCAAACGCCACTCTTGAAATTGCTGACAAACAAAATTATTTTTAGTTTAAACCCTTCCACAATCCGGTAGTAAATCATAATGTATTAATTATTATTCTTTTCAAAAATATTATGTGTGCAAAATGATAAGAAAATCCTAATGGTCAGTTTGAAATCTGTTTCAGATATGTATAAAGTGAAGCAAACAATTGTTAAAGGAAATCCATTAGTCAACAAAGAATTCACAAAATGTTTCTCACCAGCTAACCTATTTTTGTATTGTCTCAATGCATTCAAGATAAGTAACTAAAGAAGAGATAAATGTCCCCAACTCAACAAGTGTGCGAAGCAAGGGGGAGGGGGAGGCTTAACAATGAAGCTATACAGCAAACAAGGAGGTAGAGGAGGTAGCAAAAACGCTCAACTATCGACTGAGTTGAGATTGTCTGCAAATACCGCTGCTGTAACAAAGAGCTCCACATCGTATATAATACTTTTGTTTTAAAATCGGATGAAAGTTGCATACATAAGTAAATTATATAGAATCCGTTATATAGCATTATTGGAAACAAAAAATAATAATATAGTAACATTTTGCTGCTAAACTGAAATGATTGGTAAATTTTTCGTCTACTGACATTATTCCTTAAACTCCTCTAATCTGTTTCCTGGCATCTGGAGGTCTTCAAATCATAAGTGAATCAAAGCATCTAATTCTATATCTTAGACAACGCCTTCTCTGAACATCGGGAGAGATATATCAATCGCCAAGGTACCACGTAAAAAATAGTAATGCAATACGCTTTCCAGTTTCAAAGTAAGAATGAAACATTAAAAAACTCTTGGAACATTTATTTGAATATAATAATAAAGAATAGGAACTAACTTGAACCGTTATTACAATTTGTGATGCAAAGCAGCTGCAATAACACACGCTGCAGTAAATCCGAGATGCAGATAAAACAAAATAAATATTGACGAGAACAGTGGTAATGGTAATAAACGAATATTAATGACGTCGGGACACAGCGGTGGTGGCGGTGCGCCAAGTCGGTGATCTGATTATTCTTTTACCGAAATTCGATTTAAAAACAATTTAAATTTGGGTCAAGGTTCGAAGTACGCTAGCTATGGGACGATATAAAGAATAAAACTTATATTAAAGTCGATTGATATTTTTTTTATATTAAGTAGATTATCAGATGATAACCATATTTTGTATTTATTTAATATTAATTAAGGGGACGAACAATCGAAGCTATTTTCAGAGTACATACAATTTGATCAATTTATCTGGTTTTTTACGCACGCATCGCGACAAAAGTAACGGATTAATATTAACTAAATTTCGTGTGATTATAGCTTATTTAAACGTTCAAAATAAAATATACTTTTTACTCTGGAACTTTCCCCATATTTGGCCTATAAAAACAATAAATCTTAAAATTTATTAATTATTATAATTTTGATAGAAACTAATATTAAAATATATAGAATAGTGTTTTCGCAATAGTCTGGATGCAAATACGTCCGTAACGGAAGCGGAGTGATGTACACCAAACGTTTCTATATTTACTGCGCGACCTCCATTACAGTTATATCATTGTTATCAGAAACCGTTATATGTTTTAACATTTACTAATGCTCATTATATAAATATATTGTATTATATCATTTACATACTATCTGTGGCCACGACTTCGTTCGCACGGAATACATTTTTGAAAATAAAAATAGCCTAAGTTACTCCTTATAACATAAGCTATCCGCCTGTGAATGTTTTGTTACATTCGATTCAGCCGTTTCAGAGATTAGCCGGACTTTCCCATAATATATTTTATCAAAATTGTTACATAATATAGTATTAAAAATTCCAAAAGTTACACAAGAGATAAATATATCTGGAATCGTCGACCGCAGTAAGAAGTATTCATTGTTACATCATAAATGTTAATACGTTTTCATTAAACTCAACAGACACTAAGAAGTGGGTGAAAAATTGACTTTTACAGCATGTTAACAAATGCGCTATTGGAACTTATTTATGAGTAATAACATAAAACAATCAACAGCTCCTAACCTTAAAAGTTATATGATATTTAAATATCAGACAGCAGTTTGTCATAACAGTTTAGTGCTGCAAATAGCTATCAAGATTATTATTTATTTTATCCTTACCGATGATATATGCTCGGCGGTGACATTTATATTTAGTTTTACGCAGGATAAGTAAATCGATGACAAGTACGAGTAGGTGTACCGTCATAAAAAGAAATATATAGCCATTACATAACCTGAATAGTTAGGAATACCTTTGGATGTATCTAATATGCTATTATAATATGCAGAATAGAATTATTTTTTTGTTTTTATTTCTCATCTGGCGTTGGCCGCGTGCCAAATAATCGATGCGTTTTGGCCAAATGCCAGGCCATATGTCGGACAAACAAAAAGAATAACCTGCGGTTCACCTAATAAGTGTGCAACACTTAATTTACGCGGACTGAACTACTTGTATGAAATTGATTTATGATTCTTCAAAGTACTTTAATAAACACACCAGTACGGAATATTTTAACTTATTATAAGATGCACTTCATTTATTTATCTTGCATTTATATGATAACTGGTTAATAATATAAAATATAAATACAATATCATTGTTTACCCTTTGAACATTTAACAATTAGGAAAAAAAAAACATCACGCAAACAATATTTCTTATTTGTTTTTTCTATTTGAGATTCCTAAACATATAAATAACACGCTATTTACATTACATATAATAAAGTAATAGTGTTCAAACGATAGAAGTAACAAATAAATGAAAGCTCATTTTCGCAAAAAAAAATCACAATTAAGTAGAGACGAGCAAAGAAAAATTCAGACGGTGTTGGGTAAGTATAAGACAATTAATTAAATCGCTTCTCAGCAATTAGACTGGTGACCGTTTACACAATTTATTACGGAGTTCTTGGCCGTGCTCCAACATAATAACACTAAACACAAAAAGAAATAATATATTTACAATAGGTTACCAAGTAAGATTATTGTATATGCTATATGTTAGTACATCTTAGTTTCATTTCTATCTTAAATAATGGGCGAAGCACAGTTTTTAGTATTTTCACCAAATGTGAAGTTAAAATAACTATATCCGTGAGACGGCGTGACACCTGTCTCTTCAAAGGACGTCCGTCACGTTGATACGTGGATGAACAGATAGCTGTCATTTGCAAAATTAAGCTGACCTCTTCTAAATCTCACATACTCCTTTGTTGTTTCTTCGTCGTCGCTTAAAGATAAAATCGTTTGTGTTAAATTATTATTTTTCTAAAATGAATTATCTTAATGTTAATTTCGATCAATAGAATACAGAATAAAACTGAGATAGTTATTTATACCTCTGACGATGATGGATCAGTTTACTAAATAGTTTTTATATTCTATATATTAATGTAGTAAATTTAGATATAGTATGAGAAGTTCATATTATTGTTTAATTTTGCTCGTAACTTCTACGTTTAACATTACAACAAATAATATAAATATATTCAAAATATTAATTGTCGTTTTAACAAACTTTAGAAAGAGAAATAGAGGATTCGTTTGAGATCCCATTAAACGAGCCTCATTCTTATTAAATCTCCTTGTTTACAATAAAAAAAGAACCTATTTGAAGATCGATGTTTGTGTGAAATTGTACACCAAAAACTGAATTTTGTCGTGTTAATACATATAAGAATCATACTAACATGATTTTGTAATATTTTTTAAGTCCAGAAAATCAGTATTGAAATGGATTTATTTTTTTATATATCAACGGGATACATATTTATAGTATAAAATTATTTCTGACGGTGTCCAAAACCTAAGAAGTTGTTTTAATGATAAAAAATGTCTTGTGTGATAAATATGTAAAAGCAAGTTGATATTCAAAAGTAATTTAATATTAAAAGTTATACTTCAAATTTTATCTTTTTTGTCTTCATCAATACCCGTCTTGGATAGATTGAGTCGTATATTTTAATTTCTTGATGAATTTTAAATAAAGTTATGAAATAAAATTATATAGAACATACAACACACCCCCAAACACATACACAGAGACAAACACACGAACACACTCCTATAAATTATAGACGAGACATACCATAGATTAACTGCAGATCAATATCAAAATAGATTCAATCTGATACAAACACATGTGCCACGCTGTCACGCGCAATGACAGTAAAGAAACGGTCCCGCTTACAGCTTACAGCCGTCTGCGGATTTGGGCAACTGTGCCAAGGGTTCCGGGTTCTAGCGGGACCAAGGTACTAGTACACATCACTGGTAGAGTACAAGCGTCTGCACTTTTTGTATCTAATTTGAATCTCGTGTTTATAATAGAATCTATACGCTTGTTGCTAACTGAAACAATTACGAGAGACTGTAGTCACACTCGTAAGAACTGATTACAGTGTTTTGATATTTAGCTTTTTTTTACCAATAATTATAATTAAAGCACCCTGTTTGAGAATTGAAAACTATTTTATCCGAAATAAATTGATTGTCATAGAATAAATACGTTCACTAAAACCTTTGATAAAAAACATTTTATTGTTATAAAAGCAGACCGCAGCTGCCACAATTATTTATTCGCCTCTGACACCAGTCTATTAGTCCGGATTATTTTAATTGTTATCAGTCACCTCTGCCGTTGTCTCAAATATTTAATATAATGTTGTATATAAAATGTTACGGACGATAAAAGCTTTCTTATTCTAGGTGTGTAATTAAAGACATTTTTTTCTTCTTTAATACGGTAAATATATTAAAAAGAAAATTTATTTTTGAATTAGGTATGCGGTACTGTCAAAATTAATATTGTTAGACAATTAACATATTTAATATAGTATATAGAGAATATATTTCTGTTTATGGAGAATCATATAAATTTAAAGACCGGCAACGATTGGACTAAAAAGTAATTATTGGTTTAAACTTAATTTTCAATTAAGTTTTGTATCTCTTATAATTATTATCGCTAATAGAAAGGACACATTTTTAGTAAATATAAGTTTGTTGTCATTATATCCCTCGATGATCATTTTAATGCAGGTAGTTGGTAATTTGGAAAATTTTGATAGTCATATCTTTTCTGCCGATATTGCTTCTAGGAAGAAATTTCAATTGCGTATCGAATGTATATTATTAGCAATACTTGTATAGGATTCCAAAGTATTGCAGATGTTATTGAACATTATAACTCAAATAAGATTCAATAATAATTCTTGTATCAAGACTAATTACTATACAAATTACTATTTATTCCAAATTAAAAGTGTAGATATTAAAAAAAACTTTAAAGAAAAGTTCGGGATAACTCAAACGGTCTTATGTAAAACGCCTTGTCGACTTTCAATTAAAAAGTTAGTGGTAGGTACTAACGCATCATATCATATTTTAAATTATTGTGAGCAAGTTACATAAGTTTTATAAAAAAACATTTATATTTTTTTTTACTTAATAAGAAAAAAAATTGGTATAAATTAGAAATTCTTACCTCGTGGGAAATTTTGAAATACGTAGACTCAGTGCACGTATAGTGAAATTTACCTGAAATAAAAAAAAACTATTAATATACGACTATGTAGTCTCGATGCATTACATTAGTGAAATATAATTAAATCTAGAATTACTATAGGGACTAAAACAACCAGACCACTAATTCTTGTTTGCTTCCAAAATTGTTTAGAGACCATGAGATGAGAGAGATGTCTATTACCTTTAGATCTGAGAAGAGAAATCAAAGTATAAGAATTCTTTGCTACAAAAATTGTATTGAAGGACGTTATTTCATTATAAGTTTTAAAAATAATATAAGTTTAAAGCTAATGGCAGGGGAAAAGAACACAGTCACTAAAGGTGGTTTAGACTTAGTAATACTTTTCGGTTGAATTGGCAGCTTGGCAGCTTACATTCTTAAACTTTATTACGTAACGTATTTTTAAAATAACCAGCATAAAATTTGCACTTTCAATATTGAGTTAGTAATAAACGTGTCACACACACAGACAGACGCCCAGTTACCACCGAGCTTACGTTGTCGAGGTTAATATTGACATAATAAATAGATTATAATAGAATAACAAATTCAACGGCTGCTCAGCAGCAGAAGGAAGGATATTAATTCGTAGTGCTCTATCTTAATCTGCTCGGTCTGACTATTGACAGCTAATTGACGGTAGATATATTGGCAGTACTAACAAAATGTCAAGAGGCAGTATTTATTTTTACTTTACAATAGATTACACTAAACAATTATACGAGTCTAATTTATGAGTTGATATTAAGCAACACTATAATTAAAGGTCAATTAATAAAATGAAATCTAAAAACATACGATATCATTCGATAGTTGCTCTTCGAAAGAAAACTTTTTTGGATGGAATTCAAGTTGTAGCTTAGATTTCGAGGAAAACACAGTATCTTGCCGATGCAATGTTAAACCAAGCTTGTCGAATTCAAGAAAATAGAACATTTGAAAAGAATAAATTGAGGGAACTTTTCTGTTGGCTTGAAAATTTATAAAAGACGATTCATATAGTATATCTTCGGTTTATGTGAAAATCTATATTATATTTTCGAATTAAACAAAAAGCATCGGCCAAAATTAAACACAGATGTTCTATAAAAATTAGAGCTGGTATCAATCAGACGCGTTCCGATACATCCGTAACATTGCTTCTAATGTCCGTCTAATTACTCACGCCTTCCGTAACAATGGACACGATTGGTGGTTCGGACAATAAGCCGCCCACTTTAAAAATGTCAACCCACCCACAAACCTCTGCCAACACGTAATGGCAAACGGCCAACCATTTGTAAACCAAGATTAAACGCTAAATGAAAGCATTAAACACGTGTAGGACAATGATGACAGACGCTGCTGATCAAGAAATTAAATCTCTTGTTTTAAAACAATTTACGTTACTTAATAAAATAATATAGTTTTAAAGGAAGCCAACGCAAAAAATATATTTAAAGTGTACGTATATTAAAATGGGACAATTATATGTTTCTCCGTCACCTTTATCGGCACTCTACTCATCATAAACAATAATACGCACACAGGCATCCAGCAATCACTGTAAAATATAATTCACAATTAATGAAATTTAATATAACAATCGAACTTAATTTTCAATATCCTAGATATAAATATATTTAAATAAGATAGTAATAAAGCGGTAAGTTGATAATATAATCTGTCGCTATCATCAGTCAGGTGGTAAGTCTCTGCAACAGGTGACCATCTGGCCACAAGCCAGTATCGAAATACTCAAGTTGCGGGAATCGTACCTGGATGTAATGTTTCGGAAGTAACCGTTTCAGGAATTTAGTTTAGTTTAGAAAAGACTTTTAACTATTCGTTTGAACTTTCGAATCGGTAGTTTGATATATTTTTAACGAAATTATGATGAGAATTAAGAAACAGATTATTCAGATCAAAATAAATACCTATACCACCTATTACATTTAAAGACATTAATACAAAAAATTTAAAGGAGCGACACATTAGTCAAATAGTGTTTTATATTCCAACTATGCTTCACATTATCCTACGAACCTTGTATAAAATAATAGTTGGGAGAATTTCATTATTTAATTAATATAAAATTTAAGTCTAAAAATAGAAATTAATTATAACAACAAAAACATTACCTATTTTAATATAATGCTATCAATTCCCGAACATTTATCTTTCACCGACTCGTTACTTGATCGACGGCCTTACAGTAACGGTCTGTTAGAACTATTAAGAAAGCCATTAGCTCAATCAAATATCCAAGATAGCGACGATTTTGAGTACGATGTGTATTTTGAGAGTGTACGTAATATATTTACTTAAGAAGACTCAGAAGCCTTATATTAAAATTATTTTTGAAGTGTTTTTGATGTGAACATTATACCTTCCTACGCGAAAATAATATCATATTTTATACAGAATTACATAATATACGCTAATAGGCACATATTTTCTTCTCCTACATATTTCTCGTCAGTATACTAATATGATAATTCTTTTATACTCGCAAAGTAACTAAAATATAAAAGTTTTTTTTCTTTTATAGCCCAAGTTTTAGACAAGCCTCACTATAAACTGGGTTGGTCCCTCATGTAGCATGTATAGAGTGTGATTGTCCAATAAAAGGAAATTAGTTTAAGTGTCCGTAGCCAAGGATAACGATCCTTAAAACTAACTTAGACCCCGAATACATATAACAAAACATTATTTATTCTTTTAGTTTTGTACTTGGCCGCATTACTTATTATATCCATGTTATACTTAATCCTTTGATGCATAATATAAACTTAATACGTACAGTGATTTATTTGTACTTCAATATTGATATTAACTTGTATAGAGTCGTCAAAGGCTGATGCGGGTCTTGTTGTTCTAGTGGTGTCTACATGAGTTTATAATATATTTGTATAATTGGCGGTTAATATGTTATGAGAATTCATTTATATGTAAATTATTACAATTGCACATTTATGTCAAACACCGAGCGATTACTCGATTACTTAAGTAATGGATGGATTATATTTACGAATTAATAGTAATTATCGATAAATAGTGTTTCAAACTTTTTGAGTTGTGTTGAGGAATATAAATTCTAAATATCTTTTAAATATGTGGTTTCCAAAGCTAAGCGATAAGATTCCCAAAAAATTATAACGATTCTTTTAGGTAATAAATGAGTAACTCAAGTTCGATTATTATCTATAAGCGTACCTACTGCTCCGTTGTATACAACCAATATAATCCCATTAATCGGGTTAGAAGCTGAAGTGACTTACACATGAAACACATTTAAGTAGAAAACAAAATAAGTAAACAGAAGTGAGAGAAACTAATGACCGCCTACTCTTAATGGACAAAGTTTTTCGGCCACAAATCCTAGTCCAGTGGAGAGACTTAGATAACTCTCACCTTACACTATGGTGTAAGAAATGGGCGTTGAGGTTGAAAAATCTTATCTTATCTTATTTTACGTTATCTATGGGACTGTTACAATGTTTCTTAATTTGCGTAAACTTTGTGTAGGTTTATTTTATTACAGTATTTTTAAGTGATTAAATTTATATTAATTTCTATCTTTATCTTATCTTTATATTTTTTTTCACATCTCACTAAATTCCCTTCTTTCACCAAATAACTAAATTTACTAAACTATAAAAGTTATCAAGTGAACAATATTAGAATTTATACAAATAGAAATCTTGTTCTCACAAGACCACAAGTTAATTTTAAATTTTGTAATTTAAATCTCTAATCAACCACAGCAGCGGTTACACGTAAGCCACTAACACGTCTATAAATTGAACTAGTCCCTCGATTCTAAATTAAATCGCACCATATTGAATATTAGTTACATGTAATTATAATTATCATTTAGAATTAATGTTTCAAGCAATATCATAACCATTTAGATAATAACATGCCTTTTGTGGAAGCTATTACTTTTATTGTCATTGCTGAGGCTGAAGGTCACAGTAAGATCACAATAAACATGTTTACATGATCTCGCTAATTACACAAATGTAAGTCGATATTCTTATAATTGAAGGGCTCTGTTTCGTCTTATTTAATACTTTTTATTGTTTCAGATTACCTCGAGGGAAACCCAATTTTTTGGTTTAAACCAAAAATAAAAGATAATTTTTTAATTATTCCAAAACTTTTTCTATGTTGTGGATTTATATCCAGATATATTCAAATTAAATTAATTTATATTATTAAATGATAATGTAATTAGTTAATGCAAATAACCCATACCAAATCTAGTACTTACTTAACAGATGTCATCTCAAAAGCGAATGCAAAATGTTTGCCTCATGTGATCCGATGAACGTTTTATTTAAAATCAACGACATTTTATACAAAGCTTTATTCGCATTCATTACTTTCCGGATCACTGGTTATGAATCTCCGAGTGCGTGTAACGATGCAATAATCCATTGTTTATCTCACTTTCACAATCCTCAGCGCCGTGCAGCCAATAATGAATTCACGAAATATATATTCATAGAAAAAATAACGGTTTTCATTTATTATAAATTTTATTTGAGTTTTATATTCAGGTAATAGCTAATTGGAAACTAATAAACCAGATAGTTATTAAAACCCAACCATTTATTATTAAGTCATCCTCAAAACGGGATAGAGGAGGATATTTTTCAATTTGCCTAATTGAATTGGACGATGGGTGCGGAGTTCAATTTAAAAGCGCAGGTGACTGGAGCTCGGTCGATCCAGACATCGATCGATTGAGCCTAGCCGTTTGGTCTACACTTAAATCATCTACCCCACCCCCACCCCCACCAGTCAAAATATTATACACAATTTTTAATTAATAGTTTAAAGCTTTATTAGGGACGGTGGGTAAAAATTACTACATAGTGAAATATATAACTATATTTGTAAATATCAGTGCCTTTGTTATTTTTAAGACATGGTTTAAGAAATAGCTATCGACGGTTTAATTTCAATTTATTAAATCTTAAAACACGTCTTAAAAGATGAAGTTTCAAACAAAGCCCGCTAAGTGTGACTGCAGAAGAATGGTACTAACAACTAATACCTTTTAATACTCTCATTGCTACAAAATGAATATTTACGACTCAACGTTTTCAGACTATTATTCTCTGCTAACTCAAAAACAAATAGCACTCTGGAAATGTTCCATTTTATAATTTTATTACAGATTTCTGCGTCTTTTGTGTTTATTTTGCAATCACTGCTATTGGAAAGGACAGACCGTTTTATGTGTCATTTATATGCAAATGAAAAAAAAAATGTGTGACCGCTTTTCTATTAACGACGCATCGGGGATTCCCCCGCAGGCCGGCTGGCTGTTCGAAAATCATTTATTTTAATGGATTTTTTAGGTTCTACTAAAATCAAACGCAGTAGATGAAAGTGGCTAAAAAAATTGTTACAAAATATATTCAATGATTGTTGGTGATTGATGGATAAAGTGAAATTTGTCTGTTGTAGATTTTAACAAAATAATAAAAAAGACAATACATACAATGAAAATTATCACTTCTTATCGCTATTTCATACAATTAACATAAAAATACACTGTTATTACTTCAATTGATCTGTTTTATTTCGACTTCACAATACGTATATTAAAATAATACAATAAATAATATCAAAGCATTAAATAATTTTAACAAAATCATTCACAATCATATTTTCAATATTAATTTTTAATTGATTATAGTAAATTAATAGTAATTCTTGTGTAATAGAAACCTATACATATGTCATTGATAAGGTATTTCTGATCGCTACTAATATTGTGCACGGGAAGTTGTTTGTCAACGCGTTCATTTTAGTTCCTCCCTTCCGTTCTAGAGGCGATATCTGAATTTTTATGAGTTCTTGAAATTATTTTGTTTGCCGCGACATCAAAGAGTATCTTTTTTAGTATATATTGATAGTAATTATAAATAAAATTGTTGAAATGATAAATCGTCGATCTTTCCGGTTCCGGTTTTTAAGGTTAACGTTGTTTTCGGTTATAGTTTAATATATGTATATATAACTGTCTGTGTGTTTTAAAACATTTCATCGCGGTAATCCAAAGATTGTAATACATTTTACATTTCAATAGGAACAGGTAGATAATTGTAAGTGCAGCTTTAAGAATATACATTATTTAAAAGTTATTGTTTATATCAGGTACCTTTCTGTCTGTTGTCTGTAGTTTATGAGAAATACTCATGGATCATGAATCAATGAGCAATCATTGATTTACTCCTGTAATATATTTGCTATTAGGGTATCGTAATCTTTTTATAAGGTTTTATATAATATGTAAAATTTGATGAAATACCCCCAATATAGCAAATACAAAATATATTAGAATATATATGACAGCCCAAACTAAATATTGTTAATATTTTCCACAAAGACTAATTTTTTTATCTGATCGACTAAGAAAGTTACAATTTAAGAATTATTGTTATTTTATCAAATTACAATTTTATTGTAGAACTTTAGATATAAGTTTAAGAATAGTATTTTTGATAGGACATATATAAATCATTAAAAAATATCTTTATTTTAGACTTATTATGAATAGTAAACGACTAAATTAAGTAAAAATGAAAAGAATACATCAATATCGACTTATAATTTATTATATATATAACCTTGATAAAGGGTTCGTTGACTTATGTAGGCGTATTTTCTGGAATGTTCCCAAATAACTAAAATTACCGTGTTTATAAATTACAAGCTTAATTATATCCCTGGAATTATTAATTGTGAGAACTGTAGTCCATAAACGTTACGCTAAATTGTTAAAATATAGGATGAAATTTATGTTTATATTCGATGTAAATAAGTATATTGTTCATCGCTTGTAAATCCAATGAGAAAGGTGCTGATGTATTTTCTTAAGAAAAAAGACTTTGAAGATTTGTAATAATACAAAGATGGTCGAAATGTAAAAGCATTGCTTGAGCGCTTTCAAGAATACGCTATTGACAAAACAGATGAGAAGTAGTGGAAACATCTTCCAGCGAGCTATCTCATTAACTTGATTATGTACCACCTTGAAACAGTTACAGTCCAATATTCAAAGACATCTTTAAGAAAACGAAGCTTTATTATTCAGGAGCTAAAGAACATATTCGATTGCATGACGACTATAATTCAGGTTGTCCCGACGTTCTACTTTAGGGGAAAAAATGTAGAGGCAACCGCTGAACGTGACGTTAGGGGTTCGTTTGGGACGGGCGGTGGTGGAATATTGTGATATTTTATGTTCAATAAATGCACAGGGTTTCAGTCGAGAGAATAAGGGTTTTCTCTTCTGAAACCAGCGACGAGGAACGGTTTAAGTTACAACACGACACTTCACAACTAAATAATACACTTCAATGATTTTCGTCTGTCCTTTGCGATATTTCTACCGACTAGTTCCGTGTGTTTCGGTAGACTTGATTTCTTATTAAATTTCAATGTTCCCCTTTGATATATAAACATAATACAAAAGTAAAGCAATATAATTTTTAAAAGGACAAATCGTTTCAATTCATAAAAATGTCAAACCGTAATATCCCTTAGTGTATTACAAATAAATGTCCACATATAAAACACACCGCAGTATTGCCGTATTACTCTATTACACCAGTCTCCCGGATTTCGTTTCTAAGCTCTCAGAAAGCACACAATTTACCTAGCAGCTTTAAATTTGCATACCGAGAGCAACGGAACTTAGATTTAGAATTTTCCAGGGAGTATTCTATATCATGCACTGTGTACGGTAGAAATGGTCACAATATATCCACATAGTGTTAATTACTTTAACGCGAAGCCAAGGTACAATTACTTTATTCCAAATGTAGTAAAGAGGTGGTGTCATAAATCTAGTTAAATAGTAGTTGTATATTACTTTGATTGCCAATGTTATATCTACCATAATAGCAACAGAATAAAGAGCAGAATTTATAACTACAGAATGTGTTTAGTACATTCAAATATGATATTAATCTCTATAGTCTATATTATTATATTTCACCAGAATACCTTTGCCGGTACCAATTCGATATAATATTTATGTTAAATAAATATACGAGTACATCAATTAAATGAACGCAATGTAAATCCGTTAGCTTTAAAGTTATGTTTTGTTTCAGTGGTGTTCGATATCTTTTAAGATACCTATTTATCATTTGTTTCAGATCGTGTAATTGTAAATGTTTAACATGGAATAATTTTGTGGTTTCATTTTATTTATTTATGTTATATTTTCCACTTTGAATCACTTCCAGTGACCAATTATGTTTAATCGACAAATAAAAGTTGTAACTCGTAAATAATTTCAGACGAGCAAAATAAAATTATATAAAATCTGAAAACTGAGTGGTTAGACATAAGGCTCGAAGTTCACTCAGAAGATGGCCGATTGGAAGTTTTTAAGTTTTTTACATTTTTCCTGAACCGATTTATAGTTTTCTTATACTTTGTTCGGAATTTTATTATAAGTTTTAATCTTTGCATTTCGAAACGTCTACGATTTCAAATAATATTTATATCCGTTGAGAATCGTTTTTCTAATTTAAATATAAAAAGATACAAAAGTAAACACGCTACTAGTTATGTTTATCTTCGATTCTAATGACAGCTCATTCTGAAGATCATGTCCGCCGGTAGTTATTGTTGTGCAATACTTTAATAGAAAACTTTGGATCTTTCTTCTTACATTCGGGGAGAACCGGCTTCACTAGATTTATGAGATACGTGTGTGAATTTTAAAGCAACCGGACAATACAAGCTCACAGGTCTCCCTCACCACTCTCCACTACAATATAATAACAATAATGGATATTATCTTCTTATGAAGTTTTAATAACAGTACCTGAAGTTTTCTGTGACGTCTATTTTTAAGATGTATAACCTATGGATTGACAAGAAATAGTCTAAACAACTCGAGACATATGTTATAGAAGAAATGAACTAATAATATTTTTATTTTTGAACTCAGCGCGTTTCTCAATTTAGTGATTAGAGAACAGCCACCTGACGAGCACCAATAATAGAATTTAGAGGTACCTAAGTTTAAAGTATTAATATAAAAGGATTAAATCTTTTAGCTTATAGACATGATTACACAAATTGACCAAAAAAAATTACCTAAAAAATTGTTTTTTATTAACAGCGCATTACAGAGTAGTTAATAAAGTTTCTAATTACAAATACTGTCTATATTTATTTCAATTACTTTTACGTATTTTATATAAATGACATTCCTTTTGTGTATGGATAAATTTAAATTAGAAAGAACATTTTCATAAATATCTTTTAAATGTAACTTAACAAAAGTTTTGTGAATTCTTCAAACGGTTACGACGGTATCGTACCAAATACCTACTTATAGAATTAACAAGAGCATTACGAATTATGTAAATTTTACAAAAAAATGGGTTTCCGCGAGCGTCCACAACTTTTAATTGTTGTTTCGAAAATATTAAATTGCTTTTGAGTTCGTTCCTTGTATTGTCAAAGTTTTAACAAACGTAATACTTTTCTAATGTTGTTTTTTTTAAATAAAGCAAGAGGAACACGATTCAGAATATTTAAATATAATTTTAACCTTACTTATACTTTTTTATTATTACTTTTGAGGCACTACTCATATTATATTTTTTTAAATTCAGTAATACTGTCAATGGTGTCACAAATTTCAATTAAGTTACGCACTACCCGAAAGTAAATACAATCAGAAGCCTGAATCTTTTATCACAGAAAACATTTCGAATATATTGTGGCACTTAGCACTAAATTCACTATAATAAGGTTTTAGCAAACTTTAAAGCTAAAATTTGGTGGCATAAATTAAATGTTCAGAAAAATTAAAGCGTAAAATTTTCATTTTTGGTTTAAACCCATTTTGTCTTACCAATAAGCTATTTGAAGGATAATATATTCAAATATATCCGTATTTTAATGATTTCCTCATGTTTTTTACAATTTAATTCATTTAAGTTTCAATAACAAAATAATTAAATTATATTATACATTGGAAGAGATATCTCAGAACTCATGAATCTTTTCTAATATTGTATATTCCGTCCTTCGCTTTCCTTCGGGAGATGTTCTGTAAAATTACATATTGTGCAACGAGTAACTTAACTATAAAGTTATAAACATATAAGAAACTTTCATTCCGTACAAATAAAATGTGAGCGATTACAAAGTTCAACATACTCACAGGAGACCATTTCAAGAGGAATCCTTAGTAATGCAATTTCGTAGGTTGAATAACTTTTTGTTAGTCTTGGATCTTTTTCTAGATACAAAAGCTTTTATGTTACGGCCTGAAAGCGTTATATGAAAAGATAGATTGCTTTTTAATGATTTCGGAACTTAAAAAAAAATCATTAAAAATACAGGTTGTTTACAAGTTTACAAATTTAGAGCACTACAATTTTTTAGAATTAAAAAGTGAAAGTAAATATTAAAAAAAAGATTTTTTCCAAGTATACATTTTCTGTGAATGCAGGTCAGTGTTTACATACATACATACTTACATACAACGTTTAAAGTGAAGTATTGTCTTCGATAGAAAAACACAGTGTTGTTAAATTTAATATACAAGTTCTACAACTAAATTCCACTGATACTACGCGATCCTAGAACCATTAAAGCGATATTGTTTCAGGGTTGGTTCTAGGAGGTCTTCGGTTTGTTAACTTAAGGGAGTATTTCTAAGTGTTCAATATTTGAATTACATCAGAGTTTTTAAAATTATTTAAAATATTGTATAATTATAATTACAATTATTTTATAGTATAATAATAAAATTATTTTTAATATACATTTCTCTTGTCACAGATGAAGTTAATCCGAGTGTTATACGAATTACGCAGTTAATACACATAGTATTGAAAGTAATGATTGTTTGAATATCACGAATTATTAACTTAATAAATATTTCTAAGTAATTATTCGCACTTTAATTAATATTATTGAGCGACACGCACTTTAGACATTAGATGTTTAATTAATTGATTAAATATGTTCAAAACAATTTAATTTGAAATTCTAACACGACCGAATTAAGTAAATGATGAATTTAATGTGAACAGACAGACATTACACAGTACCAATGGATTATAACCGTTGCCATGTTTTGAAAGCTAATGTAACTTTGAGTGCTTGAATACTTACAAGTTCATTTCGTAGTACGAAAGATAAACATATTGAAGAAACATACATTATGCCTAAACTTAACAGATTGTTTGTACGACATATATAACCTTCAAATATTAATTTAAATATTTTTTTAATATTGAATTTAATACGAAAAATAATAATTTTATCATCGGAATTCTAATATGATTTAAGTTAAAAGTACTCAACTACAGTATCATCCATGTTTCAACTCTCATAAAGTATAAATTCGAGAGCTAGCTTTCGATATTAAAATGCTGATAATCGAAAAAAGATTTCATTTCCAAATATAAATTCGCTGTTTAAATTTAACGAACAATTTGAACGATGAATAATGTAGAAATACCCGCAACAAAAACTTATTACCGGCTACCGTGAAATTAAATTTACAATTGATTTTAAAATCGGAGTACGTAAAAGTTTATTTTAAAATTAATTAAGAGGCACACACACGTTAAAAATATTACATGGACTGGTTGACATGCTCTTAGACTTTTACTAGGCACACTCGTACAATATCACAAATGGGCCACAAATTTATTATACATTATTTTTAGAGAAAAGTTTATAAATCAATCCTACTAATATACAAATTTTTTATCGCTTAAATTTATCCAGGTTTATATCTTTATTGTGTACATTCCTTAATGCTATGGACCATGCTTACGTTTACTATTTAAGCCAAGGATATTATGTATAAAGGACACAAAATGGAAATAATGGTACATAAATAAAATATGAGATTATAAACCTCATCGATAATTAAAATGGTTTCAAAATTATTTACAATATCACATTTCACAATCCAATTTAATAGATATTTTATATATATAACGAGCGACGGATGAAAGGTACTTCGAGCCTAATAAAAATCAGAAACAAAGCTTGTGAGTGTAGCTTTTAGGGGCATAAAAGAGCAACGTGTTGATCCGCGCTTATCTGTCAATAAATAAGCTTTTACTCGTTGTTGCTAAGCTGACACGCGGTATATCTAAATTCCTATAACACGAGCGCCTTAAACTACACCATCCGCCCTATCATTTATAATATTAATTCAACAGTTATTACTTAAGCTGAAATATTTCATTATACAACTTCGATTTGTAAGTTTCGGAAAACAAATACAAAAAACTTAAATCTATTATCCTAATATAAATAACTTTCTCATTAACATCCTCTCAAATCCTTCTTCAAAATACTTGAAAGTAATTTACCTACCTCGCTGTTTATCAGTTAGTCTCGAAGCGTGACACGTTATCACGACAAACCAACAACACGCCACGCGAGGTCGATAGGCCGGCAGTTCGCGTGCGTCGGTGCCGACGGCGAGACAGAAACTGGGCGGGCGGGGTGTTTACAGGACAACGAATTTCAAGTGACAAAAATGCTGCTTTGATTCCTTATATTTAGGTGGAAGGCGTGACAGATGCTGTATTATTAAACTCATTGTAGTAGGCGCTGTGTCGTTTCATACTCATTCTGAAAATCCTATGTCTTGAATAATAATATAATTGTTATTAAAACTAAAAAATAAACATTAAAAACATACGTGGCACTTATGATTTTAAATATGAATACACAGCAGAAAAGACCTTCAAAAAAATTACAGGATTTGTAGTCTAGGGTGAAAAATTGCCCACATCGTGTAACCGCGAACGGTCAGCTATCACGCCTTGGATCAACAACTAAACCATCGTATATATTAAAAAACGGTCAGTACTCTAGATTATCTAATAAAGGGATATCAGTCGACAAAAGTTCGCGTAATTAGAGTTATTTGCTTTAAATTTTGTTTTTTTTTTTTTGCTTAATTGTACTTACATGGTCTAAGATAAATCTTTTATGGATATAATTTTGGATACTGTTAAAATATAATAATTCACTAACTGGTGGATTCTTTGGAATAAATCAGTAAAATTATTTGTCAGAACTATGCAGGTTTGATTCCATCACGTTATTAAGGAGTCAGAAAGTTTAACAAAGGATTTTTCTTGTCAAAGAATTAGTTTTACTTTATTACAACCTTCGAAAGCCGGATATAAGAATAATTATATTCTTGAAATATAAAATGTTATTTTAGTGTGTTGTTCAAGTTTTGTATTTGCGTTATTCAGTAATTAGAGGATTGAAATGAATAATTGTTTTCGATGTTTATTCAAATTACTTCGTAGGTAATTTTAATGATTACTAGCCTATATGATAAAAACATAAAAAATGTTAACTAATCCATTCATTTATGTGTTATTTTAAAACAACAGTTAAATGAACATCTGTGCAGTTACCGAGATGAGACGAAAAAGCAAACTGTATGTAAGTGTTATAAATAAAAAGCTTTTATCACTAAGCTAAGTTAGGCTTAATAACGAATAATGTCTATACAGCGTCAATTAATTTAAATAAATTGGCTTACGTTTTGACCGTGTAATTGATATGGATTGTTCTGACCAATTTTGTATTATTATATCCAACGTTTCACTCCAATGACAACAGAGTATAGAAAAATGAGGCAATTTATACAACAACTTAGTTAATTTCATAATTAATACTCCTAACTAAACCATTTTCAAAGATTTTTTTTCCATCTACTACTAGGATGTGGAACAAACTCCCTTCAGTGGTATTTCCGGATCGATACGGCATGAGATCCTTCAAAGAAGGCATGTACTCCAATCTCAAGGGTCGGAAACGTTCTTCCAATACCCCGGATGTTGCAAGAGATCGTGGGCGGCAGTGACCACTTGTCATCTGTGACCCGCGCGCTCTTCTGCCCTCCTCTTCCATGAAAAAAAAAACTTAATCCTACTTAATTTCTGTATGTACATGTTTACGACAAAACTGTATGACTTCTTTGTCAAATATTTTTTAGTTACCTATGCACTTTTTTAAGAGCGACGGCGACGGCCTTTCTGTGTCAAAAACCTGAAAACTACTTGTGTTGATATGTTTTTCATTCTCTATAAATGTATAATTAAAAAATAATTCTACAATATCGACTTACTTAATATTGTAAACCAATAAACTAATAAATAGTTCATCCAATGGAAAGCGAACATTGTGGTCTATGGACTCTCTAACAAAAACAAAAATTGCGTTGCCATTCTTAAAGAAAACACTGGAATAAAGAGGACTAGGACACAGGTATAATTCTAGTTCTCTCACCATATGAAACACATAATTACAATACGACGGACTGTAGTACATTGGTCTAGTAAGCCCGAACATGAGCTGCAGTTCCTTAACTTAAGCCTGGCTATATTCAAGGCATCAGGGGCGGGTGGCAAAGCGATCCCATTATGACCACTAAGGCAATAAGGGTAACCACTATAAGGCAACGGTTGATTTTTGTGGTTTGCCTTTAAAAAGACGGTGCCTTCTATGTCGCCGGTTACTATGTAGTCCCACATAAACTTTTGTCCCTTAAGTACATATAAAGGTATTTGCAACCTTATTATAAAATAAATGAAATTAAAATACATTTTAATAAAAACCAGGAGGTTTTCTCAATTTTTTAAATAATGTTCATGAGTGTGTTTGAGATGGTGAATTGTTATTTTTGGTAATCGTTTATATACAGGTCGTAATACGTTCGATACATTTGAATAATTTTTATCTAGACACGGTCTAAGAATATTGATGTTGATATCATCGAGCACGCAATTCAGAAATGAAATTTGACGAATAACCACAATTATTCGTCCGCGAAACCTTTATTACTTTTGGACTGTAATTAAAAAGTCAAACAATTGTTTTAGAATTAATTGATGACCAACGGAGTGAAAATAAAACTGGCGTAATTTAATACAATTGTGAATATTTTTTCTTTATTCGATTCAAAATATTTAATACAACAGATACATTTCAATATACAATTAATATTTTGATAATATAGAAGCCAGTACTTTATTTATAGTTATTTAACTTACTACCTATAAATAGTTCACTAAATAACTAATAAAACAACAAATTCAGAAATAGTTGTTTAAAGATATTAAAACTAAATCGTCTAACAGGCAGATAGTATCGGACGCTCGAGGTCAGTTCAAAGGGCTATTGGCTCCATCAGATGATAAAGCTTTCATGAATATTGCGCGTTGCAGATAGAGCACGGAGCCTATTCAAATTTTGCTGACATTTTTAAAGACATTAGCAAAAAAATGTTTTAAAATATATCTCAATTATATTATCAATAAGTAATATGTAATATTGACAATATAAATAAAGTGGTTATGGTGAATTTTGCGTGTTTAAAAATATTATAAATAACTTTGATCTGTCCGTAAATGTTTTACACAATTTTAATACAATGGTTTCACAAAAGGATTTTAATGCAAAGAATACTTTGCAATATTAAAACTGTTTTCGTTATGTTTATACAAATTCTTTAAAAAAATGTGCCATCCGACTAAATTAATTTCGATAGCACGTAGGAAGTTATAAAGGATAAAGATATTTACGGCGCACGGTGAAGAGAGAGCGGCCAAAAAACTAGTCCGTGTACGACGATTACAGCTAGGCTATAAACTGTAAAACCTGTAATCTGTCATCAAAAGATGCAACACATAGAGCTAGACATAAAGTAAAATTAATTAGGAGGAGAAACTTTGCGTACAAACAGGAAAAAAAAAACATTTCACGTCCTTAACGATCCTGGTACGTTCGTCACGGTCTGTTAAACCGTCGAGACGAAAAGAAATGGTACTAGAGACCGCATACGAGGTTAAATGTTAAGAAATGCAAAACGTTCCTGTTCTGTAACAACTTTTTGCGCTTAAAAAGTTCTTTTTGAGAGAACAAAAATGTTAAATACATTTTAGGAAGAAAATTGTCGCTGTTTATTTTCACAACTCGAAATTAAACGACAGTTCCAAGTAGTTTATTTCGTAGCTTTTATTGATATGTGAAGTTTTATACAAATATAGTCTCAAGTAATATTTAGTTACTTATTCTTTTTAATTCCTATTTTGAAACTTAATTTTTTTTGCTTATTTTTTTTGTGAAGTCTGGAATTAAGTAAGCTATTAAAGATACACAAAAATAAGAGAGAGATAAGAATTTTATTAATTGCAAGACATACAGTATAAAGAACAAAGTTTTTTTAAGCTAAATTTTTAATTAATAATAATTAGTTGGTCGTTAATATGGTTTTCAACAGTACTTACTAAATATTTGAGAAGGCAAGAGTATCAAGTCTCATAGTAATTGTAATTCCCAAACTTTCTCTTATACCAACTAGCAAGATTTCAATTTTTTCTGACAACGGTATAAGACTGTAAATTTAGTGTTTTATTGATATACTGTAATCGAGGGACTGCCTTCTATTATAAGAACTAACAGGTTTTCATGTTTATTTTTATTATCTAAAACATTGGTACATATTGGTCTAGTAAATAATATAAAAATTACTACCCTATCAAATATAAACCTAAGTATTGGTTTTCTAGTTGTGGCCCCAATTATACATCTTATAACAATCGATATATCTTGCATCGTCTATATATTGCAGAAAAAAACAATCAATATTAAACAGTCTGACCTGTTTAAGGAAAGTACTTATTATATTTCTTACATTTTTATATAAATATATAAAAAAAAGATAGGAAAGAATAACTTTCTTACGTTTAAGAAAAAAAAAATGTCACAGAATTTTTTTATTAATAATAACTGGTTTACCGACATGCGACAGGTTTAGAATATTAACTAGCGTCCAGAACCCGAAGCACTCTCTCCTTTCCACCCTGATGTTAAATATTTAAAAAAAAAAGGTAATCTCGTTTGTTAATTGACAATCGCCTCTGACAATTATGCCCGGACTTTGTACGTACACCGGTAATGTCCTTCATTTATTATGCAAATTAAAGTACACAATAAAAGATCAGTCTTTAATTATAAATATCCAATAATAGACAAAAGATTTCCTATCAATGTTATGTAACGAAACTATAATGTAGTTTGTTGCTGATTTTGAGGATAATATGTAATAACTCATACTCATAAAGGATTTTTTAGGATTATGTGCTTGAGCCTGTATACTCCTTTAAATATATTTATATTATATTTTATCAAGACCGAAAATTTAACAATTTCCTGATTCTCAACAGAAAGAAGAGAAATATGTCCTTCATATGTTAAACAACAATAGATACTCATAGAACAATAGAATATAGAAACAATATATACTCATATATGATTTAAGTGAGATACGTGAGGAGTAAAATTATTTTTTAAATCTTTTGAATCATTCTCAATACTGTCTGCAAAAATACTTTTTATTGAACCTGTATAAGTATTTCCAAGATTTTTTGTTTAGAACAGATTGAAACTAATAAGAGACCCGGTCTGTCCTTCCCAAGATTCTTTTCAAGTCCAGGAATTCGAAATTGGAAAAAAAGATGTTGAAAACTTCTTTGCCAACTTTAAGCCGAGAGCTTAAGAGATTCAGATTTAAATCGACATGCTTTCACCACAACTGTTACTCTATTTATTGTTAAAAAATATAAAAAAAACTATTAAATTACAACTAACGACATGGATAGGTGGTACGATAGACATATCGTCCATATTTGTTCTACCGATGGTAGGTAACTACACAAATTGGCCAACGCCATAAACAAAACCACAGTATTTGAAAATGATGTATTAAAACGAGACTAATTTTTATTTAATACAAAATGCTGTTGATTTTATTTACTTAGGTCATAATCACATATTTTAATATTATACTCCTAAAAAAAGGTTGACTTTACATCTTACATGATTAGAGTGAAATGAATTCAATAGATAAAGTAATAGAATTGAGATTCGAGTAATTATTTATCTAGAATATAACGTAAATCAGGAACCAAAATAGGCTCGATACCATTAACTGTAACTCCGTTGGTGTATCGTGTAACTGAACTTTATTCCACGTAATCTACTCCTGCACAAACACAAACAACAATTTAATTCTACCGCCATCCATCTGGGTTTGTTTCTGTTTTATAATCCTCAATTAGAAACTTTTCGTATCTTTGATTTCGACGCCCGATTTTATATATTTTCTAGTGATGCTATTTGGAACCCTCATTTAGTTAAGTGACCGTTACGAAGTTTTATACAAATTTTTAATCTTTTGAAAGGTTGTCGAGTTGCTTAATTTTGCGAGCAATAATTAAGATGCTTGAAAATGACGAGTCATTTACTTAATAGATCTAATTAAAAAGTGTACAAAATGTTATAGAGGTTATACAAAACACTGCTCTCCAAAATTCACTGGGAGGGGGATCAATATTGTAAAAAATATTTTAACCTATCTGTATCAAATATAATACGACTCTAAGTTAATAATTGAAATCATAATTACAGTGTGTATAAATCTTAGTTCAAGCCGGCCATTCATAACATGCGATAGTGCTTGTAAATATTCAAGTGGAGCATTTTCTCCCTTCAGCGTAGTTTTGCTACTTGTTCTGTATTCTGAAGTCGACAAACTTCGTCATATCTTCCCTGAAAGTGGTTCATTGAAATGATTTAAATATTTGCATCTGAATAGGAATGAATATTTATTTCATATTTTATAATTATACTAAATACATATACTGTTATATGTAACTGCGCGGCGTAAATAATGAAGGATATAATAATCTGTCGCAACATCGATATTGTTAGTGTTATGTATGGTTTCATTTATTATAATTGAAGTCATTATAATATATATTTTTATTGGTTATATTTTTTACATAAACAGCGTGCTATGTATATTTCCTTTTTCATTGCCTTAAGGGTCGGAAGTTGTCTTTTTTATCTCGCCATAAAACGTTTTCGCGGAACCTTTTTGGTGATTTGCTACCTTTAATTGTTTATGGAAATGTAATATTGATTCTATTACATTGTAAACATCGACGTTAAAATTATTATTAATAATAAAAAAATTAACGAGTTTTATTATAATTAATATAATTATAGTTTAATGTTAAAGTTATAAATTACTATTTATATATATATTGTGAGAGAAACTAAATGATATAATAAATATTGTAGTAACTTAAAAAAAAAATTCTATAACATCTCCAAAACCTTTAAGCCTTTGGGTACCGTGAGATGTACCATCTCTGGGTCACAACGAGCTCATCTTAAGATATAGCCGAAGTGAAACGATTAGGGCGAATGCATCGGACGTTTATTGAAATTATGGCGTCGTATCTTCGAATGGATCTGAAGTGGACCCTTTTTGGAATTTAATGAGTGGATAAAGTGGACCTTCGTATCTCTGTTTAGGATTTAAGTACTTCATCTCAGCTATGTTTTGGATTGGTGTTGTGTTTGTATAACAACTTTATATATAACCTAAAGTACGTGATTTTAAAATTATTTAAAAATATTTCATTTTTCATTGTTATTCGTTACAAGTGACTGAAAGTTGTTTAAATCAATAGACGTTTGATTGTACCGACAGATGATTAATTGTAATGCCACGTAACAGGATGTTTTCGTCACACGTCAATCGACCAGCAGCGGATAGATTAATTGGTTGCTGAAATGTTACTAATATCATTACAATCCTATTAAATATTAGAAATCTAATTTAAATATCTTATTATATAAACATCTGATCTGTAAATATTTGAGAGGAGTCTGTGATAATATTCATGAACCCAAATCTTATCCTAATTGAAATTATGAGTTAAAATCGGCGTTCCATTACACTCCGCCACCTTTCCAATCCTTTTAAGATTTGTGACCTTTAGGAAAGGGATGAGATGGGTAAGTATGATAGGGCCGTGATACCGATAAATGAATAATATCTATAAAGACCGGACTACCCTAATTTGGACGTAAACATGAACGAACAGGTGTCGCCCAAGTAATAATGTAACTTATGAAGCGGTCGACTTCTTAATCATGAGTGATAAGGGAAAATAACTAACTGTATTATATACTTAAAATATATGTATTAAAAAAAAACAAAAGCAGTTTAGTTTGTTAAAAATATATGGTGAAAAATTTTATATACTCGTATTTTAAGAAATAAGTTTTATAGCAATCTATTATATTTAATTAATATTAACCTTACTTCGGGAACGCGCGCAGGTTACAGCCAGCAACCTGGTAGGAATCTAAAGAGATTAATAAGTCACTGAACAAATCGCCGTCTATCAAGACAGACACTTGAAAATAATAGTGGTCTATAAGTAGTGTTCTAGTACTACGATATTCTTCCTCGTTCTATTATAGGCCGCGTCTCTGCAGCAGCGCCGGCGCCGCGCGCGTTCTAATAAATTATACAGTTTCTATGACCGTCCTCACAACTATTGTATGATTTGTTGTTTTAAAACAATAATTATTAGACAGTATTATACGATTTTAAATTTTTATTTTTACATACATACTTTTTTTACATTTGAGATATAAATTTTATATTTTTAAATGTAATAATTTAATTTATATATATTATTTGTTAACTCCTAATTATTAAATATATTATTTAGACAACGACGACTAGAATAGTCGAACTATAGTATTACACAACACATTAAACTAATCGAGCAATTCAAACGAAATATGAATCACAACAGGCCTCGTTAATAAATCAAAGTAACTAACTTGACACTATACGGTAGGGTTATGTTCGCTCGATTCAACGCAACTCAAAAGCGACAAAGGATAATATTATTAGATCTTGGCAACCGTGTGGTAGGCGATTTATTATCGAACCGCTACAGAATATTTGGCATATGTAGTGCATTAATGTTATAGCAATCACAGTCTCTAATTTGACCGCAATTAGCGCATCTTGTGGAGCGCCTTGTCCGTGTCTCACTTGGAGAAGTCTAACATGCGGCATCTGCTAGTTGTTCTGATGCTAGACTTAAAATAAAAATATATTTATTCCAACGTACAAATAAATGTTCTGTACATATGCATTAAGAAACACATCCATCTGCCGTTATGTGACCTCTAGAGACTAGAGAATACAGAGACAAACAATTTACAGCTGCTAAACATTCCTACAACACAGGAGTATTATAAACTCAAAGTACATCGCGTAATAAAATTGTGTCGTCCGTTTGCCAGCCGTGTGTAACATAATCTGCCAACAACAGAGCAAGCACAAAGACAAACATAAAGGTAAATATAGCCTTTAGAAAAAAATACAGTGGACAAACTGTCCCCGTTTTAACTTGCTGTGATGTGGTTTGTTTGATTTTATCAGGAAAAATGCAATGTTTAACTTTCCTGTAGAAATTACACACATACTCTCTCCTTTCGTTTTTTGTTTGGTTATGTTTTTATTCTAAAAGTAAATAATACTTCATTTTTGTCATCCAATTTTGACAAAAAACTCCACAGTACTGTCCAAAGTACAATATTTAGGAATAAAAAAAGTTAATAACATTGTGTATATAAATATAATTTGAACAACTTTACAATCACTTAATGTAGTAGAAAAATATGATGACAACGTTCAAATAGACGTCGATACCGCAAGTCAATTTGTGGGATAAATTTGACAACCCATCTTATCCACTACGATAAATTAACACAAATTTCCCTCTTACATTGTGAACCTTATGGTTTTGAGATAAGACTTCCGATTTACCTATACTGATTACATTCCCCTCGTCTTGCTACAAATTAATTGCATCTAATGAGACACATGAAGCTCTCAACACGAGAGCAAATATACATGTGCCACCTCCACCGAACTTCCGACTTTACAGGCTAAGTAATAAAGTTTAGTTTGAATAGTTCTGACAATTGGAGGTGCAAATTCAGTGCAGTTTCAAGTAACTTATGGCTTTGTGATAATAAAAACAGAAATTAAAATCTCGTTACACAATACAGATAGCAGTGCCAATTAGTACATACCACTCGAGTACAATACGCCTCTGCATACGAGTATTGACATTTGCTTTGGTTGTGCTTGTTAAAGTAATTAATGTCGCCATGGTAACTGCTATATTTGGAAACAAGATATTCCAAATAATGTGCTTTGCTTATTATGAATACTACAATAATGGGTTTTGGAGCAAGAATGAGATATTCACTACACTTTTTCATCAATAAATTAAGCTTTTGGCAACCGAGCAAGTCAAACAACAGTACCTGATCAAGTTAAATAAATAATTATTATTGCCGCCGTACTGTAGAAGCGGACAAAAGCTTCACACTTTAATTTAATACAGCAGTCCATTAATGAGTATTCATATAAATATTTACATTATTGCCAAATGTCACATGTCGTGTGTGATTTCGTGTATTACGAACAGTGCAAAGAATTTGAATTAATTAAACATACATGACTTTATTATTTAACGTCAGATAAAACGTATGATCGACTGACGCAATGATCAATTTTAATAGTTATTTGCGCAAACAAAGGCCCCAAATAAGGCTTTTAATCAGAGGTCGTAATCAACGATCGGTTAAATTAATTGACGTACATTGATGGCTCCCGTTTCATTTATGAAATGGAATAATTAAATTATTTAGTAAATATCAAACATTTATAAAATAATAACTTTAGATACCTATCAAACTATACAGATAGAAGGCAGTACCGTAATATATTCTAAATATACATAGTTATGTATCAGAAAACGATAGCAGAGGGAACGGGAGGTAGACAATGAGACGCAATCTCTTAATTGAACTGAAGTCACTGGAGAGAAACTCCGATGAATCACGACGGACAAGTTATCTTATTTGAATTGTAATCAAAGTGATGACAATCCCAGGACAATATAAATATATAGACGTCATATTTTATTCAACAATAAATTCATATTTGTTATTTTATAAATGGTATCACTCCATCTTCTCCACTTCTTAAATATATTAATCTTTGAGTTACATTTATTGTGATTCTACTGAAACTTTACTTTTCGGGTATATACAATTTTTTAAAGATTTTTTGTAACTATTAAATAAGTTATCCATTTCTATTTATTAATTTTAACCAATTTATTAATAATGTCCATAATCCCTGTCACAGTGTGGGCTGCATCCCGTGGTACATGATGTACAAGTTACAATTGATGCAAATATATGCAAATGTATTCTGAACTTTGGGATTCATACGGACTCCAACGAGGCAGGCACCATATGCAACCCTGCAAAAACTGACAACTTTATTAACTTAGTAAATAGCCAATATGTTTATATAACTATATCAGTAATTCGAAAAGTCGTTCGGGATAAATGTTAATTAGAATATCATTTATTTTTATTAAAAAACTTTAACTCACAAAATTATTACTCAATAGAAGCATTTAGTTATTTGAAATAAATTTATGAACCGTAAATTAAATTTCTAGCTATTATAAATACATAATTTATGATATACTATTTCGTTAAAAAGCCTGCAGTTTCAGAGTCTGTTAAAATTAAACAAGTCTCAATTACTGCAAAATGCAAGCTCTATTTAAATATATTGTAATTAACTGGCGCTTTAGTTCTGGAGTACACTACAGTTTAAACATAATAACAATTTATGTATTTAAATTAAATTATATCATACTTTTTTAATAATATAATAATTGTTTGTAAGTGATATGTCAAATATTAGGGTGACTATGACGTATAATGTGAAAATGCATGTCAGAGAAATAGTAATGACATTAACGAATACAGAAGTTGAAAGATGAAGTAGTTTTTATAAATAAAATTGCACTTTCAAAAGTCTTACTACATTGTTAACAACTTTTATATGATATATTGGTTTTATTAGGCCGGGCCATCAAAATTGATTAAAACTTTTAATTTAACCAGTTTTGAGACGGCGACACCAAATATGTATTAAAATATGTTAATTAATTACGGCGCGTTACATTTGCATTGTAACGAGGCCGGCCCGTTGATGTGATATTATATCGTAGCAATCTCCTTCCACTAACGTATTCATCTCGTACTGTACCAGCATCTCTAATTAAATTCAATCCATACGTCGCTCCGTATCGCATTCTCGTAATTAACGTAATATTATAAACATGGTGACGTCGTAAATATTACTTTCACGCTATTTCTGGAAACCACAGTAATTCGATTTTACTCGGGAAATAACTCATTTACTTCTATTAGTGCGAGAAATGTGAAATGTTATACGTATTTTGCTTGAAATATTAAAATATGTGGAATGCGTGTAGCAGTGTTATTATATTTAGTTTATATTTAGAGGCTGAAAAGCACGTAGGTCATACTTATTGCAAGTGTCCTGGAGTATAATGTTTTTATATTTGTACGAAATAGAGTTCAAATAAAGAAGGTGCAGAAAATAAATATGTGACAAAAAAATAAAAGCACTCTCTAACAAATGCACTTTTTTATTACGTCGGAGGTCAACTGCCTCATAATAGTTTTTATTCAATATCTGTAAATTGGATGACCGGTTGACACGTTTTGCTAAATTGCTCTTACTTCGAGTAGCAATCAAATTAATGTACATAGAGAGATAGAGGTATTGGAGTGGTGATTTACGGATTTAAATGTTACTAATATTTATTTATCCCTCACCATGAGTTGTGGGTAATTTTTCAAATTTATATGTTTACGAGTATTTGAAAAACATTTCGTGATATCAACATTTTCTTTAAAAATATTTAATTTAATATATTACTCTCTAATAAAAGAATGTGGAATAACATTCAACTATCATTAATTTATTATAAAAACTATTCTAACATTTAACTTCAAATTACCATCCAGTAAACAAAGGTATAGGAACGGACTCAAAATCGAATCTGAGCATCGGAATTTCACATTCAAATGCATCGATCGGACATTAATTAATCAAACTATAACCCGTCAAACTTCTCTTTGATGTGTATCCGCGATCAATGAAGTGCGATATCTAGGATTCGTACACTTGACGACACTCGTTATTGATACTGTGGCCTCTGCCTAGCAGATAACAATTTAATTGATCTAGTGTTTGTTTTGGGGCCACTAGGATCTTCTTAAATTACAACGATTCCTTCATCTCCGCCCACCAAGAGCTTAAGTTTTTTTTTTTTTTAATAAGACAGTATTGATAAAAATCTTAATATTTTGTATATTTTTAGTCATACAATATTGTGAGCAACTGATAAGTTTTATTCATTTTTTTTTATTTTTATAAAACTTAGCAGTGAGCTTTATTATAACAATACATCTTTCATGGAACATTACCTTCAACAAGGGTATTAAATTACCTCAAAGTTGAGATAGAAGTCTTCAAAACATATTTTTACGTGTATTCCCTATAGTCTTAAATAATGCGACCGGCCGAGCGGCGCAAGTTTTGACACCTGTTCGCTGTCATTTGTGAAGTTTTTGATTTATGCTCGCACTCCGTATACAAAGAGTTGAGTTGACACCCCTTTAAAATAATTGATGGTCTTTATAATTTTGTTAATGTTTTCATGCATCAGAACTGCTTGAGTTTGATATTTTATGACATAATATCAAACACATTACAGAAAGCTCAAGAAAATATATTGAAATTTTAAATCTGTTGCACGGGACGTAAATAAGTCGGTTGTTTTTTTATTCATTATTTAGAATCAGATCAAGACACCATTTAACAATGATGTCTATGCTATTAATTTTACGAGTTCCGGGTTCTGTTCCACTTACTCGTACGACAACTGTGTGTAAATAACCTCAAATCGATATATTTTAGAAGATCTATAAATTTTAAAATTCTGAAATTAGATGAGGCTGAAAAATCATTTTCTTACTACAAATAGCAAATATAAGATACTTATAAAAATTTAATATAGTTTATATAATATAATAAACAATATATCTATATATAATATATATCATATGTGATAGCGTATTGGAAATTATAACAATGTTTCTTATAAATAATTCTCATATTCCCGGCAGTGGAATTTGAATACGTAGTAGAAGAACTAACAAATCGGTAACCATTTATTGCCGTCATCACTGCCACCTCTCACAGAGGACGAGCATGAAGTATTTGGAGCTACTTGGTTTATCTACGAGTTGTTCACTAAAATAATTATACCTAACCTATCGCAAATGTTTTCATTAAACAATGTATTGTATTACTAAACTAAGTATATAGTCATGTACATAAAGATCCATTAACTACTCGACGGGGCGCGGCTGCGACACGCTGTAAGCTTTCAGTTACAGCGGAAGTTTCTCCGTGTCATTGTGTGTGATAAATATGTAAAAATAATATATAAAACATGTGAAATAAAAAGAATTGAAAATGTTATTATGATTATAAAGAGAAGTTGTATTGATTATAATTATTTAAGACATCAGTCTTAACTTATAAATATAATTTAATTAATGTAATGTCATTGAAATAATTATATATATTTTAGAAACATTTATAGTGTTTGTTATAATTTATTATTGAGATATTATGTGATCATTGTGTTGAGAAAATATTATGAGGGTAGATGAAAAATCGAACCAACCAGTTATTGAGTATAAAAGTCATAGATGTTTGTGATCTGGACTCAGTGCAATACCGACGAAGCTACGAAGCTTTAGTGAACCAAAGTGAAGTTTTAGTGAACCAAAGTGAAGGAGGAACGATTCATCTGTGATATTATAGAAAAGTTAAGTACACTATTTTATTTGATTTATTTATATTGTTAATTGTTATTGTCATTATGTTTGGTTTATTTATATTGTTGTGACAATTACTGTTAACTAAATTCTATTATACATTTAAATATTTTGTTATTGTGTTAAAGGATACTTTTAATAAATACAAAATTTTTATTGTATTTATCTTCGAGAATAAAAATGAATTTAACTTATATATTGTTTATTGTTATTTCCGTTAAATAATCTTTTAAATAATAATAATAAATTACAATAATATTACTTTAATATTATTGTAATTATAATGATTATTATGGATATTTTTTAATACTTAGTTTCTTTAATATAATTTTTATTATATCTCACATCAGAAGTGGGATCAGTGGCTTAAGATACATATGTTTTAGGATGGACTGTGAAAAGATTGGTGATCTTCTTAAGGCAATCCGGGATGCGGTATCTACATCACAACAAAAGTATGAAGACATTGCCCTGCCTACGTTTGATCCTGATAAAAGTGACTGCGGATCCGTGAGCTGGTGTTGCAGCATCGAGACTTTAGCTACGGAAATGAAATGGAGTAGTATCAAGACAGCAGCTAAAGCGGGAAAAGCTCTAAGGGATTCTGCTTTAAAATGGTTTGAATCATGGGAACCTTCAGATGGCAGATCCTGGGAAAAACTTTGTACTGATATTACTGATGCTTTTCAGGAGAAAAAGAACTTGAATGAAAACTTACCAAAGCAGTTTTACATACCTTTGACTCGAAAGATTCTTACGGTGAATATGCTAGAGAGAAAATACGATTACTTCGCAACACTAAAATCACCTTTACAGATGAACAATTAATAGAATTAGTGTGTGGAGGCATTAGTGATGTCGACGTTAGAATGGCTTCATTGAATAGTGGTGTCAATACTACGGCTGAACTTATATCTGTCCTTTCAATATATGTAAAGAACAAGAAAAGAACATATGAAAATTTTGAACCAGCTGGTCCTTCAAATGCGAAACGACCGAAGTTTAACGGTGAGAAAAAATGTTTTATTTGTTCACAAGTTGGACATTTACAGTCCCAATGTCCAAAAAATAGGCCAAATCAAATTTCCTTACGGCCTAATCAAGTTCAACAGGTGCAAAAAAAGTAATGACTTTCGTACAAACCTATGTAATTTTTGTAAAAAACTTGGACATACTGAATCTGTTTGTTTTCATAAACAAAGAGCTGAATCGAATAATTCTTCAATAACTTTGGTGCCAAATAAGAAAGTAAATTTTTTAGAAAAGCCGTTTTAAAATTAACTCAAGTTTTTATAAATGATGTTCCAATTGAATCATTAATAGATACAGGAGCAAACTGTAAGCAATTCAATTCAATAGCAAAACGGTTAGGTTGCCACCTTTCACCAATTTTTGTTTATTTAACAGGAATAGGATCAAATAAAATTCATGCTTTCGCTATTATTACAGTGAATGTTAGGTGCGAAGGAGTTTGTTTAGAACTTGATATTCTTGTAGTTAGAGACCGGGATTTTCATTACAATTTACTTATAGGTAGAAACGCTGTGCTATATCCAGACATAGAAATCGTAATGGATTCTTTAGGTAGCCGTCTATTTAGAAAGAAAATTGAATCTAGATCAGAAGTTAATTTATTTACTTTTCCGTCACAGTTAAATGAATTAGATTCAAAAATAGAACATTTAGATTTAGAATTGAAACAAAAAATAAAAAATATATTCAAACAATACCCATCCGTCTTAAATGAAACAAGTAATGTAAAAACCGGTGAACTAAAGTTGCGTATAATTAAAGACGATATTATTTACTATAGGCCCTATCGTTTAGCTCCTATTAAGAGGGAGAAGGTTAATGAAACAATTAAAGATCTTTTGAAACAAAACATTATTCGTGAAAGTGATTCCCCTTTTGCAAACCCAGTAATACTTGTTAAAAAAAAAGATGGAAGCGATAAATTGTGCATAGATTACCGAGCGTTAAATAAAATTTTAGAAAAAGATAGATACCCACTCCCTCTTATCGAAGATCCGGTCTAATCAACCTAAAATGTGCCAAAAGGATCTAGATTTCAACTTTTAAAACTTTTTCATGATGAGAACTGTCATGTGGGATTTCATATTACACTAAAAAAAAACTTAGTGAGTATTTTTGGTTCCCTCGAATGGTTCTTTTTATTCGAAAATATTTAAAGCATTGCTTAATATGTCTCGAACGTAAGGGCCACTCTGATCCAAAACAAGGTTATTTAAACCCTGTTGACAGATCCCTATTCCATTTCACATAATACATTTAGACTGTACAGGCCCGTTTACACAAACAAATGAAGGATACAAATATATTCTTCTTTTGTTAGATGGCTTTACAAAATTCTGTTTACTAAAACCACTGAAGACCCTGAACGCCCAAGAACTAATTCCGCTTATACGGGAAACAGTAACGATATTTGGCACTCCATCAACAGTCATAACTGATAGGGGTACCAATTTTAGTTCAAATCAAATTCGATCTTTATTTCGGGAATTACAAATAGAACATCATATGGTAGCCACGGGCACACCAAGAGGTAACGGTCAAGTGGAACGGTAATTGATATGTTAAATACAACATGTAATGGTTCACCAGATTGGCCAAGCGGGTTATGGAAAGTTCAGCAGTCAATTAATACTACAATCCAAAAATCCACTGGGTTTACCCCAATTCGTTTACTTATTGGCTGTAATGCAAATATCCCGTGTTCAATCACATTTAAAAGATATTTCCGTTCCCGAGTACCCAATAGATGTAAAATCAGACCGCGAATTAGCTTACCAGCGTTTATGTACACAAGCAAATAAATTTAAAACTCGGTTTAATGCTGTAAGGCGAGACAATCAAATTTTTGAAGTCAGCAACATCGTTTATATAAACCAAGATCATAGGCAGCACGATAAACTGAGCCCTAGATTTAAAGGCCCTTATGAAATAAGTGCTATACTTGCCAATGACCGATATTCTCTTAAGGGGTTACGAAATTTAAGAAATGTTGTGATAGCTAAAGGTAAATTGAGGTTATGGCCAGGAGAATTAATCGATTCAGATTCAAATCGTACTGATATAATTAATCATATAAATGTGTATTGTTAAGTTAATTGTTAATCATAAAGATGTGTATAAGCATTGTTTACAAGTATATATAAAATGATTGTTATCTTTTTAGATAATTTTTTATATTATATAATTAATTCTGAAATGTGATTTATATTAATGTTATATGGAGAATATATATGTTGAAAAATGTATGTGAGAAGGATACATTTTTAAAGAATAAGATGATTGAAATGAACTGCTGAAGTCATTTGCTTTGCTGTAGCCCGTCTCATGTGCAGCAGGTGTGGGGCTACATGATGTTGTATCAAAGCTTTGACCGTTGTTATTTGTTCTCTTAATGTGAAAAGAAGAAAAATAACAATGTTAATATGTACTAGTTTTAAGGGCTATTCTATTAATTAGCGTAATGTGTGTACTTCGAGAACGAAGTCCAGGTCAGTATGGCCGTGATAAATATGTAAAAATAATATATAAAACATGTGAAATAAAAAGAATTGAAAATGTTATTATGATTATAAAGAGAAGTTGTATTGATTATAATTATTTAAGACATCAGTCTTAACTTATAAATATAATTTAATTAATGTAATGTCATTGAAATAATTATATATATTTTAGAAACATTTATAGTGTTTGTTATAATTTATTATTGAGATATTATGTGATCATTGTGTTGAGAAAATATTATGAGGGTAGATGAAAAATCGAACCAACCAGTTATTGAGTATAAAAGTCATAGATGTTTGTGATCTGGACTCAGTGCAATACCGACGAAGCTACGAAGCTTTAGTGAACCAAAGTGAAGTTTTAGTGAACCAAAGTGAAGGAGGAACGATTCATCTGTGATATTATAGAAAAGTTAAGTACACTATTTTATTTGATTTATTTATATTGTTAATTGTTATTGTCATTATGTTTGGTTTATTTATATTGTTGTGACAATTACTGTTAACTAAATTCTATTATACATTTAAATATTTTGTTATTGTGTTAAAGGATACTTTTAATAAATACAAAATTTTTATTGTATTTATCTTCGAGAATAAAAATGAATTTAACTTATATATTGTTTATTGTTATTTCCGTTAAATAATCTTTTAAATAATAATAATAAATTACAATAATATTACTTTAATATTATTGTAATTATAATGATTATTATGGATATTTTTTAATACTTAGTTTCTTTAATATAATTTTTATTATATCTCACATGTGCGTGTGTGTTATTTAACTTAACCTTTCAACTTGCCTTATATTTTTTGAATACAGTTACTTATTGCGATTACATTTAGAAATAACTTTTCAACACTGATGATAACTATACATGAGTTGCATAACTGAGATAGATTATAGAAAATATGTATGTACATATATAAAGATGTATGTACATATATAAAAATGTCCGACATTCTCGTTTGACTTTAAATATGGTTTAAAAAACATATGTAATGGAAATGATATTAAAGTAGAAATAATATACCATCGTATACCCAAATTATAAAGTCATGAATAAAAATTACCAATACGTTACGTAGAGTGCATTAAATAGTAATCTATCGAAATGCGCACAATATATTATATTGGACCAACGACACGATCCCGGAATACGTGTCGGTTACGTCCCGTCGCCCGTCGGTATATTACGATGAATAAATGATAGCTGCTGGTCCATTTATTTTCATTTTCGTTTTTTGCTGCGAGGCTTTGTATCTGCGAAAACATGGGATCGTTTATATGTACATCACGGTACTGAAAATATATATTGGATCGACCACAATCATTAAAGAAATTATTAAAAATTTGCTCCAATTTATAAACACGTATAACCAAGGAACTCAACAGTAACCTGTCACGTTACATTGACATACAAAACACATGGTGTTTTATCAGAACCAGCAGATGTGATAAATCACACAATAAACACGGGGATTCATAAATTCATCCAGTTCTTGTGACGTTTATAGTCATTTGTGAGACAAAGCTCTGCACTGAAGACACAACACTCATAAATCACTAATATTTTGAAGTGTTTAGTCCACCGATATGACTTATGAAAGGTATCATTAAATGTAGATAAAATAAATTAGAGAGAGTATATAAAATAATTCATAGTAATTAAATATATTAAAAACAATGATTAAGATCACTGTTAAATATACGAGTATATTGGTATAGCCATTTATACTTTTCATACTAAACGTCTACCACGAAATTCGCATAACAAAGTAAACACGAACAACGATTTTGCGAAATAAATTTCTTATTTAGCGTAAAATTGTACAAACAGTTTTTAGTATTTTAATTCATGTTTAATAACTACATCTGCCAAAGACATCAAAGGGAATTGAAGGGTCATAAACAGACTAAATTTACCGACCACCGGCCAATACAACATAGTTACGTACATTGAACATTTTATTTACGTTACGTTTCAAACGTATATTTAAAATAAAAACCCGCCTTTCAGTTCTGTGGTAGCGTACAATTTTGAAGTTAAATATATTTTTTCTTTTACATCTGGGATACTTTAATGTAATTAATTTGAAATAAATTATTTACAGTATCGTTTGTGTCATGGACGTTTCTGAGTTACAACCAATGAAAATCACAGACGGACGCAAACGGACACTTTGCTTTTGTTGTTAATGAATTATTAATTAATTGCTTGTCTTCGGTCAGACGGACGGCGCCGCGTGCAAAAACAATTATATATTTAACAATATAACTACGGCTGACACAGAACATTGAATATTTGATAAAGATGTAACTCGGTATTCGCGGCACGGCGTAATATTTAAGCACATTCAATCCATAAAGCAAGGCGCGCCTGAGTAACAATGCACAAGATTTACATACGAAATTTGCACATTTTAAACCGACTGCAAAACAAACTGGGAAACTTACGCCCGCTTTGCCTTACTATTGCTGAGTCACACCTGCTCCGAATAAACTACTCGTATTGTGTATTCGCTATACAAGTAAATACTTTCAGAAATATAAACACAGTAATAAACTATCATTAGTTATTTCTCTCACAAATCCATTTAGTGTTTTGTTATTATTTTAGCCTAATTTAGAAGTTTGCATAGAAAACGTAAAAATACGGAGAAAAACATTCATATTTATGAACGTTACTTATTATATTATATATTCAAATTAAAATTTTATAAAGTTTAAGAGATTTTCAATTTCGTTGGTTTTTTATATTTTTTTTAGTTTAGGGATAAAATGTAAACCAACCGTAGATTAAAAACTCTTTTATATTCCAGTGAAAGTCTCACTAAAATCGGTTAAGCTATTCTAAATATTAAACTGAACAAATGGAGAGATAGACAGAAAAATATTTTAATAAACATTGTTAATATCATGTAAATAAACATAAGCACTTGTGAAAAAAATTATATTTAGAACTTAGAAACAGACAATTTCAATTACTTAGATAGAATCATTTCATTGGACCCTGTAAGCTTAAATATGTAACAAGTACTCGATACACTCATAATCTTTCAAATATACATGTATATTAAATTTATAAGGAACAAACTTAAAATAATGCAATATTTATAAAGTTGGACTAAAATTGTATATTAGAAAACAGGCCACGTCCGTTAATCGGATGATACAGTGTAAGTATGCGCAATAGTGGATCGAAGTTTTCTTAAAAAACAATATCGTATCGACAGTCGTGTACGAAGTTAGATTTCGGTTCGAATTTTATAAACTCAAAGTATATTTTGTAAGCAAAATATGTTTTGTTTTAAGATATAAATAAAGTCTTTGTACTAAATACTCGTACATACTTTTATTAAAGGTATTGAAAACACTCCTTATAACTAAGTACAAAGAAATGTAGCACTGAATAACTCGAATAATACACAAAAATAATAAACTCACGAATCACCTAAAACAATCGAGACAGACATGTTTTCTGAAATCTATCTTCAAAGTTAGCACTGGACGGACAACTTGTATTCATGGTACCTTTTATTACGGCTATGGTATACATTTCTTGACGGTTATAAGACAAAGCGACTTAACAAAAACAAAAGTTTGATAACATTTTACACTCAATGTATTACCACTGAAAAATGAATAGTATTTACCATTGAAAAATTATTTCAAAAATTATATTAACGTACAGATAAACACTCGTATTAAGATTGTGTGTGTGTGAGTGTGTGTGTGTGTGTGTGTGTGTGTGTATTATGTGGCAGAACTCCACAAAATATAAAGTGACACACATGAGCATTTTAATTATCCAGGGCGCGTTGCTGCAGGACTGTATAAACGAGGATAAACGTTTAAAGATGTACAGAAACTTGAATTGTCTTGGTCATTAATTATATTATAATGTTTTTCATTTTACAATGGAATGTGACTGAAAGACTAACGGGACACAAACATAAACTAAAAAAACAGAAATGTTATTGTATTTATAAAATCAGTAAAAAAATTAAATGAAATATAATATATATTACTATATATTTGATAACCCATTAAGGAAAGTTATATTCAATATAACATATACTAGGGCTATTTCAGAAATATTTTTTTGGATTAAATTAGCTCGGAACTAATATACCGAACGTCCATCTGTTATTAAGGCGGACGGAGTCACTGTAAGCAACTAGTCTCACATAAAGTGTAAGGAGTGCAAAATGTATAAAAGAAACGAAATAAAGCTCATTCAGTGAGCTACATCCAGTACATCCAGGACAGTGTGTTCGGCGATGCGTGTCCACTATCTACGTCCCACACGACTCTATGACGACAGATTTAAAACGACGAGGAATTTCCAGTGTTATTACAAGGTGCATTTTTAGTAAGCCTGAGCGTACTAGATAATGTGACACGGTTCCTTCATTCCCTTTTAAAAGATAATAATATGGTAATAGAAATTTAAAGTAACCTTTTGTAATCCGAATTATGAGTACAAAATAATTATTACTTCACAACAACAACACAATCAATTAAAATGATTTCAATCTATTAACTAATATACATAAAGAGTAAAACAAATAAACAACAGTACATTGTTGTTTGTTCGGTATTGTACTGTTATATATTGCTGTAACGATTACAAACGAACAAAATTCACACATCACTCCGCCAGTTAAATAATTGATAGCCAATAACCATCTGAAAATGGAAGCTAACTCTTCATATTGCGTCCGGTTTGTTTATAGAGCCGCTGCGAACAACTTATTGCAGTCTAATTCAGATTTATAGCGAGATATCTGTTAGCGTTTATATGATTAACATCTGACAACACAACACGATTTTATGGATTATAAATAATAACTTATCTAATGTGTTTCTTTTAATCTTTCGATCAATTGACTAAAAGATAAATGTGTTCAGGATTTTAAATGTTATTCTTATCAAAATACGCGAACTAATCTCGATTTGGATGGTACTTTAGTAATGACATCTTTTATTATCAAATAAAGATATAATGTTTTTATTACAAAACAAAATTAATATAAAAATATTTTATTGAAGAGCAGACAATCTCTATTACGGGTAATGGATAAATAAAGCCATACAAGCTTTTCAGTAACAAAAAACAATTAACAAAACATACAATCATTATTGTATTTACATGCAGGCTTTAAAAACAATTGCTATTTTCAAGTTACTGGAATTTTATGATTTTATTTAACGTGTATATTATGTAATAGTGTTCTCATCGAAACAATTAACTGATTGTTTTATGTAAACCAATCAGTGTAATTAAAATATTGTATTCGAGTCTTCAGACTCGAAATTTAATATATGATATTGCGTTAAAAAAGATTTGAAATCCCTAAGATAAAAAATAGCAACTTTATGTTAGTAAACTATACTAAAATAATACAAATAAATAATCCGATATATAAAGTTAATCATAAATAAACACCTGAACTGCTTATATTTGGTCACGTATTGTTTGCTCGATCACGCGTATTGATGATGAAGCCAAAATCTGTTTACTCCGCCCTGCTTGGACAGGACCAAATTATTTCTATTAGTGTACCAACGGAAATGAGATTCAGTCTCGGCAAATATGTATAAGATCAAAGGTTTTATCTCTGGCCTTATCAAAACTGTTGCAAAATATATATAATATTTTCATCGTTGTTTCTTGTTATTAACTCAACAACAAATTAAGATAATTGTATAAATATGTAAGCAAGATTTAAACAGATAAAAATTTACCATCGTCTGTGTGCAGTAATTAGAAGTTCAGGAAAAGATTACGAATATAGGAAAGGAAAAGTAAAATGATCTTTTAATAAGGAAAGCTGTCCATAGCACTTGCTTGTTTTTATCCATGTCACAGATTCTCCGATAATAAAGCTGAAGAGGTCACTAATTGTTTTACTGGCCCTTTTTTTTTTTTTTTTTTTTTTTTTTTTTTTTTTTTTTTTTTTTTTTTTTTTTTTTGTTTGTCTCTGCTGTTAGCCCTACTGGCCATGACAGCGTCACCGGTGTAATGGACGGGTGCAGAGACCCGCCCTTGAAAAGGGGGGCCTGAAGGGCCCCAGGGGAACGCGCGTCCTGAGGGCGCCTCCTGTGAGGCTCGGACCACGGCTCAGGACGCCGTTAGGTGGGAAGCGAGGGTTGGATGTGGGTTAGAATTTGACACTAACGTCCTCCGACGGCAGAACGCCGGAGCAACGTGCTTGGATGGGGGCCTCGTCTTCGCCGGCGAAGACGCTGTGTGTGTGTATGTGTAGTATTTATGTTCGCTTTGCCGCTTTTACGTAGCGTTCCCTAACGTAATCGCGTCGTCCGGGTCGAAAAGTACCGACTTGGGTCTTCTCTTTCTGACTTTAGGAGTCTTACGGGCCGTGTATCCTGTGGCCTTAACCACCAGCGGGTTTGGGTGTCCGACAGCATTGTCAAAGTAGCTTTTGGAGAGCCCCTTGAAATACTGTGCGATCGTCGGTAGATCTAAGTCTCTGTGCAAGTCGATATTACGCATATACCACGGTGCTCCAGTGGCGAGCCGCATGAATCTGTTCTGAAGCACCTGAAGGGGCTTCAGGTTCGCGTGAGCGAAGGCAACGCTTGCATAGGACATGACGGAGCGTATGCAGGCTTTGTAAAGTGTGACCTTATTTCTAAGGGACATTTTACTCCGCTTGCCTAACAGGGGATAAAGTCGCCCTAGGATAAAGGCCGCTCTGTTGCGAACGTCCTCGATATGTGAAGTGAATACTAGCTGTTTGTCCAGCGTCACTCCTAGGTACTTGGCCTTGTTTTTCCAAGGAATCGGTTTGTCAAAGAGTTTAATCTCCGGGCCCCTTGTGGATCGTGACCGTTCAAAGAGTACCGCGGTGCTCTTCTCCGGGTTCACCTCAATCCTCCATTTCCGAAACCAGTTCCCGAGGGAGTCGGCTGCGGATTGGAGGCGTTGAGAGATCTCATAAGGATCCCTTGAGGATGTGTAAATTGCGGTGTCATCCGCGAACATTGCTAATTCTACTTTAGAACGCGGCCTAGGAATGTCGCTGGAGTAAATTGAAAAGAGAATTGGTGAGAGGACTGAACCTTGAGGGACGCCTGCCTTGATGGGGCGGGGAGTCGACATCACGCCTTCCACTCTGTAGCGGAAGGAGCGATTCGACAGGAAGTCCCGTATGATTAGTACGAGTCTGTCCGACACCCTGAACTGGTATAGCTTGTATACCAGTCCATTGTGCCAGACCCTGTCGAATGCCTTCGCTACATCGAGGAAGAGCGCTCCTGTCCTACGTAGCTTGCGGCACAAAGTGGCCCCAGAAAGGATGTGCTCCGTGAGGCGTTGCACCTGGTGGGAACTGGAATGATAGGCTCGAAAGCCAAACTGCTCATTTGGGATGATGTTCAGTCTCTCTACTTCTGACTTAAGTCTACTGAGGATAATCCTCTCATAGATTTTCCCTAGGGAACTAAGGAGACTAATTGGACGGTAACTAGTTGGAAGATTCCGGGGCTTACCCGGTTTGTGAATGCCTATCACTATGGCCTCTTTCCACTGGGCCGGAAACCGGCAACCGGCCAGTAGAGCATTAAAAATATTAACCATTAGGTAAAGCAAAGGAGGCGGAAGGAGTTTGATCACTTTGTTGGTGATCCTATCTGATCCTGGCGACTTTTTGGCGTGAAGCGCCTTAACTAGGTTCGTTACCTCTTCGAGGTTCGTTTCCTCTATGGGGGGACCTGCTGGTGGTTGAGAGCACATGACTCGAACAGTGTTGTCGACGACTTCGACATGTTCGCGTTCGACCGGTTGCGTGCTAATGGTACACTGGCTCTCTAGGCTGTCGGCTAGACATTCCGCTTTGTCTCGGTCGTCGAAGGCGGGCGTGGAGTTAGGTCTATCGAGCGGGGGCATTGCCGAGACAGTTTCGGCTTTCAGGGCTCTCTGCAATGACCAGTAAGCCTGGTGTGAAGGAGAGAGCTCTGAAAGCTTCTTGTCCCAGCCTCCATCTCTAAAGGTGTCAAGAGCTTGTCTCAACTCCCTTTGGAGGCGGCGTAGCTCCCGTCGATGTTCGTCTGTCGGATATGTGTCATGGTTCCTGATCGCGGCGTTTTTACGGTTAACTAGGTGCCTAATGTCCGGAGGGAGTGCACGGCTCCCATCGAAGGTTGCGCGGACCTCCCTCGAGGACGTTCCTATTATGTCTGATATATGGTTTGTGAATCGCGTCGCGGCTTTTTCAGCGTCCTCGACCGTTACGATCTGGTCAGGTATTTCGTCGAGGTGCACTGAGGCGGGGGAGTGGAGTTGCTCTTCTAGCTTTCTCCAGTTGATTATAGTTTTTAACGCGGGTGTCGTAGGGTGGAGGGGTCCGAGCTGGATTAGGACTGGTCGATGGTCGGAGTCTAGCTCGGATAGTGTCTCGATTGATCGCAACTGAAGCGTTACGTCTTTTAAGAGCGCTATGTCGAGCACGTCAGGTGTGTCGTGTCGGAAGTCCGAGTCAAAGTATCGCGTGGGGCTCAAGGGCGCTATGATCTCAAAGTTGAGACCAGGCGTGTTGCTTAGCCTATCAAGGAGACGTCCTCTAGTATTTACGATTCTAGAGTTCCAGCGGGGATGTTTACAATTTAGGTCGCCGGCCAGAATGGTTGCGTTACCTAATTGGAGTAGGGACTTAAGGTCCCCCTCTAGTAGGTCCTTATTCGGGGAGAGGTATACTGATGCTAGTATGATCGGCTGATGGCCAGTCATACCCACCTGACATAGTGACGCCTCTATGTTAACTAGTGGGGGTGGATCGAGCGGGGTACAATGAAGAGACCTTCTGTAGTAAATGATGGTTCCCCCCATCGCGGTTGCCCTATCGTTCCTAACTGCGTTGAAGTTTGCGATGCGCGGATCGCGGTTACACGGTTTTAGAAAGGTCTCTTGGATTAGCAGTATGTCTATCTGGTGGGTAACTACGAAGTCACGTACCTGATCTATCTGTTTGAGCAGTCCGTTCGCGTTGAATGTCACGACAGTCAGAGAGCGAGGTTTTATTCTACCGTGTGATGTCATTTAAGATGACATTGTGTGTTTGTAAATTTGGCTGATTAGGACGGCGTGCTTGAGGAGCACATCCATCCGCGCGGGGGGATTCTTTTCCGTATCCCTCATTTCGTTCGAGAACACGAGTAGCTCCTCGATGTCTATTACACCGAAGAGGCTTGAGACGCACGCGAACGAGCCCGCAATTCCGTCGGCGGAATTGCGTACCGGCGGCGGCGGTGTCGGTTTCGGCGCGGGCGTGGGGTTCACCCTCGGGGGTTTCACCCACGCGTTCGCGGGTGCCTGAGGGGCCTGGTTTGCCTGAGGGGCCGCGGCTCTTCCCGGGGCTAAAGGAGCCCAGGGAGGCTGAACGAAGCGCGAGGGGATCCTCGCCGGCTGCGTCCTGCGCGGTGCTTTGGGGCACCCGCGGTAATTCGCGGGGTGGCCCTTCTGCTGGCACAGGACGCAGCTGGGAGGATCCTCCGGGATCGGTTGTTTCCGCGGACAGTCGGCTGTCGCGTGGTCGTCTAGGCATTTAACGCACCTCGGACGCGCGTGGCAAAACCGTTGTGAGTGGCCGTAGAGTTGGCAGCGATGACACTGCCCGGGAAAACCGCGACCGCGAGGGGGTTCGACCCTAAGGCCGGAGAGTTGGCAGATTGCCTTAACATTAAAAATTTGCTTTCCTTCCGGGGAAAGCTCTAAATGAACCAGCACGAGCTCGAAAGGAGCCCTAGTGGTCGGTCGGTACATACGGTGTACCGATATGACGGGATAAGATTGGGACTTAAGGTCCTCGTAAATCCGCTCAGCCGGGATCTCCACGGGAAGGCCCCTGATGACCACCGTGAGGCGGCGTTGATCTTCCAACGCGAACGTGTGGTATCCGTACCCACGTTCGCGTAGGAGCTTGGTCAGACCACGGTGGTCTGATGATGTCGCGGTTTGAACACGAATGCCCTGTACCGTCGAGCGGGCCGAGGTGTAGTAGAGCTTTCGCTCCGTCATGAGGGTGGACACGGTGTCCCACTTTGATTTGTCCCTTATGTACAGCGGCGGCGGGGACTTGGCTGCTGAAGGTGCAGGCGCTGAGGGCGCAGAAGTCGCGGGCGCAGAGAGCGCAGAAGTCGCGGGCGCAGAGGGCGCTGATGGCGTGGGCGCTGAGGGCGCGGACAGACGCTTTGCGACGTCGCGTGTCGGATCCGGAACCGACGATTGTTCGGGTACGGTAGTTGCGGGCAGCGTGGCGCGCTTTCGCGGCAATATTGGCGAGGGTGCCTTTATCGCCTTCCTTTTAGCAAATTTGGACTGCACGGTCGTGAAACCGTCGTCCTCCTCTGCGTCCGAGGAAGAGGATGAAGTCCTCGACTCGGAGTCAGATTCCATCCCCTCATGTTGGGAGGCGGATTCAGCCTCCATGTCGGAGGTTCCCTCTTCCGGCTCGGGTGAGTTTGAGCTCCCCGAGTCGGTGGCTTGCGCCGCGAATTCGCGACAGAGGTCAGGGTACTTCTTCTGCATAAAGCAGAAGAAGGCCCTTATGTTGATCTTGTCGAGGTCCATACTGGACCCCGATAGATAATTGGTTCTCCCTGCGGAGGCAGGGAGATGGGTGCCTACTGTGAGCCTACTATGGCTCCGTCTGTAGGTGACGGAGGTTTGTGCCTAACGCCCTATCGACTGTGTACTTACTCAACGCAGACTATACGACGAAGGCTTGGATCGGGTTTCGTACCCTAATTAGGGCGACGCCGGACTTTAGGACCCCTAAAAAGCGCAGCTGCGTTTCCGGGAATCTTGAGTCGGCTTCTTTCACTTCACTGACACTTTTTAACACAATGGGTTCTTTGGACCCGTATGGTACTGGCCGGTACTGGCCGGTACGGTACGGAGTGGTACGAACAGCGTGGGTACACGGGAGCAGGTAGTCGGGACATGTGTCCGGTCCAACTGCTCGAAGCGGAAATCTTACTGGCCCTAGTTCAGAGGGTCTAGAGAGTCGTTGTCTTTGTAATTAATAGGTATTGTACATCTCTCCTTTTTGTTACGTCGATGCCTGTCGGAATACTTAATATTCTGGGAATGGGTGTAATAACAAACATGTTTTTGTGTGTATATTGATCTATTTAGAACATTTGGATATTATAATAGATCTCGTGAAGACCTGTATGATATAAAATACAAAATATTATATCAGGTATTTCAAAATTTGTTAACATCTAAACTTAACGCAAATGATAATTACAAATTTAAAACTTTGTTACTTAATACATCAAATTGAGATCGGATGTGGACGAATGATATACAGGTAGTAACAATAGAAGAGATTGGTCACACACTTTCCAATCTGTATGCTAATTCTCTTTATAAATCCCGAAGATGACACCAACGACGATGCGTACTAATTAATCAGGAACTATCGAAAGCGAGGATTCCGATTTTAGAGTATTTCAAGCTTTTGAAATCACTGCGATGGTTTCAAAAGATGGAGCGTTTGTGGATTTTCTTGCTGTATTTTTTTCGATGGGTTATCTGTGTATACGTTCGATCGAGACTTTCTTACTATTTGTAAGGACAACCCATTATCGGAATAGGGATACTTCGAAGGATATTTTATTCAAAATATTCTATAAATAGTATTTTTACAAGCGAAATAAAGGATTCTGAAAAAACATATATTAGTATACAAAATGTAACGAGTGCTTGGAGCAGTGACTTGTTATAAATTTTACTCATTGTAGCGTATTATAGAAAATAATTGTAATATTATACTGTTTATCAACAAACTATTAAGTAGCTTAGTGTAGGAACAAACTCCGTTGTTTAAATACAGAGTATTATAAATTGATTTATAAAGGCATATATTTGTTTGTATAATTAATGTAATATCAGTAGTTAGATCGATATTCGCCCACATCCTAGACGACGCAGACATTCGTCTATGCACCTCGCTTCGCGTGACACACGCCATTTCATACCTTGGAATGAAATTGTTTCTTGCGCCAAAACTGAATATTGCAATTTCAACTCTACAATAATAGTCTGTAGATTTATATTAATATTTTAGGAAAGGTTCAGGATAGAACAGTTTGAAAAGCTTATCAAGTTACCAGCACGATTCACATTTCGCGATGGCGAACTAACTTCATGTGTAACTTGAAAGTCTAAAAGCTTTTATTCAAATCCATCAGTCAAATGTAATTCGACTTTCGCCTTGAGATTAGTATTAGATATTTTTTTCCGATTAGCGGATTTGACATTTTGTTAAGTCGTTCTTTTCCCTGTGTCTTGCCCTCTCACTCCAATTAAGACTTAACTTATTAAACTTTCTTAAAAATATTTCTGACCCAAGATTAGAATTTAATATATCTTAGTATAAATTCTTTGGAGATCACACTTTTTTCTGAAGTACACAAGAAAAATACGATTGGTTTCAATAATACACACTATAATACTAACACTTATAAAACACATATATTCCATTACTATATAATATAAATAAAATAGAAATGCTCTGTAATTCCAAATTAACAATTTTCATTTAATGCATATGAAAATATATACGGTACATAAAGAACACCATTTTTAAAAAAATTGTATCTGTCGGTCTGTCTTTTTCGCCCGGTTGATCTCTAAAACTGCTGAGCCGATTTTAACAGGACTTTAACTGGCAGATAGCTGATGTTATAAGAAGTAAATTAGGGAAATTATACTTTAAAAACATATTCACGGCTAGTATATATATAAATAAATATAATTTGGATTAACTTATAAAATTTCAAAACATAACACAAATTTAGAATTGATGTACGAGTATAAATAGGTACTCGTACGTCAAACAAAGCTTTCATTACGACTTTTATATATTTTTTTTAATAAGTAAGATTATAAGAAACACAGTTGCTAAATATTATGTTTGATAAATCCACAATTGCCGGTTCCAATATATTGAAGAATTGAAAACCGTGGCGAACTAAGCAACAGAAAGTCAATGCCTTAGAGAAAATAACATACGGCGTTATCAGAATTAATTAATCAAACGGAACACGCTATTGTAAACGGGTTATTGCTTTCCTACCCTGCTTTGAAAAATTAAACCTCCAGTTAGAAATGTAACAAGTATAGTATGTCACATTTTCTTTATAAGATTCTTATGATTATTATAATAATAATATATATTGTGACAAAGATAAAATGATAAAATGATAAGGGCATGAATTATTTTTTAAGTCGATTGATAAGTATCGACCCCACGTGCCTAGTCAACAATAGGCCTGTGTCGATACTCAAGTAATTTCATTCTATTCCCGTTGATGGGCGGACAATTTGGCCAAATTGGATTTAGTTAATGGAAACCTTAGCTCCCTTTCCAATTTGTATGAAGTGTTGTTTGATAAAACTTCTATTCTTTAATGTAGGAGTCCAAATTAACCTTTGAATAACACTCAAGATTTATTCTAATTCAGTTTATTGCGAGCTTGGAGTGGATAAAAGGTACACTTACTAATATCATTTATTTAATACTTGAGGAAATATTAAGTTCTTGAGTATATACTTTTACCCACAACTAGTGACTGAAAAAATCTCCACAATTGTGGAGGAGTAGACTTATTAGCACAAGAGAAAATATAACGGCGTTTGGCGTCTCTACACAATCTATTGCAACGATTGCGCAACTTTTTATAAGTAGCAAAGTTATCATTATTTGGGAACTTCTTGTAACGTGACTTGGCTTTATTGCGTTTGTTCATCTCGCTCTTTATATCGGCGGTTAGCCACGGTGCAGGATAGTGCTTAACTTTGATCTTTTTGATGAGGGCATGGGAATCATATAAGGACGTGATAAAAGAGTTAAATAATTCTACTTTTAAGTCTATTGTAGGAGCGTTAAATACACTGGACCAATCAATGTTTCTAGCGTCAGAAAGTAAATTGGCCCAATTTATCGATTTGAAATTACGCCTCAGAATAACCTTACCTTTGCGTTTGGGAGTAGAAAGATTATAACGGAGAAATAAAAGATCATGATATGAGAAAGGAGCATTTAGTTGCCCGTGAGATAGCACGTTGTTGGATGTAAAGACCATAATTAAGTCGAGAAGAGATGGTTCAGAGTGCGGTGAAAAATGTGTTTCAGAAAGAGGAAGAATAGAAATATTGACGGAGTCAAGTAAAGATTTGAGTTTATTAGATCTATAGTTATTTTTAACAAGACATGTATTTAGGTCACCCATGATAACAGCATGCTCATAAGAAGGTAAGAAATTATGCAATAGTAATTCATTGAAGTAGTCAATAGTGGAGGAGGGGCTGTACATAACGCCAAGAAGTAATCTTGAGTGATGAAGTACTACTTCAATGAGAAGGTATTCTAATTGTGTGGAATTTGAGGTAGGTGATGAGCTAATAGTTTTAAAGGAAATGTGATTTTTCAAGTATATGCACACGCCACCACCACGCTTTTCTAGGCGATCACTGCGTACCAATGTGAAATTAGGTAAACTGTAAAGAGAGGAAGAAAGGGAAGGTTTTAGCCATGATTCGGAAACAAGAATACAATCGACTTGGACGTTACTAAATGTTGCAAGTAAATCAGAGTAATGAGCCGGTATGCTTTGAGCATTAATATGAACAATATTAAAGTATTATTCATCGTCAGATGAAGGGTTACTTGAAGCACTGTAAAATTCATCAGAGGAAGATGAAGGCAAACAAATATTATTAAAATCAAAAATCGCGTCTGTCATAGTAGAATATATACAATAAAAAAAATAATAATAACAATAACAAAAAATATATATATATATGCAAATAATATAATTAATAGATTCAATTTATTAATATAATATAATTATATAAAATATAAAAAGACTAACTATTAAAATCCCACACTCACTGGCATAGTAATAAAATATTTTTACAAAAAGTAATCAAAATTATAAACAAAAAAAAACATAAATATAATAATAATAAATGGTAACACTGAACCGGTTTTTAAACGAGTGACAGATCTCGTATAACATAACTGTCAAGTCTAAAGTTTCAAGTACAATTAATAAAAGAATACCCAACTTAAAATTAAAAAGTGAACTTGAAGATTGACAATTGATATTAGATAAAATAAAAGGAAAATAAATTAACTGCATACCGGCCAACACCATGAAATATTTAAAATCATTAAGAAAAGTAATGAAAATGTATACAAAACTATGTAAAAAAAAAATTAAAACAATAAAACTACTTAACTACTTTTTGGGCACACGTCGGGGTCTCGTCTTATGTTCCTGCGCGGTATCAAGTGAAGAAGAAGTAGCCATTAGAGTTTGCAGCTCCTTCATATTTTGGATTCTCTTGCGGCTCTTGTCTGACAAGGAAACAATGATGATACCGTCAGCAGTCCAACAGCTTCTGATACCGAAGTGTCGTCTTGCTTCCGCAAAGACCTCCTGTCTGGGTTTTGTTAAAAACTCAGAAATTGTAACTCCGGAACCTTTTAGAGAAGTTTTTGAATTCCAGACTTCAGATCTCTGCTTTAAGGTAGTGAACCGTACAAGTATTGGCCTGGGTTTTTCTTTCTTCACACCCAGACGATGACAAATATCAAAGTGGGAGATTTTAAAGCAACTCAAATTTAAGTTTTTTATGACATCATTGACGGCCATCACAGCGTTCTCATTAGTGGTTTCAGTGATGCCATGAAATAGGAGAACCTTTCGGCGATAGAATACCTCATGCCTATCAAAACCGGCAGAGAGCAGCTGTAATTGGTTTTGTAACATGGAGAGCGCCTTCCAAACCAGGTCTTTAAAGATGGAATAGTCATGGGCCAGTGCAGAAATATCACTAAAAGTGTTGTTCAGAGGTTGCTGTTTATTAGTGACAAGTGATTGTGTGAGTGCTTTATCAAAGCTATCCATTCTGGACTCAAACATTTTTATTATGTCATCCATGTTTTTTGTCACTTGACTATATAAATCCATTTTAGTTTTAGTTAATAAAGAAGATTACTGGGAGAAAGTTGTGTTTTATTGCCAGGTAGTGTAGAATTAGATAAGCATAGAATAGGTAAGATATTAAGCCGTCAAACAGATATACTTCAACTCAAACAGTAGAAATTACTAATGAGGATGGGTCGAAGTCCACGTCTGAAAGTAAAAGTATTACGAGAGGAGTGCCACCAGGCTCCATCTTAGGTCCTATTCTTTTTTCTCTGTATTGTGCAGACATAATTAACTCCATAAAATTTTGCAATCATCATATTTACGCTGACGATATACAATTATATATTTCCTGTAAGCCCAATGACATTGCCTTAGCACTTAATAACATTAATGAGGATTTAAATAGTATACACATATGGTCACAGTCCAATAATTTAAAGCTGAACCCTAGTAAAACCAAATTTGTAATTATTGGCAATAATATGCATATTAAAAATATATCATAAAAAAAATAAAATGGCTTCCTAAAAAAAATAAAATGAATAAATAAATTTATTCCTATTTATAAATGATTCGCAAATCAAACGCGTTTCAGAAGCACGAAATTTAGGTATAATGATAGATGAGAATCTACGAATTGAAAAACACATCATTAATTGTGTTCGCAATTGTTTTTCATCGACTTAAACCATTATATCGTACGAATTAGATTTTGTGAGGCGATTGTACTCTCTAAACTTAATTATGCTGACTCTGTTATAAGACCGAGGTTGCTTGCGAGTAGTAAGACACTCATCCAACGTGTTCAAAACGCATGTGCTAGGTTTTGTTTTAATATCCCGCCGTGAACGCATGTTACTTCTTTTCTTAATTCTGCAAATATGCTTAAAATCGATTATAAAAGACAATTACATCTAGCATATCTGCTTTTTGGGGTAATTAAATATAAGATACCAATATACTTGTATAATTAGTTGAAATGGTTAAGTGACTACAGTCCGATCCACAAAACAGGAGCTGCTACTAACATGCTGTGCATTCCTTTGCACAAAACTGCTGCATTCCGAGGTAGTTTTAAGTATGCTGCCTCCAGCTGCTGAAACAAACTTCTTCCTCCATTGCGCATGCTAAAATCGGAGATGACATTTAAAACTAAATATAAAAAACATGTGCTCCACATACAAAAGCAGTAAGTAGTTATTGTATCTTATTATTATTATTATTATTAATAATCAAATTATAGATATACTTTAGGTATATATCTTATTTTACAAGTATAATTACAAAGTCTAAAAATATAAGTATAACAATATGAATTACTCACCTTACCATACACTTGCGAACCCATTTATAAAGCGCTACTCATTATTATTATTGTTATTATTTTTGTGATTAATATTATTCTATTACAGTTAAGTTAATAATAATAACAATAATACACTATTATTGTTATTATTATTATCATCAATTAAGTTCATTACACGGTGAAATTAAAGATGTCTAATATATTTAATTGTATTTTATTTTGTTTATTGTTGGTTATTTTATGTTTAACTGTCACTAGTGTTGGCTACGTCATGGCACGGCGGCCACGGAAAACCAGCGCTGGAGAAATATATTCCAGTAAATGCTGAGAGGTCAACCGTTTTGTTTGTCACAGTCTACAGTTGATATTTTGTTATTCTTTTTTTTTGTGTCCTCTATTAAAATGTATTTTTATGTTCCATGTTGATTTATGTGATATCCAAATTTAGTCATTTGATTTGATTTGATATAAAAAAGGATTCACCTATTATACCATACTAATAACAATATAGATGGTTACTTGTCTATAGATACTTGTTTTCTAATTATAATCACCTTTGTTTTAGTTTAATTACAAATCTTATGTATTATCCGTTAGAGCAGATCTCTCAAGGTCTTAAGATAATTAATATAGAAATTAATTAAAGTTGTCTTGATTTTAAGTGAAGCTGTGATCCTCAAACATGGACAGCATACATAATTCACATTTCAGGTAGCAACTGATAAACTTTAGATTCACTGGGACGGTCCTCGCAAAGTATTTTATTCATCAAGTCTGTGAAAGTTGAGCGACTTGTGTTCTGGATTAATTCATCAAAACTTCTTCTGATTCTCGTTACTGTTACAATTTTATTACTTAAATTTATTTTATATTATTTATTATATATGACTTCAGTTCTTATTAATATGGTGAGATTTTCTTAATGTAGGAGTTAACAACATTTTTATTACAATCCCTTTAAGACAAGATTATATTTAGACATATATTCTGTCGCTTATTTGTTTTAGCGATAGCGATAGCGAATGCTTTAAGCTCTAATCACCAATCATTCTGCGCAATAAAGTAAATTAGAAAATTAGTAAATCTTTACAATAATGATTCTACTGAATATTAAAGAACAAGTAGAAACGTCTTATATTTTTCATACTTTTCAAAACTAAACAAACAAACATTCTCTTGCATGACGAGGTCTTTAACCCTGTATAACTAAATATCTTTCCAAGATCCGCTGCACCGGCATCATACGTCATGATTTATTTTCACATAATGTATTTTCACTAAGCTTACGCCGTAGTCTCTAGGCACGTGAAAAATGCACACCTAAACATCGTTCCGGGGAAATATTTCTATAGGGATGTTTATTTTTAAATTTCATATTCCAGATTCTTCAAACGACCTAAATGTTTTGGTAAAATAATATTTTTGGTATTCCGATAAACCCATATCAGTACTGTGTGTATTGATATATGAATTTATTGGAATTCGAAAACAGACTACTTTAGTTTGGAATGTAAAAATATTGCGTTTAATAAAATCACATTAAATTACTTAATTTCCGAATAAAAATAAAACTTAATAGAGATCTTTGCTTCCAAAACGACTGCGGATTTTTCTATCGTAAACCTCAAGAAAGGAAAATAATAATAAATTAGCTTTTGTAAATCCACCACTGGAATGTAATTCAGTGTGACAGTCTATTTTGGGTATTTTATAGTAGACGTGGCGTTAAAGGACGAGGCGGTGCCGGAGCGCCACATTCAAGTTTTTACGGCAATTTTACTGCTAACTGAAAGACGACTTCTTTGTCTCGAAGCGGAAACAAATTGTGTACCAAATGCAAGTTTAGAACCGGTCTAAGGGAACTTCTTTAAGGTTTTGTTTAAATGTAAATCACGTTTCCGCAGAGCAGTAAATTTAAAGAAATCCATCACATGACTGGAAATTACTATCGGAATCGATTCAAGATGTTAACATTAAAGAATTAAATTTATTAAATAAATAATAACAAGTTTGTTTTTATTATTTAATTAATTTTTTATTATTTATTTTAAATCTATTCTGTCTACAATTATTCCAAAAAAAAATTGTTAAAAAGCTACCAATTAGTATAAGAACTGCTTTGCAATTGCAACATGATTTTTTATGTAAAAGGAGGGCAAACGAACTTACGGGTCACAGATAATACCTGGTCACCGCCGCCAACGAACTCTGGCAATATCCGATTCACAAATGCATCGGATTCACAAGAGCGCTGCCGGTCTTGAAGGTAGGAATAATTGCCTTTTTTAAATGTCGTATCGATTTCGAAATACCGCCGAAGGGAGTTCTTTCCACATTTGAGTGGTAGATACGTCGAAGAATGGTCCATGAGAACCGCACAGTGGAAGATCGCCACGCATCCAGGTGGTACGGATGGTATTGGAGAGGATGGCGCGGTGGTGGTGATGAAATTTGTCGAAAAACATCAAATCGAATAGCTCTTCGGAATATACCCTGTGGCAAATGCGGTAGAAGACGCACAGAGAAACAACGTCTCTATGTAATATCAAAGAGTCCATTAAAATGCACCGGATTCCCACAATCCAAACGGCTCTCCGTTGTATGCGATCAAACGGTTGTACTTTTCTGATATTAGGGTGATCCGGACCAGAGATGAAAAAGTACTACATGTTTAGGGCGTACTTATAGAGCAGCAGTCTTTGGCCAGGCCTGATATACTGCCTCGCTCTATTGATCACTCCCAATTTCATCGTTGCCAATTTGGCCTTGCTCTCCAGATGACCACGAAATTGACAATCACTCGAAATGTCGAGACCCAATATTCTGGTACTTGGCGAGGCGTTGAGACTTCTGGAAGAGCGGTGATACAAATGGTTTTTTTTAGTGTTTACCACTAAAAACTAAAACTTGTGTCTTTCGGGGATTGAACTGAACGTGGTTCAATTCCCCCCACTCGGAAACCTTCCCCAGGGAGAGATGCATGACCGGAATATACCGCATCCCCCGCCTCATCCGCATAACAATGTATGTTGGAGATATCCAACATATCATTGATGTGCAGGAGGAACAGAGTTGAGGATAGCACGCAGCCTTGGGGTACATCAGCGTTCACGGGCTTGGGGTCCGAGCAGAAACCGTGGAGAACAACCTGTATGCTCCGCCCCGGGAAAAAGCTGGTGATCCACTTGAATAAACTCTCGGGAAGCCCATGGGAAGGTAGCTTCGCAAGGAGTCCCTTGTGCCACACAAGATCGAAGGCTTTCGCCATATCCAGACTAACTGCCAGACCCTCTCCCTTGCTTTCAATAACAGCTGCCCAACGGTGCGTAAGATATAACAGAAGATCACCAGCCGATCGACCATGGCGAAAGCCAAAGCCAATGGCGGTCATTGACCAACTGGTGATCCTCGAGGTACGTTAGGAGCTGTTTATTAATGATGCTCTCCATTACTTTGGAGAGAAGAGAGGTAATGGCGATAGGTCTGTAGTTAACTGGGTCCGAACTATCACCTTTTTTAGGGATCGGATGGCCACGCTTCCATGAGACCGGGACCACGCTTTTAAGGTAAGAGTACCGAAATAGACGCGTTAGGTTAGTACTGGTGTCAATTCAGGGGCACATGTTCGTAGCACAACTGGAGAGATACCATCTGGTCCACTCGACTTATGAGGTTCCAAGGAAAGGAGGGCTTATGGATTGATTTTTTACCGAAAAACTATTTGCGGTATTGAGCTTGGACACCGTGGGAAAATAGGCGGTGTCATTCCCTGGTCGTCACAAGTCAAGTTTGAAGCAAAAAGAGTGCCCAAAAGATCGGCTTTCTCTTTTGCTGTGTGGGCCAGAGAGTCGTTCCCAGTGTGCAAAGACGGTAAAGAATGGCTGGCAAGTTTCAAAGAGTGGCTTTGGGAAGCGCATAGAACTTGCAAGTGCCAGTTGGGTTCTTTGTCAGCTGATTCCCAAATTTGACAAGCTTGAAATTTGCTCTAGCAATTTGCCGTTTGAAGAATCTGGAGGCATGATTATATTTCCTCTTCAAAACTCAAGAGTTCGGATCTTTAATGATTAACGCATTAACCCAAGCTTGATATGGCTGCCGTTTGCCAGCTGCTGTAGCTTTTGACAGACGCATCAAACCAAGGCCGCGAAATGTCACCAAATGGTAATATCATAAACAGAATTTACTAAATCCCAATGCAATAACTCGTGTCGGTAAATATAATTAACTATTTTTTGTTCAATTAAATAGCTTCTGTGTCAATAGTTTTTACAAAACGCATAAGACATCGTATTCCAGTTCCAGCATTATCAGAGATCCAGTTACCTTTGAAATGCCGACACTATCTTTTATAAATAATAGTTGTACCCAATGTCCAGGTCGTATTTTGGCCGTAATGGTGGAGCGTAGGGTTGTATGGCTTAAGGTAAATAATTACTAAATTATTATTTAATCCGTTGATTTGTTTTCAAATGTAACGAACTTATTATTCTAAATATTAATATTACTCGTTCCTCATACATAAAATTACATAAAATATATGACATGACAGTAATCGCATTTCGTATTCCCCGCGGATGCAAGTCCTCGAGATAAAATGTTACCTTTCTCGAGAGATAAAACGTTTACTTTATCAATAGCTGCCTCTTGTTATCAACTTTACATGCTCGTTTAAAAATAGTTAACGTACTAACTAAATGACAAGGAATGCAATGTATTTGTTCATATTCCACTTATTTGATATAAATAATGTTATATATAAACAGGTTAATACTAGATTTTTGGAGCTCGAGGTTGTTGACCCTCGTAATTTAATATCCGGTCAGCATCATCCCGCTCTTCGTATATTGGACATGAATGTTTAATTTATCACAAAGTCCATTAATATTAACAAACTTACGATATACAAATTATAACAAATTAATATGTTTTAAAATCTGTTTAGATTGTACATTATGAGTAATTTACTGCTAATTATGTAAAAGCAATTCAATCAATAAGAATCTAAAGGTTAATAGCAAGAGTATTTACACCGGCGCCTGCGTCAAAGGATTATAAGCAATTAAAACATTCCCGTACACGTCAAGCCTTATTGCACATTATCACGTGGACGTTTAAGTCTACTTTAGCTAATCTCAAACGCACGGTCCAGTGGTCTTCGTCGGTTCGTCGCTTGCGGTATTCCATAATAATCTTCAGAATTCTTTTGCAAGGAATAAATTGAATTTTTTTCCGTCCACGGTTTGGTATGCTTTACCTTATCTGTTCATGTTTTATTAACGAATACCGTTTATGCAAAGTATTTATGATATATCTATACAAATATAGCGCTAAGGTATAATTTGTTACAACAATTATAATAAGGTTTGAAAAAATTATATCAATAACGCGAAAAGTAATCATTGCTTCTTTAGTACATTTGTACATTTAGTGTGACAAATGTACTAAAGACAGAGTTTATTAAAAATATAACTTAAACACTTCCATTAAATTAATCGATTCCTTGTCATAATCGTAATTATTTAACACCACCCATTGGATCTAATGGAACAGAGTACATTATTTGTATCTTCAGAGTAATAACAATGTGAAGGCACATGAAACTTCGTGACTAATCTGATACATGGCTTTAGTTCCTTTTCCTACCGTAACCTTTGATGCGGTTGATTTACTAACCGCTGGAGTGAATAGGTACGATGCGGCGGTTTATTTCTGTGTCTTTTTATTTACTTTTAGACAACTATCTAAATTATTCAAAAAAATAATTGACCTCTAAAACGCACGAACGTATTTAATACACGTATACTTAAGAAACTGTGCTCTTCGAGAACGACGCTCCGCAAATGTTCTGTTTCCATTAAGACCACGGGCTGTTTAAAAACAATAAGAATACGGAATGCTATTGATTCTTATACACTGTAATGTGTACACTTGAGGCGAAAAGTATTACAATGATAACATTTAATATTGCATATTTCTATTAATATAATTAGTCTATTTCAATTATTAAAATAAAAGTTAGATAAAATGTTTTGGTATAGCTATTTACTGTGTTCATGATTGTTATTAAAAATGTAGTATTAAAGAAAATTGTTCATTAAAGTCATGTCAATTACAACTAAACCTCACTCACATATGATGCTGTCAGAATTCTAGACTGTACGAATATACAAATGACTTCAACAAATGTTATTTCGTGCCGGACTGTACTCAGATGCAGTAGCAGTTACACGTCTGATAATAGCTTTCTGTGGAATCGATTACCACCAATTTGCCACGGAGTGTTTTCACTTAACGTCATCGTTCACATTCAAACATTTCTCATTTTAAGTCATGGCTGGATTGAAGAGGGCATACGGTGTATTTAATACACAATTTACATAAGTTGTAACTAACGATGCATCTTTTTTAAAGGAGTTAAAATGCGAAGTAATAAATTCAAAATATCTCAAAGCTACTCATAATTCTCTGAACAAAGACCATATCATATTCAAACTTCTCTTCGACGGTGAAGTTTGTTTTCTCTCATATCGTGTACAGTTTGTTTGAATGAACATTGTTTTGAAATAATTCATTATTCCTTCAGTAATAAAAACTATTGTGTATATATTGTGCATCCATTATATTAACGTAAAAAAACGATATTTATAAACAAAAGTCATTGAAGACAATATATTTAAATATATAACCTGTAAGTGTAATTTTGTCCTAAATTTTGTAGGTACTTACTATTTAATTATGTATGGTATGGTATTTAAGTCAGGTAAAAAGCATGAGGACCCCCCGGAGGGCATATATGAAGAGGTTGATGTCTGTGGCCGATTCGAAAGAGGTATGCTGGGACCGTAGCGTTTGGCGCTCCGTCGTCTCTGGCTACCCCGCAAGGGATATGGCGTGAAGGTAAATAAATAAATAAAAATAATAATTGTTTTCCGTCAAAATGAGCCGAAATTGCCTCCCTTACCTCATTGTCGTCGGAAAATTTCCTTCCCTAGTATTCTCCGGTTATAGTCCTTCCCTTTTCTTTGTAATCAATCAAGATTATCCCCTCACAATCCCAAAAAACAGTAGCCATCATCTTTCCAGCTAACTCCGTCACCTTAAATTTCTTTGGCGGTTGTGTCCCCTTTTTATGCCATTGCATGGACTCTTGTTTAGACTCAGGCTCAAAGTGATGAACCCATGTTTCATCTCCCGTAACAATTCGGTCCAAAATCTGTGCAGGTTTATCAACACACAACTCCAAAACATGCTTTGACGCATCGACGCGCTGCTCTTTCTGAAACGGCGTGAGCATTCTCGGTACCCATGCACTGACTTTTGTCATACCCAGGTGATCATGTAGGATTCGCAAAATGGTGGTATCTGATACTCCAACTAATGCAGATAATTGTTTTTACTTAAAACGGGCATCTTCTAGTACAATTTTCTCCACTTTTTCGACGATGTCCGATGTGGTGGCCTCAACTGGCCTTCCTGAGCGGGGGTCGTCTTCAATTGACTCTCGACCATGTTTATGAAGACCATGCCACTTGTAAATCATTGATTTACTAGGGCACTGTTCCCCATAAACGACTCCCATTTCATTCAAAATGGTTTGAGCGTTCTTTCCTTGCTTGGTAAGGAATTTTATCACAGCGCGGTGTTCAATTTTCTCCATAGTTTCAGTTTTTTTCCGGATTGTAGGCGACTGTTCGTAAACGAATGACGCAATCGGTTTGTAACTCGGTATTTATACTAATGATGAGTCTCCGATTCGTATGACACCAAGCGAGCGCCCCTACCCCCGCTTATATCCTCTCCATTCCACGAACTTTTGGACCTCCCCTCGTAGCTGTAATATTATAATAACTTATAAAACTTATTCCATGCACCATACATTTTACACATTCGGAACTATCATTCCATTAGTAAGTAGTTGGTTGTTAGACCATTGCTGACCTGAAGCTTTGTTGGATTAAAATAGATGTAGATGTTTGAGAAAACATATTTAGTTTTTCCTTGTTATTGCAATACTTGATCCAAGTTTTTTTGGAGGATTTTTTAAAAGTCTGTAACGCACAATAATTACAATTTAAACAAACAACCTTTCGAATTTGATTCTCAAAGTTTAAGAACGTAAAGTTGGAATCCTCGAGAGTACGAGTTAGGAATTTGTCGTCAACGAATGATTTCAATGTAGGCACTTCTGCGAATTTGTTTAGATTTACTTGTATTTTACTCAATTTTGCAAAAAGATTATTTTTTTATTTACAAAAAAACTAAATAAGATACACACATCCAACTGAATATTGGAAATGTGAAACTCGTAATGTAAATTGGAGGATAAAGTTACTTTTCCGGAAGCAAAGAGGTTTAAAGCCCGAGAGATTAAAAAAACGTGACAACATTCCGCACATCTAGAGATATAAGACGGATGAATATTAAACACTTACTGAAACAGGATGAATCAAACGTTTTCTAGTAATTTTCAAATTCTATGATATGATTTTTTTATTTTGTATTTACTTACATAACTCGAATAGTAAGTACCTATATCACATAGTCGCTATTAGTTTGTAGTGATAATACTAAAAGCCTTTATTACGACCTAACTATGACGTTGTATCGTAAATTCACTGCTGAGTGTCAACTCGGTTTTAACTTATATAAGTATCAAATAAATACAGATTGCTGTAAATTTGTAATAAAAAAACAAGTCTCATTTAAAACAAATCAAATAAATTCACAATCCGCATGTGATTGATAATAATTTATATTGTTGTTTATGTTACACTGACACTGATCCAGTCTACATTAGGTCGACTGACTGTCTGTACGTTTAATACAACATTATATAATCACATTGTAACAAACGTATAACAATGACAGTCAAACAGTAAGCGGTGCTCGTGTCTGGAGGATATTAGACTAACACTAGGCGTGTCTGTACATCACACGTTATAACTACACTATACAAATAACTAGAAATAAAGATTCAAAAACTGAACTACATTAACAATTTCTACAACGGCTTGATATAGTTTCTTTGCGCAATAAATCTGGAGAACGATTTGTGCAAAAACGAACAAACTATAGAAGAGTATAATTAAAATAGAGTAACAAAGCAAAATAAAGTAAATTATAATATCATGAGTCATCGAGTAGACTGATAATAAAAAACTCTATAATTAAGTATATAATTATATATAATTTTTAAGATAGTTTCGTGATCCTGTACAACAGTTTGTAGGCAGCGTCTATTCTTGTTCTTCACTGGAGGAAGTGTATCTCCTGTCAGTTATAGCGGGACGGTGTCAATAACAAAGCAGTCCGTCCATCACACCGCACGGATATTTTGAGATTTCAATTAGCTTTTAGCAGTCTAGTGTTAAATTACGAGGCACGGAAATGAGTCGCGTCTTTGTAAATTGTGTCACTGCTTCAGGGATATATTTTTAAAATAAATAATATTCGAAAGGTTACCGAGAAAATTCTAAACAATATATGCAGTAAATCCTTAGATACATTTATTCTCAAAATAAAATTCTACCCAGGTTTAAGAACCAAAAGATGGATAAAAAAATACATGTTAAGATACCTGAGAAACAGCTTATGTTACAAACAAGTTAATCAGTTAAACTAAATACAGTTATGCAATTTTAGTAACAGCAAAAACAATATGCAAAACAAACAACACGAATATAGTCGTATTGTTATTTACCACATGATTATTTTGGCAGGCAACACCGAGGGCAAAATCTAGTTTAGTATCTTCAATATTTAACATTTACTAGGTAAACTACATCACAAACGAAGGGTATTAATCCAATTAAAATAAAAGGAAAACTATGATTAAACTGAAATTAATTATTGAATAAAATTAAAGACCCTCTAAAAAATAAACAACTGTTATATTTATTATAATATAAAAACAATTGGATTAACTTTTGTCTGTCTGACAAAAACTAATTAATATTTATCTCATGACAACCTCGTGTACGTTTAGGTATAATGGTACTACTGAGAGTGACGTACAGACAATGTGTCAATAAAATAAATATCCATATTATCAACTTCACATAGTTAATATACTTGGAGCGTCGCTTTGTGTCGTTTAGTAATATTAGTGACATCACATAGTGTGTGTATTTGAAAGTAACAAAAATGTCTGTTTAAGGTTAAAAGGCTCACAAAGCACTTCATCCAATCTTAATGTCATTTCTGCTTCATAATTATTTAAACTGTTCCTGCAGATGCACTTCCCACTACAAGAATGCACGAGACCTTCCGTATATATAATAACAGATAAGCGTCTATCTCAACATTTATTAATTAGTCGACGTATCTGGATCAGTCTTGACATTCTTCTATTGAGGTTAAAATATCTAACTTTATATTAAAATATATTATTTAGCTTTAATTATTCCGGAATAGGAATGTGACCTTGTTTTACAAATTTAGTATTTTTCAAATCGTTTGTGCGATATCGCTTTAATTGTATAATTTTATACAAAAAAAGATGTGTTTTGTTCTTTATATTCATTACTCCATATGAACGATTGTCCATTTATCACCAAGTGGAGTATTTGCTGGTTTACAATTCCATAAGAATATATCAATCTAGTATAACCGAGTAGTCTTTGTGTGTTGTTGTACACATGCTGCACAGTCAGTACATTCCGGAGTGCATATTTCCGCCTTCGACGTAAGTTCTTCCACTACGTAAAGACCTAATTAAAGTCGTTAGTATTTTTTTTAATCCTCCCGCGATCTCTAAATGATATATTTTGTATTTTCCTCACAAATTCTTCAACCTTAACATCGAGATTCTTATTAATATTAACATCGTATATAGTTCTACAGTTCTAAAGTTTTCTAACCTTAGTAACACTAAGTCTATGTATATAGTATATATGTACAGTCACAGAAATTCATGAAGCCGCATAGTCTAAGCTCATAATGCATGTCTACCATGTAATACATATTTATGACTAGCAAGTGACGTCACACATACATAGAAACTTCTTATCTTATTAATTTACTAACTACGCAGATAAAATATTTTACGTAATTACATTGAAAATTTAGATTTGAAATAATATGTTTAAAAAGAGCGATGAATCTTTTTGTAGTCTATTATCTGCATCCTGTTTTCTTAATTTTTTAAACATCATAAAAGTCACCGTCTTTCGCACCTCAAATCACTATGTTCCAACATAAAGAAGTCAGAGATGTTCAATTGTCTTGGATACGACTATATCAAATGAAACGCGGTTATTGGTCGGGCATTTTTTAATTATATTTTTAAATATATTTTAAATTATTTTTGAAGCACGTAGGTAGGTATTTATTTCATTTTCATTCAGCGGTGATCCTCGGACTGATCGTGTCTTTGTATCTATTATAATTACACGCATACTTGTAATAGACAAAAATATGAAATATTATAATGCTAATTTTTGTTGTAACGTTACACGACACGTGGATCACGAAATATAATACTTACCAAACTGAACAACCATTAATACTTTTGTAAATTCATTTAAAATCTTCAAAACTGAAGTTGAGAATTAATATTTTAAACTATCGCAACTTGTACAAGTTTAAAGTAAATACCGCGTCTATTAAGGTATTAAGGTTTACAATCATTATCACCCTTATAAAGAACATGTTCAAGAACAAAGTTCTCAATTTACTGAAAGACCTCTTACCGTCACACCGAGAGTCGAGAGGGAGAGAGAACGAAACATACGATATTATTTTTATTGACACAAACATTATTAATATTTATATAACATTTTATGTGAAAAGAAAAGCAATTCAAATGTACATGTAAGGTTTTTAAATGTATAGCCTCCGTCTCAGTATTTTTTCGTCTGTTGTTTAGTTTGAATTTTAACAATTTACATAATATACACCTATGTTTATTGCTTGTCTTGATAACATCTCATCATTTTAGTATAGTTTTAAAGATAGAAAGAGACAGATAAACGTAAATGAAGAGAGGCACAAAATTATAAAATAAGGATTTATTCTGGAGGGATACGGTAACATTATTTTGTATAAGTAATTAGAGGACTAGTACTGCGATAGAAATTTATTTGTTCAATTTTTATTTAAAGTAACATAGGCAAAATCCTAAAGACCACATCTATTATAAAAGTCTCTATTGTGAGCTGAAAAATAAAAGTGAAACCTCTGACCATTAATCACAAATCACAGCACATTTTAACACGAAGATGAACAATAACTAATTTATTTCTCAATATCAATCCTATTTACTTCCCAATAAAGTACGTTATTAACTTTAAAGTTTGAGTAAACAACCCCGGAAAAGTACAAGGTCGGTGTCAGCACGACACAGCGGAGCAGCCAATAAGGCACCCGAACGGATATTACACTGCGTCCGGAATTCAATTTGCTGCATTTAGACATCAAATTACACACCGACCCGCGGTATTGGCTCTTACTGCCTTCACATAGACGTCATTTTGTATGAAACACGCGATCGAAATAATATTCATACATAAAAAGACAGACATAGTTACTGGATCAACTTAAATTTTTACCTTTATTTTCTTACATATAATACACAGTAGCTACGATACTGGAGGAAGGTCACGTAAAAAGCATGAGGACCCCCCGGAGGGCATGTATGTAGAGGTTGATGTCTGTGGCCGAGGCGAAAGAGGTATGCAGAGACCGTAGCGTTTGGCGCTCCGTCGTCTCTGGCTACCCCGCAAGGGATATGGCGTGAAGGTAAATAAATAAATAAATATAATACACTAACAAAAATATACTCATATAAACAAAACCCAACTGATCTGACGTACAAGACCTAACCTACCCTTTTCTATAAACGTTTATGTATTCTGATAAAAAACTATTTACCAGTTTTGGAGGTATTTTACATTTTTTTTACTTTTCGATGGTTGCGATTATGAAGAGATCGGAAAGAAGAGATTTAAGTTCCGTAATTTTGATAATTGTGCCAACTATGAACTAATAAGATTACAAATGAGGAGTATATATATGATATTTGTGAATTTCGGCTATACTTGTCTAATCTACAAGTAAAATGTGTAATAATTTTAATATAATATTTGGATAGGAAGTACGCACATAAGTTACAGTTACAAGGGCTGTGTCAATCCATACTTCACTACGATATTGTTTAGTTAATTTACTATTTATTATTATTTATACAAGGCTTTTAAGATTATGGCTGCCTTCTCTATAATTTATAAATAATAGTCCCATATATATATGTATTTATATATGGGACCATATATAGTAATAATGATAAAGTTTTTAAACCTTTAATTACTTTTCTACTTATTGCAGTTAAATAAATATATATTAATTCAAATTAAATTATTGATTTCAGTTTAAAGAACTTTTTAAGAGACATATTATTGAACTGTTTTATTCCTCAGTTAAGTCTCAGAGACAAACTAACTCTATCCCACAAGTGAGTTCCTGATTGAGCGTGGTTGTGGCAATCAGCGAGCAAACAAATGACACAAACAAAGCGAAGAACAACAAAGCCACTGAATTCATTCACTCGATGTTTTCTACGATGTAGTAACATTGTTCACTGATTTAATTGTAACAGCTTTCACAATCACACGCTGAAATGCTCACGTGGCTGTTGTCTGTCAGATGTCAAATACTTGGGTGTCAGAAGGAACCGTGAATCAAATGTAATATTAAAATGAATATATACAATCTCATCGTCTCTCAGCTTATTGACCATCGCATCCTTGACATTCCTTTTTAAAGTTTATTTCATTCAATGGAAAACTTTATATATAGTATATTAACAAACAATTATGTGTTAATAATGTGAATGGCAAAAGTGAAAACATAAACAAAATCAGTACACAGTAGTTTTACTTGACCTTATTTAGTATTCAAATAATTACCATAATGAAGAATTTTGTCTGTTTATTTTCAACTATTATACGTCGTAGGGATACGTCGTTCCGTAAGAACAATATGTTACTAAGTAATTTTAAAAATTAATAAGTAATACTAAATGTTACAGTATATTTTTCTGTTTCTTTAAAGACTCACTGTCAAATAGTTTGAAATGAAACCTGAAAATTTTGTCAAATAAGAGAAAATGTATAAAAGAGGCATAAGGCGTAATACAAACTACTGGAGCTTTTTATCTACAGTTATACGTAAGAAATTTGTTGAGTCGATCAGTTCTAATACTTCACTTTTAAGGAGCAAGTTAAAATCTTTACTTTTTACATTAGGATGTTTTACTCTATGCATTTAGTTTACTTCTCATTTAAGACTAAATAATTAATTTCGAACCAATGAAGCACACATGACAAAATACTGTTTACTTTGCCATAATTGGTCCTGTCATGCTCAACTTTAAACATAAGCGAGGTGTCACCAGCAGAAAGAACAATATCACACAGACCTATAACCAAAGAGGACAAGATAATATTAATATAAAGTAAAAATAAAAAGGGGCCAAGAATAGAACCTTGTGGAACACCCATCTTTAGATGAGAACCAGCCGATTTATAATTATTTACGTAAACCATCCGGACTCTTTCATCCAGTTAAGAGGCAATAAGATCAAGCACAGCGCTACATATATATAAACTTTTAAAATCAAACAAAAATTATGTCATAAATAATAAGTTCATCGTGAATGGTAAGATAATAGAACAAGTGAATGAAATGATATATTTGGGAAGTATGTTTAGCAGAGACGGAAGATACGAAATGGATGTGGAAAGCAGTATTACTGCCGGTAACAGGGTCAACGGTGCTTTGGCTGCATTGTTGAGACGGCGATACGTCAGCTTAGCTGCACGTTTGGCTGTGCACAATGCGGTTTTGCTACCGACGCTGTTAGACGGCAGCCAAACGTGGGTAACACAGAAGAAGAATGTAAGAAAGATGAATGCTGTGGCGATGCGATCTCTTCGCAGAATATGCGGAGTCAAGTCTAGCCGACCGTATTCGCAATGAATAGAACGATCCACAGAACGGCAGGTACTATCGAAGATGTCACGGTGAGAATGAATAAGAACGTGCTCAAGTGGTTTGGGCACGTCGAACGAGTGAGTGATGAAAGAACGGTAAAAAAGATTGATACAGAAAAAGTGAGTGGTAAGAGAGACAGGGGGATGCCTCGAGTGACCTTATAAACACAGTATCTACGAAACTTGGGGAGGTTACGCCAAAGGCATGAAGACCCCCCGGAGGGCATGTATGAAGTGGTTGATGTCTGTGGCCGAGGGGAAAGAGGTATGCAGAGACCGTAGCGTTTGGCGCTACGTCGTTTCTGGCTACCCCGCAAGGCATATGGCGTAAAGCTAAATAAAAATATATAAATAAATAGAACTTTATTTTTTATTACGGTGCTTTGTAAAAACCTTGCTTTAGTTAAACCTTTGGAAACCTGATCCTACGACCTAAGTCATTAAGAATGCATCTTGCCAGTTATAAAGAATATTGTATTCCGTCACTACACAATCAGCTATATCTGTTTTGCGACCTCATTTATTATGAACATGTTAAGCCGGGTCCGGGCTGTTTCAAACTGCTGCGACTAAATTTTGTAAATCAAACCTTTGTCTAACATACGTCGCAGTTTCGTAGCAGTTGTTCATGACATGTGATTGGTAAATTATATAGTACACAAGAACAACCTTCAGTTATCTCCATAACAAGATACCGTGATGAGAAGACTTTATGTGCCACATAAAAATAAATGCGCTGTCAATATATGTATTATTTTCAAAAATCCAGCTAACTATTGAAGATGCTAAAATACAACGTAGGATTAGCAATTTAAAATACATTGTAATAATTATACGGACAACGACAATGAAACAGTATTTTATATGTTTATTTGATTTAAGAACATTAAATATATTATTATCAAAATATCGTTGGGGTTGATGATTAAGGAGTTATGTTCAACATTACAATATGCATTAGTGCCTAAAATAGTATACAAAGTTTTTCTACATTAAGTTCTACAATTCGATCTTCTTTACCTCTGTGTTCTTATAGGAGTATATTTAAAAGTTTACAGGGTTTTTCAAATGTAAATAAGATTAATGTTCTTTCACTGAAATTACTGGAATACTCTTATTCGTTTGACTTAAAATTTCTTTCTTGGCGTGTTTAGAAGATTATAATTAGCAACAAAAAAATATATATCTTCATTAGTTTATTACAAGGAAATTATAAGTGTGGATGGATATTCATCTAATTTTTTAAAAAATATAAAAACGAAACATTTTGTGCGCAGGGATAGTAAAAGTACTACGTTCCTTGCATTTTGATTGATTTAGTTTCTTGATAATACTACGAAAATTTGTAGTTACTACGCCTATATAATTTTGAATTAATAAGGAACACAGAACATGCCTCTCCTTCTTTGAGTGCCCTAGTATCCTGTATCCTAATTATAATATTGCGTGGTGAACAGATTGCTCGTTTAATTTAAATCACAACAAGATAATATTCGCTTTAATTATAGTTATCTACTTTAATGTTTAAATCACCGAATGAAGGAGAATTAAACAAGTCTGATATTTCATTAACTCTCTTATTAAATTCAAGTTCTTATTTCTAAAATAAAGGTGCTATAATTTCAAGTTGGAACACGAACTCAACATACTTTGTCCATTATTTGGCGCTTCCGTGTCGGGGCGTTGTTGAAATTGGTATTTTACGAGCAAAGCGTCTTGACTCAGCAGTATTTCATTTCAGTAACCGCAATTTCAAACGGATTTTCATATGAAATATAAAACTTTTAATATAGTTAATACATGAGTCGATATATGTCATTAATGGATTTTCACAATGTAAGGTGTTAGTGTCGATCTAAAATTTATATTCTTAAATCAGTGAGTTTATATGTAAAATAATCAGGTTTAAACATATAAAAGCTTGGTTTTATTGCTACTAATTTGCTTGGTCGCAATTATTTTATAATTATAAAGTTCAGTAATTTTCGGTTAGCATTTCAATAAGTAACGGTTTTGTTTTATTTTTAATATAACCATAAAATGCACTCCCGAACAATAGTTTCTTTATTCAGCAGCATTTTTGTATGGATTATAGAAGATAATAAAGGTGTATTTTATTATTTATAATGAAAAATGTTTGCTTTTCACTTATTACAAATATTTTAATTAAATGTATTAACAATCTAAAGCCAAGATTTAGTTAAACACAGTACTATAACAATGCAACATGAATGTCCCTCATATCCATCAGACAAGCGAGATTATGATGATTAAGAGAAAATCTTATCAAAGAAAGGGATTTAAAACAGCAATTCGGAAGTCTCGCAGACAATATTTGGTTTAATTCACCATAGATGTAATAAGGAATGGAGCTGATAGAACATTTAGAACAAGCTGACAGGTGTTATATGAAATATTGTTTCGAGATAAAAGGAATAAATATCGGCAAGAATTTCTAATTAAATTAATATAGAAAGTAATAAGTTTAAATTCAACACGACCGTTTTATACTCTAACAGGGTAATAAATACTAAATAACTTGTTTTATTTTTCTAATGTTTTTTATTAACATTGAATTTATTCATGTATATAGACAATTATATGTATATATATATATACCTCCTTAATATATATTATTATTATTATATTATATATTATATAAAGATATTACTAAGTTCGGTTTATAAAGCTTACCCTGTGTATATATATTGTTATTTATTAAAATTATTTTTTGTCAAATAGGGCCAATCGAGTCACTGATGACAAGTGATCACCGCCACCCACGAACACTTGCAACATCCGGAAATTCGCAAAAGCGCTGCTGTCCTTGGTGGTGGGAGTATACGCCATTTGTGAAGGTATCCATGTCGTATTGATCGATGATTACCGTCGAAGGCGATTATTCCACATCTCAGTGGTATGTGAAAAAAGAACTACGTATTGAACAACACTATGTATATTTGGTAATGTAACAACGGTGACAAGAATTAAAAAAAACTATAACTTAATTCCATAAATGAGCCACTATGAAAAGCAAATGGTACAAACACACAGAGTGTTCTTTTGTGTGTTTGTACCGTTTGTATATCTCTCTGGTGATAGATGATTTAATTTATTTAATGATTTGGCGAGACACCAAAAACGTCGGCAACGTACACAGCTTTTTGATTATTCTTAACAGTTCGTACAATAAGCAGCAAAAACAAATTAAATAGATAATAAACGATAAACAATCTTGTGTTAAAAGAATTCTAATATTAAAAATATTAGAAAATAGGGTCAATCCAAGTTATCTTGCCTTACCTAATGTAATATAACAAGTAACAGTTCTTAATAAATGGCAAACATCAAACAAGGTTATGTTTTTCGATTCAAAAAGCTTGGTAAAATAGTTATTGTTATTTTAATAACTAAGAAAACGAACAATATGTAACAACTATTATGAAATTGTTTAATTTCTAGTTTCATAACATCGATTGCGTAATGTTATTAATTCCTGTTACATCTTGAAGGAGATATTAAATACTCAACTTTATTGTGTACTTTCCCTGAGGCATAATAATGCTTTGTTTATGTTCCTTCATAAATAAATACAGTGTAATCTACAAGTCCATGAACAACAATGGTATATTTTAATATTGCTATTAAAAAAAAACCTTTAAGTTACCTTTAAGAAAATGAGGAACGAAGGATAAATTTTAAAGTGGCCGGCATACACATAACAATAACTGTTGAAAAACATACAGGTATGTATGATAAAAGAGACGCAGCACGTCGTCCAAGGGGTGGCAGCACCATCGCGATTGCCTCCCCTCCACATGGATATTTCGTGCTACGACGTAGCCTATATTGTGAATGGTGCTAAAGAACGAGCACTTCCCTTCGAGCCACGCTGAAGATCAGTACAACCTACTAGGAACTGTCACACATTTCGTTTATTGAAGACTAGTAAACAGTGCAAGTATTGAAAATTTGATGTTACATTTCATGTCATTTGCTAGAATACGTAACGAGTCGTCCACGTGATGTCTGACGGAAGACCTTATAACTATGTCATTCCGATATACATATGTTTGACCGACCGAAGAACGAACCCAGGCCTTTCAAAACATTCGTATTTGTACTGTAAGCATTGCTATCGCTACGATAAACAGACTTTCTTCTTATGATGCAAGAAGGGACAAATTCATCATTAGTTTGTGCAATGCCTGCATAATGCAAAAAAGTGATGAAATTGCTGAATTTAAACCCGCCACTAAAATACAGTTTTCCTGAAACGGGTCTAACGATACACGCATAATTACAAAGCGACAATACACAGTAATGTTAAGTTCATTGTACAATTATATTACCGAGGCATTATGACAAAAATTTCTTAATAGATATTAAAGAGATAATTTCTCCTCCCTCTCTTTCTTAAGTACCTCTTGTAATTCCTATGATGTGTCGAGATATTGTTGTCAGCGGTAATCACATAGGGTAGTTACTGAATACACGGCACATGTCACCCCCCGAAAATAACCCTATGCTTTACGTATGATTTTGAGATATCAAGTTTTGATGGACAAGCAGAATAAACAGATTTAACGAATATGATAATGATTATACAAAAATAATTATATATTTATACAAAATTTATATTTATTACATACTAACATTAACTTTTTTTTTAAAAGTACATCATTGCAGCTTAAATTGTTTAAAAGGCAGACATACACAGTCGCTAATTGTTAATAACGTTCAAAGCAACAGTCTGTGTTATGACCTAGATTACAACGTGTATCCAAAATAAACTGCGTTTAGTTAAACTTTGCTTTCTTTTATCCTTTAACGTGCAAGATTTTAAGATTGTCGGGAGTCTATCCGAGAACTCTGAAGTAGTTTAAAACATACTTTAAACAAAACAGCATTACTGAATTAAATACTAATTTACTCTATTTGCAGAATATTTTAAATTTTATTAATTTGTTATAAGTAGAAAAGTTAATCAAAGAATATTATCTGTGAACCAACCATATTTCTTTACATACATAGTACACCTATAATTCATGGTTTGAAACATTTGATTTCAGTCGATTCACGTTTTCCAACGTCTAATATAATATTATCAAAATCACATTGCAACCCACAAATGACACACAAACAGTAAGCGGTTGTCGTGTCTGGAGGACATTAGACACGCTCGTAACCTTACATTAGGTGTGTCTGTTACATCATACGTTATAATTATATTATACAAAGGAAAATATACCTAAACAATATTATCATTTATTAAGCTTCTAAGAAAGTTTTAAGGAGTTTCAAGTAGTTATCTAATCTAATTGTAGATTTAGTTGTCATCGCTAGACTATCGCTAGACGCCTTTGGAACGACATTTCTAAAGGTCTAGGACTCCTTAAAACGGCTGAGTTTAAATGTTACAATTACTACTAGACATAATTGGATTTATATTATAATAATTGATATCATTAACAATACAATCAATGGGAATTTAATTAATTGATCAATAGTTGAATTATATAATAAGATTTAAAAATACATTCAGGCGATGTATAGTTATATCACATGTTACTCTTGAATTAACATCTGACTGGTGCATACGTATGACAGACATCACAGGACAATTTGTACCATGAATATGATAATTATTATATGGGTCAGGGTTTATAATATTTTAGTATGAATATTAGTTATATGACTGCGATGACTTTTAACTCTAAGCATATTCGGACTTCAAAACCAGTTCTTAGAGTACGTTACAAGTAAAATATCGGACTGATTTTCAACAATCTCTTCAAATTTCATTAGGGAATTTTTTGATATAGATTTTATATATAGTAAATATTATGAATAATTGTTAAAAAACTGCTGAAAGTAAATAATAGTGTGTGCTAAAATTAGTTACCAAAAATGTTCAAAGAAATAAAATAATAACGTAAAAGAATCCTCACCGCCTCGTAACTTATAAAATATAAGTAGCTACGTTAGATATCATAAATAACAAAAGAAGCTTAATTCCAATTTCCAAAGGTTAACAGAAATAGAATTAGGTGTATTATTTAAGATTGTAAGTAAATATATTTTTTGCGAAAGTTATTTTTGAACCTTTTTATAATCGTTGTAATTTGAAACTCGATGTAACGAAATGGCGCGTCACGATAAAGAAACAAACACATAAATTTATAAGAGAGAATAAGATAGAAGATATATTGAACACTGCTGTTAGGGTGCCATCTATTGCTCAATCTATAAACTAAAGTGAGGTACATAGTCAAGTTGTTATTCTTTAAAACTTACGATAGATGGCATTGATACTTCCGTAAAACTTGTCAGTTGAATTAAGTATTTTAACATAATGTAACCAGCTGTATATAAAAATACAAATACTTAACACTGAAGTAACAAATAATTTTGAAGCCTGGTAAAAAATAACAAACCTTACATTTGTCCTATCCCTCATAATATTTTATATCTATCTCAATCTTTTGTAGGCTTCTGTTTAGAAGTTTTTCTTCCGCCTTGTGTGAATTGCACGCACACACTCACATATTGTTCATTTTTAAATTAGTAGTCATTTAGTTGTTTTTTTATTTTATTTAAGTTTACCCTATTTAGTGGTCTGTGTAAATGAATAGCCTTTGATTATTTTGATTTATTTACGATTAACATGTATCACTTTCTAGAGTATTTTCCGTTTTCGACGTAAACGTATCCTTTAAGCAAAGACTTATCATTTTGTCAAACAAAATTCGAATTAAGAAAGCAAGATAATAAAGTCTTTTAACTAGCCTAAGAGCTCATATGAAAAGTTCATGTAACCGCAGAATCTAGCTTACAATAAATTTATTTCTATATAAATATAGCCCTAAGGAGTTGGCTGTTATAACAAATGTTATAAGATGTGAAGAAAATTATATCAATAACGGGCAAAACTCAGCATCTCTCCATTAACCTAACATTAATTGACGTTTGTGAAACTGTGATCACAATTAAATAAAAAACCCGGCTAAGTTTGTTGTGTGGTTCTTCTCAGACCAGGGAGCGTTTGGAACCGTCCTAACCTTATTTTAAGGAGTGTCTTTGGAAGGGTTTATGTTGTTACGTACGATATCGCTTTCCACAAACGAACAGGTTTTTCGCTTGTTTTTGGAAAAAAAATATGTTCATTTTTAGTCGTGACAGCACGAGACCCTCCATATGTAATAACATAGATAAACCTCCATCTCAATACTTAATATATTTCCTATTGTACAGGATAAACTTGCCGATTCCCGCCCGCTTTGCTGGACAAATAATAAAAAAGAATCACAAATTGTATGTGGGTAAATTGAAAATAATCACATATAATCACAAACTGTTTGTAGGTAAATAGAGAATAATCACAAATAAACACAAACTATGTGGGTAAATAGAAAATAATCACAAATAAACACAATCTGTATGTGGGTAAATAGAAAATAATCACAAATAATCACCAAATGTTTGTGGGTAAATTGAAAATAATCACAATTAATCTTAAACTATATGTGGGTAAATTGAAAATAATCACATATAATCACAAAATGTATGTGGGTAAATTGAAAATAATCACAAATAATCTTAAACTATATGGGGGTAAATTGAAAATAATCACATATAATCACAAACTGTATGTAGGTAAATTGAAAATAATCACAAATAATCACATACAGTATGTAGGTAAATAGAAAATAATCACAAATAATCAGAAACTGTATGTGAGTTACGGAACCCTGCAATGCAATGGGAGAAGAGAGGAAGCGGGGGGGAAAACTTTGCAGTTTTTTAGCTGTAACTTTGGAACGGTTTGGACCTTTGCAAAATCCTTTCTTATTGCACCTATTCAATATGTCAGAAGTCTTGTGCCCAAATTTCAGATTTCTAGAGCTACGGTATTACGGTTTGGGCTGTAAAGCGATGAATGAGTCAGTGAGTCAATGAGTGTCTTCGTGGTTTTATATATTAAGATAAATGATAATATGATTTGAATCCATATCGATTCAGTATCGTAACATAAAGTTCTGTATGCAAAAAAGTAGTTGAAAGATATAACAATATGTATTAGTTTTATCAAACTTTATTTTTGCAATTTAGTATGTTTGGATATAATATAAAATAACAAATTTACTTGAAACAATGTGCAACTTCTTTGAATAAGTCACCAAGCGTAAGTAGATATCGGTTGACTTAACCTGGACCAGTCTTGATATCCTTATTGAGGCTATCATATTAAAGTATCTAAAATATCTAAATTATATTTAATTCTACTGGAATTAGAAATTTCTCTTGTTTTACAAAACTTTGCCATTTAAAAAAATTTTGAGCTATTTTGCTCCATAACTCTAATTTGTACGATAAGGATATTTTTTTCCATTGATTGTATTTAAAAGGTATTGATTTCTTCTTGTCCCTGTTTAGCTATATCAGTTGAGTTTAATAAAAAAGCAGTTTATTTTGTAACCAGTTTGCTACAAAATACGTCAAAGTATTATAGATTTGAGCTATAACCGAGCTGAACCTATAGATAGACAATCAAAAATATTTATTATATCTCTAAATTTATTTATGTGCGTTGGTCCATTTATCACCATTTATTTGCTGGTTTACAATTCCATAAGAATATATCAAACTAGTATAACCGAGTATTCTTTGTGTGTTATTGTACACATGCTGCACAGTCAGTACATTCCGGAGCGCAGGTTTCCGTCCTCGACGTAAGTGTTTCCCCTACTTAGAGACCTACTTAAAGCCATTAATATTTTTTTCTTAAGCCTCCTGCGATCTCTAAATGACATCTTTTGTGTATTACACACAAATGCTTCAACTTAACATCGAGTTTCTTTTTAATGTATAACATATTAACATGGATATAGTTCTGCAGTTCTGAAGTTTTGTAACCTTAGTAACACTAAGTATATGTATATAGTAATATGTATAGTGACACAGACATTCGTCAATTCGCATAGTCTAGCTCATAATGTGTGTCTACCATGTAATACATATTTATAACTAGCGAGTGACGTCATACATAGATGAGACTTCTTATCGTATTAATTTGCATTAAACAATCCTAGACCGTAATATGTATCTAACTAAACAGATAACATACATAACGTAAAAAAAATTAGATATGAAATATTATATTTTATTAAAGCTATGAATTTCTTTGCAGTCTGTTGTCTACCTGCCGTCTGCTCTATGTACCTGTCTTTTTCAACATCATAAAAGTCACCGTCTTTCGCACCTCAAATCACTATGTTCCAACATAAAGAAGTCAAGAGATGTTCAATTGTCTTGGATACGACTATATCAAATGAAACCAATAAACGTAGGGCATTTTTTTGTTGAAAGAATTATATTTTATTTTTTAAATATTAAAATATATTAAATAATTATTTTTGAAGCATGTCGATGCTCATTTCATTTTCATTCAGTGGTGAACCTCGGACTGTTCTTTTAATTTAGTTATTTACTAAACGTAGCCAACTCGTAGATTCCTTGCGTAATATGACATACCTGTAACAAAAAAAAACATTAATTAAAACATAAAATATTTAGTTTATTCCTATTACATTACAAAATTTAATAACTTGTCTAATTGATATCAACGCGGATACATACGATATACAATGTAATATGATTGTAACTTACTATCACAGTACACTATGAGGATAAAATATAACTTTAACAGTCTAGTTATAATTCAATTATATTCTTTGAGAGTCGATCACACATGAACGGACCAACACTGGAAAATGTTAATTTAATACTAAACTTAAATCATTATATTATATCAAGGGATAAAGCAGTAATCTCAATTATGGTTCCGAGAGCGTGAAGAATGAACCTTGGTCCAATAGTGTTGGAATATTTATAATAAGTTTTCGGTGAATCGCTTCACTCGCTTCGCTATCGCTTACACTTATAAGTTTAAGAAGAATCGATCGAAAGCCAATCTTCAACCGCTTAACTTTATAAGAACGAGAACAGATTACAAGCGTTTACTACAAATTCTAGATTTTACAGTTATATAACATTATTATTAACCATGACATCAATAAAGACTAGCTATCTAAAAAAGTACAAATTAATATATTGTTACGGCAACAACAATGCTTGTTACTTATTGACTTAATGAAGAGATCTTAATATTATTTGATTAAATGAGAGCAATTTACCAAATTCTACACATTAGGACCATTTAAACAATAACCTGTAATTTTCTCGTAGTCCTCTATTTACTGACTCTGTTTTTGCATTCTAGTCTTATACAAAGAAGAGCAAGTGAGAGAAACTCAGATAATAACAGTCATATATTGTTATATATTCAAAAACTGCAGCGTTGTATATTATTTACTTTCAAGCGGTATCTCGTGTAGCAATACTTCGGGATGCTCTTATTTCTTTTCATAATTGGGCTTTATTATTATCTCAGTACTGAGATAATAAATTAAAGAACAGATATAACTTAATACTAATATGTTGTATACAAATACAAAACGCGTAATTTTCTTTATTTGCTTAAACTAAACTAAAGCGACTTGATTATAATTTTAAGACGGAGCAGAATTACAGTACGCTCTTCCTCTTATTTTCAAAAAAAGTCAAATTATTAATTGTAGCGCTCCTCAAACGGTCGCTCGCTCGCTATAAGGTGGGACCAACCTTGCTACAGCGCTGTATTGACAGTAATTACTTGTCGGATACTTAACTGAGAAATATGACCGAATTAGTTCGCGCTCAATTCATTTTAATGGTCAGCATAATAAATAGTCCTTTACACTAGAGTGTAGACATCGAAATGAAAGAATTATGAAAATTAAGAAAGTTTTACAAAATTTGGACTCGTTAAGTAAATTTAGTAAAACATATTAATGATTTGCGATGGTTTTTCACATTTTGGATTAAATTAAAAGTAGTTCCTTACGACAATCAAACTTAAAATATAATTTAAGATTTTATTAAGTAAATAATTTCTGTTAATAAAAACCAGGAATATTAATTATAACTCCAGATTTTTTATTATTTCGCTCTCTTAGAAACACAACAAACAAACAAACTTTATAATTATAAATTATGTAAATGTTAAAAGTAGCTTGATAAAGTGTAAGGGTTCTTAACGATAGGGTTCGAACAATATTTTTTAATTTTGGTACAACAGTAACACTTTAACTTTTCACAGCGGTTCAGAATGTACGCTATTTATAACAAAGTAGTTTTTTTTGTAATAAAAGTATGTACAATATAAATAAATCGGAAAAATAATTGTATCCACAGAATATAAAACATAATTACAAAGAGATACGATTCTTAAACAAACGAAAATATAAGTAATATAATTTGGAATCCCTTCCTATTGTTTTATAGTTTTTATGTATGTATATACTGTACTTTATAGTATTTGATTCATTAACTCAACCAATACACCAAGGAAAAGGAAAACACTCACAACAGAGTTATAAACCGTTTTATTAGACGTTCCATGAGCTAAAAATTATCACCTTTGCAAAGTACGTATAAATTATTACTCAAAGCCTCATAAAACGGCTGACTTTATTATTTTATACAAATTCAATATCACAATGACTTCTGGCGCATTGAATATACTTCTCACTACACGTTGTTATGGGTAAGGATCTGAATTTCTCACAGAGACTTCATCTGTCTCAGATTTAACACTTTATACTTATTTGTACTTGGTACTTTGATGACAAATAGTAACAATAAATCAGGTTAGTAATTACTTAAAATGAATTGTAACAAGGCCGGCTCTGGAACATAATAAGATTTATGATTATAGTAAATTCTGAAGGAATAATTTAACTTCATTGTCTAAAAAATGTATGTCATTTATTTTAGGACAGATGAGCTAAAGCAAATTTTCACAAGGGTCGGGAAATATATTGAATGATGCGGGCAAAGCAAATTCTTCTTGTCAGCCAATAAGAGGGTGAGTGACTCAAAGAACTCACACAATGAGCGTCTTCATTTCACATGCAACCTTCGAGATTATTCCGTATTTTATTTTCGTCCCTGTGTGAGTGATGTTAAATCGAAGATATTTTAATTTTAGTTAAAACATATTTTGTTTGTGGTTTTTGGTTACCTAAACAATGAGATATATTTTGATGGTTTTATAAAAGCCCGTCCATTGTTGTGGAACAAAGGCATCCTGTGCCACAAGTACAAATTTACTTAATGCTTATTTACTGGAGAATGATATTAGATTTAAAAAATAAATCAATATCTCATATTTCATTCATAAAGCAAAATATTACTATTTGTTTTTGCAAAGCAATATATAAATTCAAAATTTATCACAATTTCAGCAATTTCATAATTTAAATCATTCAAGAGCTTAGAGTATTGAAATTATGATAAATAAAGATGGAACTCCTTTGTGTCTTTGATCATTGTATGAAAACGTTAAATAACTTTTTGAAATGAGCGTTTGAATTACAACTTATTCTACTCCTTATCTGACTTAAGATATTCTTAATCCTCACGAATCCATAATAATAGATTTATTATGGATTCGTAAGTCAGAAATGAAGTGAACTTTAGTATATTTTATGTACTTGTAAGTTTGGTTGTAAATTAGAAAGGAGGCACGCGAGACAATCGTTAAGTTTTCTTTTGCAGGAACCCTCCACTACTAATATTGATGTGTATTGAAAAAGATTAACTTATTATTACTCGTATGCATGATATATTCACAATGAAATAGCACTAATTCAGCATTTAATTTAACTTGCATTAAAATTTATTCATAGAATTAACAACCTAAGTAATTTGCCATGACATCAATTGAAAACTATATTTTTATTTGATGTTATTAATTTTAAAGTGTTATACAAGTATTTTGAGATAATTTCCTATAGAATAAATTCTGCTAATACAGTATATTATAAAAAATCATACTTCTTGGAAAATTACAATATGAAAAAAGAGAGTTGCCAAAGACTTTTCGATTGGCAAATAAAATGGACTAGCAACATTTAGTTCAAATACAGTTATCTGACGTTTTCTGCAGACTCGTTAAACTGAACGTCTTGTTCGATCAAATCTATTCATTTTTCTCAGAGGAGTTCAACATTTTATCGGATGATTTACGGTCCGTGGATTTATAAATTTAATGCACCAATGAGCAACCAGGATCAAAGTGACGTCACAAGAACTACTAAATTTAAGTTTATTGAATGAACTCTAGTACAGATGTAATTTTAAAATATATCAAAGAGGCTGAGGAGGTTTTTTAACTGTTTATTTTGTAATATTTAGTTAGCCCTATGTTTTGAGCAGACTTCTGAGATTGCTTCTATTCATGTACATGGTCCAAATGTGTTGCGGAGCACTAACTTTATGACTTACTACGACAACAAAAAAAAATTAAATTAATTAAAATGATATTGATGGCCCTACCTAGGTACAATGTAAAAGCAAATTCCAATAAAAAGGTTGGTTTTAAAATATCTTTTATATGGATATCTTTTGCTTGTTGCTTACTCATTATAAATTATTGTTCATTTTCCAATAGGTATTTTGTCCGATTAACAGACTATCCACAGCGAATATTTAGTTACTTGTTCCCCTATTTTTTTAAAAGGCCCTGCCCGACTAAGGAACTGGTATCCAAGATTAAAAATAAAAATTTATTCATCATATAAAAGTAAAGATAGTAATTCTATACACCCAAGTTCATATATTATCGTAGATTATATTATTAAAATAATAAGGACATAAATTGTGAGCTTCGTTTAAAGAGATGTCGACAAATTACTAAAACTGAAGTTTACTCTGACCTTATCACTGCTAAAAGCAAGACTCGTGATGAATACTTGTGTTTTAAATATGTCCTCAAACGAAATCTATTCTCGTGCAACATCCTGTGGACAGTGCAGAGAATATCTACTTACAGGAACCGACTGACGCAAATTGATTCATGACAGTTGTCAAGTTTTTGAAAACACGATCTGAAATATTTCCACACTCTTCGGTACCTTAAATAAACAAGGCCTTAACCATTCACTTTTTAATTATATATATTTTTATTTTATTCATGTTTTTATATTATTATTTATTTGATAAACGAACGTTATAAACATGATTCCTTGCCGAGGTTGAATATCGGAAAACTAAAAACTGTTTAAGTTACGGGTAATGACAAATGATTTTGTTTCCAACACGTCAGATAAAGTCTCATTCAACAGCTAGTGTAATATAATACAAAAACAAAGTGATGTGATAACAATTATTCTTGTTTTATTTGACATTATGTGTAACGTTCTATCGCTAGACTTTACAATATTACAAATTTCATTTAGTAATTTTTGAATTTGTTTCACATTTATTTATGTAATAACTCAAGTTATTAATAATCATGTACATTCTCATTTTATATCAATTCAATGTTAAAGATATCTCAAAATAAATTAGCATATTGCCTAAAATCATATTTTTCCAGAATATTTAGACAAGAATATGAGGAAAAACACTTTTATCAAGTGCCATATTTATCTATTCTATAAATAATTCTTATCAAGATTACAATGTTATACACTCTTAGGGTAGATTTAATGAAGAATTCATATGAGCGTTCAATACTGCCATTAACCGTTTTATTGTACATTATGTGCGCGATATATTATTATTCTACGACATTATAAATTACTAGAGGTCTCATAAAGCTCAGAGCAATATCTATTGAATTCAAATATCTTACATGAACAAAATCATGCAAACTCTTATGCAGCTTATTATTTGTATCCTGAGTGTAATTTAGTATGACAACCTTTAATATGACTAGTTTAGTAATCATTAAGTTCTAAACAATGTCTATTTGACATTCGATTTTACACTCTCTTCGTATTTTTCAACGATACAGTACAGTGCCGTTGGCACAATTTATTGGGTAACAAAAAAAAACTTTCCCCATACTAAATCATCCAGTATATAATTGTTGGCTTTCAGCACGTAGCAGCTCATAACTCATGGCTCGGCACTCGGGGTGGCATTTCAACAAATTAATAACGTTTGTGCCGTGATCTGAATCATTTAGGTTCGATTTTTGCCGAACCTTTGTGTGATTGATGCAGTATTGACAGTAGCACAAGAAAATCGTATTTATGTATCGTAGATACGAGTAGGAACGATTTAGTTTAACTTATAATATGTTACATTTATTACACAGAAATAAAAATGAGTGCTCATCACAGTGTTTTTAATGAAAAATCATTGAAGAAGTATAATACAAAAACGGTATGTTTATATATGCAAAATAACTCACTCGAAGTACAAAAAAGCAATTCGAGATAAGGGGTCTGCGATAACAAACAAAAACTCATCAACAAATACGTGTAGCTGTGACCATACATTGTACGAGACCTGAGTCCGTGTCACATTCATCTTTTGTCTAGAGGACGCTTAGGTTATAATAAATATGGTATGGTAGGATCGTTGCTCCAATGCGATCTTATTTGTCCGTTTAATTAAATGACATATATGTAAAAAAATACACTACACTTCAAAAATACCTACCAACACATTATTTCAGACATACTTCTACAATTACTCCCAATACGACACGAATTATATTGAATGAATTGAAAAGACTAATACTAAGTTCCGGAAATATTGTTTTCACATTTAGACATAACTATTAGACCAGACTCTTATGGACTGTTGTACCATGAGCCGCAACCAATTAAAAATATTTATCACGGAGACCAAGGAAGTTTATTTTTACGGCATTTTTGTCTATTTTTTTTGTAATACGCATTTGAAAGTTTTGCTTGTTCATTCGTTAGTTTATATATATACTATATTATAATCACATTTATCTAAGTGTATTGTTTACAGCTAGTCTTAATTTTAATGTCATCAGTCATAGTACCGTAGCAGCTGCGTAGCACAAAACACAACTTACAATGTAAAGATGATTTTATATGTGAATTTAAATGATCAAGAAATATTACTACACTGTGGAAAGGGGTCACTGTCTGTTGCAATTTTATAATAACATTAATTATATTATCAGATCCTTTAAGTTAACCGCACCAATAAATATGCAAAGAAGCAAGACCGATTAGTCCACGGTAACACGGAGAAAACCATTTATCATAATACAACGAAATATTGACAACGATACATACTGAAAATTCTTTGAACAACTTACATTGTAATTTAAATACAATTTAAAATAACATTTGTTAACAACAAAAATAGATTATATAAATAAATATTAATTTACGGAGCTTTGTTTGTTATAATTACGACGAGGGCTAAAAGAAACGGCGGTGAGAGTCCCTCGTTAGCGCGGGCCGTAACCCCGACTACCGAGTGACTTAACTCACTTTATTATAATATGAGGTATTTGAAAATCGTATATCCACAAAGGGAGGTCTGTTTTATTCTAATCAAAGACACCAGAAAATACAATCTAACTGTCTATATTTTTAATGATGAATTTGTCTACCAACATAAACTGTAATAACTAACAAGAAATATAATCAACTACTGGTGGAAACCTTTACTTTGCTAAAAGGCTTTTGTAAAACGTACAATATAACGCTACTGTTTTGAGGAAAATACAAACATACGGATAGCGCAATGCTTGGTACATAATTCCATGATGTAAATGTGATTCTCTGATCCTTTTAAAAATCTGGGATCATATCAATATTCTAGTAACGTTTGATACTTACCAATTTTGATTAAAATAATAGGTTCTTTGCACGTTGTGATTCTCATTTTTAAAGAAATTAACCGTTTAATACGAAAATAAACTTTCTTTTAAACAACGATTCTCGAACTTATATAAATAACAATTGAACACGCTCTTCTCAACATAATAACAATTATGTATTTGCTTAACTTCCCATCACTGAGTTTTATTCACTTTAAATTTCGTTAGTGTCTCGATTTCCGACTCAATCGAGTGATGTCTGCTTCTATGATGCCATTCCGAAAATAATGAAGCCCTAATAAACATTCCTACCTTTATAGTTTAGCTATTTCGCTTTGTTAACTTTTAATAATACAACATTTTTCAAAAGCAATCAAAAACAGAACGGAAATTTCAATATCGTAGATATTTCAAAAAAATATTATGATCGTCTTTATTTCTATTTATGGTGCTGTAAAGTGTTAAGAAGTTTTTTTAATGCAGTGTTAGAAGTGATTACTGACTTTTTATTGTTAATAGCATAATTTTTTTCACTATACCTGCTGGCACATAAACTCTCTCACTCTAAACTATTTCGTAGAACATCACGGACTTAATAACTATGGCTAAACTAGAAGACATCATGGATCAGACTCTATCTCACAGTGGTTTTCTTCCTATCTTCGAGGATGCAAGCAGTCTGTACGCTTTGGACAGAACCAATCTGACTGATTTGAGATCACTACTGGCGTTCATTTTGATTAAACTATCTCCTCCATTAATTCTGACCTTGTGCGCATATCTTCGTGGGCCGATCGATTTGGCACTTCTATAATCGCTGACATTTGGAAGCGTTGATTGATACTTATATATATTATAATTGGTTTACATTCACTAATGCGCTTCCAACATTCTCTTCACGTTAAAATTTAAATACTGCTTGCCAATAGTTTACTGTTGCCGATAATTGATAACGGTGATGTTTTCTACGTGAATTTGAATGCAGAGTTGCTCAACAAGCTTGAACGCATGTTGAATTCTACTATTAGATTTATTTTCAATCTTCGTAAGTTTGACCACGATTCTCGTTATCGCTCGCAATTAAACTGGCTACAGATTTGTGAACATAGGAGCATGAGAATTCTTTGCACCTTATACTCTCTTCTTTACAATCCCTCTTATCCCAAATATCTTCTAAATAAATTCCTACTTCGTACGCATGCCCACGAAAGGCCTCTGCGCTTGAGTGAAAACCAACTCCTTACTGTTCCCTTTCATCGCACTGGTTTCTTGTCTGACTCCTTCTCTGTTGTCGCTGTCCGACTGTACCAATTACCTAAAAGTATTCATAAGGCACCTTTACGAATCTCTATCAAGAGACAGGTGAAACAGTTTTAACTCAGCAGCAGCTTATAATCGTTTATTTTCCCATCTGAGTATATATATAAGTATATGTAGAAAACTTATTTATTTATATATTTGTAGTTTTGTATGTACGATAGTATGTATGTACGTTTCTGTACGTATACAGATTATATATGATATCTATATATCGATATCTAGTTTGTTTTGTGTTTTTGTTTTCACTCCGCCTTCGTACGTATTTTCTTGCACGTTTTGGGGTGGCTGATAGAAAATGCTTAAGCGTTAAGCCCAACCTTTGTACCATGTTGTGCAATAAAGAATTCAAATAAATAAATAAATTTTTCCTTAATATTTGATTTACACACAACTAATCATATAAAAATGGTTATTTAAATTGATTACCCAATTCTATTGGAACATTCCCAATCAATTTCCCACCGGAAATCTTCTTAGTCCCGTTCTATGTAATTAACGCATTTATTTGTCAGAGAAGTGTCATTCATATTCAGTGTGTGTATTATTGACTACATCGCTTGTTCGATAACAACTGTCAGATCAGATCCTTTGATGAGAAAAATTATAATTCCAACAAAAAATAAATGATTACGTTCTAAGATTTATTGTTGTTGTTATACAGAGTAAAACATTTTGCAAACTAGAGAAATTAAAAAAAACATGCGTGCGTACAAAGTACACATGTCAGAAGTGAAACTTCTTTGGCGAACTAATTTATAAATCTTGTTTATATTTACACAAATCTAAAACTTTAAATTTCCAACATTAAGAGAAAGGGAAAAAGGAAGATAGGTTAGGAATTTAATTGTCATTAAAATAAAATTAACTAGTAAACGAATACACAACCAATAGTAATACGACGTTCGCTCTGTCTCACTTTTTCTCTCAATCTTTCTCACTCGCTTGCTCCCTACTTTCACTCCACGGCTAGTTGCTCATGCTACGTTCGCCCTGTCTTACTCTCTCTCAATCGGTCTCGATCACTCTCTCTCTCTTTTCCGACACTTCCGTTGCATACCGGCGTGACGTTTCATCTGTAAAAATTTTACCCTCATGCGCCTAAAGAAGTTTCACTTCAAAAAAATAACTGTTATTCTGACTGACTCAGTAAGTACTTCATCCCAAACCTCTGACCTTATAAAGCTAATATTTTATATAAAAATGTTAAGATAATAAGAGTTGAAAGATTGTTTGTTTTCGAGTGAAGCTGCGGGTAGAAGCTAGAGATAGATGACAACTTCGGCGATCAAAATGTAAAATTCTATTTATAATATTTGTTCTAAATTCCATTACGATAACTGTTACCTCGGGATTTCAAAAAGGATAAACCTTTGGGCGACCTTCAAAGCAAATGTAGTATGTATTATAGTGTCTTGTATACTTGTACTGTTGTACTGGGTGTTTGTATTAATTATATGTACATATTTATTAGCAGAACAGTAATGATTAAATAATAGTTAAATGTAATTATTATATTTGATAGTTGCAACATTTTTTGTGACATTATTTATTTATTCATAAATTATAAGAAAAAACAAAAAATGTCTAATTAGTATAATTGAAATATGAGATAGTTAACAGATTAAAACTAATACCCTTAAATTTAAGAATTGAATAAAAAGTATGTAATTCCAACCTCACCATGTCTTACAACATTAGGGTAAAAATGTACTAATAAAAAATTAATACTTAAGATTAAAATAAAACGATGATTATTTTCATTATTAACTCCCCTTCTCAAGGCCGAAGGCCGCGCTTTTGTGTGTGTGTCCCAATTATCCCAGTTGTAGGGAATTTACATGAACGCATTTGCATTTTACCAATTGTATGTGACCAATGGAGGTGTTGTATTCTGTACCACTGCGTGCTGACCGATGCTTTGACAGATTGTACTGTTGTGTAATGGGATATGACTGTTCATTATTATTATTTCAGTGCACATGTTATTAGCGGTCAAGCGATAATTTTAATAACTACAAAATATTAACAGAAAACATTGTTAATAGTCTTTGCTGTCAACTTTGTTAATAACAATTTATTTAAAATAGGGATGATTTTTTTTACCTTTGAGATGAAGTTAAAGTAATCAAAGATTATAACGATATTTTATTTTAATTTATTGTTAAAAATTTCGTAACAGTCAAGACTCTGAGACCTCTTTATATAACTCTTAATAAAAACGAAAAATCACAATATCTCTTTCAATTTACCAACTTAAATATAAATTCGGAGACCCTCATTAACTTTGCAAATTAATTTTAAACCAACTCGATCTTTTCTTTATAAGAGTATGATTATGTTTCCTCTTTGATAATTATACCTCTTCAAATACTGAGAGGTTAATATTTTAATAATGGTGACCTCGGTGATGAGTATCCCTCAAGCATTTTTGGTTGTTTTTATATCTTCCACAAAGTCAGTAGGTTTAAGTCAACTAACATACATTCCAGAGTGGAAGTCTAAAAAAACAATAATAAGCCGTCAAACAAATATAAAAAAAAGTATTTACTTATTATATTATGCAAATAAAAACCAAAATGGTTACTTGAATACAATTTAGTTAAATAATAGTATTTAAATTATAATCCTTTTGTTTTAATTTAGTTACAAAACTTAATGAAGAGATGAATGAAGAGATCCACAGAATGGCAGGTACTAGCGAAGATGTCACGGTGAGAATGAAGAAGAACGTGCTCAGATGTTTTGGGCACGTCGAACGAATGAGTGATGAAAGAATGGTAAAAAAGATTTATACAGGAAAAGTGAGCGGTAAGAGAGACAGGGGAGGCCTTGAGTGACCTTCGAAAACACAATATCTATGATACTGGAGGAAAGTCACGTAAAAAGCATGAAGACCCCCGGAGGGCATGTATGAAGAGATTGATGTTTGTGGCCGAGGCGAAAGTGGTATGCAGGGATTTTAGCGTTTGGCGCTCCATCGTCTCTGGCTACCCCGCAAGGGATATGGCGTGAAGCTAAATAAATAAATAAATAAATAAAACTTATCCTGTGTATATTGGTCTCTCAAGGTCTGGTTGAGATAATTAATATTGAAATCAATTAAAGTTGTCTCGATTTTAAGTGAAGCAGTGATCCTCAAACATGGACGGCATACATAAGTCACATTTCAGGTAACAACTGATAAAGTTCAGATTCACTGGGACGGTCCTCGCAAAGTATTTTTTTCATCAAGTCTGAAAGTTGAGCGGCTTGTGTTCAGGATTAATTCATCAAAACTTCTTCTGATTCTCGTTAGTGCTTAATTTTTAATAAATAATTCAAATAACTAAAATTAAAGGCTGTGTTTGATTTGGACGAAAACGACTAAAAAAGTATCTCAACTTTACGTTTGTTTATTCTTGTATACGTTTTAACAAATATATTAGCCATTTACATTTAAATGGAAAAATAACGACCTGTCTTCATGGCGGCTGCGCCATAACGTAACATATGATTTTTAATGAAATTAATTTCATGGATAGTTTATTGCCAGAAAAGAAAAACCTAATGTTTTCTGTGACTGAAGATATTTCCTTGTTATATTTCTATTTATTTCGTTTTCTGTTTATTCAGAACCAAGAGTACACATTAAATAACAATATTATATATTTAGTTCACCTCCGTGTTAGCAGTGACTGTGTTGGAGTGTGAATACAACCAACAGAATAAATATATCATTTAACAAACAATAACACTGAAACAATTAAAACTTGTGACCCCATTAGCTATTGTGGTTTATCATGGATTATGATACCTCTGCAAAATTACACACAATATATTCAAAATAATATTACATTATGTGATTTAATGTATCTTATATATGAAATAAATCAAAAATACATTTTAAGTTCACTGCAGCAGTTCTACAGTGGCAGGCATTGCGGTATTATTTATTTATTGTGTATGACTTGAGTTTTATGGTCAGGTGTTATTAATGTAGGATTTAACAACATTTTTACTACAATCCCTTTAATACAATTGTATATTTAAATATACATTTTTATATATCTTATTTACCGCTTTTTTTGCTTCAGAGTCAGGTTCATTGATAGAGAATGCTTTGAGCTTTAAGCAATTCTCTCCAGAAATAAAGAATTTGGTTAGAAAATAATATTTCTACTGAATACTAAAGTACAATTATCAAGTAGAAACTTTATATATATTAAATACTAAAAACTAAACAAACACCCACATGCTTGCATGTCAAGGTCATTAACCCTGTCTAACTAAATATATGTTCAAGATTTCACATAATGTATTTTCACTAACTTTACGCCGTAGTCTTTAGGCACGTGAAAAATGCAAACCTAAATATCGTTCCTTCCGCGGAAATATTTCTTTAGGGATCTTTATTTTGATATTTCATATTCCAGATTCTTTAAACGATCTAAATGTTTTGATATAATATTTTTTTTTATCCAAAAACAGATAACTTTAGTTTGAAATGTAAAATGTATCTTGTTAAATATTGTGTTTAATAAAGTCACATTAAATAACTTAATTTCCGAATACACATGAAACATAATAAAGATCTTTGTTTCCAAAACGACTCCGAGTTTGCGATCATAAACCTCAACAAAGGAGAAGAATAATAAATTAGATTTTGTAAATCTACCACTGGAATGTAATTCAGTTTCACAGTCTATTTAGGTATTTTATAGTAGATGTGGCGTTAAAGGACGAGGCGGTGCCGGAGCGCCATATTTACGTTTTTACGGCACTTTTACTGCTAACTGAAAGACGGCCTCTTTGTCTCGAAGCGGACACAAATATACATTGTGTACCAAATTTAAGAAAGGTTCTTTAAGGTTTCTTTTAAATGAAAACCTCGTTTCTGCAGAGCAGTAACTTTAAAGACAGACATCAAACCCTAAACACGAAAATTACTATCAAAACCGATTCATACTGATTCAATGAAAATATTGATTCCTGTTTTAAACCAAAAGAGTGCTGGGTATGGTAGTGGAAGGATGGACAGGTAGAGGAAGAGGAAGAGGCAGTAGAAAAACTGGATGGATTGCGTGAAAGATGATATGGAGAAGAAGCATGTACAGAGATGACGAGTACCAAGAGGGTATGGACGGAAAAAAACATACATGCCGACCCCAAAAGTGGCAGTAAGATAATGATATTTCTTTTGAAATCTATTCTTATCAAAATTATTCCTAGGTATTTCTTCATTAAAGATCTACCAATTTTAATATGAGAACTGCTTTACAACTGCACGTTGTATTAATTAAAACATACGGAAAGAAATAACTCGTGTTGGTACAATAAATCTTTATAAAATAAAAAACTTCTACCTGTGTTTTTATATAGATTTTACAAAATGGATGAGGATATCGTATTCCAGTTCTAGACTTATCAGAAATCCAGTTACCTTTGAAATGCCGACACTAGCCTTTGTAAATAATAGCTGTACCCAATGTCCAGTTGGTATTTGGGCCGTAATGGTGGAGCGTAGGGTTGTATGGCTTAAGGTAAATAAATACAAAATTATTATTTAATCGGGCAATTTGATTTCAAAAGTAATGAACCTATTGTTATTCTAAACATTAATATTACTCGTTCCTAATATATAAAATTACATAAAATATATGACATGAAAGTAATCGCATTTCGTATTCCCCGCGGATGCAAGTTCTCAAGATAAAATGTTACCTTTCACGAGAGATAAAACGTTTACTTTATCAATAGCTGCCTCTTGTTATCAACTTTGCATGCTCGTTTAAAAATAGTTAACGTACTAACTAAATAACAAGGACATGAATGTTTAATTTATCACAAGGTCCATTAATATTAACAAACTTACGATATAGAAATTATATCACTTTTAAAATCTGTTTAAATTATACATTATGAGTAATTTACTGCTAATTATGTAAAAGCAATTCAATCAATAAGAATCTAAAGGTTAAATAGCAAGAGCATTTACACCGGCGCCTGCGTCAAAGGATTATAAGCAATTAAAACATTCCCGTACACGTCAAGCCTTATTGCACTTTATCAGGTGGACGTTTAAGTCTACTTTAGCTAATCTCAATCCCACGGTCCAGTGGTCTTCGTCGGTTCGTCGCTTGCGGTATTCCTTAATAATCTTCAGAATTCTTTTGCAAGGAATAAATTGAATTTTTTTCTGTCCACGGTTTGGTATGCCTTACCTTATCTGTTCATGTTTTATTAACGAATACCGTTTATGCAAAAGATTTATGATATATCTATAATAATATAGAGCTAAGGTATGATTATACCTTATATATATTATGTTACAACAATTATTATAAGGTTTGAAAATTATATCAATAGCGCGAAAAGTAATCATTGCTTCTTTAGTACATTTGTACATTTAGTGTGACAAATGTACTACAGACAGAGTTTATTAAAAATATAACTTAAACACTTCCATTAAATTAATCGATTCCTTGTCATAGTAGTAATTATTTAACACCACCCATTGGATCTAATGGAACAGAGGTCAATATTTATATCAAATATTTGTATCGTCCGTGTAATAACAGTATGAACTCACATGAAACTTAGCGACTAATCTGATACATGGGTTTTAATTCCTTTCCATCGCCGTAACCTTTGGTGCGGTTGATTTACTAACCGCTGGAGTGAATAGGTACGATGCGGCGGTTTATTTCTGTCTTTTCTAAAACTTTTAGACAACTATCTAAATTATTCAATAAAATGATTGACCTCTAAAACGCACGAACGTATTTAATACACGTATACTTAAGAGACGGTGCTTTTCGAGAACGACGCTCCGCAAATGTTCTGTTTCCATTAAGACCACGGGCTGTTTAAAAACAATAAGAATACGGAATGCTATTGATTCTTATACACTGTAATGTGTACACTTGAGGCGAAAAGTGTTACAATGACAATATTTAATATTGCATATTTATATTAATATAATTAGTCTCTTTCAATTATTAAAAAAAAAGTATTAAATGTTTTGGTATAGCTATTTACTGTGTTCATGATTGTTATTAAAAATGTTTTAGTATTAAAGAAAACTGTTCATTTAAGTCATGTCAATTATAACTAAACCTCACTCACGTATAATGCTGTCAGAATTCTAGACTGTAAGGATATACAAATGACTTCAACAAATGTTATTTCGTGCTGCACTGTACTCAGATGCAGCAGCACACATTTACACGTGTGATAATAGCTTTCTGTGGAATCGACTGTCACCAATTTGCCACGAAATGTTTTCACTTAACGTGTTCGTTCACATTCAAACATTTCTCATTGTAAGTCATAGCTGGATTGAAGAGGGCATATGGTGTATTTAATACACAATTTACATAAGTTGTAACTAATTTGTTGTGAATAAACCTGCCATTAAAATACAATTTTCTTAAATCGCTCTAATGTTATACGCATAACTGCAGAGCATCTATACGTAGTGTTACCGATATGGCTTTAAACTATGATAAATAATACACATTTTCCTATATTAAAACTTTGGTAAGATATTAGCTGTAATATTATAATAACGTGTAAAACATATTCCATGCACCATACATTTTACACATTCGGAACTACCATTCCATTAGTTAGTAGTTGGTTGGTAGACCACTGCTGGAAAGCATTGCATTTGGGAGCTCTTGCTATATTTAGCTACTGCTATAAGTTTCAGTATATATTTATAATTAAACATTTTGTTATACCAGTTGTCAAGGTGTGAAGGGTGATATCATATTATCTATAACCTTCATTGATAAAGAGCTTATTAAGTTCAGACGATCGAAACTTCCAGCGATAACTCGTACACACAAAACACATACTCTGAAGCTTTGTTGTGTTAAAATAGATGTAGAAGTTTGAAAAAACATATTTATTTTTTCCTTGTTATTGCAATACTTGACCCAACTTTGGAGGATTTTTAAAAAGTCTGTAACGCACAATAATTACAATTTAAATAACCTTCTGAATTTGAATCTCAAAGTTTAAGGACGTAAAGTTGAAACCCTCGAGAGTACGAGTTAGGAACTTGTCGTCAATGAATGATTTCATTGTAGGCACTTCTGCCGATTTGTTTAAATTTACTTGTATTTTACTCAAGTTTAGAACACGAATTTTTTTATTTACAAAAAAACTAAAAACGATACACACTTCCAACCGAATATCTGAAATGTGAAACTCGTATTGCAAAATGGAGGATAAAGTTATTCTCCCCAAAGCAAAGAGGTTTAAAGCTCGAGAGATTACAATACGTGACAACATTCCTCACATCTGGAGATATAAGACGGATGAAAAATAAAACACTTACTGAAGCAGGATGAATCAAACGTTTTCTAGCAATTTTCAAATCCCACGACATGATCTTTTTTATTTTATACTTAAACTAACCGTCTGTAGAAGCTTACATAACTCGTATAGTAAGTATATCACATAGCTAATAGTTTGTAGCGTATTAACCAAGTCTTTATTATGACCTATTTTTTTTTGTATTATCTTTATTTTTTGGGACTTTTATCCAACTGGGACACGTCAGCCCCATCGTAGCCTAACTTATAAATAGATATACTTAATAGTTATTCAATTAAAATATATGGGGAAGGATATATACTAACTGTCCAGAAATATATTAATTAGTGATATAAAACCTTCTGTTGGCGGAAGACAAAGTAGGTTCGTAACACCATATCAAATTTGCTTATGTTGTATTTCTGCTAAAGATTGCTCCTCGGCACTTTAAATCTACTGCATTCTACAAGTAAATGCTGAACATCTTCGATCTTTCCACAAATATCATAGTTGGCACAATCAACTTTTTTCATTAAAAATGCTAATTTGTTTGAGGAATAGTGACCCGAACGTATCGAACGAATAACGAATCTATGAGCTGTTATTATAAATTTTCAGCTAAAATTATTGTTACTAAACCACGGGAAACGATGAGGCTGACATTGAATAGTTTTGTACCAAATTTCCTTTTCTCTACTCCTGAAGTCAAAATATTCGTTAAAATTATCAACACATTTAAAATTAACATTATATACAATTTCTGAGAAAAATGGTACATTAGATAATTCTGTTTCTATACTTGTTGCTAATTTTGCTAATTTATCAGCCTCCTCATTTCCTCTTAGCCCTATATGAGAAGGAACCCATTGCAATCTCAGATTATTGCTTCTAAAGTTATGACTTAGCTAAGCTAAGCTAAGCTTAGCTAGTAGCTTTTAAAATTTAACAGATACATATATCTGTTTTATAATTTTAAAAGCTGTCCATACACCTCTGCTATATCCAGAAGCGCATCGAGGTAAGTGTTGTAAAGCGCTTTTGCTATCAGACAAAATAACAAAATTTTGCGCGTTCAAGCCAGAAATATATGTTAGAGCTTCCGAAATTGCAATGAACTCCACTAATAAAATAGAAATGTAATGGTTAGTTTTAAACATGCCAGATTTTTTTTATACGAATGCCAGAAAGCTGCTCCTATACCAACGCTATTTTTCGAGCCATCTGTATATACTTGTGTCCACCCGTCATATTTCGTAACTACTACTAAAATAATGCCACCGTAGATATGTTTTTTTGAAAATCCAAAATGACAAAGAATCAAGGCTGGAATGAGCCTTCCTAAACCCTACTGTTAGCGATGATAATATCTTCTGTTTTTCGACAAACCACTCAATCCTTTTTGCTAACATTAAATGAAATATTTTGCAAAGGCAAGAAATAAGCACTATCGGCCTAAGTTTCGCCTCTGAATTCGCATTACTGTTGGCTTTAATTATAGATACGATTAATGTCTCCTTCCATATAACTGGAACAATGCAAAGTCTAAATATGGCATTATATATGTTTAAAAGATATGATTTACCTGCCGGGGTAAGTTGAAAATCATTGAGTATGTTGTTTCGTCACTACCTGGGGCAGTATCCTTCTTTTTCAAACAACATTCTAACTCTTCTATTGTAAATATTTTTTGTAAAATTTCATTATTAGACTTAAGTAAGGGTTCACAATTAGTAACTGAATATGGGATTAAGGAAAATAGTCGTTTTTTTAATTTGCATTGGAAGGAGATATTTTAGATTTACGATAGTCTTATACCCAACGCATTTTATCCCACCTTTGTATTGAGGAACTAGTTTTATCTATGTTTGAATAATTTTTTTTCCAATTTAAGGATCTGGCTTTATGAATCAAAATATTTGATTCATTAATTTTTTTCTCCAATACTTTTAGGTTAGGGGGTTGGATTCCTTCGAAATGTACTTAATGATAATCTGCGTGCTGCTACAATTCTAGAAAAGGGGGTCCCAATACTCCTTAGGTTTAAATTTGCTTTTAGGTTAGGCTAATAATAATTTTTGGAATATTTTTATTCGCAGAAAAGTTAATTTTCTCTAAAACATTATCATAGTTTACTCGAACATCACTTGAGGACCAATTGTAGCTAGCAAAATTTGAGATTTAATTAGCTAAATCATTATGATATGAATTCTAATCTGCCATTTTGAATTGTAATTTCTGGAAAAATTTAAGATTACCTAATAGTTTGTCATTACTTTTATTAGAAGATGATCACTTCCTAAGTTTTCATTAAAAACTTGCCACCTAAAATTAACTGCTACCGATAACCGATGAAGCAAAGCTTATATCAGGAGAGGAAGATTGTAAAGAACCGTTAACTAATTTAACTCTAGTCGAGTTTTCTTTATTAAGTGATATGAATCCATTACCTAGTGCAGTTTCAAATAAGTATGTACCTCTTTGAGCTGTTTTATTTGACCAATTAGAATGATGGTCATTAAAATCGCCTGATATTAGTTTCTTTTTGTTGCTACTGAAAATATTCTATCCCAATCAGATTGGCAAGTTTGAACGAAGGAAGAACAATAAATAAATATAACATTTTCTAGATATTTACAATTCAATATTTTTATACAAATCACTTCAATTACTGGATTGATGTAATTAATTAAGAAACTATGCGATTTTATGGACTTATGACCAATAATAGCTACTCCCCCATAGAAATCATGACGGTCTTTTCGATAAACATTGTAACCACTTATATGAATTATAGAATCTGCATCCAACCAAATTTCAGAGATAACAGCTATATGTACTTTTTTCCTAATGTAATAAATTATCGAACATTAATAACTTAGGTCTCAGACTTTGTGCATTCCACTCTACAATGCTTTAACCTAAAGACCTTATCCATTGCAAAAAGAATTGGCAGAAAAGTTTGAAAATCTTCCTTTACTCAAAAAACGAACTAAAAATAACTAGCTTTCTTCAATAATAGCTTACCATTAGCATCATTTTATCAAACCACATTTTGTCTGATAATAAAATCTCTTTTATTATATTAATCACTTTGCAAACATCAAATAACTTTTGTCTTTTTCCGTAATGCTTTGCTGATCATTTTCCTGACTTTTCTCATATTCCTCATTTTCATTATCTGATTTATCGTTTAAATTTGCACTAATCTTATTAATCTTCTTTTTCCTTTTATCATGTTTTCTGTTTACATTTATCTTCTGGTTTTCATTTTTCTTTTCTTGATACAGTTGACGTTTTAAGAACGTCACTGTACGTTCGACTTTTATTGGCTGTTGCAGGAGTTTCATAACGTGTATCAATTAACTTCCTCGCTTAAGAGATAACTTTTTTTTTGTTTCTGTTTTTTTTTTTCAAAAAATATGCCTAACGCTTTTTTATATGTAGAATTGGTTTCACTCATTATGTCACGAATTTCTTTTTCTTTTTTAAAAAAAGGACATGACTTATCTAAAGCCATATGGGGACCTTTACAATTACTACATTTAAATTCTTTAGTTTTACAATTATTGTGCTTCACCACATTTCGGACAAATACTTTTATTTAGTTTACAATATTTTCGAATTTGTCCATAAGACCAACATCCTGAATACTTAGTATCTGGAAACTCAGATCATTCGACGTCAAATCTAAATCCATATGCGTTTTTTTTATACGTTTAATGCTTGACTACATTTCACCTGATGGGAAGTGAAAATATAGTCTTAGATGGTAAAGCACATTAACCTAGTAACCTATTCACCCTTCTCTTGAAGATACCCACATTGTATTCCGACGGAAAAACCGACGCAGGCAAGCGGTTCCAGTCCTTCGCAGTACGAATTAAAAAAGAGTTGCAGAAAGAACGGACTCCTGAGGCACTTCGGCATTTATTGTCAAGGGTTCCTAGGAACACACGTCGACAACTTCTCGGAGAGATCTCTGGTTCAGAGAGTCCGTTACCCAGCCGATCAGACCAAGAGATACACCCTACGATGAAAGCTTGCTTATAAGGCTTGCATTAAAGTCCCCCAGAAAGACGAGCTCCGCTGCAGGGTACTGATGCAGAGCCCTATCAGCAGCCTCACCGAGATACTCAAATAATCTAGTGGTCTCCTGGTCACCGCTGTGCGAGTAGACACAAAAATACAGGATTTTTTCGTGTCCTTTGTCTACTAAAACCCATAGGGAAGAAAAAGTGGGGTCTTCAAGGTGACTGAGACGCAGGATACGGAGGTCGTTCAGCGTTTACACACAGACCCCGGCTCGTAAGCGAAAGTTGTGCTCTAACGAGTAACCGGGATGATCCAGGTACGCAGCGCTCAAAGGACATTGTATCTATGTCTCCGTCAAAAAAAAGCAAGTGCGGTTGCTCTTTCTCCAGGTGGTGGTGAACAGGTAGAAGATTAGAGTGCAAGCCCCTAATATTAGTGAGGTGCAATTTGTATGCGGAGGAGTGCAACCACTGAAAAAACTTGTTCTTTTCTTTGGACTTTTTCATTAAAAAAAAATATATATATATGAATGAATAGGATGAGAAATGGCAGTTGAACGAGGCGGTACGTATCGAACCCGACGTCGAAATTGTCGAAGATATCATGCCACTGGGAGACTAGTCTGGTCATTGTCGCCCACGCCTCCTTCTATCCTAATGGTTATGTTTATAGCATCTCAACCCCATCAACCTTCGGTTATAAAAGTTGAGCCGCTATACATGTGGTCCAAGTTTACCCCGGTTACATGGATCCTTGGTACGGCAGATCTGACCTCCGAAGTCGTCCGACAACGGTACTATAAGACTAGTAAGCTCGCAAGGCTATTGGTCATAGACAAGTCCAATCGCGACCACCCAGCTACCTTTTCTCCATGAAAGGTTCCGGAGCTGTAAGGCACGCTCACTTCCCGTGTGATTTCTCGCACTAGCAATAACTTGCTAAGAACGTCAGAGAGGCTAACTACCAGTTTCCAGCTGGTGCCGGAGCTGTAAGGCACGCTCACTTCCCGACAGGCAGTCAGGCCGCAAGCCTACCCTACAATACAGTCGGGTGACCGGATAGATGCTAGCACATCCATCTAACCTCTAAGCAGGAGGCTACCCGAACTGAAGTGACCCCCGAAGGGATCTCTGCTTATGGACCGTTCCAAGCCCCGAAGTAAAAGACCGCAGCAGCCCTTCGCCTTAGGCTGGTCAATCACCTCTAGCTGCGCACGAGATCCGACGAGCCCCCGACAACTGTGGGAACCCAGACGAACAGCGCCGAACCTCTACAGCTAACCACATTACCACACTATGAATCCAACACCAAAACCGGTAACCCGGCAGTTTACACGCGCAAGCGCATGTGCCGCTGCCGGAGGGCTTAGGAGGGCGTAGTACCCTGATCTTAGCAGCTGACCCGTAGTTCAGCTGCAAACTATCTACCGCCGGGTGTCTCAGTAGATAGTATGCGGGCGGCCAGCGGAAAGCTGTCGCTTCGGATCCCGTTACCCTCCACGACTAGGCACCCGACACAATAAACACCAACTCGACGCCAAACCGGTTCGCCAACGCAACGCAGCTGTTCAGACCCATTTCCCATATATACGGCATTATCGAACAACGTGCCGGAACACGACTAGGTCGCTTTGCGACACGACTTTGTCCGATGGGTGGTAAACTTACGGCGACCCAATGGTATGGTCTACCACCGGGAATAAATAAAGGCGCTACGGGGTTTCGAAAACATAATCTCATAGTTTCACTCTCAACTATCTTAATCTCATTATTCAAACGTTTTAATCGAATTGCTGAAATTATGTATTATATATTCACATTGCAAGCTTTCTAGTAATTTCTTTTCAGTAGTATTTTAATACTACTCAACTTAACAACTCCTTTAATAATGTCATACGATAAATTACCTTGGTTTGTAAATTGAGCTTGAGTTTGTAAATGGGGCTATTCTTGTTCTTCACTGGAGGAAGTGTATCTCCTGTCAGTTATAGCGGGACGGTGTCGATAACAAAGCAGTCCGTCCATCACACCGCACGGATATTTTGAGATATCAATTAGCTTTTAGCAGTCTAGTGTTAAATTACGAAGCACGGAAATGAGTCGCGTCGTGCTAAATTGTGTCATCGCTTCAGGAATATATTTTTAAAATAAATATTATTCGAAAGGTATACTATACCGAGAGAACTCATAACAATATTCTCTGTAAATCTTTAGATACTTTTATTCTTATAATACAATACTGCCCAAGTATAAGAAGCAGAAGATTGATAAAATAATATATGTTAAGATACCTGAGAAACCTGAGCTAATGTTACAAACAAGTTAATCAGTTAAACTAAATACAATTATGCTATTTTAGTAAAAGCAAAATCAATATGCAAAATAAACAACACGAATATAGACGTATTGTTATTTACCACATGATTATTTCGGCAGGCAACACCGAGGGCAAAATATAGTTTAGTTAGTATATCTTCAATATTTAACTTACTAGGTGAACTACATCACAAACGAGAGTCCTTAATCCAATTAAAATAAAAACTATGATTATACTGAAATTAATTATTGAATAAAATTTAAGATACTCTAAAAAATGAACAAATGTTATATTTATTATAATATCAAAATAATTGGATTAACTTTTGTCTGTTGGACAAAAAATAATTAATAATTATCTTATGACAACCTCGTGTACTATTTTAAGTATAATGGTACTACTGAGAGTGACATACAGATAATGTGTCAACAAAATATATATCAATATTATCAACTTCACATAATTAATAAGCTTGGTGCGTCGCTTTGTGTCGTTTAGTAATATTAGTGACATCACATAGTGTGTGTATTTAAAAGTTACAAAACGTATGTTTAAGGTTAAAAGTTTCACAAAGCACTTCATCCAACCCTAATGTAATTTCTGCTGATACTTACTTAAACTGTCCCTGCAGATGCACTTCCCAGTACAAGACTGCACGAGACCCTCCGTCATAAGCGTCTATCTCAATATTTAATATATTTTCTATTGTACACGTTTAATAAATGATAATATGATATTGATTTATTTAATGCCAGATGTACATTTGTAAAATATTTATATAAACTTTTGTATACAAAATCAAAATATACAAACAAGTAGGTGAAAGATATTTGGTACAATATGTATTAGTTTTATCAAACTTTTTATTTTTGCGAATTAGTATTTCCGATGTCTGGATATAATAACAAATTTACTTGAAACAATATAATACTTTTTTCTTTTTTTTTTTTTTTTTTTTTTTTATGGAATAGGAGGGCAAACGAGCTGGCGGGTCACAGATGATTTGTGATCACCGCCGCCCATGAACTCTTGCAACATCCGAGGATTTACAGGAGCGTTGCCGGCCTTGAAGGTGGGAGTAAACGCCTTTTTTGAAGGTACCCATGTCGTACCGATCTGGAAATACCGCCGAAGGGAGTTCGTTCCACATTCGAGTGGTACGAGGAAAAAATGTACTTGAGAACCGCACAGTGGTGGATCGCCACGCATCCAGGTGGTAGGGATGGTATTGGAGGCGATGGCGCGCTGTGCGGTGATGGAATTCGGCGGTAGGCATCAGATCGAATAGCTCTTCGGAACACTCCCCGTGGTAAATGCGGTAGAAGACGCACAGAGATGCAACGTCTCTACGCAATGCCAAAGAGTCCAGCCGTTCACAGAGCACCGGGTCCCCGATAATCCGAACGGCTCTCCGTTGTACGCGGTCAAATGGTAGAAGCTGATATTGGGGTGATCCGGACCAGAGATGAGAACAGTACTCCATGTGTGGCCGGGCTTGGGGTCCGAGCAAAAACCATCGAGAACGACCTGTATGCTCCGCCCAGTGAGGAAGCTGGTGATCCACTTGCATAAACTCTCGGGAAGCCCATAGGAAGGTAGCTTCGAAAGAAGCCCCTTGTGCCATACACGATCGAAGGCTTTCGCCATATCCAGACTAACTGCCAGACCCTCTCCCTTGCTTTCAATAGCAGCTGCCCAACGGTGCGTAAGATGTAACAGAAGATCACCAGCCGATCGACCATGGCGAAAGCCATATTGCCGGTCATTGACCAACTGGTGATCCTCGAGGAAGGTTAGGAGCTGCTTATTGATGATACTCTCCATTACTTTGGAGAGAAGAGAGGTAATGGCGATAGGTCTGTAGTTAGCTGGGTCCGAGCTATCACCTTTTTTAGGGATCGGATGGACAAGGGCACGCTTCCATGAGACCGGGACTACGCCTTTAAGGTAGGAGTACCGAAATAGACGCGTTAGCACTGGTGTCAATTCAGGGGCACATGTTCGTAGCACAACTGAAGAGATACCATCTGGACCACTCGACTTATGAATTTCCAAGGAAAGGAGGGCTTTTCGGATAAGTTTTTGCCGAAAAACTATTTCCGGCATTAAGCTCGGACACCGCGGGATGATAGGCAGTGTCTTCCCCTGGTCGTCCAAAGTCGAGTTTGAGGCAAAAAGAGTGCCCAAGAGATCGGCTTTCTCTTTTGCCGTGTAGGCCAGAGAGTCGTTCCCAGTGTGCAATGGCGGTAGGGATGGCTGACAAAAGTTTCCCAGCGTGGCTTTAGACAGCGCCCAGAACTTGCGCGTGCCAGGCGGGTACTTTGCCAGCTGATCCCCTATTTTGACGACATGCTTGAACTTTGCTCTAGCAATTTTCCGTTTGAAGAATCTGGAGGCACGATTATATTTCCTCTTCAGAACTCTAGAGTTCGGATCCTTAGTGACTAACGCATTAGCCCAAGCTTGATAAGCCTGCCGTTTGCCAGCTGCTGCAGCCCTGACAGACGCATCAAACCAAGGCCGCGATCTGCCACCAAGTGGTACGACAGAGCTTGGTACAAATAGTTCCATGCCCTGAAGTATCACATCAGCTACAGCCGCAGCGCAGTCACTAGGATCATTAGAAGAGAAACAAATCGGCCCCCATGGGTAGGATGCAAAAAAGGACCGCATTCCATCCCAATCCGCTGACTTGTAGTGCCAAACGCGTCGAGTCGCAGGTCTTGTGCGAGCTGGGCGTTCAATGGGCACTACACTCCGTACCAGGCAATGATCAGAGGACCCTAAGGGAGCCTCGACAGTGACTTGGTACTTTGCGGGATGTGTAGTCAGCAGAAGATCCTAATGTCTTTCTAATGTCTTTGAGCGAAATTACTCTATAACTATAACTTGTAGGATAAGATTTAAAATTTATGTTTTGTTGTTAATACAATTAATTGTATATAAAAAGTATTGATACATGTAGTATTGATTTTTAATGTCAGTGTTTAGATATATCAGTTGAGTTTAATAAATAAAATAATAGGTTTTTTAATTCGTTTTGTATAAATAAACCAAAATATTTTGAGTTTATTTAAAAAATATATGAGTATTTACAAGAGGTGGAACCGACACACAGCTGTAGTAAATAATCAACAGTATTTATTATATTTCATTTACTTACGTGCACTGGTCCATTTACCACCAAGTGGACTATTTAATCGTTTACAATTACATAAGAATGGCACAACCGAGAAGCGATTTTTAACATTGAAAAAAAATTATTTTTTTAGTACTCTTTGCTGTTTTGTCTACGTCCTGTCTACATTTATTGTTCTTGTCTATAGCAACTTCATAATAGTGGGATTCAACGGGTTCAAGGTTTACAATCTCCATCACCGTGATATAGAACAGGGAGTAGACATAATTATAAATCATATTAATTTTATTGAAAAGCTGCCGTCCGATTTACTGAAAAGACCTATTATTAAGATACTTTATATGACATTTTACATAAATAGAAATTCGATTGTACTTATTAAGTTTTTATATTTATAACTTCAATGGGTAAATTTTTTTACTTCATTTTTTTTAGATATTTCAATACGTGATTTCAAATATAGAAAAATAGTAAGAGACAGATAAACCCAAAGGAAGAGAGGGACATATCTGTAAAACTAAATACTATTTATTCTGGAAGGATTATATAAGTGTCATTGATATAAGTAACTAGAGGGCTCGTACTGCACTAGCAGTTTGTTTGCTCAATTTGTTCTGACGCTCAGTATAACACAATGCTCTTTAGTCGTATCCAAGTAAGGATTAAAAAAAGAAACGTTATATTATAGAAAAATCATACAAAATGAATTTAAACTAACACAAGTTAAATCACTACAGACCACCTCTCGTATAAAAGTAGCTATTGTGAGCAGCAAAATAAAAGTAAACGCTCACAACCATTTAACAAAAACTTCAGCGCATTTTAACCAGAGGGTATTATGAACACAACCTAATTTATTTCGCTATATCAATCCTGTTTACTTCCCAATAAAGTACTTTAATCACTTTAAAGTTTGAATACACAACCCCAAAAAGTACAAGGTCGGTGTCAGCACGACACAGCGGAGCAGCCAATAAGGCACCCGAACGGATATTACACTGCGTCCGGAATTCAATTTGCTGCATTTAGACATCAAATTACACACCGACCCGCAGTATTGGCTCTTACTGCCTTCACATAGACGTCATTTTGTATGAAACACAAGACGCGATCGAAATAATATGCATAAAAAGACAGTTATTTACTTTTATCATTCAAATATAAACAACATATTACATTTACAAGGCCGTGTTCATAATGCGCTATGATATTTTGTAGTTAATTTAGAATTTTCTATTATTTATGCAGGGTTTTTGTAATTACGGCTGCCTCTGCTATAAATCAATAATAAAAATCCAGATAACAATTTTTTTTTATTTAACAGACAATGCCATCTTTAAATTCATTTTAAAAAGTACCGACAATAGTAAATTACTTTTTCCTTACGGAGACATTGTTTTTATGATACATAGATAGTTTAAGGTAATAGTCATTAAAATTTAAAACTTTTAGTTACTGTTTTAATTGTTGTTAAACAAATATGAATCAGCTCAAATTGTATTCGTTTCTCAGTTAAGTCCCAGAGACAAGCTAACTCAATCCCACAAGTGAGTTATTGATTGAGCGTGGTTGTGGCAATCAGCGAGCAAACAAATGACACAAACAAAGCGAAGAACAACAAAGCCACTGAATTAATTCAGTCGATGTGTTCTACGATGTATTAACTTTGTTCACTGATTTAATTGTAACAGCTTTCACAATCACACACTGAAATGCTCACGTGGCTGTTGTCTGTCAGGTGTCAAATACTTCATCAATCAAATGTCAGTTATATACTATAACATTACACAAAATAAAGAGATGAATACTCATATACAAATCTCATCGTACGGCTGATAATTAAAAGCTTTATAAATATTGGTTGAAAATCAGTAAACGTTCTGTTAAGCAGATTCACCAAATTAGGTGGTTCTCAATTATAAAATAAGCAGAACACCCACGTCATCTATACATGTAAATACATTTAATACCAATTCCAAATTGAATAATAATACATACTTATTTTTTCTTACATCTTACTATACAAACACCTTAAGCATATTTTGTAGTTATAGTGTCACGGTTCTCATGTCTATAGACAAGTGTCAATGAACTTTCTAATCACCAACATGTTTGTAGTTCTACAAACAGAGACTCTAACTGCTGCAAACCAACAAGATATTGCATATGACACGCCTGGATCAAGTTTAGAGATACTATGGATATTAGCTGTTTTTTTTTATTTATTTATTTAACTTCACGCCATATCCCTGGCGGGGTAGCCAGAGACGACGGAGCGCCAAACGCTACGGTCCCTGCATGCCTGTTTCGCCTCGACCACAGATATTAACCTCTTCATACATGCCCTCCGGGGGGTCCTCATGCTTTTCCCGTGACCTTCCTCCAGTATCGTAGCTACTGAGTTTTCGAAGGTCACTCGAGGCCTCTCCCTGTCTCTCTTACCGCTCACTTTTCCTTTATAAATCTTTTTTTGCCATTCTTTCATCACTCATTCGTTCGGCGAGCCCAAAACATCTGAGCACGTTCTTCTTCATTCTCACCGTGACATTTTCGCTAGTACCTGCCATTCTGTGGATCTCTTCATTGCGGATTCGATCAGCTAGACTGACTCCGCATATTCTGCGAAGAGATCGCACAAAATCGGTAGCAAAACTGCATTGCGTACAGCTATGCTGTCGTTTCGTCGTCTCAACAATGCAGCCAAAGCAAGTTAATTCTGGTACCGGCAGCAATACGCCTTTCCATATCCATTTCGTATCTTCCGTCGCTGCTAAACATACTTCCTAAATATACTGCTTCATTCACTTGTTCTATTATCTTACCATTCACGTTGATCTTACATTCTGTTCCTGTTTCATTTCTTTCAAATATCAGAACCTTCGTCTTATCTACATTCATGTTTAGACCATTATTTTCACACCCATCTTTCAGATTGGTGACCAATGCCTGCAAATCGCATTCTGATGATGCAATGAGCATCATCTGCATATAGCAAGCAACCTTAAGGTCGCCTACTTTCACTCCCATGTCAGTGTCTTTCACGCCTTTGAGACAACTATCCAAATACAAATTGAACAACCAAGCTGACATACCGCAACCTTGCTTAACACCTGATTGGATGTCAAACCCAGGCGACATGTCAGCTCCTACTCGCACACAGGCTGAGTGATCTCTGTAAAGAGACTTTACAGCCTGTAGCAAGGGTCCGTTCACATTGTAACGGCGCAGTATCTCCCTTAATTTCTTTTTCACAACCCTTTCAAACGCCTTTTCCAAATCCACAAAAGTACAAAAAACCTTTTGGTTTAGGGCCAAAAACTTTTCTGTGATCATGCGGAGGGAAAAGATCTGATCTATACACCCTCTTCCAGTTCTAAAACCTCCTTGGGCCTTCCACGACAGCTTTTCAGATTTCTCTTGCATTCTTCTCGCTAATATTTTAGCATAAACTTTACCGCCCAAGCTAATCAAACTAATAGCCCCTATAGCTTGCACAGTCTATCTGTGAACCTTTGAATTTATATAAAGATATGATGACTGCACCTCGTCAATCGTCTGGGACCTCCCCTGATTTCCAGCATAAATTGCACAAAAACCAGAACAAGTCCAAGACGCGTGGCCCACCATATTTGATCATCTCGGCAGTAACTTCGTCTGCTCCCGCAGCCTTACCACATTTCAGGCTTCGAATCGCGCTCTCCACTTCTTCCAAACTGATTTCACCATCGGCTACATCGGGACTCAGCATTTTGCTGATACTCGAGGCCGAGTATCCCCCGTTTTAATCTCCCGCTTTCGCAGGGTGTTGTGGCTTTTTACTCCCCTGACGTCGTCAAGGCTCTTTGTTTATTAATTCTATTGGTTATTACAAACTTTACAGTTTAATTTACATAGAACTACTACTGATAAGAGATAACATTACATGCTCATTTCCTATCCTATAATTAAAATTACTATTAGTCTGACATTTTATGACTTAATTTTATTATATATCTGTTATTTATTCTTATTTCTATCTATAACTATTTTTATGATCTTTAAACAGTAATTTACAAATATTTCTCTTTCTTTACATTTCATTATTAATGGTATATTTTCGACGATAATTTTATACCGAAGTTTCTGCTCTATTTCAAATCTATCTTTAACGTAAATCAGGCATTCCATTATAAGGTGAGGCACATCTTCGCTTCGCTTCGCTTCGTCATGTACGCCGTGATGACATCTGGGAAGAAGATCTTTGTAATAGACGCCGTCTCGCTGGTTCTATATCTGCTATCCCATTGTCGCAGCGTCTTAAATCTAATTTCGTGCTTCACAAAAGATATCGGGCAAAGGTCGTAGTCTGGCTTCTTTTTTGATCGCAGGGCAGTTTCTTTCGCTAGGAAGTCGGCCCTCTCGTTTCCCACGAGGTCGATATGTGCTTTGTCCCAGTACAGGATATTAGTTGTTACACATTATTGTGATGAATATCATCACGTTAAAAGACGTTGGTACCGTCACCACTCGGTCACTAAGATGGCACCAAGCATAGCATAATAATACTTCTAAACAAATACATTTTAGGAGTAGAGAAATATATTTAAGGATGCGCTAAACCAAATTCTGCACTGTCAGCTCACACGAGGTGAGTGACTTGAAGAATTAAGAGCCGTGTTTTTATTTTTACACATTCAATCTTTGGAGCTTGTCAATTATGTATTAAACCTCTAGAGAAAAAGATGATTAATATTGTTATTTTATTCATGGATATCTTGTTTGAGAGAAAACTTTTACCAGTTGACTTCTTTTAATAATCTTTTGCTGCAAACGCATATCGAAACATTAGGAGACACTTGTATTCTATTGATATTTTATATTATGTTGAATATAGGCACTTAATTTAATTCATTTAACAAACAATTTTGTGTTAATGTCAGTTGTAGAAGTGAAATCATAAACTAAATCGATACATAATGCTTTACGGAAACTTAATTTCTATTCAAATAATTATCATAATGAAGAATTTTGTCTGTGTATTAGTAACCCTTATATTAGGAAAAGGTACTATGTATGTGTACGTACGAGGGCCAAACTGAAAGTTTTTAGAACTGGCCACTTAAAAGCATTATATTAAAAAAAAAATAGTTTAAATTTTGAAAATAGAACTCTTTACCAATATTATTGAGTGTACATTTCATTCATTTGTCATTTGTTTTACGATTTGGCGGCAAATTGAAAATTGTCTGTGCACGTCAGAATGAATTTAAGCCGAGAAAATTTTCGTGCAATGATTTTTTATGACTTTCGATGTCATTTAAGTCAACAAGAAAGTTATGATAGACTTCGATTGGCTTTTCACGATGAAGCCCCATCTCGTGCCACAGTTTACAACTGGTTTAATGAATTCAAACGTGGTCTAACTATACTCACCGATGATTTGCGTGAGGGACGGCCTTCTACAGCGACGACTGAAGATAACATCAGTGTTGTGCGGCGTATGATAGAGACTGACAAAAGAGTGACCTATCAGCAGATTCGGACAAGTCTAGGCATAGGTATGAGTCAAGTGCACAAAATCCTCCATGAACATTTAGCGGTCAGGAAGCTTTGTGCCCGCTGGATACCGCATAATTTGACCGAGGCTCAAAAACTCCGCCGTGTTGATTGGTGCCAAGAAATGATCCAAAAATTTAACGGAGGTGACTCAAATGCTGTGTTCGACATACTAACGGGTGACGAAAGCTGGATATACTGTTATGATCCGGAAACCAAAAGACAGTCTGCTCAGTGGGTGTTTCCTTCCGAAGAGTTGCCAACTAAAGTGAAGAGAGGTCGAAGTGTTGGAAAAAAGATGGTGGCCTCGTTCTTCGGAAAGACAGGTCATTACGCGACAGTAGTCTTAGAGGATCAGAAAACGGTTAATGCAGAGTGGTATACTAACAAATCCTCCTTCATCACGACAATGCCTCGTCGCACACCGCCAGGCAAACGATCGACTATTTGGTGACCTCAGACGTGGAATTACTGGGTCACCCGCCGTATAGCCCCGACCTCGCACCCTGCGATTTTTATTTATTTCCGAAAATAAAAGAAAAACTTCGAGGAAAACGTTTTATAGATGCCGAAGAAGCAGTGGCTGCGTTTCAAAACGCCGTCGAAAAGACCCCTAAGGCCGAGTGGGCAAGGTGCTTTTCTCAATGGTTCCATCGAATGCAGCGATGTATTGATGTAAATGGACGCTATTTTGAAAAGTTATAATAAAACTAATAACTTGCTAGAATGCTTAGCTTTTGATTTTCTAAGAACTTTCAGTTTGACCCTCGTATGCTGCAAAGTAATTCTGAAAGGTCGATTAACTATATGTGTTTAGAAACACTCACTGTCAAACACTATTAAATAAAACCTGAGAAATGAGTCCAATAAGGAAAAATATTTAATGGAATAAGACGTAATATAAACTTTATAATATCTAAACAACTTTTTTTTTTTACAATTAAAATATAAATTATATTTATTGTGACGCCGCTCGAAGAACTAATAAAATTATATCAAATCGACATTACAATGGCGTTACTAGAAACTTCAATAAAATGTGACATTCTACTACTACTATTAAAGGTAAATAAAATATTCTGTAAAACTATCACAGTAATGCAAATATTAAATGTTTCTTGTCAACTCGTTGAGTAAACGGTCCAATAAAAATGCAATGAAGCGGCAACTATCACTCCGCGGAGCGAGAACAGTTTATCATAATCCAACCACACTGCGTCATACGAATATTGAACACTCTAAGATAACTTTAACATTTCCCTGGAATATTTGATAGCAATATCTAATTATAACATTATATGTAATAGCATTACATATATTTTCATACATCAGGGTGGTTGGTACTTGTTGTCCACATACCCTAACGCGTCTACCAGATGCTTATTTAGAAACATGCCATTGCTTATTTTAATTTGGAATAACAATAATTTTTTGAGAGGGAACGTATTATCAGTTTTTGAGGTTGCCGGTATTCAGGACTGTAACTGTCAATTTGACCTATAGTTTGGAAACTTGATCCTATGAACTAAGTTGTTAGGAATACATCTAGCCAGTATTAAGTATATCCTAATCCGTCACTCCACAATCAGCTGTATCTGTCTTGGGATCTCATTTGTTATGGACGTGTTGGGAAGGGTCCGGGCTGTTTCAAACTGCTGCGACTAAATCTCATAAAAAAAGCTTCGTCTGTAATAAGTCATAGTTTCATAGCCATGGTTCATGGCATGTGATTAGAATTATATTTTATAACTTAAGTTACGGAAATACTATTATCTGTTAGACTTAGAGTTTCTTTCCTTTAAAAGCACGTTCTTTGAATTTTAATTGAATATGGATTTAGTTTCTTAAAAGTTACTACGTCTATATATTTTTTGACCCAATAAAGCACACAAAACATTCCTCTTCTTCGAATGCCCTAGTCTCCTGCATCCTAACGACAATATTGCGTGGTGAAGAGATTTTTCGTTTTATTTTAATAACAACAAAATAATATTCGCTTTAATTAAAAGTATCTACATTTTAATGTCGATATCACCAGCGAATGAAGAGGCGACAAGAAGAAATAAACAAGTCTGATATTTGATAAGTGTTTTAAATTTAAGTTCTTATTTTTAAAATAAGAGTGCAATATTTTCAGGTTGTAACACGACGTCAACATACTTCTTCCATTATTTGGGGCTTCCGTGTCGGGGCGTTGTTGAAATTGGTATTTTACGAGCAAAGCGTCTTGACTCAGCAGTATTTCATTTCAGTAACCGCAATTTCAAATTACTGTAATGTAATGGTTTTTCATATCAAATATAAAACTTTTAATGTCTTTAAAACATCAATCGATATACGTAATTAATGAACCTGTACAAAGTAAGGCGTTAGTGTCGTTCTAAATTTTACATCCTTAAATCAGTAAGCAAATGGCTTTAAACCTATAAGCTTGATTTAATATTCCTACAATAATTTTGTCTCCAATATCTTAATATTTCAAAGTACAGTTATTTTCAGTTAACATTGCAATAAATAATATAAATAATGGTTTTGTTTTATTTTTAATATAACCGTAAAATTTACTCCAGGTTAATACAATGCAGTTCTATTACTTTAAATAAACATGTGCGGTCTAAATAAAAACTAAAGAAAAAAACCTGTGAATTACATTTAATGAGTCAGCTTTAACTTGTTCTACACGACCTTCATGAAGTCAGGTAAACTGACGATGTCACCGACGCACTGACAAGCGGAAGCATTCCTGTAGGAACTGTAGAATATAATAAAAATATATCTTACAATCTAATAGTCAGAGACTTGATATATATACATATATATATTTATATGTTATCACGTTTGTGTCTGGCGAGTATTTTACAAACAATAATAGTATTAAGCTTTGTTTTGAGACTATGAGTTAAATTTGAGATGAGACAAGTGTAACGTTTCTACATATACCGCCTCACATCAATACATCAGCACGGTAATCATTTATTATCTCTAATAATATGACTATCAATTATCATAAAACTACTTTTATATTATTATAAGAAAAAATAACTGTTTGTAATCAAGTATTGAGAGTATATATTTTATCGCCTATCTTGATATACAATAAATGAACTTTTATCCATTAGTGATAATATAACTTATATCCCTAAATGACCCACTACGACAAACAAATGGTACCAAACAAGAATGTTCTCTTGTGTGTCTGTACCATTAGTATATCTCTCTGTTGATAGATGATTTAATTTGTTTAATGATTTGCGAGGCGCCAAAAACCTTACAAATGTATAATAATAAGGCTTTTGATTATTCTAATCAGTTTATACAATTTGCAGAAATAAACGAATAAAAAAATAAATTGATAATAAATAATAAATGATCTTATGTTATAAGATATCTATCTCTCTAGATATCGTGTTAAAAATGTTAAATGTTAGAAGAAGATAGGGTCAACGCAAGTTATCTTCCCTTACCTACTCTAACAAGCAATAGTATTAAACAGTTCTTAATAATCAGTAACCATCAAACAAGGTTACGTTTGTCGATTCAAAAAGCTTGGTAAAGTAATTATTTTTATTTTTTATAGCTAAGAAAACAATTAATATGTAACTATTATAAAATTGTTTAATTTCTAGTTTCATAACATCCATTGCGTAATGTTATTAATTCCTGTAACATCTTGAAGGAGATATTAAATACTCAACTTTATTGTGTACTTTCCCTGAGGCATAATTATGCTTTGTTTATGTTCCTTCATAAATACGATGTAATCTACAAGTCGATCAACAACCCTGGTATATTGTATATTTTAATGTTGTTAAAATTAAAAAAAATCCTTTGAGCACCTATAAGAAAATAAGAAAGAAGGATAAATTTTAATTTGGCCGGTATACACAAGTCCCATATAACCGTCAAAAAGTAAATCATATACATGTCGGAGACGGCCATGAGTACGGATGCTAAACGAGACGCAGCACGCTGTCCAAAGGGTGACACCACCATAGCGATTGTCTCACCACATGAATATTTCGTGCTACGACAGAGCCTACATTGTGAAGTGGTACTAATAAAGACAACCTACTAGGTACTGCCATACGTTTAGATTAGTAAAGACTAGTAAGTAGTGCAGGTATTGAAAATTTCATTTAATTTGCTCGAAAACCTAACGATTTGTCCACGTGATGTTTGACGAAAGACTTAATAACGATGTCGTTCCGATATACATATGTTTGAACGACCGAAGAACAAGCCCAGGCGTTTCAGAAGCTTCATATTCGTTTTCCTATGGTAAGCATTGCTATCGCTACGATAAACAGACTTCCATCATATGATGTAAGAAAGGAAAAATTTACCATTAGTTTGTACAATGCCTGCATGAAGTAAGAAAGTGGTGAAATTATTTATTATAAAATTATAGATAATTTCTCCTCCCTCTCTTTCTTAAGCACCTCTTGTAATTCCTATGATGTCTTGAGACATCGTGGGCAGCAGTAATCACAAGGGGTGGTTACTGAATACACGGCAATGTCACCTACCTATAATATATCCCTATGCTAAAATACTTTACATATTATTTTGAGTTATCAAGTTTTCCTGGACAAGCAGAATAAATAGATTTAACGAATTTGATAATGATGGTACAAAAATAATTATATTTTTATAGAAAATTTATATTCATTATGTACCAACATTAACTTTTTTTTAAAAAGTACATCATTGCAGCTTAAATTATTTAAAAGGCAGACACACACACACAGTCGCTAATCGTTAATAACGTTCAAAGCAACGGTCTGTGTTATGACCTAGATTACAACGTGTATCCAAAATTAACTGCGTTTAGTTAAACTTTGTTTCCTCTTAGCCTTTAACATTCAAGATTTTGAGATTGTTGGGAGTCTTCCTGAGAACTTTGAAGTAGTTTAAAATATAGTTCAAACAAAACAGCATTACTGAATTAAATACTAATTAACTCAGTTCGCAAAATATTTAAAATTTTATTAATTTATAATAAGTAGACAAATCAAGCAAAAAATATTGTCTGTGAACCAACCATATTTGTTTACATAGTACTCTTACAATTCATGGTTGGAAACATTTGATTTCAGTCGATTCACGTTTCCCAACATCTAATATAATATTATCAAAATCACATTGCAACCAACAAATGACACACAAACAGTAAGCGGTTGTCGTGTCATGAGGATATTAGACACGGTCGTAACCTTACATTAGGTGTGTCTGTTACATCATACGTTATAACTATATTATACAAAGGAAAATATACCTTAATAATTTTATCATTAGTACTTAATAAAGCTTCTAAGAAAGTTTTAATGAGTTTCAAGTAGTTATCTAATCTAATTGTAGATTTAGTTGTCATCGCTAGACTATCAGACGCCTTTAGAACGACATTTCTGACGGTCTAGGACTCCTTAAAACGGCTGAGTTTAAATGTTTCAATTAATACTAGACATAATTAGATTTATATTATAATAATTGATATCATTAACAATATAATCAATGGGAATTCAATTAATTGACTAATAATTGAATTATATAATAAGATATAATAAGGTAACATTGATCATATAATTATTATAACTCTAACTAACTTTTGGCATTATTGTGTATCGAGCTATAATTCACTGGAAAAATATATATATGTCATCTACCTTTATGTTCAACAAACACTTATAAATTTTAAACATCGCGTGACAACAAACTTCAGATATGAACAGAGTTGGGAATTGGATAATGTTATATTAATATTTATAAGATTTTAAAAATACATTCGAACGATGTATAGTTATACTACATGTTACTCTTGAATTAACATCTGACTGGTGCATACGTATGACAGACATCACAGGACAATTTGTACCATGAATATAATAATTATTATATGGTTGAGGGTCTATAATATTTTAGTATGAATATTAGTTATATGACTGCGATGACTTTTAACTCTAAGCATATTCGAACTTCAAAACCAGTTCTTAGAGTACCAAAACAGACAGGTACGAGGGGAGGTCCAAAAGTTCATGGAATGAAAGGGATCTAAATATAATAAAACAACAAAACTATTTTTCCTTTCCAATATAATCACCCTTAAGCTCAATACATTTATTAGACCTATGAATTAATTTTTCTAAACCACTATAAAAATATGTTTTATCTTTTCCGTCAAAATGAGCCGAAATTGCCTTCCTTACCTCATTGTCGTCGGAAATTTCCTTCCCCTTAAGTCTTTTTTTAAATTGGGGAATAAAAAAAAGTCACTTGGGGCCAGGTCTGGACTGTAGAGTGGGTGAACTAGGGATTCGAACCCCTGCGTATGCAGAGCAGCCATTGCAATTCTGCTCTTGTGAACCGGCGCGTTGTCTTGCAAGAGCAACACACCCTTTGTCAATTTTCCTCGCCGCTTTTCCATGATGGTCTCCTTCAATTTTTCTAATATCATTGCGTAGTATTCTCCGGTTATAGTTCTTCCCTTTTCTTTGTAATCAATCAAGATTATCCCCTCACAGTCCCAAAAAACAGTAGCCATCATTTTTCCATCCGACTCCGTCACCTTAAATTTCTTTGGCGGTTGTGTCCCCTTTTTATGCCATTGCATGGACTCTTGTTTGGACTCAGGCTCAAAGTGATGAACCCATGTTTCATCTCCCGTAACAATTCGGTCCAAAATCTGTGCAGGTTTATCTCCACACAACTCCTAAAAATGCTTTGACGCATCGACGCGCTGCTCTTTCTGAAACGGCGTGAGCATTCTCGGTACCCATCTTGCACTGACTTTTGTCATACCCACGTGATCATGTAGTATTCGCATAATGGTGGTATCTGATACTCCAACTAATGCAGATAATTGTTTTTTTTTCAAACGAGCATCCTCTAGTACAATTTTCTCCACTTTTTCGACGATGTCCGATGTGGTGGCCTCAACTGGCCTTCCTGAGCGGGGGTCATCTTCAATTGACTCTCGACTATGTTTATAAAGACCATGCCACTTGTAAATCATTGATTTACTAGGGCACTGTTCCCTATAAACGACTCCCATTTCATTCAACATGGTTTGAGCGTTCTTTCCTTGCCGTGTAAGGAATTTTATAACAGCGCTGTGTTCAATTTTCTTCATAGTTTCAGTTTTCTTCCGGATTGACTTGTTCAGCAGGCGACTGTTCGGAAAGGAATGACGCAATCGGGTTGAAACTCGGTATTTATACTAATGATGAGTCTCCGATTCGTATGACACCAAGCGAGCGCCCCTACCCCCGCTCCATCCTCTCCATTGCACGAACTTTCGTACCTCCCCTCGTACCTTACAAGTAAAATATCGGACTGTTTTTAACAATCGCTTTAAACCTCATCAGGGGATTTTTTGATGTAGATTTTATACATAATTATTAATATGAATAACTGTCAAAGAAACTGCTAGAAGTAAATAATAGTGTGTGCAAAAATTAGTTACCAAAAATGTTCAAAGAAGTAGAAAAATAACGTAGAAAAATCCTCCCTGACTCGTAACTTATAAAATATAAATAGCAAAATTAAATATCACAAATAATAAAAGAAACTTAATTCCAAATTCCAAAGGTTAAGAGAAATAGAATTAGGTGTATTATTTAATGTAAATGATTTTTGAGGTTAAACTTCTTTAGAATCGCTGTGATTTGAAACTCGATGTAATGTAATGTAACGAAAACAGGCGTCACGATACAGAAACAAATACATAAATGCATAAGAGAGAATGAGATAGAAGACATATTTAACACTGGTGTTAGGGTGCTATCTATTGCTCAATCTTTAAACTAAAATTAGGTACATTCTGAAGTTGTTATTTTTTAAAACTTACGATAGATGGCATTGATACTTCTGTAAAACTTGTCAGTTGAATTGAGTATTTTAACATACTGTAAGCAGCTGTATATAAAAATACAAATACTTTACATTGAAGTAACAAACAATTTAAGCTTGTTAAAAAATAATAAACCTTACATTTTACATTTATCCTAACCCTCATAATATTTTATATCTATCTCAATCTTTCCCAGGCTTCTTTTTATAAGTTTTTCTTCTGCCTTGTGTGAATTGAGCGCGCACACACACACACATTTTGTTTTAGTTTTCCTTTTCTAGTGGTCTGTGGAATTTAATAAATAGCCTTTGATTATTTTCATTTATTTACGATTAACATGTATCACTTTCCGGAGTATTTTCCGTATCCGACGTAAGCGTTTTCTTCAAGCAAAGAGTTATTATTATGGAAGACAAAGTACGAATAAAAATAGTAACATAATTAAGTCTTTTAATTAGCCTAAGAGCTCATAGGAAAGTTCGTGTACCCGCATAGTCTAGTTAATAATGAATTTATTCCATGCGGTACATCAGTATGACATCCGTCAATTGAAACCTAAATAATTTGCATAAGTTTAATTCACACACTAAATAAAGTGTATAGTATTGTGTAGATAATACGAGACTTTTGGGTGATAATGTATGTGCTATTATTTACTCGAGTGTACTCAACATACAGTTGAATTAATTTAAGTCACGTAACTACAGCATGAATAAAATAAATCTAACAAACATATCGTAACTTTCGTTATTGAAATTTTCCATAAAGATGATCAGCCATATTAAGCGTATTTATAGAAAGAAATATACGTCGACCCAAACATGACTCGAACTTGCGACATATGAGAAACCGTGGCGTCGTTCTACCAATTGAGGTATCGTGTCGCTACCCTCCGCCTCGGTGATGCTAGCTTTATATCTATAACTGTACTATATTTATATAACTCGATACTAAGGCGACAAATATTAGAATTATTTTTGAAATACGGTAGAGCAACGAGACCGTTTTCCAGAGGTCAGATATTCGGATCCTGCTGAGGAATTTTTCATTATACATTCTTTTTAATTATTAGTTTATTTATTATAAGTGTTTTCGTGAATAAGGTTGATGTTTGCTTGCCAGGAGTTTTTATAATAAAAGACGTGTGGTTGCTTTGAAATTGTATTGGACACTGATTTTAAACCGAACATACCGCCCACTAAAAGGGCGTTAAGACCTTTTGAAAAAGTAAGACTTATAACAAGTAATATTGAATCAACTACAGAATAACATACTAATTGTGACTGAGTTAATCTAACTGTTGTTCATTTAAACTTGTTTGTAGACAATATCGACTAAGAGTCTTATGAAATATAATATTAAAAATACAAAACATTAATTTTAAGCTATATATAACTAATCTTTAGTACATATTATTGGTAATGGACATAAGTTAGATACAGATCTTCGAGTCAAGTGACCATTGTAACGTACGGTATAGACTCGTGTTACTTCGTCACGTCCGGGGTGCTTTTCCATTATTCGTGCCAACGCCCACTTGCTAGGGGGCATGTTTTCATTTTTTAACAACACTATGTCACCAACTTCGAACTCAGGTGTTCGTCTAAGCCACTTGGGTCTTTGGTTCAGTCTTGACAAATATTCGGTTTGCCAACGCTTCCAAAACCCTTGAACCAGTCGTTGAGTATATTGCCATCTGGACAGCAGGTTTAGGTTGGTAGTGCTGTAGTCACGGTCAGGTACAGTAATTAAGGGTTCTCCGACGAGGAAATGCCCAGGTGTAAGTACTTGAATGTCGTCGATCACATCGATATCGCTAGATATAGGTGTTAGAGGGCGCGAATTCAAACAGGCTTCAATTTGGGTCAGGACTGTAGTAAATTCTTCAAAAGTTAAATTACCAGCCAATACCTTTCCTAAATGTTGTTTGACGGACTTGACACCGGCTTCCCAAAGTCCTCCAAAATTAGGACAATACGGTGGTGTAAATTGCCACTGTGTGCCATCGTTTGCTAGTTGATCAGCTAAAAGTCCGGGTATTTCGAGTCCAGCTTCTTGCCACATTGCGTACAATTCTTTATTGGAGGCCACGAAGTTTGTACCGTTGTCGCTCCATATTTCTTTACATCTTCCTCTTCTGGCTACGAACCGTTTGAAGGCTGCGATAAACGCATTAGATGTAAGATCACTCACCAGTTCCAAATGTATAGCCTTTACAGCCATACAGATGAAGATGCAAATGTATGCTTTGCTGGTTTTAGCTCCTCTTCCTTTAGAATTTAACACGTACACAGGACCAGCAAAGTCTACTCCACTTCGAGCGAAAGGGCGGGAAGGCGTCACGCGCTTTCACGCGCGTCAGCTTCAGGTAAGTCACCCATTATCTGTGGTCTACTAGCAGCGCGTTGACGCATACAGGTAAGACATCCGTGTATATGTTTCTTTACTAGAGCCTTGCAGCCTACGATCCAGTATTTACTCATTAGGTAAGTAATCATTAAATTAATACCACCATGCATTGTTTTCAGGTGTGCGTCAGCCACTACAAGAGGCACAAAGTTGTTTTTCTTGCCCAATATCACTGGATATTTTAGGTTCTCATTGGCCTCTGCGTTTCTTAATCTTCCGCCCACTCTGAGTATATTTTGACCATCTATGAATGGGTTAAGAGATTTTATTGTACTAGATTTTCTTACATTTCTTTTTTCTTTTAATTTTCTTATTTCATCTTGAAATTCTTCTTCTTGTACTATTTTGATACATACCTGCAATGCGGTTTCTAATTCTTCTGTCGTCAGTGTACAATCTAACTTATTTGAATTTCTCTTTATATTAAGAAATCTTTTACAATAAGCTATTACTCTCAAGAGTTCGGTCAGGGATTCATATTCTTCAAATTTAATACATTTCACGTCTTCTTCTGTTATATTAGCGTAGGACTGTATAGGTTTTTTCTTTTCTAAAGTTGTGTTTGATATTGGAGGTCTAGAATATTCAATATTTTCATTCATAAGAAAAGTAGGTCCACTCCACCATAAGGGTTTCTCTTGTAGTTCAGTTATTAACAATCCCCTTGATGCAATATCTGCTGGGTTATGTGCTGATTGCACGTGAAACCATTGACTGCTACTTATTTGTTCTAGTATCTCCACTACACGGTTGGCAACAAATGGTTTCCAACGGTTTGGTTCGCCAAAGAGCCATGCTAAAACTATAGTCGAGTCAGTCCATCCGAAAATATTATGTGAGGGGATTCTCATAGCTTGGCACACTTGGGAGAGTAATTTAGCTAATAGTGTTGCTCCACACAATTCCAACCGCGGTAGTGAAATAGTCTTGACAGGAGCTACCTTGGTTTTTGATGCAATAAGACTTGTCTTTATGTCTCCACTCGTAGTTTGTACACGACAGTAAACTACCGCTGCATATGCTTTTACAGATGCATCGCAGAATCCATGCAGTGTTACCTTATCCTTTTCAGTGCTGAGAGTATTTAGCCAACGACTTATTTTTGTTTTATTGACATTTTCTAAATCATTTCTAATGAACATCCATTTTCGTTGCAGTTCGTCACTGATTTCTTGGTCCCAACCAACTCCTTCTAGCCATAATCTTTGTACTAAAATCTTTGCTTTGACTATGACCGGTGCTATCCATCCTAGGGGATCGAATAATCTTTGTAAATCCGATAAAATAGTTCTCTTTGTAATGCTTGCTGACATAGGTTCAAGTTGTAGTTGGTAATGGAATTCATCTTTTCCAAGATTCCATGATACACCAAGAGCTTTGATCGTGCCGTCTAGCTTGAAGTCTAGGTTAGCTTTAGCAGTGACTTTGTCAGGGTCCATAGATTTAAGAAAGTTAGGGTCGTTGGATGCCCATTTTTGTAGCTGAAAGCCACCTCGTCGTAGAATGTTTATAATTTGATTACTGATTTGAATCGCTTGTTCTGTTGTATCACAACCAGAAGTCAGATCGTCGACGTAGAAGTCTTCTCGAATAACCTTAGCAGCTTCAGGATATTGCTCACCTTCGTCTTCTGCCAATTTTATCAAAGTTTTAATAGCGAGATAGGGTGCAGATGCTGTGCCAAATGTGACTGTTTTTAATCTATAGGATTTGATTTCAGCAGGCTGGTTGTTTGCTTCAGTTTTAGGGTTGAGACTACCACGCCACAATATTCTGTGGTAATCAATGTCATTCTTATCTAGAAGAATCATTCTGTACATCTTGATGATGTCACCTGCGAAACACACCTTATGCATACGCCATCTCATGATCACACTTCTCATATCTTCTTGCAGAACCGGTCCTACCATGAGCTCATCATTCAATGAGATGCCAGTATTGCTCTTACATGACGCATCAAATACGACTCTAATTTTTGTTGTTTCTTTGTCCTTTCGAACTACAGCATGATGTGGAAGATAAACGCATCGATTATTCTCTTCATCCTTTGGAACTTCTTCCATGTGATCCATCATTATATATTCTTCTAAAACTTTATCATATTCTTCTCTCAATTCAGGTGATTTTTGTAGTCTTTTTTCTTGGTAAATTAAGCGTTTCATCGCAATTTCTTTGGTATTTCCATCCGGGGCTAGTGGTTTATTGATCCGGAAAGGGAGTTTCACGACGTATTGTCCGTTGTTGTTCCTTTTATAATTTTCTTCATAAAAGCTTTCACATTCTTTTTCTTCTTTTGTGTATTTTCTCTTCGAATCTGGTTCTATTTCCCAGAGTGATTTTAATAAATCTTCGGCCATAATTTGGTGATGCATGACTAGTATACTCTCTGACTTTTGTGCAGTATCTTCTACTCTTCCAAATAATATCCAGCCAAGGTTTGTTTTGTGAGCACATGGTGACCCTGGCGGACCTTTGATTATTTGATCTTGTACAATTTGGGCATACACGTCGACACCCAGAAGTAGATCAATAGAACCTGGTTGGTAATAGTTCGGATCGGCTAGAACTAACCCTTCTAGGTGAGGCCAATTGCTTGTGATGATTTTTTGAGATGGAATTTTGGTAGTTAATGGCTTTGATAAAACATAGGTTCGAATATTCAAGTTGAAAGCTTCACATTTCGATTCGAGATCGATGTGGACTACATTTTTAATGTCTTCTCTCGTTGACCCCACACCAACTACCGTACCCTTGACGGGATATCGCTTGGCCATGAGTTGTTATACAGCTCGTTCGCTGATAAAGCTAGCTTGCGAGCCTTGATCGATTAATGCTCGTATTGTCATTGTGTAATTGTCTTCACTTCGTACTTTGACTATTGCAGTCGCCAATAATGCTGTACTTTGTTTTGTAGACACATGTGATGTCACCATTGTTATGTCTTCTTCACTTTCTTCAATTTTCTCCACGTTTGTATGTAATGTCACCTTGGGTTGTTTTGTAAGTTTGTTCTCGGTGTTGCCCGCAGTATCGCATTTCATTTTAATACTCTCTTTGTTTTCGTGTAGAAGTGAATGGTGACGTCTTTTGCATATTCTACAGCATGTTGGAATGCGACAATACCTTACAGAGTGTCCTGGTGCAAGGCAGTTGAAGCACAGATTGTTCTCTTTGATAAACTCACTTCTTTGGGAAGGTGTTTGTTTTCCAAACTCTTTACAGTGGCTAAGTGTGTGACTTTCTTTGCATACTTGACATATTTTATTACTTTCGACGTTGGTTACAGCGTGAAATGATTTCTCTCGCACAGAAATAGCACTTGACTTCGGTTTTGTAGGCTCTGTGAGTTCTAGCGTACGAAAACGACTTTCCAGGAACTTGCGAAACATATCTAGCGGAGGTAAACTATCAAACTCTTTACAATTGCTGCTCACATGCTCTTCCCAATCTTTATGTGTTTCGCTGTCTAGTTTTTGCACTACAATGAATATTATCAATGGATCCCAGTCAGTCGTACTCACTTTTAAATTATTAAGTTGATGTAAACATTCAAATGTCGTGTCTAGTAAACTCTTGATAAGACTTGAACTATTATTGACAGTAATCTTTTTTTGAGAAAATAATCTTTTCATTATAGCATTGATATTTATTCTTTTGTTGCCATACCTTCCTTTTAAAATGTTCCAAGCTTGCTCATAATTCGAATCGGTAACTTGTATGTGTTTTAATATCGAAGCAGCTTCTCCAGTAAGGCTTGTTTTTAAATATTGTAATTTTTGAACATTATTTAACGATCCATTACTGTGCACTAGAGTATTAAACAAGTCATGGAACGACAACCATTCTTCATAATGTCCGCTGTACGTAGGTAGCTGAATTTTAGGTAAGACAACTCGCACTTGCTGAGATTCACTAGGTATTGTAGGCAACGTGGCACTAGCACTAACTGTTTGAGTAGCTAACAAATCCTTCAAGTCGGCCACCAAGCTGATGTACATTTCTTCATGATCATAAAATTCATCCTTCGCTAAATACGCCACTTGGTCTTGTTTCTCCCTCGGCACGCTACGTATTATCTCGCCATAAGCTTGTTTGTAATCGTTCCAGTAATCTTCTACACATTTAAGTCGAGATTCTATGTAATTTCGCGTTAATCTGACCTTTGGGCACTTTTTTAAGTTTATGTGGGTCTTCTGCAAAGTCTGTGCAATGTTTTCCACCATAAGCAGCGCTTTATCTAGTCCCGTAGCCATTGTAAATACGTAATTATTTCTATATTCACTTGTAACAAACGTATCGAAATGAATAAGCGTCTTATTTTAAATCACTAATTTGTCGTAAACAACTCGAACACTTGGGTCGTCACCGCTTATCGCAATCTCTTTGTTCTCGGGCGGCCGGCAAGGCAGGTAACAGGCACTAGTATCCGGCTCGATTATGGACCATATGTTTTCGTGAATAAGGTTGATGTTTGCTTGCCAGGAGTTTTTATAATAAAAGACGTGTGGTTGCTTTGAAATTGTATTGGACACTGATTTTAAACCGAACAATAAGTTTTAGGTGAACTATCGCTTAAACTTATAAGTTTCAGAAGAATCGATCGAAAACCAATATTCAACCGCTTAACTTAACAAGAACGAGGGCATTTTTTTTTTTTTGTGTGTCTCTGCTGTTAGCCCTAGTGGCCATGACAGCGTCACCGGTGGTTTATCTGATGGATTGGAGAATCGGTTACACATTAGCATAGAACGAGGGCAGCTTTCACACTTTTACTACAAATTCAAGATTCTCCTAGACCGGACGCCTCAAACGGTCGCTCGCTCGCTATGTGGTAGCACCGACCTTGCTACAGCGCTGTATTGACAGTAATTACTTGTAGGATACTTAACTGAGAAATATGACCGAATTAGTTCGTGTTCAATTCATTTTAATGGTCAGTGTAATTAATGGAGCCTTATGCTTTACATCGCTAAACGATATTATTATTAAGCCTTGTACTAACCTTGTAATATACCTAGCATATCAATATATATGTAGTATAGTATATGATATTTGGTATGTAATTGCTATTCCTTAGTATATTTCGAGTGCATATTTCTTAATATTAAAGTAAAAAACCGCGAACATGTTTAAATTATTATATTTAATGTATCTTACGCATTATTAGCCACAAACGCTGCAATATGATCGACTGAAAAACTAAGTGAACTCAAACACAATCAGAACAATTAGACCATGTTCATTTACGTTTTGAAATTTTGTACAAAATAAAGTAAATAATAGCATTTAAAAAAGTACATTTTAACAATAAACCTATATAAACTAATGTAATTGGAAATGAATGAATAAGGAAATTAAGAATATTGAGATAGTTCCTTATAAGCAAAGGAGAAAATTAAGTATGGCTACTTACAAAAATGTTTTGCAAAAATTTTACTCTTTATGTAAACCTACTGTAAGAGATAAGATGCGTTATTAAAGTGTTACAAACACATACTTATCTTTTGCAATAATCTCTTGTATTGTGTATTAAATTGGAATAAAAAACCTTCAATTCTATAAAAATGGCATTAAAATAAAATAAAGACCAACTAAATTAATTAACAAAATGTGTTTTTGATGTGTAACTTTCTTTACTTATTATTATTTTTTTACAACACATTTATATTAGACAAAGTGACAGTAGTTTTCAATAATATATTAGCAAAATAATTTTAAAGGAACGTCCGCATTGGACGTAAACTTCTTCAGTTACTTAAGACTACAAATTATTTTTTTATTAAGTAGATATCTTTAATAATAAAAACCACGAACAATAATTATAAAAACTGTAACTCTAATTTTATTTATTTCGCTGTCCTTAAAATACAACAAACAAACAAATATTTTAATTGTGTATTATATAAATGTCAAAAGTGGCTTGATAAAAGTACGAGGGTTCTTAAGTGTAGGGTTAAAACAACATTTTTAATTTTGGTAGAACAGTAACTCACTGTTTCAACCTTCTGAGCTATGAATATCCAAAAACAACTTTCTAGTGTTTGTGTTCATTATAGAAATAAGGCTTGTTCAAAACTTTAACTTTTAGCGGTTCAGAATGTATGCTATATTTAACTCGGTCAGTATAACACATATGTACAATATAAATAAATGATATAAGTAATTATATCCACAGAGTGGGTAAAAACTAAATGATGAAGAGTTATGTTCCTTAAACAAACGTAAAATTTAGTATAATTTTACATTCCTTCCTATTGTTTTTTAGTTCTGATGTATATACTGTATTTATTACTATTATTATATTTGATTCAATAACACAAGGAATACACGAAGGAAAAGGAAAACACTCACAACACAGTTATAAACCGTTTTATTAGACGTTTCACGAGCAATAAATTATAATCTTTGCAAAAGTACGTATAAATTATTACTCAAAGCCTCATAAAACGGCTGACTTTATTATTTTATACAAACTCATTCAATATAAGAATGACTTCTGGCGTACTTTACGGACTTCTCATTACACGTTGATATGGGTGGGAATCTGAATATCTACAAAGATACCCACCTTGTCTCATGTAACTACTATTAATGAATAGTACTTTTTAGCTACTTCGATAGTTACAATAAATCACATAGGATAAAAATGACTAGAAATAAATTTTGTTACAAGGCCAGGTCTAAAATATAAAAAGATTTATGATTATAGTAAATTCTGAAGGAATAATTATTTTAGCCTTATTATCTAAAAAAATAATGTCATTTATTTTAGGATAAATTCCCTAAAGCAAAATTTTCACAAGGGTCGGGAAATATATTGAACGATGCGGGCAAAGCAAATTCTCCGCTGTCAGCCAACAAGAGGGTGAGTGACTCAAAGAACTCAGGCCCGACTGTCACACAATGAGCGTCTTCATTTCACATTCAACCTTCAAGTCTTTTATTTTCGTCGCCTCGTGTGAGTGATGTCAAAATCGGAGATATTTTAATTTCAGTTAATAAGTATTTTTGTTGCAATTCTTGGATATCGAAACACTGCGGTATATTTTGATGGCATAATAAAAACTGGTCCATTATTGTATTGCTATTCCACAAGTACAAATTCACTTCATGCTTAGTTAATAGGAAATATCCCTAGCCGTAATTAATGTTATAAGAAAAAATTAAGTTTTCTTTTTTCCAGCTACAAGCTAACTCCTTTTAAAGATATTTATGTAATAGTTTAAAAAAATATATCGCATAGCTCGAAGGCATTTCTTTTGTAAAGAAAAATAACAGTATTTCTTTCAAAAAACAAAAACAAAAATAAAAAAAATATAAGAATATCACCAATTTAATAATTTAAATCATTTTAGAGCTTAGAGTATTGAAATTATTATAAATAAAGATGGAACTCTATTGTTTATTTGAAGTGATTAAATAGATATTTTACGTTTCCACACCACTATCTATATGAAATACAACTTATTCTACTCCTTATCCGATTTAACATACTCTTAATCCTCACGAATCAATAATAAATCTCGTAAGTCACAAATGAAGTGAACCTTAGTATATTTTGTGTACTTGTAAGTTTGGTTGTAAATTATGAACGAGGCACGCGAAGCAATCGTTAAAAGTATTCTTTTGAAGGAACCTTTCACCAGTAATATTGATACATATGGAAACTTAATATGCATTACATTCAAAACGTAACACACTAATTATGCAAATAATTTAACTTGCATTAAAATTTATTCATAGAATTAACAACTAAAGTAAGTTTCCATGTCATCAATGATTTTTTTTAAATTTTATACCGTTATTTTTAAAGTGTTATAAAAATTTTTTGACATATTTTCCTATAAAATAAATTCGGCTAATACGTACTGTATTATAAAAGGAAAACTTTTTGGTAAATTAAGATACAAAAAAAAGATGGTTAATAATTCCTGATTTACACATAAATTGGACTAGCGACAGTTAGTTTAAATACAGTTATCTGGCGTTTAGTGCAGACTCGTTAAACTGAACGTCTTGTACGATCAAATCTATTCATTTTTCTCAGAGGAGTTGAACATTTTATCGGATAATTTACGGTCCGCGGATTTATAAAATTAATGCACCAATGAACAACCAGGATCAAAATGACGTCACAAGAACTTGTAAATTAAAGTCTACGAGGGTAAGGTGAAAAGTTTTCGGCCTAACCCATTTATCTTGCTGCTAGCCACAAAATTTTCATTTTTTTATGTTGGCACACTCTTTGAAAGAAAAAATACAAATTTTGAGCCAGGTAGCACGACCAGTTCCTTTACACAGATTTTGAAAGTAGACGTGTCGTGTGTGTTTTTCACAAAATGGATAAACTTGAGTACCGTTCGGTCATAAAGTTTAATATCGATTGAAGATGATCCGCGGGAAGGACGGCCAAAAACTGACACCACCGAAGAAAATATCGAAAAAATATACAATATGGTTTTGGATGATCGACGATTAAAGGTGTATGAGACAGCTGAAGCTATAGACATCTCAGAAGAAAGGGTATGGCATATCTTACATGAAGAACTGAGTATGAGAAATTTTGTGCAAGATGGGTGCCACATTTGTTGAATGCCGATCAAAAGCAGACGAGGAAACGACTTTCTCAGCAATGTTTGGACCGCTTCTAGAAGAGTCCAGCCGATTTTATGCGCCGATTTGTAACTATGGATGAAACATGGGTGCACCACTATACACCGAAGACACACAGTCCAAATAATTGGTTAAAGCCGATGGCTCTGCACCGAAGAAAGCAAAGACAATTGCATCGGCTGGCAAGGTCATGGCTAGTGTTTTTTGGGATTCCAAAGGGATTCTTTTGATAGACTACCTGCCAAAGGGAAAACCAATAAATGGGGAATATTACGCACATCTTCTTGACCAGGTAGATGAAAAAATTCGTACCTCCAGGCTTAGTTTGCAGAAGAAAAAAATTCTCTTTCACCAGGACAATGCGCCTGCCTACAAAGGTGCTTTGGCAAAGGGAAAATTAAGAGATTTGAAGTACGAATTGTTGGAACATCCACCTTATTCGCCAGACTTGGATTTCTCTTACTTTTATCTATTCCCAAATCTCAAGAAATTTTTGTCTGGAAAACGTTTTGGGTCAAATGAAGAGGTGATAGCTGCGGTAAATGGATATTTTGCAGACCTTCCAGAATCGCACTTTAAGGATGGGATCCAGCTATTAAGGAAACGTTGGACAAAGTGCATTGAGCTAAAGGGAAACTGTGTTGAGAAATAAATGCATTTTTAAATTAAAATACAAATGTAAAATTTTTAAAGAGGCTTTTTAACTGTTTATTTTGTAATATTTAGTTAGCCATATGTTTTGAGCTGTCTTCTGAGTTTGCTTTTGCAGATCACATATAATATATAATTTTTTTATGGTGGATGTGTTAAACAGCTTTGAGGTCATCAAAATAAGCTTGATACATGCTCCATACAGCTAGCAGTTGTGTATACATTTAGTTAAGTCTCCAGTCAAAGGATGGTAAAATAATATAAATATAAAATGGCCTCTTGTATGTTATGTTGTCTGGTTTATTAATATGCATTAATCATATTACATTCGACTTTTGGTTTTTAGTAACTTAAAATTTACATAACCCGCTGATACAAGATCATCATTTGACCTTGTTTAAGAACTTTCATAGTACATGATCCAAATGTGTTTCATAGCACTAACTTTATGCCTTGTTTCTAACAACTAACTATCTAAATAGCGGTGAAGTCTAATGTTACTACATTGAACTGAAAGAGAAACTAATGCAAGTTAGATAAGTTACCTATATATATTTATACTTTCAGTATTGGCTACATTTTCATGGACAAATTCAAGGTAAAAATATTGTAACGACCATAAAAACATAAATTAATCGAGAACTATTTCAGACGATTGAGTTTCAACTTGATGACTTACTGAGCCAACAAAAAAAAATTGAAAAGCTACTTTCAGTGACAATATTGACGACCTTGTCTTGTTACGATGTAAAATACTCAGGTTGGTTTTTAAATATGATATCTTTTGCTTGTTGCTTGATCGTTAAAATTTTCTTTTATTTTTTTAAAAACGCCTTGCCCAATGCGGAAGTAATATCCCAGGTTAAGAATAAAAGTTAATTAACCATAAAAGTTATTATATACAAATAAGAACACTTTACATATAGATAATATTCCTATATATCGAAGTATATAATAGTAGATTATCTTATTGAAATATAAGTACATAGATTTTAAGCTTCGTTTGCAGAGATATCGATAAATCATCAGAATAAACATTTTATTCCGAGCTTATCACAGCTGAAACAAAGACTGGTGATCAATACTTGTGATTTAAAAATGTCCACAACAGAAATCTATTCGTATTATTACAATAAGTATTAGTACAATTTATAGAGTAACCAAAAAAACTCTCCCCATACTAAATCATCCCGTATATAATTGTTGTCTTTCAGCACGTAGCAGCTCATAACTCATGGCTCTGCACTCGGCGCGGCATTTCAACAAATTAATAACGTTTGTGCCGTGATCTGAATCATTTAGGTAACTTTTTTGATATGTCTTTTATAGAACCTTTGTGTGATTGATGCAGTATTGAGAATAGCACAAAAAAACATCTATCTATATGAAGCGTATTATGAACGTTTTAGGATCGGAGTTTAAAGTAATAATATGTTGCATTTGTTACATAGAAATAAAAGTGAGCATTTACCTTTTTTAATGAAAAATCATTGAAGAAGTATAATACAAAAACGGTATGTTTATATATGCAAAATAACTCACTCGAAGTACAAAAAAGCAATTCGAGATAAGGGGTCTGCGATAACAAACAAAAACTCATCAACAAATACGTGTTCCTGTGACCATACATTGTACGAGACCTGAGTCCGTGTCACATTCATCTTTTGTCTAGAGGACGCTTAGGTTATAATAAATATGGTATGGTAGGATCGTTGCTCCAATGCGATCTTATTCGTCCGTTTAATTAAGTTACAACTTGTAAGAAAAAAATTAATACATTTCAGAAATATATAGGGAGTACATTATTTTTACCATTTATCTCAATATGATATAAATTATATTGAATGGATTTAAAAAAGTGGTACTAAGTTGTAGAAAAATTGCCTTCACATTTAGATATCCCGTAACTGTTAGACCAGGCTCTAATGGACTTCTGTTGTACCATGAGCCGCAGCCAATTAAAAATATATATCCATGAGACCAAGAAAGTTTATTTTCATGACGGTTTTTTTCTATTACTTTTCTAATAAGCATTTGAAAGTTTGTTAAAATTTAAAAAGAAATATTATTTTTTATTATTCGCAACATATTATATTCATATTTAAAGCCAGTCTTAATTTAATTTCGTCAGTCATAGTACCGTAGCAGCTGCGTAGTACATCCGAACTACAGACGTAGACTACACCATGTAGTTTCAACGGTTCTGATTTACTACCGCGCACAAATCACAACTTACAATTTAAAGATGATTTTATATGTGAATTTAAATAATCAAGAAATATTACTACACTGTGGAAAGGGGTCACTGTCTGTAGCAGAATACCTTAAAGACAGAGTGAGTGATCACATAGAAAATTGATTCCTGTAAAAATCGAATCCACAAACTTCGGTTCAGAAATCATGGACACAACTAGACTAAGAGGCCAAAAGACTCAAGTAGTGAACGTTTATAGATGTTATTTTCTAGTCGTCTTTATTTCTTAAGGAGAATATACTTCTCGTGTTTCTGATGATGTTGGGTTCGATTCTCAAAGGTGACAATTCTTTGAACGATTTACAGATACTTAGACATCTGTATGTTTTTTTTACATTTTTTAAACCCAACAAACAAAAATATTATTCTCCACATACAAAAAATATACATTTTAAAGTAATCATTGTAGTAATTATTTAATAATTTTTCTTTAAAACATGTAAACACTAATGCCAGCAGTGTAATATTATCAGATCCTATAAGTTAACAGCGCTACTAAATATGCAAAGAAGCAGGACCGATCAATCCACGCCGACACGGAGACAAACATTTACCATAATACAACGACATAGTGACAACGATACATATTGAAAATATAAACATCTTACAATATAATTAATATACATGACTTTAAAATAATATTTGGTGTAACAAACAATATAGAAACAATTTATTTAAAATATTGAAGTATCCATCCGTATATTAATTTACGGAGCTTTGTTTGTTATAATTACGACGGAGGGTTGAAAGAAACATCGGTGAGAATCCCTCGTTAGCGCGGGTCGTAATCCGACTACCGAGTGACTTAACTCACTTTATTGTAATATGAGATTTAGAAATCTTACATCTACAAACAGCGATAGATGGTACAAATTATAAAATATATATATGAATTAAGACATTAATGATATTCTTACAATAATCAAAAAGTATAATCCAAACGACTTTCTTGTAACATGAATTCCTGAAATTATCTAAGTTTGTATCATAAAAATCTAATACATAAAGCTAACAGAAAGCACAATTTAAAACGTGTATGTTTTAATGATATACATGATGATGATGGTACAATAACTAACAAGAAATATAATCAACATCTAGTGGAATTAATTAATGCCATCAGGCTGTCGCGAATATTGCAGGGTAGTCGCGAAATAATACCATAATGTAATAAGTTGACGATTGTCATAGTTGTTAGAAGTAACTGGTGACTAGTGAGTGAACACAGTGACAGTTAGCACAGAAGCAGCTTCATCGGATTAATGTGAGTAAATTTACTTAATATGAGTTGAATCTGTGCTTGTGTGTATATATTCCGTAATATCACACGGGTCGTGTGTACAGTTATCATAAGTATAATAATTTTACCAGTAACAGATCAGCATAGATGACATTGTCAGTACCAGCTCAATACCAGTATCAGTTTATCTTTAGACCAGTATTCAGATCAGTTATTTGTGAGGCTCGGGATGGCTGTAGAGGAGGTTGGAGGCCAGTCTCAGGGAAACAGACCCCACACGACAATAATATCGGTATTACAAGATAAGTTGTGTAATATAACCTGTTATTAACGAGTTCTTCCATATATTATATACATCTACCATTTAAATACTTGGCGATAAAGGCTTTTGTAAATCGTACAAAGAATAAAACACTAGTGTTTTTAGGAAAATACAAACCTACAGAACGCGCAATGCTTTGTGCATAATGCCATAAGGTAGACGTGATTCTCTGATCCTTTTAAAAATCTGGAACCATATGCATATTCTAGTAACGTATGATACCGGCCAATGTTATTTAAGGATCATTTTGAGGCGTAGAAAAAAAACAATCCCAAAAATAATACGTACCAAGGACTCAATCAAGGGATATCTGCTTCTGTGATGCGAATACGAAAACAATGAAGCCCTTATTAAATTGTCTACCTTTATATTTCCGCTATTTCGCTTTATTACCTTTTAATAATATAACAATTTTCAAAAGTGATAACGGTCAGAATGTAAATTTCAGTGTAATAATATTTGATTTATAAATAACTAATCATATATAAATGGTTACTTAAATTGATTATCCTACTCTATTGGAACTATCCCAATCAATTTCCCACCGGAAATATCCTTAGTCGCGTTGTATATAATTAACGCATTTATTTGTCATTCATATTCAGCGTGTGTATTATTGACTACATCGCTTGTTCGATTACAACTGACAGCGATTGCCGAATGACTGATGTTACGCAAACACCACTGGAATCACCTTTTATAGATCAGATCCTTTGATGAGAGAAATAACTATTGTAACAGAAAATATACTCACATTCTAAGACTTATTGTTGCTGTTATACAAAGTAAACATTTTGAAAATTACAAATTTATAAAAAATAACTATTCTAGATATATCTCAGACTAGTATTCCTGAAGTTCAAGACCTCGCCTTCCTCTAACCCAAAATATAAAACATTTATTGGTACATTACTTTACAGTTAATAAAGCTGACTGCCTGACTGACTCAGTATCTCACTCTAAACCTCTGAACCTATAAAGTTTATACACAATTGTTGAGATAGTAAGAGTTTCTTTGTTCTTAAATGAAGCCGCGAGCAAAAGCTAGTGATAAACGATCTCTTCGGTGAGGAAAATGTAAAATTATATCTATAATATGTGTTCTAAATTCCATTACAATAACTGTTACCTCGGGATTTCAAAAAGGATAACCCTTTGGGCGACCTTCAAAGCAGATGTAGTATGTGTTATCGTGTCTTGTATCCTTGTACTGCTGTATTGGGTTTGTTTGGTTGTATTAATTATATGTACATATTTATGAATTGTTTGTTAAATTTTATTATTATATTTGACAGTTTTAACATTTTAGTGAGATTATTTGTTTATTTATAAATTATAAGAAAAACCAAAAAATGTCAAATCAGTATAATCAAAATATGAGATAGTTAACAGATTAAACCAATAGCTTTAAATTTATTATGAATTGAGTGAAAAAGTAAATGCTGGTAAAGCATGTAATTCCAACCTCAGCATGACTCACAACATTAGCGTCAAAAATATCCTAATCTTAAATTAATTGTTAAGATTAAAATAAAAAAAAGATTATTTTCATTATTATTTTCATTAACTCCACTTCTCAGTGCTTTTCCTAATTTTGCGTGATATAATCTTAGATTACCTAATTAATATTGAAAATGAGAAGACCGTTGAAGGTTTACGATTAGAGAACATTGTTTAATGAAAATTTAATTGATAAAAAATAATTTAATGGTTACTAAAATCTAAAAATCACAATAATGAGCTGGGCCGTCGAATAAACGTAACACCTACATTATGTAAGCAATCCATGCCGTCCTAACCAGTCATTAACTCCATATTCGACGGATTCATCTTCTGTTGTCTCATTTATTATGGACATGTTAAGCCGGGTCCGGGCAGCTTCAAACTCCGTCATCAAACCTTCCTCCGTTTCCTGTCAGTGTCCCAATTATCCCAGTTGTAGGGAATTTACATGAACGCATTTGCATTTTACCAATTGTATGTGTTTATGATCAATGGAGGTGTTGTATTCTGTACCACTGCGTGTTGGCCGCTGTTTTTGACAGATTGTACTGTTGTGTAATGGGATATAAGTTATATCCCATAAACAGTTGTTTATTATTATTATTTCAGTGCACATGTTACTAGCTGTCAAGCTATAATAAAAATAACGATAAAATATGAACAGAAAACATTGTTAATAGCCTTTGCTGTCAACTTTGTTATATAACAATTTATTTAAAACAGGGATGATTTTTTGACCATTGAGTTGAAGTTTAAAAGATTATAACGATATTTTATTTTTATTTATTGTTAAAAAACTTGTAACAGTCAAGACTCTGAGACCTCCGACCTCTTAAAACAACTCTCAATTAGAACAAATAATGACAATATCTCTTTAAATTTTCCAACTGAAATATAAATTATTAGAACAAAGAATGTTAGAATCTGAACTGAAGTATAAATTCGGAGACCCTTATTAACTTCGCAAATTAATTTTAAAACAACTCGATCTTTTCTTTATAAAAGTATAATTCTGTTTCCTCTTTGATAATTCTACCTCTTCAAATACAGTGCCGTCAATATTTTAATAATGGTGACCTCGGTGATGAGCATCCCTCAGGCATTTTTGGTAGTTTCTATTTCTTCCTCAAAGTTAGTAGGTTAATATCAAGTATCATTATAGAGTGAACTCGAACAGAACAATAACAAGTCGTTAAATAAATATACAAAGACGACTTACCTATTACACTATACCAACGACAACATGGTCAATTGTCTATAAATAATTGGTTTTAAATTATAATCACTCTTGTTTCATTTTAAGTACAAATCTAATCTATTGTCTGTTAGAGCAGATCTCTCAAGGTCTTAAGATAATTAATATAGAAATTAATTAGAGTTGTCTTGATTTTAAGTGAAGCAGTGATCCTCAAACATGGACGGCATACATAATTCACATTTCAGGTAGCAACTGATAAACTTTAGATTCACTGGGACGGTCCTCGCAAAGTATTTTATTCATCAAGTCTGTGAAAGTTGAGCGACTTGTGTCCTCGATTAATTCATCAAAACTTCTTCTGATTCTCGTTACTGTTACAATTTTATTAATTAAATTTATTTTATATTATTTATTTCATATGACTTGAGTTCTTATTAATATGGTGAGATGTTCGTAATGTAGGAATTCCCTTTAATACAAGAGTATAATTAAACATATATTTTGTCGCTTATTTGTTTCAGCGATAGCGATAGCGAATGCTTTGAGCTCTAATCACCAATCATTCTGCGCAATAAAGTAAATTAGAAAATTAGTAAATCTTTACAATAATGATTCTACTGAATATTAAAGAACAAATAGAAACGTCTTATATTTTGCATACTTTTCAAAACTAAACAAACAAACATTCTCTTGCATGTCGAGGTCTTTAACCCTGTATAACTAAATATCTTTCCAAGATCCGCTGCACCGGCATCATAAGTCATAGATTTATTTTCACATAATGTATTTTCACTAAGCTTACGCCGTAGTCTCTAGGCACGTGAAAAATGCACACCTAAACATCGTTCCGGGGAAATATTTGTATAGGGATGTTTATTTTTAAATTTCATATTCCAGATTCTTCAAACGACCTAAATGTTTTGGTAAAATAATATTTTTGGTATTCCGATAAACCCATATCAGTACTGTGTGTATTGATATATGAATTTATTGGAATTCGAAAACAGACTACTTTAGTTTGGAATATAAAAATATTGTGTTTAATAAAATCGCATTAAATTACTTAATTTCCGAATAAAAATAAAACTTAATAGAGATCTTTGCTTCGAAAACGACTGCGGATTTTTCTATCGTAAACCTCAAGAAAGGAAAATAATAATAAATTAGCTTTTGTAAATCCACCACTGGAATGTAATTCAGTGTGACAGTCTATTTTGGGTATTTTATAGTAGACGTGGCGTTAAAGGACGAGGCGGTGCCGGAGCGCCACATTCACGTTTTTACGCCACTTTTACTGCTAACTGAAAGACGGCCTCTTTATCTCGAAGCGGACACAAATATACATTGTGTACCAAATTCAAGCTTAGAGCCGGTCCAAGGGAAGTTCTTTAAAGTTTTATTTAAATGAAAACCACGTTTCCGCAAAGCAGTAACTTTAAAGACATCCATCACATCAATGGAAACTACTATCGGAACCGATTCACATTGATTAAATAAAAAGGTTGATTCCTGTATTTAGCGTGTTATTATTCATTTGAAATCTATTCATTTCAAAATTATTCCAAAGTATTTCTTCATTAAGGAGCTACCAATTTCAAAATAAAATAAAACTGCTTTTTAACTGCATGTTGTATTAATTAAAACATACGGAAATAAATAACTCGTGTTGGTACAATAAGCTAAATTGTTATCAAATAAAAACTTCTGTGTGTTTTAATAGTTTTTACAAAATGGATAAGGTATCGTATTCCCGTTCCAGACTTATCAGAGATCCTGTTACATTTGAAATGCCGACAGTAGCCTTTGTAAATAATAGCTGTACCCAATGTCCAGGTCGTATTTTGGCCGTAATGGTGGAGCGTAGGGTTGTATGGCTTAAGGTAAATAAATACAAAATTATTTTTTAATCCGTTAATTTTTTTTCAAATGTAATGAACTTATTATTCTAAACATTAATATTACTCGTTCCTCATACATAAAATTACATAAAATATATGACATGACAGTAATCGCATTTCGTATTCCCCGCGGATGCAAGTCCTCGAGATAAAATGTTACCTTTCCCGAGAGATAAAACGTTTACTTTATCAATAGCTGCCTCTTGTTATCAACTTTGCATGCTCGTTTAAAAATAGTTAACGTACTAACTAAATGACAAGGACAGGAGTGTTTTTATTTATCACAAGGTCCATTAATATTCACAAACTCACGATATACAAATTGTAACAAATTAATTAATAATTTATCATTTCTGATATATCACTTTTAAAATCTGTTTAAATTGTACATTATGAGTAATTTACTGCTAATTATGTAAAAGCAATTCAATCAATAAGAATCTAAAGGTTAAATAGCAAGAGTATTTACACCGGCGCCTACGTCAAAGGATTATAAGTAATTAAAACATTCCCCTACACGTCAAGCCTTATTGCACCTTATCACGTGGACGTTTAAGTCTACTTTAGCTAATCTCAATCGCACGGTCCAGTGGTCTTCGTCGGTTCGTCGCTTGCGGTATTCCATAATAATCTTCAGAATTCTTTTGCAAGGAATAAATTGAAATTTTTTCCGTCCACGGTTTGGTATGCTTTACCTTATCTGTTCATGTTTTATTAACGAATACCGTTTATGCAAAGGATTTACGATATATCTATACAAATATAGCGCTAAGGTATAATCTGTTACAACAATTATTATAAGGTTTGAAAAAATTATATCAATAGCGCGAAAAGTAATCATTGCTTCTTTAGTACATTTGTACATTTAGTGTGACAAATGTACTACAGACAGAGTTTATTAAAAATATAACTTAAACACTTCCATTAAATTAATCGATTCCTTGTCATAGTAGTAATTATTTAACACCACCCATTGGATCTAATGGAACAGAGTACATCATGTGTATCGTCCTTGTAATAACAATGTGAAGGCACATAAAACTTCGTGACTAATCTGATACATGGCTTTAGTTCCTTTTCGGTGCCGTAACCTTTGATGCGGTTGATTTACTAACCGCTGGAGTGAATAGGTACGATGCGGCGGTTTATTTCAAACGCTGCGGAAATATTGTTATAACATTGTGATGATTTATTTTAATAATATTTTAAATACTTAATCATTTTGCCAAATAAACTTAAGCTGTCTTATAAACAACCTACACTATATATTTAGAACAGTTGTAGCTTCTTCGAGTCATATTAACTCCCGTGTGTTTCTAAGTTTGATACGACGTCATAACCACTGCACTTTAACTAATGTATCCAAATATAAATACTAACGGGTTTTCCACTCGTTCGTGGAAAAGTAATTGTCATTTTATTTAGTCGTAACAGAAATTACTAGATTAATAAAAAAATAACTAATTTGTTAAAATAAATGCTGTTATTATTAATAATTTAAATGGTTATGGTTTTAATAATATAATTAAAACAAGACATCGTACTAAGTAGTTTGCTGAAACATGACGTCATATTAATTAGCTTACATGGAGCAATAACATTAGTTTCTAAAAATATTTCCAAACTATATTTTTAATATTAAATATATATAGTCCATGTGGTCGGTGGTTCATTTAAACCATTTACTAATATGAAGCAAATTTTTTGGAAGTAACTTTATTTTAATGAAACTTCTTCTATCACAATTCCCGACAGTAGTAGCTCGCAGGAGTAGCAGGTATAAAATATGTTGATTTGATAATTCTAAAAACATTATTACTAACCGCGTTTTTTTAAAATCTTGAAGCATTTATCCAATATATTCGAAAAAAATTGTGCTGCAAAATATGTAGTTTTGTCAAGAAGTCTCCTTTCCACATGTGTTGAAAACAAGCTGACGAATAATGATTACTAACCAGCTTATTTTTCTCATTGGCTTAGCTAATATTGTTAAATTTTAACACTCACAGGTTCCTAAAAATTGCATAGTATATACTATGTATCATGTTCCAATGCTCAGAAATTATAACAATGTCTTCCTACGCTTGTACGCGGGTGCGTTTTGAAGTTATCGGAATGTATGAAATTGACGATTGAAAAGTAAGTATTCATTAGTGTATATTCCAAGTATTATCATAGTTTTTGAATTATCGTTGATCAAGCATCTCAAAATTGAGTTTCGCGCTGTTATAAAGCTCCCAATCAAACGTAAAAAGTGTCAAGTCACATTGGAAGAGATGTTATCTGTTTATGGGGGCTCTAGTGCAGGAAAACCGATGGTATACAAGTGGCACAACCGTTTAAAAAAAGTTAAAAGGGCACAACCGCGCCTAAGAAATGGAAAGTGTCAGCCGGCGGGAAAGGCCATGGCGACAGTTCTGCGCGACCCAGAACAGTTTTCTTAATTGATTGTAAGGGTGTTTCTACAATCGACAACATTACCTTTCCATTTTAAATCAGTTGAAACAGGCTATCGGAGAGAAAAGAAGAGGAAAATTAACCAATGCTCTTGTTCTTGATAACAATAGCCGGGTTGCAGTCACTGCTTTGCATAAAATGGGCTTGATATCGCAGGTATTACCCACCTTCTAGTCCAGACTTTTCTTCCAACGACTTTTATCTCTTTAAAAGGAGCTTCTAGAAAAGATTTTTTCTACAGATAAAAAAGTAAATGACAAAAATTCAGTGTATTATCAGAGAAAGATTTTCTTAAGTGAAAATATTCCCAACCTAATGCTAGATATGAGGAATGAATTAGGATTACAGATGAATGTATTGAAAAAATGGTAATATTATTTCGTCCGCCAAACTAAAATCACACCCTCGTATATACTTTACAATATATATGTCGGAGAAACATCGTTTTGGCCGTAATTTTCGGACATTATGAGGACTTTGTGCGGGTATCAAGCAAACAAAACTCGATGTAGAAATTATGAGAACACTTTTATTCTGTTTCTTTAACACCACAAGCTCTATAATTTAGATTATAGCAATACGAAGCGGAGAGATGGTTTCGTGTGTTGCCATGTCGAGCGTCTGAACACAAATCAGCTTGTTCGGGCGACGCACGACTCCATCAAGGCACGCCGGAAGTCAAATAGTCGTTTTGCGCCTTTCCGTTCGTTGAAAGTTGACCGGATGCGACATATACATATTTAATGCAAACTGCTGCTCGTATTTTAATAACATACTGTTTTCTTTAGTAATTAATTTTGCATTAATGTTTTCGTTATTAATTAATTAACAAGTAATTAATTTTTTTTGTACGTGTTTTAAACCAAAGATAAAACTTCCTGTTGTCCCAATATCTATATAAAATATAAATACAAACAGTAAAAAAATTAATGTCACACATCAATTATTTAGGCATGCTCCTACACCAACATCAACGATGGTGTCGGAGTTTATTAATTATAAATAGAAATAACTATCATTCCATTAGAGAGTAGTTGGTTGGTAGAGCACCGCTGGAGCGCATTGCATTTGGACGCTCTTGCTATATTTACATATTTTTAAATATACATTTATTTTTACCAGTTGCAAAGGTATGAAGTTTGATAATATATGACATATTCCATAACCTTCATTGATAAAGAGTATATTAAGTACATTCGATCGAAACATCCAGCGATAGCTCGTACACACAAAACACATACTCTGAAATATTGTTACTCGTATGTTAAAATAGAAGTAGATGTTTGAGAAAACATAATTATTTTCCTTGTTATTGCAATACTTGAGCCAAGTTTGTTTGGAGGATTTTTAAAAAGCCTGTAACGCACAATAATTACAATTTAAAAACCTTTCCATTTTGAATCTCAAAGTTTAGGGACGTAAAGTTGAAACCGTCGAGAGTACGAGTTAGGAACTTGTCAATGAATGATTTCATTGTAGGCATTTCCGCTGATTTATTTAAATTTACTTGTATTTAATTCAAGTTTAGAACACGATTTTTTTTATTTACAAAAAAAACTAAACATGATACTCACTTCCAACCGAATATTTGAAATGTGAAACTCGTATTGCAAAATGGAGGATAAAGTTACCTTTTCCGGAAGCAAAGGCTTTAAAGCCCGAGAGATTACAAAACGTGACAACATACCGCACATCTAGAGATATAAGACTGATGAAAAATAAAACACTTACTGAAGCAGGATGAATCAAATGTTTTCTAGCAATTTTCAAATCCCATGACATGATTTTTTTATTTTATACTTACACTAACCGTCGGTAGAAGCTTACATAACTTGTATAGTAAGTATATCATATAGCTAACAGTTTCTAGCGTTAATAACAAAAGCCTTTATTATGACCTAGTTATGACGTTGTATATATTCAGTGATTATAGTGTCAATTCGGCTTTAACGTATATTAGTATCAAATAAATACAGATTGTTGTAATAAACAAACAAGTCTCATTTAAAACAAATCGCATAAATTCACAATCCGCATGTGATTGATAATTAATTTATATTATTGTTTATGTTACACACAATGATCCAGTCTACATTAGGTCTGTCGACTGACTGTCTGTACGTTTAATACAACATTATATAATCACATTGTAACAAACGTATAACAATGACAGTCAAACAGTAAGCGGTGCCCGTGTCTGGAGGATATTAGACTAACACTAGGCGTGTCTGTACATCACACGTTATAACTACACTATACAAATAAATAGAAATAAAGATTCAAAAACAGAACTACATTAACAATTTCTACAACGGCTTGATATAGTTTCTTTACGCAATAAGTCTGAAGAAGGATTTGTGCAAAAACGAACGAACTATAGAAGAGGTTAATTAAAATAGAGTAACAAAGCAATATAAAGTAAATTATAATATCATGAGTCATCGAGTAGACTGATAATAAAAAACTCTATATTTAAGTATATAATTATATATAATTTTTAAGATAGTCTCGTGATCCTGTACAACAGTAGGCAGCGTCTATTCCTGTTCTTCACTGGAGTAAGTGTATCTCCTGTCAGTTATAGCGGGACGGTGTCGATAACAAAGCAGTCCGTCCATCACACCGCACGGATATTTTGAGATATCAATTAGCTTTTAGCAGTCTAGTGTTAAATTACGAAGCACGGAAATGAGTCGCGTCGTGCTAAATTGTGTCATCGCTTGAGGAATATATTTTTAAAATAAATATTATTCGAAAGGTAAACTATACCGAGAGAACTCATAACAATATTCTCTGTAAATCTTTAGATACTTTTATTCTTATAATACAATGCTGCCCAAGTATAAGAAGCAGATAAAATAATAAATGATAAGATACCTGAGAAACAGCTCATGTTTTGCAAGCAAGTTAATCAGTTAAACTAAATACAATTATGCAATTTTAGTAACAGCAAAAACAATATGCAAAACAAACAACACGAATATAGTCGTATTGATATTTACCACATGATTATTTCGGCAGGCAACACCGAGGGCAGAATATAGTTAAGTTAGTATATCTTTAATATTTAACATCTATAAGGTAAACTATGTCAACAATGAGAGTCCTTTATCCAATCAAGATAAAAATGAAAACGATGATTATACTACAATATACAATAATTAAATAAAATTAAAAATACTCTTAAAAATAATTATATTTTATAATTATTATAATATCATAATAAGTGTATTAACTTTTGTCCGTCTGACGAAAACTAATTAATAATTATCTCATGACAACCTCGTGAGTACTACTGAGAGTGACATACAGACAATGTGTCAACAAAATATATATCAATATTATCAACTTCATAATTAATATACTTGGAGCGTCGCTTTGTGTCGTGCAGTATTATTTAAAGTAAATTATTATTGAAAGTAACAAAAATATCTGCTTAAGGTTAAAAGTTTCACACAGCACTTCATCCAACCCTAATGTAATTTCTGCTGATACTTACTTAACTGTCCCTGCAGATGTACTTCCCAGTACAAGACTGCACGAGACCCTCCGTATATATAATATTAATAACAGATAGGCGTCTATCTCAATAGTTAATGTACTAAGACGTCAAATGTAACAAGATATTGATATCATTCTGTTGAGGGTAAAGTATCTAAATTTATATTAAAATAAAATAAAATAATACATTATCTTTAATTATACCGAAATAGCAAAGTTATCTAGTTTACCAGTATTGTATTTTTTTATTGTTTGTGCGATATCGCTCTATAATAGTACAATTTAATAAAACTTTTTATTTAGGTTTTCTTTGTAAAATTTTCATTACTTCATTTACTTATATGACATGACATCTTTTGAATTTTCCTCACAAATGCTCCAACCTTAACATCGAGATTCTATTTAATGTATAACATATTAACATGTATATAGTTCTGCAGTTCTGAAGTTTTGTAACCTTAGTAAGACTAAGTCTACGAGTATGTATATAGTTTATATGTATAGTCACAGAAATTCGTGAAGTCGCATAGTCTAGCTCACAATGCGTGTCTACCGTGTAATACATATTTGACTAGCGAGTGACGTCATACATAGATGAGACACTTCTTATCGCATTAATTTGCATTAAACAATCCTAGACCGTAATATGTATCGAACTAGACAGATAACATATATAACGTAATAACATTGATAATTTAGATTTGAAATATTATATTTTAAGAGCGCTATAAACCTTTAAGCCGTCTGTTGTCTACGTCCCGTCTGCTCTATGTACCTGTGCTTTTCAATTTCATAAAAGTTAGCGTCTTTCTCACATCAAATCTGTAGGTTCCGACACAAGGAAGTCAGAGATCTGCAGTTGGTCTTGGATATGATCATTATATCGGGCATTTTTGTGTTAGAGTAATTATATTATATTTTTCTAATATATTTTTAATTATTTTTAAGCTACTCGTTGTACTTGTAGATACTCATTTCATTTTCATTCAGCGGTGAACCTCGGACTGACCTTGTCTTTATATCTAACATAATAACATAATTACACGCATAGACTACTTGTAATAGTTTTGACGGGTGGTTCATAAAATGTAACTAACAAAATATAATAAATAGAAGAACATTGATTTCTCGATTCGTCATATAAATCTATGAAAAGTCAAGTCATAGTATCGAAGAAACCGTCACCCGAATAACTTTTCTGACGATTTAGCCTACAAGCCCTTAAAACGGCTGAGTTTAAGTGTTTCGACTAGTACTAGACATCATTGGAATTAACATTACAATAAAAGAATTCATTAACATTATCATCGATGATAATTCTATTGATTGGTCAACAGTTAAATTATATATAATAAGGTGACATTGATCATATAATTATTAGGATACCTCTTGTCATTGGTTGGGTGTATTTCTTTATGAATATAAAAAATCTGTTTTTGCAAAAAGTATTTTTGAAGTGAAACTATTTTGTAATCGTTGTGACTTGAAAGTCGATGTAACGAAAGGAGCATCACAATAAAGAAACAAACACATAAGTGTATAGGAGAGAACAAGATAAAAGACATATTACCCACTACATTTATAGTGAAGTTGTTATTTTTAAATTTACGATAGATGGCATTAATACTCCTATTCGTTAGGTGAAGTATTTTTTTAACATAATATAAACAGCTGTAGCAGAGCAAAGTAACAAATATAATAAACCTTACATTTGCACTCACACTCCTGATACTCAATATCTATCTCGATCTCTTTTATTCTACTTTATAGAAGTTTCACTTCTGCCGTGTGAATTGCACACATACACAAGTTTTATTTTAAATCAGTAGTCGTTATGTTTTTCATTATTTTGTTTTCGTTTACCCTATACCGAGTTCTGTGTAATTGATTACTCTAATAATTGCATAATAAAAATATATTGTTGATATTAATTGCAACGCTTACTTTTCTGCTGTACTCGAATACACTCATGAGGTCGATATAATAACTCTAAATGTTTAATTTGTTTATTTTGCTTTATTTATATTTAACTTTCCTGCGCATTTTTCGTTCTCAACGTAAGTATTTCCTCTACTTAAAGAGATACTTAAATTCATTAGCATTTTGTTCCCTATCCTCTCCCGGTCTCTACATTTAATATAATAATTTGTACTCTACATTTAAACATAATAATTTTAAATTTGTTCTAAATTATAAAGACTGTGTTTTAGTTTTCATATCAGAACAAATACAAATTAAAGTGTAAAGAAATTAGATAATTTACATAATTAGTCTAATAGTTCATATAAAAAGTGACTGTAACCGCATAGTGTAGTTTATAATGAACTTATCCCATGCGGCACATCAGTATGACATCCGTCAATTGAAATCTAAATAATTTGCATAAAGTTAATACACATTATCGATATAAAAGTAATGAACTTTTAGAAAACGCTGTATCAGCTATTTGTTATTTGAGTGCTGTATATTAAATTAATTTAAGTCACATAACAACGGCATGAATGCGTTCGTGTTTGAAATTATCTGTTAACATGTTCAGCCATGTTAAGCTTATTTATAGAAAGAAAGCAGGAGTCGAGCTTGTCCCGAACTTGAACCAATTGAGCTATCTGATAATAAGCTAAAAGTGCAAAAAATTCCGTTTCAGTTTATCGGAATGGACCTGAACCGCGCTGAATAACCGACAATTGTAATATATTGTAGATATTCAAGGGAAACTGAAAAATAATTGTTACTTACTAAACGTAGCGAATTCTTGTTCCTTACGTAACATGTCATACCTGAAACAAAATATATATACATGTTAATAACAGTCATGTCAGCGATCCTAAAATAAATATGAAACCAATCTTCAATCGTAAACTTAACAAGAAAGAGAGCCGCTTACAAACTTTAACTACAAATTCTGGACTTTACAGATAAATATTACTTTACTAACGATTAAATCAATTTATATATTTATTAATCGTAGCATCCCCTAGACCGGGCGCCTCAAACGGTCGCTCGCTCGCTTTGTGGTAGCACCGACCTTGCTACAGCGCTCTATTGACAGTAATTACTTGTAGGATACTTAACTGAGAAATATTACTGAATTAGTTCGAGCTCAATTCATTTTAATGGTCAGCAAAATGGCACTCAAATTAAAATAAAGAACAACCAAAATTAATTGACGTAATGTGTTTTTGATGTATAACTTTTTTTACTCATTATTATTTTTTTACAACACTTTTATATCAGACAAAATGTCACTTATTTTTAATAACACATTAGCAAAATAATTTTAAAGGAACGTCCGCATTGGACGTAAACTTCTTCAGTTACTAAAGATTACAAATTATTTTTTATTAAGTAGATATATATCTTTAATAATAAAAACCACGAACAATAATTATAAAAACTGTAACTATAATTTTGTTTATTTCGCTGTCCTTAAAATACAACAAACAAACAAATATTTTAATTGTATATTATATAAATGTCAAAAGTAGCTTGATAAAAGTACGAGGGCTCTTAAGTGTAGGGTTAAAACAATATTTTTAATTTTGGTAGAACAGTAACTCATTGTTCAACCTCTTGAGCTATGAATATCCAAAAACAACTTTCTAGTGTTTGTGTTCATTATAGAAATAAGGCTTGTTTAAAACTTCAACTTTTAGCGTTTCAGAATGTATGCTATATTTAATTCAGTCAGTATAACACATATGTACAATATAAATAAATGATATAAGTAATTATATCCACAGAGTGGGTAAAAACTAAATGATGAAGAGTTATATTTGTTAAATAAACGTAAAATTTAGTATAATTTTGCATTCCTTCCTATTGTTTTTTAGTTCTGATGTATATACTGTATTTATTATTATTATATTTGATTCAATAACTACAAACCGACTTATTAGACGTTTTATGAGCAATAAATTATCATCTTTGCAAAAGTAAGTACGTTTAAATTATTACTCAAATCCTCAAAAAACGGCTGACTTGATTGTCTTATTTACATTTTTTCAATATAACAATGACTTCAAGCGCATTTAATATACTTCTCATTACACGTTGTTATGGCTGAGAATCTGAATATCTCCACAGAGACCTAACCTATCTTATGTAACTACTATTAATAGTACTTTGTACTTCGATGACCTATAGTAACAATATATCACATAAATTACTTAAAATAAATTTTGTTACAATTCTAAAATATCAAAAGATTTATGATTAAATTCTGAAGGAATAACTATTTTAACCTCATTGTCTACAAAATGTATCTCATTTACTGCAGGCTATATTCCCTAAAGCAAAATTTTAGCAAAGGTCAGGAAATATATTTAACGACGCGGGCAAAACAAATTCTCCACTGTCAACCAACAAGAGGGTGAGTTACTCAAAGAACTCAGGACCGACTGTCACACAATGAGCGTCTTCAATTCACATTCAACCTTCGAGATTATTCCGTCTTTTATTTTCGTCGCCTCGTGTGAGTGATGTCAAAATGGGATATAATTTAATTTTAGTTAAAACATATTATGGTTACAACTTCTGGATATCGAAACACGGCATAATAAAAACACGTCCATTGTTTATTTTTTATTTTTATTTATTCTTTATTGTACACCACAATACAAATGAAATAAAAAAAAGTTACAGTGACATGTATAGAAAAAAATTGTACCGTACAAAAGGCGGTCTTATCGCCTAATGGCGATCTCTTCCAGACAACCTTAGGTTAGGAAAACTGCAAGCACTTAGGTAATGGATGGTGGTGTTATTACAATAAACATACTTACCAATAATTACACATAGATACATTTCAATAATACAAAAATATCAATACATATATAATACATAACAAACATACACTAATAAATACAATATAATAAATATGATATATGTCTAATAAACAAAGGTAACTAATTATCGTCAGAAAGGTAGTATTCTTTAACAGATTTTTTGAATATTTCTAAGGATTTAGATCGTCGAATATTTAAAGGAAGAGCATTCCACAGCTTGGTTGCACGAATTGTAAAGGAACGTTTATAAAATATGGAATTGTGAATAGGCAGTCTTATAGTGAGAATTTGTAAAGATCTCGTAGTATCTTGCTGACCTAGAAATACAAATTTTAAACAACAACAACGGAACGGAACAACGGTATGCTGTGACACATATTGTTATAGGAAATAATAAAGATTTTTTTTAATGAGCTATGAACTATCATATGTATTTTAATGACATTAAATTAAGAAAATTTAAATCAATATCTCATAGCTCGAAGGCAGTTTATTTGTAAAGCAAAATATATAATAATATTTCTTTCAAAACTAAGATATAAATTCAAAATTTATCAGAGTTTCAGCAATTTCATAATTGAAATCATTCAGGAGCCAACAGGTTTATAATATTAAGATAATTATAAATAAGGATGGAACTCCATTGTTTATTAGATCATTGTGTGGAAATGTAAAACACCCTTTTGAAATGAGCGTTTGAATTACAACTTATTCTACTTCTTATCTGACTTAACCTATTCTTAATCTTCACGAATCCATAATAATAGATTTATTATGGATTCGTAAGTCAGAAATGAAGTGAACTTTAGTATATTTTATGTACTTGTAAGTTTCGTTGTAAATTAGGAAGGAGGCACGCGAGACAGTCGTTAAGTTTTCTTTTGCAGGAACCCTCCACTATTAATATTGATGTATATTGAAAAAGATTTTAAACTTATTATTATGCATGATATATTCACAATGTAACAGCACTAATTTTGCAATTAATTTTATTTTCATTTAAATTGATGCATATAATTATAAACTTATGTAAATTTTTATGTCATGAACTGAAAACATTTTTTTTATTTTGATGTTGTTAGTTCTAAACGTTGAATACACAACTTGTGTTCAATAATCAACATTTTTAAACTTTAACTGAACTTATCTTCACAGAATTCATACAATTTTATATGAGTTATATTATAATGTAAAGGAAATATCAAACTTGGACTCCATTAGGATCTGCAACACTAAGTAATATCGGGTGTCCTGCATAAAAAATATTTCATAATATTTTTAGCAAAGTGACACTTTATTTACTAATGTCTATTACCATCGAGGGACGACGCAGCCGGCCTTGTTGTTTTTGACGGAGACGCAGATATCTCAACCTAGCGACACAGCGTACCTATCACACCCCGGGTATAAACTAGAACATTTTATACCACATGCCGGGGTATCTGTGTTCATAAGCGAGGATATCTGGCTGCGCGTGGACATAGACGACCATATCAGAGTCTACGCATGCCTCTACAGGTCCCATAGTGGTAATACAACTCTTGGGCCATATACAGGCAAAGATTAACGATCTGCTCTCACAGACCCCCTCCGCCGAAGTCATATTCTTCGGGTCCTTCAATGCACACAATACCGATTGGCTAGAGTCATGTTTCACCGATTACTCGGGGAGATCTGTGTTTAACTTTGTCCTGGCAAATAGTCTGTGCTATTTGGTCAAAACGCACACTCGTCTACCCGACGTGGACAACCATATGACCTCTATGTTGGATCTTCTACTGACTGCACATCCCGGAAAGTACCAGGTCACTGTGGAGGCTCCCTTAGGGTCCTCTGATTATAGCTTGGTACGAATTATAGTGCCCATTCGACGTGCGGCTCGCACAAGACCTGCAATTCGACGCATTTGGCACTACATGTCAGCAGATTGGGATGGAATGCGCTCCTTTTTTGCATCCTACCCATAGGGGCCGATTTGTTTCCCTTCCAATGATCCTAGTGACTTCGCTGTAGCTGAGCTGTAGCTCAGGGCATGGAACTATTTGTACCAAGCTCTGTGGTACCACTTGGTGGCAGATCGCGGCCTAAATTTGTTGCGTCTGTCAGGGCTGTAGCAACTGGCAAAAAGCAGGCTTATTAAGCTTGTGCTAATGCGTAAGTCACAAAGGATCCGAACTCTAGAGTTTTGAAGAGGAAATATAATCGTGCCTCCAGATTCTTCAAACAGAAAATTGCTAGAGCAAAGTTCAAGAGTGTCGTCAAAATTGGGGATCAGCTGGCAAAGAACCCGCCTGGCACGCGCAAGTTCTGGGCGCTGTCTTAAGCCACTCTGGGAAATTTTTGTCAGCCATCCCTACCACCATTGCACACTGGGAACGACTCTCTGGCCCATACGGCAAAAGACAAAGCTGATCTCTTGGGCACTCTTTTTGCCTCAAACTCGACTTTGGACGACCAGGGGAAGACACTTGTCATGCCGCGGTGTCAAAGCTTAATGCCGGAAATAGTTTTTCGGCAAAAACTTATCCGAAAAACCCTCCTTTCCTTGGAATTTCATAAGTCGAGTGGGCCAGATGGTATCTCTCCAATTGTGCTACGAACATGTGCCCCTGAGTTGACACCTGTGCTAACGTGTCTATTTCGGTACTCCTACCTTAAAGGCGTAGTCCCGGTCTCATGGAAGCATGCCCTTGTCCATCCTATCCCTAAAAAAGATTATAGCTCGGACCCAGCTAACTACAGACCTATCGCCATTACCTCTCCAAAGTAATGGAGAGCATTATCAATAAACAGCTCCTAACTTACATAAAGGATCACCAGTTGGTCAATGACCGGCAATATGGCTTTCGCCATGGCTGATTGGCTGGTGATTTTCTGTTATATCTTATGCACCGTTGGGCAGTTGTTATTGAAAGCAAGGAAGAGGGTCTGGCAGTTAGTCTGGATATAGCAAAAGCCTTCGATCGTGTATGGCACAAGGGGCTTCTTGCGAAGCTACCTTTCCATGGGCTTCCCGTGAGTTTATGCAAATGGATCACCAGCTTCCTCCCGGGGCGGAGCATACAGGTCGTTCTCGACGGTTTCTGCTCGGACCCCAAGCCCGTGAACGCTGGTGTACCCCAAGGCTGCGTGCTATCCCCAACTCTGTTCATCCTGCACATCAATGATATCGAGGACCCGGTGCTCTGCTGGACTCTTTGGCATTGCGTAGAGACGTGGCTTCTTTGTGCGTCTTCTACCGCATTTACAACGGGGAGTGTTACGAAGAACTATTCGATCTGATGCCTGCCGCCGCATTTCATCACCGCACAGAGCGCCATCGACTCCTTTACCATCCCTACCACCTGGATGCGTGGCAATCCTCCACTGTGCGGTTCTCAAGGACCTTTTTTCCATGCTCCACTCGCTTGTGGAACGAACTTCATTCGGCCGCATTTCCAGATCGGTACAACATGGGTACCTTCAAAAAAGGCGTTTACTCCCAGCTTCAAGGCCGGCAACGCTCTTGTGAATCCTCGGATGTTGCAAAAGTTCATCGGCGGCGGTGATCACGTCCATCTGTGACCCGCCAGCTTATTTGCCCTCCTCTTAAATAAAAAAATAAAAATCAAAAAATAATAATATTGATATACCATATATGCAAAAAGATTTTAAACTCATTATTATGCATGTGTTCCTGATATTCACAATGTAACAGCACAGATTTTGCAAGTAATTTAATTTGCATTAATATTTATTGATATAATTATAAACTTATGTAAATTATCATGACATCAATTGAAAACTCTATTTTTATTTGATGTTATTAATTTTAAAGTGTTATACAAGTATTTTGACATATTTTCCATGAAATAATTTCTGCTAATGCAGTATATTATCCTTATCTAAAAAAGCGTTTTAAGCTTATTGGGGAATCTCACAATCGTACTTTTCGCTTCGTAAATAAACTTCTCCTAGAAATTTCGATCGCTTGTTAGCGATAGGGCCACCTTTTTGTATAACCAAATTATTGTTTTCTTTTTGTAACGTGAAAATTAAAAATATTTGTGTGTCTTGTGTGCAATAAAATATATTTATTATTATTTATTATACTATAAGAAATCATACCTTTTAGAAAATTGCAATATAAAAAAAGATTTGGTAAAGAATTTTCGATTTGCAAATAAAATGGACTAGCAATACTTAGTTCAAATACGGTTATCTGACGTTTTCTGCAGACTCGTTAAACTGAACGTCTTGTTCGATCAAATCTATTCATTTTTCTCAGATGAGTTGAACATTTTATCGGATGATTTACGGTCCGTGGATTTACAAAAATTAATGCAGCAATGAGCATCCAGGGTCAAAGTGACATCACAAGAAGTTTGTAAATTTAAGTCTATTGAATCAATTCTAGAACAAATTTAATATTAAAATATTTTAAAGAAGTTTAGGAGGTTTTTAACTCTGTCTATTTTTGTAATCTTTAGTTAGCCCTATGTTTTGAGCTGTCTTGTGTGCAGATCACATATAGCAGCCTTTTTGATAGTAAACGTGTGAAACAGCTTTTTGGTTATGTTGTCGGGTTTATTAATAAAAAATAATAATATTACATTCTACTTTTGTTTTTAGGTAACTTGACATATATAAAACCCTATGACACAATATCATCCGCTGGCATTGTTTAAGAACATTCATTGTACATGATCCAAATGTGTTTCGGAGCACTAACTTTATTTCTTGTTTTTAACAACTAACTATTTAGATAGCTGTTAAGTCTAATGTTACTACGTTGAACTGAAAGAGAAATTAATGCAATTTACCTGGCAACGGACATATATACTATTACTTTTTGTTTTTAGATCACTTGTTATACACATTCTTAAACAAATTCAAAGTACAAACTAGTAACGAATCTTAAAAGTTAATTTAAAAAAAAATAATCCAAAAGCATTTCAAACGACTGAGCTTCAACTAGATGACTTACTATACCAACAAAAAATGAAAAAAAAACAACTTTTAGTGTTATAAATTAATTACTAAAATCTCAATTTTTCTCTGAACTTATCACTGCTAAAAGTAAGACTGGTGATCAATACTTGTGTTTTAAATATGTCCTCAAACGAAATCTATTCTCGTGCAACATCCTGTGGAAAGTTGAGAGAATATCTACTTACAGAAACCGACTGACGCAAATTGATTCATGACAGTTGTCCAGTTTTTGAAACCACGGTCTTAACTATCTCCACACTATTCTGTACCCTAAATAAACAAGCAATAACTATCAATTTTTGCCTATTTTTTATTTATATATTGCTTTTCTATTTATTTATTTGATAAACGTACGATATAAACATGATCCTTGCCGAGGTTGCAAATTGGAAAACACAAAACTGTTTAAGTTAAAAGTAATGACAACTAATTTGATTTACCATCATTCTCTTCCCAACACATCAGATAAAGCTTAAGTACATTCTCATTTAAATGTTGAAAATATAAAAACAGTTATCTCACACTTCATTTTTGCAGATTGACTAAAATTATATTATATTTATTTGAGAATATGGTTAAAAAAAACTTTTATCAAGTGCCACATTCATCTTTTCTATAAATAATTCTTATCAAGATTACAATATTATACACTCTTAGGGTAGATTTAATGAAGAATTCATATGAGCGTTCAATACTGCCATTAACCGTTTTATTGTACGTTATGTCATGATATATTATTATTCTACGAAATTATAAATTACTAGAGGCCTCATAAAGTACAGAGCAATATCTATTGACGGTAATTATCTTATATGAACAAACTCATACTTATATGAACTTATATGAACAAATTCTTGCTAAGATTAAACGTACCTGTATTTTAGTATGACAATTAAATTTAATATGATAATTTTAGTGGGCATGTTTCGAAGTTCTAAGCAATTTCTAATTGACATTGAACCCTACGCTCCTCTCGTCTTTGTCAACAAAACAGTGGAAACGGGATTTTATTTATGTTTTATTACCTTTGGTACAATTTATCGAGTAACCCAAAAACTCCCTCCTTTCTAAGTCATCCAGTATATAATTGTTGGCTTTCAGCACGTTGCAGCTCATAACTCATGGCTCGGCACTCGGCGTGGCATTTCAACAAATTAATAACGTTTGTGCCGTGATCTGAATCATTAAGGTTCGATTTTTCATGTGTATTTTACCGAACCTTTTATGTGATTGATGCAGTATTAAGAGTAACACAAGAAAAACATCTATCTATATGAAGCGTATTATGAACGTTTTAGGATCGGAGTTTAAAGTAATAATATGTTGCATTTGTTACATAGAAATAAAAGTGAGCATTTACCTTTTTTAATGAAAAATCATTGAAGAAGTATAATACAAAAACGGTATGTTTATATATGCAAAATAACTCACTCGAAGTACAAAAAAGCAATTCGAGATAAGGGGTCTGCGATAACAAACAAAAACTCATCAACAAATACGTGTTCCTGTGACCATACATTGTACGAGACCTGAGTCCGTGTCACATTCATCTTTTGTCTAGAGGACGCTTAGGTTATAATAAATATGGTATGGTAGGATCGTTGCTCCAATGCGATCTTATTCGTCCGTTTAATTAAGTTACAACTTGTAAGAAAAAAATTAATACATTTCAGAAATATATAGGGAGTACATTATTTTTACCATTTATCTCAATATGATATAAATTATATTGAATGGATTTAAAAAAGTGGTACTAAGTTGTAGAAAAATTGCCTTCACATTTAGATATCCCGTAACTGTTAGACCAGGCTCTAATGGACTTCTGTTGTACCATGAGCCGCAGCCAATTAAAAATATATATCCATGAGACCAAGAAAGTTTATTTTCATGCCGGTTTTTTTCTATTACTTTTCTAATAAGCATTTGAAAGTTTGTTAAAATTTAAAAAGAAATATTATTTTTTATTATTCGCAACATATTATATTCATATTTAAAGCCAGTCTTAATTTAATTTCGTCAGTCATAGTACCGTAGCAGCTGCGTAGTACATCCGAACTACAGACGTAGACTACACCATGTAGTTTCAACGGTTCTGATTTACTACCGCGCACAAATCACAACTTACAATTTAAAGATGATTTTATATGTGAATTTAAATAATCAAGAAATATTACTACACTGTGGAAAGGGGTCACTGTCTGTAGCAGAATACCTTAAAGACAGAGTGAGTGATCACATAGAAAATTGATTCCTGTAAAAATCGAATCCACAAACTTCAGTTCAGAAATCATGGACACAACTAGACTAAGAGGCCAAAAGACTCAAGTAGTGAACGTTTATAGATGTTATTTTCTAGTCGTCTTTATTTCTTAAGGAGAATATACTTCTCGTGTTTCTGATGATGTTGGGTTCGATTCTCAAAGGTGACAATTCTTTGAACGATTTACAGATACTTACACATCTGTATGTTTTTTTACATTTTTTAAACCCAACAAACAAAAATATTATTCTCCACATACAAAAAATATACATTTTAAAGTAATCATTGTAGTAATTATTTAATAATTTTTCTTTAAAACATGTAAACACTAATGCCAGCAGTGTAATATTATCAGATCCTATAAGTTAACAGCGCTACTAAATATGCAAAGAAGCAGGACCGATCAATCCACGCCGACACGGAGACAAACATTTACCATAATACAACGACATAGTGACAACGATACATATTGAAAATATAAACATCTTACAATATAATTAATATACATGACTTTAAAATAATATTTGGTGTAACAAACAATATAGAAACAATTTATTTAAAATATTGAAGTATCCATCCGTATATTAATTTACGGAGCTTTGTTTGTTGTAATTACGACGGAGGGTTGAAAGAAACATCCGTGAGAATCCCTCGTTAGCGCGGGTCGTAATCCGACTACCGAGTGACTTAACTCACTTTATTGTAATATGAGATTTAAAAATCTTACATCTACAAACAGCGATAGATAGTACAAATTATAAAATATATATATGAATTAAGACATTAATGATATTCTTACAATAATCAAAAAGTATAATCCAAACGACTTTCTTGTAACATGAATTCCTGAAATTATCTAAGTTTTTAGCATAAAAATCTAATACATAAAGCTAACAGAAAGCACAATTTAAAACGTGTATGTTTTAATGATATACATGATGATGATGGTACAATAACTAACAAGAAATATAATCAACATCTAGTGGAATTAATTAATGCCATCAGGCTGTCGCGAATATTGCAGGGTAGTCGCGAAATAATACCATAATGTAATAAGTTGACGATTGTCATAGTTGTTAGAAGTAACTGGTGACTAGTGAGTGAACACAGTGACAGTTAGCACAGAAGCAGCTTCATCGGATTAATGTGAGTAAATTTACTTAATATGAGTTGAATCTGTGCTTGTGTGTATATATTCCGTAATATCACACGGGTCGTGTGTACAGTTATCATAAGTATAATAATTTTACCAGTAACAGATCAGCATAGATGACATTGTCAGTACCAGCTCAATACCAGTATCAGTTTATCTTTAGACCAGTATTCAGATCAGTTATTTGTGAGGCTCGGGATGGCTGTAGAGGAGGTTGGAGGCCAGTCTCAGGGAAACAGACCCCACACGACAATAATATCGGTATTACAAGATAAGTTGTGTAATATAACCTGTTATTAACGAGTTCTTCCATATATTATATACATCTACCATTTAAATACTTGGCGATAAAGGCTTTTGTAAATCGTACAAAGAATAAAACACTAGTGTTTTTAGGAAAATACAAACCTACAGAACGCGCAATGCTTTGTGCATAATTCCATAAGGTAGACGTGATTCTCTGATCCTTTTAAAAATCTGGAACCATATGCATATTCTAGTAACGTATGATACCGGCCAATGTTATTTAAGGATCATTTTGAGGCGTAGAAAAAAAACAATCCTAAAAATAATACGTACCAAGGACTCAATCAAGGGATATCTGCTTCTGTGATGCGAATACGAAAACAATGAAGCCATTATTAAATTGTCTACCTTTATATTTCCGCTATTTCGCTTTATTACCTTTTAATAATATAACAATTTTCAAAAGTGATAACGGTCAGAATGTAAATTTCAGTGTAATAATATTTGATTTATAAATAACTAATCATATATAAATGGTTACTTAAATTGATTATCCTACTCTATTGGAACTATCCCAATCAATTTCCCACCGGAAATATCCTTAGTCGCGTTGTATATAATTAACGCATTTATTTGTCATTCATATTCAGCGTGTGTATTATTGACTACATCGCTTGTTCGATTACAACTGACAGCGATTGCCGAATGACTGATGTTACGTAAACACCACTGGATGCACCTTTTATAGATCAGATCCTTTGATGAGAGAAATAACTATTGTAACAGAAAATATACTCACATTCTAAGACTTATTGTTGCTGTTATACAAAGTAAACATTTTGAAAATTACAAATTTATAAAAAATAACTATTCTAGATATATCTCAGACTAGTATTCCTGAAGTTCAAGACCACGCCTTCCTCTAACCCAAAATATAAAACATTTATTGGTACATTACTTTACAGTTAATAAAGCTGACTGCCTGACTGACTCAGTATCTCACTCTAAACCTCTGAACCTATAGAGTTTATACACAATTGTTGAGATAGTAAGAGTTTCTTTGTTCTTAAATGAAGCCGCGAGCATAAGCTAGTGATAAACGATCTCTTCGGTGAGGAAAATGTAAAATTCTATCTATAATATGTGTTCTAAATTCCATTACAATAACTGTTACCTCGGGATTTCAGAAAGGATAACCCTTTGGGCGACCTTTAAAGCAGATGTAGTACGTATTATAGTATCTTGTATCCTTGTACTGCTGTATTGGGTTTGTTTGGTTGTATTAATTATATGTACATATTTATGAATTGTTTGTTAAATTTTATTATTATATTTGACAGTTTTAACATTTTAGTGAGATTATTTGTTTATTTATAAATTATAAGAAAAACCAAAAAATGTCAAATCAGTATAATCAAAATATGAGATAGTTAACAGATTAAACCAATAGCTTTAAATTTATTATGAATTGAGTGAAAAAGTAAATGCTGGTAAAGCATGTAATTCCAACCTCAGCATGACTCACAACATTAGCGTCAAAAATATCCTAATCTTAAATTAATTGTTAAGATTAAAATAAAAAAAAGATTATTTTCATTATTATTTTCATTAACTCCACTTCTCAGTGCTTTTCCTAATTTTGCGTGATATAATCTTAGATTACCTAATTAATATTGAAAATGAGAAGACCGTTGAAGGTTTACGATTAGAGAACATTGTTTAATGAAAATTTAATTGATAAAAAATAATTTAATGGTTACTAAAATCTAAAAATCACAATAATGAGCTGGGCCGTCGAATAAACGTAACACCTACATTATGTAAGCAATCCATGCCGTCCTAACCAGTCATTAACTCCATATTCGACGGATTCATCTTCTGTTGTCTCATTTATTATGGACATGTTAAGCCGGGTCCGGGCAACTTCAAACTCCGTCATCAAACCTTCCTCCGTTTCCTGTCAGTGTCCCAATTATCCCAGTTGTAGGGAATTTACATGAACGCATTTGCATTTTACCAATTGTATGTGTTTATGATCAATGGAGGTGTTGTATTCTGTACCACTGCGTGTTGGCCGCTGTTTTTGACAGATTGTACTGTTGTGTAATGGGATATAACTGTTTATTATTATTATTTCAGTGCACATGTTACTAGCTGTCAAGCGATAATAAAAGTAACTATAAAATATGAATAGAAAACATTGTTAATAGCCTTTGCTGTCAACTTTGTTATATAACAATTTATTTAAAACAGGGATGATTTTTTGACCATTGAGTTGAAGTTTAAAAGATTATAACGATATTTTATTTTAATTTATTGTTAAAAAACTTGTAACAGTCAAGACTCTGAGACCTCCGACCTCTTAAAACAACTCTCAATTAGAACAAATAATGACAATATCTCTTTAAATTTTCCAACTGAAATATAAATTATTAGAACAAAGAATGTTAGAATCTGAACTGAAGTATAAATTCGGAGACCCTCATTAACTTCGCAAATTAATTTTAAACCAACTCGATCTTTTCTTTATAAAAGTATAATTCTGTTTCCTCTTTGATAATTCTACCTCTTCAAATACAGTACCGTCAATATTTTAATAATGGTGACCTCGGTGATGAGCATCCCTCAGGCATTTTTGGTAGTTTCTATTTCTTCCTCAAAGTTAGTAGGTTAATATCAAGTATCATTATAGAGTGAACTCGAACAGAACAATAACAAGTCGTTAAATAAATATACAAAGACGACTTACCTATTACACTATACCAACAACAACATGGTCAATTGTCTATAAATAATTGGTTTTAAATTATAATCACTCTTGTTTCATTTTAAGTACAAATCTAATCTATTGTCTGTTAGAGCAGATCTCTCAAGGTCTTAAGATAATTAATATAGAAATTAATTAAAGTTGTCTTGATTTTAAGTGAAGCAGTGATCCTCAAACATGGACGGCATACATAATTCACATTTCAGGTAACAACTGATAAACTTTAGATTCACTGGGACGGTCGTCGCAAAGTATTTTATTCATCAAGTCTGTGAAAGTTGAGCGACTTGTGTTCTCGATTAATTCATAAAAACTTCTTCTGATTCTCGTTACTGTTACAATTTTATTAATTAAATTTATTTTATATTATTTATTTCATATGACTTGAGTTCTTATTAATATGGTGAGATGTTCGTAATGTAGGAATTCCCTTTAATACAAGAGTATAATTAAACATATATTTTGTCGCTTATTTGTTTCAGCGATAGCGATAGCGAATGCTTTGAGCTCTAATCACCAATCATTCTGCGCAATAAAGTAAATTAGAAAATTAGTAAATCTTTACAATAATGATTCTACTGAATATTAAAGAACAAATAGAAACGTCTTATATTTTGCATACTTTTCAAAACTAAACAAACAAACATTCTCTTGCATGTCGAGGTCTTTAACCCTGTATAACTAAATATCTTTCCAAGATCCGCTGCACCGGCATCATAAGTCATAGATTTATTTTCACATAATGTATTTTCACTAAGCTTACGCCGTAGTCTCTAGGCACGTGAAAAATGCACACCTAAACATCGTTCCGGGGAAATATTTGTATAGGGATGTTTATTTTTAAATTTCATATTCCAGATTCTTCAAACGACCTAAATGTTTTGGTATAATAATATTTTTGGTATTCCGATAAACCCATATCAGTACTGTGTGTATTGATATATGAATTTATTGGAATTCGAAAACAGACTACTTTAGTTTGGAATGTAAAAATATTGTGTTTAATAAAATCATGTTAAATTACTTAATTTCCGAATACCAATGAAATGTAATAATCATCTTTGGTTCTAAAACGACCGCGAATTATTCTATCCTATTCGGCAAGAAAGGAAAAAAATAATAAATTAGATTTTGTAAATACACCACTGGAATGTAATTCAGTGTGACAGTCTATTTGGGGTACTTTATACTCGTAGTAGACGTGGCGGTAAAGGACGAGGCGGTGCCGGAGCGCCACATTCACGTTTTTACGCCACTTTTACTGCTAACTGAAAGACGGCCTCTTTGTCGGCGGACACAAATATACATTGTGTACCAGATTCAAGCTTAGAGCCGGTCTAAGGGAAGTTCTTTAAAGTTTTATTTAAATGAAAACCACGTTTCCGCAAAGCAGTAACTTTAAAGACATCCATCACATCAAAGGAAACTACTATCGGAACCGATTCACATTGATTAAATGAAAAAGGTTGATTCCTGTTTTTAGTGTTATTATTCATTTGAAATCTATTCATTTCAAAATTATTCCAAAGTATTTCTTCATTAAGGAGCTACCAATTTCAATATAAAATAAAACTGCTTTTTTTTTTTCTTTTTTTTTTTTTTAATTTATTTATTTTAGGTCGCTTTAAAACTACTAAGGTCATTAGCGACCACAACAAGAATATCAATAATTAAATCAGTTCATATATTCCCACAGCCCTCAGGAACCCCTAGGTTCTGTGACAACCATTGCCGGTTAAACATTCTATCAAACTATTGGGAACATTATGTATATTTTTCTGGAAACTGTATTCTACGCAATCAATCAATAAATGTTTAACAGTTAGATCAGAACCACATTTGCATTTATTTTTTTCGTTTTTGGTAATTAAGTGAAGATGAGTTAGATTTGTATGTCCAATGCGCAACCTAGTAATGACAACTTGATCTCTTCTGCAGGGTAATGTGGGGGTATCTTCAAAAACAGAATTTCTTATTTCAAACAATTTGTTGTTGTTATTCGATTTCCAAACATTATCCCATAGTATTTTTATTTTATATTTTACGTATTTTTGTACTTCCGCTGGACTCGATTTAATTGTTTCAACAATCGAACAACAGTTTGTGGCGTGTCTTGCTTCACTATCCGCCTTCTCATTCCCAACTATCCCTTGATGACTTGGGATCCAAATCAATTGAAGTTTAAAATAGTTTTTCATTAAGTGTATAATTTTTTGCTGGATTTCTGTAATGAGGGGGTTATTATTTTGTTGATTCAAAATGGCAGATAGACATGACTTGGAATCTGTGTATATCACATAACTTTGAGTATTATCTTCACCGGAGATTATCTCCAGTGTCTTAAGTATGGCTGTAGCTTCACAACTGAATATGGACTGATAATCTAAAAGCCTATGCCGATAATACTTATCGTTGGTGACTATAGCACACCCCGACTTGCCATTCATAACGGATTCATCGGTATAAAATGACTTTTCGTTTATATGTTTGTTCTTAAATCCGAGAAATAATTGTTTGTAGATACATGTAGGGGTAATTCCTTTACGATTTTCCGCTATGTCTAGATTAATGGGGAAAATTAATTATTCCCAAGGGCCAGAACTGAGCAATGTTTTTCTATAAACCATGGGGATATTAAAATTTATATCTTTGAGATATTTCTTTATCCTAATTCTTAAGGGTTGTCTAAGATTTGTTTTAAATTGCTACTCTGAATCAATGGCTGATAATTTTGTGAAAACTGCTTTTTAACTGCATGTTGTATTAATTAAAACATACAGAAATAAATAACTCGTGTTGGTACAATAAGCTAAATTGTTATCAAATAAAAACTTCTGTGTGTTTTAATAGTTTTTACAAAATGGATAAGGTATCGTATTCTCGTTCCAGACTTATCAGAGATCCTGTTATATTTGAAATGCCGACAGTAGCCTTTGTAAATAATAGCTGTACCCAATGTCCAGGTCGTATTTTGGCCGTAATGGTGGAGCGTAGGGTTGTATGGCTTAAGGTAAATAAATACAAAAATATTTTTTAATCCGTTAATTTGTTTTCAAATGTAACGACCTTATTATTCTAAACATTAATATTACTCGTTCCTCATACATAAAATTACATAAAATATATGACATGACAGTAATCGCATTTCGTATTCCCCGCGGATGCAAGTTCTCGAGATAAAATGTTATCTTTCCCGAGAGATAAAACGTTTACTTTATCAATAGCTGCCTCTTGTTATCAACTTTGCATGCTCGTTTAAAAATAGTTAACGTACTAACTAAATAACAAGGAATGCAATGTATTTGTTATAAATATAGTTCAATATAAACGAGTCAATACTATATTTTTGGTGCTCGAGGTCGTTAACCCTCGTAATTTAATACCCGTTCATCATCATCCCGCTCCTCGTATATTGGACATGAATGTTTAAATTATCTCAATGCCCATTAATATTAACATACATACACAAATAATCAGTAATCAATCTAACATTTATCATTTCAGATAATATATATATGTATAAAGCTTTTAAAATCAATTTTTAGAATATTTCAATCAGTAAAAATTTTAAGGTTAAAAAGCAAGAGTATTTACACCGGCGCCTGCGTCAAAGGATTATAAGCAATTAAAACATTCCCGTACACGTCAAGCCTTATTGCACCTTATCACGTGGACGTTTAAGTCTACTTTAGCTAATCTCAATCGCACGGTCCAGTGGTCTTCGTCGGTTCGTCGCTTGCGGTATTCCATAATAATCTTCAGAATTCTTTTGCAAGGAATAAATTGAAATTTTTTCCGTCCACGGTTTGGTATGCTTTACCTTATCTGTTCATGTTTTATTAACGAATACCGTTTATGCAAAGGATTTACGATATATCTATACAAATATAGCGCTAAGGTATAATCTGTTACAACAATTATTATAAGGTTTGAAAAAATTATATCAATAACGCGAAAAGTAATCATTGCTTCTTTAATACATGTGTACATTTAGTGTGACAAATGTACTACAGACAGAGTTTATTAAAAATATAACTTAAACACTTACATTAAATTAATCGATTCCTTGTCATAGTCGTAATTATTTAACACCGCCCATTGGATCTAATGGAACAGAGTACATCATGTGTATCGTCCGTGTAATAACAATGTGAAGGCACATAAAACTTCGTGACTAATCTAATACATGGGCTTTAGTTCCTTTTCGGTGCCGTAACCTTTGGTGCGGTTGATTTACTAACCGCTGGAGTGAATAGGTACGATGCGGCGGTTTATTTCAAACGCTGCGGAAATATTGTTATAACATTGTGATGATTTATTTTAATAATATTTTAAATACTTAATCATTTTGCCAAATAAACTTAAGCTGTCTTATAAACAACCTACACTATATATTTAGAAGAGTTGTAGCTTCTTCGAGTCATATTAACTCCCGTGTGTTTGTAAGTTTGATACGACGTCATAACCACTGCACTTTAACTAATGTATCCAAATATAAATACTAACGGGTTTTCCACTCGTTCGTGGAAAAGTAATTGTCATTTTATTTAGTCGTAACAGAAATTACTAGATTAATAAAAAAATAACTAATTTGTTAAAATAAATGCTGTTATTATTAATAATTTAAATGGTTATGGTTTTAATAATATAATTAAAACAAGACATCGTACTAAGTAGTTTGCTGAAACATGACGTCATATTAATTAGCTTACATGGAGCAATAACATTAGTTTCTAAAAATATTTCCAAACTATATTTTTAATATTAAATATATATAGTCCATGTGGTCGGTGGTTTATTTAAACCATTTACTAATATGAAGCAAATTTTTTGGAAGTAACTTTATTTTAATGAAACTTCTTCTATCACAATTCCCGACAGTAGTAGCTCGCAGGAGTAGCAGGTATAAAATATGTTGATTTGATAATTCTAAAAACATTATTACAAACCGCGTTTTTTTTAAATTTTGAAGCATTTATCCAATATATTCGAAAAAAAATGTGCTGCAAAATATGTAGTTTTGTCAAGAAGTCTCCTTTCAACATGTGTTGAAAACAAGCTGACGAATAATGATTACTAACCAGCTTATTTTTCTCATTGGCTTAGCTAATATTGTTAAATTTTAACACTCACAGGTTTCTAAAAATTGCATAGTATATACTATGTATCATGTTCCAATGCTCAGAAATTATAACAATGTCTTCCTACGCTTGTACGCGGGTGCGTTTTGAAGTTATCGGAATGTATGAAATTGACGATTGAAAAGTAAGTATTCATTAGTGTATATTCCAAGTATTATCATAGTTTTTGAATTATCGTTGATCAAGCATCTCAAAATTGAGTTTCGCGCTGTTATAAAGCTCCCAATCAAACGTAAAAAGTGTCAAGTCACATTGGAAGAGATGTTATCTGTTTATGGGGGCTCTAGTGCAGGAAAACCGATGGTATACAAGTGGCACAACCGTTTAAAAAAAATTAAAAGGGCACAACCGCGCCTAAGAAATGGAAAGTGTCAGCCGGCGGGAAAGGCCATGGCGACAGTTCTGCGCGACCCAGAACAGTTTTCTTAATTGATTGTAAGGGTGTTTCTACAATCGACAACATTACCTTTCCATTTTAAATCAGTTGAAACAGGCTATCGGAGAGAAAAGAAGAGGAAAATTAACCAATGCTCTTGTTCTTGATAACAATAGCCGGGTTGCAGTCACTGCTTTGCATAAAATGGGCTTGATATCGCAGGTATTACCCACCTTCTAGTCCAGACTTTTCTTCCAACGACTTTTATCTCTTTAAAAAGAGCTTCTAGAAAAGATTTTTTCTACAGATAAAAAAGTAAATGACAAAAATTCAGTGTATTATCAGAGAAAGATTTTCTTAAGTGAAAATATTCCCAACCTAATGCTAGATATGAGGAATGAATTAGGATTACAGATGAATGTATTGAAAAAATGGTAATATTATTTCGTCCGCCAAACTAAAATCACACCCTCGTATATACTTTACAATATATATGTCGGAGAAACATCGTTTTGGCCGTAATTTTCGGACATTATGAGGACTTTGTGCGGGTATCAAGCAAACAAAACTCGATGTAGAAATTATGAGAACACTTTTATTCTGTTTCTTTAACACCACAAGCTCTATAATTTAGATTATAGCAATACGAAGCGGAGAGATGGTTTCGTGTGTTGCCATGTCGAGCGTCTGAACACAAATCAGCTTGTTCGGGCGACGCACGACTCCATCAAGGCACGCCGGAAGTCAAATAGTCGTTTTGCGCCTTTCCGTTCGTTGAAAGTTGACCGGATGCGACATATACATATTTAATGCAAACTGCTGCTTGTATTTTAATAACATACTGTTTTCTTTAGTAATTAATTTTGCATTAATGTTTTCGTTATTAATTAATTAACAAGTGTTTTTTTTTGTACGTGTTTTTATTTCGAAAACCAAAGATAAAAGTTTCTTTTGTCGCAATATCTATATAAAATATAAATACAAACAGTAAAAAAATTTATGTCACACATCATTTATTTAGGCATGCTCCTACACCAACATCAACGATGGTGCCGGAGTTTATTAATTATACTCGTAAATAGAAATAACTATCATTCCATTAGTTAGTAGTTGGTTGGTAGAGCACTGCTGGAGAGCATTGCATTTGGACGCTCTTGCTATATTTAGCTACTGCTATAAATTCCAGTATATATTTTTAAATATACATTTATTTTTACCAGTTGCAAAGGTATGAAGTTTGATAATATATGACATATTCCATAACCTTCATTGATAAAGAGTATATTAAGTACATTCGATCGAAACATCCAGCGATAGCTCGTACACACAAAACACATACTCTGAAATATTGTTACTCGTATGTTAAAATAGAAGTAGATGTTTGAGAAAACATAATTATTTTCCTTGTTATTGCAATACTTGAGCCAAGTTTGTTTGGAGGATTTTTAAAAAGCCTGTAACGCACAATAATTATAATTTAAAAACCTTTCCATTTTGAATCTCAAAGTTTAGGGACGTAAAGTTGAAACCGTCGAGAGTACGAGTTAGGAACTTGTCAATGAATGATTTCATTGTAGGCATTTCCGCTGATTTATTTAAATTTACTTGTATTTTATTCAAGTTTAGAACACGATTTTTTTTATTTACAAAAAAAACTAAACATGATACTCACTTCCAACCGAATATTTGAAATGTGAAACTCGTATTGCAAAATGGAGGATAAAGTTACCTTTTCCGGAAGCAAAGGCTTTAAAGCCCGAGAGATTACAAAACGTGACAACATACCGCACATCTAGAGATATAAGACTGATGAAAAATAAAACACTTACTGAAGCAGGATGAATCAAATGTTTTCTAGCAATTTTCAAATCCCATGACATGATTTTTTTATTTTATACTTACACTAACCGTCGGTAGAAGCTTACATAACTTGTATAGTAAGTATATCATATAGCTAACAGTTTCTAGCGTTAATAACAAAAGCCTTTATTATGACCTAGTTATGACGTTGTATATATTCAGTGATTATAGTGTCAATTCGGCTTTAACGTATATTAGTATCAAATAAATACAGATTGTTGTAATAAACAAACAAGTCTCATTTAAAACAAATCGTATAAATTCACAATCCGCATGTGATTGATAATTAATTTATATTATTGTTTATGTTACACACAATGATCCAGTCTACATTAGGTCTGTCGACTGACTGACTGTACGTTTAATACAACATTATATAATCACATTGTAACAAACGTATAACAATGACAGTCAAACAGTAAGCGGTGCTCGTGTCTGGAGGATATTAGACTAACACTAGGCGTGTCTGTACATCACACGTTATAACTACACTATACAAATAAATAGAAATAAAGATTCAAAAACAGAACTACATTAACAATTTCTACAACGGCTTGATATAGTCTCTTTACGCAATAAGTCTGAAGAAGGATTTGTGCAAAAACGAACGAACTATAGAAGAGGTTAATTAAAATAGAGTAACAAAGCAATATAAAGTAAATTATAATATCATGAGTCATCGAGTAGACTGATAATAAAAAACTCTATATTTAAGTATATAATTATATATAATTTTTAAGATAGTCTCGTGATCCTGTACAACAGTAGGCAGCGTCTATTCCTGTTCTTCACTGGAGGAAGTGTATCTCCTGTCAGTTATAGCGGGACGGTGTCGATAACAAAGCAGTCCGTCCATCACACCGCACGGATATTTTGAGATTTCAATTAGCTTTTAGCAGTCTAGTGTTAAATTACGAAGCACGGAAATGAGTCGCGTCGTGCTAAATTGTGTCATCGCTTGAGGAATATATTTTTAAAATAAATATTATTCGAAAGGTAAACTATACCGAGAGAACTCATAACAATATTCTCTGTAAATCTTTAGATACTTTTATTCTTATAATACAATGCTGCCCAAGTATAAGAAGCAGATAAAATAATAAATGATAAGATACCTGAGAAACAGCTCATGTTGCAAGCAAGTTAATCAGTTAAACTAAATACAATTATGCAATTTTAGTAACAGCAAAAACAATATGCAAAACAAACAACACGAATATAGCCGTATTGTTATTTACCACATGATTATTTCGGCAGGCAACACCGAGGGCAAAATATAGTTAAGTTAGTATATCTTTAATATTTAACATCTATAAGGTAAACTATGTCAACAATAAGAGTCCTTCATCCAATCAAGATAAAAATGAAAACGATGATTATACTACAATATACAATTATTAAATAAAATTAAAAATACTCTTAAAAATAATTATATTTTATAATTATTATAATATCAAAATAAGTGTATTAACTTTTGTCCGTCTGACGAAAACTAATTAATAATTATCTCATGACAACCTCGTGTAGTCTCTTATAATTATAATGGTACTACTGAGAGTGACGTACAGACAATGTGTCAACAAAATATATATCAATATTATCAACTTCATAATTAATATACTTGGAGCGTCGCTTTGTGTCGTGCAGTATTATTAGAGACACCTATGTATTATTGAAAGTATCAAAAATATTTGTTTAAGGTTAAAAGTTTCACACAGCACTTCATCCAACCCTAATGTAATTTCTGCTGATACTTACTTAAACTGTTCCTGCAGATGCACTTTCCAGTACAAGACTGCACGAGACCCTCCGTATATATAATATTAATAACAGATAGGCGTCTATCTCAATAGTTAATGTACTAAGACGTCAAATGTAACAAGATATTGATATCATTCTGTTGAGGGTAAAGTATCTAAATTTATATTAAAATAAAATAATACATTATCTTTAATTATACCGAAATAGCAAAGTTATCTAGTTTACCAGTATTGTATTTTTATATTGTTTGTGCGATATCGCTCTATAATAGTACAATTTAATAAAACTTTTTATTTAGGATTTCTTTGTAAAATTTTCATTACTTCATTTACTTATATGACATGACATCTTTTGAATTTTCCTCACAAATACTTCAACATTAACATCCAGATTCTATTTAATGTATAACATATTAACATGTATATAGTTCTGCAGTTCTAAAGTTTTTTAACCTTAGTAAGACTTAGTCTATGTATATAGTATATATGTATAGTCACAGAAATTCATGAAGCCGCATAGTCTAGCTCATAATGCGTGTCTACCATGTAATACATATTTATGACTAGCGAGTGACGTCATACATAGATGAGACACTTCTTATCGCATTAATTTGCATTAAACAATCCTAGACCGTAATATGTATCGAACTAGACAGATAACATATATAACGTAATAACATTGAAAATTTAGATTTGAAATATTATATTTTAAGAGCGCTATAAACCTTTAAGCTGTCTGTTGTCTACGTCCCGTCTGCTCTATGTACCTGTGCTTTTCAATTTCATAAAAGTTAGCGTCTTTCTCACATCAAATCTGTAGGTTCCGACACAAGGAAGTCAGAGATCTGCAGTTGGTCTTGGATATGATCATTATATCGGGCATTTTTGTGTTAGAGTAATTATATTATATTTTTCTAATATATTTTTAATTATTTTTAAGCTACTCGTTGTACTTGTAGATACTCATTTCATTTTCATTCAGCGGTGAACCTCGGACTGACCTTGTCTTTATATCTAACATAATGACAGGCATAGACTACTTGTAATAGTTTTGACGGGTGGTTCATAAAATGTAACTAACAAAATATAATAAATAGAAGAACATTGATTTCTCGATTCGTCATATAAATCTATGAAAAGTCAAGTCATAGTATCGAAGAAACCGTCACCCGAATAACTTTTCTGACGATTTAGCCTACAAGCCCTTAAAACGGCTGAGTTTAAGTGTTTCGACTAGTACTAGACATCATTGGAATTAACATTACAATAAAAGAATTCATTAACATTATCATCGATGATAATTCTATTAATTGGTCAACAGTTAAATTATATATAATAAGGTGACATTGATCATATAATTATTAGGATACCTCTTGTCATTGGTTGGGTGTATTTCTTTATGAATATAAAAAATCTGTTTTTGCAAAAAGTATTTTTGAAGTGAAACTATTTTGTAATCGTTGTGATTTGAAAGTCGATGTAACGAAAGGAGCATCACAATAAAGAAACAAACACATAAGTGTATAGGAGAGAACAAGATAAAAGACATATTACCCACTACATTTATAGTGAAGTTGTTATTTTTAAATTTACGATAGATGGCATTAATACTCCTATTCGTTAGGTGAAGTATTTTTTTAACATAATATAAACAGCTGTAGCAGAGCAAAGTAATAAATATAATAAACCTTACATTTGTACTCACACTCCTGATACTCAATATCTATCTCGATCTCTTTTATTCTACTTTATAGAAGTTTCACTTCTGCCGTGTGAATTGCACACATACACAAGTTTTATTTTAAATCAGTAGTCGTTATGTTTTTTAGTATTTTGTTTTCGTTTACCCTATACCGAGTTCTGTGTAATTGATTACTCTAATAATTGCATAATAAAAATATATTGTTGATATTAATTGCGCTTACTTTTCTGCTGTACTCGAATACACTCATGAGGTCGATATAATAACTCTAAATGTTTAATTTGTTTATTTTGCTTTATTTATATTTAACTTTCCTGCGCATTTTCCGTTCTCAACGTAAGTATTTCCTCTACTTAAAGAGATACTTAAAATCATTAGCATTTTGTTCCCTATCCTCTCCCGGTCTCTAACATAATAATTTTAAATTTGTTCTAAATTATAAAGACTGTGTTTTAGTTTTCATATCAGAACAAATACAAATTAAAGTGTAAAGAAATTAGATAATTTACTTAATTAGTCTAATAGTTCATATAAAAAGTGACTGTAACCGCATAGTGTAGTTTATAATGAATTTATCCCATGCGGCACATCAGTATGACATCCGTCAATTGAAATCTGAATAATTTACATAAAGTTAATACACATATAGATATATAAAATATGATAAGTTAATGAACTTTTAGAAAACGCTGTATCAGCTATTTGTTATTGGAGTGCTGTATATAAAATTAATTTAAGTCACATAACAACGGCATGAATGCGTTCGTGTTTGAAATTATCTGTTAACATGTTCAGCCATGTTAAGCTTATTTATAGAAAGAAAGCAGGAGTCGAGCTTGTCCCGAACTTGAACCAATTGAGCTATCTGATAATAAGCTAAAAGAGCAAAAATTCAATTTCAGTTTATCGGAATGGACCTGAACCGCGCTAAATAACCGACAATTGTAATATATTGTAGATATACAAAGGAAACTGAAAAATAATTGTTACTTACTAAACGTAGCGAATTCTTGTTCCTTATGTAACATGTCATACCTGAAACAAAATATTTATACATGTTAATAACAGTCATGTCAGCAATCCTAAAATAAATATGAAACCAATCTTCAATCGTAAACTTAACAAGAAAGAGAGCCGCTTACAAACTTTTACTACAAATTCTGGACTTTACAGATAGATATTACTTTACTGACGATCAATTTATATATTTATTAATCGTAGCTTCCTCTAGACCGGGCGCCTCAAACGGTCGCTCGCTCGCTATGCGGTAGCACCGACCTTGCTACACCGCTCTATTGGCAGCAATTACTTGTAGGATACTTAACTGAGAAATATGACCGAATTAGTGCGCGCTCAATTCATTTTAATGGTCAGCAAAATGGCACTCAAATTAAAATAAAGAACAACTAAATTAATTGACAAAATGTGTTTTTGATGTATAAATTTCTTTACTTATTATTATTTTTTTAAAACACATTTCTATCAGACAAAATGTCAGTTATTTTTAATAATACATTAGCAAAATAATTTTAAAGGAATGTCCGCATTGGACGTAAACTTCTTCAGTTACTAAAGACTACAAATTATTTTTTGTTAAGTAGATATATTTTAATAATAAAAACCACGAACAGTAATTATAAAAACTGTAACTCTAATTTTGTTTATTTCGCTGTGCTTAAAATACAACAAACAAACAAATATTTTAATTGTGTATTATATAAATGTCAAAAGTGGCTTGATAAAAGTACGAGGGTTCTTAAGTGTAGGGTTAAAACAATATTTTTAAATTTTGGTAGAACAGTAACTCACTGTTCAACCTCTTGAGCTATGAATATCCAAAAACAACTTTCTAGTGTTTGTGTTCATTATAGAAATAAGGCTTGTTTAAAACTTTAACTTTTAGCGGTTCAGAATGTATGCTATATTTAACTCAGTCAGTATAATACATATGTACAATATAAATAAATGATATAAGTAATTATATCCACAGAGTGGGTAAAAACTAAATGATGAAGAGTTATGTTCGTTAAACAAACGTAAAATTTAGTATAATTTTGCATTCCTTCCTATTGTTTTTTAGTTCTGATGAATATACTGTATTTATTATTATTATATTTGATTCAATAACTACAAACCGACTTATTAGACGTTTTATGAGCAATAAATTATCATCTTTGCAAAAGTAGGTACGTTTACATTATTACTCAAATCCTCAAAAAACGGCTGACTTGATTGTAAGACAATTTACATTTTTTCAATATAACAATGACTTCCAGCGCATTTAATATACTTCTCATTACACGTTGTTATGGGTGAGAATCTGAATACACAGAGACCTAAACTATCTTATGTAACTACTATTAATAGTACTTTGTACTTCGATGACCTATAGTAACAATATATCACAAAAATTACTTAAAATAAATTTTATTACAAGGCCAGGTCTAAAATATCAAAAGATTTATGATTAAATTCTGAAGGAATAACTATTTTAATCGTATTGTCTACAAAATGTATCTCATTTACTGCAGGCTATATTCCCTAAAGCAAAATTTTCGCAAAGGTCAGGAAATATATTTAACGACGCGGGCAAAACAAATTCTCCACTGTCAGCCAACAAGAGGGTGAGTTACTCAAAGAACTCAGGAGCGACTGTCACACAATAAGCGTCTTCAATTCACATTCAACCTTCGAGATTATTCCGTCTTTTATTTTCGTCGCCTCGTGTGAGTGATGTCAAAATGGGATATAATTTAATTTTAGTTAAAACATATTATGGTTACAACTTTTGGATATCGAAACACGGTAGTATATTTTGTTGGCATAATAAAAACACGTCCATTGTTGTGGAACAACGGTATGCTGTGACACATATTGTTATAGGAAATAATAAAGATTTTTTTAATGAGCTATCATATGTATTTTAATGACATTAGATTAGGAAAAATTTAATCAATATCTCATAGCTCGAAGGCAGTTTATTCGTAAAGCAAAATATATAATAATATTTCTTGAGTTGAGTTGAGTTGAGTTTCAGCAATTTCATAATTTAAATCATTCACGAGCTAACAGGTTTATAATATTAAGATAATTATAAATAAGGATGGAACTCCATTGTTTATTAGATCATTATGTGGAAATGTAAAACACCCTTTTGAAATGAGCTTATTCTACTCCTTATCTGACTTAACATATTCTTAATCCTCACGAATCCATAATAATAAATTTATTATGGATTCGTAAGTCAGAAATGAAGTGAACTTTAGTATATTTTATGTACTTGTAAGTTTGGTTGTAAATTATGAAGGAGGCACGCGAGACAATCGTTAAGTTTTCTTTTGCAGGAACCCTCCACTACTAATATTTATGTATATTGAAAAAGATTTTAAACTAATTATTATGCATGATATATTCACAATGTAACAGCGCTAATTTTGCAATTAATTTTATTTTCATTTAAATTGATTCATATAATTATAAACTTATGGAAATTTTAATGTCATGAATTGAAAACATTATTTTTATTTTGATGCTGTTAGTTCTAAACGTTGAATACACAACTTTTGTTCAATAATCAACATTTTTAAACTTTAACTGAACTTATCTTAACAGAACTCATACAATTTTATATGAGTTATATTATAATGAAAATGAAATATCAAACTTGGACTCCATTAGGATGTGCAACACTAAGTAATATCGGGTGTCCTGCATAAAAAATATTTCATAATATTTTTAGCAAAGTGACATTATATTTACTAATGTCTATTACCATCGAGGGACGGCGCAGCCGGCCTTGTTGTTTTTGACGGAGACGCAGATATCTCAACCTAGCGACACAGCGTACCTATCATACCCCGGGTATAAACTAGAACATTTTATACCACATGCCGGGGTATCTGTGTTCATAAGCGAGGATATCTGCTACAGTCGCCTTCAGGTTTTTGAAGGTCGGGACCTGTCTGTACTCTGGCTGCGCGTGGACATAGGCGACCATATCAGAGTCTACGCGTATCTCTACAGGTCCCATAGTGGTAATACAGAAACGGATCAACTCTTGGGCCATATCCAGGCAAAGATTGAAGATCTGCTTTCACAGACCCCCTCCGCCGATGTCGTAGTCCTCGGGGATAACAATGCACAATATACCGATTGGCTAGAGTCACGTGCCACCGATTTCTCGGGGAGATCTCTGTTTAACTTTGTCCTGGCAAATAGTCTGTGCCATTTGGTCAAGACGCACACTCGTCTACCCGACGTGGACAGCCATATACTCTCTATGTTGGATCTTCTGTTAACTGCACATCCCGGAAAGTACCAGGTCACTGTTGAGGCTCCCTTAGGGTTCTCTGATAATAGCTTGGTACGGAGTGTAGTGCCCATTCAACGTGCGACTCGCACAAGACCTGCAATTCGACCCGTTTGGCACTACAAGTCAGCAGATTGGGATGGAATGCGGTCCTTTTTTGCATCCTACCCATAGGGGCCGATTTGTTTCCATTCCAATGATTCTTGTGACTGCGCTGCGGCTGTAGCTGATGTGATACTTCAGGGCATGGAATTATTTGTACCAAGCTCTGTGGTACCACTTGGTGGCAGATCGCGGCCTTGGTTTGATGCGTCTGTCAGGGCTGCAGCAGCTGGCAAACGGCAGGCTTATCAAGCTTGGGTCAATGCGTTAGTCACTAAGGATCCGAACTCTAGAGTTCTGAAGAGGAAATATAATCGTGCCTCCAGATTCTTCAAACGGCAAATCGCTAGAGCAAAGTTCAAGCATGTCGTCAAAATTGGGGATCAGCTGGCAAAGTACCCGCCTGGCACGCGCAAATTTTGGGCGCTTTCAAAGGCCACTCTGGGAAACTTTAGCCAGCCGTCCCTACCGCCGTTGCACATGGGGAATGACTCTCTGGCCCACACGGCAAAAGAGAAAGCCGATCTCTTGGGCACTCTTTTCGCCTCCAACTCGACTTTGGACGACCAGGGGAAGACACCGCCTATCATCCCGCGGTGTCAGAGCTCAATGCCGGAAATAGTTTTTCGGCAGAAAACTATTAGGCAGTCTCTATTTTCCTTGGACGTTCATAAGTCGAGTGGGCCGGATGGCATTTCTCCATTGGTGCTACGAACGTGTGCCCCTGAGTTGACTCCAGTGCTAACGCGTCTATTTCGGTACTCCTACCTTAAAGGCGTAGTCCCGGTCACATGGAAGCGTGCCCTTGTCCATCCGATCCCTAAAAAAGGTAATAGCACGGAACCAGCTAACTACAGACCTATCGCCATTACCTCTCTGCTCTCCAAAGTAATGGAGAGCATTATCAATAAACAGCTCCTAACCTACCTCGAGGATCACCAGTTGGTCAATGACCGGCAATATGGCTTTCGCCATGGTCGATCGGCTGGTGATCTTCTGTTGTATCTCACACACCGTTGGGCAGCTGTTATTGAAAGCAAGGGAGAGGGTCTGGCAGTTAGTTTGGATATGGCGAAAGCCTTCGATCGTGTATGGCACAAGGGGCTTCTTGCGAAGCTACCTTCCCATGGGCTTCCCGAGAGTTTATGCAAGTGAATTCCCAGCTTCCTCCCGGGGCGGAGCATACAGATCGTTATCGACGGTTTCTGCTCACTCCCCAAGCCCGTGAACGCTGGTGTACCCCAAGGCTGCGTGCTATCCCTAACTCTGTTCTCGGATGACAGCACTGGGGATGCGGTATATTCCAGTCATGCAGGTCTCTATCGGGAAAACGTCGACTAGTGCCGAAAGAAACTTCCTAGGGGGATGATCTCTCAGTGAGGTGAACCGAACCACGTTAAATTGTGTCATCGCTTCAGAAATATATTTTTAAAATAAATATTATTCGAAAGGTATACTATACCGAGAGAACTCATAACAATATTCTCTGTAAATCTTTAGATACTTTTATTCTTATAATACAATACTGCCCAAGTATAAGAAGCAGAAGATTGATAAAATAATATATGTTAAGATACCTGAGAAACCTGAGCTAATGTTACAAACAAGTTAATCAGTTAAACTAAATACAATTATGCTATTTTAGTAAAAGCAAAATCAATATGCAAAATAAACAACACGAATATAGACGTATTGTTATTTACCACATGATTATTTCGGCAGGCAACACCGAGGGCAAAATATAGTTTAGTTAGTATATCTTCAATATTTAACTTACTAGGTAAACTACATCACAAACGAGAGTCCTTAATCCAATTAAAATAAAAACTATGATTATACTGAAATTAATTATTGAATAAAATTTAAGATACTCTAAAAAATGAACAAATGTTATATTTATTATAATATCAAAATAATTGGATTAACTTTTGTCTGTTGGACAAAAAATAATTAATAATTATCTTATGACAACCTCGTGTACTATTTTAAGTATAATGGTACTACTGAGAGTGACATACAGATAATGTGTCAACAAAATATATATCAATATTATCAACTTCACATAATTAATAAGCTTGGTGCGTCGCTTTGTGTCGTTTAGTAATATTAGTGACATCACATAGTGTGTGTATTTAAAAGTTACAAAACGTATGTTTAAGGTTAAAAGTTTCACAAAGCACTTCATCCAACCCTAATGTAATTTCTGCTGATACTTACTTAAACTGTCCCTGCAGATGCACTTCCCAGTACAAGACTGCACGAGACCCTCCGTATATATAATTACACATAAGCGTCTATCTCAATATTTAATATATTTTCTATTGTACACGTTTAATAAATGATAATATGATATTGATTTATTTAATGCCAGATGTACATTTGTAAAATATTTATATAAACTTGTGTATACAAAATCAAAATATATAAACAAGTAGGTGAAAGATATTTGGTACAATATGTATTAGTTTTATCAAACTTTTTATTTTTGCGAATTAGTATTTCCGATGTCTGGATATAATAACAAATTTACTTGAAACAATATAATACCTTTTCCTTTTTTTTTTTTTTTTTTTTTTTTTTTTTTATGGGATAGTAGGGCAAACGAGCTGGCGGGTCTCAGATGATTTGTGATCACCGCCGCCCATGAACTCTTGCAACATCCGAGGATTTACAGGAGCGTTGCCGGCCTTGAAGGTGGGAGTAAACGCCTTTTTTGAAGGTACCCATGTCGTACCGATCTGGAAATACCGCCGAAGGGAGTTCGTTCCACATTCGAGTGGTACGAGGAAAAAATGTACTTGAGAACCGCACAGTGGTGGATCGCCACGCATCCAGGTGGTAGGGATGGTATTGGAGGCGATGGCGCGCTGTGCGGTGATGGAATTCGGCGGTAGGCATCAGATCGAATAGCTCTTCGGAACACTCCCCGTGGTAAATGCGGTAGAAGACGCACAGAGATGCAACGTCTCTACGCAATGCCAAAGAGTCCAGCCGTTCACAGAGCACCGGGTCCCCGACAATCCGAACGGCTCTCCGTTGTACGCGGTCAAATGGTAGAAGCTGATATTGGGGTGATCCGGACCAGAGATGAGAACAGTACTCCATGTGTGGCCGGACTTGCGCTTTATAAAGCGCAAGTCTTTGGCCAGGATTGAAGTACTGCCTCGCTCTATTGATCACGCCCAATTTCATCGAGGCCAACTTGGCCTTGCTCTCCAGATGACCACGAAACCGACAGTCACTCGAAATGTCGAGACCCAGTATTCTGATACTTGGCGAGGCAATAAGGGGAGTGCTCTCAAAGAGCGGTGATACGACAAATGGGGTTTTCTTAGTGGTAAACGCGCAAACCTGTGTCTTCTGGGGATTGAACTGAACGTGGTTCAGTTCACCCCACTCAGAGATCATCCCCAAGGAAGTCTCTATAGAAGACACAAGTTTCTTTCGGCACTCGTCGACGTTTTCCCGAGAGAGACCTGCACGGCCGGAATATACCGCATCCCCAGTGCTGTCATCCGCATAACAATGTATGTTGGAGATATCCAACATATCATTGATGTGCAGGAGGAACAGAGTTGGGGATAGCACGCAGCCTTGGGGTACACCAGCGTTCACGGGCTTGGGGTCCGAGCAAAAACCATCGAGAACGACCTGTATGCTCCGCCCAGTGAGGAAGCTGGTGATCCACTTGCATAAACTCTCGGGAAGCCCATAGGAAGGTAGCTTCGAAAGAAGCCCCTTGTGCCATACACGATCGAAGGCTTTCGCCATATCCAGACTAACTGCCAGACCCTCTCCCTTGCTTTCAATAACAGCTGCCCAACGGTGCGTAAGATATAACAGAAGATCACCAGCCGATCGACCATGGCGAAAGCCATATTGCCGGTCATTGACCAACTGGTGATCCTCGAGGAAGGTTAGGAGCTGCTTATTGATGATACTCTCCATTACTTTGGAGAGAAGAGAGGTAATGGCGATAGGTCTGTAGTTAGCTGGGTCCGAGCTATCACCTTTTTTAGGGATCGGATGGACAAGGGCACGCTTCCATGAGACCGGGACTGCGCCTTTAAGGTAGGAGTACCGAAATAGACGCGTTAGCACTGGTGTCAATTCAGGGGCACATGTTCGTAGCACAACTGAAGAGATACCATCTGGACCACTCGACTTATGAATTTCCAAGGAAAGGAGGGCTTTTCGGATAAGTTTTTGCCGAAAAACTATTTCCGGCATTAAGCTCGGACACCGCGGGATGATAGGCGGTGTCTTCCCCTGGTCGTCCAAAGTCGAGTTTGAGGCAAAAAGAGTGCCCAAGAGATCGGCTTTCTCTTTTGCCGTGTAGGCCAGAGAGTCGTTCCCAGTGTGCAATGGCGGTAGGGATGGCTGACAAAAGTTTCCCAGCGTGGCTTTAGACAGCGCCCAGAACTTGCGCGTGCCAGGCGGGTACTTTGCCAGCTGATCCCCTATTTTGACGACATGCTTGAACTTTGCTCTAGCAATTTTCCGTTTGAAGAATCTGGAGGCACGATTATATTTCCTCTTCAGAACTCTAGAGTTCGGATCCTTAGTGACTAACGCATTAGCCCAAGCTTGATAAGCCTGCCGTTTGCCAGCTGCTGCAGCCCTGACAGACGCATCAAACCAAGGCCGCGATCTGCCACCAAGTGGTACGACAGAGCTTGGTACAAATAGTTCCATGCCCTGAAGTATCACATCAGCTACAGCCGCAGCGCAGTCACTAGGATCATTAGAAGAGAAACAAATCGGCCCCCATGGGTAGGATGCAAAAAAGGACCGCATTCCATCCCAATCCGCTGACTTGTAGTGCCAAACGCGTCGAGTCGCAGGTCTTGTGCGAGCTGGGCGTTCAATGGGCACTACACTCCGTACCAGGCAATGATCAGAGGACCCTAAGGGAGCCTCGACAGTGACTTGGTACTTTCCGGGATGTGTAGTCAGCAGAAGATCCTAATGTCTTTCTAATGTCTTTGAGCGAAATTACTCTATAACTATAACTTGTAGGATAAGATTTAAAATTTATGTTTTGTTTTTAATACAATTAATTGTATATAAAAAGTATTGATACATGTAGTATTGATTTTTAATGTCAGTGTTTAGATATATCAGTTGAGTTTAATAAATAAAATAATAGGTTTTTTAATTCGTTTTGTATAAATAAACCAAAATATTTTGAGTTTATTTAAAAAATATATGAGTATTTACAAGAGGTGGAACCGACACACAGCTGTAGTAAATAATCAACAGTATTTATTATATTTCATTTACTTACGTGCGCTGGTCCATTTACCACCAAGTGGACTATTTACTCGTTTACAATTACATAAGAATGGCACAACCGAGAAGCGATTTTTAACATTGAAAAAAAAATATTTTTTTAGTACTCTTTGCTGTTTTGTCTACGTCCTGTCTACATTTATTGTTCTTGTCTATAGCAACTTCATAATAGTGGGATTCAACGGGTTCAAGGTTTACAATCTCCATCACCGTGATATAGAACAGGGAGTAGACATAATTATAAATCATATTAATTTTATTGAAAAGCTGCCGTCCGATTTACTGAAAAGACCTATTATTAAGATACTTTATATGACATTTTACATAAATAGAAATTCGATTGTACATATTAAGTTTTTATATTTATAACTTCAATGGGTAAATTTTTTTACTTCATTTTTTTTAGATATTTCAATACATGATTTCAAATATAGAAAAATAGTAAGAGACAGATAAACCCAAAGGAAGAGAGGGACATATCTGTAAAACTAAATACTATTTATTCTGGAGGGATTATATAAGTGTCATTGATATAAGTAACTAGAGGGCTCGTACTGCACTAGCAGTTTGTTTGCTCAATTTGTTCTGACGCTCAGTATAACACAATGCTCTTTAGTCGTATCCAAGTAAGGATTAAAAAAAGAAACGTTATATTATAGAAAAATCATACAAAATGAATTTAAACTAACACAAGTTAAATCACTACAGACCACCTCTCGTATAAAAGTAGCTATTGTGAGCAGCAAAATAAAAGTAAAAGCTCACAACCATTTAACAAAAACTTCAGCGCATTTTCACCAGAGGGTATTATGAACACAACCTAATTTATTTCGCTATATCAATCCTGTTTACTTCCCAATAAAGTACTTTAATCACTTTAAAGTTTGAATACACAACCCCAAAAAGTACAAGGTCGGTGTCAGCACGACACAGCGGAGCAGCCAATAAGGCACCCGAACGGATATTACACTGCGTCCGGAATTCAATTTGCTGCATTTAGACATCAAATTACACACCGACCCGCAGTATTGGCTCTTACTGCCTTCACATAGACGTCATTTTGTATGAAACACGACACGCGATCGAAATAATATAAAAAGACAGTTATTTACTTTTATCATTCAAATATAAACAACATATTACGTTTACAAGGCCGTGTTCATAATGCGCCATGATATTTTGTAGTTAATTTAGAATTTTCTATTATTTATGCAGGGTTTTTGTAATTACGGCTGCCTCTGCTATAAATCAATAATAAAAATCCAGATAACAATTTTTTTTATTTAACAGACAATGCCATCTTTAAATTCATTTTAAAAAGTACCGACAATAGTAAATTACTTTTTCCTTACGGAGACATTGTTTTTATGATACATAGATAGTTTAAGGTAATAGTCATTAAAATTTAAAACTTTTAGTTACTGTTTTAATTGTTGTTCAACAAATATGAATCAGCTCAAATTGTATTCGTTTCTCAGTTAAGTCCCAGAGACAAGCTAACTCAATCCCACAAGTGAGTTATTGATTGAGCGTGGTTGTGGCAATCAGCGAGCAAACAAATGACACAAACAAAGCGAAGAACAACAAAGCCACTGAATTAATTCAGTCGATGTGTTCTACGATGTATTAACTTTGTTCACTGATTTAATTGTAACAGCTTTCACAATCACACACTGAAATGCTCACGTGGCTGTTGTCTGTCAGGTGTCAAATACTTCATCAATCAAATGTCAGTTATATACTATAACATTACACAAAATAAAGAGATGAATACTCATATACAAATCTCATCGTACGGCTGATAATTAAAAGCTTTATAAATATTGGTTAAAAATCAGTAAACGTTCTGTTAAGCAGATTCACCAAATTAGGTGGTTCTCAATTATAAAATAAGCAGTTGAACACCCACGTCATCTATACATGTAAATACATTTAATACCAATTCCAAATTGAATAATAATACATACTTATTTTTTCTTACATCTTACTATACAAACACCTTAAGCATATTTTGTAGTTATAGTGTCACGGTTCTCATGTCTATAGACAAGTGTCAATGAACTTTCTAATCACAACACGCCTGGATCAAGTTTAGAGATACTATGGATATTAGCTGTTTTTTTTTATTTATTTATTTAACTTCACGCCATATCCCTGGCGGGGTAGCCAGAGACGACGGAGCGCCAAACGCTACGGTCCCTGCATGCCTGTTTCGCCTCGACCACAGACATTAACCTCTTCATACATGCCCTCCGGGGGGTCCTCATGCTTTTCACGTAACCTTCCTCCAGTATCGTAGCTACTGAGTTTTCGAAGGTCACTCGAGGCCTCTCCCTGTCTCTCTTACCGCTCACTTTTCCTTTATAAATCTTTTTTTGCCATTCTTTCATCACTCATTCGTTCGGCGAGCCCAAAACATCTGAGCACGTTCTTCTTCATTCTCACCGTGACATTTTCGCTAGTACCTGCCATTCTGTGGATCTCTTCATTGCGGATTCGATCAGCTAGACTGACTCCGCATATTCTGCGAAGAGATCGCACAAAATCGGTAGCAAAACTGCATTGCGTACAGCTATGCTGTCGTTTCGTCGTCTCAACAATGCAGCCAAAGCACCGTTAACTCTGGTACCGGCAGCAATACGCCTTTCCATATCCATTTCGTATCTTCCGTCGCTGCTAAACATACTTCCTAAATATACTGCTTCATTCACTTGTTCTATTATCTTACCATTCACGTTGATCTTACATTCTGTTCCTTTTTCATTTCTTTCAAATATCAGAACCTTCGTCTTATCTACATTCATGTTTAGACCATTATTTTCACACCCATCTTTCAGATTGGTGACCAATGCCTGCAAATCGCATTCTGATGATGCAATGAGCATCATCTGCATATAGCAAGCAACCTTAAGGTCGCCTACTTTCACTCCCATGTCAGTGTCTTTCACGCCTTTGAGACAACTATCCAAATACAAATTGAACAACCAAGCTGACATACCGCAACCTTGCTTAACACCTGATTGGATGTCAAACCCGGGCGACATGTCAGCTCCTACTCGCACACAGGCTGAGTGATCTCTGTAAAGAGACTTTACAGCCTGTAGCAAGGGTCCGTTCACATTGTAACGGCGCAGTATCTCCCTTAATTTCTTTTTCACAACCCTGTCAAACGCCTTTTCCAAATCCACAAAAGTACAAAAAACCTTTTGGTTTAGGGCCAAAAACTTTTCTGTGATCATGCGGAGGGAAAAGATCTGATCTATACACCCTCTTCCAGGTCTAAAACCTCCTTGGGCCTTCCACGACAGCTTTTCAGATTTCTCTTGCATTCTTCTCGCTAATATTTTAGCATAAATTTTACCGCCCAAGCTAATCAAACTAATAGCCCCTATAGCTTGCACAGTCTATCTGTGAACCTTTGCCTTTATATAAAGATATGATGACTGCACCTCGTCAATCGTCTGGGACCTCCCCTGATTTCCAGCATAAATTGCACAAAAACCAGAACAAGTCCAAGACGCGTGGTCCACCATATTTGATCATCTCGGCAGTAGCTTCGTCTGCTCCCGCAGCCTTACCACATTTCAGGCTTCGAATCGCGCTCTCCACTTCTTCCAAACTGATTTCACCATCGGCTACATCGGGACTCAGCATTTTGCTGATACTCGAGGCCGAGTATCCCCCGTTTTAATCTCCCGCTTTCGCAGGGTGTTGTGGCTTTTTACTCCCCTGACGTCGTCAAGGCTCTTTGTTTATTAATTCTATTGGTTATTACAAACTTTACAGTTTAATTTACATAGAACTACTACTGATAAGAAATAACATTACATGCTCATTTCCTATCCTATAATTAAAATTACTATTAGTCTGACATTTTATGACTTAATTTTATTATATATCTGTTATTTATTCTTATTTCTATCTATAACTATTTTTATGATCTTTAAACAGTAATTTACAAATATTTCTCTTTCTTTACATTTCATTATTAATGGTATATTTTCGACGATAATTTTATACCGAAGTTTCTGCTCTATTTCAAATCTATCTTTAACGTAAATCAGGCATTCCATTATAAGGTGAGGCACATCTTCGCTTCGTCATGTACGCCGTGATGACATCTGGGAAGAAGATCTTTGTAATAGACGCCGTCTCGCTGGTTCTATATCTTCTATCCCATTGTCGCAGCGTCTTAAATCTAATTTCGTGCTTCACAAAAGATATCGGGCAAAGGTCGTAGTCTGGCTTCTTTTTTGATCGCAGGGCAGTTTCTTTCGCTAGGAAGTCGGCCCTCTCGTTTCCCACGAGGTCGATATGTGCTTTGTCCCAGTACAGGATATTAGTTGTTACACATTATTGTGATGATTAATATCATCACGTTAAAAGACGTTGGTACCGTCACCACTCGGTCACTAAGATGGCACCAAGCATAGCATAATAATACTTCTAAACAAATACATTTTAGGAGTAGAGAAATATATTTAAGGATGCGCTAAACCAAATTCTGCACTGTCAGCTCACACGAGGTGAGTGACTTGAAGAATTAAGAGCCGTGTTTTTATTTTTACACATTCAATCTTTGGAGCTTGTCAATTATGTATTAAACCACTAGAGAAAAAGATGATTAATATTGTTATTTTATTCATGGATATCTTGTTTGAGAGAAAACTTTTACCAGTTGACTTCTTTTAATAATCTTTTGCTGCAAACGCATATCGAAACATTAGGAGACACTTGTATTCTATTGATATTTTATATTATGTTGAATATAGGCACTTAATTTAATTAATTTAACAAACAATTTTGTGTTAATGTCAGTTGTAGAAGTGAAATCATAAACTAAATCGATACATAATGCTTTACGGAAACTTAATTTCTATTCAAATAATTATCATAATGAAGAATTTTGTCTGTGTATTAGCAACCCTTATATTAGGAAAAGGTACTATGTATGTGTACGTATGCTGCAAAGTAATTCTGAAAGGTCGATTAACTATATGTGTTTAGAAACACTCACTGTCAAACACTATTAAATAAAACCTGAGAAATGAGTCCAATAAGGAAAAATATTTAATGGAATAAGACGTAATATAAACTTTATAATATCTAAACAACTTTTTTTTTTACAATTAAAATATAAATAATATTTATTGTGACGCCGCTTGAAGAACTAATAAAATTATATCAAATCGAAATTACAATGGCGTTACTAGAAACTTCAATAAAATGTGACATTCTACTACTACTATTAAAGGTAAATAAAATATTCTGTAAAACTATCACAGTAATGCAAATATTAAATGTTTCTTGTCAACTCGTTGAGTAAACGGTCCAATAAATATTCAATGAAGCGGCAACTATCACTCCGCGGAGCGAGAACAGTTTATCATAATCCAACCACACTGCGTCATACGAATATTGAACACTCTAAGATAACTTTAACATTTCCCTGGAATATTTGATAGCAATATCTAATTATAACATTATATGTAATACCATTACATATATTTTCATACATCAGGGTGGTTGGTACTTGTTGTCCACATACCCTAACGCGTCTACTAGATGCTTATTTAGAAACATGCCATTGCTTATTTTAATTTGGAATAACAATAATTTTTTGAGAGGGAACGTATTATCAGTTTTTGAGGTTGCCGGTATTCAGGACTGTAACTGTTAATTTGACCTATAGTTTGGTAACTTGATCTTATGAACTAAGTCGTTAGGAATACATCGAGCCAGTATAAAGTATATCCTAATCCGTCACTCCACAATCAGCTATATCTGTCTTGGGATCTCATTTATTATGGACGTGTAGAGAAGGGTCCTGGCTGTTTCAAACTGCTACGACTAAATCTCGTAAGCCAAACCTTCATCTGTAATAAGTCATAGTTTTGTAGCCATGATTCATGGCATGTGATTAGAGTTATACTTTATAACTTATGTTAGAGGAATACTATTATCCGTTAGACTTAGTTTCTTTCCTTTAAAAGCACGTTCATTCATTCATGCATTTTAATTTATTATGGATTTAGTTTCTTGAAAGTTACTACGTCTATATATTTTTTGATCTAATAAAGCACACAAAACAATGCTCTTCTTCAAATGCCTTATTCCCCTGCATCCCAACGACAATATTGCGTGATGAAGAGATTGCTCTTTTTATTTTAATAACAACAAAATAATATACGCTTTAATTAAAAGTATCTACATTTTAATAGCGGTATCACCAGCAGCTGAAGACTCGACAAGAAGAATTAAACAAGTCTGATATTTGATTAACTCTCTTATTAAATTCAAGTTCTTATTTTTAAAATAAGAGTGCAATATTTTCAGGTTAGAACACGAACTCGACATACTTTGTCCATTATTTGGCACTTCCGTGTCGGGGCGTTGTTGAAATTGGTATTTTACGAGCAAAGCGTCTTGACTCAGCAGTATTTCATTTCAGTAAACGCAATTTCAAATTACTGTAATGTAATGGATTTTCATATGAAATATAAAACTTTTAATATCTTTAAAACATCAATCGATATATGTAATTAATGAACCTGTACAATGTAAGGCGTTAGTGTCGTTCTAAATTTTGCATCCTTAAATCAGTGAGTCTTTATATAAGACAACAAATGACTGTAAACCTATAAGCTTGATTTAATATTCCTACAATAATATTGTCTCAAATATCTTAATATTTCAAAGTACAGTTATGTTCGGTTAACATTGCAATAATGTAATGGTTTTGTTTTATTTTTAATATAACCATAAAATTTACTACAGGTTAATACATTGCAGTTCTATTACTTTAAATAAACATGTGCGGTCTAAATAAAAACTAAAGAAAAACCTGTGAATTACATTTAATAAGTCAGCTTTAACTTGTTCTACACGACCTTCATGAAGTCAAGTAAACTGACGATGTCACCGACACACTGACAGACGGAAGCATTCCTGTAGGAACTGTAGAATATAATAAAAATATATCTTACAATCAGTCAGAAGCTTGATATATATACATATACGAGGGGAGGTCCAAAAGTTCGTGGAATGAAAGGGATCTAAATAAAATAAAACAACAAAACTATTTTTCCTTTTCAATATAATCACCCTTAAGCTCAATACATTTATTAGACCTATAAATTATTTTTTCTAAACCACTATAAAAAATGTTATATCTTTTCCTTCAAACTGAGCCGAAATTGCCTCCCTTATCTAATTGTCGTCGGAAAATTTCCTTCCCCTTAACTCTTTTTTTAAATTGGGGAATAAAAACAAGTCACTTGGGGCCAGGTCTGGACTGTAGGGTGGGTGAACTAGGAACTCGAACCCATGCGTGTGCAGAGCAGCCATTGCAATTCTGCTCTTGTGAACCGGCGCGTTGTCTTACAAGAGCAACACACCCTTTGTCAATTTTCCTCGTCGCTTTTCCTTGATGGCATCCTTTAATTTTCCTAATATCGTTGCGTAGTATTCTCCGGTTATAGTCCTTCCCTTTTCTTTGTAATCAATCAAGATTATCCCCTCACAATCCCAAAAAACAGTAGCCATCATCTTTCCCGCCGACTCCGTCACCTTGAATTTCTTTGGCGGTTGTGTCCCCTTTTTATGCCATTGCATGGACTATTGTTTGGACTCAGGCTCAAACTGATGAACCCATGTTTCATCTCCCATAACAATTCGGTCCAAAATCTATGCAGGTTTATCTCCACACAACTCCAAAAAATGCTTTGACGCATCGACGCGCTGCTCTTTCTGAAACGGCATGAGCATTCTCGGTATTCATCTTACACTGACTTTTGTCATACCCAGGTGATCATGTAGGATTCGCAAAATGGTGGTATCTTGTAGTCCAACTAATGCAGATTATTGTTTTTTCTTCAAACGGGCATCCATTAGTACAATCTTCTCCACTTTTTCGACGATGTCCGATGTGGTGGCCTCAACAGGCCTTCCTGAGCGGGGGTCGTCTTCAATTGACTCTCGACCATGTTTATAAAGACCATGCCACTTGTAAATCATTGATTTACTAGGGCACTGTTTCCTATAAACGACTCCCATTTCATTCAAAATGGTTTGAGCGTTCTTTCCTTGCTAGGTAAGGTATTTTATCACAGCGCGGTGTTCAATTTTCTCCATAGTTTCAGTTTTCTTCCGGATTGACTTGTTCAACAGGCGACTGTTCGTAAACTAATGACGCAATCGGGTTGAAACTCGGTATTTATACTAATGATGAGTCTTCGATTCGTATGACACCAAGCGAGCGCCCCTACCCCCGCTCCATCCTCTCCATTCCACGAACTTTTGGACCTCCCCTCGTATATATTTATATGTTATCACGTTTGTGTCTGGCGTGTATTTTACAAACAATAATAGCATTAAGCTTTATTTTGAGAGTATGAGTATATTTTGAGATGAGACAAGTGTAACATTTCTACATATGTTATACCGCCTCAAACAATACATCAGCACGGTAATCGATTATTATCTCTAATAATATGACTATCAATTTTCATAAAACTACTTTTATATTATTATAAGAAAAAACAACTGTTTGTAATCAAGTATTGAGAGTATATATTTTATCGCCTATCTTAATATACAATAAATGAACTTTTATCCATTAGTGATAATATAACTTATATCCCTAAATGACCCACTACGACAAACAAATGGTACCAAACAAGAATGTTCTCTTGTGTGTTTGTACCATTAGTATATCTCTCTGTTGAGAGATGATTTAATTTGTTTAATGATTTGCGAGGCGCCAAAAACCGTATAAATGTATAAGGCTTTTGATTATTCTAATCAGTTCATACAATTTGCAGAAAAAAAAGTAATAAAAAATAAATTGATAATAAATAATAAATAATCTTATGTTATAAGATATCTATCTATCTAGATATCGTGTTAAAAATGTTAAATGTTAGAAGAAGATAGGGTCAACGCAAGTTATCTTCCCTTACCTACTCTAACAAGCAATAGTATCAAACAGTTCTTAATAATCAGTAACCATCAAACAAGGTTACGTTTGTCGATTCAAAAAGCTTGGTAAAGTAATTATTTTTATTTTTTATAGCTAAGAAAACAATTAATATGTAACTATTATAAAATTGTTTAATTTCTAGTTTCATAACATCCATTGCGTAATGTTATTAATTCCTGTAACATCTTGAAGGAGATATTCAATACTCAACTTTATTGTGTACTTTCCCTGAGGCATAATTATGCTTTGTTTATGTTCCTTCATAAATACGATGTAATCTACAAGTCGATCAACAACCCTGGTATATTGTATATTTTAATGTTGTTAAAATTTAATAAAATCCTTTGAGCACCTATAAGAAAATAAGAAAGAAGGATAAATTTTAATTTGGCCGGTATACACAAGTCCCATATAACCGTCAAAAAGTAAATCATATACATGTCGGAGACGGCCATGAGTGCGGATGCTAAATGAGACGCAGCACGCTGTCCAAAGGGTGAAACCACCATAGCGATTGTCTCACCACATGAATATTTCGTGCTACGACAGAGCCTACATTGTGAAGTGGTACTAATAAAGACAACTTACTAGGTACTGCCATACGTTTAGATTAGTAAAGACTAGTAATAGTGGAGTGCCTGGAGCATTCAAAACCGTAAAACCTCGGATTAGAGTTATAGTGAATGAATTAATATGATCGATGTGGGATATTGTTTTTTAAACTATAAATTGCAATGTTTACCCAATTTTTTTTTGTGCACTCTATTTTTTTAATGTTTAAACAAATTATTATAAAAAATTAATGTTTGACCATATATTTTCACTTTAAACAGTTTTTTTTTTTATTTATATGTTAAATGTTACCTGAGTAGATATACAGTAACATTTTCCAAAGATACCTGTGTATATATATAGCAGTAGGGATCTCGAAAAGGTAGAAAAACGTGGAGGGGAGAGCGGAGCGACACCTGCTATGCACAATGGAATTTCTGGGCCAGTTTAATTATAAATAAATCTATTATGTACATTTAAAAAAATAAGGTAATTAATTACGACCAATGAAAAGAAAAGAAAATATTAGTACAAAATCTGTTTATTTAAATATATTACATTTTTGTCTCCATCAAATATTTTCTTCTACTTCATCTATCTGTATAATAGGTGAAGTATTGGAACAACTATTTCCGCTGCACTGTAAACATGCTACACTGCAGTATAAACCAATTTTTTTGCATCCACACGCAGCTCCACATCCCTTTTTGCAATCACAAAATAACATTTGCAATAAATTATCCGGAGCAGGTAATTGATTCATTATTATTGGGATGTACATGTTATTGGAATACTTCCATCCCCAATTTTCAATAACTACGTCATTTCCTAGCCACATCTGAATTTGTAGGTACACTCTTTTAAGGTGCTCAAAGGCTGCATCAGTTGTTGGAGGCAGTGATGACAAAAGAACACTCGTATTTTTGGCTGTTGCTTTTATGAAAAAATTGAACCTTAATGTATTTAAATCATGAGTTTTAGACGGCGCGCCATATAAACTCAAAATACATGCTACACCTGCTTGCAATATATTATTGGTGTCTTCATTGATATTTTCAAATACTTTTACTGAGTCGTGTAAATCAATCCGTTTCTCAAAATTTTTGGCAAACTTAATTTTTCCTTTATTGAAAAACGCAGAAGTTGTGTCACAACCCGTAAAGGCATGTAAAAAAAGAATATGTTCTTTACAATTTGGTAATGATTTTTCTAAACATTTTGATGAAAATATCTTAACTGAATTTTTCAGCAAATTATAACAATCCGAATGATATTTTGCTGCAAGTGTCTGTAAGTCGGTTATACCAGAAATCCTTTTATGGATATCTCGATAATAATCAGTTTTCTGGACGGCTATTAAATTCATGATGGATTCATTTAAAGTTGGAGTGTTGATGTATGAAATCTGCCTACGCCGAGCTTTATTTAATTTTGCTTCTTTTGTTTTATCAGCTTCTTGTCCGCAAAGAAAACAGTTTTTTTCCCAATTGAAGTTATTGAAATTCATGCTACTTCGTTTTTTTTTCGGAGGCGATGATGAGAGATTTTCACGGACCTTATTTTTATACATTCCAATATACTTTTTATTAATACATTTTTATCGACAACTTGAGTGAGTATAAACAAATTCAGTTTGTAGATGAGGTAACAATCCATCTTGTCGTTCAGTTGAAGCAGCTTGTAAAGAGGTTATTCCTCTACAAATTTTTATTATTTCACCTAAACTTGAATTTGTTTCGGAAGATGAACCCAGATTACATATTATGCAGCTATTTTCATCAGCCATGCTGTTAGCCGTTGGTTTATCCATTGTTCGAAATCTAATAAAAAACAATTAGTAATTAATTAATTGCATTTGATTCATTATTATTAGGGCCAGGAAACTCGCAGTCTTTCAAATGAGCATTCATATGTTTAACCTCAAATTTGTACAATAAAAAAATGCCATCTTCCTGGCCCTAATTATTATCATATATTTTTTTTTATTGAAGCTGATCTTTAATTTTCGATTTATTAATTATTTAATTACCTTCCAGAACAAAAACATAGAAAAATTTTTCACTAAAAAACCAAATTTTCACTGAAACTGAACTAGCCGAGAAATTCCATTGTACATAGCAGCTGTCGCTCCGCTCTCCCCTCCACGTTTTTCTACCTATTCGAGATCCCTACTGCTATATTTATACACAGGTATCTTTGAAAAATGTTACTATATGTCTACTCAGGTAACATTTAACATATAAATAAAAAAAAACTGTTTATAGTGAAAATATATGGTCAAACATTAATTTTTTATAATAATTTGTTTAAACAATGAAAAAATGGAGTGCACAAAAAAATTTTGGGTAAACATTGCAATTTATAGTTTAAGAAACAATATCCCACATCGATCATATTAATTCATTCACTATAACTCTAATCCGAGGTGAAAACCCCCAGGCGCTCCACTATAAGTAGTGCAGGTATTGAAAATTTCATTTAATTTGCTCGAAAACCTAACGATTTGTCCACGTGATGTCTGACGAAAGACTTAATAACGATGTCGTTCCGATATACATATGTTTGAACGACCGAAGAACAAGCCCAGGCGTTTCAGAAGCTTCATATTCGTTTTCCTATGGTAAGCATTGCTATCGCTACGATAAACAGACTTCCATCATATGATGTAAGTAAAGGAAAAAATTACCATTAGTTTGTACAATGCCTGCATGACCTGATGAAAGTCGTGAAATTATTTATTATAAAATTATAGATAACTTCTCCTCTCTCTCTTTCTTAAGCACCTCTTGTAATTCCTATGATGTCTTGAGACATCGTGGGCAGCAGTGATCACAAGGGGTGGCTACTGAATACACGGCAATGTCACCTACCTATTATGTCCCTATGCTAAAATACTTTACATATTATTTTGAGATATCAAGTTTTCCTGGACCAGCAGAATAAATAGATTTAACGAATATGATAATGGTTATACAAAAATAATTATATTTTTATTGAAAGTTTATATTTATTATGTACCAACATTAACTTTTTTTAAAAAGTACATCATTGCACCTTAAATTGTTTAAAAGGCAGACATACACAGTCGCTAATCGTTAATAACGTTCAAAGCAACAGTCTGTGTTATGACCTAGATTACAACGTGTATCCAAAATTAACTGCATTTAGTTAAACTTTGCTTTCTTTTAGCCTTTAACGAGCAAGATTGTGAGATTGTTGGGTGTCTTACCGAGAACTTTGAAGTGGTTACAAAATAGTTTCAACAAAACAGGATTACTGAATTAAATACTAATTTACTCTCTTTGCAGAATATTAGAATATTTTAAATATTTTAAATTTATTATAAGTAGAGACATTACATACATACATAGTACCCTTATAATTCATGGTTTGAAACATTGGATTTCAGTTTTTCAACGTTTCATATAATATTATGAAAGTAACATTGTAACAAACGTATAACAAATGACACACAAACGGTAAGCGGTTGTCGTGTCTGGAGGACATTAGACGCGCTCGTAAACTAACACTAGGTGTGTCTGTTACATCATACGTTATAACTATACTATACAAAGGAAAATAAACCTCAAAAATAGCCTCTAAGAAAGTTTTAAGGAATTAAGTAGTCATCTAATCCACTAGTAGATTTATTTGTCACCGCTAGACTATCAGATGCCTTTGGATCGACATTTCTGACGGTCTAGGACTCCTTAAAATGGTTGAGATTAAATGTTACAATTAATACTAGACATAATTGGATTTATATAATAATAATTGATATAATTGACAATATAAACAATGGGAATTCAATCAATTGATCAATAGTTGAATTATATAAGAAGATATAATGTGACATTGATCATATAATTATTATAACTCTAACTAACTTTTGGCATTATTGTGTAACGAGCATTATTGTATAACTCACTGGAAAAATATATATATCATCAATATATGTCATCTATCTTTATGTTGAACAAACACTTATAAATTTTAAACATCGCGTGACAAAAAACTTCAGATATGAACAGAGTTGGGAATTGGATTTTGTTATATTCATATTTATAAGATTTTAAAAATACATTCGGGTATAGTTACATTACATAGTCGGATGTATAGTTACATTACATGTTACTCTTGAATTAACATCTGTTATCATGTTACTCATGAATATAACAATTAATAATTGTATGTATGGTCCAGGGTCTATAATATTTTAGTATGAATATTATTTATATGACTGCGATGACTTTTAACTCTAAGCATATTTGGACTTCAAAACCAGTTTTTAGAGTACCTAAACAGATAGGTACCTTTTAAGTAAAATATCGGACTATTTTCAACAATCACTTTACACCTCATCATGGGATTTTTTGATGTAGATTTTATACATAATTATTAATATGAATAACTGTCACAGAAACTGCTAGAAGTCAATAATAGTGTGTGCAAAAAATAGTAACCAAAAATGTTCAAAGAAATAGAAAAATAACGTAGAAAAATTCTCACCGACTCGTAAATTATAAAATATAAATAGCAAAATTAAATATCACAAATAATAAAAGAAACTTAATTCCAATTTCCACAGGTTAACAGAAATAGAATTAGATGTATTATTTAATGTAAATGATTTTTGAACTTAAACTTCTTTAGAATCGTTGTGATCGTTGTGATTTGATTTGATTTGTAACAAAAAAAACGCGTCACGATACAGAAACAAATACATAAATGAACGTACGTACGCATAAAAGAGAATGAGATAGAAGATAGCAGCTGTATATAAAAATACAAATACTTCACATTGAAGTAACAAACAATTTTTAAGCTTGTTAAAAAATAATAAACCTTACATTTATCCTATCCCTCATAATTTTTTATATCTATCTCAATCTTTCGTAGGCTTCTTTTTATAAGTTTTTCTTCTGCCTTGTGTGAATTGAGCACACACACACATGCACATTTTTCATTTTTAAATCCTTAGTCATTAAATTGTTATTTTTTTCATATTATTTTGTTTTAGTTTTCCTTTTCTAGTGGTCTGTGTAATTTAATAGCCTTTGATTATTTTCATTTATTTACGATTAACATGTATCACTTTCCTGAGTATTTTCCGTATTCGACGTAAGCGTTTTCTTCAAGCAAAGAGTTATTATTATGTAAGACAAAGTACGAATAAAAATAGTAACATAATTAAGTGTTTTAATTAGCCTAAGAGCTCATAGTAAAGTTCGTGTAACCGCATAGTCTAGCTAATAATGAATTTATTCCATGCGATACATCAGTATGACATTCGTCAATTGAAACCTAAATAATTTGCATAACTTTAATTCACATACTAGATAAAGTGTATAGTATTGTGTAGATAATACGAGAATTTTGGGTGACAATGTATGTGCTATTATTTACTCGAGTGTACTCAACATACAGTTGAATTAATTTAAGTCACGTAATTACAGCATGAATAAAATAAATCTAACAAACATATCGTAACTTTCGTTATTGAAATTTTCCATAAAGATGATCAGCTTTATTAAGCGTATTTATAGAAAGAAATGTACATCGACCCAAACATGACTCGAACTTGCGACATATGAGAAACCGTGGCGTCGTTCTACCAATTGAGGTATCGTGTCGCTACCCTCCGCCTCGGTGATGCTAGCTTTATATCTATAACTGTACTATATTTATATAACTATAAAAGGCAACAAATATTAGAATTATTTTGAAATACGGTAGAGCAATGAGACCGTTTTCCAGAGGTCAGGATCCTGCTGATGAATTTTTCATTATACATTCTTTTTAATTATTAGTTTATTTATTATAAGTTTTAGGTGAACTATCGCTTAAACTTATAAGTTTAAGAAGAATCGATCGAAAACCAATATTCAACCGCTTAAATTAACAAGAACGAGGGCAACTTTCACACTTTTACTACAAATTCAAGATTCTCCTAGACCGGACGCCTCAGTCGGTCGCTCGCTCGCTATAAGGTGGGACCGACCTTGCTACAGCACTGTATTGACAGTAATTACTTGTCGGATACTTAACTGAGAAATATGACCGAATTAGTTCGTGTTCAATTCATTTTAATAGTCAGTGTAATTAGTGGAGCCTTACACTTTACATCGCTATTATTATTAAGCCTTGTACTAACCTTGTAATGTATCTAGCATATCAATGTATATGTAGTATAGTATATGATATTTGGTATGTAATTGCTATTCCTTAGCATATTTCGAGTGCATATTTCTTAATATTAAAGTAAAAAACCGCGAACATGTTTAAATTATTATATTAAATGTATCTTACGCATTATTAGCCACAAACGCTGCAAAATGATCAACTGAAAAACTGAGTGAACTCAAATACAATCAGAACAATTAGACTATGTTCATTTACGTTTTGAAATTTTGTACAAAATAAAGTAAATAATAGCATTTAAAAAAGTACATTTTAACAATAAACCTATGTAAACTAATGTAATTGGAAATGAATGAATAAGGAAATTAAGAATATTGAGATAGTTCATTATAAGCAAAGGAGAAAATTAAGTATGGCTACTTATAAAAATGTTTTACAAAAATTTTACTCTTTATGTAAACCTACTGTAAGAGATATGTTAAGAAAGCGTTATTAAAGTTTTAGAAACACATACTTATTTCTTGCAATAATCTTTTATATTGTGTATTAAAATGTAATAAAAAACCTTCAATTCTATAAAAACGGCATTAAAATAAAATAAAGAACAACTAAATTAATTGACAAAATGTGTTTAAATGTATAACTTTCTTTACTTATTATTATTTTTTTAAAACACATTTATATCAGACAAAATGTCAGTTATTTTTAATAATACATTAGCAAAATAATTTTTAAGGAACGTCCGCATTGGACGTAAACTTCTTCAGTTACTAAAGACTACAAATTATTTTTTATTAAGTAGATATATCTTTAATAATAAAAACCACGAACAATAATTATAAAAACTGTAACTCTAATTTTTTTTATTTCGCTGTCCTCAAAATTACAACAAACAAACAAATATTTTAATTGTGTATTATATAAATGTCAAAAGTGGCTTGATAAAAGTATGAGGGTTCTTAAGTGTAGGGTTAAAACAATATTTTTAAATTTTGGTAGAACAGTAACTCACTGTTTCAACCTCTTGAGCTACGAATATCCAAAAACAACTTTCTAGTGTTTGTGTTAATTATAGAAATAAGGCTTGTTTAAAACTTTAACTTCTGGAGGTTCAGAATGTGTGCTGTATTTAACTCGGTCAGTGTAATACATATGTACAATATAAATAAAAACAGATAAGTAAAAATAAAGATAAAAAACATAGTGGGTAAAAAATAAATGATGAAGAGTATGTTTGTTAAACAAATGAATTTTTTTTTCCTATTGTTTTTTAGTTCTGATGTATAATAAATACTGTATTTATTATTATTATATTTGATTCAATAACACAAGGAATACACGAAGGAAAAGGAAAACACTCACAACACAGTTATAAACCGTTTTATTAGACGTTTCACGAGCAATAAATTATAATCTTTGCAAAAGTACGTATAAATTATTACTCAAAGCCTCATAAAACGGCTGACTTTATTATTTTATACAAACTCATTCAATATAAGAATGACTTCTGGCGTACTTTACGGACTTCTCATTACACGTTGATATGGGTGGGAATCTGAATATCTACAAAGATACCCACCTTGTCTCATGTAACTACTATTAATGAATAGTACTTTTTAGCTACTTCGATAGTTACAATAAATCACATAGGATAAAAATGACTAGAAATAAATTTTGTTACAAGGCCAGGTCTAAAATATAAAAAGATTTATGATTATAGTAAATTCTGAAGGAATAATTATTTTAGCCTTATTATCTAAAAAAATAATGTCATTTATTTTAGGATAAATTCCCTAAAGCAAAATTTTCACAAGGGTCGGGAAATATATTGAACGATGCGGGCAAAGCAAATTCTCCGCTGTCAGCCAACAAGAGGGTGAGTGACTCAAAGAACTCAGGCCCGACTGTCACACAATGAGCGTCTTCATTTCACATTCAACCTTCAAGTCTTTTATTTTCGTCGCCTCGTGTGAGTGATGTCAAAATCGGAGATATTTTAATTTCAGTTAATAAGTATTTTTGTTGCAATTCTTGGATATCGAAACACTGCGGTATATTTTGATGGCATAATAAAAACTGGTCCATTATTGTATTGCTATTCCACAAGTACAAATTCACTTCATGCTTAGTTAATAGGAAATATCCCTAGCCGTAATTAATGTTATAAGAAAAAATTAAGTTTTCTTTTTTCCAGCTACAAGCTAACTCCTTTTAAAGATATTTATGTAATAGTTTAAAAAAATATATCGCATAGCTCGAAGGCATTTCTTTTGTAAAGAAAAATAACAGTATTTCTTTCAAAAAACAAAAACAAAAATAAAAAAAATATAAGAATATCACCAATTTAATAATTTAAATCATTTTAGAGCTTAGAGTATTGAAATTATTATAAATAAAGATGGAACTCTATTGTTTATTTGAAGTGATTAAATAGATATTTTACGTTTCCACACCACTATCTATATGAAATACAACTTATTCTACTCCTTATCCGATTTAACATACTCTTAATCCTCACGAATCAATAATAAATCTCGTAAGTCACAAATGAAGTGAACCTTAGTATATTTTGTGTACTTGTAAGTTTGGTTGTAAATTATGAACGAGGCACGCGAAGCAATCGTTAAAAGTATTCTTTTGAAGGAACCTTTCACCAGTAATATTGATACATATGGAAACTTAATATGCATTACATTCAAAACGTAACACACTAATTATGCAAATAATTTAACTTGCATTAAAATTTATTCATAGAATTAACAACTAAAGTAAGTTTCCATGTCATCAATGATTTTTTTTAAATTTTATACCGTTATTTTTAAAGTGTTATAAAAATTTTTTGACATATTTTCCTATAAAATAAATTCGGCTAATACGTACTGTATTATAAAAGGAAAACTTTTTGGTAAATTAAGATACAAAAAAAAGATGGTTAATAATTCCTGATTTACACATAAATTGGACTAGCGACAGTTAGTTTAAATACAGTTATCTGGCGTTTAGTGCAGACTCGTTAAACTGAACGTCTTGTACGATCAAATCTATTCATTTTTCTCAGAGGAGTTGAACATTTTATCGGATAATTTACGGTCCGCGGATTTATAAAATTAATGCACCAATGAACAACCAGGATCAAAATGACGTCACAAGAACTTGTAAATTAAAGTCTACGAGGGTAAGGTGAAAAGTTTTCGGCCTAACCCATTTATCTTGCTGCTAGCCACAAAATTTTCATTTTTTTATGTTGGCACACTCTTTGAAAGAAAAAATACAAATTTTGAGCCAGGTACGAGGGCCAAACTGAAAGTTTTTAGAACTGGCCACTTAAAAGCATTATATTAAAAAAAATAGTTTAAATTTTGAAAATAGAACTCTTTACCAATATTATTGAGTGTACATTTCATTCATTTGTCATTTGTTTTACGATTTGGCGGCAAATTGAAAATTGTCTGTGCACTTCAGAATGAATTTAAGCCGAGAAAATTTTCGTGCAATTGTTTTTTATGACTTTCGATGTCATTTAAGTTAACAAGAAAGTTATGATAGACTTCGATTGGCTTTTCACGATGAAGCCCCATCTCGTGCCACAGTTTACAACTGGTTTAATGAATTCAAACGTGGTCGTACTAATCTCACCGATGATTTGCGTGAGGGACGGCCTTCTACAGCGACGACTGAAGATAACATCAGTGTTGTGCGGCGTATGATAGAGACTGACAAAAGAGTGACCTATCAGCAGATTCGGACAAGTCTAGGCATAGGTATGAGTCAAGTGCACAAAATCCTCCATGAACATTTAGCGGTCAGGAAGCTTTGTGCCCGCTGGATACCGCATAATTTGACCGAGGCTCAAAAACTCCGCCGTGTTGATTGGTGCCGAGAAATGATCCAAAAATTTAACGGAGGTGACTCAAATGCTGTGTTCGACATACTAACGGGTGACGAAAGCTGGATTTACTCTTATGATCCGGAAACCAAAAGACAGTCGGCTCAGTGGGTGTTTCCTTCCGAAGAGTTGCCAACTAAAGTGAAGAGAGGTCGAAGTGTTGGAAAAAAGATGGTGGCCTCGTTCTTCGGAAAGACCGGTCATTACGCGACAGTAGTCTTAGAGGATCAGAAAACGGTTAATGCAGAGTGGTATACTAACAATTGTTTGCCACTTGTCTTGGAAAAAGTTCGTGAGAAACGACCTCGCAGCAGGATCCTCCTTCATCACGACAATGCCTTGTCGCACACCGCCAGGCAAACGATCGACTATTTGGTGACCTCAGACGTGGAATTACTGGGTCACCCGTCGTATAGCCCCGACCTCGCACCCTGCGATTTTTATTTATTTCCGAAAATAAAAGAAAAACTTCGAGGAAAACGTTTTATAGACGCCGAAGAAGCAGTGGCTGCGTATCAAAACGCCGTCGAAGAGACCCCTAAGGCCGAGTGAGCAAGGTGCTTTTCTCAATGGTTCCATCGAATGCAGCGATGTATTGATGTAATTGGACGCTATTTTGAAAAGTTACAATAAAACTAATAACTTGCTAGAATGCTTAGTTTTTGATTTTCTAAGAACTTTCAGTTTGACCCTCGTAGCACGACCAGTTCCTTTACACAAATTTTGAAAGTAGACGTGTCGTGTGTGTTTTTCACAAAATGGATAAACTTGAGTACCGTTCGGTCATAAAGTTTAATATCGATTGAAGATGATCCGCGGGAAGGACGGCCAAAAACTGACACCACCGAAGAAAATATCGAAAAAATATACAATATGGTTTTGGATGATCGACGATTAAAGGTGTATGAGACAGCTGAAGCTATAGACATCTCAGAAGAAAGGGTATGGCATATCTTACATGAAGAACTGAGTATGAGAAATTTTGTGCAAGATGGGTGCCACATTTGTTGAATGCCGATCAAAAGCAGGAAACGACTTTCTCAGCAATGTTTGGACCGCTTCAAGAAGAGTCCAGCCGATTTTATGCGCCGATTTGTAACTATGGATGAAACATGGGTGCACCACTATACACCGAAGACAGACACAGTCCAAATAATTGGTTAAAGCCGATGGCTCTGCACCGAAGAAAGCAAAGACAATTGCATCGGCTGGCAAGGTCATGGCTAGTGTTTTTTGGGATTCCAAAGGGATTCTTTTGATAGACTACCTGCCAAAGGGAAAACCAATAAATGGGGAATATTACGCACATCTTCTTGACCAGGTAGATGAAAAAATTCGTACCTCCAGGTTTAGTTTGCAGAAGAAAAAAATTCTCTTTCACCAGGACAATGCGCCTGCCCACAAAGGTGCTTTGGCAAAGGGAAAATTAAGAGATTTGAAGTACGAATTGTTGGAACATCCACCTTATTCGCCAGATTTGGCTTTCTCTTACTTTTATCTATTCCCAAATCTCAAGAAATTTTTGTCTGGAAAACGTTTTGGGTCAAATGAAGAGGTGATAGCTGCGGTAAATGGATATTTTGCAGACCTTCCAGAATCGCACTTTAAGGATGGGATCCAGCTATTAAGGAAACGTTGGACAAAGTGCATTGAGCTAAAGGGAAACTGTGTTGAGAAATAAATGCATTTTTAAATTAAAATACAAATGTAAAATTTTTAAAGAGGCTTTTTAACTGTTTATTTTGTAATATTTAGTTAGCCATATGTTGTGAGCTGTCTTCTGAGTTTGCTTTTGCAGATTACATATAATATATAATTTTTTTATGGTGGATGTGTTAAACAGCTTTGAGGTCATGAAAATAAGCTTGATACATGCTCCATACAGCTAGCAGTTGTGTATACATTTAGTTATGTCTCCAGTCAAAGGATGGTAAAATAATATAAATATAAATGGCCTCTTGTATGTTATGTTGTCTGGTTTATTAATATGCATTAATCATATTACATTCGACTTTTGGTTTTTAGTAACTTAAAATTTACATAACCCGCTGATACAAGATCACCAGTTGACCTTGTTTAAGAACTTTCATAGTACATGATCCAAATGTGTTTCATAGCACTAACTTTATGCCTTGTTTCTAACAACTAACTATCTAAATAGCGGTGAAGTCTAATGTTACTACATTGAACTGAAAGAGAAACTAATGCAAGTTAGATAAGTTACCTATATATATTTATACTTTCAGTATTGGCTACATTTTCATGGACAAATTCAAGGTAAAAATATTGTAACGACCATAAAAACATAACTTAATCCAGAACTATTTCAGACGATTGAGTTTCAACTTGATGACTTACTGAGCCAACAAAAAAAAATTGAAAAGTTACTTTCAGTGACAATATTGACGATCTTGCCTTGTTACGATGTAAAATACTCAGGTTGGTTTTTAAATATGATATCTTTTGCTTGTTGCTTGATCGTTAAAATTTTCTTTTATTTTTTTAAAAACGCCTTGCCCAATGCGGAAGTAGTATCCCAGGTTAAGAATAAAAGTTAATTAACCATAAAAGTTATTATATACAAATAAGAACACTTTACATATAGATAATATTCCTATATATCGAAGTATATAATAGTAGATTATCTTATTGAAATATAAGTACATAGATTTTAAGCTTCGTTTGCAAAGATATCGATAAATCATCAGAATAAACATTTTATTCCGAGCTTATCACAGCTGAAACAAAGACTGGTGATCAATACTTGTGATTTAAAAATGTCCACAACAGAAATCTATTCGTATTATTACAATAAGTATTAGTACAACTTATAGAGTAACCAAAAAAACTCTCCCCATACTAAATCATCCCGTATATAATTGTTGTATTTCACCACGTAGCAGCTCATAACTCATGGCTCTGCACTCGGCGCGGCATTTCAACAAATTAATAACGTTTGTGCCGTGATCTGAATCATTTAGGTAACTTTTTTGATGTCTTTTATAGAACCTTTGTGTGATTGATGCAGTATTGAGAATAGCACAAAAAAACATCTATCTATATGAAGCGTATTATGAACGTTTTAGGATCGGAGTTTAAAGTAATAATATGTTGCATTTGTTACATAGAAATAAAAGTGAGCACCTACTTTTTTTAATGAAAAATCATTGAAGAAGTATAATACAAAAACGGTATGTTTAAATATGTAAAATAACTCACTCGAAGTACAAAAAAGCAATTCGAGATAAGGGGTCTGCGATAACAAACAAAAACTCATCAACAAATACGTGTTCCTGTGACCATACATTGTACGAGACCTGAGTCCGTGTCACATTCATCTTTTGTCTAGAGGACGCTTAGGTTATAATAAATATGGTATGGTAGGATAGTTGCTCCAATGCGATCTTATTCGTCCGTTTAATTAAGTTACAACTTGTAAGAAAAAAATTAATACATTTCAGAAATATATAGGGAGTACATTATTTTTACCATTTATCTCAATATGATATAAATTATATTGAATGGATTTAAAAAAGTGATACTAAGTTGTAGAAAAATTGCCTTCACATTTAGATATCCCGTAACTGTTAGACCAGGCTCTAATGGACTTCTGTTGTACCATGAGCCGCAGCCAATTAAAAATATATATCCATGAGACCAAGAAAGTTTATTTTCATGCCGGTTTTTTTCTATTACTTTTCTAATAAGCATTTGAAAGTTTGTTAAAATTTAAAAAGAAATATTATTTTTTATTATTCGCAACATATTATATTCATATTTAAAGCCAGTCTTAATTTAATTTCGTCAGTCATAGTACCGTAGCAGCTGCGTAGTACAGCCGAACTACAGACGTAGACTACACCATGTAGTTTCAACGGTTCTGATTTACTACCGCGCACAAATCACAACTTACAATTTAAAGATGATTTTATATGTGAATTTAAATAATCAAGAAATATTACTACACTGTGGAAAGGGGTCACTGTCTGTAGCAGAATACCTTAAAGACAGAGTGAGTGATCACATAGAAAATTGATTCCTGTAAAAATCGAATCCACAACCTTCGGTTCAGAAATCATGGACACAACTAGACTAAGAGGCCAAAAGACTCAAGTAGTGAACGTTTATAGATGTTATTTTCTAGTCGTCTTTATTTCTTAAGGAGAATATACTTCTCGTGTTTCTGATGATGTTGGGTTCGATTCTCAAAGGTGACAATTCTTTGAACGATTTACAGATACTTAGACATTTGTATGTTTTTTTTACATTTTTTAAACCCAACAAACAAAAATATTATTCTCCACATATAAAAAATATACATTTTAAAGTAATCATTATAGTAATTATTTAATAATTTTTCTTTAAAATATGTAAACACTAATGCCAGCAGTGTAATATTATCAGATCCTATAAGTTAACAGCGCTACTAAATATGCAAAGAAGCAGGACCGATCAATCCACGCCGACACGGAGACAAACATTTACCATAATACAACGACATAGTGACAACGATACATATTGAAAATATAAACATCTTACAATATAATTAATATACATGACTTTAAAATAATATTTGGTGTAACAAACAATATAGAAACAATTTATTTAAAATATTGAAGTATCCATCCGTATATTAATTTACGGAGCTTTGTTTGTTATAATTACGACGGAGGGTTGAAAGAAACGTCGGTGAGAATCCCTCGTTAGCGCGGGTCGTAATCCGACTACCGAGTGACTTAACTCACTTTATTGTAATATGAGATTTAAAAATCTTACATCTACAAACAGCGATAGATAGTACAAATTATAAAATATATATATGAATTAAGACATTAATGATATTCTTACAATAATCAAAAAGTATAATCCAAACGACTTTCTTGTAACATGAATTCATGAAATTATCTAAGTTTTTAGCATAAAAATCTAATACATAAAGCCAACAGAAAGCACAATTTAAAACGTGTATGTTTTAATAATATAATTATCTAACAAAATAGGGCACAATAACTAACAAGAAATATAATCAACTTCTGGTGGAATTAAATAATGCTATCAGGCTGTCGCGAATATTGCAGGGTAGTCGCGAAATAATACCATAATGTAATAAGTTGACGATTGTCATAGTTGTTAGACGTAACTGGTGACTAGTGAGTGAACACAGTGACAGTTAGCACAGAAGCAGCTTCATCGGATTAATGTGAGTAAATTTACTTAATATGAGTTGAATCTGTGCTTGTGTGTATATATTCCGTAATATCACACGGGTCGTGTGTACTGTTATCATAAGTATAATAGTTTTACCAGTAACAGATCAGCATAGACGACATTGTCAGTACCAGCTCAATACCAGTATCAGTTTATCATTAGACCAGTATTCAGATCAGTTATTTGTGAGGCTCGGGATGGCTGTAGAGGAGGTTGGAGGCCAGTCTCAGGGAAACAGACCCCACACGACAATAATATCGGTATTACAAGATAAGTTGTGTAATATAACCTGTTATTAACGAGTTCTTCCATATATTATATACATCTACCATTTAAATACTTGGCGATAAAGGCTTTTGTAAATCGTACAAAGAATAAAACACTAGTGTTTTTAGGAAAATACAAACCTACAGAACGCGCAATGCTTTGTGTATAATTCCATAAGGTAGACGTGATTCTCTGATCCTTTTAAAAATCTGGAACCATATGCATATTCTAGTAACGTATGATACCGGCCAATGTTATTTAAGGATCATTTTGAGGCGTAGAAAAAAAACAATCCTAAAAATAATACGTACCAAGGACTCAATCAAGGGATATCTGCTTCTGTGATGCGAATACGAAAACAATGAAGCCATTATTAAATTGTCTACCTTTATATTTCCGCTATTTCGCTTTATTACCTTTTAATAATATAACAATTTTCAAAAGTGATAACGGTCAGAATGTAAATTTCAGTGTAATAATATTTGATTTATAAATAACTAATCATATATAAATGGTTACTTAAATTGATTATCCTACTCTATTGGAACTATCCCAATCAATTTCCCACCGGAAATATCCTTAGTCGCGTTGTATATAATTAACGCATTTATTTGTCATTCATATTCAGCGTGTGTATTATTGACTACATCGCTTGTTCGATAACAACTGACAGCGATTGCCGAATGACTGATGTTACGTAAACACCACTGGATGCACCTTTTATAGATCAGATCCTTTGATGAGAGAAATAACTATTGTAACAGAAAATATACTCACATTCTAAGACTTATTGTTGCTGTTATACAAAGTAAACATTTTGAAAATTACAAATTTATAAAAAATAACTATTCTAGATATATCTCAGACTAGTATTCCTGAAGTTCAAGACCACGCCTTCCTCTAACCCAAAATATAAAACATTTAGTGGTACATTACTTTACAGTTAATAAAGCTGACTGCCTGACTGACTCAGTATCTCACTCTAAACCTCTGAACCTATAGAGTTTATACACAATTGTTGAGATAGTAAGAGTTTCTTTGTTCTTAAATGAAGCCGCGAGCATAAGCTAGTGATAAACGATCTCTTCGGTGAGGAAAATGTAAAATTCTATCTATAATATGTGTTCTAAATTCCATTACAATAACTGTTACCTCGGGATTTCAGAAAGGATAACCCTTTGGGCGACCTTTAAAGCAGATGTAGTACGTATTATAGTATCTTGTATCCTTGTACTGCTGTATTGGGTTTGTTTGGTTGTATTAATTATATGTACATATTTATGAATTGTTTGTTAAATTTTATTATTATATTTGACAGTTTTAACATTTTAGTGAGATTATTTGTTTATTTATAAATTATAAGAAAAACCAAAAAATGTCAAATCAGTATAATCAAAATATGAGATAGTTAACAGATTAAACCAATAGCTTTAAATTTATTATGAATTGAGTGAAAAAGTAAATGCTGGTAAAGCATGTAATTCCAACCTCAGCATGACTCACAACATTAGCGTCAAAAATATCCTAATCTTAAATTAATTGTTAAGATTAAAATAAAAAAAAGATTATTTTCATTATTATTTTCATTAACTCCACTTCTCAGTGCTTTTCCTAATTTTGCGTGATATAATCTTAGATTACCTAATTAATATTGAAAATGAGAAGACCGTTGAAGGTTTACGATTAGAGAACATTGTTTAATGAAAATTTAATTGATAAAAAATAATTTAATGGTTACTAAAATCTAAAAATCACAATAATGAGCTGGGCCGTCGAATAAACGTAACACCTACATTATGTAAGCAATCCATGCCGTCCTAACCAGTCATTAACTCCATATTCGACGGATTCATCTTCTGTTGTCTCATTTATTATGGACATGTTAAGCCGGGTCCGGGCAACTTCAAACTCCGTCATCAAACCTTCCTCCGTTTCCTGTCAGTGTCCCAATTATCCCAGTTGTAGGGAATTTACATGAACGCATTTGCATTTTACCAATTGTATGTGTTTATGATCAATGGAGGTGTTGTATTCTGTACCACTGCGTGTTGGCCGCTGTTTTTGACAGATTGTACTGTTGTGTAATGGGATATAACTGTTTATTATTATTATTTCAGTGCACATGTTACTAGCTGTCAAGCGATAATAAAAGTAACTATAAAATATGAATAGAAAACATTGTTAATAGCCTTTGCTGTCAACTTTGTTATATAACAATTTATTTAAAACAGGGATGATTTTTTGACCATTGAGTTGAAGTTTAAAAGATTATAACGATATTTTATTTTAATTTATTGTTAAAAAACTTGTAACAGTCAAGACTCTGAGACCTCCGACCTCTTAAAACAACTCTCAATTAGAACAAATAATGACAATATCTCTTTAAATTTTCCAACTGAAATATAAATTATTAGAACAAAGAATGTTAGAATCTGAACTGAAGTATAAATTCGGAGACCCTCATTAACTTCGCAAATTAATTTTAAACCAACTCGATCTTTTCTTTATAAAAGTATAATTCTGTTTCCTCTTTGATAATTCTACCTCTTCAAATACAGTACCGTCAATATTTTAATAATGGTGACCTCGGTGATGAGCATCCCTCAGGCATTTTTGGTAGTTTCTATTTCTTCCTCAAAGTTAGTAGGTTAATATCAAGTATCATTATAGAGTGAACTCGAACAGAACAATAACAAGTCGTTAAATAAATATACAAAGACGACTTACCTATTACACTATACCAACAACAACATGGTCAATTGTCTATAAATAATTGGTTTTAAATTATAATCACTCTTGTTTCATTTTAAGTACAAATCTAATCTATTGTCTGTTAGAGCAGATCTCTCAAGGTCTTAAGATAATTAATATAGAAATTAATTAAAGTTGTCTTGATTTTAAGTGAAGCAGTGATCCTCAAACATGGACGGCATACATAATTCACATTTCAGGTAACAACTGATAAACTTTAGATTCACTGGGACGGTCGTCGCAAAGTATTTTATTCATCAAGTCTGTGAAAGTTGAGCGACTTGTGTTCTCGATTAATTCATAAAAACTTCTTCTGATTCTCGTTACTGTTACAATTTTATTAATTAAATTTATTTTATATTATTTATTTCATATGACTTGAGTTCTTATTAATATGGTGAGATGTTCGTAATGTAGGAATTCCCTTTAATACAAGAGTATAATTAAACATATATTTTGTCGCTTATTTGTTTCAGCGATAGCGATAGCGAATGCTTTGAGCTCTAATCACCAATCATTCTGCGCAATAAAGTAAATTAGAAAATTAGTAAATCTTTACAATAATGATTCTACTGAATATTAAAGAACAAATAGAAACGTCTTATATTTTGCATACTTTTCAAAACTAAACAAACAAACATTCTCTTGCATGTCGAGGTCTTTAACCCTGTATAACTAAATATCTTTCCAAGATCCGCTGCACCGGCATCATAAGTCATAGATTTATTTTCACATAATGTATTTTCACTAAGCTTACGCCGTAGTCTCTAGGCACGTGAAAAATGCACACCTAAACATCGTTCCGGGGAAATATTTGTATAGGGATGTTTATTTTTAAATTTCATATTCCAGATTCTTCAAACGACCTAAATGTTTTGGTATAATAATATTTTTGGTATTCCGATAAACCCATATCAGTACTGTGTGTATTGATATATGAATTTATTGGAATTCGAAAACAGACTACTTTAGTTTGGAATGTAAAAATATTGTGTTTAATAAAATCATGTTAAATTACTTAATTTCCGAATACCAATGAAATGTAATAATCATCTTTGGTTCTAAAACGACCGCGAATTATTCTATCCTATTCGGCAAGAAAGGAAAAAAATAATAAATTAGATTTTGTAAATACACCACTGGAATGTAATTCAGTGTGACAGTCTATTTGGGGTACTTTATACTCGTAGTAGACGTGGCGGTAAAGGACGAGGCGGTGCCGGAGCGCCACATTCACGTTTTTACGCCACTTTTACTGCTAACTGAAAGACGGCCTCTTTGTCGGCGGACACAAATATACATTGTGTACCAGATTCAAGCTTAGAGCCGGTCTAAGGGAAGTTCTTTAAAGTTTTATTTAAATGAAAACCACGTTTCCGCAAAGCAGTAACTTTAAAGACATCCATCACATCAAAGGAAACTACTATCGGAACCGATTCACATTGATTAAATGAAAAAGGTTGATTCCTGTTTTTAGTGTTATTATTCATTTGAAATCTATTCATTTCAAAATTATTCCAAAGTATTTCTTCATTAAGGAGCTACCAATTTCAATATAAAATAAAACTGCTTTTTTTTTTCTTTTTTTTTTTTTTAATTTATTTATTTTAGGTCGCTTTAAAACTACTAAGGTCATTAGCGACCACAACAAGAATATCAATAATTAAATCAGTTCATATATTCCCACAGCCCTCAGGAACCCCTAGGTTCTGTGACAACCATTGCCGGTTAAACATTCTATCAAACTATTGGGAACATTATGTATATTTTTCTGGAAACTGTATTCTACGCAATCAATCAATAAATGTTTAACAGTTAGATCAGAACCACATTTGCATTTATTTTTTTCGTTTTTGGTAATTAAGTGAAGATGAGTTAGATTTGTATGTCCAATGCGCAACCTAGTAATGACAACTTGATCTCTTCTGCAGGGTAATGTGGGGGTATCTTCAAAAACAGAATTTCTTATTTCAAACAATTTGTTGTTGTTATTCGATTTCCAAACATTATCCCATAGTATTTTTATTTTATATTTTACGTATTTTTGTACTTCCGCTGGACTCGATTTAATTGTTTCAACAATCGAACAACAGTTTGTGGCGTGTCTTGCTTCACTATCCGCCTTCTCATTCCCAACTATCCCTTGATGACTTGGGATCCAAATCAATTGAAGTTTAAAATAGTTTTTCATTAAGTGTATAATTTTTTGCTGGATTTCTGTAATGAGGGGGTTATTATTTTGTTGATTCAAAATGGCAGATAGACATGACTTGGAATCTGTGTATATCACATAACTTTGAGTATTATCTTCACCGGAGATTATCTCCAGTGTCTTAAGTATGGCTGTAGCTTCACAACTGAATATGGACTGATAATCTAAAAGCCTATGCCGATAATACTTATCGTTGGTGACTATAGCACACCCCGACTTGCCATTCATAACGGATTCATCGGTATAAAATGACTTTTCGTTTATATGTTTGTTCTTAAATCCGAGAAATAATTGTTTGTAGATACATGTAGGGGTAATTCCTTTACGATTTTCCGCTATGTCTAGATTAATGGGGAAAATTAATTATTCCCAAGGGCCAGAACTGAGCAATGTTTTTCTATAAACCATGGGGATATTAAAATTTATATCTTTGAGATATTTCTTTATCCTAATTCTTAAGGGTTGTCTAAGATTTGTTTTAAATTGCTACTCTGAATCAATGGCTGATAATTTTGTGAAAACTGCTTTTTAACTGCATGTTGTATTAATTAAAACATACAGAAATAAATAACTCGTGTTGGTACAATAAGCTAAATTGTTATCAAATAAAAACTTCTGTGTGTTTTAATAGTTTTTACAAAATGGATAAGGTATCGTATTCTCGTTCCAGACTTATCAGAGATCCTGTTATATTTGAAATGCCGACAGTAGCCTTTGTAAATAATAGCTGTACCCAATGTCCAGGTCGTATTTTGGCCGTAATGGTGGAGCGTAGGGTTGTATGGCTTAAGGTAAATAAATACAAAAATATTTTTTAATCCGTTAATTTGTTTTCAAATGTAACGACCTTATTATTCTAAACATTAATATTACTCGTTCCTCATACATAAAATTACATAAAATATATGACATGACAGTAATCGCATTTCGTATTCCCCGCGGATGCAAGTTCTCGAGATAAAATGTTACCTTTCCCGAGAGATAAAACGTTTACTTTATCAATAGCTGCCTCTTGTTATCAACTTTGCATGCTCGTTTAAAAATAGTTAACGTACTAACTAAATAACAAGGAATGCAATGTATTTGTTATAAATATAGTTCAATATAAACGAGTCAATACTATATTTTTGGTGCTCGAGGTCGTTAACCCTCGTAATTTAATACCCGTTCATCATCATCCCGCTCCTCGTATATTGGACATGAATGTTTAAATTATCTCAATGCCCATTAATATTAACATACATACACAAATAATCAGTAATCAATCTAACATTTATCATTTCAGATAATATATATATGTATAAAGCTTTTAAAATCAATTTTTAGAATATTTCAATCAGTAAAAATTTTAAGGTTAAAAAGCAAGAGTATTTACACCGGCGCCTGCGTCAAAGGATTATAAGCAATTAAAACATTCCCGTACACGTCAAGCCTTATTGCACCTTATCACGTGGACGTTTAAGTCTACTTTAGCTAATCTCAATCGCACGGTCCAGTGGTCTTCGTCGGTTCGTCGCTTGCGGTATTCCATAATAATCTTCAGAATTCTTTTGCAAGGAATAAATTGAAATTTTTTCCGTCCACGGTTTGGTATGCTTTACCTTATCTGTTCATGTTTTATTAACGAATACCGTTTATGCAAAGGATTTACGATATATCTATACAAATATAGCGCTAAGGTATAATCTGTTACAACAATTATTATAAGGTTTGAAAAAATTATATCAATAACGCGAAAAGTAATCATTGCTTCTTTAGTACATTTGTACATTTAGTGTGACAAATGTACTACAGACAGAGTTTATTAAAAATATAACTTAAACACTTACATTAAATTAATCGATTCCTTGTCATAGTCGTAATTATTTAACACCGCCCATTGGATCTAATGGAACAGAGTACATCATGTGTATCGTCCGTGTAATAACAATGTGAAGGCACATAAAACTTCGTGACTAATCTAATACATGGGCTTTAGTTCCTTTTCGGTGCCGTAACCTTTGGTGCGGTTGATTTACTAACCGCTGGAGTGAATAGGTACGATGCGGCGGTTTATTTCAAACGCTGCGGAAATATTGTTATAACATTGTGATGATTTATTTTAATAATATTTTAAATACTTAATCATTTTGCCAAATAAACTTAAGCTGTCTTATAAACAACCTACACTATATATTTAGAAGAGTTGTAGCTTCTTCGAGTCATATTAACTCCCGTGTGTTTGTAAGTTTGATACGACGTCATAACCACTGCACTTTAACTAATGTATCCAAATATAAATACTAACGGGTTTTCCACTCGTTCGTGGAAAAGTAATTGTCATTTTATTTAGTCGTAACAGAAATTACTAGATTAATAAAAAAATAACTAATTTGTTAAAATAAATGCTGTTATTATTAATAATTTAAATGGTTATGGTTTTAATAATATAATTAAAACAAGACATCGTACTAAGTAGTTTGCTGAAACATGACGTCATATTAATTAGCTTACATGGAGCAATAACATTAGTTTCTAAAAATATTTCCAAACTATATTTTTAATATTAAATATATATAGTCCATGTGGTCGGTGGTTTATTTAAACCATTTACTAATATGAAGCAAATTTTTTGGAAGTAACTTTATTTTAATGAAACTTCTTCTATCACAATTCCCGACAGTAGTAGCTCGCAGGAGTAGCAGGTATAAAATATGTTGATTTGATAATTCTAAAAACATTATTACAAACCGCGTTTTTTTTAAATTTTGAAGCATTTATCCAATATATTCGAAAAAAAATGTGCTGCAAAATATGTAGTTTTGTCAAGAAGTCTCCTTTCAACATGTGTTGAAAACAAGCTGACGAATAATGATTACTAACCAGCTTATTTTTCTCATTGGCTTAGCTAATATTGTTAAATTTTAACACTCACAGGTTTCTAAAAATTGCATAGTATATACTATGTATCATGTTCCAATGCTCAGAAATTATAACAATGTCTTCCTACGCTTGTACGCGGGTGCGTTTTGAAGTTATCGGAATGTATGAAATTGACGATTGAAAAGTAAGTATTCATTAGTGTATATTCCAAGTATTATCATAGTTTTTGAATTATCGTTGATCAAGCATCTCAAAATTGAGTTTCGCGCTGTTATAAAGCTCCCAATCAAACGTAAAAAGTGTCAAGTCACATTGGAAGAGATGTTATCTGTTTATGGGGGCTCTAGTGCAGGAAAACCGATGGTATACAAGTGGCACAACCGTTTAAAAAAAATTAAAAGGGCACAACCGCGCCTAAGAAATGGAAAGTGTCAGCCGGCGGGAAAGGCCATGGCGACAGTTCTGCGCGACCCAGAACAGTTTTCTTAATTGATTGTAAGGGTGTTTCTACAATCGACAACATTACCTTTCCATTTTAAATCAGTTGAAACAGGCTATCGGAGAGAAAAGAAGAGGAAAATTAACCAATGCTCTTGTTCTTGATAACAATAGCCGGGTTGCAGTCACTGCTTTGCATAAAATGGGCTTGATATCGCAGGTATTACCCACCTTCTAGTCCAGACTTTTCTTCCAACGACTTTTATCTCTTTAAAAAGAGCTTCTAGAAAAGATTTTTTCTACAGATAAAAAAGTAAATGACAAAAATTCAGTGTATTATCAGAGAAAGATTTTCTTAAGTGAAAATATTCCCAACCTAATGCTAGATATGAGGAATGAATTAGGATTACAGATGAATGTATTGAAAAAATGGTAATATTATTTCGTCCGCCAAACTAAAATCACACCCTCGTATATACTTTACAATATATATGTCGGAGAAACATCGTTTTGGCCGTAATTTTCGGACATTATGAGGACTTTGTGCGGGTATCAAGCAAACAAAACTCGATGTAGAAATTATGAGAACACTTTTATTCTGTTTCTTTAACACCACAAGCTCTATAATTTAGATTATAGCAATACGAAGCGGAGAGATGGTTTCGTGTGTTGCCATGTCGAGCGTCTGAACACAAATCAGCTTGTTCGGGCGACGCACGACTCCATCAAGGCACGCCGGAAGTCAAATAGTCGTTTTGCGCCTTTCCGTTCGTTGAAAGTTGACCGGATGCGACATATACATATTTAATGCAAACTGCTGCTCGTATTTTAATAACATACTGTTTTCTTTAGTAATTAATTTTGCATTAATGTTTTCGTTATTAATTAATTAACAAGTAATTAATTTTTTTTGTACGTGTTTTAAACCAAAGATAAAACTTCCTGTTGTCCCAATATCTATATAAAATATAAATACAAACAGTAAAAAAATTAATGTCACACATCAATTATTTAGGCATGCTCCTACACCAACATCAACGATGGTGTCGGAGTTTATTAATTATAAATAGAAATAACTATCATTCCATTAGAGAGTAGTTGGTTGGTAGAGCACTGCTGGAGAGCATTGCATTTGGACGCTCTTGCTATATTTAGCTACTGCTATAAATTCCAGTACATATTTTTAAATATACATTTATTTTTACCAGTTACAAAGGTATGAAGTTTGATAATATATGACATATTCCATAACCTTCATTGATAAAGAGTATATTAAGTACATTCGATCGAAACATCCAGCGATAGCTCGTACACACAAAACACATACTCTGAAATATTGTTACTCGTATGTTAAAATAGAAGTAGATGTTTGAGAAAACATAATTATTTTCCTTGTTATTGCAATACTTGAGCCAAGTTTGTTTGGAGGATTTTTAAAAAGCCTGTAACGCACAATAATTACAATTTAAAAACCTTTCCATTTTGAATCTCAAAGTTTAGGGACGTAAAGTTGAAACCGTCGAGAGTACGAGTTAGGAACTTGTCAATGAATGATTTCATTGTAGGCATTTCCGCTGATTTATTTAAATTTACTTGTATTTTATTCAAGTTTAGAACACGATTTTTTTTATTTACAAAAAAAACTAAACATGATACTCACTTCCAACCGAATATTTGAAATGTAAAACTCGTATTGCAAAATGGAGGATAAAGTTACCTTTTCCGGAAGCAAAGGCTTTAAAGCCCGAGAGATTACAAAACGTGACAACATACCGCACATCTAGAGATATAAGACTGATGAAAAATAAAACACTTACTGAAGCAGGATGAATCAAATGTTTTCTAGCAATTTTGAAATCCCATGACATGATTTTTTTATTTTATACTTACACTAACCGTCGGTAGAAGCTTACATAACTTGTATAGAAAGTATATCATATAGCTAACAGTTTCTAGCGTTAATAACAAAAGCCTTTATTATGACCTAGTTATGGCGTTGTATATATTCAGTGATTATAGTGTCAATTCGGCTTTAACGTATATTAGTATCAAATAAATACAGATTGTTGTAATAATCAAACAAGTCTCATTTAAAATAAATCGTATAAATTCACAATCCGCATGTGATTGATAATTAATTTATATTATTGTTTATGTTACACACAATGATCCAGTCTACATTAGGTCTGTCGACTGACTGACTGTACGTTTAATACAACATTATATAATCACATTGTAACAAACGTATAACAATGACAGTCAAACAGTAAGCGGTGCTCGTGTCTGGAGGATATTAGACTAACACTAGGCGTGTCTGTACATCACACGTTATAACTACACTATACAAATAACTAGAAATAAAGGTTCAAAAACAGAACTACATTAACAATTTCTACAACGGCTTGATATAGTTTCTTTACGCAATAAGTCTGAAGAAGGATTTGTGCAAAAACGAACGAACTATAGAAGAGGTTAATTAAAATAGAGTAACAAAGCAATATAAAGTAAATTATAATATCATGAGTCATCGAGTAGACTGATAATAAAAAACTCTATATTTAAGTATATAATTATATATAATTTTTAAGATAGTCTCGTGATCCTGTACAACAGTAGGCAGCGTCTATTCCTGTTCTTCACTGGAGGAAGTGTATCTCCTGTCAGTTATAGCGGGACGGTGTCGATAACAAAGCAGTCCGTCCATCACACCGCACGGATATTTTGAGATTTCAATTAGCTTTTAGCAGTCTAGTGTTAAATTACGAGGCACGGAAATGAGTCGCGTCGTGCAAAATTGTGTCATCGCTTCAGGAATATATTTTTAAAATAAATATTATTCGAAAAGTATACTATACCGAGAGAACTCATAACAATATTCTCTGTAAATCTTTAGATACTTTTATTCTTATAATACAATGCTGCCCAAGTATAAGAAGCAGATAAAATAATAAATGATAAGATACCTGAGAAACAGCTTATGTTGCAAGCAAGTTAATCAGTTAAACTAAATACAATTATGCAATTTTAGTAACAGCAAAATCAATATGCAAAACAAACAACACGAATATAGCCGTATTGTTATTTACCACATGATTATTTCGGCAGGCAACACCGAGGGCAAAATGTAGTTAACTTAGTATATCTTTAATATTTAACATCTATAAGGTAAACTATGTCAACAATGAGAGTCCTTCATCCAATCAAGATAAAAATGAAAACGATGATTATACTACAATATACAATTATTAAATAAAATTAAAAATACTCTTAAAAATAATTATATTTTATAATTATTATAATATCAAAATAAGTGTATTAACTTTTGTCCGTCTGACGAAAACTAATTAATAATTATCTCATGACAACCTCGTGTAGTCTCTTATAATTATAATGGTACTACTGAGAGTGACGTACAGACAATGTGTCAACAAAATATATATCAATATTATCAACTTCATAATTAATAAACTTGGTGCGTCGCTTTGTGTCGTGCAGTATTATTTAAAGTAAATTATTATTGAAAGTAACAAAAATATCTGCTTAAGGTTAAAAGTTTCACACAGCACTTCATCCAACCCTAATGTAATTTCTGCTGATACTTACTTAACTGTCCCTGCAGATGTACTTCCCAGTACAAGACTGCACGAGACCCTCCGTATATATAATATTAATAACAGATAGGCGTCTATCTCAATAGTTAATGTACTAAGACGTCAAATGTAACAAGATATTGATATCATTCTGTTGAGGGTAAAGTATCTAAATTTATATTAAAATAAAATAATACATTATCTTTAATTATACCGAAATAGCAAAGTTATCTAGTTTACCAGTATTGTATTTTTATATTGTTTGTGCGATATCGCTCTATAATAGTACAATTTAATAAAACTTTTTATTTAGGATTTCTTTGTAAAATTTTCATTACTTCATTTACTTATATGACATGACATCTTTTGAATTTTCCTCACAAATACTTCAACATTAACATCCAGATTCTATTTAATGTATAACATATTAACATGTATATAGTTCTGCAGTTCTGAAGTTTTGTAACCTTAGTAAGACTAAGTCTATGTATATAGTATATATGTATAGTCACAGAAATTCGTGAAGTCGCATAGTTTAGCTTATAATGCGTGTCTACCATGTAATACATATTTATGACTAGCCAGTGACGTCATACATAGATGAGACACTTCTTATCGCATTAATTTGCATTAAACAATCCTAGACCGTAATATGTATCGAACTAGACAGATAACATATATAACGTAATAACATTGAAAATTTAGATTTGAAATATTATATTTTAAGAGCGCTATAAACCTTTAAGCTGTCTGTTGTCTACGTCCCGTCTGCTCTATGTACCTGTGCTTTTCAATTTCATAAAAGTTAGCGTCTTTCTCACATCAAATCTGTAGGTTCCGACACAAGGAAGTCAGAGATCTGCAGTTGGTCTTGGATATGATCATTATATCGGGCATTTTTGTGTTAGAGTAATTATATTATATTTTTCTAATATATTTTTAATTATTTTTAAGCTACTCGTTGTATTTGTAGATACTCATTTCATTTTCATTCAGCGGTGAACCTCGGACTGACCTTGTCTTTATATCTAACATAATAACATAATGACACGCATAGACTACTTGTAATAGTTTTGACGGGTGGTTCATAAAATGTAACTAACAAAATATAATAAATAGAAGAACATTGATTTCTCGATTCGTCATATAAATCTATGAAAAGTCAAGTCATAGTATCGAAGAAACCGTCACCCGAATAACTTTTCTGACGATTTAGCCTACAAGCCCTTAAAACGGCTGAGTTTAAGTGTTTCGACTAGTACTAGACATCATTGGAATTAACATTACAATAAAAGAATTCATTAACATTATCATCGATGATAATTCTATTAATTGGTCAACAGTTAAATTATATATAATAAGGTGACATTGATCATATAATTATTAGGATACCTCTTGTCATTGGTTGGGTGTATTTCTTTATGAATATAAAAAATCTGTTTTTGCAAAAAGTATTTTTTGAAGTGAAACTATTTTGTAATCGTTGTGATTTGAAAGTCGATGTAACGAAAGGAGCATCACAATAAAGAAACAAACACATAAGTGTATAGGAGAGAACAAGATAAAAGACATATTACCCACTACATTTATAGTGAAGTTGTTATTTTTAAATTTACGATAGATGGCATTAATACTCCTATTCGTTAGGTGAAGTATTTTTTTAACATAATATAAACAGCTGTAGCAGAGCAAAGTAATAAATATAATAAACCTTACATTTGTACTCACACTCCTGACACTCAATATCTATCTCAATCTCTTTTATTCTACTTTATAGAAGTTTCACTTCTACCGTGTGAATTGCACACATACACAAGTTTTATTTTAAATCAGTAGTCGTTATGTTTTTTATTATTTTGTTTTCGTTTACCCTATACCGAGTTCTGTGTAATTGATTACTCTAATAATTGCATAATAAAAATATACTGTTGATATTAATTGCAACGCTTACTTTTCTGCTGTACTCGAATACACTCATGAGGTCGATATAATAACTCTAAATGTTTAATTTGTTTATTTTGCTTTATTTATATTTAACTTTCCTGCGCATTTTCCGTTCTCAACGTAAGTATTTCCTCTACTTAAAGAGATACTTAAATTTATTAGCATTTTGTTCCCTATCCTCTCCCGGTCTCTAACATAATAATTTTAAATTTGTTCTAAATTATAAAGACTGTGTTTTAGTTTTCATATCAGAAAAAATACAAATTAAAGTGTAAAGAAATTAGATAATTTACTTAATTAGTCTTATAGTTCATATAAAAAGTGACTGTAACCGCATAGTGTAGTTTATAATGAATTTATCCCATGCGGCACATCAGTATGATATCCGGCAATTGAAATCTGAATAATTTACATAAAGTTAATACACATTATGGACATAAATGTAATGAACTTTTAGAAAACGCTGTATCAGCTATTTGTTATTGGAGTGCTGTATATTAAATTAATTTAAGTCACATAACAACAGCATGAATGCGTTCGTGTTTGAAATTATCTGTTAACATGTTCAGCCATGTTAAGCTTATTTATAGAAAGAAAGCAGGAGTCGAGCTTGTCCCGAACTTGAACCAATTGAGCTATCTGATAATAAGCTAAAAGAGCAAAAATCCAGTTTCAGTTTATCGGAATGGACCTGAACCGCGCTGAATAACCGACAATTGTAATATATTGTAGATATACAAAGGAAACTGAAAAATAATTGTTACTTACTAAACGTAGCGAATTCTTGTTCCTTATGTAACATGTCATACCTGAAACAAAATATATATACATGTTAATAACAGTCATGTCAGCGATCCTAAAATAAATATGAAACCAATCTTCAATCGTAAACTTAACAAGAAAGAGAGCCGCTTACAAACTTTAACTACAAATTCTGGACTTTACAGATAAATATTACTTTACTAACGATTAAATCAATTTATATATTTATTAATCGTAGCATCCCCTAGACCGGGCGCCTCAAACGGTCGCTCGCTCGCTTTGTGGTAGCACCGACCTTGCTACAGCGCTCTATTGACAGTAATTACTTGTAGGATACTTAACTGAGAAATATTACTGAATTAGTTCGAGCTCAATTCATTTTAATGGTCAGCAAAATGGCACTCAAATTAAAATAAAGAACAACCAAAATTAATTGACGTAATGTGTTTTTGATGTATAACTTTTTTTACTCATTATTATTTTTTTACAACACTTTTATATCAGACAAAATGTCACTTATTTTTAATAATACATTAGCAAAATAATTTTAAAGGAACGTCCGCATTGGACGTAAACTTCTTCAGTTACTAAAGATTACAAATTATTTTTTATTAAGTAGATATATATCTTTAATAATAAAAACCACGAACAATAATTATAAAAACTGTAACTATAATTTTGTTTATTTCGCTGTCCTTAAAATACAACAAACAAACAAATATTTTAATTGTATATTATATAAATGTCAAAAGTAGCTTGATAAAAGTACGAGGGCTCTTAAGTGTAGGGTTAAAACAATATTTTTTAATTTTGGTAAAACAGTAACTCACTGTTTCAACCTCTTGAGCTATGAATATCCAAAAACAACTTTCTAGTGTTTGTGTTCATTATAGAAATAAGGCTTGTTTAAAACTTTAACTTTTAGCGGTTCAGAATGTATGCTATATTTAACTCAGTCAGTATAACACATATGTACAATATAAATAAATGATATAAGTAATTATATCCACAGAGTGGGTAAAAACTAAATGATGAAGAGTTATGTTCGTTAAACAAACGTAAAATTTAGTATAATTTTGCATTCCTTCCTATTGTTTTTTAGCTCTGATGTATATACTGTATTTATTATTATTATATTTGATTCAATAACTACAAACTGACTTATTAGACGTTTTATGAGCAATAAATTATCATCTTTGCAAAAGTAGGTACGTTTACATTATTACTCAAATCCTCAAAAAACGGCTGACTTGATTGTAAGACAATTTACATTTTTTCAATATAACAATGACTTCAAGCGCATTTAATATACTTCTCATTACACGTTGTTATGGGTGAGAATCAGAATATCTCCACAGAGACCTAACCTATCTTATGTAACTACTATTAATAGTACTTTGTACTTCGATGACCTATAGTAACAATATATCACATAAATTACTTAAAATAAATTTTGTTACAAGGCCAGGTCTAAAATATCAAAAGATTTATGATTAAATTCTGAAGGAATAACTATTTTAATCTTATTGTCTACAAAATGTATCTCATTTACTGCAGGCTATATTCCCTAAAGCAAAATTTTCGCAAAGGTCAGGAAATATATTTAACGACGCCGGCAAAACAAATTCTCCACTGTCAGCCAACAAGAGGGTGAGTTACTCAAAGAACTCAGGAGCGACTGTCACACAATAAGCGTCTTCAATTCACATTCAACCTTCGAGATTATTCCGTCTTTTATTTTCGTCGCCTCGTGTGAGTGATGTCAAAATGGGATATAATTTAATTTTAGTTAAAACATATTATGGTTACAACTTTTGGATATCGAAACACGGTAGTATATTTTGTTGGCATAATAAAAACACGTCCATTGTTGTGGAACAACGGTATGCTGTGACACATATTGTTATAGGAAATAATAAAGATTTTTTTAATGAGCTATCATATGTATTTTAATGACATTAGATTAGGAAAAATTTAATCAATATCTCATAGCTCGAAGGCAGTTTATTCGTAAAGCAAAATATATAATAATATTTCTTGAGTTGAGTTGAGTTGAGTTTCAGCAATTTCATAATTTAAATCATTCACGAGCTAACAGGTTTATAATATTAAGATAATTATAAATAAGGATGGAACTCCATTGTTTATTAGATCATTATGTGGAAATGTAAAACACCCTTTTGAAATGAGCTTATTCTACTCCTTATCTGACTTAACATATTCTTAATCCTCACGAATCCATAATAATAAATTTATTATGGATTCGTAAGTCAGAAATGAAGTGAACTTTAGTATATTTTATGTACTTGTAAGTTTGGTTGTAAATTATGAAGGAGGCACGCGAGACAATCGTTAAGTTTTCTTTTGCAGGAACCCTCCACTACTAATATTGATGTATATTGAAAAAGATTTTAAACTAATTATTATGCATGATAAATTCACAATGTAACAGCGCTAATTTTGCAATTAATTTTATTTTCATTTAAATTGATTCATATAATTATAAACTTATGGAAATTTTAATGTCATGAATTGAAAACATTATTTTTATTTTGATGCTGTTAGTTCTAAACGTTGAATAGACAACTTTTGTTCAATAATCAACATTTTTAAACTTTAACTGAACTTATCTTCACAGAACTCGTACAATTTTATATGAGTTATATTATAATGAAAATGAAATATCAAACTTGGACTCCATTAGGATGTGCAACACTAAGTAATATCGGGTGTCCTGCATAAAAAATATTTCATAATATTTTTAGCAAAGTGACATTATATTTACTAATGTCTATTACCATCGAGGGACGGCGCAGCCGGCCTTGTTGTTTTTGACGGAGACGCAGATATCTCAACCTAGCGACACAGCGTACCTATCATACCCCGGGTATAAACTAGAACATTTTATACCACATGCCGGGGTATCTGTGTTCATAAGCGAGGATATCTGCTACAGTCGCCTTCAGGTTTTTGAAGGTCGGGACCTGTCTGTACTCTGGCTGCGCGTGGACATAGGCGACCATATCAGAGTCTACGCGTATCTCTACAGGTCCCATAGTGGTAATACAGAAACGGATCAACTCTTGGGCCATATCCAGGCAAAGATTGAAGATCTGCTTTCACAGACCCCCTCCGCCAATGTCGTAATCCTCGGGGATAACAATGCACAATATACCGATTGGCTAGAGTCACGTGCCACCGATTTCTCGGGGAGATCTCTGTTTAACTTTGTCCTGGCAAATAGTCTGTGCCATTTGGTCAAGACGCACACTCGTCTACCCGACGTGGACAGCCACACGCCCTCTTTGTTGGATCTTCTGTTAACTGCACATCCCGGAAAGTACCAGGTCACTGTTGAGGCTCCCTTAGGGTCCTCTGATAATAGCTTGGTACGGAGTGTAGTGCCCATTCAACGTGCGACTCGCACAAGACCTGCAATTCGACGCGTTTGGCACTACAAGTAAACGTAGCGAATTCTTGTTCCTTATGTAACATGTCATACCTGAAACAAAATATATATACATGTTAATAACAGTCATGTCAGCGATCCTAAAATAAATATGAAACCAATCTTCAATCGTAAACTTAACAAGAAAGAGAGCCGCTTACAAACTTTAACTACAAATTCTGGACTTTACAGATAAATATTACTTTACTAACGATTAAATCAATTTATATATTTATTAATCGTAGCATCCCCTAGACCGGGCGCCTCAAACGGTCGCTCGCTCGCTTTGTGGTAGCACCGACCTTGCTACAGCGCTCTATTGACAGTAATTACTTGTAGGATACTTAACTGAGAAATATTACTGAATTAGTTCGAGCTCAATTCATTTTAATGGTCAGCAAAATGGCACTCAAATTAAAATAAAGAACAACCAAAATTAATTGACGTAATGTGTTTTTGATGTATAACTTTTTTTACTCATTATTATTTTTTTACAACACTTTTATATCAGACAAAATGTCACTTATTTTTAATAATACATTAGCAAAATAATTTTAAAGGAACGTCCGCATTGGACGTAAACTTCTTCAGTTACTAAAGATTACAAATTATTTTTTATTAAGTAGATATATATCTTTAATAATAAAAACCACGAACAATAATTATAAAAACTGTAACTATAATTTTGTTTATTTCGCTGTCCTTAAAATACAACAAACAAACAAATATTTTAATTGTATATTATATAAATGTCAAAAGTAGCTTGATAAAAGTACGAGGGCTCTTAAGTGTAGGGTTAAAACAATATTTTTTAATTTTGGTAAAACAGTAACTCACTGTTTCAACCTCTTGAGCTATGAATATCCAAAAACAACTTTCTAGTGTTTGTGTTCATTATAGAAATAAGGCTTGTTTAAAACTTTAACTTTTAGCGGTTCAGAATGTATGCTATATTTAACTCAGTCAGTATAACACATATGTACAATATAAATAAATGATATAAGTAATTATATCCACAGAGTGGGTAAAAACTAAATGATGAAGAGTTATGTTCGTTAAACAAACGTAAAATTTAGTATAATTTTGCATTCCTTCCTATTGTTTTTTAGCTCTGATGTATATACTGTATTTATTATTATTATATTTGATTCAATAACTACAAACTGACTTATTAGACGTTTTATGAGCAATAAATTATCATCTTTGCAAAAGTAGGTACGTTTACATTATTACTCAAATCCTCAAAAAACGGCTGACTTGATTGTAAGACAATTTACATTTTTTCAATATAACAATGACTTCAAGCGCATTTAATATACTTCTCATTACACGTTGTTATGGGTGAGAATCAGAATATCTCCACAGAGACCTAACCTATCTTATGTAACTACTATTAATAGTACTTTGTACTTCGATGACCTATAGTAACAATATATCACATAAATTACTTAAAATAAATTTTGTTACAAGGCCAGGTCTAAAATTTCAAAAGATTTATGATTAAATTCTGAAGGAATAACTATTTTAATCTTATTGTCTACAAAATGTATCTCATTTACTGCAGGCTATATTCCCTAAAGCAAAATTTTCGCAAAGGTCAGGAAATATATTTAACGACGCCGGCAAAACAAATTCTCCACTGTCAGCCAACAAGAGGGTGAGTTACTCAAAGAACTCAGGAGCGACTGTCACACAATAAGCGTCTTCAATTCACATTCAACCTTCGAGATTATTCCGTCTTTTATTTTCGTCGCCTCGTGTGAGTGATGTCAAAATGGGATATAATTTAATTTTAGTTAAAACATATTATGGTTACAACTTTTGGATATCGAAACACGGTAGTATATTTTGTTGGCATAATAAAAACACGTCCATTGTTGTGGAACAACGGTATGCTGTGACACATATTGTTATAGGAAATAATAAAGATTTTTTTAATGAGCTATCATATGTATTTTAATGACATTAGATTAGGAAAAATTTAATCAATATCTCATAGCTCGAAGGCAGTTTATTCGTAAAGCAAAATATATAATAATATTTCTTGAGTTGAGTTGAGTTGAGTTTCAGCAATTTCATAATTTAAATCATTCACGAGCTAACAGGTTTATAATATTAAGATAATTATAAATAAGGATGGAACTCCATTGTTTATTAGATCATTATGTGGAAATGTAAAACACCCTTTTGAAATGAGCTTATTCTACTCCTTATCTGACTTAACATATTCTTAATCCTCACGAATCCATAATAATAAATTTATTATGGATTCGTAAGTCAGAAATGAAGTGAACTTTAGTATATTTTATGTACTTGTAAGTTTGGTTGTAAATTATGAAGGAGGCACGCGAGACAATCGTTAAGTTTTCTTTTGCAGGAACCCTCCACTACTAATATTGATGTATATTGAAAAAGATTTTAAACTAATTATTATGCATGATAAATTCACAATGTAACAGCGCTAATTTTGCAATTAATTTTATTTTCATTTAAATTGATTCATATAATTATAAACTTATGGAAATTTTAATGTCATGAATTGAAAACATTATTTTTATTTTGATGCTGTTAGTTCTAAACGTTGAATAGACAACTTTTGTTCAATAATCAACATTTTTAAACTTTAACTGAACTTATCTTCACAGAACTCGTACAATTTTATATGAGTTATATTATAATGAAAATGAAATATCAAACTTGGACTCCATTAGGATGTGCAACACTAAGTAATATCGGGTGTCCTGCATAAAAAATATTTCATAATATTTTTAGCAAAGTGACATTATATTTACTAATGTCTATTACCATCGAGGGACGGCGCAGCCGGCCTTGTTGTTTTTGACGGAGACGCAGATATCTCAACCTAGCGACACAGCGTACCTATCATACCCCGGGTATAAACTAGAACATTTTATACCACATGCCGGGGTATCTGTGTTCATAAGCGAGGATATCTGCTACAGTCGCCTTCAGGTTTTTGAAGGTCGGGACCTGTCTGTACTCTGGCTGCGCGTGGACATAGGCGACCATATCAGAGTCTACGCGTATCTCTACAGGTCCCATAGTGGTAATACAGAAACGGATCAACTCTTGGGCCATATCCAGGCAAAGATTGAAGATCTGCTTTCACAGACCCCCTCCGCCAATGTCGTAATCCTCGGGGATAACAATGCACAATATACCGATTGGCTAGAGTCACGTGCCACCGATTTCTCGGGGAGATCTCTGTTTAACTTTGTCCTGGCAAATAGTCTGTGCCATTTGGTCAAGACGCACACTCGTCTACCCGACGTGGACAGCCACACGCCCTCTTTGTTGGATCTTCTGTTAACTGCACATCCCGGAAAGTACCAGGTCACTGTTGAGGCTCCCTTAGGGTCCTCTGATAATAGCTTGGTACGGAGTGTAGTGCCCATTCAACGTGCGACTCGCACAAGACCTGCAATTCGACGCGTTTGGCACTACAAGTCAGCAGATTGGGATGGAATGCGGTCCTTTTTTGCATCCTACCCATAGGGGCCGATTTGTTTCCATTCCAATGATTCTTGTGACTGCGCTGCGGCTGTAGCTGATGTGATACTTCAGGGCATGGAATTATTTGTACCAAGCTCTGTGGTACCACTTGGTGGCAGATCGCGGCCTAAGTTTGATGCGTCTGTCAGGGCTGCAGCAACTGGCAAAAGGCAGGCTTATTAAGCTTGGGCTAATGCGTTAACCATAAAGGATCGGAACTCTGGAGTTCTGAAGTGTAAATATAATCGTGCCTCCAGATTCTTCAAACGGAAAATTGCTAGAGCAAAGTTCAAGCATGTCGTCAAAATTGGGGATCTGCTGGCAAAGAACCCGCCTGGCACGCGCAAGTTCTGGGCGCTGTCTTAAGCCACACTGGGAAACTTTTGTCAGCCATCCCTACCACCATTGCAACTGGGAACCACTCTCTGGCCCATACGGCAAAAGAGAAAGCCGATCTCTTGGGCACTCTTTTTGCCTTAAACTCGACTTTGGACGACCAGGGGAAGACACAGCTTGTCATCCCGCGGTGTCAAAGCTTAATGCCGGAAATAGTTTTTCGTCAAAAACTCATCCGAAAAGCCCTCCTTTCCTTGGAAGTTCATAGGTCGAGTGGGCCAGATGGTATCTCTCTAGTTGTGCTACGAACATGTGCCCCTGAGTTGACACCTGTGCTAACGTGTCTATTTCGGTACTCCTACTTTAAAGGCGTAGTCCCGGTCTCATGAAAGCGTGCCCTTGTCCATCCGATCCCTAAAAAAGATGATAGCTCGGACCCAGTAACTACAGACCTATCGCCATTACCTCTCTTCTCTCCAAAGTAATGGAGAGCATTATCAACAAACATCTCCTAACCTACTTCGAGGATCACCAATTGGTCAATGACAATTGTTGGTCAGTTGCGCCATGGTTGATTGGCTGGTGATCTTCTGTTATATCTTACGCACTATTGGACAGTTGTTATTGAAAGCAAGGGAGAGGGTCTGGCAGTTAGTCTGGATATGGCGAAAGCCTTCGATCGTGTATGGCACAAGGGGCTTCTTGCGAAGCTACCTTCCCATGGGCTTCCCGAGAGTTTATGCAAGTGAATTACCAGCTTCCTCCCGGGGCGGAGCATACAGATCGTTATCGACAGTTTCTGCTCGCACCCCAAGCCCGTGAACGCTGGTGTACCCCAAGGCTGCGTGCTATCCCCAACTCTGTTCTCGGATGACAGCACTGGGGATGCGGTATATTCCAGTCGTGCAGGTCTCTATCGGGAAAACGTCGACTAGTGCCGAAAGAAACTTCCTAGGGGGATGATCTCTCAGTGGGGTGAACCGAACCACGTTCATTTCAATCCCGAGAAGACACAAGTTTGCGCGTTTACCAATTAGAAAACCCTATTTGTCGTATAACCGCTCTTCGAGAGCACTCCCCTCATTGCCTCGCCAAGTATCAGAATACTCGATATTTCGAGCGATTGCCAGTTTCGTGGTCATCTGGAAAACAAGGGCCAGTTGGCGTCGAAGAAATTGGGAGTGATCAATAGAGCGAGGCAGTATTTCAAAACTGGTCAAAGACTTGCGCTCTATATGGCGCAGGTCCGGCCACATATGGAGTATTGTTCTCATCTCTGGTCCGGATCACCCCAATATCAGCGTCTGCGCTTTGATCGTGTACAACGGAAAGCCGTATTGTCGAGGACCCGGTGCTCTGCTGGACTCTTAGGCATTGCGAAGAGACGTGGCTTCTTTGTGCTTCTTCTACCGCATTTACAACGGGGAGTGTTACGAAGAACTATTCGATCTGATGCCTGCCGCCGCATTTCATCACCGCACAGAGCGCCAGCGACTCCTTTACCATCCCTACCACCTGGATGCGTGGCGATCCTCCACTGTGCAGTTCTCAAGGGCCTTTTTTCCACGTTCCACTCGCTTGTGGAACGAACTTCCTTCGGCCGCATTTCCAGATCGGTACGACATGGGTACCTTCAAAAAAGGCGTTTACTCCCACCTTCAAGGCCGGAAACGCTCTTGTGAATCCTCGGATGTTGCAAAAGTTCATCGGCGGCGGTGATCACGTCCATCTGTGACCCGCCATCTCGTTTGCCCTCCTCTTAAATAAAAAAATAAAAATAAAAACATAATAATATTGATATAACAGATATGCGAAAAGATTGCATGATATTCACCATGTAACAGCACTAATTTTGCAATTAATTTAATTTCCATTAATATTTATTGATATAAACTTATGTAAATTATCATGACATCATTTAAAAAGTTTATTTTTATTTGATGTTATTAATTTTAAAGTGTTATACAAGTATTTTGACATATTTTCCTATAAAATAAAATCTGCTAATGCAGTATATTATCCTTATCTAAAACAGCATTTTAAGCTTCTTGGGGAATCTCAAAATCGTACTCTTCGCTTCGTAAATAAACTTCGCCTAGAAATTTCGATCGCTTATTAGCGATAGGGTGTGTCGCCTTTTTGTATAACCAAATTATTGTGTTTTCTTTTTGTAACGTGAATATTAAAAATATTTGTCTTTCTTGTGCGCAATAAAATGTATTTATTATATTATAATATTATAAAGGTATGCCTTTTATAAAATTACAATATAAAAAAGAGATTTGGTAAAGAATTTTTGATTTGCAAATAAAATGGACTAGGAACATTTAGTTCAAATACAGTTATCTGACGTTTAGTGCAGACTCGTTAAACTGAACGTCTTGTTCGATCAAATCTATTCATTTTTCTCAGAGGAGTTCAACATTTTATTGGATGATTTACGCTCCGTGGATTTGTAAAATTAATGCACCAATGAACAACCAGGATCAAAGTGACGTCACAAGAACTTCGTAAATTTAAATCTATTGAATCAATTCTAGTACAGATGTAATTTAAATTTTTTTTAAAGAGGCTTAGGCTATAACTGTTTATTTTTTGTAATATTTAGTTAGCACTATGTTTTGATCAGACTTCTGAGATTGCTTTTGCAGATCACATGTAGCAGCCTTTTTGATGGTAAACGTGTGAAACAGGTTTTTGGTTATGTTGTCGGGTTTATTAATAAAAAATAATAATATTACATTCTACTATTGTTTTTAGGTCACTTGACATTTATAAAACCCGATGACATAAGATCATCTGCTGGCTTTGTTTAAGAACTTTCATTGTACAAGATCCAAATGTGTTTCGGAGCACTAACTTTATTTCTTGTTTCTAACAACTAACTATTTAGATAGCTGTAAAGTCTAATGTTACTACGTTGAACTGAAAGATAAATTAATGCAATTTACCTGGCAACGAACAAATATACTATTAGTTTTTGTTTTTAGATCATTTGTAATACACATTCTTAAATAAATTCAAAGTACAAACTCGTAACGACTCTTAAAAGTTAAATTTTAAAAAACTAATCCAAAGGCAATTCGAACGATTGAGCTTCAACTTGATGACTTGCTATGCCAACAAAAAATGAAAAAAAAACAACTTTTAGTGTTATAAATTAATTACTAAAATCAGAATTTTTCTCTGACCTTATCACTGGTAAAAGTAAGACTGGTGATCAATACTTGTGTTTTAAATATGTCCTCAAACGAAATCTATTCTCGTGCAACATCCTGTGGAAAGTTGAGAGAATATCTACTTACAGAAACCGACTGACGCAAATTGATTCATGACAGTTGTCCAGTTTTTGAAACGACGGTCTTAACTATCTCCACACTATTCTGTACCCTAAATAAACAAGCAATAACTATAAATTTTTGCATATTTTTTATTTACGAGGGTCAAACTGAAAGTTCTTAGAAAATCAAAAACTAAGCATTCTAGCAAGTTATTAGTTTTATTGTAACTTTTCAAAATAGCGTCCATTTACATCAATACATCGCTGCATTCGATGGAACCATTGAGAATAGCACCTTGCCTACTCGGCCTTAGGGGTCTCTTCGACGGCGTTTTGAAACGCAGACACTGCTTCTTCGGCGTCTATAAAACGTTTTCCTCGAAGTTTTTCTTTTATTTTCGGAAATAAATAAAAATCGCAGGGTGCGAGGTCGGGGCTATACGGCGGGTGACCCAGTAATTCCACGTCTGAAGTCACCAAATAGTCTATCGTTTGCCTGGCGGTGTGCGACGACGCATTGTCGTGATGAAGGAGGATCCTGCTGCAAGGTCGTTTCTCTCGAACTTTTCCCAAGACAAGTGGCATACAATTGTTAGTATACCACTCTGCATTAACCGTTTTCTGATCCTCTAAGACTACTGTCGCGTAATGACCTGTCTTTCCGAAGAACGAGGCCACCATCTTTTTTCCAACACTTCGACCTCTCTTCACTTTAGTTGGCAACTCTTCGGAAGGAAACACCCACTGAGCAGACTGTCTTTTGGTTTCCGGATCATAACAGTAAATTCAGCTTTCGTTACCCGTTAGTATGTCGAACACAGCATTTGAGTCACCTCCGTTAAATTTTTGGATCATTTCTCGGCACCAATCAACACGGCGGAGTTTTTGTGCCTCCGTCAAATTATGCGGTATCCAGCGGGCACAAAGCTTCCTGACCGCTAAATGTTCATGGAGGATTTTGTGCACTTGACTCATACCTATGCCTAGACTTGTCCGAATCTGCTGATAGGTCACTCTTTTGTCAGTCTCTATCATACGCCGCACAACACTGATGTTATCTTCAGTCGTCGCTGTAGAAGGCCGTCCCTCACGCAAATCATCGGTGAGATTAATTCGACCACGTTTGAATTCATTAAACCAGTTGTAAGCTGTGGCACGAGATGGGGCTTCATCGTGAAAAGCCAATCGAAGTCTATCATAACTTTCTTGTTGACTTAAATGACATCGAAAGTCATAAAAAATCATTGCACGAAAATTTTCTCGGCTTAAATTCATTCTGACGTGCACAGACAATTTTCAATTTGCCGCCAAATCGTAAAACAAATGACAAATGAATGAAATGTACACTCAATAATATTGGTAAAGAGTTCTATTTTCAAAATTTAAACTATTTTTTTTAATATAATGCTTTTAAGTGGCCAGTTCTAAAAACTTTCAGTTTGGCCCTCGTATATATTGCTTTTATATTTATTTATTTGATAAACGTTCGATATAAACATGATTCCTTGCCGAGGTTGCAAATCGGAAAACACAAAACTGTTTAAGTTAAAAGTAATGACAACTAATTTGATCTACCATCATTCTCTTACCAACACATAAGATAAAGCTTAAGTACATTCTCATTGAAAATATAAAAACAGTTATCTCACACTTCATTTTTGCAGATTGACTAAAATTATGTTAACTTTTTTTTCCAGTATTTTATTTGAGAATATGATTTAAAAAAAACACTTTTATCAAGTGCCACATTCATCTATTCTATAAATAATTCTTATCAAGATTACAATATTATACACTCTTAGGGTAGATTTAATGAAAAATTCATATGAGCGTTCGATACTGCCATGTAAATGTAAAAATGAAAATGTAAATTCTGGTTAAGCATGTTTATTTTTCTAATGTCCCAACATCACCAACTCTCAAAAATATCCTAATGTTAAATTAATTGTTAAGTTTTAAATAAAACGTTGATTATTTTCATTATTAACTCCGCTGTACAGAAGAATATTAGGAATTTTGGGTTCAAAGCTGGAGACTAATTTGGTTTATGTAATCTTAGCTCACTTAATTAATATTGAAAATGACAAGAACGTTGAAGGTGTTCGATTAAAACATTATTTATTTATAATTTAATTGATTTAAGATATTTTAATGTTTACTAAAATCTAAAAGATCATATTAATGAGTTGGGACGCCTAATAAGACTAATACAATAAATATTCAAATTACGTAACCAATCTAAACCGTCCTAATCAGTGATTAACTCCATATTCAACGGATTCGTCTTCTGCTGTCTCATTTATTATGGACATGTTAAGCCGGGTCCGGGCAGCTTCAAACTCCGTCATCAAACCTTTCTCCGTTTCCTGTCAGTGTCCCAATTATCCCAATTGTAGGTAATTTACATGAACGCATTTGCATTTTACCAATTGTATGTGTTTGTGATCAATGGAGGTGTTGTATACTGTGCTACTGCGTGTTGACCACTGCGCTTTGACAGATTGCACATTCACGTTTTTACGGCACTTTTACTGCTAACTGAAAGACGGCCTCTTTATCTCGAAGCGGACACAAATATACATTGTGTACCAAATTCAAGCTTAGAGCCGGTCTAAGGGAAGTTCTTTAAAGTTTTATTTAAATGAAAACCACGTTTCCGACATCCATCACATCAATGGAAACTACTATCGGAACCGATTCACACTGATTAAATAAAAAGGATGATTCCTGTTTTTAGCTTGTTATTATTCATTTGAATTCTATTCGTTTCAAAATTATTCCAAAGTATTTCTTCATTAAAGAGCTACCAATTTAAATATAAAATAAAACTGCTTTACAACTGCACGTTGTATTAATTAAAACATACGGAAAGAAATAACTCGTACTGGTACAATAAACTAAATCTTAATCAAATAAAATCTTCTGTGTGTTTTAATAGTTTTTACAAAATGGATGAAATATCGTATTCCCGTTCCAGACTTATCAGAGATCCTGTTACATTTGAAATGCCGACAGTAGCCTTTGTAAATAATAGCTGTACCCAATGTCCAGGTCGTATTTGGGCCGTAATGGTGGAGCGTAGGTTTGTATGGCTTAAGGTAAATAAATACAAAATTATTATTTAATCCGGTAATTTGATTTCAAAAGTAACGAACCTATTATTATTCTAAACATTAATATTTCTCGTTCCTAATATATAAAATTACATAAAATATATGACATGACAGTTAATCGCATTTCGTATTCCCCGCGGATGCAAGTCCTCGAGATAAAATGTTACCTTTCCCGAGAGATAAAACGTTTACTTTATCAATAGCTGCCTCTTGTTATCAACTTTGCATGCTCGTTTAAAAATAGTTAACGTACTAACTAAATAACAAGGACAAGAGTGTTTTTATTTATCACAAGGTCCATTAATATTAACAAACTTACGATATACAAATTGTAACAAATTAAGTAATCATTTATCATTTCTGATATATCACTTTTAAAATCTGTTTAAATTGTACATTATGAGTAATTTACTGCTAATTATGTAAAAGCAGTTCAATCAATAAGAATCTAAAGGTTAAATAGCAAAAGTATTTACGCCGGCGCCTGCGTCAAAGGATTATAAGCAATTAAAACATTCCTGTACACGTCAAGCCTTATTGCACCTTATCACGTGGACGTTTAAGTCTACTTTAGCTAATCTCAATCGCACGGTCCAGTGGTCTCCGTCGGTTCGTCGCTTGCGGTATTCCATAATAATCTTCAGAATTCTTTTGCAAGGAATAAACTGAATTTTTATCTGTCCACGGTTTGGTATGCTTTACCTTATCTGTTCATGTTTTATTAACCAATGTAATAACAATATGAACTCACATGAAACTTCGTGACTAATCTAATAGATGGGCTTTAGTTCCTTTTCGTCGCCGTAACATTTGGTGCGGTTGATTTACTAACCGCTGGAGTGAATACGATGCGGCGGTTTATTTCAAAACGCTGCACAGTATTTCGCCTAGAACATGCTAGGTGGACAATATTCATGTTATCATTTCCAGGTAATCTTAATTACAAAACGTAAACAACATCCCTAAACTCCAATTCCGAGAATCTGTTGTTTGTCACATGTTTAACTGATGAGTCATAGGGGTCAGAAGGCAGGTAATGAGTTCAATGCAACCTTTCCAATCAATCAGTTGCAATTTAGCGACACTTTCGTGCACGTCTCATAGTGGATTATAGTAATATTGTGAGTGTTTGTGATGGATATTAATACTGAGGGTAAGTCCTATTTTTTAATAAGTATTTATTTAAAACAAAATCTATTGAAATGTATTTTTAGTGTAATTTTAACATACATTACATATTTTAGAGTATATTTTTTCAAAAAAAAAACTTTGACAGAGCTAAATTTACAGCCATTCACCTCTATCCGGGCTAATTCTTAGATATATTATAGGAATAACTTTATTCTATATAAAAATACACATATCATTTAGCACACTTGAGTACAACATGTTTTTTTCTTTTTTTTTCAGAACACGTTTACTCCATTTCAAGGATAGACTTTTTCGAAGAATGGTTGAAACACACGAAGAATGAAAAAAAAATCGCGTGTATATGTCTACCTTTCTTCAAAATTTCACTTTGGTGACATTACTGAAAGTAGCCGAAAAGAAATAAATTTGAAAATATCCAACTTTTCAAATAAGATTGGTACCAAATGGTTGGCTTCAGGAAAGTCGAAGGAGCGTTTTTTAATTAAAAACAAGACGTGGCTGGATGAAGCAGACATACAGTTCACCGCGAGTTCTTCTGCGTCACAACCTTCGACATCGAGTGGGGCTGTGACTCCTGCAGGAAGACCTCGCAAAGATTTCGAAGAATCATCGTTTAAGACGAAGAAACGTCGCGTTGTGGATCTCGTAGAATCGCGAAGTGTCAGTGAATTAGTGACTGCTGCCGAAATTGCTGTGCGTTCAACAGGCCAAAGAAAAATTGCCAACGTGATTAGAGACATTAGTGAGAACCCAGATAATATTAAGAAGTCTAAAAATACCAGTTCTGTTATTCCTAGGCAGTTAAGTAGTGACGAAGCCTTAGCTTACTATATAGATTCTAAATCAACAACGCATGCATACAAACAAACAAGAAAGTGGTCCATGAAGGCAGGACATAATGTATTTCCGTCATATTTTAGTTTAAGAAAGTCCAAACAGGCCTGTCACTCTGCAGAGGAGCACATTGCTTTAACAGAAACTCGTGCTGAAATAAATTTGCAAGCCTTATTAAATAAAACAGTGGAACGTCTAATATTAGCACAGAATGAAGTTATCAGCAGTGTCCTCCCAACAAGTTCATCGTTTACACTTGTTACTAACAATGGAGATGTGATGGAAGTTCTGGGCACAGCACATACAAACAGAGATTTGAAAACACTGAAGATACGGACTAGTTTCTTTTTGTATTTTCTTTGGTTCCCCTTAAGTTATATGATGGGTCCAAAATTATTTGGCAAAATCCTCGGCCTTCATCAACAATGTATTGTCGCCCAATCAAATTTATATTTGCTAAGGAAACGAACCACTTCACGTTAGCGGAGACAAACAGATTGTTGGAAGAAGTTAAAGATCTTCTTCCAACACTTATCAAATTTGATGATTCTCAAATCTCTGTGAAACACGAACTTTTACTGACAATGACAGACGGAAAAGTATGCAACGCATTAACAGAAACTCGTTCATCTCAAAAGTGTTTCATCTGTGGCGCCACCCCCAAAACAATGAACGATGATCCCGCGAAGTTCAACAGCAATCAAGAACATTTTGGCTTTGGTTTATCTACACTTCATGCTTGGATTCGTTGCTTTGAATGCCTTTTACATATCAGCTACAAGTTGAATATAAAGAAATGGCAGGCTAGAAGCGACGAAGACAAAGCAGATATCAAAGTTCGTTACGAAGAAATCAAGTTGAAATTTAAGAACGAGATGGGGCTTATTGTTGATAAACCAAAGCCAGGATTTGGTTCTTCAAATGATGGAAACACAGCCCGTCGCTTTTTTAAGAATGCTGAGATGAGTGCTCACATCACAGGGTTAGATGTTACAATTATCAAACAATTTGATGTTATTTTGAGGACATTGTCTTCTGGATTCGAAATAAACTTAGCGGAATTCAATAAATTTTGTCTCGAAACCAGAAGACATTATCTTAGTCTCTATTCGTGGTACTGTATGCCTGCTACTGTACATAAAATATTAATTCACAGTACAGAGGTCATCAAAGCAGCGTTGCTTCCGATTGGGCAGCTTTCCGAAGAGGCTCAGGAAGCACGTAACAAAGATTGCCGCAGATTTAGGGAGTACAACACCCGCAAGTGCTCGCGTGTTGCCACGAATAGAGACTTACTGTCTATGTTAGTTATAACATCTGATCCTTTGATCAATAACCTTCGAGAGATTCCCCGAAAAAAACCGGAAAAAATATGTACAGAAGTTTTAAAGTTAATTGTAAGCCCTAGCATAGTAGAATCAAGGCCGGAATCGTCATCATATTGTCGCACAATGCCACAAAATGATGAAGATTACACTATAAAAGATTCATCAGAAGACTCTGATGATGATTATTAGGTTAATTTAGTATTTTTAATTTTATTTTTGTTGTTTGTATAATATTTTTGAATATATTTTCTGTTTTTATACCAATTTTTCGTTTTTTATTACAAAAACATGATTACCTATATGTAAAATAGTAAAGGCCTTGTTATATAACATAAAATAATTTTGTCCACCTAGCATGTTCTACACGAAACACTGTGCGCTGCGGGAATATTGTTACAACATTGTGATGAGTTAATTAGATATTTTTATTTTAATAAGACATTTTAAATACTAAATCATTTTACGAAATAAACTTAAGCTGTCTTATAAACAACCTACACTATATATTTAGAATAATTGTAGCTTCTTCGAGACATATTAACTCCCGTGAATTTCTAAGCTTGATTCGACGTCATAACCACTGCACATTAACTAATGTATCCAAATATAAATACTAACGGGTTTTCCGCTCGTTCGTGGACAAATAATGTTCCTTTTATTCAGTCGTGACAGAACTTACTGGACTAATTAAAAATAACTAATTTGTTAATTAATTACTGTGTAAATGCTTTTTTTCTTCCTATACATAATGTATTTTTTGTTATTTCTAAAGATTTTAATTTTAAATTGTACAGAATTAAATACAAGACATTGTACAACGTATTTGGCTGAGAAACATTACGTTATATTAAATAGCATAAATAGAACGACGTGTAGAATAGTTAAGATATAGTCCTCATTTTTATTTTAAATACTTATAGTCCAGGTTCAAAAAACAATTTAGTACTCAAGATAATTTTCTGCGAATAGTTTCATTTTGATCAGTCGTCTTCTTTTCTGGTAACAATTCTCGATAGTCGTAGCTAATAGGGGTATAAAACATGTTAATTTAACAATTGTCAAAGATATATTACTAACGGCGTTTCTTTGGTTCAGCTTCTAAACAATTATCTAATTTATTCGAGAGAATATTTATTCTCCAAAATGTATGATTCTATCAAAAGTCAGCCGTATATTCTTTTACTAATTGCATGGTACTACCTATGCTTAGAAATTGTCAATACCACAAAAAGCAGCAGTTACAGAGCAGTTGGCTGTCAGAGAGAAGAAAGACGAAAATTAACCAAAAGTGTCGTGCGACACCAGGAGCTCCTGCTCATATGTGTCGATTTGCATTTATTGATTTGTATAAGACCTAATAGTCCAGGCTTCGCTCCCGACTTATATCTCTTTCCAAATCTCTGGGCGTCGAAGAAAGATATTTTCTACCAATAAAGAAGTAAGGGATGCAATTTCAGCGCATTTTTTATATAAAGATAATTCATTTTTTTAAGAAAGTATTTACTAGTTAATTCATAGATCTAAGAAATGTATTAGTATTGTAGATGAATGTATTGAAAAAGGAAAATAATAGTAATATTATTTCAACGTCTTGTATTTTTTTCCTAGAACTTAAAAACGCACTCACGCATATAAATATTTATTTACATACACGAGGCTTCTCAGCATTTCATGGATTCACGTTGCACCGTGGGTGCCTCGCTCATCGCGTTGCAAGAAGAGGAGCGCAAACAATGCCTGGGACTTGCGACTTGTTTAAGGGGCCCCTTTACTATGCGCATACGCGCTCACCTTCACCGTTTACGCTCCTCTCCTTACCTGACCAAATATCGTAAGAACCTACTAAAGCCGCCCTTGAAATACGTTCCAGAAATGAACTGATGATCGTTCTAGAAAGACCGAGGTCCTTAAATAAGTTGTAGACAGATTTTGCTGTTATACCTCTCCCTCCTACCTCTACAGCGTACAAATTAACTATAAATTTATTCCTGATCAGTTCGTAACATAGTTCGTAATAATTGTTAAGCTGAAATGTATGATCTTTGGGTATGTTTGTTTCCCAGGGTACAGTAAGCTCCAAAAGTATAACGCGCATTAGTTGTTTTGAGTACAGGAATTAGTCCGGCCTAGATGACGAAACACAAACATCCCCGGGGATTTTGTATTGCCTTTCATACGAGTCCATCATGAGAGTCCAATCAGGAGACGCGTCCAAGATGGAATAAGGTTTTAGTTTACGATTTTTGGACAAACCTGCCTTTACAAACTCTACTGATATTTTGGTGGTTGTTATACCCTTCTGCGCTCTTGCTACAGAAAGACTAACCGCTTCTCGTACGATTTCTAATACTTTATTGTGGCGACCCGAGTATTTACCTCCATTTTTTTTTTTTTTTTTTGTGTGTCTCTGCTGTTAGCCCTACTGGCCATGACAGCGTCACCGGTGGAATGGACGGGTGCAGAGACCCGCCCTTGAAAAAGGGGGGCCTGAAGGGCCCCAGGGGAACGCGCGTCCTGAGGGCGCCTCCTGTGAGGCTCGGACCACGGCTCAGGACGCCGTTAGGTGGGAAGCGAGGGTTGGATGTGGGTTAGGATTTGACACTAACGTCCTCCGACGGCAGAATGCCGCAGCAACGTGTGTATGTGTAGTATTTATGTACGCTTTGCCGCTTTTACGTAGCGTTCCCTAACGTAATCGCGTCGTCCGGATCGAAAAGTACCGACTTGGGTCTTCTCTTTCTTACTTTAGGAGTCTTACGGGCCGTGTATCCTGTGGCCTTAACCACCAGCGGGTTTGGGTGTCCCACAGCATTGTCAAAGTAGCTTTTGGAGAGCCCCTTGAAATACTGTGCGATCGTCGGTAGGTTTTTCCCAACACCTCCATTGATCACAAACACATACAATTGGTAAAATGCACAAATACCTCTATTTAGAAGTACCCTACACCCTACTAGCAAGTGTTTCGCGGTTCCTACTGCCTCCCCACAGATGTTGCAAGATTTTTCGGTGGCTTTGCCCCATCTCACTAAGTTACTTTGATCTGGGAGAGTCATTTGGAATGCGTTAAGATAAAATTTTAATAATGCTGGGGACCAATCATGAAGCAGGGTGCGCCATCTCAAAGTTAGTGGAATACAAAAATCTCCTATGGTCAACCATTCGTTTTGCAATTCTAAGCTCATCGCGTGCAACCGGTAATTATCATTTTCATCGTGCCGAATAAAGGATTTTATTATTTCAATGTCTTGTTCGTTCCTACTTGATCCTAGCCCTGCTTTATTTGTTTGAGCACCTATTATAAATTGTTTATGGAATTGAAGTCGTGACTCCAGCTCTGCGGCAATTTTATCTTTTCGGAGAGATGTTACAGTATCATCATTCGACTTTGAGATGGTATGTCTTTTAGTCACTCTTAGGTGTTTACAGAGTTCCGATGATTTCTTTAATTTTGCTTGCATCTAACTTTAACAAAAGGGTCTTGTTAATATCGTAAACGAGGAAAGGCCAATTTAGATGAGATGTTAAATAATTATCTAAGAATTTGAACGGAGCTGCGTCGGTAATAGTAGTAACGCACTTACCGCCTATTATAAGACCCGGATCGTAAGAGGTATATCTGGTGTTCCGTTTACCCAGACATAGACTGTAGCATTTATTGGGTTTTGTCCTCAATCCGTCCGTCCAAATACAGAAATCCTCCACAACATTTAAAAGTAGCTGACATTGTTTGTGATGACGTGCCAGCATCGCGAGATCGTCTGCAAATGCTAGTATGGATTCTGTGTATTTATTGTTAAACTTAAACCGATAACCCCATTTCTTTTCGTTTTTAATTAATTTATCTATTAAAATTTTGACGACTATTTTAAATACAATTGGAGAAATACAACAACCTTGAAATAAACCTATGTTATAACATAAATGAAAATCATTCTTTGTTTTAACAATTATTACAATAAAAATACAAATATTTAAAAATACAAGACGATGATATAATATTACTATTATTTAATGTTGTAATTTAATGGTTTGAAATGATTTTCATTTGTGATTATGGAAAATTTTAATTTTGAATAATATGATGCAATCATGTCACTTACTAACGTTGGAAAGTTATACCACCTTAGCTCGAACATCATCAGTTCATGTCGTACCGACCCGAAAGCGTTTTGTAAGTCTATCCAACATACCGTTATTTGTCTTTCACTAGTTCTGGCATCTTTAAGGCTTTCCGATATTAATGTGTTATGTTCCAGGCATCCAGAAATGCCAGGCAAAAACCCTTTCAGGTGATTAGGCCCGAAATATTTATTATTAATCATGAATTGCGTCATTTTTGTTTGTAAAAAAGAAAAAAATATTTTTGATATTGTATTTGTTTGTTTGTTTTGTATTCAATAGATCGCCGGACATTTTTTATAAACTGTAATTTATATAAGGGATACCATCCGGACCTGGTGCTGACTTAGATGGTTTCTTTTTAATTATTTTATTGATTTCCTCCAAAGTTGTTGGGTCAGCATGAAAATCTATGGAAGGACTTTCAGGTCTTCGTTCGTTGGGATCCCCATAGTCTTTGATTTTTAGGCACTTCGTATGTGCTTTTATAGTAATCGAAAATTTGCTCGTTGGTCATGAGAAGCTTACCTTTTTCGTCTTTGAAAATGTTTTTATAGTACTTAAAAGGATTTTTATCAAAGTCTACTTCGTGTTTTGCCCGGTCAAAACTATCACGGTTTTTTGTTATTTGTTGTGATATGCTTTGTATTAATTTAAGAATTGACCTTAATGCCCTAGACAGTTGGTGACTAAGTTGGTTGTTGCCCATGGCTTTGGCCCTACGAAGTTCCTTTATGAGGTCTCTTTTTTTCCTTCTCATTTTCAATTTAAAACCGTTTTCTTTATACTTGTGAGCATAACGATTCGAAGGTGGATAGTGCTCATTGAAGTAGTCAAAAATAGTATTCTGTAGTGTCTCTTCTTCGCTCGTCGAGTACCTGGTTTGAGCCCGGATGCTCTAACAGGTCCGCTATATTTTGGTCGTGTATTTTCCATGTCGATTGTTTAATATTGGGAATGCTAAAACGCGTCCGCATGGTCATGGACTCCTGGCGATTCGCGTTGAATGGCTCACCATGGGATATATGAGGATAAACTCTATCCGAAGTGAAAACTGAAGATATTACCGGCGATTGCCGAGCTTCAGCACCATTATTATGTGGAACAATTTACAGTAAATTATATACAATTGAAAAATGCTGCTCGGTGGCAAGAATTGTATTCAGTATTATAAAACAATGTATATGAATTATAAATTTATGTGTAAGTAATATAAACTTTATACATTACGTGGAGAGGAACCACGTCGTATCCCATTGACCTAGAAATTTGGAAGAAATTAGTGAAGAAGAATTTCAATATCTACATGTAACACAGCTCATAACTCTTATACTGTTACAGCAAACAAGACATGTGGCTGAGTTAGATCATACATAAAAACATTTCTGGATGTTACACTCGATAAGATTTTAAGATTAGATTTATAGTATAGATTAGGACGTATTAATTTTTTTCAATTTTAAGGAAAAGTAGTAGAAACCTTTACTTATGTATTCCTTTTTATCTAAATTTTCTCACAATCCCTCCTCATCAATAAGAATTTTTTTTTTGAATATTTTAAATGTTTTACAGATAAATACACAGCCCTTAACAAATTTTGGAACATTGTCAAATCAACATATTTTATAGTTGTTACTCATGTAAAGAGACTTGTTATCAAAGAAGAAGTTGGAACACGCATAAAACATTTGCTTTATAGTAATAGTTGACTAATATGTATATAAGCAGATATAATATACAATAAACAATGCCTTATTTTATATTGTATAAATACACGTATACTTAAGAAACTGTGCTCTTCGAGAACGACGCTCCGCAAATGTTCTGTTTCCATTAAGACCACGGGCTGTTTAAAAACAATAAGAATACGAAATGCTATTGATTCTTATACACTGTAATGTGTACACTTGAGGTGAAAAGTGTTACAATGTTACCATTTAGTAATACATATTTATATTAATATAATTAGTCTCTTTCAATTATTATAGAAAAGTAAGAAAAAATGTTTTGGTATACTGTGTTCATGATGTTTTAGTATTGAAAAAACTGTTCATTTAAGTCATGTCTATTATAACTAAACCTCACTCACATATGATGCTGTCAGAATTCTAGACTGTACGGATATACAAATGACTTCAACAAATGTTATATCGTGCCGGACTGTACTCAGATGCAGTAGCAGTTACACGTCTGATAATTGCTTTCTGTGGAATCGATTACCACCAATTTGCCACGGAGTGTTTTCACTTAACGTCTTCGTTCACATTCAAAAATTTCTCATTGTAAGTCATGGCTGGATTGAAGAAGGCGTAAGGTGTATTTAACACACAATTTACATAAGTTGTAATTAACGATGCATCTGTTTTAAAAGTGTTAAAATGAGAAGTCATCAATTCAAAATATCTCAAAGCTACTAATAATACTCTGAACAAAGACCATATCATATTCAAACTTCTCTTCGGCGGTGAAGTTTGTTTCCTCTCATATCGTGTACAGTTTGTTTGAATTAACAGTGTTTAGAAATAATTCACTATTCCTTTAGTAATAAATAGTAATGTGTATGTATTTATTTTGAACCAACCAATGAACCAAGTTTTTTTGGAGGATTTTTTAAGTCTGTAACGCACAATAATTACAATTTAAACAACCTTTCGAATTTGATTCTCAAAGTTTAAGGACGTAAAGTTTTCCAACCTCGAGAGTACGATTTAGGAACTTGTCGTCAACGAATGATTTCAATGTAGGCACTTCTGCGAATTTGTTTAGATTTACTTGTATTTTACTCAAGTTTACAAAAAGATTTTTTTTTTATTTACAAAAAAACTAAATAAGATACACACATCCAACCGAATATTGGAAATGAGAAACTCGTAATGCAAAATGGAGTATATAGTTACTTTTCCGGAAGCAAAGAGGTTTAAAGCCCGAGAGATTAAAAAAAACGTGACAACATTCCGCACATCTAGAGATATAAGACGGATGAAAAATAAAACACTTACGGAAACAGGACGAATCAAACGTTTTTTAGCAATTTTCAAATCCCATGACATGTTTTTTTTATTATGTACTTACTTATCTTACCCTAACCATCTCTAGAATCTTACATAACTCGTATAGTCAGTATAACACATAGTCGCTAATGGTTTGTTTGTAGCGTTTATACCAAAAGCCTTTATTATGGCCTAGTTATGACGTTGTATCGTAAATACAATGATTATAGAGACAATTCGTCTTTAACGTGTATGTGTAAACAAATAAATCTAGATTGCTATAAAATTAAAAAAAAAAACAGGCTTACGGAGTTTCTCAGTTGCTCATTTTTGTAATATTTAGTATGTTTTGAGCAGTTCCCTGAGTTTGATTTTTGCACATCAAATTTGGAAAGCTCTTTCTTTGTGGACATTTTAAACCGCTTTGGGGTCATAAAATAGTCCTGTCATCAGTGTGAGTTTTTTAATCGTTTAGTACTATTACATGTTTGTATGTTCGCTTGCCTCAAACAACAAGCTATGTTCCATAGCAAACAGTTGTAACATTTAGTTGTATCTCTAGTTTACTAATAGCAATATATACTATAGTGAGCTTTAGTAGGTTTTACGTCTATCTTTACTGTATCACTTTTGTACGCTTGGTATGTACACGTATTAAGAATCACTCAAAAAGATCCCGAATAATAGTGACAAATATACTGAAGAAATATTTGTCAAAACTATTTTTAATTTAAATAAATTCAGAGATAAAAATATTTTTTTTACCAAAAAATCAAACAAAACATTTTATTAAAAATGTCTAACTAACTAACTAACTAACTTATCATTAACATAACTCGCTGGTACAAGATCATCAGCTGCCTTTGTTTAAGAACTCTCATTGTACATGATCCAAATATGTTGCAGAGCACTAACTTTATTCCTTGTTACTAACAACTAACTATATAGATAGCGGTGTTATGTTAAGTTGATCAACTGAAAGAGAAACTAAAAGCAACTTAGATAAGTTACCTACATATCTACTATAAGTTTTTAGTTTAAGGTCTTTTGTGATACATTCACATAGACAAATTCAAGGTAAAAATGTGGTAAGGACAATAAAAATAAAAATTAATCCAGAACTATTTCAGACGAATGAGTTTCAACTTGATGACTTATTGCGCCAACAAAAAAGTATCAAAACATCAACTTTTAGTGGCAGTATTGACGGCCTTAACTTGCTACGGGGTAAAAGAAAATTCCAATACACTAGTTGGTTTTAAAATATGATATCTGTTGCTTGTTGCTTGCTCGTTATAAATATTGTTCATTTTCCAATATCTATTCTTGACTGTCCGATCTACAGGCTAACCGCACTGAATATTTAGTTACTCCACCGTTTATTTTTTTAAAAAGCCCTGCCTGACCAATGAACTGGTATCCAAGATTAAAAATAAAAATTAATTCATCATAGAAACTTACGCAAGCTTACTTAAGCAAGTATATTATCGTAAATTATATTATTAAAATGTAAGTTTCTGATGACAAAGGATACTATGATAACGGTTACCATAGTAACGGTTACCATGGCAGCTAGAGTTAAGATGTAGTTGTGGGGGTGCAAAAAGTAGTAAGAATATAATTCTGTTCCCTCTTAAATAATTTTACCTCTTTAAATACTGAGAGTTCAATATTTTAATAATGGTGACCTCGGCGATGAACATCCCTCAGGTATTTTCGGTTGTTTTTATTTCTTCCTCAAAGTGAGTAAGTTTAAATGACATCCATTCTAGAGTGGATTCTAACAGAATAATAATAAGCCGTAAAATAAATATTAAAAATGAAGATTTACTTATTATACTGTAGAAATAACAACATAAATGTTTACTAGTCTGTAAATAATTGTTTTCAAATTACAATCACCTTTGTGTAAATTTAATTACAAAACTTATCTTGTGTACATTAGAGCAGATCTCTCAAAGTCTGGTTAAGATAATTAAAATTGAAATTAATAAGAGTTAACTTGATTTTAAGTTAAGCAATGAAAAATATGAACGGCATACATAATTCAAATTATTATTATTTTTTTTTTTCATTATTTCATTTACGTGCGATGTTGTGCGATGTGCGATGTATGTGCGATGGTCATCATCATCACCAAGTGGACTATTTGCTTGTTTACAATTCCATAAGAATATATCAATCTGGTATAACCGAGTAGTTTTTGTTTGTTGTTGTACACATGCTGCACAATCAGTACATTCCGGAGAGCATGTTTCCGTCCTCAACCTAAGTGCTTCCTCTACGTAAAGACCTACTTAAAGCCATTAGTATTTTGTTCTTAAACCTCCTGCGATCTTTAAATGAAATCTTTTATATTTTCTTCACAAATGTTTCATAATTAACATCGAGATTCTATTTAATGTATGACATATTAACATGTATATAGTTCTGCAGTTCTAAAATTTTGTAACCTTAGTAAGACTTAGTCTATGTATATAGTTTATATGTATAGTCACAGAAATTCGTGAACTCGCATAGTCTAGCTCATAATGCGTGTCTCCATATAATACATATTTATGACTAGCCAATGACGTCATTACAGACACTTCTTATTTTATTAATGTGCATTTAACAATCCTACACCGCAATAGGTAGATATCTATTTAGAGTTATCTATAGTTAGATAACTAGGCAGATACTATATTTTACATAATAACATTTAGATATGAAATATTATTGTGTTTAGTTGTCTCCAGAATGCGACGAGATAATTAGCTAAAAATTTTCTCATGTATGTTTGAGCCGAACGCGGATGTTATAGCGAAATCAGATTTAAAAAATCTTTAGCCATTTAAAAGTTATCAAGAAAAGAAGAAAGAAGAGGGGCTTAGCTCAACACCCGCCGCGCACGGTTGGTGGATTCTAGTATTTTATAAGAGCGATGAACCTCTTTGCAGTATGTTGTCTACGGCCTCCCTGCTCTATGTCTCTGTCTTTTTCAACTTCATAAAAGTTACCGTCTTTCGCACATCAAATTTCTATGTTCCGACATAAAGAAGTCAGAGTTGTTCAATTGGTCTTGTAAATGGATATTTCAAAGTTATTGTTGAAGCATGTAGACACTCATTTATGTAACATTCAGCGGTGATCCTCGGACTGATCGTGACTTTGTATCTAGTATAATTACACGGATACTTGTAATAGACAAAAATATGAAATATTGTAATGCAAATTTTTGTTGTAATGTTACACGACACGTGGATCACGAAACATAATATTTATCAAACTGAACAACCATTAATACTTTTGTAAATTCATTTAAAATCTTCAAAACTGAAGTTGAGAATTAATATTTTAAAATATCGCAACTTGTACAAGTTTAAAGTAAATACCGAGTCTATTAGGGGTTAAATTTTACAATCATTATCACCCTTATAAAGAACATGTTCAAGAACAAAGTTCTCGATTTACTAAAAGACCTCTTACCGTCACACCGAGAGTCGAGAGAGAGAGAGAGAGAACGAAACATACGACATTATTTTTATTGACACAAACATTATTAATATTTATATAACATTTTACGTGAAAAGAAAAGCAATTCAAATGTACATGTAAGGTTTTTAAATGTATAGCCTCCGTCTCAGTATTTTTTCGTCTGTTGTTCAGTTTGAATTTTAACAATTTACATAATATACACCTATATTTATTGCTTGTCTTGATAACATCTTATCATATTAGTATGGTTTTAAAGACAGAAAGAGAAAAACGTAAATGAAGGGTGGCACAAATTTATAAAAATAAGGACTATTTATTCTGGAGGGAATTTAAGTGTCTTTAATATAAATAAATAAAGGACTCGTACTGCACATGCAGTTTGTTTGCTCAATTTGTTCTGACCCTAAGTATAACACAATGCTCTTTAGTCGTATCCCCGTAAGAGTTAAAAAAGAAACGTTATACTATAGAAAAATCATACAAAATGAATTTAAACTAACATAAGTTAAATCACTACAGACCACCTCTCGTATAAAAGTAGCTATTGTGAGCAGCAAAATAAAAGTAAAAGCTCAAAACCATTTAACAAAAACTTCAGCGCATTTTAACCAGAGGGTATTATGAACACAACCTAATTTATTTCGCTATATCAATCCTGTTTACTTCCCAATAAAGTACTTTATTAACTTTAAAGTTTGAATACACAACCCCAAAAAGTACAAGGTCGGTGTCAGCACGACACAGCGGAGCAGCCAATAAGGCACCCGAACGGATATTACACTGCGTCCGGAATTCAATTTGCTGCATTTAGACATCAAATTACACACCGACCCGCAGTATTGGCTCTTACTGCCTTCACATAGACGTCATTTTGTATGAAACACGACACGCGATCGAAATAATATTTGTACATAAAAAGACAGACATAGTTACTGGATCAACTTTAATTTTTACCTTTATTTTCTTACATATAATACACTAACAAAAATATACTCATATAAACAAAACCCAACTGATCTGACGTACAAAACCTAACCTACCCTTCTCTATAAACGTTTATCTATTCTGATAAAAAACTATTTACCTGTTTTGGAGGTATTTTACATTTTTTTTTACTTTTCGATGGTTGCAATTATGAAGAGATCGGAAAGAAGAGATTTAAGTTCCGTAATTTTGATTAATGTGCCAACTATGAACTAATAAGATTACAAATGAGGAGTATATATATGATATTTGTGAATTTCGGCTATACTTGACTAATCTACAAGTAAAATGTGTAATAATTTTAATATAATATTTAGATAGGAAGTACGCACATAAGTTACAGTTACAAGGGCTGTGTCAATCCATACTTCACTACGATATTGTTTAGTTAATTTATTATTTATTATTATTTATACAAGGCTTTTAAGATTATGGCTGCCTTCTCTATAATTTATAAATAATAGTCCCATATATATATGTATTTATATATGGGACCATATATAGTAATAATGATAAAGTTTTTAAACCTTTAATTACTTTTCTACTTATTGCAGTTAAATAAATATATATTAATTCAAATTAAATTATTGATTTCAGTTTAAAGAACTTTTTAAGAGACATATTATTGAACTGTTTTATTCCTCAGTTAAGTCTCAGAGACAAACTAACTCTATCCCACAAGTGAGTTCCTGATTGAGCGTGGTTGTGGCAATCAGCGAGCAAACAAATGACACAAACAAAGCGAAGAACAACAAAGCCACTGAATTCATTCACTCGATGTTTTCTACGATGTAGTAACATTGTTCACTGATTTAATTGTAACAGCTTTCACAATCACACGCTGAAATGCTCACGTGGCTGTTGTCTGTCAGATGTCAAATTCTTGGGTGTCAGAAGGAACCGTGAATCAAATGTAATATTAAAATGAATATATACTGTAAGGAACAAAGAACAATAAATGTCACCTAGCCTATATAAAAAGGGGGCAGCAGCTGTCAAGAGGCCATTCTATCGTCGTTCGTTGGAGGGTTCACACGCTCAAACCACGTCATAGTTCTGTATATATATTTGTTCATTATTGTTGCTAAGTCTATTTTGTGATTATTATAATAGACTTGTAAAGTAATTAAAGTGTTGTGTTCGGTATATATTTTTATTTTATTACTACCCGCTTCTGGTTCCTAAAATCAGAAGTGGGATCGAATTCACAGCCAGACCGTTTGAACCATCCAGTTTAATATTCGTTGTCGTGTGCCACGTATTTCGATATTAACCGTTTACCGCCGCAAGTTGAAAATGTCGGGTAGATCACAGTGCCATCGTTCGCGCAGTCGTACTCGAAACCGTCGTAATCGGGATAGTGAACATTCTAGTGACTATGTTAGGAGCCGTTCGCGTGCTAGGTCACGGTCACGTTCTAGTGTATCTAGTTATAGGTCATATGACAGGTCTAGTGTACGGAAAAGACGTTCTAAAGCGGATAAAAAAATGCAGCGTTCGTTGAACATTATCTTATCAAGATTAGATTCTCTCGAACAAAATAATAGTAGTGTTTCAAATAGTGTTCTACCCTCGGTTGGTGAAGATAAAACAAATAGCTCGCAATTAGATCACCTGACGCCGCCGATTATTGAGATAGCAAATTCCGCGCCTACCGTCCCGTCCATAAAATCCGTGTGTGTTGATAACGAAAGTAACCACGTTTCTCGGAATAATTTCGGTGTATCTAGCGAAGCGAATGTAAATGACGTTTCACACGATGTGACTAGTAATCAAACGAATTGTAGCTTATTATTAGCAGAGGCATTAAAGTGTATTCCAGCTCGTTCACAATATTACGTGTCGAACTTCGACCCTCGTATTAACGACATAAATTCATGGTGTGAAGAAGTAGATAGGGCTCGGGATTTGAACCGCTGGGACGATAGAGAATGTTTGTCGCGGGTAGCGCTTTGTCTCAAAGGCGACGCCAAAGTTTGGTTGAACGAATGGGTGACAAACGATAGATGTTGGACTAATTTCAAACGAGAATTTAAGCCCCTCTGCCCAAGCAAACTTGATTTCGCGAATATATTGTTTGACGTCATGAGCACATCTTCCGATAAGTTTAGTACTTACGCTGAGTACGCCCGCCGTTCTCTATTACGTCTACGCATAGTAAAAGGTTTGAGTGAGGATCTGATGACGCAAATAGTTATTAGGGGTATAACGGACGCGCAAGTACGTGCGGCAACAGCCAATGCTAACGTAACTGTAGAGAATTTGGTTTCGTTTTTGTCAATATATGTAAAGCCGGGCCGTGGTAAGTTAGATTCACGTGAATCTACGTTCAAACAGCGCGATAGACCGAATCAATCTTACAAGACGAAATGTTATTGCTGCGGGCAAACGGGACACAAAAGTTATCGCTGTGTAAAAAAACCGCGTACTGATAAATCAGAAGATCGGCCTTCAAACTCAACAACTAAGATCACGTGTCATTTTTGTAAAAAGCCGGGTCATATCGAAAAAGACTGTTTTGCCAAGGAACGTTCGGAAATGCGTAACAAACGCAACATAAATCTCTGCAACATTACCGATCAATCTCTTAAGTATCCTGAGTGGGGAAGCGATGTTGTTACGGCTGTAGTTCAAGGTATCCCAATAGATGTGCTCATAGATAGCGGTGCGATGAATATTTCATTAATTTCGGAGAACGTTTTAAAATACTTGTCTTGTGCGCGACACTTTCGACGTAGTACTCTCAAAGGAATTAGTGAAAATGAAATATCGGTTGACTCATATGTTACTCTAACTATTGAATTACCTGAAATATCTATCGAAGCAGATTTTGTAGTGGTCCCTTCATCTTATATGAATGCGCCCATAATAATTGGAACCGATATACTTAATCGCGATGGCGTTACTTATATACGTACCAAAGATAGGCAGTTTATAACTCGGTCTAACGTAACGACTTTGCCACGTCATATTAATGCCGTCATTAATGATAAAGATGTAAATACACTACTTAAAGGAAAACAAAAGCGGACTTTAATGTCTATAATTAACGAATATTATGACTTTCTAATTTCCGGTACTGCCAGCACTACTGTGACTACTGGTGAAATGCATATAAATTTAACAAGCTCAACGCCTGTAGTTTACCGTCCCTATAAACTCTCTTATCAAGAAAAATTAAAAGTACGAGATATTATTCGCGACCTTCTTGATAAACAAATAATAAGGGAATCACAGTCAGAGTATTCGAGTCCCATAATATTAGTTAAGAAGAAAGACGGCTCAGATAGAATGTGTATTGATTTTCGTGCGTTAAATCAGATCACAATTAAGGATCGATATCCTATGCCACTAATTGACGACCACATCGATCGATTAGGAAACTTTAAATACTTTAGTTCATTAGATATGGCAACTGGTTTCCACCAGATCAAGATCCAAGAGGATTCTATTCATAAAACTGGATTTGTCACGCCAGAAGGCCACTACGAATTTATAAAAATGCCATATGGTTTGTCAAATTCTCCTATTGTGTACCAGCGCATAATTAATAAAACCTTACAAAGCTATATAGAAGCTGGTAATGTGTTAATTTATGTTGACGACGTTTTATTGCTTAGCAACACCGTGGATGAAGGTCTGACCTTGCTCAGAAAAGTACTTTCCACCCTCACGACATCAGGTTTCTCCATAAATTTGCGTAAGTGCTCCTTTATAGTTACAGAGGTAGAATACCTGGGTCGATTGGTAAGTCAGGGTCAGGTGAGGCCGAGCCCTCGTAAGGTAGAGGCCTTAGTGAACAGCAGATCGCCAGAAAATGTCAAGCAAGTTCGTCAATTTCTCGGACTCGCTGGATACTTCAGGCGCTATATACAAGGCTTTGCAGTCAAGACTGCGTGCATCGCAAAACTCACCAAGAAAGATACAAAATTCACGTGGGGATCCGAACAAGAACTTGCTCGCCAGGAAATCATCGACAAGCTGACAAGTGAACCTATTCTGGTAATATTTAATCCTATTTTAGCGACGGAAGTCCATACTGATGCGAGCAGTGCTGGTTACGGTGCAATATTGATGCAAATCTCTACAACTGGTAACAGGCAAGTTGTGGAATATTTCAGCAAGGTCACCCAGGCTGCTGAACGTAAGTACCACTCTTACGAACTGGAGACGTTGGCAGTAGTTAAAGCGCTTCAGCATTTCCGACACTATTTGGTTGGATTGCAGTTTAAGATATTTACGGACTGCAATGCCCTCAAGGCTACAGAACGCAAAAAGGACCTACTGCCCCGCGTAGCTCGTTGGTGGGTATATTTACAGGACTTTACCTTTAACATTGAGTATCGGAAAGGAGTGAATATGTCTCACGCAGACTTCTTAAGTCGCAACCCAATATCAGTGCAGGCATGCAAGGTTACTAGGCCTCATAATTGGGCGCAGATAGCTCAGGCTGCAGACGGTGAAACTCGTGAAATAGTACAACAGTTACAAAGTGGAGTTATGGACTCCAGTCGGTATGTACAGCAAAACGACTTATTATATTATCATTATGCTCCAGTTGGTGAGACACCTCGTCTTCTATGCTACATACCAAAGGGCCATAGATTGAGCCTGTTGAGAGTGTTTCATGATGAACATGAACACGTCGGTGCAGAGAAAACGCTAGATCTTATATTAAAACATTTTTGGTTTCCAGGCTTGCGTAAATTTGTGAGTAAATACATTTCTCATTGTCTTATATGCATGTCAAAAAAAAGGGTACCTCGGGCCCCGCACCCAAACATTACTTCGTGGGAAAAACCTGATCAACCGTTTCACACGATCCATGTGGACGCCCTAGGACCACTACCGGAATCAAGAGGTTACAAGTTTCTTCTGATCCTGGTAGATAGCTTTACTAAATACTCCCTTCTGTACCCGATTTACCGACAGGATACATTGGAGCTTAAGCGAGCTATGACAAACGCTATTTCCCTTTTTGGTGTACCAAGGCTAATAGTAGCGGATCGCGGGCGTATGTTTGAATCCAGTGATTTTGTCAGCTGGATTAAGGGACTGGGATCTGACTTGCACCACATCACTGCAGGGAAGCATCAGTCCAACGGGCAGGTCGAGCGCTATATGAGGACTGTCCTCAATATGATAAGAATTGAAGTCAATCATAGAGATGCTTCGTGGTCCGAGACAACGTGGAAACTTCAATTAGTACTGAATATCACTAAACAAAAGACTACGCAGTTTTCACCATTGAACCTTCTGATTGGCACTAATTCTACAACACCTGTAATCCGAGCACTAGTTCGTGACATAGCTGTGGAAGGATCATCGTCAAACCATCAAGCCTGGCGTGAGTTGTGCCGGACCAGGGCTAGCGAACTCCTGAAGCAGAACCAGGAGCAGCAAGACGAGCGCACCAATCGTAACAGGCACCCTCCTCGTGTGTTTAAGATTGATGATCTTGTTTTTGTTATGAAGTATTCCCAGTGTACAGGAAAACTAGATCCAGGGATGCGCGGACCGTATCGGGTTATCGAAGCTCTGTCCAATGGCCGTTATAAACTGAAGCTGTTAAGTGGCGCATATGGAAAAACTACTCAGACTGCGGCCGAGTATATGGTACCCTGGCGAGGAGAGTGGTGTCCGGAGTCGTGCGCTACATTCTTCGAGAGTGAGTGCTTGATTGATGTTAATATTTGTCGGTAACTAGTATGCCTTATACAAGAGTAAGGTTATAATTAGGTGAATTACAACTCGACCGTGTGTGTGTTGTAAATGTGTTACCGGTATTAGTTACTGATTTTGTAGACAGTCTGTTATGACTGATATGTGAACAATCCGATGTAGTGTTACTGGATTGTGTTGATGATTCGATGTAGATGTTACTGAATCACTTGTAATAGTCCGATGTAGTGTTACTGGATTATGTTGATGATTCGATGTAGATGTTACTGAATCACTTGTAATAGTCCGATGTAGTGTTACTGGGCTAGAAAAAAAAAACCGACGCACTGAGGCAAGTTTGTACTGTAAGGCCTGTGGCAGTGTGTAGAGGTCAGTGGGACGCCTCTGACCTCTGAATCTGATGTACTAGGTTAGCCTTCGTTTGGTTATGTGACTTCTGAAACACGCGTTTACATGAGAACAGTTCTGTGTACAATGAGATGATTTGTATGTAATGTGTAGTTTATGAATCATGAGTAATTGATACGATGTATGAATTAATTAAATGTGAGACGAATGATTGAGCTGACTACGGGATTGATACTTAAAATTCTTAGGTCTGTCTTTATAACTTTCAGATGATTCTGATGATGACTCAAATTCCAACAGCGATAAAGTTCCCATAGCAAGGCCTGATCCAAATGCGATCGAGGGCGACGCAGCATCAGGAGAGGCCGTGTAAGGAACAAAGAACAATAAATGTCACCTAGCCTATATAAAAAGGGGGCAGCAGCTGTCAAGAGGCCATTCTATCGTCGTTCGTTGGAGGGTTCACACGCTCAAACCACGTCATAGTTCTGTATATATATTTGTTCATTATTGTTGCTAAGTCTATTTTGTGATTATTATAATAGACTTGTAAAGTAATTAAAGTGTTGTGTTCGGTATATATTTTTATTTTATTACTACCCGCTTCTGGTTCCTAAAAATACAATCTCATCGTCTCTCAGCTTATTGACCATCGCATCCTTGACATTCCTTTTTAAAGTCTATTTCATTCAATGGAAAACTTTATATATAGTACATTAACAAACAATTATGTGTTAATAATGTGAATGGCAAAAGTGAAAACATAAACAAAATCAGTACACAGTAGTTTTACTTGACCTTATTTAGTATTCAAATAATTACCATAATGAAGAATTTTGTCTGTTTATTTTCAACTATTATACGTCGTAGGGATACGTCGTTCCGTAAGAACAATATGTTACTAAGTAATTTTAAAAATTAATAAGTAATACTAAATGTTACAGTATATTTTTCTGTTTCTTTAAAGACTCACTGTCAAATAGTTTGAAATGAAACCTGAAAATTTTGTCAAATAAGAGAAAATGTATAAAAGAGGCATAAGGCGTAATACAAACTACTGGAGCTTTTTATCTACAGTTATACGTAAGAAATTTGTTGAGTCGATCAGTTCTAATACTTCACTTTTAAGGAGCAAGTTAAAATCTTTACTTTTTACATTAGGAAGTTTTACTCTATGCATTTAGTTTACTTCTCATTTAAGACTAAATAATTAATTTCGAACCAATGAAGCACACATGACAAAATACTGTTTACTTTGCCATAATTGGTCCTGTCATGCTCAACTTTAAACATAAGCGAGGTGTCACCAGCAGAAAGAACAATATCACACAGACCTATAACCAAAGAGGACAAGATAATATTAATATAAAGTAAAAATAAAAAGGGGCCAAGAATAGAACCTTGTGGAACACCCATCTTTAGATGAGAACCAGCCGATTTATAATTATTTACGTAAACCATCCGGACTCTTTCATCCAGTTAAGAGGCAATAAGATCAAGCACAGCGCTACATATATATAAACTTTTAAAATCAAACAAAAATTATGTCATAAATAATAAGTTCATCGTGAATGGTAAGATAATAGTACAAGTGAATGAAGTGATATATTTGGGAAGTATGTTTAGCAGAGACGGAAGATACGAAATGGATGTGGAAAGCAGTATTACTGCCGGTAACAGGGTCAACGGTGCTTTGGCTGCATTGTTGAGACGGCGATACGTCAGCTTAGCTGCACGTTTGGCTGTGCACAATGCGGTTTTGCTACCGACGCTGTTAGACGGCAGCCAAACGTGGGTAACACAGAAGAAGAATGTAAGAAAGATGAATGCTGTGGCGATGCGATCTCTTCGCAGAATATGCGGAGTCAAGTCTAGCCGACCGTATTCGCAATGAATAGAACGATCCACAGAACGGCAGGTACTACGAAGATGTCACGGTGAGAATGAATAAGAACGTGCTCAAGTGGTTTGGGCACGTCGAACGAGTGAGTGATGAAAGAACGGTAAAAAAGATTGATACAGAAAAAGTGAGTGGTAAGAGAGACAGGGGGATGCCTCGAGTGACCTTATAAACACAGTATCTACGAAACTTGGGGAGGTTACGCCAAAGGCATGAAGACCCCCCGGAGGGCATGTATGAAGTGGTTGATGTCTGTGGCCGAGGGGAAAGAGGTATGAGAGACCGTAGCGTTTGGCGCTCCGTCGTCTCTGGCTACCCCGCAAGGCATATGGCGTAAAGCTAAATAAAAATATATAAATAAATAGAACTTTATTTTTTATTACGGTGCTTTGTAAAAACCTTGCTTTAGTTAAATCTTTGGAAACCTGATCCTACGACCTAAGTCATTAAGAATGCATCTTGCCAGTTATAAAGAATATTGTATTCCGTCACTACACAATCAGCTATATCTGTTTTGCGACCTCATTTATTATGAACATGTTAAGCCGGGTCCGGGCTGTTTCAAACTGCTGCGACTAAATTTCGTAAATCAAACCTTTGTCTAACATACGTCGCAGTTTCGTAGCAGTTGTTCATGACATGTGATTGGTAAATTATATAGTACACAAGAACAACCTTCAGTTATCTCCATAACAAGATACCGTGATGAGAAGACTTTATGTGCCACATAAAAATAAATGCGCTGTCAATATATGTATTATTTTCAAAAATCCAGCTAACTATTGAAGATGCTAAAATACAACGTAGGATTAGCAATTTAAAATACATTGTAATAATTATACGGACAACGACAATGAAACAGTATTTTATATGTTTATTTGATTTAAGAACATTAAATATATTATTATCAAAATATCGTTGGGGTTGATGATTAAGGAGTTATGTTCAACATTACAATATGCATTAGTGCCTAAAATAGTATACAAAGTTTTTCTACATTAAGTTCTACATTCTCATTCGATCTTCTTTACCTCTGTGTTCTTATAGGAGTATATTTAAAAGTTTACAGGGTTTTTCAAATGTAAATAAGATTAATGTTCTTTCACTGAAATTACTGGAATACTCTTATTCGTTTGACTTAGAATTTCTTTCTTGGCGTGTTTAGAAGATTATAATTAGCAACAAAAAAATATATATCTTCATTAGTTTATTACAAGGAAATTATAAGTGTGGATGGATATTCATCAAATTGTTTTAAAAATATAAAAACGAAACATTTTGTGCGCAGGGATAGTAAAAGTACTACGTTCCTTGCATTTTGATTGATTTAGTTTCTTGATAATACTACGAAAATTTGAAGTTACTACGCCTATATAATTTTGAATTAATAAGGAACACAGAACATGCCTCTCCTTCTTTGAGTGCCCTAGTATCCTGTATCCTAATTATAATATTGCGTGGTGAACAGATTGCTCGTTTAATTTAAATCACAACAAGATAATATTCGCTTTAACTATAGTTATCTACTTTTTAATGTTTAAATCACCGAATGAAGGAGAATTAAACAAGTCTGATATTTCATTAACTCTCTTATTAAATTCAAGTTCTTATTTCTAAAATAAAGGTGCTATAATTTCAAGTTGGAACACGAACTCGACATACTTTGTCCATTATTTGGCGCTTCCGTGTCGGGGCGTTGTTGAAATTGGTATTTTACGAGCAAAGCGTCTTGACTCAGCAGTATTTCATTTCAGTAACCGCAATTTCAAACGGATTTTCATATGAAATATAAAACTTTTAATATAGTTAATACATGAGTCGATATATGTCATTAATGGATTTTCACAATGTAAGGTGTTAGTGTCGATCTAAAATTTATATTCTTAAATCAGTGAGTTTATATGTAAAATAATCAGGTTTAAACATATAAAAGCTTGGTTTTATTGCTACTAATTTGCTTGGTCGCAATTATTTTATAATTATAAAGTTCAGTAATTTTCGGTTAGCATTTCAATAAGTAACGGTTTTGTTTTATTTTTAATATAACCATAAAATGCACTCCCGAACAATAGTTTCTTTATTCAGCAGCATTTTTGTATGGATTATAGAAGATAATAAAGGTGTATTTTATTATTTATAATGAAAAATGTTTGCTTTTCACTTATTACAAATATTTTAATTAAATGTATTAACAATCTAAAGCCAAGATTTAGTTAAACACAGTACTATAACAATGCAACATGAATGTCCCTCATATCCATCAGACAAGCGAGATTATGATGATTAAGAGAAAATCTTATCAAAGAAAGGGATTTAAAACAGCAATTCGGAAGTCTCGCAGACAATATTTGGTTTAATTCACCATAGATGTAATAAGGAATGGAGCTGATAGAACATTTAGAACAAGCTGACAGGTGTTATATGAAATATTGTTTCGAGATAAAAGGAATAAATATCGGCAAGAATTTCTAATTAAATTAATATAGAAAGTAATAAGTTTAAATTCAACACGACCGTTTTATACTCTAACAGGGTAATAAATACTAAATAACTTGTTTTATTTTTCTAATGTTTTTTATTAACATTGAATTTATTCATGTATATAGACAATTATATGTATATATATATATATACCTCCTTAATATATATTATTATTATTATATTATATATTATATAAAGATATTACTAAGTTCGGTTTATAAAGCTTACCCTGTGTATATATATTGTTATTTATTAAAATTATTTTTTTTTGTAAAATAGGGCCAATCGAGTCACTGATGACAAGTGATCACCGCCACCCACGAACACTTGCAACATCCGGGAATTCGCACAAGCGCTGCTGTCCTTGGTGGTGGGAGTATACGCCATTTGTGAAGGTTACCGTCGAAGGCGATTATTCCACATCTCAGTGGTATGTGAAAAAAGAACTACGTATTGAACAACACTATGTATATTTGGTAATGTAATAACGGTGACAAGAATTAAAAAAAACTATAACTTAATTCCATAAATGAGCCACTATGAAAAGCAAATGGTACAAACACACAGAGTGTTCTTTTGTGTGTTTGTACCGTTTGTATATCTCTCTGGTGATAGATGATTTAATTTATTTAATGATTTGGCGAGACACCAAAAACGTCGGCAACGTACACAGCTTTTTGATTATTCTTAACAGTTCGTACAATAAGCAGCAAAAACAAATTAAATAGATAATAAACGATAAACAATCTTGTGTTAAAAGAATTCTAATATTAAAAATATTAGAAAATAGGGTCAATCCAAGTTATTTTGCCTTACCTAATGTAATATAACAAGTAACAGTTCTTAATAAATGGCAAACATCAAACAAGGTTATGTTTTTCGATTCAAAAAGCTTGGTAAAATAGTTATTGTTATTTTAATAACTAAGCAAACGAACAATATGTAACAACTATTATGAAATTGTTTAATTTCTAGTTTCATAACATCGATTGCGTAATGTTATTAATTCCTGTTACATCTTGAAGGAGATATTAAATACTCAACTTTATTGTGTACTTTCCCTGAGGCATAATAATGCTTTGTTTATGTTCCTTCATAAATAAATACAGTGTAATCTACAAGTCCATGAACAACAATGGTATATTTTAATATTGCTATTAAAAAAAACCTTTAAGTTACCTTTAAGAAAATGAGGAACGAAGGATAAATTTTAAAGTGGCCGGCATACACATAACAATAACTGTTGAAAAACATACAGGTATGTATGATAAAAGAGACGCAGCACGTCGTCCAAGGGGTGGCAGCACCATCGCGATTGCCTCCCCTCCACATGGATATTTCGTGCTACGACGTAGCCTATATTGTGAATGGTGCTAAAGAACGAGCACTTCCCTTCGAGCCACGCTGAAGATCAGTACAACCTACTAGGAACTGTCACACATTTCGTTTATTGAAGACTAGTAAACAGTGCAAGTATTGAAAATTTGATGTTACATTTCATTTCATTTGCTAGAATACGTAACGAGTCGTCCACGTGATGTCTGACGGAAGACCTTATAACTATGTCATTCCGATATACATATGTTTGACCGACCGAAGAACGAACCCAGGCCTTTCAAAACATTCGTATTTGTACTGTAAGCATTGCTATCGCTACGATAAACAGACTTTCTTCTTATGATGCAAGAAGGGACAAATTCATCATTAGTTTGTGCAATGCCTGCATAATGCAAAAAAGTGATGAAATTGCTGAATTTAAACCCGCCACTAAAATACAGTTTTCCTGAAACGGGTCTAACGATACACGCATAATTACAAAGCGACAATACACAGTAATGTTAAGTTCATTGTACAATTATATTACCGAGGCATTATGACAAAAATTTCTTAATAGATATTAAAGAGATAATTTCTCCTCCCTCTCTTTCTTAAGTACCTCTTGTAATTCCTATGATGTGTCGAGATATTGTTGTCAGCGGTAATCACATAGGGTAGTTACTGAATACACGGCACATGTCAGCCCCCGAAAATAACCCTATGCTTTACGTATGATTTTGAGATATCAAGTTTTGATGGACAAGCAGAATAAACAGATTTAACGAATATGATAATGATTATACAAAAATAATTATATATTTATACAAAATTTATATTTATTACATACTAACATTAACTTTTTTTTTAAAAGTACATCATTGCAGCTTAAATTGTTTAAAAGGCAGACATACACAGTCGCTAATTGTTAATAACGTTCAAAGCAACAGTCTGTGTTATGACCTAGATTACAACGTGTATCCAAAATAAACTGCGTTTAGTTAAACTTTGCTTTCTTTTATCCTTTAACGTGCAAGATTTTAAGATTGTCGGGAGTCTATCCGAGAACTCTGAAGTAGTTTAAAACATACTTTAAACAAAACAGCATTACTGAATTAAATACTAATTTACTCTATTTGCAGAATATTTTAAATTTTATTAATTTGTTATAAGTAGAAAAGTTAATCAAAGAATATTATCTGTGAACCAACCATATTTCTTTACATACATAGTACACCTATAATTCATGGTTTGAAACATTTGATTTCAGTCGATTCACGTTTTCCAACGTCTAATATAATATTATCAAAATCACATTGCAACCCACAAATGACACACAAACAGTAAGCGGTTGTCGTGTCTGGAGGACATTAGACACACTCGTAAACTAACACTAGGTGTGTCTGTTACATCGTACGTTATAACTATATTATACAAAGGAAAATATAAACAATATTATCATTGATTAAGCTTCTAAGAAAGTTTTAAGGAGTTTCAAGTAGTTATCTAATCTAATTGTAGATTTAGTTGTCATCGCTAGACTATCGCTAGACGCCTTTGGAACGACATTTCTAAAGGTCTAGGACTGAGTTTAAATGTTACAATTACTACTAGACATAATTGGATTTATATTATAATAATTGATATCATTAACAATACAATCAATGGGAATTTAATTAATTGATCAATAGTTGAATTATATAATAAGATTTAAAAATACATTCAGGCGATGTATAGTTATATCACATGTTACTCTTGAATTAACATCTGACTGGTGCATACGTATGACAGACATCACAGGACAATTTGTACCATGAATATGATAATTATTATATGGGTCAGGGTTTATAATATTTTAGTATGAATATTAGTTATATGACTGCGATGACTTTTAACTCTAAGCATATTCGGACTTCAAAACCAGTTCTTAGAGTACGTTACAAGTAAAATATCGGACTGATTTTCAACAATCTCTTCAAATTTCATTAGGGAATTTTTTGATATAGATTTTATATATAGTAAATATTATGAATAATTGTTAAAAAACTGCTGAAAGTAAATAATAGTGTGTGCTAAAATTAGTTACCAAAAATGTTCAAAGAAATAAAATAATAACGTAAAAGAATCCTCACCGCCTCGTAACTTATAAAATATAAGTAGCTACGTTAGATATCATAAATAACAAAAGAAGCTTAATTCCAATTTCCAAAGGTTAACAGAAATAGAATTAGGTGTATTATTTAAGATTGTAAGTAAATATATTTTTTGCGAAAGTTATTTTTGAACCTTTTTATAATCGTTGTAATTTGAAACTCGATGTAACGAAATGGCGCGTCACGATAAAGAAACAAACACATAAATTTATAAGAGAGAATAAGATAGAAGATATATTGAACACTGCTGTTAGGGTGCCATCTATTGCTCAATCTATAAACTAAAGTGAGGTACATAGTCAAGTTGTTATTCTTTAAAACTTACGATAGATGGCATTGATACCTCCGTAAAACTTGTCAGTTGAATTAAGTATTTTAACATAATGTAACCTGTATATAAAAATACAAATACTTAACACTGAAGTAACAAATAATTTTGAAGCCTGGTAAAAAATAACAAACCTTACATTTGTCCTATCCCTCATAATATTTTATATCTATCTCAATCTTTTGTAGGCTTCTGTTTAGAAGTTTTTCTTCCGCCTTGTGTGAATTGCACGCACACACTCACATATTGTTCATTTTTAAATTAGTAGTCATTTAGTTGTTTTTTTTATTTTATTTAAGTTTATTTAGTGGTCTGTGTAAATGAATAGCCTTTGATTATTTTGATTTATTTACGATTAACATGTATCACTTTCTAGAGTATTTTCCGTTTTCGACGTAAACGTATCCTTTAAGCAAAGACTTATCATTTTGTCAAACAAAATTCGAATTAAGAAAGCAAGATAATAAAGTCTTTTAACTAGCCTAAGAGCTCATATGAAAAGTTCATGTAACCGCAGAATCTAGCTTACAATAAATTTATTTCTATATAAATATAGCCCTAAGGAGTTGGCTGTTATAACAAATGTTATAAGATGTGAAGAAAATTATATCAATAACGGGCAAAACTCAGCATTGCTCCATTAACCTAACATTAATTGACGTTTGTGAAACTGTGATCACAATTAAATAAAAAACCCGGCTAAGTTTGTTGTGTGGTTCTTCTCAGACCAGGGAGCGTTTGGAACCGTCCTAACCTTATTTTAAGGAGTGTCTTTGGAAGGGTTTATGTTGTTACGTACGATATCGCTTTCCACAAACGAACAGGTTTTTCGCTTGTTTTTGGAAAAAAAATATGTTCATTTTTAGTCGTGACAGCACGAGACCCTCCATATGTAATAACATAGATAAACCTCCATCTCAATACTTAATATATTTCCTATTGTACAGGATAAACTTGCCGATTCCCGCCCGCTTTGCTGGACAAATAATAAAAAAGAATCACAAATTGTATGTGGGTAAATTGAAAATAATCACATATAATCACAAACTGTTTGTAGGTAAATAGAGAATAATCACAAATAAACACAAACTATGTGGGTAAATAGAAAATAATCACAAATAAACACAATCTGTATGTGGGTAAATAGAAAATAATCACAAATAATCACCAAATGTTTGTGGGTAAATTGAAAATAATCACAATTAATCTTAAACTATATGTGGGTAAATTGAAAATAATCACATATAATCACAAAATGTATGTGGGTAAATTGAAAATAATCACAAATAATCTTAAACTATATGGGGGTAAATTGAAAATAATCACATATAATCACAAACTGTATGTAGGTAAATTGAAAATAATCACAAATAATCACATACAGTATGTAGGTAAATAGAAAATAATCACAAATAATCAGAAACTGTATGTGAGTTACGGAACCCTGCAATACAATGGGAGAAGAGAGGAAGCAGGGGGGAAAACTTTGCAGTTTTTTAGCTGTAACTTTGGAACGGTTTGGACCTTTGCAAAATCCTTTCTTATTCCACCTATTCAATATGTCAGGAGTCTTGTGCCCAAATTTCAGCTTTCTAGAGCTACGGTATTACGGTTTGGGCTGTAGAGCGATGAATGAGTCAGTGAGTCAGTGAGTGTCTTCGTGGTTTTATATATTAAGATAAATGATAATATGATTTGAATCCATATCGATTCAGTATCGTAACATAAAGTTCTGTATGCAAAAAAGTAGTTGAAAGATATAACAATATGTATTAGTTTTATCAAACTTTATTTTTGCAATTTAGTATGTTTGGATATAATATAAAATAACAAATTTACTTGAAACAATGTGCAACTTCTTTGAATAAGTCACCAAGCGTAAGTAGATATCGGTTGACTTAACCTGGACCAGTCTTGATATCCTTATTGAGGCTATCATATTAAAGTATCTAAAATATCTAAATTATATTTAATTCTACTGGAATTAGAAATTTCTCTTGTTTTACAAAACTTTGCCATTTAAAAAAATTTTGAGCTATTTTGCTCCATAACTCTAATTTGTACGATAAGGATATTTTTTTCCATTGATTGTATTTAAAAGGTATTGATTTCTTCTTGTCCCTGTTTAGCTATATCAGTTGAGTTTAATAAAAAAGCAGTTTATTTTGTAACCAGTTTGCTACAAAATACGTCAAAGTATTATAGATTTGAGCTATAACCGAGCTGAACCTATAGATAGACAATCAAAAATATTTATTATATCTCTAAATTTATTTATGTGCGTTGGTCCATTTATCACCATTTATTTGCTGGTTTACAATTCCATAAGAATATATCAAACTAGTATAACCGAGTATTCTTTGTGTGTTATTGTACACATGCTGCACAGTCAGTACATTCCGGAGCGCAGGTTTCCGTCCTCGACGTAAGTGTTTCCCCTACTTAGAGACCTACTTAAAGCCATTAATATTTTTTTCTTAAGCCTCCTGCGATCTCTAAATGACATCTTTTGTGTATTACACACAAATGCTTCAAACTTAACATCGAGTTTCTTTTTAATGTATAACATATTAACATGGATATAGTTCTGCAGTTCTGAAGTTTTGTAACCTTAGTAACACTAAGTATATGTATATAGTAATATGTATAGTGACACAGAAATTCGTCAATTCGCATAGTCTAGCTCATAATGTGTGTCTACCATGTAATACATATTTATAACTAGCGAGTGACGTCATACATAGATGAGACACTTCTTATCGTATTAATTTGCATTAAACAATCCTAGACCGTAATATGTATCTAACTAAACAGATAACATACATAACGTAAAAAAAATTAGATATGAAATATTATATTTTATTAAAGCTATGAATTTCTTTGCAGTCTGTTGTCTACCTGCCGTCTGCTCTATGTACCTGTCTTTTTCAACATCATAAAAGTCACCGTCTTTCGCACCTCAAATCACTATGTTCCAACATAAAGAAGTCAAGAGATGTTCAATTGTCTTGGATACGACTATATCAAATGAAACCAATAAACGTAGGGCATTTTTTTGTTGAAAGAATTATATTTTATTTTTTAAATATTAAAATATATTAAATAATTATTTTTGAAGCATGTCGATATGCTCATTTCATTTTCATTCAGTGGTGAACCTCGGACTGTTCTTTTAATTTAGTTATTTACTAAACGTAGCCAACTCGTAGATTCCTTGCGTAATATGACATACCTGTAACAAAAAAAAACATTAATTAAAACATAAAATATTTAGTTTATTCCTATTACATTACAAAATTTAATAACTTGTCTAATTGATATCAACGCGGATACATACGATATACAATGTAATATGATTGTAACTTACTATCACAGTACACTATGAGGATAAAATATAACTTTAACAGTCTAGTTATAATTCAATTATATTCTTTGAGAGTCGATCACACATGAACGGACCAACACTGGAAAATGTTAATTTAATACTAAACTTAAATCATTATATTATATCAAGGGATAAAGCAGTAATCTCAATTATGGTTCCGAGAGCGTGAAGAATGAACCTTGGTCCAATAGTGTTGGAATGTTTATAATAAGTTTTCGGTGAATCGCTTCACTCGCTTCGCTATCGCTTACACTTATAAGTTTAAGAAGAATCGATCGAAAGCCAATCTTCAACCGCTTAACTTTATAAGAACGAGAACAGATTACAAGCGTTTACTACAAATTCTAGATTTTACAGTTATATAACATTATTATTAACCATGACATCAATAAAGACTAGCTATCTAAAAAAGTACAAATTAATATATTGTTACTACAACAACAATGCTTGTTACTTATTGACTTAATGAAGAGATCTTAATATTATTTGATTAAATGAGAGCAATTTACCAAATTCTACACATTAGGACCATTTAAACAATAACCTGTAATTTTCTCGTAGTCCTCTATTTACTGACTCTGTTTTTGCATTCTAGTCTTATACAAAGAAGAGCAAGTGAGAGAAACTCAGATAATAACAGTCATATATTGTTATATATTCATAAACTGCAGCGTTGTATATTATTTACTTTCAGGCGGTATCTCGTGTAGCAATGCTTTGGGATGTTCTTATTTATTTTCATAATTGGGCTTTACTATTATCTCAGCACCAAGATAATAAATTAAAGAACAGATATAACTTAATACTAATATGTTGTATACAAATACAAAATGCGTAATTTTCTTTATTTGCTTAAACTAAACTAAAGCGACTTGATTATAATTTTAAGACGGAGCAGAATTACAGTACGCTCTTCCTCTTATTTTCAAAACAAGTCAAATAATATATTTATTAATTGTAGCGCTCCCTAGACCGGCGCCTCAAACGGTCGCTCGCTCGCTATAAAGTGGGACCGACCTTGCTGAAGCGCTCTATTGACAGTAATTACTTGTAGGATACTTAACCGAGAAATATGACCGAATTAGTTCGCGCTCAATTCATTTTAATGGTCAGTATAATAAATAGTCCTTTACACTAGAGTGTAGACATCGAAAAGAACGAATTAAGAAAATTAAGAAAGTTTTACAAAATTTGGACTCGTTAAGTGAATTTAGTAAAACATATTAATGATTTGCGATGGTTTTTCACATTTTGGATTAAATTAAAAGTAATTCCTTACGACAATCAAACTTAAAATATAATTTAAGATTTTATTAAGTAAATAATTTCTGTTAATAAAAACCAGGAATATTAATTATAACTCCAGATTTTTTATTATTTCGCTCTCTTAGAAACACAACAAACAAACAAACTTTATAATTATAAATTATGTAAATGTTAAAAGTAGCTTGATAAAGTGTAAGGGTTCTTAACGATAGGGTTCGAACAATATTTTTTAATTTTGGTACAACAGTAACATTTTAACTTTTCACAGCGGTTCAGAATGTACGCTATATATAACTAAGTAGTTTTTTTTGTAATAAAATATGTACAATATAATTAAATCGGAAAAATAATTGTATCCACAGAATATAAAACATAATTACAAAGAGATACGATTCTTAAACAAACGAAAATATAAGTAATATAATTTGGAATCCCTTCCTATTGTTTTATAGTTTTTATGTATGTATATACTATACTTTATAGTATTTGATTCATTAACTCAACCAATAGACCAAGGAAAAGGTAAACACTCACAATACTGTTACAAACCGATTTATTAGACGTTCCATGAGTTATAAATTATCATCTTTGCCAAAAGTACGTATAAATTATTACTCAAAGTCTCATAAAACGGCTGACTTTATTATTTTACATAAATTCATTCAATATCACAATGACTTCCGGCGCATTGAATATACTTCTCACTACACGTTGTTATGGGTGACGATCTGATTTTCTCACAGAGACTTCATCCGTCTCAGATTTAACACTTTTCACTTATTTGTACTTGGTACTTTGATGACAAATAGTTACAATAAATCAAGTTAGTAATTACTTAAAATGAATTGTTACAAGGCCGGCTCTGGAACATAATAAGATTTATGATTATAGTAAATTCTGAAGGAATAATTATTTTAACTTCATTGTCTAAAAGATGTATGTCATTTATTTTAGGATAGATTAGCTAAAGCAAAATTTTCACAAGGGTCGGGAAATATATTGAACGATGCGGGCAAAGCAAATTCTTACTGTCAGCCAACAAGAGGGTGAGTGACTCAAAGAACTCAGGACCGACTGTCACACAATGAGCGTCTTCATTTCACATGCAACCTTCGAGAGAATTCCGTATTTTATTTTCGTCTTTGTGTGAGTGATATTAAATCGAAGATATTTTAATTTTAGTTAAAACATATTTTGGTTGTGGTTTTAGGATACCTAAACAATGAGGTATATTTTGATGGTTTTATAAAAGCCCGTCCATTGTTGTTGAACAACGGTATGCTGTGCCACAAGTATAAGTTTACTTCATGCTTAGTTACTAGAGAATGATATTAGATTTAAAGAATAAATCAATATCTCATAGTTCATTCATAAAGCAAAATAATAGCATTTTTTTTTGCAAAGCAATATATAAGTTCAAAATTTATCACAATTTCAGTAATTTAATAATTTAAATCATTCAAGAGCTTAGAGTATTGAAATTATTATAAATGAAGGTGGAACTCCTTTGTGTCTTTGATCATTGTGTGAAAACGTTAAATAACTTTTTGAAATGAGCGTTTGAATTACAACTTATTCTACTCCTTATCTGATTTAACATATTCTTAATCCTCACGAATCCATAATAATAGATTTATTATGGATTCGTAAGTCAGAAATGAAGTGAACTTTAGTATATTTTATGTACTTGTAAGTTTGGTTGTAAATTAGGAAAGAGGCACGCGAGACAATCGTTAAGTTTTCTTTTGCAGGAACCCTCCATTACTAATATTGAGGTATATTGAAAAATATTTAAGCTTATTATTATGCATGATATATTCACAAAGAAATAGCACTAATTTAGCAATTAATTTAACTTGCATTCAAATTTATTCATAGAATTAACAACCTAAGTAATTTGCCATGACATCAATTGAAAACTATATTTTTATTTGATGTTATTAATTTTAAAGTGTTATACAGTTATTTTGAAATATTTTCCTATAAAATAAATTCTGCTAATACAGTATATTATAAAAAATCATAGTTCTTGGAAAAATACAATATGAAAAAAGAGAGTTGCCAAAGACTTTTCGATTTGCAAATAAAATGGACTAGCAACATTTAGTTCAAATACGGTTATCTGACGTTTTCTGCAGACTCGTTAAAATGAACGTCTTGTACGATCAAATCTATTCATTTTTCTCAGAGGAGTTCAACATTTTATCGGATGATTTACGGTCCGTGGATTTGTAAAATTAATGCACCAATGAACAACCAAGATCAAAGTGACGTCACAAGAACTTGTAAATTTAAGTTTATTGAATTAATTCTAGTACAGATGTAATTTTAAAATATATCAAAGAGGCTGAGGAGGTTTTTTAACTGTTTATTTTGTAATATTTAGTTAGCCCTATGTTTTGAGCAGACTTCTGAGATTGCTTCTATTGTACATGGTCCAAATGTGTAGCGGAGCACTAACTTTATGACTTACTACGACAACAAAAAAAATTAAAGGAATGAAAACGATATTGACGGCCCTACCTAGGTACAATATAAAAGCAAATTCCAATAAAAAGGTTGGTTTTAAAAATATGATATCTTTTGCCTGCTGCTTACTCATTATAAATTATTGTTCATTTTCCAATAGGTATTTTGTCCGATTATACAGACTATCCACAATGAATATTTAGTTACTTGTTTCCCTATTTTTTTAAAAGGCTCTGCCCGACTAAGGAAGGAATTAATTCATCATAGAAAAGTAAAGATAGGAATTCTATACACCCAAGTCCATATATAATCGTAGATTATATTATTAAAATAATAATAAGGACATAAATTGTGAGCTTCGTTTGAAGAGATGTCGACAAATTACTAAATCTGAAGTTTACTCTGACCTTATCACTGCTAAAAGCAAGACTCGTGATGAATACTTGTGTTTTAAATATGTCCTCAAACGAAATCTATTCTCGTGCAACATCCTGTGGACAGTGCAGAGAATATCCACTTACAGGAACCGACTGACGCAAATTGATTCATGACAGTTGTAAAGTTTTTGAAAACACGGTCTGAAATATTTCCACACACTTCGGTACCTTAAATAAACAAGGCCATAACCATTCACTTTTTAATTATATATTTTTTTTATTTTATTCATGTTTTTATATTATTATTTACTTGATAAACGAACGTTTTAAACATGATTCCTTGCCGAGGTTGAATATCGGAAAACTAAAAACTGTTTAAGTTACGGGTAATGATAAATGATACAGTTCCCAACCCGTCAGATAAAGTCTCATTCAACAGCTAGTGTATAAAATACAAAAACAAAGTGATGTGATAACATTCATTCTTCTTTTATTTCACATCATGTGTAACTTTCTATCGCTAGACTTCACAATATTACAAATTTCATTGAGTAATTTTTTAATTTGTTTCACATTTATTTGTGTAATAACTCAAGTTATTAATAAGCTCATGTACATTCTCATTTTATATTAATTAAATTCTAAAGATATCTCAAAATAAATTAGTATATTGCCTAAAGTCATATTTACTATTTTTCCGGAATATTTAGACAAGAATATGAGGAAAAACACTTTTATCAAGTGCCATATTTATCTATTCTATAAATAATTCTTATCAAGATTACAATGTTATACACTCTTAGGGTAAATTTAATGAAGAATTCATATGAGCGTTCGATACTGCCATTAACCGTTTTATTGTACATTATGTCGTGATATATTATTATTCTACGACATTATAAATTACTAGAGGTCTCATAAAGCTCAGAGCAATATCTATTGAATCCAAATATCTTACATAAACAAAATCATGCAAACTCTTATGCAGCTTATTATTTGTATCCTGAGTGTAATTTAGTATGACAACCTTTAATATGACTAGTTTAGTGATCATTAAGATCTAAACAATGTCTATTTGACATTCGATTTTACACTCTCTTCGTATTTTTCAACGATACAGTACAGTGCCGTTGGCACAATTTATTGGGTAACAAAAAAAAACTTTCCCCATACTAAATCATCCAGTATATAATTGTTGGCTTTCAGCACGTAGCAGCTCATAACTCATGGCTCGGCACTCGGCGTGGCATTTCAACAAATTAATAACGTTTGTGCCGTGATCTGAATCATTTAGGTTCGATTTTTGCCGAACCTTTATGTGATTGATGCAGTATTAAGAGTAACACAAGAAAAACATCTATCTATATGAAGCGTATTATGAACGTTTTAGGATCGGAGTTTAAAGTAATAATATGTTGCATTTGTTACATAGAAATAAAAGTGAGCACTTACTTTTTTTAATGAAAAATCATTGAAGAAGTATAATACAAAAACGGTATGTTTATATATGCAAAATAACTCACTCGAAGTACAAAAAAGCAAATCGAGATAAGGGGTCTGCGATAACAAACAAAAACTCATCAACAAATACGTGTTCCTGTGACCATACATTGTACGAGACCGAGTCCGTGTCACATTCATCTTTTGTCTAGAGGACGTTTAGGTTATAATAAATATGGTATGGTAGGATCGTTGCTCCAATGCGATCTTATTTGTCCGTTTAATTAAATGACATATATGTAAAAAAATACACTACACTTCAAAAATACCAACCAACACATTATTTCAGACATACTTCTACAATTACTCCCAATACGACACGAATTATATTGAATGAATTGAAAAGACTAATACTAAGTTCCGGAAATATTGTTTTCACATTTAGACATCCCGTAACTATTAGACCAGACTCTTATGGACTGTTGTACCATGAGCCGCAACCAATTAAAAATATTTATAACGGAGACCAAGGAAGTTTATTTTTACGGCAATTTTGTCTATTTTTTTTGTAATACGCATTTGAAAGTTTTGTTTGTTCATTCGTTAGTTTATATATATTATATATATATATATATATATATATATATATATATATATATATATATATATATATTAATCGCACTATATTATAATCACATTTATTTAAGTGTATTGTTTACAGCTAGTCTTAATTTTAATGTCGTCAGTCATAGTACCGTAGCAGCTGCGTAGCACAAAACACAACTTACAATGTAAAGATGATTTTATATGTGAATTTAAATGATCAAGAAATATTACTACACTGTGGAAAGGGGTCACTGTCTGTTGCAATTTTATAATAACATTAATTATATTATCAGATCCTTTAAGTTAACCGCACCAATAAATATGCAAAGAAGCAAGACCGATTAGTCCACGGTAACACGGAGGAAACCATTTATCATAATACAACGAAATATTGACAACGATACATACTGAAAATTCTTTGAACAACTTACATTGTAATTTAAATACAATTTAAAATAACATTTCTTAACAACAAAAATAGATTATATAAATAAATATTAATTTACGGAGCTTTGTTTGTTATAATTACGACGAGGGCTAAAAGAAACGGCGGTGAGAGTCCCTCGTTAGCGCGGGCCGTAGTCCCGACTACCGAGTGACTTAACTCACTTTATTATAATATGAGAAATTTGAAAATTGTATATCCACTAAGGGAGGTCTGTTTTATTCTAATCAAAGACACCAGAAAATACAATCTAACTGTCTATATTTTTAATGATGAATTTGTCTACCAACATAAACTGTAATAACTAACAAGAAATATAATCAACTACTGGTGGAAACCTTTACTTTGCTAAAAGGCTTTTGTAAAACGTACAATATAACGCTACTGTTTTGAGGAAAATACAAACATACGGATAGCGCAATGCTTTGTACATAATTCCATGATGCAAATGTGATTCTCTGGTCCTTTTAAAAATCTGGGATCATATCAATATTCTAGTAACGTTTGATACTTGCCAATTTTGATTAAAATAATAGGTTCTTTGCACGTTGTGATTCTCATTATTAAAGAGATTAACCGTTTAATACGAAAATAAACTTTCTTTTAAACAACGATTCTCGAACTTATATAAATAACACGCGCTTCTCAACATAATAACAATTATGTATTTGCTTAACTTCCCATCACTGAGTTTTATTCACTTTAAATTTCGTTAGTGTCTCGATTTCCGACTCAATCGAGTGATGTCTGCTTCTGTGATGCCATTCCGAAAATAATGAAGCCCTAATAAACATTTCTACCTTTATAGTTTAGCTATTTCGCTTTGTTAACTTTTAATAACACAACAATTTTCAAAAGCAATCAAAAACAGAACGGAAATTTCAATATCGTAAATATTTCAAAAAAATATTATGATCGTCTTTATTTCTATTTATGGTGCTGTAAAGTGTTTAGAAGTTTTTTTAATGCAGTGTTAGAAGTGATTACTGACTTTTTATTGTTAATAACATAATTTTTTTCACTATACTTGCTGGCACATAAACTCTCTCACTCTAAACTATTTCGTAGAACATCACGGACTTAATAACTTTGGCTAAACTAGAAGACATCATGGATCAGACTCTATCTTACAGTGGTTTTCTTCCTATCTTCGAGGATGCAAGCAGTCTGTACGCTTTGAACAGAAGCAATCTGACTGATTTGAGATTACTACTGGCGTTCATTTTGATTAAACTATCTCCTCCATTAATTCTGACCTTGTGCGCATATCTTCGTGGGCCGATCGATTTGGCACTTCTATAATCGCTGACATTTGGAAGCGTTGATTGACACTTATATATATTATAATTGGTTCACATTCACTAATGCGCTTCAAACATTCTCTTCACGTTAAAATTTAAATACTGCTTGCCAATAGTTTACTGTTGCCGATAATTGATAACGGTGATGTTTTCTACGTGAATTTGAATGCAGAGTTGCTCAACAAGCTTGAACGCATGTTGAATTCTACTATTAGATTTATTTTCAATCTTCGTAAGTTTGACCACGATTCTCGTTATCGCTCGCAATTAAACTGGCTATAGATTTGTGAACATAGGAGCATGAGAATTCTTTGCACCTTATACTCTCTTCTTTACAATCCCTCTTATCCCAAATATCTTCTAAATAAATTCCTACTTCGTACGCATGCCCACGAAAGGCCTCTGCGCTTGAGTGAAAACCAACTCCTGTATATATCCTGTATATACTGTTCCCATTCATCACACTGGTTTCTTGTCTGACTCCTTCTCTGTTGTCGCTGTCCGACTGTACCAATTACCTAAAAGTATTCATAAGGCACCTTTACGAATCTCTATCAAGAGACAGGTGAAACAGTTCTAACTCAGCAGCAGCTTATAATCGTTTATTTTCCCATCTGAGTATATATAAGTATATGTAGAAAACTTATTTATTTATATATTTGTAGTTTTGTATGTATGATAGTATGTATGTACGTTTCTGTACGTATACAGATTATATATGATATCTATATATCGATATCTAGTTTGTTTTGTGTTTTTGTTTTCACTCCGCCTTCGTACGTATTTTCTTGCACGTTTTGGGGTGGCTGATAGAAAATGCTTAAACGTTAAGCCCAACCTTTGTACCATGTTGTGCAATAAAGAATTCAAATAAATAAATAAATTTTTCCTTAATATTTGATTTACACACAACTAATCATATAAAAACGGTTATTTAAATTGATTATCCAATTCTATTGGAACATTCCCAATCAATTTCCCACCGGAAATCTTCTTAGTCCCGTTCTATATAATTAACGCATTTATTTGTCAGAGAAGTGTCATTCATATTCAGTGTGTGTATTATTGACTACATCGCTTGTTCGATAACAACTGACAGCGATTGCCTAATGATTGATGTTACGCAAACACCACTGGAATCACCTTTTATAGATCACATCCTTTGATGAGAGAAATTATAATTCCAACAAAAAATAAATGATTACGTTCTAAGATTTATTGTTGTTGTTATACAGAGTAAAACATTTTGCAAACTAGAGAAATTTAAAAAAAATAACTGTTATTCTGACTGACTCAGTAAGTAGTTGGGATGAAGCCCAAAACTCTGAACTTATAAAGCTAACATTTTATATAAAAATGTTAAGATAATAAGAGTTGAAAGATTGTTTGTTTTCGAGTGAAGCTGCGGGTAGAAGCTAGAGATAGGTGACAACTTCGGCGATCAAAATGTTAAATTCTATTTATAATATCTGTTCTAAATTCCATTACGATAACTGTTACCTCGGGATTTCAAAAAGGATAACCCTTTGGGCGACCTTCAAAGCAGATGTAGTATGTATTATAGTGTCTTGTATACTTGTACTGCTGTACTGGGTGTTTGTATTAATTATATGTACATATTTATTAGCAGAACAGTAATGATTAAATAATAGTTAAATGTAATTATTATATTTGATAGTTGCAACATTTTTTGTGACATTATTTATTTATTCATAAATTATAAGAAAAAACAAAAAATGTCTAATTAGTATAATTGAAATATGGGATAGTTAACAGATTAAAACTAATACCCTTAAATTTATTAAGAATTGAATAAAAAGTATGTAATTCCAACCTCACCATGTCTTACAACATTAGGGTAAAAATGTACTAATAAAAAATTTATACTTAAGATTAAAATAAAACGATGATTATTTTCATTATTAACTCCCCTTCTCAAGGCCGAAGGCCGCGCTTTACCTAATTTGCGTGATATAATCTTAGCTTACTTAATTAATATTGAAAATGACAAAACCTTCAGACAAACAATGTTTAATGAAAATTTTATTGATTAAAGATATTTTAATGTTTACTAAAATCTAAAAGATTATATTAATGAGTTGGGACGCCCAATAAAAGTAATACATTAAATATTCACAGAACGTAACCAATCTAATCCGTCCTAATCAGTGATTAACTCCATATTCAACGGATTCGTCTTCTCCTGTCTCATTTATTATGGGCATGTTAAGCCGGGTCCGGGCAGCTTCAAACTCCGTCATCAAACCTTCCTCCGTTTCCTGTCGGTGTCCCAATTATCCCACTTGTAGGGAATTTACATGAACGCATTTGCATTTTACCAATTGTATGTGTTTGTGATCAATGGAGGTGTTGTATTCTGTACCACTGCGTGTTGACCGATGCTTTGACAGATTTCACTGTTGTGTAATGGGATATAACTGTTTATTATTATTATTTCAGTGCACATGTTACTAGTTGTTAAGCGATAATAAAAATAACTATAAAATATCAACAGAAAACATTGTTAATAGCCTTTGCTGTCAACTTTGTTAATAACAATTTATTTAAAATAGGGATGATTTTTTTTACCTTTGAGATGAAGTTAAAATAATCAAAGATTATAACGATATTTTATTTTAATTTATTGTTAAAAATCTCGTAACAGTCAAGACTCTGAGACCTCTTTATATAACTCTTAATAAAAACGAAAAATCACAATATCTCTTTCAATTTACCAACTTAAATATAAATTCGGAGACCCTCATTAACTTTGCAAATTAATTTTAAACCAACTCGATCTTTTCTTTATAAGAGTATAATTATGTTTCCTCTTTAATAATTGTACCTCTTCAAATACTGAGAGGTTAATATTTTAATAATGGTGACCTCGGTGATGAGTATCCCTCAAGCATTTTTGGTTGTTTTTATATCTTCCACAAAGTGAGTAGGTTTAAGTCAACTAACATACATTCTAGAGTGGAAGTCTAAAAGAACAATAATAAGCCGTCAAACAAATATAAAAAAAGTATTTACTTATTATAGTATGCAAATAAAAACCAAAATGGTTACTTGAATACACTTTAGTTAAATAATAGTATTTAAATTATAATCCTTTTGTTTTAATTTAATTACAAAACTTAATGAAGAGATGATTGAAGAGATCCACAGAATGGCAGGTACTAGCGAAGATGTCACGGTGAGAATGAAGAAGAACGTGCTCAGATGTTTTGGGCACGTCGAACGAATGAGTGATGAAAGAATGGTAAAAAAGATTTATACAGGAAAAGTGAGCGGTAAGAGAGACAGGAGAGGCCTTGAGTGACCTTCGAAAACACAATATCTATGATGCTGGAGGCAAGTCACGTAAAAAGCATGACGACCCCCGGAGGGCATGTATGAAGAGATTGATGTTTGTGGCCGAGGCGAAAGTGGTATGCAGGGATTTTAGCGTTTGGCGCTCCATCGTCTCTGGCTACCCCGCAAGGGATATGGCGTGAAGCTAAATAAATAAATAAATAAATAAAACTTATCCTGTGTATATTGGTCTCTCAAGGTCTGGTTGAGATAATTAATATTGAAATCAATTAAAGTTGTCTCGATTTTAAGTGAAGCAGTGATCCTCAAACATGGACGGCATACATAAGTCACATTTCAGGTAACAACTGATAAAGTTCAGATTCACTGGGACGGTCCTCGCAAAGTATTTTATTCATCAAGTCTGAAAGTTGAGCGACTTGTGTTCAGGATTAATTCATCAAAACTTCTTCTGATTCTCGTTAGTGCTTAATTTTTAATAAATAATTCAAATAACTAAAATTAAAGGCTGTGTTTGATTTGGACGAAAACGACTAAAAAAAGTATCTCAACTTTACGTTTGTTTATTCTTGTATACGTTTTAACAAATATATTAGCCATTTACATTTAAATGGAAAAATAACGACCTGTCTTCATGGCGGCTGCGCCATAACGTAACATATGATTTTTAATGAAATTAATTTCATGGATAGTTTATTGCCAGAAAAGAAAAACCTAATGTTTTCTGTGACTGAAGATATTTCCTTGTTATATTTCTATTTAATTCGTTTTCTGTTTATTCAGAACCAAGAGTACACATTAAATAACAATATTATATATTTAGTTCACCTCCGTGTTAGCAGTGACTGTGTTGGAGTGTGAATACAACCAACAGAATAAATATATCATTTAACAAACAATAACACTGAAACAATTAAAACTTGTGACCCCATTAGCTATTGTGGTTTATCATGGATTATGATACCTCTGCAAAATTACACACAACATATTCAAAATAATATTACATTATGTGATTTAATGTATCTAATATATGAAATAAATCAAAAATACATTTTAAGTTCACTGCAGCAGTTCTACAGTGGCAGGCATTGCGGTATTATTTATTTATTGTGTATGACTTGAGTTTTATGGTCAGGTGTTATTAATGTAGGATTTAACAACATTTTTACTACAATCCCTTTAATACAATTGTATATTTAAATATACATTTTTATATATCTTATTTACCGCTTTTTTTGCTTCAGAGTCAGGTTCATTGATAGCGAATGCTTTGAGCTTTAAGCAATTCTCTCCAGAAATAAAGTATTTGGTTAGAAAATAATATTTCTACTGAATACTAAAGTACAATTATCAAGTAGAAACTTTATATACATTCTAAGATTTATTGTTGTTGTTATACAGAGTAAAACAATTTGCAAACTAGACACTTACATAAAAATAACAACTATTCTAGAGATATCGCAGGGTAGTACTTCTGAAATTCAAGACCTCGCCTTCCTCTAACCCTAAATATAAAACATTTATTGGTGCATTATTTTACAGTTAAAAAAGCTCACTGCCTGACTGACTCAGTAACTCACTCTAAACCCCTGAACCTATAAAGTTTATATACAATCACTGAGATAAGAGTTTGTTTGTTCTCAAATGAAGCTGCGGTCAAAAGCCAGTGATAAATGACGTCTTCGGCGAGTAAAGTTTAAAATTCTATGTGTAATATGTGTTCTTAATTCCATTACAATAATTGTTAGCCAGGAATCTCAATAAGAACAATAGAAATAAAGAGATATATTACAGAATATATCAAATAAATTTAATTTTATTAAGAATTGAGTGAAAATGTAAATTCTGGTTAAGCATGAATTTTTTTCTAATGTCCCAACATCACCAAAACTCAAAAATATCCTAATGTTAAATTAATTGTTAAGTTTTAAATAAAACGTTGATTATTTTCATTATTAACTCCGCTGTACAGAAGAATATTAGGAATTTTGGGTTCAAAGCTGGAGACTAATTTGGGTTATGTAATCTTAGCTCACTTAATTAATATTGAAAATGACAAGAACGTTGAAGGTGTTCGATTAGAAAACATTATTTATTTATAATTTAATTGATTTAAGATATTTTAATGTTTACTAAAATCTAAAAGATCATATTAATGAGTTGGGACGCCTAATAAGACTAATACAATAAATATTCAAATTACGTAACCAATCTAATCCGTCCTAATCAGTGATTAACTCCATATTCAACGGATTCGTCTTCTGCTGTCTCATTTATTATGGACATGTTAAACCGGGTCCGCGCAGCTTCAAACTCCGTCAGCAAACCTTCCTCCGTTTCCTGTCAGTGTCCCAATTATCCCAGTTGTAGGGAATTTACATGAACGCATTTGCATTTTACCAATTGTATGTGTTTGTGGTCAATGGAGGTTGTATTCTGTACCACTGCGTGTTGACCGTTGCTTTGACAGATTGTACATTCACGTTTTTACGGCACTTTTACTGCTAACTAAAAGACGGCCCCTTTGTCTCGAAGCGGACACAAATATACATTGTGTACCAAATTCAAGTTTAGAGCCGGTCTAAGGGAAGTTCTTTAAAGTTTTATTTAAATGAAAACCACGTTTCCGCAAAGCAGTAACTTTAAAGACATCCATCACATCAATGGAAACTACTATCGGAACCGATTCACACTGATTAAATAAAAAGGTTGATTCCTGTTTTAGCTTGTTATCATTCATTTGAATTCTATTCATTTCAAAATTATTCCAAAGTATTTCTTCATTAAAGAGCTACCAATTTTAATATAAAATAAAACTGCTTTACAACTGCACGTTGTATTATTTAAAACATACGGAAAGAAATAACTCGTACTGGTATAATAAACTAAATCTTAATCAAATAAAAACTTCTGTGTGTTTTAATAGTTTTTTGCAAAATGGATGAGATATCGTATTCCAGATCCAGACTCATCAGAGATCCTGTTACATTTGAAATGCCGACAGTAGCCTTTGTAAATAATAGCTGTACCCAATGTCCAGGTCGTATTTGGGCCGTAATGGTGTAGCGTCGGGTTGTACGTCTTAAGATAAATAAATACGAAATTATTATTTAATCCGGTAATTTGATTTCAAAAGTAACGACCCTATTATTATTCTAAACATTAATATTATTCATTTCTAATATATAAAATTACATAAAATATATGACATGACAGTAATCGCATTTCGTATTCCCCGCGGATGCAAGTTCTCGAGATAAAATGTTACCTTTCTCGAGAGATAAAACGTTTACTTTATCAATAGCTGCCTCTTGTTATCAACTTTGCATGCTCGTTTAAAAATAGTTAACGTACTAACTAAATGACAAGGACAGGAGTGTTTTTATTTATCACAAGGTCCATTAATATTCACAAACTCACGATATACAAATTGTAACAAATTAATTAATAATTTATCATTTCTGATATATCACTTTTAAAATCTGTTTAAATTGTACATTATGAGTAATTTACTGCTAATTATGTAAAAGCAATTCAATCAATAAGAATCTAAAGGTTAAATAGCAAGAGTATTTACACCGGCGCCTACGTCAAAGGATTATAAGTAATTAAAACATTCCCCTACACGTCAAGTCTTATTGCACCTTATCACGTGGACGTTTAAGTCTACTTTAGCTAATCTCAATCGCACGGTCCAGTGGTCTTCGTCGGTTCGTCGCTTGCGGTATTCCATAATAATCTTCAGAATTCTTTTGCAAGGAATATATTGAATTTTTTTCTGTCCACGGTTTGGTATGCTTTACCTTATCTGTTTATATTTTATTAACCAATGTAATAACAATATGAAGGCACATGAAACTTCGTGACTAATCTGATACATGGGGTTTAGTTCCTTTTCGTCGCCGTAACCTTTGGTGCGGTTGATTTACTAACCGCTGGAGTGGATACGATGCGGCGGTTTATTTCAAACGCTGCGGGAATATTGTTATAACATTGTGATGAGTTAATTAGATATTTTTATTTTAATAAGACATTTTAAATACTAAATCATTTTACGAAATAAACTTAAGCTGTCTTATAAACAACCTACACTATATATGTAGAATAGTTGTAGCTTCTTCGAGTCATATTAACTCCCGTGTGTTTCTAAGCTTGATACGACGTCATAACCACTGCACATTAACTAATGTATCCAAATATAAATACTAACGGGTTTTCCGCTCATTCGTGGACAAATAATGTTCCATTTATTCAGTCGTGACAGAACTTACTGGACTAGTTAAAAAAACTAATTTGTTAATTAATTACTGTGTAAATGCTTATTTTCTTCCTATACATAATGTATTTTTTGTTATTTCTAAAGATTTTAATTTTAAATTCTACAGAATTAAATACAAGACATTGTACAACGTATTTGGCTAAGAAACATTACGTTATATTAAATAGCATAAATAGAACGACGTGTAGAATAGTTAAGATATAGTCCTCATTTTTATTTTAAATACTTATAGTCCAGGTTCCGTTGTCCATTTTAACAATTTAGTACTCAAGATAATTTTCTGCGAATAGTTTCATTTTGATCAGTCGTCTTCTTTTCTGGTAACAATTCTCGATAGTCGTAGCTAATAGGGGTATAAAACATGTTAATTTAACAATTGTCAAAGATATATTACTAACGGCGTTTCTTTGGTTCAGCTTCTAAACAATTATCTAATTTATTCGAGAGAATATTTATTCTCCAAAATGTATGATTCTATCAAAAGTCAGCCGTATATTCTTTTACTAATTGCATGGTACTACCTATGCTTAGAAATTGTCAATACCACAAAAAGCAGCAGTTACAGAGCAGTTGGCTGTCAGAGAGAAGAAAGACGAAAATTAACCAAAGGTGTCGTGCGACACCAGGAGCTCCTGCTCAAACCTGTCGATTTGCATTTATTGATTTGTATAAGACCTAATAGTCCAGGCTTCGCTCCCGACTTATATCTCTTTCCAAATCTCTGGGCGTCGAAGAAAGATATTTTCTACCAATAAAGAAGTAAGGGATGCAATTTCAGCGCATTTTTTATATAAAGATAATTCATTTTTTTAAGAAAGTATTTACTAGTTAATTCATAGATCTAAGAAATGTATTAGTATTGCAGATGAATGTATTGAAAAAGGAAAATAATAGTAATATTATTTCAACGTCTTGTATTTTTTTCCTAGAACTTAAAAACGCACTCACGCATATAAATATTTATTTACATACACGAAGCTTCTCAGCATTTCATGGATTCACCGTGCGGGTGCCTCGTTCATCGCGTTGCAAGAAGAGGAGCGCAAACAATGCCTAGGACTTGCGACTTCTTTAAGGGGCCCCTTTACTATGCGCATACGCGCTCACCTTCACCGTTTACGCTCCTCTCCTTACCTAACCAAATATCGTAAGAACCTACTAAAGCCGCCCTTGAAATACGTTCCAGAAATGAACTGATGATCGTTCTAGAAAGACCGAGGTCCTTAAATAAGTTGTAGACAGATTTTGCTGTTATACCTCTCCCTCCTACCTCTACAGCGTACAAATTAACTATAAATTTATTCCTGATCAGTTCGTAATAATTGTTAAGCTGAAATGTATGATCTTTGGGTATGTTTGTTTCCCAGGGTACAGTAAGCTCCAAAAGTATAACGCGCATTAGTTGTTTTGAGTACAGGAATTAGTCCGGCCTAGATGACGAAACACACACATCCCCGGGGATTTTGTATTGCCTTTCATACGAGTCCATCATGAGAGTCCAATCAGGAGACGCGTCCAAGATGGAATAAGGTTTCAGTTTACGATTTTTGGACGAACCTGCCTTTACAAACTCTACTGATATTTTGGTGGTTGTTATACCCTTCTGCGCTCTTGCTACAGAAAGACTAACCGCTTCTCGTACGATTTCTAATACTTTATCGTGGCGATGCGAGTATTTACCTCTATTTAGAAGTACCCTACACCCTACTAGCAAGTGTTTCGCGGTTCCTACTGCCTCCCCAAAGATGTTGCAAGATTTTTCGGTGGCTTTGCCCCATATCACTAAGTTACTTTGATTTGGGAGAGTCATTTGGAATGCGTTAAGATAAAATTTTAATAATGCTGGGGACCAATCATGAAGCACGGTGCGCCATCTCAAAGTTAGTGGAATACAAAAATCTCCTATGGTCACCCATTCGTTTTGCAATTCTAAGCTCATCGCGTGCAACCGGTAATTATCATTTTCATCGTGCCAAATAAAGGATTTTATTATTTCAATGTCTTGTTCGTTCCTACTTCATCCTAGCCCTGCTTTATTTGTTTGAGCACCTATTATAAATTGTTTATGGAATTGAAGTCGTGACTCCAGCTCTGCGGCAATTTTATCTTTTCGGAGAGATGTTACAGTATCATCATTCGACTTTGAGATGATGTCTTTTAGTCACTCTTAGGTGTTTACAGAGTTCCGATGGTTTCTTTAATTTTGCTTGCATCTAAATTTAACAAAAGGGTCTTGTTAATATCGTAAACGAGGAAAGGCCAATTTAGACGAGATGTTAAATAATTATCTAAGAATTTGAACGGAGCTGCGTCGGTAATAGTAGTAACGCACTTACCGCCTATTATAAGACCCGGATCGTAAGAGGTATATCTGGTGTTCCGTTTACCCAGACATAGACTGTAGCATTTATTGGATTTTGTCCTCAATCCGTCCGTCCAAATACAGAAATCCTCCACAACATTTAAAAGTAGCTGACATTGTTTGTGATTACGTGCCAGCATCGCGAGATCGTCTGCAAATGCTAGTATGGATTCTGTGTATTTATTGTTAAACTTAAACCGATAACCCCATTTCTTTTCGTTTTTAATTAATTTATCTATTAAAATTTTGACGACTATTGTAAATATAATTGGAGAAATACAACAACCTTGAAATAAACCTATGTTATAACATAAATGAAAATCATTCTTTGTTTTAACAATTATTACAATAAAAATACAAATATTTAAAAATACAAGACGATGATATAATATTACTATTATTTAATGTTGTAATTTAATGGTTTGAAATGATTATGGAAAATTTTAATTTTGAATAATATGATGCAATCATGTCACTTACTAACGTTGGAAAGTTATACCACCTTAGCTCGAACATCATCAGTTCATGTCGTACTGACCCGAAAGCATTTTGTAAGTCTATCCATATCCAACATACCGTTATTTGTCTTTCACTAGTTCTGGCATCTTTAAGGCTTTCCGATATTAATGTGTTATGTTCCAGGCATCCAGAAATGCCAGGCAAAAATCCTTTCAGGTGATTAGGCCCGAAATATTTATTATTAATCATGAATTGCGTCATTATTGTTTGTAAAAAAGAAAAAAATATTTTTGATATTGTATTTGTTAGAGCTATCGGTCTAGTGTCCCTAGGGTCCGAGACATTGTCGCTTTTAGGAATGAGGACAAAAAGAGCATTACCGAATGTTACCGGTGTTTGTCCTCTTGACCAGAATTTACCGAATATATTCAATAGATCGACGGACATTTTTTATAAACTATGTAAGATAGGGATACCATCCGGACCTGGTGCTGACTTAGATGGTTTCTTTTTAATTATTTTATTGATTTCCTCCAAAGTTGTTGGGTCGGCATGAAAATCTATGGAAGGACTTTCAGGTCTTCGTTCGTTGGGATCCCCATAGTCTTTGATTTTTAGGCACTTCGTATGTGGTTTTATAGTGATCGAAAATTTGCTCGTTGGTCATGAGAAGCTTACCTTTTTCGTCTTTGAAAATGTTTTTAGAGTACTTAAAAGTATTTTTATCAAAGTCTACTTCGTGTTTTGCCCGGTCAAAACTATCACGGTTTTTTGTTATTTGTTGTGATATGCTTTGTATTAATTTAAGAATTGACCTTAATGCCTTAGACAGTTGGTGACTAAGTTGGTTGTTGCCCATGGCTTTGGCCCTACGAAGTTCCTTTATGAGGTCTCTTTTTTTCCTTCTCATTTTCAATTTAAAACCGTTTTCTTTATACTTGTGAGCATAACGATTCGAAGGTGGATAGTGCTCATTGAAGTAGTCAAAAATAGTATTCTGTAGTGTCTCTTCTTCGCTCGTCGAGTACCTGGTTTGAGCCCGGATGCTCTAACAGGTCCGCTATATTTTGGTCGTGTATTTTCCATGTCGATTGTTTAATATTGGGAATGCTAAAACGCGTCCGCATGGTCATGGACTCCTGGCGATTCGCGTTCAATGGCTCACCATGGGATATATGAGGATAAACTCTATCCGAAGTGAAAACTGAAGATATTACCGGCGATTGCCGAGCTTCAGCACCATTATTATGTGGAACAATTTACAGTAAATTATATACAAATGCTGCTCGGTGGCAAGAATTGTATTCAGTATTATAAAACAATGTATATGTATTATAAATTTATGTGTAAGTAATATAAACTTTACATTACGTGGAGAGGAATCACGTCGTATCCTATTGACCTAGAAATTTGGAAGAAATTAGTTAAGAAGAATTTCAATATCTACATGTAACACAGCTCATAACTCTTATACTGTTACAGCAAACAAGACATGTGGCTGAGTTAGATCATACATAAAAACATTTCTGGATGTTACGCTCGATAAAATTTTAAGATTAGATTTATAGTATAGATTAGGACGTATTAATTTTTTCAATTTTAAGGAAAAGTAGTAGAAACCTTTACTTATGTATTCCTTTTTATCTAAATTTTCTCACAATCCCTCCTCATCAATAAGAATTTTTTTTTTGAATATTTTAAATGTTTTACAGATAAATACACAGCCCTTAACAAATTTTGGAACATTGTCAAATCAACATATTTTATAGTTGTTACTCATGTAAAGAGACTTGTTATCAAAGAAGAAGTTGGAACACGCATAAAACATTTGCTTTATAGTAATAGTTGACTAATATGTATATAAGCAGATATAATATACAATAAACAATGCCTTACTTTATATTGTATAAATACACGTATACTTAAGAAACTGTGCTCTTCGAGAACGACGCTCCGCAAATGTTCTGTTTCCATTAAGACCACGGGCTGTTTAAAAACAATAAGAATACGAAATGCTATTGATTCCTATACACTGTAATGTGTACACTTGAGGTGAAAAGTGTTACAATGTTACCATTTAGTAATACATATTTATATTAATATAATTAGTCTCTTTCAATTATTAAAGAAAAGTAAGAAAAAATGTTTTGGTATACTGTGTTCATGATGTTTTAGTATTGAAAAAACTGTTCATTTAAGTCATGTCTATTATAACTAAACCTCACTCACATATGATGATGTCAGAATTCTAGACTGTACGGATATACAAATGACTTCAACAAATGTTATATCGTGCCGGACTGTACTCAGATGCAGTAGCAGTTACACGTCTGATAATTGCTTTCTGTGGAATCGATTACCACCAATTTGCCACGGAGTGTTTTCACTTAACGTCTTCGTTCACATTCCAAAATTTCTCATTGTAAGTCATGGCTGGATTGAAGAAGGCGTAAGGTGTATTTAATACACAATTTACATAAGTTGTAATTAACGATGCATCTGTTTTAAAAGAGTTAAAATGAGAAGTCATCAATTCAAAATATCTCAAAGCTACTAATAATACTCTGAACAAAGACCATATCATATTCAAACTTCTCTTCGGCGGTGAAGTTTGTTTCCTCTCATATCGTGTACAGTTTGTTTGAATTAACAGTGTTTAGAAATAATTCACTATTCCTTTAGTAATAAATAGTAATGTGTATGTATTTATTTTGAACCAACCAATGAACCAAGTTTTTTTGGAGGATTTTTTAAGTCTGTAACACACAATAATTACAATTTAAACAACCTTTCGAATTTGATTCTCAAAGTTTAAGGACGTAAAGTTGGAATCCTCGAGAGTACGATTTAGGAACTTGTCGTCAACGAATGATTTCAATGTAGGCACTTCTGCGAATTTGTTTAGATTTACTTGTATTTTACTCAAGTTTACAAAAAGATTTTTTTTTTATTTACAAAAAAACTGAATAAGATACACACATCCAACCGAATATTGGAAATGTGAAACTCGTAATGCAAAATGGAGTATATAGTTACTTTTCCGGAAGCAAAGAGGTTTAAAGCCCGAGAGATTAAAAAAAACGTGACAACATTCCGCACATCTAGCGATATAAGACGGATGAAAAATAAAACACTTACGGAAACAGGACGAATCAAACGTTTTTTAGCAATTTCCAAATCCCATGACATGTTTTTTTTATTATGTACTTACTTATCTTACCCTAACCGTCTCTAGAATCTTACATAACTCGTATAGTCAGTATAACACATAGTCGCTAATGGTTTGTTTGTACCGTTTATACCAAAAGCCTTTATTATGGCCTAGTTATGACGTTGTATCGTAAATACAATGATTATAGAGACAATTCGTCTTTAACGTGTATGTGTAAACAAATAAATCTAGATTGCTATAAAATTAAAAAAAAACAGGCTTACGGAGTTTCTCAGTTGCTCATTTTTGTAATATTTAGTATGTTTTGAGCAGTTCCCTGAGTTTGATTTTTGCACATCAAATTTGGAAGGCTCTTTCTTTTTGGACATTTTAAACCGCTTTGGGGTCATAAAATAGTCCTGTCATCAGTGTGAGTTTTTTAATCGTTTAGTACTATTACATGTTTGTATGTTCGCTTGCCTCAAACAACAAGCTATGTTCCATAGCAAACAGTTGTAACATTTAGTTGTATCTCTAGTTTACTAATAGCAATATATACTATAGTGAGCTTTAGTAGGTTTTACGTCTATCTTTACTGTATCACTTTTGTACGCTTGGTATGTACACGTATTAAGAATCACTCAAAAAGATCCCGAATAATAGTGACAAATATACCGAAGAAATATTTGTCACAACTATTTATAATTTAAATAAATTCAGAGATAAAAATATTTTTTTTACCAAAAAATCAAACAAAACATTTTATTAAAAACTAGCTTTTGCCCGCGACTTCGTCCGCGTTTCCGTCGTTTTTCGAAAAAAAATTAGCAGATGTCCTCCCTCATAGTTTTGACGTAACAGGCAGATTCACTTTCGTATTTTAGAAGGGCAATAGTAATATAATATGCCAATCCACAAAACTGTTGAAAAATATAAGTAACCGCAGAATATTATAATATACCCACGCTATACCCACGACTCGGTCAGCGTGTAACTCCTTGTTTTTTATTAAGATAATATATTGCTAATATTTTTAGATCAAATTAAAATGTTTCAGCGCAAAGCTTCTGGGTAGACTATGTTAAGAGTCGACCCGTCCGGCACGTGAACGTAAAGATTCCTAGAATTGCTAACCCGGGAAAGAGCGACGTATAATTGACCATGCGAGAAACAGCTAACACCGAGATCTACTCCAGCAACACGAAAAGTCTGCCCTTGAGCTTTATTGATAGTCATGGCATAGCACACCGATACTGGGAATTGCGTTCTTTTAAATTGGAATGGAAAATTATTTGGTATTATGGGAATTCTGGGAATAAAGACAGTTTCTCCTGCACCGCAACCTGTTAAAATTTGAGCCTCGATTACATTTTGTTGCAACTGGGTTACTTTTAGCCGAGTTCCATTGCAAAGTTGAGGTGGTCTTAAATTTCGGAGCAGAATTATCGGTATGCCAATTTTTAAACAAATTATATGAGAAGGTAGTCCAGGCATACTTAAAGAATTTAAAAATTCTATCGGGTAATTAGTGGCTTCTTGTTCATCAACCATTCTATTTATTGAACTATAAACTTTGCTTTCTCCCTGTATATTAGACAGTATTTTATTATTAATTTCAGATGCCTGGTCATTGCGAGGAGTCAAAATGGACCTTTCGCAAAGCCAAGAATTGTCCCTATTTAATATAATTGTTATGTCACCGTAAACCGAAGATATAAGATGTTGTTGGGATTGCACTATACAACATAACTCAGGTGTCAGAATAAGTTTTCCTTGGTGTAGTTGTGGATAGGTACCTTCACCAATCTTCAATAATGTATCAGAAAATTCACGATTATCTGCGTTGTCTCCAGTTCTCACTCGCATATTTATAGTCAAATGCACCGATTGTATATCACGCCACAAATAAGAGCTTTTCAGGCACGCCCTAATCTCATCAGCTCGGGTTCCCCGTGGTATTACCGGTAAGGTTTGTCGGAAATCACCACAAAATAAAACCGTAATACCGCCCATTGGTCGATCATTTTGTCTTATGTCCCTTAGAGTTCTGTCTACTGCTTCTACTCCTTTTCGATGGGCCATCGTACATTCATCCCATACGATTAAATTACACTCACGCAATACCTTAGCTTTGTCGCTATTTCTTGAAATACTACAGGTTGGACTTTCCGTGCGATCTAAATTAATTGGTATTTTAAACATAGTGTGAGCAGTCTTACCTCCTGGTAGCAATGTTGCAGCTATACCTGATGAAGCCACGGCAAGAGCGATTTTACGCTGATTTCGAACATAAGCTAATATTAATTTAGTCAAAAAAGTTTTCCCAGTTCCTCCAGGTGCATCTAAAAACCATATTGTTCCTAAATTATTCTGCACACTCTCGCACACGCGATCATAGACTAAGCGTTGTTCTGCAGTCATCATTGGGACACCGTTTTCTAATGTTACCAGCAGTTCCATTGGGTTGTAACCAATCTCTGCGGAATATTCCCTATTGGTAACCTCTCCGACTGAGGTTGGCGTTGGCAAACCATATTCACAAAGTGATTTACCGCCTACTGCTGTTAAGTCTTCCTGAAGAGCTAATAAGCACTGATTTATAGCCAGATCTCGAAAATTATCATTAGTTGCGCCTTCATTATTGTGAGATAAATTCCGAAGAAAGTCTTCTGCAAATTTTTCTTTATATTTTTCCCATAATTGGACAGGATCAGATAAATTACAAAATGTGAGTAATGTTACAAATAAATGGCGTAACCGTCGTGGATTATCACTAACACAGGATTCTGCTAAAGCGTCATCCCAATGTTGATCATTTTCAAGCAAATGACGCGCTTGGCAAGCTGCATGATAAGTTGGATAAACAACATCGTCTACTTTTCTCAAATCTATAAATGATGTTGGTCCTCGCACTGTATGTAATAATAATCTCAAATAAAAACACTCTGCGTTGTTAGGATGAACAGTATACACTCTACCAAGAACATGTTCTTTGAAAATACCTGTCTCGCCATCTACAGGCCTGCCTCGGCGTCTACGGTTAAAGACACCTCGTTGTTTATCGTAGGTATAATACGATGGAACTTCTTCATACAAAAGAGACTTTGCGAAATTATCAGTTTGGCAAAGTCGAAAGAATGCCAATAAAGTTGTTTGTCTAGGGTTCTCTAATCGTTCTGTAACATTTTCGGCGTTAAAATATATACGTTGACCGCCTTCCAGATGAACATCCAGATGGGTCACAGGTGGATATCTTTCGTGAATATTAAAACTTAAGATCCGCCACACAGCTTCTGAAGAGCTGATATATCTGCCTGACTGAAATCTAGTAACTTCATCATGTTCATTTCTTAACGCAAACGTAGCTTGGTCACTGCCCTTGTTAATGTACTTACAAATATATTTAATTGACTCTACACTATTACACATTTCTACATTTATGTGAGCTTGAAATGCTCTGGACAATACAGGCGAATACGGAACGACCCACCTATTATCTAAAGTAACCTGTTGTCCAGACATTCGCTTTTCAACAGTAAAACCACCATTGTCTCTTGAACGGCGACGATATAATGGGTATCCATCATGTCCTGTTACAGTTTCATCCACTAATGCTTTTGGATACCTTTTAGTGCAACGACCGTCTTGCATGCAAGGAGCATTTGCGTTAAATGCACCGCATGGACCATGTATCATATGAGTTTTAACAATGTCGTATAACAGGGGATCTGCAGTCGGATCTGGAATTTCAGCACTGATTAATCTGTCTACATCATTAGGTCGAACCTTATCTTTTAACCAAAGCAAGATATGTGCGTGAGGTAAGCCGCGTTTTTGCCACTCAACACTATACATATAACACAATACTTCTCCAAAAATGTTATCTTTGGTAAGAAGATCTATCATTGATTTTAATTTTAAATGAAACACTCTTGCAATAATATCATGGCGGTCATGCGGTGCCTGACCCTCAAGAAGCTCCCGAGTGATTTCATCCCACTTGGGATTGGTAGTTACAGTAACAAATAAGTCGGGACGTCCATATTTTCTTACGTAACAAAAAGCGTCTTGAGTACGTTCATGCATGTAGCGTGGACCACCAGTAAAAGAAGAGGGTAAAATAACTAAACGACCCATATTCACAGTATCGTTATCTTGCTGCATGGCATCGCGAAGGTGCACGTATTCTTCAGCGCGCAGCTGCCTTTGATTAGATCGTATATAAACTAATCTTTCGGTTTCAATTTTTGCGTACATGTCAACAATAAACTGATTAAATAAGCCACGAAAACGTTGAAAGTATACCAATCTATTCCGTCTCACTTGCAGGTGGTAACAATAAAATTGAAGGCATGACACCTTTTTATTATAATTAGGTGCGCCTGTGCGCGGATCGGTTTGGTATACAGCGAAATTATAACCATCTTCCCCTCGACAGTATATCATAGGATATTGCATTTCGAAAATACGTTGCAAACGATTGTCTCTGGAACGTATAACGATATCACGCCTATCACATTCCTGGTCGACCAGTACTACAGCAACTTCATTCGTGGATGGAACGTTATGACGCCCAGGGTGTTCCTGAGTTGGACGCTTATCGGCATTTATAACAATTTTATAATTGTTATTACCATCGTGAGAAAGGGCTTCTAATGCCGATTTAAAACTGCATACGTACGAATTAACCTGATGTAACATGTTCTGAAGTTGTGAAATGAGTTCAGTATTTAAATTCGGAAAATATTGATTTCTTATATTCGACTGTTCGTTGTAATCGGATACAAAATATATTTGAAGAAATTTAGGTTGTTCTTCAGGCAAAAGGGACCCTATCAAATGGTAAACCTGACCTTGTACCTTAAAAGTAGGCATGAAAGGGCCTTCTGAGATTTGTTTAGCACCAAAGGATGTCATTTGGAATGCACTATTATAAGTGCGAATATTATCTAAAAACTGTTTGGATTGCAAATGTTCCCCTAAAAGTAGTGATTTTAAAGGTTCCGGTGGGTCTTCGAACGAAGGCAAATTTATTTTACCTCCAGAACAACAGAAACCAGCTGACTCCTTCCTCCACTTCGAAGCATTACAAAAGGAACATACTACGTTCATATCGCCTATTTCAGAAGATGATCTGTAATCAATTGTGAGGTTATAAGCAAACCCACTTTTATATTTATCGGACCACGCCACCGAATTTGTAGATTGATCTACCACGTGTATATCTAAGTCATTAAGACCATGTCGAAATCTATCTGCAGTAAGACGGGCCTCTCGCTGTTCTTCTGTTTCAAGCGACCGAATATTTTAAATTCTTAATCTTTCATTAGATAAAGTAATCAATTGTTCTTGTCTCAAAGAATTGTAATAATCGCGTCCCGACTCTAGTCGTTGTTCATGCTCATGTTCATCTTCAAGAGATCGAATCATGTTATGGTGCGCCCTATCATTTGTCAAACGGTCTTGATATTGAGTAAAAGTTTCAGATTCTCGAGACAAAATATGACGTTCGCGATCAGCTGTAAGCCGTAATTCCCTCTCAGTGAAGGTTTCGGACTCGCGAGATAAAATATGACGTTCGTGGTCAGCTGTAAGCCGTAATTCCCTCTCAGTGAAGGTTTCGGACTCGCGAGATAAAATATGACGTTCGCGGTCAGCTGTAAGCCGTAATTCCCTCTCAGTGAAGGTTTCAGACTCGCGAGATAATGTATGCCGTTCGCGGTCAGCTGTGAGTCGCAATTCTCGTTGTAAAGCAGTTTCAGCTTCTCGGGATAACGCATGTTGTTCCCGGTCAATGGAACGCCTTAGCTCTCGTTGAGAAGAGCTTTGAGAAGCCCGTGTTGTAGCTCGTCTCGCTCTTTCAGCTGCTAATCGCATCTCTCTTTCTGGAGAGCTTTCATTAGCTCGAGATGTTGAGGCACTAACTCTCATAGAGTTTAACCGATGTGCTCTTTCCTCTTCCGATTCTTGAGAACGCGTCATTCTCATTCTCCTAGCTTGACTCGAAGTTCGAGATAAAGATGGTCGTTTTTTAGGTGGCATCGTTTATTTTATTTTTAATCGACGGTAACTTAAATTCTATTTAGTTACCCAACAAAAAACTTACGTCAGAGGTCCTAACTATAGCTAAGTATATAATAAATAGAATATAAATCTAAGTGCCTATTAAAACTAAAATAATATTCTAATCGAATTATAAATATGTACGTAGGTACCTACAAATTACAAAAGAATAAAAAATGAAAATAAAGCTATACTTAATGCGTGTGCAATACTATCTACACTTACCTACTTCACTTAAAAATGAATAATAAGAAATACCTACAACTACTGTAATTAATCAAAGTACCTATGCTAATACAAAAAAAACCTTAGATGTTCTAAGTACAGCTGCTATATAATAAAAAAATATAAATCTAAGTGCCTATTTAAACTTAAATACCTAATATTCTAATAGAATTAAACTAAGAAATATGTACCTACCTACCTACAACTTAGGTACAAAAAAAAAAGAAATGAAAATAAAGCTAAAACACGTGTGCAGTATAGGTAGATAGTAGACAATATCTACCTATACCTACTTCACTTAAAAATAAATAAAAAATACCTATGAATACTATAATTAATAAAAGTACCTACCTACGCTTTTATCTACTCAATACAAAAAAAACTAAACATAAAATGCCCAAAACTAACCTATCAGTAACTAAAAATCTAACAATAATCTAATCTATCTATCTATTATCTAATCTAAAAATCGAATCTAAATCTACTTAAAAAGAAATAAAATAGGAACTATTAATAGTTAAGAATTTAAACAAAACTAAAACTAATTTAGAAAATAACAACAAAAGAAATTAAAATAAACTATTTAAAGACAAAAAGTCGCGCTGATAAGCACGGTTTATAAAATAACAATTATTGTCTGTCAATAAAGTTCAACACTCTGAACGCATCAACAGCCAAATATTGAATGACGCTTGCGCTCGCCTCCCGCCCCTTTTATACTCTGCCGCCGCGAGCCCCGTCGAGCGCGGCAACCGTTACGCAAAAATAATCCTTATAGCTTGATTCACTATTCACGCGCGATGTCTTGTTGGCGTATTTCATGTAAGTAAGTATAAGTTTGGTGTTTCTATACCGATTTCAATGATTCTTTTTTTATTGAATTGGTGCTAATGTTTATTTTTTTTTTAATTAGGAATGATGGTGAGCATTATTGGTTTTATAAACGTAAAAGTAAACAAATATAATAAGAAATCTCCGAACTGCTAAGCTATCGAGAGTTATGCGTGTTATTGTGAGTTAACTATAAAAGGTAGATATATGCTGTCTTGGAATATTTTTCGTGTATTTTTATGTAGAATATTTCCGTTATACATAGTTTCTATGTAGCTCTAACCATTAAGGCTGCACACGCGACGGAAGCTTAAAAAATCAAGCAACTTCTCCCATTTTCTCAACATTTCCTTTCACTGCTCTGCTCCTATTCATTGTAGTGTGATGAAAAGTATACTATTACCTGCCCAGGAGTATAAAGAATAATTGTACTAAGTTTCGTTAAAATCCGTCGAGTAGTTTTTTTTTCTATAAATAACATACAAACAGACAGACAGACAGACAGACAGACAAAAATTTTTTTAACTGCATTTTTGGCATCAGTATCGAACACTAATCACCCCCTGCTACTTATTTTGTAAATATATTTCATGTACAGAATTGACCTCTCTACAGATTTATTATAAGTATAGATGTCTAACTAACTAACTAACTAACTTATCATTAACATAACTCGCTGGTACAAGATCATCAGCTGCCTTTGTTTAAGAACTCTCATTGTACATGATCCAAATATGTTGCAGAGCACTAACTTTATTCCTTGTTACTAACAACTAACTATATAGATAGCGGCGCGGTTTTATGTTAAGTTGATCAACTGAAAGAGAAACTAAAAGCAACTTAGATAAGTTACCTACATATCTACTATAAGTTTTTAGTTTAAGGTCTTTTGTGATACATTCACATAGACAAATTCAAGGTAAAAATGTGGTAAGGACAATAAAAATAAAAATTAATCCAGAACTATTTCAGACGAATGAGTTTCAACTTGATGACTTATTGCGCCAACAAAAAAGTATCAAAACATCAACTTTTAGTGGCAGTATTGACGGCCTTAACTTGCTACGGGGTAAAAGAAAATTCCAATACACTGGTTGGTTTTAAAATATGATATCTGTTGCTTGTTGCTTGCTCGTTATAAATATTGTTCATTTTCCAATATCTATTCTTGACTGTCCGATCTACAGGCTAACCGCACTGAATATTTAGTTACTCCATCGTTTATTTTTTTAAAAAGCCCTGCCTGACCAATGAACTGGTATCCAAGATTAAAAATAAAAATTAATTAATCATAGAAACTTACGCAAGCTTACTTAAGCAAGTATATTATCGTAAATTATATTATTAAAATGTAAGTTTCTGATGACAAAGGATACTATGATAACGGTTACCATAGTAACGGTTACCATGGCAGCTAGAGTTAAGTTGTAGTTGTGGGGGTGCAAAAAGTAGTAAGAATATAATTCTGTTCCCTCTTAAATAATTTTACCTCTTTAAATACTGAGAGTTCAATATTTTAATAATGGTGACCTCGGCGATGAGCATCCCTCAGGTATTTTCGGTTGTTTTTATTTCTTCCTCAAAGTGAGTAAGTTTAAGTGACATCCATTCTAGAGTGGATTCTAACAGAATAATAATAAGCCGTAAAATAAATATTAAAAATGAAGATTTACTTATTATACTGTAGAAATAACAACATAAATGTTTACTAGTCTGTAAATAATTGTTTTCAAATTACAATCACCTTTGTGTAAATTTAATTACAAAACTTATCTTGTGTACATTAGAGTAGATCTCTCAAAGTCTGGTTAAGATAATTAAAATTGAAATTAATAAGAGTTAACTTGATTTTAAGTTAAGCAATGAAAAATATGAACGGCATACATAATACATACATACATACATCTCTTCGCAGAATATGCGGAGTCAGTCTAGCTGATCGAATCCGCAATGAAGAGATCCACAGAATGGCAGGTACTAGCGAAGATGTCACGGTGAGAATGAAGAAGAACGTGCTCAGGTGGTTTGGGCACGTTGAACGAATGAGTGATGAAAGAATGGTAAAAAAGATTTATATGGGAAAAGTGAGCGGTAAGAGAGACAGGGGGAGGCCTCGAGTGACCTTCGAAAACACAGTAGCTACGATACTGGAGGAAGGTCACGTAAAAAGCATGAGGACCCCCCGGAGGGCATGTATGAAGAAGTTGATGTCTGTGGCCGAGGCGAAAGAGGTATGCAGAGACCGTAGCGTTTGGCGCTCCGTCGTCTCTGGCTACCCCGCAAGGGATATGGCGTGAAGGTAAATATATATACATAATTCAAATTATTTTTTTTTTTTATTTTTCATTATTTCATTTACGTGCGATGTTGTGCGATGTGCGATGTATGTGCGATGGTCATCATCATCACCAAGTGGACTATTTGCTTGTTTACAATTCCATAAGAATATATCAATCTAGTATAACCGAGTAGTCTTTGTGTGTTGTTGTACACATGCTGCACAATCAGTACATTCCGGAGAGCATGTTTCCGTCCTCAACCTAAGTGCTTCCTCTACGTAAAGACCTACTTAAAGCCATTAGTATTTTGTTCTTAAACCTCCTGCGATCTTTAAATGAAATCTTTTATATTTTCTTCACAAATGTTTCATAATTAACATCGAGATTCTATTTAATGTATGACATATTAACATGTATATAGTTCTGCAGTTCTAAAGTTTTGTAACCTTAGTAAGACTTAGTCTATGTATATAGTTTATATGTATAGTCACAGAAATTCGTGAACTTGCATAGTCTAGCTCATAATGCGTGTCTCCATATAATACATATTTATGACTAGCCAATGACGTCATTACAGACACTTCTTATTTTATTAATGTGCATTTAACAATCCTACACCGCAATAGGTAGATATCTATTTAGAGTTATCTATAGTTAGATAACTAGGCAGATACTATATTTTACATAATAACATTTAGATATGAAATATTATTGTGTTTAGTTGTCTCCAGAATGCGACGAGATAATTAGCTAAAAATTTTCTCATGTATGTTTGAGCCGAACGCGGATGTTATAGCGAAATCAGATTTAAAAAATCTTTAGCCATTTAAAAGTTATCAAGAAAAGAAGAAAGAAGAGGGGCTTAGCTCAACACCCGCCGCGCACGGTTGGTGGATTCTAGTATTTTATAAGAGCGATGAACCTCTTTGCAGTATGTTGTCTACGGCCTCCCTGCTCTATGTCTCTGTCTTTTTCAACTTCATAAAAGTTACCGTCTTTCGCACATCAAATTTCTATGTTCCGACATAAAGAAGTCAGAGTTGTTCAATTGGTCTTGGAAATGGATATATCAAAGTTATTGTTGAAGCATGTAGACACTCATTTATGTAACATTCAGCGGTGATCCTCAGACTGATCGTGACTTTGTATCTAGTATAATTACACGCATACTTGTAATACTCAAAAATATGAAATATTGTAATGCTAATTTTTGTTGTAACGTTACACGACACGTGGATCACGAAATACAATACTTACCAAACTGAACAACCATTAATACTTTTGTAAATTCATTTAAAATCTTCAAAACTGAAGTTGAGAATTAATATTTTGAAATATCGCAGCTTGTACAAGTTTAAAGTAAATACCGAGTCTATTAGGGGTTAAATTTTACAATCATTATCACCCTTATAAAGAACATGTTGAAGAACAAAGTTCTCAATTTACTAAAAGACCTCTTACCGTCACACCGAGAGTCGAGAGGGAGAGAGAGAACGAAACATACGACATTATTTTTATTGACACAAACATTATTAATATTTATATAACATTTTACGTGAAAAGAAAAGCAATTCAAATGTACATGTAAAGTTTTTAAATGTATAGCCTCCGTCTCATATTAGTATGGTTTTAAAGACAGAAAGAGACAGATAAACGTAAATGAAGGGTGGCACAAATTTATAAAAATAAGGACTATTTGTTCTGGAGAGATACGATAAGTTTCTTTAATATAAGTAAATAAAGGACTCGTACTGCACTAGCAGTTTGTTTGCTCAATTTGTTCTGATGCTCAGTATAACACAAAACTCTTTAGTCGTATCCCCCTAAGGGTTAAAAAAAGAAACGTTACATTATAGAAAAATCATACAAAATGAATTTAAACTAACATAAGTTAAATCACTACAGACCACCTCTCGTATAAAAGTAGCTATTGTGAGCAGCAAAAAGTAAAAGCTCAAAACCATTTAAAAAAAACTTCAGCGCATTTTAACTAGAGGGTATTATGAACACAACCTAATTTATTTCGCTATATCAATCCTGTTTACTTCCCAATAAAGTACTTTATTAACTTTAAAGTTTGAATACACAACCCCAAAAAGTACAAGGTCGGTGTCAGCACGACACAGCGGAGCAGCCAATAAGGCACCCGAACGGATATTACACTGCGTCCGGAATTCAATTTGCTGCATTTAGACATCAAATTACACACCGACCCGCAGTATTGGCTCTTACTGCCTTCACATAGACGTCATTTTGTATGAAACACGACACGCGATCGAAATAATATTTGTACATAAAAAGACAGACATAGTTACTGGATCAACTTTAATTTTTACCTTTATTTTCTTACATATAATACACTAAGAAAAATATACTCATATAAACAAAACCCAACGGATCTGACGTACAAAGCCTAACCTACCCTTCTCTATAAACGTTTATCTATTCTGATAAAAAACTATTTACCTGTTTTAGATAAAGTTTTTAAACCTTTAATTATTACTTTTCTACTTATTGCAGTTAAATAAATATATATTAATTGAAATTAAATTAATGATTTCAGTTTAAAGAAATTTTTAAAAGACATATTATTGAACTGTTTTATTCCTCAGTTAAGTCTCAGAGACAAACTAACTCAATCCCACAAGTGAGTTATTGATTGAGCGTGGTTGTGGCAATCAGCGAGCAAACAAATGACACAAACAAAGCGGTGAACAACAAAGCCACTGAATTAATTCACTCGATGTGTTCTACGATGTAGTAACGTTGTTCACTGATTTAATTGTAACAGCTTTCACAATCACACACTGAAATGCTCACGTGGCTGTTGTCTGTCAAATACTTGGGTGTCGGAAGGAACGCTGAATCAAATGTAATATAAAAATGAATATATACAATCTCATCGTATCTCAGCTGATTGACCATCGCATCCTTGACATTCCCTTTTAAAGTCTATTACATTAAATGGAAAACTTTATATATAGTATAAAATCTAAATGATTTTATTAAATATCGATACAAATATTATAAAAAGAAGTAGGCGTTGATTTAAATTTAGATTTGTCCATGTGCATGTCATTATCTAAATGTGTTTCAGAGCAGTAACTTTATTATTGGTTTCTAACAACTAACTGTCTAAATAGCGGTGAGACATAGGTATTATTACTACATTGATCTGAAAGAGAAACTAAATACAATGTACCTGGTTACTTGTTACTTGTACGTGTTTAGTATTAGTCTTTGTGATAGATTTTTATATAAAAATATAAGGTAAAAGTTTGTAATGACTCGTTTAATTTAAAACAAATAATACAGAACCAATTCAGGCGCGTGAGTTTTAACTTAATGACTTTCTTCACCAAAAAAAAAACGAAAAAATGACAACTTTTAGCAGTAATATTGACTGCCTTATCTTGTTAATATGTAAAAGCAAATACACCAATACACAGGTCGGTCGGCTTCAATATTATTTTATATTTTATATGTCGCTTGAGAGTTAAACATGTTGCTCATTTTCCAATATCTATTTTTGTCTGTCGGATTGAACCAATTATTCGTAACTAATATTTAATTACTCGATCTTTTGAACTTTCTAATCATCAACATTATTGTGGTTCTACAAACAGAGACTACATGCTGCAAAGCAACAAGATATTACCAATGAGGTGGGTCAGATGTAGAGATACTATGGATATTAGTTGTTACATATTATTGAGATAAATGTCATCATCGAAAAAAGATTTCTTTCAAATATCAGAACCTTCGATGTGCATTCAGGTTTAGACTATTATTTTCACACCCATCTTTCAGAGTGGTGACCAATGCCTGTAAATCGCATTCCGATGATGCAATGAGCACTGCATCATCTGCATATAGCAAGCAATTGAGCTCAAGGTCACCTACTTTTACTCCCATGTCACTGTCTTTCACGCCTTAGAGACAACTATCCAAATACAAATTGAAAAACCAAGCTGACGTAGCGCAACCTTGCTTAACACCCGATTGGATGTCAAACCAGGGCGACATGTCAGCTCCTACTCGCACACAGGCTGAGTGATCTCTGTAAAGAGACTTTACAGCCTGTAGGAAGGGTCCGCTCACATTGTATCGGGGCAGTATCTCCCATAATTTCTTTCTCACAACTGTCTAACGCCTTATCCAAATCTACAAAAGCACAGAAAACCTTTTGGTTCAGGGCCAAAAACTTTTCCGTGATCATGCGGAGGGAAAAGATGTGATCTATACACCTTCTTCTGGGTCTAAAACCTCCTTGGGTCTCCCATAACAGCCTTTCAGATCTCTCTTGCATTCTTCTCGCTAATATAAACTTTACCACCCAAGCAAATCAAACTGATAGCCCTATAGCTTGCACAGTCTATCTGTGAACCTTTGCCTTTATACAAAGGTACGATGACTGCACTTCGCCAATTGTCTGGGACCTCCCCTGATTTACAGCATAAATTGCACAAAAATCAGAACAAGTCCAAGACGCGGGGCCCACCATATTTGATCATCTTGGCAGTAATTTCATCTGCACCCGCAGCCTTACCACATTTCGGACTTCGAATCACGCTCTCAATTTCTTCCAAACTGATTTCACCATCGGCTACTTCCAGACTCAGCATTTCGCTGGTACTCAAGACCGAGGCGTCCTCACATTCATACGTCTCCTTGTAGAATTCCACCCACCGCTGCAAAACGTGTTCTTGCTCTGCTAAAATTTCACCGCTCTTCGAAAGCACCCATTTCATTCTACAGGTTACCGAACAACCTCGGGAATCACTAACTTCTCGCCAGAAAAGCTTCGTGTTTTCCCGGAAGTTGTTTGTCAACCTTTCATCCTTTACTCTCTCAGAATTTTCACGCTTCATCTTTATAAATGCTTTCGTTTTGTGCTTTTGCAGCTTGTACTCTCTTTTTCTTATCTCTTTCATACTTTTATCCTTACCCGAGGCTTTATAATCCAGCCATGCTTTCTTCTGTAACTCCACAGCGTCTTTCATTTCGTCATCCCACCATTCATTGCGGTTTTTACTAAAACCTCTTTTCCTTTTACCAAATATCTCTGTCGCTACTTTCACCATACCATTCCTAAGGTTCTGCCAGCATACTTCAACACTTTCATTTCTAGAATTACAGCTTTCAAGCTTCATGGAAACCCTTTCTTGATATTCCTCTCTGATCGTTGGATCTTGAAGCTTCCAGCTTCTTCTACGATAATTCGACTACAAGCCAGGACACTTCGTGCGGCTGTGCCAACGTGCAAACAGACCTCTTATTCACGCTACGACTAGATAATGGTCCGTTCCCAGATCAGCACCCCTAAACACTCGCGTGTCCATAACTTGGCTTCGAATACGCAGATCCACTAGGAATTAATCAATCATACTTCTTTCTTCCGCTCGCTCCCATGTGTACATGTGAATTTGTTTGTGATTCCAAAATAAAATTTCCAGCCTCATTTACTCTCTTATCACCGTATTTGCCTAGCACGCTTTCGTAACCACATCGCGCGGTGTCAACCCATCCATTCATATAATATAATATCAACTTCTCATTATCTCTGACACTACTTAGAACATCCCTGACACTCTCCCAAAACTCCTCGAGCTCGCTCACTGGAGCTGAGGATACTGGCGCATACACGGCTAACAAGAATATTCTTGTTATCCTCAGCTTAAAGCTAACCCAAAGAAGCCTCGGGTTGATGGCCTTGTATTCTACCATTGCATTAATCATTCGAGAGGACAACAACACGCCTACACCATTGGCAACCTCGCTCACCCTCTGGAACGCCAGTCCGGGAAGCGACACGGTTGCCAGGCAACTCGGTCGTATCATTTTTCGCTTTTCGCTTGATCTCAGACACACAAATAACATCCAGATCTTTGTCATCCATCACATCTAATAATTCATTCATGTTCTGTTCCAATCCTCCTCTTACATTCCACGTAGCTGTTTGTAGCTCCGTCCTGCACCTCCCGCCGTTCGGAAAATGGCGTGTTGGTTGGCGGTCCCCAACGCTGCAAAAATGTATAAACTACATTTTTTTTACAATCAAAATATATATTACTAGCAGGTTACCCGTGCTTCGCGACAGACGGCGAAAGTGAAGAAGAGAGGGAGCGGGGGGTAAACTTTGCAGTTTTTTAGCTGTAACTTTGGAACGGTTTAGATCTTTACAAAATCCTTTCTTATTGCTCCTATTCAATATGTCAGGAGTCTTGTGTCCAAATTTCAGCTTTCTAGGTTTGGGCTGTAGAGCAATGAATGAGTCAGTGAGTCAGTGAGTGTCTTTGTTTTATATATTAATATATTGTAACGTCGCTCAAAGAACTAATAAAATTATATCAAATCGAAATTACGCAGTATCACGTTACTAGAAACGTTAATTAATGTGACATTCTACAACTACTATTAATGGTAAATAAAACGCAACTGGAAAACTATTACTGTAATGCAAATATTAAATGTTTCTTGTCAACTCGTTGAGTAAAACCGTCCAATAAATATGCAATGAATCGGCAACTATCACTCGGCAGCGCGAGAATAGTTTATCATAATCCAACCACACTGTGTCACACGAATAATGAACACTCTAGAAGAACTTTAATATTGCTCTGAAATACTTGATTGCAATAACTAATTACAAAATTATATGTAATACGATTGCATATATTTTTATACATCAGGGTGGTATTATATTTTGACTTGATTTTAGGCACTTGTTAACACGTCTACCAGATTTTTATTTAGAAGCAAATGCCATTGCTTATTTTAAATTGGACTAACAATTATTTTTTGAGAGAGAACGTATTATCAGTTTTTTAGGTTGCCGGTATTCAAGAATGTTACTGTCACTTTAACCTATAGTTTGGAAACTTGATCCTACGAACTAAGTCGTAAAGAATGCATCTTGTCCGTAATAAGGTATATTCTAATCCGTCACTCTACAATCAGCTGTATCTGTCTTGCGATCTTATTTGTTATGGACATGTTAAGCCGGGTCCGGGCTGTTTCAAACTGCTGCGACTAAATCTCGTAAATCAAACCTTCGCCTGTAAAACGTCATGGTTTCGAAGCCATGATTCATGGCATGTGATTAGAGTTATATTCTTTAACTTAAGTTACTGGAATACTCTTATTAGACTTAGAATTTCTTTCCTTTAAAAGCACGTTCCTTGCATTTTGATTGATTATTGATTTAGTTTCTTGAAAGTTACTACGTCTATATATTTTTTGAACTAATAAAGAACACAAAACATTCCTCTTTTTCGAGTGCCCTAGTCTCCTGCATCCCAACTATAATATTGCGTGATGAAGAGATTGCTCGTTTAATTCAAATCACAACAAAATAATATTCTTAATCAAAAGTATCTACTTTTTAATGTCGATATCACCAGCGGATGAAGACGCAACGAGAAGAATTAAACAACTCTGATATTTGATTAATCTCTTATCCAAGTTCTTATTTTTAAAATAAGAGTGCAATATTTTCAAGTTGGAACAAGAACTCGACATACTTTTCCATTATTTGGCGCTTCCGTGTCGGGGCGTTGTTGAAATTGGTATGGAACGAGCAAGGCGTCTTGACTCAGCAGTATTTCATTTTAGTAACCGCAATTTCAAATTACTGTAATGTAATAGATTTTCATATGAAATATAAAACTTTTAATATAGTTAAAATATGAGTCGATATATGTAATTAATGGATCTTTACAATGTAAGACGTTAATGACGGTCTAAAATTTGTAGCCTCTTCAATCAGTGAATTTATGTAAGGATACAAGCAGGTTTAAACATATAAAAGCTATTGGTACTAATGTTTAGTCGCAATTATTTTAAATTTATAATGTTCAGTTATTTTCGGTTAACATTGCAGTAAGTAACGGTTTTGTTTTATTATAATATAACTATAACATTCACTCTGGAACAATAGTTTCTTCATTCAGCAGCATTCCTGTATGGACTATAGAATATAGTAAAGTTGTATTTTATAATACTTTTATTTTAATGTGTTAACAATCTAAAGCCAAGATTCAATTTAACACAGTACAATAACAATGCAACATGTATGTCCCTCATATCCACCAGACAAGCGAGATTATGATGATTAAGAGAAAATCTTATTAAGGAAAGGGATTTAAACAGCAATTCAGAAGCCTCGCAGACAATATTGAGTTTAATTCACCATAGATGTAATAAGGAATGGAGCTGATAGAACATTTAGAACAAACTGACAGGTGTTATATAAAATATTGTTTCGAGGTATATAAAAAATATAAAATTGAATAAATAAAAAAAAATATTATATTAAACACGAATGGTCCGTTTTAAACTCAAAAAGGGTAAAAAATGCCAAAATATATATTATATATTCTACAAAGATCTTTCTTAGTTCGGTTTGTAATGCTTACCCTGCGTATATATTTTTTTATTTATTTAATGTTTTTTTTTTTTGTAAAGAAGGCCAATCGAGCGTGCCAGTCACTGATGACGAGTGGTAACCGCCGCCCACGAACACTTGCAACATCCGGGGATTCGCAAAAAAGTTGCTGTCCTTAGAGGTAGGACCATTTTTGAAAGTATTCATGACGTATCGATCCACAATTACAGTCGATGAAGATTATTCTACATCGTAATGGTCCGTGGAAGAAAATTATACCTATATATACTCTTTAAAAAACACTTCATTAAACAAAAGTATGTATATATGTGGTAATCTAACAAAGGTGACAAGAATCCAATGACAATATAACTAAATTCCATAACTGACCCACAATGACAAACAAATGGTACAAACACGCAAGAGTGTTCTCTTGTGTGTTTGTACCGTTTGTATATTTCTCTGGTGATAGATGATTTAATTTATTTAATGATTTGGCGAGACACCAAAAAACCTCGGAACCGTTTTTTGATTATTCAAACGTTATTTAACTAGTCGTTCTGTGAACAATAGACCTCAGTACGTTAGGGGATGAAACAATGTTGGGAAATTATTTATATTGGATTGCACGAGGTGCACAGTGGTTACGATATTTCACCCGTGAACCAAGTATGAGCGCCACATCAGTAACCTCCGTACACTGGACCTCCGCCGCCGGTGAATAACGAACATTGTTGCCGACTCATGTCTTTAAAAAACCCATCACAAATCATCATTTCTATGTAACAAACCCGAAATTTATGTGTTGTCTGCTGGCAAGAGAAAATGAATTGTGGTAGGTTGCCTTTTTCAAAAGGGAATAAGTATACCTATGTATGTATGTAGGTACATAACTACCGAACAAAAATTGGCTCGACCAAATAACAACGGAATTATTCAACTTTAAAATTTTAAAGTCCGTTTTTGTAGTACGGATCAGAAATCCGCCATTTTGAAATTTTTCGCACCAGCAAACAAGTGCTCGATATAAAAATTTAAATAATTCAAAGAACACACCTACCAATTTTCGTGACGATTGCATGAAAAATACGCCTGCTACGCCAAAACAAAAACTCAAATCACCGCCATTTTGGATTTTTCCTCCCAGTAAAAAAAATTAAATAATTCAAAGAATGAGATCACCAATTTGTGTGGCGATCGGATGAAAATTGCTCCTGCTACCCCAAAAATAAAACTAAAAGAATCGATCGAAAACCAAACTTCAACCGCTTAATTTTATAAGAACGAGAGCAGATTACAAGCGTTTACTACAAATTCTTAACTTTAGAGCTACATTGGTTTATTAATATTCACTTATATATTATTATGAACAATGAAATTAAACAATAATCTGTCAAGTTCTCGTAATCCTCTATTTACTTACTCTGTTTTTTAATTCTAGTCTTACAAAAAGTGTAAGTGACAGAAGCTCAGGTTATAACGATCATTTATTTATATATAATTCATAAACAATAAATTAATAAATAATAAAAATAATAATTCATAAACTGTAGCGTTGTATTTATGTTGCTTGTTTGTGAAATCATCTTTCAGGCGGTCTCTTATGTACCAATACTTCGGGATACTATTATTTGTTTTCATAATTAGGTTTAAATATCACCTCAGTTGTGGCATAAATTAATTCTATGTACAAATGTAACCTAATTTTGTATGCATTAAGATACCTAAGAGTAGTTTTCAGATGGAGCGGAATTAAAATTGAGTACGATCTTTGTCTTATTTTCACATCAAGTCAAATTATATTTATTAATCGTAGCGTCTCCTAGATCGGGCGCCTCAGACGTTCGCTCGCTCGCTATAAGGTGGGACCGACCTTGTTGAAGCACTCTATTGACAGTAATTACTTGTAGGATACTTAACCGAGAAATATGACCGAATTAGTTCGCGCTCAATTCATTTTAATGGTCAGTGTAATTAATGGAGCATTACACTTTACATCGCTAAACGATATTATTATTAAGCCTTGTACTAACCTTGTAATATACCTAGCATATCAATATATATGTAGTATAGTACATATACTTTACTACATATATATTGATATGCTAATATCATAATATTTGGTATGTAATTGCTATTCCTTAGCATATTTCGAGTGCATTCTTTTTTTAATATTAAAGTAAAAAACCGCGAACATGTTTCAATTGTTATATTAAATGTACGAGTGTATTACGCGTTATATCACGAACGCTGTGAAATAAACTGAAAAAGTAAAAAAAATAGGAAATGAAACAATTAAAAGAATTAAGTGTCCTACAAATTGCGACTGCTTGTGTTAATCTAATATAACACATACTAATCATTTGCGATAGTTTCTTATATCTTGCATAAGACAACAACACTTTAAAATAAAATAAATATATTTTTTAAATAAGAACCACGAATATTAATTTTGAAATCTGTAACTCCAGATTTTTTATTATTTCGCTCTTTTAGAAACACAAGAACAAATAAATAAACTTTTTAATTGTAAATTATATAAATGTTAAAAGTAGCTTGATAAAGTGTAAGGGTTCTTAACTATAGAGTTCAAACAATATTTTTTAATTTTGACACAACAGTAACTCACTGTCACAGTAACAACCCTTAAGCTTTGAATATCCAAAAACAACTTTCTAGTGTTTGTGTTCATTACAACAGTGAGGGTTGTTTAAAAAAATTAACTTTACAGCGATTTAAATAAGTAGTTTTTTTTTTGTCTATGATTTGTACAATATAAATATATCTGATAAGTAACTGAAACTACAGAATAAATAATAACAAAGAGTTATGGTTATTAAACAAACGAAAATATAAGTATAATTTGGCATTCCGTCCCATAGTTTTAAAGTTTTGATGTATATTGTACATAAGTACTATTGAATCAAATATTATAATAATAATATTATAATATTTGATTCAATAACACAACCAATACACCAAGGAAGTGGAAAACACTCACAACACAGTTACAAACCGACTTATTAGACGTTTCACGAGCTATAAATTATCATCTTTGCAAAAGTACGTATAAATTATTACTCAAAGCCTCATAAAACGGCTGACTTTATTATTTTATATAAATTCATTCAATATAACAATGACTTCTGGCGCATTTAATATACTTCTCACTACACGTTGTTATGGGTAAGGATCTGAATTTCTCACAGAGCCTTCATCTGTCTCAGATTTAACACTTTTTACTTATTTGTACTTGGTACTTTGATGACAAATAGTAACAATAAATCAGGTTAGTAATTACTTAAAATGAATTGTTACAAGGCCGGCTCTGGAACATAATAAGATTTATGATTACAGTAAATTCTGAAGGAATAATTATTTTAACCTCATTGTCTAAAAATGTATTTCATTTATTTTAGGATAAATTCCCTTAAGCAAAATTTTCACAAGCGTCGGGGAGTATATTGAACGATGCGGGCAAAGCAAATTCTCCGCTGTCAGTCAACAAGAGTGTGAGTGACTCAAAGAACTCAGGACCGACTGTCACACAATGAGCGTCTTCATTTCACATTCAACCTTCCAGACTATTCCGTCTTTTATTTTCGTTGCCTTGTAGGAGTGATGTCGAAATCGAAGACCATTCATTTTCAGTTAATACATATTTTCGTGTAGATGTTGGATATCGAAACGCTATAGTACATTTTGATGGTTTACAAAAACTAGTCCATTGTTGTTGAACAAAGGCATCCTGTGCCACAAATATAAATTTACTTCATGCTTAGTTACTAGAGAATGATATTAGATTTAAGAAATAAATCATTATCTACTAGTTCATTCATAAAGCAAAATAATAGTATTTCTTTTGCGAAAGAAATATATAAATGCTAAATATAATCAGTTTGAAATACAACTTATTCTACTCCTTGTCTGCTTAAAATATTCTTAATCTCGTAAGTCACAAATGCAGTGAACCTTAGTATATTTTATGTACTTGTAAGTTTGGTTGTAAATTATGAGCGAAGCACGCGAGACAATCGTTAAGTCTTCTTTTACAGGAACACACCACCAGTAATATTGATATACCACATATGCAAAAAGATTTTAAACTCATTGTTATGCACGATTGCATGATATTCACAATGTTACAGCACAGATTTTGCAATTAATTTAATTTGCATTAATATTTATTGATATAATTATGAACTTATGTAAATTATCATGACATCAATTAAAAACTCTATTTTTATTTGATGTTATTATTATAATTTTAAAGTGTTATACAAGTATTTTGACATATTTTCCTATAAAATAAATTCTCCTAATACAGTATATTATAAAAAATCATACTTCTTGGAAAATTACAATATGAAAAAAGAGAGTTGCCAAAGACTTTCCGATTTGCAAATAAAATGGACTAGCAACATTTAGTTCAAATACAGTTTTATCTATCGTGTTCTGCAGACTCGTTAAACTGAACGTCTTGTTCGATCAAATCTATTCATTTTTCAGATGATTTGAACATTTTATCGGATGATTTACGGTCCGTGGATTTGTAAAATTAATGCACCAATGAACAACCAGGATCAAAGTGACGTCACAAGAACTTCGTAAATTTAAATCTATTGAATCAATTCTAGTACAGATGTAACTTTAAAATATTTTAAAGATGCTGAGGAGGTTTTTTAACTGTTTATTTTTTCTAATATTTAGTTAGCCCTATGTTTTGAGCAGACTTCTGCGATTGCTTCTGCAAATCACATGTAGCAGTCTTTTTTATGGTGGACGTGTTAAACAGCTTTTGGGAATAACCCCACTTTCATAAGAAAATAAGCATTGTATCACATAACCCAGGTTCCATAGCTAGCAGTTGTGCATACATTTAGTTAAAGGATGGTAAAGTGATATAAATATAAAATGACCTCTTCTATGTCATATTTTCTGGTTTATTAACATGCATTAATCATTTAAGTAATTTAACATTTACATAACGCGCTGGTACAAGATCATCAGCTGCCATTATATAAGAACTCTCATTGTACATGATCCATATGTGTAGCGGAGCACTAACTTTATTCCTTGTTTCTAACAACTAACTATCTAGATAGCGGCGCGGTGTTATATTAGGTTGATCAACTGAAAGAGAAACTAAACGCAACTTAGATAAGTTACATACATATCTACTATAAGTTTTTGGTTTTAGGTCTTTTGTGTTACATTTTCATAGACAAATTCAAAGTAAAAATGATAATAAAAAAAAAATAATCCAGAACTATTTTGAACGAGTGGGAACGAGTGAGTTTCAACTTGATGACTTACTGCGCCAACAAAAAAATTCAAGAAAGCAACTTTTAGTGACAATATTGACGGCCTTATCTTGGTACGATGTTAAATACGCAGGTTGGTTTTTAAATATAATAAATATCTTTTGCTTGTTGCTTGATCGTAAAAATTGTTATTTATTTTCCAATATCTATTCTTGTCTGCCAAATTGAACAAACCTTCCATAATGAATATTTAGTTACTGGATCTTTCATTGTTTACAAAACGCCTTGCCCGTTGCGTAACTGATATCCCAGGTTAAGAATAAAAATTAATTAACCATAAAAGTTCTTATATGCAAACAAGGATTTTTTATTTATAGATAATAATCCTATACATCTAAGTAATATTATCGTAGATTATCTTATTGAAATATACCTATATTTCAATTACATACATAGATTGTAAGCTTCGTTTGCAGAGATATCTACAAATTATCAGAATAAAAATTTTACTCTGAGCTTATCACTGCTAAAAGTAAGACTGATCAATACTTGTGTTTTAAATATGTCCTCAAACGAAATCTATTCTCGTGTAACATCCTGTGGACAGTGGAGAGAACATCTACTTACAGGAACCGACTGACGCAAGTTTTTGAAACCACGGTCTGAAATATCTCCACACTATTTTGTACCTTAAATAAACAAGGCCATAACTTTAAATTTTTGCTATTTTTTTTGTTTATTTAATGATTTTCTATTTATTTATTTGACAAACGAACGATATAATCATGATTCCTTGCCAAAGTTCAAAATCGGAAAACACAAAACTGTTTAAATTAAAAGTAATGAAAACTAATTTGATCTACCATCATTCTCTTCCCAACACATCAGATAAAGCGTAAGTACGTTCTTATTTAAGAATTGAAAATATACGAACAGTTATCTTACACTTCAATCAGCAGTTTGCCCAAAATTATATTAACTTTTTTTTCCAGGATTTTATTTCAGAACACTTTTATCAAGTGTCTTATTCAACTATTCTATAAATTATTCTTATCAAGATTACAATATTATACACTCTTAGGGTAGATTTAATGAAGAATTCATATGAGCGTTCAATACTGCCATTAACCGTTTTATTGTACATTAAGTGCGCGATATATTATTATTCTACGACACACACAGCCTTGGGGTGCACACGTGAACGCTGTTGTACCCCAAGGCTGCGTGCTATCCCCAACTCTGTTCCTCCTTCACATCAATGATATGTTCTATATTCCCAACATACATTGTTATGCGGATGACAGCACTGAGGATGCGGTAAATTCCGGTCGTACAGGTCTCTCTCGGGAAAACGTCGATGAGTACCGAAAGAAACTTGTGTCTTCTATAGAGACCTCCCTGGGGATGGTCTCTGAGTGGGGTGTACTGAATCACGTTCAGTTCAATCGCCTGAAGATACAGGTTTGCGCGTTTACCACTAAGAAAACCCCATGTCGTATCACCGCTCTTCGAGAGCACTCCTCTTATTGCCTCGCCAAGTATCAGAATACTGGCTCTCGACATTTCGAGCGATTGTCAGTTTCGTGGTCATCTGGAGAGCAAGGCCAAGTTGGCCTTGATGAAATTGGGAGTGATCAATAGAGCGAGGCAGTATTTAATTTAGTAAGATTTGCGCTCTATAAGGCGCAGGTCCGGCCACACATGGAGTACTTACTGTTCTCATCTCTGGTCCGGATCACCCCAATATCTACCTTTTGACCGCGTTGGCTGGACTCTTTGGCATTGCGTAGAGACGTCGCTTCTTTGTGCGTCTTCTACCGCATTTACAACGGGGAGTGTTCCGAAGAACTATTTGATATGATGCTTACCACCGAATTTCACCACCGCACAGCTTGCCATCGCCTCCTTTACCATCCATACCACCTGGATGTGTGGCGATCTTCCACTGTGCGGTTTTCAAGGGCTTTTTTAACACGTTCCACTCGAATGTGGAACGAACTTCCTTCAGCGGTATTTCCAGATCGATACAACATGGGTACCTTCAAAAAAGGCATATATTCCTATTTCCAAAGCCGGCAACGCTCTTGTGAATCCTCGGATGTTGCAAGAGTTCATGGGTGGCGGTGATTACATTTCCACGGTGACCCACAAGCTCGTTTGCCCTCATCTAACATATATATATATATATATATATATATATATATATATATATATATATATTATAAATTACTAAAGGCCTCATAAAGCCCAGGACACTTTCTGTTGATTCTAAATATCTTACTATAACAAAATCAAACAAAATTCTTACAAATATTATTATTTGTGTAGGTATGTGTATTTTAGTATAACAATTTTTAATATGACTAATTTAGTTGTTCTATTTGAAAGTTCTAAACAATTTCTAGTAGACTTCAAATTGTACACTCTTCTCCTCTTTTTCAACGATACAGTACAGTGAGATATAGAATTATATTAATGTTCTATTACCGTTGATACAATATATCAAAAACCGGGTAACCCAAAAAAACTCTCCCCATACTAAATCATCCAGTATATAATTGTTGGCTTTCAGCACGTTGCAGCTCATAACTCATGGCTCGGCACTCGGCGTGGCATTTCAACAAATTAATAACGTTTGTGCCGTGATCTGAATCGTTTAGGTTAGTTTTTTCATGTGTATTTTACCGAACTTTTTAGGTGATTGATACGGTATTGAGAGTACCACAAGAAAATTCTTTTTATGTAGCGTTATAAGGAACGGTTTAAGCTAGGAGTTTTTAGAAATAATATGTTAAATTTAGTACATAAATATAGAAGCAAGTGCTCACCACAATATTTTAAATGAAAGCTTCAGTTAGTACAATATAAAAATATAATATTATCTGAAAATATACAAAATAACTAGTCAAAGTACAAAAAAACAATTCGAGATATATGGTCGGCGATAACAAACAAAAACTCATCAACAAATACGTGTTCCTGTGACCATACATTGTACGAGACCTGAGTCCGTGTCACATTCATCTTTTGTCTAGAGGACGTTTAGGTTATAATATGGTGCAAGCAATAATTGAGATTAAAAATAAAATTTGGTCGCTTCAATGGGGTCTTATTTGTCCGTTTGATAAAGTAAAAAAATGTAAAAAAAATAAAATACACGTCAGAAATATATACGGGCACATTAATTCAGAGATACTTCTACCATTAATTCGAATACGATATGGATTATATTAAATGGATTTAAAAGAGTGATACTAAGTTCCGGAAATATTTCCTTCACAATTAGATATCCCGTAACTGGCAGAACATACTCTAATGGACTTCTGTTGTACCATGAGCCGCAGCCACTTAAAAATAAATATCGCACAGACCAAGAAAGTTTTTTCGTGCCGGTTTTTTTCTATTACTTTTCTAATAAGCATTTGAAAGTTTGTTAAAATTTTTAAAAAATATATATTTTTTTATTATTCGCAACATATTATATTCATATTTAAAGCCAGTCTTAATTTAATTTCGTCAGTCATAGTACCGTAGCAGCTGCGTAGTACAGCCGAACTACAGACGTAGACTACACCATGTAGTTTCAACGGTTCTGATTTACTACCGCGCACAAATCACAACTTACTCGTACAATTTAAAGATGATTTTATATGTGAATTTAAATTATCAAGAAATAGTGCTAGACTGTAGAAAGGGGTCACTGTCTGTTGCAGAATACGTTCAAGACAGAGTGTTATTAAATTTTAAAGACGAAGTTTAAATTACCTTTTAACCTTCCTATACCCGCGCGTTTGTCTGAGAGACCGACAGAATGATTTTTCGATTTTAGATAAAGAACGAATAATGCTAGTTTAATGAACTTTCTAGTACTTGCCTAATTTGATACGACCTTGAAATTGACGTGACGTGTGACCTTGAGTGGGGGCCACATTTGGGTGAACTGAGCGTCATTCTGTGCCAGAGACCGGCGCGGGTACACGTGTTATTATTTTTGGTGAGTAATATTTTTTATTTTTCATGATTTTCGTAGATTTATTTTATAGTTTGCATATTTTTGTAAAGAAGTTTACTCGTATACATTTTTACCATAGTTTTACCTTAATTGTTTCTTATGATATTTCAGAGTATTTATGCTATATATGAAATAAAAAAAATATTTTTGTTTTAGGGCTTCTTTTATGGGCGTGATAATGAATAAGGAGCAGATAAGACTAATGTTGGATGAAGCTGGACAGGATACAGATTACGAGGATGAAAATACCGAACAAGAAGGTAGTCACCTTCGACCACCACCGAGAGTGAGTTAGAGGATGAACGAGGTACCTACCTTGGGAAAGATTCTCAAACAAAGTGGAATAAAACTGTTCCGTCGGTGATGGGCAGAAGACGTGTACGGAATATAGTGACTGAACAACCAGGCGTAAAAGGTGAAGCTAAATTCTTGAAAGAAGCAGGTGTTATTTGGAATTCTACTACTACTTTACCGAGAATAATACGACAAAGGTGTGCTGAAATCTGCAAACTAGAATCATCAGGTACCGCTAACAACTTAGGCCAAGGTCATTGTAGCTTTTGTAGTTCGAAAAAAAACTGTAAAACGCGTTACAACTGCCTTACTTGCAAAAAATATTTTTGTTTGGAACACGCGGTTATGGTTTGCTCTTATTGCTATAGTAATGAATCTCAAGAGGATTAGATTTTATTTTATTATTCCTAGTTCTCTTATCTAGAAGATTTACGAAGATCTTTATGTTATGTTGAAGAAGCATTTTAATTTTGGTTCATTTTATCTTAGTTTGTAAGAATAACTAATGTTTTTAAATGTCTGTTTCTGAAGACTGTGCAACAATAATAAATGCAAATAATTGTAAAAAAAATGGTTTAATTTATTAAACATATCCCTAACTTTAAATGCAATATAAGTTTCCTTTAGGTTTTCCCAAAATAATCAAAGTTACGGATTTTAAGGTTTCGATCCGTTACACAGTGCGCGGGTACAGGTATTACACTATTTAGCGCGGGTACACGAAGGTTAACAATCTACCGAAAAACATTTTTATGATAATGTAAATAATATTATCAGATCCTTTAAGTTAACCGCACCAATAAATATGCAAAGAAGCAAGACCGATCAATCCACGCCGACACGGAGCGAACTATTTACCATAATACAACGATACAGTTAGTGTAACAAATAACATAGAAACAGTTTACACAAAATATTGAGCTATCCATCTGTATATTAATTGACGGGCTTTGTTTGTTATAATTACGACAAAGGGCGGAAAGAAACGTCGGTGAGAAACTCTCATTAGCGCGAGTCGTAATCCCTACTAATTAATTTTTTTTAATAGAGAACCACAAACTTACTTGCGGCTCACCGTTGATGTGTGATCACCGCCGCTCATGAACTCTTGCAACATCCGAGGATTCACAAGAGCGTTGCCGGTCTTGGAGATAGGAGTATAAGCCTCTTTGAAGGTACACATGTCTTATCCATCGAAATACCGCCGAAGGAAGTTTGTTCTACATTCGTGTGATACGTAGGAAAAAAACCTTGAAACCGCACAGTGGAAAATCGCCACGCATTCAAGTGGTATGGATGGTAAAGGAGGCGATGGCGAGCTGTGCGGTGATCAAAATTCGGTGGCAGGCATCAGATTGAATAGTTCTTCGGAACACTCCCCGTTGTAAATGCGGTAGAAGATGCACAAGGAAGTCACGTCTCTAAGCAATGCCAGTCCAGCCGTTCGCAGAGCACCGGGTCCCCGACAATCCGAACGGCTCTCCGTTGTACGCGGTCAAATGGTAGAAGCTGATATTGGGGTGATCCGGACCAGAGATGAGAACAGTAGGTACTCCATGAGTGGCCGGACCTGCGCCTTATAAAGCGCAAGTCTTTGGCCAGGTTTGAAATACTGCCTCGCTCTATTGATCATTCCCAATTTCTTCAAGGCCAACTTGGCTTTGCTCTCCAGATGACCACGAAACTGACAATCGTTTGAAATGTCGAGACCCAGTATTCTGATACTTGGCGAGGCAATAAGAGGAGTGCTCTCGAAGAGCGGTGATACGACAAATGGGGTTTTCTTTTTGGTAAACGAGCAAATTGTGTCTTTAGGGGATTGAACTAAATGTGGTTCAGTTCACCCCACTCAGAGACCATCCCCAGGGAGGTCACTATAGAAGACAAAAGTTTCTTTTGGCACTCGTCAACGTCTTCCCGAGAGAGACCTGCCCGGCCGGTACATGCCGCATACCCAGTGCTGTCATCTACATTACAATTTATGTCGGGAATATCCAACATATCATTGATATGCAGGAGGAACAGAGTTGGGGATTTGCACGCAGCCTTGGGGTACACCAGCGTTCACGGGCTTGGGGTCCGAGCAAAAACCGTCAAGAACGACCTGTATGCTCTACCCAGTGGTGATTTACTTGCTTAAACTTTCGAGAAGCCCATAGAAATGTAGCTTCGCTTTCGAAGCCCCTTGTGCCATACACGATCGAAGGCTTTTGCCATATCCAGACTAACTGCCAGACCCTCTCTCTTGCTTTCAATAACCGCTGCCCAACGGTGCGTAAGGTTAACAGAAGATCACCAGCTGATCGACCATGGCGAAAGCCATACTGCCGGTCATTAATCAACTGGTGATCCTTGAGGTACGTTAGGAATTGTCGGTTAATATTGATCTTCATTATTTTGGAGAGAAAGGAGGTAATGGCCATAGGTCTGTAGTTAGCTGGGTCCAAACTATCACGTTTTTAGGGATCGGATGGACAAGGGCACACTTCCATGAGACCGAGCCTACGCCTTTATATACGCATTGCCCAAGCTGGATAAGCCTGCGGTTTGCCAGCTACTGCATCTCTGACAGACGCATCAAACCAAGGCCGCGATATGCCACCAAGTGGTACCACAGAACTTGGTAGAAATAGTTCCATGTAGTATCACATCAGCTACAGCCTCAGCGCAGTCACTGGGATCATTGGAAGGGAAACGGCCCCTATGGGTAGGATGCAAGAAATTACCGCATTCCATCCCAATCCGCTGACTTGTAGTGCCAAACGCGACGGGTTGCAGATCTTGTGCGAGCCGGACGTTGAATGGGCACTACACTCTGTACCAGACAGTGATCAGAGGACCTGATACCTGGTACTTTTCTAGATGTGTAGTCAGCAGAAGATCCAACAAAGAGGGCGTGTGGCTGTCCACGTCCGGTAGAAGAGTGTGCGTCTTTACCAGCTGGGACAGACCATTTGCCAGAGCAAAGTCAAACACAGATCTCCCCGCGTAGTCGGTTGCACGTGACCCTAACCATTCAGTATTGTGCGCGTTGAAGTCCCCGAGGACTTCGGCGGAGGGAGGTTGTAACAGCAGGTCATCACTCTTCGCTTGAATGGGGGCCAACAATTGATCTGTTTGTGCTTTGGGACTATGGGACCTGTAAAGGCACGCGTAGACTCTGACGTGATCGTCCATTTCCACGCCCAGCCAGAACACGGACAGGTCCCGACCTTCAAAAATCTGAAGGCGACGGTAGCAGATATCCTCCCTTATGAACACAGATACCCCGGTGTGGTATAAAATGATGTTCTAATTTATAACCGGGGTATGATAGGTACGCTGTGTCGCTAGGTTGAGGTATCTGCGTCTCCGTCAAAAACAAGAAGGTTGGCTGCGTCGTCTCAAGGTTTTAGTGGACGGCGTTTAGTTTAGAGTGAAACCCAGATGTTACAAAAGTCCTCATCTAGAGTGGAGCGGGGTGCCGCTGTTTGCCGTCGTTTGCCTTCAGAAAACACAAATTGCGATACTTTCGATAAAATCCGAGAATCATTTCCCCGATTTTGCTCGGAGAGGAGTTCCCCAGCTTCATCAAAGCCGGTACCCTCCTGGGGTATACTTTTTGGAGGCATCGCTATCATGTTTGGCAGGGGGGAGAGTTGGGCTTCCGGATTCACTCACTTATCGACAAAACATAGCCAAATGAATTTGGTTACTACACGTCGATTTTCTGTGCGATTGTGGTCCTTCCCCGGTTGAGCCAGCCCAATACGAGCTGCAGACAGATAACGACAGCTAGGCTCTACCACCTTTAAGTGTAATTGACTTAACTCACTTTATTATAATATGAGATTTAAAATCTTACATCCACAAAGAGCGATAGATGGTACAAATTATAAAACTTATACGTAAATATATATGAATGAAGAAATTAATGATATTTTTACAACAGAAATTATAAACAAATAAAATTAGCTATATTGGATTTATATATTTTTTTCTTATGTCAATACTTTTTTCAAACTATTTTATTTTATATTTACTAGACAGGCGTAATTCCAAACGCCTGTTTTATCAATTGAAATTGATTTGTAATATTTATTAGTTTTGTTGAATAATAATTAGTGTTAATCTAATCACACAGTAAGTACAATTTATAATATGTATATTTTTAATTATGTAATTGTGTAATGTAATACCTTGTTTTGGTACAAGGTATAAAATAGCTAACAAGAAATATAATGAACTCCTAGTGGAATTAGTGTATACTTACAGGTGGTCGCGAATATTGTAGGGTAGTCCGCGAAATAATACAATATAAATTGACGGTTTTTATAATTGTTAGAAATAACTAGTGACTAGTGATACTTAATATAAGTTGGGTCAGTGCTTGAGTGTATATTCCGTAATATCATATGCCTCGTGTGAACAGTGATCATATTCAGTGTAATAGATTTACCAGTATCAGATCAGCACAGACGACATAGTCAGTATCAACACAGTACCAGTATCAGTTTATCACTAGACCAGTATTCAGATTAGTTTGAGTGAGGCTCGGGATGGCAATAGAAGTTGGAGGCCAGTGTCAGAGATACAGACCCCACCCAACAATAATATCGGTATTACAAGATAAAGTATGTATTATCTCCAGTTATTAACGAATACTGCATTATATGATATATGTCTATATTTTATGTACTTGGCGACACAGGCTTTTTTTTAAATCATACAATGAATATAACACTAGTGTTTTGAGGAAAATACAAACATACATAACGCGCAATGCTTTGTGCATTATTTCATAATACAGACGTGATTCTCTGTTTTTCATTATTTTCAGGCGTGGAAATGAAACAATCATATTAATAATAGTAGGTTCCAAGCACGTTGCGATTCTCATTTTTCACAAAATAAAACCTTTTATTAAAAAATAAAACAGCGACTCTCGAACTTATATCATATTAATAACAATTAACCACACTCTTTTCAACATCTTTCCCTGAATAACAACAATTATATATTTGCTTAACTTGCCATCGCTCAGTTTCATTGAATTTAACTTTCGTTGGCGTCTCGATCTCCGACTCAATCAAGGGATGTCTACTTCTGTGATGCCATTCCCAAAACAATGAAACACTAACCAAATTTTTTACCCTTATATTTTCGCTATTTCGCTTTATTAACTTATAATATTATAACAATTTTCTAAAGTGATAATTGTCAGAATGTAAATTTCAATGTAATAATATTTCCGCAAGATATGATGAACGTACAATAATATTTGATTTACAAATAACTAATCATATATAAATGGTTACTTAAATTGATTATCCAACTCTATTGGAACATTCCCAACCAATTTCCCACCGGAAATCTCCTTAGTCCCGTTCTATATAATTAACGGATTTATTTGTCAGAGAAGTGTCATTCATATTCAGTGTGTGTATTATTGACTACATCACTTACTTGTTCGATAACAACTGACAGCGATTGCCGAATGACTGATGTTACGCAAACACCACTGGAATCACCTTTTATAGATCAGATCCTTTGATGACAGAAATTATTATTGTAACAGAAAATATATGTTTACATTCTGAGATTTATTGTTGCTGTTATACAGAGTAAGACATTTTGAAAATTACAAATTTATAAAAAATAACTATTCTAGATATATCTCAGGCTAGTATTCTTGAAGTTCAAGACCTCGCCTTCCTCTAACCCAAAATATAAAACATTTATTGGTACATTACTTTACAGTTAATAAATCTGACTGTCTGACTGACTCAGTAACTCACTCTAAACCTCTGAACCTATAAAGTTTATACACAATTGTTGAAATAGTAAGAGTTTCTTTGTTCTTAAAAGAAGCTGCGAGCAAAAGCTAGTGAAAAACGACCTCTTCGGCGAGGAAAATGTAAAATTCTATCTATAATATGTGTTCTAAATTCCATTACAATAACTGTTACCTCGGGATTTCAGAAAGGATAACCCTTTGGGCGACCTTCAAAGCAGACGTAGTATGTGTTATCGTGTCTTGTATCCTCGTACTGCTGTATTGGGTTTGTTTGGTTGTATTAATTATATATACATATTTATAAGCAGTACAGTAATGATTAAATAATTTAATGAAATTATTATATCTTTTTGTTAAGAAATCTTAAGCGAGATTTATATTTTTTTTAGGGAGAGAAAAAATAAATTAAAAAGCTCTTATAATTTAAACAAAAAAAGCCACTGTTATCAGTAAACGCCAACCAAGAGATATGTAACAGATTAAAACAAATACATTTTATTTTAATGAGAACTGTACTCAATGTAAATTCTGAGTAAGTATGTAAATCCCAACCTCTTCATCTCTAATATTAGAGTCAAATATATCCTAATCTTAAATTAATTGTTATGATTAAAAAAGTTGATTATTTTCATTATTAACTACACTGTACAGAAAAATATTAGGAATTTTGGGTTCAAAGCTGGAGACTAATTAGGGTTATGTAATCTTAGCTTACTTAATTAATATTGAAAATGACAAAACCTTCAGAGAAACAATGTTTAATGAAAATTTAATTGATTAAAGATATTTTAATGTTTACTAAAATCTAAAAGATTATATTAATGAGTTGGGACGCCCAATAAAAGTAATACATTAAATATTCACAGAACGTAACCAATCTAATCCGTCCTAATCAGTCATTAACTCCATATTCGACGGATTCGTCTTCTCCTGTCTCATTTATTATGGACATGTTAAGCCGGGTCTGGGCAGCTTCAAACTCCGTCATCAAACCTTCCTCCGTTTCCTGTCAGTGTCCCAATTATCCCAGTTGTAGGGAATTTACATGAACGCATTTGCATTTTACCAATTGTATGTGTTTGTGATCAATGGAGGTGTTGTATTCTGTACCACTGCGTGTTGGCCGCTACTTTGACAGATTGTACTGTTGTGTAATGGGATATGACTGTTTATTATTACTATTTCAGTGCACATGTTACTAGCTGTCAAGCCATAATAAAAATAACTATAAAATATCAACAGAAAACATTGTTAGTAGCGTTGACCTCTTAATATCTCTCAATTATTAAAACAAAGAATGATAGAATCTCTTTCAATTTACGAACTGAAATATAAATTCGGAGACCCTCATTAACTTTGTAAATTAATTTAAACCAACTCAATCTTTTCTTTATAAGAATATAATTATGTTCCCTCTTTGATACTTTTACCTCTTCAAATACTAAAAGGTCAATATTTAATAATGGTGACCTCGGTGATGAGCATCCCTCAGGCATTTTAGGTAGTTTATATTTCTTCCTCAAAATTAGTAGGTTAATATCAAGGAACATTCATTTTAGAGTGAACTCGAACGGAGTCGTTTGAAATATTAGTCTTAACAACGAACGATTAACATAAGTAAGAACATATGGAAAAGCAGAAAAAATATATAACAATGATATCATTATGTGAAATATAAGATCCATTAAGAAAATGCACACATGGAGTTCACAGCAGGCGTCCAGTGTTTGCTAAATTTATTATAACAATTATTTAGAAGTACTTATTCTTTGCCATATTTTTTGTAATTTTTGCTTATAATTTTCTATATAAAAAAATAATAGGCGACAAAATATTATAATCGATTATGTATCATCTTTTTAGAGGGTGGACCGTTATTATAATTAAAATTGTATTTTTAACAAAATTATTATTCTATTAAAAGTTCCACTAGCTTTTTCCCGAAGTAACAGTTTTAGAAAGGTTTATTGTTACAATTTTAACCTATTAAAATTTAAAAAACTTTGTGTAAAAGTCCCAAACCTAAAACTGCATTGTGGTGCCATCTATCCGCCGTTTGTGAAAAAAAAAGTGACAAAAAGTTTTTCAACGCAAAAGAAGAGATTATATTTTTAATAAATATAGGTATCAAATTGCATTTAAAATAATTACACAGATTTTATTCTAACATAACACAAAATATCATGTTATCTACAAATCTGCCATCTATAAATTATTGCAGAACCAGTACACGTGCCAAACGCGTAGATAGTTCGCTAGCTACAACAAAGATGTCGCTGTTTTCAAAAACAATTCACAATATCATTCTATTTATAATATATTTTTATAAAGATAATGATTTGTATATATATAATGTCATAAAAAGATATACTTTTAAACAATTACCTGATCAATATTGATGTTCATAAAACTGGCCTCCCAGAAATCTTCAATATTCTCCGGATAATCCTCTTCCTTAATTGGGTCCGGACTCATTCCACCATCTCTTGTTTTTAACACAAAAATATGACCACCATCCACTTCTTCAGGTCGCCACGCACCACACATAGTTGCAACCGTTCTTTTCTCACATATAGTTTTAATCAAATCACTTTCCAGTTTAATTTTTTTAAACGGCACATGTTCTATATTTAAATCACTACTTGAATTTGGATTTGACATTTTTAATAACTGTTGGAAATGGAACTAAGAATCTAAGATTGACCGTGGCAATCTATTAAAAAAGTTCTTATTAACATGAAATAATTTTAATAATATAACGTATTTATTCATGTGTCTTTCTTTACATAAATAGATAAATTTATTAGAAATTAAGATTTAGGTAATACAGATTAATCAAATAATATTTAATGTTTTATGTAAGACTACATAAAATGAAGAATTATATATACAAATTCGAAACAATAGTTCAGTTAGCTAATAAATTATAATATCAAAAATTCATAAAAAAATTAAATACATATGTTAATACTGTTTGATACTGTGTTTACCAACAACGGTTTTAAGATAAATATAAGTTAATACTAACATATTACTTTTAAAAGTTAGTTTTATATCAATTAACATAAAAAAAAACAATTAAGCTACCGATATTTTTACGTGAAAAACACTGAAACTGTATAAAAAATATATTTAAGGTTATTTTTCTTCATATATCCGCGGCGCGCGAAATAGACAGGCGGCGCGTCAAACTCAAAAGTCAAAACAATCAATGTATGTTGTGTGAACTGTCAAATGACATTTCAGTCTTCTAAATCTATTCTTTTTATTAGTTTTATTATAATGAATGCTCTTCAGTTAAAATATTAAATTTTATATATGACATTTTAATTTTAAGTAATCTTATTTTTATTTTGTTAATGTTTTTTAAAAAAACTTTTAAGTCAGGTTAAATACCTTTTTTTAAGTAATATTTAAAGAATATGTTGCCTTATCACGTCTTTTAAAAACATTTATTTTATTATTTTATATAATGAAAGATATACTTTAAAATAAACTAAAATATTATATAATTACTGCATAATTCTAAAATAGAATAATGAAGATGTTTTATTGACAACTTTCGACACAAGTTGCCATAATGCAAAATATCGTTTTGTTAAGTTTAACTTACACCATTAATTTACTAGGTACGATATCGACTGTGTTTTGGCTTTGAAACCAACATTGTTATTGTGTTGTAGCATTACGTTCAGAAAAAAAGAGCAATATAACGCGTACACATACACGCTATAATATTTTTGATAGTCTGCTCTGTAGTATATTTAAAATGCAAAGTTAGCTGCTGTTTTAAATATAAAAATGGTAAACATACAATTTATGTTGTAAAATGTTTTTGTAATTTTTTCTCCTCAACACACATCTTATTTTAAAATATTTGTACCTTGGCCACGCAATATTCGTTCAAAAATCGTACAAAAAATTCTTTTGTCACTCATTTCGTCTCAAACTGAACTACGTTTACTTTTTGTTATTCACAAGCAACACAGATTATAATAGTTCATCAAATTTATAGTGTTTAAATTAGGTACAGACTAATTTATTGAATTGAATTTAAGTATACTGTTTGAGTACTTATAGAAAAAGAAAGTCTCCTTAGTAAACGTGTTGCGAATTTTACCTTTTTAACATCTAAAAATTGTTCAAAAATATTTTGTCCAAATTGTGAGGTCCACGGTTATATATTTTGCTAAAAAAAATTGCCTTAGCCTTTATACATGGCTTACTTTCTTGTTCTCATTAAGTATTTGAAGATACTAGGACTTCTAGGACTTCTTACTTCCTATTAAAACATTTTCATATTCTTTTTAAATTTAATTTAAAATTTATCTTTTAAAAATTTTCCCATAATTTGAGAACAAGAGTTAAATATTAATGATTACATAATTGGCGTGTCCGTAAATTCATGTTTTCAGTAATTAGTGTTGGAGTTATCAAACTTGTCTACACGAAAAAACTGGAATGCTATCGTTTTTCTGATAGCGATGTATATTTCTAAGCCGAACAGGAAAAAATAGTGTTGAAAAATGAAATGTATCCCATGTTATTCAATACAATCATTAATATTTAACGCTGTTCAACGAGACGATTATGAAATTAATATACAGAATTCACCTGTTATAAAATTCAAAAATATAATAGTATATCGCATCGCATAATAGTATATCGCCATATAATCCACATTAAAACTATCAGTCCTTCATTTGTTTGAATACTATAAATATTTCATCGTTTTGTTTTTTATCACAAATGCTAACGTATGTTGGTTTCAAATCATTTTCGTTATGCCAAGTCTAGAATCCGAAAGCTTGAAGATGGAAATGAAATGTAATAGAATCTTAGTCTATATTTGCTGCTAAATACCATTTACTGGCTAAGATAAAATTTCAGAAATTATAAGAGCCAGAAATAATACATTTTTGTGTTTAGCTTCACTTTTTACGCTATACTTATTACTTACATTTCTCTCGCCTGAAGTTTAAATAAATCTGTATTCTAAACAAAACTGGTTAGAATAACCAGGGAGAGCAATATTAATGCAACTTTACAATATCAAGAGTTTCTTAGGAGTACCTTGAGTAGCTTTATTCGAAATTAACAATAATCAACATCACATCGGCGCCCCCGATTTTTTCAGGGTCCCTTATCACCCCCTCTAGATTTCCAGCGCCCTGAAGGGGGCGTTATCGTCCCCTTTGGAAAATAATGCTCTACTGATTCAAATATTACACACTGTATTACCTACTTAGAACTAATATTTCAATCTACAGTTAACATTTTATTTGAGAATTGAAAATCCGTTGTTAATAAAAGCAATGTAAAAGATTTTTTTGGGTAAAATTGTACATTTTTTAATTTAATTCGTTTCGATTGAAAAATAAAATAAATCTACGTATATACGTTTAGTAATGTTAGCTAAGCCAAAGGTCGACACCCACAAGTAAATAAAAATCTTTTTAAGTTATAATGTGAGTGTGTAATTAACACTCACTACCGGTTTCACCCGCAGTATCAGGCACGTTAGACAAAACGGGGTCCAATTTCACGGTTCCGTCAAAACAAACGCAGCAGTCGTAACAATCATAAAGTAAGAATTTGTCTTTCATCCCCACAAAATGGTTTCAAAACACAATGAACGAAAGTAAAAGGTTGCGCTCAACAAAAACATCGGTCGTTTTCACAGAAAATAGACGAAGAATCGCTTGTAGACAGTTAACCCCATCGAGTTATTTACATGTAAAACGGGGTTAGAAAAAAGTAAGCTCTTACACAAACAGACATTTGAATAGGAAAGGTTGCAAAATACGAGTATACAGTAATATTTTGGTACTCATAAAACATAAATAAATAAATATAATTTTTTTTTGTGGTAATAAATATATTACCAATCAATATTAACTAAATTACAACTACCATATATACGAAGTTCATCATCCTACTGATAGATGGCGCTACTTTATGAAGTGTAGAAAGCCGTGAGGTTCCATTTCGGCTGGTCACTTCAGGTGTTCATTCCCATTGCAGATTGTTTTCATCATGACGAGGCTTTACTTAATTACTCGTAATAAAGGAGTTTTTATATAAATTAAGAAAAACTTTTGCCTTAGTTAAAAAGTTACACTTCGTCGATATTGTTACTTCCAAAACTTTTTAAACACTCGATTTTCATTCGGTATAACAGTTTTACTCGAGAAAACTAAAAAATATATAATTATTGAAAGTTTTTCGTTCTCAAGCATTGGCCGCGGGTGACTCAGTTAGTTTACTTTTACGTACATAATTATAATTAAATATCTATTAATCTGAAATATAAATGTTCATTACACATGTTTGTAATTTTGGTACTACTACTTACTACTTAGCTTCACGCCATATCTCTTACGGGGTAGCCATAATTTTGTAATTTTGGTATTTTCTGAATATTTGTATTAATCAATATCTCAAATTATTTAACTGTTGTCAGCAAGAGATTTTCTGCTTTAAATTAAAATATAAGCTACTTTACGATGTAAATGTATACAAAGGTAGGTTCTAGTGTGTCTGTGAGCTGTAGATCCCTTAATTTAATTTGCTTCTTTTTTCATCTATTTTTACCCTCTCAGATCCTTTACTGACCTCTTCAAGTTCATCACATGACACAGTTTTTCGGATATAAAAGTTTTAATAAAGATAATATTTTTTGTGATATATTTTTTTAGATATATAATTGTCAAAATCAAAATTTCACGAATACCTTTTAAGAAATACGACTTATAGATTATAACAATGGACTTCTATAATATTGAACATTCGTCGGACAGACATACTAAATTATTTTTGCCCACACTGAAATGAAAACTTTTCTTTGGTCCTTCGTTCTTGTTTCGTCAGCAGGTTGAGATTTATGGCATCACCATTTTAATTTTACACAAAACATAGAGTCAGAGCTACCTGAGTTATTTAGGAGAAGTAGCTACTTGCCTTTACCTTCAGAAACCTTGAGAGAAGTGGGAACTTAAATTATTTGTCATTCTTTCCAAAACGGAAGGCAATAGTATCGATTATACTGATACCATTAAACCTTATGTAGCTCACAGAAAAAGTATGAAAATAAGTCTAATGAAATTGTTAATATTGTTCATTTTTTATGCCTAGCGCCTACACAGTCCACATAGTTATAATTTCGTGAAATATCAAGTTCAGTGAGTTTTGTCCACTCAGTCGATTGGTCGCACAGTAATCACTCTGGCGGCGAGTGGCGACATCTGTAAAGTATCAACTAAATGATCCGCCGACGTGAAAAATGAAGGCATCCTAATAGTTGGATCTCTGGGTCGGGCTTTGAAAACTGCGGACACTGACAAATACGGAAGGCTTTTTAATTATATATTGTTTTTATATATTTGAAGTACAACCTGCGTCTTTATCTTAAAAATGGATTATTTTATGTCTTTAAAATGAAATTTAAAATACTAACAAAATATTTCGTTCACATAATTTCCTATATTTTATGGCCCCATACTAGAATCGCAAGCTCACTGAACTAAGAAAATAGTTATATTAGTGTTAGTTTTTCCTGCTATCCGTCATAGACAATCCTGGTCGTTTGAAGAACTACAGGACACTCGGGACACTCGGGATACTAACGCTCCGGTTTTATTAACCGTTTTATTTGTTAGTTTTTATTGTAGTTTTTTGAACGTCTCACATAAAACAGGAAAGAAATTACGAAGACCAGATATAAACGTAGGTACGAATCTTAATTTCTTGTTGCTTAGATAACTTGTCCGTTTGTCCGTTTGTCCGTTTGTCCGTGGACTGCAGAATGTGATATTATGTTATAATTGAACAGAAACAGAGACAATTTTCATTATTCATCAAAGTCAAAGTTCTTCTAACGTTATTTAAATTCACGTCGTTTATTAATAGCCCATCAAAGGTACAAATATTTTTTCAAATTTGACTTCTATTTCCGTTGTAATGATCTAACAAAGTAAATTATCTCTATATTATTTATTTTAGACAACAGTGGACATGTGGTCCTGCGAGGTGAATATTGTTATAAACAATGGTAAGTTCGGTCCGTATGAATTAGTCGGTAACTATCGGCTGGTCGGTAACCCACCTCAACCATAAATTAGTTGCCACTTCACTGTACAAGGGTTGTGTCTGTTCACGTTGTTACATGACACGATTTAAATATATATATATATATATATATATATATATATATATATATATATATATATATATATATATATATATATATATATATATATATATATATGTATATATATATGTATATATATATATATTTATTTAAATATACATATATCTCTGTTGGTGATTTTGTTATTCTTTTCAAATTGGATGATTAAAATAATTTGCTTTTGCGATCATAAAGAAATAAAAAAATATATTATATTCATAGACCAAAAATATAAATATTCGATTAATATAGATTTATATGATTATTGATTTTGGCAGGCGTCGAGAACAAAAAATGAATATATCGGTAACCATAGACGATAGTAAAAACCATAGTAATTCAGCTGATTGAAGACAACAGTTGTAGGTTGTTTTGTAATGAAGGTTCTCTCAAGGAGCGTACGAGTGTAGTGTAGTGTAGTTAGGAGCGGCGTCGTTTTAATCAGTGGACACCGGCTATAAAGCATGCTCCATAGACTTTTAATCAATCTGCACGAGCGCGGGGACTCAACATGGCGGCAGGTTAGCGCGGCTTAATTAAAACCGTAAGGAAAATGTTCGGTTTTTTGCATCTTTTTTGTTAGCGGTTGTTTTTGGCCGGAATAGTTTGCTTAGTTTAATGAATTTTAGACCACTTGGGATAATTCACTTTTACGGTTTACGTATAAAAGTTTCTTAAAATCTATAATACTAATAAACTGTTGTGTTTTACGTTTGTAGTTTAATCTTTGTTGCAGATGAAAGTCGAATATGTTAACAAAATATAATGGTAATATTATTCAGTCGTATGAAAGAGGTGGAAGATATAACACACACATACACACATACACTTCTACTGTATACAGAATATAAGTATTGAGAAAATTAAATCACTTTTTTATTATTTTTTTATTAATGCGATATAAGTAACTAAGGAAACATGGTTTATCTTTATAACATAATTGAAATTCACAAAAAGCGGCAGTTTTATTTTTATTGTTCAGTAAATGTAATCTTTTAGTTAATAGATCGTTAAAATCGCCGTCAACGAATGCCATAACATAACAACAAACTACAATCTCAAAGCTGATAAACATACACCAGCGGATAAATAATATATAACCGAAATCCACATCCAGCTCATATATTTAAAAGCAATTCCAAAGCCGTGTCCAATCCTGGATCCATTCCATTCGGGGTATTCAAAACAATCCACGGCATGAGGTCCCGAGGGTCTCGTTGCCGCTTTACTTTTTCATTTCCAACCCTACATCATACGATAAATGTTTTTGTGTTTAACATAAAGGATTATTTTACAGGTTTTGGGATCAGCTTATTATATTCAGAGACAATACTCGGCGTTATTATACAACACCATTCTACTTATTTTATTTAAGCCACTCTTATATATAAAGAATATAATGCAGTTAATGTATATATAGATAGATATAGATATAGATATACCCGCGGTTAAATTTAACTTTGCAATCCAGCCGTTGTAACGTCGTTTGTGGCGATTTGAATCTCAAAGATTTCGAATTTAAGTTTCCCAACGCCTTGAGCAATTTGTACTGGTACGAGGATAATAATTATTTTCTTTATAAAGTACTAAAGATTAAAAGTTAAGTAGGTATGTTATCTTTTACAAGGTCGGTGTGAACAGAAAGATGTTTATTAAATGTATATATATATAAAAAGTGACTTCATCTCTTCAGATGGTTAATTTCTTTAAAAGTCAACGACGCTGTGCGTCTTTGATTTAAACCATTTCGCTGATATTGCAGACTTATTCGCAATATTCAATTCCAATAGCCTTTGTAACATCCAGCAGTCAATCTGCGAACTGTAAAATATTGTTTTATATACTAGCTATTGCCATCGACTTTGTCTGCACCTTCATAAACAATTTGTTGTTTGTTGAAATGATAACTTGAATTACTCGTAAATGTGTGTTTTAAATATTTTCTTTTGAAGATACATAAACTGAACAACTCAACGACACTGTCAGAGTTCTATCAATATAATGAAGACGTATTACAGTCTTCTGTCTCATTCGCACACTCACTTTTCTATTTTTTTTAATATTAGCTATTACTTTTTATACATATTTATACAAATCTTTTCCTGACAATAACGAACCCAAAAAAATATTTATCAATTTTGGAAGTTACGCGCGTACAAAAAAATCAGTGATTCATTTCTATTTAAATAAAATATTAACGAGGTATTCAGAGCCTTGAGCATGCGTGTACTTAAATAATTATATGGTAGTAAAAATTATATAACATATTTCTTATCAATTTCTAGTAAATAACTTAGATTACTTAAATTACACTTCATAAAAATAACGTAACACATTATATATTTTATTGGAATATTTTAAATTTTATTTCAAACGCTACTTGTATATATAAAAACATTAACCGTTTTGAGAAACGTGTCTTCTGATAAACGTGAGCTATGAAGTATCTCCTCCTTACGGTAATGATAGGACAGGTGCTGGGCTCACCTGAACGTAACCTACCTCCAAAAATATTCTACAACCTAAAGGAAGCAAGGAATCTATTCGATAAATATATCATCGACTTCAACAAGCAGTACGATGATAACGAATACCAACTTCGGTTGGCGATATTTAAAAACAATCTGGATTATATAAATAAATTCAACCAACAGACTAATATGACCGCGTATGGTATTAACCAGTTCACCGATCTTAAATACGAAGAAGTAGCCAATACATACATGGGAATGAGGGGAGAGATGCCTTTCACCGACGTAAGAGATTATACATCTCTGGGTGTTGCTCCAGACAGGATAGACTATCGAGAGGATGGTTTCGTTACTGAAGTGAAAAATCAGCGCGCTTGTGCATCTTGTTATATCTTCAGTGCTATCGGTGAGATATCTGATTTAAAGCTCTATTTTTACGTTATGATAATTCATTTGTTGGTTCGCTTCAGGTAACATCGAAGGTCAGCACGCTAAGGCACACGGTGATTTGATATCCTTGTCGGAACAGCAAGTATTGGACTGTCAGCCCGACGGTAACTGTCAGACCGGCGGCTTGCCAGCCGCCGCTATGAAGTAAGTTAAAATAGTAACAATTAAAGTTTATAAATTTTAGGGAATAACAAATGATAAATATTTGTTGAACTAATCCTAATCCAACATTTATTCATAAATTGTACGTGGGTTGATGGAACATTGCGTAACATAATATATTTTAATGATTTCATAATTTTGTACTCCTTGTATGCACATGTGTAATGATAAATAATATTTCTTTTATAAACAAATATTGTGCCACTCGAAAATCTTTATCCAATGCCTAAGTTATATAATATATATATAATAATACATTATTTAATAGACTATTTTACTTTAAACTTCACAGCGTACTTGTTGAACAAGGAGGTGCCATGAGAAATGAAGATTATCCGTACGTAGTGAAGAAGGACACTTGCCACACGGACCTTAACCGAATAGCAGTTAAAGTAACCGGCGGTTCACGAATATCAGTCAGAAATGAAGAAGACTTGAAAGACGCCCTCGCCAACTACGGCCCTCTGTCTATTGGTTAGTGGGATCTCTGATTTTATATACTTTGACCATTTTATATAAGATATTTATATAATATAATATAATAGAAAAATTTTGTTGGCACAATTTATTATATTTACCAAAATTATTGATTAAATCTGTCCTATAGAAATATACACGTATAGGACAGATGTAATACCAGTGATCACTAGTGTATCAAATGGGAATGTCAGGAGTATTTTGACACTATAGCGAAATAAGTCCTTTCATTAAGACTCCAACTTAAAATAATGCTAGAAGGGTTTCATTTCAGGTATAAGATCCTGTGAACGCTTGCAGCATTACCAAGGAGGTGTTTTCCATTACAACTGTAAACCACAAGGCAAGCACGCGTTGCTGTTGGTGGGATATGATACAGGTGGATACTAGTGTTACACTTTATTACCATCAAGAAACCCATCTGTAAGATCAATTATATATCTCTTATTTTATATATAATATGTAATTTTTATTGTTTCCAGCTGATGGAATACCTTATTGGATTATAAAGAACTCGTGGGGCGCAGGGTGGGGAGAGCGGGGATATATTCGCATGGAGATGGGGAAATCTCTCTGTAATATTGGAGAATACGTCGCCACGTCCACTGTGGCGTAATTAAATAAGATATATTATCAACACGATCAGAACCTGTGATCTCTGGAATCACTACCTGTTCCTGCGTCAACTCAGTCATTAAGTGCGTACTAACCTTGACGAATGAGGATTCTATATTATAATTGTCATATTGGAAATCTATCCCAGAGATCGCAAGTTTGAGTCCTGACTGATAATTTTGTCATTATATATTTAAAAAAAACATCAAATTTACCAAATATATAAACAATCATTTTAATTTTCAAATTCTGACATATTGTTGATGTCAAATAAGTGTATAAGGTGTATGAAGTAATAGAATGAAATGTATACGATAGCTTAATTCTAAGTCTGAATGTAAAGCAATTGATAAATAAAGTGCATGTTTTATAAGAAGGTCTGTATTTACTTAGTCCGTGTCGTGTGTTAGGAGGCGGGTAGCAGGTGTCGTCTTATGATTTTCTCTAATCAATCGGGTAAAGAGATCGGAGGAAGCAATTTCTTAACGCGATCGCTGTCAGGTGCAGCGTCTATACGACCATCTGTACCTACACGTATAATATATACTTACAAAGTACTAAATGTTAATCCGATAACTATGTATCGTGATCCAAGTATACGATTTAACGCTCCCGTGACGTCACGGCGCTAATGAGGAAGGAACGAACCTCGACCGGGATGTCCACAATTAGCGCATCATAACAAATCCCCGGGAAGCTGATCAGCTCGAGGACAAACCAACAATTATAATTGCGCACTCGCAGTACACACTGAATCTCTTTTTTTTTTTTTAGTTCTAGTTTTTGCATTAGTTGTGCCCGCGACTTTGTTTTGAAAATTGTTTTGTTTTAATAAAAGTGGCCTAAATTACTCCTTGTAACATCAGCCAACCAGTTCTGTTAGAATGGGTTCAACCGTTTCAGAGATTAGCCGGAATAAACAAACAGAGAACAATTTAAAAAAATGTTTTTTTATATAAGTACCGTATATATTTTCATACGCATTTAGTGAAAAGCTGTTAATTTGTAATTAAAAACAGACACTTCCATTTTATTTCTTTGTATAGTCGAATAATATTGTCTATAAATGCTAAATATTTAAGGAACATTGGACATTGAGTTGCGGATTTTATTTTTGCTTTTCAGTGAAGTAGCATATTTCTCCCAAATGTAACAACAAACTAAACTAAGTAATATCTCTAAAAGATTGTAGTTAAGAGAAGACGGGTCAAATAGTACATTTAATATATATTAAAATCAGTGACAAAAAAAGGTCTTTATTTTACAAAAAAACAAATCAACAAAATTAGAGTATTTTTAATAATTGAACCAAACAAACTCAACTGAAGCGGTCTGCGAGAGTTCATACGTTGTAGAAATTGAATTTTTCGACAGACACACGGACGAACATTGTGTCAGGATTTAAAATATTACCTTTTAAGAATCTTGTACTTTATGTAGGTAATATAAATGCATAAAGTTCAAAGTTGTATTATATATGACAGCAGCTCTCAGAAAAGCTTTTAGCATAAAGAAAATCTGAGTTAGAATTTCGTTCCGTGTATTTTGAAGAGATAAAACTTTTTTACTATATCTATATATATAAATAAAATCGAAGCGTCTGTATGTAATTCCGAATTAACAACTTTTCACTAAATATATATAGAAATATAAATTGTACTTAGATAAAAAAATATTATTTTTAATTTTTTATCTCTCTGTCTATCTGTATGATCCGGCTTGTGTTTAAACGGCTGAAAGTATTTTACTGGGGGATAGATGCATCTCCGCTACGTCGCGGCCACAGCTGGTGTAATATATAATGATATTAATAAAATAAATACAATAACAGTAGACCTTCAATCAGATATGGCCCCCATGGCCCCATGGCCCTATCACGTAACACGCATCTAATAACGTTGTAAAGGTATAATCATCACCGCCGTGTCATTTATATCACAAATTAATAACACGTACTCCGTCAATCTCGCGATCACTCCCTTTTTAACTTTCCACTTACCCACCAACTATATACCATTAATAGTTAATCAACTCTAGCTCCCTATAAATAAGGTTTAATTTCGAATGCATTTAATACAGGGTTGTCACAATTTTGTTTTAATACAAGCTAACGACGTCCATGAAGCACTCAACAGTATTAAAATGATAAACGCAGTGTGCTATCAAGTATGGAAATCTCCCAATTTATTACGATAGGTCGTTATTGTATTACGTAAACAAAGTTTGGGGTTAATAGAGTCATCTAGGTTATTACCTGTGCTACAGGGTGTTGCCTATTTGTGACTACTATCACATTATTTTAATGTACTCTTGTAATGGAGACGTTATTGCTCGCGTGATTTTATTTTGACTATTTTTAATGTCGGTTAATTTTAATATACTTTCATTGAAAAAATTTAAGTAGCAAACATTTTATTTTTAGCTACAAGTGATATTAAAGTTTCTCTGTTAATTGGAGCGTGTGTTGTGAAACAATTTTAAAATCGATATTTTTTTTTACCTTAACTGAATTTTGTACAAACAGAGGTATATTAAGAAAGGCTTTTGATATTGCCCTAATAAAAAAACAAAGTTCTCAATCATAGTTGATACAATGCGGGTGATCATTTATTAACTTAAAACAATAACATAAAAGCGACGCGTGCGCGAAACGATCCTCAAATATTAACAGAGTCATGAGAACGAAATGGCTCTCATTAAAAAATATAACCTCACCGCTCCTACCATCGTTACAACTCGATAGAGATATGAGTTAGGAGCGAGTTGTCTGCGGGTTGACGAGGTGAGAACCGAACTGTCTTTACATAAACTAGATATATCACTTTAAATCCAGTAATTGCAATACTTGTATTACATTTTTGATGTAATCCCTTAATAAAAATAAAAACAGGAGGACTAAAACACAGTAGTGAGCGAGTAAAGTTTCATATTAACTATTCGGTAGTAGCGGCGCCGCGTCCACACAACAAACACGGGTAAGCTTAAATGGTAATTTACCTGCAAAGTAAACATTCACGTCCGATTTTTAAAGCGAAATGACGTCCGTCTGTTATTACGAGCAATATATCAAAATATTGTAAAACTAACCGTTAGTTTCCCTTGTTTACTCTTCACAATACCCGAGCACTACTACTTTTACAATACGTTATTAACACAGTCAATTATGACCTTAATGTTATGTGACATATGGAACAGAATGGCTCGTGGCTATATCATGTTTATTGCTTGCTGGTAGTCGGTTAGTGCGCCGCGGTCACGCGCTGTTTAATTCAAGAGCTCATTAAAAGGGTCACTGTAATAAGCGGTATAAAACTACAAATAAACTTTTCTATGGCACTGATAAAATAACTAATCTGAAAATTGTGGAAGCGTATTAATAACTAAGTTAATCGATGCCGCGTCAGCTTACTACAATGTAACCGCGGATAATAAGTTACTTAAATTAATAAAGCCATATATACATATCTTAGTAATATTTATAAAACATATTTGGTGTTGGATTAATCATTTATAAAAATAACCAAGTGAAGAATTAGTAGGTAATATTTCTTTTAAAACAATTTATGCACCACACCCTTAAACAATTTACTTCCGTCAAATGTCACTTGGAATTCTCATTAGTTGTCTAATTGAAAAACACTGTTTAAAAAGAAAAATACAATATTAAAGGAGAAGCAGGAAGAGTGACAGACTCAGAGACGCGATCTCACAGATGAGGAAATATTTTTTATTAAAATTTAAAAACAGGCAAAAATCTAACTAATACAAATATTAATCAAAATTTACCCTTAAAAAAATTATGTTCGTCAGTGTCGCTCCCCGCGGCAATAAATTGAAACTTTAAAATGAAGTGCAAATAATTATATATATATATATATATATATATAATCAATCAAACGCTAATCCAAATATTAGAAAAGAAAAATATTGGTAGAGACCGTGGGGGGGGGGGGGGTGACTTACCTCTACACATTTGCCATTCTTAATTTAATTCCATAGATGGCGTTAGTATGTAAGATAGGTCGCGCTATTTATTCGAGAAATGTTAAGTGTAGGTAATTATTTCTGCATTCTTATTAATAGTTATTATTAATATATTAAAAGTTATATTTGTATTGGTTTTATGGTTATATCGGTTATGACAGGACAGATAAAAGATTTACAGGATATTCACAGGTTAAAAATTAATTAAATAAAACTGGCAAGATCACGAGCAAAAGATAGATAAAAATAAATTAAACACTCATCAAATCATACGTCGAAATCAAAATAAATATCATAGCGTATAGTTAATAGCAACATTAATAATAATTGTAAAAATAAATGTTGTATACATTAAGTTCAAGTGGTGGTGGTGAAGGTGATAAAGTTGTATTAATTTTAAGAAGCAGTAAATCGCTTGATTATTTTAACGATACGTAAAACATAAAATGTACTAAAATTCAGTGAATTTAGTTAGCGCTCCTACAATCGTAAAGTGACCGTAAAAATTATCTAATCAAGGGTTTTTGACGGAAATAAAAAAAAATATAACACCACCCGTAGCAATTGGTTGAAAAACAATAAAAATCGTGCCCCGATGGGATGTTGATTGAGAAAGATGACTGGCTCTGTGAGAACGCGGACTGTGAGCGCTTTACTCTTTGCGACCTCCGTCACTGCCTCAGCTAATTACATTTTATATTTGTTATTAATAAAGATTGATTTAATTTATTTACTCAAGCAATCGTAAAAACAGTTTTACTTTATTAGAGTTTTTCAATACTATTTTTATTTTCGTATCATTCTTAGAAAACATTTATGTTTTTAAAAGTAGTAATTTCTTGATTCACACAACAAAAATATAGACTTTTCTTACCCGTATTGAACACTATACCACAATAACGTACCGAATTGAAAAAATTAGAGAATAACTGAGGATAAAATAATCGTGTTGTACCCGTATCGTACCCGTATCGCCTCGTGTAATTGTCTTATACGTCTGACTCACTCATTAGACCCAAGCTGTGCTTTAATCAGTGGGAATAACATGTAATTAGCTGATCCCGACGTCATTTGAGCGTCTCTGACTAGTTGATGACGAACAAACTTATATTTCATCCTAAATATGTATATATACATATATAACATTAGATACAAGAGAGACACTCAGATAACAATAATATCTGATATACCAAAGGGACGTTTCATCTTTGTTTATTATATATTTTTTGTGTTAAAAACTGTTTTATTCCCCGCAGTTTAACACCAGGTATCCTGAGGACTAAATTTGTTATTGTTAAGCTTTAATACATTCTTAAAAGCTGCTAAAATAAAGTGATCTTAAAATATTTTGTACATTATAGTCCGCCATCTTATATTCTACGTAATGTAGTCTGAGTATCGTATGAATTATGTTTGTGCTAAATAGGAAATAAACTGAGACACGTGGCCAAAAAAATTACCAGAAAATCTTCCAGATAATGACATTAAATAATCAAAATATTTTATATCATTATCTTCCAATCGATAAAATCGAGCAACAAAGAAATACAAGATTAATTACAATACCTAAATAATATTTCCTATTCCAGAAATCAATAATATCATTTTCATAAATATTATTAAGACCGCAGTAAAATTAAGACATAAAGATATGCTACTAAAGTAACATTAAACATAGTATAGATTATTAAAATAAATAAAAAGTCAAATAGCCCTTTCAACACAGGGAGCCCGAGCCGAGGGCAGAGGAGCTAAAACAAACAAGCGCGCCGCCCGCATCATTACACTTATAATATTAATTATCACAGATTGTGATGAAGTTATCTATGATTATATTAATTATCTTAATAGGGATGTTGATTTGGAAATTATTATTATACTGTGACACTTAGGTTGTTGATCTTAACTAAATTATAACAGATATATCTATATAGACATTTTATCATTATAACTTAGAAATAAAATCTTAGAACAAAAAAAAATGTTATGCAATTTGGATAGATTGTAAAAAAAAAAAAACCAGGTATACTCTTCTGGCTGGCTAAAGACCCACGAACGACGTTGACTCGACGCCATACCGAAGATCTTCAGGACATCAACCCTCAAACAGATCAGGAACAACAAGGCGCCAAGTGAAGATGGAGTGAATGGTGAGCTTCTGTAAGCAGGTGGACGACCAGTCTTAAAACACCTTCCTAAGCTTTTTAGTACCGTCCTTCACAAAAACAAGATGTCACAAGCATGGAACAGGAGTGTGGTGGTGCTGTTCATCAGAAAAGGTGATAATACCTTGCTAAATAATTACAGACCCATATCACTTCTGAGCCATGTTTAAAATTTGTTTTGAGGGTCATTACGAATCGTCACGGCTCCCGTACAAGCCGATTTCCTTAAAAACTTTAGCACCATAGACCACATATATTATCAGATTATCCAGGAGACTGAAGAGTATAATCGGCCATTATGCTTAGCATATGTGGATTATGAGTGAGCCTTGGATTCGATTGAAATCTGTACTGCAGTCTCTCCAAAGGTGCCAGATCGACTATCGCTACATACAAGTATGGAAATGGGCCGGAGCTCGATACCTATACAATTGCAGAGAGGTGTTAGACAAAAGCCGTTATCTCTCTGAAACTGTTCAGCGCTGTACAAGAAAATGTCTTTAAGCTCATGGACTGGAGCGGGCACGGCATTTACATAAACGTCTGACGATGATGGTCTTTCACCAATGTCTGTTGCCGGTGGTAACATAAGACTCTGAGACATGGTCGTACACGATAGGCCTTACAAGACGGCTGAAGTCAACACTAGGAGGTCACCGCTGTGAGATCGAATAAGAAATGAGGAAATCTCCAGAGGTACCAAGGTCACTGACATAGCTAGATTTGAAACAGATGTTTAAGAATATTAAGAGTATTAAATTAGCCTTTACGGAATTTACGTTCTAGTAAAAAAACAGGTTTCCATATTACTTACATTACATTTGTCTAATTCGAGTATGGTTTTTGTGCTATTTCACCTCTGAATCCTCTGCAGCATGTTGGTCTGTGCCGGGGTGACGGGTTGCGTGTGCGTCGATGCGGGCGCTGCAGTTATCTCCTCGATCAGTCGGACAATTGCCCCCAACACTAAATTTACCGTAAATTGCTAAAACGTTTTGATTCGACGTTATTTTAAGATTCCGGTAAAAGATTGCTCTTCCCGTAATGCGGGCTTGATTTTTTAGTTATTTTACTTTCTTAATTATTTTTTATTGGTATAATGGTTATGTTACTTCCTTATTAACGTACGTTTAATATTTCAAGGAACATACGCAGGGGAGTTACTAATACTCTTTGTTCTTTAATAAGCAAAAGCAACAAAATTACTATAACTTTTTAATAGACTTGCGATAAAATAAGTTTTTCCAGTTTTATATTCTGTACCATACCAGCTGTAATAAGTAGATGTAGTTATTAAAGAATATAATCAATTTGAAAATTAAATAAAACATGAAATATAAATAAATACTTGATAGCATCTCAACCCGTCCCTCGCCACATGTTCCGTACAAATTAGACGAAAAAATGACCCTCCAGTGGCTTGTGATATCAATGATGTTTAACCCTAAAATAATCGAATACGAATCGAAACTACCTCGGGGACTTTTGGGACTGTTTTGTACGAATTGTCGGTATTTTTTGCTATAAAATTCACCCTACTTTAAAATGTGGATGCGTGGGGACTGGGGAGGGAATTGTGGACGAAGTTTACTGTCAAACGTTTAGGTTTTTAGGACCTAATATAATGTTTATCTTATATATTTGTGACAAAAATCAACATATTAAAATTAAAAACTATTTTGAAGGAGTATAATGTCAGTTTTAGAAATGTATATACATATAGAGTAAGTATGTTAAAATCCACAGCACTCAGCATGTATATCTTCACGTGTTAACCCTTGCGATGCGTAAGCATATTCCCGCCCCGCGGCTCTAAACGACCCGGTAATTGATAAGTAAAGGAAAAGAAGAGAAGCCTTATACATATTTATGAGATCCCCAAAATTGCTACGGGACCCTGCGAACGACAGCACTTGCGTCGATCTGCTCTCATTACGTTTTAGGGTTACTTTGTTATTGTCTCTTTGATGTTCGCTAAATCGGTAGATTTCTGTTTTGTCGGGGTCCGGATATAATTATGATATTTTAAAATTATACGTTGGTCTTTAGTTAAACTGCAGTCTACCATTCTTATTTATAACTAGTAGCAGCCCGCGACTGTGCACGTGGGGGCACTTTTCATTTCTCAATAAGAACTTTACAATTTTTTTTCAGTTTCTTGAGGTTCTATATCAGAATATATGTAATGATGTATATGTCCGCAAGTAATATTGATAAGAGATTTGTGACAATCACATTTCTCAGTAAAAATAAAATAATAAAAAAAAAATATTTGAAATAAATTTGAAATTAACATACATGAACAACTTTAAATAATATATTTACTAATAGTCATATCTAAATATATAAATATATATGGAATTATTTATATGAGTACATTAAAGTACCTTAATCCAAATTTACAAGTCCCGGTAGTCTCTGTTCCAAGGTAACATTAAACTGAAAAACGTACGAGGCACGAGGTACGAGGTACGAGGTACCATAACCGCGTCTGAGTCATTACACCTCCACGACCGTCATCCATTGCGACACGTTGTTTTCGCGCTTTACACAAATATTATAAATTAGAATTATTTTAAATTCACATGTTAAGTGTACAGACGAATTGACAATTTCCTTAGTATATCGTTTTTGAAGTTACTATCTAACTAACTTACTATCGTATATTATCAATAAATCAATCGCTTAATAAATCTAAATTATATTTTGATGTAATTCTTATAACAATAATTCCTCATACATCTTATGATGTAAAGAGTGAGTAATACAAATATAATTGAAGTTAATTTTAGTTCGAAATTAATTTATATATAAATCTTTCAGTGATGACTTTTTTTATTAAAGGAGTAACCAGACGCGTATTGCAAGTTGTCATCCACAGCGTGTATTTTATTTAATTGGCAGTGTAATTGAGAACATTAAACACACCAATAAGACGTAGTTGATAATAAACAACACCTCCTATCCACTCATAAGCATAATTAATATTAATTCGCGTGTGATCCGCTCCATGTGCTCCATTGACTTCCGACGCAGCATCCGACGGACAGACATCATCACCACACCACATCTACAACATTTTATACAATTAATATTACATGTGAGGATGAAATATTTTTTAGAAAGAATTTCTGATATTTAGCTTTAATTTGTAAAGTAAAAGCCTCTTGTAATTATAAAACCTATATATATAGATATCTTACCTTCCATTTCTTAGTTATAAATCTAAAATCAAAAGTGTGTTATTAAATTAATCTTATAACAATTCAACCGGTGGCACTGTCACGTCCAACAGTGCTAACAGAAGAAATATTACAAAAAAATATAACAATGTTGATTCACTTGGAGGGTTCGTACTATAATGTATATCAAACACTGTTAAATTTCATTTAAAAAGAGCAACTGTTGAGTTTCTGGGCGGCTCTTCTCAGCGGAGCATTCCAGTTGGCAGCTTACTCACGGACTGACTACACTGACTTTATTAATGTAAGTATTGATTTAAACGTACGTGTTAATTCCTACTTGAATAAGGATATTTGCAATTGAATTTGAGAAATGCGATAAAAAAACAAACATACACCTTAACTTCAGCTTCAGCTACTACACTACTACATGTAAGTCAGCATATTTTAAAACATATATATATATATATATACATATATATATATATATATATATATATATATATATATATATATATATATATATATATATATATATATATATATATATATAATAAAAAAGTGATATAAAATTGTTTAACATTTACTTTGAAGCCGGTTGAATTATAATAATCCAAACGGCTCAAGTCTAGATCGGCGGGGTCATTGACCCCAGCACTAACAGATGACGACACAGACTTCCTGCCAGCTTAGTTTTTTTTGTATATTTACATCTGTCTTAACACTATTGTCATAACTACTTGACAGTGTTTAAATTTAATTCTTGTACAGTCGTCAAGATAACGGTCTACTCAAAATAATAACAATTCACACTTCCACCTCCGGAAACGACTGATTTTAATAAATAAACATATTTTTCAAAAAATAATTAGCATAACATACACATTGAAATAAGCAATTAAAACATCAAATTAACTCAATTTGATGTTTTAATTTCTTATCTTTCACTAAAAAGCTGTTCCAATCCAACTTTTAATATTACATACACATAATCTACCAACCAATATATATGTATATATATAATAAAATGTAAGTAATGTTTTGTTCCTGACTGTACTTGAGGTACCACAGATGTGGCGAGACAAAAAACATTCAATTCATAAATTCGCATTGCATAACAGACGGACAGATAACACATGTATGTGCGTATTAATGACAATAACTATAGACAGACCTTACCACTTATACCATTACGAACTTTAGACTTCTCTTATACTGAACTAAAAGAAGACGTATCTATGTGTGGGTACCTCACGTACCCTGTACCTACCCTTGACAACGTGTGTGCCGTAACAAACACATGCATTCGCATTTATAACATAGTTACTAACTAAGCAACACGAATTATAATACTAATATTGTTATGATATTTATTCATATAAAAAACGTTGGTGCTTCTGTAAGTATTGTAATTGAACGTAGTCGGAACAGGAGTAATAATCTATCTATAATCCAAGATTGAAATCAATCTCGAATTCTAAACAAATTCATTCGGTCGATTATTAACCCGTATAACATATATTTATTTTATTTTCTTATTTATCAATAAAATGAAATAAAATCGTATTTTAACTGAAGTGAAATGAAATTCTCTTTCAAAGTATATTTTGAAAATAATTTTCAATTTCTTTTAAACTGTTATTAAAAATCGTTGGAGAGACCCTTAACCTTAAAACGGTAGCCTTTAATTTGACCCCGGGTCAGTCGTTCAGAATTATAACCCCTCTAATGTCGCATCTACATGCAAATTGTACTCTATTTATTTTTACTCTCATTTCCTACAGCGAGTACTAAAAGGGTTTACGATATAGACATATATATATATATATATTTTCCATAAAATAATATATATTTGAAAACATTCTAATAATAATAGAGCCGTAATAATATAACTTATAGAATTTTGATGTTTTTTTTATGTTATTGTATTCACACATCATGTCTCCTACAGCATCAGTTCTTAGTTCCTGTAAGTCCGTGTTGGTTGGTTGGTAGTTCGTAATCGAATCGCCGTCGCCTGTGACTTGTGAGAGGAATAAAATTTGAATTAAAAGTAAACATAGCGAGGTAATTTAGTTAAACACCTCTTCAGGAACAAATGATTTTTGATAACTACCTGCTTGTAGTTAAGCTTTTGGGCAGCGCGCGCGGCCACGAGCGCCGCTCCTCACTCCTCACTCGCCATTTTAATATTTTATATCAATTATTTACTTCAAAGCGATAATTTCTGGAATTAACAATTGGTATAACAATGTTGTTAACAAAAATATGGTGAAAACTTTACAATTTGTGTACTGCATTTTTTATTTCAATTAATAATTTAAAAAATTAAATTAAATAATTTAAAGAGTCTAAAATGTTGCTATCACTAGTACCATGTTGAGTTTCTGGTTCTTATACGTATTTCCAGCTCTCTCGAAATCTCAAACTAGGAGTTTGACCTTTTATAAGTGTTATGTTAACGTAATAAAAGCAAATACTTTGAATTTAAAATTACTGAACCTTTGAAACCCTCCCAGTTTTATGGAGGGGGTCAATGTTTGCTTCGTGAGACTACACTTGTCGACCCGTCATTACTTGACTGACTTCTTATAAACGATAGACAATTAAAATACCCTCAAATTAAGATATACTTATTGACTAACACACAAACTAACTTTTGCTATATATAACAATAGTTTAGAAGAAATACTAAACTGAAGTAAATATATATTTTTAGATGCTTGTATTGAGATCGTCGGTGTAGGGGCCGCACCCTGATGTTTGGTATTAATTAAGTCGGCATAATTAAAGTGCAAAGCGGCGGCCGCTGCCTTTGTTGTAAAGTTGAGTTTACTTTGTTACATGCTCTATGTATCGCTCTATAACAAAAGTATAACACAGTTTAATAAGAACCTACAAAAATATATCTACGGGTGTACATAGTGTACCTACATTACGGACAGACGCGTGATGTATACTAGCTGTGCCCTCGACTGCGTTCGGAATATGTATTTTAATATAAATATAGCCTATGTTACTCCTTATAAAATCAGCTATCCGCTAGGGAAAGTCCTGTTAAAATAGGTCCAGCCGTTTTAGAGTTTAGCCAACAGACAAACAGACAGACAGAGAAAAAATTAAAAATAGATTTTTGTACGTAAATACCTTATACACTTTCATATGCCTTTAATGAAAAGCTGTTAACTTGGATACAGACAGACACATCAATTATATAAATATGTATATATTATTAATAATATTTACAGTTATCATCTATTCCGTCATTAGTCTGTGCCGGGTCAATGTGAAACGAAGATTCAAATATTTAGACAATTATTTTATATCACTCGCGAAATATTAAGATAATAAAGTTATAAAGGAAGAGTGAGTGAGTGAGTGAGTGAGTGAGTGAGTGAGTGAGCGGAGCCGTGATAGTTATAACATTAAATGTATATTAATATTACTCCATTTAATATTAATTGTATGAAGAATTACATTTTTTAAATGATCATAAAACGAATGTAACTGGATCCAGAATAACAATTAGGATTTTCATTCCGTTTTTTGTTTCGCAATCGGGATGATCGAAATAATGGGATTTAACCCAGATTACGTGGGGATTATGGTATGATGAGCACCACTAACATTTTTCCGTTTCAACAACCGCTCTGACACGCCAATATCAATTTTATCTAATACATAATAAGGTTGAAGTTTCAATGAACCGTCTCCGGAGGAGAATTTCATTTCGTTTGAAATAAAAATATCCTATACGGCTTTGCTTTATCATTGCGAGGGTGTAATTAGTTTTCACAAAGCAAGCCGACGGACTTATTCCGTTTGTCAATTTTCATATTTTATTAATTTCATATTATATTTATCGCGTTTAAAATGCAGGTAGGTTCATAATATACTTTTTCTTAATGTTTCTTGATATTTTTTCTTCAGTATATGTAGTTATTTTTGTTTGTCAATATCCTTTATATTTGATATGAATAAATTTGTATACATTTTTATTATTTAGTGATTTTAAAACTTTTTTTAATACAAATATACAATTAAAAAACAAATCAGTGAAAGGTAAATATTATAAAAATACATTAGTTTCAGAATACGCGCTTGGGTCGGATTAGCGGCGTGCTCCAGGACGGCTGAAAAATTGAGGCGTCCATTGTTTTTAATATAGGTGACGCTCTTAGTTCCGGACGTCACGGAAATAACTCGTAATCTGCATAAATAACTCGTAATCCGCATAAATAGCTCGTAATCCGCATAATACAATGTACTTTTGAATCTTAGGTAAGGAAGAAAATAACTAATTAGTTAACTTTATAAGCAGGAGGTTTTTAACAAGAAAAATATTGTCATATTTAGTTAATGTCTAGGAGTTATGATGTGATGTGACCGTGTCGCTATTGTCTTAAAAAAATTGGTAATATAATATATCTTTTAAAAAAGCATCTAAGTGAATAACTTATTCACTTATAAATTTTTCAAAATAACTATCAAATTATCATTTAATTTGTTAAATTTGTTGTCAAAAATATTAAGTATATATGAAGTAATTAGTTATAAGTATGTTGACTACTAACATGACAGCGTATTTGGTGAAATAAACTGATACATATATTACTAATAATATATCGTAAAATACCAGTTTTACGTAAAAAAACATATCAGATACACTCATAACACATGTAATATGTATCTTATCTGTATTTGATATTCATAACGTGTATAATAAAACAATAAAATTAATACAATAGTTGGCCATCTTGTAAAAATAACAAGAAATAGTTAAATTATTATTATAATGGTATTGTTATTTTAATAAATATTACATTCCAGATATAAAGCAACACGCAGCGGGCGGGAAAATGAAAAACCCAAAAGACACTTTTATGAAATTGCTCGCGAATAAATGCATCGCTGGAACAATAAAATCTATCAGGAATCATATTATTGTGTTACCTATACAAAGTGATTGTCACGAGGCGCGTGGAGGGGGGAGTGGGCGGGGTCGGACTGGACACGCCCACACCCTCGATAAGGTCGAAATTACGCGGCGCGGCTTTGAGAATTCGGCTTTAGGGAACAGAAGGCGCGAGGCAGCCGGAGTGTGCGACTGCCTTAATACACACCCGCGGCCCGATCCGTTCGCACGTTCGTAATTTAAATTTCGAGCATGCATTTAAAAAGATAAGAATTTGAAAATCGAATTTCGGGCATGCGTTAAAAAAATATAATAATTTGAAATTGGAATTCCCTGTGTAATGCGTTGTTTATTTTGAAAATGGAAGTAAGTGCGTTGCCGCCGATGCCGTTGGACTTTTCTATGGTTCGTAGTGGAAGCTCTCCCGCGAGTATGAGAGAGGGGTCTCCGAGAGCCGTCTCCAACAGCGCCTTCAGAGTCGTGACCCCTAAAGGTGAGCAGAGGAACTTATACTAACAAAGTTCTACTAACACTAGTTTATTTATTTTTAAGTTCAGTTATTTGTTTGAAAAACTCAAAATTATTCTCAATAGCCGTACTTATAATGTGTATAACGATTAGCTGACGATGGAGGAGTTGGAGAATCAAAGTTTCAGAAGTTAAGTTTTGTAAAATACTCTTTATACTAATATCCTGCGAAAAAAATCTTCATATTATTATTGCGTAATTGAAAATGCATTTAATCGATAAGATTAATAAAATTACATTTTTTTTTATCTACATAAAGACTTAAGAAAATATATTTTAGTAACGTTTAGTTTTGAAACGTTTTTAAAGTTATTGATATTTCAGTTTAAGGTAAACGTAGTATTTTATTTCGCAATACTTAATATATTGCTCACATTGTAAAATTCTATGATAAGGATATTGTTATACTAAAAAAAGTGTCTACAAGTTTTCGATCTTTTCATCATAAAATATAATTGTATTTTATTAACTATATAATATTTCAATGCTTAAAATATAAAAAAATATTCTTATTCTGTTAGAATATTTGATTACAATTTAATATAAAAAATCACATTTATAATAAAAATTAATTTAATATCAAACGACATTTAATTTTTTTTACTATTGAAGTTAAAAACAAAATTTTACTTACTATTAATATCGCAATATATACATATCTATATATATATATATTATGTATCCTTATATATTTTATTAGAGGTACTTCCTAAGAAGTACTTAGTCGTATTTATTCCATATCCCATACAAAACTTTACATTAAAGTGGGTATAAAATAATATAAAATGTTAATTGGAGCGCTTCTTTCCGATCAATGATCAGTGATGGGCGATGGCTTATTAGAGCTCCATTACGACCGCATGTGATTGGTCAAAGGAATATCGAAGCATTCCATTTTGCAATTTTCAATTGCTTCGGACCTCAGAATGAAGTAACGAATGAAGTATTGCATGGCATCGTTAACGTGTTAACATATATATATATATATATATATATATATATATATATTGCTAAGTTTGTTTGTTTGTTACAGCTAATTGGAAAATTTCCCAATATTTTTTTTATTTCGTATATTGTATTAGTATTCTATAATTTAACAATTATTTACAATTCATGTTAAAATTTACTTAATTATCCGTTCTTGTGACTATTTCATAGAGGCTAATCACCTATATATATTTTGTTAATACATCTGTTAAAAATTTTAATTTCAATTTTATTTATGTGTATATATTATAATATATACATATAAATAAAATGAAAGTGTCTGTTTGTATCCAAATTAACAGCTTTTCACTAAATGCATAAGAAAGTTTATACGGTACCTGAGTACTTAAAAAAAATATTTATTAAATTTGTCTCTGTCTGTCCGTCCGTCGTGTTCGGCTAATCTATGGAACGGCAGGACCTATTAAGAGGACTTTCATCTGCGGATTGCTTAGAGAATACCTAACTTAGACTTCTTTAATTTAAAAAAAACATTTCTCGCGGACGAAGTCGTGTGCACAGCTAGTATTAAACATATAATCTTATCGCATATTTATAACAGGTAACATAAAATTATAGAATGCTCTAAAACAATAATATAAATAGTATTTTGATATATTTTATTATATTGATATCATTCATCATATAAATAATTATATGAAAAAGCAATTGTTTATCTTCAAAAGTCTTTTTTGTTAACGAGTATCCTTATATAATCTGGTATTGAAAAAATATATTATTTACTAAAAGACTGATAGACAGGACTTTAAAGTAATAAGAAACCAAAGTTATGTATAATATTACATATATTGTTATCAACATATATATGTCTTAAAATATAATAATTATCTACAGAGAAGGATGGACTTAAAGGCATCTCTCAGGGTCATCCTGCAGGAGGCTTCATGACGTCGCGTTTAAAAGAAAAAAATTAATAGCAGTTAAGGTTTTATTTGATAGCATCTGTTAAACCAGATTTTATTCAGTATGAGATATTAATAAATCTAATAATATAGATTTAAAATATTATAAAATTTCGTAACTAACATTAAATATATGAAAATAAACACAAAGTGAGCTACGAGTAACACCAGCGGATAACACTGATCGTCCAAGTTATAACAATTACTTATTCATATTAGATTTAGAATTATCTATCATAATATTTTTGTCTTTCTGTATACATACAAATTATTTCAATGTAAAATTTTAATATTATATTATATATGTCTAATAAGTAATACTTCGAAGTCAACTTGTAGGAGAAATCTTAAGAGCTTACAAACAACAATTAATATTATATTAATCCTAATAAGGTCCCGGTCGGGATCGATCCCGGATATAATCCGATTTGTCGGATCGAACTCCGTGTTATTGAATTTGTCCATTGTCTGTACGACATTGATTTTTAATGCAATATCGTTTTTACCTCAAATAATATTATACTGGGATTTTGTTATTTCATACGTACATTTTTGATCACCAAAATAAAGTTACAAAATTTGACAAACAATTAAAATAGTAAGGTTACAAAACCATCTAATTTTTTAGTATTTATTCAATAAATATAATTAAAAAAAACAACTCAGACCGACTTTTAAGATTGATTTATTGAAATTTAATTTAATATAATTAATAAATAATACATTTCATAAAATAATAACCACTTACGAATAAATCTCTGTTATTTTAGATACGAAACGTATCACAATATAATAGTTCTAAACTATCTACGTCAAACTATACAATAGAGTTGAATTTCACGAATATCCTTTGATTTTTGTCCGTCCGTCCGTCCGTCCGTCATCACGAATGTAAATTGTACTGCACTGGACGACCCTAACTTAATTACCGACTCTCTATTATCGGACTAACCGATTTATTTCTACTCGGCAACAACTGCTACCTATACTACCTATAATAGTTTATTTAAAGTTACTTACATACAACTAAATACCCGGTATTAAATAATATTATAACATTGATACGTAATCCGCGTGTACCGAGTAGAGTATGGTTGGTAAATACAGTTTATTTAATTCTAATGTTACAAGTCAACTCAAAATGCAACATTAAAAACAATTAATGTATGTCATTCTTACTTTTAATAGTAATAAATAAGTACAAAGAGTCAATCACCAAGGTTCCCATCTCATGAAGCCACATGGCGTGCCACAATGGTCCCGTCCTTGAGAACATCACATCCGCTTCACACACGCTCGTCAAATCTTAATGCGCAATTAAAATTAAAACAATTACTTAACTCCATCCAGCTGAGGTATACGAGTACTGCAATATTCATTTTAAAAGTATATGTCGTCTGATAAACTGACTCCAGTCTCTGACTAAATTATTTTTAAAGTATATAAGTGACGTCCGATAAACGCCTGACTGTAAAGTCTCTGACTAAATCTTTAACCTTGGTTGTTCCTGTTGGTGTACATTATATTTATTTCAATATTAATTTAAAAAGAATATAAGTGATATCTGATAAACATCTGACTCTGGCCTCTGACTAAATCTTTAACCATCCCCGTTCTGATTCCGAAGATTCCTCCCATTAGGGTAATGGCACACACGTGGCGTAAATCCCTTCGCATTATAAAAGGCGATTTGTGCCCAAATTAATTATGAATGGACCCTTTGAACCGCTCCACGTGATTAGCGTATTGTCTAGATTTTTTGACAGAGGTGAGATTTTTTCAGTTAAAAAACACGTTGGATTTAGTTAATAATTTTATATTTCATATATCTAAACAGGGCGAAGTAAAAAACGAATAACTACGTCTATGACCCGACGGTTCTAAATCTTAACCCTATTAGAATCTTCCTGTCGGCGAATTAGGTTGTGAAATAAGCGGCCGACTTCAAATGTCGGCGAGTCTGTGACCAATGACGGCCACGACGTGAATCATAACCACCGATAGGACTGATTGAAACGCACTCAATCATTTATTTAATGATTTATTTGTAACTAGTAATGTTTTAGGATGCCAATGTATCGAGCAGTAGTTATTAATTTAATATATTTAAATTATAATAGTATTTGTGTATGTGTATATTTCGTAGCAGTAGTTTCATGTAATAGTAGTGTTCGTAGTAGATAGTAAAGTGCTCCAAATATTGGTAATACTGACTTTGACCTCAATTTGTTGAGCGCCGTCTCACGGGATTCGGTTTCAGAAATTTTATTAAACGACTACTGCTGCTAACCTTCAGTGATGGTGGAAATATAACTATAAAATTTATACAATACGTATAATAATGTAAGTTCAGTAATAATCCAGTAAAAAGGATGAAACCTTATCCTAAATTTGTGAATTAATGCGCGAATGAGACAAACGATAGAATCGCCACAGAGATAGACAGGGACGACCGTATGGAGAGTCTAAAACACGCAGACAAACAATTGCGTCCAATTGAAATTCCCTGAGAAAACATTCAATCACGAACAATTAACACCTCTTAACCCGCTCGCCGTTCGCACGACAATCAGCTCCGTCAGCTCCGAGCGCAATTTAATTGTTTCTAAAACTTTTTTGAAGGTTTCCACCAAATGAGCCGAGCCCGAGCTTTGCACCGCAACCCGCAATAGAGTTCCAAATCGAACTTAAATCACATTTATTTGACATCAAAGTTTAATAATAATTAATATCGTAATAATAATCTCGGCATCTTACAGTACAGTCCCGAATAATTCAACTTGACCCAAAACTGAGTCAGAGAGAACATCTATTTAATTCACAACTAGATCTTAGATCAATTAGAGCAGATGACAAACATTGTGAGTAATCTGGCGTGGGCGCCGTGGGAACGACTCTATGAGACGGGATGAGGACTGAGGACGGCTCCGGACTAGACCGGCCCATGGCGCTGACGTTGCCAAATATACAAGCCATCTGACTTGAAAGAAAACCTTCTTCTTTTTCTAAGAAAGTATATTGATAATTTAACTTACCTGTCTTTTTTATTATTGATCGAGCATTCTTTATGTAATTATCTTTAAGAATTAACGCTTTTCTTGTTTTTTTTTTTCTACTAAATTATTTTAATTAACACAAATTAGTTTACATCTTACGAATTCTTTCATCGGTTTTTAAATACTACAAAGAATTAAACAAACATTCAACAAAAATGTAATCATCGTACAAATACGGTTCGTACAAAAGTTAGTTATACATATTTTACTTATACGTTATCCTTCCAAACCTATTTTCCTTACAACCCGATATAGCCTAATTATATAAGCCCACAGTAGTATAATCTACTGACGGAGTCGAGCAATCGACTTCCTCCACTGGACCGATTGCGTTCACAGAAGAGATTATGTGTTAATTAAAGCAACTTTGTTTAATAAAAATATCGCATGTTCAGGAAGAAGTGACCCCGGGGTCGCGGCGACCTGAATGTTTGTGCTAATAAAAGTCTTATTGTTCAGAATAATGGACAGTGTACGGAGATAAGAAATACCGAGTAGACTGCTCGTCACCGGACGATAACGCAGACATCACTAACAAATGTGGACGAAATTGTTCATTTGGATTCATCGATAAATATATTTTTATTAATAATACGAAGAGATCTAATAGTGATGACGTGTCCTGCTTCCGTCCGCGGGCGGATCGCAATTACAATACGGTCCGTTGTAACGCGACCACCCAGCCTGTAATACTACACCCGGGTCACAGCCGCACATTATTGAGAGATGATTTGTACCATTAACTAGTGTCCCATGTTGTACCAAGTACAGAAATTAATATTGACTTTGTTGTGTTCTTCTCAGGGCGTGTTTGGAATTTCCTAGCTTTGTTTTAAGTTCAAGTGTCATTTTATAGAAGGGCTTACTTCGATTAGGATGGTAACAAAGTAATGCCGACCCTCCCATTTGACGCACATGATAAAAATAAATAAATATATCATTTAACACTTTATATGTAACTGGAATTGTATCTCACAAACATTTTCACAATGCACAGTTATGTTAAACAATATTCGTCCTTGATACTCGGTAATAAATAACAAAATGGAGTGCATTGTCGATTGTAATAGTTGCTAATAATCCAATGAATGAGTCCGCTTCCATTGATGATGAATGTCGGACTGTCCGTCCGTAATGTCGGTCCTTTACTGATAACGGTACCTCCATCGGACGGTTTAAAGGACCAACGCGTCCTTATCTCAGGAAAACTTAAAATTATAGGTTTAACAATAAATAAATTTTATTTAAAGAGGAATTACAAAATGAAATATAATTAATACTGTAATCCTAAATGCGGTTTGGATAATGGAACAGGATGCATTGGTTGTAAAATATTTAGGGAAATAATTGATATTTCAAAAAGGAAAACTAATTTAAATTATAATACCATGTTACAGGAAGGTAAAATTATGCTTCTTAGGTATTGGTAGTGAGGTGTTGCTAATTTACTAATACCCAAAAAAAATTATTCTAATAACCATAAATAATTCACAAGTGACGTAATTAAAGGTAGTCGCAATTTTATGAATTGCACGAATTGCACTGTGATCAGACAGATCAGAGTTATTAATCATAAAAATATATCAATTGCATAAATTGCATCATGATCACAATTGCTATAAAGTCAATCGTAATTGAATGAGCCGCACTCGGGCGCGGTTATTTGAGTAGGCGCCACCGCCCGGCGCCGTCTGACTTAACTCACCAACTTACAACTTACAACCTTACCAATATCTATGATATTACATTTAATTTAACAAACTTATTTTAACGAGAAATCTATATATATATATATATATATATATATATATATATATATATATATATATATATATATATATATATATATATATATATATATATATATATATATATATATATATATATATATATATATAAGTATCTGTTTGTATCCAAATTAACTGCTCTTCACTAATTACTTATGAATGTATATACGGTACTAACATATATATATTTTTTTGTCTTTCTGTCTTTTTGGCTGAAACAGCTGAACTAGCATAATATAGCATAACATAGCACTATCACTCGTATATATGATGTTATAAGGAGTAATTTAGGCTATTTATTTAAAATAACATTCCGCGTAAAGTCGTGTATGGAGCTAGTATGATAAAAACAACGTCTCCATACCAATAAGAGAGACATAAAAAGTCATGAAGTGAGTCAACTTTGATTGCATAAATCGTGTATGAATTGTAAAGTGTCCGGTGGCCGGTGCTCGCGCGTCGTTCGGAGATCACGCGGCTGCGTATCAATTAATCTGTTTTGATGCTATATATAGATGCACTTTTAATTAACCACTCTCTTTCACTTAATATTGATTTGTTTCTTCGTATGTGCTTTAATCGAGGTTTCAATAATAGCCTGTGTTCTATTTCATAGTCGTCTGCTGAAACAGGTCACTATTAAAAGATAATAAAAATAACAATAGTAATCAAAGCTTAATAAATTAATATAGTTTATTTCTTATTTTATATAGATATATTTTTGTTCTCATTGAAAGTTATTGTTAAAAATGAGCTCCAAATTTGGGACAAGACAGCACGCGTCACCGAGATTTGGTACAAAACAAGGAAGGCAGCGTTGAAACAAACCAACTTAATATTATTTTACTAATATATTTCATTTTAAAAATATATTTCAACGACCCAAAATACATAAGGATAAAAACTTGTTATCGGCGGATAAATTTAACTAAATATTTACATATGACTGTTTTATTTTTTTATTTATTGAGGGTCTTTACAGAAGGGAGTATTTCGATAAGTTTGGTATCAAAGTAGACACTCCTGACACTTCTAATCGTACACAAGTGAGTACAATGTTTAAAATATATAAATATTGTTTGACTTACACCTCAATAAGACAGGAAGAGATGATACAATTGTAGTGGTGGACGAGTTAGCGCTGCGCCCGCGCCGGACGCGGCCAATGGCCATTGATTCTGAACGCGTTGGCGCCACGGTGCTGTTACTTTTTGTTTCCTGACTCACTTCTTCTATGATTCACGTCGGAGGTCCCTGTGATGTAAAAATGGGTTACATTTGATGGTTTTATCGTCTTTCTATATGATATGATATTTTAATATGATTATTAGGCACTTATTTAGAATCAATTTCTTTTTTTAGATTGTATATATTTTTTCAAAAAGTCAAACATTTCATGTTTTTTAATGTTTATTCTACCAACAATAAAAATAATTTCAATTTATTAGCATCGTCAATTTAAAGTTCACATCACGTTATAAAAGCTGTTAATTTCAGTGTTATGTACTTCTATATACGTAAATAAAGTTGAAGTGTCTGTTTGTAATTACAAATAAACATATAACAAATGCACGTGATAATACTTGGTAGTTACATAAAGAATTTTTATAATTTTCTGTCTGTGCGCCGAGCAACTATTCTCTGAAACAGATGGATCGATTTTACCAGGAATTTCACTGATGATAGGAGTAACATAGGCCACTTTTATTAAAAAAACATATTCCGAACGAAATCGTATGCGGGCTATATATATATACAATCGTTAAAATTTCGTGATCCACATACATACATACATACGTACATACGTGTATATTAGCAGTCGTCTCGCTGGCGCCATGGAATCGCTCTCTTCCTTGAGGATGGAGCACTGATTGTCCTTGTTCTTATCGGTCTTATCCTGTTTCGAAATCCGTCCGTCGCTCGATAAATCTTTTTGATATCCCTGCAATAACTCGGACACAAGCCGGCTACGTAAATACTACAATAGTGCTTCAACACTTAACAATTATAATAATTATAGTATCTTGTTAAATAATTCATCAAAATGTGAGTGACAAAATGGAATACGGTATCAAATACAAGGTATTACATGCAATTAGTCGCGATAAACGTAATTACAAGTCGGCTATCGCGTATCCACCGCCGTGATTACCCAAACCTAAACGAACCCACCGATAACATTATCTACGATTATTTTACACCTAAATTATTTTAATTGTTATGTATATATCTTTAAATGTTTACATGTTCCTTGAAGTGTGATTTAATCTGAGAGATCTTATATTTAATGGTCAAATCGCTCATTGCTTCAACAATGAGCGATCGAGCGAATAAAGTCATGACACTTCATTGATAACGCAATTGAGCCGTTTTGTTGAACTCTGATATGCATTTCTTTTAATCATTCGCTTTCAATTGACAAAGTGTCAACACAATTTTGTGCTACTTTGGATAATATAATTAATAATATATTTATTTTATTTGGTCTAATGTAGAACATATCGTCATTGTAATCCGTGCCACTGTAATCGGCTAAGCCGAGCCGTTCTAAACGAGTGATTCATTGCATTTAATTGTTGAATAAAAAATGAGGAAGTACTCGTTGTGCTTTATTACATTCAAATTAATGACATACGCACGGTATTTCATTAATTATGTAACTTTTATTGTTTCAGTTGGTATGTACTAATCAGTTAATCGCTTCGGATCGGTTCGCTAATCCACCTCACAGATAATAAGGAAGTAATAAATATCATGTCACAAATTTTGTGTTTATATATTTATTGATTAACTTCAAAATAAGTTAGCCTAAAATCATTTTTTTTAAATCTTATATGTTTAAATAGAATGTGAGATTTAATTATCTCTCTTTACATGGATTGTAATAGTTATTCTGTTTTGTCTCAGGTCTGTCCGCCAGCGAAGCCCTACGCAGTGGTTTGTGTCAGTCGCTGTGGTCTCCGGCCACTCGGCCGGAGCACCTGGCGTCCCCTCACCACGTCGACACTTACTCTCCTAGAGGTAATTCTTAATTTATAACAAATACTTAAGTATGGTTTGGTACAGCTATTACTCGTACTTGTAGCTTATCCTTTTTGCTTTCCTCTCTCCTATTTTCCTTCGATCCTATGTTCCTGAAGAATGTTAGCGCAATTTTCAATGGTTGCAAAATTTCATAGCTTTCCTTATCTCCAGGCAAAAAGTGAGTTCATATAAAAAAATTGACGTGTTCTTGTAGTAGTCCGAGGCACTTGATTCATTGTTGCAGTTTGAAGCATTGGACTCCCTTTTACGTATCTCAACCAGTTTTCAATAGAAATATTATAACTGAATTTTAAACACTTATTTTGCTCTCAAAGCACGGAAACCTTTTTTTATTTTTTGTAAAAGATAACCTGAATAAAGAGAAACAAAAAGGTGAAAAAATTATTAAATGCCAAAATAATTAGTGTTATCTCGTTTTATTGGTGTGGTAAACTGTGACAGGCGTAATCGGCCGATCTAAAAACAATGCCCTTTACAAGGGCCCGTTTAATAAAAACTATCCGAGTACATATTAATATAAAACCCCAACAGAAATTCCAATAACATTGGGCCTCAAATCCCACGGCTTCAGATTTGGGCTGACATATCTTATCGCAGCGCAGCGCGTATCGCTCGGCAAAATTACGTTTGTTTTATGACTCTGATTTTCCGTCGGCAGCGACAAAGCGATACCGATACCGCCGATACCGCTATCGACGGTTTAAACGTTCGTGTTATGATGGTTGTAATTCAACCGAACACGAATTTCGATATAACTGATAACGGGATCGTTGGCAGAAAAATACCGACATGGAACTGTTGGAAAACTAACACTTTTCATCTTCATTTTGAATTACTTAACTTTACTTTAACTTCTTATATAATAATCTTATCGTATTATCTTTATAATATCAGATCTGAATCATTATTGAGGTCAAAATTGTGTCCATAGCCGTATATTTAATATTTTATTTGCCGACTCTCCGGTGTCCCCGTCTCGGTCGTTGTAAATCCGATTTGGACATGTGTACCCTGGTAAGTAAACATTAGTTTACAAGATAACACTATCCGCTGTTTGTAATGTATGGATTGTCTAACGTTAACGTTACATTTTCGGGGAATCAAATAAAAAACTTTCAATATTATTTTTCAATTTGACAACCTTGATTTGAAGATCAAGTTTTATAACAATTTAACTGTGTCTGTCCGTGTGTCTGTCTGTCATGTTTGTATAGTGTCTATATGTCAAAAGGAGTATTTCAGCCATAAGGTGAGCGCGACGCTCGATCAATCAAATGCGGTTAATTCGTGCACGCCAAGCTCAATATTTGCCGAGTGGCAGGAGCGCGGGCGGCACGAGGTGGCCCTTCAATTATATTTGTCCTGTTATTCATTGTTTGGCGGAGTGTGGTCAGGTCGGCTCGGACACATTGTACTGCTGTTTAAACTTTGCGTGACTTAACGTTAGGAGAATTGAATTTTGTGAGCTTCGTAAATTATTAAGGGTCCTGTGAGTGTGCCTTGTTTCGATTATAGAAATCATTGGACAACTTACGTTCATGCGGATTGTAACGTTTTTTTCAAAGAGAATTGATAATAGCAAAATTACGTAAGAAAAGTTTTTTCCTGGAATGTTTTGATCAAACATCGTAGGCGATAGCGTTGAAGGCTAATTAAAGTTAGGATTGAATGTTTTTATTGAGTAACAGCAAGCAACCTTTGAGAAAACTCGTTAAGTCTCTTTAAGTGCTCATAATCACAAATCTAGGCGGTCTAATGGTTATTGAGGCGGAATTTAATCTCAAAGATGCCGCGGGCGACATTTCGTCAATGTTTACAAACTGGCAAACATGCGTTTTCATTTACACAACTAAATGTTATTGTATTTTGAACCTTATTCCTAGAACATCAAGGGGGGGATTTTTTGGGTTATACGTAGCTAGTGTCACAAACATGTAACGTGCTATTGTTTCAGCAAATAATTCGTGGAAACATTGAAGAGAAATCGGGCCGCGTACAAAGACGCCGCCGAGATAGTGTCGGTACCGTGACCTCTGATTAAATTAAACAAAAAAGGCGAAGCGCCTGCATTGAGCTGCTCACGTTAAGTGAAATGCCTGAAATTCTTACAGTAATGGTTTTTTGTGACAAATAAACACGTGTTCGTATTTCGCAATAAACCCTTATCGAGGGAAATATATGACCAATCTACCGATTTTAGGATTTAACTAAATCTCTCGATAGTACTATCTAGTGACGTGTGTCAGTGGCTATCATGGGCTATCATAGGCGTGGCCAACTTAATCCCTTTCTCGAAGCATCTCGTTCCTCTGATCTCGCCGCTAAGACCTGATTTATCAAAGATATATTATATAAAAAGCGATCTGTCAGTGCAACTCTCTTAACTGACGTGAGATTTTCAAGTAATGTATGCGAAATCTTCAATGCAAATACGACGTGAGAGATAACGATACAACAGGTTTTTCAATTTTTACATTACTTTTATATTAAACTAGCTGTGCTCGCGACTTCGTTCGTGCGCTAAACATTTTTAATTAAAAGTAACCTAAGTTACTCTTTATAACATCAGCTATCCACCCCTGAAAATCCTACTAGAATCGTACTACTAGTAGGCCGTTTCAGAGGTTAGCCGGAACAAACAGACAGAGAAATTTTAAAAATGTTTTCTTATGTAACTATCTTATATACTTACATATGCATTTAGTGAATAGTTATTAATTTGGAATTAGTAAGAGACACTTCACTGCTTCTTTGTCTCTATTTTATTTAAACTAAGTACACGTATCAGGTGTTCTGATATGCATTTGCAATTAATTAATAAAATATATTATCATTGTTACAAAAAAAAAGTTAATGATTTTGTTATCTTTGTATTTATAAATCTTTATTAAGCTCTCTTTTCCTGTTTGTTTTTTTCAATTAAAATCTTCTTCAGCGATAATATTCTGTTTTTTAAATAAATTTATAAATTTTTTTAAAATATGATTTAAATCTATTTTTTAATAATGAATGTAAATTTAAAAAACTAACATTAATCCTAAAAGTTGTTTTACTAAATTCATTCAACCAAATTTGGCAGTTTTGTAAGATATGTAATGAATTTCATAAATATATAAAGAAGTAGTATATGTATTTGTCCTTGTTCAATAACTAAAGTGTGTGTGTGTGCGTGTATGTGTGTATGTGTATGTGTGTGTAATTTAGATCAACAAATGGGACCATTTTTGTCAATAATCATTAGCACAACGTAACTTCCTGCGCGAGAACACTAAAGATAAATGGATAAAAAATATTGTAATCTTGAAGCGAAGGCCTTCGAATACTTTGATTAATGCCCAGTAAAGGGATTAGTGAAGGAAATCCAGCTCGATTAAAGGTTGGCGATAATGTTTTACGATTTTCAGAGATCCTCAGTACGTAACGTCACTCCAACACAACTGAAATATGTTTCAGGAACCACACTTTAATACTAAAACATTATTTTACATAATGTTTGTAATTAAATTAATTTTATAGTTTTACGTTACAAATAAATAAATAATACGGAACACTCGATTACATATTGATATCAATAATTTTGATGTTTACACATTTATAGGATTTAGGTGTTGATTAATTTTAGATTACGTATTATGTATCATGTTACAATGTAATAGAATTCATTTTACAATGAAAATGTAATTTTTTTCATAATACCAAGACGATACAAAAGACACCGACGTCACCAACGTCCAATCAAAATCCACAGATTGTAGTGTGAGTGATTTATTAACAGCTCCACACACGAGCAAGTGTCTTATTTTGAAAATTTCGTCATTTATGATCTAAGATTCACCTAATCCCGATAAATGGGATTTAAAATGTTATTACGACCGATAAAAGACATTAAAACGAATGATAACATTTGATTTATAGATTTTTTATAATTGTGATAATTATATGCCAAATACACGGCAAATGTAATACATTATATATTAATAACTGGTGAATGTGAATGAAAATCAAATAGTTTAACAGTAGGTTTGCGCGCAGGTCTCTCCTGCCCCAGTTTATTAAAAATGAAATTAACCACGCTCCCCGTATAGGTTCGGATCATTATTAAACATTTCATTCCACCTCTAATCTTGATTAACGACTGTGCCGTGACTCTGCATGTTTAATTTGATCTTTGGATTGTGGATTCTTAACTGACATTGTCATATATTTAAAAATATTTGATAAAACAAAGCTCTTGATAAAGATATTTTGTATTTACTCGTACATAGGTTTATAAAACAAAAATATATTTTTTAAAGTTGATCGAAATTATTTATTTAGGATCTATAATTGATATTTGCTGATTACAAATTTATGGCATTACTTCGTCATTTAATGCAACAATGTTATATATAAAGTTAAGTCCGTAATATGCCGGTTGAAGTTAAAGTTAATCGAGTAGGTTTTATTCGAGTCTGCTCGCAGACTGAATGCATTATGCAGTTTGTGGGCGCACCGCACCTCTTACAATTAAAATTGCATTAGACTGGCAAATAACTGGCCGGTAATGACGATAAACGATAATGAACTGTTTGGATAAAAATGCAATCTTATGACGCTAATAGAGTTCGTGTAGTCTCTGTCCTTACTGACATTCTGATGGTTTTAATGTTCTGATAGCTGATACTTAAAACATAAAACATTGTGTAAAATACATAGAAATTGTTTTTAAATAAACATATCAAAAACAATATAATGATAATCAATTACTATAAAGTGAAGTTAGCAAACACGGTGCGACAATGGAACTGTAATAATCAAAACTTCAAATAACTTAAATTATCTTATTACAATGCAAAGGACAATAGCACATTATAACTATTTCACCCCATTACCCCGAATGGGGTGCCATTCAATATATCAAGGCCATGAATTCGAGCATACTGTCGAGCGGAACAATGGATCTAAATAACCATTAATATGTAATAAATACTATGGGGTAATAACCGGGGGGACAAACAAACAAGTGTAGGCGACCCTAAACAGTGCGATTCGAGAGGCCTGAGCGTAACATTTTTATAGGTAAGTTGTAGCCGAGTCCCGGCGAGTCCCGGCGAGTCCCGGCGAGGCCGACCGATTGGTTCTGCTCTGAATGACGACAGCTGCAGCATTTCAGATATGGGGTCGGTCTTCATTAGAGCGACTTGTCTCGTCTCGAGATGGATGTTTGTTTTTGGACAGCGTGAGTCCTGATGGCGTGAGGCTGATGGTTTCTTGATGATCTGTGAATTTATTGGGTTTTCCTATATAAATCTGTTTTTCTTTATTGTAACTTCAGTATTTACATATTTGAAATATACCTAATTTAAGCAATCTAAAGCAGTGTCACTGATAAATGTTTATTATCTAACTCCCTGTCTATAAACTGTTTATATTGTCAAGCTGACCATTAAAAACTTTAAAGAATTTATAGTTATATTGATCGAGCGTTTATGATTTTAATCAATTTACAACGGATTTATATCAAAAATCTAAAAAAAATAATTCGCAAAAAGTGTCTATGAGAAGCAACGAAGCGACTCGCCAAAGTAAATAAACGGAACAATGTAGTTTAGTTTGCTCGCGCCCGCGGATTAGTGAATTGTAAAAAAGGGGCTCCCTCCGACGTGTTAATTACTAGGGTTGGGCGAGGGGTAGAATAGATGAAAGTCAATTTGCTCCTGCGACATGATATGGCTCATTTCATCGGGAGCGACAAGTGTGGCACCTGCGCTTTTTCACGGGCCCGGGGGCGTTTCAGTCCTTTGTGCTCTTTTAGCAAACAATTCTGAATTGCATTGTATCCTTTAAACGCCCTATCCCAAACATATGACGTTGTTACACTTTAGCTTAAGTATTGTTCTTTTTTTATTGAAAAGTCATAGGTACTGCATAAACTATAATTTTTATTTTCAGATGAGATTAAGTTTGGCATCAACCGTTTGGTCGGAGAAAGAACGGATGAAGAGGACAGTGAATCACATATTAATGAAACATCCAGGGCGGAAAACTTGTCACCGTCATCTCGATGTGGTAGTCCCTGTTGGGCACCATCCCCTCATTCACCTCGATCGGTTCGCTCTAGTTCCCCTGAACTTGAGGTCGATTCGCCACCATCATCTCCCAGAAGACCACCAGACTCTTCACCGCCATTAAAAAGATCAGAGGCTTTTTCTGTAAGCGCTCTATTGAGACCGGACGCCCCAAGAGTTCAGCCACAGAGACCATTCTTGTACCCACCGTTGCCATTTGCAGAGTTCTTAAGAGATGCAGGTAGTCTGGGTCTCCCAGGATGGGGTGGATACAGCAATTTATACCTTCATGCCGTTCAAGCCGCTGGACCAGAATTATTACGACTAAGAGCAGCTGTCCTTGGAGCTCCAAATCCCTTATCGAGACCTCTACCCATTGGCGATGTATACTCCTGTGTGAAATGTGAGAAAATGTTCAGTACTCCACATGGATTAGAAGTACATGCAAGGCGATCTCACAATGGAAAAAGACCATTCGCGTGTGAGCTATGCAGCAAGACTTTTGGTCATGAAATAAGCCTAAGTCAGCATAGGTAAGATGAAGTTAGAAAAATTTTGATATTGCATTTGATAGTTTGATTCAAATACGTGATCATAATATTCCACCAGGGCTGTCCACAGCGTAGAGAAGGTGTTCGAGTGCAAGCAGTGCGGCAAGACATTCAAGAGATCGAGCACGCTGTCCACTCACCTCCTGATACACTCCGATACAAGGCCTTACCCTTGTCAGTATTGCGGCAAGCGCTTCCACCAGAAGTCCGACATGAAGAAACACACGTACATACATACTGGTGAGTTTTATATATATATATCCAAAATTACATTAATGTTATATACAGAGGAATAGCTCAATAAAATAATTTATTTATTAGTTTTGATATAACAATATAGCGTTAACAACAACATTTGATAATCCAGTTAAGCCGAACTAAGATCGCAATAATTCAAGGCGACTTAACCATTTACACCCGCAGTATATCAAAGTGGGTGTCACAACATCTTAGGGCCTCACCACATAATTAATGTACATTAACACCTAAGATGAATTAGGGCGTTTTATAATAACTGAGACGGAGACGTTTGCGGTGCCTTATAGGGATTGTTTTACCGACACACACGGACTTACAGGATCACGACTCTACAATTATATGTACTTGTAATGGATTAACATTATTGAATAATAAACAAAAATATTTGATAAAATTTAATTGTTGATAAATAGTCATATATCTTACTATCTCTTCCTCATCGAGTAATCATGAAATTTACAGTTCTGGTGTAATTTTAAAAATTATAAAATATTCTTAAGCCAATGTTTAGATATCTGTAATATATTTAGGTTTTTATTAAAGTAAGCTGTATGAAGTGTGCGGCCGTGTGTCGTAGTGATCATGAATACAAGATGTTGCGGGTATTGTTTCGTTAACACTTAGACGAGGGATAAGGTTCGGGACGCTCTTACGACTACTAAACCCTTAACTGCTTTTGAGATTCTTATATCACTTTGACAATACATGAATTGTTAATAACTTACTTCAATGTTCAAACTTATTAGTGTTGAATAACTGTATTAATGTTAACTTTATTGATTATTACGGATTCCATGCCTTCTCTTCAATTAAATGCAAATAAAAATAGAATGAGAGAAAAGTTTTTTTTTAATTACATATCTCAGTAATACATATTGTCAGTTTGTTTTATGATATGCAGATAACAAAATCTTATCTGAATAAAAAATCACTTTTATATTTACATATAATTTAATATCTTTAATTAACACATTTTTCCTCAAAACGTACTGAAAAAACATCAGACGCCTCTCTTTAAGGGTAAATGAATAATTCAGGCTTCAGACGCTGTATCGTTAATAATGACATCGTCTGCGGATGGTAGATAACTAACACTTAGGACTTAGTACATAGGTTATATTCGATATTTGTCCTTACGTTTGTGTGTCACTACAATAGTGAGGGCGCATTGGTGATAGTAATTTGGAACCTTTTGATATCATATATAACATGTAGGTATAAATGAAATCTATATTTCAAGTTACACACAATGTATAAAAATCCATGAACACGGAGGAAAAAATAACTTCATGTAGGTATATAAAAGCTATGACTTTATTTTCATAGTAAAATTATTCCAACATAAAAATATTATATTGTGTTAACAAAGTAATTATAAATGAATTCCTGAAATACAGAACCGTCTTTACATACTGCAGCAACACACCTATCAAAGTATACACTTCCCCCAGTTCATTTAAGATGAGATCGTGATTCTGCGAAGATTCGCTTTTCATTGCCTTTCAGTAGGTGCGATAAGGACACACCTACTAAAACTATAAAGTGTGAAAGGGACGAAGAGTCTAAGGTCTGCTTAGTTATTGCATGTATATAGATGTGGCGAATTAATTTACTTGAACTGAAATGTTGTTTTGATTGTTGTTTTGTTTATTGAATGGATTGGATTGGATTGTACGAGCCGACAGTCGACAGCCGACAGGTAACTGTGTAATTACCATTGCATATATGTTACAATTTTTAAATACATATGTATATAATTTTTACCTAATAACTATATATGGTAAAAATGATATACGTTGATTGAAATAATGTATTTTTTTATTAAATTGATGACATGATGTTTGGTAAAATATCTACAGATTGATAATTTAATATATCAGATATTGTGCGTGTCGTCTAAAGCACCAGGCCGTGCGTAGATTGATCATCACCACCATCTCCTGCGTGTTAATTATTAACAATATCAAATAGTTCACGAACACCATTTTAATCAGCGTCCTAACTTCTTGATTAATGTGCCACCGTGCAATTTATCGTCCAAATTTTATTTATAATTGCGCCGGCTAAATTAAACGGGGCGCTATTAGTCAATGTCAAGACACGGGACCGCGGAGTGCGATTTGTCACCTCCGAGAACCGGTTTAATTCGACGCTAATTGAGCTTACTTACTCAACTCCTACCTGATACTCGTTTGCTACTACACAGGAGTTGATTAATGGCTTATCGGCTGCCGATGCCTTACTTATTGTTGTAAAAACTGCATACAATTATAAACTCAACTTCAATTAAAAAAACCTTTTAAAACGGGGGTCTCAAAAATAGAAATTGAAATAAGCGAGAGATTAATCCAGAGGTACCCCGGTTATGAATGTTTGATTTCCCGAATGCGCCGGCGAGGCAGTTTTTAAAAGGTTTTTCCTTCTCTTAATTAGTCAGGGAATAAACAAGGCACATTAGCTCTCGCAATAATTACAGAGCGGCTGAATTTTCCTCTTTGCTTTTTGCGCCTTTTTGCTATTACTTCCCGGTCGCGGTGTGCGGCCAAGAATTTGGGAGCATTTACCAAATTGGTTTGAATTGTTATGCAATTAAGGGATTACATTATCGCGATGCACGAACTGACGATCATAATTACAACCCTAATTGGATTATAGGATTTCAATTGTATAACAATCTTAATTACACATTAACTGGTTAAATATGTCATATTATATTATGTATTTGGTATATTATTGTCTAGAGAGAGGTGACTTAATTATTGATACTCGAACATTAAAACTAAATTAGGCATAATTAGAATTCTTGCGCCAAATGTTTTTTAACTTTACTTTCAACCCTCTGATTACTTTTAAAGGCTCGTTTCACTTAAAACAGCAAAGACATCTGAAGTTCTCAAAGCGAATTCTAATTGCGTAATTGGATCTGCAAGAAGCTATTCTCAGAAGAAACAGATAGATGCAAATGAAGGAAAATCTAAGATTTTCTCTGCATTTTGTGTTACTCAAACTACAATTCTATGTAAATTTTGTCATCCACATCATTGTCAGTATCGTAGATCAATATAAACATTATTGACTTACAAATAAAAAAATCTTGCAATAGTAAACTATTAATAGTTTAGGAGCTGGAAAAATCAACAAGAAACTGTCCAATCTCAAGACCAATTCCTTGTTCAAGATTCAAGTCTTAGAGAATTCCGTCCGCACTACCGACTGGGCGGAAATCTAAGCGGTCCATAAGGAAGGGGGGAAGGGGGAGCCTCGGGGGAACTGAATCAAGGAGTGCTACGTGCCTCGAGTTTAATTAAGGACTCTAGAGGGTCTTCGGATACTTCGATTTTAGTGGCGTCTTCTTCCTTAAACACATTTCCACGAGATGTCGTTCCAATTGAACGTTTGCTTTAATGGTGTTAATTGTTGTTACATTTCACTTTATTGATACGACAGATATATTAGGCAATTGCTACGTAATATAACGCACATAGAAATAAAGAAAAACTAGAAATAGCTATAAAAAATCATGACATTTCTTTTGTGAAAGTTGAAACAATAAAAATACTCCGAGATTTATTCTCCGCGACACGTAACTCGATCGTCGCAAGGGATGAGAGGAATCACTTTTTCTTTCGAGCGAGATTTTTTTTCTCACGCGAAAAAGTTGACATTCGAATTCGTGCCCTCCCGCACTCCCGAGGGAGGGAGGTAATTAAATTAACGCCAGCCCTCTCCCAGTAATCCGACACCTGCATTGTTACATTACAAACTGCTGATGACGTATTGCTCTTTGTTTCACACACCTTTTGATATCCTCTGAGACATTTGGTCTGTATTGCCGTTGGTTTGTTTTTTTGTATTAACGTTACACATATAAATATGGATAATGCCTGTTTGTTGATTATATTTAATCATAATTCACTGCATATTAGTAAGTATTTAAATACACAGGAACTTAACAAGTGCCCAATAAAAGCCCTCAAGATAACCCTTGTTCTTTTTGGTCTTTTGGGCCATCGCTTCCCCCGTCGAGTATCAACCCATGTGCAACCGGAGAACGCACGCGCCGCTAATTCAATAAACACATTATCGCGATTAGCTAGTGAGAACCCCGCTGCGACCAGAACGACCCCTCGCGACCCCTCGCGACCCCTCACGACCCCCCCGAGCCAAGGCTGAAGCACTCCCGAAGGAACTGATTTGGATGATTTGCTGATATTAATCATGAGGTCCCATTCAAATTGGCCACTTTAGGGTTAAGCTAGTTTTATATTTTCTTTATATGAATTCGCTGCATGGCAGCAGCGAATGATCAAAACGGTTCTGTGTGAGATAAATAATTAATAATTCATTCATAAAACAATGTAGTGTACTTTTATCTCGCCATGCAAGTCGGAAGCAGACAAGTTGAGTCGTAACCACAAATACAAAGAATAATAACTTCCGTAATCATTTTTTTATCTTCTAAAGTTAAGTAATACTATAATGTGATACACTTGTAGTGGCTCCCTTAAAAACAGTAATTACTTAATTTTTTATACAATAATATATTACTGATTTGTTTTTTGTAATTCGAATCCAATTAGTATAGTAATAAAAGTTATTATTGAACAAAATGTTATAATACACGTATCCCAGAGCGGCGCGTGCGCAGCGCGTGCCGCTCGCTTACCACCAACGATTATTGAAACAATAAATTTAATTTAAATCTGATCTGTTATATAATACCAAATACCGCCATCTGTTACGTCACTTTTAAATATTATCCTCAAAATGTTTAATATATAATACATTTATTATTTGATCACAATTTATATAGTTTATTTTTAAAAAGCTATATGTTTGTTATTAGTTTTAAATTTATACATATTTGTAATTATAATTTAAAGTATATTTTATTCCAAACTCGAGTTTACAGTAGTGTGTGCTTTATTCCATATCGTAATAATGATAATTTGATTGTGTGAGTGGGGCACGTGACGCGCGCGTGCCTCTTCAACTTTTTATGCAATTATCAAATTAAAAAAAGAAAGAGAAATACTCCACTACTTTAGAATTAGCTAATCTTCTAAAGCGCACTAATTATAACAGTTCAGTGCTTTTAAGAAACTACTTACATCTTTTTATTTAAAGATTGTATGATGGAGTTTAGTTTCATATTTTCCGATAACCCTGCGTAACATTAATTGCAATAACAAACGCGTTCGTTAATCAAATTATCTGTGTTTTGATTGGTCGTCGGTCGGTGTTCGCGATTTCGAGTGTTATGATTCGTCGACACACAATGGCGGCAGCTTTCAAGTGTTTTCTCAAACCAGCGGCTCAAAGTTCCATTCACGGCAATCTAATCTTTATTTACATTGTTATAAGGTTCATAATATTAAGACATATTTTGAGGTCAGATGTAAAAGTGCATTGAAGTGCAATAATAACAGCGCCAAATGTCAGTACATTTGTTGAAATAATACGAAATCCAGTCGTTCAGTTCGTTTCTTGTGCTTTATCAGTATGTAATTAGTGTTGTATATAAATTAAATGATTATTAATTTCCTCAATTAATAATCTAAGAATAACATAACTAATTATCCTCAAAGTCGTATATTTGTGAACGTGGATAAGGTCGCAGACAATTATTTATCCTGAAACCTTAAGAGAGATTTCCCGTTCGTCTCACACGTGCTCGCCCGAGGCATTTGTTGCGGGATTTTATAAAGAATTAAGATTACAAGATGTAATACCAAAATCTCGTGTTATATTTAGGGGGTAATAACCCCTTTTTGTCATATTTGATTTACATCATATAAACCCCTTATCGGCTTCAATATGTCACACTCTTAACATATTCAAAATTAATTATTACTTTGATGATATTATATTACACATATAACAGTAAAAATTCAGTAGAATATATCTCAGTTTTGATAAGTATATTCAATGCTGAATGTATTATGTCTTTCTGTATGTATTATGAAGTTTTATGTGAGTTTTTCGAAGTACGAGTGTAATGAAATTTGTTACCTACTCGTAATAACAAGTGTATTTGACATCCAGAGGAACCCATCGTCGCCTGGTCGCAGTGTTACACCCATATAATCCTACTAAATGATGGCCCAACCCTTCTCCCATTGTCTCCTAGCGGTCGAGTGGTAATTTATTTTGTCATCATTTTATATTGGATACATAATACATTCTGGATTAGTGAAGGGAGGCATTATGATCCCAATATCAAATAATCCGTCAGGATGTTTTATTATTACGGTTATGAATTTATTATTTATTAACTAGCTGTGCACACGGCTTGGCTCGCGCGGAATATGTTTTTTTTAATAAAAGTAGTCAAATTACTCGTTATACCATCAGTTATCTGCCAGTGAAATTCCTGTTTAAATCGATCCAGCCGTTTCAGAGATTAGCCGGACCAGACAGACAGACAAACAGAGAAAATTTTCAAACATTCCTTTTTTATGTGAGTACTTTATATACATCCCTTAGTAAAAGTTGTTAATCTGGAATTACAAACGGACACTTTATTTATTTATATATGTTGAATTATTAATTTTATTTATATATGTTGAAGTATATTGGTAATATCTTATGGGCGAGGTAGTCGAGGTAGTCGAGGTAGTCGAGGTAGTCCAGGTAGTCGAGGTAGTTAATCTGTAATTTAATTATATTTAACAAAACAAGGAAGTTTTTAAGAAAAATATCAAACCAGCTATTTTGTTTTGTTCTACCACCGGCAATAACATCTATGATATCAAAAATATTATAAACTAATTAACTGTTATTTTAATCATTAAAAAAGATAAAATTGTACAATTATTTATAACGTGAATGTGTTTTTGTTGTTTAAAATAAGGAAACGAGACTTTATAAGTCACACTAGCTGTGCCCGCGACTTCGTGCGCCGAATATGTATATTTAATATCAAAGTAGCCTAACCTTATAACATAACTGATGTTATATATAATATGATATAATATAATAAGTTCAGCTGTTTGTCGGAACGGACAGACAGACAGAGAGAAAAATGGTAAAATATTTTATAATACATATATATACCGAGTTTACCTACTTTCAGAGACCTTTAGTGCAAAGCTTTCAATTTAATATTACAAACGGACAATTCAATTTTATTCATACATATAGATTAACTTATATTTTGAAAGCAACCAACAGAAAAGGAGGTTATAAAAAGTCCTTCATGAGTTGTAGTTTTGCCTTTAATGACATGACATCCAAGATAGTTGATGAATTGGTCTCTTGATCAATTAATTACCGCTCCAATAATCCGGACAGATAAAAGAAAAGTACATGTAGTTATATTGTTATAGGTATGTGTATGTATGGTTATCGTTAAAAGCGTCGCCAAAGTAGGTACTAGAGCGATGTCTCAGAGTCAGTAAATGTCCAGTGAATGGACGAAAATCCCGAATTCCTTGCTAACGGTCACAAATACATCGCAATAAGGCAAGTGACTGGAACATTCTGGAATAGTTTGGAACAATCCCGTCGGGACAATCTGCCGCATACTTGAGCGCCATTTTACGTTATCCACACTTGATTACGGACCAAAGAGGTTTTATTTGGTGTTTGGTTGAATAGCGCTTTAAACTGAGAGTTCAATGACCTCAATATATTATGTATAATACAAATATTCGTCTGACCTAAAATTAAAGAATTCTTTCATAAAATGTTTTCTCCCTCGGGCTGAGGGACATGGAATTACCGAATTTGTCAACTGTCAGCGCGGGCCTTATTAGTTAGGGAACACCAATAATCATCTCCACGGTGACGTCACTTGACGTATAATTTCGTTTTAGGGTCGCAATCTATTTAGAGGTTACAAACTTTACAGACTTGTTGTAATACTAATAATCAAATGATATAAACACATACCTGTATGTCCAGTCTATATTAACAAAAGAATAGAAAAACAAAACATAATACGCGGAAGCTTTATCAAAATTAGATTCCAATGCGAAGTATAAAAAGCCGTAAAGTATAAAAATGATGTTCCTTTAAAGTCATACAAATTTACAAAACACAGTCAAGATATAAATCAACCTCATAAGTGTATTTACCAAACATAATAGCACGAGCGAGGCGCGCCGTAAACGTCCGAGAAACGACCCCTACCTCTGAGTTGTGACCTCTCTTTTTATTGACTTGTTTCATGTTTTTTTTGTTATTTACAGTCCATTTTGATATTATTATTCAAAATTATATCAAGTAAACTTCTTTATTTAAGGTACCTATGTATCTGACAATCTTATATATATATTCCGGAGTACAAAATACACAAGGTCTGTTTGCGATGCTCTCAAGACAAGATTGAACCATTTCCTATTACCGGCGACAAGATTGAATTGTACGTTTATTTTAGCTTGGTTTGTTTATCCACGGCACCACTTTAGATTTTAACACGATAAATCTAACGCGTATTGTCAACATCACATAGAAATTAACTTATAATCATTATACTTACATTTCATATAAAATAGTTAATAAGTTAATCGAGACTTGTATATTTTCTTACTTTCTAATATAAATTAAAGTCAACAGTACAGTTGACGTCTCGTATACTTGATGTTACCAAACACTATAAGCTACGGAAAGCTCCAGCACATAATAATGTGTCACTAAATAAAAGAAGTTACGCTCGCTGATCGATGATACGTCTCCCATACAGCCTCCTCCCCCCCCCCTCCACCCCGGGGGGAGGGTAGTGGGATCGTAAACCGGGATTCTCGGGAAATCCGCACTCCACTAGCCGCGAGAATCACGCCAGCCTGTGCGGATTTGTTGATATATATGAGAGAAAAACTTCGAGTCTCTTAGGTTTTACTGTTGTGTTGTTATGAATTTTAAATTGTTTTTCTATTTTATTAATTAAAAATATATATATTACGTTTATTGTTTGAAAAGGTCATGTGAAATGGTCGTTAAGGGAACGAACGCACTTGCATATCTACATTATATATATATATATATATATATATATATAAATGATATAAGTTGTATTCACGTCTTATATATAATATAAAGTGGCAGACGCGTTAATTTCAAAAGCGCAGCTGTTTGCAGACTGCACTTAGCGGACCCAGCTGATTTAAGATACACATTACATAATGTGCACTGGATTTCACTTTACCGGCTTTTGATTTTATATAAGACTCATATATATATCACATCTTCAAATATATAATCACATTAACACTTCTTGATATTACATATAACATACAATTTGTTTAAGCGATCAAAGCAGAGCAAAATGTGAGTTTTCAATAAAGAATTCTTATTAGAAAATATGAAAAGAAAATATACTTTAAGATTTAAGAAATATATAATACAAAGAATTTCAAATGAAGGTATAAAGCCGGTACATGCTCTCCCCAATTTAGCGAGGCGTTTTTTATTTATGAATTATTAAACAAAAATTATTGTTTCGACTTGCGGTGCACCCGCCGACCGACCGACCGACCGACCGACCGACCGACCGACCGACCGACCGACCGACCGACCGACCGAGTCTAGACTGATCTGTGGACTTTGGTATTTCAAATTAGTGGTATTCAAATCTGCCATTGATATATTTGCAAAATAAGTTAGAATTTCTTAACCATTTTAATAAATTTATAATTCGTATGTCAAGACTTGTTTAACACATTAACAGCGATGAACGTAATAACTAATAAACCCACGGTGAACAATCCTCACAAGTACACCGTGATATAAAATCAGAGGTAAATAATATAAATACTGAGCCATATTTCGTGAAATCCAGCCGCCGGAGCACTTTAAGTTGTGAGATAATATTTAATTCAGTACTGCCAAGAGTCCCCATAAAAATCCAGTGATGCTGTGCAGATGCCAGGGACGGATTTGGTAATTTAATTGTATTTATGTCTGTTTTATTGCTAATAGCTTTGATAATGGGCGGTAATGATTTAGGGGAGAGATTGCTTTCATATTTCTTGGATAAATTATTGTTATTTCGCTTAACTTTTCAGTGCTTTTGTGAACTCTCTGTCAGATAAATTAGTTTTAGAGCATATTTTCGCGTGGGTACAAAGCTTATATATAATTTTAAACTAATAATTAAAAAAAAAAAATAAAACATACACGTTGAAGGTCTCCGCCGTCTCTGTATACCCGGGATTTATGATTATATCTCTCCCGGCTTCAATCAGGACTCAATGCTTACCGTTTAAACCGCCTGCTGCTCATAATATAGTAGGTTTTATATAAATATATATTATATATCATAGTAAATTTATATTATTAAGTATATAAAGTGTTAAATGTTAAGTTCTTTCAGACGGCTCTCCATAAAAATCTGTGAAGCTGACTGTAATAAGACTTTCTTTATATCACTATAACGGGAAACTGTTTGCGGAATTATGATCAATAACAATTTTATATTGGAACGTTAAAACCTGCGACAGAGGAGGGGTAGTGTCTACATTTACCTTATGTGTTTGTTGTTAGTCTATGAATGGTTTTATTAAAAGTTTTGCGCGCGAATGAATATTTTATCAAGTTGTTGTTTTTCGCAAACAGACGCTGTTTGTTGTGGTTTCGTAGAAATATTATTTCTTATAATATAAATAGGAGTACCCTTTAAATTCTCCAAGACAATGACTTGTCTTTCTTTCCACACTCCGTCTCAGAGGCCCCGAGCGCCATTAACACCCCCTCCCCTCACCCCTAACAGTAATTACACTGTTAAGACTTAACAAGATTTTACGCACTTGGCGGACTTACGACCCTAACAAGTTCCGGAATGCCTATTTGTTACGGAACTTCGCGGTTGTTTTGTTTTACCATTCAAATTGTAATCACTTTAAAATTGTTTTTGTGTTACATTTTTGCGATGTTTTTTATATAAATGTAACATATTAATATACGATGAGTACTTTTTGGAATGTTGCTGAATACTAATCAGTATTTAAGCATTTAATTAATATTATCTCGATGAAACAAAAGGAAAAAGGAAAAGCCAGCAGTCCATTACATCTCATTCAAACCAAGAACCGAAACATCTTCACTAAAACCTCTCAAAGATGGAGGACTAACGAGGGCGAACTCTGATTTCCAATTCAAAGGAAAATTGCGATCCATATCGTGGGGGGGATCCCCCCCGTTGCTAAGCGACGCGGGGTGGAGCCGCCGCAATCACGGCCAATGGCACGACGGATATAAATTGGTCCGTTCGCGACAAGTACGAACAAGATGGAAGAGGCCTCTCGTTTACTCTAATGAAGTCGTCAGTCCCCAGGCCCCTTGATTGACGGACTCGCAGCCTTTTTCGAAATGTACCTAATTGTTAGGTACGGCGCTGTGATTTGATAGGTAACTGTTATGTACCGCCTTTGATCCTTATATTAAATTAATTCAAGACGTAGTAAATATAGAAATCTCACTGTTACGTAATAGATATAAGTCACAATATAATGAACGCGGAGTACCTACGTTCGGTCTGTTCGGAGAGTGCGACAAAGGAGTCGTGAACAAAGGGCGATATTAAATTCCTCAGAATCACGATACATAAACTGGTAATGGGTGTATATAAGGCTATAAATTTTTGTAGTCCGCGCGCTGGAATCCGTAATTCCGGACACAGATTACGGACCAGTATTAATACTCGCACGTCCGCATATTCAGGGCTGGCGAATATAATAATAAATTATATAAAAAATAACAAAATTAAAATCAAATAAGTCACTATCTGTAGGTATATTAAATAAATATCATTAACTCGTATACATAGTTGTTAGAAAAAATATTACATAAAGATGCTTTTAATTTAATTGTGATTATATCTGGAGATAGTTATTATAAAACTATTATTTTATTTAATATATATAAAATATTTCGTGCACGTCCCTATCGACGTACGTGAAGACGATCGATGCGGGTCCAGCACAGATTACCTCTCACTATCATACTGATTTGATTATCATAGTTTGATATATCATGAATTATTTTATTACTTCGGTTATATCAGTGCCATTTACACTTATATACATTACTTTATAGTTAATGTTAATAGTAACTCTGTTTCATTTAAACGTGTTTTAAGGGTTTTTGAGGTTTTTTTATTCTTTTCTCATATATAACTATATCTGAAGGTTTTGTCTCTACATTTCTTTCATGTAGTATTTATAATATATATTCGTTCCTTTTTGTCGGTCTTTATATCCTTCGGTAACTCAGAAATCTTCGTCTATCTGTTAGTGAAATAATGTGATTGAAATGAACATTAGAAGAAGCTAGTTGTAAATAATCGTAATGTGGTTGTCTGGAATGAGATGTTTTAAAATAGAATGCCGCCTCTATTTAACAATAGGTCATGTAATATAATTGATTTGTGGAAGTATTGATCTTGAAAAGATTCAGTTAAATGTTAACATATAGAACTTTTAGTATAGTCTTTGGTGGAGTTGTTATCTATTGTCAGTTAGATTAAAAAGTTTAAGAGGTAGGTATATGTTTAATATATAAATAATAAAATACATATTTTTAAGAGGTATTTAAAGAAAATGTTTTTACAGATATAGATATTAAAAATGTTCTTATTTGTTAAATTATTTCAGACTTTGATCAAATCTTTTCGTAATCAAAGTGTTTAAGTCTGGAATTCTAATATAAACAGTTATCAGCACATTTCTGTCTCGTGATAGATATTAATATAATTCGATAGCTTTTTAAACCGACGATGTAATTAGGTATATACTTGGAATGTATTGTCTACAGCAATACAACGTTACTTATTGTTCCAGGTGAAAAACCACACAAATGTCAAGTGTGCGGCAAAGCCTTCAGCCAAAGCTCAAACTTGATAACTCACTCCCGCAAGCACACCGGCTTCAAACCATTTGCATGCGACCTGTGCGGACGAGCCTTCCAGAGGAAGGTGGACCTCAGGAGGCACAGAGAGACCCAGCACGCGGACCTCAGACAGCACATGCCGCACACGGACGTGCACGCCATGCACTCAGACATGCATGCCCAAGAGCGCATGGGTGAGTAACAAATATTACTCTAAGCTTTCCTTTCTTGCAACAATTAAGCTTGCCATAAGGATTTTAAGCTACATTGACCAATGTTTTCTAGACCTCCGCCCCCCGCACCCCGATCTCCATCAGCCCGACTTCAGGATGAGCGCGGTGCCGCCTCTACAGCCGCTGCCTTCCTGAACCTCGACCGCCTTCGCGCCTTGGCGCTGAGGCTTCTAAGGTTCACCTCTAAGGTCAAAGGACGAAACATTTCACCGAATACCAAAGACTATAGTGATTTTTAGTTTGGTGATATTTCCGGCTTCATGTTACTTGTTCAAGTTATTAAACAGTTTTTTAGATTTTGTAAGACGTATGAATTATTTATTATCAGAAACAGTGCAGTTGCAGTTGCACCAATAGAAATGTATTTAAGAGTAGTTACCGCCAAATAAACAATACTTGCACAGCACTTGTAGTTTAACGCCGAGTATAAATAATAAGATATGAAGTATTCCACTAAGTGTTTGATCTCAATGTAAAATTTCTGGCTGTTTTGTCTATTAACGAGATTATATAATTAAAATTATTATTACTAAGGTTTATGAAGGTCGTAATACAGAGGCGGTGAAGGGTTTTCTTTAACCAAATATTATAATTATAATAATTATACATGTACTCGAAATGTAGCATCTTTAGTTGTATATAAGATAATCGTACTGAATACTGATACATTCATTGTAGGGTTAGGATGTTATACTATATATAGATATTCCATTTTAATCATTCCATATATACATTAAACATAAAATATAACATCGGAACAAAAAGACAAGCTAGTTATTTTAAGTATCATATAAATTATAATCAATAAAATATAATAAGCTATACAAGTTATCTTTTTTAATAAAGATCTTAGGACACCTTAAAAGATACCGGGACATTATTTGCAGCATTTACACTAACGCTGTAAAAAATAAATAAAACCTGTTGAAATCCACTTTGCCAAATATATAGAAGATTATTGTAAATAATCGAATGAAAATTATCGATTTTCAGTTTAATACGTAATTTGTATACGAGATTATTTGTCGTGTAATATGTGTCTAGTGTAATGAGTCGTCAATTCGTATCGCTTGGTGTAAGCTTCAGATATTATTACACTCCTACTTCACAAACCTATTTATACACGAATTTAAATAAAAACATTGTTTCTTTTTTCTCACTAGTATTTGTTAATTTATTTTTATTTTATATGTTATATAAGTTTACACTATAGTGTCTGATTTTCAAAATATAAATAAATGATTAGTATGATCACTTCTATTATTAGAGTTGGAAGCAATGTGCTATATTTATGATAAATTTAAATTTGATATCTTGAGATTTTAGGTAAATTTTAGTAAATTGTTATTAATGTTGTAATATCTGTAAATAGTGTAAAAAGTATAAACTAATGTAAACGAACCCAAAGACAAACGTGCAATCCTAATGTCATTGTAATTTCTATTATTTTAAGCACTTCAATAAATAATGATGTATATTATATTTTGATATTTTATTACATATTTAACCCCATTTATAAAAGCCATGCTTTATGGAAAATAATATAATAATAATATTAGTAAATAAACTGAAGAACGATTTGAAATGAGGTTTGTTAATTAATTAGTTCTTAATTTAGTCATACATTTTTATGTTTTAAAAGTGTTCCTCTAAAGTATAATTCTTTTGACCTGACTTCTCTCACACTTGGTATCTATACACGACCTAGATTCCACTTTCCATATCAAGAAACGAAAATAACAGTTATTGCGTATTATTATTCTGTGATGCACTGAAATATTATTCATATAAATAAATGTAATATAATATTTACACGTATTTAGTGTGAAAAATAAGGATATATATTCATATTAATCAATAATAATTAATGGTTAATTAATAGACAATTAATTGAACGGAAAGATAATTAATTAAATTAAATATAATTAATTAATAGAACTAGATTGGATTGGTCCTCGTACTTCACTCCTATCTCACTCTCTTACCTCTTATTGTAAGTTAAGGGATTTTTTTTATAAAGAATGGGGTGTTTTAAGTAAGTCAGTTCCCCAATGTCGTCAAGTCAACTGCCGTCTAGCCATATGCAAAAATACTCGAATTATAAACGCCATATTGAACTCGAATCGTTACCCTAGAAGGTCTGGGAGGGGTGAAGTAAAGTATACAAGCAACTATTTATTGTAGCCACTTCATCATGAGGATGGTACTTACTACTCCGGTGAAACTCCTAGTTGTCTAGGAGCCGAACTCAAATTTCAACTCTAACATTTGTCGAAATAAAAATAAAGCATAAAATTGTAGTAATGATTAAATTAATAATATTTCCCTCATAAATCCCTCCGAGTAACAATTGATATTACATTACCGCCCTCCGTAACCCGAGCGCGGAGCGACGAGCACTCACTCTCCACAATCGCGTTACATCCTGCGACGGAATTCAATTAATATCCAAGATATCTTTCAAAATTATTACCATAATGCTTATTTGGTATCGATGTAGGAATTTATATTTTTTTTTTTACTCAATAACGATTGAATTCATAATTTTAAACAAGACTAAAACTTAAAAGACGTAACGGACCGACGGGGAAAGAGATTTTAATTTGAGAGATACGTAACCAAATTTTTTTGCGTATTTAGTTAAAACGAGGATAATCTTTGTAAAGACACGTACGTATACTTGTCAAAAAATAATTATGATAATTTTTATTTCATCTTCAGAAATTTTCTGTATTCGAAGAAGTGATACATGATATGATATATCACGTAACTGTTATTAAAACACTTAATATAGTGTTTTTGTTATGAAAATATAGTTTATAAAAAGTGCAATACACTAGCGGCTGTCGATATCTACACCATTACACCATTACATTAATGAGCCATCCATCATTACTGCGCAAACGTTGCGATGGACAAACACACAAACACACAATCGGGCTGATTGGATTAATTCATATACCAATTAGATAGTTAAAGTTATTTATACTCTTATATAATATCGTTTAGCGAACTACCATGTGTATGTTGATATTAAGATAAATAAATTTATAAAGTATCTAAAATTATTGTTTTAAAGCCATTTTTGTATAGGTATGTTCTATACAAAGGTCGAGAGTCACAAACGCTCTATTGATATCTGCCATGTGATGGCTGCAAAGTAAAAGTTAATTACTTTCACTTTATATCTTAACTGTCTTGATATTAATAAATTGTATATTAGAGACATCCGGTTCCATGGTGTAATGGTTAGCACTCTGGACTTTGAATCCAGCGATCCGAGTTCAAATCTCGGTGGAACCTGGCTTTTTTATCGTTATCTACCCTATTAATGAAATAGATGATTAAATTTGAATTGACTAGACTATATGCTTTATAGATTAGATTTATAGATGACTTAAAGGCAGATATCTTTGAACCTCGTATTTTTTTAGTACAAAAAAGGAAGTTAATGAGTTCATTGACCACAAAATTAGGAGACAGACATACTGCTGGTCTAGCTTATTGTAAGTGCTATCACCCCCCCTTGAGCTAGTCCTTTTTTTTAGGCTAAACTCAGTCTAGATTATTCTAGACTCAGAATGATTTTCTATTTTTATTAATATAGTATCGTTAGTTGTATTTCCTGCTGACTACCACTCTAAAAGTCCTCATTGAAACAGCTTACTGTTAGTTAAAAGTCATGCGTCAATTCGTATCTTGCCTCTTTTTAAAATTCTCTTTGATTTTCTGTGTCTGTAATGCCACATCTTGTTATTTTTTTCTGTCTTAAATGTAAAATGTCTAGCGTAATAAGAATTATGGTAACGATTGTAATTTGTGATATTTTTTAAATGTAGTATACTTGTAGTTAATAAATAGCATATAACCCAGGTATGAATGTCAAATATATCCACAGCTGTATGTGACATTACTATTTTTTCTTCTTCAATATCTTTAAACACTTTGTTTTATTTTGCACGTCCTCAGTAAGTATTATCATTTTAATTATTTATAACAATATCTTCAAACTTTAATCTTTATCACATTTATACAATACTTGTTAATATAAGTTTGTCTGTTGGTGAATCTTTTTTATTATAATATAATAATTAAATAAATTAATGTATAAAATGTATAGTTAAGTCTTAGACATAGACCAAAAAGGGACAAAGTCCTATAAGTAACGTCTAAAGTACATAAATGGGATGGATTTAAGCCCGAAGGATCCTATCCCGCGGGACCCGAGCTAAACGCCTGTTATCACGCACTACTGCGTATTGACAGAGTTCACGCCACTACAGGAGCGGATTGTTCATATTAAGAGAAATATTTTAAATAAATAAAAACAAAAAGCCAGGTTCCACCGAGATTTGAACTCGGATCGCTGGATTCAAAGTCCAGAGTGCTAACCATTACACCATGGAACCGGATATCATTAATATACAATTAAATATTCAAAAGACAAGTCAACATAAGAACTCATTAGTTAACTCCAATATTCCTTTCGCTTCATTTGTGCAAACATAACATAATGAAGACGTAACAAAACATAATTTAAACAAATATTTGACAATGACAATGACAATCAATGAACAAGGTAACGTTAATTTCAATGACAATAATTCTTAATTATTTTGTCTGGTTTTGTAAAACAATAATGCAGAAAAGATTGAATAAAAACCCATGGTGTTGAAGTCCGCCCCGGCGGATGGCCGGCTATATATAATGCAGGAGCGTCCGTCCGTACGCAATCAGTATATGAATAATATATGTGGACGGCTGATGATTGCTTCCCGCGAGATTCACTAAGATTTTACTCCAGACGGATTTACAGACTTTTTCGATTTTGATAAAGTTTATGACACTTTTTTGTTTATATTTGTTATTGTCAAATTTGAATGTTGAACTTCTTACTTATGTTGTATAAATGAAGATATATCATGAAGCAAAAACTGAATAAAATCACCAAGAGACAAACTCTTATGAACATATCATATAAGAGAATAATATTTTTTATAATTAATTGCAGAATATTTAAAGACATTGTTGTAAATAGTTACTGAAGAGGTACATAATGGCATCTATTGTCTAATTCTATATTAATTGTGTTTGAAAATAAATGTAAGAACACAAGAACACTAGGTGTACAAATTGTATATCTTACTAAGTTTTACTGTTGGTTTTGCTCATAATTCGTATTAGGTACTGTCTCCTTATAACTTACTTGTATCATGTAATTAATGGTTCATCTCTAACCTTATCACTTCAAGACTGCGATAGTAATAAAAGGTCATGAAATCAGCTGTAAGTAGGTATTGTGGACAAGCAGATAATCATATATTTATAATAATACAATTATATTTAAATATAGAATGTAAACTAAAGCAGTCGATACAATGGTACAAGGTGATGCGTCCACGTGTCCTCCTTTCACCTCGATCTAACGTGGCGAAATCAAAGGTGAAAGGTAATATTTTTGTGTTCAATAAATTTGTCCGATCACATGTGAGGTTCCATGGTGTAATGGTTAGCACTCTGGACTTTGAATCCAGCGATCCGAGTTCAAATCTCGGTGGAACCTTTCTTTTTAATATTAATAATTAATAGATTTAAAAAATCGCGAAGTTTCTTCCCGGTCCAATTGGAGCTCCACATTTAGTCTGATATGTTATCATTGCAATGGATATAAAAAAAGCAAATATTTTTTTCTATAAAACTATATGCTCTATTAATTTTTTTGTTGCTCATTAATCGTTAATTACCGCGACTTAGGATTTTAACTTTTCTCAATAGCTATTATTTTATGAGCAAAATTCATTGTTTACAAAATTGTAAGTAATATTTTTAAATATACATTAGTTACTACTACTATTATACAAAAATTGTTAATTTAAGTATCGTAATAATAAGTATTATTTTTATTATTATTGTTATTATTAAATGTATTATTTGATTTATTTCCTATCTCGTACAATGAGTTAGCCAATATTAACCTAATTATATGTTTACTGGAATAACTTTTTATCAAAGCAGTAATAAACCTTGAGGTGAAGATATCTCCTATAAAATGAAAAGGGTCACTTACAACATTCAAAATCCCTTTAAAATATAATTATTAATATAAATAAATTCCACTTCTTACATAAGGTACTTTCTCTCGCAGCTCAAACACAAAACTACATTATTAACTACAATAGAGTTATACTAAAAGAAATATTTTTTTTAAATACAATTACAAGTAAAATTTAAAATATTTCTTTTATCTTTTATACCTTATTTATTATTTTATATTAGTCTACTTTTATTAATAATTATTGTTTTTTTTTTCTGTCCGTAACAACTCAATCAAGTAGTTTTATTACACTCGTGTGAAGTGTCTTTGATTTAAATTTATTTCCTGTAATAATCTTTGGTTCATAAATCCAATAAGATAACATTATATTTTATACAAAATTAATAAGAACCTTAAAGAAGTATCACAGTTGTAATATGCGATCTATTGGACACAAAAGGATACAAAAACCGCAAAAATATTACAACCTGGCAATCTCTTCCAGACATTCAGTTAGTACATAGTCATAAAGTATCAACATGTACTTATTTACGTAGAAATTATATATATATATAATATATAATATATATTAAAATTATGACAAAAGCAATATATAACTACATTTAACAGAAATATAAAGATGGACCTCGTTATATACGTTTAAGATTTAAATAATATATATGTTACCGTTCAAATTAAGCAACAATGTATTGTTAGTTTTTGAAATTAGTATCTATATATTTTTATATCTCTGTCTGTGCAGTTAATATACTTTAAGTTATAATATAAATTTAGACATATATAAAATATATTTTTTATAGAGATACAACAAAAGTCTGAGAATTAACAATGCGAATATACTTCTTACGTCAAGACATGGTCATAAATATTATTTCTTTATTAATATACATTACTAAATATAAAAGAAGGAGACAGACACACACACACACACACACACACACACACACACAATGAGAGAGAGAAAGAGAGAGAGAGAAAGAGAGAGAGAGAGAGAGAATAGGAAATACAAGCACACACACTGCATTGGGCATTTCGATATGTGACGATTTCTACTAATTCCACTATACGTAGGCGGCGTTATGGAACTTCGTTCCAAAAATTTGTTCTACGTTAAAATAAATACTACCACATTAATAACAAATAAAACATAAAATGTATGAACATTGATGACAAGGAGAGTTGAAAGTACTTCAAGTCAGATTACAGACCTCTCCGTCAAGACCGGAGTCGATTCGAATGGAGGTCTGATAATCCTTAGCGGGTCCAATTTGGTTATATCACTTACGGATCCACCCTTCAACAATAGACACCGATATCAAATTTATTCAAATTGCACAATGTCGCCGCCGCAATTTACTTGTACCTGCTTTAAAATAACACCATTACAATATAAACCTTATAGCAAATGACATTAGGTGGATTTTAGAACGGTGAGAGCCGTCTATTTCTACCCGCTATGCGATTATGGATAGAAATTCTTATTGCACTCAAAGTAACATCCCTTTTCTCTCAGCAGAGGTTGGTTTGAATTTCACTCGATTTTGAACTCAAAGTCCTCGCGGCGCTCCGTCGAGTCTAATAAAGATGGAGTCAAGAAAGCAAAATGGAGACCGGCGGAGTACGTCTGCGAAGTCTGTATCAACGCGTTTTGCAACTAAAAGCTTTGCACCCTCAAGTTCCAAGAAGTGCAGTTTAGTTTTGAAGAATCTACTGAATTATTTTTAAGTTCTAGAAGTAAAGTCGTAAAGATACTTAAAGTTTAAAAAACAAATAATACAATAAATATCTTTAAAAAACAAATAATACAATAATTTTCATGAGTCCACGTAAACGATTTATAATAATTGCTTCTTCGAAAACTTAAGTTGTTTTCAATCTCGAATTATACATCGATTATTAATTTCTGTCATGAAAAAAGGTATATATATATATATATATATATTGTATAACTACTCAATACGTAAACTAATAGTCAAAATTATTTAAAGTTGTAAAAAGTAAAAAGACGAGGTATAAGTACTTGAATACCCGTAGTGTAACTGTCAAAGTACCATTAATTCAAACTATCAATTGCTCAAAACAAACCAACACGTGAAACATTAAAAACCCCGTCACGACGACATAAAATGAAATTCCTAAGGCGCCGTTCCCGACCACAGTCTCTTTGCAACCGATAAACGAATTTTGTAACGTCGCCAAACTGTAATTTCTCCGTCGACGCTCGCAAACTTAACTTTGCCGAATTTACATAAAGATGGCACGAATGCTAAGTTTGTGACGCATTGGAATCAAGTTAGGGGAGGAGTTACTTCAAAACTGTCGCTTAGTAGACGCCGAATCCGTTTAGAGTTTCGCGAGTTGGTTTAGAGACGTGCCGGCGGTTTATCGATAAATTTTATAGCAATTCTTTTCTTATATACTTATATATATATATATATATATATATATATATATATATATATATATATATATATATCTTACACTCTTATTTGTGCCTTTGATGCAGATGATGATTATTGAACGACATTTAGAAAATGATTCGACTGAGCTCGTATGCGGGCTGGTTCGACCGGAATATATCTCTTATAGTAGATCGATTTAAAATAAATAATTACGGTGAATGAGCGTGCGGGATGACTTCTCTTACTCTCTCCTGGGCTCTCTCCCTCCTCCTCTGTTTCATGAGGTTGGAAAGGTCTTTAAAAATATACATAAAAATGTCCTTGGGTGGAAACACTTATAATCATAATATGGATTATCTGTACTTCAGCCACTCAAACCTATAAGAAAAGCTGCATTACCATAACCATTTACTTTGAGAACAGCTTCCAAGTACTTAAATCTAACAAATATATGCAAGAAGAAAAAGAAAGAAAAGAAGTATGCATGAAGTAATAAATATATAATATATTTGTGATTTCTAAAGTATAGATGCCATCTCTCAAATCCCTAGTCGCCTGCAGAGGCGTCCAAGTTGCGTATTGAGTTACGCGCCCTCGGTCCAATCGCACCAGGCTGCCGAAGACATTGTAATATCCCAGTACCCGTCCTTATCTACCACTTACATAACACTTATCGGTACTGCTTGTGTTATCAGTACTGTGCTGGAAATGGTCATAATATCATTTGTTAGGCAATTAGTTTATATACTAATATAATTATTTGAAGATTTGTAATTTAATGAGGCATGAAAATTTTTTATTTAATAAATAAGTGAGGCTCGAATCTACGATCTTTTCGATCCTTGCGATCGTTATCGACTGAACCATCGTGCAGCACGTGGATAACGTAAGCATTAAGTTTATTAAAAGGCTTTTTGTGGCACAAAGTTAAGATATTAAAATATAGAGCAAACAAGAGTTTTTAGGAATTTTTTTTTAAATATTTATAATTAAACTTTTGTTTTAACAATTACAATCACATTTTTTATTTCACAAACACATAATAATTCATGAGAAGATGAACATGGTATTTCTCTTTATGTAAATATGTTTTCTTTGTCTGCAACATATAGATATAGATATCACTAATATATTAAAGATCAAAGAACAATGCTTGAAGTTTGATATAAGTATTAATAATATCCTCAGATCACGTTTTAGATTACCGCCTGCGTTCAGTCACACGCACACGCACACGCACACGCACATTCTTCAATGACAATTCTATCAGTAGATATTTCAATTCACCCTATAATTGATTCAGGGGGCTGCCTCTGAATTTCAATGATCTCGGATCACCAAATCAGATCGAACATCTTCATCACAAGGTGGATAATTTTATTAAATTATTTCCATATATTCTTATTATTGAGTTATGTAACTTTATGTGTATGTAATGTGTAAATATACGTACATTTACATATTATTTGATAAATGTAATAAAAATCCACAGTCGTTTTTGATAACATGAGGTATATCGTGAAAGTGATTACTTCAGTAAAAATTTGATCATACATTGATGTGTCGTAAAACGACAAACCCAATATTTATAGCAACGAGATAAGTGATAGGACGATAAAGATATTTGATGCAAAATAACTCGCAATTGATAGCTCCTTAATTGGAAGCGCCGGGAACTCTTATTGCCTTCTTTTCTTTATAATATCATCAAAAAATTTGCTTCAAAGATATTTTGCTATATGTTTTAGACAAAATTGGTTATATATTTAATCTGGCAAATATCAACAATGTTTGCTGTTAATACAAAATGTTTATAGACATTTATACCTCTACCCCCTTAAATAGACATCCCTCCTACAGTTTTATACATATATATTTTAACAAAAAATCTTGTAACTCTGGTTATATACGCAGCGTTTTAAAAATGATAATATTTCCTAAAATTCTCACATAAATGGGACATAAAACCCGATGTACCGCGACACTCAAAGGGCTGTACCCTTGAGAATCACACGGACCTGAAAATTATGCAAAGAGGCCGGTCAAAGGGTCCCTTTACGACATCAATATTTTATGAGACACCGATACAAATCAATCATACCGATACTGATACTGAATCATCATTTTTACTGTTATGGATATGGACCGACATAATATTCATATATTAACTAACGGTTTCAAGAAGAACTCAATTCATAATATTATCAAAAGACAAGTAATCAAACACATTATTTAACAGAAAATAGTTAGCTTTAATCAGCCTTTGAAAAATACAAGTGAAGTTACTTTAAAATGTAATACTTTATAATATAAATTAATTTTTTCTTAAGATATTTTGCAATAAATATACGACTTCAATGATAGTCTCAATATATAAATAAAGAAGAGAAAGTTATTTTCATTTTAGAAATAATAAAACTTTTTCGATAATTTATAAAAATATCCATTAAAATTTGATTTTATTTACTACTACTATTTATTATATAATACACTAATTTCTTATTAAATAAATATGAATAGCAAAATTCGTGTCACTTCGTTTGTTAGAACAAAAAAACATTAGTTAAAGTTCGGTTACAGCACTACACATTCAGTGGTAATAAAAACAGCATCGGTGCATTGAAGGAAACAATAATAATATATATAAATAATGTCTATGTAATTATTATAATTAGGTAATAAAACCACCCGCCTACAAGCCGTTAGAAACCAGTTTGTCACTAAAACATACTCGTATATAGATATCAATCATATTCATAATTTCAAATTCAAATTCAAAATATCTTCATTCAAGTAGACATTAAAACGAATCAATTATTACATTAAAAAGTACCACCGGAAAACTACCACCGGAATGCTGATTGCAAATGAGTCAACAACACAAGTCTCACACATCAACTAAAAACTATTGATCGCTTGTTGAACGCTATAATACAATTTATTTAATACACTTTTAAATTTAAAAGAAAAAGAAGGTCTTGTCCGTCTTGTGGTACTTCCATATATAAAGTTTTAATGGTATTAAAGTAATCGATAAGTGTATTATCATGTATGAGGTGAAAATTAAAACACACGGTCGTTGTGAGTTCGTGTGGAAAGTGTGTAGTTAGCAGCAATAATTGATGAGGCGCGTCTCTCGGGACGCTGCGCCGGACGGACGGACGGACGGACGGACGGCGGGTAACATGCGATACTGATATCTGATTTAGTTGGAACTCCATTTTACTGTGGATTTTTTATTTCATTACCCCTTTTATCATAACCTTTTGTGTCATTTGAATATTTTCCTTTTCATGAAACCTTGTTAATTTGGTTAGGTTTTTGAAGATAAAATTTCCTTTATTGAAAAAATATATTGTATTATATCAAAACTTAATTAATACATCCTTATTGATCAAATCCAAAACTGAAAATATTTACCAGGTTACAAGATAACAATTGAACCAGTGTAATCTTTACTCCTTTAGAATGTATACCATACTATACTCGCAACTACTGTCTGTTTTAAGAAATTATTGCTATTAAAAAAAATAAGGCGTAAAATTTATTTTCCCTGTTGGCTCATATGGAATATTTTGTTAAGAAAATCCGAATTTAAAAGAAACAATAGTCTAATTATATTGCAATTCTTATTTGTTCAGTTCCAAACAGAGTGATCGCGTGCTAAAAGCCATCTCGAGCTAACAAAGATTAACACACTCCTTACGAATTCACCACATTGATTTGTTGCGAACTAAATTGAACTTTACCGCCGATTAAAGCTTCTTCAATTATTCAATGGCGGTAACTGTGTTAGAGAACTTCTTGAATAAATAAAAGTTTCATCAGTATTGTCTTCGTAATTAGCCGATTTATAGCTATAATTAACGTTGTAGGTGCACTGAACAACTGAACAAACATAAATATAGGTATAACTAACACAGAATGCACTAATCATATAATATAAGAAGAATATCCTAAAGATCAATTCATAACCAATAAAACGTAACCGGTAAGATGAAAGCAATTCAAGTAATGGCCGCCATTGCAACAGTCAGCAGGTATATATTATATATTATATAGTAACATTTACATGCCATTAAATTGTTCCATCTTGAACTCAGAGCGCCCACGAGTGTCGTCAACTTGGTATCGGCGATAATTATCGGATATATCCGAATGGGACGGGTTTTTTATTGCCCGAAACGATCACGACACGACCACGATACGACTTATCTTACATTTATATAGTTTTATTATTTGGAACAATAGAATATAAGTCGACTTTCTGTTTTGCGAATACGGTAGAGGTTAAATGTATATAATTTTAAATGCATAATACGTCACGTAGTCGTCACGTCACGTCGCGTCACGTGTTGAAGGAGTTCCTCCAGGCGCAGGGCAGCCTGAAGGCTCGTAAACGTTGATGTTTATGTTATAGGCCATAATGTTTAGTGGTTGTTTGCATAACCGGAGTGCATAACAATTATGAAGTATACGCTTCAACTTATGTTATAGTTTTTATTCTAACACTAGCTGTGCACGCGACTCCGTTGACGCGGAGTGTGTTTTTTAATAACAAAGTAGCCTAAGTTACGTATAACACCAGCTATCCGCCAGTGAAAGTCGTGTTAAAATCGGTCCAGCCATCTCAGTGAATAGTCAGACCAAACAGATAGACAAAGTTTTTTTTTCATATGCACTTAATGAAAAGCCGTTATTTTGGAATTACATATAGACACTTAAATTTTATTGATATATATAGATTTACGAGAGCAATTAACTGTAACCAAGTGACTTGTTCGTAAACCGTCGATCGTACCGAGGGACATTTACTGAGGAGGAATAGAATGAAAGTAACTCTATTCTTTATTTTGTAATATAATATTGTATTTTTCTTACATTTTTTCTTCCAAATGAAATCTGTACATACCAAATTATTTTATAATAAAATAATCTAAAAGGACTAAGTACATCATACATAAGGTTATATGATAAAAAGAGACAGGGACACAGAGAAAGAGAGAGAGAGGGATACGAGCACACACACACACACACACAGCATTATAAACATATATGGCATTTTATTACGTAACAATATCTACTAATTTTTCAATTTTAAAAACTAAATAAAATACTTAAAAGCAACAAAAAAGTATTAATCGCTCAATGTGTTCAAATCGATTTGTTAAAATTCCTTTCAATAAAAGTTAGTTTTAATCTAATTGAATATAGATAGTTTTGATATTTTCATTGTTATTCAAACTCCAACAGTTCTGTATTTCTGTGTAACTTGTAAATCAAACTCGTCAGTGGCAGGAGATGACGAGATATCAAATGAACAAACTGAAGTCAATTTGTTTGATCTGGTGTTAGAAGTATGATATATACAGTTATATTTGATTAAATACTTTATTATGCTTAACGTATAACATAAGATATACAATACATATATACTATGTATACTATTCTGTATATAACTCTGTAACTTGTAAACCAGAGAAAACGAACGATATGTTAATATATTATTTATTAAAAATATAATTTTAGTATTAATACATACATACATATTGAGCTGTTTTCGTCGATCTCATTTTCCGACCAAACAGAGCCATACGGACTCCGACCACGCGGTCCATTCATTTAACAAGCGATCGCAATATTTGAACAACGCTCCCGAGTATAAATAATAATCTCGTTATTAACCCCACAATGAGAATTCAAATAAAAATTCACTCAAAAGCACATCCCTTGTTCTAAAACAATTGAGACATCGAGAAGGTCGCAAGTACCGGAATATATACAAGCCAAAACTAAACCCTATGCAATTGATTTAGGATTCAAAATTGTTATTTGTTTTACAAAAACGTTTTAAAAAAGTAATTTTATATCAATGAAGCCAAAATGAGGTCCTGTTATAGGAAGCTAGACTTTAATATTTAACAGGTTGGGTTCAATTTTCTTTGCACATTGAAGGGTAGGATAACATTAGGGTCGCGCAAAGCCGTAGGCCTATTTGTGTCGGTTTCACACTTACAACAATAGTGTCATGATTCGTGATCCCGGATTATCCCGGAACAAACCCGGGATTAGGTCGTGTTGCGGCAAACAAATGATGGAACAAGTGTTACTGTCGCATCACTAATGTACAAATTTCTAATTGTATTTATTTAGACGTTCGACTTATATTAAAATATTTTCTTTATAAAAATATAACAGTATATAATGTATTATGTCATATCTGTAATAATAATTTTGTCAAGTGATGTTTTGAAAGCTTGCCTCAATAATAAAAAATAAAAATATTGATTTGAATTGACAACATAAGCCTGCAAAATTCGGGCTGTCGAGTATTTTGTTAAATTCTCCTGGTGCCGATAGACATCGCCGTCGCCATATTGGACACCAAATGTAACTGACAAACGTTACTTGATGATGAAGGTACTATTCCTCACATTCTTTTCTCCTGCCTTGAAAGAGTTATCAACTATATGATGTCCTTCCCTCCCTTATATATAGAATGTTTTTTAAATTTTATTTTTAGTCCTTTTGGTGTGTTTGTAAATTTATTAAAATTAATAAAATTAAACTAAAAACTTTAACTTATACACAATATTTATATTTAATACTAACCTTTATTAATTAGTGTTGTTTTAGTGCGGGTCAACAATGTAACTGAGGTCTTAAATATTTATTTACTCTTTATTGTACACACAATACATATATCTACCAATCTCCTTCATGTTTTCTCCACACCACATGTATTAGTCTACAACAACAAGTCTCATAAACAGAAACTTGACATTGGCTAAATATTCCAAGCATATTTGTGAATGAAGCCATAACCAAAAAAAACGTTACTAAATTGACAGACGACGCCATCTTGAGTTCGTTAAGATTCATGTATCAGTGAAGTCACAGTTCAAATAATCTATATATATAAAAGAAAGTGGTGTTAGTTACACTATTTATAACTCAAGAACGGATGAACCAATTTGGCTGAAAATTGGTGGAGAGGTTTCTTAGAACCAGGAGACGGACATAGGATACTTTTTATCCCGTTCGACCACGTTTCCGTCAAGTCACTATGAAACGTGGTATAACAAAACGCAAATGATAGTGGAGTAACAAAACATAAATGACAGCTAAACGTAGTTTTGTCTTTGGTTAAGTATGGTAAAAAAATGACTGGAAAGGCGGAACAGAGTTCGCCGGATCAGCTAGTAATTAATATTAATAACTTGAAAACCAATATCTACTAAAATATATACATGCTGTAAATGTTATGAGTCACATTTCATCCAAGCGAAGCCGGGTCTGCATCTAGTTAATTAATAGAACACCCTCTGAAGGGAGGATTACAGTAATTGTATCAATTAAACTATATATTTCACTTGCTTCTGCACTATGTATTTTATAATTATATTTTTTGTATTTTAAGCAATATTTTTAGCTCCTATGATTAATTTAATAGACATGTCGGGTATAAATAGTTTTTTGTTTTAGAAAAAATTTTGTTTTTCGCATTTTAGTCACAATACAATAGTGTAATAATTAGTAATAATCACTAGTTAGAGGTACCTAAATAAAGTTTGGAAACAGATATTTAAAAAATCTCAAATAAATATATTTGCAGTCTGGTATCGTATTGTGATAGAACAAGTGTTATTTAATCTAACATCTAAAGTCTAACTTGTAGAGCTTTTTCTTATGTTTTAAGTGTAAAAGTCTCACTCAAGCTTCAACCAAGCCGACTGCTGGGTTTCCGTCCATTTCATACACTCCGTTCGGTTTTATCCAAATCCATCTTATTTACACCAGAAAAAAATAAAGCATCTGATTTTCCGTTTTCCAACCCGCTAACGACCTATATCTATCTCTTTTTATCTCCACACATTCTGATAAGTGGGTCTCCCTCGCACCCTAGTGTGAAATCAGTCCGCCAAATTAAATCCCGCCTCAGATTATTACATAGCTCAGTGACTGTTCATAAATAACCCTCAGGGAAGGAGAGTGCAGCGAGAGGACGGCTGCTTTAATTAAGAATGCTTTTATTAACCTATCCAGGCATTCTTATACTACAAATAAACTAATAATATTAATACATTTAAATTTATCATACAAGTCATTGGAATCGATATTATATTTGTTAAAATTTATCGATTATTTATATTTAATTTAAAATTTACTTTCTTTTGTATTATAATATTTTATCGCATAACTCTCTTAACATAGGTACTCTTTTACAACAACAAACAACCGCCTTTGTTTACTTACCGCTTTATTATAGAAATACATTAAAAAAAAACTATACAACCTTGTTGGGATGAAGTATTTTTTTAAAGCTACAGCTGTCATCGAATACTTTTTCATATTTAGGACGGTGGAAGCGGCCAGCGTCACTGAATTAAATAACGTACTAGTGTGAAATTCGAAATTCAAATAGTACCCTGGATTTGGGGCGTGCATTCCTGTGCGACGCGACGCGCAGTTATATTATGCCCGTGATTTATTGCATCGAATTCTCTTCGGTAATTAGTGCGTGCCTTCCCGCCGGGCCCGGCGCTCACGCTCACGCTTACATCGGTCACTACGTTTATTTAATATAACATATTATAGACATTTTTTTTTAATTCGAATTCAAATTGTTAATATTTAAGATAACATTATGAAACCAAATGTAATCGTTGCAAGAAGAAATTTTTATTTTCTATCGTTCTATTTTTGTATTAGTATTGTTTAAATAGTTTCAGACTATTTAATATTATATAGGTAGTTTTTGCAATATATGATTTAAAACAATGCAATTAACAAATTTATTAGAAATGTAATGTCTGTTCAATATTATTGTATATAACCGTCAAATAAAAGAACGAATACTATTTAAAAAAGTTAACTGAAAACAAAGGATCCTAATTAATTTAACCGTTGTGAGTGTAACCGGGCCGCGGATTACCGGAGATTGAGTTTAATCGGACCCGGAACGTCCCATTAATTACGGGACTCCGTTAATTGAACTCCTAGTTGCCGGTTATATTTCAAATATGGAACGGATAAATAACAAAGGTCTATGATTGGTGGAATTTTGTCTTTTCACAATGAAACATTTTTCAGTTAGTAATTAGTTTAGTAGCTTACTATTTAATGAATATATATTATTGTGGTAGCACTATTTGTAAACTATTATAATATTACATTTAGTTTTGATCAATATGGAACAAAAAATCCTCTTCCCGTTGATTATGTGATTGCGCGCAGGTGTGGACGCGGAGTGTATTAACACCGGGGAGCGCTAAAATGTTACCGTTATGTTATGTTATGTTATGTTGTTTATTAAAAACACAACTTAATGAATAGTATAAGTTACCATTCCATCTCCAAATCATATATTATATAATATATTGAAATAAGTCACTAATTGTCAGAAAGTCGTAACTTGGTTATTAAAACTATAAAATAAGATTTTAAAACAAGCTGTGCCCTTGACTTTGTCCACACGGAATATATTTTCTGAATATAAAAATAGCCTAATTTACTGCTTATTACACAAATTATGTTATATACAATCCAGTCCGATCCAGTCTTTTTATTGATTAGCCAACCAGCAAACAGAGAGAGATTTTTTTTTTTAATAATACTTTATGTAAGTACCGTATTAACTTTCATATGCATAGTGAAAAGCTGTTAATTTGAAATTACAAACAGACACTTAAATTTGATTTATGTGTATATGTGAAGCAAAATATTATATAATATTTGAAAGATATTAGGTATTAAGTACTAGCGTCCTACACATAAATAGTGTGTAATGTCCGTTTTGTTTGTTATGTTATCTTATTTAAGACAACAACACTTTTAAATGTCTTGTGATGTTAAACGCTTGCTAAACTCAGTCTCCAAAACATGAATGTAACATTTTAGCGCTCCCCGCCAACTCTTCCTAGTATAAATCATTCGCTGTCGTGGCGTATTGGATTAAGATTTCGATCGTATTGGATAGGAAGGTTTCATCTCGCAGAGTGACAGCGAGGAAATGTTATATTGATAACGAATTTCCCTCGAGTGGTCGTATGTAGATTGGACTTTTATGGCTTTAGTTTTACACTGAGTGAGCGAGCGAGGAACAAAGGTTCCAAATTAGACTTACGGGTGACGTATCTGTAAGGAAAGTCACCACCTGGAAAAAAATAAATTATTGCAAGAAAATACGTTGATGTATCGGTTATCAAAAATATTTTTTCACAATAAATTATTGATAAAAAATGCTGAGACATTAGGAGGATTACTAAAAAAATAAAATACTTGTCATATCGATAGCAATAACGTGTAATATCTTCTATCTCAATCGGTCCTATACATTTATGTGTTTGTTTCCTTGTCGTGACGCGTTTTCGTTACATCGATTTTCTAATCATAACGATTCCAAAGAAATTTAACTTCAAAAATATTGTTCGTTTAACTCCTACTAAAATAGGTTAAAATTTCAAAATGGCTTCCGTATTCATTAACAGCTGTTTTATAACACCGATTGACATTTGATTCAAACTACGCGGAATAATTAATATTTGACTATTCAATTAAGTCGGGTTATACGTAAAGTATAAACCAATTTTGACATATAATACAACTTAAATTAAGTAATACACAGTAGGCATAAGGTAGTCTGTAGGTAGTCATTGTAAACAATTTGACTTGGGCGGTTTATTTTTTTGTTACTTTCTTTTATTCCTATTGAAGTAGATCACAAAGTCAATAGATTACCTATATTTTGATGTATGTAATGCACACAAAAAAGCCACATATATAGAATATATTAATTTAATTAATTATAGTAAGGAGAAATGTAGTTTCAACGAGCTGTGCCTACGACATCGTTGGTGCGGAATATGTTTTTTTAATAAAAGTAGCCCAAGTTACTCCTTATAACAGTTAAAGTCCTTTTTAAATCGTTCCAATCGTTTCAGACAGACAGAAAAAAATTGATTTATATTTTATGTAAGTACCTACTGTATACACTTTTATACTTTCAAGAATTATTATTTAATTTGTATATTTTATACACAATTGATAGAATCACAATTAAAGTTGAATCGTTGAAGAAAATTTATGTCTCATATATCTTTTTTTACTATAAACATAAAAATACATTACAAATATTGTTACAAAATATATTCAAAAGATTGATCTTAGTAATAATTCTTCCATTATATAAAATTTCGTCAAATCAATGAGTGAACTAACGAACAGACAAACTTTTTATTATGTTATTAGCAAAGGGATTCCATTGACAGGAATATTTCTTTTCACCTGCTAGTTTAGCTTCGTCTTCATAAAGTATAAATAAAAAAATAACACTAATAAATATGGTAATTTCAGTATTCCAAAATGAACCTTACAAAATTGGTCCTTATAAAGCTCCTTAGGAAGATCCTTAAGTATTTATTATATATATGTATATATATATATATATATATATATATATAGTTTGAATATTGTCTGTGTCGAAAACTATCGTGTTCGTGTTCCGGTGAATATTTTATTACAACCCCCCAGCATCACATCCACATCATCAGTCTTCTCCGTAATATCGTGTCACGGAGAACAAATCGTTCCACAACTATATTGGATTTGATTCTCTTATATGGTACCCACGTTTTAACATTCAAATACTAATTTGAATTATAAAATTATACATAATGCAAACATTATTACCATACATAGAATATTTATATTATATAAAAGAAAAATTATCATAACGGACGTAACAAAGAAAATTAACTAATATATAAGAGTGGCCTAAATAGAAAAAAAGTAATTTGACATCCCTTTAAAAGTACAAATAACAACCCCTTTAGTGATTTCACAAAAAAGGTCCGACGTGACAAAAAAATAAAAGAGAACAAAACAAAATGTAGTCAGGTTCAAACCATTTGTCGCAGTAGATTACATTTGAAATGAAAATTTGGTAGTTTGAAAAGTTTTTCATGCTCGAATGCTTCGCGTCAACCCTCGACTGACTGACTGACTGCCTTTATCCATTACGGCTTATTACTTTCCCTCTTTACAGTTTATACATTTAGTATATTAAAAAAATCGAAGTTAAATAGATAACATTTAGTCGCTTACTTTATTTTGAATTCATAAGTTTATGTTCGTGTATTGGTGAAAAACAATATTTTATGTCAGTCGCTAAGCGGTCGCTCAGAAATGTACACCAGTGATACACACGGCGTCACAGCAGACGATTATCACATATATCTTAAGATTATATATATTTTATTCAATGTTTAAAGCAATATAAGATACATGTTATAAAGTATGTCTTAATAAAATATGTATTAAAAACTAATTTAAAACAAATATATTTTATTCTGGTTCAAATTCTTATTCCATTAACGGCGGTAATGTTATCGAGGTATTTCAGATTAACTAATTATATAAAACATTAAAATAGAAACAATAATACCTACTAGAATTATTATTTCTCAAGGTAATTAATATATCATCGAATACATTTTCAATAAGAACATCGTGTGTTCGGCGCCATTTTCTGGGCATCACATTAAATATTGACAAAATAAAAATGTAGAATGCCAGCGGACGTGAGCGTTATGGCGACGTCGAGTAACCGCCAAGGAGCCATTCCATTTCTGTTTCCCGCCAATAAATATCTTATCGAGTTACAATGAGGATAAACCGTCTCGGGACTATTCGGCACTTTCAAAAAAATTACGTTTCATTTTTGATATCCACGTAAGGAGTTTGAATATTGTGTCCATCCTCTTTGGTTATTTTGACAGCCCGCCATTTTGTCGAACGGGTTTTAATATTCTTGAATGTTATTCGATTGGTTTTATTATATTACATTGTTAACATATATCTTATATTAGTAATATATATATATATATATATATATATATATATATATATATATATATATATCGACCTTTTTAAATTACCGCTCCTTACAATCCCAGTATGTCAAGCGCTCTTGATTATTTATTAATTTTTTATATATATTTTTAGCTAGCCCGGGAACAAAGGGATATAAAACTGAGATTTGAAAGTTGGAATGTTGGTACGATGACTGGAAGAGGAACAGAAATTGCTGCGGATGTGTTGAAGAGAAGACTAATAAATGTAGCATGTTTACAGGAAACTAAATGGAAGGGATCAAAAGCGAGAGAGATTGGTGAGGGATACAAGTTTTATTATTGCGGGAATGATGGAAAAAGGAATGGTGTTGGAATTATGCTTGATGAGAAATTAAAAGAGTGTGTAACGGGGATGAACAGGGTGAGTGATAGAATCATTGCTGTGAAAATGATTTTTGAAGGTTTAATCATTAATGTATTAAGTGTGTATGCTCCTCAAACCGGATGTAATGATAGGATGAAAGAGAAGTTTTGGGACTATTTTGATTCTGTGATGATGGATGTTGCGGACAATGAGCAGATATATGTAGGGGGTGATTTTAACACTAAACCTAGTAAGTACCGGTCAAATTGACCGTTCTTAAACTTTTGTAAAACTTATACATTTTTAAACGTTATAATATCGTTATCAAACTACATGACAATTCTTAGAACATGCATATAATATTTTCTTCACTCTTTAATTTTAGTTATTTCCATTATTACCTGCGTTATATAATAAAATAATTTTTAATTACCGGTCAATTAGAACTTATAATTTTTAATTACCGGTCAATTATAACTTACTTAGAATTAGATGGATAAAAACTGTGGCAAAGGATGTATTAGGCGAAACGAAAGGAAAAGGTTTGATAAATAAGGAAACGTGGTGGTGGAATGGAGATGTGCAAAAGGTTCTGAAAGAGAAGAAAGATACGTTTAAGCAATGGCAGTAAGTACCGGATGATAATGAAAGAATGAAAGAGGAGATAAAAAGGTTATATAAATGATGTAAGAAGAGAGCGGAAGTAGCTGTAGCCATTGCTAGAGCTGAGGTGCAAGAGGAGTTATATAGGTCGCTAGAGTTTCCTGCAGGTCAAAAGTAACTCTACCGGATAACAAAGCGTAGGGAGAAGAATGCTAGAGATGTCATACATGTAAAATGCATAAAAGATGATACTGGAAAGGTGTTGATGAGAGATGAGGATATAAAAAAGAGATGGAAGGTATATTTTGAAACATTGATGAATGAAGAAAATGATTGGAGTGGAGCTTTCAAAAACCAGCCGGTAAATAAAGAATTAGTGAAAGAAGTGACCGATGATGAAGTGAAAGCGGCTGTGCAAGGTATGAAGAATGGAAAAGCTGTCGGGCCAGATGCGATACCAATGAAGGTATGGAAGGTTTTAAATGAATATGTGGCTGGCTTTATTTTTCAATATGTTGTTGCACGAAGAAATGATCCCCGATGAATGGTGCAATAGTGACCTAGTGCCCATTTATAAAAATAAAGATGATCATCTTAAATAATTGAACAAAATATGTAGGCCTTTCTAATATATGTTATATTTACACCCCAAATAATTTTTTGTTTGTCCGTGAAAATTATTGAATTTTCCAAAGAAAATAGTAGTCTATATAGTTACTAAGACAATTTATATTAATATATGCAGACATTATATAATAGATATACAGTAAAACTTAGTTTTATTGATCTTATTTATTATTATTTATCGTTTCTACAATTGACTCGTAGTATAATCTAGGCACACAATATATATATTGTCTCAATATCGGTCTATAATATTAAAAACGCAATAATTTATAGGATATGTAATGACATGTCTTCATTAGGAGACTTCATTAGAATTAATATAACGTAAATTTTTTTTAGTCTATAAAAAGTTAATTATTAATTATAAAATAGTTGTACATTAATTCACAAACAATTTAATATACATAATTACCAGTTGTGTTAACAACTACACCCGTCATGAACAAAACTTTGTTACAATTTGTCCAATTATTTATTTGTTAATATATGTTCTTGTTTAGCGACTGTGTGAATATCACTTATAAAATTAATGTTTTTCTAAAATAAATTCTTCCTTGACCCAATATTTCAATAGCGTCGTGTGTTTGACACTCACTAGGTGGCGTTTTTTGAAGAGATTACCACAGTTAATTGGTTAAACTTATTATGTATGACTGTGATAGCACAGTACATTATAGTATACCAGCAGGTTACCCGTGCTTCGCGACGGGAATAAACAAAGCAAAAACTGACTTTCGTGAGTATTGAAACCATGACCCTACCCTTCACACATACACGCTCTATCCTCCAACCCATGATGACTCGCTTTCAGTGCGAGAAAGCCTTGAGTTTGATAACTACAGAGTTTCATTTCTATCGGGTTATAGGTACACTCTTGTTTCTCACATCGCAGTGTGTTGAGAATAAACATAGTGACTGACCAAATAGTTTTAATTTCTACTGCAATGCAATCGGAGAAGAGAGGGAGCGGGGCGTAAATTTTGCTGTAACTGTAACTTTGGAACGGATTGGACCTTTGTAAAATCCTTTCTTACTGCACCTATTAATTATGTCAGGAGTCTTGTGTCCAAATTTCAGCTTTCTAGGTATTTCGGTTTGGGCTGTAGGGCGATGAATGAGTCAGTGAGTGAGTGTCTTTGTGCTTTATATATTAAGATAGCCGTGCTTCGCGACGACGGCGAAAGTGATCAAACATTTTGTTTGAATTTCCACACCACCTAGGGGAGTCAACCAGGCGCGTCATATTTTTTGCAGTTTTTTAGCTGTAACTTTGGAACGGTTTGGACCTTTGCAAAATCCTTTCTTATTGCACCTATTCAATATGTCAGGAGTCTTGTGTCCAAATTTCAGCTTTCTAGGTATTACGGTTTGGGCTGTAGAGCGATGAATGAGTCAGCGAGTGAGTGTGTTTGTGCTTTATGTATTAAGATTGATAAAGTGCCAAAAGGCAAAATAAAATCTAGATCCGCTACCCGGTACGTTGAGTTTTTGACTACATATTTAGTTTTGTAAACAGTAAGCTCTACTGAAACTAATTTTTCAGACTTCAATCATCCGGTTCCATGGTGTAATGGTTAGCACTCTGGACTCTGAATCCAGCGATCCGAGTTCAAATCTCGGTGGAACCTGGCTTTTTGTCTTTTGATCAACATAAATTAATATCATAATATCTTCTTAATAAGGTAATCATAGTTAAAGATCGATTTAAGTAATTACAATTGCCCTAATAATGATAAAAGTTAGTTATTTATATTACATTGACAAAGTATGTCGCTAATAAAGGTATTACGTAAGAAATAGACAAAGTCTATGTGAAGTTGTTGACATTTCAAAATACATATAAAAAATGTTAGTACTATAAAATTCCATTTAGTAGATCAACACATTCCCGCAGTATATCCTGTCCTTTTTATTCCTAAAAATGTCTATCCTATGCAATATAAGGACTGTAATTTTAACTTATTAATAGATAAGATATCAAATGCAAGAAGATACTTTACATTCACCTTGTACTTGCTGCTACTACTATAGTGTATATAGTATAGAGTATAGTGTTGCTTTTACATAAGTAAATAACAACTCTTAAAGGCATCAGAATGTTTTTATTAAATTAATGTGGATTGGTCCAAAAAACTAAAAACAATAACTGGAAGTTTTTGCACTTTTTTGGAGCCAATCTAAAAAATAATTTGTTGTCATTGTCCAGTAAATTTTTGGGTCACAGTACATTAAAACTATAAGAATTACTTTATTAAGGAATACTCTCTCCTAGTCTTTCTCGCACTGTCCTCCATTTCTTCCTAAATGTTTTAAAGCATCACCAATTTCTTTTTTCTTTCAAGTAAGAACATATAAATTACGTCTTCAAGGTTGCATAACTCAAATAGGTTTTTAATAAAAAAAAAACGATAAAAAAGCCAACATCACGCGGTGTTCCCAGGCGGTCACCCATCCAAGTACTGACCGCGCCCGACGTTGCTTAACTTCGGTGATCGGACGAGAACCGGTGTATTCAACGTGGTATGGACGTTGGCTACAAATAAGTCTAATAGTAAGTACTGTCTCTTACCTATTTACTTTTTACATATTTTATTTATAACTAGTTGTGCCCACGACTTTGCTCGCACGGAAAATATTTTTTTCTTCAATTTTGTTTATATTTACAGATTAATGAGGTATTCAGAACCTTGCTCCAAATATGGGTACTTAAATAATTATATAATATATATTATATCGTTAATTTAAAGTGTAAAATTTAAACACTAACTATGACGGGAAAATATGTGATTAATAATTTATTTATTATTTATTAAACTATTTCAACAAAGATATATCTTCTGAAAAGATATGTTTTTGTATATATTATACAGTGTTGTTGAAATAACGTGATTTTTGTAATATCTTTACACTTTACTTTACTTTATCAACGTAAAAGGCTAAAAACACACTTCGATAATAAAATCCTACAAATGACCTAATTTACATAACCTAGGACACGCGTCCCCGGGGACAAAAACTTGAAGCCTGAAGCGTTATCCATTAATTCCATAACAATACATTTCGGGCGCGCCTTCACGAATTAACTTATTAGATTAATTAAAAAATGCTAACTCTTCCATCCTTGCGCCATGGGATTGTTAGCGTGTCACTTTGAAATCTACGGGCCGGCGGCGCCGCGTTGACTGCGGATTAATAAACTGCTGCTTTACATTATTCATTTATAAAGAATAACTGTTCGTTCAACTGTTAGACAACCGACATGAGACAATCTATTGAAAAAATCATTTCTTTCTCAAAATTAAAAGGTCTTGCCTAAATAAAGTAGTACATTAATTCGACCATAATTTACGTAATTTAAATAAATAAACTAAACCATATAGTCAGTAGGTGCACAGGTAGAGATAGGAAACATTACACATTATTTATTAAACTGTTAGACAAACAAACATAAACCGTAGTTTGAATGTAGGTTGCGAGGGCCCTAACCCTTCCAGTAGAAGTGATGGTATCAGCCGTGCTTCACTCGTACACCGACATTACCTGTGAATTATTATTTCTGATTAATAAATTGTGAGTCCCCGAAGACGGGCGGAGTCAATTATGAAATTTGATGCTTTTTCATTAAAACCGACGGGGCCCGGGGGGGCTCAGTGGGTTAACGGGATATTTGACATGTTTTGTCAGGAGTGGGACGGAATTTAGAATAATTATACTTATACGTTGAGGCACTATTGTGCTGGACTTTGACCAAATTATAATACGCTTTGTAAAGCAAATTAAGTTTACAAATGTCTTACAAGCTTAGAACTTTAAACTTTTTTAATCGCATATAATTTTAAATCTGTAATATCTTTTAAAGTATTTAATTCATATAGTGTAAAGGACTATTTTGATCTACATTTAATGGTGAAGCGAAATGAAACGTACAAAAATGTTTTACACACATGCATACTATATGTATATAATAAATAATACTATTAGGTATTATATAATATCACTCCTTCGGTAGCGATTTACCACTCACTGATTCATCACGAAATCTCTGAAACTACTCGTATCTGTCCGATTAACTTAAAATTTTATATAGTTACTTCTTTTGTAACGTAGACGTCCACTAAGAACGGATTTTACGGAATTACCAAAATACCAAATTTCAAGTCAATCGGCCTTATAGCTACAGAGGTGTCATCATCCCAATATACAGTAACTCATAAATGATGTGGAAATCTGTGTATTCACTGACTGGCATTTTATTTCTCGATTTAAAATTAAAAAAAATTACACCAAATATAAAATAGAATAGAAATTAAACATTTTGTCAATACAAGAAGTCTAAGTTCACATCGAAATTAATAATGTGCCCAACGAAGCCGGCGGGAATCAGCTAGTATCTTTATATAATCTTGACATATAAAACAAAATGGCGCGGACAAATTTATCATCTAAAATCTAATTTTAAAAGTAATTAAAAGGCGCTTTATGGGAAAACCCATAAAGCGATTTTTCATTGGTTGTCCCAGTGGTTTAGTTAACTATTTCTTTTCAGAGTAAAGAAGATCGTTTTGACGAAGAAGAGATAAAGGGATTGAGTTTTTTTCCAATATAAATACAGATTATGTCCAAATTTTATGATTGCATCATGTGCAGTCATCGATCGATCGAGTTGTGTATCCTTCGGATGATGGTATCACTTCTGATATACTTTATAAGAATTGTATAGAAAATATATTTCTTTAGTCAAAATAATCACATCAGAAAAGAAATAAATAAGAAAAAACTGTCATTATAGTTCACTTTTTAATAATTTATCATATTTTATGTGTTTATAAGTCTGAAATGTAAACTCCCGAGATTGAAATTAAAAGTAATTAAAGTATGACAAGAACATTCTATATCTACGAGGTCTACGAGGTCGCATAACTTATATTAAATCGAAACCCACTTGGTTCAATCTTTGTGAATTTCTTGATTTACTCACTTTGGAGAGTGGATGTCATGTTGGTCTAGTGCTGGGCTGTCCTCAAATCCTTTCTGCATTTGGTTCTTATAATCTTCTTAGTAATATTTTTATTACGCCCACTATCGTCAACACGCTTATTCATCTTTCTGCAGAACTATTTATATTAAAAACTTTTTGCTTCTATAGCACGTATACATTTTATTAAATGTTGTAAGCAACCTTGACAATTTTAATGATAATATCTAGAAGATCATTTTAAATTTAAAAGTATAAGTACTTTGTAAATATAATGACGACTAAAAACCATATTTCATTACATTATAGTAATCTCTAAAATCTATTACAAAATCCTCTTGGAAATTGCGCAGACGAAGACACGAACAACAGCTAGTAGGTAATATTTTAAAATGGATGTTTGTAATATTTTATAGTTTTATTAAACAGATATAATATTGGTAAACTTATAAGTAACATGAAAATTAGCACTAGTGTTTTGTTTCTCATGGTAAAATGATTTTATATTCTTCATCCACTTGTCACTAGATGTCGCTACAACGAATCAAGTTTAAAAAATCTATGTAAAAAATTAAAATATATGAAAATATTTGTATTGTGTTTTTCTACTTCTCACCGCTAGATGGGGTTATATTTTATTAACTGGCATCTGTCAACATATAGTTATAACAAATAATTTAAATATATGAGAAAATGTTTGATAGATATATTATATAAATTAATACACAATTTCAAACAACGCATCAACGGTTCCATGGTGTAATGGTTAGCACTCTGGACTTTGAATCCAGCGATCCGAGTTCAAATCTCGGTGGAACCTGTTACTTTTATTACTTTTTTTAAATTTCTATTTATATTGCTCTTATTAGTAATAATAATACACATTTTTAAGACGAAGAGAACTTTAACACTAAGTATGAACAGATTTTGATTAGAGCAAACGTAATTATCATTAGATACCTATTACACAAGTAACTAACATTTACATTTACTTACATTAAGAAAAAGTTTATAAAAAACTTAAGACAACTTAAAGATCTTAGGACCATTTCAAAACTAATTAATTTAACTAAATCCACTGTAATATATAAAATATACAGCATTTTATGTTTTTTCTAATAGCTAAGAATAATTACAATACTCGTGAGGTATTAGTACAAATAATCCAACTGTAGATATATTTATGTAGAAAGTAATCTGAGATCTTATCTAGTTAATATTGTAGATCGATTATTAATTTCGATTGTGACGAAGACGAGTACATTGATATTGTAATGAAGGGACTTTTCAGGAAATCACCGCTCCTTACTTGAGTGTTATCTGTTAATATAATCAGATACTTCAACTGCGGAAGATAATCATTTACGTCAATTGGAAATTAAGTGGTATGCGACCGAAAACTAATTCTCACATCAAGTGTAAACCGTTTATCCCAAATTTAATTTAAAAAATCATAAGATTAAACCTTTTATACCTTATAGTAAAAAATCTCTATACATGGGTCACCCACCTTAGAAATCTTTTACTAAACAAGGAAAGGTCATGATAAGGTCATTTTAAGGTAAGGTAAGGACACGTAACCATAACACGACAAGTGTATGATACGATAAAAATCTTAATAACCATCCAATCAAGAAAACATTCAGTAGCAAGTATTTGTTTCTGGGATCATTATTTATACAATCCGTACATATACATAAAATAGAAGTTTCTGTTCGTATCCAAATTAACAGCTTCGCACTAAAAGCATGAAAGTAAGTGTGAATGTGCACACTTGCATAGAAAAAGCAATTTTTAATGTGTCTCTGTCTCTGTCTGGTTCGTCTAATCTTTGAAGCGGACAAAACTATTACATATAAAAATCAGTTCCAAACAAATCCGGCTGCATCACGAATATGTAATGTCACCGACCGACCGAATCAAGAAAAACAAAAATATGTAGGTCAATGCTCCCAAATTTGAGTGTCTTTGAAATGTGCTAAATACGCTATTCAAATCATTCCGTTAGTTGTAGTTTTAAATAACGACTTTACCGTAAATACCTAATTTTAAAATATTTACAATATAATCAGTTACATTATAATCTTAATATATATAAATCACGTGTCACGTTGTTTGTCCGCGATGGACTCCTGAACTACTTCGATTTAAATAAAATTTATACACCACGTGCCGTTCGATCTAACTTAAAAGATAGGATAGTTTCCTTCTCAATTCATAGTCGCAATATTATTGCACTGAATTGGACAAAGAGATAAATGCCAAAACATAGATTACACGCCACAGATGTATAACGAAGCGTTAGAGCTGATTGAATTTATGTGTTTTAATTTCAAAATTACCACTTCATCATTATGGTGTGCCTTCACCTGATCGCCCAGCAACCGACTTACTCAACACTTATTTACAACAAGAAAACCGTCAAATCTACTTGTGTTAGCTAAAGACAGGTTAACCAAAAATATTGTTCACCGCGATTAGTCGATTAATATTATTGGGTGACAATCTTATACTATCAGCCCCACCTACCTCATTCGTAAGTTCAGTGATCCATGTTATTTACTAAAATCTTTTTAATATACTTATTTGTTACAAATTTGGATAAAAAGTAATAAAATTTAAAATTAATTATTTTGTTTTGATTTTTGCTCAATATCGACTGTAAGAAAACATTATGGTTTTCATGACAGATGTTCTCTTACCGTTATCCCTTAAATAGTTTACTACAATGTAATATATCAAAAACAATAGTCACAGCACCGCGTGGCCGGGTCTGCTAGTTTAATATAAAATGACTATGAATTGTCTTTTTTAATATGTTCCTCTAACGATCGTTCAATGACACGATAACTGTTGTAAGATTTTATTTAAAAAATTAATGAAACGAAATAAATATTAAATATGTAATATTTTAATCATTGTTATTTCCAATTTAATCAATAGATGGCGCTGTTTACAATTGTGTATTTATTGTAAGTTGATTTATCACATAATATAATTTTTTCGTGACTTCATAGATAAAGAAATACATTGAAGTAAACAAACGAAATTGTTATACAGTTTGTATAAAGTTGTTGTATCTAGTAATTGTATAATATGATCAAAGCAGTCCCTCGTAAGTTTAGTTCTACCAGTTATTTCTAAAAAATAAAAGTTCAAGAATGCTTAGAAATGCTACAATATATCTTTAACTATGACTTAAGCTAAAAGACATAATTTCGGACTAAATGAAAGGATTATTAAAAGTTTCATAACTTTATTATTATAAAAACAAAAAATCTTTCCTCTCTCCGAAGCGGCACTGAACAAACACTGAGGCAAAGTACACCAATAAAATCCATTGGCGAAAAATTGTACACAATTAAACAAACAAGTACTTCGAGTACTTCATCTAACACTCATCGCATCACGAACGAGAATATAGATTCTATCACATCATCTAAATCTTTGCTGAACGGCGATAATTGGGCTTCGTAGCTCGTCGACTTGTTCTTCCCGGCGACACTGAGGCGGCAGTTTGGTCCAACAACGGAAACCTTGTCTCCCTTCCACCGTCTGCTGATCGTGATATCATCTCCACTTCCAACTACGTTGATGACCCCCATGTTGTTAACGACTTCGATCTTACAATCATTTCCTATTACTTCTATTTCTCCCTGATTAGTCGTCACTTTCACTATACAGTTATTTCCAACGACTTTCAAACGAGACGGATTTGACTCCATCGTAACTTTCTTCTTGTTACCGAGGACTGAGTACATCTTCATGTTTGGTGGTTTAGTTAAATAATTATTATAATGATCGAGGCACGTCTGCTCGAGGTAGAGGCTGGCGCGTGAATGATTTAAATTTGGCCGGCGAGTTGTTTATAAGCCAACCGCCACGCGCCAGCGCACTCCAAGATAGGGACTCCCCTGGTATTGGTCACGTTGTTTCATTGATGAACGTGGATTTAATGATTTAAAAAGGTAATTAAAAATATTGTTATTCCCCTAAAAGGTAAAGAAGACAATAAAAAAGGTACATATTTTAATCAAATTAATGAGAAACGTCTTAAATTAGATTTATAGCGAATTCTGTCGCTTCATTTTCCTGAAAGTAATTTCAACTTTTAATATACTATGTAGTTGTCAGTGAGAGCAGCTGTCCAGACACTTGTGGGCGGATGGTGTTCTGAAAATCAGTTGTTTATTGGAAACACACATTTATATATATATTAGTGGTACATAAAGTAAATCTCGGAACTAATGGACAGTTACCAAAACAATATATTTTAGTAATCGGGTACTAATTTCACATTAATAGTATCACTTAAGGATTTGCTTGCGACTACGATAATATTATTTGTATAAAGTTCCCTTATATGTATCTATTTGTTATTTAAATTACATCTTTGCTTCCATATGTGTATAACTAGTTGCTGACCTCCGGTTTGTCCTGACTAATTGTGTGATTGTATATCCTTTTATTATTTTATTACATTTTCCCCTCCTTTAATACCTTATTTTAGGTACATAACTTTTTCCTTTTTTAACATGTATTGTATGAAGTGTGTGTTTTATGAAGCGCCTTCGTCACTATAGACCAATCAATATTATCGGTAATGTTATCTTATATAGTAACAGTATCATATTTATTATCGTTCGAACTTCACTAAAACGTAACAAAACAATTTGTCTTAATAAACCTATGAATACGTATTTTATCTCGGTATTTACTTATTTTTCTCAGAAATTATCACTTACATTGTAAACAATATAAATTATTCATAACAGAGCGTTATAATGTTATTTAAAAACATTCAATAATTAATTCACTTATGTAACTTTAAAACGGATCTATAATGAGTTTGCGATTTCATAATTCGTAAGTGTCTTGCCTTGAACACGTGTGGTTTGAAACAATCAGGTGTTGTTTAACAAATAAAAACATTCACCCAAATTTGGCACTTATTCCTTTATGATACATATTATTATTGTGTGTATGTATATTGAATTAATTTATTCGCTTGTAAGTCGATCGACACGACTTCAACGACCTTAAAAATGGTATTTCCCTCCATTATATCCTTGTACAATACTATTTTACTATTGTATATGTAAGAGCAGTTAATTATTTTGTCAATATTATTGATTTAATATATTATAAATATTTAAAGTCCATCCTCCCACTAAATAAGTGGTTAATATTTATAATATTGTGTTAGTTATAATTATGTATATCCCCTCACTCTTTCCTGTTACGCCCGTTGCTAATTCCGCACTTCCGATCACCTTATTGTAATAATTCTATGTAATCTTTATCAAATGTATGTAATCGATGTGATCATTCGTCAACAGTTTTCCTCGAGGTGGTGACTCACGACTCTTACCAAATTCACGTATTCTGAGGCAGAGAAACATAACGCTCGGTGACTCATGTGGCCTGCGGCGACCGCGGAGACTCTACACGGAACAAGTGCACACTAGACGGGATAGGATATGATAGGATTGGATAGGATAGATTTGAATCTTAGAGAGATGCACTCATTTCTATATATTATAAGATTTTACCTCCTATAATATTTAATTTATTGACTTCTCTTTTAATACGTTTATATTAAAATATCTCACAGCACACCTGTCAGATTAATTTTCATAAGAATATTATTAATGATATTTTTAAGTGCCTAATCTAAATATTATTGTTCTTTGACATATATAGCAAATAGTCGTCTCAGCGTTCATTGATGAAAAACGCAGGAATGATCCGTGAGTCATGCGCAGGCGCACGCCTCTCGGGGTTATCAACACACGCATTGAATACTTTTTTAACGGATTACTTGTACTAGGAAAACGGTATCAATTCAACTAGATATGTCAATAATTCTCAATAATTCTAGTTTTTATTTAAAAAATACTTATTACGTACTTTACACACACAAACACACACACACACGACAAATATTTTTAGTTTTTATATTAATATTCTACACATAATATAAATAAGACCATTAGTTTAGTAATTAATTACAGGTGGTTATGACGTCATCACAGTGTGTCGTGAGAGGTGCGTGACCTTCATTGTGACGTCACGGATACACTATAAAGTAACATAATATAATGGCTTTATAATTAATTATTGATTATAAGTTGAATTAAAAAGTAATTGCTAACTATGATATCAACAATATGTACATCATTAGTAGTTATGCCACTTGAATACCGAAAATATTTTTTACGAACAAATTCAAAATACTGATATACATTTACCTGGAAATATTTTAAATACTTTCATTTTAATAATACATAACTAGCAATGCCCCGCAGTGTCACACGCGTAGATAGCGATCTTGTGGTAGTGGACTTTTGAATGGAATGTCCAATTTTAATAATTTAAAAAGTATTTTTATAGGTATTTAATAAAATATAACTTAATGGAATAAGAATTTGTGCAGAGGAATGAATAGTATGGTTTTATTATAGTCGGCACTTTTATCAACTTTAACGTGTTAAAAAGTTTTTATAGTGGCAAAATTACAGTAGTTGGATACATGGTATTGCGGACTCTCTTGTAGAGATTAATACGTTTTATAATACTGACTAACATTTTTTGTTCTATTATCAATACTTTCCGCAGCGCACGCCATGACAGATTTTATATAACCAATTTTTGCACCCCTTAGGTCACATTATTGCATTTTAATTAGGGTACCCTATTTTTTTTTTTTTTGAAAATGTAATATAGCCTGTCATTGTACTCTGAAGATGCTGTTTTCTAATGGTTAAAGAATTTTTGAAATTGATCCAGTAGTTTTTATGTGAAAACATTACAAACGTGTGAAAACATTGTTGTGAAACAAACAAAACACAAATGTTTCCTCTTTATGATATGAGTATGATAAATGTGATATATTTAATTTGATATAAACATTTTGTATTGTAAAATACGGAATGGCTCAGTTACACTTTTTATTTTATTTTTTTATTGATCTTTTTTAAAGTCCAAAATGACTTTATGAACGCACTCATTGTTATTTCGAAGTGGAAAATAAACTCTTTGAGAAACAATATTAAGTTAACTTATAATTATTTTGTATTTGTAATATAAATAGTATAAATTAATTTTTCATATCTCTGGTAATTAAGTATCAAACTAATAATGATACTTTAGTCAAATCGTAATATATGATGTGTCGTGTTTGTAATAAAAATTACTTAACAAAACTATTTCTTACCGTGAATATTTGTTTGTTATTATAAAACTAAATGTTTTGAGAACTAGTCACATTTAACGATAAGAACTCCGTAAAGATATGTATAATGTATGTACTTATCTTATCTTTAGGGAATTCCTATCTTTTTCGTGTAAGTAATTTGATTCGTCACTCCTACGTTTAACCATTTTTGGTGATAGTTGACCTGACTCAGTGCTATTTACATAACAGAATAAATAATTTGTTTTGATTATGAAATTTAAAATAATAATTAAATATGATCCACGGGTCAGAACAAAGTTGTTCAAAATTCTGTGAAAATTTAAGATATCACTTTAAAAGAACGACTACTTGATAACCCGGTAACACCTACTCTTATACATACGCTATGTTCACATTGAACTATCATGAATAATGGTTTTAACATCGCTGAGTCATGGTTACGATTTCATTAATAAAACCTAGAACTGTATATAAATGTAAAAAAATCACTGTTTGATTGTTTAAAGTTTCGTAATATTACAATTTGTTGAATAAAACACTTATTGTATTAAAAAATATATTTAATTTAAATTCATGTCTTTATTTGGCTTCATTGATACACAATACAGTACTAAGAGCAGACAACACTACTAATTAATGATATACATATATATTAAACACTTGTATTGTTTTAAGGATATTATAAAAATGGATTATAAATATAAAAAACACTGTTATTTAAATCAGATACATTACAATGAGAGTGCAAACATTTTCAGATCATTATATTAATATATATTATTTCATGATTTTATAAATTAAAAAAAATCACAAAAAATGGTACTTATATTAATTAAATTGTCTACTTAATGAATAAAATTATAACTTTATTATTTGATAATCTTAAAAATATATGACAAAATGAGAAATATCACGACACCTCCAAAAATATTTTAATTAATTTTTGATAAAATATTTTTATATCAAAAAATATTAAACAATGATTATAATTTGTAATATTATTAAAAAAATTAAAATTTACTTGAACTTACTAAACAACACTGATGTTTATGTATAAGAGACTAAAGACGCTTCACTCAAAATTTCACTTTTTAATGATTAGCGCCATCTTGTTTGATACATTGTAAAATATGCAAGCTCATTTATTTTCACACCCTTGTATATGTAAAAAATCTAATTTTAACAAATAAACCTAATTTCTAGTCCAAATATTATTAAGATTATCTAAATGCAACTCAAATAAGGGAGGTAAATAGCAAGAGTACAAAGTTTGTATACGTCATGACTTTGTGCGATATATGTTTGTTTACAAATAAATATTTATTATATATATTATTATGACACGTTAATCTAAATTACTTGTACAATAAACACATAAAAGTAGCGTACGGGAGATTGAGATGGACGTATTAATTATAATTAATTAATACTTTAATGTAAAATTGTATTTTAATACGAAGTTGTTACATAATATCAAACAATTTAACTAACAATTTTACAAAAGTATCAACGCCACCTTTCGTAAGTTTACGAAACTTCACTATGCCTCATTTTAGTTTAAAGATTGATCAAAAGATGGCGCTATGACGGCAGTGGTCGATGTATCTTCTATCTCATTCTCTCCTATACATCTATGTATGTCTCTTCATCACTATATGGAGTTTCAAATCACAATAATTCTAAAAAGGTTTCACTTAAATAAATATCACAAACTAGGAATATGGTTAATCTAAATATGGCAGCAGATAGTCATCAACGATAGTCACGTTCATGTGCCAGTTGAAATGGTTAACTCCGGGCACGGTCACTAGATGGAGCCTCTTGGTTTTGTCCAATGTTTTTAAACCTATTTTATCCGATAAATATATCTCTTGTCTGTACAGCTCTATTACCGTCTCATTGGCGCCGTAGTAACCAAACTGACTGAAAAGAAAAATATAATTACATACACTTTGTAATCATAATCATGTGGTGTGATTTCATATAAAAAACACACACACACACACACACCCATATATTAGTAAGCATGTTACCTGCTCTGCCAAGGTGTGATCACTTGGTCGTCGGGACCCCCTATGAGAACCAGACGTTTCAAACGAAGCATATTGTTTTTGAATTCCTCAGACTTTTCAGATCTATAAAAAATATTATAACGTCACCGTTTCATTATCTAAAGCATATATAATATTGGATCAAGGAGAGTCAATTGAATTGGTTAAGATAAAAATATTCCACAGTTGAATCATTTAGAGCCAGTGACCTCCGGCGTAAATAGGTTATGTTGTGAACTAAATGTGTTTCAAAGAAATTCATCTTCTGTCTTATTTGGTTTTAATAAAAAATTAAATAATTGCAATATAAAAAAATATACAAAATCTGTATTTTAATGTACAAAAGAACGTAAAAAAATGCAAAAAGAAACAAAAAGCCAGGTTCCACCGAGATTTGAACTCGGATCGCTGGATTCAGAGTCCAGAGTGCTAACCATTACACCATGGAACCGGATGAAGAGCTAGTCGAAATTATATTTTATGATGTACAAGACAACAAAAATAATCATTCTTACTTTTCAAATATGAAACTAAAAATACTCACTCTATATGATTATTAATATAAGGCAAGTATACACTATAAGATTCATATAAGGATTGGTGGTAGGGGTCTTTCCAGTAGTTACCGACAGACGTGTGTTGTCCCACTCGGGAATAAAACAACTCATAGGCTGATTCTTTGACTAGACCAGGAAATACTATGTGAAGAAAGCCGGCTGAAATGATAAAATTACTAATAAAATGAAAGCTGTGCTTTATTTTAAGTTTATTTTTAAATTAAATAGAAATATTTATAGATAAATTGCACAACTCCATAAATACACTTGTGATTAGAAATAATTTAAGTGACTAAAAATGTACATTGATTGCTAAAATATGAATTAATAAATGAATAATTAAAAAAAACAGTTAAAATACTGACATTTACAACAATTAAACACAAAATACCTCCATATTGTCCGGCTTGTGGTGAGCTCAAGGAAATAAATGTATTGACGGAAACATTGGGAAATGTCTGTACAATGCCTCGTGCAAGAAGACCTCCTTGGGAATAACCTGAAAAATATAATTGTTCTATATGTAATAATGTAAAAGAATGGAAGCTTATCTCTCAAAATTAAAGACTGATTGCAAAATGGCAAAATATGGTATTGTTGAGATACTAATAATTACCAATCATATTAATTCCCCCGGGGTGTTGACTAGAAAAGTTAGCTACATCCATTCCAATCTCTATTACTTGGTGCCACATGGTTTCCAAACTCGACCAGCTTTCAAATCTGTTTACATTGTATACTATTGTGCCTGGATGTTTCTGGAATAAAAAAAAAACATGTAATATTATTCATAAAATTAATTCTACGAGTGATTAATAAATAAAATATCCCTTTATCAAAAGAGAATTATTAATGAAGATAGTATTTAAGCAATTTCTCGTTCATTTTAAATATAACGATATTAGTAAACTTATGTACCTCTTGAATTCTACGACTGATCATTTCCATACTACCACTCCCTGTCATTATCCCATGAACTAAAACCACAGGCTTATAAGCAATACTTAAACTTATTAAAGAAAGTAATCCAAAAATTCTAAGATTAGTTTCCATTATGCAGGTTTCGCACTCAGTTTTAACAAAGGATATAACCAATCTGTAAAACGTTCCTATTAAGTCGGTAATTATGTACTGGTACTTGATAATAAAATAAGTCACAAACAAGTCAATAATACTCGTACGTAATAGATATTTATTATAAAAACAATGACGAAATACAAGTCTAAAATACTGCTTCGATTCGCTATTTGTTGTCCTCGTCAGTTGTCATTTGACACGCATTCGCACAACTGGAAGGCCATTCTACTGTTTTTTTGCTCATGACATTTGAACTCTATCACGTTTAACAATGAATGTTACAAATTCTATGAATTATTACACAGAAAAATAATAACATAAATGTATGTCATATTTTTGTATACTCTATAATTCTGTAAAAAGGACAAAATAAATAAGGTTTATTTCATTGTACGTTTTTTTATTTAACATTGTAATACTATACGTCAAATCATTGACTTATTAACCTCATAGATTATTGAGCTGAGCGTAAGCGAAGCTCTTAACCTTTTGGGAGACCTTTTTTTGTGTTTAGTTGTCTCCAGAATGCGACTAGATAATTAGCTAAAAATTTTCTCATGTATGTTTGAGCCGAACGCGGATGTTATAGCGAAAACAGATTGAAAAAATGTTTAGCCATTCAAATGTTATCAAGAAAAGAAGAAAGGAAAGGGGGTCAGCTCAACACCCGTCGCGCACGGTTATCTTTAGCCTGTCTAGCCTACTAAAGTATTACAATTTTTTTTGAATATACATATATATAATTAATTCCCCATAAAGTTATAAGCTTAAAATCAAAATCATTAATATTTTATTATAAATTTTGGAAGTATGTTCATTAACATAAATAGTGCCGACGGGGGACAAACCGAGCTATCGCTCGGGGCGTCAGAGCCTTGGTGTTATCGCATTGATATCTCAGCAAAAATTGAAATATTTTACTTATTTTTTAACTATCGTTTTTGTTTTAACATATTTTTTAAAGCAATCCAAAAAAAATTGATGCAGTGATTTTTGAATTACAGCGAATATAACAATTTTACCTGAAAATAAAATTGATATTAAACGTACTTACCTTTCTCTAAGCCATAAATTGAGTGAGGCAGTTCCGTTTCCTTCAGTACAAAGCTTTTTTGACTCCAAAACAGCGTCCTTCCGATATAATCTAGCAAATGGTGGGGATGAATGATGTGCTTGCGCAAAACCACTCACTATTCACTTGTATCCCTAATTGCGGCAAAATAAATTGCCAAATGTATATCAATCGCAGGCAGAAATATAAATTGGCTTAGATTAATAATATTAGGCTTTTAATTAGCTTTTGAATTATAGTGAAAAAATAATTCTATAACTTTTTGTATTTTTTTCAAAAACCATTGGACCATTCTGTTTCAGAATCTAATTACATCTAAGGGAGATCCTAACTTTGGAAAAAAAGTAAGTAGTCTGTACAGAATATATTCGTTGAGCAATATAATGTGGACGAACCTCAAAAAAGAAAGTTTTGGGGAAAGTATAACTCGACCGGTCAGAAGGGCGGGTTTCCTGAAAATCTAACTACGGAAATCAAATCAGGGGAATCCAAAGGGATTAAAGTATAAAAAGTTTGTATACTCCAACAGAGATGTCTTCGGATTACACACACTAACACCAACATAACACTAAATATAGTAGCAAATATTTCTCCAGAGTTGACTTCAGTTGAAAACCTAAAGATAAAGAAAAGTTGTATTCTCTTATTTCGGTGTGAAACCAATAGTTTCCTTTAGGGACACCATACTGATTCTTCAAAATGGAACATTATTGTTTCTCAGGCGGTAAATTAAAATTAATGGCGCCGATTACTATATTGTCTGGTGCACCCGAATGGCTAAGGCCAACGCTGGAGAATATAGAAAAAAGCTATTGACAGTGCTATATTAAGCTACTATTTTAGTTCACAATACACCTTAAGTGTACACGTTTATTTTATAGGTAGGCCAGGTTTAAGTGATTAATAAATCATGTTAAGCCATAAGCCCATGATTCTTATGACAGATTAAAATAAGTTTTAACTGTCAAAACTCAAGTGTCACAACTTTGAATTTTATTTCTGTCATTACCACGTGTGTTTTATAATTCTTATGGCTTATTGATAATCGTCGATATCGTGTTTGTGAAATGTTTAAAATTCGCGTATAGTGCTTATTAAATATAATAGGTAGAACGTAAGTGAAATATTTTCAACCATGGCATCCACATCTTTAGTAGAACAGTTACAGAAACTATCAGTGCCGCAAGCATCACTTTATAAAGATGATAGAAGAAAAGCCTCCTTACTTTTTGACCCGAAAGAAGCGGCGCTAAAGGACCGCGACACTTTTTATGAAATAGGTTTAAGTGGTTTGAAAGAATTAATAGCATTATATGAAGGGTTCCGTGTATACGAAGACTCATTATACAGCCTAGCCTCTAAAGATTTTGAAAGAGCAGTGGAGAGTAAAGAGGTAAATCAAAATTTAGATCAGACTATTGCAAAATTCCTCTTACAATTATCCCCATATTTTTTACTCCAATCGGCCCACAAGGCATTGGAATGGTTAGTGAATCGATACCACATCCACGAGTATAATCAAGAGGCTATCATGTTGCTCATTCTACCATACCACGAAACAAAGATTTTTATAAGATTTGTCCAGCTATTACAACTAAAACCTAACTCAAGGTGGAATTGGCTCCAACCTATCCAAAAAAAAGGAATTCCCTTAACAAAGCAAGTACTTCACAATCAGTGTGTATCAAATACAGCAACCCTACAATTTATAGCTAAAACTACATCTAAATTTGTTACTGAGTTTGGAGAAAGAGCAACACAGCTGAATACTGTTTATGCTTTTTTCTGCTCAACAGCTATAGGTGCAATAAACACCGCTAAGTATGTCACCGAATCAATTATTAGTGCACTTTTGCCAACAATAGTAAAAGGATTTGATTCATCAATAACCGATTTTAGAGCATCTTCATATATCGTATTTGGATATTTATGCACAAAGGCAACACTTAAAAAGAAAACATTAAATGAATTGATTATCCGGTTGCTTACTACTGATTTTGATTTATCATATGATGCAGTGTTACTTATTAATTTGGTTTACACAAATCAAAAGCATTTAACAAGAATACCTCAAGAGGTTTTAAGCAACATCTCACTTGATGTCATGAACAATATTTGTAAACACTTAAAGAAGTTAGTAGAACTCAAAATAAACATACAGGCCTTCAGTATTGCATTTTTGTCAAGTATTTTGTATGTTATACAGAAGGATATAGAAAATTTTCATCTGTTCTGTCAATTGCCGGAAATATTTATTGATGAGGTTGATCATAGATATCAGCAGCCGGAGAAAATTGTAAGGTATGTTTTATTAAGTATTTATTTACATTGTTTGTTGTTTTTAATATATTTTATTAAACAAATAACTTATAAGGAAGTTTTAATTGTAGTTAATAATACATTTCATAAGATAATACAATCCAATTTTATACAAAATAATTATTTAAAAGAAATGTAATTGTTTCATTGTATCAATTCCAGGTGTATTCTTAGTTCAATAAACTCTTCAAAGAGTAGTGATGGAGAAGAAAGTGATGTAGAAATAATTGATGACGACGATGGTTTCTCCAACAGAATTGTAACTTGGTATTCCAAATTTCTAAAAAACATTGAAAATAAATATCCCGAAACATTTGATAGGGTTGTGAAAAAAGAAATGAGCTCGGAATCCCATATTTCTATTCAGAAACGACTCGAACTCTCAAAGGTACTGGGATTCAAACCGGCGGTGGCCCATAAGGTGGGTGGAAGTTACTTGTTTGAAAATTTAAACCATATTAATCCAGAATTGAGAGTGGAGGCCGTCAACTACATTGCAAAGGAATTCAAGTCTCTGAAAATTGAGAACAAGGATTTTGTTAAGGAATCTATCGTGAGTAGACTGAATGATGATAATGGAAATGTTGTATCGGCAGCATTAGATATCACAGACAGACACCTCAAGGAAATATTGAATGATATTGATTTAACTAATATATTTGTACACATACTCACAAAGGATTCAAAGAAATGGTCCTCAGTTATAACGAAGGCTATCATTAAATTTTGTGCCCTAGATACTTTGCCCGTAAATCATAAGATTGTGTTAGCAATTGTACCACATCTCTTTCCAAGTAGTAAAGAAACAGCGAAAGTGACTTATAGAATTATATCCTCATCTTGGGGCATAAAGTTTGGATTTAAGAGTAAATTATCGAAACTGAATGATTCTGTTAGTGACAATCAGGAAGTGTTAAATCAGACGATTTTCAATACACTATTCATCGAAAGGTCAATCAATTTTGATAATATCCTCGATAATAATCAACTAAATGAGGAAAGCACTCTTGATACTTGTATATTTGTGCTACTCAAGTCTTGTTCTCTCAATCAAGCCTCTGTCCAGGAAATTACAGATATATTGAATATATTACTAAAGTCTGTTGAAACCAGAGCCATAGTTACTAGTTCCGAAACTTCGTCATTTACTTCCGGAACGATGGCGGAATTTATTAAGCTTGCTAGGAAAGACAAAATATTATTTGAAGTTATGGTTTATATCTTCTCAAGAATAATAGAGCAGCTCAATCCCAAAAGTGTAACAAAACCTTGGTGCAATTTACTCGAAACACCGGATAGGATTCTGATAAGACGATTATTTGAAATACTCATGACCGGCTGCGGAATTCCTTCATATGGAGACCATTATGCAGAATTATTGCAAAAACTTTTTGAAAAGTTGTTTAAGGCTCCTAAAGAAAAATTCGACTTTGTGGCTAACATTGCATGCGGCCACATCCTGTACGCGGTCGATCCAAAAGATGTCATAAGTCCAGAATTACAGCTGAGAAGTTTAAAACTGATGATCAATTTTATAGCGGTTCAAAATGATGCTAAATGGATTTTAGATTCCGATGTTTTAATTTTAACCGTTCTTTTCGGCTTTAACAATTCGGTTGAATCCATACGGAGATGCGTTGTTGATCTCGTTAATAATATCTTACGAGAGGAACCCGATCCAAAGAACATTTATGTGCAGTTGCTTAAAGAGTTAATGGCTCGTACGGAAGAGCTAATACTTGATCATGAACAGCTGCCTCAAGCTTTAAAGACCATTCTCACAAACCAGTCTCCTGGTAGTAAAATTTTTAGAAAGAACTGTCTACTGAAACTTACAGGAATACTCCTTGGCGATACACCGTCCCACATAAAATCAAGCTTAGTCAAAGTATTGTCGTCTATCAATAATGCCAATACTTTCACACATATCATGCCAGCTATAAATAATTTAGAGAAGAGGATGAAACAAAATGAACTTGATAAAAAATGTACGTTTGATATTTATGAATCCAATCTTATAAGATCAGTTTATAGTCAAATAAATGTAATAACAGCAACCACATTTAACAAGGAGCAAGTCTGGAACTCCATTGACATCGGCTTAAAAGAATACAGAGAATGTATTTTAAACATAGACCAAACTTTTGTGAGTCCGTGTGTTTTGATATTAAAGGAAATAAATGAAGAGGTATTTTCAAAAGTTCCCGATGAAAAAACAAAACAACTGATTCATCTCATAACTTTTGCTGGTGCTTTTAGCAACAATCCTAACATATCGAGTGTAGCTTCGAAAGTCATGAAGAGGATACATTTACATTTCAGGGACTTTAAACCTATTCTTGATGGAATGCTAAATGCCGTGGATCCTGTTGCCAATGTGTCCAAGAAGAAAAAGACCACAGTCTCTATGCTTTCTTATCAACTTTCTGAAACTGACGAATGGCGTCTTGGTGTTACGCTGCTTGAATATATCCAAAATAAGAAAAAGATGAGCGTAAATAACTCATTTATAACATTGTTATTCCAAATACTTAACAAATGTTTGCGTTTTGAAGAGCAATCGTACGTAGAATACACAAAACAGTTGATACTGTCAGCATTATGGTATTTCTGCAAGAAATTTGTGAATGATACTGATAAGGAACAGCTTAAGGTCCTTAAGGGCGTATTTGATGTAGAGTTAGTTGTGCAGTGTATCAGAGGCACTCAAAACCCACAAACCCAACATCACGCTTTAATACTTCTCTCACACGCTGCATACATGTTGCCTGAACAAGTTCTCCATCATACCATGGAAATATTCACGTTTATGGGATCATCTGTTCTTAGACACGATGACGCATATAGCTTCCAGATTATAACGAAAATAATAGAAACTCTCATACCCATTTTGGTTAAGCTGGATAAAAGGGTTGAAGAATATTCTGAAAAAGAAATCCAACAATTGCAGAAACGTGTCGTTCCAGTGTTGCGTATATTTGCGGATGTTGTTTTGCACGTACCGGAACATAGAAGATTACCACTCTACAAGAAACTTATTGAAACTCTTGGGCCCAGTCAGTTTCTGTGGGTATTCCTTGCTCTGTTACTGGAGACTCACATTGCTCACTTTAATGACAATAAGAAAAAGGATAAGAGACCTCAGAGAACTTTGGCCGATCAAGAATCGCCAGTAAATAGGATGGACTTTGGGCAAAGTATTTTACTCGAGTTCCCACCAGAAATATGCTTAGAAAATTTTGTAAAATTAACAATGTATATGAAATCTCTACCTTTGCAAAAGGATGAAAATGCGATGGAGACAAACATGGATCCCAGTGAAATTTTCAGCATCAATGCCCATACACCAATTCAGTTAAGGCATTACAAGTATGTCATTGTCACATTTATGAATACATGTTTATCCTCTTCAAGATTCATACACCACAACTCACTAGCGGTGGACATGAAAGCAATGGAGAACTACTATAAAACATATATCGTTAACATATTGACCTTTATTCAAAGTATATCAAAGGTCGCCGATGAAAAAACAGCCAAATACTGGCGCGTCATGTTACATCACAGCTATGATTTATTGGATCACACGAATAATTTACTTTCTGCTCCGATGTTTTTATCTGTTGTACGAGGTTTATTGAAACATACCCTTCAAACTGTTCGTCGAAAATCTATGGAATTATTAAATTCGAAGATTCAGTTCAGTCCGGAAATGTTTAATGATGTTGACAAGAATTTGCTCTACTCATTGCTTCCGGTTTTGTTAGACATCGTCAAGACTATAGAAAACCGTGATACCAGTTTGGACGAAACTGCGGCTCAAGAATTGGAGCTAAATCAACAAACCGCCCTGTTGTCATTGAAACTTTTAACACGAATGTTGGCTGCAGAAAATCGTGAACCCTTCAAACCAGTTTTGGAGGCAGTGACGGATTACACGTGTGATTCCTCCATACCGGGCAATGTGATGGCCTCAATAGTTCTTTGTCTGGCTGAACTCTGCGGTAATCTGAAGGCACACGCTTTGGGAAGTCTTAGAAAGTTTATGCCTGCCTTGATTAAAGTGCTGAAGAAACAAAGAAAATCTGATACTCCAGAATTAGTCTTACTTAGTACGGTGACTGCAATTTCAAAGATCGTGGAAAGTTTACCCCTATTCTTGAGTCCGTACTTGCAGAAAATATTATACGAGTATGCAATATTGTTAGCCAAGTGGCAGGAGCGGGACCAAGAATGCAGCAAGGTTTCGGCTGTTGTAACAAAACTCGTTAATATCAAAAAGAAAATAGCGAGCTCCATTCCTCCGAGAGTTTTGATTCCGGTAGCAAACGAGACCCATCAGTTAATTTTGGAGAAAGAAAATTTCAGCGCAGTCGGTCCTGTTATGTCAGTTTTAGCAGATAGTTTTGCGAATGTTACAACTGCGGATTTCAACGCTCTACAACAAGATTTAACGACATTTTTCCTATCAGCTTTGCAATTACGCAGCGATGCGTCAAATAAAAACATCGACGCCAGCATTATAGATACTGCAGAGGATGAAGTAGTCAATGCACTGGTCAGCCTGGTCCTTAAACTGTCAGAAACTAGTTTTAGACCATTCTATTTCAAGATATACGATTGGGCAATCAGGACAAACATTGAGGGACACAAAGACAGAACTATAACTTTCTATAGGTACGTTTGTTTTTAATTCATCATGATTATCATTTTAGTACAATATTAGATATTTTAATATATTTTTTAGGTTAAGCAGCGCTATTGCAGATAAACTGAAGGGCCTGTTTGTACTATTCGCTGGACACTTCGTTAAAAATGCTTCAGATCTTTTAGATGCATGCAATAACAGCAAGACGGAAGAACTATATTTTGATTCGGAAGAAAAATGCGTTTTACTAATCAAGTTTATTATTAAGACCTTGCATATAGTGTTCTTATATGATAATCAGAGTTTCCTCAATAAAGATAGATTTGAAACACTAATGCAGCCAGTGGTGGATCAGCTCGAGAATACCGTCGGTGGGATATCGAATCTAAAGATTAGAGCCACAGAGTTGATAATTCCTTGCATAGCGCAGTTTGCTGTTGCGACTGCTGATGACTCACTGTGGAAGTTGTTGAATTATCAAATTTTGTTAAAGACTAGGCATAATGACGCAGAAATCAGGTACGTGAATTATATAGGAATGAAACGATCAGAGTGTATACAAGGACTCACACGATACTTTCCCTCCGATACCGAGTACTTTTTATGTTAATACTCTAAAACTAAATATCGAGTAGGTATCGGTGAATAGTACTTTTTAAACGCATTCTAGTCCTAATTTTATTGCTTTTTAGCCTTTTTGTTTCCTATTATGACAATATTTTGACGATTTTTAATATTTACATTCCAAATTATACAAAAAAAAGCTATTAATACGAGTAAATACCGATACCGTATCGAGTAAAAATATCGATACTTCAGTGGCATCGTTGATCCCATATATAAATAAAGTATGTAATAAAAATAAGTACATTTAATTTTTTTTCAGATTAACCGGTCTGGACTGTCTAGTAGCAATGGCGTCCCAGCTCGGTAGCAGCTGGCTCCCTCTGTTGGCGGAGAGCGTTCCCTTCCTCGCGGAGCTGCTTGAGGACGGAGACCCGCGGATAGAGGGCGCCGCCAAGAGCGCCGTCCGCACTCTGGAACAGATACTCGAGGAGCCGCTCGAGAAATACTTTTAATTCTATTATAAAAATATTGTTTTCTATACATTAAATTCTATCTATATATTCTATATAATGTACGTTTTGTTTTTATTATTATTTTTGTTTTGCCATGAAATAAGGTTTATCTTAATCTCTTCAGTTTGTCTTAAGCGTCACCTTAAAATATTTTCTCAAATTAAAACAACCAGTTTGTTTGGAATAGATTTTTAGGAGTAATTAACTATTAAAAATATAATGAATGTTAGTCTTGATATTGTTATAACTTATAATACTTAATAATAGTTAAGGTTATTGTATAGTTTTAGCGGATCTTATATGTTTTTCTATAATTTTAATATGTACAAACATATACATATTTTAAAGGAACTAGCGCCATCTGTGATTTCAAGATTTGTTTTTTCGTATATATAATAGATGGCGCTAGTTACGTCCAAATACTCCCATCTACAAATCATTATGCGTATTTTAGTAATAACGGTCAGAGGTACGTATAATGTTTCATAGATGGCGATAATTTGAAATGCGATGTTTTAAACGTGTTTCATCAAACTATTTTAAGTTTAATATTGAAGTGTCCAGTTAAAAATGTATCTGGTAATATAAGCAACGAAATATATATTAATAGGAATTGAAATTGGCTTATTTTTTATACGTTTTCAGTCTATTACCAGAATTATTTTGTACGTTATGTAAGTTACAGCCAGGGGTTATGATAAATATTTAAATGGTAAATATTAGTCTAATATATAACCTGTTTAACACATAAAAAGTAACCTGTCATTTATTTCGCAGATACAATTTACATTCATTAGTATCATGAGTATAATAATATTGTCTGTATCAATCAATTATAATTGTTAATAATTATTATCTATTTCGTCATTCACAGCACTGACTGACTCATTCACTGACAACTGACTCCGCGTGGAACGGTATTTCTCGCTTCAAAATATAAATATATTAATCTATTATCTTGTTATTTACTTACGATAACTATACTATTGCTGTAACGAATAAAACAAGATAATTATTATAAGTAGATTTAATATAAGCATCGAATAGAAAATTAATTGTGAGGTCGGGATACCTCCCGTCTGGAATAAAGTTCTTTACTTTTTTCTTCAAGTCCCAATGTAATCTGAAATGAAATCTGTATATATCAATTTTTATTTTATATTATTATTCAAGGCAAATAATTTAATGGAACGTATTATACCAGAAGGTTTCATTCAATATTATAGGAAAAATATGGACTCTGAACCAATGATTTCACTGTTGTCTCCCTGTAATTTGAATAGTAAAATAAAAAGTAAACAGCTTAATGACATGTACATTAAACAGTATATACTTATGTAATTTTATCAGTTTACTTTTCTAAATCTGCAATACACATTGGTGATGTTTCAATTTTTCAGAATCTACTCGCAATAGTAAAACAATATTCATGTGAAATCTAAAATAAATAACAAACGCGTTTTTACAAAATTTTCACGTGTCTACAATTCTGTGTAGAGGTTATATGATAAAAAGAGACAGAGACACAATGAGAGAGATACACGCACGCACACACAGCATAAGGCATTTCGGTACGTGACGATTTCAACTAAATCGCATTACCTGTAAGCCGGGTTAAAGAATTTCGTTCCGAAAATATATGTATCAAATATGCGGACTGTTACGAAGAACTATTGAACAACTACAGTCAATATGTTTAACCATAAAACAATGAATATCATAAGTTTAAATGAATTATAAAAAATACCTTTTAAGAATGTCTCTTTTCGCACTCTAAAATACTTGTATCGAAGCGTATTTATAATGATATGTAATTCCCATTTACCCCTCAGTATAAAGCGCATTCAGAACATTTAGTGAATACAGAAACTAAAGATTGCATTACAATCAAATAAAATGCACTGTCCTGAAAGCATTTGTTAATTAATTGATTTAATTTAATTAAAGTAAGTTTGGAATGACTGCGTTTTGTTATTGTAACGTGCTTTCCGTAAAATAAACCGTTCAGTTAAGCATATTTTACTAATTGATTTATTTTGGTAATATTTACATTGAGTTATTGCAATATCATTATTATTTTAAATTGTTTGTCAAGACTGACATAAAATTATTACTAGTCGTTCTGTGAACAGTAGACCTCAGTACGTTAGGGGATGAGACAATGTTTTAAGTGCCTTTTCCAAAAAGGAATAAGTATACCCATGTATGTATGTAGGTACATAACTACCGAGCGAAATTTTGCTCCACCAAATAACAACGGAGTTATTCAACTTAAAAATTTTTGATAATTCGCTATGGTCGCCATTTTGGATTATGAAATAACAAAAAAAGCACTTTAGATTTCAGCAAAGAATACTGAGACGAAATTTCAGCCCGCCAGCTGCCGCAAAGTCCGTGTGTGTGTCAATTGTGGTACGGATCAGAAATCCGCCACTTCGAAATTTGTCGCCCAAGCAAAAAAATGGTTCGACATAAAAATACGCCGATGGGATGAAAAATACGCCGGCTACGCCGGAACAAACATACTGAAATACATACGGAAAAATAGCAGAATGGGCCTATCTAGTGGAAACGTAGTCCTTCAGACAAACGCATCGCTACGCTTAGCATTCGTCTTTCGGTCAATTATTATTGGGAAAAACACAAACTTCTTTTAACTAAAATGAAAATAAACTAGAAATGATATATATTAAATTAATGTTATAAAAATTAAATTATTACAACTTTTCCCCTTTTGTCCAACTAATTATAGTCGAGTAAAGTGTAGTACAAACGGAAATAGAAATTGTCCACTGACAATGGCAAATAAATTTCAAGTTGGAGTGTTTGTATGGTTTCAAACTGAACTCTTCATAATCAGTGTTCAGTGCGCATCTGTCAACTAAAGTTATTGAATATTCTATTTGAAAGAAAGTTACATATTCTACTCGCAGAATGAGAGTTGTATTATGATATTGTATATAAAGTAAAAGTACATTTAGAGTTTGTAAACTGAAACGGTTTAGAAAGACAATTTTCTCTATTTGTTTTTGATATACTTCATTAACTTATTCCCAATACAGCTCGTGAAGAACCGTAACCTCATAAAAACATAGTTTATGACAAGTTTTACTTCCAATTCTTTCACATTCCTAGTATTTAGATTTGGAATTGAATTTGAATTGTTTACAAACAAGGCGTGAAGCGTCTGACGTATTTACAATGCAAATGGCGGATAGTGGCAGATCATGTCTAAATCTGATAAGCGTTATACTCCAGACCCTTGTGATGCAAATATAACCATTAGCACTCCGATCTAATGTTTCATTAAATTGTATTATTGCCTTGTTCTAATCTAACGCCACTACTAACTATTAATATATACGTTAAATAAGGCCCATGCTATTTATTTTTTGTGTTCTTTAGTCGTAAGTTGTTAAAATGTTCTAAGTTGTATCGTTTATTAATGTATACATCTAAATTTGGCTTGTGACGGAGCTTTCACAATTATAATTATAAATAGCATATTACATAATATTGTCTGTGAAATTCAAGTTTTATTTCTAGTGACCACTTAATAAAAGTCTTCTGTGAAATGTTGTCCAAACAAAATCAAAACTAAATCTAGGCAAATATTACTATTTATATAAAAACTATTCAAAGAATCGTTTTGTGAGAGGTTTAGAAATCAATTAACTTCTAAAATAAACTTCGTTTGAAGTAATAATAATTTTAAAATATCCATTCTAATAATAATTATTAATTATTTTTCTTTTGTGTTATTTTGTTCATGTTACCGTGAAATATATTTGAAAGTCGAGTATTATAAAGTTCAATTTGAAAATACATTCCACTATGCAAAATATAGAAGTAAAAATATAACTGTTATAGCTTTTCGAACTTTGACACAGCGGCAACCTTCTCTTTTATTTTTAAATAAACACAGCTTTTAATTTGCCTGAAAGTGGAGTTCGCAAACTAAAAACGAATACACAAAAGTATACCGATACAGAACAAACGATGGAATAAGAAGGAAAGTATAATTTCCCGTCCTTTGTCGGCTCTTCACTGCGGTGTTTATTTAGTGCTCTAAATATTTTGTAATAGTATTACTAATTTATTTCTCTCGTCCCATTTGCTTTACAGCGGTAAGTCTAATGTGAAATGACAGTTACACATGGAGTCATAAAGCTCGTAATAAAAACGACAATAAACCCACGTTTTACGATAACTTTCTCTGTTAAAGACTGCAAATTAGCTCCACTCTTACGTTACGATATAATATTAAACTTCAAATCAAGTTTTCGACAATAGAAAGGGGGTCATTTGTTTAAAAAAAAAAAATTCTTTTGTATCGATTAAATAACCTATGTATGGTATCATTATGGTATCATAAGTATAAAAATTACTAAGAATCGATTAATTACATGCCACTATCCGTGCAAAACTATGTTTAAACAGTAATTGTCATCATATTCCTTAGAAAATACATTTAAATTTGTTAAGTGAAATAATATAAGAAACTTAACATAACTTTTGTTGTAATTTGTATTAAATTCTATTGTACCTAACGCTTCTAAAAGGAGGATGCTTTTAAAGCAAGTTTAAACATTACTCCTAAAGGTTATTCTTACACATTTACATAAATAAATAAATGATGAAAATGTAAGCTTTTAAGGTAATCTTAGAGTTTGAGTAATTACAATATTGACTGATTAATATTCGACTTCGACCAAAGTAATTTCCTGACAAATGTTTATAATAAGTTATTGTGTACAATAAGTAAGTTTACTTTGGAATTTGTTTTTTATCAGAAATGGTCTCGATTCTTTAAAACAATATTGCGATTCTACTAAATAAAATGTAGTATTATATAAAAATGAACAATTTTCAAACATATAACATGTAATCGTATATTATAATATAGACTAACGTTTCCTCCAAATGCTAAAAAAAGAGAATCGTTAAATTTAGACATGTGAAAATCTGGGTGTGTAGTAATAAATGATTTAGAAGACATGTTACTAATAAATACCTCACGAATAACTAAGAAGTGATAAAAATAGACACAAAACAAAACAAAAGCTCCGCCGCGACAGCTGTTCGCTGCCGTGACCAGGATTCGAACCTGGGTTACTACGGCCACAACGTAGGGTCCTAACCACTAGACGATCACGGCTATCGGAGTAACTGAATTACTTAATGAAATTTCGGTACATTTTTCCCTTTCTTAACGATTATATTGCTCAAGAGCGGTGAAAGCGTGCCGTGTTACGGATCAATGAGTCTGAAGGAATGTAAAGAAAAGAAAAATCTATTTGATACCAATCTCTACCTAATTCTGATCAAAATATATCAAAGTTGAACACACGAGACACACACACACGTAAAATTTATTCTGCTTATTAATATTACAAAACTAATCTACAACACACGAAGCCTTACTTTTAATATATTCTATTGGCATCAAGGTTTAATGACAACATTTGAACAAAACAATTTGGTTCCCGAAACAATAACCTAGATTAATAAAAGGTTTGCAAAACAAAATCTGAATACATTACGATAAATTTTTGGTGTAAAAAGCTTTAATATCGTAGTGTGTCATAATATTTAATATTTCACATATATTGAGGGCAGTTATTGGTAAATACCTATAGTGTTGTTCTCAAAGACTTTCTACTTTTGAGATCGCGCACAAACCTAATATCTTTTATACTATATAATAATCAAACATATACCTACTTAGGATTATTTTAATAAGTCCAGTTAGTAATGTAACAACAAATATCACAAATAAATTGGTTACGTTTGAATTACGCAATTTCATAAGTCATTTTGGTGACGAGAAGTCAGGCTTAGTAATTAGGAAATTGAACCAATCAAAATCATTTCATTCCGCGTTATTCCTTCGATAGTTACATTTTCAGTAATCATGTTTTAATTAAAACTTCATGATGGTATTAATTAGTGTGTTCTGTGAACTATGACCAGTCTCTCCGGTTTGTTTTGTTAGTGATTATGGTATTGAGTATATCTGAATAACGATGTTTATTAATATCAAGTGCAATATAATTTATTAATCACATAATGAAATATTAACTATATACTACTAAATATACTTCTGTTATAAATATTAAAGTCAGTTTGTTACGCTTGTATGGATAAATCACTATGAGTTAGGAGGTAGTGTAAGTGGAGATTATAGCGGGAGAGTACGTGATAGTGAGATTGTCGTCAGCTACAGGGGATGTTTGTGTGTGCGTGTGTGTGTGTGTGTGTGTGTTTATCGTTTATCTACTACCAAATCAATCGAGGGCAGTTGTTATTGCATTTACAAAAAACAATAGAGCTGCGTTTAAATCATAAACTGTATTATCACATATTACAATAACACTATTAACAATATAAAGCTCCAATATATGGATTAAATATATGAATTTATAAATATTCCATTATTTGGTTGAAGGCTGATAATTTGATTCAATTACACATGGATGGACTTTTATTTATTTATTTAATAAGAAGCCACAATTAAAAAGCATAATTTTACAACACGTAGGTTGATAGATTACCATGTTAGATAAGTATGTACCAATGAAAGGCTAACTTAACATGGACTTATAGGATGGTTGTTCACTAATTAGTCACCCATTATTATATAAACATTATATAATAATGGGTGACTTTAATACTAATCTCCTAAAATCTTCCTCGCGATCCCTTAGACTTCGATCTATCATTGAGTCAGTTAATCTCTCAATTCTCCCATTGAAGGCAACTCATCACAATTTAGACAGTGATGATTCATGGATAGATCTCATAATTACTGGAGTCCCTGAATTATCACAAAAATTTGGACAGTTATCTGCTCCTGGCTTTTCGAGACACGACCTTATTTACTTGTCATACAAATTAAAACCCCCAAAACAGAAGCCTAAAATCTTGGAAATTAGAAATTTGTCACAAATAAACCTAGATAATTTAATGCGGGATGCTTACAATCTTGATTTCTCGGTAATAAATGCAGCGTCGAAAGTTGAAGACAAAATTCATTATCTTAACACTACTATTTTAACATTGTATGACACTCACGCACCAGTTCATCAAGTTAAATTAAAGCGGCCTGCAGCGCCGTGGATGACTGCCTCTATTCGGGCTGCTATGATTAAACGGGATCGTTTATTTAGAGCGTTCAAAAAAGACCGCAATGCACAGAATTGGTCAATATACAAGCGTGCGAGGAATCGGTGCAATCAAGTGATACGAATAGCTAAACGCCGATACATACATGGCAGTATAAGCAATTCTTCATCTTCCGATACATGGAAGTTTCTAAATTCTATTGGTGTTTGCACGTCACCTTCCGTTAATCCTTGCTCCCCTCTGGCATTAGATGAAATTAACAGTTATTTTGTCTCTATTCCTCAATTAGATCATACAATCCTATCTCAAACACTTGCTTGCATTTCATCAATGCAGAGTCCTGATATCCCATCTTTTTATTTCACGGCTGTACCACAGGATGAAATTAAAACAACCATTTTCTCTATAAAATCTAAGGCAATGGGCTGTGACGATATTAGCAGATCTATAATTCTTAATATTTTGGATCTTCTTTTACCTTTAATATCTCACATTGTTAACTTTTCCTTAATATCTGGTGAATATCCTAATATTTGGAAAAAAGCTTTGGTGCGTCCGTTACCAAAAATTCCTCAACCTACTCTCCCAAATCACTACAGACCCATCTCCATATTGCCATTCCTTTCAAAAGTTCTAGAAGCCTGTGTTTTTAAGCAAATATCTTCTCATATTTTCAAGTACAACCTACTGAGTATTTACCAGTCTGGGTTTCGTCCAGGTCACAGCACCAATACCGCTCTTATAAAGGTAACAGATGATATACGACTTGGTATGGACAAAAAGCTATTAACAGTGTTGGTGCTTGTTGACTTTTCAAATGCTTTCAACACAGTTAACCACGAAATCCTCCTTGCCATTTTATCTTTACTCAAGTTCAGCCCATCTGCAGTTAAATGGTTCTCATCTTATCTTCGTGGCCGCCAACAGTCAGTTTGCATGGGTGGCTCATCCTCCATATGGGCCAACATAGAAACTGGTGTGCCACAAGGCGGTATTCTTTCTCCTATTTTATTTTTTTTATTTATTGATACATTACTTCCCAACTTCGACTGTTCGTATCACTTATACGCTGATGACCTTCAGCTCTATGTGCAGACTGGGATAAATGAACTTTCAAATGCAATTGTTACCATTAATCGCAACTTAAATCAATTGAGTTTATGGTCCTCCAGATTTGGTGTTTCTGTTAATCCTAAAAAATGTATAGCTATAGTCATTGGAAGCTCAAGATTGCTGGTCAGAACGGATTTTGACAGCATGCCTGCCATCACATATAATGGCAATGTCATACCACTATCTAAGACCGTAAAAAACCTGGGGTTGTGCATTGACTGTAAAATGGATTGGCGCCAGCAGATTAACGAAATATGCCGCAAAGTCACTGCCGCATTACAGTCCTTATATCGGACTAAACATTTCCTCCCTATTAAGACGAAAATAATGCTAATCAACTCTCTTATATTGCCCCTTATTGATTACGCAGATGTCTCCTATCCAGACCTAAACAATGATCCTCTCAACAAGTTAGAGCGCCTCCTTAACAACTGTCTCCGCTACATCTTCGGCTTACGTAAGTATGATCATGTTTCTCAATTTCGCACTAAACTTAAATGGCTCACTATTCGACAGAGGCGTAGCTCTAGAATACTTAATCTCCTCTATTCAATCTTAAATGATCCAAATGCGCCTTCATACCTAAAGAAGGAATTCCAATATCTTCACGCAACTCATAACAAAATGCTTCGATCATCTTCCAACCTTAAAATCTCCATTCTACCCCATAAAACTGATTTTGTTCAAAAGTCTTTCAGAGTTCAAGCTTCTATCCTTTGGAACAATCTCCCTGAAAATATAAGGAGGGCACCTACCAAAAGGTCGTTTAAAAATCTTATTCGCAACTACTTCCTAGAATCTTCCTAATACACATTTCATTCAGATATATATGCTATTTATTATATGTAAGTATATTTAATTAGACATTATATGTGTTTATAATTTTTCTATATATATATATAATTTATATATATATTATAGTTTATTTATTATTATTTTATTATTATTATTATTTTTATTTTTATTTTTATTATTATTACATATTATATATATATATTTTTTTATTTTTTTTTTATTTCACTTAGTACTAGTTTTATTTTGAATTTTACTTTTGTTACGCCTACCGCAATTTCTCACCATCCACAAAGGTTAGCTGGTAGAGAATGCCAACAGTCATTAAGGTCGCCTTTTGTAATATTCAATAAAGGGTAAATAAATAAATAAATCTTTAAATGTACATTTAAGTCAGTAAGTGAACGCTATAGATTTAAGTTGCAGAACTTATAATCAAAATGTATACTATGACCACTAAAAAAAAAGAAACCAAAATGATTGTATGAGATTATTATTTTTGTTAAAATATAACATTTACTTTTGAACCGATCTTGTTCTGTCTTAACCGGTGTTGATTATTGAAATGTTTTGTAATTTTTATCTTAAAGGTCTTTAGAAGAATCATTAAATATATCAATATTCGCATTCTTAGGGATACTGTTACTGGAATGGCTGGTTTTGATAATCCTATTTAGTGGCGCATTTAAACCTAAATTAGCTTTAGAGAACCTATTTTTCAAAATTGGCAAATTTGAAATCCTTGCCTTTGGTTTACATACAGCTAGATTAATGTCGTGAAGTATTCCATGACAGTCAATTTCTCTCTTCATTATTATGTGCAAAAATCACAGGTCGGCAATATCGCTTCGATTTGAGAACGAGGGCATTTATTAATGTTTTGCGAGTTGTAATTATTTAATTAAGTACATTATCTTTAAATGCTAAAAACTTCAACATTTTATTTTGTATTCTTTCCATTTTGACTTTATGTACTTCATAAAAGGGATTTCAACCAATTGAGAGTTTACTTCTTATCAGTAAATTAAATAATATTAATTTATTATTAGATTTTTTTAATTCCCGTGCATTTGATTAGTCGTAGTATTTTCAATGACGACGATATAACAGCGCCAACATGTGGAATAAAACTTAAAGTTGAATCGATTGCCATTCCTGAATCGGGTATTAAAATACCCGATTCAGGAATGGCAATCGATTTACGTTTTGAAAGCAGATGATTATTAATGTGGTACTTAAACTTGAGATAATTTAACCTCATATGATTTTTTGTATACCAAATTTCAAACCTATTTAAATCATGTTATAAAAGAAACAAATCCGTAACACTATTTGCAATTTTATATATTTTTAAAACATTAATATAAAACTGAGACTTGTTATGATGAAAACATTTTATGGCATCATTTATAAATATAATGAACAATATGGGGCCTACCTTGAAGCCTTGCGGTACACTAGGCGTACAAAAAAAAATGATTTTGCAAATAATTTTAATAAATAAATTAATTCTCTATTAATTTAAGTGATTTCCCACCAATTCCACAACTAAAAAGCTTGTCAATTAAAACTGTATAATCCACCACACCAAAAGATTTAGTCAAATCAGTATATATAGAATCAACTGTAAGTTACGGTCAAATGATTTAGATATATTATCAACAAATAGTACAAGATTAGTTATGGTTCTTTCCATTAATATATCATCTTTAAACAACAAGGTATCTTTTGTTTATGAACAGGTGTTGTTCAACAAAAGTTAAAACTTACTTACTTACTTAGCTTCACGCCATATCCCTTGCGGGGTAGCCAGAGATGATGGAGCGCCAAACGCTACGATCCCTGCATACCTCTTCCGCCTCAACCACAGACATTAACCTCTTCATACATGCCCTCCGGAGGGTCCTCCTGCTTTTACGTGACCTTCCTCCAGTATCGTAGCTACTGATTTTTCGAAGGTCACTCGAGGCTTCCCCCTGTCTCTCTTACCACTTACTTTTCCTTTATAAATCTTTTTTACCATTCTTTCATCACTCATTCGTTCGACGTGCCCAAACCACCTGAGCACGTTCTTCTTCGTTCTCACAGTGTCTGACTCCGCATATTCGGCGAAGAGATCGCATCTCCACAGCATTCATCTTTCTTACATTCTTCTTCTGTGTTACCCACGTTTGGCTGCCGTATAACAGCGTCGGTAGCAATACTGCATTGTGTACAGCCAAACCTGCAGCTATGCTGACGTTTCGTCGTCTCAACAATGCTAAACATACTTCCCAAATATACCACTTCATTCACTTGTTCTATTATCTTACCAATCATGTTGATTTTACATTCTGTTCTTTCTTCATTTCTTTCAAATATCCTATCATATCAGAACCAATACTAAATATCAGAACCTTCGTCTTATCTGCATTCAGGTTTAGACCATTATTTTCAAACCCATCTTTCAGTGTGGTGACCAATGCCTGCAAATCGCATTCTGATGATGCAATGAGCACTGCCTCATCTGCTGCTATTTGATTATATTGCATATTTTTTAAAACTATATTTTATTATTAATGTATATAATTATTATGTTAGATCTTATGAATATCTAAACATTGACTAATAGTAAAGAGAAAAGAATAATACAGTTTGTTGAATAATAAAGAAATGGTTGAGGAAAATGAGAAAAAAGAACCAAAGTATGATCGTAACGAAATTCGTGAGTTCATTACCGTTATAGGCTTTGTTGAACTTCAAAGTTAAACGTCTTGTTAACGACTTTTATATTGTAATTGCTTCATTTAACGATCCAATGATCACCGTCCTATATTTAAATAGATGGATTTAGATGTTTTATATTCAAATGTAAATAAATAATACATTAAGGATCAAAATTTGAAAACATGAACACAAAGAAAAGTAATGATAAACGTGAACATTGGGATAAAAGTTGTTAATATTATACCTTTGCTTTTAAATAAATATACAGACAGTTCTTTGACAACTTTTGGGACACAAACTTCGAAATATCAAAGAAATTAAACAATCACAATTTATATTATCTACTATATTTATTTATTGTATGTATTTTGTAAATGTCAAGTCTCTTCTAATAATAAAGCTAATAATTAAATATAACAACTTCTATGTAACATCATTGTTAATATTTACACTATTTGTAATCTAAGAGTTACTCTCCAATGTTTTAGTTTTCAATGCCAGCAGTTCAAGATGGTTCATAATTATAACATCTATATTATATATATATACTTACTTTAAATTTAACGAGACATAAAATATCGATCTAATACAAATTATACATAGCTCTAATGAATGCAACTTTTTATCTAAAGGTAACTTGATTACTGGTTGTTTTGTTATAAGAATATAAATTATAATTGTGAAATATAAATTCAATAAAAAGTTCTGATTATTATAAATTATAAACAATATAAATATAATATTAACACATGAAAAAATTAACCTTTGCATTTATTTTAGTTTTGTATTGTTAATAATTAAACTTGAAACTTCAGATACGTTATTAAGTGATGTTTCGGTTAACCGACTAATCTAGTAGTTTGCAATTATTATATCATTATAAATAATAAAATAAAAAAATCATATTGCATAAGAAATATGTTTTATTTACCGGGCTAGCTCAGCCGAGCTGAATGCGAACGGAACCTTAATAAAGCTCGCTCACTGATATTACTTCAATGTTTTTTTATTTATGCTCGTGCTGGTTCTACATTCAAGGATTATATTAAAGACTAACTTTTGCCCGCTGCTTTGCCCGCTCTGTACACTTAGTAATCTTTATAAAAACTGATTGTATTCTAAGTTAAATTAAATAAATTCGTATTGTAGATTGTAAGTGATATCTGATCATACAGGAACTCGGAGAGATATATATGAGAAAATATATATAGAACGACTCTCACACTATAACACTATAGGAACAATGCTGCTTTATATTAAATAACATATCTAATTAAATATTACTTCATTCCATTATCGTTTCATTCGTTGTTAATCGGCTCCGTTTAATTTTATTTTAATTAAAACTTCTTAATTGCTTTTATTATTTAATTTAAACTACACATTTTATGAAAAAAAAAAACATTTTCATTTCTCATTTTTTTTATGTCAAGGTAAAATATCAAATGTCAAGGTCATAAAAGGTAAAACTCACAAAAGGTAGAAAATATTAGCTCTTTACAGGTTACAAACAGACTTTTGTTCCCGTTACAGTGTCGTAAAATTTTATGAAAATGGTTTCAATAACACTTGAAATAAATGTTTTTTTATCTCCGAAATTGAAACGTTAAATAATTGAAATAATTAATAAATGATGTAACTTCGCTCAATCCATTAGAACATACTTTATGATTACATTTCATTCAAATGAACAAATGGTAAGTACTACCATGTCTTAAATGACGCACATGGAGGATACTCTACGAGTTCTTTGTTCTTAATTAAGTCTTGTAACTTATTGCAACTGTAATGTTCTACGCATTCCAACGTTATTAGTGAAATATTCACGTTATTACTTGGTCTTGAAAGGTATTTAGTTAATTTTTTTTTTTTTTTTTTTATGTAAGAGGAGGGCAAACGAGCTGGCGGGTCACGGATGGACGTGATCACCGCCGCCCATGAACTCTTGCAAGATCCGAGGATTTACAAGAGTGTTGCCGGCCTTGTAGGTAGGAATAAACGCCTTTTTTGAAGGTACCCATGTCGTACCGATCTGGATATACCGCCGATGGGAGTTCGTTCCACATTCGAGTGGTACGTGGAAAAAATGTCCTTGAGAACCGCACAGTGGAGGATCGCCACGCATCCAGGTGGTAAGGATGGTATTGGAGGCGATGGCGCGCTGTGCGGTGAGGAAATTCGGCGGCAGGCATCAGATCGAATAGTTCTTCGGAACACTCCCCGTTGTAAATGCGGTAGAAGACGCACAAAGAAGCCACGTCTCTACGCAGTGCCAAAGAGTTCAGCCGTTCGCAGAACACCGGGTCCCCGACAATTCGAACGGCTCTCCGTTGTACGCGGTCAAATGGTAGAAGCTGATATTGGGGTGATCCGGACCAGAGATGAGAACAGTACTCCATGTGTGGCCGGACCTGCGCCTTATAGAGCGCAAGTCTTTGGCCAGGTTTGAAGTACTGCCTCGCTCTATTGATCACTCCCAATTTCATCGAGGCCAACTTGGCCTTGCTCTCCAGATGACCACGAAACTGACAGTCGCTCGAAATGTCGAGACCCAGTATTCTGATACTTGGCGAGGCAATGAGTGCTCTCAAAGAGCGGTGATACGACAAATGGGGTTTTCTTAGTGGTGAACGCGCAAACCTGTATCTTTAGGGGATTGAACTGAACGTGGTTCAGTTCACCCAACTCAGAGACCATCCCCAGGGAGGTCTCTATTGAAGACACAAGTTTCTTTCGGCAGTCGTCGACGTTTTCCCGAGTGAGACCTGCACGGCCGGAATATACCGCATCCCCAGTACTGTCATCCGCATAACAATGTATGTTGGAGATATCCAACATATCATTGATGTGCAGGAGGAACAGAGTTGGGGATAGCACGCAGCCTTGGGGTACACCAGCGTTCACGGGCTTGGGGTCCGAGCAAAAACCGTCGAGAACAACCTGTATGCTCCGCCCAGTGAGGAAGCTGGTGATCCACTTGCATAAACTCTCGGGAAGCCCATAGGAAGGTAGCTTCGAAAGAAGCCCCTTGTGCCATACGCGATCGAAGGCTTTCGCCATTTCCAGACTAACTGCTAGACCCTCTCCCTTGCTTTCAATAACAGCTGCCCAACGGTGTGTAAGATACAACAGAAGATCACCAGCCGATCGACCATGGCGAAAGCCATATTGCCGGTCATTGACCAACTGGTGATCCTCGAGGTAGGTTAGGAGCTGTTTATTGATAATGCTCTCCATTACTTTGGAGAGCAGAGAGGTAATGGCGATAGGTCTTTAGTTAGCTGCGTCCGAGCTATCACCTTTTTTAGGGATCGGATGGACAAGGGCACGCTTTCATGTGACCGGGACTACGCCTTTAAGGTAGGAGTACCGAAATAAACGCGTTAGCACTGGAGTCAACTCAGGAGCACACGTTCGTAGCACCAATGGAGAAATGCCATCCGGCCCACTCGACTTATGAACGTCCAAGGAAAATAGAGACTGCTTAATAGTTTTCTGCCGAAAAACTATTTCCGGCATTGAGCTCTGACACCGCGGAATGATAGGCGGTGTCTTCCCCTGGTCGTCCAAAGTAGAGTTGGAGGCGAAAAGAGTGCCCAAGAGATCGGCTTTCTCTTTTGCCGTGTGGGCCAGAGAGTCATTCCCCATGTGCAACGGCGGTAGGGACGGCTGGCTAAAGTTTCTCAGAGTGGCCTTTGAAAGTGCCCAGAATTTGCGCGTGCCAGGCGGGTACTTTGCCAGCTGATCCCCAATTTTGACGACATGCTTGAACTTTGCTCTACCGATTTGCCGTTTGAAGAATCTGGAGGCACGATTATTTTTCCTCTTCAGAACTCTAGAGTTCGGATCCTTAGTGACTAACGCATTGACCCAAGCTTGATAAGCCTGCCGTTTGCCAGCTGCTGCAGCCTTGACAGACGCATCAAACCAAGGCCGCGATCTGCCACCAAGTGGTACCACAAAGCTTGGTACAAATAGTTCCATGCCCTGTAGTATCACATCAGCTACAGCCGCAGCGCAGTCACTAGGATCATCGGAAGGGAAACAAATCGGCCCCCATGGGTAGGATGCAAAAAAGGACCGCATTCCATCCCAATCCGCTGACTTGTAGTGCCAACCGCGTCGAGTCGCAGGTGTTGTGCGAGCCGACCGTTGAATGGGCACTACACTCCGTACCAGACAGTGATCAGAGGAACCTAAGGGAGCCTCGACAGTGATCTGGTACTTTTCTGGATGTGTAGTCAGCAGAAGATCCAACAAAGAGGGCGTGTGGCTGTCCACGTCCGGTAGACGAGTGTGCGTCTTTACCAGCTGGGACAGACCATTTGCCAGAGCAAAGTCAAACACAGATCTCCCCGCGTAGTCGGTGGCACGTGACTCTAGCCAGCCGGCATGGTGCGCATGAAAGTTCTCTAGGACTACGACTTCGGCGGAGGGAGTCTGTGAAAGCAGATCGTCAATCTTCGCCTGAACATGGCCCAAGAGTTGATCCGTTTCTGCATTAAATGGAAGTATCATGATATAAAAATCGCATAACCGTACTAATGAAATTACATAAACTACATACGTTATAACATAATATCATGTAATATTCATGATGCTTTATTAGTATTAAAGCTAAATTGTAAAGTACGGTATTGGTTAGACCTCGAAGAATTCGGTCTGCCCATTCAAGTGTACCCGACTTTCGAATTTTAGAAAAATTTCTTCACAATAGGTCTTCTTATGACCCCCTGAGTCCGAAATTACCATTGGTCAAAAAGTTTATATATATGCGAGCGTGCGTCCAGATTCGACTTTTGTCAGCAGGATAGCGGCCGCAGTTTCGCTCGGATCGCTTTCAAACTTTGCACAAAAATCAACCATCTAAAAATGAAGGTCAAATTTGTTAACCAGAGAAATCCGGTCACGGGGGGCGCTAGTGCCTCACTTTTTCTGATTTCAGTTTTTCGACCATAACCTTTTCCCTATGCAAAGTAGAGCAATCGCGTTCATATTATATGATGTATTCGATGAATACCAATAACTAATGTAGATAAACCGAAAACCTAACTTCCATAACTTAGCGGTGGGGGTAAAAAAAACGAAAATTTTTGGAAAAAAAATCATAACTTTTTTCTGGTAAACATTCTTATATCACAAGTATTTTTAATAGAAAGGTTATTTTTTACTCTAAATTGAGGTACCAAAAGTTTTTCCGTAAAAGGTATCGTTTCCGAGAAAAAAAATAAAAACCGCTTTTAGCTTGAAAATTTAAAGTAGGTAAAACCACGGCAACTTTTTTCTGATAAACACTCCCTCCTCGCAAATATTTTTAATAGAAAGGTTATTTTTTACTCTAAATTTAAGGCAACGCACTAGGTACTCCTTTGACTAAGCCAAATAAAATTGTCACATTTTATTCTCGCAAGGGGTGTTATTCTTAGGTAGTGAGTTATATTTTAAACGAGTAACACCCGAGGTCTACCCACGCCTGTACACTTTACACTTATTAAAATGTATCTTATAAAGATTTTCATCTTTTGTCCTTCTGAATTTGGATTTACAGATTACAAGGTTTTGGACCTTAATCACTAACGAATCTTAAAGTGCATCAAGGAACCATATACTGTTTCTTTAACAATATCATCAGTTATTGTTGTATTGCGCTCGTTCATGGAGTGCACAGAGCGAGCGAGGTTCAATGATAATATGTAGTTAAAGGAATATATAATAAATTGAAACGTTACCTCGTCCTAAGATGTTTTAAGTAAGAGGAAGTTATGAACAGACAAGTATTTTGCATTTTATTATTTATTAGTGGCCAGTGTCAGCGATATTGCAACTCCATTACGCCTTACTTTCTCTGCGCTTGAGTAACAAATTCGCAAAGTGAGAAGCCGGAGGAGTACCGAAATTTTATTAAATTGTTCATAAGCTCCGATAGCCGTGATCGTCTAGTGGTTAGGACCCTACGTTGTGGCCGTAGTAACCCAGGTTCGAATCCTGGTCACGGCAGCGAACAGCTGTCGCGGCGGCGACATTTTGTTTTATTTTTTATTTTAATGAAAATATTTATAGGCAATGTTTTTTTTATATGTCATTTTTTCCTTACATTATGGACTATACTTTTACGTAGCCCGTGATTATATTAAAACTATCAAACGTCTGATTACTTTGAAAGTTTTCAAGAAAGTAAAATAATTGTTTCCACCTACCCTGCTTAAACTCTTTTATCATATGAATTGACATATAAATATTTGTTAATGTTGATAGTGATATTAAATAAATAAATTTAATTGATTCATTATGTTTGTACAGACAGGCAAATTATTTATATTTGTATAATTTGATAAGCGCCTCCCATTTTACAAATGAGGTATTTTTAATAACATTTACTCGATGTGTTTATTTTCAAGCTGGTGATCCATTATTTACAAGTCAAATTAAAAACTTATTGGAAATAATATATTTTCTATAAAATGTATCAAATTTCAAATCTGAAATATATATTCGCCAACAGAGCGCGATAACAGGAATCAAGTTCGAACTTTTTGACGCAAATTAATGGCTAAATTATTTTTGTGGCTTTGAATATTACGAAAAATATATAGGTTTATAAGAGAAGTCCGTGTATCATGCCAACAACTGTTCCCAACAGGAATCGAATCCAATATCTTTGGGTTAGTAGTCAGGATAACCACCATATCCAACCGCTATTGTGGTTATAAAATTAACTAATAAAATAATTTTTCCTCGTTAAATTGTTAAATTAAATCATGATATTTTACAAATGAAGGGTAAACCAACTTAAATACAGCAAACCTTCTTCCAATTTATCATAACTAACTATCTCTAAATCAAATAATAATATAATAAATAATAATTGTTTTCAACAACACAAACTATAAAAGTTATTATTTTGTATTTCAATGTAATTGAAGTCAATTTCCTGAAGAACAACCCGGAGTTATCATCACGACCAGAGAGTTGAGATGAATTACTTCTAACTTCGCAGTCAACATCAATTCATTTTTAACTACTTTAAAATATTCAGATCAAGAACATATGTTTATTTATTTCAGCAATTATTAGATAAGTAATGCAAAAATATCGACAATGTATAATATGTTAGTACAAACACTGTACAGACAACACAACAGTAGGATGATTTCCATGAATATAAAACAGAACCAGTGTTCATTGTTTCCTTCTTAATTTTATTAAACGTATTTTTTTCGTAATAACTGTCATTGAAGTCCAGTAAACTGTAATATCAACAGGTGTTGAATATTTTCGCAACACAATTGTTTTGTTTTTCTCAATATTTTTAATCTGAACAACGTACTTCGCTATTGTTCGATATTTACGAACGAAATTTCATATTGCTAAAATAACAACGCATGAGGAGTAATCATTTGTATCAATAATTATGTATATGTGTACTCAAATCGTAAATATATAATTCAAAATATGTTAATTGGATTGTTATGTTTATATAACACGCTAACATATAAATATGTCCAGAGCATTGTACGACCCGTACCACCCACCCACTCACCGGTTCACTAAACAACTAGTACTAGAAATGGGATTCAATCATAATAAGAGGGCACAATATTCAAAAATTATATTAACATAACATCTTACTGATGCTTTGTTTGAAGTCGGCTTTAGGATAAGATCAGAATATTTACGTCTTTGTACGTTCAGATAATATATAGAGAGCGTTGCAAATTATATGCTTACATTTTATTTTAGTGTCTCTATAGTAATATTTTAAAATAAATACTTTTTATATACTACACGAAAAATTGCAATGTTATTAAACAATATATTTGTAAATCATAAGTAAATGTGACAACCCTGACAGTGTGTATGATGATGAGAGCAATTTATTTTATACATATAACAAGTAGGTATAAGAAGCAATCAAGCAAAGTGAAAACTAATAAAACTAAAAATAAGGTTAGACCATTGGAACGTTTAGATGGCACTGCATCTAGACTCTCAAGAAACTTCTTTGCCGGGGACGAGTTTTTTAGTTTATTATGAATATGAAGCTGTTTGACAGCTCTTACCATCTGATTGCAGTGATTACTAACAACTTTGTAATTGCACCAGTTGGGTTCGTTTCGATTCACTTTAAATTTATGGATAGCCTGATCCCGTCTCTGCATGGCGGCTTGCACAGTATCAGTAAGCCATAAATCAAGTGGATATTTTATCTTGACAGTTTTTATTATCAATCTATTACTAGAAATATTTAGGTCAGTAAGTGATGTAACTGACTGCACGGAGTATGAAAAGATATTTAAAAAAAAATATTAGTAAAACATATAATCTGTCTATTACATTTAATCTATTAAAAAACCATTTGCCTATCGTAATTTTATAGAGATACTATTTACACTAATTAATTACATTCTAATATTGTCATTCTAATTAATTAGTGCGTCGTTTATTGCAGTTTTGGTTTCAACTGTATGTGTTTATTTGTTAATGTTAGACAACTCCTATTACTTAGTGTAAAGTATATACATTTAGTGCTTTTATAATCAAATCATGTGCGCAGTTTTAAAAGAATTTGTTAATTAATTGATTTAATTTGATTAAAGTAAGTTTGCAATGTCTGTCTGTTTTTTGTTATTTGTAAACCGCTTTCTGAAACATAAAACCTTTCTGTTAAGGATATTTTATTAATTGATTTATTTTGCTAATATTTCCGTTTAGTTTTTGCTATGCTATTTTGAATTTTTTGTCAACACACTGACACTCAACATAGGATTATTTTTAAGGAGAACAGAAAATGTACTTTGTACTAAAATTAAAATAAATAAGAATCATATTACAACAGTTCCTCTTGTGTTTTATCGTACTAATTAAAATCGAGGAAAGCGCAGTGCTGACGGAAACAGAATACGTCCACTGACCAATGACAATCTAATTTAGTTCATAGTTTTTGTGCGGTTTCTCATTAACTTTTCATATTCAGTGTTTCATTACAAATTTGTCAACTAAAGTTAATAAAAGTTAGTCAATTCTAGATGAAAAAATAATAATTATATAGTTTGCTCGCAGAATGTAAGTGTGAAATTGTACATAAATATGATTTAGAACGACCGGTGTGTCAATATTTGTTTTTAATATATTAGTAACTTACTCCCTATATAACTTGAGTAGAATAGTAACCTTAAGTTATGACGAGTTTTGTTTCCATATTGTTTTACATTTTTATTCCAAGTGTTTAGATTTACACTTGAATTTGAATTGTTTACAAATAAGGCGTGAAGCGTCTGACGTATTTACAATGCAAATGGCGGATAGTGGCAGATCATGTCTCAATCTGATAGCGTTATACTCCAGACCCTTGTGATGCAAATATAACCATTTGCACTGAGGTCTAATGTTTCATTAAATTGTGTTATTAGCTTGTTCTAATCTAACGCTACTACTAACTATTAATATACTCGTATAAGTTAAATAAGGCTTATGCTATATATTTTTTGTTTTTGTTAGTTGTAAGGTGTTAAAATGTTCGAAGTTGTATAGTTTATTAAAGTATACATCTAAATGTGGTTTGTGACGGAACTTTCACAATTATAATTGTTAATAGGTTATTACGTAATATTATCTAAAAAATTAAAGTTTCTATTTTTATATATCTTGTAACTACCTATTAATTAAATATTATTTCTATTTATGCACAAACATTTCAAAAGTAGTTTCGTGAGAGGCTTAAAAATAAATTATTTTCTAAAATAAACTTTGTTTGAAGTAACATTAATTTTGAAATATTCATTCTAATAATATTACTGAATTAATTTTATTTTGTGTTATTTTGTTCATGTTACCATGAAATATATTTGGACGTCGAGTATTATAGATATCATTTTGAAAATACATTCATAAACTATAGAGATATAGAAGTAAAAATATAACTGTTATAGCCTTTCGAACTTTGAAATAACGAGAACCTTCTCTTTTATTTTTAAATGAACATAGCTTTTAATTTGCACGAAAACGTAGATTGGAACCGAAAAACGAATACACTAAAGTATACCGATACAGAACAAAGGATGGAATAAGGAGAGTATAATTTCACGTCCTTCGTTGGCTCTTCACTGCAGTATTGCTTCAGAGCTCTAAATATTTTGTAATAATTAGTACAAGTACCTAATGAAAATATCTTATTTCCGTAGTCCGCCCGAACACCGTACACCGGAATGAACTTGTATTAGTCTTAATCTACTAATATCACTGTATTCTTAAGAAATTATATTAGGAATCATGATTTTCAAACACAAATTCGTATTATTATAAGTTATTTAATGCCCGTGACAATAGAGCCATTACTACTCTATTTGAACGCCTCTGTTCACTTCGTGCGTTGACAGCGGGGACTCATACAATATCGCAGAAGTAAATTATATTATTGTAAGAATAAATAGAAATTGTGTATCTGATGTATTGTAATATGATATTAAGAATAACCCCTTTTTTCCCAGCAGTAGCAGTTTTAAAAGAGCTAAACTCTTGAAGGGTCCAAGTAATATTCTACAGCGTTTTTTATATTTTTGGCGGGCAATTGATCGACATTTTTAATACATTAGTTGTTTTAAAATGTTCCTTGTTCAGAGTTACAATCAAGAAAAAAAAATATTTTGAATTCAAATTCAGTGTTTATATATGATTAAAATTAAATAATTAATTAAATTAGTAAATAATTTATAATTAAATGATGATAAATTAGTAAAATTAACCAAATCTTGTTATTGAAATTTGAGAATGTAATATAGAACAGAACGGCCATTAGTCAAGTCCACTTAATTAGCAATACCAGAAGAAGAATATTTAGAATTTAAGCCCAATGAAATTTCCTATTTTTATTTATCTTATAAGATTTTGTTAACAAAAGAATAATATTATATAAAACTATGATATTATTAAAAACAACAAAAACAAATTGCAATTGTATTAAGTTAAAGCAGATAAATAACTTCCATTTTACAGCGGTCTAAGTCTAAGTCTAATCTGAAATGACAGTTACACATCGAGTCATAAAGCTCGTAATAAAAACGATTATAAACCCACGTTTTACGATAACTTTCTCTGTTAAAGACTGCAAATTAGCTCCACTCTTACGTTACGATATAATATTAAACTTCAAATCAAGTTTTCGATAAAAGATAGGGGCTGATTTATTTTTAAAACATCTTTTGTTTGGACCAAATGGATTTCAAGGATTTGGATTGTTTAACTTTTGAACTTTAACTTTTGGCCTTCAAGATATATTTTATATATAGACAATGAATCAGATATATATGTGATAATAAAAAGAATAAAATATGTAGTTATATTTTGTTAAAAATTTGAATGCCTAAAATATCAAGTGAAGAGTAATCATGCACTTAACTAATAGTAATAGTATATATCAGATTTGATAAATACTAGAATAATATAAAAATATTTTAGAAATCTTTGAACACCATAGTCCAAAATACTTTTGCGGTTAAGACATTGTCAATGTCTAGGGTTAGTTTATCTGTATGTAACATCTAAACCTTATGTATGGTATCATCATGATATTGAAAGTGTAAAAATTACTAAGAATCGATTAATTACATGCCACTATCAGTCCAAAACTATGTTTAAACAGTAATTGTCATCATATTCCTTTGAAAATACATAAATATTTGTTAAGCGAAATAATATAAGAAACTTAACATAACTGTTGTTGTAATTTGTATTAAATGCTATTATACCTAACACTTCTAAACGGAGGATGCTTTTAAAGCAAGTTTAAATATTACTCCTAAAGGTTATTCTTACACATTTACATAAATAAATAAATGAGGAAAATGTAAGCTTTTAAGGTAATCTTAGAGTTGGAGTAATTACAATATTGACTAATTAATATTCGACTTCGACCAAAGTAACTTCCTGACAAATGTTTTTAATAAGTTGTTGTGTACAATAAGTTAGTTTACTTAGGAATTTGTTTTTTATCAGTCTCGATTCTTTAAAACAATATTGCGATTCTACTAAATAAAATGTAGTATTATATAAAAATGAACAATTTTCAAACATATAACATGTAATCGTATATTATAATATAGACTAACGTTTCCTCCAAATGCTAAAAAAAGAGAATCGTTAAATTTAGACATGTGAAAATCTGGGTGTGTAGTAATAAATGATTTAGAAGACATGTTACTAATAAATACCTCACGAATAACTAAGAAGTGATAAAAATAGACACAAAACAAAACAAAAGCTCCGCCGCGACAGCTGTTCGCTGCCGTGACCAGGATTCGAACCTGGGTTACTACGGCCACAACGTAGGGTCCTAACCACTAGACGATCACGGCTATCGGAGTTTGTAAACAATTGTAAACAATGAAATTTCGGTACATTTTTCCCTTTCTTAAATATTATATTGCTCAAGAGCGGTGAAAGCGTGCCGTGTTATGGATCAATGAGTCTGGAGGAATGTAAAGAAAAAAAAATCGATTTGATACCAATCTCAACCTAATTCTGATCAAAATATATCAAAGTTGAACACACGAGACAGACACACATACGTAAAATTTATTCTGCTTATTAATGTTATAAAACTAATCTACAATACACGAAGCCCTACTTTTAATATATTCTCTTGGCATCAAGGTTTGATGACAACATTTGAACAAAACAATTTGGTCCCCGAAACAATAACACAAATTAATAAAAGTTTTGCAAAACAAAATATGAATATATTAAGATAAATTTTTGTTGTAAAAAGCTTTCATATCGTAGTGTGTCATAATATTTAATATTTCACATATATTGAGGGCAATTATTGGTAAATATCTACAGTGTTTTTCTCAAAGACTTTCTACTTTTGAGATCGCGCGCGAACCTAATATCTTTTGTACTATATAATAATCACTCATATACTTAGGATTATTTTAGTAAGTCCAGATAGTATCGTAACAACAAATATCACAAATAAATTGGGTACGTTTGAATTACGCAGTTTCAGAGATCATTTTGTGACGAGAAGTGAGGCTTAGTAATTAGTAAATTGAACCAATCAAAATCATTTCATTCCGCGTTATTCCTTCGATAGTTACATTTTCAGTAATCATGTTTTAATTAAAACTTCATGATGGTATTAATTAGTGTGTTCTGTGAACTATGACCAGTCTCTCCGGTTTGTTTTGTTAGTGATTATGGTATTGAGTATATCTGAATAACGATGTTTATTAATATCAAGTGCAATATAATTTATTAATCACATAATGAAATATTAACTATATACTACTAAATATACTGCTGTTATAAATATTAAAGTCAGTTTGTTACGCTTGTATGAATAGATCACTATGAGTTAGGAGGTAGTTAGTGTAAGTGGAGATTATAGCGGGAGAGTACGTGATAGTGAGATTGTCGTCAGCTACAGGGGATGTTTGTGTGTGCGTGTGTGTGTGTGTGTGTGTGTTTATCGTTTATCTACTACCAAATCAATCGAGGGCAGTTGTTATTGCATTTACAAAAAACAATAGAGCTGCGTTTAAATCATAAACTGTATTATCACATATTACAATAACACTATTAACAATATAAAGCTCCAATATATGGATTAAATATATGAATTTATAAATATTCCATTATTTGGTTGAATGCTGATAATTTGATTCAATTACACATGGATGGACTTTTATTTATTTATTTAATAAGAAGCCACAATTAAAAAGCATAATTTTACAACACGTAGGTTGATAGATTACCATGTTAGATAAGTATGTACCAATGAAAGGCTAACTTAACATGGACTTATAGGATGGTTGTTCACTAATTAGTCACCCATTATTATATAAACATTATATAATAATGGGTGACTTTAATACTAATCTCCTAAAATCTTCCTCGCGATCCCTTAGACTTCGATCTATCATTGAGTCAGTTAATCTCTCAATTCTCCCATTGAAGGCAACTCATCACAATTTAGACAGTGATGATTCATGGATAGATCTCATAATTACTGGAGTCCCTGAATTATCACAAAAATTTGGACAGTTATCTGCTCCTGGCTTTTCGCGACACGACCTTATTTACTTGTCCTACAAATTAAAACCCCCAAAACAGAAGCCTAAAATCTTGGAAATTAGAAATTTGTTACAAATAAACCTAGATAATTTATTGCGGGATGCTTACAATCTTGATTTCTCGGTAATAAATGCAGCGTCGAAAGTTGAAGACAAAATTCATTATCTTAACACTACTATTTTAACATTGTATGACACTCACGCACCAGTTCATCAAGTTAAATTAAAGCGGCCTGCAGCGCCGTGGATGACTGCCTCTATTCGGGCTGCTATGATTAAACGGGATCGTTTATTTAGAGCATTCAAAAAAGACCGCAATGCACAGAATTGGTCAATATACAAGCGTGCGAGGAATCGGTGCAATCAAGTGATACGAATAGCTAAACGCCGTTACATACATGGCAGTATAAGCAATTCTTCATCTTCCGATACATGGAAGTTTCTAAATTCTATTGGTATTTGCACGTCACCTTCCGTTAATCCTTGCTCCCCTCTGGCATTAGATGAAATTAACAGTTATTTTGTCTCTATTCCTCAATTAGATCATACAATCCTATCTCAAACACTTGCTTGCATTTCATCAATGCAGAGTCCTGATATCCCATCTTTTTATTTGACGGCTGTACCACAGGATGAAATTAAAACAACCATTTTCTCTATAAAATCTAAGGCAATGGGCTGTGACGATATTAGCAGATCTATGATTCTTAATATTTTGGATCTTCTTTTACCTTTAATATCTCACATTGTTAACTTTTCCTTAATATCTGGTGAATATCCTAATATTTGGAAAAAAGCTTTGGTGCGTCCGTTACCAAAAATTCCTCAACCTACTCTCCCAAATCACTACAGACCCATCTCCATATTGCCATTCCTTTCAAAAGTTCTAGAAGCCTGTGTTTTTAAGCAAATATCTTCTCATATTTTCAAGTACAACCTACTGAGTATTTACCAGTCTGGGTTTCGTCCAGGTCACAGCACCAATACCGCTCTCATAAAGGTAACAGATGATATACGACTTGGTATGGACAAAAAGCTATTAACAGTGTTGGTGCTTGTTGACTTTTCAAATGCTTTCAACACAGTTAACCACGAAATCCTCCTTGCCATTTTATCTTTACTCAAGTTCAGCCCATCTGCAGTTAAATGGTTCTCATCTTATCTTCGTGGCCGCCAACAGTCAGTTTGCATGGGTGGCTCATCCTCCATATGGGCCAACATAGAAACTGGTGTGCCACAAGGCGGTATTCTTTCTCCTATTTTATTTTCTTTATTTATTGATACATTACTTCCCAACTTCGACTGTTCGTATCACTTATACGCTGATGACCTTCAGCTATAGAGCTGATTTATCCCAGTCTGCACATAGGTGCAGACTGGGATAAATGAACTTTCAAATGCAATTGTTACCATTAATCGCAACTTAAATCAATTGAGTTTATGGTCCTCCAGATTTGGTGTTTCTGTTAATCCTAAAAAATGTATAGCTATAGTCATTGGAAGCTCAAGATTGCTGGTCAGAACGGATTTTGACAGCATGCCTGCCATCACATATAATGGCAATGTCATACCACTATCTAAGACCGTAAAAAACCTGGGGTTGTGCATTGACTGTAAAATGGATTGGCGCCAGCAGATTAACGAAATATGCCGCAAAGTCACTGCCGCATTACAGTCCTTATATCGGACTAAACATTTCCTCCCTATTAAGACGAAAATAATGCTAATCAACTCTCTTATATTGCCCCTTATTGATTACGCAGATGTCTCCTATCCAGACCTAAACAATGATCCTCTCAACAAGTTAGAGCGCCTCCTTAACAACTGTCTCCGCTACATCTTCGGCTTACGTAAGTATGATCATGTTTCTCAATTTCGCACTAAACTTAAATGGCTCACTATTCGACAGAGGCGTAGCTCTAGAATACTTAATCTCCTCTATTCAATCTTAAATGATCTAAATGCGCCTTCATACCTAAAGAAGGAATTCCAATATCTTCACGCAACTCATAACAAAATGCTTCGATCATCTTCCAACCTTAAAATCTCCATTCTACCCCATAAAACTGATTTTGTTCAAAAGTCTTTCAGAGTTCAAGCTTCTATCCTTTGGAACAATCTCCCTGAAAATATAAGGAGGGCACCTACCAAAAGGTCGTTTAAAAATCTTATTCGCAACTACTTCCTAGAATCTTCCTAATACACATTTCATTCAGATATATATGCTATTTATTATATGTAAGTATATTTAATTAGACATTATATGTGTTTATAATTTTTCTATATATATATATAATTTATATATATATTATAGTTTATTTATTATTATTTTATTATTATTATTATTTTTATTTTTATTTTTATTATTATTACATATTATATATATATATATTTTTATTTTTTTTTTATTTCACTTAGTACTAGTTTTATTTTGAATTTTACTTTTGTTACGCCTACCGCAATTTCTCACCATCCACAAAGGTTAGCTGGTAGAGAATGCCAACAGGCATTAAGTTCGCCTTTTGTAATATTCAATAAAGGGTAAATAAATAAATAAATCTTTAAATGTACATTTAAGTCAGTAAGTGAACGCTATAGATTTAAGTTGCAGAACTTATAATCAAAATGTATACTATGACCACTAAAAAAAAAGAAACCAAAATGATTGTATGAGATTATTATTTTTGTTAAAATATAACATTTACTTTTGAACCGATCTTGTTCCGTCTTAACCGGTGTTGATTATTGAAATGTTTTGTAATTTTTATCTTAAAGGTCTTTAGAAGAATCATTAAATATATCAATATTCGCGTTCTTAGGGATACTGTTACTGGAATGGCTGGTTTTGATAATCCTATTTAGTGGCGCATTTAAACCTAAATTAGCTTTAGAGAACCTACTTTTCAAAATTGGCAAATTTGAAATCCTTGCCTTTGGTTTACATACAGCTAGATTAATGTCGTGAAGTATTCCATGACAGTCAATTTCTCTCTTCATTATTATGTGCAAAAATCACAGGTCGGCAATATCGCTTCGATTTGAGAACGAGGGCATTTATTAATGTTTTGCGAGTTGTAATTATTTAATTAAGTACATTATCTTTAAATGCTAAAAACTTCAACATTTTATTTTGTATTCTTTCCATTTAGACTTTATGTACTTCATAAAAGGGATTTCAACCAATTGAGAGTTTACTTCTTATCAGTAAATTAAATAATATTAATTTATTATTAGATTTTTTTAATTCCCGTGCATTTGATTAGGCGTAGTATTTTCAATGACGACGATATAACAGCGCCAACATGTGGAATAAAACTTAAAGTTGAATCGATTGCCATTCCTGAATCGGGTATTTTAATACCCGATTTACGTTTTGAAAGCAGATGATTATTAATGTGGTACTTAAACTTGAGATAATTTAACCTCATATGATTTTTTGTATACCAAATTTCAAACCTATTTAAATCATGTTATAAAAGAAACAAATCCCCAACACTATTTGCAATTTTATATATTTTTAAAACATTAATATAAAACTGAGACTTGTTATGATGAAAACATTTTATGGCATGATTTATAAATATAATGAACAATATGGGGCCTACCTTGAAGCCTTGCGGTACACTAGGCGTACAAAAAAAATGATTTTGCAAATAATTTTAATAAATAAATTAATTCTCTATTAATATAAGTGATTTCCCACCAATTCCACAACTAAAAAGCTTGTCAATTAAAACTGTATAATCCACCACACCAAAAGCTTTAGTCAAATCAGTATATATACAATCAACTGTAAGTTACGGTCAAATGATTTAGATATATTATCAACAAATAGTACAAGATTAGTTATGGTTCTTTCCATTAATATATCATCTTTAAACAACAAGGTATCTTTTGTTTATGAACAGGTGTTGTTCAACAAAAGTTAAAACTTACTTACTTACTTAGCTTCACGGCATATCCCTTGCGGGGTAGCCAGAGATGATGGAGCGCCAAACGCTACGATCCCTGCATACCTCTTTCGCCTCTTCATACATGCCCTCCGGAGGGTCCTCCTGCTTTTACGTGACCTTCCTCCAGTATCGTAGCTACTGATTTTTCGAAGGTCACTCGAGGCTTCCCTCTGTCTCTCTTACCACTTACTTTTCCTTTATAAATCTTTTTTACCATTCTTTCATCACTCATTTGTTCGACGTGCCCAAACCACCTGAGCACGTTCTTCTTCGTTCTCACAGTGTCTGACGCCGCATATTCGGCGAAGAGATCGCATCTCCACAGCATTCATCTTTCTTACATTCTTCTTCTGTGTTACCCACGTTTGGCTGCCGTATAACAGCGTCGGTAGCAATACTGCATTGTGTACAGCCAAACCTGCAGCTATGCTGACGTTTCGTCGTCTCAACAATGCTAAACATACTTCCCAAATATACCACTTCATTCACTTGTTCTATTATCTTACCAATCATGTTGATCTTACATTCTGTTCTTTCTTCATTTCTTTCAAATATCCTATCATATCAGAACCAATACTAAATATCAGAACCTTCGTCTTATCTGCATTCAGGTTTAGACCATTATTTTCAAACCCATCTTTCAGTGTGGTGACCAATGCCTGCAAATCGCATTCTGATGATGCAATGAGCAATTGACCTTAAGGTCACCTACTTTCACTCCCATGTCACTGTCTTTCACGCCTTGTTAAAAAGTTAAAAGCTATTTGATTATATTGCATATTTTTTAAAAGTATATTTTATTATTAATGTATATAATTATTATGTTAGATCTTATGAATATCTAAACATTGACTAATAGTAAAGAGAAAAGAGTAATACAGTTTGTTGAATAATAAAGAAATGGTTGAGGAAAATGAGAAAAAAGAACCAAAGTATGATCGTAACGAAATTCGTGAGTTCATTACCGTTATAGGCTTTGTTGAACTTCAAAGTTAAACGTCTTGTTAACGACTTTTATATTGTAATTGCTTCATTTAACGATCATCAACAATGATCACCGTCCTATATTTAAATAGATGGATTTAGATGTTTTATATTCAAATGTAAATAAATAATACATTAAGGATCAAAATTTGAAAACATGAACACAAAGAAAAGTAATGATAGACGTGAAAATAGGGATAAAAGTTGTTAATATTATACCTTTGCTTTTAAATAAATATACAGACAGTTCTTTGACAACTTTTGGGACACAAACTTCGAAATATCAAAGAAGTTTAATCACAATTTATATTATCTACTATATTTATTTATTGTATGTATTTTGTAAATGTCAAGTCTCTTCTAATACTAAAGCTAATAATTAAATATAACAACTTCTATGTAACATCATTGTTAATATTTACACTATTTGTAATCAAAGAGTTACTCTCCAATGTTTTAGTTTCCAATGCCAGCAGTTCAAGTAGGTTCATAATTATAACATCTATATTATATATATATACTTACTTTAAATTTAATAAGACATAAAATATCGATCTAATACAAATTATACATAGCTCTAATGAATGCAACTTTTTATCTAAAGGTAACTTGATTACTGGTTGTTTTGTTATAAGAATATAAATTATAATTATGAAATATAAATTCAATAAAACGTTCTGATTATTATAAATTTTAAACAATATAAATATAATATTAACACATGAAAAAATTAACCTTTGCATTTATTTTAGTTTTGTATTGTTAATAATTAAACTTGAAACTTCAGATACGTCTTTAAGTGATGTTTCGGTTAACCGACTAATCTAGTAGTTTGCAATTATTATAGCATTATAAATAATAAAATAAAAATATTGCATAAGAAATATGTTTTATTTACCGGGCTAGCTCAGCCGAGCTGAATGCGAACGGAACCTTAATAAATCTCGCTCACTGATATTACTTCAATGTTTTTTTATTTATGCTCGTGCTGGTTCTACATTCAAGGATTATATTAAAGACTAACTTTTGCCCGCTGCTTTGTCCGCTCTGTACACTTAGGATTTTTTATAAAAACTGATTTTATTCTCACTTAAATTAAATAAATTCGTATTGTAGATTGTAAGTGATAACTGAACATATAGGCAGACAGTTATATATATATATATATAAGAAAATATATATAGTACCACTCGCACACTATAACACAATAGGAACAATTCTACTTTATATTAAATAACATACGTAATTAAATGTTAATTGAATTCAGTCCATTATCGTTTTATTCTTTTTTAATCAGCTCTGTTTAATTTAATTTTAATTAAAATTAAATACTTAACATTTTATCGGAAACTTTTTAATTGCTTTTATTATTTAATTAAAAATATTCATTTTATAAAAAAATAAAAACAAAATATTTTCATCTCTCACGTCTCATGCTTTGTTTTGATATTAACATATTTCATATGTTGTTGTTTATTAGTATGGTTTTGGGTAGACCTCGAAGAATTCGGTCTGCCCATTCATTTGTACCCGACTTTCGAATTTTGGAAAAATTTCTTCACAGGAGGTCTTCTTATGACCCTCTGAGTCCGAAATGACCATTGGTCAAAAAGTTTATATATATATATATATATATATACATATATATATATATATGCGTGCGTGCGTCCAGATTCAACTTTTGTCAGCACGATAGCGGCCGCAGTTTCACTCGGATCGCTTTCAAACTTTGCACAAAAATCAACCATCTAAAAATAAAGGTCAAGTTCGTTAACCAGAGAAATCCAGCCACAGAGGGCGCTAGGGCCTCCAGGGCGACCATAACTTTTTCCCTATACAAAAAAGATCATTTGCGTTCATATCATATGATGTCTTTGATGAATACCTATAACTAATGTAGATAAACCGAAAACCTAACTTCAATAACTTAGGGGTGGGGGTAAAAAAACCGAAAATTTTTGGAAAAAAATTCATAACTTTTTTCTGGTAAACATTCTTACATCACAAGTATTTTTAATAGAAAGGTTATTTTTTACTCTAAATTTAGATACCCAAAGTTTTTCCGTAAAAGGTACCGTTTCTGAGAAAAAAATAAAAACCACTTTTAGCTTGAAAATTTAAGGTAGGTAAAACCACGGCAACTTTTTTCTGGTAAACATTCCCTCCTCGCAAATATTTTTAATAGAAAGGTTATTTTTTACTCTAAATTTAAGTATCAAAAGTATTTCCAAAAAAGATACCTTTTCCGAGAAAAAAAATAAAAACCGCTTTTTGCATGAAAATTTTTGATGTAAACAACGGCATCATGTGTTATTCTTAGGTAGTGAGTTGTATTTTAAACAAGTTACACAGAAGGTCTACCCACGCGTGTCCCCCTGCGGGCACGGATTTTTTTTATTTATAGGTTTATAATGGAACATACGAGTATATACGTTAAACTGATTTTAGATGTTTTATTCGCTGTGAGAATAAAAAAATACCTGCTACGGATTTTATGTGAAGGTCAAATACCAAATGTCAAGGTCAAAGGTAAAACTCACAAAAGGTAGAAAATATTAGCGCTTTATACAGACTTTTGTTCCCGTTTCAGTGTCGTTAAATTTTATGAAAATGGTTTCAATAACAATTGAAATAAATGTTTTTTTATCTCTGAAATTGAAACGTTAAATAATTGAAATAATTAATAACTTCTCTCAATCCATTAGAACATACTTTATGATTACATTTAATTCAAATGAACAAATGGTACTTACTCTTAAATGCACATGGAGGATACTCTACGAGTTCTTTGTTCTTAATTAAGTTTTGTAACTTATTGCTACTGTAATGTTCTACGCATTCCAACGTTATTAGTGAAATATTCACGTTATTACTTGGTCTTGAGAGGTATTTAGTTAAATGGAAGTATCATGATATAAAAATCGCATAACCGTACTAATGAAATTACATAAACTACATACGTTATAATATAATAACATGTAATATTCATGATGCTTTATTGTTTTAAAGGTAAATTGTAAAACATGGTATTGTTTATACGTTTTACACTTATTAAAATGTATCTTATAAAGATTTTAACCTTTTGTCCTTCTGAATTTAGATTTACAGATTATAAGGTTTTGGACCTTAATCACTAATGAATCTTAAAATGCACCAAGGTACCATATACTGACAATATTCTTGTGTCAAATCCAAAAGGCGCAGTCCCTTACTTTAGTTGATTGTTTCTCTAACAATATCACAGAGCGAGGTTCAATGATAATATGTAGTTAAAGAGAATATATTATAAATTGAAACGTTACCTAATCCTTAGAAAAGGAAGCTACAGACAAGTATTTTGCACTTTATTATTTATTAGTGGCCAGTATTACCGATAGTGCTACTACATTACGCTCTACTTTCTCTGTGCTTGAGCAACAAATTCACAAAGTGAGAGGTCGGAGGAGTACCGAAATTTTATTAAATTGTTCACAAGCTCCGATAGCCGTGATCGTCTAGTGGTTAGGACCCTACGTTGTGGCCGTAGTAACCCAGGTTCGAATCCTGGTCACGGCAGCGAACAGCTGTCGCGGCGGAGACATTTTTTTTATTTTTTATTTTAATGAAAATATTCATTCATTAATAGGCAATGTATATTTTTATATGTCATTTTTTCTTTACAGTATGGAATATACTTTTACGTAGCCCGTGATTATATCAAAACTATCAAACGTGTGATTACTTTGAAAGTTTTAGAGAGATTAAAATAATTGTTTCCACCTACCCTGCTTAAACTCTTTTATCATATGAATTGACATATATAAAATTATAAATATATGTTAATGTTGATAGTGATATTAAATAAATATATTTAATTTATTCATTATGTTTGTACAAACAGGCAAATTATTTATATTTGTATATTTTGATCAGCGCCTCCCATTTTACAAATGAGGCATTTTTAATAATATTTCCTCGATGTGTTTATTTAGAAGCTTGTTATATTCCTATATACTTGTGACTATTATTTAAACATTTCTTATATTCTTATTTGTTATATAATTGTTAAATTAGCAATTATTATATTCTCACGAACCGTGGAAACGCTGATTAGACGCAAGTGCATTGTATCCTGTTAAAATCCCAGAATGTAATATCTGAAACCCTTGTTTGTTCCATTTATATCTCTGTATTCTTTTAATTATAATTTCATTTTATTATATTCATTCTTGTCTCTAACTTTGAGCAGGGATCACGTAGTTTGTAGTTTAAATATAATGATTAAATTTTAAGTAATAAATTTGTATTCTTTTGAATCCTCCGGTTGTGACCGACGTAATTAGCTGGTGATCCATTATTTACAAGTCAAATTAAAAAAATATTGGAAATATAATAATATATTTTCTATAAAATGTATCAAATTTCAAATCTGAAATAAATATTCGTCAACAGCTCGCGATAACAGGAATCAATTGCGAACTTTTTGACGCAAATTAATGGCTAAATTATTTTTGTGGCTTCGAATATTACGTTTCGCCGTCACTCGATCTCCTTCGACTGATCGATTCCGTTGAAACTAGTGAGCACCGCAGGCAAAATTAAAGATAATACTTCCGAAATTTGATATAATATTTTTGATTTAATAATGTATTAACAATACGCAAAGTAATTTTCCCTATTCTTTATTACATTGAAATAAAAAATGTTATAGACAGTATTATTTTAAACACAACTTATTCCTTTGTAGGGTCTTAAAACAGAAAAATAGACAGGTTTATAAGAGAAGTCCGTGTATCAACCAACAACTGTCCCCAACCGTCAACCAACCAAGCCAGTTGTTTTGTATTTCAATATAATTGAAGTCAATTTCTTGAAGAACAACCCTCAGTTATCATCACGACCAGAGAGTTGAGATGAATTACTTCTAACTTCGCAGTCATCATCAATTCATTTTTAACTACTTTAGAATATTCAGATCATGAACATATTTTTATTTATTTCATTAATTATTATATAAGTAATGTAGAAATAACAACACTGTATAATATGTTAGTACAAACACTGTACAGACAACACAACAATAAGATGATTTCCCTGAACATAAAGCAAAACCAGTTTTCATTGTCTCCTTCTTTACTGAATTTTATTAAACGTATAATATTATAAAAAATTTTGTTGAAGTCTAGTGAATTGTAATATCAACAGGTGTTGAATATTTTCGCAACACAATTGTTTTGTTTTTCTCACTATTTTTAATCTTAACAATAACGTACCTCGCTATTGTTCGATATTTACGAACGAAATTTCATATTGCTAAAATAACAACGCATGAGGAGTAATAATTATTGGATTGTTATGTTTATATAACACGCGATCATATAAATATGTCCAGAGCATTGTACGACCCGTACCACCCATTCACCGGTTCACTGAACAAGTACTGTTAGAAATGAGATTCAATCATAACAAGAGGGCACAATATTCAAAAATTATATTAACATAACATCTTACCGATGCTTTGTTCGGTAAAGTCGCCAAAGTCGGCAAAGTGTGGGTTTAGGATAAGATCGGCAGCTTTGTACGTTCAGATACTCGTAATATACAGAGAGCGTTGCAAATTATATGCTTATATTTTATTTTATTTATAGTTAGAGGACTCTGACTTCCCGGCATCAGCCAGTCCGAGTTACAGGTACGCGACCCTGACTTGCTCGAGCTATTTGCTTACAATCCCTTGTCTATCCGTGTAAGCAATATCCCCCCTTTCCTTTCTTTTCCCTTGAATATACCTACCCTCATCCCATTCTCCTCCAACCGACCGATGGCGGTATATCCATCACAATCAGTGCAGCTCGAAGTAATATAGACTGGTGTCGGGCAGCAGCGCCACCGGTGTGAGGAGCTGCGCACTGCGCTCGCCAACCCGTCTGCCAAGCGTGGCGAGTATGGCAAATTCTCCCCTTTAAATATGACAGACGCAAACAGGACCAGGCCCCCAGTACCCGGCAGTCCCACTGTTCCCGGCTTCGGTAGCGGCCGTGGTTATGGTGGGGCAGGGGGTGCTAAGAATCTCCGGATGGGATCGGGCTACCACCCCAAACGACACCTGGCCCTGGTAACACACAATGTCCGCACTTTGCGGACTGACGACAGGATTGCTGAGCTGGAAGAAGAGATGAGTAGGTTACGCTGGGATATATTAGGGTTATCTGAAGTCCGTAGAGAGGGGGAGAACACGATAACCCTCAAATCCGGAAACCTGCTATACTACCGGGAGGGCGACCAACAGTCCCAAGGAGGTGTCGGGTTTATGATCCACAAGTCCCTCATAAACAACATTGCAGTCGTTGAAAGTGTGTCGAGTAGGGTCGCGTACCTTATACTCAGAGTTTCTAAAAAATACTCGTTGAAGGTCATACAGGTCTACGCACCGACCTCCGCACACCCAGATGATGAAGTAGAGGCTATGTATGAGGATATCAGTCGGGCCATACATACTACAAAAACTCACTTTAATGTTGTTATGGGGGACTTCAACGCAAAGCTGGGCAAGAGAAGCGACGACGAGTTGAGAGTAGGACAATTTGGATATGGGCAGCGGAACCCTAGGGGACAGAGGCTCGCCGATTTTCTGGAGAAAGAGGGACTCTTTATGATGAATTCCTTCTTCCAGAAGCCGCCTCAAAGGAAGTGGACCTGGTTAAGTCCCGATGGTTCCACTAGAAATGAGATTGACTTCATCTTGACCACTAGACGCCAGATATTCAACGATGTCTCTGTGATCAACAACGTAAAAACAGGGAGCGATCACCGAATGGTAAGAGGCACGCTGAATCTCAATATCAGGCTGGAACGATCTCGGTTGGTGAAGTCTACGCTCCGTCCATCTAAAGCTCATATTCAAGATCTCGAAAGCTTTCAACTTGAATTATCGAACCGCTTCGCTTGCCTAGATGATTGCGCATCCGTGGACCAAATTAACAACAGGTTGGTAGAAACTGTCCATACGGTCGGAGGAAAATTCGGCAGACCCGGCCGTAAGAATAGACCCCAAAAACTAGCCAACGAAACTCTCAAACTTATGGCGGAACGACGCGCGTTGGCACTTCAGTCCCTCAATGATACCGAGACTTATAGGCAGCTCAACAGACGCATACGGAAATATCTGCGACACGACATCCGTATTTTCAATACTAACCGTATTAAAGATACTATAGAGCGGAACCAAGGCTCCAAAGTGTTTGCGCGAGATTCGTCAATTGGGCAAAGCCGGTTATCGAAGTTGAAATTGGGGGATGGAAGCACAGTGTCGTGTAGGGCTGACATTTTGAGGGAGGTCGAGAGGTTCTATGGACACTTATATACCTCGGTCGCTAAACCTGTTGATAGCTTAGCAGAAGACCCAAGAGCGGAGCTTACCCGACACTATTCCGATGAAATCCCGGACATCAGCTTGCACGAAATCAGTGTGGCCCTAAAGCAGCTTAAAAACAACAAGGCACCAGGTGAAGACGGTATCACATCAGAGCTTCTGAAAGCGGGCGGATTGCCAGTACTTAGGGTCCTTCAGAAGCTCTTTAATGCCGTTCTGCTTGAGGGTGTAACGCCGGAAGCATGGAACAGAAGTATGGTGGCTCTATACTTCAAAAAAGGCGATACTACTTTGCTGAAGAATTACAGGCCCATCTCGCTTCTGAGCCATGTTTATAAGCTGTTTTCGAAGGTTATCACGACTCGTCTCACGAGCAAGTTTGATGACTTCCAGCCTCCCGAACAAGCCGGTTTCCGAAAAGGTTTTAGTACCATAGACCACATTCATACGCTGCGGCAGATTATACAGAAGACCTAGGAGTATAATCGGCCATTATGCTTAGCGTTTGTGGACTATGAGAAAGCCTTTGATTCGATCGAAACGTGGGCGGTACTGTCGTCTCTTCAGAGGTGCCATATTGACTATCGGTACATCGAAGTGTTGAAGTATTTGTACACAAACGCCACCATGTCGGTTCGAGTCCAGGAGCATTGCACAAACGCTATTCCTTTACAGCGAGGCGTGAGACAGGGAGACGTTATCTCTCCGAGACTATTTATCACTGCACTGGAAGACGCTTTCAAGCTCCTGGAATGGCATGGACTCGGCATCAATATAAACGGCGAGTACCTAATTCACCTTCGATTTGCCGACGATATAGTAGTAATGGCAGAATCCCTGGAAGACCTCAGCATTATGCTCGGCGATCTTAATGGAGTCTCTCAACAGGTGGGCCTTAAAATGAATATAGACAAGACGAAAATTATGTCGAATGTCCATGTCGCGCCTATCCCGGTATCCGTTGGGAGCTTCATTCTCGAAGTTATCGACGAATATGTCTACCTGGGACAAAAAGTCCGATTGGGCAGGTCCAACTTCGAGGGAGAGGTCAATCGACGAATCCAACTAGGATGGGCAGCGTTCGGGAACTTAAGGAGCGTATTTTCGTCCGGAATACCGCAGTGCCTTAAGTCGAAAGTCTTCGACCAGTGTGTGTTACCAGCGATGACCTATGGAACCGAGACGTGGCCTCTAACAAAGGGACTCTTAGAGAGGCTTAAAGTCACTCAGCGTGCGATGGAGAGGGCTATGCTGGGAATTTCGCTGCGAGATAGAGTCAGAAACGAGGAGATTCGCAGACGAACAAAAGTAAGCGACATAGCCCAACGGATTTGTAAGCTGAAGTGGCAATGGGCTGGGCATATAGCCCGCTCAAGTGACGGCCGATGGGGAAAAAGGGTCCTTGAGTGGAGGCCACTTACTGGCAAGCGAAGTAGAGGACGACCGCCAACTAGGTGGACAGACGACATAAAAAGAGCAGCTGAAAACCAATGGATGCGGGCCGCTTTGGACCGATCGCGGTGGAAGTCAATGGGGAAGGCTTACGTCCAGCAGTGGACGCACGACAGCTGATAATGATGATGATAATGATAGAATGTCTCTATAGTAATATTTTAAAAGAAATTTATACAATATACTTTTAATATACTACACGAAAAATTACAATGTTATTAAGAATGATAAAAACAATATATTTGTAAATCATAAGTAAATGTGGCAACCCTGACAGTGTGTATGATGATGAGAGCAATTTATTTTATACATATAACAAGAAAACTAATAAAGCTAAAAATAAGGTTAGACCATTGGAACGTTTAGATGGCACTGCATCTAGACTCTCAAGAAACTTCTTTGCCGGGGTCGAGTTTCTTAGTTTATTATGAATATGAAGCTGTTTGACAGCTCTTACCATCTGATTGCAGTGATTACTAACAACTTTGTAATTGCACCAGTTCGGTTCGTTTCGATTCACTTTAAATTTATGGATAGCCTGATCCCGTCTCTGCATGACGGCTTGCACAGCATCAGTAAGCCATAAATCAAGTGGATATTTTATCTTGACAGTTTTTATTTTCAATCTATTACTAGAAATATCTAGGTCAGTAAGTGATGTAACTGACTGCACGGAGTATGAAAAGATATTTAAAAAGAAAATATTAGTAAAAGATATAATCTGTCTATTACATTTAATCTATTAAAAAACCTATCTAGCCTATCGTAATTTTATAGAGATACTATTTACACTAATTAATTACATTCTAATATTGTCATTCTAATTAATTAGTGCGACGTTTATTGCACTTTTGGTGGCAACTGTATCCACGTGGAAAAGCACAACCTGTCCAAAATTTCTGTTTATTTGTTAATGTTAGACAACTCCTATTACTTAGTGTAAAGTATATACATTTAGTGCTTTTATAATCAAATCATGTGCGCAGTTTTAAAAGAATTTGTTAATTAATTGATTTAATTTAATTAAAGTAAGTTTGAAATGTCTGTCTGTTTTTTGTTATTTGTAAACCGCTTTCTGAAACATTAAACCTTTGTTAAGGATATTTTATTAATTGATTTATTTTGCTAATATTTCCGTTTAGTTTTTGCTATGCTATTTTGAATTTTTTGTCAACACACTGACACTCAACATAGGATTATTTTTAAGGAGAACAGAAAATGTACTTTGTACTAAAATTAAAATAAATAAGAATCATATTACAACAAGTTCCTCTTGTGTTTTATCGTACTAATTAAAATCGAGGAATGCGCAGTGCTGACGGAAACAGAATACGTCCACTGACCAATGACAATCTAATCTATTATTTTGTAAATACCTATTAATTAAATATTATTTCTATTTATGCACAAACATTTCAAAAGTAGTTTCGTGAGAGGCTTAAAAATAAATTAATTTCTAAAATAAGCTTCGTTTGAAGTAACATTAATTTTGAAATATTCATTCTAATAATATTACTTAATTAATTTTATTTTGTGTTATTTTGTTCATGTTACCATGAAATATATTCGGACGTCGAGTATTATAGATATAATTTTGAAAATACATTCATAAACTATAGAGATATAGAAGTAAAAATATAACTGTTATAGCCTTTCGAACTTTCAAATAACGAGAACCTTCTCTTTTATTTTTAAATGAACATAGCTTTTAATTTGCACGAAAACGTAGCTTGGAACCTAAAAACGAATACACTGAAGTATACCGATACAGAACAAAGGATGGAGTAAGGAGAGTATAATTTCACGTCCTTCGTTGGCTCTTCACTGCAGTATTGCTTCAGAGCTCTAAATATTTTGTAATAATTAGTACAAGTACCTAATGAAAATATCTTATTTCTCTAGTCCGCCTGAACATCGTACACCGGAATGAACTTGTATTAGTCTTAATCTACTAATATCACTCGGTATATTTAAGGATATATATTAGGAATTGTGAATTACTTACTCAAACTATTATTATAAAATATTTAATGCCCGTGACAATAGAGCCATTACTACTTTATTTGCACGCCTCTGTTCACTTCGTGCGTTGACAGCGGGGACTCATACAATATCGCAGAAGTAAATTATATTATTGTAAGAATAAATAGAAATTGTGTATCTGATGTATTGTAATATGATATTAAGAATAACCCCTTTTTTCCCAGCAGTAGCAGTTTTAATAGAGCTAAACTTTTGAAGGGTCCAATTAATATTCTACAGCGTTTTTTATATTTTTGGCGGGCAATTGATCGACATTTTTAATACATTAGTTGTTTTAAAATGCTCCTTCTTTAAAGTTACATTTAAGAAAAAAAAATATATTAAAATGTTGTTTTTATATATGATTATAACACAATAAATTAGTACTCGTAAAATTAACCAGATCTTTTTATTGAAGTTTGAAAATGTAATATAGAACAGTTCTGCAATTAGTCAAGTCCACTTAATTAGCAAAACCAAAAGAAGAATATTTTGAATTTAAATCAAATTAAGTTTTCTGTTTTTATTTGTCTTGTAAGATTTTATTAACAAAACTATAATTATATATAAAACGATAGTATTTTTTAAAATAACAAAAACAAATTAGATAGATATTTTCCATTTGCTTTACAGCGGTAAGTCTAATCTGAAATGACAGTTACACATCGAGTCATAAAGTTCGTAATAAAAATGACAATAAACCCATTTTTTACGATAACTTGTTCTGTTAAAGATTGCAAATTAGCTCGACTCTAACGTTACGATGTCATATTAAATTTCAAATCAAGTTTCCGATAAATGAAAGGGGGTGATTTGATTTTTAAAACAATTATCATTGAGCGAAGCGAGTGGAGCGAGCGGATTGTTCTACTGGAGACTTTTTCACATTCTTTGTCAGGAATAGGCTCGAAAACTACTTGACGGAAAATTATGAAATTTTGCAATCAAAAAGACAAACATTAGGAGATAATACAATTTTTTTTGAAAAATGTCATGTCGTTGAGGAATAATCGTCATAAAACTGATATCCCATATATACATATATATCGTGTGAGACGTTGCTTCTTTGTGCGTCTTCTACCGCATTTACAACGGGGAGTGTTCCGAAGAACTATTAGATCTGATGCCTGCCGCCGAATTTTACCACCGCACAGCTTGCCATCGCCTTCTTTACCATCCATACCACCTGGATGCATGGCGATCTTCCACTGTGCGGTTTTCAAGGACTTTTTTCCCACGTACCACTCAAATGTGGAACGAACTTCCTCCGGCGGTATTTCCAGATTGATATGGGTACCTTCAAAAAAGGCATGTATTCCTATTTTCAAGGCCGGCAACGCTTTTGTGAATCCTCGAATGTTGCAAGAGTTCATGGGCGGCGGTGATCACATATCAACGGTGACCCGCAAGCTCGTTTGCCCTCCTCTGACATAAAAAATAAATAAAAAAATACCGACGTTGTCCACAACGATGAGTGATTACACGGGGCTTACTTCGCTCAATATCCAAACTGCACCTGAGGTTTCGCTAGCGCAGCGAGTCGAAATTAAGAATCTGTTGGCGCCCCTAGTATTTTGTGTGGACCAAAAGCATTTCAAGGATTTGGATTGTTTACTTTTTAAACATTTGATATGCTATAGGCTTTCAAGATATATTTTATATATAATCAATAAACCAATCAATATGCGATAAAAAAAGAATAAAATATGTAGTAATATTTGTTAAAAATTTAAATGCCTAAAATATCAAATGAAGAGTAATCACGCATTTAAATTGGTTCTTTGAGCAATGTCAAGGAAGTAATTAGTTTTTTCGAATTTTAGTATATATATCAGATTTGATAAATACTAGAATAATATAAAAATATGCTAGCAGTCTTTGAACACCATAGTCCAAGATACTTTTGCTGCGGTTAAGACATTGTCAATGCCTATACATTGTTAGTTTATCTTTGTATGGTATCATTATGGTATCATAAGGGTAAAAATTACTAAGAATCGATTAATTACATGCCACTATCAGTGCAAAACTATGTTTAAACAGTAATTGACATCATATTCCTTAGAAAATACATTAAAATTTGTTAAGCGAAATAATATAATCGAAACTTAACATAACTTTTATTGTAACTTGTATTAAATTCTATTGTACCTAACGCTTCTTAAGGAGGATGCTTTTAAAGCAAGTTTAAATATTACTCCTAAAGGTTATTCTTACACATTTACATAAATAAATAAATGATGAAAATATAAGCTTTTAAGGTAATCTTAGAGTTGGATTAATTACAATATTGACTCATTAATATTCGACTTCGGACCAAAGTAATTTCCTGACAAATGTTTATAATAAGTTGTTGTGAACAATAAGGTAGTTTACTTTGGAACTTGTTTTTTTATCAGAAATGGTCTCGATTCTTTAAAACAATATTGCGATTCTACTAAATAAAATGTAGTATTATATAAAAATGAACAATTTTCAAACATATAACATGAAATCGTATATTATAATACAGACTAACTTTTCCTCAAAATGAGAAAGAAAGAAAGAAAAAGAGAATCGTCAAATTTAGACATGTGAAAATCTGGGTGTGTAGTATTAAATCACTTAGAAGACATGTTACTAATAAATACCTTACTAATATAACTAAGAAGTGATAAAAATAGACACAAAATAAAACAAAAGCTCCGCCGCGACAGCTGTTCGCTGCCGTGACCAGGATTCGAACCTGGGTTACTACGGCCACAACGTAGGGTCCTAACCACTAGACGATCACGCCTATCGGAGCTTGTAAACAATTTAATGAAATTTCGGTACATTCTTCCCTTTCTTAAATATTATATTGCTCAAGAGCGGTGAAAGCGTGCCGTGTTACGGATCAATGAGTCTGGAGGTATGTAAACAAAAAAAAAACGATTTGATACCAATCTCAACTTCAACATTCAACATTCTGATCAAAATATATCAAAGTTGAACACACGAGACAGACACACCCACGTAAAATTTATTCTGCTTATTAATATTACAAAACTAATCTACAACACACGAAGCCCTACTTTTAATATATTCTATGTCATCGAACCTTGGTTCGAACATTTGAACAAAACAATTTGGTCCCCGAAACAATAACCCAGATTAATAAAAGGTTTGCAAAACAAAATATGAATATATTAAGATAAATTTTTGGTGTAAAAAGCTTTCATATCGTAGTGTGTGTCATAATATTTAATATTTCACATATATTGAGGGCAGTTATTGGTAAATACAGCGTTTTTCTCAAAGATTGCACAGAAACATATCTTTTATAACAATCTAACATATACTTAGAATTATTTTATTAATTACAAGCACAGTTAGTATTGTTAATAATAAATATCACAATTGTTTAGGTACGTTTGAATTACGCAATCAGTTTTTGAGACGAGAAGTAGGGCTTTCTAACTAATAAGTTGAACTAATCAAAATCATTTCTCTTCGCGTTATTTCTTCGATAATTACATTTTCATTAATCTTGGTTTAATTAAAACTTCATGATGGTATTAATTAGTGCGCTCTGTGAACTACAACTAGTCTCTCTCGTTTAGTTTGTTGTTAATTAATAACGATGTTAATTAATATCAAGTGCAATATAATTTATCAGTCACGTAATAATGAATAGTTAATCCATACTGATATTATAAATATTAAACTCAGTTTCTCACGCTTTTATGTATAAATCACTATGAGTTAGGGAGATTGTAGCGGGAGACGAAGTCATAGCGATTTTGGGAATGGAATCCAAGTGAAGATTGTCGTCAGCTGCAGGGGATGCTTGTGTGTGGATGTGTCTGTGTGTGTGTGTGTGTGTGTGTGTGTGTGTGTGTATATATATCGTTTATCTCAGAGATAAGCGGGGGATGGACAACTAGACTTACCCTACTCGAGCGGACAATCTCTTGAAGGCAGTTGTTGCGTTTACAAAAACTATAGAGCTGTGTTCTATTCATAAACTGTGTTATAACCAATCCAGAATAACACTATTAACAATGTAAAGCTCCAATATACGGATTAAATATATGAATTTATAAATATTTCATTATTTGTTTTAATGCTAATAATTTGATTCAGTTACAAATGGATTGACTTTTATTTATATATTTAATAGGAAACCACAATTAAAAACCTTAATTTTACAACATGTTAGGTTGATAAGTTACCAAGTTAGATAAGTATGCACCAATTGAAGGCTAACTTAACATGGACTTGTAGGATGATTGTTCACTAAATCTTTAAATGTTCATTTAAGTCAATAAGTGAACGCTATAGATTTAAGTTGTAGTACTTATAATCAAAATGTATACTATGACCAATAAAAAAAACAGAAACCAAAACGGGAAACCCAAAAATAAAAACAATAAATTTATGTAAAAAAATACCAAAAATGAAACCATGTAATTGTATGAAATTATTATTTTTGTTAAAATATAACATTTACTTTTGAACCGATCTTGTTCCGTCTTAACCGGTGTTGATTATTGAAATGTTTTCTAATTTTGATCTTAAAGGTATTTAAAGAATCATTAAATATATCAATATTCGCGTTCTTAGAGATACTGTTACTGTTACTGGAATGACTGGTTTTGATAATCCTATTTAGTGGCGCAGTTAAACCTAAATTAGCTTTAGAGAACCTACTTTTCAAAATTGGCAAATTTGAAATCCTTGCCTTTGGCTATACAGCTAGATTAATGTCGTGAAGTATTCAATGACAGTCAATTTCTCTCTTCATTATTATGTGCAAAAATCAAAGTTCGACAATATCGCTTCGATTTGAGAACGAGGGCATTTATTAATGTTTTGCGAGTTGTAATTATTTAATTAAGTACATTATCTTTAAATGCTAAAAATTTCAACATTTTATTTTGTATTCGTTCCATTTTGACTTTATGTACTTCATAAATGGGATTCCAACCAATTGAGAATTTACTTCTTATCAGTAAATTAAATAATATTAATTTATTATTAGATTCTTTTAATTACCGTGCATTTGATTAGGCGTAGTATTTTCAATGACAATGGCATGATATAACAGCGTCAACATGTGGAATAAAATTTAAAGTTGAATTGATTGCCATTCCTGAATCGGGTATTTTATTTACGTTTTGAAAGCAGATGATTATTCATGTGGTACTTAAACTTGAGATAATTTAACCTCATATGATTTTTTGTATACCAAATTTCAAACCTATTTAAATCATGTTATAAAAGAAACAAATCCCCAACACTATTTGCAATTTTATATATTTTTAAACCATTATTATAAAACTGAGACTTGTTATGATGAAAACATTTTATGGCATCATTTATAAATATAATGAACAATATGGGGCCTACCTTGAAGCCTTGCGGTACACTAGACGTACAAAAAAAATGATGTTGCAAATAATTTTAATAAATAAATTAATTCTCTATTAATTTAAGTGATTTCTCACCAATTCCACAACTAAAAAGCTTGTCAATTAAAACTGTATAATCCACCACACCAAAAGTTTTAGTCAAATCAGTATATATACAATCAACTGTAAGTTACGGTCAAATGATTTAGATATATTATCAACAAATAGTACAAGATTAGTTATGGTTCTTTCCATTAATATATCATCTTTAAACAACAAGGTATCTTTTGTTTATGAACAGGTGTTGTTCAACAAAAGTTAAAACTTACTTACTTACTTAGCTTCACGGCATATCCCTTGCGGGATAGCCAGAGATGACGGAGCGCCAAACGCTACGATCCCTGCATACCTCTTTCGCCTCAACCACAGACATTAACCTCTTCATACATGCCATCCGGAGGGTCCTCCTGCTTTTTACGTGACCTTCCTCCAGTATCGTAGCTACTGATTTCTCGAAGGTCACTCGAGGCCTCCCCCTGTCTCTCTTACCGCTCACTTTTCCTTTATAAATCTTTTTTACTATTCTTTCATCACTCATTCGTTCGATGTGCCCAAACCACCTGAGCACGTTCTTCTTCATTCTCACCGTGACTGACTCCGCATATTCGGCGAAGATAACGCATCTCCACAGCATTCATCTTTCTTACATTCTTCTTCTGTGTTACCCACGTTTGGCTGCCGTATAACAGCGTCGGTAGCAATACTGCATTGTGTACAGCCAAACCTGCAGCTATGCTGACGTTTCGTCGTCTCAACAATGCTAAACATACTTCCCAAATATACCGCTTCATTCACTTGTTCTATTATCTTACCAATCACGTTGATCTTACATTCTGTTCTTTCTTCATTTCTTTCAAATATCCTTTCATATCAGAACCAATACTAAATATCAGAACCTTCGTCTTATCTGCATTCAGGTTTAGACCATTATTTTCAAACCCATATTTCAGTGTGGCGACCAATGCCTGCAAATCGCATTCTGATGATGCAATGAGCACTGCATCATCTGCATATAGCAAACAATTGACCTTAAGGTCACCTACTTTCATTCCCATGTCACTGTCTTTCACGCCTTGTTAAAAAGTTAAAAGCTATTTGATTATATTGCATATTTTTTAAAAGTATATTTTATTATTAATGTATATAATTATTATGTTAGATCTTATGAATATCTAAACATTGACTAATAGTAAAGAAAAAAGAATAATACAGTTTGTTGAATAATAAAGAAATAGTTGAGGAAAATGAGAAAAAAGAATCAAAGTATCATCGTAAAGAAATTCGTGAGTTCATTATCGTCATAGGCTTTGTTGAACGTCAAAGTTAAACGTCTTGTTAGCGGCTTTTATATTGTAATTGCTTCATTTAACGATCCAATGATCACCGTCCTATATTTAAAAAGATGGATTTAGATGTTTTATATTCAAATGTAAATAAATAATACATTAAGGATCAAAATTTGAAAACATGAACACAAAGAAAAGTAATGATAAACGTGAAAATAGGAATAAAAGTTGTTAATATTATACCTTTGCTTTTAAATAAATATACACACAGTTCTTTGACAACTTTTGGGACACAAACTTCGAATTATCAAATCAAATCAAATCAAGTTTTTTTTATTGTATTCAATTCATTTATTGTATGTATTTTGTAAATGTCAAGTCTCTTCTAATACTAAAGCTAATAATTAAATATAACAACTTCTATGTAACATCATTGTTAATATTTACACTATTTGTAATCTAAGAGTTACTCTCCAATGTTTTAGTTTTCAATGCCAGCAGTTCAAGATGGTTCATAATTATAACATCTATATTATATATATATACTTACCTTAAATGTAATGAGAGATAAAATATCGATCTAATACAAATTATACATAGCTCTAATGAATGCAACATTTTATCTAAAGGTAACTTGATTACTGGTAGTTTTGTTATTAGAATATAAATTATAATTATGAAATATAAATTCAATAAAACGTTCTTATTATCATAAATTACAAACAATATAAATATAATATTAACACATGAAAAGATAAACCTTTGCATTTATTTTAGTTTTGTATTGTTAATAATTAAACTTGAAACTTCAGATACGTTATTAAGTGATGTTTCGGTTAACCGACTAATCTAGTAGTTTGCAATTATTATAGCATTATAAATAATAAAATAAAAATATTGCATAAGAAATATGATTTATTTACCGGGCTAGCTCAGCCGAGCTGAATGCGAACAGAACCTTAATAAAGCTCGCTCACTGATATTACTTCGACGTTTTTTTATTTATGCTCGTGCTGGTTCTACATTCAAGGATTATATTAAATACTAACTTTTTCCCGCTGCTTTGTCCGCTCTGTACACTTAATAATTTTTATTTTTATAAAAGGTGGATGTATTTATTCTAAGTCAAATTAAATTTAAATCAAGTATTCGTATTGTAGATTGTAAGTGATATCTGAACATACAGGCATTCAGACAGATATATATATCAGAAAATATATATAGTACCACTCTCACACTGTAACACTATAGGAACAATGCTGCTTTATATTAAATAACATATCTAATTAAGTGTTAATTCGACTCAGTCCATTATCGTTTCATTCGTTGTTAATCGGTTCCGTTTAATTTTATTTTAATTAATACTTTTTAATTGCTTTTATTATTTAATTTAAAATAAAATAAAATGTGTATTTTATGAAAAAAAAAAACATTTTCTTCTCTCACCTCTCATGCTTTGTTTTGATATTAACACATTCTATATATATTCTTTTGAATTGTTTTCATTGTATTCTTTTGAATCCTCCGGTTGTGACCGACGTAATTAGCTGGTGATCCATTATTTACAAGTCAAATTAAAAACTTATTAGAAATAATATATTTTCTATAAAATGTATCAAATTTCAAATCTGAAATAAATATTCGCCAACAGCTCGCGATAACAGGAATCAATTTCGAAGTTTTTGACGTAAATTAATGGCTAAATTATTTTTGTGGCTTTGAATATTACGTTTCGCCGTCACTCGATCTCATTCGACTGATCGACTCCGTTGAAACTAGTGAGCACTTCAGGCTAAATTAAAAATAATACTTCCGAAATTTGATATGATATTTTTGATTTAATAATGTATTAACAATACGCAAAGTAATTTTCCCTATTCTTTATTATATTGAAATAAAAAAATGTTATAGACAGTATTATTTTAAACACAACTTATTCCTTTGTCTTTGTCTTAAAAGAGAAAAATAGACAGGTTTATAAGAGAAGTCCGTGTATCAACCAACAACTGTCCCCAACCGTCAACCAACCAAGCCAGTTGTTTTGTATTTCAATATAATTGAAGTCAATTTCTTGAAGAACAACCCTGATTTATCATCACGACCAGAGAGTTGAGATGAATTACTTCTAACTTCGCAGTCAACATCAATTCATTTTTGACTACTTTAGAACATTCAGATCAAGAACATATTTTTATTTATTTCAGCAATTATTATATAAGTAATGCAAAAATATCGACAATGTATAATATGTTAGTACAAACACTGTACAGACAACACAACAATAAGATGATTTCCCTGAACATAAAGCAAAACCAGTTTTCATTGTCTCCTTCTTTATTGAATTTTATTAAACGTATTTTTTTACAATAACTGTCGTTGAAGTCCAAGAAACTGTACAACCAATTTTCACTCAAACAAAATATACACAAATTGCTTCATCGGCAAACAAACAGGCAAATTATATTTTTTTTACTATTTACAATCTGAACAATAACGAGGTCTTTTAACAATACAATACAGAATCGTCTCTTTGTTACTCCTCGAGTCTAAAGGGTTTTCTCAGAGTTAGAAACTTGTATTTGTAATAAATTTATTATCATAGTATCGAGAGCATTGTACGACCCGTACCATTCATTTACCGGTTCACTGAACAAGTACTGTTAGAAATTCATAACAAGAACGCACATTATTCGAAAATTATGGAAAGATATACGAGTATGTATCTGCGTAACAAACATTTATCATGGTTTGGATTCTGAATATATATACAATATATTAATCGATCGAAGTATATATATATATATATATATATATATATATATATATATATATATATATATATATATATATATATATATATATATATATATATATGTTGAAATTAATCAACAGTAGTAGGACCATTTCGGACTATTAATATGTATGTTTTAAATTGTATCAGATTAATATACTTCATACTCTACTAACGCTCGTTTATTATGAGATTATTAATGTATACATGAAGTTAATTATTAACATAATAACTTATCCTTCCGTGTTCAGTTACTATTTGTTTGTAGTCGGCAAAGTGTGCATTAGGTTAGGTGTGCACTAGGATAAGATCAGCGCGTCTTTGTACACTCAGATAATATACAGAGCGTTGCAAATTATATGCCTATATATTTTATTCATTTTAGAGTTTAGTTATAATTATAGCGAAAATGAAATCTCAAAAAATTCTCTATTTTTCATAATACTATATGAACGTAATATCATTAAGAATGATAATGTACAATTGTTTCATAAATTAAAATTTAATGAAATAGGAGTAGTAATATCCTATGTCAAGCCTGACAGTGTTTATGAAGAGGGGTGTAAATAATATTATAAAGCACGGTATTTAACTTACATGACAAGTAAAATGAAAAGTCAATGAAACTTAATAGCAATTAAATAACAAAAAGGAAAATATTACTAGAACGGAAAAAATGTTTAGTTACCTTTATTGATTACGACGATTTCGTATTAAAATTATTAATATTTTATCTATAAGCTTTAAAACTGTAATATAATCCTCAATAATGTCTGAATTATTTAAACCCTCTAAAAGCATGTCAGCGTTCCAATTTATTAATTAAATTAAAAGATACTGCGACTATATTCCATCCATGGGGTTGGATAATAATAGTCTATTTGAAATACATTGAGGTTGACTTATAAAATAGAATATGAATTTTTAATATTATAATAAATAGTTAGCCTACAAGTACCTACTATCTGTTAATATTGGACGGAGAATCAATAGAATCCATAAATCACAAAGTGTCAACATCGTATCTGCTGAGGCGGTGGGTTTTATTACTGTTTTAATTGTAATGAACACATAGTTCTTATAAAAATATTATTTATAATGTAACTGAATTTATCTGATCTATGATATTAGTATAAGTAAATTAAACGTTATTACAAATATTACTGTCAACAACTTCTGAGGAATTTTGTGATATAACAGATGACTCTCCTACATCGTGATGTCATTGAGTAATGAGGGTAGAAGCACCACTGATCAACTGACGACACTTTTTATAAAACTAAAAAGATTATTAGCATTGAGAACTTCCATTACCGGTGTTCAGTGAATTCACAAGTCGCTTAGTACGACCTGGTGATCATTAATGCTAGAGCTATACGATTTAATAGTATGTATATTATCATGATTCTCTAAATATTTGATTCCTTAAAAATCTATTATGTTCCTTAGCGAATCTTCTATTAATTGCACAGGCACACAAAAAAAAAATAATGAACCAGAGGGGAGACCCCATTATTCTTACGTTTTTGGGATCGCTGAAACCGAATATGACAATAAAAACTAATTTTAATTGCCCGTTTCCTGCTAGCACCCCCTTACTACCTCTTAAGGGGTGAAAATTTAAATTTTTCGTATAAAATCAAGATAGATGTGTATTTCTACGTTTTTTGGGATGCTGAAACTGAAAATGATAACTAAAAATTAATTCAAGACCTCCATAACCCATTAACACTTTCTTACTACCCCTTATGGGGAGTGAAGTTTTCCATTTTTGTATAAAATAAAGATGAATGTGTATTTCTATGTTTTTTGTTATGATGGAACCGAAAATGACAACCAAAAGTGAATTTGATACCTCTTTTACTCAATACCACCCCATAACCACCCCTTACGGGGGGGTGGGGGTGTTTTCAATTTTGTATAAAATCAAGATGTATGAAGAAATTTTAACGATTTACAGTAAATGACATGTTTATCAAACTAGTTTGAGGTTACTCTTAGCTCTTATATTAGAAATTCAAATGCTTTATCAATCAGAAGTATCTGATATATATTCATGATTTAATTCTACTCTTTGCTTCTCTCTTACATCGTTGTTGTATTACAGCTAGCAATTACAACGAAAAAGTCGCTAACAAGACGTTTAACTTTGATGTTCAACAAAGCCTAAAACGATAATGAAATCACGATTCTTTAAGAACATACTTTGATTCTTTTTCTCATTTTCCTTAACCATTCGTTATGTTTTTTTATTTTAAAATTCTTTTCCTTATTTATTAATAGTTATTCTATTTACATTTTATCTTAACATTTGTTTTCTTAGAATTTTTCTAACAACCTTTCATCAGACAACGAATAAATAACAACTGTAATAAAAATAAACTCTGACAATTTAATTTAATTTTAGTAAATTAGTTAACAAAAACACATTAATTATTAATAATATGATGACAGTAACGGAGATGTATTTTATAACTTACAGATTTGTACTTACCGATTGGTTAAAATTTAATAAAATAAACAAACGGAAAGTTGTTCTCAAAGTAAATTAAATTCTTATCTCGCCAGTTAACTGAATTAATAGAAGATCCTTCTGAAAGATGAGCTCCGCAAATTGGACTTAAGATCGGACTTAATCCTTCAAAGATGGATAATGGATTAGTTCAAAGAAAAGAGGAGATGAAGAGAGACTTATAGTTTTAGTGGCTCAGAAAATACATCGTACATTATTACGAGTATATGTGAGAAGACTTACGTTGTGAGAATTTCAAACATATTTATTCTCGAATTATAATCTTAGAGAGACTAAATGTTTTCTGTAATGGTACTTTTTATAGCATAAATTCAACAGTGTGTCTGTTTGTTTAATATGTTATATGATCCAATACTTATATTGAGTCACCTTGACTAACCAACTCTAATGGTAGCATTATTAATTATGCTGTATTTATTTCTTTTACGATCCGGTTTCGTAAATATTTTCAACTTGGTCAAACGCTTTCTACAAGTTGTAGTAAAAACTAATAAGAATCCATATAAATCAAAGTTTGACAGTTCTTTGTGATTGAATAACTAATGCAAGTGAAGTAACAATAAGAAAAGTATTTTACGTCCTTGGACGTTTTATTTGGCAAAACACACCCACATATAACAGTCATCACAGACATCATTTATTATATTATTTTTATAGAGTAATATTATAATGTAATGATTTAAACTTCACTAAAATACCAGATATCGTTTTGTCTGCTTAAAAATGTCTATTAGCATTAAGAGAGTATGTTAAAAAATTTCATCAAAGGTTTTTAATTAGCGAGGATAACTAGGATATTCATTATTATCCAGGGATGAATACTGAAACTCATAAGCAGGAAGTTACAGGAGAATGTTATTTGTTCAAGTTAAATATTAATTTGATATTAAAAGTAATTTCCGGCGAAGTCGTATGCAGAAGTATTAAAAATTTTAGGGCGTTGAGATTGACAGCCGTAGTATTTATAATAATTATAATAAAAATCTTAAGTAATAATTAAACTAAAAATTCACTATTTGGTATTTAGTGTTACTGTGGGTTAGTTTTAATTACAATGAATAACTAAATTGTATATATATTTTGTATTTCGTTAGGTTTATTAGTTCGATACGCTCTACTTTCTCTGCGCTTGAGTAATCAAATCGCGAAGTGAGAGGCAACTGTACTGAAATTTCATTCAGTAATTCAGTTACTCCGGTAGCCGTGATCGTCTAGTGGTTAGGACCCTACGTTGTGGCCGTAGTAACCCAGGTTCGAATCCTGGTCACGGCAGCGAACAGCTGTCGCGGCGGAGCTTTTTAATTTTAGATTTGTTTTTGTATTTAAGAATTGACATTCACATGGAGATTAAATATACTACTGATACTTTTAATTCCTTTTTTTATTTCAATACAGAGAGTATTGTATTCTAGAAAACTCCGTTCTTTAACTGAAGTTTTTCTTCACTAATAAGTGATAAAGTTTGCTGTAACTGACATCTATAGATCCATGTGTATCATATTTATCTATGCGTCGTCATAATGATTATTAATAATAATTCATGTTTTAAAATATTTTTAAAGACTATTTACCTGAAACTTACTGTTCACTAAACATACCAGAATTATGTCTCTGCTGTGTAATACAAGTACCATCTGGTGATAACTATTTCTTATCAATATGATCAGATCTACAAGTATCACCGAGATACAGTGTCTCTATATAGTATATCTATATCACATATCAGAAAGACTACTCCCCACATTTTTGATAGAATTATGATTCTAAACTATGAACTAAATTCATTTTCAATTAGTATTTCCGAACGGGTAACACTCTTTAGAAGGTAGGACAATTTTTCAAGGAATTGGTAGATTAGATGTAAACATTATTGAACCAAGCCACGCCAATTAAAGTTAGTTAATTCGTTATAATGTTGTGTTTGTTATTTATTTAAACGTAAAACAGTTTAACCGTTCAAATGTACCTGGACTGTTGAGAATTGAAATTTTAAGAAGTCGTCGCGAGTTACATATTAGTATATGGTAGGTCCGGTTTAAAAGTTTATAATAATTATAAAAAAACTTCTGAATTTTTTGAGTCGTATGAAATGTTTTGAATACTCAGGGATTCAGTTTCTATTTTCAGATTGTATTACAATAATATTTTATTTACCCAATGAATACCGTTTTTATAAATTGGAATTATATCATAACATAATTTATAATAATCGCTTAGTCATGAAGCATTCGCCAAATCGAATAACACAAGAGTGTATTATATTATAACACTAATATATTTAAACAAGATTTGCCATTCATATGTACCTCTACTAGTATTTTACATATATCATATATCTTAAGAAAGGTTTTATAAAAACAAAATTTAAATAATGAACATAAGTATATCGATATTTGTGTAAAATTATTATTATTATATCGACAAGTGATTGTCTTAGTTTGAAAGATTTATTAAATTGACAAAAATATAAATAAAATGTATTACAGAGATTTCATCTTAAACTCTATTAATTGTTCCAAAGGATTGAGATTGTACGATAATGTTGATTTTTAATTAAGATATATAACATGAATCAGAGTAACGGTTCAATGGAACCAAAAGATCTATTAAAGAGTTAAAATTGAACTAACTGTTAATTAACAAACACAACATTCTATTGTAATTACTTAAAATGTCTTTAATTATTTACAAATATCTCTTTTAAATATATTTATCGGTACGTATTCAAAAATGTTACTTTCATGATTTGCAATCTTGAAGAATTCGATATAAAGCCAATCTCTTTATAAATTTCTGTTTTGGTCAATGAGTCACTAATGAATCCTGATATATTCTGATAAAGTCAGTTATTTTTGTAAAGTACTATCAGAATAGTCAGTTATTTTCGTAAGAAAACTTTTTGGCTGTGTTTATGTTACGTTCATATATGTGAGTACTATAAGTATAATTTAACACCAATAAGTTTTTCATTTCATTAAATAATATTTCTGAAACAAATAACAATCAACCTGTGTATACACTTGTATAATGTTACAAAGCTCCTTTAACTATATTCGTCGTAAAGAATGTGTAAACGATGTAAAGATTAATCCATTGCATTCCAGACAGAGTTCGTTTTTTTGTAAATATTCACAATTATTATAATTCAATATAAAATAAAAATAGTGTTATAAATTTTGTGAGAGCGAAAAACAATGTATATATTAATAAATTATTTGATCTATATATTAGGTGTGTGTTTTTTTTGTCCCTGTCTGTCTGTTGCAAAACGTTGCATTTAAAGCTCTCGTAAATCTGTGTTTGTTTCTAGGCTTTCGGAGTTTAGAATTTATTCACGTCGAGCTTAACTATCAACCAGAGAAAAAAAAATCCGCCGTTCCAAATATTGTAATTTAAAGAAAGTGTACAATTTCTTAAACTGTTTGGAGCCTAGTAACTCTAAACAAAAATATATTTCCATTTGCTAACATATATTACCTTTATAGACAAGTTATTAAATTTTAAATTGCATTCTACTTATAAAACACACAGATATCTTGACGCATTATAAACAAACTACTAAAAGTACTGAAAGTGCGATTAGAATAAACCGCTATGAATATGTAATAAATATTATTGAAGTTTCTCTTGAAAATAATCAAATACGCTGATGAAAACAAGCCATGTTGATTTAATTACAATATTTATTAAGAGCGCTGTCGAAGCGCGGAGCTGCAGTGATGAGTATTATGAAGCAATGCTCGCACACCTACGACTTAGATATGTAATTAAAGATTAATTGGAATCCGCTTTTTGCAATTTATAGATAAGTACAATGTAATATTACAGATACGTGTGAATGTTTGTCACTGAACTGCACTTAATGAGCTAGCTCAAATTTGCTGATTTATTTGTCTGTTACTTTGGTATTAAAGACTTCTATAAGATAAAAGTTTTTTTAGGAAATGTGTATTGTTGCACACATTGTTGTTGTTGTGTGCATTGTTGGTTGGTTGTGTTGGACAGTCTTATCGCTCAGTGTGCGATACACTGCTCGTTAGAGCTCATATCTTCTAATAACTTACAATATCACATGGGTTTGTTCTGACATGTTGCCTCCTCACGAAATTTGTATACACTTTACATAATACAGTTATCAATGTTACAGTGGAATTTATAGCATGAATTATTAAAGGTTAAAGTTCAAAATGCTGCACACAATTGTGATAATCTTTAATCGGTGTTGTGATTATTGCGATTTGATTTTTTAAAGTTCCTCCATTCAGTGTTCGGTCCATTCTCTCCATCACCATCAATTAGGTAGCAATAGACATGATCGAAACCGACCGCAGCTGTTGGCCAAACAAATTATATGTAGTGGTAATTTAATTGAATTTACTTTGTATATTATATGAATTAATTTTTGACAGAGAGCTAAGGATCTACCTGATGGTGTGTCTAGTCGCAAAAGAGTAAATATGGGAAGTTGTAAGAGCGTTGTGAATCTTGACGAAAAGAAGGGAAGAAAGTAGAAGATTACATATTTATATAACTTACAGTAAAAACGATTGATCTATTGAGTCACGGAGTGAATGTTAAAAAGAACACGTTTTATTTGGTAAAAAAGGTTGGCCCCTTTTTTCCAAAAGATAATAAAGAAGATGCATATCGCTCTCAAAGGAAAAGGCCGTAATTATCCTTGTTACTATTGTTACTATTTCACTTTAATATGATCTATCTATACGACAATGTATTGAAGTTTTATACAATTGTACTATTTAATCCTCCAAATCTTTTTTAAAACCTTCAGGATTTAAAAAAAATCTATATTATTGTATATTTAAATAAGTCATCACGTAATGTGTCAATGACAGAAGACACAGAGAGACATTAAAAATTTAAATTATTTAAAATATATTCAAAAGTTTTTTATAATGTTAAAGAATTTGAGAGAACACAGCAAATGTTTTTAATTGTCTGCTGGTTCATATTTAATACATAATAAAGAACATACAAAATAAAAGATTGTTAAAAATATAATCATATATCATCTATGGGTATGCAGACGACAGCACAGTTGTAGAAAGATACCTGCCGAGTAGTCGGGCTAGTAGAGATCAAGTACAGTCAGAAAGAGAAGCCATGTTGCAACGATTGAGTGACAAACTTCAGGCAGTCTCCGCATGGGGCATTGCCAATCTTGTCAAATTCAACGCCACCAAAACGCAGACGTGTCTGTCTCACCGCCAAAAGGAGCCCTTTCACCTTGGCTCCTACTTTCCAGAGTGTATCTTTGGAATACAGTGACCGGCTACAGTTGTTAGGCTTAGAGATTTCCTCGAACCTCAACTTTGGTCGGTGTATTGAGTCCAGAGCAAGAGCAGCTGCAAGGAAACTTGCCGTTCTTGCGAAAGTACAGCTTCTTGTATTATACAAAGCACAGATCCAGTCGTGTGTAGAGTACTGTGGTCACATATTCGCTGGTGCCGCAAAGTCTCATTTTGCGGTTCTGGACTCAATTGAGAGGCGAGCAAAGAGGTTTATAGGCGATCCTACTAATTACTGTCACCACCCTCACGTCTGTCCCTTGTGAATTAATAATATTGTAAATTAGCTCCAACTAATGTTTGTATTATTATGCCGATCCCGCTGGAATCTCAGAATACAAATACTATAATATATATAATATCTTAATACCCGCTAATGTAACTTTTAAGCTTTTTATGTGAAAGAATTTATTAAACCTATTTGTTATAAACATACAAATAAGCTAACCTGATCTAAGTAACAAGTTTTTACTCTATAATATCAGTATAAATGAATATGATGTATTACATACAAGAGGATTTCGAAAACTTTACTAAATGGGCACATGATAACTTTACAAAAACTAAATGTATGCATATACACTCGCCATATAACAAAAAATCAAAAACTATTTATAGCAAAGATCTCGAAATAATAGGACATACTTATAATTGCCTACATAGTAATAAAAAAAATGGTAATTGTAATAAATTAGAATATGTTAATACATTTAAATACTTAGGTTTAAAGATAGATAAACATTTTAACTGGAGACCCCATGTAATAGACTCTTGCAATAGGCTAAGGTGTGTGCTGGGAAAGTTTTACCAATTGAGTAGAGTATTAAATAAAGAAACATTACGAATCGTATATTATGCCCTCGCTGACTCCTTGCTTAGTTATGGTCTTAGTGTGTATGGCCGAACGTTTATTACTTACTTAAAGGATATAAAACAACTACAAACACGCTTGATAAAATTTCTAGTCAGTAAAAAAACAAAAAAAAAATGTTGTGGAGACTATGAAAAACTATTCCCAATATGTAAAATTTTGCCAGTAGACGTCAAAGTGGACTACTTAATATGTATCGAAAATTTTCATTTAACTAAATATAAGGAAACAGTCAAGAATAAGTACAATACAAAAAGAGTGAAGAAAAAAGAATTAATTGAGCCCACTGCATAAAAATATTATGGAAAAAGAACATCAAGGTGTATGGTATCCAAAATTTTGAATAACATTTCCCGTAACAAAATTAACCTAAATAAACATATTACGAAAAAAGTATTGAAAATAAAACTCCCTTAGTTATCTCTATTTAAAAAAAAATTAATAGTTATAAGGTTTTTTTTAAATTTTTTTAAATTAATTTATTGTTCTAACTTTATTGTAAATGTTAGTGTAGTAGTGTATAGTGTTAGTTTAAGTATTTAATGAGCGCTTCTTGCCCTCAAACTCTCGAGTTTGGCAAGAAATTATGTGTTTGTTTTGTATTCAATTTTTTTTATAATAAATTAAAAAAAAATTATAAAATAAATAAACAGAGTAATACTGTTTTATGAGTAATGTAATACCGTGTGACGTCATCAGCGCGAAGTAGCATCTGGCTCTTATTACTTTGTCGATATCCAATTTGGCTGTGATTTGTGAAGCCGTTAAATAAAAACAACAATTTACTAATGAAAGAATTATTAAAGTTTTAATGTTTTGAAATTAAATATATATTAATGTTATAAACTGAAAAGTGTTTATTTTTTGTTTAAACGCACAAACGTCTGAAGTTAGCCGACAGTTAAAAAAAACCTAATTAGAAGGTAGATTATAAAATCACTCTTAGTTCTTTACAGAATGAGAGAGTGGATTAACATCCATTTCTTTTTATTTTTCTTGTAAGAATAATATAAGTTGGTAATATTATTCTTACAAGAAAAAAATATTAATATTATAAATATATATACTGCCGACATATGTTTATGAGCTAAATAACTTATTTCCCAAAAATGTAATAAAGTAATTGTTATTTTGTATTACATTGTATTTGAAATTTTACTATATGAATCTAATTTTCAAGATATATAAGAATTGAGACAGAAGAAAAAATATCATATATTTAGCGGATAGTTATTATTAATATAACAGAAAATATAAATAATATACTCAAACATTTATCAGTAATCGTATGACAAATAAGATATTTTGTTAAAATTTATATCAATACATTACGAAGGGAAGTTAAGTCATTGTGACGCTATTTACTGACTTTTAATGCCTTTTATTTATGATTATATATTTATTCTTCCATCAGTTCTACGCTACGGTATATATAGCTGCTTGGAGGAAAGAAGTGTTGTGAGATATTCTGCATTCTCCATACTGCGGCTGCGATTTTGAATTCTTCAAACTCTATTTTCGAAATATCAGATCTGTTTTAGAAAAGTATTCGAAATGTTTTCTAACAGGAATAATTATATTTATATCTTGGTGTAGGGATAATTCAATTATCTCAGACAGATCATTCAATTATCTCGGCGTAATTAACTTTGTTAATTCTAACATGTTTGATTTAGATTCACAACTCATGGAAATTGGAATAAAAATTAACAGGATATGATGTTGTTAATTGATATAAGTGTATTAATTGCATCCTGTGTCACCATTTCATAGAACTCTTTTACACAAGGTTGTCAACTGTCCATAACTATCTGTGTTATTTTTCATTTTATTTTCCAGTTATATTAGAGTAACCAATCTTAAATAATACTTATATATAATAATATCATGTATGACTGTAAAGACGTCAAGAGGAGAAAATTCGCCGCGACAGCTGTTCGATGCCTGACCGGGATTCGAACCTGGGTTACTACGGCCACAACGTAGGGTCCTAACCACTAGACAATCACTTAGTGACTGAATCATTTATCCTAAATTTGATACATTTTATATTTATTGGTATTTGCTTCGGTCAAGCTCACTTTCACTTTTAAACGTCACAAGATTGAGTAGATTGTTTTTTTTGCCTAACATTATCCTAAATAATTTACGTATAAATAAGGTGTTAAATAAGGGCACCTTTCTTGAAATGATAACCTGAAGTATGTTCAATAGTAAAGTATTTGAGTTTATACAATTCGTAAAAAATATTGTTTTTCTTCTAATGTACTACTGTGAATAATCAATTACAAATGAATAAGAAGTTTCAACTGTACGACATATCTGAGAGTCTGTAATTAAAGTAACTGAAGAGCCGCCGTAATTGCAACTTGAGAGTAACTCAACCCTTTGAGACGGAATTCATTTAGTATGTTCTTTCATGTTCATGTTATATATATCTTATAATTATGTTCATATATTTATAAACACCATGTTTTAGATATATATGTTGTAAAAGTGAGTTTTTATTATCTTGTATGTAGGTGAGATTTTACATAAAATATAAATATATATATTTTAAAGACATAAGTCTCTAAGGAGTAAGTGGCCATCAATTTAATTAAATAAAATATAAGGCTATATCATTCCTTTACGTTTTTATTGCATGGTTGTTAAATGTTGGCTAAAAGATATGGTAATGAGCAGTATTTCATAAGATTCACATTTATCCTTCACTTTTTTTGCTGAAAAATGTACCTTAAATATTATAACTGTTCAACTATAAGTATTTATTTTGTTATGATTTTATTACCATTGCTAAAAATTATGTTAAAGAAGTAAATAGTTCTGAAGTTGTATCTCTACGGTGAAATATGAACAGGTGACTTATCTATTTGTAACGCGAGAGATTTCAAAATTGATATTAATTACTATTTTATATTTTATACTTACTTACTTACTTTTTAATTTATATTAATTACTATTTAATATTTTATACTTACCTTTTTTTTAGATTAAATTTAATTGTAACTGTAACTCGTGAAAGTTAAGTTTGTTGTATTTGCAATTGTCAGATAGGTTATAATTTAATATTGTAATATATTTTTTATAATAATGTGTCGCGATTTATTGTTCGGAGATTAAAATTAAGGGATTATAAATAAAGTATTCTTTAAAACTAAAAACATCAATGAATAAATACTATTTTTATCAATTTATTAAATTGAATATACTTTCCATATTTCCCGTCCATTTTTAATTGTTCTGATCTTCTCCTTTATAATGCAAATTTGCTGGAAATTGAAACGATGTTTCATTGTAGTTGTTATATCAATATTATTTGCTAGAATAGCGTTATTAACAAACTGGTTGCAGCACGTGATTTTATATGCGTAGTTGTGATATGGTTGGAATATGATTTAAACTACTGACTAAAACTGAACAAAAAGCAAGCAATAACAGCAAAAGTAGAAAAACAGAACCTTTCTTTTTAAAAGCTAAAAATTAAAATAAAATATCTACGAATTATTAAAAAACAGCCTCGCCAATTATTAAAATCTGACTTATACTTGAAATATAATATAGTATTTAAAGATACCAAAGTATTAAATAAGCAAAGAATGAAATTCGTAAATTATATTTAAAATAAATACATTAAGTCAGTTTTTACACATATACTTTTTAAATGTGCTATTAACGGAATCCAGAGTCTTAACTGTACTAATGGCATCTGATCAATCACACCACACGCTCCTCATGTCAGGGAAGGATTAGATTGATTAAAGAAATAATTGGTGTTAGAAAACGTAAGTGTATGAGAATCACGACATACTGTGTAGTGTTGAAGAAAACCAAAGACAAGTATTCAGGGTAATACATGATGAGCATACATCGAGAAGTTTACATTTCAATAATACAATCTATTTAGCACAATAAATAGTACCCTAATATCAAACTTTAAATACTCAAAAAGAGACGAAATTGAATGATTTAAACCACAATACTGAGTCGGATATGAGATAATCATATTCCCCGCTCATTGTGATCTAACAGTGCAGACAACCTCATTAACGTGATTTATTCACTTTCAAATGTTTAAATTATTTAATGCTGCTTCTGTATTTAAAATTTTAGTGTTTTGAATAAATATCAAATTTAAATTGTTACTAATTGTTTTTAACAATACTAATTGTAAGTGAAGGGAAATTCCTGAAATACAAACACGTAGCTATCGTCACGATTAGGGAGTTGAGGTAAATTACGACTGAACTTAAAACTCCTAAAAACTCCTAAAACTTTGAAATAAATCAATCGGTTCATATTTTAAAACATTGAAATTATCAGATCAAGTATATATAATTTCGTTGATTATTTTATTATAACCGATGTTAAAATAGCATTATCCCTAAATTCTTATATCTTAGCTTATCTTATCTTATCTTATTTCTTATATCTTATAAAGATAGATTCACTGTGTATTGTACAGACTACACAACAATAAGGTAGTAAATGATTTCCGATTTCCATGAGATAAAGAATAAAACAGTTGTCTTTAGTTCCTGTTTTGTTGTTTAATTTTACAAAACTGGTTTATTAAAATAATTCTGAAATAAGTCCCGTCAACAATAACACAAAAAATTGCATAACAAATATCGTATTGATAAAATTACAATGCATGAGGAGGAATAACTTTTTTATATAATTGTCTATGTGTACTCAAATGGTATATATATTAGACCTCAATAATTCTAAATATGTCGATTGGATTGTTATGTTTATGTAACACGCTAACATATAAACGTATCGAGAGCATTGTACGACCCGTACCACCCATTTACCCGTTCACTGAACAAGTACTGTTAGAAATGGTATTCATTCATAACAACAACGCCCATTATTAGAAAATTATATTAAAATAACAAGTAATCCTTCCGTGTTCAGTTACTATGCTTTGTTTGAAGTCGGTAAAGTGTGGCTCTAGGATAAGATCAGCGTGGCTACGTCTTTGTACGCTCAGATAATATATACAGAGCGTTGCAAATTATACGCTTATATTTTATTGATTTTAGAGGGTATCTATAGTAATAAATACTTTAAAAGAAATTTATAAAAAAATTATGTTTTTGATACTATACGAAAAATTTAAATGTTATTAAGAATGATAAAAACAATATCTTTGTAAATCATAAGTAAATATTATATATGTATATAACAAGTAGGTATAACGAGCAATCAAGCAAAGTGAAAAGTTAATAAAACGTATGAGCAATTTAATAAATAAGGATAATCTTATTATACCGGACAAAAATATATTTTTAGTTACGTCCACTTGTTACGATGCTCTTAGTTCAAAATTTTCACAATGAACATAAATCAACGATAACATAATTAATTACACGTTTACTCTTTTCTGTTCATTGTCTTGTTTGATTTTGAATTATCTCTACCCTCTAAATGCATGTGAGTGTTCCAATTTATCTCACAAATTAAAAGAGGCTGCGAAAGGACTCAATGCGGGGAGTTGGTTAATAACCAGTTTATATTACAATTTGGCTGACTTACTTACAGTTATTTATATTTCATAATTTACCACCTTAGTGTTTAAGATATTTAATATATACATATATATTATTACTTATTTCCCAAGGAGGGTTGGCGTCAGGCAGGCGGCCGGCCGTAAAACAAAGCCAAATCTTTAAAGCAGTAATACCGGTGCCACGCGAGAAGCTAGTCCGGGAACAAAGGGATGTAAAACTGAAATTTGGAAGTTGGAATGTTGGTACGACGACTGGAAGAGGAAGAGAAATTGCAGATGTGTTGAAGAGAAGACGAATAAACGTAGCATGTTTACAGGAAACGAAATGGAAGGGATCAAAAGCGAGAGAGATTGGTGAGGGACACAAGTTTTATTATTGCGGGAATGATGGAAAAAAAAATGGTGTTGGAATTATGCTTGATGCGAAATTAAAAGAGTGTGTGACGAGGGTGAACAGGGTGAGTGATAGAATCATTGCTGTGAAAATGATTTTAGAAGGTTTAATCATTAATGTATTAAGTGTGTATGCTCCTCAAACCGGATGTGATGATAGGATGAAAGAGAAGTTTTGGGAAGATTTTGATTCTGTGATGATGGATGTTCCGGACAATGAGCAGATATATGTAGGGGGTGATTTTAATGTGCATGGGCATGGGTAATGGTAATTGGCATGTGGGATATATGAATGATGGTTATGAAAGAGTACATGGTGGTTGGGGTTTCGGTCACCGTAATGATGAGGGTGAGGCCTTGCTGGAGGCCGCGCTAGCCTTCGATTTGGCTATATCCAACACTTGGTTCAAAAAGAGGGAAGAACACTTAATTACGTACAAAAGTGGACGCCATAAGACGCAGATTGATTATTTTTTAATAAGAAGAAATAAAATCAATTGCGTCAAAAACTGCAAGGTACTACCGGGCGAAAGTGTAGTCTCACAGCATAGGCTCCTCATCGTAGAAATTAAACATGTAGTGCGTACAAATATGTTCAAGAAACGACCCCCACCTAAAATAAAATGGTATTTGTTAGAGAAGGAAGAATGTGCGAGTAAATTTAAAAACAGCGACAGATAAAATTAGAAATCTGAGTAGTGCAGAAGAAAAATCCTTGAACGATAGTTGGAACGAAATGGCGGGATGGATAAAAACTGTGGCAAAGGATGTATTAGACGAAACGAAAGGAAAAGGTGTGATAAATAAAGAAACGTGGTGGTGGAATGAAGATGTGCAAAAGGTTCTAAAAGAGAAGAAACATACGTTTAAGCAATGGCAGGAAGTACCGGATGATAATGGAAGTATGAAAGAGGAGATGAAAATGTTATATAAAAGATGTAAGAAGAGAGCGGAAGTAGCTGTAGCCATTGCTAGAGCTGAGGTGCAAGAGGAGTTATATAGGTCGCTAGAGTTTCCTGCAGGTCAAAAGGAACTCTACCGGATAACAAAGCGTAGGGAGAAGAATGCTAGAGATGTCATACATGTAAAATGCATAAAAGATAATACTGGAAAGGTGTTCACGAGAGATGAGGATATAAAAAAGAGATGGAAGGTATATTTTGAAACATTGATGAATGAAGAAAATGATTGGAGTGGAGTTTTAAAAAACCAGCCGGTAAATAAAGGATTAGTGAAAGAAGCGACCGATGATGAAGTGAAAGCGGCTGTGCAAGGTATGAAGAATGGAAAAGCTGTAGGGCCGGATGGGATACCAGTGGAGGTATGGAAGGTTTTAAATGAATATGGGTATAAGTAGCTGGCTTTATTTTTCAATAAGTTGTTGCATGAAGAAATGATTCCTGATGAATGGTGCAATAGTGAGCTAGTGCCCATCTATAAAAATAAAGGTGATATACAAGACTGCAACAGTTATCGGGGTATAAAGTGTGGGAGAAAGTGATAGAGAAAAGGATGCGAGACGAGAGTGATGTTTCGGAGAACCAGTTCGGTTTTATGCCTGGTCGGGGTAAGACGGATGCTGTATTCGCTCTTCATCAGTTGTGTGAGAAATGCAGACGAGCCCACAAGAACCTGCACATGGTGTTCGTTGATCTCGAGAAGGCATACGACCGGGTTCCCCATAATGTGATATGGTGGGCTTTGAAAGAGAAGGGTATACCTGGGAAGTATGTGGAGTTGGTTCGTGCAATGTACAGTCGATCTAGTACACAAGTCCGTTCGGCCGCTGGAAACACCGACAAGTTCAATGTGACAGTGGGTTTGCATCAAGGGTCGGCTCTGAGTCGCTACCTCTTCTTGTTAATAATGGATGCTCTGACATTGGACATACAGGAAGAGGCACCCTGGTGCATGCTTTTTGCTGATGATATTGTTCTTATCGGCGAGGATGGAATTGAGATGCAGAGTAGACTGGTAAAATGGCAACAAAAGCTGGAGAGTGTCGGCCTGGAAGTGAGCAGAACTAAAACAGAGCACATGTTCTGCGATTTCAGCGGTGTCTCCAGTTTTGTTCCTATTTTGTTCGACGGAGTACCGTTACCAGTCTGCTCAGAGTTTCGCTATCTTGGTTCTCTGATTCAAAGCGATGGCAATATTGACCGGGACGTAAAGCACAGAATCAACACAGGATGGATGAAATGGCGACAAGTCACTGGGACGACATGTGATGCCCGAATTCCCCTTATACTAAAGGGGAGAATTTATAAAAATATCATTAGACCTGTCGTTATGTATGGATCTGAGTACTGGGCGATGAAGGTGATGGATGAAAAGCGTTTGCATGTAACGGAGATGCGAATGTTAAGATGGATGTGTGGGGTGACAAGAAGGGATAGAATAAGAAATGAGTATATTAGTTTATACAGTAAAATCTAATAATATTGGACGGAGAACCAACAGAAAGCATAAATCACAAAGTGACGACATCGTAGTTTGATCATTATTACAATTGTAATGAACTCATGGTATTAGTTTTCAACTAGTTGACCTATCATATTACTATGCAATTCTATTTTACGGAAATGTGTAAATGTTACTGCAAACTGCCAATGTAGTCGAAAATTAGAGTAACTAAATATTATAAGTATTTTTTAAATAAATAGCAGATAATAGTTTAAATTCATCATATTTAATAAATATAAGTAATATGTATGTTGCCATTTATAATATAAACTATTAAAGCGACCCCAGCTCAACAACATCCTCAATATATTTCATAATTAAATCAGCGAGCGCTATCGCCTAGTACGACCTGGTGATCATTAATGCTAGAGCTATACGATTGAATACTATGTATATTAAAGTCATTTTTAAAATATATTTGATTCGTAAAAAAAATATTATGTTCCTTAGCTAATCTTATATTAACTATTAATTATGGTTTAATATACTTACTACAATGTAGGCTGGTGATCATTACATCGTTGTTATATTAAAGCAAGCAATCGCAACGAAAAAGTCGCTAACAAGACATTCAACTTTATCCTTCAACAAAGTCTGTAACGGTAATGAAATCACGATTCTTTACGGTCATACTTTGATTCTTTTTCTCATTTTCCCTAACCGTTCATTATGTTTTTTTTATTTTAAAATTCTTTTCCTTATTTATTAATAGTTATTCTGCTTATATTTCATCTCATCATTTGCTTTCTTAGATTTTTTTTAAAAAGTTGATAATTAAAAAGTTGTAATAAAAATAAAATCGGACAATTTATTTTAATTCTAGTTAATTAGTTTAGTAAATACACATTAACTATTAATAATGTGATGACAGTAACGGGGTCTATTTTATAACTTACAGATTTGTGAATATATAAATAAAATTTACAAAACTGCGGAATTTTGCTTTATAGAATCCACTAGATCCCGTTGATAGTTCAATAAAATAAGCAAATTAAAAGTTGCTCTCAAAGTAAATTAAATTGTTATCTCGTCTGTTAACGAAATTAATAGAAGATCCTTCTCGAGGATCAGCTCCGCAAATTGGACTTAAGATCGGACTTAATCCTTTAAAGATGGATAATGGATTAGTTCAAAGACAAGAGGAGTGAAAGAGAGATAATAAACTTATAGTTTAGTTATTTCAAACTTATTTATTCTTGAATCCTTATCCTATATACAGAGACTGCATATTTTTAATATATGTACTTCTAATATCACTAATTCAACAATGTGTTCGATAGTCTGTCTGCACGGCACTTTTGTTTTGTATTTTATTTAATACAATATTTGTATTGAGTGACCTTGATTAAAATTTTCAGGTAGTATTTTTAATTATGATATTTTTATTTCTTTTACAATCCTATTTCGTAAATATTTTCTGTACATTTCACAATTGTACACAATTTCAACGTTTCTACAATTCTTCCGCAACGGCTTAGTATTTAATAATATTTATTCACAAATTTATTCCAAACAAAATAACATGAGATATTATTTTATATATATATACACACATATTTATATATATATATAATATAAAAGAACTTAAAATCAGAAAACTTTATCCAGACCCGTTCTTTCTACATGTTATATTAAAATGTAATAAGAACCCATATAAATCAACGTTTGACATTTCCTTGTGATTGAATAACAAATTCAAATGAAATAACAATAAGAAAAAATATTTTACGACCTTGGACGTTTTATTTGGCAAAACACACAAACATATAAAAGTCATCACAGACAATTTATTATATTTCTTTTATATATTACCATTATACTGTAATGATTTAAACTTACACTTAAACATTAAAATACCAGATATCTTTTTGTCTGCTTAAATTTATTAACATTAACAAAGTATGTTAATTAATTACATCAAAGGTTTTTAATTAGAGAGGATAATTACTATTTATTATTATCCAGGGATGAGGATGGATGAAAATTGATTCAGCTTAATTTCATCCGTAAATAATTATGAACCCTTAATACAATTAATAGTCTGTGTACAATGCACATGTTACGAACTTATCCGTTTGTTAATTCAACGTTGCGTTATATACAACGCCACTGTTGTTTCAACACGTAATTGCCACCTTCAAACTTTATTTTAAATGGTATGGTACACAAGCGACAACACATAGTATGTTTTTGTGTTTAATGCTTTTTGACAATAATTAATTTTAATTATAATGTTTCTCTGAAGATACTGATCTTCAGCGTTTTGCGGTTTGTGTGCTAATTACTAGTTCTCTGGACATGGATCATAAACAGTAAGTTAAAAAAATGTTATTTGTTCATGTAAAAATATTAATTTGATTTTAAAGGTAATTTCCGGTGAAGTCATTCAAGATGTAGCATAAATTTTAGGGCGTTTAGATTGACAGCCGCAATATTTATAATAATTATAATAAACTTAAGCAAAAATTAAACTAAAACTTTCACTATTTAGTATTTATTTTTATTGTCAGTTAGTTTTAATTACAATGAATAACCGAATTATATACTGTTTTACATTTCGTCAGTTTGTTAGTTCGATACGCTCTACTTTCTCTGCGCTTGAGTAATCAAATCGAGAAGTGAGAGGCAACTGTACCGAAATTTCATTAAGTCGGTCACCACCTCCGATAGCCGTGATCGTCTAGTGGTTAGGACCCTACGTTGTGGCCGTAGTAACCCAGGTTCGAATCCTGGTCACGGCAGCGAACAGCTGTCGCGGCGGAGCTTTTTTAATTTTAGATTTCTTTTGTGTTTAAGAATTTAAAGTCATATGAAAATTATATTTTTACTCATATTATTATCAATTATTCCCTAAAACTAGAATCCGTCCTTTAATTCAAGCTTTTTTCACTAGTAAAATATAAAGTTTGCTGTAACTAACATCTATGTGTATCCATGTGTATCATATTTATCTGTTCGTCGTTTCAATGATTATTATTGATAATTAATAAGGTTTAAATATATTCTTAAAGACAATTTTGTTAAAATTTTACGTTCTCTAAACATATTGTACCAGAATTATGTCTCTGCTGTGTATTACAAGTACCATCAAGGTAACATACGAGTATTAGAAAGACTGTTCATTATTGTATTTGGATAATTATGAAATCTGATTCTAATCTATGAACTAATTTCATTTTCTTAATATCTAGAAACTCGTTATTTTATATTTAAAAAAAAACATATATGTCTTTTTGAAACCAACTTGAAAAGTAATACGATTTACGGGATTTGCAAAGTTTACTACGAGCTTAACGGAGAGGTGGCTCTTGTAAAACAATTACTTTTATACTTTCTTATTTATTATAATGCCTCCAACAAACAGTGACTACAGATTACACCTACTTTAGTTAAGTATATAAAAACTTTTCACGTGATTACTTTACTGATATTTATTTTCATGATTTAGTTAAATTAGTACTATAACATAATGATAGTTACTTATCACTCATTGTGACCCTTATCTGCCCGCTCCCATGTGTACATGTGAATTTGTTTGTGATCTAACATCGTGTTTGCCACAAACAAATTTCAACTTTCCATAATACTTTCATAATGTTACAGGGGAATTTAAAACATGAATTCTTGAAGATTAATTTGTAAGGTTCTGAAAGGCCAAAATGCTGTGTTGTGATTATTGCGATTTATTTTATATAAGTTGTTCAAAACATTAAGGGTTTACATAATAAAATATTTTATCTTAAACAGTTTTGAGAAGCTTAAAGTTTTCTATTAGAAAGGTAAACTGGAAATGTTATTACTATATTACAATGAACTGAATATTAATACATAATTCTTATCGTTTTCCCCTCACTTACGAGTAATTCGTTTATGAACTTGCGACGTCGATTATTACCGGCGGCAGAGAGAACGTCTCCATTTTTAAAGTTACTCAATGAAAATCAATGATTACCCCCATCTTCTCAATAATGCGTCACAGGATCCTTTCCACACTCAACTGTATTGATACTCAAAATAACCACAATAACTTTTTTACTCTAATTGTAAGTCTCTACAGCTTTTATTTATTTTTTGCCACACGTTTTGTCTGGTAAAAAAGGGTTGGCTCTCTTTTGCCCAAACAATGTAGGAGAAATAATTAGTCATCAGGTAATGTGTCAATGACAGGAGGCACAGACAGACAGATTAATAATTTAATTTGTTTAAAATATATTTAAAAATGTTTTATGGTGTCAAAGAATTTGATAGAATACAACAAATATTTTGAAATGTGTACTGATCCATATATAACAGGTAATAAACAACATAAAAATAAAGGCTTAAATTAAAGACTTATTAAAGGTTAAAAATATAATTAGCCCAGGAGGTCTGAACAAAACGTTTTGGACATTTAGGAATGAATTCGCTTTAACATTATTTACTCCATAAATTGAACCCGGTTGTTGAAGGTTGGAAGATAAATAGGTTTTGGTACGATTCAGAGAAACAAGAGAAATGTATGTCACCGAATTTAATTGGTGCATATTAATTGGTATAGGAAATGTGTAATTTATTTGATAATAAAGTCAATTTAATTAAATTAAAATAAAAGTTAGTTTTTTTTCATCAAGTTTCATTAGTTAATATTTTTTTTATTATAAAATATTTTAGGAAGAAAGATAATGACGACTCCTGGATGTAGTTGAACTCAAACACTTTGTTCAACTGAATTACTATCTAACTAATTACTGTCACCACCCTCACACGTTGTATGGATCTATAAAACTTGATTTGTGTATTTACACCGCAGTAACTTACTGAATTAATTAAAACTTTCGGTATAATGTGACTGAATTATAGAAGCAATTGATATTTATTACATAATATCAACTTTATTTTTAAGTATTTTATTAAGCAATATCTAATTATATATATATAAAAATAATCACAGCTATCCCTTGTGAATTAATATTATTGTAAATTAGCTCCAACCAATGTTTGTATTATTATGACGATCCCGCGGAAATCTCAGAATAAAAATACTATAATATATATAATATCTTAATACCCGCTAATGTAGCTTTTAAGCTTTTCGTGTGAAGGAATTGATTAAACCTATTTGTTATAAACATACAAATAACCTAACCGGATCTAAGTAACAAGTTTTTACTCTATAATATCAGTATAGATGAATAAGATGTATTTAAAGAGAGTAATACTGTTTTATGAGTAATGTAATACCGTGTGACGTCATCAGCGCGACGTAGCATCTGGCTCTTATTACTTTGTCGATATCCAATTTGACTGTAATTTGTTGAAGACGTTATGTTAATGTAGATGAAAATGATGCTTTTTACATACTAATTAAAGAATTATTAAAGTTTTATTGTTTTGAAATTAAATATATATATATATATATATATAATAACATAATAAACTGAAGCTTTTCTTTACTTTTTTCAAAACACACAAATGTATAGGAGTTAGCGGACAGTTTAAAAAATGCTAATTAGAAGGTAGGTTTTTTATAAAATCACTCTTTGAGTGTTATGGAATCAAAGGGTGGATATTACTTATTAATTTTCTTGTAAATATAAGCATAATGTTACAAACTTGTAACCTCTTCTACGAGTATGGTCGAGGATATAAATATACATATTAGCGACATTTGTTTGTGACCTCAACTTAATAACTTTTTTCACAAAAATGCAACAAAGTAATTATTATTTTGTATTACATTGTCTTAAAAAATTTATTATATGAATCTAAATCAAAATATATATAAATAGACGACAGCGTAACGCGGTGTTTGTTCGAGACTCGAAAAAACAACGTAGTGAGAGCAGAAATATCATATCTAGTGGATAATTATTATTAATATAACAGAAAATAAAAACGATTTACTTAAACATATGACGAATACGGTAATTTTTTAAGATTTATATCAATAGCTTAAGTCATTGTGACGCTGTGTACGGACTTTTTAATCTTGTTTACGATTATATATTTATTCTTCCATCATTTCTACGCTACGATATATATAGCTGCTTGGAGGAAACAAGTGTTGTGAGATACTCTGCATTCTCCATACTGCGGCTGCGATTTTGAATTCTTCAAACTCTATTTTCGAAATATCAGATCTGTTTTAGAAAAGTATTCGAACTGTTTTCTAACAGGAATAATTATATTTACTCGTATATCTTGGTGTAGTCATAATTTCAGATCGTTCAATTATCTTGGCTTAATTAACTTTGGCAATCGAAATACAACATATTTGATTTAGAATCGTAATTTAATCGCAATCGTAGATTTGATTTCGTAAAAATTGGAATAAAAAATGAACACAAAATATTCAATATATTAATTGCACCCTCTATTCGCTTTTCATAGCACTCTTTTACGCAGGGCTGTCAACTGTCTATAATTATGTGTATCAAACACTTGTATGAAAAAGTGATACAATTTTGGATTATTTTTCCTTTTATTTTCTGCTTGTATTCTGGTTGAAGAAGTAAAGAGACGAAACTCCGACACGACAGCTGTTCGCTGCCGTGTTTTGACCCTGGTTTGCTACGAACACAACGTAGGGTTCCAACTACTAGACGATCACGGAATGGCTGAATGAGTTATCCTAAATTTTATATTTATTGCTATTTGCTTCGGTCAAGCTCACTTTCACTTTTAAACGTCACAAGATTGAGTAGACTATTTTTTGGCCTAACATTATCCTGTATAACATATGTACGTAAAAATAAGGTGTTAAATAAGGGCACCTCTCTTGAAATGATAACCTGAAGTACTCGTATGTTCAATAGTAAAGTATTTGAGTTTATACAATTTGTAAAAATATTATGTTTTTCTTTCCCTTAGATGGCGCTAGTAGCCAGTAATAGTTCAAATAAATAAATTCCACAGTTGTTTTCCATCAGTTTTGACATCTATAAATATAACCTTACATCGATATTAGTTAATTTTTGTTTGCGTCATATAGTTACACTTAATTAAATATGTCAACTTATAAACCGAATTCACGTCATTTGCGGGAGATTTTACTTTTTCATTTCAACATGAAAAAATCGGTGGCTGAGGCTCATCGGGTTATTTCAAGTACTTATGGTGATGATACTATTAGTGAAAGAACTTGTCGCGAGTTATTCCAGCGCTTTAATAGCGGTGATTTTGTTGTTGAAGATCGGCATAGCGGTGGCAGAGAAAAAACTTTTGAAGATGATGAACTGGAGGCTTTACTTAATGAAGACTCGTGCCAAACTCAAGAACAACTAGCAAAATCATTGGGAGTAACTCAGCAAGCAGTATCAAAACGCATGGAACAGCTGGGGATGATACAAAAACAAGGATACTGGGTACCGTATCAGTTGAAACCAAGAGATGTTGAGCGACGTTTATTTGCTTGTGAACAGCTGCTTGAAAGACAAAAACGTAAAGGATTTCTTCATCGTATTGTTACTGGGGACGAAAAATGGGTGCACTACGACAACCCTAAGCGACGCACATCATGGGGATTGCCCGGCCACACTCCTACGGCGACACCTCGACAGAATATTCACGGATCCAAGGTCATGTTGTATATTTGGTGGGATCAGCTTGGCGTAATTTATTATGAGCTGCTAAAACCTTCTGAAAAAATTACTGGTGCACTTTATCGAACGAAATTAGTGCGTTTGAATCGGGCATTAAAAGCAAAACGGCCGCAATACGCTGATAGACACGAAAAAGTAATTTTGTAACACGACAATGCTCGACCTCACGTGGCGAAAGTAGTAAAGACGTACCTCGAAACACTGTAATGGGAAATTCTACCTCACCCGCCATACTCTCCAGATGTTGCTCCATCTGATTACCATTTATTTAGGTCGATGGCACACGGCCTGGCGGGCCAGTGCTTCGATTCTTTTGATAAAGTGAAAGAATGGATCGATTCTTGGATCTTATTAAAGGATGAAGAATTTTTCTGACGCGGGATTCGTTTGTTGCCTGAGAGATGAGCCAAAGTAGTGGAAAGTGACGGACAATACTTTGAAACATAAATAAGAAACCATTTTTTTAAATATAATTTTTAAGATTAAAAAAAAAAAAACGGCGGGAGCAAAGTTGTAGACCTAATACTACTGTGAATAATCAATTACAAATGAAAAAGAAGTTTCAACTGTACGACATACTCGTATCTGAGAGTCTGTAATTAAAGTAACTGAAGAGTCGCCGTAATTACATTTTAAGAGTAACTTTTAGTACGTTCTTTATGTTCATATTATATGTTATGCTTTATATATCTTATAATTATGTTCACATATTTATAAACACCATGTTTTAGTGATAAAATGCTGTAAATATGAGTAGGTAGGGACTATCTTGTATCTATAAGATTTTACATAAAACCAATATATATCAGTATTTACATTGGAATCAAAGTATAATAAAAACATGTCTTTAAGTGGCCACCAAATCAATTGCATAATATATTAGACAATAACTTCATGTTTTTATTGCATGGTTATTAAATGTTGGTTAAAAGATATGGTAATGAGCAGTATCTCATAAAATTCACATTTGTCCTCCACTCTTTATGGAAAAACGTACCTTAAATATTTTATACTTTTATTTTTTGCATTTAATTTAGTCAAACGTGGATTATGGCTCGTAAAATCATATTTCTTTTGCAATTTGTCAGATAATTACATAATATAATATATTTTGGGGAAAAATGTATCACGAGCTATTGTTCGGAGCTTTAGAATTAAGGAATTATAAATAAAGTATTCTTTAAATATAGTTGTATTATCAATATTACTTGCTAGAATTGTTATTTAATAATAATTTGTTGCAGCACGTGGTTTTGTCTGCGTAGTCCTAAGAGTTATGATATGGTTGGAATATTTAAATTACTGATTGAAACCGAATAAAAAGCAAGCAATAACAGAAAAAATAGAAAAACATCAATTAAGTACCTTTCTTTTTAAAAGCTAAAAATTCAAAAAAATGTCTACGCATTATTAAAAAAGCGTCGTCAATTATTAAAATCCGACTTATGCTTGAAATATAATATATAACTATATTATATTTCAAGTATACTAGATACCAAAATATTAAATCAAACAATGAAATTCTTAAATTATATTTAAGATAAATACATTAAGTAAGTTTCTACACATATACTTTTTAAATGTGCTATTAATGGAATCCAGAGTCTTAACTGTACTAATGGCATCTGATCAATCACACCACTCGCCTCTCATGTCAGGGAAGGATTAGATTGATTAAAGAAATAATTTTGGTGTTAGAAAACGTAACGTATGTGGGAATCACGATATACTATGTAGTCTTGAAGAAAACCAAAGACAAGTATTCAGGGGAGTACATGGTGAGGATACATCGATAAGTTTACATTTCAATAATAAAGTCTATTTAGCACAATAAATAGTACCCTAATATCAAACTTTAAATACTTAAAAAGAGACGAATTTAAATTATTTTTTCCAGAATACTGAGTGTTAACAGATAATTTGTTTTCCCGCTCATTGTGAGCTGACAGTACAGACATATGTACAGAGAGTGAGGTCGCTAACGTGTTTTATTCACTCTAAAAGTGGTTTAAATTATTTAATACTGCTTCTCTATTTTTAAATCGTAGTGTATTAATATGTATATAGTAAGTAAGTAAGTATAATAGAAAGGTTTACGGATAAAGATCAAATGTAAAATATCAGTCACTGATTATTCAATTTATTTGTATTTTTGTTTATTGTCAGAAATACAAAAATAGAAAAGTTACAGTGTTACATTTTATTATTTTATGGACTGTTTTGCCAATTCTTTTAGTTATACACATAGGTCAATAATTTATTTTTTAAAACCATTTATAGAATTATGTATCCTTATTATTGTTATACAGTGAAAACATAACTTGTTAACTCTATTTTGATAACAGTTTCAATGATATTGTCTTGGGCTATTAAATTAAGTATTAAAGAATATATGATCTGATCAAATGAGGTTTACATTTTGACCGTAAAGTGAATAATAGAAAATATTTATGAAGTGGAGTTAAAAGACTGTTTTATTTATTACTCGGTGTGCTCGCGAATATATTTACTTGAACAATGAATTATACCTTGGATATTTTTATAACCCAGTAATTACATAACAATATATACAGATAGACCACGTAAGTTTTATTTTAATTATTCCGCTAATTAATTTTTATGACACATAAAACCACACAAGTAATTGCCACTACTTCTAAAATAAAACTTTATTCATTGTATACAACATTATATCATTTTGTTCGGAGTATATAATTATATTTTTAAGATCGCCCACCCTTGCTTTAGCTACTTCCAGCTGGTCTTGAGTGCAGCAACTTGTGATGAGATTCTCTCCCGCATCTGCAGCACATGTGTCCTTGTGATTTATTCATAGTTATGGGAAAGCACTTGGTGAATGGAAATTGCACGCGCGTAAAACGAAAGGGACTATTGTTCGTCATAAGTTTCAACAAACAGCGATTAATATATTTCGAATTAATAATACTCAAAAGAAATACATGAACTTCTGTGTTGTAATTTATAACTAAATTATACAAATCAAACGTTCAATTGTTTGATAAACAACCAGATATTATTCCTAAAATAAATTGTGATCAAATCAAAAAAATCGAATGACTTAAGATTAATTGTAAACTTATTAACATAATAACACTTTATACTACGATACGTTTTAATTTTAGATATAGAAATAAAAGACGTCATTACTTAGCGCTGTAACTTTCCTTATAATGGATAGATAAAAGTTCGTTCAAACAACACAAGTATGAGTAATAATAAAATATAGCTCCGAGTATAAAAGCTTCCATTCATTTAAAACTTCTTTATGTAATATTAAAGTCTGCACTCTGTGTAATTGTTTTAAATGTATTGTTAAAACTGTATGAAATATGCTCTACAATTCATATAGTTTCACTAAATCTGTATTTAAATGAGAGATATTCATATAAAATATACATTTAAAATAAAGGAAATTAAAATAAAGTGCTTTTTCTGGGTGTATCTGTTCATGCCAAAGTAGCACCTCTTGGAATATAATTATATAAAAGGATTGAACAATACAACTGAAATTATATCATGTTTTAATTTTTAAAAAAAAGTATCGAGTCTTAAACCTTGTACATTTTGTATTGGACTGATATTGAATTGGAGCGATAGTTGAAGATTTTTTTAAATTTTACAATTTATTATTAGTTCGATACATTCAAGTATTATATGAACTATTACTGTTCAGGGGCTACACACATTGTGTCACTCCTATCGTCGCAAGAGATTTTCAAGTTTTTAAAAATCAAATCAAATTGTGACTATCTTTTAGAAATACTATATATATCATTATATTTTACATCGAAGACAAAAGTAATAGTTACATATCAAGGACTGGCCACTAAACTGTTCTCATGGGACCTACCTTTTTCAATGTAATCTATACTTATAATAAATCTGTAGAGAGGTCAATTCTGTACATGAAATATATTTACAAAATAAGTAGCAGGGGGTGATTAGTGTTCGATACTGATGACAAAAATGCAATTAAAAAAATTTTTGTCTGTCTGTCTGTCTGTCTGTTTGTATGTTATTTATAGAAAAAAAAACTACTCGACGGATTTTAACGAAACTTAGTACAATTATTCTTTATACTCCTGGGCAGGTAATAGTATACTTTTCATCACACTACAATGAATAGGAGCAGAGCAGTGAAAGGAAATGTTGAGAAAATGGGAGAAGTTGCTTGATTTTTTAAGCTTCCGTCGCGTGTGCAGCCTTAATGGTTAGAGCTACATAGAAACTATGTATAACGGAAATATTCTACATAAAAATACACGAAAAATATTCCAAGACAGCATATATCTACCTTTTATAGTTAACTCACAATAACACGCATAACTCTCGATAGCTTAGCAGTTCGGAGATTTCTTATTATATTTGTTTACTTTTACGTTTATAAAACCAATAATGCTCACCATCATTCCTAATTAAAAAAAAAATAAACATTAGCACCAATTCAATAAAAAAAGAATCATTGAAATCGGTATAGAAACACCAAACTTATACTTACTTACATGAAATACGCCAACAAGACATCGCGCGTGAATAGTGAATCAAGCTATAAGGATTATTTTTGCGTAACGGTTGCCGCGCTCGACGGGGCTCGCGGCGGCAGAGTATAAAAGGGGCGGGAGGCGAGCGCAAGCGTCATTCAATATTTGGCTGTTGATGCGTTCAGAGTGTTGAACTTTATTGACAGACAATAATTGTTATTTTATAAACCGTGCTTATCAGCGCGACTTTTTGTCTTTAAATAGTTTATTTTAATTTCTTTTGTTGTTATTTTCTAAATTAGTTTTAGTTTTGTTTAAATTCTTAACTATTAATAGTTCCTATTTTATTTCTTTTTAAGTAGATTTAGATTCGATTTTTAGATTAGATAATAGATAGATAGATTAGATTATTGTTAGATTTTTAGTTACTGATAGGTTAGTTTTGGGCATTTTATGTTTAGTTTTTTTTGTATTGAGTAGATAAAAGCGTAGGTAGGTACTTTTATTAATTATAGTATTCATAGGTATTTTTTATTTATTTTTAAGTGAAGTAGGTATAGGTAGATATTGCCTACTATCTACCTATACTGCACACGTGTTTTAGCTTTATTTTCATTTCTTTTTTTTTTGTACCTAAGTTGTAGGTAGGTAGGTACATATTTCTTAGTTTAATTCTATTAGAATATTAGGTATTTAAGTTTAAATAGGCACTTAGATTTATATTTTTTTATTATATAGCAGCTGTACTTAGAACATCTAAGGTTTTTTTTGTATTAGCATAGGTACTTTGATTAATTACAGTAGTTGTAGGTATTTCTTATTATTCATTTTTAAGTGAAGTAGGTAAGTGTAGATAGTATTGCACACGCATTAAGTATAGCTTTATTTTCATTTTTTATTCTTTTGTAATTTGTAGGTACCTACGTACATATTTATAATTCGATTAGAATATTATTTTAGTTTTAATAGGCACTTAGATTTATATTCTATTTATTATATACTTAGCTATAGTTAGGACCTCTGACGTAAGTTTTTTGTTGGGTAACTAAATAGAATTTAAGTTACCGTCGATTAAAAATAAAATAAACGATGCCACCTAAAAAACGACCATCTTTATCTCGAACTTCGAGTCAAGCTAGGAGAATGAGAATGACGCGTTCTCAAGAATCGGAAGAGGAAAGAGCACATCGGTTAAACTCTATGAGAGTTAGTGCCTCAACATCTCGAGCTAATGAAAGCTCTCCAGAAAGAGAGATGCGATTAGCAGCTGAAAGAGCGAGACGAGCTACAACACGGGCTTCTCAAAGCTCTTCTCAACGAGAGCTAAGGCGTTCCATTGACCGGGAACAACATGCGTTATCCCGAGAAGCTGAAACTGCTTTACAACGAGAATTGCGACTCACAGCTGACCGCGAACGGCATACATTATCTCGCGAGTCTGAAACCTTCACTGAGAGGGAATTACGGCTTACAGCTGACCGCGAACGTCATATTTTATCTCGCGAGTCCGAAACCTTCACTGAGAGGGAATTACGGCTTACAGCTGACCACGAACGTCATATTTTATCTCGCGAGTCCGAAACCTTCACTGAGAGGGAATTACGGCTTACAGCTGATCGCGAACGTCATATTTTGTCTCGAGAATCTGAAACTTTTACTCAATATCAAGACCGTTTGACAAATGATAGGGCGCACCATAACATGATTCGATCTCTTGAAGATGAACATGAGCATGAACAACGACTAGAGTCGGGACGCGATTATTACAATTCTTTGAGACAAGAACAATTGATTACTTTATCTAATGAAAGATTAAGAATTGAAAATATTCGGTCGCTTGAAACAGAAGAACAGCGAGAGGCCCGTCTTACTGCAGATAGATTTCGACATGGTCTTAATGACTTAGATATACACGTGGTAGATCAATCTACAAATTCGGTGGCGTGGTCCGATAAATATAAAAGTGGGTTTGCTTATAACCTCACAATTGATTACAGATCATCTTCTGAAATAGGCGATATGAACGTAGTATGTTCCTTTTGTAATGCTTCGAAGTGGAGGAAGGAGTCTGCTGGTTTCTGTTGTTCTGGAGGTAAAATAAATTTGCCTTCGTTCGAAGACCCACCGGAACCTTTAAAATCACTACTTTTAGGGGAACATTTGCAATCCAAACAGTTTTTAGATAATATTCGCACTTATAATAGTGCATTCCAAATGACATCCTTTGGTGCTAAACAAATCTCAGAAGGCCCTTTCATGCCTACTTTTAAGGTACAAGGTCAGGTTTACCATTTGATAGGGTCCCTTTTGCCTGAAGAACAACCTAAATTTCTTCAAATATATTTTGTATCCGATTACAACGAACAGTCGAATATACGAAATCAATATTTTCCGAATTTAAATACTGAACTCATTTCACAACTTCAGAACATGTTACATCAGGTTAATTCGTACGTATGCAGTTTTAAATCGGCATTAGAAGCCCTTTCTCAAGATGGTAATAACAATTATAAAATTGTTATAAATGCCGATAAGCGTCCAACTCAGGAACACCCTGGGCGTCATAACGTTCCATCCACGAATGAAGTTGCTGTAGTACTGGTCGACCAGGAATGTGATAGGCGTGATATCGTTATACGTTCCAGAGACAATCGTTTGCAACGTATTTTCGAAACCCACAGGGCTTACGACAGTTTGCAATATCCTATGATATACTGTCGAGGGGAAGATGGTTATAATTTCGCTGTATACCAAACCGATCCGCGCACAGGCGCACCTAATTATAATAAAAAGGTGTCATGCCTTCAATTTTATTGTTACCACCTGCAAGTGAGACGGAATAGATTGGTATACTTTCAACGTTTTCGTGGCTTATTTAATCAGTTTATTGTTGACATGTACGCAAAAATTGAAACCGAAAGATTAGTTTATATACGATCTAATCAAAGGCAGCTGCGCGCTGAAGAATACGTGCACCTTCGCGATGCCATGCAGCAAGATAACGATACTGTGAATATGGGTAGTTTAGTTATTTTACCCTCTTCTTTTACTGGTGGTCCACGCTACATGCATGAACGTACTCAAGACGCTTTTTGTTACGTAAGAAAATATGGACGTCCCGACTTATTTGTTACTGTAACTACCAATCCCAAGTGGGATGAAATCACTCGGGAGCTTCTTGAGGGTCAGGCACCGCATGACCGCCATGATATTATTGCAAGAGTGTTTCATTTAAAATTAAAATCAATGATAGATCTTCTTACCAAAGATAACATTTTTGGAGAAGTATTGTGTTATATGTATAGTGTTGAGTGGCAAAAACGCGGCTTACAGAAAATGTTACAGAACGATTAGAGAACCCTAGACAAACAACTTTATTGGCATTCTTTCGACTTTGCCAAACTGATAATTTCGCAAAGTCTCTTTTGTATGAAGAAGTTCCATCGTATTATACCTACGATAAACAACGAGGTGTCTTTAACCGTAGACGCCGAGGCAGGCCTGTAGATGGCGAGACAGGTATTTTCAAAGAACATGTTCTTGGTAGAGTGTATACTGTTCATCCTAACAACGCAGAGTGTTTTTATTTGAGATTATTATTACATACAGTGCGAGGACCAACATCATTTATAGATTTGAGAAAAGTAGACGATGTTGTTTATCCAACTTATCATGCAGCTTGCCAAGCGCGTCATTTGCTTGAAAATGATCAACATTGGGATGACGCTTTAGCAGAATCCTGTGTTAGTGATAATCCACGACGGTTACGCCATTTATTTGTAACATTACTCACATTTTGTAATTTATCTGATCCTGTCCAATTATGGGAAAAATATAAAGAAAACTTTGCAGAAGACTTTCTTCGGAATTTATCTCACAATAATGAAGGCGCAACTAATGATAATTTTCGAGATCTGGCTATAAATCAGTGCTTATTAGCTCTTCAGGAAGACTTAACAGCAGTAGGCGGTAAATCACTTTGTGAATATGGTTTGCCAACGCCAACCTCAGTCGGAGAGGTTACCAATAGGGAATATTCCGCAGAGATTGGTTACAACCCAATGGAACTGCTGGTAACATTAGAAAACGGTGTCCCAATGATGACTGCAGAACAACGCTTAGTCTATGATCGCGTGTGCGAGAGTGTGCAGAATAATTTAGGAACAATATGGTTTTTAGATGCACCTGGAGGAACTGGGAAAACTTTTTTGACTAAATTAATATTAGCTTATGTTCGAAATCAGCGTAAAATCGCTCTTGCCGTGGCTTCATCAGGTATAGCTGCAACATTGCTACCAGGAGGTAAGACTGCTCACACTATGTTTAAAATACCAATTAATTTAGATCGCACGGAAAGTCCAACCTGTAGTATTTCAAGAAATAGCGACAAAGCTAAGGTATTGCGTGAGTGTAATTTAATCGTATGGGATGAATGTACGATGGCCCATCGAAAAGGAGTAGAAGCAGTAGACAGAACTCTAAGGAACATAAGACAAAATGATCGACCAATGGGCGGTATTACGGTTTTATTTTGTGGTGATTTCCGACAAACCTTACCGGTAATACCACGGGGAACCCGAGCTGATGAGATTAGGGCTTGCCTGAAAAGCTCTTATTTGTGGCGTGATATACAATCGGTGCATTTGACTATAAATATGCGAGTGAGAACTGGAGACAACGCAGATAATCGTGAATTTTCTGATACATTATTGAAGATTGGTGAAGGTACCTATCCACAACTACACCAAGGAAAACTTATTCTGACACCTGAGTTATGTTGTATAGTGCAATCCCAACAACATCTTATATCTTCGGTTTACGGTGACATAACAATTATATTAAATAGGGACAATTCTTGGCTTTGCGAAAGGTCCATTTTGACTCCTCGCAATGACCAGGCATCTGAAATTAATAATAAAATACTGTCTAATATACAGGGAGAAAGCAAAGTTTATAGTTCAATAAATAGAATGGTTGATGAACAAGAAGCCACTAATTACCCGATAGAATTTTTAAATTCTTTAAGTATGCCTGGACTACCTTCTCATATAATTTGTTTAAAAATTGGCATACCGATAATTCTGCTCCGAAATTTAAGACCACCTCAACTTTGCAATGGAACTCGGCTAAAAGTAACCCAGTTGCAACAAAATGTAATCGAGGCTCAAATTTTAACAGGTTGCGGTGCAGGAGAAACTGTCTTTATTCCCAGAATTCCCATAATACCAAATAATTTTCCATTCCAATTTAAAAGAACGCAATTCCCAGTATCGGTGTGCTATGCCATGACTATCAATAAAGCTCAAGGGCAGACTTTTCGTGTTGCTGGAGTAGATCTCGGTGTTAGCTGTTTCTCGCATGGTCAATTATACGTCGCTCTTTCCCGGGTTAGCAATTCTAGGAATCTTTACGTTCACGTGCCGGACGGGTCGACTCTTAACATAGTCTACCCAGAAGCTTTGCGCTGAAACATTTTAATTTGATCTAAAAATATTAGCAATATATTATCTTAATAAAAAACAAGGAGTTACACGCTGACCGAGTCGTGGGTATAGCGTGGGTATATTATAATATTCTGCGGTTACTTATATTTTTCAACAGTTTTGTGGATTGGCATATTATATTACTATTGCCCTTCTAAAATACGAAAGTGAATCTGCCTGTTACGTCAAAACTATGAGGGAGGACATCTGCTAATTTTTTTTCGAAAAACGACGGAAACGCGGACGAAGTCGCGGGCAAAAGCTAGTACTAAATAAAGACAACCTCTCCTGTTAGTGATAAAGATAAGTATTTTATATAGTTGATATTCCTCCGGGAAATCTTACTAAGGCAGGGCGGCTCCGGTAGAAAAAATACCTCTATAAGAGTCTCGTGATACTTAAATGATAAAACAATCGTTGCGGACAAAACATAATTATCAATTTTCCGATGCATTCCTTGTGTAACCTGATATCCAAACCTGATGATTGAAAAACGTTTGTTGGTGATAAAATAAATAACTATCTAATAGACACACTTTTCACTCATCTTGACAAAAAAGAAGACTCGAGTTAAATATATAAAATATGGAAATATTTTTTAAAATTGCACCTCAGTTTCGTAAAATTAGTTATGGAAATTAATAATTTACTTGAAAAGGAATAAAATACAATTTATTAATCGTTTACAATTAAAAGCAATAAATTAAATTTCATGAACAAGTTTTTAACTATTAACTGAGTGTTAACATATCGTCAATATCATTTGCAAAGTATGTCGAAGCAATATGGAAACTATCCGTAGCTACGATCTGTTATTAAAACAAGATCCATAATTTGGCTTTCAGAAGATGGATATTACTCTGCAATAAGGTACCAAGAATATAATATAAGTACATTAAGTGGTTTTTAATCAAATCCCTAGTTATTGCTAACAATATAATGTAGGATTAAATTCAAAACGTCACTTACATTTGTGTTTTCCGCAAAGGTCGATCTGCTCTGCTATATTTCTATATTTTTTGCAGACATTGTTTGAGTTTAAATGAATATAATACATCTAACACTGTTGAAAGGCATAAAAATTAAATCTCCCGATATTAATACGCAATGCTCGTCGATTTACATTTGATCATTTCAATAATGTAGAAAGTGATACATTGAAATTAACAAAGTTAAAGTGATTTCACTTGTAGATTTCACATTTGGGGAAGAAAACAGAAGCGATGCACTATCCGAGATTGGATGATCATGCAGCGTGTGTTTGAGATGCGCTTATCTCGATTAGTAAGACTGCTTTGTTCGAGATCTTACTTATTCTCTTACATCACCGCTTATGTACATCATTACAGATTCCTTTATATAACAGGGCAATGTAAACACATTCCGTAGTACCTAAAACTTAAGATCGATTTCTTTGATTGCCATATTTAATACGACTATAGACAAATTAAAGTATTCACATGAAAATTATATGTCAGAGGAATTATGGATATCGAAAAGTGTGTTTTAGATTGAATAATATTAATAATACTTACTTAATTGTTACTATCTTATTACTATTACTATTTTTGTTACTTACGCGTGCTTATGTTATTTACTTTACAATAAATAAATTAGCATTGAGATACATAATAAGTATTAGAGCTGTAAATAGCAGATAAATTGTAATAAGGAATTGTATAGAGTTGATTTATTATTACCATTTTCTTCTTATTCAAAGAAAATTAAATAAATACAACTATTTGAATATTCTGATAGAATGGATCGATTGAACTTGAACTATGACGTCAATTAGTTTTGTTTCTTTCACATCACTGCTTCCCTTTTATTAAACGTTTTGCATTTCGATAAAGAAGATTATAACTATTTCCAAGGTGTTTATATACATAACATTCTTAGTAAAGAAATATAGCATTTCACAAAATTGATAACTTTTTAATATTAAGTTCCTTTTAGCCCTTGTAATGTAAAACGTCATAGAATTAATAGTGACTTAGTTATTTTAGTATTCTTTTTTTAACACGCTGTAAAAAAAAGCTAAAGAGGAAGTAATACCGGGAGATTTTTTTAAATTTCTTCTCCATCCACTTACCCTTTGGAACCTTGCATTTGCCTGACTTATAAACGCAATGTGGTATATACTTAAAATAAATGTGATATCCATTCAAATATTCCCAATGTTTACAAACTCTGCATTCAACTAATATCAACTCGGCTGCAACCGCAAAGTAACTAGATAAGACTAATTAGTCGACAACTACAAAGAGAAGTTATTCGGAAATTAATTAATTAGTAGAGTTGGTAGTCTTTGTTCCTCTATGTGATATAACAATACTATTTCAGGAAATAAATATTTTTATCAACTATTTAACCTCCACTTCTCTCTAGTAATAGTGGGTGGGTAGGTTTTAGAATAGCTAGGGAAAGGTCCCTTTTAGGGAAAGGATATATAATTTTTTTTTATTTTAAAAAAAGATACATAGTTTATTAAAAAAGTTTACATCGCATTAAATTATCTTAAATCATTTTGTTCTGTCTGGTCTTCAAGAAAACTCATTACAATGATTAGTTACATAAATTTCTTGTCAGAAATTTCAAAGAAATAGATAGTCACAGTAGCGCCATCTATGGGCTAATAGTAGAGCTGTAACTTACCGTATGGATTCGGTACTGAGTAACTTGTGCGCCGTCTAGTACCGATTAATGAAACGTTACACACGAATGCATTTCGTTACTCGCATTTTTCGAAAAATGCGAGTAACTGTTTTAGTTCACACAAGTACCGTTAGTATGCGTGTATTGAAACGGTTATTTTTAAATACGAACCAAAGATTTTTGCTACAAAATGTTTTTATTTAATAATTATATTTTATTTCATTTTAAGAGAAAAAGATTTTTGTTGATGTTTTAATTTTGTTTAAAATATGTTTTATCTTTCATTTTATTCTATGCAAAACTATTCTATGTTGATTTATTGTTAGAATGTTTAAATTTTATTGTCAATAAATAATTTATGACATTTATTTGTTGCTTTTTTATTATAATCGATGCTTGATAGATTGCGGTGTTATTATTGTGATATAATATAAGATCACAATTAAAATTTAGAAAATTGTAAATGCATTGAAAACTTAGTAGATTCCGTCAACATTTCACTTGCAGTTCTACACTTTACCTATTAAATAAAATTAAATTTAGAATAACTCGGGTCCAAAATAAAAATTAATTCAAAATGAAAAAATGCACTTTACGCAACTATGATGTGTACTAGATGGCACACCCGTTACTCAGTACCGAATACATACGGTTCGCTACAGCTCTAATTAGTATAGCATGTTATGGTATCAGGAGTAACGAGTAACGAGTAACGTAACGATACGATAGTAACGAGTACTCATTGTTGGAGTAACGAGTACATACGGGTATACGGTTTTTCGTTCCTTTTACAGCTCTAGCTAATAGCATTTACAACAAGTGAGTATCGTTTAGTGTTATAAAAATAATAAGCATAATTTTAAACATTCTTATTTCTAGTGATTAAATTAGATTTTTACATTATTTTATATAATTATACTTTATAGGTACATATATAATATATATATATGTATACATTTTATAGGTGTATATATTTATTGACTTACTCTCTATGAGGAGAGTGGTCATTCAAAAATACTACAAATTTCATCAAAATCGGTTAAAAGCTTTTTACAGAGCATGCTATATATGTCTCAGAAATTAACAACTCTATACCGCGATGTAGAGCACACATAGCGCCATCTAGTTGTAGAGAAAATAGATGTATTATAGTTTAGCAAATGTTAAAATATATTTAGTTATAATCTTATAATTAATTCAATATTAAATAATAATAATTATTATTACTATTATGCAATGCATTTGTTAATTATAAAACTCTAATATGTAGAGATATTAAACATTTGATTTTCTCCTTATTATCTAATGATGCCAGAGTGACGTCATCAATGTGTATGGTTTGATACAACCAAATTATTGATGGACGTTAATGTGATATTGTATAACAACATTAATAAAATACAACCTTTTGATTAATGTTTATTAACAGCTGTGTAACTTATAAATATTTCAGCGGTTGATTGTTAAAGAATATTGTTTTTTTTTAAGTCATTGTTTTCTGCTTGGATCCGATAGATGGAGCTGTGCTTTAGTTATCCATAAATTCTATAAGTATTGCAATCTATACTAGTTGTTGCATTCGACTCTGCCCTCATTTATTAAAATATTACTTTTACCAGTCTTAAACGATTTTGTAAATAAGACTGAGTATACCCTGTCATTCTAATAAATACGGAACAATATAGGACGGTAACGCTGAAATTTGAAAATATTAGTTTTTATTTACCAACTACCCTATTATTTCAATCTCTAGTCTATTTATCCAAATTATTCTTAATTTTTTTTGCCAGATTTGTAACTTCAATTATAATTATTTTTAAAGCGCTATATCTATACGACGACTTCAATATATATTTATTTTATCTATCAAAAATGAGGTTTTAAAACATTACAGTGCTATTTTATATAAATTAATATTTGAAGCTAACAAAAGCGCGAGTTGATTAAGACAAAAAAGCTAGGGATGTGGGTTTAAAAACATATAAATTTATACTAAGAATAGAACCACTTGACGATGATTCAGTTTAGTTTGGCCCAACTAATCTAATCGTAACAATTGTTGGGTGATCTATAGTTAGTACGTTATGACGTGCCCAGATCTGGGAAGATCAATTTCATTTCAAAGGTAAGTGATTTAGCCGGATGCCCAAAATCCGTTTCCTTCCTCTCCAGATATACAGTAAATTGCACTACTCCCTACTCCTTGTGCGTGGATGAAATATTAAAATGTCTTCTATCATGTCACCACTTAGGTCTACCGTCGACTCATTTACCATCCAAACCATATAAGAGGCATTGATCAAGAATTAGAAACTAGAAACTAATTTACTTACTAACTTGTGTTTATGAAGGGTAGAGGAGGATTCTAAAGTATAAAATTCTTAAGATGATGAAATTTTGCTGGGAGTAAACAAATTGCTGTTTAATTTTTATTTAAATAATGAGGTTGGTTAAATATAAGAATTAGTTTAGTGTATGTTTAGTAATTTGAAAACTTGAATGTTCTTAAACTTTGTATTATTTCGATAATTAGCTGCTGACAGAAAATAATTATACAATATTAAAACTGAAAATGGTGATAAAATTGTACCATGGTAAAAAAAATGATTAACAATAAAGTAAGGAGCTTTAACTTAAGAATTAAATTATAATCAAAGCTAACGGGTTATTTAATATTAAACATTGTATGTTTTTTATCAATATTCTTATTTTATTTTTAAATGATGAAACTCCAAATAATCAATCTATCGTTTTTTTCTATGGTCTCATTGATCCGTGGCGCGATAAACTTTCTCTACGCTTGAGCAATATTAATGGGAAATAAGAGGAGACCATATCGAAATTTCGTGATCTCGTTGACAAGCTCCGATAGCCGTGATCGTCTAGTGGTTAGGACCCTACGTTGTGGCCGTAGTAACCCAGGTTCGAATCCTGGTCACGGCAGCGAACAGCTGTCGCGGCGGAGATGTTTTTTGGTTTTTGTTGGCTTCTTGTATAACACAAAACATGCAAATATTTTAGATGACTTAAATATAGTTAAGATTTGTACATTATAATAACACACTTTTAGTTTTTTAAATAAAAAATATACTATTGTATAATGTAAAGTTATCTTCGTATCAGACGGAAAATGTGTCGAAAGAAATAAGAATAAGGTAAAATTAAATAATCTCAAACTTAACTTTGATCATAAAATGGCACAGGAGAGTTCCATTAAGCAAATTTCATAGTAATTAGCAAAGCATTAGAAATTAAAAAATATATTCCTTCCTGTAACCTTATTACGAATGAAAAAACGAATCTCAAAACTAACATATTTCAAGTTGGGAAAGTCAAACTAATTTGAAGTAATTAAATAAAGAAATGGCGCTCGTAAAACAAGGTTTCTGGTGTCGTTTTTATTCTGACAAGGTTAATGGCTGGATGTATAACTGTTACTTTTATTACACTCACAGTTACACATTAACCAGTAAATATACTTTTCGAGCTCCTACATTATGTAGAAGATGAATGGAAACATTAAAATTAACATCTCGTTGAAAGTATTTTGACTTATGTTGTCGTTGATAAATCTGTGATCATCATTTTGTTATATGTTGTTGTTCCTTCAAAAGTATCGAACTAAACTTCACTAAGACGTTTTTCACAATAATGTTCAATATCAGCTTAACATCGATTAAGGAAATTGGAGCATTACATACATTTTACAGGTTTACAAAAGTTTGTTATTAAACGAATTTAATAATATTATCTCTTATATGATATAAGTTAAACGTACTCTGTGCTATCAATATAGTGTTACCCAATGGTAACACGGTGTCATAATTAATGAATTTAGAGTGAGTCAATCAGTCAATAACTAAAAATATATCTGAATAAAATATTTGTATAAAATACATTAAAGTAATTCATTGTTTAAAAAAAAATGCTTCATAAATTGTATATATTTTTTATATAATTATAAAATACTGAGTAAATTAATAGAGAGATATAGTATTAGGATTAGAAGTAGAAAAAAATCATGTCTGTTTTTATTAGCGCTTAATTAAAACAACAGTGGGTAGGAAAATTTCCGTAGATACTTACACTTTTCAGTGCTGTTTGTAACCAATTTGTGAGGTAGTTACGTTTGTCGAATTCTAAAGAGTCGTTGAGGTGTAACTTTCAATTACTCATTTTGAATTTAATTTGGATTCAGTAGTTATTGTTTCTAGAACCTTTTGTCATTAACATATTATACAAGATATATTAAATATGTTTTAGTGTTTTTATGAACATGATGGCGAAATAAATATATTTATAACAGAAAATACATTTTTTGACATGATATAATCTGACATTTTTTTTCTAGTCATGTCATGCCTGATGTATCGATGGGTTATTGAACACAATTAGTTCTTATATAATGTGTTACTGAAGAGCAGAGAATATAATGACATTGATAGTAAGAAATGTATTTATGACCCTTATACGCTGTATATTATATCATATGACAAGTTATCTGGATATGATACATGCATGTCTGATTCAAGAAGCTGAAGCTTTACTTTTGGCTAAGACTAACACACTTTTAACATACTTTTATTTTTAATATTAGGTATACATACCACACTTAAATTTATCATCAGTGTGAACAAGTGCGATGTAGATATAAAAAAATAAAGATTACTAATAGGAAAACATTTAATGTTAGTCAAATATATTAGTGACAGAACAAAAATAAATATATTAATAATTTGTAATCTTAGATTAAATTTTCAATCAAATGATAAGAATTTATTAATTCATGTTTCAACATTTTTAAGTAGTGCTCCTGTTCTATTCTGAACATAATTTTTTTAAATTAATTTATTGTGAGATTTTAATTATTATAAGTGATGTCACTTTTTAATACAGTGAGATAATAATAAAAAATCATGTACTTCATATACACTGTAAAGCCTTGTTTGGTGTCATGTAAGTGTTAGAGTTGCTACGCTTTTGTAAGTTTCTTTTACCATAAGTTGAGTGTGATTACTTCTTTGTTTTGATTCTTTTGAAGTAAACTCTTTCTATTTTTTATAACCAATATAATAATTAATTGGTTTTGCTTTTTATGTGTTATTATACTATTTTATTTTCATAGTACGAGTATTATTTTATATTCATGAATTTACAATACTATATATATTTTATTTCATTTTAATATTCTATAAATTAAGAAACACTATTCTTTACTTTATGATGATGAAATAAAGTACACCTACCCTAGATCTACCAAAAAATAATCTCAGTCGGAATGAAACCCACGACTATCTATTGAGAATTTACAGTTAATAACTACTGGACCAACAGTATTCAGATTACTCAAAAGAGTATCCATAATAAACCGAATTTTCATAGTAAGCTAGATAAGCAATAAATTATACCATATATTATCCAAAATATAGATAAATCAAACCCAGATAAATCCTAAACATGTACAAGCTATCTATACTCTAGGGTTTTTAGTGAAATCTGTCAAACTAATATATATGTCCTAACTCTTAATCAAAAACTTTTATTACCTCTCGTCGATCAGGCGGCTTAAATACAATATTATTTTTGGTCATCACATACATGTATGCAATGAATAAATTACGTAATTGTCATAGATATGGTATATAATTAAATGAAAACGCCAGATTTAATTGCAAGTATCTTAACGTATTAATTCAAAAGATGGAATATTATAATTACAATTAAAATTAACAAGTAATTTAAATTAACACTTTATGTAATTCTTTAGCTTTGTACTTTATCAGAAACCTTGTAAGTCGAGCTTTAATTTGCTTGGAGCGTGCTTTAGATACTTATATTTCATCCAAATGTGAACAAATCAGAAACATTATTTATTGCCACTACAATAACTAAATGATAGTCAAGTTAATTAGCACAGTGAATCAGTGTTGTATTGTCTTGCACCACGCTTCATTGCGATATTAAATGACCTTCACGTAATCTAAGCAGGGTGTATTTTTTATAACGTGGCTGTAAATAACAGCGTCGATGTTTATCTTAACGACCATCTTCCTGTGACGCGATCATTGTATCCACTGTAATATATGACGTCACTTTGATAGGCGTAAATGACGTCATTACTGGGTGCTAATATAATGAGGGAATGGCTTTCATCTTCAATGAAGCGTTATGATGGCGTGACACATGTCATGACACGTATTAACGTAATTTTCTTTTGTACTGTTATGTTCATGGATAGTAGTAGTTCGGTGGTCTGTGAACTTAATGTCATCAATTTATTAATCAATAACAAGAGACAGAGTTATTTATATATTTATTACCTACTGCAGTTCCATACATACAAAATAATTGAATATTATTATAGTCGAGAACCATGATCAATAACCCTCTTCTCTGCTCTATATCGCGACTGTCATTATAAATTGACACCGTTGCGTAGACCGTCCTTATTATTAAAATTAGTTAATATTCAAGGTTGTTATAACTAACTCAGCTCTGTATATTCAAATTAGCCAATGCAATACATTTCCATGAAAACAGAGATAGATATTGTGTTTCATAATATGTATACAAACAACTTTACATCTTCTTTATTAATTGTCACGAAAATTCAAAACAACATCTTTATTGTTTAAGTTTCTATACTCTGATAGCTAACATTATTATAGATCATATTTTATATGTGTATTTAAATGTTTGTTGTGAGAAACCTCAGAAACTTTGAATGACGCATTATTGCTTCAGGCAGTTATGTGATCAATTTAAACAATCATATCAATCAATTTATTGTAAAATCTGACCCAATTGCAGGGCGCAAATCAATCAATGTATGTGTTGCAATTCGGCATATTTTTACAACTATTATAAAATAATATAGAAAAATAAAAGAAGTTTAAACAATAGATGACAATTAGATCAAGTACAAAGCATTATCATCGGTTGATGCGAATATTGGTAAAATTAATTTGTTAAATGTTTTAAAAGCATTTTTATTAAACACAATTGTTTTATATGAACACAGAGTACTTAAAAACAAACATCTCTTTTTTAAACTTTATCCATGAACGACTTGAAAAATTACCCCCATTAATTTTGCTATTACAATATTTTGTGAAAATCTTATTATTTTTAATCAAAACAACCGGATTTAATTAGAAACATTTTATTCAAACAGAGAAGGCCTGTTATCAGTCAGGAATTTACATGTGAAGGGACCTAAATAATTAAATTGTGTGTTGTGTGATAACATATTTACCCCAGAGGAAAGACCGTGTATAATTTAAAGAAGTTGTAAAAGGCACTGAAATATCTATTGAAAATATCATTTTATTATATGATATTTTGGCCAGACTATTAAATAAATTGATATAAGTAATAATTTAACAAGATAATTCAAAGAGAAAATTATAATGTCTTGGTATAACAATAATATATTTTATAAAACAAAACTTGAAACACTGAATGTGAAGTGTTCAAACTCAAACCACACAAGAACTTTGAACTAAACTTTGTTGTCAGTACGTTGCGTTGCCGTTGCCTTTGTCGGCTGTCTGTCTTAACCCCCGTCTAATTAGTTACTTAAAGAACACGGTACTCCACACAAATAGTTATATTATGAACACATATTATATATTCTGTAAAGTTCATAGTATAGTGTGTTTATAATAAAGGGTATGATCTATTAAATTTCGAAGTTGCATTTGTCTTATCATTACCTCTATAGTGCAATAAATAAAGTCCTTTTTATTCCCTTAAAAATTATTACTTACATTATATCTGAATAGAATATACAGTTTTATTAATTTTACATTGCTCTATAACCATTCTCTTACTTAAAATTAGTTTTAAATATTTAGTTTCGAGTTTCATAAAGATAAAGACAGATACCCAACCTTTATTTCCATAAAGTTCACTCCCTTTAATCCTTCTTAGTTTATTTTAAATCTCTTTACGTCGCCACCAACATAGACAGTCACTGAAATTGTCGGATGTCTATGGATACCACTTCTTATCCACTTCCCGGATTGCTTGTTCTGAATGCCACAATCTGCTGATTTCCCACTATTTATTTTAACTAAATTTGTATAGAACAAATCAAATGTCATTGCTGCTGTAAACAGGCATACAAATTATTTAGATATTAAAAGCGAGGAACATACGATAATATATATATATATAAATTGTATATGGAGTTGAAACGTTCTTTAAATTATTATTTTTAAATTATTTATATATATATATACAAATAACATATCTTTTTAAATGTTCTATCAGTATGTTTCGTTTTATCCACGGTTTATAACATATTACAATTTAGGTGCATGCAATGACGAACAAGCCGTAAGGAAATTCTGTCTCAAAGGTTAAGTATTAAGCCTTGAGAACAATTACAAGGCCTATCGAGTTACTTTAATGACACAGGCTTTTAGAGATATATTAACGAACCGAGTGGGAACATTCTACTCATTCTAAAAGATTATTCCATGAAATATGAAGCTTCTTCATAATTGCTATTTCAGCATATAATAGACAATGACTCAGCATTTATTTGAAGATTACAATAGCAGTTAGAAGCTTTGCGTTCGTGTGTGAACAAGTGATTGTGTATTCTTGTGACGTAGAAATGTGAAAGTGAACTCGAGCGCAGCAGATAACAATAAATATAAACCATATCAGATTTTGGGCATTTTAATCAGTTACTCCGATAGCCGTGATCGTCTAGTGGTTAGGACCCTACGTTGTGGCCGTAGTAACCCAGGTTCGAATCCTGGTCACGGCAGCGAACAGCTGTATTACAAAAGAAACCGCCGTGTTCTATAAAGCTCATGATATATCATACTCGTATTCAGAATATGGTTATATACAAGATCAGTTCCTCATCTACTGTACAGTCAGGATCAGCTGAGTCATTTTAAGAGTGCTTTGTGCAATGAATATTGTACATATATTTTTAAATATTGTCCTAAAACAAATTAACATAAACGAATTGTAATCAGGGGTGTCTAATACTATTTCATGTAAATGTTTTGAAGAAGCATCTGTTATAAATTAGTCTATAATAAATCATCAAAGAGTGAATACGTAATTTATTTGACAAAACAAAAAAACCGTTCTGCTATACGAAATTGAACCTTACACTGAAAAACTTATGGTCGGCCAGTCGGCCAGTCGGCCAGTCGGCCGCGTGAATACAAAAGAAGCCAACATTCTATAGATAAGGAATTGTATCGGTTAAAGTAAACAACTTTTTTTGTATGAAGTTTTACTTGTGATTTGAAGAGGTTAGTTTTATTAATTACTTTGGCTTCGCCTACTGTGGAACGAAATAGATTATTATTTTCTTTAGAAGATGTGACTAATATGATTCAGAAGGCTCAAACAAATATTAAGAAATGTCCGAAATAAAGATTAATTGAAGGTTACATAAAAGCAAGATTGTAGATGACTACTGGGAGACATTTAAAGAAACGCATAAAAATCTTTTGAGGTGTACATACACCACGAGAACAAAGGGGAGTTTTACCTTACTTTTTTAATGAAGAATATTACTCGTATGAGGATTTGTATATGTGTTTATAGGGTGATTTATTAGATGTACTATCGAATATGAATTGCAAACCGAAAATTCTTGAAGAATCTGACTCGTTAAATTTATTACAAAATGCGCAGTCATCATTCGCTAAATTACCTAGAATACAGTTACCTACATTTTCTGGTAAATATGAAAATTGACACAAATATCAAGATTTGTTTTTGGCGCTTGTAGATAACACACCAGTTAATGATATGCAAAAGCTTCATTACTTAAAAACTAGTGTGACTGGAGAGGCAGAGATGTTATTGCGACACATAAAAATTACACAAGACAATTATGCCGGCGCTTGGAATTTACTTAAAAAGCGTCTCGGAAATAAGAAAATGATTGTTTTTTTCAATTTTAAAAGGGTTATTTGACCAGAAGAACTTTTCAAATTAGTCAGCTTTTCAAATTAAGAATCTTCTAGATACAACTACAGAATGTGTTAGTAGTTTGAAGAATTTAAATATTTGTACAGATACATGGGATCCTATTTTGATATTTATAGTGGGACAGAAATTGGACTTAGAGTCATTGAAAGAACTGGAAGAATATTCTTTTAAGAAGAACAGTAATGAAATACCTTCGTGGGAAGATTTAAAAAATTTTCTCGATTCTAAATTTCGTACACTCGAACTACTCGCTCCAATTTCAACGGTAAAGCACAAATTACCAATTTCTTAGTCATTTCATGTCACAAACAGAGATAGTGAAATTCATTAAACCCAGTACCCTAATTACAACCCTCAAAACCTACTCATTTACAACCTTCATGTTCCTATTGCAAAGGGGGTCATTACATTTATAATTGCTAAGGTTTTGCGAAGCAACCACTTGAAGAACGATTTGAAATTGTGAAGAAAAATCATCTTTGCTTTAACTGCCTTATACCAAATCACACCGTATACAATTGTAAACATAAAATGACAAGCCGAATCTGCAAAAGAAGACATCACTCCTTATTAAACCGAGTAAAAGAGACAAACGAAGAACAACCAGACCAGATAATCGCAACCGCTCACTTTTCTAAACAACAACCTGGTCATGAGGTGTTTTTGGCAACAGCATAAGTAGAAGTCAAGTCAAGAGATAGTGATACACGTTTCGTACTTTAATTGACCAAGGTTCAGAGACTTTATTCGTCATTGAACTACTAGGTCTGAAAGGATGAGTATCAACGGTAAAGTTTCTGGAATAGGAGAAAGAAACCCGAACGCCTATAAAACACTTAACTTACCTGTCAGTTGCATCGCGATTTAACAGTAGTGAAGTCATAACAGTAAAGGCGTATGTGCTGAAAAACATATCGACGAGATTACCTTCAAAGAACATTTTGATGAACTGGCAAGAGCTAAAATAAATAGATTTGGCTGATCCGAACTACTATAAACCAAGAAGTATAGACATTTTACTGGGCGCTGATGTCTTTAGTAAAATTATAGAAAATGGTTTATTTAAAATGCCTGAAGGAATAGTAGCTCAAAAAACGTGTTTAGGGTGGATATTATTGGGACAAAGAGTATAAGAGCTTATGAAGAATCAACACATTGCATATAAAAAGCATGTTTACAGAAGATAATAATATATTAAAGAAGTTCTGGGAAATAAAGAATGAATTATACAAGAAGAAGAAGACACTTACTTACAAATAAGGAAGAGAAAATGAAGAAATTTACAAAATATAAGTAAAAGAGATGAACATGGAAGATATATTATACATTTTGCTACTGAAACAAAGCGTAGAAGATACAGGTCTAGTTATGATGAGATACAAAACATAGAGCTATAAACAGATTCAAACAATTAGAAAGGAAATTGCAAAAAAATTAGAAGTTAAAAGAAGAATAGTTAAAGGTTATAAGAGAATATATAGGAATGGGTTACATGAGAAGATCAGAAACAACAGACAAAAATTGTACATACTTACCTCATCATGCTGTAATCTGCGAAGAGAAAGACACTACAATGGTTAGAGTAGTAGTATCAGCAAGTGGACCTAAAGGTAAATCCTTAAACAATGCTATGATGGTAGGTCCTGTATTACAACCTGATCTTCGAAGTCTAATAACCACTTGGCGTACATACAAAATTTGTGTGGTAGGAGATATAGTGAAGATGTATAGAATGATAAATATGACAGAAGTACATACAAATTTACAACGAAAGCTAGAATCTAACAACCGTCACTTTTGGCACTTCAGCAGCTCCATATTTACCTTTCCGAACGTTACATCAACTAACTGATACTGCACCTGTAATCAAAAGATCATTTTACAAGGATGATTTAATTGCGGGAAGTGATAGTGAAGAAAAAACTAAGAAAAAATGTAAAGAATTTAGAATCATATTACGGAAAGGAAGATTTACTATGCAAAAGTGCTCTAGCAATTCTGAAGAAGTTTTAAGATATTTACAAGGAGGAGAGGAAAAAATAAGGGATACAGTGGAGATAAAAGTAGATAAAGTTATTAAAATACTTAGATTAACGTGGGATAGGAAAGAAGATATATTTAAAATTCCCGTGAACTTACCTGAGACGATACATCCTGTGACGAAGAGATCCATTCTATCAGATGTCGCCAGATCATTTGATCCGTTTGGATGATTATCGCCTGTGGTCATAACAGCTAAAATTTGGATTCAAAAATTGTGGCTCTGTAATTTGGGATGGGATGGCGAGCTACCGTCACATATGCGTGAAGAGTGGATAAGATATAGAAAAGAGCTGATACATTTGCAAGACAAACAGATACCACGATGGTTAAAAACAACTGAAAATAATTTTAATACGGTAGAATTATATGGTTTTGCAAATGCATCTACTCAAGCATATGTTGCGGTCACTTACCTTAAACTAGTGTACGGTGATGAAGTACATACAATGATTCTCGCGTCTCGGACTAAGGTTGTACAATTGAAGCAGGTGTCAGTACCTAGATAGGAATTGTGTGCTTTATTAGCTGAACTTATGTATGATCTTGCAAAGTTACTAAAAAGATAACACATTTGCTTAGACAGATTCTATGGTCGTATTATTGCGGCTACAAGCTCAACCTAGTCGTTGGCGAACCTTTGTAGCTAACAGAGTATCAGACATATTAAGAGTGCTAGAATATGATCGTTGGAGATATATTAAGTCTATGGATAACCCAGCTGATATTTGCAACTAGAGGTCTAAGAGCGTACGATCATGAGAATCACAACATTGGTGGTCTGGGCCAGAATGACTTAAGGAAAATAAAACATTCATGGAAAGGAGAGAAGACATTTTATAGACGGAACTAGAAATGAAAATATGTTTACGATGATGACAAACAAAGATAAAAGATGAAGAAAAACCCATAGGGGAACGATTTTCGAGTTTGTCTAGGATGAAAAGAATATTAGCTTATTGTAAAAGATTTTAGAGGAAAAGTAAGACGGAAGAAAGACGAAGTTATTTGACAATAAATTAATTGGAAAGGGTATTAGAAGACAGCATAAGATATTACAAAAATTTAATTTATGAAGAAGAAATTGATGACCTCAAAAAGAAGGGAATAGTTAAACGTAGAAGTTCCTTAATCACACTTTCACCCTTTTTAGATAAAAAGGGGTTTTTAGATAAGAGTGGGAGGTCGATTATAAAATGCTTCATCATATCATAATTCTAACTAATCAACACATAACAAATCTTTTAACTATGGAAGGACATATTCGATTCAGTAAATGGTGGTTTTTCTGAGAACTAATTACTGGATTATGGGGTTAAAATCAGCTGTAAGAAAATATATACACAACTGCAAGGTTTGTATTATAGATAAGGTCAAAGTAAAGCATCAGTTAATGGGCCAGTTACCATTCACCAGGGTCAATAAATATAGACCATTTTTCAATCGCAGAATTGATTACGCCGGTCCAGTGATGCTAAGAACATCGAAGGGTTATATTTGCTATTCACCTTGAGGCAGTTACAGATTTGACTACTCAGGCCTTTATAGCAGCATTTCGAAGATTTGTGGCTCGGAGAGGGCATTGCGCATATATGATAAGTGATTACGGGACGAACTTTGTCGGTACTGCGAAAGCGTTAAAGGACATATTTACAAAGACAATGAATAACGTGACAAAGGAAGTAACAGAGTTATTAGCTATCGATGGCACAAGATGGCACTTTATGCCACCAAGAATGCCTTCATATGGAGGCTTATGGGAGGCTGGTATTCGGTCGGCTAAGAGACACCTTACGAGAATCAATAAGAACACCAAATTGACTTATGAAGAAATGGCCACACTTCTAGCTAAAATCGAAGCTTGCCTTAATTCGCGACCACTCTGCAAGATAGACAAAAGTACAGATACAATTTTGACACCAGGACATTTCTTGGTAGGTGAGCCCTTAATAAGTGTTCCTGATACATAATACGGAGAAACGAATATAAGTCTGATGAATAGGTGGCATCTAATACAAAAAATTACAAAGGAGTTTTGGCGGCAATGGAACACTGATTATTTCAATACAAGGCAAACTAAGGCTCCATCGCCTGCAGTTGGTGATATTGTCATAGTTAAGGATGAAAACACACCCTCAAACCAACTGAGACCATTATCGAAGTTAATATTATTAACGAAAGACAAATATTACAATTAGGATGACCTAATTGTAATTTTTGCGCACCATGTGGTGGGCAGTTAAATATACGAGTAAATTAGATGTGTCTACAAGAAAGGTGTATAATTAAGGTGTGTATATGATTGTGTTATAAAGGTGCGGTGATTAAGTGTAAAATTTAACAAAATAAGTAGAGTAATTGACAAATAGTTGAATTTTTGAACAATTTAGAACTGTAAATCATTTTGTATTTTTAAGTGTTTTTAAAGTTTATAGTTCTGAGACTTAAATATATTGCAGTCATTAACGAGTATGTGAAACAAATATTTACAAAATGATGTTTATGGACAGATTACAAATGAATTGTGTAAAATGTTTGTAACAATACAATAGTAGTTTGTATTCAAGGATCTGTTTGATAAAGGATGTTAATGTAGTTAGACTTTATTTAAAAACAATTGTTTTTGGTGGGCGGAATGTCCAACAATATTTCATGTAAATGTTTTAAAGACGCATTTATTATAAAATCAGTCTCTAATAAATCAAAGAGTGAACACATATTTTATTTGACAAAACAAATAAACCGTTCTGCTATACAAAATCGAACCTTACACTAAAGAATAAGGGGTAATGAGAAATATAGCAATTAACAAAAGTTTGAAGCGGCAGTTTTATAAAATCAGTCTGACCTTATTACTTGAACATTTTCATTTTCTAAATTGTTTAAAATATTGGGTATATTACATAATTATTTACACAATATATATAAATTTATCACAGTGGATCTTGTAAGTAGGAAATAAACAGACAGCCATTTCTATGTGTTGAACTGACACCCTGAAGAAAGAAAGAAAGAAGCGATGAAACAGAAGTATTTCATCACGATAATGTACTGATATCAATTTCCGGGATGATATTTTGGTACGGACAGATCCCGTATTGATTGATTATTAAATCTACTACTCGAGGGCTGTATTAGAGAATTAATTTTAAACAGAAAAATATGGACTTTTGAAATTATAGATTTTAAGTAAATTGAAGATTTGTTTAAACAGTGTTCAATTAATAAAAAAGTATTCTATTTATAAAAAACATATTTTTACATAGATTATATTTCTAGAATGAATTTGTTATTTGAAATTCATATGATAAGTTTCTATATGTAATTTATATGAAGGTCTCCAAAGAATGCAGTAAAAATAAATAACGTTAAAGCTATAAAGTAATCTACTTCGCGATTTCTTACAATAAATAAATTTACACTGGTGGGAAATAAATGTGAGGAATAAGTAAAAGATTAGTATTTGGAGATTTTTTTATGATTTTATCACAATATCATATTATTTTTTTACATATAAAGTAAAAAATAAATACCTAAATACATACTGTATTAATAAAATATTTTGTATATGATTTTTATAAAATAATTTATAAAATATTTGACTAAAATAGTATGCCATGTCAAAAAATATAACGAGTAATGGGACTGAAATAAAAGACACATCACTCTTTATTTGTCCAAATTAAATTGCCATCAGACAACAATACACATATGGCAAAAAGAGCAAAGGAAAAGTAAAGCATTTGGAGTTATATTGTTATAATAAATGATTGCGGTTTAGGTTGAGTATGTTGCGTAAAATTAAATGAATGAAACACGATTTAAAAGAATCAACTCCGCAATAGTCATTAATGTATTAAATTATATTAAATATAATAAAATATCGGTAATTGGTTATTAAATGATACGAGTACTTGCTGTATTTTTTTTCGATTTAAAATTTGGGAAATCTAAATTTATATTATAACACATGAAGTAGTAGAGGGTGATATAGACTTAACACATATCACTTACTAGTGTGTAGAATAAACTTCTCACATAAAACATAATTAAATAGTCGTTTTCTATGAGTATGTGAGTATATTTATATTGGATGTTTTGTTAAAGAGTATTTCTATATTTTGTACAAAACTCCAAAGAAACATTAATCTCAGCATAATACATAAATCTCAGCATGGAGCCCAAAGTACACCGCCACCTGGTGAGAAAAAACATTTAACACAAAAGCAATAAACAATACGTGTGTTGGCACGTAATCAATAAAATTTACCATTAATATTATTGTTATTAATCTTCAAAACGACGATAAAGTAACAAATAATTTATCGTAAAAACTATTGTGTTGCTAAGTGATTATTTTCGGATTCTCGTTTAAACAATATAATTTACGGAAAATTTGATGAAATTGATCTGTAATTTTTTGCATGATTTCCGTTTTCTCTACCGTTCGATTCTCTACCGTTATAACCTTATTTTTTAGAATTATGGCTTTAATATAAAATGTAATAATACTTTCAAATAATGATTATTCGGTTTTTGTAACATTTTATAAGATATCGATCAATTTAAAAAAGACCTTTTAATTTTAACATTAAAAATAAAAGTTAATTAATAATATTAAGATTTTCTAGAAAATTAATAAACAAACTTCTATTTCTAGAAATAGAAGTTTGTTTATGATAATTTTCATATACAATGAGCACTTTTCATCGTAAGAACTGATCACCAAACAACGGAGAATGGCATTAAGATGGATGTAAACAACCTTCTTCTAAATACACATTGCCCTGTATCCTTTTTGGTGTGTTGAATATATTGTTTGTAATCGGATAGTTAATTGTAATATAGTTTGTCATTGACATATCATTCTAATTGATTGGTTATATTGGTTATGGGCAAATTCAAACAATAGATAGACTAATAATTTTGAATTTTACATATTACTAGGAAATATTAAACACTACTCTTCTGTATTTTTATCATATTAAATGCTTTTTCGAGAACTTGCCGAATTTAAGAAATACATGTATAAATATATATTTAACATTTTATATTTATATATATATTTTTCTTAAATTTAATATATAGATAATAATATAGATTCGTCCATATACCCTGTCTTACGTTCTCGTAAAGAAACAATGTCTTTGATTATTTTCATTTCAAAATATTTTCTGAACATCATCTGAGGCCTAAATGATGGCCGGGACGTTAACGGAGGATTATTGATGAATGCAACTCCATCAAACAACAATTTATGTAAATAATATGATTTATTGATTTATCATAACAACTAAGATATTTTTAAAGTCATTTGTCCGACTAATAATAATTTCTATAATAAAACAATGGGTGCCGACATTTTCACACTTAAAATGTACCATAATTTTAAACACGATAAAATATAGGTACATAATATTAAATAATTCAAAAAGTAATTGTAAAATTTAAGATCTTAAATATTGAGATATCAAATTGAATTACCCTTTTGTCTACACCATTTTATAACAGATAGTTTATGTATTGATGTTTTATGGTATGCGTATATTCGTTTAAAGAAAAATAATTAAACGCTTTAAAGAGTTTTTTCTTTCCGGACATCAAGATACAAGTAGATCGATGTAGAAGAGATATAGAGTATTTTGTTTAAAATGACTACCGTAAAAGGAGAGTAATTATCAGTCTGATCGATGGACGAATATATATTAATTGGTAAATGAAATTTTCATTTACCAATTTATTTTTAAAAATCATAATACAAAAAAAAAGTAATGAAGTATCAACTTAATACGGTTTGGTTTAACTAAGACCATTTTTAATTAATTGACATCATTTTTTAAATATTTGTATAGCATTTATTTTAATAAATTACATTATAAATTTATTATAAGGCATCTCGATTTTAGCAAATTATTGTTGTTAATTAAAATTAACTATCAAAGTAACACTAAAATACAAGATTTAACTTTGTATTCCAAAGTTAAAATCTATTTAGAGTTAAATGAAGAAAGTTAGTCGACGCGACCACATTCAATGATGAAACTTTTCAATGGAAACTGAATCCCTTTAAGCTTAATTTTGCAATGAAACTGTTTGTAACTTCTTTCAAATTAATCCGAAATTTCTTTTTATTTCCCTCGCTACGGAAACAAAGCAAATAGCATCTAATATAACACATTTATTGGTGCAGACAACATTACAATATTGATACTCAACATTTAAAACATATAACATCATAACAAAAGTATTCAGATAAATCGCTCAAAGGTATTTAGAAGAAGTTTCCATTACCTGTTTAGTCCTTTAACGTATATTTAATAAGATTAAAATAATTATGAAACATTAAATTTTTAAAAAGTTATCGCAAGCGTTACATTTATTGAACCGTAACGTTATACTTCCTTTAAGCTGGAGTAAAAAATAAATTTTGGTAAATCATTCAATAATAACCAAAAAATATTTATAGTTTTGGATAAAACTCTATTTGTACAATTATTTTTTTCGGCACGATAATGAGTTCAAGACCAATGTACTACAACAATGTATCGCTGAGCCAGACTTAAACAGAAACTACAACTAATATACAACTAATGCCGACCATAACGTCGGCAGAACATATTACATCAAAGTCAAAGTTGCTAAGGAACTTTCTTGTCTGCTCATCATTAAATATGAGATGTGTTCGTAGTGAGAGACCACCATCTATCAAATCAAAGAGCAAAACTGAAAAGTATACATCTGCTATAACCAACAATCAATTATATATTCATAGTAATATAATTAGTTACATTCATAAATATAATTTAATGTTAAGTGATAATGTAAGTGAGTAATGAGATATTAAGATTGCGATTAACAATCTAATTATACATAACTACAGTATATATTATGGCATGTATTCGAAGGCAGCTTTCGCAAAACCACCAAAGAAACAACAAAACAACAAGGAACAAAACATGACTTAATTAATATCATGTGGTAAGATGTGTGTGTTGAGATACTGTGTGTTGTTACAGGGTTGGTAAAACGTATTAATAAAAATATGATGTAGTATATGAATGAAATTATTTTAGGTTTTATTGTAATGAATATTAGTTTTAACTTCTCAGATATACTTGTATATTTAGTAAGAACCTTGTCTTGTGATTTTATTCTATTCATTGATAGTATATATATTATTAATATTATCATTTAATATCCACGCTTTGATCAAATATTCATAAAAAAATATTTAACTTCACTATGTTAAATTATATTTAACATTTGATCAATATTTTAATAGATAAATTAATTAAAAACGAAAAGAAATGGGGTTATCGGTTTAAGTTTAACAATAAATACACAGAATCCATACTAGCATTCGCAGACGATCTCGCGATACTGACACGTAATCCAAAACAATGTCAGCTACTTTTAAATGTTGTGGAGGATTTCTGTGCTTGGACGGACGGATTGAGGACAAAACCCAATAAATGCTACAGTCTGTGTCTGGGTAGGCGGAACACCAGATATACCTCTTACGATCCGGGCCTTATAATAGGCGGTAAGTGCGTTACTACTATTACCGACGCAGCTCCGTTCAAATTCTTAGGCAAAAAAATCGATTACCAAGGGCGTACTCCATCTTTAGATTTAATAGTCGATAGCTTTTTGAATGATCTTAAAAAGGTAGACAATCAGCCAATAAGTAACATCAAAAAGGCTTGGATATACGATAATTATTTAACATCACGTTTAAATTGGCATTTCCTCGTTTACGATATTAATAAGACCCTTTTGTTAAAGTTAGATGCAAGCGTCATAAGGACATTGAAGTCATGGCTCGGGTTAGCGCATCCAGCGGACTCTTCTACCTTATTTAGAGACCGACATAATTTTGGGTTAAAATTAAAGAAACCATCGGAACTCTATAAACACCTAAGAGTGACCAAGAGACATATCATCTCAAAGTCGAATGATGATACTGTAACATCTCTCCCAAAAGATAAAATTGCCGCAGAGCTGGAGTCACGACTTCAATTCCATAAACAATTTATGATAGGTGCTCAAACAAATAAAGCAGGGCTAGGATCAAGTAGGAAAGAACCAGACATAGAAATAATAAAATCCTTTATTCGGCACGATGAAAATGATAATTACCGGTTGCACGCGATGAGCCTAGAATTGCAAAACGAATTGGTGACCATAGGAGATTTTTGTATTCCATTAGCTTTACGATGGCGCACCCTGCTTCATGATTGGTCCCCAGCATTATTAAAATTTTATCTTAATGCATTCCAAATGACTCTCCCAGATCAAAGTAACTTAGTAAGATGGGGCAAAGCCACCGAAAAATCTTGCAACATCTGCGGGGAGGCAGTAGGAACCGCGAAACACTTGCTAGTAGGGTGTAGGGTACTATTAAATAGAGGTAAATACTCGCGTCGCCACGATAAAGTATTAGAAATCATACGAGAAGCGGTTAGTCTTTCTGTAGCAAGAGCGCAGAGGGGTATAACAACCACCAAAAAATCAGTAGAGTTCGTAAAGGCAGGTTCGTCCAAAAAATCTAAATTAAAACCTTATTCCATCTTGGACGCGTCTCCTGATTGGACTCTCATGATGGACACGTATGAAAGGCAATACAAAATCCCCGGGGATGTTTGTGTTTCGTCATCTAGGCCGGACTTATTCCTGTATTCAAAACAACTAAGGCGCGTTATACTTGTGGAGCTTACTGTACCCTGGGAAACAAACATACCCAAAGATCATACATTTAAGCTTAACAAGTATTACGAACTATGTAACGAACTGATCAGGAATAGATTTATAGTTAATTTGTACGCTGTAGAAGTAGGAGCGAGAGGTATAACAGCAAAATCTCTCTACAACTTATTTAAGGATCTCGGCCTTTCTAGAACGATCATCAGTTCATTTCTGGAACGTATTTCAAAGGCGGCTTTAGTAGGTTCTTACGATATTTGGTTAGGTAGGGAGAGGAGCGTAAACAGTGAAGGTGAGCGTGTATGCGCATAGTAAAGGGGCCCCTTAAACCTACATCTGGGTCGCAAGTCCCAGGCATTGTTTGCGCTCCTCTTCTTGCAACGCGATGGGCCCGGCACCCGCACGGTGAATCCATGGAATGCTAAGAAGCTTCGTCTCGTCTCCAGAGTCAGTGTTTTATTGCTTGCATCCATCTGTTCTGTCGTAATATAAATATGCATGACGTAAATTATACCACTATTGCTGCATAAGGATATTTATTACTCTTATAACAAACATATTTAAAGGTTCTGTCTTTTTAATGAAAAATAAATCCTTAAAAAAAAAAAAAAAATATATATATATATATATATATATATATATATATATATATATATATATATATATAATAACACTTAAAGTGCTAGCAACATTGAACTCGTAAAATGAACGAGTAAAGAAATATTATTTGGAATTAAACGCTAGACATTTAATCCTTATACGAGGGTCAAACTGAAAGTTCTTAGAAAATCAAAAACTAAGCATTCTAGCAAGTTATTAGTTTTATTGTAACTTTTCAAAATAGCGTCCATTTGCATCAATACATCGCTGCATTCGATGGAACCATTGAGAAAAGCACCTTGCCCACTCGGCCTTAGGGGTCTCTGCGACGGCGTTTTGAAACGCAGCCACTGCTTCTTCGGCGTCTATAAAACGTTTTCCTCGAAGTTTTTCTTTTATTTTCGGAAATAAATAAAAATCGCAGGGTGCGAGGTCGCGGCTATACGGCGGGTGACCCAGTAATTCCACGTCTGAGGTCACCAAATAGTCGATCGTTTGCCTGGCGGTGTGCGACGAGGCATTGTCGTGATGAAGGAGGATCCTGCTGCGAGGTCGTTTCTCTCGAACTTTTTCCAAGACAAGTGGCAAACAATTGTTAGTATACCACTCTGCATTAACCGTTTTCTGATCCTCTAAGACTACTGTCGCGTAATGACCTGTCTTTCCGAAGAACGAGGCCACCATCTTTTTTCCAACACTTCGACCTCTCTTCACTTTAGTTGGCAACTCTTCGGAAGGAAACACCCACTGAGCAGACTGTCTTTTGGTTTCCGGATCATAACAGTAAATCCAGCTTTCGTCACCCGTTAGTATGTCGAACACAGCATTTGAGTCACCTCCGTTAAATTTTTGGATCATTTCTCGGCATCAATCAACACGGCGGAGTTTTTGAGCCTCGGTCAAATTATGCGGTATCCAGCGGGCACAAAGCTTCCTGACCGCTAAATGTTCATGGAGGATTTTGTGCACTTGACTCATACCTATGCCTAGACTTGTCCGAATCTGCTGATAGGTCACTCTTTTGTCAGTCTCTATCATACGCCGCACAACACTGATGTTATCTTCAATGGTCGCTGTAGAAGGCCGTCCCTCACGCAAATCATCGGTGAGATTAGTTCGACCACGTTTGAATTCATTAAACCAGTTGTAAACTGTGGCATGAGATGGGGCTTCATCGTGAAAAGCCAATCGAAGTCTATCATAACTTTCTTGTTGACTTAAATGACATCGAAAGTCATAAAAAATCATTGCACGAAAATTTTCTCGGCTTAAATTCATTCTGACGTGCACAGACAATTTTCAATTTGCCGCCAAATCGTAAAACAAATGACAAATGAATGAAATGTACACTCAATAATATTGGTAAAGAGTTCTATTTTCAAAATTTAAACTATTTTTTTTAATATAATGCTTTTAAGTGGCCAGTTCTAAAAACTTTCAGTTTGGCCCTCGTAATATATTAAACTTCATATAAATACTGAACAAGAAATTTGCTTCTGAAAAGTAACTCTTTTTTCTGTAATTTAATAACTTAATATTAACTGCCGTATTCCATTCTCCGTATAAAAATAAAATGATGTGAGTTCGGACCCTTGTCATATTCTCAATGCCTTTCTGACCCATGATTTATTATTCACAGCGTAATGATATTTTGGTGTATCATAAAAGTGTGGTACGTAATGCTAAAGGTATGTTACGCAAATCTGTTTGATCATTTATCATCACAATTTGAACAAAAAAACTAAAACTATAACTTTTAAACTACAGAAAAATGTCAGTCGTATAATAATGAAGCTGCCAACATGATAATTCATTTAAATTTAATATGTGATAGCAGTTATTAAATACTTTATTATGCGTCGCTTATTAATCGTGTCTAAAAATAGGCCAATAATATGTGAAACTTAACATTCAAAAGCAACATTCGGTTTATCGTTACAATAAAGCTGCAACCTCAAATATCATATGTAATATTAATAAATTAATTTAAATCAACAATTTATTAAATTAATTACTTACAATTCTGAAATTATAAAAATAATTTATTCATATCATTCATAAAAACAGTTAGATTAATTAGACCAAGTATTCAAAAGGCCGATCGATCAAGACCATTAACATTGAGTAGTGTAAGTTGCTTGTCTGATCCGGAGAACATCGATTTCATTATCTATACATAAACTATCAGAATATTGAACCATGTTGAATCATGTTTCACTGCTTTTGATTGTCAGATAGTGTGTTACAGTGTAATTAACTAAGAGACCAATTACTGTGTATCAAATTTACATGATCGTATACCTATCTATGTTGCGAACATGTACACATAGGTAGGTGTACGATGACTTATTTTTGATCTAAAATCGTCGGACTTTGAGCAAAGAAAACGAAATTAATTGAAAGACTTGAACCTCTGGGATAAACTTGAGGTGACAGGGTCATGTCTCGCTCGTGTTGATGAATTCTCGATTCTGTATTTTATATAATTAATTCGTATGAAATTCACTAACATTGCGATGTTAAGTATCTTTGAAATACGTGTATATACTATGATATGATTATGTGTGATATAACGGCTATTTTGATTTGAAAACTTTTTAGATATAATGACTTACAATACATTGTGAACTAAACTAACTAACTAAGTCACAAAAGCAATGTTTAAATTCTTCAATATTCAACTAACGAGGATCGATCAATGAGCTGAGGTCATAGTTTGGATGACAAGTAATCAGGCAGAGTGCGGAGGATAACAAGAGTGCTCTCTGTGGCAAGTGATTCTTACGTACCAAATTAAATGTGTTAAGTATTAGTTAATTAAATATAATTAACAATTATTAATAGTTTTGGAAGTAAAAGTAACACTATGAAACGGTAATAATAATATTTTTTATTTTACATCCTCACAAAATTTAACAACATGCCGCTGCTCTCGCCTAACTATAGGTGATGATAAAGAAGTCAATATTCTATAAATTTAATATACTAATATTTTACTGATTTACATATGTATATATGTATATAAGACTCTGAAATTAGATATTTTGAAAAAAAAAATTAAAGTATTACAATTTACAAATAAATACTCGTATTACAAATAGCACCTATCTTTTAACTAAACTTTTAACAAAAATAATTTTATTTATTCGTAATGTGTAATAGCGGTACGATAATAGAATTATACTAGGGGGAATTATTTTCAATCACAAACCGCATGCCAAGTCATTCATATGTACATTAACTATACAAAAAAAAATACGCCGTCGTACCTTGGTTTTAGGTTTAAAAAAAAAAAATATTCATATTATAATTCAAAATATCTTTTTTCAAGATGGCATTTACACGCACTTTTAAATCGTCAATTATTACAATAAAAAAGTCAGTATAGTACATCTGAAAGAAGTATAGAAAATCCGTTGTGTTTGACTGCCTTATAACTTTAGCCATTCTGTAGTTTGATGAAAGTACTAATTCCGCGCGAACGGGGTCGTGGGCACAGCTAGCTTACAATAATAACACTGCTCGTTAACGTATGAACACTAATTATTTACATAACAAACGGACTCATTAAAGCAATTAAAAACAATAGTTTACATCCACATTCACGACTCGTAACCATGTCATTTTCATTATACGTATCTCAGGTTCCTCACCTTGCATTTTACCGACACAATTTGTAAACGTCCTCTGATATATTGAACTAAGCTTAAGGGTAATCATTGTTTATTATAATGTGCATTGATATATACAAGAGTTGACGCATTATATCCTTATTATGGAAAATTTTATATTTACGCGTTTATGTTACATTACAAAAAATATATTTTATATAGTAGCTTCGTATTTTCGTTTTTACAAATTTTTCTTATAACTGTAACATTTGTTCCTATCTCTTGGATGTGTAAATATTAAAATATGTATATGAAATAGCGTCATTTCCTCGACTGTCTGTCCAAAGCGAATCCGGAGTGACGCCAGCGTCCAAAATCGTTTCATACAGTTGTAATTGGCCAGTCTATCACTTTAAATGACGGTAACAGTACTATGACGGGGATTCAGCGGAAAAGCTTTGATTTCAAATATCTCATAATCCAAAGGATTAAAATATCCGCGTGATTTATTTGTTTGTAGTTTCATGTCATGTGGGTAACCGCTACGAATATATGTAATTACCAATTGATAACTATATAGTGTCGTAGTTAGTACAATATAGCAATTTATTTAAGTGATTCGCTCTGTTACACTTTTTTCTCATTTAGGTGATATAATACCGTTCAAAAATACTGTAATAAATGGGACACAGATAATAGTAAAATGAAGGTTTATTGTATTTTAGTGTAGTTCTCTCACTAAACTTAATTTCCTGTGGAAACCATTAATGTAGATGTCAGTGTATTGAATACCACCGCGTGCGGTTGTATTGTTCTGATTAATAGCCGTGTCCGTTACAACTTTTTCCTAATAAGTGCGTTGTGAAGTTTTATTATTACTCGTCGCCTGCAGATTGGTCAAGTTATTTACTTATTGAATTATCTTATTAATAAATATATTTTTATTTTCCACGTTATCTTCGCGTCTAAAATGTATACAAAAGCACTAAAAGTTTATCAGAATTTAAAGTATTTCTGAATTACAATACAAAGAGGTATCTCTAATGTTTGGTTCATAAAATAAATCGGATAATTGCGCTCTTCGTTATAATGGGTCATAACTTTTTATAATACAAACATAATAATTGAGATTGTAGCTTCATATAGGCTTCACATTACTTAGACATTTGTAATATATGTTAAATACAATATTCTAGTAAATATATATATAGTATATATACAGTAATTATATAATTACTTAAACTATTCATTTAGGATTTATACTACTATGCGACTATTATCAGTTTATTGCTATTGTAATGTGCTGTCCGGCCACACGTGGAGTGCTGTTAGTACTCAGCCCTGGCCCGGCTCACCCCTATATCAGGTTCTACCTTTTGACCGTTTACACAGGGGAGCCGTTCGGATGATTGGGAACCCGGTGCTCTGTCAATGGCTGGACTAGAGGTATGGCCTCTTTGTTCGTCTCCTAACGTCTTTTACAACGAGGAGTGTTCCGAAGAGCTCTTAAACTGATACTTGTTGCCAAATTTCATCAACGTCTGTGCGGTTTTCAAGGACCTTTATCCACATTGGCGGTGTTACCAATACTACATGCGTATGACAAAAAAGGCATATACTTTCACCTATTAGGCCGGCAACGCTCTAAAAATTCCCTCGATGTTAATGCAGTAGTTCATGGGCGACGGTGATCACTTACCATTAATTACCCACACGCTCGTTTTCAGTTCTCTTGTATAATATATATACAGATTTATGCCTTATTTTTGTAATAGACACGAGTTACCAAGTCGCTTAATAAAGTACTCACTGAGTGCGGTCACAATATTAAAATAGTTTGAATTATCGCGTTGACGGTCGCATCATTGTAAGACTTCTTAATCTTTATCTTTACGAAGTATAATAAGAGAGTTTATGTAAAATTAATTTGTTGTTTGTGTTTACGTAATAATGTCAAATGATCAAACAGTTTGTGTAATATACCTTTATCGTTTTGACCCGCATTTTTATGATACACCAAAATATCAACGCACTGTAAATAATAAATCATGGATCAGCGAAGCATTGAGAATATGACGAGGGTCCGACCGCACAGTGTTTTATTTTTCATGCGAGAACCAAATACAGCCGCAGTATTAAGTGATAATATTACAGACAATTAGAACATAGGCTTTAAAGAGTGGCTTTTCAATAACTGCTTCGTATCATGTTTATATAAAGCGATTTCAATGATTAAAAATAAACTTCACTTCGGTTTTCAAATAATTTCCGTTCTTTTCAAACACTGTAGCCATATTATATTGCAAAAAAATGTAGGTCGAAGAATCTATTGAATACTTGTTGAATACTTTTTAGTTAGCACTGAGAAAGTAACCCCCTTTTATTATATATTCTTACTAATAAGCACTATAGTTTCCAGGCAAAAATGTGTTTATTAGCCAATAATACTGAAGGCCTTACAAAGTTTTAATAAAAAAGTACTTTTATTTATATTTAATGCCATGGCAATTTTTTTTGGTCAATTCCTAATTAATAATAATTTAAATGATAACTATGGAATAGATTTTTTATTGATTATTTTCTAGTTATTTTATTATGTATACCGATATAATAAACGTCAAATTTTACAGTTGTGTCATTAACTTATGTAGTTAATTATAAATGAGCCTCCATCTACATTAATAGTGCCTTCTACGAGCACTTTACAAATTCTTAACTTAGTATTTCTTTATTGTTGTTTTAAAGAACATCATTAAAATATTGAATACATTCTTATATGTAAGTAATAGTCTGTCAAGTCGCTGATGATCGCTTGAAACCGCGCGACGACTTAACAAAGTGAATCGAGTAAGACTTTTATTGTACGAGTATATACCCTGTGGCTTTAGTTAGCTCGAATTTAGAGCACAAAAGCTACCAGCGTAGTGAAGCTTTAGCTCGAATTTAACGTTTCTTAAAGTTAGAAACTTAAGGGATTCCCTGTTTATGGTATTACTATTTCCATATACGTTAAGCTGTGGTTACAATGCAGTACTATTAAATACATTTCTCTTAATTTTTATATAAATGTTATGTGAATTATGTTGCGGCTTTAGAATCAATTAATTTTTTTCCAAATTGTCTGGTTTATATAAATATATGTTATATATTATAGAACTTGGGTTTATTAACTTATTTACACCTATCATTAGATGTTAATTTATTATTAGTGAAGTATTTATTAAAAGGTTAAAGAAATATATTTTCTTTGCATCAGTTTTTTATTTTATTAAAGCTATTTATTTACTTTTATATAGACTTAGTATATGAAGTAATTATAGAGCAATAATTAAGATTATTTTTAATTAGGAAAGTAGAGTATTATTAATAATTCACATTCAATATAATCTGTTATTAAGAAAATAAGGATCTAACAAAATAAACCTTGTGTAAATAAATACTTTATAGCTAAATTCAAAACAAACTTCCTGTTCCCAACGAATTTTTGACGTGATTCCCCTCATCGGGTTTTACGTGATAAACTTATTGTCGACGAGCTTACCCAAAAACAGCTGAAGTTTGTGAACAACGAATCATAAATTAATGTTCAACGGAGTTACGGACGGAAATGTTGGTTTGTGTTATTAATATAAGTGTTATTTTAAAAATGTTGTAACCAGACTATATATTATTTCCTATATTACACTGAGACTAATATTGCATTATTATTATTTACTAGTGTGTAATCTTATGTAGACAATATACTGGCGGCGGGATAGTATTAAGTGAGATAATACAATATTATTTTATTTTGATTCAACCACAGTTATGATTGAGTATTATCCTTTAGTGTTTATATTTTTAGTTTTTTTTTGTTTTCAACTTTTCAAAAGTCATTTACCAAGTTTTTCGTTTTTAACATTAGGTTTATTCTCTAGGGATCTGAAAATTGGTGGAGGCCTCCTTTACCAGCACATCATTATGTTCTACTTTTTTTTTCAGCGTGCTGGATCTGTAAAGGGGGAAGATTGGTTGATTGATTAGCATCGCGCTTTCTTCTTTCTTGTGGTTTATTGCTTTTTAAATCCAAAAGCAGTCTAATTGTATGAATTTAATTATTTATTTTAAGAAAATGTTGAACGATATTTTGATAAATAAAAATAAAACTCCTACAACGTAAATAATTGAATCTGTCCAAAAAACAAACGGACTTTTCGGTCTGTGTAATTTTTGAATTAAATGTACTCCTTCATTTTAGCTTGATAAAGGTATGGCAACATGGCAGCGTGATACGAATATATTAAGTGTTTAATCTTAATTTAACATATTTTGGTAGATGCATTATTATAACTGATAAATTTAGGATATGTAAAAAAATTACAAAATACTTACGTAGAGGCAACTTTAAAACTCATTTACGTTGGAGATATTCCAATAACATTTATGTACATAAAATACGTCATTGAAATAAAAGTATCCTACTCCTTTTTACAACCCCCCTTATTGGTAATGAGATCACAGCTTCATTGGTATTAATATATGACAAAATGTATATATATTTTAGACGTTACTGTTATAGTTTGTTTAACGCTTTCCACAATTATAAGTATGATTAACCGTTAAACATGTAGTAGTTTTAAAGATTACCTCGCAAAATACAAATTTATAATTTTTAGATTTTTACAGTAGGGTATTTATCACTTTATATTATGTTATTGTTATTTTAAGAAGAGTACGTAATTTTTTACGAAACTTGAATCATATTATATGTAGTTATAGATGGCAGAAACTAAAACAATTATTATTATAAACATTTCCTAACCTCGGTAAAATTCAGAAACTGTCGATACTATTAAAACTTGCTGATGTATATTGTATTTACGTACCAAGAAATAATGATAATAACACTACATGAACAGATGAACAGAAGGACAAGACTAATATATGTATGAGAATAAGATTTTTTCAACGATAATATAAATAAAACAATATATAATAGGAGTGGTGAAAATAAAGTAGAAAAATTAACAAAGTAAGAAACATTCCTTGATGTTTCTTTGCCATGTGAGTGAGATATTAATAATAGAGTTATTCACTATGCTGAGTGCTTGATCGATACCCCTCTGTATTATAATAATTCGGTAGAACTCCAATATAACAACTGATTTGGTTTTTTTTATTGCCGGAAATAACAACATTGACATTTCATCCTTTTAACGATCTTTTAATTTTTATATACCTATTATGATTAGTCTACATTTAAAATTTCTTCGTGTATTTTTCGTCAGTATCGCATTATATATTTATTTAAATAAATATAATATTTTTAATCCAAATATTTAATATGATTGTTATTTACATCTATATATTGCTAGACATACTAATGAAATATGTTTTTGTAAATTCTGTATACTTAAGTGTTTCTAATTATGTAAGGATTTCACTACCGCTTCAGTTCACTTTTAACAATAATTTTCTATGATATATGTATAAATCTCTTATCTTTAGTTTTGGTTATTAAATCTAAAACTCTCAGATATAAAAAAAAAATACGTATATATTTATTTATTTATTTTAAAATTACCGACCGTTAGACCGCTGTCCTATGTTGTAATAACAGAAGGCACTCTCTGACCCGCTATTCCAACTCAGGAACTCTTGGTTATAGCTATGATACACTCAATGAACCAAAAAACAACATACAACAACAATATACAACTATTAATTTCATATATTTATTTATTTATTTATTTATTTATTTAGCTTCACGCTATATCCCTTGCGGGGTAGTCAGAGACGACGGAGCGCCAAACGCTACGGTCCCTGCATACCTCTTTCGCCTCGGCCACAGACATCAACTTCTTCATACATGCCCTACGGTGGGTCCTCATGCTTTTTACGTGACCTTCCTCCAGTATCATAGATACTGTGTTTTCGAAGGTCACTCGAGGTCTCCCCCTGTCCCTCTTACCGCTCACTTTTCCTATATATATAAATCTTTTTTACCCTTCTTTCATCACTCATTCGTTCGACGTGCCCAAACCACCTGAGCACGTTCTTCTTCATTCTCACCGTGACATCTTCGCTAGTACCTGCCATTCTGTGGATCTCTTCATTGCGGATCCGATCAGCTAGACTGACTCCGCATATTCTGCGAAGAGATCGCATCTCCACAGCATTCATCTTTCTTACATTCTTCTTCTGTGTTACCCACGTTTGGCTGCCGTATAACAGCGTCGGTAGCAAAACTGCATTGTGTACAGCCAAACGTGCAGCTATGCTGACGTTTTGCCGTCTCAACAATGCAGTCAAAGCACCGTTGACTCAGTTACCGGCAGCAATACGCCTTTCCACGTCCATTTCGTATCTTCCGTCTCTGCTAAACATACTTCCCAAATATACCACTTCATTCACTTGTTCTATTATCTTATCATTGACTTATCATTGACTTTGATCTTACATTCTGTTCTTTCTTCATTTCTTTCAAATATCAGAACCTTCGTCTTATCTACATTCAGGTTAATACCATTAATTTCACACCCATCTTTCAGAGTGGTGACCAATGCCTGCAAATTGCATTCTGATGATGCAATGAGCACTGCATCATCTGCACAAAGCAAGCAATTAACCTTAAGGTCACCTACTTTCAGTCCCATGTCACTGTCTTTCACGCCTTGGAGACAACTATCCAAATACAAATTGAGCAACCAAGCTGACGTAACGCAACCTTGCTTAACACTCGATTGGATGTCAAACCAGGGCGATATGCCAGCTCCTACTCGCACACAGGCTGAGTGATGTCGGTAAAGAGACTTTACCGCCTGTAGCAAGGGTCCGTTCACATTGTATCGGGGCAGTATCTCCAATAACTTCTTTCTCACAACACTGTCAATTTAACTATTAATTATTAATTATATAATCACTATTAATTTCATACTATGAAGATTATAAAAGTGTATTTATTATAAAATGACTATAACTTTAGAAGTATGTATAATAAATAAAATCCGTACTTTGTTATCGTGATGACGTCATGTGCGCCTATCAAAGTAATGCTACGTAGTAAAGTAAAACATAACGATCACATCACAAGAGTACAGTAATTAAGATAAACATCCGCTTTGTTACATACTGCGTTCATTAACAAGAGAAAACGTGACAAAAAAATTATTGTTTTCCTTTATTACTTTGAATAAAATATCACCACACTGTTAATAAACGTACTTCGAGAGTAATTGAAAGTTTGTTTATTACTGTAAGCTACTCCTCTAATAGAGGATAGTGAAGATGTTGTTTATTTTGATAATCGTTATTTAAGACATTGAATTAATCATTCATCATCATCGGTGTTATTATTATAATTATAACACAGCTATGCAATTAAAATTTAATATAAATATAAAATTGTATTTCTAATGTATTGTCCTATAAAAATACTAGGAGAGTATAGTTTTTATACATTATAGTTGTGCTAATTTCATACTACTCCGTTGGTGTATTAATTAGAACTCTTAATACAATGCACTATTAAGAATTATTCCTTATAATAACATTTTGATTAAGTATTGTTATAATATAATTAAGTTGAATAATTCTTTATAGGATAACTTTTGAGGATAACTTAACTTAATATCATTATAAGATAAATTACTTTTTGTTGTTTTCATGTTTCACATCTTTAACTATTTTTGTGTTAATTGTGTTTTATGTGTGTATATTTACTCACACATACACACTGTACACACCTAGATAGACGTCTACTGTGTGTAGACGTTGTTTATAATGTATTTCGTGAAATGTCTTCAGTGCTGATTGACGACTAAATATATAAAAATTAATAAAAAATCTCCTATTTTTTACGAGACAATATTAACAAATAAAGATTCGTTTGTAATAATTCTTGTAGAACATGAATAAAATAGACGAAGTTTCTAGCAACAGATATTATTATAATAAAATTTTTCCCTCATATCTAATATTTATTTTACAAAAACAGTTGCACGAAAAGTTGAATAAACTCTGGGTAAATACGAATAATTTATGACTTTCGCTCAACACACGAATGTTGTATTTCTGTTTCTATACTTTTTTGTAGCGTCTAACGTTTTTTGTTTCGACATTCAGAAACTGTTTTTATAGAATTCGAGAAAAAGTTACCAACAACTTTTTCAATAAGTTTATACAATTGTTAATTTTTAATTAGAAATAAAAACCTTTTAATAATGTGAGTGATCAACTTTATGCAAATAGTTCAAGGTATTAAACATTCCGTTTCTATAGATTATTTTTTTAATAAATCCACTAGTTTTCTTCATTAAATGATAATAATATAAAGTAGGATAGATATATTGCTTAAAAACAATGGAGAGACCAACGAGAACGACACAGATCATATAAAAAATAAAAGTGAAAGATATACTTTACTTAAATATTAATCTTACCCTATTATAAAAATAATCTTACATTATTATAAAATAAGACATAAATGAGGCTTTCATAAATATAATGAAATTAGTCATAACTTGTTCTTACACGATTAAGAAACCTGCTATAACAAAATTTCAGTAGACATTCAGGAAAAACTTAGAACGCTTTCTTTTTTTGTCTTTGTCAATGTCATGGGCTTAAAGACCAGGAAACTAAGTCATCACCATCATCAGTCATGTACATTTGAATATTCCGTCAGTTTCATGAAAACTCATTTTATAGATGCTATAAACGATTTGAACCGTTTTACACTTAATTAATAAATTTTAATTACATATTTGTAATGATTTAAATGTTTTTTTTATCTGATCGATAACAACTAAACGTTATGGAGATTAAACATAAAGTATAAAATGCAAGTAATAATTTCATCTATTATATAAAAATGAATCGCAAAATGTGTTGGTAAGCGCACAACTCAACAACGCATGGACCATTCTTAACAATTCTTTTTTTTTAATATTCCTTGAAGCCCAAGGATGGTTCTTACGGCCAGAAAAATTCGAATAATTTCCAGGAAAACCCTAAAAGAGCCCTTTTCTTTTTCCTATACAAATATTTTCTACCCAAATTTAGAGTCAATTTGAACTGTATTGCTATAAAATAAAGTTCATATTAAATTACAAGCACTCATTTTTGTCTAAACAATGTAGGTGTGTTGCTAACATCGAAGAGTCAATTCGCACTTTATTGTCTCTGCACAAAGTTCAAATTCAATCATATATATGTGTGTGCAGGTTCACGCAAAAGTGATAATATCGTGAACCCGACCAAATTGAAAAGTCAAAAAATTTAAGAGCTATAGATTTGATTGGCCTTGGAATATTCTTTCTTTTGTTTTAGTTTTGGAATGCGACATAAATTGTCATCAGTTTTCACCTCATTGCATCTGTCAAACAAACCGCGTTAAAAAGCGTTTATAATATTTAATAATTAATTTTGATTGTTTTATATCGTGTTTTGTGCAAAGTCTTTTAATACCTGTGATTAATAATTATTGCATGTGACATAATTTAGGTGAGTATAGTCGAAGTAATTTAGGTAGAAGAACCCGAAATGCTACAAACCAAACTAATTACCGATCTTATCATACTGCACAAGAACGTGACGACCGAAAAGAACGTGAAAGAATTCGTATATCACGAACGCGGGAAGCGAGAGCGAGAGATTCAACCAATAATCCCGAAAGTTTGAATCGAGCTGCTTTCAATTATGATTTGTCAATTGACTACAGTAACCACCAATGTGTTACTATTGGATCTATGAACTTGGTTTGCTCTCATTGTAAGGCAAATGAAGCCAATGAATTGTGTTGCGCAAATGGGAAAGTGAAATTGATACCATTGGATCTACCACCAGAGCCATTGTACTCATTGGTTTCAGGAATAGAACCAGATTCCATACACTTTTTGTTAAATATCCAATAATATAACAATTGCTTTCAAATGACGTCATTTGGGGCAACAAACGTAGTTCGGGAAAATTTCATGCCAAATTTTAAGGTAGGTATTATAGCAGTTAATCATTATTATTTTAGTGAACAAAATTTCCTGTTAATTAAGTAAAGGTGTGTCATTAACCTTCAGTTCCTTAATCCCCAAGAAATATATTACTTAGTCATAATATTATTTGGTGATTCAGTATTAGCAATACTTTTATTATTTTGAAACACAATATAATTATTTGATGATGGATATTAGTTACAACTAATTATTACATATTGACATACCTAAGCATATCAATTATAAATTGGGGATTCAAATTAGGAGACAGATATACTTTTTACGAACAAATATTATTTATATTTGACAAAAATCGTTTTTTTTTATTTACAGATACAAGGTCAACTATATCATAGCGCAGGTTCACTGTTACCAGTGTCAGATAGTAATTACAAATTCCTGTAAATTTATTTCATTGGCAATTTACCACAAGAAATTGATATGCGTTGTTCAAATAACAATTCAGTAAAGAGGTCTATTGTAGAACAATTACAAACTTTATTTCATGAGTACAATCAATTGATTATGTTGTTTAAAACTGCACTGGATCTGATGCCATCTGATAATGACAAAATTGTAATCAGAGCTGATAAAACACCTGTTGGAAAACATGCAAGACGTTTTAATGCACCAACTATTGATGAAGTTGCCATCGTTGTAGTTGGAGAAAACTTGGAATCCCTTGATATTGTTTTACATCGTCGGAATGATCAATTACAACGTATAAAGGAAACACACCGCTCATATGACGCATTGCAATATCCCATTATATTTTGGCAAGGTGAAGATGGCTATGATTTCTCAAACAAGATGATAAATCCCATTACAGGTAATAAAAAAAAATTAGTTTAGCAAGGAGATATATTATCAGTCACTATATTTTTTTTTTATTTTCAATGTTATGAAAACAAAAATCTATTTTCAGGTTCTAAAACCAACAAAAAAGTCAGTTCAATGAACTATTATTCCTACCGCCTAATGATGACAATCACATACTCAAACGTCGGTGATTATATCACAAGTATGTTGTAGACATGTATGTTAAAATTGAAACGGAGAAATTAACATTCATCAGGTTGAATCAGATAAAACTCAGATCTGAAGAGTATATTCACCTTCGAGATGCGATTATTACTGATGGTAATGCACAGAATCTTAGTCGAATAACTATTCTTCCAGCAACATACATCGTAAGCCCTCGACATATGCATGAATATGCTCAAAATGCCATGTCATATGTTTGTCATTATGGTACAGCAGATTTGTTCATCACATTTACATGCAATCCACACTGGATAGAAATAGACACAGCCAGAGTCTTTGTACAAAAGTTGAAATCTTTAATGGATTTCATTGTGAAACATTATGTGTTTGGAGAGACACGCCGCTGGAGAAACGGGGATTGCCACATGCACATATTTTGATTTGGTTAGTTGACAAGATAAACTCAAATGAAGTTGATGCAGTAATATCAGCTGAAATCCCTAATGTAAAAGTAGATTCTGGATTGCATGAGGTAGTTATCAAAAACATGGTACATGGTCCCTGTGGAACTCTTAATCAAAATTTACCATGTATGATGGATGGTAAATGCTCAAAACGATATCCACGGACATTAATATCTGAAACAATCACTGGTATTGACGGTTATCCTTTGTATCGTCGCCGATCGACAGCAGAAAATGGAAGATCAACAATTGTCAAATTAAATCAACAAGATATTGAAATAGATAATCGCTGGATTGTTCCATATTCACCCATTTTATCAAAGACCTTCAAAGCGCACATCAACGTTGAATCTTGCCATTCAGTAAAATCTATTAAATACATTTGCAAATATGTAACCAAAGGGAGTGATATGGCTGTGATTGGCATTAATGCAGAGAATTCCAATGATGAAGTTACCCAATACCAAATGGGTCGCTATGTTAGTAGTAATGAAGCAGTTTGGCGAATATTTTCTTTTCCTATTCATGAGAGACACCCTACTGTGGTTCACTTAGCTGTGCATTTAGAAAATGGACAAATAGTATATTTTACAGCACAGAACGCAGTACAAAGAGCTGTACAGCCACCATCTATTACATTAACCAATTTTTTTGACATGCCAAAACGATGCTTTTGCTCAAACATTGTTATATTCTGAAATGCCAAAATATTATACTTGGAATCAATCCTTAAGGAGATTTATACCACGGAATCAAGGAAAACCAGTTTCAGGATAACCAGATGTATATTCTATCTATGCGATTGGTCGAATTTATTCAGTACATCAAAGCAATGATGAAAGTTTTTATTCATGACTTCTATTAGACAATGTACTTTCATCAGGCTTAGCTCACCGTATTAACCCAAGTTAATAACGCTTTTACGCTAGTCACGCTTTTTAACTAACAAAATAGGACTAGCAAGCGGAGAACAACTAGGTCTTATTATTTGGGCATCAAGTAACTCATTGATTTTAGACCGTAGGTACTATTTGTCTTTCGTCAGGGGTAAGTCTGTATGGTCGACGATATACAGTTTTTTGTGGATCTATGAGACGTATTTTAAGTTCACTAGAATTAACTCTAGTATGTGGTAATCCATTCACAAAGGCATGAGAATGTTTCTGAAGGAGTTCTATTAATTGTGGTTTGAATTCAGGTGGAATATCAGTAACAATATCTTTAAAGTCCACTGTCTCAGATACGGAACATTTGTCAATAATTTTCGATTTTGAAATATTGAAACTATTTTCGTTCATATTAGCAGTGAAACCTAGTTTTAAAATCTCACGGCCAATCATAATATTGGAACCTAAGAACTCATCTGGTATTACATGAAAAAGTATCTCTAAATGGTAACCGTCTATCTCTATTTGGCTCATAATTTGTTCAGTGCATAACACCTTAGAATTTCCTATTCCCATAATATTTACCACGGAGAAGGTACGTTTGCCACTCTACGTACACTCTACGTACTCTACGTACGTACGACTCTCCACAGCGGAAGCAGATGATCTTCTTTGGCGCCGGTTTATAGGAGGAGTTACTTGAAGAATACTGTTTAAATTTTTCCGCCTTTTTCCGGCAATTTGTGGATTTGTGGCCAGATATGCCGCAGAAGTGACAAACTATCGCAGCCGGTCTGAACCGCTTACTCTCAGTTACTTAGTCTATGGTACTTACTCCATGCGAGAGTATTACAATCAGGCAAATCAGGATTAAATTCAGGCAAGCATATCGCAGGCGCAGTAGTGTTGGGCGTCTTAATAGCCTCAATTAATTGAGCCATATTACGGCTTTGAAGTTCTAATATTGCACGCCATGGATCCGCAGCCTGCGATACCGGCGCTTGTTCCGATCCCACTTCTGATGTAGGATCAGGAGTCAAGAGCGGCATGTCAGGATTTGGAGTTCCCATGTTGTAGGATTAAGAAGATACAAATTTACAAAATAGGATTTATTTACATAGTAAATCATAAGATAAATTATCGAAACAAACACAAAATAATAATTTACTATAACGAACAGGACTTAGTGTCCTTTGCTCGTACTGTGGCAACACAGCCACCCAAATAATAACGAACAGGACTTTAGTCCTTTGCTCGTATAGTGGCAACACAGCCACCCAAATAATAACGAACAGGACTTTAGTCCTTTGCTCGTACAGTGGTATCCTAACCACCCAATAGCGTATCGCCGGAGCAATATTGCTATGGCAAAGGGTATCGCGTTAGCGATTCCGCAATGCAATATACAGCGCTAGGCTGTACCGAGTAAACCAACAGTTCTGTTGGGAGCGAGAGCTCTTGAGTCTGATCCGAAGACATACTGCCCGCTACGGCCGATGTCGGCCCTTTTATAGTCAAATAGGCCACGCCTCTCATTCCCTCACACGGCTCTGTTCAATAGCGTATGGAAATACGTCACGTGTTTACTCGATCCAACTTACAAAAAGCATCTTATTCTAATGGTTTTAACAAGCATCTTATTCTAATTGTTTTAATTATTACAATTCGTCAAATAATCTAAAAGGAATTATCGTAAACTTATAACAGTGTTTTATAACAACTTAAATTTAATTGCAATAACAAAACATGATCTCAACGATGTTTTGTATAGTACCAAATGTCAGACTTAGTTGTCAAATTTATGTGCTCTTTGGACAAATTTATATTCGCCTTCGACAAATATATAAAGAAAGAAAAATAGTTTCTTTCGTTTTCGTTCAAGCTATGCCAAATTTCCTTTTAAAGGAGTAATACAGTGATTACGATATGATAACAGGAAATAAATATTTTCCCGTTAATAGTCATCAGATTTTAAGTTGTAGCACATTTTGACAAAAAATAAAAATACATTTTTGCTGAAGTAACATTTTAGTTTATGGTTATTTACTACTGTTATATTTAAGAATTAATCATAGCAACTCAAATATAGTTATTATACTTCCGTATAAAAAGTAAGGGATATGAAAATGTCAATAAATGTTAAAGAAATAACATACTTGTAGAATACTCAATGTACCCATTGTAATATGAATACATTTGACAGCTTGCTGATATGAGCAAATAGTAACTCATTAGTACAATGTATTCATATTATTGTTTTCGGATACTTTTCTAAAAAAATTAGTTTGCTCGTCATTAAACGTTACGCATTAAATCTTCGTATACAGTTTGTGTATAGTTCAAGAGTAGTACAGACTATTTTTTTTTGTCTTAATTGTATTTTCAAAGTATTGCAAGTGGCAATTCGACAAAGTGATGAAACATAAAAATAAAATTAGGTAATAGCCGCAAAGTTTTTTATCTAATCTTTACAACGATTATTTAATAAGTCATACTTAGTTCAAATACAAACCTTTACTTATTATCTTAAAAAAGTATTAATCAAATAAGTAAATAACATGTAAACCTAAGTAAATTAACCAAATGTTACTCACATTGCAATAGATACAAACCAGATGTAAATCTCCTAAACTTCTACTACTAGTGCGAGCTTTCACAAGAGTGTTTAGTTGGATATTTGAATATCAGATTCATTCATTCATTCATTCAGAATTTGCAAACAGAATCGTACTACCGCTCTAAGAAAGATAAAGCAAAAGACGCTTCAGTGTGTATGTTTTGTTAGTGAATTTACATTATGAGTATCTTCGTAATACAATGTTTAAATTGAAAGGAGTTTAAGAGGCTATTGAATTTAAAATAATTATTGTACTCTTTTAATTTACAAGAGTTTTAGTTTCATTGTAGCGTTTTATTTGAATCGGTAATTTATATATATATATATATATATATATATATATATATTAATATTTATGATTACAAAATTATGTTTTTCCTTATAGGGTTTTTTTTTTGTAATATAATATCAAAAAATATACACACTACTGTTGTTGTATGACTCAGTGAACATCTGCCTATTTATAAAAAGAAATATAATTCTTATATTTCTATTATATAAGCTATTCGATCTGATGCCTACCGCCGAATTTCATCACCGGACAGCGCGCCATCGACTACTTTACCATCCCTCCCACCTGGATGCATGGCGATCCTCCACTGTGCGGTTCTCAAGGACCTTTTTTCCATGTTCCACTCGCTTGTGGAACGAACTCCCTTCGGCAGTATTTCCAGATCGGTACGACATGGGTACCTTCAAAAAAGGCGTTTACTCCTGTCTTCAAGGCCGGCAACAATCCTAGGATGTTGCAGGAGTTCATGGGCGGCGGTGATCACGTACCATCTGTGACCCGCCAGCTCGTTTGCCCTCCTCTTACATAAAAAAAAATATATATTTTATGTTAATTATGAAGCAAAGTGAATTAGCAAATTTTAAATAAACATTACAATTTTGGTGAAATTTCAGCACTTTTACGAAATTTTAGGAAATGAAATTCTTTTTAGAATCGTAGGAGACGTTACGCTGTTGGAATTACTAAACAGTTAGGAATTCAACTGAAAGACATATTTTACATTCTAAACAAAATATAATGATAGAATTAAGATAAAGAAGATTTTAGAAAAGTAAATTCTTAAAACTTATATTATATTTTTATTTCATGGATATTCCATTTGGCACTGAAAAAAATATAAAGGTCACTTTAGTAAAGGTAGTTGGATTCGGGGGTTTTTGGGATGATAAATTAAAATCTATTATAATATTGAGGGTCTTTACAATAAAAAATCATGAACTGCCATAAAGATGATATTTTTACCAATCGCGTTGTACAATTCAATATCGAAGGTATATGCTGTAGATTGTGAAAGTATATCTAAAATATAATTGTATTATAAGATAAGTATAAAAATATTCTCAATAATATCCTGATATTGGTCCGTCAGCTTTTTTACATATTTGTAGTGGTTGTGAAAATGTAGATTGGACTTGATCAAAACATTCGGTTGTACAGTTTATTGGAATGTTTATGGCCTTTTATGACAACATAAGTACTAGATACAGACGAATTAAATTATTCAACCAACAAAAGGAATCTCGGAATACGAGTATTTATTCAATTCAACCCCTTAATATTATATGGATTTCATAGAATATAAATTGACAATGGATTTTTTTATGTACCCGATACATTGTGATATGTATTTATTGAAATGATATTTTGTAAAGTAGCTGTAGTACATATTAAAACGATATGTCATAAAACATTAATTAATTGAAACAATAAGTTTTAGTTTCACGTTTTTCATTCGAATGTATAATTTTAATTTGTTGAAATATATGAAGCAAAGCTAAGTTAAATGAAAATATAATACCAAAAACCACTTGGTTTTACAAGTTTTTTAGCAATTGTTTTGTAAGTATACTAAATTGTATGCCGTAATAATATAGTACTCGTTTTTGTAAAATATGTATAAAAATAAATGTTAGTATTTATTATGTATCAAAATATTAAAGAAAAATATATCTTTCTACAATAATTTATTATTATTAGAACAAAGTTATTCGTTTTTACTTCCGTTTGAGATAATTAAAATGATGACTTTCCGGTTCTCAATAATTCTAAAATCTGTATTAAATCCACCGAGTCTCATAAGAGTCACGTTTTATGTTCACTGTCAATTAAATTTTACTTTAACTAACAATATCTTTTATCAACAAGGCGGTTCAATGTTCTCAGTTCGTAAGGAGACCGTGTAGAAACAATTCTTTAAACTAAAAAGGTTTAAGTATTTCCCGCTGTGGAAAAGCTTTGATACGCGTGATGCGGTACAATCCGTACTTTCCAATTGGAAGAAGAAGGAACAAAAACACACAAAGTTTTTAATACACTTTACGATCCTCTTTATTCATTGTGTTGACTCAATTAAGTATTAATTCGTATTTACTAGGTCTAGCTATTATTATTGTTTGTTTATGAGAATATATAACAATTTTATAATATTACAATTATTCAGATAAGAATACGGCGGAATGATTTGCCACAGTGAGTGTGAAATGCGATCCCGTGACATCCAACTAAGGCGACGGCGTTAAGTAGATATCCTGACGTTCTCTATACCGACGAGACGTACCCGACCCCACCCTTCTCTTATTCACATGGTATTCATGAAGCTAATAACAATAATAATGTTTTTAAAATATTGCGGCGTTGGGGACTGCCAACCAAAACGCCATTTTGGAGGTACTGCCAACTAAACGAGGTGGAGGACGGAGCTACAAAAAATTCCAGAGGGTGAGCAAGGTTGCCCAAGTGTAGGCCTGTTGTTATCCTCTCGAATGGTTAATGCAATGGTAGAATACAAGGCCATCAACCCGAGGCTTCTTTGCGTTCTTTGGATAACAAGAGTATTCTTGTTAGGCGTTTATGCGCCAGTATCCTCAGCTCCAGTGAGCGAGCTCGAGGAGTTTTGGGAGAGTGTCAGGGATGTTCTAAGTAGTGTCAGAGATAATGAAAAATTGATAGTATGTGGAGACATTCATATCTCCTGGGTGGGTGATGGGTCATAGCCATCTAGTTGCTACATCGGGACTCAGCATTTTGCTGGTACTCGAGGCCGAGGCGTCCTCACATTCATACGTTTCCTTGTAGAATTCCACCCACCGCTGCAATACGTGTGCTTGGTCTGTTAAGATATCACCACTCTTCGAAAGCACCCCTTTCATTCTACAGGTTACCGAACAACCCCGGGAATCACTAACTTCTCGCCAGAAAAACTTCGTATTTTCCTGGAAATTATTCGGCAACCTGTCATCCCTTTCTCTCTCAGAATTTTCACGCTTCATCTTTATAAATGCTTTCGTTTTGTGCTTTTGCAGCTTGTACTCTCTTTTTCTTATCTCCTTCATCCTTTTATCCTTTCCCGAGGCTATATAATTCAGCCATGCTTTCTTCTTTAACTCCACGGCGTCTTTCACTTCATCATCCCATCATTCGCGCTTTTTACTAAAACTTCTTTTCCTTTTACCACATACCTCTGTCGCTACTTTCACCATACCATTCCTAAGGTTCTGCCAGCATACTTCAGCACTTTCATTTCCAGAATCACAGCTTTCAAGCTTCTTGTAAACCCTTTCTTGATATTCCTCTCTGATCAGTGGATCTTGAAGCTTCCAGCTTCTTATGCGACAATTCGACTCCAAGCTTGGATACGTCGTGCGGCTGCGCCAACCTGCAAACAACATCTTTTTGCAACATCCGGGGGTTTCATTCGAACCTAAACGCCGTCCACTACCATCTTGAGACGGCGCAGCCGGCCTTGTTGTTTTTGACGGAGACGCGAATATCTCAACCTAGCGACACAGCATACCTATCATACCCCGGGTATAAACTAGAACATCATTTTATACCACACGCCGGGGTATCTGTGTTCGTAAGGGAGGGTATCTGCTACCGTCTCCTTCAGATTTTTGAAGGTCGGGAACTGACCCTGCTCTGGCTACGCTTGGAGATGGACGATCACGTCAGAGTCTACACGTGCCTCTACAGGTCCCATAGTGGTAATGCACAAACAGATCAACTGTTGGGCCACGTTCAAGGGAAGATTGACGACCTGCTTTCACGAACTCCCTCCGCCGAAGTCGTAGTCCTCGGGGACTTCAACGCGCACAATACCGAATGGTTAGGGTCACGTGCAACCGACTACGCGGGGAGATCTGTGTTTAACTTTGCTCTGGCAAATGGTCTGTCCCAGTTGGTAAAGACGCACACTCGTCTACCGGATGTGGACAGCCACACGCCCTCTTTGTTGGATCTTCTGCTGACTACACATCCAGAAAAGTACCAGGTCACTGTCGAGGCTCCCTCAGGGTCCTCTGATCACTGTCTGGTACGGAGTGTAGTGCCCATTCAACGTCCGGCTCGCACAAAACCTGCGACTCGACGCGTTTGGCACTACAAGTCAGCAGATTGGGATGAAATGCGGTCTTTTTTTGCATCCTACCCATGGGGGCCGATTTGTTTCCCTTCCAACGATCCTAGTGACTGCGCTGCGGCTGTAGCTGATGTGATACTTCAGGGCATGGAACTTTTTGTACCAAGCTCTTTGGTACCACTTGGTGGCAGATCGCAGCCTTGGTTTGATGCGTCTGTCAGGGCTGCAGCAGCTTGCAAACGGCAGGCTTATCAAGCTTGGGCCAATGCGTTAGTCACTAAGGATCCGAACTCTAGAGTTCTGAAGAGGAAATATAATCGTGCCTCCAGATTCTTCAAACGGCAAATCGCTAGAGCAAAGTTCAAGCATGTCGTCCAAATTGGGGATCAGCTGGCAAAGTATGCGCCTGGCACGCGCAAATTCTGGGCGCTTTCAAAGGCCACTCTGGGCAACTTTGACCTGCAGTCAGGTCGATCAGCTGGTGATCTTCTTTTATACCTTACGCACCGTTGGGCAGCGGTTATTGAAAGCAAGGGAGAGGGTCTGGTAGTTAGTCTGAATATGGCAGAAGCCTTCGATCGTGTATGGCACAAGGGACTTCTTTCGAAGCTACCTTCCTATGGGCTTCCCGAGAGTTTATGCAAGTGGATCACCAGCTTCCTCACTGGGCGGAGCATACAGGTCGTTCTCGACGGTTTTTGCTCGGAACCCAAGCCCGTGAACGCTGGTGCACCCCAAGACTGCGTGCTATCTCCAACTTTGTTCCTCCTGCACATCAATGATATGTTGGATATTTCCAACATACATTGTTATGCGGATGACAGCACTGGGGATGCGGTGTATTCCGGCCGTGCAGGTCTCTCTCGGGGAAACGTCGATGAGTGCCGAAAGAAATTTGTGTCTTCAATAGAGACCTCCCTGGGTAAGGTCTCTGAGTGGGGGGAACTGAACCACGTTCAGATCAATCCCCTAAAGACACAGGTTTGCGCGTTTACCACTAAAAAAACCCCATTTGTCGTATCACCGCTCTTCGAGAGCACTCCTCTTATTGCCTCGCCAAGTATCAGGATACTGAGTCTCGACATTTCGAGCGATTGTCGGTTTCGTGGTCATCTGGAAAGCAAGGCCAAGTTGGCCTCGATGAAATTGGGAGTGATCAATAGAGCGAGGCAGTATTTCAAACCTGGCCAACGAATTGCGCTCTATATGGCGCAGGTCCGGCCACACATGGAGTACTGTTCTCATCTCTGGTCCGGATCACCCCAATATCAGCTTCTACCATTTGACAGCGTACAACGGAGAGCCGTTCTGATTGTCGGGGACCCAGTGCTCTGCGAACGTCTGGACTATTTGGCATTGCGTAGAGACGTGGCTTCTTTGTGCGTCTTCTACCACATTTACAACGGGGAGTGTTCCGAAGAACTATTCGATCTGATGCCTACTGCCGAATTTCCCTACCGCACAGCTCGCCATCGCCTCCTTTACCATACATACCACCTGGATACGTGGCGATCTTCAACTGTGCGGTTTTCAAGGACTTTTTTCCCATGTACCACTCAAATGTGGAACAAACTTCCTTCGGCGGTATTTTCAGATCGATACGACATGGGTACCTTAAAAAAAGGCATATATTCCTTTCTCCAAGGCCGGCAAAGCTCATAAAAAAAAACAGACCTCTTATTCTAGCAACGACTAGATAATGGTCGATTCCCTGATCAGCACCCCTAAACACACGTGTGTCCATAACTTGGCTTCGAAAACGCTGATTCACTAAGAATAAATCACTCATATTTCTTTATTCTGCTCCTATGTATACATGTGGATTTGTTTGTGATCCAACATCGTGTTTGCCACAAACAAATTTCTCTCCTTACAAAATTCCAAAATAAGCTTTCCAGCCTCATTTACTCTTTTATCACCGTATTTGCCTAGCACGATATCGTAACCACTTCGTGCGGTTCCAACTCATCCTTTTATATCTAAACATACTATCAACTTTTCATTGACACTGACACCTGACACTCTCCCAAAACTCCTCGAGCTCGCTCAGTGGAGCTGAGGATACTGGCGCATAAATGGCCAACAAGAATACTCTTGTTATCCCCATCTTAAAGCGAATCCAAAGAAGCCTCGGGTTGATGGCCTTGTGTTCTACCATTGCATTAACCATTCGAGAGGACAATAATACGCCTACACCTTGGCAACCTCGCTCACCCTCTGGAACCCCAGCCGAGAAAGCGACCCGGTTGCCAGTTAAATCGGTGGCATCATTGCCTTTTCGCTTAGTCTCAGACACACAAATAACGTCCAGATCTTTGTCATCTATTACATCTAATAATTCATTCATCTTCTGTTCCATTCCTCCTCTTACATTCTACGTAGCTATTTGTAGCTCCGTCCTCCACCTCCCGCCGTTCGGAACATGGTGTGTGGGTTGGCGGTCCCCAACGCCGCATTCGTTCATTTTATTTATTACAATTACATTACAATTCAAAATAAATTATTATACATTTACAACAGATTAAACATTTTTAATAAATTAAATAACTATTATAAAAGTACAAATAAAAACAAATATACACAAAAATAATAATAATAATAATCTTACACAAAATTATAAAAAACATTTACAAAAAATATATATAATAATTAGATAGTAATAAAGTTGGATACACGTAGATCTAAAATATTTACAATGAGTAAGTATAGCTGAGAGCCCTGCAAGTCTCTGATGACGATTAAATCTTCTATTTTCTCAAACACTGCTACCAACTTGAAGGACCAGGACATGTATTGAAAGAAATTCAATTTGGTTCCGTACTATGCAAAGAACTATATCCCATGAGAGGTTGAATTTCTTCTTCTGAATGCGTAATCATGATTATTTTTTTAATACTTTACTTAATCTTCATGTTGCAGTAATAATAATCACTTTATGATACTAAAACCTTTTATAATATGAATTTTAGATGTCCAGATTCTCATCAGAGACAGTAAATTGACACCTTGAAATTTAATTTAAAATTTCATAATTTAATTTAAAATAATGAAATCTTATTTCACAAAATATAAACATAATAAGTCTCTCTCCAATTACTATAACAAACAAACAACTGTTTATTGTATATAAGGAAAAATTTAATGTAGCTATTATTTTGTATAGTTATAGAATATTGTAGATATTGCAGGATTTTTCCAATTGCCAATCCAAGTTCTTTTATCATAATAATAAAATGTTCTATTGGACTCTGTAGTGTAATTTTATTTCACCTCATCGAAAGTTCAGCTTTGTCTTTTATCTCTTTCTTTGAAATTGTTGAAGTTTTTTTAAATATATATCGTAAAGTGATTTTTAATAATAGCGTTTCGGAATAACATTTTTACTCACAGTAAAAATATATCTGCAGTATACTTATATTAAGCTTGTAAATCTTAATATTAAAATTTATTTTTTTAAATATATTTATAATATCTAAATAGAACATTTTCAAGGAGCTTAGCAAAGAGAACAAATATCAAGTAACGTATAAATATGTGCTCTGTGCTGCATTGTACGAGATTCCGTGTATAGTTCAACGACGTTCCGACGTTTGAGTTGAAGAACTTTTCGTGTTAAAATCAGCTTTATTCTAAAATGTGATATTACAAACAGTGTTGACATTCGAAGTATATATTTGAATTATAAATAATTATAAAGTTAACTTCTTTATTAGTTACTTATCGTTGAAAAAATCTTTTTTGTCGTAGTTTCGTCTATCCTTTTTAAAGTAGATAGCTATTTGTGTGATCGATTGTTTTGAATAATCCAAAGCACTGTAATAAATGTTAATTTATAATTAATGTAATCTCAGAGATAAAACTTCGCTCACATGTAACTCAACCGCCGATATCTCAACTCTGTAAAATGAGAGTAAATTAACATTACTATGATTTAAACTAACTAAGGTGAATGAAACTGGATATCTATTAGTTCAAATATAAAAAGATAATTTAAATCACTAATAATAAATTAAATAAGATAACACTAAACTGGCAGTTAATTTCGTTTAACTTTATCTTTATCGTCATTTATATAAATTTTATACTAAATCCTTAATATATAAAAGTCTAAAATAACAATTAATCAATAAAGAATACGACGATATATTTATAGCAATATTGTAAAGATTGACTGCCCGTCCACATACAGTATGGCTTATTGCGTATATAGACTTTTTATGACAACACAACAACAACAGTCGAGGTATCGAAGACCAATGAAAGGGATCGATTGGAAGAAAGCCATCTCAATATTCGAGGATTTACCAGATCTATCCCCTTACTTACACATTGATACCTCATGAAAGATAAATTAACGAGTTTTTATCACATTTTTACTCTATACGAGCCATTTCCCGGTTTCTCTTTTAAATAGCGGTAAATAATTCTAATAATAACTGGAATATTTTTTTTGTTAAAATAAAATTGAGTCTAGAGAAGTAATTATTACTGTTTGTAAGAAAAGAACTGCAATGATAGTAATGTAATATTTATAAGAATATGTTACAAGAATAAATATGTATTTATGTCAGTTTAGTAACCTAATAATGTAGTTAATATTAAACATTACAAAAAAGCCAGGTTCCACCGAGATTTGAACTCGGATCGCTGGATTCAGAGTCCAGAGTGCTAACCATTACACCATGGAACCGGATGTCGTACATACTTCAATTATTAGTCTTGCACTTGTTACTTTAATAATGTTAACGATTTGAACGAATGTAATTGAATTAGAGTTGTCATGTTTCTCTAAAATACCCGCTGTTGAAAATTCTTCTAAATGAATATATATAAAATACATATAAAATATGCATATGTTACGATAGTTTCTTAAACCTCCTGTTTTAAAAAAGATCTAATAATAAATTTTATTCTCATATATATCATGTATTGAGGGCACACCCTTAAATTTTATGGTTGAAAAGTATTTTTCCTTTTATATATGAATATGCTTTCGCCTACGAGACCCACACTTACAATGGACTATAAAGTTTAATAAAAAAGTAATAATATGTTTATTTTGACATAAACAGCCCTCGTTGTCATACTATGATATTACAATTGAAAAAATATTCAAAGTTACATAAACATCACCATTTAATGCTTACGTACTCGGTTCCAGATTTACACTCATAACAGAATATGAAATGTACGTTGAATTGAGATCTTTTATAAAATAATTTTTCTCTTCTTTTCCAAATACATTGTCCTTGTAGCACTGACTCCAGAAATGTAAGGCACCAAGAATAATATAAATAAAATATATTAAAAAGATTAAGCGTTATTGCTTTTATCACAAATTTATATTACTGTGTTAACCTATTAAAAAAATATAAATTGTGTTAGTCTTCACATTAATGATATGTGTCTTTATCAATCTATCTATATATATCTATATATAAGTGATTTACCACTTACTGACTCATCACGGAATCTCCGAAACTATCAGTCCGATAAATTTAAAATTTTACATAGTTACTCCTTTTGTGACGTATACATCCACTAAGACCAGATTTTAGGGAATTCCTATCCCAACGGATTTCAACAAATTTCAAGTCAATCGTCCTTATAGCTACAGCGGTGTCATGATAAGTGTGTACATAGATGGAAGTAAGAGTTACTATAGCAACGATAACAACAGCAACGGTTATCATAGCAACCTAAGTTCACATCAGAACTAATAGTGTGCTCAGCGAAGCGGGCGGGAATCAGCTAGTGTTTATATAAATATGTTCTTTAAAAACTAGTTTTTGGGCTGTAGCTTGCTCCATTTATTGCTGCTTAAATGGAGTCAGTCTTTAAAAGTTTTGGATATTGCATTTGCTGTCATTAGCATGGTAAAATGAAATTAAGAAAGCAAGGTACACATAAAAAAGTTTTACACTATTAGGACTATATTATTAAATTAACTAGCAAATACTAGCGTTATTCTATAACTACATTCATTTTTCCTTCATATAAGGACCCTAATTTTTTATAGTAAGAAGTAATGGCTCTGTTATGTCTGTTATAAATTACAAGTCAGTCAGTCGTGTTAAAAATAAAACATGATCACGTCACTTGAACACACAATACGTATTCAATACTTATATTTATGTGACATCAACATCATCATCAATGAGTCCCAGTACTGACAGATTTCGTGATGGAAAAATTATTTCTTTTAAATTAATTTATCACATAAATAGCTCTCCTAAAAAGTGCATTACTATTGAGTTTTTATGAAAGCAATTTACGACAATTATTAAATTAGTACATTCCCAAAGATGACCGATACTTCCACCTAATTAAACATAATAGTACATGTGATTTAGAACAGGAAATTAACATTTTATTCACATAAACTATAGTCTAAGATGTGTATGTGCTTAATAGTATTACACTATAGTCGAGATGTTGCAACCTCTTTGTCGAATATAAACAAATTATCCAGTATTAAACATTGATCGCAGAATCATTAAAAACCAGTACCGCCGGTAAATATGATTCGATTTATTTATAAAAAAATTAAATACATACATTTCACAAAAAACAAGTGTTAATCAATTATTACTTTATTCATACAAGGCGCCTATTACTTTATTCATACAAATGTATTCACTGATATAGTAAGTACGCTTTTCAATTAACTTTTAAAATACGCCCCGAAAAGCGTTAAATGATATATTCTGAATAATTCTTTGTTCTTTTGACAATAAGGTACAATCAATCACACAATGCAGAGATTCAATATTAACTTCTGGTTCCATAGAAATAATTTTATATTTGCCTCCGACGAGGATCACGAATTGAACAATGCTACATCAATTAATTAAAGTATTCATTCCGTTGTAGCTTTTAAAGTATTCATAATTTTAATAATATTATTATAAAATTATGAGACAAGCTTACAATATTTAAGTATCAAAGAATAGGTTCAGAAAAAAATTTGAAATTGTTAAAATTTGTTACAAACTCAAAACATAAGAACTGCAAAAAATATAAAATCATCGTCAAACCATCTTTCACGTTACTTTATTGTAGGTACCGTGTTTCAAAAACAGTTCCCTCATATCTGTTTCAACAATAATATTCGCTATGATAGCAACACATCTCCTCGTATTTTTACCAACAGGTGCAATGTGTTAATTGATTTCCTCCTTAGAGATTTCACTTTATCTAGAATATGGATATGTTATGTTGATATCCTCCGTCGTTTGAAATCTAATCATTTACAAGTCCACTTAAATTAAAAAATATGTTTAACATTTTTACCCTTATCCATATTCTATCTTATTGTAAATATTTCTCACTCGTACATTATAACACTGTATAAAATAAACACAATCCTGTCCACAAACACAAATTCAATAAGAATCACTCACAGAACTCGTACTGCTGAAACGGACGTTAGGAGATGGAACCGTTTTGCATTCGCTTCGAAATAGTGTCAAAAGCTTTACCGCATGTTTGTAAAGCTCTTGATATGATTCAATACACACAAACTTGTTTAAATATTTAGAAAATAATTAATTCAATATCGTTACACATTGTGATGTGAGTGATGGTGATAGATTTCTTATTGAAAGTTATAATTGTATCAATAGATTTATTTTCGTACGTTATATCATCGTTTCCAGCTTTAAATAACAACGAGAAGGACTTCCAATAACGATAACACAGAAACCATAGAATTCTGTGCCTTATATATTCTCTCTTGTTGAATCTTTCTACTCAGGCATATCTTGTGTGTAAACGATATATAAATATAATAGAATGTGTCTCTTTTTTATTTGACATACATACATGCAGACCTTTCCGTTATCTAATACACTTCCGAGTATTCGTGTACATGTTGTATATATTGTGTGATGTTGATCGTTAACAAACAAATAAACAAACCTTTTATTGGATATTTTGAATATTAAAATATTTTTTAGACGGATAAAAAATGGGATGTCACTTGATACGCAAATGCCATAAATAAAGATTTTATTCAAGAAGTACATATATAAATAAAACTATATTTTAGTCCTACTACTGCATAGTCAAAGCCGTTACAGCAACCAATGTACGTCATTTAAATAGTGTTATTTAAATTCCATAAATGTTCATACGATATGATCACCCTACATAATAATTTTCCTGAACCATGCCATTGTGAAACTGTCATCTGTCTCTTTGTTTCAATTATAATGGTTAGTTAGGTTTGCTTTTGTATACATTTGAATGATTTGCAACCGACTCTAACTACTTTCTATATAGAAGGAAAATAAATAATAAATCTTCAACAATTAAAAAACAAACAATTATTACACTTTCAGTGCTTTGAATGAATGTACAAGTGACAGTAAGAAAAATAGGTTATTTGCTGTTTTAAATTTTCATTAATTTTTTAATACTTTATGGAATATTTTAATAAAATAAAATACATAGGGTGAGCGTTATGCTAAAAAGGTATTCTCTCTCTCGTATAGCATTTTAACTGACCAATTAAAAATTATTAAGGTGCAAGATCCGCAAAAGACAAACAAACAAACATAAAACGACAAGGTAAAAAAGTAATAACAAGAAATGCGTTGTGAAACACTTGTTAGTATACACTTGTAATGGACAAAATCATTGATCAGAACAATACTACCCCACGCAATGGTATATAAGTACATAAGGGAAGTATATAAGGCTAATACATAAGTCAAGTATATAAGGCTAGTACATAAGGCTAGTACATAAAGAAAGTATAAAGGCTAGTACGTAAGAAATGTATAAAAGACTAGTACATAAGGTAAATATATAAGACTAGTATATAAGGGACGTACATAAGGTAATTAGGTAAGGTTAGTATGTAATGGCAAGTACGATAAATTATATTATAACGCAAATATAATAACGCCTCTATTCATAGACTACACCTTATCACAATCTTGGATATCTTTAGCCCCGAATTCATTTTCCAGCGGAAACAATTAACGTAGGTGTCAGTGTATTAAATACCATTGCGTGGGGTCGTATTGTTCTGATCAATGATCTTGTTCACTACAAGTATATACTAACAAGTGTTTCACAACAGATGTTCTTGTTATTACGTTTTTATCTTGTCGCTATGTTACCAGTAGGTTGTCAAAGTGAGTTATTCCTTGATTTCTCTTATTATTATATTATGCTAACATCAGTTTCCACGATATCTTGGTCCGTAAAAGCACTAATAGTATACTACATTAAAGGGATTAAAATTTGGCAAATATATTTACCATAAAGTATGCGAATCGAATAATATGTTTAGTAAGTAGAATCGAGTAATATAATGAATTAAATTTCTTAAGTTGTGATAAGTGTATGAAATATATGACGTTCGTCTAACCATAGTCTAGTTTAACTATAGTAAACCGAATCATATTTCTACAGGAAATTCAAAGTAATTCCGATCAAGATATTCCAGGAACATTCTGATATATCAAATACGTAAAATATTTTTTATTAATGGTTTTCATCTATGTCTCCGTCAACCTCTAACAGTACGTTGATTTGTCACTTTATTGTATTTACACACGCAAAGCTATCTATCAAGCTCCAAAACTTTGAGTTATTTACGATGAAATGACGCAATAAAGTGCCGAGCTAAATAATTGGTTTGTATTGCGTCTGACAAAACCCGAATGTAAATTTAAAGCCGTTAATCTCCCACACATCCGCTTAAAACAGTTGAGAGTGTGAGCTTACGTGTGAGCGTTTTGTTACAATTTCAGAATTACGATTTAGTTCTACTAATAATATTAACCCTTTTACGCTTTCTTAAATATCTCACGTTTATTAGTATCCATTAACCTAGTCGACGTTGAATAACCTTACACAAAAATATATTATTTTAGCAAGCTATTAGATAAAGAACTATTTTCTATCGCCGTTTATTTCTTTTAATATTTTTTGTGCTTCTGATGGTTAACTTTTTGAATAACGTTGCTTTAAAGGGAAATTTAAATTCCAATTGGTATAGTGGTAGTAAAGAAGTATTGTCTCTTTAATTTATAAACACAAATAAGAAGCTTTATAAGTTTAAGAATCGATAGAATTTTTATTTTAAAATATCATATACTGTGTAAAATTATTTTTTTATTTAATAACATCATATAAAAACATTTTTTTTCAAGCAGGAAGGAAAATATTTTTCTTTGAAGGTGTTGAGAATATAACCAACAGGTTTATATTGTTAGGTATTACTTACAGGTATTCGTTTCTTTAGTAATGCAATTTATATACCATGTACTACATATACTATGAATTTTGCTTGAAACGTAAATTAATTTGTAAAGGAGTATATTTATATTATTACGTGTTACTAACAAAGTAAATATGAAAATAAATTATTTGAACGGAAGTAGGACTCATCAGGTACTTTTCTTACATTAATAACACCAAAATGGAAAAGTGATCTGAGATTAAGATAATGCTAACTTTAACTTTTTAATCATATTCAATAATATATCGTGATATCATATAAATATAATTAGTGATAGATCTCCGGCTCTACGGTATTATGCCAGTGATGAGGGTCCGAGTGACCGCATAATGATTCATTTTTAAAACGACATTTTCCGGATGACTCTTGTAATTGATAACAGAATTCATTAATCATTTTTAATAGTAATATGTAGTTATATTACTATTAAAAATGGAACTGAAAATTAATTGACTCTAAAGAATAAAAGAAATAAATCAATACTAATATAAACGTTTCACGAAATAGTACATATATTTAATATTTCTACGATAATACTTATTAGTATGGGCGTTTCCTATTACTGTAATACAACACATACTAACTGGTTTTAATAAATGTACGGAAAATCTTCCGGTTAGTATTTAACTTTAATTTGTAATAATGACTTATTTTATATTACTTATATTAAACTGACATATGTTTTTGAGGGAATATAAGATTTGGTGTGTTACTGCTTTGTATCGAGTGTGTACACATTTAACGAGATATAAAAAACCTCTAACATACGAGTACCTATCAGCTTCTAATACTGAATGTTATGAATTAAACATACGACAGCAGCGCACTGACGTTTATGCTCATAATGTTCTATAGAGTTACCCGTTTACTGTTGTGTGATTACAATTACCTGATATTTTCATGCGTAACACATTTTTGCATTAACAAATTTTTGTGGTAAGTTATTTCTTGTAATCAGTTTCGTATTAAATATTAAATGTATGTTGTCTTTGATTTCAATGCCGGACATGAACACTGGCCATGACAACTAATTTTTTTCCAGGACTTGTCGGGATTATTAATTAGCTGGTTTTACTATTTATTATAGTATTTATTATACTATTTCTTCTCAGTTAAGCACAAGATACCTGCTGAAAGCATAGTCTAGGTAAAATAAGGAGCACAACTTATTGCAATAAAAGAAGTTTTTGTAGTTCCAAGACACCGAGGAGTAATTTAATAATAAAGCCATGTTGGAGGCTAAAATGATAAAAGAAAATCAATTGTTTTACGAAAATAAAATGAGTTTTAATTTTTTTGCTACAAATTAAGATACTATAATAATATTATATATATATATATATATATATATATATATATATATATATATATATATATTATATATATATAATATATATATGTCATATTTACACATTACATTTATCCATTTTTAATTTCAGGTTATGCACCTGCAATCAAAAGTCGTGTTAACGAATTATATCATTAGAGTTAAATAAGTCATATTTTTTAATATTATATCATTATAAACATACTAGTGATGTTCAATATCCGTGTCCGTGTCCGTATCTGGATACACGAGGGAGAAGAAAGACCTGTTTCTACTTATTACAAACACATTATTCCACATTACAGCTTTTTCCATATATTCTTTGAAAAAAACCCTTTTTTTTTACCGTTTGTTAAGATGTTCCCGGCCGTGAAATTTCATCGGTACTCCTTTTAGCGGATTCTTTTTCAATAATAATTTACTATTTATTAGTCAGGATGTTTTCTCCGAAGATGATTTTTTAAAGAATTTGTGTTTTAACCCTCACGGGAAGAATTTATCTTTAAAAAAATACACTTGGTACTAGAGTAAGAAAATAAAGATCCGTATCCGTATTTGTGGCTCTTGAGATCAAATATCGGACCCGTATCAGCGTATATATATTTTTAGCGATCCGGCACATCACTAATACATACACAAAATACTAACTGTGTTTAAAACATTACTAATGAAAAAAGCTTTGTTTTCTTTCTTTCATATCTTATTAAAAGTCTAAGAAATAAAAATACTCATTCTTAAATAGCACAAAAAACATTTGACTCCTTGAGTGATATAATTATTTTTTTCTAAGACAATTTAATTTAATCAAATAAACCCATAAGTACTCTTTATAAATAAACACTAAATATAGTAATAAATTAAAGAATTGATTGCTATATACAAGTCAATGTTATTCATATATAAGCTTCTTTGGGAAACTATACAAAATCTTTCTAAGTTATGAACTATAAAAAAATGTAAGATTAACAAACCAAACAAACAAACACCATATGATATTTTAAAGATCATTAAACAAAAGTGTTACATACACCTAGACGTATATTATATAATGATCTATTGGTAATTATATACACGTAGCGATTACGCACAAAATAATAAAAAAGAATTTAAAGAATCAAATGTTTTTCGCAGATACATTAATCCTTGAGGATTATGAGATATCAGGAATCAGAGCTTTTCCGCTGAGTTAAATATGTAAGGGGCGAAAACACCAAGTTACTTTACAGTATGACCTTACAAATGTAACATTCGTGACTTAAATGGATAGAGACATATCAAATGGTAATAAACATTGATAACTTATAATTGTAAAGAAACTGTTGATTAACATTTTTCAACAAATGTTCTACGCGGTAGTTATTATTGTAAATAATGTATACCTACACTTACATATAAGTGATCTAGATACATATATATATATATATGTGTGTGTGAGTGTGTCTTTACACGTTTAAAATATTTTGCACATCCTAAGGTTGCTAGTAGAGAATGCCTTCTTAGCGTAAGGCTTACCTTTTGTATTTTGCTTTCGTTCCATAAAGTATAAAAAATAAATAAAAATTTAAAATATCATTTAACCCAATTTTCTTAAGGAACTGTCATTTATATATTTGTGCAAACTACTAAAAGTATAATTATTGTTTCTATTTTTTAATTGTTCAAGATTAATTATTTATTTCTCTTCTGTATAGAAAGCACTTAGAGTTGGTTGCAAATCATTCGAATGTATACAAAAGCAAACCTAACTTTAAATAATATACGAAGTACTTAGAAGCATTTTGAAAACCATTATTATTGAAACTGAGAGTTTCACAATGACAATGCTTTGTTCACGAATATTATTATATAGAATAATCATATCGTATGAACATTTATGGAAAATAAGTGCTGTAACGCCTTTGAAAACACAGTAGTAAGACTTAATTTAAGATGTGACCAAAACAAGCGAGTTGATTTTGTAAAAAAGTTTTATTTAAACATGTACTTGAATTTTTTCAATATTTATTTATGGCATTTGGGTATCAGTTGACATCCATTTTTTTGACACATTTTTTTTATCTGCAAATATTTTTTTATCGATCTAAAAAAAATATTTGCTTTTAAAGCTATTAATACTTTTTTAGTTATTTTTTTAAATACCGAACTACTATAACTGCAATCCTCTAAACAAGTTTTAATTATTATTAAAGAACAATATCAAACTTTTAGGTTATTCATAAAAGGAAACTTAATAAAGCCATACATTGTGCTCGTGAGAAATAGGTTTTCAACAAAATAAATAAGTTATTTTCTTCTATAACGTATAAAGCTATTGTATTTTATTAAACACTGGAAACGAAATATTGCTATTATGTGCTCGCTTTCTTATAAGTATGATAATCAAACGTACGAAATTGTAATAAACATCAAATATAAAAATATTGTTTTCATATAAAGTTAAGGTAACAAGTTATATGTGTATAAAGTTTTACGCAAACAATGTTTATAATGTAAGCTTCTTCGCTCTTTATGAGATTACTTTGTATTGAATGAGTTCATGAATGTACAGAATTTAGCCGACATCAACCAAGATGTTGCTGAAACAATTTGTTGCTTTAATATCACGTGATGAACGCACACAATACTGACACTAAATGTTATTTACATTTGCCTTTAGATTAACACAATGAAAAACTATACATTTTAGTAAACTATCAAATTAAACCAGTGAAGATGCAAATACCCAGGGTATTTCCGGAATGAACTTTGACGAAATTATAAATGTTAATAAAAAAATAATTGATTTTTAAGTAAAATGATTATTATGGATGTTATTTGTGTGTCTGAGAGATGGATATTCTGGATGTTATTTGTGTGTCTGAGACCAAACGAAAAGGCAATGATGCGACTGATTTGCCTGGCAACCGGGTCGCTTTCTGGGCTGGGGTTCCAGAGGGTGAGCGAGGTTGCCAAAGTGTAGGCGTATTATTGTCCTCTCGAATGGTTAATGCAATGGTAGAATACAAGGCGATCAACCCGAGGCTTCTTTGGCTTCGCTTAAGCTGGGGATAACAAGAGTATTCTTGTTGGCCATTTATGCGCCAGTATCCTCAGTTCCGGTGAGCGAGCTCGAGGAGTTTTGGGAGAGTGTCAGGGATGTTCTAAGTAGTGGCAGAGATAATGAAATGTTGATGGTATGTGGTGATATGAATGGATGGGTTGGAACCGCGCGAAGTGGTTACGAAAGCGTGCTAGGCAAGTACGGTGATAAGAGAGTAAATGAGGCTGGGAAGCTTATTTTGGAATTTTGTAAGGAGAAAAATTTGTTTGTGGCAAACACGATGTTTGATCACAAACAAATTCACATGCACATATGGGAGCGAGCGGAAGAAAGAAGTATGATTGATTTATTCCTAGTGGATTAGCGTATTCGAAGCCAAGTTATGGACACGCGAGTGTTTAGGGGTGCTGATCTGGGAACGGACCATTATCTAGTCGTTGCTAGAATAAGAGGTCTGTGTGCAGGTTGGCGCAGCCGCACAACGTGTCCTGGCTTGGAGTCGAATTATCGCATAAGAAGTTGGAAGCTTCAAGATCCACCGATCAGAGGGGAATATCAAGAAAGGATTTCCAAGAAGCTTGAAAGCTGTGATTCTGGAAATGAAAGTGTTGAAATATGCTGGCAGAACCTTAGGAATGGTATGGTGGAAGTAGCGACAGAGGTATGTGGTAAAAGGAAAACAGGTTTTAGTAAAAAGCGCGATGAATGGAGGGATGATGAAGTGAAAGGCGCTGTAGAGTTAAAGAGGAAAGCATTGCTGGATTATAAAGCCTCGGGTAAGGATAAAAGTATGAGAGAGATAAGAAAAAGAGAGTATAAGCTGCAAAAGCACAAAACGAAAGCACTTATAAAGATGAAGCTTGAAAATTCTGAGAGAGAAAGGGATGACAGGTGGACGAACAACTTTCAGGAAAACACGAAGCTTTTCTGGCGAGAAGTAAGTAATTCCCGGAGTTGTTCAGTAACCTGTAGAATGAAAGGGCTGCTTTCGAAAAGCGGTGAAGTTTTAACAGAGCCAGCACACGTTTTGCAGCGTTGGGCGGAATTCTACAAGGAGACGTATGAATGTGAGGACGCCTCGGCCTCGAGTACCAGCGAAATGCTGAGTCCGGATGTAGCCGATGGTGAAATCAGTTTGGAAGAAGCTGCGGGAGCAGATGAAGTTACTGCCGGAAGATCAAATATGGTGGGCCACGCTTCTGAGACTTGTTCTGGTTTTTGTGCAATTTATGCTGGAAATAAGGGGAGGTCCCAGGCGATTGGCGAGGTGCAGTCATATTTCTATTATTCTTGGTGCTTTAAATTTCTGAAGTCAGTGCAACGAGGACAACATATTAGGAAAAGAGGAGCAAAATTTATTTTATAAAAGATCTCAATTCAACGTAGATTTCATAATCTGTTATGAGTGTAAATCTGGGACCGAGTATATAAATAATAAATGTTGATGTTGTAAGTATGTGTGTCGTAAGCGATAGATAGCATACTCCTCTTTAGAAGATAAAATGTTTTTCAACCGTAACATTGAAGTATCTGCCATCAATAAGAGATCTTTGATGTCTGAAAATAAACCTTAAGATTTATTATTTATTAATAGAACTAATTAAAAAGAGAGAGAGATTTCACGAACTCTTGCAATATATATTTATTATTTATTTATTTATTTAGCTTCAGCACCAGCATTCTGTTCTTTCTTAATTTCTTTCAAATATCAGAACCTTCGTCTTATCTGCATTCAGGTTTAGACCATTATTTTCACACCCATCTTTCAGAGTGGTGACCAATGCCTGCAAATCGCATTCTGATGATGCAATGAGCACTGCATCATCTGCATAAAGCAAGCAATTGACCTTAAGGTACCTACTTTCACTCCCATGTCACTGTCTGTCACGATGCCGCCAATTTTAAGGCTACCCACTAAAAAACCAACGGTTGCCCTCAACGCCTTAATGGGACGACACGGGATCGCGTTAGCACTCACCGTGCCGCCCCGGCGGTTACCCCCCGAGCGAGGGTGCCCCAAGCAACTTAGGACACCCTCACGGCGTAGGCCTATGGCAGGTGAAAGGGGTCACCCACCCCTCTCACCAAGGCCTGAAAGCTGAAGAACCAAGCTGACATAGCGCAACCTTGCTTAACACCCGATTGGATGTCAAACCAGGGCGACATGTCAGCTCCTACTCGCACACAGGCTGAGTGATCTCTGTAAAGAGGTTTTACAGCCTGCAGCAAGGGTCCGTTCACATTGTATCGGGACAGTATCTCCCATCACTTCTGTCTGACAACCCTGTCAAACGCCTTTTCCAAATCCACAAAAGCACAGAAAACCTTTTGGTTTAGGGCCAAAAACTTTTCCGTAATCATGGGGACGGAAAAGATCTGATCTATACACCCTCTTCCAGGTCTAAAACCTCCTTGGGCCTCCCACAACAGCCTTTCAGATCTCTCTTGCATTCTTCTCTCTAATATTTTAGCATATACTTTACCGCCCAAGCTAATCAAATTGATAGCCCTATAGCTTGCACAGTCTATCTGTGAACCTTTGCCTTTATACAAAGGTACGATGACTGCACTTCGCCAATCGTCTGGGACCTACCCCGATTTCCAGCATAAATTGAAACAAAAACCAGAAAAAGTCCAAGACGCGTGACCCACCATATTTGATCATCTCGGCAGTAACTTCATCTGCTCCCGCAGCCTTACCACATTTCAGACTTCGAATCACGCTCTCTACTTCTTCCAAACTGATATCACCATCGGCTACATCTGGACTCAGCATTAGGCTGGTAGTCAAGACCGAGGCGTCCTCACGTTCATACATCTCCTTGTAGAATTCCGCCCACCGCTGCAAAACGTGTGCTTGCTCAGTTAAAATTTCACCGCTCTTCGAAAGCACCCCTTTCATTCTACAGGTTACCGATCAACCCCGGGAAACACTAACTTCTCGCCAGAAAAGCTTTGTGTTTTCCCGGAAGTTGTTTGTCAACCTTTCATCTCTTTCTCTCTCAGAATTTTCACGGTTCATCTTTACAAGTGCTTTCGTTTTGTGCTTTTGCAGCTTGTACGCTCTTTTTCTTATCTCTCTCATACTTTTATCCTTACCAGAGGCTTTATAATCCAGCCATGCTTTCTTCTTTAACTGAACAGCATCTTTCACTTGATCATCCCACCATTCGTCACGCTTTTTACTAAAACCTCTTTTCGTCTTACCACATACTTCTGTCGCTACTTTCACCATACCATTCCTAAGGTTCTGCCAGCATACTTCAACACTTTCATTTCCAGAATCACAGCTTTCAAGCTTCTTGGAAATCCTTTCTTGATATTCCTCTCTGATCGATGGATCTTGAAGCTTCCAGCTTCTTATGCGATAATTCGACGCCAAGCTTGGACACGTCGTGCGGCTGCGCCAACCTGCAAACAGACCTCTTATTCTAGCAACGACTAGATAGTGGTCCGTTCCCAGATCAGCACCTCTGAACACTCGCGTGTCCATAACTTGGCTTCGAATACCCTGGTCCACTAGGAATAAATCAATCATACTTTTTTCTTCCGCTCGTTCCCATGTATACATGTGAATTTGTTTGTGATCAAACATCGTGTTTGCCAGAAACAAATTTCTCTCCTTACAAAATTCCAAAATAAGCTTTCTAGCCTCATTTACCCTCCTATCACCATATTTGCCTAGCACGCTTTCGTAACCACTTCGCGCGGTTCCAACCCATAAATTCATATCTCCACATACTATCAACTTTTCATTATTCCTGACACGACTTAGAACATTCCTGACGTTCTCCCAAAACTCCTCGAGCTCGCTCATTTGAGCTGAGGATACTGGCGCATACATGGCTAACAAGAATACTTTTGTTATCCCCAGCTTACAGCGAATCCAAAGAAGCCTCGGGTTGATCGCCTTGTATTCTACCATTGCATTAACCATTCGAGAGGACAATAATACGCCTACACCTTGGCAACCTCGCTCACCCTCTGGAACCCCAGCCCAGAAAGCGACCCGGTTGCCAGGCAAATCGGTCGTATCATTGCCTTTTCGCTTGGTCTCAGACACACAAATAACATCCATATCTTTGTCATCCATCACATCTAATAATTCATTCATCTTCTGTTCCATTCCTCCTCTTACATTCCACGTAGCTATTTGTAGCTCCGTCCTCCACCTTCCGCCGTTCGGAACATGGCGTGTTGGTTGGCGGTTCCCAACGCCGCATTTGTTCATATTATAAACTTACATTTTATTTTAACATGCAATCATAATTTTAATTCTAAATACAAAATTTTAAATACAAAATTATTAATATTATTAAATTATTTACATAAAAATATATATATATGTATATATTCTTTTCTTTGGCCTCCCTTGGACAAATATTCATTTTCACTATTTGCATTTCAACGTCTCACGGATCACGTCCGGCCCGAGCGGCCGTCAAATTTTAGAAAATTAAAATTAAAATTTTAATAAATTTTTGGAAAAAACTATTTTACATAGGTATTTTGTGGAATGACCTATATATAAATAGGTTATAGGATGGCAAGGTCGCGTGTACCAGGCGGTGTCGTCCCCAGTACCATCGCCTGCAGACTTGCTAAAATCAGTCGTCGCGTGGTCGATACCAGGAGTGCAATGAAGTTCGGGAGTTCACATGAACGACGCTCCAGATGTATTAATTTTTTATGTACTTTTTCTATTGATTAATTTAAATAATTTAGAAAACATTTGACAAAAAACACGTAAAATATTGTAAATTAAAAATATTTTAATTTTTAATTTTTTTATTTTTTTTTATATGTATATATACTTATATGTATAATTACATGTAATTTAGAAGCATTTTGTAAGCAGAATTATTAGAGAAAAATCACTATTCTAATTCAACATCACATTAAGTTTAAATCGGCAACATTATTAAAGTAATAAGTACAAGACTAAGAATTGTAGTGTGATTGACATCTGGTTCCATGGTGTAATGGTTAGCATTCTGGACTCTGAATCCAGCGATCCGAGTTCAAATCTCGGTGGAACCTGGCTTTTTTATTAACTACATTATTAATTAGGTTACTAAATTGACATAAATACATGTTTATATTTGTAATACATTCTTATAAATATTACATTGCTATCATTGTAGTTCTTTTCTTACAAATAGTCAAAAATACCTCTATGGACTCAATTTTATTATAAAAACAAAAAAATATTCCAGTTATTATTAAAATTATATACCGCTGTGTAAAGGAGAAACTGGGAACAATTTATTTCTATATTTATCTCTCATAATTATCGATATGTAAGTAAGTGGATAGGTCTGGTAAACCTCGAATATTAAGATGGCTTTCTTCAATTCGATTTCTTTGATTGGTTTTCGCTACCTCGACTTTGTGTTGTCATAAAAAGTCCATATATACGATAAGCCATATGAGGTGTGGACGTGCAGTCAATCTTTAAAATATTTAATAAAACAAATTCTTTTATGATTAATCGTAATTTTAGACTTTTAAATATTAAGGAATATGTATTAAATATATAAATGATAAAGATAAAGTTAAACAATATAAACTAAGTTATTGTTATCTTATTTAATGTAATATTAGTGATTTAAATTATCTTTTTATATTTAAACTAGTAGGATTATTAAAAGTTATAAATTTCGCACGGCCCGCTTTAGTTACCTTGGTTAGTTAATTTATAGTTACGTTAATATTTTTGAAAATTATAAATTTATATTTACTCTTGTTTTACAAAGTTGAGATATCGGCGGGTTACATGGGAGCGAGATTTTGTCTCTATAACATTAATTATAAATTAACATTTATTAAGCTATATTTATTTTTAATTTAATAAATTCCTTCCCTCATGTATCTCTTTTATTTATCAATGCGTTTTTTCTTTCGTTACATCACCATATTTTTATTGATTTAATACTATGTTTAACATAGGTTGTACACAAAGTCAATATAGAAGTTGAAACCTAACATTATAATTTCTCATGCCCATTGCGTTAAATTCCAAACTGTCTGTACGTTTACGATATTAAAGTTTACGAGATTAATTGAAACATTCAAACACGTCCTCGAGATGTCGGTTGGAAAACGTTTAGAATATAACCAATATACCAAACGTTTTACAAAGCTGCTAATCAAAATAGATAGGTCGCATGTTTTGGTATTTCTTTAAAATTCATTAAATAAGGAGCCATTGTTATAGTCTTTTTTCAAATTAAGATATTCTTTAACTCTTTAATTTACCATACAGGTGTCATTATAATATTTATCCCTTTTGTGAATATCACACAAACACCATTATCTCTTAGCTGTTCTCTTGTAACTGGAGCTTACACCAACAGACGATCACACAAAGAGCTATCTACTTTAAAGAGGAGTGACGAGCAACAAACGTCTGGCCCTGCATACACGTAATTTCAGACAATGCAATGTAGAGCACACTGTTAGACGTTCACATAACATCTTTGAAGTCTTTGAATCCATGATATTTGTTCTCTTTGCTACGCTCCTTGAAAATGTTATATTTGGATATTGTAAACATTTTTTATAATATATATTATTTAAATATTATTTGGGTTAAGATTTTAAATTGAAATTATATTAAATTAATTATAATGTTAATACACAGTAAAAATATAACTAGGAGCGCGAAGCGGAACTCGATTTTAACTCGCTGCGCTCGCAAAATCTCAGTAGAGTTCAGCGAATTAAGCGAAGCGAAAATCCCGTCTTCAATTCAGCATTCAAAGCTGATACCGATAGGCAAAAAATATATAATAATCAAATATCACACAGCGAATTTTTTTACATTGAAGTCTATGGTACTGTAATTTTTTGGTGATTGTTCCTCAACGATATGAGTCTGTTTTTCACTTGTGTTTTTTCACTTTCATAAACCAACGCAATAACCATCGCTATAAATGTGCAAAATTTCATGAAGATCGGTAAAGCCGTTTTCATGCCAACCCCGGATGTGGGATGCAAAAAAGTCTCACATTGAGCGCTCCGCTCGCTCCACTCGCTTCGCTCAATAAGCATAATATAGATATATTGCAGATAACTTTTTACTGTGGGTAAAAATTTTATTCCAAACAGCTTTTAATAAAATTCACTTATCGATATATATTAAAAAAAACTCCAACATTGTCAAAGAAAGAAATAAAAGGCAAAGGCTGAACTTTCGTGCGATGAGGTGAAAAAAAATTACACTACAGAGTCCAATAGAACATTTTATTTTTACGATAAAAGAACTTGGATTGGCAATTGGAAAAATCCTCCAATTTGATCAATAAAAAGTATATAATAAAAAGTAATCTTTCCGGAAAAATAATCAAGATATCATGTATTATTCTATAACTATACGAATTAATAGTTACATTAGATTTTGCCTTATATACAATAAACAGTTGTTTGTTTGTAATACTATTTGATTGATAGTAAAACTTTTATTCATAATGAATAGATCCCAAATAAGAAAATGACTTTCTCCTTCTTTTATAGTTGTTTCTTCAGCACAATAATATTGTTAAATAGTTTTTATTGTTTTTAGCTTTGTAAATACCGTGTGTATCAGGGAAGAGTTGGGACGGTTACTTGTCGTCAGTATAGAGAAAGTCAGTATTTTTTGTCTTAATAACTTTATTTTAAACTTCTAAACCTAAACTCTTCTTTTAAACGTGAAACGTGATGTTTACAGGACTCAGTGGATTTAACATAGAGTTATTATCTAAAGCGGAAGCAAAAACGAATATCTTCTTTTAATATTAAACATGTATCTTTTATATATATCTTTTTTTTAAATATTTTAATGCATAATAAATCCTAACATTTATTTTTATAAATAATTTACAAAAACAACACGATTAGTATATACTAATCGTTTAAATATAATAATATTATTAGCGAATAAAATCCTTACTATATAATAATGAGCTAATTGACTCTGTATGCACGCGCATCACTTATCATCCACAAATCACACAATAATGTGTAATACATCAAAAAAAAGCTATGGAATCAGGCTACAAAATAGGGTAGGTGCCAACCTCATACGTGACATTTGACCCTTCCTGGCCCGAAGGGCTGGGAAGTTCCCTTGTTTAATATATTTAAAAAAAGCAATTTCTAAAAAAGTTGTAATACCTAAGTGTAAATGAAATGTAAAATAAGTAGTTTGATTATATGTCTTAAAAAAATTATATAAAATAAAAACTTACATATACAGTTCAAATTTCGATTTAAATTCGGATTTATAGAAAAAACGTAAGAATCTTCGTTCCTGACAGGAGTCCCCCTGATTGTATGTAATTGTAATTTAAAAAATATGTTATTTTTTAATTTAATAATAAAGTGACCGATACGTAACACAGTACTACTCGTACCTTAACTCTTATTATTTTTTTTTTCAAATACTATTAATATGCTCTGAATTTTTCTTTCAGAACTATTTCGTATCTAAACTATTTTAATCAAAAATGTAAATTATTATTGCAAATGCGTAATATTTCTTAAATATAAATAATTAAATTTACTTCATATTTTTTTTGTCAAATTCGTACTCAGTTTATTCGGTACGCATTTATATAACAAAACTTAACTTACTTTTTTGAAAATACACTCATGTAGCATAATTGTTTCAAGCAAATACTTTTTCTCCTATTATAAAACACTGAACTATATTAAATAATGAATAACAAAAGAAATGTAACACTTCCTTTACGTACAATAATTAAGTCAAACATTAAAGGTTTTATGGTCTTTACAGAAAGACTAAGGAAGCTGAGCCTGGATTTAGCTTTGCTTCATATATTTCAACAAATTAAAATCATACATTCAAATGAAAAACAACGTGAAACTAAAACTTATTGTTTCAATTAATTAATGTTTTATGACATATCGTTTTAATATGTACTATAGGTACTTTATAAAATATCGTTTCAATAAATACATATCACAATGTATCGGGTACATAAAAAAATCCATTGTCAATTATTATTCTATTAAATCCATATAATATTAAGTGGTTGAATTGAATAAATACTCGTATTCAGAGATTTCTTTTGTTGGTTGCATAATTTAATTCGTCTGTATCTCGTACTTATGTTGTCATAAAAGGCCACAAACATTCCAATAAACTGTTCAATCGAATGTTTTGATGAAGTCCAATCTACATTTTCACAACCACTACAAATACAGCTGACATCAATATCAACACGTGTCAGGATGTTATTGAGAATATTTTTATACTTATCTTATAATACAATGATATTTTAGATACACTTTCATAATCTACAGCATTTTACCTTCGATATTGAATTGTACAACGCGATTGGTAAAAATATCATCTTTATGGCAGTTCATGATTTTTTATTGTAAAGACGATACAATCAAACTAAAACTTGTACATTAAAAGAGTACATTAAATATTGAAATTCAATATACCCTTAAACTTCCATCAATTTAAATATTGTATTACGAAGATACTCATAGTGTAAATTCACTAACAAAACGTACATACTAAATGGCTTTTTGCTTTACCTTTCTTAGAGCGGTAGTACGGTTTTCTTTGCAATATAAAAATATGACTATCAAGGTTATTATTACAATGTTTATTAAATTAAAAACAACATATTCTTTATAAATTGAGATTTGTGTTTTAATATATCGAATCTTATATATGGTATATAATAAAAATAGATTACGATGTATATATATCCTGTACCTCACTTATAACTGATAAAATCTGATAAAAAAATTACCAATTTTTATCAAATTTGGTATATAGGGGTTTTTGAGGTTCCTAATCATGAATTAAAAGATGGATTTGTATAATTCAAGATGGCGGATCAAATAAGGAGGACCTCATTTAAAAAATAGGCGGTCATATTTGAAAGTCACCACCAGTTTAGCTGTTATGTTTGCTCCAATACCTACCAATGAAAATTTTCTAAGATCACGTTATTACTCGGATTTTTTTTTATAATGAATAGTTTGGCTTGAGAAAATTGAATTAGAGTTACCTCTGGGACTGTCTCTATTTTTTATTAAAAAATAAAGAGCATTCTTATTAAATAAGACTCTTTTAACTAACTTAATAATAACTGACTGAATCCGCCTGCTACTACCGTTGCTTTCAGATTTTTGAAGGTCGGGACCTGTCCATGATCTGGCTGCGATGGACATGACATGGACGATCACGTCAGAGTCTATGCGTGTCTCTACAGGTCCCTTAGTGGTAATTCAGAAACAGATCAACTGTTGGGCCACGTTCAAGCAAAGATTGACGACCTGCTTTCACAGACTCCCTCCGCCAAAGTCGTAGTCCTCGGGGATTTCAACGCGCACAATACCGAATGGTTAGGGTTACGTGCAACCGAGTACACGGAGAGATCTGTTTTTAGCTTTGCTCTAGCAAATGGTCTCTACCAGCTGGAAAGACGCATACTCGTCTACCGGACGTGGACAGCCACACGCCCCCTTTGTTGGATCTTCTGCTGACTACACATCCAGAAAAGTACCAGGTCACTGTCGAGGCTCCCTTAGGTCTGATCACTGTCTGGTACGGAGTGTAGTGCCCATTCAACGTCCGGCTCGCACACCGTTGGGCAGCGGTTATTGAAAGCAAGGGAGAGGGTCTGGTAGTTAGTTTGGATATGGCAAAAGCTTTCGAACGTGTATGGCACAAGGGGCATCTTTCGAAGCTACCTTCCTTTGGGCTTCCCGAGAGTTTATGCAAGTGGATCACCAGTTTTCTCACTGGGCGGAGAATACAGGTCGTTCTCGACGGTTTTTGCTCGGACCCCAAGCCCGTGAACGCTGGTGTACCCCAAGGCTACGAGCTATCTCCAACTCTGTTCCTCCTGCACATCAATGATATGTTGGATATTCCCAACATACATTGTTATGCAGATGACAGCACTTGGGATGCGGTATATTCCGGTCGTGCAGGTCTCTCGGGAAAACGTCGACGATGACCTCCCTGGGGATGATCTCTGAGTGGGGTGAACTGAACCACGTTCGGTTCAAGCCCCTAAAGACGCAGGTTTGCAACGTTTACCCATAAGAAAACCCCATTTGTCGTATCACCGCTCTTCGAGAGCACTCCTCTTATTGTCTCGCCAAGTATCAAAATACTGGGTTTCGACATTTTGGACGATTGTCAGTTTCGTGGTCATCTGGAGATCAAGGCCAAGTTGGCGTCGATGAAATTGGGAGTGATCAATAGAGCGAGGCAATATTTCTAACCTGGCCAAAGTCTTGCACTCTATAAGGCACAGGTCCGGCCACACATGGAGTACTGTTCTCATCTTTGGTCCGGATCACCCCAATATCAGCTTCTACCATTTGACCGCATAAAACGGAGAGCCGTTCGGATTGTCGGGGACCCAGTAATCTGCGAATGGCTGGACTCTTTGGCATTGAGTAGAGACGTGGCTTCTTTGTGCGTCTTCTACCGAATTTACATCGGGGAATGTTCCGAAGAACTATTCGATCTGATGCCTACCGTCGAATCTCATCAAAGCACAGCTCGTCATCGCCTCCTTTACCATCCATACCACCTGGATGCGGGGTGATCTTCCACTGTACGATTTTCAAGGACTTTTTTCCCACGTGCCACTCGAATGTGGAACGAACTTCCTTCGGCGGTATTTCCAGATCGATACGACATGGGTACCTTCAAAAAAGGTATAGTTCCAAGGCCGGCAACGTTCTTGTGAATCCTTGGATGTTGCAAGAGTTCATGGGCGACGGTGATCACATATCAACGGTGACCCGCAAGTTCGTTTGCCCTCCTGTAACTAAAAAAAAAACTAAACGCTGTTGTGCAGTTTAGGAGATTAAATGGTTTTGAATTTAGATCTGAATTGTATTTATTGCAATGTAACTCATTAGGTTTATTTACTTAGGTTTACATGTTCCTGTTTGATCAATATTTTTTTAATAATAAATATACAAGGGGTTTTATAATTCACCTCCCACAATAGATGTAATAAGGGATAATTTGTACTAAGTATAGCTTATTTAATAATTATTGTAAAGATCAGTTAAGAAACGTTGCGTCTGTTACTTAAGATATATATTTTTTTTTCATTGAATAAAAAGTACCCGAAAACAATAATATGAAAACATCGTGGTAATGAATTACTATTTTCTCATGTCAGCAAACTATCAAGGTATTCAAATTACAATGAGTACATTGAGTAGTCTACGCATATGTTATTTCTTTATTGACATTTTCATATTACTTCCTGTTCATACGGAAATTTTATAACTATATTTGAGTTGTTATAATTAATTCGTAAATGTAACAGATCAAATATATTTACTGATTATTTGTAGTGTAAATTATATGAATAAGTAATATTTGTAAACTATTAATCACTTATAAGTAATTATTTACCATTCCAACAACGTTTATGATTTAGTAAAACTATTTTACAAATCGTAGCTCGATTTTATAGGTAATTTAATGATAGCAAAGTTTTTGTATATTTTTAACGCATTTAACGCATTATTGTACTTCTATTGACACTTAATAAAAATAAGCCGTTAATAAAGTTTAAAGTTGCGGATACTTGATGAGATAAATATTATATTCACGAGACTTTTATTGTTGAGAACTTTTTAAAAGATTGAGAAGATTATAAAAATATATCTTACCGTAAGAGCTGGCTAATAGACCACAATGTCAATAGCAGTGGTTATCCGAAAGGTTACGGTAATCCTAACAACATTCACCACAATCCTCTTTGGAAAACCAAGTCTTCAGGCTAGCGGTCGGACCTAAAAACTTTGTTCAAATTGTATGCGTATCTTACTACGTACTTTTCTATACAAATAAGTAATAAAATCTAAACACAATTATATTTTGCAAGTAGAATTTTGACTTATTTATATATTTCTAACCCATTAATTAATAAAATATTTAAACACTCGCATCAATAGATATCACGGCTTCTCCCTCTGGGTCTCTATTTATTTAATCATTCATTAATGCAATATGACGATAGATTTTACTATATAAGTAATCAATATCATTTATATTTTATGACTGTTATCGAAATCGTGAAAAAATATTGAGGTATTTAATATAAAACGATTTTATAAAGACACGAATGAAGAAAAATACAGAATAGGACATAAAATGATTATTCATTGTAATTTCAGTTTTGTGTATTTTTTTTTATATAATATTAGATTGATTAATTGTTAAATAGTGGAGTGGAGTAACAGGATAAGACAATATTAAAAACTTTTGAAAAGGATCTCGTATTCTATAACTTTTACACACCTTTTTTCTATAATATGTAAAAAAAATATATGTATATAATAGCGACTATCTCTAGGCCATCGTAACATTAATAATATTTTACAAGGTGGGGTTTGCGAAAGGTGGGTTAAAGAAAGGCTTCGTCCTGAGTTACTCGTATGTTACCCTCCGTTAATCATTATATGTGTGTTATTATACTACAAGTATTACGAACAAAAAAAAATGTTTTGCTTTGTAACAATATTTATGCCAAGACTGTGTATATTATTAGTGCAACTCTACTAAGCCTGCGATGAATATAAATGACGTAACAATTAACATTTCTTAATAGCTAGTAATTAACCCAGCGGGAATGAAGTCAATGCATTTTGATATATGCATTCAATTGAATTTAGAAACGTTTTGGAATTTCGGATTACTGTTCATGAATAACAAGTAAAAGACAAACAATTCAATTTGTTTTCTATTTTAGTAGTCAGTTTAAAATATTTGAGACAACATCAACAGATCTCGATCCATGCGAAGTCATATGCAGTATCATTGTTTGATTAAAAATGTTATGTACCATAAGCAATAATGTTAAAAAAAAGGAAACTTTCTTAAAACTATAAAATATATTATTCATTTCTAAATGACTACATTTATTAACTTGGGTTAATACGATGCGATCGATAGAACGATATCTTAATCAAGTACTCAATCATTCAATCAATCAATCATCAAGCTAATAAAAGCTTTTAATTTGGTATTTATTTTGGTTCAAAATTAAACATGTACAGCATAATCTTTAGAGACTATGATCTTATTAAAGATGACTTAAAAAACTACGAATGCTTTAAATACCACTTATTTCAGTACACATTACAGAGTATAAAAATTTAAACACAATGTGTTAAAATATATCAACATATCCACTTATATCAATTTGATAATCCTCTTGTTATCTGTCCCTTTAAGGGAACTTTGTACGATGACTAAGCGATTAATGTTGAGTCACAATGTTAAAAGCATAATGGCCTGTATGTTGATATAATATAAAACATTCATTTGTAATCTGGCTTTTCAATAAAACGACTAAAGTTTCGTAACGCTTTACAATTCAAGTATTTAAGGATATTCATACCATGTTTATATCACAAAAGAAAATAATAAACTGTCTGTTGTATACAAATTATAGGCTACTTATTTATTCACCAAATTGCTTTATTCACCAATCGCTTGAAATCGAAAACCAATAAAGAGTATCGAGTGAAATGGAAGTCGCAGCAGTAAGACGGTTTCTCAATATACCTACTTTGGTAAAAATATTTCAAAAACTATCCATGTATTGGTATACATCGGTAGTTTTAAAATATTTTTCACGGCTTGTTTCGAAAATGTTGCAACATAATTGTATAGAATGTTATCGTAGTTGAAGTAGCTCGGGATAGATTTACGATTCCACGTTGCCTTTTGTATGCTTATAAGACAAAAGTTTGTTATATTCCTATATACTTGTGATTATTAATTAAATATTTCTTATATTCTTATTTGTTATAAAATTGTTAAATTTGCATTTATTATATGTGCACAAATCGTGGAAACGCTGATTAGACGCAGGTGCATTGTATCATGTTAAAATCCCAGAATGTAATATCTCAAACCTTTGTTTGTTACATTTATTTCTCTGTATTCTTTTAATTATAATTTCATTTTATTACATTTATTCTTGTCTACAACTTTGAGCGAGTATCACGTTGTTTCTAATTTAATTATAATTATAAAATTTTAAGTCAATAAATTTGTATTCTTTTGCATCCTCCGGTTGTAACCGACGTAATTAGTTTAAAAATATTAATATTTGTTAATGATACAATCGTAAGAATATGATACACATGTTCATATTCTAAGGACAAATAAAATGTTATACAAAGGAGTACTTGTGGATGTACTTCGAATACTTACGCGACACTTTAAATTATTTAAAAACCTCAGATCATATGTATTTATTTATTAATTTATCTTCATGCCATATCCTTTGCGAGGTAACGAGAGATGACGTTTACCTCAGATCAAATGGTTTTTATTACTTTATACGGTATGATGTTTCAATTTAATATTTAATTAAAAGCTTTTTAAATTGAAAAACTATATTTAAAAACAATTACTCTTCAGTTGTAATAATTATATAATATTATTTTGTCAAATTAAACTATTTTTACAAGATCTTATGGTTAAGATATCACTGCAAAAGTATCTTAAATGATATGTAGTAAAACAGATTAAGTCAAATGATAGATGATTAACAGAGATATTACGATCACAATGCTGAAAATTTTATTTAATAAACCTTAAAACAGATATATATTGTAGAATAAAAGTTTTAAATTAAACTGATGTTACATCATATTTATTTTGTATGAGCGCATTAAAATGGATCTCACGCTAGAAGTACAGAGAGCCTTGGTTGTAGAGTAACGTAACGATCTACCTAATTATTTTTTTTGTAGTTATTTAACTAATTAAACTTTAAATGACATTGTGTTTCTTTGGGCGTCTTATAAAAGACAGTATTATAAATCAAGTTTGAAGTAAAAGGGATTAGTTCTATCATCAAAGTAACATTATTTTATCACCATCTTTTATCAAGATCTCCGGCGTCTTAAAATGAATTAGTGAAAGTTGAAAAGGTTTTCGGGGTGAGTTGGAGTCAAGTCGTACGGCTTGTTATTAAGCAATTTGAATCATTAACCTTTTATCTTCAGTGTAATGTATATTCGTAATATTATCTTTATCTTAATTACACAAATGTTTTAATGTAATAGACATTTATAATTTATTCTTTCATTTTATTTCATGTGTTTTAATCTTGAATAATTTATAACCAGTATGTCTCGTGTTATTGATAAATCAAGACAGATATTAAACTCATGTTTTATAATTTAATTTAGTTTTAAGTACATTGAACCATTAACATTACATATTGCAACATAAATAATGTATAATTAAACGAATATGAAGATAAACTGTAAATTGTATTCCGTTACTTTATAATATCATGTACATTTCGTTTGCGCTTTCATAAACCATGTTGACAAACATTTTTTAAATAGCAGTCTGTTCTCAAATCATTGATTATTCAATATTACTACACATGTTTTACTTCCAATTTTGCCCCTAATTACATCTCAAGGGGCATGACAGAGATAACGATCATTTATAACTTTCGTACGCATTTAAGATTTAAAATACGAGCAAGTGTAAATATAAAAAAAATGTAAATAAAGCAACGATTTTCATTCAAAACCTTCCTCTTACAGCATTTTAAAGCATCAAAAAAAGATTCACAGGATGTAACGTATCCTCAAAATCTTCCTTAACAAAAGATACTTTTAGTACGAAAATGACTAAGTTTGTAATATATAATACTACATATATACTCGTATGTACAATATTCACTGAGATCTTATTACAATAAGACAATACAAGTCTTTCATATTGTTAATTAAGTAATTTCGGAAATCCGGTATCTTGTGACAGTTGCTTTTACGTGTTTTCATATAGAACGCTCCGCTCAATAAAGATATACCGAGTAAGAACAAAATTAATTCTCAAGAACTAAGATATTGGTATATATTCACATACATTTTATTATGGGTTGGCTGGGTTGCCTCCTTCTCTCAAATTCTTTAGTTATGCTCGTCAACAAATGTTGCTTGATGTAACGAGTCGTTTTGCTAACCACGGATTTTTTTTTGTTATTTTTAACTAATCATTAGGCCAACTTATCAAATAGATTGGATTGCTAGTTAGCAATGCACGAACAAATAGAACCATCGCAATAATAATTAGTTTATTAGTTTAATTATATTGACATATAATTAGTTTAATTATATTGACGTCTGTGAAACATTGATCACCATTTAAAAAAACCAAACCCACTCTGGTCTTGTTTTTTCGTTTGAAACCCTCGTAGCCTTATTTTAAGTTGGAGATGTTTTTACAGAAGGGCTTATTTCGATTAGTAAGGTTTCAAAATAGGCCCTCCTGCGACTCCCATTAGACGTGCATAAAAGATCAGTGTCATTTGTTTATCTACAAGTTGATAATCATTATCCGAAATGAAAAAGAAAATTTTTAGTTATAAAAAAAATATTATCCTATACATATCTTTGTTACACTTTTTAATAATTTATAAGCTAAACTATATAGAAACTAAATTATAAGTTTGATGCTAAGAAACAAAAGCAATGTTTTTATTATTTTTGTATAGACCTAGCTTTATAGGATGTTCTTTATCTCCTGTCGTGAGGCTGTAACATGTCATCATATAATCTTAAGATAAGATAACGACCTTCAATATGACGTTGTCACCTCTCTGTGGTTGGAAGCGTCTGTCCATTATTACTTACTCAATATACAATATGCCTACAGTGGAAATGTACGTATAGTATAGTAATTATGTAGAACTATAAGACTATGAATAAACCTACAAATAAGACAAATAATTATATCCACTGATGTAATTTATAACTAATACGCATTGAATGCAAACCCAATAAATGCCAGACCTCAAACACGACCGCTAACTCTTTTACTGTGACGGAAACGTTTTCTCATCTTTTTCATTTACTTTTACTTTAAAAACTTCAAAAAGTACAATTAAAATGATCACACATAAGTGTAATTGCAGAGTTTAAACTACTGTTATTTCTTTTACTGTGTATAAAATGTGAAGATTTTATTGAAATATATATAATCTTAAATCATATGTTAAATGTAATAAATTAGTAAGGATATGTATGTATATGACGAAGTCACAGGCAAGAGCTTGTATAATAAAAATGCAATTCGTAGTCGTAATTACATTGCGATTTGTTCGTATCGAAATCAACTCGCTATGGATGAATCGTCAGTCTTTGAATTTATTTATTAATGAAATTATTACTTGCATTTTATACTTTATGTTTAATCTCCATAACGTTTAGTTGTTATCGATCAGATAAAAAAAAACAAATAATCATTAGAAATATGTAATTAAAATACATTAATTAAGTGTAAAACGGTTCAAATCGTTTATAGCATCTATAAAATGAGTTTTCGTGAAACTGACGGAATATTCATATTTACATGACTGATGATGGTGATGACTTAGTTTCCTGGTCTTTAAACCCATGACATTGATAAAGGCAAAAAAAGAAAGCGTTCTAAGTTTTTCCTGAATGTCTACTGAAATTTTGTTATAGCAGGTTTCTTAATCGTGTAAGAACAAGTTATGACTAATTTCATTATATTTATGAAATCCTCATTTGTGTCTTATTTTGTAATAATGTAAGATTATTTTTATAATAGTGTAAGATTAATATTTAAGTAAAGTATATCTTTCACTTTTATTTTTTATATGATCTGTGTCGTTCTCGTTGGTCTCTCCATTGTTTTTAAGCAATATATCTATCCTACTTTATATTATTACCATCTAATGAAGAAAACTAGTAGATTTATTAAAAAAATAATCTATAGAAACGGAATGTTTAATACCTTGAAAACTATTTGCATAAAGGTGATCACTCACATTATTAAAAGGTTTTTATTTCTAACTAAAAATTAACAATTGTGTAAACTTATTGAAAAAGTGGTTGGTAACTTTTTCTCGAATTCTATAAAAATAGTTTTTGAATGTCGAAACAAAAAACGTTAAGCGCTACAAAAAACTGTAGAAACAGAAATACAACATTCGTGTGTTGAGCGAAAGTCATAAATTATTCGTATTTACCCAGAGTTTAATCAACTGTTCTTGTGAAATAAATATTACATATGAGGGAAAAATTTTATATGACCGACAAACCAAAAAGCTAAATGCAGCAAACTTTATTATAATAATATCTGTTGCTAGAAACTTCGTCTATTTTATACATGTTCTACAAGAATTTTTACAAACGGATCTTTATTTGTTACTTTTGTCTCGTAAAAAAATAGGAGATTTTTTATTAATTTTTATATATTTAGACGTCAATCAGCACTGAAGATATTTCACGAAATACATTATAAAAACGGAGTAGTATGAAAGTGGCACAACTATAATGTATAAAAACTACACTCTCCTAGTATTATTATAGGACAATACATCAGATATACAATTTTATATTTTAATTAAATTATAATTGCATAGCTGTGTTATAATTATAATAATAACACTGATGATGATGAATGATTAATTCAATGTCTTAAATAACGATTATCACAATAAACAGCATCTTCATAACTATAATCTATTAGAGGAGTACCTTACAGTAATAAACAAACTTTCAATTATCCTCGAAGTACATGTAATAAAAGTGTGGTGATATTTTATTCAAAATAATAAAGGAAAACAATAAATTTTTTGTCACTTTTTCTCTTGTTGTCTGTGGACAGACTGTGATAAACATAACGCAGTACTAAGCGGATGTTTATCTTAATTACTGTACTCTTGTGATGTGATCGTTATGTTTTACTTTACTACGTAGCATTACTTTGATAGGCGCACATGACGTCATCACGATAACAAAGTACGGATTTTATTTATTATACATACTTCTAAAGTTATAGTCATTTTATAATAAATACACTTTTATAATCCTCATAGTATGAAATTAATAGTTGTATATTGTTGTTGTATGTTGTTTTTTGGTTCATTGAGTGTAGCTATAACCAAGAGTTCCTGAGTTGGAATAGCGTGTCAGACAGTGCCTTTTGTTATTACAACATAGGACAGCGGTTATTTGGTGGTAAGTTAGTTGGTGGTAGACGGGTAGATGGTAGACATACAGAATACTTGCTACCCTTTGTACACAAGGAACATAAACGTCACCGATGTTTTTATTTATAATCTTAACAGATTGGAAATATTGTGGGACTAATGTAATTTTAAATTTAATTTTAATTGTGTTCCCTAAATAAATACGTAATTAATTTTTTTTTTAATATGTTAGAGTTTTAGATTTAATAATCAAATCTAAAAATAAGATATTTATTCATATATGATAGAAAATTATTGTTAAAAGTGAACTGAGGCGGTAGTGAAATCCTTACGTAATTAGAAACACTTAAGTATATAGGAAAGAATTTACAAAAACATATTTCATTAGTATGACTAGCAATATATAGATGTAAATAACAATCATAATAAATATTAGATAAGAAATATTATCTTTATTTAAATAAATATATAACGCGATACTGACGAAAAATACACGAAAAAATTTTAATGTAGACCAATCATAACAGGTTTATTAAAATTAAAACATCGTTAAAAGGATGGAATGTCAAAGTTTCAAGTACAGTGATAAAAAAAACAAACTAGTTGTTATATTGGAGATCTATGGAATTGTTATTATAACACAGAGGTGTATCGATCAAGCACTCAGCATACTGAATACCTTTATTGTTAACATCCTTCTCACATGGCAAAGAAACATCAAAGTATATTTCTTACTTTGTTAATTTTTCTACTTTACTTTCACCAATCGTACTATATATTATTTTTCTATATTATCGTGGAATTCAACCCCATTCTCATATACCTGTATACAGGGGTCTTGTTCCTATATTCAAGTAGTTTTATTTACATTGTATCTCTACGTAAATATAAAATATCTGTACGTAAATACAATATATGTTACATCAGCAAGTTTTAGAAGTATCGTCAGTTTCTGAACTTTGCCGAAGTCAGGAAATGTTTGTATTAATAATTGTTTTAGTTTCCACCAACTATAACCATACTCGTATATAATATTATTCAAGTCTCGTAAAAAAATTACATACTCTTCTTAAAATAAAAATAACATAATATAAAGTAGGGGAGACCGGGGCTGGTTGACTATAGGGGCAGGTAGACTAATTGTCAAAAACGCGAGTTAGGCAAACTTTTTGCAAAGATCGACTAGGTGAGCGTATCCATTATTCCCCCGCGCACAATCATCAGAAAAACTGCGGAGCAGACCCAAACCCTTTGTCAGCTAGAGCCTATTGTTCAAAAACAAGACACTTAAGTAACTATTTTTGCCTTAATTCTATTTGTAATAACTCTTTTCATTTTGTTTTGATTGCTTGTCAAACTGTTTAATACGAATGTTTGATTTCCGAACTTTGTATGCTTCCTTATTATTTTTAATTACGACACCATTTTAAGGTTTTGGCACGTAGTTAAAAATTACTAGGTCGTTTGGGGCTGGTTGACTCATTTATAAAGGGGTTGGTTGACTATCTAGTCAACCTGCCCCATACAATTTTGGAAATACTAGATATAAATTGGTATAAAAATTATTGTTCTTAACCTAACATTTCCAATTTAGAACGATGCGAATCTATAAACGAAACTCAAATCGACGTGAAGACGTACTGGAGAGAGTATGTCGACAAGTTATTTTCGCCGAAGTATCAATTCCAGCAAAAGAATTTGCTATACCATATAAAATATCGCCATGTAGTAAATATGAAAAAAAAGAATGCAATCCCGGACTGTCTAGATCTCAATTGACCTTGGAAAGCGTTGGCTACATAAACAACAAACAAATATTCAGTGACGAGGAAGAGCATGCATCAGAAAATTGCCCATAAGGGAGCTGATGATGTTTATTATGGATTAACGCCTTACGACTCCCGAAAATTTGCATATGAATGTGCAAAAAAAAAAAATCTATTCCTGAATCATGGGATAAAAAACAGATTGCTGATGAAGATTGGGTAGGGAGTTTGCTTAAACGTCATCCTATTCTCTCTATTCGATCTCCTCAAGCTACTATTTCGAGCCACTTCTTTCAACAAAAACAACGTGCAGTTGTTCTTTGATTACCTAAGAACTGTTTACCTACGTTTAAATGTAAGCCCTGGATATATTTAGAATGTAGATGAAACAGGACTGACAACGGTTCACATTCCTGATAGAGTAATAGCTCATCTTGGCACCAAAAAATTGGGAAAAATGACGTCTGCTGACCGAGGTTTCGCTGGTGAGAGTCGCAGTTGCTATCTCGGCCTCGGCAATATGGTCCTTCCGTTCTTCGTTTTCCCACGTGTTCGCTATAAATACTATTTTGACTATTTTAGACTAAAGGACTATCAAAGACTATTTTAGACTGGAGGTGGACCGATAGTTTCTTAACGGTGTTTAATGTTGTTGAAGATGTTCTTAAAAATGATGATTGTATTTACTTTGGTATTTAAATCTTGTTCCTTCGTAGTCTTGTACTCATTACTTCTTAGGTCAACTTACCCCTAGTGACATGTCAACCTGCCCCAGGCACGGGGTAGGTTGACTCGTTTTTCCCGTTCTATAAAATCGAGCCTATATCCTATGTTTTAATAGGTATCGAGCTTATTGTAATTTCTTTCTAGAGCTGAATAGTGTCACTATCAATGGAATTGCTTTTCACAAAAATAATCATTAAAGCAATAAAAATATTAACTTTTAAACTGAAAATTGATCAACCAGCCCCGCAATACCCTACTGTTAAGATGTAGTGTAATCTTTAAAACTACTACATGCTTAACGGTTAATCATACTTATAATTGTGGAAAGCATCAAACAAACTATAACAGTAACGTCTAAAATATATATACATTTTGTCATATATTAATACCAATGAAGATGTGATTTTATTACGAATAAGGGAAGTTGTAAAAAGGAGTAGGATACAAATGTACTATGTACTAAGACCGTGTTTTGAACAAGCCGCAAGAATAAAAAGTTTTCTTGCATGGGCGAAATCATAAAGCTTGACAAAAGAGTTAATACAGCATGAAATATAGAATAATGATTCCTTCAATTTTCTATCTTTGATGTGAAGAAAGGCAACTCAATATTCACACACTCACATGTAAATATTGAGTCTCCTTTCTTTATGTAATTTACAACATTCAATAAATAACTGTTCCTCTTATTTTCACATGTTTCTCTTTTGTTTTTTTCCATTGTTAATCCCATTTTACTATATATTTATAATTATAAACATAAAATTGATTTAATGTTTCTATAAAAATATATGGACGGTCCAGACAAAGGAACTTTTATTAAATCTTTTATTTTAATTACATATTTTATGTACATAAATGCTGGAAAAATATCTTCAAAGTGAATGAGGTTTAAAGTCGCCTCTATTTAAATATTTTGTACTATTTTGTTATAATCCTATCATTTTTTTACGTAGCTTTAATTATCTTTTATAATAATACATCCAAAAAATGTTAACATAAAGATTAAACACTTAATATCTTCTTGTAACGCCAATACGTCGGCCATATCTTCATCACGTGAAAATGAACGTCCTTTTCAGGTCAAAGAATTGCACAGACCGGGAAGTCCGTTTATTTTTTGGACAGATCCAATTATATACGTTGTAAGAGTTTTATATTGTATCAAAATACCGTTCATCATTTTCATATAATAAATATTTAAATTCATACAATTAGAGTCCTTTTTGATTGAAAAAAAGCATTAAACCACAGGATAAATAAACAAAAATTGTGTTACTAAATTAAACTGCCCTTAGATTTCGATTTAATTTATTGATTTAATAAGCATAATAAGGGAAACTTGCATAAAACATTTTTGAACATCAAACAATCCTTTTATCTATAAGATAAAAAAATACCGTTTAACAAAATGAGGATAAATAGTAGAAAGTACAAAAATCACTTGAAGAACTTCAAACTCTAAATAACCGCTCACATTATTTTGTAATAATTATAATAAATACTGAAATGGAGGATCCACGGAGGTTTCATTTTATCTTAAAAAATAAAATCATTCGCGCCCAATGAAGATAAAAAATTTCATCTTTCATATGATGAAAATTCCTTTAAATGACATTCTTCATTATTAACTTTTAAATACAGAATAATCAAAACAGTCTTCATAAATATCTTTTACAACTAAGTTAAATTAAGTTGTACACTGTTTTAGATTATGAATGGCAACATGGAATAAAATATTCATTTTATATCACACTGCAACCATAATCATAAGATATATCTTTATATTTTTGTCTGGAGTTAACGGGTTTTTTCTTTGTATTCTAGAAATTTGTTGGTACTCCGACTATCAGGTAACATACACGTTTATTATTTTTAATTATAATATATTAAAGATCATTTTAGTGTGCCGGAGTTCGAGTTAAAAATTTATATTATATGTATGTATACCATACATCAAAACATATATTTTTAATAATATGAGACCATTAATCGTTATGTAATTGTAAATGTTCTAGTTTAATGTTCTAAAACTAAACTATACATTAAAAGGTGAAAATTGAAGTGAAGCACTCTAAATTGAATTTGCAAAATGTGTCAGCATCACTCCACCCCTGTTATTGAGTTATCTTTCGAATGATGACTTTGCTTTAGTTTTCTCACAAATAGTATTTAAAAAATATCTTTTCATTAAATCTTAAATAATGTATTACGGTTTTCTTCACAGAATTATTCCATTTTATATCTAAATTTAACAACGGACTGAAATGCCGTTAGCTTTTTAATATGGTTGTAGTCATTGCTATTTCATTAATTAATTATTTTGACTTTTGTAGCTCCCTCGAATAAAAAATTGTTTCGTAAGGTGGCTTCGTGAGTCGTAACTGAGTACGTGGTGTAAGTATTTTATTTTGTAAATAGAGCTCACTCACAAGTGTCTCTCTATTTCTTTTTTCCTATTATAGTGTGTGCTTCTTATTATAAAATAGACTTACTTCCAAAATAGGTAACAAAAGATGATTCGATCGACGAACAAAACATGAATACAAAACTTGTTGTAGACTAAATAAAATATATAATTTTTAGGACAGTTACATCAAGCGTTCGCAATGGAGTGGGATGCGGTGCAGGAAATAAACATCTCGCCTAGGATCGGTCTCGCCAACATGGATGCGGAGCTCCGCTTCCATGTCCGCTCCGCTACGAGCAACATATGTTAGATTCATTAGCAGGAAGTCTTTGAAGAAAACGCGATGCGAATCAATCAACCAATCTTCCCCCTTTTTACAGCGGAGCTGCCGTCAGCCAGTTTTGTACTCTACACATCCAGCACGCTGAACAAAAGTAGAACATAGTTATGTGCTGGTAAAGGAGGCCTCCGTCAATTTTCAGATCCCTAAAAAATAAACGACTTTTGAAAAGTTGAAAACAAAAAAAAAAAAATATAAAACTAAAGGATAATACTCAATTATAACTGTGGTTGAATCAAAATAAACTAATACTGTATTGTCTCACTTAATACTAGCCCGCCGCCAGTATATTGTCTACATAAGATTACACACTAGTAAATAATAATAATGCAAAATTAGTCTCAGTGTAAAATAGGAAATAATATCAGGTCAAACACTTTTATTTATAACTCAAATCAACATTTCCGTCCATAACTTTCCGTGAACATTAATTTATGATTCGGTGTTCATAAACTTCAGTTGTTTTTGGGTAAGCTTGTCGACAATAAGTTTATCACGTCAAAACCGATAAAATAAAAAACTGATGCAAAGAAAATATATTTCTTTAACGTTTTAATAAATACTCATTATTTAAACTTCACTAATAATAAATTAACATCTAATGATAAGTGTAAATAAGTTAATAAACCTAAGTTCTATAATATATAACATATATTTATATAAACCAGACACTTGAAAAAAAATTAAATGATACTAAAGCCGCAACATAATTCACATAACATTTATATAAAAATTAAGAGAAATGTATTTAATAGTACTGCATTGTAACCACAGCTTAACGTATATGGAAATAGTGATGCCTTAAACAGGGGATCCGTTAAGTTTCTAACTTTAAGAAACGTTAAATTCGAGCTAAAGCTTTGCTACGCTGGTAGCTTTTGTGCTCTAAATTCGAGCTAACTAAAGCCACAGGGTATATACAATAAAAGTCTTACTCGATTCACTTTGTTAAGTCGTCGCGCGGTTACAAGCTATCATCGGCGACTTGACATACTATTACATACATATAAGAATGTACTTAATATTTTGATGATGTTCCTTAAAACAACAATAAAGAAATACTAATTTAAGAACTTGTAAAATGCTTGTAAAAATCACTATTAATGTAGATGTAGGCTTATTTAATATTACGTTAATATCACAATTTTTAACTTTCATTTTTATATAATATTGGGATCAATGAAAAATCTATTTCATAGGTATCATTTAAATTAATAATAATAACAAATTTAGGAATTGACCAAAAAAAATCGTCGTGGCATTAAATATAAATAAAAGTACTTTTTTATTAAAACTTTGTAAGGCCTTCGCTATTATTGGCTAATAAACACATTTTTGCCTGGAAACTATAGTGCTTATTAGTAACAATATATAATAAAAGGGGGTTACTTTCTCAGTGCTAATCCAAAAAGTATAGAATAGATAGATTCTTCGACCTACAAACAGACAGATTCTTTGCAATATAATATGGCTACAGTGTTAGACAAGAACGGACATTACTTGAAAACAGAAGTGAAATTTATAATTTTAATCATTGGAATCGCTTTATACAAACATGATACGAAGCAGTTATTGAAAAGCCACTCTTTAAAGCCTATGTTCTAATTGTCTGTAATATTATCACTTAATACTGCGGCTGTATTTCGTTCTCGCATGAAAAATAAAACACTGTGTGGTCGGACCCTCGTCACATTCTCAATGCTTCGTTGACTCATGATTTATTATTTACAGTGTGTTAATATTATGGTGTATCATAAAAGTGCGGGACAAAACGCTAAAGGTATATTACGCAATTCTGTTTGATCATTTGACAGTATTACGTAAACACAAACAACTAAATTTATTTTACATAAATCCTTTTGTTATACTTCGTAAAGATAAAGGTTAAGAAGTCTTACAATGATGCGACCGTCAACGCGATAATTCAAACTATTTTAATATTGTGACAGCACTCAGTGAGTACTTTATTAAGCGACTTGGTAACTCGTGTCTATTACAAAAATAAGGCATAAATCTGTATATATATTATACAAGAGAATTGAAAACGAGTGTGTGGGTAATTAATGGTAAGTGATCACCGTCGCCCATGAACTACTGCATTAACATCGAGGGAATTTTTAGAGCGTTGCCGGCCTAATAGGTGAAAATATATGCCTTTTTTGTCATACCCATGTCGTATTGGTAACACCGCCAATGTGGATAAAGGTCCTTGAAAGCCGCACAGACGTTGATGAAATTTGGCAACAAGTATCAGTTTAAGAGCTCTTCGGAACACTCCTCGTTGTAAAAGACGTTAGGAGACGAACAAAGAGGCCATACCTCTAGTCCAGCCATTGGCAGAGCACCGGGTTCCCAATCATCCGAACGGCTCCCCTGTGTAAACGGTCAAAAGGTAGAACCTGATATAGGGGTGAGCCGGGCCAGGGCTGAGTACTAACAGCACTCCACGTGTGGCCGGACAGCACATTACAATAGCAATAAACTGATAATAGTCGCATAGTAGTATAAATCCTAAATGAATAGTTTAAGTAATTATATAATGACTATATATATACTACATATATATATATATATTTACTAGAATATTGTATTTATACTAGACATGTCTAAGTTTAATATGAAGCCTATATGAAGCTACAATCTCAATTATTATGTTTGTATTATAAAAAGTTATGACCCATTACAACGAAAAGCGCACTTATCCGATTTATTTTATGAACCAAACATTAGAGATACCTCTTTGTATTGTAATCCAGATATACTTTAAATTCTGATAAACTTTTAGTGCTTTCGTATACATTTTAGACGCGAAGATAACGTGGAAAATAAAAAAATATTTATTAATAAGATAATTCAAGAAGTAAATAAGTCGAACAATCTGCAGGTGGCGAGTAATAATAAGACTTCACAACGCACTTATTAGGAAAAAGTTGTAACGGACACGGCTATTAATCAGAACAATACAACTGCACGCGGTGGTATTCAATACACTGACATCTACATTAATGGTTTCCACAGGAAATTAAGTTCAGTGAGAGAACTACACTAAAATACAATAAACCTTCATTTTATTATTGTCTGTGTCCCATTTATTACAGTATTGTTGAACGGTATTTATTATATCACCTAAATGAAAAAAAAGGGTAACAGGGCGAACCACTTAAATAAATTGCTATATTGTACTAACTACGATAGTTATCAACTGTTACATATATATGTAGCGATTGCCCACATGACATCAACGTTGATTATGTTATAGAAACAAATATATTACGCAGACATTTTAATCCTTAGGATTATGAGATGTCAGAAATCAGAGCTTTTCCGCTAAATACCCGTCATAGTAGTATTATCATTTAAAGTGATAGACTGACAAATGACAACTGTATGAAACGTATTTTGACGGTGGCGTCACTGAATTCTATTTTGGTTGACAGTTGAGGAAATGACGCTACTCTACATACATATTTTAATATTTACACATCGAAAAGATAGGTCCAAATGTTACAGTTATAAGAAAAATATGTAAAAACGAAAACACGAAGTAACTGTATAAAATATATTTTTTGTAATGTAGCATAAACGCGTAAATATAAAATAATTTCCAATAACAAGGATATAATGCGTTAACTCTTGTATATATCAATGCACATTATAATAAACAATGATTACCCTTAAGCTTAGTTTAATATATCAGAGGACGTTTACAAATTGTGTCGGTAACATGCAAGGTGAGGAAGATACACGTATAATGAAAATGACATGGTTACGACTCGTGAATGTGGATGTAAACTATCGTTTTTAATTGCTTTAATGAGTCCGTTTGTTATGTAAATAATTAGTATTCGTACGTTAACGAGCAGTTTTATTATTGTAAGCTAGCTGTACCCACGACTCCGTTCGCGCGGAATTAGTATTTTCATCAAACTACAGAATGGCTAAAGTTATGAGGCATTTCAACACAACAAATTTTCTATACTTCTGTATGTACTATACTGACTTTTTAATTGTAGTAATTGACGATTCAAAAGTGCGTGCAAATGCTTTTTTGAAAAAAGATATTTTGAATTATATTATATGAAAAATTTTTGCTTTATACCTAAAACCAAGGTAATACGGCGTATACCGTTTTTTTGTATAGATAATGTAAACATACATATGAATGACTTGGCACGCGGTTTATGATTTCAAATAATTGGTTAGAATGAAATTATATGTTAGAACAAAATGGCAATATGTCCATACTGTTACAGGTCGAGGGTCGAGTAAACGCGTGCTGTAACTTCACTGATAGGTAATATATTATATTTTCTTTTTCGGAGTGTAAGGTTGATTTATATATTTTTTTCAACATAATTTATCTGACATTATTAGATATGTTATCTTTCAGCCTCAGTATTAAGGAATATGTCCTCAAAACGAGGTCGTTTTTTTATAAATCTTAAGATTCGTAGAACATTGACTTCTTTATCTTCACCTATAGTTAGGTGAGGACAGCGGTGTGTTGTTATAGAAGAGAGCCAATTAATTACTTTGTGAGGATGTATAATAAAGAATATTATCATTAATGTTATTTTAACATGAAAAACTATTAATTATTTTTTGACGTTTAATATTTAATTAACAATAAAATTTTACGTAATCAATAAACTTTCAAATGAAATACAATCTTACAAAATTGAGCATTATATTGTTAAATGGATTTGAAATATGAGTCACGTGAGTTGATAATACATTTAATTTGGTAAGTGTCACTTGCCACAGAGAGCATTCTTGTTATCCTCCGCACTCTGCCTGATTACTTGTCATCCAAACTATGACCTCAGCTCATTGATCGATCCTCGTTAGTTGAGTATACTTCAGGGTTCACACATTTATGTACCTTACCGAATATTGAAGAATTTAAACATTGCTTTTCTGATGTAGGTTATATTTTTTCACAATGTATTGTAAGCCGTCATTATATCTAAGAATGTTTTCATATCAAAATAATTGTTATACCACACATAATTATATCATAGTATAAACATGTATTTCAAAGATACTTAACATCGCAATGTTAGTGAAGTTAATACTAATTAATAGTATAATGTTTGAAATTGTTTGTAAAAATGTTAGCCATGTTATGTTTATTACCTATTATAAAATACAGAATTGAGAATTCATTACCACGAGCGAACCTACCACTTCAAGTTCATCCCGGAGGTTCAAGTCTTTCAATTAATTTCGTTTTCGTCGCTCAAAATCCGATGATTTTAGATAAAAAATAAGTCATCGTACACCTACCTATGTGTACATGTTCGCAACATAGATAGGTGTACGATCATGTAAATGTGATACACAGTAATTGGTCTCTTAGTTAATTACACTGTAACACACTATCTGACAATCAAACGCAGTGAAACATGATTCAACATAGTTCAATATTCTGATAGTTTATGTATAGATAATGAAATCGATGTTCTCCGGATCAGACAAGCAACTTACAATACTTAATGTTAATGTTCTTGATCGATCGACCTTTTGAATACTTGGTCTAATTAATCTTACTGTTTTTATGAATGATATTGAATAAATTATTTTTACAATTTCAGAATTGAAAGTAATGAATTTAATAAAGTGTTTAATATTTGAGGTTGCAGCTTTATTATAACGATAAACCGAATGTTGCTTTTGAATGTTAAGTTTCACATATTATTGGCCTATTTTTAAACACGATTAATAAGCGACGCATAATAAAGTATTTAATAACTGCTGTCACATATTAAATTTAAATGAATTATTATGTTGGCAGCTTCATTATTATACGACTGTCATTTTTCTGTAGTTTAAAAGTTATACAAAATACAATTTAGTGTTTTAGTAGTGTTGTAGTTTTTAGTTCAAATTGTAATGACAAATAATCAAACTGATTTGCGTAACATACCTTTAGCATTATGTACCACACTTTTATGACATATCAAAATATCATTTCGCTGTAAATAATAAATCATGGGTCAGCGAGGCATTGAGAATATGACAAGGGTCCGAACTCACATAATTTTATTTTTATACGGAGAATGAAATACAGCAGTTAATATTAAGTTATAAAATTACAGAAAAAAAAGAGTCAGAAGCAAATTTCTTGTACGGTATTTATATAAAGTGCAATATATTATAAGGATAAAATGTCTGGCGTTTAATTCCAAATAATATTTCTTTACTCGTTCATTTTACGAGTTCAATGCTGCTAGCATTTGAAGTATTATTATATATATATATATATTTATTTATTTAAAAGGATTTATTTTTCAATGAAAAGGCGAAACCTTTAAATACGTTTATTATAAGAGTAATAAATATCCTTATGCAGCAATAGTGGTATAACCTACGTCATGCATATTTATATTACGACAGAACAGATGGATGCAAGCAATAAAAGACTGTCTCTTGGTGTGAAGTTAAATAATGATCTAAATCTTGCGGATACAATTAATTATTTTATGAATATTTGATCAAAGAATGGGTATTAAATGATAATATTAATAATATACATACTATCAATAAATAGAATTAAATCACAAGACAAGGTTCTAACAACAAGGTTCTAAGGTTGTAACAACATACAATATCTCAACACACACATCTTATCACATTAATATTAATTAAGTCATGTTTTGTTCCTTGTTGTTTTGTTGTTTCTTTGGTGGTTTTGCGAAAGCTGCCTTCGAATACGTGACGTATACACAATACACATAACTACAATATAAATTGTAGTTATGTGTATTGTGTTACTGTTATTATTATGAAAAAACATTTGTCCATTTTATAAATCATTTTTTGATAGCTTTGCTATGTTTTAGTAAATAACTTTTGACCTATATTTATTAAATTATCATAAATAAACCAAATATTAAATATCTTTTCTACATTCTTTTGAGGTTTGAATTGATTTATATAAATATACTATACATATGAAAATAAACTAACAACATTATAGTTACTTAGATTATTAATCGCTATCTTTATGTTTCAAACATTGAAAAATATTTATAATACTAACAGGATCATATTACTATGAAGATATAATTGATAGTTGGATATAGGTATATAAGATGTATACTTTTCAGTTATGCTCTTTGATTTAATAGATAGTGGTCTCTCACCACGAACACATCTCATATTTAATGATGAGCAGACAAGAAAGTTCCTTAATAACTTTGACTTTGATGTAATATGTTCTGCCGACGTTATTGTCGACATTAGTTGTATTATCAGTCTAAGTCTGGCTCAGCGGTACATTGGTACAGTGGTAAGTTATCATAAACAAATTTTATTTCAAACGTTTTTCTTAGAAAATATTGATATTGTTAGTTAAAAGTTTTATTTTTAATGTCAAAATTAAATTGATTGATATGTTATAAAATATTACAAAAACCGAATAATATTATTTGAAAGTATTATACATTTTATATTTAAGTCATAATTCTAAGAAGATACGGTTTCACCGGTAGAGAATTGAACGGTCCGGTATCGAACAGTAGAAAAAACCTAAGTCAAACACAAATAACAGAACATTTTTACCAAAAGTTATATTTTCCGTAAATTCTCACTGAGAATCCGAAGTTACTTAGTAATTACTTAGTAACACGATAGTTGGGAAGAAAAATTATTTGTTACTTACATCGTCCTTTTAAAAATTAATAACAATAAAATTAATGGTAAATTATATTGATTACGTTCCAACACACGTATTGTTTATTGCTTTTGTGTTAAATGTTTTGTTTCACCAGGTGGCGGTGTACTTTGGATTCCATGCTGAGATTTATGTATTATGATGAGATTAATGTTTCATTGGAGTTTTGTACAAAATATAGAAATACTCTTTAACAAAACATCCAATATAAATATACTCTTATACTCATAGAAAACGACTATTTAATTATGTTTTATGTGAGAAGTTTATTCTACGCACTAGTAAGTGATATGTGTTAAGTCTATATCACCCTCTACTACTTCATGTGTTAAACAATTATAATATAAATTTTGATTTCTCAAATTTTTAATCGAAAAAAAATACGGCAAGTATCCTTTAATAACCAATTACCGATATTTTATTACATTTAATATAATTTAATATATTATTGACTATTGCGGAGTTGATTCTTTTAAATCGTGTTTCATTCGTTTAATTTTACGTAACATATTCAACCTAAACCGCAATCATTTATTATAACAATATAACTCCAAATGCTTTACTTTTCCTTTGCTCTTTTTGCCATCTCAATATGTGTATTGTTGTCTGATGGCAATTTGATTTGGACAAATAAAGAGTGATGTGTCTTTTATTTCAGTCACATTTCTTGTTATATTTTTGACATAACATACTGTTTTAGTCAAATACTTTATATATGATTTTATAAAAATCATATACTGTGAAGTAGGATGAACTGAACCACGTTCAGCTCAATCCCATAAAGACACAGGTTTGCACGTTTACCACTAAGAAAACCCCGTTTGTCGTATCACCGCTCTTCGAGAGCACTCCTCTTATTGTCTCGCCAAGTATCAGAATACTGATATATCGATTGTCAGTTTTGTGGTCATCTGGAGAGCAAGACCAAGTTGGCCTCGATGAAATTGGGAATGATCAATAGAGCGAGGCAGTGTATCAAACCTGGCCAAAGACTTGCGTTCTATAAGGCACTGTACTGTTCTCATCAGTACTGTTCATCTCAGTACTGTTCTCATCTCTGGTCCGGATCACCCCAATATCAGCTACTAGCATTTGACCGCGTACAACGGAGAGCCGTTCGGATTGTCGGGGACCCGGTGGTCTGCGAATGGCTGGACTCATTGGCATTGCGTAGAGAAGTGGCTTCTTTGTGCGTCTTCTACCGCATTTATAACGGGGAGTGTTCGAAGAGCTATTCGATCTGATGCCTGCCACCGAATTTCATCACAGCACAGCTCACCATCGCCTCCTTTACCATCTATACCACCTGGATGCATGGTGAACTTCCTTCGGCGGTATTTCCAGATCGATACGATATGGGTACCTACAAAAAAGGCATATATTCCTATTTCCAAGGCCGGCAACGCTCTTGTGAATCCTCGAATGTTGCAAGAGTTCATGGGTGGCGGTGATCACATATCAACGGTGACCCGCAAGCTCGTTTGCTCTCCTCTAACATAAAAAAAAAGAGAAAATATAATATATATTTTATTAAAACAGTAAGTATGTATTAATTTTATACTTTATATGTAAAAAATTAATATGACGTGACAAAATCATAAAAAAAATCTCCAAATACTAATCTTTCACTTATTCCTCACATTTATTTCCCACAGTGCACATTATTGTAAGAAATAGCGAAGTAGATTACTATATAGCTTTAAAGTTTATATTTTTACTGCATTCTTTGGAGATCTTCATATAAATTACAGATAGAAACTTATCATATGAATTTCAAATAACAAATTCATCCTAGAAATATAATTTACGTAAAAATATTTTTTTTATAAAGAGAATACTTTTTATTAATTGAACACTGTTAAAACAAAGCTTCAATTTACTTAAAATCTATAATTTCAAATTCCATATTTTCTGTTTAAAATTAATTCTCTAATACAGCCCTCGAGTAGTAGATTTAATAATCAATCAATACGGGATCTGTCCGTACCAAAATATCATCCCGAAAATTGATATGAGTACATTATCGTGATGAAATACTTCTGTTTCATCGCTTCTTTCTTTCTTTCTTCAGGGTGTCAGTTCAAACATATAGAAATGGCTGTCTGTTTATTTCCTACTTACAAGATCCACTTCGATAAACTCATATAAACTATGTAAATAATTATGTAATGTACTAATATATATTTTTAATTTTTTATATTTCTCATTACCCCTAATAACAATTCGTTTATATAGATTTGTTTCAGGACAATATTTTAAGATATATGTACAATATACATTGCACAAAGCAGTCGTAAAACGACTCGGCTGATCCTGACAGTACCGGAGATGAGGAACTGATCTTGTATAATATTCTGAATGACATGTATGACGTGTCATGAGCTTTATGGAATACAACAGTTTGTTTTATAATTAATATTAATTTAAAATCTTTTCTTAATATGTTTAGGTCCTCACTTATAAAATATTAAATATTTTGAAAGAAAAAAAAAATGTAATTAATCGTAATTGGAATCAATCAGATTCAATTAAGATATTATTTATTTATTTAGTTTCACGCCATATCCCTTACGGGGTAGCCAGAGACGACGAAGTGCCAAACGCTACGGTCCCTGCATACCTCTTTCGCCTCGGCCACAGACATCAACCTCTACATACATGCCCTCCGGGGGGTCCTCATGCTTTTAACGTGACCTTCCTCCAGTATCATAGATACAGTGTTTTCGAAGGTCACTGGAGCCCTCCCCTTTCTCTCTTACCACTCACTTTTCCTGTATAAATCTTTTTTACCATTCTTTCATCACTCATTCGTTCAACGTGCCCAAACCACCTGAGCACGTTCTTCTTCATTCTCACTGTAACATCTTCACTAGTACCTGCCATTCTATGGATCACTTCATTGCGGATTCGGTCAGCTAGGCTGTCTCCGCATATTCTGCGAAGAGAGCGCATCTCCACAGCATTCATCTTTCTTACATTCTTCTTCTGTGTTACCCACGTTTGGCTGCCGTATAACAGCGTCGGTAGCAAAACCGCATTGTGTACAGCCAAACGTGCAGCTATGCTGACGTTTCGCCGTCTCAACAATGCAACCAGGGCACCGTTGACTCTGTTACCGGCAGCAATACGCCTTTCCACATCCATTTCGTATCTTCCGTCTCTGCTAAACATACTTCCCAAATATACCACTTCATTCACTTGTTCTATTATCTTACCATTCACGTTGATCTTACATTCTGTTCTTTCTTCATTTCTTTCAAATATCAGAACCTTCGTCTTATCTGCAGTCAGGTTTAGACCATTATTTTCACACCCATCTTTCAGAGTGGTGACCAATGCCTGCAGATCGCATTTTGATGATGCAATGAGCACTGCATCATCTGCGTATTGCGTATCTATTTTCACTCCCATGTCACTGTCTTTCACGCCTTGGAGACAACTATCCAAATACAAATTGAACAACCAAGCTGACATAGCGCAACCTTGCTTAACACCCGATTGGATGTCAAACCAGGGCGACATGTCAGCTCCTACTCGCTCACGGGCTGAGTGATCTCTGTAAAGAGACTTTACCGCCCGTAGCAAGGGTCCGTTCACGTTGTATCGGGGCAGTATCTCCCATCACTTCTGTCTCACAACCCTGTTAAACGCCTTTTCCAAATCCACAAAAGCACAGAAAACCTTTTGGTTTAGGGCCAAAAAGTTTTCCGAGATCATGCGGAGGGAAAAGATCTGATCTATACACCCTCTTTCAGGTCTAAAAACTCCTTAGGGCCTCCCACAACAGCCTTTCAGATCTCTCTTGCATTCTTCTCGCTAATATTTTAGCATAAACTTTACCGCCCAAGCTAATTAAACTGATAGCCCTATAGCTCGCACGGTCTATCTGTGCACCTTTGCCTTTATACAAAGGTACGATGACTGCACCTCGCCAATCGTCTGGGACTTTTCCTGATTTCCAGCATAAATTGCACAAAAGCCAAAACAAGTCCAAAATAATCCAGCACTTTCATTTTCAGAGTCACAGCTTTCAAGCTTCTTGGAAACCCTTTTTTGATATTCCTCTCTGATCGGTGGATCTTGAAGCTTCCAGCTTCTTATGCGATAATTTGACTCCAAGCTAGGACACGTCGTTCGGCTGCGCCAATCTGCAAACAGACCTCTTATTCTAGCAACGACTAGATAATGGTCCGTTCCCAGATCAGCACCTCTAAACACTCTCGTGTCCATAACTTGGCTTCAAATACACTGGTCCATTAGGAATAAATCAATCATACTTCTTTCTTCCGCTCGCTCCCATGTATACACGTGAATTCGTTTGTGATCAAACATCGTGTTTGCCAACAAACAAATTTCTCTCCTTACAAAATTCCAAAATCAGCTTTCCAGCCTCATTTACTCTCTTATCACCGTACTTGCCTAGCACGCTTTCGTAACCACATCGCGCGGTTCCAACCCATCCATTCATATCTCCACATACTATCAACTTTTCATTATCTCTGACACTACTTAGAACATCCCTGACACTCTCCCAAAACCCCTCGAGCTCGCTCACTGGAGCTGAGGATACTGGCGCATAAATGGCCAACAAGAATACTCTTGTTATCCCCAGCTTTAAGCGAACCCAAAGAAGCCTCGGGTTGATAGCCTTGTATTCTACCATTGCATTAACCATTCGAGAGTACAACAACACGCCTACACTTTGGCAACCTCGCTCACCCTCTGGAACCCCAGCCCAGAAAGCGACCCGGTTGCCAGTCAAATCGGTCGCATCATTGCCTTTTCGTTTGGTCTCAGACACACAAATAACATCCAGATCTTTGTCATCCATCACATCTAATAATTCATTTATCTTCTGTTCCATTCCTCCTCTTACATTCCACGTAGCTATTTGTAGCTCCGTCCTCCACTTCAATTCAATTAAAATAAATTTTTAATAAAGAAATTATGGAGTATATATTGTTTAATTTTACCGTAAAGTTTACTTTGATTGAAGTTATAATGAAATGTTTACTATAAACACAAACTTATATATTTCATTGTGAAGTGAGGTAGTTTCCAAGAAAATGTAAATGAAATCTAAAACATAAGTTATGCAATTTTGTATATGAAATATAAAAAAATGTCTCCGCCGCGACAGCTGGTCGTTGCCGTGACCAGGATTCGAACCTGGGTTACTACGGCCACAACGTAGGGTCCTAACCACTAGACGATCACGGCTACCGGAGTAACTGATTGAGTTGCCCAAAATCTGATATAGTTTATATTTATTGTTATCTGCTGCGCTCGAGTTCACTTTCACATTTCTACGTCACAAGAATAAACAATCATTTGTAATAGATTTTTTAAAATAGTCCATCGCCAAAGAAAAATCTTAACATTTTGTACATTTCATACAAAAGATAGCTTATCTCATTAGAGAGATTTCTTCCAGCTACCATTCATTATAAGAGAAAGTCAATAAAATACAAATACAATTAGTGGATACCTTAGAATTTTACTTTTTATTAAATTATATTAGTATTTATAAATAATTATATAAAAGATTTTATAGTGGGACAGCTTTTATAATGAAGGAATCAGCGTAAAATGATGTATGGAACCGGGGAATGTCTAGGGGTTTTTTGTTCACATACCAATGCAAACGTTTAACTGCTATTCTACTCGGGTATTGTAATCTGCTAAAAAATGCTGAATTATTGTCTATTAACCTGAAGTAGCAATTATGAAGAAACTTCATATTTCATGTTACACACTAAATGTTCCTACTCGGTTCGGAGTTCGGAGATATATTAACATCTCTAAAAGCCTGTGCAATTAAAGTAACTCGAGAGCCATTGTAGTTTTTCTCAAGGCTTAATACTTAAACCTTTGAGACAGAAATTCCTTACGGAATGTTCTTTATTGCATGCCCCTAAATGGTAATATATCATAAACGGTGGATAAAACGAAACGTACCGATAGAGCATGTGATAAGATACGTTATTTGTATATATATAAATAATTTTAAAATGATAATTTAATGAACGTTGCAATTTATGTATATAACCGTATGTTCCTCGCTTTTAATATCTAAACAATTCGAAGAGCTGTTTATAAAAGCAATGATATTTGACTTGTTCTTTATATATTTATTGAAAGTAAAGAGTGAAAAATCAGCAGATTGTAGCAATGAGAACAAGCAAGCCAGCAAGTGGATAACAAATGGTATCCATAGACTTCCGGCAACTTTGTGTGTGTTGGAGGCGACAGAAAGATTTAAAATAAACTGGGAAGGATTAAAGAGAGTGAACTTAAAGGAAAAAAAGGTTGGGTCTCTGTCTGTATCTGTCTGAAACACGAAACTAAATACTTAAAACTGATTTTAAGTAAGATAATTTTATACCCACAGTTTTATATCAACCAACCAAGAAAACTATTCATACCCAAATGGTTAGCGAGCAATGTAAAATTAATAAAACTGTATCATTCGATAAGTTATATTTATTCAGATATAATATATGTAATATTTTTTAAACGAATAAAAAACAGGATTTTTTATATTGCACTATAGATGTATTGATAAGACAACTGCAACTTCGACACAACAAAACTTTTAATAGATATTACTACAACGACACTATACTATGAACTTTACACAATACAGAATATGTGTTCCTAATATAAGTATTTGTGTAGTAATATAAGTAACTAATTAGACGGGGGTTAAGACAGACAGCCGACAAAGGCAACGGCAACGCAATGTACTGACAACAAAGTTTAGTTCAAAGTTCTTGTGTGGTTTGAGTTTCAACACTTCACATTCAGTGTTCCATGTTTCGTGTTATAAAATATATTATTGTTATACCCAGACATTATACTTTTCACTTCGAATTATCTTGTTAAATTAATACTTATTTTAATTTATTTAATAGTCTGGCCAAAATATCATATAATTACTTGATATTTTCAATAGATATTTCAGTGCCTTTTATAACTTCTTTAAATTATACACGGTCTTTCCTCTGGGGTAAATATGTTATCACACAACACACAATTTAATTATTTAGGTCCCTTCACATGTTAATTCCTGACTGATAACAGGCCTTCCCTGTTTGAATAAAATATTTCTAATTAAATTATTTTTAATCAAAACAACCGTGTTTTGATTTAAAATAATTGGAGATTTTCATAAAATATTGTAGTAGCAAAATTAATGGGGATAATTTTTCAGATCTTTCATGGATAAAGTTTAAAAAAGTGATGTTTGTTTTTAAGTTTTCTGTGTTCATATAACACAATTTTGTTTAATAAAAATGCTTTTAAAAAAAGCAAATTAAAGCTCTACTTACAAGGTTTCTGAAAAAGTACAAAGCTAAAGAATTACATAAAATGTTAATTTAAATTATTTGTTACTTTTAATTGTAATTATAATATTCCATCTTTTGAATTAATACGTAAAAATACTTACAGTTAAATCGTGCGTTTTCATTTAATTATATACCATTGCATACATGTATGTGATTACCAAAAATAATATTGTATTGAAGCCGCCTGAACGACGAAAGGAAATAAAAGTTTTTGATTAAAAGTTAGGACATAAATATTAGTTTGACAGATTCCACTAAAAACCCTAGAGTATAGATACCTTGTACATGTTTAGGATTTATCTGGGTTTGATTTATCTATATTTTGGATAATATATGGTATAATTTATTGCTTATCTAGCTTACTATGAAAATTCGGTTTATTATGGATATTCTTTTGAGTAATCTGAACACTGTTGGTCCAGTAGTTATTAACTGTAAATTCTCAATAGATAGTCGTGGGTTTCATTCCAACAAAGATTAGGTAGGTCTAGGGTAGATGTACTTTATTTCATCATCATAAAGTAAATAATAATATTAATAATAATAATAATAATCATTTATTTCAGGACCAGCCCATATAGTGTTAGTTACAATATATTTCTTAAAAATTAGTGTTAGTATAATTACAAATTATTATTACAAATTCAATTACAATATTATTACATATGTTTAACATTTAATTTCAATCATCATTTTCACTTAAATATAAATTATAAATGTCAATATCAAACATTATTATAGAAAAAATCAATGTCAAAATAATTAAAAAAATAATAAACAATTAATAAACAATAAGAGAATAATAATAATAATAATAACAATAAAAATAAAAATAAGTCATTCTTGCCCTATTACTATACGTATCATTTTGTTTTGGATCGGACAGTCAGTACGTGAAGCAATCATCTTGAGGATGCCGTTGTTGCTGTCTCTCAATCTTCTTAAAAATGAGCCGACTTTTTACGAATTATTGCTCCATAGCTGTCCGTATGAGCTTCTGCAAACATGTGTGATGCGGAGCAATATGGAGGTAGCCGCAACAGCATCCTAAAAATGTTGTTATACTGAACACGCAGGACTCTGGCGGCCCGACAGGTATGATTCACCCATAGGCTGCTCGTGTAAAAAGATTGACAGTAGGCTTTAAATAAAGTAATTTTAACTGGAACGGAGCATCGAGCGAAACTACGGGCTATCATATTCCCTCGGACCGCCAGTGCCCTGCGCTCCCGCTCCAGATCCGCGTCATCGGTCAAATTTTGTGTCACAATGTGCCCGAGATATTTAAAACTGGTTACTCGCTGCAATTCTTCACCGTACAGTTTAATAGGTGGAACACAGACCGGCGCGGGTCCACATAATTTTCCATTGAAAAGGAGTATTTTACTTTTTTTTTGTATTATACGACAGTCCGTGTTCCTCCGCATATGAAACACATATATCTAACATCTTTCGAATAGACCCCACTGTCGGCCCCAGCAGCACCATATCATCGGCGTAGCTTATATTATTGACACAAACGTTATCAATGTGACAACCAATATGAGTGCTACTGAGTCCAGCAATGAGATCATTTATGTAAAGGTTAAATAATAAAGGAGAGGTCAGTCCACCTTGCCTCACACCGCATTCCATACCGTATGGCTCGGACAGAGCTCCATCCCATCTCACCTGGTTACGCTGACAGCGGTACCATTATTGAAACAAGAGTACTATTTCCGCCGGCACACCAGCCCCACCCAACTTGCCCCAAAGCTTATCGTACAGGACTGTGTCAAAAGCTTTTGATAAGTCCAGAAAACACGCGTAAACCGGCGTTTTCCTATCCGTGTAGTACTGTGCAGCCTGCTTAAGACATAATATGGCACTTTCCGTGGAAAGCCCTCTCCTAAAACCGAACTGGGCGTCTTGCAATTTTATATGTTTAATTAGAATATCATTAAGCAGACCGTCCAGCACCTTGGCCATTATCTTCGCAAGTGAGATGGGACGGTAGTTATTCCGATCCGATATGTCCCCTGTTCTGTTCTTTATAATGGGAACTACAATCGTTTTAGTTAATTCCTCAGGTAAGTAACCATGACTGAGGCAAAGATTATAAAACTGGGACAAGACTCGTGGCAAGTGGACCCCAGCATGCTTAAGATGCAAAGAATAGTGTTTCTTAATATATAGAATATTAAAATTAAATAAAATATATGTAGTATTGTAAATTCATGAATATAAAATAATACTCGTACTATGAAAATAAAATAGTAAAATAACACATAAAAATTAATTATTATATCTTAATATATAAAACACAAAGACAATCACTGACTCACTGACTCATTCATCGCTCTACAGCCCAAACCGTAATACCTAGAAAGCTGAAATTTGGACACAAGACTCCTGACTTATTGAATAGGTGCAATAGGTGCATAGGTAGGCGGAAATCTACAAGGAGACGTATGAATGTGAGAATGCCTTGGCTTTGAGTAGCAGCGAAATGCTGAGTTCCGATGTAGCCGATAGTGAAATTAGCATGAAAGAAGTGGAGAGCGAGATTCGAAGTCTGAAATGTGGTAAGGCTGCGGAAGCAGATGAAGATGCTGCCGAGATGACCAAATATGGTGGGTCACGCGTCTTGGACTTGTTGTGGTTTTTGTGCAATTTATGCTTGAAATCAGGGAAGGTCCCAGACGATTGGCGAGGAGCAGTGATCGTAGCTTTGTATAAAGGCAAAGGTTCACAGATAGACTGTGCAAGCTATAGGGCTATCAGTTTGATTAGCTTGGGCGGTAAAGTTTATGCCTAAATATTATCGAGAAGAATGCAGGAGAGATCTGAAAGGCTGTTGTGGGAGGCCCAAGGAGGTTTTAGACCTGGAAGAGGGGTATAGATCAGATCTTTTCCCTCCGCATGATCACGGAAAAGTTATTGGCCCTAAACCAAAGGTTTTCTGTGCTTTTTATGATTTGTAAACGGCGTTTGACAGGGTTGTGAGATAGAAATTACGGGCGATATTGCCCCGATACAATGCGACTGGACACTTGCTACAGGCTGTAAAGACTCTTTACAGAGATCACTCAGCTTGTGTGCGAGTAGGAACTGGCATATCGACCTGGTTTGTCATCCAAACGGGTGCTAAGCAAGGTTGCGCTATGTCAGCTTGGTTGTTCAATTTGTATTTGGATAGTTGTGTCCAAGGCGTGAAAGACAGTGACATGGGAGTGAAAGTAGGTGACCTTAAGGTCAATTGCTTGCTGTATGCAGATGATGCAGTGCTCATTGCATCATCAGAATGCGATTTGCAGGCATTGGTCACCACTCTGAAAAATGGCTGTGAAAATAATTATCTAAACCTGAATGCAGATAAGACGAAGGTTCTGATATTTTAAAGAAATGAAGAAAGAACAGAATGTAAGATCAACGTGAATGGTAAGATAATAGAACAAGTGAATGAAGTGGTATGTTTGGGAAGTATGTTTAGCAGAGACGGAAGATACGAAATGGATGTGGAAAGGCGTATTGCTGCCGGTAACAGAGTCAACGGTGCCCTGGTTGCATTGTTGAGACGGCAAAAGGTCAGCATAGCTGCCCGTTTGGCTGTACACAATGCGGTTTTGCTACCGATGCTGTGATACGGCAGACAAACGTAGGTAACAGAACGTGGGTATGAAGAATGTTAGAAAGATGAATGCTGTGGAGATGCGATCTCTTCGCAGAATATGCAAAGTCAGTCTAGCTGACCGAATCCGCAATGAAGAGATCCACAGAATGGCAGGTACTAGCGAAGATGTCACGGTGAGGATGAAGAAGAACGTACTCAGGCGATTTGGGTACGTCGAACGAATGAGTGATGAAAGAATGGTAAAAAAGATTTAAACAGGAAAAGTGAGTGGTAAGAGAGACAGGGTGAGGCTTCGAGTAACCTTCGAAAACACAGTGTCTATGATACTGCAGGAAGGTCACGTAAAAAACACGAGGACCCCCTGGAAGGCATGTATAAAGAGGTTGATATCTGTGGCCGAGGCGAAAGAGGTATGCAGGTACCGCAGCGTTTGGCGCTCCGTCGTCGCTGGCTATCCAGCAAGGGATATGGCTTGAAGCTGAAATAAAATAAATAAATAAAATAATAAATGATTAGAAACAAAAATGTGTCAGATTATTTCATGTGAAAAAAATGTATTTTCTATTATAAATATATTTATTTTGCCATCATGTTCAGTGGAACATATTTATTATATCTTGTATGATATGTTAATAATAGAAGGTTCTGAAAACAACTTGTATTTAAATAAAATTTAAAATTAGTAATTAAAAGTTACACTTCAATGACTCTTTAGAGTTCGACAATCGTAACTACCTTGCAAACTGGTTACAAACGGCACTGGAAAGTGTAAGCATCTACAGAAATTTACCTACCGTAGTTTTAATTAAGCGCTAATAAAAACAAACTTAAATTTATTTTCTACTTCTAATCGTATTGTATTTCTCTATTAATTAGCTCAATATTTTATATTTATAGAAATAAATATATAAATTTATGCAGCCTTTTTTTAAACAATCAATTACTTCACTATATTTTATACAAATATTTTACACAGATATTTTTAGTTATAGTATTAGCAATACTCATAGAATACATTCACCGAATACTAGATTCATTATTTATAACTCCGTATAATCCAGTTTATAGCACAGAGTACGATTTAACTTATATCATTTAAGATATTATTAATTTAGATTAACAACAAACTTTTATAAACCTGAAAAACGTATCTAATGCTCCAACTTTCTTCGTCGACGTTAAGCTGATGTTGAAATTATTGTAAAAAACGTCTTTGTGAAGTTTAGTTCGAGACTTTTGAAATAACAAGACATTTAAAAAAAATATGATCACAAATCGATCAGCAACATAAATAAAAATACTTTCAACAAGGTGTTAATTTTAATGTTTCCATTTATCTTCTACATAATGTAGGAGCTCGAAAAGTATATTTACTGGTTAATGTATAACTGTAAGTGTAATACAAGTGACAGTTACACATCGAGTCATAAAACTCCTCGAAATAAAAACGACAGAAACCTTGTTTTACGACCGCCATTTCTCTATTAAATTACTGCAAATTAGCTTGACTTTACCGTCTTTAATATGGTCTTTAATATGGCTTGAGACTGGTTATTTCATTTGTAATAAAATTTTAGGTAAAGGCATATGTTTTAATTTCTTTTTCTTTGATTTTAACGACATTTGTTTAATGGAACTCTCTTGTGCCATTCAATTTTATGTTCATGTTTATGTTTAAAATTATTTAATTTTACCTTATACTTATTTCTTGATAAATATTGATATTAAGGACGAATTCGACCAAATGGTTGGATCCAGATTATGAAGTCAGTTCATATGAAATATTTCATATTTTTATTGTGCCAATTTTTAGTCATACTGGTATTTATTGCTGTCCAAATGTTTATTTTTAACAAATTTTTGTGATATTTGGTAAATCTAGACATGCGACAAGAATATAAAAAGGAAAATGGAAACATTATCCGTCTGATACTAAGATAACTTTACACTATATAATAGTATAATTTTATTTACAAACAAAAAGTGTCTTATTATAATGTACAAATCTTGTCACTAATTACTATAATAAGTCGTCTAAAATACTAGCAAGTATGGTGTTATTGAAGAAATAAGCAAAAACCAAAAAAATCTCCGCCGCGACAGCTGTTCGCTGCCGTGACCAGGATTCGAACCTGGGTTACTACGGCCACAACGTAGGGTCCTAACCACTAGACGATCACGGCTATCGGAGCTTGTCTACGAGATCACGAAATTTCGATACTGTCTCCTCTCACTTCACATTTTTATTGCTCAAGCGCAGAGAAAGTTTATCGCGCCACGGATCAATGAGACCATAGAAAAGAATGATAGATTGATTATTTGGAGTATCATCATTTCAAATAAAATAAGAATATTGATAGGAAATATACAATGTTCAATCATAAATCGCCTGTTAGCTTTGATACAAACTTATTTCTCAAAGTTAAAGTTTTTATTAAGCCGCGTTTTTCATCATCATGATCTAATTTGCAGCTAATTATCGAAATAATACAAAGTTTAAGAACTTTAAAGTTTTTACTTGAAAGGAGAGATGTATATAAATTACCAAAAATATACCTAATACTTATATTATTATGGCTTATCGAATTGATTGCGATGGTTCTACTTGTTCGGACATTGCTCACTAAATATATTGACGTTTGTGAAACAGTGATCACAATAAAAAAAAGGCTGAGTTTTTTGTGTGGTTCTTCCCAGACTCATAGCCTTATTTTAAGTTGGAGTGTCTTTACAGAAGGGCTTATTTTGATACATACGATATAATATCAAAATAGGCCCTCCTGTCACTTCCATTTGACGTACACAAGTGATCACTGGTATGGATTCAAAGTGGAAAATATATAAATAAATAAATAAAATAAATAAATTACAACCAAATTCCTTATTTAAATAAAAAATTGTCATAAACGGCATTTTGTTTACTTCCAACAAAATCTCAACATCTTAAGAGTTATATACTTTAGACCTCTGCTCTACATTTAATAAACACAAGTTAGTAAGTTAGTATCGTGTTTCTAATTCTTAATCAATGCCTCTTATATGATTTGGATACCATCCAAATCATATAAGAGGCATTGATCAAATCAAATTTTTGTTCAAATAAAACCTTAGAAATCTTATATTTTATGAATTATTTTATTGAATTTCCTACAAATGAGTCGACGGTAGACGTAAGTGGTGGCATTATAGAAGACATTTTAATATTTTATCCACGCACAAGGAATGGGGACTAATGCAATTTACTGTATATCTGGAGAGGAAGGAAACGGATTTTGGGCATCTGGCTAACTCAATTATTTTTTAAATAAAATGGCACGTCAGAATTTACTAACCTTGCCTTTTTATCTTAATCAACTGGCGCTGTTGTTAGCCTCAAACGTTAATTTATGTAAAATAGCACTGTAATGTTTTAACACCTCATTTTTAATAGATAAAAATAAATATATATTGAAGTCGTATAGATATCGCGCTTTAAACATAATTATAATTGAAGTTACAAATCTGGTAAATTAAGAATAATTTGGCTTAATAGACTAGAGATTGAAATAATAGGGTAGTGGGCAAATAAAAACAAATATTTTCAAATGTCAGCGTTACCGTCCTTTATTATTCCGTATTTATTAGAATAACAGGGTATCCTCAGTCTAATGTACAAAATCGTTTAAGACCGGTAAAAGTAATATTTTAATAAATGAGGGCAGAGTCGGATGCAACAACTAGTATAGATGGTCATACTTATAGAATTTATGGATAACTAAAGCACAGCTCCATCTATAGGATGCAAGCAGAAAACAATTACTTCATAAAAACCAATATTCTTTAACAATGACATCAATCGCTGAAATCTTTTAAAAGTTTCACAACTGTTAATAAACATTAAGAAAAAGGTATTAATGATGTTAAATAATATTACGTTAACGTTCATAAAATAATTTGGTTGTATTAAACCATACACATTGATGACGTCACAACACATACACATTGATGACGTCTCTGAGATCATTAGATAATAAGGAGAAAATCAAATGTTTAATGCCTCTACATATTAGAGTTTTATAATTAACAAACGCATTGCATAGTAATAATAATAACTATTATTTAATATGGATTTAATTATAAGATTATAACCAAATATATTTTAACATTTGCTAAACTATAATACATCTATTTTCTCTACAACTAGATGGCGCTATGTGTGCTCTACATCGCGGTATAGAGTTGTTATTTTCTGAGATATATATAGAGTACCCTGTAAAGAGCGCCCGACCGAACTTTGTTCGTTCTGTATTGTTTGAAATTATAATTGTTTTTGAATGACTAGTGACTACTCTCTTAACAGAGAATGAGTCAATAAATTTATCCGACATTATATATGTAATAAATTGTTTAAAATTAGGGTTTACTATAATATGTAATTAATTTATTACATACAGTATATACCTATTAGAAAATAAATATGAAAAATAATATTGTTTACATTATATTTATCTATACTATTATGTATATCTTGTATATAATCCCTAACAATAAGAATCTTTAAAATCATGCATGTTTTTATAACACTAAACGACACTCGTTTACTTGTTATTGTAAATGCTATTAGCCCATGGATGGCGCTAATGTGACTATCTATTTCCTTGAAATTACTGCCAAGAAACTTATATAACTAATCATTATAATGACTTTTCTTGAAGACTAGGCAAAACAAAATGGTTTAAGATAGTTTAATGCCACGTAAGCTTTTTTAATAAACTATGTATTTTTTTTTAAAACAAAATTCATATATATTTTCCCTAAAAGGGGCCTTTCCCTAGCTACTCTAAAAATAGACCAAGTATTATATTGTATCCAGACGAAAGAGGAGGTTAAACAGTTGATAAAAATATTCCCGATTTCATTTTTAAATAACTAACTAATGATAACAAATTAAATAACTAACAGATGATAGTTATTTAATTTGTCATCTACAAACCTATAACCGTTCTTGAACTTTCAGGTTTGGATATTAGGTTCCACAGGGAAAGCATCTGAAAATTGATCATTATGTTTTGTCCTCAACCATTGTTTTATCATTTGAGTATCATGAGACTCTTATCGAGATATTTTTTCTACTGGATCTGCCCTGCCTTAGTAAGATTTCCCGGAGGAATATCAACTATATAAAATACTTATCTTTATCTCTAACAAGAGAGGTTGTTTTTATTTAGTATTAAATTGACAAATGTAGGTCCCATGAGAACAGTTTAATGGCCTGTCCTTTATATGTAACTATTACTTTTGTCTTCGATGTAAGACATATGATATTTTACGAGAAAGTCACAATTTGATATCATATTAAAATTTGATAGGAGTGAAATAATGTGTGTAGCTTCTGAACGATAATAAATAGCTCATATAATACTTGAATGTATCGAACTACTTCATAAAATTAATTATTATTATTATTATATACATAATAAAATGTAAAATTTTAACAAAATCTCCAACTACCGCTCCAATTCAACATCAGTCCAATAAAAAATGTACAAGGTTTACGACTTAATTTAAAAAAAAAATTGAAACATGATATAATTTTAGTTTTATTGTCTAATCTTCCAAAAGGTGCTACGTTGGCACGAACAGATAGAGCCCTTTATTTTTAATTTATTTAATTTATTTATTTAAATTTGATTGTATAAACCTTTATATTCCACAAAGGGCGGACTTAATGCCTATTGGCATTCTCTACCACATGGGTCTACAGTATTGATGAGAGGGTGTAGTAGGTGCACACAATAGACGTTAGTAACTAAAGAAAATAAACTTAATTAAAAATACTAGTAATAATAACAATAATTGTAGAGTATAATTGAATAATAATAATAAATAATAAAATATAATTCAATAATAATAAATAATAATAAATAATTAAATAAAATTAAATGATAATAAATAATAATAAGATTAAATAAATTTAAATAAAAATATATCATAATAATTATGAAAATAATATAGTAGAAATAAATACATTACTTTAGGAGTTTATATAAGTTTATACATACGAAGTGTGTTGTATCAGAAGATATTGTCGGAGCTGTCGCTTGAATGACAACTTTGTTGGGGATTTTCTGATATCAAAAGGCAAGGTGTTTCAGAGTAATATAGCCTGAACGGTTAAAGAGTTATGAAGAAATGCGATTCTGGGCGGTGGAATAAAAACCCTAGAATTAGTAGATGAGTGTAGCACTCTGTCGTGTGTTGAGCAGAGCAACTGAAAGTTTACCAATAAATAAGAAGGATAAGATAAGAAGGAGAAGTTGAATTATTAAGAATAGAATATATCGTGGAAAGTATTCTGGAGTTTTGGAGCCTTTGTCGAATAGGAAGCCAGTTAAGAACGATATTGAGAGATATGATCATACTTTCTTAGACCGAAAATGTATCTGATACAGTTGTTAAGAAGGCGCTCCAGTTTATTAAGAAGCTCTTCAGTTAGGTCTGAGTAACAAACATCTGCATAATCAATGATGGGCATAATCAACGTCTGCACTAACATGACCTTAGTCTTTAATGGCAAGAAGTGTTTAAGTCAGTACAGAGATTGCAGGGTGCCGGTATCTTTTCGACTAACTTCAGAGATTTGCTTACGCCAGCTAAGAGTTGAGTCTATATAAAGGCCGAGATTCTTAACAGTATTGCTCAATGGGATAACAGTTCCATTGTAGGTAATAGGAGGAAGATTGGTACTATTAATCCTGGCCAGCAATTTCGAACTGCCAATCAATATTGCCTGGCATTTAGCTGGATTAACTGAAATACCGTATTCCGACCAGTTACTAACAGCTCTCAGATTTAAGTTGAGTTTTAAGAATGCATTATAGACATTTTCTATTTTGGTATGAACATAAAGTTGCAAGTCGTCGACATACAGATGGTACGAACAGTGTAGTGAAGAGCTAATGGAATTTATAAATAAAGAAAACATTATCGGGGAAAGTATACCGCCTTGCGGTACGCCAGTTTTTAGGTTCGCCCATTCCGAAACTTTGTTCCCGAGTCGTACCGATTGCTGACGTCCGCGAAGATAAGATGAGAACCATTTTAACGTTGGTGGAGAGAAGCAGTGAGATGAAAGTATGGATAAAAGGATATCGTGATCTACCGTGTTAAAAGCATTCGAAAAGTCTACGAGCACCATCACAGTAGGTTATGCGTAGATAGAAATGAGGAAAGTTGCTTGTGTAGACAGGCCTCTTAAACTTTGGAAAGAAAAGGTAGGATAGATATGGGACGATATTGACTAGAATTACTAGGATTGGATACTTTTGGTACCGGTCGCACAATTGCCATTTTCTAGACATTTGGACAGTCACCTGAAGCCTAAGAAAAATTAACAATATGTGTTATTACTGGAAGGACATAATCTAAAACTTTTATAAACATTATTCTACTGACTTCATCACAACCAATAGCCTTTGAGGCAATTGCTATCATAGTTTTTCTTACCTCTTCCAAGTTTACAGTGGTGAAATTAAAGTCTGGTATGTTCAGTGAAGGCATTGAGGCAAAAGAAATGACTGTAGAGGATAGTATTATCGGGTCTATTATATAATTTTTCCTCCATACCTTATGGAGGTGGTAGAGCCTAGTTTCAGGTGGTAGAGCCTAGCTGTAGTTATCCGACTGCAGCTCGTATTGGGCTGGCTCGACCGGGGAAGGACCACCCTCTCACAGGAGACCGACGCGTAACCAAATTCATTTGGTTATGTTCTATCGGTGAGTGAGAGAATCCGGAAGCCCAACCCCCCCCCCCCTCCCCCCCACCCGCGCCAAACATGAAAGCGATGCCTAGAAGAAAAATACTCCAGGAGGGTACCGGCTTATATGAAGCCGGGAACCCCCTCCCTGAGCAAAATCGGGGAAATAATTCTCGGATTTTGCTCGGGCTGCCCGTCGTATCTGGGGCGGGCAAAGTATCGCCTTTTGTGTTTTTTGAAGGCAATCCGGGGACGTCATTCCAACTTGAACGCCGTCCACTACCATCTAGAGACGGCGCAGCCGGCCTTGTTGTTTCTGACGGAGACGCAGATATCTCAACCTAGCGACACAGCGTACCTGTCATACCCCGGGTATAAACTAGAACACCATTTTATACCAAACTCCGGGGTATCTGTGTTCGTAAGGGAGGATATCTGCTACCGTCGCCTTCAGGTTTTTAAAGGTCGGGACCTGTCTGTACTCTGGCTGCGCGTGGACTTGGACGACCATGTCAGAGTCTACGCGTGCCTCTACAGGTCCCATAGTGGTAATGCAGAAACGGATCAACTCTTGGGCCATGTTCAGGCGAAGATTGACGATCTGCTTTCACAGACTCCCTCCGCTGAAGTCGTAGTCCTTGGGGACTTCAATGCGCACCATGCCGATTGGTTAGGGTCACGTGCCACCGACTACGCGGGGCGATCTGTGTTTGACTTTGCTCTGGCAAATGGTCTGTCCCAATTGGTCAAGACGCACACTCGTCTACCAGACGTGGACAGCCATATGCCCTCTTTGTTAGATCTTCTGCTGACTACACATCCCGGAAAGTACCAGGTCACTGTCGAGGCTCCGATAGGGTCCTCTGATCATTGTCTGGTACGGAGCGTAGTGCCCATTCAACGTTCGGGTCGCACAACTCCTGCCACTCGACGCGTTTGGAACTACAAGTCAGCGGATTGGGATGGAATGCGGTCCTTTTTTGCATCCTACCCATGGGGGCCGATTTGTTTCCCTTCCGATGATCCTAGTGGCTGCGCTGCGGCTGTAGCTGATGTGATACTACAGGGCATTGAACTATTTGTACCAAGCTCTGTGGTACCACTTGGAGGCAGATCGCGGCCTTGGTTTGATGCGTCTGTCAGGGCTGCAGCAGCTTACAAACGGCAGGCTTATCAAGCTTGGGCCAATGCGTTAGTCACTAAGGATCCGAACTCTAGAGTTCTGAAGAGGAAATATAATCGTGCCTCCAGATTCTTCAAACGGCAAATCGCTAGAGCAAAGTTTAAGCATGTCGTCAAAATTGGGGATCAGCTGGCAAAGTACACGCCTGGCACGCGCATATTCTGGGCGCTTTCAACTTTCAAAGGCCACTCTGGGCAACTTTAGCCAGCCGTCCCTACCGCCGTTGCACACACACAGTGGCTCGACGGGAACTTCCTAAAAGATCAGTATTTAGATCACCCATGATCATGACATATGTGTATTCAGACCCAATTGATTCAAATAATGTTTCTAAGGAGGTAAAATAATCAATGGAAGGGGGATAATACACTACTCCAAGAATCATCCTTATACCTTTGACATCAATTTCCAAAAACAAAAATTCAGCAGAGGCAGAATAAGAAGAGGGCGAGGACATTATAATTTTGTAATATATATTATCGCGTAGGTATATGGCAACACCTTCACCACTTTACCGATACGATTATTTCTAATAAGAGTGAACCCCGATAACGCATATAAAGAAGTAGGTAAAGAAGGTTTTAATCAACTTTCTGAAATAAGAATAGCATGAATGTTGTTAATAATCAATTCACATCAATCAATCAATTAAAAGTGGTTAGGCACACTTTGAGCATTAATATGGCATACATTAAAATTATTTTTAGAATTATTAAAAATCTCAGGAAAGTCTTGAATTATTATATTGCTATTATTTTCTTCGCAGGAGACTAAGGATGACTCAGAATCAATCGCAGAGTAATATGTTTCACCATCTGACAGTGAATAAAAAAAATGTAAATATTAAATTCTAGTATTTAACTAAATAATAAATTATATTAAATATAGTAATTGTTCTACAAAGAATATAAATATATATATATATTAAATAAAATCAGGTATTCAAATCAAATCCAAATTATCACATTTTTTGCACCACCCCATGAGTCTTGTTCACAAATCTTAACAATTATAGTAATTATTTAAAACAATAAAAAGTACTAAAAGAAAAAAAGTAGCAAAAAAAAAGAGATACAGAAACTACGGATGTATCGAGTAATACTCGATTCATCCTCAATTAATAAATTAGCCTCATTGCCAGACAAAACAAATTTATAAAAAAAAGAAAAACAACAAAGACAACGTCCTGACGTTGCTCATTAATGCGACTAAAATGACAGCTGACTTCAGTTCTGTCACAAACAACAACTATTTCTTATGGCACTAACAAGTTATTTACTAAAATAATATCAATACCTACGTGGACTGTTAATTATATAATTGTAAAACGGTGTACAGTAAATAAAAAATAAAATACCTTATTTCCACTACTAAGAAGTGATAGCGGAAAAGATAGATAACAAAACAGCATTAATTTATCTTTTTACCCGGCACTCTTCGTGCACGTTTTGTATCTTCACTGGAAAAGAAAACTATTTGCTTCAGATTCGATTCCCAGGATGGCTCGGTCCGATAACAAAGCTCTGACTACCTCCAGCAGCAGGAGTTGGGTATTTTAAGAAAATAGCATCCAGACTCTCTTCAGTTGTAATCCGTTCACGCCCGTCGGTAACGCTAATGTACACTACTCTATCATGCGTCCATACATTCCGCATTCCAAAGTGTCTTCATGCCTCAATGTGGATGGACTGACGTGTTTTAGTGAGGTTTTCAGATATTATCAAATCAGATCCCCTCAGTTTGGACTTAGACTTCCACACTGTAGTTTTAGTGATATGATTACGAAAGTGCACAAGAATTAGACGAGCTCTCACATCACTGTGGACCAAGCCGGTGATATCTCTTGAGGTCCAAGTCAGTGATATGCGGAAGTAACATAGTATTGTTGATGATATCCAAAATTATCGCCTTCTCATCTCGGCCGGAATGAATAGGGACACCATTAAATAAAATGATTTTTTGTCGTTGACGCATGTCCATTGCATCAATCACTTTTGAACACTCCTGGACCTGCTGCCGCAAGACTGTGACCATCCCAACCACGACCTCTTTAAACATGTGAAACTCTTCTCAAAATCTTCCATTTTCTGAAGCCAACTTTTTTCTAACTCCTTAATGGTATTCATTTCAGGAATATTAGCCATTGTATTTTATAAACAAACTAGTGAATAAAAAATATTAGGTCTTGAGTAGGCAACTTGAAACCGGTGATAACGGATGGTGCAGGTATGTTGCCTTTATTGCATGGGCGAAGTTTATTTATATATTATGATCTTGACTTGTCTAATTTTGAATTAATATAAATATTATGTAAATGGATCACTTATTTTAATAATAAAAGAAAATTAAATATCGGATAAAATGAACAGCTGTTTACTTTTTGAACACGAAATCTTTTCAAACTTTCTTTAATTTATATTTTATACGAATAGACTATAATTTAAATACAGATTTAGTGATACCCGCTGCTACAGTGAAACTATATGAATTGTAGAGCATATTTCATACAGTTTTAACAATACATTTAAAACAATTACATAGAGTGTAGACTTTAATATTACATAAAGGAGTTTTAAATGAATGGAAGCTTTTATACTTGGAGCTATCTTTTAGTATTACTCGTACTTTTTTTGTTTGCACGAACTTTTATCTATCCTTTATGAGGAAAGTTACAGAGCTAAGTAATGACACCTTTTATTTCTATATCTAAAATTAAAATGTATCATAGTATAAAGTGTTATTATGTTAATAAGTTTACAATGAATCTATTTTTTTTAATTTGATTACAATTTATTTTAGGAACAAAATCTGGTTGTTTATCAAACTGTTGAACGTTTGATTTGTATAATTTAGTTATAAATTACAACACAGAAGTTCATGTATTTCTTTTGAGTATTATTAATTCGAAATATATTAATCGCTGTTTGTTGAAACTTATGACGAACAATAGTCCCTTTCGTTTTACGCGCGTGCAATTTCCATTCACCAAGTGCTTTCCCATGACTATGAATAAATCACAAGGACACATGCGCTGCAGATGCGGGAGAGAATCTCATCACAAGTTGCTGCACTCAAGATCAGCTGGAAGTAGCTAAAGCAAGGGTGGGCGATCTTAAAAATATAATTATATACTAGGAACAAAATGATATAATGTTGTATACAATGAATAAAGTTTTATTTTAGAAGTAGTGGCAATTAGTTGTGTGGTTTTATGTATTATAAAAATTAATTAGCGGAATAATTAAAATAAAACTTACGTGGTCTTTCTGTTTATATTGTTATGTAATTACTGGGTTATAAAAATATCTAAGGTATAATTCATTGTTCAAGTAAATATATTCGCGAGCACACCGAGTAATAAATAAAACAGTCTTTTAACTCCACTTCATAAATATTTTCTATTATTCACTTTACGGCCAACATGTAAACCTCATTTGATCAGATCATATACTCTTTAATACATAGCCTTAGACAATATCATTGAAACTGTTTTCAAAATAGAGTTAACAAGTTATGTTTTCACTGTATAACAATAATAAGGATACATAATTCTATAAATGGTTTAAAAAAAATAATTATAGACCTATGTGTATAACTAGAAGAATTGGCAAAACAGTCTATAAAATAATAAAATGTAACACTGTAACTTTTCTATTTTTGTATTTCTGACAATAAACAAAAATACAAATAAATTGAATGATCAGTGACTGATATTTTACATTTATTCTTTATCCGTAAACCTTTCTATTATACTTACTTACTTACTATATACATATTAATACACTACGATTTCAAAATAGAGAAGCAGTATTAAATAATTTAAACCACTTGGAGAGTGAATAAAACACGTTAGCGACCTCACTCTCTGTACACATGTCTGTACTGTTGTAGCTCACAATGAGCGGGAAAACAAATTGTCTCTTAACACTCACTTGGTATTCCGGTAAAAGTCATTTAAATTCGTGTCTTTTTGAGATGATTAAAGAATGATTTTGTGCTAAATAGATATTATTATTGAAATTAAAAACTTCTCGATGTATCCTCACAATGTATTCAAGAAACTTAACTTTCGTTTTCTTCAAGACTATATAGTATGTCGTGATTCCCATATACTTAGGTTTTCTAACACCAAAATTATTTCTTTAATCAATCTAATCCTTCCCTGACATGAGAGGCGAGTGGTGTGATTGATCAGATGCCATTAGTACAGTTAAGACTCTGGATTCCGTTGAGATAGTACATTTAAAAAGTATACGTGTAAAAACTGACTTTAAATATTTATTTTAAATATAATTTTCGAATTTCATTGTTTGCTCATTTAATATTTTGGTATCTAGTAATAACTATATTATATTTCAATCACAAGTCGGATTTTAATAAAAATCAATTGTTTTTTTATTACCATTTATAATTTCGTCAAAGTTCGTTCGTTCGGGAAATACCCTGGGTATTAGCATCTTCACGGGTTTTTTATTGAAAGTGTAAACATAAATATATTCAATTCAATAAAATGATAAAAATATTTTTTATTATTTGATGTATTTTGTTTTAAAGAATACTTTATTTTTAACGCCTTAATTTCAAAGCTCCGAACAATAATTCTTAAAACATATATCCACTCGTGTGGAGTGGATAAATTTTATTTGAAAAATTAATTTTTTCATATTAAATATTTAAGGTACTTTTTTCCATAAAAGAGCGGAGGATAAATGTGAATCTTATGAAATATTGCTTATTAAAATATTATTTAGCCAATGTTTAACAACCATACAATAAAGGAATGATATTGCTTAATATATTATGTAATTAAATCGGTGGCAGAGGCTTATGTTTTTATAATACTTTGATTACAATGTACATACTGAAATATAAGTTTTATGTAACATCTTACTTATACAAGATAATAAATATTCTTTTTACAACATCTGATATGTTGTAAAAAGAATATTTATATAAAATATGTTGTTTAGAAATATATGAACATAATTATAAGATATATATAACATGAACATGAAAGAACATACTAAATGAATTCCGTCTCAAAGGGTTGAGTTACTCTCAAGTTGCAATTACGGCGGCTCTTCAGTTACTTTAATTACAGACTCTCAGATATGTCGTACAGTTGAAACTTCTTTTTCATTTGTAATTGATTATTCACAGTAGTACATTAGAAGAAAAACATGATATTTTTTACAAATTGTATAAACGCAAATACCTTACTATTTAACCTACTTCAGGTTATCATTTCAAGAAAGGTGACCGTATTTAACACATTATTTGTATATACATTATTTAAGATAATGTTATGCAAAAAAAATAATCTACAATCTTGTGACGTTTAATGTGAAAGTGAATTTGATCGAAGCAAATAACAATAACAGTAATCAAGGTGCGAATCTTGGTCGCGGTAGCCAAGAACTATCGCGACGGAGTTTCTCCTCTTTACATCTACAACTAGAAAAATAAAAAGAAAAATAAACAAAAATTGTATAAATTTTTCATACAAGTGTTTGATACGCAGACAGTTATGGACAGCTGACAACCTTGCGTAGAAGAGTTCTATGAAATAGCGATGGAGGGTGTAATTAATGTCCTTATACAATTAACGACATTGTATTTAATTTTTTTCTAACTTTCAAGAGATGTGATTCCAAATCAAACATGTAATATTTCGATTGCCAAAGTTAATTAATCTAAGATAATTAAACGATCTGAAATTATTCCATAACCAAGATATAAATATAATTATTGCTGCTATAAAACAATTCGAAAACTTTTCTAAAACAGATCTGATATTCCGTAGCCGCAGTAAAGAGAATGCAGAGTATCTCACAACACTTGTTTCCTTCAAGCATCTATATATTTATGCTTCCATCAGTTCTTCTGTACGGTATACAATAAAATTGATGAAAGAATAAAAATATAATCGTAAATAAGATTAAAAAGTCAATGAACAGCGTCACAATGACTTAAGTTCCCTTATTAAGGTATTGTTTGATACAATGTTCAACAAAACTATCTTATTCGTCATATGATTATTGATAAATGTTTGAGTAAATCGTTAGTTGCATTTTTGTGGATTAGTTATCAACTTAAACTCGAAAAGGGGTTACAAGTTTGTAATATTATTCGTATACTTACAAGAACAATAATAAGTTACATCCACTCTCTGATTCTGTAAAGAACCAATAGCGATTTTATAAAAAAGCTACCTTCTAATTAGCATTTTTAAAATCTGACTACTGACTGGCTAACTCCGGACATTTGTGCGTTTAATCAAAAAATAAACACTTTTCAGTTTATTACATTAATATATATTTAATTAAAAACATAAACATTTAATAATTCCTTAATTAGTATGAAAAACAAAATTGTTGTTTTTATTTAATTAACATAACGGCTTCACAAATTACAGTCAAATTGGATATCGAGAGTAATAAGAGCCAGATGCTACGTCGCGCTGATGACGTCACACGGTATTACATTACTCATAAAACAGTATTACTCTGTTTAAATACATCATATTCGTCTATACTGATATTATAAAGTAAAAATTAGTTAGTTAGTTTATGACGAAAGCTACATTAGCGAGTATTAACCTAGTATTTTTATCCTGAGATTCCCACGGGATCGGCATAGTAATACAAACATTACTTGGGACTAGTTATCAGTAATATTAAACCACAAGATAGATGACGAAGTCGTTAGCAACAGATATTGCTTAAGAAAATACCTAAAAATAAAGTTGATATTACGTAAAACATATTAAATGCTTCTATTATTCAGTTACATTATACCGAGAGTTTTAATTTACTAAGAAATTTACTGCGGTGTAAATACGGTAATCAAGTTTTTTACCTCGATACAAGGTGTGAGAGTGGTGATAATAATTAGTTAGATAGTAATTCAATTGCCCAAATTGTTTGAATCCAACTACATCCAGGAAGCGTCATTGTCTTTCTTCCTAAAATGTTTTACAATAAAATAAATAATGTCTACTAAAACATGATGAAAAAATATTCTATTTTGAATTCTTATTTAATTAAATTGACTTTATTATTAAATAAATTACATTTCCTATATCAATTAATATATTAAATTCGGTGACACACATTTCTTTTGTTTCGGGGAATCGTACCAAAACCTATTTATCTTCCAACCTTTAACAACCGGGTTCAATTTATGGAGCAAACAATGTTAAAGCGAGTTTATTTCCAAAGCGTTTTGTTCCAACCCCCTGAACTAATTATATTTTTAACAAGCCTGTATTTTTATGTTGTTTATTATATATTAAATATGAACCAGCAGACAATTAAAAACATTTGCTGTGTTCTGTCAAATTCTTTAGCATGATTAAAAAATTTTGAATATATTTTAAACAACCTACATTTTTAAAGGGTCTGTCTGTGTATTCTGTCATTGACACATTACCTTGTGAATTAGCTTGCACTTTTGTAAAATATAAATATACAATAATATATAATATATTTTTAAAACCTGAAGGTTTTAAAAAAGATTTGGAGGATTAAATTGTACAATTGTATTAGTTTTGTGTTTAGTACATTATCGTCTAGTACCAATAGTAACAAGGATAACTACGGTCTTTTCCTTTGAGCAGTGATGTACATTGTTTTGGAAAAAATGCGCCAACCCTTTTTTACCAGATAAAACGTGTTCTTTTTAACATTCACTGTATGTGATATAAATAAGTAATCTCTTTTACTTCCTTTCATTTTTTACGTCTAACCAACCTTTAGGTAAATCCCTAGCTCTCTGCCAAAATCTAATTTATATAATGCACTAAGCACATGATATAAATAGCATAGATCAGAGGTATTCAATTATTTTACCACCGCATTTAATTTGTTTCACCAAAAGCAGCGGTTGCTTTCAATAACGTCGATTGCCACCTCATTGATGGTGTTGTATACATAGATACATACCTAATGAATTATACATCAACCGAATGTATGTTTTTTTATTATTTTCTTATAGTAAATTTTTATAATTGAAAATTAAATTAGGTTTTGTTATAATAACAAGTATCTTTAAGTGTTAGCAATTTAATTGGAATAAATAAAAGCTGTAGAGACTCACAATTAGAGTAGAAAAGTTGAAGTGGTTAATTTTGATTATTAATATGAGTGAGGCAAGGGCCCTGTGACGTGATATTGAGACGATAGAAGTAACCATTGATTTTCAATGGGACACCCTAAAAATGGTGGCGTTCTCTCTGCCGCCAGTAATAATCGACATAAAGGAGTTAAGTGAAAGGAAAACCATAAAAATTATGTAATAATATTGAGTTCATTGTAGTATAGTAACAAAATTTCCAGTTTACCTTTCCAATAGAAAAGTTGCTAAGCTTCTCAAAACTGTTTAAGATAAAATAGATAGAACCGATGGGGATTCTTCTTTTCATTTTGTAAACTCAAAATTCTTTTTATTTCGTAAACCTAATAACCTTAATATTTTGACTAACTTTAAAAAATCAATTGCAATAATCACAACAACTACTAAAGATGACCACAATTGTGTCAGGAGTCCAAATTGCATTCTGGGATTTCAGATCCTTATAAAAGAATCATCAAGAATTCATGTATAAATTCCACTATAACATTATGAAGGTATTATGTAAAGTGGATACAAATTTCGTGACCAAGCATCATGTCATAACAAGCTCATTCAATATTGTAATTTATTAGAAGATATGAGCTCGAACCTGCAGTGCGGTACACTGCATACATTGAGCGATAAGACTGTCGAACACAACCAACCAACAATACACATTTCATAATATCATTAATTGAAAAAATGGGATTTTATCTTATACACGCCTTGTATGCCTTTAAAGTAATACACTCCAGGGACACAGTAACTAGCAAAAATATCTACAAACTTGTTACAATAATAAAACACATATTCCAATTGATCTTTAATTACATATCCAAGTCGTAAGTCTGCGAGCATTGCTATATAATACTCGTCGCTGCAGCTCCACGCTTCAACAGCGCTCTTAATAAGTATTGTAAATAAATCAACATGGCTTGTTTTCATTAGGGTATTCGATTATTTCATGAGAAACGTCAATAACATTTATTTATTACATATTCATAGCTGTTTATTCGAATCGCACGTTGAGTAATTTTAGTAGTTCGCTCTACTGGCATAATACGTCAATATATCTGTGGACTAGTAGACCAAAACTTTTTAAAGTAAAATGCAAAAAAAAAAACAATGAATTGTTTATAAAGATAATATAAATTACTAAACGGCAAAATATTTTTGCCGATTATTTTTTAGAATCATTTACTAGGCACAAAACAGATTTAACAATTTGTACACTTATTTAAATAACATATTTAGAATGGGATCGTGTGTTAGCTCAGGGCTTGTCTTTAATGTTGAAAATGTGTTTTTTCTCTCTGCAGAAATAGGTAGACGGAGGAGGTTCACAGTTTAGCTCGATGTTAATAAGTTTTAAACTCCGAAAGCCTGGAAACAAATACGGATTTGCGGGAGCGTTATTTTGCAACGTGTTGCAACAAGCAAACAGGGATAATAAAATTAACCATTGGGACACAAACTAAGACTCAGTAATTCAAAATACACACCTATATTAAGTGTGTATTTTGAATTCTATAATTCAAATAATTTATTAATATATACTTTGTTTTTCGCTCTCACAAATTCTTTAAGATTATTTTTAGTATTTCATTGAATTATAATAATTGTGAATATTTACAATAACAAACTCTCTCTGGAATGCAACGAATTAATCTTTACATCATTTACACATTCTATAAGACTTTATTACAGTTGGGGATAAATGTAACATTATACAAGTCTATACATGCTGATTGTTATTTGTTTCAGAAATATTACTTTGTGAAATGTAAAAATAATTGGTGTTAAATTATATATAAAGTACTCACATATGTAATGTAACATAAATACAGCCAAAAAGTTTACTTTTACGAAAATAACTGACTCTCAGAATATATCAGGATTCATTAGTGACTAACTGACTTGATTGCAAACCAAGTAATATTTTTGAAAGCTAAATTTTTGAATACGTAACGATAATTATATTTAAAAGAAAGAAAAGATATACTACATTTTAGGGAATTACAACAGAATGCTGTTTTGATAATTAATGTTAAAAATGTTATGTAATCATTTAACAATTAGTCCAACTTGAACTCTTCAATACATCTTTAATACTATATTATACGCTCTTGTGTTTGTTCAACTCGGCGAATACTTCTTAATTAAGCTATTATAATATATAATGTTATCATATAATTCTAATTTATGAAAACGGTATTCATAAGATAAATGAAGTATTTTCGTAATACAGTCTGAAAATATATTTTATTATAATTAACATAAGCATACAAACCGGACATATACGAGTATGTACCTCCCGGTGATTTCAGACATTCTCAATTAGGAAAAAAGTGTATCCGTTAAATGTACCCAGACTGTTGAGATAGAAAATAAGAAAAAAAACAAACCTTAAAAAGAACAAACACAAAATTATAACTAATTAACTAACAGCGTTAAAGTCATAATTATAAAGACTTACAATTTTACAAGTCGGTAACACGGAGCCATAGAGTTATACTCGGGTAGTCTGTTTAGGATAATGACCATAGTATTATAAATACAGATTATTTAGATCTAGATTCTATTTGGTATTATGTACTTTAACAACTTATTCAACCTGCGTGTTTATTGCATTTACAGACGTAATTGAATTAAACGATAAGACGTAAAGATGACCGTTCAGTTAAATATAGTTTGTTATTGCGTCATATAAATAGAGCCTTCTTTAGTATATATATGAAACCCAACACCATTAAAACAACTATAATTATTTTAAAGTCAAATCTGTGCTGGAGTGAAGACAGGTTCACAAAGTTATTTCATTTTTTCATAATTTATTAAAACTTATAAAATGTTAATAAAAATACTAAAAATATATTTTTAGGTTTTTTATAATTTGAATCTTAAATAAATAACTCAAATTTGACAGTTCATTATTATTATATCTGTTAGTACGTTTTTGTACTAAAATCTTCTATTATTTCTTTCTATTATTTACATTATTTGCGATTTGTCATTATACTATTAACTACATGTATATGCACTGTCTGGTATAAAACTCATTTCTCTAAAGAACACTTAACACTGTAACCAATAACAAATATAGTAATTCGTGCGTTATAGTGAGAAATGAGTTTATTATTGTACATTTCATGATTTTGGATCCTGAATATATATATATATATATATATATATATATATATATATATATATATATATATATATATATATATATATATATATATATATATATATATATATATATATATATATATATATATATATATATATATATATATATAGCTGGAACATTTTGTTATGTTGAAGTGTGATTAAGATATTGTGTGTTTGATCGATTGTCCACTGCCCTGAGAATGATAAGGGTCACAATGAGTGATAAGTAACTCTTATTATTATGTTATAGTATTCATATAACCAAACCATGAAAATAAATCTCTCTTAAGTTATCACGTGAAATATTTTTATGTACCTAACTGAAGTAGGTGTAATCTGAAGTCACTGTTTATTGCAGGTATTATAATCAATAAGAATGTAAAAAAGTAATTGCTTTACAAGAACCATCTCCCTGTTAAGCTCGTAGTCAATTTTGCAAATCCCGTAAATCGTATTGCTTTTAAAGTTCATGTCAAAAAGACAGACATAAAAAAAGGTTTAAAGAACTTTATTCTCATAAAAACATTAAGTTTACTTAAAATGAGATACAATAAATTTTCTAAAAACAAGAAGAGCGGCAATTCAAACATTTGTAAACATTATAACAACTTTATAAACTTATTTAACAACCTTGATTAGATTTTTATACACATTCCTTTTATTTAACTTTAAATACACTCATGCTCTTCTCACTTTTAACATCATTCGGTAAGTTATTATATAGTTGCACTCCCTCAAACAGTATCGTTTTCTTACCACACTTAGCGCGTACACCTGTTAGCATAAGTTTATCTTCATTTCTCAAATTATATTTAGTTATTTTTTTGTCAATTTTAATGTTAGAGTGTATAGATTTGGTGATAATGTTTTTTTTCAGTATGTAGGTGTAATAGGTGTATAGTTGAAGTGAGATAAGGGTTCTGGAATAGCACTTTAATAACTTTCTTTTGTATTCTTTGTAAGGTTATTAAGTTTGTGTTAGCGGGAGATCCCCATACTTCTATTAAATATTCAATTTTTGATTTAACTAAGCTGTTATATATTATCATACGTACTTTCTTGGGAATGCAGTTTGAGACCTTTCTTAACCTTTAACTATGGACGTCATTTTTTTGTTACACTACCATGGACGCGCGGTCTCTCGGACCGCTATGTTCTGAAGTCCAAATATTACGTAAATACTAATTTTATTTGTATACTTTTGTATTTATTGTTTTTTAGGTATATTAAAATTAATAATTTTGAGACTTTTAATCAATCTTTCTTTATTTGTAAATAAAATAAAGCATACTAACAATTAAAGGCACTTTTTGGCATATATTTACTAGAGATCAATTTTAGGACGGAAAACTTGAATGAATTAAACTTTTTAGAAAAAATAACAATCAAAACTATTAATCTAAAGTTTAACCTAATATAAAAACGAATAAAAGTCTTCTCAAATTAAAATACAAAATTTTTGACATTGGTCCAATTGTTTAAAATTATTGGCAGTTCTTGGACAAGGGTGATGAACACTGTAAACATATGACCTCCCTACAACTTATACAAGTGTAATTGGACTTTCTCTTTAGTTTTGTGGACAAAGACGACATGTTTTTCGCTTTAATGAATTAATTTCCTGGCTATGGGGTTCATCTAGGAGCGTATCTGCCCCTAAAACTCGCCTCATTGTCATTTTCAATTCGTTTGATATATTTGGTTTTATTGCTTGTCTTTGCATATGCGGAACGACTAAAGATGTTTCAATTTTTTTGCTCTGATGCTCATTGTGTAGTACATGAGCATTTATACCACACAAGTCAAGAATGCGATATAAAATGACCATAGGCCATCTTCTCGTTCGTCGACTACTTGAGTAAATGGAACCCTTCTTGTCAGTTTCGTCTACTCCTCCTTTAGTGGATTGTAGAATTGTATAATCTCGGGTTTATTTGTAATGCTATCTATATTGTTATTATGATGCATCGAGAAAATGAAAAGTACAGCTTTATTCGATTTTGGGAAGTGTAAACATAAAGTTTTGTCTTTCGTGAAGCCAAATAAAGTTGAACCGACTTCTCGAAACTTGTCCGGCTGAAATTGTAGTGGAATCTCCCTCTTATTTTTAAAAGTTCCAACGTATGTAAGTTTTCTCTTAGACAACTCATCCTAATCATCATAAATAAATCATAATAATTAGGTCGCCGTCCTTGAAGTTCTAAAAGGGGCACGTTATCACCTGAGCTATCAATATTGGGACTGATACGTCTTATAATATTACTGGCTATACTAGGGACATCGGTATTTCCTTGGAAGTCTTCAAGTTCACTTATATGATTCTGGATAAAATCATTTTCAGATATCAAGCAATTCTCAATAGTTTCTTCGTTATCAGACTTATCCGACTCTAAAAGTAAATCATATACTTCTTTTTCAAAAGAAGGGTTCTCAACTCGCCATATTTTACTCGCACGCTGTTCGAGCTGTGATGTTGACGTTCTTTTTGATGTGGATGCACGTTGATCAATATTCATTGACATTTTGATTGGAAATAACCTAAAACAATCAAATTAAACAAAATCACCGTTTATATTATTTACGCAGGAAACGTGGACGTGCGGTCCGACAGACCGCAGTTAAAGTATAAAGTAAAATAACTCACCTAATTTTTGGCCGCCGACACAACCTCTCATCTCAACACACGTTTCGGCACTAAAACTAAAGCTACTGAGCGCATTAAACGCGGGGAGCAAGGGAAAAGGGATAAACACAAAAATTACAAACTGCAAGCGGTCTGTGAGACCGCGCGTCCACAGTTAAAGGTTAATGCACACAGTATAGGTAATAATTTGTTTCTAACGTGTTCTATGTGATGTTACCGTCAGTTTATCGTCCATCCACAAAACTAGGTATTTCTCTTTTGTTGAGCGTTGTATGATTTTATCATTAACTGTTATTATTATTTAGCTTCACGCCATATCCCTTGCGGGGTAGCCAGAGACGACGGAGCGCCAAACGCTACGGTCCCTGCATACCTCTTTCGCCTCGGCCACAGACATCAACCTCTTCATATATGTCCTCCGGGGGGTCCTCATGCTTTTAACGTGACCTTCCTCCAGTATCATAGATACAGTGTTTGCGAAGGTTACTCGAGGCCTCCCCCTTTCTCTCTTACACACACTTTTCCTGTATAAATCTTTTTTACCATTCTTTCATCACTCATTCGGTCGCCGTGCCCAAACCACCTGAGCACGTTCTTCTTCATTCTCACTGTAACATCTTCACTAGTACCTGCCATTCTATGGATCTCTTCATTGCGGATTTGGTCAGCTAGCCTGACTCCGCATATTCTGCGAAGAGAACGCATCTCCACAGCATTCATCTTTCTTACATTCTTCTTTTGTGTTACCCACATTTGGCTGCCGTATAACAGCGTCGGTAGCAAAACCACATTGTGTACAGCCAAACGTGCACCTATGCTGACGCTTCGCCGTCTCAACAATGCAGCCAGGGCATCGTTGACTCTGTTACCGGCAGTAATACGCCTTTCCTCATCCATTTCGTATCTTCCGTCTCTGCTAAACATACTTCCCAAATATACCACTTCATTCACTTGTTCTATCATCTTACCATTCACGTTGATCTTACATTCTGTTCTTTCTTCATTTCTTTCAAATATCAGAACCTTCGTCTTATCTGCATTCAGGTTTAGACCATTATTTTCACACCCATCTTTTCCCTCCGCATGATCTCGGAAAACTTTTTGGCCCTAAACCAAAAGGTTTTCTGTGCTTTTGTGGATTTGGAAAAGGCGTTTGACAGGGTTGTGAGGAAGAAATTATGGGAGATACTGCCCCGATACAATGTGAGCGGACCCTTGCTACAGGCTATAAAGTCTCTTTACAGAAATCACTCAGCCTGTATGCGAGTAGGAGCTGACATGTCGCCCTGGTTTGACATCCAATCGTTAAGCACGGTTGCGCTATGTCAGCTTGGTTGTACAACTTGTATTTGGATAGTTGTCGCCAAGGCGTGAAAGACAGTGACATGGGAGTGAAAGTAGGTGACCTTAAGGTAAGGTAATGCGATTTGCAGGCATTGGTCACCACTCTGAAAGATGGGTGTGAAAATAATGGTCTAAACCTGAATGCAGATAAGACGAAGGTTCTGATATTTGAAAGAAATGAAGAAAGAACAGAATGTAGGATCAACGTGAACGGTAAGATAATAGAACAAGTGAATGGAGCGGTATATTTGGGAAGTATGTTTAGCAGAGACGGAAGATACGAAATGGATGTGGAAAGGCGTATTGCTGCCGGTAACAGAGTCAACGGTGCCCTGGCTGCATTGTTGAGACGGCGAAACGTCAGCATAGCTGCACGTTTGGCTGTTCACAATGCGTTTTTGCTACCGATGCTGTCATACGGCAGCCAAACGTGGGTAACACAGAAGAAGAATGTAAGAAAGATGAATGCTGTGGAGATGCGATCTCTTTGTCGAATATGCGGAGTCAGTTTAGCTGATCGAATGCGCAGTGAAGAAATCCACAGAATGGCAGGTACTAGCGAAGATGTTACGGTGAGAATGAAGAAGAACGTGCTCAGGTGGTTTGGGCACGTCGAACGAATGAGTGATGAAAGAATGGTAAAAAAGATTTATAAAGGAAAAGTGAGCGGTAAGAGAGACAGGGGGAGGCCTCGAGTGACCTTCGAAAACACAGTAGCTATGATATTGGAGGAAGGTCACGTAAAAAGCATGAGGACCCCCCGGAGGGCATGTATGAAGAGGTTGATGTCTGTGGTCGAGGCGAAAGAGGTATGCAGGGACCGTAGCGTTTGGCGCTCCGTCGTCTCTGACTACCCCGCAAGGGATATGGCGTGAAGATAAGTAAGTAAGTAAGTAGAAACAAATGAACAAAATTAAATTTATAAAAAAATATATAAATTTTTAGCAGGTACTTAATAAAAACTTTTAATATTTAATTAATACTTTTATAATCCTGCCTCAAATCAAACAGCGTTCACTAATACATTTTGTCTTGATTTTAAAGTTCCCTTATACTTCATTCACCTCTGCTTTAGCAAGTAACACCTCACATCAGTCATATATGCGGATCTCCGTTGTTACAGATCGACGATACTACAAAAGTGGCGAATATTTCGAACGACAAAAACATAATTTTTTCATATATCTGCTTCTCACCATCAGTAGTGTATATATTTCTTTTCTTTTGGCCGCCGTTGTACAAGTATTTCATTTTCACTATTTTGGACTTCATTCGATGTTTAATAATTTTGATATCTCTCACAAATACCGAAGCACCCTCGTTTCTCGATTGTATGCACGTCCGATCACCTTATAAGCGTTTGTTTCCACACAAGTCAACGTCTCCCGATCAAAATGAACAGTTGAACAGTTTATTGATTATAACGTTACAATATTAGTATCACTCTTGCAATATAACTGTTGCAATCTTGTACATCACCCTTATATTTATAAATGGGCACTCGGTCACTAATGCACAATTTTTTGACTTCTTCATGCAACAACTTATTGAAAAACAAAGCCAGCCACTTATATCCATATTCATTTCCATACCTTAACTGTTTTCGCATCCGCCCCTACAGCTTTTCCATTCTTCATATCTTGCACAGCCATTTTCACTTTATCGCTCACTATTTTCACTAATCCTTTATTTACCGGCTCGTTTTTCAAAACTCCACACCAATCATTTTTTTCATTCATCAATGTTTCAAAATATACCTTCCATCTCTCTTTTATGTCCTTACCTCTCATTAAAACGTTTCCAGTATTTTCTTTTATGCATTTTACATGTATAATAGTTTAAAAATCATCGTTGTATTCTATTTTATATAACCTGTTATAAAAAAGAACCATTTAGGTCGATTTTAATATAAACGACAATATAATGATTCATCATGTATTAGAAAAGCATCATCTTAAACTTTTGTATTTCATTGTAACAAAGTGACTTAAGACTTGTTGGTGACCGATCGGTATAATTAGTTACCGATGTAGAACATTACGATTTATAATATCAAAACACTTGTATATTTAATCATAACAATTGATTATATGACCGTAATAAGTAGAAATACTATAATTAAATTTTTCAGACAAATATGATATATTTTCATAAAATTTGAATAATGTGCGCTCTTTTTATGAATCAGTCCCATTCCTAACAATTTCTATTTCTATTTGTAGTTCAGTACACCCATAAATGGGTGGTACGGGCCGTACAATGCTCTCGACACATTTATATGTTATGTGTTATATAAACATAAAAATCTGATGAATATATAACAGCAAAATCTCTCTACAACTTATTTAAGGATCTCGGCCTTTCTAGAACGATCATCAGTTCATTTCTGGAACGTATTTCAAAGGCGGCTTTAGTAGGTTCTTATGATATTTGGTTAGGTAGGGCGAGGAGCGTAAACAGTGAAGGTGAGCGTGTATGCGCATAGGCAAGGGGCCTCGTAAACCTACATCTGGATCGCAAGTCGCAGGCATTATATGCGCTCCTCTTCTTGCAACGCGATGGGCCCGGGTGCCGGGCCCATCGCGTGAATCCATGGAATGCTAAGAAGTTTCGTCTCATAAACTATTTTTTCTGTTTTTTTAGGGAGCGATATAAAAAAAGCGGCATAGCACATAACACAGCACTCAGTATATCGCTCCGGCATTCTACCGTCGGAGGGCGTTAGTGTCCCTCCCTAACCCACACTTCCCAACTCACGGTGTGCTAAACCGTGGTCCGAGCCTCACAGGAGGCGCCTTCAGAATGCCTAGAGCCGGAAACGCAGTCATGAACGATAACACTAACAGCAAACAATACAATACAATACTGTTTTATTGCAATTTGTATTATTAATAAGAAGTTACGAAAAAGCTAAACAGTACTCTTCATTTTAGCAAGGGAGAGCGTAAAGATATAGAGATTTAGATTTAAATTCAGATTCGGTTTCCGGTTCATGTTCGGGTTCTTTTACCATCTTTTCGTTAATTTGAATGATTCGGTGTCACTGGAAATTTAATATTTTAATATATATTAATAAATATTTCAATTTTCAATTACAGAAGCAGTGAATAAAGCACGTTAATGAGGTTATGTCTGTATTGTCAGCTGACAATGAGCGAGGATATGAATTCTTTTAATACTGATTTGGTATTTTGGTGAAAATCATTTATATTCGTATCTTTGTCATCGAAATGAAAAATCTCTCGATGTATTCGGAAAACTTGAATTTGGTTTTCTTCAAGACTACATACTCGTAGTATACCGTGATTCAAATATCCTTACATTTTCTAGCAATAAAATTGTTTCTTTAATCAATCTAGTAGTTCCTTTAATGATAAGAGTTGCGTTTGGGGTTACTAATGGTGTTAATTGAAACGAAAACTCATAATCAATGCGACTAATTAACTTAACCAATATAACATAGATATTGAACAAATATTGCTCTACGGAGGGTTCAAAATGATAATATCATTTGGAGAGTATAATGAAAAGTCAACAACATGGTTTAATCTAGTCAATATCAAAACAATATGTATCTACTAACATATATCAATCAAGTAAGTAACTAAGCAGTAGAAGCTTTTCAAAATATATTTCAAGTATACGTCGGATTCTAATAATTGACGGCGCTTTTTAATAATGTGTTGATAATTTTATTTGAATTCTTAGTTTTTTAAAAGAAAGGTTCTTAATTGATGTTTTTATAATTTTTGCAGTTCCGGTTGGCATTTTATTCGGTTTCGATGAGTAGTTTAAATGTTCCACATGTTTGACAACTCTTAGATCTACGCAGATAAAACCACGGGCAGCAACCAGTTTATTGTTAAATAAGACAATTCTATCTAAATACATCACAAGTAATATTTATCTATTCAACGAATCGTCTCGTTTTCAATTTCCACAGCACCACAGAGATTTAAAATGGACGGGGAAATATATTCCCATTTTTCTTTTAAAACTCCTTACTTAATACATTCTTGTTCTAAATATATTATATAATTATGAACTATATAACAAATGTTAATAATTTTGAATAAATATTATTTTACGGTTCATAATGTAGGTTTGATTAAATTTAATTCGAAAATATTAAGGTATAAAATATTTAAAACATATGGTGGTGTGTAAAGGAGTAAATTTATAACAGAACACAGAACAGAGTGAGTATGAAAATAAATTATTTCAAATTACATAACTTAACATTATCACAAAATATCGCCAAAATGGAAAAGTAACCTAAAATTAAGATAACTACTTGATAACTTTTCATGATATCATATAAATATAATTGGTGATAGATCTCCGGCTATACGGTATTGTGCCAGTGATGAGGGTCCGAGTGACCGCATAATGATTCATTTTTAATACGACATTTCCCGGATGACTCTTGTAATTAATAACAGAATTCATTAATCATTTTTAATAGTAATGTGAAGTTATATTACTATTAAAAATGGAACTGAAAATTAATTAACTAAAGAATAGTAGAAATAAATCAATAGTAATATAAACGTTTCACGAAACTGTACATATATTTAATATTTCTACGATAATACTTATTAGTATGTGTGTTTCCTATTATTGTAATATAACAAATACTAACTGGTTTTAATAAATGTACGGAAAATCATCCGGTTAGTATTTAAGTTTAACTCGTAATAATGACTTATTTTAAATTACTAATATTTAATGGACATAAGGGAATATAAAATTTGGTAGGTGTCATCTGCGATAGAGAGTACTCTTGGCAGCCTCCGCACTTTGCCTGATTATTTGCCTGTTAGTTGGGTAAACACCAGGGTTCATACATTTATATACTATCAAAGAATTGTTTTATTTTATTAAGAAATAGAGATTTAGGCCACTATGTTTATCTACTGACATATTTTCACATAACATAACGGATTGCAAACAGTTCGTGTTCGTGATTAACGTCAACCTAATGTGACTTTTAAATGTAGCCTTTACCTATTAATGGTTGATTTTTAATAATAAACATAATATGATAGGGGCAAAATAAAATATAAAACGACTATTTATTAAAAAATTACGAGCATTTAAAATTCAACTAATAAAACTATCCTCCGTCCATACAGCTACGTTTCTTGCTGTTTACCGTGGATAGCGCCGGAGGGCTTTGTGTGTCAGTTCAGCAGGATAGCCTGGGGCTTAAATGTTTGTATAACATTCACTGCATTCATTCACAATGGGGCTTAAGACAAAATCCTAAGAACAATGCACACGATAAAGTTAGATAAATGTATTATTATAAGAGACAGTACAAAGCTTAAACAAATAGATAAATAAAACTCAAATAACAAAACATTCACACAATAAATATAATAATAATAAATGTTAAAGAAATGGAATAAATTTAGGACCTGTCTTAGTTACTAGGCATGTAGTGTGATACTTAATAATTGAGTAATGGACAACGTTTTTTATTCTTTTGCAAAGAAGCATGTGAAGTCTGGTTATTAATAATATTAATGCTATAATGATAAATAATATTGAAATAAGAAAAGTCAAAGCATATTAAGTACATAAAATCACTCTTGTTTGTCATATAACAACGGCTCGCTTTAAAATGTTGCATATTATAATTATTACAGCTATGAAACTTCTAGCTTTACGTAAGATTGAGATTAAAAGAAAATACAAAATAATGGTTTAAATTCTAATATAAAATCCCTACTAATTTTATAAATGTGAATGTAAGTTTGTTTGTTACCCTTTCACGGGAAAACTACTCAACCTATCATTATGAAACTTTGTACAAATACTTTTGGAGATATTAGAAGTAACATAGAATACTTTTTATTTAAAAAAATAGGTTTTTTTTAGCTTGAAGTTAAACAAATTTAAACCTACTATATTATAAGTTTGCATGTAAGTTTGTTTGTTCCGCTTTTACGCGAAAAGTACTCAACCAATCGTTATGAAAATTCGTACATTATCTTTTAAATTTTTAGAATTCGAAATTATTTATTTTTGTCAGAGTAAAATATATTTTTAAATATGTTGTTGTAATTCAATAAAGTATATTTTTAGTTTTTGAAACTTAATTGTGTTTAGTAATTATTAAAAATTTACAATCCCAGCCAAGCAGTAAAATATAGTTATCGTATTGATTCATTTCTATCGCAATGATCTCTAATAGTTATTTAATGGTTCAAATGCAAGCGAAGCCGCGGCTGAAAGCTAGTATAAATATAAGAAAATATACATCAAATTATGACAAATAAATTTTCTAATATTATGAATATAATATATGAATGAAGCTGTATCTTTTTATCTTTTGGAAGGCTGTGGGATTACTTTATATTCGAACTTCGATAAATAAACCAGTTTTCCTCACAAAGTGCGATTATAAATTTACTATGATAGCAAAACCTGTAAATGCCAGATTTTAAACCTTACTGATAGCTCTTTTAACAAGGAGGGAAATGTTTTGTAAACGTTATCGGTTAGTTTGAAACTTTCACAAGAGTAAAATTGACTACAGATTGTTGATTTTTATGTCTTTTACATGGTGAATACATATTATGTTCATATGTTATTACATTGTGAGGGATCATAATCAAATACTTTTGTTATCAAATTATATTGACAATAAATGTCTAACGTCTATTACATATTATAAAATTTGTTTGATCGTATCACTAAATAAAGTACATACTCCATAAAAAAACCAATAATAAAAAAAAGAAAACGTTGATATGTCATAGTTTTTTTATAAAACATTATATGTCATGTCAAATATATCATAAGTTAATCTGAAAAAGTATTTGTAGATAACTCATAAAATAATTTTGTTCCTATACATATATTAAATTTAATCAGACTTAACTCAAAAAAAAATTAACATTTAATATACATCATTGATCTTTTTCTTTCTTCAGTTTTCTCAACTATAATATTTTTTATATTTTGTTACCTAATTATTCTAACAAGTGAGTGTCTTTAAATGAATAAAATTCCATGTATTCCTGATAAAGTAATTTATTAAATCGCATTTAAAATAAAATCACAAAATGTGCCAGCTGGATTTAGTGCGCCAATAATAGAAGAAGAAAAGTACAATTCAAAAACAATTTTTGACGCCATATTACGAACCGGGAGAAAATACAATGCTCTCTGTACTGACATCACAAACTAGAAGCTACAGTGCAGTGAACAAAGAGTGTTAGAAGATTGCCACAGACACAGGCACAAGCGTCATGTTCCCATACAAATACAACTTAAATATTAAATCAAGTATAAGGAAAAAAAATATGCTTTACTAATGTTTTGTGTATTTGATAATTAAGACAATGAGCGTAGTTACCATACTAATTATATAACTATATCCATCTACCAGTATAATATAGAGATGCTTTACAAAATTTTGTACACAAGTTTTCTGACGTCATCAATGCAATAATAAAAATTTGTTTATCGATTAAAACTTCTGTTCTCTCCCATAGTTTCATCATCATAATCTTTACTATCAATATCATCATAATTCTTAATAAATGAAACCTTTAAAGTGTTTCATCCGCTCCGTTTATGACAGTTGTTGAAGCGTCCATCGAATTGTTAAGAGGCATGTGTACGTTTCATTTAACTTTATTCAGCTCTCGTCAGAGCTCTTTCAGATGCACTGGCTATTTTATTATTGTTTGGAAATTGAAAAGTTATTTTTGTAGTACTATGTAAAATAATAAAATTATAAAAGGGATATTATTAAAATTAAAAATTGTTTCATTTAAAATGAGGATAATGAGGGTTTTTCAAAGAGATCTCCAGTTATTTAATATTGCATCTATTACGGATTTTTTTAAATAATATACATTGGTTATTTCATACATTTCTTAGATTTCAAAAATGAAATATATACAAGCATAGTTCACACAGTTTTGTACAAACAACGACAGCATATCGTAGATAAGGCTGGCCGTTATACTTTTAATGTTGACATGTAATCGACAAAAAGTTTAATTTGATCAGGGTATTGAGACTTCACGGATTATTTCTATCAGTGACGTGTTCATTTAATGGTACTAAAGGAAATTAAACGGCTACGTGTTTTAGATAAGTTAAGATCTTTATTTGCTCGTTTGAGGAGGTCGGGTGACTATATATTGTACCCGGGTTATTATCTTTTTATATCAACATAATATCGTAAATTCCAGTATCTTTCATCATCTTTTATCATTTCTTTTGTTGTATATAAACGTTTTGTATATAATATTCATATATTATGATGTTCAATATCATCGACAGACCTTATTAATATTGGGACAAATTAACATTATGCGTGTACCGATAAATAATAAGGAATTATTATAAAAATACTTCTCACTAAAGATATAAATAAAATGACACATACAGTTTGTTTCATTATAAAAAATCAGATCACAACAATCAATTTTATTACTGATTTTTAGAATCTTTAAAAAACTTTAAGATATAAAATACACAGATATAAATAAAAAAAATATAAATCTTTACAAAATCTACTGTCAGAAACTAAACTAATATCAATTTAAAAACAATATTATTTATTGATCAGATCTACTAATACTTAAGCCGTAATCGCCAGTTATAAAACACTTATTTCTTATAACTTAAAAATTTGAATTATTTGAAGAGCCTGTAACAAAACATATTTGGAACACTAACTTTGCAGACGTGTGTCATAGGTAGTAAGATGTATCAAGGATCCACTTTTACTTTGTTATTAAAATTACATATCTATACAAATATATAGAAGAGGGAGTTGGCGATAAATCACAAATAATAATGTCTCGAGTCTGTGTCCAGATACGTCACCTTTTGCTCCCTATATTTAGAGGATAAAAAACATTTGTTATTCGAGGTCAAATAATAATGGTTCTTTCGCTATTGATTTTTTAATTCTTTAATGCCAAAACGAAACAACAAAAACTACAACGCAATAGAAATATAACTGAATTCCATTCCATTGTTAAATTTTTATATAAAATTGGAAAATTCTATGAATTCGTAAAATATTATATGAAGTTTGGTTATGACTAGATACTATTGAACCCTTTACCGAGTCAAACTAAGGAAGCATTAAGATTCGAAAGGTACTCGAAACTCATTATAGTTGGAGTAACGCGAACGTAATTTCACCACTTTCTCTATTAAGTTACTAAGTTTAGAAATGTTATTTTTACAATTGCTTAATGGTCAATGTCATTGGTATTTCGATTAAAAGATAACGTTTCTTTGATTTCAGACACAGAAACCAAAAGTGAATTCTTGTGGTTTGTAAATAATATAAACTAAATATTTTATTTCAGTAAACAATAAAGTCCTGAAATTTAGTATATAACTTACATTATGATAAACAGTTTGTTAATTGTTTAATACTTGCTATTTCGTTTCCTCTTTAATGTGTAAACTACCTCGTCAATATGTATACATTTTCAAGTAAAGCAAATAGCTACAGACAAAACAAAATCACTATATTCAATATAGCAGCAATAAGTTAAACGCCCCGAGCACTGAAACAATATTGTGGTTATTTTCGTATTTTAATTGTGGTAAAACAGTATCTCCCTAAAAGGTGATTTCAGTTCTGGATAATTGTGATTATTGTTTTGTGCTTAGTTGTTTAAATAATCCCGTAATGGATGCCTCCGTTACAGGTTTATTTATACAACTCCTTCGGCTGCCTGCCTCAACTTAATTATAAAATAAATATTCATGAACTTCAATATTCAATGGTTTGTGTGATTATGTATTTAAAAGTAAGTAATGAATAAAATATTTTTAAGGGTCATATGGTCCTTAAATGTGATATTTCTTATTACACGCACAGATGGTATCATTATTGCGAACAGAAATGGAGGCTATATAATATAATATAATAATGTTTATTTTATTTAAGTGACGTTCATTTCAATTAAGACGAATTTTTAACATCACTTTCATGAATAAATTATTTGGGAGCAAAAACAGAATGTTAATAATTGTTCTCGAGGGGATTTATGTCACTCTACTTCCTTAACATCTTTTTGTATAAGAATGTCTTCTTTTTGCAATAGGGAAAGGATAATAATCTTTTGAAGCTTTTTCTTGTTACTAGTAATACTGTTAATAAAATTATATGAATTTATTAGCAATTTAATGTAGTTATAAGTTTCGAAATGTTAAAGTTTGTCTGTGATTATGTTATTTTTTTAGCATCTTACAAGGACAAAATAAGTAAAATAATATGAAATAAATATTAGCATAAAAATGGTGAACGGTATTTTGATAAAAAATAAAACTCCTACAACGTAAATAATTGAATCTGTCCAAACAACACGAACTTCCCGGTCTGCGGAATTTTTGACGTGAGTCTGTTCCGCGGTTTTTGTGTTATAAAGTTATGACCGACGAGTTGACTAATGTAGAGGGGGATAAAAATAACAAATTACAAAGTTACCTTAAAGTTAAAGTTAGGGTTCAAATTGTTATTGAATGTTGTAGGAAGATATTCAGTGTATAACGTTAATGCATTATTCTGAAATTACAGTTATGTAAAAAAACAATTTCAATTATGTAAATATATTTACGAGTGTAAAGTTAAGTGAAGGTGAATTTAATACTCATGTACGTCGGAGATATTTGCTCAGTATTTATACACACAAAATATGTAATTAAGATAAAAGTTTTTATAAAAGGTATATCGTCTAAAGGTATATAGTTATAAGTATTATGCAATAATCTCCCATCTGCTATGTGTAGTGATATGGGTTTATTAAAAAAATATTTCATAAAGTAAAAAAAAGTATATATATGTATTCACAAATATTCACAAAAAAGATTATATAATGTATAAACCGCTCGTTTTATCAAAAAGTAACTTATTTACTTCGCGTGTAAAAAGAGTTTTTTGCGTGAAAATATATTGTTTCAAGTTGTTCCGAAGTTAGGCAGTCTTAATACGTAGTTTACGTATCCTGCTTGTTCTTCATAAGGTCTACATCTTAATTAGAATTCATATATATGTAATTTTATTTTTTATATATAATTTTATTTTTCACTAACCATTAAGTAGGCAGGTAAAACATAAAACAACTTTATAAGACACGTATTTGATTAGGCGTTTTTTCGTCTATTTACTTCCTAAAATTTGTAAACACAAAAAGCCCTTTCTTTTAATCGAAATAACAAATAACCTATGCCGACCCTCGAAAGTGCAAATGCTGGATTTGTTTATTGTATTTGGATAACTTCGATGATTACCTCCAACTAATTTTTAGTATTAGTTTATATTTTATAAATCCTACTCCGAGTACAGTATGTCAATTTTCTTACAACACTTGAATAACCTTATATTTTAGTTACAGTTGGTAGAAAATATTACAATTATTTAAATCAAAAGAAAATTACACAAAGTAAAAAGCATAATCATTATTTATTAATTAAACAATAAATCAAAATTAAACCACACGACGTACAATTACCAAAATATATAATACTAACTTATCACTAAATAGAGAGTGAAACGTCTTAATCGTAATGACGTCAGTTGTCTATGAAAGTAATGTTACGTTTGATAAAAAACACTATACTATAAATAAAAGATTTTCAAAAAGTAATTTATATATATTTTTACTAAATTTGTCTCTATAAATTATCTATACTAATGCTCGTCACGTGGCCGGAATTTATTGACTTTGATTAATTGACAACGTCTGGACCTTGTGTCTGGACGTTGTACCTGTTTAGCCACAAAATAAAAATTGAAAGAGTTTGACTGGGAAGTGTTAATGGATCCACAATATACGAGGGGAGGTCCAAAAGTTCGTGGAATGGAGAGGATGGAGCGTGGGTAGGGGCACTCGCTTGGTGTCATACGAATCGGACACTCATCATTAGTATAAATACCGAATTTCAAACCGATTGCGTCATTCGTTTACGAACAGTCGCCTGCTGAACAAGTCAATCCGGAAAAAAACTGAAACTATGGAGAAAATTTAACACCGCGCTGTGATAAAATTCCTTACCAAGCAAGGAAAGAACGCTCAAACCATTTTGAATGAAATGGGAGTCGTTTATGGGGAACAGTGCCCTAGTAAATCAATGATTTACAAGTGGCATGGTCTTTATAAACATGGTCGAGAGTCAATTGAAGACGACCCCCGCTCAGGAAGGCCAGTTGAGGCCACCACATCGGACATCGTCGAAAAAGTGGAGAAAATTGTACTAGAGGATGCCCGTTTGAAGAAAAAACAATTATCTGCGTTAGTTGGAGTATCAGATACCACCATTTTGCGAATCCTACATGATCACCTGGGTATGACGAAAGTCAGTGCAAGATGGGTACCGAGAATGCTCACGCCGTTTCAGAAAGAGCAGCGCGTCGATGCGTCAAAGCAATTTTTGGAGTTGTGTGTGGTGATAAACCTGCACAGATTTTGGACCGAATTGTTACGGGAGATGAAACATGGGTTCATCACTTTGAGCCTGAGTCCAAACAAGAGTCCACGCAATGGCATAAAAAGGGGACACAACCGCCAAAGAAATTTAAGGTGACGGAGTCGGTTGGAAAGATGATCGCTACTGTTTTTTGGGATTGTGAGGGGATAATCTTGATTGATTACAAAGAAAAGGGAAGGACTATAACCGGAGAATACTACGCAACGATATTAGAAAAATTAAAGGGTGCCATCAAGGAAAAGCGGCCAGGAAAATTGACAAAGGGTGTGTTGCTCTTGCAAGACAACGCGCCGGTTCACAAGAGCAGAATTGCAATGGCTGCTCTGCACACGCATGGGTTCGAATCCCTAGTTCACCCACCCTACAGTCCAGACCTGGCCCCAAGTGACTTTTTTTATTTCCCAATTTAAAAAAAGACTTAAGGGGAAGGCAATTTTCCGACGACAATGAGGTAAGGGAGGCAATTTCGGCTCATTTTGACAGAAAAGATAAAACATATTTTTATAGTGGTTTAGAAAAATTAATTCATAGGTCTGATAAATGTATTGAGCTTCAGGGTGATGATATTGAAAAGGAAAAATAGTTTTGTTGTTTTATTTTATTTAGATCCCTTTCATTCCACGAACTTTTGGACCTCCCCTCGTATCTCTGATTTTGTACCCTTAGATTACCATCTGTTTCCATCTTTTCAGAATTTTATATAGTGTAAGGTTAAGATGAAGAGTTAATTGTCAAAACGTGTCAAAACTACGGTTTTAAAATGAGAAACAATAACAATTATTATTAAACATTATACAATGGTACATATATATATATTTTGATGCAATATTTTTTTTTATCTTATTTTGATTTTGTATTTGAAATACGAAGAATTTTTTTCCCCGAACTATTGTAATAAAGTTGTGATAACATTTAAATTTTTATTTTATTTACCAAATGTCATTAACGACAAAAAATATATAAACTAAAAGTGTATAGATTTGTAATAATTTACATGTATAGATGGCTAATAATTTGAGCAGTGGATGGCGGACAAACGTAATCCCCGGTACTCTAACAGATAAAATATGCAATATCTAACAGATAAAATATGCAATCTTTTAGTAATTTTGGGGGGTGGGGGAGCGTCGTACTGTTGGACGGCAAAAATGTTGGCAAAATACAAAGATTTGCAAGAAACTATTAATAAATTCTGGGTATATACCGGTTTTTTATAACTTTACACAACAGATCAATGTGGAATTTCTCATTCTACCATTTTTTTTTTGTTGTTCCAATAATATTTATTGCATTTATTTAGAAACAGAAAAACTACAAAAGACAGATTCTTGTTATGACATTTGTCACAACTCGCAGAGATTTGAACTTTTAAGTCAAACGATGAAGAAGCTTACCCTGAAATGTTTAAAAAGCAGTATTTTATTTAATTAACAGCTGCAGCATTGTCACGAATGGCATGACGTCAAATACTGTCCTCTATGGTTAAAAGATCTCACGTAGGTATTTCTAACAATAAAATCTTGAGAGAGAGAGAGTTTGCCCTTTTATAGCAAAACTGAGTTATCTATTTTTTGAAATCGAGATCTAAGGATAACAGAAATTTTTAAATAATATTGTTTAAATAACTAAGGCATCTGAAAAACCTCTGAGGACAAATGAATAATACTCCAATAAACCTTCAAATACCTCTTAACATATAATAGGCGTTGATAACAGTGATAAATAGAATGGCTAGTCTATAAAAATATCGATCAGTTTATGTATGTTAAGTTTTACCGTACATATACTGAACGATATATTATTAATAAACATGGCAATATACTTAATTACGTAAAAACCATTTAATTATTATCCATATCACTGACTTTTAAAGAACATTTACTGTTGTTTCATGACCTTTATTTAATATGTTTACGTCTTTTTATTTAATTCGAATTCCAACCAATAAAAAATTATGGCGGATATATTGTTTAATTATACAATAAATTTACTTTGAATAGAGTTATAAATAAATGGTTATTATACATATAATTTTATATTTTTTATTGAGTAATGAGGTAGCTTCTAAAATAGTAACAAAAATGCAGAAAAGGCCATTTAATACGATTTTGTTTAAGATATATAAAAGAAAAAGCTCCGCCGTAACAGCTGTTCGCTGTCGTATGTAATCGAGCCTGGGTTAAGGCCACAACATAGGGCGCGTTGTTCAAAATTTTATATAATTTGTATATTTGCTGCGCACTAGTTTACTTAATTAGTTCTACGTCACAAGCCGCTGTAATTGCTCTCAGGGCCTTTAATCTAAACCTTTGAGACAGAATTTCCTTATGGCCTGTTCTTTATTGCATGCACTTAAATTATGATATGTCAAAAACCGTGCATATAAAATAATCTTACTGAGAAATCATTTCATATGCCACATTTTGCTATATATAAATAAAATATAAAAATAATAAATTTAAGACGTTAAGCTCTATATATAGATGATATGTATACTACTCGCTTTTAATAGAATAATAGAGGAGATGTAAAATAAACTGGGAATAAAGAGAGTGGACTTGAAGGAAAGCAAGGTTGGGTCTCTGCCTGTCTCAATGTACAACTGTAAACTAAATACTTAAAACTGATTTTATGTAAGAGAATTTTGTATCCCAATTCTTATACAGGTACCCCGAAAGCTAAATATATAAAATATTTTTATATATTTAGCTTTCAGGGGTCATAGAGGGATGTAAATTTGTTATTGTTTTATTACTAATTTATGAAGAATAAAAATACTGCATGTAATACTTTAAAAAATCATATCTCATACTCTAAAAAAACGAAAAGTCTTCTATTTTTCACACGTAGTGCAGACAGCCGACAAAGGCGATGTTTACTGACAACAAAATTTAGTTCAAAGTTCTCGTGTGGTTTGAGTTTCAACGCTTCACATTTAGAGTTTCAAGTTACGTTTTATAAAATATATTATAGTTATAAAGAGAAATTACCATTTTCACTTTGAATTTTCTTGTTAAATTATTACTTATATCAATTTATTTAATAGCCTGATCAAAATATTATATAATAACTTTTATACGGTCTTTCCTCTGGGGTTATGGGTTATTGTTATCTAACTAAACACAATTTAATTATAGGTCCCTACACATTTCAATTACTGACTGATAACAGGCCTTCTCTGTTTGAATAAAATGTTTGTAAGTAATTCTGTCTGTTTTGATTAAAAATAATTGAAGATTTTTATAAAATATTGCAATAGGAAAAATAATAAGGTTCCCCAAAACGAACATTTAATATCGTTACGGAAACAAGTAACTATTGAAATATATATACAAAATAGGATTTCTAATAATATTAGCTACTAGTGCATAGGTACGTAAACAATAAAGTTGTCGTTCCAGCTAGTGATAATTTGAGTGATAATTAATAAAAAAATGCAATGCAATGCAATGCAAGGCAACGCAGCCCAGCGCAGCACAGCACAGCATAACACAATACAATACTGATATACTGTGTTAATTAACATAACTATGATTCATTTAGTTATTGTAGTGGAAATCAATAATGTTTTTGATCTGTTTACATTTTTTTTGAAATATAAATTTCTAAAGCACGTTCCAAGCAATTATAAAACTCCACTTACAAGGTCTTTGAGTATGTACAAAGGCAAAGAATTTATATATATAGATTTTCATTTAAATTATTTGTTACTTTTAATTATATTCAGAAGTAATACATCTCTTGAATCAGCCGGTTTGATTCCGTTATATACAATAAATTGTCAGTGATAATAATGTATTAATTCCATAGTTGTACCAAAATCACCTAAATAATATTGTGTTTAACCCACCTGAATAAAGAGACGGTGTAAAAAATTGGGACATAAATATTAGTTTCACAATCAATTATTATATTGATTATAGAAAACAGAAATACCTTGCTTATAAATAATAAAAACGAAAAAATAAACACATCCAATTGATGGTATTGGAAACTTACAAGAGCGTAGCAACTCTAACACACCCATGACATTTACATGACATATAACAAAACTTTATAGTATATATAAGGTACATGACGTTTGATTCTTATCTTATTGTTAAGGAAGGTGATATTTCAATGACATCATTTATATTAATTGAAAAAAACATTTAAACAAAATAAAAACCGTAAAAACGCTAAGCTTCAGAATAGAACAGGAGCACTACTTATAAATGTTGAAACGTGAATTCATAAATTTTTAAACATTTATAAAAAAATAAAACTAATAATACAAACTATATATTATTATATAATATGTTCTTTCATTCGGTTTCATTTAAATTTTTTTTCGTGTGTTAGCCTTGTGTAAGAGTAAAGTTGCAGATTCTAGAATCATATATTCCTGTAATATACCCAAATAACTTCTTATGTGATGTGATGTTATATAAGGCTTAGAAATAAATTGGTAAAAAAAAAAAAAAGGTGAAAGCAATATAGCAATGTCATTATATACCTATATTCCCTTCTCTGTAATAACACTGATAATATAAAATAGCTTATTGTGTTCAATAATCCCTCATTACATCACGACATGACTAGAAACAAAAATTTGTCAGTTTATCTCATGTGGAAAAATATATTTATTATTGTCAACATTTTTATTTCTTCACTGTGATCACAAAAACAGTAAATATATATTAATTAAAAATGCCATGTTCTGTTATTGGCAAAAATTTTGGAAACAATAACAACTTAAATTAAAATTAAATTCAAAATGAATCATTGAAAGTTACACCTCAACGACTCTTTAGAATTCGACAAACGTAACTACTTCTCAAACTGGTTACTTTCGGAACGGGAAAGTGTAAGTACCTACAGATAGTTACTGTTGTTATAATTAAGCGCTGCTAATAACGAACGTGCGTTTTTATATAAATTCTTTTGCTAATATAATTAGAAATAGAATTGAAATTGAAATATGCGCAGTTTATTTCTCTATTAATTTGTTTAATATTTTATATTTCTAAATAAATAACAATAATATGCTGTATAAGCATTTCTTAAAATCAATATTTTATAGTACTTTAGTAAGTTTGATATTCTTGTATTTACAATAATCTTATAATACTTTTATAACGGACTCACATCATATAAGATATTATGAATTTCGACCAATAACAATTTTTTATAAATCCGTAAAAGGTATTAAATGCTCCAGCTTCCTTAGTCGGCAAAAAAAACTGATATTGAACATTATTGTGAAAAATGTCTTCGTGAAGTTCAGTTCGTAGTGAAAACTTATAAAGGAGAGGAAAACAACAAAATTTTGCGAAATGATTTCAGATTTATCAGCATTAATATAAGTTAAAAATACTTTCAACAAGACGTTATTACACATAATGTAGGAGAAACAGCCTTACAAAAATATTTACTGGTTAATATGTAACAATAAGTGTAATATAAATGACAGTTCCACATTGGGTCATAAAACTCGTTGAAATAAAAGCGACACCAAAAAACCTTGTTTTACGAGCGCCATTTCTCTATTAAATTACTGCAAATTAGCTTGACTTTACCGACTTAAAATATCTAAGGTTTGAGACTTGTATTTTCATCGAAATAAAGTTTAAGGGAAAGCTGTGTTTTTTTTTTGTTGTTTTTGATTACAATGACATTTGCTTAATAGAACTCACGTGTCCTAATTTGTTTTTATTCATAGTTAGATTTGAGGTTATATAATTTTACCTTATCTTTATTTCTAGGTAACACCACGATGATGAATTCTACTTAACGGTTTGACCCAGGTTATGAAGACAGCTCAAATTGAATATGTGATCTAATTTTTTGTCATCCTAGTATATTTTATTATTCAAATTCTAAATATTTGAAGCAGCTTTTACATATTTTGTATATATTTGTTAAATCTAGAAATGTAAACACAAACGGAAACTTATTGAAAATAGGTTTTTTCAGATATTAAGAGAAGTTTACAACACATAAGTATATAATTTTTATTTAAAAAAGGTGTTATTATACCTTATTACCTTAGATGCTAATTTTAGTTACTTTCACAGTATCATGACATATGGCATACATTATGTAGTAATCCATCTGATATGGATACTATCTTTGTACTAAAGAGAAGACGGCTGTTCGAGCAATCTACAATATGAGGCCCCGAGAGTCATTAAAAAATAACTTCTAAGAATTTTAAAACATGATGTGTATAAAAATTAGTAATTTTTTTTATCGCTCTTTATTTTAATATTTCATATTTTAAGTATGAGGATGTTAATTTAATGTTTATTAAATGCAGGTTTCAATAGTAACTACTTCAAAATTGAAACTGTATGAAATGTTGATATTTCATTCAGTTTTAACAATACATTTAAAATATGACGTACTTTACATACTTTAATATTACATAAAGGAATTTTAAACGAATGGATGCTTTTATACTTGGAGCAATCTCTTAGTATTATTTGTACTTCTGTTGTTGGAACGAACTTATATCTATCCATTATGAGGAAAGTTATAGCGCTAAGTAATGACGTCTTTTATTTTTGTCTCGAAACTGATATCGTATCATAATAAAAACTATTATTATGTTCTTAATATTACAGTAAATATTAAGTTATTTGATTTTGTAGAATAAAATTATAATTTATTTTAGATATTTGGTTGTTTTTAAACTTTTGGTTTGTGTACTTAGTTATAAATTACAACCCAGTTCATTTATTTCTTTTGAGTAATATTAGTAGGTAATCTCATCGGCTTTATTCGACAATTGCCTAATTCGTTTTAAGCGCTTGCATTCGCATGTTTAACGTATTTTTGGTACTTCTTAATGGTACTTTTTATTGTTTATGTCACGTACCATTTGGTGTTACACTGTTGATTACGTATATATAATATATATATATATATATATATATATATATATATATATATATATATATATATATAAATATGTGTGTGTAATCAATAGTATATATATATATAAGTGTTTCATATAAAACATTTTTTTTCAAAAGGGTACTTAACGCTGTAACCAGCAACAATAGAGTGATTCGTCGATTATAGTGAAAAATGACTTCGTTATTGTATATTTCAATTTTAATAAATAATGTAGCTGGAAAATTTTGTTATGTTAAAGCGTAAGTAAGATATTGTGTGTTTGATCGATTGTCCACTGCTCTGAGAATGATAAGGGTCACAATGAGTGATAAGTAACTCTTATTATTATGTTATAGCATTAATTTAACCATCAAAAATAACCATCTCGACGTTAAACTCGTAGTTAATTTTGCCAAGAATACATAAGTTTTATCATTAATATTGCACTTGGTAAATTATTTTAATATTTTGTATAATTTTACAGCTACATATTTTAACACTATCGTTTGATATGCTATGATACATCATATTATTTCAATACTATAATATAATGGGTCAGTCTTGAGACATTGTAGATATAACAACGGTCCGGCTGACCTCATGCAGTTTTATTTATTAATTTTAATGCGAAATATATCCGGTGACCGTTGAAGTTCACGTAGAGGAGACGTAGTTTAGTTTTAAGATCAAAATAATGAACCGTTTTCTAGATAATAAGAATGTGAAGTTAGTTCATAGTTTAGAATCACATTTCATAAATATAAAAATACAAAAATGTTAGAAGCAGTATTTCTAATATGTCATATAGGTATACTATGTAGTGACACTGTGTCTCGATGGTAGATGTAGTACACTGACCGCATTGATGAGAAATGGTTAACACAAGACACTCCTGGTACTTGTAAGGCATTACATGTTGAACTAGAACAATGTATTACACAGCGTAGTTTTCATAATTGTCGTAGGTTTAGTGAATGTGAAGTTTTTGCAAATATGGCATCGCAGGCTTTAAAAACATATTAACAAACAATCGTTGAAACAAGGATATAAATATTATAGACATTGATCAACACATTATTTAGAGCAGACCTTATCGTTCATTAGTAAAAAACTTGGAGTTACTTAAGTTTTAATAATATATAGTACATTTTAAATTATAAATCTTTATTAATCTAGGTAATAACATTGCTTTTCCTTCATTCGACAGATGGGCAGATTAAATTAAAGAATATTGGAATAATATAGAATTAAAAAGAATACCAATAAATAAAAATTTGTTTCATTATCATATGACTTTGAATTACTAGACAGTGCACTTGCACTTTCGGGTTAATACACAAGAAATCTAAAATTAAAAACACTCCGCCGCGACAGCTGTTCGCTGCCGTGACCAGGATTCGAACCTGGGTTACTACGGCCACAACGTAGGGTCCTAACCACTAGACGATCACGGCTATCGGAGGTGGTGAACGACTTAATGAAATTTCGGTACAGTTGCCTCTCACTTCGCGATTTTATTACTCCAGCGCAGAGAAAGTAAACCGTAACGAATTAACAAACTAACGAAATGCAAAAAAATCTGTCAGATTGGTTATTTGTTGTAATTAAAATTTACTGTCAATAACAATAAGTACTAAATAATGTTATTTGGTTATAATCATCATTATTACTTAAGGTTTTATGATAAAACTATGCCTGTTAATTTAAGCACCCTTTAATTCTATTTGATATTTCTGCATATGATTTAGAGGGGCGTTACCTTTAACATCAATTTAATACTTAAATTGAATGTCAAAATTTATGCGCACAAACATACAGATCTTCAGAGAAACATTATATTTGTAATTAATGATTATAAAAAACCAGGATACATAAAAAATAAAAGTAGGTTAAGCAGATATTTATAGACTCTCTTTTGTAACATAGCGTTCTCTTCCAATTACGTGTTATAACAAGAGTGGTGTTGTATATCACATAACATTTATATAAGAAATAGATAACATGTACAATGTACATATGGTATTAATTATATTAAAGCCATATCATTATTTATTAGTAACAATAAGCTGAATCAGTTGTTATCCATCCTCATCCTGGGATAATAATATATAGCCTAATTATTTTCTCTAATTAAAAGCCTTCGATGTATTTAATTAACGTATTCTGATAATCCTAAAAGGCTTACATAGCACATATCTGGCATTTAAATAAAATTTAAAGAATGAAAAGTAATCTGTGTAAATAAAAATAAAATATAAATTAAATTGTATATTATAATCTATGTTTTAAGTTAATATATGGTGTCACGTAATACCCCACTAAGCAAACAAAATGTCCAAAGCCGTACCACACTTTTTTATTATTTCTTTTGTATTTGTTATTCAATCACAAATAAATGTCAAACTTTGATTTATATGGGTTCTTATTTCTTTTTACTGTAACTAGTACAACGAACGGGTCTGGACAAAGTTTTCTGATTTTATGTTTTTGTATGATATGAAAATAATGTCATGTTGTTTTGTTAGAAAGTAATTTTTAAATAAATGTTATTAAAAAATGTATCCACGGGAAGAATCCTAGAAAATATTCACGAAACCGCATAGTTTTTCTGACTCGGCATTATTGTATTGTTAGGAATGAAGGGTATCTCTAAAATTGTGGTGGGGATCTTTCTATATAAGTTCGAACATCAGTGGTTGCTAGCCACTTTTTGTGCGAAGTCATTTCCGTGCGGAAGCGCTGTAGGAGTGAATGGTGATTGGCGGTGTGATCTGTGAATACATAATCGATATATCTGACTGATTTGATCACAAATCAGTTTTGTTAATTAGTGTTAATGTTAAAATGTTTAGTGATTTGATTTATGAGTCTTATAGTTATTTAATTAGTTGAAGTATATAAACGTTGTAATTATATAAATCGTTATTTTTTTATTAAAATTCCACCTGATTCCTAAAATCAGAAGTGGGATAGTCCCAGACCCTTTGCCTTGACCCTTTGGCTTTCGAAATTTTAACTGGTTGAACAAAACAAACATACCCTCATTATAATTATTTTTCTCTTGTTTCGATTTTTGATAGTTGTTTGTGTTTTAAACTTGTTTGAATATGCCGAAAACACACAAATCGCGGAACAGATCACGCCGGCATCGCCATTCGCGTATTAGTCGCGTTGATAGGTCTCGAAGTGATTCGCGGGAAATACCACAAAAACAATCGCGTCATAATTTACGTAGTCGCACACCTACTCCACCAGTACCGAAATCTCCATCGCGGAGTCGTTCTTATTTACGTAGTTCTTCACGTTTACGTTCAAATTCGCGGTCGCGTTCGCAGCGTACACTTACGGGATCGTGAAAGTTCTCGTCGACCTTTTCGAATCGTAGATCAGACAGCCGACAGTCTACCCTCAATAGCACATTAGGTACAATCCTATCACGATTAGATGCAATTGAAAATAATACCACGGTTCCAAGTCGGGAACAACCTAGAAGTGAATCTAATAGCGAAACTACGGCTCGAGCGTTAGTTGACGTGATTCAATCGGTTGCCTCTACGCGTTCTAGCAACTACTATGTTTCAAATTTCGACCCGATTTGAATCGATGGAATGATAGTGAGTGTCTGTCGCGGGTTGCAAACTGTTTAAAGGCCGACGCTAAAACGTGGCTAAGTGAATGGGTTATCAGCGATAGATCGTGGAGCAATTTCAAACGCGAGTTCAAACCATTGTGCCCACGTAAGTTGGACTACGCGAATATTTTATTCGATACCATGAATACTACCTCCGATAAATATTCATCGTATAGTGAATACGCGCGTCGCACACTTTTGCGTTTACGCATTATTAAGGGATTAAGTGACGACTTTAATTGTCATTCGCGGTATTAATGATACACAAGTTCGCACTGCAGCTTTTAATGCTGAACTGAGTACCGAAAACATCATGTCATTTTTATCGATTTATCAAAAACCAAAAGATAAGTGTTTACCGCAGGGTCAGTCATCGTTTCAACATAAAAAGCGTTTTAATGTGAATAAGGAACCGAGATGTTTTCATTGTAAGCAACCGGGACATAGAAGTTATAACTGCCCCAAAAGATCAAAACATCTGAACCGGTTAAAACTTGTTCAATTTTGTAAAAAGATTGGACACACGGAGGATATTTGTTTTGTAAAAGCTAGGTCACAGCCACAGAAACGTAATGTTAATCTCTGTAGTGAATATACGCGTTATGGTAGTAATCGTGACGTAACGACAGCGGTCGTTACGGGGCATCCCTGTGGATGTATTAATTGACAGTGGAGCAATCAACGTTTCCCTAATCTCGTCCGATGCTCTCAAATATTTTTGTTATAATTTGAAGCCTTTTACATGCTATTTAAAGGGACTGGGTGAAAGCGAAATAGTTGTGAATTCTTTTGTTACTCTAACACTTGAGTTCAGTGAAATATCAATAGAAACGGATCTAGTAGTTGTACCTTCGTCTTGTATATCTAGTCCCATAATAGTGGGTACTGACATTCTTAATAGAGAGGGGATAACATACGTTAGAACTAAGGATAGTCAGTATCTAACTCATACGCCAAGGACAGTAACTGGGGTTAACACGGTGAACATATCTAGGGAAGTCTTACTTAGAACGCCTCTACAAGTTTACAGGTCGTATAAACTTTCCTTGGCAGAGAAAATGAAGGTCGGAGGAATCATTGACGATCTTCTTTCAAAGAGCATTATTAGGGAGTCAGAATCCGAATACTCGAGCCCGATTATCTTGGTTAAAAAGAAAGATGGCTCCGACCGAATGTGTGTCGACTATCGGGCACTGAATAGGATAACCGTTAAAGATCGGTACCCTCTCCCTCTTATAGACGATCACATCGATCGACTAGGTGATAGGAGAATTACACGTTTCTCGTCTCTAGATGTGGCTACCGGTTTTCACCAAATTAAAGCCCATCCTGCCTCGTAACCCTTCGTAAGTGTGTATTTTTATCAACAGAGATTGAATATTTGGGTAGGCTTATTAGTAAAAGTCAGGTTAGACCGAGCCTTACTAAAATAAAGGCACTTGTAGACTCACCAGCTCCACAAAACGTGAAACAGGCATGGCAATTTCTAGGACTAGCTGGTTATTTTAGGCGTTACATGAAGGGGTATGCTACTAAAACTCGTTGCATATCACAGCTTACGAAGCAAGGTGTTGCTTTTAATTGGTGACCTGCCCAAGAATCCGTTCGCCAAGACATCATTACTCAATTAACTACCGACCCCGTACTAGCCATCTTTGATCCCCTACTATCAACTGAAGTCCATACTGATGCGAGTTTAGGATACAGAGCGGTACTGATGCAGACCCACGAGGGTGGCAATAAAAGAATAGTGGCCTATTTTAGTAAAGTAACCCAAGGGGCCGAATGTCGATATCATTCGTACGAACTAGAAACCTTAGCAGTTGTGAAAGTGTTACAACATTTTAGACATTATTTGATTGGCATTAAGTTTAAAGTAGTTACAGATTGTAATGCTCTTTCTTAAAGCAGCTGAACGAAAGAAAGATCTGCTCCCGCGAGTAGCACGTTGGTGGATCTACCTTCAAGATTTTGTTTTCGATGTAGAATAAAGGAAGGGTACTATGATATCACATGCGGACTTTCTAAACCGGAATACCCCAATGGTGATCTACAGCCTCTACAGGTTCTAAGCCTCGTAGCTGAGCTCAAATAGCGCAACAGGCTGACGATGAGACGCGGCAACTCATTCGGCGTTTGAATGAGGCATCACACCTGAAATGCACCAGGCAAATGGTCAGGTTGAAAGATATGCTCGAACCGTACTTAAAATGGTTCGTATTGAGGTCAATCACAAAGCAGCTGCATGGTATGGAAGTTGCAGTTGAAGATTCTACTCCAAATCGGGAATCGCGACGGGAGTTGCAACGGCGTCGAACGACTGCATTATTACAGAGGAATCAAGTCCTGCAAGATGCCACTGTCAATCGAAGCAGACGTCCACCACGAAGTTTTAATATTAATGATCTTGTTATTAATAAAATATTCACAATCGACAGGAAAACTAGACCCAGGCATGCGCGGCCCTTATCGGGTTGTACGTATTCTGCCGAGTGGACGATATGAACTTCGGCTATTAAGTGGATCTTATGGCAAGACAATTCAAGCTGCGGCACAGTATATGGTGCCGTGGAAAGGAGAGTGGTGTCCAGAAACTTGTGCTGCGTTCTTTGAACGTTAGTACATATTAAGATGAACTGCGGGGCATCTTGATTGAGGCAGACTGCGGGATGCCTATAATTTAATAAAGAGGACGGACTGCGGGACGATCCTTAAAGCGGCGGACTGCGGGACGCACGCTATTTAGTTTTGTATGACATACAGAGGACGGACTGCGGGACGATCCTTAAAGCGGCGGACTGCGGGACGCACGCTATTTAGTTTTGTATGACATACAGAGGACGGACTGCGGGACGATCCTTAAAGCGGCGGACTGCGGGACGCACGCTTAGTAGTTTTGTATGACATACAGAGGACGGACTGCGGGACGATCCTATTGGCAACAGACTGCGGGATGTTTGCCCTGTATGTGTATATGTGTGTGTGGTATGATGGATGATAAAATGATGATAAGATGATGTATGGTGTGCAAACTGAGTAACTATCTTAGCAATAGTGAGTGATGACTTTTGTTAGAGGGCCTTGGAAGTGATGTTTGACAGAGTATAGGCGTTACTATCATATCTAACACTTTTATACAAGGAATTGTGTTTTACAGATCAAGAAAACGTTATTTTGTTAGACGAAAATATAGACGAGCAACCGCTTCATAACGAATACGACACACTGGATGCTGGTCCTTCCCGCCGAATGGATACTCGACCATTGGAGTCTCAAAATGGTCTTCCAGATACCGAAGATGCGGTCGTGGACGACGCATAGTCAGGAGAGGCCGTGTTAGGAATGAAGGGTATCTCTAAAATTGTGGTGGGGATCTTTCTATATAAGTTCGAACATCAGTGGTTGCTAGCCACTTTTTGTGCGAAGTCATTTCCGTGCGGAAGCGCTGTAGGAGTGAATGGTGATTGGCGGTGTGATCTGTGAATACATAATCGATATATCTGACTGATTTGATCACAAATCAGTTTTGTTAATTAGTGTTAATGTTAAAATGTTTAGTGATTTGATTTATGAGTCTTATAGTTATTTAATTAGTTGAAGTATATAAACGTTGTAATTATATAAATCGTTATTTTTTTATTAAAATTCCACCTGATTCCTAAAAGTATTATATAACACAAAAATCAAAATGCCATACTAACTATTAACCACACTGTTGAATTTATGCTACTATAAGTACATTTACTGAAAATATTTAGTCTTTATAGGATTAAGATTTTAGAATAAAAATATTTCAAATTCACACAACATTATTGTTCTCATATAACAAATGTATGACGCTATATGTGTATTTCTGAAACACTAATTACCCAAACCGTTTATTATCCCTCTTTATCTCCTCTTGTCTTTGAGCTAATCCATTATCCATCCTTGAAGGATTAATCCCGATCTGAAGTCCAATTTGCGGAGCTGATCTTTGAGAAGCTCTTCTGTTAATTTTTATTAACTGTCGAGAATTTAGTAAATAGTACGAATTAATTTATATTGCAATTGTTAATAATCGTCTGACGAAAAGTTGATAGAACAGTTGTAAGAAAATAAATGTTGAGATGAAATGATAAACAGAATAACGATTAATAAAAAAAGACAAAGTTTTAAGATAGAAAACATAACAGTTGAGGAAAAGAAGAAAGGAGAATCAAAGTATGATCGTAAAGAAATTCGTGAGTTCATTATCGTTATAGGCTTTGTTGTACCTCAAAGTAAAAGTCTTGTTAGCGGCTTTTATACTGTAATTGACTTACTTTATTATACTAACGATTTAATGTAACGAATTAATGTACTATAAAATCGTTTGCAGCTTTAGCTTTTCTTTATGGTGACCAGATCGTACTAAAGCACTTTTGTGTTCACTGAACACTGATAATAGTCAGTCTCAATGTTAATATTCTTTTCCCTTTTTACAAAAAAAATTGCATTAGCTATATAGCTGTATAGCTATAGTTATAGCTATAGTAGTACTAATATATATTAGTACTACTGCCCCCATACCAATGACGTCACTATGTGGGTGGACTCACCATTTATTTCACAACCACTTTCACCTAACAAATATTATATTAATAGTGAGTATTTATTGAATATTATAAATATAATATTCAATAAATACTCACTATTTGAATATCCCAAAGGTCAGAGAAATTAAGATGGTTCCACTTTTCTAATATGATTGACCTGAAGAGTTTGTTCTTTATATATAAAGCGCAAAGCTTTATAAATTCAGTCACATTATAGTTTAATTTACAGAAACTATGTTTTTCAAAAATAAACTTTCTCTTGTCCTTACAGTAAATTGCTTTCTTAAGAGAAAAGAAAAAAATATTTCTTAACTATATATTTGAATTTGTTAAACTATTAACTCACTTCAAATGACAAAAGATTCATAATTCATAAAGTTATGTATTATCTCTACGACTATTAAAATTATTCCCAAATCAGTTAAATTACTTCTAATTTTAACGCATAACTGTAATGTTTTGTACCTGCGGTGTAAAACAAGAACCCGTTATCATTTGTTAGTTTTATTCAACTAGTAAAGTTTAAACATGTTTGAAATTATCAAACCTACTGAGATATCAGCGCTTGTTGATTTTAACTGAGGATGTTGTTGAACGCTGGGGTCGCTTTAATAGTAACTGCCGCTTAAATAAATATTGTTTTTATTATATATAAAGGGTTTTAAACTATTATTTGCTTTTTATAAAAAATGAACGTAATATTTAGTTACTCGAATAATCGACTACATTAGCAGTTTGCAATAACTTTTGCATATTTACGCAGAGTAAAATTGAATAGTAATACGCTTGATATGGCAGTTTAGTTGAAAACTAATACTACGAGTTCATTAGAATTGTAATAGTAATAAACCACACCGCTTCAGCAGATATGATATCGACACTTTGTGATTTATGCATTCTATTGATACTCCGCCCATAATATCAGATACTTAGTTTGTAAACTATATTATTATAGTTTTGATATCAATTGTATATTAGTACAAATAAAAGTGTTCTAATTCTCAAGGCCTTAAATTAATAAGATATAAGCATATAATTAGCAACGCTCTCTATATATCATACAAGTCGGGCTGATCTTATCCTAATGCACACTTTGCCGACTTCAAATAAAGCTAGCGTAGTAATTGAAACACGGAAGGATCAGTGGTTATGTTAGAATTTAATTTCATATACACATTAATAATCTCGTAATAATTAAGAATAATTATAGTAAGTCTGTGACATTATATATATGTATAATGTTATATTTGAATCAATTAATGTATATATTTAGAAAAGGAATTTTAAACGATGACAAATGTTTATTATGCTGACAAATAACATGTCTGTCCATAATTTTTAATGTGAATAATGTGCACTCTTGTTACGAATCAACCCCATTTCTAATAGTACTTGTTCAGTGAACTGATAAATGGGTGGTACGGGTCGCAGAATGCTCTCGATACATTTATATGTTAGCGTCTTACATAAACATAATCCAATGATTATATTATCAATTATTTCGGTCTAATATATATACAATAATTATTTAAGCAAATTATTCCTTATCGTGCTTTGGAATTTTTAAATTTGAATTTTCGTTCGTAAATATCAAGTTGAAAATTTTATTCTTATAACAAATTAATTACAAGCTAGTTTCTGAGTCTCTGGGAGAAATTACACTTCAGGCGCCAAGAGTAACAATAACACGATTCTGTATTATATTGTTAAAAGATCTCGTTATTGTTGAGATTATAACTAGATGTGGTTAGTGTATTATTTGTTGGAGTGATTTTATTTTTAAGAGTTATTATAAAAATCAGTATTGTAAGAATAAATATCATAACAAATAACTGTTTTGTTTTTGTCTAATGGAATCAGTGTCTCTCTTATTGTTATATTGGCTGTACAATGTCTGTACAATACAGAATGATGCTGCTGATTCTATATAAAGATATAAGAATTTAGGCATTGTATTATTTTTACATTGGTTACATAATAATCAATGAAATTTTATATTCTTGGTCTTAAAATGAAAAGTACTAAAATATAAATTGGTGGGTTTATTATATACGACTTCGGAGTTTGAGTTCCGTCGTAATTTATCTTTATAAATTTTCTTAAAAAAAAAACAAATTGATTCTTGTTATCATATGCAGTTGTTCAGTATTTTTTTTTATGTTAGAGGAGGGCAAACGATCTTGCGGGTCACCGTTCATATCACCGCCGCCCATGAGCTCTTGCAACATCCGAGGATTCACAAGAGTCTTGCCGGCCTTGGAGATAGGAGTATATGCGTTTTTTGAATGTACCCATATCGTATCGATCTGGAAATACCGCCGAAGGAAATTCGTTCCACGTTCGAGTGGTACGTGGGAAAAAAGTCCTTGAAAAGCGCACAATGGAAGATCGCCACGCATCCAGGTGGTACGGATGGTAAAGGAAGCGATGGCGTGCTGTGCGGTGATGAAATTCGGCGGCAGGCATCAGATCGTATAGCTTTTATTTCAGATTTGTAATTTGATACATTTGATGAAAAATATATTATTTACAATATATAAACACACAACGAGTAAATATTTTTTATTATCTTATTTGTAAAATTCGAAACTTGTATGGAATATAAGAACATATGTAATTTGCCTGTTCTTATAAACATAATAAATTAAAAATTAGATATTTTAAAGTACTTCGATTTGTTTAAAATTACTTACATTAATATGTTTTTAAATGTTAAATCAAATTATAGAAGACTTTAAAAGAGAATCGAAACAGTGATTTTATTTTCTGGAAAACCTTCATAGTAATAAGAGGTTTTGATTGTTTTAATATAATCAAGGAATAAGTAAAAGGATAATCAATAACGTAACGAAAAAAAATAACACATAATTAATGATGGCATATTTTCAAAAACATGTTTTCATTCATTTATATAACATAAAGATATATTTTGGCCCATATATATTTTCTTTAAAACAAAAAACAAAACAAAATGACTCCGCCGCGACAGCTGTTCGCTGCCGTGACCAGGATTCGAACCTGGGTTACTACGGCCACAACGTAGGGTCCTAACCACTAGACGATCACGGCTATCGGAGTAACTGAATTTCTTAATGAAATTTCGGTACAGTTGCCTCTCACTTCGCGATTTTATTACTCAAGCGCAGAGAAAGTAGAGCGTAATGGTGTTACAGTAACGCCGACACTTGCCATTAAAGAAATAATAAAATGCATAATAATTGACTGTTTGTGTATTATTTCCTTTAATTTAAAATATCTTAGGATAATGTTAATATCGATAATCACTTGTTTGTGTGTGCGTGCTTGCTTGTATTTATGAGTATGTTTGTATGTATGTATCAACTTCTATCTGTAATCATGTATAGTCACTAAAATTGCTATAACATTCTATAAAAAACTAAGAAAATTCTAAAAGTCAATTAGATATACATAGATATGCCTGACTTAAATCAATGTTTAAGTTTTTTTTATTTTCCGAATAATAACGTTAATATTTCACGAATAGAATACGTTAGAATGCGTAGAACATTACAGTAGCAGTAAGTTACAAGACTTAATTAAGAACAAAGAACTCGTAGAATATCCTCCATATGCAACATTTAAGAGCGAGTACTACCATTTGTTCATTTGAATTAAATGAAATCGTAAAGTGTGCTCTAATGGATTGAGCGATGTTACATCATTTATTATATTAATTATGTAACGTTTCAACTTTAGAGATACAAAAACCATTTATTGCAGTTATTTTTTCAAGGTTCAAGCTTAATTATTAATAAGACAAATTTAGAATAATGTATGCAAAGTCTTATCTATTTAAATTTAAATATAACTTGTAAATAAATTATTATCTTTTAAGTTTGTGTTTCATAATTATGGTTAATATTCTAATAATAATACATAATTAAGTTTTCTTCTGATAAAAAGTTGCATTCACTAGAGGTATTATATATACCTCTAGTGAATGCATGCAATGAATTTATATATTAGATTGAATTTTTCTTCCTTTAAGTTTTAAATAAGTGTAGATATAGAAATATATCTACACTTATTTAAAAACATAATCATCAACAAACCAAACGAGAGACTAGTTATAGTTCACAGCACACTAATTAATACCATCATGAATTTTTAATTAAACCATGATTAATTAAAATGTAACTATCGAAGGAATAACGCGGAATTAAGTTATTGTGATTGATTCAACTTATTAGTTAGAAACACAAACATGATCAATACAAATTATTGTAAATTTTTTTGAATAAGTATTTAAACGTGATATTAATATTATTACACACTAATGATACTACTACATATATATATATATGTATTTAAATGTATATATATATATATATATATATATATATATATATATTATCCCTCTTTGTAATTAAATAATATAAAAGAATATAAAAATACAATCTAACATTTACGTGCGATTTTACTGAAAGTGCTTATTATTATTTGTTTGTATGTGTATTATGTCGCCAGCCTTATTAGGTTAGCGCGCAGTTTCCAAATATTCGAAAATAACGCTTAATTTATCGATAACTGTCCTCAATATTTGTAAATTATTAATAATTTTGATACATACTGCGGTATGAAAGCATTTTTTACCAAAAAAATATTTTAATACATTTAGATTTTGTTTTGCAAAACTTTTATTAATTTGGGTCATTGTTTTGGGGACCAAATTGTTTTGTTCAAATGTTCAAAGGTTTGATGACAGACAACCTTGATGCCAATAGAATATATTAAATGTAGGGCTTCGTGTGTTGCAGCTTAGTTTCATAATTATAATAGAGATGTTTATATTGCGTGCTTGTATAGGTGTGTGTCTGTGATTGTGTGTTCAATTTGAAGGAGACTGGTTTCAAATCGATTTTTTTCATTACATTCTGTGAGACTCATTGATCTGTAACACGACACGCTTTCTCTGCGCTTGAGTAATCAAATCGAGACGTGAGAGGCAACTCTACCAAAATTTCATTAAGTAATTCAGTTACTCCGATAGCCGTGATCGTCTAGTGGTTAGGACCCTACGTTGTGGCCGTAGTAACCCAGGTTCGAATCCTGGTCACGGCAGCGAACAGCTGTCGCGGCGGAGTTTTTTTTTTATTCTGCGTGTATTCTTATCCTTTCTTAATTATATGTGTGAGGTATGTATTATTAACAAGTCTTCTAAATGATTTAATAATAAACACCCAAAATTGCACATGTCTAAACTTGTCACTTTAAAATTTTTAGTAATTGTGCAAACAATTTGGAGGAAAAGTTAGTCTATATTCTTATTGATACATATTCTGTCTTTCAAAATAATTAATTTTTATAGAAAATTGCATTTTATTTATTTAATAGAATCACCACATGTTTTAAAGAATTGACATTATTTCTGTTAAAATACGAGTTTCAAAGTCGTAAATGATTATGTAAAACAATTGTTATTATGAAAATTTGTAAGGGAATAACTTTTGTCTCAAGTGGAATATTAATGAATTAATATTCTGATTACTCTAACTCTAATATTACTTTAAGAGCTTACATTTGTTTATTTATTTATTTTTATAAATGTGTTAAAATAACCTTTAAGCGTAGTATTAAAACTTGATTCAAAAGAGTAATTATTATCCTTTTAAAAACAGTATGTATGTACTTTAATACAAATTATATTAAAGTTATGTTTAAGTTTCTTATATTATTTCGATTATAATTTTTTATGTCAAATACTGTTTAAACATAGTTTTGGATAACAGCATGTAAATAATTGATTTGTACTTAATTTTACACTTATTATACTGTATATAGGATTCTATATGCTACATACAGATAGAATCCTATAAATTAATAATGTCTTTAACCGCAACAACAATATCTTGGATCTGTGCCACGTGAACAGCCTGGAGATGAAATACCATGGGGTAAAAAGACTTCTAACATATGTTTTACATTATTCTAGTATTTTATTTCCATTTAGTCGACAAGAAAGATAAGAATTGTTTTAAAAACCAATTGTTTCTTTAAACGAAAACTCGATATGAATTGTAATTTATTTTAACGTTAGCGTCGAGCTAATTTGCAGGTTTATCCGAGAATGTTATCGTAAAACGTGGTTTTATTGTCGTTTTTATTACGAGCTTTATGACTCGATGTGTAACTGTCATTTCAGATTAGACTTACCGCTGTTAAGCAAATAGAAGTTATTTATTTACTTTAACTTAAAACAAATTGTTTTTTTTTTTAATTTTAAATAATATCATAATTTTATATATAATTATTATTTTGTTAACAAAATCTTAGAAGACAAATAGCAAATCTCATTGGATTTAAATTTTAAACATTCTTGTATTACTGATTAAGTGGACTTGACTAATGGTCGACTGTTTTATATTATACTCTAACACTGTTTAATATTACATTCTCAATCGTCAATAAAAAGACACGGTTAATTTTACTAATTTATCTTGTTATAGTCATTTTTAAAAACAGTGTTTTAATTAAATTTTTTTATTTATTTTGCTTTTGAATGAGGAACGTGTCTAAAAAACTATTGTATTAAAATGTCGATTAATCGATCTGGCTGACGCCAGAAATATAAAGAAAACGCAGTAGAATATTACTTCGACTATTAAAACTCCTGTGGGAAATAAAGCAGTTATTCTTCATATTATATTACAATACATCAAATATACAATTTTTATTTATCATTCCACGATTATAATTTACTTCTAAGATATTGTATGATTCCCCGCTATCAACGCACGAAGTGAACAAAATCGTGCAAATAAAGTAGTAATGGCTCTATTGCCACGGGCATCAAATATCTTATAATAATAGTTTGAGTAAGGAATTCACGATTCCTAATATATATCCTTAAATATACCGAGTGATATTAGTAGATTAAGACAAGTTCATTCCGGTGTACGATGTTCAGGCGGACTAGAGAAATAAGATACTTTCATTAGGTACTTGTACTAATTATTACAAAATATTTAAGCTTTGAAGTAACGCCGCAGTGAAGAACCGACAAAGGACGTGAAATTATACTCTCCTTATTCCAACCTTTGTTCTGTAGCGGTATACTTTAGTGTATTCGTTTTTATTTTGCGAACTTCGTTTCGAGGCAAATTAAAAGCTGTGTTTATTTAAAAATAAATGAGAAGCTTTTCTTTATTTCGAAAGGCTGTAACAGTTATATTTTTACTACTATATTTTACATAGTTTAGGAATGTATTTTCAAAATGAGCTCTTAAATACTCGACATCGACTTAATACACGAATCTTAAGTACTCCGAATATATTTCATGTTAATGAACAAAATAACACAAAAGAAAATTAATTAGGAATTATTATTAGAATGGATATTTTAAAAATATTTTTACTTCAAACGAAGTTTTTTTTAGAAATTAAATTAATTTCTAAACCTCTCACAAAACGATTCTTTGAAACGTTTATACATTAATAGAAATATTTCCCTAGTTTTGGTTTTGATTTTTACAAGTTTTACTTAGCTCGTCTTCGTCACGTCTGTCTGTCTGTGGCGATCAAATCTTGCAATCGAAATTTCACCCACTTTCTAGCTAGCTAGAGCGCTGAAATTTTCAGGATCGCTCAGAAGTCGATGACAATGCAATATTCAAGCATTAAAAAAATCTAAGAAGTAGAAAATAATTAAATAATTTAATTTTTATTAGGACAACATTTCACACAAGACATTTATTAGGTAGTTACTAGTATATAAAAAAAATAACTTTAATTTCGCAGACAATATTACGTAATAATCTATTTATAATTATAATTGTGAAAGCTCCGTCACAAGCCACATTTAAATATATAAATTAATAAACGATACAACTTCAAACATTTTAAGAACTTACGACTAAAGAAAACAAAAAAATAAATAGCATGGGTCTTATTTAACGTATATATTAATAGTTAGTAGTGGCGTTAGATTAGAACAAGGCAATAATACAATTTAATGAAACATTAGGTCGGAGTGCAAATTGTTATATTTGCATCACAAGGGTCTGGAGTATAACGCTTATCAGATTTAGACATGATTTGACACTATCCGCCATTTGCATTGTAAATACGTCAGACGCTTCACGCCTTGTTTGAAAACAATTCAAATTCAATTCTAAACCTAAACACTAGGAATGAGAAAGAATTGGAAATAAAACTCGTCATATACAAGTTTTCATAAGGTTATATTCTTCATGAGCTATATTGGGAGTAAGTTACTAATATATTAAAAACAAATATCGACAAAACGGTAGTTCTAAATCACATTTATATACAATTTCACATTTCCATTCTGCGAGCTAACTATGTAACTTTCTTCATCTAGAATTGACTAACTGTTCATAATGTTCATTTAGTTGACAAATTTGCACTGACACACTGAGTATGAAAAGTTAATTTGAAACCGCACAAAAACTTTGAACTAAATTTAATTGACATTGGTCAGTGGACGTTTCCTGTTTCCGTTTCCCCTTTGCTTTACTCGATTGTAAATAGTTGGTTAAAACACAAGAGGAAATGTTGTAATAAGTTATGTTTCATAACATTACATTTATTGCATAAAATGTTATTCATTTTAATTTTAGTCCAAGCTTTTTTTTTGTTTTACCCTAGAAAGGTAATTAATGTTGACTGTCTCCGCGCGTAATGTTCTGCTCCTTTGTATAACATTTTATTTATCCTTATGATATGATATGCATGCACTTTGAGTCTCAAGTAGTATATGTGTTTGATATTCAGGTCATGTCGTGGCTAAGCGATATTTAAATATTAAAAAATATAATAATATATAATATCAATTTGAACGTTTTATTGAATCAGTTCCAACAGTCGAGACATATTGCTGTTAAACTTTGGAGATGAATACAGTAAAACACATTTTGTTGAGCGAAGCGAACGAAGTGAGCGGAGCGTTTTACTGGAGACTTTTTACATTCTTTGTCACGAAATGGTTCGAAAACTACTTGACGGAAAATTATAAAACTTTGAAATCAAAAAGACACACCTTAGATGATGGTTTAAAAAAAAAATTGAAAAATGTCCTCAAAATTTTTTTTTTAATATTTTGTCAAAAAACTGATATCTCATTGAAGTCAATGCGAAACGATGAGTCAATACACTGGGCTCGCTTCGCTCAATATGCAAACGGCACCCGAGATTTCGCGAGCGCAGCAAGTCAAGATTGAAGGTTTGTTGGCGCCCCTAGTTACAAATATGTCGTTGATAATAACTAACAGAAATATATATTTATTATTTTAAATAAACTTGTCATTGTCTTAAGTAAAATAATGTTTAATGAGAAACAGTAATCTACCTCCAGTTAACTCAGACTAGGATATTATAACATATTATTGTGATATTTAAGAAGCAAAGTCGAAAAATATTTTGTATGTAACTGGCAATTTATTTCTCATAAAGTGTCGAAGTATTGGTGAGTGGGTAGATTGAGAAACCGTTTTACTGCTACGGCTTCCTTTTCACTCGATACCCTTTATTGGTTTTTGATATCTAAAGGTTATATTGAAATAATAAATAATAATTCTATAATTTGTATACAACAAAGAGTTGTATTTTTTATATTACTAATCAAATATTATTATTATTCAACTTTACTTATTTCACTTAAAAGTTACTCCATAAGTGAATGTATTGTATTATACTAGCATTTAAGTCATTATTTCTTCAGCTTTTCTAATATTACCCAATTTTTGAAAGAAAACATGTAAGTATGATGTTATATTTTAAAACATTGTGTATATACTAAAATAAAATTAGTTATTGGTTTGTTTATTTTTTTTAAATATACTGTTTTTTTTTTATATATATGTCGGAAATAGATGGTGCTGCTGTGGTGAATTCAATAATGAGTGTCGTAATTTATTTCTCGGCAATAGATGGCGCTGCTATGGCGAATTCAATGATGAATGTCATCATTGATTCTAATTGTTATTTCGATTATTGTTACTTTTTTTTATTTATTTCAATTTACCTTATTTATAATGATTCGAATAGTTGTTATTTGAATCCAATTCAATGATTGTTTATTTTATTGTCTAGTTGGTATGTCATTTGACTGTTAATACCTAATTAGTATTTTATTTGACCAATTGTTTTGTGATTTGACTCTTTAAATAAAAATTCATTACACATTTCCTCGATGGAGTTGGTAACGAGGATGATCAGAAAATTACTGAATTTGGTGGTGATCGGACGTTCATCGAGGACTTGTCTGTAACCATATTCATATTGCGAAAGTGTATTATTTTCTACCCACGAACTAAGAAAAATAATAATTATGAATAATAAAGAAGATCATACGATGTCGCGTCCGGCCACCTCTGACGCGACATCAGAAGGGGGATTACCTTGTGATACGCCCCAGGAACAATCAAGGTTAGATGAAACATTTCTCCATGCTTTGTTGGAATCGCAAAATCGTAATTTTGCGTGCTTGATCGATGCATTGAAGATACCGACTAGTAATGAGAAGATCTCTCTTCCTGAATTTAATCCAGACAAGTCTGATAGCGATCCACGTGCTTGGTGTGATACGGTTGACCTTTGCTTATCAGAACGTAACCTCAGCGGCAGTAGATTAATAATGATAATCAGTGAAGCATTGAAAGGGAGTGCGTCGCGTTGGCTATCGCAAATATCGTATGGAGGTATTACGTGGCAAGAACTCAAGCTTCTCTTTAAAGCACGATATGATTGTGTGGAAACTCCGGCAGCTACGTTGCTTAATTTTTGCAATGGCCGACCAAAGGAAGGCGAATGTTTAGCGGCTTATGCGTCTCGCTTGATGACTATGCTAACCTCGCGCTGGCAAGGATTGACTATGGAACAGATTGCCATAGCCATGGTGCTTTCTCACATGGCACAGTTCGATAGTAGACTGCAACGCCTGGCTTTTACGACGGACATCTCGACGCGTGACCAAATGCAACGCGAACTGCAAGCATTCTCATATTTGAAGAGGAAGATGAATACTCCGGCTTTTGTTGAACCCAGTGACAGCAAGCGACTTAAGCCACATGTGCCATATTATTCGATCCGTTGCCAGAACTGCGAAAGGATTGGACATCAAACGGCCAACTGTCGCAAGCGTCATGAACTGAATTGGACATCGAGGAACTTTCCGAAACCAACTACCGCTACTGAATCTCTACGAGAAAGGAACATCGACGTGACTTGCTTCAAATGCGGAGTCAAAGGTCACTACGCTGTAAGGTGTCCACGCAACGCGGCAACCAGCAACGAGCGAAGTGTTTCCGGCAGCGGAGCTGCAGCATCAACGGCTGTTGGCACAGCAGCAAGTGAGAAGCGAGTCAATGTCTGCTTTGTTGGCAATCCTCAAGGAAAACTGTTGCATGATGGTGAGTCGTTTCCTTTTTGTTACGATTCCGGAGCCGAATGTTCTCTCATGAAGGAAGATCTTGCCTCTAAGTTTTCGGGAAAAGTGTACAGCAATACAGTTGCTTTAACTGGTATAGGTTCGGGATCAGTCTATAGTATAAAGCAAATTTTATCTAAAGTAACAAATAATAATTTACCTTTGGAAGTCCTTTTTCATGTTATTCAAAACAATCAGTTGCAACATAATATCATGATCGGTAGGGAAGTTTTACGGCATAACTTAACTGTGACCATGTCTGCTTCGGAAATAATATTCTCTCGTAGACATGAGGTTGATGTATGCGACGTCGACCATGGTTGCAAAGAATTTAACGATTTTAGCGACATTAAAACTAACATTCCGAATGAATTTCTTACAAGGCTGATTGAAATCTTGAGTGAGTTTTCAAGTTCTTTTCCTAAAAATATATCTAAGTCAAGGGTGTCAACGGGTCAGCTTGAAATACGTCTGGTGGATCCAAATCGGAGGGTTCAACGCCGCCCCTACAGGATGAGTGCAGAAGAAAGGGAGATCATAAGACGGAAGGTAAGAGAACTAGAAAGTGCAGGTGTGGTTCGGCCGAGTTGTTCTCCATTCTTAAGTCCAGTGCTTTTGGTAAAGAAGAAGGATGGTTCGGACCGAATGTGCGTGGACTTCAGAGAGCTGAATGATAACACCATAGCAGACAGGTATCCCCTTCCATTGATTTCGGATCAAATTGACCGACTTGGAGGCGCCAAATGGTTCACATGTTTAGATATGTTAAGTGGCTATCACCAAATCCCTGTTCAGGAGGACTCCATTGAGAAGACATCGTTTGTTACACCCGATGGGCAGTGGGAATATCTCACAATGCCATTCGGCCTTAAAAATGCAAGTTCCGTGTACCAGCGAGCTATTATTAAGGCTCTTGGTGAGTTGGCGCATGATTATGTCGTATGCTATGTCGATGACCTCCTGGTACTCTCTTCCACGGTTGAGCAGGGTCTAGAGAGGTTACGTCATGTTCTCGACGTATTGACTCGTGCAGGATTTTCCCTGAATTTGTCTAAATGTTCATTTCTCATGAACCGCATCGAGTTTCTTGGATTCATGGTGGAAAATAGTCAGATCCAGCCTAATCCAGGTAAGATAGAATCTCTTACAAAACTACCTCCACCACAGACAATTACTCAACTTAGGCAATTTATTGGATTAGCATCCTACTTCCGGCAGTTTGTTCCCCAGTTCTCCAAAATAATGACTCCACTCTTTAGACTTACATCCAGTAAAGGTAAATACCTTGATTGGCAACCAGAGCACGAAACAATTCGACGTAACATCATACTGAAGTTGACGAGCGAACCAGTACTAATGATTTTCAACCCTACCCAACCCGTGGAGCTCCATACGGACGCTAGCTCGGAAGGTTATGGTGCTATGCTCATCCAAAAGTTGGAAGGTAAGCAGCATGTCATTGCATATTTCAGTCGACGTACCTCAGGGCCAGAATCCAGATACCACTCTTTTGAACTGGAAACATTGGCCATTGTTAATGCAGTTAAGCATTTTCGCCAATACTTGCACGGACGGAAGTTCACTGTTGTAACAGATTGTGCAGCGGTCAAGGCTTCAAAGGACAAACCTGACTTATCACCACGAGTGCATAGATGGTGGGCTTATTTACAGTCATTTGATTTTGACATTATTCACCGACCGGGTGCGCGTATGAATCATGTGGACTTCTTATCGAGAAATCCTGTATCAGGTAATTCTAATATTAACATAGCTCGAATCGTAGAAAAGCGAGTAGACATTGCTGAGCTCTCTGATGGTTGGCTGAAAGCTGAACAAGAAAAGGACGAAGAGATTTTCAAGATCGTGTCTGATTTCCGTAATGAGGTAATGATCGAAGATCTTAGAAAGACCTATGAAATCCGCAAGGACGTGTTACATCGCGTGATTCAGCGAAATGGACGTACGAGATGTTTGCCCATAGTTCCGCGAGCTTTAAGATGGTCAGTAATCAATAACATTCATGAGTCTGTCATGCATCTAGGTTGGGAGAAGACATTGGGGAAAGTCTACGAATACTACTGGTTTCCAAACATGGTCAAGTATGTAAGATAAGATGTATCACATGTAAGATCGCTAAGCCGAGTACGGGTCGTATTCAAGCAGAACTTCATCCTATTCCAAAAAGCGCAATCCCATGGCATACCATCCACATCGATGCCTCGGGTAAGTTGAGTGGCAAGAACGATATGAAAGAGTATGTGTACGTTTTAATAGACTCTTTTACTAAATACATCTTACTGGTACACTCCAAAAACATTGACAGCAACAGCAGTATACGAGCTCTTAAGCATAGTATATCCTTGTTCGGAAATCCGGTTCGTATCATTGCAGATCAAGGGCGCTGTTTTGCAAGTAAGGATTTTTCAAATTTTTGTACTAGCCAAAACATAAAGTTACACTTGATTGCTACTGGTGGATGTCGAGCCAACGGGCAGGTTGAGCGAGTCATGAGCACAATTAAGTCTATGCTCACTTCTGTTGAAGTAAGTAAAAATCGTTCCTGGCAAGACGCACTCTCAGATATTCAGTTGGCCATGAATTCGACTTTAAATCGTGTAACAAAGGCTAGTCCTTTGGAACTAATGATTGGTCGAGTATCGCGTCCCTTTGGCTTAATGGCAGTTAATGAAGAGGCAGAAATTGATCTATCTTTTGTGCGAGAGCAGGCGACCCGTGGAATTGAGGCAAACGCAGTTTATGATAAGAAACGCTTCGACTCTAAAAAGGCTAAAATTAAAAAATTCATTAAAGGAGACTTTGTATTAATTGAAAATGAAGAACGAAATCAAACTAAATTAGATGCTAAATTTCGAGGTCCTTTTAAAGTAATGAAAGTCTTAGAGGGTGATAGGTATCTCTTAAAGGCTTTGAATTCGAATAGAACTTACAAGTACCCTCATGATCGTCTAAGAAGTGTACCCAATCATCAAGTTCCCAAAGAGTTAGACCTAAAAAGTTTGCAATCCGATGATGATAATGATGATAGTGACGCCAACACCAACCATGACTTTTAAAAGTGCTTCCGATGGACCGAGTTGCACTGATGGCCGATGGACTGTGCCATATAGTATCTGATGGACTAGATACTCTGTTCGATGGACTGAACAGCTATGATCTTTGACTTAAGTCTTGGTTGTCGTGGCTATGTGATAATATTCTGTAAATAATTTAATTAAATTAATGTAATCTCTGGGTACTTGAAGATTGTTCTTTTTAATATTATGTCCATTAAAATTATTGTTAAGAGTTTATTTAAAGGCATTCGTCTTTGAATTCGCTAGGCCGGAGTGCAAAACCGTTAACTTTTTTTTTTTTCTTTTCTTTATTTAATAGATCCCACACCCGAGGACGGCTGAACATCAGAATGGCCGTGTCGGAAATAGATGGCGCTGCTGTGGTGAATTCAATAATGAGTGTCGTAATTTATTTCTCGGCAATAGATGGCGCTGCTATGGCGAATTCAATGATGAATGTCATCATTTATTCTAATTGTTATTTCGATTATTGTTACTTTTTTTTATTTATTTCAATTTACCTTATATATAATGATTCGAATAGTTGTTATTTGAATCCAATTCAATGATTGTTTATTTTATTGTCTAGTTGGTATGTCATTTGACTGTTAATACCTAATTAGTATTTTATTTGACCAATTGTTTTGTGATTTGACTCTTTAAATAAAAATTCATTACATATTTCCTCGATGGAGTTGGTAACGAGGATGATCAGAAAATTACTGAATTTGGTGGTGATCGGACGTTCATCGAGGACTTGTCTGTAACCATATTCATATTGCGAAAGTGTATTATTTTCTACCCACGAACTAAGAAAAATAATAATTATGAATAATAAAGAAGATCATATGATGTCGCGCCCGGCCACCTCTGACGCGACATATATAACTTAATGTCCATAGACATTTGTCCATGCCTTTCATTGTAATTTTAAGACATTTTTTTCATGATTTTAATTGCGATGGTAACTTCGCAGGGAATTGTACACCTGCACAAGTTTTGGAAAGCTATTTTAGTAATTAATAGTAGTAATAAAAAAAGTAAATAGTAGTAGTAGTAAGCTAGGTTAATAAGTTCACTAGCTTTTTCTTTTGTAGAGAAAAAAAAAATAAAATAAAAAATATATTGTTAACCTAATTAAGATTAATTTGTACTTATTCAGTTTAAATTTACGAAAATATCTAAAAAAAAACTCATTAAATATGTTAAATAGGTCATAAAAACCAAACATTTCTAAATGTCTACTATTTTCTTATTTATTCTATAATGTTTTAGATTAAATTAACAAAAATAAGAAAACATTGTCGTGGTGTCCTTTATAACTTAATATCACACATATTATCCTTTTATATCCGTAAATTATATGTATAATTATGTTACATATAATATAATTTACGGATGTAAAAAGAACAACCACAAATCAGTGGAATATTATGTAACAGGCACAAAGTTTTGATACATAAGAGATGATAACATATTGTTGACGACGGAACGGTTCTAAAAAGGTAAATCGAGTGTGAAAATTTCCATAATCTATAATAATATAATTATAATAATAGTAAATTGGGTACATGTTTGTTCGTCGACACTCTAAAATTCTAAATGATGGAGTACTTGCCACATTCTCGTCCTCCGTATTAACCAAAGCTAATGAACGTTATGTTGTATTCTTTACTCTATTAACATAATAATCGTATTTTTAATAATATATTATTATTAAACGAATTTTTTATCCATAATATTTAAAAAAATTTAATAAATAATACTTGTGATAATTTTGTAACACAGTTCGTATATTTAGTTATTGTAATTTTTATAATAATAATCGTCTCAAATCATAACAAAAGTTACATTTAATAATCATGTGATTTGTTTTACTTTCACTTGGATGTGCTTAGATAGCACAGTACTGTTTATACTCTCAGTGCCGGCGTTAGGGGGGCGCGCGATGGGGTGATGGCCCGGGGCGCCAAATTTGGGGGGCGCTGAGGTCTGTGGCCTCGGCCTCCTGCCTTCCGCGCTGTGTACCCTCAATACTGTGCTCTATGTGCCGTATTCACAACTATGTTCAGCTGTCAGATGATTTGGTTCAGCAAAAAATAAATACTCGATATTGATTTCCTTAAGTGGGCGCCTAAATATTTTTGCCCGGGGTGTAAGTAGCCCTAACGCCGCTGCTGTATACTCTTACATAGTTTTAACATAGCTTTAATTTTGATTTATATCTTTTAACTTATAGTTGAGTCTATGATTATATAATATTTTATTCATTAGACAGTGTTGCACAGTTTGTCCCAACCCCATTTGGAAAATAAATATGAAAATTTATTACACCATCCGTGCTCAGTATATACGTATAAGAACTGATTAAGCTGTGTATACACATGATAATAGAATTATTGGTACCATAAAAACAAAACAAAATGTTATCAATAGGAGTACATAAGGAATCAATAACCAAGTTCTTTTCTTCCTTTTTTACTTGATATTCATGAAAATTTCACTTGAAAATTGACTTTACGATCAATTGAATGCACATTTGTAAACGCTTTGACTTCATATCAACCGGCTTAATTACCAGCTACTCCTAATAGCTGATAATTACTACGTCATTTGCATTATTCTCAACTGTATTGGAGCTGCTCTAATAAAATATCGCTTTGTGCTATAATTGACAGCTTTGTATCTTCGTACCTATGTACTAGTACGTGTAATTGTGTAAGATTATTATGTGTAACAGTTTATTAAACATATATGTCAATGAACAAAGACATACATATAACAGTGCATTAATTTAAGTTACTTCTAATATTTAACAGTAAATTGGAAATTACAATGCCGTTGGATTTTTAACTCAAACTATACCCAGAACCTGTTACCATTATTTGAAATATTTTTTGGACATAAATTATTATTTGATTCGTTGGAAATCTATTGTATTTATTGGTTGTAAATCACAATGTCACTTTTCTATCAACCAGAAAAAAGTCTTAGATACAAGGTATTGTTTTTCTGATTATCTACGTTACGCATTAAATCTACGCAGTCACTGTAACTCAAGAGTAAGGTGAAGTAATCGATTTTCTATAGATTATATTTTAAGGGTAGAAATTCAGTGACATTAAAACTGAAAAAGCCTTTCGAACTCAAAAAAAATTAAGTAACAAATATATATTTTCTGGTAATTTTCTGGTTCGTCACAATCCCCATATTTTTATTAATTTCAACTACATTTTTATATGCCCTGATAAGGGCGGTGAATTATTAAGTACCTGGAGTGATAATATAAATATGTAGTCATTATTTATTAAAAAAAATATACAACAAACAATAAAATGTAAATCTAGACAGATAACTTGAATGAGTTACATTGGTTCGGGCACAATTCAAATCTAAATCCAAAACCATTTAACCATAAACTGCTAAGTGCGTTTTATTAGTGCGAGCTTGCACATGACCGTTTTGTAGGAAATTTGAATTTTCATTCAAAATTTAGGAACTCCTAATCTTTCTTTCACAATCTTCTACTCTGGAACTGTTGGACAGGCTATGGTTAATATCTAGAAAATTTCTAATTACTTTAAAATATCTTTAAATTAAATACTTATTATACACTGATCACAAGTTAATCATGTAAGTCCATGTTAATATATTTTAAGGTCATTGGAATGGAAAATGTAAATTATCGTGACCTGGGTGTCTCTTGATATTTATTTAATTAAATAATCAACAGAGATTTAAGAACCGGATATTGAAAGCAATCACGTGTGTGAATTAATTAATACCAATCGATTATAAGCTTCAATATAAATAAACCTACTCTAAATAAATGATGTATTTTGTTATGCTTGGATAGCAAACTAATTTGCAAAAAGCCAGATGGACTTTTGATGCAGGCCTTCGTAGTAGAACAAAAATAACGTTGATAATGATGACGCTAGATGAAATATTTCTAATTTATTTATATGTAATATAAAAAGGCTTAAAAAATAAGTAAAGGCTTAAACATTGTATTTTGATTTTCGAGTTCTTTTTCTAATCTTAGAATTATAATAAGATAATATTCTCTGATAAGTGATAGATTTTAGCTTTTTTTGTAAAACAAAATGACCACAAAAAATTTATTGATTTGTAGAATGTAGATTGAGATATAACCATTTTATGTTTATTTAAATTATTAAGTCGCTCCTAAAATGGCGCATTTGCAGGTTATTTCAAAAATAATATTTTATAAGTATGAAGTGTCGGCAACTTAAGTACGCTTCTTAGGAACTTGTTGAGATTTTTCAAATATAATATATAAATTCCATCGCTTCCGCTCTTTTTTTTTTTATCAATAGAATAAACTTTGATCTCTTTTGCAAAATTTTTTAAATCATGAAAATTATAAATGAATTTAGAATGAGTTTTATAATCATAGAAATCATTAACATAAATCTTTGCAATTCTGAAAATCGAATTAATATTGAAGATATAAAGAAATCTCTATAAGCAGATTATAATTATATGTTTTTCTACGCAATGAAAAAATGGTGAGTAAACTCTAAGTCCTTAAATAAATTAACACAATATTAACAACTTAAGATTCTATATGAGAAAAATGCAAAATTAGAAATTACTAAGTTAATTACATACCTCGGGGGATGTGACTTCACTTAATGAAATACATTTCAATGACTTTATGCAAAGTGATTAAAGTTAATTTACATTACAACATAATTTTAATATAGTACTACCTAATCTCGGTATCTTATAAAAATGGTATTTAAAAAGTACAACAATAATTATATTAAGAGGTGATGTTTATATGATCTTTCCTCATTAGTCATACAGTTTTAATACTTCCAACCTCTTGCCACACTAGCATGTAGGGTAGCTGTAGCAGCCAGCATGAGGCAACGAATGTAACGGTGAGTGCGAGTGAGATACTCGTAGTTCTGTCGCCCTCTTGATATATACGAGTATTTACTCCTCTCAAAGAGTTACATATAGTAAGGAGAATCGTTTTGCATGAGCTTACCAGGCTTATCCATGCAGTCACAGATTGTGGTCAGGCATTTTTTTTAGGAAAGGCATATTGAGGTATTTTAAAATAGTAAAAAATGTAAGAATTCAAAGAGCTTACATTAAATTTTGTGTAGACAAATGAGGAAGAATGAAGTAGTTTTGATAATATTCAATAGTTTATATGTTAAGTATACAATGTATCTGCGAAATTTATGATTTTTTAAATACTCAGATCTTATTGAGGTGGACACAACGACAGATGAGCATTCTATATTCGTTCGTTAAGACCCAAACTTACAATAATCCCAAGGTCAAGGTCAAATAAATAAAAACTGTTTATGACCATAATATAAAAAAAAAAAATTGTTCTTTAATTAAATTTCATTGAGATTGTTCTTCACCCATGTAAATCTAGGTTAAAGAATATGCTGATATTGTCTAACACATTAATATTGTATTGATATGTCAGGGTACATAGAGAGCATATTTGTAGTGTATATATATTAACATGAAGTGGTTGTTAACATGTAGATTGGACTTGATCAAGACATTCCATTGTACAGTTTATTGGAACGTACGAAGGTCATATGGCTTTTTATAACAACACAAATACGAGAACTACAGACGAATAAAATTATTCGACTAATAAAAGGAATGTAATGAAAAGAGAGATATCTCAGAATACCAGTATTTATTCAATATGTCCACTTACCATTATACCGATACTTCATAGAATATAAATTGACAATGAATTTTTATAAGGGTGGGTCTATTTGATCGGCGTACCGCCGGTATCTTTTGTTAAACATTTAATAAATTAGAATTTTGTAAAATGATTGATATTTAGGAACAAAATATTTTTACTTGAGGTCAGGTAAGATGTTTTATATAATATACGAATATCTTAGAGCATAATTACCTTATTAAATCTAAGTAACACGTGTTTGTTTATGGGAACGAAGTTTCGTAAAGAGGCTTACGGGTAGTGCTAATTAGTAGACATCACACAGGAATGTACAGATACGTGGAAATATTGTGAAAATGCATTTGTTATTTGTGTTACATCATACGTGAATCTTGTTTTATTAAAGCAATGAAGTTTCGAAAAATGGAAACTGCAGCAAATGTATGTAAGTAAGTTTTAGTAAGTATATACTATTTACATTCGTTTATTGTACATATAATTTGAGTGTTTCCTATTTTTTTACTATTTAAATTATCGTAAATATTATATAATTACTTAAATATCTTTTGCTGTATTTTAAATTCCCGCGAACCAATTATATTTTGTAAAGAATAGTTTACAAAATATTTTAAGTCCCATTTTATAATTTAGTTTTATGAGGGCTTTATATTTTAGCACGTTATTAGTTATTTCTACTAGGATCCGCAAACCGTGCGCGGCGGGTGTTGAGCTGAGCCCCTCTCCTTTCTTCTTGTCTTGATAACTTTTGAATGGCTAAACATTTTTCAATCTGTTTTCGCTATAACATTCGTGTTCGGCTCAAACATACATGAAAAAATTTTAGCTAATTATATTGTCGCATTCTGGAGACAACTAAACAAAAAAAAAAGGTCTCTCAAACGGTTAAGAGCTTCGCTTACGCTCAGCTCAATTAAGTTATTTTTCACAAATCTGCCTTAATAACAATACAATAACAAACAAATAACAAACTTACAAATTAACTACAATAAAAAATATGTTAATAGAATATTAGTTATATTTTTGTCATCATTTTTAATATTTCTCACAATATCTTGACCTCTGTATATAGCAGAAGGTATCGTGTCCACAAATACAAATTCAACACACCTAACCACTAACAAAACTCGTACTAAACCAGTGAAACGGACGTTGAGGAGATGCAACCATTTTAAATTCGCTTCGAAATTTTGTCCAAAGCTTTTTCGCATGTTTGTAAAACCCTTGATATGATTCTAAACAAAAAAATTTCCAAATAGCTTTACTTGGACGGCTGAAATCGACAAATATTTTTGTTCTATTATATTTATTTGTCAACGTCATTCCAATTACAGGAGAAATCCATACATTTTTTTTTCAATGTCAACTAATTCCTGTTATACTGATGTATAACAAATGCTCTCTCAACTTCTTTTATCCTCATACCATCATTCTCACAATCCATCTTTTTCTTGGTATCTTTATGTTTATTATTTATATCACATTTTTTTTTTTAAACTAAATGTTCAATAAATATTAAGATCCACGAGGACTTAGAACTCGTATTGAGGACACGTCCTCCAATTTTACGACTGACAGAGAACATATACCAGGTTATATTATAGTTTGATACACTTGATGTTGGAGACAAATATAAATCAACTTTACACTCCGAGAAACCAAGATTATTACCTATCAGTAAAGTTTTAGCACGCGCTTACTCGTCCTTCGACCTGGAGCAGTATGGACATATTACCATTTTATTACATCTATACACGCAAAGGGAATTAAGCTGTTAACATTTTATACGTTTCTGACGTCATTACAACAGAGTTATATAGGAGTTAAGATTAATAGCGAACTAATATTATAATGGTATTTTACTTATATAAAGTCATCCCATGACCAAGACTGGTAATATTTGAAAATGATATTTAAAAAATAAAATGTCTCATTAAATTAAAATAATAATTTTATTTGCAGCTGCAATGGCAGCATATTAATGAAACGATACAAAAGTATTTTATTGTAAATCATAAACAATCTGAGTAACTTGATTTTTTCTGCTCTTACATATTTCTCTTACAAAACTATAACTATTTATTTTATGTGGAAATATTAAAATATTTATGAAGTAGCGTCATTTCCTTATGGTTTTATTCATATGGTTGTCATTTCGATTTTGTTTCATATGGTGGTCATTTGTCAGTCAGCCATTTTGAATTACGTATTAACGTTATTCAAAACTATTAATTAACTTAACCAGTGTAACGAGAATGACGCGGAAAAGCTCTCATTCCTGATATATCCATAATACCCGGAATAGATGTATCTGTGTGATACATTCGTTTCTATGACATGTTCAACGTCTAAATATGATGTTTATGAGTAACCGCTACGTATGTGTTTAAAATTAACAATAGATAATTATATAGCTAGGTAAATGTAACTTGTCTGTTGGATATGCTTAAAAAGTTAAATCCTGTATTTTTTTTCTGTCTGTCGAAGTTTAATTATCAGCTTGAAACATAGTATACTTTTATATTGATATTTTCACGTCACCGAAATCGATGTATATCGCAGGAAAAAAAAAATTTTTTGGTAAATAAAATAATATAAAAGATTTTTCAAGACCAATTAAAAAAACGTAGTCCTTGCGAATCCTCGTTTTCAAATTCAAAATATCTTTATTCAAGTAGGATTTACACGCACTTTTGTTTTGTTTATGTCAACGCGGACGTAATCGCTGTCAACAACTAGTTACTATTTAACCCTTTTCGCAATATGTAATATATTGACATTTAAATTAACATTTAAATGACTTGACTCAAATTACCACCTTATCATAATCTCAAAAAGAGAAACCATAAACGTAAGTGTCAATGTATTATATACGAATACCACCGCCTGGCGTATCGTTTCGTATATTATCGTATTACTCTAATTTATAGTCTTATTTGTGTCATCTTAACCCTAAACATTGGGTTATTAAGTCTAGTTATTATTCTTTAGCAACATGTTGTCAAAGTTAATTATTGCTTGATTTCTCCTATTGTTTTATTTTTCATACGTCAGATTATATTCTGATCTATATGTGTAAAATTCATATAAAAACACTAACAGTAGGTTCAGAAGATAAAGTATAAATGGATAGTAACAAAGATATATCTGTAATGTTGGGTCTATAAAATAAAACGGATAATTTCGCTTTTCGTTGTAATGGGTCATAACTTTTTATAATACCAACATAATAATGGAGACTGTAGTTACATATGTGAAGCATATGTACTATTTATTGTGTAAACATAAACATTGGACGTATTTACTCAAATTCAAACTGCTGTCAACTCACTGTCAACTCACGTTGACTAGTAATCATTAATCAAGTGTACTTTGAATAATATTACCTAGACTATAATAGACCTAATTGTCATTTTGTCAAAACGTTTGACAACGTTTTGTTTTTCATAATCAACTTTTTTCTTTTAAATGTTTATGTTCTACTTACGTATTGATTTTTTTTCTCTTTAGCTTGCTTTTTTGTTGTCATACATTAGGTTATTTATGGCGACATAGTAATAGTCAATAGTGACTACAATTACAATTTCAGTACATTGGGTCCTGTTTATGTTATAAGCCTCTTCGGTCTCAGATAATTTAGTATTCAATAAGTTCATGGATGTTCACGTCACTCGTGAACATAAACCAAGATATTACTGAAACAATTTGTTACTTTAATATCGCATAGTGGCTTTTTAAAATACTTATAATAAACAATTCTTTTTGTATTTTTACTTACACCGTCCAAAACTATAAGTTAGTTTTTTTGTGAATATTTCTGAATTCCATAGTGGTCCTCTGAAAGTTACAATAATAATTTTAAAACCATTTATATCTATTACACATAGTTCAAATACTTTTCGAATTAATCGCTACGTGTTTTATACATGATAAAGACAACAATTTAAAAACTTGTAATCGGTTTGTCTGTTTGTTTGTTCGTCATATATAACCTGCTGGTCTGATTTTGATAAAAGTCAATGTCATACATTTCATAGTCTCGGCTTATAGGGCAATGCACAATGCAGGGTTACGTAGTTACTCACGATGGATAGATAAATAGACACTCGCGGACTTTTTGTAGATCTGTATAATATACACATCTGTGGTACAATATTTTGATCCATCTTTTAAAGTTTTTACAGCGTTTGCAATATAAGCGTTAATATTACTCATAACCTTGTAAAACCTACTTAATCAATTTTTTTTTAAATCTATCGTTACCACTCATCCTGAGACTTTCGAGCAAAAAATACCCTAGTGCTCAACGTATAGAGGAGTTATCCTAAAAAAATATTTTCTAAATTTAATCCTTCCCAATTTCTGGCCTGGCTAATACACCAATCTGTCCCTGCCGCAGTTCATGACTACCTAAAAAGTCAGGTTCCACCGAGATTTGAACTCGGATCGCTGGATTCAGAGTCCAGAGTGCTAACCATTACACCATGGAACCGGATATGAAACTTACTTTAAAAATATGTCTTGTATTTGTTACTTTAGTTAAATTTTGTATTTGTTTATTTCTTTTATTGCGATGGTTTTAGTTGTTTCTACAATGCTTATTAACTTTTATGCTACAGTGATCACAATAAAAAAAAGTTGAGTTTGTTGTGTGATCTCAGACCAGCCTTATTTTAAGTTGGAGAGTGGCTTATTTCGTGTAGTAAAGTATCAAAATAGGCTGTTCTACCACTCCCATTTGACATACAATTGATCACTAGTATTGATTTAAAGAAGAAATTATGTAAATAAATGAATAAAATAATTAAATCATTAGACAATGTTTCCATAATTTAAACGAATGCTGTAAAAAATGCTTCTAAATTACATGTCATTACGTTTACATATGCATATATTGCAAAAGTTTTTAAAACCACCATTTTGATACAAGTTCTATTAATATATAATATATCTTATGATTTATTCTTACACATCAAAGATCTCTTATTGAGGGCAGATCAATCGAATTCAATTTTACGGTTGAAAAACATTTAGCCTGTAGAATATGCTATCGCTGGCGATACCTACATTTACAGTGGAGTATAGAAACAATTTTATTACAAGATTATAATATATTTCTTTACCTTAGATTAGTTACCTATGTTACAAAAGTAAGAATTCTATATACCGATATCTGTATATAAGGACGACATTGTATTTAATTTGAAATATGTTAAACTAATTGAGGATTACTGATTAACAAGTGAAATTTAAACCTGAAGTGTTTGCAATAGTTACAGCCACATATATTTTAAATATTCGGTTATTATTTTTATATTATGTCATATTAAAGAAAACGTGTATGACAACAAATACACTAACGTCAGTAAAAAAATATGTAACATATTTGGAAGTTCAAGAATTTAATTTGGAGGTAACCCCAATTATAAATTTACTTAAAATAAATAGACACGTATAAGAATAAAAGGCTATAATTTCTGATCAGAAATCACTTGATCAAGTGACATCTCTTATATAGCAGTAAAGCAATTAAAGATTATAATATATGTTGTATATAATTATATTTTAAATTCATATTTTGTTATTCCATATATATAAACAAACTATTTTCTTAATGTAAATATGAATAATGGTACCGCAATGGAAAATGAAAGTTTATTACATACTAGTTGAATATGTTTCTAACAAATGTTGTTTTAAAGAATATTGAGCCATTTCTCAGGACTAGGATATTAATGTGATCCATTGAGAATGAAATGTCAAATAAAATAAAATAAGTTTATGAGACACTTTTCTTCCAAGATTATGTATGTGGATTTTACACGTCTAAAAACAGATTCGGATATAATAATTGTCGTATCTATTACTTTACTTCTTTCGGAACATTTTAAATATTTTGATGTGATCATACGGGTCCTTTATTTAATACTAGGACCGTTTATGTCTTGTGTGCCTATAATTGTAAAAATAAATTGGTAAACGAATAAACATTATATTGAAATTTCTTTATTCATAAATGTTTCTGACCAAATCAAGTTATTTAAGAAAAATATTCAAATTACAGATAAGTTTATCTTCAAAAAAATGTTTATCAAACTTTATTGTAGAATCTAATAACCATCAGACTGAGAGGTATATACTCCATAGTATTTTTATATCCGCCATAAGATTGGTTCAAGGGACATTAGAACTTTCCAAATTATAAGCGCAATAACAAACCCATTATTTCCAAAAATGGTTTGTTCTTTTTACTGATAATACTAACTATATTAATCGGTAAATTAGATAATCATTTCGATAACTAGGGGCGCCAACAAACCCTCAATTTCGACTCGTTGTGCTCGCGAGTTTTTCAAAATTTTTTTTATAAGAACCATCACCTAATGTGTGTCTTTTTGATTGCAAAGTTTCATAATTTTCCGTTAAGTAGTTTTCGAGCCAATTCGTGACAAAAGATTGTAAAAACTCTCCAGTAAAACGCTCCGCTCACTTCGTTCGCTTCGCTCAATAAATCTATATTTTTAATCGTGATTTATGATAATAGTATTATACATTTCTCAACGCCAGAGCAAAATATTAGGATTTTCTTAGACAACACTCTTATATAGCATTTCCATATTAAAAGAAGGCTCCTTTGCACGTATATTTTCCTGGAAATAGAGATAGGCCGAAAGGATATTATGATTCGAGATATATAATTAAAGCAAAAATTTCTTCACTAACTTTTTTTGGTTGAAGTCGGCTCAATCGTGAAAATTCATGAACTGATTGAATACTAAGTTATCTCATCTTAATGAGAGGAGAGAGAGAGAGAGAGACGAATACGAGAATAACGGAGAGGCTTATAACATAAACAGAAGCTCGTATAAAGTGATATACATGTATTACTTGTTACGTAATTGCGTATACTGAAGCACGGTGGTTTTGTAATTATGTATGAAATTATCTTTAGTTTTTTCCCTTTATGTGCTTACATAACATAATTCCTCCGCTCAAAAACAAAAAGAGAGATATATGCTAGATTTTCACCGTGTCAGTCTACTATATTTATATTTGTCAAAATAATATCTACAATTATGGTAACCGGTTCAGGTTGAGCTTCATTGAAAACCACTATAATATTGTAATCTAAAACTTTGACCGTTAGATATTTTTAAAAAATTACTTGGCGATTAGCAATTGGAAATTCTTGAGTTAGCTTCATCTGATTCGAACTGAATATTTCATCAGGGTCGGAATTGAAAATTCTTCCATTTCATTAACGGGATTATATTGTATTATTATGTATTTGGCGACTTAAAAATATTTAGTAAAATATTGTAATTTATATAAATGCTGCAATATTGTAATTTACTTAAAACATCTTCTCAACTCGTCAATTTCATAATTAACATTCTAACCAATGACAATAGATTGAATGAAGAATGACAATACAATTTACAATTTAAGTCATGGGAAATATAGTAGTATTTCTTTACATACATGCTTTGTTAGTTTGTTTTCGCCTTAAAAACTCAAAATCTACTTCACCGGTATTTGAGCTAAAATGTTAACCCGATACAAAATTTGTTTCGGAGATAGTTGTTATCTATATATCTATCTTATCTATATCTATTTTTTATAATTGTAATTGACACAGTGTATATTTTATTTTTACATATGCATAATAACAACACAACTAATATGGTTTTCACTAATACTAGTAATACACTAGTAATTTATGAACTGTGTTTCGGAATTATAAAAATAACCGAATAAAGGGCGGTTAATCAGAAAACGAGTGCTCACTCAATCTATTCTTCTACACGTTGATAATTATTATTATCCAAAATTAAATTAAATGTTACCTTTTTTTTTATTTTATTATCAACCAAAAGCATACAAAATTTATATTTATCCTATTTTGTATAGACCTAGCTTTATGCTTCATAAAGGTCATATACATATCGAATGCTCCTGTCGCTGTGAGATATTGTCACATATTCATAAGAAAACAGGACTTTCAATGTTACGTCATCAGCGCCCTGTGGTTGGTTCCACCTGGCCATTATTAATTGCCCAATATACAACATGTAGAATTATTTGACAGTAGATATAATTGTCTTATCCATATATATATATATATATACATATACATAATTATATATATATAATAAAATATTAACGAGGTGAAATATATATACTTTTTTAATTAATTGTTTCATGGCAATCGAAGTCACAGGCAATAGCTTGTATAATATAATTGCAATTTGTAGCCACGAATCAGCAATTACATTTCCGCGGTTTGTAAATTTAATGCTTTTGTTGATGCTGAAATCAATTCAATATGGATGATCAACAGCAATTGATGAATGTATTTATTAAAATAATTATTTTGTTATCACTACGAGTATGTTAATTTTACTTCATAAACTCAGTCAATAATGTTTTTTAATCAATCAGATATAAAATCCAATGAGAAAGACCGAGTATTAGTATAATGCTTTCATTTAAAATAAAAATCTCGAATATTATAATAAACGTTTTTAGTAAGTGATTTTTTTTTACATTTTAACAATGTGATGCAAATCGATATATTCATATAATAAAATCATTGCATAAAATAATTTTCTGAGCCAACAATACAGAGTGAACCTCTCTTTGTTTCAATGATAATGATTTTCAAAATGTCTAAAAGCACTTCGTAAATTATGAAAACGCAAATGTTTACAACGCTTTTGTATACATTTGCATGATTTGCATTTAATTCTAAGTGCTTTCTATACAGACAGGGATAATAAATTATTTTTCACCAAGAGGTAAATGTTTTGGTGACTTTAAAAGATTTTAAAAGCGTCATAAAGTATTTCTCTTTTCTCTTCTTTGCATCAATGTCATGTTTAGTTTTAATTTATTTTGAGACTTCCTTCAAAGACGTAAGTGTATTATAAACCTAAAAAAAAATATCTTTATAACTAATCTTAATATAGTGAGATTTTATAAACACGGATCATGGAACTTGTTTGTAAACCGCAGGTGTACTTATAAATTTTATAATGATCTATTATTTAATACAAACTGTTCAAGATCGTTTATAGATACATTTTGATCTACACGTACATATTCATTCCTTATAATATTATACGTACTCTGAGCGAGAGCCAGTGATAAGTTAGATAAAATTAAGAACTTCTAAATAACATTTAAGAGCCTTTATTGCGACGTGAAAACAATCATTCTAACAATCAGCAATAAATCTATCTAACGTTTATATCAAATAAAAAAATGAAAATTGCACAAAAAATTGTAATGAACGAGTTGCAGTTTCTTATATTTATTTTATAAATGGATTTACTTATTTCTTTATCGTCTATATTAATAACTCATAGTACAATAGCTTATTACGAACTCTGCCGGATCTTATACTCGTATACAAGTTAGAACTATTTAAAATATTGTTATTAAAGAAGATTTATGAAAAATAAATGAACCTAGTATAATATACCCTGATATAACATTAAGTCCACATAAAGAATAAAATTAATTTGACATTTAATAATGTAAGTAAACTTTTCTTTTTCTAAAATATTTGATAATAGAGCAAAAATTTTTAAAGTAATGATATAATATTTGATAAGTTTTAAAACATCACATTTTGTTTCGGTTGGTATTAAAATTAAGCAAAACAACTGAAAAAAATATAGAACAGTTTAGATGATATCTACAATAAAACATTTAATATTCTTTCATAATGTTATAATAAAAAGCAAAATGTTGAAATCGTGAACTTTCCTAAATACTTACAGGTCGTAAAACTTTAGTCTTTAAAAGCTATAATGAAGCGATTCTATATATTCGGATATAATTGTTCAATCCGTGACTCGCCTCCGAGAAAAATGTAAAATGATTTTGATTGAATAGAAGTCATTATCTAATTCCTGTATTATGTGATTGATTGTACCGAATTGTCAAAATAATAAACAATTATTGTGAATATATCATTACACGCTTTTCAAACGTCTTTTAAAATTTATTTAAAAAGCATCGATAAGGGAAAATATCGATGAATATATTACATGCGTTTTATAATCAAATATACATATATTTTGATTATTATTTGTTTCATTTCTGATTATTTTATTGATTAGTCTCGTAGCAATTCTATGACATCACCTGTGTTATACCCGTAACTGTACGATATATTATTATCTAATGGTCCCGCGGGTGATCGATGTTGAATATTAGAAAATCTGTTAATGATGATGAGAAAGTTATTTCTTCAATATGTATGTCTTGAATAACGACTCATCTTACTTAATATATGTAACAGTTCTAGAAATTAGCATAATTATTATGTTTGTAACTGTTTGTTTGTAATTTGATAAAAATCAGTCTACCGAGCATGTAACATATGGATCGAGTCGTAATCGTCGTAAATAGTATAAAATTCAGAAGAGTATGAATATTTATGTAATAAATAACTTTAAATAACATAACATGGTTTTATCGTTATAAAATATGTCGGCATTAAATTATTTTTTACATTAGAAAAAATTTTAAAGGAAAAAGACCTGAGATTAAGAAATATTTTATAACTTTTCCTAATATTATATAAATATATTTAGTGATCGTGATAAAGTTTCGAGTGACCTAATTATCATTAAGTTTAATTTTGGATTTGAAACGAAGTCTCACAGAATGTCTTGCAAATATAACAAGAATTGAGGGTTACTCATTGCTATAGAAAATGAAAAATGAAAAATGTTACAACATGAGAAAAAATAAGTCACTCATATAAAATAGAACAAAAATATTTAACTTAATACGGCTATAAATATTTTTAATCACAACTGGCTTTTGGTCTTAACTACTAAAGAAATTGCTTTCACAAGACGATTTCGTGATTTATTTTGCATATTAACGTCATCTATTAAGCTATTATAACTATTCCCACGTAATCCGCATTCTGTTTTAGGTGCTCCTTCATTTACACTAGTAAATATATAGCTCTTCAGAGAATATAATTCTATAAAAAAAACTGACGTGACTATACAGAGAGATAGCCAGTGTTACGAACGTTTTATTTCTCTCTATCTTACCCTTACTACAATCAATTTTTCTCCAAACTGATTCTCAGCTCATTGATCGATTTTCCTGGTCAGTTGAGTACGCATTAGGGTTAACACCTTTATATATTTAACAAATATTGAAGAATTTAAGCATTGCTTTTATGATTTATTTTGGTAATCTTTTTTTACAATATTTTGTAAGCTGTCATTATGTCTAAGAAAGTCTTAATATCAGAGTAATTATTACATCATAGTTTATATACGTATTTCAAAGACACTTAAAATCGCAATGATAGTGAAGTTGATGTGAATTAATAATAAACTGTTTCAAATTATCTGTAAATATATCAGCGCCTTTTTACTAATAAATAAATCTTTACAAAAATATTAGAAAGTAAAAGTGCCAGAAATATAATTTGTTTATAACATTGATTGCATCAAATGATTGAGTAAAACATGAACAATTCCATACAAGTAAACTAGTATGTTAAAAAATCTAATATTAATCACAATAAAACTTAAAATAACACCCGAATACCACAAACTGTTTATATTAAACATTTTACCCAACCGTGTAACAACACAGTCGTGTTTTGTTCCTTGTTGTTTGTTTAGTGGTTTAGCGAAAGCTGCCTTCAAACATAAATGCCATAACATATATTGTTGTAACTTAACTTAAATACTTAATTACTATAAAAAGGAATATAAAACCATTTGTCCATCTTATAAATTATATTTTGACAGCTTCTACTAATTTTATCAAAATAACTTATGATATTTATTTAATTATCTTATATAAAACAAAACCAGTCTATTCTATTCTATTCTGATTTTTTCTTACAAGGAATGAATTAATTTATATAATAATATTATACATATGAAAATAAAATAACAACATTAAAGTTACCTAGATGGTTAATCGCAATCTTAATATCTCAAATATTAAAAGATATTTATGTAACGAATCATATTACTATAAAGATATAATTGATAGTTGGTTATAGGTATATAAGATGTATACTTTTCAGTTATGCTCTTTGATTTGATAGAAAGTGGTCTCTCACCACGAACACATCTCATATTTAATGATGAGCAGACAAGAAAGTTCCTTAACAACTTTAACTTTGATGTAATATGTTCTGCCGACGTTATTGTCGGCACTAGTTGTATTGTCGAGTTAAGTCTGAATCAGCGGTACATTGCTTCAAGACATCGACCTTGAACTCATCTGTCTGTTTCAGAAAAAAAATTGAAAATATAATTTAAAAATTGTAATACAAAACTATTTTTTTTGGTAGTGATACATTTAATTATTTATTTTATGCACTCAATTTACCTAAACGGTAAACATATATGAAAAATTAAGTGACCAAAAGATTCAATAGCCAGCATTCAGAGTACTTTAAATAAATAAAAAAGGAATTATCTGCAGCAATATATATGCTTCTTTAGATGCCATTTGATTTGTTTCCGTAACAGGGCAAATACAAAGAGATTCGATTTAAGTTGGGAGAAGTAGCAAACCTAATGTTGAGATAATATTACAGAAATAAAGTTTAAAAAGATTCAATTTCCATTGCACAGTTACCTCATTGAATGCTGTCGCGTCGACTAACTGTCCTGATTCAACTGTACTCTAAATAGATTTTAACTTTTAAATATAAAGTTAAATCTTGTATTCTAATTTGATAGTCAATATTGATTAGAGATAGCAAAAATTTGTTTCAATTGAAATGTGTTACAAAAATTTTACAATGTTTAATTTCCTTTAATAAACGATACTAATTAATTAAGAATGGTTTTAGTTCCACCAGACTGAAACCAGGAAGTTAATGGTATATTATTATATTATGAAAGTTACATTTAGAAAAATCTATTTGTAAATGAAATTTATACTTAATTAATCAAACTTTAAAACTTTACACGAAAATACATATTTGACTTTTCTTTTTTAGAGAACTATTTAAGGCGATTTAAATCGAACCAAATCATCAACATTATAAATTTTTCTTAAACAGTTAATAAAATACTGTAGCAAAATTATCACTTCATAAACTATGGAGAATAGTCCGGTAAAATAGAAGATTTAATGTTATCCTACAGCAGCAATTATGAAAAAGCTTCATATTTAATATAACAATGTTTTAAAATGAGTAAAATCTTCCTACTTGATTAGGTAATGAGATCAAAAAGCCCGTGTAATTAAAGTAACTCGAGACCCGCTGTAATAGCCTAAACCTTAGAGACATATTTTCCTTCCGGCCTGGTATCAATTGCAGGCACCTAAACTAAAACATGTTCAAAAATCGTGCATAAAAACGAATTGTACTGAGAAAGTGCGGATAGAGAGAGTAAATAAGACATAAAAGTTATAATTTTGAGAACATTGCAACTCTATATACAACTGATATATAGTACATTCAAAATATGCTCGTCCTTTTTAACACTTAAATAATTTGAATGGTTGTTTTTAATTAAAGGCTATTGGCCATAGACATCCGGCAACTTCAGTGACTGTGTTTGTTGGCGGTGACAGGAAGAGATTCAAATTAAACTGGGAAGGATTATAGAAAGTTAACTTGAAGGAAAGGAAGATTGAGTCTCTCTGTCTATATGAACACCAAACTAAAACTTGAAACTGTTTTTATGTAAGAGTTAAGTATACCCTTATGGTTATAGAGCGATATAAATAAAATATAGTTATATAACTAATCTGTGTAGAATATAAATAATATAGATTAGACATTTTAAAATAATAAAAAAGCCGTCTATATTTTACTATAGATGTAATGATAAAAAAAAACATTTATTGTCTTATATAACAATGTATTACCATCATACCCTAACCGTAAATCACACTATATTAATATATATATATATTATATATATTATATATAAACGTCACAAAACACAGAATATGTGCTTATAATACAAAAAAAAACTATTTGTGTGGAGTATCCTAACTTCACATAATACAGAATATGTGCTCACAATATACCTATTTGTGCGGAGTGTCGTGTTTTTCAACTAAGTAATAAGTTCAAGAACGCTTAGCATGCGTCTAATTAGACGCAGGTTAAGCGTAGTGCAGACAGCCGACAAAGACAACGTTTACTGACAACAAAGTTTAGTTCAAAGTTCACGTGTGGTTTGAGTTTCAACACTTCACATTTAGTGTCTCAAGTTTCGTTTTACAAAATATATTATAAGGAAGTTATAAGGAGAAATTACCATTTTCACTTTGAATTATCTTGTTAAATTAGTACTTATTTTATTTTTTATTAAATAACGTGACCAAAATGTAATTTTTTATATTATTTTATTTACATTAACAGAAAATATTGATTGATGGAATAATTGTATGAGGACATAACCGCCTAACGCAAATATGCGTCATTCAAGGTTTCTGAGGCTCCCCAAAATAAACATTTAATATCGTAAGGCAAACAACAATTTTATAAAATTTCTCTCAGTTTACTTCCTTAACGCATAGGTAATTAACTAGTGTTTTATGAAAATATATTCCTCAATTAAACAGAGCTAGCCATGACAAATGACAAGTAACAGTCGAGATATAGGGTAGAGGAAAGGAAAGGGTAAGGGATCATGGTTCAGGACAACATATTTAATTAGTTTAAATGGATGGAACTTCAGGCATAGCAGGTATTACATAAATAAAAATAACACTGTTTCCTATTATTGATTAATAAATTGATGATATGAAGTTCACAGACCTTCGTAATAACTACTATCCATAAACAAAACAAGTTAATAGATAATTACGACACTATGTATCATGACTCCATGAGTGACGTCATCATAACGCTTCATTGAAGATGAAAGCCATTCCCTCATTATATTAGCACCCAGTAATGACGTCATTTACGCCTATCAAAGTGACGTCATATATTACAGTGAATACAATGATCGCGTCACAGGAAGATGGTCGTTAAGATAAACATTGGCGCTGTTATTTACAGCCACGTTATATAAATACAGCCTGCTTTGATTATGTGAAGGTCGTGTAATATCGCAATGAAGCGTGATACAACTGATAATGATAAATTGTGTTAATTAACTTGACAATGATTCATTTAGTTATTGTAGTGGAAAATAAATAATACTTCTAATGGGTATAAATAATAAATAGGTAAAGAATTTATGAAAGATTTTCATTTCAATTATTTGTTAGTTTTAATTATTAGTTAGTTAAATGATTTTTTGAATGAATACTAAAATACATTTACAGTTAAATATAAGGGTTTGATTCAATTATACATATTGTCTATGATAATTATGTAATGTATTCATTGCGTAAATGTATTCTAATTATTAAACATAATATTGTTGTAAGTCGCCTGATCGACGAGAGGCAATATTAATTTGACAGACCATATTTTATTGCTTATCATCATTTAGTTTATCACCGTAACACTATAAAATTTGGTTTAATCTTACTCTATTGAGTAATGTGAAGACTATTGGTCCAGTGGTAAATAATTTTGAATTCTCGATAGATAGTCGTGGGTTTTAAACCGACAGAGTATATATTTGAGCAGATTTAATCTAGGTGTATTTTATCTCATTGTCACAAAGAAAAAATAGTCTTCTTAATGTATAGAATATTAAAAACTTAAGTTAAAACAAAACTCGTAATATGAAAAAGAAAGAGAAAAACAACACTTTAAATCAAAATCAATCAATTGCATTGGATAAGAAACATAAAGACTTAGCTTCAAAGGAAAAATATAGAAGGAAATACATTCAATTTATTTAAACTTAAAAACTGTAACAACTCTAACATACCCGCACCCACATGACGTCAAACAAAGTTTTAGTATTTATGAGGAATATGATTTTTGAATCTTATGTCATTGTATAGAAAGGAATATATTTCAATGACATAAACATAAACACTAGATGTTCATAATAGAACAGGAGCATTACTTAAATATGTCGAAACATGAATTAATGAATTTATGTTTAAATATTTGATTAAAAATTAAATCTAATCTAACCTGAATCACATATTCGTGTACTATATCCAGATATTTTGGTATGTGAATGATATATATTAAATCAGTTTCATATTTATAAAAGTTAAAAAAAATAAAAATAATATATCAATGTTATACACATATATTTTCTGTTCTTTAACAACACTGATGATACCAAAGAGCTTATTGTGTTTAATAATCTCTCAATACATCAAGTATGACCTGACTAGAAACAAAAATATGACAGATTATTTCATACGGAAAATATGTATTTACTATAAAGAATTATTCTTTTATTAGTAATTATTTAATTTCTTTTCTAACATGTACATTACAACAGTAGAACATATTTGTTTAAGTAGTACAAAACAGGAGTCCATATTTATTGTTGTAAAGGTTAATTAAAAAAGTTTCTGAAAACAATAACAAATCGAAACGAAATTAAATTCAATAAAAGTAAGTGAAAGTCAGCAATTTTTTTTGAATTCGACAAACGTAACTACCTCACAAACTGGTTACAGACGGAACTGGAAAGTGTAAGTATCCACAGAAAGTTAACTAATTAGCTATCATTGTTTTAATTAAACTAATAATAACAAACAGGCAAATTTTCTGTATTCTCTTTCAAATTGTAATGCGTAGTATATTTCTGTATTAATTTACTTAATATATCAACAAAAAAAAATAATTAACAAAATATAAATCTGTAATATGTATCTTATGCTCAAACTGTCTTCGATGACGTTGAATTGATATTGAACATTATTGTAAACATTATCTTCTTGACTTATTCACGAACTGAACTAGAAGAAACTAAGCAATGACAATTTATATATATATATATATTTTATTTTTATATATATATATACGTACAATCACTTGAATTACAATTTTAAACATTGATATAATTTGTATTATTAATATACTGTTGCCTTAAAGGTACAATAAAGTTCAAAAAGAAATAGCTATCTATCTTAAGATACTTCTATAACAACAATGCATCAAAAAGTATCGAAGTATTGGTAAGTTGTAATATTTTTGAAACAAACCTGCGAAAAATAGGATTTAAGAAAGTGACTGGCAATTTACGTCGCATCGAAAAGTATCGAAGTATTGATAAGTGGTTATATTGAGGAAAGAATCTTACGGCGATCGCTTCCTTTTCACTCGATACCCTTTATTGGTTTTCGATATCTAGAGACTGTGGTGGTATAACAAATAAACGGTACATAATTTGTATACAATAAAGAGTTGTCTTTTTTTATATTATATCGACATATTTTAACTTCCGTATGCTCTTTGTGTTGTATAATGTATTTATTTTATACAAAGTAACATTATATATTAAACTTTAACCCAATGGAATAGCTTAAAGGATAACCCTTAAGCTTTTCCATTGTTACTCAACATTTATCGCTTAGTCACAACACAGACTTCACTTTAAATGACAGGCAATAATAAGATTTTCAATAGAAAAGTATACTTACATAAGTATGTTACGCTGATATATTTTTAGATATAGTGTATGTAATGAAATCAGATAAATTTGTTAAAATCATCTGATTTCAGATCATAAAAAATATTCACAACCGTTATATTCAACTCTTTATTGAGATCCTAGTATCTCTGAAGACTTTACTTATTTAGGTTAAATATACGGCAAATACAAATCAATAACGTAAATTAAACAAACAAAGAATAAAAAAAAAATTACAATCTCTTATATTACATTCTAGATTAAGAGAAAACATTGTAGGAGTATAATTCATTGATTATAATTTATTAATTGTTTCAAGGATTGCGCCGCTTTGTATTGAATGAATGTATTACCTCAATGTCTCAATATTGTACTCATAATTTACGTATATAAAAGGAAGAACTACAGATCAGAGGAATAATATGTACTAGGCACATATAATAATATGTAATAGTTTTGATACCTAAGAGACGATAACGACAGAGGGTTTCTGAAAAGGTAAATCGAGTGTGGGAATTTCCATAATCCTCCAATAGTAAATAGTGTGGTGAGTTGTGTGCTTGTTTGTTCGTCATCAGTCTAAATGTTCGAGTATTTACTATTCGCCTCAATCTCCTTTTCACCCAAATTTAATGGATGTAATATTTTATTTCATATTCTATTAACATTATAATATATTTTTTTAATAAAAAATAGTAAAATGGTTTTTAATCTATAGTATACTAAAAATTTTCCATATGAATAAATTATACTATCAAGAGTAACACTTCTCTAGAGAGCACGTCCTATAAAATTTGCATTGTAGAATATAGTCTTGTAATTTATAACTACCTAATATTTGTAAATAAAACGAGTTCACCAAATGTGAATAAATTCGAATGTAACAGAATAATGAGTTTCAGTGAATAAAAACCTAAAACCTGTATTATCTAAATGGAAGCTTTTTTAAGTTTGTCCCCTTTTATTCAGGGGAATTTGGGGCTGATTTGTCAGATAATGTCACAAATTTTGTCTTAACCACAAGGAATTTGGGTGAAAAAGTTTAAAATTTCCATTTATTCTCATTTGAAAAAACGAATTTGAAAACAAAAAATTATCATCCTTATTCAGCACATTTGTATAAGTTGTCTGTAATCTGTATATAATAATGGTGTTATTAGTACCATTAAGATGAAATATAATAATTAAAAAAAAGTAATGTTATTAATTATTCTTTCGAATATGAATCAATTTTTAAGTTTTTTTCTTTATTCTGTCACTTGATGTTCTCGAAAACTTTATACCAATAAAGCTTTTTGAAAATAATTTAAAATCTATTGAATTTGTATTTCTAAGCGCATTATTTTTTACCCGCCGTCTTAATTACCAGCTACTAAGTGAGCTAATTGCTACGTCGTTTACATTCATCTCAGTTGTAATAGAACTGCACTACTACTGTACAAGTATATCGCTTTCAATGTGTACTACCCAGTTGTGATTATGAATGCTATGTACGATAATTAAAAACTTAGTGCCTTCTTACCTCCGAGTCTCTATTGTGTTAGATCATTATATACAGCAGTTTAAAGTATAATAAAACGTTATACCCACCTAAATAAGTTTAGTATTTTATGTATAATCATAATTAAAGGAGCAGAAGGGATATCTTTTTAGCTTCTTTGGAAGGTTTTATACCGTGTTTTTAACTTAGCTATAAAGACAAAAACAATGAAAACATGCGACAACCAAAATTAAAATGATCGATGACTTTTTCAAACTATATTTATTGAAAAATATAAATGTTTTCATCATGGCTAATAATATCGTAATCCTATCATTTGCAGAATATTTATTTTATTTATCGTTTCTTCAAGCTAGTGTGATGCGAATACATACGCTGTGTTCACGGCCATCGATAAACACGAAAAACGTGTTAAATACCCCGTAAACAACAGTTTATTAAGTATGATAAAGGTATCAGTCTCAAAACTGTTAAACATGTTTATAACCAATTAAAAATATACAAATGGTTAAACAGCCGTGATATAATTTAAGATGAAAGCCCTCGGGAACACGCATAAAGTTAACATCCCAGTGTTTCATAATTTGTTTATCCCGGTTAACCACGTGGTTTAGAATATAATTAACTTAACGATCATCTGAGGATCATGTTATTTTTGTGATAGTAAAGGTGTATCGTTACTGAATTCATTTAAAGTGCTTTCACACTACTTTCGAATTCAGGACCGGATGATTCGAGTTATCTGTATTATATTCGTATAATTTACTTTAACTTTACACAATATTTAAGTACCTGTTAAAATTAACAGGCTTTTTTACAAAGATGTTACAATAAAATCTTAAAAAATATAAGAATAAAGTTTTTAACAAATAATGCTGTATCAAGAAAACAGAAGTATTATGAAAATATGCTGGAGTTTGAATGAAAAATCATTCTAGTGTTTCTAGTTTGTTGATTTCATACTAAAATATTGCTTTTGGTTTCAATAATCGAGCGAAGCGAGCGGAACGAGCGGAGCGCTCTATGTGAGACTTTTTGCCTATCCGGGGTTGGCATGAAAAAGACTTTACCGATGTTCATGAAATTTTGCACATTTATAGCGATGGTTATTGCGACGGTTTATAAAAAAAAGTGAAAAAAACTTATATCGTTAAGGAATAATCACCAAAAATTTACAGTCTTCATAGACTTCCATGGACTTCAATAAAAAAAAATCCCTGTCGGTTTCAGGTTTGAAAGCTGAATTTAAGATGAGTTACTTGCTTTGCTCGATTCTCCGAACTCTACTGAGATTTTGCGAGCGCAGCGAGTGAAAATCGAGGTTCAACAACAACAAACAACTTAAACATTATCGTATTATGCAAAACTAGCTGAGAGTATTTTTTTGTGTCTGATCGGTGAAGATAAACATTGTAAGAAATCCGCCAATCTCAAATAGAGCAGCGTCAGTAGCAGGGTAAACATCTCACTCATTCTGTAATTGGATCAGTCAGCAATGTGACATGTACATGCTCTTATTAATATAATTTACTAATCATCTACGTTTATTTTAGTCGCAAGTTTCAAATAATAAAAGATGTCATAACTTTGTTTAACTTGAGTCGGTTTTATATATTAAAATATGGAAATATTTATAACAATATTAAAATCTCGTCCAGAATACTGGAGAGACAAAAAATATATTCATGAGGATGTCATAATGATTTAGTTTTTGTTGTCTTTCAAAGAGAGTGCTTTATGCTTGAGAGTGAAAAGACGAATTACTTAAATATACACATTTAATTTTACTTTATCTTCAAATTTTATTTTAAATAAATGTTCTGTTTCAAAGTTAGTTTTTAAATTTTCTTTTTCCTGCATTCGGCTAAATTATTAATTATAATAATAATTTCTCATAATTTACATTTATTATTTTTTTAAGGTTACTTTTGGTTATTATTCCCCCATATTATTATAATTAAGTATCAAAATATTGTAAACACATATTGTTATCGTATTGATAAGTCGGGTACATATGCTCTTTTCCAATGTACATATATTTGTAGTGGCTGTTTACATATGATTGGAATTGATCAAAACATTCCAATGTACAGTTTATTGAAACGTAAATGGTGTTTTTATTACAACACAAATACTATCTACAGACGAATAAAATTGTTCAACAAATAAAAGAAATCTAATGAGAACATAAAACAAATAAATTCGATCAAAATACACCCTGAATAAAATAAAAAAACAATGTTATGTACAATCAACCTTATATGTTATAAATTAAAATGTGATATAACTTTATATATTTTAGTGACTGCACGTCAATGTAGGATATTGAATAATGTAGATATAGAAATAGATGGAACTGTCAAGTACAGGCAAGATACGAGGTAAGTACATGTGTACTGAGATGTGAGTGTTGACATGGATGTATCACCATACAGACGGGAGAGGACAAAATAAGAAATAAATATGTAACACATAGTTTGACTGTGGCAAAATCTAAAAAAATATACGTAACATATATGTTATAATTATAATTATATATTAATTTTTTTTTTTTTTTAATATTTTCTATAATTATAACAACTCATATATCCTCAACCCTATGTAACCAACAGTGTCAACCATGCTCAATATGAGTATCCAGGCCACTGATCGAAAATAAAAGGAAATTGAATAAGAAAGATAATCTATTTATTTATCGACGTAAAAGTACTGGATTTGAGAAAAACAAAAAGTTGTATTTTTAATTAGCAAACCTGATGTCTCTTGCATTTACATTCTTTGATATGTTATATATTAAGTTCATTCTATATATATTTGTATAAGTTGATGATTTTCCTGTTGTCAATAATTATAAAATTTACGTGAAATTCACCGAGCCCTGTAAACGTCACGTTTCACGTTCACTGTCAAAACTATTTAAATATTTACAAAAGATTTTTTAACAACGAGGCGGTTCAATGTTCACATTTTGTTAGGAAATCGTGTAAACACAAAGTCTTTTACAAAAAAATAAGGATTTTGTCGTGTGAAGCCGCATTGACACAACTGAATATTCTGATTTACTTAATATAATAGAATGCGTAAATATAACGCAATAACGCAAATTTACTAAATACTTTATAATATGGAACTAGTATAACAAAAATATATAAATATTAACATACAAACAGACCTATAATCCTGAATCAACAAAGCGTATCAAGATTATAAGACACAAAGTTTCTTAATATCCATACTTTAGTATTCTCCTTACTCGTTGCCTTGTCTTAATTAATTATTCAATCGTATTTAAGTAATCGTTTAGTTTAAATATATATCCTGGCATTCTCTATACCTACAAGATGTAACCATCCCTACCCTCCCGTCATTAAGAATGATTTCAAAAATCTAAAAAATAAAAATCTAATAATAAATTTAAAATTTTATTGAAAAACTTGGCATTATTGTGCTAAACAAAATAAAAGTAGAAGGAAAAAGTTAGTTTCTTATTCTGTACAGGCATAAAATAATCTGGAATAGCTTAATAAAATACGGAAAAATTTATACTTTAATTCATAAAATTGGAGGATAGCCGGATTGGAACTTAGTTCATTTGATCCTTTGGACTTTTTAGTACAATTTTATAAGAAAAAGTACAGTAAAGTCAACAAATAGAAATATAACAAAGACTTCAAAGATGTTATGTAAAGTTGTAATACTGTACTATGTACTCTATTCGAAATTCCTTGTAGACAATGTTACAATTGAAGTATTTTAATGTGAAAATCGGTTTTATTTTAAAGCCGCTTTCTAGGGATAATGTTATGAATATGATATTCTATATAGTGTTAACTTTAGAAGCATATACTTGAATTATAAATTGAAATAAATTTAAACCGCTTCATCGCGTGCCTTTCTTTGAAAAAATCTCCTTTGTTGCATGGTAGTCTCGCGTCCAATCTTCAAAGTACGAGTAGATAGCTCTTTGTCTCCATAGTCTGCTGGTGAACGTTCCAGTCACAAAAGGACAGCTTAAAAGATAATGGTTTAAGTGTTTGTGTGATATTCACTAATAATGATACTTAATATATATATATTATAGTTCTGTTATTTGATTTATTAGTCATAAATTACATTAAAATGTCTATGAAATTAATAAACAAATTTTCTTTGTTTTATTATTTACACTGTTACTTAAATGATGTCAGATCTTTTAATCCTTCCTAACTTTTAGTTTTCATCTATACTTAGATTTATTGTGGACAGTTATAGGTTAAAGGTTAAATAAAAAGTAACGCCTTTAAAACAAAAGGAAAAAATGCTGCTTAACCGCACGCTGTTTTGTAACTTAAATCTGTATTTCTGAACATTCTAATTTTTTTTATGCTTTTCTGTAGTACACGTGGGCATTGTAGCTGGAATCAGCTACTTTAAAGTAAATCGTAAATTATATTAGGATTTTAATCCCTGCATATTTGTTTTTAAGACAGCTAACAGGTCTACTGAGACAGCTCTTAACTTCACGAGACTGCTGTAAAGAAATTTAATTCATTAGCCATTCATTCTTTCTCATATTTCTAATGTATATGTACATTACAAAGTCATTAAAGTTATTCAATAATCTATTAATTTAATATAGATATTCATCGTTTCATATGAAAATACTCAAACTACCATCATAAAATTTAAATAAATATTCAGTCCACCAATTCTTTTTGGTAAGTTTGTAACGCTGCCTGCAAAGCGTGACGATTAATGCATGTCCGCTCATGGATCGCGATCTTTGGGGGAAGCCTGTGCCTTGCAGTGGTTATCTATGGGTGAACAAGAAGAAGAAGAAGAACTTTGTGGTAATAGGTGTAATTAGAAATTAAGAAAAGATAAGACTTTGTCTTGATTATTTCTATGATATTCAATTATCCATTTTTAATATAAATTTAAAATGTTTCTAAATATATATAACTCTGAAATTACGATTAATCAAAAAAGACAACGAACCTTTATCCGGAATCAGATCTGTTCACTTACAGACTTTGCTGTTTACAAGATGCCCGTTTTAATTACTTTTTTATGTTAAATTATATCCTTTCAAGAAGCCTTTATAATTAAAGTCAAGTATTTTTACATTAACTCCCTTAACACCTCACAGATAACATTATATCAACTTTTATAATAGCGACTGTAAGTATTAATTTGGTAAGGAATAACAATAAGCAAGCCAAAGAGCTATAAAAATAACATTTATAAATGGTACATCAAAATTTTACGAAAATAATGTATCTAGTATACAACTTTATAATTTCAATAATATTCCTGTATATCGTTTCAGTAACATTACATTACGTGTAATAACAACATTTTAATATTTAATATATATTAAAAACAAAGACGTCAATATCCTTGTCATATTGCTTTGTTAAAAATGGCTTAATTTTCAAACACACAATATAGTAAATCATTGATTGAAGTGTTACTACAATATGTTAGTTCTTTGTTAATCCTAAATTCTTCGCGTTTCATAACTGTGTTGTAATGACGTCATAAACATATAACTGTTTACAGCTTAATTTTATTGGCGTGTATGTGATAAACTGATAACATGTCCACACTGTAACAGGGCGAAAGACGAGTAAGCGCGTGCTAAAACTTTATTGATAAATAATATACAGGGTGGGCCATGAATTAGTTAACATTTGAAAAAATTGTATAAAAAACCATTTAACATATTTTAGAAATAGTTTATTTACGAGAAAGCTAATTAGTTGTAATTTATTTTTTAAAAATTATTTCGTCTAAATGACCCCCGTTTCGGTTTTTGCACTCATCTAAGCGAGTCCTGAAGTTTTCGAATACTCTTCTGCAAAGAGACCGCGAGATCGCCGACATCTCTTCGATTATTTTTTCTTTAAGTTGACGGAGTGTGTTCGGTTTATCAATGTAGACACGACTCTTTAAATAACCCCATAAAAAGAAGTTTGCTGGGGATAGATCTGGACTTCTGGGCGGCCATGGGATGTCACCTCGTCTGGAAATCAGCTTTTCCGGAAACATTTCTTTGACCACCGGCAAGGACTCGTCGTCAAAATTACTGAATCGAGTTAACATTGTTTCGGCATATGACTTACGCAAATTTAAATCATTAGGGTTTAGTTCTTGCACTATCTGGATCTTATATGTGTCTGTACCTCGTAGTGTCTCAACCGATATATGTATATTAACCTGTTATGATTGTATAACTTGTTACGAGATACGTTTTCTGTCAGCCATAAAATTAAGGAATGTGTTCCGAAAATCTGGTCGTTGGTCGATGTCTTCGTGGATTTTAATATTTATTGAACATGTAAAGCGTTATTTTAAACATGAATACTTTTTAAACATTTATGTCAGATATAAAGTAATAAACATAAAGATGCCAAAAATGAGATTGATTGATTGATTGGAGGGATTGTGTGAATGATGAAATGAGAACAAAAGGAACGACTGGACTCTTTGGCATTGCATTTGGTACCGCCGAGTTTCATCACCGCACAGCGTACCACCTGGATGCGTGGCAATCCTCCACTGTGCGGTTCTCAAGGACCTTTTTTTAAACGTATCACTCGAATGTGGAACGAACTCCCTTCGGCTGTATTTCCAGATCGGTACGACATGGGTACCTTTAAAAAAGGTGAAACTTCGAATGTTGCAAGAGTTCATGGGCGGCGATGATCACGTATCATCTGTGACCCCCCAGCTCGTTTGCCCTCCTATTACATAATAAAAGGAGTTGAGACAACTGATCTATGACAGGAATGTATGTAAAAAAAACTCTCTATCGTAATCCAAAGAAATGACAAAATAACAAAAAAAATACATTACTTATTTAAATAATGTCGAAGAGGCGGCCTTATCGCTAGAGCAGCGATCTCTGCTGGCAACCTTGAGGTATAGAAGTTAGTATAATTTAAAATTAATAATGAGTAGGGGTGCAACAATTATATAAAATTATTAAAACTAGAAGTATATAAAAATACATAGAAGTATATCTACAAATATAAATAAATATATAATAGATAAATTTATTTAATATATATTTATATAGCTGATGTAATCACTAAGGAAGAAAAATAACAAAAAGTAATATGTAGAGTAATAGTTTCATTACAAAAACAGCAAATTTTCAATCGTCTTACCTGTATGGGAAGGGAAATCCATAAACTACAAGCTTTTCAAGAAAGAATTTGTATAAAAAGTTGTAAAACGAGAAGAAATTTTTAACAAATTTTAATTGACTTTAACATCTTTCGTTAACATTCCTATATCCTTAAATAGTTGCAGTATTTTTATAGAATATTTTAATTCAATAATTAGTATTTGTTTTATGTTATGTTATATGATATGTATACCAATACAGACATAATACCTGTTATATATATATAATGTAAAATATCATTTAATATGTTGTTAGAAACTTACTATAAAAATATATAGTATAACGCAGTAACGCGAACTTATCAGATTTATTTTATATTTTATAGACTCTTAGTGTTAGTATCCTTTTTATTATACTCTTACTTTTTATCTACTTTTAATGCTTTGTATGAATGTATCTAGAGAAAATTAGTTGATTTCACGTTTACAATTTACATCACATTTAAATAAGTTAATACAAAATCGATCTCCATCACTCACATAACAATGGTTAATGATGATGAATTATTTGTTTTGTGTTACTATAAATAGATCTAACCTTACAAACTTTAATTTGACGTCTTTGATCTCAAAGATGATATATGCTAGTTAAAGTCGACATTATAAAAGCAGTGGAATATTTCACTTCTACGTTTTCCTTCTTCTTAGGTATCTTATATGTTGTAGGTTTTACCGTGAATTTTAGAAATATATTAGTAATATTATCTTATTAAAAATATATACTACAAATTGTTGTTTAAAATACACATTTATGAAAATCGATTACGATAATAATTAAATGAAAAATTTTAATAAGATGAGTTTAATAAGATTTACGAAGCTTCGCATGTCATGTTTAAGAGAGCATAAAAATTTTCCTCTTGAAAGTAACGAAGTAACTTAATCGGTAAGAACGGTAAGCTGCTTGCTTTACTCATCTTGTATTATTTTCCTATATCCAGTAAAGATAAAGCGTTATATACATTCCCTAACCAGTGATGAAATGGTAACATGTTGTTTATTATTCCATAACAGTACAAAGCTTCAAGCTGATGGTAGAGGTTAGTAGTAGTTTCTTGGAGGTAAAACAATGAGAACATTATTAGGTTGATATTTTTTTTTCTTATTAAAAAGCAACAAATAAATATTTTCGTCTAATATTTGTTATTATATGTAATAAGTATATGTTAAAAGTAGGTACTTCTTAATTATTGTGTTTAATATTTTGTTCACCAGTTGAAGCTATTTTCCTTGAAAATATATATTTTTATGAAAAATTATTTGTATTACAAAATTTTAAATAAAAAACTAATTATAACAGGTATCACGTAATTAAAATAAAAAATTTAATGTTTTTAACTTAAACCATTTACAAGTAAATTAATTTCCGTTTCGGTATGTGACAGCATTGCTTTGAGTCTTAAATAGCTAATTTACAAATGACGGCGAGGGAAAACATCTCTTTCGCTATTATTAGCCTTTATCAATTTTTATATTTCCACGGACATTTGTATGAGAAATTATATTATTTATACTCGAGTCATAAATATTAGAGGAATATGATATTATAAAAATAAGTGTATAATAGTGAAATGGACTGTAGTCTAGCGATATATACATAATTTGATACTGCAAGGTTTTTAGCGATAACCACAGGTTTTAATTGAATTACATTAATTATAATAATGGCATTGATATTAAGTCTGTTCATTAGAGTATTGATGACATCGGGTTCATACTCCATGATGTAATGATTAGCAATCAGAACTCAGAATCCATAGAGTGCAAATCTCACTACAACCTGGCATTTTTGTACTGCTTAATATTATCTAGATTATTAGCTTACATTACTAAATTTGCATAAATAGTCATCCCTGAAACAAAATAAAGAACATTATCTGTTACAGGGTCATAATTTTTCTCACATATATTAGAAACGGCTTAATTCAAAATATAATACTATCTTAGATTAGTAACGTATGTTATAGAAGTAAAAATTGATTGTCAAGAATTAGGTTCAATGTTTACACTTAAAACTGTAATATGTTTTGTAATAAAACACAAGCCCACATAAGTGTGTGTGTACACACGCACGCACACAAGCACACACACACACATACACATTCACACACACATAAATAATGTAAAGTGTAGTATTTCGAATTACTTTAACATTTTTATCCAAGTTTATAACACTATTTGTATATTACAAAGTTTTTAGTGAATAACTTGGAACACTAAACGTAATTACTCAATCCAGTCAACAGATACCGCCATCTGTTAGAATCGTTAGGAGCTGAAAATGGTAACTGCAAAATAGTAAACAAATAATTTGCAATAAAAATATATTGCGACTATGAATTGAAAATTATTCTATCTTTTAATTTAGGTCAAACCGCACGTGGTGTGTAAATTTTATTTAAATCGGTTAAGTAGTTTAGGAGTCCATCGCGGACAAACAACGTGACACGTAATTTATATATATTAAGATAACGAAACTTTAAGTGGCAAATCATTAAATAATCTCTAATGGGCTAATTAAAAAATATATATCGGGACTTTCCGTCCAGTTGAGGTCGATGAATATCAATCTTTTTCGTGTTCTCTCCATTCCATGTAACTTACTCGTAATATACGAATTATATTACCGATTACAATATGCATATCGATTACAATTCCACAACAAAAGTCATTATTTAATTTAAAAGACAGCGTTAATATATTTACAACATATCTTAACTCAATTTAAGACTTGTACGGATTCAAGTTTATTATGGGAAACAAAAAATAATTCCAGTAATATATTAACCTCTTCCCAAATGCAAAGCATGGAAATGGCTCGTATAAAGTAAAAGGGTGATAGGAATTCCTTCACAATTTATATCTCATGAAGGATCGATGTGTAACTAAGTGAATAGATCTTGTAAAGCCTGGAATATTGAGATAGCTTTCTACCATTCGATCCCTTTTATCGGTATTTCAAGCCTCGATTTTGTATTTTAATAAAAAGTATATATACGACATAAACCATATGTTGTGGGTATTGGAGGTATGAGATAAAGCTATCCTTCCTTAATTTGTTATTAAAGTTATAAATTCTGCACTAGTCAGTCAACTTTCAGCTACTCTTAATAATTTAATTATTTGTGTATAATAGTATTAATAATATTACAATTATTAGTATTTACAAGGACGGGATAGGAACGGATTACAGAAGCGAGGTTGTATCTCTAAGATTACATTAATTATCAATTTACATTAATTACAGTGGTTCTGTTTATTCAGAACAGACTATATTTGTTTATAATTTTATAAGCTCCATCCGATTGGATTCTCAAATTCAATATAATATTTATATAGGATAATAGTATCCAAGAACTGTAAATTATATCATAGAATATTTAAAGATATTGTAACCTAACCTACGTTTCGTTAATAACAATAATGGAAAACTGTATAATTATATTATATTTCGAACAAAAAATTTAATTAAAGAAATATTAATCAGGAATCGGTTAATAACAATTTTCATTAAGTGTAATAAATTCAACAAACTTTAATTTCGTACTATTTTCTTTCTATCTTCGAATACAAAAAGACAAAGAAAGAATACTTTTAAACATAATATAAAATTATTCAATATGGAGTTCTAACGCACCTTTTGGTTACGAAAAATAAGTAAAAAAGATTTAAACAACATTACCTTACAAAACACACTGACAAATGTTAAATGAAATATGTTTGTAACATACGAGTACTCTAATGTAAAATCCTTAAAAATATTATTGCATTTTCATAATAGTATTTTAGTAAAATTTCCAGAAACAAAATAATAAATGTTAACTTTATTACTGTGCAAATTGTCTATGCATTCTATATCAAAGCTGGCACTTAAGAATCTAAAACAAATACAAAACATGTACATACACGGTCGTTGTACACAAACACGAATACATTTTCGTGCTCATTTATTTTTAAACTTGTTGATTTATTTAAGGTACATTCACGGGTGATCGTAATTAAAATAAGTCATGAGAAATATACACTTGTGATAATTTAATGTGCGTTTAAAAAAACTTTAATAATCATTTTATTGATTCGAGAAAATATTGATTTAATATAATAATATATTTTATTTTTTTATAAGAATATTTCTTCTTGAATTAATAATCTCTTTATAAAAGACTTTCATTACACTTTGTAATTGGGATGTGCCAAAAGTAATGACGTTTATATTATTTCAGACATACCTGATAAAAATTATAAAGATATTAATAAAACTCGGTTTCACAAGAAATGGCGTGTATAACACGCGCTTAACAAATATTATATTTTTTATGAAACGTGAAGCTCTTGGATTATTATCAACGTTGAAAGAGAAATATTACTTTTATGTACGAATTCTTTTTTATTATTATAATAAATATTATTAAAGAAAAATTGGTTAAAAAAATATATTATAGACCATATAAACGCATTACACAAAAAAAAGACTCTTGATTTGCAAAGATATTATTATTGTGACATTTCATTTAGTGTAATATCGACTGTTGAAACTCGGCGAATTATTATTTTAAATTGAATTATTTTTTTACAAATGTATTTATTTCTGCCCTTATTACTTTATTGTGACTTACATATCTTGGTTCATAAGTACCAAATTAATTATACCCCTATAAGAGTAATCATTTTTAAAGTACAATAATTATATTAAAACATTTAAATGTTTATTTAATTTAAAAAAACAGATTTGATTAAATTACAATAAAAATACTCGTTTTTTTCCGAAGTGGAATATTATGTCTGAATCAATAAAACCTTTCACTTTGGAAATTTTCTGAAAAGAAAGGAAAGAAATCTGGAAAATCTGGAAATTTTCTGAAAAGAAAGGAAAGGAAAGGAAAGATGGAAGAAGCAAAAAGTTGTTTGGTATATAGTGTGACCAATTTATTATAATGTAATGATAAGAGACGAAGCTTCTTAGAATTCCATGGATTCACCGTGCGGGTGCCGGGCCCATCGCGTTGCAAGAAAAGGAGCGCAAACAATACCTGGGACTTGCGACCCAGGTGTAGGTTTAAGGGGCCCCTTTAGTATGCGCATACACGCTCACCTCCACTGTTAGCGCTCCTCTCCCTACCTAACCAAATATCGTAAGAACCTACTAAAGCTGCTTTTGAAATACATTTCAGAAATTAATTGATGATCGTTCTAGAAAACCCGAGATCCTTAAATAAATTGTAGAGAGATTTTGTTGTTATACCTCTCGCTCCTACTTCTACAGTGTACAAATTAACTATAAATTTATTCCTAATCAGTTCGTTACATAGTTCGTAATACTTGTTAAGCTTAAATGTATGATCTTTGGGTATATTTGTTTCCCAGGGTACAGTAAGCTCCACAAGTATATATAGTCTTAGTTGTTTTGAGTAGAGGAGTAAGTCCGGCCTAGATGACGAAACATCATTATTGTAACGTGTATTGTAAACTATAATGTACATCACCTAAGATTGTTGTATTTCTTTTGAAAAGTGCAACCGTTGAGTTTCTGGCCGGCTCTTCTCAACAGAGCAGCATTTCGAGCCGGCGGTAGCTTACTGACGGACTGACTACATCGACCTTTTTTTGTATTGTAATAATTGACGATTCAAAAGTGCGTGTAAATGCTTAAACGCACTTGAATAAAGATATTTTGAATTTTGAATTTGAATAAAAACTATTAAAAAAGGATATAATCAGTGTAAATAATACGAAAATCAAAGACATTGAATTAACTAACAACTAGATATTATTAGTAATTGAATAGTACTGAAGTGAACTTAAAAGTACAAAAGCTAAACATTTGACATGTTTAACTTATCACATTTTCGAATACAATGTGTAAGAGTGCCACCTACTGGAAGCTGTATTAACCCCAAACATTTAATTATGCCGTGATCTGCCATCTATCGGCAATTAGCGACAACAACTAACACGTTTCCATAGACCGATCAATAAAAATGCTAGAAAACGTCCAAAGATGGTACCACAAGTCCATCTGGTGTGATTATAGGATGAAAGAAAAGTTTTGGGAAGATATATTTATTTAGTTTTTATCAAATTCTATTATATTTTTCAAGAATCACCAAACATCACCATATGGTTGCTACGGAGGATAAATTATAGTTCTCATGATATTACACCTCATATAAAGGTTTCTATTTATCATAAACTTTATCATGCCTTATTAGATTCAGGTTCAAGTGTTTCTATTTTAGGTTCTTCTTTAGGATTTCCTCACTTATTTATGTTTATTGTTTAGGGAATTGCATGTTGGATCTAATATTTATTATATTTCTTCTGTTAATGATTCGAAAGCGAACCACTAATACTAAATTGGTAATGTTACAATATGAAAAACATCCTTGACATTGTCACGGAACGTCATGGAAGTCAGTATAAATCTCACATATAAACTATTGAATAGTACCAAACCTACTACATTTTTTCATTTATTTCATTAATAATTAGTTTCAAATAATTTGTGTTCTTTTTTATATTTTAAAAAGCCTCATTTTGCTTTCGGAAAAATGATAAATTGTAATTACAACCTGGATCGCATGGACTCCTGGCAAGCTAATGCAAAAAGATTGTTCTTAATATCAGCAACAACAGCTTTGTGAGAACTACATATATCAAGATCGCATCTGAGCTATCTCACACGCACCCACTTATATTTTCCTCAAGGTAACTCTTACAGCTACCCTAGCTACTAGCTAGTCTAGCAAGGGGTTATAACTATTGAAACTGTGTTGCTAAAGTGGAAAGATCATCTAATGATTACCTATTATTATTATAACATCTTATAATTGTCCTTTTTAAATAGCCTATGTTTAAACAGCACTGGCTTTCTTTTAAAATTTTATTAGATTAACAATACCCTGGACATATCGGCGTTATCCTAGATCACAAAATAATAATTACAGATATTCATTGGTTAATTAATATTAACAAATGTTTATTTTAATATATTGGCTACCAATTGCAGTAACAGATGTAGTCGCCGCCTGTGTGTTGAGTGTTACATAAAAAATATTATAAAATATTACTAATTAACTTTAATTAGTTCTGCATATTTATCAAATCATATTTCATAAACACATCACATCCAACGAGGTATGTAAATAACTTAATAAATTTCCCATTTGAACTTCTCTTATTTGTTACAATAATAGGTAACTTTAATATAATAGAGTTTTAAGTTGTGAATATCGTGTTAAATTATTTAAAGTTTAACGCAAATCAAATATTTTTTTCATAGAGAACGAACAGATATATTTAATTTGCTTATAAAGATTTCTTAGTATATATCGTATTAATATGGAAGTATTAATATGATTTGCCAATTGGCAAGATTCATGCGAAAGATTTGTATGAGTATAGTATAATTATTTAAAAAGATATAGTAAAAACACCAGCGTTTAGTTTATTGATAACATTTTTCTTAACAAACGAGCGAAGATGGAAAACCTTAACAAGTTCCTAAGAATCGTATTCAAAGATGTCAATATACATAAGCTGCCGTCGCTTCATACAGACTTGCAAAACATTATTTCTGGAATAACCTGTAAAATGCGATATTTTTTAAATCAACCTACTCAATGTAATTATATGAACAAACATAAGATTCTTATATCTCAATCTATATTCAATCAAATATTTCTGGTCATTTGTTTTTACAATACAAAGCGTAAATCTATTACGTATTTGAGGATTTTTTCTTATAATTAAAAAATACAAGTTTTAGCATATGCTTATTTTTTTATTTTATTTTTATATGTTGTTTCAAGTGTATCGACAATAATGTAGTCAGATAGAAATACATTAGGTCTATTTTATTCAGCGTCATCCAATTAAGGTGTACAGAAGTAAGCCCCTTAATTATCTACATTATTCGAGGTACGCGACCTCCATCAAATGCGTACCTGGCTTTCAGCAAATGAGTTTGGATAACCACAAACCATTTATTAAGAAGGTTTATCTATATTGAGGCTTATTATCCTGATGGTGAGGATCGAATTAATTGGTCTTAATTAATTTACAATCATAACTACTTTTAAAATAATGTTCTTAAATTCCTGTTGAGTATTTAATAAAATAAATATCAGGTCAATTGTTTAGGTTCATATTTTATTATGTCTTTAATATATTTATTAAGTAACAAATGACTACCAATTTATATTATTAATTCACCAGGGTATATAAGTCGATCAGTTAACAAAAACAATATATTTGTTAGATTACTATAATTTGAAGTGGTGCTTGACTTTCTTCAGGTCTAACAATAATGCATTTATTCCTCTGAAATGTCAGTTGCACCTAGGAATTTAATTTATAAGATTAATACTTAGGATATTATTTAATACAAGTATTTGAGTTTTTTTTAACCTCAAATGATCTACAGCTGAGTCTAGCTGGCAAATTGTCTATTGTATTCATTTAAATTTTAGTGTTAATAAATTGAGTCATATATATTAAATTGGATATTTGATTTAAAGCAACCCACTGGTTACACAAACACTAAATTGGAAAGGTTACATTAGCTATAGTTCTTTGAATCCCGCTCGCTTTCCTTTCTCACAAAGTGCAAGCTCCGCCTTCTTCCAGTCAGTGTGTCACAAATGCATACATCTACTCAAAGAGGTTTGAATTTTACACCGCTTCTAATAATTTAAAATATATACCAGTTATCTGCATAAGGCGACTCAACCGTCTCCAATATTATCGAATAATATTTGTGAAATAACCAATCTTGCCTCACCAACCTTTGGCTCAGATCCCCAAATCTATAAAACACTTTTAAAGACTGAAATAATAAATAATTCAGAATTCATCACTCGGAGACTGAATTGAAAATACGACTTCGAGTATTCTTTAGACTACAACTCAATTTGAGTCAAATAAAAAAAATGTTCTCCGCATTTGAATCCAAACAAAACCAAAGATATGAGACCATTATTGTTTCAATTAATACTATCAAAATCAAAATGTTGAATTGAAGAGCAATATGGACATTCCGTCTTCTAAATATGACGATGTATTGAATATGCAGAGTCGCCTGCAACAGAAAACCAAAGATAGTGATCAGGAGATTATATAACTTGAGAGCAAATTAGAACATCTAAAACCAAAATTCCACTTAACAATATATAAATTAAGAATATTCTCAAACAAATTACCTCTCCGAAATACAGTTAAGAAGTTGAGTGGAGTAATTAACGATCCGTTGTCTGGCGCCGATATACATAATGTTTATCGCCTAAAAACCATTAAAGAGGGCAGTTATGGACCCTAATGAAGGGCTTATCAAGATTATTTTTAATTCCACTATTAATTTTGTGTACATCACAGGATTATTAGTATAACCGGCGTATTCTATGACCGGCTTATGTGGCAGAACTAAGTCTGTTCGACGACTCACAGATATGACGACCCCATTGCAATAGCATGGTTCTAAAATAATGCCAAAAAAAGTAAAATTAACTAAATTTTGCTCCGTTAAAATAATGTTGAATATAGGTATGGCTAGCCTTTTTCAAATGGGTCAAAATAATAGTTATAAATAATAATAAGCGTAATTTTTGAAAATGGTTTAGTTAGAGTGATGTTTATTAAAAGTAATAAACATATTTAAATATCCTTTCACCTGAAAGATGTCTCTCAGATATTGCTTTAAAAATAAGACCGCATTATTGTCATTTGGAAGTCTTAGTTTAAATTTATTATATTATGCATACAACATTAATATAAAAATATATATTCATCGCCATTCCCTCAACATAATATGTTTATATTAACATTTAATATAAATCAACAAATATATGAGTATTAAGTATCGCCAGTTTCTAAACATATAGATATTGTGAAGAGTAAGCAGGATGTATATATCCTGCTTACTCTTCATAGTGTATTACGTACTGAGACCGTCCAACTTCCTTCGCTATTGAAGTCAACAAGTCACCTTCTGATAAAAAAATGGTTTATACAGTATATAATATTTTTTCTATTTTTGTGTAAAAATTGTTTGATGTGAACTTTTTGTAAACATTATTGGATGTGAATGTGAGCATATAAATATTGAATCATGTAATCATCATTCATCGTCTAATGTACGACATTCTATAAATAAGTGTTCCTCTTACTTTCACAGAATTCTTTATTTGATAACCCAGTTTCACTCAACATGGTACCTAAAAATATATGGTATGAATGATTTAATGTTTCAGTAAAAATATGAATTGCACAAATGGTCTCGACAAAAGAACCGTTATAAAAGCTTTTATTTTAATGACATATTTTACGTTCATAAATGCTGGAAAAATATCTCCGACGTCAATGAGTATTAAATTCACCTCTACTTAACTTTGTACTCGTATATATATTTCATCATAATCATTTTTTACATAACTGTAATTATCGTTCTGAATAATGCATTAACATTATCCACTAGATGTTTTCGTACATTCAACAAATTAACATTTTGAACCCTAATTTTAACTTTAACGACATTTTGTAATTTGTTATTTTATTTTTATATTTGTCCACCTCGTCGGCCAGTTTAGTCCATCTCTATATTATGCTAACTTACCATAACTTTATAACATAAATACATGGAGAAATCACGTCAAAAAATTGTGCAGAAAGAGAAGTTCGTTGTTTGGACAGATTCAATTATTTACATTGTAAAAGTTTTACTGTGTATTAATATATCATTGGCCACTTTTATGTTAACATATAAATCCAAAAATTTCCTTTTTAAATAAAAAATTTTTGAGTGCTATTTTTTAAATGTAAAATATTTTTTTTTAATCAAAAAATGTCGTTTTATGAAATAATTGTCCGGATTTTAGATATTAATACTCCTATGTGCAGCGTTCCCTTTCTGCCGTTGTCATGCGTTCGGAGTTAGGTCCAAATGATTCTCAAGGGGCATATATGCCAACTTGTTTATCTGAACCAGCAAGAAACAGTAGCTGGGTTTACACTAGTTATCGCTATCTGATAATGTAATCCCAACAGATTTTTCATAGTATGTGATAGATAGAAGATAATTTTATTTTCAAATAAAAATGTTTGTGAAACTTTATTCTACTACCTAATAACACTCATATTGTGAGATATAGACTCATAGAACTTTTATTGCTGCTATAAGATCAGTTATAACATTATAACTTTATAAGTTAGTAGGGCAATAAGAAATCCATTGTATCAATAAAATGGCTACTTATTTGTTCTAATAATTTTTATTCTATCATTCCGCAGGATAGATCATCATTTAAAATATACAATGTTTATAGAAATATAAATCCATATTTATATTGAATAACGAAACGTTAACATAGGTGAACCATATCTAGTCACGACCAATCCATCCCCTGGGTCGTGACAATCAGGGACGGGATGGTCCGGACTCCGATGAGCTCCGCTATACAAGGCCACTGTAAATTGGCCGACTAGTTAACACTAATACAAACCTGAATAAGACTTATAATCTACCTAATATCACAATATACTACAGTTATATTCAAATATTACATTTAAAATTTTCTTTAATTAAAAATAAATGAATAAGTACCAAAACAGAAATTGAACAGCGCCATAAATAATTCTAAAACTAAAGAAGATAAAGATATTAATAAAACTGTTTGTTACATTAAGTAGCGTGTATAAAACAATTGTTTAACAAACAAATATATATTTTTTATGAATCGTGAAGTCCTTGGATTATTTTCAATGTTGAAATAGAATTATTACATATATATATGAATTCTTATCGTTAAAAGATATATTATAGACCATATACCATAAACGCAACGTGTACTGGTGACGTGTACGTGACTTGTTTTGCAAAGATATTATTATTGTGATATTTTATTTAATATACCGACTATCTAAACTTATATATTCGACCAATATTTGGTATATATTCGACCAATCTATTATAATGTATAAAAATTTAGTTTAATATAAACTTTATTCGATATTAAAGCAAGAAATTGTTTCAGTAATGTCTTGTTTGTTTTTAGGTCGGTCGTGAACATTCATGAACTCATTGAATACTAAGTTATCTCATTAAGTACGGAGAGGCTTATAACATAAACAGGATGTCGTATAAAGTGATATACATATATTACTTGTTACGTAATTGCGTATACCTTAATACGATGGTTTATACGCAGTGCTACTGCTTCATTCATAATGAAGGATTATTTAACCTTGTTATACATAATTGATATCGCAGATGTATAACCACCCTTGAATGACGTGTGTCATTGTTTGATAACATTTTTTAAAGAACTTACTATTATTATTGTTTCTTAGAATATTTGATTTTAATACAATTTTGTGTAACGGTTCATGTACATTATAATTAAATTGGTATGAACTTTGGACGCATGTATAGTAATAAGCATAAAGGTTTATAATATAACTGGCGATTTATGATATCAGTCTCTTCTAATATAGGTACCTATTGACACTAAAGAAAACAATATATAATACAATTTTGCGGTCGGGCAACCCCAGTCAGAATGGAAGTCCCTTACGTTTTTTCTTACCATCCGAATGTAATTCGAAATGAAATTTGTATATATATTTTTTTTAATATAATTTTTTGAAGGCAAATAATCTAAAGGAATGAATTTGCGTTGAGTATTGGTTTTCGGTTTCTACTGCACTCTGACGTTAGCGCTTTCATACATGAGTATTTGGAAAAAGAGTTTTTGGACTCTGAACGCATGATTTCACTATAAGTTCCTATAATTTAAATAGTAGAATAAATAGTAAACACTCAAATCACATGTAAATTAAATAAATATAAACAGTACACACTTATTAAATTTCATCAACTTATGTTTCTAAATCTTTATACACATTTCCATTTAACAAAATTTAATAGCAATAATAAAACATTATTCTCGAATGATCAAAAACAAAAACCCAAACAACAACAAATGCATTTTCACAAAATTTCCACGTATTTCCTGTACAACTCTATTGAAGTTATATGATAAGAAGAGATAGGGACACACACACATACTCACACACACATACTCACACACACATACACACACACACACACAGAGAGAGAGAGAGCGAGAGAGTTGCTCACCTGACACGCAAGCAAGCAATTTATTTAAAGTCTATTTTGTTATATATTTAACAAAAGATACCGGCGGTATGTCGATCAAATTGACCTACAAAAATTATTTATTACATTTTATTTAATAACTAATTGAATTATAAAAAATCATTATCAATTTATGTTCTATGCAGTATTGGTATAGTAGTAAATGGATAGATTGAAAAAATACTCGTATTCTGAGATATCCCCCTCTACATTTTTTTCTTTTTTATTGGTCGAATAATTTTATTTGTCTGTATCCCTGTATTTACCCATATACGTTCCCATAATCTGTACATACGAATGTTTTGATAAATTTCAATCGTCATGTTAACAGATACTACAAATATATATACACTACAGAAGGGTATACTCGTACTTGTATGTACAAACCATATCAGTACGAATTTTATATGTAATAGGAAATATCATAATATTTTACATAGAAAATTTAGAATATTTTCCTGCTGAACATTTATTGCAGTGACATATTAGTAAAATTACAGCTTATGGGTGAATAATATTGAATCAACCAATGTGAATAAATCCATATCAGTTATATTAAATCGAAAAACTCCATTAAAAGAACTATAATATTTATAAACTATTATTATTTATGAATAAAAATTATCGTCATTATTATTTGTATCAAAGTCCTTGACTATCGAACTATTGTAAGTGTGAGTCTTAAAGAACTTTCTTCCACGAAGCGCATAAATGCACAATAAACGTCGGCGGTGTGTCTACTTCAATAAGACTCAGATACTTTCAAACATATCTATTTCACAGAGGTCAGCGACATATTTGTAATTCATCTGGGTTCAATATGTATGTACCTTTGTCCGTCTATATTTTTTTTAAATATACGTATTTTCTCTACATATTTAATTTAATATTCTATCTTGTACATATTCATTTGTGGCAGGAGAAATAAATAAGGTTTAGATTTCGTTATTTGTTTAATTTTTTTTTAATAACAAATGACTTCAAATTAATATTATCACACAATTAATAATTCACCGTCCTTACCAGAACATTACGTCAAGTTGACATAAATAAGACACGTGGCGATATTTTGCGAACTGTTACCAAACAACTATATATTTGTTACTTTATTTTAATTTGTGGTGGTGCTTGATTCTTTTCTCTTCCTACATCACTGCAATGCCCTGAAAATATAATCTATACAAAAACAATTACTTCAGTAACAAATGTTACATTTTAATTTGACTGCGGAAAATCTTCTTGTTATGTATATATATATATTTTGGTTAATTCGTTGTCTCTCACACATGTCCTTCCTAAATTATTCATCATATATTAGATGAGTTGTTATTTACCATCCCAACAAAGTTAATAATGTTTCAAAGGTTTCCTCAACTTCATACGTAATTTGGTGACTGATGTACCTTTGTATGTGTTTTATTCTATTTCTACTGATTGCTATTAACAAATAAATTTTTAGTAAACCATATTAAAGACATGAGTTGCGGGTGCTTTTTGATGTAAATATAGAATTTGAAACGTAACAACTTGTGTTAAAATATTTTCAAAACAAAAACTACTAGGGATTACGGAGACTTTTATAGTTGGGAAACGGTGACAGATAAAAATAGATAGAAAACCACATGGAAAGCTGTGCAGATACAGCTAAGAACAGAAATGTCTTAAATCTTACCTCTTACAAAATCTTACAAAAGATGGTTAATTGACAAAAAGTTAATTACTAATGGATATCTGAAAGGTGGTGGTAATGCTATCAACATTTATCAGTTTTCTCATTGAACGGTTTCTAGCGGTTATGGATAGGCGGGAATAGTGAAAAACTTCTGGCAAATACGATTAGTATGCTATTCATCATAAAAGAGTGCGATGAGATCGATAAATTGCGTCGATCCCAAATAATTTGTCCGGCCCTTAAGTTATCTTTCTAAACACCTTGGATCGCACTTTTGTTATATAGTAAAAGTCTAAAAGTAAATACTTAACTACATACAAAAGCTATGCAAATTTAATATAAAGTTATCTTATTAACTTGTAAGAGTTTTAATATAAAGAGTAATTTGGATGAGAAAGTACTCTCAAGCACGCTCGACAGAAAAATAGCTCTTTAAAAGAGATGACAGGGACTAACACACTATAATATATTCTTTTTTACCTTGACACATTAATATTCTACATATGAATATTTAAATATTTTGATTAATGTTCCTTTCACTCGATACCCTTTATTGTTTATGAAATGTTTATCAAATAAAAAAAAAAGTGTATAATTTGAATACAACAAAGAGTTATATTTTTTATATTAATATTTCAATATTTTCATTTACCAACTTTACTTATCTTATTTAATAGCTATATTATATATCGTCGTCGTCGTCGTCAATCGTTAAGTTCCATACCTTAGAGAGATCCTAGTATCTACAACATTTGTAATTGTGTCCTAAGCGAATAATGTTCTAACTGTACTGGGTCTGGTTTGTTGATCACAGTACGAGAAGATTACGGGGACAAATATTTATGCTACGTATTCTTAAGATATTTTTACATTAAGTCTATAATACAAATTCAGATTCTATTGTATAAATGTCAATAACAAAGACATTTAGAATAAAGTATAAAGAATATAAAGTAATAATCAAGTATTTGGTCCATTAAAGACTTGTCATATGCGACTCTAATATCCGTGGTAGTTATTTTAATAATTCTCTTTGCCTCCATTGTATTTCTTTTTACTTATTTAATGATTACGATTAAATATTTAGGTAATAAATGTTGAACGTGGTACATTAGAACTACATTTTTATTACTATTATTATTTTTTGGGTTTCAATTTTATATTTTCTATTCATTTGTACTATTTCTTTTTAAAAAGTAACTCAATTACAGTTATTTTTATACCTTATTCTGTACAACGATAGTTTATGTGTTCACCCTAAGTAACTAACGCTAACAACTCGATAACTTTTCACCATAATCAGATGGATAACATTCCATCCATTGTATTTTTTTTTTGTGAATCCCTTTGTTTATTTTGTCTAGTTACAATTTTTGTCTGCATGCTGTGGCAGCATTGGCACAAGGCTTGAACTGAAAAGCAGCTCTAAGCTGAGTTCATTTCCTTTTCAGTTGCATACATATACCTAATTATTTAAGTTATTTATTGTTAATCTTAATTAATTTGTGTGTGCTTCTTGAATAAAGTTCTTATTATTATTATTACTGATCAAATGTAAAACATTAAACATTTATTACTTTTTATTAATCGTTAAGTTCAGGACTACTCCGGAGGTGCAATATTTTTTATGAGGTAGTTTCTAATACTGGTGGTATGGGTTATAGTTTGTTATTTATTATATAGTATTCCTTGACAAATGTTCTGTCTATTGCAAACAGAAAGTATGAAATACAAAATTCAGCATAAGAGATATTGTAGTACAAATAGGCTATAAAACAGTAAGTTAAAGAAATGAATTACTAGTAAAATATATAATTTGATATAACTCTAAAGCCTATCTAGACAATGAGATGAATGTAAATGACATTGTTATAAAGTTACCTCAGTAGTAAGATAACCTAACCTCGGCAGATTTGAATTTAATAAATTTTTTGATACATAATATTTGCTCTCATTCCTTTTGAATTGTATATTTTTTATTAATTGCCCAGAATAATTATTTTATCTTATATATATAGTCCAAGAGTAAAATTAAAAAGTCATAGGTATTCTGTTTATCTAGATATTCTTCTTATCGTATAATGTTAAAATATTTTATTATTCACCACAATGGTTTCATTTGACCTCTGACCTTTTTTTTATTAGTTTTTTGTTGTCTATATACTCAACATTAAAAATAAAAAGTGTATGTGCATGCAATTCACACACAAGTGAAACTTTAGAAAACTGCGAGAGATTGAGGTAGATATTATATATAAATAAGGGATAGTGTATCAGGAGTGTAAATGTAAGGTTTATTATTCTTAAAAACCTTAAATACTATTTAATACCTTAATGTAAAATATTTATATTTTTATATAAAACTTATATTATCTAAAAAGACTTACCTCAGCGAACAATTTTACGAATGTGTTAAAGCGTGTATGTATTGTAAGTTTTAAAAATAAACTTCAATATATGCCTCTAATAACACTTTAGTGTAAAGATTGATCAATAGTTGGCACCACAACAATAATGGGCAATATCTTCTATCTCACTCTTTCCTATACATTTATGCGCTTGTTTCTTTATCGTGACTCATTTTTCGTTACATCGAGTTTTAAATCACAAGGATTTTAAAGGAGTTTGATTTCAATATATAACAAATATCTGGCCTGTTACAAACAATTAACTATATAGTCAAGATATTTAATTATAAAAACAATTAAAATCATAATTTAATGAAATTATGATAAAAAAATAAACATTCTATATTAAAAACCAGGCATCGGTGTCGGTCTTCTCAGAATTCTTCTTTTCTTAGTTTAACATATTTGTATGTAAGCTTATTTGTTACCGATATATAATACCTAATTAGACTTTAGTATACTGTATATACACTTAAATTATAGAAAGTTTGAATTCTCTGTCTGCGTTCTGTTATCTGTAACGTGCTCTGTATAAAAACGTTTCTGTTCTTAAACATATTTTATTCATTGATTTAATTTATTACTATTTACAATGAATTATTGCAATCTCATTATTGTTTTGAATTATTTCTCAAGACTGACAAAATTTAATTGGGAAAAAACACAAACTTTTTTTAATTAAAATGAAAATAAACCAGATATGATATAAATACATTAACTTACTATTTATGAAAATTAAATTATTACAACTTTTCCCCTTTTGTCCAACTAATTATAGTCGAGTAAAGCGTAACATAGTACAGACAAATAAATTACAAGTTGTATTTTTTGTATGGTTTCGGACTGAACTCTTCATATTCAGTGTTTCAGTGCGAAATTGTCAACTAAAGTTATGGAAAATTTTATATGAAAGAAAGTTACATATTCTACTCTCAGAATGAGAGTCGTATTATGATATTGTAAATAAAGTAAAAGTACATTTGAAGTTTGTAAATTGAAACGATTTAGAATGTCAATTTTCTTTATTTGTTTTTGATATATTAGTAACTTACTTCCAATGCAGCTCGAGAAGAATCATAATCTCATAAAAACTTTCTTTATGACAAGTTTTGTTTCCAAATTGTTTTTATTAAAATTGTTTAGATTTATAATAAGGTTTCAATTGTTTTCAAACAGGACTTGGAGGCGTCTAACGTATTTACAATGCAAATGGCGGATAGTGGCAGATCATGTCACAATCCAATAACCTTTAGACCTCAAACCCTTATGATTCAAATATAGCCATTTGCACTCAGATCTAATGTTTAATGAAATTAAATTATTACCTCCTAATTTAACGCCTAATTTTATAATAACTATTATTATTGAGCTGAGCGTAAGCGAAGCGCTTAACCGTTTGAATAGACCGTTCTTTGTGTTTAGTTGTCTCCAGAATGCGACGAGATAACTAGCTAAAAATTTTCTCATGTATGTCTGAGCCGAACGCGGATGTTATAGCGAAAACAGATTGAAAAAATATTTAGCCATTCAAAAGTTATCAATAAAAAAAGAAAGGAGATTGGCTCAGCTCAACACCAGCTGCGCGCGGTTGGCGGATCCTAGTATAATTACATAATATCTCTATCGCTAGCTGTAAAATTGTTTGAAATTATATAGTTATTTTATTTATACATCTAAATATGGTTTATGATGGACTTTCAAAATTATAATTGTTCGAATTAATGATGTAAAATTGTCTTCAAAATTTAAGTTTATATCTATATATTTTTTAAGAATTACCTATTAAATGTTTTCTGTAAAGACACTTGTTTAAAATTTAATAATAATCAAATCTACCCAACTATTTCTATTTATGTACAAACCTTTCAAAGAATTGTTTTGTGAGAGGCTTAAAAATCTATTTAATTTCTGAAATAAACTTCGTTTGAAGTAAAGATCATTTTAAAATGTTCAAGACTTAATAATATTTCTTAATTTTTTTTGTGTTTTGTTCGTGTAAAATAAAATAAATTTGAACTTCGAAATTTTGTACATTTATAAACTATGTAACTATAGAAGTGATAAATATAATTATAAATATATCCTTTCAAATTCGGAAAAAGCAAGAATTTTTTTGTAAAATCTTTAAGTAAACATAGTTTTTAATTTGCCTGAAAACGGAGCTCGCAAACTAAAAATCAAAAATACTCTAAAGTATACCGATACAGCACAATGGATGAAATAAGAAGGAGGGTTTAATTTCACGTCCTTTGTTGGCTCTTCCCTGCGGCGTTGCTTCAGAACTCTAAATATTTTATAATAATTAGTACACTAAAACGCCTTTGTTCACTTCGTCTTTTATTTCATATATTTTATTAAAATACAAAAGCGTCATAAGGACATTGAAGTCATGGCTCGGGTTACCGCATCCAGCGGATTCTTCTACCTTATTCAGAGATCAACACAATTTTGGGTTAAAATTAAAGAAACCATCGGAACTCTGTAAACACCTAAGAGTGACCAAAAGACATATAATCTCAAAATCGAATAATGATACTATAACATCTCTCCCACAAGATAAAATTGCCGCAGAGCTGGAGTCACGACTTTTTTTTTTTTTTATGTTAGAGGAGGGCAAACGAGCTTGCGGGTCACCGTTGGTATGTGATCACCGCCGCCCATGAACTCTTGCAACATCCGAGAATTCAAAAGAGCGTTGCCGGCCTTGGAAATAGGAATATATGCCTTTTATTAGTATGGATGGTAAAGGAGACGATGGCGAGCTGTGCGGTGGTGAAATTCGGCGGTAGGCATCAGATCGAATAGTTCTTTGGAACACTCCCCGTTGTAAATGCGGTAGAAGACGCACAGAGAACGTACGCAATGCCAAAGAGTCCAGCCGTTCGCAGAACACTGGGTCCCTGATAATCCGAACGGCTCTCCGTTGTACGCGGTCAAATGGTGGAAGCTGATATTGGGGTGATCTGGACCAGAGATGAGAATAGTACTCCATGTGTGGTTGGACCAGCGCCTTATAGAGCGCAAGTCTCTGGCCAGGCTTGAAATACTGCCTCGCTCTATTTATCACTCCCAATTTCGAGGCCAACTTGGCCTTGCTCTCCAGATAACCACGAAACTGAAAATCGGTCGAAATGTCGAGACCCAGTATTCTGATACTTGGCGAGGCAATAAGAGGAGTGCTCTCGAAGAGCGGTGATACGACAAATGGGGTATTCTTAATGGTATACGCGTAAACCTGTGTCTTTAGGGGATTGAACTGAACGTGGTTCAGTTCACCTCACTCAGAAACCATCCCCAGGGAGGTCTCTATTGAAGACACAGGTTTCTTTCGGCACTCGTTGACGTTTTCCCGACAGAGACCTGAAAATATCCAACATATCGTTGATGTGCAGGAGGAACAGAGTTGGGGATAGCACGCAGCCTTGGGGTACAGCAGCGTTCACGGGCTTGGGGTCCGAGCAAAAACCGTCGAGAACGACCTGTATGCTCCGCCCAGTGAGAAAACTGGTGATCCACTTGAATAAACTCTCGGGAAGCCCATAGGAAGGTAGCTTCGAAAGAAGCCCCTTGTGCCATACACGATCAAAGGCTTTTGCCATGTCCAGACTAACTGCCAGACCCTCTCCCTTGCTTTCAATAACCGCTGCCCAACGGTGCGTAAGGTATAACAAAAGATCACCAGCTGATCGACCATGGCGAAAGCCATACTGCCGGTCATTGATCAGCTGGTGATCCTCGAGGTACGTTAGGAGCTGTCGGTTGATAATAATCTCCATTATTTTGGAGAGAAGGGAGGTAATGGCGATAGGTTTGTAGTTAGCTGGGTCCGAGCTATCACCTTTTTTAGGGATCGGATGGACAAGGGTACACATCCATGAGACCGGGACTACGCCTTTAAGGTAGGAGTACCGAAATAGACGCGTTAGCACTGGAGTCAACTCAGGGGCACACGTTCGTAGCACCAATGGAGAAATGCCATCCGGCCCACTCGACTTATGAACGTCCAAGGAAAATAGAGACTGCCTGATAGTTTTTTGGCGAAAAACTATTTCGCATTGCGGGATGATAGGCGGTGTCTTAACTTGGTCGTCCAAAGTCGAGTTGGAGGCGAAATGAGTACCCAAGAGATCGGCTTTCTCTTTTGCCGTCTGGGCCAGAGAGTCATTCCCCATGTGCAACGGTGGTAGGGACGGCTGGCTAAAGTTGCCCAGAGTGGCCTTGGAAAGCGCCCAGAATTTGCGCGTGCCAGGCCGGTACTTTGCCAGCTGATCTCCAATTATGACGACATGCTTGAACTTTGCTCTAGCGATTTGCCGTTTGAAGAATCTGGAGGCACGGTTGGATTTCCTCTTCAGAACTCTAGAGTTCGGATCTTTAGTGACTAACGCATTGGCCCAAGCTTGATAAGCCTGCCGTTTGCCAGCTGCTGCAGCCCTGACAGACACATCAAACCAAGGCCGCGATCTGCCACCAAGTGGTACCACAGAGCTTGGTACAAATATTTCCATGCCCTGAAGTATCACATCAGCTACTGCCGCAGCGCAGTCACTAGGATCATTGGAAGGGAAACAAATCGGCCCCCATGGGTAGGATGCAAAAAAGGACCGCATTCTATCCCAATCCGCTGACTTGTAGTGCCAAACGCGTCGAGTCGCAGGTCTTGTGCGAGCAGGACGTTGAATGGGCACTACACTCCGTACCAGACAGTGATCAGAAGAAGCTAAGGGAGCCTTAACAATGATCTGGTACTTTTCTGGATGTGTAGTCGGCGGAAGATCCAACAAAGAGGGCGTGTAGCTGTCGACGTCCGGTAGACGAGTGTGCGTCTTTACCAGCTGGGACAGACCATTTGCCAGAGCAAAGTCAAACACAGATCTCCCCGAGTAGTCGGTGGCACGTGACCCTAGCCAATCGGCATGGTGCGCATTGAAGTCCCCGAGGACTACCACTTCGGCGGAGGGAGTCTGTGAAAGCAGATCGTCAATCTTCGCCTGAACATGGCCCAAGAATTGATCCGTCTTTGCATTACCACTATGGGACCTGTAGAGGCACACGTAGACTCTGACATTGTCGTCCATGTCCACGCGCAGCCAGACTACAGAGAGGTCCCGACCTTCAAAAACCTGAAGGCGACGGTAGCAGATATCCTCCCTTACGAACACAGATACCCGTGTGGTATAAAATGATGTTCTAGTTTATACCTGGGGTATGATAGGTACGCTGTGTTGCTAGGTTGATATATCTGCGTCTCCGTCAAAAACATCAGGGCTTCCGGATTCTCTCACTCACCGACGGAACATAACCAAATGAATTTGGTTACTACACGTCGGTCTTCTGTGAGAGGGTGGTCCTTCCCCGGTCGAGCCAGCCCAATACGAGCTGCAGTCAGAAAACTACAGCTAGGCTCTACCACCTAAAAACTTCAATTTCATAAACAATTTATGATAGGTGCTCAAACAAATAAAGCAGGGCTAGGATCAAGTAGGAAAGAACAAGACGTAGAAATAACAAAATCTTTTATTCGGCAAGATGAAAATGACATTTACCGGTTGCACGCGATGAGCCTAGACTTGCAAAATGAATGGGTGACCATAGGAGATTTTTTTATTCCACTAGCCTTAAGATAGCGCACCCTGCTTCATGATTGGTCCCCAGCATTATTAAAATTTTATCTTAATGCATTCCAAATGACTCTCCCAGATCAAAGTAGCAGTTAGGTAGGGAGAGGAGCGTGAACAGTGAAGGTGAGCGTGTATGCGCATAGTAAAGGGGCCCCTTAAACCTACACCTAGGTCGCAAGTACCAGGCATTGTTTGCGCTCCTCTTATTGCAACGCAATGGGCCCGGCACCCGCACGATCAATTCATGGAATGCTAAGAAGCTTCGTCTGTGATGGCAAAAAAAACAAAATATTTTTATCCCTAATCTGCCATATACTTTTTTTTCATATGTTACTGTATAGGTACATTGTTTAATTCTTTTTACATAAACAAAACTCTAGGAACGGATTTAAATAAATTAAATACCGACTATGACTTTTATTTCTTTGACACATCTAAGCCTAAGTCATGAAAGGTAAAACTCACAAAAGACAGAAAAATCTAGCGTTCTATATAGACAATCGTCCCCTTTCGGGTATTGTTAAATTTCATGAAAATGGTATCAATAACAACTGAAAACGATTATATTATGTACTTGAAGTTAAATACAATATATATATATATTATCCTTCGTTCAATCTATTAAAATATTTACAATAATATTTTAATTGCAAATAAAGAAATATCAGTATTTACTCTCAAATAATACATAAGTGTGTGATAAAATAATATTTTGAATCGTACTTGTATTGAATATAAAAACAATTTCAACATATTTTATTGTCTTTGTCTTATATATAATGTTTTATAGAAAAATAATAATTATACTGGATAGTTATAACAGAAGGTTAGGTTCACACACACATACTCATAAATGCAAACATGCACGCACACTCACACGAGATAAATTTTAGACTTATTAAAATATATTTGCGAACTAGATAATCACTATTGAAGCTTAAAGTTCATCAAGGTATCATAATACTGACAATGTTTTTGTGTCAAATCCAAAAGGTAGCATCCCTCACTCTAGTTGATTACTTGTCGCTCTAACAATATCATTGTTGTATTGCGGTCGTCCATTGGGTGCACACAGCGAGCGAGGTACTTAATCCTAAGATGTTTTAAATAAAATAAAGTTATGCACGAACAAACAACAACATCCGGGGGTTTCACTCGAACCTAAACGCCGTCCACTACCACCTTGAGACGGCGCAGCCGGCCTTGATGTTTTTGACGGAGACGCAGATATCTCAACCTAGCAACACAGCGTACCTATCATACCCCAGGTATAAACTAGAACATCATTTTATACCACACGCCGGGGTATCTGTGTTCGTAAGGGAGGATATCTGCTACCGTCGCCTTCAGGTTTTTGAAGGTCGGGACCTGTCTGTAGTCTGGCTGCGCGTGGACATGGACGACCATGTCAGAGTCTACGTGTGCCTCTACAGGTCCTATAGTGGTAATGCAGAAACGGATCAATTCTTGGGCCATGTTCAGGCGAAGATTGACGATCTGCTTTCACAGACTCCCTCCGCCGAAGTGGTAGTCCTCGAGGACTTCAATGAATAGCATGCCGATTGGCTAGGGTCACGTGCCACCGACTACTCGGGGAGATCTGTGTTTGACTTTGCTCTGGCAAATGGTCTGTCCCAGCTGGTAAAGACGCACACTCGTCTACCGGACGTGGACAGCCACACGCCCTCTTTGTTGGATCTTCCGCCGACTACACATCCAGAAAAGTACCAGATCATTGTTAAGGCTCCCTTAGCTTCTTCTGATCACTGTCTGATACGGAGTGTAGTGCCCATTCAACGTCCTGCTCGCACAAGACCTGCGACTCGACGCGTTTGGCACTACAAGTCAGCGGATTGGGATGGAATGCGGTCCTTTTTTGCATCCTACCCATGGGGGCCGATTTGTTTCCCTTCCAATGAACCTAGTGACTGCGCTGCGGCTGTAGCTGATGTGATACTTCAGGGCATGGAAATATTTGTACCAAGCTCTGTGGTACCACTTGGTGGCACATCGCGGCCTTGGTTTGATGCGTCTGTCAGGGCTGCAGCAGCTGGCAAACGGCAGGCTTATCAAGCTTGGGCTAATGCGTTAGTCACTAAGGATCCGAACTCTAGAGCTCTCAAGGGAGAGGGTCTGGCAGTTAGTCTGGATATGGCAAAAGCCTTTGATCGTGTATGGCACAAGGGGCTTCTTTCGAAGCTATCTTCCTATGGGCTTCCCGAGAGTTTATTCAAGTGGATCACAAGTTTTCTCACTGGGCGGAGCATACAGGTCGTTCTCAACGGTTTTTGCTCGGACCCCAAGCCCGTGCACGCTGGTGTACCCCAAGGTTGCGTGCTATCCCCAACTCTGTTCTTCCTGCACATCAATGATATGTGTGATATTTCCAACATATATTGTTATGCGGATGACACACTGGGGATGCGGTATATTCCGGTCGTGCAGGTCTCTCTAGGGAAAACGTCGACGAGTGCCGAAAGAAACTTGTTTCTTCAATAGAGACCTCCCTGGGGATGTTCTCTGAGTGGGGTAAACTGAACCACGTTCAGTTCAATCCCCTAAAGATACAGGTTTGCGCGTTTACCACTAAGAAAATCCCATTTGTCGTATCACCGCTCTTCGAGCGCACTCCTCTTATATTTATTATTATTGGTATTTCCAGATCGATTCGACATGGGTACCTTCAAAAAAGGCATATATTCCTATTTCTAAGGCCGGCAACGCTCTTTTGAATCCTCGGATGTTACAAGAGTTCATGGGCGGCGGTGCTCACATACCAACGGTGCCCCGCAAGCTCGTTTGCCCTCCTCTAAAATAACAAAAAAACAAAAACGCTCTACTTTCTCGTAACCCAGGTTTGAATCTTGGTTACGGCAGCGAATAGCTGCCGCGGCGGAGATATTTTGTTTTGTTTCTTACTGTAAATTAAAGTAATATGGGGCAATATATGTATATTTTTATTTGTAATGTAAATTAATGAAAACTTGTTTTTTAAAAATGCCTATAATTCATATTATGTGTTATGATAATCGATACAGTATTGATTATGCTTGTACTTAGTCCTTGATTATATTAAAAATATCAAAACCTTTTATTACTATGAAAAATTTCCAGAAAATTAAATAATTATGTCGATTCTCTTTTTAACTCTTTTATAATATGGTTTAAAATATAAAAAACATATTAATATTGATCATTTTTAATAAATCGAAGTATTTTAAAAATATCAAATTTATTGTTTTATTATATTTATAAAAAAAGGCAAATAATACATATTTTTGTATTTTGATGTGTTTATTTACCAAATTAAAAACTTATTGGAAATAATATATCTTTTATAAAATATATCAAATTTTATAAAATATATAAAAAAGAATCAATTTGATTTTTTTGAACGCAAATTAATTGCTAAAAAAATATTTTTTGCTTAAAATATTACATTTTGCCTCTCTCACTCGATCACATTCGACTCATCAATTTTATTGGAATTGAGCATCAAAATTTTATTTAATATTTTATTAGCATACAGACTTGAACAAAATAATTTTGAAATTTTGTTCCCTATTGTTTTTATGACGGTGACAGTATGATCGATTTACATTTTGCTCTCCCTTGAAGAAGAAGAGATCATGGAGCATATCATAGCAATATCATTCATCTCCAAACGTATAACTCTCGCGCTTTCTCTGAAATTAATTTCTTCAAACAAGCTATGTTTGAAGAACGCAATGAAGGTTTATCTAAAACTAAATTATTTTTCTTGTGGTATGCATGAAATATATAAATATATAAATATATATTTTCTTTATCATATGAATGAGTTATTCCTAAATAATATATTTGAAATAATTTCTTATAAACTTAACTCTACAAAAGATTAAATTGTTTTAAAAAAAATACTATTATTAATAAAATGTTATAAAAAAGTTGTTTTAAAAAAATACTTTCTATAAAAAATGCTGTTATAGACAGAATTACTTTATAAACAGATAATTCCTTTGTAGGGTCTTAAAACAGAAAAATATACAGGTTTATAAGGGAAGTCCGTGTATCATGCCAACAACTGTCCTCAATAGGAATCGAATTCACTGTATTTAGGTTAATGGTCCGATTGGCCACTAAATCAAACCACTAATGTGTTTACAAGAAATATTTACAAAATAATCTTCCTCGTTGAAATCTAAAATTAAACCACGATTATCTTTTTACTAATGGAGTGTTTAAAAACACTTTAATATACGAATAGTAAAACTTCTTTAAGTTTAAATTAAAAAAAAATCTTCAAAGCTAAATAATAATAGAATTAATAATTAATAATTGTTTTTAGCACTACAATTTTTTTTTATATTTGATAATAAAATAATAATTGAAGTGAAGTTCCTGAAGTATAAACACGTAGCTACGAGCTTCATCACAATCGGAGAGTTGAGATGAATTACGACGGAACTCAAATTCCGCAGTCGCATTTAATAAACCCACCAATTTATATTTTACTACTTTTCATTTTCAGACCAAGAGTATATAAATTCATTAATTATTACAAGATAACACAACAGTAAGAGGTTAACTGATTAAATGAGACAAAAAATAATATAGTTGTTTTTGTTTCCCGTTTGGTTGAAGTTGTTTTTACAATTTTATTTTACAAAACAGATGTATAATAAATATCAAAAAAGTCCAGTCAACTGTAACTAACTATCAGCAGATGTTCAATTAAATTCTATAAAAAATATAATCACTCCAACAAACAATACACTAATCAGGTCTAGTTATAATCTCAACAATAACGAGGTCTTTTAACAATATAACACAGAATATTCTTATTGTCACTCTTTGGGTCTGAAGTATAAATTCTCCCAGAGACTTAGAAACTTGTGTTTGTAATAAATTTATTGTAATAATAGAGTTTTCAACTTGATATACAAACGAAATTTTATATTGCTAAAATTAAGACTACATGAGGAGGAATAATTTGTATCAATAATTATGTATATGTGTACTCAAATGGTATATAAGTAAGACCGAAATAATTCTAAATATATTCATTGGATTGTTATGTTTATATAACACGCTAACATATAAACGTATCGAGAGCATTGTTCGACCCGTACCACCCATTTACCGGTTCACTGAACAAGTACTATTAGAAATGGTATTCATTAATAACAATAGGGCATTTATTCGAGAATTATATTAACATAACAAGTTAATTCATTCCATATTTCAGTTACTGATGCTTTGTTTCAAGTCGGCAAAGTGCGGCTTTGGGATAACATCAGCGTGTCTACGTCTTTGTATGCTCAGATAAAACATAGAGAGCGTTGCAAATTATATGCCTATATTTTGTTAATTGAAGCGTGTATTTAAATTAATAATAAAAAAATGTGTTTTTGATACACTGTATGAAAAATAGGAATGTTATTAAAAATAATAAAAAACGATAATAATAATAAAAATAGTTAATAATAAAAAAAAATAATTGTATTTGTTTTCAACTAAACTGGCATATCATATTACTATAAAATTTTTCTGTATGTAAATATGGAATGAGGGTAGTAGCACTACTGTATATGTATATCTATTGTGTATGTACTGATGCCATTTTTATATAAAAGGAAAAAATATATAAGTATTGAGAATGACTATTACCAGTGTTCAGGGAACACAAAAGTGCTTTAGTACGATCTGATCATCATTAATGCTAAAGCTGCAAACGATTTTATAGTACCATATATACTAGTACATTACCGTGACGAAATTACCTATTTACTGAAACTTATATTATCAATGGTTTTATATCCTTATTACAGTATGTGATTATGATCATTAAATCGTTAGTATAATAAAGTAAGTCAATTACAATATAAAAGTCGATAACAAGACTTTTACTTTGATGTTCAACAAAGCCTATAACGATAATGAACTCACGAATTTCTTTACGATCATACTTTGATTCTCCTTTCTTCTTTTCCTCAACTGTTATGTTGTTCTGTCTTAAATTTTTTTTTATTAATCATTATTCTGCTTATTATTTCATCTCAACATTTATTTTATTAGAACTTTTTTATTAACTTTCTGTCAGACAATTAATAACTATTGTAATAAAAATATATTCATACGAATTACTAATTTTGGTTTTATTGGTTAAAAATAATTAGTTCATTATTTAAAAAAAGAAATAGATATTAATAATATGACAGCAGTAATGGGGTTCAATTTTATTATTTAGAGAGTAGTGTGTAAAAAACAGATGTTGCAAAGAATTCGGATTACAATTTCCAATTAAATCAGTGGAAAGTCTATTAAAATATATTAACAGTAAGTTATTCTCAAACTAAATTAAATTATTATCTCTACGGTTAATGAAATTAATAGAAGAGCCTTCACAAGGATCAGCTCCACAAATTGGACTTAAGATCGGATTTAATCTTTCAAGGATGGGTAATAGATTAGACAAGAGGAGATAAAGAGAGATTATAAATAGTTTATATTATAAATGATCAGAAAATATGTAGTATATTTGTTATATGAGAACACTTATATTGTGAGAATTTCAAACATTTTTATTCAAATAGCATACATTCAGCAGTGTGGGTGATAGTTGGCATGGCACTTATATTTTATATGTTATATAATGCAATACTTGTATTGAGTCATCTTTATTAAAAAAAAATGTCCGTTTCCATAAATATTTTCTGTACGAAATAACTTCAATGTTTCTGTCATTCTGCCCGAGGCTCATTTTTTTTTATTAATACTTATTATAATATTAATGCCAAACGAAACAACATGAGATATTATTTTCTAATATACTATCATATAAACAAATAAAACCAGATAACTTTTTCCGTTCTTTGTACGAGTTATAGTAAAAAGTAATAATCTATTATATAAAAATGAATCGCAAAATGTGTTGGTAAGCGCACAACTCAACAACGCATGGACCAATCTTAACAATTCTTTTTTTAAAATATTCCTTGAAGCCCAAGGATGGTTCTAACGGCGAGAAAAATTCGAATAATTTCCAGGAAAACCCTAAAAGAGCCCTTTTCTTTTTCCTATACAAATATTTTAAATATAGAATAAATAACTAAATGTAGAGCCAATTTGAACTGTATTGTTATTCAATAAAGTTTATATTAAATTACAAGCACTCATTGTTGTCTAAACAATTTAGGTATGTTGCTAACGTCGAAGAGTCAATTCGTGCTTTATTGTCTCTCCACAAAGTTCAAATTCAATCAAATATATGTATGTGCAGGTTCACGCAAAAGTGATAATATCGTGAACCCGACCAAATTGAAAAGTCAAAAAATTTAAGAGCTATAGATTTGATTGGCCTTGGAATATTCTTTCTTTTGTTTTAGTTTTGGAATGCGACATAAATTGTCATCAGTTTTCACGTCATTGCATCTGTCAAACAAACTGCGTTAAAAAGCGTTTATAATATTTAATAATTAATTTTGATTGTTTTATATCGTGTTTTGTGCAAAGTGTTTTAATACCTGTGATTAATAATTATTGCATGTGACATAATTTAGGTGAGTATTTTCTATATGCCTCCTATAAGACGAAGTAATTTAGGTAGAAGAACCCGAACTGCTACAAACCAAACTAATTACCGATCTTATCATACTGCACAAGAACGTGACGACCGAAAAGAACGTGAAAGAATTCGTTTATCACGAATGCGGGAAGCGAGAGCGAGAGATTCAACCAATAATCCCGAAAGTTTGAATCGAGCTGCTTTCAATTATGATTTGTCAATTGACTACAGTAACCACCAATGTGTTACTATTGAATCTATGAACTTGGTTTGCTCTCATTGTAAGGCAAATGAAGCCAAAGGATTGTGTTGCGCAAATGGGAAAGTGAAATTGATACCATTGGATCTACCACCAGAGCCATTGTACTCATTGGTTTTAGGAATATAACCAAATTCCATACACTTTTTGTTAAATATCCAACAATATAACAATTGCTTTCAAATGACGTCATTTGGGGCAACAAACGTAGTTCGGGAAAATTTCATGCCAAATTTTAAGGTAGGTATTATAGAAGTTAATCATTATTATTTTAGTGAACAAAATTTCCTGTTAATTAAGTAAAGGTGTGTCATTAACCTTCAGTTCCTTAATCCCCAAGAAATATATTACTTAGTCATAATATTATTTGGTGATTCAGTATTAGCAATACTTTTATTATTTTGAAACACAATATAATTATTTGATGATGGATATTAGTTACAACTAATTATTACATATTGACATACCTAAGCATATCAATTATAAATTAGGGATTCAAATTAGGAGACAGATATACTTTTTACGAACAAATATTATTTATATTTGACAAAAATCATTTTTTTTAATTTACAGATACAAGGCGAACTATATCATAGCGCAGGTTCACTGTTACCAGTATCAGATAGCAATTACAAATTTCTGCAAATTTATTTCATTGGCAATTTACCACAAGAAATTGATATGCGTTGTTCAAATAACAATTCAGTAAAGAGGTCTATTGTAGAACAATTACAAACTTTATTTCATGAGTACAATCAATTGATTATATTGTTTGAAACTGCACTGGATCTGATGCCATCTGATAATCACAAAATTGTAATCAGAGCTGATAAAACCTGTTGGAAAAAATGCAAGACGTTTTAATGCACCAAGTATTGATGAAGTTGCCATCGTAATAGTTGGAGAAAACTTGGAATCCCTTGATATTGTTTTACATCGTCGGAATGATCAATTACAACGTATAAAGGAAACACACCGCTCATATGACGCATTGCAATATCTCATTATATTTTGGCAAGGTGAAGATGGCTATGATTTCTCAAACAAGATGATAAATCCCATTACAGGTAATAAAAAATATTAGTTTAGCAAGGAGATATATTATCAGTCACTATATATATTTTTTTTTATTTTCAATGTTATGAAAACAAAAATCTATTTTCAGGTTCTGAAACCAACAAAAAAGTCAGTTCAATGAACTATTATTCCTACCGCCTAATGATGATAATCACATACTCAAACGTCGGTGATTATATCACAAGTATGTTGTAGACATGTATGTTAAAATTGAAACGGAGAGATTAACATTCATCAGGTTGAATCAGACAAAACTCACATCTGAAGAGTATATTCACCTTCGAGATGCGATTAATACTGATGGTAATGCACAGAATTTTAGTCGAATAACTATTCTTCCAGCAACATACATCGTAAGCCCTCGACATATGCATGAATATGCTCAAAATGCCATGTCATATGTTTGTCATTATGGTACAGCAGATTTGTTAATCACATTTACATGCAATCCACACTGGATAGAAATAGACACAGCCAGAGTCTTTATACAAAAGTTGAAATCTTTAATGGATTTCATTGTGAAATATTATGTGTTTGGAGAGACACGCCGCTGGATGCATTCTGTGGAGTGGCAGAAACGGGGATTGCCACATGCACATATTTTGATTTGGTTAGTTGACAAGATAAAGTCAAATGAAGTTGATGCAGTAATATCAGCTGAAATCCCTAATGTAGAAGTAGATCCTGGATTGCATGAGGTAGTTATCAAAAACATGGTACATGGTCCCTGTGGAACTCTTAATCAAAATGTACCATGTATGGTGGATGGTAAATGTTCAAAACGATATCCACGGCCATTAATATCTGAAACAATCACTGGTATTGACGGTTATCCTTTGTATCGTCGCCGATCGACAGCAGAAAATGGAAGATCAACAATTGTCAAATTAAATAAACAAGATATTGAAATAGATAATCGCTGGATTGTTCCATATTCACCCATTTTATCAAAGACCTTCAAAGCACACATCCACGTTGAATCTTGCCATTCAGTACAATCTATTAAATACATTTGCAAATATGTAACCAAAGGGAGTGATATGGCTGTGATTGGTATTAATGCAGAGAATTCCAATGATGAAGTTACCCAATACCAAATGGGTCGCTATGTTAGTAGTAATGAAGCAGTTTGGCGAATATTTTCTTTTCCTATTCATGAGAGACACCCTACTGTTGTTCATTTAGCTGTGCATTTAGAAAATGGACAAAGAGTATATTTTACAGCACAGAACGCAGTAGATAGAGCTGTACAGCCACCATCTACTACATTAACCAGTTTTTTTGAGACATGCCAAAACGATGCTTTTGCTCAAACATTGTTATATTCTGAAATGCCAAAATATTATACTTGGAATCAATCCTCAAGGAGATTTATACGACGGAAACAAGGAAAACCAGTTACAGGATACCCAGATGTATATTCTACCGATGTGATTGGTCGAATTCATTCAGTACATCCAAGAAATGATGAATGTTTTTATTTACGACTGCTATTAATTAGTCAATGTACGTGGCCCAACATCGTTCCAACATGTACGAACTGTTAATGGTGATTTGTGTGGATCATACAGAGAAGCTTGCCAACGTTTGCGATTGCTAGAAAATGATGCTCATTGGGATCAAACTCTCAATGATGCTGTAATATCATCACAAGCTCATCAAATACGAACATTGTTTTCTATAATCATATCTACATGCTTCCCATCAAACCCAAAGGATTTGTGGATCAAGTACAAAGATAATATGTGTGATGATATTTTGTATCAAATACGGATTAGAAGGGGAAATCCAAATATACAAATAAGCGAAGAAATTTACAATGAAGTATTGATTTCAATTGAGGACATGTGCTTGATGATGTCAAACAAACTATTATTTCAATTAGGTCTGGCCGCGCCTGATCGTCCAATGCATAATGCTTTTAACCAAGAGTTGCACCGAGAAGAACTATATGATCTCAATACTTTGAAAGAATTAATTCAAATAAACCTTCCACTGTTCAATGAACAACAGGGTATGTATTTGATACACTTATGAAAGTAATAAATGATAAAAGAGGAGGGATTTACTTCTTCGATGCACCTGGTGGTACAGGAAAAACTTTTTTGATTTCATTGATATTAGCAATAATTCGCTCACAAAATGAAATTGCACTTGCACTCGCTTCGTCGGGAATCGCAACAACTTTGCTTGAAGGTGGTAGAACAGCTCATTCAGCACTAAAATTACCATTAAACATGCAAAGCAACGAAACTCCAACTTGCAACATTTCGAAGAACTCTGCAATGGCAAAGGTTTTTCAGCAATGTGAATTGATTGTTTGGGATGAATGCACTATGGCACTTAAAAAATCTTTGGAGGCTTTAAATAGAACCTTACAAGATCTATGGAGCAATCATAACCTATTTGGTGGTGCAATGATTTTATTAGCAGGAGATTTTCGTCAAACATTGCCAGTGATTCCCCGATCAATTACTGAAAATACTTATATACGTTTTATTTCATTTTTCTTTATTTCATCGGTTATTAACCCTATGTTAATAATAATAGTAATAAATAATTAAATTTCTCCACGTTTTGTCATTGAAGCACCCACTTTGTAAATATTTGGTCATCTTTACGTTCCCACTATCCCTTTAGATTATTTTTCAATCAGGTTTGAACCTTATGTTCCCCTCTTAGTTTGAAGCCCTCTAGAAGACATCCCAGTCGGGGTTTTTAGTGCGTCTCAAAAGGGTGGCCAAAGTTCGTGGAAGCGAAGATACTTAGGTCATCCGAGCTGACCTTTTTCTTTAATTCTCCTGAACAGAACCGTCACCATAATGATAGGGCTATATGTGAGGGTCAGCAGAGTAAAAACATCTTAAGGTCGAAATATAAACTGCCACATTCCAAATCTATTTGACAGAACGAAGTCTGCCGAGTTGTATAAAAATTGTTGTATTTATTATAAAAATGTATTTTTTTCATTTTTCATGATTTATCTTTTAAAATTTAAATGTTTTGAGTTTAACTTATATTATATGGATTAGTAAAACCACCAAATATTTTTAATTATGAACATCTTATTAAAATGATAAAGTAACATATTAAAAAAAGGATAATTTTAGGATTTTTCTATCATATTATTTAAAATATTAAATGATAAAAAAAAATCCACCAGAATGTTTAATATATATAAATCACGTGTCACGTTGTTTGTCCACGATGCACTCCTTAACTACTTAACCGATTTTAATAAATTTACACACCACGTACAGTTGACCTAACTTAAAAGATAGAATAAGTTTCAACTCAATCCATAGTCGCCATATTATTTTATTGCAAATTTTTTGTTTATTATTTTGCAGTTACCTCCTAACAATTCTGAAAGATGGCGGTATCTATTGACTGAATTGAGTAATTACGAATGAGGTATCTACCCTACCTACCTTATTCGTAAGTTTAGTGTTCCAAGTTATTTACTAAAAACTTTGTAATATACAAATAGTGTTTTAAATTTGGATAAAATTTAAAAAATAATTATAATTATTTTGTTTTGTTTTTTGCTTAATATCGACTGTAAGAAAACATTATGGTTTTCATGACAGATGTACTCTGAACGTTACCCCTTAAATAGTTTACTACAATGTAATATATCAAAAACAATAGTCACAGCAACGCGTGACCGGGTCTGCTAGTACCCATATAAATCACAGTTTGACATTTCCTTGTCATTGAATAACTAATACAAAACAAACAACAATAAGAAAAATAATATACAACTTGGATTTGTTTAGGGATATTCTGTTAACTTGAAACACAGATTTTATATATTTCTTATGTTCATTCATTTATACTGATCACACTGTCATTCTTTAAACTTTATTAAAATACCAGATATAGGCCTTTTAAAATAATCAGACTACGATCATTAATTACATCAGAGACTTTTGATTAGCGATGATAATTAGGCTATAAGTAATTGTTCAGGGATGAGGACGACTGAAAACTGATTCAGCTTATTGTTACCTGTAAATAATGATATGGTCTTAATATATAGTTAATACTATATGTACAATGTACATGTTATGTACTTATCTATTTCTCATTTCAACGTCATGTGATATACAATACCACTGTTATTACAACACGTAATTGGAAGGGAACGCTATGTTGCAGGGTAACGCTATTTTGTATGTTGAAGGGAATGCTTAGTTTTATTTTCGTGTATCCTGCCTTTTATAATGATTAATTATAAATATAATGTTTCTCTGAAGATCTGTATGTAGATTTATGTTTGTGTATATCTAATTATTGATTAGTACTTTTGACATTAAAGTTAAATATTAATTTGATGTTAAAGGTAGTACTCGTAAATATCGTGCGAAGTCATATCCAGAATTATCAAGTAGAATTATAGGGCTTTAAGGTGACAGATATCGTCTTTCCATTAATTGTAATAAAAAAAATGAGATTATAATTATACTAATCTAGCAATATTTACTATTTAGTATTAACAGTAAGATTTAATTACAATGAATAACGAAATTATTTATATAATTTTTGGCATTTCGTTAGGTTTATTAATCCGTGATGCTCTACTTTCTCTGCGCTCGAGTAATAAAATCGCGAAGTGACATGCAACCTTACCGAAATGTCATTAACTCGTTGACAAGCTCATTGGAGCTTGTCAACGAGTTAATGACTATTGAGCCGTGATCGTCTAGTGGTTAGGACCCTACGTTGTGGCGGTAGTAACCCAGGTTCGAATCCTGGTCACGGCAGCGAACAGCTGTCGCGGCGGAGCTTTTATTTTAGATTTCTTGTGTTTTTTGCACTAAAGTGCATTCTGTATAGATTACAATTCTGTCATATGAAAAAAAAGATTTTTTTTAATTATTGATATAGTTTAATTTTATTCCAAAATCTCTAATAATTTCTGTCAGATGAAGGAAAAGCAATGTTATTACCTATAATAATAAATATTCATATTTCAAAACTTACTATCTGATATTAAGACTTAAGTAACTCGATTTAAGATTTTTTTTTCATTTTTAATTTTTCGATGGACCCATACTTAGACATTGGACCTTCATGCACGTTATACCGTCCAACCGAACAGCTAAATAATTAGAATCTTTAAACCATTTTAATGATTTCGAGGAATGAATGGTTTTTGATTAATTTGATTTTTATTATGTGTGTACGTTTTGCAAATAATTTATTTTTGTAATTTAGTTTTTGATTTTGATATTAATTTTAATTTGGTTTGATTTGATTTAATTTTTAATTTTTGTTGTCAATTCTGATTTTAGTTTTAATGATGATTTTATTATTGAGTTTTATTTGAAATAATTAAATTGTCACTAATCTTGTTTCGAAATTAAGTATATTGTTACTAACACACCTTTATATAGATGAATAATCTGAAATAAAATGCTTATTATTATTATTTTTATTATTATTAAAGGATAAGGTTTGGTTAGAAAGATTGCTCCTAACATTATTATATTTCAACGTTTACGAAATCTGATACCAAACTATAAACTAACTTCACTTTCTTATCATCTAGAAACTTGCTCATGATTTTAATCTGGAAAATAAACTAAACTTACCATATCTGTCCCTTTTATGCAAACATCAAAAGTCATAAGGTCGTACTTCACATTAAAAATGAATGAATAAAACGTAAGATCAGTCGGACCCTTATTACATCTACAATAACTTACTAACCCGTGATTTATTATTTACATTGAAATAATATGATGCACATCAGACGATCACTTTATCACTCTAAAATGTGTAACTGTAAAATTATATAAATTATTAACATAATTTACTCAAGTGGAATAACAATGATAAAACTTATTTATTATTTGCTTTACTTTAAATTAAACCTTGATTTACATAATTTGCAAAATAAACTACAAGTTTAACGGAGAAATGGTTCTTGTAATGCAATTACTTTTTTACATTCTTATTGTCTATAATGCCTCAAACAAATTTCAGTCTTACTTCAGTTAAGAAGTTATATATAAATATTTCACGTGATTGCTTTACAAATATTTATTTTTATAGTTTGGTCAAATTAATACTATTACATAATAATAAGACTTATTAAAATATAAACAATAAAAATGTTTTAGTGCAAAAACTTCATATGTTATACTTCTAAATATTATTAACATAAATAATAGTAGTAGAATATGTCTTGCTCCCGTTATTAATACGAGATTCAGTTCACAAGAAACCAAGAAATACATTTGCAGTATTTTTTTATTTGTATTCAATACAAAGTTTTAATAATTTGTGCATAAAAAATTGTGAACAATTTTGTTAACTGTTATTCATTGCAGAATAAATTTATCTTTAAAATAGTTATAGTTTTAGTTGATATGATGCTATAACTAATAATATTTATCTGAACTTTCCCTGACGTCATTGTATTCGATTATGTACATACTAGACTGACGTATATGTGACGGTATCTGTACATGGAGACGATATACACGCATCTCTTAATTAGTTGTCAAAGTACATACCAAATACAATCTAGATATCACTAATCTGTATTCACTATGATCATTAGCCTAGATAGACTATCCGAGTATAACTCTATGTCCCCTGATATTATCGACTATTAAAATTATAAACCTGTATATTAGTATGATTTTAACTTTGTCAAATCGTTCGTTATAATGTTGTGTCTGCAGGGAGCTTAGTTTTTTTTATTCTCAAAAGTCCAGGGTACATTTGACGGGGATATCGTTTTTCTAATTGAGAATTTTTGAAGAAGCTGAAGCGTACATATATGTCCTGTTTGTAAGTTTATACAAATTAGAAAACGCTGCTGTACTTTTGAGGACGTATTAAAAGTTTTGATTGTTCGTTAAGTAATTAATTTCAGATTGCATTACGAAAATATTTTATATATCAATTTAAATAAAAAAACTAGTACTATTTTGAATATTTTACAATGATATCATACATAATAAATAATAATAGCTTAATTGTGTAATAGTTAATCGAATACAAAATACAAGAGTATATTATATTATTGAGCAGAGCGTAAGCGAAGCTCTTAACCGTTTGGGAGACCTTTTTTTGTGTTTAGTTGTCTCCAGAATGCGACGAGATAATTAGCTAAAAATGTTCTCATGTATGTTTGAGCCGAACGCGGATGTTATTGCGAAAACAGATTGAAAAAATGTTTAGCCATTCAAAAGTTATCAAAAAAGAAGAAAAGAGAGGGGCTCAGCTCAACACCCGCCGCGCCGGTCAGCGGATCCTAGTAATACTAATAGTTCTTAAACATGATTTGCTATTTATATTTACCTCCATTAGCATTTTAATAATATGGTTTAAGAAACGTTTTATAAAATTAACATAAGTTTATCGATATTCCTTTGAAATTATTGCAATCTCGAGAAGTCAGAATGTAAGACATTGAATGATTTTTAAAGTTGACAAATATAAAGAAAAGTATTTTCTGTTAACAGATATTTCATTTTAAACTCTATTAATATTGGTTTGCCATTTAAAAGTTGTGTTTTAACAAAGGATTGATATTGTACAATAATGTTGAGTTCTCATTAAGATATGTATATAAGATGAAAAAATTACGATGAATTTTAATCAAAGTAACGGTTCAGTGGAATCAAAGTTTCTGATAGAATACTGTACTGTTTTGCATCCTACCTATGGGGGCCGATGTATTTCCCTTTCAATCATCCCAGTGGCTGCGCTGCTGCTATAGCTGATGAGATACTATAGGGCATGGAACTATATGTACCAGGCTCTGTGATACTACAGGGAGGCAGATCGCTTCCTTGATTTGATACGTTTGTCAAGGCTGCTGTCAGACGGCAGGCCTATCAAGTTCGGGCTAATGCGTTAATCATTAACAATCCGAACTCTACAGTTCTAAAGAGGACCATCCCATCCCTAAAAAGGTTATAAGTTCAGACCCTGCTAACTACAGACCTATCGCCCTTACCTCTCTTCTCTCCAAAATACATTATTAACCGACAGATACTAACGTACCTAGAGAATGGACATTAGATCAATGGCCGGCAATATGGCTTTCGTCATGGTAGAGTTGAGGAGAGGGTCTTACAGTTAATATGGATATGGCAAAAGCTTAGAAAAAGCTATATTCGGTAACTTTCTTCTTGTGTCTTCTATAAAGATCTTTCTGAGGATGGTTTCAGAATGAGGTGAACTGAACTTTATTTAGTTTAATTCCCAAAAGAAATAAGTGTGCGCGTTTATCACTAAGAAAATCCCATTTCTCGTGTCACCGCTCTTTGAGACCACTCTTCTCAATGCCTCACCAAGTGTTAGTATACTGGGCTGCGACATTTTGAGTGATTTTCATTTTCGTGCTCATTTCGAGAGCAAGGCCAAGTTTTCCCCGAAAAAATTGGTAGTGATATACGGTTCTCATCTCTGGTTCGGGTCATCCCAAAATCAGCTTCTACTGTTTGATCCCGTACAACGGAGAGCCGCTTAGATTGTCACAGACTTGGTGCTCTGCAAACGGCTGGACTCTTTGGCATTGCGTAGAAACCTGGCTTCTCTGTGCGTCTCCTATCGCATAACGGAAAACGTTCCGAAGAGCTATTAAATCTGATGCTTGCCGTTAAATTTCATCAACACATAGTACGTCATCGCCTCCATACCACACAATACCATCCATACCACAAGAATGTATGGCGATCTTTCATTGTCCGGTTTGTAAGTAACTTTCTTCCTTGTACCACCCGAATGTAGAATGAACTCCCTTCGGTGGTATTTCCCGATCGATACGACATGGGTAATTTTAAAAAATACCGTGTACTTCCACCTCAATGGCCGGCAGCGCTCTTGTGAATCCTAGGATGTTGTAAGAAGTCATGGGCGGCAGTGATCACGTATCATCAATAACATAAAAAAAATAACTAATTAAATAACACGATAAACATAATAAATAATAATAACGAGATCACTCAGCCTGTGTGCGAGTAGGAGCTGGCATGTCGCCCTGGTTTGACATCCAATCGGGTGTTAAGCAAGGTTGCGCTATGTCAGCTTGGTTGTTCAATTTGTATTTGGATAGTTGTCTCCAAGGAGTGAAAGATAGTGACATGGGAGTGAAAGTAGGTGGCCTTAAGGTCAATTGCTTGCTATATGCAGATGATGCGGTGCTCATTGCATCATCAGAATGCAATTTGCAGGCATTGGTCACCACTTTGAAAGATGGGTGTGAAATTAATGGTCTTAACCTGAATGTAGATAAGACGAAGGTACTGATATTTGAAAGAAATGAAGAAAGAACAGAATGTAAGATCAACGTGAATGATAAGATAATAGAACAAGTGAATGAAGTGGTATATTTGGGAAGTATGTTTAGCAGAGACCGAAGATACGAAATGGATGTGGAAAGACGTATTGCTGTCGGTAACAGAGTCAATGGTGCTTTGACTGCATTGTTGAGACGGCAAAACGTCAGTATAGCTGCACGTTTGGCTGTACACAATGCAGTTTTGCTACCGACGCTGTTATACGGCAGCCAAACGTGGGTAACACAGAAGAAGAATGTAAGAAAGATGAATGCTGTGGAGATGCGATCTCTTCGCAGAATATGCGGAGTCAGTCTAGCTGATCGAATCCGCAATGAAGAGATCCACAGAATGGCAGGTACTAGCGAAGATGTCACGGTGAGAATGAAGAAGAACGTGCTCAGGTGGTTTGGGCACGTTGAACGAATGAGTGATGAAAGAATGGTAAAAAAGATTTATATGGGAAAAGTGAGCGGTAAGAGAAACAGGGGGAGGCCTCGAGTGACCTTCGAAAACACAGTAGCTACGATACTGGAGGAAGGTCACGTAAAAAGCATGAGGACCCCGCGGAGGGCATGTATGAAGAGGTTGATGTCTGTGGCCGAGGCGAAAGAGGTATGCAGAGACCGTAGCGTTTGGCGCTCCGTCGTCTCTGGCTACCCCGCAAGGGATATGGCGTGAAGGTAAATAAATAAATAAATAAATAAAAAATAAATTAAATAACAAATACAAAATTCCTTAAAATGTCACATATAACTTACAAACATTTCATTGGAATGTAATGATCGATATGTATTTAAAAATCTGTTTTATTTTAAATCTTTAACTTATCTCTCTTAGGCGTGGCTTAAAATTTCTGCTTTCAGGTAAGAGACTCAGTGATGAATCCTAATATATATAGTATATCCTAGTATAGTAGTAGTATAGTATAGTTAAAAAACCATTTTGCCTTTGTTTATATTACATTTAAGTATTTATGTACTTTACATATAATTTAACAGCAAACAAATTTTTCTTTCTGCAAATTAACATTTCTGACACTAAGTAAATATTATCGTGCATACAATACAATATTGAGTTAAAAATCTTCCTACAATTATATTAAAATATTAAAAAAAATTAAGGATGTATAAGGAAGTTAAACAATAAATAAATCAAATAATAAATAAATACATAAGTTTGTTTTCTAAAAACAATAACATTTCAGTTGTTTTATTTTTATAACAGTTTTCCTCATTAGTATTATCTACGATTCTTATGAAAATAATCTTATATGCTAATGAAAACAACCCATGTTGATTTAACCACAAAATTTATTACGAGCGCTGGTGAAGCGAGGAGCTTCTATAACGAGTATTAATTTAGCGATGATCGCACACGTACGACCCAGAAATATAAATAAAGTTCGATTGGAATATGCTTTTTTGTTATTACGAACTTACCTTATATTTACCTATAAATATATAGGTAAATATAAAGTATGTTGGTAAAAAGTTATAATACGTACGTGTGTGATTATCACTGAACCCTCTGAATGTAAATGGCCAGACCTAATTGGCAAATTATTTGATTGTTACTGAGTCCCTGGAGCGAAGTTTTTTTTTACCTCAAAGGCATAAACGCTTATAAAAGATAACATACTATTTTTTCTATTAATGACATGAAGGAATGTATATTGTTCTACATATTGGTATTGTTTGTTTTGTTGTTTGTTGACCTTTTCAGACAGTTTGTCGTTTCGTGTGCGATACACTTCACGTTCGTGCTCATATCTTCTAATAAATTACAACATTACATGAGCTTGTTATTACATGATGCCGGATCTCGAACCTTGCATTCACTTTACATAATACCTTCATAATCTTACAGTGAAATTTATAACATGAATTCCTAATGATTAATTTGTGAGGTTTTACATTCTAGACTTTATTTAATTCTGATCTTCTTTAACCAAACTAACGAAAGTGACTGCCTGTTATTATCTTTGAGACAATTTTTAAGCTCTTCAGAACAGAAAGGGTTTGCAAATAAAAGCTTGAGAAAGAGGAGTCCTCATTCATTATATCCGTCAATACCTGATTTTTACTTAGCGAAACTGTTTTTTATCTTAAATAGTATTAAGAATGGAAAGGAAATGTTACAACACCCAAATGAACTCATTATTAATAGTTAAATCTTATAATTTTCCTTTACTTAAATCCTTTATGGTTATGCCAGGATTACACCTGGCGGCAGAGAGAATGCCATCATTTTCAATATTATATATTGAAAATAAATGGTTGCCTCCATCATCTTAAATATCATGTCACTGAACGCTTTCAGCACTCAACTGTATTTACACATGAAATTAAACAGTTTATTTATTTTAGCAATTTACTGTAAGTCTTAGTCTCTAGGTATAGCTTCTACTTATCCATCTGTTTAGACAACAATAGACATGTTTTTTTACCATTATATAAACTAATTTTGGCCGACAGCTACCTGATGGTTGGTCTAAACGCTAAAGAGTATAGGTATATGGGAAATTGTAAGTGAGTTGTGAATCTTGGCTCAAAGGATAGGAGGAAGGAGAAGAGATTACATATTTGTATCATTTGCACTAAAATCTATTTTTTTACACTAAAATCTATTCTAAAGAATAAATATCGGTATTATAAAAACACAACTGTACATATTCTTGTTCATTGCCGACGTCATATATATCATTATACAATTTAATACATAGATATTTTTTTTAAACTGAAAGATTATTTATATTTTACAAAACTACAAACTATTGTTATAATATTGAGGTCATGTTACAAACACATGAGAAACAGACAGGCAGAATAATAACCTAATTACTTATAAATGTATTCAAAAATTTTATTTGATTAAACAACAAAAGTATACACACAAGTAACAACAAATATATATTATATACGAGTATAAAGAAAGCAAAAATGAAAACTTGTTAAAAATATAATTAGTTCAGGAGGTCGGAATAAAACGCTTAAGAGATGTAGGAATGAATTCGCTTTAACATTGTTTACTCCATAAATTAAACCCGGTTGTTAAAGGTCGGAAGATAAATAGGTTTTGGTACGACTCAGCGAAACAAAAGACATATGTATCACCAAATTTAGCATATTACTTGATATAGGCAATATAATTTATTTGAAAATAGAATCAATTAATTTTTAGTCAATTTCAAAGTAGAATTGGTTTGTTTATCAAATCTTATTAAATTCTATTTTATTGATTTGTAAAGTATTTTATAAAAAAGATAATTTACCTCTCCTGAACGTAAATGGATTGAAACACTTTGTGAAATACATCTAAGATTACATTTATTTACTGTCACTACCCTCACAAGTTGTACCGGTGTAAAAGACTTCATTAGAATTTACACCACAGTAAATTAGTTAAACATATAAATTAAAATTCTCGGCATATTGTGACTGAATAATAGAAGCAATTAATAATTTTCACCCCATACCAACGTTACTTTTATTAAGCAATATTATTGCTGGCGAATTCGCCTGTTTTTCTATGCCTCGAGTAATAAACCATGTGTTATTTCATCCTAAATTTCATACAAAATACATTCATTTTTAATGTTATTGTTAATTACCTCCACCAAATATTGATATTATCTAGCCGATCCCGTGGGAATCTCAGTATTAACATACTATGTTAATATTCGATAATACAAATATTCAAACTAACCAACATGTTTTTACTTTATAATAATAGAATACAATCGTTTTCTAAATAAATTCAAACCTTGTGATGTCATCGGCACCCCACAGTAGTATCTGCCTCTTATCCAATTTGGCTGTAATTTGTGAAGCCGTGATATTAATTTAAACGAAAACAACAATTTGCTATTTACTTACTTATTAAGAAATTATTAAAATATATATTTTTTTTAAATAAAATTTATATTAATATACTAAAACGGAATATTTTGTTTGGTTTTTGTTTAAACGCACAAATGTCTGAAGCTAGCCGTCAGATTTAATAAAATGCTAATTAGAAGGTAACATTTTGTAAAATCACTTTGTCCTTACAAACACAATCAAGAAGTGGATTAAAATTTTTATTGACTTATTACATTTTTTAAAATATAAGGATAATAAATATATACTTTACGATTTATGATTTATGTATGACCTTAATTTAATAACTTATTACCCAAAAATGCAATAAAGTAATTATTATTTTGAATGTAAATTACATTTCAAATTTTATTCTATGAATATAATTTCTAGATATATTAGAATAGACGTGTAATGGGGTGTTTGTTCGAGACATTTGAAATCTTTTTTTTTGCGATTTTTTATTTCTTTTACCTATATTATGGCTTTCATCAGTTTTATAGGGCGGCATACACAGACAATAGAAGTGATTTAAAGCAAAGACGTCTTATAAGCTATTCTCTGCATTCACTTAAATTTATCCAATTTTTTTTTCCGAAATATAAATTGTATTTTAGAGTGATCTTTAAATCATGTTCTAACTAGAAATAATTGCATATCGATAGATGATCTTGGCTTGATAAACTTTGGTAATAAAAATATAACATGTTTATATTTATCGTCATTTGACGCGATTTTGTTCCTCTTTGACATTTCAACGTCACAAATAAACACTAATAAGCACTTGCAAACTGATTGTTTTTATTTGCATAATATTAACATATATAATTTACGTATAACGAAAGTTTAAGCAGGTACCTTTTTTAAAACTATTTTCTGAAGTAGGTATAAGAGTAAAATATTTGAATTTAGAAAATATGTAGAGATATATTCCTTGTATGAATAATTCATTACAATGAATATAACTTTAAGAAATAAAAAAGTTACAAACGTACGATATATCTAAGTGCTAGTGTAATTAAAGTAACTAAAGAGACGCCTTAATTTCAATTTAAGGGTCACTCAACCATTTGAGACGGAGTTCATATGGAAGGGTCTTTTATGTTCACTGTTATATATTTTATGTATCTTATACTTATGTTCACCTATTTTTGAACCACATATTAACTGTGAAAATAAGTAAATGCAAGCGAAAGTAATAAAAATTAAGGTGGGAATTGTTTTTAATGACTAAGAATTTACTTGAAACATAATATTTAGGTGTTTCAGGAATTGTATTGCATAAAAATGTAATAAAACATAGGTCTAAAAAATAAGTGTTCAATTTAATTAAATAAAATATCATGTAACAAATCCCTTATTTTTTTTATTGCATGGTTATAAATTTTTTGCTAAGAAGATATGGTAATGAGCAATTTCTTATAAAATTCACATTTATCCTTCGCTCTTTTATGGAAAAGCGTATCTTAAATATTTTATACTTTTATTATTTCAGATAAAATTTAATCCACGTTTGATTAAATTGCTCGTAAAATGCTGGTACTTCTAAATTATTGCAATTTTCCTGATATACTTTTATAACATAATATGTTTAGAATAAGAATATATTAAGAATTACTGTTCGGAGCTTTAAAAGCTAAATACTATTTTTGAGATAATGAGAAAATATTGCTCATTCGATTTAAAATTTCTATGCGTTCTGTATTCTTTATAATGGAAATTTGGTGGAAATTTTAAGGTGTAATATCAATAATTGTTTACTATTAGAGAGATAGAATAGTGTTATTTAATAACAAACTAGTTACTGCACGTGTATGAATGTATGTTAGATTTGTTGCATGTTTGGAATATTTAAAATTATGATGTTATTCTTATATTGTTCTGTTGTTCTTTTTTTTTTTTGTACAATTGTTTTTATTTGTATTTTTATATATGTTATTTAATTTATTGAAAATATTTAATCTGTTGTAAATGTATAACAATTAATTTTAATTGTAATGTAAATGTAATAAATAAAATGAACGAATGCGGCTTTGGGGACCGCCAACCAACACGCCATGTTCCAAACAGCGACAGGTGGAGGACGGAGCTATAAATAGCTACGTGGAATGTAAGAGGAGGAATGGAACAGAAGATGAATGAATTATTAGATATGATGGATGACAAGGATCTGGATGTTATTTGTGTGTCTGAGACCAAGTGAAAAGACAATGATGCGACCGATTTGCCTGGCAACCGGATCGCTTTCTAGGCTGGGGTTCCAGAGTGTGAGCGAGGTTGCCAAGTTGTAGGCGTATTGTTATCTTCTCGAATGATTAATGCAATGGTAGAATATAAGGCTAAGAATTAACCCGAGGCTTCTTTGGGTTCGCTTTAAGCTGGGGATAACAAAAGTATTCTTGTTGGCCATTTATACGCCAGTATCCTCAGCTCCAGTGAGCGAGCTCGAGGAGTTTTGGGAGAGTGTCAGAAATAATGAAAAGTTGATAGTATGTGAAGATATGAATGGATGGGTTGGAACCGCGCGAAGTGGTTACGAAAGCGTGCTAGGCAAGTACGGTGATAAGAGAGTAAATGAGGCTGGGAAGCTTACGCCTGACGTGTCCAAGCTTGGCGTTGAATTTTCGCATAAGAAGTTGGTAGCTTCTAGATCCACCGATTAGAGAGGAATATCAAGAAAGGGTTTCCAAGAAGCTTGAAAGCTGTGATTCTGGAAATGAAAGTGCTGATGTATGCTGGCAGAACCTTAGGAATGGTTTGGTGAAAGTAGCGACAGATGTATGTGGTAAAAGGAAAAGAGGTTTTAGTAAAAAGCGCGATGAATGGTGTGATGATGAAGTGAAAGACGCTGTGGAGTTAAAGAATAAAGCATTACTGGATTATAAAGCCTCGGGTAAGGATAAAAGTATGAGAGAGATAAGAAAAAGAGAGTACAAGCTGCAAAAGCACAAAACGAAAGCACTTATAAAGATGAAGCGTGAGAATTCTGAGAGAGAAAGGGTTGACGAACAATTTTCGGGAAAATACGAAGCTTTTAGTTAGTGATTCCTGGGGTTGTTCGGTAACCTATAGAATGAAAGGGGTGCTTTCGAAGAACGGTGAAATCTTAACAGAGCAAGCACGCGTTTCGCAGCGGTGGGCAGAATTCTACAAGGAGACGTATGAATGTGAGGACGCCTCGGCCTCGAGTACCAGCAAAATTTAGCAAAAAAGTCCCGATGTCGCCGATTTTGAAATCAGTTTGGAAGAAGTGGAGAGCTCGATTCGAAGCCTGAAATGTAGTAAGGCTGCGGGCGCAGGTGAAGTTACTGCCGAGATGAACAAATATGGTGGGCCACGCGTCTTGGACTTATTCTGGTTTTTGTGCAATTTATGCTGGAAATCAGGGGAGGTCCCAGACGATTGGCAAGGGGCAGTCATCGTACCTTTGTATAAAGGAACAGGTTCAGAGATAGACTGTGCAAGCAATAGGGCTATCAGTTTGATTACCTTGGGCGGTAAAATTAATGCTAAAATATTAGCGAGAAGAATGCAACAGAGATCTGAAAGGCTGTTGTTGGAAGCCCAAGGAGGTTTTAGACCTGGAAGAGAGTGGTGTGTGTAGAATGGTAAAAAAGATTTAAACAGGAAAAGGGAAAGGTACGAGTAAAAGAGAAAGGGGGAGGCCTCGAGTGACCTTCGAAAACACAGTATCTATGATACTGGAGAAAGGTCACATAAAAAGCATAAGGACCGCCTTGAGGGCATGTATGAAGAGTTTGATGTCTGTGGCCGAGGCGAAATATGTATGTAGGAACCGTAGCGTTTGGCGCTCCGTCGTCTCTGGCTACCCGGCAAGGCATATGGCGTGAAGTTAAATATAAATAAATATAATAAATACAATAAATATAATATAAATAAGACATATTTAGCATATTTTAGAGCACCGCTACATGACAATAGAATGTTCACAAGGAAATATGAGGCATGTTCAGCATAAAGCGAAACATAAGAAGTCTGAGAGAACCGAAACCACTTTTTTATGCCTACATAGACGTGATTTAAAAAAAATCTGAATTTTTTTACAAAAAATATTTCAAAATGAATATATAACACAGATGAAATATTTTCTACTTTGACGAAAGGTGACGGTGAAAACACTGCAAACCATGACTGAAATAAATATTTGTCTCTGATTCTATACTATGACATAATTATATGTTATAAAAATAGCCCTACTGAATTTTTACGTTACAAATTAATAGCATTTTAGTACCAATTTTGAGTATAACGGTCCGTATACCTATAACATTGTAAATTAGATGTTATAATAAATTTTAAATTTCAATCATAACATTCTGGCGTTATCTAAACATCTCATACAATACTATCCTAATGTTATAGTTTTACTATTGTAATTTTAGCTCTTAAGTTTCGTTCTTTATTATTGTAATTATAGACTAATTAAAATAGTTTTTTCTTTAGGAATGACAGACTTTGCTATTTTAAATATCATAAATATACGTCCAGAGATCACCAAATTAATTATTATACATATTTTAGCGTGATGCGTGAGTATATAGATTGAAAAAAAAAACATTTTCTATTATAAGTTGCTATATTAAAGCAGGCTTTACAGGTATTGTAAGTATTCAGATGGGAACTTCTACTATAACTTTACCAAAAGATCTAACATAATGTAATATTTTCTATTCTTTTTTAAATGTGTAAATTCAAATTCAAATTCAAAATATCTTTTTTCAAGTAGGCATTTACACGCACGTCAATTACTACAATACAAAAAAGGTTAGTGTAGTCAGTCCGTAAGTAAGCTACCAACGGCTCGGAATGCTGATCTGTTGAGAAGAGCCGGTCAGAAACTCAACAGTTGCTCTTTTTAAAAGAAATATAACAATAGGTGATGTAAATTATAATATAAATCCTGCAAATGATTCAACAACTTAAGTTCCACATATTTCGATTCACTAAAAACTCTTGAACGTTATAATAAGCTTTATTTAACAATAAACTTTTGATTTTAGATTTAAAACTAAGAAATGGAAGGTCTAAGATATCTTGTGAAACTTTATTATATATGCGTATACTCAAACACATGAAGGGTTTATAAACTTTTTGAAGCCGAAACTTTGGCGTTACCAGTTTGTTTTTATTTCTCGTATTTATCGCGTGTCTGTCACTGTTTTTTATATAACTATTTAAATTTTGACGTATATATAATATGTTATTAAATATGTATTGCGAAATGACTGTAAGAATACCTATTTCTTTATTTATTTATTTATTTAACATTTATGTACACACAAAATATATAAAAAACAGAGTTATTTAAAGATTCGTACAAAGGCACTGCTTATTTCAAAATGAAATCTCTTTCAGCAGACCTGTGAAAGGAGAGTAGAAAATGAAAGGCAGTAAAAGTGCGCACCGCATACAAAATATTTGAAAATCAAATAAACATAAAATTACAAATACAAATATAATAAATAAAAACATCTCTCAGAGAATCTCTAGCTTTTAAGTTATAAATAGCCCGCACAGCTCTTTTTGGTAAAATATATATAGAATTAATTTCGACAGCACTTCTCCATAATAAAATACCGTAAGATAAAATACTGTGAAAATAACTAAAATAAACAAGTCGAGCCGTATTAATGTCCGTTAATTGTCTAACTTTTCTAATTGCAAAGACGGCGGAGCTGAGTTTAGCTGTGAGTGTTGAGAGATGGGGGTACCACTGGAGCTTTTTATCTAATGTTATACCTAAGAATTTTGTTGAGTCAATCAATTCTAACACTTCATTGTTAAGGAGCAAGTTAAAATTTTTACTTTTTACATTAGGAAGTGTAAACTCCATGCATTTAGTTTTCTTAGCATGTAACACTAAATTATTAATTTCGAACCAATGCAGAACTCGTGACAAAGTACTGTTTACTTCGTCATAATTAATCCTTTCACTAACTTTAATACTTTTAAACAAACGAACTATTTTACTGTTTTTCATAAAATCTGGAAATATACCGGTTTCGATACATTTGTTAAAAATGAGGGATAATTGAAGGGCAATATCATTTATAATAGTGCTAAGCAATTTAACTGACATACCCCAGAGATCACCGGTTTTCGCAACGACGGTATGTCAAATTATACAATGTCATATTAAGATTATATATGTATTTGTTTTGTTTGTCCGAATAAGTTGGAAAAATATACGGTAATACATAGATACACACCGAGTAAACAGATACGATAAGTGTTAATACAAAAGAGGGTTTCTATATTATCTATTAAGTTTGCAACGTTTAATGAATGCATTTTATACTTTATTCACATTTGTTTAAACTTAGGTTCAATACAATTTAATATTATTTATTTTATAATTCTCCGTTAAACAATAAAATCACTTTTTGTTGGCAAGTCTCATGTTAGCAAATCCTTGTCTGATATCATAATTTACCAGACGACGTGTGTATCACTTGCGTAACGCACACAACGAAGAATTATTAATTATTCTAAGAAATGTGAATAAAATGCAATAAAAATAATGATCTCGACTAATTGTTACCAGCAGTACAACAACAGCCCAATCTCGACAATTACAGTTTCGAGGAGAGATTGTTTATATTGTTAAAGCTTGTCATCCATTGCAATAACTCTACTAGTGTTTATATATTTAACATTGGCATAACTTTTCTCAATAATTAAAAAAACATTACAGAATATGTTAATTATTTAATAACACTCCTATTTATTGAAAATGATATTTGATTATGATTACAGTAAACAGTGTATATAAAGTCTTTCGTGTGTAGATTGTCAGAATACATATTTTCCGTATTCGTTATCGTCGGGAGCGCCGGGCCGCAGTGACAAGTAAATTACGCTCTGAAACAAATGTTTTCATAGAACATCAAAATAAACAGTTTTTTTTTTTAAAGTTCGTGTAATGCGAACTGAAGAAGAAGGAAAGGGCTTGTAAAGAATTTATAATTTTTTCTTACCTCGTAATGTTCTTTTGTTTTCTGAATATTTTTATTTGTGGTACGGTAACTGAGTATTTAACATGATAATGTTATAAGACAAAGCTTGAAAAACTAATTTAAAATAAAAAATCATGATAATATATTAAAATTAAAATGGAATAAAGTTTTTTATATATTTAGACAGATATTGTCTCGGCAGGGCGGCGTGTTATCTCCTCTACTATTCGCAATTTTCATTAATTCTATCTCTGAGCATATCACTTCTTTCTATCATATGTATGCAGATGATGTACAAATATATCGCCATTCACACCTCGAAAATCTATCTTCCGTTGTTTCACTAATGAATAAGGACCTGAGCGCTATTTATAAATGGAGTAGGCAGTACGGCTTGAACGTTAATCCTGCAAAATCTCAGGCTATCATTATTGGTAGCCCACGAATGATTGCAAGGGTTGATTGGCAAAACGTACCTCCTATTGTATACAACAATATTACTATACCATATTGCTCTAATGTTAAAAATCTTGGCATCTATTTGGATCAGAACGTATCTTGGAATACGCAAACCAAAGAACTCAGTAAAAAAACGTTTGCGGCCATGAGTGCTCTATTACGATTACGGTATTTTCTTCCAATTCCTACCAAAATTATGTTAGCCCACTCCCTTCTTCTCTCTATTTTAGATTATGCTGATGCAAGTTATCTAAATTTAACCGAGGACCATTTAAATAAGCTTGAGCGAAACAATGCTATACGGTTTATATTTGGTTTACGCAAATATGACCATATTTCCGAATTTCGACAAAAACTCAAGTGGCTCTCTATACGCTATCGCCGGGATTCACATGCTCTTTCCCTCCTGTACTGTGAACTATTTCACCCAAAAACTCCTACATACTTGAAGGGAAACTTTTAAGTTTTTAGGAGCACCATCTGAAGTACGATCATCACAGTCCTTACTTATCAGAATGCCTGTACATAGCACCAAATTCTATAAACAGTCTTTTACGGTACATTCCATTAAATTGTGGAATGACTTACCACTCAATATTCGGAAATCAAAATCGTTATTAGTTTTTAAAAAATCTGTTAAGGACTACTTTTTATCCAAGGATATCTAGGACGACAATTATCGTGTATGTATATTATAGATATTGTTTAGTTTATATCTTAATATATATTGTTAATAATTTTATTTATGTAACACGTCTATGTATTCGTGTGTAGTTATTTTTAAGTAGGTTTATTTATTTTTGTACATTTACGCCACCTACTGCTTCATTGGATCATAAGGGTATTTCAACATTAATATTGGTTGTCTGGAAGAAATCGCCTATAGGCGATAAGACCGCCTTTTGTATCTCCATCGTTTTTTTTTTTGTTATATAATTTTTTTACTTGTTTTTATGATATGTATGGTGTGCAATAAAGAATATAAAATAAAATAAAATAAATAGAAAAATACTAAAAAGCCAAAGGGTAAAATTGGTAAATTATAATTAAAATAAATACATCAAGTATGTTTTTATACACATGCTTTTTAAATTATTGCTGTATTAATGGAATTCAGAATCTTAGCTGTACTAATGGTGGTGATAATCTAATCAATCACCCCACACACCTCTCATGTCAATAATGAATTAGATGAATAAAATAACGTCCTTACGTTTTCTAATATGGAAATTATTAATAAGTATTTAAAATTATATTTAAAAAAAAACAATTTAAATGATTTTCATCACAGTTATTAAGAGATAATAAATTTTACCGCTCATTATGAGCTGAAAGTACAGACATAACTTCATTAACAATTTCCATTATTTTATCTAAATTGTCTTTTCAATTATTTTGTCTAAATTGCAAATACAAAAAAAAACTATTTAATGTTTAACTTAGATTTGCTAACAGGCGACCTAAGATTGAACATTGTATATTTATTAACAATATTTGTATTTAATTTTTAAATGATAAAACTCCAAATAATAAATTTGTCATTAAATACATTTTTTTTTTCATGTGAGAGGAGGGCAAACGACCTAGCGGGGCATAGATGATATATCATTACCGTCGCCCATAAATTCTTGCAATATCCGAGGATTGACAAGAGCGCTGCAGGCCTTAGAGGTAGGAGTAAAAAAAATAATTGATATTAAAAAAATATTATTGACAGAATAAAACATCAGAAGACACTTTTGATATTTCAATGTTATCGTTCAAAAGCTCCGATAGCCGTGTTGATCTAGTGGTTAGAACCTTACGTTGTCGCCGTAGTAACCCAGGATCAAATACTGATCACGACAGTGAACAGCTGTCTTGAAAACACAAGTCTCAAAGCGAACATATCTCAAGTCGGTAAAGCTAAGCTACTTTGAAGTAATTTAATAGAGAAATGGTGCTCGTAAAAGAAGGTTTTTGGTGTCGTTTTTATTTCGAGGAGTTTTATGACTTGACGGGTAACTGTATATTAAATAACTTTATAGCTCTTATATTATGTGAAAGATAAATGGAAACCTTAAAATCATTACTGTTGAAAGTGTCTTAATTTATATTGACGCTGATAAATCTGTGTTGATTTTGCGAAACGTCATTGCTTAGTTTCTTCTAGTTCAGTTCGTGAATAAGTCAAGAAGATAATGTTTACAATAATGTTCAATATCAATTCAACGTCATCGAAGACAGTTTGAGCATAAGATACATATTACAGATTTATATTTTGTTAATTATTTTTTTTTGTTGATATATTAAGACAATCATGAGTTCTTTCGCTAATCAAGACGCGGCACACCTAACATGTGGCAGCACCGTCGCGAACACGTGGATATTTCGCGCTACAGCGGAGCCTACGTGATGGAAGGGTGCTAAAGAATGTTCTTTGTGAAGAAGTGAATATGTACTCACTTGCATTTGAGCCATGGTGAAGATTATTAATACTAATAGGAACTGTTATACGCTATGTTTATTAAAGAATGTATAAAGAAGTCTTCAATATTTGTAATATTGAAGACTTCTTTATACATTCTTTATCTATTATATATTTAATTTCATTTGCTCGACTATTAAACGATTTGCCTACGTAATATCTGACGAAAGACCTCGTAAAATTTTTAGATCCTAAAGTGCCCGCGATCAAACCCTAAGTATAAATAAAATGATTGACAAAGGAGGAGAGTTTTACAAAAACCCTTTTATGCAATCAGAGTTTGTATGCTCATGAAATCTCGAATATCATATATTCCATCTCTCGGTATTTGTTCTTTGATGTATTTCTTCGAGCGACGTGACACTTTTAATTCTTTTGATATATCAGATAAAATGTTGTTTCATTACACATTACACATTGAACTATATTAGTTTTTAATTACATGAAAATTATAAATAACATTATTTTTAAATTTTGCGGGTAAAATATTTCAGATACAAAATTTGAGCATAACAAAAATACATTGAGGTTTGATTACTCTTAAGTGATAATAACAAAAAACAGGCTGTTATTTAGAATGTAGTGTAACGCGTAAGTCGGATGTTTGAATTTGAACTGGAAATCGAATGCAGATATTTTTTTTAGATTTAAATAAACTGTTATGTTATTTGTTAAATACAAATAAATGTTTGAACTCTTGTCTTAAATTGTAATTAAATTGTGCCATGTAGCAAAACTTGAATAATATAAACTTATTTATTTAGAAATCCTTATGCAGAGTAGAAATGTAGTTTTCGTTAATTCAGTTTAGTTTATTCAGTTTTAATTATATAAAATACTTGTGGAGCTTACTGTACCCTGGGAAACAAACATACCCAAAGATCATACATTAAAGCTTAACAAGTATTACGAACTATGTAACGAACTGATTAGGAATAAATTTATAGTTAATTTGTACGCTGTAGAAGTAGGAGCGAGAGGTATAACAGCAAAATCTCTCTACAATTTATTTAAGGATCTCGGCCTTTCTAGAACGATCATCAGTTCATTTCTGGAACGTATTTCAAAGGCAGCTTTAGTAGGTTTTTACGATATTTGGTTAGGTAGGGAGAGGAGCGTGAACAGTGAAGGTGAGCGTGTATGCTCATACTAAAGGGGCCCCTTAAACCTACACCTAGGTCGCAAGTCCCATTGTTTGCGCTCCTTTTCCTGCAACGCGATGGGACCGGCACCCGCACGGTGAATCCATGGAATGGTAAGAAACTTCGTCTCTTAAATAAAATTATTATAAACCGAGCAAGTGAACGTCGAAACTTGTATTACATTTAACTGAAATTATCATAATTTTTAGAGAAGTTAACAGATTTGTTACTTTCATTATGTTGAATTGGTTAAAAAAAAACTTCAAAACTAAGGTAAATATTTCAGAATGTAAGTTAAAAAAAAGGTTATAACATTTTTATTTTCTATTAACTGTCCCTACGACTTCATTCGCGAGGAATATGTTTTTAAAACAAAAGTCTTAGGCTACTTTTATTTCAAAAAATTATTATGTAACATATACATATATTCTTACAACATCTGCTATCTGCTAGTAAAAGTCCTCTAAAAGTCGGTCCAGCAGTTTCAAAGATTAACCGAAATAGACAGACCGACTGGGCAAAATGTTTTAATTTATTTGTTTATGTATATACCTTATATATTTAATATGCATTTAGTAAAAAAGCTGTTCATTTTGAATTACAAAGAGATACATAAATTTTATTTATATATAGATGTTGTCATTGACACGGGTCTATCGCTAGAACCACAGATGTAAGAATGGTAACATATTTGAATTTATTTGGTATTAGATTAACGTTAATTTTATTTAAAAGAGAGTTTTAGTACTACATTATTCTAGTTGGCCCCTAAAATAATGATTGATTAATAAACAGTAATATGTCTGTACCGTGCAACACCCCACATTTCGTCAAATCAGCTTTTTAATTGTTGCGCTTTAAATCATAATTGACATTGGACTTTTTCAGTTCGCATTACGCAATCCTCGCGCGCGTTCTCTCTGTCATTTCTATCATTATTTTATAGACAGGATAAATCAAATATTACCAAGCAAATTAATTATCATTTTCTATCATTAAAGACGTATGAAAACCCCATACAGTGTTAATCTCGGTAAAAATCCAAAAAAAAAGATATAATCTCCGCTAAGAAACTCAGTCATTCAGAATTGTTTATCCAGGTACTTTTATCGTAATATTCTGCTGAACTTTCTACTTTGTAATTCTCGATGAAAAGTTTTTTGATTTCATAATATTTTTTTCCTAGTGGTAGATGAAGAAACATTATTATTACTATTAAGAGTTATTTAATATATGAGTGAATAATGTATTTATAAGATGCCCAAAGTAACAATACCAACGATACTATGTGATATGGATCAGAATTACGATCCATACCTATCCAATAACATTATAAATCAAGTTTGAAATAAAAAGGATTAGCTCCATCGTCAAAGTAACATCTATAAACCTTTATCAATGCCGTCTTAAAATAAAATATAGTGAAGAAAGTTGAGAAGGTTTCCGGTATGAGTTGGAGTCGAGACGTCTGTAATAAAACGAAGCATTAACCATTAGGCTTTCAATGTAATACATAATTCTAATCATAGATTCGTTTAAAAAACACATAGTTATAAACATTTACAATTTGTTACTTCAATTCATTGCAAGTACCAGAGTAACTTTAGCAATTCGGAACTGATTTTAAACTCATCATAAATTAAAAATTTTCATTCTGCTTCAATTATCCTTATTTATTAAAGTATTTGTTCATTATCAAATTATCTTTAAAATAGTTAATAAATCCATTTTTATTTAAGTACATTCAACCTCTTATTATTACATGAATACGAAGAAGAACTTTAATTTGTTTTCATTAACCTTAGTTTATACTTCATTCACTTAATACTAACATATTATTTACCTTTCACTTTACACAATGTAGCATTGGTAAATTATTTTTAAATAGTCAAACCATATTCAAACGATTTTAAATATTACAATATTCGATACACGTCGTAATAAAATAATCACAATCACAACTTAACATGCGTTTGACACATGAAGAGAGTAAATGATGATTAACATAAGCTGTTCTCAAATAATTTAATAAAATATATATACGTATATATCCTATAAAATGTGTATTTTTCTAACTCTCATAAAGATTTATTTTTTAATTAGCAACGAATTTCATCCCCGTGACGACTATTAATATAAATAATTAGTAAATAAGAGTTGAGTAAAAAAAAATACATACAAAAAATAAATACATTTTGAAAATGGTTTATTTAGAGTGTGGGGAGTTTTATGCAAAGTAATTTTAAGGAAACAATTTTTTTTGACACTTTTTATTGTCAATTCCGTGAATAAACTAATAACAATAATGCTTCAGTACGTATCAAGGCGGATGTTTATCCTAATTACTGTATTCCTGAGATGTAATCATTGTATTTTACTTTACTATGTAACATTATTTTGATAGGCGCAAATGACGTCATCACGATCAAAATGTATAGCCGTGTATTTAATGATACGTTGTGATTATACCATTTTAGTATAATTGTACATCGTTATGTGTGGTATAAATTTGAAAATTATATATATTTCTATTCAATTTTAAAATAATTATAGATTTATAATATTTAATGAATATCTAAGTATTGATAGACAGTTTAATTTTTTTTTCTGACTAAATATAACGGTTACAAGAGTAGCAGTAAGCTAAGTGAGATAAGTTTAAGAGTTCCTGGATACGACTATCAGATTATGCGATACCTTTCCTACTTATGATCCGTTGGTGGTAAGTGGGTACATACATTGCATTTCTGTCCCCCCTTGTCCTCGAGGTCAATAAAAGGATTATGGATTATACATAGAATTCTAAAATAAAATATATTTTTTATTATGTTGTAATTTTTGTTATTTTGTTTTGGCAACAAGAATTAGAAAAATCAATAGCGAAAGCATAATATTTTCTATGCTCTACGTATAGTGTGCAAAATGCTAAAGTACCTGGTACATTATTATAACTCAAGATTAAAACCAAATCATCTTGATTTCTAAACAATAATAGATATTATTAACTACATTACACATATTTTAATTTAATACTACAGAAACAACTTTTGAATTTTCAAACAAAAATATAGTTAGAATAGCCAGTGCATCTGAAAGAGCTCTGACGAGGGAGAGAATAGAGTTAAATGAAACCTACACATGCCTCTTGACAATTGGATGGACGCTTTAACAACTGTCATAAGAGGAGCGAACAAAATTTTTTGAAGGTTAACTTAAGTATGAGCTTTAGCTTATACTATTTTATTTAAGAAGAATTTTACTAAGTAAGGATTGATTTTAACAGAATTAAGATGATGCTGAAAATATAGAATAGCACGGAAAATTTCATTTGAACGATAAACAAAATTGTCATTACACTGACGACGTCGGAAAACTTAAAATAAAATTTTCCAAATTATTTTCACTTTATAGATAGTTGTAGGTGTAAATAGAGTTAGCTATTTAACCATGCAAACAGAATTACCAAATACAAAAACATTTACTAAAGTAACATATTTTTTTAATTGATTTAGTATTTTAGTGAAATTTCTTCTGTGGAGTAAATCGCTTACGCCTGTGTCTTTGACAATCTTCTAATATTCTTTGCTCACTGAACTGGTAACTAGTTTGTGATGTCTGTACAAAGGGCATTGTATTTTCACCCGGGCTCTAATATGGCGTCAAAATGTTTTATAACATTTTGATTCAACTTTTCTTTCTGCCACCGATTATTCTTGCGGGCACTTTTCTTGTATTCGACTAATAAATTTCATTATTCAAGAATACAACGGAATGCCATTTAAAGAGACCCGGTTAGAATAGTTAGGTATCAAAATATAAACGTTATTTTAAAGTTGAGAATAATCTGAGGATAGAAAATTATCCCTGAGGTAAATGGTTAAAGTTTTAGTTAACTTTCTTTTCGAGTAAAAGTCTGACGAGATGTAACATACGTTCTGGTAGGCCGGAATCATTTGGAGAATAATATTGTATGAATGAATGTATGTATGTATGTATGCCTTAAAGGAACGTTGATCATTATGCAATTGTAAAAATAATTGTATAAAATAAAAGGTAAAAATTGAAGCCCCTTACTTCAATTTTTACCTTTTATTTTATACAATTTCTAAATCGAATTTGTAAAATTCGTCCGCTTCACTCCATCGTTATTATTGAGTTAAACGTGGAATGTTGACGGTAACTTAGTTTTCCCCGGGAGAGGATTTATAAATATCTTTTCAGAATAAGATCTTAAATAATATTTTACGGGGTCCTTCAAAGAATTGTATCATTTTATATCACAGTTAAAGAGCGAAAAGCCGTTAGCTTTGTCATTGTTGCAGTTTTTGCTCTTTCAGTTAAAGGATAATGCTCATTTCCCATTTTAAAGAATACTGCAATAATTACTTTTGAATTTCATAATAATAATAATAATACAGTTTCAAGAGCCACTGAATTCGAAAGAGCTCTGACGAGAGACAGAAGCTGATAACACTGATAAAAGGAGCGATAAACATTAACTATTACTTACAACTGTTAATATTATTTGAGATTTTATATGTAAGATAGTAGAGATTTTAGATGTAGATGTAGAGATAGTACTGATTGTAGAACATTTGTGATGGTATTTATGATGATGATGGTGAAAATTATGAAAATATAGGAAAAGATGCAGATTTTATGATAAGAAGATAAACTTATTATTGTTACATTGAAAACGTCAGGAAACTTATACATAAAGTTTTACAAATTATGTATGTTTTTGTAATCCATTATTTAGGACGTGTATCGACTTAAGGAACAAATAGACAAACATTCGTGACAATATTTTTATAGTAATTACATCTTCGTTACACATCGTGGTACTTACCGTTTAAGACTGAGTCTGTGAGAATCTTGTAATATTCTTTGTTCACTGAAGTGGTAACTTCAAGTTTGTGATGACGGTACTACGGGTATTGCATTTTCAATCAGTTTAAAACGGTCTATAAGCTACATATATAATATGTTTAGTCATGTTAAACTCATGACGCTCACGGAAATGAGCGTGTTAGATTATTTAAGACTCTACAAATGAACACGGCTAAAAAATTAAGGAAATCTATTAATCAAGTAATCAAACTAGTGTCTAGAAAATAGAAAATATATAAAAGGATATCAGTTGAGAGATATAAAAAAAGACATCAATACTATATATAATAGCAATAATAATAAACTGTAACACATTTATATTACGTAGACATACTATAATGAAATAGTTATATAAACAATGATATTATTGCATTACTCACATTACAAAATATTATGTTATGAAAGATTAATATATAGGCAATAATACAAATTATATAATAAGTGCGATGAATATAATATATATATTTATTTATTTATTTAACTTCACGTCATATCCCTTGCAGGGTAGCCAGAGACGACGGAGCGCCAAACGCTACGGTCCCTACATACCTCTTTCGCCTCGACAACAGACATCAACCTCTTCATACATGACCTCCAGGGGGTCCTCATGCTTTTTACGTAAACTTCCTCTAGTATCATAGATACTGTGTTTTCGAAGGTCACTCGAGGCCTCCACCTGTCTCTCTTACCGCTCACTTTTATTATATAAATCTTTTACACAGTCTTTCATCACTCATTCGTTCGACGTGCCTAAACCACCTGAGCACGATCTTCTTCATTCTCACCGTGACATCTATTTTATATAAGTACGAAATTTTATATAAGTACGAGTATATGAACAATAGCGTTTTTATGATCTATCAACAAATACTTCACCAGTTATTCTTTTTATATATTCAATATGGTTTATAGTAATATGTATCGTAAAAAGTTACGATATAAAAAAAGTAAATGTACTCAATGCTTTTATTATTATAGTTTTTTTATGATATTTACGAGGTATGTTGTTATAAATATACATTTTGTTTAGAGCAATGTACATACAAATATTATAATATATAAAGTACCAACGTTTTTTTATATTTTTAATTTTAATTTGTCGTTTATAAAACAAAAACAAAATAAACATGCTATAGTAAATGAAATCTTAATATTTTATAAGATTTTGTCTTATTCCTATAAGAACTTTCCTAACACAAAAATATGCCAAGAATGTTTTGGTACATTATATCGTAATCCTCTCGTACCTTAATGGATTATTAATAAAATCCTGTACACTGCGGTTCTTATGTGCTTAGGACTAGATCATCAACAAAGAAAATTACATTATTTTTATATTTTGAAAGAAACTATTTACATTACTTTAAAATAATATATAACTCATGAATATAGCTTACCTATATATGTTTTTGCGTTAGAATATTATATACGTGATACCTGATAACTATAACAATACAATATATATAACACATTACCTTGGAAAGGTCATAAATACATACCACGATAGTAAACCTTTTTATTGAGTACTCGTAAGTTCTTAAAAAAGGTGATAACTAATAACACGATAAGACTTTCAAGATATTTTTAAACTATTACTTACTTACTATTCATGACATTTCTTAAGAGATGTTTCGTATCTATCAGTTTTCTTTGGAGTTAAGCCAACAATCAAATAATAATGTTATTGTTTCTACAAACAAAGTTCATTTCTGGACCACAACGAAGAGGTTGAATTTCACGAATTTCTCTTAATTCAATTATTTTTTAGTAGTAGACGCACATTTCAATTTTCAATTCAATTATTTTTTAGTAGTAGACGCAATTATTAGTAGTAGACGCACAAGAGATCTATCAAAGGACGCATGAAAGCGTTGCCAGCCTTTGAGCACGGAAAAAACATTCTTTAAATTTTCTATGGCATAAGTCATGTCGACAAGAAATTGACAAGATAAGATAGTAAATTAAAAATATATGTTGATTATTTAAATACATGGAAGAGCGTTGAAATGTTATGTATTGGCTAATGTATTTATATTGTCAATTGTATTGCGTGGTGTTAATCGTTCGAGTCTTTCTTTAATTAGAACATACTCATAAACTAAGATTGGCAACTTTATATTTATGTATTGATAGCTCATAGAGCTATCAATACTTACTATAAATCTATAACATCAAAAACAATAGAACAGATTTTATTTTAATGAATTTGCTATAAATTGCCATATAATTAGATGTCATTGAAACATGACTTTTAATAAACCTAATGTTTAAAATGAAAAGTTGGTAAATGAAGTTTGAGAAGTTGATTTTGGAGAAGGTAAAAGAAAAACGTTTTTGTAAATATATATATATATATATATATATATATAAGTTAATCATAATTGTGGTCAACTTGTGGACAAATTGAGCAAGTCTAAAATATTAATTAAATTCTTGTTAACTGGATTTTATCAAGATTTTTCTTATTTTGTAAATCTATGGAACCATATGCAGTTAATTATATAAACAAAATAAAATAATCTACCTACCATAAATTTAAACTAGTTTTATGATTTTCTCATATTTCTGTAATATATCTCCCTACACAAAAATAATATGCTAAAAATATTAAAATATTATTCATCGTAATCTCCTCGTACCTGTATAGTTAAATAAGAAAATCCTGTATATGGAGGTTCTTGTTTGCTTAGGACCGCATCGTTAACAAAGAAAATTATATTCTTTTATATTTCGCCAAAAAGTTGTTAAGTGGGCTTATAACGATAGCTCGTACCTATAAAAATATAATATATACATTTTTTTACCATACAATGCTAGTAAACCACTTTGAGTACCCTTAGGTTCTTCAAAAAGGTGATATTTGATAATACAATAATGTTGTCAGAATATGTTTAAACTATTACTAAAGTTAATATTCTTAAGGGTTCCTTATTTTGTTAGATAATCTAAGTGATTTATTATACATTAGTTTTCGTAGGAGGTAAAACTAACAATAAATAACAATATACAAGGAAAAGTGTATTTTTCGACCACGATGAAGAGGCACAAAAGAATTTCATTGTATTTAACAAACACGTTTTAAAGCATGTCTTTCTATTACATTTAATTCAAATTTCTGCAATAGTATTCCTCAAACGATACTTCGATATAACAACAACGCGATGTTGTAAACGAATAAATTAACACACTGATATGTTTTTTCTTAACATTTGGAACATTGGATTATTTCCGACAAGGGTGGTGAGGAGTTGACTAAGTTGACAAAGTTTACCACATGTTCTTTTTTAAGTTCTTTGTAATAAATCAAATCGATCCAAAAATACTGTCAGAGGATGTTTACTGCTGAAAAAATGATTCATAAAAATATCATCTGAAACAGCGCATTTGTATGATAAGATTATCAACTTTCATATTTACGTAAAATATATTTATATCACATAATATACTTAGTCTGGCCATAAATACTGTTAGAATAAAAAATAAACAATGAAGAGTGATTCAATACAATACAATACTCACAAACTGTGTTAATTAACCTATGATTAATTTAGTTTTTGTAGTGGAAATAAATAATGTTTTTGATTTATTAACACTTCAATGAAATATAAATTTATAAATCACGCTAGAAGCAAATACAAGCTCTCTAAAAGTGTACAAAATTTTGGCTTCGTCTTGTTCAATTATAATGATTAGTAATCAACCTTTTGATATAATAACTAGAAGACACTTACATTTACATATACCGGTTTGATTCCATTGTATATAATATTGACGATAATGATGTAATGTATTCATTGCATAGATGTATTCTAAGTACCAAAAATAATATTGTATTTAAGTTCGCCTGAACGACGAGATCACTTTCGTTAATAAAAAGTTATTATTAAAAAGATAAGAGATAAATATTAGTTTGACAGATTCCGCTGAAAACCCTAGAGTATAGACATCTTGTACATTTTATGATTTATCGGCGTTCGATTTATCTTTATCTGGAATTCTGTATTGTATATTTTGTTACATATTTAATTTAGTCTGATAATATCGTAAAAATCGGTTTAATATGAATACTCTATTAAGTATTCTGAACACTGTTGGTCCAGTCGTCAGTAACTGTGAATTCTCAATAGATAGCCTTGAATTAATTCCAACCGAGTTCATTTTTGGTTAAAGGTCTAACCATGAGATAAAGTATACCTGACTAGGTGTCTAGTTATACTGTATCTCATTGTTGTAAAGCAAATAATATTGCTTCGTAATTTATAGAAAACATTCTAATAAAAAAACCATGTTGTATTGTAAATTCAGGAAATAAAATAGCACTCGTAATATGATAACTAAATAAGTAAAAATAACAAATAAAAACCAAAACCAATCAATAATTATAATGATTATAAAAATAGAAGGACCTTACTTTAAAAGAATAAGAACGAAGAATTATTCAATTTATAGTAATGGAAAATTTAAGAACCATAGTCATTAACAAACCCACACTTACATCACATCAAACAAAGTTTTATGGTACATATGAGGTATATGATTTTTGATTCTTATATAATTTTATGTAAAGGTGATATTTTAATGACATGACTTGTATTAAATGAAAAAAGATTTCAATATAATAAAAACCATAAAAATGTTAGAGGTTCACAATAGAACAGGAGTACCTACTATTTAAATGTTGAAATTTGAATTTTCTAAACATTTGAAAAAAAAAGTATATAAGAATACAATTTAATAGTATATTATATTTCCATTCATTCTGTTACCAAATTTAAGTGTCAAGTATAGCACCTTTCTTATTATTGCACTATCATGACCTGCGAATTTTATAATCTAATATAATAAGACTTACTTAATGTGTTACTCTCGTATCAGAGTAAAGTTGCAAATTCCTGAATCACAATACTTGTGTAATATATCCAGGTGACTTGTTAATATTTCCAGATGTAATATATATTATATAAGTCTAAAAAATAAAATATACATCAATGTCATTATATACCTATATTTTCTGTTCTTTAACAACACTGATAATACCAAAGGGCTTATTGTGTTCAATAATCTTTCAATACATCAAGTATGACATGATTTGATACAAAAATCTGTCAGATATTCGTAATAAAGTTCCAGAGGGAGCATATTTTTTTTTATTATGCGTAGTGTATTACAATGTACTTAATGGTGACGTTTATTTAATGGAACACTCTTACACAGATATTTTAGCAATAAACGAAATCACATGAAAATAATAATAATATATCACATAAAGGAAGGAAGTCTACAAAATGTAATGATTAATTTACTTCGTAATAAATAACTCCTCTCATTGTAGATTACTAATTGGACTTATCTGCTCACTTTGCGGTTGCAACTGAGTTAATATTAAGTAAATACAGAGTTTGTAAATATTACAAACATTGAGGTGACAAAAGCAATAAAGTAAGGTCAAAGGTTTTCATTCTAAAAACCTACCACATTTCAGACTCTACTTGCACGGCTCCAAAGGGTAGGGCCAAGGACTCCCTGAATAATCTTCTCACTTATTGTTTTAATAGTATGGACTGAGTAACAATTATTATTGATATGCAGGAACAAATTACAATTTACAGAGTGATATTAATAATATGATGTTAGTGATATGAGAATACCAAAACAACTATGATGATACTTCATATTTACTAGGACTTAAAACTTAAAAAACTAAAAAAAAAAAAGAAAAACTTAAGTAACTTTGAACTTTAAAAATAATTATTATCGTAAAACGCCCCACTCTCTTATTAAGAATGCTAATAACAAACATCTTGGTAATGTTATAATGGAATTGTTAGCAGCTAGGATATTGTCAGCCAACTGTATCCTGAACATAATCACTAGTTCTTGGAAATGCAAAACTTTTGATAGAAGGGAAGCAGTGATGTGAAAGAAACAGCACTAATTGATGTTTAAAATTTCACTTCAAACTATCTATCCATTAGATTGAATAATTTGGATAACGGTATTTGTCTATTTACTTATCTTTGAGTAAGAAGATAATCCTAGTAAAAAAGCAACTTTATAGATAAATACATAAAAATTTATGCGAATTCTGTAGCTCTCTAATATTTATTGGTTCACAATGCTATTTTATTTATTATTAACATAGATATATAAGCAAGGGTAAGTAACAATAATAATAACAATAAAAAGATGGTAACAATTAAATAAATATAATCATTAAACTTAACATTTACAATACATTTTCCGATCTCCATAATTTCACTGACATATCATTTTCATGTAAATAATTTAATTTATTGGTAGCCTAGCTGAAAATATAATTCTATTATTAAAATTAATTATCTATTTCTTTAAATAGATCTTAAGCTTTAGTTATTACGGACTAGTTTACATTGCCCTTCTTAAAACAAGTAGTCTATAATGACTTACATAATCTATGTAAGCGGTGTTGTAAGAGAAGGATTATGATCTTGAACAAAGCAGTCTTATTCATCGAGATAAGCGTAACTCAAACACACTTTGAGCAACCAATCTCGGATAGTGCATCTCTTCATTTCTATTGGTTATGAAGAGATTTAATTTTGATGTCGAACATTGTAAAAACATTTAACTTAAATTAGTTTGCCACTGTCGATAATGCCGATAAACTCCTCTGACCTTCTTACTGTTAAAATATCTTATATTATCCCCTCAATCATGTTAGACGTATTATATTTAAGATGAAACAATATATGTGATAAAATACAATATAGAAATGACACCGTTTGTCAACGTTAGCCAATAAGTTAGATATATTTTTAAGATAGTGTGTTTTTGGCCGACAATAGGCTAAAATTTACCATGTTGTATTTCAAATTCAATTGCATTCGATATTATGTCCGGTATAATATTAAATGTATTAACTAATGCTAAATCCAAAGCAGATCGACTTTTGCAGAAACACAAACAAAAAGTGATGTTTTGAAATTAAAAATTAGGGATTTCATAAAAAATTGGTACATTATTACAAGAAAATATCCATCTGCTGAAAGTCAAATTATGAATCTTGCTTTAATAACAGTTCGTAGTTTGTAACAGATAGTTTCAATATTGGTTCAACACACTTTGCAAAGGATATTGACGAAACGTTAATTAATAGTTAAAAATGAGAATGCCGAACTTAGGCCCAAGAGCGCCCAGGAAATTCGTTCTACTAAATAATATCAAATATAATTTACATATTGAACTCTGTCATTCATGATGTGATACAAGTGCGTAATAAAAAATAAATAATAAAAGTAGGTATACAACAAGGAACAATTTTAATAAAAAGAACTGACTTGTTTCGCTTTGTTGCCAGTTACTTTGTGAAAAATTAAATAGTAGTGTGTAAAAGATTTACTTGAGCATTTTTTTTTAATTTGCCACGCATTTGTGTAAGAAAAAATTCCATTGCATTATATAAAACTCTTTAAGTGTACATATTCAACCAATATAATAAAAAACACGTTGAAGTTCAATGATGACGAAGATCTATTGATCGTTACATTGTATATAGGTAGTGGCAACACTAAAAAAAAATTACATTTAATATTACAGTTAAACATTATTATAAATCAATATAATTATTAGATAAATTGTTTGTTTGTCTTTGCATTATCGTGATTTGTGCGTATATTTCGTTAAAAATCAACGTTTCTGATCATGAATACTGATGAATGAATATGAATACTTAATTTTTTTTTGTAACCGACTTATAAATATTATTCTATTTTTTTTCTGATAAATAAGTGGAAATTAATAACTATTTTTACGGAAGTAAGGTGTAAATTTAAAAGTATTTGAATGTTTTATAGATTAAACTAAAGTTGTTTTCCACTCGATACAACATTATTAATGGTGTAAAGCGTGTCTATTATTTATTTATTTCATTTGTTTCATTACCTATTTATTTCACCTGCCTCCAAAATTTGGATAAATTAGGTTCCACAGGGAATGAACCTGAAAATTAATCAGAATGTTTTTTCCTAAACCATTGTTTTATCATTCTAGTATTATAAGACTCTTATCGAGATATTTTTTTCGCATAAAATAGCTTTACCTTGGTAAGATTTCTCGGAGGAATATCAGGTAATTAAAATACTTATCTTTCTTTTACTAATCACTAACTAAAAAGAGAGGATGTAATGAATAAAGATTCACCATTAAATTGACAAAGGGCCATTAAACTGGAATCGCCATCGCAAGGGACTTATTTGACCTTGCGAGCAGTTGAGTGGCCAGTCCTAGATATTTAACTATTACATTTATCTTCGATATAAAATAAAAAGGTATATCTAAATAGAAGGTCACTATTAAATTTTTCTCTATTTGAAACTATATCTTTCAAGGATAGGATAGGATGATAGGATATTTCATACAGCTTTAACAATACATTTAAACTATTAGAGTAGAGTGCATACTTTAATATTACATAAAGGAGTTTGTAATATTAAAATATGCACTCATATTTCATACTTGAAGCTATCTTTTAGTATTACTCGTACTTTTGTTCTTTGAACGACAACTTGTGTCTATCCATAATGAGGAAAGTTACAGCGCTAAGTAATGACGCCTTTTATTTTTCTATCGATAATTAAAAGGTATTGTAGTGGAAAGTGTTATTACGTTATTAAAACTATAGTGAATTTTAAGATTTTTTAAATCAAAATTACAATTTATTTTAGGACTATAATTTGGTTGTTTTTCAAACAATTGAACGTTTGGTTTGTATAATTTATTTATTTACTATAGTTTTTTAAATTACAACACAGAAATTCCTTTATTCGTTTTAAATAATATGCATACGTAATATATATATCGCTATCGGTATCTGCTATCTGCAATTGTCTCTTTCGTTGCCAACGCGCGCAGTTTCCACTGCTTTACCAGGACTATGCATAAAACACAAAGACAGATGCGCTGCACTTGCGGTAGAGAATGTCATCACAAGTTGCTGCACTCAAGATCAGCTCAAAGTAGTTAAAGCAACGGTGGGCGATCTTAATAATATAATTGTATGCTCCGAACAAAATTATACAATGTCGTATATAATAGGCTTTTAATGAAATTTCATTTTAGAAGGAGTGGCAATTACTTATATTGCTTTATGTATCATAAAAATAAATTAACGGAATAACTAAAATAAAACTTACATGGTCTTTCTGCAGAACAATATGTATGTAATTACTTGGTTATAAAAATGTCCAAAGTATAATAATTTTTTTACGTAAATAAAGTCGCGTGCAGAGCTAAGAGTTGTTATAAATGGAACAGTAATTTAATTAAACTTCATAAACATTTTCTATTATATTCACTTTACCGTCAAAATGTAAACCTCATTTGCTTAGGTCCCAGGCATATTTGATATTTCTTTTATGTATTTCTTTTTATTATTTAATACATAGCCAAAACAAAGGTAGCATGCCCTACTTTAAACTTAGAACAAAAGGAAGATACATCATATTATAAGTAGTTTTTATAATTAAACTATTGGTAACGAAGAAGAATTGCTGTCGAAACATTTAGTAGTGTTGTGTCAGTGATTCTAACTCGGTTATTATAAACTACAGCTTTTGAACCTTCGATCACATAGCATATATAACTAGAAAAATTTACGAGGCTATATAACAATAAAATGTAACCCTTAGTTTTTCATCACTTTGTAAAAGTACTGTTTGTGTGATCTATATGCATCTTCATATCTATACATAAGTAGAATTATTCGAAAATTAGTATTCTTGAAGTTGTTTTTTGGTAGGACGGCACATCAATTATCATTATATTGAATTACTTCCTTAACTACGTCCTTTTACTTATCTTTTGTTGTTTTATTTTAATTTCTGACAATAAATAAAAATACAAATTTAATTTAATAATCGGTCGTCACTGGAAATTCAAAATTGTATTTTTACCAAAAAAGACTACAGTTTTAAAAAACAGAAGTAGTATAAAATAATTGTATTAAACTGGTTGAAGCACGTTAATGAGGTTATGTCCGTACAGTCAGCTCACAATGAGCGGCGAAACGAATTATCTCTTAACACTCACTTGGTATTAAAAATAAAAATTCGTACCGTTTTGAGTAATTCAAGTTTATTATGAGGATACTTATTTAATCGAGGTTAATATTGTGCTAACTAGTTTTTGTACTCGAAATAAAATAACTCGCGATTTATCCTGATAATGTATTCAACAAACTTAACTACGTACTTCTTCAATACTACATAGTATGTTATAATTCCCATATACTTAGGTTTTCTAACACCAATTATTTCTTTAATCAATTTAATTCTTCCCTGACATGAGAGGCGAGTGGTGTGATTGATCAGATGCCATTAGTACAGTTAAGACTCTGGATTCCGTTAAGACGGCACATTTAAAATTATAAGTATAAAAACATACTTTATATATTTATTTTAAGTATAATTTCCCAATTTCATAATTTGTTTATTTTGTATTTCACTACTTTTATATCTAGAAAACTTTTTCCATTTAAAAATTAGTATATTATGAATATATTTTTGAAAAACATAGTAAATTAACTGTATGCTATTACGTTAAATGGGCTTTTTAAGCTTCTTTAACGTAACTTTTACTACTTAGTGAAAAAATTCCAGCTGTACCAAAACTATAATTCTTCAGAAAACAAAAGAACATTACAGAATAAATTAAGAATGGGTTTTTCAAAAGTTCTTTCCAAATAATGTTTGCTTTACCTTATTAATTAAAAATTTTCTTTATCGGCTCAAGTTTTTATAATTGTCTGCGCCTCTTTGATATTTTCCTAAATCGTTATAACTTCTTGAGCTCGCATTATTCTAACTTTAGCCTTTTATAACGAAACTATTAATTTTGATCTTCTATGAAAACAATTTATTTCACAGGGAAATTTTATTGAAAATTTCTCAGCTATACGCGTATTACGCATTAATATGTAGAAGAATTAATTTGATACTTGATTGTCTAATTCATTGTACACTTGTGACGTTATCCGTCATCTACTCGTATCATTCCTATAACTAAAGAAAAGAACTGATTTAATTAATTGATACAGTTACTGAGATGATATACAGTATGTTATGAGTGAAGATTATAATTGAGTGTAAAATATAGTTTACAAAAATAATAAAGAGGTATATATTGCAGGTCCAACAGATGAAATCACTACACGAATTATGCGAAACGATTAATTATGCGAAAAAAATCAGTACAGAATCAGAGAAAAAATATTTATTTCAGTCTTGGTATTGCAGTGTTTTCAGTCGTCACCTTTAACAAAGTAGAAAAGATATAACGAGCGTTTTTTATTCATTTTGAAATATTTTACCTCAAAAGTGCTTACACAAAGGACTGGTTCTTTCACTTATTTTTTGCTTTGTGTTGGACACGCTTCATATTTCCTTGTTATTATTTTATCGGCATGTAAAGATTCTCTAAAATATTTTAAATATAGTCACATCATCACACTCAGCTAGTATATAATTATTATTTTTCATATCAATTTCTGTAGTATTAATTTTGTATTGGAACCTATTGTTATAATTTGTTAATGCTATTTGTAATGCGAATAATAAAATTGAATTAATTTTGAAATTCTTATAATAAATTATAAATAAATCATGAAATCACTATGAGTTCTTTACCTACTACCCTGTTTTTTAATAATGTGTAGACACTTTATTTGAATTTCATGATTTTAAAAAGAATGGTTTTTAATATTTTTTTTGGAATTTTCGCTCTTATTGTTTGATTTTGTTTTCGATTTAAATCATCATCATCATCATCATTTTCAGCTGTCGTGCGTCCACTGCTGGACGTAAGCCTTCCCCATTGACTTCCACCGTGATCGGTCCAAAGCGGCCTGCATCCATTGGTTTATTTATTGGTTTATTGATTTAAATAAGTAGTTTAAATACTCTAAACGTGTAACGTCTTCGTCATACATGTTTTACAAGAAGTCACCTTCTAGTTAGCATATTTTTAAAATATGACGACAACTCCAGACATTTGTGCTTTTCACTTTATTACACCGATATAGATATAATTTAAAACATTTCATAAATATTCAATATTTTCTTAATTTCTATGTAAAATTTTAGTTTTTATTTATATTTACATCACGTCTTCGCAACAAATCACAGACATATTGCATATCGAGAAAATAATAAAGGCCAGATGCTACTGCGGGGTGACGATGACGTCACAAGGTATGACATTATAAAGAGAAAACTTGTTGGTAATACTTAGGTATTAAAAATTCTATTACTTAAAGAAAGCTATATTATTATATTAACATCGTATTTTTTATTCTAAAATTTCAACGGGATTGGCAGAATAACACAAATATTTGGTTGAGATAATTAACAATAACATTAAAAATAATCAAATTTTGTATAGACTAGGATTATACATGATTTATTACTTAAGGCACTGGGAAGACCAGACGACGTCGCTAGCAATAGCTATTAATTAATAAAATACCTAAGAACAAAGTTGATACTATGTTAAAATTATTAATTGTTTCCATTATTCAGTTTTAATATACAGATATTTATTATTTATTAAAAATAATTATAAACCAATTTAAATCAAGGCAACATCCCATGAAAGTAATTTAATGTGTAAATACACTAATCAAGTGTGAGGGTGGTATTAATAAACAGATATATTCATTGCAATTTCCCGACGTGTTTGATCCAACCACATCCAGGAGACGTCATTATCTTTCTTTATAAAATATTTTAGAAATCATTAAAATATGATCTAATAAGACATGATAAAAAACCAATTCTACTTTGAATTTTAGTTTAATTAAATTGACTCTATTTTCAAACAAATTACATTTCCTATACCAATTAATATGCTAAATTCGACGACACACATTTCTTTTGTTTCGCTGAATCGTACCAAAACCTATTTATCTTCCAACCTTTAACAACCGGGTTCAATTTATGGAGTAAATAATGTTGAAGCGAATTCATTCCTACATCTCTTAAGCGTTTTTTTCCGACCTCCTGAACTAATTATATTTATAACAAGCTTTTATTTTTATTTTGTTTAATATCTGTTCTATAAGTAAAGCAGTGAACCAGTAGACAATTAAAAAAAATTGATGTATTCTGTCAAATCCTTTAAGAGTTAAAATATTCAATATGTTTTAAACTAATTAAATTCTGTTTTTTCTGCTGCTTGTCTTTGATAAATTAATTGATGACTAATTGGCTTGGAGTGTTGTAAAATATAAATATACTAAATAAAAAAAAGGATTTTTATAATCGAAAAGTTAATTTGGGTTGTGTTATAATAAAAATTATTCTAAAGTCTTAGCAGCTTGAAATTGGAATTAATATGTATAAACAAGTGAATAAGTGAAAACTGTAAAGACTGATAATTAGAGTAGAAAAGTTAAAGTGGGTAATATTGGATATGAATACAGTTAGCGGGGGAAGCGACATGTAATATTTAAGACCATGTGCATACCCACGTATTAAGTAAGGGGGTAACATTAAAAATGGTGACTTTTTCTTTGCTGCCAGTTTATAATTAATTATATTTATTATAAACACGATTTTTTGTGCAGTCTTACTCATAGTTGGACGAAGATTTTATTTGTTATTATTATATATACTTCTTTAATTAATATTTGATTAGGATATGGTATTCTGTAGAAAGAAAAACTTGTTTGCTGTTAAATTATATGAAAGCACTTAACATAAGGTATTTCTTCACAAAAATTACTAAATCACAACGGACTAAACACTCACTGACCTGAAAGCAAAAATTTTACATACACGTTTGTTTATGTCCAATTGTTTCAGATTCTATGCCTAAGAGATAAAGATAGAAGACGAAAGTTTATTTAAAAATATTTTTTTAACTATATAACGAATAATGTATCTAATGTTGTAATTGGAAATTAATATAAAAAATTAATTGTAATCATTTAATTCTTTTAAAATAAAGAACCATCAGACTGTTTAAAATTGGAGTCATCTTATATAACTTAACTAAAAAGCAATATTATCCTGTAATCTCAATCCTTTGGTAAAATACAAATTTGTCTCGGCAAATCAATATTAATAGAGTTTAAGATGAAATCTATATATTTTATTTATATTTATGAAAGTCAACTTAAAAAAAACATAATAAGTAATAAATTCTTGAAATTATAATAACACCTTCAGAGGAATATAGATATATTTTTGTTCATTGTCAGTTTTGTTGTGTTATAACCTACTCGTATATTAACACATTTTATATATTTAAAATGTTTCAATAACTAATATTAGTGTTATGTACTCAACCTTATTTTTAATAATGAAGTGATTAATATATATTATGTTATGATATAATTATAATTTATTCAAAACGGTATTCATTTAATAAATAAACAATTTTCGCCATACAGTCTGGAATCAATAACTCCCTGAACACTCAACACACTTCAGACGATTCCAAAAAATCAAGTAGTGTCTTTAATGTAAATATACAAACCGGATAAATACAAGTATATGCGTCGTGCTTTTTCTGAAATTTTTCAATTTGTAAAGCAGTGTACACGTTATTAGTACCCAGAACTTTCGAGAATAGAAAATTAAAAAGTAACTATAATTTACAATTAGTAAAATAGTGTACCCGTCAAATATAACCAGGACTTTCGATAGGGGCAATTAAAAATACTTTATAACTAACTAACCCTAACCTACAGACACAAAATTATGACGAACCAACTGAAAGAGTTAAAGCTATACGTATATATATGTTTGCAATTTAAAAAAAATTCACAACATGGCTATGAGAATTGAATTGAATCTGGTTCAATTCTCATAGCCATGTTGTGAGAATTGAACCAGATTCAAGAACTTAGAATATCCGCATGTTTCATGTAGTTTTCCTAATGGAACTTTCTATTATTTATATCACTTAACATTTGGTATTATACTATTTACTTCATATATTTCGTGTGGGTCTCATTTTTTTAAAGGATACTTAATGCTTATTAAGTTCATTGATAATCTCAAATTATTTGTTATGTTGGAAACTTAAGTAAGATATTGTGTGTTTGTCCAAATCTCTGAGAATGGTGAAGGATTACAATGATTCACCATCCTCATTATGTTATAGATTTTTTAAGTATTCATTTGATCAGAGCATTAAGATAAATCTCTTTAAAGTTATTACGTGAAATATTTTTGTATACTTAAATAGAGTAAGTGTAATCTGTAGTCACTGTTTAGGTTAGGTTTAGGCATTAAAGACAATAAGAATGTAAAAATATATTTGTTTCACAAGAACCACCTCTCTGTTATATTCGTAGTTAATTTTGCAAATTACGTAAATCGTATATTTAATTTAAGTTATAGTAAAGAAAACTTAAGTTTCATCGTTTTTATTATACTAAAGTATATACATCACATTACAGAAGGGTCCGTCTGAGCTCACGCAGTTTTTTTCATTCATTATATATATCTAGGAACTCGTTATGTGAATGTAAAAAAGGAAACATCTGTGGCATTTACGTGAACTTCTTATGCCACATGCCACAGATGTTTCCTTTTTTACATTCACATAACGAGTTCCTAGATGGCATGAAAGTAAAATTTGTGTAAAGTTTAATATATGATATAAGTCTACTACATAGAGATATTGTCCCTCGATGGTACGCGTAGTACACTGACAATATTGATAAAAAATAGATATGACCAGATGCTGCCGATACTTGTAGGCTTGTACTTGTATTTAACAAGTTAATATATGTCAAAATAGTACAATCTGTTACACAGCTTAGATACAAGTTTTCATAATTCTGATATGTTTAGTCAACGATAACTTTTAGCAAAATTGTCATTACAGTCTTTAAATAATAAAATATTAAAAACTTTTTAATTATCAATAATAATAATCATTGAAAAATGGAAAAATAATAATGCTACGTCTGTAGATGTTAGTGACGTCTTTTATTAGTGAAAAATTCTTGATTTAGTTCAATCTTAATACATTTTTTAGTTAAGATTCTAGTTTTGTAGAATACTAGAGAATATTGGAATAAAATAGAATTAATAAAAATATTAATCAGTAAAAATTATATTTCACTTTATCTGACGGAATTCTAACATAGACTAGATGCAATTTCTACAACCTAGCGTTAGTTAGTATAGCATAGGTTGTAACAAAGCATTTCTTTCCAGATAATCTTTGAACGTGGAAATTATATATTTCAATAATAGTGGCGCTGTATTTATTTATATATAAATGCTATAAAATACCGTCAAAATAACAAATGGATAACAATATGTACATTGTTTATAGAATACTAATTATATTAAGGGTTCATTATTATGAACAAGCTGAAACCATTTTCATCCATCCTTATTCCTGGATACTAATATATTGCTTAATTATCATCGCTTTTTAAAAGACTTTGACATAATCAATTATTATATATTTATTTATTTATCTTCACGCCATATCCCTTGCGGGGTAGCCAGAGACGACTGAGCGCCAAACGCTACGGTCCCTGCATACCTCAAATAATTACCGTAATTAATTAACATACACTTTTAATGTAAATAGGTTCTTAAAGCAGACAAACGGATATCTGTTTTTTGTAAGTTTAAAGAATAACAGAATAAACAATGACGATTTTCTTATATTAATTATTCAATCAAAAGAAAATATCAAACTTTGATTTTTATTGGTTCTTAATACTCATTTTATCATTTTTATTGTAACTCATACAAAGAACGGGTCTGGACAAAACGTTTTCAATTAATATTTTATATATGGTAATTAATATATTGGAATATAAAGTATTATTTTTTGTTTAGCATAAACTTATAAATAAAAAACTGGGCCTGCCTTGGAATGAATTGCAGAACATGATAATAGCAGAATAGAAAATCATAAATACAGCATAAATAAGAAAAATAGTAGTTATATAATACAGACAATCATATAACACATAAAATAAAACTGCCCTGCCAACGGTTAAAACACTTAAATTATGCTATTATAAGTACATTTGCTGAATAAAAAAGTTTTAAATTCTTAGAACATAACTTTTTACGCATAAATAAAATATATGACGCATTTCTGACCTGTCTTAATAATTTAAGCTATTTATTATCTCTCTTTATCTTCTCTTGCCTTCAAATTAATCCATTATCCATTCTCAAAGAATTAAATCCGATCTTAAGTCCAATGCGTGGAGCTGACCCTTGCGCAGGATCTTCTACTAATTTCATTAACTATCGAGATAAGAATTTAAATTACTTTGAAAACAACTTTCTGTTTGCTTATTTTATTAAACTTTCAACTGGTTCTGGTTCAAACTGTATGTTATAAAATAGATCCAAATTATTTTCATCATATTAATAATAATTAATGTATATTTTTATTTAACTAATGAACTAAAATTAAATTAAATGATTCAACTGAAGCAACGTCCAAAAACAAAAATTTGTCCGAGTTAATTTTTATTACAGTTATTATTAGTTGTCCGAAGAAAAGTTATTAGAAAAAATCTAAGAAAACAAATGTTAAGATGAAATGATAAACAGAATAATAATTAATAAAAAAGGTAAAAAGAGAAAATAGCAAAAGATAACAATTGACGAAAATAAGAAAAAGAATCAAAGTATGATCGTCAATAAATTCGTGATTTCATGATCGTTATAGATCGTTGAATGTCGAAATTAAACTTCTGTTATGTCTTTTTTATTGTTTTCGTACCGGTATTCTTACCTCACATAGCACATCCTCCGCCTTGCTTAAGGTTATTGATGACATCAGGTACGCTATAGACAACCAAAACCTTACTATCCTTGTCCTATTAGATTTTAGTAATGCTTTCAACACAGTGGATTTTGATATATTGCTAGGGATCATGCGCAGTCTTAACATATCTCCTCCTGCAATTAACTAGATTCGTACTTACCTGTGTGGACGATGACAGATTACCTGTTCTGATGATTCGTCCTCTGTTTGCGCTGAATTCTCTTCTGGCGTCCCCCAGGGCGGCGCTTTATTTCCTCTACTTTTCTCTATTTTAATTAATGAAATCACAAAAAATTCTTTCATTTCCTTACCATCTCTATGCGGACGACTTGCAACTTTATAGACATTCAATATTTCAAGATCTAAATATGAGTATTAATCAGAAAAATCACAATCTAAATTTAATTAAGGAATAAACTGAGTCTTTTAGGCTTCTTGTGAATCCCAAAAAATCACAGGCTATAATAAGTAGTAGAAACTTTCGAAATAAGATTATTACTAACAACTTCACTAATATGTTACCATATACGATAAATAAATATTCTATTTTCTGTTGAAGTTAAAAATTTGGGAAAGTTCTTTAACTTAGTTATGGTATCGTTATACCAGCAAGCGGTACATTTCAGTACGCTCCCTTAATTGTTTCCATAATTTCCTAACAATGTGGACTACAATCCTCCTAGTGCAATCTCTCTTATTAAGTCTTCCCGACTATGCTAACGTTTTCTATCTGGATGTATCTGCTTAATAAATTAGATCGCCTTCCAACGCGAACTTTTGTATTCGCTTATTTTGGACTACGCAAAGTTGACCATAGATCAGTTTTCCGATGACATCTTAAGTCGCTTCCCATCCACTTTCGCCGGAATATGCACGTCCTAACCACACTGTATAACCTCTTCTCCAACTCAGCTCCTATCAACAGCAACACTTCAATATAACATCCAGCCGTTCTGTCATGATATTTAAATTAAGATTAAAATACTATTGTCACAAGAATAAATTACAATATATAATATATGTATGTATGACTAAATGTATATGTACGTATTATATTTAATATAGTATTATTGTTAGGTATCTGTACATAGAAATTTTATATTATTATACAATACCTATGTACCTTTCTCTGCCCTCTAAAACCTTTTGTCCAACACTCTAAGGGTAGCTGGAAGAAATATCTTTCTTGAGATAAGTTCATCCTACGAGTACGTGTATGTCTTTTATAGTCGTTTTTTTTACTCATTATGGTGATCTTTAAGATCCATGAACTTTTTATTGACTTATACTAACACTAGCTGATTCCTGCCCGCTTCGCTAGGGACACTATTAATTTGTATGTGAACTAAGACTTCTTGTTTAATTTCTATTTTTAAATTAAGTGTATTTAAAAAAAAAATTAAATACATAAATATAATGCCAGTCAGTGAATACACACATTTCCACATCACCTATGAGGTACTGTGTATTGGGATGCTTTCCTGTTACGTTATGTAGCGGGATCCCCATTAGGCCTACACCACGAAAAAAGTGCCAGCATTATAACCAAGGACAATTTTGATTTTTTTTTAATAATATTTATTTATTTTCAAATATATTAAATTCAATTTCGTAATCGATTATATTTTTAAGTTCTGTTTCTTTATTTATGACAGTTTTTTATTTTTAAATTTCAACTTATTGCACGCCTCCCCCCCCCCCCCCCCCAACCACATCTAAACTCTGGTTGCCCACTAAAAAACCACGGAATCGCGTTAACACTCACCGTGCCGCCCCGGCGGTTACCCCCCGTATGCGGGTGCCCCGAACAACTTAGAGCACTATCTCACCAAGGCCTAGGGCTGGGAGAGGAAGCGGTGGGCGTACTTCCGCCTCCTTCTCCCCAGCCTTTCCCGGCGGAGCGGATTAGAGGGAGAGGCTTGCTCCCTGACCCGCTCCGCGGCCTCCTTTGCGGTGATGACTTGCTCGCAGAAGGAGGCCATAGCGGCCCAACACCTCTCGCTGCCGATCATCGCGCCAACAAGGCGCGGCAGCGAGAGGTCTCTGCCAACTACGGCCACCAACTCAGTGCGCTGATGCCCCCAGGCTGCGCACTCCTCCACGGTGTGACAAGCCGTGTCGATGGACTTGTCATAGTGGTGGCAGGACGGGGACGCCTCCCTTCTTGCAATCTTGTGCAGGTACTTACCGAAGCATCCGTGCCCCGTGAGCACCTGCACAAGACGGAACGTCAGTGTCCCATGTTGCCGGTTGATCCAACGGTCCAAGTGGGGGCGAACTGCCCCCACTGTCGTCATACCGACAGCAGGGGACTCTAAGTCCCTCGTCCATCGTCGAATCAGGGATAGGAAGCCCTGATTCGAGCCGCCTCGGGCCTTACCCCCCCTGTTGCTGACTTCCACACGGTGTGAATACACTCCGGCGAGCACATCCGCCTGCAGCTCCCAAAGCGCCAGGAGTGTGGCTGTAGTGTACGACACTGTACGGTACCCCCTGATCATCCTCACCATTAAGACCCTTTGCGTCCTTCGCAGGAGGGTCTTGGAATCGGCGGTGGGGGCCCCCACCAATATGGGGGCACCGTACAGCGCCATACTTCGCACGATGCCGGCATAGAGTCGCCGGTACGGTGCCTGCAGCCCACCGACGTTGGGCAGAAGTCTTTCTAAGGCAGCCGCGGTCCATCGCGCTTCCAGTAGCTTCGGGCCCAGAAGGGAGAAATGAACCCCGAAGTTCCAACTTCCGTCCAAGGTCGTCCAAGACGTCCAAGACCCAGATATTTTAGCTGGGCCTTCACCACCACCTCCTCACCCTGAACGGAGATGGACGCCCGGCGAGGAGGACCCCGGCGAGGGCCGTGGAAAAGGATGGCCTCCGTTTTGGATACGGAGACCTCCAATCCCAACAGCCCTATGCGGTCCGCCATAACTATAGCTGCCGCTATAACTGTTGCCAGACGGGCCGCCTCCGCATATGTCCCTCCCAGCATGTGACGAGGGTGTCGTCTGCGTAACACAACACCCTCATCCGCGGCAGGAGAGGAGAGCGGAGCAGCCAGTCGTACCCGAGGTTGCGCAAGAGCGATCCCAAGATGGACCCTTGTGGAACCCCGCGGCATATGCTACGCCGGTGTATTCGCTGGTCGCCGCCATCCCACAGGACCTCTCGGTCCTGCAGGTAGGCCTCCCATAGTCTCCGAAGATAGGGAAGCACTCCATGGAATCGGAGTGCCCCAACCAAAGTCTCAAACGGAAGACTATTGAAGGCATTGGCGATGTCCAGTGACACCGCCAGGACCACATACCCCTCGCGAGTAAACTCTGGTTGCCATGGTAACCGTTGTCAATGTAACCGTTGTCATGGTAACTGTGGCTTTCGTAAACATTGGAATGGTAACTGGGGGCGTTAAGTGCATAGCTCCTACAGGTTTAAAACTTAGTGAAATGCAAAAAGTTGAAATCCGTTGGGATAGGAATTCCGTAAAATCCGTTCTTGGTGGACGTCTACGTCACAAAAGAAGTAACTATGTAAAATTTTAAGTTAATCGGAAAGATAGTTTCGGAGATTTCGTTATGAGTCAGTAAGTGGTAAATCGCTTACATAAATAAAATAGATGATAGACCTGAAAAGTTTGTCGCTTATTTCATAGCGCAAGTTTTGTAAATTCTGTCACTACATAAAATATTTTAATCGAAACTATTTCTTTCACAGTAAATTATTTTATGAACAACATTATTACTACATTATACTATTGGAGAGACAGTAGAAAAATATTTTCTTAACTATTTATTTGTCAATTTTATTATATTTATATTTATTTAACAAATGACAAAATATTCATAATCCATAACACAAAAAGTTATACGCCATATATAATCTCTATGGCTAATTGTAACTGTTACAATTACTTTCAAAACAGTTAAATTAGTTCTAATTTAAACTCGTAACTGTAATGATTTGAACTTTCGGTATAAAACAATAACTCGTTATCATTTGTTAGTTTTATCTAACTAGTAAAGTTTAACACCCTATGAAAACTACATAAAGGATAAACAACAGCTGGAGTCGCTTTAATAATTTGTATTATAAGTTGCAACATATATAAAACTTATTTAAATTATTATTTGCCTTTTTCCAAAATATAGAGACGAAGCTACACAGCATTCCATGGATTCACCGTGCAGGTGCCGGGCTCATCACGTTGCAAGAAGGGGAGCGCAAATAATGCCTGGGACTTGCGACCCAGGTGTAGGTTTAAGGGGTCCCTTTACTATGCGCATACACGCTCACATTCACTATTCACGCTCCTTTCCCTACCTAACCAAATATCGTAAGAACCTACTAAAGCTGCCTTTGAAATACGTTCCAGAAATGAACTGATGATCGTTCTAGAAAGGCCGAGATTCTTAAATAAATTGTAGAGAGATTTTGCTGTTATACCTCTCGCACCTACTTCTACAGCGTACAAATTAACTATAAACTTATTCCTGATCAGTTCGTTACATAGTTCGTAATACTTGTTAATGTAACTATAACGATCCAAGTCGTGGCAATAATAAATATAACTACTATTTATATATTGAATTTGAATTGAGCTTTGACATTGAAACACAGAATCCAGTCGCAGCCTCTTTAAATTTGCGAGATAATTGTGAACACTGACATGCTTTTAGAGGAATAGATAATAGAGAATTAAACAAAATGATGAAAAAAAAGAGTAAACGTGAGGAATACATAACGTTCAGTTTAGTTTTGGTTATATATACTTTTGATGATCTGAAATAAATTACAGTCAATAAATGTTATAATTTACATAGCTTAATTTATAGATTAATAATTTTATTATTAAATCATCATAACAAATAAAGGTAACATAAAAAATATATTTCAGTCTAATAAAAGAGAAATTTCTTGTTTTTGTACCTGATATCGTTAGTTGAAAATAATTTACTTTCACACAGTTTCAGAATTGTCACTATTACTTAAAATTTCTAATTATAAAGATATTTTTTATCATTCCTAATATCATTCATACTTTTCTTATAACTATGTTTTCTCTACATATGTCTTTATTATTATTATAATTACACTCTTATATTAATAAAATGTAAGCGTATAATTTGCTACGCTCTCTTATATTACACAGGCACACAAAAAAAAAAAAACGTCATGAACCAGAGGGGAGACCCCATTATTCCTAGGTTTTTGGGATCGCTGAAACCGAATATGACAATAAAAACTAATTTTAAATGCCAGTTTTCCCGCTAGCACCCTCTTACTACCTCTTAAGGGGTGAAAATTGAAATTGTTGTAAAAAATCAAGATAGATGTGTCTTTCTACGTTTTTTGGGATGCTGAAACCGAAAATGATAACTAAAAATAAATTCATGACCACTATCACCCCCTACCATCCCTTACAGGGGGTGAAAATTTCATTTTTTTCTATAAAATCAAGACAGATGTATATTTCTACGTTTTTTGGTATAATGAAACCGAAAATGACAACCAAAAGTGAATTTGATAGCTCTTTTACTCAATACCACCCCCTAACTACCCCTAACGGGGGGGGGGGGGTTAGTTTCAATTTTGTATAGAATCAAGATGTATGAAGAAATTTTGACGATTTACAGTAAACGTTTAACCTAACATGTTTATCAAACTAGTTTGAAGTTACTCTTAGCTCTTATATTAGAAATTCAAATGCTTTATCGATCAGAAGTATCTGATATATATTCATGATTTAATTCTATTCTTAGCGTAACCCAGGAACAACGGCGTGGACGTAGTAAATTTCTGTTCCCTTTTGGAGTGCTGGATTAAAGTGAGTCCCCTTGCCTCTCACTATTCAGAGTCTACCTGTTTCTACGATAACGAACTCTCTTGTTGTCAAAAGTTCTTCTAAGTGGTTGCCTTTTATTGGTTCTTTTCTGTTCTGGCAAATCTCTTTTTAAATTCCAACAGTAGTCTGCTAACATATTGACATCCCATTTACCCTGATAGCGCTGTTCCATTGTCTTAAGATCCTGTCTGATGGAACCTTTCACCTTGCTCCTCACTATAGTCTCCTAAATTGGCCGAAAAATAGTAACCTTTCTATTTCGGAGGCATAGAATTAGGTTCAGCATCTTTTAAGCGTTTTACAAGACTGCCGGATGGATAACAGTATAAACAGAATTAAATAGAAAACAAAAAAAAACAAAAAATGAAACAACTTGTTAAGAATAGGACAAAAATCATGATTCAGTCTTAGTATCATAATAACAAATATATGCATACAATAAGGTTACCATATACTTTATAATCATTTTTTCTCTCAGCATCTTGAAAAACATAGAAATTCACATATTTTCGGTTCCAGCATCCTAAAAAACGTAGAAATACACATCTATCTTGATTTTATAGAAAAATTGAAATTTTCACCCCCTTTAAGGGGTAGTAAGGGGGTGATAGAGGTCATGAATTTATTTTTAGTTGTCATTTTCGGTTCCAGCATCCCAAAAAACGTAGAAATATACATCTATCTTGATTTTATAGAAAAATTGAAATTTTCACCCCCTGTAAGGGGTATTAGGGGGTGATAGTGGTCATAAATTTATTATTAGTTATCATTTTCGGTTTCAGCATCCCAAGAAACGTAGAAATACACATCTGTCTTGATTTTATAGAAAAAAATTAAATTTTCACCCCCTGTAAGGGATGGTAGGGGGTGATAGTGGTCATGAATTTATTTTTAGTTATCATTTTCGGTTTCAGCATCCCAAAAAACGTAGAAAGACACATCTATCTTGATTTTTTACAAAAATTTCAATTTTCACCCCTTAAGAGGTAGTAAGGGGGTGCTAGAGGGAAAACTGGCATTTAAAATTAGTTTTTATTGTCATATTCGGTTTCAGCGATCCCAAAAACCTAGGAATAATGGGGTCTCCCCTCTGGTTCATGACGTTTTTTTTTTTTTGTGTGCCTGTGTTATCTGAGCATACTAGGACTGATCTTATTCCAAAACCACACCGTCCAGATTAAAATTTAAGCAATTAAATCACGGAAGGGTTACTTGTTATATTAATAATTAGCTACATGTATGAATTAATAATCTCATAACAATCAAGCATAATCATAGTAGTAAGTCCAATAGTCTGTACATTTTAAAATTTTATATATATTGAGAAATGGTCCTCCTTTTGTGCTCTTGCTATGAATGAATAATAGAACTTGTTCAATGAATTAGATATCTTTAAAGTACCTCTATTTATTCAAGAAATATTAATATGTTGTGAGTCAAATCATATAATAAAATGGTTTAAGTTGAGAAGTTAGAAACAATTATTTTATTTTTTCGAAACCGTTCATAGTAATGAGAGATTTTAATAGTTTTAATATAATCAAGGACTATGTAATAAGCATCATAAAAATATCATAGATAAAATGAAGTTTTCATTCGTTGTCATTACATTTAAAAATTATTAATAAATGAACACAAAAAGTCTCCGCCGCGACAGCTGTTCGCTGCCGTGACCAGGATTCGAACCTGGGTTACTACGGCCACAACGTAGGGTCCTAACCACTAGACGATCACGGCTATCGGAGTAACTGAATTACTTAATGCGGTACAATTGCCTCTCACTTCGCGAATTGATTACTCAAGCGCAGAGAAAGTAGAGCATAATGGTATTGCATTAAAGCAGACACTGGCCATTAAATTAATAATAATACGCACAATAATTGTCTGTTCTTGCATAACTTCCTTTAATTTTTAAATATCTTAGAATTCGGTAATGCTTCAAGTTATGATGTATTCCCATTAGTTACATATTATCATTGAAACCCACTCGCTGTGCACTCAATGGACGAGCGCAATACATAAATAGCTGATGATATTGTTAGAGAGAAAAGTAATCAACCAGTGTGAGGGACTGCGCCTTTTGGTTTTGACACAACAATAATGTCAGTATATAGTAGATGCACTTTAAGCTTCATAAGTGAGTAAGGTCCAAAAGCATCTTACCTTTAGAAGGCTAAAAGATGAACAGCTTTATAGGATACATTTTAATAAGTGTGAAGTGTATCAATTTGAAATACAATAATGATAATAATTTTACCTTTATTTTATTTTTTATTTTTTTATATGTACGTGTGCGCTTGCGTACTTACGTTTATGAGTACTTGTGTGTGTGTACGTCAACTTCTATTCATAACCATCTAGTAGTTATTAAATTTATATGAAACAACAACAACAACACCAATTAAAATTCTAAAAGGCATTTAGAAATTCCTGACTTAAGTCAATGTTTCAATTGTTATTATTTTCAATACAAATACGATTCGAAACTTTTATTTGTTTTATAAAATGCATTATGCACTATTTTAGAATTTACATTTGTTAACTTGTCTTTTTGGACATCAGTTAAAACTAAAAATTATTTAAACCATTTCCATGAATTTTAACAATGCTGAAACGGGAACGATTGTATATAAATCTTTAAGATTGTATATATTCTTGGTTTTTATTGAGTTTTACCTTTTATGACTTTGTCTTAATTGTGTCCATACTGTAATATTTATAACTAGCATTTCTTTAATTTTTACAATAAAAAATTTTAAAATCCGTTCATAGAGTATTGTATATCGATAAATAATATTAATGAGTAATAACGTAATGTGTTCTTATCAAAACTAAACATGAGATAATTATGTATGTTTTCTAATACAAAGCAGAATAGTTCCTAATAGGGGTGGCCCTCTCTCTCTCTCTCTCTATATATATAGAGAGAGAGAGAGAGAGATAGAGAGAGAGAGAGATATATATGTATATATATATATAAGATAAACTTCTTTGATATTTTGTAAAACTATTTTGTGATCGAAGCGTTACTGTCCAATGTTTTACTTTCAATCCTTGGAATTCAAGCAGGTTCATAATTACATCTTTACTTACTTATCTACACACTTATTTTAAACTTTATCAGATAAAAATATATCTAATATACATATAAATAATATTTAACTGTAACGAATGCAACTCTTTGTCTAAATTAAACTTATTTACCGGTTATTTTATTATTAGAATATAAATTATAATTATAAATTATATATTCTATAGAATTTTCTGTGCATTGATTTATAATAAAATATAATTTTAACAAATAAAAATATAAGGCTACATTTATTATAGTTTTGTTTTATTTATAATTAAGTTTGAAACTTTAGATACCTTTTTAAGTTATAATCGATTAGACATATATAATATAATTATTTTAAAATTTCTTTTGATATATACTTTGATTAAAACTTTAAAACCTAATTAAATTTTAACGACCGAACCGACCTTTTACAAATCTTTAAAACTACATTTTTTAAACAAACAATTATTATTAAGTGTATAGAGCAAACAAAGAGCAAAAGTAATCCTTCAATGTAGAATCAGTAGAAACATAAATAAAAAAATGTGGAAGTAATATCAGTGAGCGAACTTTATTAAAGTTTCGTTTGCATTCAGCTCAACTAGACTAGCCAAGTAAGTAAACCATATATCAATTATTAATTAAGAATTGTATTAACTTCTTAGCTTCAAACTTTTAAATGATACAGATGTTATATCCAGTGCATCTGAGAGAACTCTGACGAGACCTCAATATTATTTATAATTAATCGTGTATGTTTTATTTTAATTTGTACGTGCATCTTAACATCTAATAGATACTGACAACTGCGATAAGGAGAACAAGAGATAGTACTAAATGAAAAAAATATATTTAAACGAAATTTAAATGAACATTTATTATTAAATTCTTAACATGCATATATTGAGCATTATATTATTAATATTTGTATACCTAATTACGTACCTAATTACGTAGAAAGAGTGCAATTATATTTCATATTAAAGGACATTCAAAGAACATTTTCTGTATATTTCAATACCATAAATTAATAACCTTCGGACGGTGTGAAAATATTAATCATTTGTAAATGACTTGTAATGCTTTCGCCTGTGTCTGTGTTCTAATATTCTTTGTAAAATGAACCGTAACATCTAGTTTGTGATTTCAGTTCAGAAGGCATTGTATTTTTATTAGGCTTTTAGATACAAAGAATAAGATCGTTTCAGATTCCAAGAAACTAAGCCGTCAAATTGGAATTCCTTTAAATTTACCTTCAACTTCTTATTTCGCAAACATTTTATAATACTTAAAAAAAAAATTTTAGCTTTAGGGTTTTTTTTATCCGATTGATAACAGTTCAAATTTATAGAAATTCAACACAAAACATAAAACGGAGAAAAATATATTAACAATTGAATTCATAGATTTGTTTATCCATAGTGAGTTGATTTGGTTACGAACAAAATAAATTTTAATTAACAACCGCGGACACGGAATTGCTGATTCGTGGCTACGAATTTCAATTATATTATACATACGGTTGCTTGTGACTTCGTCTGTCAAGAAAAAGTACTTTTTGAAATAAAAACTAATAAACATTTTACTTCGTTACAATTGTAATACACTTATGAGATTAAGATTTTATTTACTTCAATAAAATATACACATTGATTAATCTAAAAAAATACCTCGGTACCATTTTAGTACACTGAGATATTAAGATTTTATTTATTTAAATAAAACAAAGACATTAAATAACCTAAAAAAGTATTAGTTACTATATTTAACATATGTTCGAAATTAAAGTAAACAAACTGTTTGGCACATCTACTTTTATAGAGAGTAAGACATAGGAAGTCAAAAATGTAACTTCTAAGTGACACTCGTCTGTGGTCTTTTCTATTCACTTTTACTACAAAGTATTACACTTGTATTACAAGTATACTATACCCTATTACGTATATTTCAAATACTGGCACATTGTATATTTAGAAAGTAACAATGAACAGATGGATGGAACCACAGGGCATTGATGATGTCATAAAGTCGTTTTGTTATCTTATGACTGTGTAATGATATCTTACAGAGACAGGAGATAAAGATAAAGAACACCTGTGGAGCCAGGACTACACGAAATAAATAAAAAACTTAGTTTGCTTTTGATTGCTAACATCAACTCAATTTTGATTATATACAGTTATGATTTCATATTTTAAATCTATTTAAAATTGTAGCATAAATATATTTGTATTAATTAGCTATTAAAAATTCTAATCAATAAACAGTTTAATTTCCTTTTATTTTGCATAATTTCGATGGAGATTGAGTAAGCAATCGTATTTCGTTTTACATCGCATTCATTCGATCATTTTTATTATTTAGTAATAACTATTATCACTATGCTTCACATCGGATTATGTTGTCTTATCCTCGGATTCGATCAGTAGTCCTGTACTAATGTTTCAAAGGTGTAATGCTATCTGTGGTCTACACAGACAGTGTCGTGACAAATAATGTTATACATAAAGACCAAGGTATGAGAAAAGATTGAGAATCACTACAGAAAGAGCACACCTTGGAATTGAATTCGTTTTCCGTTTTCAAGTTTGTGTGTATACTCATACACACACAAACACACATATACCCTCGAGTATGTGTGTTTTTGTGTGCATGTATTCTTCAAATTATTGGTTATTATTATAAAAAAATCTGATAAAAAAGTAACAACTATGATACAACTACATTCGCAAAAATTTCTGAAAAACATTTCAAAGATAAGCCAAAGATTAAATATTCATTACTAAATTATTTATTTATAATCTTTGAATATGTTAAAAGTAATACAAATGAGACAAAGAGAATTATTAAAATTGCTACCACGCTTAATACAGTCACATATAAAGTGTATAATAAAGTTCTCAATATCTTTATTCTTGTAAATTATTTTATTTATGCTTCCTACTCAATATGCCTTTATACGAAAATATCTTAAGAATTCGTTTCACAAATACTCGTATTTGACACAAGGACACAATCGCGAACACAATTACGCACCTTTGTGTTTTACTTATAATATTTTCAAAGATTAATATAGGCGGCTTTAGAATAAAATTTTCACATAGAATGTAGCTTTTACCAAAAACTTATTTTACGTAGAAGCAAATATCACAACGTTCCAAGTAGTTTAAGGTAATAGAAAATAAATATATTTTGTTTTATAAATAATAAAATACGGGTACATTCTGTGAATTTTTTTTGACGATTTAAAATTATTTTGAATGGTGATGGTAATAATTGAAATTGTAATACTAATTAAAATTGTAGCTTCATTTATAACTCTTTCTTTATTTAACACTTTCTCGTATTATTTAAAGTTGCAAAGGTAAATGCAAATACTCTGATCGCTATCTCCGCGATGTCTCTTGAGATGTAAATACGAGCGAGATTGGAAGTGAGTCGTATATCGTATATTGGAATATTTTGCAAGGGGTTGAGTTTGGCTTGCTATTTTAAAAAAAAAGAGGTTAATGAAGACAAATTACAGTTCATCTTCATATTCGTTTAAATATATCATGTGTTTTTTAAAAGGAACGTATAATTAATTAATGGAATATAGTATTATATAGAAGGGCTATAAGGATAATGATTTTGGAATCGTCAATTATTACAATAAAAAAATGTCAGTGTAATCAGTCCATGAGGAAGCTAGCACCGGCTCAAATGGTGCTTTTCTAAGAAGAGCCAACCAGAAACTAAACAAAAGCTCTTTTTAAAAGAAATTTAACAATCTTATATGTATACAACTTGATTTAAAATACTGCTGTTTAGGTATACGACGCTCAAAGAAACATAATGCATAAATATATATAATAAATATCATTGGTCAAATAACTATAAAAATTAATTACAAAGTTGCGTAACTCTGTTGGTGTTGGTGTTGGTTGGTAACCAACGTAAATAAGTAATATGAATGCAAAGAGATCGTAACTTCTCTTGGAAAAATAGTAAAGAGTCCAACAGAATATTTCATTATTAGGATAAAAGTATCGGGATTAACGATTCCTCTGAGTTTCTTGAAGGGGATTGCGTGTTAGAAAAATAATAGTGAAACATAATTAATTATGTTGTAATCGTCGTTATTTTAGTGGTCAACTTCAATAATGTAGCACTAAAACTATATCGCCTTAAAAAAATGTTTTAATACTATATAAATTCGAATATTTTACTATTCTTATAGATGACCCTTTTCAATGAAATCATAGAAAATAAAAATGACAAGTTCAATTTGTTTTTACTTTCATTATAAAATATTTATATTAACTCTAATGTTTTTTAAATAAAATATTTAGCGTCATGAATAAAATATATTTCTTTAAAAAGTAATTGTAAAATGAGTTAAATATTCTTTTATTGATGCAAAATAAAACTATTATATTATTAAAACTGAATAAACGAAACAGAATCAACGAAAAACGAAAAAGACGCTTGAAATTTTGTTACTTACATACCAATTCAATTACAATTCATGACAAGTGTTCAAAAATGATTAGATAATTTAGTTAAAAATTCAGATTGCAATGGATTGCAATTATAAAATAATAATAGATGTGTAATAATTATTAGATTTGAAGTATCAAAATAATTAAAGTGTCACGTAAAACGTTGAAGTATATGAGAGATCAAATACTCAAAGCTGGATTGTATACATTATTCGAGATTTCTTGAGCAGACAGACCCGAATAAAAGCACTTTTATAAAACTCAGCTCCTTTGTATAACATTTTATACATCCTTACAATATGATCGCGTGCACTTTTAGTCTCAAGAAGTAGATTCCTTTAATGTTCAGTATATACGAGTATAGCAGCTATGCAATATTTAAAAATATTAACAGTTAGTACATTATTGTTGTATTAGTATTCGTGAAAATGGAACACCTTAAATATGTTTTATCGATTATTTGTAGTGTTACATAGATATGTAACATATGAGTAATTAATATTTGTTTGTTATCCCTAATTCGTGCTCTTCCTAAACTATTCATCACTTATAAGTCGTTATTTACCAAACCAACAAAGTCTTTGATTTAGTAAAACTATTTTACAAACGGTAGCTCGACTTCATACCTAGTTTAATGATAGAAGTAAATTTTTTGTATATTTTTAGCCCTTAACCATCCATCACTTTATGTCGATTGACAGTTAATAAAAATAAACCGTAAGTTAGTAAAGTAAAAAGAGCTGGCTAATAGACCACAATCCCAATACCAGTGGTTATCCGAAAGGTTATGATAATCCTATCAATATTCACCACAATCCCTTTTGGGAAACTAATTGATTTCAGGCTAGCGCTTGGCCCTATTTTTTTTTGGCAGTTCGTATGAGAATTTGATGTACTTTTCTATAGAAAGAGGTAAGAATAAAATTATACATATAATGATATAGAAATAGAAGTATATTTTCTACTACAAAATGTATCTACTTAGACGCAAATAAACAATTTTAATATGAGCTTAAACTTAACAGAAAACATTATTTCAAAACTCATTAAAGTATTATTAATACAGAGTTATCTTATTAATTTATAAGAGTTTTAACATAAATGAGTTCTTCAGTTACTTGGATGAAAGCTAATATCTGTTGTAACTAATAACTGTTCTAATTATGGAAATACGTATTATTATATATTTTGTTTTATTAATATAGATTGTATATAGATAATGTAAGATTTAGCTAACATATAAAAATGTTTTTGGTTTATATTTTTTTATTTTAAAACTAATTTGTCAACAATATAATTAAATATTACCAAAATGCATATCAATACAATTTTTACATCTATAAAAAGTAATAACATTAGGAATTAAGAGTTACATATTTTTTCAATCAATTTCCTTAGCTTCAATTTAAAGTTGTCATTACTGAACATTAAGATCAGATAATATTAAGTTTCAGTTGCATAGAAATTTGAACATTGGTAAGGCAGTTTTTTGAAGGTCTTGCTGACTTTCGTTCATCGTACTATTGAACATATTGACCATGGTGTCAAGAGACTTTTCTCTGGAATCCATTTTGGTGACATAACTAAATAAATCTTATGTAGCATAGTGTTGAAGTAATGAAATTAAAAGATATAAAGGATTTTGTAAACTGGCTTAGGTTATATTTTTAACAAATATTATTAAAATTCCGAAGAAATAAAACTTTTGATTATCGTAAAAAGCATTCGTAACCACAGTATGGCAGTACAAATTGAAGGTAATATATACTACTAGCGCAGTTCTATTAAACCCGAGGTGAATATAAAGGACGTAGTAATTAAGTTCTCTTAACAGATAGTAATTAAGTCGGCAGGTATGAAGTCAATGCATTTTGATATACGCATTCAATTGATTTTACGGCTATAGTCAATTGTTTTCAGAAACTTTTTGGGATTTTGGGTTCATGTTCATGAATAACCAGTAAAAGATAAGTTTCCATTTTAGTAGCTATGAGTACCTTTTAAACATTATGCACTACATCACAGTTCTTTATCCCATACGAAGTCATATCTAGTGTCCTCGTGTAAAAAGGAAGCCATGACAGTAAAACGGTTTCACAATTTACACACTTATCACACATCGATACTTTATGCGCAGGAAATTGCCAGCCACTTACAAAATATTTTTCATATTTTGTTACAAAATATAACAATTAAATTAATATTATATAATCGATTAAAAATGTTATAGAAGTGGTAGATTCACTACTTCTCGTTGCAGTTTATTACACTTATTCTATTCATTTCTAAATTTATAAAACCATATTTTACGACTACTGAAGAAAGTGTTTTCATGGAAACTAATTTAAGTCATTATTAGGTGCAAATTAATGAATATTCTTGAACATTAAAATTATATTTAGTTAGGACACATCCTTAAAAACAATCGAATATATTTCTTGAGACTCAAAGTACACGTGTTAGATTATTTAAGACTCTACAAATAAAAACGGCTAAATAATTAAAATAATCTATTGGTAAAGCTAAAAATACTGTCTAGTTAATAGTAAATACACAAAAGTATAATGTCTGGGACTTATTTAACAGAAAAGAAAGCAATACCAAATAACATATTTCATAAGTCTAAAATATACTCAATAAAAGAATATAAAAGTTCACTTTTTTTATTACAAGTACTAACTACACAATACATTTATATACAAAGGCATATCAAATTAAAATATTAAAACAATAACAGTATTAAGATACTTTCATCTCTAGTAGAGCGGTTAGGTTAGTCATAGCCGTATTAATACTAATTTAACGCCTACAGCGGCGCCAGCGGCCAGTTATGACATTTTATCATATTCATAACATGAAACATCTTAAAAATATTAATAATAACAAAATATCATATCCAACATATTTATCTTAGACATTTACAGATGTTTAAGATAAATATGTTGGATATATATTTTTTTTTTAATGACCGTAGGCATTTGTCCATGCCTTTCATTGTGATTTTAAAACAATTTGGTTACGTTTTTAATTGCGATGGTAACTTCGCAGGAAATTGTACACCTGGACAAGTTTTCGAAAGCTATTTTAGAAATTAATAGTAATAATAAATAAAGTAAATAGTAGTAGTAGTAAGCTAGGTTATTAAGTTCACTAGCTTTTTCATAGCCTCGGAGTCACGGTTAGAAATTGCCATCTTGAGGTTGTACTCTACAAGGTTTCTATCGGAGGTATCGCCGGCCTGCCTAATGAATCTCACAATGACGTCTTCGTCGATATCCGTGTAGTACGTAGAACTTCTTGTGTGTCTAGATATAACCACCACTGCGTGTGGGACACTTGTCAGGTACAATTTTGGTTTGGATTTGGTTTGGATGATTACACAGGCACACAAAAAAAAAAAAGTCATGAACCAGAGGGGAGACCCCATTATTCTTAGGTTTTTGGATCGCTGAAACCGAATATGACAATAAAAACTAATTTTAAATGCCAGTTTTCCCGCTAGCACCCCCTTACTACCTCTTAAGGGGTGAAAATTGAAATTTTTGTATAAAATCAAGATAGATGTCTATTTCTACGTTTTTTGGGATGCTGAAACCGAAAATGATAATTAAAAATAAATTCATGACCACTATCACCCCCTACCACCCCTTACGGGGGGTGATAATTTAAATTTTTCTATAAAGTCAAGATAGATGTGTATTTTTACGTTTTTTGGGATGCTGAAACCGAAAATGATAACTAAAAATAAATTCATGACCACTATCTCCCCCTACCATCCCTTACAGGGGGTGAAAATTTCAATTTTTCTATAAAATTAAGATAGATGTGTATTTCTACGTTTTTAGGGATGCTGGAACCGAAAATGATAACTAAAAATAAATTCATGACCACTATTACCCCCTTACCACCCCTTACAGGGGGTGAAAATTTAAATTTTTCTATAAAATCAAGATAGATGTGTATTTCTACGTTTTTTAGGATGCTGGAACCGAAAATGACAACCAAAAGTGAATTTGATACCTCTTTTACTCAATACCACCCCCTAACCATCCCTAATGGGGGGTTTCAATTTTGTATAAAATCAAGATATATGAAGAAATTTTAACGATTTACAGTAAGTGACATGTTTATCAAACTAGTTTGAGGTTACTCTCTCTCTCGCTCTTACATTAGAAATTCAAATGCTTTATAAATCAGAAGTATCTGATATATATTCATGATTTAATTCTACTCTAATCCTGATGGAACCTTGCATCTTGCTCCTCGCTGTAGTCTCCTAAATTGTCAGGAAAATAGTCCCTTCTATTTTGGAGGCATAGAATTAGGTTCAGCATCTTTTAGTCTCCTAAATTTTCAGGAAAATAGTAACAATTCTATTTCGGAGGCATAGAATTAGGTTCAGCATCTTTTAAGCGTTTTACAACACTGCCGGATGGATAACAGTATAAGTAGTATTAAATAGAAAGCAAAAAAAAAAAACAAAAAGTGCAAAAAACTTGTGAAGAATAGGACAAAAATCATGATTCAGTCTTAAGGGTTGGTGAGGGGTGTTAATGGGTGATAGAGGTCTTAAATTTTATTTTTAGTAATCATTTTCGGTTCCAGCATCCTAAAAAACGTAGAAATACACATCTATCTTGATTTTATAGAAAAATTCAAATTTTCACCCCCTGTAAGGGGTGGTAAGGGGGTAATAGTGGTCATGAATTTATTTTTAGTTATCATTTTCGGTTTCAGCATCCCAAAAAACGTAGAAATACACATCTATCTTGACTTTATAGAAAAATTTAAATTTTCACCTCCCGTAAGGGGTGGTAGGGGGTGATAGTGGTCATAAATATATTTGTAATTATCATTTTCGGTTTCAGCATCCTAAAAAACGTAAAAATACACATCTATCTTGATTTTATACAAAAATTTCAATTTTCACCCCTTAAGAGGTAGTAAGGGGGTGCTAGCGGGAAAACTGGCATTTAAAATTAGTTTTTATTATCATATTCGGTTTCAGCGATCCCAAAAACCTAAGAATAATGGGGTCTCCCCTCTGGTTCATGACTTTTTTTTTTTTGTGTGCCTGTGTTATTACCGACTCGTATGTTAATCCCTGAGCTTCATTGATGGTGAGGATGCGCGAGTTTTCCCCTTTTCCGTACCCTAGGTTTGTAAGGTCCGATTTTTCAGTCTGTGTGTGGACCAGATACAGGGTATTAGGGAAATCAGCTTCGATGGTAGCACCCGTAAACCTGACTGTTCTCAGAGAGCGAGTCAATGAATGGGCTGAGTATATGCCGTTGAATACCTCGTTTAGAGCATAGCTTACGTCCAGAGGACATCGGTAGGTTCTTAAGAGCTCTTGACTGATAGACGTCATGAGGTATGGGCTATTATATTTCATATGGAACAGATTTAGCCGGTCTATATAAGGAATCTGGTTTGTGTCTCCGATTAGTGTGACTGCTTTGGCCTCTGTTAGTCGGGCCACCATAACGATCGCTCCGAAATGGTTCATCAAGGCCTCGTCAACGATAAGTCGTTCAGGCTTTTCTTTAACGCCATTTATTAATATTGAAACGATCGTTCGGACTTTAGTCTTTCCGTCCTTTGGACAACTGAGGGCGAGTTTATTCCTGAGCTCTGATGCTGCCTCAGTCGTCGTTGTTGCTATCAAGTCACTTTCAAATACGAAGTTGTTTACTACCCAAGTCGATTTTCCATATCCAGGAACGCCGTTGACCCAGTGGAAAATTGGTTCTTCCCATTCTTCCCAGGGTCTTGCTGAATCCTCTACGGCTGTAGCCATTCGGAGGATGTTATCTTCCAGCGAGACCTCCGTGAAGCGGGCTACTACAAGTATTGAGTCTTCGGCGGGTGTTAAATACTTGGGCGGTCCAGTTACTCCTTTGGGGGTTTCAATTATTTTAACGAATCCATTTTTAACGCTGTAAGCCGCCATGTGGGGAATTTTAGGTGTTTTACCCCGTACATATTCAGATGTGGTGTTGTTGAAAATGGCGGCTTTTTCTTCCTTGAGTAATACTTTAAGAAGACCTTCGTTTTCAAGTTCGAAGGTCCGCCTGATCTTTTCACAGATCGCAAGGTTAGTTTTGATTGTTTCTCTTATAGATGCTGTGTACTCAAGAAACGCGTTTCGCATATGTTCGTTGGCACCAATGGCGGATGGTAGATCGGGTGCACTTGTTTGTCCCATGTCGGCTCTAGTTCTGTTCTTTTTATGATATTTTTGCTTCGATTTTAGCATTGTAATCATCTTATTAAATCCTTTCTTAGTTTTTAATTTGTCCTGTGTTATTTTGTTGGATTGAATTTCGATGGCAATTTTCTCTTGAAGGCGTGCGGCGCTGCTCTGTAGGCTCTGGTTGCTTGGTTCACCCCAGGTGTTTTCGGGGGTCGTAGTCCTATTTGGTGTTTTTCTTATTTCAAGGAACGTTAGGTCTTCTCCGTGGTCTTCATATACAACCACGTCGTGGTACCTTGAAGCATTTATACATCCTATGAGATTTGCTACAATTCCTTTGTCATAGCCAACTCGCATAGCGTCAACGCTTATTGTTTTTGGACTTGTGTTAATATTTTCAGCTCCTAGTGTGCTCAGGTGATCGAGCATCTTACATGCATTTGTGTAAAGGGACTCTGGGTAATTAGCGTCCAGTAGTGCGATGGTTTTGTTCTTCCTCCGCACTATTCGGCAATCCCAGTCCCCCAATGTGACTTTTGGCATGCTGTCGTAGACCGACCTCTTCATTGTTGCCCTATCGGTACTTCCTTTAGTGAGGGCAGCTAGTCCGGGTGAGATGTATACCCAGTTTTTCGGTCCTACGATGCAGAAACTGAAACCTATTTTTTATTGGTCGTCGTTCATGTTCATAGAGCTACTTACTGGTTTAGTCCGAAGCCCTGGTGTACTAGGTTGTCCATTATCCAAAAAGCGTTGTAGGTTCGACTTTTGTATCCCTGTAGGTTTGATAGGTGTTTTTGGTGTGAGTTTGATAAGATTCTTGTTTTCCAGAGGTCTTTTCCTTAAAGCGATTTTACTGCCATTTCTTCTCATGGCAACCAGGAAAATTTCTTCTAGAAAATCTAAGAGAACTGGACGTCTTTGATCATCGGCCATGAGGGTTTTTATGCCGATTTTCTCCAGTTTGGTATGGAGTTGAGTTTCCAGGTCCGATCGAGCTGATGAAAAACGCGGACAGTCTTGTATGATGTGCCACACTGTCTCTTCGATGGACAAGTCACACTCACAGCTCGGAGAGTCTTTCAATTTAAATAGGTGTAGGTATTTTGCTATGCCTCCGTGGCCCGCCAGGATTTGCACGTGTATAGGATTCCACTTGGTTTTCCTTGTAATACGAAAAGCTGTGGCGACATCTGGTAGGAACTTCTTTGTGATTTTTCCTGTGCTGGATGTTGTATATCTGTCCTGCCACTTTTGTACAGATTCATCACGGATAGTCTTCTTAACGTAAGCTACTGGTATCTCAGCATAATCATATTTACTGTTAATTAGCGTAGCGCTTTTGGCGAGTTCATCAGCTCTTTCGTTGCCAACCGTACCTATGTGTGCTCGAAGCCATGTCAGTTTAACCTCTCGTCCTTGGGTCCTAATGTCCTTGATGTTCTGCTGTATCGCCCTTGCTAAGGGATTTGTTGTTTTAGGGTTCCTTAACAAATCGAGTGACGATCTTGAGTCACTCAATACAGTGGCTTGAGGATCGTTGTTGATTTTGATCTCTTGGGTAGCCCTGTATAGGGCATACAGCTCAGACTGAAACACCGTACACGAGGGATGCAGACTAAAGACTGAACTTGTTGGATATGTTAACAGTAATATCATTAAGATGCTTTCTGTCAATATTTCAAATCAATAATTTTTGCCACTTGTATTCATTATTTTAGTAATAACAATTCTAATATAGTGAATACAATAATTACTAACTTTTACATACTTATTATCGACCGAATTATGTAGCTAAGTAAATAGTAATACTAAACATTACCCACACATTAAACTATTAAACTATCACATCATAAAAATAGAATATGTAGGCAATATTACAACATATAATACAAGCGATGACCCCCTCAGTACAAATAAAATGTTATACAAAGGAGAAGAGTTTTACAAAAATGTTTCAATTCCATCAGAGTCTTTGTACTCAAGAAATCTCGAATCTCTCTCGGTATTTGTTCTTTGATGTACTTCGATTAGGTACGTGACACTATAAATTATTTAAATACCTCTGATCAAATGTTTCTGATTACACATTGGAACATTATTGTTTTACTATTATTTATTTTACTTTTTTACGGTTTATTATTTAAAAATTAAACATAAAATTTTTCTTCAGTTTAAATAATATAACCTAACTTCAGTTTTAATAATGTAATAATATTCTAACCAATTCCACTTATTTTACAAGATCTTTATAATAAAAACGTGTCTGCAAAAGACTCTTCCCTTAAATGTAAAGCTTATTAAGTCAAATGAGAGATGATTTACCTCTGTAAATCATACCAATCAATACCTCTGTATTACGTTCACTGCACACTTTATTTATCAAACCTTAAAACTAAGATATATATTTTAGTATTAAAAAAACATCATTTATATTTTCTATGTTCCCATTAAAATTAATACCACACTACAACAAGGAATATATATATATATATATATATATATATACATATATATATATATACATATATAAGATAGTTAAAATATTGGAATTTATTTCAAATTAACATTTATTTTATTAATAGAACGATAGGGTTGTTTTATTGTTAAGTAGTTGTTTATTTATTTATGTATTTATTTATTTTTATATTTTCCACCTTGAATAACCAGTACCAGTAAACACTTTTAGTAATCAGGGCCTATTTTGATAAGAAACTTATCAAAAAAGCCTATCTATGATGGCACTCTCCAATTTAAAATAAAGGCTAATCTGAGAAGATCTACCTAACAAACTCAGCTGTATTAATGTGATCAGTGTTTTATAAAAGTCAATATTTCGTGAGCAATTTAAGAGTAACTAGAACCACCGCAATCATTGGATAAGCCAGCCTTAACTAATTATTAGTTAATAACAAAAAAAGAAATCCGTGTCTAACAAGACGACCGACGATTCACCGACTATTCATCTGACTTCATAAAATAAAAGGAATACCTACGACATTGAAAAAAAATTGATATTTTAATGTCGCTAAATGTTACAACATTACTTTTATAAAATGCAATCTCTTTCAAGAAACTCAATAGAATTGTTAATCAAGATACTTTTATCCTAATAATGAAATATTCTGTTGGACTTTTCACTTTGAATTTCTCAATGAAAAGTTTCGATAGCTGCTTTTTTGGTTTTATATTTTTTTGCCTAAGTTATAGACTAAGGAATCGTTCTACATAACTGTTGCATATATTTTAATTAAATATTAAAATTAATACAAAATAAAACAAACTATAAATAGATATACGTAACTTGACAAAAACCAGGAACTTAACTCAAATTATATTGTAAGACATGGACCAGAATTAAAAACATCATTATTATAAATTGAGTTTGAAGTAAAAAGGATTAACTCTACCATCAAAGTAACATCCTTTAATCACCATCGTTTATCAAGATCTGCGGCGTCTTAAAATAAATTATAGTGCCGAAGAGGTTTTGGGGTGAGTTGAAGTTAAGTCGCACGGCCTGTTATAAAACAATTTTGATAATTTATAGTCTTTTAATGTGATACTTACTCCTAATCTTACCTTCATCTTTATTAAACAATTATTCTATTATTATAAGCGACCATTCACAATTTTTTATTTTTTTTAATTTAAAGTACCAGATTTAATTAATAAGCAGTATGTCGCATATTCTGTCATTCCGGACCGATATTAAACTCAACGTCAATTGAATATATGCATCCTGCTTCAATTATTTTCCTTTAATAAAGTCGAATATATAACCGTCGTTAAGAATGTTAATAAATTATTTTTTATTTAAGTACATTGAAGCTATTTAATAATACATGTTACAAAAAATATATGATATTTTTAAACGAATACGAAGAAGACTTAATATTTGTTTTCATAATATTTAGTTTCTACCTTATATAAGCTATGTTGGTAAACTATTATTAAATAAACAAGCTATACTTAAATCTTTGTAAAATATTCCAATATAAGACAAACGACTTACTTCCATTCTCGCGCGTATTAACATGTCAAGGGTCATCGCAGAGACAGCGATCAGAGTATTTGCATTTACCTTTACAGCCTGCAAATGCATTTAACTTTTCACGGACGAGGAATCATACATAAAAAAATTAATAAGGTTGACAATACTTTTCATTCACACAGAATAATTATAAAGTATCAAAAACAAAAAGATTCACAAGATGTTTTGTAGATTATAAACCGATTGTGAGCAGAGGATATTTCTAATTTTGTAGTTTGTCATCCTGAAGATGTATATACAATATTCAATAACATTTTATTTATAATAAGACAAGGCAACAAATCCTTTATTTTGTTAATTAAATCCTGTTTTTATAATAAAGTTGCAAACAGCTTGTATAATAAAGCTGCAGGTCGTAAAACACTTCCACGGTTAAATGAAATGCTTTTTGTTAGTAACCAAATCAATTCACAATAAATGAACAACATCAAACTGTTAATTTAAGTCCACGCGGGGCGCGGGGAGAGGAAGACGCTAAGCAGACGCGCAGGGGGGGAGGTGTCCGGGGGCTACGATGAATGGAAGAAACGAGTATCCTCAATCCTGAATCCAGCCACTTGACAACCGAGCGGCGCGCGCGACACTCGTTCCGACGGGCTTTTAATTTTTATGATTATTTTATATACAGTACATTCTCATTTACCAACAATAACACAAATTATATAAATAAAATAAAAAGACGAAGCGATACTTCGTTTAAATTCTTGTACATTTATTTTATAATATAATCTACAAAATTATAATAATCTTAACAAATTGTTCTTATACAATTTAAAAATCACTTTTTTTGACTGACTCCACTCAATGATAGCAATACATTAATATTTATTTTTTAATAAACAGCAATGACAGTTGACGACTGTGATTTAAAAATTACTAATTATGCTTTACATTTATTTGAGTCTTACCAGTGCCCAAATCAACTAACAATAAGAGCAATCTTTTCGAATGCAATAAAACCTGTAACTTTATTTTATAATTATAATCGCTCTAGCGATTTACAAATCTTTCTGTGTAGAAAATATATATAACTATCTATCTATATTTATGTAAAGCTTGATCAAGTTTAATTTATAAAATCAGATAAATCATAAGTTATTGCGTTTTTATAAGCGTTGTTGTTGAAAACTCAATTTCTAAGGCAACAAAAACTATTAGACGCCACAAAACAGTGTCGGAAGAAAACAGTTCGTGTGAAATAAATATTTTATATAACGCAAATTTTTAAACTAAAAGGTAGAAAATTAAACGTTTGTTAACTTTATTATAATAATATCTGTTGCTGTTGTTAGAGACTTGGGTAAAAATGGGATCAGCTGGCAAAGTACCCGCCTGGCACGCGCAAATTCTGGGCACTTTCAAAGACCACTCTGGGCAACTTTAGCCAGCCGTCCCTACCGCCGTTGCACGTGGGGAATGACTCTCTGGCCCCCACAGCAAAAGAGAAAGCCGATCTCTTGGGCACTCTTTTCGCCTCCAACTCGACTTTGGACGACCAGAGGAAGACACTGCCTATCATCCCACGGTGTCAGAGCTCAATGCCGGAAAGCAAGGGAGAGGGTCTGGCAGTTAGTCTGGATATGGCAAAAGCCGTCGATCGTGTAAGGCACAAGGGGCTTATTTCGGACCTTCTTATGGACTTCCCGAGAGTTTATGCAAGTGGATCACCAGTTTTCTCACTGGGCGGAGCATATAGGTCGTTCTCCACGGTTTTTGCTCGGACCCCAAGCCCGTGAACGCTGGAGTACCCCAAGGCTGCGTGCTATCCTCAACTTTGTTCCTCCTGCGCATCAGCGCAAGTTGATATTATATGTTGGATATTATATGTTATATATCATTGATATGATATGTTGGATATTCCCAACATACATTGTTATGAGAAGGACAGCACTGGGGATGCGTTATATTCTATATGTCTCTCTCGGGAAAGCGTCGATGAGTGTCGAAAGAAACTTGTGTCTTCAATAGAGACCTCCCTGGGGATGGTCTCTGAGTGGGGTGAACTGAACCCTGTCCAGTTTAATCAACTAAAGACACAGGTTTGCGCGTTTACCACTAAGAAAACCCCATTTGTCCTATCACCGCTCTTCGCGAGTACTCCTCTCTCTCCAAGTATCAGAATACTGGGTCTCGACATTTCAAGCGACTGTCAGTTTCGTGGTCATCTGGAGAGCAAGGCCAAGTTGGCCTCGATGAAATTGGGAGTGATCAATAGAGCGAGACAATGTTTAAAACCTGGCCAGAGACTTGCGCTCTATAAGGCGCAATTCCGGCCACACATGGAGTACTGTTCTCATCTCTGGTCCGGATTACCCAAAAGCTCGCCATCGCCTCCTTTACCACCCATACCACCTGGATGCGTGGCGATCTTCTACTGTGCGGTTTTCAAGGACTTTTTTCCCACGTTCCACTCGAATGTGGAACGAACTTCCTTCGGCGGTATTTCCAGATCGAGACGACATGGGTACCTTCAAAAAAGGTATATATTTCTATTTCCAAGGCCGGCAACGCTCTTGTGAATCCTCGGATGTTGCAAGAGTTCATGGGCGGCGGTGATCACATATCAACTGTGACCCGCAAGCTCGTTTACTCTCCTCTACCATAAAAAAAAGACTTTGTCTATTTTCCTCATATTTTACAAGAATAATTGGTTATTTGTATAATTTAAAATTTATACAAATAGATTACTAGTTTTACAAACGTATCTTCTATTTCTTCCATGGTCCCATAAAGATATAAGACTTTTTATGAAATCTTATTTATTTTAATATATTTACGTAAGTAAATAAGCACACACAACCGACAATAGGGGTCATAAGATTTGTCGAATTAAATTGATTTTACTTTCTCATATATTCAAAATATATAAAGATGAATTATGTGCAAGAATTACGAATAGTTGTATAACTAATAATGTTATTATATTGAGTTATCCTCAAAATATTATTATACTAATATAATTATATAATTCAAGTTATTTTATTTGGATTCCCCGGATGTTTCAAGAGTTAATGAGTTAATACAATTAAATAATTGAAAATTAAAAGTACTTCATTAGTAACTGTAAGTGCTTATTGTTGTATTGCACATTTTCTAATCTAATGTCTAATACTTCCAACAGCCGACGTATTTAAAAAACCCAAGAATACATCATGTCTGGATGGAGAAAAAATTTATTAAAAAATACTTCATTAATATGACTAACATATTGCTCATACTCATTTTATATTTTTCATTTAAAATAAAATAAAAAATTAAGGAATAGTGCCATGCGACATTAGAATAAATATATCTAGCAAAAAAGATACAACAGATAGGAACTCTATTTCTAATAAAATAAAATCATAATGAATTTGTAAATATAAAAATTATGCGACAACATGGATATAATACGATACTAACGAAAAATAGACGAGTCTTTTTAAAATATAGAGATCAGAAAGTTAACCGTTAAAATAATGAAATGTCACTGTTAATATTTTAGGTGCAGCTGTAATAATATAAACCAGGTGTTTAATAACAGTTATCAAATTATTGTATTACAGAAGTGGATGGATCAAGCACTTGCACAGTAAATAATTTTATTATTAACATCCTTATGACACGGCATTGATTATACTTTGTACTTTGTTTATTTTTCTGCGTTATTTTTGACATTCCTGAGTTTGTTTTTATTATATAATATTATATTATGAATACATTGTTGTATTTTATTCTTATAATATCGTGGAAAAACAATCTTTGTAGGTAAATATAATATACATCAACAAGTTTCCGACGTATCGACAGTTTCTTAACTTTACCGAAGTCAGAAATGTTTGTATTATAGTTCTAGTTTCTACTAACTATAACTACACGTAATATTATTAGGGTTTTGTAAGAAAATTAACATATTGTACTTAATATAGACATTACAGAATATAAAACAGCTGTAATTAATGAAGGTTAAAGTTGTGTTTGTATGTTGCGAGGTAATCTTCAATACTGTTAGATATTTATCGGTTAATTACTGATAATTGTGGAAAGTATAAAACAAACTGTCACATTGACGTCTAAAGTGTATAAACATTTTCTCACAACTTTGAAGTCATGTCACATCACATCACATCATATAAACTAGTTTAAACTTAATATATTTTCTACCTTTTAATATTTTTTGTGAATTTAAATAAATAAAATAATATCGATTGAGTAATTAAATTAAAGGGGATGATTATTTTCATTTTAAAAAAGAATAACAAATTAACCATTATATTATAGTATATATATTATATATATATATATATATATATATATATATATACTATAATATATATATATATATATTGATAATAGTGATGGTTAAATTGATATTGATTATGATTATGATGAAAATATAGGAGAGATTTCATGATTAAAAATAAACAAGTTTTATTTGCACTGACGACTACAACTTGTACACACAATTTTACATATTACGTATATCTTTGTAATTTATTATTTAATCACACCTGTTTATGTAATCAACAAAAAGACAAACATTTATTAAAGCTAATATTTATATGAATTTAAATTTACGTTACGGGGAACATAATGCTTATGCTTGAGTCTGTGAATCTTGTAATATTCTTAGTTCACTGAACCGGTAACTTCTAATTTGTGATGCCGGTACAGAGGGCATTGTATTTTCACTCGGTTTATAATATATATATTTTTATACTTCAATTATTTATGTGTCAAATTGTTTCTAAGCAAGATTGGCCATGTTAAGGTAACAAGGTTTACATAATAATTACATTATTATGTAAACCTTATAGTAAAAGTCCTGTCCGTGTTGATATTAATTTTATATATTTATTAGTAAAATATATCATATAACCAATCATTTTAGGAACTATTTCAAAATTTTAATTTATTCATATAGATACGGATTTTCATTATTATAGATATTTATTTTTATAGAAAGTTAAACGACTGAGTAACACTACTACTAAGTCTGTTTGTAACAGATAAGCCCTCAAGTTATAGAATGAAAACTATCGCATTATTTTATATTTAATATGGTTTATGATAATATGCTTAATAAAAAGTTACGATATAAGAAGATGACATGACAATAACGAAACTGTACCATCTGCCTTGTACCCAAAAGCCTTTCAAAAGCTATCAGTGGTGTAAGAAGTCTGGTGTTTAATGATTTTACTTTCATAGTAAGTTTACAGTCACACCTTGCAAGGATAACTGGATTAGTTCCGCTTCTTCGATTTCCTTAGGTGAAAGTCTAAAGATTTGGTAGAAAAAAGGTAATATAATATTCTGCACCTTGCACTATGGTAATGGTAGTGGATTTGTAATGAAAAGTGATATCAGGCAGACAGTAACATAGCGCGTTGATGACGTCACACGTCCTAGAAATCCTTATATGATGAGATAAAGAGTATTCCTAACCGCTTAATAAAAACCGGTTAGACATACAAAAATATGTAATATTATAAAATTAATTCTTCCCTGGTTACAAATTGCTGAGCTTGCTCATAATAACATTGATATTATTATTTTTTTTCTTTTTAAACCTAAATCTTATTTAAAGCAAGGAATTTCAAAAGTTAATACGAATATGTAACCATTTTCGTATCACATTGTTAAACAAATCTTCGTTGTTTTGTAATACATATACTATAGTTTGAATTTCGCAAGTAGATATTATTTACATGTTTTCAATAGCAAGTGTAAGTGTTTATATCCCTTATCAGGTGCATTGTTCTTAAACTTTTGTCGTAAATTGTTTCATTGTGAATGAATGCAGTGCATATCATATACATAGTTAAGCCCCTGATTTTCCAATTGTGATTGGACCGCCAAGCCGCCACAAAGCGCTATCCACAAAAGCAGCAAAACGTGGCTTTAATGACGCATTGTTTTTTAGTTAAATTTTCAATGCTTATAATATAATATAATATAATATAATATAATATAATATAATATAATATAATATAATATAATATAATATAATATAATATAATATCGAATTGAATAAAGTATGTAATTTTTGCAAATGTCTCAAATCAAAATTCTTGCCAAGAAAACAGAAATGAAAGGTAAAATTCAATAATAATTATAACATCAAAATAGCGTTAACATCAAAGAGACCTTCACATGTGATTTTATTCTAACCATAAAAAACGTTTCCCATGAGGATTATTTATGATGTGAAAAGCCTTTAATTCAAAGAGGAGAAACATCTTTTTTACCACTTTTTGCTTATTTTATAAAATAGAGAATCTTTAAGATTCATCTTAGTTCCTGCATCCAAATTCCTAAATCTATTTCGTTTATGAACTTTTCTTTTTTTATATTTCGTAGAGTAAAAGCACAGGGATGGTCAGTCATCACTAACACTCACGTCTCTTGCAATATCAGAGGATGAACAAGCACGTTGCCAACCTTGAAAAGGACGAAGTGGACGATGGATGATGTGGACGCTCATATCGATCTGGAAGTACTGCCTCAGGATGGTAATTCCACATATTGGTGATTCGTGACAACAGTTCCTTGAAACCCACACACAGGGTTTAAAAATAATAGTAAAAATTGATGATATACGCAATTGTATAATCTGTTTTATCGGTAGTCTATGGTGAGTTAATATTGTCTATGCGAGAGGTCCATTTGGAATATAGAATATAGATGTAAGACGGACGTTGCATTTTCTTTGATGTGTTATACAAATAAAACCAAGTTTGTTAGACTGAAGTGAAGTGTTTAATTTATAAAATAAGATCCACGAGAATCCTCAATAGTAGTAGCAGAGCGTGGTTACATAATAATATTAAGAAAAAACTAAAAAAAAGTATCTGCATAATGGCGGAATTAAAACTTAACCTGAAACAATTTGATGGATAAAGATATTCAACGTGGATTTATAGACTGAAAAGTGTTTGGAGAGAGAACAATTGTGAAGAGGCGATTAGAGACAAATTGTTTTTCAAGAATGTTGAAATAAAAAAGCCGAAGCGAAAGCGCGAAGTATCGTAACCGGCAGCGTGGTTGACAGCCATTTAGAATATATAAAAAATGAAAATATGGAATGATAACAAAATATGGAGAAAAATGTTGTTAAAAAGAAAACAAGGGGAAAAATATTTCTTAGGAGAAAATTGAATGACAAAAAGTATGTCGATGGCATGGACATGATGAGACACATCAATGAGATGGAGGAGATTTTTTCAGATTTGCGTGAGGCAGAAAGTCCATTAACCGAAGAGGAGAAAATAAACTACTTGGTTTTGACAATGCCCAAAAGTTATGATATTTTAGATACCACATTAGAAACACTCCCTGATTTGACTATTAATTTTGTGAAAGAGAGATTATTAGGAGAAGAGGAGAAAAGAAAGAAACAACCATCAAAAAGACAGAATGAATATGTAGACAACGCGTTTTTATGCTTTAGTTGCGGTTTACCAGGGCACAAGTATTTCCAGTGTAGGAATAACAATCAAGGATATAAGAGAGGAAGAAGAAATATAGGAGGAAAAAGTAGAGGAGTGAGAGGACAAGGAATAGGAGTGAGAGGAAGGGGCTACAATAACAATTATGAAGGAGCAAGAGATCACGGAGAAGTTAACCGAGGACAGCAAAGAGGGACAGTTTCAGGAAGAGGAAAAGGTTTTCATGGATATAGATACAGAGGATTATCGATATATGCGTTTAGTATAGAACACAGTGGAGGACAGCATAATACAGTATATTATAATGAGAATGAAGTGTATTATAATTCATCGAAGAGTGATAAAAATGATTTTATTGATTTCGTGATAGATTTTGGATATTCAGATCATCTTATAAACCATAAAGACTTATTGGCGAACTATGTTGAGTAAAAAAATCCAAAGATAATTTCAGCAGCGAAAAATGGTGTAACTTTGAAGGCAATAGGTATTGGAAATATGAAAATTAAATGTTTTGTAGGTAAGAGAGTTTCAGAATTTACTATTAAAAATGTGCACAATGTTCCTGACTTAAAAAAAAATTACTGTCTGTGTCTAAAATGGAGTGTCATGGATTTAGAGTGGGGCTTTGTTCAGGTAAAGTAAGAATTTTAAAATATAATGAAACAGCAATGATTGTTAATAATGAGGGTGCACTTTATACTGTTAAATTGAAAAATCTAAAATGTAATTGTAACTATGTTCATGACAATGATGAGATGACACTGTGGGACAGAAGATTTGGACATTTAGGATTGAGAAATAAAGTTACTTAAACAAAATAACATGATAGATGGATTAGGGAATTTGAACATGACTAATAGTGATTGTGAGACTTTATGTGAGACTTGTGTATTAGGAAAAATTACACGACAACCATTTAATAAGACAGGACGCAGGGCTACTAGACCGCTTGAGTTAGTACACACCGATGTATGTGGACCAATTATACCAGTAAGTAGAGAGGGGTATAGATATTTGGTGACTTTTATTGACGACTACACACATTTTGTTATTGTGTATTTATTGAGACAAAAATCAGAAGTATTTGACAGATTTAAAGATTATTATTATTTTGCAACAATACATTTTAATTTTGACTTCTTTAAACTGAGATCAGATAATGGTAGGAAATATATGACAAGGGAGTTTCACAAATTTTTTAGATATAATGGGATACAAATTCAGTACACAATTCCATACAACCCAGAGATGAACGACGTCATAGAACGCATGAATAGAACCCTAATTGAGAAAAGTAGATCTTCATAAAAAAATTTGGGCAGATGCAGTATTATATTCAACTTATGTGACGAACTGGAGCCCAACTACTGGAAGGTATAAGATACCTAGTGAGTTATGGGAAGGAAACCAAATGTAAAAAATACGCGAGTATTTGGAAGTGTAGCTTATAACCACATACCGAAAGCGTTGAGACAAAAATTGGACAATACAGGTAAGAAAATTATTATGATTGGATATGTATTATCTGGATATAAATTATATGAAGAAGAGAATGACAGTGATAGGAAGGAATGTGATATTTGATGAAAGTGAAAAAAAAAGAAATAATACAGTTTACTCACCTGACGATGATTATCCTGTTTGTGATAATAAAGATGAGGGATCTGAGATAGAAGAAGAAGAACCTATAATGAGGAAAGAAGAGAAACCAGAACAAGATGTGACATACATTAATAAGAAATATTATGATACAAATAGAGAAGAAAGAAAGAACTATGATAAGAAGAATAAGAAAAAATAAAGAAAAAGAAGACAGAAAAGAAACAAGAAACAAAAGATGAAGAAACAAGACAAACAGGCTGACAGACAGATAAGTAGACCACATTGGTACAAAGACTATGAAATGGATTTGAATGAAGACAGTGAAGAAGCAATGTATGCTCTAATGATAAACGGTGAAGATGTACCTTTGAACTACAATGAAATATATGGAAGAAGAGATAAAATAAATTGGTTAAATGCAGTTAAAGAAGAGATAGATGTATTAAAAGAAAGTCAGACATGGAAAGAAGTTCCACAACCAGTTGAAAAATTGCTTGATAGGAGAAAAGAATATATGTAAAGCACGTTTGGTAGAACGTCAATTTCAACAAAAACAGAACATGTTTACTCACCAGTATTGAAGCTATAAACTTTAAGAATTCTACTATCAGAAGCAGCACACAGAAACTATGACATACATCAAATAGGTGTTCAAGGTGCATTCCTTTATGGATGTATTGATAAAAATGTTTATTTAAAACCACCAGAGCGGGTATATGTAAAACAAGGACATGTACTGAAAATTAAAAAGTCATTATATGGGTTAAAGAAATCACCAAAATATTGGAATGAGCATTTTAATGAAACAATTTTACAATATGGTTTTAAAAGGTCTGAAAAGGAATATTGCTTGTATTCAAAGGGGGAATTGTACATTTTAATTTATGTAAATGATCTGATGATAATAGGAAAAGACAGGAAACATATAGAATATTTAAAAAAAAAAATATCAGAAAAATATAGAATGAAAGACATGACAACTAAGACATTAAATTACTTGGGAATAGGTATTGAAAAAGTAAATGGGGAAATTTATGTAAATCAAATTAATTACTTAAAAAGGGTTTTAGATAAGTGGGGAATGACTGATTGTAAAAGGTGTTCAACACTAATGGATTATAATTTTTAAATGAATGACTCTGAAATTGACATGACATATGAATATCAGTGCAGGTCTCTAATTGGCTCTTTAATGTATGCAACTGTAGGTTCAAGACCTGATTTGGCAATGCCAGTGGATTATTTAAGTAGGCTCCAAAGCAAACCAAATAAGGACTTATGGCAAGCATTAAACAGAATTTTAGGTTATGTTAAACACACTATTGATATTACTTTGATTTATGATAAAAGTGATTGTGAATATTCCTTAGTTGGTTCTGCAGATGCAAATTATGCAAGGGTTAGTGACAGAAAGTCGACTTCAGGATAGTTATTTAAATTATTTGGTAATGTTGTAATATGGAAATCTAGAAAACAAAGCACAGTTTCTTTGAGTAGAACTGAGGCCGAATTTGTGTCATTATGTGAAGCTAGCATGGAAGCTAGTTGGTTGAGAAAGATGTTAAAGGATTTAAATGTTTGTATTAAATGTGTACCTATCTATGAGGATAATCAAAGTACTATTTCAAATTATGATCAGAAAAGATTGAAACATATGGATGTAAAGTATGATTATATAAAACAATAAGTAGAAAATAAATTGGTTACAATAAAATATGTAAAAACAGAAGAACTATTAGCTGATTGCTTGACTAAACCTTTAAATAAAATTAAGTTTGAATTTTTTTTTAAATATATATTTTAAGACTAATTAAGTTATTTAAGAAATTTTGTAACATGAAAAGTTGATCTTTTTTTTGTGTAATGAGTTTTTCGTGAAGCAGAAACAGATTCTAAAATTGAAGAGTGATGATATACGCAATTGTATAATCTGTTTTATCAGTAGTCTATGGTGAGTTGATATTGTGTATGCGAGAGGCCCTTTTGGAATATAGAATAATGTAAGACGGACGCTGTATTTTCTTTGATGTGTTATAAAAATAAAACCAAGTTTATTAGACTGAAGTGAAGTGTTTAATTTATAACATAAGATCCACGAGAATCCTCAATAAAAATTATAGAAAAATCGTTCATAAAAAATATATATTAAAGTAAGTTTTTTTTAATAAGTTGAGAACAAAAAATGTAAAGTTATAAAATGTAATGAATGATATTTAATCATACCTATGGTCAACCTACAATAAACCTAATAATAGTATGCGAGGTAAGACTAGTTTTTATTGACTTTTTCCAAGACAAAAAATCAAATAGATGTATATCTTGTCTATTCTAATATATATATTTTTAATACTTAGATGAATATTTTTTATTATGGATTGTTTTAAGATAATGATTCATTTAAGATATAGAAAGATACACAACTTAAACTGAACATATTTAATAAAAACGGTATTTTTTATATTAGCTTTCACAATCTCAATACCTCAATATATTAACTAATTAAGAGTTGAGCGAATGTTTAAATTGCGGCATACAAGTACAAGTACAAAAGAAACAAAATAAAGTGTCTTAATATCCAATCTGAGGTATAGACGACTTAAAATTATTTATAATAATAAATTTACCAGGTCTCGAGTATATTGCTTACATAAGATACTAGAAAATAATAGTTGTGTAAAATTTCTCGCAGTAATAATATTTAAGACATCTTTGGTCTGCGATTGCATTGACACAACATGTTCAAGAAATAAATTACCTATAAATCACACAGTTCAATATATACGACCTTAACTTTATGGTAAATAATAATTTGTGATTCGTTGTTTACAAACTTCAACTGTTTTATGCTATAACATTGTCACGTAAAAACCGAGAAGAAACTTGTCAAAAATTCGGTGAGAAAGCGAAGTTTGTTTTGTGTGTTTGAACAAATTCAATTATTTACACAAGGTTTATTTTTGTAAGATCTTTTTTTTAATAACACTTTACATATAAAAAAAATTTGAACATACAAAAAAAAAATATATAAAAATTTCCTAAACTACTGCCGTTGAATGTGTTTACACCAACTTAACATAACTGTGAATTATTTTTAGTAAGTTATACAATAAATAAGGACAAAGTATTTTAGGCAACAAAAAATAATGGGTGGTAATCCTGGTATTTTGACAGATAATCATGATCATGTATTGTGTAATCTCAGACAAGATGACTAGACCGCGTTCCTATTTACACTGTTCAGATTAAGCGATGTTGTGTTGAAATCATCAATCGATATAGAAAAGAAGAATTATATATGAATTATTCCTCTACTCGGCGTTGGGGACCGCCAACCAACACGCGGTGTTCCGAACGGTGGGAGGTGGAGGATGGAGCTACAAATAGCTACGTGGAATGTAAGAGGAGGAATGGAACAGAAGATGAATGAATTATTAGACGTGATAGATGACAAAGATCTGAATGTTATTTGTGTGTCTGAGACCAAGCGAAAAGGCAATGATACGACCGATTTGCCTGGCAATCGAGTTGCTTTCTGGGCTGGGGTTCCAGAGGGTGAGCGAGGTTGCCAAGGTGTAGGCGTGTTGTTGTCGTCTCGAATGGTTAATGCAATGGTAGAATACAAGACTATCAACCCGAGGCTTCTTTGGGTTCGCTTAAGCTGGGGATAACATCCTCAGCTCCAGTGAGCGATCTCGAAGTTTTGGGAGAGTGTCAGGGATGTTCTAAGTAGTGTCAGAAGTAATGAAAATTTGATAGTATGTGGGGATGTTAATGGCTGGGTTGGAACCGCGCGAAGTGGTTACGAAAGCGTGCTAGGCAAGTACAGTGATAAGAGAGTAAATAAGGCTGGAAAGGTTATCTTGGAATTTTGTAAGGAGAGAAATTTGTTTGTGGCAAACACGATGTCTGATCACAAACAAATTCACATATACACATGGGAGCGAGCGGAAGAAAGAAGTATGATTGATTTATTCGTAGTGGATCAGCGTATTCGAAGCCAAGTTATGGACAGGCAAGTGTTTAGGGATACTGATCTGGGAACGGACCATTATCTAGTCGTTGCTAGAATAAGAGGTCTGTTTGCAGGTTGTCGCAGCCGCATGACGTCCTAGCTTGGAGTCGAATTATCGAATAAGAAGCTGGAAACTTCAAGACCCACAGATCACAGAGGAATATCAAGAAAAGGTTTCCAAGAAGCTTGAAAGCTATGATTCTGGAAATGAAAGTGCTGAATTATGCTGGCAGAACCTTAAGAATGCTATGGTGAAAGTAGCGACAGAGGTATGTGGTAAAAGGAAAAGAGGTTTTAGTAAAAAGCGCGATGAATGGTGGGATAATGAAATTAAAGACGCTGTGGAGTTAAAGAAGAAAGCATGGTTGGATTATAAAGCTTCGGGTAAGGATAGAAGTTTGAGAGAGATAAGAAAAAGAGAGTACAAGCTGCAAAAGCACAAAACGAAAGCATTTATAAAGATGAAGCGTAAAAATTCTGAGAGAGAAAGGGATGAAAGGCTGACGAACAACTTCCGGGAAAACACGAAGCTTTTCTGGCGAGAAGTTAGTGATTCCCGTGGTTGTTCGGTAACCTGTAGAATGAAAGGGGTGCTTTCGAAAAGCGGTGAAATTTTAACCGAGCCAGCACACGTTTTGCAGCGGTGGGCGGAATTCTACAAGGAGACGTATGAATGTGAGGACGCCTCGGCCTCGAGTACCAGCAAAATACTGAATCCGGATGTAGCCGATGGTGAAATCGGTTTGGAAGAAGTGGAGAGTGCGATTCGACGTCTGAAATGTGGTAAGGCTGCGGGAGCAGATGATGTTACTGCCGAGATGATCAAATATGGTGGGCCACGCGTCTGGGACTTTTTCTGGTTTTTGTGCATTTATGCTGGAAATCAGGAGAGGTCCCAGACGATTGGCTAGGTGCAGTCATCGTGCCTTTGTATAAAGGCAAAGGTTCACAGATAGACTGTGCAAGCTATAGGGCTATCAGTTTGATTAGCTTGGGCGGTAAAGTTTATGCTAAAATATTAGCGAGAAGAATGCAAGAGAGATCTGAAAGGCTGTTGTGGGAGGCCCAAGGAGGTTTTAGACCTGGAAGAGGATGTATAGATCAGTTCTTTTCCCTCCGCATGATCACGGAAAAGTTTTTGGCCCTAAACCAAAAGGTTTTCTGTGCTTTTGTGGATTTGGAAAAGGTGTTTGACAGGGTTGTGAGAAAGAAATTATGGGAGATACTCTCCCGATACAATGTGAGCGGACCCTTGCTACAGGCTGTAAAGTCTATTTACAGAGATCACTCAGTCTGTGTGCGAGTGGGAGCTGACAGGTCACCCTGGTTTGACATCCAATCGGGTGTTAAGCAAGGTTGCGCTATGTCAGCTTGGTTGTTCAATTTGTATTTGGATAGTTGTCTCCAAGGCGTGAAAGATAGTGATATGGGAGTGATAGTAGGTGACCTTAAAGTCAATTGCTTGTTATACGCAGATGATGCAGTGCTCATTGCATCATCAGAATGCGATCTGCAGGCATTGGTCACCACTCTGAAAGATGGGTGTGAAAATAATGGTCTAAACCTGAATGCAGATGACATGAAGGTTCTGATATTTGAAAGAAATGAAGAAGTTATTTGGGAAGTATGTTTAGCAGAGACGAAAGATACGAAATGGATGTGGAAAGCGTATTGCTGCCGGTAGCAGAGTCAACGGTGCTTTGGCTACTTTGCTGAGACGGCGAAACGTCAGCACAGCTGCACGTTTGGCTGTACACAATGAAAGTGGAATCTGGGACGTAATTGTATTTCCGAAGCCTTTTCTGAGGTCCGACTAAAGTTATATATTTCGAAATAAAATAAGGTGAATAGGTTTTTAGGAGGATTATAATTCTGCTGCGGGTTACAAGAACACCCATAGAACAAGACTTTTGAAAACCAAGAGGTTATGGTAACAACAAGGCATACAATTTGATCAAAATGTTAACAATTCTAAAGCTGCAGCATAAAACACATTAATATATAAAAATTAAGATCCGTCTTTTTAATAGTATTGTATTGTAATCATAACTATGTATATGTAAATAGCGATGCCTTAAATAGTTGATCTGTTAAGTTTCTAACGTTACCAAGCGTTAAATTCGATCTAAACTTTCGCTAGGCTGGTAGCTTTTGTGCTCTAAATTCGAGCTAACTAAATCCACACGGCACATAATATAATGAAACCTTTACCGGATTCGCGCGATCACAAACGATATCCGTTTGTTTATATGTCTACTCAATAATGTGTGTACAGGATAGGTGAGAGGACTTTTGTGCACTTAAAGTAATTGACTGCGGTGACCTATGACACCAAGCTACTCTTCTTTAATCAGCGCTAATGGAACCACTAACTAACCACATAATTTGTGTGCGTAAAATATAAATACCAATGAGCGGTTCCATATAATATTAAGTATTTATAGTTTATTTTGTCCTTTTGTTAATTAGAAATAAGTATAGTAAAAATTATGATAAACGTAAAACAACTCAATAATTGGCATTTAATTGAGTTTCTAATCGCGGATCTCCGTGAACTTGTTGTAAAACTTTAGAGTATAGATGGCGCCAAATATGAACTTTTCCTACAGATAAGGTATTGTTCTAAGGTGTTATTCTAGGTCATATTCAATTTGTATAACAAAAACGCATTCAAAGCTGTGATCTTCTTCTCTTAGGCCTACTTATTGTATCAAGATAAAAATAAGTAATTAAGTCGAAAAGACTGACCTGCATTAAAATAGAAAAGAGACCCACGTGGTGTGCGAACATGGTTCGTGTATTAGCATTTTTATACTCATGATAACTTCAAAATAAATGTTCATAATTAAGCGTTATCAACGAAATTACCAATTCTAAGAATGTAAAGCTAAAAAATATCTACTTGAAATGATCTAGATAATGAGATACTTAAATTATATAATAACTCTTATCATCAAATGAAAAATGTAGGGGTTATTTAATATATTTTTAAATATAAAAATGTTGTATAGCTTAGCTGTTAGAGATAGATATATCCCTCGTGAATTTCCTTGTAAATCGTTTGAGTCTTACAATTCATTAATAAACCCTAAGAATATAAAATTTTAGAATTTTTTAAACATCGGTTAATATAATATAACCTGGGCGAAGTATTTTAAAAAGGTTTTATGAATTATATAAATTAGTCAAAAATGGTATTAAAATCAGTCAAGTAGTTTTATAGCCTATTGGATACAAAGATACAAACAAAAAACCTATCTTCTTTACAATATTCGTAAAGATTGATCAGAAAGTCGCACAATAAGGATATTGAAGCCGTTTGAATAAAGATTTACTATAACAATACTCCTAACGTTTTGTTTGTTAATATTAAATAAAACTGTTTTTAAATATCATTATTGCAGTATATTACAAAACACTAAAATAACAATTAAACTTAGTAAACCTAATACATAGATAATAAATTATGGCAATCTAGCATAGTCACTATGTCTGGAACAAGAATTGTGTATGCTCTATTGCAGTTTTTTGGTGTTCTTTAACCCTGGTTCTGGTCACGGTACAGAACAGGTATCGCGGCGCAGGTTTTTATTTTCTGCGTCGTATACAATTTTGGGTAGACCTCGAAGAATTCGGTCTACCCATTCAGGTGTACCCGACTTTTGAATTTTGGAAAAATTTCTTCACAGAAGGTCTTCTTATGACCCCCTGAGTCCGAAATGACCATTGGTCAAAAAGTTTATATACTCGTATATCAAAAATCAACCATCCAAAAATAAACGTCAAGTTCGTTAACCAGAAAAATCCGGCCACGGGGACGCTAGGGCCTCACTTTTTCAGATTTCAGTTTTTCGACCATAACTTTTCCCTTTACAAAGTAGATCAATCGCGTTCATATTATATGATGTTTTTGATGAATACCTATAACTAATGTAGATAAACCGAAAACCTAACTTCAATAACTTAGGGGTGGGGGTAAAAAAACCGAAAATTTTTGAAAAAATATCATAACTTTTTTCTGGTAAATATTCTTACATCACAAATATTTTTAATAGAAAGGTTATTTTTTACTTTAAATTTAAATACCAAAAGTATTTCCATAAAAGATACCTTTTCCGAAAAAAAAAATAAAAACCGCTTTTTGCTTGAAAATTTTTGATATAATCAACGGCATCACGTTGAAACATGTGGAGAGTCACGAGAAGTGGCGGGCTATTTTGTTAAAATGTGTTATTCTTAGGAAGTAAGTTATATTTTATATAACACGAGGTCTACCCACGCGTGTCGCGCAATTTTTTCTTTGCTTATTGCATGCTTTAACATTGTTATAGAAATTACGTCATTATATTACATAGTAAAAAATATAAATGTGTGTATGGTGAATATTTTTTGTAGTTAATTTATTGCTGTGCCTTTATAGGCATAACATATTATCATCTAAATCGTAGAAATTCAGAAGTAATTAGAATTATGCCTTTTTATTTTTAAAATAATTATTTATAATTAAACTTAATTAATTTTAATTAAAAAGCTAAGCCTTTATTATATTTAGCTATAATGTATTTATACACATTACAAAATAAGGGTTGAAATAGATATCATAAACAAATCAAACTTCCATTTTTTTTTACTTGTGACATGTGACGTATAGGATACGATTGTAGATGGGGGATAGATGCCTCATCTCCGGTGATGTCAGGATCAGCAGTCGCTTTATCAATAATTTGTACATACTTACATACCTACATACATATATTTCGAAATCCTGAGAGTATCCACACTCAAGTAAAAATTTATCAAATTATTATCTACAGTTTAAAAAATAATAATATGGAATTTTTAAAAATACAAGGGGCAATTATAATCAGAATAAATTATTATTTTCTTACAAATATCTGGTAAATACACAATTATTTATACAGTGTACATTTATTTATGGAATGGCGACTATGAAGAGGAATACAGGTACATAGATTACCTATTTATTGAATGACCAGATGCAATGAACCATAATTATTTTATCAAAGCTAATGTAATATCAATTTATGAGATGAAATTTCGATACAACACAGAATTTGTAATAATTGTTAAATCTAAACTAAATTGTTCTCTATTTCGAAGGTATTTTGATCATCATCAGTAGTTTGATCAACTCAAATAAAATGATCAATAATACCCTTTTTTAAACATAACTTGTCGCGATTTAAAATAACTTAAAATATTAACTTTCACTAGTTTTATGGTGTTTTATCTATGTATATATATATATATATATATATATATATATATATATATATATATAGCAGTTTATATAGCATGTGATTTTTTTTTATTTATTGTTGTATGTTAATATATAATTTGAAAATAATGAGAAATGACTTGAGGGTCTTAAAATATCTTTTTAAATTTTTTCATGAAATAAAAATTGGATCGCAAGTGTCAGATTTATTGAACCGTTACGCTCTATTTTCTCTGAGCTTAAGTAATGAAATCGTACAATGAGAGCCTGTTTGCTCTCATCGAAATTTAATTAAGAAGTTCACAAGGTCCAATAGCCGAGATTGTAGTAATAGCAGCTATATTAACGGTAAACCAGAAATATTTTTACTATAACATTTTAAAGCCACCACTTTTTTCGGCCAATGAATACAATTTTTTCAGGACATTACAAAACTTATGATTGGTAACAATATATCATAGAAGATAGTACCTTTACAGTCCTAATCAAAAAATATTCAACTACAAATCATTAGATTCTTTGACCAACCAGAAGACAGAGTTTAAGCAACTTAATTTGTGTGCGATATTAGAATAAAAACAAACATTTCAAATGGAAATGATATTTGTCATTTGAATCGCTTTACTTAAATATGGTACGAAGCAATGGTATCATTAAAGCCACTTCTGCTATTGTACCATAATTTCTCAAAAGTGATCGAGGCATATATTTTTTTTCTGTAATATTATCACTTAATATTAAATGCTTTATTTCGTTCTTGCATGAAAAATAAAACAACGTGAGGTCGGACCCTCGTCACATTCTCAATGCTTCGCTGACCCATGATTTATTATTTAGAGTGTGATGATATTTTGGTGTATCATAAAAGTGGAGAACATAATGCTAAAGGTGTATTACGCAAATTTATATGATCATTTGTGGTTGTTTTGTAAACAAAAACAAATAACAATTGTGTTTTACATATAACTTCTATACTACAGAATAATAATACCAGTCACATAATAATGCGGCTGCGAATGTGATAATTCAAATTAATTTAATAGTGTTACAACACTCATTGAGTACTTTATTAATGATTTTATTACCGCTAAAACGATCGCTTCTGTCGTCAATAAAAACTCTTATTATAATATTATATCTTTATGCTCTCAACACAATATGCTAGTGTTTAATAAAGTAATAACAAGAAAATTAATCATAAAATATTAAACAATAATACGACTTTTAAAAGTGTTGCTTTTTTTTACTTTACATTGTGTCTGACAAATTATTACTTAAATTATATCTAAAAAGCAAAAAAGGAGGCGTATTTAAATGAACTCTTAATGTAAAATGCCGCTTTCCTGCATGAGCGTCAAATCCGAGTCGCGGCTCTGTTCTATCGCCCACCTTGTTTCTTTTGCATATCAACCCTTGCTTGATACTCTCGACCGGTTGCAGCAGCGAGCAGATCATATTATTGGAAGCCCACAGGCAGTGGAGATCTTGGAGCCTCTCCAATTACGTAGAGACGTTGCCACTATGGCAGTCTTTTATCGCCTACACCACGGCGAATGCTCCGACGAACTTTTCCAACTTATCCCATCCTCTCCTTTCCGATCCAGAACCACACGTGCAGGACAGATGTGCCATCCCTTCACGGTGGATTTGGTATCATCACGAACCAAAAGGTTCAGCAGATCTTATTTATGTCGGTGGCAAGTGTTTCCTTCCCACTACGATCCTGGGTCTTTTAAGCGGGGCGTAAAAAGCATCTCATAAGACCGCCATAGTGGAGGCCACAATTCGTCATTCTGTTTTGTTTGAATGAGATTGGTGGCATCTATTTTTGGACCTCACTGACTGCTTAACATCAGGCAGGATAGAGTTATTTTGGTAGGCAAATAAATAAAAAATATATATATGTCTCTGGAAAAACAATACATTGACACATTAGTTTACTGTTATTGAACGTAGACTAGATCAATGATTACTAGTGTAAGTAAGAATCGCATAAATTGTAAGTGTTTATATTCTACTAAATTCTAATTACAAAATAGTTACAAATCGCTCAGCTGTAAGCTCGCACACACTCTGAACTACTTTAAGCGGATATGTCATAGGAGATGCACGGATTTAAATTTACAATTCGTTTTGTCAGACGCATTGCAAATTATACTATATATAGTTATTAATTTAATTTAAAATTAGATAATTAATAGAATATTGTATTTACACAAGACTTGTCTAACTATAAGGATATGTATATGTATACTAGATAAATACTACAATCTCAATTTTTATGTTGGTATTATAAAAAGTTATGACACATAACAGAAAAACGGACTTTTCTCATTTATTTTATGGAGGAAATATTAGAGACATCTCTTTGTTGTTATCTATCTATACTTTATGTTCTGATATACTTTTAGTGCTTTTATATACCTTTTTATTTATATGTTATAGTTTATATAACATTAACATGAAAAAAAACATCTTATTAATAATGAGATAAATCAAGAAATAGTTTACTTTGACGATCTGATAGTGAAGAGTAATAACAAGACCTCACAATGAGCTTGTTAGGATAAACTTGTAACGGAGATATAAGGCTATTATTAACCAGAGCACAGTGCGTCACGCGGTGTCATTAATATACCGACAACTACGGCTTCCACAGGAAAACCACGCTAAACCTATCATTTGATTTGGTCTCGATTTTTACATTTGAATATTAAATTACATGTGAGTTATAACGTTGAATGATATTATGTCGCTTAAGTGAGAGAACAGGCTGAAACAAAGTGATAAATAAAAAAAAAACAATTATTTAATGATGTACATGCGAAACGCAACTACGATACCAAAGGTACCCACATGACTTGAACGTTTAACATATTATAGAAACAAATATAGCACGCACGATATTTCATTTGCTTTATAATGACTGACTGACAGATGAAGAGCATATGAAACGTATTTACATGGTGTCGTCACTCTGGCTTCGATTTAGGCTGATAGCCTCAACACTCAATCTTAAGTAAAGATTATAACAAAACATCCGTAAAAATCGCATTTAAATCGGAAAAACCGTTTCAGAGATTAGCGCGCACAAACGCACAGACAAATAAACAAAGAGAAAACAATCTAAAAATGCTTATCTTGGATTAAATTCCTTACTAAAGATTCCATGTAATTTAATCTTATGTATATATATATATACATAAGATTAAATTACATGAAGAATAAGATTAAATTACAAAAGAACTGAATTTCTTTGGAAACAAACTATATATATATATATATATATATATAGTTTGTTTCCAAAGATATTCAGTTCTTTAGCTTGAAATTACAAAATTAATTATTTCCATTTCTAATAATTAAGAATTTACCCACATTTAGCTTGAGATTCTGCGTGGGGTAGTATCACTATTCGTATTTATTGTATAGAATTAAACGTGAAATTAGTGTTTTTAATAACGCTTATATGACGTTGATTCTTTTAATTATGTATATTATTGCAGGGCTGATTAAATATTATGGAATAATCATAATTTGTATTGCTGACATTTCCCGGTCAGTTTAAAAGATAATTTGAGGGACATATGGTAAGCAATTTGAATTTGCACAATAAATTGGGAGGTGTTCTTTAGTTTTAATAACTTACTTTACGCTTTACGTTGCATAATTTAAGTTTTTGTCCTGTTTCGACAATTGGAGTCGACATAGGCTTTAGGCACAAATTAAGATTTAAATGAAATGTGGTTTTGTTAAAATGCTTACACCATAAACCTTCATATTGGATTAGTCTTAAAATTTTTATATTGAATATTTTTATCATTTTAATACGTAAATATTTTTTAATTGCCGTTTGTGAAGATCAAGTGTTTGACTGCAGTCTTCTTGTACTGACAAACAAGGGGGCTATGTATATGTCTTCTCTTGTCCATTGTCAGTGGCGCCTAGGAATTTAATTTAAAAGATTAATATTAAGGATATTATTCAATAGGAGTATTTGATATTTTTGTTTACCTCAAGTGACCCACCACTGAGTGTAGCTGGCAAATTATCTATTGTATTGAAATAAATTTAAGTAATCATTTAAATTTAAGTGTTAATTAATTGAGTCCTAAATATTAAATTTTATATTTAATTTAAAGCGTCCCACTGGTTACACAAACACTAAACTGGGAAGGCTACAAATCCTAACTGCAATGGATTTTATAACTTTGTTGGAATGATTCTATTTGCGTGTATAGGTGTAATAAAATGATAATATGCCCGTACTGTTACAGTTCGAGTAAGAGCGTGCTAAAAGTTTACATAAAGGTAATATATTTTGTTCTTTGGAGTGTAAGGTTGATTTATATTTATTTTCAACATCGAGTGCCTCAAACGATAGTAAAACCTTTTATGAGATATATTCTCAGTCAGCCGTAAAATTAAGGAACGTGCCATCCAAAGGATGTCATTGGTCGAGGTCTTTGTGAGTTTTAACATCTATTGAACATTGACTTCATTGACATATGATTATACTTACTCACTATTTGCTTATTTGCATATTTTGAATTTGATAGCGTGACCTTTCTAGTTCTTTCTATTATAAGTACTGCCGAGATTAAATTTGTAATTGTTCTCCGAGCTGATTAAATTTTATGGATTAACCATAAAACGTGCAATTTAAAAGTTTATTGGAAGGATATTTTTCCTGTCATCAATATGCAAGGCTTTTTTCTATATATTTCTTGTAAGGCCTATTTCTTTTTACGTAGAAAATATTTCACCCGAATATATTTTTAACGTGGCTTTACAGGGAATCTGTAGCTGTAGCTTATAGTAAATTCTTGATCCTCTTTATAATATATTAATTTGTGTGCATTTTGCTTTATATTTCTTTTATAATACACGGAACCGTATCTGAATGTATTTCTAATAAACATTTGTCTTACCCTTACCTTATCTTATAATTGTCTTTTTTATAAAATAACTTAATAAACTTCGAGTAAATTAATAATTAAATAAGCAAACTAAAACCAAGATTTGTGAAGCTTCGCATATCATATTTTATGAGAATATTAAAATTATCCTCTTAAAAGTAACGAAGCTAGAGCTTTTTTAATTAACTCTAAGCTGCTTGCCTTATCTGTCTACGTCGCCTTCGTTAGATAAAATACACAGCTATGAACTATTTGGAATAATTATATAACTCGTTACTATTACTCAAAGATTTGAAGATGAGGTTTTTTAAATGGGCTTGGAGAGGTAAATGGTTTGGTGACTTAGATTTTAACACTGGCATAAAAGATTTGTTGAATAAATTTACTTCTTTCGTTTTATGATTACTAATAATACAATTTCATTATCTGTACAATTCTCCTAAACTTCCGTTTCAGCACTTCAGCTCTGTAAGTGCTTAAACTTGTATTAACGGACAGGATTATATGTACTATAAATCAAAGAGATTCGGTGCTTTTTTCAAGAAATCTTTCAAAGAAACCTACTCAGTCGCTTATCACAATCATTTATTATCGATTTCCACAATAAGAAATGGATTCCAATAAGAATTAGGTGAAGTTCTTCGGAATAAATGAAAAATCCCAGACATCGTGCTCATCATTGCTCGGAGGATATTCAAATTTTTAAATATAAATAAAACATGTGAATCTAAGGTATACTTTCTTTGATAGAACTTAAGACAGGTTATATAAATCATTGTATTTATATTTATTTTTATTATGTTTTATTATAACCAAAGACCAATAAAATAATTAACATTTCATCAGCCGCAGGTAAAACATACATAAAATCTTTCGCATTTATTATATTTCCCTAATAGGTATTTATTATTTTGCTTCATAAATTCGATTAAATAGTATTTTCTGATAGACCGATTCAATATGATATACAAAAATACACAAGTATTACCTTTACTATTGCATAATAATATATACAATTCAGAATTACTTATTCGATGGGTTGGATTTACACACAATCAATGAAATAGGAAGTCATGACAATAACGAACTAACAAATAATATAATTAAGGCACCAAAAAAGAATACGTGGAAATGTGTATTTAGAAGGTTAATTACATCGTTGTTTATCCCATTCTCCGTTGTTTAGTGATCAGTTCTTACGATGAAGATTATTTATTTATTTATTTAGCTTTACGCCATATCCCTAGCGGGGTAGCCAGAGACGATGGAGCGCCAAACGCTACGGTCCCTGCATACCTCTTTCGCCTCGACCACAGACATCAATCTCTTCATACATGCCCTCCGGGGGTCCTCATGCTTTTTACGTGACGTTCCTTCAGTACCACAGATACTGTTTTTTCGAAGGTCACTCCCCCTGTTTCTCTTACCGCTCACTTTTCTTATATAAATCATTTTTACCATTCTTTCATCACTCATTCGTTCGACGTGCCCAAACCAACTGATAACTGATAGCCCTATTGCTTGCACAGTCTATCTGTGAACATTTGCCTTTATACAAAGGTACGATGACTGCACCTCGCCAATCGTCTGGAACCTCCTCGATTTCCAGCATAAATTGCACAAAAACCAGAAAAAGTCCTAGACGCGTGGCCCACTATATTTGATCATCTCGGCAGTAACTTCGTCTGCTCCCGCAGCCTTACCACATTTCAGACTTAGAATCAAGCTCTCTACTTCTACCAAACTGATTTCATCACCGTCTAGATCTGGACTCAGCATTTCGCTGGAAGTCAAGACCGAAGCGTCCTCACGTTCATACATCTCCTTGTAGAATTCCGCCCACCGCGGCAAAACGTGTGCTTGCTCGATTAGTATTTCAAATTTAAATTTAAATTTTTAATTTAAAGTTAGAATTTCTCGGTTAAATTTACGATGAAGATTACTTATTTTATATGAAAATTATCATAATCAATCTTTATTGCAATCGTTTTTCTTAGAAAATATTAATATTGTTAGTTAACAGTTTTATTTTTAATGACAATATTAAAACTTCGTTTTAAAATTTGTTGAAATCTTTTAAAAATATTATAATAACCAAATAATCATTATGTGAAAATATTTTTTAATTTTGTATTTAAGTCGGAATACCAAAAAAATATTTTAAAACGGTCGATAAATACACATTCACACACTTTAAAATACATGCTTCCTTTCAACAATTTATAGAATTTATTGCGTCGTATCGTAAATATAAAAGACTAATTTGCATACATTTTCCAAGTTGGAAAGGAAAAATATTTGTTCTCACGTCGTCTTTGTGAAAATAACATCAAAAATAAATGGTAAATTATAATGTTCATATGACATTGATATAAGTGTGTATGTAACACACTTATTGTTTATTGCTTTTGGGTTATATGTTAAACCTATAAACTCACCAGGTGTCGCTGTATTTTAGGCTCCATGTTGAGATTTAGGTTTTCTTGAAGTGTTATAGAAAATGTATCCGAAAGTAGAAAAACCAATTATAAAAATTTTCGACGTAAATTAATTTCGTAAGAGTATTTAAATATTTTTTTTATTCTATTGTAAATTATTATAAAACACCGTTATTATTAATGATTACGACGAAGTTAATTCTTCGAAAGTACATTTCATTCGCCAAAATTACTTAAAAAATAGTATTAAGTTAGCGATATTAAAAAGTCAAATGTTTCACTGTTTACAGTAATCTGTTCGCTTTTGCCATCTCAATATACAGTCTGACGTCAATTTGATTAGGACAAATGGAGACTGATGTGTCTGAATTCACATTCACATGTGGAGATTGAAAGATTTAAGAAAGTAATAAGGAAATAGGGAGTCCCGAGGTAAAAGAAGGAAACTTACACAACGCGAGTGTAGCTGCGGTTAATGAAGTTAGTTATATATAGAAATTTATTTTCTGTAAATATCTTACTTTTCAATTGACAACAATTCAATTTATTTAAAAAAAATATTTTATAAATGTTTTTTTAAATATTAATTGACTAATATTATTATTTAATCAAGCAAATGTACTCATTGTACGGTGCAACACCGCACATTTCGCCAAATCAGCTTTTTAATTGTTTCGCTACAAATCATAGTTGACATACTTTTCAGTTCGCATTAAGCAAGCATCGCGCGCGTTCTCTCTATCATTTCTATCATTATTTTATAGACAGATTAAATCAAATATTACCAAGCAAATCAATTATCATTTTCTATCATTAAAGACGTATGAAAACCCCATACACTCATATCACCGCACAGCTCGCCATCGCCTCCTTTACCATCCATACCACCTGGATGCGTGAAAATCGCACAGTGGAAGGGCTTATTACCCACCTACCACTCGAATGTGGAACGAACTTCCTTCGGCGGTATTTCTAGATCGATACGACATGGGTACTTTCAAAAAAGGCATATATTCCAAGGCCGGCGACGCTCTTGTGAATTCTCGGATAGTTGCAAGAGTTCATGGGCGGTGGTGATATCAACGGTGACCCGCAAGCTCGTTTACCCTCCTCTAACATAAAAAAAAATAAAAGTTAATAATAATATCAATTCCAAAAAATATATTCATAAACTTGTCAGTTGCAACATGTAGAAGTGATTACGTAATATACCAAACATTTTCAAGAACTTTAAAAAATAACTTATTCAGATAATTTATTCTGATCTTAAAAATTAGCCACTTAATTTTTTATTAGTTATGTAAAAGTCGAATCTCTTTGGGAATAAAGCCAGTTTTACATCAACTTACAATATCTCTAAAAAAAATTATTTTACAGAATTCTAAAATTATGATTTTGTACAATGTTTACATTCGTCTAAATATTATGAAAAATATTAAACATATATACTATACACAAGTTTATAAACTATATATAAATAATAAGAACAAATAATCACTTGTAATAGATGTTTTAATATATAATTATAACAAAATATTTATTAATGTATGATAAAAAAAAATCATTGTCTATTTTATCCTGAAATGAAAACTATGAAGAAACTTTATATTTCATTAAATAATATACTACAATGAAGGTTCCTACTCGGTTCGTTAATATATCTCTGAAAGCTGTGTAGTTAAAATAATTTAGATGGAATTTCCTTACGGCCTGGTCTTTATTGCGCGCACTGAAATTGTAATATATCTTAAACTGTGAGAGAGATCATTTTATATGATACATTTTATTGTATATAAATAAAATAAAAACGCTAATTTTATGAGCGTTATAACTCTATATAAAATTCATATATGTACCTTGTGCTTTGAGTATCTAAACTATTTGAATAGTTGTTTTCTTGAGCAATGATATTTAAGTTGTTCTTCATAAATTTAAAGGAAGTGACGAGAGGAAAATGAGCAGATTGTGGCAATTAGAAGCAGAGAGCTTTTGGTCATACAGAAGCAATCAAGTGAGCAAGTAGGTAAGTAAAGGCTACTTGCCATAGACATCTGACAGTTTCAGTGTCTTCATGTATTATTATTATTGATATTATGTAAGTTAATTTTGCACCCAAGGATTTATTCAGGCAGTCCGAATTATTAACTATACCCAAATGGTTACAGAGCAATGTAAATTTAATGTAGCTTTAAGACTAATTTGTGAAAAATAAAATATATAATACTTTTTACTTTTACTACAGGATAATGATAAAACAATTGAAATGTCGAAACAACAAAATTTTTATTTTTCATAATAGTGCATTAAATAGTTCTTATCCTAAACTTAAAACACACTATACTTATTAGAATGGAGTGTCGTGTTCTTTAAGTAACTAATTAGACGCGGGTTAAGCGTGGTGCAGACAGCCGACAAAGGCGATGTTTACTGACAAGATGATTTAGTTCAAAGTTCTTGTGTAGTTTCAGTTTCAACACTTCACATTCAGTGTTTCAAGTTTCGTATTACAAAATGTATTATTGTTATAAGGATAAATTACAATTTTCTCTCTGGATTATCTTGGTAAATTATTTGTTAAAAATAGGATATTTAATTCTCTAATTTCTAATTTATTAAATATCCTAAAATATCATATTGATTTTTTTGAATGATAGCCATATTTCAGTGTCTATTATAATTTTATTGAATTTTACACGATTTTTCTTCTGAGGTAAATAATTTATTTATTATAAATATCACACAATTTCCTTATTTAGCTTTCTACACATTTCAGGGCCCGACTGTTAACAGGACTTCTCTGTTTGAATAAAATGTTTTAAAATTAAAACCGACTGTTTTGATTTAAAATAATTGAAGGTTTTAATAAAATATAGTAATAGCCAAAAAGGTGGGAAATGTTAAAAAAAAGATGTTTGTTTTAAAGTACACCTAAGTCTGTTTTTGCATGGTCTTTTTTACACGGTTTTGATATAACACGATTTGAAAATTAAATATTTTTAATTTTTTTACACGATTTTATTCCATTTAGCACGATTAAAAATTTTTTGGGCTTAATTTTTTTTGTCAAATTTAATTTCTGCGAAATATGTCCATATTACAAATTTAGGGGAATTCCCTTTTTGTGCATACAAGCAAATTTACTGGTCAGAGCAATTGAAATGTGTTAATATTTTGTGAATAATCTTCAATAACTATGCTTGTAAAAATAAACATTGTATATGTGCTTTAATTAAATAAACATGAATACTTGTTCTTAAAAATCCTTGTTTTTCACTAATTTTAATAGGTTTTATAGATTAGGAACCAATCACCTATTTTTGCATACGATCAATGTCTTTTTTCACACGGTTTTTTCTGGAACCAATTTCCGTGTAAAAACAGACTTAGGTGTATTCAGTAAATATGACATCTTTTTGTGTAATGAAAATGCTTTTAAATATATAAAATGTTCAATAAATTTTGTCCCTCTACTTAATGACGTTACATTGACGATTGTTTGAACCAATACTCCACCAATAAAAACGCCTTGTCGCCTGCCGATCTAACTTTGATTGGTTCCATATTCTTTTCTATATTAATTTATACACATCGTAAAAATTGGCCCAATTGCAATATATCGATCGACGTTTTCATTGATAAATCATTTGTGTGAACACATAACTGCCTGAAGCAAATAAGCATTATTTAAAGTTGCTGCGGCTCCACATCACATTTAATATTGTAAGGCAAGTAAGTAGCTACAAAAATAAAAATATAAAATATGATTTATAATAATATTAGCTATGAATGTATAGATAGTTAAACTATAAAAATGTTGTTTCTAGTAGTTGACTTTGCGTGACAAGTAACAAAGAAGTTTGTGTATATGTTGTAAGACACAACGTTTCTCAATGTTTTCATGCCTCAAAATCGAAAATTACTAAGATTTTTTAAAGAAATATATAACATTGCTTGATTTTACTATACAGAATTAGTTATAACAAACTTAAACATTAGCTAATTTTACTAATAAGAACGATCTACGCAACGGTGGCAATGTATAATGACAGCAGAGATGTAGGAGGAGAAGGGGACAGGGTTAGGGATCATGGTCCACGACAATATATTCAATGATTTAATATGAATGGAGTTACAGGTATATTTCATAAATATAAATGAGACTGTTTCTTATTGATAGATTGATAATATTAAGTTCACAGACCTTTGTACTAACTACTATTCATAAACAACATGAGAAAAATATATTACGTTAATACGTATCATGACATGTGTCACTCCATCATAACGCTTTATTGAAGATGAAAGCCATTCTCCCATTATATTAGTACCAAGTAATGATGTCATTTGCGCCTATCAAAGTGACGTCATATATTACAGTGAATACAATGATCGCGTCACGTGAAGATGATCGTTAAGATAAACATTGGCTCTGTTATTTACAGCCACTTTATATAAATACAGCCTGCTTTGATTACGTGAAGGTCGTGTAATATCGCAATAAAGTATGATACAATACAACACTGATAAACTGTGTTAATTAACATGACTATGATTCATTTAGTTATTGTAGTGGCAATAAATAAAGCCTTTGATATATTAACATTTGGATGAAATATAAGTTTCTAAAGCTTACAAAACCAAACAATTCAAAAATTGACTTACAAGCTCTGTGTGCGCAAAGTGTGCGCAAACCCAAAAAAATCACATAAGAATTTAATGTAAATATTTTGTTACTTTTAATTATAACTAAAGGATAATTACAGTTGAATATGCCGGTTTGTTTCAATTATATATAATATAGATGACAATTACGTAATATATTCATTGTCTATATATGTCCTAATGACCAAAACAATATTGTGCTTAGGTCTGCCTGAACGATGAAAAGGAAAAAAGTTATTATAAAAGACTTGAGACACATATAACCCTGTTTTATACATTTGTAGGACTTGTCTGAGTACGAGCTCCTGTATATTTTATTACTTATTCCGTTTAGTAAACGATATTATTAAGTTAAGTAGTAGTAAGTAAATACTCTATTGAATAACCTGAACACCGTCGGTCCAGTGCTCAGTAACTGCCAATTCTCAACAGATAGTCGTGGGTTTATTTCCAATCAAGATTATTTTCTGGTAGACTTAGGCTAGTTGTACCTTATTTCAGTGTGAAGAAGTAAAGACTGCTGTTTTTTATATAATAGAAAAAAAATGACTAAATAAAAACAATATGACTAAATAAAAAGTATGTTGTATTGTACATTTGAGATTATAAAACAATGCTCGTTATATGAAAACAAAATAGAAAAATAACATATAAAAACCAAAATCAATCAAATTATATATATGTTTTACAAAAGAAAGGCCTTGCTTCAAAAGAATAAAAAACGAAGAAGTACACATTCAATTTATGGTAATGGAAACTTACAAGAGCGTAGCAACTCTCACACACCCACATTTACACGACATCAAACAAAGCTTTATAGTGTACATTATTTTTCATTCTTATTTTATTTTATAGAGAGGTTACAATGTCATTACTTACATTAATTGAAAAAAAGTCTCAATACAATAAAAACGGTATAAAAGCGTTGGCGGTGTGTGGTGTGTGGCATAATAACGCATGAGTACTACTTAAAAATGTTAAAACAATCTTATAATGAATTCCTGAACATTTTATTAAAAATTAATACAAATACTAAGAATACAAATATTTAGTATATTACTTTTTATGTTTAAAACAAATATGCAGAAAATATTAAATTTGTTTAAAAATAAAGTGCGTAATGTAGCTCCTATTTCATTATTGCTAAAGAGTGTTAGTTTTGGTTGAAGGTATAGCATATATATAAAGCAACAGCTATATGGATCACACATTCGTGTACTATATCATATGCATAAGGCTCATAATTACATTTTTTTCTTAACATTTTGTAAGTAATATATATATTTCATAATTTAACTGATATTTCCCAAGGAGGATTGGCGTCAGGCACGCGGCCGGCCATAAAACAAAGCCAAATCTTTAAAGCAGTATGGTAATACAAAGGGATGTAAAACTGAGATTTGGAAGTTGGAATGTTGATACGATGACTGGAAGAGGAAAAGAAATTGCGGATGGGTTGAAGAGATGACGAATATACGTAGCATTTTTACAGGAAATGAAATGAAAGGGATCAAAAGCGAGAGAGATTGGTGAGGGATACAAGTTTTATTATTGCGGGAATGATGGAAAAAAGAATGGTGTTGAAAAGGATGATAGGATGAAAGAGAAGTTTTGAGAAGATTTTGATTCTGTAATGATGGATGTTCCGGACAATGAGCAGATATATGTAGGGGATGATTTTAATGGGCATGTGGGATGTATGAATGATGGTTTTGAAAGAGTACATGGTGGTTGGGGTTTCGGTCACCGTAATGACGAGGCTGAGGCCTTGTTGAAGGCCGCGCTAGCCTTCGATTTGGCTATATCCAACCCTTGGTTCAAAAAGAGGGAAGAACACTTAATTACATACAAAAGTAGCCGCCATAAGACGCAGATTGATTATTTCTTAATAAGAAGAAATAAAATCCATTGCGTCAAAAACTGCAAGGTACTGCCGGGCGAAAGTGTAGTCTCACAGCATAGGCTCCTCATCAACACGTACTGCGTACAAATATTTTCAAGAAATGACCCCCACCTAAAATAAAATGGTATTTGTTAGAGAAGGAAGAATGTGCGAGTAAATTTAAAAAAAGAGTGACAGATAAAATTATAAATATGAGTAGTATAGAAGGTAAATCCTTGAACGATAGTTGGAACGAAATAGCGGGATGCATAAAAACTGTGGCAAAGGATATATTAGGTGAAACGAAAGGGAAAGGTGTGATAAATAAGGAAACGTGGTGGTGGAATGGAGATGTATAAAAGATTCTGAAAGAGAAGAAAGATACGTTTCAGCAATGGCAGGAAGTACCGGATGATAATGAAAGTATGAAAGAGGAGATGAAAATGTTATATAAAAGATGTAAGAAGAGAGCGAAAGTAGCTGTAGCCCTTGCTAGAGCTGAGGTACTAGAGGAGTTATATAGGTCGCTAGAGTTTCCTGCAGGTCAAAAGGAACTCTACCGGATAACAAAGCGTAGGGAGAAGAATGCTAGAGATGTCATACATGTAAAATGCACAAAAGATGATACTGGAAAGGTGTTGAGATGAGGATATAAAAAAGAGATGGAAAGTATATTTTGAAACATTGTGCCCATTTATAAAAATAAAGGTGATATACAAGACTGCAACAGTTATCGGGGTAAAAAGCTCATGTCACATACTATGAAAGTGTGGGAGAAAGTGATAGAAAAAGGATGCGAGACGAGAGTGATGTTTCGAAGAACCAGTTCAGTTTTACCTGGTCGGGGTACGACGGATGCTGTATTCGCTCTTCGTCAGTTGTGTGAGAAATATAGACGAGCCCACAAGAACTTGCACATGGTGTTCGTTGATCTCGAGAAGGCATACGACCGGGTTCCCCGTAATGTGATATGGGGGGCTTTGAAAGAGAAGGGTATACCTGGGAAGTATGTGGAGTTGGGTCGTGCAATGTACAGTCGATCTAGTACACAAGTCCGGTCGGTCGCTGGAGACACCGACATGTTCAATGTAGCAGTATAGCGGTTTGCATCAAGGGTCGACTCTGAGACCCTACCTCTTCTTGTTGATAATGGATGCTCTGACATTGGACATAAAGGAAGAGGCACCCTGGTGCATGCTATTTGCTGATGATATTGTTCTTGTCGGCGAGGATGTAATTGAGGTGCAGAGTAGACTGGTAAAATAGCAACAAAAGCTGGAGAGTGTCGGCCTGAAAGTGTACAGAGCACGTGTTCTGCGATTTCGGCGGTGTCTCCAGTTTTGTTCCTATTTTGTTCGACGGAGTACCGTTACCAGTCTGCTCGTAGTTTCGCTATCTTGGTTCTCTGATACAGAGCGATGGCAAAATTGACCGGGGACGTAAAATCAACACGGGTTGGATGAAATGGCGACAAGTCACTGGGACGACATGTGATGCCCGAATTCCCCTCAAACCAAAGGGGAGAATTTATAAAAACATCATTAGACCTGTCGTTATGTATGGATCTGAGTGCTGGGCGATGAATGTGATGGATGAAAAGCGTTTGCATGTGACGGAGATGCGAATGTTAAGATGGATGTGTGGGGTGACAAAAAGGGATAGAATAAGAAATGAGCATATTAGGGGAAGCTTAGGAGTAGCGCCAGTGACAAAAAAAATTAGAGGTAGCCGTCTGTCATGGTATGGGCATATTATGAGGAGGGATGAAAGGCACGTGACCAAAAGAGTGCTAGGTATGGTAGTGGAGGGATGGACAGGTTTAGGACGGCCGAAGAAAAGGTGGATGGATTGCGAGAAAGACGATATGGAGAAGAAGGGAGTGTGTACAGAGATGACGAGTAACAGAAGAAGAAGAAGAGTATGGAAGGAAAAAACATACTGTGCCGACCCCAAATGGGATAAGAGCAGGAAGATGATGATTAATTACACTGATAATATAAATGATGTCTCAATATATCGAGTAGGACATGACTAGAAACAAAAATGTGTCAGATTATTTCATGTGGAATCAATGTATTTACTGTCATAAAAATATTTATTCCTCCAGCGTAAACAATACAACATATTTTTATAAGTTAACGATATTTTAATGACAAAAGGTTCTGAAAATAATAATTACTCTAATCCTAATTAAATTGAAAATGAGTAATTGAAAGTCACACCTCAACGACTCTTTAGAGTTCGACAAACGTAACTACCTCACAACTGATTAACAAACGGAAATGTAACGTGTAAGTACCTATAGAAAGTTACCGGTGTTATACTTAAGCCTTGCTAACAGCCGTGCATTTTTAATTTAAATTCTGTTTCTTAAACCTGTTGCAGTGTAAACCGCACACTATATTTCAAAAAAAGAATACGTAAAGCCTATTTAGCAGTTTTTATTTAAACAATATATTACAATCTTTCAGTAAATTTAATACAAAGTAGAGTTCAATTTATGACTTTTAAGGAGAAAATAATAACATTTAACCGATTTATCAATATCAACATAAGTTCAGATACTTTCAACAAGTTGTTAATTTTAATGGTTTCATTTATCTTCCACGTTATGTATGAGCAGGTTAATATGTAACAGTAAGTGTAATATAATTATAAGTGACCGTTACACATCGAGTCATATAACTCGTCGAAATAAAAACGACAGAAACTTTGTTTTACGAGCGCCATTTCTCTACTAAATTACTGCAAATTAGCTTGACTTTACCGACATGAAATTATGATAAGTGTGAGAATTGTTTTTTCTCCGTAATAAAGCTTCAGAAAGGGGCATATTATATATATATATATATTTTTTAATTATGTTACAATTTTTTATGATGACTTTGCTTAATGATATATATAGTTATGGTTAAGGTTATATTTTACAGTATCCTTATTTTTAGGTAAGTATTGATACCAGGATGACTAATTCTAGGATTAGAAACTGGCCACAACGTAGGGTTCTGACCACTACAGAATCACGGTTGTCGGAACTTGTGAACGATGTAACAAAATTATCTCTCTTAACACTTTTTTGTTTAACCACCGTAAAAGTTTATCGAGTTAAATATTAGTGACCCCACGGAATTAAACGACAAATGTATTTGGAGTTTCATCATTTTAAAAATACACACAATTTTAAATCACCTGTTACCTTCGACCCACTTACTTAATGTTGAACTTACTTTAAAAATAATTGAATACAAGTTACAAATCTGGTAAATTAGAGTACATACAGCGCCATCTCTATATGTACTCTACATCGCGGTATCGAGTTGTTAATTACTGAGAGATATATAGTGTGCCTTCTTCAGTGAGATTATTGATGAAATGAATTTTGTATTTTTTGATGATCCGATGAACTTTGTAGTATTTTACCACGTTTTACTTAGCTCGTCTTCATCACGTCACGTCTGTCTGTTTGTGGCAATCAAATCTTGCAATTGAAATTTCACCCACTTTCCAGCTAGCTATAGAGCGCTGAAATTTTCAAGATCGCTCAGAAGTTGATGACAAAGCAATAAGCATAAAAAAAAATCTAAAAAGTAGAAAATAATTTAAAAAATTAAATATAATTACTTTTCATAATTATGGATTAGAATTTGATCGGAAGAGAAATTAAAGTTGACATTCTCGACGGATGTACTTGGAAGGAAGATTAGAGTAATGTTTATATGAGAGTAGAGATGTGTGTTGATACGCCCCACATTTTCAGTCTTCAGTTTAGTACAAGATTACGAGTGACACAAATTAAGGCAACAGCTGCAGGAGGGGTGATGGAGTGAGGCAGACGTGGAGCTCAGAGCTGCCATAGGGCAATATTATTTTCTTCTTTTGAGTGCATTTGTAAAACGTGGGTTTTAATTTTTTTTTTAATTATTTAATTATTTAAATAGATTATGTCGTCGTCGAGAGTACGTCGATAATATCCATATGTCTGTTAGAATTTATGAAATAATTGATAATTGAAGTAATTAAACTAATTTACTGTAAACTTTTAAATAAATATAAAAAACTATATAAATAAGTTTACGTACCAAAATATAATAACGAAACATAATACCTAGAAATAAGAATGTCTAGTATCATGCATATGCTTTTATAACACTAACAATAAACAAATCTCATAACTTGTATTAGTATTTGTTTTATTTTTGCCAAGAAATTTATAATAGAACTATCTACAAATATGTCGTAATATATGAATTCGTGAAAGATAATTACTAGTTATTTTAAGAATGAATGTTTCCACATGAAAATAGTATTCATATCACATAGACGAAACAAATCTACCAACTGCAGTAATTAATGTACTTCGGCATTAGTCACTAACGTCGCTTTGCAGGTGTCGATTTATTTACTTTTCTTTAAATAAGAAGGTAATCCTAGCAATAAAGCAAACTATATGGATTACACTTTATGCGAATTCTGCTACTTGTAACTCTCTAATAGTCATTATGTATCACAACGCTATATTATAAAAACTTTGTTAAGATAAATATATAAGCAAGTATTAGTAACCATATTATTGTTACTTATAATGTTATAGTAATAAAATGGTAACAATAACAACACACTTTTAGATATAAAAATAATAATGTCATTAATATATTTCGATTTTCAAGTTGTATTTTCGATTTAATTACTTTCGATATCACGTCCTGTATAATATTAAATGTATGAGCTAACGAACAATAAATGAAGTTTTTAATTGAATCTTACATTCTATGGGTAGAAACAACAAAATATTTGATAAAAAACCACATAGAGTATTTATATTATGTTACATTCTCGGTACCTTATTGCAGAGTAATATCCATCTTCTGAAAGCCAAATTATGGATCTTGTTTTAATAACAATATGACTCTTATCGAGATATTTTTTCATCGGGAGCCGTCCTACCTTAAAAAGATTTCCCGGAGGAATATCAAGTAAATAAAATACTTATCTTTATAACTAACTAAGAGAAAAGATGTACAGAATAAAGATTTAGCATTAAATTGAAAAAGGTAAGTCCCTTGCGAGTAGTCTATTGGCCAGTCCTAGATATGTAAGTATAACTTTTGTCTAAGATATAAGATAAACAGGTATAAAAAGGTATTTCTAAAAGGAACATCACCCTTAATTTTTTCCCTAATTGGGAATATAATAATACCCTTTAATAACATAATACAGATAAATTTTTGAAGATTTTTTCTCGATGCCCTTTTTTTAATTTGGTATATTTAAATGGAGGATATTTACTATATTTACTTTATTTACTATTTCATGTTAATTAATTGCAGGTTTAATTAATAAGTGCCGTAAAAGGGAAACTACAAAATGTAGAAAATATGTAATACAATTTTAATAATACATTTAAAACAGTTATAGAAAAGTGTATAATTTAAGTTGTGATGCGTTATACTTGGAGCAATATTTTAATATTACTCGTAATTTTGTTGTTTGAACGAGAATTTACATCTTTCCTTTATGAGAAAAGTTACAGCGCTAAGTAATGACGCTTTTATTTTTTCTATCGGAAATTAAAACTTATTGTTGGAGACACTTTCTACGTTGTTATGTTATTAAAATTCAAGTAAATCTTAGATATTTTAAACTAAAATTACAATTTACCTTAAGAATACAATTTCAAACAATTAAACGTTTGGTTTGTGTAATTTAGTTATAAATTAAAACATAGAAAATAATTTATTTTGTCCTAATAATATTAATAAGCAATTTAAATCTTTTTTGTTAGCCGCTTCTATTCAACAATTGACTAACTCGATTCATGCGCGTGTAATGTCCAATCACCAAAAAAATTATAAAACTATTAAATAATAAAATTTAACTTCTAGTCCTTCATCACTTTTCAAACTACTCTTAGCGTGATCTATATGCATCTTCATCTTATTATTATCATTGGTTATTGGAATTGTGTTTATCAAAACCCAGCAAATATCATTACATAGAATAACTTCCTTATTAAGCTCCTTCTACTTTCCTTTTATTATTAAACTGAGCGTAACCGAAGCTCTTAACCGTTTGGGAATCAATTTTATGTCGCCACATCACATTAAAACTATTCACTCGATCTTCATCAAAATCGGCATTTCTGTAGCTCTTGTTTCTTTTTTTTTTTATGTAAGAGGAGTGCAAACGAACTGACGGGTCACAGATGACTTGTGATCACCGCCGCCCATGAACTCTTACAACATCCGAGGATTTACAAGAGTGTTGCCGGTCTCGTAGGTAGGAGTAGACGCTTTTTTGAAGGTACCCATGTCGTACCGATCTGGAAATACCGCCGAAGGAAGTTCGTTCCACAAGCGAACTAACTAAGCGAACGATAATACTAAATATTAAAGAGAGGAATTTAAATAGTTTTCACCAGAATACTAAGTCAGTTTTAAAAGATAATTCGTTTTCCCGCTCATTGTGAACACAGACACCGTACTGACATAACCTCATTAACGTGCTTCATCCAGTTTAAAAGAATTAAATTATTTTATACTACTTCGGTATTTTAAAACTGCAGTTTTTATTAGTAAAATTAAAATTTTAAATTTCCGGTAACGACGGATTATTAAATTAAATTTGTGTTTTTATTTATTGTCAGAAATTAAAATAAAACTAGGATCCGCCCATCGTGCGTGGCGGGAATTGAGCTGAGCTGAGGAACATCCATTAGAAAAGAATAAAAGGAAATAAATATTTAATAACAATAATAAACAATTAATTGAAAAAGTTTGTCGGCATGAAAGACTATGAGCGACACAATCACGGGTCTCTTCATTTTTTCTTTATAATTTTTGATTTAATCAAGCAATTATCATTCTGTTTTTTTCTGTAGATGCTTATTTATTAGTTCTACATTCGCGCCAAATTTGACTAAAATTGCTCCAGTACTTTCATGTGATGAAGCGACTCAGCTCATTTTGAGGAAGACGATCTGCAATCGGGCGCGGGAACGGTTAAGCTTAAGTCTATGGGGATTCAGTTTTTCGACCATAACTTTTGATCAAATCAAGATTTTATTAATCAGTTTTTTTCTGTAGAAGCCCGTCAACAATATAAGCGCGCGCTCTTGCGCTCTAGTACTGTTCTCATCTCTGGTCCGGATCACCCCAATATCAGCTTCTACCATTTGACCGCGTACAACGGAGAGCCGTTTGGATTGTCGGGGACCCAGTGCTCTGCGAACGGCTGGACTCTTTGGGATTGCGTAGAGACGTGGCTTCTTTGTGCGTCTTCTACCGCATTTACAACGGGGAGTGTTCCGAAGAACTATTCGATCTGATGCCTACCGCCGAATTTCACTACCGCACAGCTCGCAATCGCCTCCTTTATCATCCATACCACCTGAACGCGTGGCGATCTTCAACTGTGCGGTTTTCAAGGACTTTTTTCCCACGTACCACTCAAATGTGGAACGAACTTCCTTCGGCGGTATTTCCAGATCGATACGACATGGGTACCTTAAAAAAAGGCATATATTCCTTTCTCCAAGGCCGGCAACGCTCTTGTGAATCCTCGGATGTTGCAAGAGTTCATGGGCGGCGACCCGCAAGCTCGTTTGCCCTCCTCTAACATAAAAAAAAAAGTGATTGCTCAGAAGTCATTAGTACCTACAGTTAAGCCGTTAAGACAGCGCACAATTAAACTATTAATTTTGACGCCACGACGATAACATATACGTGAAGTACGAATTCTGCTCGTAAATATTAGTAGAATTGTTTTATTGCCTTTTTTCACATATCTGAATTTGTTTAAGTTACTCAATATATTACATAAATATTAAATTGTTTTAAAACTAAGTTTTGAGCAAACATCAATTAAGTATAAAAATAATAATTACAGTTACTGTGCTTATTTCGACTATAGTACCATAAACTTCAAAATTTTAAACATAAATACAAAATATAAGACTATGTCAGAACTTTTAGTAAACTTACAGTAGTAGGATCTTATTTGAATACTTACAATGGTTGGACGTCGAATACCCTCTACAGTGTCTCAACTTTGATATGTTTATTTTTTAATTATTTTTGTTTGCAATTTTCTCAGTTTGTATATTGGTTGTAATTGGTTTCTTAATATTTGTCTTATACCATGTACATTTATGTTTTTTATTACGGAAAAGTCTATCGTTCCTACATTAAAGTAGAATTGTACAATTAAAATAAAATTGTGTGAGATGTTTGATATAGTACGTTATAAGTGATGTTTATAATTGAGTAGAACTCGTAGTTTACAATATAATAGATATATATAGAGGGACATACTAAAAGTTTTATGACACAAGGACTCTTTATCAATATGATAGTTATTATATCATAGTATAGTAGCAAAATCAAATATTTAGTTCTATGCAATGTTTTCATCCGTCACCTTTTAATTAGGTCAAGAAAAATATCTGACCAACGTTTTATATTCATTTTGAAATATTTTTCCTAAAAAGTTTTTGCACAAAGCAGTGTTTATTTATCTTACTTTTTGTTATATGTTGAACACGCTTCATATTTCTATGTGTAAATCTTATCGGTAATATGATAATCTAAATATATATTACTTCTTTTAAATAAAATATATAAAAATATCATCAACGCATAAAAATATAAATTTTAAAACATGTTTTTTCTGTAGTATTAGTTTTGTCTAATGGAGACCATTATTTTAATTAAATTAAAGAAAGTGATAAAAAATATAAATTATTTATTTATTTATTTAGCATTTCTGTACACACATAATTTATAAAAACAGAGTTAATTAAAAGATTCGTGCAAAATCACTGATTATTTCCAAATGAAATCTCTTCCAGCAGAGCTGTGAAAAAAAGTAGAAAATGAGAGGCAGTGCGCATCGCATACAAAAGATTTGAAAATCAGATAAACATATAAAATTACATATAAGAAATAAAGACATACAAAGTATAATAATATATATAACAATAATAAATAAAGCTTAGAATAAATAAACATTGGTATACAAATATATAAACATTGAATATATTTACTATAACTATCTATATGGAAAGATAGCGTTCGATGACTCGTTTCTTAAAACTTGTGACAAATTTAGAATTCCGTATATTGAAAGGAATTGAGTTTCATAACATCACTGCTTGAATCGTAGAAGAGTGAGTATAATTTTTTCTTTTATGTGTAGGAAATTTGAGGTTCGTTCTAAGATCTACACGGAGTTTCGGAATTGTGTACAAAAGAGAAGCGATCGCGCAAATAACGTGGAAAGTTGCGTTATAGAGGATATTGTAAAGAAGATGCGAGTATGCGAGTATTTCTGCGAAAGCGAATTGGGAGCTATTTAAGCTTTTTACGTAAGTTGGAAACATGGTCGAACTCTTTCAATCCAAAAATAAATCTAATGGAGAGATTTTGTAAACGTTCAAGTTTATTAATAACCTCCTCTGTGGTATCCAAATAGCAGGAATCGAGTAGTTAATAATGGGCTGAATGAGAGTTTAAGTAAGGGATATCTTAGTTTTCATAGGAAGGAAGTTTTGAAGACACTTCAATGAATAAAATGCATAGTGCACCTCGCGGCTCACCTCATTAATTTGGGTATTCTAAGATAAGAAAGAATCCAGAAAGATGCCTATGTTTTAACAGAATTGGAGAAATTGATCACAGTATCGTTAAGAAATAAGGGAGCAAGAGTAGGTAAGGAATTCAGTTGATGTCGAGTACATCAAAGCAATGCTTGAGATTTAACCGGATTCAGGAGCAATCCGTAAGGCCTAGACCAATAATTAATCTGTTTAAGGTCTAAATTAATTGCAGCTATAGCCTGATTAACATCAGCAATATTAAAATGACGATATAACTGCAAGTCGTCAGCATATAGGTGGAAACTAGAAGAAATGACTTTAATGACAGAGTTGATAAAAATGGAAAAAAGTAGCGGAGAAAGGATACCACCTTGAGGCACACCAGCCGTGAGATAAGCCCATTTGGAGAAGGATGAGTCAAGACGAACACACTGTCTGCGACATCGAAGATAGGAATTAAACCAAGCAATAGTAGAAGAGGTCATGTTCATTGATCGCAAAACACCCAGGAGAACGTCGAAATCAACAGAGTTAAAAGCGCGACTGAAATTTAATAATATTAAAATAGTAGCCCATCGTACGTCTTCCGTTACTTTTAAAAGAGCAGTTCCTGTACTATGTCCAGGACGGAAGGCAGACTGATAAGGAGAGAGAAGAGAAGAAAACGTATGAAGATGTATGATTATGTACAATGGTTTCGAGAACTTTAGAGAGAAATGGTAATATAGAAATCGGTCGAAAATAAGAAACACAAGTTGGGTTAGAAACTTTAGGCAGAGGAATGACATACGCCAATTTCCAAGCTGAAGGAAAGGTAGATGAAAAAGAAAATAATTAAAAATGTGCGTCAAAACTGGAAGGTAATGGGAGAAAAGAGGTGATCATTTTTAAGCACAAGTTATCATTACCCATAGCATTAGATAAAATAGAGAGTTTGGCGGTTTTAACATCCTAAATGAAATAGAGAAGAATTCCGCATTGGCAAGGCAGACAAATTCCGTAGAGTTTCAGCTTTCTCGCTTAATGTTGATACCACTGGAAGAGAGAAATGATCATTGAGAGCATCTAAATCTACAACTCTTCAATCATTGATTGGCGTTTTACCAATACCAATAGATTTAGGAAATCTCCATGTCTTACTGGATTTACTGTTAGAGAGTGATTCATGGTAATAACGTTTTTCAGCATCTCTACACATACGGTTGCAGCGGTTTCGTAATAACTTAAAAATCGATAAATTATATTCGGAAGGAGATTGTTGATATTTTCTTTTTGCTCTGACTTTTTGTAAAATCAAGTCTTTTATTTGTTTTGAAAGCCATGACGCAGGAATCTGTTTTATTTTAACACGTTTTATAGGAACATGGCAATCATAAAATTTAATAATAAGTGAGTTGAATGAATTAACTTTTGAGTCAACGCAAGAAGCTTTACAAATAATACTCCAATCAATCAATAGCCTCCCGTTGTAATGAGACCCAGTCTATACTCTTAAAACTCCAAAGATCCCGAAAGAGTGATGCACTCTTCGGTGGTCGAATATGATATGATAGATAAATTAACTCGTGATAAGAGAAGAATGCACTATATTGGCCATGTGTAAGAACATGAGATGGTGACGATACAATTAAAAAATCTAAAAGTGAAGGGTTGCAGTTGGGAAAATGATGAATGGCCGAGGTGGGAAGAATATTAGGGTTCAATTTTATGAGAGCGAGAATTATTTTTAAGCATGCATGTAATGAAATCGCCCATAATGATGATATGATCATAATTCGGACTCAAATCATTTAAGATTTGTTCTAGAGATTGAAAGTAATTGATAGTAAGATTCGGACCGTAAAAAACCGATCGTAAATTGGAGAGAAGGGAGGGAAGACTTAACGAAAGACTTAAAAATTAAAAATGTGTCAAGATGATCACTGCTAACAGATGCCAGAAGATCCGAATAATGTGCAGGAATACTCTGAACATTGATATGAGCCACGTTAAGATTGTGAGGATATTTCATTGATAGAGATGAACCAAAATCTTGGAGCGACTGAAAATCAGATGTCGCGTTATCTGCGCTAACATAACTACTAGCATGAGACGAGCATGAGAAAAAACTGTTATTTATGTCTAGAATGTTATCCATATTTTATTAATGATAAGAAAAAAAAATAATATTAATAGAATATATATAAATTAAAAATGAGTATTTATGTAATTAAGCGATATATAACAATAAATGTAAATATGTATGTTATTAAAACAAGATAATAATAATTTTCATTATTAAAATAATAATAAATCAAAAGACAATACACAAATTTATAATAATCTAATGTAACAACAACTGCCAACCTTGCCAATCACTGGCGTAATGGAAAGAACTTCAAAACAATTTCTAATAAAGATAAATAAAAAAAATCTATATTAACTAAAATAAAATCGAAAGTAAATTCAAAACACTTACTACTATACATAAAATAAAAAAAAAAAGTAACAATTATAATAATTTAATAACTAAAAATAATACTAGTTACAATATTAGCTGTTAAAATATAATAAAAAAAATATATTATAAAAAAAATACTAAAACGCAATAAATATAAATGCCCGTATTAAATTACATAAGCAAATTAAATAATTAATTATGAAATCAGTATAAACTGTGTGTGTGTGTGTGTGTGTGCAATGACCAAATGCTGTATTACATAACTGTAGGGTACAAAATGGTAATGTCCTTTGAGGAGTATTAGTACTATTTAATACTAATAATAGTAGTAGTATAGTACTATTTAAATTCATAGCAAATAATGTTGACACAACTTCGATGCAATTAAATTTTCAGCAAATTTCCAATATGAAGAAGAAGACCACACAGATATAAAATAAATTGGCAAATATTTTCTTATTGAAACAATATTCATAAATATATTCAATTCAATAATGAAAATAATATCTATTTGTTGTTGTTTTTTTGTTTTAAAGAAAACTGTTTATAATCTGTTAATTTTAAAACTCCGCACAGAAAGTCTTGATACTTTTCTGTCAGAAATATATTATATTATGTAATTATGTAGTATCTTAAAAAATTGCAATACTTGGGTAGCAATTTTATTTTACGAGCCTTAATCCACGTGTAAATTTAATCCGAAAAAAGGCAAGTATAAAATATTTAAGGTACTTTTATCCATAAAAGAGCGGAGGATAAATGTGAATTTTATGAGATATTGCTCATTATCATAACTTTTTGGGTAAAATTTAACAACCATGCAATGAAAAACATAAAGGAATGACATTGCATAATATTTTATGTAATTAAATTGATGGCTTACTCCTTAGAATCTTATGTTTATATTATAACGATCTAACCCTTTTACTAGATTTTATGACTAATATATGATGTTTAGAAATATGTTATCAATAAGATGTATAACATATGACAATGAATATAAAAAAAAACTACTAAATTAATTCCGTCTCAAAGGGTTGAATTAAGGAGGCTCTTCATTTACTTTAATTACACTGGCTCTTATATAACTTGTAACTTCTCATTATTTGTATAAGACTATTAACGGTAGTACATTATAAGAAATACATAAACTCTTTTTACAATTTATATAAACAGAAATGCTCAAATGCTTAAATAGTACGTTATATTATTATATATAAGTATTACTGAAGTCAAATACATGTACAAAATAAAAAGAACAATAAACAAAAACTTTCTACAGTTTTTTCTACAAGTGTTTGATACACAGATAAAAATAAAAGAAGTCTATAAAATGGTCACACAGGTAGCAATAACTCTACTTATTAATTACATCCCATTTGATACACAAAATATACTGTGTTCATTTTAAATCTAAATCATACACGTTAAATTTCGATTACAAAAGTTAAGAAGAAACCGACAGTCACTCGATATATCGAGAAGCAGTATTCTGATACATGACGAGGCATTGGAAGGAGTATTCTCGAAGAGCTACGGCAGGAGGAGATATGGCCAATGGGTTCTTTTTATGATAAACGCGCAAACTTGTATCTTTTGGGGATTAAACTTTTTTTGGAAGAGGAGGGCAAAACGAGCTGGCGGGTCACAGATGATTTGTGATCACCGTCGCCCATGAAATTCTAGCAACATCCGAGGATTTACAGGAGCGTTGCCGACCTAGAAGGTGGAAGTAAACGCCTTTTTTGAAGGTCGGACCTTCGGATTCGGATTATCGGACCGGTTTGGAAATACCGCCGAAGGGAGTTCATTCCACATTCGAGTGGTAGGTGGAAAAAATGTACTTGAGAACCGTACAGTGGAGGATCGCCACGCATCCAGGTGGTACGGATGGTATTGGAGGCGATAACGCGCTGTGCGGTGATGAAATTCGGCGGTAGGCATCAGATTGAATAGCTCGTCGGAACACTCCTCGTGGTAAATGCGGTAGAAGACGCACAGAGATGCAACGTCTCTACGCAATGCCAAGGAGTCCAGCCGTTCACAGAGCACCGAGTTACCGACAGTCCGAACGGCTCTCCGTTGTACGTGGTCAAATGGTAGAAACTGATATTGGGGTGATCCGGACCAGAGATGAGAAAGTACTCCATGTGTGGCCGGACTTGCGCTTTGTAGAGCGCAAGTCTTTGGCCAGGATTGAAATACTGCCTCGCTCTATGGATCACGCCCACTTGCTCTCCAGATGACCACAAAACTGACAGTCGCTCGAAATCTCGAGACCCAGTATTCTGATACTTGGCGAGGCAATGAGGGGAGTACTCTCGAAGAGCGTCGATACGACAAATGGGGATTTCTTAGTGGTAAATGCGCAAACCTGTGTCTTCTGGGGATTGAACTTAACGTGGTTCAGTTCACCCCGCTCAGAGACCATCCCCAGTGATGTCATCCGCATAACAATGTATGATGGAAATATCTAACATTGATGTCCAGAAAGAACAGAGTTGTTGATAGCACGCAGCCTTGAGGTACAGCAGCGTTTACGACTTCGCCCAGTGAGAAAGATAGTGATTACCTTCTAATATTTTATTTCTTAATTTTTATGGAAAAATCAAATTGTTGTTGTCATGTAAATTACCATCACAACAACAAATGACACCAAAATTGGATATTATTTTATTATGATTGTTGAACAACGTAATAAAAGCCAAATACTACTGCGGAGTGCTGATATGGTCTGACATTATTCAAAAAACGATTTTACTCTGTTCATTTCATTTGTATATTTCCCATAAATAGATATAATAATTACTAAATCGATTTTAAATATTCTTTTTCACTTGATATAAGTTACACTATTATCTTGATCATTGGAAATTACGTTTCCTATTATTATATAAATTAACTTGCTCAATTCGGTGACATACGAGTACATTGGTATTGTTTCCTCATTTTGTCCCAAAAATTGATTAGTCTTTCAACCTTTAAAAACCCGGTTCTGAAGCGTTTTGTTCCGACCTCGTGCACTAATTATATATTAACAAGCTTTTATGTTTATTTGCTTATTATCTGTTATATATGGACCAGTAGACATTTAAAAAATTTTATTATATTTTGTCATATCCCTTCACATTTTATTTATTTATTTATCTTCACGCCATATCCCTTGCGGGGTAGCCAGAGACGACGGAGCGTCAAACGCTACGATCCCTGCATGCCTCTTTCGCCTCGGCCACAGACATTAATCTCTTTTTACATGCCCTCCTGAAATACTTATAAAAAATCAGTCACTAAAATCACATCAGAGAGACACGTTTGGGAGTTTGGTCAAAGATGACCAGAGTTGTAATTTGTTTGTACTAAAAATATTCACGAAACCGGATTGAAGGAAAATATGTATTATAGATATTTAATAACAATACTTACAGATATTTATAAATGTACTTGGTTCAATAGTAAATATCTTAATGATCTTAAGATTGTTTAAGTTTTAATAGCGTTGTACTAATATGGTAGACCTGAAAAATGAATGTTTCATGGCGCAAAGCTTTGGACATTCAGTTACAAAAAAATATATATAAAAAAAAAATTCAAAACCAATCTTTCTCTTGGAAAATGCCTTACAATATTTTGCTTTAAAATTATTTTGCAATAATTAAAATGGAAAAATATTTTGTCAACTTATATATGGATTTTTTAAATGTTCTCGTTTCAAATTACAAAATATTCATAATTAAACCAGAAGCTGGGTTAATTTAAACTGTCGATTTAAAAACTAGAACATTACCAGTTGTTATTTATATCCAACTCGTAAAAATAAAATTAAACTTAAAAAATAGAGAGATAACAGCGCTTGATGATTAACTTACGAAATATATTAAGGAGGTTGTTACGTTAAAATTTAATATACATAAAACTTATTTAAACTGTTATTTTATTTTTTATAAAAAATACTTGTATACATATTTACTTATATACATATATATATATATATATAGATATATCTATATTATATTTGTGTATATATATATCTACCTTACTCGAGTATTCAACTATATTAGTCGTTTGTGATAACTTTTGAATAATAACGTAGAGTAGAATTGAATAGTAATATGATATGCTAGTTAGTTGAAAGCTAACACTGCGAGTTCATTACAATTGAAACAGCAATAAAACATACCGCTTCAGCAGATATGATGTAAACACTTTGTGATTTATGCATACTATTGATTCTCCGTCCAATATTAACAGATAGTACTTTGCTTACTATTTATTATATTTTTGATATTTATCTTTTATGTTATATATATATATATATATTTGATATATATCTTATGTTTTATTATTATATAGTCTGTAATAATTATAGAATATTTAAGTTAATTTTACTATCAATGTAAAATTTTATAATTATTATCGTCATATAATAAAAAAGCTTGAACTTTAGTTTCTTATTGTAATAAAGTGACTTTCATAAGAAGATTGGAAAAAATATTAAAAGTTATAAAAGTTGACCGATGGATATAAATAGTTTACGATTTTTTCATCGGAAAATGTTCTTACACTATCAATACATTAGTATATGTAACAATAACGATTAAATATAACACGTTAACTCTTGTTATGAATGAATCCCATTTCTACGTACGGGTCGTACAATTCTCTCTACACATATATATGTTAGCGTATTATATAAACATAACAATCCAATGAATATATCATGAATTAATTTGGTCTAATATATATACCATTTCAACTTGTTTGATATCAGATTTAAATATTAATTCTCATCTTAAATATTATTTAATTTAACTATCAACATCCCAAAGATTTTTCTATATAAAGATGAGAAAATATTGAGAAACCCTACAGAGAGAACTTCTTAGAATTGACTTCGTGTTCCGTTGTCATGTACACACACATATGTGTGTGTGTGTATATGTGTGTATGTTCCATGAGCGTGAGTTGATTAATCTTCTAGACCAAATCTGAAAAGAAATAATAGCTATGTTAGTGTATTACAACTACATTTGTAAAAAAATCAAAATAACATTATAAAGATAAGCCATAACAATATTTAAATACCCAGGTAATATTTTAATATAATAAAATATTTCGACACTCTTATATAAAATGTTAAACATTTGTTACTAAAATATTTAATCACAACTTTTAAATATAGAATTTCGCAATTCCGCATATATATATATACAATATGTCTTTAACACTTTCTCATAATTCAAAACTTCAATACATTTGAAAGTTGCAAAGGTAAATGCAAATACTCTGATCGCTGTCTCTGCGATGACCCTTGAAAGATGTAAATACGAAAGAGATTGGAAGTGAGTCGTATATCATATATTGGAATATTTCACAACGGTTTGGGTTTGGCTTGACTATTAAAAATATACAATATAGTTTACATAAAATAAAAAAATAATAATTTGAAAGTATGAAGTAAATGAAGTATAAATTATGGTTTAAGGCTTATAAAGAAAATTGTAAACTAGGATTTACGAAACAGATTACAATTCTTCATCTTTTTCTTTGTAACACATAATTGCATTATGTATTATGTATGTAATTATGTATTTATTAAAGTAATTCTTGTGCCTGAATACACAGGCAAAAATCTCAAAAAAAAAAGAAATCAAAATAATAATTATACAACAAATTAAAAATGGCATGGACTACAAGTCTATGGTAAGTTTACATAAACTTTTTTATTTGAAAAAAAAAAAAAAAAAAAAAAAAAAAAAAAAAGAAAAACAACACATAATTACAATGTACTTACAATCTTTCTCTTTTCTCATATTCGAAGATGTTTAATTTACATTAAAAATGAAAATAATTGAAGCAAGATATACATTTTAAATTTGTTGAGTTAAGAATCAGTCCTGAATTGCTACACTTAATCTCGTAATTACAATAAAGTAAACGTAAACGTATAATTACGAATTAAAGATAAGATTGCGAGTATGTATTACGCTGAGGTGCTATAAGGATGATGAGAAAAAATGCTTTTTAACAGGCCGTGTGACCTAACTTTAAGTCACCTCAAAAACCTTTTCAGCTGTTGTCATTACGAGTGTAATTTATTTAAAGACGAAGACGACGAATATCTTGATAAATAATGATAGTAAAAAAACATTACTTTGATGATGGAACTAATCCATTCTACTTCAAAGTTAATTTAATATACTGCTGTTTTAGTCAGTCGCTCAGAGAAACACAATATAAATTAAAGATTCTTTGGTTAAATAATGCCTATAACAATTCGTTACTCGACAACCACGGCAAAAAATATTATAAAAGGAAAAAGTAGCGATCGAAACATCGCATCAAGAAAAAGTATAAAGTCCAACAGAATATTTCATTATTAGGACAAAAGTATCTGGATTAACAATTCTATTGAGTTTCTTGAAGTAAATTGCGTTTTATAAAAGTAGTATTCTAATATTTATGGAGATTAATATTTATGAAGGCAAATGAATAATTATAGTAATTGTCGTTATTTGGTGGTCAACATTAGCAACGTAGCACTGAAGCGTGATTAAAATAAAAGTCAATTTAACAGTTAATAAATTCGAACATCTTACAATTTTACGTTTGTCGTTCTAGCGAGAGACTGATATAACCTCACTTTAACTTTCATTATAAAATGTTTACGTTAGTTTCGTTGTTTATAAATAAATTATTTAGCGCCATGAATAAAACATCTTTGTTAATCAGATAAAAATATTGTCAGAGATAAGTTGTTTAAAAAGTTATGATAAAATGAGTTTAATATGTCACTGGTTTCGGTATTTACTTGCTGTATTGTTATAATAAATATATATATTATTAAAACTAAATAACCGAAATAGAATGAACGAAAACCAAATTTTTACCCTGTATAAAGACGGACTTATAACTAAGTAAGTACGCTTGAAATTTTGTTGCATACAGACCAACTCTATTACAATTAAAGACAAGTGTTCAAAAATAGATTTGATAGTTTTCACAACAGTTTAGTTAAATGTAAGAAAAACCCGCATTGCAACGAATCAATGTAATGTAACTATATAATAATAATAGACGTGTAATGAAATAACATTTTATTTAATATATTAAAATAATTTAAAGTGTCACGTAAGTCGTCGAAGTACAGAAGAGTACAAATACCCAGCGATGGAATATATGATGTTGTATTTCTTGAGCACACAGACTGATTGAAAAGAAGCACATTTATAAAACTCTGCTCCTTTACATAACATTTTATACATACTTACGACATGATCGCATGCACTTTGAGTCTCAAGAAGTATTTAATTTGTTTGATGTTAAGAATATATCGTAGATAAGCAGTATAAAAAAAAATAAATATTTACAACTAGTACTTTATTCGTAAAAAAATACCTAAACTTTAGAGATGAATTTTTAATTTTATAACTTTATTTTATTTTGTTTTTTTAATAAACTTATCATATTCTTATAATTTAAATAAGGTTCAACTAGTAATAATAATCTACCTCCAGGTACCGTAGGCAGATAATACCAGGGCATACTTTTATATTGTAATATTAATATTTTTTTCTTCTTCATTTAGAAATGATTCCTTCCTTTTCACTCGACATTCTTTATTGGTTTTCTAAATCTAGAGGTAATAGGGAAATCATAAAAAAAACATATAATTTGAATACAACAAAAGTTGTATTTTTTATGTTACTAATCAAATATATTTATTATCCAACTTTACTTATTTTATGTGAAAGTTGCATTATGTTGACTTCAATGTTAATAAATACACATCAATTGTGATACGATTTTTACAAGAAAATATGTTGTTACATTTTAAGACAATGTATGTACTGAAATAAAATGAGTTGTTTTTACAGCAATTAGTTTACTTACTTTTTCAAAATATACTGGTAATCGGTAGGTCCAAATTTCAGAGAGATCCTAATATATTTATTTCTAACATATATTGTAATTCTCTACCTCCCGATATTTCGACATGATTGTAGGCGCTACAATCAAGGGCAGGGCGAGCCAGCAAGCGAAGGCATAGATAAACACTGTTAACATAAGAGTTTCATTAAGTCAACCTTGATAGTCAGTTTAAAAAGATTTTTTTCTAAACATATTTATAGCTAATTTACAATTGGTTAAACAGCAGTGATATTTTTAATTTAAGATGAAATCCCTCGGGAACAAGCGTAAAGTTAATTTATGTAACATTTAATCAACCCGGTTAACCGCACGTTGTAAAATATAATTAACTTTACGATTGTAAAAGAATTTCCAATTTTAATTATATATATATATATATATATATATATATATATATATTATAATAGTGTTCGTTTCTTTTCCTCCCTTATAAGTAACAGTTTTGGTTTAACCCGTGAACGCTGGTATACCCCAAAGCTGCGTGCTATCCCCAACTCTGTTCCTCTTCCATTATCAATGATTTGTTGGACATTCCTAACACACATTGTTATGCGGATGATAGTACTGGGGATGCGGTATTTTGAAATAATTTTGTGTTAATTATACTCTAACATACATAAAGTTCGATCAATCGTAAATATAAATATATCTTGTTAATGGTATTAAGCTATAATCGAGTTATAACACACACGTCTAAACAAATGATCTGGTACAAAACGTTGATCAACAGCAGATCACTAATAACAACAGCTGTGTTTAAAGAGGTTTGATTTATTAATAAAACGAACAGAAAAAAAAACATTACATAATAAAATAAATCCTCATTTAAATATTTTTCCTTTTAAATAAAATAATATATAAATGTACACATTGTTTTCCTTAAAAGGAGAAACATGTATTGAATGTATTAATATTTTCCATGATGGATGATTGTCAATTAACTTTAAAAGACGCTCCAAAAGCGTTAAATGATATATTTATATTTGTTTATTATTTTCACAATAAGGTACAATCAATCACACAATCAATGAATGCGATAATGACTTCTGACTTCATCGACGCGAATTGCGAATTGTAAAAGTACAAAGAATTTTTTAGCTTTTGAAGGCTAATATTGTATGACTTGTAAATATTAAGGAGAGCCTCAGAGTATTTACTATTTTACGTTTTATTATATAATACTTATATAATTACTTTAAAAAGTTTTTACTCTATTTTCAATTCTCCGAAATAACGACATTTTATAAAGAAATAGTCTTTTAGTTCTAGTTTTATGAAGGCTTAATATTATAGCAGCTAAATAGTAGTTGTAGTTGTAAATACTAAATTTATTTATTAACTTTATACTGATTTAGTAACTTTTTTTACAAATATAGGTAAAAAGTAATGAGCGTTATTGTTTGCGAGCTGGTGCAATGTGTGATGTCATTAAATCCCTAGAGATCTCACGACAGATTCTGAATTTATTTTTCAAAGACGTTAGGAGATGGAAGCGTTTTGCATTCGCTTCGAAATGGTGTCAAAAGCTTTACCGCATGATTGAAAAGCTCTTCATATGGTAAAAGTATCTATCTATCTTAAACGTATTAAAGTATTTATTATGTATATACATATATAAAATTTATTCATACTTAAGCCTACATGTACGAAACTTCTTCGTGATGATTTTTTACATTATACTTTTATACTTTTTACTTTAAAATCAATCTTTATTTTTAAGACTTTTTTTCTATTAACCATATTTTGTTTACATTTTCTTTGACTTTGACACCACAGGAGGTAAAGGCCGTATTTGTCCTTGATTTAAAAAAACAATGAAAATAATAATTAAAACAACTAGATAAGAATTTTTAAGAGGTTAATAGGTTTAAAGAACTATATTCTCATAAAAACATTAAGTTTATTTAATTAGAATTAAATTTAATAAGTTTTCTAAAAAAAATATAACAATAATTTATCTCTGGAGCGGCGATTCAAACATTTGTAAACATTATAACAACTTTATAAACTTAGTTAACAACCTTGATTAGATTATTTATATATATTACTTTAATTTCGCTTTAAATACGCTCATGCTCTTCTCACTTTTAACATCATTCCGTAAGTTATTATATAGTTGCACTCCCTGAAACAGTATCGTTTTCTTGCCATACTTAGCGCGCACACCAGTTAGCATAAGTTCCCATACTTCTTTTAAATATTCAATTTTTGATTTAACTAAGCTGTTATATATTATCATACGTATTTTCTTGGGAATGCAGTTTGAGACCTTTCTTAATGCACAAAGTATAGGTACTAATTTGTTTCTAACGTGTTCTATGTGATCTTTCCGTAAGTTTATCAGTCACTCAGTCAATCAGTTTATCGTCCATCCACAAACCTAGGTATTTCTCTTTTGTTGAGCGTTGTATGATTTTATCGTTAACTGTAAGGGGTCTAATATCTGGAATACGTTTATTCTTAGCACAGAAAATCATATAGGATGTTTTACTTGCATTTATAGTTAGAAGGTTGTAATGTAGCCACTCACTCAACATATCAAGATCTTTTTGAGCTTTACTTAATAGGTTTTTTATTTAAAATGTAAGTACTCTATTAGTAGGTTATATAAAATTATACAATACGTGTATAAGCATTATTTATATATAAATTATATAAAATAATCACAACCGCTGCATGTAATATAATTATAATAAATAAATCGGTCTTATTTACATAAACATACGTGAGCAACACGGCACATTCATTTCAATTAGTGTTACATTTACAATGAGGAGACAGGTCTCGATAGATATAATAATAATAATAATAATAATAATAACAGACAGAAATATGTATTTAGGGATGTCCCTAACTACAGAGTTTACTCATAAGTTATTGCTTAATATACCATATACGATAGATACATGACAAACATGACTGTTGATGTCTGTTTTTGCAATGAAACGAAACGTCTTGAAAATCTCTGTTTTATGAAAGTTCGATTCTTTAAAGTTAATTTAATTAGAAGTTATCCTAATTCAGCTAATTAATTAGTAGCTGAGGCTAGAAGCACTGTAAGAGTATATTATTTAGAATGATATCTGTATCTCCACAGATGAGAATGTATCTACGAGGGGTTTTGTGTTCAATAGAATAGAAGTTTTGGATCGTTGTACACATTCAAGTTCCATAGTTCACTAAATTATATTAGTAATAATTATTCCATATTTTTAAGACACTCACATATTAATTTCATAGTAATTTAAAAACAACCCTGAAGGCGAACACAGAATAGTAAAAGAAAAACCGTTTATGTAATTTTCAATTTTTATCTGAAATCTTTATCACACATACATATATATATGAAGGCAGTTGTAAATCTCTCAATTTTAAAATTCATAAAGTTCATAATTCAGTGATCAACAGTACAGACAGGTTTCGGCTATAATGGAAAATTTAATATTTTTGACATTGAACGTATTTTTTTACACATTTACAAAAGACTGAGCTTCCACCGAGATTTGAACTCGTGTTGCTGGGTTCAGAGTCCAGAGTGCTAACCATTACACCATGCAACCATAGGACTTTCACTCCAATTAGGTAGATGACTAGCTGAAGACTCATAGTGTTCAATGCACCGTATGGTGTGGAAGCAGGTTACACAACGTTAGTTACATTAGAATTACAAAGTTGACGGAAATGTTTATTAGTTGCTTTTTAATAAGAAAAAATTAATAAATGTCAACCTAATAATGTTCACTTTCAAGGACTTATTACTAACCTCGAACATTTATTTGAAGCTTTATAGTGTTATGTAACGTTGTGTAAAATATCAGAACCTTTGTCTTATCTGCATTCAGGTTTGGACCATTATTTTCACACCCATCTTTCAGAATGGTGACCAATGCCTGCAAATCGCATTCTGATGATGCAATGAGCACTGCATCATCGGCATACAGCAAGCTATTGACCTTAAGGTCACCTACTTTCACTCCCATGTCACTGTCTTTCACGCCTTGGAGACAACTATCCAAATACAAATTGAACAACCAAGATGACATAGCGCAACCTTGCTTAACACCCGATTGGATATCAAACCAGGGTGACCTGTCAGCTCCTACTCGCACACAGGCTGAGTGATCTCTGTAAAGAGACTTTACAGCCTGTAACAAGGGTCCGTTCACATTGTATCGAGGCAGTATCTCCCATAATTTCTTTCTAACAACCCTGTCAAACGCCTTATCCAAATATACAAAAGCACAGAAAACCTTTTGGTTTAGGGCCAAAAACTTTTCCGTGATCTTGCGGAGGGAAAAGATTTGATCTATACACCCTCTTCCAGGTCTTAAATCTCATTACAGCCTTTCAGATCTCTCTTGCATTCTTCTCGCTAATATTTTAGCATAAACTTTACCGCCCAAGCTAATAAAACTGATAGCCCTATAGCTTGCTCAGTCTATCTGTGAACCTTTGCTTTTATACAAAGGTACGATGACTGCACCTCGCCAATTGTCTGGGACCTCCCCTGATTTCCAGCATAAATTGCACAAAAACCAGAATAAGTCTAAGACGCGTGGCTCACCATATTTGATCATCTCGGCAGTAACTTCGTCTGCTCCCGCAGCCTTAAAACATTTCAGGCTTCGAATCGCGCTCTCCACTTCTTCCAAACTGATTTAACTATCGGTTACATCGGGACTCAGCATTTTGCTGGTACTCGAGGCCGAGGCGTCCTCACAATTATATGTCTCCTTGTAGAATTCCGCCCACCGCTGCAAAACGTGTGCTTGATCTGTTAACATTTCACCGTTCTTTGAAAGCACCCCTTTCATTCTACAGGTTACCTAACAATCCCAGGAATCACTAACTTCTCGCCAGAAAAGCTTCGTGTTTTCCCGGAAGTTGTTTGTCAAGCTATCATCCTTTACGCTCTCAGAATTTTCACGCTTCATCTTTATAAGTGCTTTCGTTTTGTGCTTTTGCAGCTTGTACTCTCGTTTTCTTATCTCTCTCATACTTTTATCCTTTATAATCCAGCCATGGTTTCTTCTTTAACTCCACGTTATCTTTCACTTCATCATCTCACCATTCATCGCGCTTTTTACTAAAACCTCTTTTCCTTTTACCACATACCTCTGTTGCTAATTTCACCATACCATTCCTAAGGTTCTGCCAGCATACTTCAGCACTTTCATTTCCAGACTGTGATTCTTTCAAGCTTCTTGGAAACCTTTTCTTGATATTCCTCTCTGATCGGTGGATCTTGAAGCTTCCAGCTTCTTATGCGATATTTCGACTCCAAGCTAGGACATGTCGTGCGGCTGCGTCAATCTGCAAACAGACCTCTTATTCTAGCAACGACTAGATAATGGTCCGTTCTCAGATCAGCACCCCTAAACACTCGCGTGTCCATAACTTGGCTTCGAATACGCTGATCCACTAGGAATAAACCAATCCTACTTCTTACTTCCGCTCGCTCCCATGTGTACATGTGAATTTGTTTGTGATCAAACATCGTGTTTGCACAAATAAATTTCTCTCCTTACAAAATTCCAAAATAAGCTTTCCAGCCTCATTTACTCTCTTATCACCGTACTTGCCTAGCACGCTTTCGTAACCACTTCGCGCGGTTCTAACCCAGCCATTAATATCCCCACATACTATCAACTTCTTATTACTTTTGACATTACTTAGAACATCCCTGATACTCTCCCAAAGCTCCTCGAGCTCGCTCACTGGAGCTGACGATACTGGCGCATAAACGCCTAACAAGAATACTCTTGTTATCCCCAGCTTAAAGCGAACCCAAAGAAGCCTTGGGTTGATGGCCTTGTATTCTACCATTGCACTAACCATTCGAGAGGACAACAACACGCCTACACCTTGGCAACCTCGATCACCCTCTGGAACCTCAGCCTAGAAAGCAACCCAGTTGCCAGGCAAATCGGTCATATCATTGCCTTTTCGCTTGGTCTCAGACACACAAATAACATCCAGATCTTTGTCATCCATCACACCTAATAATTCATTCATCTTCTGTTCCATTCCACCTCTTACATTCCACGTAGTTATTTGTAGCTCCGTCCTCCACCTCCCGCCGTTCGGAACATGACATGTTCGTTAGCGATCCCCAACGCCGCATTCGTTTATTTTTTTTATTGCATTTATTATTTATTACAATTTCATTAAAATTAAAATTATGTAATGTATTATAGAAAGAATAGTAAATTAAATACCGTAGTAATACAAACATACAGTACATATATATTTTTTATTGCCCTGAAAGCTGTAACAGTGTCACCAGAGGAAGCTTCTGAGAGCTGCCTGCGACGATGGACATAGGGGACTCGAAACAAGGAAATGAGAAAAGTACTTAAGGCGCCCAGTAAATAATGAGCGATCACCTGATCACGGTAACGAATTAAAAGATAAAAATAACCTTACTTTAAAGTGATTCAATCTTCTAATAAGACTATGACACGTATGAGAACACGAAATTATGTTCAGACTTTTAAAGTTAAATGTATTAAGCAGAATGAAAGAAATTTAGAACAAACACACATAAATTACATGTTACATGTATATACTTTTAATTATTCAAAATATAACAATCGTAGTATTAATTTTATTTTTTTTAATCCGGTGTATAATTTTTATTTGTTTAAAATTGTTGAAAATGAATTATTTATCTCTCTTCTGTATAGAAAGCACTTAGACTCAGTCGCAAATCATACAAATGTATACAAATGTATTAAGTAAACAATTATGTTTACTTAACACACATAGTGCTTTTAGGCATTTTAAAAACCATTTATATTTAAACAAAAGATTTTACAATGTATCGCTAACTCATCTAAATTGTTATGTATGATCATATCATATGAACATTTATAGCATTTTACATATCTTTTAGCAACTTAATAAAATATATCTCTAAAAAACCTGGTATTATATTTTTTTATATGTTCGGGATAAGTAATAAATAGTTTTTGTTATTTATGTTATCTGGTTGTTCCAAGTTACACAGTAAAATCACCTCTACGATTATATGTAAGAGATTAAAAGATTCTTTCTAAATTTCTTACATGACCTCATATTTTTATTTTTAATGTTATGTTCGCAATTATTTTAATGGTTTTTATTATAGTTGGAATAAAAATTGTTTAAGAGTGAGTTCTGACTCATTGTTGATGTTATATTGTTAATTAATGCTGTGTGATTTAAAAGATTAATGATTCAAAACACAATAAATATAAATATCCTCTTATAACAAATATAAAACGATAGATAACTCTTGTGTCTTGTCTCTTCTATTACAAATTTTCTTTATATCTTTCCCCATCCTCTTAAAAAAATATTACGTTATATTAGTAAGTTTTATTTTACTGGTATCCTTGTGAACCGTTAAAACGAGAATAATATTTCTTTTATGTTTCAACGTCATTTCAATTATTAGTGAAATCAGTAAAATTGTAATCTTCCATTAATTCCCGTCCCACATGTCTCGGCTCCTTTTATCCTCATTTCATCATTCACGCTATCCATCGATCACTTTCTCGATATCGTTGCTTAATTTTTGCATTTTTTATATATTATTTTACATACAATTTATATATTATAAAATTCTTTAAGTGTTCAATAAATGTTAAGATCCACGTGCAACCTCGACGTAAGAATGACAAGTTATACGATCAATGTTGAATAGAAATATAAATCAACCATACACTCCGAAAAACAAAATATATGACCTATCAGTAAATTTTAGCACGTGCTTACTCGACCTTCCACCTGTAACAGAATGATGACCTGTAACATATCATATTATTACATCTATACACGCAAAGGGAATCATTTCAACAGTTACAAGACGCTTATCGGTAAGGAATAATAGATAACTAACATATTATACTAACATTTTAATGATTAACATTATACTATATGTTTTTTTTGGACTCTAAACTAAGATATTTTTAAAACAAAATATTAAGTGATAAAATTCACAAATAAAAATTTCAAAAAGAAACAATCTTCTTAAGTTAAATAGAAATAAATGTATTTATTGACTATGTGTCAATTGTTCGCAATGTTATTTACGATACTGAAGACTAGATAGATAAATGTATTAGTGCAATAGACATTACAAGGTATAAACAAATAAACATCTAAAGTAACAAAATAACTTATAGCAAAATATGATTCTCGTACTATATGATATCGCTTACTAGCGATAAGGTAGCCCTTTGTATATTTTTATCTTATCTTATTTTATATTTTTGCTCTAACTATTTTTACTACTTTGTGAGAATGTACAATAAAGAATTTTATATTTTCCTTACAATGTGCGATTATAAGCTCCTTTGAAAGCAAAACCTTTAAATGCCAGGCTTTAAACATCACTGATGGCTCTTTTAACGAGGAGGGAAATGTTTTCTATACGTTATCGCTCACTTTGAAGCTTTCACAAGCTGTGAGTGGAAATGACTACAGATTGTTGATAATTATGTTGTTTACTTGATTGATGTATTTCTCGCTCACCAGTAACTACATTGTGACTTGTTATCAAATCAACACACAATAGATATCCAAAGATAAACTAATGAGTATTCAAATGTATTCAACAATATACGTTTTATATATTATAACATTTGTATGGACGTTGCACTAAAGAAAATTGTGTTTTTATAACAAATACTTCATGAAGATCATAAAAAGCAATAATAATAAAAGTAACGAATACGTTTATGTATTTTATAGTAACTTGTTACTAAACATGTTATCAAATGTGGTATTGAATATATAATAAATGACCGGTGAAGTATTTATTGATAACACAGAAATGTCAACTACATTATTTCATTATTACCTCAGAAATTGTTTTTCCATTTTCAGATTGTTCTCAATTCTAGAATAATATGTTTTTTTTTATTTCCTTTCCTAATTTTGTTAACCAGTGCATTTGCATTTTGATGAATTAATTTATTCAAAATAAGTGCAAGAAAAGTGCCAACTGGATTCAGCGTGGCAGCAAGAGAAGAAGAAAAGTACAAAAAAATTGTAAAAATATTTTTGTCGTCATTTTAAGAATGAAAATACAATGCCCTCTGTACTGACATCACAGACTAGAAGTTACCGGTTCAGTGAACAAAGAACTTTAGGAGGTTGATACAGACATAGACGTCAGCGTCATGTTCTACAAGGAAGTTAAAATACTAAATAAAGTATAAGAAAATATTGTGCTTCAGTAAATGTATTATATTGCCAATAAAAAATACAGTGTATAGGAAATTTTGTATAAAAGTTTTTTGACGTCGACAGTGCAATTAAATAACTTTATTATCCTCTTTAAATTTAAAATTTTCTTCCTCTCCTATATTTTAATCATAATTATTTTTACTATCATCAATTTCACCATAGTGGTACCATCATCAGTATCATCATAAAATTAGCCCCGACTTTTACACATTACTAAGTTCTCCTTCATTATATTTCATCCGCCCCTCTTGTCACTGTCATCAGTGTCTGTGAGATGTTAAGAGGCATGTGTACGTTTCATTTAACTTTAATCATCACTGCTCTTTGAGATGCACTGGCTATTCTAACTATATTATTGTTTGGAAAAGTTATCTTTATAGTATGTTGTAAGATAAAAAATCTATAAAAGAGGTAAGTAATACTTCAATGGTTTATTTAAATCGTTTCTTTGAAAATTAGTTTTGTGCCAAAAATTAAAGTTATTTAGTATTTTGTCATTTTAAACCAAAGCTGTAACTTTGGTTTAATCATTGGCCTTAAATTTATCAAGCAAGAATATATTTTAAATTAGAATAAGTTTCGGGCCTTCTTATTAATATTTTGTCAATAAAACAAATACTTTTACAATACAAATACATACAAATAAATACAAATACTTTTACAAATTAAAGACATATGCTCTACCTTATATTTACAAAGCCATCATTACCATAAAAGTTCAAGAGTTTAGGAATATGTGGAAGATAGAATCGGATCGTTATTAGTGCGAACCACAAAAATAAGAATATATAATTCACAAAATAGAAAACACTACAACACAATAAAAATGCTAACAGCACTCCAGTCCGTTGTAGAACTTAATTAAATGATAGATTTCTGTGAAGGAATCCGTAAAACATTATGAAAAGATATTTTAAAATTCTATTCCGAGTGAAGGTAAGGGAAAGTCAACATTCGAGAGATAACTCAATAACAGCGACGGAGGGATGCAGATGTATTTTGCAAATTTTATTGAGAATTCTTGAGTTCAATTTTTGTCTTTTACTTTGTAGAATAAGTTCAGTAATTTTATCTTTACAATATCATAGTTAAGTCAATAAAAAATAACGTTTTCATATTAACTATATACATACCTTAAAAATGCTTAAATGAACTCATAATGTGAACCCCGGCGCATTAATATTTACTTCGATGATAAAATAATAATACGGTATATTACACGAGGGAAAGGGTTTTCATAATTTTCTGCAATATATACTGTACAGACTTTTATTAAAGCCAAAAGAAGCCAAAAAAAAATATTTTAAAGTATAAAAAATACAAAAATATAGTAAACAATATACGTTATGATGAAAAGTTTGTGAATCATTGGAGGAGTGCTGTCATTCGTTTATTAACAAGTAAATTAAATAGATCAGTACATTTAATAAAGCAGTATTAATTATATAAGTATTAGCTTATAATTATTCTGTATTAAGAAGTAAGTAAAATTAAGTAATATAGAATATAATTTTAAAAATCGCTATCATTAAATGATGTTACATTTTTCATTATAGGTGCAAATGACCTAAACTAAATATATATGATTTAAACTAAAGAAGAAGTTATACCACCGTTAATACGATAATATGTTATAATGTGGATTTATTTATAAGTGAAATAAATAAGAAAATGGGACACAGTTAATGTTTAGGTGACGTTCATTTCAATTGAGATGAATATCTGAGATCCAGTTCTAATCGAGAATGGGCGAGTTTTTATCGTCACTGGAACGTCATGAATCGTTTATAGGAGCAAAAATAATATATTCATAAATGTTCTCAAGGGGATGTCTGTCATTTCAACTCTTTTCACGTTATTCTGTGTAAGAGTGTAATCTTCTTTCCTGTCGATGGGAGGGAGTTCAATAGTTTTATTATGTTTTATTTTATTATGTTATATTATTGCTGTGGTTGAATAATTATAAAGAAGTCAAAGGTTGTGAATTTATATATAAATATAAAAATTGCGAATGGTATTTTGATACAAAATAAATCTCCTACAACGTAAGTGATTGAATCTGTCCAAACAACAAACCAACTCCCGGTCGGAACATTTTTTGACGTGATTCTGTTCCATCTCTTTTGTATTAAAAAGTTATGACTTTAGAGGTAGTTAAATAATAAAAACCTAAAAGTTACGATGAAGGGGAAATTAAGGTTTAAAATGTTGATTTGCCGAATCTAATACGAAGATATTCGGTAAATAATGTTAGAGCATTGAAGTATATGAGAAAATATATATATAGGAGTATAAAGTTAAGAGGTAAAAAGCGCGATGAATGGTAGGATGATCAAGTGAAAGACGCTGTAGAGTTAAAGAAGAAAGCATGGATGGATTATAAAGCCTCGAGTAAGGATGAAAGTATGAAAGAGATAAGAAAAAAATCGTAAAAACTGCAAAAACACAAAATGAAAGCACTTATAAAGATGAAGCGTGAAAATTCTGAGAGAGAAAGGGATGAAAGGTTGACGAATAACTTCCGGGAAAACACGAAGCTTTTCTGGCGAAAAGTTAGTGATTCCCGGGGTTTGTTCGGTAACCTGTAGAATGAAAGGGGTGCTTTCGAAAAGCGGTGAAATTTTAATCGAGCAAGCACACATTGTGCACCGGTGGGCGGAATTCTACAAGTAGATGTATGAACGTGAGGACGCCTCGGTCTTGATTACCAGCGAAATGCTGAGTCCAGATGTAGCCGATTGTGAAATCAGTTTGGAAGAAGTAGAGAGCGCGATTCGAAGTCTGAAATGTGGTAAGGCTGAGGGAGCAGATGAAGTTACTGCCTAGATGATCAAATATGGTGGGCCACGTGTCACGGACTTGTTCAGGTTTTTGTGCAATTTATGCCGGAAATCGGGGGAGGTCCCAGACGATTGGCGAGGTGCAGTCATCGTACCCTTGTATAAAGGCAAAGGTTCACAGATAGACTGTGCAAGCTATAGGGCTATCAGTTTGATCAGCTTGGGCGGTAAAGTTTAAGCTAAAATATTAGCGAGAAGAATGAAAGAGATATCTGAAAGGCTGTTGTGGGAGGCCCAAGGAGGTTTTAGATCTGGAAAAGGGTGTATTGATTAGACCTTTTCCCTCCGCATGATCACGGAAAAGTTTTTGGCCCTAAACCATAAGGTTTTCTGTGCTTTTGTGGATTTGGAAAAGGCGTTTCACAGGGTTGTGAGAAAGAAATTATGGGAGATACTGCCCCGATGCAATGTGAGCGGACCCTTACTACAGGCTGTAAAATCTCTTTACAGAGATCACTCAGCCTGTGTGCGAGTAGGAACTGGCATGACGCCCTGGTTTGATATCCAATCGGGTGTGAAGCAAGATTGCGCTATGTCAGCTTGGTTGTTCAATTTGTATTTGGATAGTTGTCTTCAAAGCGTGAAAGACAGTGACATGGGAGTGAAAGTAGGTGACCTTAAGGTCAATTGCTTGCTATATGCATGATGACGCAGTGCTCATTGCATCAGCAGAATGCAATTTGCAGGCATTGGTCACCACTCTGAAAGATGGGTGTGAACTTAATGGTCTAAACCTGAATGTAGATAAGACGAAGGTTCTGATATTTGAAAGAAATGAAGAAAGAACAGAATGTAAGATGAACGTGAATGATAAGATAATAGAACAAGTGAATGAAGTGGTATATTTTGGAAGTATGTTTAGCAGAGACGGAAGATACGAAATGGATGTGAAAAGGCGTATTGCTGCCGGTAACAGAGTCAACGGTGCTTTGGCTGCATTTTTGAGACGGCGAACCATCAGCATAGCTGCACGTTTGGCTTTACACGATGTGGTTTTGCTACCGACACAGAAGAAGAATGTAAGAAAGATGAATGCTGTAGAGATGCGATCTCTTCGCAGAATATGCGGAGTCAGTCTAGCTGATCGAATTCGCAATGAAGAGATCCACAGAATGGCAGGTACTAACGAAGATGTCACGTTGAGGATGAAGAAGACATGCTCAGGTGGTTTGGGCACGTCGAACGAATGAGTGATGAAAGAATGGTAAAAAAGATTTATATAGAAAAAGTGAGCGGTAGGAGAGACACCGGGAGGCCTCGAGTGACCTTCGAAAACACTGTATCTATGATACTGGAGGAAGGTCACGTAAAAAGCATAAGGAACCCCCGGAGGGCATGTATGAAGAGATTGATGTCTGTGGCCGAGGCCGAGGTATGCAGGGACCGTAGCGTTTGGCGCTCCGTCATCTCTGGCTACCCCGCAAGGGATATGGCGTGAAGATAAATAAATAATAAATAAATATAAGTTAAGTGGAGGTGACTCATTAACTGCTTAGCTTTTTCGTTATTATTTATGAAGATAATATATGTCATTGAAATAAAAGCTTTTACAAAAGATCTTTTATCTGGACCATCCGCACTACTCATATTGTTACAGAAACACTAAACTATTATACCATATCTGTATCAGGTTCCGTGTTTAGTGAAATGGAGTTATAAAATAATAAACTAATGGGAACTGTGTTAAAGTAAGAGGAACAGTTTATAATGAATGTTGTAAATTACATAAACAAAGAGGCTACTCAATATTTACATACTCGCATTCACATCAATAGAAAATACAAATAATGTTTATAAACAATAAGAGTCTGTATTATACAGAAATGTTTCATCAGAAAGTAGCATCTTCATTTCACCGATGAAAAAAGTTTTTCGCTACTTTTTGCAGAAATAATATGTTCCGCTAAAATATATTGTATGAAGTGGTTCAGAAGTACGTACTTGGTGTATCAATCAGACTCAGTAATAAGAAAAGTTCTATAAATAATTAAGGAGTTATTATTATACAATAGTTTCTTCGATGCTTTCCATAATGTTATGTATCACTAACCATTAAGTAAGTTGGTAATACATGAAGCAGGCTTCATGAGAGACGTATTCGATTACACGTTTTTTCCTCGATTTACTTCTTAATTTTTTTTAAAAACAAAAAGCCATTTCTTTTAATCGAAATAATTTGCAACCTATGCCAATCCTGAAGATTCCTACAATTGCTGGATATCTTTATTATATTTGGTATATCTTTATGATATTCACATACATCTTTTATTTCTTTATAGTATTCATTTGTATTTTCTTATTCGTACTGTGAGTACTCAAGTACATTTTCGTTAATAACTAAAATTATCTTGTAAAGTAATGTTGAAAGTTTATGATGTTATTTAATAAAATCAAAATTTTACTTTTTTTTCCCTATTATAATATCTATCTAAAAATATAACGAGTACATGAAAGGATTGTTATATAATTACCAAAAATTAAATTAATTGATTGACTAATCTGTTATACCTATGAGATACATTTAATATGACGTTGAATACGAATATTATTATTACTATCAGGTTGATGTAATATTCATATTGAGATTTACTTTTATATTATAATTTGGCTAATGAACTATGTTCTTATAAATTCTTTCTACATCCAGATATGATATAATGTCATAGCTATAGCCATCATCACAAGCGTCATAACAATAAGTATACAGTATTTTTGAGTGCCTCTAATCATGTTGGCTCCTCAAAGGTATTACATATTAGGTAAGAGTTTGCGAAATTAAATAGGAATTTCACTACCGCCATAATCCGCATTTAACACCAGATTTTTTTATTATTTATATATAACTCTCTTATTCCTATATTTAACCTTCAACGTAGAGTTAAATATATCCACACAATCTTGAATTCTTAAATATTACTAAAAATAATCGGTCACGGTTATTGACCTCAATGATAAGCGGTGTCACACAAGTAGGAATAGCATTGTGTAATCCTCTGATTGCCACCATCTGGTCGTACTTAGGAAATGTTGTAACTTATGTTATAATAATCTTACTACCACTCCTCTAGCCGTATTACTGCTATATTTAGCCACTAAACCAATAATCTGAAAAACTGTTCTTTCAATACTCAGGCATACATTAAACATTATAAGTCTATTATTACTATAACAGTAATTAACAGAACAGATATATCCTTTAATACGAGTATGTATTACACATCACGATGTGAGATTGTACTAAAATGGTAATCAGAACGTATCATTAAATAGAAAGTCATAACTTTTAACCGTGATGACGTCATTTGCGACTGTCAAAGTAATGTACATATGTACGTAGTAAAGTAAAGTACAATGATCACATCTCAGGAATACAGTAATTAAGATGAACAACCGCTTTGTTACGTACTGAAGCACTATTAATTAGTCTGCTCTCGGAATTAACAGTATAAAAAGTGATAAAAACTGTATTATGTATGTTTTTTTTAAATCTTTATTACTTTTCATAAAAAATACTACGATCTAAATAAACGATTTTAAAAAAATATTTAATATATTTATTTACTAAATTCGCTTCACCAATTATTTATACTAACGATCGCCACGCGGCCGAAATTCGCTGGTAATTCAAAGTTTGAAGTTTATGAGGGTTTGATGAAATACACATTTCATTGGATGAAATAAAATATATATATTTTTTTAATTTAATTCTTACATCAGTTGATTAAAATTATATATTTGAAATTAACAGTTTGTATTTATGTTCATTTTATAGTTTACTTTCTTCGTGCGTCAAACGCATGGCAGTTTGTAACTTTTTTAAATCGATGTAGTTCTAATGTGCTCGTATTATTGTTTATTAATATTAGCTATCTGCTAATTGGTGTAAATTATATTTGCCAAATTATATTTTCTCCTCTTGCATGATTTTGTTTCGTGAAATCTTCTTTAGTCCTTATTCACGTCTAAACGTAATACGTTAGAGAAAAATTATTTTCGTATTTTCTAGTAAAAACTTGTAATAAAATCTTTTTGATTCTATTGTGTAACCGGATGATTTAAACCGTTAAAAGGAGGCATTTAAAAAATTGCCGTCATAGAGACTTTCCTGCCACTTTTCATTTATTTTTCAAAAAAATATGATACATTTTGAAGTTTTCAGTGCAAGTGCACTCTGGTCCCCCAGTTAAGAAAAATATATGACGACATTAAGGTGATATTGAGTGTATGGTGGGATTGGAAGGGTATATTCATTATGAGCATTTTTCGCCGGGCAAAACAATCGATTTGGATTTTGACAGTTAACATTTGATGTGACTTAAGCAATACATTGAAAAAAAGAGGCTAGAATTAATTAACAGAATAGATGTGGTCTTACATTACGACCATATACCTCTTTTGAAACGTAACAAAAATTTAGAGAGTGACTGGGCAGTCTTAATGCATTCACCACGTAGCTCTAATTGTACACTTTGATTTCCATTTGTTTCGGTTTCTTCAGAATTCTCTAGGTAGTGTAACATCAAGAGAAACTGTCAAAACCACTTTAAATTTTTAACATTGACAAAAATACAAAAATGTCCTTTTCATATAATATTTATTTTACACGAAATAAATAATAAAATCAGGATAAATGAATTATTTATGATTCGACTCAACTCCACTCAACAGACAGACAGACAGACACATGACAGACAAACAATGTGGAATTTCTCGTTCTACCATTTTTTCTGCACTAATAATATTTCTTGACTTAGAAGTAGAAGAGATTTAAATAACTACATTTCTAAAAGCACAATAACTTCTAATTATAGTTATGACGTCACACCCCGTGAACTGATAGTTTAAAATGGAACTTTTAAGACAAAATGCATGCAAATGGAAGTCTGTTTGAAACAGTAATATAGGCCTTTAATGTTTTTTTTGTCTTGTTATGGTTTTATGCATCAAGGAAAGATACTAAGAATAAGGTTGTTTAATATCCTAATCAAAATGGAATTCCCAGGAAACTTCACCGTCAGCTTCTTATTTTTGAAACATTTTATAATACTTAAAAAATATTTTTTTTTATCTGACCGATAACTAGTAAACATTATGGAGATTTAACCCAAAATATAAAACGGAAAATTAATGGTATTCGTACTATGAATAAATTCATACATTGACTGTTCATCCACAACGAGTTGATTTGGTTACGAACAAACAGGAATTCATTTAACAACCACGGAAATGTAATTACTGATTCATGGCTACGAATTGCAATTTTATAATATAAGATGTTGCCTCTGACACGAAAAAAAAGAAATTCTTAAAGACAAATATACATTTTAGGTTGTTACTTTTTTATTATATTTATAGATTAAGCTTTCAATAAAACATTGGCATTAATAATAATTATATAAGTATTAACTGTAATTATTACATGTTCGAAATTCGTGTAAAGTATCTGTTTTGAACAGACAGACATATAAAGTAAAGATCTAACTTTGAAGTAACACTTGTCTGTGGTGATTTTTTTTCACGTGTAATTCCTAGTAATTCATAACGTACAGACAACATTTCGTGCCTCTTTAATAGATTTGGTGTTTGGAGACTGGCATTTAATGGCTTTGCTTTCAGTGTGCTTGTGACAATATGAAATACTTTTTTGTTTTATTTAATTGATTAAACAACACTGGATATAATTATATCTCTAACCTAACTAACCTTTAGTTATTCTATGTACTTATATTTATATCTCTAACCTAACTAACCTTTAGTTATTCTATGTAGTTTATGTTAACACTATACTACGTATATTTTCAGTACAGTCATTGAATATTGACAAAGTAATAACGGTCATACGGATCCCACCACAGGCCGTTGATGACGTCATATTGAAAGTCGTTATGTTATCTTATGACTATGTGATGACATCTTACAGCCTACGACTTGAGATAAAAGCATCTTCTTTTCCAGAAACGGTTTCATTTCATTTTATTATGCATAATATCGATGAACTTCGAATGTATAAGTGGAATAAACACTTGTTTTTGTTTTTTTACATAATAAGCTCAATATTACACATTAAAATGTTTTATTTACTATTCACATGTCATCAGCCATTGTTAAGCTTTCTTCAAATATATAAAATAATATCAATATGTATGGTACATGCAAATCTAGTACCAAAATATAAAATTTAATATAATATTTTAAGCACCGAACTTTGAAAAAAAATTTTGTTTCAGGAAGTAGCTTTTATTAAAAACGAATGTCGTACGTAGAAGCAGATATCACAAGATTCCGGATAGTTTATGTAACAGAAGTAAGAAATAATAAAACGTTTAAAAATTGCAATACATCTTAAGAAACTTTTTTGATGTTCTAAAATTATACTGAAAGGGTTTTCGAATGAAAATAGATGTACATTTCATTTTGATTTAACACTTTCTCGTATATCAAATGCTAAATGCATTTGAAAGCTCTAAAGCTAAATGTAAATGCTCTGTAAGCTATTTCTGCAATGTCCCTTGAGATGTAAGTACGTGTGAGATTGGAAGCGGGACGTATATCGAATATTGTAATATTTAACAATGGCTTGACTATTTAAAAATAGTTTACCTAAATAATAACAAAAGAGCAAAGGCTTTTGTATAATATTTTATTTATCCTTAGGATATGATCACGTGCACTTTGAGTCTCAACTACTATATGGGTTTGATGTTACTACTACATGTCAAGGCTAAGCAATATTTGAATATTACATAATATCAACTTGTACATTTTTATTGAATTAGAGTCAGAAAATATACTACATTACACATACAATACACGAACCATTGCTTTTAAACTTTACTGTTTAATATAGTAAAACCTTTTTTTTTTTACAAATATATCGTTAAAATTAACAAAATTAAATAATTATTTTTTTTTAAACTTGTTATTGTCTTATAAGTAAAATAAAGTTCAACGAATAACAGTACTGTACCTCCAGCTACCTCAGGCTATGATATTACGGCATGCCATTATATTGTAATATTTTGAAACAAAGCTGAGAAAATTGTTTTGTATATTTGCTCACTAGCCATTTAGTTTCCACAAAGTATCAAAGTATTGGTAAGTGGGTAGATTGATAAACCGTCTTACTGCTACGGCTTCTTTTCCACTCGATACCCTTTATTGGTTTTCGATATCTAAAGGTTATATTGAAATACTAAATAATAATTCTATAATTTGTATACAGCAAAGAGTTGTATTTTTTTATATTACTAACCAAATATTATTATTGTCTAAATTTACTTATTTTATATACATGAGTGTTTTATATTATATTAACATTATTAAGTTATTATCTATTTTCTAGCTTTGGTATTGTGCTCAATTTTCAAAACATATCGGTCTGTTATTATATTTTAAGACATAGTGTTTGTACTATAATAAAATGAGTTGTTTTTACAGCTATGTTAGTTAATTATTTTTTTTCAAAATACACTGATAACTAAAGTAAATTTTTTACTTATGCAGTTAAAAGTTAATACTTTTATTTTGAATTATTCTATTGCCCGTTATACCTTTCCTACTTCATGGATGGATATGATTATCCATCCATTAAGTAGGAAAGGTAATACCAATTCCAAAAAAAAAAAAAGAAATGCTATCTTCCTGTCAGTCTTTCGTCCTATTTCTATATTAACTTTCCTTTTTAAAGTCCTTAAACGTCTTGTCCATCATCAATTTAGCTTTTTTCATACCAAACACAGCCTTTTAAATTCTTTACCGTCCGAATTTCGTCCTTGTCATAGTACGACTACTGTATTGGTGAAAATGACAGATGACATAAGGCATGGTATGGAATACCGTAATTTCAAGGTCTTAATTATACTAGATTTTAGTAATGCGTTTAATACCGTGGATTTCGAAATCTGCTTGCAATTTTGGGTTTTATTAACATATCTCAAAACGCGTTAACTTAATATAAAAAACCTAATTACTACGTCATTTGCATTTGTTACATTATTAAAGACTCTACAAAAAAAGATGGATAAAGAATTAAGAAAATATACATTACTTAATTTATATTGCACTGTATAGTAAATAGAAAATATACGACAAACCATTAGTTGGGACTTATTTAAAAGAAAAGAATTTAATATGTTTGAAATATATTCATAATAAAAGTTCACAATTATTTACTCAATATCTAATTACACAATATATTTAAATATACACAGAGTAACAACAACAAATTAGAAATATTAATAATAGAATAAAGTACTTACTTTATTGGATCTCCAGTAGCGATGTTCTTAAGAATGAAATGGGGGCTCGTAGCCAAATTTATACTTTTTTAACGGCTACGAAGGCGCCAGCGACCGCTTGCGACACTTTATCTTTATACTGATATCTTTAAACATTTCAACAAGTTTAATACTAACAAAATAATTCTTTTTTTCTATATGTGTTTGTAGTAACCATAACTTACACTTTTGTGTTTAACATATATAAGTATAAAAACACAATAATTTAATATCATAAAGATGGCTACTGCCAATATGTCAACTTAATAACTATTGCCACTTATAATATATGATATAATATATTTAGTAATACCATAATAATACACTTTAACACATTTACATTACGTTGTTTTACTATAATTAAATAGTTGTATAACCAATGATTTATATTATTACAATATAGTACATCATGACATTTCAATGTTTAAGTAATATATATACAGGGTGTGCAGGAAACAATGGTTAACCTCTGAAAATCTAATAGTAGAACCAAAGGCAAGCCCGAAATAAATTAGAAAAAATTATAACCCTTACACTGCTAGCAAAGTGGCGCTTTAAAAAAACATCTTTTTTTGTCTGATGTCCATATTTTTAATCGTAACGAGGTCAAATCAGTTAAAATCAAAATTATTTTTATACTTAAATATTTGTTATTAACCGTATCAGTGAATAACTATCAAATAATTTAGTAGTATTATTTTTTAATGTTAAACTATTGTTTTGTGTAAAATTTATGACGATTTTTTTTTGATTTGGAACTTTGAATAGCTCTGGTGTAAAACAATATATGAAAGCAACAATGACCAATCTCTTTAAAATATTTCTGGTTTAATGACGTTTCTAAAAAAATGAAATATATCGTTATTTTAATGAAAAAAATATTGAACTATTGTTATTAATGTGTAAAATGAGATACAACATAAATGGAACATAAATGGAAATATACAGAAGGAAAATAAATAAATGTATAATAATTATTTGTTGCTTAAAATTATTGTAGATTAATAATACACTTTTACTGATTATCTACTTTTAGTGCTTCGTGTGAATTTATAAGTCGAGGTGCCAGAAGAAGATATGTTGATTAGATATTTACATATTCTATTAATATACAGAACAACAAGTTTCAAAGTCGAGCTGCAGCAGCACCAATTAGTTGGACAGGAAACCAGACCGAGGAAGACGAATACAGAACGCTAAATTACTAGAACTACTTTAAATCAGTACCAGTAATCAAATGGAAGTGTCAGGAGGGCCTATTTCGACACTATACTTATTGAATTAAGCCTCTCTGTAAAGACAAAGACAAAAATTAAGGCTACGAGGTGCCAAACGACGCCTGATCAGAGAATAACCACACTACAAAGTCAATCGGGTTTTTTATTCTTATCACTGTTTTAAACACAATTTACAAATATGAGAAAATCGTGTATGTATTTACATATTATATAATATCATAAACACTAAATACAAGGACAATATATTATTTATTTACGAAGCGCCAAACGCCACGGTCCCTGCATACCTCTTTCGTCTCGGCCACAGATATCAACCTCTTCATACATACATGCCCTCCGGGGGGTCCTCATGCTTTTTACGTGACAAAGGACAACTTTATCCCTATACAGAATCTCATCAAGAGTTTTATTAACATGCACAAAGCTTTTGACACAATTTGAAGTAAAAGTACAACGGTTCCATCTCCTACACGTCCGTTTTAGTCGTTTAGTTCCAGCTCTGTGAGTGATTCATATTGAATTTGTATTTGTGAATAGGAATGTATTTACTATATACTGCACAATAGAAATATATTAAATAAAATAGACTATGTCTAAAAGTACATATGTAAAAAAATTAAAATTTTATTATTAAGTTTATTGAAGTAAAAATTTTTATATAAATTTAATTAAAGTTGACTTGTAAGTGATTATAGTTCAAACGACGGAGGATATCAACATAACATATCCATGTTCTGGCTAAAGTCAAATCTCTAAGGAAGAAATTGATTCACACATCGCACCTGCCCGTAAACAAACGAGGACACGTATTGCTATGATAGCGAATATTAATGTTGAAACAGATATATGGAAAATGTTTTTGAAACATGATACAAAAAAAAAAGTGAAAGAGAAAGAGAAAAGATTTTTAATGATTATTTCATATATTTTTTTATTCTTATATATTAGGTTTGTACTATATTTTAACAATTCTTCTCAGAACCTATTATATGATACTCATAAGAAAACATCTAATTTTGTCTCATAATATTATAATATAATAATATGCAAAATATTAACACCTTCCTAAATACTCATAGATCATAAAGTTGCCGTCTCCAAAAGCTACAATGAAGTGATTCTGAATGTTCTAATGAATGCCTGCATTGTGTGACTGATTGTACTTTACTGTCAAAATAATTAAGAATTTTGGTCAATATATCGTTTATGGTTTCAGAAGCGTCTTCAAAAAGTTAACTCTAAAATCATCCACTACGAAAAACATCAATGAATACATTTGTATGAATAAAGTATAAGAATAAGACTAACATTTGTTTTTTGTGAAATGTATATATATCTATTTTTTATTAATATATCACATATCATTCCCACAGTACTGTCAGTGCAAATCGAATCAGATTCACCAGAGGTATTATTTTTAAATACTCCTGCCGATGATATTGAATATTTAATACTATATATTTTGTTTATCTTATACAACGAGGGTGCAATAACTTGACTATAATATATCGGGTGGGTCAAGAATTCGTTAACATTTAAATGTAACTTACCACGCAAACTATTGCCGCGCGGGGCGCGGGCGCGGGCGGGGGCAATAGCTCGCTTCTTGGAAATTTAGTCGCAATGGATCGCTTCACGGGGCCACAACGCGCTTACTGTGTGAAACAGTTTTATTTAAACAACTTTTCGCTCATTACTGTGAGACGCTTATTTCGCGTTGAATATGGTTTACACGACTTAAGTCAGTGTCCAAGTGCTCCTTTAATAAAGAAATGGGTGAAGAAGTTCGAAGAGACGGGATCTACACTAAATGTGAAACAAACCGGCGGCCCGTGGACTTCTCGAAGCGAAGAGAACGTGCAGCAAGTTTCTGCTTCTGTTCGACGTGATCTAGATTTATCGACACGCAAACGTTCGGCTGAATTAGGATTATCCCGCACATCATTACGCCGTATTTTGAAATTAGATTTGAAATTACATCCATATAAGATCCAGATAGTGCAAGAACTAAACCCTAATGATTTAAATTTGCGTTAGTCATATGCCGAAACAATGTTAACTCGATTCAGTAATTTTGACAACATCTTATTCTCTGACGAAGCCCATTTCCACCTAAATGGACATGTAAACAAACAGAATTGCAGGTATTGGAGCAGCGAAAATCCCAAAGCTAAACATGAAAGGCCACTTCACTCTCCTAAGGTAACTGTATGGGCTGCAATTTCAGCAAAAGGAATCATCGGACCTTACTTTTTTGAAGATTCTCGAGGCCGTTCAATTCTGCCGAGTATGTGAAAATGTTAAGGGAGTTTTTAGCACCGATGCTACTGGAATTTGCTGGCTATAATTGTAACACATGGTTTCAACAAGATGGAGCCACGTGTCACACATCGAACGAGTCCTTGCCGGTGGTCAAAGAAATGATTCCGGAAAAGCTGATTTCCAGACGAGGTGATATCCCATGGCCGCCCAGAAGTCCAGATCTATCCCCAGCAGACTTCTTTTTATGGGGTTATTCAAAGAGTCGTGTCTACATTGATAAACCGAATACACTCCGTCAACTTAAAGAAAAAATTATCGAAGAGATGTCGGCGATCTCGCGGTCTCTTTGCAGAAGAGTATTCGAAAACTTCAGGACTCGCTTAGATGAGTGCAAAAACCGAAACGGTGGTCATTTAGGCGAAATAATTTTTAAAAAATAAATTACAACTAATTAGCTTTCTCGTAAATAAACTATTTCTAAAATATGTTAAATGGTTTTATTTATACGATTTTTTCAAATGTTAACTAATTCATGGCCTACCCTGTATATTAAGTGAAAGTATCCTTCACCTACAGTGTTTAACATGTTATAGTCGACAACATAATCTAATCTAATTAGCCAATTTGTAACATCTACTCTACTGTGTATCACGACTCCTCGTAATCGTCATAATTTATGTAATAATTTAATTTAAAATACCTAACTTTGTTCTATCATCATGAAATGTATCAGTACTAGGACTCAGTAAGTAATTTAATATTTCATGATATCGTATAAATATATAAATATAATTAATGATAGGTCTGTAGGTTATTGTCTTCGTAAAGTGGGTCCGAGTAGCCTCATCATGTTTTATTTTTAGTACGAAATCTGACAGGATGACTCTCGAAATTTATAATAGAAACAACAGAACAGTTACCTTTTGATATAAAAAAGTTGAAAAGTGAAGTAAATGTACTTATATTATGGAGCAGGACTAAGTAATAAACCATTAACATTGCTATAAAATAACGCTAGCTTTTGTTAATTCATTTAATAATATAGTAAATGTGTATTTTTTTTTATTCTAGCTAGCTATTGTTCTTGACTTTGCTCTACTACGCTAATGACAGCAACTACTAAATTAAATTTATGTTTATAATAGGTATTTATATGTTTAAGATTTTATAATTACAGACGATACTGCTGTTGGTAAAACCTTCAGGATATATGTATAATAAATAAATATTTTTATTATTGTCTCAAATTTTGACAAAGGCAGGATTTCATTTTAAGAGTTTTCTTGAAAGACACTTCTCTTTTTTCGCTTTTAGGATATTATTTATTAATTACTTTAATAAATACATTTTAAAGTTGAACAGTTTTAAAGCTATTGATACTGTGTAACTTTATAACTGGTACCTTATTAGATTATTTTCTTATTTGTTGTAATTATTATAACTGCAACTGTTTAAACAAGTTTCAATTATTATAGAACAATATCAATATATTTTAGGTTATTATGATGAGATAATAATAATTAATTATAAATGTAAAAGGAGACTTAATAAAGCCATACATTGTGCTCGTGAAAAATAGGTTTTCAACAAAATAAATAAGTTATTTTCTTCTATAACATATAACACTATTGTATTTAATGTAACACTGGAAACGATATATTGCTATTATGTGCTCGCTTTCTTATAAGTTTGATATTCAAACGTGATGAGAAATAAGTGTGAAATTGTAATAAATTCTATATATATTAAACCGTTTTCATATAAAGTTTAGTTAAAAAGTCATATAATTTTACTAGAACGAATGTTTATAATGTGAGATTCTTCGCTCCTTATGAGATTACATAGTATTCAATGAGTTCATGAATGTACAGGATTTAGCCGACGTCAACCAAGACGTTGCTGAAACAATTTGTTGCTTTAATATCACATGATGGACTGACACATACTACATGTCATTTGTATTTGTATTTAGTTTTACACAATATAGGACTAACTACATATCTTTATGAGTTCCATTGTGGTACCGATAAGTTTAAAAACGTCTTATAATCTTGTTTATTATTATTATAATCTTATATTAATTGCCAATAACAAAATAAGTAACATTTGCCGAAAATATCATTTTTTTTATATGTGTAACATAGACTACAAGACAATATATTTTTTAATTGTTGTCGGGTTGTCCATTTGTTTGTTCTTGGTCTAAATCCTACATATGTATAGATATTTATAAAAAAGTATTTGTAATGTATTATATGTTATGACAATAATGTTTGAATTTACAACGATATGTATTGGATACATATGATTATGTTATTATGTTAATTTACAACGATACATATTGGATACATATGATTATGTAAGCTACAATGATTTCTAAACAAATTTAAAAATATATTTATGCATGTTTTTTCAGAATCTTCTCCAGTAAAAAAAAAATTCTTCAAATTTCTAAATCAATACTTAGTATATTTTGTAAAGTATGTAACGACTTTCTTGGTAAATATGTGGAAAATGAAATATGTAACAATGGTAGAGCGTGATCAGAATAAATCACATGGCACGTTAACATTAGATCCTAACATATGAAATTGGCTATTTGTCGTACTGGCTACGTTAATAAAAAAAATCTCTTCTTTGGTTAGGAATTCCAAATTCTAATTTATACAGCTATTTATACATGTATTTGTGTTTCGTTAGCTGTAATTAATTTGATTTTTTTCTGTTTTTTTTTTGTTTCGTCACTCAGTTTACAAAATGGAAATCTTGAAATATCGTTGTTAGTGAGAAAACTGTCTTAATTAATCTAACTTAATCCACTTGAATCAAATCGGAAGTGCTCAACGCAATGGACCATGGCGAGCCAGCCAATTCCTCTCTCAAGCTAAAATTTACCCGAAATAAATTACTTGTAAGCGTTTGGTGGACTGAATTTGGCCAGACGATTTCGGCAAACGTATAGACGTTAGTAACAATAGTGTTAGCAATCTAAAACCATGATGGATAAACTAGCTGCTAAACAACCGAGGCCGGTCAATCGCTCTTTGCCACTGCTGCTTCACGACATGGCTAGACCACACTCTGCATAACAGACGGCTACAAAATTAGGAAAGTTTCAATTGGAATGTCTAAGGCATCAACCGTACTTACCGGACCTTGCTACAACAGACAACCATTTTTTTTTATTTGGATAATTTCTTCATTTTTTTCTTAATGCCGCGAGAACATTCTATTTGACCGAGAGAAGAAAATTTTATTGACAATAAATAGGTCTCAATTCAACGTATCTGTGACCATGGTGGAACATATCAAGTGATGATGTTTTTTTATGGAACTTTGTATATTTTGTCAATTGATCAACAATTGACAATGACACATGATAACGAGTGTCGTTGATTAAATTTATGTCAAATAAATAAATTATTAATTTATTATAAAACTGTTTTTACAGTCCATTGTAAGTACGGGTGTAGTCTGCAACAGCATATTCACATATAAAAGGTTACATATTTTTCAACCATAAAATTGAAGGATAGAGGAAGGATTGCCCTTAATACGAGATTTTGAATGTGTGCGATTAGATCCGTGGATTTAAGCAAATAATCAGTTTAGAGATAATTTACCTTGACATAAAATTATTTATCAAATTTGTTGTAGTGTCTTATAACCATCATACTAAGAGATATACTCGTATACTCCATAGATCTTTTACATCCGCCTAAGATCCAATAAGACCTGTTCAAGGGACATCAGAACTTTCCAAGTTATAAGGCACTATTTCAAAAATAGCTCGTCCTTTGTTCTAATAATATTTATTATATTAAATGGAAAGGCAGGCATAGAAAGGCATAATCATTTTATAACATATATTTCTTTTCCTATTTTATTATTATTATTTATACATACATTATTACGTACATGTCTACAATTATTAAATATTATTATTTTTATAATATATTTTAGAGAACATTATTATAAGGCAATTTTTAATTTTTATCTTTCTTTAAATTTTTTTTATTTCATTTTTAAATGTGTACGGGTGCATACATTCAAAGGTTGGTTGAGTTGGTTGGCAAAGAAGCTCCTTGGCATTTTATTTTATTAATTTTATTTTGAGCAATCCGAAAAGCCTTATATGAGGTTGTAACCTAAAGCAATCTCTAATAAAAGATGAATTAATTATATAAACTGACGACAATCAAAATATTGTCTGTCTCTTCCTCTATCCGACTGTTTGTCAAAAATCAATTGCCGAATCATATTGGTTTATAATTGAAAATGCACATTAAAAAAATTAAGTAATTATTTATTAAACAGTATAGCCATGGTCGGTCGATTATTTAAATTTTCCTCTTAAATAGTCATGACTTCAGCACTCCTGAGTGCTGAATTAATAACTTATTGTTTTTATTAAATGGAGTGCTGAAGTGTTCCAATGATATATTTTCCTCTTCTTAAAGGTAAAGGCAGGAAATGGCTCGTATAAAGTAAAGGAGTGATAAGAGAGATAAAGGATTCGTTTGCAATTTATTTCTCATGAAGTATCGATGTGTAACTGAGTGGATAGATCTGGTAAATCCTCGAATATTGAGATGGCTTTCTTCCATTCGATCCTTTTTATTGGTCTTCGATACCTCGATTTTGTCATAAAAAGTCTATATACGCAGTAAGCGATATGGTGCCTGGGAAAATAGTACATATTTAAAATATTTCTTGAAACAAATTGTGTTTAACTCCTAGAGCATTCAAAAGCGTAAAACCTCGGATTAGAGTTATAGTGAATGAATTAATATGATCGATGTGGGATATTGTTTTTTAAACCATAAATTGCAATGTTTACCCAAATTTTTTTTGTGCGCTCCATTTTTTTATTGTTTAAACAAATTATTATAAAAAATTAATGTTTGACCATATATTTTAACTTTAAACAGTAATTTTTAATAATTTATATGTTAAATCTTACCTGAGTAGACATATAGCAACATTTTTCAAAGATACCTGTGTATATATACAGGAGTAGGTAGTAGGAGGATCTGGAGGAGCTGTAAAAGTTGATGAAGCTTCATATAACGTAACCTCTTTGTACGAAGCACAGAAGCCTAAAGAATGACATATATTTATTACTTTTTTAGAGCCAAATTTCCTATGAAACATCACAGCCAAAGTAATATGAAGTGGCGATAAAAAAGATCTTGGTCGTACAGCTGATATGATTGCATGCGCTATCGATTTACATTTCTTCTCATATCTCGGAATTGTTTCTGCATTATTTTTCTTATCTTTTAATATTATTTCAGATTGTAAAAAAATTTAAGATTTTGGTTCATCATTGATTGATTCATCAACATCTTGAATCATTTTGTCACTTGGCGTATAATTTTCATTATCGTACACTTGGGCTCTTATATCTCTTCGAATAATTTCGCTCACCGCTTTCAGAATATGAAATTCTTCTTCTTCTTTACTATTATATATTTTGATTGTACCAATTCTCTGTTAATACATCATGGTAATTTTTTTTAAAACATTTAATGATATTAGACCCAAATCTAGTTGAAATGATAATATCACCGTGAAAGCGTTGTATTTGTCGTTTCTTAATAGTTTTTTCCTCCGGGGTATGCTCTGTAGCGATGACGTTTTTCAACTCTTGCATGGTAAATTGACAATCATCATTCTCTTCTATGTACTTGTATATTTGCTCCATTGCTGCATCTACCATCGAAATTCTCGGATTAATTTTCTTTTCAACATTACTAACGTGAATTGAATTTTTCAGCAAATTATAACAATCCGAATGATATTTTGCTGCAAGTGTCTGTAAGTCGGTTATACCAGAAATCCTTTTATGGATATCTCGATAATAATCAGTTTTCTGGACGGTTATAAAATTCATGATGGATTCATTTAAAGTTGGAGTGTTGATGTATGAAATTTGCCTACGCCGAGCTTTATTTAATTTTGCTTTTTTTGTTTTATCAGCTTCTTGACCGCAAAGAAAACAGTTTTTTTCCCAATTGAAGTTATTGAAACTCGTGCTACTTCGAAGTTTTTTTTTCGGAGGCGATAATGAGAGATTTTTACGGACCTTATTTTTATACATTCCAATATACTTTTTATTAATATATTTTTGTCGACAACTTCAATGAGCATAAACAAATTCAGTTTGTAGGTGAGGTAACAATCCATCTTGTCGTTCAGTTGAAGCAGCTTGTAAAGAGGTTATTCCTCTACTAATTTTTATTATTTCACCTAAACTTGAATTTGTTTCGGAAGATGAACCCAGGTGTATACATATTATGCAGCTATGCCGTTGGTTTATCCATTGTTCGAAATCTAATAAAAAACAATTAGTAATTAATTAATTGCATTTGATTCATTATTATTAGGGCCAGGAATCTCGCAGTCTTTCAAATGAACATTCATATGTTTAACCTCAAATTAGAACAATGAAGAAATGCCAACTTCCTGGCCCTAATTATTACCATATATTTTTTTTTATTGAAACTGATCTTTAATTTTCGATTTATTTATTATTTAATTACCTTCCAGTACAGTAAATATAGAATTTTTTTCACTAAAAACCCAAATTTTCACTGTTATAGAAGCACAATATTCACAGAACACTTGTTACTCGCAACTAAACTAGCCGAGAAATTCTATTGTACATAGCAGCTGAGATCGAGATCCCTACTGCGATATATATATACACAGGTATCTTTGAAAAATGTTTCTATATGTCTACTCAGATAAGATTTAACATATAAATAAAAGAAATTACTATTTAAAGTGAAAATATATGGTCAAATATTAATTTTTTATAATAATTTGTTTAAACAATGCAAAAATGGAGTGCACAAAAAAATTTTGGGTAAACATTGCAATTTATAGTTTAAGAAACAATATCCCACATCGATCGTATTAATTCATTCACTATAACTCTAATCCGAGGTGAAAACCCCCAGGCGCTCCACTATTTATTTTAAGACGCCACAGATTTTGATAAAGGTGGTGATACCTTTTATCACCACCCTTTACTTTTGTTACTTTGATGGCAAAGTTAATGCATTTTACTTCAAATTTGAGCTATAGTACTGTTGTTTAAAAATTGTGATTCATAATATAATTTTCATTATATCATGTTTCATTTGTTAAATGAAGTAAAAGAACATTTTATAGCAAATAAATCCGAATATCTTACAAATCTTATATCTCTTGTTCCAGCGAGAGATATGTTTTAATGACACCTTATCTATACATATAAATACAAATTAAATGTCTGTTTCTAATTTCAAATTAACAGCTTTTCACTTAATGCATATCAAAGCATATATGGTACTCACACAATAAAACCATTTTTTTTATTTTAGACCTACTGTCATACAGACATATTGTCAGTATATTTGTTCCCTCTAATCTCTGAAACGACTGCTCCGATTTTAACAGGAGTTTCACTGACAGATAGCTGATGTTATAAGAAGTAACTTAGACTACTGTTATTATAAAATTGTATAAAGTGGCCACAGCTAGTAGAAAATAACAATGATGTAACCACAAATTTCTTTAAAACTTACATTCTGTAATTTTTACCTTAGTTTCAATATTTAAATACATTCAGCACCATAAAAAACGTCTCTATTAATCTCTTATTTGACTTCATTAGTTTTACATTTCATTTCATGGAGTTTTTTTTCAGAGATACTTCCTCTAAAAAGCTATGGTAAAACCAGTTTAATGCGATATAAGTTTCGGTATTCACCTCCATCCATTTATAATAATTTCAAATAATATTATTTTATAACTAAAACTAAATACGAAATAAAATTAGTGAAAACCAAATTTTTACTTCGTATACGAACAAGTTTTTTATAAGTAAATCGCTTGTTAAAATACATAGAACAATTCGATTAAAATTGAAGACAAGGGCTCTAAAATATATATGTATAATAGTTACCGCAACAGTTTGTTTAACAATAAGACAAACATCCGCATTTGATTACTAATTCAAATATTCTACAAGTTCTATACAATTCGTATAACAGCCAGAGATTATTCTTTGCTATAATTACTTCATCAGGAGAAATCAATTCTCAATGCTATTTTTAATGCTTTTTATGCTCAAATCTTTTATCTACAGAATTTTACCCACATTTAAAAAATTATTGTTTATAATTTTTATTTAATCCAAAAATAATAATAGTCCAATGTGCAATGAAATAACATTTGATATGAAGAATTTAAATCATTTAAAGTGTCACGTAACACTTCGCAATGCATCGCAGTAGAGAACAAATACCGAGAGATGGAATATTTGAAATTTCTTGTGCACATGAACTCTGATTGAATAAAATTGTTTTTGTGAAATTCTCCTCCCCTATATAACATTTTATTTATTCTTAGGTTTTGATCGGGGGCACTTTGACTCCAAATTTGTTTTATATCTTATAATTTTATTAGTTCTTTCGTCCTGGGCATGGCGGAATCGTTGAGTAATCGAGCAAATAAGATGAAATGTAAAACGAATTCTTCACTATCTGCAGTAATCAACATCAACATAACCAAATGAATTTGAGTATGTAAAATATGATTCGTGATGTTCGGTCCATTGTCTTTCATACATTCTTAAATATTAACATATTTTTTATAATAATAACATATGATATAACATCAACCCTGTGTGAATAACGAATAGCGTCAATCAAGTTGAATATAAGTATTATAACGTATATTTATTTCATAAAGCAAAAGGGAATTCTACAAATTAAAATTAAGTATATTCGAAACAAGAAAATATATATGTTATATATAAAAATAATTGTTAGGATTTCTTTCTTATCGAAAGATTTCAGAAATTTATATTTTTCTTAAATATGTTTGTATTTTTAACATTTGCATCTTTAATATTGAAAGAAGTTATTCGTTTTTACTTTCTTATAAGATATTAATTGAAAGTTGACTTTTATGTTGTCATTAATTTTTAAATCTATGTTTTATCCACTGGGTACTGTAAACGCCACGCTTCACCTACACTTTCAAGTATATATAAACATTAACAAACAATATCTTGTAACAACGAGGAGGTTCAATGTCTACACTTTATTATGTAATCGTGTGGAAACAAATTCTTTTAACTCTAAAGAAGTGTGTTCTGATATATTGAAATTGTTAATTAAGTACTTGTACAATTCGTTATAGTTTGTGGACTTGTAAAATGTTGACCAAACTTTATCACCCGAATACTGAGATACAAAGATATACTTTCAGTTGAAGAATGTCACCGTCGCACAGTGTTTCGGGTAGAACATGCTAGGTGGACAAAATTATTTTATGTTATATAACAAGGCTTTTACTATTTTACATATAGGTGGTCATGTTTTTGTAATAAAAAACGAAAAATTGGTATAAAAACAGAAAATATATTCAAAAATATTATACAAACAACAAAAATAAAATTAAAAATACTAAATTAACCTAATAATCATCATCAGAGTCTTCTGATGAATCTTTTATAGTGTAATCTTCATCATTTTGTGGCATTGTGCGACAATATGATGACGATTCCGGCCTTGATTCTACTATGCTAGGGCTTACAATTAACTTTAAAACTTCTGTACATATTTTTTCCGGTTTTTTTCGGGGAATCTCTCGAAGGCTATTGATCAAAGGATCAGATGTTATAACTAACATAGACAGTAAGTCTCTATTCGTGGCAACACGCGAGCACTTGCGGGTGTTGTACTCCCTAAATCTGCGGCAATCTTTGTTACGTGCTTCCCGAGCCTCTTCGGAATGCTGCCACATCGGAAGCAATGCTGCTTTGATGACCTCTGTACTGTGAATTAATATTTTATGTACAGTAGCAGGCATACAGTACCACGAATAGAGACTAAGATAATGTCTTCTGGTTTCGAGACAAAATTTATTGAATTCCGCTAAGTTTATTTCGAATCCAGAAGACAATGTCCTCAAAATAACATCAAATTGTTTGATAATTGTAACATCTAACCCTGTGATGTGAGCACTCATCTTAGCATTCTTAAAAAAGCTACGGGCTGTGTTTCCATCATTTGAAGAACCAAGTCCTGGCTTTGGTTTATCAACAATAAGCCCCATCTCGTTCTTAAATTTCAACTTGATTTCTTCGGAACGAACTTTGATATCTGCTTTGTCTTCGTCGCTTCTAGCCTGCCATTTCTTTATATTCAACTTGTAGCTGATATGTAAAAGGCATTCAAAGCAACGAATCCAAGCATGAAGTGTAGATAAACCAAAGCCAAAATGTTCTTGATTGCTGTTGAACTTCGCGGGATCATCGTTCATTGTTTTGGGGGTGGCGCCACAGATGAAACACTTTTGAGATGAACGAGTTTCTGTTAATGCGTTGCATACTTTTCCGTCTGTCATTGTCAGTAAAAGTTCGTGTTTCACAGAGATTTGAGAATCATCAAATTTGATAAGTGTTGGAAGAAGATCGTTAACTTCTTCCAACAATCTGTTTGTCTCCGCTAACGTGAAGTCGTTCGTTTCTTTAGCAAATATAAATTTGATTGGGCGACAATACATTGTTGATGAAGGCCGAGGATTTTGCCAAATAATTTTGGACCCATCATATAACTTAAGGGGAACCAAAGAAAATACAAAAAGAAACTCGTCCGTATCTTCAGTGTTTTCAAATCTCTGTTTGTATGTGCTGTGCCCAGAACTTCCATCACATCCCCATTTACTAACAAGTGTAAACGATGAACTTGTTGGGAGGACGCTGCTGATAACTTCATTCTGTGCTAATATTAGACGTTCCACTGTTTTATTTAATAAGGCTTGCAAATTTATTTCAGCACGAGTTTCTGTTATAGCAATGTGCTCCTCTGCAGGGTGACAGGCCTGTTTGGACTTTCTTAAACTAAAATATGACGGAAATACATTATGTCCTGCCTTCATGGACCACTTTCTTGTTTGTTTGTATGCATGCGTTGTTGATTTAGAATCTATATAGTAAGCTAAGGCTTCGTCACTACTTAACTGCCTAGGAATAACAGAACTGGTATTTTTAGACTTCTTAATATTATCTGGGTTCTCACTAATGTCTCTAATCATGTTGGCAATTTTTCTTTGGCCTGTTGAACGCACAGCAATTTCGGCAGCAGTCACTAATTCACTGACATTTCGCGATTCTACGAGATCCACAACGCGACGTTTCTTCGTCTTAAACGATGATTCTTCGAAATCTTTGCGAGGTCTTCCTGCAGGAGTCACAGCCCCACTCGACGTCGAAGGTTGTGACGCAGAAGAACTCGCGGTGAACTGTATGTTTGCTTCATCCAGCCACGTCTTGTTTTTAATTAAAAAACGCTCCTTCGACTTTCCTGAAGCCAACCATTTGGTACCAATCTTATTTGAAAAGTTGGATATTTTCAAATTTATTTATTTTCGGCTACTATCAGTAATGTCACCAAAGTGAAATTTTAAAGAAAGGTAGACATATACACGCGAATTTTTTCATTCTTCGTGTGTTTCAACCATTCTTCGAAAAAGTCTATCCTTGAAATAGAGTAAACGTGTTCTGAAAAAAAAGAAAAAAACATGTTGTACTCAAGTGTGCTAATTAAGTACGGTGGCAGCCGAGGATCCAAAAAAAACCAAAATTATAAAAATACTTTATTTAAAATTACAATTTAAGTTACAACTAAAATGACGACTGCTTGCCCGATATTAGAAAACAAGAGTGACAATTATATTTAAAATTAATAATAAAGAAATACATTTATGTCAAGTGCACATTCAGCTTTTTGATTGTTATAAAATTATAATGAAATAATAAATTTGTGTGAAATGCAGATTCAGCTTTACGATTGTTAATATTCCTGGATTCTGATGCAATGTAGTGTACATATTGCACCAACGCTTGCTAAGCGATTCCCGCGATGCATGGGAACATAACTCCTCCCTCCTGAAGAACAGCATCTATTTGATGTCCTTAGCTCTCGAATAGTGCTGTAAAATCTTCTCCACGTGATCATGATTTCCTTCCTCGTCCTTTGTTAGCTTTTTTTCTTTCTTAACTTTAAGGCTTTTACGATTCTTCAGACTTTTATATATTATAACAGCAATGCCTAGTGCACCTGCACTTAATATTATTCCATATAATGGGATTGTAGTATGATAAAGACTGTTACTTTCAGTTATTCCTGAAATTTTCGGCTGCAATGATATTTCATTACTTATTTCTTGAAGCTTTTTAAGGTCGATGGTGTTTAGTTGTAATGACGTTTGTGAAACTTCAATTTTCTCAGAATTGTGTAGGTCTATTATTTTCAGTGGCTTTCCTCTTATATGATCATTGCTATTAATTATTGTAAATTCTGAACTTTTTATTAAACATCCCAGAGGTAGGGTTACAAGATAACTGCCTTGTACTTTTATAAATTGTTGCTGATTGCAGGATAATTTTAAACTTGATGGCTCCGGAAATGTTATAATATAATGCTTGTCGTCAAGTTGTTCCACGGCTTCCGTAGTCAGGATCAAGGATACAAATTGACATGAACTTTGTATCTGCTGCGTCGTAATGAGGCGTTCTATACAATCGGGCTGTTTTCCATAGTGATTGTTAAATTTGTTTTCACAGAGATAAAATCCGTTGACCTTCGGGCATTCAGCCTCTATGTACATAAAATCTTTATTGTGAATTGCTAGGAATGGTTTAGGAGGAATAAGGATATGGTTATTCTTATTCGGTACTGCGGATAGATGATATAAAAAATAAAATTTGGGAAAGACAATGGGAAACCTAAAAATTAACACAATATTCCTATCGTTATAATAGTAACCTACTTTAATAACATCGAAATAGTCTCTAAAACTAATGTCTAAAAGTTCCTCTTTCTCGTAGAGGCTATTTAACTTATTTAAAATATCTCTATGCATATTGATAGATAACATTGAATGATGTGTACTTTGGGCATGAATAAAAGCTAACCAATTTTCTAATCGAAATAATTCGTCCGTTATACTTTCAATATTATCTCCTAAAATTAAGAATATTTGAGTCAAGTGCGTAAAAGTTGTAATATCCGTTTCGAGGTTACTGTTGACACTAGTTAAGTTATTTATCAAATTTTCCAACTTTCTTTGATTAATTGTTAAATTATTAATAATTTCATTATTTTGAAATAACCATTTTTTGGTTAAACTAATGTGATTGTTCAATTCGTTAACAATTATATTATTATTTCCTTCTAATATTTTAATTGCATTATCATACTTTATAGCATCCGTATAGTCGAGATTTCCTGAAATAGTTTTTATTATTGACCCTAAACCATTAATAAGCCCTCTTTTAACACGACTAGTCTCAAAGGTTTTTAATTGCTGTGAAACTTTTTCTAATTTAGTTACAAGATATTCAATGTGCATTTGAAAAAGTGAAAGGGTTTTATTTCTTAAAATTGGGTTAATATTGTGGATTTGTTCTTGAACTGACTTTAAACTATCACGAATCTTTACTAAATCTACGCATTGTATAAAGGAGTGATAGTGGGAAATGATTCTAGCGGTTCCTAACTTAAACGGTAAAATACCCGGTCCATTATCCAGGCTACTTAACTCAATTTCTTCTGCTTTCGTCAAGGTTGCTAACAGGATCGTCATTCTGTAACAATTGAGCACTTATAGGTACTCTTTTAAGTCTAGATTTAGCTATTGGGCCTCGTTTCTTTTTCGTGTAAATGTGTATCGGTAAGTCGGCTAAAACTTTGTCATGAGTATAGCGAGGGGCAAGTTTTTGTCGGGATGCTTTAGGGTTTCGTATGAATATTTGTTGGTCGGGTAAGTAACATGTCGCAGGTTCTCTATTTTTATTAATGTTTTCAGTAATTTGGGTACGCCTATGTAGAGAGGATTCGTTTATAATATCATAGACTTTAATCATACGGTCACGATGGTCTTGTGTGTATTGCTGTAATAGTTGTTCTGTTAAGTCTATGTCTATAGGGTCACGGGGATCAAAGTGTCCAGTTATGATATCTATCGGTCTACATTTAGTAAAGCTATGTATAGAGCTGTTGTAAGCTAGAAGAGCATATGGCATAAGGTTAGTAATAGACTCTCCATGTTTATTTAATCTTAAAATCCTTAAATGTTCTAACAGGGTGGAATGAAGTCTTTCTATTAATCCATTTTCATTGGGTGTGTAAGGTAAAATTTTATGATGGATTATTTTGTGAAGTCTAAGAAATTCTAAAAATAATTGATTTGTGAATTCGGGACCTCCATCAGTAACGATTGTAATTGGAACTCCATGATGAGTACAAAACGTTAATAATCCTTGTACGACACTGATTGCAGTACCATCTTTTAGGTTATAGCTTTGCGCATATTTTGAAAAAGCATCGATTATTGTAAGGTATTTTTGATTTTCGACACTAAATAAATCTAAATGAACAATAGCAAAGGGTTTAGTTGGAGGAGGGACAATTTGAAATTTCTGTTTAATAGGATTTCTATCGTATTTTGCTCGGCCGCAAATTGTACATTCATTTATATATTTTGTGACTTGTTCTTTCATTTTTGGCCAAAAATATCTTTTTGACAAAGATAAGTAACATTCATTGATGCCACGATGATTGGTTTTTCCTTCGTGGTAATTTTTGATAATCTCTTGCTGTTTAAAATAATCTTTTACATTATCTAATTCAGTTTTTGTAAGAACAATGTCCATAGCAGAATTTTTAAAATTATTTTGGATTATAGGAACTATTTGGTACATTCCCAACGGAGGGTTGATGAAAATACCAGTTTTGATTTTGGGATTGACGTATTCTTTTATTGCTTCTACTACATCATTTTCTACATTTGAATTCGAAATCGATATGGTAGCCTTAAAGTAGTTTTCAAATAATTTTGTTACTATTGGCTTATTTTTAATATCACCGACGATATTAAAAATAATTTGTCTATGAAATTTATTTAACGCGTCGTCTGTTATAGGGATTTCTAAAAAGGGATTTTCTGAGTCGGAATGTACAGTGGCGGTTCGAGAGCTTATATTGGAGGGTGATTTTTCAGAGGTATTCACAACTGTTGAGCTAGCCTCTTCATTGTGAATCTCAATTCGAGATAGCGCGTCTGCATTACTATTATACTTTCCCTGCTTATATGTTACAGTAAAATCATACTCACTTAAACTAAGTCTCCATCTAGTTAGTCTTGAATTGGGTTCTTTAATGTTCATAATCCACTGAAGTGGTCTATGATCAGTCATAATTTTGAATTTTCTTCCAAAAAGATATGGGCGAAAATATTTAGTGCCCCAAACAATCGCTAATAACTCCTTTTCAATTGTACTATAGTTAATTTCGCTGGAGTTTAGAGTTCTGGATGCGTACGCTATGGGTCTATCAGAGCCAAGGGAGCCTTGAGAGAGAACTGCTCCTATTGCTAAGTTTGAAGCATCCGTGGTCAGTATAAAGTCTTTAGAAAAGTCGGGATATTGAAGGATGGGGTCATTAACAAGTAATCTTTTACATTTTTCAAAACAGTCAGTGTAGTCCTGTCCTAAAGTTATTTTGTAGCCTTTTTTCAAACATTGAGTCATAGGTTTTGTTACTCTAGCAAAGTCAGGTATAAATTTTCTATAATAGCCCAGTAAACCCAAAAATCGTTTTATTTCCGTAGCTGTTTTAGGAATAGGATAATTTTGAATAGCAGTTATTTTATCAGGGTTAGGTTTTATTCCTTCATTAGTAATTATATGTCCTAAATAAGAAGTTTCTTTTTTCAGGAACTCTGACTTATCCATTTGTATTCTAAAATTTGAATCTCGTAACCTTTTGAAAACCTTTTCTAAATTAACTATGTGTTCTTGAAGAGAAGTACTAAAAACGATTATATCATCGAGATAAACGAGACATATGTTATTTTGTAAGCCATGCAACACATTATCCATTACCCTTTGGAAGGTGGATGGTGCGTTTTTTAAGCCCATAGGCATTCTTAAAAATTCGAAATGCCCATGTTCTACATTAAAGGCAGTTTTCGATACATCAGAAGGGTTCATTTCAATTTGATAGAAGCCACTTGCGAGATCTAGGGTACTGAAATATTGACAATTACCTAATTTATCTAGAATATCAGATATATTCGGGATAGGGTATTTATCGTCGACTGTTTTTTCATTAACTTTCCGAAAGTCTATGACAAGGCGCCACTTAATTTTCCCTGAAGCGTCACTTTTCTTAGGAACTACCCATATTGGAGAGCTCCAAGCTGAGTCAGAGGGTCTTATGATGCCTTGATCAAGCATTTTTTGGACTTGATCCCTAACTTCTCCCCTGTGTATGAATGGGTATCTATAACTTTTAGTGTGTACTGGTATTTCGTCTGTGGTTTTAATTGAATGTTTAATAGTATTACTAAATGTTAGTGGCTCTCCCTCTAAGTAAAATACATCCGCGTAACGGCCACAAAGAATTTCTAAATTAATTCTTTCCTCTTCATTTAAGTGATCAGTTCGAAGACGAGATAGGACTTCCTTCTCTCGTTCACAATTTTTTCTAGTATTTAAATATTCAGTATTATATAATTCGGCTTGAATGGGCTGGTCTAAAGAAAAAATTATGTCACTACGATTGGGGTTATAAATTTCTACTATAGCTCTATTATTTTTAACAAATGTCAAACATTCTTTTATAATGCAACGCGAAATTGTTTGCTCTGGGACTAAAATTTCTCCTATGTGCATATTAATTGGTAGTTTAACTAATTTAGAGGAACCAGCTGGTATTATATCCTCGTATAAGTTTACATTATGCGAATTATAAACTTGTATGGGGTTTGAAGCATTTTTGGTTACAAATAATTTTTTTTTATAATCTATGGTTGCTTCCCATTTATCTAAGAAATCTGTACCTATTAGACCATCGAAATAGTTGTGGAATTTATAAATATAAAATTTTATATCATCATTACTTTTAAACTCATTAAAGCAAGGAACGGTTATGGAATATTTATGTTTGCTTACAGAATGAACATTACACACTTCAAAAGGCTCATAATTTAAATTGAAATTATTAAAATATTTTTCAACTGCATCTGGACTTATAAAGGACTGATTTGCACCGGTATCTATTAGAAACTTTAAGGGTGGATTTTTAATCTGAATATAAGGTAACTGACGTTGGGATTGAACATTAATCTCTATTTTGGTTTGTCTAACGGTTTGATTTTCCGAAAATCCTGTTGGTTATTGGTAGTTGAAGATGAAGGTTCAACAACAGTATATTCAAAGGGTATGGGGTCGTTTGATTGTTGAAGACATTGGTGGTTTTCTACAGGTTGATAGTCACTGTAATAATATTCTGGGTGTTGGTTATAATCGTCATAGTAATTGTCATAGTAATCGTCAGTCTCATAATAGTCATAATGGTCATAACTTTGATTTTGATTATTACTTTCGTGGAAATTCATTTCCCGAGTTTTAAAATAATTCGTTGGGGGTGGATTACCATGTTTCCTCCAGTCATGTCCAGTAGGTGGTAAATTTTTAGTTACAAAGTGAGTTACACCGCTCATAGGACGGGCTGGTTGGGGATTTTGGTTAGTATGTTGATAAAAATTACGTTGGGGCATTTTAAATGCATTATTAGGATTATAATTTGGAGGTGTGGCCCTAAATATTTGTTGAGTGTATGAGGGACCTGGACCCGGTTGAGGTCTAAATGGGGGTCGTTGTGTGTGAGTTGGGAATTGATGACGCGGTTGGTGTTGGTTTTGAAATGTAAATGGCCTAGACTGTATTGTGTTAAAATTATAATCTGAATTTACCTTAAAAGGTTGAGATGACAATGCCATAGGGTGTTTGTTCCTTTCAGGTTCATAACGAGCCTGTAAATATATAGTATTTAATTCGTCTTGCACGAATTCTAATGCTTTCTCTATTGTTTCGGGTCTCATACATCTAATACGTGAACCTAAAGGATCTTTTAATCCTCTTAAATATGCTTGCAGTGTTAATTTCTGATATAAAACCCTTTTCGCTTCAATTGTGGTACCAATATTCTCGTGTAAAGTTATGTATGTCATAATTGTACTAAACAAGTTTTGACAGCGTTCATAAAACTCTTGAGGTGTAGTGGACCCTTGTCTTAAAAGAGCAAGATCATTGTATAACGCAGTTTCGTCTCGTTGATCAGAAAAATTATTAATTAACGACTTACGAATGCCAGTCCAGTCTGAAGGGATACCGTTAGTATTAATTAATCGTGCTGCGGAGCCTGTTACTTTATTTAAAATACCGTTTACAAGAGCAACATTTAATAAATTATTTTCAGGGTTATTAATCACAAATTCTTGGACTAACTGGTCACATAGTTTTATGAATCTAGGTAATACATTTGGGTTTCCATCGAATTCAGGCAATAAGCGTAAGGCTTGAAAAATGCTACCTAAATCGGCCATATTATATTTCTCTAAATTTAGTTTAACGTTATTATAAAATATTAAATTTCTATTCGCGTCTTGAAAGCGCGCTCTACTACTATACGTACTAAGCCTAGAGGTCTTCGATTGCCGCGGAAGGGAAATCTTGGAAGGATAAATCTTACAAAATAGGGATAAGCAATCACTAGAAAGATTCTAATGTACTTACAATTTTAATTTCGGTTTCTCTGGAGTATCAATGTTCGGATACGCCTCGCTGCGCCGCCTCGTAGATTCAGGATACTCGTGTTGAAACTTGATAGCTTCTCGGATGGACCGCAAGACGATTATCTTGATTTTAAGAATATATATAATTTACGTTGCTCGCGACCCGGCCCGCGAGTATCCTACCGACTGCGCCAATTAAGTACGGTGGCAGCCGAGGATCCAAAAAAAACCAAAATTATAAAAATACTTTATTTAAAATTACAATTTAAATTACAACTAAAATGACGACTGCTTGCCCGATATTAGAAAACAAGAGTGACAATTATATTTAAAATTAATAATAAAGAAATACATTTATGTCAAGTGCACATTCAGCTTTTTGATTGTTATAAAATTATAATGAAATAATAAATTTGTGTGAAATGCAGATTCAGCTTTACGATTGTTAATATTCCTGGATTCTGATGCAATGTAGTGTACATATTGCACCAACGCTTGCTAAGCGATTCCCGCGATGCATGGGAACATAACTTGCTAAATAATATGTATATTTTTATATAGAATAAAGTTATTCCTATGATATATCTAAGAATTAGCCCGGATAGAGGTGAATGTCTGTAAATTTAGCTCTGTCAAAGTTTTTTTTTTGAAAAAATATACGCTAAAATGTGTAATGTATGTTAAAATTACACTAACAATACATTTCAATAGATTTTGTTTTAAATAAATACTTATTAAAAAATAGGACTTACCCTCAGTATTAATATCCATTACAAACACTCACAATATTACTATAATCCACTATGAGACGTGCACGAAAGTGTCGCTAAATTGCAACTGATTGATTGGAAAGGTTACATTAAACTCATTACCTGCCTTCTGACCCCTATGACTCATCAGTTAAACATGTGACAAACAACAGATTCTCGGAATTGGAGTTTAGGGATGTTGTTTACGTTTTGTAATTAAGATTACCTGGAAATGATAACATGAATATTGTCCACCTAGCATGTTCTAGGCGAAATACTGTGCGTCGCCTAATTTCTAAAGGAATATCTGAATGTTAATTCCTTTCTGAACTTATTTCTTTGAGTTATTGAGATTGATATGCTTTTCCACAAGGAATACCCCAGGTTCTGTCATCTTTTTCTTATGATATCCGTAAGATATTACGCGGCTACTGCTGACGTGATGTTTAAAATTGTAGATTTTTTTTGGTATTGCAGCTATAGAGACGAGTTGGTATCCCTAAATATTATAATTCCTAATATGATAAAAAAGATTGCCTTTACGTAACGCAATTTCCCCAGATGTCTTTTAATATGAAGCAACTACAACAAAGAATATAAATATTAAATCTCAAACAAACCTCTAATCCTGGATCAACAAATTGTATAACGATAATAAGCCAGAAAGTTTATTAACATCCATTCTTTATCGTTTCCGTTCTCCTTTATCGTGTGTGAGTGTCAAATGCGATCCCGTGCCACCCAACTGAGACCACGACGGTAATCGTTTAATTTTTTTGTAGATATCCTGACTTCTCTATACCGACGAGACGTAATTGTCCCTACCCTCCCCTAATTAAGACGTTATAAACAAAAAGATAACAATAATTATTTTAATATATTATTGAAGAGCTAACACTATTATTGTGCTAGTGTCAGTATCGTTTTTGGGATGTATTCATTATCAAATTTTACCATCAAATAATTATAATTACAAATAAACGAAAATTGATTCCTATATAAAGTGAACTTGAATGTAACTATTATTTTGTATAGTTATATAGTAATACGAGATTTCCTGATACATTTTACGACAATCTTAATATTTTTTATTCACATAGTTTTAGGATCGTCACTACCATTTCTTATATCAGTATAGTAAAATGTTGTATTGTATTTCGCACTGTAATTATATCTCATCTGTTCGCTCCATCGTACGTTCAGCATTGCCATTTATTTCTATCTTTGAAAATATTAGACTTTTTAATATAGATATTTGAATTTTATTAATATCGTTTGGGAATAACATTTTTATTTACAATAGAAACGTATGTGTAACATGTACGTTTATTGCGTTTGACTTTCAAGTATCATATTAATACCGTTTTCTAAGTTGTTATTGTTTGCAAAAATCTCCTTTGTTGTATGGTAGTCTCTGTAAAGTACGAGTAGATAGCTCTTTGTCTCCACAGTCTGCTGGTGAACGTTCCGGTCACAAAAGGACAGCTTAAAAGATAATGGCTTAAGCGTTTGTGTGATATTCTCTAAATTCACTAACATATATATATATACATATATATATGTATTGTTATAATTCTTGTATGTTAAACGTAGTTCTGTAATAATGTTTTATGTTATAGATATAATATCTCAAACTTATTATCTACAGCCTAGAGAATAACAAGTCTATGAAACTGATCGATATGAAATTAATAAACAGAATCTAATAGTTTTATAATTCATTCTGTTATTTAATTGATATCAAACCCATTCTAAATTTTATTTTTCACCTATACTTAGATTTTTTGAAAACTTTACATCCCATAATGTCTTTAAAAAAAAAGGGAAAAAATGCAGCTTGTCCACACTCTCTGTTTACTGAGTTTGAACAGTAGCTATGATCTAATATTCTGAAAATTTATCGAATGACTTTCTATAGTACTCGCGGGCGGGGTGGCTGGTAACAGCTACTTGAAAGGTACTTTGCTCAATCGAAACATCACGTAAAAGGGCATTGATTCGAAAGATTACAATGAAAATGTAACGTAAATCATAAATTGTATAACAATTTTAGGAATCCCGGTGAAAGCTATTTTTAAGACAGCTAACAAGTCTACTTGGATAGCTCTTGACTTCTCGAGACTGCTGGAAAGCAATTTTATTCATTAGTCATTAATTTTTTCTTGTATTTGTATGAGCACAAATTGTTGAATCATTAATATCATTTAATAATCTGTTAGCTAAATATAAAGATAGACATATATTGTTTCATAATAAAATATTCAAACCACCTTCATAACCTTAAAATAAATATTCAGTCAGTTATATATAACCTTAAACCATGTATAACAATTAATAATGAAAGACAACGAAACGAACCTTTATCTGGAACCAGATCTTTCCACTTACACGACCTTTACTAAAAGATGCTTTGATGATTGATGATTCTTGCCAAAGGTTATATAAATAGTACATTACACTATTATGTTAATTTTAATGAAATATAACGATAACTGTTAAGGAGGTCGCGCGTCACCAAGACATCTCAACTGCCGGAAGTTTAAACGGCAGAGATATGTTTATAACATTAGTTTATAAAGTAACGTTAGAAAATATTTGAATTCTATATAAATACTACAAAGAGGTCGACAATACAATGTCTCTTCCTCTTATATTTATTGATATACTTTTATGTTCATAATTTCAATAATAATATTAAAATTAATACTTATTTAAATGAATGCTTGTGTTAGCTCCGCCATTTAATGTAGATCAGGATTGTCAGTTACACTATATGCATCAAATAAACACTAGATATATAGATTTAAAATGAAGCGTCACCAAAAAATAATTACATCCACATAATATTGGAAGACAAATTCCTTTGGTACAAAATTCATTTTGCTTTATTTGACATTTCATTCTCGAGGGATTACATTAATATCAACAGTTCTGAGAAATGGCCGCCAATCTTCGGCAAAGCAACATTTATTCGGAACGAATTCCATTAGTGTATAATAAAGCTTCGACTTAAATTGCGGTGTTAGAAATTCAAGGAAACCGATACTTATATTGAGAAAATATTCTGTTTTAATTTTTAGCACTAATAGGATGGTCTTCCAAAATTTTTATTTTAAGTAATTGTACACAAGTTATTTTATATTAAATTGCATAAAAAGTCATATATAAAATTAATTCGTTTGACTGAATAAGTGGGTAAATTTTTTGTCCTATGTTTTTTGTCCTATGGATGATAGGAGTCTCAAGTGCCAAATACTGTGACTTACTTACTTTACTTAATGTCCTAAGGCCCCCTTGTGGGGCAGAGGGCGTCCACAGTGCTCCGCCACCGCGTTCAGTTCTGGGCTATTCGCTTCGCCTCGGACCACGTCAACCCGATCTCCTTCAGTTCCGCTGCCACTGAACGCCTCCAAGTGTGTTTAGGACGGCCATGCTTCCTTTTCCCTTGTGGTGTCCATTCCAGGGCTTGCCTTGGAATGTGGTCAGGAGCTCTTCTTAGGATGTGACCAATCCAAGTCCACTTGCGGTGTTTTATTTGGAGACCGATCGGCGTCTCCGAGCAGTGGTCCCAAAAGTCGTTATTGAAGATTTTTTCGGGCCAGTTGATACCGAGGATCTGCCTGAGGCATCGGTTGACGAAAACCTCAACGCGTTGCGTGATGTTCTTGGTAACCCTCTACGTCTCGCACCCGTACAGCAAAACAGATTACGTTGGAGCGAAATATTTTTAATTTAACTCTCCGAGTCAGTTTTCGGGACTGCCACACGGGTCGTAATTGCGACAAGGTCGTCCGGGCCTTGCATACACTGAAAGTGATGTCCTCTTCAGTTCCCCCAGTCTCCGACACGATGCTACCAAGGTAGGTGAACTGTTGCACTCGCTCAATGGGGTCCGAGCCGAGTAGCAGTGGCGTCGATTTCCTTTCCTCGGTACGTATTTCTTGGGTCTTCCGCGTGTTAACCTTCCGTCCTTCCAGAATCGCCTCGCATTGTAAATCGTCCAACTTGGCTCGCATGACAACTTGCTTGTGGCTTAGCAGGCACAAGTCGTCAGCGTAGTCTAGGTCGTCCAATGTTTCAGTCAAACCCCACTCTATACCGCGTCGCTTGCTGCCATTTGTTCTTAACATGATGCCATCCAGAATGATAAGGAACAGCAGAGGTGAAAGGAGACAGCCCTGCCTAACTCCTGCATGTACTGTGATGTCTTCAGAAAGGAGGCCATCGTGCGTGACCGTACAAGTGTAGTTTCTATAGATGGAGATAAGGATGTCCCTGATCTTAGGTGGGACACCTATGTCATCTAGTCGGGACCAAATCCTAGACCATCGTACGGTGTCAAAAGCTTTTTCGAAGTGAACGAAAGTGAGATAAGTTTCTCGTTGCCACTCTGATGCTTCCTCTACAATGATTCGGTGTATATTGATTTGATCTGTGCAGGAACGATTCGATTTAAAGCCTGCTTGTTCTCTCCTAAGCAAAGGTTCAAGTGCCCTTGACAATCTCTCTAGTAGTACCTTACAGAGAATTTTCAATGGTACAGAGAGCAGAGCGATTCCTCTCCAGTTGCTGCACTGACTCAGATCTCCCTTCTTAGGCACAGTTATTACAAAAACCTTGTTCCAGTCCTTCGAGAGCTCTTCGGTCCAGATTCCTTCCAGAAGGGGTGGGGACGTGTCAATATCTAGCAGTTGAGGCGTTGGCGTGCTTTCAAGAGAGTAAAGAGGTGTTGTGGACGATAAACGGAACAACCCTTCGAAGTGTTCGCGCCATCTTTTGACACGTTCCTTAGATGTCGTGATCAGTCTTCCTTGCTTATCCCTTAAAGGCTTTTTCTTATAGATATAAGTCCCAGCAAAGTTTTGGTGGCATCATATAGTTCTCTTAGATTGCCAGTATCGGCTGCATGTTGAGCACGATCAGCCCCATCGTCAGACCATTTCCGCCTATCTTTGCTGGCGCTGCGATAGATGCATCTGCGCTTTTGCCGTTACTGCAATCGAAGGTTGACTCGTTCTGTATCGCTGCGTGTCTCCAGGATTTTTAAGTGGAGCTCTTTATGAGCCTCAATAAGGTCCCAAGTCGATTGCGTTTCGTACCCATTCGTCGCGCTTCTTTATTTGGTGTCCTAGGACGTCGGAGCTGGTTTCATGATAGACCATTTTGATCCGATTCCACTCCGAGTCTAATGTGTCTTCGTCTACCTCCATAACGGAGAAGCAGTTCTGCAATTCAGCCGCGAACTTCCTTGCAATTGCAGGTGCATCCAACTTATGTACATCAAATCGTTTTTCCTCCCTGCCGAAATCCGATGTTCGTGGGGCATTTGCCACTTTGAGGCCTAGTTCAGCGACTAACAGCATGTGGTCACTGTCAATATCAGCGCCACGCCTGTTACGCACAGCCAGCAGTGATGTTCGCCATTTGCAGCTTATGGCAAGGTGGTCAATCTGGTTCCGAGTGACGCTGTCGGATGATGTCCAGGTATACTTATGGATGTCTTTGTGCAAAAAAATGATCCTCCGATGGGCAGGTTGTTGTTCTGGCAGAATTCGAGAAACCGCTTCCCATTACCGTTCATCGTTCCAAGCTCATGTTTTCCTAGATGCTTTTGACAGCCAGTATTAGCGTTGCCCACTTTAGCGTTGAGGTCTCCTGTGACGATAATGATATCTTGCCTGCGTATGTTTTTCATGATGTTTTGAAGTGAGCTGTAGAAAGCATCCTTGTCCTCTTCGGAGGAGGTATTGGTTGGGGCGTAACACTACTAAGGTGACTTTTCGTGCCTTCGAGTTGAGCGAGCGGAAATCGGTTTCCAATCCAAGAGGCTTTTTTTGCAGCATCGGACAGGAGAAATCCTACACCGTACACACGGGCGTCTCCTTCATACTCCTTGCAGGAATAGAGATGGATGTTTCCAGCTCCCCAAATCCATTTCTTCGCACTTCGCTGAGGCCGAGTATATGCAGCTTGTACTTGACCATCTCCATCTCCAATAAATAAATCGGATAAATAGCATATTTTATTCACGCTCCTTTACAGTGTAAGCAGTGCGTCTGTGGAACTCACTACCTGACGAGTTCTATATATGTCCGAACGCTAAATTCTTTAAATATAAATTAAAGCAGCAAGGCGTGAAAGACAGTGACATGGGAGTGAAAGTAGGTGATCTTAAGGTCAATTGCTTGCTATATGCAGATGATGCAGTGCTCATTGCATCATCAGAATGCGATCTCCAAGCATTGGTCACCACTCTGAAAGATGGGTGTGAAAATAATGGTCTAAACCTGAATGCAGATAAGACGAAGGTTCTGATATTTCAAAGAAATGAAGAAAGAACAGAATGTAAGATCAACGTGAATGGTAAGATAATAGAACAAGTGAATGAAGTGGTATATTTGGGAAGTATGTTTAGCAGAGACGGAAGATACGAAATGGATGTGGAAAGGCGTATTGCTGCCGGTAACAGAGTCAACGGTGCCCTGACTGCATTGTTGAGACGGCGAAACGTCAGTATAGCTGCACAAACGTGCAGCTATGCTGACGTTGACGTTGACGCATTGTGTACAGCCAAACGGCTGTACACAATGCGGTTTTGCTACCGACGCTGTTATACGGCAGCCAAACGTGGGTAACACAGAAGAAGAATGTAAGAAAGATGAATGCAGTGGAGATGCGATCTCTTCGCACAATATGCGGAGTCAGCCTAGCTGACCGAATCCGCAAGGAAGAGATCCACAGAATGGCAGGTACTAGTGAAGATGTTACAGTGAGAATGAAGAAGAACGTGCTCAGGTGGTTTGGGCACGTCGAAAGAATGAGTGATGAAAGAATGGTAAAAAAGATTTATACAGGAAAAGTGAGTGGTAAGAGAGAAAGGAGGAGGCCTAGAGTGACCTTCGAAAACACTGTATCTATGATACTGGAGGAAGGTCACGTAAAAAGCATGAGGACCTCCCGGAGGGCATGTATGAAGAGGTTGATGTCTGTGGCTGAGGCGAAAGAGGTATGCAGGGACCGTAACGTTTGGCGCTCCGTCGTCTCTAGCTACCCCGTAAGGGATATGGCATGAAGCTAAATAAATAAATAAAGCAGCACTTTCACTCACTTCTTTGATGTATATATAAAAATTTATTTGTGTTAAATTTTTTTATTATTATTATTATGATTACTTAATTATTATTATTATTATTTTAATTTTAATGTTCCCACCTACTTACGTCAATTATAAGGCACTTACACTCAGGGGTGGCTGGAAGAGATCTCTTCTAAGAGATAAGCTATCCTATGTACATAATTTATAATTTTAAGTGTATATGTAATAATGAGGTACATGAATAAATAAATAAATAATAAATAGGTGATTTACTATGCCCTAGTCGGCTGGCGGAGCTACCACCTCGGAGTTTACAGGCTCACTCGGTTTATTTCAGGTATCTTCCTTAGTGAGTTGGTTCTATTTTGGAGCGCAGAACGCTCTTCCTCTGACTTGCATCCTCCGACTTAATAAAGCTCGAGTTTACAGTCGCGCGGCAGCGCGGTTGTAGTAGATCCCAGGGTGGACTTCGAAAATGTGGATGATTCGAACTGGCTGAGGCTCTGCTTTGATTGTATCCTGCCACTGACACCAAAATGTGTTCGACACAAAACAAAAAAAAAAAAGAGTTTCTAAAACAATTTCGGAATCGAACTCTCGTCTTAACGCTCGTAAGGTCAATATATAACCGTTTTATCAATCTATTACTTGATCGTTAAGTCGTATTTGATCATAAATATCTATCGTTAAGTCGTATTTGATCATATATATATATATACAGTATTTCAACCTATTATAAAACCGATGTAAGTAGATGAAACATTTTTTGCTACAAGTTTCCGGCACTGTTCTCTGAACACACATTTTAAAGAAACAATACACATTTTAAACTAAGAATTTCATTAAACACACCTTAGTTATACTGATCAATAGTTGTATTGTGTACTTTATATAGTAATGTCCAACTTAATTCCGGGCTAAGAAATTATTTAGTTACGGAGGAAAGCAAACGTATGTTTACACCGCGATAGCAGCACTCGAAAATTCAAATTATAGAATTATAGATAATAATAATTATAACACTTTTTTATCATACTTGTTGGATAAGTAAAATATTCTGGGGCAATTTTATCACCAAATTTTTAAAGTTCTTTCCATTTACAATATAATTTTTATTCTTTACAGGTGGTAGAGCCCAGCTGTAGTTATCTGACTTCAGCTTGTATTGGGCTGGCTCGACGGGGGAAGGACCACCTTCTCACAGAAGACCGACGCGTAGTAACCAAATTCATTCGGTTTTGTTCCGTCGGTAAGTGAGAGAATCCGGAAGCCCAAACCCCCTCCCCCCCCCCCCGCCAAACATGAAAGCGATGCCCAAAAGAAAAATACCCCAGGAGGGTACCGGCTTTTGATGAAGCCGGGGACCCCCTCCCCGAGCAAAATCGGGGAAATGATTCTCGGATTTTGCTCGGGCTGCCCGTCATATCTGGGGCGGGCAAAGTATCGCCTTTTGTGTTTTTTGAGGGCAAACGACGAGTCACCCCGACCCACTCTAAATGTGGACTTTTGCAACATCCGGGGACTTCATTGCAACTTGAACGCCGTCCACTATCATCTAGAGACGGCGCAGCCGGCCTTGTTATTTCTGACGGAGACGTAGATATCTCAACCTAGCGACACAGCGTACCTGTCATACCCCGGGTATAAGCTAGAACACCATTTTATACCACACGCCGGGGTATCTGTGTTCGTAAGGGAGGATATCTGCTACCGTCGCCTTCAGGTTTTTGAAGGTCGGGACCTGTCTATACTCTGGCTGCGCGTGGACATGGATGACCATGTCAGAGACTACGCGTGCCTCTACAGGTCTCATAGTGGTAATACAGAAACGGATCAACTCTTGGGCCATGTTCAGGAGAAGATTGACGATCTGCTTTCACAGACCCCCTCCGCCGAAGTCGTAGTCCTCGGGGACGTCAATGCGCACCATGCCGATTGGCCAGGGTCACATGGCATCGACTACGCGGGGAGATCTGTGTTTGACTTTGCTCTGGCAAATGGTCTGTCCCAATTGGTCAAGACGTGTGTGCACGTCTACCGGACGTGGACAGCCATATGCCCTCTTTGTTGGATCTTCTGCTGACTACACATCCCGGAAAATACCAGGTCACTGTCGAGGCTCCGTTACGGTCCTCTGATCATTGTCTGGTACGGAGTGTAGTGCCAATTCAACATTGGGCTCGCACAACACCTGCGACTCGACGCGTTTGGCACTACAAGTCAGCGGATTGGGATGGGATGCGGTCCTTTTTTGCATCCTTCCCATGGGGGCCGATTTGTTTCCCTTCCGATGATCCTAGTGACTGCACTGCGGCTGTAGCTGATGTGATACTACAGGGCATGGAACTATTTGTATCAAGCTCTGTGGTACCACTTGGCGGCAGATCGCAGCCTTGGTTTGATGCGTCTGTCAGGGCTGCAGCAGCTGGCAAACGGCAGGCTTATCAAGCTTGGGCCAATGCGTTAGTCACTAAGGATCCGAACTCTAGAATTCTGAAGAGGGAATATAATCGTGCCTCCAGATTCTTCAAACGGCAAATCGCTAGAGCAAAGTTCAAGCATGTCATCGAAATTGGGGATCAGCTGGCAAAGTACCCGCCTGGCACGCGCAAATTCTGGCCGCTTTCAAAGGCCACTCTGGGCAACTTTAGCCAGCCGTCCCTACCGCCTTTGCACATGGGGAATGACTCTCTGGCCCACATGGCTAAAGAGAAAGCCGATCTCTTGGGCACTCTTTTCGCCTCCAACTCGACATTGGACGACCAGGGGAAGACACCACCTGTCATCCCGCGGTGTCAGAGCTCAATGCCGGAAATAGTTTTTTGGCAGAAAACTATTAGGCAGTCTCTATTTTCCTTGGACGTTCATAAGTCGAGTGGGCCGGATGGCATTTCTCCATTGGTGCTACGAACGTGTGCCCCTGAGTTGACTCCAGTGCTAACGCGTCTATTTCGGTACTCCTATCTTAAAGGCGTAGTCCCGGTCTCATGGAAGCGTGCCCTTGTCCATCCGCTCCCTAAAAAAGGTGATAGCTCGGACCTAGCTAACTACAGACCTATCGCCATTACCTCTCTGCTCTCCAAAGTAATGGAGAGCATTATCAATAAACAGCTTCTAACCTACCTCGAGGATCACCAGTTGGTCAATGACCGGCAAAATGGCTTTCGCCATAGTCGATCGACTGGTGGTCTTGTGTTATATCTTACGCATCGTTGGGCAGCTGTTATTGAAAGCAAGGGACAGGGTCTGGCAGTTAGCCTGGATGTGGCGAAAGCCTTCGATCGTGTATGGCACAAGGGGCTTCTTTCGAAGCTACCTTCCTATGGGCTTCCCGAGAGTTTATGCAAGTGGATCACCAACTTCCTCACTGGGCGGAGCATACAGGTCGTTCTCGATGGTTTTTGCTCGGACCCCAAGCCCAAGAACGCTGGTGTACCCCAAGGCTGCGTGCTATCCCCAACTCTGTTCCTCCTGCATATCAATGATATGTTGGATATCTTCAACATACATTGTTATGCGGATGACAGCACTGGGGATGCGGTATATTCCGGCCGTGCAGGTCTCTCTCGGGAAAATGTCGACGAGTGCCGAAAGAAACTTGTGTCTTCTATAGAGACTTCCTTGGGGATGGTCTCTGAGTGGGGTGAACTGAACCACGTTCAATCCAATCCCGAGAAGACGCAAGTTTGCGCGTTTACCACTAAGAAATCCCCATTTGTCGTATCACCGCTCTTCGAGAGCACTCCTCTTATTGCCTCGCCAAGTATCAGAATACTGGGTCTCGACATTTCGAGCGGTTGTCAGTTTCGTGGTCATCTGGAGAGCAAGGCCAAGTTGGCCTCGAAGAAATTCTCTATAAGGCGCAGGTCCGGCCACACATGGAGTACTGTTCTCATCTCTGGTTCGGATCACCCCAATATCAGCTTCTACCATTTGACCGCGTACAACGCAGAGCCGTTCGAATTATCAGGGACCCGATGCTCTGTGAATGGCTGGACTCTTTGGCACTGCATAGAGACGTTGCATCTCTGTGAGTCTTCTACCGCATTTACAGCGGGGAATGTTCCGAAGAACTATTCGATCTGATGCCTGCCGCCGAATTTGATCGGCGGTATTTCCAGATCGGTACGACAGGGGTACCTTCAAAAAAGGCGTTTATTCCTACCTACAAGGCCGGCAACACTCTTGTAAATCCTCGGATGTTGCAAGAGTTCATGGGCGGCGGTGATCACCCGCCAGCTCGTTTGCCCTCCTCTTACATAAAAAAATAAAAATAAATAAAATAAAAAATTCTCAGGATATCGTTTCTACTTCTGAGTCTTATTTCTATATATAAATAATCTAAGACTACTAGACTAATTCTCCAATGCATTTTATTATTTGACCATCTAACTGCTAATAACCTTTGATAGTTTGGTTTATAATTCATAATGATAAGAAATAGAACAATAACCAAATAATGTACTACAAAGAGGCCAGGTTCCACCAGGATTTGAACTCTGATCGCTGGATTCAGAGTCCAGGGTGCTGACCATTACATCATGGTTTTCCATGGTGTAATGGATGTTATACTTACCATTAATAAGAAACTTCATATTGCCACGGTGCCGGATGTAATTGCGATAGAATTTGGAATGGAATGGCCTCTCTTTAGAATTAATTAATTATAAGTTTTTTAGTGTAAGTTGTTAATATAATTATTTAGAAGTAATCGTTTTTAATTGTGATCTTTGTTGCCGCCAAAACATAATTCCCGCGTAAATATAAACATCTTTAATGACTAATGACAATAATTAAGCTCCTTACCTTAATCATCATTAATAAATTAATGTCTATTAATATTGGATATATATTCCAAACTTAAGCAAATGTTATCACGAACCAGAATGGAAATTAATTTACATTTTAATTAATTTTCTTTGGTGCCTGTTTGTATCGTTGTCATGACCTTACCGCTTACGTGACGCTCGTTTTATTTATTTACTTTACATTATATACAACATAAACGTTAATAAAAAATAGTTTCAAGGATATCTGAAAACAAGCAACATATCGTTGAAATCTATAACTAATCGACAACTCTACAAAAATATACGAAAATTCTTGTTTACCTTAAAAAGCTTATATAATGAAATTTGTTCGCGCCTTAAAACAAATGCAGAAACTTTGTAACTATTCCAATAGTTTAAGACAGAAAATACTAAGCTTATCTTAAAATAACGAATAATACCTTACTTCATGCAAAATATGTAAACGATAGTCGTAAGAAAATAAAATTTCATTGTTTTATAACTTTTATAAGGGACCATAACAAAGTGTGATCATTGAACCGCCTCGTTGTTAGAGAACATTATTTGTTAAAGTTAATTAAATTTGAAGCGTGACGATCACAGGACTCGATGTAATTAACTTGGATTTAACAATTTAGAACAGACAATTCATCACCTTATTCATTTGTTATAACAAAACTAGGTCGAAACTTAACACATATACGAGTATAATATGTGAAATATAATTAATACAACGGTATATGGGTTTCAACTTTCTTGGGTAATATGAATTCTTAATGTGTAATAAATCTTAAGGTTTATTCTCATATATCGATGATCTCATATTGAGGAAGGATCCTTTAACTTTACGGTTGAAAAAGGTTTTACCTTTTATAGAGGCATATGCGATCGCTTTCGACGCCAGCCCTTATAATGAACTATAAAACAATTTTTATAATAAGGTTTTAATATATTTATCATGATTTTAGGGTTTTGGAGTCCATTAGAAACCTTTATAGTTTTGTTACGTTTGTTCATCCGCAGCCTAGTTCACAGACACTTAGTACTAAAATAAAATACCTCGTTCGACAGGGTCGATCGTGTTAGGTAGATTCCCGTCAGTCGGATCGACAAAGAAAAACTAGCCAGCAGTATTCTACTGGTCATTACGACTCTTATGACGGGTCACTCTGCATATATTGGGTTAGCGGGGAACCACCCCCCACCCCTATTTCCTAAACGGGGGGGCGGATCAAGAAACTTTTCGGACAAAAAAGTTTCTTCTTTTAATTTGTTAATTTTCTAAGATTTTTCCGACTCTAAAATTTTGCCTTCTTCTGTGACTTTTTTCGGTTTTTAACTTTCAACCTCCCCTGCCCTCCAACCCCCCGACCGATTTCCCCCGTTCAAGAACTTAACCTTCATTTTGTCCTTAACAATGTGTTTACCAAGTTTAAAAATCCTCCGTCAATATTTGCGACCTGTAGCGTGTCCCAAAGGTTTGCACTTTCACCCTCTCTCCCAGCCCCCCCTTTCATTTGTTCCAAAAAAACTAGATGCTACGTTTGTGCTAATAATTTATCCTATCGACCTGTGAAGTCAGATTTTGCCTGCGATGAATTTGGACTGATGGATCATATATACATATATATATATATAGAGGGATATATAATTATTTTTTTTTCGACGGATTCTCAATCTCCAGTTCATAAACGGCGTAGCGCCCCTACTCTGGGGTCTGGGTCCCGTCATCGCATCGATTGCAATAGGTAGATTCATCTATGGAATCTACCTAAAAAAAGAAATTCCTATATTTATAACCTATTATCCATACCGTAAAAGTGTTAAAAAAGGTTCCTTAACCCGGCTTACGGGTAGTGCGATTTAGTAGAAATCGTCCTGTAACGAAATGCCATATAAAGTGTGTGTGTGTGCGTGCGTGTATCGAACCTACTATACACAAATAAAAAAATTAGTACGCCAGAAGGCGACTAAACTGCCGGAGGCACAACTCTGTTTTTTTCTCTCTGTAACCCTCTCTGTCTCTTTTCATTGTAACCTCATCACGTAATTGTACAGACATGTTGAATTTTTGTGAAATGGCATTTTTTATTTACGTTTTTGTTTCAGATCATAAGTAAATATTGTATGAATATTGCAATTAAGTTTTGAAAAGGTAACTGCAGTCGAAGTGTGTGTGTGTGTGATTTAAAAAAGTAAGTTGTTAAAATTGTATAACTGTTTACATTCGTTTATTGTACATGTGATAGTAAACTCTTAAAATTTACTATTTTTTATAAGAATATAATGAGGAGATTTAAAAGTTTCTTGTCATTTAGATATTTTTTTATGAATTATTGAATAATACTTTCTGATGTAATTTGTATTCGTATTAATATAAAATAATAAATAATATAATATTTTTTTATAATAGATTTAATTTCATTTTATATTACATTCGGCGTTTAAGAAAAAACGTAAGGAATTTCGTTCCTGACGGGGGGCTCCGACCGTACCATATTTTTTCAGGATATCCCGTCGGCACGTATTACTTAGTGAGGTTCTATTTTTTTATTGAATACCCCATAAGGTCTGAGGTCCAAAGAATAATAGAAATAAGATACAAGATTAAGCATTATTGCTCTTTTACACATTTAAAATATAGTGATTATATATATATTTTTTTATATATATAAATAAATATTTTTTTGTTCGTTGTATTAGTTTTCATAGTAATACTTTTTCTTTCATCTCTATATAAATAATAATAATAATAATAATATGTTTTTTAAATACTACTCTTTGGACTGTCCATTGAACTCGTTCTGTTTATTGCCGTTTTAGGGGAATTAGTCTCATTTTGAAGGGGCATTGGGGTTGAGTACGTTTGATTTTGTTGAACCCTCGCCGGAGTCACTAGTCATTAAAACTATACTTTTTTGGTTATTCTAAAATATTTTCTATCATTGTTAAGTATATAAAAAGAGAACTTGCTTGAAATATGGTGCTTAATAAAGTGATTGTGGTATGATTTAAGAAATTTTATAATAATCAGAATAAATCCTTTAAAAAGCGGGTACCTTTACTAATTTAGAATTAATAAACATTTAGGGTTAACTGCCGTCGCACCTTCAGTTCTTTGTAACGAACCATCCACAGTTCAAATAAGGTGCGGTATTTTAAGAAAAAAAATATTATGCTACATAATGTAATGTACTATGTTAAGGTGCCATGTGCTTTATTCTAAACATGGCTTACCATTGTTACATACGAGTATATGATTTTCTATATTTCACTTATTACCAGTATGTCTTAACAAAAGTTTTAAAATGTATTATTAGTTAACAAGTTTGGAAATAACACTTATTTGATTAATGATATAAAAAAAGATATACCTTTAAAATTTCGTTAAATGTTTATAGAATAATATGTTTTGTAGGAACTTTCAAAGCACTGGGATGAGTGTTTAAGAGAGATATACAATCTCCTGCTAGAATCATAAATATTTCTAGCTTATATAATTGTAATTCTTTAATCATACTTAATCATAATTATCTTTATAATATTACATTTATTCTTTACTAACTTCTTTATCTACTAATTATACTATTTTAATGATTTCATAATTTCAATCGAGATTCTATACTAACTATTGCGAGCGATTATATAAACTGACAAACCGATTATGAGTTATTGCTAAAAACTAGGTTCGACAAAAAATTATTGTCAGTTTCATATAAAAAACACGTAGTAATTAAGTCAAAAAAATATATAAACCAGGCAGAGAGATTAATGTATATATTATTTAGACTTTTAGACGATGTAGTGAAAAGACAAAAAATATATTTAGTGCAAGTATGAACAGCGCTTATGCGATATTAAAGCAACAAATTGTTTCAGTAATAACTTGGTTGATGTTCACGACCAACGTAAACATTCATGAACTCATTGAATACTAAATTATCTCAGACCGAAGAGGCTTATAACATAAACAGGATCTATTGTAAACTTATATACATATATTACGAAAACTTAACATAAGAACGGATTAATTTCAGTAAACTAAACCTTTTATAATTATGAACAATAAATAGACAGGTACACCGACTCCACTGACGGACTGACGCTGTCATGACCAGCAGAGTAAATACAAAAAAAGATACACTGAAAGATTCTGTTTGTGGTGAAATCTTTAAAGCAGTCTCTTTAAACATTAAGATGTTATTACATTATAACTACTTCTTTAAACATTCAGATATTACATTATGACTTAAGAGTCAATGAGGTAGAAATACACACAGTAACTAACTAACTAACTATTCACAACAATGAGTACAGGTATTTTCGTAATTTTAATTTCTATAGGCGTTTATTAGAGTCCAATCGGATATCCTTGGGTAGGCTGTTAAGTATGCAAGGTATTCGTTTTTTAGTGTTCTGTCCCCAAAGTAATTATTCACTTTGGGGGTAAGGCCATGTTTTAGGCTTACTGGTAATATTTTGAAAATTTAAAATAGTTTGACATAGTTTCCTTTACAATTTGCTTTAGTTTTTTTGTTAACAAGTAGTTTTAAGAATCTAATCTGTAGTGTTTCTAGTTTGTCAATATTACTTTTGAATGTGGGGACATAACTCTCAAGTGCGTAACCCAGTACTGAAGCGACTAATGCAAAATACAGAATTTTCAATGTGACAATTGGTACTCTAAAGCTAAGGCGATAGAATTTACATAGCAGCGATCTAAGTTTGTTACAAATGTAGTCTATATGAGTCGTCCAGGAAAATTTTGAGTCTATTTTTACACCTAGGTATGTTACACAGTCAACATTTTATATCGGCTTACAACAAATCATAAAGTTGTTATGGAGGCAGGAGTAATCATGTGTATACATAAATGGAGGAGAGATTAATTGGTTGGCGTATGGTATATGATCGTTAACTAGTATTAGAAATCAGTACTATATAGTAATAAATAAGCAAATTATTTCTCTGCATTTATCATAACTCTTGAAATTTGAATTCTTAGTATCGATTTCTTGATTTAAATAAATTATTCGAAGCGTATAATTGAAAAATATTTGCCAAATTTAAAAACCTCTGATGTTATTACGTTGAGAGAATTTTCTACCTAAATATTTATTTTTGTTGTGACATCTGAAATTATTAAAGTAGTAGTGTAATTTCAAAATAAGCTGCTAGCACCTTAAATATAAAGTATACGGTTTGTGTAGAGGTGCATTTCTTTAATACTATTTCATATTAATTCAAACTCAAATCATTAAACAGAAGAGTTACCTCACTATAAAATTATCTATTATTAATTATATATAAGTAGCGGAAACCTACACGATATAAACGTTGAATACGTTATAGAAACAAATGTATCACACAGATACATCAATCCCCTAGGATTATGAGATGTCAGGAATCAGAGCTTTTTTGCTGAATCCCCGTCAAAATGGTATTAACGTTATTCAAATTGGTTGACTGACAAATGACAACCATATAAAACGTATTTACACAGTGTTGCCACTCTGGATTCGATTTGGACTGACGGTCGAGGAAATACCACTATTTCGTTTACACATTTCAACATTTTCACATCAAAGAGATAGATAAATATCATAGTTTTTTAAAATAAATATATAAGGGACGATAACAACAAGTAACTTCATAGCTTTATTGTAATGTAACATCCGCATCATAAATGAAGAGAACCCTGTACAATAGTAAATTCAGGTACCGTTAATTATTAAATTTATCAAACAATGTACTATATAGTAATTAGTTAGCATTTAAATGTTACGAAGTATTATTATTGTTAATAATGTGTACATATAAGTCATTTGAAATACAACTTTATAATTTACATGAATATTCCTTTATATCATTTTATTAACATATTGATATTACACTAATAATAATATAATAAATAATAAATAAATATATATATAAACATTTGTAATATTACTTTGTTTTAGAAATATTAACAGCTTAATTCCATTTGCGTGTATAGATGTGATAAAATGATAACATGTCCACACTGTTACAGGGCGAAAGACGAGTAAGCGCGTGCTAAAACTTTACTGATAAATAATATATTTTGTTCTTCGGACTGTAAGGCTGATTGATGTTTATTTTCAATATAGAGTGTAGAGTATATTAACCTGTTATGATTGTATAACTTGTTACGAGATATGTTGTCTTTCAATCGTAAAATTAATAGATGTGATTCCTGAAAAGGAGGTCGATCGATGTCTTCATGGATCTTAACATTTATTGAATACGTAAAGAATTCTTTAATATATTAATCGTTTTTTAAAACATAAGTGTGATATAAATTAGTACACATTAAAGATGTCAACAAAGAAATGGGTAGAATGTGTGAATGATGAAATGAAAATAAAAGGAGTTGAGAGTTTGTGCCGATTTCACATATAATTTGAATGATAAAAAAAAACTCATCTTAGCGGTTCACAACGATACAAGTAGATAATAAAATACTCCTCGTGAGCATACCGAAGCTGAATAATATTGTGTTTTTGGTGCCACCAATAATAATAGTTAAATAAACAATTTTAATTAGCTAAATTCAGCAAAATTAAGTTTTGCGGCGCTTAGCAAATCCTATTTTATGAGAGCATTAAAATTATTCTATAGAGAACAATGAAGCAAAAGTTTTTTAAATTAACGATAAGCTCTTTGCCTCACTTATCTTGTATTATTTTCTTATATCCAGTAAAGATAAAGCGTTATATACATTCCCTAACCAGTGATGAAATGGTAACATGTTGTTTATTATTCCATAACACAATAAAGCTTCAAGCTGATGGTAGAGGTTAGTAGTGTTTTCTTGGAGGTAAAACAATGAGAACATTATTAGGTTGATATTTATTAAAGTTTTTCTTATTAAAAAGCAGCTAATAACCATTACCGTCTAATATTTGTTGTTATTATAGTAGCGATAGGATCCTCCGTCACCAGGTAAATGGCATGTAATTAGTTGCTAATGCTGTGAGGACTGCTTGCACGCGATATGGTTCATTGAAAAAAATGAGACTTCGTTAGTCATCAGATTGTAGTGAAAGTTATGTTTCCATGGTGTAATGATTAGCACTCTAGACTCTGAATGCAAATCTCGGCGAAACCAGTTTTTTTTAAATAATACCTTAATATTAAGAATATAAAGTTTTCCATTATAGCTGGTTAGTTGGTAGCGCTTTTGATCATTGACATACGACATTTATGCTATTACTCGTATGATCATAGTCTGGAAAACAAACAACATTAAGCCATTATTAATTATTATTAACCGGGCCAGAGATATATAACGGGCAGAGAACATAACGTACAATATTTTTTATTGCTTTGCTAATGACAAAATAGTCAAAAATGAGTGATCTGTATGTATTGCTTATATTGAAGGACTGCCCCTCATGTAAACGACGATAGTCACTACCTTAACTGAATGTTAAATTATACCGCAGTGCTTGTGTACAATACAGATTTATTTATAACGATTTAATAACATACAATCAATAATATAATAAAGCTTTAGTCTCCAAAAGCGACAATACAATCGTTCTGAATGTTCTTATGAAAAAAATAATATGTATTGGCTTCGTGATTCGCGTTGGAGGAAAATATAATAATATATAATATAATATAATATAATATAATTTCGATGTATCAGAAAACATTATTATTAAATTGAAATATTTTACATAGAGTGTAAGCTTATAGTAGACTTCGATGGCACTTCGAGTCGTAATGTTCGTAAATATCGTTCGTTTCGAGGAAAAATATTTATGTATTAATTTAAATTACATAGCTTGGCATTTTCACAACGAAATATGTCAGTACTGGGACTCATTATGTAAGTTTATTACATGGATCAAATTAATAAAGACAAAATGGTCATAGATTAAGATCATCTTATTATTACTTTTATCATTTACAATAACATTTCACGTAAAGTATATCATATAAATATATTTAATTATATATCTGCAGGTTATTGTACGCGTGATGAGAGGCTCAGCGACCCCATCATGTTCATTTTTAATACGAAATCTAACCGCATGACTCCAATAATTTATAACAATAACAACGAAGCAGTTACCTTCAGTTACAAAAGAGTTGAAAAGCAAAATAAGCTCCTATAGTGTATGGAACGAAACTAAACATTAAACAATTAATTTAGCTTAAAATAATCATTTTTATTTTTCGCCAAGATAATAGTTTTTAAAGTTGAATCAGAAGAAGGGAAAAGGCGATTGAATATTTTTTACGAACCTTAAAACTAGTAATAGATTTTTAAAAAGTATTTTGTACCTTTCTAGTTAAAAATGTAGAAAATAATGAAGGTTAGTTAACATGTTAAAAAAAATCCGTGCCCGCAGGGGGACACGCGTGGGTAGACCTCGTGTGTAACTCGTTTAAAATATAACTCACTACCTAAGAATAACACATGATACCGTTGCTTACATCAAAAATTTTCAAGCAAAAAGCGGTTTTTATTTTTTTTCTCGGAAAAAACTATCTTTTTTTGAAATACTTTTGGTACTTAAATTTAGAGTAAAAAATAACCTTTCTATTAAAAATATTTTCGAGGAGGGAATGTTTACCAGAAAAAAGTTATGATTTTTTTTCCAAAAATTTTCGGTTTTTTTACCCCCACCCCTAAGTTATTGAAGTTAGGTTTTCGGTTTATCTACATTAGTTATAGGTATTTATCAAAGACATCATATAATATGAACGCGATTGATCTCCTTTGTATAGGGACAAAGTTATGGTCGAAAAACTGAAATCAGAAAAAGTGAGGCCCTAGCGCCCCCTGTGACTGGATTTCTCTGGTTAACGAACTTGACCTTCATTTTTGGATGGTTGATTTTGGTGCAAAGTTTGAAAGCGATCTGAGCGAAACTGCGGCCGCTATCGTGCTGACAAAAGTCGAATCTGGACGCACGCACGCATATATATATATATATATATATATATATATAAACTTTTTGACCAATGGTCATTTCGGACTCGGGCGGTCATAAGAAGACCTCCTGTGAAGAAATTTTTCCAAAATTCGAAAGTAGGGGACAAATGAATGGGCAGACCGAATTCTTCGAGGTCTACCCAAAATCTTTTTTAACCGTAAATTTAAATGCTCCGCTGTTAATATCAGATCTTTGATTAAAATGAATATTGATATTTATTGTACATTCAAGTATGAACTTTTTATTCAAGCTGGACGGGATTCATATACTCGTATATAAGAACCGCTTTAATCACCTTCATATATATAAGTGTATACGTATTGTTTCAAAAATTTAAAAGGCGACTTAATTTTGAATTCCAAATACTTAAATTTATAATAAATCTACCGAGTCCTGTACTGTCACGCGTTAAGTTCAATGTCAAGTCTACAAATAATGAGAGGACAGTATACAACACCGAGCCGGTTCAATGTTCAATGTTTATTATGATTTCATATAGAAGTAGTAAAACATTGAACGAGATTATTGTCAGACGACTGCTGTGTACATCTTTAACAGGAAGGATTAATTAATTATCTTTAATAAAAGCCATATTGTTTTTATTACAAAATATTGGAGCAATTAAAATATTATAGATGTTGTCTTAAAGCACTAACAAATTGTTATTTAGTATTTGAATAACTTTTTAAGAATTAAGATTTAAACACTAAATTTAGTTTTTATATGAAGATATTAATATAGTTGTTAATTATAATAATAATAATAATAATAATAATAACTTTATTCAGGAAAGGTTTTACAGACTTACCTATTATAATAAAAAATGACTTAAGAACTATAGTAGACTAAATTAGGTAAAAAGCATAAAAATTAAGAACAACAATCAAAGGCACAAGGTCATAAAGTAAGGCACAGAAATGAAGGTTTGTCAAACATAAAAGATGGTAGGTAAGTTGCAAAACAGAGTCTAAGTATAGTCAAGTTGACTTCCCTCCGTACTAGTTCACACTGTATGACGGCAGGGGGTCATGCTCTTCCACAGTAGGGTTTTAATTCGTTTGATAGCCCTTATTTTCTTTATTACATTTATAACCTGAGCGCTAGCAGAAACTATACATATTATAATCATGATCAATAACAATTATATAACAAGATTATTATTAGTTTGGTACAAAAAATAAAAATAAAAATAAAAATAAGAATAAATAAAAAACAAAAAATAGTTAATTAAAAAGTAAACAATTTGAATTTAAGGTTTAAATATATATAAAAAAACAAAAACTATTATTAAATTAGTCATTGGCAAAAAGGTACACATATTTTATAGGTTAAATATTTTTAGTTTTAAGGTTTATAGGTTTTCTGGAGAATCAAGAATTTTGTTTGATAAGCATTTCAGTATTAGCGTAATCTAGTGATAATAAATAGTTCTCAATTTTTTTCTTGCAGGTATAGGTGGATTCCTTTGCTATGTTAATTAATTTATTAATTTTGTTGTATAAATATGGCCCAAGATACGGGCTAAATCTTTTGGTTAATTTTATACGACATTTTGGAATTGCATAAATAATATCACTACTCCGTTTAGAATACCTGTTTGCATTACCTATTCTTTTGTGTTGGTTAATTATAAGAATTTTAAAAAAGGTTTGACGGACTGAAAGTATTTGGGAATCACCATATATTTTAGTCGTAGGATAAAGATATGATTTGAGAACATAACTTTTAAAACTGATCTTTGGGCTCTCTCGATTTCAATCATGCGCGACTTAACAGCGCCACCCCATACTTGAATGCCATAGGAAATTATGGAATGACAAAGTGAATAGTAGACAGTTCTAAGAATACCTACATCACCAACTGGTCTCAGATTTTTAAAGATAAAAATAAGCTTTCTAACGCGCCCGCTCAGTGACGAGATTTGTTCCTCCCAATTGAGATGTTGGTCAATGGTAATACCTAAGTATTTAAGGCTAGTGGACTTACTCAAGCTCTTACAAGAGCATGAGCTTGTATCGTTACATATGTGGTTCTTAACTTGTAATGCGTGATGTGGTTGTTGGCTCTCTTTAATTGTAAACGTCACATATTTAGTTTTATCCATATTAATAGTTAATAGATTATAATCTAGCCATTTACAAATCTTGGAAAATCCATCTTCAGTACACTTCTTAGCCTCCATCCACGTCCTTCCACTAAATATTATGGCAGTGTCATCTGCAAAAGTAACTATTTTGGCATTTTTTAGTTGCATTCTACAGAGGCTATCTATATATATGAGAAATAGCGTGGGACCAAGCACACTGCCTTGTGGAACACCATAAGATACCAATTCTTTAGTGCTTATATCAGAATCGATTCTAACTGATTGATATCTGCCATTAAGATAGCTCCGCAAAAGCTTAAGAGGCAGATCCCTTATACCCATTAACTCCATTTTCTTCAGAAGGAGAGGAATAGATACGGTATCAAAAGCTTTTGCTAGATCAAGGAAAATACCTACGCATTTCTCTTTTTGATCAATGGTTCTCACAACTTGGGCAACCAAAGTTTCAATAGCGTTTGTTGTTGATTTCTTATATCGGAATCCGAATTGGTTATCCGATAACAGTTCATATTTCTCAAGAAATTGTAGAAGTCTGATATTAATAATTTTCTCCAGAATTTTAGACAGAGTGGGTAGTAGCGAAATTGGTCTGTAATTATTAATATCGTCTCTATTGCCAGCCTTGTGAATGGGGACAACGATAGACTGTTTTAGTATATCAGGAAAAACGCCAATAGAGAGTGAAAAGTTACATAAGTATGCTATAGGTTCCGAAATAATATTAACAGCTTGTTTAAATAGTATAGATGGCAGACCATCCCACCCTGAAGAAGAACTCTTACGAAGTGACAGAATAATAGTTTTAATTTCTTCTCTATCTGTTGGCAGTAAGACTAAAGAGTTTATTGGACAGCTGTTGTCATTAGCATAATTGGTAACCAGTTCATTTTCACTCAAGTTTAGCTTATTTAGTATTGTTCCTGCTAGGTTCTTACCAATATTAACAAAATGCTCGTTTATATCAGACGTTGTGGTAGACTTATTGAGAAGTTCATTTGGAGTATTCGATCGCTTATCCAAGTTACTTATTTCCTTAATTGCCTTCCATGTTCCTTTAGTATTATTTTTGTTCTCTTGTATTAAATTTTTTTCATACTGTCTCTTGAGGTTCTTTAACAACCTATTACAATGATTTCTATAGCGCAAATAGATATTTCTTTTAACATTATCATTTGGCGCTTTTTTGGACTTTTGATGTAGGATATCACGGAATTTTATGCACCGCAATAGGCCTGGAGTAACCCAAGGCTTCAGACATATATTTCTTCTGGATATCTGTATAATTTGAGTATGTTTTGTATTTATTTCGGATAATTTTGTCAGAAATAATTGAGTTGCCAAATTGACATCATTGCAAAGTGTTATCATTTGTACCCAATCCACAGAAGCGAGCTCACTTAGCAATGATTTGTAGTCAGTTTTCCTTGTTTTAATGATATTTTCACGATTTTTTATTGATTTATGGTATACATTTGTTATAATGGAATAGTGATCAGTGATGGTTGACTGGCAAACAATGGTAGTAGTAGCTTTCTTCGTTTTAGCGAAACAATGATCAATACAATTATTCAAACGTGTTGGAATGTTATGCGTAGGAAGCAGTGCATACGATGCTAGTAAATTAAGATATTCAGATGAACGGCTGTCCTTATTCCCATCTTTGATATCTATATTGATGTCACCTACCAAAATTAAATTTGGAAACTTTTTGAGGTTTATTAAGAGGTTTTCCAGTGCTATTTGAAAGTTATTAACCGCGAATAAGCATGGTGGTCTGTAAATACATAAAATGGCAGTATGATTACCTATCTCTACCAATAAACAGTTAGCATCATCAATTTTCGGCTCACGCACCCTGACTTGGGCTATTGATTTTTTAATGTAAATAGTTACACCACTGTTTTGATTAATTACCTTATCGGTACTATGAGCAATGAATTCAGGAATTTGCGGTAGAAGACTTTTCTTTGATAACCAGCATTCCGTTAACACAATAAAATCTACATCAAGATCAAGTTGCGCAAGCAGGATTTCAAAATCATTAAAGTTGCGGCTTATACTTCTTATATTTTGAGTAACAATTGTAAATGATGTACGCTTATGTTTTATGTATCTTTTACAATGAGTTGGATTGGTGACTGAAATTGCTTTACCAGTGGATATAGTAGTATCAATATCGCGAAGAATATCATTAACGTCGTTCATATTATATGTATATAATTGATATGTATACAATTGATTAGATAGTTCGTATTGTTATATTATAAATGATTTTAACAAGATTTATGAGTATTTTGAAAATCGCCTGTAGCAAATTTAAGAGCAAAATTGACAGATTAGGACTAGGTTAGTACAATTTATTGTGATGATAAAGAGAGATCAATACGTAAATACAATAACTGTATAAAGCTTAACACATAGATATTATTTTAAATATAAATATGAATTTAAAGGAGTATAAGAGAATTTACAAACTTACAAAATAAAACTTAAGTATACAACAAAAACTAAAACTGTTCTGCACGGTAAGATAAATTAGAACTATACAAGTTTATTCCAGGTTCCGAAGGTCAGTTTCACTATTAATGCGAATCTTGGGGGTTCCTTCTGATTTGCGCAAAAATACTCGACCGAAACTTATCCAGCAGTATGAGTACCCGTTTGTAGCTTGGAATTCTCGTGCAAGATAGTAGATTTTTCTCACTCTGGGTGTTAGGGTTTCAGATATGTATACCAGTTTTTTGGGTCCACTTATGCCCAAATTAACTGTGTTTAACTTGTTGAGCTTATTTTCCCTGTTGAACTGCTTGAATGAACCTATCAGTCTATCCCTCAAAAAGACTGTTGTAAAGTTCGCTATAATTGGCTTAGTATTGGATCGATTTTGTAAGCGGTAGATGTTTTTTAATTGAGATAAATCAACAGGGATTTTCAGAGATTCAGAAGTCTTCAATATTATGTTTCGCAGATCTTCTTTTGTCTCGTTTTCCGCTTGTGGAATGTTTCTTAGCTCAACGCTGGTCTCATTTGCGTGGCGTTCTAAGTTCTCTATTGTATTTTCAAGCCGTTGAATGTTAGCAGAATAATTGGAACGTTCTTCTTCAAGAAAGGTCAATCTTTCAAGTATTCCGTCGTACTTTAAAGTCATAAGGTCCATTGACGTCTTGATGTCATTAATGGAGGTCAAAAGTGCCGTGAATTTTTTATCTTGATCCTCTTTTATAGACATGAACATATCTAGAAATTCCGCCTTGCTAAAATCATCGGAATTCTCCCTCTTTCGTTTTGTATTCCGGGTTGAAATATTCGTATACGACAAGGTTGTACTTAGCTCCGTGTCATTTGAAGTAGTACCAGATACGTTAGGGTCAGAAGCGTAATACTGAATAGGTTTTTTAAAAACGCTTGAAGCCGGTGAATTACTCCTGGGTGGTGTATGATTTAGAGGCATTATAAAATATCCAAGCTTAAATAGAAGCGAATAATCAGACTACTTAGGACACTGCAGTCGTAAGTTTTGTAGCAAAACGCCGTGAAAGTTGATCTCGTAGTATGATATATCAGTTAGTTGTAGCACTCGTTGCGTTCATAGCAGAGTTAGCATGCGTTTGTTAATTTCCCATCCCATTGCCATCGATCCCGTAGCTCAGTTGGCAAGCACACCGGTTGAAAACCAGCAAGCCGATGGTTCAAACCCAAGCGAAAGCACTACTTATAGCAATGTGTAGCACTCACATTTGGCAGCCCGAGAATCACGGGGGCTCCAGAGGACAGGGGCCGAGCACCAGACCGAGGTGTCTCGACGTTTAGATCGGCCAGCGGAGTCTCATTAAAATTTAAAAATGTCACGGATAACACAGGCAACACGTCCGTCCGGTACAGAAGCCGAGAGGCCAAAAATATAAATAGTTGTTAATTAATTGGTTATATCTGTTACTTTTATTAAACATGTTGTAGCATGATTGACGTAATTTATGTGCCTTAAAAGGAACTCTAAACAAAAAGTTAATTAAAAAATAAGTAATAAATTTTTCCCCCTTCGAAAATATTTTTTTCTATAAACGTACACACATACACACACTCTCTCACACACACACGCACAGACACCAAGAAATAGTTATTAATTTATTTCGTTCATTTATTCTGATAGGTATAAAATATTAATTATAACACTAAAACACTATATGTATATGTAAACTACTAAATAGTGTATAAATATATATCTCTGTTTTTTTATATAATGTTGGTTAGTTATCTAGGTCTTTAACTTCACAAAAGTGAGAAGTAAATAATATTAGAAACATTTATCCAAAACATTATTGCCAAAAATACATATGAATTAACGTAATTATTAATTGTTGTATTTAATAATTTGCTGGAAATTGAAGATATTTTCCATGAAATTTTATATTTTTACGAATAATTAGTTACCTTATATTATATAAATTTAGGTAAAAAACTAATTAAATCAGGCATCACGAAAGCGATACGAATACGTAATCGAATATATTTAATTAAAGTCTTAAATTATATTCCTCAATGATTATTTGCTTTGAACCATTTACACGTAAATTAATTACGGCTCTGACATGTGATAACGACACCTTGAGCTTTAAATGTCCAATATAAATATTTTTTTCTATATCAAATAATTGTAACAAAAAAATTAACTGTGGTTAATCAATACAGAGTAGAATAAAAGGACACGAAATTTATTGGTACAATCTCATGAGACAAACTGGATGTAACATCTTACTCTTCGTCGATCATCACTTTTCTACCACAAATACATAGTTATCGATAATGCTGTCATTATTCCAAAACATATATAATATTGTCTCATACAAAGGGGCTCGGCGGACCCCACGATACAACCTCTAAACGGGCAACGTCATCAACAGCTATGTATATATGGGCGCAAATCATTATGTAATGATTATATTGTTTTAAAAATTCCGTAATTATTTATAATTAGTTTTTAAATAATCATTCGTAATCACAAAACTGTTATTTCTCTAACTTCAATCTCTTAAAGACATTGTACTGACTGATTGGTTGGTGATTGGTAAATTTCTCATCCAATCGGTAAATTTCACATTGGATGTGAAATTTATTATTTAATAATTCATATTGTTGCACCTTTTCATGTTAAACATTTAAAGTAAAACTAAATTAGATTTATTATAACTCCAACATTCATTATGTTATTAAATAAACCAAACTTTATTCAATTTGCATCCTACGTGGTGCGACATCTGTTAAAGATTGATGTAAACTTGTAAGAAATGGAGTTTATAATCTTAAAATAAATGTAATTTGTATAAAAAAAAACATTTAGAGTTAGATAAAATTCATTATAATATCAATTGCAAACATTTAACTATATTTGAAGATTTTATATACAGTAATTTTAATATTTGCTTTAAACAAATTTTGATTGTTATTTAATATAAATGTAATTTGTATTAAATAAATCATTTAGAGTTATATAAAATTCATTATAATATTAATTGTGAATATTGAACTATATTTTAAGATTTTATATACAGTAATTTTAATATTTGCTTTAAACAAATTTTGATTGTTATTTAATATAAATGTAATTTGTATTAAATAAATCATTTAGAGTTATATAAAATTCATTATAATATTAATTGTGAATATTGAACTATACTTTAAGATTTTATATACAGTAATTTTAATATTTGCTTTAAACAAATTTTGATTGTTATTTAATATAAATGTAATTTGTATTAAATAAATCATTTAATACAAATTACAAGCCAACCAACACGCCATGTTCCGAACGGGGGAAGGTGGAGGACGGAGCTACAAATAGCTACGTGGAATGTAAGAGGACGAATGGAATAGAAGATGAATGAATTATTAGATGTGATGGATGACAAAGATCTGGATGTTATTTGTGTGTCTGAGACCAAGCGAAAAGGCAATGATACGACCGATTTGCCTGGCAACCGGGTCGCTTTCTGCGCTGGGGTTCCAGAGAGTGAGCGAGGTTGCCAAGGTGTAGGCGTATTATTGTCCTCTCGAATGGTTAATGCAATGGTAGAATACAAGGCGATCAACCCGAGGCTTCTTTGGGTTCGCTTTAAGCTGGGGATAACAAGAGTATTCTTGTTAGCCATGTATGCGCCAGTATCCTCAGCTCAAATGAGCGAGCTCGAGGAGTTTTGGGAGAATGTCAGGGATGTTCTAAGTAGTGTCAGAGATAATGAAAAGTTGATAGTATGTGGAGATATGAATGGATGGGTTGGAACCGCGCGAAGCGGTTACGAAAGCGTGCTAGGCAAATACGGTGATAGGAGGGTAAATGAGGCTGGAAAGCTTATTTTGGAATTTTGTAAGGAGAAAAATTTGTTTGTGGCAAACACGATGTTTGATCACAAACAAATTCACATGTACACATGGGAGCGAGCGGAAGAAAGAAGTATGATTGATTTATTCCTAGTGGACCAGCGTATTTGAAGTCAAGTTATGGACACGCGAGTGTTCAGAGGTGCTGATCTGGGAACGGACCACTATATAGTCGTTGCTAGAATAAGAGGTCTGTTCACAGGTTGGCGCAGCCGCACGGCGTGTCCAAGCTTGGCGTCGAATTATCGCATAAGAAGCTGGAAGCTTCAAGATCCACCGATCAGAGAGGAATATCAAGAAAGGGTTTCCAAGAAGCTTGAAAGCTGTGATTCTGGAAATGAAAGTGTTGAAGTATGCTGGCAGAACCTTAGGAATGGTATGGTGAAAGTAGCGACAGAGGTATGTGGTAAAAGGAAAAGAGGTTTTAGTAAAAAGCGCGATGAATGGTGGGATGATGAAGTGAAAGACGCTGTGGAGTTAAAGAAGAAAGCATGGCTGGATTATAAAGCCTCGGGTAATGATAAAAGTATGAGAGAGATAAGAAAAAGAGAGTACAAGCTGCAAAAGCACAAAACGAAAGCACTTATAAAGATGAAGCGTGAAAATTCTGAGAGAGAAAGGGATGAAAGGTTGACGAACAACTTCCGGGAAAACACAAAGCTTTTCTGGCGAGAAGTTAGTGGTTCCCGGGGTTGTTCGGTAACCTGTAGAATGAAAGGGGTGCTTTCGAAGAACGGTGAAATTCTAACTGAACAAACACACGTTTTGCAGCGGTGGGCGGAATTTTATAAGGAGATGTATGAACGTGAGGACGCCTCGGTCTTGACTACCAGCGTAATGCTGAGTCAAGACGTAGCCGACGGTGAAATCAGTTTGGAAGTAGTAGAGAGCGTGATTCGAAGTCTGAAATGTGGTAAGGCTGCGGGAGCAGATGAAGTTACTGCCGAGATGATCAAATATGGTGGGCCACGCGTCTGGGACCTTTTCTGGTTTTTGTGCAATTTATGCTGGAAATCCAGGCAGGTCCCAGACGATTAGCGAAGTGCAGTCATCGTACCTTTGTATAAAGGCAAAGGCTCACAGATAGACTGTGCAAGCTATAGGGCCATCAGTTTGATTAGCTAGGGCGGTAAAGTTTATGCTAAAATTTTAGCGAGAAGAATGCAAGAGAGATCTGAAAGGTTGTTGTGGGAGGCCCAAGGAGGTTTTAGACCTGGAAGAGGGTGTATAGATCAGATCTTTTCCCTCCGCATGATCACGGAAAAGTTTTTGGCCCTAAACCAAAAGGTTTTCTGTGCTTTTGTGGATTTGGAAAAGGCGTTTGACAGGGTTGTGAGAAAGAAGTTATGGGAGATACTGCCCCGATACAATGTGAACGGACCCTTGCTACAGGCTGTAAGGTCTCTTTACCGAGATCACTCAGCCTGTGTGCGAGTAGGAGCTGGCATGTCGCCCTGGTTTGACATCCAATCGGGTGTTAAGCAAGGTTGCGCTATGTCAGCTTGGTTGTTCAATTTGTATTTGGATAGTTGTCTCCAAGGAGTGAAAGATAGTGACATGGGAGTGAAAGTAGGTGGCCTTAAGGTCAATTGCTTGCTATATGCAGATGATGCGGTGCTCATTGCATCATCAGAATGCAATTTGCAGGCATTGGTCACCACTTTGAAAGATGGGTGTGAAATTAATGGCCTTAGCCTGAATGTAGATAAGACGAAGGTTCTGATATTTGAAAGAAATGAAGAAAGAACAGAATGTAAGATCAACGTGAATGATAAGATAATAGAACAAGTGAATGAAGTGGTATATTTGGGAAGTATGTTTAGCAGAGACGGAAGATACGAAATGGATGTGGAAAGACGTATTGCTGTCGGTAACAGAGTCAATGGTGCTTTGACTGCATTGTTGAGACGGCAAAACGTCAGTATAGCTGCACGTTTGGCTGTACACAATGCAGTTTTGCTACCGACGCTGTTATACGGCAGCCAAACGTGGGTAACACAGAAGAAGAATGTAAGAAAGATGAATGTTGTGGAGATGCGATCTCTTCGCAGAATATGCGTAGTCAGTCTAGCTGATCGAATCCGCAATGAAGAGATCCACAGAATGGCAGGTACTAGCGAAGATGTCACGGTGAGAATGAAGAAGAACGTGCTCAGGTGGTTTGGGCACGTTGAACGAATGAGTGATGAAAGAATGGTAAAAAAGATTTATATGGGAAAAGTGAGCGGTAAGAGAGACAGGGGGAGGCCTCGAGTGGCCTTCGAAAACACAGTAGCTACGATACTGGAGGAAGGTCACGTAAAAAGCATGAGGACCTCCCGGAGGGCATGTATGAAGAGGTTGATGTCTGTGGTCGAGGCGAAAGAGGTATGCAGAGACCGTAGCGTTTGGCGCTCCGTCGTCTCTGGCTACCCCGCAAGGGATATGGCGTGAAGGTAAATAAATAAATAAATTTAGAGTTATATAAAATTCATTATAATATTAATTGTGAATATTGAACTATATTTTAAGATTTTATATACAGTAATTTCAACTCTTGCTTTAAAATAAGTTTTGATTGTGACCACGCCTAGAAATAAGTATAAATATGGCTGCTATTATTCAATTGCGTCATTCTTGTTACTAGCAGTTGTGCGAAAATAAACTATACAAATTCTAAGTGAATTTTCATTATAATGGACAACGAACACGGAATCTCTGACTTATCGCCGACATATACGATTACTCTCTGGTTAAAACTAACGACTCACCTGTCTGCTTCTGTTATGTTTCAAAGAAGGAAGTCACATAGTCAGTCTGTACTAGTAAAGGATTTGGGGTTCCCCAGAGTGTAGGATAAATTGTATAATATTTAGTAAAAGGGAAATAATTATGGGACAAAGAATTTGATACTTAAGTGTTCCGTCGCGTGACCTCCGGTTCCATGAACACTTCAAGTGAGAAGGCAGCCACCAAGTCGGCGCTGCAGCTATCACTACTAGAACAGAAACTTCTAGAACCGATAATGATTACTTCGCAAAATCGTTAAGCGCCAAGGTTCACCGAGAACTCTCTCGACCGCTACGCGTGCGTTTGTCACACCACCAAAGCGTAAAAAATACCCTCGCTTTATTATTAATTAAAATAACGTAAATTTAATTCGCAAGTTTAAAATATATTGAGTGTCTGACGTTTGCTATTAGCAACTGTACGATTTACGTAATAGCTATATATATATATATATATATATATTTAAGTATTTTATCAAAAAGGTTTTTTATAAAATACTAAGATATTAAACAAAAGTATTTAAATACAAGATTTATGTTATAAAATGGAAATTGAAAACAATTTTTACACTTTTTTAACTGAATTAAATTAGTTAAAAATATTGCAAGGATATTGCGTTAATTACAATATTGACCGGACTATATTGGGCTATTACTACAATTCTATATAAAACCAATTTCTGAAACAAAATATAAAAGATTAGTAGTTTGAGATGTTTTATAACTCGATGAGCGTGCTATTTAGTATGGTATGGTTTCAGAATTTAACCCTTTGCACCAGAACCATTTTTTAGTATGGGTATTCAGCTACCCGACAGTAGTTTTAATAAAAAAATGTAATACATCAAACATAAGAATTTTAAACAAAAGTAGTTTATTTACGTTTTGTTTTTATTTACATACTACAAACATAATATTTAAATATTAAATTTTATAATTTTCCTTAGTGTGATATTTGAGGAAGCACTCTCCAAGGTGTATCTTAGGTTTTTCAGGACATGTGTCAGTAATACACCGTTTCACGTCTTCCTTTTTTCTTTTTCGTTCGGTCAGAACATTATAACTTTATAAGTTAAAAAGGTCATTATATTTGTTATAATATAATAATATTAATTATATTCAGATATATTTCATTTCACTTGTAGAATATTTATATTAGTATAAATATATATTAAATAACGAAACTTTAAATAGCAAAATCAACAATGTCTTATAGACGATTTAAAATAATATAACTTTTGTCTGCCTTTCCACCTACCCATCAATTTGAGGTCAGCTAATATCAATATTCTTCGTGTTATCTTTCATAACACAATATACCGTCGTATCGTCTGTCGTCGTCGTAGCCGTCTGTCATGATATGGGCATGTTATGAGGAGAGATGAATGGCATGTAACCAAAAGAGTGCTGGGTATGGTAGTGGAGGGATGGACAGGTAGAGGACGGCCGAAGAAAAGATGGATAGATTGTATGAAAGATGATATGGAGGAAAAGGGAGTGTGTACAGAGACGACAAGTAACAAGAGAGTGTGGAAGGAAAACACGTACTGTACCGACCCCACAAGTGGGATAAGGGCAGGAAGATGATGTATTTATTACGACCAACCTCTAAAAGGGCTGGAAAATCATAAATTTTATGTTCTGGATTCAATTTTATTATAAGAAACAAAAATTTATTTCACTAATAAATTTACCTCTTCTTAAAACTCGGAAATGACTCGAATAAACTAAAGCAGTGATAAGTTTACAATTTATTTCCCATAAAGTATCGATGTGTAAGTAAGTGGATAGATCTGGTAAATCCTCGAATATTGAGATGGCTTTCTTTCATTCGATCCCTTTCATTGGTCTTCGATACCTCGACTTTGTATGGTAACAAAATCTACATATAAGTACGTAAAAAACCATATGGCGTGTGTATCTTTAAAGTATAAATAAATAGTCGTATTTTTATGATTAATCTTAATTATAAACTTTAATATTTTAAATGAATATAAGGAATTGATAATTGGATATCATAGAAATAAGATAAATCTGTCCTTCTTTAATTTGTTATTTAACCTAAGAATAGACAAAATGGTTCTAGATGTAATTTGTAACGCGCAGCTTTTGGTTACGATTATTACATTTTTGATAAAACTAATAACAACGACAAAAAATTATAAATAAAGCTTATAAACCGCACTGTCAGAATGTTAAATGAAAGATACTTGAAACATATTTTCCTAGAAAACAAATTCTTTGAGATAAAAATAATATTCCATTTTCATATTAGAATTTTAGTATGCTTTTCAGAAAGAATATAATACATACAAATTTTATTACTCCATTAAATATCTATCCGTTTTATACCAAAACTTGCTCTCAAGATTCTTAAATAAATAAATACAGAACGTATAGGTATTCATGTTCATTTATTTTTATAGTTGGTTGGTAGCGTAGCAGGTACGATTTATGTTAAAGGATATTTTGTACTTAGGTTAATCTATAGCTTTTTGATCTACCTACGGCTGCCTTTTAATTCCAACATAATTTGTAAAAACTGTATACAAAGCCGTAATCAGTATATTTGTAATATCTATCTAATAATCTTCTTATAACATATTATGGGTAGTAAAAGTAATCATAACAAGAATAATTGTACTACGAATATATTATAATCTACTTTTATAGTTCTAATTAATATTTTAGTTCTGATTATTGATAAATATTACCATGAGAGTATGGTGCTAGGGTACTTCATGTAGAGTTCGATACACTGTCGCCAATAGTCGCTTAATAAGCTTCAGAAGTAAAAACACATTAAGGATGAGATTTAGAGGCACTATTCTATTATATCTATATCATGACATACAACACATTCATGTATCTTAAAATGTAAAACACAAAGACACTCACTGACTCACTGACTCATTCATCGCTCTACAGCCCAAACCGTTATACCTAGAAAACTGAAATTTGGACACAAGACTCCTGACATATTGAATAGGTGCAATAAGAAAGGATTTTGTAAAGGTCCAAACCATTCCAAAGTTACAGCTAAAAAACTGCAAAAAATATAATGCGCCTGTTCGATACCTCCTAGGTGGTGTGGAAATTCACACAAAATGTTTGATCACTTTCGCCGTCCGTCGCGAAGCACGGTAACCTGCTAGTCTTATATATGTGTAAGTCATGATTTTCATCTATTATTTTATATTATTCTTATCAGTCTTATCTATATAAGAAGGGCATAATATTTGTTATTTATCGCCCTCCGAACAACTTAAATCTCCTGTTACGTAGACACTCAAAATGCAAATTCACTGACGTCACTCCAAAGCGTAACCAAACTCAATGACTGCGTCTATTTCTTATATCTTTGCACATGCTTACGTCATACTTTGTCTTTATTTATTAGTAACGAGAATAATAATTTAATGACTTTTTAATAACATATTAAAAAACATAGAATTCCTAAGCAAATATCTCTATGAACAATACGGACATAATGAAAAAATAAAATAATCACAATAAACCACCACCTTGTCTCTTGAATTATACAACTATAGCCCTTTTAATTCACGTATTACTTATTTTATTATATAATTACAGTTTATTTTTAAGTCATAACACTAAATATTATGAAAGTATTTTCATAATCGCCGAATAAACACCGAAATGCATAATAAACATGCATAATAAACACCGAAATGCATAATAATCATGCATAATAAACACCGAAATTTTCTAAATTGTAGTATTAGAATATTATATATACGTTATTTATATTAGGTATCTTATATACAGATGGCAGATAAAATGAAAACTAATATAACTTTACCCACTTCTTTCAAAATTGAAGTAAAAATATTATATAATTTTGGTGCATTATAAACAAAAGAAAAGTTAAAAAGCTAATATATAAAATTGCTTTATAACAGCCAAGAGAAGTCTCGTCTTCGCCCAGTGGACGTATTCACAAACGGCTGTTACTGGAATTGTCAAATTCGTAATATTTTTAAAAAGTTTCAGGTCACTTTAATTGATAAACCTTTGACAGTATGATCAAAGTATTCATTTTTTTTATTGTAGTTTCATATAGAAATATCGTAGTAAACCTAACAATAAACTAGATAAGGATGCTCAATAACAAACCTTTTCAAAGGTATTTTCTAGTTTTTATGATATTAAAATGTACGAGATACAATTCATTTCAACACATCCTATAGATGACAAAGAGCAAAGTTCCTTTAGAATTGCCGTTTCCTGCTTCTGCGCCCACGTGTATTAGAACATATTAATTAGGACTTACGTATCAAACTGTAAATACTTTAAAACTTTTAAAATCCAACTTCTGGCTTCAAAGATAAGTTAATACACTTTTCAACTTTTATCTATCTAGATACTCGTGAGTTACGATCAATTAAAATTTAGAAAGTTCGAAGTAAATAGAAGAATTAAGTTTTAATAAAAAAAAATCATAGATATTTTGATGTATTTTAAAAGTTATAAACCAATTTATTTTACATATCGAAGATAATATGCTTGAGATAGTCCTTAAATCTGAACTATAAAAAACTGTTGTGGAATATAATTTTCCATACAGAAAAAATCTTATTTTTTACATTTCTTGAAAAGAACATTGTTCTTGAGCTTAGTGAACATATCACAAGCACTTAAGCTATTATTTCTTAAGCTATTCTTTTATAAAAGAGCCTTCAGCAGCAGACGATCACACAAAAAGATTAAAGAGTGGACACGACATTACAATAAAGGAGTTTTTTTCAAAGAAATGCACGTTATAAACCCGTTTTATATAATTTATGTTTAAACTATTTAAACCATGAAATCAGCCAAACAGCAAATGCTGAATCTAATATTTTGCATGGGTACCACCATGCCACCCATGCTTTATGCTTTGATATGAGAAGGCATAAAAGTTTATGTATAAAGAAAATTCCGCCTACACGAGACTTATCTTTGACAGACAACTCCTTATGGTAAATTAGTCCTAATTATAGATACTTATGGGTTTAAAGATACATTGCAGAAATTTGTGAGAAACGGGTTCTGTTAAGTTAAATGACACGGTTTGACAAGACAACTCACAATCTAATCCTTTTAAAAATAAATGTTTCTTCTTTCTACCTAGTCCTTAAATGTTAAAAAAGAAATATAAGTTTTATGTACGAATTCTCTTTACTTTTACAAGTTACAATTTTAATGAAAAAATTGTTAAAACATATTTATAGACTATTACACCAGAAACGACTATAACGACCTTATTTGAAAGAAAAAGATAGTTTTCATTTCTTGGAAATGTACTTATTTCTGACATTATTACTTTAATATACGACTTATGTAACATGGTTCCGAAGAACCAATACGAATACGAATAAATACATTGTGTCTATGAATTATTACTGGCTATAGAAAATGGGCATTGTTATATACAGCTTACAAAAGGTAAAGTGAATTATGTAGTTGTTTCTGAGTTAATGACCAACTTTCCCCCCCCCCCCCCCCATGTTATATAATATAATATATTATTTTCATATTCATTGATGTTTTGCTTTAACTTACTGTTCGAATTGAAATATTGAGAACAAATGTAAAAATAAATGTAAAAATAAAACACATTTCATGTGTGTTATAGATACATAATAATGTTAGTTTGTTTCCCATACAAATCCTTCCCAAATTATTCATCTCTTATTAGATAAGTTGTTATTTGCCATCCCAACAAAGTTAATAATGTTACAAAGGGTTCCTCAAATTCATACGTAGTTTGGCAACTGATGCACCTTTGTACATGTTCATAACATATATCCGATGTTTAATTATTATTCTACTGACTGCTTTTAAAAATAAATTGTTAATTAACCACATAAAAAACATTAGTTGCAGGCACTTTTTGATGTAAATGTAAAGTTTGAAACACAACAATAGAAAATGAATGGAAAAAAAACAAAAAGAAATAAAAATTAAAACATTTAGTACTATGTAGCAGTGCGGTAAACAACATTCATCACCTTTCCCATGGAGGGTTCAGGGTTCGCGGTTGATGGATAGGCTGGCGACCAATCCTAAAAACTTTTGGCAAATTGTATGCAATATATAATAAGAAAAGAGTGTGATGAGATGGACATACTACGCGGTCCCAAATAATTTTAAGAAGGGGAGTCGGAAGATATCTGAACTTCTTATAACGTATTTTTCTACAAAAATAAGTCTAAAGTAATAAAAATTACAAAACCACAAACAAAAGCTACAACAATTACGTATCTTAGACTTAAACGTAGATAAATAACTTTAAAAACTTTAGAGAAAATTTTATTTCCGACTCATTTAAGTAACAAATACAAAGTTATCTTATTAACGTAGGAGTTTTAATATAAACAAGTCATTCAGTAATTTGGATGAGATATTAGAACTAAAATATATCAGCATTTTATGTTCATATTTTTTATTTAGAAATGCCTTTGTTAAGAAAATAATAAAATATTACCATAAAATATGAGAGTGGACGGCGTTTAAGTTGGTATGAAGTCCCCGGATGTTGCAAAAGTCCACATTTAGAATGGAGTGGGGTGCCACTGCGTTGATTTGACGTTAAGTTGCATTGAGGTTTGCCCTCAGTAAACACAAAACGCAATACTTTTCCCGCCCCAGAAGCGACAGGCAGCCCCGCAGGCAGGCAGGCAAAAATCTTACTCGGGGAGGGGTTCTCCTTCGTCAAAATCGATACCCTCCTGGAGTATATATTTTTTTTACTCCACCTAGAGAGTATCGCAAATTATATAATATGTTTATATTTTATTAATTTTAGAGTGTAATTATATTCATAATTTAAAACATAAAAAAATTAAAATATCTTTGTTTGAAATGGTAATTTCATTTTACAATAATAATTATAGTATATGCATAAGCTTTTTAAATTAGAACTCTTAATGTATTAATTAATTTATTTATTTATTTTCACGGGGTAGCCAGAGATGACGGAGCGCCAAACGCTACGGTCCCTGCATACCTCTTTCGCCTCGGCCACAGACATCAACCTCTTCATACATGCCCACCGGGGGGTTCTCATGTTTTTTACGTGACCTTCCTCCAGTATCATACATGCTGTGTTTTCGAAGGTCACTCAAGGCCTCCCCCTGTCTCTCTTACCACTCACTTTTCCTATATAAATTTTTTTTACCATTCTTTCATCACTCATTCGTTCGACGTGCCCAAACCACCTGAGCACGTGCTTCTTCATTTTCATCGTAACATCTTCGCTAGTACCTTAGCCATTTTATGGATCTCTTTATTGCAGATTCGGTCAGTTAAACCGACTCCGCATATTCTGCGAAGAAATCGCACCTCCACAGCATTCATCTTTCTTTCAATCTTTTTCTGTGTTATCTACGTTTGGCTGCCGTATAAAAGCGTCGGTCGCAAAACCGCATTGTGTATAGCCAAACGTGCAGCTATGCTGACGTGTCGCCGTCTCAACAATGAAGCCAAAGCAACGCTAACTCTGTTACCGGCAGCAATACGCCTTTCCACATCCATTTCGTATCTTCCGTCTCTGCTAAACATACTTCCCAAATATAACCACTTCATTCACTTGTTCTATTTTCTTGTCGTTCACGTTGATCTTATATTCTGTTCTTTCTTAATTTCTTTCAAATATCAAAACCTTTGTTTTATCTATACTCAGGTTTAGACCATTTTTTTCACACCCATCTTTCAGAGTGGAGACCAATGCCTGCAAATTACATTCTGATGATGCAATGAGCACTGCATCATCTGCATATAGCAAGCAATTGACCTTAAGGTCACTTAGTTTTACTCCCATGTTACTGTCTTTCACGCTTTGGAAACAACTATCCAAATATAAATTGAACAACCAAGCTGACATAGCGCAACCTTGCTTAACACCCTATTGGATGTCAAACCAGGGCGACATGCAAGCTCCTACTCGCACACAGGCTGAGTGATCTCTGTAAAGAGACTTTACAGCTGTAGCAAGGATCCGTTCACATTGTATCGGGGCATTATCTCCCATAATTTCTTTCTCATAACCCTGTCATATGCCCTTCCAAAATCCAAAAAAGCACAGCCAGGTTTAGGGCCAAAATCTATTCCGTGATCATGCGGGGGGAAAACATCTGATCTATACTCCCTCTTCCTGGTCTAAAACCTCCTTAGGCCTCCCACATCCGCCTTTCAGATCTCTCTTGCATTCTTCTCAATAATATTTTAGCATAAACTTTAGCAAGCTTCCGTTTTCGTAACCACTTCGTGGGGTTCCAACCCATCCATTCATATCCCCACAAACTATCAACTTTTTATTACCTCTGACACTATTTAGAACATCCCTGACACTCTCCCAAAACTCCTCGAGTTCGCTCACTGGAGATGAGGATATTGGCGCATAAACGGCTAACAAGAATACTCTTGTTATCTTGTTATTATCTTGTTCACATTAATAACTCTTTATGTGAACTTTAATTTAAGATCGTCAAAAATAGACACAACAAAACCTAAGTAAACCGTTGTATCATAATCACGTTTACTCTTTTTTGTTTATTATCTTGTTTAATTTAAGTATCTCATCCCTCATCATCTCTAAAAGCATCATTGTTCCAATTTGTCTCTCACATTAAAAGAAACAGATCATCATCAATGCACGGGTCTTTTAATACCCGACATTTTGAATTACATTGTGGTTGACTGAGGTAATGTTATTTATATTTTTCCATTTACTATCTTCTTGTTTAAGATATTAAATGTAAATACTACGATTATTAGCATATAGTAGTAGTATTATTTAAAGCATGTACAAATTTTTTTACTACTTATTATTGTTATATCTTTAAGCATTATGGTTCCATATACATGTGTATTGATATACTGTAAATGTTAATGTTCTTTATCGAAAACTAATTAAATCGATTGGATCGAACCTGTAATAAGTCTTTATATATTTTTTAAATCTTGTTATGACATTCAAATTTAAGCTTTTTTTAAATTATATGATGAAAAAAATTATAAAATTGACATTGATATTAAAATTTACCTAAATGTTGTTTAATTTTTATAGACTACATAAAATAAAACATAAAATTGATTTCAAAACTATAATAAATAGTTAGCCAAGTACTATCTGTTAATATTGGACGGAGAATCAATAGAATCCATAAATCACAAAGTGTCAACATCGTATCTGCTGAAGCGGTTTGTTTTATTACTGTTTCAATTGTAATGAACTCGCAGTATTAGTTTTCAACTAACAGACATATCAAGCGTATTACTATGCAAGACTACTCTACGTAAGTATTCAAAAGTTATTACAAACTACTAATGTAGTCGAATACCCGAATAAATAAATAATATGAGTATTTATTTCATAAAAAAAATAATACTTTAAATCTTTATGTATACCGTAAGTTATTAAAACGACCCCAGCGCTCCAACAACATCCTCAATATACAAGTATGTCTTAATTAAAACAGTTAATTAATTAATTGATAATATTCATAGGATGTTAAACTTTACTAGTTGAATAAAACTCATAACTTGTAATGAGTTGTCGTTTTTACACTGAAAGTTCACACCATTACGGTTATGGGTTTAAATTAGAACTAATTTAACTATTTTGGCAATCATTTTAATAGTTGTAGAAATCGCAGGTGGTACATTTTACGTGTTATGAATTATAAATATTTTATGATATAAGTTAACATTTAACAAATTCAAATAAATGGTTAATATAATATTTTCCTATATTCTTTTTAAAATTTTAGTTAAATTGTGTTTCTATAATGTTTTTTTATAATGTGACTGAATTTACAAACCTTTGTGCTAAAAAACAAATAACTCAACTTTAAAAGTTAACATCTTAAAGATCACTCCTCTTTAGAATATTTAAACAATGAGTATTTATTAAACATTACAAATTAATATTAATATTTGAAAGTACCCTCAGGAATTATTAACATGAATCTGTTAATATGTAATTCCTGAGGACAATTTCTTAAAGTTTTGGTGAAAGTTGTTGTGAAATAACAGGTATCTCCTACATCATGACGTCATTGAGTAATAGGGGTACAGGAAAAAGTTTAAAAGTATTGGGAATGTCTATTATCAATGTTCACTAGACAGTTCGATAAACAGCCCCAGAAATGGTTTCGTTCGCTTTAAGCAACTCATAGTACAAGACACCAAGTTGATCCCACCAAATATACAACAAGAGTTTTTTCCCCATGAATTAGCATAGCAAAATTGCTAAGCTTTAGAAGTTGAAGCATAGCCAGGTGGTTCCCATGATTTTCTCCTTTTTGGATTATCGTAATGGCTCCTTTTTTCATCACCGGTGACTATACGGTGAAGAAAACCCTTTCTTTTATGCCTGGCAAGCAGCATTTCACATGTGGAAAATTGGCGTTCAGTGTTTCACGGCGTAAGTTCATATGTGTATTTCCTTGTTTTAGAATCATCCCCAATGATTTTACCCGATGTAAAATTTCTTGTTGAGTCTTAAGGTAGCCTCACCATATGTTTCTACAAGCAATCAATGGGCCTCAGTTGCAGATTTCTTCAAATGAAAGAAATAAATCAAAAGTTTCCGCAAATGATGCTTATTAGGCTCAAAAGTCGATATTTTCGCATACAAAGGAGTATAGGTATTATAGTAAAAAATACAGGAATAAAGAATCCCTTATATTGTGAGGTTATCTTGTTTACAGATTTCCTGCCTAACTATAACGCCTAATACGTCATCAGTTTCGAGTATAATTAACTAGAGGCGCTACCTTTTATCAAACGGCTGAAACTTCTTTGTAGGCCTATACAGTACATACATTACGTGTAGAAATTTCTTATTATGGTCTTTATTGATTCTTATATTACAAATAGTCTAATATCCTTATTACATTATAGGCCAGTGATCATTAAATCAAGCAATTACAATATAAAAATCGCTAACAAGACCTTTAATTTTGAGATACAACAAAGCCTATAACGATAATGAACTCACAAATTTCTTTACGATCATACTTTGATTATTTTTCTCAACTTTTATTCCTTAAACGTTATGTTTTTCTATTTTAAAACTCTGCCTTATTTATTCATCATTATACTGTTCAACACAACATTTGTTTTCTTATAATTTTTTAAATAGCTTTTTGTCAGATAACTATTCAAAAATACAATAAAAATAAACTCCAAGAAATTTCTTGTTGTTGAACACTGGTTTAACTGAATAATCTAATTTAGTTTCAATTCATTAGTTAAAAAAATGCACTTTAATTACTAATAATGATGATCTATTTAAAACAATAAAATTTACCAAACTACGGCGTTTGTTGATTAAATTCCAATAGTACCAGTGTAAAGTTTAATAAAATAAGCAAACAGAAAGTTGTTCTGAATGTAAATTAAATTCTTCGACAATTCATGAAATTAATAGGAGATCCTTCTCAAGGATCAGCTCCGCAAATTGGACTTAAGATCGGATTTAATCCTTCAAAGATGGATAATGGATTAGTTATTAGAAAGAAGAGATAAAGAGAGATTATAAACGGTTTATATTATTGGCGGGTTAGAAAACACGTTACATGAGAACAATTTATGAATATTTATTTAAAATTCCAAATAAAGTGACATAAAATATTATTTTCCAATATAATATCATATAAAAATATAAAAGAAAAAAACTTTGTCCAGACGCGCCTTTTGTACGAGTTAAAATAAAAATTAATAAGAACCCATATAAAAGTAAGATTGTATTTTTTTGTGATTGAATAACTAATACAAAAAAAATAATAAGAAGAGTAGAGCTTTAATTTTTTCTTTGTTTAGTGGGTTATTAACGTGAAGCACACATCATAATATACAAATATATATTTTTATGTTCATAAGTATACTACAATATAATGCTTTAAACTCATTAAAATACCAGATGCTTGTTTGTCTGCTAAAGACCTATTAATATTAACAGAATATGTTAATTAATTAGATCAAAGGTTCTAATTAGCGAAGTTAATTAGGCTATATATTATCCAGGGATGAGAATGGATGAAAATTGATTCAGCTTATCATTGCCTGTAAATGATATAACTAATAATATACACGTCATGTACACATTTGTTGTTTAACGCTGTTCAATGTTTTATTAAATACAGCGCTACTACTATTTCAACTCGTTATTGCCACGTTTAAAAGTTGTATGGAAGGAAACTCTATGTTACAAAAGAAGACAAGTAATTCTATTTTTTCTGTATCCTGCTTATGATTAATTATGAATACAATATTTCTCTGAAAATCTGTAGGTTTGCTTGCTAATAGTGATTAATTCGTTTGACATAACTCGTAAACAGTGAATTAGATATATGTTATTTGGATAAGTTTAATATTAATTTGATATTAATTCGAATGCAGCAGTAAATATGCTAAAGTAAAAATTTAAGAGCGTTTAGATTGACAGTCAAGTTATTTATAATATTTCTAATAAAAATCTTAAATGATAATTATTTTTGAATAACATTATTTAGTTCTTTAGTTTAAACAATGAACCAGACTATATATATATATTTTTTTCATTTCTGTACCGAAATTTTATTAAATCGTTTACAAATTTTGATAGCCATGAATATCTTGTGGTTAGTACCCTACGCTGTGATTGTAGTAGATTCTAATCCTAATTCTTATATCATACGCAATATTTATTAATTATTTAATTATAATAAGTTTGGTCGAATACGAAATACAAGAGTGTATTATGTTATAACACTAATAGTATTTATTTAGACATGATTTGACACCATAAGTATACGTTTTAATACTACAAAATTTTAAACATTTTAATAATGAACAAAAGTATATCGATAATTCTATGAAGTTGTTGATATAATCTCGAGGACGTATTACGTACTTTATTTTGAATGATTTTTTATGTTTCTACATAAATATAAATGAAATATTTTGCTATGAACATAATTTTAATTATACTCTATTAATTTCGGTTTGCTATTTTCCAAAATGAATCATGTTAGTTTTCTCAGCCTCTATAGTTTTTACTTATTCACCGGTATATACTCGTACATAATAATTTGAATCACAAGCTTCGCTTTAATATAATTTCAATTATAACTCAAATTCAATTTATTTCTTAATTATAAAAATAAACAATAAAAAAATGATAAAAAACACGCATTCATTTGATGTATAATTTATTAGGTGTATGTATGTGTACGACACCATCAATTAGATAGCAATGGATATTATTGAAAGCGACCGCTGCTGTTGGTTAACTAAATTAATTGCGGTGACGGTAATTTAATAAAATAACTTTAATGTAGTTTATGTCACAATATAAATTATATTTTGACGTAGAACTAGGAATCTACCTGGAAGTTGGTCTGGTCGCCTTAGAGTAAATATGAGAATTTGTAAGTTGGTTGTGAATCATGACGAAAAGGATGGGAGGAAGGAGGAGAGATTATATATTTATATTAGTTACAGTGAAACTATTGACCCATTGAGTACTGAAACAATTGTTAAAAAGAACACGTTTCATCAGGTAAAAAGAATTGGTTCATTCTTGCACAAAGGAATGTACGTCGCTACTCAAAAGAAAAGGCCGTAGTTATACTGGTTACTATTTCACTCTGACATAATCTAGCCGACAATGTACTGAAGTTTTATACAATTGTAAAATTTAATTTTCAAAATCTTGTTTGAAAAATTAAGTATATTTATATATTACAAAACTGCAAGCCAATTAGTTATTAAGAAATCTGTCAAAGACAGGGGCTCACAAAGATTAATCATTAAATTAGTTTAAAATGTATTCAATAATTTTAATATTGTTAAGGGATTAGACAGAATGTAACAAATGTTTTTAATTGTCTATAAATATACATAATAATATACGATTAACAATAAACGAAACAAAAATGATAGCTGGTTAAAAATATAATTAGTTCAGGAGGTCGGAACAAAACGCTTAAGAGATGTAAGAATGAATTCGCTTTAACATTGTTTACTCCATAAATTGAACCCGGTTGTTAAAGGTCGGAAGATAAATAGGTTTTGGTACGATTCACCGAATTAAAAGAAATGTATGTCACCGAATTTAGCATATTAATCGGTACAGGAAATGTAATTTATTTGAAAATAGATTATTGAATATTTAGTTAAACTAAAATTCAAAGTAGAATTTTTTTTTTATCATGTTATGTTCATATTTTAATGATTTGTAAAATATTTTATAAAGAAAGATAATGACGTCTCCTGGATGTGATTGGATTCATACGCGTTGCGAATCTGCAATGAATAGATCTAATAACTAACGCCACCCACACACTTGATTAGTATACCACGGTAAATTACTTCCTTGTGAAGTTGCCTTCATTTATATTCTGTAAGTAATAAATAATTTTGTATAAATTTTATATAAATTTTGTATAATTCTAAAGTTTAAACAAAATTCGTTCATTTTTAATGTTATCGTTACTTATTTCCACCAAATTGGTGTTATGCTGCCGATCCCGTGAGAATCGAAGAATAAGAAATACTATGTTAGTGCTTAAATAATAATATTTTAACTTTCGTCAAGTTACAGAAAGCCTAAATTAATAATGATAATAATAATAATATTCAAGACACTTACACTCCACTTGTTAGTAATATAGAAACTACAACACTTACAACTATGTTAGTACTTACATTAATACAACGAAACCACTAAAATTACTTACCTAGCCTCACTTGCCTTGAATTGATTTTATTATTTATTTATGATTTACCAAAATAACTTCAAAATTAATATTACAGATAAAAACATGTAGAACATTAATAATAATATCTGAGTGTTGATGATATGGTCATATATTTTACTGTAAGTAAAGCAAAGCAAAAAAATAAGCACTCCTTTGTGTAAGCACTTTAGAGGTAAAGTATTTCAAAATGGATAAAAAACACTCGTTAATATTTTGTAACTTGTTAAAGGTGACGGATGAAAACACTGCAGTACCAGGGCTGAACTACATTTTTGTCTCTGGTTCTACATTTGTATTTATCGCAAAATTAACCACAGTCATTATGGGTCTTCGTGTCGTCATTTTTTCTGTAATATATTTTTGTATATATAGCTATATCTCTATATAATTGTACGAGTGATAGACTTTTCCGTAATCAAATGCTTATACTTTTCACTGGATTGTCACTGGATTTGACCAAGTTTAATTTAATATGCGGATATACAAAGTACAAGCTGAGAAAATTGCAGAAATGTATAATTCAAAAATAATCATTTCATATCGTAAAGCGGGTTTTAGATGTCCAACCATCTGAATAGATGGGATCCTACTATTATAACTTTACCTAAAGTTCTTTCAGAAGTAATATTTTATATTCAGGTTTAACATTTTGAAATATAAGGTAATATAGTCAGAATAATCAGATTCTTACCCAAATAATCCAGAAAAAGGGTTATTGTTTTGTCTATTAATTTTCTTCGATGATTGTTTTTATATTATTAATAAATAATCAATAACTTTAATTCAATATAATTTAATATATTTTGTTATTATTCTCCGTTAGATAATAAAATAACGATAAATGTATTATAATGGAGATATAATATAAAGCGAATACCAATATCATTATCAAACTGCACTCAGTGTGCTTGTGTTTATAAATATAACATTACATAATATGTTAATTACAGAATAACATTGCTATGCACTCAAAATTATATTTAATTATGATTAATCCCTGACACCATCTAAATAATATTTGCAAAGTTTTTGGTCTATCAATTGCTATGATACGTACTTTACGTATACGTTATCCTTTGAAGCCTCGGGCCGCAGTAACAAGTGAATTATCCTATGAAATAAAATGGTTTAACAGAATACCAAAATGAATAGTTTCGTTATAAAAGGCTAAAGTTCGAATAATGTGAGCTCAAGTAGTTATAACGATTTAAGAGAAAATATCAAAGAGGCGCAGACAATTTAAAAACCTGCGTCGATAAAGAAAATGCTTAATTAATTTTATATATATACATATATTTTTGAAGTTTGGAAAGAGCTTGCAAGGAACTCATAAAATTATTATTTTTATTCCTTAATGTTCTTTCGTTGTTAATTATATTTTTATACATCTGGGATTTGGTTCCAAGTATCGAATGTTACTTTACTACTACACTAAATAGTTATAGTTACGTTACTACGTAGAGAAATTATACTTAAAATAAATATATTATGTTTTTATACCTATACCTTCTAAATATGTGCTGTCTCAACGGAATCCAGAGTCTTAACTGTACTAATGGCATCTGATCAATCACACCATTCGCCTCTCATGTCAGGGCAGGATTAGATTGATTAAAGAAATAATTGGTGTTAGAAAACCTAAGTATATGAGAATCAGGACATACTATGTAGTGTTGAAGAAGTACGTAGTCAAGTTTGTTGAATACATTGTCAGGATAAATCGAGAGATATTTTATTTCGAATACAAAAACTAGTTAGCACAATATTAACCTCAAATAAGAAAGTATCCTCATAATAAACTTTAAATACTGAAAAAGGGTCGAATTTAAATAGTGTTCACCAGAATACCAAGTCGGTGTTAAGAGATAATTCGTTTCCCCGCTCAATGTGAGCTCAGTATAGACATAACCTCATTAACGTGATTTATCCAGTTTAAAAGAATTCGATTATTTCATACTACTTCTGTATTTTAAAACCGCAGTGATATCGATAAATATAAAAAAATCCAGTAACGATTAAATTTTACTTGTATTTTTATTTATTGTGAGAAATTAAAATAATATAACGAAATAATATTAATAATAATTCTAGTTATGTATAGATATGAAGATGCATATAGGTCACATAAACAGTAGTTTTACAAAGTGATGAAAAACTAAGAGTTACAATTTATTATTTTAAATTTATCTAATTATATATGTTATGTGATTGAAGGTTCAAAAGCTGTAGTTTATAGTAACCGAGGTAGTATCACTGACACAACACTACTAAATGTTTCGACAGCAATTGTTCTTCGTTACCAATAGTTTAATTACAAAAAACTAATTATAACACTACTTACTACTACAACTTTGTTGATTAATTTTATTAATTTACTAGCAGACCCGGTCACGCGTTGCTGTGACTACTCGTATTATTTTTGATGTATTACATTATAGTAAACTATTTAAGGGGTAACGTTCAGAGTACATCTGTCATGAAAACCATAATGTTTTCTTACAGTCGATATTAAGCAAAAATCAAAACAAAATAATTATAATTATTTTTTTAATTTTATCCAAGTTTATAACACTATTTGTATATTACAAAGTTTTTAGTAAATAGCTTGGAACACTAAACTTACGAATGAGGTAGGTAGGGCAGATACCTCATTAGTAATTACTCAATCCAGTCAATAGATACCACCATCTTTTAGAATTATTAGGAGCTAACTGCAAAATAATAAACAAATAATTTGCAATAAAATAATATTGCGACTATGAATTGAGTTGAAAACGTACGTGGTGTGTAAATTTATTAAAATCAGTTAAGTAGTTTAGTAGTATATAGTTGTATATAGTTGCATATAGTTGTATATAGTTGTATATAGTTGTATATAGTTGTATATAGTTGTATATAGTTGTATATAGTTATAGTAGTTCATAATTAAAAATATTTGGTGGTTTTACTAATGCATATAATAAAAGTTAAACTCAGAACATAAATTTTAAAAGATAAATCATGAAAAATGAAAAAAATAGATTTTTATAATAAATACAACAATTTTTATACAACTCGGCAGACTTCGTTCTGTGAAATAGAATTGGAAAGTGGCAGTTTATATTTCGACCTTAAGACGTTTCTACTCTGCTGACTCTCACATATCGCCCTATCATCATGGTGACGGTTCTGTTCAGGAGAATTAAAGAAAAAGGTCAGCTCGGGTGACCTAAGAATATCTTCCACTTACTTAAACGAACTTTGGCCACCCTTTTGAGACCCACTAAAAATCCCGACTGGGATGTCTGCCAGAGGGCTTCAAACTAAGAGGGAAACTTAAGGTTCAAACCTGATTGAAAATAGTGGGAACCTAAAGGTGACAAATATTTATAAAGTGGGTGCTTCAATGACAAAAAATGGAGATAATTAATTATTTATTACTATTATTATTAACATAGGGATGAAATAAAGAATAATGAAATAAAACGTATATAATTATTTTCAGTAATCGCTTTGTTGTAAATCAAGTGAATCACAATTATTAACAAATATCTGTTTGATTTTTATTGTAGTGCTTTATGATACACATGTTTTTTGTTTGATTACCTGGTGAATATACAAACAAATCTGATGGTTATCCAACACGGGAACAGGCAACATACAGTTGACCATGTGAGAAGCATGGGTTTTCTAGATTAATACCACAAACACCTAATGATTGCACCTGGGACTTATTATGACTCATAGCAAAAACAAGCCGCACTGAAAACTGTAGTCGTTTAAATTCAAATGGTACATCAGTCGGAATCATTGGGATGCGTGGTATCAAAACGTCTTCTCCTTTATACTTTCCTTTCAGTATAGTTGCTTCTATTACGTTGTTCAAAAATCTTTATCGCTAACCGTGTGCCGTTGCAAAGACGCGGTTGGTTGATATTTCTCAACATTATAACTACCGATCCAACCTTTAATTGAAGATTGTGAGGTGGCAATCCTGGTAAATCCAGCGAGTTTAAAAATTCAGGCGGATAGTTGACGACATCATCTTGGTTAGTAGCCGAATCAACTGATTTATATATCTTCAATTCACCTGTAATTTGTTCTTGAATTTTGAAATTTAATTCATTTACATCTGTTTTTTGCAGCCAATATAGCCCGTTCGCTTAACCATTCATGGTTTCTGTAATTTTGAGCAACATCTGGAAACACCTTTTGAATAAGAAGATCTTTTGATCAAGTTAACTGACAAAAACTTTGAGGAAACTTAATGCAACCAGTCAGTGTCTATAAGAAATTTGCCATTACCAATGTCAATGAGTTGTTTAGAGAATATGTCTCCAGATTGATCATTTTGCAACTTGACACGCATATTCTTGCATAAGTGTAATACCTACACATGCTTCCACAAATTGGAGGACTTTAAACATGCAGTAAGTTCATCAGCTGGCGTTGATCGTGGAATCACTGGCAATGTTTGACGAAAATCTCCTGCTAATAAAATCATTGCACCACCAAATGGGTTATGATTGCTCCGTAGATCTTGTAAGGTATAGAACCTAAAGCCTCCATAGATTTTTTATGTGCCATCGTGCGTTCATCCCAAACAATCAATTCACATTGCTGCAAAACCTTTGCCATTGCAGAGTTCTTCGAAATGTTGTAGGTTGGAGTTTCGTTGCTTTGCATGTTTAATGGCAATTTTAGTGCTGAATGAGCTGTTCTACCACCTTCAAGCAAAGTTGCTGCGATTCCCGACGAAGCGAGTGCAAGTGCATTTTTGTTTTGTGAGCGAATTCTTGCTAATATCAATGAAATCAAAAAAGTTTTTCCTGTACCACCAGGTGCATCTAAGAAGTAAATCCCTCCTCTTTTAACATTTATTACTTTCATAAGTGTATCAAATACACATACTTCTGTTGTTCATTCAATAGTGGAAGATTTGTTTGAATTAATTCTTTCAGTGTTGAGATCATACAGTTTTTCTCGGTGCAACTCTTGGCTAAAAGCATCATGCATTGGAGGATTGGGCGCGGCCAGGCCTAATTTAAATAATAGTTTGTTTGACATCATCAAGCACATGTCCTCAATTGAAATCAATACTTCATTGTAAATTTCTTCGCTTATTTGTATATTTGAATTTCCCCTTCTAATCCGTATTTGATCCAAAATATCATCACACATATTATCTTTGTACTTGATCCACAAATCCTTTGGGTTTGATGGGAAGCATGTAAATATGATTATAGAAAACAATGTTCGTATTTGATGAGCTTGTGATGATATTACAGCATCATTGAGAGTTTGATCCCAATGAGCATCATTTTCTAGCAATCGCAAACGTTGGCAAGCTTCTCTGTATGATCCACACAAATCACCACCAACAGTTCGTACATGTTGGAATGATGTTGGGCCACGTACATTGACTAATAGCAGTCGTAAATAAAAACATTCATCGCTTGGATGTACTGTATAAATTCGACCAATCGCATCGGTAGAATATACATCTGGGTATCCTGGAACTGGTTTTCCTTGTTTCCTTCGTATAAATCTCCTTGAGGATTGATTCCAAGTATAATATTTTGGTATTTCAGAATATAACAATGTTTGAGCAAAAGCATCGTTTTGGCATGTCTAAAAAAAACTGTTTAATGTAGTAGATGGTGGCTGTACAGCTCTTTCTACTGCGTTGTGTGCTGTAAAATACACTCTTTGTCCATTTTCTAAATGCACAGCTAAATGAACGTCAGTAGGGTGTCTCTCATGAATTGGAAAAGAAAATATTCGCCAAACTGTTGTCTAAAGACTCTGGCTGTAATATCATGACGATCAATGGGTGATTGCCCAGGGAATAATTCCTGCTTGATTTCTATCCAGTGTAGATTGCATGTAAATGTGATGAACAAATCTGCTGTACCATAATGACGAACATATGACATGGCATCTTGAGCATATTCATGCATATGTAGAGGGCTTCCGATGTATGGTGCTAGAAGAATAGTCAGTAGTAGTAGTTAATCGCATCTCGAAGGTGAATATACTCTTCAGATCTGAGTTTGGTCTGATTCAACCTGATGACTGTTAATCTCTCCGTTTCAATTTTAACATACATGTCTATAACATACTTGTGATATAATCGCCGACATTTGAGTATGTCTTCATTTTCACGAATCATTAGGCGATATGAATAATAGTTCATTGAACTGACTTTTTTGTTGGTTTCAGAACCTGAAAATAGATTTTTGTTTTCATAACATTGAAAATAAAAAAAATAATAGGTAAAATAGTAACTAATAATATATTTCCATAGCTAAACTAATATTTTTTATTATCTGTAATGGGATTTATCATCTTGTTTGAGAAATCATAGCCATCTTCACCTTGCCAAAATATAATGAGATATTGCAGTGCGTCATATGAGCGGGGTGTTTCCTTTATACGTTGTAATTGATCATTCCGTAATTTTGTCATTATCAGATAGCATCAGATCCAATGCAGTTTTAAACAACATAATCAATTGATTGTACTCATGAAATAAAGTTTATAATTGTTCTACAATAAACCTTTTTAGTGAATTGTTATGTAAACAACGCATATCAATTTCTTGTGGCGAATTGCCCATGAAATAAATTTGCAGGAATTTCTATTTGCTATCTGACACTGGTAACAGTGAACCTGCTCTATGATATATTTGGCCTTGTACCTGTAAATAAAAAAAAATGATTTTTGCCAAATATAAATAATATTTGTTCCTAAAAAATATATCTGTCTCCTAATTTGAATCACCAAATAATAATTGATATGCTTAGGTATGTCAATATGTAATAATTATTTGTAACTAATATCCATCATCAAATATTTATATTGTGTTTCAAAATAATAAAAGTGTTGCTAATACTGAATCACCAAATAATATTATGACTAAGTAATATATGTGTTGGGGTCTAGGGAACTGAAGGTTAATGACACATATTTACTTAGTTAACAGGAAATTTTGTTCAATAAAATAATAATGATAACTGCTATAATACATACCTTAAAAGTTGGCATGAAATTTTCCCGAACTACGTTTGTTGCCCCAAATGACGTCATTTGAAAGCAATTATTATATTGTTGGATATTTGACAAAAAGTGTATGGTTCTATTCCTGAAACCAATGAGTACAATGACCCAATGATGGTGGTGGATCCAATGGTATCAATTTCACTTTCCCATTTGCGAAACACAATCCATTGGCATCATTTTTGTATTTAAATGCCTTACAATGAGAGCAAACCAAGTTCATAGATCCAATAGTAATACATTGGTGGTTATTGTAGTCAATTGACAAATCGTAATTGAAAGCAGCTCGATTCAAACTTTCGCGATTATTAGTTGAATCTCTCGCCCTCGCTGCCCGCATTCTCGATGTACAAATTCTTTCACATTTATTTCCGCCGTCACGTTCTTGTGCAGTATGATAAGATCGGTAATTAGTTTGGTTTGTAGCATTTCGGGTTCTTCTATCTAAATTACTTCGTCTTATAGAAGGCATATCGAATATACTTACCTAAATAATGTCACATGCAATAATTATTAATCACAGGTATTAAAACACTTTGCACAAAACACGATATAAAACAATTAAAATTAATTATTAAATATTATATAGGCTTTTTAACGCGATTTGTTTGACAGATGCAATGACGTGAAAACTGATGACAATTTATGTCGCATTCCGAAACTAAAACAAAAGAAAGAATATTCCAAGGCCAATCAAATCCATAGCTCTTACATTTTTTGACTTTTCAATTTGGTCGGGTCACGATTTTATCACTTTTGCGTGAACGCACATTTGATTGAATTTGAACTTTGTGCAGCGAATAAAGCGCCAATTGACTCTTCGACGTTAGCAACACACCTACATTGTTTAGACAATAATGAATGCTTGTAATTTAATATGAACTTTATTGAATAGCAATACAGTTTAAATTGACTCTACATTTAGTTAGAAAATATTTGTATAGGAAAAAGAAAAGGGCTCTTTTAGGGTTTTCCTGGAAATTATTCGAATTTTTCTCGCCGTCAGAACCATCCTTGGGCTTTAAGGAACATTTTAAAAAAAGAATTGTTAAGATTGGTCAATGCGTTGTTGAGTTATGCGCTTACAAACACATTTTGCGATTCATTTTTATATAATAGATTTTATAGATATATGTATATATATATATTTATACAATAATTTATATATTTATATAATAATTTAAATGTTAAATGTTAACTGGAATTAGTTAAATTTTGGAAATGTCTATATAAATATTAAATTTTTAAGTGGATAATTTATGTAAACAATTTAATAGTAAAATAATAAATATTATAGGTGTAATTTTTGACGTATGCGTATTGTATATATTTATTAATAATAATAAATAAAAATAATTATTGTAATTTTTTACTTTTGTATTGTATTGTTTTGTATTCTTATTGTATTTATGTTACAATGTTATTATATATTATAATATGAACGAATTCGGCGTTGGGGACCGCCAACCAACACGCCGTGTTCCGAACGGCGGGAGGTGGAGGATGGAGCTACAAATAGCTACGTGGAATGTAAGAGGAGGAATAGAACAGAAGATGAATGAATTATTAGATGTGATGGATGGCAAGGATCTTCATGTTATTTGTGTGTCTGAGACCAAGCGAAAAGGCAATGATACGATTGATTTGCCTGGCAACCGGGTTGCTTTCTGGGCTGGGGTTCCAGAGGGTGAGCGAGGTTGCCAAGGTGTAGGCGTGTTGTCTTCTCGAATGATTAATGCAATGGTAGAATACAAGGCCATCAACCTGAGGCTTCTTTGGGTTCCCTTTAAGCTTGGGATAACAAGAGTATTCTTGTTAGCCGTTTACACGCCAGTATCCTCAGCTCCAGTGAGCGAGCTCGAGGAGTTTTGAAGAGTGTCAGGGATGTTCTAAGTAGTATCAGGGATAATGAAAAGTTGATAGTATGTGGGTTGGAACCGCTCGAAGTAGTTACGAAAGCGTGCTAGGTAAGTACGGTGATAATAGAATAAATGAGGCTGGAAAGCTTATTTTATAATTTTGTAAGGAGAAAAATTTGTTTGTGGCAAACACGATGTTTGATCACAAACAAATTCACATGTACATATGGGAGCGAGCAGAAGAAAGAAGTATGATTGATTTATTCCTAGTGGATCAGCGTATTCGAAGCCAAGTTATGGACACGCGAGTGTTTAGGGGTGCTGATTTGGGAACGGACCACTATCTAGTCGTTGCTAGAATAAGAGGTCTGTTTGCAGGTTGGCGCAGCTGCACGACGTGTCCTGCCTTGGAGTTGAATTATCTCATAAGAAGCTGGAAGCTTCAAGATCCACCAATCAGAAAGGAATATCAAGAAAGGGTTTCCAAGAAGCTTGAAAGCTGTGATTCTGGAAATGAAAGTGTTGAAGTATGCTGGCAGAATCTTAGGAATGGTATGCTCAAAGTAACGACAGAGGTATGTGGTAAAAGGAAAAGAGGTTTTAGTAAAAAGCGCGATGAATGGTGGGATGCTGAAGTGAAAGACGCTGTAGAGTTAAAGAAGAAAGCATGGCTGGATTATAAAGCCTCGGGTAAGGATAAAAGTATAAGAGAGATAAGATAAAGAGATTACAAGCTGCAAAGGCACAAAACAAAAGCACTTATAAAGATGAAGCGTGAAAATTCTGAAAGAGAAAGGGATGAAAGGTTGACGAACAGCTTCCGGGAAAACATGAAGCTTTTCTGGGGAGAAGTTAGTGATTCCCGGGGTTTTTCAGTAACCTGTAGAATGAAAGGGGTGCTTTCGAAGAGTAGTGAAGTTTTAACAGTGCCAGCACACGTTTTGCAGCGGTGGGCGAAATTCTACAAGGAGACGTATGAATGTGAGGACGCCTCGGCCTTGAGTACCAGCGAAATACTGAGTCCCGATACAGCCGATGGTGAAATCAGTTTGGAAGAAGTGGAGAGCGCGATTCGAAGTCTCAAATATGGTAAGGCTGCGGGAGCAGATGAAATTACTGCCGAGATGATCAAATATGGTGGGCCACGCTTCTGGGACTTGTTCTGGTTTTTGTGCAATTTATGCTGGAAATCAGGGAAGGTTCCAGGTGATTGGCGAGGTGCAGTCATCGTACCTTTGTATAAAGGCAAAGGTTCACAGATAGACTGTGCAAGCTATAGGGCTATCAGTTTGATTAGCTTGGGCGATAAAGTTTATGCTAAAATATTAGCGAGACAAATGCAAGAGAGATCTGAAAGGCTGTTGTGAGAGGCCCAAGGAGGTTTTAGACCTAGACGAAGGTTTTTTTTTTTATGTTATAGGAGGGCAAACGAGCTTGCAGGTCACCGTTAATATGTGATCACCGCCGCCCATGAACTGTTGCAACATCCGAGGATTCACAAGAGCATTGCTGGCCTTGGAGAAAGTAATATATGCCTTTTTTGAAGGTACCCATGTCGTATCGATCTGGAAATACCGCCGAAGGAAGTTCGTTCCACATTTGAGTGGTACGTGGGAAGAAAGTCCTTGAAAACCGCACAGTTGAAGATCGCCACGCGTCCAGGTGGTATGGATGGTAAAGGAGGCGATGGCGAACTGTGCGGTGGTGAAATTCGGCGGTAGGCATCAGATCGAATAGTTCTTCGGAACACTCCCCGTTGTAAATGCGGTAGAAAACGCACGAAGGTGTATAGATCAGATTTTTTCTCTCAGATCTCCGCATGATCACGGAAAAGATTTTGGCCCTAAACCAAAAGGTTTTCTATGTTTTTGTGGATTTGGAAAAGGTATTTGACAGGGTTGTGAAAACGAAATTATGGGAGATACTGCCCCGATACTATGTGAGCGGACCCTTGCTACAGGCTGTAAAGTCTCTTTATAGAGATCACTCAGCCTGTGTGCGAGTAGGAGCTGACATGACGCCCTGGTTTGACATCCAGTCGGGTGTTAAGCAAGGTTGCGCTAGGTCAGCTTGATTGTTCAATTTGTATTTGGATAGTTGTCTCCAAGGCGTGAAAGACAGTGACATGGGAGTGAAAGTAGGTGATCTTAAGCTCAATTGCTTGCTATATGCAGATGATGCAGTGCTCATTGCATCGTCAGAATGCGATTTGCAGCCATTGGTCACCACTCTGAAAGATGGGTGTGAAAATAATGGTCTTAACCTGAATTTAGATAAGACGAAGGTTCTGATATTTGAAAAAAATGAAGAAAGAACAGAATGTAAGATCAACGTGAATGGTAAGATAATATAACAAGTGAATGACGTGATATATTTGGGAAGTATGTTTAGCAGAGACGGAAGATACGAAATGGATGTGGAAAGACGTATTGCTGCCGGTAACAGAGTTAACGGTGCTTTGGCTCCATTGTTGAGACGGTGAAACGTCAGCGTAGCTGCTCGTTTGGCTGTACACAATGCAGTTTTGCTACCGACGCTGTTATACGGCAGCCAGGCGTGGGTAACACAGAAGAAGAATGTAAGAAAGATGAAAGCTGTTTAGATGCGATCTCTTCGCCGAATATGCGGAGTCAGTTTAGCTGACCGAATCCGCAATGAAGAGATCCACAGAATGACAGGTACTAGTGAAGATACCACAGTGAGAATGAAAAAGAACGTGCTCAGGTGGTTTGGGCACGTCGAACGAATGAGTGATGAAAGAATGGTAAAAAAGATTTATAAAGAAAAAGTGAGCAGTAAGAGAGACAGGGGGAGGCCTCGAGTGACCTTCGAAAACACAGTATCTATGATACTGCAGGAAGGTTACGTAAAAAGCATGAGGACCCCCCGGGGGGCATGTATGAAGAGGTTAACGTCTGAGATCGAGGTGAAAGAGGTATGCAGGGACCGTAGCGTTTGGCGCTTCGTAGTTCTGGCTACCCTGCAAGGGATATGGCGTGAAGATAAGTACGTAAGTAAGTAATTATAACACTACGTTTCCTTATTTTTGTTATAATTTTAAAGTATGACTTATTAACTCCATTTTGAAACAGTTCAAAGTGTTCAGTTCTAGGTATTTGTAATAAAGCATATAAAGAAACACCTACATAAAAGAAATATTGAATATGCCTGGATCCTAAGCAATTAAGGTTTACATTTTGACAATAAAGCGAACAATAGAAAATATTTATGAAGTGGAGTTAAAAACTGTTTTATTTATTACCAGATTTACACGCGATTTTATTGACTTGAAAAATTATTTATACTTTGGATATTTTTTATAACCCAGTAATCGCTACACAGAAAGCATGTAATTTTTATTTCAGTTATTCCGTAACATTATTTTTATGATACATAAGTAATTGCGACTACTTCTAAAATAAACTTCATACAAAGCCTATTGTATACGGCATTACATTAGTATGTTAGGAACTTAAAATTATATTATTAATCTCGCTCACCCGTGCTTTAGCTACTTCAAGTGGTCTTGGGCGAAGCAACTTGTGATGAGATTCTGTCCTGCATTTGCAGCGCACCTTATGATTTATTTATTTATTTGTTCACCATAGTAAGTTTAAAAAAGACAATTATAAAGACACATAGGATCAAATTTTCCCTATAAAGAGATCACTTGAGAATTGCTACGCTTCTGTAAGTTTCCATTATCATACATTCAATGTATTTATTCCTTTATTTTATTCTTTTGAAGCAAGGCGATATTTTTAATAATTAATAAAATAAGTGATTGATTTTGGTTTTTATGTTATATTTCTATTTTATTTTCATATTACAAGTATATTTCTGAATTTACAATATGACATGAACTTTATTTTATTTTATTTATAATTAGAATATTTTTTACTTTACGATAATGAGATAAAGTAAACGTAGCCTAGGTCTAACTTAAAATGAACGGTTGTTTGGAATGAAATCCACGACTTTCTATAGAGAATTCACAAATGTGAATTCTGGATACTGCTGGTCCAGTTGTTAGTAACTAGTAACAACTGGACCAACAGGGTTTAGGTAGGTAAGGGTTTTAGTTAAAAATATATTATTCCACCAAAGAAAGTATCAGTCGGGCCCTTGAAATATGTATAGACCTAAATAATGAAATTGTTAGTTAATTTATAATCATCTTTACCCGGGAAAAGAGACAGTGTAAAATTAAATAAAATAATAATAGACACTATCTATTAAAAATAACAAAGTAATATATAATGTTTTGGTCAGGCTGTTTGATAAATTGTAATAAGTAATAATTTAACCAGATAGTGAATATTGTATGGCAGTATATATTTTGTAAAACGAAACTTAAAGTGTTGAAATTCAACCTACACGAGAACTTTGAACTATCCATGTTGTCAGTAAACGTTGCTTTTGTCGGCTGTCTACACTACGCTCAACCCGCGTCTAATTAGTTACTTAAAGAACACGACACTCCACTCTAATAGGTATAGTATGAGCACATATTCTGGATTGGGTGAAATTTATAATGTAGTGTGTTTTATATACTTCCTTCAAGATCACTCCCTCTTTCCTCCACAAAGTCTCTGAAGTTGTCGGATGTCTATAACCAATAGCCTTTACTTATCCACTTCCTGGTTTGCTTGTTTCTATAACCAATTCCACCCTTTTGAACTCTTTGTTTCTCATTGTCACTATCTACTGATTTTGCACTTTTCACTTCCCCTAAATTCATAAAGAACAACTTAAATATCATTGCTTCTGTTAATAGACATTCAAATTATTGGGACACTAAAAGCGAGGAGCATACACGAGTATAGTAGTATATATATATACTCTTGTATGCTCTTCCCCCTCCTCTAACTTACGACCTGTTCTTTATTGCATGCACCTGATCTGTAATATGTAATAAACCGTGGATAAAAACAAATCGCACCGAGAGACCATTTAATACGATAGATTTTGATGTATATAAATAAAACATAAAATTAATATTCTTAAATGTTGCAATTCCAATGTTGTGTGTGTATTGAAGACAAATAAATCTATTCTAACGTAATACAAATATATATGACATATCTTGTACTACTATTGCTGCATAATGATACTTATCATTCTTAAACTATAGTCTTGTAATATTTTAACAATATTTATGTCAATTTGTGAGTCATTGACAACAGCTGTAACGCAATCGAAGCTCATCTCCATTTAAATAGTAAACAAAAACAATGAGTAGCTCGTCATTAAGCCCTCTTGAAGCAACACCTTATGGTAACACTCGGCATTATTGTATAAAGTCTGGTCTAAAACTTAGAGTAAAAATCATACAGTAATTAGAGCAACAATAAGTAAGCAACAAAGTATTGTTTTTTAGTAAATACACACAACTTTTCTAATTTATCAAACAAAATATCATATAAATAATATTTTAAAAGCAAAAAAGAGAGGCGTCTTTCAAAACAACTCTTAGAGTAAAATGACTTTCAAAACAGTCGTGAATACCTTTGATTTAGGAGAAAACTAAAATATTCATAAATATTCATTTTGAAATTTAAGTACGAATAGAAATATATTTAAAAGGGCTAAAGTTTCGTAATTATATTTTAATTTCAAAAACAAATCCCTATTTTTAATTAATAAAATACTATTAATCTAAACAGCTAAACAGTTTTGGGGAACGTACGTTTTTATTGTGATAAAGGAAAAATAGAAAGAGATAAAACGTTCGTATCATTTTGTATATCTGTCTGTATCATCGCGTATGAGCTTAAACTAGTGAGGTATTTTTTGCAACATATAGTCACTAAAGAGCTATATATATATCAGTGTAGGCTAAAATACAATCCGGGGCGTCACGGTGAGTGCGCAAGCGATCCCGTGGCGTCCCATTAAGGCGTTGAGGGCAACCGTTGGTTTTTTAGTGGGTAACCTTAAAAATGGCAGCGTCCTCTATGCCGCCGGGTAGTCCCACATAACCCTTCGGCCATCACCTTCCTGGTCGGCGAGTATCTGTAACGGATCGCCCCAAAAAAAAAAAAAAAAAAAAAAAAAAAAATAGAATACGGATTGCGTTAGAATAGTTGTATAATAGTTTAAAAGATGGCGTTAAAATGAAAAAGCCAGCGCACTAGGTTATTTTTATTCTATTTTATACAAGTGGCTTATTTTTTCTCATGTTATAACATTGTTTATTTTCCATTATTTTATTGTAGTGAGTAATGCTGAGTCATACCGTTATATTTCTTATTAAAAATTCAGCATAATGAGGTCAGTCGGACCTTTATCACGAATACAATAACCCGGAGACCTATTAATTATATTTATATGATATGAAAAGTCATAAAATAATATTATCTTAATCTCAGGTCATTTTACCTTCCGAAATTTTACTAAAGTAATAAAATAATTTAACGAGTCCCAGTGCCGACATATGTCTTAGCGATAAAGCCAAGTTATGTTATTTAAAGTAATTTATTACAAACATAGCTCTCCTGACTTTTATATTATTTACGACTATTACGGATCGATATCTTACATTTTCCGTAGAGTAGATTTTATCAAATTACAAATTAACAGTCACAATCATAATAGTTATGGTAATATCTATAACTGTTACATATGTTAAGTTGGAGCGGTTCTTGTTCCAGACACATACTTAATCAAGTTACAACACTCTCATCACCTAACATTAACAAATTATCCAACACCTCACCTGATCACCTCAGGATCATTATATAACAATAGCTCGCATACATATGACACGGGCAGGAGGAAAGAATTACTATCAGATTTGTTAATAATAAGATTATAATAGATTCGCTTCACAATAAAACAATATTAAACAAAATATATACACGTGAATTCTTTTAATAAATATGTATTATTTTCCACATTAAATTCGCCTCCAAAATATATATGAAAGCATTAAAATTACATCAGAAAGTAAATTATAAATGGATAGTAACAAAGAGTTTTGATCCATAAAATAAATCGGATAATAGCAATATGATAATAATAAGACATGTTTAGAATAAACATAATATTCTAGTAATTATCGCTTTTATGATTACTCAAACTGTACATTTACGATTACTACTAAAATACTTGCAGTCTATTTTAAAGTGGGACTATTATCAGTTTGTTGAAATAGTAGTACTAATTTAAGGCGTGATAAAAATGTTTTAGTTTTTTGATATTACAACAGAATTCAGATTCTGTTGTAATATCTGATACTATTAAAGATATTTCATTAACGCTCTAGAATATCAAATACATATGATATTTTCCATTACTGGAGTTTTATCGATGTCTCCGTGGATCTGTTACAATATGTTGATATTATCACTTTATTATATTAACACAAATAAATTGAGTTAAGCTTTACAGCCGCTAACATGAGCAGTTTACAAACAATATAGCAATATTGTATTAGGTCTAAAAATTTTGAGTTATATACGACGAAGTGAAACGAAAAAGTCTGGAGACAAATAATTGATTTGCATTGCGTCTGACAAAAACCTAAATGTAAATTGTTTTCCGTTCATCTCCCACACGTCTTAATGTAATTTAGAGTGTGATCTTACGTGTGGGCGATTTGTAACTATTTCGGAATTCAAAAGAATATAAAAGCTATTTTATACGATTATAAATTCCTCACGTTCATTAGTAATCGTTAATCCAGTCTACATTATTAACTAATTTACAATGTATAGTTTTTTAAAGACAGCTTTTAATTTAAAGTATTTATGAGCATAGTAATAGCATATCATAAATATACGATTAGATTTTTTTTATAATTTCAAAGAAGTTATTTAATAATTTAATTATTAAATAAATTTATGTTGCATTTAATATATTATTAAATGAACTATCAAAAACTAGCGTTACTTTATAGCTAAGTTACTTGTTTATAATTTAGTTTCGCTCCAGATAAGATAATTGCCCTGATTTTATTTTTTAAACTTTTCTATATCAAAAGGTAACTGCTCCGTTGTTTCTGTTATAAATTGCTAGAGTCATCCCGTCAGATTTCGTATTAAAAAATAAAACACGATGAGGCCACTCGGACCCACTTTACGAAGACAATAACCTATAGACCTATCATTATTATATTTATTTATTTGTGTGATTACGACTCGAGATGTCTTATTTCTAGAATCTTAGATTAGATTATATTAAACTGTGTACGTACAGATGAGTGTTATTTCACCTAATTAAACATAATAGTATATATTATGTAAAATTTTTTTCACATAAATAATAATAATCTAAGATACATATATGGACCGTTTATTTTGAAAGTGGTGTAAGTCCATTTTTTTTTACATATGAGCTATCATGTAATTCGTGTTCAATTTAATGTATATTTTTTATGTATAATCAGTCCATATTAGATTTCTTAAAAAATTCCCATGTTTTGTACAACATAAAATCGGTCGATAAATGAAATTTCATAATCATTGATTATGAAAGTGGTGTAAGTCCAATAGACAGAGGTAGGTGACTTAGCAGACGGTTGTCGATTAGTAGTCTGTTATTATTCATTTGTTTTATTTTACGTCTCATATTACGTGTCAAGTTGCTAACTTAGGTTATAGAGTTGTTAGTTTACTCCATTTGTTTCTTAAAATTGATAACTTCATATTAACATCAGATAGTGATATAGGTAAGAACAATTGGTAAATCAATATTATCTTATTATAACTATTGAAAATATTTATTTTATTTTATTATAAAATTCACACAGACATAAAGCCCATGAATATAAACAGAAGAAAAATCTAAGGTTCAGAGGATGAAAATAATTCTGCAATGAATAACAAATAAGCGAATCGTAAAAGATAAGAATACTAGAGGTAGAATCTTCATTAGATGAAGGTATTGTTGTTGAGAATTTAGATTCTATAGAACAAAACAAAGAAAAATATTTGCAACACAAAAACAAAATTAAGTAAACAAAATTGAGTAAATAGTTGTGAACTTTCATTAAGAGTATATTTTAAACATATTAAATAAGTTATTTGGTAATAATGTCTTTTCTTTTAAATAAGTCCCAACTTATGTATTTTCGTATATTCTCTACTTACTAGACAGTATAAGTTGATAAATGTAGATTTCTTAATTGTGTAACCATCTTTATTTCTCGAGTCTTAAAAATTCTAATAAATGCAAATGATGTAGTAATTAAGCTCTTTTATATTAATCAACGCGTATGGAAACATGCATTCAATTAATATATAGTATTAATATATAGTGTTCGCGATATGGAGTAAAAACTTTTTTTTAGGATTTTATTTTATGAAAAAATAATTAGTTTTTTAAATCTGAGCCTTGGAAATTTTATATTTTATTACCCACATTTCCTGTGGTTAAGATAAACTTTGCGACACTGTGTGACAAATCAGCCCAACACCCATTACCGGTAAACCACATGAGGCAAAATAGAATTTAGCTGCTTTTGCAGTACCCATGATTACGTTTTAAATGCTAGGGGCGCCAACAGTCCCTCATTTTCGACTCGCTGCGCTCGCGAAATCTCGGTTGCCGTTTGCATATTGAGCGAAGCGAGCCCAGTGTCATGACTCATTTTTTTCCATTGACTTCAATGGGATATCAATTTTAGACGATTATTCCTCAACGACATAACATTTTTCAATTTTTTTTAACCATCACCTAATGTGTCTTTTTCATTGCAAGATTTCATAATTTTCCGTCAAGTAGTTTTCGAGCCAATTCGTGACAAAGAACGTGAAAAAGTCTCCAGTAGAACGCTCCGTTCGCTTCGCTCAATCAGTATCACTATTTTACAAATGTACTGTTCCCAGCGAATTTACTCAAATCTGTTGTTGTAAAATATGTTACAATAATAGATTAGAAGACTAATGAAAATGTTGATCGTTTTAGTTCAATTTCCAAAAGCACAGCAACGGATACAGTGGACTATAAGTTTGCCATTTAATTAAATTACATCTGTGCCCTTGAACCCTAGTTCAATACCCATATAATCTGAGGACAGAAGTAATTAAGGTATGAAAATAGTTGATATATATTTTTTTTATTTGTATGTCCTATTTAATATCACATATTTACACTGAATAAGTACGAAATAATCTTTAGTTAGGTTCACACAGTATTTTGAAAAAATAATTTAAATAAAATAACTGTAAAAACAACTCATTCTATTTTAGTACATATATTATGTTTAAAATATAATATCATACCTACATGTTTTCTTTTGAAAAATGAGTCACAATAGAAAAGCTGAAAAGATAATTACTTAAACATAAATATACATTTAAATGAAATAAGTAAGTAAAGTTGAATGATGATAGGTATTTGGTTACTAATATAAAAAATACAACCCTTTGTCATATTCAAATTATAGACTGCTTATTTATTATTTCAATATAACCTTTAGATATTGAAAACCAATAAAGGGTACCGAATGAAAAGGAAGCCGTAGCAGTAAGACGGTTTATCAATCTACCCACTTACCAATACTTTGATACTTTGTGGAAACTAAATGGCTAGTGAGCAAACATACAAAACAGTTTTCTCAGCTTTTATTTCAAAATATTACAATATAATGGCATACCGTAGTATCATAGGTTGAGGTAGCTGCAGGTACAGTACTGTTATACGTTGAACTTTATTTTACTTATAAGATAACAAGTTTAAAAAAAAATTATTTAATTTTGTTACTTTTAACGATATATTTGTAAAAAAAATGTTTTACTGTATTAAACAGTAAAGTTTAAAAGCAATGGTTCGTGTATTCAATGTAGTATATTTTCTGACTCTAATTCAATATAAATGTACAAATTGATATTATGTAATATTTAAATATTGCTTAGCCGTGACATGTCCTGGACATCAAACGCATATACTTGTTGAGACTCAAAGTGCACGTGATCATATCCTAAGGATAAATAAAATATTATACAAAAGCCTTTGCTCTTTTGTTATTATTTAGGTAAACTATTTTTAAATAATCAAGCCATTGCTAAATATTTCAATATTCGATATACGTCTCGCTTCCAATCTCACACGTACTTACATCTCAAGGGACAGTGCAGAAATAGCGTACAGAGCGTTTACATTTACCTCTACAGCTTTCAAATGCATTTAGCATGTGAAATACGAGAAAGTGTTAATCAAAAATAAGTTGTAAACGAAGCAACTTTTTTTATTCTAAAAGCCATCACCATTCAGTATAATTTTACATTATCAAAAAAGATTCACAGGATTTATTGAAAATACTAAATATTATATTGTTTCTTTTCTATTGTCATAATCAATCCGGAACCTTGTGAAATCTGATAAACTAACGCTGTTCATAGAATATGTACAACATTAGTTTTTGATAAAAGTTACTAATACTACTAAAGCTGATCTAATATTCCTTGGAATAAGTAAAATATAAAGGTATGTAATTTTCTGTGCTTTGAGATTTTATCCTAACAAATGTGAATATAAAAATGTAACAACAAACTAAAAAGTGTGTACTTGGTTTGTTTTTTTGATCATGGTATGAGAGGATTACAGCGGGAAAAAATTGCACTACTGATTCTTTACAAAAAAATTATAAAGACTGCAAGAAGGATGCATTCTATCATACAAATGTCACAACAAAGATATTTAGAATAAAGTATGTATAAAGTATTTGGCACATTATATTATGTGGTTCTAATATGCGTATGAGAATTTTTATGATCAAATATTTCAGTAATAAATTTTTAAAATATTTATATGCATCATCTATCGGTATATTTTATTATTTTATATATACTAGGACATCACCTAGTTACAACTGCATAGATGCTAATATATTATTATGGCTTATCTTTATAATGTTTTTGATAAATTGATGTAACACAAAGCTTAAATCTACCTCAGACCCACCGCAGTACGAAGAGAGCTTAACCTCGGCTGATTTGAATTTAATTTATTGCATATTACATAATATTTGCTCCAACTGCTTTAAATTGGTATATTTTTTTATTTACCAAAAATAATACTTTCATTATTTCATTAATTCCTTATATCTTTAAGAGGCAGAACTTTTGAAAGACGCTAACTAAATTTTATAATATTTGAGACGAAAATTAATATTCAAGTCTGATATCGAACAAGTTTTTAAATAAATCAAAATAATTTATTTACTAATTAGGCTCATGACCCCTAACTAGTCAATAAATCATTTTATTGTTTAATGTTGAACTTATTACGTAAAAAAATAACTAAATACAAATGAAGTAGCAGAATTTTAAATGTCTGTGTAACTTTCCATAACATACGAGTACACACCGTTCATTAGCAACGTGACTTAATTAAATATGAAAGATTGTATCTAACTAACAGCTATGACCAATATGGTATATGAACCACGTTATTGCAAATGAATATTGTATTTCTTTTACACTCTTTCTTTTTTTATAATAAAATATTAAAAATTATCGAATGGATGGGATGTAAAAACATAATGCAAGTGTTTATTCAATAAAATGAAATGAAACCTTTTATTGAAAAGAATTTGCCTTAGCTAATACAAATATATTTTTGAAATAGTTCTCAATATTATAATTTTGTGTATAAACCTTTATAGGATGCTCTTTATCTGACGTCGTAGGCTGTAAGATGTCATCACATAGTCATAAGATAACATAACGACTTTCAATATGACGTCATCAACGGCCTGTGGTGGGATCCGTATGACCATTATTACTTTGTCAATATTCAATGACTGTACTGAAAATATACGTAGTATAGTGTTAACATAAAGTACATAGAATAACTCAAGGTTAGAGATATAATTATATCCAATGACATTTAATTAAAGAAATAAGACTCAAAGCAAAACCATTAAACGCCAGTCTTCAAACACCACTGATAAAGAGTTATTACGAGTAATTACGAGTGAAAAAAAATAATCAGTTACATCGAAGTTAGATCTTTGACTTTATATGTCTCACTTTCTACTAAAGTGGATGCCTAGAATCGTTGATTTAAACCAATTTCGAACACATAATAAAATTGTACACATAATGCAATTTGTAGATATGAATCAGCAATTACAATTCTGCGGTTGGTAAATGAAATCCTTTTTGTTCGTAACCAAATTAACTCATAATGGATGAAGAGCGTCAATCAGTGAGTTTATTTGTGATTACAATTATTTTTCCGTTTTATATTTTGTTTTGAATCTCGATAATATTTACATGTTATTAAACAGATAAAAAAATCCAAAAGCTTTATAAAATGTTTCCGAAATAGGAACTGATGGTGAAGTTTTCAGGGAAATTCAATTTGATGATTGATGACTAGTTTTTATTGGAACCTTAGCGATTCTATTATTAGTATCTTTGATTAGTTAAACCATAACAGTACAAAAAATAATAATATACTACTCTTTCAAATAGATGAGAATAGAACTAATGAATATGTAGAAAGTGAGGGTAACATTACCATCAGATGAAAAGCAAATATAATGAGGGTAGATATTACAGTTATATGGTTGATGAAAAAAAAATTAGTAGTGTATCAGTAATTATAAGTAGGTCTTAACCACATCTTTAATTAAAATAATAATTAATAAAATAATTAATCACCCAAAGAGTCAAGGATAGTCTGCGGCAGAATACGAGCAGTGCAACGAACCACTCCAGAACCGAAGCTGTCTATCTAAAGATCATACAGCCATTTTTATAGTCGTTAACAAACAGTGGAACGGTAGAAAGAGAGGGAATTGTTGAAAGTGGCGTGATCGATGCCCTGACAGGCATCTCGTAGACGTTGCAGTCAAATACTAAATACAAAAAATATAATTAAAGAAAACAAACAAATAAAATGGGTGAAAATACAACGCCACCGATACCAACTTCACAAACTAGATGTTACGATTCAGTGAACATCAAACATTAGAAGATTCACACAGACACAGCCGAAAGCACTATTAGTCTTTTACGAATGATAAATACTTTCACGGTCTTAAATTCAGATATTGAACTATACAATATTTTCTAAGTCAGTTAATATGCATTATTATCAAATGATTTTAAATAACTAAGTATATTATACTGTATAATAATAATATATCGATAAATATATGCATGTTAAAAACTTATTGGGTAAAAATATTTATTAATATAATTTTATTTTTCCTTCAATTAATATCATGGCAATAGCCATTTTTTTATCTAATTCTTAACACGTACTTATTCAGAATTGCTCTCTTAATAACATAAGACTAACAATATCGGTAGTTTATGTTTCATGTAGATCAAGATATATGATTTTATAATGCTTACATACAAAAGATACATAAATAACAAAGGTCTATATAAACAAATCATCAAGCAGGGAACACGTGCGTGATAGAACCAAAATAAGGAGTTGCAAATTTCTGGAACGACAGAATATTTTAAAATAGTTAACGGAAACACTAGTGCGTAAGAAAAGCCGCTTTCCTTCTTGTAAGCCAACATTTTATAAAATCTTATTTTAAGAATATTTAGCAAAATTTGTTATATTCAAATATTGATATTGCGAACATAACGCTGACTCACTCTAAAAAATGTTCAAGGAAAAAGTTATTGCTAATACACATATTTCACATTTCGTGTATGAAATATATACGTATAGAACATTGTTCAGGGCAAGTAATGACAGAACAACTCGGGTGGCAGGTTTATGTATATATATATATATATATATATATATGATAATACTCCTTATTGATTTTAATAACAACTATTGGGTTTCTGGAATGTAAATATCAGTGTTCTTTATTTTCAGTATTTTCCGTCTGTGATTAATTTTAACAGAGATTGCTTTAGCAATAAGACCGCTTTATTGTTAATTAAAAATGTAAATCTTGTGTGTTTCAAACCACTTACTTGTTTGTTTGTAATTAAAATGATCGGATAATAAAAATTAAAATCAGTTATCAAAATTTTTAATGATTTCCCCACAATTTTTAATTTATTTATATTTATTATATTATACATACGGCATTAAATAAAAAAGATAGTAACAAAATAATAATTAAATACCATTGTCATAAATTCAACAGACTTTTATTTAGTTCTTTTTATGTAGTTTTCAAAACGTTTCTTATGAAGCCCGTTTCAAGTATAAAATCATGAAAAGCATCAAACAAACTATTGTGTAATAATAACTTCTTAATTATTTATAGAACTTTATCTTATTACTGAGTTTGACATGAATTCTCATTAAGTTGTAGACCTTATGACTGATAAGTAGGATACACATACTACCTACTAAGATCGTCTAACTTCTGAACTATTTCGTACAATATATTTTCGCGAAACATACTTTTTCTGTAAAAAGTTGCAAAAAACTTTTTCACCGGTGAAATGAAGACGCTACTTTTTTATGAAAGAAATGGTTTATACAGTATTATTACTGTATTATTATTATTTATTAAAGTACTTTTATTGTTTATAAAGAATATTTTTATTTTCTATCTTTGTTGTAAATGCGAGTATGTATATTATGGAGTTACTTTTCTTTATGTAATTTACATCATTCATTATAAACTCCTCTTACTTTCACACGTTCTCATAAGTTTATTATTTCATAACTCCATTTCACTAAACATGGAACCTGATAAAGATATGGTATAAATAGTTTAGTGTTTCTGTAGCAATAAGTTGTACAGATGGTCCAGATAAAATACCTTTTATAAAAGCTTTTATTTACATATAATATCTTCATAAATGCTGACGAAATATCTATTACTTTAACAACTATTCTCCTTCACTTAATTTTATATATATTTTTCTCATAATTATTTCCACATAACTGAAATTATCTTTCAGAACAATGCTCTAACATTATATACCGAATATCTTCGTATAATAATCAGCAAAGCAACATTTTGAACCCTAATTTCCACTTCATCGTGACTTTGTAGTTTTTTATTTTTTAACTACTTCTAAAGTCAAAATTTTTTAATACAAAAGCAATGGAACAGAATCACGTCAAAAAAATGTGCCGACCGGGAGTTAGTTTGTTGTTTGGACAGATTCAATCACTTACGTTGTAAGAGATTTATTTTGTATCAAAATAGCATTCGCCATTTTTATGCTAATATACAAATTCACAACATTTCTTTTCTTTTGAATTATTCAACCACAGCAATACTTTCGTTAAAGGTTGTTCTTACAAAGAAAATTATAAGTGCCAATAAGTTAATTTCGTATAATTTACAACTTTAAAAAAAAAAACAAAAGAACAAAATAACATAAAAAAAAATATTAAACTCCCATCGACAGAAAAGAAGAGTACACTCTTACAGAGAATAACGTGAAAAGAGTAGAAATGACAGACATCCCCTTGAGAACATTTATGAATATATTATTTTTGCTCCTATAAATGATTCATGACGAATTCTCTATTCTCGAGTAGAACTGGATCATGGCCATTCTCGAGTAGAACTGGATCTCAGATATTCATCTCAATTCAAATGAACGCCACTTAAATATTAACTATGTCACATTTACTTATTTATTTCACTTATAAATAAATCCACATTATAACATATTATCGTATTAACGGTGGTATAGCTTCTTCTTTAGTTTATATCATATATCTTTAGTTTAGGTAATTTGCACTTATAATGAAAAATGTAACATCATTTAATGATAGCGATTCTTAAAATTATATTCTATATTACTTAATACAGAATCATTATAAACACACTTTTGGTAACTGTGCCTCCATTACAGATTTATTCATACAGCTCTCTGTACACAACAATAATCACAGTTATTCAGAATGAAAGGAACCTTTGGTGAGATATCGTTGTATCGCATTTTAAATACGAAAATACCCACTATATCATTTCAGTAGTCGAGGCGTTTGTTAACTTAATACTGCTTTATTAAATGTACTGATCTATTTAATTTACTTGCTAATAAATGAATGACAGCACTCCTCAAGTGATTCACAAACTTTTCATCATTATATATATTGTTTACTATTTAATTGCATTTTATTTTATACTGTAAAATAATTTACTTTTGGCTTCTTTTGGCTGTAATAAAAGTTACTTTTCTGTACAGTATATATTGCAGAAAATGGTGAAAACCCTTTCCCTCGTGTAATATACCGTATTATTATTTTATCATCGAAGTAAACATTAATGCGCCGGGGTTCACATTATGAGTTCATTTAAACAGTTTTTTTAAGGTATGTATGTAGTTAATATGAAAGCGTTATTTTTTATTGACCTAACTATGATATTGCAAAATAAAATTACTAAACCTATTCTACGAAGTAAAAGACAAAAATTGAACTCAAGAATTCACATTCAAATTTGCAAAATACCTCCGTCGCTGTTATTGAGTTATCTCTCGAATGTTGACGTTCCCTTACCTTCACTGGGAATAGAATTTTAAAATATCTTTTTATAATGTGTTACGGATTCCTTCACAGAAATCTATAGTTTAATATAAAAGTTTCACAACGGACTGGAGTGCTTTTGTCATGGTATTGTAGCGTTTTCTGTTTCGTGAATTATTTATTCAGATTTTTGTGGTTCGCACTAATAACGATTTGTTTCTATCTTCCACATATTCCTAAACTCTTGAACTTTTATGGTAATGATGGCTTTGTAAGTATAAGGTAGAGCATATGTCTTTAATTGTGTATGTAGTGAAGTAAAAGCTGCAATTTCTGGTACAGCCTTAACTTTTTACAATACATTTCAACTATTCCACACATCTGTATAAACGTTTAACTAAAGTAACAACTGTTTATATCTCACAACATATGAGAAGCTCCTAAAATAATTTATACTACTCTAAATACACTCGTATCTATTGGCTCTGTTATTGTATCTATACATTTTTGCTAATTTTGTGAAACACAATCCTCTTATCATACACAAATTCAAATAACATATTTAAATTTTACATGTCCATCTTACGTCTATGAGAAAATTATGAATTCTTAACGTAAAGTATTTGTTTTATTGACAAAATATTAATAAGAACTTATTCTTATTTAAAATATATTCTTATTTGATAAATTTAAGGCCAATGATTAAGCCGAAGTTACAGCTTTGGTTTTAAATGATAAAATACTAAATAACTTTAATTTTTGGCACAAAACTAATTTTCAAAGAAACGATTTTAATAAACTATTGAAGTATTATTTACCTCTTTTATAGATTTTTTATCTTACAACATACTACAAAGATAACTTTTCCAAACAATAATATAGTTAGAATAGCCAGTGCATCTCAAAGAGCAGTGATGAATAAAGTTAAATGAAACGTAAACATGCCTCTTAACATCTCACAGACACTGATGACAGTGACAAGCGGGGCGGATGAAATATTATGAAGGAAAACCAAAACGGTTAATGTTGTTTTATTTAAGCAGAATTTAACTAAGTCGGGGCAAATTTTATGATGATACTGATGATGATACCATTGTGGTGATATTGATGATAGTAAAAATAATGATGATGAAAATATAGGAGAGGAAGAAAAATTTCAATTTAAAGAGGATAAAAAAGTTATTTTATTGCACTGTCGACGTCAAAAAACTGTATTTTTTATTGGTAATATAATACATTTACTGAAGCACAATATTTTCTTATACTTGATTTAGTATTTTAATTTCCTTGTAGAACATGACGCTGACGTCTATGTCTGTATCAACCTCCTAAAGTTCTTTGTTCACTGAACCGGTTACTTCTAGTCTGTGATGTCAGTACAGAGGGCATTGTATTTTCATTCTTAAAATGACGACAAAAAATTTTTTACAATTTTTTTGTACTTTTCTTCTTCTCTTGCTGCCACGCTAAATCCAGTTGGCACTTTTCTTGTACTTATTTTGAATTCGAATAATAAATTAATTCATCAAAATGCAAATGCACTGGTTAACAAAATTAGGAAACGAAATAAAAAAAAAACACATTATTCTAGAATTGAGAGCAATCTGAAAATGGAAAAACAATTTCTGAGGTAATAATGAAATTAATGTAGTTGACATTTCTGTGTTATCAATAAATACTTCACCGGCCATTTATTACATATTCAATACGACATGTGATAACATGTTTAGTAACAAGTTACTATAAAATACATAAACGTATTCGTTACTTTTATTATTATTGCTTTTTATGATCTTCATGAAGTATTTGTTATAAAAACACAATTTTTTTCAGTGCAACGTCCATACAAATGTTGTAATATATGAAACGTATATTGTTGAATAAATTTGAATACTCATCAGTTTATCTGTGGATATCTATTGTGTGTTGATTTGATAACAAGTCACAATGTTACTGGTGAGCAAGAAATACATCAATTAAGTAAATAACATAATCATCAACAATCTGCAGTCATTTCCACTCACAGCTTGTGAAAGCTGCAAAGTGAGCGATAACGTAAAGAAAACATTTCCCTCCTCGTTAAAAGAGCCATCAGTGATGTTTAAAGCCTGGCATTTAAAGGTTTTGCTTTCAAAAAAGCTTATAATCGCACTTTGTAAGGAAAATATAAAATTCTTTATTGTACATTCTCACAAAGTAGTAAAAATATACAGTAAGAGCAAAAATATAAAATAAGATAAGATAAATATATACAAAGGGCTACCTTATCGCTAGTAAGCGATATCATATAGTACGAGAATCATATTTTGCTATAAGTTATTTTGTTACTTTACATGTTTATTTGTTTATACCTTGTAATGTCTATTGCAATAATACATTTATCTATCTAGTTTTCAGTATGATAAACAACATTGCGAACAATTGACACATAGTCGATAAATACATTTAATTCTATTTAAGTTAAGAAGATTGTTTCTTTTAAAAATTTTTATTTGTTAATTTTATCACTTAACATTTTGTTTTAAAAATATCTTAGTTTAGAGTCCAAAAAAAACATATAGTATAATGTTAATCATTAAAATGTTAGTATAATATGTTAGTTATCTATTATTCCTTACTGATATGCGTCTTGTAACTGTTGAAATGATTCCCTTTGCGTGTATAGATGTAATAATATGATATGTTACAGGTCATCATTCTGTTACAGGTCGAAGGTCGAGTAAGCGCGTGCTAAACTTTACTGATAGGTCATATATTTTGTTTTTCGGAGTGGAAGGTTGGTTTATATTTCTATTCAACATTGATCGTATAACTTGTCATTCTTACGTCGAGGTTTCACGTGGATCTTAACATTTATTGAACATTTAAAGAATTCTATAATATATAAATTGTTTATAAAACAATATATAAAAAAGTGAAAAATAAACAACGATATCGAGAAAGTGATCGATGGATAGCGTGAATGATGAAATGAGGATAAAAGGAGTAGAGACATGTGTGACGGGAATTAATGGAAGATTACAATTTTACTGATTTCACTAATAATTGAAATGACGTTGAAACATAAAAGAAATATTATTCTCGTTTTAGCGGTTCAAAACGATACCAGTAAAATAAAACTTACTAATAAAACGTAATATTTTTTTAAGGGGATTGGGAAAGATATAAAGAAAATTTGATGTTTTGTAATAGAAGAGACAAGACACGAGAGTTATCTATCGTTTTGTATTTGTTATAAGAGTTTTTTTATATTTCTTGTGTTTTTTATCATTAATCTTTTAACCCACACAGCATTAATTAACAATGTAATATATAACATCAACAATGAGACAGAACTCACTCTTAAACAATTTCTATTCCAACCATAACAATAACCATCAAAATAATTGCGAATAACATTAAAAATAAAAATATGAGGTCATGTAAGAAATTTAGAGAGAATCTTTTAATCTAATCTCTTGTATACAAAGGTGATTTTAACCTTTGTAACCTGGAACAACCAGATAACCGAAATAACAAAACCTATTTATTACTTATCCCAAGTATTATAAAAAAAATATAAAACCAGGTGTTTTAGAGACATATTTTATTATGATGGTAAAAGATATGTAAAACGCTATAAATGTTCATATGATATGATCATATATAATAAGAAGGTGAGTTAGCGATACATTGTGAAATCTTTTGTTTAAATATAAATATAAAATGCCTAAAAGCACTATGTATGTTAAGTAAACATAATTGTTTACTTCACTTTTGTGTATATTTACTTACACTGTCTCTTAGGTATCCAATATGTAGTAGATATTTTCCTGAACCTGAAACAAATATTAGAAATCTTTAAAAATTATAAACCTCGAATTGTTGATTAATCTTGATATTTATGAAACCGAGTTTAATAATAATTAAACAAACAACAAACATGTGGTTTATTGTTACATAACACTATGAAGCTATAAATTAATGTTCGAGGTTAGTAATAAGTCCCTGAAAGTGAACATTATTAGGTTGACTTTTATTTATTTTTTCTTATTAAAAAGCAACTTACAAACATTTCCGTCAACATTGTAATTGTAATGTAATTAACGTGGTGTGAACTATTTCCACACCATGCGGTGATGGTACACCAACAATATGATCTTCAGCTAGTCACCTACCTGATTGGAGTGTAAGTCCTAGGGTTCCATGGTATAATGGTTAGCACTCTGGACTCTGAATCCAGCAATACGAGGTCAAATCGCGGTGCATCGTAATTCTTTTGAAATTGTGTAAAAAAAAACGTTTAATGTCAAAAATATTAAATTTTCCATTATAGCTGAACCTATCTGTACTGTTGATCATTGAATTACGAACTTCTGTAATAAATAAATAAATAAATAAATATAAATATATTATTAAGACCGATTTTTTTATTGTAATTAAATAACATGCAATGGTGTTATTTGTTTTATATAATTTATATATTCATTGTATAATTTAATGTAACTCACTAAAAAAACTTATATTTTTAATAAAAAATCCTATTAACTGCTTAAAAATTCTTATCTTTTTATTATTATTTCCATTGTTTTTTTTTAAATATAACTATATTGTCAAGGACAAATACGGCCTTTACCTTCCTGTGGTGTCAAAGTAAAAAAAAATGTAAAGAAAAGATGGTTAATAGAAAAAAAGTCTTAAAAATCAAGATTGATTTTAAAGTAATATTAAAAGGTATAAAAGTATAATGTAAAAAATCATCACGAAGAAGTTTCGTAGATGAAGGCTTAAGTATGAAAAAATTTTATATATGTATGTACATAATAAATACTTTAATAGGTTTAAGATGTTTTTACCATATGAAGAGCTTTACAAACATACGGTAAAGCTTTTGACACTATTTCGAAGCGAATGCAAAACGGTTCCATCTACTAACGTCCGTTTCAACAGTACAAGTTCTGTGAGTGATTCTTATTGAATTTGTGTTTGTGGACAGGATTGTGTTTACTTCATACAATGTACAATGTACGAGTGAGAAATATTTAGAATAAAATACAATAGTGGAAAAACCTGGAGCTAAAATTCCATTAAACATATATTTTTTAAGTTGATTTCTAAGTGATTATTAGTCTAAGGAAGAGGGATATGAACTTTAGATGTTAACGGCTGTGGATAATCTTTTATTTTCACATATTTATTTTATGTGTGTAGCTTTGTCGTTACGTTTGAATATTTGTGAAAGTTAAATATATAAATTCATCTTCTATTGTTGCATATATATTAAAACAAAGTATTTTCTAAATGTTAATATCAGTTCACTTGTATGTCTGTTACCACAATAGAAGTTGAAAATTAATTACACTTTCATTAAATTCCGAACAAATGTTACTTTGACGGATATTGACAGCTATTTCTCAGGACTGTTGTTACTACTTTGATCCCTCGAGAATGAAATGTCGAAAATAAAAGAAAATCTAAAAAAGAGTCTACTACCAAAGTACACTTCTAATATTATGTGGATTTAATAAATTGGGACATTTTCTAACTAATTGTTTAATATTATATTTTGTTAGTTCTGCATTATTTTGTTAAATATTGTGATGGTGGCGGGACCCGCCATAACACGGGTCCAACTTACTACGAGGACCTTTGTCTTTTGTGTCTTAGAATTAATGGTAAATTAATAACTATCACATTCTTATACTTTTTTAGTAATTATTTAATTTTCAACTATAATTATTTGGTAAAAAGGAACAGTATAAGGTATATATACATCGTAATTGAGTATAAAAGTGACAAGTATAGTCACTTAATATACTCACTCACGGTGGATTATACAAAGAGCTACTTCTTTCAACTCAAAATAAGCGAGAACTTATTTAATATTGCTATACATAATTAATATTGCAGATGCGTACCACCATTGAGTCACGGTTAATATCATTTTATAATAATTTGTAAGGAACTGATTATCAGAATGTCTTATTTTATTGCAATATTTTATAGATATATTTTTTAATTTTGACATACACGTTCATGTACATTATAATTAAACTGGAATGTGAACTCAGGAATACATGTCCTATAATTTACTCATTGAAGATTTACAATATCAAAACTCGCCATTTATGGTATCGATTTCTTAAAAACCCGTTCTCAAAAATAAAAAAAAACACATTTCTTAGATTTAATAAAGTAATTATGCTCTTAGATATTAATTAGCACATTATTTTAAAGATCGAGCTGAACTTAAATAAAAATATATTTTATTCCTAAAATTTTCAGTCAAATTAAACATATACTGTATTTATTTTACAAAATTCTATATGTATAGATGTTTGACAAAAGATACCGGCGGTAAAGCGATCACATAGACCCAAAATACGTTCCAATAAACCGCATAGAGGATTGTTTTGATCAAATCCAATCTTCACGTTAAGTAGCTGTTAAACATGTACACACTACGATACTAGGAAATATTTTAATAATCTAAATACAAATTTATAATATTTTGTTGCTGATAATATAATATATTAGTTATACTTTCATAACCTAATTAAAGCAAATTAAATTAAGCAACTCGATAAAAATAAATATAATGTTTCATGAACCATTCTTTTAAGATTGGTAATGATTGATCGATTTATGAATACAAATTATCGTCACTATTATTTTGCAACAGAGTTTTGGATCTTGGGATAATCCTAAGATCCAAAACTCTCTTTGAGACCCACACTAACAATAATGTTAGTGTGGGTCTCAAAGAACTTTCTTGAACGAGCACAAAAATACAGAATGTTCTTCCGTCGGCGGAGTATCCACTTCAATGAGACAGAGGCACTTTACAAAGCATCTATATCTCTGAGTCCAGCGACACATTTGATTTTCCTCTGGTGTAGATCTATCTGTGTACACGGTTGTCATCCTATAATAAAAAAATAAAAAAATTTTAAGAGATACTGAAAAATAGTCAGTTATGAATTGTATGCCAATGTGAAGTTGTGTTATTTATTGAAATACGTTTTAATTATTATATTTAAATCATAATAAATAACAAAAAAAAGTTAAATAATCTATTATAAAAACATAAATGACGATTTACAAAAAACTTTTTAAAAAAGATACAATTGTTAAAATACTAATAATAGTTAAAATCTAATAGAAATAATAACATTCTTGATATTTTATGATGAATGTTTTAAATGAGTTACATCTAAGACTAAGTTATAAGTGTAATTTAAAAATGGGTCCTAAATAAAAAAGCAACATAAGATATAAAAATGCTGTTTTTGCAATTAGTAGAGCTAATAAAAGCAGTGCTGCATCATCATCACTCATCCAGCTAACATTGTACACCTCACATATAAACTATTGAATAGTACCAAAATATTTTCATTGTTAATTATTTTGTTTTCAACGAATTCAATGTAAACTCCTTGGTACTCTTCCGTTCCTTTTAATATTTTAAAAAGCTTCAACTTGCCTCTGCAGATAAATGCGAGATTATAATCACAACCAACCATTGCACAAAACATTCTTCTTACTATATATATATGTGTTTGTGAGGACTACATGTCTCAATATTTCGACAGACCTATCTCACTCGCTCCCACCCATACGAATATCTAGCGAGGCGTTGGACCTATTAAAACCCTATGGCTAATGAGATAATATAAAGATTACCGAAGTATTGTATAAAAATCTGCTGTTATGCTATAACATAAATTGAATACACTTTCTTGAACATTCAGAGTGTCTAGCGAGCCTCTGGCATGACGTTCATGCAATGAAAGAATTCGGTATTTTACAAAACTTTAGTACCATTTACAAGCCAACGTAATTGCAACAGTTGTATGTATGTATATTTTGATGAGAAATCTTATAGCTATCTTTGAATTGTAACAATTGTGTACATACAAATAATATAAATTGTACACTGATAATGTAAGATGTAACTTAAATGTATCAGGATTTTGTTGTTAATATTTTATATATTTAAACGCATTGAATGTAAAGAATGTAATAAACACAATGATTTTACTAAGACAGAAAAAGTTAGGAAATTAAGTATTAAAACTCATAAATAAGTAAGTAATAATAAGTTCTTGTTATTTAAACAAATAATATTTAATTCAAAAACGATTTGAAATTCTCGAGTTAACTTTATTTTATTGGATCTGGATATTTCATTAGAGTGTCGCAATTGATAATTCTGCAGTTTGTTCAACGAGATTGCATTTTATAAAGTGTATATTTCGAAATGTTTATTGAAATATTCTAATGTACACAAATAGTGTCATTTTCTTACCTCGTGCGTCTGATCATTAAAATGTTAATAATGTTTGTATAATTTTCACTTTTATAAATTGTCGGTGTGTGACAAACTCACGCCAGAGGGCGTGAAGGCGTGAGGGGCGGAATAGACACGTTATTGTGTTGTTGTAGATGAGTTAGTACACAAAGTACATTTTTCACACCCGTAGCAGCAATAAATTTAAACATGATTATTTAACTTGATATCTTTTTTTAAGATATCTCAAATTCAAAGTAAAATTTAGCATAATTGAGAATTTCTCTAAAATTAAGTTAATTGAAAAAAGCTTGTTACAATTATATCAATATCAAAGAATAACTTATAACTAGAACTTATAAATAACTTACAGTTATACAAAACATTACTTTTAAATGTAAATTGAAATGATAAAGTAAATATATATTTAAGAAATGCGTTCTTTCACAACCTTTCTTTCAAATGTACAACAAAAAGGAGCTCACTATGACATCGTCTTTTTAAATATGTTTTTCGTCACAGCAGTATACTTAATTATCCAATACATAAACAAGTAAATTTATACAAAGTTATGATTTTTATTATAACTGCCTGTGGTAGCTGATGTGCGACTAGAACAAAAGTAGATGATTAATAAATAATAGAATGAATATTAACCTGTAAACGTCTCAAAGCTGACAAATCTAATTATGGAAAGGGTACGAAACTGAATCCACTGACGTTCTGCTTCACCGACTAGATGAGAACATAAAAAAAAAATTAAATTAATTACATGCGTCCATAGATCGCATAATTTTATAATTCTTATGATTGAGCTGAGCGAAGCGAAGCTCTTTACTGGTCAGATCGCAAAAAATGCGAACTCTCTGTTTTTAAAAACTATTAGAGCTAAGTTAACGAAACTCGCCACAACGATTGCGAGCATAAGGCGCTAAGCATATATGATTTTTTTTTTAAATCGTAATTCTAAATTCAGTATAATTTACCAATTCAGTTTAGGACACTTTACGTGCTAGCTCCGAAACTTCGCATACTACAGTTTCGCAAGTCGGCATGGTGTTTGATGCCACATTGCTTTATGACTGTGCAAAATTTCGGAAAAATTCGTTCGACAGATTTTTAACAATTAACAAAACTAATTTAGTTCGATTATTGACTCACCAGCGCGAGCCTGCTCGATGAACGAGTTAAAAGTGGATTGAAATCTAAGAAAGTTTGTAACTACTCTCATACATAGCAGAACTGACTATAAATTCGTCAGAATGCAGTTAACATTGAGCTCGAAGCTCACTAAAAGAATGGTAAGTATTCGAATTACAGAAAAAAGTTTCAATTCACCAGAAAATTGTCCATAGACATCATATGGTGGTATTTTTTAGGTGGTAGAGCCTAGCTGTAGTTATCTGACTGCAGCTCGTATTGGGCTGGCTCGACCGGGGAAGGACCACCCTCTCACAGAAGACCGACGTGTAGTAACCAAATTCATTTGGTTATGTTCCGTCGGTGAGTGAGAGAATCCGGAAGCCCAAACCCCCCCCCCCCCCCCGCCAAACATGAACGCGATGCATAAAAGAAAAATACCCCAGGAGGGTACCGGCTTTGATGAAGCTGGGGACCCCCTCCCCGAGCAAAATCGGGGGAATGATCCTCGGATTTTGCTCGGGCTGCCCATCGTATCTGGGGCGGGCAAAGTATCGCCTGTTGTGTTTTTTGAGGGCAAACGACGGCAAACAGCGGCACCCCGCTCCACTCTAGATGTGGACTTTTGCAACATCCGGGGGTTTCACTCGAACCTAAACGCCGTCCACTACCACCTTGAGACGGCGCAGCCGGCCTTGTTGTTTTTGACGGAGACGCAGATATCTCAACCTAGCGACACAGCGTACCTATCATACCCCGGGTATAAACTAGAACATCATTTTATACCACACGCCGGGGTATCTGTGTTCGTAAGGGAGGATATCTGCTACCGTCGCCTTCAGATTTTTGAAGGTCGGGACCTGTCCGTGCTCTGGCTGCGCGTGGACATGGACGATCACGTCAGATTCTACGCGTGCCTCTACAGGTCCCATAGTGGTAATGCACAAACAGATCGACTGTTGGGCCACGTTCAACCGAAGATTGACGACCTGCTTTCTCAGACTCCCTCTGCCGAAGTCGTAGTCCTCGGGGACTTCAACGCGCACAATACCGAATGGTTAGGGTCACGTGCCGACTGCGCGGGGAGATCTGTGTTTAACTTTGCTCTGGCAAATGGTCTGTCCCAGCTGGTAAAGACGCACACTCGTCTACCGGATGTGGACAGCCACACGCCCTCTTTGTTGGATCTTCTGCTGACTACACATCCAGAAAAGTACTAGGTCACTGTCGAGGCTCCCTTAGGGTCCTCTGATCACTGTCTGGTACGGAGTGTAGTGCCCATTCAACGTCCGGCTCGCACAAGACCTGCGACTCGACGCGTTTGGCACTACAAGTCAGCGGATTGGGATGGAATGCGGTCTTTTTTTGCATCCTACCCATGGGGGCCGATTTGTTTCCCTTCCAACGATCCTAGTGACTGCGCTGCGGCTGTAGCTGATGTGATACTTCAGGGCATGGAACTTTTTGTACCAAGCTCTGTGGTACCACTTGGTGGCAGATCGCGGCCTTGGTTTGATGCGTCTGTCAGGGCTGCAGCAGCTGGCAAACGGCAGGCTTATCAAGCTAGGGCCAATGCGTTAGTCACTAAGGATCCGAACTCTAGAGTTCTGAAGAGGAAATACAACCGTGCCTCCAGATTCTTCAAACGGCAAATCGCTAGAGCAAAGTTCAAGCATGTCATCGAAATTGGGGATCAGCTGGCAAAGTACCCGTCTGGCACGCGCAAATTCTGGGCGCTTTCAAAGGCCAGTCTGGGCAACTTCAGCCAGCCGTCCCTACCGCCGTTGCACATGGGGAATGACTCTCTGGCCCACACGGCAAAAGAGAAAGCCGATCTCTTGGGCACCCTTTTCGCCTCCAACTTTGGACTTTGGACGACCAAGGGAAGATACCGCCTATCATCCCGCGGTTTCAGAGCTCAATGCCGGAAATAGTTTTTCGGCAAAAAACTATCAGGCAGATTCTATTTTCCTTGGACGTTCATAAGTCGAGTGGGCCGGATGGTATTTCTCCACTGGTGGTACGAACGTGTGCCCCTGAGTTGACTCCAGTGCTAACGCGTCTATTTCGGCACTCCTACCTTAAAGGCGTAGTCCCGGTCTCATGGAAGTGTGCCCTTGTCCATCCGATCCCTAAAAAAGGTGATAGCTCGGACCCAGCTAACTACAGACCTATCGCCATTACCTCCCTTCTCTCCAAAATAATGGAGATTATCATAAACCGACAGGTCCTAACGTACCTCGAGGATCACCAGTTGATCAATGACCGGCAGTATGGCTTTCGCCATGGTCGATCTGGTGATCTTCTGTTATACATCACTCACCGTTGGGTAACGGTTATTGAAAGCAAGGGAGAGGGTCTGGCAGTTAGTCTGGATATGGCAAAAGCCTTCGATCGTGTATGGCACAAGGGGCTTCTTTCGAAGCTACCTTCCTATGGGCTTCCCGAGAGTTTATGCAAGTGGATAACCAGCTTCCTCACTGGGCGGAGCATACAGGTCGTTCTCGACGGTTTTTGCTCGGACCCCAAGCCCGTGAACGCTGGTGTACCCCAAGGCTGCGTGCTATCCCCAACTCTGTTTCTCCTGCACATCAATGATATGTTGGATATTTCCAACATACATTGTTATGCGGATGACAGCACTGGGGATTATTATATATATATATATATATTCCGGTCGTGCAGGTCTCTCTTGGGAAAACGTCGATGAGTGCCGAAAGAAACTTGTGTCTTCAATAGAGACCTCCCTGGGGATGGTCTCTGAGTGGGGTGAACTGAACCACGTGTTTGCGCGTTTACCACTAAAAAAACCCCATTTGTCGTATCACCGCTCTTCGAGAGCACTCCTCTTATTGCCTCGCCAAGTATCAGAATACTGGGTCTCGACATTTCGAGCGACTGTCAGTTTCGTGGTCATCTGGAGAGCAAGGCCAAGTTGGCCTCGACGGAATTGGGAGTGATCAATAGAGCGAGGCAATATTTCAAACCTGGTCAAAGACTTGCGCTCTACAAGGCGCAGGTCCGGCCACACATGGAGTACTGTTCTCATCTCTGGTCCGGATCACCCCAATATCAGCTTCTACCATTTGACCGCGTACAACGGAGAGCCATTCGGATTGTCGGGGACCCGGTGCTCTGCGAACAGCTGGACTCTTTGGCATTGCGTAGAGACGTGGCTTCTTTGTGCGTCTTCTACCGCATTTACAACGGGGAGTGTTCCGAAGAACTATTCGATCTGATGCCTACCGCCGAATTTCACCACCGCACAGCTCGCCATCGCCTCCTTTACCATCCATACCACCTGGATGCGTGGCGATCTTCAACTGTGTGGTTTTCAAGGACTTTCTTCCCACGTACCACTCAAATGTGGAACGAACTTCCTTCGGCGGTATTTCCAGATCGATACGACATGGGTACCTTCAAAAAAGGCATATATTCCTTTCTCCAAGGCCGGCAACGCTCTTGTGAATCCTCGGATGTTGCAAGAGTTCATGGGCGGCGGTGATCACATATTAACGATGACCCGCAAGCTCGTTTGCCCTCCTATAACATAAAAAAAAAAAAAATAATATGGATATATCACTCTCGTAGCGTTAGTAAGGACTAAGCTAAAGAACATCGTAGTAAATAACGTGCCGTGCACTGAGCAAAAGTTAGCTCAGCTCACGACCCCGCTTGCGTGACCTAGTATCATAATTTATTTAATTTCTATAATGCACTGCACCATTATTAAAAGTTAATAATTGTTGTATATAATCAACAGACCAGAAACACTCGCACCCTTACATAGCATCTCTCTTCCCGCGGGACGCTGCTTATTTAATCATTGATTAATATGATGTGACGACAGATTATAAAATCAATTTAATTAATATTATTTATACTTTTTTTAAGTATTCGAGTCGTAAAAATATTTAATGTGTGTTGTATTTATTATAAGAGGTTTTTAAAATGACATCAACGAATAATCAAATGAGTTGTAAAATATAAACGATTATTTACAAGATAACTTTTCTATTGTAAGTGTAACAAAATAAAATGACTGTTATTCGAACTCCAGAATTTATTTTAAATACTTCGCCTTCATAATTCTTAAGAAATTATTTAATTGGTAAATAGTAAGCCGATGTTCAGTTAAACATTAACAAAAAATTTACAGGATTTAATTGCTGATATTAGTTTACATATTTAATATAATACAAGGTTGTCTAAAAACTATTTTTTTTCTTTTAATATTTATTCGTGTTAGACGAAGTCACAGGCAACAGTTTGTATGATAAAATTGCAATTCATAGTCACGAATCAACAATTATGTTTCCGCGGTTGGTAAATGAAATGCTTTTTGTTCGTAACCAATCAACTCGCAATGGATGAACAAAGTCAATCTATGAATTTATTTATTAATACTATTATTTTTTCCATTTTATATTTTGTGTTGAATCTCCATAACATTTAGTTATTATCAATCAGATAAAAAAATCTAAAAGCAACGTATTTAATATTTCTTTATTTACTAAATTTTATTTTTAGATATAACACGAACGGTGAAGTTTACAGGGAATTCCAGTTTAGATGACTGATGATGATGATGATGTCTTAGTTTCGTGGAATCTCAAGCGTTCTTATTAATAATATCTGTCATTGTTGCATAACACCATAACAGTACAAAAAACATCGAAGAGATTCAAGTTTAGAACAAAACTAGCGAATACAGTAATTTAACTTTCAAAAAATATATATCATTAAAGAGCAGACAAATGAACCGAGTGAAAATACAATACCCTCTGTACCGACATCGGAAACCAGATGATACGGTTCAGTGAACATAGAATATTATAAGATTTACAAAGACACAGATGTAAGCGTTATAGGTCTTTTACGAATTATACATATTTTCACACCGTCCTAAATTTTTAATTACTTGAATTTAATTGGTTTATATTTCGGAATGATATTAATTTATTAATATTTTAAAACAGTCCCTAGACAGGTTACTAAAATCTGTTTACGAATTAAATCACTCACAGATTGACACAACATACAACAAAATTTGAACAATCTACAAAATTACTATAAATATAACAGAATTACAATCAACTATTCAACCATAAGAGACAAAGTAATTCAAAAGTTTTCGTCTGTGCGCGATCAGCTTGATTCTCGGTATTCAGCTTGATTCTAAATTAATATTGACGGAACACTTAATTACAGACAAAGCATTAACACAATTAGGCTATAATAGATGTACTTGTGAATCATTTAGTGACATAAATTGCATTAAATTTCTTTATTTTTCATATGTTTACAGTTTATTAGAACACGCTTGTGTAATTTGGTCACCACAGTACGATATTTATAAAGATAAAATTGAAAGTATATACAAAATATTTTTAAGTTTTAAAGTAAAAAGTTTTAAAGACCACAAATTATTTGACAACTATTTGAACCACACAGGTATTACTACATGGATACCTTAGAAACAAGGCCTAAACACTGTGAAATGATGATGTTATATTCTCTATTGTCCAGTGAAATTGACTGCAGTGAACTTCTCAGTGCACTCCACTTTAGCATACCTAACATGACAACGAAATACATCACTCTTTGCAACCTCTCACATGAATATAAGTTATAAATCGTATTAGCAGCACTTACAATGACTTATGCTCCTGGCTAAATCTTTTCAATATGACCAAGACATCTTTTAAAAACGCAATAAAACGAGTAGACATTTGATTTAATTTAAAAAAAATATTTATTTATATTGTGCATTCAATAACATTAAAATAATTTATTAACATATAGCTATGCTACACTTACTCATGCTTATACGCACGCATGCGTACATGCACACACACACACGAACAGTAAAGTACTTTTGTTATGTTTTTTTAATATGTATTTACTTTAGTGTAATCCTATTTGATCTTAATCATAATAAGCTAATATTGTACAGATCTTTTATTGTGTGATTGTCAAAGAAAATAATAAGTAAAATAAAAAAGTACTTACGTGGTTTCTTTTCATTCTCAATGACGGACGGTAATCGAAACCATGGCATTCGTGACAGTGGAAACTGGAATAAAAACATATACGCACACTCTTCTTCATGATGTATTTTTTGACCAAAAAGCTCCATCTTGAACTATCAGTTCACGGTGTGTATCAGGTGTATGAAGCCATTACAATATCTGTTATTAAGTTATTGGGCCTTTGGAATTGTAGTTTTTTCAAACACCGCTACTTCTAAGGCAATAAATACTATTGGACATTTTAATCGACCATCAGACTGATGCTAAATATAAAAAAATAAAAATTTGGAAATTTTGTTTTGTAAATATTTATTCTTCTGTCCCCCCCGCCCTCCTCTACCTAAATTATTACCCATTAATATTATTTAAATTTTTTACAAATCTATACAGTTTTAGTGTTTAAAAACGGATTTTTTAAATCGGTGATGAAGTTTCGTGAAGACAGATTTTATACAGTTACCTTCACATTTTTATTACAGTAAGTCGGGGAAAATAGTAATTTATATAAAAATTCAAGGTAAGACAACAAATATATCTATATTTATTTATAATATATAAGTATTATTTTTTTTGATATTTTGCAATAACTTGCTGCCATATCTTTTAAAACAATAGTTCCTCTCCGGTCATGCTTCCATGCAACCTTCACATCTTTCATTTACATTAATATCTTCACACAATTTCTGTTTGAAGAACCTAAAGGAGATTTGTTTCTAAACTCCATTATGTTTCATGTTACATACATTACAATTGAAACTAATGTTATAAAGATGACTAGAAGATTACATAACACGATGCTTGATAAAAGATTTTCTTTGTTATATTAAAATAAATTCACTGCTCAATATCATGAGTGTGGTAATTCTAAATAACATTCATTGTAAAGTTTGGTCTGAGTACTGTACCTTATTATGATAAATACATCCTGAGTTTAGCTTTTTTGTAACACTTTAATAATAACACACAATATATTTTTTAAACAATTCTTTTCTTTGTAGGGTTTTAAATCAGAAAAATAGGTATACAGGTTTAGAAGAAAAGTCCGTGAATCATACTAACAACTTTCTCCATTAGAAAACGAATCCACTATCTTCGGTTTAGCGATCTGGATGACTACTATACTTAACTGTACCTGTACTTAAAAAATGTCTTCATAAAATAATTTAGTTTTTAAACAATGAAATAACAATCCTCGTTATATTTTTAAATTAAAATAAACCCACTTTTTCTTGTGGGATGTATAAAAACAACTTTAATACAGTAAACCCACTTCAAATTTAACATAACTAACTATCTCTAAAGCAAATAATAATAAAATAAATAAACAATAATTACTTACAACAATACAAACAGACTAAGTTGTTTTATATTTAAATATTATTAAGTTCCTGAAGTACAGACACGTGCAGAGTGTTAAGATGGATTAAGACTTCTAACTCACCAGTCGATTGTAATAACTCTATCAATTTATATCGTACTACTTTGTAATTTTTAAATCAAGAATATTATATTTGATTATGTAACATGTCAATACTGTAAGAATAAATGGCTTAATTCCTAAAAATATCTTTATATGTATGAAAACAAAACGAAATCATTGTAATAACTGATTTTCATGAGACAAAAAACAAAACAGTTTTTTTTATTTACTTTTTTGTTAAATTCCGTTTATAAAATATTTTAATTGTCATATAGGACGAATAAACTATAATGAAATTTCAGCAAGTGTTGAAATGACATTTTATTAGAAATATAATCACTCAAACAAACAACACACGAACCACGCCACCGCCAAACATATATATAATTATAATTCGTCATATATTAATTTATTTGTTATGGGTGGTACGACTCGTACCACCCTTTCACCGGTTCACTGAACAAGTACTGTTAGAAATGGGACTGATTCATAAAAAGAGCGCATATTATTTAAGAATTATGGTAAGATATAATATTTGTCTGCTTAATAAACATTTATCATGACTTTGATTACTCTTTTGAATATATATATATATATATATATATGAATATATATATATATTCAATACAAGCAATTTCTCTTATATGTATCCAAACGGACTAGTAAAATTACTCTCATGACAATGTTCTATTATTATTATGAGATTATTAATGTATACATGTAGTTAAATATTAACATAACAACTGATCCTCCCGTGTTCAGTTACTATGATGTTTTGTTTGAAGTCGGCAGTTTGGCTTTAGGATAAGATCAGCGCGTCTTTGTATGATTGAATAATATGTAGAGAGCAAATTATAAGATTATATTTTATTAATTTTAAAATGTAATTATATTAATAATCTAAAAAATATATAAAATATATAAAAATATTTAAAATAATAAGAAACAATAGCTTTATATATAAATTATAAGTAAATGTGACAGTATTTTTTTATACGTATGTTATAACAAGATATCAGGTAACGTGTAAGTCAATGAGACTCCCCTTATAATATACATCAAATACTATGTTTAGTTACTTTGTTTGAAATTATAATTTTATTCTATAATAATAATTATTATAAGTATAGGCTTTGGAAATTAAAATACTTTTTATATGGACTTTATTTTTTTCAAGATATTCAAAAATATACACAACACAACCTAAGACGTTACCAAACCTAACGTTGGATCATAATCACGTTTACTCTTTTTTGTTCATTATCTTGTTTAATTTAAGTATCTCATCTAAAAGCATCATTGTTCCAATTTCTCTCACACATTAAAAGACCCTGCGACAGGTTGGTCAATGTCAATGCACGGGTTGGTTAATAACCTTCGTGTTATATATTTAATCGTTATTGTTATTTATACAGAGTGTTGACGGTGTAAGAATCATTTCTTCATCTTAAACTATTTATATCTATCGGTCTGTTATAAGTTTTAATTTTTTTTTTTCTAAACTTCTATTGAAGTTCAAGTTTTTTTATTGTGTGATGATAATAATTATTAAATTTGATATTGATATTAAAATTTACCTAAGTATTCTACATTTTTTACAGACTATATAATAATAACCCTAACATAATTATCTATGTACAATGTACACATGTGTTTTGTAACGAACTTGCATGTAGTCTATTTTAGAATTCAAATTCACATAAACATTAAATAAAATTTTACCTATTATTATTCTATTAATATTTATATTATAAAACACACTTACTATCTGGTATTAACACTTAACCAACACATTTTTTTTTATTTTTATTCAAAGAAAGGGTCTGCTGTAACTAACATGTATAGATATATATGTTTATATTTCTTGTCTTCAGTTATGATTGATAAATATATATAATCTTAAAGACTGCGATGACAACTTCAAAAACTTAACGTTTACCAAACATATCAGAATTATGAAAACTTATAGCTACGCCGTGTAATAGATTCTTATAGCTCAACACGTATGGGTAACGTATAAAGCCTTACGAGTACCAGCAGCATCTGGTGATAACCATTTCTCATCAATATGGTCAGTGTGCTCCATGTACCATCGAGATACATTACATCCTGTATACATACATATCAGAAAGACTGCTACTAACATTATTGTATTTTGATAGTTATGAAATCTGATTCTAAACAAAGACTAACTTAATTTTCTTAATATCTAAAAACTCATTATTTTTAATTAAAAAAACAAAACATGTCTCTTTGACGTGAACTTTAAAAGTGATACGATTTAAGTCATTTGCAAACTTGCTACGAGCTTAACAGATTGATGGTTCTAGAAAAACAAATACTTTTTTACCTTCTTATTGACTATATACCTGCAACAAACACATTTCACGTAATAACTTTAGAAAGAGTTATTTTACTTCATAGTTTGGTTAAATGAATACTATAACGTAATAATAAAAGTTACTTATCACTCATTGTGACCCTTATCATTCTCAGAGCTGTGGACAATCGATCAAACACACAATATCTTACTCACACTTCAACATAACAAAATATTCCAGCTACATTATATATATTCAGGATCCAAAATCATAAAATGAACAATAACGAAGGCATTTTTCAGTATAACGCACGAATAATTCTATAAATATTCTATATTCAGTGTTCAGTGTCCTTTTTAAAAAATGAGTTTTATACGAGTCACTTCATTATTAGTCAACAGTTTAACACCAATTGAAAGATAATATAAATAATAGGAAGTGTCGTTAGAAAAATTGCATTAAATATTTGAATATTTAACGGCTCTACTTCGCGATAATAATTATAATTATGTGGACATTCGTATTTCTTGCCAAATAGTTCAGAACGTGTAACCTTCAGAAGGTAGACAAAATTCGCTTGGAACAGCTAGTTTCGATATGTACAAATATTATTTAACTATGCCAATTATTAAGTATAAGTATAGTAAGTATAAGTTCATTTGATATCCCTTTGTTTAAATATTGGATGTCCTTTGTTAAAGCTTTATAGAAACACCGCAATGAAATTCCAACAAAGAACGTGAAATTAAACTCTCGTTCTTATTCTGATCCTTTGTTGGACGCTGTATCGTATTTATCTTATATATTTTTTTGTGCAAGTTTCAAGATCCATTTTCACAGTGAATTATAAGCGACATTAACTTAACAGCCGTAACAAATAAATTAAATAACATAATTATTTATGAGAATAAAGAATAAAAATAGTTTTTAAAACTAAAACTTTATAATTAGATTAGCGGACTATATAGGATTATTAATAAGAGAGTCAGTTTATAAAACACTAAAAAATAATTTTGGTAGTATTTTTTATTGATAAAAGGTTTTAATAAGTTTTGTACAACAAGTTTGGAATAATTTTGTCAACTCTTATTTATTCCAAAATAAATTTTACTTTAAAATATCTGTAGATATAATTCAAATTCAAATTAAAAATATCTTTATTCAAGTAGGCATTTACACGCACTTTTGAATCGTCAATTACTACAATACAAAAAAGGTCAGTGTAGTCAGTCCGTAAGTAAGCTACCACCGGCTCGGAATGCTGCTCTGTTGAGAAGAGCCGGCCAGAAACTCAACAGTTGCTCTTTTCAAAAGAAATATAATAATAGGGGATGTACATTATATTATAAATCCTGCAAATGATTCAACAACTTAAGTTCCACATATTTCGATCCACTAAAAACTCTTGATGGTTAGAATAAGCTTTATTTAATAATAAACTTTTGATTTTAGATTTAAAACTAAGAAATGGAAGGTCTAAGATATCTTGTGGAACTTTATTATATATGCGTATACTCAAACCCATGAAGGATTTTTTTAACTTTTTGAAGACGAAATTTTGACTTTACGAGTTTGTTTTTATTTCTCGTATTTATCGCATGTCTGTCACTGTTTTTTACATAACTATTTAAATTTTGGCGTATATATAATATGTTATTAAATATGTATTGCGAAGCGACTGTAAGAATACCTATTTCTTTAAAAACATCTCTCAAAGAATCTCTAGCTAGTAAGTTATAAATAGCCCGCACAGCTCTTTTTTGTAAAATAAATATAGAATTAATTTCGGCAGCACAGCCCCATAATAAAATACCGTAAGATATTTGTTTATTTTAGTTATTTTCATAAAATATTGTGAAAATAACTAAAATAAACAAGTCGAGCCGTATTAATGTCCGTTAATTATCTAACTTTCCTAATTGCAAAGACGGCGGAGCTGAGTTTGGCTGCGAGTGTTGAGAGATGGGGGTTCCACTGGAGCTTTTTATCTAATGTTATACCTAAGAAATTTGTTGAGTCAATCAATTCTAACACTTCGTTGTTAAGGAGCAAGTTAAAATTTTTACTTTTTACATTAATGGTCCTTTGTCTCTCGTACACTTATATATATGTTTATATATACTAGCTTACTCCCTCCCGCTTCGCTGGGCACACTATTATATGGTGAAATGCAAAAAGTTGAATTCCGTTAGGATAGGAATTCCGTAAAATCCGTGCTTAGTGGATGTCTACGTCACAAAAGAAGTAACTATATAAAATTTTAAGTTAATCGGATAGATAGCTTTGGAGATTTCGTGATGAGTCAGTTAGTGGTAAATGGCACATATACATATAGAAGCAAAACAAAATCAATATTTATCTGAACGGTCATCTTGCTGTGACGTCATTGTATTCAATTATGTACATACATTACATTTCGAGTGACGTAAATACACATTTGTAATTAGTTGTTAAAGCACACACTACGTTAAATAGAATATAGATCTCACTAATCTATATTTACTATGGTCATTGGATAGACTATTTTTTTTTTTTTTTTTTTTTTTTTTTTTTTTTTTTGTTTTTCTCTGCTGTTAGCCCTATTGGCCATGACAGCGTCACCGGTGTAATGGACGGGTGCAGAGACCCGCCCTTGAAAAGGGGGGCCTGAAGGGCCCCAGGGGAACGCGCGTCCTGAGGGCGCCTCCTGTGAGGCTCGGACCACGGCTCAGGACGCCGTTAGGTGGGAAGCGAGGGTTGGATGTGGGTTAGAATTTGACACTAACGTCCTCCGACGGCAGAACGCCGGAGCAACGTGCTTGGATGGGGGCCTCATCTTCGCCGGCGAAGACGCTGTGTGTGTGTATATGTAGTATTTATGTTCGCTTTGCCGCTTTTACGTAGCGTTCCCTAACGTAATCGCGTCGTCCGGGTCGAAAAGTACCGACTTGGGTCTTCTCTTTCTGACTTTAGGAGTCTTACGGGCCGTGTATCCTGTGGCCTTAACCACCAGCGGGTTTGGGTGTCCCACAGCATTGTCAAAGTAGCTTTTGGAGAGCCCCTTGAAATACTGTGCGATCGTCGGTAAATCTAAGTCTCTGTGCAAGTCGATATTACGCATATACCACGGTGCTCCAGTGGCGAGCCGCATGAATCTGTTCTGAAGCACCTGAAGGGGCTTCAGGTTCGCGTGAGCGAAGGCAACGCTTGCATAGGACATGACGGAGCGTATGCAGGCTTTGTAAAGTGTGACCTTATTTCTAAGGGACATTTTACTCCGCTTGCCTAACAGGGGATAAAGTCGCCCTAGGATAAAGGCCGCTCTGTTGCGAACGTCCTCGATATGTGAAGTGAATACTAGCTGTTTGTCCAGCGTCACTCCTAGGTACTTGGCCTTGTTTTTCCAAGGAATCGGCTTGTCAAAGAGTTTAATCTCCGGGCCCCTTGTGGATCGTGACCGTTCAAAGAGTACAGCGGTGCTCTTCTCCGGGTTCACCTCAATCCTCCATTTCCGAAACCAGTTCCCGAGGGAGTCGGCTGCGGATTGGAGGCGTTGAGAGATCTCATAAGGATCCCTTGAGGATGTGTAAATTGCGGTGTCATCCGCGAACATTGCTAATTCTACTTTAGAACGCGGCCTAGGAATGTCGCTGGAGTAAATTGAAAAGAGAATTGGTGAGAGGACTGAACCTTGAGGGACTCCTGCCCTGATGGGGCGGGGAGTCGACATCACGCCTTCCACTCTGTAGCGGAAGGAGCGATTCGACAGGAAGTCCCGTATGATTAGTACGAGTCTGTCCGACACCCTGAACTGGTATAGCTTGTATACCAGTCCATTGTGCCAGACCCTGTCGAATGCCTTCGCTACATCGAGGAAGAGCGCTCCTGTCCTACGTAGCTTGCGGCACAAAGTGGCCCCAGAAAGGATGTGCTCCGTGAGGCGTTGCACCTGGTGGGAACTGGAATGATAGGCTCGAAAGCCAAACTGCTCATTTGGGATGATGTTCAGTCTCTCTACTTCTGACTTAAGTCTACTGAGGATAATCCTCTCATAGATTTTCCCTAGGGAACTAAGGAGACTAATTGGACGGTAACTAGTTGGAAGATTCCGGGGCTTACCCGGTTTGTGAATGCCTATCACTATGGCCTCTTTCCACTGGGCCGGAAACCGGCAACCGGCCAGTAGAGCATTAAAAATATTAACCATTAGGTAAAGCAAAGGAGGCGGAAGGAGTTTGATCACTTTGTTGGTGATCCTATCTGATCCTGGCGACTTTTTGGCGTGAAGCGCCTTAACTAGGTTCGTTACCTCTTCGAGGTTCGTTTCCTCTATGGGGGGACCTGCTGGTGGTTGAGAGCACATGACTCGAACAGTGTTGTCGACGACTTCGACATGTTCGCGTTCGACCGGTTGCGTGCTAATGTTACACTGGCTCTCTAGGCTGTCGGCTAGACATTCCGCTTTGTCTCGGTCGTCGAAGGCGGGCGTGGAGTTAGGTCTATCGAGCGGGGGCATTGCCGAGACAGTTTCGGCTTTCAGGGCTCTCTGCAATGACCAGTAAGCCTGGTGTGAAGGAGAGAGCTCTGAAAGCTTCTTGTCCCAGCCTCCATCTCTAAAGGTGTCAAGAGCTTGTCTCAACTCCCTTTGGAGGCGGCGTAGCTCCCGTCGATGTTCGTCTGTCGGATATGTGTCATGGTTCCTGATCGCGGCGTTTTTACGGTTAACTAAGTGCCTAATGTCCGGAGGGAGTGCACGGCTCCCATCGAAGGTTGCGCGGACCTCCCTCGAGGACGTTCCTATTATGTCTGATATATGGTTTGTGAATCGCGTCGCGGCTTTTTCAGCGTCCTCGACCGTTACGATCTGGTCAGGTATTTCGTCGAGGTGCACTGAGGCGGGGGAGTGGAGTTGCTCTTCTAGCTTTCTCCAGTTGATTATAGTTTTTAACGCGGGTGTCGTAGGGTGGAGGGGTCCGAGCTGGATTAGGACTGGTCGATGATCGGAGTCTAGCTCGGATAGTGTCTCGATTGATCGCAACTGAAGCGTTACGTCTTTCAAGAGCGCTATGTCGAGCACGTCAGGTGTGTCATGTCGGAAGTCCGAGTCAAAGTATCGCGTGGGGCTCAAGGGCGCTATGATCTCAAAGTTGAGACCAGGCGTGTTGCTTAGCCTATCAAGGAGACGTCCTCTAGTATTTACGATTCTAGAGTTCCAGCGGGGATGTTTACAATTTAGGTCGCCGGCCAGAATGGTTGCGTTACCTAATTGGAGTAGGGACTTAAGGTCCCCCTCTAGTAGGTCCTTATTCGGGGAGAGGTATACTGATGCTAGTATGATCGGCTGATGGCCAGTCATACCCACCTGACATAGTGACGCCTCTATGTTAACTAGTGGGGGCGGATCGAGCGGGGTACAATGAAGAGACCTTCTGTAGTAAATGATGGTTCCCCCCATCGCGGTTGCCCTATCGTTCCTAACTGCGTTGAAGTTTGCGATGCGCGGATCGCGGTTACACGGTTTTAGAAAGGTCTCTTGGATTAGCAGTATGTCTATCTGGTGGGTAACTACGAAGTCACGTACCTGATCTATCTGTTTGAGCAGTCCGTTCGCGTTGAAAGTCACGACAGTCAGAGAGCGAGGTTTTATTCTACCGTGTGACGTCATTTAAGATGACATTGTGTGTTTGTAAATTTGGCTGATTAGGACGGCGTGCTTGAGGAGCACATCCATCCGCGCGGGGGGATTCTTTTCCGTATCCCTCATTTCGTTCGAGAACACGAGTAGCTCCTCGATGTCTATTACACCGAAGAGGCTTGAGACGCACGCGAACGAGCCCGCAATTCCGTCGGCGGAATTGCGTACCGGCGGCGGCGGTGTCGGTTTCGGCGCGGGCGTGGGGTTCACCCTCGGGGGTTTCACCCACGCGTTCGCGGGTGCCTGAGGGGCCTGGTTTGCCTGAGGGGCCGCGGCTCTTCCCGGGGCTAAAGGAGCCCAGGGAGGCTGAACGAAGCGCGAGGGGATCCTCGCCGGCTGCGTCCTGCGCGGTGCTTTGGGGCACCCGCGGTAATTCGCGGGGTGGCCCTTCTGCTGGCACAGGACGCAGCTGGGAGGATCCTCCGGGAGCGGTTGTTTCCGCGGACAGTCGGCTGTCGCGTGGTCGTCTAGGCATTTAACGCACCTCGGACGCGCGTGGCAAAACCGTTGTGAGTGGCCGTAGAGTTGGCAGCGATGACACTGCCCGGGAAAACCGCGACCGCGAGGGGGTTCGACCCTAAGGCCGGAGAGTTGGCAGATTGCCTTAACATTAAAAATTTGCTTTCCTTCCGGGGAAAGCTCTAAATGAACCAGCACGAGCTCGAAAGGAGCCCTAGTGGTCGGTCGGTACATACGGTGTACCGATATGACGGGATAAGATTGGGACTTAAGGTCCTCGTAGATCCGCTCAGCCGGGATCTCCACGGGAAGGCCCCTGATGACCACCGTGAGGCGGCGTTCATCTTCCAACGCGAACGTGTGGTATCCGTACCCACGTTCGCGTAGGAGCTTGGTCAGACCACGGTGGTCTGATGATGTCGCGGTTTGAATGCGAATGCCCTGTACCGTCGAGCGGGCCGAGGTGTAGTAGAGCTTTCGCTCCGTCATGAGGGTGGACACGGTGTCCCACTTTGACTTGTCCCTTATGTACAGCGGCGGCGGGGACTTGGCTGCTGAAGGTGCAGGCGCTGAGGGCGCAGAAGTCGCGGGCGCAGAGAGCGCAGAAGTCGCGGGCGCAGAGGGCGCTGATGGCGTGGGCGCTGAGGGCGCGGACGGACGCTTTGCGACGTCGCGTGTCGGATCCGGAACCGACGATTGTTCGGGTACGGTAGTTGCGGGCAGCGTGGCGCGCTTTCGCGGCAATATTGGCGAGGGTGCCTTTATCGCCTTCCTTTTAGCAGATTTGGACTGCACCGTCGTGAAACCGTCGTCCTCCTCTGCGTCCGAGGAAGAGGATGAAGTCCTCGACTCGGAGTCTGATTCCATCCCCTCATGTTGGGAGGCGGATTCAGCCTCCATGTCGGAGGTTCCCTCTTCCGGCTCGGGTGAGTTTGAGCTCCCCGAGTCGGTGGCTTGCGCCGCGAATTCGTGACAGAGGTCAGGGTACTTCTTCTGCATAAAGCAGAAGAAGGCCCTTATGTTGATCTTGTCGAGGTCCATACTGGACCCCGATAGATAATTGGTTCTCCCTGCGGAGGCAGGGAGATGGGTGCCTACTGTGAGCCTACTATGGCTCCGTCCGTAGGTGACGGAGGTTTGTGCCTAACGCCCTATCGACTGTGTACTTACTCAACGCAGACTATACGACGAAGGCTTGGATCGAGTTTCGTACCCTAATTAGGGCGACGCCGGACTTTAGGACCCCTAAAAAGCGCAGCTGCGTTTCCGGGAATCTTGAGTCGGCTTCTTTCACTTCACTGACACTTTTTAACACAATGGGTTCTTTGGACCCGTATGGTACTGGCCGGTACTGGCCGGTACGGTACGGAGTGGTACGAACAGCGTGGGTACACGGGAGCAGGTAGTCGGGACATGTGTCCGGTCCAACTGCTCGAAGCGGAATGTGGATAGACTATCCGGTTATACCTCCATGGACTCTGACTTTGTGGACTTGTAAAATTTTAAACGTGTTTATTATTATAACTATCTTAGTTGGTTCATTGTAATTTTGTGTAAGGAGCTTAGTTTTATTTTTCAATTTTCTATTCTTAAAGTCCTGGGTTCATTTGACGTATTCTCCTAATTGATAATTTCTGAAAATGACGAGGCGTACAAATTTCATAGGTGGTAGAGCCTAGCTGTAGTTTTCCGACTGCAGCTCGTATTGGGCTGGCTCGACCGGGGAAGGACCACCCTCTCACAGAAGACCGACCTGTAGTAACCAAATTCATTTGGTTATGTTCCGTCGGTGAGTGAGAGAATCCGGAAGCCCAACTCCCCCCCCCCCCCCTGCCAAACATGATAGCGATGCCTCCAAAAAGTATACCCCAGGAGGGTACCGGCTTTGATGAAGCCGGGGACCCCCTCCCCGAGCAAAATCGGGGGAATGATCCTCGGATTTTGCTCGGGCTGCCCGTCGTATCTGGGGCGGGCAAAGTATCGCCTTTTGTGTTTTCTGAGGGCAAACGACGGCAAACAGCGGCACCACGATCCACTCTAGATGTGGACTTTTGCAGCATCCGGGGGTTTCACTCGAACCTAAACGCCGTCCACTACCACCTTGAAACGGCGCAGCCGGCCTTGTTGATTTTGACGGAGACGCAGATATCTCAACCTAGCGACACAGCGTACCTATCATACCCCGGGTATAAACTAGAACATCATTTTATACCACACGCCGGGGTATCTGTGTTCGTAAGGGAGGATATCTGCTACCGTCGCCTTCAGATTTTTGAAGGTCGGGACCTGTCCGTGCTCTGGCTGCGCGTGGACATGGACGATCACGTCAGATTCTACGCGTGCCTCTACAGGTCCCATAGTGGTAATGCACAAACAGATCGACTGTTGGGCCACGTTCAACCGAAGATTGACGACCTGCTTTCTCAGACTCCCTCCGCCGAAGTCGTAGTCCTCGGGGACTTCAACGCGCACAATACCGAATGGTTAGGGTCACGTGCAACCGACTGCGCGGGGAGATCTGTGTTTAACTTTGCTCTGGCAAATGGTCTGTCCCAGCTGGTAAAGACGCACACTCGTCTACCGGATGTGGACAGCCACACGCCCTCTTTGTTGGATCTTCTGCTGACTACACATCCAGAAAAGTACTAGGTCACTGTCGAGGCTCCCTTAGGGTCCTCTGATCACTGTCTGGTACGGAGTGTAGTGCCCATTCAACGTCCGGCTCGCACAAGACCTGCGACTCGACGCGTTTGGCACTACAAGTCAGCGGATTGGGATGGAATGCGGTCTTTTTTTGCATCCTACCCATGGGGGCCGATTTGTTTCCCTTCCAACGATCCTAGTGACTGCGCTGCGGCTGTAGCTGATGTGATACTTCAGGGCATGGAACTTTTTGTACCAAGCTCTGTGGTACCACTTGGTGGCAGATCGCGGCCTTGGTTTGATGCGTCTGTCAGGGCTGCAGCAGCTGGCAAACGGCAGGCTTATCAAGCTAGGGCCAATGCGTTAGTCACTAAGGATCCGAACTCTAGAGTTCTGAAGAGGAAATACAACCGTGCCTCCAGATTCTTCAAACGGCACATCGCTAGAGCAAAATTCAAGCATGTCATCGAAACTGGGGATCAGCTGGCAAAGTACCCGTCTGGCACGCCCAAATTCTGGGCGCTTTCAAAGGCCAGTCTGGGCAACTTCAGCCAGCCGTCCCTACCGCCGTTGCACATGGGGAATGACTCTCTGGCCCACACGGCAAAAGAGAAAGCCGATCTCTTGGGCACCCTTTTCGCCTCCAACTTTGGACTTTAGACGACCAAGGGAAGATACCGCCTATCATCCCGCGGTTTCAGAGCTCAATGCCGGAAATAGTTTTTCGGCAAAAAACTATCAGGCAGATTCTATTTTCCTTGGACGTTCATAAGTCGAGTGGGCCGGATGGTATTTCTCCACTGGTGCTACGAACGTGTGCCCCTGAGTTGACTCCAGTGCTAACGCGTCTATTTCGGCACTCCTACCTTAAAGGTGTAGTCCCGGTCTCATGGAAGTGTGCCCTTGTCCATCCGATCCCTAAAAAAGGTGATAGCTCGGACCCAGCTAACTACAGACCTATCGCCATTACCTCCCTTCTCTCCAAAATAATGGAGATTATCATAAACCGACAGGTCCTAACGTACCTCGAGGATCACCAGTTGATCAATGACCGGCAGTATGGCTTTCGCCATGGTCGATCTGGTGATCTTCTGTTATACATCACTCACCGTTGGGTAACGGTTATTGAAAGCAAGGGAGAGGGTCTGGCAGTTAGTCTGGATATGGCAAAAGCCTTCGATCGTGTATGGCACAAGGGGCTTCTTTCGAAGCTACCTTCCTATGGGCTTCCCGAGGGTTTATGCAAGTGGATCACCAGTTTTCTCACTGGGCGGAGCATACAGGTCGTTCTCGACGGTTTTTGCTCGGACCCCAAGCCCGTGAATGCTGGTGTACCCCAAGGCTGCGTGCTATCCCCAACTCTGTTCCTCCTGCATATCAATGATATGTTGGATATTTCCAACATACATTGTTATGCGGATGACAGCACTGGGGATGCGGTATATTCCGGTCGTGCAGGTCTCTCTCGGGAAAACGTCGACGAGTGCCGAAAGAAACTTGTGTCTTCAATAGAGACCGCCCTGGGGATGGTCTCTGAGTGGGGTGAACTGAACCACGTTCAGTTCAATCCCCTAAAGACACAGGTTTGCTCGTTTACCACTAAGAAAACCCCATTTGTCGTATCACCGCTCTTCGAGAGCACTCCTCTTATTGCCTCGCCAAGTATCAGAATACTGGGTCTCGACATTTCGAGCGATTGTCGGTTTCGTGGTCATCTGGAGAGCAAGGCCAAGTTGGCCTCGATGAAATTGGGAGTGATCAATAGAGCGAGGCAGTATTTCAAACCTGGCCAAAGACTTGCGCTCTATAAGGCGCAGGTCCGGCCTCACATGGAGTACTGTTCTCATCTCTGGTCCGGATCACCCCAATATCAGCTTCTACCATTTGACCGCGTACAACGGAGAGCCGTTCGGATTATCGGGAACCCAGTGCTCTGTGAACGGCTGGACTCTTTGGCATTGCGTAGAGACGTGGCTTCTTTGTGCGTCTTCTACCGCATTTACAACGGGGAGTGTTCCGAAGAACTATTCGATCTGATGCCTACCGCCGAATTTCACTACCGCACAGCTCGCCATCGCCTCCTTTATCATCCATACCACCTGGACGCGTGGCGATCTTCAACTGTGCGGTTTTCAAGGACTTTTTTCCCACGTACCACTCAAATGTGGAACGAACTTCCTTCGGCGGTATTTCCAGATCGATACGACATGGGTACCTTCAAAAAAGGCATATATTCCTTTCTCCAAGGCCGGCAACGCTCTTGTGTATCCTCGGATGTTGCAAAAGTTCATGGGCGGCGGTGATCACATACCAACGGTGACCCGCAAGCTCGTTTGCCCTCCTCTAAAATAAAAATAAAAAAAAAAAATAAAAAAATGTATATGTAGGTTTAGTATGTTTATAAATTATAAGTACAGTAGGTACTTATGGAATACTATGAAATCTTTTGAGATTTCGGGAAGTTATTAATTTCAGGATGTATTACGAAAATAATTTATTTATTCGAATGAATATATTTGTAATAAAGGCATAAGGAAATTAAGAAATATTGAAATAAAAAATTTAAATGTAGTGTACGTTTGAAATTATTTGAGTATTATACTGTAAAATGTTATATTGTGTACACGTGTAGTTTAGTTCGGTATCAGTGTGAGTTAAAATATTCACAATTACCATGATTACTTAATACATATAAACTAAATAAACTTATAACATTTGTATGAGCAAAAAACTTTGTAAATATAAATATTCGATATATTCACGTAAAATTGTTTAAATTGTAAATATAAATATTCGACATATTCATCCACGGTCGTCTAGTATTATATAATATTAGACGACCGTGGATCCATTAATTCTGTATATAGAATTACTGGTTCTGAACTTGTTTACCAATGATTATTTTTATTGTCCCTGTCCGTTTGTTACAACACGTGGCAAATAAAGCTCTCGCAAATCGATGTATGTTGCCAGACTTTAGAACTTATTAACATAAAACTAAACAATCAACCTGCCCCCTCTACCGATATAGTCTTCATATCATTGAACAGCAAACAAGTTTTTATTTCTACTAAAGAAGTGTATACAATAATATTCAATTAAAAATATTAGTCTAACTGAGAGTATTATGAATTTTCCAAGAACGTGTAAATCATGTATAATATTAATAATGTCTTTTTAAAATAGATAGAGTTTGTTGATAAAAAAAAACAAAATGTATTTGTATTGTTGTATTTGAATTGACTAATCAATAGATATTTTTCTCAATGATGTTATAGATTTTACTTTGTAAATATATTTCCAATCATAATCAATACACAACTATTACAATAAAATAATAGAATATAATGTATGTTTGAAATTATTCAGTGAAATATTTTATTGCGTAGTTCTACTACAGACTGCTTCGTTCAGTGTAATAATGTTAATATGAATTTTATAAGTTAAGATGTATGTGGGTCACCAATGTGGTTGTTGCTTGTTGTTGTATTTTAGGTTGGTCACAACTTAGGTTGTGAGGTAGGTGGTAATTAATAGCTCAGCGAAACGCAGTTATTTTCACGGATATTGTTACGAGAAATAAAACATAGAAGGAGTGAGCGGAAGAACAATAAAATCAGGAATACGAGAAATAAACTAGTTAGTGAACGTAGTCACTCGAATACGTAAGAATACGATTCGAGAGTTGGGCGCTTCGATCCTGACTGATGAATTTTAGTAACTGACGAACTCGAGGGAGAACCCTAGCTGGTGGGGACATCGGCAACACAAAAGACGGCCAGCCGGTCGACACAGGTGCGCCCGCCTCCAGCTATAACAATAGATGGCCAGCGGGTCGTTAGTTATAGTTGTAAAGTAACAAAAATGGGGATCACAATAAAATTTTAACATAACTAAAATCTATTTAAGTATACTAGGAAATAAACTAAAATGTTATCTTGTAATAAAAATTAATGACTCTAATAGTAATTATAATTTCACAGGTCACTCTTTTACAGTTCATGCCACAAAACTCTAAAACACTCCGTCTCTGTCTATACGAGAATCGAAAACGTTAATTTTACTGAAAAAAAACTGTAAAAGCATACTATCTAAATAAAAATAGCTAAAGCAAGTTCTGAATGACACTGTATATTATAATTGTAATAATATAAATACTTAATTATCATTTATTTATTTATTATAATTATGTAGGTATATAATATAAATAGTGTAATGCATTGTTTGGCTTATTACGTCTTATTGAATTTTTCTATGTTTATTAATGTCACTTTACGCCACCGATGTTTTTGTTACTTTATGTTTTTAAGGGTGCCTGGAAGGAATCGCCGTTAAGCGATCAGGCTGCCCGTTGTACTTCAAATTTGTTATTTTGCTTATGTATTATATTTTGGGGCGTAAATTTAAAAAAAGAATAAAAATATTGCTACTAAAAGGAAGAGGCCATAGTTATTCTTGTTACTACTTCACTGCGACTGAAGTTTTATACAATTGGACCATTTAATCCTGTAAATCTTTTTTTAAAGTATAGAATATTTATATTTCACAAAACTGCAAGCCAATTAGGCAGGTTATCTGTCAAAGACAGCAGGCACAGAATTTTAATATTTGATAAGGGATTTGACAGAATGCAATAAATTTTATTATTGGTTACCGAATAATAAATTATAGATAATAAACAAAATGAAAATAAAAGCTTGTTTTAAATATAATTAGTTCAGGAGGTCGGAACAAAACGCTTAAAAGATGTAGGAATGAATTCGCTTTAACATTGTTTACTCCATAAATTGAGCCCGGTTGTTAAAGGTTGGAAGATAAATAGGTTTTGGTACGATTCACCGAAACAAAAGAAATGTGTGTCACCGAATTTAGCATATTAATCGGTACAGGAAATGTAATTTATTTGAAAATAGAGTCAATTTAATTAACCTAAAATTCAAAGTAGAATTGGTTTATTGTCATGTCTTATTAGATCATATTTTAATGATTTGTGAAATATTTTATAAATAAAGATAATGACGTTTCCTGGATGTGGTTGGATCATACACGTCGGGAACTACAATGAATAGATCTAATTACTTAGATTTAGATCTTAGATAGTGTTTTTGCACAGTAAATTACTTGCCTGTGATATTGCCTTGATTTAAATTGGTTTCTAAATAAATTTTAATAAATAATAAATCTATAAATTATATACATAATATAATTAAATAATGGGAGTAATTAATAATTTTAATATAATATCAACTTTATTCTAAGGTATTTTATTAATTAATAGCTATTGCTAGCGACGTCGTCTGCTCTTCTCTGTGCCTTAAGTAATAAATCAAGTATAATCCTAAGTTTATATAAAATTCGTTTATTTTTAATGTTATTGTTAATTTTCTTTACCAAAGTTTGTGTTATGCTGCCGATCCCGTGGGAATATCAGAATAAAAATTACTATGTTAATACTTAAATAATAATATTGTAGCTTTCGTCAGGTAAAATAATTTTTATACCTATTTATTACAAACATACAAAACTAACCAACAAGTTTTCACTTTATGTCATAGCATATGACGTCGTCAGTACCCCCCCCCCCCCTCCTCCAGTAGCATCTGGCTTATTACTTTCTCGATATCCAATTGCCTGTGATTTGTTGTGAAGGAGCGCTGTTAATTTAAATGAAAATAATCATTTTACATACACATTAAGGAAATGTTAAATATTTAATGTTTAAATTATACCTATGTTAATGTAACAAATAAAAGAATATGTTAATTTTTGTTTAAACGCACAAATCTCCGGAGTTAGCCGTCATATAAAAAATGATATTATATTTTTAATTTAAATGTAATAATATATATTTAGAATATTTTAGACAATCGTTACATGCTGATAAAATGTTGACAAGGAAACATAGAGCATGTTCAACGGAAACCAAAAAATAAGAAAAATAAGCACTCCTTTGTGTAAGCAAAATGAATATAAAACACTCGTTAATATTTTATACTTTAATATTTATATTCTGGTTAAATTTTTTTAAATATGGGGTAATATAGTCAGAATAATCAGATACTTACCTATACAATATAAATACGGGTTTACATTTTGTCTATTAAGTTTTTATCATTTAATGAATACTTTTTTTACTATTCATAAATATTCGAACTTAGTTTCAGTACAATTTAATATAATTTGTTATTATTATCCATTGGATAATAAAATCACCAAAAATAATAATTATTGAAATGTTATGCGAAGCGAATACCAATATCGTTGGCAGGTCTCATGTTAACAAATCCGTGTCTGAAACCGTCATTTACAAGACGACGTGAGAAGAACTTTAAACATTCTCAGAAATTCGGCACACCTACCTTAAAGGCGTAGTCCCGGTCTCATGGAAGTGTGCCCTTGTCCATCCGATCCCTCAAAAAGGTGATGGCTCGGACCCAGCTAACTACAGGCCTATCGCCATTACCTCCCTTCTCTCCAAAATAATGGAGACTATTATCAACCGACAGCTCCTAACGTACCTCAAGGATCACCAATTGATCAATGAGCGGCAGTATGGCTTTCGCCATGGTCGAACTGGTGATCTTCTTTTATACCTTTCGTACCGTTGGGCAGCGGTTATTGAAAGCAAGAAAGAGGGTCTGGTAATTAGTCTGGATATGGCAAAAGCCTTCGATCGTGTATGGCACAAAGGGCTTCTTTTGAAGCTACCTTCCTATGAGCTTCCCGAGAGTTTATGCAAGTGGATCACCAGTTTTCTCACTGGATGGAGCAAACAGGTCGTTCTAGGCGGTTTTTGCACGGACCCCGAGCCCGTAAACGCTGGTGTACCACAAGGCTGCGTGCTATCCCCAACTCTGTTCGTCCTGCACATAAATGATATACATATTGAATATTCCCAATTGTTATGCAGATGACAGCACTGGGAATGCGGTATATTCCGGTCGTGCAGGTCTCTCTCGGGAAAACGTCGACGAGTGCCGAAAGAAACTTGTGTCTTCTATAGAGACCTCCTTGGGGATGGTCTCCGAATGGGGTGAACAGAACCACGTTCAGTTCAATCCCCTAAAGACACAAGTTTGCGCGTTTACCATAAAGAAAAAGTTGCCCTCGATGAAATGAATGGGAGTGATCAATAGAGCGAGGCAGTATTTCAAACCCGGTCAAAGACTTGCGCTCTAATAGGCGCAGGTCCGGCCGCACACGGAGTATTGTTCTCATCTCTGGTCCGGATCACCCCAATATCAGCTTCTACCATTTGACCACGTACAACGGAGAGCCGTTCGGATTGTCGGGGACCCGGTGCTCTGCAAACGGCTGGACTCTTTGGCTTTGCGTAGAGACGTGGCTTCTTTGTGCATCTACTACCGCATTTACAACGAGGAGTGTTCCGAAGAACTATTCGATCTGATGCCTACCGCCGAATTTCACCGCACAGCTAGCCATCGCCTCCTTTACCATCCATATCACCTGGATTCGTGGCGATCTTCCACAGTGCGGTTTTCAAGGACTTTTTTCCAGATCGATGCGACATGGGTACCTTCAAAAAAGGCATATATTCCTATTTCCAAGGCCGGCAACGCTCTTGTGAATCCTCGGATGTTGCAAGAGTTCATGGGTGGCGGTGATCACATACCAATGTAGACCCGCAAGCTCTTTTGCACTCCTCTAACATAAAAAAAAAAAAGTGAATAAGATGCAAAAACAAATACTACTAAATGTATTATTACTACTCTACTAATAGTTACTAGCAGTACAATGACAGTTAAATCTTGACAACCGTAGCTTCGCGGAAAAAGTTGTACATATTGTTAAGTTTTATTATCCAGTGCAGTGTACTTGTGTTTATATATATTAAAATTTTGGCATAACTTTTCTCGATGAATAGAAAAAATATTATAAAATATTTTAATTATTAAATAACATTCTTGTGCATTAAAAATTATAATTAATTATGATCACTATTTAATCCCTGATACTACCTAAATAATGTTTGCAAAGTCTTTTGTGTCTCGACTGCTAGAATACGTACTTTACGTACATTTTATAATCGGGACACTTGAGCTGCAATAACAATTATAAGAACTTACATCGATAAAGTAAATCTTTAATTAATTGTTTGTATTGATATATCTCTGCAGTTTAGAAACTGGAGCAATCAATATTTCAAAAGAACTCGTAACAAACTTATTATTATTTTTTATTCCGTAAAGTTATTTCGTTCTTTGAAGATTTGTACTTTATTACTACACTAAGTAGTTAAAGTTTCTTTAGCTTCTTTGCTAATAATAACGTATTATTATTTTAAAAAAAGAGGCTAAAGAAGATAATTTAAAATAATTACAAAAATAATTATTAATTTACTAATCATTTCAAAATTAATTGGAATTCAAATGGAATTACTTTTTCTAGATATGATTAGGAAAATACTTAGAATAAATTTATAAAGTGTTTTTTTATACTTTTTAAATGTGTGCTGTCTCAACGGAATCCAGAGTCTTAACTGTACTAATGGCATCTGATCAATCACACCACTCCCTCTCATGTCAGGGAAGGATTAGATTGATTAAAGAAATAATTGGTGTTAGAAAACGTAAGTATATAAGAATCAGGACATACTATGTAGTGTTGAAGAAGTACGTAGTCAAGTTTGTTGAATACATTGTCAGGATAAATCGAGAGGTATTTTATTTCGATGACAAAAACTAGTTAGCACAATATTAACCTCGAAGAAGAAAGTATCCTCATAAAAAACTTTAAATACTGAAAAAGTTACGATTTTAAATGGTGTTCACCAGAGTACCAAGTGAGTGTTAAGAGATTATTCGTTTTACCGCTCATTGTGAGATGACTGTACAGACATAGACTCATTAACGTGCTTCATCCAGTTTTAAGGTTTTAAATGATTTCATACTACTTCTGTACTTTAAAACTATGTGTGTGTGTTCATTGATAAATAAAAAAACTCCTTCACAACAGATTATCAAATTTTATTAGTGTTTTTGTTTATCGTCCAAGATTTAATAAAATAACGAGAGAAAAGTACAGGCATCTGTTTAAGAGAATTATTCTCTGATGATACAACAACAATGATAATTAATGTGTCGTCCTAAAGTATAGTATAGTATATATATATATATATATATATATATATATATATATATATATATATAATGTGGTCGCAGGTTCAAAAGCTGACATTTATAATAACCGAGGTAGTATCCACTGACACTAAACACTGCTAAATGTTTCGTAATAAAGCATATAAGAAAATACCTACATAAAAGAAATATCAAATATGCCGGAGTCCTGAGCAAATGAGGTTAACAGTTTGAACGTAAAGTGAATATAATAGAAAATATTTATGAAGTGGAGTTAAAAGACTGTTTTATTTATTACCAGGTCTACACTTAATTCTGTTTCACGAGTAGACGCGAATTTATTCACGAGAACAATTAATTATACTTTGAAGATTGATATAACCAAGTAATCACATTCATTATATTATGCGGCAAGACCATGTAAGTTTTATTTCAGTTATTCCTTTAATTTATTTTTTAAATACTTAAAACCACCCAAGTATTTATTACTACTTCTAAAATTTATTTTCATATATTGTATACATTATTTTGTTCGAAGTATACAATTATATTTTCAATGTCGACTACTCTTCCTTTAGCTACTACGAGCTTGTTTTGAGTGCAGCAACTTGTGATGTTTTGAGTGCAGCAATTTGTGATGACATCCTTGTCATTGTGCAGCGCATGTGTCCTTGTGACTTATTCATAGTCATGGTAAAGCGTATGGACAATGGAAATTGCAGGCGCTTGAGACGAAAGAGACAATTGTATCATATCAGCGATATCAGCGGATACCGATAGCGATTTATATATTACATATCAATATTACTCAAAAGAAATAAATGAATTTCTGTGTTGTAATTTATAACTAAATTAAACAAATTAAACGTTTAATTGTTTAAAAAGCAACCAAATTGTATTCCTAAAATCAATTGTATTATTAATCTACAAAATCTTAAAATTCACAATAATTTAAATAACAGTATAACAATTTCTAGAACGATACGTTTTAACTTAAAAAATAAAAGGCGTCATTAGTTAACGTTGTATCTTACCTCGTTATGGATAGATAAAGTTCTCGTTCAAACTACAAGTACAAACGCATCCCTACATTTCAAACTCTTATATAATATTTAAATGTACACTCCACTCTAATTGTTTTAAATGTATTTCTAAAACTGTATGACATATTATCTACATTTTATACAGTTTCACTTTAACAGTAGTTATTATTAAAATGTGCATTTAATTAACATAAAATAAAATAAAGTAAATTAAAAAACTACGTCACACAATTTTACCAAAAAGGCATAGATTAACTTAACTTACCACATTAATCATCGTAATTAAAGTTATATTTTTTTTCAAGTCTCAATATATATATAAAACTTTTGAGATTGGTCTGTTTAATTTTATTAAAGGAATTATTCAATTAAAGAAATATTGAATGGAGTTCACCATCCTTTTAGACATACCTTTTTTACCTTTCTATCTTACATCGAAGACCAAAGTAATAATTTAATATCAAGGACAAGCCACTTAACTGCTCGCTGCTTTCATATATGGGAGGATATATTTACTATAGTTATTGGAAAAAATTAAGTTTTTTTTTTTTTACATGATATTCCTCCGGGAAATCTTACCAAGATAAGGCTGCGTTGAAAAACTATTTCGATAAGAGTCATATGATACTTAAATGATAAAACAATGGTTGAGGAAAAAAAACATAATGATTAATTTCTGAAAATTAATCATTACGCATCTGAATGCATTTCCTGTGGAACCTGATATCCAAACCTAATGATTGAAGAACGGTTATAGGTAGGTAAGAAATTAAATAACTAACTAATAGACATCCTTTCATTTTGACGTAATGTTAATAAATTGTTGCAAAGTATTTGTTAAGTTGCATCGATTAAAAAAGCAAATTAAGTTAAATCTATAAAATATTCAAATATTTTTGTAATTATATCTTAGTTTCTTAAAAGTAGTAATTAATTTCTGATTGTTTATCTGAAAAGGGATAAAATAAAAATTATCAATCAAAATAAGTTTTTAACAATTAATTAATTGCCTGGTAATGTTGCCTCAATATCCTTTGCAAAATTTGGCGAAACAATATTGAAACTATCTGTAACTACGAACTGTTATTGAAGCAAGATGGATATTACTCTGCAATAAGGTACCAAGAATGTGATATAGATACTCTAAGTGGTTTTTAATCAAATTCTCAGTTGTTGCTTCCAATATAATGTTAGATGAAATTCAAAACGCCACTTATTGTTTCTATTTTCCCAAAGGTCGATCTGCTCTGAACTTAGCGTTAGCTAATATATTCAATATTATACCGGACATAATGTCGACTACCATTAAATTGAAAATACAACATGGTAAATTTAAGCACATTGTCCACAAAAAACACTTTACCTTGAAAATATATATTTAGCTTATTGGCCAACGTTGACAATGGCCATTGACGTGGCCATTTCTATATTGTATTTTATTATAATTTTTACACGTATTCAGCTTAAATCCAAATATTACGTTTAAAATGGTTGAAGGGTTACCATATTATACCTTACAATTTTATCACTTATAACATATCCTTTTAACAGTAATAAACACTGTGTTTATTACTATTGTGTGTTCTACCTCATCGATAGTAGTGAATTAATTTAAATTAAATGTTTTTCAACCTTCCGCATAAAAATTAATCTCCCCATAACCGATATTAATGCACGTTGAGTTATATTTGCTAAGTGGTAAATTAAATCTGCACGTTAACTAAGAAAGTTAAAATGATTTCACTCGTAGACTTTACTTTTGTGAAGAAAACGGAAGCGATGCACTATCCGAAATTGGTTGCCCATACAGCGTGTGTTTGAGTTACGCTTATCTCGACGAATAAGACTGCTTTGTTTAAGATCTTACTAAAATTGTACAATTTTTTTTTAATATAAAAGAATTAGTCATTATGGGTATAAACCAACCCATAATGACTAATTCTTAAGATCTATTTCTAAAAGTACAATATTTAACAATGCTACTCGTACCAACAAAATATTATATGTCAGTGGAATCATGGACATCGAAAAGTGTCGTGTAGATTGAAAATATTTATTTATTAAATAATATTTTTGTTATATCTTATTACTATTATTATTATTGATATTGTTACTTATGCTTGTTTATGTGTGTTCTTAACGATATCTTAACGATATATTTATAAAATAGCATTATGATACGTAATAGCAAAATTACCAAATATTGTAATGTGTTTATGTACGAGTACAGTTACAGGAAATCCTGTACAGTTGCTTTTTTAATAGAATTATCTTCTTATTTAATGAAAAGACAAATACAATTATTTCAATTATTAAATCTGATAGAATGGATTAAAATGAAACTTTTACACCAATTAGTGCTGTTTTTTTTACATCACTGATTCCTTTCTGTGAAAAGTTTTGGTTGTCTAATAACTAAGGATAAATATTGATAGTAATGTGTTATTGTAAATAAATATGTTCTATTCTATTCGTGTAATGTAAAGTTCTCTTAGTATCAGAAGGTAAATATTTCCAATGACTGACAATTTAACTGACTTTCCATTTTCGTGTTCAAATTTCGTTTCTAGATTTAACAAATATTTACAAAATGCGGTAACAACATTTATATACATCTAGTTTAGTATTGATAACAATCAATACTAGACTAGACTAGATATTGGAGTACTAAAAATATCACAGTTCATATGAGCTGACATTATGACCTAGGTCTAAGCATTTAGTAGAATTAGTCCTAGTGATGTCAATATTTGCTTAGAAATAAAGATAAGGTAAAATCAAATAACCGCAAACTTAACTATGTAAATAAAATTGAATGGCGCAAGAGAGTTCCTTTTAATAAATGACATCATTATATCATTGTAATAAATAAATAAAATAAAATAAAAATAAAAATCTTTATTCGTCGAACAACAAAAGGTCCATAAGTGTTAGTACTTTTCAAATAAAGCTTAATATCTACTGTTAGTACCTAATAACTATCAGCGGTCAGTCCACACTATCTGCGATGTCCCTCAAGTTATTGTTGCAGCTGCCGCGCACTCGCCATAAGAGAGAGATAGCTTTTTTACGAAGAATGGCCGGGAAACTGTCGAGCCCTGCGTGCGCGAATATACTTGAGGCGCTACTACTGTAGCGCCTCAAGTATACCGCGGCAGCCCCAGGAATGCCCTGAAAGCATTGTTGTATTTATTTATTTTTTTCATTTATTTAAAATATATAATGATTACATACACACATCATACAAAGTAAATTGCCACTAAAACCTCTCAGAAGTTATCTGGGCAAGTGATCGTTCGCAAGAAAATTATTATTTTTAAGTACAGTACATTAATAGTAGTGTATATTATGTATTCAATTTTAGCATGTATAAAAGTTAATTTATTGTAAGTTTTTAATCTATTATATATTTTTATCATACAACAGTGTTTTCATTCACTAAAGTACGGCTGATTTAAGTAGTATTTTTTGAGCGCATTGAAATATTTGTTGGCAACACACGCAAGGCTATCGCTATACGACCTCTGAGTATAGTTGACCCACAGACTGCTCGTATAAAAAGAAGTAGTAGGCTTTAAAAAGCGTGATCTTAACTGATGTTGAACAACGGGCAAATCTTCTTGTTATTGTACACCAATCCATGCACGTCAGAAAGAAAGAAATAAGTTCTGTGGGCATTCCCATCTGCTGTAACTTTTCCCATAAGATGTTGTATACGACCAGATCAAAAGCTTTCGACAGGTCCAAGAAGCAGGCACAAACAGGAGTTTTTCTTTTTGTGTAATACCCGACAACATTCTTTAAACTCAAAATTGTACTTTCCGTGGATAACTGAGGTCTAAATCCAAATTGTAGTTCGTGAATGTGCATATAACAATCTAACTGAGCGTTTAACGCACTGTCAAGTACCTTGACTATAATTGTTGCTAAAGAAATAGGCCTAAAATTTTAACTACGAGTATTAGCCGAATCTCCTGTCTTGTTTTTGACGGTTGAGGTTGAGGTGAGGCCCCGCGTGCTGCAGATGCTCGATGCTGTGACTATCGTGGCCAGCTGATTTGCTGCCGATATTACTGCCGGCAGACCAGTTCTAGAACTTAGTTTATTCGTTGATTTCAAGAGTTTGCCAAAATCACCCTTACTGTGATGAGTGGCAAGCGCATCCATCCTTATTTGTTCTTGATGATTTTGATACCATTTCAGTCTACTTTTAAAGATTTTACGACTAGTTACCATTTCATTATACAGAGTTCCACTATTGGGTCTGCCATACCAAACCCATATAAGAAACTTCGACCTAGCTTATAACTTATATAACTTTATAACTTCCCTACGCGCGTCACTTACGTGAATATTTCAGCTTCTTAGTCTATCTGGCAAATGAGTTCTCAAGTTATTTCCCTTAATATACTTAAGATACTGTAGCTCCTTTAGATATCAAACAGTCATGCAAATTATCAATAATATGGTACATCTACGACTTTTATCATGACAGATCTTTTTGAACCAGTTTTCACACTCATTTGCAAAGATAACATGTTTTTTTATTGATAATTACAGATATTAAAATAAAAATCAGATTGTTTTTTCATTTTATTTCCCCATTTAATTTTATTAATAACAATTTTATTCAATTTCTCCTTTTTCAAAGTTAAATATAAATTACAATTAAATTACTGATACATTGCCATGCCACCTCGGTAACCACACAGTGATCCAACCATCTCCCACCGCCATGTGCATTACTAACGAAAGTAAGGCTGCGGTAAAATTTGTAACTAACGTACATCAGCACAAATCCATGACTCACTCACTATAATACAACTCACACGAAGATCATTATAATTACCCAGCATAAAAACTGACTCCACAGCACACCCCGTCAATAATTGCATTAAACGCACTAAGACAATCCGTGAATTCCGCCAGGTTTTCACGACTATCGATTGGCATATATAAACTACATACAACTATAGATTTATCGCTAAGCGATATCGATATCTTGATAGCACAAATGCGAGGGTCAAAACACTCGACCACAGTCACGCACGGAAAAACACTAGATCTCCACAGGAGCACTACTCCCCCATAGGGACGTCCCGAGTTAAGACCAGCACCTGTGTCTATAGCCGATATTCCTGTACTACCAAAATCCCCATCCACCGCTTCCGAGATAGGCAGGTTATGGGGAAATAACCAAGTTTCCTGCAGAGCGTCAATATCAGCACTCCGACATAACTTTCTTACTCCGTCTATTGATCTTTTAATTGACTTACAATTGAAAGTTACCATACGGGTACATGTTTCCGTATTATTATTATTTATTAGTGCGTCCTTCATCTTTTTTCATCTTAAAGTCAATAGTCTAAGTCTTAAAGTCAATCAAAGACAACAAAAATTAAAAAATATATCCGAAACTTTATTACGATTGAAAAACGAGACTTAAGCCTAACACAATTAAAGTCCGTAAAGTCAAGCTAATTTGCAGTAATTTAATAGAGAAATGGCGCTCGTAAAACAAGGTTTCTGGTGTCATTTTTATTCCGACGAGTTTTATGGCTCGATGTGGAATTGTTTTGTTTTATTACACTTACTGTTATACATTAACCAGTAAATATTTTTCTTGAGTTCCTACATCATATGGACGATAAATAGAAACATTAAAAATAACATTTTTTAAAAGTATTTTTTCTTATATTAATGCTGATAAATCTGAGATCATTTCGCTAAATGTTGTTGTTTTTTCTCCTTCACAAGTCACGAATTGAACTTCACGAAGACATTTTTCATAATAATGTTCAATATCAGTTTAACGTCGACGAAGGAAGTTATAGCGTTAGATACAATTTACAGGTTTATAAGAGTATGTATTGATAGAAATTTCATAATACCTATCTTATATATTCTATGAGTTACTACAAAAACTAAAAATATTACTCATTTTGAATTTAATTTGAATATGTGTGGTTATTATTATTAGTCTTTTGTTATTAACAAGCCGTTTAACGTAAATAAATATGTTATACTGTTTTTATGTAGATACTCTAGAAATATATATGATTATAACAGTTAATATTTTTTTTTCCATATGGAATAATCTGACATATTTTTGTTTCTAGTCCTGTCATACTTGATGTATTGAAATATTTTTAAACACAATAAGCTCTCTTATTTTACCAAGATTATTAAAGAGCAGAAAATATACATATATTTATATTATGAGTCATCTTAATATATAAAGCAGAAAGATACTCACTCACTGACTCATTCATCGCTTTACAGCCCACACCGTACCACCTAGAAAGCTGAAATTTGGACACAAGACTCCTGGTATATTGAATAGGTGCAATAAGAAAGGATTTTACAAAGGTCCAAACCGTTCCAAAGTTACAGCTAAAAACTGCAAAATTTACCCCCCGCTCCCTCTCTTCTTCCATTGCATTGCAGTAGAAATTGAAATTATTTGGCCAGTCACTATGTTTATTCTCAACACGCTACGATGTGCGAAACAAGAGTGTACCTTTAACCTGATAGGTATGAAACTCTGTAGTTATCAAACTCGAGACTTTTTCTCACTGATAGCGAGTCATGATGGGTTGGAGGATAGAGCTTGTATGTGTGAAGGGTAGTAGGGTCATGGGTTCAATACTCACGAAAGTCAGTTTTTTTTTTTTGTTTTATTTTCGTCGCGAAGCACCGGTAACCTGCTAGTATAATATATATTATATTACATCATATAACAAGTTATCTGGATATGTTATATTAGATTCAGGAATTTACAACTTGACTCTTATGCATTAAACCAATCTTATAATATTAATATTAGATTATAAAATCCGCGGATCATGATGATGCGGTAATGAAGTAGGTACTGTACTGCACACTTCAATTTAGTATCACTGTGAATAAGAGCGCTGAGGATATTAAATAAAAAATAAAGATTACTAATAACAACGTAATGAAATATAATAAAAGATAATATAATATACTAATAGTTTGTAATCTTAGATTTATTTTTTATTCAAATGTTTTAGAAATGCATTAATTCTTCTTTCAACATTTTTAAGTAATGCAAAGGTGATATTTCAATGACATCACTTATATTAATTGAAAAAACATCTAAATAAAATAAAAACCTTAAAAACGCTAGAGATTCATAATAGAATAAGATTCATAATATAACAGGAGTAATATAAGTGATGTCATTGAAATATCACCTTTCCATACAAGGCGACCAGAATCAGGTATCACGTACCTCATACGAGTATGTACCATGAAGCTTTGTTTGATTCCGGTATGTGTGTGTGTGTGTGTGTGTGTCAGAGTTGCTCTGCTTTTGTAAGTTTTGATAGATTTTGCCTTTGGTGTTTATGTGTCATTTTACTATTTTGTTTTCATATTACGAAAATTATTTTATATTCCTGAATTTGCAATACGACATGAATTTAATTTAATTAAATTTATTAAAATATTAGAATAAATTCCATAAATAATGAAACAATATTCTTTGGTTTATGAAAATGAAATAAAGTACATCCAGCCTAGGTCTAACTAATAACAAACTCGGTTGGAAATTCACGGCTATCTATAGAGAATTCACAGTTACTAACGTGTCTTCTATAGAGACTTCCTTGGGGATGGTCTCCGACCGGGGTGAACTGAAACACATTCAGTTCAATCCCGAGAAGACGCAAGTTTGCGCGTTTACCACTAAGAAAACCCCATTCGTCGTATCACCGCTCTTCGAGAGCACTCCCCTCATTGCCTCGCCAAGTATCAGAATACTGGGTCTCGACATTTCGAGCGACTGTCAGTTTCGTGGTCATCTGGAGAGCAAGGTCAAGTTGGCCTCGAAGAAATTGGGAGTGATCAATAGAGCGAGGCAGTACTTCAAACCTGGCCAAAGACTTGCCCTCTATAAGGCGCAGGTCCCGCCACACATGGAGTACTGTTCTCATCTCTGGTCCGGATCACCCCAATATCAGCTTCTACCATTTGACCGCGTATAACGGAGAGCCGTTCGTATTGTCGGGGACCCGGTGCTTTGCGAACGGCTGGACTTTTTGGCATTGCGTAGAGATGTGGCTTCTTTGTGCGTCTTCTACCGCATTTATAACGGGGAGTGTTCCGAAGAACTATTGATTGACTAAGATGCCTGCCGCCGGATTTCATCACCGCACAGCGCGCCATCGCCTCCAATACCATCCTTACCACCTGGAAGCGTGGCGATCCTCCACTGTGCGGTTCTCAAGGACATTTTTTCCACGTTCCACTCGCTTGTGGAACGAACTTCCTTCGGCTGTATTTCCAGATCGGTACGACATGGGTACCTTCAAAAAAGGCGTATATTCGTACCTACAAGGCCGGCAACACTCTTGTAAATCCTCGGATGTTGCAAGAGTTCATGGGCGGCGGTGATCATGTCCATCTGTGACCCGCCAGCTGGTTTGCCCTCCTCTTACTTATAAAAAAAAAAACCACTAGACCAACAGTGTTCCGATTGTTCAATAGAGTATTTTACCAAATTTTACAATATTATCATTATAAATATGCAACAAAATATACAATACAGAATTCCAGATAAAGATAAATCGAACGCCGATAAATCTTGAAATGTACAAGATGTCTATACTCTAGGGTTTTCAGCGGAATCTGTCAAACTGATATTTATCTCCTGACTTTTTAATAATAACTTTTTAATTTCTCTCGTCGTTTAAGCAACTTAAATACAATATTATTTTTGGTCATTAGGATACATGTATGCAATGAATACATTACGTTATCATATATAGATATTATAAACAAAATCATAATTGAATCAAACCGGCATAACTGTAAATGTTTTTTAGTTATTAATTCAAAAGGTTGATCACGAATAACTATAATTAAACCCGATAATTAATTTAAATGAACATCTCATATAAATTCTTTGACTTTGTATACTTTTAGAGCTTGTAGGTCGAGATAGTATTTGCTTGGAGCTTGTTTTAGAAATATATTTCATCGAAACGTAAATAAATCAAAAGCTTTATTTATTTCCACTACAATAACTAAATGAATCATAGTCAATTTAATGAACACAGTATATCAGTATTGTATTGTATTGCATCAGGCTTGATTACGTGAAGGTCCTTTAATATCGCATTAAAGAATCTTGACGTGATCAAAGCAGGGTGTATTTATATAACGTGGCTGTAAATAACAGCGCCAATGTTTATCTTAACGACCATCTTCACGTGACGCGATCATTGTATTCACTATAATATATGACGTCACTTTGATAGGCGCAAATGACGTCATTACTGGGTGCTAATATAATGGGGAAATGGCTTTCATCTTCAATGTAGCGTCATGACCGCGTGACACATGGATTCATGATAAGTAGTAACGTAATTTTCGTGTGTCATGTTATGTTTATGGGTGGCAGTTAGTACGAAGGTCTGCCTCTCATCAACTTATTAATCAATAGAAAGAGAGAGTGTTATTTATTCTTTTGTAAGACGTGCTATGCCTGTAGCTCCAACCATTTAAACTAATTGAATATGTTTTCACAAACAACTTTACTTTTTTTTTTAATTGTCACACAAAGTCAACCAGGAGAAACCACAACTTTATAGCTTTATTAAATATAAACCGATAGTTAATATTATTAGAAACCAAATAGGGTTTAGGACGGTTATGTTCTGACATAAATAATTTTTCAATCAATATTTAAATTTTTGTCTTGTAATTCGACCAAATTTTACTATAAATATAAAATAATATAGAAAAAAAATATAGCTTCAGAATCAGATCGAGTTCCAATCATTACAATTGGTTGATGTTAGTATTGAACAAAGAATCGTTGTCAAACTAAACTCCAAAAGGAGAGGTGGAACTTTCACTTAACCCGATGTTTGAAAAGAATTTTTACTAAAAAAATTATGTTATATCTACTACATATTTTAAAACAAACATTATTGTTGTAAATTTTACTTGCGACAAACCTGAAAACTGACGAAATACTTTTGCTAACATGTTTTTTATTCAAATCTTCAATAATTTTTTACTTAAAACAAACGGTTTTAGTTAAAAATATTTTATTCAACTAAAGTAAGTCTCTTGTCAGTCGAGCGTTGAAATGTATATATATCTAAATAATAAAATTGTGTTAGTTGATATCATCTTTAACCGGGAAAAGAGAGTGTAAAACTAAATACAATAATAATAGCCGCTATCTATCAAAAATATCAAGTTATTATATGATATTTTGGTCGGGCTGTTTGATTAATTATAATAGTAAAAGTAATAATTTATATATATATATATAATTCAAAGTGAATGTGGTTATTTCTCCTTACTTAACTTGAAACACTGAATATGAAGTGTTGAAACTCAAACTACTCGAGAACTTTAACCTAAACCACGTTGTCAGTAAACGTTGCATTTGTCGGCTACGAGGGTCAAACTGAAAGTTCTTAGAAAATCAAAAACTAAGCATTCTAGCAAATTATTAGTTTTATTGTAACTTTTCGAAATAGCGTCCATTTACATCAATACATCGCTGCATTCGATGGAACCATTGAGAAAAGCACCTTGCCCACTCGGCCTTAGGGGTCTCTTCGACGGCGTTTTGAAACGCAGCCACTGCTTCTTCGGCGTCTATAAAACGTTTTCCTCGAAATTTTTCTTTTATTTTCGGAAATAAATAAAAATCGCAGGGTGCGAGGTTGGGGCTATACGGCGGGTGACCCAGTAATTCTACGTCTGAGGTCACCAAATAGTCGATCGTTTGCCTGGCGGTGTGCGACGAGGCATTGTCGTGATGAAGGAGGATCCTGCTGCGAGGTCGTTTCTCTCGAACTTTATCCAAGACAAGTGGCAAACAATTGTTAGTATACCACTCTGCATTAACCGTTTTCTGATCCTCTAAGACTACTGTCGCGTAATGACCTGTCTTTCCGAAGAACGAGGCCACCATCTTTTTTCCAACACTTCGACCTCGCTTCACTTTAGTTGGCAACTCTTCGGAAGGAAACACCCACTGAGCAGACTGTCTTTTGGTTTCCGGATCATAACAGTAAATCCAGCTTTCGTCACCCGTTAGTGTGTCGAACACAGCATTTGAGTCACCTCCGTAAAATTTTTGGATCATTTCTCGGCACCAATCAACACGGCGGAGTTTTTGAGCCTCGGTCAAATTATGCGGTATCCAGCAGGCACAAAGCTTCCTGACCGCTAAATGTTCATGGAGGATTTTGTGCACTTGACTCATACCTATGCCTAGACATGTCCAAATCTGCTGATAGGTCACTCTTTTGTCAGTCTCTATCATACGCCGCACAACACTGATGTTATCTTCAGTCGTCGCTGTAGAAGGCCGTCCCTCACGCAAATCATCGGTGAGATTAGTTCGACCACGTTTGAATTCATTAAACCAGTTGTAAACTGTGGCACGAGATGGGGCTTCATCGTGAAAAGCCAATCGAAGTCTATCATAACTTTCTTGTTGACTTAAATGACATCGAAAGTCATAAAAAATCATTGCACGAAATTTTTCTCGGCTTAAATTCATTCTGACGTGCACAGACAATTTTCAATTTGCCGCCAAATCGTAAAACAAATGACAAATGAATGAAATGTACACTCAATAATATTGGTAAAGAGTTCTATTTTCAAAATTTAAACTATTTTTTTTAATCTAATGCTTTTAAGTGGCCAGTTCTAAAAACTTTCAGTTTGGCCCTCGTATTAAAACACAACAATCCTCACAAGTAGCTATATTGTGAGCACACCAACCATTTGGGTATTGATAGTTTTCGAAGTGGTTATATAAAACTTTGGGTACAAAATTCTGTTACATAAAATAAGTTTTAAGTATTTAGTTTAGTGTTTCATACAAACACAGATAGAGTCCCAACCTTTATTTCCTTCAAAGTCACTATCTTTCATTCTTCCTAGTTTATTTTAAATCTCATCTAACATACACAAAGTCACTGAAGTGGCCGGATGTCTGCGGCCATTTTGGCCTTTACTTATCCACTTTCTGGGTTGCTTGTTTCTATATGATCAAATCTTATCTTTTGCCCTCCTTGTTTCTCATTACCACAATCTACTGATTTCCCAGTTTTCACTTTCCCTAAATTATATTGATACTAAAAGCGAGGAGCATACACGAGTATATACGTATATATCAATTATAAATAGAGTTGCAACATTCTTAAGATTATTATTTTTATGTTTTATTTATATATAGAAAAATCTATCGTATTAAATGCTCTGAGTATAATTTTTATACTCCGTATGATTTATTATTTGTCTCCACGGTTTATTACATATTACAGATTAGGTGCAGGCAAAATAAAGAATAAGCCGTAAAAAAGAGAGGCGTCTTTCAAAACAGCTCATAGAGTAAAATGACTTTCAAAACAGTCATGAATAACTTTGATTTAAGGGAAAACTAAAATATTCATATGATTTACGATGTTCAAGTACAAGTTCGAATAGGAAGGGCTTTATAAGGGCTAAAGTTTTGTAATTATATTTTAATTTCAAACACAAATCCCTATTTTTAATCAATAAAATACTATTAATACTTACTTACTTACTTACTTATCGTCACGCCATTTCCCTTGCGGGGTAGCCAGAGGCGACGGAGTGCCAAACGCTACGGTCCCTGCATAACTCTTTCGCCTCGACCACAGACATTAACCTCTTCATACATGCCCTCCGGGGGGTTCTCATGCTTTTTACGTGACCTTCCTCCAGTATCATAGATGCTGTGTTTTCGAAGGTCACTCGAGGCTTCCCCCTGTCTCTCTTACCGCTCACTTTACCTTTATAAATCTTTTTTAACATTCTTTCATCACTCATTCATTCGACGTGCCCAAACCACCTGAGCACGTTCTTCTTCATTCTTACCGAAACATCTTCGCTAGTACCTGCCATTCTGTGGATCTCTTCATTACGGATTCGGTCAGCTAAACTGACTCCGCATATTCGACGAAGAGATCGCATCTCCACAGCATTCATCTTTCTTACATTCTTCTTCTGTATTACCCCAATTTGGCTGCCGTATAACAGCGTCGGTAGCAAAACTGCATTGTGTACAGCCAAACGTGCAGCTATGCTGACGTTTCGCCGTCTCAACTATGCAGCCAAAGCACCGTTGACTCTGTTACCGGCAGCAATACGCCTTTCCACATCCATTTCGTATCTTCCGTCTCTACTAAACATACTTCCCAAATATACCGCTTCATTCACTTGTTCTATTATCTTACCATTCACGTTGATCTTACATTCTGTTCTTTCTTCATTTCTTTCAAATATCAGAACCTTCGTCTTATCTGCATTCAGGTTTAGACCATTATTTTCACACCCATCTTTCAGAGTGGTGACCAATGCCTGCAAATCGCATTCTGATGATGCAATGAGCACTGCATCATCTGCATAAAGAAAGCAATTGACCTTAAGGTCACCAACTTTCACTCCCATGTTACTGTCTTTCACGCCTTGGAGACAACTATCCAAATACAAGTGGAACAATCAAGCTGACATAGCGCAATCTTGCTTAACACCCGATTGGATGTCAAAACAGGGCGACATGTCAGCTCCTACTCGCACACAGGCTGAGTGATCTCTATAAAGAGACTTTACAGTCTGGGTCCGCTCACATTATATCGGGGCAGTATCTCCCATAATTTCTTCCTCACAACCCTGTCAAACGCCTTTTCCAAATCCACAAAAGTACAGAAAACCTTTTGGTTTAGAGCCAAAAACTTTTCCGTGATCATGCGGAGGGAAAAGACCTGATCTATACATCCTCTTCCAGGTCTAAAACCTCCTTGGGCCTCCCACAACAGCCTTTCAGATCTCTCTTGCATTCTTCTCGCTAATATTTTAGCATAAACTTTACTGCCCAAGCTGATCAAACTGATAGCCCTATAGCTTGCACAGTCTATCTGTGAACCTTTGCTTTTATACAAAGGTACGATGATTGCACCTCGCCAATCGCCTGGGACTTCCCCTGATTTCCAGCATAAACCAGAATAAGTCCCAGACGCGTGGCCCACCATATTTGGTCATCTCGGCAGTAATTTCATCTGCTCCCGCAGCCTTACCACATCACAGACTTCGAATCGCGCTCTCCACTTCTTCCAAACTGATTTCACCATCGGCTACATCTGGACTCAGCATTTCGCTGGTACTCAAGGCCGAGGCGTCCTCACATTCATACACCTCCTTGTAGAATTCCGCCCACCGCTGCAAAACGTGTGCTGGCTCTGTTAAATCTTCACTACTCTTCGAAAGCACCCCTTTCATTCTACAGGTTACTGAACAAGCCCGGGAATCACTAACTTCTCGCCAAAAAAGTTTTATGTTTTCTCGGAAGTTGTTCGTCAACCTGTCATCCCTTTCTCTCCCAGAATTTTCACGCTTCATCTTTATAAGTGCTTTCGTTTTATGCTTTTGCAACTTGTACTCTCTTTTTCTTATTTCTCTCATACTTTTATCCTTACCCGAGGTTTTATAATCCAACCATGCTTTCTTCTTTAACTCTACAGCGTCTTTCACTTCATCATCCCACCATTCATCGCACTTTTTACTAAAACCTCTTTTCCTTTTACCACATACCTCTGTCGCTACTTTCACCATACCATTCCTAAGGTTCTGCCAGCATACTTCAACACTTTCATTTACAGAATCACAGCTTTCAAGCTTCTTGGAAACCCTTTCTTGATATTCCTCTCTGATCGGTGGATCTTGAAGCTTCCAGCTTCTTATGCGATAATACGACTCCAAGCCAGGACACGTTGTGCGGCTGCGCCAACCTGCAAATAGATCTCTTATTCTAGCAACGACTAGATAATGGTCCGTTCATCAGATCAGCACCCCTAAACACTCGCGTGTCCATAACTTGGCTTCGAATACGCTGATCCATTAGGAATAAAACAATCATAATTGTTTCTTCCGCTCGCTCCCATGTGTACATATGAATTTGGTTGTGATCAAACATCGTGTTTGCCACAAACAAATTTTTCTCCTTACAAAATTCCAAAATAAGCTTTCCAGACTTATTTACTCTCTTATCACCGTACTTGCCTAGCACGCTTTCGTAACCACTTCGCGCGGTTCCAACCCATCCTTTCATATATCCACAAACTATCAACTTTTCATTATCTCTGACACTACTTAGAACATCCCTGACACTCTCCCAAAACTCTTCGAGCTCGCTCACTGGAGCTGAGGATACTGGCGCGTAAACGGCCAACAAGAATACTCTCGTTATCCCCAGCTAACAGCGAACCCAAAGAAGCCTCGGGTTGATGGCCTTGCATTCTACCATTGCATTAACCATTCGAGAAGACAACAACACGCCTACACCTTGGCAACCTCGCTCACCCTCTGAAACCCCAGCCCAGAAACCGACCCGGTTGCCAGGCAAATCGGTCGTTTCATTGCCTTTTCGCTTAGTCTCAGTCACACAAATAACATCCAGATCCTTGTCATCCATCACATCTAATAATTCATTCATCTTCTGTTCCATTCCTCGTCTTACATTCCACGTAGCTATCTGTAGCTCCGTCCTCCACCTCCCGCCGTTCGGAACATGGCGTGTTGGTTAGCGGTCCCCAACGGCGCAAATGTTGCAAACGCCCTTAATATGTTCATATACTAAAAGACGCTTGTTGTCATACCGTTGGCATAAAAGATTCCATGCGATTGAATTATTATTTGAAGACACGGTAGAATATATGACAGAACTAGCCGATCCTTCCAAGTACGATTTTAAATAATGGAATTTGTTTATATCTTCTATAGAATCATTTATATGAATAAGTGATATGTAAGTATCCCTAAAGCCACTGGTTTGACTCACCATTAAAAGGTGGTATTTGTAATGGGGGCAATTTCATTAGGCTATTACGATCCTTATTTGAAGCATTAGATGCCCTATCTACTTTGTCCTTGTTTTCAAAATACAACACCATATAAATTAATGTTATTATGAAAAAAATACGAAATATACTATGAATTACAATAATTTGGATAATATATATATATATATATATATTTTAAATGAGGGTTGACTTAAAAAGATTATCGTCCACCGTTTTCACACAAATAATAAAAGGTATTAATTTATAAAGGATTAAAGGCACACTTCCCTCGGATTGATGGTTGCAGCAGGTTGCTGGCGATGTCCTGGAGGGCGAGTATTCTTGGCTTCGTATTTCGACCGGTATCACGATAGGTGGATTGTTCGATAAAGATCACGTCGGGGTCAACAAATGATCGCGCTAATGTCGAATGACGAAGAAATGAGACCCAAAACTCTTGAATAATCGATTTATTTTACGATTTTACAATAAATTATAAATTAAAAATATTGTAACGAAAGTTGATGTTATTAGGTCCGAGTCTCAAAGCGCAATGAACAAATGACGTATGGCCGCTGCTTGTGTGTACCGTTGCCTATATAATTTGACAGGTGTTGTACTCGTATCATTCGGCTTGAACAGAATGTTTACTTTAATATTATCTTAAATAACTGAAATAAAGAAGGGGAAAGATAAAGATATAAATAAAGAAAAATGCATGTGTTGTAAAAGAAGACCTATGTCTTTTATAGTTACTTGTATGTACAAGAGTTATCTATCGTTTTGCATTTTTTATAAGCTCCTATTTATATTTTAGGGATTTTATATGTCACTCATCTTTTTAAATCAAACAATATTAATAATGATATCATATAAACATCAACAATGAGACAGAACACTTTAAACCATTCCTGTTGATTTGTCTTAGTCACACACACACACACCGACACGGAAATTAGTTTACTTGAAAATGGTTCAAAGCAAATAATTATTGAGCAATATAATTTAAAAGTTTAATTAAATTTCTTCGATTACGTTTTCGTATCGCTTTCGTGTCCTTGTTTTAATTAGTTTAGTACCAAAATTTGTTTAAAAATATAAAAGTCAATTGGAGATCTTCAAATTAGCAACAGAATATTAAACACAATAATGAACTTTATTAATATTTACGAAAATTCTTGTTTAGTTTTTAATACAATGACTTGTAGAAATTATTAAACACTTTAGCACTTTGTATATCTTTACCGAAGATGTTATTAAAATTAAGCTGTTAATGCATATTAATTTCTAATATTATTCACCTCTAGTGAGAGTCTGTCACTTCTGTGAAGAGGTTGAGAACTGAGGCAACGTTAATAACGAAAATTGTATCACAAAATAGATCTGTCAGATGGTTTACATATACATATATTGTTTTAATGACGTCGCTTAAATCATATAATTAATACTTTGTACTCATTAATTAGTTAACAACTGTATTGATAATGTCATATGAAAGCTAAAGTATAACATAGGATCACTTATTTACTTTTCAACTCTTTTACAGCAAAAAGTAACTGCTTTGTTGTAACTTTGAGGAACAATGACGGCTATTTCTCAAGACTGGTGATATTAGTTCCTTACGTATGAAATTGGCGTTTCGTCGTATTGGCCTCTTAAATCACAAATTTCTCCTTACTGTTCAGGAATTCCAAATTCTAATTTATACAGCTATTTGCACATGTATTTGTGTTTTGTTAGCCGTCATATATTTACTTAATATTAATTTATTAATACATAATTAATAAAATAACAATATTAACTCCGATGTGACAGTCCAAACCGCCTTCAAAGATTATATTGATTCCCGTTCGAATGGTTTTTATTTAGTAAAGGGATCAAAGAACTACCTATGATATTGCAAAACAGCATAGATAACAATAGTTCATACTTTGATTAAATAAATCAACAAACTGTAATAAATGTATTAAAAAATATAAATCGGGCTATCCATCCATCCATGCATCAATCCATTTGAGGTCGACAAATACTTGATTTCTTGTGTTCTCTCTATTTTACGTAATATGATATACGAGTAACATCGTTGAATCATATCGACTACGATTTTACAACAAAAGTTGTTATTAATTTACAAGACAACCTTATATTTTCAACTTTTTTTAAGGAGAGTCGGGAAGCTCTAAGCAAACTTTACTAGTCGCGCTTTAAGATGCAACGTCGAAGCCCATTGCAACAACACTGCATTTTTATAAGACCTATATTTAGAACTCAGGACAGTAATAACGGTTAATGAAAATGTGAATTGACTGGAACATGTACAACTAATTTATTTTCGTACTTCGTATTTTTCCATCTTTGACAACAAAAAGACAAACAAAGAAATATTTTGGACAAGACACGGAAAGGAGACTGTAGGAGACACCATATGGTGTACTAAGGCTTACCTGACGTCACCGGCGATTAGATTATAGACTACACTGTTAAGTAGGACAGAAAAGGATATGTATCAATAGACCTTGTAAAATACAATATCAAAATGTTATATTATATATATTTTTAACATACTTCTTCTAGAAAAAAAGTTCCTTTAAATAAAAATGTTATTGCATTTTCATATTCAAATTTATGAATAAATCATGCTTTTCATCTATTATTCTAATCACGCTTATACAATAAAAGGCATAATATTTATTATTAAACGCCGACGAACAACTTGAGTCATCTATTAAGTAGACGCTCAAAATGCAAATTCGCTACATTGACGTCGTTCAACAAAGCGAAGCCAACCACAACGACCGACCCGATTTCTTTATATCTGTACATAGTTTTTCGTTCTTTGTTCTTATTAATAACGAGAATAATAGTTAAATGGAGTTTTTTAATGTATTAGCCCTTTTAAAACACGATTTATTAATTAATAGGTATTAGTCATTTCAATCGCACGGTGGTCCCCAATAATAATAATTCTCTTATCCTTAAGAACTCTGGCAGACCACTGACTGACAGACAGCCGGCAATGGAGAAATCTAAAATATCTAACTACTGTATACGAAAAGGAAATTTCTTAGTACCTTATTTTTCTTCTAACATGTTAGGATAAAATTCTTAGATATATACATTACAACTTACCTCTGTGAAATCATAATATATTTGTATATCGGACCCCCGGGCCTTGAGTTATAAACTAACAAATGTAAACCATTACAACATGTCTTGGAGTGATCGGTGAGAACATCACCGTCATAAATACAGATATAAACAAACATAAATAAAACAGAAAAGTCTGCGAAGTTTAATAACAATCTAAATTAATTAATTAACAGATACATAAATATCGTCTTCACTTACTTGTGCTGGTTTAAGGGATCTTTATGTGTTCTACTCGTATACCAACTTAAAGTTTTAGACTGTAGCGGTCCCTATTAATATTGATCGGTCCCTGATGATGTTTTTATTTCTTCGAAATGTTTTTATTCTTATCATTATTGCTACAATATTACTGATGCATCTTGGTATCTAAAGAGCCAAATTAAATATATATTAGTATTTTCTTAAGTACAATTATATTTATTTTTTTTAATGCAAAAAGAGATTTGATTATAATTTAGAGAAATAAAATTGCAAAAAAACTTTGCTCTCATTTGGATGGGGAAAAAATTGGATTAGTATAAAATAAAATAACATAACCATTGTGCGATATTAAAACAACAAATTGTTTCAGTTGATGTCGGCTCAGTCGTGAACATTCATGAACTCGTTGAATACTAAGTTATCTCATTAAGTACGGAGAGGCTTATAACATAAACAGGATCTCGTATAAAGTGATATACATGTATTACTTGTTACGTAAGTGCGTATACTTAAACACGATGGCTTATAACCTATTGTGGAGCTACTAATTTATTCAAAATAAAGAACATATTTAATCTTATACATATTTATTCTTATACATAAAATAACAGTTTATTCGACTTCATTACAAAACTCTAACTCACGTGCATTGTAATTAAATTGAAGTACTTTATGATATCGGTCTCTTCGTTTATATCTATTGACAAGAAAATCAAAAACACGTATTTCTTAGACAAAAAAGAAATGATATGGTTCTATATATTAGTATATTACTTACAAGATCTTGCCTGACTTTAAATATATATTTTTTAACCATATACTGTATTTATTTTACAAAATTCTAATTCAATAAGTATTTACCAAAGATACCGGCGGAGTGCCGATCAAATTGACCCGTCCGTACAAAACGTGATCGTCAATTTATATTCTATGAAGTACTGGTACAATGGTAAGTGGACATATTGAATAAATACTCGTGTTCCGAGATATCTTTCTTTTTATTATATTCCTTTTATTGGTTGGATAATTTTATTCATCTGTATCTCGTATTTGAAATGTAATAAGAAGCCACATGCGTTCCAATAAACTGCACAGTGGATTGTTTTGATCAAATCCAATCTTCATGTATCCACTTCAATGAGACAGAGACACTTTACAAAGCATGTATTTCTGAGAGTCCAGCGACACATTTGTAATTCCTCTGGTGCTGATCTGTATGCGCGGTTGTCATCTGATAATATTAGAAAAATAGCAATTTTATATAATAGCGAAAAATAGTTAGTTATAAATTGTGTTATTGTTATAATCAGATTACTTGATAAATCATAATATATAACAATCAAAATAAAGTTAAATGACTTTTTCTAAAACATAAATTACGATCAAATAGTAAATACAACTTTCGGAAAAAGGTACAATTGTTAAAATACTAGGTATGATAGAAATAACAAACATTCTTGATATTTTACGATAAAAGTTTTAAATGAGTTACATCTAGGACTAACATATTAATGTAACTTAAAAAAAAGAGTTCTTATGAAAAAAGCAACGATAAATATAAAACAGAGGTTTTTGCAATCAGTAGAGTTAATAGAAGCAGTGCTGCATCAACATCACTCTTCCAACTGACATACCATACCTCACATATTGAATAGTACCAGAACTTCTTCATTTTTCATTATTATTTTCAAATATATTGTGTTCACCGAATTTAATGAAAACTCCTTGATACTCTTTTTTTAATATTTTAAAAAGCCTCAACTTTCCTTTCTACACAAATACGGAATTGTAATTACAACCTGTGATCGCATGGAATCCTGGCAAGTTTTTTCACAAAAGATTCTCCTTATTATACGTCTGTCCTTGTGAGGACTACATATCTTAATATCGCGTCAGACCTATCTCACTCGCTCCCACCAATACGTGTATTGCTTCGCGCTTGCTCATACAGTTACCCTAGGTGCTAGTCTAGCGAGGGGTTGGAACTATTAAAACTGTATGGCTAATGAGAAAAGTACCCTAGAATTATTATTGAAGTATTGTATAAAAGTCTGCTTTTATATTGTAACGTTAATAGAATACACTTTCTTGAACAAACAGAGTGTCGGGCAAGCCTCTGGCATGACGTCGAGTGTCATGCAATTAAAGAAATATACAAAAAATACTCTTGATTATTTGTTGAATTTAGATCAGTATTTTACAAACCCATAGTACCGTTTATAAGTCAAAGTCACGATAAACCGAACTTCATGACGGTCCTTCGTTTTTACCCCCGTTGGGACTATGCGCTGACAAACTATTAGCTTTTTATTCACAGACTCTTATACTATTACACTACGTAAATATGTTTAACATTATCTCTATGGCACTTAAAAAAAATACTAATTGTATTTCATTGTATTTAACAATTCTAAAAATGTTCTAAGTGATCTTTGCTATTGCATAACGGAACGAGAGATCCAGAATATATATTAGGCAGAAGGAATTATGATTTATTCTAAGCACTTCTTTGTACCAGATGCTGAGATTGTGACTTAAGTTTTATAACAACAGACAAATTACATTCAAGTGTAGGATCTAGTTAATTTAAAAAACACTCCTTATCCCAAAAAAAATATATATATAAGTATATATTGTTAAATTTGATTCGATTGACAACACTCCAGATATATCGACTTTATCCCAGATCACAAAATAATAATAATAGATATCCATTACACAATTAATGGTAACTAATATGTAATTTAAAACATTATTTTCCTATTATAACAACTAATAAAACGAAAACTGCAATATTATAGAGTTTTAAGTTGGGAATATCCTATTAATTTATTTAAAGTCTTATCGCTTATTTAATATTTTTCCCGGAGAACAAACAAGATATCTTTAATCTGCTCATGTACATGTATTTATATCCGCGATAATAATTCGATTTCAAATACTATTATATATAAATTTGTATTATTATAATACCTAATTCTAAATTCGTTTACATTTATCTGATTCAAACAAATATAACAAAGGAGATGAAAGTCTATTGATAACATTTTGTTCTTAACGAAGAGCGCAAACGAACAAATTCCTATGAATATTTGACAAACCTCAACAAGTTCCTGAGAAGCGTATTCAAAGACGTCAATATTCTTAAGCTGCTCATACTTTACTTCTTAGAAAATAATATGTCTGGAATAACAGGAAAAATGAGCTCTACTTTAGAAGAATACACGATGTAATCAAAGTAATAAATATGGAAGTGTTATATCTACATGTACATTCAACAAATTAATCAAATACTTTTAATCATTTGCTTTTACAATAAATAGAGAATACCTATCACGTATCTGAGAATATTTTCTTATTAAAGTCGATAATTATAAACAGTGACTCGAAAATAAAAATACAAGTTTTAAGCATTTAGATATTTTTAAATTCAATTTTGTAGGTTTTACAAAGTGTATCGATAACATTATTGTAGTTAGATATATATAGATGGGACTATTATCCAGCGTCATCTAATTAAGGAGTTATTCGAGTTTAACGACCTCCCTCAAATGTGTACCTGACTTTTTAGCTAATGGGCTTAATGGGCTTGAACAGCAACATACCATTTATTAAGTAGGTTTATCGATATTGTTACTTATTATTATTTCTTGACGATTATTAAAAGTGGGTCGAATAAGTTGGTTTTTATAAATTCACACTGGTGACTAACTTTTTTTAAAAGTGAACAATTTATAATAAATATTTTCCCAGGATTTTTTAAAGAAATTAGAGATTTCCTAGACATTAACAATAGTACAATTATCCTCTCAAACAGTTCCATAGTAGAAAAAGATTGTGAAAGAAAAATTAAGAGTTCCTAAATTCTGAACGGAAATTCAATTTCCCACTAAACGTTCATGTGCTAACCCGCGCTAGTAAAGCGCTCTAAGCAGTTTATGGTTAAATGGTTTTGGATTTGTAACTGGATCATGCAATAACCAATATAACTCATCCCGACTATTTATTTAATTTAACATTTTGTTGTTTTTTAATATATTTTATAAATAACAAATGTCTAAAATGTATATTATAACACAAAATATTTAATTATTCACCGTCCTTATCAGTTTTCAATTAAATCAAGTTGAAATAAATATCCAAATATATCTTAATATATCACAAAGACACTCACTCACTGACACATTCATCGCTCTACAGCCCAAACCGTAATAACTAGAAAGCTGAAATTTGGACACAAGACTCCTGACATATTGAATAGGTGCAATAAGAAAGAATTTTGCAAAGTCCAAACCGCTCCAAAGTTACAGCTAAAAACTGCAAAAAATGTAACGCGCCTGTTTGATACCTCCTAGGTGGTGTGAAAATTCAAACAAAATGTTTGATCACTTTCGCCGTCGTCGCGAAGCACGGGTATAATATATAAAATACAAAGACACTCACTGACTGACTCACTGACACATTCATCGCTCTACAGCCCAAACCGTAATACCTAGAAAGCTGAAATTTGGACACAAGACTCCTGACATATTGAATAGGTGCAATAAGAAAGAATTTTGCAAAGTCCAAACCGCTCCAAAGTTACAGCTACAAAACTGCAAAGTTTACCCCCCGCTCCCTCTCTTCTCCCATTGCATTGCAGTAGAAATTAAAATTAATTGGGTCACTATGTTTATTCTCAACACGCTACGATGTGAGAAACAAGAGTGTACCTATAACCCGATAGGAATGAAACGAATGGATAGCGAATCATGATGGGTTGGAGGATAGAGCGTGTATGTGTGAAGGGTAGGGTCATGGGTTCAATACTCACGAAAGTCAGTTTTTTTTTTGTTTATTCCCGTCGCGAATCACGGGTAACCTGCTAGTGACTTATGTGTGAACTTTTGCTATATTATGCGAACTGTTACCAAAAACGACATATTTCTTAGTTTATATTATTTTGAGGTGGTGCTGGACTTTCTTATGTTCACTGCATTTTACCCTGAAAATATAATCGACACAAAATCTTATACAACACAACACAACACAACAACATACATTACCTATACGTAGGAATTTCTATTGGCTGATAAAAAATTTTATTTTAAACCAAACATGTAACTGAAACTTCTACTCATTATAATTTAATACACGAAAAATATAATTGAAATCTTCTTACTTTGTATATAAAATATTGTAATTTTGTTGTCTCTCCTACTCATCCTTCCTAAACTATTCCCCTCTTATTAGATGAGTTGTTATTTACCTTCTCAACAAGTTTATAATTTTACAAAGGATTCCCCAACTTCATACGTAATTTGATGAATTATATATATTTACTTACCTGTTTATCGCATATGTACGTTGTTTATATTTCTACTGACTATTAAAAAATAAAACCCTAATAACATTCATCACTTCTCCCATGGAGGGTTCACGGCAGACGGTCGCGGGAAAGGAGGGCTGCAGGTACCAATAATTTTTGGCAAATCGTTTGCAATTTATCATAAGAATCTCATCAAGATTCTCATATTGCGCCGATCCCAAATTATTTAGTAAAGGGCAGTTCGATGATAGCTTTTTGAAATCTTCATCACGTACCATTCTATAAAAATAAGTCTAAAGTAACAAAATACCTATCTGCATACAAAACTATGTAAATATATATCACAAGTTACATTTTCTACAACCAAACGTAGTAAACATTTAATAAATAAATAAATAAATAAATAAATATTAAATAGGAAGAGTAGCAGCAGGAGTTGCGATATAAACGAGTTCTTAAGTAATTTAAACAGTCTATCTGTGAACCTTTGCCTTTATACAAATTCAAATTCAAATTCAAAATATCTTTATTCAAGTAAGCATTTACACGCACTTTTGAATCGTCAATTACTACAATACAAAAAAGGTTAGTGTAGTCAGTCCGTAAGTAAGCTACCACCGGCTCGGAATGCTGCTCTGTTGAGAAGAGCCGGCCAGAAACTCAACAGTTGCTCTTTTCAAAAGAAATATAACAATAGGTGATGTACATTATAATATAAATCCTGCAAATGATTCAACAACTTAAGTTCCACATATTTCGATCCACTAAAAACTCTTGAACGTTATAATAAGCTTTATTTAACAATAAACTTTTGATTTTAGATTTAAAGGTACGGTGACTGCACCTGGCCAATCGTCTGAGACCCCCGATTTCCAGCATAGATTGCACAAAAACCAGAACAAGTCCAAGACGCGTGGCCCACCATATTTGATCATATCGGCAGTAACTTCATCTGCTCCCGCAGCCTTACCACATTTCAGACTTCGAATCGCATTCGCTACTTCTTCCAAACTGATTTCACCATCGGCTACATCTGGACATTTCGCTGGTAGTCAAGACCGAGACTTCCTCACGTTCATACGTCTCCTTGTAGAATTCCGCCCACCGCTGTAAAACTAGTGCTTGCTCTGTTAAAATTTCACCGCTCTTCGAAAGCACCCATTTCATTCTACAGGTTACCGAACAACCCCGGGAATCACTAACTACTCGCCAGAAAAGTTTCGTGTTTTCCCGGAAGTTGTTCGTCAAACTTTCATCCCTTTCTCTCTCAGAATTTTCACGCTTCATCTTTATAAGTGCTTTCGTTATATACTTTTGCAGCTTGTAAGCTCTTTTTCTTATCTCTTTCATACTTTTATCTTTACCCGAGGCTTTATAATCCAGCCATGATTTCCTCTTTAACTCTACAGCGTCTTTCACTTGATCGTCCCACCATTCATCGCGCTTTTTACTACAACCTCTTTTCGTTTACCACATACTTCTGTCGCTACTTTCACCATACCTTTTCTCAGGTTCTGCCTGCATACTTCAACACATTGTATCCCTTATATAGATAGTTTATAAAAAATGTCCGTCGATCCATAAACGTCTATTGAATATATTCGGTAAAATCTGGTCAAGAGGACAAACACCGGTAACATTCGGAAATGCTCTTTTTTTCCTTATTCCTAAAAGCGACTATGTCTCAGATCCTAGGGACACTAGACCGTTAGCTCTAACAAATACAATATCAAAAATATTTCTTCCTTTTTTACAAACAAAAATGACGCAAGTTATTATCAATAATAAATATTTTGGGCCTAATCACCAGAAAGGGTTTTTGCTTGGCATTTTTGGATGCCTGGAACATAACACATTAATATCGGAAAGCCTTAAAAATGACAAAACTAGTAAAAGACAAATAACGGTATGTTGGACAGACTTAGAGAACGCTTTCGAATCGGTACAACATGAACTGATGACGTTCGCGCTAAGGTGGTATAACTTTCCAACGTTAGTTAGTGACATGATTGCAACATATTATTCAAAATTTAAATTTTCCTTAATCACAAATGAAAATCATTCCAAACCACTGAATTACAACATAGGTTTATTTCAAGGTTGTTATATTTCTCCAGTTATATTTAACATAGTCATTAATATTTTAATAGATAAATTAATTAAAAACGAAAAGAAATGGGATTATCGGTTTAAGTTCAACAATAAATACACAAAATCCATACTAGCATTTGCAGACGATCTCGCGATACTGACACGTAATCCAAATCAATGTCAGCTACTTTTAAATGTTGTGGAGGATTTCTGTGCTTGGACGGACGGATGAAGACAAAACCAAATAAATGCTACAGTCTATGTCTGAGTAGGCGGAACACCAAATATACCTCTTATGATCCGGGTCTTATAATAGGCGGTAAGTGCGTTACTACGATTACCGACGCGACGCAGCTCCGTTCAAATTCTTAGGTAAAAAAATCGATTACCAAGGGCGCACTCCATCGTTAGATATAATAGTCGATAGCTTTTTTAATGATCTTAAAAAGGTAGACAATCAACCAATAAGTAACTTCAAAAAGATTTGGATATATGATAATTATTTAACATCACGTCTAAATTGGCGTTTTCCTTGTTTATGATATTAATAAGACCCTTTTGTTGAAGTTAGATGCAAGCGTCATAAGAACATTGAAGTCATGAAGTCATTGACGACATAGAAATACTAAAATCCTTTATTCGGCAAGATGAAAATCATAATTACTGGTTGCACGCGATGAACCTAAAATTGCAAAATGAATGGGTGACCATAGGAGATTTTTGTATTCCACTAGCTTCAAGATGGCGCACCCTGTTTCATGATTGGTCCCCAGCATTATTACAATTTATCCTTATGCATTCCAAATGACTCTCCCAGATCAAAATAACTTAGTAAGATGGAGCAAAGCCACCGAAAAATGTTGCAATATATGCGGGGAGGCAGTAGGAACCGCGAAACTTGCTAGTAGTGCGTAGCGTACTTTTAAATAGAGGTAAATACTCGCGTCACCACGATAAAATATTAGAAATTGTACGAGAAGCGGATAATCTTTCTGTACCAAGAGCGTAGAAGAGTATAACAACCACATAAATATCAGTAGAGTTCGTAAAAGCAGTTTCATCCAAAAAATCTAAACTAAAACCTTATTCCATCTTGGACGCGTCTCCTGATTGGACTCTCATGATGGACACGTATGAAAGGCAATACAAAATGCCCGGGGATGTTTATGTTTCGTCATCTAGGCCGGACTTATTTCTGTACTCAAAACAACTAAGGCGCGTTATACTTGTGGAGCTTACTGTAGCTATAGAAACAAATATACCCAAAGATCACACATTTAAGCTCAACAAGTATTACAAACTTTCTAACGAACTGATCAGGAATAAATTTATAGTTAATTAGTACGCTGTAGAAGTAGGAGCGAGAGTTATAACAGCAAAATCTCTCTACAACTTATTTAAGAATCTCGGTCTTTCTAGAACGATCATCAGTTCATTTCTGGAAGTATTTCAAAGGCGGCTTTAGTAGGTTCTTACGATATTTGGTTAGGTAGGGAGAGGAGCGTGAACAGTAAAGGTGAGCGTGTATGCGCATAGTAAAGGGGCCCCTTAAACCTACACCTGGGTTGCAAGTCCCAGGCATTGTTTGCGCTCCTCTTCTTGCAACGCGAGGACCCGGCGCCCTCACGGTGAATCCATGGAATGTTAAGAAGCTTCGTGTCATAGACCTAAAAAAGTTTATATTTTGTTTCCAGTGATTCAAAATGGCTCCGTCTTTACTGTTTTGTCTTTAAATGCTTTCATTACATTTTTCCTCCATTCAAAAACAAAGTCTGTCTCGAGGAATAAGATTTCCATCACGTCAAACAATTTTTGTGTCAAAATAATATTTACAATTATGATGAACTTGAATAAAAATCACAATATTGTTGTAATCTCAAATTATTTCCAATAAATATTTTTTTAAATTAACTTGCGTGAGTAATAATAAGTTTTTGTTACTTAAACACATAATATTGAATTCAAAAACGATTAGAAGTTCTTGAGTTAAATTTATTTGATTCGATCTGGATATTTCATTAGAGTTCCTCTATTGATAATTCTGTAGTTTGTTCAACGAAATTGCATTTTATAAAGTGTATATTTCCAAATGTTTATTGAAATATTGTAATGTACATAAATAGTGTCTTACTTCGTGGGTCTGATCACTAAAATCTGAACAAGGTCTGTGAGATGTTTACTTTATTGAAAATAACTTATCGGTGTGTGACAAACTCACGCCAGAGGACTTGAAGACGTGGGAGCGGAATGGACAAGTTATTGTGGATGATTTAGTGCATACATTGCACCTTTGACACCCATCAGTGCAATTAATTTGACGGGATTGTTAAACATGATATCTTTTTTTTTTAAATTTAGCTTACTTCAGCGTTTCTCTAAAATTAAGTTAAATAAAAAACAGCTTGTTATAATTATCAATATCAAGGAATAATACCAAATATTTTAAAAATTATACTAGTAACGCCACCTTATGGCCTTCTGTTATGAATAATAATAGTGAATGAGTCAATTATATGTGATATCGCAATCCATTTCCTTCACTCTTCCTTAAACCGTGCATACCAGAGCCAACTACGGCGCCCGAGCAGTCAAGTATTGGAAGCAGCACTGATAACAACGGCAGAGGACGAAGCCCTACGGCTCCGTTTTCAACTCCAACTGTCCACCCGATCTTTGAGTATTGCATTATAGGATCGTGAAGAGACATTGTTATATAATCTCTCCCTATTAGATGGTAGTGCCAAAAAGTAACCGCGAGTGTTATTGGACGTCTGTGGAACTAGTGTTTAACCGTTACGCGTCGTCGACTTTCTTTGATTGTCTGGCTGGAGCTGCCCTGGATTCTGAGATTGATGCACGCTTGGTTTCCTATTTACTTCTATTACCTATGCGAGTCACATTTTTTCTACAATTTACTGCTCCCTGTCAGCTTATCGAAGATTAATAAAATTTTTATCGCCATATACAAAACATTATTTTAAAATATAAATTAAAATAATAAAACAAATATACATTTAAGTAGCACTAGCTCACTGACATCGTTCTTTTAAATGTGTATTTCGTCACAGTGCATCAGTATTCTGCATATGAACTTCTAAATATAAGACATAAACCAGAAAAATTAAAGGATGTTTTTATTTATTTTTTAATTTTTTCATACAATTAGTAAATGATTGGTAAATTATAGAATTAATATTAATTAACCTGTGAACGTCGCAAAGCTGACAAATCCAATTATGGAAAGGGTACGAAGCTGAGCATACTGAGGATGCTCCACGGTAGCTAGGTGGCTTTCATGCCACGTTTTTCTTCACCGATTTGATGAGAACATATAAAATAATTAAAATACTTACTTGCTACTACTTAATGCGTCCATAGATGGCATATATATTTTTTATTTTTATGATAATATAATTTTATTTTTATTTTTCCCAAGGAGGGTTGGCGTCAGGCAGGCGGCCGGCCGTAAAACAAAGCCAAATCTTTAAAGCAGTATGGTTTTACCGGTGCCACGCCAGAAGCTAGCCCGGGAACAAAGGGATGTAAAACTGAGATTTGGAAGTTGGAATGAAGGTACGATGACTGGAAGAGGAAGAGAAATTGCGGATGTGTTGAAAAGAATACCAATAAATGTAGCATGTTTACAGGAAACGAAATGGAAGGGATCAAAAGCGAGAGAGATCGGTGAGGGATACAAGTTTTATTATTGCGGGAATGATGGAAAAAGGAATGGTCTTGGAATTATGCTTGATGAGAAATTAAAAGAGTGTGTGATGGGGGTGAACAGGGTGGGTGATAGAATCATTGCTGTAAAAATTATTTTTGAAGGTTTAATCATTAATGTATTAAATGTGTATGCTCCTCAAACCGGATGTGATGATAGGATGAAAGAGAAGTTTTGGGACGATTTTGATTCTGTGATGATGGATGTTCCGGACAATGAGCAGATATATGTAGGGGGTGATTTTAATGGGCATGTGGGATGTATGAATGATGGTTATGAAAGAGTACATGGTGGTTGGGGTTTCGGTCACCGTAATGACGAGGGTGAGGCCTTGCTGGAGGCCGCGCTAGCCTTCGATTTGACTATATCCAACACTTGGTTCAAAAAGAGGGAAGAACACCTAATTACATACAAAAGTGGCCGCCATAAGACGCAGATTGATTATTTCTTAATAAGAAGAAATAAAATCAATTGCGTCAAAAACTGCAAGGTTCTGCCGGGCGAAAGTGTAGTCTCACAGCATAGGCATCATGGAAATTAAAAATGTAGTGCGTACAAATATGTACAAGAAACGACCGCCACCTAAAATAAAATGGTATTTGTTAGAGAAGGAAGAATGTGCGAGTAAATTTAAAAAAAGAGTGACAGATAAAATTATAATATGAGTAGTATAGAAGGAAAATCCTTGAACGATAGTTGGAACGAAATAGAGGGATGCATAAAAACTGTGGCAAAGGATGTATTAGGTGAAACGAAAGGGAAAGGTGTGATAAATAAGGAAACGTGGTGGTGGAATGGAGATGTACAAAAGATTCTGAAAGAGAAGAAAGATACGTTTCAGCAATGGCAGGAAGTACCGGATGATAATGAAAGTATGAAAGAAGAGATGAAAATGTTATATAAAACATGTAAGAAGAAAGCGAAAGTAGCTGTAGCCATTGCTAGAGCTGAAGTGCAAGAAATGTCATACATGTAAAATGCATAAAAGATGATACTGGAAAGGTGTTGACGAGAGATGAGGATATAAAAAAGAGATGGAAGGTATATTTTGAAACATTAATGAATGAAGAAAATGATTGGAGTGGAGCTTTGAAAAACCAGCCGGTAAATAAAGGATTAGTGAAAGAAGTGACCGATGATGAAGTGAACGCTTTCACTGTGCAAGGTATGAAGAATGGAAAAGCTGTAGGGCCGGATGCGATACCAGTGGAAGTATGGAAGGTTTTAAATGAATATGGGTATAAGTGGCTGGCTTTATTTTTCAATAAGTTGTTGCATGAAGAAATAATCCCTGATGAATGGTGCAATAGTGACCTAGTGCCCATTTATAAAAATAAAGGTGACATACAAGACTGCAACAGTTATCGGGGTATAAAGCTCATGTCACATACTATGAAAGTGTGGGAGAAAGTGATAGAGAAAAGAATGCGAGACGAAAGTGATGTTTCGGAGAACCAGTTCGGTTTTATGCCTGGTCGGGGTACGACGGCTGCTGTATTCGCTCTTCGTCAGTTGAGTGAGAAATACAGACGAGCCCATAAGAACCTGCACATAGTGTTCGTTGATCTCGAGAAGGCATACGACCGGGTTCCCCGTAATCTGATATGGTGAACTTTGAAAAAGAAGGGTATACCTGGGAAGTATGTGGAGTTGGTTCGTGCAATGTACAGTCGATCTAGTAAATATGTCCGGTCGGCCACTGGAAACACCGACAAGTTCAATGTGGCAATAGGTCTGCATCAAGGGTCGGCTCTGAGTCCCTACCTCTTCTTGTTGATAATGGATGCTCTGACATTGGACATACAGGAAGAGGCACCCTGGTGCATGCTATTTGCTGATGATATTGTTCTTGTCGGCGAGGATGGAACTGAGATGCAGAGTAGACTGGTAAAATTGCAACAAAAGCTGGAGAGTGTCAGCCTGAAAGTAAGCAGAACAAAAACAGAGCACATGTTCTGCGATTTCGGCGGTGTCTCCGGTTTTGTTCCTATTTTGTTCGACGGAGTACCGTTACCAGTCTGCTCGGAGTTTCGCTATCTTGGTTCTCTGGTTCAAAGCGATGGCAATATTGACCGTGACGTAAAGCACAGAATCAACACGGGATGGATGAAATGGCGACAAGTCACTGGGACGACATGTGATGCCCGAATTCCCCTTAAACTAAAGGGGAGAATTTATAAAAACATCATTAGACCTGTCGTTATGTATGGATAGTGCTGGGCGATGAAGGTGATGGATGAAAAGCGTTTGCATGTAATGGAGATGCGAATATTAAGATGGATGTGTGGGGTGACAAGAAGGGATAGAATAAGAAATGAGTATATTAGGGGAAGCTTAGGAGTAGCGCCAGTGACAGAAAAAATTAGAGGTAGCCGTCTGTCTTGGTATGGGCATGTTATGAGGAGGGATGAAAGGCAAGTGACCAAAAGAGTGCTAGGTATGGTAGTGGAGAGATGGACAGGTAGAGGACGGCCGAAGAAAAGATGGATGGATTGCGTGCAAGACGATATGGAGAAGAAGGGAGTGTGCACAGAGATGACGAGTAACAGGAGAGTATGGAAGAAAAAAACATACTGTGCCGACCCCAAAATGGGATAAGGGCAGGAAGATGATGATAATATAATTTATTTAATTTCTGTAATGCACCATATGATTATTAAAAATAAATAAAACCAAATGAAATATTACTATATTTAATCAACAGACCAGTATCACTCGCGTCCTTACATGTCACCTCTCCTCCCACAGGACTCTACTGATTTAATCATTCATTAATACGATGTGGCGATAGTAATTTATTTAATGTGTGATGTATTTAATATATGAGTAATCAGATCAGTTATAAAATATAAATGATTATTTACGAGATTAATTTTCTATTATAAGTTTAATAGAATAGAAAGATTTATCACTAAAGCCCCAGGATTTATTTTAAAAAGTTCGAATTTATAATTTTTAAGAAATTATTATATTTTTAAAATAATAAACCAATTTTCAGATAAACATTAACAAAATATTGAAAATCTTTGAAAAAGAGTCTAGAGTTAAAAAAACCAAAACTGTTACTTATAAGGGGGGAAAAGAAACTAACTCTATTATAATATATATATATATATATATAATTCTGACAGCGATACAGCTCTGCTATCTTTTAAAATTGTAAATTCTTTTACCATCGTAAAGTTAATTATATTCTACAACGTGCGGTTAACCGGGTTAGATACAAGGGCCAAACTGAAAGTTTTTAGAACTGGCCACTTAAAAGCATTATATTAAAAAAAATAGTTTAAATTTTGAAAATAGAACTATTTACCAATATTATTGAGTGTACATTTCATTCATTTGTCATTTGTTTTACGATTTGGCGGCAAATTGAAAATTGTCTGTGCACGTCAGAATGAATTTAAGCCGAGAAAATTTTCGTGCAATGATTTTTTATGACTTTCGATGTCATTTAAGTCAACAAGAAAGTTATGTTAGACTTCGATTGGCTTTTCACGATGAAGCCCCATCTCGTGCCACAGTTTACAACTGGTTTAATGAATTCAAACTTGGTCGAACTAATCTCACCGATGATTTGCGTGAGGGACGGCCTTCTACAGCGACGACTGAAGATAACATCAGTGTTGTGCGGCGTATGATAGAGACTGACAAAAGAGTGACCTATCAGCAGATTCGGACAAGTCTAGGCATAGGTATGAGTCAAGTGCACAAAATCCTCCATGAACATTTAGCGGTCAGGAAGCTTTGTGCCCGCTGGATACCGCATAATTTGACCGAGGCTCAAAAACTCCGCCGTGTTGATTGGTGCCGAGAAATGATCCAAAAATTTAACGGAGGTGACTCAAATGCTGTGTTCGACATACTAACGGGTGACGAAAGCTGGATTTACTGTTATGATCCGGAAACCAAAAGACAGTCTGCTCAGTGGGTGTTTCCTTCCTAAGAGTTGCCAACTAAAGTGAAGAGAGGTCGAAGTGTTGGAAAAAAGATGGTGGCCTCGTTCTTCGGAAAGACAGGTCATTACGCGACAGTAGTCCTAGAGGATCAGAAAACGGTTAATGCAGAGTGGTATACTAACAATTGTTTGCCACTTGTCTTGGAAAAAGTTCGAGAGAAACCACCTCGCAGCAGGATCCTCCTTCATCACGACAATGCCTCGTCGCACACCGCCAGGCAAACGATCGACTATTTGGTGACCTCAGACGTGGAATTACCGCAGTATAGCCCCGACCTCGCACCCTGCGATTTTTATTTATTTCCGAAAATAAAAGAAAAACTTCGAGGAAAACGTTTTATAGACGCCGAAGAAGCAGTGGCTGCGTTTCAAAACGCCGTCGAAGAGACCCCTAAGGCCGAGTGGGCAAGGTGCTTTTCTCAATGGTTCCATCGAATGCAGCGATGTATTGATGTAAATGGACGCTATTTTGAAAAGTTACAATAAAACTAATAACTTGCTAGAATGCTTAGTTTTTGATTTTCTAAGAACTTTCAGTTTGACCCTCGTAAATTATGTCACTTGGGGTTGTTAACTTTATGCGTGTTCCCGAGGGGTTTCATCTTAAATTGTATCAAGGCTGTTTAACCAATAATAAATTATAATTATAAACATGTTTACGCCATAGCACTTTTTACACTGACATGGGTATCTTACTTAATGAAATTAAGATTAAACAATCTTAAACCGTTTTGAGAAATTCGTTGGACTATCCACATACCTACATACATATACATATTTTTGATTTTATATAGTTTGAAAAATTCAACGACCATATTAATTTTATTATATTTATATTATTTTGTTTATTTTGTATATTGTGTATGTAATATACGTATCGGTCTCACGCAATTATACTTACTAGTATATACGAGTAGGGGTGAAGGCGCAAAGCGTTCAATGCAATCATTGCAAAAGATGTAGTACTTAAGCCGGCCGGCTTGAAGTCAACACATTTAGAAATATGCATTCAATTGTTGTATTGTTATGGTGAAAAAGGTTATTGTGAAAAAAAAGAAAATATAACGAAAAGAATTAACTTATTGAATTAACAATTATTTATAAGAATAATTGATAACATTATTTTTAGAATGCAACTTGTGTTATGTTTATTGTAACAATAATTCCATTATGATATCTATACACGTGTTTAGAAGTACTTAGTAAAGCAAATCACATGTTTATTAATACACACCGGGGCCGATAAAAGCGTCTCTCCTTACATACGAGTACGTAAATGAACGACCTCACAGTAACTTTCTTATGATTTGAGACGATTATTAATTTAGAAATTATCCTAAATATACGAACTGTGCAACCAATTTATCACAGTTATTAATATTTATTTTTATTATAATAATTATTATTTAATTTATTAAAATTTATGGATAAAAAATCCATTACGTGTATTATTATTAAAAAATAGGATTATTATTGCCATTAGCTTTGGTTAATGCGGAGGACGAGTCGGCATAATGAGGTGGCACGTACTCCATCTTCAACAGTGGCGATGAACGAACAGGCACACAACTTTCTATTACATCGGAGGATTATGGAAATTTTCACACTCGATTATCTTTTTAGAAACTCTCCGTCGTCCACAATGATCTCGTCATCGTGTCATTATGTTTTCGTCTCTTATGTATTGTTTTTTAAAACACAAATCAGTTAATATAAGTTTTAATAAAACATATGTTAACTAAACACGACTCTTACAATGTTTCTGAGTCTTGTAGAGTTGATCTAAAACATTATATTATAATGATAAGCTATGAAATTCGTTGACATTTTCATGTTTTCGCTTTGTACATTCTTTTAAATTGGTTTAATAAATTTGTATTCGGTATTTTCGTATGCTTAAACTGAATAAGAACAAAATAATCTATTAGTATAAAGATATTAGGATCTCTCTAAAGTTAGAACTTAACGGTTGTCAGTATATGTTGAAAAAAATAATTAAACTAAGGTAAAAACAACTCATTTTATTTCAGTACATACATTACATCTTAAAATATAACAACGTACCTACATATTTTCTGTTTAAAATAGTATCACATTGCACTTGTATTACATCAACATTTAGGCCTATATCATTTAGTTTTTAAATAAAATAAGTCAAATTAGTTAATAATAGTATTAGGTTTTTAATATAAAAAATTCACTTTTTGTTATATTCAAATTATAGACTGCTTATTTATTATTTCAATATAACCTTTAGATATCGAAAACCAATAAAGGGTATCGAGTGAAAAGGAAGCCGTAGCAGTAAGACCGTTTATCAATCTACCCACTCACCAATACTTCGATACTTTGTGGGAACTAAATGGATTGTTAGAGGTTTTAACTTTTCTCGATGAGATGTTTGGATCGTTACTTATTCCTTTCATAATATTTTGCGGTGGTTGTAGAGTGACGAAACGTTTTAATTCTTTTTGTAGTTACTTAACAAAAAAAACTTTAATTAGTATTATGTTTCTTTGAGCATGTTATAAAACAGCAGTATATTAAATCAAGTTTTAAGTAAAAAGGTTTAGATCAAAGTAACGATTCTTTATCGAGATCTTTGGCGTCTTTAAATAAAATACATTCGTAGTGACGAAAGCTGAAAAGGTTTTCGAGATGAGATGAGATGAGACGTCGATAGAAAAAATAAGTATTTGAAACGAAAATTAATATTTAAGTCTGAAAGCAAACAAATTGCTTAACAAATTGGTATCATGTCGGTCTTGCTCCACTTCTTCAAAAATATCTCTATGTTTATCTATAACTAACGACCAAAAATAATAATACAAGTACGTTAGAACTATATTAATTAAATAAAAAAGTGACAATCTAACATGCGTTTGGCGCGGCACGACACACACGAACACGAAGAAAGTAAACGATTAAATTAACATAAATTCACATTATCTATTTGAAATATATAATTTGAATCATCTGACATCTGACAAAACGTGTTTTTTAAACGTTTATTGAAACCTTTTTTAAACCTTTACTTTGGATGATTAGCGAACCTCGGCCACACGACTACTAATAGTATAAATAATTTGTAAAGACGAATCTCGTAAAAAAAAAATTCAATACTTTTTGAAAATGGATTTTTTAGAGTACAATGATAAAAGTAAAAAAAAATATAAAATTTATATATTTTTTTGTCACACTTTCTATTGTTAAGTTTGTGAGCAGACCGTAATAGGAATAATGCTTCAGTTCGGAACAAACCGAATGTTCATCTCAATTACTGTATTTTTGTGATGTAATCATTGTATTTTACTTTATCACTTAACATTATTTTGAAAGGCGTAAGTGACGTCATCACGGCTTTCTATTGAATGATACCTTGTGATTTTACCATTTAATGAATGGCTTAATATTAAAAGTATCAGTTTTTCTAATATTTGTTTTAGTAACTATATATATCAGTAATAAGAGTAGAAGGTATGAGTTACCGAGTGCCACTATCAAATTATATTGTGTACATACATGTTTTAGATTATCCATGGTTACAAATATAGATAGCCAAATAATTAATAAAATCTATTAATCAAGTTATATTACCTAAACTACAATATAATAATTACAAAATATACAATAGAATATAAATGGGGATTATTAAAAAAAGAAGCAATAAATAAATAAACGACTCGTAGCCGTATTTACGAGTATACCAATAACTTAATAGCTACAGAGGCTCAATTAAGGCAAATGAAATTATTAAAAATATAGAAAACTGATTAATATTACATGGCAAAAATAACTGTCAATTTGTAATGTGTACATTCCCATGTTTGTCAGTTTGTTCGGACAAACAAACCAATACATATACAATTTGAATTTGATATTGTGTAATCTGCTATACCGTCATAGCTACGCATTCTTATATTTTGAAAAAAGTCTTACTTCAGACATTATTTCTTTGTATTTGATGTTTCCCCGGAGATTACTTGACGTGGACTCTATTAAAAGTAAATTATTTACTGATGAATGATAAAATACTCAATAGTTGAAAGTAATTACTCTATTTTCCGAATTATTTTCTTGTAATCGACGCTTGGGACGTAGAAGACAGAGTTGCCAGATTGTGAAAGGAAAGAATGTTTTGAATTAGGTAACGCAAACATTACGTCGTAACAAGAGCCTCTTTTCCTATAAGCCAGTATTTTATAAAATATTGTTTTAAGAATAATTAGCAAAATTTATTACTTTCAAATATCAACGACATTTCGAATAAAATGCTCCCTCAGTTTATGAAATAACAAGGAAAATATTCTTTCTTTCCATTTTAATTTAAAATGAATCGATAATAAAAAATATAAAAACAGTTAAAAGATTGTCCACTTAATTATATAAAAAATACATATATATTTTGTAATATATTTCAAGTTTATATAATATAATAAAAACATTCAATGTTTGTTAATCTAATCGACTAATTCTATATGAATCTATGAAAGATTAGTTAACTTAACTCTATATACGGTTCTCGTCCAAATATGTAATAGCGGTACGATACCGCAGTATTCCAGCTATTTCTTGTATTAATAAATAATGATTACACTTTTTACTTTGTTTATTTTTCTACTTTGATTTCTCCTAATCTCAGTTTTGTATTTATTATATAACGTACAACATTAAACTTAAAAATATAATTAAACTCCATTCTCATAAACAATATGTTTATATTAACATTTAATACAAGTATCGACAGTTTCTAAACTGTACCGACGTCAGGAAAAGGTTATATTAATAACACAGGCACACAAAAAAAAATAAAAGTCATGAACCAGAGGGGAGACCCCATTATTCTTAGGTTTTTGGGATCGCTGAAACCGATTATGACAATAAAAACTAATTTTAAATGCCCGTTTTCCCGCTAACACCCCCTTACTACCTCTTAAGGGGTGAAAATTGAAATTTTTGTATAAAATCAAGATAGATGTGTATTTCTATGTTTTTTGGGATGCTGAAACCGAAAATGATAACTAAAAATAAATTCATGACCACTATCACCCCCTACCATCCCTTACAGGGGGTGAAAATTTCAATTTTTTCTATAAAATCAAGACAGATGTGTATTTCTACGTTTTTTGTGATGCTGAAACCGAAAATGATAACTAAAAATAAATTCATGACCACTATCACCCCCTACCACCCCTTACAGGGGGTGAAAATATCAATTTTTCTATAAAATCAAGATAGATGTATATTTCTACGTTTTTTGGGATGCTGGAACCGAAAATGATAACTAAAAATAAATACATGACCACTATCACCCCCTTACTACCCCTTAAAGGGGGTGAAAATTTCAATTTTTCTATAAAATCAAGATAGATGTGTATTTCTACGTTTTTTAGGATGCTGAAACCGAAAATGATTACTAAAAGTAAATTTAAGACCTCTATCACCCATTAACTTCCCTCACCAACCCTTACGGGGGGTGAACATTTCAATTTTTATATAAAATCAAGATGGATGTGAATTTCTATGTTTTTCAAGATTCTGAGAGAAAAAATGATTATAAAGTATATGGTTACCTTATTGTATGTATATATTTGTTATTATGATGCTAAGACTGAATCATGATTTTTGTCCTATTCTTAACAAGTTTTTTGATTTTTTGTTTTTTTTTTTTGTTATCTATTTAATTCTACTTATACTGTTGTCCATCCGGCAGTCTTGTAAAACGCTTAAAAGATACTGAATCTAATTCTATGCCTCCGAAATAGAAGGAACTATTTTCCTGATAATTTAGGAGACTACAGTGAGGAGCAAGGTGAAAGGTTCCATCAGGATCTTAAGACAATCTACTAAAGACTATCAGGGTAAATGGGATGTCAATATGTTAGCAAACTATTGTTGGAATTTAAAAAGAGATTTGCCATAACAGAAAAGAACCAATAAACGGAAACCACTTAGAACAACCTTTGACAACAAGAGAGTTCGTTATCGTAGAAACAGGTAGACGCTGAATAGTGAGAGGCAAGGGGACTCACTTTAATCCAGTACCCCAAAAGGGAACAGAAATCTACTACGTCCACTCCGTTGTTCCTGGGTTACGCTAAGAGTAGAATTAAATCATAAATATATATCAGATACTTCTGATCGATAAAGCATTTGAATTTCTAATATAGAGCTAAGAGTAACCTCAAACTAGTTTGATAAACATGTCATTTACTGTAAATCATTAAAATTTCTTCATACATCTTGATTTTATACAAAATTGAAACTACCCCCACCCCCCCCGTTAGGGGTGGTTAGGGGGTGGTATTGAGTAAAAGAGGTATCAAATTCACTTTTGGTTGTCATTTTCGGTTTCATCATACCAAAAACATAGAAATACACATTCATCTTTATTTTATACAAAAATGGAAAACTTCACTCCCCGCAAGGGGTAGTAAGAAAGTGTTAATGGGTTATGGAGGTCTTGAATTTATTTTTAGTTATCATTTTCGGTTCCAGCATCCCAAAAAACGTAGAAATATACATCTATCTTGATTTTATAGAAAAATTGATATTTTCACCCCCTGTAAGGGGTGGTAGGGGGTGATAGTGGTCATGAATTTATTTTTAGTTATCATTTTCGGTTTCAGCATCACAAAAAACGTAGAAATACACATCTGTCTTGATTTTATAGAAAAAATTGAAATTTTCACCCCCTGTAAGGGATGGTAGGGGGTGATAGTTGGTCATGAATTTATTTTTAGTTATCATTTTCGGTTTCAGCAGCCCAAAAAACATAGAAATACACATCTATCTTGATTTTATATAAAAATTTAAATTTTCACCCCTTAAGAGGTAGTAAGGGGGTGCTAGCGGGAAAACGGGCATTTAAAATTAGTTTTTATTGTCATAATCGGTTTCAGCGATCCCAAAAACCTAAGAATAATGGGGTCTCCCCTCTGGTTCATAACTTTTTTTTTTTTTGTGTGCCTGTGTAATTATCGCCCTCGGTGGTAGACCATAACATCAGGTCGCCGGCAAGGTTACCACCCATCAACAGCTGCGTTGCGTTGGCGAACCGGTTTGGCGTCGAGTTGGTGTTTATTGTGTCGAGTGTCTAGTCGAGAAGGGTAGCGGGATCCGAAGCGATGGCTTTCCGCTGGCCGCCCGCAGATAGTTGGGGGCCCAACTAGTGGGTCAGCTACCCACGAAAGGCTGTCCCACCAGCTTCGAAAAATCCCAGGGTGACTCCATCGTGCTGGTTGGCGACCAGATGAGGAGGCCCAATGGCGATCCCTGGGAGGGTTCGGGCGTCTCCGCAGTCTCCAAACTAGCTTCCCAGTGGCACGACATCACCAATTTTGACGTCGGGTTCGATACGTACCGCCTCGTTCAACTGCCATTTCTCATCCTATTCACTCTTTTATTTTTAATTTTTTTAATGAAAAAGTCCAATAAAAAGAACAAGTTTTCACAGCGGTTGCACTCCTCCTCATTCAAAGTGCAGCTCGCAGCTAATATCGGGGGCTTGCACTCTAATCTCCAATCTGTCCACCACCACCTAGAGACAGAGCAACCGCACTTGCTCTTTTTGACGGAGACGCAGATACAATGTCCTTTGAGTACTGCGTACCTGGATTATCCCGGCTACTCGTTAGAGCACAACTTTCGCTCGCGTGCCGGGGTCTGTGTGTACGCGTGGAACGACCTCTGTATCCTGCGTCTCCGTCACCTTAAAGACGCCACTTTTTCTTCCCTATGGGTTTTAGTAGACACAGGAAACTAAAAAAAATCCTGTATTCCTGTATTTACCGTTCGCACAGCGGTGACCAGGAGACAACTAGATTATTTAAGTATCTCGGTGAGGCTGCTGATTTGGCTCTACATCAGTATCCTTCAGCGCAGCTCGTCTTTCTGGGGGACTTTAATGCCTGTCATCAGGACTGGCTGTTCCCGTACCAGAAGACCGACCATGCTGGAAGAGAAGCGCGGAATTTTGCGTTGCCCTTCGACCTCTTTCAGCTGGTGAGGCAAGCGTACCGATGTAGTAAGCCATACAGCCAATTGCCTGGACCTTCTACTGACAACTGATCCGGACAGGTATAGTTTTGAGGTCACGTTGGGAACCTCCGATCACTGTCTGGTGAAATCTGTGTTTACATATTCCCCACCAGCTTTTGAACCACATGGTGTTAGGCGAGTATGGAAATACAAGTCAGCAGTTTGGGATGAGATGCGTCACTTTTTTGCGTCTTATCCTTGGCGGCAGGTCTGCTTCTCTTCTTTCGATCCGTCGAGTTGCGCGGACGCTATAACCGATGTGGTGCATCAGGCAATGGAGTATTTCATTCCTTTTACTGACGTACCCATCGGTGGCAAAGCTCGCCCATGGTTTAATACTGAATGTGGTCGTGCTGAAGACCGAAAACATTCGGCATACCTAATTTGGGCTGATGCTCGAAGCTGCAAAGCTCCGGATGTAAGTTTAAAGAAGAGAGCCTTTATCGAAGCTGCCAAGTCCTATAAAAAGGCATTACGGAAGGCTCGTCGCGATCATATTGCTAAGAATGGCGAAAAGCTCTCTGTCAGACCTACTGGCAGTCGAGCTTTCTGGTCTCTTGCCAAAGCGATCGAGTCGAACTTCTGCCAACCCTCACTGCCTGCTCTGCTGAAGCCGGATGGATCTCTGGCCTATACAGCGACAGAGAAAGCGAATGTATTTGCTTCGCTGTTTGCTGATAATTCACATCTAGACACTGGCAATGCTTCTCCAGCACATCTTCTTCACTGCGGTATTTCGATGCCAGAAATCCGCATCACTAACAAAGAGGTATGGAGAGCATTGTGTCGTCTTGATGTGAATAAAGCCAGTGGTCCTGATGGTATACCAGCCATTCTGCTGAAGACGTGCACAGCTGAGTTCTCTCCTGTATTGACACGTCTGTATCGGCTCTCTTTCAAGACTGGAATAGCGCCGAAATCCTGGAAGCTTGCAAACGTGCAACCAGTGCCCAAAAAGGGCAGCCGAGCCGATCCTGCCAATTATAGACCAATTTCAATCACCTCCATACTCTGCAAGATTATGGAGCGTGTATTGAACACGCGCCTTCTAGCGTACCTTGAAGGTAACGATCTCCTCAGTGACCGACAGTACGGGTTTCGCCGAAATAGGTCCACCGGGGACCTTCTAGTGTATGCTACGCACGTTTTAGGCGAGGCCATCGAGAAGAAGAAGAAGATCGGAGAAGCGGTCGCCGTCTCTCCGGACGTCTCGAAGGCATTTGACAGGGTCTGGCATGCGAGCCTTATAAGCAAGCTTTCAATGTACGGCATATCTCCTGGTCTGATCGGCTGGATAACGGACTTCCTCAACCAGAGATCTCTCCGATTAGTTATCGACGGGTCTTCCTCGGAACCCTTGACAATTAATGCCGGAGTGCCTCAGGGGTCCGTTCTTTCTGCAAGAGTTGCACATTAGTTAGTTGCAGTTTCTGCTGCACATTAACGATCTGCTGAAGCCCGGTATCTATGGGTATGCAGACGACAGCACAGTTGTAGAAAGTTACCTGCCGAGTAGTCGGGCTGGTAGAGATCAAGTACAGTCAGAAAGAGAAGCCATGGTGCAACGTTTGATTGACAAACTTCAGGCAGTCTCCGCATGGGGAAATGCCAATCTTATCAAATTCAACTCCACCAAAACGCAGACGTGTCTGTTCACCGCGGTCGGTGTATTGGTCGGTGTATTGAGTCCAGAGCAAGAGCAGCTGCAGGGAAGCTTGCCGCTCTTGCGTAGGTCCGTCAGTACTTTACACCGGGACAGCTTCTTGTATTATACAAAGCACAGATCCGGTCGTGTGTAGAGTACTGTGGTCACATATTCGCTGGTGCCACAAAGTCTCATCTTGCGGTTCTGGACTTAGTTGAGAGGCGAGCAAAGAGGCTTATAGGCGATCCCGAATTGGTAGAAGCCAACCTCCACAGCCTTGAACACAGGCGTAGAATTGCTAGCCTCTCAGTATTCTATAGGATACATTTTGGTGAGTGTGCGCTGGAATTACACGACTTAATTCCTCCGTCCCCCTTCCATCACAGGACGTCCCGACGCACGGCGTCCTTACGTTATGGACATTCCCCCTGTCCGAACGAAGCGCTTTGCTTCGTCTTTTTTAATTCGCACAGCGAAGGACTGGAATAGCTTGCCTGCGTCGGTTTTTCCGTCCGAATACAATGTGGGCGTCTTCAAGAGAAGAGTGAATAGGTTACTAAGTTAATGCGCTTTACCATCTAAGACTACATTTTCACTTCCATCAGGTGGAATATAGTCAAGCATTAACCTAAAATGTATAAAAAAAAAGAAAAATGATCTATTTTCTAAGAACTGTATCTAAAACGTAAAACTATTAGAGATTTGTAAGAAAATTAACATACTGTACAGTCAGCGTCAAATAATTAGAGACGCTCAGGGTATTCAAATAAATAGACGCAACCAAAAAGTCAATAATATCGGTACAAACAAAGTTTCCTTATTGTTGTCAACAATATAGTCACTCAAAAGGTCGAGACGTTTAAAATGTCATATAGATCGTTTCAGTCAAAGCGTCATAAATATGGTTACAGTCACCCCGACAATGGTATCCAAGCATTCTAAGTGTTCAAAAATATGGAACACACTAGAAAAATAAACTTTACTTCTATATATTTTAAATATAATTTGTCACATCAATTAATATTAAAACATTTATACATGTAATGAAAGGGATAGGAACTAATACTCTCCTTTTCAATTTACGCATGACGTCATAGATATCTCTTTTGTTTTGTAAAAAAATTCGTTCATAGTCGTTTACGATACTTAATTCAATGCCTTAATTCGCAAACCAGTCAAATCTATGTGAGTGAAATTTTTAGGAGGCACTGTAAACATCATAATATTTAATGGGGATTGTTTAATATAAAAACATACGAATTGCTATTTAAGCAAGGAATTGTGATAATTCTGGAATAGTTTTTTTGCGAATTACGCCGAGAATCGTTTGTTGTCAAATTGAATCTTAAAATACTTTTGCTGGAGTGTGAATTGCAGTTGGCTAGTTTGCGAATTAAGGCATTATTATTTTGTAAGCAATAAACTTTTGACTGAAAATAAATGTAAACCTCATTGATAATGAGTATTAGCATGTATATCTCATAGAGCAAGAGTGCTTATCTATTATTCAATATCATGTTCATGTCAAAAAAAATATATGTTAATTTTTATATTAAAATAAATATTTAATTTTATTTGTGTACCTAATTAAAATGAATACATTCCATTAACGACAAAATGAGCACTTTCGAACGCACAAAACACTAAAAACTCTCATCAAATGTAAAAATAAAAAACATTTTTAGCTCTACTGATCTTTATTTATCTAACTAAAATCGTGTATAGCCACCGTCTAGCAGACGAATAACGTCAGAAAGACGTCTTCGCATGGATTGTACAGCATTGTAGCAAAAATTGTCTCCTCTCATGGGTTTAGGTCGGGACTATGAGGCGCCATAGAAACTAACTTCAGGTCCCTATTACCTTCTAAATAATTTTGAACAACTCTAGAGTTGTGCACGGAACTGTTATCTTGAACAAACTTAATCCTTTCATGGGGAAAAAAACTCATGGCTGTTGGGAGCAAAACGTTTTCGAGAATGTCTTTGTATCAGGGGTCATTCATTCTTCCTCCCACCTCCACTAGCTCTTCTAGTCCGGTTCATCTATCCCCTAAGGTGATTCGACCACTGCTATTAGGGAGGACATTTCTTTCATTATATCTTGTGTTCGATGTTCGGTATAAAGATAAGCGTCTCTGGGCAGACGAACAAAAAACTTTTTCATCTACAAAGATCACATTAATCACATCAAAATTGAAATTTAAATAATTTTATGCGAATTGTAAACGCTGCGCTTTAAGCCGTTGTGTTAATACAGGCTTTTTAGCAGGAATACGATCGCGTAACCCATGTTCTCGTAGGCGTCGTCTTATTGTGCTCTGTGATGTGCCCAATTCCACAGACATGCTCATGCTAATAGCACGCTGCACTATATTTCTGCCTTGATTTGCACTTATTTGACTTGGACGACCAAATGAAACATGGTATCGCAATGCACCATCACTTTACCATCTCAACAATATTCGGTGTTTCTCTATTTAAAAGAAAGAAGAAGAATCTGAAGAGATAGTAATTCGATAGGTAACTCATAATGCGATACTTGTGGATATTCTCAGTTCATTTGAAATATTTGTTACGGAGACACATTCTTTCTTTAAATACATAATTCGCTGTTTCGTGGTGTCACTAATACGATGTGTAGGTATATTTAAGCATGAAACGCTATTATGGTTTCAATAGATGTTATTTCTAACTTGCCTTAATATTGCACTTGACATTGATATAACTGATAGATAATTGACATGCAATGATATATAATAAAATGACATATAAGCCATTGCCTAAAGAGGTATTCATCTTTTTATTTTCCTATTGTGTACCATATTTTTTAACACTTAGAATGCTTGGATACCATTGGCGGGGTGACTGTAACCATATTTATGGCGCTTTGACTGATACGATCTATATGACATTTTAAACGTCTCGACCTTTTGAGTAACTATATTGTTGACAACAATAAGGAAACTTTATTTGTACCGATATTATTGACTTTTTGGTTGCGTCTATTTATTTGAATACCCTGAGCGTCTCTAATTATTTGACGCTGACTGTACTAGTAGTACTGTATTATTATTTCGATTAAAACAAAAGACTTTTGTGAATGGTATTTTAGGAAAGTAAGTACGAATATACAAAAAACGTCTAATCGAATACGTATATTAAAAAAATAATAATAACTTCTTAAATATTCGTAGAACTTTTCATCTCTGTGTTAATATGAGTTCTAATGAAGCTGTCGACCTTGTGACCATTAAGCAGACACCCGTAGGCTCCCTATTCCGCTCTAAGACCGACTAACTTCAGAAGAAAAGGGTGCAATATATTTTCACAAAACATATTTATTTCGTAAAAAGTTGCAAAAAAAATTTTTACGATCGAAGTCAACAAGTTATTTTCTGATAAAACAAACAGTTGATACAGTATATAATAAAACTGTTATTGTTTACTTTAATAATAACTTTAATACAAGCTTTTATTTTAATGACTCATTTTATTTGTACGTAACTGAAATATCTTTCACAACAATGCATTAACATTATGCACTGAATGTCTTCGTACAACATTCAACAATCAACAATTTGAACCCCAACTTTACCTTTAACATAATTTTATAATGAGTTATTTTTATCCTCCTCTACATTAGTCAACTCGTCGGTCATAACTTTATAACACAAAAACCGCGGAACAGAATCACGTCAAAAATTCCGCAGACCGGGGATCGTGTTGTTTGGATAGATTCAATTATTTACGTTGTAGGAGTTTTATTTTTTATCAAAACACAGTTCACCATTTTTATGGTAATGTGTGATATATTTCAATTTAAATAAATCTACTTTTTCACGTAGTATCGTATTAGAGGTGGTAGGTAGCCTCTACTTTAGTTAATATTAATGACGTCATATGACGATGGAGATCTTAAAATTGTATTCTTCATTATTTACTTTTATATACATTACCAGAGATACACTGTACATAAATATAAATTTTAAATTAGTTTTTTTTCCAGTAGCGATTTATTTATACAACTCTCAGTACAAGACATTATACAATAACAGTACAATAATCACAATTATTCTGAATCGAAAGCACCTGCCAGTGAGATATCGTTGAACCACAATTAAAATACAAAAATACTCATAATATTGTGTCAGTACTCGAAGCGTTTGTTATCTTAATACTGCTTTATTGAATAAAGTATTTTTTTTCTGTCTGTATGTATTTATTTTAATTGCAAATGTATGACACAGTTTAGTTTAGTTTAGTTTAGTTTAAGAAGCGAAATAGCACAAGTAAATAATTAACAAACTGCTCATTATAATTTAATGTATATACTTTATTGTATGATTTAAACTTTAATAAATTACATCAAAAAATGGCAGCTGAAATAAGCAGCAGCAAGAGCAGCGTCTGTGTTTGGAACTGAAGTAACTTTACTGTACCATATATATTTCAGAAATTTGTTGGAAATTCCTTTCCTCGTGTAACAGACACGTATTATTATTTATAATAATCTTGTTATTAAAGGAAATATTCGTATATAATTAACATAATATATTAAAACATTCTTATCTCATGAAGATACCTTTGACACTGACCATTAATTGTAAAATTGTACAATCTTAATAATTTAATATACATTGCCAACTATTCCATACATATGTGCAAATATTCTACTATAAGTAGCAATAAAAGACAAGATATATACATCTTACCACATGTGACGGTTCTAAACAAAGGTATTTATCTCGTTAATTGTAAAAATAGTGTTTAATGACTCAATGAGTTTCAAATGACTGTTACTAGATTACAATAATAGCTTCATTTGTATATGTTTTAAGTTTTCGGCATCAGGTGCGTGATAGTATACACATCCCTAACTTTTTTCTTCAACTGTTTTTGATAACTTATTTAATTTCTTTTGTTTTGCAAATAAATAATTTTAAATTCTTTACTCTAAAATTACGAAGATTATTTTTCAATAATCATTTTTTATGTATTGTGTGTTAAAAATGCTACAAACCTGCTGGCATTACGCTTCTATCTAACTAAAACTATACCGACGCTACAACGCTTACTTCAAAATAATGGCAAAAATTCAAGATGTTGTGGAGATTGCCATTACAGCCAAAACAGCCAATACAGTGCCGACTCACTTGGTAAACAGTTGTCTATCTTTGAAGATAAAAGTAAGTCATTATCGTCGTCCTCTGATGAAGGAAAGCCCAATCTCAAAAAGCTGAATAGTAATTACAGGCATTTTAAATCCTCTGTGTAGAATATTCTTGTTTTTCTAAAAGCTTTCTTACATAACGTTGGCCATCAAACTGAGAGAAATGCCTTGTTGTTTAGCGTCGAAGAGAAAGACAGTGAACACTTGATTCATCCAGCTACATCAGATCTGTTTTCTTTCGCTGCAACAACTAACCACGTTCAGGACATTCAGCATATGAGAAATGTTTCAACTTCAAAAAAGCCAAAGATTAAATATTACAAACTCGATTAAATATTAATAAATACTCGTACAGTGCCTGTAAGCAGATGGTGAAACAAGTTTAATTCTGTTTTATATACTTTTACTTCTATTCTTAAACATAACTGATTTAATATTGTTTTCTTTTACTTTATTTTTTATATACAATCTATTTTCTTAAATAATAAATAACACATTCCTCCGTAATTCTTATCGGTGTAACAATATGTAGGTAGATTTATATTTACTGTAATAATTTTATTTGGTGTTCTAATTTTGCAGGCAAAGGTACAAACCCTTACAGCCTTCATTAGACAGCCATTTTTCTTTTTATTATTATTATTTTACTGCTTTTATTTTAGTGTGCTTCGTGTAATCTTTTCGCATCAATATTTTTTTTGTTTTTTAATTTATATATTTTTCTGCTTTAGTTTTTTTAGACAATGTTTATTTGCCAGCAGAATGTGCAAATCTTCCATCTTATTGTTATATTTAAAAAAAATATTTATTTTATTATTAGTTTAGATTATTATTTTTTTTTTTTTGTTATTTACTTTATTATTTGTTATTATTATTATTACTATTTGTTTACTTATTTTTAAATTAGCTTATATATTTATTTATTTATTTATTTAATTCTTCATTGCACAATACATAAAATAATGCACAAAAGGCGGGCTTAATGCCACAAAGACATTCTCTACCAGCCAACCTTAGGATGTACATGAGAGAACATTGGTAGGCGTGCAAAAAAAAAAAACACAAAAAACTAAAAATTATTTAAAAAAAATCCAGAAATATAACTACAATCATATAATATAATAACAAATACAATACATTAAAATAATACTAATAATACATATAATAATTATTATATATAATATATATATATATATATATATATATATATAATACATAATTTATACATACATACATACATACATACATGCATAAAATACACATTATAAATTATTCATTGAAATAAAGTTGTTTAATTTGGCGTTTGAAGGAGTCACGAGACGGCGCTTTTCGTATAATTTCCGGTAACTCGTTCCAAAGTCTGACGGCAGTTAGAGCAAATGAGTTGGATAAGAAACCAGTCCGATGAAGAGGAGTGTGGAGCAGTAAATTGCTAGAAGAACGAAGTAATCTGTCATGTACATCTGCTAAGAAGGAGAAATTGCATTTTAAATATGTAGGAGTAGAAGGATTGAACAAAATCGAGTAAAGGAGACACAAAATTCGTACATTTCGTCGTTTACGAATTGGCAACCACTTAAGTTTTGATCTATAGTCGGAGACATGGTCAAACTTACGAAGGCCGAAAATGAAGCGGATACACGTATTAAGGAGGCGATCTAATTTATTTAGGACTATTTCATTGGCATCGACATAGCACACATCAGCATAGTCAAGGATTGGTAGTAGGAGCATGTTAACCACCTGTATTTTCGCTCTATAGGATAGAAAGTTTTTTATCCTTAATAATGGGTGAAATGTTTTATAAAATTTACGAGACAGTTCTTTAACCTGATAATGCCAACTAAGAGCACTGTCCATAAAGATTCCTAAATTTTTTACTTCGGAAGAGAATGGTATTATGTTATTGTTATAAATCACATTCGGTAAAGAATTTGAGTCAATAAGGGCCAACTGGCGGTAACTACCAATAATGATTGCTTGGCACTTACAAGGGTTAACTTCTATACCGAAGTCATTAGACCAACGCAACATTTCCTCGAGCGCCGCGTTTATTTTGTGAATTGAATGGTCAATTAACCCAACTTCTGTGTGTATATAAAGCTGCAAGTCGTCGGCATAAAGATGATAACGACAATTTAAGATAGAGGTAATGGAGTTAATAAAAAGAGAAAATAATAGAGGAGACAAAATACCGCCTTGGGGGACCCCAGCAACTACATCGCACCAATCAGAGAGGCTCTCATTAGTGCGAATGGCCTGCTGACGCCCTCGAAGATATGAGGAGAACCACTTGTTTGCAGAAACCGAGATATTGTACTTGGACATCAACGCAAGTAAAAGGTCGTGGTCAACACCGCCGAACGCGTTACTGAAGTCTACCAGTACAAGAACGGTAACACATTTGTTTTCCATTCCATGGCGAATGTCTTCAGTGACTTTTAAAAGTGCTGTACTTGTGCTATGTCCAGTGCGGAAGCCTGATTGCAACGGGTCCAGCAAATTGTACTTTGAAAGGAATAGGGAAAGCTGGGAGTGAACGATGGATTCAATTATCTTGGATAAAAACGGTAATATTGAAATGGGACGATAATGAGAAGGTAAGGTGGGATTAGAGATTTTTGGAAGTGGTAGAATGTGAGCTTTGCGCCACAAATACGGATAAGTGTTTGAGGAAAAGGAAAAGTTGATTATTTTGGAAATAGGAGTAATGAGTGTATCCATAACAAATGTTATCATAGTACGATTTATTTCGTCACAACCAGTAGCTTTTGATGTTATAGCTAAGAGGTGCTTCTTAACCTCGGCTTCCTCAACAGGTGCGAAGTAAAATATAGGAATATCGGGCTTAGGCAAACAGAGAATGCTTGAAAGGGTGTTAGCTTTTCTTTGGGGATCAATGGTTACAGTACAAGAGAAGTGGCGATTAAGAGAATTGACATCCACAGAAGAAGAGCAATCCAGATGTTGAGATTTGCTAATACCCAAAGTCTTAAGAAATTTTAACGTTTCCACTGCAGAGGAGCAGGTTTTGTTGAGAATATGACGGCGTTTGAGTTTACGACATAATTGGTTACACCTATTTCTAGCAGCTTTATACACAGACCAGTTAAGTTGCGATCGATCATTTTTATAACATATATAACAGTAGTTATTATTTAATTTGTATTTTCCCATTTTACTCATCATTGTTATTATTATTTCTTTCTTTTATCAGAACTAGAATCTATGAGTAATAGATTCTAATTCTGACTCCCACTACTTTTCGAAATTGGAATTAGTTCTTGAAGATTTGCTTCGCTGAGTTATTATCTTTAACACATGTTGATTATAAAAAAGATCCACATTTTGTAAATTCACCTCACTGGTTGTTCATCAACACTGCTAGATCTAAAGAATTGTTTAGACACAATGTATTTCTAAATCTTTTATTTGATTTAGCTATATAACCTAAACCTAAATGCCTTATACTCCGGAACCTTAATGGCATCGACACAAATAAGATAAATGTCCTATTTGTGTCAATGTCATTGTGTTGTGCAAACGGGAGTCTTGAACTCTAATTAATTGGAATGCTTTACAGGAAATGACAACTATTGACGAAACGGTTAACTTTTTTATAGCAATATCTTAACTCCTTTCGAAAATATTTTTTCATCTGCAACGGAAACTTTGAATTTCTCAACACTCTCGACTCTCAAAATCTCAACCACCATTTTTCTTAACTACTGTTATTGGACCAAAGAAAAAGTTTTGACTCTTTCATCTATTCACTGTCTGCCTGTTCGTAATATTCTGTGTTTTTACCACTTCCCTGTCAGTCTGACCGAGATTAAGAAGCGATTATTAGCCATAACATCTAAGGCCACTGGTTGTGACAGTATAAACAGTATTGTTGTAATATTTGTCATAGACTCTCTCATCGCTCAACTTACTCATATCATTAACTTTTCCTTTTCTTCCAGCATATATCTGACTCTATGGCGTAAGGCTCTCATTCTTCCTTTTCCAAAGATATCCAGCCCCTTTACCAACCCATTACCGTTCAATTTCAATATTACCATTTTTATCTAAAGTGATAGAATCCATCGTTCACCACCAGCCACTCCCATCTCTTACTAAATACGATCTCCTTGACCCGTTACAACCTTAATAAATACAACACAACGTACATAAATTTACTTTGAAGGATACTCAAATTTTCGATACTTCGTTTATATCAAAAGATAATAAGCCATTTATGAAATGCGGTCACCCGTACTCCTTATACGAGCAAATTAAAATCTTATTATAACATATCTAAATAGTATTTATTTAATTTGTTGTAGTAACCTTGAATCAACACATCATTAAATATAATGAATCTTACGGATTTATACGGCATACCCTGATTCATTATTGTTTTTTTTTTATTGTCCTGTCCGTTACACACCAACATTAATAAGTAAGTTATGAACGGTTGTTATAGTAACAAATAAATAATATTACGACAACAAGTATCTTATGGTTTGATTATTTCATTATTGTACATCACAAGATAACAAGTACCTACACATTAAAGTACTGAAGGCTTTGCATTAATTATTAGAACAATATTTTGTGAGTTTTAATAAGAAACCATGAAACTTATTCTAATTTAAATTATATATTCAATGGAAATTAATAAAACCAAATCAATAAATGGTAAAATGATAACTTGACTTCTCTTCACACTGCACTCATTATCCTCACTTTTAAAGAACCGATTTTAATTAACCATTTTAACATTTCATTTATACATTCTTTTATACGTTTTTTTATTTTAGAAAATACTATAAAATTAATTTTTGAACTTCCAAACAATAATATATGTTAGTTAAAATATTCAGTGCATAAGCAAGAGCTCTAACGAGAGCTGAATAGAGTTAAATGAAACGTACATATGCCTCTTAACAATTCGATGGGCGCTTCACCAACTGTCATAAAGGGAGCGGATAAAACATTTTGAAGGTTAACTTGAAGCTGTTAATACTATTTGTATTTAAATAGAATTTAACTAAGACAGAACTGATTTTGGCACAATTATGATTATAGCGATGGTGATGATAATGTACGAGGTGACGGAAGATTTAATTTCACCAACAAACAAAATCTTTTATTGCACTAACGATGTCAGAAAACTTTCAAAATTATGTATATTTTATTGAAAGGGAGATGTAGATGTAAATATAATTAGTTATTTAACCACGCTCACAGACTTAATTAACAAATAGAAAAACATTTACTACTACACAATATTTTCTTATACTTGATTTAGTATTAAAATTTCCTTGTAGAACATGACGCTTACGCTTATGTCTATATCAATCTTCTAGTATTCTTTGTTCACTGAACCCGTAACTTCTACTCTGTGATGTCAGTACAGAGGGCATTGTATTTTCACCCAGTTCATAAAATGTCGTCAAAAATTGTTTAAAAATGTGTGTCGTACTTTTCTTCTTCTCTTATTGCCACGGTGAATCCAGCTGGCACTACTCTTTTATTTATAGTAAATTCGACTAATAAATTAGTTCATCAATGACGCAGGTTCCACAAAAAGAAATATAGTTCCCGTGCAGATAAAACAAAAACAACCATGGTTTCCAAATAATAATATAAAACGCCCTTCGCAGGTAGTGGTTGATATTCATAGTCGCTCCAACGCATGCCTTTCATCTACAAACCTTTGAAGGAAATCCTTTAATCCTACGGATTAAGATAGGAAATGTTTACTTACAAAGTTTTTAATTTGGAACAAATCTAAATACCTATCTCTTATTAACTTCAAATATTAAAACGGTCTCAAACTTATTACATGAAAATATATTATACCCCCCGGGGTAATTATTTTGAATAAACATGTAGATAATCTAAAATTTATCACGCTTAAAAAGTATAGCCAACTTGTTTTCCAACGATTAAGACGAGATTTGATCAATCCATTACGATCCTTGAAACGCATTTTTAAATTAAAAAATAAACTCACCTCTCGACCAGGCAAAAATCAAATAGTTGTCTCAATACTAATAGAATTAAAGGATAAAAAGATTAGATATATGGTACTACTCTCTATTCCATACTGTTCAATCCCTCCACCCCTTCTTATCTCAAAGAACGTTTCATTTTTTTAGGTAAGTCGCATGAACGTTACTTCCACTCTGAGGATAACTTAACTTTAAAAATTCCTTCTCACTCTTATTTTTACACAAATTCCTTCACAATTTAGTTGCTCATCTATGGAACTCTTTACCCCTATCCGTAAGGTGTGTAAAAACCCAAGCAGCGTTTAAAATTAAAATCAAGAATTTCTATCCTCATTCACTTAATACCCAATTTTTCTTCCACAACTTTTCTTCCCGGATTGTCAAATATATAAAATAATTTAGTATATTATTACTACTTGTATTTTAATCGTATATGTCTGTAAATAAATATATATGAATAAATATTTATGTGTATTATGCATTGTATATATGTATGTAATATGTATGTACGTGTGTATTATCTCTAGTACAGTATCTATATCCACGCTTTTACTTTATGTCCTCTACGCAAAGGTTGCCTGGAAGAGATTGCTCTTTAGTAATAAGGCCGCCTTTTGTACTTTTTACATTTGTGTTTTTTTTCTTTTTCTGTATCTTGTATTTGTAAAATAAAAAAATATCATATATCAAAAAGATATTAGGATCTTTTAATTTGTTCATTAGTAACTACCTAGATAAATAATAAGTAAAGCTAAATCGAAACCGCCTTACCTCTTAGTTGATTATCAGTTCTCTACTAAAGTTGTAAATTCCACCGGATTATTGTATCATTTGAAATTTGTATCTAACTGCGACTATTTGCAGTACCTTTAGAATCTAATTTAGTAAAGATTTAAGAAAATATTAATGTGAAATCTTATATTAAGAAAACACAGTTAAAGTTCATACTGGAAATTTCTAATATGGATAACATCCCTACAATTATTACAAAATTTATTCCTTACCCATTTTTCAAAAAAAACTGAACCTCTCATTTACTTTTTTTTTTTCCTTGTGATGAAAGGAACGAAAACTGTAGCAAAAGTATGTCGCACACTCGCCGTTAAAGATGAGTTTCTCTGCTCTGACAACGATTGAGCCCTGTATGCAGAGCTCACATACTTTGAGTAACTAATAAACTTTGATAACGCGACTTGCTGTTTGCAACAACCTATATTAATCGAAACACCTAACTTACGGCATATTGATGATGGAAACTGGATTTTCTACAGCCGAATAAGAACAACTGTCCTACAGAGATGTGGAGAAGATATCAAGAAATATCCTATTTTTGGCTCGTAAATGATGACCCTGAACAAGCCCTACAAAGTTTAAGTAGATGGCGTCCGTCTTTATCACCATAATCCTATCGTCATGAATGTTAGGGTTGATTAGCCATTGGCCGATCTTACCTGAACTTCAGAGTGATCTTAGCATCAAATCACTATCAAGTGCACGATATGTAAAAGACCGTCTATTACCGGATGACTAGTCACCAAACCGCACTATAGTTTCAAAATTATTTTAATATTTTATTTTGAATTGAATTTATTTAACTTTATCGTGTGCATTGTTCTTTGGATTTTGTCATAAGCCACATTGTGAATGAATGCAGTGAATGTCATATTCGTATGACATTTAAGCCCCTGGCTATCCTATTGTGACTGGACGCTTACCAACAAACCGCCAAACAAAGCGTTATCCACTCAAAGTAGCAAAAAACTGAGCTTTACTGATGGAGGCAAGTACTTTTAGTTCAATTTTAAAATCTGCATAAATGTTTTATATTCACACTTTAAAATAAGCATTGTATTAAAATTAAGCCCTTTAATATTTCTTTTAGGGTTCAGTGAGACACGTTGAGTTTGACGAGATGCTGAAAAAGCATTGTATAATTTTAGTGAGATCACCTCTTTGTATACTATTATATGAACAGTAATCATAACTATTACTTGTTGAATGTAAGGAAATTGAAATGCGTACTACACCGACATCATTACTTCATACGTCCTCATTCTTCGAACTTTCTGCCAATAAACGGAAATGAATATTGATAATAATCTAGGGTCGAATTTAATGTCGCAGAAACCTTCACATGTGATTTCATTTTAATCGTAAAACTGTGAAAAGGGCATTATATTCATATAGACAAAAAACCCATGTGACCAGTTAAATTTTTTGAAATACTGCTACGCCTATTAAATGCGATATTAAATAGCTGTTAATTAATGTAACATTTTTTAGTGCCTGGACTGATACATAAAATATCTTAATTTGTTTATAAAGTGATAGATAGTCTCTGAAAAACAAAACACCTTTAATATTTTATTCATAAAATGCGAATGAACATAGAAGCTTTATTATACCTTAAAAAATCAAGTATATACATAGAAATTGGAAATATAAATACTTCAAAAGCAAAGAGCACACTACATTTCAATAATTGATAATCTTATATTTCGGAGTTATCCGATATTGTAAAGCTACCGTACTCGTAATACTTATGTAGGAGCCTCCACGTCAACATTTTTTTTAAACCACTAAAATAGTTTTAAATTGAATTCTTTACTTTTTGTCGATTTTTAAATATTTAAATAATAATAAGATAATAAAAAAAATAGACTTGCTATCGAAAATTAAACGAAAATTAAATGACTATCCTTGTACAAAAATTTGCTAAGAATGTTTAGATATATCACACCGTAGTACTCTTGTACCTCAACGTGTTCAAATAACAAAATCCTGTAGAATGAGGTTCTGGTTTGCTTAAGACTCGATCGTTAACGAAGAAAATAATTCGCCTTTATGTTTTGCAGGAAACTCATTGCTTATATATTTTTATTTGTTCGATATATTTCCGTGACGTCCGCCTCGCGTCGAATATGTAATTCATTTTCGAAGGCGGCGCGCTGATGCGAGGTCTCGTTAGACTTGTTAGTGGTTACTACTCAAAATCACAGACAATTTTTTTCAACGTTACTCAAATATAGATGTCACAGCATCCTGTATATATTTGTACCGAGAAACATAATCCAGAAAATCTAATTTTACGGAGTTTCAAATTTTTTTGACAAAAGTAAAAGAGAGTAAGTAAGAATAGAATAAAATAATAATATATATTTTATTATTATTTAATTCGATTCATATAGGGTATATAAAGTTTTTATTACGGATATAATCTGAATGTTTACTTATTTGTAATAATAACACAATGTGATAAGATTATAATAACTTTGCCTGACATAATGTTATGATTGATTCGGCCGTAATTATGAATAAATTCATAATGCCATCTTTGAATTTTTAAATTGGTGAATCTCATTTTTGGAGATTTGACTCTCCTTGAGAAAACATACAACTATAAATTGAGCATTTAGGTTCTTTAAAAGGTGATATTTACGATGTGACATATATGTCATATATGACGGTGTTGCCGTCGTGATCTAAAGATCCACAACTATGCTAAAGATATAGACAGAAAAACAACTTTAAATTTCTGAAAATTGTAAACTATTTCAAAATTCCTAACTTTTCTTTTATTCCTGATCTTTTTTCTTTTTAATTAAATAACAATGATATAATATAAGCATTAAAATTATATTAAATGTTTTCTATATTAATATTTTTTATTAAAAGAAAGTAATTTAAAAATTACAGGAATCATTTTATTCAAATTAGTCGATTGTAGAAGAAGAAGAAGAACATGTCTCCGACAGAAATATAAAAACAAATATTGTTTGTTTATAGTGTTTTTTGTTTTTGCCTGCGGTTAACAGCGCGCCGTCTTATAAATTAATTTTCGAACTTTCGAACGAATTTTCGAACATTATTTTTAAATATTACTTCAAGAACGCGTAATAAATACCTTTAATAACGTTTGCAGAGACATTTATTACTTTATTAATTAATAAATATAAAGGTATAGGAAAAGATATTAATAAATATAAGGTATATAGAATATATCAACAATCATGTATTAATATTTACTAAATGTTATGATGTAAATCAAAGTCAGTGATTTGATTTATTAAAATGTCATTAATGGAGAAATTTCAAGCCACCGCGAGTCGTCGCGATAGTGAAGCTACTCATATTTTTTTATAATCAAATTTTATAAAGATATCCGATTTTGGTTTATCAGTAGGTTAATTTAAAAATACAGTTCTTTATAAATATTAACGTAGTGTCCGATGTATTGTATGAATATTAAAAAATACGAACAAATTATGTTCATACAAACAAATAAATTAAAATGTAATCACTCGAATCTTAAAGTATTCCATGATGTAAACAAATAGTTTTCAAATTTCATATTAATATCGGCTCGAAGTAAAATGTTTCATTTGAATGAACGTTACATAAATACTGTAAATACGGTTCCACGTTTCTGATGTTGTCGTTATGAGTATCTTGTAGATCTTGGGATGAATATTAAACATGTGATTTACAAACCCCTGTATTAAGATTGTCAACTTTCATATTTACGTAATTGTTATATACGTAAATATAAACCAAAGGTGGCAAAAAAGAGTCGGCGAACATATTAAAACCTAAGAGTTAAAATTTGAAATCTCAAATAAAGTAACACAAAATGGGATGAAATTGGAGGAGACCTCGAACAATACTTGGGTGCGTATAGAATGAATTACATAAAACAAAAAATACTGTAAAGAATAATAATTATTTTCTACTGAGCTGGCTTTATAAGAAAGTAAATCATTGTTTTTATTGTGTCTTATAAATATTCTTTCAATAATTGGTTTTTGTTACTCTCACTGCAAACAAAACGCTTTAACAACTACACACCAAAATAATAAAACAACAGTAAAAGATACATATACTATATAATATTGTTGTTACTATCAATTTAATTTTCAATCGAAAAACATAATACTATGTAATTTATTATATCAAACCCCCATTCCTAATAATTTCATCACAATATTTTACATATTTATTTATCTATCTATATATATATAAATATGTTAAATGATTTACTACTCACTGACTCATCACGAAATCTCCGAAACTATGTGTCCGATTAACTTAAAATTTTACATAGTTACTTCTTTTGTGACGTCCACTAAGAACTGATTTTGCGGAATTCCTAAGTCTATAGTCTATCCGATAGTTTCGAAGATTACGAAACTGAATTTAATAAATTTTAAAAATAAGTATAAAAAAAACAAAATTTGTCCTTAGTTATATGCTGGCAATTTTTTCATGGCATGGTTTCATGGTGCTAGGGATCCCGCCACATTACATAACGGGGACGCATCCCAATACACAGTATCTCATAGGTGACGTGGAACTGTGTATTCACTAACTAGCATTATATTTCTCTATTGAAAATTTAAAAAACATACACTAAATATAAAATAGATATAAAATCACATCCAAATTATTAGTGTGCCCAGCGAAGCGGACGGGAATCAGCTGATGAATATATATATATATATATTCATATTGTATTACATATTATATATTATATATGGTATATAAAAATAATTGTTTGTCTGTATGTCATCGATGAACTCAAAAACTACTGTACTGATTATTATGAAAATTGGTATATATATATGTATTTTTCCACGGAGAAGGTTTGTATAATATGCTCATTTATGCCACTCGCCACCAGCTGGCGCTGCAGAGTAGCAACTTCTGCCCCGTTCAACCGATTGTCATGAAAATCAATATGACCTTGTATTATTACACAGAAGAAACGAATATCATATTCGCATTAATGTAAGTTACCACCAGATGGCGCTTCCATGTATCAAGTTTACTACTGACGAATAGATACTCGTATCTTTACGAATTCGTATAAATATAAATTCGAAAAATATATTTTTGGTGCGATAAGTAAAATAAAACTATAAATAAACTTTCTTTTCTTCTCTATCTCTTCTTCTCTTCTCTTTCTCTTTTTCTTTCTCTTCTTCTCTTCTCTCTCTCTCTCTTTCTATTCTCTTTCTCTTCTCCGCTATCTTTTGTTCCCTTCTCTTTTCTTCTCTATCTCTATAAAAATGATTGTTTACCTGTATGTCTTTTCTAGAATCGTAAACTATGTTGATTATGTGATGATGTCATTCTAATGAATTTCAAATATTTTCGTTACAGGTTATGCTGATATGAGTTTAAACAAAAAAAGCGAACGATAGATGACATTTCGTGTCAAGAGTGACATAAGAATTTGTGTAGGTTATAAAATTCATATCTAGCTCACATTAAGCAGACAATATTGTGCGTATTTTTATATTTACAAGCACGAAAGAGAAGAGCATTACGAGCTTCAGAATCAGACGAGTAACGAGCATCAAAGCTGGAAAATCTTCGAGTACACGCCGCTGAGACTTTACATGCAATCCAACATGGGATAAAATTAAAGAACTTCTATTAGTTGGACAAACATCTTCGGACCGCCTTGACATAACCGCACGCATATTTAAACAAAAATTGAAATGTTTGACGGATTTTATTAACAAGAGTCATGTTTTTGGAAAGACACGCTGCTGGATGTATTCCATTGAATGGCAGAAAGGGGATTGCCACATGCACGTATTTTGGTTTGGTTAATCAACAAAATTACGCCAGATCAAATTGATCAAATCATCTCGGCAGAAATACCAGATAAGCACATTGATCCAGACATATTCGACGTCGTCACCAAAAATATGATCCATGGCGCATGGAAGCGACACGGCAATCTTCGGAGTAGGGAATGTAGCTGCACCGCTGGATGAAATCAACCAATACCAATATACTAACTTGGACGCTATATAAGCACCAATGAAGCAGTATGGCGATTCTTATAATTTTCAATCCATGAACGACATCCAACAGTAGTACACTCGACGGTGCATCTCGAAAATGGACAGCGCGTATACTTAACAGCAGATAATGTACGTGCAAGCGCATTGGTTCCACCGGCAACAACTTTAACTGCGTTGTATTCATTGTGCCAAGATGATCTTTGTGCTAAGACGTTGCTTTATTCTGAGGTACCGAAATTCTACACGTGGAATGCGTCGACTAAAAAGTTTCAAAGTTGCAAACAAGGTAAAGTAGCTGAAGGACATTCCAATTTATATTTCAGTGATGCATTGGGTCGTCTGTACACTGTTCATCCGAACAATACAGAATGCTTCTATCTAAGATTGCTGTTGATCAATATACGGGAACCAATATCCTTCCAAAATTTAAGAACAGTCAACGGTCAGCTTTGCGCTACTTATCGCCAAGCTTGCTAGGAACTAAATCTTCTTAAGAATGATGCACATTAGGACACTGCACTAGTTGATGCATCGAATACTGCTCGACCATAGCAAATAATCACGCTATTTGCCATAATATTGACAACCTGCTTCCCACCTAATCCAAAAGATCTTTGGGAAAAATAGAAGGGCTACATGAGTGAACATATTGTACATACTTTGCGCGCTACGAATCAAAATCCGGACATTCAATTCACACCAAACGTGTATAATGAAACATTGATTTTGATTGAAGACATATGTTTGACAATCGCTAACAAGGCACTGGTGCAACTGGGAATGCCTGCTTCAAACCGACCTGCAAAAAACCTTTTCGATCGTCATTTGCAACAAGAAACACACTATGATTCTGACGAAACGGGAGACATTCGATAGGACAAATCTTCCGCAGTTGATTCCAGAACAACGAATTGCGTATGACAGAATTATGCGTGCAATCACAGGGCAAAGCGGTGGACTGTTTTTCATAGATGCGCCCGGTGGTACAGGCAAGACTTTCCTTTTTTCACTAATTTTGGCAACCATATTTTCACAAAACAATATTGCACTGGCTATTGCACCATCTGGAATTGCAGCATCTATTTTGAATGGTGGCCGAACAGCGCATTCAGCAATGAAACTGCCGTTGAATTTTTGCAAAACACTAAGGCACCAACATGCAACATCAGCAAAAACTCTGGAATGTGAAAAGTACTCCAAACGTATCATATTATCATATGGGACGAATGTACAATGTCTCACAAAAAAGCATTGGAAGCGCTTGATCGTACACTGCGAGATTTTAGAGGAAACAGACGGATCTTCGGTGGCGCACTCATTTTGTTGTCTGGTGATTTTCGACAAACACTGTCCATTATACCACGTTCAACACCCGCTGATGATCTTAATGCATGTCTCAAGTCATCAGTTCTATGGCGTCATTTACAGAAATCTACTTTGATAACTAATATGCGTGTACAACTACAACGGGATGCATCGGCTAGAAATTTTGCAAACAATTAATGGATATTGAAAATGGGCGAATGGAAATTGATGAAACTACACAATGCATCACCCTGAAAGCAAACTGCTGTTAGATCACAAAAAGCATCGACGAATTGGTGCAAAAAGTTTTCCCACACATTGCACAGAACTACAAAAACCATCAGCGGCTCACTACGCGTGCTATATTAGCAGCCAAAAACATCGATGTCATACCATCAACTTCACCATTCAGCATGGAATACCCAGTGAAACGACAACATATAAGTCCATCGATACTGTGGAAAATCAAGAGGAGGTTGTCAACCATCCAGCTGAATTCTTGAATTCGCTTGATTTGCTAGGCTTGCCATCGCACGTTCTTACATTGAAAATTGGCGTACCTATCATTTTTCGATACATAAATCCACCACGATTTTGCAACGAAACCAGACTCTCAGTCAAGAAAATGATGAACAATTTTGACTGGAAAATTCAAAGATAGATTCACGTACTGTTGCCACGTATCCCAATGATTCCGACAGATATGCCATTCGAATTCAAACGTTTACAGTTCCTGGTAAGACTCGCTTTCGCAACGACTATTAACAAAAAGACAATCGTTACAAGTGTGTAGAATAAATTTGGAGAATCCATGCTTCTCATATGGACAGCTCTATGTGCCTTGCTCACGTATCGGAAAACCTGCTGATTTATTCGTCTACGTCTACGCACTAGATGGAAAAACAAAAAATATTGTGTATCCCACAGTATTTCAGTAAACATCAAATTGAAACTAAACTTTGTAATGTCACAATTTTTTCGAAATAAACAATCAATAAAATGGCTTACAATGAATTGAATATTTGTGTACTGATTTGCATAAAATAAGATTTTTTAACAGAATATTAAATATTTATCAAAGAGGATACAGCCAGTAGCAACAGTATGTATCTGTATTCTATTCTAATGGATAATTAATTATTAAGGTATTTAACTCCTCCATGCAAAGTTCATGTTTCAATGTTAGTTACAGGACCGACCGTAATAACCCTACAGATTAACTTTTGTCAGCGATAAAGTCGCCTTCTCATTGTTTCAAAATTAAGCTACCACATTCTTGTATCGTACCATCTATAAAGTTAACTATTAGCTACGATATCTTTACATATAATATAATAGTCCTCCAATTCTAAGTTTGTTTGGGATTGACCGATTGAGGTCATATTCAGAAATCTATTCTACATTTCTGTTTTCGAGGATCGATCAACGACGGTCAATATCAGAGCAGATAGGCAAAACTGTTATTAAATATCATATACAATTACATATTCAAAATTTGTAATAAGAAAAACAATTACTTATTCAAAATTTGTAATGTCGACATGTCAACAATTATTTGTTACAGGCACGATAAAATAACTCAAGAACATTTTCCACCTGCTTCACCTTAATTGTTTGCGGTCAGTACAATTTTACGCTTACTTAAATAATATATAAAAACAAAGTATTTTAATGGCAATCTAAACCGACATCGTTGAAAAGTTATCCTGGAAGGGTTAAGTTAGTTTCAAATAGTTTTATGAACTACATCATTAAACCCTCCCAGGTGCCGCATAAGTCAAATTAACGAGCTCCTGGAAAAGGGATCGTGGACTGAGTTAGTGTATCACAAGACATTAGATTTAGTGAAAAATAATTCACGTATTTTGGATAATTACTTTTAGTGCAATAATGGAATGCGTATCCAATTTGTGTTTTAATGTAAAATCATGTCTTTTTGTGTGTAATCTTCAAAAACGCTGAGTATATTTCGTTAAAGATTTATACCAATTATAAATATGTCTACCGGTGAGACCGCGGGGTGGAGGTTGTCATAAAAAGATTTATTTTGAGACATCTTTAAACCATAACACTGCGGTTTAATAAATCTCTGATATTTTTCTTTTCTCTTTACAAATCTTTTGTACATTTTTCATCACGTTTAAGATTAATTATCATTTTACTCTGGAGTTAAAGAAATTTTTATCTTATAACGAGCTTTTCTATTCCACATTTTCTTTTAAGAAAAACATCTTGAGAAAACAAATTAAAAGTGTTGTTTTAAAAGTTTGAGGCGTTATATTATTTTTATATTATAAGAATAAAACTATATTTTTCCCGTGTATACCTATTATATATTTGTTAATTATAATATACATAACTTGTCTACTACAGTGTTATGAATCTTGGTAAAGTCGACGAAATATTTAACCCTTACTTAGACCTCCGCATTCATTATTCAAGTAAGCTTCCTTGACACTCACGTAAGGTCGCTTTACGGCTACCACAAGTTACTAAGTGACCCGAGACTTTGAACCTTGTAAATTAACTCGCATCCCTTTATTATCTAATCATAAGCTTTGCATCAGAAGCCGTAGGTCTGTTCGTTGAGAAGGATGAAATTATTACATCTCTGGGTACGTTTTAAAACAGTTTGAATACTTGTCCTTACATAATATTTGGTACGAGTATGTAATCGTTAGCATTTTGTTAACGTTATTACTTCTGAGATTAAATGTAAATAGTAGGTTTGATTTGTTTCATAAATACGACAAATTATAATTATATCAATATCCAATAGGACTCTGAAATTACGTAACCAATAAATTGTACACTGATGTACCCAAATACGTTCACAGTAAATTGATTTAATTAGTACAAAAACGTAACGGCGTCGGAACTCCATCGGCCGTGGTCGAATTATTAATACCCTTTGTTTTAAGGCTTTTTATGGTATGAAAAGGGAATGAATCCTATTACCCTTTCGGAAACTTTTGAGAACTAGAGACATTATATAATAAATATAAATGACTAACGATCTGAGAAACTATAGTTATATAAAGAATATAGAACATTTTGTGTTACGATTGTCACAAGTTTATTTAGTCGCTCTATCGCATGACTGATTTCCGGTTAGTATATTTACAACTCCCGTACTGATTTTCATATAAGCATACAATACTAAGGACTCTATATGTAATATTAGAAAAATTAATTAGTAGTAAAATAAATAGCAAAAAGTTTTTTTTAAAATATAGTAACGCATAATAAAATAATGCAAATTTAAGTAGAAAGTTGAAGACAAATAACCTCTTATTCTTAAGAAGAAGCGCAAAAAAGTATACAGAAAATTAAATTTATCCCCCATATAAGTTTGTTACCAAAGGTTCCTGAAGAACCGAGAAGAACTGTTGAAGAACACCAAGCACTCACCTGGTAAAGACAACTCTTAAGGTTAATAATTGGTATAAGTATATTCCCACTTTGTTTAAAAGTAGCGATAAGCTTAAACCTGAGAATTATAGGCTTATATCTGTTTTACCGACCTTAAGTAAGATCTTCGAAAAAAAATAATTATAAATCAGGTGACATAGTTTGTGTATAGCAATGGGATCATGTATCACTATATGGTCTCACCGAGGGTAAATCTGGAACAGACACTGGTGCCGCGCTTCTTAAGCACATTTACGACTGGAATGGGAGAACTCGCCAATACAATCGGGGTATCTTGCGATTTGTCCATAGTCTTTGATTGCGTGGACCATCAAACGTGGCTGTGCAAACTTAACCACTATGGTGTACGTAACGCTGCACTTGATCTTATTGTCTCTTCACCTGAATCAAAAAGTCCAGACGGTTTTCGAAAATAACTCAAAATGGGCTGGTTCTCGCCCAAGGATGGGTGTTCCACAAGAATCCATTCTTTGCCCCTTTTTATTTCTACTTTATATTAATGACTCGCCCTTTATCGTTAAATGTCTGTGTGACATTGTACTTTTTGCTAAAAACACCTCGCTTTATTTTAAAGTTGAGCATTATAGGACTAATTATATTAAGTAAACAGTACTCTGTCACGTATCCTTCATTGACTCGAAGTTAATAATTTAGTCTTAGATGCTAGGAAAACGCATAGAGTGTACACATCCTAATGTAAAAAGTAAAAATTAACAATGAAGTATTAAAACTGAGTGACTCAACAAATTTTTAGGTATAATTGTAGATAACAAGCTCCAGTGGATCACCATCTCTCAACACTCGCAGCCAAACTCAGCTCGACCATCTTTTCAATTAGAAGAATTAGACGATTAACGGACATTAAGTCGGCTCGACTTGTTTATTTTAGTTATTTTCATAGAATTTTTTATTACAGTTTTTTATTATGAGGCAGTGCTGCCCAAATTAATTTTATATTTATTTTACAAAAAAGAGCTGTGCGGGCTGGGCTATTTATAACTTAAAAACTAGAGATTCTCTGAAAAATATTTTTAAAGAAATGGGTATTCTTACAGTTGCTTCTCAATACATATAATTAATACGTCAAAATTTTAATAGATAAATACGAGAAATAAAGTGAACTCGTAACGCCAAAATTTATTTTCCAAAAAGTTAACTAATCCTTCATGGGCTTAAGTATATGTGCGTATGTATAATAAAGTTACAGAAGATATCTTAGACCTTCCTTTTCTTAGTTTGAAGTCTAACATCAAATTATTATATATTATTAAATAAATCTTATTAGTTTTTAGTGAATCGAAATGTTGACTAATTTTCAAGATTGATATTTTTTATTATTTCAGCTAAGATTTTTAAAATTCTTTCAAAAAGAGCAACTGTTTTATTTTTGGCCGATTCTTCTCAGCAAACAGCATTCCGAGCCAGTGGTAGCTCACTCACAAAAAAAAAAAAAAGTTCAATGTAGTCACTGACTAAAAAAGGTCGGTGTAGTTACTGACCTTTTTTATTGTAATAATTGATGATTCAAAAGTGCGTGTAAATGCTTACTTATATAGAGATTTTTGGAATTCTAATTTATTATAATAAAAGGCATAATAGTCTCAAAAAGTATGAAGTAAAAAAGATATGAAACTAAATATTTTGTTAAGAAAACCGAGCTGTACGAACATGCAGAAGTGGACCTGTAATAAAAACTAAACGTCTGAGTGTGAATGAAGGACCCTCGCAGTAATTGCGTGCCCCGTGTGTGACGTGAACCTCGTTCAATTACTACAAGAAACAAACTTTACACTTTGCACGGAAGGGAATTCAACATTTTTTATGCTTTAAAGTAGTTTTGTATTGTAATTGATATTTTTATATTTTAAATTAGAATTTTTATTCTTTCTATATTGCGATTCCAACGCTACTTAATTTGTTTTTGCAACAGCTTAATTGAAGTAAATTATTTTACTTGAATGTTTACTGAATAACATGTAATAAATGTTTTAAAATATAAAAAAAAACTAAATTGAATAAATAAATAAAAAAATATGCAATTCTATTTTGAAATCAAATATGAAAAATATAATATTAATATATATAGGTATATAATAATCTAAGGAGATTAACAAACTGATATTAATTAAAATCGTTTAATTCAATGACATGTGAATAAAAACCGAACAAACACCAAAGTAAGGGTAAAACTAATTATAAGTATCATCTATCGTTGAAGTTTTAATCAATACGCGTTTATAATTAGTTTATTTAATCAGCGATGAGCGACTCAACTTTACAACTTTAATGAATCGGACCGAACTCCGCTTTAGAAAACTCTAAACAAAAGTTCCGTAGTTAACAACTAACGAAACTCATCGCGCTTTTTATCTTTATTAGTTTTAATTTAATTACAGTTTCTTGTTACAAGAAATATGTAAAAATAAGTCAGTTTACTTTAGTTTTTAGTTTTTTATGCACCAAACTGTATATAGTATATATATATCTCCTGTTTTTCAAATATTTAAGAAGCGAATCAGTAAATTTCACTTATAAAGCTCATTTCTAGTAAAGGATTAGTGAATCAAGTGACCGATGATGAAGTAAAAGCGGCTGTGCAAGGTATGAAAAATGGAAAAGCTGTAGGGCCGGATGCGATACAAGTGAAGGTATGGAAGGTTTTAAATTAATATAATATAAGTAGGATATAAGTAGCTGGCTTTGTTTTACAATGTGTTGTTGCATGAAGAAGTGATCGCCGATGAATGGTGTAATAACCTAGCACCGATTTAAAAAAATAAGGGTGATACATAACACTGCAACAGTTATCCTGGTATAAATATCGTGGTATCACATATTATGAAAGTGTGGGAGAAAGTGATAGAGAAAAGGATGTGAGGCGACAGTGATGTCTCGGAGAACCAGTTCGGTTTTATGCCTGGTCGGTGTACGACAGATTCGCTCTCCGCCAGTTTTGTGAGAAGTACAGACGAGCACACAAGAACATGATATTCGTGGATCTCGAGAAGGCAAAAAGGTTCCCCGTAATGTGATGTGGTGGGCTTTGAAAGAGCAGGTTATACCTGGGAATTATGTGGAGTTGGGTTGTGCAATGTAGTGGATCTAGTACACAAGTCCGGTCGGCCGCTAGAACCACCGATAAGTTCAATGTGGCAGTAGGTTTGCTGCAAGGGTCGGCACTGAGTCCCCTGTTGATTCTGTGCTTTACGTCCGGGTCAATATTGAAATCGCTTTGTTTGAGAGAACCAAGGTAGTAAAAGTCGAAGCAATAACGCTACCAGTCGGTAGCGTTATTCCATCCAAAAAAATAGGAACAGAACCGTAGACAGCGGTGAAATCGAAGAACATGTAGTCTGTTTTAGTTCTGCTTATTTCCAGGCCAAAACTCTCCAGCATTTGTGTCCATTTCCACAGTCTGATTTGTACCTCAATTATATCCTCGTCAACAAGAACAAAATTATCAGCGACGGTTGTCTCTTCCAATACGTCGGATACCGTAAAAAATCTGGGATTAACCATAGACTCCCATTTCAGTTGGGAGGCTCAATTCAGCGACATAAGCAAGCGCTTATATCGGTCGTTACATTCACTTAAACGCCTTCAAAATTTTCTTCCCTTTAAAACTAAAATTATTCTAGTCGAATCTCTTCTTTATCCTCTCCTTGACTACGCTGACATTTGTTATTTAGATGCGACTGAGGAGCTGCTTGATAAATTCGATCGACTTCAGAATTTATGAATACGTTTCATCTACGGTTTGCGTAAATTTGATCACATTTCGTATCTATTCATTCATATCGACTGAGACTGTGCAAGTGTTTGATCAAATTGGTTCATACGAGACTCAAATAGTGTCACCATCAGGAGATGGTGTGTGTAAATCCATATTTCTTCTTGTGTTGAGTTTAGTTATAAATTAGTGTGCCAGGTAAAGTAGGAACTTTATTATGTAAATTGATATCATTTAATACTTTAAATATTTAAAAAAAACTATATTTTTTTTAATAAAATCACGAGAGCAAAATTCTTTATTTTTAACTTGTCAAAAAAAACAGGAATGGTAGGAATAGGTAGAAAATATCTTTAGTCGCTGAAGAGAATTCATTGCGATGAATGTTTTCCTACTAAGATCTTTTATGTGAACCAACATAATGTTTGGTCAAAGTACAACCCAAGATCTTTAACTGAGTCATAGTATGGAATTGTTATACCGTCATATAAGATCAGAGGGAGATTTAAGTTATCAATTTTAGCAATCATGCCGGGTCTGCCAATAATAATTGCCTGTGATTTAGTGGGATTTATTTTCAAACCATAGAGACAACTATATTTTAAAATTTCAGTCAGGTCATCATTAATGGCATATATGGAGGAATGCAGATTGTCAGCTTTAGTATGGCGGTAAATTTGAATATTGTCTGCATGCATGTGAAAGAGAGACAAGTTTTGGAGTTATGGAATTAATGAAAATTTCGAAAAGTAAGGGAGATAAAACGCCACCTTGAAGCACCCCAGCCGAGAAATTGCACCACGATAAGAAGGACTTTTCCTGCCGAATGCGCTGTCGCCGGCCAGTGACGTGACTTCGAAACCAGTGTATCACCAATGGAGATATGTTAAGAGTGCGTAACAAACTTAACAGAATATTGTAGCCAACAGAATTAAATGCATTGCTAAAATCTAGCATGGTTAATACAGTCAGCTGTTTATTATTCATTACCAAGGCAATTTCATCGGTGACCTTGACTAATGCTGTAACCGTACTATGACCGGTACGGAAACCGGATTGTAAGGGACTTAGTAAGTGATGTGCTCAACTGCCGATAAACTATTTTCACAAGGATTTTGGAGAGAAAGGGTAAGATGGAGATAGGACGAAAATCGCCTATATTTAAGGGTTTCGACTTTTTAGGTATTGCAATCACCTGAGCATGTTTCCAAGCATCAGGAAATTTACCATTGGTAATGGAATAGTTCAGGATGTGACTTAGAATAGAAGCAATAACATCTAGGATGGGTAGGATATTACGGCTTATATTAGCACCAACAGCATTTGAAGAAATGAATAATACGCACTTCTTAACATCACATTCGGTGATAGAACAAAAGGAAAAAGATAAGAAATCTGGATTTGGAAGAAATGAAAGATAATGAAGTATACGATCTTTATCGGCATTGTACATTACTTAAGTGTTTATTAAAAAGTTCAAAGTCAATATTAATAGAAGTATTTGTAGTTCTGCCAACTAGGAGGAAAATGGGTCTCAGATAGGGGACACAAGGTCAAATTAAAGGACGATATCAGAGTCATTTTTGATTAAGCATGTATTTAAATCGCCCATTATAATAACATGATTATAGGAAGGAGATAACGTATCGAGAAGGGATTCAAAAGTATTGAAATAATAGACATGAAGAGAAGGGCTATAAAGAACGCCAACTAAAATCTTAGTATGACGAGCAATGATTTCTATGAAAAGGTGTTAAAGATAAGGTTCAGGGGAAGGATCAGAAAATTGCTTAACTATGTTAAAGGAAATACTGTCACAGATAGATACAGACACCACCACCTCCTTTGGAAGTTCGGTCATTATGTATCAGGTTGAAGTTGAAGGAATATTGTAGACAGAGGTGGAAAGAGAGGGTTTTAACCATGACTCTGAGACTAGAATAAAGTCAACACTGATCCCGTTAAAAGATGTGAGAAGATCGGAGTAATGAGCCGGAATGCTTTGTGCGTTAATGTGATCTAAATTAATGCTTTCAGAATTGTTGCAGAAGATTGAATTAATTTTAGAATAAAGGGAAGATGAATTACTGCGGGTGGAAGAAGAATTACTGAAAACACTGAGAAAATAATCATCAGAAGTACAAGAGAAATAGTCATCATCAATATTCAGTATATCCTACATATACAATTATAAATTAAAAAATGCAAAAAATAAATAAAAAATAAACTAAAATAAAATAATATAATATATAATAAAATAAAATAAATATGTATATTTTATATACTAGACAAAAAATATCAACAAAATTATAGTTTTCCTAAAATCAATCTTACTACATACACGGCATAACAAAAAATACGTTAAAAAAAATCTTGTAGAGTCTCGTAATTAAACTAACAACAAAATAGTTGTAAATAACTAACAGTAAAACAAAAATTAAAAAATTTTACAACAAAAAATTTTACAAAGACAATTTTAAGATTAAAACAATAACAATTAATATAACAAACAAAAATTAAATAATAATATTTAAAAACCGGTAAAACGTCACAATAAAAACTTTCCGAGCGCTTTCAGAGATAACTAGTGTCAAAATATTTGAAATATAAAGATTGTATTAATTTATTTCAAGTCGACATTGTATTTGTTTTTAAAGTAATGTAGCATATGAAAGGGAATACAGTGTAACACTAAACATGTTTAAAAATTATAAAGACACTATGCCGATAGCGAAGTGAACACAACTCTTTAAGCAACTAATTAATTTACTACTTAGTTACCTTAAGAACTCGGCGAGTTCTGGAAGATTGTTTATGTTCCTGGTTTGCCGAAAAGGAATCAGTCGAAGTAGGAAGTCTGTCGAGTAGCGGTTGTAACTCGCTTAAAGAAATTATTTTATTCCTACTTTTATCCGGCAAGACTATGATCATATTCCCCTCTGAAGTCCAACAGTTCTTGATCCCGAAATGCCTGCGTGCAATCATGAAAACCTCCTGCCGGGACTTTGTAAGGAACTCAGATAAAGTGCAGCCACTTCCTTTAAGTGCGGTTTTCGAATTCCAAACAAGATTTCTATATTTTAAACCAAGAAACTTAACTAATATGGGACGTGGTCTGTCTCTTTTAGCGCCGAGTCAATGGCAGATATCAATATTTTCTATTACTGAACTTGGCAGCTTCATGCAATCGCATATTACAGACTTAATTATAGTCCTGGGAAATCCTTACAAGTGCCAGAAGAAGTTTTCGAAGATTGTGAAAGTGCAAGTTCCTTGTCAAAGTGATCCATACGGCACTCAAACATATTGACAATCTCATCCATGTTCTTACGTAGTTGTGTGTGTAAATCCATTTGTGATATTATCCAAAACTTGTTTGTTGTGAAAGTTTATTTATGGCAGGTATGTAGAATTGCTTCTAGTACATTAAGTAAGGTTTTATAATGTATATATCTAAAGTCTCACTTTATAATAGAATTAAAAAACGGAGGATGAAAAACTATGTGTTGCTTAATGTACAACTACCCGCAAAAAAAGGATTAAACAAAGATCACTTTCGCAGCTATGATTGTATCACTCACCCTCTTCACCTTAGTCACACACATTTTAATTTCCCACAAACACCATTTCTTTACACATCCCTCCCGCAATAGTACAACTTGTATCCTTCACCAATCTCTCTCACTTGCGACCCTTTCAATTTCGTCTCCTGTAAACATGCTACATTTATTCGTCTTCTCTTCAACTCTTCCGCAATTACTTTTCCTCTTTCAGACATCGTACCTAAATACTAACATCCCCTTGTTTCTGAATTTAGCTTTTTACGTCGCACTCGTGCTAGATTCGGCAACCTTAAGCCACTTCCCACAGAGCCCCGGTACTGCCTCTGTGCGCCCTAAAATTTAATAAATTTATTTACTTTACCATACCGCTAAAATTTCACTTAGTTTGACGGTCGGCCGCCTGCTTGAAGCCAACCCTCCTTTAGAATGTTTACTTAACTAGGGGCGCCAACAGATCGTCAATTTCGACTCGCTACGCTCGCGAAATCTCGGGTGCCGTTTGCATATTGAGCGAAGCGAGACCAGTGTAATGACTCCTCGTTTCCCATTGACTTCAATGAGATATCAATTTTTTGACATGACATTAAAAAAAAAATCTGACCTCATTTTTAATTTTTTTTAAAACCATCACATTAGGTGTATCTTTTTGATTGCAAAATTTCATAATTTTCCGTCAAGTAGTTTTCGAGCCAATTCGTGACAAAGAATGTGAAAAAGTCTCCAGTAGATCGCTCCGTTCGCTTCGCTCACTTCGCTCAAGAAAATAAATTATGGTTAACTCAGTAATATTTAACTTAAGAGTCGATTAGTAAACACTAATTGTAAAACTAGTTTTCAGCATTGTCCATTTTCCCCAGACAAAAAAAGAGACAATAAAAATAATAATGTTTTTTAAATAATTATACTAATTACTTTATATTTTGCTTTGTTTTAAGAAGTGAATTCATTCAAGGTATGAACATCCATCTTGGACCAGATAAATTTAGAACGATATAGCACGTGTGTGTAAGAATGACACGAACTAAACGTTTTTCAGAATAACACAGTATTTATTAATATTTGTTATCACAAACTGTCAATATCTAACTGAACTCTCTCTGAGTTTAAATTGCAGGGTACAAAGTGTATTTGCTGTAAAATAAAATACTTAAAAATAAAAATTGATTACTATCGGCTGGTATCTTATTTAATGAGTTTCTCGAAGTCTCGCTGCAAACAAACGACCTGTGTGTTGTGTTTGATGGAAGTAACATAAGGTTGCGTACATTCTGGGCTTGTGGATCAACAATGAGGTTCACTTTGACATACGTCATATTTTAAGTACTTTATTCTGGTTTATGATTGAAATATAATTAAATAGTTCATATATATTACCTTGTATATTTTTACGTCGTATTTTGTACTATACATCATATCGATTAATACAATTAAATAAAACAAACAGAGTTAAAGATAGTGCTTTTATTAATTATTACATTCTATACAGACTTCGCCAAATACAATAACGTTAACAATGTTGAGATGAAATCAAAATCACATCAAGCACATCTGTAATTGACGCAAGTGAAAATAAAGGCAGTGACACAGACGCGAAAGAAGTAAGAATCAGCGTTTAATAGTTATTTCAGTCCTTACTTAATGTCTAGAAGGATTCTACGTACAAGGAAACTTTACACAGTGCGACATGCGCCTTTACTATATCGGAATCGTAAATCGAAATGCTTTCTCTAGGCTTTCCTCGTTATCTTTTATTTACCTTTTGCCAATACTGGAAGCCTATACGAGTATGTAATGTGTAGAGTACTACTCCATATGTATAATTCCAAAGCTTCTACAAAATAACCAAAAAGAAAAACAGTATAAAATTGGTTATATTAAAACCCACTTTTTATGTTATTAGAATGGCAAAAAGCCTAAATATTTTACATAAACAGATATTTGGTTATATTGAAAATAAAATCCTACTATTAGGTACTAAAATACGAACTTTATATCTTATGATGAAAATGTTGTTTTTAATGATCTTAATCTATTCATGAAATATGAAAATTGAAAAATAAAACCAGAATATAAAACTCAAAAAAAAATTACTCACTAAATTGATTTGGGATCAAATTAAAATTGTCAATCTATTGCTGAGCGCTTCTTTAATTGGACTGTTGGTATCGGTTTAGTTTATTGCCTTATTAAAAGAAATAAATAAAGTAACTAACTACCTAAAGTAGGTACAGACGACTTGCAATTATTAATAATAAACAATTGGCCCGGTCGCGAGTACACTGTGTACATTAGGTGACACTAGTAAACAATAATCTTGCAATATGAATCTCAGTATCAATAAGTAAGAAATCTTTGGTATGCGATTGAACACAATTGATTGATTTTCAATAAAATATACACTAAAGTTAATCCCATAAATCAATGATTCCGACCCTATCTTTCCGTTGCACATTAATTTGTGATTCGTTGTTTACAAACTTCAGCTGTTTTGAGCTAAGCTAGTCGGCCATAACTTTATCACGTAAAACCGATGAGGAGAATCACGTCAAAAATTCGTTGAGAATGGAAAGTTTGTTTTGAATTTGGACAAATTCAATTATTTACACAAGCTCTGTTATTGTTAGATTGTTATTTTGTTGAAGAAATAACATTTAAAAAAAAAAAAAATTTTAAGTATCCAAAACTATTGCTGTAGGAAATATTTACACTAACTTAGGTTAACAACGAGTAGCTTCAAATACAATTATAACAAAATATTGGTAATCTTAGGTCATAAATAATGTGGTGGTAATGTTGGTAATCTTAGGTAATAAAAAATGTGGTGGTAATCATGGACATCAAGTGTGTAATCCCGGACTAAGCGACTACACCGCGTTCCCCGCACTATGTACGCCGTTCACGCTGAGCGGTATTGTGTTGAATTCGTCCTCAAGATCGTCGTTTTTCCTGTAATAAAGAAAAAAATATATATATTATGCTTAACAACGATAACATGAAATTATTTATATTGATGTTTATATATATTAATAATAAATAAATATAATGCAATAATGAATAGAACTAACCGAACTAAATGTACAAATATTACAGATGAAAAAACTACTGTGACACATAATTATAGATTTAAAAAACTTATTTCCTTAGTTCATATTATTAAATATGTTTCACATAATAAAATAATATACTCCGTAAAATGCAAATAATACTAACTACCACTTATTTAAGACAGTGAATAACTTAAAACCTTATTGTCGTTGAAACACCCTTATTATTGACCCAAAGACCTAGAATACACATGGAAATAATTAAATAAATAATTTAGAACATTATAAAATAAAAATTTAATTACAGCTTTTCAAGTAGGTACATGATTTTTTTTCTTGAATGTAAGAATTGGGTAGATCTGCAACTTGCGATTAACAATTTTCTGAAGATAGCTTAATAAACTGATGACTGGCAAAAAATGTTCTAGTGATACTAGTAGGAGCAGCGAGATCTTTTCGTCGTTTCATAATTTGTTTGTTATTATCATACGGAAGTGCTCGATGTTTCCTTAATGATATACAATTTTCTGACGGAAAGTATTTTGCTCGTGATATACAGTTGATCGGTTGGAAATCTGTATGGCTTAAAATATATAGCCTAATAACATACATAATATTGTCTGAGCTCTTTCCAATTCAATAAATTTTGTCTTTGTGATACCACCCCAGACTGATAACCATAAGTCAAGATTAATTGAATAAGAGCTAGGTAAATCATTTACAAAATAGTGTAAGAAGCTACGTGTCTTACGATCTTAAAAATACAAACAAGTTTCCTTACTCTATTTGTGACCAATTTGAATTGGTATGAGGATGCCAAGATAAACGTTGGTCCAAAATTACTTCAAGATATTTAGTTGAAGCTACTTTAGTCAGTTTAGGACAGCCAAATCCATTGCGTCTGGGAGCAATTATTATGTATTTTTATTACAAGATTATCAACTGGTTGTGATCGTTCAGATATAGTAAACTTTGTTTTAAGCGTGTTAACAGAGAGGAGATTGATATTCAGCCATTCAGCTATACGATCCAATCCAATCTCTGCGGGCAAACGAACATCCTCCCATGAGATACAGCAGTATGACTGACTGACTGAGACTGCGTCGTCTGTGGACTTTCCGTGTTTAAAACCATATTGATGGTTAGAAAGAATATTAAATTTGTTCAAGTAACTCTGTAGTCTTACATTTATTATTTTTTCCACAATCTTAGAGATACTAGGAAGAAGTGAGATTAGCCTGTAATTGCTAATATCATCTCTATCCCCAGACTTATACACCGGTATAACGATAGATTTTTTAAAATAATTTGGAAACACTCCTTCACTCAAGCAAAAATTTACCAAGTGATAGAGAATAGGTGATAGTACGTCACAAGCTATTTTTAAGAATTTAAAAGTGTAGCAAAAAAAATAAATACTTCATACGATAAAGTCTTAATCTATAGAACCGGCATTGTATGACGCTTTTAAAATAATGATACAGCTATCAATGACATATCTTTCGTTGATGTTAAACGTTTTAACTAATGCTCCTCAATTAAACTCTAAAACAATTACGTAACACGTATGTCCAGTAACCGCTGGTGAAATTAAAGTAAACTAGGTAAGTCTTATAATATATAACATACGTTTATATAAATACACCTCGTCCGAAGCTCAATAATTGTAAAGTTATTCCTAAAAATATAAATAACATTTAATAAAATATATTTACGAACTTCGAATCCGTTTCTGAGGAGCGAATAAAGCTCTTATGATGATAAATACTGAAGAACTCAAGATATTATGAACTATAATTAGAGGAGTTGGAAATTATAAATTTAATAAAAAAGATATTTTGTTATTATTATTATAAGAACCACGGTCAAATGATATCCATGGTATCGAACCAACAACTGGGGCAAAGAGGGAAAAAATTATCGAAGAAATAGTACATTTCAAAATTAAAATTTAAGCTCTATCATGAAACACAAAAAAAAAACAATTTAAAGCAGTGCATTTAATAGTATGGCATTGTTATCACACCTTTACAGTTACACCAACAGTTGATCCGTCAAGTTACTAACCTTCACAAGCGTTAAATTCGAGCTTAAGTTTCACTACTCTGGCAGCTTTTGTGCTCTAAATTCAAGCTAAAGTTTCACTACTTCACTGGTTTCACTTTGTCGTCGCACTAAGTCGTCGCGGGATCACAAGCGAGCTTCAGCGAATTGGCTTAACAAAGTCAATTAGTCGGTAAAGACCAACTGACGTAGATTTATAGCACAAGTTAGGTTAATGCGTTTCGTTTTTAACATTAATTAGTCACCTATTTGTTTGTTTGTTTGTAAGTAAGTTGACTCCATAGTATGTGAACGTTGAGGTGATAAGATAGGTGACTTAAAGTGATGTATTGCGATGACCTCTGACCTGTGACCGATGACACCAAGCCACCGTTCGCTAATCAACACTAATGGAACCACTTCCTGTTGTGTTAGACGCGGCGCTGGCAGTAAGTGATACTATTATAGTCAATATTTGATGTTTCTTGAAAAAACAATAAAGATAAAGAAATAGGTACGTAGATACATAAACAGTGCTCTTAAAAGTCAATTCTGGATATTTGTTTTTACAATTCATTTTAAAAACAAAACACAATATTTTACAAACTAATACAAAATCAAATATAAAAATGTATGAAATTGATAATAAATTATATAAATCTCATAAAATCACTCCACAGATAGACAATCACACCAGCCCATAGCAATAATATAACACATAACATAACGTAATGTTGAGATACATCTATTATATTTTTAGTTTATTATTTCTGTTAATAGAAAATAAAAACTATACAAAATACTGCAATGTGACAAATGCACAAACAATTCAGTAATCTGCATTTAGGTTAGTTTTAGTCTCGAACCAACTCCGCACATAATCCGCTACAAACTGATTAAGTTATTGACCAGAAAATCACATAGCAAAGATATCGAAGGTGGTTTTAGAGATATAATCATGTAATGTTTGTTAATTTTTTAAAAACAAACTATTATTTAATGTAATTGATAACACTTAACATAAAAAACACTTTAAATAACAAATATAATTTATATTAACATCCTGTGCTTAAAAAATAATTGAAGTTCAATAAAATTAAATTGTGTTGATGTGATGTGAAGTGATGTAATGTAATAGCCAGTGATAGCGGGTTGTGATGAACATACCGTTTCCTGTACTTATATATGATGAGCACGATGAACGCGTTTCCTATGAACAGAGCAGCTATCAGTAGCGACGGGATCACTATGTCTGGAACAAAACATATATATGTAGTATCGCAGTTTATTAGTGTTCAAACGTTTATTTGTTTTTTATTCATTTATGTTCTTAACTTTATTAAGATTATTAAAAATAGTTAACAATAATAAAAACTACAGACGTAAATGACTAAACATAATATACCATCCAAATGTTTATTATGTTAGCCAAAGTGTGGAACAAAATATTTGTGTTAAGTATTTCCTGCGGTTAAATTGTGGGCCGTAGATATTGTAGCGCCGTGTACATATTCATTACATACCCTAGTGATGAACACTGCACGATAGGTAACTGACACCTAAGTAAAACGGTCACCTGCAGTGAGCGAGGGTAGAAGTAGCAGGGTTGATAGCAAAGATGATTCAATGTTGATTTGATTACCGGTATCGTGTTTATGTAGAATTGAAATGTAGGTATCTCTCGGTCCAGTTACTGTATGATAAAAGTTCATAAAGGACAAATAAATACAAATACGTTACTTGATACAAAGGATTGTTAATTATTGTTAGACGTTACAATTAGTACAAAACTTTATTAGACGTCTCATTTATACTGGTTAAGTTGGATTGAATATAAATTGTAATAATAGAAAATCGGTGTAAAGTTAAAACCGCAATTACACGAGAGCTGCAGACGAAAATGACTCAACATATCTGTAATGATAAAACTTCCCGAAATTTTGATTAGCGACTCCTTAGGTTCCTTTGAGGCGCTAATTCACAAAGTTGGCTACAGTTCTCTACGCCGCTGTTAAGAATTCCAACTCGTTCCCACTTTACCTTAAATTTGCATAAATACCCTCAATTCAGAACACGAACCAACTAACAGCTAATGAATCGCTAAATTGGTCGTAATAAATGCCGTTCTCAAAAAAGAAAAAAACAAATTCAGATTTTATCACTTCAAAGAGTTTCGCTTCAAGTTATTCTGAATCTTCGCATTTTTTTGCAAGTTTATTTTACGCATATTTACCTTTAACACGCAAAATGGCTCGATGTTTTTAAATTCAAATATTTATTGTTTTTTTTTATCTATTTCAAATATCTTATATAAATCAACCGCTCTATTTAAACGGAAATAAATATTTTGTGAAAATATTTATTAAAAAAAAAAGAATTTCAAAGTTTTTAAATGATTATGCTTTATGAAATGTTAAGTGTGACAAATGATTTCCTTGATGAACTCACAAGATGTTATGTAACATTTCTGTACGCACAAAGGACTCACCCACTATCATGTTGGCCTCGTTGTGCGGCAGCTTTGTGTCTTTATCGGTGCCTTCCGCTGAATCGTTCCCGGCGACCCTCGCAGTCACCTCGTCTAAAAACAAACACTTCTAACTAACTGTATATATCAAGTCAGAAACTATTATTGAAGAACAACATTATGTGTGTCCATTATATTAGAGTATATTGGGAACTACAGACTACTACACAGACGAATCCGCAGTCGAGCTTCAGTATTGACATCATAAAATAGTCATAATACACACATGAGGCGGAATTTAAAAGCAATTAAGCTTTTGTTGATGTCCATATTGTTTTACATGTTGTACATATATTATATTTATAAGAACTAAATAACTTTATACATGGATAAAATAAAGTATTCTGCTTGCTAAATCTAGAAAAGTAGGAACGTTACGAGATTTATGTAGTCCCAAAGACAATAAGTGAAATTAAGTCCAGCAATATAAAATTGCTTTGAAACCTCAGGGAGCGGCGGCTACAGATCAAATTAGTTTAGAACACTGAGGGGAATTACAGCAAAAATCAATTAATATAACAATACCAAGATGACACAATATTATTTATTAAGGTCCCGTCAGATTTTTAACAGAATATTAATTATTTATGTCAGATCATAAATCAAAGATGATACAGCCAGTAGCAACAGTATGTATCTGTATTCTATTCTAATGGATAATTAATTATTAAAGTATTTGACTCCTCCATGCAAAGTTCATGTTTCAATGTTAGTTACAGGACCGACCGTAATAATCCTACAGAATAACGTTTGTCAGCGATAAAGTCGCCTTCTCATTGTTTCAAAATTAAGCTACCACAGCCTTGTATCGTACCATCTATAAACTTAACTATTAGCCACGATATCTTTACATTTAATATAATAGTCCTCCAATTCTAAGTTTGTTTGGGATTGACCGATTGAGGCCATATTCAGAAATGTATTCTACATTTCTGTTTTGGAGGATCGACCAACGACGGTCAATATCAGAGCAGATGGACAAAACTGTTATTAAATATTATATACAATTACTTATTCAAAATTTGTAATGTCGACATGTCAACAATTATTTGTTACAGGCACGATAAAATAACTCAAGAACATTTTCCACCTGCTTCACCTTAATTGTTTGCGGTCAGTACAATTTTACGCTTACTTAAATAATATATAAAAACAAAGTATTTTAATGGCAATCTAAACCGACATCGTTGAAAAGTTATCCTGGAAGGGTTAAGTTAGTTTCAAATAGTTTTATGAACTACATCATTAAACCCTCCCAGGTGCCGCATAAGTCAAATTAACGAGCTCCTGGAAAAGGGATCGTGGACTGAGTTAGTGTATCACAAGACATTAGATTTAGTGAAAAATAATTCACGTATTTTGGATAATTACTTTTAGTGCAATAATGGAATGCGTATCCAATTTGTGTTTTAATGTAAAATCATGTCTTTTTGTGTGTAATCTTCAAAAACGCTGAGTATATTTCGTTAAAGATTTATACCAATTATAAATATGTCTACCGGTGAGACCGCGGGGTGGAGGTTGTCATAAAAAGATTTATTTTGAGACATCTTTAAACCATAACACTGCGGTTTAATAAATCTCTGATATTTTTCTTTTCTCTTTACAAATCTTTTGTACATTTTTCATCACGTTTAAGATTAATTATCATTTTACTCTGGAGTTAAAGAAATTTTTATCTTATAACTAGCTTTTCTATTCCACATTTTCTTTTAAGAAAAACATCTTGAGAAAACAAATTAAAAGTGTTGTTTTAAAAGTTTGAGGCGTTATATTATTTTTATATTATAAGAATAAAACTATATTTTTCCCGTGTATACCTATTATATATTTGTTAATTATAATATACATAACTTGTCTACTACAGTGTTATGAATCTTGGTAAAGTCGACGAAATATTTAACCCTTACTTAGACCTCCGCATTCATTATTCAAGTAAGCTTCCTTGACACTCACGTAAGGTCGCTTTACGGCTACCACAAGTTACTAAGTGACCCGAGACTTTGAACCTTGTAAATTAACTCGCATCCCTTTATTATCTAATCATAAGCTTTGCATCAGAAGCCGTAGGTCTGTTCGTTGAGAAGGATGAAATTATTACATCTCTGGGTACGTTTTAAAACAGTTTGAATACTTGTCCTTACATAATATTTGGTACGAGTATGTAATCGTTAGCATTTTGTTAACGTTATTACTTCTGAGATTAAATGTAAATAGTAGGTTTGATTTGTTTCATAAATACGACAAATTATAATTATATCAATATCCAATAGGACTCTGAAATTACGTAACCAATAAATTGTACACTGATGTACCCAAATACGTTCACAGTAAATTGATTTAATTAGTACAAAAACGTAACGGCGTCGGAACTCCATCGGCCGTGGTCGAATTATTAATACCCTTTGTTTTAAGGCTTTTTATGGTATGAAAAGGGAATGAATCCTATTACCCTTTCGGAAACTTTTGAGAACTAGAGACATTATATAATAAATATAAATGACTAACGATCTGAGAAACTATACTTATATAAAGAATATAGAACATTTTGTGTTACGATTGTCACAAGTTTATTTAGTCGCTCTATCGCATGACTGATTTCCGGTTAGTATATTTACAACTCCCGTACTGATTTTCATATAAGCATACAATACTAAGGACTCTATATGTAATATTAGAAAAATTAATTAGTAGTAAAATAAATAGCAAAAAGTTTTTTTTTAAATATAGTAACGCATAATAAAATAATGCAAATTTAAGTAGAAAGTTGAAGACAAATAACCTCTTATTCTTAAGAAGAAGCGCAAAAAAGTATACAGAAAATTAAATTTATCCCCCATATAAGTTTGTTACCAAAGGTTCCTGAAGAACCGAGAAGAACTGTTGAAGAACACCAAGCACTCACCTGGTAAAGACAACTCTTAAGGTTAATAATTGGTATAAGTATATTCCCACTTTGTTTAAAAGTAGCGATAAGCTTAAACCTGAGAATTATAGGCTTATATCTGTTTTACCGACCTTAAGTAAGATCTTCGAAAAAAAATAATTATAAATCAGGTGACATAGTTTGTGTATAGCAATGGGATCATGTATCACTATATGGTCTCACCGAGGGTAAATCTGGAACAGACACTGGTGCCGCGCTTCTTAAGCACATTTACGACTGGAATGGGAGAACTCGCCAATACAATCGGGGTATCTTGCGATTTGTCCATAGTCTTTGATTGCGTGGACCATCAAACGTGGCTGTGCAAACTTAACCACTATGGTGTACGTAACGCTGCACTTGATCTTATTGTCTCTTCACCTGAATCAAAAAGTCCAGACGGTTTTCGAAAATAACTCAAAATGGGCTGGTTCTCGCCCAAGGATGGGTGTTCCACAAGAATCCATTCTTTGCCCCTTTTTATTTCTACTTTATATTAATGACTCGCCCTTTATCGTTAAATGTCTGTGTGACATTGTACTTTTTGCTAAAAACACCTCGCTTTATTTTAAAGTTGAGCATTATAGGACTAATTATATTAAGTAAACAGTACTCTGTCACGTATCCTTCATTGACTCGAAGTTAATAATTTAGTCTTAGATGCTAGGAAAACGCATAGAGTGTACACATCCTAATGTAAAAAGTAAAAATTAACAATGAAGTATTAAAACTGAGTGACTCAACAAATTTTTAGGTATAATTGTAGATAACAAGCTCCAGTGGATCACCATCTCTCAACACTCGCAGCCAAACTCAGCTCGACCATCTTTTCAATTAGAAGAATTAGACGATTAACGGACATTAAGTCGGCTCGACTTGTTTATTTTAGTTATTTTCATAGAATTTTTTATTACAGTTTTTTATTATGAGGCAGTGCTGCCCAAATTAATTTTATATTTATTTTACAAAAAAGAGCTGTGCGGGCTGGGCTATTTATAACTTAAAAACTAGAGATTCTCTGAAAAATATTTTTAAAGAAATGGGTATTCTTACAGTCGCTTCTCAATACATATAATTAATACGTCAAAATTTTAATAGATAAATACGAGAAATAAAGTGAACTCGTAACGCCAAAATTTATTTTCCAAAAAGTTAACTAATCCTTCATGGGCTTAAGTATATGTGCGTATGTATAATAAAGTTACAGAAGATATCTTAGACCTTCCTTTTCTTAGTTTGAAGTCTAACATCAAATTATTATATATTATTAAATAAATCTTATTAGTTTTTAGTGAATCGAAATGTTGACTAATTTTCAAGATTGATATTTTTTATTATTTCAGCTAAGATTTTTAAAATTCTTTCAAAAAGAGCAACTGTTTTATTTTTGGCCGATTCTTCTCAGCAGAACAGCATTCCGAGCCAGTGGTAGCTCACTCACAAAAAAAAAAAAGTTCAATGTAGTCACTGACTAAAAAAGGTCGGTGTAGTTACTGACCTTTTTTATTGTAATAATTGATGATTCAAAAGTGCGTGTAAATGCTTACTTATATAGAGATTTTTGGAATTCTAATTTATTATAATAATAGGCATAATAGTCTCAAAAAGTATGAAGTAAAAAAGATATGAAACTAAATATTTTGTTAAGAAAACCGAGCTGTACGAACATGCAGAAGTGGACCTGTAATAAAAACTAAACGTCTGAGTGTGAATGAAGGACCCTCGCAGTAATTGCGTGCCCCGTGTGTGACGTGAACCTCGTTCAATTACTACAAGAAACAAACTTTACACTTTGCACGGAAGGGAATTCAACATTTTTTATGCTTTAAAGTAGTTTTGTATTGTAATTGATATTTTTATATTTTAAATTAGAATTTTTATTCTTTCTATATTGCGATTCCAACGCTACTTAATTTGTTTTTGCAACAGCTTAATTGAAGTAAATTATTTTACTTGAATGTTTACTGAATAACATGTAATAAATGTTTTAAAATATAAAAAAAACTAAATTGAATAAATAAATAAAAAAATATGCAATTCTATTTTGAAATCAAATATGAAAAATATAATATTAATATATATAGGTATATAATAATCTAAGGAGATTAACAAACTGATATCAATTAAAATCGTTTAATTCAATGACATGTGAATAAAAACCGAAGAGACACCAAAGTAAGGGTAAAACTAATTATAAGTATCATCTATCGTTGAAGTTTTAATCAATACGAGTTTATAATTAGTTTATTTAATCAGCAATGAGCGACTCAACTTTACAACTTTAATGAATCGGACCGAACTCCGCTTCAGAAAACTCTAAACAAAAGTTCCGTAGTTAACAACTAACGAAACTCATCGCGCTTTTTATCTTTGTTAGTTTTAATTTAATCACAGTTTCTTGTTACAAGAGATATGTAAAAATAAGTCAGTTTACTTTAGTTTTTAGTTTTTTATGCACTAAACTGTAGATAGTATATATATCTCCTGTTTTTCAAATATTTAAGAAGCGAATCAGTAATTTTCACTTATAAAGCTCATTTCTAGTAAAGGATTAGTGAAGGAAGTGACCGATGATGAAGTGAAAGCGGCTGTGCAAGGTATGAAGAATGGAAAAACTGTAGGGCCGGATGCGATACAAGTGAAGGTATGGAAGGTTTTAAATTAATATAATATAAGTAGGATATAAGTAGCTGGCTTTGTTTTACAATGTGTTGTTGCATGAAGAAGTGATCGCCGATGAATGGTGTAATAACCTAGCATCGATTTAAAAAAAAAATAAGGGTGATATATAACACTGCAACAGTTATCGTGGTAAAAAGCTCATATCACATATTATGAAAGTGTGTGAGAAAGTGATAGAAAAAAAAATGTGAGGCGAGAGTGATGTCTCGGAGAACCAGTTCGGTTTTATGCCTGGTCGGTGTACGACAGATTCGCTCTCCGCCAGTTTTGTGAGAAGTACAGACGAACACACAAGAACATGATGTTCGTGGATCTCGAGAAGGCAAAAAGGTTCCCCGTAATGTGATGTGGTGGGCTTTGAAAGAGCAGGTTATACCTGGGAAGTGTTTGATCAAATTGGTTCATACGAGTATCAAATAGTGTCACCATCAGGAGATGGTGTATATGTCTATGTGTGTAAATCCATATTTCTTCTTGTGTTGAGTTTAGTTATAAATTAGTGTGCCAGGTAAAGTAGGAACTTTATTATGTAAATTGATATCATTTAATACTTTAAATATTAAAAAAAACTATATTTTTTTTAATAAAATCACGAGAGCAAAATTCTTTATTATTAACTTGTCAAAAAAAAACAGGAATGGTAGGAATAGGTAGAAAATATCTTTAGTCGCTGAAGAGAATTCATTGCGATGAATGTTTTGCGATGAAACTAAGATTTTTTATGTGAACCAACATAATGTTTGGTCAAAGTACAACCCAAGATCTTTAACTGAGTCATAGTATGGAATTGTTATACCGTCATATAAGATCAGAGGGAGATTTAAGTTATCAATTTTAGCAATCATGCCGGGTCTGCCAATAATAATTGCCTGTGATTTAGTGGGATTTATTTTCAAACCATAGAGACAACTCTATTTTAAAATTTCAGTCAGGTCATTATTAATGGCATATATGGAGGAATGCAGATTGTCAGCTTTAGTATGGCGGTAAATTTGAATATCGTCTGCATGCATGTGAAAGAGAGAAGTTTTGGAGTTATGGAATTAATGAAAATTGCGAAAAGTAAGGGAGATAAAACGCCACCTTGAAGCATCCCAGCCGAGAAATTGCACCACGATAAGAAGGACTTATCCTGCCGAATTCGCAGTCGCCGGCCAGTGACGTGACTTCGAAACCAGTGTATCACCAATGGAGATATGTTAAGAGTGCGTAACAAACTTAACAGAATATTGTAGCCAACAGAATTAAATGCATTGCTAAAATCTAGCAGGTTAATACAGTCAGCTGTTTATTATCCATTGCCAAGCCAATTTCATCGGTGACCTTGACTAATGCTGTAACCGTACTATGACCGGGACGGAAACCGGATTGTAAGGGACTTAGTAAGTGATGTGCTCAACTGCTGATAAACTATTTTCACAAGGATTTTGGAGAGAAAGGGTAAGATGGAGATAGGACGAAAATCGCCTATATTTAAGGGTTTCGACTTTTTAGGTATTGCAATCACCTGAGCATGTTTCCAAGCATCAGGAAATTTACCATTGGTAATGGAATAGTTCAGGATGTGACTTAGAATAGAAGCAATAACATCTAGGATGGGTAGGATATTAAATCAAAAAAAATCAAATCAAAAAACTTTATTTGGATATCACATAAATCAACATGGAACATAAAAATACATTGTAATAGAGAAAACAAAAAAAAATATAATAATAAAATAAAAATAACAAAATATCAACTATAGACTGTGACATCCAAAACGGTTGACCACTCAGCATTTACTGGAGTATATTTCTCCAGCGCTAGTTTTCAGTGGCCGCCGTGCCGTGACATAGCCAACACTAGTGACAGTTAAACATAAAATAACCAACAATAAACAAAATAAAATACAATTAAATATATTAGACATCTTTAATTTCACAGTGTAATGAACTTAATTGATGATAATAATAATAATACGCTGCTTAACTATAATAGAATAATATTAATAACAAAAATAATTATAGTAATAATAATAGGTGAGTAGCGCTTTATAAATGGGTTCGCAAGTATAGGGTAAGGTGAGTAATTCATATTGTTATATTTATATTTTTAGACTTTGTAATTATAATTGTAAAATAAGAGATATACCTAATGTATTTTTATAATTTTATTAGTAATATAATAACAAGATACAATAACTGCTTACTGTTTTTGTATGTGGAGCAGATGTTTTTTATATTTAGTTTAAAATGTCATCTCCGATTTTAGTATGCGCAATGGAGGAGGAAGATTGTTTCAGCAGCTGGAGGCAGCATATTTAAAACTACCACGGAATGCAGCAGTTTTGTGCAAAGGAATGCACAACATGTTAGTTGCAGCTCTTGTTTTGTGGATCGGATTGTAGTCACTCAACCATTTCAACTTATTATACAAGTATATTGGTATCCTATATTTAATTACCCCAAAAAGCAGACATGCTAGATGTAATTGTCTTCTATAGTCCATTTTAAGCATATTTGCAGAATTAAGATAGGAAGTAACATGCGTTCGCGGCGGGACATTAAAACAAAACCTAGCACATGCGTTTTGAACACGTTGGATGAGAGTCTTACTACTCGCAAGCAACCTCGGTCCTATAACAGTGTCAGCGTAATTAAGTTTAGAGAGTACAATCGCCTCACAAAATCTAATTCGTACTTCAGTGGTTAGGTATTTTCGTATACGATATAATAGTTTAAGTCGATAAAAACAATTGCGAACACAATTAATGACGTGTTTTTCAAATCGTAAATGCTCATCTATTATTATACCTAAATTTCGTGCTTTTGAAACACGTTCGATTTGCGAATCATTTATAAATATATTAGGAAGCCTTGATGATATATTTTTTATCTGCATATTATTGCCAATAATTAAAAATTTTGTTTTACTAGGGTTCAGCATTAAATTATTGGACTGTGACCATATGTGTATGCTACTTAAATCCTCATTAATGTTATTAACGGCTAAGGCAATGTCATTAGGTTTACAGGAAATATATAATTGTATATCGTCAGCGAAAATATGATAATTGCAAAATTTTATGGAATTAATTATGTCTGCACAATACAGGGAAAAAAGAATAGGGCCCAAGATGGAGCCTTGTGGCACTCCTCTAGTAACGTTTTTACGTTCAGACGTGGACTTCGACCCATCCTCATTAGTAATTTCTACTGTTTGAGTTCTGTTGGTAAGATAACTCTGAAACCAACTGATGCTTCGGGAACTAAAATTATAGAAATGTAATTTTGCAAGGAGTAGTGGTATGTCAATTGAGTCAAAAGCGCGGGTAAAATCTAACAAGACAAGGATTGTGATCTTGCTCTCATCTTGGGCACTCAAAATATCGTCTACAACATTTGTAAGCGCCGTTGTAGTGCTTCTTCTTTTTCTAAACCCTGACTGTAGATACGGCAGAATATTGTTATTTTCAACGAAATCTGACATCTGGTCATAGACAATTTTTTCCAAAACCTTAGAAAGGCAGGGCAAAATACTGATGGGGCGTAAGTTGCTTATTGTTTCTGGGTCATCCTTTTTTGGTATAGGTCTGACAACTGCATTTTGCCAACAATTAGGAAAAGTACCGGTTGTTATGGAACAGTTTATTATGTTTGTGATTGGTTCTATAATATAATTAAGTGATAATAGTAACATTGACAGAGATATACCATCTGAGCCAACAGCTTTTGACTTGATACTATGTACTTTCCTGGTAACAGTTGTCATATCAACTGACACAACAAGACAAACATCTTTATTTGGCTTGTATGATATATTTTGTTGTAGTTGTTTCCATGTTTTAGGATTACTCAAACTCTTCTTTGTGAAAGTAGAAAAGTAAACGCTTTTTTCTTTATGAAATGCTGTCTCAACAGTAAGTTCTAAGTCTTTGTAGTATGTAATGTGTATATCCCTTTTACTACGCTTTGCTGTAATATGCGCCTTATCTCTGATTCTTATCATTTTATTAATATTGTATGTTCTCCAAGGAAGTTTAATATCTTTATAAAAAGCTTTTTTCAGTTTTGCTAATAAATTAAACACAGTAAGTAAATAGCCGTTAAATACAGAAACCATATCATTTATATTATGGATTTCTGAGAGCTTGTATCACTCAAATGATCGCAAACTATTCTGAAGTACATGATTATCTATATCGGCATATTGTCTGTAGTATTTGAGCACTTTCTTAAAGTTTACCTTACATGATTTAATTTCAAAGGTAAGAAAGGCATGATTGCTGAGAGCGGGAATGTGATCAATGCTTACTTTATTAATATTGACATCTGCACACACCAAATCGAGAAGCGACTCACTGTAAATAGTAAAGTGAGTCGGTTTAGTTACAAATTGTTTTAAGTTAATGTACGTCAGAAACTCGTGTAACTTGGCGGTGTTATTATTAAAGTCTAAAAAATTTATATTAAAATCACCAATAAGTAGGAGATGATCATGCTTCGGAAATCCTACGATTGCATCAGTTAACCCTCCAAAGAAGATACTTGGATTTAACCATGGCGGTCTATAAGCTGTCCCTATTATAATTTTTTTCCCTCCAATACTTACATTTAACCACATCTGTTCAACAGTAGCAGTTTCAGGGTGGGTCATGAGACGGATTGAAATACCTCTCCGGATATAAAAACCTACACCACCACCGCGAGAACGTACTTCCTCGGGTCGAAGTTTGTGGCGTAGACGATACCCCGACACATTAGGAGCCCGGCCACCTTCCCCTTTCCTCAGCCAAGTTTCGTTTAATGCCATGATATCTACCTTATGACGATCCATTGCTAATAAAAATTCCTCATGACCTGTTCCCAAAGAGCATGGATTAATAAATCCAATTTTTAACGAGCGTAGTCCTAGCATTTTAGATTGAAGTTAAATCTAACAGTTATAATATACTTATTATTATTACACATAATGACATTTTTATTAAAATAATATTTTTTTAGATTATAAAGTAATTGGTTAATTTTTATATATAATATAAATAACATAATTAATAAGCTATGATAAGATATATAATGTAAATAAAATAAAAAATATATTAAAGTGTCTTTACTACTATATTTTGTTATGGAGCAGCAGGATTTGTACTTTAGGACAAAATTAGAAACGTACATATGGCAAATACGGAGGTCACAGTTTTACATAATTTAAAGAAAAGTAAAATAAATAAGAAAAAACTGGTTATTGAAACAGCAGAACAAAACCAGGTACATTTAAAATAAACAGTAAGATAACAAATGCATTTATAAATTAATTCAAATATCACTATAAACTAATCTAATCGAATTGTGATCGAAAAACCTTTACGATGTCACAGTCCGACCGGATTCGATAAACGGGAGCATCAGGGGCCCGGCGTGCAAAAATCTTACCACTTTTAGTCCAAACGTATCGCCAGTTTCTAATTTTACCCTCTTCTCTTGTTTTATATAATAAGCGCCTATTCATTGGTGTAAGATGCTCGTTAATATAGACCTTCCGGGCCTCACCCTCAGTTATACCCGTGGAATCCATATTGCGTCGAACACGAGCCGCTCTTAGAACTTCGTCTCGAATACTCCGACGCGCCAGACGTACTACAATTTTGCGTGGCATATTTGTTTATAGTTGCTGTCTTGAACCCAATCGCTCGGTGCTAACAATGTCTCTGTTATCAATTTCGACGCCAATCTTACTTCCAATTAGGTTCACAATATTACCTAGGTTCTCCCCTGATTTTTCTGGAAGGCCGGAGATTTCAATATCGTTGAGGAGAAATGTTTGATCCGTTTCATTTAATTCGGTTCTTAAACTTGAAATTAGTTCGAGTGAAGAACTAGACTGAAGCACGTCTTGTTCTTTAAGCTTTTCTAAAGCAGATAATCTATCTTCCACCGCACTAACTCGCTTATCGAATTCGGCAACAGTCGTATTAAGATGTGACAGTCTATCCCTAAAAGAATTCATTTCCCTGGAAACCGCAGCCATTTCTTGTCATAACATACGAATTTCATATATTAGAGTTGAGTGTGGATCATTTCTTAATAAATCTTCATCAACAGCTTCCCCCGCCACCACAGAAGGGCTCTCTTCCGACGGTTTGACTGGATTACAAAGCTTAGTGTTCTTAATTAATTTACAGTCCTGACATTGCCACTTAGCAGATATGCGAGTATCTGGGCTAATATTCAAACAAGCTCGATGATATCGCAGTAAACATTTTGAACACTCAGCGCCCTCTGTTGCGCTGATAAACTTTCCGCATTGATTGCACTTGTGACCCATTTTTATAGAAGCGTTGGGATGTTAAAAATAGCTAACAGATGGCTCTTTACGCAAAAAAGTATTTACTCGTAAATAAAGTTCTCAGGATTAACGATGTTATGGATTCAATTTATTAATTTTTTAACTCACACTTAGCATTCTTATTTTTTGTCCAGATGTAGCACTAGAATTGTAGTCCAACTCAATAAAGTACAATTAAAAGTGATATACGTGGGTAGGTAAACGGCTTATATTACGGTATTACGGCTTATATTAGCACCAACAGCATTTGAAGAAATGGATAATACGCACTTCTTAACATCACATTCGGTGATAGAACAAAAGGAAAAAGATAAGAAATCTGGAGTTGGAAGAGATGAAAGATAATGAAGTATACGATCTTTATCGGCATTGTACATTACTTAAGTGTTTATTAAAAAGTTCAAAGTCAATATTAATAGAAGTATTTGTAGTTCTGCCAACTCCAACCGATTCAAAAAATGATTGCAAACTCTCTTAACTCTATCCCGTTTGGCCATGATTGATTTAATAGTTGGAGTAAGCCAAGGTGCGGGAACATGTCAAACTCTTATTTGCCTTACTGGAGCATGGACATCATTTAGCTTTATTATTTCTGCATTAAAGATGGTAACCATATCATTAACATTTCGAGAATCATACGGAGCAGACCAAATTATATATAAGATTATTGAGGTTAATATTTTTAAGACTACGACGAAATATAAATTTTTGTTTGCGTTTGAAAAAATGTAAGTTATAGCGAAGGAACAAGAGATCATGGTAAGAGAAAGAGGCTGTTAGCTGACCGTGAGTTAAAACATTTTCTGACTTTGAAACAAGAATAAGACCAAGAAGCGACGGCTTGGAGTTAGGAGGAAAATTGGTCTCAGATACCCCTATTTGACCTTGTGTCCCCACACAAGGTCAAATTAAAGGACGATATCATGGATTTAAGTTTTTAAGCCCTAGAGTCATTTTTGACTAGGCATGTATTTAAATCGCCCATTATAATAACATGATTATAGGAAGGAGATAACGTATCGAGAAGGGATTCAAAAGTATTGAAATAATTGACATGAAGAGAAGGGCTATAAAGAACGCCAACTAAAATCTTAGTATGACGAGCAATGATTTCTATGAAAAGGTGTTAAAGATAAGGTTTAGGGGAAGGATCAGAAGATTGCTTAACTATGTTAAAGGAAATACTGTCACAGATAGATACAGACACCACCACCTCCTTTGGAAGTTCGGTCAATATTTATCAGGTTGAAGTTAGGAATATTGTAGACAGAGGTGGAAAGAGAGGGTTTTAACCATGACTCTGAGAATAGAATAAAGTCAACACTGATCGGAGTAATGAGCCGGAATGCTTTGTGCGTTAATGTGATCTAAATTAATGCTTTCAGAATTGTTGCAGAAGATTGAATTAATTTTAGAATAAAGGGAAGATGAATTACTGCGGGTAGAAGAAGAATTACTGGAAACACTGAGAAAATCATCATCAGAAGTACAAGAGAAATAGTCATCATCAATATTCAGTATATCCGACATATACAATTATAAATAAAAAAAATGCAAAAAATAAATAAAAAGTAAACTAAAATAAATTAATATACAATATAATAAAATAAAATAAATATGTATATTTTATATACTAGACAAAAAATATCAACAAAATTATAGTTTTCCTAAAATCAATCTTACTACATACACGGCATAACAAAAAATACGTTAAAAAAATCTAGTAGAGTCTCGTAATTAAACTAACAATTAGGTAAAAGTAAAAACAATAAAAAGAAAAAAAAATAGTTGTAAATAATTAACAGTAAAACAATAATAAAAAAATTTAACAACAAAAGAATTTAACAACGACAATTTTAAGATTAAAACAATATCAATTAATATAACAAAGAATAATTAAATAATAATATTTAAAAACCGGTAAAACGTCACAATAAAAACTTTCCGAGCGCTTTCAGAGATCACTAGTGTCAACTAACCGACAAGTGTCAAAATAATTAAAATATAAAGATTATATTAATTTATTTAAAGTCGACATTGTATTTGTTTTTAAAGTAATGTAGCATATGAAAGGGAACACAGTGTAACACTAAACATGTTTAAAAATTATAAAGACACTATGCCGATAGCGAAGTGAACACAACTCTTTAAGCAACTAATTAATTTACTACTTAGTTGCTTTAAGAACTCGGCGAGTTCGGGAAGATTGTTTATGTTCCTGATTTGCCGAAAAGAAATCAGTCGAAGTAGGAAATCTGTCGAGTAGCGGTTGTAACTCGCTTAAAGAAATTATTTTATTCCTACTTTTATCCGGCAAGACTATGACCATATTCCCCTCTGAAGTCCAACAGTCCTTGATCCCGAAATGCCTGCGTGCAATCATGAAAACCTCCTGCCGGGGCTTTGTAAGGAACTCAGATAAAGTGCAGCCACTTCCTTTAAGCACTTTACTTGGGTTTTCGAATTCCAAGATTTTTATATTTTAAACCAAGAAACTTAACTAATATGGGACGTGGTCTGTCTCTTTTAGCGCCGAGTCGATGGCAGATATCAATATTCTCTATTACTGAACTTGGCAGCTTCATGCAATCGCATATTACTGACTTAATTATAGTTTCCGTCTTCTCATCGGTAATCTCTTGCAAACCTTGAAACAGGAGATTTTTACTTCGTGATCTTACTTCGTGCTTATCAAGTCCTTCTGACAACAGTTGCAATTGCTGCCGCAACAAGGATAGGGTTTTCCAAACAAGATTCTTGAAAGCGGAGTATTCAGCTGCAAGTCCTGGGAGATCCTTACAAGTGCCAGAAGAAGTTTTCGAAGATTGTGAAAGTGCAAGTTCCTTGTCAAAGTGATCCATACGGCACTCAAACATATTGACAATCTAATGCATGTTCTTACGTAGTTGTGTGTGTAGATCCATTTGTGATATTATCCAAAACTTGTTTGTTGTGAAAGTTTATTTATGGCAGGTATGTAGAATTGCTTCTAGTACATTAAGTAAGGTTTTATAATGTATATATCTAAAGTCTCACTTTATAATAGAATTAAAAAACGGAGGACGAAAAACTATGTGTTGCTTAATGTACAACAACTCGCAAAAAAAGGATTAAACAAAGATCACTTTCGCAGCTATGATTTCACTTAGTTTGACGGTCGGCCGCCGGCTTGAAGCCAACCCTCCTTTAGAATGTTTACTTAACTAGGGGCGCCAACAGATCGTCAATTTCGACTCGCTACGCTCGCGAAATCTCGGGTGCCGTTTGCATATTGAGCGAAGCGAGACCAGTGTAATGACTCCTCGTTTCCCATTGACTTCAATGAGATATCAGTCTTTTGACATGACATTTAAAAAAAAAATCTGACCTCATTTTTAATTTTTTTTTTAAACCATCACGTTAGGTGTATCTTTTTGATTGCAAAATTTCATAATTTTCCGTCAAGTAGTTTTCGAGCCAATTCGTGACAAAGAATGTGAAAAAGTCTCCAGTAGATCGCTCCGTTCGCTTCGCTCACTTCGCTCAAAAAAATAAATTATGGTTAACTCAACACAGTAATATTTAACTTAAGAGTCGATTAGTAAACACTAATTGTAAAACTAGTTTTCAGCATTGTCCATTTTCCCCAGACAAAAAAAGAAACAATAAAAATAATAATGTATTTTAATGTTTTTTAAATAATTATACTAATTACTTTATATTTTGCTTTGTTTTAAGAAGTGAATTCATTCAAGGTATGAACATCCATCTTGGACCAGATAAATTTAGAACGATATAGCACGTGTGTGTAAGAATGACACGAACTAAACGTTTTTCAGAATAACACAGTATTTATTAATATTTGTTATCACAAACTGTCAATATCTAACGGAACTCTCTCTGAGTTTAAATTGCAGGGTACAAAGTGTATTTGCTGTAAAATAAAATACTTAAAAATAAAAATTGATTACTATCGGCTGGTATCTTATTTAATGAGTTTCTCGAAGTCTCGCTGCAAACAAACGACCTGTGTGTTGTGTTTGATGGAAGTAACATAAGGTTGCGTACATTCTGGGCTTGTGGATCAACAATGAGGTTCACTTTGACATACGTCATATTTTAAGTACTTTATTCTGGTTTATGATTGAAATATAATTAAATAGTTCATATATAATACCTTGTATAGTTTTACGTCGTATTTTGTACTGTACATCATATCGATTAATACAATTAAATAAAACAAACAGAGTTAAAGATAGTGCTTTTATTAATTATTACATTCTATACAGACTTCGCCAAATACAATAACGTTAACAATGTTGAGATGAAATCAAAATCACATCAAGCACATCTGTAATTGACGCAAGTGAAAATAAAGGCAGTGACACAGACGCGAAAGAAGTAAGAATCAGCGTTTAATAGTTATTTATCAGTCCTTACTTAATGTCTAGAAGGATTCTACGTACAAGGAAACTTTACACAGTGCGACATGCGCCTTTACTATATTGGAATTGTAAATCGAAATGCTTTCTCTAGGCTTTCCTCGTTATCTTTTATTTACCTTTTGCCAATACTGGAAGCCTATACGAGTATGTAATGTGTAGAGTACTACTCCATATGTATAATTCCAAAGCTTCTACAAAATAACCAAAAAGAAAAACAGTATAAAATTGGTTATATTAAAACCCACTTTTTATGTTATTAGAATGGCAAAAAGCCTAAATATTTTACATAAACAGATATTTGGTTATATTGAAAATAAAATCCTACTATTAGGTACTAAAATACGAACTTTATATCTTATGATGAAAATGTTGTTTTTAATGATCTTAATCTATTCATGAAATATGAAAATTGAAAAATAAAACCAGAATATAAAACTCAAAAAAAAATTACTCACTAAATTGATTTGGGATCAAATTAAAATTGTCAATCTATTGCTGAGCGCTTCTTTAATTGGACTGTTGGTATCGGTTTAGTTTATTGCCTTATTAAAAGAAATAAATAAAGTAACTAACTACCTAAAGTAGGTACAGACGACTTGCAATTATTAATAATAAACAATTGGCCCGGTCGCGAGTACACTGTGTACATTAGGTGACACTAGTAAACAATAATCTTGCAATATGAATCTCAGTATCAATAAGTAAGAAATCTTTGGTATGCGATTGAACACAATTGATTGATTTTCAATAAAATATACACTAAAGTTAATCCCATAAATCAATGATTCCGACCCTATCTTTCCGTTGCACATTAATTTGTGATTCGTTGTTTACAAACTTCAGCTGTTTTGAGCTAAGCTAGTCGGCCATAACTTTGTCACGTAAAACCGATGAGGAGAATCACGTCAAAAATTCGTTGAGAATGGAAAGTTTGTTTTGAATTTGGACAAATTCAATTATTTACACAAGCTCTGTTATTGTTAGATTGTTATTTTGTTGAAGAAATAACATTTAAAAAAAAAAAAAATTTTAAGTATCCAAAACTATTGCTGTAGGAAATATTTACACTAACTTAGGTTAACAACGAGTAGCTTCAAATACAATTATAACAAAATATTGGTAATCTTAGGTCATAAATAATGTGGTGGTAATGTTGGTAATCTTAGGTAATAAAAAATGTGGTGGTAATCATGGACATCAAGTGTGTAATCCCGGACTAAGCGACTACACCGCGTTCCCCGCACTATGTACGCCGTTCACGCTGAGCGGTATTGTGTTGAATTCGTCCTCAAGATCGTCGTTTTTCCTGTAATAAAGAAAAAAATATATATATTATGCTTAACAACGATAACATGAAATTATTTATATTGATGTTTATATATATTAATAATAAATAAATATAATGCAATAATGAATAGAACTAACCGAACTAAATGTACAAATATTACAGATGAAAAAACTACTGTGACACATAATTATAGATTTAAAAAACTTATTTCCTTAGTTCATATTATTAAATATGTTTCACATAATAAAATAATATACTCCGTAAAATGCAAATAATACTAACTACCACTTATTTAAGACAGTGAATAACTTAAAACCTTATTGTCGTTGAAACACCCTTATTATTGACCCAAAGACCTAGAATACACATGGAAATAATTAAATAAATAATTTAGAACATTATAAAATAAAAATTTAATTACAGCTTTTCAAGTAGGTACATGATTTTTTTTCTTGAATGTAAGAATTGGGTAGATCTGCAACTTGCGATTAACAATTTTCTGAAGATAGCTTAATAAACTGATGACTGGCAAAAAATGTTCTAGTGATACTAGTAGGAGCAGCGAGATCTTTTCGTCGTTTCATAATTTGTTTGTTATTATCATACGGAAGTGCTCGATGTTTCCTTAATGATATACAATTTTCTGACGGAAAGTATTTTGCTCGTGATATACAGTTGATCGGTTGGAAATCTGTATGGCTTAAAATATATAGCCTAATAACATACATAATATTGTCTGAGCTCTTTCCAATTCAATAAATTTTGTCTTTGTGATACCACCCCAGACTGATAACCATAAGTCAAGATTAATTGAATAAGAGCTAGGTAAATCATTTACAAAATAGTGTAAGAAGCTACGTGTCTTACGATCTTAAAAATACAAACAAGTTTCCTTACTCTATTTGTGACCAATTTGAATTGGTATGAGGATGCCAAGATAAACGTTGGTCCAAAATTACTTCAAGATATTTAGTTGAAGCTACTTTAGTCAGTTTAGGACAGCCAAATCCATTGCGTCTGGGAGCAATTATTATGTATTTTTATTACAAGATTATCAACTGGTTGTGATCGTTCAGATATAGTAAACTTTGTTTTAAGCGTGTTAACAGAGAGGAGATTGATATTCAGCCATTCAGCTATACGATCCAATCCAATCTCTGCGGGCAAACGAACATCCTCCCATGAGATACAGCAGTATGACTGACTGACTGAGACTGCGTCGTCTGTGGACTTTCCGTGTTTAAAACCATATTGATGGTTAGAAAGAATATTAAATTTGTTCAAGTAACTCTGTAGTCTTACATTTATTATTTTTTCCACAATCTTAGAGATACTAGGAAGAAGTGAGATTAGCCTGTAATTGCTAATATCATCTCTATCCCCAGACTTATACACCGGTATAACGATAGATTTTTTAAAATAATTTGGAAACACTCCTTCACTCAAGCAAAAATTTACCAAGTGATAGAGAATAGGTGATAGTACGTCACAAGCTATTTTTAAGAATTTAAAAGTGTAGCAAAAAAAATAAATACTTCATACGATAAAGTCTTAATCTATAGAACCGGCATTGTATGACGCTTTTAAAATAATGATACAGCTATCAATGACATATCTTTCGTTGATGTTAAACGTTTTAACTAATGCTCCTCAATTAAACTCTAAAACAATTACGTAACACGTATGTCCAGTAACCGCTGGTGAAATTAAAGTAAACTAGGTAAGTCTTATAATATATAACATACGTTTATATAAATACACCTCGTCCGAAGCTCAATAATTGTAAAGTTATTCCTAAAAATATAAATAACATTTAATAAAATATATTTACGAACTTCGAATCCGTTTCTGAGGAGCGAATAAAGCTCTTATGATGATAAATACTGAAGAACTCAAGATATTATGAACTATAATTAGAGGAGTTGGAAATTATAAATTTAATAAAAAAGATATTTTGTTATTATTATTATAAGAACCACGGTCAAATGATATCCATGGTATCGAACCAACAACTGGGGCAAAGAGGGAAAAAATTATCGAAGAAATAGTACATTTCAAAATTAAAATTTAAGCTCTATCATGAAACACAAAAAAAAAACAATTTAAAGCAGTGCATTTAATAGTATGGCATTGTTATCACACCTTTACAGTTACACCAACAGTTGATCCGTCAAGTTACTAACCTTCACAAGCGTTAAATTCGAGCTTAAGTTTCACTACTCTGGCAGCTTTTGTGCTCTAAATTCAAGCTAAAGTTTCACTACTTCACTGGTTTCACTTTGTCGTCGCACTAAGTCGTCGCGGGATCACAAGCGAGCTTCAGCGAATTGGCTTAACAAAGTCAATTAGTCGGTAAAGACCAACTGACGTAGATTTATAGCACAAGTTAGGTTAATGCGTTTCGTTTTTAACATTAATTAGTCACCTATTTGTTTGTTTGTTTGTAAGTAAGTTGACTCCATAGTATGTGAACGTTGAGGTGATAAGATAGGTGACTTAAAGTGATGTATTGCGATGACCTCTGACCTGTGACCGATGACACCAAGCCACCGTTCGCTAATCAACACTAATGGAACCACTTCCTGTTGTGTTAGACGCGGCGCTGGCAGTAAGTGATACTATTATAGTCAATATTTGATGTTTCTTGAAAAAACAATAAAGATAAAGAAATAGGTACGTAGATACATAAACAGTGCTCTTAAAAGTCAATTCTGGATATTTGTTTTTACAATTCATTTTAAAAACAAAACACAATATTTTACAAACTAATACAAAATCAAATATAAAAATGTATGAAATTGATAATAAATTATATAAATCTCATAAAATCACTCCACAGATAGACAATCACACCAGCCCATAGCAATAATATAACACATAACATAACGTAATGTTGAGATACATCTATTATATTTTTAGTTTATTATTTCTGTTAATAGAAAATAAAAACTATACAAAATACTGCAATGTGACAAATGCACAAACAATTCAGTAATCTGCATTTAGGTTAGTTTTAGTCTCGAACCAACTCCGCACATAATCCGCTACAAACTGATTAAGTTATTGACCAGAAAATCACATAGCAAAGATATCGAAGGTGGTTTTAGAGATATAATCATGTAATGTTTGTTAATTTTTTAAAAACAAACTATTATTTAATGTAATTGATAACACTTAACATAAAAAACACTTTAAATAACAAATATAATTTATATTAACATCCTGTGCTTAAAAAATAATTGAAGTTCAATAAAATTAAATTGTGTTGATGTGATGTGAAGTGATGTAATGTAATAGCCAGTGATAGCGGGTTGTGATGAACATACCGTTTCCTGTACTTATATATGATGAGCACGATGAACGCGTTTCCTATGAACAGAGCAGCTATCAGTAGCGACGGGATCACTATGTCTGGAACAAAACATATATATGTAGTATCGCAGTTTATTAGTGTTCAAACGTTTATTTGTTTTTTATTCATTTATGTTCTTAACTTTATTAAGATTATTAAAAATAGTTAACAATAATAAAAACTACAGACGTAAATGACTAAACATAATATAACATCCAAATGTTTATTATGTTAGCCAAAGTGTGGAACAAAATATTTGTGTTAAGTATTTCCTGCGGTTAAATTGTGGGCCGTAGATATTGTAGCGCCGTGTACATATTCATTACATACCCTAGTGATGAACACTGCACGATAGGTAACTGACACCTAAGTAAAACGGTCACCTGCAGTGAGCGAGGGTAGAAGTAGCAGGGTTGATAGCAAAGATGATTCAATGTTGATTTGATTACCGGTATCGTGTTTATGTAGAATTGAAATGTAGGTATCTCTCGGTCCAGTTACTGTATGATAAAAGTTCATAAAGGACAAATAAATACAAATACGTTACTTGATACAAAGGATTGTTAATTATTGTTAGACGTTACAATTAGTACAAAACTTTATTAGACGTCTCATTTATACTGGTTAAGTTGGATTGAATATAAATTGTAATAATAGAAAATCGGTGTAAAGTTAAAACCGCAATTACACGAGAGCTGCAGACGAAAATGACTCAACATATCTGTAATGATAAAACTTCCCGAAATTTTGATTAGCGACTCCTTAGGTTCCTTTGAGGCGCTAATTCACAAAGTTGGCTACAGTTCTCTACGCCGCTGTTAAGAATTCCAACTCGTTCCCACTTTACCTTAAATTTGCATAAATACCCTCAATTCAGAACACGAACCAACTAACAGCTAATGAATCGCTAAATTGGTCGTAATAAATGCCGTTCTCAAAAAAGAAAAAAACAAATTCAGATTTTATCACTTCAAAGAGTTTCGCTTCAAGTTATTCTGAATCTTCGCATTTTTTTTGCAAGTTTATTTTACGCATATTTACCTTTAACACGCAAAATGGCTCGATGTTTTTAAATTCAAATATTTATTGTTTTTTTTTATCTATTTCAAATATCTTATATAAATCAACCGCTCTATTTAAACGGAAATAAATATTTTGTGAAAATATTTATTAAAAAAAAAAGAATTTCAAAGTTTTTAAATGATTATGCTTTATGAAATGTTAAGTGTGACAAATGATTTCCTTGATGAACTCACAAGATGTTATGTAACATTTCTGTACGCACAAAGGACTCACCCACTATCATGTTGGCCTCGTTGTGCGGCAGCTTTGTGTCTTTATCGGTGCCTTCCGCTGAATCGTTCCCGGCGACCCTCGCAGTCACCTCGTCTAAAAACAAACACTTCTAACTAACTGTATATATCAAGTCAGAAACTATTATTGAAGAACAACATTATGTGTGTCCATTATATTAGAGTATATTGGGAACTACAGACTACTACACAGACGAATCCGCAGTCGAGCTTCAGTATTGACATCATAAAATAGTCATAATACACACATGAGGCGGAATTTAAAAGCAATTAAGCTTTTGTTGATGTCCATATTGTTTTACATGATGTACATATATTATATTTATAAGAACTAAATAACTTTATACATGGATAAAATAAAGTATTCTACTTGCTAAATCTAGAAAAGTAGGAACGTTAGGAGATTTATGTAGTCCCAAAGACAATAAGTGAAATTAAGTCCAGCAATATAAAATTGCTTTGAAACCTCAGGGAGCGGCGGCTACAGACCAAATTAGTTTAGAACACTGAGGGGAATTACAGCAAAAATCAATTAATATAACAATACCAAGATGACACAATATTATTTATTAAGGTCCCGTCAGATTTTTAACAGAATATTAATTATTTATGTCAGATCATAAATCAAAGATGATACAGCCAGTAGCAACAGTATGTATCTGTATTCTATTCTAATGGATAATTAATTATTAAAGTATTTGACTCCTCCATGCAAAGTTCATGTTTCAATGTTAGTTACAGGACCGACCGTAATAATCCTACAGAATAACGTTTGCCAGCGATAAAGTCGCCTTCTCATTGTTTCAAAATTAAGCTACCACAGCCTTGTATCGTACCATCTATAAACTTAACTATTAGCCACGATATCTTTACATTTAATATAATAGTCCTCCAATTCTAAGTTTGTTTGGGATTGACCGATTGAGGCCATATTCAGAAATGTATTCTACATTTCTGTTTTGGAGGATCGACCAACGACGGTCAATATCAGAGCAGATGGACAAAACTGTTATTAAATATTATATACAATTACTTATTCAAAATTTGTAATGTCGACATGTCAACAATTATTTGTTACAGGCACGATAAAATAACTCAAGAACATTTTCCACCTGCTTCACCTTAATTGTTTGCGGTCAGTACAATTTTACGCTTACTTAAATAATATATAAAAACAAAGTATTTTAATGGCAATCTAAACCGACGTCGTTGAAAAGTTATCCTGGAAGGGTTAAGTTAGTTTCAAATAGTTTTATGAACTACATCATTAAACCCTCCCAGGTGCCGCATAAGTCAAATTAACGAGCTCCTGGAAAAGGGATCGTGGACTGAGTTAGTGTATCACAAGACATTAGATTTAGTGAAAAATAATTCACGTATTTTGGATAATTACTTTTAGTGCAATAATGGAATGCGTATCCAATTTGTGTTTTAATGTAAAATCATGTCTTTTTGTGTGTAATCTTCAAAAACGCTGAGTATATTTCGTTAAAGATTTATACCAATTATAAATATGTCTACCGGTGAGACCGCGGGGTGGAGGTTGTCATAAAAAGATTTATTTTGAGACATCTTTAAACCATAACACTGCGGTTTAATAAATCTCTGATATTTTTCTTTTCTCTTTACAAATCTTTTGTACATTTTTCATCACGTTTAAGATTAATTATCATTTTACTCTGGAGTTAAAGAAATTTTTATCTTATAACGAGCTTTTCTATTCCACATTTTCTTTTAAGAAAAACATCTTGAGAAAACAAATTAAAAGTGTTGTTTTAAAAGTTTGAGGCGTTATGTTATTTTTACATTATAAGAATAAAACTATATTTTTCCCGTGTATATTATATATTTGTTAATTATAATATACATAACTTGTTTACTACAGTGTTGTGAATCTTGGTAAAGTCGACGAAATATTTAACCCTTACTTAGACCTCCGCATTCATTATTCAAGTAAGCTTCCTTGACACTCACGTAAGGTCGCTTTACGGCTACCACAAGTTACTAAGTGACCCCCGAGACTTTGAACCTTGTAAATTAACGCGCATCCCTTTATTATCTAATCATAAGCTTTGCATCTGAAGCCGTAGGTCTGTTCGTTGAGAAGGATGAAATTATTACATCTATGGGTACGTTTTAAAACAGTTTGGATACTTGTCCTTACATAATATTTGGTACGAGTATGTAATCGTTAGCATATTGTTAACGTTATTACTTCTGAGATTAAATGTAAATAATAGGTTTGATTTGTTTCATAAATACGACAAATTATAATTATATCAATATCCAATAGGACTCTGAAATTACGTAACCAATAAATTGTACACTGATGTACCCAAATACGTTCACAGTAAATTGATTTAACTAGTTCAAAAAAGTAACGGCGTCGGAACTCCATCGGCCGTGGTCGAATTATTAATACCCTTTGTTTTAAGGCTTTTTATGTTATGAAAAGGGAATGAATCCTATTACCCTTTCGAAATCTTTTGAGAACTAGAGACATTATATAATAAATATAAATGACTAACGATCTGAGAAACTATACTTATATAAAGAATATAGAACATTTTGTGTTACGATTGTCACAAGTTTATTTAATCGCTCTATCGCATCACTGATTTCCGGTTAGTATATTTACAACTCCCGTACTGATTTTCATATAAGCATACAATACTAAGGACTCTATATGTAATATTAGAAAAATTAATTAGTATTAAAATAAACAGCAAAAAGTTTTTTTTTAAATAAAATAATGCAAATTTCAGTTGAAAGTTGAAGACAAATAACCTATTATTCTTAAGAAGAAGCGCAAAAGAAATTAAATTTATCCCCCATGTAAGTTTGTTACCAAAGGTTCCTGAAGAACCGAGAAGAACTGTTGAAGAACACCAAGCACTCACCTGGTAAAGACAACTCTTAAGATTAATAATTATTATAAGTATATTCCCACTTTGTTTAAAAGTGGCGATAGGCTTAAACCCGAAAATTATAGGCTTATATCTGTTTTACCGACCTTAAGTAAGATCTTCGAAAAAAAATAATTATAAATCCGGTGACATAGTTTGTGTATAGCAATGGGATCATGTATCACAATATGGTCTCACCGAGGGCAAATCAAGAACAGACGCTCGTGCCGCGCTTATTAAGCACATTTACGACTGGAATGGGAGAACTCGCTAATACAGTCGGGGTATCTTGCGATTTGTCCATAGTCTTTGATTGCGTGGACCATCAAACGTGGCTGTGCAAACTTAACCACTATGGTGTACATAACGCTGCACTTGATCTTATTGTCTCTTACCTGAATCAAAGCGTCCAGACGGTTTTCAAAAATAACTCTAAAACGGCAAGTTCTCGCCCAAGGATGGGTGTTCCACAAGGATCTATTCTTAGCCCCTTTTTATTTTTACTTTATATTAATGACTTGCCCTTTATCGTTAAATGTCTGTGTGGCATTGTACTTTTGCTGAAGACACCTCGATTCATTTTAAAGTTGAGCGTTATAGGACTAATTATATTAAGTAAACAGTACTCTATCACGTATCCTTCATTGACTCGAAGTCAATAATTTAGTCTTAGATGCTAGGAAAGCTAAACGCATAGAGTACACTTCCTAATGTAAAAAGTAAAAATTAACAATGAAGTGTTAAAACTGATTGACTCAACTAATTCTTAGGTATAACTGTAGATCCAGTGGACCCCCAACTCTCAACACTCGCAGCCAAACTCAGCTCGACCATCTTTTCAATTAGAAGAATTAGACGATTAACGGACGTTAGACGGCTCGACTTGTTTATTTTAGTTATTTTCATAGTATTTTATTATGGGTCAGTGCTGTCGAAATTAATTTTATATTTATTTTACAAAAAAGAGCTGTGCGAGCTATTTATAACTTAAAAGCTAGAGATTCTCTGAAAAATATATAAGAGATATTTAGAATTCTAATTTATTATAATAATAGGCACAATAATCTCAAAAAGTATGAAGTAAAAAAAGATATGAAACTAAATATTTTCTTAAGAAAACCGAGCTATAGGAATATGCAGAAGTGGACCTGTAATAAAAACTAAACGTCTGAGTGTGAGTGAAGGACCCTCGCAGTAGTTGCGTGCCCCGTGTGTGACGTGAACCTTGTTCAATTACTACAAAAAACTTTACACTAATTCAACATTTTTTATGTTTTTGAAGCTGACTTTGTATTATAACTGATACTTTAATATTTTAAATTTATTTTCTTTATAGCTACTTGCAGTTTTTGTGCAACGAAGTAATTAAATAAATTATCTTATTTTTTTTTATTTTTTTTTTTTATGGAAGAGGAGGGCAAACGAGCTGGCGGGTCACAGATGACTTGTGATCACCGCCGCCCATGAACTCTTGCAACATCCGAGGATTTACAAGAGTGTTGCCGGCCTTGTAGGTAGAAGTAGACGCCTTTTTTGAAGGTACCCATGTCGTACCGATCTGGAAATACCGCCGAAGGGAGTTCGTTCCACAAGCGAGTGGAACGTGGAGAAAAAGTCCTTGAGAACCGCACAGTGGAAGATCGCCACGCATCCAGGTGGTAGGGATGGTAAAGAAGTCGATGGCGCGCTGTGCGGTGATGAAATTCGGCGGCAGGCATCAGATCGAATAGTTCTTCGGAACACTCCCCGTTGTAAATGCGGTAGAAGACGCACAAAGAAGCCACGTCTCTACGCAATGCCAAAGAGTCCAGCCGTTCGCAGAGCACCGGGTCCCCGACAATCCGAGCGGCTCTCCGTTGTACGCGGTCAAATGGTAGAAGCTGATATTGGGGTGATCCGGACCAGAGATGAGAACAGTACTCCATGTGTGGCCGGACCTGCGCCTTATAGAGCGCAAGTCTTTGGCCAGGTTTGAAATACTGCCTCGCTCTATTAATCACTCCCAATTTCTTCGAGGCCAACTTGGCCTTGCTCTCCAGATGACCACGAAACTGACAATCGCTCGAAATGTCGAGACCCAGTATTCTGATACTTGGCGAGGCAGTGAGGGGGGTGCTCTCGAAGAGCGGTGATACGACAAATGGGGTTTTCTTAGTGGTAAACGCGCAAACTTGTGTCTTTAGGGGATTGAACTGAACATGGTTCAGTTCACCCCACTCAGAGACCATCCCCAAGGAAGTCTCTATAGAAGACACAAGTTTCTTTCGGCACTCGTCGACGTTTTCCCGAGAGAGACCTGCACGGCCGGAATACACCGCATCCCCAGTGCTGTCATCCGCATAACAATGTATGTTGGAGATATCCAACATATCATTGATGTGCAGGAGGAACAGAGTTGGGGATAGCACGCAGCCTTGGGGTACACCAGCGTTCACGGGCTTGGGGTCCGAGCAAAAACCGTCGAGACCGACCTGTATGCTCCGCCCAGTGAGGAAGCTGGTGATCCACTTGCATAAACTCTCGGGAAGCCCATAGGAAGGTAGCTTCGAAAGAAGCCCCTTGTGCCATACACGATCGAAGGCTTTCGCCATATCCAGACTAACTGCCAGACCCTCTCCCTTGCTTTCTATAACAGCTGCCCAACGGTGTGTGAGATACAACAGAAGATCACCAGCCGATCGACCATGGCGAAAGCCATATTGCCGGTCATTGACCAACTGGTGATCCTCGAGGTAGGTTAGGAGCTGTTTATTGATAATGCTCTCCATTACTTTGGAGAGCAGAGAGGTAATGGCGATAGGTCTGTAGTTAGCTGGTTCCGAGCTATCACCTTTTTTAGGGATCGGATGGACAAGGGCACGCTTCCATGTGACCGGGACTACGCCTTTAAGGTAGGAGTACCGAAATAGACGCGTTAGCACTGGAGTCAACTCAGGGGCACACGTTCGTAGCACCAATGGAGAAATGCCATCCGGCCCACTCGACTTATGAACGTCCAAGGAAAATAGAGACTGCCTAATAGTTTTCTGCCGAAAAACTATTTCCGGCATTGAGCTCTGACACCGCGGGATGATAGGCGGTGTCTTCCCCTGGTCGTCCAAAGTCGAGTTGGAGGCGAAAAGAGTGCCCAAGAGATCGGCTTTCTCTTTTGCCGTGTGGGCCAGAGAGTCATTCCCCATGTGCAACGGCGGTAGGGACGGCTGGTTAAAGTTTCCCAGAGTGGCCTTTGAAAGCGCCCAAAATTTGCGCGTGCCAGGCGGGTACTTTGCCAGCTGATCTCCAATTTTGACGACATGCTTGAACTTTGCTCTAGCGATTTGCCGTTTGAAGAATCTGGAGGCACGATTGTATTTCCTCTTCAGAACTCTAGAGTTCGGATCCTTAGTGACTAACGCATTGACCCAAGCTTGATAAGCCTGCCGTTTGCCAGCTGCTGCAGCCCTGACAGACGCATCAAACCAAGGCCGCGATCTGCCACCAAGTGGTACCACAGAGCTTGGTACAAATAGTTCCATGCCCTGTAGTATCACATCACAGTCACTAGGATCATCGGAAGGGAAACAAATCGGCCCCCATGGGTAGGATGCAAAAAAGGACCGCATTCCATCCCAATCCGCTGACTTGTAGTGCCAAACGCGTCGAGTCGCAGGTGTTGTGCGAGCCGACCGTTGAATGGGCACTACACTCCGTACCAGACAGTGATCAGAGGAACCTAAGGGAGCCTCGACAGTGATCTGGTACTTTTCTGGATGTGTAGTCAGCAGAAGATCCAACAAAGAGGGCGTGTGGCTGTCCACGTCCGGTAGACGAGTGTGCGTCTTTACCAGCTGGGACAGACCATTTGCCAGAGCAAAGTCAAACACAGATCTCCCCGCGTAGTCGGTGGCACGTGACCCTAGCCAATCGGCATGGTGCGCATTAAAGTCCCCTAGGACTACGACTTCGGCGGAGGGAGTCTGTGAAAGCAGATCGTCAATCTTCGCCTGAACATGGCCCAAGAGTTGATCCGTTTCTGCATTACCACTATGGGACCTGTAGAGGCACGCGTAGACTCTGACATGGTCGTCCATGTCCACGCGTAGCCAGAGTATAGACAGGTCCCGACCTTCAAAAACCTGAAGGCGACGGTAGCAGATATCCTCCCTTACGAACACAGATACCCCGGCGTGTGGTATAAAATGGTGTTCTAGTTTATACCCGGGTTATGACAGGTACGCTGTGTCGCTAGGTCGAGATATCTGCGTTTCCGTCAGAAACAACAAGGCCGGCTGCGCCGTCTCTAGATGATAATGGACGGCGTTCAAGTTGGAATGAAGTCCCCGGATGTTGCAAAAGTCCACATTTAGAGTGGGTCGGGGTGCCGCTGCGTTGACTCGTCGTTTGCCCTCATAAAACACAAAAGGCGATACTTTGCCCGCCCCAGATACGACGGGCAGCCCGAGCAAAATCCGAGAATCATTTCCCCGATTTTGCTCGGGGAGGGGGTCCCCGGCTTCATCAAAGCCGGTACCCTCCTGGGGTATTTTTCTTGTAGGCATCGCTTTCATGTTTGGCGTGGGGGGGGGGGGGGGTTGGGCTTCCGGATTCTCTCACTCACCGACGAAACATAACCAAATTAATTTGGTTACTACACGTCGGTCTTCTGTGAGAGGGTGGTCCTTCCCCGGTCGAGCCAGCCCAATACGAGCTGCAGTCAGATAACTACAGCTAGGCTCTACCACCTTATTGAAGTATGTACAGAATTAACACGTAAAAAAAATTAAAAACTAAAACAACAAAACAAAAATTAAACCAACAAATAAAGAAACAAAAACAAACATAGAAAAATACGCAATACTATTTGGAAATCAAATATGAGAAATACACTATAAATATACATAAGAAGATAATAATCTATGGAGATTAACAAACTGATATTAATTAAAATCGTTTAATTCATGTGAATAAAAACCGAAGAGACACCAAAGTAAGGGTAAAACTAATTATAAGTATCATCTATCGTTGAAGTTTTAATCAATACGAGTTTATAATTAGTTTATTTAATCAGCGATGAGCGACTCAACTTTACAACTTTAATGAATCGGACCGAACTCCGCTTTAGAAAACTCTAAACAAAAGTTCCGTAGTTAACAACTAACAACACTCATCGCGCTTTTATCTTTATTAGTTTTACTTTAATAACGATTTCTTGTTACAAGAAAGATGTAAAAATAAGTCAGTTTAGTTTAGTTTTTAGTTTTTTATGCGCCAAACTGTAGATATTTATTTTTGAAGTGGTTAAGAAACGCATCAGTGAATTTCACTTAAAACGTTCACTTCTCTTTGAAAGTGATGCATGTCTTTGCTTTCTTTATTTATTTCCTGAGATATTTACGTTAGTTACATATTAAGTGTATGTCTTAACTAGTGTTATTTCTTTATATCAAGTGCTCTTATTAGTCTGTAATTTTGTTTTAAGATTGTGTCAAAATGTGCCCTTCATCGAATTATTTCATTTAATCAAAAACGCATTCATTTTATTGATATATATGTTATTTTGCAGCTAGCCGGTGATTCGAGATATTTTTCGGGTTTTTATTTTCCCGGATTTCACAAAAACTTATCATACGTCCCGGAGCTACAGCTTTTTAGAACAAAAATTCAAATATATTTTTTAAATAAAAGTCTAAATTACTTCCTGTCCTGTTAAAATTTAATTTAATATATAAATAGTGTTGGTTAGTTATTTCCTGTTGAGGATAAGTATTATATAAGAGTGTATATTTCTGTCTTTTCAACTCATGAGTATTTTATTCCTAATGTACTGTTTGAAAATCTGGTACATTAATAAATAAATACTCTGTTCTAATTTCCATCATAATTATATTACAATACATGTCGTCTGTGTGTCTGTGTCTCTATTCGTAGATATGATAATAATCAACTTTTTATAAGGACTGTATCATAAATGTAATAATTATTTATATTATTTTAAGTGTTATCGTCGTTATCATCGGCCGCCCGTCGCTACACTTAATATGTTTCAGATAATATCACAATTATGTTTTATATATATTGATAAGTGTTGCTGTTGGAGTTGTATCGCTCGTGACGTCTACTTCGTACAATAAATGTTATATACTAGCTTTGCCTATGACTTCGTTCGCGTGAAATGTTTAACCCAAGTTATATTGGAGATTATCATCAGACAATATTGCATTTTTTTTATGTAAATGTTTATATATTTTGATAAGCATTTATTGAAAAGTTGTTAATTTGGGATTACAAACAGACACTTTAAATTATTTATATGTATAGATATACTTGTTTTTCGTATTGCAGAAATTTGTGGTTTGCTACAGTTACATACAGTAAACGTAGTGTAATGTATAAATTTTGCTACAGTTATAATTTCGTCAATAATTGTTTTCTATCCAAAGTATTGTCCGCGATCACAGCTCTGAGGCGGCGTCCATTGAACCATCGTTAAATATAAGCAACAGGTTTATTAATCATTTCAAAAACTTCTAACAACTTTTGACAAAATATTTTAAATTCACTTTCGTGGACGATGTTATTTTTAATTTTAAAAAAACACTTTTTTATTAGTATATTTAAATAATTATCAAAAAAACTTGACATGACAAATAACTTTTAGTTTCAATAACTTCGCTGTATTAACTTTAGCTGTACGTAGAGCTCAAAGAAATAAAGGAGACGGAAGATTTGTGTTCTTATTTTATTTATTATTGAGGAATATAGAACTAAAAATCGACCCTTTATTAAAAATATATTGAAATCCTTTTTAAAATTCATTAATTTTCTTACCAAATCCAAAAAAAAATCCTTATATTCACGAGAATATCACTAACTTAAATAATACCACATAATATCACTACAAGATCCAATAAAATAAAAAATATAACTCACTTTAAGACCACGTGCTTTTACGTCAAAAGACTAAAATACCGGACTCAGTGACGCGTACGAACTCAGCCGAAGTCAAACTCGGAATACCGTATTTACGAAAACGTGTCTGACACGAGCCCTTCACATTCAAAATAGTAATTCAGATATCAATCATAAAAGAACTCTATCGTAAGTGAATTAGACCTAAATTCAATTGCCGGTGATGTGTAAATAACCACAATGAAACCGAAACACATATCGCCATTGCTTTCCATCGTAAGATATACGGCCCGTGTGACAGAGATAGAGGATGTCTATTGCGCATGTGCGTTTTTACCGTCTGATGAAGTAAATAATGGAGACGGATAACCTAAGTCTGTGAAAAGCTTTGAATAAATAAAACGAACCGATGTAGATGATTGCATACTTATGAAACAGTTTTCATAAGATATGCTCTTTGTGCCTCTCATATATATACTATATACAGCAGTACGCTAAAACCATCGTTTTCATTTAAAGTTGTGTGTGAATTATGTGAGTAGTTTAAATGGTACTCTGGTTGGAATACTTTATATCGCGGGTGTCATTTCCCGCCTAATTTGCGTATTATATCAGGAGACGGATGTCCACTCTATAATATGAAAACGATTCCATGTATATACGGTGTACCCTGTTTTAAATAATTAAATCATCGACTTTTCGAGAAAACTAACGTTTCTATTATTACCCTAGCAAAGAAGACACATATATTCATAATATTCCTTATATTATGTATATAAGTATTATTACTTACCGATACATAAAGTTGGTATTGTATCATTCCAACTGTTATCATCAAAGCACCAGACAACACGCGCCCTCTGTCGCGAGTCTTCAAAAACAAAATTAACGTTGCACATGTAGTGAGCTACGTCGGCATTGCGGTACACTAAATAACCGTTAGATGGCGCCGGTAAAGTCACACATCCTATACCTGTTAGACAAGATTTTCGTTAGATGGCGCTTTATTAAATATTTTTAAATACAGATATTTTAAATTTGAACTAAACGATATTACATAATATATTCACTTATATATAACTTACTTTTATAATGTAACAACACTCCTCTTTTAGGGTAGGCTCCTTTAGATTTCGCCTCTACAACTATTTCTACAGTATCCATGGTGGTAATCAACTGTCGAGGCAAGTCGACTTGCTCGCAAGTAGTAAGAAGAATATTACCAGCTTCGTCCCGAACTGACACGAAGTCCACACACTCACTTTCAAAAGGTCCTATACCTGAAATAGATTAAGAGTTAAAAGGCGAAATGTGCTGCATTCTAACACAAGCGCAGTTTAATAAATATACTAATAGTATCTACTTACTTCTCAAACTAACATCTAGTAGCCTAACCCGTATCCGTTGCTCGGGATTGACGCGCAGCTTCCACCGACATTCATCTCCAACATAAAAGTGGGGGTACCCGGGCGTCCGGATGTACCCCTCGCTCTCCGGACCGGATTCGGCGATATTCACCTCTCTGTTGCAATAGTGAATTGACAATAAGTCTGAAACAATTACCATATTTAATGTTATAAATATCAATTCCTAACAACTTATTTCAACAAAATATTAATAAAATACAACTTTCTTTCACCAAAATATTCAAATATACATTTTATTGACGTCAAAGGTGAGAATTGTTATAGTTATTTTATCACATATTAATCACCATTGTCACCACGACCTCCACTGACTGTTCACAGGTTTGTTGAACCAAGTTACCAGTGTTATGTTCAATTAATTATATTTGATGTAGCTTCATCTAACCCCTTTCTTCTAATTCTAGTTATTACTCGTACAGTTGGTACCTTGATCATAAAACTATTATTATCATTATCTAAATTTAGATATTTATACTACCTTTTTTTACAATTAATTAGTAATTTATAAACAATTTTTTTATAGCTGCTAAAGCCCAGTTGTAGTCATTTGACTGCAGCTCATATTGAGGTGGCTCGACCGGGGACCGGAGAAGGACCATAGGCGTATCAAGCTAGTCTAATGCGTTAGTCACTAAGGATTCCAACTCTGGAGTACTGAAGAGGAATTATAATCGTGCCTCCAGATTCTTGAAACGGCAAATCGCTAAAGCAAAGTTCAGGCATGTCGTCAAAATTGGGAATGAGCTAAAGTAACCGCCTGAAAACAGAAGACAAGTTTGCGCGCTTACCACAAACATACCAATGTGTCGTATCACCACTCCTTGAGAGCACTCCTCTTAATGTCTCGCCAAGTGTCAGAACACTGGGTCTCAACATTTTGAGCGACTGTCAGTTTTGTAGCCATCTGGAGCAAGGCCTCGATGATATTGGGAATGATCAATAGATCGATGCAGTATTTTAAGACTCTATCGTACGGTTCTCGAGGACCTTTCTACCACATACCACTAATATATGAAACGAACTTTCTTCAGCGTATTTCCAGATCGGCACGACAAGAGTACCTTAAGAAAAGTTTGGTTTAATGCCGAATGTGGTCATGCTGAAGACCGAAAACATTCGGCATACCTCATTTGGGCTGATGCTCGAAGTCGCAAAGCTCCGGATGTAAGTTTAAAGAAGAGAGCCTTTAACCAAGCTGCCAAGTCCTATAAAAAGGTATTACGGAAGGCTCGTCGCGATCGTATCGCTAAGAATGGCGAAAAGCTCTCTGTCAGACCTACTGGCAGTCGAGCTTTCTGGTCTCTTGCCAAAGCGATCTAGTCGAACTTCTTCCAACCTTCACTACCTGCTCTGCTGAAGCCGGATGGATCTCTGGCCCACACAGTGACAAAGCGAATGTATTTGCTTCTCTGTTCGCTGATAATTCACATCTATCATCCGCATCACTAACAAAGAGGTATGGAGAGCATTGTGTCGTCTTGATGTGAATCAAGCCAGTGGTCCTGATGGTATACCAGCCATTCTGCTCAAGACATGCGCAGCTGAGTTGTCTCCTGTATTGACATGTCTGTATTGCCTCTCTTTCAAGTTTGGAATAGTGCCGAAATCTTGGAAGCTTGCTAACGTGCAACCAGTGCCCAAAAAAGGCAGCCGTGCCGATCCTGCCAATTATAGACCGATTTCAATCACCTCCATACTCTGCAAGATTATGGAGCGTGTATTGAACTCGCGCCTTTTAGCGTACCTTGAAGGTAACGATCTCCTCAGTGACCGACAGTACGGGTTTCGCCGAAATAGGTCCACTGGGGACCTTCTAGTGTACGCTACGCACATTTTAGGCAAGGCCATCGAGAAGGACGGAGAAGCGGTCGCCGTTTCTCTTGACGTCTCGAAGGTATTTGACAGGGTCTGCCATGCGAGCCTTATAAGCAAGCTTTCAACATACGGCATATCTCTTGGTCTGATCGGCTGGGTAACGGACTTTCTGAACCAAAGATCTCTCCGAGTAGTTGTCGACGGGTGTTCCTCGGAATCCTTGACAATATATGCCGGAGTGCCTCAGGGGTCCGTTCTTTCTGCTGCACATTAACGATCTGCTGAAGCCCGGTATCTATGGGTATGCAGACGACAGCACAGTTGTAGAAAGATACCTGCCGAGTAGTCGGGCTAGTAGAGATCAAGTACAGTCTGAAAGAGAAGCCATGGTGCAACGTTTGAATGTCAAACTTCAGGCAGTCTTCGCATGGGGCAAAGCCAATCTTGTCAAATTCAACGCCACCAAAACGCAGACGTGTCTGTTCACCGCCAAAAGGAGCCCTTTCACCTTGGCTCCTACTTTCCAGAGTATATCGTTGGAATACAGTGACCGACTTCAGTTGTTAAGCTTAGAGATTTCCTCGAACCTCAGCTTTGGTCGGTGTATTGAGTCCAGAGCAAGAGCAGCTACAGGAAAGCTTGCCGTTCTTGCGAAGGTCCGTCAGTACTTTACACCGGGACAGCTACTTGTATTATACAAAGCACAGATCCGGTCGTGTGTGAAGTACTGTGGGCATATATTCGCTGATGCCGCTAAGTCTCATCTTGCGTTTCTGGACTCAATTGAAAGGCGAGCAAAGAGGCTTATAGGCGACCCTGAATTGGTTAAAGCCAACCTCCACAGCCTTGAACACAGGCGTAGAATTGCTAGCCTCTCAGTATTCTATAGGATACATTTTGGTGAGTGTGCGCAGGAATTACATGATTTAATTTCTCCGTCTCCCTTCCATCACAGGACGTTCCGACGCATGGCAGATATCCATCCTTACGTTGTAGACATTCCCTCTGTCCGAACAAAGCGCTTTGCTTTGTCTTTTTTTAGGACTGGAACAGCTTGCCAGCGTCGGTATTTCCGTTCCAATACGATGTGGGTGTCTTCAAGAGAAGAGTGAATAGGTTACTGGGGTAATGCATCTTACCATCTATGACTACATTTCACTTTCCATCAGGTGGAATGTAGTCAATCACTAACCCAGATGGTATAAAATATATATATATATACCTCCAAGGCCGGCAAAGCTCTTGCGATTCCTTGGCTGTTGTAAAAGCTCGAGGGCGGCGGTGAACACGGGTCAGGGGTGGGTCATGCCGACAAGTGTTCGCCGCACGTTCGTTTGTTCGTTCGTCAGAGTTAAATATTTCTAGCTTTAGCATCGAGTCATAGTAATAAATCAAATATAAAACATAATTTTGTAACTCGTAAAGTATTTCTAGCGACCTATATATACCCTTGATGAAATAAATTTAAATAAATTTCACAGCACTTTAAATAATAAAATAAAAACGCAATATTCCTGGATAGCCTCGAGTTCTGTTATTTGTCCCTATTATGTTTGTCGTTAGCGGCCGGGTGACCTTGACCTCTGTCCCCGAGACGAGGTTAACCTAACAGACTACCTTCAGTTGGTTTAGGAAAGTCAATGTTTTATTCATGAGATATTTACTTAAAGCGGCAGAAAAGGTAAGGTTCTTTTCCATAACATCTTTTTTGATAAAACATGAATAAAAATATGAAATTAAAAATGTACAATAAATAGCTTATAATTAGTTAGTATTAAATCCCTTTAAAATTATAATGTATTACTTATTATCGACGGGCATTCCTTGGTTTTAGATCTCATTTAAGATAAGATAAGATAAATAAAGATACATTACATTGTAAATACACGCACACACTACGAGTATGAGTAACTACAACAGCCATACCATAATAATTTTGTTATAATAAAAAGTGTCAGTACGTACCACCTTAATGAAACGTGTTAATCTGTACATATTAATAAAATTGAAATGTCTGTTTGTAATCCCAAACTAACATTACAATTTTTGAAACAGCAAGATCGTACTAACAGGACCTTCACTGGCGTGTAGCTGATATTACAAAAGTACTTTTGTTAAAAAATATATATCCACGCGAACGGAGTCGTGGGCACAGCTAGTATCAAATAAAAGAGCAGAAACTAGTCTAAATATTATTATCTAGTACCTATCTTTATTATTCTTTTACCATAAATAGATAGATATGTAGAGGATAAAAAAACATATTTCTAATTTACAACACATAAAATAATATAATTAATAAACAAACAAAAAGTCTACAATACTTTTAGTATTGGGGTTTGTTAATCGTTGGCTATTACGGTGGGTGTGTGGGTGTATGGGTGTGTGGGTGTGTGGGTGTGTGGACGGATCACAGAGACCCCGGTTATGGTATTAGTGAGAATTTGTAAAGTGACATAACATTATTAAGCTTTTCTATTAATTCCCTGCGACCAAGACATGACATGACATGTGCTTTGATGACTTTTTAATCTCAGAAGAAAATATTTATAATAGTTATTTACGAGTTTAGTTATAAACTGAAATGAAATTTGATACGTTTATTTTTGCGTGAATGTTTAACGCCGCGGTGGACGGATAGACAATTTTACTATAGAAACTCTATATTTCAAGGAGTTGTATTTAGTTTCAAAGTAAAATGAAGTGTTTCGAGTTTCATGGTTAAAAAGATTTTTAGTAGAAGCGGTAAAAAGTCATGGATACAAAAATAATAATTACATTTCTCCTTATAAAATTGGTACTTGATCTTTTAATGTCCTGCCGTAGGTACTCACAATGTCTCTAGTTATTAAGAAACAGCTTTGAATACAATTATTTTAGTTAGTTTATATACATAAAAGCCTTTTAAGTTACAGACAAAAGCTCTTCAAGTTACTTCAACATAAATACAAAATCTAAAAAAGTAAAATAATCCGATATTTTCACGTTTTTTTTTTATATTTTACAAAAACTACAATTGATTATCTCATAATAGTATTAAAAAAACCATATCAAATCTCTGAATAAAGAAACATAAATCACAAGTTTTAATACAAAAAAAGTTTTTTCATGTTTCACATCTAAAATGGCGCGTGACATCTACACGCTTAATTTTAGATTTTGGGGTAAACGTGCCACTGTATCGATAAGCACAAAGACCAGCGCTACATGGCCCATCGATTGAGGAGCCCAAATACACTTTATGTAAAGAATTAAAAAGACGGAAGAGGCCTCCCTATAACGGTTATTGGGGTTCGCCATTAACAAAGGGGAACGCAAATCTCAAATCGCTAATGTAATACAGAGTCACGTGTTACGTAGTTATGAGAGAGATGAAATATAACGATTTAACAAACCTGACCACACAAGCAAATAAAGTAAAATAATAATTAAAACAACCCCGAGAGACTGTTTGTACGTTTTTGAATTAACTTAACACACGTAGACATATTTATCAAACCAGATATTCATTTAATCCTGTAAGTACATAAATATCTTTCTCGGATCGTTTAATAAATTATTTAACATTTTAGTAACATTTTGTTAAGCGTCAGACCATCCTCGTTATCCCGGTGGGATAAATAACTCCCTCAAAAGGCACGTGCCGCTAACAACTGACAGGAAAATCCCTCCAGTATCGGGAATCGTGTCGAACCAGATTCGAGAGAATATATATTCCGTAGACAGTTCTTCGAACACCAAACATATTTTGGTAACTTTATTATACTTTGCTCATCCGTCTTCTACTGAATTTCTTAAACATTGTAAATAATATATCTACAAACTACACCCAATGTGAATTCAATGATTTAACAACTAAAATATTTGTTGGTAAAATTATGAACATTGTTCACGTGCTTTAACTATCAGTTATTAGTCGGTACATATTTATGATTTAAATAAATCTATAAATGATCAAACAATATGTATATAAACCAAAATAAGAATATAAAGGGCAAAGTGACTGTGACGTCACCGCACACACAAAACCATACTTATTTTTTGCATAAGGGTTGTATGACGTAAGGAAGTGAGAAGGAATATTCAGATATATATAATATATTAATTTTTTCTTTCATGGATTTTACTGAAACTTTGTACAAATACTTTACAGAACAAATAGAGTGACATGTCCTTTTGTATAATATGTTTTAAAATTCCCTAAGGGGGTGATAGCGGTAAAATTGTTTATAACACTTTTAATTTATAAACATTTACTTGAAACTGATAAATCTATGGTTTAGAATAAGGCCGTTTGGCCGAGAACATAAAATTAATTTAATTGTATCGGGTGTCATATAAATATATAATTCAAACCGCCCCAAGCGGCAATTGTTATTGCTATTTCACGCATTAACACAATGCCCCAATAATGTCGCCCACAATAATATATTTTACCCCAAAATCGATTCATTCAAATGCACATGCGTATGTTAGTATGAATTCAATGAGTGACGTCACGTCTGCCGGCGTCCGCCTTCTGCTGCCTTGGTATATTCAGGGACGTGGTGTGGAGGAGAAGGAGCTTAATTTATATTTCTTATCTATCTAAGTAAAACCTATTCCATAGAAAAATCTATAATTTTAAACACCACGTATTAATATAGTTTTGTTTCTAAAATAATCATTAAAAATAGTTACATTTGTGTGCTTGTATAGCGCTAAGTATATATGTTTCCAGCGACTTCCCTCGCTTGATGTGTGTAGTTTATAATTTCGATTAAACCAACCATTGATAAATCATGAGTTACGTCCGTACATTAATTAGTATTCCCGATAGCAGTATCTCCTGTTGGACCACTGGCGATATGTACCGGATAGGATTTATTAACGTATTAAGGGAAAGGTATTTAATGAAACATAGAATTGCATTAACCGCTATTAATTATATAAATGATTTCTAATTTAATATTTCAACGTACAGACCGACAAGGGTCAAAGGTCATAATGTATGGTGCAACCGTTTCTTTTCTTTTAATATAATAATATTTTTTATTTATTTATTTATGTGCCGATAAAAGTCACGAATAATAAAACAAAACAACAATGTAGTAAAGATTACTTATCTCCTTATAGATCTCTCCCGTCACCCTTTGGAGTGAGAATACAAGTATAAAAAACAAGGAAATGATAAAGAAAACGGATGAAATAGTCAGGGGATTTTCGCAAAATAATAATATGGTTAATTTGTTAATAAATTAATGTCATTTCGGTTTAGTTACATTACACAGAATTATAAATATCATAAAAATTTACTCTCCAAGCGACGACGGAGACATCTTTAGAACATACTAACCGATAACATTATGTCGCCTAACAGAAAGACGATTTGATTAGATTAGATAGGTTTAGATTTTTCATATACATTTTAATAAAATCATAAATAAATGTAGAAAGTAAATCAAAATTTACCTAAAAGATAAAAAAATGCTTACCATCAAAACACGCGTATTTAACAAACACGACTCCAGGAGACCAGCTCCTGGAAGGAGGATAGTCCTCATCCAGCACGAAGCTGCAGTGGTTCACTCCAGTGCACCTGGAATTACATAATTTTACAATACGAATAATAAAACAAATACTGTATTCACAATTATTATTCATAGGAAAATTTTCATGAAAATCCCGAGACTCACAAAAAGCTGAGAGTATATTTCTTTTAAAGTAGCGCTAACATAACTCACGGAATGTTTCAAAGCTCCCGACTGTAAAATGACTCCCAGCTCGAATTAAAATAAAATAACTATCACGTCCTCTTTAACTTGCTTAATTAATTATCACAACAGTCTCCCGGGACTGGAGTATAATATATTATAATATTATAAAACCTTGCGATACCTACTATAATTATGAATAAATCTGGGGGTATGTATACATTGATATTATATAATACTAGTTGTGCACACGACTTCGTTCGCGACACATAATGTTTTTTTCACAAAAGTTGCCTAAAGCCTTATAAAAGTGAAAGTACTGTCAAAAACTGTCCAGCCGTTTCAGAGATTTACCGCAACAGGCTGGCAGACAGAGTACCATTTTATTTTATTTTTTTATATAAACACATATTTTCATATGCATTTAGTGTAAAGCTGCTAGTGGAATTACAAACACGCGTCAATTTTATTTACATCTATAGATGATAATCCGACACTGACGATGTCTAATATAATATATATAGCAATGTCGGTCACGTAACAGACGACGGCCTGTTTTGTTTTATTTAACGAAAACAGCGCCGTAACACTGATAAAGTACGCGGAAAGAATAAATATATAATGACCGACACCTTCAAGTAATCATTTAATAATACAACATTTAATATCTATTTAAACTGTAATCTGAAAATACAAATATAAAATACATGAAGTTATATTTTGCGCAGTGAGTCCGGAGCGAAATTACATGCATTCTTCAATAGCTGCACACGAATTACAAGCGAGATAGCATCACTTAATTTCCGCTTACCGGAGAACAAAAATTACATAACAGTGGACAGACATGAGACAATAAAACAATATTAACACCCATATTTATATATACACTCATTTATGCGTTTCGTTATAAACATTAAAATAAATTTTTTGAAGTACAAAGTTGCCCTCAGTTATGATAATCCGTCTCGAGTCTGCGTCGTCCTGAACCCATCACGGTTATAAGGAAATGATTTGCTTCAACACCCAACGAATGATTTATGAATTAAACCCCATTCGGATATGAAGTGTGTACTGCACTTCGCTGTTTATTAAAATGTTAGTAACAAATCTTGAATAAATAAAGCTTTTCTATAAGTACCTACTGGTTGACGGTAAACAAGTAAACTAACTCGGAGAGTTTTTAAAACATGGACAGATATTTTCTCAAATTGCTTCTACTAAATGGCGGGTCGTTCCCGGCGGGTCAAGATACCTAAAGAGCCAAATTGTACCAAATTGCGTAATGCTCTTAAGAAATGAATAATGGAGAAGCTCAGACACACAGACAAACATTCTTTTCGATAATTCACACGTTAACGTTGTCAAAATATGATAAAAAATACTAAATCGTTTTTAAGCCATTGTTATTCTCAAGAATAATGTAAATGAAGAGTGTTTTATTTTTCTATTATATTATTACGTTAAAAGCCGTATATAGCACATTTGAGACATAAGTGGTATTGAGCTAGTGATCTTTGTATAATTAGAGATAAGGGTGCACCTGGAGCTTCAATTACACGCACTATTGGGTGACGAAAATGCTTAGAGTACCCCCAAAATTAAAACTATCACTATTACTATGAACATCTGTTACTTAAATAAATATATATATCTGTTTCAATTGAGTTCAAATTATTATTAAAAAAAGCGAAAACGCAAACTATCAAATAATCTTAACAACCGCAAATAAATGTCAATATGAAATATTTTTTATATTTATTTTTATTCTAATAAAACAAATTCTTAATTTAACGCGCACTTGTAAACGGAACATGACGTTTAAAATGGCCGTATCCGGCCGTGACGTCACTCGTAGCTCACATCCGGTCGGACCCCTCACCTGGGTTCAGTAAAACCTACAAAAACATAAATTACATGATAAATCGTTTTTATAACAATGTTACCGATTAACTCAAGGAGCGTGTAATTCGTTTAAGTGTGGTTTGCTGAGTGGTTTGCACGTTATGATGATAAATAAAGAGGGAATTGGAGGAAAAAGGAATAAAATTAGAATTATCGTCCCTTAACACTCATTTGTATCAAAACAAAGGCTTCTAAAAAAGTATTCATTGCAGCCGGTATTTTGTACATTATTGTTTATTTATTTTTAAGATATTTGTCGAGTTGTAAGTGAAGAAGTTAAATTTTTATCTACAATACTATAATTTAGGTCAAAAGATCTTGATTCCAAAAATATCTTCAAAGTACCCATTGAGGGCGCTATTTCAAATATATGTCAAGAGTGTTCTAAAGGTCCCGGAAGACAAGTAGTTCATTATTGTGATGTATACAGACAGAAATGTATGCTTAATATTATTTTTTAAATTCATCATCAGTATCAAATGTGTGCTTTATTAAAACAGGGAAAAAGTCTATAAAGTAATATTTTTAATACAGAAGTATAGTAATAAGTCCACACTATCTCCGGCCGATACCACAACCATGGCTTATATCCATTCTAGACAAGCAATGAATTTCATTTTGTTTAAATTTAGCGCACTTAGCTGTCTTGGTCTTAGTCTCGTTCAACCAATTTTTTCCAAAATAATACCAAATGACGACTGATAATGTGATTACAAGATTAAGTTACTTTTTCTTATTAAAGATATGAATGAATTTTGATTTTTTTTTACTTACTATTATCCTCAAATTGTTTTTCTTTTGATATTCGAAAGTTTGCGAATGCGAATATGCAAAAATATTCGAATATTCGCCAATGCGAACATTCGTTACATCAGCAGTCCGTACCTCCTCTTCCCGTAAATATAAACTATCGATTCAAAACACTTTTACACATCCGTGAATGATAGAAATATACCTGGCTCCTAATTAATGCTTCAGCTGGTTAATTTACCAAGTGGTGAATTTGAATAGTTTAGTTGATGTTAAGTTCTGCATCTACTTATATCAGCCTTTTACTACAGTTTTCTTTGAGACTAGCGGTTAAACCTGGAGGTATTCCACGCGCGGGAAACAAGTACGAAAATTTAAAATTGATTTTACGTATTAAAAAAAGCACATACCTTTTATAAAGAAAATAAAGAAAATATAAATACTAATCTTTTTGCTTAATTAATCGCCTTTAGTGAGCAACAGTTCAACCTTGACCTGTCACCGACTGCTACCGAGACATTAATTACCAAACACGCAAACCACTCATTACTGAGAGAGAAAAAGAAATTGTGATTTTATCGCCTCGATACAATGATAGATGTAATTGAACCTAAATTGGCAGTACAAACAATGTTAGTCCTTTAAAAAACATGGACAAATAACTCAAACCATCTAACGCTGAGCGAATCAGGTTACAAACCGGCATTTTCATTTTAATTATTGTAACTTAAAACTATTATCTGAGGCAATGATTGTTAATGTCATATTACAAGTAAAAGCAGACCTTTAAGTTCCAAGTCATGATTAGAAAATCATTACTCTGAGATGCACAATAACTCATATGAACTGATAATTAATCAGTCTGCAGTCTACTCGTAAGACCATGTCATGTTTTATTAATGAGAGATTTGGAGCTCAATACCAGAGCTGAGCTTTTAATAAAGTACCTTTCGATTTAGTTTATTTCCTTTAAGAACTTGGGTGGCTTTCTTTCTACTAATTTTTTATAGGACTTTCCTTTAACGATATTTAGGTTTAGGTTTACTCACAAACTATTAGTATCAAGGATCAGTGATTTCAGTGAGCCGTGTCAAAGAGGAGTCGTCGAGAGAAAGCCTCGCGAAGTATTTATTATACATATATGTATAGATCGTATAAGAAATATATTTCTTTCATAATAGTTTATGATTGTAGCAGTGTCGTACGCAATGTTTGAATACACAAGTTACATCAGACACACCGAGATTTTAATTTATAGTTTATTTTATGGAATAGCAAAATATCTACGCGTTCGTTGGTTAGTTTTGACAGGCGGTTGTTTACGTCGGAGATTTATAATTTATGAATAAACCGTTGTAAAACAGAAACTCTAATAAATGAATCAATATTGTCGGGTGAAATTACTTTTATGTATAGTAAATTTATTTTTATTTTTGATATAAATAGCCGCATTTACGTCAATACATGATAACTAATGTAACTCTACGGGTAGTGATGTACTGTGTGGTGTGGCGTGGCGTGGCGTGGCGTGGCGTGGCGTGGCGTGGCGTGGCGTGGCGTGGCGTGGCGTGGCGTGGCGTGGCGTGGCGTGGCGTGTATTGGATATTGAAATATTAGTAATTGACAAATTCATCGAGGAACAAGGAGTATTGAAGGAAAGTAAGAGGAGTATTTGCTTCTCACTCACTCAGATATTTTGTACATAAACAAACAGCAAATATTGTTACAATATTTACTCTTGGCAAAAAATACATATTTTCTTACTTACTTGGTTATCTTCACGCAATATCCCTTGCTGGGTAGCCAGAGACGACGGAGCGTTAAAAGCTACAGTCCCTGCATACCTCTTTCACCTCGACTACAGACATTACCCTCTTCATACATGCCCTCCGGGGGGTCCTCATGGTTTTTACGTGACTTTCCTCCAGTATCGTAGATACTGTATTTTCGAAGGTCACTCGAGGCCTCCCCCTGTATCTCTTACCGCTCACTTTTCCTTTATAAATCTTTTTTACCTTTCTTTCATCACTCATTCGTTCGATGTGTCCAAACCACCTGAGCACGTTCTTCTTCATTCTCACCGTAACATCTTCGCTAGTACCTGCCATTCTGTGGATCTCTTCATTGCGGATTCGGTCATCTAAACTGACTCCGCATATTCGGCGAAGAGATCTCCACAGCATTCATCTCTCTTACATTCTTCTTCTGTGTTACCCACGTTTCGCTGCCGTATAACAGCGTCGGTAGCAAAACTGCATTGTGTACAGCCAAACGTGCAGCTATGCTGACGTTTCGCCGTCTCAACAATGCAGCCAATACACCGTTAACTCTGTTACCGGCAGCTTTTCCACATCTATTTCGTATCTTCCGTCTCTGCTAAACTTACTTCCCAAATATACCACTTCATTCACTTGTTCTATTATCTTACCATTCACGTTGATCTTACATTCTGTTCTTTCTTCATTTCTTTCAAATATCAGAACCTTCGTCTTATCTGCATTCAGGTTTAGACCATTATTTTCACACCCATCTTTCAGAGTTGTGACCAATGCCTGCAGATCGCATTCTGATGATGCAATGAGCACTGCATCGTCTGCATATAACAAGCAATTGACCTTAAGGTCACCTACTTTCACTCCCATGTCACTGTCTTTCACGCCTTGGAGGCAACTATCCGAATACAAATTGAACAACCAAGCTGACAAAGCGCAACCTTGCTTTGCACCCGATTGGATGTCAAACCAGGGCGACATGTCAGCTCCTACTCGCACACAGGCTGAGTGATCTCTGTAAAGAGACTTTACAGCCTTTAGCAAGGGTCCGCTCACATTATATCGGGGCAGTATCTCCCATTATTTCGTTTCCACAACCCTGTCAAAAGCCTGTTCCAAATCCACAAAAGCACAGAAAACCTTTTGGTTAAGGGCCAAAAACTTTTCCGTGGTCATTCGGAGGGAAAAGATCTGATCTATACACCCTCTTCCAGGTCTAAAACCTCCTTGGGCCTTCCACAACAGCCTTTCAGGTCTCTCTTGCATTCGTCTCGCTAATATTTTAGCATAAACTTTACAGCCCAAGCTAATCAAACTGATAGCCCTATAGCTTGCACAGTCTATCTGTGAACCTTTGCCTTTATACAAAGGTACGATGACTGCACCTCGCCAATCGTCTGGGACCTCCCCCGATTTCCAGCACAAATTGCATAAAAACCAGAACAAGTCCAAGACGCGTGGCCCACCATATTTGATCATCTCGGCAGTAACTTCATCTGCTCCCGCAGCTTTACCACATTTCAGGCTTCGAATTGCGCTCTCCACTTCTTCCAAACTGATTTCACCATCGGCTACATCGGGACTCAGCATTTCGCTGGTACTCGAGGCCGAGGCGTCCTCACAGTCATACGTTTCCTTGTAGAATTCCGTCCACCGCTGCAAAACGTGTGCTTGCTCGGTTAAAATTTCATCGCTCTTCGAAAGCACCCCTTTCATTCTACAGGTTACCAAACAACCCCGGGAATCACTAAATTCTCGCCAGAAAAGCTTCGTGTTTACCAGGAAGTTGTTCGTAAATTTTTCGTACCTTTCTCTCTCAGAATTTTCACGCTTCATCTTTATAAGTGCTTTCGTTTTGTGCTTTTGCAGCTTGTACTCTCTTTTTCTTATCTCTCTCATACTTTTATCCTTACCCGAGGCTTTATAATCCAGCCATGCTTTCTTCTTTACCTCTACAGCGTCTTTCACTTCATATCCCACAATTCATCGCGCTTTTTACCTCTTTTCCTTTTACGCTACATACATATCCCTTTCGCATACTTCAACACTTTCATTTCCAGAATCACAGCTTTCAAGCTTCTTGGAAACCCTTTCTTGATATTCCTCTCTGATTGGTGGATCTTATGCGATAATTCATCTCCAAGCCAGAACACGTCGTGCGGCTGCGCCAACCTGCAAAACAGACCTCTTATTCTAGCAACGACTAGATAATGGTCCGTTCCCAGATCAGCACCCCTAGACACTCGCGTGTCCATAACTTGGCTTCGAATACGCCGATCCACTAGGAATAAATCAATCATACTTCTTTCTTCAGCTCGCTCCCATGTGTACATGTGAATTTGTTTGTGATCAAAGATCGTCTTTGCCACAAACATATATATATATATATATATAACATAATATACTGATATTTGCAAATCAAACACTTGCAAGAAGAAATATCGTCGGAATATAATGTTTACATAGGAGTGACGTCATCGATCTGTCGGTGTCCCTTTAATTAAAAAACTTTATATCTGTCTTTTTAACTCTGGTTTCTTTTTAAAATTATCACTTATTTGAAACTTTCATATGTAAAGGAAATTAATTTAAATAATCAACATTAATTTATAAATTAAAACAATTTATTATATTGTTGACATCTCAATAACACGCCCCACTGCCTCCGACTCGTGATGACGTCACTCACCTCGGACGTTTTACAACAGATGTTAATAAGACGAACTGATTTATGCGTCAAAATAAACAATTAATTTGTTAGTATGTGTTAATATTAGAATGTGAACATGGACATTAATTATCTCTTGCTTTACACTTTATATCATTGTAAGAATAAAAACTAATTTATTATTATTTATTTTATTATACATTGTTAATTTCTTTTAGAAAGAGCAACTGCTGCTCTTGGACGGCTCTTTTCAACAGAGCAGCACTCCGATCCGGTGGTACTTATTCACTGACTACACTGAACTTTTTATAATGTGATAATTGTCGATTCAAAGGTGTGTGTAAATGGCTACTTCAACAAAGAAACTTGGAATTTTAATTTTAGTCACTTTCCTTTTGATTTGTTTGAACATTAAATATCTTGAAACGATTAATACGCATTACATTAGCACGTTATTTATGTGCAGTACAATGAAACATTTACACCGGCGTGTGTTTTCAAAGTGTATTTTGACGTGAGATTTAGATATACGATAAAGCGATGCTTTTCTTTAAGACCTGATCAAGCTCTAGTAGTAAGCAAGTAACAAAAAGTTTACTTTCAAATCTGTAACTTATAAATAACGTGTATGTCAAGCGGAACCTTTGACCAAAAGTATTCGATCCGTGGATTGGATATGTGCACCATCTGAGGTTGTAATCTCGATTTGTAGATCGATTATCGATTTCAGTCATTAGTGAGACTTAGTTCAGTTTCATTACTTACGTAAAAACTTGTGTTTTCTCGTGTTTAGTGTTTTACGAGTACATAAATGTAACTTTTTTGTGAAAGTGTTTGATTGATTGATCGCTGTCCATCAACGTTGAAGTGAAGTTGCAGGCAATAGTTAGTCTCTACCTTAATCTTTTGTAGGGATATCGATCTCAAGTGAACGTGACGCAGCCTCCGCTGCACGGATGTCACGAACGCGAAATAAAGTTAAAACTTAATAGTTTTTTATAACAATGATTTTACGGATTTATGCCTGTATACTTCTACATTTAACCTCTGAATGGAACTATTAAAAAAAGGTTGAGACATACTAGTTTTGCCAGCAATTTCGTCTATTAAAATTTACGAGTATTATTCGTAAATTTACGAGTATTGATAATTCGTGTAATTCGAGACTTCGATTAAAATCTATAATATTGCTTGTTTTGATTTCATTTTAATTATTTTTATACAATGAAAGTTGGTATTAAATAATACGTGACATCCCGACACGTTTGCTTTTAGATTTGTAATAGTAGAATAAATAACCAATTAGAGACAAATAGTTATTTGAATACGTAATTTAAATAAATATAAAAGTTATTTTAGTTCATTTAACATTCATATTATTATATTTTTGTTCCAAGAAGACGTTTACGCGTCTTTAAAATATTTTAACCATATTATTATTATATTATTTAATGTATATATATTTTTTACACAAGTGTGTGGTATAACAGCTTATACCATCACAGTATGTTAATTAGATTTAATTAAATATTTAGGAGAGTGATATCAAATATGATAAAATAACCGACGTATTTTTAGGTAACATCCAAAAAACAGTAAATAAACTAAGTACCTACATTACTGTTTTACTTAAACAGATCGGGAAGTGTTCATAGTTGTCAGCATTCCAATTCAAATTCAAATTCAAATTATTTTTATAGAAGGAGGCATTTCACGCACGTTTGAATCGACAATTATCACATTATAAAACGGTTTCAATAAATATATGACCATAAAGATGTAAACTCCAGTATGGTGTAGATGTTTATAGCCGCTTGTGTGTGTGTGTGTGTGTGTGTGTGTGTGCGTTCCCACAGTGTGTAGACAGCTTTATTTATTGCAAGCAGAAGTCATATTTGTTTAATTCATGAAGGGACTCGAGTCAAAGTGGGTCACTAGTGTCTATTATTTCGTTTTGTTTACAGTCGAGAGGGTAAAGGTTAGATATTGGAGGTTCATTTGTAAGTTGTAACAATCTTTATAACTTGAATACAATATATGTATTAATTTAAATAAAACAGATGTTTTACTATACTTTATACTTTGCATCCAATATAAAATCTCTCGTATAATATCTTACGATATGAAGCAATATATCACGCTGTACGTTACTGGAGCAGAGTTTTCATTAAATCTCTTCCCAACAAAAACCGTGGAGTTGCTGTGAGCGTCTTCAATTACAAACTACACCCTAGCTTCTATCTGAACGGAGGACAAAAGAACAAGCTTCTGTTACTTGATTTGTCTCTTAATACCAGACGATATTGAAGCAACTGTTTGTATCAAATAAACGTGTCAAGACCAGAGTTATCGAATTTAACCACAAAATATATATTAAATGTAATTAAATTTAATAATTTACATTATACGTAGTAATTGTGCTAATTGTCATTTTATTACTTGATATTAGGCTATTATTTTAGACTCGTGAAAAATAATGACAAAAGTTCGTCCATTAAATAACTTCTGCCATTACGTGCTTCAGATTTTACAACGTAATAAAATTATATCTTTTATAACAAAGAAGATTTCTTAACAATCTCATTCTGTTAAATGGTTCTATCGATACAGAGCACGTACAACACAAGAAATATACTCCACTGAGGTGATATCTATTTAAAACACGATTTCAACAATTTCTTTGATCTCAACAAAGCTCATCTCTCAACATCACGACATCTACTTTTTAGCACTATAAGATATTTTAAAAACATTTTTTATCAAAGATTTGTTCTTTCATTGTGCGAATAAAAAGAGAATCAATAACGAATCAAACATTTTGATAAAAAGTTGAGAATGTTCCATTTTTGAGTTTTTTCTGTGTAACTCCTACAGTTTAGTTTTATGTTGGAAACACTTACTTGCTAGCTTTTGTTGGCGACTCCACCTGCGTACTAATGAATAATATTATATTATAATGTTATATTATTTATATTGATATATATAATATATTAACATTCTTATTGCTGATGAAGTCAGCATAGGACGAAAAAGCTGAACTAAGCATAATGTATATAGTAAGTCGCGAGTACGGCTCTTCTGTAACTAAGTACACTACGTATATGAAATAACGTTCATTACAATCTAACGATCGATCAACACTTATGCAACTTAGGAAAACCAGTTTCATTAATACACCTTCTACTGTTTGAAGGCCGTCGGTTTCTCACCGGGTTTGTTGATAACGTTGTTAATCAATATTTAATAGTTTTTCATTTTAGAAGATTGCTAACAATATTAATATTAAAACTGATAATTATATTTATGATTGAATCACGCCAGTACCAGTACCGGTTAAGTCGATCTTAAGACCAATTAACCACAGAAAAATCAATAATAGTAATAATAATTAGGAATCTTATAAATATATCAAAGATATAGCCAGTAGATAAATATAGTTCAAACCAAGCGAACACGACCACAGTTGGTCCTTCCGTCGGAGGTCACTGCTGAAAGAGGAGACGCTCCGATCTAACTATTATTAATTCCCCAATTAGTTGCGGATGTACGTCATTAAGCAGCTTTAGATTGAGCTTCCCTGTTAGAGGAGAAACAGCAATGTTCATTGTGGAATCAGGATAATCGGCGACTTCAATATAATATGTATTGAAATAGAATACACAATTACTGCGTCTAAGGCTCAAAGGGCAACAACAAATAAAGTGGATGAAAGATGGACGAGTGTGTCCTCCACAGAAGCATCCTATATTAAAGAGAGCGAGCGTGTCTTGTGTCGAGTACAGTAGTACAGTCCACAAACACAACTATGTCCGCCATTAGAGTATTGTATAATTTAAAAACACTGCGTTTCAACGTCGAGTGAAAATTATGTAAGTATTATATATCAAATACGTTTATGTGTTTCCACGGAAATGATAATTTGTTACATTATAATTCTATTTATTAAAGATATACTTTCAAAAAAAAAACACCAGAGTAATTAACTCATAATTCAAAAGGGATGTTATTCTGTACGGAATGATATATTTGATAAATAAATTGAGTTAAAATCTTTAGATTAAAGTTAGTGAGGTCCGTGCTGTCTGTACGCATTGGATTCAATATCGGCACGGCGCACAGTCATCTGATATTAAGGGATACAATTCATAGAGTGGATGAGTAACTCTTATTAAAAAATATAAAGCAATGCTTTTTATCTAATAATAATCATCTTTATTGTGCACAATGGATAAGGAATATATTTAAATTATAACTACGTAATTGATAGTGGTGTGAGAAAGTGCAAACTGCTTGCGCCTTCTTCTTTGTCATTATTGCTTCTCTAGAAGTTTCTTCTCTGCTATATGTTGGACTACATCATGATTACTTTTAGTAGACACCATCATGAACGAAGATACTAGATAATTTATATTTCATATGTCTTTTATATTTTGCGATATTTTTAAATATTGTTTTAATCAATAGTATCAAACTCGTATTGGTTCGAAACTTTTTTGTAATCTTTTCTTTTAAAAACTAATAAAATAATACCTATTTCTAAATATTGATACAGTCCAAGTCTAATAACCTAATATTTTAAAACTATTTTTGAAGTTTGAAATAGTAACAATCTACGCATTACATTAAAATGGAAAAAACTCAAAGTCATGTACAATCTTATATTAGAGACAAATAAATCGATGATATTTATTTTGGGTTTTCATACTAATATTCATAAATGTATTTAATGTGCATGACGTGGAAGAAAACACACACAACGTAGCGACATTAAAACTGAAACCCGCAGAGCTTCCTTCACTGAAACAACACAAGAACAACAAACAAGCCACAATGGCGGCGGCCGGCGATTTAAAAGTCACGATTTATTTATTTAATAAAAACTGATTTACAGATGAATATATATAGTTCAATAAAAGGGCGAAGGAAAATAAGCGTCCATTTCGTATCCCAGTTCAAAGTATTGGTGGTTTTTTCGTCTCTAAACGCCTTTGCAAATAACATCCATTGTAGATTCTTTCTACGTCAATGGAAACGCGATCTCGAAATAAACATGGTTCAGTGTATTTACTTTTCCTCGCTCATATCGTTTATAGAGCGCTATCAATTTCTTCTCAGAATATAATAGACCACGAGTCTTATTTGTTTATTTTGATATGAAATGGCGAAAACGAAGTGCTTTAATAACAGTTCGATGTTCAGAGTACCGACCGATGTGTTATAAGTACATGTACCTATGAGTCACCTCCGCAAGTAACGACGTCTAAGTAGCTGTAAAAGATGAGAGGATCCAATACATATAGATTTTTAAAAAATCCCAAATTGCGATTTTCAGATCGATATATACCTACAGACTGCCATGCATTATGTTGTATTTAAATAAAGTTCTCAAGCTATTTAAGAAACCATCAAAGAGAGTAGGGAAAAACTAGTGTACATACTTTGTCTCTTGTTGTATATTTATTGTGAAGTCACTGAAGTGGTTCATTGCGTTTAATATCTATTGAATACCCGCAGCTTCAAATGGGATTTATCCTTCAACATTTAAAAAAGTACGAGTAACCAACATTACTCTAGTATTTACTTAAAATAACATCTTCTCAATTTTGATTCATCACATATACTCGTTTTGCACTTACAACATACTACATGAATTCTGTAAGTGATTAAATTAATCATTGTATCAAAAATATGTTATTTAAATAGAATAAAAGGCGAAAACATGTCATTTGTGTCTGACACTGCTCTGATTTCAAATGTAATTACGGTCGTCACCGGCGCAGAAACCTTATGAGGTTCAATCGATATTAAGAGAAATGTTCCTGAACAGATTTAGTTGTTATTTTCGCCGTTCGTCATAGTTACAAACAGTTAACCCACATTCAGTGTGACTTTTATATGCATTGTTTTTTTAAACATATTAATAATAAAAGAAAAAATATATACAAGTTCGTAATATTTTGAGTTCTTTTGGACTAAAACTGACAGCTACCGGCTAACGGCTGTTCAACTGATCGTTCGAACGCTGGAAGAACAGAACCGAATCGTTAAATAATAACTAAAATAGCTAACAAAAATATCAGTAAATTCAAAGTCTCGAAACCAATATGTTTTTTTGCTTAATCATCAATAAATATCTCTTATTATTTCATTCTTTTGTATTAATAATTTCGCTAATTGGAACATAATATCTTAGGTATCTCTAGAGCTTGTTCCAAAACATTGAGTAGGCATCAGTCGGCTCGCCGCAGCTGCGGTCGCCGCGGCCTCCCGTCGACACCTTTCACAGCCATGTTTATGTAACATATAACATAGCTATTATATTACCCATAGAGACACAAGTCAAATATCACTCATTAATTGTTGCTAGCCGCGACTCCGTCTGCTTGGATTACAGAAGGACTGCGCGTTCGTTTTGCATTTGCAAAATCGTTCCATCGTCTATTTACTTTGTGACGCCGATCACCACGAGAAGGTCGTTAATCTTAACAGAATAATATTGACGCTAGGTACATTAACTTACAAACTTCCAATATATCTTACATGCTATCTCCATCTTGTAGATCCATTCTAAGTATTAAAGAAAATACTTTTCAATTATGGTTTGTTGGGAAGATTGCTTTCTACATAATACATATTGATATTTAATACTGCGAGCAGATGGTATTTTCATTCTATTACGTCGAAGACCAAAGATTACTATCTTTAAAGAGAAGCTGTCAGTTAGTTGATTGCATTCAACGGATGATATGCCATGGAACACATTATATTATACAATAAGAATCCACTCAATGCAAACTATTTCACTTCGACAGCATTTGTCATTCAATTACCAACCTTAACTTATATATTTATAAGGTTTAACATGCCCCATAACAAACGTTAGTCTTTTAGATTATTACCTTACAATTTGAACCTTGATGTAAATGTAATAAAGGTGATAGAATTTACGAAATAAATGGAATCGAAGGGTCGTCCTATTAAAATTTCTTAAGAAAGCTTTGTCCCGAATGAAGATTTAAGAAAGAACTTTCAATATTGAGGTCGAGAGGTATTCCACAGATACAATAAATATAAAGTCATTCATTTCATTTCATTCGTTCATTTGCATATTATTAAAATTGTATCGACAGTATTATTAAATTTCTCTCAATAAAGCTTTCTTACAATCGAGTTTGTTCAAATACTACGAAAACTCTTCAGTCGCTCTTCGCTCACAACGGCCTCTAATTCGTCTTTTGGGATAATTATATTCTCTCGGAGTCACGAATTCTATAACTCAATCAATAAAACGGGGTCAGAAGATGTCACAAGATGTTATAAATATAATGTATGGAATCATAGACTCCTGATACTGATGTGTGAAAATTCAAAAGTCAAAGATACAATTACAATACAATTTGCACTTATATAAAATATGTTTGCAGGGTTCTAAAGGGGGAGGGGGAGGGAGGGTGAAAGAAGAACCGGTCTTTGACCATTTAACATTATAGTAATCACCCATATTGGTCGCCGCGTGACGACCCATCTAGAGACAACCATAAAATACTGTCAGTATTTGGAAGACAGTTTATATTACATTTTCGTTATGTGAATCGTGACCAAAATGTCTGTCGCGTGACATTTGTCGTTGACGGTGGTTACCAATATACATTCAATATACATTTCCTATGAGATATATGTTGTATGACATTGATATTACTTTATCAATGTACAATTATTTTACATAAAGTCCGAAACATTAACTGTTTATAAATACGTTTCCTTGACTTGTTTAGACACTTTTATAACCTGTATAGTTACAAACAGAAATGAGCTTTAACCGTATACACTTAGAGTATAAATTAGAAAAGATACGTTTCTTGATAGTTCTAATTATAAGAGACATCAAATTATTCGTGACTTAATTATGAGTTGTCAGTTAGTTAGTTAGTTTTTTAATATAATTAATCGGTCGGAATAAACGATTTTTGAGAACGACCGACTTCCAAAAGTGTGTACTTATTTTAAGATTTCTTAGTAATTTGCGCTAAATATTTTTCATCCTTCTTAAATGTTTCAAGGAAAGACTTTCAAACTCAAATAATATTTCCTTTGCAAGTTAAGACCTCATCTTGGTGTAGTTTGTATCCCGGGACTACTCAAATATTAATAGCGTCTTTTGAGTCATCCTGAGCGGAGGTGAACTTTACTTAGGAGTAGGTACAATTTTATAGCAAAATATGACTCCTTGAATCATCTATACAAATATGTACTTTGCTGCCTGTAGATAGAAAATATTTGGTAGAAGTCGTTAATAAGGAACAGAAACCAAACCAATGATTTTTAGGTTTTTTCCGTTTGTGTGTGTTTTGTGAGCGATGATTTCTGAACGGATGTATTGTGGTAAACTTCACTTGGGATTTAGTATTTGATTTATTTAAATTAATATTTTAGCAGTTTAACGTCTGGATATTGATTATGGTTGAGGTTAAGGGCCCGTTGTAAATGTACGAAATGAATTTCACTTCTACATGGATATAATTATAATCATTTAGATTTTAGTTTCATAATCTAAATGTATTTTTAATGTACAAAACGTTTTTAATCGTAATATGCATATTTATATTAATTTTATACACTGATATACAAAAAGGAACTATACCACGTATTATTAATATTACACTTAAACTTTACCTCATAAATAGTTTAACTGCTGTCGTTATTACTCTGCGTATTTATAAAAATATAAACTGTTGGTTAAAATGTAAAATACTAACATGCAAGTACCATAACACGACCCGCATGCTTTTAACTTTACATTGCAACGTGTATACAGTTGGATTGAAATATATAAGAAACATTCGACCATATTATAACACTATATATAATAAATAAAGTATATTTTTAAATGACAAAACATAGCAGAGTATTTAAATGCTGTCTGGAGAATATATTTTACACTTCAATAATGTAAAGCCGTCAAAGCTTAATATCTTACGCGTTTGGGTCATTGAGTGTAACATATTAGAAGCCTTAATCAATACAATACCGGTGCGGTTCATTGACCTTTAATATTAACACAATGACAATGTCAAAAACGGATCCAAAACTATTCTGTATTTTAATAAATGCTATAGGTGTTATAGGTTAGGTGTTGTTCCAAAGACAATGAAGCGATCCTCTCCAGTAATAAGACTTACCAGTCCATGCCTGAGATGTAAGAGCGAAACTCAATTCAAGGAACCTTTTGTTTTAATACATTTATGCTCTTAATATATTAAATAAACAGTACGTGTGAGAAAGATATAACAAATGAAATATATTTATTAAAATCATAATTATTCAATTTGTTCTCGAGTTTTAAGCGTTTATACAATTTAAAAGTACAAAAATATATACTTATGTACAACGAAACATTTTATAAGGTTTTGTGAGGTTTACTTTTAAAATGTTTTTAGGCAGAATCTCTTTTTAACGACCATCTGCCATCACGTGGGGATCCCATCAACCCTGATGTCTTTCTTTTAATTTTTGATGAAGGCGCCCTCACTTTTATATTTATACAGATTCAGTCATTTTTCTTCCTTCTCTAACGCCATGATGAACTATTTCATCTTTCCTAATTTGATAGTTAACACAACAATGAGTAAAGACTCTCTGATGACCTACAACCCTTGTTCTCTGTTCACTTATCTTATATCACTCTACAATCAGACAGACAAAGAAACGAACGTACTTTTAAGATCCACTTTGCGAGTATAAACGGTTTCATTGTAATAATTTTATTGAAAAACTTATTTTAATATTTTTGGGTGTAACTTTGGTATTATTTTTTTTCATTATATTGCGACGGTTCTAGTTGTTCGAAAATAGCTTTTAAGATTGACATTTGTGAAACAGTGATCACAATATAAAAAAATATATATCCGGCTGAGTTTGTTGTGTGGTTCTTCTCAGACTAGGACGCGTTTGGAACCCTCATAGCTTTAACATTAAGTTGGACAGTGCTTTTACAGAAGGGCTTATTACGATAAATCTGGTATCGAAATAGGCCCTCCTGACACTTCCATTTTGACGTACACAAGTGATCACTGATAATGATTCAAAGTGGAAAAGATATAAATAAAAAATAAATAAATAAATAAATAAATATTACAGTAGCACGGTAGTCAAAAAATGCTAATATCATAGTTTCTGGAGTACTAAGTACTTTAAAAAAAATAGTCCGAGAAATATCTTCATTACACCAGGCACTTACACTTCATTAGATAGTAACTTTGGATATTGCCAAATTTCATTCGACTGACGCCTGTATTGTCACCAATCAAACGAACTATTTACCAGAATTTCTATAAATATCAACTAGATAATGAAAGCTTCCTCATAACTTCTATTTTTAGGATTACACTTCAGCCGTTAACTATTTGAAATATCAAAATACGCCAAAATCATGAACAGTAGCACTTTCATCGATGTACATATTTGAAAAGAAATAAAATGAAAATTTTAAAAATCGTAAATATATCCTCAACAACTATTCTTTTCCGAGCTGTGCAATGATTGTCAAGGTTTGTTTTTCTTACCACATGTTGAAAAACACTGCAACACAATTCTAATCCGATTATATCTTTATAATAAGCTTATTGTACCGTCAACACGAGAAAGCTATCTCGCAAATTTACATTTTACTTGTCACGTAGAGTAAATTTGGAAAAAGTAATTTGATTTTGATAACAAATTCTGAAAAACATTCTTCCTACTTCTCTTCGATTTCCCACAAATAATGTAAATCAGTTTTAACATGATCTACAATAGACGAGATCTTATTCCATTTGTTTCCCACCGTACTGTGGGCGAGTCGCCGCGAAGCCAACAAATACTAATGTCATTTTATGCGTAACATACACGGGTGCATTTCTCATGATAGATCTCAAAAACTATTTCTTTAAATTATCACGAAATATTTAGCCATTTTTTTTACTCAATACTTATATATTTAAAAAAAAGTCCCCGCCGCCTCTGTATGTTTGTCTGTCTGTTCGCAATAAACTTGAAAGTACGAAATGAATTTTCTTGAAACTTGAAAACTTGAAAAATACTGTTTTCAGCATTAGGCAGAGTGATCCCTGGGGAAGGTTTTAATGTATAATAAGTTTAGGCTTGGAGTAATTTGACGATATTACGACAATATTAGTTCAACATGTCGGAAAAACCATGAAAGTGGGGTTGATTTTTTTTCTCATAGCAAAATATCGTGTGAGGTATCATTAGAAAGGTAATTCAGAAAATATTATGAGGTCGTATAAACCACATTTTGATTGAGGTAGCCGTTTGCGAAACTAAATCACTGAATGTTTAAGTTTCAACAAAACCAGGACGAAGTCGGGGCGGGCTGCTAGTATTTATATATATTGTAAAGGAACGGTTTTAATAAGAGATTTTGTAAACAATCTCCGGATGAAACGATTGTTCTCTTCATTACGACTTAACAAATAAGGGGCGAGTAATTGAATTGTATTATGTTATAGGAGAATAACAACTTTATTATTGGTACCTTTTTATAAAAACTCAGATACAATAGAATTCAAATATAATCTTTTCATTAAACAAAAATATTATTGTAATATTTTTGTTGGTAATTTTATAGACGTTCTGTTTTGTATTTCTAAATATAATTAAAACGCCGAAACGACCCTCATAATTGATAAAACTAAATGATGTTCAATTATCTTAACGTCCATTGAGACCGTGATCTGAGATGTCATCTACGTTCCGGCAAAGTGTAACACAGTTCCAGTTAACGGTAACCCAAAATTATTTACAAGGGCTAACTAGAAAATAAATTTTAAAAAATCCGGTACAAAATTATAATAATATGTCACATAAAATGTAATAATAATAAATTAAAGATATAAAATATAAAATACACTCATATATAGCATTGAGATGAACGGACAGTCCGTGTCGCAATTTGTACAGCTGTCGATAAACTAAAAATTATATGACATTCAATCAAGTTGTTGACGAACAAACACTGGAATTTCACACTAGTCCCCCGCACAGTATCGAGGGACGCGAATCAAATAAATCGATTTAATCCTTACATTGTTTCCAGAAAAATACTAAAATTGATTAAAAAAACGTTAAACACGGCTACAAAGTGTATGGTGAGTATTAGCATATATTAGAGTAAAGCGTTTCCCTTCTTATTGTGCTTCGTGTTCCTGTTGTTTGATCGCAGTCGGTCTGTGTGTCTTCCCATTCATATGCGTCAATGAGCCATACATTGTTTGATTTATTACTTTTCTCTCTATCACATTAATTACAATATCGATTCGGAAAAAAACATAATTCATTACTTCCTTGTAATTGTAACGGATATACATAAATGAAAGGCAATTCAAAGTTAAAACTATAATATAATTAAAACTGAACGACTACTGTCTTGCATTTATTGTTGTGATCGTTAAGACTGGCGGTGGTTTAAAACATTAAATGTAACTAACTGTTCTGAACACCACCGCCGCTGACAAATCCAGGCATTTTTAAACTTTAGTTCCATAAAAATCTTCAACTAATAGAGCGTTCTAAAACAAATCACCACTTAAGAACTTTATCTAAATGTTAGATAACCTTTAACACTTCAACCCATTTGTTAATATTATAGTGTAGCTGTATATTAATAAGGTCAATGTGCAACGAATATGTAAAATACTTCAGGAGTCTTTGATCAATATATTGGTTGTTGGATCACGTTTATAAACTAATTAATCTCTTTTAAAGTCTGGATTATAGACAAATGTTTAAATCTTATCAATCCTCCTGACACGAAACAGATTCTCAAAAATAAAGAAAATAAAATATATTTATTTTCGTAAATTATTCATTGCTCGAATGAACAGACGTTTGCTATTAAATTTTGATTAACGATGACATAATCTCGATAATAATCAAAAATTTTAAATTTTCATTCCCATTTGTATGTGATTCTGTGTTCTGATTGGTCGGTTGTTTCGATCGCTAAGTACCAACAGTTATATTGTGCAACTGTCCTTCAAACCCATATGGGACATGTCTCGAGAGACTCGAGCCCGGATAGATTCACAATTACCAAACAATTGGAGGATATTATGTATCTTACTGTACTATGAAGTACCGTTATGTCATTTGTGGACCGCATTTGATTACATTAAGACTATGTAGAATTTAAATAAAATATACTTAATATTATGACTCCGAAATGTTGTCGTTAACTCGACTTGTAAGACTAAAGTATTTTAAAAACGTGAGTTTTATATTTCATCTCCTGTACATCTTTGATTACATTAAAATATTGATATAAAAGAAATAAAAACAATTACTCGTATATTATCTTTATCATATTTACCCAGTGACAAATCACTTCATACAGTAATGGATACAGGTATACCATTATAATCTATTTTAAATGATTGGATATAATCGAATGAACTCTATTAGTACCGTTTCATTCGTAATGTACGTTTGTGAATGTATTTATAAATGTAAAAGGGCCGACGGTTCCCGTTACCGAAATGGTTGAATACTTATTATAATTCCATTGATCGTCCGCTTAAGCAACTGGTGCGGGCTTTTTTATATCAAAATGTAATTAAGGTTCCCCGAATAGAATTAAACACTATTACAAATAATATGTTAAAAAACACGTTTATTCTTTTCGATCTATAATAGTTTTATCAACAGGTTATGAATTAGACAATGATCATTTTAACAATACACAATAATGTCATAATTGTCTAGAAGTACTGTTTGTTCTCTTTGGATAGAAACAAATTGTATTAGAATACCCAAACCATTCAGACCTTTTGAACCCTTTTTGGGACGTCACCCTATAAGCATTGGACCCAACGGTGCAGTGCATTTGGTAATTTTAGAGTATTTATTATTAATAGAGGTTTATTTAAACAAACTCACCGATAGCTCAGGGGTGCTCTGAGGTTCACGGACGACGCCCGAGAGACCGGCGCCCGACGCTTATCACCTTCGTGCCAACTCGCGTAACTCCGCAAAAACGTCATAACTCCACAAACGTCACTCGAGTTCACAAACTCCACCGCCACGTCCAAGTCATCTAAAGTATCGTTCACCCAAGTGTAGTTCACTGCAGTGTCAAAATCAGTCGTACCGTTCAAACTGGTGGCGTTGTCGATGGAGTGGTTTGTCAACTGATACACGCCGTCGTGAAGAGGGCTCGAGTATACAAACACTCGGTCCAGTTCTGAGTCGTTCTCTGTTTTGATGAGATCGGCGCGGGCCCGGGTGTCGTTTGACTGTCGGTAATCCTCTGCGGAGGTGTACCAAGCCTCCAGCACCGCTATGTGCGTGTCCAGCTCGCGACACGTCAAACGAAACTCGTAATCGTGGCACCGTTGCTCTTCCACGATTTCTGAAACAACACATAATGATTTTTAAAAAGGGGACATTAATATTGATGATATTCTAAACAGACGCGTCACAGAGCACGCCTTGGTTATCACCTACGGTGTCCAAGCGAGCCGTCGATAGATAAATAACAACACCATATGACCTGTTTCCCATTTCAGCGATTCTCCAAAACATGTGAATGCATAATCTACTCATAATTAAGATTAACTTAAAACTAGGCTCCTTTCTGTCTCTTTAACTCAAATAAATACCCCGTAAAGTCAAACTTTTCGATAATATAATGTACCTATTACAGACATTATACATATAAATAAAATTGAAGTGTCTGTTTGCAATTCCAAATATATGTTATATAAAAAAACTTTTTTTAATTGTTCTGTCTGTCTGTCCGTCTGTTTGGTCCGGCTATTGTCTAAAACGGCGACGGACTTTAACGACACTGCCTCATGTTTAACTTCGGCTACTTTTATTTTAAAAAATCGAATTCTCACGAACAAAGTCGTGGGCTCAGCTAGCGTCATACAAATTGAGAAATTTTCATAAGTAAGCCATTATCGGTTATGAAGATCTCTGACTGAAGACTGAGACGGCTTTATATTTAACAGCGAGACAAAAGACATTGAGTGGTATTAAAATAAACGAACTATAAGTTTTACGTCCGATGCTAATATTAGAAGTATTCGTAGTTTTATGGTAATTGACATTCATACATAAAAAGATAGTTGACCCATTTCACGGTGATAAACTCATCTCCAGATGCCTGTCTTCGTTGTTTCGGAGTTTCAAAGTCTCGATAGATCCTTGTCATGAGTTCCTTTTAGTTTTATTTGTAATTTTTCTTCGGACAGACGGCAATTATCACTTAAACCCTAGGTACCGTAATTCTCTACACAGGCATGTTGTTTGTTTAATAATTAAGAACCAAGCCCTCCTAGAGGAGGTTCTTATAATTTACAAAATGTAGACATTTTGTAAATTATAAGAACTTATCCACAACGATCATTTCGCTCCATGTGCATTCAATATTTCAATGAAACCAAATATTGCGAGCAAATATTAACAAACCTTTCATAGAATACTACTTCTGCCAACTAATAAGCAGCGGTAAGAAATTAATTAATATACATATATCACTTTCCATTTATCCTCTAAAACTCGTTAATTTATTCTGTAGCCCTCGGTCTTAATTTGCAACGCGTCTAAACGCGTCCCGGACAAATCTTGTGGATTAGAGAAATTATTAAATAGGGTAAACCCGGGCAAGCTACTTTATCCAAAAACATAGCTACTGCTATGTAGACCAGATGATTTATATATCAAAGATGAAGTTACTTTAAGATAACAAAGGAATTCATGGTCCCAATTAAAACAAAAGTAAATTGGACCGTGAACCTTACATTTACAACAATACTCATAACTATAAAACCTAATAGTCCTTTCTCAACGCTCAGCTCTTCCCAGCTCCGTAACGGCGATGTATCGAGCAAACAAGGAGTGTTCGTCCAAGTACACTAATGCAATTTAACCATACACTGTCAAATGCGCACTGCATCAGCCCTATTTACTTCATCTCGTTTACACTCGTACAATTGGACTATCTTCTTCTCGTTCTCACGTGATTTCACCCCTTACTTCCAATTTAGATCTAGCGTTACCATAGTAACCATCCAAACAGTGGAATTGCCAACAACCAGTAGCTAGTGAACTCAGTTCTGCCAACAATTTAGCAAACACTGCCAAAATATAGGGACGTGCGACACACTCGAGGTTCAATCAATGGTGGTCCAATTTTAAGGGCCAGAATCAACTGGCTTCTCTTTATTAGTCGAAATCAAACGTTAAATAGATGGACTCAAGAGCAATTTTCTATCAATTAGGAGTATTAAGGGAAAGGACGCCCTATAAAGCCCTATGACATGAATGGGTCACAATTCCCTATCTAATAAAAAAACGATTGCACAAAACGATAGTAAAAACTAAAGAATGTCTAAAGTAATGATTAAGTTGAAATAATTAAAAAAAAATCCTTTTCTAAAACACAGTGTAAGCCTTTGATACTCAATACGAGAGTGCGAAAGAACACGCGTATCCACCGCGTATCTACCGACGCCAGACGTCATCAGACAAATTGGTTGTTTTCCCCCTTTGAAAAGTGAAAAAAAATCCGAAGGTTTGAAGACATTAGTCGTGCACTTCACACACAATGGACCTGAACACAGCCTGTGCATTCAAGTTTAAGGGCGACGTGGAATCAATTCAGCGCATAACAAAACATAAGCTGTATTGAGAAGGGTGGCACCCCTGTCGGGGGAAGATGCAAAGTACCTGTGTCCATTGACATTTAATCCGACTTAAGAGATTGATGATTTAATAAGAGACATATTTATAGTATGTGAGTCAAATACTTAGATAATGTAAAACATTAAAAACTGTGCTCGTGTTTGGGAAGTTAATTACTTTAATAAAGATATTTACAACCTGCCGTGAGACAGGATGTGGCCCGCTTCTTGCCTGTCCCTGATAAGCACGGACCTGCCTGCTCTTTATTATCTTTTCGGATCCTTTGGGTGTTACGTGAACGGTCGATTAACTCAATGATAATGCCGTACGATATAATTATGTTAATTTGTCACTCCTCACTCAACAGAAATAGATAATGTTAATAATATAAATTCACAAATTTCATAAAAGAACAATAAAATAAATAAAATTGAAGTGTCTGTTTGTAATTCCAAATTAACAGCCGTTGACTAAATGCGTATGAAAATATATACTGTACTTACGTAAAACAGCTATTTTTAATTTTTCTGTCTGTCTGTCTGTCTGTCTGTTTTGTCGGGTTAACCTCTAAAATGACTCGTTTTTAATAGGACTTATTAATAAGAGGATAGGTGATATTATAAGGAGTAACGTAGGCTACTTTTACAATGGAAAACAGTCCACCGGAACTAATATTAAACAAATGTCTTACTTAACTACTGTTAATAAATGAAGGAATTTGTTTAATTAACTTGTCAAAAAGATATTACTCCAAATTAAAATTGTAATCAGGATTTCACCTTCTATCCGATGTGATATCGACATATAAATATAATATTATCTGATAAGATTAATCTTCTAATAGAAAATGTGAGATCTGCATACTGTCATACTGCATATATCGAAAAAACCGATTTACGCAGAAATATCATAATAACATGTAACAGCACCGTTAATAAATCATTTTTACCAAATAACCTGCGCGTGCCGACGTGTGATTACCAGTGATTGATGAACGTAAGAACTGTAATAATTAAGACGCAGTATAATGTTGTGATAGGAAAATTATAAACCTAGAGTGTCTTCAAACAATCCTCAGTGACTTTAAACAGATATCGGAATGATCTCTTGTTATAACTTTAAGGGTCATGTTTTCGGAGCTCTTGAAGCGCTGTCTGGTAGTGAAGAGTCGCGCTCCGTGATTAATTGTATGTTACTACATGTTGCGTTTGAAGAATGTATGTCCGAGCTAGTCAGCGTCTGAACGTCATATTAAATACTATTTTAATTTGACGATAGACGTTCTTTATCATTACTATAATGTCATTCGACGTATTTTTAAGTTTGTGGACTAGTTGTTGGTAAAAGTATTTCAACTAATTTATATTTATTTATTAATGACGTTATAGTAATATAATATTCAGTTCAAAAACATTATGTTTGAATGTTATTGAGAATATTTAATCGAAAAATAATGTGTTTGATTGTTTGAAATATTTGACAATTAGTTAATAAATATAGCTTCGATATATAAAATAATCAGAATGAAAATTCCTAATTCCAATGTAAATAGGATTACAGAGTACAAATTGCGCTTTTCAACTTTAAGTTTTATTACTTTTCTGCACAAATGTGAATTCCGAACTTCAGTTCCGTCAGACGCTCTCACAAGTTTTAGGTACACTTGTTATCAGTTTAAGTTTCAAAGTTGGCGATCATCCAGGAACGATTTGACAGCTGTGTCATTTTTGTACCACTGACCTACATGCGGAGAGAACATATCCATTAGCGGAACGACACACTCATTACAATGAAAATAAATCCACGAACGAGGAACCTACGGAGGAGGAGGAGGAGCTGGTATGCAATAAATAACTAACCCTCTTAATATTTATGGCATTTGCCTGTTGTTCTCCGCGGACCCTTCTTAGACCCGCGCTACGGAAATCAGGTATCTCATTAATGAAATATGTTATTTGGTTACGTGAAATAAAAATGGCCGGTAATGGGATACGTCTTAACTCAACACGGCGACGCAGTGATAACATAACAGATGTAATTTGTATACTTTGAATTTGAGTGCGAACACAATTAGCTTCTTGTTTTCATGACACATTGTTGCATAACAGGGCTTAACTAAACATGCATCGAGTTTTAATTTTGATTTTGTATGTTGGTTGGACTTCGTCCGGCACGAACTAATGAAAAAATAACTCCTAAAATAACCATATACGATTTTTAAATCGAAATCCACATACTAGTTCTGGATTTTTGAAATGTTTGACTCTTACATTTTTGATGTAGATTCTGATACATATCAAGTTCTGTGATATTTTTGATTAATTTATACAATTACACTATCAAATAAAGCTAAAAGATTCTCAATAACATTATAACCAGGGGGTTCCGCAGTGTATAACTGACCTCCCGGCGCTCGATCCACAACAATCACACACACCGTTAACCGAAATTTAATAGAAAAATAAATAATTATTGTGTCCACATCTGTGTCACCGTTGAACACTGCGCGCTGAATACAACATCTCCCTTGCATCATTGTATTATAATGGTTCTATAATAAATCTTATTTTATATCTGTTAAGAGTCATTATCGCCCAAAGCATTTTGTCATTAGAATGCATTTATAAAAAATATTTAATCCCTCGTATTAAAGCCATGCGCCAATATTTTTTTATATCACTCGCAAATTATAACATTTTATATTAAAGAGAACGATTTGTCAATCGCTGGTACAAAGTGTCATCGGACGGGGAAGATTTATGACCTAATGGTTATTCTCGGTAAGTTTATAACTCGGGATATAATTTAAAAGACTTATTTAACCCCTGGAAATATTTTATTTGTTCAAAACACACTATACAATATCCAGTACGTATATGATAAAAGCCAATGATTTAATTCACGCACTCTATAACTTAGGTTTCATTATAAAAAAGTAATGTCAAATATCCGTAATAGGAAAAGTCGATAGTAAAGCTTTTCTTTAAACCAAACTCGGAAACAGAAAAGTTAATTGATTGAGATCGGATCTCAATTTATCAGAGACCTGTTACTTACAGTTTGTCAGCCATGAAAAGAAATCTTTTTGTGGCCGGGACTCACAGAAATGATGTAATACAACCCTTTACAACTCATTCAATTATCAAAGTCATAGAAGCAGAGATTAAGTAATACTTCACTGAATTACTGAATGTAATATACATATGTTAACAGTTAAACCTAATTTATTTACCAAGATATTATTTTAATTAAATTAAACCTTATATTATCTTCTGAAAAGGAGCGCATTTGGCACATTTGGCTCATGGTAATATGGCACAGTGTAATTGAATAAATTTAAAACATTACAAATTATAATATTCAATTATAAAGTTATTACTTTAATAGAGAAAAACAATATCAGTAATACAGCGGAGGATAGCATTTGGTACATTTTAATTGTATTCAGACGAAGGTTCTGATATTTGAAAGAAATGAAGAAAGAACAGACCGTAAGATCAACGTAAATGGTAAGATAATAGAACAAGTGAATGAAGTGGTATATTTGGGAAGTATGTTTAGCAGAGACGGAAGATACGAAATGGATGTGGAAAGGCATATTGCTGCCGGTAACAGAGTCAACGGTGCCCTGCCTGCATTGTTGAGACGGGGAAACGTCAGCATAGCTGCACGTTTGGCTGTACACAATGCGGTTTTGCTACCGACGCTGTTATACGGCAGCCAAACGTGGGTAACACAGAAGAAGAATGTAAGAAAGATGAATGCTGTGGAGATGCAATCTCTTTGCAGAATATGCGGAGTCAGCCTAGCTGACCGAATCCGCAATGAAGACATCCACAGAATGGCAGGTACTATTGAAGATGTTACAGTGAGAATGAAGAAGAACGTGCCCAGGTGGTTTGGGCACGTCGAACGAATGAGTGATGAAAGAATGGTAAAAAAGATTTATACAGGAAAAGTGAGTGGTAAGAGAGAAATGGGGAGGCCTCGAGTGACCTTCGAAAACACTGTATCTATGATACTGGAGGAAGGTCACGTAAAAAACATGAGGAACCCCCGGAGGGCATGTATGAAGAGGTTGATATCTGTGGCCGAGGCAAAAGAGGTATGCAGGGACCGTAGCGTTTGGCGCTCCGTCGTCACTGGCTACCCCGTAAGCTACTGGCGTGAAGCTAAATAAATAAATATATTTGTATTCAGGAATATTTCATATCTATAGTGTTAAGATACCTATGAGTCCCCGGGTCTCCCCGAGGATGAGAGCCAGGCAGGTCAATCCGAGCACGCATCGCGTTCGAGACGCCGTCAACATTTTTCCAAAATCACATCCTCCCGAAGCATTTTCCACCAAAACAACGAAACTTTACACCGCGAAAACCTCCAACTACATATTATTTACTAATAACAATATCCCATTATTAATATCAAAGGTCACTGACCCTGCATTTTAAAACCAATAATTAGATTAAAGGTTGAATGACAACGTACGTGAACACGCGTAAAATACGAACAGAAGTGCGATACGACCACCTCCCGTGAAAGCTTACGCGGAACTAAATATCATTTTATAAGCGGTATGCAACTCGCGAGCCGGGCCGTAGTCGCGTAGCGCGTAGCGATTTGGGAAAGTCCGACACACATTGATCGACTTTTCAGTAGAATTTATAATATTTATAAACCCTTTTTTCTTACTGTTACACAATTATACTGTTACTTATTACGATTTTCTTCCATCAGTTCCATGTCTACTGGGACGAGCAATTCATTGCCGTCAGTAAGAGATAACGTGAGCGACCCTCACACGTGCGTTAGTGCTTTCTACACGAGACGCTTTTTACATTCACTTCACACTCTTTCTATTTATTTGCCTAGTTTTTATAACTCGCAGCCGAACTTCACTTTTACTCTAAGACTGTTATTAATAATGTACTCTTAAGTAACATCTGTCGCGCTTGGTCACGTGTAGAAAATATTCACAATGTATTTTTTATTAAGTCCAAAACCAGCAGTTGATCGAAGTTATACGTGCAGGCCCGTATGATATAGGATATTCAACCAATCAATGATTTTTATCAAAACCGGCATGTTCACACTTCACAGGGCGATACATGTCCCTTCCAAAGGGCTGCGTTGATTCTAATATTGGTCGTCCATACTAATGTTGTTCGTGACGTCGATTACCCGATAAGAGTCGTCGTTACATACTTGTATGTGGGTTATACTATTTTCTTTAGACTATAGATAAAATTGTCTTCACCTGTCGGCATTATTTATACGAATTAATATAGAACTAAACTCTTTGGATCCATCCTTTATTATTACCACATAATACAAAACCCTCTTGTGTCTGTTCGTTTACTGATCTCGATCCTCAAAACACTCATATTTTGAGTTGAGCGCGCACGTTACCCGGCCTGGTTTAATATTACATATTCGTAACGTTTTAAATACGTCTGATATAAAAGCAGTTTGAGGATCCTCTATTGATATCTCAGATCGCTTTAATGGTTCTGAAGTACGTCCATCAAAGACATATTTGCTTGGAGTAAAATTAACGTATTAATAAAGCTACCTGATATAAATTCAGAGTACTGTAAATATTTTTTTATAATGAATGGTTAATACATCGGCGAGTAAAGTCAAGTTAATTATATTGTAGTGTTACTCATAAAGTCTTAAAACGGCTCCTCCTCCAGCACCTAAATAACACAATAAAACTAAGTAAGTCATAAACAGACAGACAGCAGTGAACATGACGATAAAAAGTATATCCTGAAACATAATTATTAATAATTATTTAATTATATTTTTTGTCATCTTTTTAATAAAGGCATATTACGGTGTCTCAGAATTCGTTTCTAACAAATGACTTTTAATTCACATTACGTTACGGCTCACTCGATCTATAAAGAATAAAGTTTATGAAAATGAGAAAATTAAATGATAACCTTTTCCACATGTAATCCCACAATTTTCACAAACAGTCCGCGGGTGGTAATTGAGATCAAAACAAAACAATGTACGGGATGCTTTATATGTGACTGCCACCCTACACCCTCCACCCTCCACCCACCCTCGTTCAGATAATTATTACTAGTTAGTCTGTGTGTTCTCGGGAGGAGTCATAAATACTCTGTATCCGTATCTCGTGTCATTTATTGAAACACATTCATATTTTGTACCGCTTTGATTTCAAATATGCAAAATGCAAACATATGATAATGTTTGCCGTCTTGTTGTCTTGAATTATTTGCGCCGAATAACAAATATCACTAAGAGAGATTTATAATGTTTTCTATCAGTACCTTTTCACACTGTCTTACCATAATATGTAGAATTAAATTGATATTAAAAGTATATAAATTTCATTTTATTATTTGTTAAGAGATCAAAAGTACAATTCGTAATATTTAGAACATATTGTGAGTTATCTCTTTTTATACGGCTTATTATGTGATTTTGAAGTTGGGCGGCTGGTATTTCATCCAACAATTTCTTGGACAACCCTACATGTAGGCTAAGAAAGAGAGAGCTGCACAGAACAAGTATGAAGTTTGTGAAAATCCATTTTACCGCAAATATCTATTGCAGAGACAGTCTCCTCTCATGAGTCTCAGCTCGCAAGCGCTGCAAACCATTACCAGATAGCGATAAATATTAAGAAATCTAAAACTATATTACTTTTTAATAAAATAAAATGAATTAATTTTGAATACAAGTTTATTTTAAGCTGTTATACGAATTTCTTTCCGACTCGAAGTAATTTATTCAGCAGCCTTTTAATTTTAATTTCTGCAAAAAATTTTATGTGGTTTTAAGTTCATTTTAGCTCGTTGTTTTTGTTTTATGTAATTTTAGAAAATTAACGTATCCCTACTTTTTGACGACAGCCAAACTCTTTTTTAATGCGAATTTTTATACGCGCTTTTCTATAGAACGTACCCGCCGCAAACGAGACCTTACAGTATTTATTATAATACAACAAATAGTTAATACAGAGAGCTATTTTTGATGTCTGGCTTTATAATTCTCTTTAAAAAACACAATAAAATGGTTTTTAATATTGCCTACAACCATTGCGGTACATTTAAAATCATCGCAGAGGTATCGAGCAGGCGGGCTGCACGTGCGCTGTCAGTCGGTAAGGGAACATTTTAATTAAGCCTTTATCTGAGACCTAATTTGAAATTTTCTCATTTTCACACGTAAACGTAAGTTAAAGGTCCTATTTACATCTGCGCTAATTAATTTTTAAAATAATCTGTTTTTCAACATGTCAAATGTGCATTCTGACTACATAGTCACTACTTTGTCCTTCATACACGTCCATATCCATGTCCATGCTTCCATCTCAGCTGACTGTGACTTGCTTTGCTTTGCTTTGATGACATTCATATGATGATTGTCTTCATTCTACTGCCATCGCATTCACGAGCTGACCCGGTGATGACCGCGAGTGACGGTGATGTGATGTAATGTGGCTCTTAATATTTAATAATGACTTTGATTCTCAAACACATAACATCCAAACATAAAGTACAAGTGTATTCCCAACAGGTGTAATAGAAAAGGCAATATTCGAAATTCATTTTCACTTGTCTTTGATATTTCGTTCTGTAAACTCTTCAGACTAAAATCTGAGAAAACTATCTTGTTTGTAGTTAATTAGTACAGTAATTAGTGTATGAAATAGCACTATTTTAATGTTCTTCCGGTGGTTTCAAAAAATAAAACTCAAATATTTTACATGAAGTAATTCTTAATCATGGGTGTAGTACTTACGGACACCAAACAAATATAATATCATTAACTTAGAGGCGTTTTTTATCCTAAGGGACTTATTTTCTCTAGCTGTGCCCACGACTTCGTTCGCGTGGAATATTTCTTATAATCAAATTAACAATTAAAAGTTACAACACCGGCTATCCGCACCAGAAGGTCCTGTTAAAATCGGTTTAGCCGTTTCAGAGATTATCCGAGATATACAGACAGAGAAACATTCTTAAAAGTATTTTTTATGTATCGTATATACTTTCATATGGATTTAATGAAAGATGTTAATTTGGATACAAACAGGCACTTCATTTATATTTACATGAATTAGTGTAAGTAGGGGGGGGGAAGTGCTAAATCGAATACACGGAGGACAAATTACCAACAAAATATTTGCTGTAAAAAGAGTATTTGTTTTATAAAAATGAAGAGCACTTTCTGGGTCTTATCATCAACAAGTTCGAGTACAGTAACACGTGTGACACCGCCAGTTAACACGGCCAGCTACGTCACTACGTCACTGACACACGAGTGTCTTAAATACAGACGTACAGATGCAATGAGACACGTGTGTGTCTAAATGATTAACATTAAGATGGCGCCGTTGAATTTTTTTTTAAACAACGCAAAGAAATCTCAGTTTTATTACAAAGAATAACGTTTTATAATAAAATTGATAACATTCTGGCGCCTTCGTTTCATTCATATATTTATATATTTTGAACTATAGCTGGTGGAGACACTTCATATCTGAAGACAAGCTGAGTCTGATCAAAAGACAACCTTTGAGCATTCACGTACTGGAGACACAGAGACACACGTAAATGGTAACCTATTAGTTGGCTTAAAGTAAAAAATTACTCTATAAAGGATTTATAAAAAATATTAAATAAAATTTAAACTAATGTAGGAAATAAACAAACACGCAGTATTAAATAAAGTTATATTTATATTTGATCCGACCCGTGGTGAGGACGCGACGCACAGACGACAATGTACATATGTATAATAAATCAAAAAGTATCATAAAATGTTAGGTTTTTATTTTCCACATATTTCTTAACCGACCGTACACATGTGTATTTGTGTTTTGAGATACCTTTATTAAAGAAGTAGTTGTAAGTCTGTAATACTTTTTGTATTTTATTAAGTTATTTAAATAATTTATTAATAAGTTTAAGGGTCAAAGGAGTCAACCCGGCGTGCACTCCCCCCCCTCCCCCCGTCCACACAGTCACATACATACATACATACATATAATACGAACAGACACACTTCATAACAACTTTATGTCAAAATAATACATTATTTAAACTTTACTCTTTTTTCAAGAAAGATTCAACAAAAAACATCTTTACAAAATACTTATATTCAACGGATGGTCACGCGAGGTGCGTCGCACAGACGCACAGACGCACAGACGGAGCACTCACATCACTGACTATACTTTAATAATAACATAAATTCTTCAACGTGAATCTTTTTCTACGGAACGTTTTGACAATCACAAGGAGATACAGATTAGGATACATATTAAATATTAGTGTGTATGTGTGTTTGTGTGTGTGTGTGTATCATACACTATTATCTTAATTAACCTAAACTATATCTAAGCACTACATTTACATTTGCGGGAGGAATTCTATGGGAGTGGCGAACTTGAAGTCCTCGGGGAACAGTTTGGCCGCACACGGGTACATCAGCTTGTAGGACTGTCGGATCGTTACGTCCGCCACGCCCGCGATGTCTCCTATCTCCTTCTGACTGCGCTTGTCCTCGGAGGCCTGGAACCATTGAAGGTGTAAAACCGGTGTTCACAACTAGTTGAGATATAACAGGGACTCTTTCGGGGACCCGGAATTGTTAAAGGATACATAAGCGGGTATTCTCAGTGAGTTGGAATATAATTAGGGCTCCGAGGTATCGGGTATATATCTTACCTGTGACGCCATGTATATGGCCGCCGCAGCCACCGATATTGGACTCCTCCCCGAGACGATGTCCAGCTCCCCGGCCTTCCTCGCAATGTGTGTGGCCGCTCGCTGCACGGAGTTCGGCAAACCCAGATTTGCACAGAAGCGAGACATGAAATCCGCCGTAGTTATCAAATCCACTGACGTCTCTAATGCCTTTAGGATCAGTTTGAAACATCTTCCGATCTCTTTTTTACTGATCTTGCTCACAGCACAGATCTCCTTGAACGTTCTGGGCACGCCCTCCTGGCGACAGGCTATATAGAGACAGGCCGAGGCTATCGCGTCATTGGATCGACCTTTCAAGTTCTTGCCGTCATGTACCTGTAAGATGTTAAGATATCACATGTTATTTCTATTTTGCACATCATGGGTTTATTCATTGCCATATTAAAGTGACCAATGCTCATATCAAACCTGTTTAAACAAGTTGTTAGCCCGGTCTACGATGGTCTTGGGTAGATTAATCCTATCGGCCATTGTGTTTATTTCTCTAAATGCATTTATAAGTGCTCGGTCCGTACTGCTGATGTTCCGTCGATTTTGATACTTGGATACTCCAAAGCTGTCGAAGGAAGCGTCTCCTCGGCCGGGACCTATGATTGTGGAAAGGTCTCCTCCGGAGAGCAGTGGATTCTCTGGACCTCCCACACGAGATGGATCTACTCCAGATTTCTCGTTGCTAAAGGTACGCCATTCGGAACCTACATCTATTACTCTGAAAATTATGACAAGTGACTATTTAATACATTAGTAATTAAATGTTTTGTTTTGGACATGATTGTTTTTATGATTGAATTTTAAAAAAAATTGTCTGACTTTATTATAAGTGTGTACACTTAATTCATGAAATGTATTTAGTAACTTTGTAACATTATTTATTTCTGTTTGTATTTCTCCATGTTTTCGCCGACATGACATTACCACAATCTTTATAAAACCGTAACCACAAAAGTAACAAGCCTTTTCTTTTCTCAAAGCCAAAGTATTATTTTGTTGGAGAACAACTGTTTGGTTTAAAAAGAAGTTTATTGTAATAAGTTATTAGAAGACAACATATTTTGAAACTACGTAAAAACATATGAACAAACATACCATTTTATTTCAATAAGTTTATATGTAATGTAAATTAACTTTAAATTTTTGAACAATTATAAAGTCACCTTTTTTATAAGTCTACAAAAAGGCAACCAAAATATAACAGTAAAGTATTTGCAACACTCATAATTCAAAATAAGAAATCGCACATTTGTTTTACACTGTATTGTTTACGTACTCGTTGTCGAATGCTACTTCTATCCTTGCACAATTATATTTAGCCTTGGCATATAAAACCTATATATTATGTGCATTACGTACGGGTATTGCAATAATTACCGTACTACTGATAAACGTTACGATGTAAACAATTACCTGTCTCCGACAACTAGGCCGCATTCTGAACATATCATGTCACCCGCTCTATAATCCTCAATGAGCGGGGCGTCAGGATGAGCATAACACACCACCTTATTTGCCTCGATTCTAAAATCACAAATGAAAGTTTATTAAAAAATATTAGAAATCTTGACTTCTTAATTATTTACCAGTTCCGCAGAATGACTTTTAGAATTAAAACTTAAACCTATAGCCTTTCAGTTACTTTATAATGTTAGTTACTATAACTTAATAATTACGAAACGAAACAGCTAAATAATAAGAAATATTACAGAAAAACAGACCTCGACGTGCTCGCCATGATTGTCAATACTCAAGATGCATAGACAACGTGTATTGCCAGCTTATTGTTAACCATAAAGTAAGAATCTAAAATATATAGATAATTGAAATTCAGTAAATAGGAACTATAGATAATGAGATTAATACTAAATAGACCCAAAACACTTAATATAAAAAATAAAAAAAAATTATCGACCACGTTATCGATCGGTCACTCTCAACAACATGTGGTAAACCGGAAAGCAAAAAAAAATTTTGTTGCAGCTTAATTCATTTTACTATCATTTCACTAAAGCAACTAAAATTTAATTTGTATAATCTTAACGTACGACGATCATGCTGGAGAATTCTGCACAGTAACTGATTACCACTACATTTTGGACTTATTAATTTGAGAGGATTTAAAGGATCCTTACGTTTTATACAGTTTCTAAATAAAACCTTATTTTTACCAATATCTTTTTGTACATTAGGCAACAATTAAAGCTTGTAGTCTAACTCTTTTAAATGTCGGCTTATATTAAGAACTATAAGACAATTTTTATTAACAGGATTGGGCAACTTCGTAAATAAGTGTTATATGTGAGATATAAAAAAATATATAAATTAATTTAAAGTTTAGGTAAGGAAGAAGAGAGCTAGATCATATATGAGACAGAAGCGAACAAAATGTAAAAGAAATTGCACTTAATAATTTAATAGATCATTCCAAAGACGCCAACCAGCTTATTATATATAAGGAAATCAATAAAAACAACATTACAGCATAAAGGATTCCTAAAGTGTCTACAACCGTTTTCAATTTCCTATTTAGTTTAGCACTTATTTAAAATTTGTACTTCAAAGAAATACTAGCGCCATAAGTGTGTGAAATACTAGCGCCATAACCACTTGCTGATTCATGGAATTGATACTCCTTACCTCTACCCTCCATAGTACATAGTAATAAATTATTTAGGGAAACACGTCGTATTTATGTGTCCGATACACTATATATAACCCCCACTTTCATTCAATCAATATGATAATCATAGAAAACAGAACCAACTCCAATTTCATTGTCTAGTTATAAACGAACGCAAATAAAATGTAACTAACATATTTGTTTATATGTCAGGTGCCTACTTCATTTTATGGTAATTATTAATGACAGATATACATGACTGATTCTAAATGGAATTAAGTTAAATTATCAATTACGTCGTGATAATGCTACCAAAGACTAATTTGTAATTTAATCACAACAAAATTGTAATACTTCAAACCGCGGGGATCACAAAATTAAACCTAATCAAATCATTATCAATTCTAACACTAAAAAGGAAAACTAAACGAACCGAGAACCTATTCCAAGACTGTTGACTCGCCGTCCTTGTGCGTGTGTGTCGGTGTGTGTGTGTGTGTGTGTGTGTGTGTGTGTGTGTGTGCGCGTGTCTATGTGTGTGTGTGTGTGTGTGTGTGTGTGTGTGTGTGTGTGTGTGTGTGTGTGTGTGCGTGTGTGTGTGCGTGTCGCTTCGTGACAAACAACCAAATATATTTCACAATATTTATCAAATAAGAAATACAAGGAAGCAACATGAATCAATGTATGAGTTATCTCGAAAAGACGGAAAGAGTGTGTGCGTGTGTGTGTGCGTGAAACAAACAAAGATACAGGTTTAATTAATATTATTCAATCGTTACTTCTTCTGCGATTTTGATCTTGGAGGATTATAAGGGGACCACCTAAAACAGGAATAGCTAAAGTAACAGACTGCGGCAGCGTCCTCTAGTGACGAGTAATTGCACTCAATTCATGGTCCATTGATCTTCACAATATCGTATATGTCACATCTGTCACAGCATTACTACCATAGGCTACAAAAATGCAATTTAACACACAGACAGGCGAAGACACTTGTTTTACTATCGACTTAACAGCAGCACCTGTGAATAATACATAAAGGCAGTTTTCACAAAAAAGTGTTTTGCAAATGTATATTTTTCCTGCTTTGAACTAAATCGCTGCCAGCTGTTACAAAATGGCGACGCATATTATATAACATTATGTCATTGTCAGGCAGACAAGTTGATATCTATATTAATATAATAAAGATTAACAACGTGTACGTTTGTTTGTGAACAGCTATCACGCGCTAAACTACGTATCTACCGCGTTTCAAATATTATTTTTAACAAAGAAAAGTTACATTACATATAACATGGCACTACAACAATTATATGAATAAAAAATATCTCAATACAACATGTATACTAAATATGATGTGGAAGATAATTTATTTTCCTAGCTTCTGTGTGTTGAAATGACGCCTTCTGAAGTCAACGTAGACGAAGTCACGGGATACAATTAGTTATATTATAAAATTGTTATAGATTACATGTTACATAAATATTGAGTAATTTGAAACAATACGTCTCATACATTACATTGACCTCAATAACATCCGGGTCAAGGGTTCGCCAAAATCTCAAGTAATTTAGATCACTCCGATGAGCGGCGCTGATACCACTTCAACACTCTTGGAGCATTGCAAACAAACTGAAACATTCAGAAAAGACTTCCTTTGAAATTATATTAAATTAATTATCAACAAGATATTTTATATTCTTTTAATTAAATGTCGTAGTTATGTGAAGTATTTAACATCCATTTAATAATTCAGTAGAATACTGTTTATAGCTAACGTGTAAAACTAATTTGAGGAGGTGTAGAGGTGTACCAACTCTCATCAGACATATGGCTGTCATGGAGAGTTAGGGTAAAAATTACAATACGCAGCAATCAAAGAATACAACAACAACCGACGGTCACGTAGCACGAAGATTAAACACGAGTGACTCACCGACTGACGAAACTAAAAATATTTATATCATGATATAATTAATTTAAATAATCTTTATTTCCTCTGTGAAGTCTATAACAACGTGTCGTATGTGACGTGACACCTTCACGGCCTCAGCAGTATTGATCAAGGTACACACACCTTTTGTCCTCCGGGAACTCTCACACTCTCACACACTTCACAGATTTTAATAATGTCACAGCGATAGGTCAAATATTCATATATCGCAAATTTATTTAATTTTTAAATAATATATTCACAGACGGGACTTGAACCCGCGACCTCGAGCGGTCGACCGACCCGGGTCGCTACCCAGGGGTCACAAGTTCAAAACCTTCCCGAGATGATTCTTCGTTACAAGAAATAGATAAGCCACTCACAGCTGACGTGTTTATAGTTCAGAACAATTGTTACTTTAACGTACTTATATAACAATTGTGACAAATTTTATTGAATAAAATAAATATTATATTTTGAGGTTCCGTATCTTAAAGAAAACGGAACCCTTATAGGATCACTTTATTGTCCATCACAGATAACACAAATGTCGACACTCTCGAGGGAATCCAAACTGACGGTACTTTCTTTTAAACTAGACATTTGTAATTAATTCATAGACATATTGTCTTAGAGCGGATCTAAATATAAAATAGGAGCTGCTAGTTCAAGAGGTGTCATGTGAGAGGGCTTATTGCAGTTATTTTAAAACATCTATATATTTTTTATTAATTAAAAATATTCAAAAAATGCCGCCGCCCCCTTATCTGTGAAGCAAAAATCTGACATATTCTATTTTGGACCTATTAACCTACAAATTTGTACGGAACCCTCGGTGGCCGAGTCCGAGTTCTTATGAAAAGCAGAATAATTTATTATTATATATTTAGCAACTTAGAACTCGATTGCGGCGCTACTGTTCTGTGGGGACGAGTATGAAACTGAACCATTCACGAACCCATTCAACATACACAGGTTACTATCAAACTAATACACATAAGATATAGGTGCTAAAATTAAATACTATTTCAGTTAACCATTTACCTTACGGTTAAGGAATTCCGTGGTGACGTCAATAAACACGGAAGAGATGACTCAAAGGAAACGCCGGCGCACAAAGTACTACGTACGATACCGATAATACCGATAATATACATATACTGTACAATAAATATTATATGACTGTTTTTTTATCTATTTATAAGTTTTTATCTATATATAAGAACTAAAGTAATAACTATTTAGTCCGGTCAATTTAGACCTAAAAATGAGAGCGAAAGTACATAAATTCCCAACAAGCTGAAAATCAGTAAGGTTGTTTAAAATATGATTAAAAATAAAATTTGAAAGTTCCCCATCTTTCCCCTGTGAGGAAAAAATTTTATTCAAAGGTCAAAAAAATGAGTTTGATTTTCAGCGAAACGGTAAGTTTTATCATAAAAATATCTCAGACAAAAATTGTAGATCATAAAATAATCTACAAAAAATGTATCAATTCTTTTTTTCCTACAAACCACCGTTTTTGAGATATAACGTATTTAAAAAGTTGTTCAAGTTGTTATCGTCATAATATGCATGAGTGCGCCACGTATATACATCTCTTATCTACAGTTGTTATATATGTTGAAATATTTTTCTATCGGTGATTGTAATATATACTTAAAATATAAAATATACATAAGTTATAACTATAAGAATATCAGGTCAAATGAAACCCAGTCCCTTACTTCATACGCCAGTGCAACTTCGAGACAACAAACACTAAAAATAAAAAGCAAGTTCAATTAGCTTCTCTTCCTCCAACCTCAGTTGCTGCTCATCAACATCTTCTTCGGTTATATTACCAAGTTCAAGTGTGGCTTCGTTATCAGTTAGACCCTACAGACTGGGGTTGGAAGTTGGTCGACAATACATTGGAACCAGTTCAAACTTTACTCCCACCTGCACCGGAAATACTGCTGAACACAATTTTTTACAACTGCAAAAAGGGATGCAGTGCTAAATGTGGTTGCAAAAAAGTCGGACTGTTTTGTTCTCTGGCATGTACAAACTGTCAAGGCCGGTCATGCTCCAATGTTGAATCACTAACAGAGGAGGATTCGTTTGATACCTACGAGGATACATCGCTATTGACGCAATTTACTTGCACTCAAAATGAAGAAGAACAAGAAGAAGAAGAAGAAGAACGAGAAGAGTTTGACGGTTACAATTTAGACGAATAAAATTCACCACTTTTTTAATTTACATCGCTTTTTATCTTTTCCAATATTTACAAATTTCCCTAATTTTGCAATAGTTCCAAATTAAACAGGATCACAATTGACCGGTGGAGTAGGCCTACGGGGGAAACCACGTTAAAACAAACGCACTAAGCACACTACCTCATAGGTGGCGTGGAAAGTGTGCATATTATGATGATTACAATTTGTACAACTTTTTGAATCGATATATCTCAAAAACGGTGGCTTGTAGGAAAAAAAGGTATTAATACATTTTTTGTAGATTATTTTATGATCTACAATTTTTGTCTGAGATATTTTTATGATAAAACTTACCTTTTCGCTGAAAATCGCGAAAAAAATCATTTTTTTGACCTTTGACCTTGAATAAAATTTTTTCCTCACAGGGGAAAGATGGGGAACTTTCAAATTTTATTTATAATCATATTTTAAACAACCTTACTGATTTTCAGCTTGATGGGAATTTATGTAGCTTCGAATGTTTAATTGACCGGACTATTTATACTTAAAGAAAAAATTATGTTTCAGTGAGCAGAGTTTTGAAAACGTGTCAACAGATGGCGCTTACCAAACAGTTCACTGAATGTAAGCAGTCTGGTTTTGGTGTTTAATGATTATGAAGTAACAGTACGTGATTAGTGAATAATGGGAAAATAATGGTTAATTAACATACACTGTATCAGAATAATACACTTAATGTGCACTTTAGTGTAAATAAAATATATAATAAAATATATAATAAAAAATACATACGTATGATTTTTTTTTTCGTTTTATTCTGTTATTTAATTTTACAGTTTTCATAATGTTTTATTTTACCGATCAATTCGAGTAGCGGAATAGATAACGTTTTGTTATCATTAGCTCACTCGTCTCTTTGTAAATATTTGTTAGTAAGTAAATATTACAACTAATTCTCGCTCGTGGGTATTCCGGGAGGAAATAACAAAAGCTTTGTGTGGAAAATCCAAACAAATCACTTTATATATATTGATTTATTGATGTTTGATAATTTAAAACAGAGTTCGCCAATTTGGTGTTCGATCATCACTATCCTTATCACAGAGCGATAGGGACCTTATCGGGCCGACGTCAGCTTCCTGTGTCCACAATCTTATAATGCACTGTACTGCGACGTTGGTTGTTATTTATCTAGTCTAAGAACATACGAATATTGTACTCTATCCTAGACATAGATACTTCAAATAGGAGACAATTATTACATTAAAAAGGGTCAGTGTAGACAGTAAGTAAGTAAAATCAACCCTGCAAATAAGTGTACAACCTAAAATCTATTAAAACTTTTCTATGCTATAATAACACACTTTTGTTTTAAAACTAAGAAATGGAAGCTGTGAGATGTCTTGTGGAACTTTATTATATATACGTACATGCCGACGAAGGATTCTTTCTAATAATTGTGTAAAAGATAATACCTTTGAAATAAGCAGCAGCGCTGCAAGAACAGGTAGATCTTAGTCTACAGCGCTAAATCCGCCATTTTTATATGTGATCGTATTCGCCTAAGATGCCGCACAAAATATAACAAAACCTTAACTATTAGGATAAAATGAGCGTCGTTCAGGAAATGATAAGTCAGTAAACGTATGAGTATTTCAAAAAATACAAAGACCGTTATGTGTGAAGTGGAATGAGGTTAACAGTATGTGCATATTTGGTTCGCCATGTCTTGGTGCTACTTTAGGTTAGATAAAGACCTGACTTAAACCCACAATATTCTTAAGAATATATATTTATATATATGTATGTATGTATATTTCACGCTTGGTTTATTAAGGATTTGTTAAATAATTATTAGTTGCACTCTTGTAGTTCACTCCGCGGTCGTTACAAGGCCCGGTCCTTATTTATCTCATACGATATTGTAATATGGTAGATATCATTTACAAAAGTGCGTCACACTCGAACATTATTTGTGAAAAGCTAACAATGGAAGAAATGACTCATTTTACGGAATTTTTGTCAAACAAAAATATAAAACAATAAATATTTAGGTAATTCAGAAATAAATAAATCTTAGTCACTTGTTTGTTTTTAGTTTATTACGAATATTTAGTATGAATGCGTATTTCACTCGCTTATATCGAAGTTTAAATAAATATATAAAGTTAAAATCAGCGGTTTGATATAAAATTAATTAATAACTATTTCTTCACAAAGTATCACGTATCAGATTATTGAGTTTTTTCAAAGGCATATAACATTATAAAAAGTTGGTAAAACTAACAGATTCCTTTCATACTGTAAGGTACTAGTTCTCCTTGAGAATTTAGATTTAAAATAGACTGGCGACCTTAAACGAGGTACTTATGGACCTCAATTAATTATATCCTAACATTATTAATATTACGACACAATTAGTGAGAAAGGAAAAATACGAGCAATGAAATGTTTCTCAGAAAGTCAATACTCTCCGTTTATTTAAAGGTCCTTTTCCTGGATCCGAGGCTGACCCCTCCCGGGACATGACGGGACACGACGACGACTGCTCGTATGTTTGAGATACAAAAGGTGGCAAAACTACTTACATCATATTTTTTTACTTAAAATATGTATGACTTAATTCGAGTTTACACTGCGGGTAATCACAGACTAGTCGTTGCAGGCGACTTCGCCTGCGCTAAAAATTGTATTGTTACTATTTTGATATAGGATTTTTTAATGATTTTGTTGACATTAAAAAAAAAAATTACTTGAATATAAAATATTTTCGATCTGTTATTTAAAATGCTACTTCATGAATTGGCTATTCGGATGGTATTAGTTAGTAGTGGGTTCGAGTCCCGCTCCTCTTAAAAATCTTTTCATTCTGAAACAAATAACATATACAAAAAGACTAAGTTACATGATAATGAGCCATGATATCAAATGAAATGTATAACAATTTAAACAAATCCAAAATCCTGAGTTTATAAAAGTACTGAGCTTAGAAGTGCTGAGTTTATAAGAGTCATGAGTCTGTTACATATATATATTTGAACTAAAGAGACAGACAAAAACGTCCGATTCAATAAATAGTTTCCGCGTTATTCACAAAAGAATCCTTAATTTGATAAGTACAACAATCACATGAACACCTCCGATGCATCATCTACACCCGGAGTCACCCGGAGTCACCCGGAGTCACCCGGCGTCACCCGGCGTGTGTGACTCAGGTGAGTCATGAACTTCAATTACAACTTTATATATATATATATATATATATTATAATATTTGTTTACGATAATGTGTGATATCATTTCATACCTGTAACGTGACATTTAAACTTCATTCGTTACCGTTCCGACTTTTACGTGAAGGAAAATAATTATAGACTTTTAATGAAAAGTAAATTAAATAATACAAAATTATTTTATTTATTACGAAATATTTTTTTATATATTTATTATTGACATACGAGTACGTTTGTTTGATGTAATAATGGTGTATGTCATGTATGCCCGTCCGTCCGTAGAGCGGTTGAGGGACGAGCGAGGCGAAGACGAGGTGAGGTGTCCGGGGACGAGTCCATTGTTAGGTTGGTTTATATTTAACTTGATCAATCTTAACTTAGTCATCTATTCAATAGAATTCCAGATAAATTGCCTAAATGCAACTTTACAACATTCAATCGACTACACATTAGAGGCCCCATATTTTTGCTCCCCCCTCCTCTCCGGCCTCCAGAGCCCACAAGAGGGCTTTTTTCCCCTTATAAATATTAGAAAAAAATATCGCTCCATGTTTTCAGGTTAAATTATATTATGAATTTCTTTTGTGTAGTGTAGTTTTCTTATGTACATACAACGTCATACTCCAATGATATCATGATATCAAGGATCCCACTAGCACTAGGACTAGCATTAGTTTAAAATTTAGATACACGACTCATGAAGATATTACTTTTTATAGCAAATTATTTATTATATGGTGTAAGTTGTATTTTTATGAAACATTTGAAATAAATGCTTTTTAAATTACACTCTCGCAGTGTAACTGTGTGTGTGACGTGACGTCGCCGTGACGTCGCCGTGACGTGTCACGCGGAGTCAAGTACAAGTAATGAGTATGACTTTACTTGCACAATTAACAAGAAAGATTGTGAAATGTTATAAATAATTGAAACCCATCGCAGTGTCACAGTCACATCACAGTGTCCAAAAATATCTGATCAAGGTAAGTCCATTACTTTCTGGATAAATTATATTTAATTATATTAAAAAAACATGTTGTTAAGTGAATATTAAGTACGAGGTGTGAGTGGTTGTCAATAGTGTTATATTATAAAAGAAAATGTCCCTAAAAATCTTAATACAGAAATATTAGTCAATATTTGATATTGACTTATATAATTATTAAGTTAAAAATACATTTTCTGTGTATTTTCAAATTCAAATTCAAATTCAAACGGGACGAGTAAATACGTCCTGAGCCATGTTTGGTGACTTCCGCTCCGACGAGGTGCGAGGTGCGATGCGGGCGCTGAGAGAATCCAAACACAAGATACCTCTCAAACTTCATACGCACTACACTTATAAGTACTTATAAATGAAGAAATATTTATAAACTTATATAATATACGATTTAAGGAAGACTTCAGTTAATAAGTAACTTAAACATTCAAACTAGCAACACACGACTGTTTAATTTGCGAATTACTTTGTCGAAAATTACTTGTTTTATGTAAATATTCATATTGAAAACTAATACTAACAAAGTTTCTACAAACGACCCATAACGCTAACTAACTAACTAATAAACTAACTAGACTCGTGAATAAACAATATTAAATATTAAATTAAATATACATTAGAAATACTTTCCGTACGTACGTACGTACACACGGCACGTTCATAGGAATTTAATACAATTTTAATGATTCTCATTTTTGAAACTGTTACAAACCAACTCAAAGTATTTAAACTTATATTTCGATATTTCCCAATCAGCTATTGTTAGGTTGTTATAACATGTCGCAATATAAATTGTTTATTTTTGCAATAATATTACGCAATTTGCCACAAACTTAAAGTAATTTATTGACTTTAAAGTAAACTGGACTTGTAATAAATACTTTTAATTCACGTGTGCTAATATTCGACTATTACCGTCTCAAAGCGACCACTTGGGTAACTTTTAGTCTTCTAACAATCATTTTTCGTAATATTCTCTTGCCTTTTTGTATAATTTAATTATGAAAAAAAAATGAAATAAATAGTAAACAGTAATATAAACATAATAATATTTTTCGATTTGATATCATTGCATTGCCAAACGTAAATGAATGGTATAGCACTTCCTCTCTCCGAGGGATTATAGAAGAGAATGTTAGAAAGAGACAGCAACAGAGCCTCAGACCCGTCCCGAAACCGCGTGGCGTCGCTCGCGTACTACGCAAGCTGACGGTGTGTCGACATTGGACGTTGGATCGGTTGCCGGCCCGAGGCTCCGTCCGAGTGCCGCGTCAGCCTCGTCACTAAACTCCTAGTTAGTCTCGCAATGGCGTTAGTGGGAGGCGGTCGTGTGTCTGTTTAGTTTCACTACAACCCGAGCGGACACCGGCCCAAAATATTGGTCTGTCCATACTCGTACAAATTACTCGGATATAATTCTAATAATCCAGTGTTAATAAGCCAGCTTCGCCACTACGGACAGTCAAATTTTGGTACGATATCCTCTCAGGGCAAGTGATTTCAAGGTTCGTACTATATTCGTAGGAACCTTACAATTTCCCCTTGCTAAACCGCGTTACTAAATAGTCGATTGTCTCATAGTTTAAATATTTTGCAAGTCTTCGTATGCAATAAATTTGCGCAGGAGGTGTACGTAACATTTAATTGGATTGCATTTCTTTTGCAGATCATGTTCATCTCATCATAGTTCCTTCTTCGGTTAAGTGTTGTGTTCTGTGAACATTGTGTTAAGTGTCAGTGACAGTGTGAGTGCAGTGATGGATCCCGGATCACCTTCGTTGTTATGGCCGCTGCGCTTGAGCAAGCCCGCGGTTACCGTTCCGGTGCCAGGGACTGGAGAGAATAGTAAAGCCGAGGACAGGGCGCAGTCCCCGACCCTCGCGGATCGGCTGTCCGCGGTGCCCTCGCCCTCCAGTCCGGCGCCTCCGAGCCCTTCTCCACCCCAGCACCAATTCCAAGCGGCCTTAGTAGCGGAAAAGTACCTTCTGCTGGAGCAGGTCGAAGGCTCCTCCCTGTGTCGGTGTGTGGACGTGCGCACGCAAGAGGAGTACGTTTGCAAAGTGAGTCCTACATCGATAACTAAATCTATAAACGAAAACCAGTCGGACCGCGTCTCAACCTCGCACAATACGCAATTGGTAACTCAAACAACTCCACTCGGTACCTGCCCGATGCAGAATTCTATTTCAATCAATTAAGTTGAGATTATTGAATGATGAGGGTACTTTCAAGTGAATGCAATTGTCTTTTTGTAGTAGTAACATTAAGTCACCTTCAAAACAATAAGGTATCCGTACTCCGTGTTGCTAAATGCGACTGTTTGGTGAGTACTGAGTGAGGTCGAATTGCCTTTGTTCCCATTCGTAAAAACACATTTAGGCATAGCGATTCATCACGGCACGGGCACGACACGACCGGGATACGTAACGCGTGATGAAACCGCGCCTGGTTTCAACAGAACTTCGAGTTGCGCAGTTTTGTATGATTGATACACTGTGTGATCTCTTGTTTTAGTCGACCTCTGGTCCGTTTAGTAACTTTGTGTCTCCTTACTTATTACGTAATTACCATCCTCCCTTTGATTCAAGCGCGACTAACACGTGCCATAACAAAATATCATTTAGAGATACATAAAACATACATGTAATATTACTGATCCACAGTAATATTTTATTAATAATATTACGGTAGCTATGTCCGCTAGATCTCAAAGGGTTCCTCGAATCCCACGGGATAGACGCCCCGTAGAGATAAACTCAATTCCTAATAATATGCCCACATGGTGTCTCCCTTTCGTTCCAATTAGTCAATTGTAGAAGTCAACTGTAAGTGTAAGTAAATAACGTAACACTATCGATAAATTCGCGTCGATTATTATCCGTTCTTGTGTTTTCATTAAACTCGCAGTCAAACTTTATATGTCACGGCTCTCGCGCTGCTCGATCGCACTTGTAGGCCATCGCCTTACAATGTCATGTGTCGACTTTCGCAACACCACAATTATCTTAACTCAATAGTTATAACTTGTAACGCGATATATACCTATGTATAATTAATATACGCCTGTCATTGGCAATTCGCAAGCTAATCATTTATGTGTTTAAGCGAAACTTTTTCCGGGATTCGAATCGCGCAAGCGCACGGGACATACGAGCCGGTTGGGAAACTTGTTATTTGAAACATCCTTAATATAGTATATTTAGGCAACACAGGATACCTAGTTCCAGTGCTAACAAAGGCCCATACGGGTATTGTCGAGGCGCAGAATGGGCACTTCCCTCGTGAGAACCCGGCAAGGTTATGTGAGGCAACGCCGTCGTTGCTAAACGCCGCGTATTTACAACACCGCGCTCGCCGTACACTTACAGCCACTGGCCACACTTGCCGCCGGTTACATTGCGCCGAATGTGAATTACGATATCAACCTATTAAAATATTAATATTTCAAACATTTGATTCATAGACGTCACGGAGCTCGACCTTCTCATTGACATTGTGAAATAGACGAACTGATAAGGCACCGATCGCCGAATGTCACAGCGAGGCTGACGGGGCCCCTCGTAATAGTTTATACTGTTCCAAGTTCATTGCTGGTTCCACTGCGCTCGTTGATACAGAACACTTAAGAAAAACGGTAAATTAATACAAACAACGCAATGTCTTACGAATTAAGATTAATACCTTTTATAAATGGCAAATAATGTAGTAAGAGCTTATTTCGAGTTGTTATTGCCAAATAATATTTGCATCACATCATTCGATATTTAATACTGTAGTCGAAAGTTTGTATTCGCCGTATTCGTTAAAATATCGTATGTCTTTGGTAGTAGGTAAGTTAGGATCAAATAAATATTGATAGCGGTAAGTGGGTTAGCAAAGCGCATTTGAAACCGAATATTATCGTGTTGCGATTTCTTATCATTTTCGTTTTTAGCAAACACTCAAAAAAATAGGTCACTTAACACAAAATGTATTTTACGCCAACGTCTGCTGCGTATTTAAAATAATATAAGTGCCTTTCTATTAATACGGTGTGAGTAAAAAGAAATGTTCCGACGCACGCCATTTTGATTAATTTGTGAGTCGGAGCGTCCGATTTAGTATTTAGTATTTTCCTTCACCGAGTCGTTGACATTTTGGACAAGTTCAGAAATAAATGATACAGTTGTTTAAAATAACCTATGAATATACTGAGTACGAAAATATTACACATACACATTATATATATATATATATATATATATATATATATACACAATAATATTTTATTGCGAAGGGTCGGCACATTGACTTATCTCGTCATTCAAGTTAGATTTAGTCTTTTCAAACGGTCCCTTGAAATAGAATGAAGACTTCGTTTGATACAGCGCTAAGGTCGCTACAAGACTCCTATTATACTCATTAACAAAAGAAAATATGCGTCGAACTAAACTAGATTCGCATAGCAATAAGATATAGAAGCCAACTAGTCGGACTAGTTTATTATTAGTTTTGATTTCGATATGTAATTTTTATTGTAAGGTTAATAACCGAAAATTTAATATTGAATCGTGTATTTTAGGTAGTATCGAGAGATTGCAGTAGTCTCCTACAGGCGCACTACCGACTGGATGGCCATCCCCACGTCAATCCGATCCACGAAGTGCTGGTTGGCGATAAGAGAGTGTATCTTATCTTCCCTCGCTCCCACTCCGACCTCCACTCGTACGTGAGAGCGAGGAAGCGGCTGAGGGAACACGAAGCCAGAAAGCTCTTTAGACAGATGGCTGAAACGGTCGCCGCTTGCCACGAACAGGGCATTGTGTTGCGAGACCTCAAACTAAGGAAGTTCGTCTTCGCCGATCCTCAAAGGTAAGTCGGTCGTACAAACGGCCCATACCAAATGCATTAACGTACATTATTGCAGAACAATGCCGTACTGCTCGAACAGAACGCTGATGGTTTCCTAACTGCGTGTGTTTTCGCAAGGACTTTGATTTAATGTAAAGAAATCTTGTTTAGTATAAACTGCAATCGGTCGAAATACGACATTACCGGAGTACAGCGCTCGGACCGGCGTGTGCTAAATTTTGCCAATGAAATAACTGACGCAATATTCTCCTACAGACGATATCTCCAATGTACCTTGTGTAATTTTGCGTTGACAAAATTATCTATTCTAGACTTACGTTATTATTATGAAGTAAATTATAACAGCTGCCGATATAAAAGAGGTAGGCGACCCATATCAATCGATTACTTAAAATTTTTTACGCCCACTCGGGGACGGCCGTGAGAAAAAGTTGTTTCAAAGACACAACAACGTCGGAAACGGAAACGAAGTATGTATCGAGAGCATGTCGCTTCCTTTTCATTCGATAGCGCCGTGTGAGACGTAGCTTAATAATAATAATAATAATAATAATAAAGCAATTACTACGGAATAACAAACGTTGCTGACGGCAACGACGCAGATATTACAAATAATTACCAAACGGCTTTATTAATTACATGCAGCCGGTAGGAACCGGCACATTTTCGACTTTTGAAACGTTATCTGGCCTCCATTGTTGCGAATATCTCCGGCAATGCTAGCGGCTCAAGGCGAGCGGTGTCATTGCTGTATAACACAATCCGGTCAAGGGTGAGCGGCACCTCACGTACTGACTCGATAGCTGCTCCCCAATAAATATTACAATAAGTGTGTATGCACCCCTCATCAGGGTCACATTCCTCTCAAAGAACTGATTAAATTCCATTATTCACCTGTCCCGTATGCGGGCCCCATTATATTGGTAAAATATTATAGATTCTTTATTTAGATAAGGATCCTTAATCAACATTTCTTATAAACATTCCTTTTGTGTCACACACGGGCTCGGGATCTTCACGGTTGGTGAGATTTTTTTGATGAAATTAAAAATGTATTCCGATAACTCACGGTGGGGTCAACAACCAACATTATAAATTCGGGACTCTTAACATCCCGGCTGAGACAATTTTCATTACGCCTCCACAAAAGTCCGTCTGACAAATAACGACTTCTTTGACCTGCACACTCAGTTCGTCCCGAGTGACATTCATCAAACGGATCCCGAATATCTTTTCACACATGTTAATCCCAATACTACACTATTATAGACCGTCGCGTCGTCGACGTAACGTAATCCTGTCTGTATTTACGTAACAGTATTAACTTAGTCGCTTTGAGTGGACAGACGGAAAAAAAGGTAAAATTTAATACCCCTCGGCGAAGTGTCGTCAAGGTAACGGAAGCTCGTGGTTCAAATGTAAACCTTTGCTTCACTCCCTAACTAAAAGCTATAAAAGCTAAATTATAAATTTTATTAAATCTTATATAAACATTTATGTACGATAACATAACAATAAAAATAGATGAAGAGCAGAATGCTGCCATTGCACTTTTGTTTTTGCGTCGACCGGACAAAATATTTATAGACCGCTACACATACACACATACACATGTCCAGTTCTGCTATGTCTGCCATGTCTGCCATGTGTCATTTAGGAAAGGAAATGCTACTTTTTGTTTCATTAACGGGCCGCTCCGTCTCCAGCCGGCTGACTGACCCAAAACCGTCTCCCGTTATCGCCTACCTTTCCCATCATATGATTTGCATAGAGCAGCTGACCTTGTTTGACCCTAATCATTTCTAATGATTATGCACACATCGTGAGAATGGTCAAGTCCGTAGAATGTAGAAGGTGCAATTCAAGCAAGTGACCCGCCCTTCGACCTTCGTTCTCACGTCCACACAAAGGCGCCCCTGGTTATGAACGCGAGTCATCCGGACTGCACGCAGAGTCCCCGCGATGCTAAATCTCAAAGGTAAATAGGAACATAAATATTGATTTCGCATCTCTCGCTTTGAACTAAATTTTCTTTTCAAAGTAGTTTTTCTCGTCCTTTGAGACCGGTTGAATTAATATTCCTTTCAATACATACTAAAGAGATTTCTTTGACATGTAAATTGGATTTTTATCATTATAATAAATATGCCCAATGTCCTAGATTTTTTAAGATTTAGTTTGTTATTGAATTTTATACCAATTACTTAGATCCATATAACGTGTGCATACATTGCATGTGTTAGTGTGCATGTTTAAAATCGACTGTCATGTCACACATGTCAAAAGTATATCAGCGAGGCAGGTACCGGACCCGAGGTACCTACGAGGTACCTTGATGACAATATACATTAAATGCTATCTAGTTTAACAGATAATTCTGTCTTTTCTCTTCCTGCTCCGTGCATATTGTGTTAAGCCGGATGTTTCTTCCTAAATACATTTTTGTAAATTTAACAAAGCCCACCGGATACTACGCCCGGAAACACATTTAACTTAATAATGTAACTTTTTATACTTTCTTTAGACGCAAAGCCAGTGCAAGCTTGTAAATATTCAATTTGCCGGACATATTTCTTTAATATAATAAAATAAAGTACTCGTAGTAAATGCAGCAGACGCTCCGGAGCCCACGACTTCAATAAACAGTCGAGGAGACCTTTGTAAATATTTTCAGGTATAAAATGATGTTCGCATTGTCCGGGCGCATCTCGGCCGCTCCGCCTCGAAAAACATTCCAGGTAACGAAACAAAAACCTGGTTTTTGCGTAACTCGGTGTTTATGTCGGCTCGCATCGCATCCAGCGCAGACAATGACGAGCTCGCGATGCGGCTTTCATTACGCAACTCGATACATTTTTAATACCGCGAAATAATACTGTATTATTGCTACTTTGGAAAAAATAGCTAATAAAATTATTGAAGTTTTGTTACGTTACGTTGGGGAAAAATGTTTGTGCGTCTGCGAAGCTTAGATACTAATGGGCGCGGCCGTTTGGCAGTCTGCAGCGGATGTGCCAAATCGGTTCGCGAAGACGCGTCAGACGCCGCCGCGACGCATACCGGCCCGGCCATTGCTTACCTTTAAAACAAAATAACAACTTTTTTATATATAATGTATATAATAATAATATGTTAATGTAACAATTCGGCCATAACCAGTGTCGCTTGCGGTGTGTTTATATCGACGCCAACACTTCAACACGTTTTGAAACCGAGTTGCCAAAGTATCGTGGTGTAAGACGTATTTGCACAACACCGGGCGCTATCCTATTATACCTGTACTCTTTTTGATTGTATAACTCGTGAGGAGTTGTTATCATTGCATAACTGGTATATTTAGACCGAAAGTTACGGCGTAATTCCTCTTGGCACTATCTATACTATATCTATCTATACTGTCACTAACGTAGATAACGTTCGAGTCAACTTTGATACATCCAGTGATTCGGGCATTCCGGAGTCCAGATTACTATTAGTTTCGAGGCGTTCGTTGGCGGCCTCGGTCGACTTGTGTCCGAGGTCGGGCGCAACTGTGCCAATGTCGCCTCTTCGCTCGTGCGGAACACAGCATTTGCAAAACAATGCTTCCATGTTATATTAAATACACGCTCCCGTACTCTGTAAATAAATGAATCGAACGAGGGCGATATTCGTCATCACTATAAATAATGTTCGCACCTTTTTTGGCGATACCAAAACACCGGACGCAGCCGCCGGACGCACGTAGTGCATTGATCTCGAGCACCACCTCTGCTCGTTACTCAGATCACAACGCGAATGTCATTCTGGGAAACGAATTACCGGACATTGTACATACAAAAGTGCACTTACTTCGGTCTAACAAACGCCATATTTGTCTAATAAAGTGTTTTGCACTTCAAGACGTTAAATCATTTATCGAGTGTAAGTGGCCGTCGGAGCTGTAGCAAAGCTGAGAGAACGATTAGCTATTAATCGATTTTGTTGCGTAAAACAAAGGTCTCCGAAGCCTTGTGCAAGCCGGCGACGCGGGCCGCCGATATATCTGATGATTTTCGTAACCGCGCACTTATCCGCCGACTCGCTCCATGTATATCTCCGCTCGCTTATAGTAAATAATCGTCAAATTGCCTAATAATTGTCACAGTTACTTAAAAGGAATCTTTCAAATTGTACAGTTACGATTGTTAATTCAATTAATTTGCATAGTAATCATAATCATAAAATTTTTGAAACAACTTTTGATTTACCGTCTTCGTGACTCCGCGCCGTACCTGAACTGGCATAACCTTTGGAATAAGGTTTGCGAGTGGTTATACAAATGTATAAAACATAAGACAAGCCGATATATCTGCCTTTCGATACAGAAGTGCACGTGCCAACAATTAAAAGGGCCGGCAGCTTACCCTTCCAGAACCGCGTCTCGCAAGGGCGGTCATTCAGAACCATGGGAGCCGACTTAAAAATCTCGGACTGCGAAGACACGCGTCTGCCATTTATATACAATTATTTAACGCCGTCTCGCTCCATGCCACTTGTTGGTGCCATGCCACTGGCAACAAGGAGCTTAACTTTACGAAGCCTGATTTATTTGTAGCGTTTTTTGTTTCGTTCTAATGCGAGCTCGTCGCTCCGATCTCGCTGCATCCGCGTCGCCGGGGTCGCCGACCTCGGGAACTCATCTGGCGTAACCAAACTATAATCTTAGGAATTTTCATTTCTTCTAAAAAATAAAAAATAACTAGATCTATATAGAAAATAACCTCATTTCACAATCTGAGCGCGTCGAATTCGATCCGACATAGACTAAAATGTCCTCTATGTAAGAAGGAATAACTTGATGCGTCCAACGTAACGATACGTTAATGAGAGTGTAACAACGGCTCTCAGTTCACCGAGAAAATATTCAGTTACGAAAAACCATTCGGGGAAAAGAAATCTTAAAATAGAGTCTGAATAAAAAGTACTTTTAAAGTAACAATGAGTTGATGATTCGATGCTAATGCGTCACGGCGCTGACGTCACCGAGAGGGACGATGTGAAAGGGCGATTACGGAGGGTTCGAGATGAATCACGGACGCCCGAACAGGTCACTACCCGAGCTATTTATATTTCCCCTTTATATTGTTTTAAAATACCTCCTTACCCTCGAAAACCCCACGTAAAAATAAACGTTCGTAATAAGCCTTACGTTAAGAATAGAAATAGACTTTCTATTTAGGTTTTTATATAATGACAGAAATAGTTTAGTTGCTGCGACAAAGCACATCAGAGGTATTTAGCACTCCCGAGTCGGGTCCCTGTGCCATTTGAGAGAACTGTAATTAGGTAGTCGCGTCTTGAGCGGGAGTGTTCCGCGGACAGTCTCAACAAAACAAGAAGCCGAGTGTGGCCGAACAAAAAATACACTCGAGTATTTTGAACATTGAAACACGAACGAAATTGCAAATTTTCTGTCAAACGTTCTAAGAAATAATTTTGATTGAGAACAGATTTATTTGATAATTGATTCAATCTCGTAAATCAAAAAGAACCATTTTGTTTACATGTGCACATTAATATTATATACATTCCTCTGGGAATCAAGCGACTGAGCAACTGAGGACGTGTGCGATGTTGTCCTTGTTTTCATTTCGGTTAATAATGTTTCACCTACGCGAACTGTGTTTAGGGAAAATATTTATCCCGTGGGCGGTAGTCAAATATAAATATAATCGTCATTGAAAAACCTTTCCTAAAATATTTCAGCAATGTGAACCCACGCCTTATTAGTAACACTTTGAACGAGATACGTAATTCTACTTCATAAACTAGTAGATTTAATCCGTAAATCCGTAGTTAAATAAAATAGAAGGCAGCCAATTTTCCATATGTCGAGCGTTTACCTCGAGTCTGGAGAAAAAAAAACTCAACCGGTCCGAGTACGGCCAGAATTGCGATTAACCCTTCAAACCCGACGCGTCGCCACTAAAAATACTCGACGTCTGCGTGGACGTGAACCTCGTTCTTCATATTGATTCTAACACAAAATTATCTATAATTTCCCATATAATCTAGTCATCCTAACAATATATGTGATAAAGTATTTTGTCAATAAATACAGTGGCGCCTCGGGTGGTGATAATGAATTACGACAAGGTCCGTGGAGCAGTGTGGAGCAGTGCACGTCTGCGCTAACAATAAACTGTTTAATTCACATTTATTAGTAATCGAGTCACGGCGTCTGCCCTATAAAGAACTTCCCGTTTCGATGCACAATTGACTTTTTAGTTTTGACCTCGATATACAATTCATTTACTTTGTACAATAAAAATAACACACTTACGAGACTCGTACGCAGACATGAAGGAAACACGAGGCGTTGTTGCATCATTATAGTACGCGATATATATAAATCATCTTTATTTTTATATCCTAGGAATTGTAATAAATATACCAAGTTAGATCAGTTTTCCCCATAACGAGAACACAAATACTTTGGAGAAGCCGGGTCACTGGAAAATACCTTAGACAAATGACATCCAATTAGCAGTGATGTCATTTAAAATAATTACCAGGTAAACATTACGCGCAATTAAAGTTTTAAATTGACAAAAGTATTGGCATTGTCTCAGGGAATTACCATTTTTATTATTTAAGTTCCAATTGTGTCATTTCGGGAGGCACTGTCCTCTAGATAGTGCGTAGGCGCATCCTAAAGTCTGACGTAAGTTCACGGTCAGCAAAAGGAAATGACGCCATGTTTGTTCCGCCGCTGTCAAAACACGACAACATAATTTACCACGAATATACAGAATCGGCCTGAATACAACACTGTAGCTAAAGTAACATTATCCACCGTAATCCGTGTCCACCGCTGCTGTAGAAATAAACTGATCTAGTTAATTACCGAAGGAAAATCCAGATTCAGTTATTATGCAGAGTTCGTTATAACTAAAAGGTGCTTCTGCGTGCGAGCCGCCATGTCTTAGACCGGTTTGCAGCCGGTCTAGCAGTTTCACGGCCTGGCAATATTTTCATCTGTCAAACCTATAATTAACTTACTCAAATCTACTCTCTACCACAACCACATAAAGCTCAATTACCTTTGTCTAGATTTATTTAATAAACAGATTTATAGCATATCATTTCTTATTCTATTTCTGCAAGCTGCAATCTCGACGCACTAAAAACCTTCCTTACGACTAGAAATTGTAAGAGTATTCATTTAATTGTAATAGACTTTCCTAGTAAATTAATCACTACCTCTAAAGAAGAACTCATACATTATAATTTTATATTTTATTATAGTTAAATATCCATTACTTTTTAACCTCATGCGTATTTTTGAATGATTTTAAACAATAGGTCGTTACTCAAACAATGAGTCACGGGTACGAACGAAATGCTGCAGCGAGTATCCGAACAAAACCGCGAACGACCGCCAGAAACGTTCACAATGACATTGAAATGCGTTCCGTTGCGAAACTGTACTCTTTTAGTGGCTCTGGCCTCGGATGCGAGATTGAAGAATACTTATTATAAATATGAGAACGTAGGCGACCTCAGCTCGCGGTCACTTGCGTAATGCACGCCGACTACAATATCTTACTAAATTGACACCAACAAAATTAATACTAATGAAACTTGCATTCTATCATAGGGATTATTGACTGACCTTCAAAACGAAACAATGTCACAATTTTTTATCTGTGCTTTGGCCTCTATCATGAAGAATATATATTTGAGAAATTACATTTATTTATACTTGATTGTATAATATATGAATGTAGACCTTAAATCATTGGTGTTATAGTCTAATTTAGAATAGTCGTGCGTTCTGTTTATCGTCGACGACAAGGAACGAGACATCGCGAGCGCCATATGCGACTAACACTCGCGTCATTAACAAAACAATTGATCGTACATTCCACTCTTGTTTTTCTAAAGCGATGTTTGAACAGTTTTCCAATAATTTGCGCAGTTCTCATAATAGCGCTTCATCCGTGACGCTGATGTAACGCCTCAAGAATGGCGCCGGTGCAGACGCACCGAGGAGCGATTAACATTTGACATGAAGGGGTGGAAAATTGTGTCGTAATGAAGCTGTATAAGATTCGGTCGAATTGTTAAGTTCTCAGTGACGAGGGTTCGCGATATCGACGACACCCACGCTACTTGTTAGTTAATACTGACGTCACGAGCTAAGCGGCTATGACGCCTTTGGCTGCTTCTAAAAATATTACAGCCAATTACCAAATCTGTAACTGAATTTAATCTCCGTGCGTAACAGGAAACACTGAAATCTAACAAACTATTGCGTTATTCGGAGATAATATAAGTTATAAGATCTTAAATCACAAACAGAACAGTTAAAGCGAGACACGTGCTAGTGACGTAGACGCGGAAGTTACGCCGCGTGGTGGCCAGCCGTGGCCAGCCGTGGCCAGCCGTGGCCAGCCGTGGCCGAGGACGCTTGCGACATGACACCGGACCCGGCATCGATACCTTATCGATTCGCGTTTTAATTAACACCTTAACATATCGATCTCAATTAAATGTATTAACTAATTACCGTTGAATGTTTCTTATCGATCTATATTAAGGTAATAAAACATCAATCCGCCATCGCGGCGTGCCATTTACCTTAATTCGATGTAGGCTGTGGTATATTCCTTGGAGAGAAAGAAACGAATGGGCAATTACAGTGATTGTTATCAATAAAAGTTATTACAGCAGAACTATGAGCATATTAATTAATTATGAATCGCTTTTTATTTATTTATAAATGTTTACTTATTTTTTATGTCAATATTGTAATAGTAATAATAAGTAATTATTACGAAGGTGACATCTCGAAGTGATGTAATTGAGTGTTGTTGTCTTTGGCACTGTTTTACTCTTACTCTGTTACTCTGCTATAATTAAATACTTATTAACTATTTTCTAATACGGTATGTATGTATGCAACAATGTGTTATAACAATGTATTATTTATTCTTTAAAAAGTGGTGACGTAAGTGTTCACAAGTTTACAATACATATTATATACCTATTAATGTATTTTATCACGTATTTCGTGCCGCAAAGTTTGACATTTATTTTGATAAGGAAAACGGCGCAAATGATTTCTTTTGATAAAGTCGGTGTCTATACATGCGCAGTTATTGCGATTGTAAGAAATACATTTGTTGGTACTCAAATAAAATTCTCATTTTCCGGGTGGTGATTAAAATTCTCCGGTCTTTGGTTTTGAAGTAAAATAAAAAAGACACATTAAATACATAACAATCCGGCTTCGTGACCTCCGCCGAGACCGCCGCCTCAATGTCAGTTGCGCAAACTCAACTCTTCCGCCTTACGCCGCCTCGGCCAGGAACGATCACTTGCTTTACAATTCAAATCATTGACGCATATTCATTATAAATATATAGATTTGTGATATCATGCGATAAATGAATTTTTACAACTTAGATCATCTATAAATATAGCGATGAATGGGACGTAAAATGGTCATAAAGTAATAAGTTCTGGATTAATCGCTTCAAAATGGCGGTATTATCGAAATGTCAGATGTTTTGACGTCAGGGTCTTCGTAGGTCGCATACGTCCAGCACATGATACAACGTGATATCTGATAAACCTATACTATAATGAATACTGTATACGTGAGTCAATTTCGTGTATCGTCTCGTTAGCGATGTTGTTGCCGCCATTGTGCGCGTACTTGCATAAGGTGTGCTGTTTTTTAATACACGGTGCACGGTACGCGTTCATAAACTGATTATATCGACATTCTTTGTCCCGCCGGTCGCGTCGGCCGCCCGGGACCTTATTGTTTGACTGTAATTGTATTTCCCGATCCAGTTATATCCGGTACACAAGAGGACTTCAATCTAGTGCTATTGATATAAAATATGAATAAAACTCAGAGCTATAACTCTGTTTAAATTTAAATGAATTTTAAAATTATCAATGAGTCCAGTCAATGATTAATAAAATAGTGTGGTATGGTGTGGTGTGGTGTGGTGTGGTGTGGTATGGTGTGGTATCTCGACGCGGTCGTTGGTCTCTGTTATCACGTACACCTCAACATTTAAGGTCATCATTTCTTATCAACCGATAACGGCTAAAGGTCGACCCATCACTTGGCAAGTTGGATATTAAAAGACAGAATCACAATCACAAGGCGCTCAAGGTGTCTCGTGTTCATTGTTAAAACCAGTGTCGGGTTAATATTTTAAAGATTACCTGAGCGTCGACAATGTGTTCGTTTCTGCCGAGCCAATTGTAAAGGATAATACAGATGATATTTTTGGGCAGATGTTCCATAAACAAATACTCCTTGTATAACAGTCTCCTACGCATCGTGTATTTCGGCGTCTTTATCAAATCGACGGGATTGAAAGCGACGTCCATTGTGCAAACTTCTATTCAGTCAAGAAAAGTATTCTTAAGGAGACAATACTGCACGTGTCTCCCTTCTACCTGCAAACGCACGTCTTCAAGATTCGCATCCCGACAACTAGAGATGACTCAGTTGTAATTATACCTGACCTTTAAGACACAAGGTGTTTCATTCTTTGGACGAAGTACGGGTCAGGTACAGGAGAGAGTTTCAATTGGACTTAAACGAAATAGGCAAGGAAATCTTAACAAACGATACGATTTTTCGATCAAAGATCTTTAATTTTTGATCTTCCCTTTTGGAATATATTTAAGTGACTCCTGTAATAATTATCGGACAGCTGAAAACAACTTCGGCTGGGGGCGTACAAGTGACATTCGATACAGCGTAAGGTCAACAGTGTCTCCGCTGTCGCAGCGACTGTTTATTCAAATGTACGTACGAGTCTTAAAGTTTGGCTTTCGACATATGCTACGAGGTCAATATTTGTCGCCGTCGATCGCTCTTTGTCACTCTGTTTGCTCGACTTCTTTTAACATACGCTTACAATTTTCTCAAAGAGCGGACCACGTGCCCCTGCAGACCTGGAGTCCCGGGCACCTACTAGTAAAACGTTTCAGTCAGTAGTTACTAGGCTCATAGGCGTTATCATTCGCGCGGAAAACAATGAAAATTGTGCTCAATAAGCGCGCCGGCGGGATGTTACGCGATCAAAGTAAATTGCTTTTGCTGTTATTAATTTTGATAACTGGGATTCGATTGGTTTCTCTCTTTTGTAACAAAGGGAAACCATTGTGTTTAATTTACTGCAGTCACAAAACAAAGCGTCGGAAATTAAATTTCAGATCGATTAAGGTTTTTTTTAATCTCTCGTTGATATGTGTGTGTTTGTGAGCGGACATGTGCCCGACCATCTGCTGGGTCAGATTAGTATTTTTTCTCGGGTTTCTTGCTTAAAACATGTTATCATTTGAAAAAATGACACGTAGCACATGGCGCGTCCTCTAGATCATTCTACCTGCTTTTGTTCCCTTAACAATTGATCGCAAACATCTGCCGCTGCACGGGCTGCGTGCCTCTGGAACATCACTGCTATTAAGTTCAGATAATTCATAAAATTTTTCATTCGTCATACTTGCATTGACATTAATAAAATTTAAAATTTGATTTTAGCCAATCCGAGGCCGTCGCGCCGAAGGTTCCTACGGTTGTCTGTCGGTTACGCAACGCCACAGTTGCATCAGTCAGTGTTTAATATCTACATATATTTTATTAATTAATCTTTTTGCCACAGTAAAAGCGTTTTATTCAAAAGTATTGTGATATTACTTAATATGAATTATTAAATTAACATTTTACAATACTCAGGCACTAAGTATATTGTAGTTTCTTTATTACATAAGGTCCGAGGTCGGGTTGCTGAAACTATTAGTTCAATAATCACAATAGTTGTTTAATTGAGCACTTGTAAATATAGTTATTGTGTAAGTAAAAATTAAACAATTCATTAACAAAGGTGACATGCTTTGTGACACATAAAACAAAAGATTTCAATGGTTGAAGTTTTTACGATAGGGACAATTAATGGAGTGGTCCGGGCGCTGCGATGCGAGTTGGGAAACAATCTAGGCAGTTGGCAAACGGTTGTGCCGTGTCGTGTGTACCGCTTTTGTAATACATCTGGATCCTTTTGAAACTTATTAACCTGTTTGTTTTGGGCTCAATTTTCGGTACTTATGTTTCAAAAGTACAGAGACCTTTGTTTGCGGCGTAAGTGCCGAGACAAAACCTATCGAGTTGCTTTTGTTTGGTGTTGATTATACAAAAGATGTCTCTCCTTTTGTGCGTAGTTGTCGTCGATGAATGAAGTGAACATCGAGGTGTCCACAAACCTGTAGTTATTAAATTTCGTAGACTGCTCGTCGCCATTAAAGTATAGTTAAATGAACAAATACAGCGGAACCTACACTAGACCAGTGCAACGTTTTGGAGCGGAGTTTTGCCGCAACAAATCCTTGAGGAAACCTTAACCCACTTGGATCATTACACGCGGCCGCCGGTCGAGCGACCGTTACCATTATCACACTCTGTCGCTTGTTATACACACTAGGCTCTCCGAGTGACAAATAAATATGTTATTATTATTATTATTAATAAAGTTGTATTAATAGACCGCGTCGCAGGTGTCGGTGCAGCTGCATTCAAGACCTTGGTTGAATCCAGTATAATCGATATGTGACTCTTTTGACTTCTGCATTTCGAGTTCTGTCACGTACAATAAGTTCAGAAACAATGATATCACCGTTATGAAAGCCGACGCGTCTTTATTTGTCGAATATTTTGGTGATTGACGTAAACGCAGCCACGCGCCGCCGGAGTTGTTCTTGCCGTGGCCTAGTGAGCCAGTGCGCCAATGTCAGCGCTGTCATAACCGGCCTTTGTGCTGCACTCGAGTGGTTAATGAGCGATGTGAAAAAATGTAATCGTGTGCCACTTCGAATAATGTACGTCACTTAAACTGTATAGAATGGTTAAATTTTATTTAACTTTTAAAATCCAACAATGTACTAAACGAGTCGGTCGGCGTGACGCTGCCGATGGTGGGTCAAGAACGCCGCTCGCCGCTCATTGTCGCCCGCACACGCTGAACTTGACACATCCACTCCTAAACACGTTTTTCGCCCATTTCTAAGGTCACCCGATCCACCGTTTTATAAACCACACTCATTTTCCATCCGTTACATCAGCATTGTAATTGCAAGATACGAGTGACAACACACGTTACCTAACCGCTCCGCAATCCTCGTAACGTAAGCGATGCCACTTCGGATGGGTTTAGTCGATTTAAAAGTAATTTTCTCCGTGGCATGTACCTATTATATCATAGGAGCGTGCAAAACGCGGGCTCCCGCGAGGTCGTCGGCCGCCGCTAAAGCCTTCGCCGACTCAATGATATGCGGCTAATGGTTGAGTACATTCACCGCGTTAGAAAACCTACTTTAGTTCCGCACTTTCTTTCTTGCATCACCTCGATGTGCCGTTTCGCCGCACTCTCTTCCGCCGCAGCTTGTGCAACCGGCGCGGGCACGGCGCTGGCACGGCGCGGGCACGGGGGAGCAGAACTCAAAGTACGTTCTAATTTCAAAATTAAATTTTCGTGTCTTCAAAGAAACGCCGCCGTAATTAGAATAGTTCTGATTGGATTATATTTCCGCACTTTCTTCGTCGTATCGCGCGCTTCGTTCGCTCCCTCCGCCGCGACAGGTGAGGTTCGCAAGTTCATTGGTCCCTCCGCCGCAGCGAGATGCCCGGCCGCGGTATAATGAGTCGTGGCCCGATTTATTTGTCTTAGAGCCGTTTCCGCACTTTCCAACTTACGTCATTGCGTATTAAAAAGTATGTAATCGCGAGGTGAACGACCGAGTTCGAAGACCGCTCCTTAAATTGCGACGCGAAGGCGACCATTGGCGCGGTGTTCGCGGGGAGCGTTGATCCTCCGTGATCTCATCTCGTATCGTCGATAAAAAATAGAAATTGCGCGTTTATTAAATTTAACAACGCAGGGGCTAACCGAGAACCAGTCGAGACGCATCGAAATACTTTATTCCTCGAACGGTACACGAGAAAGTACCGCTGCGTTCCACATTCACAAACAACCCGGTCGCAATACAACCTTATCGAAATTAAATCCCTAATCATTGCATTGTTCGGAATCCAACTGTTTATTCATCGAGAGGCGAATCACATTCACGCCACGTTCGCGATTCACACAATCGTACGGTCTTAGAAATTCTTCAGCGAAAGGCCTTTGAACTTGTTTACCATTCCTCTACTATTTTAGCTCCTTAAATGGCAATGACGTTTAGATTTAATTAATTTGCATTAATGTACGGAATTCAAATAATATATCCAATATTGAATTGCTTCTTGGGTACAAATTCCAACTCTTTCACATTTATTGCAAAATTGTAGACGGTATTCGCATTTTGAATGTCCCGTGTATTGTAATGAAATAAACGGCTGGTCTGCAGTGCTCCGTGCTCCGCGCTCCAGCTAGCGGTACAAACCGGCTTACGAGCCGTAGTACTATTTTATTTCGATTCGCGATATTTATTTACAAACCTCCACGACAACACTTCTGTCGAGAATTACTATTTCCTAGTACGAGTACATGGCCCCTTTGTTGTACGGTTGGAGTAGGATTTGCTGTAATTGTTGTGGATCTTTCTGTACCTTGTATTATAAAGTACATTGAGGACTTTGTCTCGCGCGCTGCACGCGGCCCGGATGGCGATGCGCAACGTATAACGTACGTAAGTAATGGTGGTAATGGATATTAAATAAGGTTTCTCCGTGACTTATCGACTCGTGGACCTCATCGGGGTCGTATGAACCGTTCCATGTTTAATAAACCATTGTCCCGTTTGATAATAATTATATTCATTCACTTAAGTTTGAGTTAGCAGTTATATTGAAATTTATTGTCGTATATTTATTATGAAGTCAAAATTGTCAGAGTACTAGCGTCTATCGGGTACTCGTTTGCAGAACTACGACCGAACTAGTCTTATACCAGTTTGGACTATAAATAAATAATTTATGCGTTCATGAACATCTTTTACATTATATGTAGCGCGGAAAATATTATATCTTTTCCTTAGGTAACTACTTTTGTGTTACTATTTGTGTGTAAATGAAATAATGTATTGAGGCTTGAGGGCAGGTCACGTGACGTGATGGTCGTATAACAAACAAACATAACTGATTACTAAATACCTGGTTATCGTATCTTGTGTAAATAAACATCTGGTGAAATTTTGAGTCGCCGATAAGATAGCAGTGAAATGACTGTAATGCTATTTTTTATTCGGAGGTCCGCCGTGCCGAGTACACTGTGTTTTAAACGCGAGTGTATAGTATAGTATATTTTGATATTTCCCAATGTTACAGTGGAGTGTAATGAACATGTAAGAGCGAGATTAAAGCTATTTGTCGTCCCACGTCGCAACACGAGGCAAATGTCTTACGAAACTAAATCGCAATCGCCTATTTTACGTTTTCGTAACGACTGCGTCATCTCTCGGCTGTAAGGCTGTACCTTTACGACTGAATGTGCTGAAAATTATAATGTTACACCTCAATTCAATTACTGTTAATACATTTTGTAAAACGCGATTAGTTAAGACGGGAGTCCAATGCGCACTACACTAATACACTTTACTTAATATATAACACGAGCTGTGCCAACTTAAGAGAGAGATACGAGGCGGGCCTGCGTTGCCAACATTATGAAATACAGCGCGAGGAGTACCTAATATGTATTTAAAGTATACGTTTTGCAAATTAAGTTACAAAATACGCGAGGCTGAAACTCGACCCCTCCTCCGCGTGTTAGTCATCTATAAACAAACATACTCTGTCATTATTTTTGGATATTAAAAAATTGCATTACACATTATAATGAGCAGCTCGCTCCGCAGCGCTCGCTGCATATCGCAAGCTCTTGCGTAGAAATACTCAAGATTAGGTTTAATGATTTATTATCGTTCTAGTTTGACTGACGAAATGATTGTGTCTGTGTTGAGGGTCGGTGAGGGTTGTCTCGCACCTTTTCGCATTTCCGATTTGAAATAATGCGACGGAAACGATTGCGGGGAGAAACAATGTCCATCCTGGGCGGAAGCTGCGCAGGCGCTGCGGATGTGGACTTACTCTTTCATATCGCTCGATCTAGACCGCATCTGTCACACAGCTGCCCCGCGTCCCGCGGGCGTCGCTATCTAACTCAGTTACGTGTCGACGAGAAAGTACTCTAAATTACAATCATTATCACACGAGTGAGCCTTTTACACAATCATAACGCGCGCTTGCTCATCCGATGTGGGAGCGCTTTTTACTAGCAGATTTCACAACAGAGAAGTTGATCTGAAACGTAACACATTATGAAACGGTACTTAACTAGTGCTGATGGTGCATCTACTGCTTAACGGACTAACACATTGGATTATAGATTTACCGCTCAATGACGTCGATTAGGATCACTCTTATCATTAATTAAATGTGCTTATCAAAGATGACATGTAGTTCCGGTAGAATTCGCAAGTCTAAGTCGGCGAGTCCGTCCCACATAGTCGTATAGTCGCATTGTGGGCCAGAGAAAGTATTTCGAAACGGATAACAGCGGAGCGCGGTTATATCGGGAAGGAGTCAACGAACGGAAGTGTTTCACGCGGTGACATGCCGCCGAACGTTTATCGCGGCTTGCGTAAGGCCTTGCTCAATCCCGGCTCCATTCATATTGAAGTTTGAGTAATATTCGGTGGTTTATTGAATGTGGATAATACAGTTACATCTCGTGGTGTGTCCTAACGGCGCTCTCTAGTGTTCTTTCTCGCTCGGCTCCGCTCGGGCGGCGCCGTTGCAAAATGCAAAGGTCGCGCTTTCTTCGCCGGAGAAATTGTTGCGACAGCTCGTACACCGACCCCGGTAGAAAGTCCACCGCTCACCGGAATCAACACCACGTAACGGCGTAATTGCAACAATTCGAGACCGAGGAGATCAATGAGAGGTATTCTCTTTGGGCGCTTTCTTTCGTTACGCAATTTTCGCGTAATAGCCGTCGGGGTCGACGACCGCGCGTCATAGGCCCGGCTCGCGAGTTCGGCGAGATGACATCTACAATTGGCCAATTACAGTTTGCATTTGCGCAACGGGCACTGGAGCCACGTCGCCGCCGTTGCAACACAGGATTATTCTGGCGCCTTGGATCGCCGCCCGGACTTGCAACACGCCATATCGCAACGCCTCACAGCCCATTGTGAGTTATGACATGCGTCCCGAGCGGACTGACACCGTCCTTACTAAACAGCTTGATCTCCTATATATATATAATGACATTCGATTTTAAAACTAAAACAATTTTGCAAGCGATGTTCACATTAGCGTTGCCGCAAGCCCACAGCTCGGTTTCAAAACTCGTACCTTGCGCTATCGCGGCTCCGATAAAGCAGGCCGCAGCCTGTGCGGTTTTGAGACCTAAATTCTCATGTTGATACGGTACCTAAATTATGTCCGCACGTTCTGGCACACTACAACTGTAAAGTTTCATAACATTAACAAATAGGATTCATTCATTCGATTCACCTGTACTTTATGATTAGAGTAGTTTAGATAAAACAAGTGCTAAGTAACAATGACATGTTATCATAAGTGTATAACGTATGTAATATTGGTGGTGTGTGTGTGTGTTGCACAATGGCGGCTGCGTGTAATTGGGCAGTCGGGATTGTTTCCCAACTCATCCCGGCTTCTCCTCACTGTGAGGCAACGCGATTGCGACACCGTGTGTTCCTTCATTGCGTTACGAAAACTTATGACGAGTTGCGCTGCACCTCCTGTAACGAAATTAATTCGAACAGCGGTCGATGATATCGATTGCAGGGCTCTATGAGAGGGTTTCGTCGAGATTGCGTAAGCGCTCGTCATAGCGATATAAAGTGGAGCAGGAAGAGCATGCATGTCCGCATGTGTGTGTGCCGCATGCATGTGCGGTGCATCTGTGCGCGGCGGGCATTGTCTGTTACGAAACAGTCAGGGTTGAGTTGAGCAATGACGGCCATTGCGAAACTTGCGCCGCATCCCGCTCATTGTGGGCGATGTCCCACACTATCTATGTATTGACATATCTGTAGAGCGATATTTAGTTAATAGTCTCTGTGTGTACAAATCCTTACCTAGTTAAAAATTGGATAAACGTCAAAAGTTCTACGCGATTTGGCGATTAAAAGCTAGGTCATAGTAAAGAAGGTAAAAGCCGCCCACGTCAACGCGTACATGGTCTTAATGGGTATAATTGATATATATTGACCTAGTAGTTAATAATAAGGCAGGTATATGACTCAAAATAATAATCCTTTTGTTAATACGTAAATGCTTAAGATAACATATATATATAAGATTAGGGATGATAACAGTTAATTTGTAAAGTGCGTTTGACCTCGTGGGGTGATACCGGTCGAGTGGCGCAGTGGCGGTGGTGGTATTGGAGCGTGTCGTCTGTCCTTTCGCGGTCGTAAATGAGAATCCTTCGAGGTCACGCCGACGCCGCTCGGAACACGCTCGGAAATCCGGCCAACCTTCCGATCGCCTTACGACACAGCGTAACTTATTTACAAGTTGCGAAATAAGAATCGATTGCAACTGCACACTTGGCACTTCAGCCTTGCTGCAAGGGATTTAATTAGGATCATTGCGCACTCGCCTAAAACGGATACGAGGACCGCCGCTCTACCATTCACTGTCCAAAAAGGGCTTACAATTAACCACACATTTATAATTAAAATGTGAAACTTCAAAACTCACTACACTGACTGAAAGGCGTAATGTGGGTAATCTAAAATAGTTGATAAACACGTTTCATTACTAGTAATTTAGACGAGCCCGCGAGTGTTTCGCGTGATAAGCCGATTGCGACAGAGCTAACGAGAGTAACCTTTAGTCAGAGCTCACATTGTCACGATCGATTCATAACTATGTATGTTAATAAATCACCTTATCGCCTCCTTATCTCGTGTGCTGCATTGCGTTACGGTAGGCCTTCGTGAGTATTGTCGGAGGCTGTTTGTCGAGCAGTTGGGACCGCGACTCGCGGGTTTTGTAACGCTTTGAGCAAACCTGATATTTATTACTCGCAGCTTTCGGAATCCCTGTGTAATCGTATCTTGCACGTTTCTTAACTCGCGTTTTGGAGTTCAGAAAATTCTTCCACAATTATAGATTGGGACCCTTCTCTATATTAAGACTGTCTCTAAGCTATTCTCGGAAGCCTATCAGACATCGCGTGTTCGAATCCAATGCGAGTCCCCACATCCTGCATACACCTGCCCGGACGCGCCCGAGGGGCAGATAAACTTATATTTACATATTAAAACAGACTACCACTATTTTAGAGTCTCATTTATATTACTGTATATTTATGTTAATCTTAAACGGAGCCTTATTCGTTCAACTGAACAAATATCTATAGTTACACGATCCCTTGGGAACGAAGCGCTCGGCGCACAGTCACAGTCCTCTTCACATCGATACGTAATCATACGAAACGGTGTTCTGTTTCGAACTGTGCAGTTAATGCATTTCGAAACGATGCGGCGGCTGTGAAATACGAGGTCGCGGTGCGCCCAAAGCCCGCGAGGTGATGAAACAAAACCCATTGCGTCATCGAACAGCTTTATGGTTCAGCGTAGTCATTTACGCGTTATTACCGACGTATAACTAGAGCTCCCGAACGAGAGGAATATTTTGCAACGCCGTAGCGCGTAGTGCTTCGCTAATAAGTCCACAAAGGGAATCGTAAAGGATGGAGTCGTCCGATATAATACGCGTACTCGTGATACATATGGGTCGTCGTCGGAGCACGTCAAACGCAGTTGACCTCCGCGCGGGCTGAACGCATCTCCGACATGCACACTGTTACGAAACAATACTTAATACGGTCCCGATCAATTGTCTATCAATGTTCATTGGAGTATCATTTACGTAACTAATGTTATTTTTCTATTGTTACAGAACAACTTTAAAACTGGAGTCGTTGGAAGATGCGGTAGTTTTGGACGACCCCGAGGAGGACCTCCTTCAAGACAAAAGAGGGTGTCCCGCGTACGTGTCGCCCGAGATTTTGAGAGCTCATCGGACGTACTCAGGGCGAGCCGCAGATATGTGGTCCCTGGGAGTCATTCTCTACACCATGCTGGTCGGGAGGTGTGTATACTCTTAATAAAGCTAAACGGCCAGAACTAGCATTTAACTATACGGCGCATTCATTAAAACATTTAGGGTAGTCGCCAGTAAATGTTTATAGAACGTAGGGCAGTAGGGTGGGCGTCTTCACCTGCCGACTGGCGAGCGTGGGACTTACCGTTTTTAGAGATCGCAATAAGGGTCGCGGCGGTTGGCGACGCAAGGATGATCACCTGTCGGCCGTTACGCGCCAACGGCTACCAATTATATCGCCCACATATATAAATGAGCTTCGTGAAATCTTCGCCGCACCTGCCGCGGTCATGTGGCGAAGACGTTGCTCCTCGCACCTGCCGTCCGATCCTTTGTTTTCGACTCTTTCGGTCCTCGCACCCGTAATTTAAATTCGAAATTCGGGATTTCGCCGCAATCGCCGGCTTCACCTGTCGCCGGAAGGGTTCCGATGCTTACCTGAGTTTTTGTTTCGCGCATCTGCTCTCAAACGACAGTCGGACGCCCATTACCTCCGTCTACGTTCTATAAAAACGAATAAATCCTAGTCAAATTTTGGGGCGGTCGCTAACTATTTGTAATAATTAAGGATCTTTTGCATTTCAGATATCCCTTCAACGACTCGGAGCACGCGTCGCTGTTCGCAAAGATATCCCGCGGCTTCTTCGTGGTGCCGGAGTGTCTATCGTCGCGCGGCAAGTGCCTGATCAGGTCGCTGCTGCGGCGCGAGGCGTGCGAGAGGCTGAGCGCGGCCGACGTGCTGCGGCACCCCTGGCTGGCGCGTGACCCCCGGCACGACCTCCCGCCGCGCGCCGCCGCCGGCCTCGACCGCCTCGTGCCCGATCTCTAGACCCGACCTCCGGGGCCGACCTCTAAGACCAACCCTCCGCCGGTGCCGGCGTCGTGCAATACAGGGTTACCATTTCCGTCACCGGTTAGTTTGACTTAAAATTCTGAGATCTCGTTTCCGTATTAATTTATTGGATCGCTGGCATTTATTATTGTAGAATGGTAACCTCGGTCGGTGTCGATTGCGGGCGGGCCTAATTACGTGCGAAACGTCGGTCGAAGACGCGCTCCGTCCTCTGCGGCGCGTCCCGAGCCAAACGGAGGTCTCCTGTCGAGATCTTAGCTTAGTGTTAAAGGACGGAGAAGGCGGCTGGTCCGTTTCTCTCTCCGCTTATTTATGAAGTAGAGGCGAACGGAGCCGCAATAGAAGTCGCAAACGCGAGCTTTATGCGGCCTCTGCTGTCGCTCCGCGGCCTCCGCGAACTGTGGTATAGTAGCGATAGTGATGACAGAATAAGTGAGACTGATATTGCGTTCTTGTGATCCGGCGAGTGTCGACGAAGGCGCTCCCGCGGGTACGCTCCCGCGGGTGCGTGCGTTCCCGTTAAACCAATTTCACACCGATATAGACGGATATATTGCATTGAAGTTGTTGCATAGTGTTAGTGACGTACCTAGGGTGTATATTTTGTATTTATATGAAAATAAATGTATGTCGTGTAATTGTGATCTCCACCGATGTTATTTAGCGATTACTTGATTGCCATTATGGTCGCGGCGCCGAGGGTAGCTCGACCCCCCGGCCCGCGGCGGTCAGTTGCTTCCATCAGAGTTATATTTGGTATTCGGTTATTCTATTGATTAATACGAGTGAAATGAAAAGGATTATTTTGTTATTAACTTTGTGATTCGCATCACCACGTACCGATCGATTGTAGTTTGGTTTGTGCCATTTATTTAATTTAAACTAATTTATTTGTTGTTGTGGCGTGGTAGTGCGTGGCGGCGCGTGGCGGCGCGTGGTAGTGCGTGCAGTGCGAGGGCTCGGGCGGCACTTCTTCCTATTATTTAATAATACCGTTTGGTACTTGGTGTTGAGTTTTGAATCGATTTTATATTCGAGATCATTTTAAATCAATTGTTTCCAAATAAATAGATTGTTACCATGTTGATGTAAAGCGTTGTCTAATCTTGGGATTCCTGTCGGTCCTTCGGTTGTTGAAGGCTGTCGTAGTCAAGTCTTTCGGTCGAAAGCACTCTGTACAATAGCAGATAACTGTATAATATTAATACTTTAATTTATATAAACTGTACATAAAGTAAGATATAATAAGTTTATCAAAAAAAGGAAGAATGATAGAGGGAATAAATAATTTAGAAAATTACGTAATGCTTTTATTACCCGTTACCCGTTTACCCCAACTCATGAGATCAGCACTAAAGTAAGTGTTAATCATTTAATATTCACACAAACTTAACACAAGACAATGTACGTCTCGTTATGTATCAATAATATTCATTAATGATATTCAACTCTATTCCGACCTCATTAAAGCACAATTTCAATTGACTCTCCCCTCCCGCGACATGTCTCCAAGTGTTCATTTCGAAACTTATTAAAAATAAAATAAAATGAAGGTATAAAGCATTGTGAAACAAATTGAGGCCATTGAAATTAAAACAAAATTATGAAGGTCTTATTAAATTATGTTTATTCGGAACACTGCGGAAACACAGATGGCGCTAACGGGCCAGCGTCACTTACACACGACGGGCCTCCTCCGAAGGCGACAATGAAAACACAACTCTCTATTTACCATCGCTTTATTTACGTAATTAATAATTATATCACAAATAACATTTAAAAAAATAACTTCACAAGGAGACAATGTGTTATACTTCACGTTATTACACGTTGAATAAATTAAATCTCGATTTTACTATTTACTACCGGTGACAGACAGAGGGCACAGAGGGCGCCGGTGACGGGTTGAAGACGATCTCATCAGTTACTACGATTGACAAAGGTCCGTTTTAAGTTATGTCATTAGGTTCTACGGCAGACCAACGGATGGCGCTGTCGCCCAATCCTGTCGGGCGGCGTCCTAAACGATCTCTTTAGTTACTACGATTCCAAGATAGATGGCGGTGTTAACGAAGGCCCGTTCCAAGTTGTCATAAAGTTAAAAAAAAACGTGTCTCGCGGTGAGCTAGTACAGTCTCTCCGCGGCGCTGGGTCCGTGGCTGGCGGCGCGCTGCGCCATGCGGCGCTCTATCTCGGGGCGGAAGTGTCTGATGAGTCCCTGCACCGGCCACGCCGCGCCGTCGCCCAGCGCGCAGATGGTGTGCCCTGGCAACACACGCGTATGGTATTAACCACCTCGTCACAGTCGACGACGCGCGACGCAATATGTTTATGGACTTTCGTCGCTCCTCATCTCGTTCTATACGGGACGAGCGGAGGATAACTGTTTCAACAAATATCATCTTTAGTCTAAGAAGAAAACGAGAAGCCCTTTTTTTCCCTTTAGCGGCCATCGTCCGTCCACTCCAAACTCGGGTTTAGAGTCGATCTATTTAGTTATCGACTCGAACCACCGAGCCAGACGACCGCAGTCGGAGGAAAGTGGTAAAGGACCGTCAGCAACGGCGCATAGCATTTTGTCAAATTTGTAGATTTGTACGCTCCGGACCCCAAAGTCACAAAACACAACGGCAGCGTCACTACCGGGAACGTACTGTCACTTTATAAGACAAGGTACTTCCGATACACGGGAGATGATGTACACAAAAGTTACCTTCAATTTGCTTGGAGATCTCCCACAGCATGTCGATCTCCTTCGGCGACGCGTCACCCTCCACGAACCTGAAACGTAACTCGGTATAATATTGACACACGGGTGAGCTCGCTCGCCTTCAGGTGAGGTCACCGCGCCGACCTGTATATGATCTTGTTCATCCAGGACACCCCCTCCCTGCAGGGGGTGCACTGGCCGCAGGACTCGTGCTTGTAGAACATGATGAGGCGAGCTATGGCCTTGACGATGTCGGTGGAGCGGTCCATGACGATGATGGCGGCGGTGCCCAGGGAAGTCTGCGCGGCCACCAGCCCGTCGAAGTCCATTATGGCCGTCTCGCACACACTACAACCACAGATTACATTGAGCTTTCCCGGATACATTTCTTGCTACTATGAATGTTGTTGTATGATGATAAACAGCTCACATTTTAGTGAACGGAACACTGTTCACTAAAGACCTTTTAATTTTGACGATGTTAAGTTGACGTCAATGCCGGTGTGGACACGGTCAGCGAGCACACTCTCTCCGAATGAGAAAACATACTTCTTTTCCGTCGATTACGATGTAAACTCACTCCTTTGGGATCAAGGGTGTGGAGGATCCCCCCGGTATGATGGCCAGCAGGTTGTCCCAGCCCCCGGTGACGCCCCCGGCGTGTCTCTCGATCAGCTCCTTCAGGGGAATGCTCATTTCCTCCTCCACTGTGCAGGGGGTGTTGACGTGGCCCGATATGTTGAACAGCTTGGTTCCGCTGTTCCGAGGCCGGCCGAAGGACGCGAACCACGACCCGCCGCGGCGACAGATCGTCTACAATCATAAACATATATTTCAAAAAAGATTATAACATCCTCTCCATAAGAATCCTAGAAAAGAAAACCTCACCGGTGCGACGGCAATAGTCTCCACATTGTTAACCGTGGTGGGGCATCCGAAGAGCCCCACGTCGGCGGGGAAAGGTGGCTTCAGGCGCGGCTTGCCCTGTTTGCCTTCAATGGACTCTATGAGAGCAGTCTCTTCGCCGCAGATGTAGGCCCCCGCCCCGCGGTGGACGAACACGTCGAAGTGATAGTCAGAGCCGCAGGCGTTCTTGCCGATCAGACCCGCTTGATAGGCCTGGAATAAAAGTAAGCTTTGCTCTTTTGATAGCACTTGTGTTTAGGAGTACGCTATATTGCAATTTTTAAATGTAATAAACAGAAATAAATAAAAGAGAGTTAAAAAGATAAAAAAAAAATCTAAAATAAATAAGTATAAAACTGTCACAAATAAGTTAATATTTTCAAACAATCATTACAAATTGGACGCTCTTCAAAATGTGAATAAACTGAAGGTAATTCAAAACAGACCTCTGCAATGGCTACTTGTAAGTTGCTCGCTTCGTTATAAAACTCTCCTCTTATGTAAATATAGGCGGCCTGCGCTCCCATGGCACAGCCGGCGATCAGGCAGCCCTCCACCAGCTTGTGGGGATCGTGTCGCATGATCTCGCGATCCTTGCAAGTGCCGGGCTCTCCCTCGTCGGCGTTCACCACTAAATACTTGGGTCGCCCATCCGAAGGCTTGTTCATGAAGGACCACTTCATTCCCGTCGGAAAGCCGGCGCCCCCGCGGCCCCGAAGACCGGATGTTTTGAGTTCATCTGTGATGAAGCATCCCTGTTTATATCTTTTATAGAAACACTCTTACATTATTGGTACAATAGTAAGTTAATAATGTAACAAAATATAACTTCACTGTGTGAAATAAAATATTATGTGGTATTTAATATGGTATTTAACCATTGACAAATATATAATTGCAACAATAATGTTTGCACTCCGAGTGCACATGCGATATATCGGAACTGTGCATCGATGTCTTCGAGTGTATTGGTTTGAAACATCGAGGTTTTTTGAAAATCGATTTTTATAAATAACCGAGAATAATCTCTATTATAATAAAAAAAAACCATCTACAGTCTTAAACACATCCTATTTCCAGTGTTCTTTTGACTTTCCAGAAACAAAAGTTTCTTTAGACGCTTTCCTTTGAGTCTATTTGATCTCGACTATTATCTAAGGAATCGTGCCGCTTTGGAAACAGTCGTTCGGATGGGACTGAAACACCTATCATGTTTAAATATTTATAAGCTATACTATATAGAGTTTAGGAAGCTGAATCTTGAGATCATTCAAAATTTCTTGTAGGTTCTCATTTAATAATCCAACTGGACCACGGAAGTAAATAGATAGTTCATTGAAGATGACATCGTCAGACTTAACCGTTTTCCGGCTTTAATGCACTAATGATCTGAAGATTGAGATTCTAGTGTCTCATTTTGTACTTTAGTTTGCATATTTTCTTTCTTTTAAAAACTATATGTAATTCTATGATTTTATTTGAAGCTCACTGAAACAAAGACCAATGATAACAGAATACCACAACCGGCATGCCTTCAAATATTACATAAACACGTGATGTTCATCAAGTTTAAACAAAACGGGTCTAAATTACAAAAAAACAAATGTTATTGGAAAACAAACATATTTAAAAACAAATATAAATTATGAAAAAAAGGTTTTTGGTAATGATTTAGAGTTCAAACTAAGTTTTTATCAAAATGAACTGGTTTGGTACGACGTTACACCAAAATACATGGATGCATCACAAGACACAAAACTTACAAATATCTGATTGATGCCATCTATGGCATTGTAAAATGCTCTACATTTTCATCATATTAAGATAACTAGGGGCGCCAACGAACCCTCAATTTCATCTCACTGCGCTCACGAAACCTCGGGTGCCGTTTGCATATTGAGCGAAGCGAGCCCAGTGTAATGACGCGTCGTAGTGGACAATGTAAGTAACGTAGATTTCAGTTGTTAGACGATTATTCCTCAACAACATGAAATTTTTAAAAAAAAAATTTTTTAAATAAAACCTAATGTGTGTCTTTTTAATTGCAAAATATCATAATTTTCTGTCAAGTAGTTTTGGAGCCTATTCGTGACAAAGAATGTAAAAAGTCTCCTGTAGAACGCTCTGCTCGCTTTGCCCAATAACTATACAGTTATTTAATGTTTCAAATACAAAGTTGTTCCCTTGAATCATTCAATGGTTCATGTTTGTTTTACATTCTTTAACAAGTTCTTTATTATAATTGAGATATGAATTTGTAATCATTGAACATAATTACAAAAAGAATAATGGGGCTTAGAGAACAAGGCTGAACTTTACTTTAGCGAAATATTTTTTTTAATATAACCTATATATTTTCTGAACCTACTCGACGAGCTGAGTACAACGACACCATGCACGACTGGCGCAAACGAAAAAAAAAATTTAAAAAAAAAATTCAAAAATATTTTTTTTAATATAACCTATATATTTTCTGAACCTACTCGACGAGCTGAGTACAACGACACCATGCACGACTGGCGCAAACGAAAAAAAAAAAAAACCCAGCGCATAGAGGCAACATGGCGGCCAGCAAAGGATTGGTTCCGAGGAAGACACGTACCAGAAGAAGACTTCGCGATGCACCTGTGCGAGTACGAATGGAGACGCGAGTGCAGGAAGAATGGAATAGACCGATTCGACGACCTACTAGAAGCAATTTGAGCTGAGTTCTCAGACTTCAGAAGCAACACTATTCAAGATTCACAATAAAAGTTCATCCCAATTTTTTAGTTAGATTAGGTTATGTTATTAATGTTAGGTTAGGTTAGGTTAGAACAAAAAAATTTTACTTAGAATAGTTAATTTCACTTAGAATATGCCAAATTTAGTTTACTAAAAAAATTCGTAACTTTTTTATTTTTCGTTTGCGCCAGTCGAGCATGGTGTTGTTGTGCTCAGCTCGTCGAGTAGGTTCAGAAAATATATAGGTTATATTAAAAAAAATATTTTTGAATTTTTAAAAAAAATTTTTTTTTTTCGTTTGCGCCAGTCGTGCATGGTGTCGTTGTACTCAGCTCGTCGAGTAGGTTCAGAAAATATATAGGTTATATTAAAAAAAATATTTCGCTAAAGTAAATTCTTACCGAGAACAAAATTGAGTTAAGCCTTGGTACAAATGAGGCAGTGTTGTGTGCATATTAACAATATTAATCCATATTTTCAAACTAATAAATACTTTTGTGATTGAACAAATAACACGATTCCTTTAAGACTTACTGACAATCCAATCTGTTCCCTTCAATAATATTTCCTTGGTCTTATACCAGTCGCCGCGGTGCAGTGCTCCTTTTAATCGCCAATCGTGTCGACCGTATAAATTCGTGAAGACTCTATCGCTGTCTGCCAAAGGCCCAAACTTAGTCTTTGTTTGCTGAAACCGGACTGACCCATTGTTGACACTGGCCAGAGGGCCGACAAATCCTGAAAATTAAGTCAAAATATTATGTAAGATTTCACTGCGCATTAGACACGAGACCGACAGAGATACATTTAACTGAATTATAAAAATGAGTTAGGACAACATTCCAACTATCAAAATATTTCTTACCTAAATGATTCTTGGAGCCCTGAATTACTCTCGCCAGCGTACCAGCCATTTTCCAGTTTTTTGGAGACCTTATTCAGTCACAATTCATTAAATGTCAAAAGAACTGACACCTGACAAAATCCACAATAATAACATGTCACCATTATCACAGGTTATTATTGAAAACTTGTTACCTACTAGTAAGTAGATAACAAATTGTTTTTCATTTATCTTCTATTAAAAAGATTAATAAATATAATTAATATCTAACTTACCTTAACGAGTCCCTTCTTATGAAACTTAATTTACCCCAACAATAGCGTTATATTCAATTCATTTAACGATGATATAATCCTCTGTACAGTACTCTGTGATCCACATTTTAGCGTAACTGTAGTCATTATTTCAAAAACAAAGAAGTTGTAGAATGTATCATGGAATCATGGAAACTATTATTTAACCATTATAGATAGTATATACATATGTAACTATTCATTGTATTAAAAGCTTTTGTGTCAAGAACAGCAAAAAGAAAAAAAAGTGATTTTATTAATTATATCCGCTCTCCATTTGAAATTAATGTAAATCTGTTATATTAAAAATATTTACTAAGTAACACTACATACAGTGCAAAATGGTTCTATTCCTCGTTTTAGTAACTACTTCCCTGGGATACTTTTTTTTGCTTTTGAAATTATATTTCTACGTATGATTGTAAAAGATTTTGCGACATAGGAATTAGGAATTATTCTATAGTATTCCTCCTCCTTTACTGCATTATGAAATAATTCTTATGTCGAAATAGCGGAAATAATTCTTATCCTATTATGTTTTAACAATTGATTGAATTTGTATGGTATTTAGTTATATCTTTACAACAATGTACATTCTTATGAAGTAAATGAAGATAATGTTTTGAATATGAATCATCTCAATCATGTCTCTTGCTTGTTGCTATAAATGACTGACATTTGACACTTGACAGATCATTATTTGATGGAAAACAAAAAATAACAAATGACATGTTTATAAGAAATTATATAAATTGAAAAGTTAAAATATAATTATTGCCAGGTTAATAGATAAGTAATTATCAAGTGTTTTATTCATGTAACGTTTATAAAATAGGTTTTGTTATCTCAGTGAATATTTTAACAAGAATCAAATTTACAATATATAGTTTTAAACTTAAGTTTTTATTTATAATTTAGAAACCATTATTTTAAAGTAACCTTTGATCTGAAAAATAAAAAATGGCGGCTGTAATTCCTTCTATTTCCAAATTATCTACCAGAATTATTAGAATACTAGGTTGTAACCCTGGGCCTATGACTTTGCAAGGTACAAATACTTATTTAATTGGGACTGGACAAAAGTATGTATAATACATAATATATTTATTTTTACTGTTTATTATTATTTTTATCAGGATTTCATTGTTTTATTGCATATAAACTTATCAAATCTATCTTATAACTGTCTTTTCATTATTATTATCTTTACAGTCGCATACTTCTTGACACGGGTGATAAAGATGTTCTTGATTACCAAAAACATTTATCAGACATAGTAAGCTCTGAACAAGTGAATATAGAGCATATAGTACTGACACACTGGCACCATGATCATATCGGTGGTGTGGAAAATTTGTATGGAACCATTGCAAGTATGTAGAAAACTATGGTCTTCTGAGACTTGAAATGTTACTTGTCGAAAACTTGGAACAATCACTGCGCATGCTATATAAGTGTTGATTATAATCAGTCCAAGATAATTTTATATAAAATAATTGTTACAATGGTTCTAGATTTAATACAAGTTGTTTTCTGATTTGTCATATTGGTTATAAGTAGTGTTTATTTACAAGTTTATAACATTCCAGAAGCACCGAAAATATGGAAGCACAGATGTGATTCCAAGGATAGACTAGATGATGATTTACCAAGCAGAATTCCCTTGAATTGGCTTTCCGATGGCCAAGAAATTAAAGTTGAAGGTGCTACAGTTAGGATTTACCACACACCGGGTCACACCACTGATCACGTAGTACTTACTTTACTAGAAGAGAATGTGATTTTTAGTGGAGATTGCATCCTCGGTGAGGGCACTGCTGTCTTTGAAGACTTATATACTTATATGAAAAGTTTGCAGATAATTTTGGATCTTAAACCGAAAATCATTTATCCCGGACATGGCAACATTGTAGATGTAAGACTAGTATCTCATTTTATTTTTTCTTTTTAATTTTATGAAATTAAATTAAATGTGTATCTTTTTTAGGATCCCGTAGAAAAAATTCAGTATTACATAAAACATAGAAACCAAAGGGAGGAACAAATTCTTGAAACATTAAGAAGCAACTCAAGCAAAAAATTTAATGAAATGAATTTGGTGAAATTGATATACACGGACACTCCGGAGCACCTGTGGCCGGCCGCCGCCTACAATGTCAATCACCATTTAACAAAACTAGCCAAAGAGAATAAAATTAAATGTGTAAGCGAGGATGGTCAAGACAAATGGCAATATATTGTTCCGCAGAGCAACTTGTAAATTATGATTGCCTCTTATATGTTATTACTTTTGTTTTTGCTCCAAATATAATTTTAAAGACTGTTATATTGTGTGCAATCTTTACATTGTAAGTTTATTTGAGGATTGAAATAAAACAACAATTACATATCATCTGTGCTGTTATTTCACATACACATTGTGTATGACAGTTTATTTAAATAAGTAATTCTCGGGGCTGCTGTAAAATCTATACAGTTCATTGAAGAATAGTTTTGGCAGTTTCTCTCGTGGAAGATGTAAAAAGTTAAATAAGGTTCATAAAAATAAATATAAACTAAAAAATCTTATCACATTGATATGGAGGTTTTACACAATTATTTGAACAGAGCAATTGCTTCCAACATGTGACACTGAACTGTACGAGGGGACACCTAACATTTCAACTATACCAGTACACCATTGTATTTAGTATTTCTGCCATTTCGAAGCCTCCTCGTGGACGGCGACCGTCTTTTATTCGATTTTCTCTTACTTTATATTATGGTACTTAGTCATTATTAAAACAAAATTATTGTCTACGTGGACGTTTGTTCGAAGGGCCCGAGTCAAAGAACCTCTGGTGTTCAATAAAATCCAATAGAAATTCTTTTGTGACTGGATTACGGATGCTGTCCATTACAGCTGAAAAAAAATAATCTTAAATAGTGAATTAGAACAATTAGTTAATATCCGTCGTATGTTGCAATGAACACTTTAAATCAAAATAACTCCATTCTTCATTCACTAATACTTTAATAAAGCTTTTTACAATCCGTCACGACGTATAGGAGAGAATGAGATGGAAGACATTGCCCATTACTGTCACCGCGCCGCGCCATCTATTCTTCAATCTTTAAACTAAAGTGAGGCATATATTGATACTTGTGTAAAACTGTTAGGTTAAGTTTTTAACACAATATAGCCAGCTTTATATAATGAGACAAATATTTTATACTAAAGTATTAAATAATAAACCTTACATGTATCCCATCACTCCCGATACTCTATATCCATCTCACTCGCTCGTAGGCTACCTTTTAGATGTTTCACTTCTGCTGTGTGTGTATTTTACACACACACACACACATTTTTTATAAGTTATCATTATCAGTAGTGTAAGGTGACCAACCTTCTGCCGTCTGGAAGCTATTGGGGAATGACTTGTCGGTTCGCTCCCTCATGAACACCCACTTCCCGTTAACGTACTTGCATTCTATTATCTTATTGTGCATGTCCTTGATGGCTCTGGAGTAACTCATCTCCCCGTAGGCGCACTGCAGCCCGCCCACGTACAGGTATCCCGTAGTTTTTGGAATCATCCTGCAATTACAACGATGACATCAATACACGGTACTTATGTAAACAAAAACTAACCTAACTGGTGATTTAGTATGGACATCGTCTCACCCACGTTTGTTCTCCTTGGATAGAATGAGTTTGAAGTCGATGCTGTTCAGCTCGCTCGGCTTCCACTTCAGTATGTCGGGGCAAGTGCCACCCGTGTAGGGCTGCGGGGACGACGCTTACTAATTTATTATTATTATATTTATACATATCAATTAAATCGAAGTGTCTGTTTGTTTACAATATACAAGCTTTTTACTAACACCGTGTTTACATTAAAAAAAAAAATGTTTGTTCGTTTCGGTTAATTTATAAAACGGCTGGACCGATTTTAATAACTTTTACTGGCTTATATATGTCGGATAGTTTATGTTATGGGTGATAACTTAGATTACTTAAAAAAAACATATCCCAACATATTACGAATTTGACCGCGAAATAAGATTTATATGCAACTGCATTTCGTCACTGATCTCCCTCCCTCCGATGGTAGGAGCCGCCATCTTGGATGCCCTCTGTATTCTACCACCTCAGAAGTATGACATTACCTCTTTCGCGGGTTGGAATATCAGTCCGTCGGGTTCGTGGTGGAGTGTCTTCTCGAACTTCTCCTCGAGCAGCTGCCTCGCCATTGCCACGTCCCAGAAGCGTTTGATGATGACGCTGAAGGGCTCCATCTCCTTCTTTATCATGCCGTCCGTTATCGCGCGATATCTGAGACCAATGATGCCATGGATTCGTTCATATTTATTTGGGTGTATATTAATACAAAAGCAATGGGAGTATAAATTATCCTATTCAATTAATTTTGATTAACGAATCAATAAACTAATTGAATTCGACATTTTGTGCGGCGAACGTTCCATCTAAATCGATTATTACAGTTTTAGAGAAATATGAAATTAAAAATTTATTACACAAGCAGCATTTGAATCTTTGGGAAACGGTTCCGTCGGTATTCGCCATTTAATCAAATATAATATTATTTAGGTAAAGTCCCTTTGTTTTCTTTCAGAAATCCTAGCAATTGTTTATTAACTTTGAAATATAACATTCTTTGAAGTAAGAGAGAAATACTTACCTCGGGTTGATAATTTCCACGTCGATACACTGCAGCCTCGTTGGATAGAAGGGATCCTTCCCGAGATTGATATTCTCGAACCTTATTATGTCGTAGACCAAATATCTCGGTTTGTCCACTCCGTTCACTTTGTCTATCACCATTTCCTTAAACCACATCACAATGAATCAACGAATGTATCGTCTCAAATTCTTCCATTCGTCAAACTTTTGAGATAAAAAGCTCTCGGAAGTTTCAATTTTATGTCCAATAAGGCATTATTATATATTGTTGAATGTGATGTTTCAATTTTAAATTTCGCACCTACTTCAGTTCAGTTGCGCGCTCCTACATATAGCTGTCACTGTCACTCTCTATTGAGTGACGTTTAGCGACCGTGTATTGCTTTGTGTACTTTCTAATTCAATTTTTTATAATAAAAGTTGGCAAAACCCGAGCTACGTAGTTAATTCAACATTTATTTTTAATATAATACATGTAATACGTGTAATGAACTAAACTATTTATCCATTACTATCTTGTATAGAATTACAAGCATTTAATGGATTTCATATTTATGAATGAATCTAAAATTACTATATTAGTTTGTTTGACGCCATAAGATCTAGAAATTATCATATTCTCTTCCCCCGGTGGCTTCTCCCGCTACACACTTAATGACATGTTCAAGTAGTTAGATGTAACAACTCACCCCGTCCAGCAGAGTGTTCACAAGATGTCTACCCAACTTATTATGAGGGAAATATAAATTGTCTATTTTGAAGACGCAATTGTCTCTGTCTATCATGTACACTTCGTCCTTGTCTTCGATCAACATCATGTACCTGTAGTAAGAAAAGTAAATACAAAGACGTCACAGTACAGCTATTTAATAGTGTTAAATACCTCACACCGTCGGCTTTCCAAGACACTCGGTAGGGTTTCTTCCTGAGGAGTGAGACATTTTTCCTGTCCATGGACACTGGCTGTGCTCCCGGGAAGGTGTTCGATTCCCACTTGCAGAACTCCCTAACCTTGTCGCGTATTTCACACACCCTTGGCCTCTCGTTGAACAGAGTCACCTTGTCGCTGGCTATCATGAACTGCTTGTTCATAAACCGCTTCTCTTTCTTGTGTATGTGACTGAAATAATTATACAATACTAATGATTCTGAACAAAGCACTATCTAAAGTTATAAATTAATACAAGTTAGAACATATTACATTGATATCCGGGACGAGCAATCAAAGGGATATGCTTATCCCTGCATCGTGGGTACTGTGTTAAATTACTACTAGAGATTTTTTACAATTTTGTAGTTTAGAAAATGGCCCCCGTAAAATCATTAAATACAGAATTTATATCTTAGTTTAAATAGCAAGAAATCGTGTGTTAGTACAGAGTAAGAGACCACTTGTATAGTAATAACATGAAATGTACTTATTTACTAAACGTTGATGTGGTCTGTACCTGTTCTGTGCCGAATCACTCTGCGAGTAACTGGCTGTGTCTCTATCGTCGTCGTCGTAATCCAAATCTTCTTCTGCACAAAATAACAGTATTCAATGTAATATATTCATTTATTGAAAGTATCACAAATAATAACTACAATTGTTATATAATAACTTTTTGCTATCAACAATGCACCTGAAGTGAATCATCTGCACTTGTTATATTAAGGAACTCATCATTTGTATCTTTTACACGTTGAATCACTGTGTTTACCGGTGATCACTTGTGTGAAGACACTCTCCAACTTAACAAATGCACATAACTAGTGTAGGATATGCAACTTCATGTCATCATATTGAGGATCTCCTTTACTTATACTATACTTATGAAATCATTCATTACTTTTATAATTTCAATTATTTCTGCTTAGATTTTAAATTAAATGCTTTCTTTATTGAGTAGCAGTAATATGTGAGAACAAATGAAGTGCCGTGAACCAGAAAAAAAATCCTTTTTTTGACATAAAATTGAAGTAAGTATCGTAATACAAAATATATACCAAATATATATTTTGTTTGTCCATGCTAATATTAGAAACTGAAGATTTACTTTTTTAATCCTCTTTTAAGATACATTTCCTTGTACTTATTAGAAATGGTGTGTTTCATGTTGCTCAAAAGAGTTTTAATATGATATTATCCTATAACATTTCTCAACTAGTGAATCCAAATATTAGCAAATTTAAATAAACAGACAACAATTATTATAAAAATTCCATAAGAAAACTAACCGTCACACCAGTCTGGTCTCGGAGGTGCCTGGATTTGAAGATCATCATCAAATCTTTGAATCAATTCATCTATATAGTCCTGTTTGTAAATACCAGGAGGTCTGGAAGATAATTGGGTGATTATGGGTATTTGATTATAGATAATAAGAGTTAAAATACTATTTAATCAAAACTGAAGTGGAAATTGGTCCAAGGGACAATTACCTTTTTGTAGCAAATTCATAAAGTGCAGTCTCCAAGGCCACATCCTCCTCTATCACCATGTAACAAGCAAGGAGAAAACCAGTTCGATTGAACCCATGCGTGCAGTGCACTCCGATTAACTCATCAGGCTTCTCATTTATAAACTTAGTTACTACATCAATGAATTTACTAAAAAAATATTAATTTCGATATTAATCTCTTTTCAACAATCAAAAAAGCAATAAGTTTTTAAGTAAGATGACATACTCTGTTTGAGATTTAGAAGGGGTCTCCCCGTGACCACGACATGATAATTTAACATATTGGCAGTGTCTATCAGTTATTTCTGTTTTATCATAAAATCGACTCGTATTTGTCAGATCTATCCATAAACCTATTCTTTTCTGAAATGAATTAAAACAAAACGTCAAAATATTGCACCAAATATGTTCACAGATGTTTCATTGTAATGAATACTTATTAACGTACTTTAATGTTTTTTACGTAGTCAAAGACCGCCGATGGTGTGAAACGATAATGGTTAGGCACTTTAGGGTCAAACTTAGAACTTAAAGGTGTTTTAAAAGCAACGAATTGCCTAAAAATTGGTTGTTCACATATATTGGGACACTTGAGCCACCGATTGGGAAGCTGATCCGACATAATTTATATTATAAAAATGTAACTTATATTAGTATCGGGCGACCACTCACACTATTCTATTATTGTTTTTTTAAATTCTTATCATATTTTTATAAATTCTAGTTTGTAGAATATGACGTGAATAAACAAGATAAATAATTAATAGAGAATAGACGATTGATTGATCATTGAACATATGAAAATAGGGATGGCACAGATAAATATAATAGTACAACCACAGACTCTTAAAATTCGAGAAGACTTTTTGTATTTGTATTTAATAATTACAATTAATGAGGTGAATGGAATCCATTGTTGATTCTATGCTTTACTGCAAGTACGAAAGAGGAAAATTCCTATTTACTTTAAATTTTGGGGTCCCTTAGAAGGGCTGTGTCACAAGACTTAAAGAATAAAGGCCAAGATCATAATAATCTCCTGCTAAGAGCTACTAAAATACTTTGGTGTTCGCCAATGTAATAACTAGGGGCGCCAACAAACCCTCAATTTCGAATCGCTGCGCTCACGAAATCTTGGGTGCCGTTTGCATATTGAGCGAAGCGAGCCCAGTGTATTGACTCATCGTTTCCCATTTACTTCAATGGGATATCAGTTATTGGACATGATATTAAAAAAAAATTTTTTTTTTTTGAGGACATTTTTCCAATTTTTTTTTTATAAGAACCATCACCTAATGTGTGTCTTTTTGTTTGCAAAGTTTCATAATTTTCCGTCAAGTAGTTTTTGAGCCAATTCGTGACAAAGAATGCAAAAAGTCTCCAGTAAAACGCTCCGCTCACTTCGTTCGCTTCGCTCAACAATTAAAGAAGTTAGGAAATCCAAATTCCACAACACGAGAGTTGTTAGGTGTCAACTGAGTGCTCGTTCGTCTTTTAGGCTTGCTCGCCAGTATTTCTTACAAAGTAGAAGATAAACTATTAGTGCCCGATTGAATTAGATTGTATCACAGACTACTATAAAAGCATTCCTCACTTATGGGCTATAAAAATGTTTAAACAAATATTTTTGAAGTTTATACAATAAATTCGTTTTTGGCAGCGATTTAATCTAACGTAACTCTCCTTCTTTTGATTCAAATTATAAACGATCTATGATTACGTAAATCTATGATCTATAATTACGAAAAATAGACAAATCCTTACTTTGTTTTATTTCATTATAATTATGTCTGAAATCAGTATTTGCGTTTCCAGTTGAAAGTGAGATAATTTTCCGGAGTCGAATTTGGATAATAATATCCAAAACTCTTTGTCCAAAAAAGTTATTATTTATAAGCGTTATGAAATAATCATGTGACATAGAAAAATAAATCTACGTAGTAAACATTTTTGTGTAATGATTTATCATGACTTTAAAACCTGATGAATTGATTAATAGACTTCAATTGGTTTTCATGCACATGTTGCCTTCTTGCAAAAGCTTTGTTGCTGTAAGTTTTCATCAAAATATAATGAAATGGGCGCGCTGTGGAAACGTAATAAATTGGGTACCTATCTTATCTATTTCACAATGTTATTTAGTGCTCTTTCAATGACCTCTTACCAAAAATTATTAATATTATCCAAATTAGTTAAAAATTCAAATTATTTAAAATATCTGCAATTAATATATTTACAGGAAAAAAAACTTAGCTTAGGATAAGTTTTTCGTATCAATGTAATAAAAAGTTGTAAACCGTAATTTATTTGAGTAACTAATTTATTTATAAAATATACATTTTTGTTATTTTTTACCACATTTTGGAGTAAATCTTGATAGCACTTGACTATATGCAAAGTTAAAAAAAAATAAAACAATTATCTAAAATAGAGTTTTAATGTACCTTATGTTTGGAATACATACATACATACATCGGAAGCAACATTGTTGTATATAATGCTGTTTAACATGACGTGACTATGAGTCACAAAGAATAGTTCCCGGTACATTCTTAAACTTGTACGTTATATTCAATACATTTTAATCTTAAACTAGCTTGCTCTAGCTTTAGACTTGGGTGCGTCCTCGTGATGATCCTGCCTCCTCTTCCTGAACTGTGGTCTACCGCCCTTCTTTTGCTTCTTCATGTTCTGCCTTCGTTTCGCCATTTCTTCGATGGTCTTATCTAAATAGTTCTTTTCTTCCTCTCCTTCTAAAACACGGAAGACGACTTCAGATTCTCCGATCTTAATTTTTCCATCTGGTATCTTATCGGCTACTTTTTTTGCATCTCCCTCGTTGACCAGACGCACCCATCCCTCCGTGTCGCCCACCTTGAAGCTGATAAACGCCACTTCTCCACCTGACACATACATTTATCATGTCATTTAGATAACAGATAAGATATATATATATATATATATATGTAGATTGTTGAATTTGTATATTATTATGAAATATCTCATTGTTATTGTACACCAGAGAACTAACATGCAACTTTGAGGTGTCTCCGTGAGGATTATTACAAAAGAAGTATATTATGTATGTATAATATACTGAATTGTTGCCAGGACAGAAAAGCATTAAACAACAAAACCTTCTGAGAGGGACTTAAAGATTCAATATTAATCAAAAGAAAGTTTGAGGAAGGCGTGTTTGGCCTGTTGATGTACTGTAATGTACTAAATGGTCTGTATGTGGCAACAAAGTACCAAAAAGGTTAAAACACACTGCGGTACTGTACTGTGTGATCTACTTGTCCTTTAACAAATTGTAAATAAATAGTTTGTTTTATGTTTCTATTGCAATATTAAAGATGCAAAGTGTTTATTGCCTCTGTATCATTATTATATTAAGTACATATAAAAAAGCCACATTTATAAATAAAAATGATATAATGATATTGAGTATAGGACCCACCTAGTGGTGTGAGAGCTTCTTTAACATCTTCTCTTGACATCTTGTCGTGTCCTTCACTGAAGTGTAGGACTGTCCCCGTCGGCAATTTGAAATCTCCTTTCTCTTTGTTCTGAAATGATACACAAAGATTAAATATTATATTATGATAATATAGATTTACTATTGGTTATAAAATATAAATCTCAAATAAAATGAAGCATCAATTGAGGGTCTATGAAAAAATTTAGTCCTAAGTTGGATAGGTTAACTAGTTGGGACTTGTCTAAATACTTTAATTTATATATATATATATATATATATATATATATATATATATATGGACCTATCTTCTAGTTATACACCTGCATTGTCATGACATATTTTCTATAAATTTCTCATAAGTCATTTATATTACATACTTCGGCATCACCATCCTTATTTGGCTTATTTTTATTTTTCTTATTAGCAGATAAATTGGCATATTCCTCTCTCTTTTGTTGTAAATATGCATCTTGCCACAAAATCAGTAACTCAGTTTCATTATATTTGTGTTCCTTTGCGTCCATAAACTTCTCAGCCTATAAAAAAAAGATTTTATTAAAGATAAACTGTACAATTTTCAAATCATCAAAATAATTATCTGCTTCATATCACATTCCCATGGTTTGAGGGTTTCATCACCTGTTCTTTGGTTTTAAAGGTTGCAAAAACTGAACCCTTAAAAATCCTTTCTTTTGTCTTTCTATCTTGATACTTCCTCATGATAATATTTTCTACCTCTTCAAATTGTTTAAAATACTTCAAAATTTCATCCAGAGATATGTCTTTAGGGAATCCCTTGGCATAAATTGTCCGAGCGACTAGTTCCTTGCGCCTTTCTTCATTCATCTCGGGAATTGGCAACTCAGGGTTCCTTCTTACTTTTTGACTATCATCGGACACCTGAAAAATCAATTTAAATAATTATATTTTTATAAGGTTGTGAGAGTTAATGTATCAAATATTTACAAAGGTGTGAAGATTAATTTTTTTTTTTTAATCACACGGCCAGGGATATTATAATTTTCCCAATACACACACGTGACTAGTGACTGACTTATCTTGTATCCAATTATTGGGAATGTATTGTTTTGTCATTTTATTACATATTGCTGTCACTACTCAGCATAGGTATTCATTGAAGAAATGTACTTCATAGGTAAGACATTAATTTAGAATAAAACAAGATTAAATGCAAATAGTTAAAAGCAATTGCATTTCACATTCTATAAAGAATATTGTAAAACTTGTCATTGCCATGGAGTGTTTAATAAGTATAACCAAACAAACCTCTAGCAGTCCCGACGTGGACTTGGTGATAGCTTTGGCGATGACGCCGATGTCCACAGATAATTTAGCAAGGCGGTTAAATCGAGTAAGCACTTCTAAAGGAATCCATCCATCATCTAGCTTGACTTGTTCTCTGAGAAACTTGTCTCGTGGTAAATTCAGGTCACCTATGGATATTGAACAAGCAATTTAGATCTATAGATAGAAAATTTTAATTAAAAGAGTTATTTGGCAAACACTATTAGCCTTTCACACAAGTTTTCAATTTAATCAATGTTGTTGTTTATGCCAATTATCAAATTTACACTTCCAAAAATTTATAAGATCTGTTACAAAAATTCCTTCTAGATAATAATGCTATTTCAATAAAATTTTAAACATTTATAAGTTGTTAATCCATATTATGTACACAATTTTACCAAGACTATAATTTACATACCGAAATAATACTCGACTTGGCGGATAATGGCACTATCCAATTCTGTTTCTTCTTCTGAATTGTTTTCTTTCTCCTTGTTCTCCTGATTTTCAGCTGCGACTTCTTTTTCTTCAGTCATATTGGATATTAAGGCTTTCAAAAATAAATAAGATTTTTCAATGATCTGCTTTCAGTCTTTAAATTAAATGTAACAATATATATCGTTGCTTAATAGCACAGTTAAGTCTGATTTTAACTTTTACTACAAACACGTGTTTGGAATAAAAAGCCACATGTAATTTACTCTACTAATCAGAAATACCGGCAGTCAAATAATAAGAATTGAATTGAAGTGAGATACAAGACGTTTCGAAATACAACTATAGAGTATGGAACAGAGTATAAAGTATAGACTATATTACACTTATGTTCTTCTTCCTCTTTTATTACTATCTCAATCTCGAGGTTATGAATTCTGCGTGCGGCAAGTCAGTCATGAGTGATGGAGCATCTCATGGTTATGGGTTACCGTGGACCAAAATATGGTACTCTGTGTGTAAGTAACCACAGAGTATCATATTTTGCTCGTCACAGAGTTGAGTGTGAATCGTCTTTCTTGGATATATCGAATATAAAATATAAAATCAAAACTATATAATTCTTAAAATTGTATTTTACAAAATGTAAATTCCATCTCCAATTCAACTGTTATATTATTATATTTAGATAAATTAATATAGTGTATTGTGCCTATTAGTTATTTTAAAAAAAGCCTTTGTATATTGAATATAGGTAATTTTTATACCAATTGATAAGGAAAAGAAATTTAAATTATGTATAAATTTATTTTAATAATTAATTGAATGTTATATGCATTTTTAATCACTTATTAAAATAGACTTTTGTCTTATAATTATAATAATGACAATGTTAATTTATAGGCTTTTCATTTTATCTTACATACTATTCTTTTTTATTTTATCTTATATACAACGTGCACTACGCCCGTATTATGTAATTATGTTTAATACACGTTGTATGTACAGTACTGGCTCTAGATCGCGTTTAAGCCAACCATGGAAGATGTATCTGAGACTTTAATGAGTGAGCCTAAAGACAGTGTTTACTCTCAAGTCTTACGAAGGTCAGTTGTTAATTCTAACAGCAATGTTAACACAATAACATTAACTTTAATATTATAATTAGACCTGAATCGTACTACGCCTACTTTACCATCCATACCACCTGGATGCGTGGCGATCCTCCACTGTGCGGTTTCAAGGACTTTTTTCCCACGTTCCACTCGAATGTGGAATGAACTTCCTTCGGCGGTATTTTCAGATCGATACGAAATGGGTACCTTCAAAAAATGCATATATTCCTATTTCCAAGGCCGGCAACGCTCTTGTGAATCCTCGGATGTTGCAAGAGTTCATGGGCGGCGGTGACCACATATCAACAGTGACCCGCAAGCTCGTTTGCCCTCCTCTAACATAAAAAAAAGAAAAAAAACGCTCGCACAGAAGTCAATCCATTGCTACTGTGTTTTACATAGATGAGTATTAAGTCCAGGCGTCCAACACTAACACCGAGTATCATACCGGTCCAACAAGACATACTAACCCAGAACTGCCTAGGGCAAACGAGGCCTTTGAATGTGGATTTCTGTAAAATTAAGGGATTGCACACCAACTTCAACGAATCCCACTGCCATCTTGAAACGGCACAACCAGCCTTGATATTTTTAACAGAGACGCACATCGACATATAGGAATTTTGCGTTACCTTGTTTTTTCTAACGCACTTTTAACGGAGAGTGTTTCGTAGAGCTATTCGATCTGATACCTGTCGCTTATCGCAGCCTTTTAAAAAATCAAGCATATAATAGAATTGGGCAAAACTCAATTTACTTCTGGCTATAAAAATTCCGTTAATGTTGTAACAAGCACAAGCTTTTAAAAGTTTATCCTTCAATCATTCTCGTACCATGCACCTGTTTTAATAGTAAGTTGAAAGAGATTAAGACTTACATACTCCACTTTGACATTTTCTTATTTGTATAGGAAAGTAGTAAAGAAACATGATCTTTCAAAAAGAGTAACGGTGACAACGACCGGCAACGCTCTTACGCAACATTTGATAATGCAAAAGACTCTTAATTAAAGACGAAGAACTCTTAAAGAAGAATTTCTTTCGAATGAACTCTTAAAGAAGAATCACTTTTAAGAAGAACTCTTAAAGAAGAATCACTGTCCAATGGATAATTGATGCTCGTGTGCACTCCTTGCGAATTTGTCACACGAAGTATCCATAGGTGGCAGTACCTCATTGTAATCAGTTGAAATCAGCTCATATGGGCTGACTCAACCATCCATCCTACAGACAGGGCCATCCTATCAAAGAAGGTGAATGAGATGGGATGGGAAGGGATGGGTTAGGCTGGTTGAGATGGGATGGGATGAAAGAATGGGAGACCAATAAGACCTTCCTTCATGTTTCTCCTTTTTTGAGACTGGTAACACATTTGCTTCCTAATATCTAAATGTCCACCCGCCAGTTCTTCAGATGGATTGTCGGCTTATTTTTCACTTTCATGACCCAACTATCTTTATAACGATTATTAATCCTTTAAGCGGTCACTGACAATATGCCATATTCTTCCATCATCTTTAATCATATTTTAAGTATATAGCAAAAGAGATAGAGACACTTTCTTTGCCATATATTCTATATCTTCTTTTAACCAAGACAGCTTCTGTTGGATGAATAGGTCGAACGACAGCAGCCCTGCAATGACTTCGAAACCAATAGCTGATACGTTGGCTGGTTTTTAAGGACGTTTGTTATTTTATTAGCACTGTAGGTGGGCGGTATACATTATGTCCATTTGTCAGTCACGATTGAACGAACATTTTACCTAATATAAATTTTGCAAATTAAGATGGAAGTTATTTAGAAATGTTTATATTGAATTAGTATACATTAAAAAAAAACGTTTTAAATTACACGCACGCAGATGAATATTAAATTAAAGAGATATATATATATATATATATATGAATTTTTAGTAAATTAAAATAGAGAAGAACTAGAATCCAGTTATTAAAAAAAAAAAAGTATCTTTTTTTATAATTTTATAAACATAATCCCATTTATTCAATACAATTTTAAATCTTCTGATATTATTTTTAGAAATTTTAAATGAGTTCTTTAGTACAAATTTTAAGACAAGTTTTGTCTATTTATTTTATTTCGAGTATTATATTTATCCAAATCTATATTCTACAGATTGACTGTTAAGTCTTAATTTAAGATAACTACCGATAATATTATCAAGATCTTAAAACAAATTGAGTCAAATATCAAGACGAAATGGGTGTCAGAGGATTGACTACTTATATAAATTATAATGATAAGGTGTTTATGGAAAAATATTATTTACATGACTCTAAACTAGTTATTGATGGTCACAGTCTGTGTGCTCAACTGTATCGGTCAATGAATAGTTTTTCAGCTTTTGGAGGAGATTATGATAAATTTGCATCATATATAAAATCGTTTTTTAAAAACATTCGCAAATGTAACATAACACCATATATTATTTTTGATGGGTGCCACGAGCGCCGGAAACTCAAGACAGTATTCAGCCGTCTGCGATCAAAATTAAAGGGAACGGCTAGATTGGATCCAGTGACCCAGGAAAGTTTGCTTATTTTCCCATTTCTACATCGAGAAGTTTTCACTCAGGTTCTTAACAACTTGCTTTTACCTTATACTGTGTGTGAGTTTGAAGCTGACGATGAAATAGCATCCTTGGCTAGATATTTAAATTGTCCAGTACTGAGTTATGACTCAGATTTTTTTATTTATAATGTTATGTACATTCCTTTTAATACACTGGAGTCAAAGGCGAAGCCTATAGAAGTAGACGACAATAGATATTATGCAATGGAATGCAAACTGTTCAGAGTAGAATATTTGTGTAAGCATTTTGGAGATTTAAAGGTGGAGTTATTACCTTTATTAGCAACATTACTTGGAAATGATTATGTAAAGAAAAAAGTCTTTAATAAATTCTTTTCTCAGCTAACATTAAAGAAAAGTAAGAAAAAAAAGAACATTCAACAAAAAAATATCCATGCATTATTTGCATGGTTGCAAAATGAGACATTGGAGTCGGCTATTGCAAAAGTTTTAGGTAGACTTAAAAAACATCAAAAAGATAAAGTTTTTAGAATTCTTCAGAAAAGTGTTAACGGTTATAATAATAATCATTGCAAATCATTGCAATATTTCAATATTTCTGATTCTGTTACTGAAGAAATTTGCCAGCTTCAGATGCCTGTTACGGAAGAGGAAGGCTGTGTTTCCAATTCAGATAATGAATCAGATAATGAAGAGAGTGATACAAGTGAATCGGAAGGTTCTTCCAATGAAGAAAGTGCAAAAGAATATGTGGAACCCGAGGATACAACTTGCGAAAGTAATCCCAATAAGATCTTACCTGAATGGTTTACTGAAAAAATTCACAAAAATCAAATTCCTAAACTTTTTTTAAATTTGTATCCGCACCATCTACACATTTGTAATCCACAAGCTGAGGATTTCGCCGAGCAGGACTCGTTCTTCTGTGTTTTACCGATTCTGAGATATGTCTTTGATATGTTAACAGACTTTTCCCATGAAAGTTGTATATATGTTGGTAGAGAACTAAGTAATTATAAGAGATTTATCATAGATATGGAATATTGTACACCGAGACTTCTTGAAATACCTTTTTGTGAACTAACCAATGAGCAATTAAGAGACTGTTTCTATCATTTGATAAATATTAAGCTGTCAAATCTAGATTTCTCTGATATTCACTTATTACCGTCAAATTTGCAACTGTTCATGATAGCACTTCTTTGGTGGATACGCTATTGTAACGTACCTGCAGCCCACGTGCACAGTTTGATTACATCGTACATAACAATGGGAGTAATAGACGACAGAACGGGGACAAGCCGTGGAGCCTATCATTTTAATAATAAGCATGCTAAAAAACTTGAGGAGATAAAAAGTAAACCATCAGATAACAAAATGAATGAAGAGTTATTCCTTAACAATAATAAAGTAAATTATGAAGATTGCTTGATCGCTGCCAGTGTGCTTCTGAAGCACTTTGAGATTGATGAAAGTATAAGGAAGAAGCCCAAAAGTTATGATATCAAGAAGATTCATTCAATGGCCCAATTTCAAAGTGCTTTGTATAGTATAAATAGCTTAAACACGTTATGTGGCTCCCCCTTTGAATGCACGGCATATTCAAAATGTTACAATGGAACTTACATATATAATATTGCATTAAAATTAGAAAATCAACAGGACCCAATGAAATTCATGGAGCAGTACCTGAAGGGTGCCACTACGGTTATTCAATTGTATAAAAGTATATTCTTTGTGTTAAATACACTGATGGGAAAAATGAAGTTGTCGACTGTCCCTTGGGCGGCTAAGAAGAGACACTCGAGGAGAAGGAAAGAGAGAGAGGATGGTGATATTTCTTTTATTGTGAAGGGATTTGAATCTGAAGTTAAAATATAAAATCATTATTTTTGTATGTTTCTCTTTTACCTTCTATTATAAATAATAAAATATCTGACCCACTATATACTTACATATATTTTTGACTTTTGCTCACTCATTGCTCTGAATCATCAAACTTAATTCAGGCTGTGACTCAATACATGATTTAAGTATTTTACAGAATTTACTGAAATGAATTTCTCAATGAAACGCAACTTGAATTAGACTTCATACTTGATATATATTTTTTTCATTTGTGGGGCATGGAATGTAGGGGCAATGACTGAAATTGAATTTGGAAAATACACGTATCCGCTTTGGTTGGGGTCAGCGACAATTGGGATATCAATACCGAGGTTGATTATTTAATATAAAAAGAAAAAATATAAGTAATTAGGGATGTCAAAAATAACATTTTTTTTTAAAGTATTTCCAGGGACTCGTCGAAAAGATTAGGATTTTTCTCTTAGAAACAACCTTTGTTCTCATAATTATAACAAAGATAAACCTCATTAAAAGAATCAAGTGGCACAGGGTCTCAAAAATACATATAATAATTGTTATTAACTTATCCTTTAGATGAATAGTATGGATGGGGATCCGTGCTGATGCCACCTGGAACGGGCTGAGGACAGAATACGATTTCGAAATACAAAACAAATAATATTGTAGGTAAATTCTTACAAGTTATAGTAACGTATTCTCTACTCAACAAAATAAATAATTTTAATTCTAGTTACAATATTAAATAATTATAATGCAAATTCACAGAGACAAAAACTAACCACTAAACACAAATGGTTCGTGCCATAATCACCATAATAGGAAAATATTACATATTTTTTACTAGAATAAATAAGTGGTTCATAAGTCATATTCAGAATGATAATGGCGACTAGAAGTTCCTTATACAATGTGATAGTTATAATGTCTATAGCAAACTTACCTCAAATATTGGGATAATATAATGGACATCCACTTGTTTTAAAGTCGACTGGTCTTTGCAACAATAGGTACTTTATAATGAATATTCTATATGTTAATAATACAAATCAAAAGTGCGACTTACCAGGTGTCATGTATGTGACCAGGTAAAGGGAGGCAGACCGAGTCTCCGGCCGGAGCTGATATTAATAAAGATACCAATGCGACGATCTATTATCACCGTTAGATCCATTTATTAATATATAATAATGTTAAATGATTTACGTAAATTGGTTTTCTGCTTTGGATTTAAAAAGTTTTAGAATGTATAGTCAAAGAAGGGCGCTGCCAAAAGATGATTATTAATAAGGGGCATATATGGAAAAATAATTAACATGTATTTTATATTTATTTATTTAGCTTCACGCCATATCCCTGGCGAGGTAGCCAGAGACGACGGAGCGCCAAACGCTACGGTCCCTGCATACCTCTTGTATTGTATTGTTTTTCTGTTAAGAGTAATTTGTGTAGAAACGTAACAAAATTGCAATTGTAATTTTTTTTATTAATTAATACAAATAGAACTTATTAAATTGGTGTTATCTCTTTCTGTTTATTTCTTCTTATGGACGTGGTTATAGAATTTGGAATTTTATTTAACGAATTCTTGTGCGTGAACTCTTCCAATTTGAAATTACAGTAGATCTTGTGCGTGGTAGAAGTGCATTGGAAAAATTTAAAGATTTTTGTCAACAGTTTTTCTTTAAGAGACATCAATGAATTTCCATTCAAAATGGTTTTTAGAATGCTCTAATTCAAAATAAATATAAACTGATAGGAAAATCTACGTTTGATAATAAATTGAAACCCATAGAATTATAGAGAAGAATAGAGGAAGAAGATAAGATTTATAGAAGATACAAGGTCTCGAATATAAGTGGTCGACGGGCTCGGCAGAGATGTAGTACAAATCTTAATTTCTAAATATATCATATTGATTATTGTGTGTAATAGAATTAGGTAGGTCCCGTGACTTGGTATTGGCACAGGCATGTTCGGAAACTGTGTTATAAGTAAAAGAGTAGCTTCAGAAGAGTTAAACATCCAAAATATAATTGAAGCTGTTATAATGAGCGTCATGATTCTTGGTACATTAGACCGGGGCTGATTACATTTAGATAGCTCCGAGTACCTACATTTGAAGTGCTGACTGTAATGTATCGTCAGGGTTATCATCGTTATCTGTCTGATAGCAGACATCGATTTCATTACTCACCTTAAACCTATTTTGTTTTTTGTAATTCAAACAAAGACACGTATCTTTTTGTACGTGTCGGTACTATTGTTTTGGTGAAATGAACGAAACTGTGAGTGATGGCAGTCCGTTTAGCGAAACTTCTAATCCGGGGTAAATATTTTTCTTAGAGGAATAAGATGACTGTTTTTTAATTAACAAATTTTGTTTACACTTGCATAGTTATAAATCATTAAAGTTAATTGTTTACCTAAAACATGATTTCAGAAATGTCACCGAAGATTCTAAACCAGTTGGGGGCGCAGACATGTTGCACTACGATATGTCTGGTGATAAATTTCTAGTAATTTTTAACCACTATAAATATCAGGATACCAGGTATTTCAAGTGAGTACACTTTACAGTTATTATATTTATGTACATATAGTTGAGGATACCGCTACCGCTTATTATAAGAATTCTTGTATGAAAAACTCTTAAAAGATATTTTAAAGAAATTATGTTTTGTAATATTTCTCAATAAATGTTATCGGACGTCAATACAATTAAGTATTCGCGAACTTTACGTGAAACTTTACTGAGAATATTCGATTAGGTATAGTCAATAATTATTCACGGACTGGTTACACGAAAATATAATATTAATTAAATAACACCTGCTTGCCGTATAAAATATCGATAAAGAATTTTAAAGCTATTGTTTGTGATCTAAAATAAAATACCCTCAGAGTTCTGTTACTTAGATATTTTATTTACAGATTTTATCTTATCTCCATATTATTATATGTATAAATTTGACAATATTGAACTTTATGATTATTTAAAACTGTTGGACAGTTATAAGGAGCCACCGTCCCGAAATGGTACAGACGAAGATGTTAAAAGATTAGAACAAGTGTTTGGCGACATAGGATACAAAGTCACTACCCACGAGGACCTGGAACACGGTGATATTCTAGATGCGGTGCTGGATTGTGAGCTACGAAAATTAGTTTGTTTGAATTACTTAATTGAGTATTCGATAAAATATCGGTTTGTTGTAGTTAGCAAGCGAGATCACAGAGAGACATCGTGCGTGTGTTTTGCGTTCCTGACTCACGGCGACAAGTGTGGTGATCTTTACGCCGCGGACAGACCCTATCAGTTCCGAGATTTGACGCTCATATTACAAAATGGTGATCGTGGTCTAGTCGGGAAGCCTAAGCTCTTCTTCGTTCAGGTGAGGAATAAAATATCTTAGGGTTTGAAACTACTTTTGAAAGACAGACATAGAGATATTTTTAAACGATCTATCCAATTATTTAAATGTTGTTAGTATTTTGTATCGTAGGCGTGTCGGGGAAAGATGGTGGATGAGGGACGCAGGCTGGAGATGGACGGCTGCGAAGCCTCCTTCGTGATCCCAACACACGCAGACTTGCTTGTTTTGTATTCAAGTGTCGAAGGTACCTACTAATAAAGTTTTAAACTAGGCAGCTACAATATTTATATTTAAGCTACTTACCTGATCGATTTATATAATGGAGTCGCTACAATTTATAAAATCTATACTTACTTTGGTCAGTGACTCTATCTACAAATGGAAATAAGATATAATAATATTCTAAAAATGTTCTTAGACGTGTAAGGTCATTATTTTAATATATTTGCAGATCACGTTTCATTTAGGGATAGCGAAGGTTCATTTATGATCCAGGAACTATGTAAAGTTATAGAGGAATATCACGAATCCTGGGATATTCTGCACATAATAACTCTATTGCACAGAAGAGTTGCATACAACAGGACAACATTTGCGCCGTCCAACCTGTCCATCCACGACAAGAAACAGATGCCTGAAACTCGTTATACTCTTACAAAGCTATTCAAATTTAAGATATGTATATAAGAGGAAGGGGGCTTCAATACAACCATCTCGGCCGTTCATCATAATTGTCTAATCAAACTGAAACAGTCGTACAATTGATTCTTTATTAATTTAAGATCCGTTTAATACAATGATACGAGAGATGTGCTCAGCTCGAACCCGGAGTGACCGAGTCAAGACTGCCACTAGCGGGACTTGGACAGTCCTTTTTGTTGATTACGGATCTAGAAACATAGGCATGGCGGCTTTGTTGGTTTTAAAGAACACTACGTTTGAATCTGTCGATAGCTGGGATTTTTTTTGTCCTGTGTGTAAAGGGAAGATGGTTAATTTGTTTATGCGACTACGAACACGTGCAGTGCGTCTTCGATGACTTTGGAGTTAACATTACCTCGTGTATGTACGAATTAAAGTTCTAATATTTGTTACGTTTTCTTATTGGTACAGTTAAAGAACAGCAACCGGACATACTAAATACCGGAATTTTCTTCTTTTAATTTAGTTAATCGTATACATACAAATATTGTATCCTGTATACAACATTTTTCAGTATAATTGGATGTATACGAAAGAATTAAAATATAAAACAATTATTTATTCTCTCGGTAAGTTAGTAAATAAATTTTTAATCTTCCAAATAAAGTATAAAGTTGTCTTCCATTTTTATTTGAAAAGTAGACGCTTATTGGTCATCAGGTAATATTTGATTTAGATTAAAAATATATACAGATTTAGGTTTTTTAAAGATGACGCTAGTTAGCGTGATGTAAGAAGTGGGCATTTTAAACTCTTTATTTTTATCAAATAGTTTGTATGAAATGGAAAAATGTAATGAGTGAAGTCTAAATGACAAAAAATATATTAGTTAATGTAAGTGACATTTACATGATATGCATAATTTCACCGGTACAATTTTTTTTCCTACTGGCAGCCCCGCCAGGTCAGAGGTTTATACATGATATGTTTGCAGAAACTGAATTTTATTTATTTGTATTTACCACCCTCATATGCTTTTCATTCTTTTGAAAAATAATAAAGGGAATGACTTTTAAAACTCCGGAATTTTTTATGGTCATTAAAAGCGATTTATAAAAAATATGTAGTGAAGATAAAAAAAAAACAAATTAATTAACTAAATATCTTTCTTTTAAAATTGTTTATAATAAAGTGATTAACAAATAACCAATGATTTTATTTTTTCTATACAAAATTGTTTGACGTTACACAACATTATATTTTTATTATTATAGAAAGAGACTTTTGTAGACAACTGGTTATCTTCTAATTCTTTTATAAAAGAATGGGAAAGCTATACTATGTTTAAATTGTGGAAGGAATGAGACAATTATATAATTGTTTTTTTTTTCGTTCCATCCTGTGTTTGTGTTTTACTGTGCAAAAAAATAAATAATATTATGATAGTTTTTTGGCTTCTTATCTTTCTGAAGTTTTATATTTCAGGATATTAATTGACCAAACTAGCATAAAATATACACTGTATTTCAAAATAATTTGATTGATTTTCTATCAAGTAGCAACACTAAATAGCTGTCAAATAACTACAATTACAATTTCAGTCCGAATTCCGAATTGACTGAAATGACATTTCTATTGAGCTCTCAACTCACATAAAGTTAATTTATAATTGCAACATTCAAGGAAGAAAGCGAGTTATTAGCCTGTTATTTATAATATTTTGTACTTAAAAATGACTCGGTTAAGGTTTTGTTTGTTGGCGGCAGTTTTATGCAGTATAACGGTATTCTGTAAGTAATAAATATTATAAATGTAGATAGTTCTTTGTCGCTTATCGCGTTTTTGTTCGCATTCGTGTCTTTTTAAACTACGCCATATGCGCAGTATGTACTACTAAAAGCGATTTATATTGTTCTTAGAGAATGAAAACTTCGCCTACCGTCAGGTGGACCCTATATGTTGTAATTTACCCTCTTTTGATATAGGTGAAGGTGGAATGACTACGGAGAAACCCATTATTATAACTGCGTCGCTAAGGTCTTCGGAGTCTAGCAGTTCTACGTCTGAACAATCAGCGGCGCCGACCGAGCAATCTTCTCCAGTGTCCATATCTGAGTCCACTCCTGCTCCAATTTCATTGTCAACTTCCTCTCAAGAGACTAAACCCACATCTGCAGCAACCACACCACCCTCTTCGCTAAGTCCCGCGCCAAGTCCCGCTCCAACACCTTCAACTCCAGCCCCATCTTCCTCAACAACTCTTGCACCATCTCCAACACCGGCTCCCGGTCCGCTGCCACCACCACAGCAAGGCACTTGGGCTTACACGGACAAAAGCAATGTAACCTGCATTCTTATTAAGTTTGCAGCTCAATTGAATGTCACATACCCAACCGCCAACTCATGTGAGTATTAAATTACACCTATGATTTTTTTACAATTAATTTGAATTCTATTACATACTTACATAATGATACCTAAATATCTAAATTGAATAATTTTGTACTTCTATGACTCATTACACCTCAAAATGTGAAGTAATTCTAAACCAATCAGTTGTAAATTTTGTGTAAACTTGTGCCGATATGGACTTTGAGCTTGTTTTTGTTGTTTGTTGATTATTAAACCTAATATGAGAGAGGTATCAGTCTTCAAACATTGAATTAGCAAACTCCTTGTTTGGAGCTTCTCACACAAGACCTACCATTGTTATTGTAAGTGCAGTTAATGTTTGGTTGGTTTGTGTATTGTTTATTGTACATAAACCTTAAGTACACGGTGATACGTAAACAATGCCTCTTCATATAAAAAAAACAAATCACTTAAAATTTGAACTGTCTCTGCTCATTCTGGTAGAAAATATAACATTTCTGTGCCGCTCCCGAGACCTGTAGTAACTTCAGGTGTGGTTCTAAACTTGCAAGTGTTCTTGTAAAAGAAGTACAATCAAATGTAAGTTTCTTAGTTTAGTGATTTAGGCTTTGTATGGATTGATGTATAATGCATCAATTAGTTAATCGGCCATCTTTTTAATTTATAATTTATAGACAATAATTGCCATTTAATAATTATTGACTATAGGTCTGTGTTGAATTTAGATTGAATAATTATTCAAAATTCATTATTAAATTATGAATTGTGTTGGTTGTGCAAGATGTCTTAAGCCTTATTGACAGTTACGTAACTATATGTTATTGCTTTTGCACTCAGTGACAGTCATAACATCGTTTACATCTTCCTAGTGTTTGTGTTTATATTTAAATGGCTGGGCCAATTTAGATGTTCTTGTTTGTGAGTGTGTACGACCCTGGAAAGTTTAGTCATTGAATCCTGTAGATTTCTTGACCTTATCGTTGGAACAGACCCACAATGAATCATTATATCCAACATAAGTGTTTCGTTCTGTCGTCTGCGACAGATGCACCTTGTTGCACATGGTGTCCGTTGATAAGTAATCAACGCCGCAGTGTATGACTTTGTATGAGCCAGTTTTCGCATAATTGTTGTTTGTTAACTTGACATGATAAGGTCCCATTCGTGGGGCGTCTCTCCTCACTGCACAATACATCACAGTTATGGAGATACAACTTTTTTATCTACTTATCCGTCCTCACTAATCGAATAAACTAATTTTATATAAATAAAATCTCCATATTTTTTTGCAATAATATATATAAAGTATCGTTAGGTTATTTCATTTGTTATTTAGAAAATAATTAATTTTATCAAAAGTTATTGTTAATAAAGTTAAAAATAATTGATTCCAGATATCATGAGTAAAAATTTTTAATTAATTGTAAAAACCTTTTATAAAGAATGTTTATAATATTTGTCGGGAATACCGACTGGTAGGTACCGGTACGTGCCGGTACGTGCCAGTGTAAGTACTGACGAATGAATTTGAAGATGACACAAATATAAACTTGGTCTTGTATCTCATCGTATGGTTCCAGTGTAAAGGAGGTGTATTATTTTCTTTGTTGTATAACTTGTATAGAATGATTGTCTAATTATACAACATAAAATCAGAATTAGTAATATTTATTAAATGCTCTGTTTCTGCGTTATTAAAATTAAAAGACACTGCACTAAACGTCACTCGGTGACATTGTGATTTTTAAAATGTTCGCAAACCGAGTGGATGGTGTTTGTTATTTTTAAAATATTACTGAATATCTGTTTGTCTGTCTGAATAGATGTTTGTTTTATTGTATTTATACAATAATATGGCGCCTAGTGATTTTAATTTTCGGACATGTTAGGTATTTACGTGTTTGGAAGTTTAAGTAGGTCAATATATTTTGTTGTTTAGTATGTAATGGATATCGTGCCAGAATATTATTGTATAATATTGATTTACAGTCTTTGGAGAAGTGCCAGGATGACCTGCAACCTTCGGATAGCAAAAGAGTACTTTCTGTACTGTGAGGGGGAGTAGGTTGTTTAAACACATACAATTAGGAACGTTTTTTGTTTATTTTATTTCGAAAATATCTTACGTATTAATATTAATTAGTACAAAGTATTAATGCGAAAATGTATATTTGTTAATCAGTCCCGCGGCCGGCGTACTCCCTACTACCTACCTACTGCGATTAAATTATCTAAATTATTATACATATAAAATGTAATATTGAAAACTAACAACCTTGTTATATTGCAGCGTGAGCAAAGTTAGTGAAATAAGTAGTCGATTGCGACACTCTCGGTAGGTGTCCTCGAGCGGGTGTCGATACTCAACACTATTTGTAAAAGAAACCAACTCATTTATCACAATAAATGTGGGTTTCACTTTTCTTTGGTCAAATTGTTTTTTTTTATCAAAAAAACTTTTAATACCCAAAGCAACTACAGTAACCTGTATAAAGACATTGTGAAGTTAGCTGAGCTCAGTTTAGCAATAGTAATACAGCGGTCACTTGGAGAGTCTTTGAACCTCAGATGTAGGTCGCCTTAATGAGAGAAGACGCTAAAGAATGCTACTTCACGTTTCATGAATTTAGATGTGAATTTCAGTTAATTGGAGGTTTATCAATCCAGCATCGGTAATAACGAACACTGCGGAGTTACGATTAAATATAATAACAATGTATTCAGATAAAATGTTATTGATGTTGAATTAATCTAAAATCCTAAATAAAATGAACCAATCGGGGACGTGCAAGTACGTACAGCTACACCAATACGTGACTCACTGTTGCGACTGTGTTTGTCATGAGGTTTGATTGTTTCACAAAAAACATGTGGAATATTTATTTATAGTTTTCTGTTGTGCCTCATTCCGATAATGCAAATGTACGTCGAAACGAGAGAGCAGTGACAGACGACGAGTACTAAGATAAACTCAAACACGGTGCCAGTTGAAAGTCCGTCCGTGCGTAACTGCGTAACCGCGTCTTACGTTTCCGAGATCCACCGCCGCTTACTCCGGAGTAATCTGATAAAGTATCACTCCAATAACGTAATCGTATTTCTGAAGATTCGACGTATCGTATCGTTCAGTATCGGCCGTCAGATCACTATTACTTAAATAGTCAGTCAGTTATAGTCAGTTAGTTATAGTTAGTCAGTTTCTTTAGTAACTTACTTCTCTGCTGACTCGTTATGTAATTTATTAACTATTTTATATAACAGATAGTAAAACAAATTAGTAATTATTTATTATGGTGTGGATTGATGCGCTCCGGTGAATGGGTTCGGATGCGGGATACACAACATTCTTAGAACAATCTGTATTTATCTAATATCCCTCGGGTTCATTTTATAACCGAGGAAAATATGTTTCAAATGTTTACTAATGAAGTGCATAGTATGTTATGGAAATAAACAAATTACCTTATAAAATTCGTTTTAGGACTTGTCCTCGTGATAATAATTACGATTATAATTAGTATTTTAGAGTTATATTAAATTAAATCGATATGACGTCACGACGGTTGCTTATCTATATTTGAACGTGTTTTTATTTTAATCTGTATTTTGTCTAAATAATACCAGCGGCTCCTCTGGGCCACCTCGTCCTGAACGTGCCCCCAACCGCCGACGTGGTGAACGGCAGCTGCAACGGGACCCAGCAGTGGGTGGAGATGACGTGGCCCGCGACCAACGCGACCGGCTCGCCCTCCAACGCCATGGTTATGGTCTTCACCAAAAACGCCACCACGAAAATCTACGCCCTAGAGCGTCTGAACCTCACGCTGAAGCCCGAGGTGTTCCCCAACGCATGTGAGTACCGTGCGGTGGGAATCTCGACAGTGCGAGCCTCGTCTATAACCCGTCCGTTCTCGTCGGCAGCGTCCGAGCTGCGCGTGCAGTGGACCGGAGCCGCGTGGCGCACGGAGGAGGCGACCTCGTATCGCTGCGCGCCGCCCACGCAGCTCAACCTCACGGCGGAGGCCGTCAATCAGGTCGCCACGCTCACACTCACGCAGCTGCAGGAGGAGGCCTTCCGAACCGTCGCCAACGGCACCGCCTTCAGCGCACGTAAGTACACACACAGATGCACACATGCACTCACATGATGGAATCGAAAATACACAATTAAGACTCGTGCGACAACCTGCGACCTCCGGGACCTCGTCTTCGCCGCTCTCGCCACTGAGCTACCGCGTCTAGTAATTATAGTATAGATCTGGATCTAATATGTACCTTCTATATATTCCATACCGTCTCATTCAGCAGTATTGTCATAGGTATACCGCGCCTGGTGTTTTATTTTAAACATTGCTGTTACAACAAATAGTGCGTAACTTGTATCGAGCTCGAGTGTTTGTAAATATTCATCTGAGCTCATTAAGCGAGTGTCTGACGAAGATAATAACAATTGTCCACTGTGACGTGTCTCGATGTATAAAATAATCGATCGGCCTCAACTGTTTGACATATTATTGAAAACGTAAGTGAACGGCATACCTATTATGGAATGGAAAATAATGAAAGATATCCGAATAGAATAAAAGATATATCTTGATTTAGTTTGACCGAAAATTATATTATTATATGTCGGAGTAAATGATAACAAATTTTATAATGTATGGACGGAAAAGTATATCATACGGAGAGTGACTTGCAGTTGAAAACCTTTATCTGCATCAACAGTGGTTTGTTCCGTCCTTCGAAGTCGGGTGTAGTTAGATAATAGTCCTCAGAGCGGCGGTGGTATCTACCTCCACTGGACGTACTCCATTATGAGTAACGCCGGCGGAATACAAATGTACAGACAGCGGTTAATTAATTACTTAATTTATATCTTTTCCATTCTGAATCAACACCAACGATTACTGTGTACTATTACAAGTGTCGGAGGGCCTACTTTGATACACACTCCAACTAAAATGAGGCTACGAGTGTTTCAGAGGCGCCGCCGCCGCCCTGAGAAGAACCACGCTATAATAAACTTTTCATATACTCTCAAAACGCTAGATCGATGGTTGGTATATTTCGGTAATAAGTAAATCCTGAGTAAAGCGGGCAGCGCTTGCTCCATTAACAATAACAATAGTGGGCCGAACCCGGCGTGTCACGGCGCTTATCGACAGACGCGATAAGCCTTATCGGTTAGGTTAGTAAATAATATCAAACACGTCCTGATTGAGGGGACCTGGATTTCATAACTCTTAACATTCAACGTTATTTATCCGTTATAAAAATGACAACCACATTTCCTACGAGTTTATCAAGAAAAAACATAATTATTACGGGTGTTTTTTTAACTAATACAAGTTAAAAGTAATCTCCTTTACATGTGTAGTCGCGGTGCACGAAAACAAAAAGATAATCAATCATGAAAGATTAGTCACGTCCCTCGGACGATGTCTTTATCGTACAAAGTAAAAACCGTTGAATCATTTCACTTTAAACAAATATAAGAAACAATAATATCAAAGTAGTATAATTAAATAAACTAAAAAGTAAAATAATTTAAATTCGCCGAGATGTGACGCGCAGAGGCGTAGAGGCGCAGAGGCGCGGAGGCTGCAGGCCGCCTCGCACACTTCATCACAGCATATACTATTAAATATTTTCTCACATAAATTAATTTTACACACAAAACGTGTTTTCTATTAAATATCATTGGTTCTCCACGTGTTGTATCGAGTGAGGAGATTTAAATATATATTTAATAATATTCGGACGACATCATTTAAAATGTTTTTATTCTCTGTAAGACAGTCGTCTCTTAACGTGACAGCGTCGTCTGTACGCATACAGACAGACAGACAGACAGGCATTCAATACATCTTTATTCAAGTAGATATTTACATGCCACTTTGAGAAGAGTCTCACAGAAGCTCAAGAGTTGCTCTTTATTAATTAGTTTTGATCTCCACAATAATCGGTTCTGAAGCGTCGGTCCGGACGGTCCAGACGGTCAAGTAGTAGGTATATGTGTTGTTATTAACCGCTTCCTCATTTCTCGTGAACCAAGGACACACAAACACACTGTACTTACTTATTAATATATCATTGTTTTTAACCATAAAAAATTACAACATTAAAAATTACAATTCTGTTATTAATATATTATATAGATGGTTGTTAATGTGTGTGTGTGTGTGCGCGTGTGCGTCAGCGCGCGACTGCGGGGGCGGGGACGTGCCGGACGCGGTGCCGATCGCGGTGGGGTGCGCGCTGGGCGGGCTGGTGCTGGTGGTGCTGGCCGCCTACCTCGTGGGGCGACGCCGCTCCGCCGCCAGGGGATACCTCTCCATGTAGAGGTGAGACGCCTTGACGATATTGACTAACGAACACTTTAGAACCACTCGACGGCGATGGCTCTCCTACGTTCAGATGTTCAGATATTTAAGTTAGATAAATATTAACTGTAGGTATAATGTAAGATATGTAATGTCGAGTTGGCCGTTCGCAGATGGAGGTCGTCGCTGGCGCGTAGTGAGTAGTAGCAGTGGTCGGCCATCTTCTTTCAGCGCATCGCGGAGTTCATTGTCATCGTATGCGCGCGTTGCTCAACCCGACTGTTTGTTTGTATTTGGCCATTTTAATATAAAATTGTATGTTTTCGTCACCTATTTTATTTTATATTTTTTGGGTAAGAGTAATTTAACATAATAATAATAAAAATGTCTTTGTATATTTTTTGCATATTAATTCCGAGTTTCCAGATAATATTAATAAAGATATATCAATAAATGTATAAATTTATGTAGAAATGTGATCACACCCGTGCGTAGTCGTAGTCGTCGCGTGGAGGTTATTGTCCGACCTGTCCTCGTTTGTTTTTATTTTGAATGTCTCAAAGCACTGTGTTATTGTTACTGGAGTCAGTATAATAAAGAATTACATCAATGTATTGTCATTGACGTCTGTCCGTAGTAACCGAGGAGTGTTACGGCCTTATTGTGTGTTAATCTCATTTTCTTTCATTTATTGTCTCTCGATGTAACCCTTAGTTTATTATTAATAATTGAATAATTCATATTTGTCCAAGCGGCGGCGCGTGAGGCCCGCTGTGAACTGAGGGGGGGGGGGGGGGGTTCGTATGCTCCGTCATTCATTCCCGAAGCATAGATTGTTTTTCAATGGTTTTAACGTCTTAATAATCAGGGAGGGATTCAATATTGTCGAAGTTGCATTATGTAACAATGTCAAACTGTCAAACCCGTGAAACTTTAATCGAGAGATTTTTTTTCCTTTGTACACATATAGACAATAGCAATTTTATGGTTATTCAATTTGAAATTAGGACAATAAAATTGTTATTGTGGAAGTATTGAATTAAAATAATTAACTTTTGGTCGCTGAGGCATCAGTGCACAGCGCAGTCCGCGGGGTCAGCGGGGTCGGCGGGGTCAGCGGGGTCGGCGGGAGCGATGTGACTCGTATAATAAATGTTTTTTATTGCCAACTTGGCTTTTATTTGAGAATATCATACAATAAATAATAATTATTTACAACACTAACTATATTTACACTTAGTCTACTGAACACGGGGGCCTCGACCACATTACGCTACACGTCGCCACTCCGACGACACTTAATATTAATACTTTTTAATTATAACTTTTGTCGATTCAAGTGAGATTAACGTCGTTAATTAAAGCTTCGTATTCGTGTTATGTACAGAATATTAACTGCTAAAGTTAACCTCCAAGTTAAACACAATATTGTAATTAGTGACTCCGGTGAATGCAGACTGCTGACTACAGTTCTATAACTCATTTCAGAAATGTGTCGGAAAATTTACTACCTACAGTAAGAAATATTCAATGGTTTCAAATTAATCTTCACAGTTACTATTCTAAAGATACTTGTTTAAACTAAATATGTATATACAATTATTGTACGAATACTGTTCGTTAGTTGTATTATCTATATACATTTCGTGAGATGTGGAAGATAAATCTTTAAGGCCTAGAAAATGTAGTTCACCTCTAACTATATTCCATGTCGATCGGGTCCGTTCCTAAAAATATTAAATATCAAACTATTTACAAAAAGCATCAGACTTCATGTATAGCCTCGTTAGCTTTTACAATCTACTGCTCTCCCATGTTAGGTTCCTCGCCATGACACCAACCGACCTCTGCAGCCCGCACACATGGGTAGTTAAGAAAGACGTCGCGGCACGGCTGCGATAGCTTACACACATTTCTCTTTTCGGAATTTTGTTCACAGTTGCCCCAGAATTAATGTCTCTTGAAGTCGGTCCCTGGGGGTCAATGTCCTTTAGGGCAGGAGTCCAGCAGCACGTGGTGCAGCGAGGCCGCCCGCCAACCCCGCGACGCGCCGCGGTACCGCACGTCACGCACGCAGCCCTTGAAGTTCTCCCGACCTTCGCCCACGTCTCGCGCGCCCTCTGTGTAAAAAGAATTTACAAATTATCGCCGTAGTATGCGGGCAATAAGTCGAGTGTCGGATGTTAAGGATCGACGGCTCACCCGGCAACCCGGCGACGTAGAGCGCGTGCGCGGGCGGCGGCGGCGCGGGAGCCAGCAGCGCGGGCTCGGCGCGCTCGTGCGGGGACGCGTCCAGCGACAGACTGAGGCCAGCGCGCCACACTCGGGCCGCCGCCGCGTGCCAGCGCCCGTCGCACACTGACAACCCGCCCTCCACAGTTGACTCGCCGCGACTCAGCACCACCTAAGGGTCACGTTAGAACTACGATATGAAATGGGCCTAAACGGCACTTTCGAACACTTGACAACCTTCGTACTTCGAAGGTGTCGATAAAAAAAGACTAAACCTAGCGGATGTAATGTGACATGTAATGGATGTAATCCAAGGCTTCCTTACCGTGCCGTCCTTAAGTTCGAGCACGGCCCCCGCGAAGGCCGCCAGCAGGCCGGTGCCGCTGCTCGCTCGGAACTCTAGTCGCAGCTCTACGCTGTCCACCTCCTCCCCGTCTCCGGCCATGCCCCCGGCGACCGAGGGCTCCGCCCACTCGGCGTACGCGTCACCTGATGATATAAACATATTTTTTTATTTTATTACTTCATACCTTTAACTAGAACTAGTTAAATATTGATGACTTTGGCAAATATTTCAGATTGCTTAAGCAATGTTGAGCTCCTAATTTAATTATTTATTTCTTATATTTTTATTCTATTCCTAGTAAAAACTGCACTCATTTAATATCCCGGAATAACGAAAGTTTGTTGATTAACGTTCTAAAACCAATGCCTTCTTCACGATACTGATAGTAATACTATAACGCGGAGAGCGTTCAACATTCAGATTAACTCATTGAGTGGAAACGACGGCCTCGCCCGTCAATATTTTCTGTACAAAATACGAATTTGACGGGCGTCGCCCGCAATCTTAATATATAAAGCACAAAGACACTCACTCACTGACTCATTTCATCGCTCTACAGCCCAAACCGTTATACCTAGAAAGCTGAAATTTGGACACAAGACTTCTGACATATTGAATAGGTGTAATAAGAAAGGATTTTGCAAAGGTCCAAGCCGTTCCAAAGTTACAGCTAAAAAACTGCAAAATTTACCTCCCGCTTCCTCCCTTCTCCCATTCCATTGCAGTAGAAATTAAAATTATTTGGCCTCTCACTATGTTTATTGATTAAGGTTCCGTAACTCACATACAGTTTGTGATTATTTGTGATTATTTTCTATTTACCTACATACAGTATGTGATTATTTGTAATTATTTTCAATTTACCCACATACAATTTGTGATTATTTTCAATTAACCCACATATAGTTTGAGATTCTTTGTTATTATTTGCCCAGCAAAGCGGGCAAAAATCAGCTAGTATATTATAATTTTTCAAATTCTAAAAATAAAAATATTATTATTGTTGCACATCTTTTTTATATTCTAGCTACACTGACCTTAATATAGATAACGCTTTTAACATTTTTTTTTTCTTTTGTTTCTCTAATTGAAATATTTTACTAGTTTACTTCAGTTCTTTAGCTATAGCGCTATTGTTCGTACTTGAAACGAAGTTTTAACATTTTATTAAATACAATTTGTATAAAATAATTCTATAAATGTCTGAAAGAATTGAAAATGTATTATAAGAATGTGATAATTCTGACTGTGAAGGTGAAAAAAGGTGCCAGTTTGCGCCAAACACAAAAATGAAGTGAGACCACTTGGCAATTGATTTTACATTTACCAGATTGCTTCGAAGAGTATCTCACACTTCAGGATTATTAGCTGCAGTTAATTTCCATAAAAGAGAAGCAATATTTTATTATTATATTAATGAATTTAAACATTTTGTTTGTTTTTTCTGTGTGTATTAAGAATTCTGTTTGTTTCATCTTAATTTAATTATTACTTAAAGTTTTTATTTTTCAATATCTATTTAATATTAACATTACTTAATAAACTTGTTATATTACAAATGAAATAGTTTTTACTTTTCTAAAAATATATTAAATAAAAACAAAAATATTTAAGTTATATTTTATGATAATTCCACTAGTAGAATTGCGCTAAATTTAATGGTCTACACGCGTACTACTCTTCGAGATTAATCGAAAGGTAAGGGGTAGAACAGACGCTTTGGAACAGTTGAATACAATATTATTGTGGAATACATATAAATGCTATTTTATCCTTTGACGGTTTAATTATATAATGAAAGACCTAGGATCTAGAGCAGCTTATAAAAATATACGTTACCAATAAACCAAACCCAAACAATATAATACTAGTGTTTTATAAACGTCGAAAGCATGTCATTAGTATTAAGTCTACAATAGCTTCATAAAGATAAATGAAAATATTACCTTCAGAGCGCAGTTTCAGTCTAAACGGATATCAAAAAATAACGGATATAAATCACAAAACAACTCGGGCATTATATAAAATCGATCTTCAGGTCTGAACCGGTGACGCTGTCATGGCCAGTAGGGCTAACGGCAGAGATAAACAAAAAAAAAATACCCCCGAAATACGCCCCTCGCTCGACGCGAGGGAAGCACTGCGACACGGCGACGTGCGCGCGCGCGTCCCGCACGGGGTCCTCGGCTCGCCCACCCACCCGCAGCCGACGCACGCAGCCCACCAGCCCGCCCACGCGCAGCAGCTGTCGGTATGGCGATTATTATAACGACAAAGACTGCTGCTCTTCCATCTCAACAGACGTGGAACTTTAAAGTACTAACCGAGTTTGGCACGTTGGGCACGAGTGCCGCGGGCGGGGGTCCGCCCACGTAGAGGCGGGCGGCGCGGGCGTGTGGCGGAGCGCGACCCGCCGCCGCCGCGCTACCGCTGGACAGCACCACTCGCGTGCGAGATATGCGCACCGAGAGCTGACAACCAATAGGTGTTTGACTTGAAGACTATTACTTCGATTGTTTGTTTTTAGACTTTAAAAAATACAGGTAATGAATAAATCTGAATTACGTCTACCTCGTGCCATTCCCCGTCGCTGAAATTTCCGGGAAGCGTGAGCTCCTTGCGTCGCCTCCCGCGCACCACGAGCCGCGCCCGACCCTCCCGCAATAACAGCGCCACGTAGTGACGTGGCTTCTGTTTCGAACCCTGAGTGATCGATTAGTTGGGATACACTAATTAATAGACTTCAGGTTGCCAAAATAGGACGACCGAAGAAAACGATATCGATCACGGTCGGGTCGTCGGCTGTCATACCGGCAGCAACATGACGATCCCGTCTCCGGCGAAGGTCCGCAGCTGCAGACTGAACGAGAAGGCGGCGGCGCGCTCGGCTCGCAGCGCGGCGTAGCTCGGCACCGCATCGCCGAACTTCACCGCGCCTGCCTCAACCGCGTACGACGAAAGCTGAAACACGAATATCTAAGAGGCGAAGGGGCTTATCTACTTCGGGAATCTTTCGTAGGTTGTAGTTTTCGAAGGTAACAATGTTCGAGGGAGGTTTTCTCTTCGGCCCGGAAGCGGGACATTCTTAAATTTATAATCAAAGATCTATTTGAATCTACCTTGGTGCAGTAGGCGGGGTCGGAGCGTGCGGGGGCGGCGGAAGGACGCGGGGTGGCGGGGCGCGCGCGGCCGACGCTGGCGCGAGAGCGGGACACGGCGCCCGACAGGTCCGACCACCTGACGACACGGGACACTGTAGCGATGGTGTGAGGTAAAGCGAGCGGTCGACTCGTGGCACTCACGTGGAATCCACGATGAAATCCGCTATGGTGCCCGTGAAGGGCGGCACTCCGAGATAAGTGACGGGGGAGGGCGATCCTCCGAGGTACAGCCCGCGGACCCTCGCGGCCATGGCACCGCCCGCCAGGGCTCCAACGGCTACACGCTTCTCGTCGATCCACACTTCCAGCTTTACATACGAACGAACGTTAAGTTAATTGTTATCTAAGATAAAAGATCAGTTTTTGTTCTGAAACAAGTAGGTTTACCTGTTTATGAGCCCGGACCAGTCGCACGGTGTACAGGCCGCCATCGTCTAACTTAGTGCCGTTGGCGTGTAATCGCAACTCCGCTTTGCCTGCGTTAGCTATTACGTCTAGTTCACCTAAAAATTATACATGATACTATTTCAATGTCACCGGAGCCCCATTTTATAAAACCCTACCAACATGAAACTACGTCGATATGATAAAGAATAGCTGTAACCTTCAATATTCGAGTCATTTCATATGGGCTGCCTTGACCGAGACAACGAAACCGTCTCGTAGACGTAGACTGGCTATATAGTAGCTATGTTTCGTACTGTAAGAGAGCGGGATGTCGAAATCTTTAATTTCCTATTGCCTTACTTCACCTTCAACAAGAGCCAGCACTAGGTAATGACTGTCGTCTCCGTCCTCATCCACCTCGTTGTCCTGAACGGAAATGGCGGGTGCTCGATACAATATCAGGCCGGATGGAACCCGCGTACTGAACGATACGCCTATAGAGCTCTTTCGACGAATGGCCGGAGATGCCACTTCGATGTAGCCGTCGCCATCCAGCACTACAGACCGGAGTGCCTGAAAATTTAAATATTTAATATTAATAGAATAATAGTATTGAGTAAAAGGATTAAAATAAATATATAACGTAAGACAAGAGCATTTTATAAATAAAAAAGGTTTCTATATACCACAATAACTCGTCTCACCCTTGCCGAGCACCCGGGCTCCAATCCGTAGCGCGTAGGAGTGTCCAGCAGATCGTAGCCCTCCCTATCTACCACGAGGCCTCCCATGCAGCCGAGCAGCGACGGCGCGTCGTACAGCCCTTGCGCGTCTGGGGGGAGACCCCCCACCCAGTAGGCCCCTTCCAGCTCGGGCAGGTCAGCCGCGGCCTGCACCGGGGGCGACGGCGAGCCCAACGTCTCCTCGCCGTTCACGCGCAGGCTGCCTGGACCGGGCCACTACATGTTATACGCCGTATGCGGGTGCTCCGTACAGATTTCAGTCGCCGTCACGGTACCTCTCTCCAGTCCGTTGAACACCCTGGTCGCCTGCACGTGGGTCGGCCTGCCGTCACAGTGGTCTCCTCCCGCCGTGATCTCCAGCCGCGAGCTCGCGTACTGCACCTTGAAGACCACTCGACAATCCCGCACCCACACCGACACCGAACGGTTCTGTCAATGGAGATGCGGGTCAGCGTCCGGCGTGCTTAAAAATATTGCTCCATGTAGATGTAGGCATACGTTGGCGTGGTCGTGTGCCATGAAGAGTAGCGCGTGGTAGTCGGTGGTGCGGAAGGAGAGGGCGAGGCTGAAGCGTCGACGGTCGGCGGGTCGGGAGCGCCGCAACGACGCGTAGCCCGCACCGCCCAGACGGACCAGGCCCTCGCCGCGTGTGGACGACCATCTGCAGGGAGAAACGAGTTGTGCAGGGGGGGGGGGGGAGAAGACTAGGGCTAAGGTGCTCCATTCAATATTCAAAGTAAACAAATCGACAAATCTGATTTTACTAATATTAATATCGAGGCTGCCAAATCCATTCCTCTGCAGTCTGCTGTCGTCAGATAAGTGATGTCTTTCAATCATTGTAAGATATATCGTCTATATAGACGTAAAGATGTTGTTTTCATCCTAATACATACTCTATTTCTAATATAATATTAGAATCTGTATATAATCCGCCGGACTCCAGAGATTTTACTACTTTAATGTTACTCGGATTCGCTCGAATTTTTATATTTTATCTTACCTCTGAGTACAGCCCGTACATTTAGCATTCGGTGATTGTTTGACAAAACCCCAAAGTCCTAAAGCTGTATGGTCGGCGTGTAAAGAGTGCACGCAGGCCGGTAGAGGGGACTCGGGCTCCCCGAGCCACCAGTACTGCGGCCGCAGGAGCCCGGCGCCGGCCAACGACGGCGTGCTGTTGCTGGACATGCTGACGACGCTGCCGGAACGTTCCACACGGAGCCGGACTGTGTTCCATACTCTATGATTAAACATTTTTTCTAGATATATTACTACTTCAGTTTGCTCTTAGGCCGCTTAACCACGTCACCTGCTACTACCTCAATTTTTTTACAAAAAACTGTACCTTTCGAGCTGCAGTCTGTAAACAGTGCGGTCCGCGTCGTCGACAGTTGGCGCGAGCGGCTCGGGGTGCTCCAGTAGGCCCGCGCCTGCGCCCACGTCCCACCGCGCCACCAGCCGCTCGCGAGACACCGATAGGCGGAGGTAGCGCGAGGACTCCTGACCGCAGACAGTCGTTTATCGTATTGATGTCGGTTATCGAAATTGAATTTGTTCGGATACGATAATGTATGTAATATACATAATAGATAGTACCTGATCGGGTAAAAACAGCAGCGTGCCATCTCTCAGCGGCGAATCGAAACTCAGCGAGAGCGTAACACGCGTGGCCGAAGGAGCGCTCCACGCTGAGTACGCGCGGACGCAGCCCGTACCGCCGGCGGGCGACGTCATCGATACCGAAATCTATAAAAAAATATATCGTAGGATTCACGAAAGTGCTTACGACGAATTTATGCGTGTAGTGCATAAGCTGGAATGTACGTGACACCGAGGCGAGCGGGGTGGTACTGACGGTGTCTGCGGCGTGGCGGGCTCGCAGGCCGGCGAAGTGCAGGCGTTGCAGCGGAGGCGTCAGCGCGGCGCTGGCGGCGGCGTGCTCTCGCGCCCGTGCTTCGCCCGCCACCCACAACGAGCGGGACACCTCGCGACCGCGCTCCGTGTTGCCGCGGATCTGAGACACTAAGGGACAATACCGGTTAATAATCCGTAAGTGTAGCAAAACGAAAAATATATGGTATATCATAAGTATAGCTATGGCAGGCTTTCATCTAATCGACTCTCCCGGGGGAAGAAAAAAATACCCGGAACAAATAAAACCATCTTTCTTTTTTTGGTTATTATAGCCCAGCAATGAATATCAAGTTGATTCTTAATGCCTGCATATAAATCTGAGTTTGACTTTTTTTTCTCTATCTGTCTCAATTAGTGGTTCCATTGTATTCAAATTCCATTGTAATTTATTGCAGTATTTACTAAAACCGTAATGATTTTTACCATTTGGATAGCCATATTTAAGAGACGAGTAAGATACAACAATTTAGTTAATAAAGTAGATAATGAGTTACGTAATCGAGTTGAGAGCGATGTCAAACCGACCGTGTTCCTCTGCGGCACCCAGTGCAGTGTCTCCCAGTCGCTGTAACGCAGCCAGATTTCTTCGGAGCTGATACCGCACCTTCCTCCTGAGGTCGGCCGCTTCGTCGTACAGCACTCGACTGCTGGCAAACACTCTCTCGGCTTGGGTTCCGGCCTGCTTCAGGGTAGCCATGGCTGCCCCGCTCCCGTTCATCATCCCACCATCCGCGCCACCGGCCAGTTCGCGTTCCTGCCACCCTAGACCCCTCAGTCCGACACTGATCGCATCCGTACCGCGCTGTGCCATTTCTAGTTGTCGTCGGAGATCTATCGATGTATTTTACATGTTATAAATTCGATAATTTGAAATTCTTATTTTCACTTAACACAATTTCACATTTATTTCCTACCGTTGGTTTTAGTGAGCAACTCGCCGCCTCTGCCTCTTAACATCTCGGACGCCGCCTTCTCCTCGTCGGCGGTCGCAATCAGAGGCTGTGGTCCTCTGGCCAGCTTAGTGGCCGTGGCTGCGGCGACGGTTGCGGCGTCCGCGGCGGCGGCGGCATCCCGCACCCCCGATGCCACCTCCGACCACGCGCGCGCCGCACGCACGCCGGCCGACGCCACCGCACGGGTGCCCGCGAACAGACTGACAGTGACCAATCACGTTTTCGTCTTAGAACTTTTATTATTGTAATATACTCTACTGTAGCATATATAACAAATATTCTATATGAGCAATGATTGACTTGTTATTTAAGAGATTTAAGGTTCGAAACTTGTTAATTTACTTTTTGTATTCTTTAGCTTTATTTTCTAGCATCTCGACGTGTTTATTCACCGCTTCGAGGTACTTTTCCTTGTATTTGGGGGTCAAATTGTAGAGTATGCCTTCTTTCTCCTCTACTCGAGATGTTAGGTTTTGAAGGGTGACCAGTAGTTCCGGGAACCCGACGGCCAGGTTTTGGGTGTGAAGTAACGCTGATCGCGTCTCATCCGTTAAATTGTGAATGGACATCTCGGATATGTCCTATAACCAAGAAGAACGGTACACGAATGTTTTATACATTTTTTAATTAAAGAAGAATAGTACTTTTTATATCACCTTCAGCAAAAGTCTACACTGCAGTCCCATATCCCTAATCCGTGTCAGCCGGGGCCCAACGCCCGCGCTACTCACGGCGTCCCCGGCGCTCCACACGGCCCCGGCCAGTCGCGGCAGGTCCTCCGCCTTCCGTTCCCATTCATCCAATCCGGATTGTAGTCTCTGGATAAGTTGGAGGGCATCGTCGATACGGTATTTGTACTCGTGAGCAGATGTGGATTGGAGATTCGCCTGGAATTTGATAAATCGAGTTTCTTCTTTGTAAGCATTGAATTTGATTAATGTATTTTATAATTATTGTATCTTTATCGACAAACACTCACCGAATCCGAGACATCGTTGGCACCCGTCATAAAGTCTACCAAATTTAACCCTTTTATTTTTTTTAACAAATGTTTTGCTTCTTTTAAAGCTCTATGAGCGCTCAAATGTCGCTCTCCTCTTGCGAAATCCTCTAGTTTAGCAACCTCATCAGCCAATAATCTTTTCTGCTTAAATACGTCTTGCAATCCACTCATACTTTCTAAACTCAACGATTGCGCTGCCTTTTCCCTTCTAGATGCTTCTGTTTTCAATTTATTAGCAGCCGTAAAAAGCTCATGTTCAGTAGATTCATATTTTTGTAATGTCGATTCTATTAGTTGAGCTTTTTCTTTATTTCTTCTCAAATGGTGAAGATAAGCTTGTAGGGTGGATGCATTTTGGGCGAATTCTCTCAGCGCCGGAAAGGGCTGCGGTATTCTACTAAGTTCCGACAGATCGGCTCGTAAATGTAGATCTCTAGTAAGCTTGTGCATGGAATGTAGTAATGTTTGAGTGCAGTTGTTGCAAGCTGAAAATATTTCATAATAAGACTTATAGATAAGATAACATCGCCGCTTCTTCTATGGTGTATATATAAAGCTACAGTATATCACTACTATATGTAGAACAAATAATTATTGGGTCTAGCTTGTAAGATTTATCTTTGGCTTTTGAATGCCTCAAGTCCAGTCGAGAAACAATCTCATAACACTATACTTACGCTTACAACCATCGTCGTCCATGTAGTAGCCGGGGCGCGAGCATTGCTCGCATCGTTCGCCGGTGGCGTGCGGGCGGCAGCGGCAGCGCCCGGCCTCGCAGTGCGGAGACACCGCGCCGCGCGAGGAGCACCTGCACGGCTCACAGATGGCCCCCGCACCGCCAGCCCGCCGCCATCCCGCCGCACACGACTCGCACTGTGCACCCGCGTAGCCTGCAGCCAACGCGCTCGGTCATTTTACATGTTTGTATGATTGTAACGTCATGGTTAACGACGATACCTACCGGTACGGCAATAGCAGTGCAGGCGGCCGTGTGCCGCGGCACAGCCAATCGCCCTTACGGGACCGTCCGCCGGACACGGGCATGGCTCGCAGCTGCGTTCCGGTGTGCCGTAGTATCCTTCCGCGCATCGCTCGCAGCTCGGTCCCGAAGTGCCATTCGTGCAGTTCTGTGTAGTATCGTATCACGTTAACGGTTAACAATGAAATTTAATCGTTTCTCTTCAACGATCACAAATAGATTTATAACTCTTTGATGTTTATCAATTTTACATTCTGTGTTATTGGAATAAATTTAAATAAGGTCGACGTGGCTAACATGTTTATAGAAGTACCAAACAGTGTCCGTCGACGGAATCACAAGCGGTGGCCCTGCCGTTGCACTCGCAGGGTCTCGCGGACTCAACATCGATTACGATGGTGCCCGCCGCGTGTGTGACGAGCGGCGGCGTGGGCGGCATCCAGAAGCCGACGGCGGGTCGGTGGCAGGACGCGGCGGCATACCCGCGCGGGCAGGCGCAGCGCTCTACGCCCGGCGCCGGCGCACCGCGGGACACGCCCGGGACCGCCGTCTCCAAGGACACGTTCAGCAACCTGGGACACGAGGATCCATCTTGATAGGGAATCGAGTCAAATAGGTGTTCATAAAAAAGTTACTAAGGATCACAGGATATTTACAGCACGTGAAGTGGCTCATCCGTCGGCGCGCGAGTCGAGATCCGTAGAAGCATGCGCCGTACGTCCCGAAGGGTGATCATCAGAGCCCCTCGCGACGCGACGGTTCCGATGGACTGCGCCCTCGACCCGCGCACTCTCCACAGCGACTCGTGCAAGTATACTGCGTAGCTGTTGTTCACCGGTGGGATACGCTGCGGAAATAGTGTGAGAGCCGTTTCAGAGAATAGGTCGAGTTCTCAAAGACGAATTTTATAATCATACCAACCTCGTAATAATCCAACACGATATTATAACCATATATGCTAACGAGGGGAGAGTCAAACAATACGTCGGAGGGAAGGGGAGCGCCACCCTCCTGTTCCACGCGAAATCTCAGAGCGCCGCCGTAAGACAGCACACGATCTCCTAGAAAGAGTTCCGGGAGCTCCGCGTACACCGGCACGGGGGGGTCCGGGAGTGTCACATGTGCGTCCCGGACTGTGGCGTGCACCGCCAGCGGGGAGCGTCGGTCTTCCTGCAGAGCAAAGCGGCGAGGTCACGTCGGTCGCAATACTTCACTTAGAATAGATCGGAATTCCGTGCGACTTCCACCGACCGTGGCGACGGCCTGTCCCGTATCGAGTCGCAGGTGCAGCGGCGCGGCAGCGTGCAGCGCGGCGCGCGTCACCGCAGCCTGCGTGCACTGTGCGCTACGACCGAAGCAGAAGCAGGCCGTACAGCCCGAGGGATTCGTCTCCGAAAGACCGAACGTACCCTCGAGGCACTGGTCGCACTTCTCGCCCACTACGTTTTCCTGTTTTTCAATCCGAAAATTATAAATTACTACTGTAATACTCCCTGCTCTGCGATGAGAGCGTAAGGACGATTGTACTTTATACGTTTTTAGTTACGACGGGTCATAGCACGGTGGGTTTGAAAATCTTTTTCGATGTCTAACCTTACAACTGCACCGTCCAGTCTGGTCGCAGTCGCACACGTCGTCCTGACATCGCGTTCCGGCGCGCACGCAGGAACACGGGCGGCAGCGCGGACCGTAGTGGCCGCGCGCGCAGCGGTCGCACGCTCGCCCCGTCCACCCCGACCGACACGAGCACTCGCCCGACACGGCGTCGCAGTCCCCTGCTCGTAACGAGATACCTTTAATGGCTGTTCCGGTATTTTCTTTATATTATTTTTATTTAAGTATCCATCTTCATGATGCTATATGCGCGTGTCGCTCACCGGTCACGGCTCCGGGCCCGCACGCGCAGGGCCGGCAGCCCGCTGCTCGGCCCCAGTACCCGCGCGCACACCGCCCACACTCCGGCCCGCGAGTGCGCGCTGGACACACGCAACGGCCCGATACCGGTGAACACACGCGACCCTCCGTGCACGTAGGACACGCTGGAAATAAAACATACAACATTGTAAAACTCGATTGGACTTCTATTACCCCCTCGCAGAAGATTTATTTATTTAAAACTTTATTGCACATAACAATGTTATACAAGAATATTACAGTAAAAATTTGTGCAAAGGCGTTCTTATCGCTTAAAGCAAACTCTTATGAATGTTTGATGAACGATGACAGATAGAGAAGTCACAGGGTAGTGCAAATTTATCTGCTTCAAAATCATATATCATATAAATCATATATATACATATATACATATGATATATATCGGCCATCGTGGACACGTTTTGTACGGGACGTTTCCGTGCGGAGACGATTAGTGCAGGAGGGTCCACAGAGAAACGCGATCTCCCAATATCCGTGACGTCAACGTTTAAATGTATGTGGAACTTACGCAGGCATCCGGCGGGTCCGAACCCGTAGTAGCCGGGCAGACAGCGGTCGCAGCGTGGGCCGGCGGCTCCGGGGGCGCAGGCGCACTGGCCGCCCGTGGGGTCGCACGCCGCCGCGCCCGCGCCGCACAAGCAGCGCCGGCACCCTCCGTGCTGCAGACCCCAGTAGCCCTCCTGACGGCACACGAAACTATTTGATCTTGGGATAATCTCAAGGACGAAGTAATCATCATAAAATTGAAAATCCGATAAAAAAATATTGCCCTTCTTTAATTTGTCATTGTCTTTATGGTTTACACGGTTTCAAGTCGATCTACCGCCCGCCTCGCTTTAGAACGGTCGCTCTCGATTTAAAAGCACGTTTCGCACAAATGTACGTATACAAAACTTTAGAATTTCGTGTGGGGGATATCTAAAATATAAAATATTAGTACTGTTATTTAGTATTTTATATATTACTAAATTAAAATTACTTTAATAGAGTAAAAAAAAACGATCCGAGTTACGACTCGACAGCGACTCGTGCTCTACAGATGATTATTAAGTTCGACATTCACCATCCATTAAATTGTACTAAAACGTCCTCTGAGATCATAAACTATGGTGGATTGCGCAAACATAATAAGGCTTTATGTTCTAATATTACAGACATTTCTAACACACATAAATTCCGGCAGACACTTTCAGCACGGGTTTAACAAATCGAGCTATAAATAAGCGAATTACTTTCAATGAAAGTTGACAGCGATTGTCACTATCGATGTGTCCCGAATTATCAAAACTAAAATGGTCGCTTTTTGCGACGGAGCACATGTGTAACATATAGTGTATAATATGCCTCATTAGGTGAGCGGCTGCGTTAGAAACCCTTCGAGACATTCAGATGCATATAAGTTTTTATATTATATGTTACTTTTAGATACTCCAGTGTAATATTAATTTTAAATGCCTATAACAATAAATTTCTTGGCGGTTCTTGCAGCACAAAATTGCATTACATGTACCTATTATGTTTACACCAAGCAAAGTGGAATAGTAAACCAAAAAAGAACAACAGAAGGTGTAAACACAAATGCATAAAATTAACGCATTTTATTCCCACATTTCGCAAGTGATGCAGCCCCCGCGAAGTGACTCTGATGCTAGTAATTGGCACGCGGCCTGGAACTGCTCGTCGTTTATTCAATTAAATGGCACTCGGTGCGTAGTGATTTGCGAGTGGGCAGAGGGCAGCAATTTGTAGTAAACGATTTGTGTGGTGTATGTGAGAAGATCTTACAAGTGATTTCTCAATTCTTCATCAGCATTGTAAGTTGTCAAAATTATAAAGTAATGTTCAATGTATTGTTATATAACGAAGAGTTGCCAATGGATGATAGTTGATACCTCGCAGGTGTCGCAGGCGCGGCCGGTGACGTGCGCCTTGCAGCGGCACTGCCCCGAACGGATGTCGCACACGGTGCTCTCCGACCCCACGGACGAACAGTTGCAACCTGGAATAATCAATTTAGGGAATTCTTTTACATTATTGTTAAATACTGCGTTGTAAGTGAAAATTACTGAAAACAAATCGTTTCGGCAAAATACATTACCATAAAAATGTATGTTTTATGTTTTTAGAGAGCATCGGTATAACAGAACAAATATGTTTTGAAATGATACATATATATTGAAATGTTCTCGTTATAATATTTTGTTCGTCGCTTCGTCAGATTCCGGACTTCATTGAACAAACATGATTTTACAGGCAACATTATCGCGAGCGGTCGTCAATCGAGCGTATCTCGTAACAGATCAGGAACGCAAATACGAGCAAATTGCGAGCAATTCTAACAATCACGCGGTTATTTAGAAATGGTGGTATTAATTAAGGATATCTGCGGAGCGACGTGGAACGGCAGGTCGTACAGGTCTTATCTCGCGGGTGCAGGTTCGACTGAGCGCGTTATCTTTCAGCTAATGCACCGAGCGGTCCGATTGGTCTATAGGCAACTTGAAACTAAATTAATTTTCTTAACAAAACGAAATTTTAACGACACAGTTTTCTTTGTTTTTTTCTATAGGTAAATTTTTTTAAATTTTTTTACAAGAATATACGTAATTGGTAACATTAGACGTGTATCTGTATTACAAACACAAGTGGGTTGTAGAGGACAATGAGGCTGAGCACAGGTGTTGGAGTTTGTTGGGTTTTAGATTACGTACACTCTGTATATAAAATACTAGTTTTAGATTTTAATAAAATTTTTCTTCCATAGATTTCAATAAAATTAAATTATAAATAGTGTGTATCACTCACCACAGCGCGTAGCTATTGTTAATAATTAGAAATCATATATTATACAGGCAATACCTAAATATAAATATTGTTATAATGGTTATGTGGTGATAGTGTCAGCTCGGCCCACTCAGCGGAGAGGAACGACTCCTCGACAACTGTGACTCGTGTCTAGAATCATTTTAGACTCAAAGCTTAATTATTTAAACTCAATATTTTGGAGGTTTAGTTTCGTATACATTTTTAAATACGTGTCTAAAAGAAACATTCAAATGTTTTAAAAATATGTTATAATTACTGAGAAGTTTTGAATCTCAGCGATCCAACTTTTTATCTCCATAAATATATTTACGTGTTGATTATTTAATAACATCAAAACTATTATATTATATTACAGACAGAAGGACAGAGCGTGTCCCAGATACTACACAGGAAGAGGTCGGACTGGTACATAAAAAGATTTAGGCCATTGTTACATTTCCAATATTCAAGTTACAAAGAAGTGAAGATTATTTAGCAATACAACCGTCATTATAGTGACTATTATTGCATGTATTTTATGGCATGGAGTGTAATTACCATTTCCTTGATTACATATTCATTGATAAAAGCATGAGTTGTTTAATTTTGCCCAATCTACGAATACATAGGAAATGTAGCTCTCAGGGGCAGGATAAGTAGGATACGATAGTGGAATATACACTTCCTTATCGTACCCACTGAAGCATGGCGTTAATTGGTTTTTTGTAGACCGTAGACTTGTACACTCTATTATAATAACCAATTGGCACAGTGAGATATAATATCAATTAGAACACGAATAACAGTAAACAGTATCTAATATCATCTCGCATGCATAGCTCCATGAAAATAGTGAGCTCCCGAGGTATAATTCAGTTTTCTTTTCACACTCGTGTTGCTTCATTATCACCCAATAAACTGTATTCATCAGCGATATTTCACGATCGTAACCGGAGCAAGTTAGCACAATTAACAATTTCATTTATAGCAACACTTCTTCGACACGAACTACATACCAGTGTTAACTCACTGAAGATTAAAATTTTAAGCATTAAATGTATTTCATTTAAAAGTAATTTAAATTGTACCGTTGGTTGTATCCATTTATTTTTATTTGCTCAATAAACAATGTGCTTAATGGTTGAGGAGCACAGAGAGCAGTTAGCGTCGATCACACTCAATACTCGTAAAAGGAATGCAATCTTCTGCTTTTGAAAGTGTTAATTTTCTTTTTAACGATTTCGTTTTATATTTCAAATCAAATCTAGATAAGTATTCTTGATTTTATTTAAAATATTTCTTGGTTTGTTTTGATTTCTAAAGAATATCATATTATGATATTTAGGTATGAGTTAATCACTCTGTCAAAATATATTCACTACATATTTGTGGGTCTGTATTTGGTTAAATAGTAGATACATATTCTTGCACCTGGAATGCAAAACTCTATTAGACTAAGGACCAATTAGGTAATCGAAAATTTAGTTCAGATACCGTTTAAAACAATTATATTGCAAAGCAAATAACTATTTGTAATATCAAAGTTCATTCGTAACTCGTCAGTGTAATGTGTGCAGATGCGTATCACTCACTCGCGCTCACTCAGTCAGAGTATTCTCGAAAAATGACGTTGGACGCGATCTCGGTGAGTACGTCTCTGTTCAATTAACGTGTATTATAAAATGTTCAAGTCGCGAATTTGTTGACTCGTATTCATTACGCTTGCTCTTGTGTCACTTATGAAGTGTTAATGGACGCCGTTCTAATCCACAGCCGACCCCGGGGTCGGCTCGGACACGAAATATCAACGGGCGGCGGAGCTCGAGAGCTTGAGAAATCCACGACAGTTTTAATTAGTATTTCACTAAACCATATTGCCCATTTATAAATCATTGAACCAATAAGATCGTTTGAACTATATATATTAAGGGGGGAAAATCACCAGTCTTTTTATCGATTAAATATTTTTTTGTACAAATACATTTTATTCAGTCTTTGCACGCTTAGTGTTCAGTGCCCAGTGCTCAGTGCTCAGTGCTCGGTGCCGTGCAAGTAGTGATATAAACAATAATTAGTAAATATAAATTTACGAAATCACCCGTTACTTTACAAGGGAATATAAATAAATTTGGCAACTATTATTATCGAAAACATAAAAAAACGCGGAGTTGCGTACAAATAAGAAAAAGCTGCACCTTTCGAATTGTTTTAGAATGATTTTTAAAGCGTCTTTAGGGGTCCGGTCCGGTCCGGTCCACCGGGAACTCTTATAGTTTCGTCACGTCAAGATCTCATCTACTTTTTTACACACCTACATGATATAAAATATAGTTTATAAACCTATTCAAATAAATCTTTTAAAAATTTGGTCGGTCTCCAGAAATCATTTTTCGATGAAGCCATTCGTCTGTGAGACATAAAATGTCTCCCTCTGCTACCTTAATGGTTGATTGTGAGGTTTGGAAAAAATCACGTCACTAGTACATGTAACAAATTTATGAGTAAAGCTATAACCGCTGAATAAACTTTACAACTTTACGAGTAGTAGCCTGTAACTTAAACATATAACCCGGTGCGCTCAGTGCAAACGCTGGCTGAATCTTAAAAAGATTTACATAAATCCACGAATACATATGTCTATTTATCCGTCACGGGCAACTACGGGACCGTAGGTACATTACTCGTGGCCCGACACGCTTCCATTTTTATTACAATATGAAGAATGGTTTACTGAACAGTCACTATTGCTACATTGCACATTTGTTTGACTTGAGATGTTCTAGCTCCGTGATATGCCATGCGGAAACGCATAATAAGTTGTTAAAAAGTATGCAAACAATGTTCATTCATCACAGTACAATGAGTGAGTACTGTGCGGGACGCTAAGTGCCCAGGCCGGTTACGTGCACCTCGTTATCCCGGAAAAGGATCCCGCGGGAATATGCTTAGAATTTTATTATTACCAGCAGCTAGATGGATTTAAGTGCTTCAAATAGACCTCATATGAGTGAGAGATAAAAATATATAAAATATTTATATTATTATGTTATTTTCCTTCTTTTTCATTACGGCCGTGTTTGTCTGTGTACAATAAATAATATTCCATCTATGACTACACTTGTGTACCCGTTGAATACATAAGTACTTGTATACTGTTATACTTATACGGTATTCAAAAACAAAGAAAATACGTCAGTTTAATTTAATTTTTACTAGCTAACAACAAACGAAGAAACTGACTTTAGTGTTGATGGTTTTTTAATTAGGTTATTATGAGTTTTTTTATTTGTATGAAAAATATAAATTTGTTTCATATTAATATTTTTAATGAAATGACGTGATAACTGAACATAATATAATATTACAAGGTGACCCGCGCAGTGCGAGGCGCTTCTGATGTTCTAGTCTTCGAACATTCAATTTATTCCGCAGTTAGTCACCGGTTATAAAGACTTCATTAACACCGCGCTAAATTACTAATTAAAATACTCGAGATAAGATATTTATCGGCAATCCGTGAAATAGAGGAGGAGGAAGATAGGTAGGGAGAGATCTACATATGTCTCAGTGGTTCGTACGGATGTCATAGCTCGCGGTGTTATAACGATCATGGCGGCGGAGCGACGCGGGAATGTGCTGATTTATAGATAATAGTCTCGGCTGTCATTTAGCAACGTCCACTTCAAAACGTTATTGCGTGTCGGCTCAATGATTGACACAATGACTGACTTCGAAGTGATCCATCAAGGTTACGATCCATCAAATGTATTTATATTTGCAGAATACGTTTACGTATTATTTTCATTTATTAAACCATCCGATTAATTTATGCAAATCTAATCATCAGATTATCTAATAGTTTTGGATAAAATAATAATGAATGCATTTTATTTCCGTAATAATACCTAAATAAAACGTACCTAACTAAATGTGAAATTAATTCTATTTAGAAATAGCGACACTTCCTTAGACCACATGAAGAATGAAACGGAGTCGATAACCTCCCAGCGTTTTATAAATACTGTCATCGGCCGTCGATGCAATGCAATGCAATGCGAGCAACACTGACTGACTCTGAGGTGGGTTGAAGGGCGCTGCAGTTTTGGTCATTTCTGTTATGTTGTTACTACATTGTGAAACACGTTTCGATATCGGTAAATCTACAACTGTATATATATTGTTATAAAAGAAAATATAAAAGAAACGTGTAAACCAAATTAATATTTTTAATGTTTGAGTAATAATATTTTCCTATTCCGATCTATCACTTAACTATTTATCCAAGTAAAATTTTCTAAACTCAAATAGTTATAGTTATTGTTATACACAAGTGTATATAACAATAAAGTTATCAAGTGCGGATAGGTCTATGGCATCGCTGTATACTGTTCAATTTGCATGTAACGGCCGGCTGCGACGGCACTGCGAGGCCGTAACGCGAGTCGATGTTAACTGAGGAGTCGTGACCGACGCGCTGTTGCTGCATTTGCTGAAATTTGTGTTACCGACTTTACGTATTAATCATAAAAACTTACATAAAATCATTCAAATAGATTGTAGACGGTATTATGAAAATGTTTAATTATATTAACTAAGTATTTCACTTGAAAACAAAATGTACTGTAACAAATGTATTCCTAAATTGTTAGATATTTTAAGAATATGGATTTTTTTTTGACTCCAACACAACTTCACAATAAAGTCGATAGTTTATATAAATGTCGGCCATTCGTTTGGAAGCTACAGTCTAAAGTGTTTGAAATTGAAAATGAAAGTGGATAGTCTGTGAAATTGTCCTTATCTATTTTTTAATAACTGTAAGATAATATTCTATAAAGAAAAGTATCAAAAAAGGGTAATAAGTAAAGTACTGCAGATTGAGTGAAGTGAATTATTTGGATTGGTTGTCTTGGACGCTAGTTTAATATTTGTATTTTAGTCCACTTTCTGGTCAATACTGTTCATTATAAGATCTTTTCCCAGACACGGATAGATTTATTATCTTGTGTCACAAACGATAATTGAAAAAATATGTTGTACGTTATCGCAATTAAAATACAGTAATGAAATGAATTAACGGCATTTTATAAGGAGCCACATATCAAAACTATTTCATCAAAGTGTAAACTGTGAGACAATGTCTTCGCAGCTTGGGGCGAGAAGCGTCGGCTCGCAGTCTGCGTCGCCGTCCGTGTCTCGATAAATGTTACTTTACCATTACAACCCACATAAACGGATCTGTATATGTATAGGGCTGCCACATTCATTTATTTTCATGATAATCCTGATGTAGAAACTATTTACTTAGCAATTTTACGGACGTAAACGTTTGCGAGGAGGCCTTCACGAATCGCAGGTATTGAATGTTATTATACGCCATTGTTTGTCGTTTGTAAATATTTAGTATTGTAGTGATATTGTGATTGTAGGATTGTAGTAAATAATGAAGATAACACCGGGAGGGATAGAGTCGTGCGCGATGTTATCGGCGCGCGTCCTCTCGATGGACGCCGTGCCGTTACTTGTTACCTTGTTATTGAATTATACACGGCAGGGTTGTCACTTGGTTAACGATGCCGATACTGTGAACGATATGATTGTAATAGGTACAGAACAGCATACGTCTAATATATGTTTAGAAATTCTACACTTTTATAATGGAAATTGGTAAAATAAAATTAAACCAAAATATATAGAAATGAAAAGTTTCGGTTGGCTTTAAATAATAAATAATACAAAAATGTACTTTGTAGGCAAGTACCGTGATAAGAGAGTAAATGAGGCTGGAAAGCTTATTTTGGAATTTTGTAAGGAGAGAAATTTGTTTGTGGCAAACACGATGTTTCATCACAAACAAATTCACATGTACACATGGGAGCGAGCGGAAGAAAGAAGTATGATTGATTTATTCCTAGTGGATCAGCGTATTCGCAGCCAAGTTATGGACACGCGAGTGTTTAGGGGTGCTGATCTGGGAACGGACCATTATCTAATCGTTGCCAGAATAAGAGGTCTGTTTGCAGGTTGGCGCAGCCGCACGACGTGTCCAAGCTTGGAGTCGAATTATCGCATAAGAAGTTGGAAGCTTCAAGATCCACCGATCAGAGAGGAATATCAAGAAAGGGTTTCCAAGAAGCTTGAAAGCTGTGATTCTGGAAATGAAAGTGCTGAATTATGCTGGCAAAACCTTAGGAATGGTATGGTGAAAGTAGCAACAGAGGTATGTGGTAAAAGGAAAAGAGGTTTTAGTAAAAAGCGTGATGAATGATGGGATGATGAAGTGAAAGACGCCGTGGAGTTAAAGAAGAAAGCATGGCTGGATTATAAAGCCTCGGGTAAAGATAAAAGTATGAGAGAGATAAGAAAAAGAGAGTACAAGCTGCAAAAGCACAAAACGAAAGCACTTATAAAGATGAAGCGTGAAAATTCTGAGAGAGTGAGGGATGAAAGGTTGACAAACAACTTCCGGGAAAACACGAAGCTTTTCTGGCGAGAAGTTAGTGATTCCCGGGGTTGTTCGGTAACCTATAGAATGAAAGGGGAGCTTTCAAAGAACGGTGAAATCTTAACAGAGCAAGCACACGTTTTGCAGCGGTGGGCGGAATTCTACAAGCAGACATATGAATGTGAGGACGCCTCGGCCTCAAGTACTAGCAAAATGCTGAGTCCCGATGTAGTCGACTGTCGGTGTAGACTGTGCAAGCAATAGGGCTATCGGTTTGATCAGCTTAGGCGGTAAAGTTTATGCTAAAATATTAGCGAGAAGAATGCAAGAGAGATCTGAAAGGCTGTTGAGGGGGACCCAAGGAGGTTTTAGACCTGGAAGAGGGTGTATCAGATGAGATCAGATCTTTTCCCTCCGCATGATCACGGAAAAGTTGGCCCTAAACCAAAAGGTTTTCTGTGCTTTTGTGGATTTAGAAAAGGTGTTTGACAGTGTTGTGAGAAAGAAATTATGGGAGATACTGCCCCGATACAATGTGAACGGACCCTTGCTACAGGCTGTAAAGTCTCTTTACAGAGATCACTCAGCCTGTGTGCGAGTAGGAGCTGACATGTCGCTCTGGTTTGACATCCAATCGGGTTTTAAGAAAGGTTGCGCTATGTCAGCTTGTTGTTCTATTTGTATTTGGATAGTTGTTTCCAAGGCGTGAAAGACAAACGGCAGCCAAACGTGGGTAACACAGAAGAAGAATGTAAGAGAGATGAATGCTGTGGAGATGCGATCACTTCGCAGAATATGCGGAGTCAGTCTAGCTGACCGAATCCGCAATGAAGAGATCCATAGAATGGCAGGTACTAGTGAAGACGTCACGGTGAGAATGAAGAAGAACGTGCTCAGGTGGTTTGGGTACATCGAACGAATGAGTGATGAAAGAATGGTAAAAAAGATTTATAAAGGAAAAGTGAGCGGTAAGAGAGACGGGGAGGCCTCGAGTTACCTTCGAAAAAACAGTAGCTATGATACTGGAGGAAGGTCTAAAAAGCATGAGGACCAACCGGAGGGCATGTATGAAGAGGTTGATGTCTGTGGCCGAGGCGAAAGAGATATGCAGGGACCGTAGCGTTTGGCGCTCGGTCGTTTCTGGCTACCCCGCAAGGGATATGACGTGAAGTTAAATAAATAAATAAATAAATAAAAATGTACTTGTAAAGTATGTGCCACCCTGAATCGTGTTAGTAATATTATTGGTTGGCAGAAGGCTCCTCGGCCGACCGCCGTCTCCGCCGACCACATTGATTTCAAAGCCTTTTGCATTATGTATTACACCTTTTACTGTTTCTATTAATACAAATTATAGTTTTCCTCGGCATTTTATTGCTCACAATTTATTTCTTGTCACATTTGACGGGAAATGATGATACACACCCATATTGGAGATTTACGATACTTTATTTTATCAATATTTATTAAATGATATTGAGAATGGCTAGCGGGAGATGTCTACGATCGTATTAAGATACCATACCATACCGAGACACACCTTTGCACCAATAATAATAATGAGCTTCAGAATTAAATGTTACGAAAAGTTATGCTAGAGTAAATATTACAAATGTTCGTAATAGTGTTTTTATCTAAGGACTCGTACATAACGTGGGCGGAACGTGAATCGGATCGCCCCTTCACACACACGCCTATCATAACACAGAGTTAGGATCGCTCTGCTGCGGGACTGGAGCGCGGCCGGGGGCGATAATCTGGTTATTAATAGAAGTATGAATGATGTTAGAGAGCACTTAGGAACAGTGAGCTAGGATCAGCGCAGGGCTCCGTTGAGGAGTGCGTGGGAGCTCGCCCACCGGCCTAGGACGCAGGTTTCTACCTTGGTAATCAAAGTCGTATTGACTCATAATTTATATATTAAATTGGTCTGACTTCATCTGTGATATAGAAACTAATAAAATATTTATTACGACAATCAAACCTGCGATCAGTCTGACCGTATCAGTTTAAACTGTACATATGTTTAATAATATCAGTTGATGTACCTTCTCTCTGTTGACCAAAAAGATTACAAAAATATTTTCGAGTCATTGTCCAAATTCCGCACAAAGTTTTATCCCGTTTTGCTCACTGTATTTAACACTTCTTGTCACATTCTAAATAGAACAAGAATGTAACAAAAGATGTTATCTATTTCGAGATTGTCGTCCCAATTTATACTTTTAAATTTTTTGGTTAATATTAATTTAATTAAAAGTAATGAAATATGAAGTTAACAACGAACACTGATGTTGTATGGTATTGCCATTACGACCGTGACTAGTAAATGCTAAGTTGTCTAGAGAATGACATCATTACAGGGAGCTTAGGGCCCTGTAGTGTGAGGTTTCGCGGAGCGTGACCCAGTCGCGCAGCGCCCACGCGGCGCGACTGGGTCACGCTGTGCATCTCCACTCTGAAGATTCATTTATTTAACAGTTACGAATTAACCTTTTGATCTTAAGATGTCAGGACATTGTTTTGTGACAGTGACAGTTCTGTGACAGTCAATGCAGTTACAACACTTATCCTAACCAGTTTGTTATGAATTCATTTATGTTTATCATAAACTAAATGTTTTCGTGCGGCCTCCGAAGTAATTTTCCTAAATAGGACATATCTGGAACATTTTTAAAATACGCTCTAAACATCGCGTTAAGAAATATATGTTTATTATATTAACAAACCCGACATGCTCGGTATATATTTTATTATTATAATATTATTAAAAGGAAACCGGTCGCAGGCGCAACTAGGGTAACAGGAGTGTAATGTAAGTTTAATTTAACACGCAGCACTCGACACAGACCCGCTGCAGTCGGGGAGTATTCATTGGCGATATATAAAATAATAATAGTATATTGAATTAAACTAGGTTTATTGAAGGTATTTCTACATTCCCCATAAATTTTACAAATTAATGCAAAGTTTCTAAGAATCAAACGATTAACATGGCATTCCACCGCGAAAAGAATTTCAACAACGTCGCTGTGACTAATCTAGGCATTAGTATCCATTTTAATTAATATAACGAACAAATTCACATTCACAAATAATTGGATTTGATTACCAGGTATCTACGTAAGGTCAAATGAAGTACACACTGTACACTGATACTAATCTGTCACATCGCCTACAATGATAATGTAAAATGAATTATGATAGTTGTGAAGTGAACGCGGCCTTAAACCGCCTGATTGAGATTCGGAACAAGCGGAGCCGTCAATTAGAGGCATTCTAAGTCACGCCTTAACTTGTAATTTCACAATTCCTTTTATCTCGAGCGTCGAGCGCAAGAGGCGGCGAGGTGACGGCGGCACCACCGCCTCCGCTCAGATACCATCTCACCGACTGCAGAGTATCAAATGGCAGAATATTACAAAAAGAAAATGCATTGAGTATTTTATATATCGGCATATTCTTGTCGTTTGATGTCAATATGCTTAATACCTTTGGACATGATTGGAATTAGCTTTTCCATTACTTGTAAAGTAAACCACGTGTATAATTGGGCACTCACGGAGTCTCGACCATCACAACCACTAAACCGAACCAGACCAAACGGAACAACAACAGACCGTTCACCGTTAAGAACCCGATATGTGTCAATAAGTTGTTGATGTCACATGTGGATGTAGGATTTACATCTAATTAATTTTGTAAAGTCGGCTCCGAGGCGGCCGCTTCCAGAAGTATGTGATGGTGAATGAAAACTTAAAAAAGGTTCTTTTAAACGGGCCCGAAAATAATTAAAAAATTAAAAATAATCTTTATACAAAACAAAGCTTGACCATACCCATGTTAATGGTTCCGTAATCCCCATTCATGACATCAACTAACTCGTCCAAAGCAATCACTGTTTAATTTACATTAATTACACGACCAATTTGCCACAGCGTACCCGCTTTGCCAAATACTTTTACATCGATTAGTGGCAGTAATTGAAATTGAGCTTTATAGATTTGTTATTAAGGCTTTAGATTGATTAAGGTACTGATGGTAGGTACTCGTACGGGAGCGTCGGAGCGAGGTCCGTGGAGACGTCGGTCCCGGTCTCCGAGATTGGGGACAATGATGATGTAATTGACTATTTTATCTCATTATTGTAATGCTTCGACCGATGTGACGGTCGTTGTAATTAGTTTGACGTTGTCGTAATGTTTTAAGATAAGATAATATCACCAACATATTTAACGAGGATAAAAATAATTTCAAATTGCAACACTATCACGATTATTAAAACATGGTAAGTACGGCACTGTACCGAGATAAGTAAAGTGTGTGTTTGTGTGTGTTGGTACAGATTATGTGCAAGATTTCTGTTTTTATTTCGACAACAGCGGCCGCACTGCGCTACCACTCGCGTGCCAGTTGGACGTCTGTTTTGTAAATATTTCATAATAGCAGGATATTACTAGAACACTCGAGGCCTACACCGGTTTCCGTTGTAAATATACAAATAAAACGATACGGAGCTTCGATTGGCGCATCCATCACGCGCCGCCTCGTCCGCCTCGCTCTAACAGTCGTTATAAATAAAACAAAAGGTTGGACTATTTAATGCGAGAGAAGAATGCGTCTGCCACTAATCAAATTAGAAGAAATGTATTAGACGTTCGTTTAAAACAGTGAGAGATGACGGATTGCGATACTCGTCACGGAGAGTTCGGACGCGTCCCTCGTACCTATAAATCTTTTTTTCTTCCTTAAAAGATTATCTAATTTAAAAACAATTTGACGGTTACACGATACATATACGTGTATATACAAGACTGTAAAAGTTCTGTTACCAGATGGCAACCGCGTAACTTTAATTTAATGGCCTCTTAATTTACATTACGGCCTCTCGAGATTTATAGAATCGCTACTGATTTAGGATTAGGAATACTGCACAGGTCTGCACAGACACATCTATTGATATAAATTAAGCTCGACTCGTTAATTTATGAACAGAAGATAAACTATAAATTGTCTTCAGCATCGTTTAACTTTTTATTTCCTTGAGTTATTTAACGTATAAATGTTGTAAATTGGAAGATTTAAAGTCAATATTTTAGATCGTACACAACAATAATTACAATTACAGATACCTTTCAATCCTATATATTATTTGGAATAACGGTATGAAAGATACCACATTTACAACATGTGTATGTATATATATATATATATATATATATATACATCATAAAATGAATCATGCTGAATAATTGATTCATCAACGCCTTGCCTATTTATAGATATACGATATAAAAATCGCTTAAATAAGGAATATTTTAGTACATTTCATTTCATCACGGAGATTAAAGAAAAGATGAAAGTTTGTTTGAGAGTTGTTTTTTTCAAAGAAGTGCATACAGTGTACAATTCTTATTCGTGTTTACGGTTATAACCTATCTTTAATAATTAACCCTAGGAGATGCAATAAATTCGCTCGTCAGTGTGATGATACAAGTCAGTCAAGTCACTCGTTACATCGCTTTCAATGTCGTCGAGAGCGCGCCGAAGTAATGCTACTTCCTCTCGCGTAGTGTTGAAGACACATACTCATCTATTTACATAAAGAAATGATAAGAGGTATATAATTATTATTTGATAGTCTGCTATTAGTTAATACCGATGTTGCGTGCACGTAAGTGTCTCGTTAGAATCCGGGACGATTTAATTCCAGATACCGCCGGCCACGGCTGCTAATAACGGCTCAGCTCGCAAACAGCCGTCGAGATTACCTTAACGTTCACTGCACACTACATCTGTGATATTTACAATTGAGTACTCGATCCAGCGTATTTTTCATTAATTGCAATAGGGAATAATTACTTCTGCTTAGTTTGTAATTTACCTACGTTATTAATACTACAGCTTAGAAAACATGTCCCTTATTTGTCAATTCTCAGATATTACAGGAGAAATAATCGGCTGCACCGACGGGATTTCTCCACCTAAATAAAGAAGTCCCGTTGGTATCGCTTAATCATTTGATAGCCATTATTACGCAGATAGCTGTATAATACTCTCGATATTTTATATGAAGACATTAGTTTGCATAGTCAATGCAAACTGAAGGCGAGGAGCGGAGAACGCAATCAATCAAGTCTCCGCCGTATTCAGTTTATAGCGTTTTGCAACACGCGAGTACCTGTTACGTACTCGTATACCAGCTGTACCTTTGGGCGGTGGAAGGATTTATATAACATTGTTATTAGCAATTTGTCCTTCATATAAAACTTGTTTCAGGATTGTTGGTGGAAGTCAATTTAACCGTGGAATTAATGTTCATAAGAATAGAGTATGTTTAATTTCCGCTTTTTGATAGTATCTTTAACATCTATAATATAATATTTATAATTTACAGCGATGAGAGCGTCCGGTCCGATACCTTTATATACCTATTTGGTCTTTGTTATATTATATGTTTAATTATATATCAATATATGGCTTCTGGTGTAAAAAAAATCTGATTATTCGAATGAGTTTAGAAAATATCAAAAAAACGACACAAGTTTTAAACATTAATCTTAAATCTTACAGCATGAAACAGAATGTGGACGATAATGTAAATTAAAGGCAAATTTGTTTGGTTCAAAGATCAAAGTCTTATGATTAAATGAAATTCTGGAGAATCTTGTATATTGTTACGAAGCGGTTGTGTGTGTGTGTGTTGTACTTACACTTTAAGATAATTATTTAATTGGTGTTAAAGGTTGTACAATTCTACAAATACTTTCACAGAGCGCTTCAAGACTCGGTTCAAAAACACAACTGTAAAGTATGTATATATTTTTGCGTTTTTTAGCGTCCCAAGAATTTTATATTTGTTTTTTATTATTGCTGATATTTAAATATTATTTGTAAATGATTTTTTACTGTTTTATTTTTGTAAAAAATAAAATAAAAATAGAAAAAATCGATTTAAATAATTATTGAAGATCTAAAACTTTTTAGTTGTTTTTAAAAACTCATGTGTAATTTTCGCGAATGGTGTTCGTATTATAGTAACAGATAGGTAGTTTATATTATACTGAATTAATAACCAGAATTATTCTGCATTATTCGTACGGGTGCAATCAAGGCGCGCCGCGGGGCAAAACTAGTACTCATAAAACAAAACTGTTAAAGCGTAAAGTGCTGGAACGGTGGAACGCTTCGCGAACACACCGACAGATATCAATTAATTGAATATTAACGCAAATGCATCGGTTTTAGTGCTTTTTGGCGGAAATAACTAGTTTATATCTGCTCAGTGTCTTTAAATTACTATATAATGAGGTCAGCAGCTCAATGACAGAAGAGGCTGACTTACATTCAATTAATAATAGTTCAACAATACCAGTGATCACTTGTGTACGTGAAATGGGTATGGCAGGACTATTTTGTTACCGTACTTATCGAAATAAGCCATTCTGTGAAGACACTCTCCAACTTATAATACACGCACAACACGCCCCGCCGGGTATTTCTTCATTGTGATCTGTTTCACAAACGTCAATGTTTAATCATTCATACAATGTATCAATGATATCTTCAACAAAGTTATTGATATGTTCACTTTTGTGAATAACTTTTACGGAGAAACTTAACACTAAACCTACAGACAATTCTTGTATACCCGTTCCTACCGCACGCGGTCAAATTGACCGGTAATTAAAAGTTATTTTATTATATAATGCAATAATGGAAATAACTAAAAGTAAAGAGTGAAGAAAATATTATATGCATATTCTAAGAATTGTCATGTAGTTTGATAACGACATTATAACGGTAAAAATGTGTAAGATTCACAAAAGTTTAAGAACGGTCAATTTGACCGGTACTTGGTAGGTTTAGTGTTAATATAATTTTAAATGGGTATCCCAATCCCATGTGGAGTAATAACAACTTAGACCCGCCAAGCTTGTCAGCTTATATGTTATATATAGATAATTCGTCGTATATAAGATATATTAAATAAGAAAACATTCATTGTGCCATATTGCAGACTTTACCAAATTGACTATTTTAACATTTGCTGCAATGACCTCATTGCTAACTGAGAGTATCTTGGTATAATATTTACCCTCAATGTATAAACGCAAAGTCTCTCAATTTATTCACACAATTTAGAACAATTTATATTATCTGTCAGTTGTATGCGTGTACGAGTACTTTGACGTAACGCAGACTGTGTAATACAATGAATGCTTCATCTTGTATGTTAGAATGATGCTGACGTCTGAAAATAGCCATGGCATTAAGAGGCGGTGTGGTCCGTCCCGAATTTCTGCGACCCGAATAGTGTTATAGGTAACGATCAACGGTTTATCCGTTTCTAAATTCTCTGTATATTATTAGCAGTGGTACGGTTACTTGATATCAGTTCACAGCTGTGGGGTAGAAGTACTAATGTCTAGATGGTATCTATAAGGATGGTTCGGAATGTTTTCTCAGGAGGATATTCACGTTTAATGCCAGTCGCACCGAGCACTGAGCACTGAGCCACTTGGTAACTGGAATGATACATGCTCTGAATAAATACATCTCGAGCACTTCGACGCGTCAGTGTGTCATTATCATCATTGTAGTGTGATGGACATTGGTCTGTCTCGTCGAAGACGTTACTTAATAGCGATCTCTTTCAAGAGATCAGAACGTGGAATGGGCCAATGAAAGTGGTTTTTTGAAGTATAGTTAATACATTTTTTGGTGGATATTATTAAAAAACAAAATGAATTTGAGTACTCTTTCTAAATTATAATAATATTTGACTATTGAACCTTAAAACAAAAGAACACACACACAGCACACACATAAGACGCGCACAGTGCTCGTTCTAATCGTAATAAACTTAATTGTAATAATATCTACAAAGGTATCCCGGCAACATTTATAATACACATATCTTCATATCCACCGTTACTTCGACAATTATCGAAGCACTAACATAACTGTGTTTTAACTAGCCGTAACTAATTCAAATCTCATTTTGGGTCAGTGACCTCGCGTCAGGAGGTCCTGTCACAAGGCTTCATTTTTTCCCGCTTATCCGTCGGATCGACCGCTTTGTTGTGTTACCGATTGCTGAAGAAATTACTGATCCGGGGGATAGATCTGACCTCGGGTCACGGTTCAACTGACGATCTGAATGAATCCCTTGGCGGAGAATACTCGTTACTTCGATTGAGATATCACTCCCACAACGCGCTATTGTACGCGAACTGGCAGTCGAGGCTGAATTGAGAGATAACTTGCGCAGACTCGGTACAGCGCTCGTCTTTAATAAATATGTGATTTAAATATAAACACTCGTCGTTTACTGATATTATCTAATTCGTCTCTCGTCATTACTTTAGAGTGTATGCTATTACGTCTTTATTCTTCAAATACGCCAAGGCATTCATTGCGACGCTCGTCTGCGGTACGTGAGCAGGGCGCGTCCTCCCGAGCCTTTGTTTTAACCTACTTTCTCTATATGATGGTTGTCTAGAACACTGTGCTTTATATTGAGATGTGCAATATAAAATAGTAGTTATTAAATGTTTATATTATACCAGTTTTCAAATAATAAAAAACGCAAATGAATCATACTTGTATCCTGATATATCTTCGTGATGTCCAGGATCGAGATATATAGACAGAAAACAGAGAAGGAGCTCTCAATTGGACGCGTACATAGTTACCATGTGGGCAGAAAAGGCTTTACAAAAACGCCCATCGAGTTCAATGACACCTTTTCAAAGCTAAGGCGCTGAATAATTAGTTCGTGTAAATATTATGGATATGAGGCGTTACACAACGACACGTCATGCAATACATAGTAGATTGAATGAAAATGCAAATAATAGTGGAACTGCCGGCTTACATTTTTAAGAAAAGTTTAGAAGTGTAGATAGATATGAATTTAATTATTTGAATGATATGTAAATAGAAGTCCCCGCCACCGCCGCGGCGCTCCAGCCATCTGCGGGCGACTCGGTGACGCGCTGACGTGCGGATTGAAACAATGCATCAATAGTGATGTGGTGTATCGATAAATACTTCCCGTTGAATACTCCACTCGGGTCAGATTCTGACAGCGCGCATGGCCGGTCGCACCGGTTCTGCGGTGGAATTGGAGCTAGGGTTGTTATAAAGTAAAAATAACGATTCCATTCACAAATTGTTAATATATTAATGAAAACACAAAATATATTAATGACTTAAATACTTGGTCCGACCCTCTATACTTCAATTATTCAATTCATTTAATCCATGCCTCAATTGTTTTTTTTGTTGCCAAAAAAACTAACTGATTTAGATATATTTAGAAATCTAAAAATGTATGAATTTTTATACAATCTCTGTGTCCCGTAGGTACTGGGCGGAAGTACTAGTGGAATCGTAAATAGTATTTAATAAACGAATACTTTGCCATATAAGAAAACATAATATTAATTAGGGTTTAATTTCATAAAATATAATCTAATGTCAACAACTAAAAGAAAATTAGTATATTATAATATCATAGCTGTACTAACGACGGAACATAAAAAGTGTGCGAGGGTCAGCCCTGGCTGCGACCGAACAGTTTCCGTAAACACAGAGCAGCGATTGATAAACGCGACCAGTGGATTGAGAGCTCTGATTCCTGCGAGCGTGTTATCGCCCGGGGGGTTTAATTAGATGTATAAGGACATTTTTTGATAATTATGTAAATACATAGATTATACAAGGGGGGTGGATTTCTATTATATTCATTAAATACTCCCCATGTATTATAGGTTTATTGAGAGTTTACTTGTTCTTTATGTCTTTAATCACGCGTCTTTAATCAAAAGCCCTCAGGCTTTATTCGGTTTTCGTCGAGTCGTTATTCCCTCTGATACGGTATTTACGGCTTCATTGTTGGGATTTGCATGTTTCCTGTCGGCGGTCGAGTGATCGCTCGCGTCGCGGCGATTTATTACAAGGCTAAATACTTGAATCTTATTAAAAGTTTGAGGCCGCGGGATGCTTATGCTATGCTCTGTGATGCTCGATCGTTTTACTTTAAAGTGTTATTACAATATTTATAACGTAGTGTATTTTGAAAGTTTTTCATATTAATTACCATTTACAGTTTTATATTCTAGACCCGGTTCTTCTGACGTCGCTGGAGATCAAAACTACCTAACACTGTACTTATTGTACAATCTTTTTTAACAATTGAAGTAACCAAAAACAATTTAAAAGCATGCAAATTAGTACAACTCCGTTGAAGCCAAGTACAACATATATACCACTATTTGGGCCAACGACTATCTAAAATATTATAATTAATTCTTATTCAGTCATTAAAATCTGCTTTTAGCGATAAAATGGCAGCTTACCTCAATGACTATCGCAAATACCAATGTTATCACATAACAGGTTAGTTTTTAAAATACAACTTGTATGTTAAACATACACCGGGTTGGTCTCACCTTCTGATAAATTATGAATCTAGGAAATACGTGTTTGTTGTCCAGTTGTCGTTCTCATTAATCTATCACTTATCACACAACTTTAAAATGTGTTATGTTACATTTAATAACAAAAAACACCATTAGGTTCTACCTCGCATGTCAAAAGTTGAAGGATGTCCGTTTCATACTTTTTGCAGAAACGAGTTTTTGTGTAATTTTAGAATATTAAACATTCAATACACTTGGTCGATCCTCTCGGCGAGTTGAATTTTATCTTTTATGACACAATACGACCTACGGTGATATAAAACTCCGTGTCGACTGATCTGCAGACTCCACTTCAAACCTAAACCTCTAAGCCTAAAATAATCTATCTTCAAATCTATGAGGTAACGAGAGAGGCCATTGCCGACGGAACAAACGTGGCGAGCGCTTTTTGCGCAACCTTATAAGGCGGTTTCTATTTCGGCCGATGAGGTCAGCTTATCTCCGAGCCGTTCCAATAACCCGATTGGACTATCAGCTCGATTCATGAATGGAGAGTTTTGGCACCGAGACAAGTATCTAAGGTTCATTGACTTTCGATATAGATAACCTGGGTTCGGTCGTAAAGGCCGAGGTCTGGATTTCGGAGTTCCGTTGGTTCCAAATTATTTTAATTTCAGTATAAATTATCGTCACCCGTCCTCACTACTGTCACTGTACAATACCGTATTATTCACGTGTAATGTGTATTATTAACCTCTTTTCGTAGATTAATAAAAAAACGCTCCGCTCACTTCGTTCGCTTCGCTCAACTAATACCAGTGTGTCGTGTACTATTCTAATTGCAATTGCCTTTGAGTTAGAGATCAGATTAGTGACCGGGATGGTTAGATATATGAGCAATAAAGTAAATAAATAAAAGACGACAGTTTAAGAACAGCAGATCCCATTACCATTAGACCTGGTTCTTGCCACAGTCATTAAATGATTTAATTTATTACTGAGCATTTGGGAGATGCGTTGAAATTACAAAATACCCCTCGCCTCTATTTTCTTAAGCATGTAAATTGTAGTTTATTTTGCCGCTTTTTATATAAACAAAATGTTAACATATTGAATTAAGGGTTTAATTGCATTTAGCAATATAAAATACAGATTTGGCACTGACGAGGTCAAATGAAGCGTTGCTATACTGAAACTGGACTTATTATTTATAATTCAAGAAAATTAAAAGTTGCGTACCGTGTTTCAGGCCGTACCACGTTTTGTGGAAGGGCTGATAGCGCCTAGTGGTGGGCGGCGGGTGAGGACGGTGTCGTGCGCTAACACACGATGCCGTACAGCAGAACAGATAGAACCTTTTGTCCCTGACCTTTTCGGCCGCTTTCAAACGCTCCCTGGCAAGGCGGCCGGCACAGCGTCGCGGCCCCGCGGCTTGGGCGACCACCACCATCGCCAACACTACCACCAGCCACCGCATCGTCACCTCACCATCTCTCACGATAGTCTCACTTGGGATCAATATGCATCCGTATTAATAACGTCAATGCATGGATTGTCTCACATCGTCGGCGACAATTAACTTCACAATATTTAATTGAAGCGGGTTAAATGTATTGTAACGGTATGCAATTTTGACTCTGTTGTTAAAATTGATGTGATTGTTTTTAATGATAAATGTAAACTCGTGAGCGCGTCGCCCCCGCGTGCGCTCGAGCCGACTTAACCGCGCCAACTGCCTCGCGGCTCGAAGTCGCCAGTCGCAGGCCACGCGCTGCTCCAAGCGATCTTATTTCTTGGCCAGGGTTCGCTCCAGTCCTGGGATGCTAAAAATGCGCCTTTTCCACATGCCCCCGTTGACGATTATGTGTCAAACTTGTTTTATATGCGAGTTATATCCGGGAAACCGTTATGCAACCTTATTGGGAGCGACGACTCTCGTATACCAAATTACTAAGTCGCTTAAATACAATAAATCAAAATTAAACGGACGAAAAGTTCAGTCGGAATAAATAACATCTGTTGTGAGATTGCTGTAACAATCCAAACTCCGAGTATTGATACGTTACGTTTCAATCACTTTAAAAGAGTGACTACCGATTGGTTATTTTAATAATATTTATAATTAATGACTGAAACATTTCAATTGAACCTCTAATTATGAAATAATAATAATAATAAAGCGGAACATTTGTATGTAATTATTATATTATTTTCTTAATACGTGGGGTCGTAATTCTTATAGTTACAAATAATTCAATAATATTCGAGAATAGCTAAGATGTTACTACCAGATGACTCTATTTACCAAGCTGGTGAAATTGTTGTTTTCGAGGTATAAAATATTTTAGTTATAATTTAGAAGTGCTCCTCGGCGGGCAGCGCACCGGTACATCCACTCATGTACAAGATTGCTCCGATTGCGAGTGTCTAGTGTCTGAGAGCGGACTGTCTGGTGACGCTGACTGATTTATTTTGCTGTAGTATGTTCTGTTAACACTGACTTTAAAAAATACATATGTTTGAAAAGTATGAGTAGTAATCTTCAAAAAGTCTACGTTTAAATTGATTATAAGCATTGTCGCTCGATACGGAGCTGGTGCGGATGAAATGAGTCAAGTTGCGACAGGGAGGCCAATGTAACTGGATAACCCACGATATGAAAAAAAATGAGTATTTTTGGATATTGAATGATCCTATTGTCGTCTACCTTGTACCATTATGAACGGGACATTTACGAATTAATACTGAGTAGTAGTGCTTAGTCGTTAAGTAACAGGTTTGGATCTCAACACAAAAGAATAACAAATGGTAACAGTACGAGTTTAATAAGGTTATGTATACATTAGGGTTATTCTCATATAGCCCATTTTTATTATCTGCAAAAATGAATTAAAGAAATTCTACGATAACCTACAGACCCGAAAACGAGGAGTAGTGTGCCTTAGGCTCCGAATTTTTTCTATAATTTTCAACAAGTCTTGCTCGAACATGTACGCATTATGAGTACTACACACTACTTCTTACGCCTCGTGGTGTAAAATTTGTTAAAATTTGTTAACCAAAATAGTAATTTGCCTAAACAGAGATACAATTAATCTCTTATTATAATATTCTATTCTAATCTATTCTATCCGTACTATATGTCATAGACTACGGAAAGCTTAAGTAGTTTAAATAAGATTTCGAAGATTCTTTAGAACTCATAAAATACAGAAGCAGCCGGACAGGAATGTCACGAGAGTAATTAAATCGGCATCTCTGAACCCGCGACCTGCCGAGCGCGGCTGTTAATTTCTACCTACACGTATAACCAAAGCTACGTACAATCTATGTTAAAGATCTCGGATATTTCGCTTTCCGCTCGAACGTTTGGAGATCTTATGTCTATTTGTTACTAATGCGCAGTATTTTTAGAAAGAGGTTATCGAATTAATGAAAGAGGAAAAATTGCTAGGAAAGGCGAACGTGACGGTGGTCGGTGGTCGGTCACAACATACTGCAGAATGTTTGGGCTCAAGTAACAACAAAAATTGTATAATGATTTGTGAGTGATGGTAGCGGTAGTAGCGGTAGTAATGGTCGCATACCGGCTGTAGTTAATTTATTATCGAAGCCCGAAAAGCCGCACGTCCATAATGTTATGTGTCGTTATATATATATTATATCAAGTTGATTAAGTCGAGTTACTCTGTGAAAATGTGGCAACAATTATCCAAGACTGTAATCGAGCAACATAACGAGCAGAATAAATATTATCTTTGGGTTTAAATTACAGTACACGTTATTTCCCTTCCACAACCTTGATACTAATAAGCAAATTAATTGCCTGCAATGAGTTCGAGTCGCACATCGTCGGTAGATCGTAAAAGAGCTACTGTTACTATTAACTGGCCCATACTATTGAAGGCCACCCACTACATTGAACGATGATTAAAAATTAATGAGGATTGAAGGAGTACTCATTAGTAAAGGTAACGCCTACGTATTTTAAAACAAAAAATAACAACTAAATCAATGTGCTTCCGACGTCTTTACATTATTATATTAATATCTAACGCATTATTTTAAATGGGTTTGTCGATTCGAATTTATTAGCGGCCACTGTCTTTGAAGTGGTACTTCGTAGGTTGTTTAATCCATTGGTAGCTCGGTCCGTAACGCGATAGATCGGGCGGATATCCGGTGAAGGATCAATAGCGATTGTCGAGATGCGTGCAGATTGCTAACCGGTCCGATGTGTATATTTTATGCACTTTCTGTCGTACTAAATTACATTATCCTTAAAATAAATGTTTGAAAGTAAATAGATTTTTATATTTAGAGAATTATATAGGACACGGCATGTTAAATAAAGTAATATTTAGGTCCCTCTGGCTCCGTGTAATAAAACATATGTAACTAAAACAATAAAAATAGCATTAGCGTTATCAAAAGAGCGCCCGTCGCGTTACGTTCGAGTCAAACGTAAAGTAATTAATCTCTTTGAATGAAGTGGTTGGATTACGGGAGTGTGGAGGCAGCGCGGTAAACAACGCGCCCGCACAGACGCAGCGACGCCCGCGCACCTTAATGTCTGGATCTAATTATAGGATTCGAGTATCTTTCGCATTACGCTAGCATCGCCTCATTATTAGTTTATATTTAACAGTATTTTTAATCGTAGGTTGTACTACCGAGTGTAAAACTAAAGTTTCAAATCGAATAGGTACAAAGAATCATAATATGAGAGTACATTATATGGGTTAATATTATTTGTATAACCATCACACGAACATAAACTTTAAGATTGAACACAAATTATATTTATCGTGTGCATCGCTTCCTATGAGTTGTGAATATTTCATCAAAGGAGCTGCGCGCCATCTGGCGACGTGTTACTTGTGAGGGTAACCACAGTGTAACATCAAAAGGTGATGACCGTTTAAAGTTTGACTCCAATGATTAAACAAAATTAAATGTATATAAGGTCAAAAGGTGCTTAATATAAAATATGTCAACGCTTTAATTCTAATAACTGAAATACGTTAAATATTATACGTATAAAGATCGAGATAAATATAGCTTGAACACATAAATAAACAACTAGTATTACAGAAAGCTGTTCGAATGGTACGGCGTCGGTAGTAATAACCGTATTTAGAATCGCAGCTTTTCAATTTACTGCCCAGAAACATGCGAAGCTGGAACTGAACCGATTTTTAAGTATTGCTAACCACTCCGTTACATAACAGGGACAGCCTGCACGTGTAACTTATCCCTGAATGTTAGCGTAGCTCTCCTTAACTTGTATCTTATCATCCACCTCTATAGACTACATTCTTTATAATGTTATACTGTTATGGCATGTGTATTTTTACACGTTATCGGAATCTTGAAACATTAAAATTCCAGTCAATTAACAAATTCTGAGAAAGCGGTAAATAATTGCAGCAGCAGTAATTATAATTGAATCCTAAGTTTCGTGCTCAGACACCCTGTTTAGTCGGAGCTGTCAGTTCCTTTGCCGTCACCGCTTGAAATTTTTCGTATCATTCAATTAAAAATAAGCATTAGTGAGGAGCGATCATTAATAGATATTTTATTAAAAGTTCCATTTGTTCCTAGTTTAACGGTAACGAAGAGCCGGAGCTGTTTTCTAATTATGGTGACACCCTCATACACACTTTGGCTGCTGTCGATCTGTCACTGAGTTGGATTTTTATTTAAAGCAAGCGGGACACGTGACGTTTGGCCGTAAATCTGTGAGGCCCTTAACGGAATCTTAAATTTGCAAAACAAATACATACACCTTATAGGGGTAATATTATATCTAGTAAGTATATAAACGATACTTTTTAAAATTTACAGAAAATGGCTTACAGTAAGGGTAGAGATACCAACAAGATTAATGAATTTGTATTGACTCGTAATATTAATGACGTATATAGATGTTTAAATGTTTAAATGTATGTTTAAGGAGAAGCATTTGATTAATTATCAAATTCAAATTCAAATTCAAAATATCTTTATTCAAGTAGGCATTTACACGCACTTTTGAATCGTCAATTATTACAATGAAAAAATGTCAGTGTAGTCAGTCCGTAAGTAAGCTACCACCGGCTCGGAATGCTGTGCTCTGTTGAGAAGAGCCGGCCAGAAACTCAACAGTTGCTCTTTTCAAAAGAAATATAACAATAGGTGATGTACATTATAATATAAATCCTGCAAATGATTCAACAACTTAAGTTCCACATATTTCGATCCGCTAAAAACTCTTGAACGTTATAATAAGCTATATTTAATAATAAGCTTTTGATTTTAGATTTAAAACTAAGAAATGGAAGGTCTAAGATATTTTGTGGAACTTTATTATATATCATACGTATAAGTCGTATGATGTAGGTCGTGTACTCACCCAGACAGCCGGTGGGTGAGAGTTCATAATATTGTTCCAGGCAATGGGTGCAGCGCGGCGGCGCGGCGCCGGGCGCGCACGAGCACTCCCCGAGCTCGGCGCCGCAGAGCGCGCTCACCGACCCCGCGCCGCACGCACACGCCGGGCAGCCGGCCGATACGTCTGACACACGGACGAGGCAGGTTTGTTTTACTTTTAAATTGCCGTGGGCTTTTGTGACGAACGAATGACTGGGGCGGATCTAGCCTCTAGTCTATAGCAAAAGAACTTTGACCTAACTGATCAAAACCATCTCAGTAATAGTAGTCTCCAATAAATGGTAACGAATGAGGTGACATATCGAATTGTCGAACGGATGACTGGAGTGGATCTAGCCACTTATATATAGCAAAAGAACTTTGATGTTACCGATCAAAACCTAAATAATAGTAATCACGATGTAATTAAATTAAAGATTCTCACTGCCATGTCCCGTCGCGCAGTGGTCGCAGGCGCGTCCGGTCCAGCCGGGCCCGCAGGCGCAGTGGCCGGCGCGCGCGTCGCACGCCGCTGACAACGCGCCGGCGCCGCACCCGCACGCTATGCACGAACCGTTCTCCCCGCCCGACCAGTACCCCTCCTAGCCGTCATTTGATTTTTATTATTATAATGACTCATCTTGCCTCTGGACAGACTTCATCAAGCTTATTAGTTCACCTGACACTGGTCGCAGCGTTCACCCTCTGTGTGAGGAGGACAGACGAGACAGGCTCCGGACTGCGCGTGGCACGGCCCTCCTCCGCAATCGCAAGGCTGACACGACCCACCCACGACGGAGGGATAGCCCCAGTAACCGGAGTCACATCTAATAAGTGTCAAATGATTGATATTTATATCTTTTAGTTTAAATTAGGATAAAGCGATATTTAGTAATATTCTATTAAAAATGTGAATAATTCTAAAAAGCTTTCTTCAATTTGGTGTTTAGCTAAGCTTATCACTACTAACATTTCGCAGTGGTCCCCGGCGTACCCATCGGGGCACTGCGTGCACACGTAGTCGTCCCCGGCGGCCGCCGCCAGGGCGCAGTTCGGACTAAAGTTGTTGGACGCCTCGTAAAGAGGACATGCGCAGGGTTTACATGCACCCTGACCAGAGGATTGGTATTGGGATTAAGTTTGTTACTAAACTTTGTATTTAATACGAGAGGTTACTGGTACGGTGTACACTTACTTGAACAGGGTTACCGTAATGTCCTGGAATACATCGTTCGCAGTGGGGTCCAGTTGTATTGTGATGACATGGTCCACAAGGACCATTCACTGTGAAATAAAAACGAGTTACAAGGGTTATAGAAGCCGTAAAGTTCAACATGTTTTTAAAATCTCACTGCAATCACAGACTTATAGTTATTTTAGATTTATTTATGTTATTAATTTATTGAAAATAGTTTAATACGTTACGACATATCCCATCTTCTTAGTTATCGAAGAGATCGCTTTGAAATTAATTTTCTTGAATTTTCATTACATTTACCCATAGTTTTATTTGGTATTAGATTCAATGAAAGATTTTTCTTTACGCTTAACATCTATTGTACATTGCATCAGTAGTACACGGACCGGTATCGCAGTCGGCGTGCATGTTGCAGGGGCAGGGCACGCACTCGAAGGCGGGTTCTGCTCGGGGCGCGCGCTGCAGCCGTACGTGGCCCCACGCGCACCGCTCGCACAGCGCGCCCGCCAGCCGCGCGCCGCACCGACACCGCTCCCGCACGCCGCCGGGAGACCCGCGGACGGACACTGACTCCAGACGAACCTAAGCACACAAACGAGTATTTGATCCACGTATTGTAATACGTAATAATGACGACATTGAAACGGATGAATTCGAGGGTTTACCTCATCTTGATCGAAGTGAAAGTGTGCTCGTATCATGAGAACGTTCAGGTCACCGATAATGTCCATGACTTGCGCCCTGGAAGCCAGTTCGGAGTTCAGATACCAGCCACCCTCTTCGATAGGTGCCACGAGCTCAATGAGACCTGGGCTCTCGTAGCTTGTGTTGCCGTATTTCAGCTTACTACCATCTGGAATGGATGAGAAATATTTGTTAATTCTCATTATTAATCAAAAATATGGGGATTTACCTCGCCACTGAAAAGAATACAGATACCTCAGATGGGTCGAAAACAAGTACGCCTCATGGAAAATACACTGAGTATGTTAATTGTTAAACAACGATGTAATTTTTTATTTCGTTAAGCAATGTGGAAACGAAATAAAGAGAAGAGAAAAAATATTACTTAAGGAAAAATCTTGGCTGAAATTAATTGGGACTGATATCATTTTGAGTGGAATTTCAACCGGTGACGTAATAAATACGATGGTGTACTTGCAGTAAGGGCAAACGTCTGCTTATTATTTATTGAACAAGATCTTGAGGTAAGATCTCAGACAGCTTACCTTTAGCAATCAGCAAAAAATCAGGAGCACGACTAGAGCTGCCGCCCGAGTCTCCGCGCGCGACGCTCCACGACACACGCGACACCAGCGTGCCGCCGTACAGGGATAACTGCTGCCCGCTGAGGTAGGAGCTCACAAAATAGTAGGAATCCCAGCCCTCCACCTACGAACGATGTCATTTTTAAGGATACATATATTTTTATATTCTTGATTAATAAAATCAGTGTAATAAAAAGAAAATATTTTTTCCTCTTCTAATTCTATTGGTAGGTGATGTACATTTATAATAATAGACATATGAAAATAAATTTACAAAAATTTACTTAATAAAATCAATTAGTAATAGCTCATAAAGGGTAAAATAAAGGTTAATGAAGGGTTTAATTCACTTGTAACTTCTATAAGTTGTCAGTAGATGGCGGTTTTAGTAATAAAATTTTAACTGATTTCAAATGGTTTCAAAAGTTGCAGAACAAGTCGTCAATAAATTCTCGTATATAATATAATTATAAATTTTGGTATTTAACATTTTCTTATACAAACCTCATAGCTGATAAGATAGGGTTTACCCTGTTCGTCTATAGAGGGCGCCACAGTCTCTGCAGTGTCGTTGTCACCAATCAGCCACGTGTCACTCAGGGGATATTCGACCTGTCCTCAAAATAAAAAAATCTCATAAATAGACATATCTAATAAAAATTATTACAAATAAAAAAATACGCAAGAACAATTCACATTACTTACGTCTGAGCCCGGGCTGGGATCGGGCTCACAGTGCGAGGCCTGGTGCGAGCAGTAGCAAGCCCGGCAGCCGCTCGGGAGAGCCGCGCTTAGACCAAAGTGACCCGGGGAACAAGTATCGCATCTCTCTCCTATCACATTTGCCTGCAACATGTAGCACAAACAGTATAATCTATCTTTGTATCCTATCCAACTAAAAACGATCTGGGATTACCTTGCACTCGCATACGTCATCGCATATCTTGCCGGGATCGACGATGCCTCTCGGGTCGCACCTGCAGGACGCCGTGGTCACCTCCACCAAACAATTCGGAAACACTGCGTTTGAATTCTCGCAGATCTCGCATTGGAAACCAGCGAAACCTGGGTTACAGGAGCATGCGACGCGGTGGTTTTTTTTATTCCACTTGCAAGTACCTGGAATGATAAGTATTATATAGTTTAAACATTAAAAAACATCTACTAAATTATTGACGTAACGAGTTATGTATAAATAATGACTTTATTTTCTTTTATCATTTCATTCAATGTATAAAGAGTCAATTATGCGTGCACCGGGCGGCCAACTAGTCCAGCCAGTCCCATGTCATTGAGGAGCCAATTTACTTCTTTCCTCATTTATAGTATTCCATGAATGAATTGCTACTACAATAGCAGAATAATATAAGTATTTACCATCGGAGCCTTCGGGATCACAATCACAAGGTTGACAAGGATCATCAGGAAAGACATTGTAGTAACCGATGAGGCAACGATTACACAGCGGACCCGCTCGGTTATCCTGCATAATAAACAATCACATCTATTGTTCCAATAACAAACACCACTAAACTACCATTGCACTAACATGTAGAAAAGACACTTGCCGTGCAGTTTACACAAAGTATGGCGCCGGTGTCATCGTAGGAGCATGCACCCCTCTCTCCACAGGAGCATTCGTTGTTGTTAGGTGTAATGTCGCACGGCTGCCCTTCCTGCCAGGGTGCTCCCGAGCAGCAGCGCTGGCAGTGCACGCCACAAGCGCCGTTCACACACAAGCATTTTGCGCTCTTGACGTAAAGAAACGTTATATTCAAATATGTCCAGAAAGACGTTTAGACGTTCTTAGTAGACTATTTTAAACTTTACATCCCTGTGGCATCAAAACAACGCTATTGTATTTACCCTATGTTCCACAGAGCAGGTTTCGGCGTGTCCGTGGCACAGACACCTGGCGGCCAGAGTGAGTTCCCTCACGGTGTAGTACTGATGCCTAGCGGGGGGGTGGGCGGCGCGAAAGGAGACGCGCACGCGACGTGCTGTCACCCCTTCGCCCATTCCTACATGCATCTGAAAACACATGCCTCAGTTTTTACAGTTGTCAACTTTCAACCTAAAAGTCTGTTGACAAAATAAAAAACATAACAATGAGATAATGTTGTGGATCGCTGCGCTGATATTATTCAATTGAGTTTATCTATGTGACTCGCTCTGTGATCAACTGAGTATAAGTACTAAGTAAATAGAGGAAAGATTGTTATAAAATTATAATGAATCACAGTATTGAAATATGATAAGGTAATAATTACATATACTTTGAAATATTAAAGAAAGATGAGTTTAGTATAATCTAACAGCGTGTGTATAATATTTCATATGTTGATAACGTATAATACTCTTATCTCCCTAATTAATTTATTTATTTTGTTAACTTAAATGATGATAAATGTATTATATAATAATTTCCAGTACGAAACGTACTTCTCCATTTTCTAAAGGCCGTGGACTAGTGAACTGCGTGGAGCAGGAGAGTTTCTCCGCCCGACTAATTCTCTTTGCACCTCTGGCTTTCCTCCGTCGCCTCTCAGGTCGTAGGTCCCATAACCTCCTACAATGATCCCGATCCCCAAACGCACGGATCATTCTCCAGTCGTCACCGCTATCCGCTGTAGAGACTTCCAAAGACCAAGCCAGCGGACGAGGGGACGGTCCGGCTTTGATAATCACGTGCAAAAGCTCCATTTTCTGAAATTGTTATGATATTTTCTCAAATATATATACGTGTAATGGTATTACTGATAATATTCTATAACTAAAGTTAATTGTAGGTATTGCGTGAAAGACAAAGTAATTAGATATGTACTTATACCTCATATTTATTATAAAAATTGTCATTTTATTTGCGGAATCCTTAAAGAGAGTTTTCCAACAATAAACTTTACATTCAAATACCCTACACTTATGATATCCCGAGTTGGTTTAGTGAACGGAGGATATTAACACTTTAAGTAATGAGAAACCTAAACATATTCAATTGAAAGTAAGATCCTACTTTGTAATTGGAAGCGTAAATTAAAAATACTTTTAAAGATACCTTTATAAGCATAGGCATTTATCCTGTTTTCCTTATTATTAACGTTAAATAATAAATGAGGTAAGCTATTTAAAGTGCTTCTACCCGCTGCGCCTGGGACCATTAACTAACCAAACAAAAGCAGCCTGACGACGGTAGCTCGCACTTCTACAGCAATTAGTTGTCGTGCTCCCCCCATTAACACCGGGACACGCTATGTGCCGGCACAATGAGAGTTCTGTGGGAACGAACTTATTGAAAAAGTATGGGTTGCTCTCTTGAGTACTTGACAGAGGGTTCTTTGTTAGCTGTAAAAATATGACCCCGATAAACCTCATCGGTTTAATAAAGTTCGTGTAAAGTAGAAAACTTTTATTAACTCTAAAATATGATTTTTCTGACAAACGTTTTTAATTCCTATATAGGCAATATATGTCAAGAAAACCTTTGACTAAAATCAACAAATGGAGTTTGGATTTAAAGCCGTGCTACAATTAAAATAAACACGGCAATCTAGTAGAGTGTATCAGAAATTGCAGGCTTGTTGGTGGCGTGTGTAATAATAGTTCCTTGGCTTTGTTAGAATGGAATTTAAATATTGGATGCGAGAGGCGGTCGCGAGCTGAACGTCACAGATATCAATTACGGTAGCAGAGTCTTTAACTTAACACCATTTACGATTGGAAATAATTGCCGGTATTGTTTTCTTGTTCATTATTGACTGTTTGTTTTCAGAGTTTTGTTTTACCTAATGATAGATTAAATCAAATATACGTCTAATGACATAAAAGCGAACTTCAAATTGATTTTAATTTAAAAGTCATGTCATTGATAATTTATTACAACATTATTTGATTTTTTGATAAAACCTAACAACGCCTCGATAATTCTTTCCAAGCAACTATTTTCTTTGAGAACACGAGAAACCACTAACGACCACTACGGACTGTTCTACGAGCCAATTATTCTCACCATATCTGGAACCTATAACTAATAAACACCAAAAAACTTTTATACTTGACTCATTACGATACTTGGAAGAGATGGGATCAAAGCCATGTATGGAGCGACTAATGAACGTGTGAGGAGCCATCCTCGCGTCTGTTTTTCTCATTGAGCGTTCTTGGTATGATGATTTAGGTCTTATACAATACTGTATACTCTTGTAGAGGATTGAAAATGTATATCCCCGAGATATATATTTTATATTAAAGCATAAGTTCCTTATCCACAAGTCACTTATGACTCACCTACTCGCAAAATGTGACGTGCGATGTATTTATTATAAAGCGTAGTTCTATGAGTATGACATCCCGGTACTTCGTCCGTGTCTTCGGGTATCGGTCAGGAGTCAAATTTACAAGAAAACAATTTCTCCTCTCTAATTATCCACTGAAACTGTTAATTCCGTTTATAGATTAATTATTTAAAAAATACTGTTCACGTCTGTTTCCTTTTCAAAGTATCGCAATTAAAATAATACTCGTAACTAACTCCACGGCGGTTACCGAATATATAATATATATTTGAACATATTAGACAGGTGTTCACCAAAGTTTATAATTAAAATTTTTGTATTAGAATCAACAATCCCCTATCGAAACAATTGATCCGGCAGTATCAGAACACTTGTCTTATCTGTGTTATCAGTGCGTATCGTATCTTAGTAATTCGCCAAGCCCGGTCCGCTGCAGACATGAGATATCCGCGATAATTACAAAAAATGTCGAATCAAAATCAGGAGCCCGACATTCATACGGTGAGAGTAAATATGTCCAACGCCCCGCGACGAAATACCTACGGACCAGCGCAGCACGCTCCGGGCCACATGTCTCCCAGTAGTTACAGTATGGAGTACCACCAGTCCGGTCCCGGCACTTCGAAACAGCCAAATAAGAGTGACTTTGTGTATGTGAATACCGCTTATGTGGGAAGTGTCAATAGTGTTAACAATATCACCCCTCCGAGAATCGAACCACCGACCAGGTAACTCAAATACTCGAACATAAAATCCACAGTTCATGTGTAAGTTATTCTATGTCCGTTTAGTTCTAAGTTAGGTGTTATACGGCAAGTGCGTTAATAAAAGACACAATCTCATGAATGTCTAATATAAGAAACAGTTTTTGGACGCACTTATCTATTAGTTATTCTAAAGAACACACATCGTTCTTGCTACGCTGATAGATTTGTACATAAATCTTGTTTGCGACAATACTGTATACATTGTGTTATCTTACTAATATTACAAAGAAAACCAAGCGGTGAATCATTTATTCAGTTAGTAACATTGTATTATTATAAAATAAAGAGTCAAGGTTCGTTTTGTAACGCAAAACATAAATCAATATTAAAATAAATTATCAATATTATAATTAATTGAAAATAATTATCTTAGAAAAAAATCGAATATTACGATAATAAAGGATACTTAATGGAAAAAAACCCAAACACAATATTATGATTGTAAAACGTAAAGTCTCGTGTTTTTTATAACGACATACTGCGATTACCGACAGCTTGATGTGTAAATAAGTATTAAAAATATATTTATGAAATAACTTGATAAGCTGAAGTCATCTAAGGGAGTTGGTAAAGTTATAAAAAACAGGTTACAAAGATTTAGATTTACGTATGTTGTAGTACAATAAATGAACATTGATAAGAGTGAACCTGCAACGGCAGTCACCGAACGCGTATAAACACACCGTTTCAACCTTCGTTATCTATCACACTCACAGCGTGGTTGCATTGCTCATATTTGCGTTCGTTGAATCATAGTTCTATTACTATTCTTGAATGAAGCTCTTTCTTTCAGTGTAATTCGCGAGCAATACTGGGCTTGTTCGAAATGGCCATTCACGCAGCGGGCGCTGGCGATCGCCGTGGGCGTGCTGTTGGGCACGGTCATCAGCCTCGTCGTCATAATCACCCTCAAAGACGACGATGCAGACTTTCGCAGGGTGTTCAGAGCTCGACTCGCACCCGATTAAAGCGCACTAGCACTAGACTCTAATATTGGCAATCTGTGTACATTCTTATTAGGTATTCATTAAGTTAGACCTTAATAAAGATTTTTATAATAACATTCTACAACACCACATTCTTAATTTAAAAATTATTATCGGAGATTCGATTTTCATTCGGTTTCATTAAATCCCTGTCTTTTTATTAAGGGTGAAAGTTTCTTAAAGAAGTCTAATGAGTGTTTTAATAATTGTCCAGGGAAAGACATCCAGAACATGGAGCATGGAATCTGCAACTAAATCTTATTTCGATCAGTAGGTAGTATAAATATTTTACATTCAAAGATTTTTGATTGCTACTGATTTTTGACGGCTAATCTACAATCACAGATAGTAACTTGTCTCTGCTTATAGCTAGGTCTAGTCAAGAAGCATACCTACTATCTTCAATAACAATTTACTCCGCGGTACTACCACTTGCAGAATGTGTCTGGTGTTGGAGACCATGTTGTAATAATCATATCCTCTATTATATTAAGACAAATGATTAAGTTTATTAAGTTGTCGCTACTCTGTGAATATTTGTAAATCAACATAAAATAAATATTTTATTAAGAACTGCCTTTGTGTCAAATCTTATTGTTAATGTTTTGAGTGCATTTTATATTTTTTGTCTTTTAATAGGAAGACACGAGTAGATGTTGAACTTTTTTTTTATTATATGACGTGTGACGTGTGTAGGACGCTTCGATTCTTCTTCTTTAGACTGTATTCTTCAATCCATTATCGGTTCTGATGGACTTGCCATACTAATAACTCACACGTGTCCGGGTTGTGTATGATGTAGATAATTTGTTAACTTACTTACTTAATAATGAATATCAAGAGTACACGTACACGTCTTCAGTATATGAAGAGCACAATGATAACCGAAAATAAAACGTGAAGATGAAGATTACTGAAGATGTTAATCGGATTAATGGAATGGAGGGAAACAAAGAAATACTTTGAACAAGCGACAAAACTCAACGACAAGAAAAAAAAATATTTGAAATGTGCATCCCATCTTTAGAAAGACATCTAGGCATTACATATTTAAAAAATATACTATTATGACTTTAACAAGGGAATTTAAATAATTTAAATGAATAATAAAATAGTGCAATAGCGTTGACAAATGCAGTATTTAAAAAAAAGGTACAAATAGCAGAAAAGTTAGAAATAAACCAATTACCACAAGTTACAAAATCATTATACACACAAAGTATCAGCAGCGGCCCTTCAACTTCAACTGATCAATGACTAATATGTAGCGATATGTTTTTCTTACATGGCGTAAGAGTGGATCTAAGTCCTACGCTCCCGCTGAGATTGGCGCACTCTTCAAATGATGCCTTCTAATAAACTAATATGTAATATAAGATCTGTCCTACACATGTATCACCTCCAATTGATACTTCACATCCACGGCCGCCGGCTTCACATTTAACATCTTTGAAAAATGCGTCACAACACATAGAAGAACAGACGACCGAAAACGATTCTATTTACGCTCAGATTACCAAAATAAACAGCGAGACGTCTAAAACTCAACCGAGAAAATAAAAATCGATAAATAACACGACGAGAGATAAAGTATGCGACATTTTTTATCATAGTGGAGTATTATTAAACATGCAACTAGTAATTTTATTCATAAACTTAAACAAAAAATGTTTGCAAAAGGTATAAATAACTAAAGTGTCATAAGTGTAATAAGTGTCATAAGTATACTCTTTGATCGATTTAAAACATTTATGATTTAATACTTTGCAAACATTTAAATTTTAAATTAAAGAACTTGACCGTAACATAAGAAACATATATTTTTTAGCAACTTCAAGAACCAAATTTTTATACATATTAAAAAAAAACCCTTAACTGTGGACATCAAATTAACTGGACTGGACCAGTAGAGCTAAATTTTCCATTTAGTATATGACAATATATATTTGTTTAAATGAGAGCACCAGGGTCACGTGTGACGGCGCAGTTCTAAACCATCTCCTGACGTGACCGCGGTTTCAGTGGATACTACTATGAAATTTGACTGAAGGGTTTTTTCTGAAATTTTGCATATTGATCATTGAGCATTGAATATCTTTAAAAGACATTTTGTATAATCTAACACTAAATAAAGGCTAATTGGAGTACAGAGAAACATAAAAAATATAACAATTTATCTTTACCAGACTTTGCAGAGTTTTGAAAAACTGGTGTCTGTTAAAGTAAATCTATTATAAAGTAATATGAGTGTCGAGGAGAGGCCGACTCGTAACGGATAGGAAGAAAATGGCGGTAGTGTGTCGTCATTTTTAAATTACCAGATATTTATAAGTGGAGTGGAGATAAGATATTTGATAAGACGTGTTGTTTAAAATCGCTAAATAAATTAAAATTACTATATCTACGTAAGGAGACTTTTTTATTAACTCAATAGTCTTCAATTGGTGTGGATAGATAAAAGTAATTTAAAAATATCTTAACAATAAATTACAGCTGATAAGAGCCATCAGCTCGTCTCATTCATCATCAGACACCCGGCCTCTGCTACCGAGTACCAATGACGCACCCAGAGAAATCAAGATAACCGGCGGTTTTGGGACGTACTGGGAAATAATATTAGTGATCCCTTAATAACATTTCAAAAATCCCAAAATAAATAATAAATATGTATATCCTATTATTTATAATACCATTTCCATTATAATATTAGGTAATTATTTTTGAATTACGATAATCTTATACAAAACTAATTCTTCAAAAAAAATCGAAATGGATTGTAATTTAAAATGGAAGACAAAAACACGTAACATGGGGCACCGGCTGCTCGTAGTGTGTGCCTCGTGATGATTTACCGGGCGCCACAGATACGCTCCCATTTGCTTCCATTGTACCGACTCTATTGTTCGCAAGAATTCACTTATCTACAAAAATACTGGTTATATCCATTTAATGGTCTGGAACGACTTTTTAGTAGAGCACCACACACCACACATTTTTCTTGTCTCTTTTGCTTCTCTCTTTGTAACGAGAAGAGACATTTTGACATTTTTTATAATTAAGTGGCACTAAAATTTTTAAAGATGAATACTTCCCTGTTGTACCTTTAAACGTTCCAATATGTGTAGGGTTAGATCGTAAGTTATTTTATTTATAGCCATTCTTCTCGGGACGGGTGGTCTCGGTCTATTGATCATCCCCCAGCTATAGCACGAGTTAGTCCCTCAGCTAACTTATCCACTCCGGCCGTCCGATTATTGAATCCATACAAAGAGGTCCTCTTAAAAAATTATTATTAATTTATACAGAATTTGTACAAGTACCTACATTCGCTTACTTTTGCACAATATGCCATACCATCTTTATTTCGTTTCTAATACTTTCATTTCCCCAGCCGGTGAGCGGCGCGCGTCGCATCCTAATGGTATTCATTAATATGTAAAGGTCTACATTTAAAAGGTTTCATTATTTTATGTCAATCGTAACAAATGCTTTCTTTAGTGATTTTCAATTACTTTATTACTTTAAGGTTTCTTCAGTTGTTGACTCATTTCAGCGACCGTAAGTGTTGCTCATGAATTTAACTTGCAAATTGAACTTTTAATAGTCTATTCCTCACATGACGTACTTCGTTTGGCTCTCCTTTAAGATAATATATTATTACTTTTATTACTTTTTAATAATATTTCACTTAACTTTTTAACCGAGACTGAACATAGGTGGCATTCAATATTTATGAGTATAAACCGTATTTGTCCCACTTATTATAGTCAGTCTTTTTGCATACGCTATACAAATAAAAAACACCAAATACATATGTTTAACAATTCGACATTGATCTCGAGGAAAAATATGTTAAATATAGTTAAAACATAATTCACGAAGCCACCTGAAACTGATAACCGTTAAATGTATTAAGGATATAAAAATAAATCGCTGTAAATAAGAACAACCGCCGGCCCGCAGACTTTACAATTAATATTCTCGTAACACATTACACTTTTATATGCATCATAAAAATATGTAAGGAGTCATTAAAAGCTGATATCTCCACAACGCACATAATAAATTTTACCCAGACAAAGTCGCCGACAAATAATAACTATAAGCATTACAGCACGGTAGTCGATAAATATTATTGACGGTATTTCAATAGCGCCTTCATAAATAAATCCAAGAAACTGCAGGTGCGTCGAAAGTGCCGTCTTGGAGTTAGGCGCGGAGCATCTATCCGAGCGAATCTGACTATGAGTAATACACGCTATTACATTTCATAATCTACGTCGATATGTATATGCATTGATTTTATCTCTGAATAACATTGTACTGGACCTATTAATATCAGGGTAACCGAGTGAATAGCATTGAGTTTGAGTTACACTTGTCAGACGGGTGGTGAGACGCGTGGGCGAGTCTACGAGAACTAAGAAGATATTTGTTTTGCGCTACACATTAAATCTAAGGTGTCAACTTCAATCCAAATAAGTTTAAATAGAATACAACATTGTATTATATTGGACTCGCTATTTTACAGTAACTATATAAATACGAGTTAATCTTGCACGGTATGCAAGTAAGAACTTGTATAGGGTCACGTGGTAGTCACCTTATTCGTTAGACGGAAGAAATCTTGCGTTACTTCTTTAAGAAAGACGCAGCGAGTCTGCGTCTGCCTTACACGGCAAACCTTCTCGCTTGTTGCTTGTGACCGACGTAATATATTGATTGTACGAGAGCGATAAACAGAATTCACTAATACGAGGATCCGTTTATGTTTGATGTTGGACAACGTTGTTTTATAAAGCTATAGAATAAATAAGAATAACATACCCCCGGTAATGTAGCAACTAGTTCGACGTGCTGAAAGTCTCCAGCCGTAAACACGGGGCTCTGCCACCAGGTGCTCGGGTCTCCGTCGACGGCCAAGGCTGCCGGGTGTCGTCGAGAAGACGAGCCCTCCAAACCTTCACACACGTCGCATACCACCGCTCGTCTAACAACATACGCATTTAAAATAACCGGAGAACAATCCCGAACCAATACAAAGTTTATTTTAAGGATAATTTCGACTAGGCCCAAAATTTTGTAAAGAAAGTTCCTAGATATAATTCCTATTAGTTACAGTATTAAACTTACTTTCCAGGAGTTTCTCTACAGAAATCCTCAGGACCGAGGTCCCCGCAGGTCGCGTTGGCGGTGACGATGGAAAAGGGTGCTACATCGAGAGGCGCTGGCAGCAGCCGAGGGTGCCGCTCGCTGCTCGCCGGCACCTCGCTCAGCGTAGTGCTGCTCAGCCGGTCCAGCACTGCGCGTCCTAGTTAATCAATTTACATTTTAAATTGACTATTTCTTTTACTTATCTGCGCTCGGCACTACGATGTAAAATAACAAATCAGTATATTAAAATATTACTTGTTAATTACATTTTTGGTATTAATCTATTGTTGACAGTTTAACCCTGATACTTCAGGGGAGAACTTGAGGTAACAGCAAGTCTTTTGTCATTATCGTTTATTAATATTTCGTAACACGTTGAGTGTTAATTTGATTTATCAGTCGAGGCGTTAATTCAAGCATCAAGAAATGTTAGCTTCTTTACATACTCGTACATATATATTTTCCGGTGCATTATTTTAATTTAAACCTGTATCTATATGTATACATATGCATATAAATATTTGGGTTCACACTATAATTAATTAATTAATAATATTAATTTTTATATCCGGAAACAAAGACATGATTCATTGACCATTTAAAATGTGAGTAAATACGTGAATTGTGTGTGAAAAAATAATTAACATATCGCATCATCGGTATACATCACAATAAATCGTAATATTATGGTAGTAATATAAAACCGACATGCGCGAGCGCATCTCAGTGCCATCTGGCATCGCTTTACGGCCGCCTCTCACGTTGATATCTTCATTTGCTCACACTCGATTACCATTGCTTGAGAATTTAATATTTATTGACCTATAAATATATATATGTGATATTTGGAGTTATGATTTTTAACATTAGTCTTAGTCATTGAAATGAACTGTATCTAAACCTTTTAAAAAATATTTTTTTTAAGATTACTATTAAAATTACACTCAAAATATTCTAGGGATTTCATTTGTCAATAAAATATCTGATATATAGTAAATACATCTGAAAGGTCAAAGTTCAGCGGCTCCCGTAACGTGACGTCGGTGGAGAGGGAGGAGAATCCAGTTGATTACAAACAGGAACAAGACGATGTAAAGCTCGCCTCTTTACGATGCCAGTCGCTGAAATCTGTGCATTTAATGTTTAAAATATAGAGGGAAGTGTTCGACTAATTCTATTTATTGTCGTCATCCGAGATGGTATCCGTGGCTGCAGTTCAGACCATTAACGCGGAACAGATGACGCGAGTATTGCACCAATAACGATTATTTGGATGAAGTCACCTCCAGCACGACGGAAATAGTGTCCCGATTAACACATCGGCCCAAAATTACCCGGGTGATGTACTCTCAAGGTAATTTATCACGTTTTACTAAGCTCGTCTTCGTCACGTCTGTCTGTTTGTGGCGATCAAATCTTGCAATCGAAATTTCACCCACTTTCCAGCTAGCTAGAGCGCTGAAATTTTCAGGATCGCTCAATCGCGGATCGCGATGACAACGCAATATTCAAGCATAAAAAAAATCCAAAAGTAGAAAATAATTACATTATTTAAAAAAAAACCCACGTTTTACAAATGCACCCAAAAGAAGAAAATAATTTTGCCCTATGGCAGCTCTGAGCTCCACGTCTGCCTCACTCCATCATCCCTCCTGCAGCTGATGCCTTAATTTGTGTCACTCGTAATCTTGTACTAAGCTGAAAACTGAAAACGTGGGGCGCATCAACACACATCTCTACTCTCATATAAACATTACTCTAATCTTCCTTCCAAGTACGTCCGTCGAGAATGTCAACTTTAATTTCTCTTCCGATCAAATTCATTGTCCATTCCAATCCATAATTATGCTGATATAGATTTACACAGTAGTACAACAGTAGCAATTACTAAGAATTTTCCTTATACTCCTAGACTAAACATCCACACATCTCATACAAACTCACTGGTGGAAGATTCCCATGAATCTCGTAAACTTAACTCTGTAACTCTAACAGCCTTGCTATCAAACGCATACATAGAAATTCACTCTCAATTGACTAAAAATTTAAAACCACCTCGAACTAATCAATACACATGTATAAGCCAAATCACCAAATGATGCGCCCCACGTTTTCAGTCTTCAGCTTAGTACAAGATTACGAGTGACACAAATTAAGGCAACAGCTGCAGGAGGGGCGCTGCAGACGTGGAGCTCAGAGCTGCCATAGGGCAAAATTATTTTCTTCTTTTGGGTGCATTTGTAAAACGTGGGTTTTTATTTATTTTTTATTATTTAATTATTTATGAATGCAATCGTAAGCTCTTTTTTGTACTTGCAACTAGTCTAAATTTAGTTGCCAAATTCAAAAACTTTTAAGCCGTCCTTTGAGGTATGTTTCTTGTATATTTCAAAAGAAGTCCTCATTAAAAAATCCTAATATTATCAAACCTAATACGCCACTTTTAGCGTCGAACAACTGACGTTATTTCTCAGAACGACGCTACGCTTAATGAAATACTTAATTAAGAAAAAATGTCCTCGGATGACCACATTTTTTGCGACCATTGCGACAGAAACACTGGTATATAATGACTGGGCGTTTTAACATTTTATTACGAAACTGTTCATTGCAAGTTGTTTATTTTAATGTAGTAATATCTCTTTTTAAACAGTGTACATTTTGAAAAAACGGTTTGCGGCGCGAATTATTGCCTACGCTTTAACTTAATTCTTTAAGCACCATATTAACAGATTTTATTATTTTCTGGTTATCTTTAAAAATTACGTTTTAATACTGGAAGCAATGAGCTATCACAGACAAGTACATATAATTATTAGCTATCTCTAAAATAATATACAAAATATGTGAAACAAAGGAATTTGTCTATGTAATGAATTCAAGTCAACACAGTAGTAGACGCAGCGAGATAATAACGATCCGGATATAAAATAAAACACTTACAACTTAAACACGTTATTATTATGAATATTCACTTAGTTTTTGGGATTAGTTTTTTTGTCAAACTAATACTAATACGATGAGACCGATCTTGTAGTAACTGACGCGACCACCTTAAAAGTTACACATATATTCAACTATTATAGCTAAAGAGAACACATGTAAAGTATTTTTAGAGATTGACAAGCGCGGTTACTTACTGTTTTACGAATCAACCATACTTGAAGTGTCTTAATAATTAGCGTACGATCGATCTGCGCACGCGCAGCTCTTTCTGCGGCCACCGGCCGGCTATGACCGTATGTATAACACATTCATTAAATTATTGAAAATAATTTTAGCTCTAATTTTGCTAGAGACCCTGTGACCAGTTCCGATGACAGTTGAGTGTCTTGAAGACACTCAAGGCATTTCAAGGTAACACAAACTTATAACACCCTTCGTCTTAAACCGAGAGTTAAAAATTTTAGAGTGTAAAGTGAGATCGAAAATCTTTATTGAATGACGTTCTTGATATGTATAAGAAAAAGAGGCTCCTTCTAAAATGTCTGTAAGTAATGGAAGCCCGTCTACTGATCGCGGAGGTCGGACGTGACAAGTAATTTGACTATGAACCGCAGAATGTACGGAACCCCTGTAAATCTCTTTCGCGGAGAATGCCCAAGCATGAACTCGCATTGCAATTTACAAAATATTGTTAGGTCTTATCAAATATTATCGTATACTGTACTTTATAGGGATGAGAAGAAATAGATAAGACGATAAGGATAATTACATATTTTTTATAAAATAAAAAGGGATGCTAACGACAAGATATTTTAAATGAAAAAAAGTAGTTTCACTCCTCAGACGAGGTTAGCGACGCAAATGACACGGTCAAAGGTCAAAGTCCATGGTGCTATGCAGAATGCTGTTTCGCGTGACAATGGTCTGCCTGCGGTGAAGCGTGTCTGCGAGTGAGCGCCATCGACTACTTCGGACCACACGCGAGAGACTGACATCTGTCACGCTATTATTAAAGTGTCACTACGAACTAGATTTATTTGATTTAAATTTTATATTTAAACTAATCATGTCTGTCGATAAACTTGCACGGTTAGCGCGCTTAAGATTTTATGCAGTAATACAGGCCACATGCCATTTCAAAATGTTGTTTTCTTGTTATATTCTCCGTTAGTTAAAAACAACCCGTGCGTTTGTTTATATTAACATTAAAAGATGAACATACAATATATACAATCACTCTTAAAGCCGTAAACTAAAATTAAGGTAAATATTTATTATTGGATTTAAATTACAAAAAAATCACATCGCTATCTTTATATATTTGATAGCGTTTCACCGGTATAATATTTTCCGAACTTAAAGTTTCTCCTTTTAAAGTTTGTTAGACGATAAAAAAATCAACAAACACATTGGCTTACAGTTTCAATTACCTAGAGTTAATAAAACGCGAGTGTAAAAATAGTCGAAAGCCCTCGGCGGAGACGTGAGCCGGGACGGGCGGGACGCGTAAACAAGAGTTTAAAACAAGTAACGCGGTACGGTACGGTGAATGAAGGAAGCGGTGGCTACTGTAAACAGCACTTACTTCGGCCGAGGAAATGTTTGCTCTCACTCCCCCGACACTTAGGCCTCGACTTCATACTTCACCTTCCAAACAATGTACGGCTTAAAAACATCGGCCCCCTTATTTTGTATTGCTTCCGTTCTGTTCCCGCGACGTTCGTCACATTAAAAGGAAAAGAATTCCAATAAAGGAACTCGGCATTTGTGTTTCATGTAACGTTTATTGAGGAACTTAGAAATCTATTACAATACGTATTCCGTAACTGCGAAATGAAACCGGACCGGCGACAGCGAACAGTTATTTACAACAGCCTTGAAAAGGATAGTCATCCAAAACAGAGTTGGATAAAAACTGAAAACTGCTGCGGGACCGGCCTCACGAGACCCTTAGCTTCATTAGTGATCACCAAATATGGTGAAGCAGTTCTTATGACCGGCCGATACGCGTTGTGTCGTTACGATTCTATAACGATGCCTTCCAACGATACAACCGCTTATTTTTATGCGCATTAAAAATTGGTTTAGTGAAAATCCTACAATAGCTTTAGTTGCAAAACAAAGTAATTATTGGTTACATTACATTTTGCTTCATTTATGAATAAACAGTATGTTTTTTGTTTACTTCTCTTAAAATCTATTAAAATGTGTTATAATTTTATGTTCTTCTTTATTTCTCAGTAAAGAATGTACGTTGCTGCGTATTCTTTTGATTAAAATATATATTGTTGAAATATCATTTAACTATTTTCATTATTATAACAGTTGCCTGTAGTAATCCTCACTCGTCAGCTGGTAAGTAAGCCTTAATCAGTGCATTATGAGTTGGCGAGCGTTTTAGCGACGTGTCAAGTACGTGAAGGTCTAAAACATATCGTTATTTATACTTGTTACTGTTCGGACTGTATTCGGATCACTAAAAATGGACCGGGCTGGACGACTTTTTCTTAAATTGGGCGTGACGTTAGTTTATTGTCTCAGTCAATATAAAGGATATTCTTTCCATAAAATTTTCTGTTTTCACCCAGTGTCAACTATGTAAAATACATACATACATATATAATTATGTTCTATTACTGAGAGCCGAGTGAGAAAGAAATAGTGGAAAAACCAGTAAAGAGTAGAATAGATCATTTGGAACAGTTGCTTTGTCTTAATCTGTATGGTTTTAAAATTCTATGTGACATTTACTACTCTCCAAATACTAGGCGTAGTAAGAATGTGAGACATGTGTGACTGAGTTGAGAGGCGACATTTTTGTAAACAATAATCATCGGTTATAAAAATTCATATGAATATTGTAATCGTATGTTTAATATGCTTAAGACATCGTGATAAAATAACAAAAACGTATTTGATACTCCGTTGGGATCCTTGAGTCCGAATTTTAAAGAAACACATATACAGTTGTAATAAACAAAGTGATCCAAGTATAACCGCGAATAATGAGAAGTGGAGTGTAACAAATGAGGACCGGAGAGCGCCGCGGGCCCCGGCGCCGGCGGCGCTCCTCGCCCGATACGTGCCATACTACTACTCCATTGTTGGGAACGATCATGTCTCAATAATCGTATCATGTGAATCGAGGCTATTAAATATATAATTGACTTCTACAGTTTAATACCAATGTGTCTCAAATATTCTTGAAATTCACTTTATATGTTTTTTATTTTATGTATGGAGGAATGGGCTGTAAGAAAGTAAGTAAGTGTAATACAATTTAGGCGTCTTGAGATAACAAATTGGTAATACCTGCGGGAGCCGGCGGGAGGTCGGCGAGCGCCGCTAAATGGATACTTCATTTCGTATCTACCTTTGTATCTCACCGACATCGCCGTGACAAATGTGTAGGGTCTCTTAAATTGCTATTTAATAGCCCCGGACCCTAATTTTTGGAGACGCCAGTTGCTTTTGTCAAAAGATACCTCTGAAGCGAACAAGTATGTATAGGTCTCCCGGTGTCATGGTATACTTGTGAATTAGCGCACTGTTCTTTGTGTTCCACCTTAAAATATACGCGATCGTAACTCAGAATAATATAAAACTTCTTTTTCTTCTTTTCTATTCTCATGTAAAGATGAGACTTTGAGACCTTAATAATACCTTTCTAAAGTATGGAAGTGGTTCCGACTCCCAATCCCAATATTCGAAACACATCAAATAAATGTAAATAATAAACGCCAACAAATAAACGAAATTTTCTTTTTAATTCAAATATTTAGAGCTGTAACAAATAATTTGGCGATTGTCAAATTAAAAACTTGTATGAAGTAAGTACATGTAGTAGCTTCTGGACGATGTGTACACTTGTGGTGACCTCTTAACATTTTCCCACGGGATATTCTGTAATACTTCGACGACTCAGTATTGCTGCCAAAACTGTCAAATCAATTTACTGGAATGAATATATTTAAATAACATTAATCGTATCAAATAAATGAAATGTTATTTCAGTTCAAATAATGTTATAAATAAATATTCTTATTCAAGTATTTCTTAGTTGATTGATATAAAAATAGGATTAGATTAATGAGTGTACCAAACAATATATATAAACAGAGATAATAAATCTGACCATTAAATGATGATTCCCAACACCAACAAAACACAAATCACGAGAAATAATGAACCCCGCCTGACCCCCCCGTCTCAGCTGATCGGAGGAAACAGTTGGGTATTAAGAGTTTTATTGAAACGTGAAGCGAGTCCGTTCATGAAGGTACATAAGGAACAGGGTGAGGACTTCGTGTGTTCGTTTAAAAATATTTTATACAAAACTTATGAAGTATTTCTTCGAATTTTATAACGTTACGAGACTAATTTCTAAAAATAGCATCTATTCCATTCGATATGATAAGCCTATACGTAGTAAAAGCCATTGTTAAACGTTCCTAATTATCCAAATTGTGTGTAAAATCCAGTATCGTTTGACGGCGCGTCGGGTGCGCAGGCGCCGGTGCCTAATATGGCGGCGATAACGAGGAACACACTCCGCCCTACACGGCAGCACAATCGACTAACATCGCGCCATGAAAGCGAACGGCTCCAACCGCCGATTTGGGAGATCAATCCAACTTTGTATCCAGCTATTGTGTTTCGTTAGATTTCTCCGTCCAATTAGGATGTAACTTAAAGTTGTATATCGAATAATCGTTTATTGTAATCTTAAAAAGGACCTTCGTGAATTGCCTTCCAGCCGCGCTTTTACATAAACCTTATCCCGGCTCAAGTGTTCATAAAATTAATGCCCCCAAACTAGACTGCCGTCGAGAACGTACGACGTATCGTCAATGCAAGTTTTATTCGAGATGAAAGCCGCTGACAGACATCCCGCCCCTAATGGCTTCCAACAACTGGACCCCATTCAGTTCACACAATCTTTAAAATATAAAACCCATACGACTACAGCCATTCATTTGATTGGTACAGACAAAAAACAAATAAAAGAGCCCATTAAAGGGGATAAGCGATGGATGTAAACTAAATTGGTAGAGCGGGGTCGCCGGTCACGAGGTTCTTGTGCCTTCTTTAAGGATTTACTTGCATTATCCAAGTGTTTAAGCATTCAGTATTTTCGGTGTTCTTAAAACATGTTAGGTAATGATATTTATTACTTACGCGGTGCTCGGTACTAACTTTTTGAAATGTAATGTGTTGTTGTTTTCTGTGGAACATATTATTAGTGTAGTCATAGTTTAGATACGGTCAAGCTGTGAGATATCAATCAGATCGCTATCGACCACCAGTCTTCGCCGGAACCTGTTTTTTGAAGTGTTGTCGTAATCAGTGTACTAACAGTAATCTTTGTAATAATATAAATTGACCATTTACACCTATTACATGGTATCTCCGTCTCTGTGTCATTGTAACATTGTCTTTGTATAGTGTAGTCGATTAAAGTATTTAAAAACTCATTAATATACATTATAGCTCACACTCATGCATTTTAAATATAACGTAAGAAGGTGAATGTACACCAGTTGGTTATGTGTTAACAAACAAACAATTTATTTATGTACGTATTGAAGATGAATTGAGACAACCGTATAAAATTACATTGACCTAGATTCAATTATTTAATCGAATAAAAAAAAAGTTCTTAAATTTCATTGAAACAGATTTTACGAGAGATTGCATCGCGACCTGCCGCGGTCCCGTTTATTTCTTGGTCTGTAATTGGATCTCGAATCAATTACGACTCCATCGTCATAACTGGCGAGGAATAGCGACAAATAAATATTTAAATTCTCTTAAATGTCCATCTCTATTGAGAAGAATAACTATTCTTGTAATGTTCAATAATATCCTAAATGTATCCCACGTGGTGTCAAACAGCCTGTATGTATGTAGTATCCTGAACTGTGAACCGAAACCAGTTCCGACAGGTGCTGCTCGGACAGAAGTACTAATGAAAGAGAAAATAAATCAAAACCGTTTAGGATGCAGATGATATCTTATATTTCATAACCTGTGAAGCAACTTTTATAAGGTAGGCATCGATACCTCAATAATAGATAATTAACAGATATAGTAGTCACTTTTTACTTGTCTCTCTGTGACATCGGAGCTCCAAAACTGATTGTCTCGGTCTCAGTTTCACAGAACATTCTCAATATGTATCACTTCTGATACATGTTGAGAATGCTCTGTGAAATCTTTATCGACATCGGTCTAAAGTCACGCACAAGTCAATACACGAGTCACATAATTATATACATTATTATAAAACTAAATAACTTTATAAAAAGAACAGCGGAAGCTCACTACATAATAACTCACAAGCTCACGTCCAATTCAGTCGATATGATCACTGCAAGAATTACGGCCGCTACCATTAAACTTATGTTTAGGACAGGAAACATTTACTTTAATGTTATCTCATAAAATAGTAGTAAATTTTAACCAAATAAAATGCAATTTCAGCTTTCATTAGCGCGTCTGTAATCATACAAAATGTCTCGATTTACTAATGCCACGATTGTCTCAATGCAATTAGGTGTCAATAAACTCAAACTAGTGTTTTCACAGAGTCTGTACGAACTACTTTGCGAATTTATTCTATTTAGAAGCAGAAAAACGTTAAACTTTTTCTAATAGTTTGTTTTTAACTTGGAAACTAACGATTTAGTGTAATTACCCACAAGTGAATAGATGATTTCCGAGCCAGAAATGGGTATATACTTTGTTTTGACTACGCTCGATACGATTAAAAGTAAGTTCTCAACCCGCATAGAAACTAGAATTGTTAAAAAAAGTGGTACTTAAAAAATTTAAATGATTTCTTCCGACCGATGAAGACACTTAGTATAAAATATTCAACTTTGTATTTATATAATGTAGGACGTGAGTTATGTTATGTCTCATTATTAACGTCAAGAAACCGAGATATCCGATGAACAGTCGCTTCTCGTAACGAGAAGAGAATAGTATCATCGTTTTGTCATTAAAATATTTTGAGTAATGCGCGTTTATCATTCCTTTCCGTGCTTCATTAATGGAAGAGGAAACTTATGGTTTATGGCCTTTGGTTGTTAATACATATTGGTTCTTAAACTAAAGTGGTAGAGTGCAGAGTTGCTTGTCTCGTATCGAGCCCGTTCACGTGTGTTTGCCATTAAAAGTTTTATGATATTGTATTGAGGTAAAACATTGTTGTTAAATTAGAAAGTTTAAGTATTATGACGCACATTTGGAAGTGTTTTACGGCACATTCATATATTTTTTTCTATTTCTTCAAATTATTTGCGTCGTTATTGATATGAACGTTAAGAGCCAGGGTAAGTATTTCATATAAAATAATTTCATCAGTTTTATAAAAAATATAAAAACTTAAAAAATTATTAAAATTAGAATAGACGCAGTCCAGCGTCCGTAGACGTATCCGGGATTCATTACGGGCAGTACGTGATATATCAGAACTGAAGTGTGTGCGTCTAAAGCAATGGCCACACGCGTAGATATAATTACACGGCGATGCCGTCGCTAAGGGCATTTACGGCAATGTTTATAGAACAAATACGAGCCGGTCTCGGACGTCGTACGTAACGTGCAAACAGCGGAAATATATTTTATACAAACATTTTTTATATATGATTTTAATAATAATATATATATTAAGAAATGAATATAGCAAAGGTAATCAATTTTGTTTTTGATTATTTTTATAGTTTATATGTAGTATCGCCATAAGTTTGTGGCTTGAATTAGTTCAGCCCAGCCCTGGTATGCCGTAAGTAACCGGAGCGTCAGACACCCGGAACTGTGTTTATTATGTACACTGAAAGATTATCCCTGTTAGCCGAATTCGCCGCGAGAACGTGACTCGTTATAAAAGTCACATTTGTATATCTATATAATATAAAAGTACACACACGTACACGGTTAGAATCAATTTTACTTTCAATATTTAACGCTAAAATGCTTTGACTGCGTCTAAAAGGAGCTCATTCCTCACAAAAAGGTAGTGCGTGCAAGAAAAGCATTTTAAGTCTTTCGTATGTAAACCAGTGCTCGGTGGAAAAGTCTCGTGGCCAGGATCCAATTAGCCGAAGGCAGAGCTATAATTGGGAGGAGACCGGTTCCCGTCTATCGGCACTTTTTACCGGCGTGCCGGAGATGTGTGGCATCTCGGCGTTATACTCGGAACACTGCGACATTGCGGGAGGACGGCCCGCATTGTTTGAACTTATAATGAGGTTCCGCGCGTAAATTACTCAACGTGCCCACGGACACCGACATCATTAACTATCAACTATTAATATTGCGAATGAAAGAAGTTTGCAATATCGATAACAAAATTGATAAAGATCTCCGGTGTTAGATTTGTCAATCATTTAGTCTCGCGGGGTGGCTCAGGATGTGGGCGAGCGGTATTAAATCAGTGTACCGATTCTGAAACAAGTGCGGTATAAATAGCTAAGACAACAGCGGCAAATAAGTTCAATTGTGACAAAAACACACGATGGGATGAATATAAGATATGGATTATATGAACTGATTTTGTTTGTCGCGAGTCATTATTATACTAAGTTTTCTCAAATGTTATTTGTTATCAATGATAAGGGTATTGGTACGTAAATGTATAGATCCATAATAGGTATACATCTTCCGCACATTTTAGCGCGACGTCGTTCCATTGACATATCATTGTGGATTTATTAGAGAACTTCTCAATGGCACTGTAACATAGATGTATATTATTGTTACGTACAGTTCCTGTTGGTGTTGGTTCCGCTGTGGGTGTACCAACGCAGTTTAATCCCAACAGCTCTGTGAGTGGTTATAATGACGCTGTCGTTACAAAACTTCGCCGTCCACTTCGTCTACTTCCCGCTCCGACCGGTCACGAGGTACCATTTGGCTTAAATGGATGCAAAATATGTATGCGACCTAACGAGCCCGCTCTACGTGCACGGCTTTACTGCTGGGAGACGTTCAATATAAATTATACTGACATTATTTTATAAGTTGTAGGGGTTGTTTTGAAAAAGTATAAGATTCATTATAAACTATGTGCATATTTACCATTTATACTTTCTACAGTTTCTCACATAAAGCAAATATTAAAAAGATGAAAAGAATATAGAGATCAAATTTTCAAAGGAACTAAATACTCAGAAAAAGTACCACAGTACCACAGCATACATACAACTAAGATATTCATATTATTGTAAGAACCGGAAATACAAGTCGTAGATCTGATATCGGTAATATGTTAGATCAACAACTGGATCTTTGAAAAGATCTATCAACCGATTCAGGGCAAGACTTTACTTAAGTATACACTCGTTAGTACCTACTTGACAAGTCACTGCGACTTGAGGGTTTTATTAGAGGTTTTCATTTCAAAATTCGATTTCAACGGGTTTCATTGTTATAATTAGTTTGTAGCTATAATCTTTTGTTTTAGGAGCAGATATTAAACGTTTTTCTTCAAACATTCAATAATAAGCATTGATATTTGGCCTTGATTTATCAATACATTATATTGATATCAATATTTTATTTTCCTCCGTCGCGAGGGTAAGTGACCGATGATTCAGCATTCATCATATTCCTAAAATACCGCCATCGGACGGCGTCAACCCATTCGCAACACTACCGTGCGCGCTCAGAGTATGTTGTTGGCTATTACTACAGCGGAGTCGCTCTTTGTAATTCGTGGTCGACTGGTCTAAATCTGTACCGCGTCTGCGACCCCCCTTCTCGGGAGCCCTTCTCCTACTTTATGTTCCTGTTGGTTTCTTCTCCTTGTTTTCAGTCATTGCTCCAAGTAAGCTAAGTTCGAAATCTTACTTAGACCTACTTCTAGATTTAGCGATTTTTTATAAGTGAAAGTGAATATTTGTGATGATACAAAAATGATACATAATTTTATTCCAACAATAAGATGAATTTATTCTGTTTCTATCGACTCTACAAAGCTAAAACGTCTGGAGTGTCTCACTCAGGGGCTTCTTTGATTACAACATTTATTAATGTAATAGACGCAAGGTATGTAAACTGTATACTGTCACCTAATTTATTCCAATCTTTTGTTTTTAAAGGTTTTATCAATAGTAGGAGGTTGTATAAAAGAATTAATATCAATACAAAAAGCTGCACTACGTATATGGATAACGAACCACATAGATTATTAACCGATTCAAAGCGGCGGTCTTTTGGACAAACTTTTGCTCCTGGCGGCGAACAAATATTTCGCGACTCCACTATGGTGCCTAACGCCAGGGACTTTGATGGCACCATTCAGGCGTTCTCCGCCATGAATTGTAACTTATCGTTTTTTTAAACTGTATCCACGTGTTTTAAGTTTAGTAGCCCCCCAAAACCGAAAGTGTATGGTTTATATTTTCGATTAGTGTTTATAGAAGTGATTATCTACGTGATATAACGGAAATGGAAGGTAAGTTTCTTATTTCTATCAGGTGTTGTAAACATTTTGTAAGTTTTTTGATAGATCTATTGTTTCTATGGTAACAGAATTAAATATGAACATTCGAGACATGTAGAGCGTTCTTTTCTGGTGTGTTGTTTGAAATCAAAATTTAAATTAATGATAAGTTTCTAACAGAATATCAAAATTGATTACGCGATTTATTCAGATAAACATAAAAACCAAAGTACGAATATCTTAATCCAGTTTCTACTAACTTACTGTTTACGAAAGGGACTGTTATAGTAAAACAACTATAGTAATTAGATATTTGGAGATGTAAAGTATCGCGACTCTTTTTGAACGCTAGTTTTATGACCGATTATATTTATGATAGATATTTGATATTATATTATATATTATTTTAGAATTACCAAAAAAAAGAAAATATATTCCTGAATCACAACTTGAAACGCAATGCGACGACGATGACGAGTTTAGCGAAGAGACTTATATCGAACAAAAATCTTATGATGTCTGGGAACCTAGTCCAGAAAATGAGGACGAAATGAAAGACGGTACAGAAAAAACAACAAAGGATTGTGCGACGTACACCGGTATAACAACCAGAGATATTTCAACGCCTACTGAAAAGACTAGTAGAATAGTGGAAAGTGAACAGCATACAGTCGTAGATATTCACGGCTGTAAATATTTTGGACAATTCATATCCAACGAATGGATGTGTAAGAAAATACGTACAACACAGATTTGAACTATTATAATAAATTTGCAAAACAGTATAATATTTTTTATAGAAAAGGTTTACAATCCCTGAAGTATGTAAAATCACGTGATCTGCTAAAACTGACACTCTAGGTAGGATCTGCGTGACAAATAAAGACACTTTTGTTTACAAAACATCTTTCTTAAACGTCAAAAAATCGAGTTTTAGGGGTTCAAATTTTGGCTCCCCTCGGGTGCCACCCGCCATACGCAAAAGATATCCATGGCGCCACTATGGTGTCTTCCGCACTGAATCGGTTAAACTGCACTGGAACTCTCTGCTGTCAAAACAGATTACACTATCTGTTTTGACAGCAGAGAGCAGCACACACACACAGTATTGTATGTTACTACAATATTGTATTGTAGAACGAAAAATACAAAAAACCGTTAAAATTAAATGTAAATTGAAGAATTTATTAATATGTATCACAATAGTGAACCTGCCAGGGATGGGCCGCGTGCCTAATCGGGTGAAACAATGCCCTTCTGGGAAGCGCCCTACCTGTGCAGGGTGCGGAGGGCGCAGGGTGGCCATTCTCTTCTCCGACCACTCACCGAAGTCACTGAGAAGTGCCGTTAGTATATCAAGTATACATGTGGTAAATATGGTTTAATGTATTGCATCAAATTCTTTTTTTTCTAATATTCTTTCTATCCTATGATAAATATAATGTCATTATAATATAAAATGTTTATTGTATAAGTTGTACGTACGTTACGTTTTACACATAATTTTGTCGGTAGAGTTTTATTTGTTATCCGTTTAAACTGTAACATCAACAAACAGAAAACAATATACATCTGTACCTGAAAATTATACATTGTGAAATGAATCAGATAGTGTAAACCAGTAATTGCATATGACAATACACGGTCGAGGGCGGCGCAGTCTGTGGCCTGTGCGGCCTGTGCGCGTTATAAATACAGACTCACACTGAGACTGCGTCCCACGATGGTGCAGTCAATGTCGAGAAATTCATTAATAAATTAAATTATTCTTCAATTGGTTAGGAAACAGAATAGTTACAGTTACAGAAGTCTACAGATTAAGGCATTTACAATAAATTACAATATTACGTTTGTGTGTTTTGAAGTTGTTATAGACATTGAAAGTGATGTTCCGTTTAGTATTCAACTAAGTTTCGCTATCTCGTAATGTTTTTCCTTTATGACCAGATCTGAAAATCTACTCGGACGGAACCCGCCAATTCGAGGTTTTATCTTATTTCATTTAAATGATATGAGTTCGTTTTGGCTGCGTCTTAAGTCTTCTCGGAACCCTCGTAACCTTGGTTTTATGGCATTAAATTATATAATTATTTTACCAAAACATAATAAAATGTAATCAAGCAATAAGCAGTGTAGGTGCACTGTAATGATTACTTAAATAGGAATAATGTTTGACTGCAGTGCGTGGTGTGTGGTGTGTGGTGTGGTGTGGTTACGTCTCGGATTCATTCAGCTGAGTTAAGACAATTGCTTTTCTTGAATCTTCAATCGCCGGAGGATAAATAGTCCATATAAGCGGTTTTTTTTTATTAAAATCATAGTAGTTTCTTGTGGATAAAATTTAAAATAATTACTTAAATTAAAGGTTTTTGACATACATATATTCGATTATGTACTTGATGAGAGCTAACAATCTTCAATCTGATGACCAAATTTTAATGATATTATACCTATTATCTCTCTCTCCCAAGTCGATTTTCTAAAAAAAGAACTAAATGAAAGTTGGACAATCAGTTTTGGAGCTCCGATGTCACAGAGAGACAAGTAATAAGAGACTGCTATGTCAGTTAATAATCTATTAATAATGTATCGATGCCTACCTTATAAAAGTTGCATCACAGGTTATGAAATATAAGATATCACCTGCATCCTAAACGGTTTTGATTTATTTTCTCTTTCATTAGTACTTCTGTCCGAGCAGCACCTGTCGGAACTGGTTTCGGTTCACAGTTCAGGATACTACATACATACAGGCTGTTTGACACCACGTGGGATACATTTAGGATACTGAACATTACAAGAATAGTTATTCTTCTCAATAGAGATGGACATTTAAGAGAAATTAAATATTTATTTGTCGCTTTTCCTCGCCAGTTATGACGATGGAGTCGTAATTGATTCGAGATCCAATTACAGACCAAGAAATAAACGGGACCGCGACAGGTCGCGATTCATTTTCTCGTAAAATCTGTTTCAATGAAATTTAAGAACTTTTTTTTATTCGTTTAAATAATTGAATCTAGGTCAATGTTATTTTATACGGTTGTCGCAATTCATCATCAATACGTACATAAATAAATTGTTTGTTTGTTAACAAACGTATAATATATGTAAGAGGAAAATAAATGCCGGGTCGACGGTCAATTTGTAATAGAGCTACGACCGGCCCCGGGACCCGCGGACCGGGAAGCGGTGTCAGGTGGCATCGCGATCATTCTAGGAAAACGACGATGTTCTCTCCCCAAGCGTAAACTGTGCTGTTTGCTCAGTGTTCCTCTAGCTTTACATTACGTTAAGTGATGCCGACACTGAATAGTTTTGGAATGTATATTTTTTAGACCTGTGTGAGGATCCTCGAACGGCTCTGTAATATATTAGATCTGCCTTGAAATCAAGAGCAATGTATTCATTGTGTAAGAATTTATTTTGGTTATTACAGTGAAAATAATTTGAAATAATAAATTCGTGTCCCGGTTACAAAGGGCACGTTAAAATACCGGTTCCATCTTGTGTTTATTTTTCTAAATTAATTTACAGAATTACTATAAGTGAGTACCTGGTTTCTGGTGCCGATGCTTCTTCCCCTTGCCCGCGACCGCTGCCACCAGCAGCGCCAGCACCACCCAACGCCAACACATTTTACACCATCACACCCAAAATCCACGAAAATTTTATTTTACTTTTAAAATCACTTCGGAATAATTTATATCACATCACAAGGAACATTTTAGCTCAAATTGACACCGGTCATTCAAATCTTTATTATAATCGTGAAAATATCAAATGAAAAAAATACGCTTTTACTGTTATAGGTTCATATATTTCATTTATTACACTATTATATCGAAATCTTAAGGGTTTCTCGTAAGATATATCGCGGCACGTTTTATTTGAACCGACACAGGCCACGGCGCGGGCGGAGTGCAACTGACTACTGACTACTGACTACCGAGTCCGAGCAAAACAAGCTCAGTACTCAGCTATTAAAATGCCTTCAAACTCCAGACTAAAGCTCCGGTTTTAAAACCTTTCGAGATGGAATTTATAAGATAATATTACCTCGATTTACGACACTAAATATATGTATATATTTTTTATTTTTATTTAAGGCTTTATTTTAATATTGGTGGGTGAAAATATTACAAAACTGTAAAAGCTCTACGCTGTACACTCGCTCTAGCGGCTGTCCTTGGGTAAAAAGCTTTCAAAGTATTAGTGACTGCACGGTTCGGTCACATTGTGCTAGATGGCGGTGTTATAAACTTTGTAAAATTGGTCTTTATAACTGCATTGAACTGTGTAATAAAATATTTAATAATTTTATATTTTGGTGTTACTAACGTGATTTGATATTAAACTATATAACGTTAAAAATATTATTAATCAAAAACCTTAACTAAATGTGCTGGTCAACTATTTTGGACAAAATATAAATAAAGCAGCCATTAAGAATAGTAATTATAGTAATTATTATTTTAGGTGATTAATATAATATTAGCAATGTATTATTTTTTGCTCTTGTTTGTTCAATTGCTACTTTACTTAATAAGAACTCAATAACAAACGAACGAAAAGCTAAAAATGTTTAATGTCATATCAATCAATTTAAACTGCGTTTTTCGTAACACCAAAACCAGGACGCCCACGACACGCGAACCTTCCACTAGCCGACTAAAAATTCACCAAAAAAATCTTCCCTAAAATTAGGTATTAGGTACACAGATAGGTTGGGAGAGTAGAGAGAGCGCGGCGCGTCCGTCCGGGGTTACGAGTATGTCACTCGGCTGTTAGTACGTCAGCTACGTGTTAATATACCGACTTCACTGATTTGGTAAAAACTTCATAAAGTCTTGTAACATATAGCGTACGTAATAATAAAGGCATGTTCGACCTCAAGTAACTCTGTAAGCGTCTTAAATTATTACTCTTATTTAAAAGTTAAATTTATAAAAGTGTCGGTAGTAGGGCTGCTCGGGTGTATCGTTTGTCGTGCATCGGACTGCGGCACCGAGCCGATGAGCTCGCCGCTCAATGCTCGATGCTCAGTGCTCGACACTGGACGCTCAACTCTCCTCCGAACTCAGCACTGCAGCACAAACTGACCGGCCGAGGCGTCGAGGCGGGAGCGGGTGACGCTCGAGATGTCCGATACCAAATTAACAGTAATAAAATCGGCTACTCGATAATGTATAACAAAACTTTTTGAACCGCATATTAATTTGTAAATAAATTAAAATACATATACGAGTATTTCAGAGTTCTCATTACTTTGACAATCGTGTAAGGCTATATGTAATCGCATACAATTTTCGGCTTAATTAACTAGAACATATTATAATTCATTTCAATTTACAACGAAGTACAAGTCAAGTTACATACAAATGTAAAATGATGAATGGAAACCGTACTCACAACTTATCGAGACGAGGAAGTAATAAAACACTCGGTACCGTACTTTACGGTCAACTACTCACTCTACTGGCTATCCTATGAACATACTCGTAAACGAGTAACCTCACAAACGGGAGACATCACTAGTGATTATACAATTTCATTGGACAGAATTGGAATTAACTATCTCTCCCATAAATAAACATACAGACAGACACACATGCGACGGTCAGACCGTCAGCATTCACGTCGGCCTGCGATATACTACACGGTTCGACCACACGTAACAATACTATCTCGGACAAGACCAGACGCGGCGGCAGTGTTACAAATATTACTCTTATAAATATTCTTAACGGATACGTGAAGGTTTTGCGTCGACGCCGACAACTCGATGCATTATTCGGAGGATCCCCGAAAAAAACGTAAGATAACGGGGCGGTATGGCGTCCCCGCCGTGCGCGCCCGACCGGGCCGTCTCTGCCGAACCACTCCTTCTTGTGAGGGGCGATGAAATACGCAAGACAAGATTTTGGGAAAGTTACGCTACACTGTTTGTATTTTTAAAAAAGTACAGCATTCGAAGATTAAAGAATTTATTTTTTTATTAGGACTTTACGGCATATAAAAGTAATTTATTCCAATCTTAAAGATTAATCGGAAGTTTCATTAAATTTTAGTCTAACTTTATTTTATATTCAGATGCCATTCGTCAATGAGGTCAAAATCAAAGTATTCTCAATTCGAGCGCAACGTATCAGATCGCATCTGCATCACGCTCCGTCCTATCAAAAGCATGAAAAAAAAAATGCAAAAAAAACGAATCTAAAAGTGTGAAGTACAAGAGGCAACGTATACCCGCGCGGCACGCTGCTCGTCATCTGTTGCACTGCAAGCACCACCAACGAGGTCAGATAATATTTCATAAACATCAGTTCAATAAACAAAGAATTCAGAACAAATGTACGTTTTCATTTCAAATAGAAATCGGTAACTGAGCTGAGGCGTCACCGATTCTAGTCACGATTGATACTCGTAGGTCCAGCTGGAAATATTATTTAAATTTTATACATTTTGTTAAGAAAAACGTTAAAAATTATATATTTTAAGACATATTCTATGATATCTCTTACTATAGGTGTGTCAATATTTTACGTAAAATATTCATTTAGTATTATATTTCAATTTAATTACATAATATATTTAAAATGCAAATTAAAATTTAGTATTAAGAAAAAAACGTTAATAATATTATATTTTAAGACTTTTTTACAAATAAGTTCTTCTTAGACAAATAAATTTTAGTCACAATGGAATCAAACCCTTCTTTTTTTATTTTTACATAAATATGATTTTTCTTAAGCTACAGTGTTTATTGTTTAACTACTAATTGGTATTCAAATAAAAAGAAGCAGATTTTTTTTTATTCGATGGGAAAGCAGAAAAGATAGTTTTAAACTAATGTTGAGAGAAGGTCTGCAACATATAGAAGGAAATTGCAGATGCATTGCTTTAGAAAGATGGTAAGGTTACGCTTCCGCGGACTCTGACAGTGGGTATTTTATGGGACAGTTTCCTGCTAGAGTGATTAAAGTGCTGGAATCATTAAAAACAACCATTATGGGTACTGCACACAGACCACCTTGGCTTGACGTGAAAACCTTTGAAGCTCTTATTGGCTCATATGCTACATTTAGGGATTACGATCATATTAGTTTAGTGAGTGACTTTAATATCATCATCATCATCATTATCAGCTGTCGTGCGTCCACTGCTGGACGTAAGCCTTCCCCATTGACTTCCACCGCGATCGGTCCAAAGCGGCCCGCATCCATTGGTTTCCAGCTGCTCTTTTTATGTCGTCTGTCCACCTAGTTGGCGGTCGTCCTCTACTTCGCTTGCCAGTAAGTGGCCTCCACTCAAGGACCCTTTTTCCCCATCGGCCGTCACTTGAGCGGGCTATATGCCCAGCCCATTGCCACTTCAGCTTACAAATCCGTTGGGCTATGTCGCTTACTTTTGTTCGTCTGCGAATCTCCTCGTTTCTGACTCTATCTCGCAGCAAAATTCCCAGCATAGCCCTCTCCATCGCACGCTGAGTGACTTTAAGCCTCTCTAAGAGTCCCTTTGTTAGAGGCTACGTCTCGGTTCCATAGGTCATCGCTGGTAACACACACTGGTCGAAGACTTTCGACTTAAGGCACTGCGGTATTCCGGACGAAAATACGCTCCTTAAGTTCCCGAACGCTGCCCATCCTAGTTGGATTCGTCGATTGACCTCTCCCTCGAAGTTGGACCTGCCCAATCGGACTTTTTGTCCCAGGTAGACATATTCGTCGACAACTTCGAGAATGAAGCTCCCAACGGATACCGGGATAGGCGCGACATGGACATTCGACATAATTTTCGTCTTGTCCATATTCATTTTAAGGCCCACCTGTTGAGAGACTCCATTAAGATCACCGAGCATAATGCTGAGGTCTTCCAGGGATTCTGCCATTACTACTATATCGTCGGCAAATCGAAGGTGAGTTAGGTACTCGCCGTTTATATTGATGCCGAGTCCATGCCATTCCAGGAGCTTGAAAGCGTCTTCCAGTGCAGTGGTAAATAGTCTCGGAGAGATAACGTCTCCCTGTCTCACGCCTCGCTGTAAAGGAATAGCGTTTGTGCAATGCTCCTGGACTCGAACCGACATGGTGGCGTTTGTGTACAAATACTTCAACACTTCGATGTACCGATAGTCAATATGGCACCTCTGAAGAGACGACAGTACCGCCCACGTTTCGATCGAATCAAAGGCTTTCTCATAGTCCACAAACGCTAAGCATAATGGCCGATTATACTCCTCGGTCTTCTGTATAATCTGCCGCAGCGTATGAATGTGGTCTATGGCACTAAAACCTTTTCGGAAACCGGCTTGTTCGGGAGGCTGGAAGTCATCAAACTTGCTCGTGAGACGAGTCGTGATAACCTTCGAAAACAGCTTATAAACATGGCTCAGAAGCGAGATGGGCCTGTAATTCTTCAGCAAAGTAGTATCGCCTTTTTTGAAGAATAGGGCCACCATACTTCTGTTCCATGCTTCCGGCGTTACACCCTCAAGCAGAACGGCATTAAAGAGCTTCTGAAGGACCCTAAGTACTGGCAATCCGCCCGCTTTCAGAAGCTCTGATGTGATACCGTCTTCACCTGGTGCCTTGTTGTTTTTAAGCTGTTTTAGGGCCACACTGATCTCGTGCAAGCTGATGTCCGGGATTTCATCGGAATAGTGTCGGGTAAGCTCCGCTCTTGGGTCTTCTGCTAAGCTATCAACAGGTTTATCGACCGAGGTATATAAGTGTCCATAGAACCTCTCGACCTCCCTCAAAATGTCAGCCCTACACGACACTGTGCTTCCATCCCCCAATTTCAACTTCGATAACCGGCTTTGCCCAATTGACGAATCTCGCGCAAACACTTTGGAGCCTTGGTTCCGCTCTATAGTATCTTTAATACGGTTAGTATTGAAAATACGGATGTCGTGTCGCAGATATTTCCGTATGCGTCTGTTGAGCTGCCTATAAGTCTCGGTATCATTGAGGGACTGAAGTGCCAACGCGCGTCGTTCCGCCATAAGTTTGAGAGTTTCGTTGGCTAGTTTTTGGGGTCTATTCTTACGGCCGGGTCTGCAGAATTTTCCTCCGACCGTATGGACAGTTTCTACCAACCTGTTGTTAATTTGGTCCACGGATGCGCAATCATCTAGCCAAGCGAAGCGGTTCGATAATTCAAGTTGAAAGCTGTCGAGATCTTGAATATGAGCTTTAGATGGACGGAGCGTAGACTTCACCAACCGAGATCGTTCCAGCCTGATATTGAGATTCAGCGTGCCTCTTACCATTCGGTGATCGCTTCCTGTTTTTACGTTGTTGATCACAGAGACATCGTTGAATATCTGGCGTCTAGTGGTCAAGATGAGGTCAATCTCATTTCTAGTGGAACCATCGGGACTTAACCAGGTCCACTTCCTTTGAGGCGGCTTCTGGAAGAAGGAATTCATCATAAAGAGTCCCTCTTTCTCCAGAAAATCGGCCAGCCTCTGTCCCCTAGGGTTCCGCTGCCCATATCCAAATTGCCCTACTCTCAAATCGTCGTCGCTTCTCTTGCCCAGCTTTGCGTTGAAGTCCCCCATAACAACATTAAAGTGAGTTTTTGTAGTATGTATGGCCCGACTGATATCCTCATACATAGCCTCTACTTCATCATCTGGGTGTGCGGAGGTCGGTGCGTAGACCTGTATGACCTTCAACGAGTATTTTTTAGAAACTCTGAGTATAAGGTACGCGACCCTACTCGACACACTTTCAACGACTGCAATGTTGTTTATGAGGGACTTGTGGACCATAAACCCGACACCTCCTTGGGACTGTTGGTCGCCCTCCCGGTAGTATAGCAAGTTTCCGGATTTGAGGGTTATCGTGTTCTCCCCCTCTCTACGGACTTCAGATAACCCTAATATATCCCAGCGTAACCTACTCATCTCTTCTTCCAGCTCAGCAATCCTGTCGTCAGTCCGCAAAGTGCGGACATTGTGTGTTACCAGGGCCAGGTGTCGTTTGGGGTGGTAGCCCGATCCCATCCGGAGATTCTTAGCACCCCCTGCCCCACCATAACCACGGCCGCTACCGAAGCCGGGAACAGTGGGGCTGCCGGGTACTGGGGGCCTGGTCCTGTTTGCGTCTGTCATATTTAAAGGGGAGAATTTGCCATACTCGCCACGCTTGGCAGACGGGTTGGCGAACGCAGTGCGCAGCTCCTCACACCGGTGGCGCTGCTGCCCGACACCAGTCTATATTACTTCGAGCTGCACTGATTGTGATGGATATACCGCCATCGGTCGGTTGGAGGAGAATGGGACGGGGGTAGGTATATTCAAGGGAAAAAGAAAGGAAAGGGGGGATATTGCTTACACGGATAGACAAGGGATTGTAAGCAAATAGCTCGAGCAAGTCAGGGTCGCGTACCTGTAACTCTGACTTCCCGGCATCAGCCAGTCCGAGTTACAGGTACGCGACCCTGACTTGCTCGAGCTATTTGCTTGCTCGAGCTTGAGCTCGACTTTAATATATTTAATATTTTTTATTTAATTATTTTGACAATATTAATATTAAAAACAAAAGCTCAATAATTTTTAGTATACACCAAAATGCGTCAACATATTACACAGCCAACCCACTTTGCTGAACATACTCGTAGCGAAACATTGATAGATCTCATCTGTACGGACAGCATTGTATATCACACACGTGTTGATTATATTTGTGAGCTTTTTTTATTTTATTTTTTTTATATCGTTGGAAAAATCCGTTACGGATACCCGCCGACGAAGAAGGTGATGGTCGGAGGGTTATGTGGGACTACCCGGCAGCATCGAGCACGCTGCCATTTTTAAGGCTACCCACTAAAAACCAACGGATGCCATCAACGCCTTAATGGGACGCCATGGGATCGCTTGCGCACTTACCGTGGCGCCCCGGCGGTACCCCCTCATGTAAGGGTGCTCCGAACAACTGAGAGCACCCTCACGACGTAGGCCTGGACTAGGTGAGAGAGGTCACCCTCCCCTCCCACCAAGGCACTACAACTGGGGAAGGAAGCGGCGGGCGTACTCCCGCCTCTTTCTTAATATTTGTGAGCTTTGCACTTAAGCCTAAATTAAAATTTTATAGACAATTTAATGTTATTGACGAAAGGGAACCTGAATTATACCTAAATATTGTGATGGACTGGTTTTATATCAATTCTCATAACGATATTAATATGATGGTCGCTGAGTTTAGTAAACGTAGTTTATGGATTTTTAATACACTTAAAGATGGGTTACATAAAAAAAATTAATTACCCTTGGATAACGGAGACTATTAAGATGATGATTCGTACTAGAAATGAAGCCCATGTAGTTCTCGTTTGACCCGTAGCGATACTCATAAATCTTACTATACGGATCTTAAAATTTACATTGAAGCTGCTATCAATAGCGAAAAAGTGCTTATTTCTCCGTTTTTATTAACAATAACTTTAATAATTCTAATAAACTCTGGAATCATTTAAAATTAGTTTTACAATATAAGAAAAATAAGAAAATTGCTTCCTCCCTGAGCAATTAAATAATCCTAATCTAATAAATGAACACTTTTTGAACATACCCGGTACAAGTGACTCATAACATGAATGTTTAAACTATTATAATACGTCTCTACTTGGTAAAACTACATTTAGATTAAGCACAATTGATAAATCCTTGTTAATGAAAACCTTTAAGTCACTAAAATCGAACGCAATAGGCTGTGCTGGCATTTCACGACAAATGCTTTAGCTTACTCTTCCGTACGTAGCTGATATTATCACTAATACAATTAATGTCTCCATCAGTACCAATACATTTCCAAGGCAATGGCAAACGGCTCTCATAGGACCAATACTCAAAATCAATGACCCTTTGGAATATAACGATCTTCGTTCTATCAGTATCTCTCCAAGATATTAGAAAAAATTGTCTGCGGCGAGGTTAGTGAATGTTTAGAATACAATAACATTTTGCCATGTATGCAATCGAGCTTTAGAAAACAGAGAAGTGCTGTAACCGCTGTAATAGATGACATGCTAGGAGTACAAGACATGGGGGAAGGTACTATTCTTGTTCTATTGGATTTTTTTCGAGCATTTGATACTATAAATATAAAGCTGCTTTTGGCAAAACTGAAATATTACGGTTTTAGCCCCGAAACAGTTGAATGGTTTGACAGTTACATAAATAACAGGACACAAATGGTTTAAGTTACTCATGAGGATGGTACAAAACTACTTCACGATGTAGTCCGGTAGTAAATGGTGTCCCTCAAGGTTTAAATTTAAGTCCGATGTTATTTATATTGTATTGCTCGCCTATTATAAAACATTGTCGTTGCCATATTTATGCGGATAAGATACAAATATACATTTCTTTCAAGCCCAAGAATACACACGACGCTATTACCAAATTAAACGAAGACCTTGAAAGTATCGCGACATGGTCAAAATTAAATAGCTTATCACGTAATCCAGGAACAACAAAATACCTTGCTTTAGGAACAAAAGTTATGATAAATAAAATTGCTGTACTAGGTGCTGTCATTACTATAAATAATAACAATATTGAACGGGTTACGGAGGTACGTAATCTTGTAATTTTGATGGATCAAAGCCTTCGCTTTGATAAATATATTGCTTAACGGCTAGAACTGTTTTTATAGATTAAAATTATTATACAGAATAAGAAACTTTATTAATACTACGGTCAGGCTTAGGTTAGGTGAATCCTTAATACTTACGAAACAGAATTACGCGGATCTAATCATAGAGTCAAGATTACTAAAGAAAAGTAAAAACTTATTACAGAGTACAAAATGCTTGTGCACGATATTGTTTTAATATACCACCACGCAATCACGTTACGACGTACTAAAAAAAATAAAACACCCTGAAAATGAATTTTCGTAGGCGATTGCACTTCGCATGTTTATTGTTTGGCGTTGTAAAGTACAAAGTTCCTCCTTATCTTTGTGCAAAGTGCAAGTGGTGCAATGAAACCAACACGAATTACAATACTAGGGCTTCGTATATACTAACTATACCTTCCCACAAAACTACAGCCTTCCGGGGTAGCTTCAGGTACGCCGCATCCAAATGCTGGAACGACCTGCCACCACCATGTAGGAATCTGGAAACAATATATAGTTTAAAAAAAAGTATAAACAACTACTTCTAGACATCCAACAACAGGAACGCTGATCTTAAAATCTCACCTTCCTAACTCTATAATCCTTTCAGCGTTTGTAGGTGACGGAGGCTCGTGTCTGTATCTGTCTGAGGTACACAGTAGCTCCTAAGATCAAAGGTTGCAGTCGATACTATTAAGCAATACCTGTATTTAAGAAATCAATCTAATCCAGGTGCTAAGCTCCTTATGTCATCGTGCAAAGACGACGCGCTCGTAACGACCGTACGCCGACTATTTCCCGTCCATATTAACCAAATAATGTACTTAATATTATACATCATTTATACATACAATATTTTATACATTGATATTTATTCTACTTCTTATATATATCTTAGGTATGTTATACATTGTATGATTTAGTATTCACATTTTACATTATATACACAAAATAATTGTTTAATATATATATATATTACAATTATGAGCAACGACCCTGTGGAAAAGGTCTGATATATTCTCATAAAAATATGGGCTATCAGAAAATGCTCTGCATTTGTCCACGGAAAACCTCGTATAAACTTATAAGACAATTTTCTTATAACGAGAACTTCAAAGAAGCGCTGTTTTTCATTTTCTTATAAAATTTATCAGAATTTTAAGAGATAAATGATTGGACTTGGAGACTTATGAGCATTTATAAGCAATGAAAATAACAGTTTTTCTAGTCATTGCATGAGATTTGATAAGAAAATTTTTAAATTATATTCATAAGATTTAAAAAATAAATAAAGTTGAATACGAAATTTCGCCATAATTACAACGATAATTATTGAGTAGATTTATAGATTTTAGCCATCACATTTTCGAAGGTAATCATTCTAATTTATTTACACCAAACTTTTGACAAATCATGCCCAAATTTCAGAAGAATTATTCTTGATTATAAGAATTAACTAGATATTTGTATGAGTATGCATTTCGCAAACACTCATACATTCATAAGTCTCGAAAAAAATTTATGAGAATTACTAAGTATATCGCTATCAGTTCCAGAAGTTAATTATTTTTCCGATTTTTTATACATAATCTCGAAAGTATTTGAGAAACAGTTTCGACAAATATTTTTTTATATGAAATTGATTCAGAAGTTATATCAGAATGTTTAATTTCTCTATGCCCCTGTGGAAAAAATCTCATGAATTCTGATACAATACAACGAACTGGGTATCAGAATTTATCAGTTAAAAAAATATCTATAAGATATTAGAAAAATTTTCTGATACAGATTTCTATAAGAATCTATCAGTTGATGTTGAGACTGATTTTGTATCAGAAATCAGTGGCTATTTTTCTAAAAGAACCATTAAGATTAAATAAGTCATGAGATTTTATAAGTTAATACTATTGGAGACTTATAAGAGATCGTATGAGAATATTTGTTTAAATAAGTTTATATGAGTTTATTCTGGGGTAAATTTAATGAGATATAGAGAGAAAATTGACGTAAGTATGATACTTATGAAATCTCAGAGATACGATTTTCTATTTAAATAAAGGAAGCTTATAAGATTATTTAAGAATTTTCACATGCGGAAGTATCTGATAGGATACTAAAGATCAGTTATCATTTTCTATTAGAAATTTCGCAATATTTCTTACGAGAATCATTAAGTAACTTTACTTAGAACAACTTTTACGAGAATTATCTAGTAAATTCTTTTAGCATCACTACCAGCTTTTAAGAGAAATTCAGAATTTAAAAGAATTTCCATTGTTTTCATCAGTATATATACAAAAAATTCTGATAGTTATGACGAAACTTAGAAAAAATTCTATGAGACTTAATAGCAGTGATTTCGTTCGTTGCAGTTACCAGGGAATATAAGAAATTTTCTTTAATTCTTAAAATACAGAATTTCGAGCGAAATTAAGTGACGATTTCAAAACCTATATTATTTTTAGAGACTTAATTAGGTAATCAATTTAAAAGATCAGACCAATCATATTCAGGATAAATCATTTATATCAAAGCTCAAAATTGTACTACTTTTACTAATCGATCATTTCTAAATTTGTTTATCTATAAATAAGAAAATGAAACATTCCTTATTCGATTAATCAACAACATAGTCATAATTATTATAATATTTATTTTCTCAATGAAACTTGTATTAAATAGTTATAAGGTCTGTAATCCTTGAAAATAGAAATGTTTAAAAAGTTAAGCCAGTAAGTCTACTATAAGAAAAATAAAAAACATTAGAATCCGTTTGTAGTTAGTAAACTAAACGTAAAATTACAATAATAAAAAATTATTTCGATTATTCTCTTTTGAACTAACAGATATTATAAAATAAATAAATACACTTTATAATTTTAAGAGTTTTAATCTGTGACTTTTTCCTTTTCTTCACCCTGGGTGGACATATTGTTGAGTTCACTTTCGTCCTTATGCTCACTTCGCTCTTGGTTCAATTTTTCCTCAGCTGCATTTGAAACTGCTTCTGTAGTCTCAACTTCATGGTCACAATCAGTCTCTTCATCCTTCTTTTGGTGACTCATTGTATTATCGGACTCTGAGTTATCATTCCGTTCCCCCTTGTCTTCATCGGTAGATTGTCCACTATCTTCCTCTCCATCTGAAGCGACAGTATTTTCCTCAATATCTGAGCTATCAATGTCTTCTGTGTCAGTGTTTTCCACCGGTTTAACCTAAAATAAATATTCATACCCTTCAATACCCATACTATTGTTTTTTAATTAAGAATAAATTAATTATCAATCAAATTTGGAAAATTATAATTTACTTTAAAACAAATTGACCTGCTTTTGAGTTCAAATTTTTTAATATTTTTTATTTCTAATTAAGCTTCTAAATTTTAATTACCTTCGGTACACGTTTGACTCCAGCGCGAGTATCTGTTATTTTACTAGATACATATACGTAGAACTGTTTCATTTGTGCATCATGTTTCTCTTTGTCGAACTCTCCTGATTCTTTTAAATATAGGATATAAGGATCATAAATATTCATAAATAAAAAGTTGAAAAATGTTTCATCAATCTATAAAGATTTTCACATAAATAATAAGGGAGTAAGTTTAATCATACTATCAGATACATACCGCTAGGTACATTTCATAGAATTTTATTATTTAGAACAAAATAATGTAGAGGATAATAATATTCTTTTCCGAATAAAATAAGGTGTATATTTATATATATATATACGTATATATATATATATATATATATATATATATATATATATATATATATATACACGAATAGTTTGTTTATTCTGGAAAGAATGGTTTTCGTACCTATTTTCTTTTTCTTAGCAGAATCAGCAAATATTTTTTTCCAGCGAGATACTGTTCGTTTGCTTACACTGCTTTCATCACATGATGAATTCAGCAAACGGTTATTTAATCTCTTCATATTGATCGGTTGAAACAAATTACTGATCCTAGTATTTAGAAGGAAATTTGCAACATAAAGTAAAAATTAGTAGCTAATATTTTCAATACGAATATGTGATGAGAAAGATTTTATAATAAAGATGAATCATTAAAAAGTACACAATAGTTAATAATAATATATATATATATAATATATATATACAAATATTTCAATGAAACACTTTAAATTCCGTATGCTTTCTAATTTTGAAAAAATTATTACGAAGCAATGTATAAAAAACAAGTTTCAAGGAAATTCTTTTCACAATTTATTTTCAGGATTAAAAGTTAGTAATAAATTGTATTTTAGGACTGGAATTGAAAAATTTTCAATGAGACCATCAAAACAATGAATCATTTTTTCAGTCTGAAAAAAATTTTTCTGTTGTTTTTTGTTTTTGAATTTTCATATTGATCGTAGCATTGTTTGAACGCTTTCAAATCAACTCACGAATTATTGCAGATGTATATATACATATATATTTATTCATAATTTGATTTTAAATTTTATATTTTTTGACTTTGAATTCATTTCAAAATTCTAAACAAAAGGAATCTAAGAAGAAAGGATAAAGATATTATGGTCAAGTTAAAAATAACTATGTTCTAAATGTATAGATGTTTTAACAAAATAGCACCACAAAGTCTTAATAAAGTAAAAAAAAATAATTAGGAGGATTTGTATAGAACATAATTTGTTCGTAAGAATTATACTTATGACTTTGCTCTACGACTCATTATAATATAATATGATTATTGAGTTTCAAAGTGGTTAATAAAGCTATATATACCTATAATTTATAAATGCATGAATTCTTTCATAGCGTATACTGCATTATCAAATGCTGTTATAATAGAAGTATTTATGAGCAATGCTATCCTATAGTATTAGCAAATTTTGCTATGTAATGCCGAAAAATTAGTTTCAAACAATATTCTTACAGAAAACACGGCTGTTAGAAAATTAGGTTTCGTATAATGATAATACTACCCAGCAAATTCAGAATGGTTTATCTCTAATCATATTTTGATAAAATATTAATATATACATATAATAATAATACTTGTTATTTTTGGTCAATTTTTTAAAGTTCATTAGTAAAAGTTTGGCTGTCAAAATTACGAGTGAAGTATAAAATAACGATCAAATAAATTACAAACTTTGTCACATCAACTACTTTTAAAATTTAAAACAAAGATAATCATCAGATGAAAAATGGAAAACAAAATTTCCATACTTCAAATGAAAAACCAAAAAGATTGACTTCTGCTCCTTAGATTACAAATTTTAAGTTATTAAGAAAATATTTTATTTTTCTGAATTTAGGATATTTTCCGTCATTATAGATAGTCTCAAAGAAAATCGAAGTCCTGAATCAAATGGAAGTATTGTTCAAAAAAAGTTTAAAAATCAAAAATTTTGGAGAAACATACGACTTAACAGATTATAAATGAGACGGATTTCAAAAATTTATCGGTTTAAACCGATTGCCACCATCAAAAGTTGGAGTTATTTACATGCAATGTCAATTTTACAAAAAAGACTCGAAACTTCACGTAGCAATACAAATGAAAAGATAAATTTTCCCTTCTTAATTGAAGAAAATTACATCAACTAATTTAAATTATAAATAATACCTTATTGATTGCTGCTAATTTTTTGTTTAAAATGTCACGGGTGTTATCTTCCACGGGAGCTTTTTTCCCTTTAGAACGAGCTTTCTCCTCAACTTCGGATTGTTCAGATAAATCTGATAATAAAGCTGCTGACGGAAATCGGATTCGTCCACCTTTATTTATCTGCTCTGTCAGTCCGTCTTTGGATTCTAGAATAAAATATTTTTAATTAACAACAATAAATCGGTAAAGATCTTATAAATTCTGATAGAATTTGGTAGAATATTCACACGAGATCTGATTGACTTATAAATTCTATGCAAAAGGCAATCGAAATTTAATCAGAAAATTTTATTCTCAATAAATTTCTCATATTCTCTAACAAACATACGAAATCTGATAATAACTTATAAATTCGCAACCAGTAGCTGTCGATACATTATCAGAAATTTTTATTTTTAATACACTTCTCATAAATTCTCATTACAGTTTTTTTCTTTCTACAAGATTCTATGAGTTCAATTGAAACAAAGGATTCTAAACTTTGTTACGAATCATAAACACTACCGAAAATATTTATCTCCTATGAATATTCTATGAATCTGAATTATTTTACGAAGTAATATAATTAATAAATAGTAAAAAATTAGCATTTAAATATTGAATCCTACTAACAAATGAATAACAACTTATAAACTTTAGATTTTACTACTTGATTGCAATATTTAACGATGCTAAAAAATAAATCCTAATATAATATAATGTAAAATGTAATAATACGTAAAACTTACCATTTGTTAATCCAACTAAACACAGATGGTAATCACCTTTTATTTTCACTTGAAAAGTTTTGTTAGGACGATTCGGTTTGTAACCTTTAATTTGGTTAATTCCAACCGTAGTACACTTCCCACTGCTTAATAATTTCACGTAGGCATACATGAGGATACTTATATCATTCTGAAATTACTCTATAATACTAATTAATTAATAAAAAAATTAAGATGACAAGTAAAATTACACCGCAAGAAGTTAAGGATTATTCTGGAACTTATAACAAAAGATAGGGCGAAAGACTTTCTGAACCGTGCTGTCCTATGCGTAAGTCGTGTGTATACTGAGACCTCGAGCCGCGTTTTGTCATATACTGTAAGCGGGAAGCCCTGTGATTGGTTATAGGAAAGGGATACAATACTTACCCATTCCTTTTATTATAATCGTAAAGTACGTTGTGTCGGTTTTCTATCAACAGTCTGCAATATCTACACACACGTGTTCAGATATAAACACACATACACTTAAAACATTTTTTTGTTTGTCAATTCTAAACAAATAATTATTCATGTTAACATAAAAGTCACACATTAAACTCCATTACCTTATGCATTTTTAGTTATTTGTACTTTAATGTTCATAATTTCAATTTTAAATAGAAATTTTTCGAAAATAATTATCTTTTACATTTTATATTTTCGCAAAAAAAAACAAGTCAACATGCTCTTATTCCATCAAATCATTGATAATCATAAATTTTGGTTTTCTCACGATTATAAGAAAGTGACTACTTAAAAATTTATTCACAATAATTATAGATAAGAAAAATAAATTTGTTGTGTGGGATATTATTATTTTCTTATAAAGTCTGACATATTTTTATAAGAGACGGATACACCCAAATACTTTCGTACTTATGTTCATATTTTTACAGATACCAAAAATACCATTCCTAAAGCTACAGCTACAGCTACTGGTAGCGAGTTTAGGGATGCGCCTAATAACTTAAGGTTTCTTCGACTTATGATGAGTAATAAGTACAACTTGAAAAATCTCATAAAAGCTTGTGATTATTTAAATTAAATGATATGCTTTAAGTTTTGACAAGTTTATACAAACAATAAATTCCTTATTAAATCTGATAAAATCTTTATCAGAAAATCGTCTGCATTTGTCTTCGGAATTTCATGTTTGGACTTATAGAATTTGAGAATAAAAATATTGCAAAATTTCTTATAAAAACTGATAACTAATCTTAAGTATTCTATCAGATACTTCAGAAGTGAAAATTCTTAAATAAACTTATAAACTTCCCTTATTTAAATAGAAAATCGTATTTCTGAGATTTTATAAGTATTATCTTATGTAAATTTTCTCTCTATATCTCATTAAATTTACCCCAGAATAAACTCATATAAACTTATTTAAACAAATATTCTCATACGATCTCTTATAAGTCTTCAATAGTATTAACTTATAAAATCTCATGACTTATTTAATCTTGATGGTTCTTATAGAAAAATAGCCAGTGATTCCTCATACAAAATAAGTCTCAACATCAACTTATAGATTCTTATAGAAATCTGTATCAGAAAATTTTTCTAATCTTATAGATTTTTTTTCAACTGATAAATTCTGATAACCAATTCGTTGTATTGTATCAGAATTTATGAGACCTTTTCCACAGGGGATCACTGTCCCGCTGCTGGAGTCAGTGCCCTGTGCCTATCTGGTAGGGAGAACTGACTATCCAGTTGATGATGACGATAGAATAAAAGAGTGGACTGTATAATAAATTTGTATTGAATCACTTAATAATAAACAAGTATGTACGAACGGAGCGTGAGCAAAGTCGTTCTGGCTGGTCTGCCGAACCACACCACTACCACTCTTCCTCCTTCCGCCCGGGCCCCGCTGTGTCCGCCCGGCGCCCGCTGCTTGCCGTCGCCCGCGCCCCGCTATTGAAAGCAATGTGTGACATTGCTCCTGACTTTGCGCTAGACGCTTAACATAGACTCTTAACATACTTCTCGCGTTGAAGAGACATCTTCAATATTGGATACAAGAAACAAATAAAACATTTAATTAAGAAACGTGCTGTGCTTAAAGGAAAGCTTACTAGATTTAGTACTTATTTAAATTCGCTTACAAGGAACATTGATATTAATTATTAATGAATTACATTTTCAAATTGAACTGCAGTTGCGGTTAGATAAAATTGAAAGCTTATATGATGACTTCGATGGTTTATAGAGTGAGCTGGAGGAGTTATCGGATATACCTGAGGACGAGGTTAAGGAGCGCGAGACCTTCGAGTCACAGTACTACTCTCTCGTGATTGCCGGTCTTGCCTTAGGTAAAGGTCATAGCAAGCCATCGCTTACTTCGCAAGAATGTTCGACTCCGGGTGGCTCCAATGAACAATCACACAAAAGTAAGGTTGTTGAACTCTCTAAAATAGACTTGCCTTATTTTAATGGTGAATATCAGCACTGGCTCGTTTTTAGGGATACTTTCTATTCTTTAATTCATTCAGATAAAAGTAAGTAAGATAACATTAATAAATTTCATTAGCTTCAGGCTTTTCTTAAGGGTAATGCCGCTTTAAGTATATCAGGTTTAGATTTTTGTGCGGACAATTATGAGTTAGCATGGAAAATTCTATGCGACAAATACGACAACAAACGACTTCTAGAAAATCACCTTGAATTTGAATTCTCTTTTTAACATAGAATGTGTGCAAAAGGAATCTTGTCTTGGGTTACTCAGTTTGATAGATACAATTAATAAATATTTAAGAGCCTTATCTAATTTAGGTCAACCGGTCCAGTATTGGGATACATTAATTATATATATAATGTCTTCTAAATTAGATAGCATCCAGTGCCTCTGGATCGGGTCTACCAATCCCTTCTGCGGGATCTCATCTCCCGACCAAGACACGTAGCCGGCTGGGGACAGTGCGGTCGACCGAAAGGAACGCGCCCCCAATTTCTCCTCGAATGCGGCCTCCTCTGCCTCATAGGTAAGGGCCCTCAAATCGGCTGTCGCCCGTGCGAGCCCACCACCGCGGATACCATTGGCGATACGTTCACGTCGAGCGGTGTTGGCTTTAGCAGCTGCAACACCTCGCTCCGAGTCGTAATCGGATGCATCACTCAATAAAATAGCGGACTCCGACGGCAGCTTCCTCCCAACGACAGTTTTGTTGTCAGACATTGCGTTAGCCCGACCAGTAGATGCCCTTGTGCCTTTAGAGGGCGTTGCCATATCGTGTACAAATTCGATATCCTTAAACGAGCCAGAGTCATTTGCGGAAGATTCAATCTACGGGATCGTCCCCTCCGAGGCCAAAGTAACGGTATGAGTCGCAGTGAAAATCGGAGTCAATATGATTAGCCAATGTCAACAGTAATCTCAACAAACAACAACAAAACAAAGTAATCAAAACGCCAAAGAAAAACAACAAAACAAATAACCATCGGGGCCCAGAAAAGTTCCTTTTAAATCACCGATAGAAACCCAAAAATTATCCAATATGTTAATCTTTTTCCGTTTCCATTTACAATAACAGTCAACCTCAAACCTCAAAATACCTTTTTTTAGCGTCTGAAACTCATCATTCACACACCGCATTCCAGGGGAGGAAGGCAATGGTTATGGGAGACTCCTACTCACTAAAACAGACGGTTGCCGTCGCCGTCATAATGGGACACCGCGGGAACGCTTGCGCATACAACCGCGGCTCCCCGACGGACACCACGTAGAGGGCACCCCGCAACGAGAGGCCCCTACATAGTCGGAAGGCTTGTTAGATCGCGGAATGATGCCCTCCCTCCCACCCACGCCCACCTTAAGAAGAGGGCCGAAATCCTCTCCTAGCCAGGTCTTGTCCGGATTCCAAACGTCCGGGGGAGTCTAGGCTCAATCCCAAAACGCTTGAGAACCTCGTCCAGGCCCAACGCCCTCGGCCGTGATCTTCCCGAAGGCAAACCACCTTTCGGACCCCACAATAGTTGATAGCCAAGCACGACCCGGCTGGTTGGCAGGGAGGACTACCAACGCACCGCTGCCGCGCAAGACCACCACTCAAAGAGGGGGCCCAACCTCGAACCCGAAAGGCCTCTACCGCCGAACACGATGGTCAACCGAGTCCAGCAAAAAAGAGGCATAAGTCGGGAACCAAGCCGGGACTAACGATCGCTGAGCAAGACCATGGTGTCACGCTCCACGAAGGTTAATCCGGGCACCGTTTGTTGCTTTGACAAACTACCTCCCGAACCGCTCCTTAGACAGAGCGACTCGACAGGAAAAACCACAAAACCCTAATCGCCCCCAAAAACCCCGCAACCACGAGGCCACCCCAAGGTCAACTCTGCAATCAGAGAAGTACCCGGAACAACCCTGCGGCTGTCCCCCGGAATAGAGGGCCTGTGCCCTCCCACCGAATTGCCCAGACCCACTTTCCAACGGCTGAGGCCGAAGCAAAGGCCGCAGAGGTGCCACCTCTAAGGGCAGACCGCCGGCTAAACTCCCCCCCCTATCAGCCATGAGCCAGACTCGGGCACCTCAGGGCTGACAACCCCGCGCTTGACATTAGCAGACGGCTAACGCGATCCCGAAAGACCGAATTAACCGTTCCCCAGCAAGTACCGCTTCCAACCCCATCGGACAAGTCCGAATGACATTGATAACGGACGGGTGCACGAGGAGGTTTCCAGCATGGCCCCCCAAACCTCAAAAGACCTAACCTACAAATATGGGTACATCTAATATAACATTCAAATTAGACCTTTTTTTTTTATCGTTGGAAAAATCCGTTACGGATACCCGCCGACCAAGAAGGTGATGGCCGGAGGGTTATGTGGGACTACCCGACAGCATAGAGGACGCTGCCATTTTTAAGGTTACCCACTAAAAAACCAACGGTTGCCCTCAACGCCTTAATGGGACGCCACGGGATCGCTTGCGCACTCACCGTGACGTCCGGCGGTAACCCCCCGTGTAAGAGTGCTTCGAGCAACTTAGAGCACCCTCATGACGTAGGGCTGTAATAGGTGAGACAGGTCACCCTCCCCTCCCATCAAGGCACAACAGCTGGGGAAGGAAGCGGCGGGCGTACTCCCGCCTTCTTCTTCCCAGACTTCCCCTACGGAGTGGGTCAGCGGTGGAGGCTTGCACCCTGACCTGTTGCTGTTGAAGGAACTTCCAACCTGATGATTATTATAATTAAACATTATTTCATCATTTTTCAGTTTCACAAAAAATATTAATATTAAAAGTATTCAAAGCTAACACTATTTCTTAATCTTTATTTCTCATACACTGGATATTCTGATGCACCAGGTTGATATAATTTACATTATTTTTCTTATTACTCAGATTAGAATTTGCTTTTCTATAATAATTATTGTGATTGCACATTTCATTTATTCGGCTAGAGAATATCTCTTCTGTTTTAAAATCTTGTTTGGGATAACATCCAAACTTGTCTTACTTACATCTATATATTACTCAATAAAAGCAGTTTGTTTAGCCAAATTATTGGCTGTCATTGTAATAATATATGATAGCGATACAGCTACATATCTCCTAATAAATGATGATAGATGACATCTATCATGAATCGAGTTACAATATTTACTAACAGTAGTGTTAGTGTCAATCACGTGAAACTTTTTATTATACAAACATAAGTTAGATATTAATAAAATAAACTTATATCTAATTTCATTCTCAGTCTGTGGCAAGTTTTTATTATAGGGTAATGTAAACCACACTATTTTATTTAATTACTATTAGTTTACTTAAAATTTCAAAACAATGTTTAAATTCTAAATGGTTGAAATTACCCGTTTCCTACAAAAATTATTGAATTTGTTAAATTATTAAATAGTTTATTTGATTTATTAATTTGAGTAGTAATATTTATCAAGTTTAAACACCCTTTGTCCGTTAGAACAAGAATTCATTATTGAGCCCATTCCCTTTCCAATACTATCACTATACATATAAGTGTCATATACCATATTTGATTAGGAACTTAAAATTGTAAGGAACTACTACTATTTGAAACAGGGATATCAAGCCTGTCACAGTTTTTCTGGTGAAGTAGGAGATGATTTTATTATTGGACTGAGACTTTTTTTTATTACATTTTGAGCTCATGTTCGCTAAGCATTTTTTTTTTTTTTTTTTTTTTTTTTTTTTTTTTTTTTTTTTTTTTTTTGTCTCTGCTGTTAGCCCTACTGGCCATGACAGCGTCACCGGTGTAATGGACGGGTGCAGAGACCCGCCCTTGAAAAGGGGGGCCTGAAGGGCCCCAGGGGAACGCGCGTCCTGAGGGCGCCTCCTGTGAGGCTCGGACCACGGCTCAGGACGCCGTTAGGTGGGAAGCGAGGGTTGGATGTGGGTTAGAATTTGACACTAACGTCCTCCGACGGCAGAACGCCGGAGCAACGTGCTTGGATGGGGGCCTCGTCTTCGCCGGCGAAGACGCTGTGTGTGTATGTGTAGTATTTATGTTCGCTTTGCCGCTTTTACGTAGCGTTCCCTAACGTAATCGCGTCGTCCGGGTCGAAAAGTACCGACTTGGGTCTTCTCTTTCTGACTTTAGGAGTCTTACGGGCCGTGTATCCTGTGGCCTTAACCACCAGCGGGTTTGGGTGTCCCACAGCATTGTCAAAGTAGCTTTTGGAGAGCCCCTTGAAATACTGTGCGATCGTCGGTAGATCTAAGTCTCTGTGCAAGTCGATATTACGCATATACCACGGTGCTCCAGTGGCGAGCCGCATGAATCTGTTCTGAAGCACCTGAAGGGGCTTCAGGTTCGCTAAGCATATGTTGTGTGGTCTCATACTTATTTGTAATAGTTCTTAAAGAAGTCTGCAGGAGCGCCATATGTGTGTCCAATAACTGTGTTTCAGTTTCATATCTCCTATTTCTATATTACATAAATGTATTTCTTTTAATAGAACATTCTTATTATTAATAGACTTTGTAAAGTATTTATTTTTTTGGTCAACTTTTGGATTTTCTTAATGTATTTATTAATTTTTATGTATCTTTTTAGTTTGTTATTGCTACAATTGACCAACTAATAGATTCTTGTTGTTTATTATTCATATTATTTACTTTATTTTGTAAATTAGATATTTCTTGTTCTATTTTTACTGCATCATCATTGTATAATTTACCTGTTATTGCCTTAACTATCGAGCCTAGACCATTTATTAGTCCTCGCTTAACCGTTACTAAAATATAAACTAAGGTTATTATCAATTAAGCTAAACGAATATTCTAATTCATGTTTATAATTTTGATTTGGTATGTATAAAAAGTGTTAGAAATTTAAATGAGGATATACGAGGGTCTCTAACGTTGTATGCACAGACAAGGGTAAAGGAATCTATTTGTTTAAAGACTTGCCCTTCTTTAATGAGTAAAATACCATTTGTATAATCTATAGGTTCTATAAGTATGTCGGCTCCTAGAACACGGCGTGGAGCACGAGGGATCCTGCGATGAAAGTTCTGTAACAAGAGGCCTTCTAATAAATTTGAAATGAACTCTTTTGAATTTTCAAAAAGGACGGCTACCCTTGAGTTTAGCTATATTATTGTGTAAACAAATGATTTTATATAGACCATCATATGTTAATTTGGTCTTCTCGTTTCTTGCTGTAGCGACCTGCTTATAAACCATTTCCCCACCTTTGTTTTACCTTTGTTTGTTTGTTCCTCTACCTCAATTGAGGAGAGAATCCTGGGACTTCTGGGGCAACCGGTAGTGGAGGGATTACCTGAAGTACGTGTACCCGTAAAAGTTAATCTTCCAAGTTTTATTTAATTATTTAATATAACTCTTATATCATATCTATAGTTGTATATAATACATAGTATAAAATTCTCTTACCAAGCATACATAAGTTTTGTCAATATACAAACTATAATATATTCAAATTTACTTTATATGTATGTACTGTTTTTTGTAAATTCTTGATAAAATATTTTATAGATATCAATAGAGGAGACAGTTGCACCCGCTGCAAATATAACAGAGGAGATAGCTGCACCCGCTGCAAATATAACAGGAAGACAGCTGCACCCGCTGCAAATTTAACAGAGGAGACAGCTGCACCCGCTGCAAATATAACAGAGGATATAGCTGCACCCGCTGCAAATATAACAGAGGAGACAGCTGCACCCGCTGCAAATATAACAGAGGATATAGCTGCACCTGCTGCAGATATAACAGAGGAGACTGCTGCAAATATAATAAAGGAGGCTGCTATAAGTACCGATTCCTTAAATTTAAATTTACAAACTGAAGTGGCGTGCCATGAAGATATTCCTCCTACCTCCATTACCCTCACTGCCACCATCTTCTACTATATAACCCTCTGTACTATAGAAGAGAGAGGGTTTATTATTTTTTTACAATCAATGCTAAGTTAGGCCATAAACTATTTTATTTTTATTTTTAGGTCAGCTTACAAAAACTTCACATATTCCATTCCATTGCCCTCCACAAACCAACGAAGGTCAAGATTATCCTGAAGCACATATCCCGAAGACCTAATTGAAATGTGTTAATTATTTTTTAATTCTCAGTTAGACGTGACCCTAACGTGCCACGTCGGGCTAACGACTTGGAGATGTGGCGAATGGATACTGAAGATCGCCAAAATATGGTTTTAGAAAAAACCCACAAGGAAATTAAATTATTAGAGAAACTTTACAGTAATTAGTAGAAATAATAGTAAAAATGATCAATAAACATTTTATTACACAAACATACATAACCTCTTTGATTTATTGTATTTCTTTTACTGTATGCAGTTATCAATTTACACTTTTGTATAAAATGGTAAACGAAATCAAATTATAATTCTAGTAAATCATAATACTACCACTAGTACTACTAGTACTACTACCATACCACTCAAAAAATGATAGAATAACTAACATCTGTTCATAAAACTGTTCATAAAAATAATTTTTTTTTTTAATTTTCGATATTGGATCTTACAAAATGACATCTTACATTGAATATACAATAATTATTTAGAAATCGTACTTATCTTTGGATTAGTTTGAAAACGCTCTATTTATTCTTTCTTTTGAGAGAAAGAATTTTAAATTAAACTTATATTAAATAATTAATAAAAATTTTTAGAAAATAAAAATAAAAACAAAAGCATAAACTATTTGAACACATGTTTTTTTGAAAAATAGATTAAGAAAGTACTAGATTAAAAATAATGCACTAAAATAATAAACAAATTGCAAATTATAATAAAAAAAATTTACTCAATCATAAAAAATATTAATAACAAAGAAAACTCTAAATAGATATTGGATCTCACACTTCATAATCTGTGCGAGGACATCTCTACTGCAGTCCGGTGACTCCGCCATTTGGGTAGTTTCAAAAACAACCTTGAGCTGCAGATCATCGTTTACATCACCATGACCTAGTTGAACTACTGGGACTTTTTGACATTGGCTATGTTGGATTCTTAATTGGACCAGACAATGCCACCTTGCCTACGAAATCCCAATGCAGCATTCCACGGTGTTTCGGACACAACAATGGTGAAAAGTATAATATTCCAGAATCTCCTATACAAAATGAACATTACTAAACATCCATTGTCCAGCCACATTCTAAATAGTGTTTGATTTGACATAAGAGTCATGAGATGCACTTCCATGTGGTGCATTACCTGTATTACGTTGAAATCTGCCTCAGACATCTGTAATAGCATTTTTATTGAGTAATATATACTTAAATAGATTTAAATGTTTGATGCCTTTATTATTTCATTTAAATATAATTGTTAGTTTTTAATTTATGCATAATTACTTACCAGTAGTACATTGAGAGAATGATAATTTTTTCTATAAAAAATGCTTCCTCATAGTCAGTGGATTGAATTAAAGCCACATGTGTACCGTCAATACACTCTATTACACCAGGGAATCCAAACTTCTCCATAAACCTACTGAAATAATACAATTATAAAACATAATGTATGATTGTCATTTTGTTATATATTAATATTCTATAGTATTAAGCTTTTAACTTACTCATTCGCAATAATTTAGCTTTGTCTTTGGGGTCCCGGGAACTAAAATAATTTTAAAGGATTTTATTGAAAGCATTTGTGACCTCAGATAAACATTTGCTAAATGTAAAGTTGGCAACAAGTTCTCTCTCCGGCAGCTGCAATGGATCAGTAGCATCGCGAATACGGCGTCTCTCGATGCGTAAAATATTTTGGCTTCTTGCTTCTTCGACAAAAGCTACTTATTACTTGAAACTGTGGCTTATTCAACATTAGAATAAGCCACAGTTTCAAGTAATAACACATCTTTTGCTAGCATGACAATATTGGAAAGTGTACTATAAAATTGTAACTATACTTTGTCCATTATATTATATTGTCTTTTGACAGCTCGAAGATTGACATGTGTAGTGATGTCCTTAAGATTCTCGAATGCGATACCATTCCGATTATAGTACTATCATTAAACGAATTACGTACCTGCCTACGTAAACGCAGTAACAGATATAGAAATTTAATATTGTCTTAGTTTTTTTTTTTTTTTTGTGATAGGAGGGCAAACGAGCTTGCGGGTCACTGTTAATGTGTGATCACCGCCGCCCATGAACTCTTGCAACATCCGAGGATTCACAAGAGCGTTGCCGGCCTTGGAGAAAGGAATATGTGCCTTTTTTGAAAGTACCCATGTCGTATCGATCTGGAAATACCGCCGAAGGAAGTTCATTCCACATTTGAGTGGTACGTGGGAAAAAAGTACTTGAAAACCGCACAGTTGAAGATCGCCACGCATCCTTGTGGTATGGATGGTAAAGGAGGCGATGGCGAGCTGTTTGGTAGGGAAATTCGGCGGTAGGCATCAGATCGAATAGTTCTTCGGAACACTCCCCGTTGTAAATGCGGTAGAAGACGCACAAAGAAGCCACGTCTCTACGCAATGCCAAAAATTCCAGCCGTTCGCAGAGCACTGGGTCCCCGACAATCCGAACGGCTCTCCGTTGTACGCGGTCAAATGGTAGAAGCTGATATTGGGGTGCTCCGGACAAGAGATGAGAACAGTACTCTATGTGTGGCCGGACCTGCGCCTTATACAGCGCAAGTCTTTGGCCAGATTTGAAATACTGCCTCGCTCTATTGATCACTCCCAATTTCATTGAGGCCAACTTGGCCTTGCTCTCCAGATGACCACGAAACCGACAATCGCTCGAAATGTCGAGACCCAGTATCCTGATACCCTTCATTAGTGTATTTCAAAATTAATTTGAAAAGTTAGCCGTTAGGTGCTGGTCTATTTGATAGCCACTAAAGTACTAAATTTACAAAGTACTAATTTTAGTATATCGACACAAAATCTGTCCAAATGATTTACGGTGGGCAGGTATTTTTTTGAAACGCCATAAAAGGTGTTGCATTCAAACTTTATTTATATTACATAAGCGAGATGTTTTATTTTACTACATAACTTTAGCATTGTCTTTAAGATAAAAGATAATAAGAGTTTAATATTTCGTTGTCTTATTTTAATATAAAAATAATAATAGTATACCCTAAACAAATTCTCCGAAGTGGCGTGCATTTCCATTTTCCTTATAAGAACTACCGATAATATATCTTCTATATGATGTCAAAGTGTAAAATAATTTGTCTTTAGTAATCACAACATAAATATCTTTTGGGGTACATTTTTGTTACATTAAAAATGTCACTACCATGGTTTATTACAAATTAGAAAGTTATTTAATCAAGGCGCCAAAATCAAGTCATCTCTCCCCACTACTTTCAACGTTCGGCATCTTCAGTTGCTTGAAAGTAGTGAAGCAGACAATACGTTTTAAAAGTTTCGTCCAAGACAATTATCTCATTTATACTTAAGTTCGGTCCTTACCATTTCTTGATATAATACTCTACCATACTCTGACATATCCATAATAAAGATAAATTTAATAGCATAATAGATGAATAGGTAAAGCTAGAAAACTTTTAAAACACAAATGGAGCCTGTATCACTAGGGGCGCCAACAAACCCTCAATTTCGACTTGCTGCGCTCGCGAAATTTCGGGTGCCGTTTGCATGTTGAGCGAAGCAAGCCCAGTGTAACGACTCATCGTTTCCCATTGACTTCAATGGGATATCAGTTTTTGACGATTATTTCTCAATGACATGACATTTTTCAGATTTTTTTTAAACCATCACCTAATGTGTGCCTTTTGCATTGCAAAATTTCATTATTTTACGTCAAGTAGTTTTCGAGCTTAATAGTGACAAGGAATGTGAAAATGTCTCCAGCAGAGCACTCCGCTCGCTTTGCTCAATAATCATTAAGAAAATGACATTATGAAAACTAAAAATGTTCTGACCCGTCCCGTCCTTACCAGTTCAGAAATATGACTTCGGTAATGACACCTGATACTGGTAAAGACGGGTAAATTATCTCTTGCTGTAACTTAATTTTATTTGTTAAACCTCAATATAGTTTATTAGTATACAATTTTGCATGCTTTGGTGACTTATTATAAAAATAATACCAAAAATTACAGAAGAGACTGAAGCCAAAAAAAAGGTTAATTAGGAGACAAAAATATCAAGAGATTAAGTTAAATTATCCAGATAAATACGCAATTATATAACTAAAAGAGAAACTGCGTTACAGAGAGAGAAAGAAGAATATAAAATAACTTATTAAAATGATTAATGAAACGACTCCACGGATCAGAGAATTCTGAAGAAAAAGTGGATAAGTTTAATAAGCTTTTAATTTGTGTTTTTGTGTATTTCCGGGTTAATACGATAAAAAAATAACAAACTATTTAAAATGATAAATAGCAATATTAATTTTTCTTTATTGTAATTGCTACATAATAAAGTAACTAAATAATTGCGTTTGTATTTAACTATAAGATCAATCAAATATATTATTATACGGTAATTTTAATGAATGATAACTGACTAATCGTTTGACTGACTTTGACACTTAGAAGCCATTTTAGTTTAATACCAAGAAGTGAACTAAACTCGCTTTGCGTGATCGGCTGATTAGGCTGCGATTCTTTTCCTATCTGGAGAAAGAGACCTATATATACCCAGTAGTGGAATATTGCAGGTTGAAGTTTAGTTAATAGAGATAGCTATCTGACACATTTGCAAAGAAGAAAGAACTGTTTTCTTTTATTTACACAGGTATTATTCATTGCGAATACATATTCACGTTAATAAACGCGATAAATTGCATTCAAAACTTTTTTTCCAAAGAAAAAACAAAATACAGGTACATATACCTAGGTAACTGCGAATGCTATGTGTACTCGAGTACATAAGAGGTGGATCCTAGGATTATCTAACGTTACTAAACTATTAACTAATACTAAAAACATCATTTAAGAAATCTCTTATGTATTTTTTTGTTTGTATAGACTGTATCTACAATAATCAGTGACAACTAGTATTGACAGGTAATCTCAAATTATTATTAAACAAAAACTTAAATATCTTTTTTTTGTGGCTTTCTAATAAAATAAATATTTTTGATTAAGCTTATGCAATGTTACCCCTATCGTTTAATTTATTTTTTTTCTAAGCGCCTCAAATAGATATCAGGTAAAATGTTGTATGAAAAACTGCCATTGTTCTTTACGTAATGTATTAAACTACTTAAAAAGAATAATGCTATTTAAAGAGCTCGGCTTAGCAGAATAAGAAAAAAAAACTCACGACTCTACAAATAATCACGAAAGGAAAGATAATGTTAATTAGCAAAGAAATTAAAGGGCAAGTTTTACATTTTTTAAGACGATTCGAATACTAGAGTGGCATAAGGAAATAAAGAGTTTATTACTAGATTACAAGTAAAATAAAAACAAAAAGTATATTTATGTAACAGTTTAAGAAACCCTTACTCCAAATTTCTAAACACACCTCAAATCAAAGTTAGTTATGTATCCTTTAGTAGGCTCAGGACAGATTGGGTTGTTTTTCCGAAAAACAGCGATACAGAGACTTGTTCATGCCAGAAATAGGTCAACATGAATTTAATGATTAATTAATTGCACCAACAAAGAATAACACAAACAAGAAAGATTCGGATGAACTTGTAAAAAATTGTGCAACTCATCAAAGTAGAGGAAATGCTTGGAGCGAATCTGTACTAAATGTGGGGACAAAGTAATTGAATACAAAGAGTTTAATAATAATAAACTAATTGCATATTTTTGTTGACGCAAAGTTAAACAAACTGTTGTCTCTAAAACTGGCAAAAAAAAAATGGAAACTACCAAAAAATATATATATATTAAATCTCGGGATCTGGTCACTAAACTAGAAACTGATTTAATCGACTTTTTCAAACATTGCTGTACTGTGGATATGCCGTATAAAGCAGTTAAGTACCTAGAAAACAATTTTGAACAATATGAACCTATTATTCATATAGATTGGAGTGAACATTACGGTTTGAAATATACTGGTACAATCCATGCACTTTGGGGCAAATCGACAACTGGTGTCATTGTATACTGTAGTTTTTACCACGTTTTACTTAGCTCGTCTTCGTCACGTCTGTCTCTTTGTGGCGATCAAATCTTGCAATCGAAATTTCACCCATTTTCCAGCTAGCTAGAGCGTTGAAATTTTCAGAATCGCTCAGAAGTCGAAGACAATGCAATATTCAAGCATAAAAAAATCTAAAAAGTAGAAAATAATTAAATAATAAAAAAATAAAAAAAAACCCACGTTTTAGAAATGCACTCAAAAGAAGAAAATAATTTTCCCTATGGCAGCTCTGAGCTCCACGTCTGCCTCACTCCATCACCTCTCCTGCAGATGTTGCCTTAATTTGTGTCACTCGTAATCTTGTACTAAGCTGAAGACTGAAAACGTGGGGCGCATCAACAGACATCTCTACTCTCATATAAACATTACTCTAATCTTCCTTCCAAGTACATTCGTCGAGAATGTTAACTTTAATTTCTCTTCTGATCAAATTCATTGTCCATTCTAATCCATAATTATGCTGATATAGATTTACAACAGTAGCAATTACTAAGAATTTTTCTTATACTCCTTTTTATGTCGTTGTCATAAGTGATAAATGGAGAACTTTTTTAATGCATACTACCTGCAGAATCGCTAGTGGTTTTTTTAAATCATTGTGCAAGTTGGACTTAGATGTCAAGCTTAAACTTTTTTTTTCACTTTATGAGCTCTACATCAGTTGAGTAGTTCAGATTGTATCTAATTTTGCTTTTCGTGGCTTAAGCATGCATTTGAGACTAAAATTATATGAAAACATCCGGTCTAAAATGGATTTTAGAAATGTTATTTAAGTGATTAGGTACAATTTCGGTGAAAAACTAAAAATTTACAAAAAAAGTCTTTTAAAAAAAATGGGAGGTCAGGGATTTTTTTTGGCCAACTTGTATTCTCTAAATAGGTACCTGAACACGCTCACTTCGTTTGTCGGACCCTCTACAAAACAACCTGTATAATATGTTATTAAATATGTATTGCGAAGCGACTGTAAGAATACCTATTTCTTTAAAAACATCTCTCAGAGACTCTCTAGCTTTTAAGTTATAAATAACCCACACAGCTCTTTATTGTAAAATAAATACAGAATTAATTCGGCAGCACTGCCCCATAATAAAATACTATGAAATTAACTAAAATAAACACGTCGAGCCGAATTAACGTCCGTTAATTGTCTAACTTTTCTAATTGCAACGACGGTGGAGCTGAGTTTGGCTGCGAGTGTTGAGAGATGGGGTTCCACTGGAGCTTTTTATCTAAAGTTATACCTAAGAAAGTTGTTGAATCAATCAGTTCTAACACTTCATTGTTAAGGAGCAAGTTAAAATTTTTGCTTTTTATATTAGGAAGTGTAAACTCCATGCATTTAGTTTTCTTAGCATTTAAGACTAAATTATTAATTTCGAACCAAAGAAGGACATTCTGAAGATGAACCGGTTATTTCCGGTTATGTAACTTATCTGACATACGTTACCATCCTGATAATAGACGTATTTATAATATATTAAATATGAGCATATGAGCCAAATGAGCTTCAGCTCAGATTTTACTGTAAAGAGTTTTGGAGATATTAATGAAGATAACGATGGATACAATTTGTAGAGACAATGATGGAAATGATGACAGACAGTCGTGGAGACCACGAAAGAGAAGATAATGGAGACAAAAACAGAGACCATAATGAAGACAGTAATGCAGATAATAATGGAGACAATAACGGAGATATAATACTCACATGTAACTTGTATTCCCAAAAAAAAAAAAACTTTGTCTATATTAAAATATGATTCGTAAGTCGTTTTACTTCTGCACAATTTTATTATTGTTACTTAATATCATTAGCACCTCTTAATGAACTGATTCAAAATTTATTTAACACTAGCTGCCCAAACCCACTTCGTTGGTCGTCAAACATTACATGATATTATTATCTTTTGTAGTACATAATATTTGGAATTTAGGAGTTACTTAACTACCTACTCCAATTTTAAACGCATAGGTGTCGAGTATGTTGTATTATAGAAAGAAAGGTTATGCAACTCGTTGATAATGTAGGTTTTGGCTAGTCCAGTTAGTATAGGTTATATATAAGCTTAAACCATTTTTTTTGCGAAACTAACTCAGTCTTTTAAGAAAAGACTTATGGCTATATTTAAAAGGATGTGTCATTACCGTCTCTTTTTGTCATTCAAATTTTTTAAAATGATTATAATTTTGTATGTTGTTTGTTGTTGAATTGAGTGCAATTTTATATAAAAGTGTTTGGTATAGTTTAAACTATTTTCTCCTAAGCAGTTTATTATCTGTAATTTTTTTTCATTATCTAAAAATGCTGATTTCAGAAAAATACCCGTGCATCAAACGTTGACAGTGTTTATGACGTCATCTCAGTTTGTCACTGTTGTTATACAATACGAAATTAGCCGTTTGACAAGTATTCGTGAAGCACTTTCCCATAGTGATTATCACTTGAGCTGTCAAAAACACATGCAATAGCCCTGCTGACGTTGGATTCATTTGATTTCCTAAATACAGGTCGAGCTAAGGTTCTACAGCGAACAGCCAATCATTAAGGGTCAATATAAGAAAAACACAAAATATAGTCACACAGATATATAAAAATTATTATAAAATTATTATTTTATATTTAATTTTTAACTTACTAACTAAAACATTGTATTAATTATATGATATATTAAATGACAAAATTAGAAATTGTTGTTTACATTTTAGAAATAATTTGATCAATTATATATACAATAATACTAGTAAATTTACAAATGACGACCCCGCCTTACGTAGCCTAGTAGTACGCTCGTGCTCTGACGTTTGTCCGGGACCAGTCGTGTGATACCTTTGCTACGAGACATACGATCTTTTGACGCTTATTTTAATAAGTTGAGAAAAATCGCAGTAAAGCCGTCATTTTAAATTATCTAGTATTCCCCTAAAATATGTAAGTATTGTGCTCATATAAGTGTTCAAATTGTATTTCTTTTTTTAAATATTTCATCTAAGATTACCTCATGTGGTGTAACTATGAAACCCCCTGATATATTAAGCTTGTAAGATTAATGTTATTTGCTTACGATCAGAAATAATTTATTCTTGTAACTCACCCAATGTGCTTTGTATAATAATTCGTTTTAAAATCTTCAATAATTATTACATAAAATTCCACATGCTTACGTAATGGTGTCATTATCGCTAAGCTTGGCAATTCATTCATGACATTGATCCATTTGCAGTGACCTAATTCCAGTAACATAGTTCATGGTCCTAATTATTGATTTGGTATCGATTTTTTAGTTATTATCCACGTAGAACGCAGGTATCCTTCAGTGGTCTGTTGGTCGATTTAAAACTACAAAATTCCCGCTTATTCAGATAACCTACAATATTATATAATAGTTCTGGAAATTGGTTTTCTCAAAAAGAATATTAGTATTTATTATAATAGGAATTATTTAAATTGCTTTCAGAAACAATGGGTGTGCCCGCTGGCAATGCTGAGAACGGAAAAAAGATCTTTGTTCAAAGATGTGCCCAATGCCACACTGTAAGTCATTAATACTTTATTTTAATTTGATGATTTATTTTTGTTGCACAATCTATTAATTCTCACATCCATCCTAAATTAAATGATGCTTCAGTTTAGATACTACTTTAGTAAATTCTGTCTTATATTATTACAATATACTTAAAATAACTTTTACACAATGTCTTTTACACTTGTTTGAGAGGTAATGTGGACTTTATCATAATGAACTTGTGTATAACTTCAAGAATATTTGGCCTTGATCTTGAGAAAAATACAATAGACATTGGTGGCATTGAGAATATGCCATCGCTTCATGATTACTTTATTAAATAAATTTAGATTTTACAATTTTTTATGTTTTCTGTGATTACATAAAAGGTTGAAAAGTATGTATGTAGTTATTTTAATACTATAAAATTATATATAATTAATGTTGAACTGTACACACACACACACACATAACTTGTTTATATTTAATAGTAATTATTGTTGACAGGTTGAGGCAGGCGGAAAACACAAAGTAGGACCTAATCTCCACGGCTTCTACGGCCGCAAAACTGGTCAAGCTGCTGGCTTTTCATATTCAGAAGCCAACAAAGCTAAAGGTATCTTACACAGTACTTCACATCTACCTTGAATAGATTGTGACAATGACCCCATAAGGTTTAATAAACCTTGAGTTATTTGATTTTCAATTATCTTTAGTGTTTTAAAGGCATTGGTTTTAGTTTTTCAAAAGTTATAAATATTTAAAATGTTTAACACAACATTAGTAATTTTTGATTCCAGTTTCATGAAAAATCCAGACTTCCTAACATATGTTAAATAAAATATAAATAATAAAGGCCAAAGATAACAATACTATTATAGTGATAATAGTCTGATATCCGTGTTCCAATGAAGCACGTGTAATACAATCAAAGTTCATTACAACATATTTATCTCATTGTAGGTATCACCTGGGGCGATGACACCCTGTTTGAGTACCTGGAGAACCCCAAGAAGTACATCCCCGGCACCAAGATGGTGTTTGCGGGCCTCAAGAAGGCCAACGAGCGCGCCGACCTCATTGCCTACCTTAAGGAATCTACTAAGTAATTTTAATGACATTAGGAAAACAAGGAAAATAGGAAGAATATTCCATTATATGGAAGGTGCTTCTTATTTATTAGCCCAATCAGTATAATCATTATTTAATGTATTTATTTAGAGTTAACACTCGGTTAACCATATCGGTTGATGGAAACTGTTCCTTGCAATGTGTGTATGAAATGTACATGTTATAATGTATGACAGCAGTAACATTACAATGTTGTGAGAGATTATTCATTAAATTATTAATAGATGCCATTATTATTTTTTATTTGTATGTGAATCCTATAATATACAACCTCGTAATGAATTTTTTGTAAAGTTACCATTTTGTTTGTTTTAATTGAAATTAATAAATTATTTTTTTGTTTCAAAGTTTTATTTTAATTCAGGGTTTTATTTCACTATTTGTTTAATTAAATTTGTATATTAATAGTGTGTACTTAATTTTTGATCTGGATAATTCTTCTTTTGGGTTGTTTGGTTTAGTTTGTAGATAAAAATACTTAATCCTAAAGCTATTCATCAAATTACAAGTTATACAATTTTTATTGCATATTTTGCTACAATCAGTACAATATTCCGTTGAAGGTCAGACTTATGTCTTATCTTTTTACGTAATTAACTTGGAATTATTTCGTCAGTGTTGGGTTATCGATATTGATTAGTAATGAAAAAGATTGCTATTCATACAACAGTAACTATATAATATTTTATTATAATCCACATTCTAAAAGTATTTGAATTCAAAAAATCTAGTAAGTACTTGAAGACCTTGAAGTGCACACTGACTAATATCTCACATCACATGAGAACATACTAGGCGTTATCGGGTGGCTCTTATAAAAACGTTTATATTAAAAATTAGTTTAAAATTTAAAGCAACATTGTATATATATATATATATATATTATAGTATTTTTTTTTTCCGCAGTCAGTGTTAAATGACAATAATACTGTGCTCTTAAGCAAAACACTTCTATTGAAAGAGTAAATTTTTTTATTTGTATTCAGAATATTTTTTATGTGTTTTTGTAACTAAAAATGATGCTAACTTAAGTGATACGAGATATGGAGTACATTTGATCTGTCGTAATATTACATTTTCCTTATTTATATGATTATTCACATTCGATTTTTAGTTTACAAATACCTTAAAATAACTACTCATTTCAAAGTATATTATTATTTTATGATTTTTTTGGCAAAATTTTAACCTTAGCAGTTTATGAAACATCTTTCTTCCTTAGTGATTATGAATTATTAGGTTACTAGTTACATAAGTAACTAAATAAAAATAAATAACCCAAATATAATTTTGGTCATTTGATACTTTTCAACTTAATACTCTCCTCCTCATTTAATAAATACCATTTAGTAGTTATTTCGGTTGGTAAGTATCCCAGGATTCGTAGTAAGTGTAGTAGCAAGTGTAAACGTGCTTTTGTTAAATAAATATAATACAGGTATAGTAATCCAATGCAGTGATGAATATTGAAGGATAGCGGCACAGTTAATATGACATGAAATAATAATGGCGAAAAAATGACTTATTAGATCCCCACCTAATTTGAATTAGTACCATAATATAACAAAATAAGTTCTCATAACGTCATTGTTTTTTTTGTGACTGATGATGTAACAACGTCATATAATTAGTCGTATATGAGTTAATATATGCGTACGTAACTCTTACAGAACTTACTGTCTGTTGGAAGGAAGAATGACAAAGTGGTTACTGATGAAAAGATTAAGATTTCGCATTTCTATATATATTTAAAGATATATGTATATATATAAATTTCACCATGACATAAATAAGATGGCTTTGTTATTACGTAATAGTGTTTTATATATACAGTATTCCCCCCATAACACAGTAGATTCGTTTCACGTTATAACAAAATGCGTTGTAGGAATATTCTCGTTAAAGGCGGTTTAAATGGAATATTAAGAAGGAACTTAATTCAATTTAATTTTTGTTAAATTTTTTTATTATTTAACAGCATAATGTACAAAGGTAAGCGAGATTAATTATGAACTGTAAAAACAATTATAAATTTAATGATAAATATAGAAATATAACGTGGAAAATCCCCGCTTTATATGGAATAAAATACGTGTTATATGAGGGACTGAAATCGCGTTATATGAATACCATGTTACAGGGGGATTACTGTACTTTTATTTTAAGTTTTACCATAATTACTAGTGGTAAGTAAGACTAAACTGATTTATAATATATTTTAGAACTGGTAAATAATATTGAATTTCAGTTAGTTAAGAAATAGAACACATAATGTGAAACTCGAAAACAAATCGAAAAATATTGATTCAATGTAATTAAATGTGTTCACGTGTATAATCAATGTCATTCTTTTTAACCATTACCATATAATAAGGATTTATTTTTCTTATCGATCGACATTAAGCTAACGTGTGACTTATAAAAGTTTAAGTATAATATTGTATGGAATGGGCGTTTGGAAAAAAAAATCACGGGGCAAATTAAAACTTTAATGAGTAACAATTACGGAGGGACGGGTTAAGAAGACAGTTATCTAACATATTTAAGAAATATATTGATACGAGGTTTATACATAGGTACTTTTTGCTTAACTAAGGAATTTAACTACATTTTTGTTTCATTCATTACTCTGTGTGTAATAAATGAAATATTTTGACAATGTCAAATAAAACTTTCGTATTGACATAAGTTACGTCAAAATGTGCGGACTGTTAACCGATCAGAAATATTATTTTATATGAAATGATGTAGATGTGATTTACTCTGAATTTACCAGAATTTAGTATCAAAATTTCTTTATCTTTTATGAACTATTCGGTTTTATGTCGGACAGTCATTAAATAAGAACTAAGATAATTGTATGTTTGACCAGTGCCAGTGAAATTATGAGTTTCACGACTTAGATAATAGTCTAAATTGGTAAGTTTTTAGTATTTTAGATTATAATGTTATTTTGAATAATAATTTAGGTTGTTTTTTTGTACTTTTGTTATTAGCAGATTATCGGATAAAAGTTATTTTACAATTAAGTGGTTGGTTGAAGATTATAAATAATGGCGAAATCATCATCAGTGGTTTTAAGTTTTCACGAAATTTTACTTCATCATTCCGATGTTGAACTCTTAAACGGGCCTCATTGGTTAAATGACAATATAATATCATTTTACTTTGAATATCTTGAAAAAGTTATATTTGTCAATGCCAGAGATCTTTTATTTGTCTCACCTGAAGTAACACAATGTATCAAAATGGTGCAAGCAAGTGAAATAAAACTGTTTTTGGAACCTCTTGGTATTGCTACAAAGAAGTTTGTATTTTTTGCGCTAAATGATAATAACATGCCGGATATGGCGGGAGGCTCGCATTGGAGCTTACTTGTGTACTCTAAGAGTGAGAGCTGTTTTTTTCACCTTGATTCATCATCTGGAAGTAATCACAATGTTGCTTGGGATTTTGCCAGTCATTTAATGTCTTATTTGTCTAAAAGAGGTAAGATATTTATTTATATTATACACGTTTTTATACAAGAGTTAATAAACACTGACAATTTTAATAATATAATTCAATTGACTTTAATCTCATGATGCATACGCGTAGAGAAGCAATTGAGATAAGGTTTCTCTCAGTTTCTTATCTTAAGAGTTGTATAATGTTTCAGGTTCCATTAATTTTGTGGACAAGCAATGCCTGCAACAGAGCAACGGCTACGATTGTGGTATTCACGTTATCTGCAACACGGAAAGACTTGCTTATTACTCCCAAACTCACACAGAGCTGAATCCCTGCGATATGTTGATTAAAATTAATCCAAGTGTCAAAAGGAAAGAAATTCTTGATATAATACATAGTCTGTCTGCGTAACTGTCATTAAATTAGATACGATTTTAATGTGATGCCATTTTGTTTGAACTAAAAAGTATTTAGTGTTTATGGACTTCAAATTATGTTTTGGCTTTGTGCGGCCACTGCAGAGGCAGCAAGTGTTCAATAAAATGAGCCATATAACATTTCTTTCATTTGATAATCCTGCAACTTAATAAATATTACAAAAATACTCATCTTTATATTTAATATATTCATTTTCTTATCATCTATTCATTCAGGATAAAAAAAAATTATAATTGATTGCTAGCAAAAAATTGGATGCATTAATTTTATAGTATGTTTAAATTGTATATTTATTTTATGCCATAATTCTAACTTTTATATCTTTTACTTTCCTTTCCATCCCTGTCTTAACTTTTTAGACTTTTCAACTAAGTATTTTTTCACATTTAATAACCTTTCAAAACATAAAGTTAAAAAAAATCTACTTGCAATATAAAATTTAAAATTTATTAGAAATTTATATATATTTACATTATTTTGGTTCTATCCATCCACCAAATGCTTTCTCCAGTTCCTCTGCCACGGAGAGACACAATCTATCATTGTTGTGGTTTGCGATAACCTGGATACCAATCGGCAGACCATCCCTACTTAGTCCTAAAGGCACTGAGGTCGAAGGAAGGCCAAGACTGTTGATCACGGCTGTGTACGTACCGTTCATTGCTTTAATTAAAGTCTGGTTATGGTACAGGGCCGGAGTGGGGTGGGTGGGATACAAAAATATTCCATTATCACCAAGCATGTTTGTAAAAATGCCTTCTAAATATTGACGACTCTTCAAGTAATATTTAGAATCCTCACATTCTGGATTTGGCTTATCGCTATCTGCTAAAGCGAAGAGCAGCCCGATCAGCGTGTTACCCGACCGCCCCGTAGCATTTTTTAATAATTCTCTGTAGATAGCACTTTTACTGTAATTTTCTATAAGAAGCTCACCAACGGGATGATCACTTTTCATAGTCGCAAACCAGATGGGGCTAGACTCTTGAAGCCATTCAATATTTTGTTCCTTAGCGATTATATTATATTTTTTATTAAAGAATTCCACGACCCTTTTCAGGGCTGTCACTATTTCCTCGTCAACTTTGTCCGTAAATGGCGCACCACTATTAATCTGATAGAAAATCTTAAGATTCCTTAAATCGAAGGATTCATCTAAATTCAGCTTATTTTTGTTTTCTCCAGATATAATCTTTAAAATTGGCTTTAGATCGATTGCAAATCTTGTCATAGGTCCAATACCTGTAAAAAGATGAATAATTGTAGAAACATATTTAATTTATGAAAATATTCAAATATTATCACGCACTGGCTGCAAATAAAATAATATTCGGATATGAAATTGTAAGCTACGACAATTTAGTGCGGTAGTAGTAGTATTTAGATCTATACTAATAACTGTTTAACTGCTTTAACTTGTCCCCTGTATTTGTCTCAATTCAGGAGTGTAATAAAACGTACATAACAATGAATTTTCCATATCTGACTCGACTTCAGGGTATTGTCCAACGTTGGAAACTATCAGTCTCGAGGGTTTGTGTCCGAATATACCGTTGAAGAAAGCAGGCATACGGATAGACCCTCCGATATCAGAACCTATTAACAATATAAAGATGTATTACTAACACATAACTACTAAACTATAAAATCAGTCTTATAAAATAATAAGCTGCCCGTAATAAATATTAACAGTACCGATTCCAAAGCAGCTTCCTCCGAGGGCTTGGATGCATCCTTCTCCTCCGGACGATCCGCCGACTATGCGATTGGTATCGTAAGGGTTGTTTGTCCTCCCGTATATGTGATTGTGGGTCTCCCACCTACAAATGTAACGAACGCACATCCAAAAAAGGTTTCTTTTTTATTTATATTTATTACGTTTATCTGTATTCTCTATAACAGCACGATTTCAGTTAGTCTGTGTGTTCGTGCAAAATAATCTTACTATAGTCCATACCACATGCAAAGTTCCGGTACGTTTGTAAGACCTATGATTATGGCGCCACTTTCTCTCATCAGTCTTATTACATCGGCATCTCTCTCAGATATAATGCCTTTTCTTGAAACTAAGCCCGAGGTTAAATTTAGACCTGCAAATAAATAAAAGCGTTTAGGCGAAATCTGCATTAGTTAGTGTATTGTAAAATATGTTTTACGTAATACGATATAATTGCAATTCGACTACACGTATTATACATACCACTCGGCAGCATATAAACGTCCGTCCGTCCGTCCGTCCATATAAACTAGGGTCACAGTAATATAGTCTGAATATTTTTAATTTAATTCAAAAGTCTACATATTAGCTTTGGTATTTCGCAATTATATAAACATCTATACAGACTTGAACCCCCTATTCGTGAAGTTCGACCCCTGCGGGAGATAATTTCGTAAAACGTAAAGTAAGTATACGTATAGTACAGTCCGTGTTAGCTGAGAGAGCACCATCAACACAGTAGCATTAGTGTAACACTATTATTAAAAAATTCAAACTTATCACTTTTAGTTTAAAAGATTCCGTAACAGTTATATAATTATAATTTTGTACACTTTGTACAAAGATAATTAAATTATTGTTTTCAAGAGTCATATATGAACATATTTTTTAGATTGTAGAATAAAATTTGAATGAAATTGAGGTCATTTTTTTGGCAGTTTATCTGTTTGTCTGATCGCAACACGCGAATGTATTAATCCTATTTTAATAAAACTTGGTGGGAGGTGGTAGCTTCTTTTTATAATTAATAAGTAGTGTACCCAAAGGTTCAATTCTCTTGAAAAATACAGAAAAAAATCACGAATATTTTATGAGATTGCTTTTTCTGATAGTCAGTCGCTTCGCCGGTCGCGGTTCACCTTCCTGCGGTGTCATTTTTGAACTAACTATATACATAACTATTTATTATTACCATTTTTTCTAACTCATTACTTACTGAAATCTCGAAGACTGAATTGTATTTAGTTATCAAAATCTTGTCGCAATTATAAGTTTCCTGTTTTTATTAAAAAAGTAAAGCATTTCTGATCCCGCATTGTTCTCGTTTACCTTTGACAGCAATGGAGTCTTTGGTCGTAAAGGGAACACCCAGAAATGGCTTCTCATTCTCCAATTCTTGAATAGTTTTTGATCCGCTCTGGATAATTTTGTCGGCTTCCCTTGCTTCTTCAAGAGCTAATTCAAAGCGATTATCAACTAAAAAATTTACTTTGGAATTGGTGTCCTTTATTCTTCGTATACAAGCATTTACTACTTCCACGCTGCTCATCTGTAATGTGACCATCACAAAAAGTTATATATTTCTGTATTTGTTCCGAAAGAAACTACTTGTTATTTTTTTACGAGTATATTTTGTTAAAATGTTATGAACCCTTTGAAATTCATTTCAATTTCAAGATATTTTTTTGAGATCGTTCAAAATTTTGTACACAAAATTTTCAAATTCGTCAGAAATTGTTTTTTCCTTTTTTTTTCTTCGTTATTTTATCATTTTCTGACAATTTTTAAACTTACTTTTTAATTTGTAGGAGTCGCTCATAATTGTTATGTATATAGCTTTTACAGTTATGTACCTAAAATGTTTTCGTGCGATTCCTAAATAGAAATATTAAAGATCTCTAGTTCGTTTTATCTAATTTTAGGTACACAAAGTAAGGATAAAAGTATGAGAGAGATAAGAAAAAGAGAGTACAAGCTGCAAAAGCACAAAACGAAAGCACTTATAAAGATGAAGCGTGAAAATTTTGAGATAGTAAGGGATGAAAGGTTGACAAACAACTTCCGGGAAAACACGCAGCTTTTCTGGCGAGAAGTTAGTGATTCCCGGGGTTGTTCGGTAACCTGTAGAAGGAAAGGCGTGCTTTCCAAGAACGGTGAAATCTTAACAGAGCAAGCACACGTTTTGCAGCGGTGGGCGGAATTCTACAAGGAGACATATGAATGTGAGGACGCCTTGGCCTCGAGTACCAGCAAAATGCTGAGTCCCGATGTAGCCGATGGTGAAATCAGTTTGGAAGAAGTGGAGAGAGCGATTCGAAGCCTGAAATGTGGTAAGGCTGCGGGAGCAGACGAAGTTACTGCCGAGATGATCAAATATGGTGGGCCACGCGTCTTGGACTTGTTCTGGTTTTTGTGCAATTTATGCTGGAAATTAGGGGAGGTCTCAGACGATTGGCGAGGTGCAGTCATCGTACCTTTGTATAAAGACAAAGGTTCACAGATGGACTGTGCAAGCTATAGGGCTATCAGTTTGATTAGCTTGGGCGGTAAAGTTTATGCTACAATATTAGCGAGAAGAATGCAAGAGAGATCTGAAAGGCTGTTGTGGGAGGCCCAAGGAGGTTTTAGACCTGGAAGAGGGTGTATAGATCAGATCTTTTCCCTCCGCATGATCACGGAAAAGTTTTTGGCCCTAAACCAAAAGGTTTTCTGTGCTTTTATGGATTTGGAAAAAGCGTTTGACAGGGTTGTGAGAAATAAATTATGGGAGATACTGCTCCGATTCAATGTGAACGGACCCTTGCTACAGACTGTAAAGTCTCTTTACAGAGATCACTCAGCCCGTGTGCGAGTAGGAGCTGACATGTCGAACTGGTTTGACATCCAATCGGGTGTTAAGCAAGGTTGCGCTATGTCAGCTTGGTTGTTCAATTTGTATTTGGATAGTTGTCTCCAAGGCGTGAAAGAGAGTGACATGGGAGTGAAAGTAGGTGATCTTAAGGTCAATTGCTTGCTATATGCAGATGAGGCAGTGCTCACTGCATCATCAGAATGCGATTTGCAGGCATAGGTCACCACTCTGAAAGATGGGTGTGAAAATAATGGTCTAAACGTGAATACAGATAAGACGAAGGTTCTGATATTTGAAAGAAATGAAGAAATAACAGAATGTAAGATCAACGTGAATGGTAAGATAATAGAACAAGTGAATGAAGTGGTGTATTTGGGAAGTATGTTTAGCAGAGACGGAAGATACGAAATGGATGTGGAAAGGCGTATTGCTGCCGGTAACAGAGTCAACGGTGCTTTGGCTGTATTGTTGAGACGCCGAAACGTCAGCATAGCTGCACGTTTGGCTGTACACAATGCGGATTTGCTACCGACGCTGTTATACGGCAGCCAAACGTGGGTAACACAGAAGAAGAATGTAAGAAAGATGAATGTTGTGCAGATGCGATCTCTTCACAGAATATGCGGAGTCAGTTTAGCTGACCGAATCCGCAATGAAGAGATCCACAGAATGACAGGTACTAGCGAAGATGTTACGGTGAGAATGAAGCAGAACGTGCTCATGTGATTTGGGCACGTCGAGCGAATGAGTGATGAAAGATTGGTAAAAAAGATTTATACAGGAAAGTGAGCGGTAAGAGAGACAGGGGAAGGCCTCGAGTGACCTTCGAAAACACAGAATCTATGATACTGGAGGAAGGTCACCTAAAAATCATAAGGACCCTCCGGAGGGCATGTATGAAGAGGTTAATGTCTGTGGCCGAGGCGAAAGAGGTATACAGGGACCGTAGCGTTTGGGGCTCCGTCGTCTCTGGCTACCCCGCAAAGGATATGGCGTGAAGTTAAATAAATAAATAAATAAATAGGTACACAAAAATAAAAATGAATTAATAGATAAATACATTTTCAGAATCGATTTTACATATTATTATTTTATTAGGCAATGGTTTATATTGAAAAAGCATAAACCATATGAAAAATTTATTTTTCACGACGTTGGCATTATCATAAAATATGAGCGACCTTAGACATATATTTCATCAAAGTTTCTATTGAACGTTTAAAACATGATACACTGACATATTTTAAGAGGGAATAATAACAAATAATTCTATTTGTGGGTTACAAAAAATTATATCTCTCATATTATATAAACACTGTCAAGTTGGCTACATTGTGTGTTTGTTCACTCTTTTCTTATATTTAATCTGAAAGCTTTGAATTTGACCGATCACTGAGACAAATGTTGTCACGGCCAGAAGCATAAGGACACTTCTGGAAGAAATTCAAAACTGAATATTTTATGACATTGTATTTAATATGTGTGCGGAGTCTAAAAACATACAGTGGAGCTTGAAACAAAACATTCGGATTATACTTTGAATAAAATATCATTAAATGAATATTACGATATATTAACGTTACGGTGAACAAATAACTTTAACTTAACGATTTTAAATGCCTTTCCAGCATTTTCATTGTTTTCAGCATTCTCATTCGATGGAAAAGATTTTATATGATTCCTTGCATAAAGTACCTAAAGTAACTCGAGCCGGTCATATCGACTCATTATCGAATCCAACTAAAGGCATTGGTATTCACGAAATGTTGTGTTGTAATAAAATGGTATTGCTACGGCCTGCCATAACCGTGTTATCATATAAGTTATCTTTGATTCATATCCGAGAATCGGTAATGATAAAGACGTACGCGTGTACGTACGTACCTATAATTACATTAAAAAACACATAAGTTGTTTAATTTAGAAATCGAAAATCAAAACAAATTAATAAATCAATCTTATATGCTAATTACGTTATATCGGAGACCTGCTCCCGGAATTGTTTTTGTTGAAAGAGAAGATGGGAGAAAAAATACATTTATTTTGAATTAATCTTTGAAAAGAAACTCTCCAGAAAACCACTCTATAGTAACAGACTTGTAAAGACATTATGGAAACGAAAACTATTAATACATTCATTTATCAATGATGAAGCCGCCGCTGTGTTGTAATTGAGTGACTGTGAGTCGCACAAGTACTCACTCACTCACTCAGTATCAAACAGACATCAGTAGTTTTAAACAAAGTAGGTTAAAGTTAAATTAAAAAAAAATAATTTAAACGTGGCGTTTCCTGAGATCGTTCAATGCGTATTATTTCGTGAGTTTTCGTATTCCATTGAGATATATATATGTGTTCATATATATACATGATGATGATATACATATATTCCACTGATTTTTGTAAAGTTGATCAAATCACGTAAAAAGCATGAGGACCCTCCAGAGGGCATGTATGAAGAGGTTGATGTCTGTGGCTGAGGCGAAAGAGGTATGCAGGGACCGTAGAGTTTGGCGCTCCGTCGTCTCTGGCTAGGGATATGGCGTGAAGTTAAATAAATAAATAAAATAGATCAAATCAAATCAAATGATTTCATCGGTGCTTGATGCTGTTGCTTGAGTACTAATTGTTACACATCAAACGACTGCTTAATACCAACAGTCATCCAGATCTAACCTGTTTGTTTCGGATCCTCCTCGCCACTTCCACGGCCGGCTGCCTCAGAATGTCGTCTTTTATTGGAGGTAGTTTTTCTCCATCTCCTCCATAATACAGCTTAAACAATATACTACTTATAATATCCAACAATTTTCTTAATGAGCTTAAAACTCGCCTTCCTACAGATATTGGTCGGGGCTTCATATCTGTCACCGTGATGGAATGTATCCAACCAACAATGGATAGTATAAACAAAGTGTTAAAACTGACTTAAAAATACACGCGAAATTATGTGACCTGACAGCCGTCTCTGACCGTAACTGACCGAAAATGAACGTGACCGCGAACTCAAATCCCTTCGGGGTCCTTATCGTAATATTAAAGACACCAAGGTCATATGAAAGCAAACCACGTGCTCGGTAACTCACAATATTTACGCACACTTGCAAATATTTATCATTAATATTTTTCGATCATAAAACGTAAACCAGAGATTAGTCGCAGTTATATCTGGCCACAGAAATACAAAATTAAGAATATTGCAACACTATCATATAAAAAATAATATTTATTTTCGATATTTATAAGATTTTCAGAACTCCCTTATATTAAACTAGATTTACTGATTTAATTATTAAAAAATAAAACATATAATATTGTCACTGAAATGAAAATGCTGAAGGTAAATATCTAATAAATGATGATTTTAAATGTATCACGACCGCGGTAAAGGCTTTAAAAATCTAGTTCATCCGAACGTAAAGTTAGACTTATTTCATTGCCACAAAAATTCATCATTGCTATCCGAGAATGATTTAAATATATTTTGTTTAAATGAATTTTTAATAATCTTGTTTAAATCAGTGCTGTAACTTATTATTCTTAGAGAACGCTACATAAACGTGGTTTCGTGCTTGGTCGAATGACAGAACGGTCAAGTGTATACCTGGTCTATTTCGGGATAATAGTTTAAATGGCAAATGCCTTTTCTATTTCCTAACGCTTCAGTAAAATTTCACCTGCCACGACTGATGACAACTTGACTGATGACTGATGGTAACTTCGTGAGGCGCGATTCTCGGCAACTACCCTCACTTAGTTTTCATAATATTTCTTGATATTGGAATTGAGATTGTTTCGACGCACGCCACTACCGTCGTCTATATGACGAAGCTTTAGGTCGCGGCGAGTACCTATGTCATTTATTTTCATCACGGAGTAGAGCCAGTATAGTTTAAAAACGGTAGAACAATGTATGCCAATATTTATAGATATTATTAGCCAGCATTACCAACGCATATCACCGGTAAACTAAAACAACATATTTTTTATATATTTTAATAGATAGCAACCTATGTGCTAATTTCAAAATTCCATTATTATAAGATAATGAATTATGGCACTAATCAAACTTGTTACTAAAAACAATATTTATTCTCAATTGCATTGTCTGCAAAAGTTATAAATTAATTTTCAATGTATTTTGAGGAGCCAAAGCATTGATTGATGAAATTGAAATTGAATAAAAAAACGGAAAACTTTTGACTTTATTCTGGTGTGAAGGACGCCTTCACACCGCCTTAAACAGTGATCGTGAAGTACGAAAATAGTGATTGTCTCTTATCTTTAAATCGTTTATTCTTTAAGAACTTTTCTATAGCATTCTCTTTATAAGTTTACGTGAAGAGTTCATAAAAAATAACAATGTTCATAATGCGTTGCGCTCCCTGACAATAAAATATAGTATATCTGGTCAAACTCAAATTATCTTGTATTTTTATTTATTGACATGTTTCCAATTCACATTTCTTAGATGAAAAATAATAAAGGATATGCATTCCGAAGGTAATTGTTTAATTAAAAACCGCTATAATTTAGCTATAGCGGAATGGCCCTGAGATTAATAGTGTAATGGTCTATCCGACAGACTATCCTGATTAATAAATGAAGCAGTGTTTCACTGGAACCCTATTCCCTTCTATTTTATTGATTTCTTTTAAACCCTTAACACTTCTTTTTTAATCCTTAACACGTTTTTTTCTCTATTTATCTCTTAATTTTTATCCTTCGCTTTCGCTACGCTTTATTTCCGACCATTTGTAATTTCGATGTTTCAATTCTTAACAATATTATCTACACTTTTTATTTGGAATAAAAAGCCGAAGAAATATTAAATTAAAACGAAGTGTTCTCTTTACAAATTTAATATATATTAATATTTTTAAATAAACCAGTTGTATGCCCTGAATAAAAAAAATAAAAATCCGTTAACAATGTACAATAGCAAAATGATTTTAAATTTATTTAATATATTTATATTATTTTGGTTCTATCCATCCACCAAATGCTTTCTCCAGTTCCTCTGCCACAGAGAGACACAATCTATCATTGTTGTGGTTTGCGATAACCTGGATACCAATCGGCAGACCATCCCTACTTAGTCCTAAAGGCACTGTGGTCGCAGGGAACCCAAGACTGTTGATAATAGCTGTATAGACAAAGTTCATTGATTTCATCACGGGCTGGTTGTGGTAAGGTGCTGGAGTGGGGTGCGTGGGATACAGAAACACTCCATCGTCACCGAGCATATTTGTAATAATGTCTTCCAAGTGCTGACGAACCTTTAAGTAATATTTGTACTTCTGACATTCTGGATTTAGCGTTTCTCGATCTACTAAAGCTGTGAATAGTGCTATCAGAGTGTTACCCGACAGCCCGATGAGGTTTTTAAATATTTCTTTATAAACAGCACTTATGCTGTAATTTTCAATGATATACTCCCCGAAGGCATGTCCACTTTTCATAGTCTCAAACCAGATTGGAGTAGATCTTTGAAGCCATTCAATATTTTGTTCCTTAGCGACTATATTATGTTTTTTGTTAAAGAATTCTACGACTTTTTTCAGTGCCATCACTATATCCTCGTCCACCTCGTCCGTCAATGGCGCGCCATTATTAATTTGATAGAAAATCTTAAGGTTCTTTAAGTTAACGGACCGGTCTAGATCGAGCTTTCCTTTGTTTTCTCCAGATATAATCTTAAGAATTGGTTTTAAATCAGCGGCGAATCTTGTCATAGGTCCAATGCCTGTAATAAAAATATATAGGTGTATTGTATGTACGAAGAGTAATCATTACGTTTCAAAATATAAAATATACGCAATATGCTTCATATCAACGATTACTGTCTGCAAATAATATTAGCCTCCTTGTAAGTGACTGGAATATAGTGCAGTATATGTTTAAAACTATTTTCATAATTGTTTTAAAGTATAGAGTGGAATTAAACTTGCATAAAAATGATTTTTGCACATCTGTGTGTGTTTCAGGATATTGTCCAACGTTGGAAACTATCAGTCTCGAGGGTTTGTGTCCGAATATACCGTTGAAGAAAGCAGGCATACGGATAGACCCTCCGATATCAGAACCTATTAACAATATAAAGATGTATTTGTATTACTAACACATAACTACTAAACTATAAAATCAGTCTTATAAAATAATAAGCTGCCCGTAATAAATATTAACAGTACCGATTCCAAAGCAGCTTCCTCCGAGGGCTTGGATGCATCCTTCTCCTCCGGACGATCCGCCGACTATGCGATTGGTATCGTAAGGGTTGTTTGTCCTCCCGTATATGTGATTGTGGGTCTCCCACCTACAAATGTAACGAACGCACATCCAAAAAAGGTTTCTTTTTTATTTATATTTATTACGTTTATCTGTATTCTCTATAACAGCACGATTTCAGTTAGTCTGTGTGTTCGTGCAAAATAATCTTACTATCGAAATATAATATTTTCTTAAGTTTATAGTCATACCACATGCAAAGTTCTGGTACATTTGTAAGACCTATGATTATGGCGCCACTTTCTCTCATCAGTCTTATTACATCGGCATCTCTCTCAGATATAATGTCTTTTCGCAGAACTACGCCCGCAGTTATATGTAGACCTGCAAATAAATAAGTCATATGTGATTACGCAAAATAATCGGCAATTTTTATGATCTAGAAACACATTAAAAATCACGGTAACGACTGTCTGATTGTCTTTGTTTCATACAATGGCGATACTAAAACTCTCCTACAAACCTTATTTTACTCTCTAGGGAGTAATCTCGCAAAATGCCCTCTTCGCTAGCTCCTATAAATTAATAGAAACGCTGTTCAAAAATTCGGACACCTCATCTTTGAGTTTCAGTGATTTCGTGAGTCGTTTGTCAGTCTTATTCTATTAATTATCCGCATATTTCTTACATAAACTAATACTTACAAAAAGTAATTTAATACTCATCGTTATATGAAAACAAAAAACTATATAGACAAAAACTACGACAACAATTACAAATAGTCTCATTAAAACTGAAATACAAAAACTACGATATTTGGGATTATATATATAATATGGTATGAAGGTATACATTGAATAAATGAAGTGTGCAAGTCTCGAGGGTAGTTTAAAAAAATGGCATATTGTCTATGAAGATCACCAACACAATAATATGAATAATTATGTATTGGTGCTACTTTATTAAAATATTATCTTTATTATCAGAACCCATTAAAGATAATGAAGTTGCTTTTTTCATAAAATAAATGTCTATTTTTCCGCGAGCGTCATTACCTTACTTTTCAAACTTTTAACATTATATGATTTGGGTTTACCTTTAACACCGATGCAGTCTTTGGTCGTGAAAGGAACACCCAAAAATGGCTTCTCATTCTCCAATTCTCTAATAGACTTTAAACCGCTCTGGATAATTTTATCGGCTTCTCTTGCTTCTTCAAGAGCTAGTTCAAAGCGATTTTCAACTAAACAATTGACTTCGGAATTGGTATCATTTATTCTTCGTATACAAGCATTTACTACTTCCACGCTGCTTATCTGTGAAATGCAAATCAAAATAAATTTATACTTACATTTATATAAAGTATACCAAGAGTTATGAAATCTCCAAGAGTTTTGACGTGTGAGTGTGAGTTTTAACGTGTGTGAGTGTTAGTGTTAGTGTAAAAGAGTTTGATTAAATCGGGGTCTCACACGGGAGGCCGAGACGGCTTGAGGCACTGAAGTAAACCTAACTTCATGTTCGGACGGTCTATATTTTTATAGCCTTTACATTTTTATACCGCGGTCGTAACTACACTTTAAAGCATTATTTATTACATTTTTATTTACAGTATTTTCATTCTAGATACAACATTTTATGTTTATTTAATTTTATCTGACTACAAAATCAACATTCGTTATAAAAATGCAAAAACTGGTTTAAGAAAATCTGGGCTCTGTAACGGTCGGTGTCGACGATTTATTGACTGAATTATTTTATAAAAATAAACTCATAAATCTAAGAGTTGTCTGTCAGATAGGTACTTTTGAATCCAACTAGATTGGTTCAGTTCCGAATCAGTTTTAGTATAATGTTATGATGCAACTACATACTCTGAATCATATTCTTCAATCAATATACATCACTGATAAAAATGTGCTTAACCATCTATTGAAATATATAATAATTGTTTTAGTTTCGTATGTCCTCGTCTAAATAATATTATGATGTATGTAGCTTGGAGTCATATATATTAACGTAACCTTTTCATCACTTACAATCAGAAATATACAATAAAATATATATAAAATATAATTTGTTCACACTATAATTACAATGTTAATTATTAAAGGTAAGTCTGATAAGAAAAAAAATGATAAAATGTACCAAATCTCAAATCATAAAATTCATTTAACACTACGTAATTATAATCGAGTCCTGCTGATTACTGATTACTGATTACTGACTCGCACCAATAGTGAGAAATGTAATGTCACTCGTATCGAATGCGTTCTTGGCGTTATAAAAGAATTGCGAGTACTCCAATTATGTTACACCTTTGATTCTATGGAACAACACACCAACTATCACCGTAAGAAACTCGAGACGCTGTGAGACTTGCTTCAACTATTTATTAATAAAAGTACACCTTAGTGAATATTTTAATTGAAATTTCTCTACAAATCTTGTGGACCTCGAAACAGGTCTTTGATACAAATAACTGTGATTAGACACAGAAATAAGAAAAAAGATAGAAGAGAATTAAATATCTATAATAATACAAAATGTACGTTTTCAACATTGTTTTAAGGTATTATTGCGCGAGTTGGCTTCAGATGTAGAAGTGTACGGCGCAATATAATGAAAATAATAAAATAATATAGACACCGGGACAATGGAGGAGGGTATCTATATCCATAGTACTTGAGCACATCATTTAAAATTATTAAGTTATAAAAAATGTGGAAAATATCAGTATTTTATGTAAATGTGTCGTACAATAAATTAAATACAGTATATTCATGTCCTCTACACCTACATCGAGTAGTGTTAGTCACGAATTAATATCGGTTAAAGCACGTCTATCTGAGCGAGTCATTTATCAGATACGAGGAAGTTCTTATCTAAATATCTGTTATATTTGTTTTTATCTCGTCACAGAATATACTTAGTAATTTGTTGATTAACTAACCTCTCCGTTTCGTATCCTCCTCGCCACCTCCACGGCCGGCTGCTTCAGAATATCGTCTTTTATTGGAGATAATTTCTTTACATTCGTTCCATAATACAACTTGAAGAAAATACTGCTCATAACATCCAACACCTTCCTCAAAGCGCTCAACAGTCTTATTCGATAAGGTATCGGCCGGGGCTTCATATCTGTCACCACGATTAGAACGGCCCGGTTGATGTAAACAAAATATAAACTTATTCGGAAATACACGCAAAATGTTGTTAATGTGACGCGACCGTCTCGGACGCGGGTGAATGTAAACTATACATGAAGTTTGAACAAAATACGAAGCGGAGTTTTTTATTACGCGTTATGAACAGCTATCGCTATCTCACTCGGATCGACGCTTATGTGTATATCTACACTGGTCCGGTATATCTACACGACTTCAAACCCACGCTCGTATGTAAAGGGCCAGTTCCAGCGAGTTACAGCAGAGCCTTTAAGCAGAAGAACTGTCATTCAGTCGATAGACGATAGTACTCATTTCAAAGATTTATGTTTAAAACGTTATAAGAAAAACCGGTCAATTAATGAAGTATCCGCCGCGTCCGTCCATGGCCACGCGTAAATGCTGTTTACTATTCTATTATATAGTATTTCACTTATATATTTTTCATTATGACTTATTGTTGAAGTTTTTTTGTCTTGTCTAGTTTACTTTATGTCAGTCAAACGACGTTTTAGATCGTCAATGGCCCGTTCAAAATTCTTTACTCCTTACAAAATAACTTACTATATATCAAATATTATACTTTCTTATTTCTTTATACTCTGCTAAAAATGGTTTAAAATATGTTAATTATTTATATAATTGCTTAAGATTTTTTTCGCCACGATAAAATTTATTGATGATAAAAAATATTTCATGTCTAAAACACGTTTTATTATGGTTTGTTTATAATCAGAACGAGCCATCCAATTAGAGTTAACAGAACTGGGAAGATTAATAGTTACAATATAACTACACACCAAAACATATCCCATTTCTCGTTTAATGATTCAATTAATCAATAAGGTTTAAGGCGCCGTAGAAACTATTGTAAAACGGTAAAAATATTTTATTTAGATTTTTCAATTACTGAGTAATTGGCCTTAAGGCCTCGATTGCCCTCACTTTTAATATTATATGTGTACTTTATGTACTTGTAGATGCTTGTGTTTCAACAGACGATTTCTGTTACTTTACAGATCGAGATGTCCGATACGCCGGAAGATGGAGGAGGGACACCGACACTAAGTAATTCTCTTAAGATATCCTTACCCACTGTCCTTTGCACCGAGGCAGCCGATAGTACTCCGACACCTCCAACAAACTCCTTTGTCCCTGAATCAAAGCACTCCTTGTCGTCCAGTTTCGGGACATCATTACCATTACGCCTGTCGTCTCCTCTGTCACCGCCCGCATCGCCAACGCCATTCACGAAAACGTCTCTCCAAACTCGCTCCGACCAGTCCCTTGACGAATCTTTAGCCGAAACAAAGTTCATAACACCTACCACTATGAGCAAACCTATCGTCAACTCGGGATCGTCTACTGGTGAGTTTAGGCTCTAATGTTTTTATTATTGTGGAGATTTCTCTCGAATTGTTTCGGATCAAGCTAACATTTCTTATAATTGAATATTGTGTTCATTAAATTTCATCGATTTAATTTTATTTAAGCGATGAATAAACCGTACATCTCGTTTTTAATTAAAGAAAGGAAACTTTAATAAACACTTGGAATTTCAAGCAGCCGATAGCACCTGATTTATTTCGATGATATAATTGGGGCATTAATCACTTGTAATACACAGTCTACCAGTTTGTTTAGCTCTAAGACGATCACCTTCTAAAGCTGACTCAGATGATACAAACATTCAGAGAACAAATTAGTACGCCGATTAAACGCCTAAATTTCATTCGTATAATCGGTAACTTTGTCCGCCTTCCTAATAAATATTAAGGATACTGAAAACGTAAAATCCTCTCGTGAACGGTTAAGCCGCAGTCGAGGGCCGAACGCGGCTCGAGTCGGTCGCGCCGGCGCTAGACCACAACAATGACGGAACCGGCTCGTTCCAATTTTATTACATTCGTAAAGAGAAGTGGAGCTTTTACGGCACAATCCCATTATGCGTCGGTTCATACCATAATATTAAACAATATTTATTAGGTCACATAGATTACTTTTCCAATATATTGATTCTTTGGCGATCGAAAACTTAAAATGTGGTTATTTGTTTACAAATTCAAGTTCAAGTGCATTAAAAAGTTAAGATAAAATAGCAAAAACAATGCGTTGTGAATTGTTTTGAGATGCCCTGCTGTGGATGCTGGTGGAACGGGAGACAAAGGCATCGTCCGCCGGAAGCCGCTGCAGGTCGAATCATTTATTAAACATATTTTACTACGTAACGTGTTATTAAATTTAGTTCTTATCTTTGATATGAATTTAAGTCTTCATCAATGTTATCTCTGTATTATTAAACAACAGGCCATAGCAATTTTTTTAATATTTTAACTTTAAATATATAAAACATATGTAGTTTTTTTGGTAATCTAATCATAATCATTTGTAATGATAATATTTTTGTAATTATTTATCTCATTTAAAAATATAATTTATATGTATTATATCAATCTTTTACTTGTTTTAGTAATTTCTAGAAATATCACACAAAATCGATTCATCGAAGATCAAATATAATATATATGTATAAATAGAACACGATTAACTTTTGAATTTTAACAATGGCCCGTTATCATAGATGAAATAACTTATAAAGCACACGTCTCAGGAGAAATTTAGCATAAAAGCTAGTTATAGCGGGAGTTTTATGAGGGCTAGTTTTACAATACTTGTAAAAGTTATAACTAAAGTCGTAATTCTCTTTCTGCATACAGTTTATTCCAAAATATGCAGAAAATGCAAAATTCCAATTTCCTTTTTGGTATTCACTGACTGTAATCAGTATTATTGTGATTTATAATCAGTAATGTCTTCCTCCTCACATAAGTATTACCGACATTGATTTTCATGGGACGTTTGGCTTCTCCTTATACGGACGGCTCCGTCGTTTTGGAATAGATATGCGGCGTATTGATTGAATGCTGATTCACTTCCATCGGGGACTGGGACTGGGACTGTGACTTCACAAACCCAATTGTCTCGAGTTCAGTTCAAATGTTCTACATTAGCTGGTTAGTTGGCGTTTACAATGTTTTGCTGCGTCAAGTCGTCCAACTCTGGCGGGTCCGGTGAGTTTAGTTTATAAAATATAATAAAGACAATGATAACTTGTAAACTCTCAGATGAAGCGAATAATTTTAGAATATATATTTTTTATAATTACTTTAAATATTTTTATTAAGGATAAAGTGTTACAGTTTGATTTTCCATCATAATATATGACAGAAACAATAAGCCAAGGCAAATCTTACGAAACTTTGTATTTTCATGTTATTTTCTCTCGTTGCATATTATTTTAATCGTAAACTTTAAAAGTAAAGGCTTCTAGATGTACTCGTGTACGGCGTGTATAGTTTATTCAAAATCAAGGGTCGCATAAAAATGCCATGTTTTAAATTTTAATTTTATAATATGGCTTGCGGTGTTCTATTTTGTGGTTGAATGTTGTTTACGAGTCAATTACCGGACGTGGCGGGCTTCGGGATCAGCGTTTTGCGGGTTTTAATTATTTCGTTTGAATTATTGATAAACCCGCTTTGTAATGACGCTATTAGGTTTAATATTTAAAATATGAAGCCAGCGATTTAATATTTCAACGTTGCGCGCATCAAATACAATTTCTACCGAACAGGACTTTTTCTAACTCCGGGTCATCGAGTTACGACAGCGGGTGATCTGCGACATAGCCGACGTAGCCACAAACACGTTGTGTCGAGGCCGCCATCGTTGCCTCTATGTATTATGCACTATTGTTATTTTTATTACAATTGTATTACATTACAGCCGATATTAGTCTTTACGGCCTAGTTGCCATGTTCGTCTTCCTCGCTGGTGTAAACGGATGAGTGTATTCCCTGACCGGGCCCCGCGGTACGATGAAAACAAATACTAAAGAAATGAAAGAAACCTTCATCACTACAATTTCAATGGCCGTATAGGTTCAAAATAAATCATTTCCAATTGGATATTTAAATGTTGCTCGTATTCCGGCACCGATCTCTTTTAATTAGAAGAGGAATATTAATTAATCCTTTTTTAACGAGACCGTTCCACCAACCTCTCGAACTCTCGTTCTCTCAACCCGTCCGACAAAGTAAATAAACTGAGAATAACAAATATTATTGACTTTATTATTCGTGCATCGTTATGTGCAAAAAATATAATATATGTAAATAATATATATTTAATAATAAGTTATCGTTCATATATTTCATAAAATCAAGGTAAAATATATTGCCACTGATAACTTGTTATCGATAACTTAAATTATGTAAGTAGTAATCTTTTAGTTTCTTATAACGAACGCGCCAAGTGAAGTGTTACTCTAACACCCTACCGGCTAACACTCCTACCGGTAGACTCCTACCGGCGACTATTTCCGCTGTAAATATCACAAAGTTACATAACACTATTATTCATATTTTATTTTATTGATTCAGTTCGGTCTCAAACTTGCGTTCCAATTAAAATTACCAAATAAAGTAATAGGTGTTCCAATGTTTAAATAGGTGAGATAAATTGTTTAAATAATTATACTCGTAATATTTGAGAAGGCCAGTGTTCAACCGACCCTCGACCCGACAGCGATGGGTCGGAGGTACGTTGAGATACCTTAATTTTATTCTTTACAGTAGCTAAGAAATTGTGTGAAGTGTGCGGAAAGATTAAATTTCTCGTAGTACTACTAGTACTAATATCTATCTAATATCTCTATCCATCTGTAATATAATAAGAGATTCGAAAACACTTGTTATATTTATTATCGTGTGTAAAGAAAGGCTTTAGAAACTCTCGCTGCGACCCTTACAACTACCGCAGCAAAGTGTATCGCATCGTTTGCTTCCCGTATTGTAGTATTACGTAGTATTTATAATTGATCAATAGAATTTATCACACAAAGAGAGTTACGAGTTTTAAATAGTTTTTTTTAATAGCGTATAGTCATCAATTACAGTAAAATGCAATTCAAACTAAAAGTGGATTGCTTAAATGTAGATTAAAATTATGGGTTTTAAATGATATTAATTGGATTCAATAGGTTTTTGTTATTATTAACAACTATAAGTATAATTCCAGTTCGGTGTCACACCCAGTGGGGCTTGGTAATTTTAATTTCCGACAGTTGAGGTCACGTCACGCACGCGTCGGCGCCAGCGACGGCCATTAAGGTTATGTACTAAATATAAAGCTAGAAAGTTACCTCGAACTACTAAAATAAAAAGTAAAAAATTATTAAAGTTATCTTTCAAGATAATTTGGCCGTTTCAAATTATATCGTCCACAAAACAGCATTGTCCCATCTTTAGTCTAGTTGTGCATGTTTTACAATCGTGAAGTAAAGTTGTACCTGGTCATTTATTATTTGATTGCGAGATATTAGGCAATGCCAGGTCGTGTTCCATTTGTTTATCCTAATGGATTCTTAATACCGATACCAAAGTTGTTTTCAAACCCCGGCTAACTGATTACTCTGTTTTGGGATTACACCCTTGCAGTCTTGGAGCCTCGGAGCGGGTGCAATTGGTGGATTTACACATAGATCTTTAGGGAATCTTTCGAGTCTTTAGGGAATTATTGTGAACATTAAATGATTCTATTCTCGTCCTGTGTGGTTCAGTTACATGATATTATTTTATACAATATTACAAAAAATATATAAGTCCATAGGTACGTTTAACATTCAAACACCGCTTTTAAAAGTAATCAACTTTTGTTGCTATCATTTCCATTTAAAATATTCTAATAACTTAATTCCGACGAGAAATAAATAAGACAAAATGTGTCATCACATATAACTATCATTCGCATTATGTTCGTGTTCGTATTAAAACTGGAGTGGAATCTGGGTGTCAAGAAAATGTGTTTATTTTCATAGTTTTCTCTATAATATAATATAACCTTCACTTTTCAACACAAATTCATTTTGCATGCTTTACTCAGTACGTACTAAAACCAGATATAATATTTCAAAACATCGTTAATTAACTTATCGTTATTTCTGGATTACTCTAATAAACTTTTTATCTAAATTGGATAACATATTATATTTTCATTAATATTAATTTTCGTATTTTTAAAGATGCGAGGTGACCGAGTGTTATTTATAAAAGTATACAAATTCTAAATAAAAAATACTTTTAAGAGTTACTTCTTTGGAAGGTTTTTTATTCTATTGATAATGTTTTATGAACCCCGAAGTCGTGCTTATCATAAACATGTAAATGGGAGCCTCCGCGCGATCCCTCTGCTTATTGAACAAATAACTCGGACTCGTATTATCCGATATTAATCATACTTTTTATATAAATTCACTATTTTTAATACTTCACTTGACTTGAGATTATTCACGTGAGAGACGGAACCAAATTTTCAAGCTTTCGAGCTCGAATCGCCGCATACAATTTATTCTCTCATGACATTATTATAACATTACTAGCAACAAAATGTTTACAAATAAAGAAATTAACGTTGGTGTTGTGTGGTGATGGTTTGGATGAGACATCCAAGCTGACTCCATCGCCGTTCTGTTACAGTTAACTGCATTATAGCTCAAAAGAGATTATGTTTTTCTCAGGGGAATGAGATATTTTAAAACTATAGAATGAAAACAATGTACATTGGACGTCGCCATGGCCGCGTCGCATGCACGTGTTATATGTTAATGAGCAAATTACAAATCTGAATAGTTAATACACTTCACGTTCTTTATTTTGAAGTTAGATTTCGTTAAGCTACAAACACCGATAATATTTGAATATAAAGATAAACTTAGAACCTGCGACCTCTGGAATACAGTCGTCGTCGCTCTATTAAATGTACCGTGTCGCTACATTTCTGGATGAACTGACTATTCTATATATAAAAATCACTATTAAAAAACTATTGCGTGCAGTAGGTATTCCTCATCGTCCGTGATTACGTTATAAAGGGTCTCACTGTAGCAAATTGGCTATGTTCGTATTCGGGCTCATCTAATACGTAAAGGATTTTCTGTGTATATTTTTTTTCTTTCTTATGTTTGTTTACTTTTTTACTGTTTTTTGTCGTCTTCGATTTACAAGATCCTTAAATACCGTAGAGATTTATGAAAATTATAAGTTTTTATTTTAAGAAAGTAATATACAAGTGGTTTATGAGAGAAGTGTTAGTAGTTTATCAGCTAAAAGTACTTTATAAAAAATATTGTATTTATATAACCAATAACTTTCAATTTAATTTTGATGAATAAATCGAATATGTAATACATTTACATGATGTATCGTATTTCATGACGTATAACCAAATTGACAGTCCCTAAAAATACCATGAGCATGATTTATTTTATTATTCAGCACAGTATCTAAGGAGACTGAAAGGAGAGGGTGTTGTGAGCATTCGTTCGTTGAACAAAAGTACAAAGAGCCGTGGTAAAGAAAAGTATTGGTATCATATCATTAAAATACTGTTCATATTCGAAATCATATTCAAGGACTTTGTAAACGGTACATTAAAGATATTTTTTTTTTTGGTATTTTCGAGGTTAAACCGGAATTTAATGAAAACGATTTCATTTGTTTTCTTGTTTGCTATAAAACTTTTCAATTCCTTTATTTACAAACGGAGAAAGTTTCAAGGTTAGTAATTTAGCCCATCTTTAGATTTAACGGTTACTCTAATTTTAATGTTATTTTAAATTTGATCTCGAGCTTTAATTTTTTCTTTTTAAGGCATTAAAAAATTCAATACTATACAATATTAAATATTTTTGCATCGAGTTCGAATTTTTTCGAAAACAAAGACTCGAAGAACATATAGATAATTCAATTGTAAAATATAAATATGTCATTAAAAGACACATAACATTCCAAAAATACGAGCGCTTTAGTACCCGTTGGTGTCGTAAGACGTGATTGAGGCTCCGAGAAATGTTGTGCAATCACGCTGCCGTCTCTTAATAGCATCACAATCGTCTGTTACACCGGCATCGTACGTCACTCGCACAGAAGACCGGCGCGACACAGTGGCCTAGTGCTACTGTTTTCTTAGGTAACTGTCGATCACGAGCGCCCAAGCCAAAACCCTGGCATCGGTATCGGTATCCACTTCAAACATAATTTTCTGCAATAGGGTGATGTACAACAGATGCAGATATCTTGATATATATGATAAATAGATTGGATTGACACAGATTAGTAATCATATTGCAGGTATAATTTTTTACATCCCTTTTACTTACCTTACCTTCCCTTACCTTGGCAATTTTGACCACCACATTTTTCACTGGGCGGACCTCGTGCGCTGTGATAGCCTAGATTCCCTGATGGTGCGTCCTCTACCGCATTTATCACGGAGTATTTATAACTTTCTGCTTTTTACTATCAAAATGTGGAACGAACTTCCTTTTACAGTATTTCCAGATCAATACGACCTTCAAAAACCACGCCTGCTCCCTCCTGAACGCAACGCTCTTAGTTTATAAAATATATTATGTTAATGAGTCTACCTCTAGCCGTCTACCCTCTAAAATATTAAATATTTTTAATAAATTATTTGCACATTTTTAGATAATTTACGCAATCTAAAAAGCAACTTCAGAATTTTTTATGTGTTTTGTTATTTGGTTGATGTATAATGAAAAGTAGTCAGTAAGTAACCGAGCTAGTTGCTTATGTTCTTATTGTTCTTTGTTGGATCTCGTTATGCAGCCTTATTTAAAATTCTCTCTTAGCTACAGTTGAGTTCGTATTCGAGTCACTTTAGTTCAGCTCTTCGGTTGTAGACAAGTATTTTCCGTTACTTAACTTTCGTTTATTTATAATAATATAATAAATTTCGTTATATTATTATATTTACTGGTTATAGTCTTATATACAAATAAAAATAATCGCTCCGTTGAATTTAATTAGGTTAAGAAATAAAGGCATTTATCCATATTAAAGAGAATAGTCATCTCGGTCTCGCGCTGCACGCCTGATGCCATTAGATCTTTCTCCCCATTCTTCTACACTTATTATTATAGTTTATATTCTATATTTTGTTTTTCTTTCGTCTTACTACAATAGTTTTTCTTTTTCATATATTTCAATTCATAGGTCTTAATGTTCTTAAATACATCTATACTCACCACTCACAGTAACAGTCTGGAATTATTTCTAGAGTGTTATTTTTTAGTTATCGAAAATATTTTATTGCATTAGTACTCTAACAGACTATTAAAACTGTTTTAGTTATGTCCTAGGTAATGATTATAAGTGATGTGTCACAAAAAAAACTAGTGCGAGTTCAAATTCGTTTATTAATTTCAAAATCTTTGCCCCCAAGGTAACCATTAGTATTTTCATGATCAAATTTATCGGTTAAAGTAATCAGCTAAACTAAACAAATCTATATAAAGTTGAATTATGCTTGATGTGTTAGGGGAGCCGGCGGGGGGGAGGTCAACAATTCACAAGTTTTAATGTATAATGTGGAAGATTAAATCAAATGTATTATTAATATTAAATCAAATTATTTAGGGCAGATTCATTCAGCCTTTTTTAAATCTGCAATAGGTACTTCTCCAATATTTTCTCAAACGCAGTGAACTTATCTTCTGGTGATGAGAACTGTGTCCCCTGGAGCTGTAAAGCTGAGTTCTCAATTCAAAGAACAGAAAGAAGTAGTAGCAGTAAATTTTTTTTGACATTTGGGCGTGGACGCAACTTTGTTTTGTTAAGGTAGGTACTGTTTAAGGCGTCCCGTTAAGGCGTTGAGAGCAACCGTTGGTTTTTTAGTGGGTAGCCTTAAAAATGGCGGCGTCCTCTATGCCGCCGGGCAGTCCCACATAACCCTCCGGCCATTACCTTCCTGGCGGGTATCCGTAATGGATTTATCCAAAGCTAAAAAAAAACTACTAAATACCGCGATAAGGAAAAATAATACTTTCGTAGGCGTTAATTCGTTTTGAAAAAGTCGTACTGTTGACCGGCTCTTTGCTTCTAGGTCCCATTAATCTAACATTTGTCACCTGGTATAATATCGTTAAACCGGGCGGGAGAATTAGCGTCGAATTTATTAACTACATCGTGACACTATTACACGTGCGTCCAAGCAGCAGCTAATTAATGGAGTGTCCAGCACGAAACAATACTCCCTACGTCGTCACAATTGCATAGACAAATGACTGTGTTAATGAGCACTTCCCGACCAAATCTACACATTGTTCTGTATTCCCTCGTATGTGGTTCGTCGGATTTGGCGAATCTAATTATTCTGTCGTAGCATGTTTTTTAAACATAACAGCAGTCAAGGACAATCGCATCTCATTACGACCTATTTCTTCGTCCTTAATTAAAGTACATTAAACCATTCGGTTCAAGTTGGACAAGAAATCGTAAAAATGGTTGCAGGAACTCTTCATCATCTTTTACCATCATTATAAAATCACGGCGGTTTTACAATGATGTTGAATGATGAAGGTTATTTAAATTAGGAGCAAATATTTTTACTTCAATAATTTTAATAATTGGATTAAAATCGAGTTTTAAAAATACAGTGTACCTCGCGTCCGCCACGGAATAAAACTATCTTCACAAAACTTACCTACCGTCGGCGTCCATTTATCCCAAATAATCAAACACATACGTCCGGGCCGATTATATACATTTATGAACTTGGAATATCATAATGAATATAAAGGTAAATCAATTTATAAACTCTACAACACTGACGATGAATTTTGCAATATTAAAATAAGCTGCCGAAAAGGAAACATTCCAGTGTGTGAAATTGTTCAGATTATATAATAAGCTGTTTTAACTAATCCGCCTCTAACGGATCGGATTAACATTGAAGTACCCGCGACGCACGAGTGAGGTGATCCAAAGGAAATGAAAGGATAAGTGGGATACTTACAACAGCGTGGAACACAAAGTATACTATTTCACCTTTTCTTCGAGTAAACGTTGCTTTGATCCTTTACAGGTTCATTCATTGAACCTGCGAGAGAAGCTTAAAGTGATGAGAATATCACCTATATTTTGCTTTTTCTTCAAAACATTAACTTCTAAAGCGAATAAACTCTCAGAAATATGAATAAAGTTCGCATGAATGACTTTTACAATTCTAATATAGTTTATTGAACAATTAGAAAAGTCTCATCTCCTAGGTGACTGAAATGCTACTAACTGAAAGTCTAATTATATCAGTGTTATTTATTAACTTTTTTTTAACATTTAATTTATTCACGATGAGATGGATTGAAATAAATTAAAGTAATAAAAATTGTTTTGCTTCGAAAATGATAATCACTTATTTTATTCGTCAAGGATAATATATAGAATTTATATTAAATATATTTTACAGATACCATAATTATATTCTAAGGAAAGGCTCGCGAATCTTGGATAACTACATTTCCCTTCCATAGATGTCGTGGTACGGGACGATGTCATACAGTACAGGGCCACATACAGTTTTAATATCGGACAAATGTGAGCAAGAACTGGGTGCTATTAATCAATCTCTGTCACAGTGTAGAAGCGATGTGGTACATACGTTAAAATGTAATTGTACAAATAACACACACCTTCCACAATAATTCTGTCCAACTCGCGACCATGCACGCTGCGTGTCTCGAGGTACTGTGGTGGTGGCATGTAATGTATCAGACAGCACCGGAGCTGCTTGATGTGTCTTGTATTGCACAACGCCAGAGGAATATTAAAACAACAATTTAACACAAACTTTGTTGTTATTAAACATTACAGTTTCCAAGAATATCAATATTTAATGTTCGAGCAATATTAAACACGGATTCATTTTGTAAATTTATGGCTATTTAAATATTTACACATTCTATTATTAGATACCGACAATGTCTACAAGTACTCGGTACAAGTATACTCGGCTTGTAAATGTAGTGCTGCTATAAATGTGACATATTTTACTGGTGACTGGTTTTAGCTGCAAAATAATCAGCTTCACTGTAGTTAATGATATCTTGAGGTGGATTTGTAGAGTGAAATCGATTTTTAATACAACGTATTAGCGTCGATGTTTCATGTTGTATTTATATCTACAACGTTTTTAAAACTAGAGATTCGTTGGTCCGTTATTTTTCCGGTTGGTGTAATTATCCCAGATGGATATACACATTCAAATGCAGAGGAAAATATTTATTATCGTTAATAACAAGTAAGAGGAAATATTCCTTTTGTGCTAGTTCTGAATGGCAGTATAATATTACTATTATTATAAATATTTATATTTCCACAGATTATATTCCACAATATTCCACACACTGGAATACTATTTCAAAATCGGGTCAACTTATTTCAATATTATATTTGATACTTATATTATCTCGAAAAACCGTTATAAACATCAAATTTACATAATAACTGAAAAAATAATCTTGTAAACGATATACCTAAATTAACTAAAATCCAAATTTGTTTTTATTTGAGTAATAAAATAAATAAGTATTTCATATCAGAAAGCCTTAACCTGAAATGAAAAGTACTGCCAGAACACATCTCACCTAGTGGTGAATGTGGAGCGTCGTGACCTACTCGTATTGACTACGAATAAACTGTTCTCAGTGCTGTCGACACTTCAACAATTGACCAAAATAAATACCAACTCTTGAATAATTTTGTTTCAATTCACGGAAACAAAAAATGATAGCACAATGTGAGTTCAGTCTTTTATATTGAGAACAAATTTAAGACGGTATTTTTAGTTGCAAATTATAAATAACAATCTTTTGGTTAATTTGTTTTAATATTCGATTAAATTATTTGAAGGAAAATAGGTTGAACCTAACGACCGCAGTGTAGGACGACACGGAGACTGTAGGTAGTTTCAAAATCGCTTAGACTGTCTGAAATTTTTAGTTTTTAATTTTGAAAGCAAAGGGCACTTTTAATAAATGCTATGTATCTTTTATGGTTTAGATGAGATAAAGAATTAGATTTTATATCTTTATTAATATAATTTTAAGTATGACGATGACGATGATGATCTTCAGAAAATACTGAATATGTTTTTTACATTTTGTAACCTTTAAACTATAAAGAAATAATAAAATTGTAGAAGGATATGGATCACTTGAGTAGATTCTTCTTATTGAAGAATAACAAGAAATGGGCGAGTTTGATTTTGTTTTCCTATTTCTATAAACAATAGGTATGGTTTCGTGCATTATAATAAAATAAATTTCAATGCAGATGTTTATTGTTTGTATCTCGAGGTTATCTTATCTATAAACCATTCAACCTGCTTTTAATTTACATCCTTATGTATCATTCGACTCATTTAAAAGCTTAAGCTGTGATCGTGGATGAGGTTAGGGGAGTTTCCTCTTTGTCAGCGTGCATTTTTAATTCTTTCAATTATTTTATTTTATATCCTCACTTTTACAATTATATATGTCCATTTCATTTCGTTTCAAAAGCAGTGCGGTTTTGCGTCTATGTAAGGTATCTTAAAAATACTAAACAGTACTTAATATTATAGCTCACCACTGACTACTGCTACTACTGACTTACTGATAGAGGTATATTCCTTTAATATCTTCAAAAAGGGGAATATTCATGGATGCATACTTAAAAAACCAACCTTCAAAAGGCACCTGCGTGAAGGTTCCGAAGACTAATTGTAAGATTAGCAAACGCTATTACAAGAACGCATAAGAAGAGACCTGTTTATTTTTCTCCGTCACCTCTTACGAGTATACGATTATACTACTTCATATACACAAATTACATTATAGTGTATATACATAATATTATATATTAGTTACATTAACTACTGCTTGTAATGTAATAGTAATATTTATAGGCAAATTAGTTAAATGTCTGTTGCCTTTTTATGAGACTAACAATCAACACATGTGACTGACTAGACTTTATGTTTCAATTGTAATTAATATTTAATATAGAACTATTTGTTTGAGTTCATTGTACGGAGCAGATTAGAACGAAGAGCACTTCGTTAATATTGGAGGCAGAAAAAAAGTTTCGAAGCTCGTTATTTCTGTTGCTAAATTATTTCTATTTTATGGAATCGTTTTTTTTTAATTAGTTTTATACAATTAGTTTCACTGTAATTTCTGTAATAAAATGTAAAATATATTTTATAATATGTTTTTGCAAGTCAACATTGTGTAAAATATGAAGATAAGTGTCACGTAAGCCTGGAAAACCTCTGCCCGCGAGCTACGAGGGGAGGTCCAAAAGTTCGTGGAATGGAGAGGATGAAGCGGGGGTAGGGGCGCTCGCTTGGTGTCATACGAATCGGAGACTCATCATTAGTAAAAATACCGAGTTTCAACCTGATTGCGTCATTCGTTTACGAACAGTCGCCTGCTGAACAAGTCAATCCGGAAGAAAACTGAAACTAAGGAGAAAATTGAACACCGCGCTGTGATAAAATTCCTTACCAAGTAAGGAAAGAACGCTCAAACCATTTTCAATGAATGGGAGTCGCTTATAGGGAACAGTGCCCAAGTAAATCAATGATTTACAAGTGGCATGGTCTTTATAAACATGATCGAGACTCAATTGAAGATGACCCCCGCTCAGGAAGGCCAGTTGAGGCCACCATATCGGACATCGTCGAAAAAGTGGAGAAAATTGTACTAGAGGATGCCCGTTTGAAGAAAAAACAATTATCTGTATTAGTTGGAGTGTCAGATACCACCATTTGGCGAATCCTACATGATCACCTGGGTATGACAAAAGTCAGTGCAAGATGGGTACTGAGAATGCTCACGTCGTTTCAGAAAGAGCAGTGCGTTTTTTGGAGTTGTGTGGAGATAAACCTGCACAGATTTTGGACCGAATTGTTACGGGAGATGAAACATGGGTTCATCACTTTGAGCCTGAGTCCAAACAAGAGTCCATGCAATGACATAAAAAGGGGACACAACCGCCAAAGAAATTCAAGGTGACGGAGTCGGCTGGAAAGATGATGGCTACTATTTTTTGGGATTGTGAGTTGATAATCTTGATTGATTACAAAGAAAAGGGAAGGACTATAACCAGAAAATACTACGCAACGATATTAGAAAAATTAAAGGATGCCATCAAGGAAAAGCGGCGAGAAAAATTGACAAATGGTGTGTTGCTCTTGCAAGACAACGCGCCGGTTCACAAGAGCAGAATTGCAATGGCTGCTCTGCACACGCATGGGTTCGAATCCCTAGTTCACCCACCCTACAGTCCAGACCTGGCCTCAAGTGACGTTTTTTTATTCCCCAATTTAAAAAAAGACTTAAGGGGAAGGAAATTTTCCGATGGCAATGAGGTATTTTGGCTCATTTTGACGGAAAAGATAAAATATTTTTTATAGTTGTTTAGAAAAATTAATTCATAGGTCTAATAAATGTATTGAGCTTAAGGGTGATTATATTAAAAAGGAAAAATAGTTTTGTTGTTTTATTTTATTTAGATCCCTTTCATTCCACGAACTTTTGGACCTCCCCTCGTATTTGGTCGTGCGCTGTGAAACCGTAAGAGTTATACGAACTTAATGTATTGTGTAATGTATCTTTTTAATAGTTCTATAAAAAAGTTAGTGACATATATTTATATTACATGTGGTAAATGTTGGTAAATCCACAAACTAACCTACCCATTTTTTTGTTTTATTTTTTTTTGCTTTGGAATTATCCTTTACGAATACCCGCCGGCCAGGAAGGTGATGGCCGGAGGGTTATGTGGGACTACCCGGTGGCATAGAGGACGCCGCCATTTTTAAGGCTACCCACTACCAACGGTTGCCAACCAACCAACGGTTGCCCTCAACACCTTAATGGGATGACACGGGATCGTGTTAGCACTCGCCGTGCTGCCCCGGCGGTTGCCCTTGCGAGGGTGCCCCGAGCAACTTAGGACACCCTTACGTCGTAGGCCTATGGCAGGTGAGAGGGGTCACCCCCCCATCTCACCAAGCGGGAGAGGAAGCGGCGGGCGTACTCCCGCCTCCTTCTCCCAAGCCTCTCCTGGTGGAGCGGATCAGAGGGAGAGGCTTGCTCCCTGACCCGCTCCGCGGTCTCCTTCGCGGCGATGACTTGCTCGCAGAAGGAGGCCATAGCGGCCCAACACCTCTCGCTGCCGACCATCGCACCAACAAGGCGCGGCAGCGAGAGGTCCCTGCCAACCACGGTCACCAGCTCAGCGCTCTGATGACCCCAGGCTGCGCACTCCTCCACGGTGTGACGAGCCGTGTCGACGGACTCGTCACAGTGGTGGCAGGCCGGGGCCGCCTCCCTTCTTGCAATCTTGTGCAGGTACTCCCCGAAGCATCCGTGCCCCGTGAGCAACTGCACAAGACGGAACGTCAGAGTCCCGTGTCGCCGGTAGATCCAACGATCCAAGTGGGGGCGAACTGCCCCCACTGTCGTCAGACCGGCGGCAGGGGTCTCTAAATACCTCGTCCACCGTCGAATCAGGGCTCGGTGAGCTGAAGCCCTGATTCGAGCTGCTTCGGACCTAAACCCGGGGTCCTGGCTTCCGCCCGGTGTCAATACACCCCGGCGAGCACCTCCGCCTGCAGCTCTCAAGGCGGACCGCTTGCCACGAGTGTGGGCGCAGTGTACGACACTGTACGATACCCCCTGATCATCCTCACCGCTAAAACCCTCTGCGTCCTTAGCAAGAGGGTCTTGGAATCGGCGGTGAGGGACCCCGACCATATGGGGCACCGTACAGCGCCATACTTCTCACGATGCCGGCATAGAGTCGCCTGCACGGAGCCTGCGGATCACCGACGTTGGGCAGAAGCCTTCCCAAGGCAGCCGCGGTGGACAATAACTTCGGGGCCAGAAGGGAGAAATGAGCCCCGAAGTTCCATCTTCCGTCCAGGGTGAGACCCAGATATTTTAGCTGGGCCTTTACCACCTCCTCACCCTGGACGGAGATGGACGCCCGGCGAGGGGGACCCCTTCGTTTTGGATAGCCTTCGTTTTGGATACGGAGACCTCCAATCCCAACAGCCCTATGCGGTTCGCAACCAGCGTAGCGCCGACTGTTGCTAGACGGGCCGCCTCCGCATATGTCCCTCCCCTGCATGTGACGAGGGTGTCATAGGGAGCAGCCAGTCGTACCCGAGGTTCCACAAGACCGGTCCCAAGACGGAGCCTTGGGGAACCCCGCGGCATACGCTACGCCGGTGTATCCGCTGGTCCCCGCCAACCCACAGGACCTCTCTGTCCTGCAGGTAGCCCTCCAAACCAAAGTCTCCAACGGAAGACTGTTGAAGGCATTGGCGACGTCCAACGACACCGATAGGACCACGTCCCCCTCGCGAGTTGCCTCTTGGGTCAGGTCTCTTAGAGCCCTCAGGGCGTCGACCGTAGATCGATCCGCCCTGAAGCCGAACTGGGCATCCGAGAGACCCGGCCCCACCTCCTCGAGGTGTTGGACAAGACGGGCAGAGAGAATTCTCTCGGAAGAGTTTGCCCGTCTCGTCCAGCAGCACGATTACCCTATATGCGGAAGGGGAGTCGGCAGAACGACTGTCCTTCGCAACAGGCACAACCTGCCCTCTTTCCAGGCCTTCGGGAACTGTCCAGTGCGCAAACAAAGGTTGAACAGCTCAAATCCTAACCACTAACCTAACCCAACATTGATAAATGTTGGGTTCCCTGTAGTTATAAATATAATAAAATTTGATCCATCACTTCAATTCCATATTTTGCATTAACATATTGACGTTCAGCAAAATTAACAACTTTATCGCTTTTAATAATTAAAGTTGGGAAACTTTGCTTCATACTTTACACAGTTTGAACAAATGTTTTAAGAGGTACGGCGATAAGATAAGATAAGATGTAATAAAATAGAGTGTTCCGGCTCCATCAAGGCGATGGAGCGCGGGGCCACGGGTGGAGACAGAGATGCGACTAAAGTTAGCGCTGACCCACCAATGTCGAAATTAGCGCCAGCAAAGCCGCTGGCAAAAGCTATTATCAATATATAACGTTATTATTATGTATCTTCATCTCAGGTGGCTTAGGGCATGAGTTATCTAAAGATCAAATGTCATATCACACCCTATAAAACGAACAAAATATATAAATTATCAAAAACAGTCGAGCCGGTCTCGAGTGACGCTCCGACATACTTATATGGCACAATGGGTTATTGTTTTGTAGCAAATAGAATATATTATAATATACTTTATAATATATATATACTTTATTAATATATGTTATATTTTACAGTATATTATTTAAAGACACGTTTATTCTGTAAATTATTCGAGAGTAATTTATTTATGAAGACAATGACAGTAATTTATTAATTTTATTAGTCTGGCCTTGGAGGGTTCTTCGTAAGGAGGTCACCAATTATTTTGTTAATATTGTTATATTGACGTGAATTATCACTCAGCAGTGCAGGAAACTAACTACAGACTGTTCTGCACTGAGTATATTAAATTGGCGTTGCAGGGTGCACGCAGATACAGCTCTCAATTGGTGTTTTGGTTGATTTATTCACTGTAAATAAATAAATCAGTCCATCAAAGTAAATGCGTTCCTAACTTCATCGGTTTGTTTAATGTAATATAATAACATTTAGTATTCAATAATAAATAAACGTACATTAAGATTATTCAAAAATAAAAGAATACTGTTGTTATACTGGTTATTACGCGCTGAAGTACAATCAAACTCGTGCTGAGGAATTTTTCTTTTTATCTTTAAGTAAAAGAACATAAAATAGTATACAGCAAAGAACTATTATATATTACTATGTAAGTGTAAAAAATGTAACAGTTTAGTTTTTTAAAGTTTTTTTATAATATTTAACTGAGATGAACTAACTTTAATGGAATAAATTAAGTACGTTTAGTTCAATTTACGACTTAATTATCTAATATGCCACTTTGATACATATTTCTTCTTTGGGTGACGGATAACGTTGTTATGAAGTATTTACTTGGTCAAGTGACCAAGAAGACTGGTATTTAACCTACTTGGTCCAGAGATGATAACTATTGTCTGCGGTCCACGTCCGCCATCGAAACGTCCTCATTCACTGGAAACCTATAAAGATAGTTAAGTAGAAGTCTATAGTTGCGACTTTTTCAATCTGTTACTTACCACTTTCATTTCTATTATTTTGAATACCATTGTGTGATTTAGACCATCGATATCCAATGGAAGATATGGATCCATCAGGCTCGCTCTCCAGGGATTCGACGTAAACGGAAATTAAATTTGAGGGTCGACCAGTTCCAAAAATTTACTCCCATTAGTAAAAAAAAAATCTTCCTTGAAATTTTCAAGATTTGTATAACTTGTGTTATTTGCACCAACTTGTTATAAGAATCATCTTTTTATATATAAGCGATCTGATTGACTCATCACCAAATCTCCGAAACTATCTTCCCGTTAAAAATATAATTGATTACGAAATTGACTGTGATATATTTGAAAAATAAATAAAAATATCATTTAAAAAAAAAAAAACAAAATTTGTACTTAGTAAGTAAAGGATATATCCTTGTAATTTTTTCGTGGTGTAGGCCTACTGGGGATCTCGCACCCATTACATACCGGGAACGCATACCAATACACAGTACCTCATAGGTGATGTGGAAATCTGTGTATTCACTGACTTTCATTATATTTCTCTATTATAAATTTAAAAAATGACACTAAATAATAAAATAAAAATTAAACATTTTCCAATACAAGTCTACATATGCAAGTCCAAGTTCACATCCAAGCGATAAAATATATTTTAACAGTGAGTACGATATGAAAAACTTCGCATGTTGTAAATTGTTAAGTATCAATAAAAAAACTAGAGATAGGATTGTTAAAGTAATTTGCCCTCGGGGATCCCCGATCTAGACACACCTAATAACAATGGTAACAGGACACTAGTTAGATAGAAATAAGAATGTACAAATAAAAGGAAAATCGTGTACCCCGCTTTACATGAACAAGAAAATAGAACCGAAGAATATTTTCCTTGTTTATGGGAAACAATAGCGCAGAGCGATGTGCTGTGTCCGTTGTTTGTTATAAGATATGAGCTTTAACATTTTTCAAACTACTTCAATATTCACGAGTAGACATTATGATTTGATATTTAGAGTTGAATGAATAATGACGTTAAGGCAATTAAGGTCAAAAATAGAGAAGAGAGTGTTAGTTAAAATTAAACTCTATAACATATTGTCTCTAAAGTTCATGTATATGTATGCTTTATTTCGCTTAAGGAGATTTTCTGTTTGAGCGGACGGATGGATTAGTTTATTTATTTAAACTATAGCAACGACATTAAACTGAAAAAAAAAATCTACACCTTTACCTCAGTGTAAATGTTGTACCTAACCGTCCCGACCTGGCTTCTAATTAGTTTTTTAAATAAGTTTCTCAAATTCTTAGCTCAAGGTACCGGAACAACTTACGTTATGATTAATATATTTCTTGGGTTTCTCTGTATAACGTGACGCCCGATTGGTGATCGAAGAAAAAGACAAGACAAGAATTTTTGAATTTGTTTAAAATAATTACATTAACCTACTTTGTTTTTCTATAACATAATTAAGTCCCTTATATTCGCAATTTAAATAATATAGTTGTATCGTACCGAAACAAACATCACGAGGCCTATAATGTACGGAGTTGTATTAATATTCTAAATAATATTGTTTTGTTAATTTGATAGTTATCTTATGAAAAACTTTCACAACATAGTTCCCGGGTAATTTTTAACAAAGTATTGAAAAATCTTGTTAAAGATTTGTATATAAATTGTGGAAACAATTTGGAGCACAGAGTGCATCCTAATTCTAATAAGCTATAATTTTTGTAAATTGTAGTTATTCTCAAAGTGTATTTAGTTTGATATTTCAGTATATCTAAGTTTTCCATTTCCCTATGTCCTGTGTTTTTAAAAGTTTGTAAACAAATATTTGTTATCTATAATAAATATTTTAATAAATTTATTTGATAATAAATATTTTAAGAATATCAAGATAGATAAATTATTAAAATAACAATTAAAATGCAGCCCACGTTCTCACGAGTGTGATTCGTCAAACGTTTCTTTTTGGTACGTTTTTTCATTCTTAAAATTTAAGCAAGTACACTTAAATACGTAATTCCAGCGGTTGCTTCGACGCAGGCTTAAGAAGGCGCCTCGGCCAAAGAACCTGATTGTAGTCCATTATAAGTCGTAAAAAATCATTGCACTAAAATGCTCCAGACACAGATCGAGTCTTCTATGACACGCGTCTAATTAACTACTGTTAATTTGTGTTAAATAATATCGATTAAATAAGTTTAGTTCCTATAGATGTCGCTCACCGGAGTTAGAACACGCTAGTAGTATTTCCTGACCGATTATATATAAACAAATTGGGAACTGCATATTTGACAGTGTATAGTACTAGTGAGAAAGTAATAAATAAATAGTGGAAAGTGTTCAACTAACCAACACGATAGTCTCAAACAAGGTCAAATCATCAAATAATCTAATATTGTTCCATATATAAAATATTTTTTTTCCGAGTGGCTTACACAGGTGTGCCAGAAAGTTATTTTATTTACTCTAATGACCACTGAAACGGTTATTGCAATTTGATTCATCATTTGATTTAAAATTGTTACATTTTAGATTAAATGTTTAATAAACTGTTTAAACACGACGAGTCTACAAACCGTTGTAACGACAGCAGATTAATTAAATCTTCAACAAAAGAATCGTTCAGTAAAGACAGAGACGCGACGACAGAGTCATTCAAAGACGAATTCATACTTCATCTTTCCTGAAGACGCATACCGAAACTTAAAGTTCCGCGTGCTGAAGCGACATGTTCCAATTCATATTTTACTGATGTTACTCTTTCTTGACATGATTTTTTTATTTTCCTCCTTCTTTGTATGTCTTTCTTTTCAATATTCGTAAATATTTTGGCAATATTTTTAGAAATACTTACAAATTTTTAAAGGACAGCGACAGAACACTAACAATAATCAGTTGGAAGACTTATCGCCCTTACTAGATTATAATTCTGAGACGATCAAATAATAAGATAGGTTTTTATATTTTTTAGTAAATACAAAATTAAAAATATTTTTATCTCATATTCCTATCATAAAGTGCCAAAATAAATGTATAATTTGTATCATTCGTTACGAAGCACCGGAAAATAAAATATCAAAGAAAATACGCTTTTCATAGAATTATTTTTCTTTTTATAACAGAGAATATTAATAATGAAATATGAAATGAAGATAAAATGTAACTAATGAATATTAGGTAAAATTAGACACAACCTAAATGTTAACGATATCATAATACTAATAATAAGGAGAATACAGTCAACATACAGAATAATATTAGGTCTACAACTTTGCTCCCGCCGTTTTCCAAAAGATGGCGCTAGTAGCCAGTAATAGTTCAAATAAATAAATCACAGTTATTTTCCATCAGTTTTGACATCTATAAATATAACCTTACATCTATATTACTTAATTTTTGTTTGCGTCATATAGTTACACTTAATTAAATATGTCAACTTATAAACCGAATTCACGTCATTTGCGGGAGATTTTACTTTTTCATTTCAACATGAAAAAATCGGCGGCTGAGGCTCATCGGGTTATTTCAAGTACATATGGTGATGATACTATTAGTGAAAGAACGTGTCGCGAGTGGTTCCAGCGCTTTAAAAGCGGTGATTTTGTTGTTGAAGATCGGCTTAGCGGTGGCAGAGAAAAAACTTTTGAAGATGATGAACTGGAGGCTTTACTTAATAAAGACTCGTGCCAAACTCAAGAACAGCTAGCAAAATCATTGGGAGTAACTCAACACGCAGTATCAAAACGCCTGGAACAGCTGGGGATGATCCAAAAACAAGGATACTGGGTACCGTATCAGTTGGAACCAAGAGATGTTGAGCGACGTTTATTTGCTTGTGAACAGCTGCTTGAAAGACAAAAACGAAAAGGATTTCTTCATCGTATTGTTACTGGGGACGAAAAAGGGGTGCACTACGACAACCCTAAGCGACGCACATCATGGGGATTGCCCGGCCACACGCCTACGGCGACACCTCGACAGAATAATCATGGATCCAAGGTCATGTTGTTTGTGTATTTGGTGGGATCAGCTTGGCGTAATTTATTATGAGCTGCTAAAACCTTCTGAAAAAATTACTGGTGCACTTAATCGAACACAATTAATGCGTTTGAGTCGGGCATTAAAAGCAAAACAGCCGCAATACGCTGATAGACACGAAAAAGTAATTTTGCAACACGACAATGCGCGACCTCACGTGGCGAAAGTAGTCAAGACGTACCTCGAAACACTGAAATGGGAAATTCTACCTCACCCGCCATACACTCCAGATGTTGCTCCATCTGATTACCTTTTATTTAGGTCGATGGCACACGGCCTGGCGGGCCAGTGCTTCGATTCTTTTGAAAAAGTGAAAGAATGGATTGATTCTTGGATCTTATCAAAGGATAAAGAATTTTTCCGACGCGGGATTCGTTTGTTGCCTGAAAGATGGGCCAAAGTAATGGAAAGTGACGGACAATACTTTGAAACATAAATAAGGTACCATTTTTTTTTATATAATTTTTAAAATTAAAAAAAAACGGCGGGAGCAAAGTTGTGGACCTAATATGTAATAACAAATATACAACATAATGACTTCAATGTAGTTTTCAATATCGTATGTTATGCTGGATGAATTAATAAACTGACATTTAAATACATTATAGTGTAGATATATAAAGACTCGCTAGCCCGTATCGCATTCGCTAGGCGTCAAACAATATTTCTTGCTCGGGGACCTAAGTGCGGTGGGGTCGTCCGGGGCGTCATGGTAACGACAAAAGTGATCTCGTGACGTTGCAAGGTCCGATAATAAAAATGATCAATGTTTTGGACTCGAAAGGAATGTGATTGATTGAGTACACATAATTTTAAAACGCAGTAGGTATCTTACGCAACCTCGTTATATGATTTAAGAGAACTGAATAATTTATATAGATAATAATAAAAATAAAAAAAAAAACAATTAAACACAACGACATCTACTTTCCAAAACCAAAACATTTTATTTGTTGAAATAACTAAGATAGAGTATTCTACTATTACTACTGTTTACACGAACATTACAACCCATTTTACATACAGAGATGATCTGTTACACTGCACCTCATTTTATAATAAAAGTAATCATTTGTAAATTTTACTAGTTTTTGCTATATATACATGTATAAGAATAGGTCCACAATTCAACAAAAAATGCACATTTTCGTTGGAAAATAATTAAATTCATTGAAAAAATGACCTTAGTTAATATTATGTTTTGTTACAGGTAACCCTCGCAACAAATGTGCACTCCAACCCGGTCACAGCCTGATGGACTGGATCAGGCTCGGCAACTCAGGGAAAGACCTGAACGGCTTCGGAGGCCGCATCAGGCCGGTCACGCCTGCGGAACTGGCTGCGCATAATACACAAGGTCAATATATATGTACTTGTTTACAAAACGTGCTCCCACCATTTTACTGGTTTTAAAAGTCTGTAAGGTGTACTTATTAGCTCAAGGAGAGAAAAAGTAGTAAAATATATTTTTTATAAGTAGTAAGTTTTAAACCGGTATCCTTTGTTTGATCTTAATATTTAAGAACCAAAATATCTAATACAATAATATAATGATTCTTAAAAATCTTTATGTCGTCATACTTTTATACAATTTTTAGGATTCATTTAGAATCCAAAATAAATAGAAGCTGTTAACGTAATGCGCGAACTGGAAATGTTCTGTAGCTTTTAGAGGGATACTCGTAACGTCGGCAATGACGCCATAATAACTTGGTTAGGGGTTGTTTTGAAGACACTCGGCCAGAAATAAATAAACAGGAAGTATCTCTTGTAATGATATGCGAAAAATAACTATATGTTATTTTTTTATGATATGATACCATATTAAGTAATAATTTTTTTCATTTATTTAACATTTACAATCTCTTAAAAAAATTTAAAGAAAATGACCTCAAGTCGATTTAATAATGGATGCTTTTATACAGTTTCTTTATGAAGTAACGTTTAATGCAACTACTCATTTGCTTTGCAAAGTACAAACAGATCCCCAAGCGACATTCATAAATTTAAATTTCTCAAGGAAATGCAAATATATTTTATCTAAACATTTTGAAAGTTTCAGAGGACGCTTGGCTCGCAATACGAGGGAGAGTTTATAATATTACCTATTATCTACCCTATCACCCTGGAGGTTTGTCGTTATACAGTTTTGGTACAATTTCTCATCAAATTCATTTTCTATTAATTTATTTGTCCGCTCAGGTCCCGAAGAGCTAATGCGCGGTGCCGGTATTGACGCAACAGAACTCTTTGATAAAGTACATCCTTGGGTCAATTATGACTCACTTTTAGCAAAATGCCTCGTGGGGCCCCTTCGTGTCGAAAGACCCGACCCGGAAGAACTATTCGATATAACAAATCCTTCTCCAAAATCCGACCGCCTCAGAGAACCGTCTAAAGCCCAAGAGCTTGTGAGAAAATCAATGGAAAACTTAGCAAATTGCATTACACCTGTGCGAAAGAAAATTGGGACTAAAAGCGAAGAAAACGTCAAAGGAAGTCCACCGAGTAAAATAATGCAAAGCTTAATACAGTCCAGCGACTTGCCCGTGTCGATAAGCCGCAGAGCAGCTTCCGGTCCAATCAAATGTGCAGACGAGTCAAACAAGACAAAAGACTCGCCGCCTCCTTTGCGTTTTGATTGGATACAAACGTCAACAAAGCTAACGATCTCAATTTATACCGGGGTTTTGGCAAACCCCGGCGGCTGTGCGAGGATCACCGGCGGTAGATTACATATGAACGTGGCTACGAACGGATGGCTCAGAACAGTGGAGTTAATACCTGAAGAAGCAATCACCGATCCTATACAGTTAAGAGTGTTTTCTGAGAGCGGGAAAATTGAGGTTAGATACCATTTTATTGTAACGAGTGTAATAATTAATTGAAAATACCAAAGATTGTGTTTATTATTTGGTACTATTCACAATTTAATTAATACTCAATGCAAAACTAGAATACATTTAACGCCCGTAATTTATAATCGACCTGCAACCAGATATTCACGTTACTTCAGGCAACCTCAATTGTGATTTTAATATTTAGGGTCAAAAATGTTATCAGGATCGATACCTAATATTGTCCGTAAAACTCAGGTGACGGCTTCGAAAGCGGAATATAAAGTTTGGAAGAATGTCGGTGTGACGTCATTCGGGGCGGCGTCTCGGCTCACGGCACCGCGCACCCTGGAGTGTCGAGTGATGTACTCAGAGCGGGTGTCCCATGACACCACGTTGCTCGCGCTGTCACCGACCTCCGGGCCCGTCGTCGTACCGCTGGGACACCACGTCAGAGTGCACCTCAACGTCAATGGTGAGTCAAATAACTTGAGTGTACCAAATCACGTTTTAATCAGTGTACTTAAATCCAATTAAACTTTGATGATAATGAAATAATCCAATAGTCTTGATTCAGTTCAATGTGACCCAGAGCTGTCATATTGATGTTTCATTTTATTCTGCAGAACATATAATCTATCAAACAGTAAATGAGGACTGATTGCCCCAAGACTGAAGGGTGCTACGTAATGGATACGTGATATGTTACTTTTGTGTAATATTTATATTGTTTTTTAATTTTTGGGTCTTTTGAAAAATTTATAAAATATTTATTAAAATAAAAGAATTTTAACTTCTCCTAGTCTATTATTGAACACGATGTCATTATTACGTAAATTTACGTGAAATTAATCCAATTTAATGTTGACTAAATGCTAACAAGTGTTATAACATTCAGATAAGGAGTGTGTTCGTTCTTACACCCCCTTGGGGGAGGGGTGGGACGGCTTTGGAGGGGAGGTCAGTGCTCTCAAATTGGCGGTAAAGCGGTACGAAGCGGGGGACGTGTCTCCCCACCTCACGACCTTGGCGATCGGGGATCTCGTGACGCTCTCTGGACCATATGGGAACTTTCACTTGCAAAAGGTTAGTAGTACGAGTATGTAAAGTACGATTGTGTCTGACACTTAAAACACCTACCATTCGACAAGTTGTTAACAGACAGCCTTTTTAATGCACTCGTTAGAAGTAAATAAATAATAAAAAACAACATGCTTCAAATTACAATTATTTATTTATTTTTATTATTTTAACACAATATTAAGAATACTAAAGTAATAGTTAATGTACATTATATCTCAATATAAAACGATCATAATTATATTATACCTCTACAATATTATAATGCAAGTGATAAAAATATTCATGTATGGACTGACGTCACACACCACTCTAAAATAGGTTATCAGAGTTAGTTCAGTACCGACTGGAGGCGGAGCAGTGACTCCTTCCACGGCTGCAAGTGTCGAGTTGTGACCGCGCTAGTTCTTTTATAATGGATCGTAAACAAACTACCCCACCCCACACCACTCCACTCGACTCCACTCCACTCCGCTCCACCTCACTCCACTCCACCCCGCTTCACCTCACCTCTGACACCCTATTTAATAATGAAAAGTTATTATTATTTCTTAAACAAGTCCATATTATTTTTTCAAACAATTTTGACACAATACTTCTAAAACGTCCCACACTCATGTGTATATTGCTGTAAAATAATTCTACTCAAATTTGTAAGAAAGTTATGATAAAAAGAAAACTATATGATGTTATTACAATCCCAAGTAAGTCAGATTGACATTATGCCATATTCATTATTCAAAGTGAATCAATAACTCTGATATCATGGATCCGGACCGAAGTTAACCGGCGCTTTATTAAACAGAATTAATTAGTATTCAAAATAAAAATGTAAAAAATAAAATGACAATGGCCTGGATTTATTTCTTATCGTCTTGAATTTTTATTTAATAGAAACTCATAAATAAAAGTTGATGTCAGAGAATAAAATAAATTTTTTAAAGTTACAATTTTAAAATGTTTATAATTAACATTAAAGCGTTGATAAACGTAAAATAAAAAAAAAAAGTCAACGCGAATATCGACACGACGGCTCACTCCTCAGAGCCACGGGCAGGAATCCCCAGAGGTTGCGGGTTCGAGTCCCTCTCGTGTTGCAGAATGTGATATTTATGAATCGTTTGGTATTTATTTAAATGTTTATATTGCAGCTGAAGCAAGTAAAAATAATGTATTTGTTAGCCGCGGGCACGGGAGTAACGCCGATGTTGGGGATATTACGATTCACGCTGGCCAGGTCTAACCCGCGGAGGTGAGCGCTACACTGGGATAAGATACACTAGACTTCGAAGTACGGTTAAAAAGTTGGAGAATCTCGTTTGTTAAAGAGCCCGGTGCTGTTGATTTCGATATATACGATGAGACATATGGTACATCAGTAAAAGTGTAATTAGGTTCTTTTAAATCAGCTCCCAAATGCTATTAACGTAATTACCTTAAATGGGCCACTCATGCAAATTGAACCGTAACAATATATGTAATAGTTCGTAATAGAACGTTGGCCTACAAACTATTTACGTTGCAGCGAACGCGTCAGCTTGATCTTCTTTAATAAAACAGAAGAAGATATTCTCTTTAAAGAAAAGTTCGATGAAATAGCGAAACAGGACAAAAGGTAAAAAATTATTATTTTAATATAATATTATTTAGGAATTTATATTAAGAACGTATTTCATTTAATTTCTAAAATTAGGTAATAACTTAAAAAATTATGAACACGAAATTGTTAAAAAACGAACGCAGGGGAGCTCGAGAGAATGCACATTGAGGTACCCCTTGTATGTAATTTAATTCAAATATTGTTTTCATAAAAAACTAAGAAGTATTTCATGACCAATCGAGGTCTAATGTTGATTTTGAACTTTATTATTATTCATTTTTGAATACAGTCGAGTGACGCGTGTACGAGTGAGTCCGATGTTTGTTCCAGATTAAAAGTCGTTCACGTGCTATCCAACGCCAGCTCGTCTTGGACGGGACTTAAGGGTCGAATTAGTTGTGAAATCCTCTCACAAGTAATAGATAAGGACATTTGTTCACAAGAGAAGCAACATTTCGTCTGTCTGTGCGGTCCCACTGAGTTCACTCGCGCCGGACTGGACTTGTTACTGAAGTTGGGCGTGAGAGGGGACGACACTCACGCCTTCATAGGATGAAGAAAACACTCTTTAAAATCTTTTATTATTGATTTTGTTTGTGTAATTATGAATAATTTATAAATAAATATATTGTCAATTTCGATACGGATACACGATGGCGTTATCGGTAAATGTAATAGAGTAGTCGGAACCTCAAATCTTTATTGTGAGTCCTAGACCCCGTCGGCGGGCGGGACGGACGGGGTGGGGGGACATACCACGTCGCAGGAGGGCGGACTGAAGGTAACAGCTAATTTGTGATCTTTTTAATATTATATGCTATATATTCTTCGTCATATATAAAGGTAACAAAATAATTTCGTCATAATATGGATAAGCATTACTATTGAATATTTTTTTTTATAATGAAAGTCATAGAATTACTACTAAAAGCATCTAATAGATGTTCTTATTAAATAAAATTCACAGTACAATTTAGCCTAATTAATTAGTTTACACTCATGAAGTACTTACACTGATTGTGTATTCGGTTTGCGTCGTGGGTGTGTGTAATAGTGTGATGTCTTGCACATAGGAACCCATACGTAACCCCATAGCTCGTCTAACGCGAGGGAACAATCGGAGCTAACTGTACAAAGCACTCAAACCTCGTCCCGGGAGTGAGAAACTAGAATTAGTGCACTTGTTATAAATAAAATAATATTTTTATGATAAATATATTTAATTTTGCCACAAGTTTATAAATGTAAGATTCGCCACAACTTCGTAAAAACTAAATTATATTTTACTATTAATGTGACAAATTGACTTTAATCGGAAGCGAATTGTCCGAGAATATACACACATTTAGATAAAAGTGGGATATTCTTTAGTCGAGTAATTAGTGGAGTGCCTGGAGCATTAAAAACCGTAAAACCTCGGATTAGAGTTATAGTGAATGAATTAATACGATCGATGTGGGATATTGTTTCTTAAACTATAAATTGCAATGTTTACCCAAAATTTTTTTGTGCACTCCATTTTTTCATTGTTTAAACAAATTATTATAAAAAATTAATGTTTGACCATATATTTTTACTTTAAATAGCTTTTTTTTTATTTATATGTTAAATCTTACCTGAGTAGACATATAGGAACATTTTTCAAACATACCTGTGTATATATATAGCAGTAGGGATCTCGAACCGGAAGAAAAACGTGGAAGGGAGAGCGGAGCGACAGCTGCTGTGCACAATGGAATTTCTCGGCCAGTTTAATTATAAATGTAACGTACTCTATTATGTACATTTAAAAAAAAGGTAATTAATTACGATCAATGAAAAGAAAAAAAATATTAGTACAAAATCTGTTTATTTAAATATATTACATTGTTGTCTACATCAAATATTTTCTTCTACTTCATCTATCTGTATAATAAGTGAAGTATTGGAACAACTATTTCCGCTGCACTGTAAACATGCTACATTACGGAGCAGGTAATTGATTTATTGTTATTGGGATGTACATGTTATTGGAATACTTCCATCCCCAATTTTCAATAACTACGTAATTTCCTAGCCATATCTGAATTTGTAGTTACACTCTTTTAAGGTGCTCAAATACTGCATCAGTTGTTGGAGGCAGTGATGACAAAAGAACACTCGTATTTTTGGCTGTAGTTTTTATGAAAAAATTTAACCTTAATGTATTTAAATCATGAGTTTTAGACGGCACGCCATATAAACAAAATACATACCTGCTTGCAATATATGATTGGGGTCTTCATTAATATTTTCAAATACTTTTACTGAGTCGTGTAAATCAATCGTTTCTCAAAATTTTTGGCAAACTTAATTTTTCCTTTATTGAAAAACGCAGAAGTTGTGTCACAACCCGTAAAGGCATATAAAAAAAGAATATGTTCTTTACAATCTGGTAATGATTTTTCTAAACATTTCGATGAAAATATCTTCTGTTGAACTTTGCCTCGGGATGGTTTTAGAAAATATATTTCACCATCTTTATCTACCAATGCCGTTAATATCACTAAGACATCGATATCTTCTGAAACTATAACAACATCTTTTGATTTAAAATTCATTGTCGTCTCAACTATTAATTTGTCGGCATCGCTTTCCGCTCGGCATATAAAAATGTTGTTGTCAGCTAATTTAACTCTCAACATTTCTATCAAGCGAATTTTATTTTTACTATTTGTCAAAAATTTATCTTGAGCAATTTTTAGAGGCATGTGTTCATAAAATTGAATATCTGCCCATTTATTTTTTAATGTGCGACGATTCCGTTCGGCTGATTTAATACTATCTTTTTTATACCCATCAAATACCACGTATGTGTTACTATTATAATTATTTTTTAAATATCTTACATAATGGTCATATATCATGCAAACGTTTAATTTAATTGCCATTTACAACGATGTAGTAACATGCCTCCGTCAATAACATAAAAGAGATTTTCTACACTTTTTAAATTAATAGAAATTTCCGGAAATAATTCGTAAAATGTTGATTTTTTTGTTTTTCGCAGTTCACTATCTTCAAATACAGCAAGTGGATATGGTGCCAATTCGTAATTCGTATAATTTTTAAGTTCTTCGTCGGTTTTTTTTAAAACACAAATACGTTGAAACAGCAGTAATGGGTCAACAGTAATAATCTCGTCATGAATTTTTATTTTGCTATTTTTCGCCATATAGATATATATATATACACAGGTATCTTTGAAAAATGTTCCTATATGTCTACTCACGTAAGATTTAACATATAAATTTAAAAAAATACTATTTAAAGTGAAAATATATGGTCAAACATTAATTTTTTATAATAATTTGTTTAAACAATGAAAAAATGGAGTGCACAAAAAAATTTTGGGTAAACATTGCAATTTATAGTTTAAGAAACAATATCCCACATCGATCGTATTAATTCATTCACTATAACTCTAATCCGAGGTGAAAACCCCCAGGCGCTCCACTAAATGTTGAGATAATTATCTATATTGAAGGTCACGTGGTCCGGAGGTCACGGTCACGTGTCTTAAAAGGGAACTCAGCCTTACAACTGTTCCGTGACGTCCATCCGCATTTATATATTTTGGGAGAGATAATTAAACTTTACAGATATTTTTTGTGGCAAGGGTGTGGCGTCGACGGACGGAGTATGTACATCTTAAGTGTATTTCTAAATGACGCTGTTGATTTATTGTTTGCAATATATTATATTACATCTGAACGACTGTAGGGAATACTTATTTGTATTTGATAAATAAGTAAATTAGAATGATATTATGTCAAGTGTTTGACATTTATTTAGATCTTTTTGTCGATTGCAGAGGTCAGTGCTATATATTATTATATTCAACTGTACCTTACCTCACTCGCGTGTGTAAATAAGTAAAGTGCCTACATTCCAGGTGAGATCTTTAAGTTCTGTACTGAGTTGTAAATAAATAAAATTAATAAACTAACTTTGTTTTATTTCATTTATTTTTTGTACAATTTAAAAGCTTTATCTTTAATGTTTCAAATACTTTTTTTAAATAGGAATATGTATTGAATATATTATATTAGCAATTAATTAACATATCTTTATAATGTGAATCCAGTCGCAATACGGAGTTCGATCACAGGTTGTTCTCTCGGCATCTCGACTACACTTCCGACTGATAATAACTACGGCGACTGAAGGAATTTCGATTACTGTTTCACAATTTATAACTTACTTATAAAAGTATTTAGTTCAGTACGTAATACAAAACTCACAACACACGTTTTACTTGTGTTGTGTTTGTGTGTTTGTCCGTTCAGTTTGTTCGTAGTGTTTCCGGTGAAGAGGTTAATGTTTGTAACGATTGCTTTTGTTGCTTGCTACATTGTACACTTTAGTTCTGAAGTATGTTAGGTAAATTAAATCCAAAGAGCAAATAATAATGTTCTGTAACTGCACCGGGAGATATATTCTTTTGTAGTTTAAAATAAAGATAAATTTACGAAACAAATTATTTTATATATTATCAAACACCAAGCCCACTAAAATATATGGGTACATTACTACTCCATTTCACATTTCATTTGCTTGGTTATATTCCATTCGACTCTTCTCATATAATTTGTTTATAAAAATATCAACGTTTCTGTAAGAGGTTTATTACAACACTGTTTTCCTTTCAAACTCTGTTTTGGGATTACACCTTTGGAGCAGGTGTGCCAATTACCTGATTTGACACGTCGGTACGGCCTTTAGGAAATCATCCTAGACATTAAATTGATTCTAATCTTGCCCTGTGTGGTTCGTTTACACGATGTTATATTTCATAACATCATGTAGCGGGTCACGTTTAATAACTAACTAACTGGAGGTTTTACTTAAGATAAAACGACCTTGGTTTTATTTATTATTGAAAAGTTTTTTAATAATCAAGCCGGACTTTGTTTTACTTAAACTATTTATTAGAAGTAGAATATCATGTTACTTGTAGTTAACGTAACTCAATATAACAGTTATTCTTAATAGACTTTGGATTTTTTGTTACGTATATTAAAAAACTAAAACATATACTGTCTTGTCTATTTACATGTTATAATATAAGTTTCTTAGAATTTGATTATTTAGAAATTAGTGTGTATTTGATTAGTCTTCTCTGGGTAAAATAACCGATACCTTTTAAACCCGGCTTCGTTTTTCATGTTTCATTTAGACACTCGTTAACGGCATTTCTGGATAAATCTAGTGAAATGAATATCTAAATCTAAAAGTATCTTAAATCGGAGTAAAACAAAATGTATTTTTGTTAACTTAGCGTAGCCATAAATACGGTTATAATTACAAATGAACAAAATATTAGTTTTGAATTTGGAATTGGTCACTTTTATACGATTATTGATTGAGCATTCTTTTGACGCCAATATGTTGATATATTAAAATGGATTGCATTACATAAAGTAGGTGTGGAGTGAAATGTAATTGTGTACCGGGCTATTGATACGTACAGTGAAACCTCTGTTTGTGACAGAAAAAGATAACTCCGTTCATTTGTATGAAAGAGGTGATCAAAGCAGTCAAGGAAAGAATTCGTAGAAATCCTGTCCGAAAGCAAAAGATTTTATCTCGGGAGATGAAGTTAGAACCTAGAACCATATCACGTATTTTAGAAGGTTACCTAGAACTTACAAATGCACTGGTCATTTCTTAACTGGCAATATAAATAATAGTGTGGTAAAATCAAAACAACTACTTAAGCGGCACTCAAGAATTTTTTTTACGGATAAGTTTTTTACAATTTAGCAGTATTTTAAGAAACAAAATGTCCGTCAACAGAATACAACGTGGGCATTGTCCGACTTCAGTGATGGTTTGGTGAGGAAGCTATGAAGGAGTGACTGAGCCTTATTTTTGTGAAAAAGTTATCAAAATATTAACACAAGCTTATCAAGATACAATAGCTTAACAACAACATGTTAAATAACCAAGAATGTACCGTTTAGTCAGACTTGGTGCCGGGTCATAATACTCTATCCACCCAATCTTTGTTAGAACGTTCCGGAGTTTATTAGGAGTTTTAGAAAGTAAGGCTTGCTATAAACGACATGATAATTTGGATCCCGTAAAAACAACCGTACGATTAGGAGTGAAAATTTTTCGAACAGAAAGAGAGCGTGATGCTATTGATGTCTCTCCTCGACGTTCACAAAACTGCGTTGCAGCCAACGTTGTAGCCAAGGGAGGCCACTTCGAAAAATCTTTATATATTTTTAATGGTTTTATGTTAATTAATGTATTAAAGTAACACACAGAAAAGGGAAAAATGTTACATACAATAAAAAAATATTGTTTTTCTTTTAACAATATTTATAGCAAGAATAAATCTAAGACAAGATAAATACATTTTCTAATAACAAAACTATATTATTTGAGATACGTACTGTTATACCCAATTGCTGCCTGTTATTCTGTAACTTTCCACTGTTTTTGTCCTGTCAGCTTTTCCTTTGTTTCTCACTCCCATACCTCGCTTCCAAGCTTAGTTCTAATCCTACTTCCATCCACGCCGGTTCATTTTTATTTTCCATAAAATTCAATTAGTTTTTTTTTAAACCCAAATCCAGAATCCCGTATAATAGTACGTACGTGTTTTCTTGCACGTTTTGGGTTGGCTGGTAGAAAATGCTTTAGCGTTAAGCTCACCCATTGTACCTTGTCGTGCAATAAAGAATTTAAATAAATAAATATTTATTCCATGATATCCTTAATTTTTTTATGTTTATTTGATTTGAAGCAGACAAAACTATTCAAGAACTACTTATTAATTCGTCCGAAACTTATATGAACGAACACTAAATAACATATACGTTTACTGGTTTCATATATATTAAAGCTCAGAAAAATTATTTATTTCTTTTATGTCATAAAAGGTCTTACTTTAGCCAATTTTCTCAACTCGAATTCAAATTCGTCTATTACTTAAGAGATTCTTTAAAGCTGTGAAGATTCTTTGATAAGTCTAAGAGTCTTTTTTAAGAATGTATAAACAAGTGGTTTATAAGATAAAAAAAATGTTTACAAAATAATTTAATGAAACGGCAAAAAGTTTAATTTATAACGTTTATGAATAATTAAAGAATGTGATAAATTTACATCACTGTGTCGTAGTGTGTAATTAACTTAACAGCTCGTAAGAACAACATACACATGTTTTATTTATTATATAACGAATATTAAATAAGGAGAAAATGTTATGATGTCAACAGCTTTATTAATTCAATACAAAGCACAAAGAATCGAAAAATAACTGTAATAATATATTTTTTTTACGAGAGGGGAGGACAAACGAGCGTGAGGGTCATCGATGATAAGCTTTCTCTCTCTTCGAGATGATCCGGACCAGAGAAGAGAACAGTACTCCATGTGTGAACGGACCTGCCATACAACGCAAGTCTTTGGCCAAACTTGTAATTCTGCCTTCCTCTATAGATATTACGTTTTATTTAAATATCATTCTAATTTGAAACCATATTTATGTTAAAAACTCTTGAAAACGGTATAGTGAAGTTACTTTATATTTTTTATCGCTTTTAATGGTCAGAATTTAAATATTTTCATTTGATAATTTTCTTGGTCGAAGTTAAGTTAGGAATGTAAATGAATAAATATTTTTATTTACTTTCTTGTAAATTGTGTGCCGCGACTTCTTAATTACTTCATTTCCAGACGGAGAAAGTTTCAAGGCTGGCAATTTAGGGCATCTTTCGATTTATTGGTAAGATTGATTTTAATATTCAACATTTATAATAACAAACTTACACATAACATTTATAATGACAAATATTAAAAAAAACCTAGAATCCGATTTCAACGAGTGGAGACTTGCTTCTTTGCCGTATATTTTTTTTAATATATTTTTTGCACACTCCATACCTTCTTAAGTCCTTCTCTTCCCGCGTGCGTCTGTGCTAGTCTCCAAAACCACTCAACCCATTTCAATGAAATTTTGTTGCTATGTATATTACACGGGTCAACTTAAAATATGTTTTTTTTATTACAAATATTAGTTTTATACAAATTTAAGGGGTTTAATTTACTTTTAAGTTCTATAAATTTCCAATAGTACAATTTTAATTACAGTATAAATTTCACTAGTTTATGGCAGTTTAGTACGAGTATATGGCAGTATACAGCATAGTAAATTGTCATAAACTGCTACTAAGAATTAATTGACAGCACCGCTTGCTTCATTTAGTTGCGTCTATAAATTAATTTGTTTAGTCGATTGAACGCTTAAGTGCTTCACTAAGTGAGGTTTATGTTAAAAGGGAAAACGGTAGCTGGTATTATATTTATTGTCTTTTTAAATATATATAAATTTGGTAACAAACTGAAATATTTCTTTGTATAGTACAGTACAGTGTTTTATGGTGGTAGAGCCTATCTGTAGCTCGTATTGGGCTGGCTCGACCGGGGAAGGGCCACCACGTTTCGTCGGTGAGTGAGAAAAACCGGATGCCCAACATCCGGTTTCTGACATAACTTTTCCAATCATTAATTATAACTTGTACTAAAGATAAATAATCTAACAATTCCTTTTTTCGAGAGTGGTTAAATTGTAAGTAGATAAAAGAATTTTGCAACAAAGATCAGTGCAATCATTTTATTATACTAGGATCTGTTTCTTAAACACAAATACAGTAAATTGAACGGATAATAAGGTTAGAAAGACCTTCGCGGGCATTTTCTATTAGGGTAAGTGTCAACGCTCGATCCCCGACATTTAATTCTAAGAAGTATAAAAACCTAGGACTGTTCACTTGCATTGACTCCAATATTTGGGAAGTCGATACTTGTAATTGACAAAACTTGAAGTCTCTAACTTTATATAATAATTAACCTGTAATGGATGGTTTTGTTGAGAACTACAAGATGCTTACAATTTATCATGTTTACGATTTGCTAAGTTCAGTAATCAAAATTTTTGAGGATTCTTGACAAATTACGTAAATGTTTTCATTTGCTGCCATTGTCATGCACTGTAATATTACTACACCTAACGACCTCTCTCGGAGGTAAGGTGTGATGAATTTTAAGAAAATCTTTTAATATTTATATTGAAAGAGCTTATTCAGTCTCTCCGGTCCAATAAGTTCACTAAATACTAATAACACTAAATTCGTTGTCACCTCTTTTCAATTCCTCAAGGAATTAGATAATAAATTAATTTTACTTAAGTGTAGGTATATGTTAATATACTCTACAAGAGTGGGAGACAGAGATTCTACAAAATACTATTTTTGACTACTTTAATGAGCAGTATCCACCTTCGAATCGTTATGCTCACAAGTATAAAGAAAAGGGTTTTAAATTGAAAATGAGAAGGAAAAAAAGAGACCTCATAAAGGAACTTCGTAGGGCCAAAGCCATGGGCGACAACCAACTTAGTCACCAACTGTCTAGGGCGTTAAGGTCAATTCTTAAATTAATACAAGGCATATCACAATAAATAAGAAAAAACCGTGATAGCTTTGACCGGACAAAACACGAAGTAGACTTTGATAAAAATCCTTTTAAGTACTAAAAACATTTTCAAAGACGAAAAAATGTAAGCTTCACTGGACCAATGAGCAAATTTTTGATCACTATAAAAGCACATATGAAGTGCCTAAAAATCAAGGGTTGTATGGGGATCCCAAAGAACGAAAACCTGAAAGTCCTTCCATAAATTTCAATGCCAACCCACCAATTTTGGAGGAAATCAATAAAACAATTAAAAAGAAACTATCTAAGTCAGCACAAGGTCCGGATGGTATCCCTTTTATAGTTTATAAAAAATGTCCGTCGATCCATAAACATCTATTGAATATATTCCGTAAAATCTGGTCAAAAGGACAAACACCGGTAACATTCGGAAATGCTCTTTTTGTCATCATTCCTAAATGCGACAATGTCTCGGATCCTAGGGACACTAGACCGATAGCTCTAACAAATACCATATCAAATAACTTTTTTTCTTTTTTACTAACAAAAATGACGCAATTCATGATTAATAATAAATATTTCGGGTCTAATCGCCAGAAAGGGTTTTTGCCCGGCATTTCTGGATGCCTGGAACATAACACATTAATATCGGAAAGCCTTAAAGATGCCAGAATTAGTGAAAGACAAAAAACGGTATCTTGGATAGACTTAGAGAACGCTTTCGGGTCGGTACGACATGAACTGATGATGTTCGCGCTAAGGTGCTTTAACTTTCCAACGTTAGTTAGTGCATCATATTATTCAAAATTAAAATTTTCCATAATCACAAATGAAAATCAATCCAAACCATTAAATTACAACATAGGTTTATTTCAAGGTTGTTGTATTTCTCCAATTATATTTAACATAATCATCAATATTTTAATACATAAATTAATTAAAAACGGAAAGAAATGGAGTTATCGGTTTAAGTTTAACAATAAATACACAGAATCCATACTAGCATTTGCAGACGATCTCGCGATACTGACACGTAATCCAAAACAATGTCAGCTACTTTTAAATGTTGTGACAAACCGATTCCTTGGAAAAACAAGGCCAAGTACCTAGGAGTGACGCTGGACAAACAGCTAATATTCACTTCACGTATCGAGGACGTTCGCAACAGAGCGGCCTTTATCCTAGGGCGACTTTATCCCCTCTTAGGCAAGCGGAGTAAAATATCCCTTAGAAATAAGGTCACACTTTACAAAGCCTGCATACGCTCCGTCATGTCCTATGCAAGCGTTGCCTTCGCTCACGCGAACCTGAAGCCCCTTCAGGTGCTTCAGAACAGATTCATGCGGCTCGCCACTGGGGCACCGTGGTTTATGCGTAATATCGACTTGCACAGAGACTTAGACCTACCGACGATTGCACAGTATTTCAAGGGGCTCTCCAAAAGCTACTTTGACAATGCTGTGGGACACCCAAACCCGCTGGTCGTTAAGGCCACAGGATACATGGCCCGTAAGACTCCTAAAGTCAGAAAGAGAAGACCCAAGTCGGTACTTTTCGATCCGGACGACGCGATTACGTTAGGGAACGCTACGTAAAAGCGGCAAAGCGAACATAAATACTACACATACACACACACACAGCGTCTTCAGTCTTCAGCGTAGACAATCAACCAATAAGTAACATCAAAAAGGCTTGGATATAAGATAATTATTTAACATCACGTCTTAATTGACCTTTCCTCGTTTATGATATTAATAAGACCCTTTTGTTGAAGTTAGATGCAAGCGTCATAAGGACATTGAAGTCATGGCTCGGGTTAGCGCATCCAGCGGACTCTTCTACCTTATTTAGAGATCGACACAATTTTAGGTTAAAAATAAAAAAACCATCGGAACTCTATAAACACCTAAGATTGACCAAAATACATATCATCTCAAAATCTAATGATGATACTATAACATCTCTCCCAAAAGATAAAATTGCCGCAGAGCTGGAGTCACGACTTCAATTCCATAAACAATTTATGATAGGTGCTCAAACAAATAAAGCAGGGCTAGGATGAAGTAGGAAAGAACAAGACATAGAAATAATAAAATCCTTTATTCGGCAAGATGAAAATGATAATTACCGGTTGCACGCGATGAGTCTAGAATTACAAAATGAATGGGTGACCATAGGAGATTTTTGTATTCCACTAGCTTTACGATGGCGCACCCTGCTTCATGATCCCCAGCATTATTAAAATTTTATCTTAATGCATTCCAAATGACTCTCCCAGATTAAAGTAACTTAGTAAGATGGGGCAAAGCCACCGAAAAATCTTGCAACATCTGTGGGGAGGCAGTAGGAACCGCAAAACACTTGCTAGTAGAGTGTAGGGAGGGTACTTCTAAATAGAGGTAAATACTCGCGTCATCACGATAAAGTATTAGAAATCATATGAGAAGCGGTTAGTCTTTCTGTAGCAAGAGTGTGGAAGGGTATAACAACCATCAAAATATCAGTAGAGTTCGTAAAAGCAGATTCGTCCAAAAACTTTAAACTAAAACCTTATTCCATTTTGGACGCGTCTCCTGATTAGACTCTCATGATGGACACGTATGAAAGGCAATACAAAATCCCCGGGGATGTTTGTGTTTCGTCATCTAGGTCGGACTTATTCCTGTACTCAAAACAACTAAGGCGCGTTATGCTTCTGGAGCTTACTGTACCCTGGGAAACAAACATACCCAGATCATACATTTAAGCTTAACAAGTATTAGGAACTATGTAACGAACTGATCAGGAATAAATTTATAGTTAACTTGTACGCTGTAGAAGTAGGAGCGAGAGGAATAACAGCAAAATCTTTCTACATCTTATTTAAGGATCTCGGCCTTTCTAGAACAATAATAAAATAGAACAATAATTTAGTAAAGTAACATATATAAGATACTAATACTTTGATTAAATACAAAATATTTAATTTACTAAATATATATTTCATAAGATACCTTACATCTAACCTTTTCCTATAAATAATAATAACGACATGTTTAACAAGTAAAAGTGTTGTCAATAATTGTAAAACGGTCATGTCATAATTTCGCTTATAGTCTTTTGAGCCTATAAGTGTAATTATCATGATTATACCAAAGGTTAGCTTATTGAAGTTTCAACATGCCTCGCTTTACGTACACATTTACTGTTTTGTCTGATAAATCTTTATCGTGGTAGATGGCACGTGGACGACGACAAAGACTTATCAGACAAAATAGTAAATACTTAAACCACCATATCTGTCCACAAATTCTAGACAAGAGATCATTTCCCAAGAAGAAATAAAAAGGTTCATAAAAATAAAGTTTTCATTGCAAGGAGATACACAGTATTCGAGAAAGTGGTTAAGGAAATACAGATATTTCCTTAACCACTTTCTAAAACAGGTAGAACATGTTCTATTTTGAATAAAAATGCTTTGAATAATGTTTCAGACGCATGACCCGTGGTACGTTGATGGAGAGTTCTTTGAAAAAAATGTTATCTATAGGATTTTTTTTAAATATAGTCGTCTAAATGATCTATGAATTCATTTTATTTTCTTATTTTTCCTCTCTGGATGGTCATGGAATACAATTTCTTTTGACGTACAGTTTTATACATACTTTTAATTATTTGCGTAAAAGTCGTGAAAATATAGTTCCTAAAACCTATAACAAAAATAAAATACTGAAACTCAAAACTCTGAGCTCAGTATAAAGAGAAGACAGTTACGAAATCTCAAATCCATCTTATTATATTTTCGATCTGGTCCATAACGCTTACACAAGTTATATGAATAACTTTAAATAGATTTTTCAACACTTACAGAATACTTAACTATGGAGTCAATTTTATTCGTTTCGTTTTCTTCTTTCGTTTAAATAAATTAATGTGTTGTTTAGTTTTAAGACAAACTCTTATTTCATTAAATATTGGCCTGTTTATTTGTTTGTTTTTCTATTCTAAATATGTAATAAAAATGGAGAAGTATATTAAAGTATTTATAAATATTTAAATTAACTGAACCTAATACAATTAACACCGACCTTTTATTTACATGTCTCTGAAAAAAAATATTTTGTGCCTCAATTTTCTTGTTTATGCAAAGCTGGGTTCATAATTTTCCTTTTATTTGAATGTTTTGTATATGAATACTAAGTGGTTCTAGTTTATTATAATATAAGTGTATAAAATGACTCTCTATTTATTTATTTATTTATGCATGCATACCTCTTTCGCCTCGGCCACAGACATCAACCTCTTCATACATGCCCTCCGGGGAGTCCTCATGCTTTTTACGTGACCTTCCTTCAGTATCTTAGATACTGTGTTTTCGAAGGTCACTCGAGGCCTTCCCCTGTCTCTCTAACCGCTCACTTTTCCTATATAAATCTTTTTTACCATTCTTTCATCACTCATTTGTTCGACGTGCCCAAACCACCTGAACATGTTCTTCTTCATCCTCACCGTGAAGTCTTCGCTAGTACCTGCTATGCTGTGGATCTCTTCATTGCGAATTCGATCAGCTAGACTGACTTCGCATGTTCTGCGAAGTGATCGCATCTCCACAGCATTCATCTTTTTTACATTCTTGATGATGATGATGATGATGCAATGAGCACTGCATCATCTGCGTATAGCAAGCAATTGACGTTAAGGTCACCTACTTTCACTCCCATATCACTGTCTTTCACGCCTTGGAGACAACTATCCAAATACAATTTGAACAACCAAGCTGACATAGTGCAACCTTGCTTAACACCCGATTGGATGTCAAACCAGGGCGACATGTCAGCTCCTATTCGCACACAGGCTGAGTGATCTCTGTAAAGAGACTTTACAGCCTGTAGCAAGGGTCCGCTCACATTGTATCGGGGCAGTATCTCCCATAATTTCTTTCTCACAACCCTGTCGCCTTTTCCAAATCCAAAAAAGCACAGAAAACCTTTTGGTTTAGGGCCAAAACCTTTTCCGTGATCATGTGGAGGGAAAAGATCTGATCTATACACCCTCTTCTAGGTCTAAAACCTCCTTGGGCCTCCCACAACAGCCTTTCAGATCTCTCTTGCATTCTTCTCGCTAATATTTTAATATAAACTTTACCACCCACTTTAGCTTGCATAGTCTATCTGTGAACCTTTGCCTTTATACAAAGGTACGATGACTGCACCTCGCCAATCGTCTGGGACCTCTCCTGATTTCCAGCATAAATTGCACAAAAACCAGAACAAGTCCAAGACGCGCGGCCCACCATGTTTGACCTTCGCGGCAGTAACTTCATCTGCTCCCGCAGCCTTACCACATTTCAGACTTCGAATCGCGCTCTCCACTTCTTTCAAACTGATTTCACCATCGGCTACATCCGGACTCAGCATTTTGATGCTACTCAAGGCCGAGGCGTCCTCACATTCATACGTCTCCTTGTAGAATTCCGCCCACCGCTGCAAAACGTGTGCTTGCTCCATTAAAATTTCACCGCTCTTCGAAAGCACCCCTTTCATCCTACAGGTTATCGAACAACCCCGGGAATTACTAACTTCTCGCCAGAAAAGCTTCGTGTTTTCCCGGAAGTTGTTTGTCAACCTTTCATCTCTTTCTCTCTCAGAATTTTCACGCTTCATCTTTATAAGTGCTTTAGTTTTGTGCTTTTGCAGCTTGTACTCTCTTTTTCTTACCTCTCTTATACTTTTATCCTTACCCGAGGCTTTATAATCCAGCCATGATTTCTTCTTTAACTCTACAGCGTCTTTCACTTCATTATCCCACCATTCATCGCACTTTTTACTAAAACCTCTTTTCCTTTTACCACATACCTCTGTCGCTACTTTCACCATACCATTCCTAAGGTTCTGCCAGCATACTTCAGCACTTTCATATCCAGAGTCACAGCTTTCAAGCTTCTTGGAAACCCTTTCTTGATATTCCTCTCTGATCGGTGGATCTTGAAGCTTCCAGCTTCGTATGCGGTAATTCGACTCCAAGCTTGGACACGTCGTGCGGTTGCGCCAACCTGCAAACAGACCTCTTATTCTAGCAACGTCTAGATAATGATCTGTTCCCAGATCAGCACCCCTAAACATTCGCGTGTCCATAACTTGGCTTCGAATTCGCTGATCCACCAGGAATAAATCAATCATACTCTTTCTTCCGCTCGCTCCCATTTGTACATGTGAATTTGTTTATGATCAAACATCGTGTTTGCTACAAACAAATTTCTCTCCTTACAAAATTCCAAAATAAGCTTTCCAGCCTCATTTACTCTCTTATCACCGTACCTGCCTAGCACTCTTTCGTAGCCACTTCGCGTGGTTCCAACCCATCCATTAACATCCCCACATACTATCAACTTTTCATTACTTCTGACACTACTTAGAACATCCCTGACACTCTCCCAAAACTCCTCGAGCTCGCTCATTTGAGCTGAGGATACTGGAGCATACACGGCTAACAAGAATACTCTTGTTATCCCCAGCTTAAAGCGAACCCAAAGAAGCCTCGGGTTGATCGCCTTGTATTCTACCATAGCATTAACCATTCAAGAAGACAACAATACGCCTACACCTTGGCAACCTCGCTCACCCTCTGAAACCCCAGTCCAGAAAGCGACCCGGTTGCCAGGCAAATCTGTCGTATCATTGCTCAATATTAAATATTACACACACATTTTTATTTAAACATACAATAATAAATACAAATTTTAAATACAAAAACAATATAAACTCATCTGCCACCGACAATTAGCAAACAATTATTGGTGAAATACTTAATATAATATACATTGCAATATAAATTTAAGTTCAAAATAACGAATATAAAAATTATTATAAAATTAAAAATCAACAACTATTGTACTTCACCATACAATAATAAATACAAATTTTAAATACAAGAACTATATAAATTCATCTGGCACCGACAACTGGCAAACAATTATTGGTGAAATATAATACTTAATATAATATACATTGCAATATAAATTTAAATTCAAAATAACGAATATAAAAATTATTATAAAATTTAAAAAAATAACAACTATTGTATTTCACCACAATGAATGAATACAACCTTTAAAACAAAAGGTAAAAAATATGCTAATAATTCGCTCGATAATATTATATAGAAATTATTATCTTCAATATATTTAATTTGTGCATTCAACATTAAATTGATTCAAACCAAAAAAATAAACAACAAATTATTGTAAAACATACATATAAAAATATTATGTTTGAAACTTATTTACACCTCATTATTATTCTACAATTTTATTAAACATCTCATTATAACTATTATACAAAATAAATTATTAAATTAATCTTGCAATTGAAAAAAAATCTAATATACATATAACATTTAAATTGAAACTATTACCAATATATATATATATATGAATAATAATAATAACTAAAACTATAGAACATATTATTATATAAAATGTTCGTTATTATAACACATACAAATCACCACACTAAGCTCTCTTTGTTATTTTACACTTTGCTTTTAGTTTTGATTTCCATTTGTGGTGGAATTGATTTTTGAGTGCAGCTGGCGGCCAGACTTATTGCAATTAACTCTTTTTCTTGTTCTTTCTTCTTCTGTATCCCATGCAGTATATTCTTCTGTATTTCATATGTTTTACAAGACTGGAGAGATAGTTAAATCTCTGTGGATTTTTGCACAGACTTACATCATCTCATGCAATCAGACTGTATTTGATTTGACCTTTTTAATTAGCACCGGCATATACTCTTCAATGACATGGTCAGTTCAGGAGAATTCACGGGAGCACAAACACAAACTTATACCACACTACACATATATAATATTATCATATTAATTATTACACAAAAGATTGATTTAACCAACTTTTATAATGAATTATTAGTAAAATATAATGCGGGTAGATTTAAAATTTAAGTTAAGAGCACGTCCGCTCATCGCCGGCGTTCGCTCGAATCCCGAACATCATCGAACAATTTCATAGTTTTACTTAAATGTCTTTACATTTAGGACTTTCCTAATGAGATAACAAATCATCAAAACATCTAGAATAAAACAAAGTTTATTTACATCTATTCCTTCTTTGTTAACAGATGTTAGACTCAACTCTCAAGACTAGTCCTTCACGGTACACCCACTCTGCTGTAATTGGTTAAGAAAGTCATTCTAGCAATCATAGTTCTGCTGGAAAAAAGATAAATATATTTATATATTTTTTATTTTATACAAAAGAAAGAAAATCCTTTTCACGAGTGCGGTAATGCTGTAGCGTGTGAAAATTGAAGTGAAAACAATGTTCCTTCAATTTTATGATACATTTTTAATTTACGTTCACTTATTATTTATTTATACTTCATATTATTATACATTCATCTAAATGGTTTTATTTTTAACGAACTGATTAATTTAATTTAATTGAAAAGAAATCACAATTAAAACAACAATTTGTAGGTACGACACGACTTACATTTATACTGCGATCTCAATTTAATATACTTACTTCAAAATATCCTCTAATTAGTCTTCTGAACGACAAAGTGAAGTCTTCACGACAAGATTAATATTAATTATATTATAGATGACATCTTTAAGCAGAACTCTCCAAAACAAGTACCGGAACTTAGACAATTAAGTTTCTTAATTTATCGTCCGTCCTTGGAAGAATTAACGGATATTAATTTCTCTTAATAAAATATTGTCAAATATATATCAATAGAGATAAATTTTATATAAAGTTATTAGAAGAAAAATTAAAAGCAGAAATAATATTATTCAAAATAACCACAGCCTATAGCTATAACTATATATTTTCACTTTAAGAAAGTTTTATTAACTTTCTAAGACCTAAATAAAATTGGAGCTGAATCTATTTGTAAAAACATAAATCAGTCGCCACCATTCTGATGGAAGATCACTTTAGGATTGGATTTGTAAGACTTGTGGTATGATCATTTTAGCAGGACAAGGTCGGATTTTTTCGGAAAATCCTGTGTGAAAATTAAATTTGAATACTTTTGGATTTAAACATGGCCGTCAGATAACGTACAGGTAAAACCATTAATTCGTTTTAATTTCGTTGCAGGCACTGCGGTGTTAATTAATAAGTCATAATAAATTCTAAAAAGAACATTTTAGTTTTAAGAGAGAGCGTCCCTCGTCAACTATCTGACCTTCGTCCTACGATTTAATTAATTTGCTGTAACTTCCGTGATACATAATTGTAATGTAAAATGTTGTATTTGTAATTTTTATGAGTTTATAAGCTTTTTCCTACGGTTTCTCACGTTATATACATATATTACAGTCGTAAATCAGAAATCACACATAATTTTAAAATTATATTATTTAGATGTCTTGTTTATACATCTTCTGGAGATAATGTGAAGTTATTAGAATAGTTGAATATTTAGAATATTTATTCTAAAATTATACACAATATAGACAAATACAAAGTGAAACTGGTTGATAAAGTAATTTACGCAATCACCGGTAAATTGGAGACAAGAACAGAAGGCGATATCAAACTGGATGGGTTTAATTCTTCGGCCGAAGAAGCTGACGACGGAACAGACTCTGCCGTCTTGAGTGGTGTAGACATTGTCTTCAAGTTGTAGTAAATCTAATTATATAAAAGTAATACCATGAAACTGAAATAAATAGCTTCAAACCTCCGTCTCGTCTGATTGCAATATTTGCAGAGTGATCTGATAAATACTGATATAAAACAAAACATTTTTATATTAAAATACTATTAAAATTTAAAGTCAGTTATAGTATTTTGATTTTTAGTCTAAATAGATAAAAAGCCATTATTAAGTAAATAAAATACAAAAAGAACTAGTTCGCGTATAAAATAATAAGTTATAATTTAATTACTTATTACAATATTACAACCACTTTCTTTAACTAATATTTAATATATTATTGTATATGTACTATAATACATCAATGACGAGTGCTACCGCTGCTCCTTATGTATATAATAATAGATTGGTATTCCACATAGTGTATAAGAAATTTTATAAATATTGAAGAAATATGTCGTTATAAAAAAATCACATAAACAAAGACTTATTATAGTACCTTGTATAAAGACAAAACTATATTGCTTTTAAAACAAAATTAAAAAGATACGATAAAACCATAAATGATAACTAAAAGTTCATAGTGACAGAGATAAGGCTTAGTCTAAAGGGTTGGAAAGTGTTCTCACAACCTCAGGGACCGCACCAACGACCACAGCTCAACCCTTAAAGTGAAACGAATAATACGTAATTATGTAAATTAAAAACAGGTTGACTGGTTTTTAAGTAAGCTTAAGATACAAACAATAAACAGCGACATTGAAAAATATTTTATTGTAATGCGTGACAACATACCAGCTTCTTAATAGAAATATGAGACTGAAACTAAACAGTATGTCTAATTAAAAACATAACTTGTTTGTTCTTTATAGTTTACCAAATAATCTAATAGAATACATAACGATATAAACTCTAAAAATAGTAAATTTTAAAATAATAAACTAAAAACACCGTCCAAAGGTTGATGTTGTGTTGTGCTATCGTTAAGTGTGTTTATTATTCGATGTACGTGTTTCAGACGCCCATGGTACTGGTGATGGTACTAAGTGAACACGCCTGCATGCTTACTTTCATAAGTATCTGATGGCTTGATACAAAATTCAATATTGCTTTCTTTAAAACAATATTTCTTATAAAATCGGTGTAAATGTTGTCAGACGTACTATCGCTTATAAATTTTAACTCAACTATCTATAAAAGTGTGCAATGTATGAATAAAACAGCATTATTTTATACAATACATGTAATACATGTTCTATATCTTAATAGCGAACATAAAACGAACATAAGTAATGAAAAGACTAAAATTTCAGACTAACAATATAATACAGATTTAATTCACTTTATGATATAATTTATTGGCTCTGTGAAATGAAACAAAATTATTATTCAAGAGTTGGTATTTATTTTGGTCAATAAAATATCAGTCCCAGTGACAGATGACCTGTTTTGTTGAAGTGTCGAGAGAACCGAGAACAGCTTATTGGTAGGTAAGTCATGACTCTCCATATTCACGACTTATTAATGAAAAATGCTCTGGCAATACTTTTTATTTTAGATTTACGCTGTTATGAAAGACTACTAATATGAAATAATACTTAATTTTGTCCGTTAATGTTACTGCGACAATGGCATTTCCGAACTTATTACCACTATTACATTTAAAAAATAAACATAAATTTCCGTTTAACGTCTAAGTTTTTTTTAATATTCATTCATATCTTATGAACATTTACAACTTCATGAAAAAATAACATTTTCATAGACTGATCAGATTTTATTTTACGCAGTTAAGAATATTTTCTTTTCGAGATCATAGTCGTATAAAACAAGTTAACAAACTTCTGAAAATATGATGTCCCAGTTGAAATTTGGCAAAAATATAAATATTATTATGAATACTATTTTTCGGAACTCGTTTTGGTTACATTTTTTTTTATAACAACGGACAATTAATATTATTGATTATATTTCTCTTGTTTTAAGTGTCCTAGTTACAAAAATAGAACAATGAAATGTCGATGCAAGTACTTGCTATCATAAGTCGATTTCACTCTACAAATCCACCTCAAGATATCATTAAATACAGTGAGGCTGATTATTTTGCAGCTAAAACCAGTCACGAGTAAAATATGTCACATTTCATAGCAGCACTACATTTACAACAAGCCGAGTACACGTCGCTGATTGTACATTGTCGGTATCTAATAATAGAATGTGTAAATATTTAAATAGCCATAAATTTACAAAATGAATCCGTGTTTAATATTGCTCGAACGTTAAATATTGATATTCTTGGAAACTGTAATGTTTAATAACAACAAAGTTTGTGTTAAATTGTTGTTTTAATATTCCTCTGGCGTTGTACAATACAAGACACATCAAGCAGCTCCGGTGCTGTCTGATACATTACATGCCACCACCACAGTACCACGAGACACGCAGCGTGCATGGTCGCGAGTTGGACAGAATTATTGTGGAAGGTGTGTCTTACCTTTTGAATGTAAAACTTCTTGGCTGGAGATAGTTTCATAAGCCACGATAGCGCTTCGTCTAATGAATAAATTTTCGTGAATACTTTTATTAAACCGAAAATATATTAATTAGTTTAATTAATAAACAAATAGGAACGAAAAGCAAAATGTAGGTATTTATATTTATTTATTTATCTTCACGCCATATCCCTTGCGGGGTAGCCAGAGACGACGAAGTGCGAAACGCTACGGTCCCTGCATACCTCTTTCGCCTCGGCCACTGACATCAACCTCTTCATGCATGCCCTCCGGGGGGTCCTCATGCTTTTTACGTAACCTCCCTCCAGTACCATAGCTACTGTGTTTTCGAAGGTCACTCGAGGCCTCCCCCTGTCTCTCTTACCGCTCACTTTTCCTTTATAAATCTTTTTTACCATTCTTTCATCACTCATTCGCTCGACGTGCCCAAATCACATGAGCACGTTCTGCTTCATTCTCACCGTAACATCTTCGCTAGTACCTGTCATTCTGTGGATCTCTTCATTGCGGATTCGGTCAGCTAAACTGACTCCGCATATTCTGTGAAGAGATCGCATCTCCACAACATTCATCTTTCTTACATTCTTCTTCTGTGTTACCCACGTTTGGCTGCCGTATAACAGCGTCGGTAGCAAATCCGCATTGTGTACAGCCAAACGTGCAGCTATGCTGACGTTTCGGCGTCTCAACAATACAGCCAAAGCACCGTTGACTCTGTTACCGGCAGCAATACGCCTTTCCACATCCATTTCGTATCTTCCGTCTCTGCTAAACATACTTCCCAAATATACCGCTTCATTCACTTGTTCTATTATCTTATCATTCACATTGATCTTACATTCTGTTCTTTCTTCATTTCTTTCCCTTTCCCAATATTTGGAAAAAAGCTTTGGTGCGTCCGTTACCAAAAATTCCTCAACCTACTCTCCCAAATCACTACAGACCCATCTCCATATTGCCATTCCTTTCAAAAGTTCTAGAAGCCTGTGTTTTTAAGCAAATATCTTCTCATATTTTCAAGTACAACCTACTGAGTATTTACCAGTCTGGGTTTCGTCCAGGTCACAGCACCAATACCGCTCTCATAAAGGTAACAGATGATATACGACTTGGTATGGACAAAAAGCTATTAACAGTGTTGGTGCTTGTAGACTTTTCAAATGCTTTCAACACAGTTAACCACGAAATCCTCCTTGCCATTTTATCTTTACTCAAGTTCAGCCCATCTGCAGTTAAATGGTTCTCATCTTATCTTCGTGGCCGCCAACAGTCAGTTTGCATGGGTGGCTCATCCTCCATATGGGCCAACATAGAAACTGGTGTGCCACAAGGCGGTATTCTTTCTCCTATTTTATTTTCTTTATTTATTGATACATTACTTCCCAACTTCGACTGTTCGTATCACTTATACGCTGATGACCTTCAGCTCTATGTGCAGACTGGGATAAATGAACTTTCAAATGCAATTGTTACCATTAATCGCAACTTAAATCAATTGAGTTTATGGTCCTCCAGATTTGGTGTTTCTGTTAATCCTAAAAAATGTTTAGCTATAGTCATTGGAAGCTCAAGATTGCTGGTCAGAACGGATTTTGACAGAATGCCTGCCATCACATATAATGGCAATGTCATACCACTATCTAAGACCGTAAAAAACCTGGGGTTGTGCATTGACTGTAAAATGGATTGGCGCCAGCAGATTAACGAAATATGCCGCAAAGTCACTGCCGCATTACAGTCCTTATATCGGACTAAACATTTCCTCCCTATTAAGACGAAAATAATGCTAATCAACTCTCTTATATTGCCCCTTATTGATTACGCAGATGTCTCCTATCCAGACCTAAACAATGATCTTCTCAACAAGTTAGAGCGCCTCCTTAACAACTGTCTCCGCTACATCTTCGGCTTACGTAAGTATGATCATGTTTCTCAATTTCGCACTAAACTTAAATGGCTCACTATTCGACAGAGGCGTAGCTCTAGAATACTTAATCTCCTCTATTCAATCTTAAATGATCCAAATGCGCCTTCATACCTAAAGAAGGAATTCCAATATCTTCACGCAACTCATAACAAAATGCTTCGATCATCTTCCAACCTTAAAATCTCCATTCTACCCCATAAAACTGATTTTGTTCAAAAGTCTTTTAGAGTTCAAGCGTCTATCCTTTGGAACAATCTCCCTGAAAATATAAGGAGGGCACCTACCAAAAGGTCGTTTAAAAATCTTATTCGCAACTACTTCCTAGAATCTTCCTAATACACATTTCATTCAGATATATATGCTATTTATTATATGTAAGTATATTTAATTAGACATTATATGTGTTTATAATTTGTCTATATATATATATATATAATTTATATATATATTATAGTTTATTTATTATTATTTTATTATTATTATTATTTTATTTTTATTTTTATTATTATTACATATTATATATATATTTATTTTTTATTTCACTTAGTACTAGTTTTATTTTGAATTTTACTTTTGTTACGCCTACCGCAATTTCTCACCATCCACAAAGGTTAGCTGGTAGAGAATGCCAACAGGCATTAAGTTCGCCTTTTGTAATATTCAATAAAGGGTAAATAAATAAATAAATAAATAAATACCAGAAATTCAGGTTTAAACCATTATTTTCACACCCATTCAGAGTGGTGATCAATGCCTGCAAATCGCTTTCTGATGATACAATGAGCACTGCATCATCTGCATATAGGAAGCAATTGACCTTAAGCTTACCTACTTTCACTCCCATGTCACTGTCTTTCACGCCTTGGAGACAACTATCCAGATACAAATTGAACAACCAAGCTGACATAGCGCAACCTTGCTTAACACCCGATTGGATGTCAAACCAGGGCGACATGTCAGCTCCTACTCGCACGCAGGCTGAGTGATCTCTGTAAAGTGACTTTACAGCCTGTAGCAAGGGTCCGCTCACATTGTATCGGGGCAGTATCTCCCATAATTTCTTTCTCACAACCCTGTCAAACGCCTTTTCCAAATCCATAAAAGCACAGAACACCTTTTGGTTTAGGACCAAAACCTTTTCCGTGATCATGCGGAGGGAAAAGATCTGATCTATACACCCTCTTCTAGGTCTAAAACCTCCTTGGGCCTCCCACAACAGCCTTTCAGATCTTTCTTGCATTCTTCTCGCTAATATTTTAGTATAAACTTTACCTTACTTAACTTTGAAATTGTTTGTCAACCTTTCGTCCCTTTCTCTCTCAGAATTTTCACGCTTCATCTTTATAAGTGCTTTCGTTTTGTGCTTTTGCAGCTTGTACTCTCTTTTTATTATCTCTCTCATACTTTTATCCTTACCCGAGGCTTTATAATCCAGCCATGCATTCTTCTTTAACTCTCCAGCATCTTTCACTTCATCATCCCACCATTCATCGCGCTTTTCACTAAAATCTCTTTTCCTTTTACCACATACATCTGTCGCTACTTTCACCATACTATTTCTAAGGTTCTGCCAGAATACTTCAGCACTTTCATTTCCAGAATCATAGCTTTTAAGCTTCTTGGAGACCCTTTCTTGATATTCCTCTCTGATCGGTGGATCTTGAAGCTTCCAGCTTCTTATGCGATAATTCGATTCTAAGCTTGGACACGTCGTGCGGTAGCGCCAACCTGCAAACAGACCTTCTATTCTAGCAACGACAACAACAACGATAATGGTCCGTTCCCAGATCAGCACCCCTAAACATGCGCGTGTCCATAACTTGGCTTCAAATACGCTGATCCTGTCACCGGACTGGCACCTTACAGAGCAAAGGTATTTCGCCAGGCTTGGAATACTGCTTCGCCCTATTGATATTAAGTATAATTCGACGTCATATATAAAAAAACTCTTGTAAACGGTACTTCAAAGTTACTACATTTTTTATGTATTTTCGAGATTGATATGATATTAACTTATTTTAATTTAATAATTTACCCAGTTGAAAAAGAATTGAAATTATAAAAATTCTATTTGTTTCCTTATAAATTGCACGGTATAAAACTTTTTAATTACTTCATTTCCAGACGGAAAAAGTTTCAAGGCTGGTTATTTACGCCATCTTATGATTTATCAGAGAGATTAATTTTGTCTGAAATTGAAATAAAATATAAAATAAGATTTTCAATATCCGTACTACTCTTTAATATTTATTTATTTATTTATTTAATTCTTCATTGCACAATATACAAAATAATGCACAAATGGCGGGCTTAATGCCACAAAGACATTCTTTACCAGCCAACCATAGAATGTATATGAGGATATTGAAATAAAAAATACAAAAAAAGCTACAAATATAAAAAAATCCAGAAATATAAGTACAATCATATAATATGATAACAAATACAATACATTATAATAATGCTATATATATATTAACACATTGTAGTCGGATCGCATGTTAAGTCGTTATTGGTCGACTAGTATTAGAGAGCGGATCGCATCATTTATATCAGACGGTTAGCTTTTTTGTTAGTTATTTTATTTTTAGTTTGTTTTACAATTAAATATTTAAATATACTCATTATCTAGGTAATACAAAAAAAACATAAAAATCAAATGAGTATTTTCCAAATTATCGCAATTTACCTGATTGTCGAATCTCGCGAAAAATGCCCGCTCCCGCATAGTCTCGCGGCGCGAAGCGCCCGCATACAATGTGTTAATATATATAATAATAAAATATTTATAATTTATACATAATAAACGAAATGTACGATAATTCCTAGTAAAAAAATAATAGTCTTCAGTGTGGCTCGACGGCAAGTTGTTTTGGCAAACATTTCTGATTACCCGCTAGAGAGACGACAACTAATCATCGCACTCAGCATGGTGCAATTTAAAAGGAACTGGGTCAACTAGCTGTCACTCGGTGAGATCTATCCATTATTAATACCCTAGCAGACCAGTATAGTGGGTGTAGAAAGTTATACTTAAATGAAGTAATCGTTTTATAAAATCATTTCATCATTACGAGTCTCAAGAAATCTCATTGAAGACACATTTTTTTTTTGTGTTAACGTTAATGTATCCGCAGTTGAACGGCTGATGAAAAAAGTATTATTCACTGTAATCTTGAAATATTTTGTCCATTATACGTTTTGATAGATTAAAAAAAAGAGATAATGAAAAAAATAATGTCAAACAAGGTCAGGTTAGGCTGGGCGTTTTTGTATATTATATGTTCAATTATAAAGTGACTTTAATCTTCCCTGATATGACTGAGCAGTTTAAAAGAGTTTATTATTCTAGATTTGATACGTAAGTACCAAACTGACTGAAGGAAATATCACCGTCGTTATTTATTAGGTATTCGGGGCAACGTATTAAATTGAATAAATCGTGGCGAGAGGCAAATGTTATCTAGAAGAGGCCTACTATTAAGTATATTGAAATATTGTAAAATTGATATTTGATATATTAAGGTTTACTTTAGAGAGTAACTTTTATTGGAACTTTATAACTACGTATATCTATTTGTGTCATCTTAGGGAGTATATATGATGTCCATAGATTGTGAGCAAATAAAGTGCACGAACTGAACGTCGCTAAATATAACTGTATAACTTGACTGAAGAGATTGATTGACCAAGATTGAACTGACTAGGAAAAAGATAAATAAACTCTGTCTCACTGGCAGCGGGTGATGGACCCTCACGTTGATAGTATACGATTATTGATACTGTTTTCCATTGCTCGATTGGTTACTTGGTATCTGTCTGTCTGGCTTGTGGACACAAGCCGAGCGTGATATATTCTAATGTTACTGGTATTCGATTATTGACAATTTTTTTCGCTTGTCGGTCAATTGCTTAGTCCAAATCTAATCTAGTTTTAGTAGTTAAGGAAGGATTCAACAGGTACAACCTGTGCTGACCAGTTGATGACGTCGCTGATGTATCATTCGATAAAGTTGACTTTCATTACCCACTTCGACTACATTCAACGAGTCAAGGAATAATAAGATGCTAAAATTGACTATTGCGAAGTAAACAAATTCATTCCCAGATTTGTATCCGGAAGAGTATTTATTCTTTGCCGTTGCTTTTTGAGAAGATTTCGCGTCTTAATAGAGAACGTGTCATTTGGAGATCAAGGAGGTGGTGGTTGGGGTATTGTCGAAGAGGCCAAGTTATCCATGGAGTGTGGCATTGAGAGCCATGCAATGAAAAAAAACAACAAGGTTTGTTGTCATAAACCCAAAGGTCAGGCTATTTTTTTAGGATACGTGTAGCGCAGGATGGCCGTGTCAGAGACGGTCATGGATATGGGTATGAGTACGGACGCTAACCGAGACGCAGCACATCGCCATTACGTCATTGTGAGGTAGTGGTAAAGAACAGACACTTGTACGAGCCCAGCTGAAGACAAGTACTGCTTCATTAGGAACTGTCACACGTTTGGTTTATTGAAGACAGCACAGACAGATGCAGATATTGAAGATTTCGTTTTACATTTTATTTTATTTGCTCTATTACCCAAAAAATCTAGGACGTGATGTCTGACGAAATACCTAATATTTTAATTATCCCATAATTATAATAATAAAGCTTTATTAATTATGTTTTAATGGTAGCGAAGGTAGCAATTAAAAACAAACTGTTTTATAAAATTATATTACTAAGTAACAAATAAAACTTAAAATTAATTAATGCTAAAGAAAGGTGATTCCAGGTCAGCAATTGACCCAAGAATGCTTGTAGTGCCAATAGTTTCTAGCTCGTCTCCCATCGTTCTTCGTTCCATTCGTTCTTCGTTTAACATTAGGCGCTGGTGAGTATTTAATATTCTGCACTTATAACATGAGAATTGACTTGATTCGGTTAAATTCCCTCCTTTTTATATTGTAAAAAGTCCACAATTTGTTTCAGTACCTTGAGCTAAGAAATTGAGGATACGTACTTTTTTAAAAAGCTCGTTAGAAGCCAGGTCTTGATGGTTGGGTGTAAAATTTATACTCAGTCAAAGATATAAAACATATCTTTTAAGTTTTATGCTATTTATTTTTATTGCTTTTGTTTAATTAAATAAATTTATGTATTTTCCATGGAAAACTAAATAACTCCTCAATGTTAAGAGAAATAAACTTAAACTTCTTATTTACATAAAAATACGATTGAGTTTCTTTTTGTGCATTTACCACAAAATCAATTTAATCAACATATATATTAACTTTCGATCCAGTGTTACGTAAACGTTTTATTTTACTGTTACTTTAATTAACTACTTATTCAATTCTAAACATACAATAAAATGTAACTATGATCACGCATGTTGAAGTACAACAACAACGTAAGAACAATCTTATGTAATTATAAAATTATACAAATATTACATAAAGACCATTAAAAGAATATTACATCATTACCCCTTTTCTAAGGCAGTATTCACAAATTTCCGTTTACTTATACTTTATATGTTTTATGTAATTACTACGAGATCATTTGTGGTATCAATAATATGTTTATTAAATCAAAAGACCTTTACCAAAATGTTTTTTTAGTTGCTTTCTATCAACAAACGTGAGGCAAGATCGGTTACGAAAGAAATAAAAAGTTATTTGTAATCATTTAGTGGGCTAGTGCCTGTGCCGTTTATTAAAGTTTTCTTAAATCTGGCCAGACGATTACGGCTAACCTCTGTTATCATAGCAAATACAAACCATGATGGAAAAGCTAGCTGCTAAACAACCGAGGTTGGTCAATCACTCTACGCGACTGGTGCAACGTGAGACCACAGTCTGCACAACAGACGGCTATCAAAGTAGAAGAGCTGATTGTACACTTCATCAAATTTAAAGTTAAATTCAAATTGAATTTTACTTGGAATCGTCAATTACATATTACATTAATAGAGGTCAGGGAGTAAGATACCACATGTACGGAATACGGCTCAGTTGACAACAGCCGGGCAGGAACTGAACAGATAGATGGTCTTTTTAAAAGAAATTTAAAAATGTTTCATGTCTACATTATATTATCAATACTTTTTTTGTTTAAATATATGTTATATTTTGTTAAATATATAAAATATAATATAAATAAATCATAAATAAATAAGCTTAAGTTTTAAAAAATCATTACACAAAAAGGTTCCTGATACCGGACCATTTTTATAAGATAGTTTTATAGATATTTTCATAAATAGTCCCAACAAACCACCCAATAATCGAACTTTTCAAATATATTACAACTCGCCAGCGTTTCATATTAGGTCTACAACTTTGTTCCCGCCGTTTTCCAAAAGATGGCGCTAGTAGCCAGTAATAGTTCAAATAAATAAATCACAGTTGTTTTATATCAGTTTTGACATCTATAAATATAACCTTACATCGATATTAGTTAATTTTTGTTTGCGTCATATAGTTACACTTAATTAAATATGTCAACTTATAAACCGAATTCACGTCATTTGCGGGAGATTTTACTTTTTCATTTCAACATGAAAAAACGGCGGCTGAGGCTCATCGGGTTATTTCAAGTACTTATGGTGATGATACTATTAGTGAAAGAACGTGTCGCGAGTGGTTCCAGCGCTTTAAAAGCGGTGATTTTGTTGTTGAAGATCGGCATAGCGGTGGCAGAGAAAAAACTTTTGAAGATGATGATCTGGAGGCTTTACTTAATGAAGACTCGTGCCAAACTCAAGAACAGCTAGCAAATCATTGGGAGTAACTCCGCAAGCAGTATCAAAACGCCTGGAACAGCTGGGGATGATCCAAAAACAAGGATACTGGGTACCGTATCAGTTGAAACCAAGAGATGTTGAGCGACGTTTATTTGCTTGTGAACAGCTGCTTGAAAGACAAAAACGAAAAGGATTTCTTCATCGTATTGTTACTGGGGACGAAAAATGGGTGCACTACGACAACCCTCAGCGACGCACATCATGGGGATTGCAGGGCCACACTCCTACGGCGACACCTCGACAGAATATTCACGGATCCAAGGTCATGTTGTGTATTTGGTGGGATCAGCTTGGCGTAATTTATTATGAGCTGCTAAAACCTTCTAAAAAAATTACTGGTGCACTTTATCGAACGCAATTAATGCGTTTGAGTCGGGCATTAAAAGCAAAACGGCCGCAATACGCTGATAGACACGAAAAAGTAATTTTGCAACATGACAATGCTCGACCTCACGTGGCGAAAGTAGTCAGGACGTACCTCGAAACACTGAAATGGGAAATTCTACCTTACCCGCCATACTCTTCAGATGTTGCTCCATCTGATTACCATTTATTTAGGTCGATGGCACACGACCTGGCGGGCCAGTGCTTCGATTCTTTTGAAAAAGTGAAAGAATGGATCGATTCTTGGATCTTATCAAAGGATGAAGAATTTTTCCGACCCGGGATTCGTTTGTTGCCTGAAAGATGGGCCAAAGTAGTGGAAAGTGACGGACAATACTTTGAAACATAAATAAGATACCATTTTTTTTAATATAATTTTTAAAATTAAAAAAAAAAAACGGCGGGAGCAAAGTTGTAGACCTAATATCATTCGAAAAAGTTGACCTTCATTACCCACTTCGACTACATTCAACGAGTCAAGGAATAATAAGATGCCAAAATTGACTATTGCGAAGTAAACAAAAATTCATTCCCAGATTTGTATCCGGAAGAGTATCTATTCTTTGCCGTTGCTTTTTGAGAAGATTTCGCGTCTTAATAAAGAATGTGTCATTTGGAGATCAAGGAGGTGGTGGTTGGGGTCTTGTCGAAGCTGCCAAATTATCCATGGGGTGTGACATTGAGAACCATGCAATGAAAAAAAAACAACAAGGTTTGTTTTCATAAACCCAAAGGTCAGGCTATTTTTTTTACATAGTGAAACACACGAGTACATGTGTAGCTCAGGATGGCCGTGTCAGAGACGGTCATGGATATGGGTATGAGTACGGACGCTAACCGAGACGCAGCACATCGCCATTACGTCATTGTGAGGTAGTGGTAAAGAACAGTCACTTGTCTACGAGCCCAGCTGAAGACAACTACTGCTTCATTAGGAACTGTTACACGTTTGGTTTATTGACAGTACAGACAGCTGCAGATATTGAAGATTTCGTTTTACATTTTATTTCATTTGCTCGATTACCCAAAAAATCTAGGACGTGATGTCTGACGGAATACCTAATGTTTTAATTATCCTATAATATTAATAATTAAGCTTTATTAATTATGTTTTAATGGTAGCGAAGGTAGCAATTAAGAGCAAACTGTTTTATAAAATTATATTACTAAGTTACAAATAAAACTTAAAATTAATTAATGCTAAAGAAAGGTGATTCCAGGTCAGCAATTGACCCAAGAATGCTTGTAGTGCCAATAATTTCTAGCTCGTCTCCCATCGTTCTTCGTTCCTTTTTTTCTTCGTTTAACATTAGGCGCTGGTCATTATTTAATATTCTGCAAATATAACATGAGAATTGACTTGATTCGGTTAAATTCCCTCCTTTTTATATTGTAAAAGGTAAAATTTTTCATGATCTGAATAACATTGAAAACATCACGGGTGTGATACGTTTCATCTCTTTGTCTCTCTTATAATTTAATAGAGGCGGTAAGTCATCCAATTGATTCTTGTTAGTGATGTGTGAAACAGGGATCTGTTTTTATGTGGCATTTCTAAATGCGATATTCTTATATATAATTATATCTTTCTATATTTGTAAGCATACCTACCTCTTATAATATTAAAGAAAAAAAACGGATATTAAATGACGTGTAAAAAGAGGGAACAAAAAAAAAGTAATGTGAAGAAAAAGCTACATCAGTAAAAGATGAATTGGAACGTGTCACTTAAGAACGCGTACTTGTATTTGTTGGTATTCGCATTCATGACCGATTGAATGACCGTCTGTATTGAAGATTCCTTTATTGAAAATAAAATTAATCTGTTGTCGTTACAATGGTCTACCGATTTATCGTTTTTTACAGTGGTATTAAGAATTTAATCTAAAATTTAACAAAAGCAATTTCTAAAACCACGTCAAGCAAATTAAATTACTTTATTGAAAACCTATGTAAGCAACTCGGAAAGTTTTGAAAAAGATATTTTTTATATTAGGTCTATAACTTTGCTCCCGCCGTTTTTTTTTTTAATTTAAAAATTATATTAAAAAAATGGTATCTTATTTATGTTTCAAAGTATTGTCCGTCACTTTCCACTACTTTGGCCCATCTTTCAGGCAACAAACGAATCCCGGGTCGGAAAAATTCTTCATCCTTTGATAAGATCCAAGAATCGATCCATTCTTTCACTTTTTCAAAAGAATCGAAGCACTGGCCCGCCAGGCCGTGTGCCATCGACCTAAATAAATGGTAATCAGATGGAGCAACATCTGAAGAGTATGGCGGGTAAGGTAGAATTTCCCATTTCAGTGTTTCGAGGTACGTCTTGACTACTTTCGCCACGTGAGGTCGAGCACTGTCATGTTGCAAAATTACTTTTTCGTGTCTATCAGCGTATTGCGGCCATTTTGCTTTTAATGCCCGACTCAAACGCATTAATTGCGTTCGATAAAGTGCACCAGTAATTTTTTTAGAAGGTTTTAGCAGCTCATAATAAATTACGCCAAGCTGATCCCACCAAATACACAACATGACCTTGGATCCGTGAATATTCTGTCGAGGTGTCGCCGTAGGAGTGTGGCCCTGCAATCCCCATGATGTGCGTCGCTTAGGGTTGTCGTAGTGCACCCATTTTTCGTCCCCAGTAACAATACAATGAAGAAATCCTTTTCGTTTTTGTCTTTCAAGCAGCTGTTCACAAGCAAATAAACGTCGCTCAACATCTCTTGGTTTCAACTGATACGGTACCCAGTATCCTTGTTTTTGGATCATCCCCAGCTGTTCCAGGCGTTTTGATACTGCTTGCGGAGTTACTCCCAATGATTTGCTAGCTGTTCTTGAGTTTGGCACGAGTCTTCATTAAGTAAAGCCTCCAGATCATCATCTTCAAAAGTTTTTTCTCTGCCACCGCTATGCCGATCTTCAACAACAAAATCACCGCTTTTAAAGCGCTGGAACCACTCGCGACACGTTCTTTCACTAATAGTATCATCACCATATGTACTTGAAATAACCCGATGAGCCTCAGCCGCCGATTTTTTCATGTTGAAATGAAAAAGCAAAATCTCCCGCAAATGACGTGAATTCGGTTTATAAGTTGACTTATTTAATTAAGTGTAACTATATGACGCAAACAAAAATTAACTAATATCGATGTAAGGTTATATTTATAGATGTCAAAACTGATATAAAACAACTGTGATTTATTTATTTGAACTATTACTGGCTACTAGCGCCATCTTTTGGAAAACGGCGGGAACAAAGTTGTAGACCTAATATATAAGCGACGTCATCAACTGGTCAGCACAGGTTGTACCTGTTGAATCCTTCCTTAACTACTAAAACTAGATTAGATTTGGACTACGGAATTGACCGACAAGTGAAAAAAATTATCAATAATCGAATACTAGTAACATTAGAGTCCATCACGCGCGACTTGTGTCCACAAGCCAGACAGACAGATACCAAGTAACCAATCGACCAATGGAAAACAGTATTAATAATCGTATACTATCAACGTGAGGGTCCATCACCCGCTGCCAGTGAGATAGTGTTTATTTATCTTTTTCCTAGTCAGTTCAATCTTGGTCAATCAATCTTTTCAGTCAAGTCGTTCAGTTATTTTTAGCCACGTTCAATTCGTGCACCTTATTTGCTCACAATCTATGGACGTCATATATACTCCCTAAGATGACACAAATAGGGATACGTAGTTATAAAGTTCCACTAAAAGTTACTCTCTAAACTTAATATATCAAATATCAATTTAACAATATTTCAATATACTTAATAGTAGGATTCTTCTAGATAACATTTGCCTCTCGCCACGATTTATTCAATTTTATACGTTGCCCCGAATACCAATAAAATAACGACGGTGATATTTCCTTCAGTCAGTTGGGTACTTACTTACCAAATCTAGAATAATAAACTCTTTTAAACTGCCCAGTCATATCAGGGAACATTTAAGTCATAATCTTTATAATTGAACATATAATTTTAATCACTTGCTGGAGCATTGCTCTTGGAATAGAGTTGATTTCTTCAGTGATTCTTTGCTTCAAACCTTCAGGTTTGGTGGCAACGGATTGTAAATTTTACTTTTTAGGTAGCCCTATAGGAAATAAATCAGCAGGCGTTAAATCAAGACTCCGCGGTGGCCAGTTGATGTCTCCTCGGCAACTTATTACTCTTCCAGGGAATAAATTGTGAAGAGCAGCTAATGAGTCCTTCGTAACATGAGAAGTGGCTTCATCTTGCTGGAAAAAGGTGTTGCGGTTGTAGACAGACTGGTTTTGCATTTCCGTAGCCAAAAAAGTGCGGATCATATGGCAATATCGATCAGAATTAACGGTCTGGGTTAGATCTCGGTCAGGAAACGATTCATGGCTACTAAACTTAACAAGCCGGCCAAGCGTTTGAGACCACTTCCCTTCCCCTGCCAGCTGCGGTTCGGCGCGTATTGGTCAATCCAAAAACGAAAAACATTCCGAGACACCCGTTATATATCTATAAATATAGAAGCACGAATCTGTTTTTAACTCAAATCTTTTATTTTTATGACACACGATGTTTTCATAATACTAGTAAAAAAAAACATTGATATTTATATTTGGAGCAAAAATTTTACTTTCGAATCGAATTTTCAATATAAATGATAACTCGCTAGCGCTCGATACTTAAAAAAAAAATCACATCACTTTCTGAATAGCCCACATATGTAAGAAACTTATGTCATATGGAAACACAAACATAATATTCGTCAACAATATTAATCGATCTTTAAAAGTTAACGAACAATATATATATATATATATATATATATAATAGTAGTTCTTAAATATATTCAGATACTTTAGAGTTACGTTACGTTACGTTACGCAATTATAACAAGTTATATTTTTCGCATAATAAATATAGTATATTAATCAAGGTTTTTCTGTTTTATGTATATAAGAAAACCACATGTTAAATTTATAAAGACTCCATTATTATAGATAGTCATAAACTTTAATAGTTTTTTATTAAACCCCGAAATCTAAAAATATTATATTATATATAAGATTGACAGCTGGTCGACCGACAAAGCTCAGCAACACCAAAAAACAGGATATACAAATGTTAGAAAATAAAAGTATTAATTAATGTTTTTTGTAGGCGCGCTTCTCATTTCTGCATTAGTATCTGCATATCTGTATGAATCGGGGGCGGGCGGGGCGGATCGTTAGTTTAATATATAACCATATCATTACTTGATTTTTCATCACAAACTCCACTACAATTGCTTCACTTCTACACAAAAGACGTTTAGTATAAAATAATATCTCAATTTCATTGAAATTTAAAACACACTTATCGAATAAATTCTATAAACACCATTTTATTTTTAAAATGTCTGACCTCCGTTCTCTGACTTATTTAAATTGCTCTATGTTCCGTCCTACATTAAATGTTATTGTTATTTGTAATTTTATGAGTATGTAATCCTTTTATTATTGAATATGTTTCTCGTTTCGAAGTCCTTCCGTTATTTAATATAGTTGGCAGCGGTAAGTAGTACATAAATCAAACACACTTAGATAATTTTAATAATTAGATGTCTTAATGTTACAAGTGCTACCGCTGTTCCTTATGTACATAGTAATAGATTGGTATTCCACATAGTGTATAAGAATTTTAAAAATATTGAAGAAATGTATCGTTATAAAAAATCACATAAATAGAGACTTATTAAGGTACCTTGTATAAAGCTAAAACATCATTGCTTTTAAAACCAAATTAAAAAGATACGAGTATATGTAATTACAATGAAAAAATGAGTACATTTTGAGGTAAAAACCATAAATGATAACTAAAAGTTCATGGTGACAAAGATGAGGCTTAGTCCAAAGGGTTGGAAAGTGTTCTCACAACCTCAGGGACCGCACCAACGACCACAGCTAAACCTTTAAAGTGAATCGAATAATACGTAATGATGTAAATTGAAAACAGGTTGACTGGTTTTTAAATAAGCTTAAGATACAAACAATAAACAGCGATATTGAAAAATATTTTATTGTAATGGGTGACAACATACCTGCTTCTTAATAGAAATATGAAACTGAAACTAAACAATATGTCTAATCAAAAAACATCTGAAACATAACTTTTTTGTTCTTAATAGTTTAAAGGTATTTTATATTTTAAACTACATCGTGTTATGTGTGTGTTACACACGAAAGCAATATCTGTCGGTGTCAATGTTTGTTGTACTGTTCAAAGTTTGATCTTCTATTTTTATATCATTAATTGCGATCACGTTAATCACTCGAGGTGGGTGTTTCTGATGTTGAAGGTGGACTGAGTAAACATTATCCGATGAACTGATACAAAATTCAACATTTGGCTTTCTTTCAAACAAAATTATATTTATTATATTCTTAAAAATTCTCAGACGTATTAACTAAATGAAAGAAAATTATTTAAATTATTAGGACTGGCGACTTATTTATGAAATGTGTTCTGGCAGTACTTTTCTTTTTAGATTTAGGCTATTATGAAAGGCTACCTAATATGAACCGCGTAGTAGTTCTGTGAGATTTTTTTTTTGGTGTCTGTTCTCATCACTATTTATATTTTATTTAAGAAATAAATATAACATTAGGTTTTATGACTAAAGGTTTACATAATATAGGTACATATATCGTTTACAAAATAATACAACTTAAAAAAAAATACATTTACAAATACTGATTGTATTTTATGTAGTTAGGAATATGTTTTCTTTCGGGAACATACTCGTGTAAATAAATACCAACAATAATAATAAAAGAATTTCAGGAACTTTTGTAAATTATGTCCCAGTGTAAAATATATCCAAGTGTAAATTATGTCCTAGTGTAAATTATGTCCAAGTGTAAATTATGTCCCAGTGTAAAATATATCCAAGTGTAAATTATGTCCTAGTGTAAATTATGTCCAAGTGTAAATTATGTCCCAGTGTAAAATATATCCAGGTGTAAATTATGTCCTAGTGTAAATTAGGTCCCAGTGTAAAATATGTCCAAGTGTAAATTATGTCCTAGTGTAAATTATGTCCAAGTGTAAATTATGTCCCAGTGTAAAATATATCCAAGTGTAAATTATGTCCTAGTGTAAATTATGTCCAAGTGTAAATTATGTCCCAGAGTAAAATATATCCAGGTGTAAATTATGTCCTAGTGTAAATTAGGTCCCAGTGTAAAATATGTCCAAGTGTAAATTATGTCCTAGTGTAAATTATGTCCCGGTGTAAATTATGTCCCCGTGTAAATAATGTCCCAGTGTAAAAATATGTTCCAATGTAAAAATATGTTCAAGTGTAAATTATGTCCCAGAGTAAATTTGCTCACATTATAAATATTTTGTACGTTTGTTTTCTTTGTTAGCTCTTTTTTTAACTCCTATTGGTTATGCAGCACAAAAAAAAATCTTTTGCAGTTCATATATGTTTATTTAATCTTACAACTCGGAATGAGCACATTTATTTTACTTACTATGCACAGGACAAGACACATTAATGAGCTCTAGTACCACCTATAATATACAAACATACCATAGACGGAGTATGCTATAATAATATTCATTTATTATCTAAGGTGTTTGTAACCTTTAAAATAAAACCTCCTAGACTGCAGGTAGTCTCATACTCCAGCCTGGTTGTTTGTTTTAATCAATACATTTCCGTGAGCACATTGACTAGTGCCTCACTGTAAACGGTGTCGTTCTGTGAAATTTTCCGATTTATTTAATATATTTTATTATTAGAATTATCCGAGTAGAAGTCGTAGATGCGAACTCTATTTATATTTCTGTCAATGTTTTTGCTTTATAACTTAATATATCACAATAAAAGACAAATAATGCTGATATTCGCAAGATTTTAAGCCTGTCTTCTGGCTCAATAAATAAACTTGTGAATGATCAAAGCCATGATTTTCTCTAAGAAAAGGTAACTTTTTATACTTTGTGTTACAGACTGTGAGTATCCTATTTATCCTTTCATTTCCTCTCGAGTTAATCGTTCGAATGTTGTAAGTCCGTACGTTACGTGAAGCCAATTTGAGAAGGATCGGCAAAAGCAGCTTATTTTTATATCTTCCAACCATTTTTTCATAATGGAAAACTTGTTTTGCTACTTTTTTCAGCTTATTTTAATGCTCTTAATGCCATAATGTTCTGAAATCTCTCAATTCATTCAATTTTAATTTTTTTTATGATATTTTATGTAAAAGAGTAGACTGTAATAAAAATATAACATTATTAGTATTATTAACTAATATATTTGATAATATTTTACATAACTTCCATATATTTCAATATATCGGTACACTGTTTCTAATAGGCTGAGGTATTCTGTTGTCTCCCGTCGTAATATGTAATTCGCTCAGAGGAGATCTTTGTGCATCTCCAAGACACCTACAATTTTTAATAATTATTGTTACTAGGAAGCGTGATTCTTGTATTCTATATAAATGGAACTATGAAATATTTACCTTTTAATATTGTTATTATAAATACTATTTTGTCATCTATAATTATCAATTCATATAATAAATAACAAGTGTTCAGTGAATTATTTAGAACCTGTCTTGTTTGTTCGCACACAGCATCATCGCATATGATCTACTACAGAATTATCATAATGTACATTTGGTCAATGTTTGGTTCAAAATTTAGAAAAATAAAAAATAAAAAATACACGTGCAAACCCTACTGAGTGATACACATCAGGTCAAGTGTCACTAAATCTAATAGAAGCGAATCTAAAAGAACTGGTAAATTGTTCGTTAATAATGTTTCCGAGAAAAGTTGTAATGATAACATAGTAGCAATGATCGCTTTTGTTACGTTGCTTTAGTTCTAAAGTATGTTACTTATTTCTCCTACTTAGAGGTACAAAATAGAAATTGAATCAGAACAGCAACTGCGACGCGACATCAACTGCCTCACCGATGACGTCACACTTCCTTTAACATATTCACTGAACACGTTACCTCGTTTATTTGTATACCTATGTCTAGCGAACGTGTTTGAAATAACAAACTTGAGCAACAAAAAGGTTTAGGCGTTCCTGTTATTTTAGTTATTTGGTTTTATAAATGACATCTCATTTTTACTTTAATGAATTATAAACTATTTAAAAATATCGTACCAACTACTACTACTTATGAATATCAGCATATTTTTAAATAAGAAACTAATTTTTATCAACAAACAGCAACTGATGAATCACTGAACTCTTTAATTGCACTAGCTTTTCAACTGATACTATTGTGAAAATCTTCTCCCTAGAAACAGTACGAGTTGGTATAGCTTTATAATTCTAAAATAATTTGAGAAAATTATAAGGCATTATCCATACCATATGTATTCAGATATTATTTGCTGCCAGTTGAGAGATGAAAAGCCTGGGAATCCAGTAGATTGTTGCAACTATTTAGCTTCTTTCTTTTCGTTCATTCCAACATTTGATAAAAATGTTTAATGTATAAAATAAATGAAACAACATTTTATTTATAACAATAGCTATATTGGCTTACCTATCTTAATTTACTTAGTTAGTACTTATATAAACACATTTGCACACTGAAAATTTGATTGAAATAGAACACACACTTAGCAAAACTACTGTATTTTTTTCTTCAGCAATTAAAATGTATACTATTTCAATAGTGTTTAAGAAACTGAATGCGCAGTAAACACATGAAATGTAACATTACAAATAACTAACTTTCAGATATTTAGATTGTAATATAACTTTCCTAGAATCTCGGCGTATAGGAAACAAGTTATTTTTCTTATAACATAATCTATCCTATAATAAAATATTACTTTATCTCTTCATACAGATATGAAGTCAGATTTATATCTGTTTGAAGAGGTAAAGCTTTAATTTTAAAACATAGTTATTTTTTCTGATACCTACTTATGAGTCTATTTAGAATATTAATACGAGTAAAAACAGAGTATAAGAAACAAGAGCAACTGCATTTTATATATAAAAATATACAAATTATAAATAAAAAAATACTTTTAAAAGTTACTTCTTTGGAAGGTTTTTTATTCTATTGATAATGTTTTATGAATCCCGGAGTCGTGCTTATCATAAACATGTAAATGGGAGCCTCCGCGCGACCCCTCTGCTTATTGAACAAATAACTCGGACTCGTATTATCCGATATTAATCATACTTTTTATATAAATTCACTATTTTTAATACTTTACTTAACTTGATAATATTTACGTGAGAGATGTGTGTGTCTCGCTAGTGCATAGGTGTGTGTCTCGGTAGTGCATAGCTGTGTGTCTCTTGAATGCATAACTGTGTGTGTCTCGGTAGTGCATAGCTGTGTGTGTCTCGGTAGTGCATAGGTGTGTGTGTCTCGATAGTACATAGGTGTGTATGTCTCGGTAGTGCATAGCTGTGTGTGTCTCGGTAGTGCATAGGTGTGTGAGTCTCGATAGTACATAGGTGTGTATGTCTCGGTAGTGCATAGCTGTGTGTGTCTCGGTAGTGCATAGGTGTGTGTGTCTCGGGAGTGCATAGGTGTGTGAGTCTCGATAGTACATAGGTGTGTATGTCTCGGTAGTGCATAGCTGTGTGTGTCTCGGTAGTGCATAGGTGTGTGTGTCTCGGGAGTGCATAGCTGTGTGTGTCTCGGGAGTGCATAGCTGTGTGTGTCTCGGTAGTACATAGGTGTGTGTGTCTCGGTAGTGCATAGGTGTGTGTGTCTCGGTAGTGCATAGGTGTGTGAGTCTCGATAGTACATAGGTGTGTATGTCTCGGTAGTGCATAGCTGTGTGTGTCTCGGTAGTGCATAGGTGTGTGTGTCTCGGGAGTGCATAGGTGTGTGAGTCTCGATAGTACATAGGTGTGTATGTCTCGGTAGTGCATAGCTGTGTGTGTCTCGGTAGTGCATAGGTGTGTGTGTCTCGGGAGTGCATAGCTGTGTGTGTCTCGGGAGTGCATAGCTGTGTGTGTCTCGGTAGTACATAGGTGTGTGTGTCTCGGTAGTGCATAGGTGTGTGTGTCTCGGTAGTGCATAGGTGTGTGAGTCTCGATAGTACATAGGTGTGTATGTCTCGGTAGTGCATAGCTGTGTGTGTCTCGGTAGTGCATAGGTGTGTGTGTCTCGGGAGTGCATAGCTGTGTGTGTCTCGGGAGTGCATAGCTGTGTGTGTCTCGGTAGTACATAGGTGTGTGTGTCTCGGTAGTGCATAGGTGTGTGTGTCTCGGTAGTACATAGGTGTGTGTGTCTCGGTAGTGCATAGGTGTGTGTCTCGGTAGTGCATAGGTGTGTGTGTCTCGGTAGTGCATAGGTGTGTGTGTCTCGGTAGTGCATAGGTGTGTGTCTCGGGAGTGCATAGGTGTGTGTGTCTCGGGAGTGCATAGGTGTGTGTCTCGGTAATGCATAGGTGTGTGTGTCTCGGTAGTGCATAGGTGTGTGTCTCGGGAGTGCATAGGTGTGTGTGTCTCGGTAGTGCATAGGTGTGTGTGTCTCGGTAGTGCATAGGTGTGTGTGTCTCGGTAGTACATAGGTGTGTGTGTCTCGGTAGTGCATAGGTGTGTGTCTCGGTAGTGCATAGGTGTGTGTGTCTCGGTAGTGCATAGGTGTGTGTGTCTCGGTAGTGCATAGGTGTGTGTCTCGGGAGTGCATAGGTGTGTGTGTCTCGGGAGTGCATAGGTGTGTGTCTCGGTAATGCATAGGTGTGTGTGTCTCGGTAGTGCATAGGTGTGTGTCTCGGGAGTGCATAGGTGTGTGTGTCTCGGTAGTGCATAGGTGTGTGTGTCTCGGTAGTGCATAGGTGTGTGTCTCGGGAGTGCATAGCTGTGTGTGTCTCGGTAGTACATAGGTGTGTGTGTCTCGGTAGTGCATAGGTGTGTGTCTCGGGAGTGCATAGCTGTGTGTGTCTCGGTAGTACATAGGTGTGTGTGTCTCGGTAGTACATAGGTGTGTGTGTCTCGGTAGTGCATAGGTGTGTGTCTCGGGAGTGCATAGGTGTGTGTGTCTCGGTAGTGCATAGGTGTGTGTCTCGGGAGTGCATAGATGTGTGTGTCTCGGTAGTGCATAGCCGTGTGTGTCTCGGTAGTAGATAGGTGTGTGTGTCTCGGTAGTGCATAGGTGTGTGTGTCTCGGTAGTGCATAGGTGTGTGTCTCGGGAGTGCATAGCTGTGTGTGTCTCGGTAGTACATAGGTGTGTGTGTCTCGGTAGTGCATAGGTGTGTGTGTCTCGGTAGTGCATAGGTGTGTGTCTCGGGAGTGCATAGGTGTGTGTGTCTCGGAAGTGCATAGGTGTGTGTGTCTCGGTAGTGCATAGGTGTGTGTCTCGGGAGTGCATAGGTGTGTGTGTCTCGGTAGTGCATAGGTGTGTGTGTCTCGGTAGTGCATAGGTGTGTGTCTCGGTAGTGCATAGGTGTGTGTGTCTCGGTAGTGCATAGGTGTGTGTGTCTCGGTAGTGCATAGGTGTGTGTCTCGGTAGTGCATAGCCGTGTGTGTCTCGGTAGTAGATAGGTGTGTGTGTCTCGGTAGTGCATAGGTGTGTGTGTCTCGGTAGTGCATAGGTGTGTGTGTCTCGGTAGTGCATAGGTGTGTATGTCTCGGTAGTGCATAGCTGTGTGTGTCTCGGTAGTGCATAGGTGTGTGTGTCTCGGGAGTGCATAGCTGTGTGTGTCTCGGGAGTGCATAGCTGTGTGTGTCTCGGTAGTACATAGGTGTGTGTGTCTCGGTAGTGCATAGGTGTGTGTGTCTCGGTAGTACATAGGTGTGTGTGTCTCGGTAGTGCATAGGTGTGTGTCTCGGTAGTGCATAGGTGTGTGTGTCTCGGTAGTGCATAGGTGTGTGTGTCTCGGTAGTGCATAGGTGTGTGTCTCGGGAGTGCATAGGTGTGTGTGTCTCGGGAGTGCATAGGTGTGTGTCTCGGTAATGCATAGGTGTGTGTGTCTCGGTAGTGCATAGGTGTGTGTCTCGGGAGTGCATAGGTGTGTGTGTCTCGGTAGTGCATAGGTGTGTGTGTCTCGGTAGTACATAGGTGTGTGTGTCTCGGTAGTGCATAGGTGTGTGTCTCGGTAGTGCATAGGTGTGTGTGTCTCGGTAGTGCATAGGTGTGTGTGTCTCGGTAGTGCATAGGTGTGTGTCTCGGGAGTGCATAGGTGTGTGTGTCTCGGGAGTGCATAGGTGTGTGTCTCGGTAGTGCATAGGTGTGTGTGTCTCGGTAGTGCATAGGTGTGTGTCTCGGGAGTGCATAGGTGTGTGTGTCTCGGTAGTGCATAGGTGTGTGTGTCTCGGTAGTGCATAGGTGTGTGTCTCGGGAGTGCATAGCTGTGTGTGTCTCGGTAGTACATAGGTGTGTGTGTCTCGGTAGTGCATAGGTGTGTGTCTCGGGAGTGCATAGCTGTGTGTGTCTCGGTAGTACATAGGTGTGTGTGTCTCGGTAGTACATAGGTGTGTGTGTCTCGGTAGTGCATAGGTGTGTGTCTCGGGAGTGCATAGGTGTGTGTGTCTCGGTAGTGCATAGGTGTGTGTCTCGGGAGTGCATAGATGTGTGTGTCTCGGTAGTGCATAGCCGTGTGTGTCTCGGTAGTAGATAGGTGTGTGTGTCTCGGTAGTGCATAGGTGTGTGTGTCTCGGTAGTGCATAGGTGTGTGTCTCGGGAGTGCATAGCTGTGTGTGTCTCGGTAGTACATAGGTGTGTGTGTCTCGGTAGTGCATAGGTGTGTGTGTCTCGGTAGTGCATAGGTGTGTGTCTCGGGAGTGCATAGGTGTGTGTGTCTCGGAAGTGCATAGGTGTGTGTGTCTCGGTAGTGCATAGGTGTGTGTCTCGGGAGTGCATAGGTGTGTGTGTCTCGATAGTGCATAGGTGTGTGTGTCTCGGTAGTGCATAGGTGTGTGTCTCGGTAGTGCATAGGTGTGTGTGTCTCGGTAGTGCATAGGTGTGTGTGTCTCGGTAGTGCATAGGTGTGTGTCTCGGTAGTGCATAGCCGTGTGTGTCTCGGTAGTAGATAGGTGTGTGTGTCTCGGTAGTGCATAGGTGTGTGTGTCTCGGTAGTGCATAGGTGTGTGTGTCTCGGTAGTGCATAGGTGTGTGTCTCGGGAGTGCATAGCTGTGTGTGTCTCGGTAGTACATAGGTGTGTGTGTCTCGGTAGTGCATAGGTGTGTGTGTCTCGGTAGTGCATAGGTGTGTTTAATTACATGATATTGATTATTTTATAACTTATTTATTTATATTTCTTTAGTATTATTTTATTTCTATAGTAGTCTATAGAAATAAAATTTGATAGGTTTGTTTATAAAGTCTTTGAAATATAAAATCAGAACAGAATTCAATATAATATGTAACGTTAGACAAAGTGTTTTCAGTTAACGTGGTACTAGTTGATACGCATTCTATTGATTTCATGTCCAACTCGTTATGACGTTCCATTGTTAGTATGTACATTTATGTTTTCTGACATTGTTGTATAAAATTTATTTTCAGTTATTACATTGCTCACCACAAAATGTTTCATTGAACTATTTATAGTAATAATCCCTTATAACAAATTTAGATCAACACTGTTCAAACTGGTGTTTTTTCCGTATAAATAAAATGAAAATGTTTGGTTTACGAGAAGAAATTTATTCAATTTTAAAGCTCAAACCACTTTTACCTTTAGCTCAAACCACTTTTTTCCTTGGAAATGCGATAATATAAAGTTATAGAATTTGCAATATATATTTTGTATATACGACCCTCACATATTAAATAAATAAATAAATAATGATTTATCAAACCACATGGTTCTAAACCGTTAGTGTATACAAACGGGAATAGTTACCGTAGTTTTAAACCAACGCCACGTGCATTTGTTTAGAATTTCAATTAATATTTAAAGTCATTCTTTAGACGTATACTAATATACTGTTTGACTTTATGACAAACATTTTATATTTATTTGTAAATCTTTTTTACAAAGATAAGATATGTGCAATAAGTATATAATAAAAAAAATATTAAACTGGGATACCATCTTGCGACTTCTGGGGTACCATTTCCTTCGCTCTATCAAATGAACTTTCCTGATTACCGCACTGGAGGTCTTACTGTAGCCTAATTCATTCAGCTCGTGTTCAGAATTGAACTTGCGACTTCTGGGATAGCGAGAATTGAACTTGCGACTTTTGGGATACCGAGAATTGAACTTGTGACTTCTGGGATACCGTCTACTTCCCTCTATCAAATGATCTTTCCTGATTACCTCATTAGAGGTCTTACTGTAGCTTAATTCACACAGCTTGTATTCAAGAATTGAACTTGCGACTTCTGGGATACCGAGTATTGAACTTGTGACTTCTGGGATACCGTCTACTTCCCTCTATCAAATGATCTTTCCTGATAACCTCATCGGAGGTCTTACTGTAGCCTAATTCACTCAGCTAGTGTTCAAGGTCGTCTGTTACTTTTATTATATTATTATTAGCATCCTTAATAATTCTTCGATGAATGTTATTTATCTAGAAATTATTAAACAAGTGGTTGATAATTTTTTAAAGCAAATTATTTTATATACAAACATTTTAATTTAAAATTTAAATAATTTAAGTATGTTATAATTTTAAATAATGATATCGTACATCGTAACATATAATTTATTTTATAGCTCACAAAAATAACTCATACATGATTTATTTATGTTATTCACAATAAGTGGTAAGGAGAATAAAAAGGTACAACTTTCTTCGTTCAATACAAACCGCAAAAACAGAGTCAAATAATAATATTTGTCACTATATATACTCGTAATACAAGCTGGCAGGGCACTGCAACGCTTCGCAGTGGCACGCGACTAGTGCTGGTTGCATGTTGCATTTTGTTGGTGAGAAATAGTTGTCCTTAGTTAATAATGCGTCTGTTTCAAAAATAGCAAAACAAAACAAAATCGATACAAGTGTTCAAAACTTTCTAATTTCAATATTATTGTCGCGCATTGCAGTTACATTCCATTTTTAAAACAATTATAAAAAAATAGATATAGATATAATAAGAGAGATGGGTAACGCTATCTCTCTACTCACGGGTGGTAAGTCGGATCAAAATTTGAGCTCAACCTGTGCAGTCAGTTTTAAAATTTTCAGAGGCCGACACAAACCAATAGAACATTATTATATAGAGATTAAATACTGTATAAATATCGTTCAACTTCGTTTTCATTATAAACGTATTATTGATATTTATTTAAATTTTAAATAATTTAATTTAATACTAAATATTATATACACATTTATTAATTATGTTCTCAGCAGATAGTGTTAGTAGTAACCAATTTCTTTCCTTGTCATCTTGTGATATATCTTTAAGTGATGTTAGTTTTCACAGCACAGCAGCTCATCCCCTTAATTTCACTCTTAGTTCGTGATTCTCAGATTGTCTCAAAACTTTTAATGTAATCTATATAAATTCACAAAATATCCCGGTGTATTACCCTGATATGCTTGCATCATTTGAGTCTCCTAACACATGCCATCTTCATATCAGAGTCGTGGCTTAAGCCATGTTTGTCATCTGCTCCTTATTCACTGCCGGGATTTCATCTCACCCGTAATGAGAGTACTTACGCACCCACTTACCCTTTAATATTAGTAGTTCGTCCACTCAGCCACCAGACAAGCCACTGAACATCTATTAATCGAAGTATGGTATATTTAGGTAAATCTAAAATCCTCCTTAGTGTATTCTACTGTCCCCCTTCTATTTTTAATTATTTTAATTCTTTAGAGACCGATTTAGAAAAATTTCAATATTATGACTTTAATACATGTATGAAAAACGATCATTACCGCAGTAAAATCCTATTAAATGTATCTGAAGCATGTAACTTGCAGGTACTGCCTAATGCTACACACTTTGTCCCCGGCAGTGAACCCTCTTCTTGATATGGTATGGTCTATCTTTATGGTATCTTCACCAAACTATGTTTTAAAACACGGTCTGTAGTACTCTGCTGATGCGTTTTCTTACCATGATTTCATATATATCTCTTATAATATGCGTCCTCCAAAATATAAACCCACTACACTTCAGCAACGTAATATTGGAGGATTTGACAACAACCGACTGCGTGAAGATGCTCGTCAGTTAGACTGGGATCTTGTCACTAATTCCGAATCTATTGATAATAAGATAGAAATATTCAACTATACGACAGTCATGCCCCTGTGCGACCAAATAAAATGAAACTCCTTCCTGTACCGTGGTTAACTAAAGAACCGAGGATTTTAATGACGAAAAAATCAAGCAATATATAAATATAAATTAAAAGACTCCGATATCAACCGCTCTAAATACCATAGAGCTCGAAATGGCTGTAATACTTCGTGTAGAGATGCTCAAAGACGTCACATTCATAACTCAATCGAAGATGGCAACACATATAAAACATGGAAATTTCTTGAATCGGTTGGAGTTGGCAGAACTACAAATACTTCTATCAATAATGACATTGAACTTCTTAATAAACACTTCTCTTCTTCTGAAATAATGGACAATGCCGTTAAAGAACGCATACTTCATTATCTTTCATCTCCACCAACTCTAGATTTCTTATCTTTTTCATTTTATTCTATCACCGAATGTGATGTTAAGAAGTGCGTATTATCCATTTCTTCGAATGCTGTCGGTGCTGATAGTACAAGCCGTAATATGATCCTACCCATCCTAGATGTTATTGTTCCTATACTAAGTTACATCCTAAACCATTCCATTACCAATAGAAAATTTCCTGATGTTTGGAAATGTGCTCAAGTGATTGCAATACCTAAGAAGTCGAAACCCTTAAATATAAGCGATTTTCTTACCCTTTCTCTCCAAAATCCTTGAGAAAATAGTTTATCAGCAGTTGAGCACATTCATCAATAACCATCACTTACTAAATCCCTTACAATCCGGTTTCCGTCCCGGTCATAGTACGGTTACAGCACTAGTCAAGGTCACCGATGATATTCGCTTAGCAATGGATAATAAACAGTTGACTGTATTGACCCTACTAGATTTTAGCAATGCATTTAATTTCAATTGTTGACTACGTTAATAATACTGTTAATATTCTGTTAAGTCTATTACGCACACTTAACATATCTCTATCAGTGATACACTGGTTTCGAAGTTACCTCACTGGCCGGCGACAGCGCATTCGGCAGGATAAGTCCTTCTCATCCTGGTACATGTCTCGGCTTGGGTGCCTCAAGGCGGCGTTTTATCTCTCTTACTTTTCGCATTTTTTTATTAATTCCATAACTCAATATATATCTTCTCTCTTTCACATGTATGCAGACGATATTCAAATTTACCGTCATACTGACATACAGCGTCATACAGCTGATAATCTGCATTCCTCCATATATGCCATTAATGATGTCCTGATTGCTATTTTAAAATAGAGTTGTTTCTATGGTTTGAAAGTAAATCCCACTAAATCACAGGCTATTATTATTCACAGCCCCAGCATTATTGCTAAAATTAATAAGTTAACTCTCCCTCCAATCTTATATAACGTTATAGCACTATCATACTATGACTCAGTTAAAGATCTTGGGTTATACTTGGATCAAACATTAAGTTGGTCCGTTCACATAAAAGATCTTAGTAGAAAAACATTCATCGCAATGAATTCTCTTCAGCGACTAAGATATTTTCTACCTATTCCTACCAAAATTATGTTAGCGCCATTCTCCTTCACTTTCTATTCTAGATTAAGCCGATGCAAGCTTTCTTAATTTGACCGAGGACCAATGGAATAAACTTCAGCGACTTCAAAACATAGCTATAAGGTATCGTATTTGGCTTCCGCAAATATGACCGTATTTTACAATATCCTCAACAGCTCAAGTGGCTTACTATTCGTCGACGCCGGGGTTTATATGTACTTTTTCTGCTGTACTGTGTATTATTCCACCTAACGACACCCTTATACCTAAAAGAAAGATTTAAATTTCTAGGGCCACAGGAAGATACAATTATTAATATAAAAAAATTTATAAGCACTCTTTTACGGTGCTTGACACAAATTTGTGGAACACTCTTCCTCTGTCTGTACACCCGTATATCGAAAACGTTAATTTTATTTAAAAAATCTGTAAAAACATACTTTTTGAGTAAAGATAGAGAAAACAATGTAACTTAATGTAACTTAAAAAGGAAAACCTTGTACCAATGTTTTTTTTTATTACTTAATATTTGTAAGGTTGTCTGGAAGAAATTGTATATATATTTTGTGGTGCACAATAAAGAATAAATAAATTTAAAATAAAAATACTTCCCCGGGAAAAACCTTTCAAGATTTATCGATTAGATTCATTTTAATATTATTCTAAATTTGGTTTAAGTTTTCTAATTTATCTATTTAATGTTTGTAACTTTGTTAGGTATTTTAATGATTTTATTAACTTATAATAGATTTTTGCCTAAAATGTAATCTTTTTTTTGCATATTTCAAAACAACAAAATTGCAGAGCTACCTTCAGAGTTGAATTGTAAAACTATTTAACGACCCACTCTAGCAAACAACAAATTTATTAAGCATGATCCATTATAAACATGATAAATTGTAAGCATCTTGTAGTTCTCAAGAAAATGAACCATTACAGATTAATTATTATATAAAGTAACGGTCGTGAAGTGTAGTCAATTAAAGCAATAGAGTAAATGCAAGAGAATAGTCATAGATTTTTTATACCTTTCAGAATTAAATGTCGGGGAGCGAGCGTTGGCACTTGCCCTAATAGAAAATGCCAGCGAAGATGTCTCTTATCTTATTTAGTTACTCTGTTCAATTTACTATCTTTGTGTGTACGAATCAGATCCCAGTATAATATAATGATTGACCTGATCTTTGTTGCAATTGCTTTTTTCTAAATCAAGTTAAATTAATTATATTTATAAACAGTTATATATAAGGAGTGGGAAAATTATGTCAGAAACCAGATATTTTTAGTATTGGTGACATAATATCTAAATACGCATGTTTTTGGTAATGTAATTAAAATTAAGTTTTTGAAACAAATCAACATCCGCAAAATTATTACATCAGGTGAAAAACAACAAAAATAAAATATTTATGTGTACTTTAATAATAAATGTTCCAATTCGTTAACACATTTAGCTATGTTTAATACAACAATAAATATAATAACGGTTACCTTTTGACCTTTTACCATAAACCCATTAGTAAAAGCACTTAAGCATTAACTCGACTACACAAATTAATTTATAGAGACAACAATGAAGCAAGTGATGCTGAAAATTAATTCTCAGGAGGCCGTTTATAACAACATATTATGTTATATACTGCAATATATTCGATATATCAAATATATATATATATATATATATATATATATATATATATATATATATATATATATATATATATATATATATATATATATATATATATATATATATATATATATACATATATAATTACATGCAATAAATTTTTAATTAATAATATATATAATCAATCTATTTGAAACTTATAGAACTTAAAAGAGAATTAAAATCAAATTTGTAATAACAAAAATTTGTAGATCTTTTGATGTCACCGTTGCACATTCCGATGAAGGATCCGTGGTGTTATTGCTGCATGCACTATGTATATTGTTCACTTCGAAAACACTGGATACACGATGACGCCCACCATCACTACCCAACACTATAATATGGCCATCTCTTGTCCAGCAATTCGTAACCCCAAAAAGTTTTCGTGCCACAACAAATGCGTCATCTCTAGGTTTCATAAGAAACTCGGAAAGTGTTATCCCAGTACCTTTAAGACATGTTTTCACAAACCAACATTTGTCTCTAGACTTGGTTCCATGAAACCATGAATTTGAAGACCCGAGGCGGTGACAGCGACTAATATCACAATGAGATATATCTGGAAGACTCAGTTTTTCAGTACAGTTTATCAAAACTTTCGCAACAGTGTCCTCTTATCTTCAGCAATACCATAGTTGAGTAGAATCTTTCTGTGGGACCTCATCTCAAGCTCATCGTGATGTCTTGAAAGTGTATTAATTTGAAGCTGGAGGCTTTCCAGAGCCGACAACACAAATGTTCTGAAAGACTGGAACTATGAATCTATGTTTGAAGACGGACTTGCTGCTTTCAGATCCCGTTAAAAGTTATTCATACGAGAATTAAAAACTTCACTTAATTCTGCCATTCTTGGTTTTAGTGAATCCATTGTGTTGGTTTTAGTGAATCCAATGACTGATGTGAAAATAATTTTGTGCAAATGATAGGAAAATTGGAGCAATTATTGTATATAAGTGAAACTGGTAGGTAGTTACTTTACATACACATATTAATTTTACATATAATTAAATAATATATATCGTTTTTAATTTACTTGAAGAACAAATAAAGACACGTCTAGTCACTTATGCACCTACCCCGCAATTTTTCTTATACACACTGAATTCATTTTTGACAACATTACAAACATTCTTGACAAATTACCTAAGTATTTTCATTTGCTGCCATTGTCACGCACTGTAACATCGACTACACCTAACGACCTCTCTCGGAGGTAAGGTGTGATTAATTTCTGTTTTAATATTTTGATATTATATAGATCAGTATTAAATCTTTTAATAATAATGTTAAAAGAGCTGACTCGGTCTCTCCGGCCCAGTAAGTTCACTAACACTTAATTCGATGTTACGTCACCTCATATTTGTCCGTGAATTTCAAAATACGGTATAAATATATTTATTGTATTAAATAATTTCCAATAATATTTGGTGTGCATTATTTTTCGGTTATTGTATTTTACAAAAGTAAATATTGCATTGTTTTAGTGTAAAGTTCTTTGGCGGTGTCTAAAACTCGGTTTTCATATATATCAACATTTACCTTAATTTATTTTTTGTTCATTTTCAACCAAAACTATAGTAGCTGTATTCATTGGTTTATCTTTACGTATGTATATATAAGAGACTTCGCCTGCTAGCAGCCAGTGTCGTCCAGAATAGCCTCAGAGTTAAGGATGAAGCTAAAATCCAACTACATAGACGCTTTCATATTTTCTTAGCACATCTATTAGTCAAGTAGTTTATATATAATACGGTTTAATATAATAGTACATTGATTGTGATTGGGATAATCTGAAAGTGGATATCAATATCATATGAATTGTCGAAAGTTATTTAATTCAAATTGATTTTAGTTACTTATCCATTTTTAACCCGGACCTTGGGATATGTTATTATTCCTTTTTCAATCTGTAATCCATGTCTTTTAAATATAAAAAAGAACAAAACAGTAAAGAATAAAAGGGAAATGGAGATGTGTGAAGAATGAGTAACCTCATAAATAAATAAACTGAACCATGTCGCTTAAGATCGTACACGTTTTGGTATCGCCCTTAAGAAGGAAAGGCTGCCTGGTGTTAGCAGATAAAATTAATCTGTCGTCGTCACAATGTTTTATCAACTTATATTCTTTCACATGTTCACGCCGGCTTTGCAATTCATTGCCCACACCCATAGGCGGGTGAACTTAATGTTTTTCGCTCTATCTATATTTTTTATTTATTTTTTGTCCCGTCCGATAAGAAATTCTAGTGCGGGCCACCGGTGGTAGGCGCCGGCGTAAGCGTGTTAAACAGTGACATTAGGAATTTAGTCTAAAATTTACCAATTAAAAACAAAAACTAGGACTTTTTAGGACTTTCAGTCCTAATTGAAATTTAATAAATGGTTTTATTGACTTCATTTGATTTTCAATTTCGTAGAAAAGGCGCTTTTTAAAGCGACTGTGTGCCGTTGACACAACGAGTTTGAATACTGTCCATTAGATTAAAGGAATCAAATGGAAGGAAATATACTACAAAGAAAAAAATTGAATCTACAAAACCGGTGATTCACAGCGAGGAAGCACCTGCTGCAGAATGGTTTGAAATTTGTCTTAGACAGTTGTTAAAAAAGTTTTAAAACAAAGATATAACCTATAAATTTTCTTCATAAGACTGTCCGAGTGTCCTGTGTGTTTGTTTTACTTTTAATGTTCACTCCCCAGACGCTTACTTAATTTATTATCATAATGATCTGCCTTAATTTTGTAACAATATATACACATATTTATACATAATTCAAAATACAGACCCTACAGGAACAAAGGTCAATAAACTCCAAACACACAACACACTCGAACGAGACGAAGACTCACATCTGCAACTCTTAGTATTAACATTGTCGTTGTTACTGTGTGGTCAAAAATTCTTAGTTAAATTATATGAATAACTTTAAATCGATTTTGCAATACTTAAATAATACATAGCCAGGACAATTAATTATTTATTTAATTTCAATATATTACAGCATATTATTACAACCGTACTTTTATAATCCCACACTTCAATATATTTTAACACATGAATATTTGTTTTGGTACAGATTATAAACATCTTTTTACGTAAAAATACGGATCAAATACAAAATATTTGATAAAGGAATATTATTTAAACTGCTAATATAAGGAGGCGTGGACTGCGTTGACTGTGCGGACAAACAAACTTAATATATTGTATGATGCAAGTTTAATACTTTACACAAATTCAATAAATCAAAGATGAAACTAGTTTTTGATCGATTGATTGATCTTCCTGATCGGTGGATCAGGTACGTTGAAACCAACTAAAATTATATTTTATAAAGGTTTTTTCACTCAATATTCGGTTGAAACTTATATTTCGTCACTACGATATAAAATACTAAAAATGTGCTTATATTACATAATATTTCTATTGAATGTTCCTATGTATGTATGTTTTTATGCCTGTTTTTATGCATTTCCTATAAAATCTACATAAACCTGAACTTACGATGCGATTGTGCTACGGCCTAATTTTGATAACTAAAACGTGTGATAACTAAAATAAAAACAATGTTCCTTAAATTTTCTGGTAATTTGTCGTGAGAGAGTAGCGAAGTAGCTGTGTAGGCTTTAAGCGTAGTGGTGTGTCACCAATGTGGTGTTTTAATGTGGGTCTCCCATATTGTTGTAGTTGTTGGTCGTTGGTTGTTGTTGTCACCTACCTTAAGTTGTGAGGTGGGTGGTAATTAATAGTCGAAACACAGCTATTTTTACGGATATTGTTTATTTTGCACAAACACATAATTACTAAAATTAAATTACACAGAGAGAGTGAGCGGAAAAACAATATAAACATATAAATGAAACAGAAAACAACAAAAGTATTAATGAAAAATGGACCCGCGCGAATATATGGGAAGACGTGTTGGGACTTGGGCGCTTCGATCCTGACTGGCTAACTTTATTAACTGACTAACTCGCGGGAGAACCCCAGCCGGCGGGCAGAGCGGCGAAGGCGGCGGATGTGGGCCCGCGTCCAGCGAAATAGACGACCAGCCGGTCGTTAGTTACAGTTGTAAAGTAATATATAAATTTGGATAACAATAAAATTTCAACTTAACTAAAAACTATTTAAGTGTACAAAATAATAAACTAAAATGTAATTCTTTAATAACAATTAATTACTCTAATAGTAATAATAATAACAATAGTGGCAATATTCTAAATACCCATAACCATATCCATAGCTACAACTATAGATGTTCACTTCAGAAAGTAAATAAAATTTCTAAGACCTAAATAGAATTGGAGCTGAATCTATTTGTATAAAACATAAATCAGTCGCCACTATTCTGATGGAAGATCACTTTAGGATTACATTTGTAAGATTTTTAGTATAATATTTTTTGTAGGGCAGCCAACCGATATAATTAATATTTATGTGGGCACACTTCTCGTTTTCTAAACTAGTAAATTACATCTGTATGAAGCCGGGGCAATCCATTATTTTAATAGTATTTCTACAGTTCAAAGTCAAAATACACTTATCGATAAATTCTATAAAGGCCATTATATATTTAAGACGCAGGAGAGAGCGTCCCTCGTTAACTATCTGACCTTCGTCCTCCACTTATTTAATTTGCTGTATGTTCCGTCATACGTAATACGTAAGAGTTATTTGTATTTTTATGAGTTTATAAGCTTTTCCTACGGCTTCTCTCGTTATATTGTTGATTATGTTTCTCGTCTCGATGTAGCTGGCAGTCGTAAGTCTGAAATCAAACACAGTTTCAGAATCATAATATTTAGATCTCTTGTTGTTACTACATCTAGAAAGTGTGAAGTATTTTCTTTAAAATTATGCACAATATCGACCAGAACGTTAAAGATAAAGCAAAACTAATTATATAAAAATAGTCTATTATAATAATACAATATAATGCAAACCAAATAAAACAGAAATACGGATTTTTGATTCTTTATTTTATTCTTCTGAGTCCAATATTCACAAAGTGCTCTGCTGCAGAATGGCTTCAAACGAAACAAAACAGTTCTGTATTAATTACAATTGCAGTTTAAAGTCCCTTCAGTAATAATATTTTTATTTTAATTTCATAAATTGCCAATAGTCATGTAAGCTGCCCACATTGCAGTAATTTGGCTATAAAATATTAATTAAATATTAAAATTAGTTTCTATAGCTTGTTTTAATCATATTGTTGTCTGCTCTGTGATATATCAATGAAGAGTGCTATCGTTTTTCCTTATGTACATTATCAATCTATTATAATAGATTAGTATTCCCGTATAAGACGTCATAGAGGAAAGTAAAGAGGTGTTTCTTTACGAAATACACTTATCAACATTTTAACTTTATTAATATTTTACTTTTTCATTTAGTGTTCTAGTATTTTAAGAAATATTGATTAACTTACTCTGTATAGAGACAAAACCTCGCTGCTTTTAAAACAAAACTCAACATATCTAATTATAATAAAAATGTGTACATTTTGTTGTAAAATACATAAGTTTAAATTAAAACTCCATGATGACACAGACGAGACTTAGTTCAAAGGGTTTGAGAGTGTGCTCACAACCTCAGAGACCGAACCGACAACCACAGCGCAACCTTCACAGTTACATGAATAAAGTATAATTATGAACATTTTAAACAGGTTAATTGGTTTATTAATAAGCTTGAGATAGGAACAATAAACATCTGCAATGGAATTGATTTTATTAGGACCTTACATATGAAATTGGTGTTTTGTCTTACTGACCACTTTAATCAGAAATTTCTCCTCTTTGGTTAGGAATTGCAAATTAAAATTGTATACAGCTAAGTACACGTGTATTTGTGTTTCGTTAACCGTCATTCATTTGTTTTTTTCTCTTGTGTTTTTCTGTTTGCGTCACAGTTTACAAAATAGAAAACTTGAAATACCACATTATTTACGAGTACGAGTTCCACCGTAGCACCAGTGCAACCGAAACGGCTCGAAGGTTTAATGATGTGTATGGCGGTCGATCCATCGCAAACAACTACCGGGTTAGCTGCAGGCTACAGTATTTGTGATGAAACTGCTTTAATCCACTTGAAGCAAATTAAAAAGATTAAGAAACTTGAAAGGTACCTTATGAACTGAGTTAAGCAAACCGGCAAACACGCGTCGCCTGCTGCGTTACATTACTTAACTGACACAATAATAAAGGGTTTTAAATCGAATCATCATCATCACCTGTGATGAAAAGTGAATTCTCTACTATGATCGGAAACACTGATTGCAATGGCTGGACTCTGGCCAGCCAGTCAAATCCTGACCCAAGCGAAAATTGACCCAAAAAAGTTACATGTTTGATGGGCTAGTGCCGGTTTAGTTCATTACAGTTTTCTCGAATCCGGCCAGACGATTACGGCAGACGTCAATTATCAGCAATCGCAAACCATGATGGAATAGTTAAGTGCTAAACAATCGAGGCTGGTCAATCGTTCTACACCACTGCAGCTTATTGACAACGCTAGATCACATTGCACAACAGACGGCTACCAAATCAAAAGAGCTTCACTTGGAATGTCTAAGACATCCAACGTACTCCCCGGAAATTACTCCAACAAATTAGTTTTTATTTCGAAATTGGGATAACATCTTGCAAGGGAAAAATTCAAATCCGATGGCGCAGTCCAAACCGCCTTCAAAGATTTAATTGATTCCCGTCCGAATGGTTTTTTTAGTGAAGTGCATTGATAGCAATGGTCCATACTTTGATGAAATCAATATATTATATTTAAAAAATATTCATCTTTTTGTTCCTCCCGTACCAAACACCAATTTCATATCTAAAGAAGAAAGAAGAAGTATTAACATATGCCACAACGTTCTGATAGTTCCCAAACATAGTAAAGCAAAACTAAACTTAACAATATGGTATGTTTAACGTTTATTTAAACCTGCTCTAAGGCTGTAGTACTAACTTATCTTTTTATATTTTTTTTTGCATAGAAAAAAAGTATTTATTTACTGAAAGTTAGACATCGGATATATAGAATATATCAAATTTAATTTTATTAGATGTATAAAACTTCATTTTGGATGAATCAATGTATTTGTTTACATTGGCTTTTTTTTATATAAAATAAAGGCTTAATTATTCAAACTATTAATTAACTTCCAGAATAAGTCGTGACTCTTTATTATCAACTACTACTACTCACTACTCACAATGTTTACATCTGCCTAGACTGTGTTTGTTCCGACTAATTAATCTATGGTAAAACGATATAAACTACGTTAAATTCAACTTTTTAATTAATAACTACAAATGCCGTAGAGAGATTGGTCTTAAATAGTACTACCATTTATTGTGGCTAAATCAATAACTTGATGTCATTGATTACTATGTCAACGGTGCAAGGAAAAGATTCGCTTGCATCCATGGGTACGCGACGAACCTGATGATTAGAAAGAAATATAACATCTCGCTTTCTTTTCAACAAAATTGATGTTGAAACGCTGCCAAACCTTAAGATTGATTGATGCATCTTGACCTTCCTAAACTTATTTAATATTACTATAAAACTTATTTAATATAAAACAAACATAAGTCATGGAACGACTTTCCATTTTAAGACTAACCATAATACAGATGGAACTTATACCGATTGGTTTTATGAAATTAAAGATACTTATTATTCAGGAGTTGGTATTTATTTTGGTCAATAAAGTATCCGTCCCAGTGACAGATGACCTGTTTTGTTGAAGTGTCGAGAGAACCGAGAACAGCTTATTGGTTAGTTAGGTTAGTTATGATTCTACAGTGAAGTCATATTTATGAAAAATGCTCTGGCAATACTTTTCATTTTAGAGTTTAGATTAAGAGATGCAATAAACAAAATGAATAATATAATGTTGTTTAATTTGAATTATTTTGTTTCTTAACCCGATAATTTCTTAAAAAAATCTCTTTTATATATTTATAATATTTTTAGAAGTGAATTTTCTGAATTCTTAAGTAATTCAAACGTTTTTAATTTTATTCATCAACATGATATACTTTACAAAGCTTCCATTTCTTTAAATATATTGGTATAAGTTACGCAGTGCTCCAGTGCTCCAGTGGATCCTGTCGTCGAATCCGTCGCAACACGTAACTCACTCGGAGGAGATAGTTCTTTGTGCGTCTCACAGATCTGCGTAGGTATTACAATCTCTAATAACTACGGCGCCAAGGAAGCGAGAATATTGTTTTTAAAACTAATACAGCTATGAAGTGTTGGTCGATATTTATTTTTATATTCGGAATAGTATTTCGTTATTTATTATTTATTTATATAACTAAATACGGCGCGTTCTGTGGATGATTATTTAGAACCAATAAAATAGTTTTGTTATTTTATATTTCCGGCTTTATCTGTATTGTTAGTACAGATAAACACATGACCTACAGGAATGTTATTGGAATATGGTATAGTTATGATTTACAATAACGGTTATCAAAACACTAACTACTTTCAAGAATAAAACTTGTTGATTTTCAAGGTATAATAAAAGTCTGTTTTGTTAAAAGAACATTTTTGCTATTTCTCCATAATAGAGATATACTTTTTATTGCTTTCTTAGCTTAGTTTTCAGACCCTTTCAGACCTGAATTATTTTTTTGTGTCCAACGACTCTAAAAAAATATCTGTGGCTAGAGTAGGATAAAAAGACTAAGGAAAAAATTATGAAAAAAATTCTGGTTGTCAGCTGTTAAGGAAAAATTAGATTTTCTTTTTGTGTACAAATGTGCACATCCGTCCTACGTAATGATAAGACTAGTGTATAAAGGGGTTTCATTGGAATTATAATAAGTTTAATTTATAAATGTTTTTATTAGGAAATATAAATTATTTTAATAAAATTTAAAAACTAAAGAACAATCCTCATAATAATTAACAAAAAAATTGATTTCCTCTTTTGGATAGGTAAAAATTGTCACAAAGGTAAATCAGTCATTCGCCCCATTAAAAAATCATGTTTCGTAAGTTTACGTATGAAATGCTAAGAAACAGTTTTTATCTTTGGTAAGACAAAGGTGAACTTTGCATTTTATACATTTTATCCTGGTTCTTCCGTTGCATCCCACCATTTTGCACCGTATCCCAAGTCCCGCATCATGTGCAGGGAAATGCCCAACACTGTCTTTTGCTATATCCGCTACAGGGCGAACCCCTCCTGGTCTTCTTGGAATAATTTGCGGTATTGGGCTACTGATACTGGGCCGTCCTGTTTTATCGATAACAATTTTACTCTTCAACACGTAAAGCAACGTGAGTTGTTTTATCTTTGGTATGCCTAGTAACTCATTGTCAATTTGGTACTCTCCGTATGCCTGCACTACAGCTAAATCAGAAGCATGAAATATCATGCGAAGAGTCCATTTTTTTTTTTATGAAGGTCTTGTAGTAGTTCTTGCGTTGATCTAATAGGTCAACCCCTATTGCGTGATTGTATTTCCTGACCACTTCGGGGCGTTCAACGTCAATAAATTTCTTGTATTTCTTACACCACCTTTTGACTAAATCTTTTTCACCAATACCAACAAAATTAGAAGATGGGTAATCTTATTATCCAGCCACTTGACCAAAGTTACATCGTTGTCGTAACTACTTACTTCTTGAGAAAATCCTCAAGGTTTTTTATTCATTTCTTTATCGCTTAGTAGCGATGGTTTGGCGAATCTATTGATACGAGCTGCGTATGCAGCCATAATGCTTTTTTGTTTCATTATTTTGTAACAAATGATATGACGAAAAGTAGTTGTCAAAGTACAGCTCGTGGCCCTTGCTTTTTCCAATTCTCTTTGTGAGATGAAGGATAATAGCTGCACAGTATCCATTTTTATGTCAAATTATTACTGACTAGGGTAGCTAAATATACCAGAAGTTAAATGTAGCCCAAATAAAATTTATATTTATTGTGTAGTAGTAGGTTTAAACCTGGGTTTATTTGAATGTATATATGTATTTGAATATCGTTTACGCCTGATGTGTACATTTGTGTACAAAAATAAAAATTGTGATAATTGACACAAAAATAGAATAACAAACTCAAATTATATGTTACGTATGACCTCAGGAATATAAAACATCAATTCATATTTTTGCAGTACTTATATTTAGCTATTTCCTACTTTTAGAAATAAAATGACGAGCTTATCTACACAACTCCAACTTTGGTCAGCTACTGGTCGAAACATGTAGAAAAAATCACAAACATTGCTAAGAAATGGTGTTACTAGTATCAATTTTTGTACTTTATAATGTGGAGATATGAACACAAGCGTTCTCAGTTGCACTTGTAGCGAAATAAATACCAAAACTTATTTTATATTTTATGTGTACATTCGTGTACGCCAGGTCTGAAAGGGTTAAGGCGGACTGCATTATTTATTGCGGGTATAGAAACTTACTTAGCCGTTATCAGCGATATCGATTAACATTTTATTATTAACGCCGCCATCTAGTGCAAAATTATTAAATTTAGAAATCAATTAAACTCTTTAAAAACTATTCTGTCTTTACAAACGAAACAAAATACAACTAAAGGTTTTTACCTTATCACATCTTGTATCGGAAGTCTGTTTATATCCCGAAGGATTGACATGAATGGGTTGTCTAGATTATCTAAATACGAAGATCCTATCTCAATGTTTTATTTTACGGAGTGTTTCTTATTATTTTTGTATACCGCCTTTATTTTTTTTTGTATAAATTATAAATATATGATATTTTACGATTTGAAATATGAACAAGAAGAAAATGACATTTATATATTATAATTTTTTCCTTTCATAAACACTTTGAATTAATTTAACAATAGCCGTCTAAAGACAAAGTAAATGATACCGCAGTTTGTTTCAATACCTGTTGAACTGTCGTGGAATACTGTTACTCTGACATTGAACCCTGGCCGGGTTGTCTAGATATGAAATGAACTTGAAGATTTACATAATCTCTGCTGAAAACGAATATACATTTTAAATAATTTAAATTCTGTGTTTCAGCAGTAGCTCCAAAAAACAGAAAATCTCCTTTAGCAAAATAAAAGGTTTCGCATCCCTGTGTTTGGTGCTCTTTCTCCCCATTACCATAAAAGTACGCTGAAGTTTGTTTATACGCGAGGTGTATGTCTTGTAATTTACATATAAATGGATTTTTGGAACATTCTGTGATAAACTTTAATGTATTTTTTGGTATATTGAATAAAAAATACGGATCTTTTCATATATTTTTCATATTATCTGTTATCCTTTTACCTTTTATCTATGCGTATAACTCATTCAAATCTATACTAACACTTAATAAAAATGTAGAGATAAAATCCATGTTACGTGGAACATACATATACTTTCAAAAAATAGTAGTTTTGTTTGTGTGTGCTTGAACCATTGCGCCTCAGAGATTAGGATGTAGGTATTTATGGCATCGGAGGGGGAATACTGATTACACATGTATTTCTTATTACTTTAGCATACCCTCAAAAAAATATCGTGATTTTGAAATACTACATTTTATATTCCGTGTTACATCTAGTAAATATCATATATAATAAATCCAATGAATTTTTATTTACAAGAAGTAGTCTTTTATCAAAATAGAACATAATATACGATGACTTTAGATGCTCTCTGTTTTTTTCCCGAGGTCAGCCCATTTGTAATCTAGGACCTAGTAATTGGTATACTAACAATATAAAGTCTCCCTATAGTTTTTTTTATTCAACTGGGGTGCACATTTATATCTTTCATTCGTGGGTTATTTATTTTTGACATAACTCTATAACTCTCGCTGGACCACGTTACTTCACTAAATTTATTGAGATGCCTAACACTTAAACATTTAATTATTTTAACGTAATTCTATCGTGCAATTTAAATTTAAAGTAAGAAATTATACAGTTTTACAGTTTATTATGAAATTTTACAGTTTAGTTCAAACTATCAATGACTAGTGTTGTTACTTTACTTTACGGAGGAGCCGTACACAAAAACCGAATATCCTGTTATTACAAAATATGACGAAGGGGAAAATAAAGAGATATTTCTTACCTTTATATGTTTTATCGCGATAACTGCTACATCCTACGGCTAGCCGTCGTCGCACTATAATGAAGTTGAAGAAGAAGAATATTTAAATATAGAGATAATATGTACATCGGTCCCTGAAGGATTCATCAATAAAAAATCTAAATACAATATTCTTTTATTTTTTAATTATAGAAATATAATAAAAAACAAAGTGCTAACAAAAAACATATTTAATTTTAAAGAAATATTGTTATTTCTGTTTTTCACATACAAAGACATGAATATAAATAAATCTAAGAGTTGTATTAGAATAACAATATAAACAATATAATAAAATATTAATGAGAATCTCCTGTAGTAATATAATAATGCGTGGTGTAAAAGATAATTTTAACTCAAAGGGAACGGATGTGTGCTCAAAACCTCAGAGACCGAACGGAAAGTCACAGCTCCTTTAGCGTGGAATAGTATTTGTAACTGAACTTGGGATATAAACAGTTAATATCTGCATTGTGATTAGTTTCAGTATTATGGGCACCTGAAAGTTCATAGAAATAGGAAAACAAAAATAAACTTCATAATATTTATAAAAGAAACCTACTCCAGTTCCACAGTAGTTCTTTAGCTTGTTTAAAAACTTCTCTTCAGAATGGTTTCTGTGCATCAGAATCTTAAATATTTGAATTTCTTATAAGTTACGAAGACAGATAACCGTATGTGTAGTAGGTATTTAGAAGACATTAACAACTATAATATATAATGCAGTGTACAAAACTCATTTCCTTGTAATTGATAATCTGGCGTTTTTGTGAAAATGCAAAATATATATCTCAAATATTTATTTATTTATTTATTTATTTATTTATTTATTTATTTGGGAAACATACAATTATAATAGCACCTATACAATAAAAAAAAAATTACAAAATGTTTAACATAAATCAATTAAGTTTCCACAGAAAATTAAAACAAATAATTGAAACTCAATACAAAAAATACAAAAAATAAAAACAGAAAGCAAAACTATGAAACAGTTTAAATATTACAGCCTATGACAATTTACACAAAGTTTTCTTATAATTACTAATTTTCATGTTGAATATGTCTAAAGTTTTACAGTGTTTATTATAATTGTTACACGCACGTAACAAGAACACATTTTTGGCATAATCATTTCTACAACGAGGTACAAAAAATAATGGTCGATTTCTTGAACTAAGACGTGGACATTCAAATAAAATTTTACTAAGGAGGCTTTTAGAATCAACAAGATTATGGACAATTTTGTAAAGTAATAATTGATCTCTCAAGCCTCTACGTATACTCAATGGGGTAACATTATCAAGAACTTTACTGTTGGAATAGTCGGAACAGGCATCTCTAAATCGCAAATGTTTTAAAAATTTTGATTGAATTTTTTCAATTTTATTTATATATTTTTTATAAAATGGGCTCCAAACCGTTGAACCATATTCCAAGAGGGACCTCACATAAGCGTTAAAAAGTAGAATATGCGTGCGGCAATCTTTAAACTCCCTTGTAGATCTAAGAATAAATCCAAGCATTCGATAGGCCTTAGATGTTACATAATCTATATGATACGCATAACTTAACTTTTGATCCAAGAAAATACCCAAATCTCGAATCTCAGAGACTCTAGACAAAACGGTATTCTGTAATTTGTAGTCGAATGGTATAGCCTTTCTCTTTCTTGTAAATGTTATAGCGCTACACTTTTTTATGTTCAATTTTAAAAGGTTATACATACAGTAATTCTCCAAATTTTCGAGATCGTTCTGAAGCAATACGCAATCCTGATGAGATTCGATAACCTTAAAAACCTTCATATCGTCAGCATAAAGTAAAAACATCGATAAATCCATGCTGCTGATCAATGATCAATGGTCTTACAACCGGATATAACTGATCATAAATTATCTTTTCAAATAGTTTTGCAATAGTGCTTAGTTTAGATATAGGTCTATAATTCTGTATATTCTGTCTGTCTCCAGTTTTGTAAACAGGTACTACGAAAGATTGTTTCCATATTTTAGGCATTTTACCTGTACGGAGAGAAATATTAAATAATATAGATAGAGGAACATCCAAATTATTGTAGCAAGATTTAAGAAAAAACGGAGGGACACCATCAGGACCACTCCCTTTCCCAATATCCAAACATTTCAAGTATTTCCTGACTAATTTAGTGGAGAGATCAACTGAACCAATAAATACTGTTTGAGTGTCACGGCTGTGGTTTAACCGCAAAGTATCACTGTCACTATAACAAGGTGAGTCAGATGCAAAGGCAGATTGAAAATGAGAATTAAAAAGCTGACAGATTTCGCTACCATTAGATGATTGAATTCCGTCAGAAAACATTATGTCCGGAATAACGGATGAGGCTTTTTTGGACTTAAAAAAAGACCAAAATAACTTGGTGCAACGCTTGATACTACTTTCAGCCCTTTCGATATATTTATCATAACAATCCGACTGGACACGTTTTTGACGATCGCGTAAAAGGTTAAAAGTGCTATAATCACTCTCTCTCCCATATATTTTCCATTTTTTATGAAATTTTAACTTCTCGTTTATTATTTTCATGAGCGATTTAGTATACCACGGAGGATATCGTGCACTTTTACACTTTTTCGTTGGAACATATTTTTGAATAACTAAATTAACTACTTCGTAGAATTTATTCACTGCTACGTCCACATCACATGTATCCAAAACCATAGCCCAATCAATAGTAGACAATTCTAAATTTATGGCATCGTAGTCAGCAGCACGAAAAACAGACACAAAACGACTTGGAGGGCGCAACTCCAGGACACTTAAAAAGCGGGGAGATACAAGCAAAGCCGGATGATGAGAATCCTCAACAACCAACGGTTCCTGACAATGGGTAACGTAACAGTTTACATCTGCAATCACTAAATCAAGAAATCTTTCATTAATATTCGGAACAACATTAAATTGGTTAAAGCCTGTAAGTTGCAGAAAAGTGTAAAGTGACTGAACTGAGATATTATCATTATTCATATTTAAAATTTGATTAGTACAACAGTCAGAGCAGCTCCACCTAGCACTACTAATGTTAAAATCACCTAGTATTAAAAAGTGATCGCAAGGTTTATTCAAATAATAATTTGAAATGGATTCAAAAAACTCAATCAAAGCATCAGAATGACAAGGACCATGAGGAAAATAGCAACAAAACAATTGCAACACAGCTGACGATGATAGCTTGCTAATCCTTAATGTAACCTGTATAACATCTGCAACAGCATCAGGAAATTCTACAGTTCTTGATTCAACAACTATGAAGCCACGTCTAACTGCTATAAGCACTCCTCCACCCAGCCGATCCCCCCTAGTAATATAATCACGATCACATCTGTAAACGTTGTAACGGCTATCAAATAATTCAGCGTCGTAAATTCCGTGAATTAACCAAGTCTCGCTCAAACAAACAATGTCATAATCATTGCACATTAAGTTACTAAAGAACGTACTAGTCTTAGTACGAAGCCCACGCACGTTTTGGTAATAAATAGAGAGTTTAAACGAACCCATTGTTTAAGTAAATCAATATGACATAAACATCTATCACATTATAATATAAGTGACCTCTCCGAAAATTCTTACAGTTTTTAGTGTACAGATATAATAATAAATTAAGATATATACCCCAGGCATACCAAATATAATAATTACTACAATATGATGAGCGAAAATGAAAGCTAACAATAATACAAACATTATTATGATAAATCAAATAAAGACAATAATAATAATAATAAAATCTAAATCCAAACATACACCAACATAAAAAATAAAATATATCAAAGAAACAAACAAAACGAACTATAATATTATGATAGTAAAAATTTAAAGCAATATACAGAATCAGTTTCAAAATTAACAAAACCCTCACTTTATTTTGTTTAAATCCGACATACCCGAAATATGGATGATTGGACTGGTATCTGTTCGACGTACCATTATCGCACAGTTTTTCACCCATGTATATAAATAATTGCTTTCCTTCGCCTTGATTTTAACTCGCTGCAATAGATATTTATTTGCACTGGTCAAGTGATCATTAAAAAATATTTTTGAACGATTGTCCTTAAAGCCAAAATCATTAGCATCCAATTTAGTTTTTCTCGCCAAACTTAAGAAATCATCCTTCTTATATCGCGCCAAAAATCTAACAATAATAGGTTTCACTTTTTTAGAATCGCGACTCTTAGGTGCTACTCGGGTTATGAAGTCTAAATCACGGCCAACATCCAACGGAAAGTCAATTCGCTTCGAAACACATTCCAAAATGTGAATTAAATTTTCGCCTTTCTTTTCCGGAATTCCATAGATCTCGATATTGGATCGTCTAGCCCACTGTTCGCGATTGTTTATTTGAGACTCCAGCTCATCCATATTTTCTTTAATTTCACCAACAGTCGTTCTCGTGGCCTTAAGTGTTTTGATTTCATTATCTATCATATCGACTTTTTTGCTTAAACTCTCGTACTGGCTATTCATAAACGATATGCTTTGTTGAAAGGCAGCAATTTCTTCCCTAATAGGCGATAGCTCAGTCGAAATAATTTCCGAAATATTGGTTTTCACCTTGGACCATAGCCTTTCGAACTCAATAGCAATAATCTCCCGTATCTGCTCACATGAAACCTGCGACTCCATTGAGATATCAGGAGAATTTTTTGACGCACCTCGCTTAGTTGTAATGTTTTCTAGCGATTCTGTGTCGTTACGTCTTAAAGGTGTATTGTCGTTGTTTATTTGTCTCGGTACGCATTGCGGGCAGATCCACTTTTTTTTAGTCTCGGGTTTTTTCTTATCGTTTGGATACAGACAAGCAACATGATAGTTATTTTTACAATTTAAACATGTAATCATTCCAGTAGCTCCCTCTACCGTCGACCTACAGCAAGCAAACTTCATTGTAGTAGAATGTCTTATACAGAAACTTAAAAATTGAAAATAAATATAAATCCAATAAAGTAAGCTAGACCGATTTCCTTCGGGATCGAACTCGGATCGCACGGTGAACACCAGAAGTTGAGACTATGAGTCGTACCACTAGACCAACTTCAATGTACCTTTATAATTGAAATTTTTGTATTGTTTTTTACTATCAAGAGTGTATTTATGACATTAATCCAATCAACCAATCACGTACAGTCAAACGTACACTTCACTAATTCGAAGAAAAAAAACGGTCTTGGAATGTTTAATTAACAGATTTAGCACTTTAAAGATAACAGTTTTCGTTTATTTCACACTTTTGATAGTTATTAAGCTATGATCAGTATAATCGAAACTACAATATTGAGAAACGATTTTAATCCACTTAGATCCTTTTAACGGCACGTATGTAACACAATTCGGTATTAACTTTAATAACCGCACCTTCAAAACAGTCACAAACGATAGACAGTAACTATTGATAATAATAAAATATATTATATACTCGTACTTTGCCTTTCTCGTGTTGTACTTATTAAATAAAAATATAGATAATTAATGTTTCCCTGCAGCGTTCTTTTACAAAGATTATAAAAAAGCTTATAAAATAGTCAGGTAAAATGAAAAAGTTATTATTGTCTTATATAGAATTATTAAAGAAGTTTTTGGGAAAAGAAAAACTGTAATATTTATAAATAAGCGTAACTAGCTCTTGTGGCAGTTTTCTTTTAAGTTATTCTTTTATCTTTATTTATCTTTAAGATTTACAAACAAATGAAACTTTAAAAAGAAACTTATAAACTATCTGTGTATCCTCTGAAGTTGTTAAATCGGAGGTGTTCAGAACGCAGTCTGTGTGCCATTTTTGTTAGAAATCTATTCATATTAATTAAATTGAACTGCTTTTAAGTTAAAATACATATTTTTAATAAATTCTATACGTTTTACAAAGTGGATTAATATGTGCTTTTTGTACACGCGGTGGTAGAGCGTAGCTGTAGTTATCTGACTGCAGCTCGTGTTGAGCTAGGTCGACGGGGGAAGGACCGCCCTCTTACAGAAGATCGACGTGTAGTAACCAAATTCATTGGGTTATGTTCCGTCGGTATGTGAGAGAATTCGGAAGCCCCTCCCCCTGTCAAACATGATAGCGATGCCTCCAAAAAATATATCCAAAGAAAGTACCGGATTGAAGAAGCCGGAGAACCCCTACCCAAGCAAAACCGGGGAATGATACTCGGATTTTGCTCGGGCTGCCCGTCGTATCTGTAAAGTAAAGTAAAGTATCGCAGTTTCTGTTTTCTGAGGACAAACGAAGGCCGCAGCCGCATTCCGCTCCACTCTAGATGTGGACTTTTGCAACATCCGAGGGATTCACTCTAACCTGCCTCAAACTCGACTTTGAACGACCATGGGAAGGCAAGACCTATGATCCCGCGGTGTTCGAGCTTAATGCCGGTAATAGTTTTTGGGCAAAAAATCATCCGGAAAGCCCTCCTTTTCTAAGAAGTTCATAAGTCGAGTTGGCGAGATGGTATATCTCCAATTGTGCTACTAACATGTGCCCCTGAGTTGATACCATTGCTAACGCGTCTATTTTGGTACTTCTACCTTAAAGGCGTAGTCCCAGTCTCATGGAAACGTGCCTTTGTCTATACGATCCCTAAAAAAGGCTCGGACCCACCTAACTATAGACCTATTGCTATTACCTCCCTTTTTTCCAAAATAATGGAGACAAATATTAACCGACAGCTCTTAATGTATCTCGAAGATCACCAGTTAATCAATGACCGGCAATATGGCTTTCTTTTATACCTTACGCACCGTTGGGCAGCTATTATTGAAAGCAAGGAGGAGGATCTGTCAGTTAGTCTTGATGTGGCAAAAGCCTTCGATCATGTAAGACACAAGGGGCTTCTTTTGAAGCTTCCTTCCTATGGGCTTCCCGATAGTTTCAGCAAGTGGATCACCAGCTTTCTCACTGGGCGGAGCAGACAGGTTGTTCTCGACGGTTTTTGCTCGGACCCGGTACCTGGAAGAAAGGTCCTTGAGAACCGCACAGTGGAGGATTACCACGAATCCAGATGGTACGGATGGTATCGGAGGCGACGGCGCGCTGTGGGGTGATGAAATTCGGCAGTAGGTATCAGATCACTGAGCACTGGGTTCCCACCAATTCGAACGGTTCTCCGTTGTACGCGGTCTAAAGGTAAAAGCTGATATTGAGGTAATCCGGACCAGAAATGAGAAGAGTACTCCAAGTGTGGCCGGACTTGCGCCCTATAGAGCGTATGTCTTTGACCAAGCCTGAAATGCTGCCTCGCTCTTTTGATCATTCCCAATCTCATTGAGGCCAGCATGGCCTTACTCTCCAGATGACCAAAAAACCGACAGTTGCTCAAAATGTGGAGATCCAGAATTCTGATACTTGGCGAAGCATTGATAGGAGTATTCTCGAAGAGTGGTGAATACACAAATGGGGTTTTCTTAATGACAAACGTGCAAACTTTTGGGGATTACACTGAACGAGGTTCAGTTCATCCCATTCTGATACCATCACCAGGGAGGTCTCTATAGAGGACACATTTTTCTTTCGGTAGTGAGCTCTGTACGGCCGGAATATATCGCTTCCCCTGTGCAGTCATCTGCCACGTATGTTGAAAATATCCAACATATCATTGATGTGCAGGAGGAACAGAGTTGAATATAGCATGCAAACTTGGGGTACACCAGCGTTCACGGGATTAGCATCCAAGCAAAAACCGTCGAGAATGACCCATATTCTCCGCCAAGTGAGAAAGCTGGTGATCCACTTCATGACAGGAAGCTTCGCCCCTTGTGCCATACATGATCGAAGACTTTTGCCATATCTAGACTAACTGCCAGATAGTCTCCCGTATTTCAATAGCCGCTGCCCAACGGTGCGTAACTTATAATAGAAGATTACCAGCCGATTCACCATGGCGAAAGCCATATTGCCGGTCATTGATCAACTGGTGATTCTTGAGGATGCTAACGTTAGATAATAACGGATAATAACGTTAGATGCTGCGGAATATGTAGATGCGGGTTATGTAGTTCTTTATTAGTTTGGAGAGAAGAAAGGTAATGGCGATAGGCCTATAGTTACCTTAACTGATGTTAAAGTGCCCAGCATTTGCACGTTCCAGGCTGGTACTTTATCAGCTGATCCCCAATTTCGACGACATGCTTGAACTTGGCTCTAGCGATTTGCCGCTTAATGAATCTGGAGGCACGGTATATTTTCTCCTAGGAACTCTAGATTTTGGATCTTTAGTAACTAACGCATTAACCCAAAGTTGATACGCCTGTCATTTGCCTGCTGCTGCAGCCTTGAGTGTCAAACCAAGACCGCCATCTGCCACCAAGTTGTAAAACAGAGCTGGATGTTGAATAGGCACTATATTCCGTCCACATAGTGATCAGAGGACCCTAGGGGCACCTCGACAGTGACCTGGTACTTTCATGGATATGTAGTCAGCAGAAGATCCAACACAGAGACCGTGTGGCTATCCATTTCCTGTAGACGAGTGTGCATCTTAACCATCTGGGACAGAGCAAAGTTAATCACGTGATCCTAACCAAACGGTAGTTGCTCATTGAAGTCTCCGAGGATCACGACTTCGAGGAGGCAGTCTGTGAAAGCAGGTCGTCAACCTTAAACATAGCTAAAAAGTTGGTACGTTTCTGCATTACCACTATGGGACACGTACACTCTGACATGATCGTCCATGTCCACGCGCAGTCAGAATACGGACAGGTCCCGACCTTTAAAAAACTGAAGGCGAAGGCAGCAAATATCTTCCCTTACGAACACAGATAATCCGGCGTGTGGTATAAAACGATGTTCCAGTTTATACGTGGTGTATGATAGTTATGTTGTGTCTCTAGGTTGACGTATAAAAACATCAAGGCCGGCTGCGCTGCGTCTCAAAGTGGTGGTTGACGGTATTTAGGTTAGAGTGAATTCCCTGGAAGTTGCAAAAGTCCACATTTAGAGTAGATCAGGGTGCCGCTGTTTACACAAAATGCGATGCTTTGGCCGCTCCAGGTACGACGGGCAGTTCCAGCAATATGTAATGTTCGAAAGAGCAAAATATGTAATGTATTTTTAAAATGTGTTAACCTTCTTATTTATACATTTTATAAATGATTGTGATTTAATTAGATCCTAAATGGTTTATTTAGGATTAGGAAAATTTATTTAGGATGAAATTGTGTTGAGATGTCGGTAAATTTATGCGATAAATTATTCAACGTTTATCGCAATAGATTTAAATATCTGACAATATTTTGAGAAGCTATTTGAGTACCCTGTAAGGAACAATAATATAATGTTTTCCACCAAACAATAATAATTGCAGCTCTTTTAGTACTTTGCTTTCAATATCTAATATGTATTAGCGAAGCAACGGTTACGATGACAACAGACACTATGACAAGGGTTACCATGGCAACCAGAGTTTAGATGAAAACTCTGGTTTAGTTGAAAGGGGGTGCAAAAAGTTGAAATTAGAAAATTAAAGATTGTCATAAATAAAACATCAAGGACGTAAAAATAAAATTGATTACGAAATTTAATTTGATATATTTGAAAAATAAATTAATAATATTTAAAAAAATAAAATTTCAAAATTTGTACTTAGTTGTATCCTGGCAATTTTATCGTGGTGTAGGCCTACTGGGGATCTCACCACATTACGTTACGGGATACGTATTTAATTTTCATAGGGTAGTCTGAAAGTTCGTCATTTTTTAATTGGAAGATTGAGTCTTTGTCTTAAGGCCTTTGATTACAAATAAATGAATACGTGTATTAAAAGTGACTCGGCGGCCCGTCGACCAGACTGGTAGGTTCTTAATAATTATTAAAAAAATAGATTTACGGACTTCATTAAATTTATTTTATGTGCAAGATAAAAGATTATAATTATGACCTAATTATGCGGAGGACACTTACCCTTATTACATCTTTTATAGGAAATCTATTTACATTGATATTGATACGGGAGGTTGATATAAATTCATATTGACGATTTCTTATGTAATTTGCAAAATATTAATATATGTATATATGGAGGAGGCGGATACGGAGGCCTTTTTTATTTCATTGAGTACATCGCTTAAATACTCCTTTATTTAAAGACCAATTTAATAATATATATATTTAGTCACTCGGCACGGGTCGCGCTCTTTGGCACATCCGAAATCGAACTTCATAGCTGAAATAAACAATTTAGTGTATTTTGCCTTGTCACATTTCCGTCCGATTTTCACATTTCCGTCTCATATAAAACTTTTATGAAATCGTTGCATAAAAAAATTATTAAAAAATAGTTAAATGTTTTTAGTAGTAGTGAGACAAATCAAAATATATGTTAAAATATGAATAAATAGTATAAAATCGTTTCTGAACGAGGTTATCCTTTGATGTCACCGTGACATAAGACTTACACCGTTCATCAACATAGGCATTGATCACAAGTAAATATACATGAATATGGTTTTTGTTGTTTTTAAGACGGTGATGTCTTATGAATATATCGAATTTACATCTTCCCTGTGATCTCAGTGACATCGCCATGATGCCGGTATTACATAAGGTTGACGTAAAAATACGGGATAGTCAGGTGTTCTTACATTTATTTCTTTATCATATTAGATATGTAAAAAGCAACTTCCTCGCTCGCGCTCTTGCTAGATGTAGCGAAGGCATCGACAGGGTCTGGCACAATGGACTGGTGTACAAGTTATACCAGTTCAGGGTGTCGGACAGACTCGTACTAATCATACGGGACTTCCTGTCGAATCGCTCCTTCCGCTACCGAGTGGAAGGCGTGATGTCGACTCCCCGCCCCATTAGGGCGGGCGTCCCTCAAGGTTCAGTCCTCTCACCAATTCTGTTTTCAATTTACTCCAGCGACATTCCTAGGCCGCGTTCTAAAGTAGAATTAGCAATGTTCGCGGATTACACCGCAATTTACTCATCACACATTACAACTGGTTTCGGAAATGGAGGATTGAGGTGAACCTGGAGAAGAGCACCGCGGTTCTCTTTGAACGGTCACGATCCACAAGAACCCCGGAGATTAAACTCTTTGACAAACCCATTCCTTGGAAAAACAAGGCCAAGTACCTAGGAGTGACGCTGGACAAACAGCTAGTATTCACTTCTCATATCGAGGACGTTCGCAACAGAGCGGCCTTTATCCTAGGGCGACTTTATCCCCTGTTAGGCAAGCGGAGTAAAATGTCCCTTAGAAATAAGGTCACATTTTACAAAGCCTGCATACGCTCCGTCATGTCCCATGCAAGCGTTGCCTTCGCTCACGCGAACCTGAAGCCCCTTCAGGTGCTTCAGAACAGATTCAAGCAGCTCGCTACTGGGGCACCGTGGTATATGCGTAATATCGACTTGCACAGAGACAGACCTACCGACGATCGCACAGTATTCAAAATTTCTCCAAAAGCTACTTTGACAATGCAGTTGGACACCCAAACCCGCTGGTGGTTAAAACCACAGGATACACGACCCGTAAGACTCCTAAAGTCAGAAAGAGAAAACCCAAGTTGGTACTTTTCGATTGGGACGACGCGATTACATTACATCATTAAACACTACACATACACACACACACACACACAGCGTCTTTGCCGGCGAAGACGAGGCCCCCACCCAAGCACGTTGCTCCGGCGTTCTGCCGTCGGAGGACGTTAGTGTCAAGTCCTAACCCACATCCAACCCTCGCTTCCCACCTAACGGCGTCCTGAGTCGTGGTACGAGCCTCACAGGAGGCACGTTTCACTGGGGCCCTTCAGGCTCCCCCTTTTCAAGATATTTAAATTAATATTATGGTATGATACGAGAGATGTGGTGATGTATTTGATGTAGGTATATATTTATCTTATTTGTCTGTATACACATATGTCAACTGACATGTCATAAAAAACAAATTAATAATCTTTAGGCGTTGCTTTTATTTTAGTTAATAAGTTTCTTAGAATTTTACTGCGAAATTGTAAACTCAAAAAATTTTCATAACTGAAAAATCAATAATACGAGTATATGTATATATGTAATATATGTATATATGTCTTAATCAAAAGCTAATTGCTCACTTAACTTATTAAATGAAGTAAACGTTAAATTTTTATAGTTTGTTGTTTTGCTAGAAACAGTTAGTTACATTATTTGAAACAGAAATAATTTCCGAAACATTATAAACCGTATCCTATCCGGCAGACTTTTTTGTCCTTTGTACAATAAAAGCCACTGCACAGAACTTGCTCCAAGTTGACAGATTAAGAGTTGTCATTAGAATTATAACACTCGTTTCTAGAGTTAAGCTGCTTTATTCTTAAGATATAAGATAAATTTGAATTATAAAGCAGACATGTTTGTTAGAAGAGTGCTGGAAGTCGTATAGACAGTAGATTTCATTTCTCCGTTATAGAGATGTGATGGTTATGTGCTTAAAGTGCGTGTAAAGGCAAAATTTATTTATAGTAGGAATATAAACATACTAGAAGTTGCCAACGACTTCATGTTCTACTTTATAAACTATTTTATATTACTCAAAATTTTATTATTAGCTCCGCCATCTAATGGAAAATTATACAAATTTAAGTAAATTGAATCCTTTAAAGTGTTCTATCATCTAGGTTGGACCAAACAATTTCATAGAAATCGGTTCAGTCGTTTCGGAAATTAGCGCCAATGAACGTCGAGACACGGGATTTTTATATATAAAGATTTATCAAGTTATTGATGTTTTTCTCGAAATAATAAAGGGTTGAGTGTTTATTGAATACTCTGACTAACTACATACACAATGCCCAATACCCGACCACTCGGCGGTGACACGCAATGCAGTCATGGTACCATATGTACATTTTGCGGGGTTACGAGGTCGTAAAATAATATCTACTTATAGTTATCTTAAGTTATCCATTTCCAGGGAACTTTAGCTACCAATATAATATTAACCGGATATATATATAACGTTATAAATTATGTTAATTTTTCTACTCTTAAAGTGAAATTAAAATGTATACTAAGAGGACATAGAGATATTACACATCAAAACCAATCTGTGTCAGTGACCGCTTCATGTCAGTATGAAGTAACGCGCACAGACAGCACACTATCGCTAAGGTTATAGTACAACGCATTGATAAGGCATCTGTGATGTCAGTTATATTAGCACCAAAAGAAACGGATAGCGAAGATTTCCTGTTTGTAGATAAGTGTAATAAAAAACTTAAGTCATGTCATATTAAATATTTCTAGAAAATCAACAATTCACTGTTTAACGAGAGATTATAAATAACCATAGTGAGGTTGATAATACTCGAACTAGAAATAAAAGCTCCAGAGTATCTAAACGGCGCCCTCCAGGGCTCAGTATTCAATAAAAACACCGGATCTCTTACGATTTACTCAAATAACTTTACGTTTTTTTTTTGATAATTCACATAAAATTATCTCCGGTATAAGCTAATTAGTCTCCAGTATTTTTATTAACTATTTCATTAGTTACGTAAAAGCGTCCACACAGAAAACAACTCGGGACTTACTAAGCAGAATCTTTTTAATGTTTTCTTTTCCTTGATTTTCAAAAAAAGAATTTCATTTTTTTATTACCAATAATGTTTGATGTGCGTTGTTTTGTGGTTGTTATATGTTACAATTGTTGGTTTGTCTTTATGTATGTATATATAAGAGATTTCGCCTGCTAGCAGTCAGTGTCGTCCTGAATAGTTTCAGGGTTAAGGATGAATCTAAAATCCAACTATAAAGACGCTTTCATCCTTTCTTAGCACATCTATTAGTAAAGTAGTATATATATTGTAAGAATAATTCTGTTTAATATTATAAAACATTGAGTGTAATTAGGATTACCTCGTGGAGAGTGAAAGTGAGCAGCAATCTTATATAGATTGTCGAAACTTACGTCTTATACGTACATAATACTTAATTACACAATACTTACAATCTTTCAAAACATTTTCGAATAGATTATAAAAAAAGCAGTAAAGAATTAAAATATGTTTCGGCATCAGGCCGTCTGCTTTGGCAGATAGTCATATCTCATATCGATTTGTCTTCTTTAAGTAGTGCCAGTGTAGTGATTTATTACGACTTCCAGTCCCACTTGAAATTTGATAAATCTAAAGTTAACGGAGGACAATAAGACTTCAATTAACTTTCGATTTCGTTGAAGAGACGCTCTCGAACGCTCTCAAGCGCCGGCGGGCCGTTGATACAACGAGTTAAGACACGATCGCTTAAATTAAAAGAATTAAAAGAGAAGTGGTCCTTCCTTTACTGATGATACGGAAAAAAATATACTATATATATATATATATATATATATATATATATATATATATATATATATACTTAAAATTGTCCGGGTGTCCTATGTATTTGTTGTTCTTTTAATTTTCTCTCTCCAGACGCTTACTTATACATTATAAAATACAGACCCTCCAGAAATAATTAAAGATATTTAAGTTCCAAACACTGAACACGCTTCATCGGTGAGACAGTCTCTCACGGGGACTTCTATTTATAAATCTTGTAACATTTTCGTTCGCTGGAAAACTCTTAGACAATTTATATAAATAACTTGAAATAAATTTTGCTATACTTATAATATTTAGTCTCGAAGTTTAATTATTTATTTATGTACAATATTATATTTTACAACACCTATTAATTAATTATATTTTAATATACGATATGAATATTTGTTTTGGCACAGATTATAAACATCTTGTTACGTGAAGATACGGCTCCGACACAAAATATTTGATAAAGGAATATTATTTAAACTGCTAATACTCGTATAAGGAGGCGTTGACTGTGTTGACTGTGCAGACAAACAAACTTAATATATTGTATGATGCAGTTTACAGTGATACCAACATTTGCTTCAGTTACTTAAAGTACCTTAAAGTAAGTAAGAAGTCGGGTCGCGAAGGCCAGTTATATAAAAATAGTGTTTCACTACTATATAAAAACATAAAATGTGCTTTTCAGAGCGGAGAAACGAAACAACCCTTGTCTCATTCAACGTTCATTGATTCGTTCAATTCCTTCGTCAATGTTGGCCTGAGAACAGAGAATCTCATTAAGCGGAGTATAGCGTTTCGTATCGGATGTGTGTTTGTATTGATTCTTCCAATTTACGAAAAAAATACCGTGAAGCGTGTTCTTATACTTCTCCTAAAAATCTACATATACATATACATATACCTACATGAAATTTCGATACAATGTGTTGAGGTTTTATTTTAACCTTTTATCTTTTTTATCTTTTATTTATATTGTTTTTTTTATTCATCCAATTCTAAACATATAATAATAATGAAAAGAAAATCACGCATATTTCTATATGATACCACGTGATACCACGTGATACCACGTAATACCTCGTGATACCGCGTGGTAAAAACACTCGTATGTAATTATAAGTTATACAACAGAGTTCACAATCTCAGTTATATTGTCTATATAACTGATGCATGTTAATTTTTTTACAGTTTTATAGTATATCTGTCTATAGCAATAGCATTGAAAGTAACAACTAGGAATTTCGCAACTATAGACTTAAGCCTAAAATAAAGAACCGACGTAGTACCCATTTATACAGTTTCCAGCGAATGCGAACGTAGCGGTAGGAAACTCAGACCATGTTGGGGGGCCATGCTGAAAACCTCCTCGTGTGCCCGTCCGCTACCAATGTTGTCCGGAGGGATTGGAAGTGGTACGGGCCGGTGATCTCTGGGGGTCGGTTAATGCGGTCTTTCGGGATTGCGTTAACCGTAATGTCCAGCGCGGGGTTGTCAGTCATGAAGTGCCCGAGTCTGGCTCATGGTTGACAAGGGGGCTCGGATCCCTTTCCTTCGGCCTCAGCAGTAGGAAAGTGGGCCTGGGCATTTCGGTGGGAGGGCACAGGCCCTCTTTTCCGGGGGACAGCCGCGGGGTCATTCCGGGTACTTCTCTGATTGCAGACTTGACCTTGGGCTGGCCTCGTGGTTGCGGGGTTTTGGAGGCGATTAGAGTTTGGGGTTCTTCCTGTCGAGTCGCTCTCTAAGGAGCGGTTCGAAGGTCGTTTCTCCAAACAACAGACGGTGCCCGGATTAACCTTCGTGGAGCGTGACACCACGGTCTTGCTCGGTCTTGATCACGAAGAAAATATATGCATAGCCTATTAGATAATTAAGTCACAAGTGAAATTAAATGTAATTATTTTGTGTCATTGGAGCTGGTTCACGGTAGTACCAAGTTTAACTTAACGAACAAGATTATTCAAGGTTTTAAATAGTACTTACAGAGTAAATGATTCCTTAGAGCACTGTGCTATAAAACATGTGTCCATTTATTTTGCACGTAATGTACTTTTTTGTTTTCAATTCAATCTCAATGATACATCGTTATATTTATTACAAAATGAAACAGAGATTCGACTATTGACTTCACGTTGCCTTCAATATTAAGTCATCATCGCCCACCTGACCTTATTCCAATTACTTATGGTCGGAGAAACACATCTATTCCATTCCGCTCTTCTATCATACGTCACAATTCCATAATAAATATAATATAAAATAATAAGTGTTGTTCTGCCTTATGTATCTATTTATAAACCACAGAATGTTTTTTTTTAATAATGAAACAAAATTGAACATTGTAAAGACTCCATTATTATAGGTTAATGTGTTTGAAATTTCATACCATATTTAAATTGTCATGTCCTAATGAGATAACAAATCATCAAAACATCTAAAATAAAACAAAAAGTTTATTTACATCTATCCCTTCTTTGTTAACAGATATTAGACTCAGCTCTCAAGACTAGTCCTACACGGTACACCCAGTCTGCTGTAATTGGTTAAGAAAGTCATTCTAGCAATCCTAGTACTGTTGGAAAAAAGATAAGTACATTTATATATCTTTTATTATATACAAAAGAAAGAAAATCCATTTCACGAGTGCGGTAATGCCGTGGCGTGTGAAAATTAGAGTGAAAACAATATTCCATCAATTTTATAATATTTATTTATACTTAATATTATTAAAGTACATTGTTATATATTCGAATGAAGTTTAAAATTTTGTTTTTATCGCATTTTAGTCAAACTAAACAAATCAACCAAAAGATTAATATCAATATTATAACAATTTCTTCTAATAAAGTATTGTAAATATATATTCCTAAACTATATGAAGCTTTTACTTTACGAGTTAACATTGCGAGAATAAAGCAGTCGCCACGAGTAAGATGGAAGACCACTTTAGCACTGGTCGAGAGATTTTGAAGAATTTTTGGTATGTTCTTTTACGGTAAGACAAGGTCGGCATTACTGTATTTTTGTTTTTGAAAATCCACTGTGAAAGTTGGAAATTTGAATAGTTTTTTTGTATTAAAACCTCTATTACACAATATATTGTTCAGGTCGATGTCTAGTCGTCAGACAAAGCACGGAAAAACTACTACACATAGAGACACCTTATAAAATATAATTATATAGTTAATATTTATGTGGGCGCACTTGTCATTTTCTAAACTAGTAAATTACATCTGTGCGAAGCCGGGGCAATCTGTTAGATTAATATAAAACCGTATCATTGCTTGACATTTCATCACAAACTTCTCTTAAATTGGTTCAGTTCTACACAAAAGACGGTCATTAAAAATAACATCTCATTTTCATTTAAAGTCAAAACACACTTATCGATAAATTCTATAAAGGCCATTGTATATTTAAGACGCAGGAGAGAGCGTCCCTCGTTAACTATCTGACCTTCGTCCTCCACTTATTTAATTTGTTGTATGTTCCGTCATACGTAATACGTAAGAGTTATTTGCATTTTTATGAGTTTATAAGCTTTTCTACGGCTTCTCTCGTTAGATTGTTGATTATGTTTCTCGTCTCGATGTATGTATTTAATATAACTGGCAGTCGTAAGTCTGAAATCAAACACAGTTTCAGAATTATTGAGCGAAGCGAACGAAGTGAGCGGAGCGTTTTACTGGAGACTTTTTACATTCTTTGTCACGAATTGGCTCGAAAACTACTTGACGGAAAATTATGAAACTTTGCAATCAAAAAGACACACATTAGGTGATGGTTCTTCACAAAAAAAAATTGAAAAATGTCCTCAAAAAAAAATTTTTTTTAATGGCCTTTCAAAAAACTGATATCCCATTGAAGTCAATGGGAAACGACGCGTCAATACCCTGGGCTCGCTTCGCTCAATATGCAAACGGCACCCGAGATTTCGCGAGCGCAGCGACTCGGAAGTTGAGGGTTTGTTGGCGCCCCTAGTAATATTTAAATCTCACTGGTCATCTAATATTATAAATTTTACGAGAGATTTAAGCAATTTAACATTTTTTAAGTTTATTTAAAACGAGACTATGATGTTGAAGGTACGACAGTTGGGGGTAGAAAAAAAAACATATGAAAGTATTTCAAGTTAATTGTAAAGCTTTATCTTTAACGCTGAAACTCAGAGCATCGAAAACAAACTAAATGGAAAATGTTTGAAACACTTTCAAGGTTAACTAATAGATTAATGCTTGAATATCACGTTTGTTTTAGCCTCCAACTTCGTACTAAATGTTTGTTGACTCTCCGCATTGGGATTATCTCTTGGGATTAAATTAAACAACCTTCAAGGAACTTCGTTATGTACTTTATAGGTTTTGTCTTGTCTGTAAATAATTTAAATCACATTATGTGCTTTATATTTATTAATTTATCGAACTATTTTATACACAAAAAAATCTGTTGTCTTGTAAAATTGAGCTTAGAAGTGTATATCCCTTAAATGCATTACGATGTGATGTGAGTGATGTATAACTATACATCACTAAACAATTTGACTAAAATCTTAGTTAGAGATTACACTGGCAGTACAATACTTACTTATTTATAATAAAAAAGATACATATTAGTTTATGGTTTTTGAACCAACTTTTTTAATTTGACAGTTTTTTTTATTCTCTGACAGTTTTTTGGCGGCAAACTTAACTTTACAATACGCGGATTTTTTCCGGAGTTTCTATTTGTTGTTTTGTTTAACGAAAGTGATAAAATTAAGCGGCTAATATTAATATTAAATTAATTTTATTATAAGCGGCTTCACCATTCCATACATTCCCTTAAACGACTGCACAATTTCCTTCCTCTTAAAACCAAAATTATACTATCACAATCCCTTCTTCACCCTCTACTCGACTACGCTGACGTTTGCTATTTAGATGCGACTGATGAGCTACTTGATCAATTAGATCGACTCCAGAATTTGTGCATTTGATTTATTTTCGGCTTGTGCAAATTCGATCACGTTTCCGAATACCGCCGTGAATTAAAGTGGCTCCCCATTCGCTTTCGCCGGAATGTGCATGTGCTAACACTATTATACAATGTTTTAAAAAGATATTGTCCGACATACCTTCAGGAACGCTTCCATTTATCCTCCCCTGGTAATCGACCTGAACGCTCTTGTGTTGCACTGAAATTTCTTGAAGTGCCGAAATACAATACAAATTTTTCTGTTCTTGCTGCGCAACTTTGGAGTTCACTAACCCATTTCATTTATAAAGACTTTCCTAGCACTATTGTATTCAAACTTAGACTGAAGAAGCACCTACTTTCTCTTTCCTCGTATTAATCAGCATCATTTATTTACTTATAATATATCCATTAGTTATATGTATTGTGTAGCCAGTTGTGTATGTAAATAAATAAAAATAAAAAAATATATATATATATATATATATATATATATATTTATTTACATACACAATTGGCTATTCTATTTATGTGCCTCGGTGGTAGACCATAACAACGGGTCGCCGGCAAGGTTACCACCCATCGAACAAAGTCGTGCCGCAAAGCGACCTAGTGGTGTTCCGGCACGTTGTCCGATGAAGCCGTATATATGGGAAATGGGTCTGAATAGTGAGTTGGTGCTTGTTGTGTCGGGTGCCTAGTCGAGGAGGGTAGCGGGATCCGAAGCAACGGCTTTCCGCTGGCCGCCCGCAGAGCCTATCTACTGAGACACCCGGCGGTAGATAGTCTGCAGCTGAACTACGGGTCAGCTGCTAAGATCAGGGTACTATGGGACCCCGGTACCTAAGCCCTCCGGCAGCGACGCATGCGCTTGTGCGTGTAAACTGCCGGGTTACCAGTTTTGGTGTTGGATTAGTAGTGGTAATGTGGTTAGCTGTAGAGATTCGGTGCTGTTCGTCTGGGTTCCCACAGTTGTCGTCGGATCTCGTACGCAGCGAGAGGTAATTGACCAGCCTAAGGCGAAGGGCTGCGGCGGTCTTTTACTTCGGGGCTTGGAACGGTCCATAAGCAGAGATCCCTTCGGGGGTCACTGCAGTTCGGGTAGCCTCCTGCTTAGATGTTAGATGGATGTGCTAGCATCTATCCGGTCACCCGACTGTACTGTAGGGTAGGCTTGCAGCCTGACTGCCTGTCGGGAAGTGAGCGTGCCTTACAGCTCCGGCACCAGCTGGAAACTGGTAGGTAGCCTCTCTGACGTTCTCAGCAAGTTATTGCAAGTGTGAGAAATCACACGGGAAGTGAGCGTGCCTTACAGCTCCGGAACCTTTCATGGAGAAAAGCTAGCTGGGTGGTCGCGATTGGACTTGTCTATGACCGATAGCCTTGCGAGCTTACTAGTCTTATAGTACCGTTGTCGGACGACTTCGGAGGTCAGATCTGCCGTACCAAGGATCCATGTGACCGGGGTAAACCTGGACCACATGTATAGCGGCTCAAGCTTTATAACCGGAGGGTTGGTGGGGTTGAGATGCTATAAACATAATCATTAGGGCGGAAGGAGGCGAGGGCGACTATGGCCGCCCGCAGATAGTTGGGGGCCCAATTAGTGGGTCAGCCACCCACGAAAGGCTGCCCCGCCAGCTGCGTAAAATCCCAGAGTGGCTCCATCGTGCTAGTTGGCGACCAGACGAAGAGGCCCGATGACGATCCCTGGGGGTGTTCGGGCGTCCCCGCAGTCTCGTGACTAGCCTCCCAGTGGCATGACAACACCAATTTCGGCACCGGGTTTGATACGTACCGCCTCGTTCAACTGCCATTTCTCATCCTATTCACTGTTTTATTTTTAATTTTTTTAATGAAAAAGTCCAATAAAAAGAACAAGTTTTCACAGCGGTTGCACTCCTCCTCATTTAAAGTGCACCTCACTAACATCAGGGGCTTGCACTCTAATCTTACCTGTCCACCACCACCTGGAGACAGAGCAACTGCACTTGCTCTTTTTGACGGAGACGCAGATACAATGTCCTTTGAGCCTTTGAAGAAGAGAGCCTTTAACCAAGCTGCCAAGTCCTATAAAAAGGTATTACGGAAGGCTCGTTGCGATCGTATCGCTAAGAATGGCGAAAAGCTCTGTGTCAGACCTACTGGCAGTCGAGCTTTCTGGTCTCTTGCCAAAGCGAACTTCTTCCAACCCTCACTACCTGCTCTGCTGAAGCCGGATGGATCTCTGGCCCATACAGCGACAAAGAAAGCGAATGTATTTGCTTCTCTGTTCGCTGATAATTCACATCTAGACCCTGGCAATGCTTGATGTGAATCAAGCCAGTGGTCCTGATGGTATACCAGCCATTCTGCTCAAGACATGCGCAGCTGAGTTGTCTCCTGTATTGACATGTCTGTATTGCCTCTCTTTCAATTTTGGAATAGTGCCGAAATCTTGGAAGCTTGCTAACGTGCAACCAGTGCCCAAAAAAAGCAGCCGTGCCGATCCTGCCAATTATAGACCGATTTCAATCACCTCCATACTCTGCAAGATTATGGAGCGTGTATTTAACTCGCGCCTTTTAGCGTACCTTGAAGGTAACGATCTCCTCAGTGACCGATACGGGTACGGATTCGCCAAAATAGGTCCACTGGGGAGCTTCTAGTGTACGTTACGCACATTTTAGGCGAGGCCTTCAAGAAGAACGGAGAAGCGGTCGCCATCTCTCTTGACGACTCGAATTCATTTGACAGAGTCTGGCATGCGAGCCTTATAAGCAAGCTTTCAGCATACGTAATATATCCTGGTCTGATTAGCTGGGTAACGGACTTTCTGAACCAATGATCACCCCGAGTAGTTATCGACGGGTGTTCCTCGGAACCCTTGACAATAAATGCCGGAGTGCCTCAGGGGTCCGTTCTTTCTGCAACTCTCTTTCTGCTGCACACTAACGATCTGCTGAAGCCCGGTATCTATGGGTATGCAGACGACAGCACAGTTGTAGAAAGATACCTGCCTAGTAGTCGGACTAGTAGAGATCAAGTACAGTCTGAAAGAGAAGCCATGGTGCAACGTTTGAACGACAAACTTGAAAAAAATCCAGAGTGTATCTTTGGAATACAGTGACCGGCTTCAGTTGTTAGGCTTAGAGATTTCCTCGAACCTCAACTTTGGTCAGTGTATTGAGTCCAGAGCAAGAGTAGCTGCAGGAAAGCTTGCCGTTCTTGCGAAGGTCCGTTAGTACTTTACACCGGGACAGCTTCGTCTATTATACAAAGCACAGATCCAGTCGTGTGTGGAGTACTGTGGGCATATATTCGCTGGTGCCGCAAAGTCTCATCTTGCGGTTCTGAACTCAATTGAGAGGCGAGCAAAGAGGCCTATAGGTGACCCTAAATTGGTTGAAACCAACCTCCACAACCTTGAACACAGGCGTAGAATTGCTAGCCTCTCGGTATTCTATAGGATACATTTTGGTGAGTGTGCGTAGGAACGATTTAATTCCTCCGTCCCCCTTCCATCACAGGACGTTCCGACGGCACGGCGGATATCCATCCTTAAGTTGTGGACATTCCTCTTGTCCGAACGAAGCGCTTTGGTTCGTCTTTTTTAATGCGTACAGCGAAGGACTGGAATAGCTTGCCTGCGTCGGTATTTCCGTCCACATACAATGTGGGTGTATTCAAGAGAAGAGTGGATAGGTTGCTACGTAAATGCGCCTTACCCCCTTATGACTACATTTCCACTTTCCATCAGGTGGTATGTAGTCAAACACTAACCTAGACAATAGAAAAAAAAAATGTATATTAGTATGCAAGTATATAATATGTTGATATATAAAAGTCACTATGTGTAATTTATGATATGTACCTATATCCCATATCAATAAATATCTCCATTAACCAAGGGTTTCTAGCAGAGATCTTGCAAGAGATAACTTGTCCTTTGTGTAAATTTTCTTTGTTGTAATGTCATTATCACTATTTATGGTACAAAAATAAATAAATTAAGTAAATAAATTAATTAAATTATTCTAAAATAAATATATTCTAAAAGATAAAAGGTAAATTCTTCGGATATTATTTATATATTTTGTAATAAAATAAAAATCTTTAAAATTATAAACATTTTATGTGTGATGTAGAAATACATCAGTATGCAAAATCGGTACCAACAACCATTGTTCAGATCCTTTTAGATAATATATGTTAATGTTATTTTTCCATTTTCTAATAATATTTATTTGTTTGTTCGTTCGTTCGTTCTTTCATTCATTAAATTATTTATTTATATACTTTATTGTACATCTCACAATTATTTAAAAAAATGAAATAAACATTAGTAAAATGATGACACGCAATGCCTCCACTGCGTTCCATAATTTAGGTACTTGTAAGTATTAATACAGTTTTGTGTTAATTAATCCGCATTCTCATAATATGTTTCTACCTGAAAACTTAAACTATGAAGGTAATGTATCTTTCGCTGATTGATTATCCACAATAAAAAGTAATACAAATAAATTTATGTAATACGTATATACGAGTATGTATATGTATTGTATATATATGCGGCTCCGAGTTTGGTTTTTATTGGTTTTAATTAATTGGATAAGACTGAACTGTTTGTTTAGGATTACAATCATTTGTTTGTGTAAGGCTGAGGTTATTTGTGTTTAAATTTCAATTTATTTTAATTTAATAGTAATATTTTCTTATTGTATTTTTTATAACTTTTATTTATTATATTATAAAAGCAACAATACAACATTATAAAAATAACGATAGTTATCGATACGTAAATGATGCAGATATTTAACAACTCTTTGACGCCGTTATCAAAAAATAGTAATGAGTGACTTTTTTTATCTTACTTAAAAAAATAGTAATGGGTGGTTAAGCACATTTTAATTAGAATTTTATTTACTTTTTAAACGGAATTTAAGAAGTTTTTACCTTCACACGGTTTATAAATGAACAATCTGAATAACTTATAAAAATGTGTATAAGAAACTCAAATGTTCGACGCAGTGTGCCTGTCATGATATGTGAGCTATATATCATCTTAAACTTTTAAGAATTTTATCTGGCTACAAATTGGCAAGTTTTGGATATTACCACCATACCAGCTAACCTTAAGATATACAGGAGAGAACATATATGGGTGAGCCAGGAGGTAAACAGAATAAAAGAAAACAAAATAAACTAGAAGGCAATTTAAGGAGTACTCTTAGATTTCGACATTTACGTAGGTAGCCATTTTAGGTCGGATCTGTGTTCGGAAACGGGAGTGATAAAATGTTGTCCGAAAATAAACTGAATACAGGTTCTAGGTTATTAAGAAGGATCATTGATTTCCAGAAAACATATCGAGAACAAAGACATTCTGACCCTTTTTATTAAATAGTTCCTTCTTAATTTGGACATATCTTGGAAATATATAATGCAAGAGAAACCTATATATCTTTTGTAACCCGATACTCGCACGTATCCTTTCGTATTGCACATTCAAGTAAGATGTAAATAGGAAGGTTTTCCTCCTATTTTGTTAATAAAACGAAACAGATTAGTTTACTGTTTTAGTTATTTATTAGTGATTACTTATTAATAAAGTTAATTAATTAAAAGGCGTGCTTGTTCAAAAGCTCATAAGCTTCGGCTCAAGTTAGGGTTGCCAATTTCTTCTTGCATTCTTTAATTGTAAAAGACTTTCTTGGCAACGACTCCACACTTTAATCACTCAGTAATTAATGGATTAGGAGAGTGCAATAAGCTTATAGGCCTGAAGTTCTAAATTACGCTCAAATGGGCTTAAATATTGTGACTCAATGGTTAAATGTAAATAAATTAACCTTAAATACTGAAAAAACTAAATCCATGACATTTACTTCTAGAAAACAAGATCAGCGAATTCTAGAGCACTATGAGTTGGTAGCCCATTCTTGTCCTAATATTACAGGTATTGTATCCCAAAATCCAAAAGACCAATTAAATTAAATATCTGGGTATAACTGTAGACTACAAATTATCCTTTCTTCCACATATTGAATGTTTAACTTCTAGATTGCGCAAACTTATTTATGTATTTAAAAAGTTAAGTCGCGTGGCAGACCAAAATCTCATAAAGAGAATATATCTGTCTTTATGCCAATCTTTAATCACTTATTGTATTACTTCATGGGGGGGTACCTCAAAAACCAACATATTGAAATTAGAACGTGCTCAAAGATCAATTTTAAAAGTAAGCTTTTGCCTGCCCTTAAGATTCTCAACAGAAGAATTATACAATCTATGTAAAATGCTAACAGTTAGACAGCTTTTTATTCTACAAATTATTCTAAAACAACATTCCCATTTAAAATATGTCCCCACGCAAAATAAACGACACAAACAATACAAATGTCCCAGTAAAATGTTCAAATCCACCTTCTCTCATTCTTTTGTTACCTCGGTCCCTTGCTTTACAACAAAATAAGTAAATCAATGATCATTTATCCTTTAACTAAACATGCGTGCAAACTTACAATTTCTGAATGGCTACTAGGCCTAGATTATAAAACAACAGAAGACTTACTATTGCCATTGTCTTAAATTCCAAATAGTGCTGGAAACAACAATAAAATAAATATATATTTACACATACATATATAATTACTATACACACGCACACACGCACGCATACACACACACACACACACACACACACACACACACACACACACACACACACACACACACACACACACACACACACACACACACACACACACACACACACACACACACACACACACACACACACACACACACACACACACACACACACACACACACACACACACACACACACACACACATTACAGATACAACATATTATTATTATTATATACACGCACGCGCACATAATCACAACACTATATTAATACTGCCATTTTTATTTTTCTTAGTAGCGAATCAGCATCGCTAGCAATTCTCTTTAAGCTTTGTATACTTGGGGGAAGGGCCTGGTGATCTGTCATACAGGTTTCCTAGTACTGACACCAGGCTCTCACAGTCATAATTTTACTAGTTTTAATTGCTGTTTATAAATCTACATTTTTTTTTTTTAATTGTTATTTGTAATCTTAAGGCATTGTGAGAGCAAATAAACTTATTATTATTATTAATAATAATAATTATTATTATTATTTATCACAATAAATTGAGAGTATATAGATGGAAAAGTTACATGCGCTTAGGTTAAATACATAGAGACGAAACTTCTTAGCATTCCATGGATTCACCGTGCGGGTACTGGGCCCGTCGCGTTGCAAGAAGAGGATCGCAGACAGTGCCTGGGACTTGCGACCCAGGTGTAGGTTTAAGGGGCCCCTTTACTATGCGCATACACGCTCACGTTCACTGTTTACGCTCCTCTCCCTACCTAACCAAATATCGTAAGAACCCACTAAAGCCGCCTTTGAATTACATTCCAGAAATGAACTGATGATCGCTCTAGAAAGGCTGAGATCCTTAAATAAGTTGCAGAGAGATTTTGCTGTTATTCCTCTCGCGTCTAATTCTACAGCGTACAAGTTAACTATAAATTTATTCCTGATCAGTTCGTTACATAGTTCGTAATACTTGTAAGCTTAAATGTATGATCTTACGTATAACGCGATCCACAAGTATAACGCGCGTTAGTTGTTTTGAGTACAGGAATAAGTCCGGCCTAGATGACGAAATACATACGTGTATGTTACCCGGGGATTTATATTGCCTTTCATACGTGTCCATCATGAGAGTCCAATCAGGTGACGCGTCCAAGATGGAATAACATTTTAGTTTAGATTTTTTGGACGAACCTACCTTTACGAACTCTACTGATATTTTGGTGGTTGGTATACCTTTCTGCACTCTTGCTACAGAAAGACTAACCGCTTCCCGTACGATTTCTAATACTTTATCGTGGTGACGCGAGTATCCTCTATTTAAAAGTACCCTACACCCTACTAGCAAGTGTTTCGCGGATCCTACTGCCTCCCCTCCCTACTTGCAAGATTTTTCGGTGGCTTTGCCCCATCTTACTAAGTTACTTTGATCTGGGACAGTCATTTGGAATGCATTAAGATAAAATTTTAATAATGCTGGGGACCAATCATGAAGCATCTTAAAGCTAGTGGAATACAAAAATCTTCTATGGTCACCCATACATTTTGTAATTCTAGGCTCATCGCGTGCAACCGGTAATTATCATTTTCATCTTGCCGAATAAAGGATTGTATTACTTCTATGTCTTGTTCTTTCCTACTTCAACCTAGCCCTACTTTATTTGTTTGAGCACCTATCATAAATTGTTTATGGAATGGAAGCCGTGACTCCAGCTCTGCGGCAATTTTATCTTTTGGGAGAGATGTTATAGTATCATCATTAGATTTTGAGATGATATGTATTTTGGTCGCTCTAGATGTTTATAGAGTTCCGATGGTTTCTTTAATTTTAACCTAAAATTGTGTCGATCTCTAAATAAGGTAGAAGAGTCCGCTGGATGCGATAACCCGAGCCATGACTTCAATGTCCTTATGACGCTTGCATCTAACTTCAACAAAAGGGTCTTATTAATATCATAAACGAGGAAAGGCCCAAGCCTTTTTGATGTTACTTATTGGTTGATTGTCTACCTTTTTAAGATCATTTAAAAAGCTATCGACTATTATATCTAACGATGGAGTGCGCCCTTGGTAATCGATTTTTTTACCTAAGAATTTCATCGGAGCTGCGTTGGTAATCGTAGTAACGCACTTACAGCCTATTATAAGGTATATCTGGTGTTCCGCCTACCCAGACATAAACTGTAGCATTTATTTGGTTTTGTCCTCAATCCATCCGTCAAAGCACAGAAATCCTCCACAACATTTAAAAGTAGCTGATATTGTTTTGGATTACGTGTCAGTATCACGAGATCGTCTGCAAATGCTAGTATGGATTCTGTGTCTTTATTGTTAAACTTAAACCGATAACTTCCATTTCTTCCATTCATTCATTCATTCCATTTCTTTTCGTTTTTATTTATTTATGTATTAAAATATTATAAATATTATAAATATTATAAAAATAGATTAAAATATGATGCAATCATGTCACTACTTAACGTTGGAAAGTTAAACCACCTTAGCGCGAACATCATCAGTTCATGTCGTACCGACCCGAAAGCGTTCTCTAGGTCTATCCAACATACCGTTATTTGTTTTTTACTAGTTCTGGCATCTTTAAGGCTTTCCCATATTAATGTGTTATGTTCCAGGCATCCAGAAATGCCGGGCTAAAACTCTTTCTGGTGATTAGACCCCAAATATTTATTATTAATCATGAATTGCGTCATTTTAGTTAGTAAAAAAGAAAAAAATATTTTTGATATTATATTTGTTAGAGCTATCGGTCTAGTGTCCCTAGGATCCGAGATATTGTCGCTTTTAGGAATGAGGACAAAAAGAGCATTTCCGAATGTAACCGGTATTTGTCCTCTTGACCAGATTTTACCGAATATATTCAATAGATGTTTATGGATCAACGGACATTTTTTATAAGCTATATAAGGGATAACATCCGAACCTTGTGCTGACTTAGATGGTTGATTTTAATTTATGTTATTGATTTCCTCCAAAGTTGGTGGGTTGGCATGAAAATCTATGGAAGAACTTTAAGGTTTTCGTTCGTTGGAATCCTCATACAGCCTTTGATTTTTAGGCACTTCATATGTGTTTTTATAGTAATCAAAAATTTGTCAAGAAAAGCTTACCTTTTTCGTCTTTGAAAATTTTTTTAGAGTACTTAAAAGGATTTTTATCAAAGTCTACTTCGTGTTTTGCCCGGTCAAAGCTACCACGGTTTTTTGTTATTTGTTGTGATATGCCTTGTTTTAATTTAAGAACTGACCTTAATGCCCTCGACAGTTGGTGACTAAGTTGGTTGTCGCCCATGCCTATGGCCATACGAAGTTTCTTTATGAGGTCTCTTTCTTCTTCTCATTTTCAATTTAAAACCATTTTCTTTATACTTGTGAGCATAACGATTCGAAGGTTTATAGTGCTCATTGAAGTAGTTAAAAATAGTATTTTGTAGTGTCTCTACTTGCGCGTCAAATACCTGGTTTGAACCCGGATGTCCTAACAGGTCCACTATATTTTGGTCGTGTATTTTGCATGTCGATTGTTTAATATTGGGAATGTTAAGACGCGTCCGGATGGTCATGGACTCCTGGTGATTTGCATTTAATGGCACACCATGAGCTAAATGAGGGTAAGCTCTATCCGAAGTGAAAGATATTACCGGCGATTGCCGCGCCTCAGCTCCATTCTGTGTTTTAATATGTTTAATAAACCAGGCTCGTCTTTTGTAAATTTTCCTGCACGTAAGGCATTTCAATTCCGTTTTCGCGCCATTTTCGCCGTTAATATCAACCGATGGAGAGTTCTTCCGCCCCCCCCCTCTCGGACTGTCCCAGAGATATTTTTCTTATTTGGACTTTTAGCTTTAAACGAAATTCCCGGGCTTGGCTTGCTAGGCCGTCGCCCTCGGCTGTCTTTCCAGCAGTCGTCAGTCTTCCCAGCTGCCAGGTGTCTTTCCAGCGTTAGCTGTCTTTCCAGCGTCATCCCGTCTCTCGGGGCTGTCAATTAAAATGAGACGAAGCTTCTTAGCATTCCATTATTTTTCTAAATGTACCGTAAGAGCGACACGAGCGAGCTCTAAACTTCATTAATATCGTATTCCTAATGGAAGCTTTAAATCTGGTGATAAATTCTAACTAAAAAGCAAAAATATATATAAATGAATCATTTGTCTTCTATGAAAAAATAATTAATAAGCTAATTATTTATTTTAATTGTGCCAGTTAACGAGAATAATTTGTCGTTTCTTTTGTAATTTTCACCTTAGAAGTGTCTAATGTGAGTAAATGAAAGTAATTTAACTGTTATAATAAAACTACCCAAAGTAAGTTATGCTGCTCGACGTATATCTAGTATATCTAGTGTATCTAGTAGGCAGTGTTAGGCCGCGGTGCTATTGAGGAGCTCCGTCGTATGAACCGTAACAGTACAAAATCGTAGCACTAATGAGATTAAAATCGCCTCCACACGATACCTCAAAATATCCTTCTCATCCAGCGCTCATTACGTGTTACGCACAAACCAACACACGTTGAATCCATTTTATTTATATGTATCGTTATTACTTTATAAATCTATTGTTCCGTGTACATTGTTTTCATGTTGCGATAAACAACTGTCTCATAGAACATTGGAATATAATTTTTTTTGTTCATTTTTACTCTTTATCCGTGTTTTTGATATTTATTAAAACTGTATATACTATATATATGTACTATATATTAGGTCTACAACTTTGCTCCCGCCGTTTTTTTTTTAATTTTAAAAATTATATTTAAAAAAAATGGTAGCTTATTTATGTTTCAAAGTATTGTCCGTCACTTTCCACTACTTTGGCCCATCTTTCAGGCAACAAACGAATCTCGCGTCGGAAAAATTCTTCTTCCTTTGATAAGTTCCAAGAATCGATCCATTCTTTCACTTTTTCAAAAGAATCGAAGCACTGGTCCGCCAGGCCGTGTGCCATCGACCTAAATAAATGGTAATCAGATGGAGCAACATCTGGAGAGAATGGCGGGTGAGGTAGAATTTCCCATTTCAGTGTTTCGAGGTACGTCTTGACTACTTTCGCCACGTGAGGTCGAGCATTGTCGTGTTGCAAAATTACTTTTTCGTGTCTATCAGCGTATTGCGGCCGTTTTGCTTTTAATGCCCGACTCAAACGCATTAATTACGTATGATAAAGTGCACCAGTAATTTTTTCAGAAGGTTTTAGCAGCTCATAATAAATTACGCCAAGCTGATCCCACCAAATACACAACATGACCTTGGATCTGTGAATATTCTGTCGAGGTGTCGCCGTAGGAGTGTGGCCGAGCAATCCCCATGATGTGCGTTGCTTAGGGTTGTCGTAGTGCACCCATTTTTCGTCCCCAGTAACAATACGATGAAGAAATCCTTTTCGTTTTTGTCTTTCAAGCAGCTGTTCACAAGCAAATAAACGTCGCTCAACATCTCTTGGTTTCAACTGATACGGTACCCAGTATCCTTGTGTTTGGATCATCCCCAGCTATTCCAGGCGTTTTGATACTGCTTACTGAGTTACTCCCAATGATTTTGCTAGCTGTTCTTGAGTTTGGCAGGAGTCTTCATTAAGTAAAGCCTCCAGTTTATCATCTTCAAACGTTTTTTCTCTGCCACCGCTATGCCGATCTTCAACAACAAAATCACCGCTTTTAAAGCGCTGGAACCACTCGCGACACGTTCTTTCACTAATAGTATCATCACCATAAGTACTTGAAATAATCCGATGAGCCTCAGCCGCCGATTTTTTCATGTTGAAATGAAAAAGTAAAATCTCCCGCAAATGACGTGAATTCGGTTTATAAGTTGACATATTTAATTAAGTGTAACTATATGACGCAAACAAAAATTAATTAATATCGATATAAGGTTATATTTATAGATGTCAAAACTGATGGAAAACAACTGTGATTTATTTATTTGAACTATTACTGGCTACTAGCGCCATCTTTTGGAAAACGGCGGGTGCAAAGTTGTAGACCTAATACATTTAAGTAACATTTGTTTAAGTAACATTTGAACTGTTTTCTCCCCTTTTAATATTTATTGTTGTAATGCGGGTTAACTTTATCATCTATGTCTATTATTTGCAGTCGTAATATATTGTTATAACAATATGTTGAAGTAACATTAAAAGCATAATTATTATTACATTAAAAACGAGTCCACAATTCACAATTAGAAGCCCTCTGTGACGAAAAGTTGGAAAGCAATCCGTTGGCGGGACTCGTAGCCTCGCATTCGTAATGACCTCCAGTTAGAGTTCAAACATCTAATTACTTCAAAGTCCGATGGCTCGTCTTTCATGTTAATTTTCCATTGAAATTAGTAAGTATATTAAAGCTGCGGTTACACACGTTATTAAGAAAAAAATTATATAATTCCATATAAAGTTTTTTAATACTAAGAATTAGAACATCGAGGATCAGATCAAGTCAGCAGTGGTTGAGTATCACGTTTGTTTTAGTCTCAAACTTGGGAGTAACGAACATTAAACAACCTTCAACTTGGCCATGTTCTTTATATATTAGAATACGATCTTTATATCATTTTAAATACACCGCGTTATATTCATTACCTTAACTGTTTTATTACCAAATAAATTTTTTGGAAAGTAAAATTGTGCCGAGACTGTATATATCGACGATTAAAATACTCAAAAGAAGCTTCGCTTAACTTTTGTTTATTTCGGGTTTAGTAAATTAGAAATATTAAAAAAAATTAAGTAACAACCTAATAGCATAATATTTAAATGTTATCCAAATTGAAATGTAAATATATTATATTTTAATAACATGTAACCTGTAAGTTACAAGTGCCGCTGTTACTAACTCTAAAAGAAGCGTCTCTAGTGTTACTGGATATTAGGACACAAGGAGTGCTATTGTGACGTTGAACAAGTTCTACGTATTTAAGATTTAACATATTGTATCTATTTGTATATTGGAACTGTGTGTCATGTTACTCCTCCTGCTACCCCCGATCGACGGCTATTCACCGTGCAGCATTCAGAGGCTTCGGAAGCAAGTGAGAATACACGACACTGACAACACAAAATTAATTGGATATTACCTTAAGTTTTACATGTGTGTTCTCTTCCTATTGTTACATTAATATCTCATAATAAGTTAATAAGTATCTACCCATGGTATATAGTTTTTAAATGGTATTGTCATTTTACAGATATTCAATAATAGAGAAAAGTTAAAAGTTAATTATCTCCTGCCGTCATATTTTTCGTAATATCGTTAAGGTCTTATGGAATATTATTCCATAATAAGATAAGATTCCTATTTTTTTCTATTTTGCTTGAAGGGCAAATTTTATTGTTTTGTTAGAAACAAACGATACGTTATCCTATTACTAAATACCCTTTTGCATAATAGGGTCACATTTTTAAGATGTAATTTTTTGGATGATTTATTTTATTTAATAATATTATGGAAAGTGTTTATTATTTGTTAATTTAATTATTATTTTACAAGAGTGATTTTACCTGCAATTAGTTGTAACCCATGAGACTGATTAAAATAACAAATTTGTACCATTTTTTTTGAGATTTTATTTTAGTATTCCATATTTGGTCCTTTTCCTCTACTAACATATAACAGGCTGAATAATTTATCAGCGAGTGTCAAAGGTTTTTTTTATCCCGATATTCCCGCGGGTTCTGTGAGAAAACACAAACATTTATCGCTTTTAGGAAGGCAATTAGCTTACTACTAGAAGCATAATTATATTAATTCCCAGGATGGATGGATGGGTGGATGGATGGATGGTAGGTAGGAATAGTTTTTGGCAATTTGATAAAATAATATTTGTCGGCTTCTTGAGTACTGTGAAGTAATAAGGCAAAAAAACATGTTTTCGTTGTTTTTATGTTTTAACAAATATAATAATTTAACAAATATCGGAAAATACAACAAAAATACAAAATGAGATTTATTTACATATTATTTTTACAAATATAATGAAAGAAAATATCTAGGTAGCTCTTTCACAAATTTAAATTCTTATTCCTTTTCTTACATAATATTAGAACGTAGATAAAAAATCCTTGGAAAAATATTAGTTTGACTAAATAATTGTATCACAATAGCAGCAGAAAAACTTAAAAATTAACTTTTAGTATTCAGAGTATTAGTTCCTGTCGCTGATGTTAGGCGGAGTCGCTCTCGGGTCACGTCGCATCTTAGGACTTGAATGATGATGGACGTCGGCGCAACTTCTCACTCTATGCTGTAAATGTAAATGTTTAAAGCCTTTTGTCAGCATAACTTTAGCATTATAAAGTTGATTTTTACGTCTGCGAATACTGATGTAATTTTTCGAAATGTTTTTTACCAAACTGAAAGTTACTCGTAGGTATATGTGGAAAGTTGGTTTGTACGATATTGACCAACTAAATGAACTCCGTGTCCGCGAGTCCGTGAGTCCGTGAGTCCGTGAGTCCGTTGCAACTCGTACAGAGGAGTAGTTCAATGTAATTAAGATGTTATGTAATTATGTAATGTTGTAAGAAAATAGAAAAAGTTAGTGACGTAACGTGTATGACGTTCGAAATAAAAGGTTTTTTTATTCATAATTATTGACTCACATACGACTTCGACGAGTGATTTATGTTAGATTCTAAACTGATAACATATTATATAAGTATGATACTAGTATTACACAAAACTGACGCCAAAATGATGGTCTTTATGTTTTCTTATACTTATTAAATTAGGTAAGTAAAAAAGCAACTGTCAGGCAAACTTTTAACGTTTCAAGTACAGTCGACTAGGATAGATAAAAATTTAACATGACACACAAGTAACACGCAAATTAATATGATGATAATAGACAAGATAAGTCACTTTTAGGTTTATGACCTGTGTGAGACCAAACGAATGTTATATACTTAGTGGATACTTTGCATTTTATAAGAGATAGTGAACCTTTATCGTCTCGTAAAAGATTAAACAAATTTTAATACGTTATCTTGAGTTCAAAAGCTGAAGGGTATCCAGGTGCGGCCGCGTGGGGCGCTAGTGTTCAATAAAAACACCGCATCGCTTACGGGCACTCGACCCTCTTATTTCCTTTATTAGATCATCGGCTCCAGCCCGCGATAATCCATATAAGATTAAAAGTATCTCCGGCATATTACAATAACGATAACATTCCAGAAGGTTGATAAAGTAATACTTCTCGCTGGCTAAAGTCTTATACCAAAAAGACAACTTGAGCGACCTCTTCTGGTCTTGTATCCACAGTGTATCATATCTTGCCGAAATGTGTTCAGGTTAACTTCTGATATGCAACTGACGAGGGTGCGTCGTTTACGGGCGTTTATATAGGGGGTTGCATAGCGCAACTCGTGAGTAGTTACTGCAAGGAGTAAATTTTATGCACTTACGTTCATATCACGATATTTTTAAAAGTGGTGATTGAATGGAAATGAGAAATGTGATAATTTAAAGTTAAAAGAATAGGCTTTAAATAAAAATATACATTTTATATACTTTTGTAAAATTTTTGAAAAAAAAACACATTTTTTGTCTATTTTGTATCGGTGAGTCGGTTCGACTGCACGTTAGTGTAGTAAGTAGGTATATAAAAATACCTCGTTCGACAGGGTCGATCGTGTTAGGTAGATTCCCGTCGGTCGGATCGACAAAGAAAAACTAGCCAGCAGTATTCTACTGGTCATTACGAGTCTTATGACGGGTCACTCTGCATATATTTGGTGAGCGGGGAACCACACCCCACCCCTATTTCCTAAACGGGGGGTCGTATCAAAAAACTTTTCGGACAAAAAAGTTTCCTCTTTTAATTTGTTAATTTTCTAAGATTTTTCCGACACCAAAATTTTGCTTTCTTCTGTGACTTTTTTCGGTTTTTAACTTTCAACCCCTCCAGCCCTCCAACCCCCCGACCGATTTCCCCCGTTCAAGAACTTAACCTTCATTTTGTCCTTAAGAATGTATGTGTATACCAAGTTTGAAAATCCTCCGTCAATATTTGCGACCTGTAGCGTGTCCCAAAGGTTTGCACTTTCACCCCCTCTCCCAGCCCCCCTTTAATTTTTTCCAAAAAAACGAGATGCTACGTTTGTCCTACTAATTTATCCTATCGACCTGTGAAGTCAGATTTTGCCTACGATGAATTTGGACTGATGGATCATATATACATATATATATAGAGGGATATATAAAATTTTTTTTTTCGACGAATTCTCAATCTCCAGTTCATAAACGGCGTAGCGCCTCTGGGGTCTGGGTCCCGTCATCGCATCGATTGCAATAGGTAGATTCATCTATGGAATCTACCTAACAGTGATAAAAGAAATATTAAACGTCATATGTATTGTGTATCCGAAAACTAATTTAGACGAAAGAATAATATTGTATATCAATATATTGCGATAATCCAATTGATTATTATCATAAGGAACTCTTTCTTTTTATCGCTCAACTTGATTTTTGTTGTTAAACGAAAATAAAGGACGAATAATGCTTTCTTATATGGTACTTTGTGATGGAATATTAATGTTATTATCACTTTTACTTTCACTTTTAGGATCTCAAGGACCACCTTATTAGATTTTCTGAGATTACCATTTATTTTCTTGATTCAACTCTTGAAAATTAACTTGTTTTTTAACGTTAACATTGTACCGAGTAAATACATTTCTGATTAGGATGTAATTTTTTAAGACTGACAAGTTGTGTTGTTTATAACTTTAAGTAATTTTTTTCGTACATTTCCAATTTTAAAGTGTTCTAGGACTAATATGTAAAAACAAATCAGACAAATCAGTCTATTATATCAAAAATTTATTTAAAAAAATGGGCTTACTGAACTATTAAATGCTTGAAGTGTAATGATACTTATATTTGATTGCTGTCGGTATTTACGACATAAGTAGCGATATGTTTATTTCTATAATCGATATCCTATTCTATTATTACATATATTTTAATTTTTTAATTAAGTACTCTCACATTCTTCCTTACACTTTCCACTTTCCCTACTTCATGGAAGGCAGCACATTTAATTCCCTTGCCTAAAATAAGTAATTCTACCTTGTCTTCGCACTATCGTCCAATATCTATACTCCCTTTCCTTCCAAAAATTTTCAAAGACGCTGTCTACAAGCAACTCTTAGAATTCTTTCATGGTAATAATCTTTTAAGTCCTTTTCAATCCGGTTTTCGTCCTTATCATAGCACTATAACAGCACTAATTAAAGTCACTGATGATATCCGATATGTGATGGATAAGAAACAGCTATCAATACTCGTTCTTCTTGACTTTAGCAGTATATTAAATTCAGTGTCGTCTTGATGTGAATAAAGCCAGTGGTCCTGATGGTATAACAGCCAGTCTGTTCAAGACATTCGCAGCTGACCTATATTGACATATCTGTATCGCCTCTCTTTCAGGACTGGAATAGTACTGAAATCCTAGAAGCTTGCCAACGTGCAACCAGTGCCCAAAAAAGGCAGCTGAAATAGGTAAGGGAGTTTCGGAACCAGAGATCTGTTTAAATAGTTGTCGACGGATGTTCAGATATCTATGGGTGAATATATAAAGATATATTGAACTCGCGCCTTCTAGTGTACCTTAAAGGTAACGATCTCCTCAGTGACCGACTGTAAGAATTTCGCCGGAATAGGTCCACTGGGGACCTTCTAGTGTATGATACGCACATTTTAGGCGAAGGCATCGAGTAGAACAGAGAAGTGGTCACCGTCTTTCTGGAGGACGTTTCAAAGGCATTTGACAGGGTCTGGCATACCAGCCTTATGAGCAAGCTTTTAGCGTACGGTAAATCTTTTGATTTGATCGGCTGGGTAAGGGGGTTTCGGAACCAGAGATCTGTTTAAGTAGTTGTCGACGGATGTTCAGATATCTATGTGTAAGTAGACGATAGCACAGTTGTAGAAAGATATCTGCCGAGTACTCGGGTTAGTAGTAGTCAAGTATAGTCAGAAAGATAAGCCATGTTGCAACGTTTGAGTGACAAACTTACGGCAGTCTCCGCATGGGGCAATGTCAATCTTATCAAATTCAACGCTACCACAACGCAGACGTGTCTGTTCAACGCCATAAGAAGATTTTTCACCTTGGCTCCTACTTTCCAGAGTGTATCTTTGGAATACAGTGACCGGCTTCAGTTCTTAAGCTTAGAGATTTCCTCGAACCTCAGCTTTGGTCGTTGTATTGAGTCCAGAGCAAGAGCAGCTGCAGGAAAGCTTGCCGTTTTTGCGAAGGTTCGTCAGTACTTTACACCGGGACAGCTACTTGTATTATACAAAAGCAAAGATCCAGTCCTGTGTTGAGTGTGTGAACATATTCGCAAGTGCCGAAAAATCTCATCTTGCTATTCTAGACTCAATTGAGAGGCAAGCAAAGAGGCTTATAGACGACCCTGAGTTGGTTGAAGCCAACCTCCACAAGTTTGAACACAGGCGCAGAATTGCTAGTCTCTCAGTATTCTATCATTTTGATGAATGTGCGCTGGCATTACACGAATTAATTCCTCCGTCCCCCTTCCATCTCTGGGCGTTCCGATGCACGGGAGGTTCTGGTCCTTACGTTGTGGACATTCCCCCTGTCCGAACAAAGCGCTTTGCTTCGTCAGGCTTGAAATACTGCCCTGCTATATTGATCACTCCCAATTTAATCGAGGCCAACTAGGCCTTGCTCTCCAGATGACATCAAAACTGACAATCGATCGAAATGTTGAGACCATCCCCAGGGAGGTCTGTATAGAAGACACAAGTTTCTTTCGGCAATCGTCGACATTTTCCCAAAAGACTTTCTCGGGAAAATGTCTGGACGGTCGGAACATAACCCATCCCCAGTGCTGTCATCCGCATAACAATGTATCTTGGGAATATTCAACATATCATTGATGAGCAGCAGGAACAGAGTTGGGGATAGCACACAGCCTTGTGGTAGGTACACCAGCGTTTACGAGCTCCGTCCCGTGAGAAAGCTGTTGATCCACTTGCATAAACTATCGGGAAGCCCATAGGAAGGTAGCTTCAAAAGAAGCCCCTTAAGCCAGACACGATCGAAGGCTTTCGCCATATCCAGACTAACTGCCGGACCTTCTCCCTTGCCTTCGATAACAGCTGCCCAACGGTGCGTAAAATATAACAGAAGATTACCAGCCGATCGACCATGGCCAAAACCATATTGTCGGTCATTAACTAACTGGTGCTCCTCGAGGTACGTTATTAGCTGTTTATTGATAATGCTCTCCATTACTTTGGAGAGAAGAGAGATAAAGGCGATAGGTCTGTAATTAGCTGGGTCCGAGCTATCACCTTTTTTAGGGATAGGATGGGCACACTTCCATAAGACCGGGACTACCTACGCCTTTAAGATAGGAGTACCGAAATAGAAGCATTAGCACTGGTGACAACTTAGGGGCACATGTTCGTAGCACAATTGGAGAGATATCATTTGGCCCACTCGACTTATGAACTTCCAACGAAAAGAGGGCTTTACGGATGATTTTTTGCCTTGAAAAACTATTTCCGGCATTGAGCTCGATACCGCGGTCCCCATCCGTAGGATACAAAAAAGGACCGTATTCCATCCCAATCCGCTGACTTGTAGAGCCAAACGCGCCGAGTCATAGGTCTTGTGCGAGCCGGGCGTTAAATGTTCACTAAACTTCGTACCAGACAGTGATCAGAATACCCTAAGGGAGCCTAGACAGTAACCTGGTACTTTCCGGGATGTGTAGTCGGATCCAACAAAGAGGGCATAACGCTGTCCACGTCCGGTAGACGAGTGTGCGTCTTGACCAACAGGGACAGACTAAAGAAGAACCAAAGAAAGAGCAAAGTTAAGCACAGATATCCCTGCGTTGTCGGAGGCACGTGATCCTATCCAATCGGTATTGTGCGCATTGAACTCCCCGAGGACTACGACTTCGACGGAGGGAGTCTGTGAAAGCAAGTCCTCAATCTTCGCCTGGACATGGCCCAAAAGTTGATCCGTTTTTGCATTGCCACTATAGGACCTGTAGAGGCACGCGTAGACTCTGACATGGTCGTCCATGTCGACGCGCAGCCAGGGTACAGACAAATCCCGACCTTCAAAAACCTGTAGGCGATGGTAGCAGATAGATAGATAGTATAAATGTTGTTCTAGTTTATACCCGTTGTATGATAGGTACGCTGTGTCACTAGGTCACTACGGGGGGAGGAGGCTACCGGATTCCCTCACTCACTGACGAAACATTGCCAAATGAATTTGGTTACTACACGTCGGTCTCCGTGAGAGGGTGGTCCTTCTCAGGTCGAGCTAGCCCAATACGAGCTGCAGTCAAATAACTACAGCTAGGCTCTACCACCTATAAAATCTTATAGTTTCGTGAAAGGTTTTAACAGTCTTATTGAGTTAAACCTTGTCCTTAACTGAAAATCCATCCTTGAGAGTTGGGACGCCAAAGTTAGTTAAAAACATCATATCAGGACCTATTAAAATAACTTAAAATTTTATTGTCCGTATTAGATCGTTAGAGACCCATCCGCTGATAATCCGTATAAGATTGAAAACATCTCCGGCACATTAAGATAATATTAGTATTTCCGGATGCTACCAGATACCTATAGGATAAAAAATTTATTTTACATTCGGTTAACCGAAAGAATTTTAATTTATACGATTACTTATTGCAATATCTCTTATAGAATTGTGATATAAGAAAAAAAGGTCTAACTGTAAGGATATCATTGAACTCAATCGTTCATTGTAAAACCTACTTCGACAAACAAAAGAATGATAGTTTTAAATTTTGCATCTGCTACACATTAACATTTGTTCAATTATTCTTTAAGCTGATTATCACACCAAAAAATATTATCTTTGTAAAAAACTTTTATTTCAGGCCATTGTAGCGCTATTAATGAGCCTCCCTTTAGGAAGGCTGAAGTTTGGAAGCTTTGTAAAGTGTGTCGCCGTCGTTAGGCACGGAGAGGTGAAGAGCTATTTATGTTTTTAATTATTTTGGTGCAGCTTTTGCCTTAAAATAAAACAAATGTATACCGACACTATAAATACGAGAACGAAACATAAACATAGGTTTATATTACTAGCTGCTGCCCGCGACTTCGTCCGCAGGAATTACAGAAAAGATACAAGGAAAATAAGTTCAGTGATACTTATTGAACCCCAGAATGAAACGCAAACAGCGAAGACATATTGACACGAGACATGATAACGTATTGTTTAAAAGGCACTCTCATAACGTTGGGTATAAGTTGCAAAAGGCGTATTGCGATAGCCTATATAGCCTGTATAGCCTGTATAGCCTGTATAGTCTATAACATGTTCAATTGACGAAATATCGCTTGCAAAATAAAAATTACAAAAACGACCGTTTTTCTTAGATAGTATAAATATTCATTTTAATAATAATAAGTAAAGGTGGAACCTAAAATATTTGATTACTCAATATATCTAGCTTATAATTAATATCATAAAATTAAAGAAACAATTGTGAAGAGCCAAACGGGCCCCAAGGAAGTTAATTTTAATAAACTTGAACATAAGATATAACGCATGTAGTTATCGTTTATTTTTTAATTAATTAACTGTTAAAAACTTAATATAAGCAAAAATATAATTTGGGAAAAGATAGACACCAACTTATACCTGCCTTTTATAAAGTTTTTTTTAGGTTTTAAAAGTTATCACGCAGACAAAGATACTGGCACAAATAAAACAATTTTGTCATTAAAAATATTTTTTTTAATTAAAAGTGTTTTTTCAGCAGAATAATATCGTTATTAAAAATATTTTAAGTTCGATAAATAAAATAGTAGGCATACCATAACCGCAACGGCTTTCGTCTTAGAAGAGATGCAATGCTCTATATTACATAATGCATATAATATACTTATTCCTTCAAAACAGATGGATCGAAAATATTTCGGAACAAAGACAATTTATTTTTGTATATTTAAAGTTAATGGATGTCGCTGAAATATATATATATATATATATATATATATATATATATATATATATATACCTATCCCCCGATTTACACGGTAGATACGTTCCTGAGAAAAACGTGTAAATCGAAAATTAAAAATTTTCAAGTCAAAACCGTGTTAATCGAAAAGCTTGCAGAAAATGCATAATTTTGCTATTTAACAGTTGTGATTTTTTTCAATAACTTTAGGTGTACACAGAAATAAAAAATCAATATTGTTTTTTTCATTAATTTACAAGTACTAAACGCCAAAAAAGAACAAAATTATACCTTTAATAAAAGAACCAGTTGTTTTAATTCACAATAATTAGAGTGTTTATCAAAAGTTTAATAATAAATTTTTATTTAAATTAAAATGTTTTAATTTTTTTATTTTAATTAAACCTATTTCGTAAATTGCCATCATTTTCCTCCAAAATTTTCTGCATTTTTTTCCCTCTGAATTTTATTTTAATGACAGCCGTTAATTTATAATAATCTAAATTATGCACTCACTTGTAATTTACGAATATGGAAAATTAAATCTTTCCGTAACTGTGAAACTCACTAAAATACAATTTTCCGTAGATAAAACTTTAATTTCATGCAAAGAAATACAGACACAGTGTGCGTGTGCAGCAAGTCAGCACTTATGTGCTCGGGATTCCCCGTGAGATGTGGACACAGCGCACGTGTTCAATCACAGTAGCATTTAGTAGAGTGCGATGAAAACGAAAAAAAAACTTATTTGGAAAACCGTGTTAAGGCAACAACGTGTAAAACAAGTAACGTGTAAATCGAGGGATAGGTGTATTTGGTTTATTTACATAACATACAACAGCTTCGTTCATCCGTACGAGTAAGTTATTTATTTACTTTCATATAGCATTTACGAGTATATAACGATACAAAATGTATAGTAAACGATTATTGAGTCGTACAATAATACTTAAATAAAATAATATTGAAGCAATCAATACTCCTATAAACCATAGATACTTTATTGTGACCACGTTGTCTCAGAAGTGCACCTTTGATTAAGTTAACGCCTTGGTCAGACCTCCTGTTAGTTTAAATGTATGAGGTATTTATTTGGTCACTTTAATTTAATTATAATAAATTAACTAAAATTCATTTTATATTTAAAAAATATATATATTTTTCTAGTAACTAAGAGACGAAGTTTCATAGCATTTCATGGATTAACTGTGCGGGTGCCGGGCCTATCGCGCTGCAAGAAAACGAGCGCAAACAATGCCTGAGACTTGCGACCCAGGACACATTAAGTTCCACGAGTATAACGCGCCTTAGTTGTTTTGAGTACAGGAATAAGTCCGGCCTAGATTACGAAACACAAACATCCCCGGGGATCCTGTATTGCTTTTCATACGTGTCCATCATGAGAATCCAATCAGGAGACGCGTCCAAGATGGAATGAGGTATTCTTATGTATTCAGGTTTTAGTTTTTTTTTTAGTTTATATATTAAGTGAATGTTTGTCATAAATAAATTATTTAGGATGAAATTGTTTTTATATTTTGATAAATATTTAGATAATTTATTGAACTTTCAGCGTATTCAATGTTAAAATGTGCAAATACTGTTAAATTTGAGATTTATAACAATATTTTTTTACAAATATGAATGATGCATTAAAATTTCCAGCTTTTATGTAAATATTTTTATACTTTTTTCAACTTTTTATTATAACACTATACGAATCCAAAAGTAATCTAAATATTATTATTAATTATTAAATGGAATAACCAAACCTAACTGTAAAGTATTAATTGGGCAACGCTCTGCAAACTCCTTGACGAGCGGGAACAAAGTTCAACACGCGGCGTATTTGCACTCGCGACACTAATCGTATAGAACACTAACTAAATCCGAAGACACGAGGCGTGAGGGTCCAAGATAAACCTCGCGACACACTCTCGCGAAATAATTAATAATATTTAAACTATCCGACGCTTCTAATATCGCGATTAAAAAGATGATCAAAAACGCACTGTCACTGGGACGGCCAGAGGGACAACTTCGGCGCGAGCGCGGAGTGACGGGTGACGAAATTAATTCTCACTTACCCCATGATACGACGCTCAGGGACGAATACACAACAATAATAATAATAGTAACGTTAAGATTCATTGAAATAAAAAGTTAAAGATAAAATTTGTTCGTTAATGAAGTTGTAATGATATGATATGCAATTTTATATAAAATGTATATAAAAATACTTCTGCCGGTAAATTACAATACAATTATGTCGAATAATATAACATTATATAACATATTATAATTGAACTGAGCGTAAGCGAAGCTCTTAACCGTTTGGAAATAAATTTTATGTCGCCACATCACATAAAAACTACTTAGTCAATCTTCATCAAAATTGGCATTGCTGTAGCTCTTGTTGACGGGCTTACACAGAAAAAACTGATTGATAAAATCTTGATTTGATCAAAAGTTATGGTCGAAAAACTGAATCACCATAGACTTAAGCTTAACTGTTCTCGCGTGTGCTTGCCGATCGTCTTCCTCAAAATGAGCTGAATCGCTTCGTCACATGAAAACTACTGTAGCGATTTTGGTCAAATTTGGCACGAATGTAGAACAGAACTACTAAATAAGCATCTACAGAAAAAAAACAGAATGAAAATAGCTTGATTAAATCAAAAGTTATAAAGAAAAAACCAAGAGACTCGTGATCGTGTCGCTCGTAGTCTAACTTTCATTGCGACAAACATTTTCATTTAATTGTTTATTATTGTTATTAAATATTTATTTCCTTTTATTCTTTTCTAATGGACTTTCCTGCGCTCATCTCAATTCCCGCCACGCACGATGGTCGGATCCTAGTACTGTTAGGCGTCTCTACAAAGTAACAATCACGAACCTTCTTATTCGCTACAGGTACTCAAATGTTTATCCCCGCGTTCCAAGCACTGGCACAAAGGCGCTGTCAACAGAAGCAGCTTTGCTCCTTCAATGCAAATTACAAAGACTATTGGATATGTACGAATAGTACTTGTACATGCACTGTAATTACCTATTAACCTATACCTGAAAACTTACCTAATTAATCTATATACCAAATACCATAACTTAAAGAGAACTAAGAATAGCTTACTAAAGTTTGAAACAGCTGAAGTTTATTGATTCTTAGTCGGTACATAAATCCCTTAATAAGAGTCAAGCTCTTTGTTGTATCCAAAGTTGAATTTCCGTCCTGGGGAAACCAATTTATTGAATTTTTCCTTTTCATGAATAAATGTATCGTATATAAAAGAAGGTTACCAAATGATGCGAATTTTTTTTTATTCAACTTTTATTACTTAAAAATATTATAAAAGTAACAGTACTTACGTGAGGTGGTTTCAGAGTTGTGCATCGCAACAAAATGCTGGTAAACTTAGACGAGAGATGATAGAGTTCATAAAAATATAATTCATACACCTACTTCTCAACGCTCCTTCTATTCCGTAAAATATCATTTTTTTAAAAGTAATTTAAAGCCTTTCTTAAAGACAAGTCTAAATTCTAAAAGTCCCCCCTTAGATTTAGATTTACACTTTAATCCCTTCCTAAACTTATAATTATTTTATAGAAATACAAGATACGAGTAGGTTCCTGCATCAAGATATGTATATATATATACTGTAAGGGCGATACGAGCGAACTCTAAAGTCCATAAATATTGTACTCCTAATGGAAGCTTTAAATCTAGTAATAAATTCTAACTAAAAGCAAAAACATAAAAATAAAGTATTTTGTTTTAATATATGATACTGTATCTGTTTATATAATAATTATATTATATATTAATGCCAGATAAGGCAAGCCACTTAAAGAAAGTGGTTTTTAGTAATTTTATTTGGCAAGTATTTATGTGTGCTGATGGAAAGGCATCTATTGTTACTTAGCATCGAACTCGACAAATTTTAATTAATACCAATGTAATCACTGTTAATAATACTACTTACTATTAAATCTACATCAACGAAGTCATAACAATGATTCATCATGAGACATAAATAACACGATAGTATTTTAAATTTATAAATTCTGGAACACTTAAAGTTTTTTTATTATGACTTGACAATTGACATTTCTTAACTTTCAACACCGACTGGTCTGTTTATGTCTGTGTGTGTGTGTGTGTGATCATACGAGGAACTAATTAATATGTTTTTATTTATCATATATACGTACGGTGTCATTATAATGTACGTAGTTCAGGCTTGCTGCTGTGATGCTGTGCTGCTGTGCTCCAAACACCGCCAGTAGTTTAGTATTTAATAAAGTAGTCGGGCAAATTCCTTATTAATGAACGTAACTGTAGAGTACTACCAGTACATAAATACATACTCGTATATACGAGTCAATTTATGAATTTTATTTTTATTATCTGTTAAATCAATAATGTTATTATTTATTAATGTTTCCAATTTCAAAACAATTTACTCTTTTAGTACGACTTCAAGCCTCCCATGTAAAATTAATTTTATTTATTGAAAAAAGTTGCAAGTAATATTGACTATAACAAAAATATTTCATCTTCTATATATTACATTATAGGAAAACTATGTTGTTGAAACTTTAAATTATCGGGAAGTCTACAGCCACTAGTTTAGTTTTTAGTTGAAGTAATGAAAACTAACCAGTCAAATACCCAAGAATCTTCAGTTTTAATTCGAGATCCAATAAGATACTCAGTCTGGTAAGCTCTGTCGTACGCGTTCCTTGGACTACAAGATAGCGAGCTAACGATGTCCACCAACCACAGGCTCGCTGACAGCCTTTTCACTATCCGCTGCTAGCGCGCCGCGGACTGGACTACAAAATGGCGTCTAACTTGATTTATAGAACAAAATTTATTATGTAACATACGTACGTATTGATGTTTAACATCAAGGAAAGGTAAGAATTTCGAAAAATTTTTATAGTAGACGGAGCAAGTTAACGATACCAGCAAGCGCATTCACGTGTCTATTCACTCCCTTAAACGTTTGCAGAATTTCCTACTAATGCGTGCTAAATCCTCCTACTAGCGCAATCTCTTTAATTACTCCTTCTCGACTATGCTGACGTTTAATATCTGGATGTATCTGAGGAGCTGCTTAATAAATTAGATCGCCTTCAAAACTTGTGTATCCGCTTTATTTTTAGACTACGAAAGTTTGACCATATTTTAGTTTTCCGACTTCAACTTAAGTACTTCTTAGTAACTTACGCCTTCGCCGAAATATTCACGTCCTAACCGCGCTGTATGACCTCTTCTTCAACTCAACTCCCTCCTATCTACATCAATGATTCCATCTCGCAGTACCTAGTAGTCGTCCTAAACGCTCCTGTTTTAGTAAAAACCTTTGACATTCCCTCGTATAAATTGAACTTTTATTCCAAATCTTTTACTGTAAAAGCAGCGCGGTTATGGAACTTCTTACCAACCAATATAACATCCAGCCGTTCCGTCGTGGCATTTAAACGAAGGTTGAAGCACTACTACCTCTCACAGGATTAAATTATAATGTATAATATATGTATGTATTTCTATATGTTATTATTATATATTATATATAATATGTTTGTACTTCTTAATTTAGGTATAAGTGTATGTATCATATTTTATATAGTATTATTATTATGTATCTGTATATTTTTATAAAATATTTATATACCTTTCTCTGCCCTCTTAAACCTTCTGTCCAACACTCTTAAGGATAGCTGGAAGAGATCTCCTTGTAGAGATAAGTTCATCCTATTTGTATATCTTTTCTACTTGTCTTTTTTTTAGTAACTTTTATGGCGCATAAATATTTATTTATTTATTTATTTAACTTCACGCCATATCCCTTGCGGGGTAGCCAGAGACGACGGAGCACCAAACGCTACGGTTCCTGCATACCTCTTTCGCCTCGACCACACACATTAACCTCTTCATACATGCCCTCCGGGGGGTCCTCGTGCTTTTTACGTGACCTTCCTCCAGTATCGTAGGTACTGTGTTTTTGAAGGTCCCTCGAGGCCTCCCCCTGTCTCTCTTACCGCTCACTTTTCCTGTATAAATCTGTTTTACCATTCTTTCATCACTCATTCGTTCGACGTGCCCAAACCACCTGAGCACGTCCTTCTTCATTCTCACCGAGACATCTTCGCTAGTACCTGCCATTATGTGGATCTCTTCATTGCGGATTCGGTCAGCTAAACTGACTCCCCATATTCGGAGAAGAGATCGCATCTCCACAGCATCATTCATCTTTCTTACATTCTTCTTCTGTTACCCACGTTTGGCTGCCGTATAACAGCGTCGGTAGCAATACTGCATTGTGTACAGCCAAACATGCAGCTATGCTGACGTTTCGTCGTCTCAACAATGCAGCCAAAGCATGGTTGACTCTGTTACCGGCAGCAATACTCCTTTCCACATCCATTTCGTATCTTCCGTCTCTGCTAAACATATTTCCCAAATATACCACTTTATTCACTTGATCTATTATCTCACCATTCACGTTGATCTAACATTCTGTTCTTTCTTCATTTCTTTCAAATATCAGAACCTTCGTCTTATCTGCATTCAGGTTTAGACCATTTTTTGCACACCCATCTTTCAGAGTGGTGACCAATGCCTGCAAATAGCATTCTGATGACGCAATGAGCACGTCTTTCACGCCTTGGAGACAACTATCCAAATACAAATTGAACAACCAAGCTGAAATAGCGCAACTTTGTTTAACACCCGATTGCATGTCAAAACAGGGCGACATGTCAGCTCCTACTCGCACACAGGCTGAGTGATCTCTGTAAAGATACTTAACAGCCTGTAGCAAGGGTCCACTCACATTGTATCGGGGCAGTATCTCCCATAATTTATTTCTCACAACCCTGTCAAACGTCTTTTCCAAATCCACAAAAGCACAGAAAACCTTTTGGTTTAGGGCCAAAAACTTTTCCGTGATCATGCGGAGGGAAAAGATCTGATCTATACACCTTCTTCCAGCTCTAAAACCTCCTTGGGCCTCGCAGAACAGCCTTTCAGATCTCTCTTGCATTCTTCTCACTAGTATTTTAGGATAAACTTTACCACTCAAGCTATTCAAACTGATAGCCCTATTGCTTGCACAGTCCATCTGTGAACCTTTGCCTTTATACAAAGGTACGATGACTGCACCTCGCCAATCGTCTGAGACCTCTCCTGATTTCCAGCAAAAATTGCACAAAAACCAGAACAAGTCCAAGACGCGGGGGCCACCATATTTGATCATCTCGGCAGTAACTACATCTGCTCCCGCAGCATTACCACATTTCAGACTTCGAATCACGCTCTCCACTTCTTCCAAACTGATTTCACCATCGGCTACATCCAGACTCAGCATTTTGCTGGTACTCAAGGCCGAGGCGTCCTCACATTCATACATCTCCTTGTAGAATTCCTCCCACCGCTGCAAAACGTGTGCTTGCTCGGTAAAAATTTCACCACTCTTTGAAAACACCCCTTTCATTCTACAGAATACAGTTACCGAACAACCCCGGGAATCACTAACTTCTCGCCAGAAAAGCTAAGTGTTTTCCCGGAAGTTGTTCGTTAACGTTTCATCCCTTTCTCTCTCAGAATTTTCACGATTCATCTTTATAACTGCTTTCGTTTTGTGTTTTTGCAGCTTGTACTCTCGTTTTCTTATCTCTCTCATACTTTTATCCTTACCCGAGGCTTTATAATCCAGCCATGCTTTCATCTTTAACTCCACGGCGTCTTTCACTTCATCATCCCATCATTCATCACGCTTTTTACTAAAACCTCTTTTCCTTTTACTACATACCTCAGTCGCTACTTTCATTATTCCATTCCTAAGGTTCTGCCAGCATACTTCAGCACTTTCATTTCCAGAATCACAGCTTTCAAGCTTCTTGGAAACCCTTTCTTGATATTCCTCTCTGATCTGTGGATCTTGAAGCTTCCAGCTTCTTATGCAATAATTCGACGACAGCTGCGCCAACCTGCAAACAAACTTCTTATTCTAGCAACGACTAGATAATGGTCCGTTACCAGATCAGCACCCCTAAACACTCGCGTGTCCATATATAAATAAATAAATAAATTATTTATACACTTTAATTATTTTTGTTTTAATTAACGCAAACAGGACATACTATTTTGCACGAGTCACACCAACAGAGCGGACTCCCGTATCCTTTCGTCCGTCGAATGTATCCAGAGTAACATCTCACATCTCACAACCGCTGACTGGATGGTAAATAAAAGCACACGCTCATAAGGAACATTATATTACAACAAAACAATATATTACATTCCAACAAAGTAAATGCAGTCGTCCCTCTGCCTCCTCTGCCTCGCGCCACTCGACACATATCACAGAGGACTTAGTTAGCAAAAGCAAAGTAAAATGCAGTGAAACTTATTCTTAACTCATTTATAACAAATTAGGACAAGTGCAGGCGCGGCCCGAGAGGGGTCGGGGGAGGGGGAGGGGGGAAACTTGTAAACATGACTCATTCACGATCGACACTGCGATACATTTTCAACCTCCTGCATTAATCGTAAAAAACATGATGTAAAAAATAGGTATTTCAAATAATTTTGATGAAATTCTCTTAATCTTAAATATCTGTCGAGATATAGCCCCACGATTTTTTTTTTCAAAATAATTGTACTTTATTATTGCTATACATTTTTAACACGAACCCGCCTCCCCCAAACCATAAGTGACTTAAAAGTAATATTAAATTATATAAACGCGCAGGTGCCGGAGCAAACGATCGCTACAGTATCTATTTACACAACAAACAAGGCAACCACTCCCAACCATACCAACGGAGATACCGAGTGCTTCTAACACTACGACACAACTTTAATAGGCTTATAACAATTCACTCGTTTGATAACTTCCCTTTAATAAGAGTGCATTTTAAATAAAAATATTAAATTATTTAACTCTACGAGTGTGTTGTTTTGATTCCCGCACAATAACACACCAAACAGGTTCTGGATTCCGTTACAGCTCATTTATAAAATTTAAAAAAATATGATATCTTTTCCAAAGATTCGTTTGTTAGTATTGAAGTGAGTAGTTCGATACAAAAACAAATATGATCTTAACAGTAGGTGTGGGGACGCTCCAGGGAGCGTATCGGGGGAACAGATGGGCGGGGCCAGCTCAGCCACGCCCCTTCGATACTCCAATAAATTGGTAACGTCATAAACTACTAGCTCTCTGAATTGAACAATTGAAATAGCGTGTTATCCCGTCCTAAGGAGACTTTGAATGCGAAATTATGAAACTATCAAGATTTTATTTCTGTACCGAGCCAGAGCCCATTTATCATAAATTTACAAAATAGTACATATAACTGCTACATGAAAGAAACAGCTTTAGAATTGTCGACGTCAATTGTTAAAACATTTATAAACTCTACCATAAGTACGTGAAAATATAATTGTTTTTTATGTTAAATATACAGTGTGTTATAAGCCTTACTGAGAAAATCAACGACGACGCGCACGAGGCACTCCACACGCCACCATCCTACACCAATACTATACACTGTAACTGTACGCACCACTCGACTGCGACACGGCCTGTACTGTCAGTGTCATTAACAAGAGTGCCGCTCATCCGTCCGTTGGTAAGTCATGGCGCGTGCGGGTGATATTACCGATACGTCGCTACGTAAAAACAATTATAACATTAGTATGTAATATATTATTATATAAATGTATACTTCTGGTACATATTACACATTTATTTCCGTGTTCCAGTATTTTTTCCCGTAATCTTCAATCGCCTTACCATTATTTTAATCGAGTACGAGTATTTACATACACTGCTAAATTACAATTTAAATGAAGCGATCCGCGCGTTATAAACGAGTTTTACACTTATGTATAAGTTATGACCAAACCGCACTTATGGGCACTTCACACGCTGCGGTGTATGTATGTGTGTGCACTATGCGTTGAGGTCGTTGACGAACAGCACGTCCCGGTCGCTTAGGCCCGCGTCCGTGAGCGTGCCTCCCCCCCGCGGTATCGAGCGCTTCGGGAAGTTGGTGGTGATCTCGAACTCCTCCGGCGACTGCGGGTGACTGAACACGAAGTTGTACAGGTCCTGCACGATCAAATACACTTTAAATGATCCGGGAACAGAGTTGCTACAGATTTAACATTATTCAACATCCCTTCACGATATAATTCAATCGGTCTTTACGTTAAGTGTCGCCACAAAAAAACCTAATGGGAAGTGTAATAATACATATTTTTTACACGGTCATGGAAACTTTCTTTACTAAGTGAAGTATCTCATTGACAGCATAACATGTAAAAAGTTATGTTATCATATCTAAACCAAGTAGGATGATTTAGTATATCTGATTCGATGGCAAGCATCAGATCGATAGCTCATCGGAACACTTGCCGTGGTAAATGCGGTAGAATACGCGGTACGCGGTCGGTACGCGGTCAAACTTCAGTATACTTGGCGAGGTATTGATTGAGAGGAGTGCTCTCGAAGAGCGGTGATACAAATGGGGTTATCTTAGTGGTAAACGCGCAAACTTGTGTCTTTAAAGGATTGAACTGAATGTGGTTCAGTCCAGTTTAAGGAGGTATCTACAGAAGACGCTAGATTCTTTCGTAAGGAGATCTCGGTTAATGATATTGTCCAATATTTAGGAGATGAGAGAGGTAATGGCGATAGGTCTGTGGTTAACTGGGTCCGAATTCTCACCTTTTTTTACCCAGGGGTACATGTCCGTAGCATCAATAAAGAAATGCCATCCAGCCCAGTCGACTTATGGACGTCCAAAGAAAATAGAGACTATCAAATAGTTTTTGTCGATAAAATATTTCCGGCATTGAGCTCTGATACTGCGGGATAGTCGGCGGTGTTATTCCTTGGCCAGTCATTCCCCATGTGCTGGGGCGATAGGGATGGCTGTAACCTTAGAAAGCACCCAGAAGGTGCGCGTGACAGGCGGGTACCTTGCCAGCTGATCGACAAATTTTGACGAAATGCTTAAACTTTACTCTAGCAATTTGACGTTTGAAGAATCTGGAAGCACGGTTATATTTCAGAACTCTAGAGTCCGGATCAATCGTGTCTAACGCATTAACCCGAGCTCGATAAGCCTGCAGTGCAGACTGCGTTTGCAGTCCTGACAGATACATCAAACGAGGGCCGCAATCTGCCGCCAAGTGATACCACAGAGCTTGGTACAAATAGTTCCATGCCCTATAGTATCACATCAGCGACAGCTACAGCACAATCACTGGGATCATTGGAAGAGAAACAAATCGGCCCCCACAGGTAAGATAAAAAAAGGACCGTATTTTACCCCAATCCGCTATAGTGCCAAACGCGTCGGGTCGCAAGTCTTATGCGAGCCGGACGTTGTATGGACACTACCAGAGAGCGATCAGAGTACCCTAGGGACGCCTCGACAGTGACCTGGTACTTTCCTGGATGTCAGCAGAAGATTCAGCAAAGAGGGCATATGGTTGCCCACGTCTAGTAAACGTGTGTGCGCCTTAACCAACTGGGACACACCATGTGCTAGAGCAAAGTTAACTATAGACCTCCAAGCATAGTCGGTGGCACGTGACCCTCTGTGAGCCAGTCGGTACTGTGCGCGTTGATGTCCCTGAGTACTACGACTTCGGCGGAGGGAGTCTGTGAAATCAAGTCCTCAATCTTCACTTAGCCGTGGCCTAAGATTTGATCCGTTTATACATTACCACTACAGGACCTTTAAAGGCACGCGTAGGCTCTGACATGATCGTTCATGTCTACGCGCAGCCAGAGTACTGATAGGTCCAGACCTTCAAAATTCTGAAGGCGACGGTAGCAAATATCTGCGTCTCGTCTCCGTCAATATCATCGTCGGCTGCGCCGTCTCTAGGTGTTAGTGGACGGAATTTAGGTTAGAGTGAAAGTCCACATCTAGAGTGGAGCGGGGTGCCGTTGTTTGCCGTCGCTTGCCGTGTGTGAAAACATAAAATGCGATACTTTTTGCCCACCCCAGATACGACGGGCAGCCCGAGTAAAATCCGAGAATCATTCCTCCGATATTGCTCAGGGAGGGGTTTAGGTTTTTCATGAATCGCTTTCATGTATGGCGGGGGGAGGGGGGGTTGGACTTCCGGATACTCCCATTCACCGACGGAACATAACTTTGGTTATTATACGTCAATCTTCCGCGAGAGGGTGGACCTTCCCCGGTCGAGCCAGCCCAACACGCAGCTGCAATTTAATAACTACAGCTAAGCTGTACCACCATATATGACAACATTTTGTTGTAACTATGTATCTATATCAATATCAGCTTTTTTTAATTTTTAATGAATACTAACTTGGAAAACATACCCTGTAAAGACTATTCTGTTAATATTACAAATATAAAATTATATCTGTTAATATTATAAATATAAAATCTGTCCTGTTGTCTTCACACTTAAACCAAAAAACTGATTTTGTGAACATTTTGTATAAATGTATGTGAAATAGTACGCGGCGCGTCTGCTGACCGCGCGGAACGCTGCCATGGAGTACTCCACACCACTAAAATCTAATCATATAGTAAATTTCAGTTCCTGAGGTCAATGGGAGGAACCAATTTCATTGTTACGATCGGCGAGCAGTGGTCAAATAGCGGACCTTTGTCTCGCAAACTACTGGTGCAAATCCAACTTATTTAATGAAGATTTTTATCACTACGAGCAGGAGTCTGCGAGATCCAGCCTATCATATCTTCCATTGGTTTCTTGTAAATGTCAGGTTTAGGCAATAACTTAACTCTTAACTTAATTACTAATAACTTAAGACGACACAACTGTGTCGTATCGTGCAATCCACGATGATGACAGGAGGTAGAGTCCCCGGGCAGAGTACCTGCGTGGTGTCCAGTACGTAGAACCTCCTGGTGAGTCTCTCCCCCCCGGGGAGGCGGATGAGCAGCGCCACGGCCGACGCGCCCGCCGGCGGCTCCTGCGGTAGCCCGGCCCCGACCGTCACGCGGGATTGCGCTATCTGAGGAGGACACGCACAGACTGTCACACACGGACACACGTCGATAGGTCTATAGTTCATCTATCAAGGAAAAGAAAAAGTAAGACTATACTAAAAGAAACGAGAGAAACAGAGATAGATGAAGACCTTCTGTCGGTGCTGGTCCTCCAACATCTGCCTGTGCAGTGTGTCCCTTTGCCTTCGGTCGCGCGCGTCCCGCTCGGCGGCCCGGCGGCGCTCCTTCTCCTGGTCGGCGGCGAGCGACTCCGCGTACGCCTCGTCCTGCGCCGCACGGAGACGAGCCGTCACCTCGCGCTCCACCCTGAGGATCACAACGCAAACCACTCAATTATTTTTACATCCTAAAGGACAGAAGGAATTAGAACATCCACACGTAACTGTACGGATGTTCTAATTTAGGATCTCTCCCGGAGAACTATTCTTCCCCAATTAGGTTTTTTGTGAAATCATAATAAACTTGTAAGACTTTCACTATTTTACTTGTATTTGTTTTTTCACAGATACTTTTTACAAATGAAGGGATGAATAAACATAATCTAATCTGTTAGTCATCATTCACAATCAAAGAGTTCAGACACTTTACGTAAATAATTCTAAACCGGCTGGTTCTCACCTACAGATGGGTGTCCCACAAGGATCTTTGTATTTTTACTTTACTTTACTGACTCGCCCTTTTTCTTAAAAGGTCTATTGACATTGTACTTGTTTCTGATGACACGCTCACGTGACATTTTTAAAGTTGAGCGTCTAAGGACTAATTATGTCGAAGTTAACAGTACTCTGTCACGTGTTCTTTTTTAGTTCAAAATTAATAATTTAGTATTAAATGATACAAAAACTAAAAGCATGAACTTTACATTTCCTAATATAAAACGTGAAAATTGTAGCAATGAAGTCTTAAAACTGACTCACTCAAAAATGTCTTAAGTATAGCTTTAGATAAAATCTCTAGTGGATTCCCCATCTCTCAGCACTCGCAGCCGAACTCAGCTCCGCCGTCTTTGCAATTGGGAATGTTAGACAATAAAGCACCCATAGTGCTGAAAGTCTAACTCGGTATATATACGCGCAATATCGATTTTTTTATACAGGAGACCTTCTGGTATGAGTGTGGTATTTTTAGAAAGCCCTTGGCCCATAGACCCAGAAAATGCATTTACACTTAGCAATATACCTACCCCCTCCACCTCTACGGCCGTTTGAAAAATGAGACTAAAATTTAGTTTTTGGCTCCGCACCAGTATAAAATCACTTATTTCCACCTTGAAAAAGATTTTCCTAATGGTCCTCGTCGAGACCTTTTCAACAAGCTCAAAAACGCCAAAATCCGACCACCGGTTGATGAGATATGACATTTTGAAAATTTTGACTGGCGCCTCCATCGATGATTACTTTGTCTGTTTGTGTGTATGTTCGTAGTTCCAACTGATTTTGTTCAAACTTTCAGGGATTGAAGTACATCAAAAACTAAGACTTTTTTGTTCTACGACATTTCGATTTGGCCGCCATGTTGGCCGTGGCCAGCCCTCGAAAGGCCAAAAATGCCCATTTTTCGTACAGGGACTGTGGCCAAACCAGTTGACGTACATTGACAAATTGGGCATCATTAGAAAGGTCTCAAGCTCATCTTTTGAATGTCCATTTTAATGGCAAAAACATTTGTTTGCGTGACATTTTTGGTCAAAAGGCATAAAATGGCCAACTGGCCGGGGACAGATCGGCCATTTTCTCGAAAACGGAGCCAACGATTTTTTCGAAAATTTCCTCATTCGTAGCCCCAAATTAGAGCTAAAATTTGGTATATAGCATATATCTGGGAAAACTCGTTATTTCGAGATATGGCCGTAAGAAGTTCAAAAAATCATGAAAAATGACCAAAAATGGCCAAAAAATGACTTTAAAAGCCAGAATCGTACTCACAACACGGTTAAAATTCAATGCTAGTTGCACAGTGAATAAACTCACTAACGCATTGCCGTCTGTAACAATAAAACAAAATTTACAGAAAAAAATCCGAATGCTGAAGAAAATCTGTTTTGAAGCAATGAGTTAAAAAAATAAATGGAAACTGAAAAAATCAAATGAAAAAAAAATCGGGCACCTGTGGGAATCGAACTCGAGGTCTCGTCTTTGTCATTACAACGCTCATCCTCTGAGCCAAAACACTCTCATTTTGTCAGAGGCAACTATTCCAAATAAATGAGTATATATTTGCATGAAAAATAATCGCACAGCATTTTGTTTCCAATCCTTTTACAAAACTATTGATATCAAAACAAAAACTTCTCAACGAAGTAAATACCGAGTGACGAAAGCGAATCCACTGACAAAACTCCTGATATGAATTTTGCGACGAAAAAAACCACGAACATTTTTATTCACAAACGTAAACAAACACAAAAAATGTGAATGTGTTCGGAACGTTGCCAAACAAACAAACAAACAAAAAAAAATACAAGAAGTTTTTGTTTTGATTTATTTTACAAAGAAGAGCTGTGTGGGCTATTTATGTATAAACTAAAAGACAGATTATCTGAGGAATGTTTAAAAAAAATAATTGGTGTTCTTGCGGTCACTTCTCAATACATATTTAATAACATAATATTTATATGCCAAAATTTAAATTATTATATAAAAAACCGTCAGACACACGATAGATACAAGAAATCAAAATAAACTCCTAACGCCTAAATTTCGTCTTTAAAATGTTAACAAATCCTTCGTGGACTTCAATGTATGCCTATATAATAAAAAGCCACAAGATATCTCAGACCTATTCTTAGTTTTAAAATCAAGTGTATTATTAAATAAAACTCATTCAATATAGCATTCAGAGTTTTTAGTGGAACGAAATATGTGGAACTTAAGTTGTCTACTCATTTCCAGAGCGATATCACAATGTGTATATCTATTATCCATTATTTATTATTTATTTATCTTCACGCCATATCCCTCGCGGGTAGCCAGAGACGACGGAGCGCCAAACGCTGCAGTCCCTGCATACCTCTTTCGCCTTGGCCACAGACATCAACCTCTTCATACATGCCCTCCGGGGGGTCCACGTGCTTTTTACATGACCTTCCTCCAGTATCACAGATACTGTGTTTTCGAAGGTCACTCGGGGCCTCCCCTTGTCTCTCTTACCGCTCACTTTTCCTGTCTAAATCTGTTTTAACATTCTTTCATCACTCATTCGTTCGACGTGCCCAAACCACCTGAGCACAGTTCTTCTTCATTCTCACCGTGACATCTTCGCTACTACCTGCCATTCTGTGGATCTCTTCATTGCAGATTCGGTCAGCTAGACTCCATTGACTCCGCATATTCTGCGAAGAGATCGCATCTCCACAGCATTCATCTTGCTTACATTCTTCTTCTTGCAGTATTACAGCGTCGTCGTAGCAAAACCGCATAACCGTATAACCGCATAACCGCATTGCCGTATTACCGTCGTAGCTAATACGCCTTTCCACATCCATTTCGTATCTTCCGTCTCTGCTAAACATACTTCCCATATATACCACTTCATTCACTTGATCTATTATCTTACCATTCACGTTGATCTTACATTCTGTTCTTTCTTCATTTCTTTCAATCTCAGAACCTCCGTCTTATATATGTGTATATCTAACATTGTTAAATGTCGTTTAAAAAGAGCAACTGTTGAATTTCTGAGCGGCTCTTCTCAGCAAAGCAGCATTCCGAGCCGGTGGTACTTACTCACGGACGGGTCAGTCCGTGATTAAGTACTCACTACACTGATCTTCTATAATGAAACAATTGGCGATTCAAAAGTGCGTGTAAAAGCCTATGTGTGCGTGTAAAATCAAAATAATTAATTATTATATGTACCGATCAGCTCTAGCGGCGGCAAGGTGAGGTTCATTCTCCGTGACGACTCTCTGCAGGCGCTGCAGCAGCTGGTGAGGAGCGCACGCGCCCTCGCTGCGAGCTACCACCGTCATGCGGTGGTCCCGCACGCACACCACGCACAGCAGGGGGTACCGCCGTCCCCCCACAGACTGCGCCACCCGCCACCCCTCCGATGTGTCAATGGAACAGCCCCAGAACAGGGCGTGTGTGTTGATATATTGAATAACTTCTGGATCAGCTAGTGCAGTCCTGAAACAGAAAAAAAGTAGAATTATATACAAATATTTAACCAGGCCTCTCGGCGATTGCTTCAAATTAGGTTAAGAACAAAGCACTGAATGACACTGAAATATTATGTTTTCATGCTATTTGAAAACATTTATACTGTCCTAATATATAATTGTGAAACTACAACTACAAAATTTTAAATGCCTAAAGATCTGTCACCATTTGACATCCCGCAGGCACTGATGTAAAGTAAATTCTGGTTTGAAGGTAACGGTCAATTATTATTGAAAGTAAACTCTTTGTGAAACACTTTCCAAAGCCTTCATCATCTCATCCCTCACAATAATGCTAGATTCTGTAATGTAAATTCTGCAAAGAAAATACCTGCAAAAGTTCTGTGTTTCAGTAGCTGATTCCGAATGCAAGTAGACAATTAGGAATCTTAGCTCATTCTTTGCATCATTAAGAGCCTGTGCGTAGGTCCCTTGGTAGAACACGGGATGTGGACTAAATCGTGATGTGTAGTTGTTTATAAAACCCATTACATCTCCAAGCTGGTCCGTTACCACTTAAAAGGAAAATAAAGTATTTAAAGATGTACCTGATTGAAGTCACTAAGTGACCACAACATAAACATTATTATATTCCCTTAATACATTTCACAAATTATTAGAGACTATTCAATACTCACATCTTCTATCATCATTTCTTACAAAACTTAGCAGCAAGTTTAATACCGAGGATATGGTGCTGTAGCACATTGATACAACTAAATTGACGACATATCGGAACAACCCCCTCACTCCCCCCGGTCCATCCGAGCCATCGTCTGTAAACACTTGCTGAGCTATATGATCGTGCACAACCGGAGGCGCCCTCGCTTCTGTCGCAAATACCGAAGGCCGACCCTCTCTGATATTGAGTTGTTCTTGAATTGCAACCTTTAAAATCGTAGACAATACTTATTAAGGTAATATAACTTATTCAATTTAAGTTTAGATGTTAACTTGCTTCTATAAAGTGCAAAAGTGATTGACCTAAAAAGTGTTTACAATTTGTCAATGTTTAAAATGCGGTATTTGTCATTACCTCCAAATCCCACTGGTGCCTCTGCAATACGTCCCTGCATATCGAGATGTCTTCGATACCGGTTAGATCTTGGAACTGTAGCATTTTATCGGTTTGTTCTTGGGTCAAACCCATTGCATTGTCTTCTAAATCCATTGCTTTTGTTTTAATGTAAGAAAAAAGCAATAGAATAAGAAAATGGGTGATATCCTATACGTATAACTACATAAATATACTTATGAAAAGAAAAATAACACAAAGAGAATAATAATTAAGTGATAAGTGAAATATATTTTTCACAATAAGATTCCTAATATCTTCTACACATAGTCTAGATTTTCCGAAGTTGACATGTCACGTACGTCATTGCTTATTTAGCTTATGTCATGTTACACTTCACAGATCTGATTCTTTATCACACCAATTTAACTAAGCAAAGGTTGCCCGATTTTTGGCTAAACATTAAATGAAGAACCTTTTTTTATTTAATTATTTATCTGAGGAGTTACATTTAAGAAAATTAAATCATCGTCAATATAATGGCATATGGCCTTCTTCCATGACCAATCTATCTCTATACCAAATTTGATCAACATTGTTTCAGCAGTAAATACGGTAAAAAATAACAAACATACGAATACACTTGGTCAGTTATAATACATGATTCAGTTTCGTATCAGAATAGGGAATAGTCAGATAGATAGTCCTGTACCTGTAAATAAAAAACTTTGAATTTGAATGCAATATCACCGGTTCCAAATCTGAATCAATCAATCAATCAATTTATCCAAGGATCTACTCAAATACATAAAAAAATAAATCTGTCCAACTTAATTATCATAAAATAAATTAAAACGCAAAAAAAACATTTAATTGCATTTGGTAAATTGATAAAACGTTATAAAATATTGTGATTTGTTGTAATGTTTATTTCTTCTTTGTCGGAACTGGTGGTGGCGTAGTTGCAGATTCTGCAGGCTCTTTTTCTGCGGGTGGTTCTTCTATAGTGACAGGTTCTGGTGGCACGGAAGGATCATCATCCGGGTCTTCGTATAGATATTCAGCCTTAAAGAAATAAATGTCATTGTCAAAATGTCATCATTAGTTAATTGTAATATAAAATATATAAGCTCTATATATTGCACTAATGATTACTTCTAATAACATTTTTCTAGATTCAAAAGTAATAGAGCTATAGTAAATTAACCAGAAATTAGTTTTGCAAGACTACCGCCCATTCTAACTTTGGAATATTAAGTAAATATTATTGAAACACCTTTATTTCATTTAATTCAGGAGCAATGTTGAAGAGACTGTCCACAAAATCATTATAGAATACATTTCCATCGCCGCAGACATTCGCATCACGAAGCATTTCGCGAGTTTCTTCTTCATTAAATACATCTGCATATGCAGTAACAATAACCTTTATTTCATCTATTTCTAAGAAACTTCGTTTTTCTGTGTCAAAAACCTAAAATACACATTTTAAAGCATTCTGAATATGAACATTAAATCCTCAATTATATGAAAATACGAAATGTATACCTACTTTTATTTTTATTGAAATTAAACTTCAACAATTTTGCATAACCAAGTAAATATCAGATTTACACATAGTAAATAAAAGTCCCGTTTTTACAAGTATTTGATGTAGTTATTATTTTATTAAAAGCTGAACTTGCCTGAAAAGCCAATTGTAATTCGTGTTTAATGTTTGGTTCTACTACCCACTTGTCTAACATATAGAGAAATTGCTCTTTAGTGAGCATTCTTGTAGTGCCGGCATTTAAATTTTCCGCTTCTTTCATAATTTCTGCGTAACTAGGATAGTGAAAAGATCTTCTATGAAAACTAAAAATAATTATCTTTATTAAATTTGATGATACTATATATTATTATAACAATATAGATTGTGTAAGCTGTTTTATAATAAATAAAAAAAATAAATCTGAATATTATTAGTTAATACTCTACTTTTTCAGTTCCAAAAACTGTTTGAAATTTTCAATTGTAATTACATTTATTGGTTCCCCATCGTTAATTACTAAAAGAGGCTTCGCTTGATTGTCGAACCATTCAATAATGTTTGATAACTGCTCTTCAGTAAAACGCGGTGTTACATTTTGTAGGGGATTAAAGACATCAAAGACTGACATATTACTACAATTTGTTAAAATATTCAAAGAAAAACAATAAAAGCTTTAAGGAAGAAAATTTGATATTTTGATAAATTTTGATAAAATATGACGGAAGTTGTTTTGACAAAATGTTACCGTAGAAAAAGATAAAAAAAGTTTACTATTTATAAATAATATTTTTTTTTATATAAGATAAATCTAAATGCAATATCTTGAATGTTTAAAACAATTTAATATTATTGGATTTTTTTTTAAATTCTTTCGTGTACAAAGCTGTTCTAAAAATATGTGAATACAGATGTAACTAAAAGCGTAAATACCACAGAGTACTATGGAAAATATTATTATTTTGTAAGCATGTTGATTGTTGATATTAAACTCAAAAAAATATTTATAATTTCCATTTATAATATAAATATATTGTACAATATTCAATAAAAACATAATATTTTTAATATTTTGTTATAATAAGAAAGTAAAAAGTGTATTTGGCCAAAATAATTGTCTATATTACGTAAAATACTTATTTTATTTAAAATCAAACAATTTTTTTATGATGTTCGAATCTGACGACTATGATCAGGTAAATATTTTTGGAAACAAGTATTTTACTTTTTTGATACATTAAAACAGGACGTCCATAATGTCTTTTATCACTTTAAAATGTGTATATGTAAACATTTCAAAACTTAGCAGTGGTAATAATTGTGTCACTATACCCTCTACGAAGTTCTAGAGATCAATAGGGTTTTTAAACCATATTCATGAAAGAAAATAACAAATTAATATCGTTTTTTAGGTTTTATCTCAAATTGAAATTCCAGAAAGTAATGCAACATTTAATTTGGAGAGTTCAATGCCATATCCAAATATTCAGGTACAAGAAAAAGGCAATGATTACAAAGACCATAATGTCAGAGAACAGCTAGTTTCACCATTTGCAAAAGATGATCCTGCAACAAGTATTAAAGACAACGTACCTGCTCAGTATTCAAACATTATGTTTAAAAAAGTTACAACTTCAAATAATACATCACCTAAACATTCAAAGAGAAAAATCATAAATTGTCACTTTGATCACAAAAATAAAAGAAAGTTTCCAGGTCCAGCTGGTTTATTAACGGGGTCTCTTGTTGAGACTAACAATGATGTTGAATGTCACTTAGAACTTTTTTCACAGGTATTTTATTTTAAAGCAAAATCAATAAAATATGAAAAAAAAAAGTAAAATCTCTTCTATTGTTTTTAACAGGATATTGATTTTACTCAAAACCACTTCAATGGTGATGTATGGGAATCCCCGCTTTGGAAAAGACTTTTAGAAGATACAAAGGATTTGAAGGAAATTAATTCAATTAAGGCCATCAAACTGCAGGCGGTCGCTGGAAACTTACAGAAAAAGAAAGCTCAAGTTGTAATTGCTTTCATTGAAAATGTGGATAGATCTGCAATTGATCCACTTATAACCTTGAGAGACAGAACCGGTAAGGATATACATCTCAATTATCCGTTAAGCCAACTCACACTTCTTATATGAACTCTGTTAAATAAAGGCATTTAAATGTTCACAGTATGCGTGAGCTAATAAATGTTGTCTTATACCTGTCTGTTCCCTTTGTCTTTGTCTGTTACCTTTGGTCTACCAAATATATTTGTTATAATAGTAATCCAAATTATGGATTGGAACATTATTTGTCTTTCAGATAAAATAAAATGCACACTTCATAGAGATGCTTGGACAGCTTTCTCATCATACCTAGCATCAGAATACTGTGCCGTGGTATTGTGGAAACCCACAGTACTGACCACGGGCAGTGCTTTTAAGAAGCATTATTTAAATATAACATTGAGTAACATATCGGCCATATACAGTTCTGTTATTATATATGAAGAGGAATTATTACCCGAAGGCTGGGAAAAAATTACCCAGGATTATTATACAATTATTAAAATGGGAGCTCAAAAATCAGGTACTTAAATAAAATAAATAATCTTATTTTTCAACTGGGGTTTCCCTAAGTTTCTGTAACCTTAATAATACACATTGTTTTTTGCAGACGTCAGCTTATCAAATGGAAATGAAGTATTACAAGATTTTGATTTACTCGACGATTTAGATAACATATTTTCAGATGATATTTTATAGCATCCTCCTTTACTGCTCCATTGCTGATTATTTTAGAAATAAATAGATATTTATTTATATTTTGTTTATTTTAGTGAAAAATAGAACTAAAACACAATTATGCTTCTAATACAGTAGGACTGTTGCTACATAGACGTTAACCGTACTTGTGGATACAAAACGCTCTAAAGGAATAACTGCACTCTTTTGAATATCCCACATATATAATATGTAATAAATTAAACAACCAACACTATGTTGTATATATTTATAATACTTCACTTAGATCTTATTTTGATATGTTTTGCTACAATGTGCTTGGAGAGGGTGGCGGCGTGGTGGTACGTACTGGGACACATTTTGCATTTGTAAGCACCCTCAGTTTTCTTTTGACCCTCATTCCTCGAGTTATCGTCCGGGTCCTGCCTGTAATGTTGTCTGATGTGCTTCTGGCAGTTGCTCAACTTATTGAATACATACTGCGAGAAAAAAATATATATTTAGTTCAAATTGTTAAAATGTGGAAACAAAGATCATTCAATCAAACTAATTTGATATACTCACATGGCATTGATTGCAGACGTATTGCTTTTCCTTGACAGAGGATATAACGCTGTACAGCTCACTCGTGTTATCAGCGTCAATGGTCAGGGCACGTTCGGTTTCCATGCATTCGGTCTCTTGGTGCAGTCGCAGGCCCTCCTCCGTCTTGTAGACGGCGGCGCAGGCGCTGCACGCGAACACTGTCCTCGGGTAGCGAGACTTCATCTCGATCATGGTGTTTATTGGAATATCTAAAGAATATCATCCATTATGATACAATATAGCAATGAAGTGAGGGAAGATCACATCTTTATAATATTCGAGCGCTCACGTCTCTTGTTGAGAGTGATGGACATCCTGGTGATGCCGTCGGAGCCCTTCGTCTCTCTTATGTGGATGTGTAAGAAGATATCGTCGTCCAAGTCCTCAGATCTTTCGTGTGCGTCGTCTTCCTCGTCCTCTAAAACAATATTAAATTTACATAAACAAATTATTACGACAGACACTTGCGCACCTTCATACTGTTATATTTGAACACGCACACAATGACAGGCGCACTGACGGCAAACATACACATAGAGGCTTCCTTATCACGACTGCTATCCTGGAACACATACACACACGCACAAACACACACGCACGCACCCTCCTCCCCCAACATCCGCGGCAGCATGGTGGGCAGGAACATGAACCGCCAGCCGCGCGCGCCCTCCTGCACGGCGCGACCCGTCACCAGCGTGGCGCGGCCCTCCTTGAACACGTTGCCCGACGCGTCCTGCAGGATCAGCACCTGGAGTATTGCCACGTTTGAATACAATAACAACATTAAGACATTCAACGAGTCGGCGTTACAATACCGGGCGACACTCGACTGTCCACACGAGAGGTCCAAAAAAAAGTGAAATCACTAAAATGTATATATATTTTTTAACAATTGTATGATAAGATATTTTGAACTATTGGAACAACAATAAAGGGCCCTGCACAATGACACTAAATATATAATGTAGCAATATCGTTTTAAATAATAGTTTTGACATTAGTTCCCAAGAAGAAGAATACGAGTACTCAGTATTGGCCAGTACAGACAGCGAGAATAGTGATGCGGAATTAAATACTTAGGTAACCAACGAAGAATAATAGCTTTTACCGAACCTTTGGAGTTCCATTTCATATTAGATTAACAATGCCTGATAGAACGCCCACCCTCTTATGCAGAGGATATGATACTACATAAAATAGTGGCTTGTAGTAACCAGTTTGCTTTATATACTAGGGGCGCTAACGGACCCTCAAGTTCGACTCGCTGCGCTAGCGAAATCTCGGGTGCCGTTTGCATGACATTTATAGAAAAAAAAAACTTTAAACCATCGTAATGTGTGTCTTTTTGATTGCAAAATTTCATAATTTTCCGTCAAGTAGTTTTCGAGCCTATTCGTGGCAAAGAATGTAAAAAAGTCTCCCATAGAGCGCTCCGCTCAGAAATATCAAGCATGAGCGAAGCTCCGAGTGGTGCACGCCTTAGACAATGGAGACCAATTTAGTGAAATCAAACAGTTTTTGGCTTGATATTATTTATGGGTTTGGTGAAGCTACCTAAACTTGCAGATTAATGGTAATGGTTGGTGATTGTGGTCCGACGGGGCCTGAACGATAAGGTGTTCATTTTTTCCCTGGCGTTTGACGTGTTAAAGTGATATTAGAGTTCGGGTCCGTACCTTGGTGACCATGAGCCGTCGCTCGGTGACGGCGGGCCTGAACTCCGGCACCCGCAGTAGCTGCTCCACGACCGTCTCCGCCGCCGAGATATCCTTGACGCTGCAGGTGTCGTGGCCGCGCACAGCCTGCTGCACCAGCTGCTCCAGCTTGCTCTCCTCCAGGGTCGTGGTGCCTGGGGGGTCACGTTGCAATTGTTAACTATACTTTGATGTTTAATGATAACAGCCTAATACGTATCCTCTAACATTTGTATACATTTAAGAAAACAATATTACATTGCTGTTGTCCGTTCTTCTGTGAAAGCTTCAAGTTGGCCTGTTTGGGATCCACGGGAGCTTCAGTCCTCACCACTCTGGCCACTAACTTCTTGCCGGTTATCGTTTTACCTAACACTATCTCCGATGGAATGTCTGCAAGAGACAAGAAATAAGGTGAGTCCCGCGAGCCGTGCTGGCGTACTACAATATTGATATTATTGTTAAATCCTTAGCCAACCTCTGAACGAAAATTTAGTTTTTATCCTCAGTACGTCGTTATCTCTCTTGGCCCTCGTGTCCTTGACAGTGTTGAGTTGCACGTAGTCGTGTTCCAGCCTGATGGGTTCGTCCTGCTCCTCTTCTATTGTTTCAACGTGCAATGTTCCTGAAAGGAGACACACGTGACACACGACCTTGATACAAATTATTATCTTCTATATTTATTGGCATTATGAAGTGATTTGAATTAATATTAAAAGGACTATCATAATTATTTTATATTATTATTTTTAACTTAACTTTTCAGATGTAATTTACCCTCATGTCATCATTTGCTCAATATACAGGTGGTCAGTGTATTGTTTGTTTCAAACGGTACCTTGATCGTTCTCGCAGTACTCCGCAATCCCGTGCGAGTGCTCGTCGGCTATGACCTGGTCTCCTTCGACAATGAAGTGTATGGTTTCATCTTCATTGTGTTCATCGGCTTCCGTTATCTCACTTTTTGGTTCTATTCCTTCGAAGCCGGGCTTTTCTATTTTGATGGAACTGCAATGATACATTATAAAATAAATAACTAAGGAGTAACCACACAATAACCACGTATATTTATCATATACTTTACTTCTGGTCAACCTGTTCATTGTCAGCTTCTACTTCACATTTAAGCTTCTGTATTAACTCTGGAATAATATTTAAGTTATTAAAATGTGTATGGATATCTTTGTTATTATCTGTCTTTCTGTTTTATATCCTCCTCTAACTGAAATGGTCTGACCAACATTTTAAGAATTGTATAACAATAATATTTCAATGGACATACTGTGGTCCGTTGTGATATCGTGCAGTCCCAGTGTATCAAGTAAAAATACTTTGTCATTAATTTCCAGCAATATCCACCCTTTTCTCTCCAGTAGCTGATATTGTTCATCACTTAACGTTATCTGAAACGGGCACTCCTTACATGTATTTGTTTACACTACTCTTTGAAACCACTGAACCAATTTCAATTAAACTTTGTAGGTAGCTATTGTTTGAACCGACTTCAAAGATAGAAAAGGTTTTATCTTTATTAATAATCTTCATATTTTTATATTACAAAATTGATGTTTTTTATTCAGTTATTTAAGGGTTTAATTTAGTTCCAAGTTTTACAAGTAAAACTTTAATATACATATAATATGTTATAAAGCAGCAGATGAAAACGATATATAAATGCAACAATATGTGTTAAATGTTATTTCAATGTAATGACAATTACTTGTTCATATGTATATATATATATAAGTACCTCTGTGCAATCACCATTTGATTTAATATTATCAGAATCAAGTTGTGTGTTCTTTTCCACTATTTCTTTAGTTTCTTCAACTTCATCTTGTTCCATCTAATTATGAGAATATAAAGTTATTTTTTACATTTGTAAACTAGACTTTATAAGTAGGAATAGAATATAAGAATAAAAACTTCTTATCAGAAAGTTACCATTTCATCTTGGTCTTCTTTGTTAGTGGTTTGCAATAAGAAACTGTTGGAGTAGAGATTGCTTTCTCCGTCTGGCAAAATGAATTGGTCTACAACAAAAGGTGGCTGTAGTTGTGTAGTAAATATTTTAAAAAAATTTAAACAAATAACACTCACCTGAGACTGAAATGAGCTCTGAGGAGTCATTAACATCTACATAAAACTGTTGGGGTGTTACATCATATACAGTACAGGGCTGATTTCCTTCTAAGTTTTCCTTGACACTTTCCACTTGACTTACATACTGAATGGGCCTATTCACTGGTAATAATATGTAACGTAAAATTAATAAAAGAAATTTAATCATATTAAAATGTTTGAGACTAAGAATATAAAAGTAAAATCATTCATCAATAATAGTTTATACTTACCACTTAAAAATGTGCCATCATCTTGAACCACAAAAAACTCGCTAGTATCATTGTCGCCACTCTCCGTTTCCAGATACTCATAAGTTTCATAGGTTTCTTTATCCATGCTAAAAAAAATAACAATCTCAATCTGACACAAACAAATGCATAAACAAATGCAATTCATGAACAACTTACCTGGTTATAGCCAATGACTTTTATAAACAAATAAATATTCACGTGGAAATACACAACATTTAATTTACCATAAGTGAATAAAGTATCTAAGCAATTGTGAATATACTTATTATATTTGTCATGCTTTTCTAAAATTCACTAAAATAGAGGAGACAGAATCATTAAAACCTATTTCAAATTCATAACTCTAGATTTTACGCCGCTTGACATTTGACGATTATTGACATTACTATTTCTTCCAAAGCAAAAGGTAGTCAATAGTTTAGAGCTATACAGCCAAATACAAATAATCTCATTTTTGAAAAATTCTCAAATAAATAGTAAATTCTAAGTTAGGCTCATATAGTTCGTTTTTCTTTAGAAAGTACTAGTATCTAAATTAAAACATTTATAAAATAAAATCTAAGGTAAAGTAAAATCAAAAACAAAATTGGTCGTTGCAAATGCTTCACAATGCACTGTGTTTTGCAAAGCATGAACATAATTTTTAAGTTCCAATGGCTTATAAACTGGAGCCATAAAATTGCCTACTACAATTAATTTTATAATTTCATTCATCATTACATCTTTTTCAATAACGCCTGCATAAGCATCCCATGCAACCAAATTAAATCTATTAAAGAAGACATCACAACGTAAAATATGTTTACAAATGGGTATATCAAAGGCAGAACCGTAATATACAATCGTACCACTTTCTTCGAGTAACCTTAATATAACATCTTCATATCTTCCACCTAAGCAATTTAAAGCTAGAACAGGTCTAGTTATAGATGTATTAAAAACAGTTAGCTCTTCAGCTTCCTCGAGAGTGTAAACTTGAGTAGCTCCTAATCTTAAAAGATGTCCTTTCACAGATTCATATCCACAATGACTAGCGACTATGTTTACAGTATTGATATTCCAAGCTTTACACAGCTGTATTACACTTTGGCCACAAGGGCTGTTGGCCGCATTTTGAATTACAGTATCCCCAGGTTTTAGTTTTCTAAAATCTTTAAGCATGCGGTAAGCTGTACAAGGAGCTATAGTCAACATGGATGCTTCAGGAAGTGGGATATTTGGGGATATGACATGGACATCTCTTTCGTTGTAAATGCCATAGTAACGCCAACTGCCGAGCAGCCTCGACGTCAGCACGACCCTCTCCCCAGGGTCTATCGTGCACACGAGACTTCCAACTTCAACAACTTCTCCGACCCCTTCATCCCCAGGCACACTGGGGAGACACGGAAGGCATTGGTTTCTACCTGTAATGTAAGTGGTAGCTTTAATAAATCCAACTTTATCATTACAAATATAACAAGTGTTTATACATATATTGTACTAACATAAAATTAAGTATGCTTTAATTATTATTACGAAAATTAAACAAATTTTTCTAATATGGTTTATTATAAATCACTATTTACATTGTTACATTTCAACTTATACTAACAAGTAAAATCTAGTACATATTTACAACCAGTAAAGCCCTTCACTGACAAAGCTTGACCAAGAGCTGTTTGGTAATCAACAAATTTCACCATTTTGTGGACTGGACAGTTCAGTTTCTTTTCAAGCATTAAGTTAATCAAATCACACATCATTTGTTCTTTCTTCTCCGTAGAGGCTTTCTCATTCCACGCAGTCATCCAGAATCCATGAAATGATATGTTTTTGAAAATGAGTGCAGCATTGGGAATGGTCACGGGTTCCCTCGACATGGCCCCATATGTTACAACTGCAGCAGATTTCTGCAAATGTCTTACCATTTCCAAAGCATTTTTTCCTCCTACACAGTTCAATGCTAAAGAAGGTTTGTCAATTTTATTTTCTTTGAATAGTGTAGTAGTTCTCAACTCTTCTTCGGTAAGAACATAAGTTGCACCTAGACACTGTAAATATTTTTTCAGTTCATTGATATCTGGTCTGTTTCTGACAATGTTTATGTTTTTGACTCCCCATGCTTTGCAGATTTGGATTACCATTTGTCCACATGCACTATTTGCTCCATTTTGTATAACTACAAGGTCATCCTTCACAGGTTTAAAATCAGATAGCATTCTATATGCGGTGCAAGGATTAACTGTAAGAGTAGCTGCTTCAACAAGGCCTAAATCTTTTGGAATAACTCTTAATACCTGTTGATTCATAACAGCTACATCTCTCCAAGTACCACTTAAAGGTTTAACAACAATAACTCTATCCCCAGGACAGATATTTTTAACATCTTCACTCACACTCTCAACAACGCCAACTCCCTCATTTCCTGGTATGGAGGGCAATGTGATTTTTACAGGGTATTTACCTAAAACAAATTACATTTTAAGACTACATTATTAAATTTCACAAGATATAAAATTCATCTATATAAAATATAAAAAAATAAAACAAAATTGAAAATACCTTGTTATCTTCTCTAAACATTTAATTATAGAGATTAAATTTTCTTCGCTTTTTAGTATAATATTGGATATAACATTTTCTGTAAAGAATATTTTGTATATAATTCTATATAATACCTTGAATAGTATTTATATCCGCCGGATTCACAGGCGCTGCTAACATCCTTACGAGAACCTCTTGGCTTTTCAGCGGAGGCACTTCGACTTCTCGGAGTCTAACGACTTGGAGCGGATCTCCAAATTCACTGTAATATAGGTTTTTGGACATAAGATTTCGTATGGTTTTATGGAAAGTATTGGAATATCTTTCTGATATAAATATTCTGCGAACGTGATTAAAAAGTGACATTTTGTATATTTTCTTCAAAAAAATAATTATTTAAAGTTATGAATGACGATAGATCTTATTATTTATCCCTGAATAGGATTGTAAAGGCAAAGATATCAATAATATGTAAGAATAAAATATTTTTCAAATTTGTTTCTTAGGATGACACAAACTTTAGTGCCATTGACATCGACAGCTGACATTATCCTTGTCATTTAACAAAAATACTCTGCTCAACTGTTTATAAAAGTAAAAGCTGCTTTTCTTTTAATTGATTTGTACTTAGTATTTATATTTATTTCTTAAATTTTTTATTTACTAACTAAGAATCTGATTTACGAAAATGTATTTTTAATTATATGAGTTTATTCAATAAAAAATTTTAAGTACCTATAATAAACTGTTTTCTTAAGTCGAAATCCTCTTTTGCTTCTCTCTCAGAATAAATAATAATATTTTTGTACGAGTAATAAAATAATACTTTAATAAAAAATATCTCCAAATGTTTTTGTTTTTTTTTTGTTGAAATAAAATATTATTATTAAGAAAATTTAAACTTCATGATAAGCAATTGCTAACATTCTGGGCCTGATTAACCCTTAGGCTAATTAGGCTGCAGGCTAGGGCGCGAGGATCGGGGAGGGGCGCGATGAAATCGTATCTTCGCAAGCACTATAAATCTAGTTTAATTATTTATACCCTACATATTTCAACTAAACCGAGAAAAAACACTAAACTAAATACGCTGTAAACAGAAAAAGCTTGGGAGTGTCTGATTTTAACAATAACTTTTGAAATTTAAAAAAGCGCGCGTAATAGGTACACTTAGTGGCTAGTCACTCGAATCGGTCGGTGGTAGAACGAGTGAGTGAGCTGGCAACAGCGCTGCTTGCCGCGCACGATGAAACACATCAACATCGGGTGGGGAATCCCCGGTGGTTAAATTTTTAAAGTTTGTAGTAAGTATACTTTGTTGATGTGCTGAATTTATTTATTTTATCTCTTTCATTAATCGTCGTTCGTCTCGTCCGTCATATCACGCACTCGCGTATATTCGTTTTCGTTGATTGATATTTGTTGTCCTTCCCTTAGTGATTGTGTTCTTTTAAGACCATGAGTAGTAACAAGAGTAGTTCGATAGTAAAAAAGCCAAGTGGAGCAGAATACAGGAAAACAGCAAAAGAAAAGGAAAAGAAGATAGAAAACATTTTAAAACATTCTCGTAAACTAGAAACATTTTTTACGAACTCTGCAGAAAGGAACGAAACGGTGACGAATACTTCACTATCGGCAAAATTTTCTTGCCCTGGTCCCTCTACCGCGGTTTGTTCATTCTCCGTTTCTCCGTCTAACACTAGTCCTATAGTAGCGATGCAAACGATCTACAATGAAGACGAAATTGTAATAGAAGAAAAGCCGTTTATTCCGTCAAGTGACCCTGCAATGTGGCAAGTAAACGATGAATTATGAGATTATATTGTTTAATAAAGGATTGCAACAAAACGAAGAATTAGATTTTTCTAGATCGGAAAGACAGTAAAAAAATAAAAAAAGCTTTCTATCTAAAAATATGTTTCAGATAAAGCTTGTTAATGGCGAAATTGTGAAGAGAAGCTGGTTAGTATACTCAGAATCTACAGGTCGTGTGTTTTGTGATGCTTGCAAATTATATGCAGGAACATCGGTATTTACCATTTGGTGAGATTTGGACAAAAAAGGCAGAGGTTTTCCATCGTACTTATCATACTCTATAACCGATGAATTTATCTTACTTTGCGCTGACGAAGTTTTACTTTTGAAAGGAGAAATAAAAAAGCTAAATATTATTCGATTAACATTGATTTTACTCCAGATATTTCACACACCGATCAGTTGACATTTATAATTCGTTTCATTTTACCTAACGGAGAACCTGTTGAACGCTTTATTACATTTTTACCCAATTGCGGTCATAAAGGTGAAGACGTGGAGAAGACTGTTCTTGCAACAAGTGATAACACTTTGGAACTGGATATAAAAGACTGTCGTGGCCAAAGTTATGATAATGATAATGCTAACTATGTCTGGTCAATACAAAGGTCTTTAGTCAAGAATTAAAGCTGTAAATCCTCTGGTTACTTTTGTTCCTTGTGCAGCGCATTCTTTCCATCTCATGGGATCGGCTGCCGCGGAAAGTAGTGATGAGTCAGCTGCTTTTTTTACACTGGAACAACAACTATACAATTTTTTTTCTGGATCTACGAGCAGATGGCAAATTTTGTTATCCAAATTTGATGAACAGTCGACGGTACTAAAAAAATCTATCAAAAACTCGTTGGAGTGCGCGAGCAGATGAAAGTAAAGCCTTATACAGTTCATACAAACAAGTTCTAGAAGCAATTAACTCTAATTGAAGATGTAAATCAAAGTAAAGAGACCAAAATAGAAGTAAAAGCCAATTTTAGAATAATTAAATAATTAAAAAAAAATTAAAACCCCACGTTTTACAAATGCACTCAAAAGAAAAAATTTTGTCCTATGGCAGCTCTGAGCTCCACGTCTGCCTCACTCCATCACCCCTCCTGCAGCTGTTGCCTTAATTTGTGTCACTCGTAATCTTGTACTAAGCTGAAGACTGAAAACGTGGGGCGCATCAACACACATCTCTACTTTCATATAAACATTACTCTAATCTTCCTTCCAAGTACATCCGTCGAGAATGTCAACTTTAATTTCTCTTTCGAGCCTGAAAATTTCAGCGCTTTAGCTAGCTTGAAAGTGGGTGAAATTTCGATTGCATGATTTGATCGCCACAAACAGACAGACGTGACGAAGACGAGTTAAGTAAAACGTGGTGAAAAATTAAAACTCTAGAATTCACAATAATGTTGTGCTTTTGGAACTCTGTGCTCGTAAAATTTTAAAATGTTAGTGTACAGCTACAAGCAAGTTTTGTTGATTTATCTAATGTTTTTACTCTTTATGAGACATTACATACTTATCTTGATACGTTGCGTGACGAAAAAGAGTTTGAAAATGTTGAATCAGAGGCAATCAAGAGATGCGAAGTGACCATAAAAAAAAAGATGTAAGAAGAATAAAGAAACCAAAATTTCATTTTGATGAATTGAAGACTTGGCACATTCTTCTTCGTTAGAAGGGAGACGATCTTTCATCATTGATTATTATTCAGCGATTGATTGTCTGAAAGTGCACTTGCAAAACCGGCAAATTATTTATAGTAAGGTAAACACAAAGTTGGTTTCTTATGGAAATTGCATGAACTAGATAACAGTGAATTTATTAGAAGCAAAGCAAATGAGTTGAAACTACCATATGCCACTGATTTATAAGAAACTTTTGTAGAAGAATGCGTCCATTTAAGTGGAGTGGAGATAATATTAAGATATTTTTTGACAATGAATGTTACCAACTGCAGCGGCGAAAGGTCATTTCCAGCACTTAAAAGAGTAAAAACTTACTTGCGCTCCACGCTCCGTCAGAACAAACTTACAGCGCTCTCGCTAATGTACATAGAAAGTGATTTTTTACAAACTATTAAATTAGAAAAAAATGTAGAGAGATTTGTAAACGCTAAAGCACGAAAAAAGAATTTCGTATAATTTATTTATTTATTTAGCTTCACGCCATATCCCTTGCGGGGTAGCCAGAGACGAAGGAGCGCCAAACGCTACGGTCCCTGCATACCTCTTTCGCCTCGGCCACAGACATCAACCTCTTCATACATGCCCTCCGGAGGGTCCTCGTGCTTTTTACGTGACCTTCCTCCAGTATCATAGATATGTACTGCGTTTTCGAAGCTCACTCGAGGCTGTCTCTCTTACCGCTCACTTTTCCTGTATAATTCTTTTTTTACCACTCTTTCATCACTCATTCGTTTGACGTGCCCAAACCACCTGAGCACGTTCTTCTTCATTCTCACCGTGACATCTTCGCTAGTACCTGCCATTCTGTGGATCTCTTCATTCGTCATCTCTTCATTCAATTTCGTATAAGCTTATAATAATGACTATAATTTTCAAACAAAAACACTAATCAGTTGTAAAAATATTTCACTTGTATGATGCCTGCCTCTCGTCTTTTTTTACATATCACAACAGAAGTATAAACATTTAAGAAATACTTAAAGTCGAAGCAACTTCACATACTAGATGACCACGCTCATGCATCGCCGCAACGCAACAACTACTCCTAACTTGTCTACATAAACTAAGCCAATACAAGTCATGCGGCCAAACACGACATAGATTTGGTTTTCTACAAGGTAGCCTGCAGTCACGTGTCATGATTTTGGTCAAATAATGCATGAAGTGCTTTGACTTTATGGACAGTCAGCTAATAAAATGGTTTGTCACCCAAGGGTTTGTTGAATGTCGTGCAGATTAAAAGACAACGTCAGTTTCGTCAGTTGCAGATCGTTCTGAAAACTTTTATAGGTAGTATGACTACGAATCATGTTAACTTTTTAACAAACGAAGTACAAAAGTAAGTAATATAATACTGTTGCCGACCGTAACACACATGGTTTGGGCGCGTCCTGATTATTAGCCTAGGGCGGTCAGAACTCTTGATCAGCCGCTGCTAACACTTCTGAGTGCTTTGTCCACATGAGGCATGATCTTATATTTAAGGCTACTGAAATGAGACACTAGTTAGAGAATACTAATCTGTTTAGTTTCGGAGATTCGACATTTAAGAGTGAAATGGTTATATGCGTATCGGTGTAGTAATATTATTAATAATAGTTATATTGAATAACTATAATCAGCAAGACTTGTAATAAAACGCAAAAATACAATTAATTATAAATATAAACTTTTATTTATTATAAATGTCCATATATATTGTGTTATTTCAGTTTAAATTGATCAGAAAGAAACAGTGAAACTCTAGTGTCCAAGTCCTTGCGTGCGCGCGGTGCGCTGGTGGTGGGGGGGGCGGTGGCCTCAGGGGGTGGCGGCCTGGGCGGGGGGGCGCGGAACCGCCGGGCCCGCGACAGCAGCCACGACGCACCGCCGCTGCGGAGACCGCCATGGGGACCCGGCTCCTTGTATAAGGCCACTGGCAGGTAACGCGGAACACTAAACAATAAAAAGGCAAATCATATTTCATATCAAGGCCACCGCCTCTGGCATTGGCCACCGCCAAAGTCGATAAAATAATAACCTATCTTCGAGTCAACTTTTTGACTTTGTTGGTCAGATTTATTGTGTTTTTTATTGGTCTCCAAGTACTCGAACCCTCAGTATGTTTACTAAATACTGAGGATTCGAGTGCTCAGATCAGATCTAAATATGGTATAAATTATTTTAATCATTATTAGTATCTGTAATGACAATTTATAATCATAAAGTGGGCGGAAGTTTTAAAACAAGCAAGTCACGAATGAAGTAAGACAAACAATTCTTATAAAAATATTAATCTGCTTACTACTCCATAGCAAGCGAAGTCCGTATCCTAGCCGGAGCTATCACGGACGGCAGTTCGTTTGATAGATTTCTCTTCAAACCTTTAATAAAAATATCAACAAACAAAATATTACCTTCTTTTTATCTTTCTTTATCTATTTTAATTTTAGATTGTGTCAGTTTAGCACTTTACCTGAATATTTGATGTTCTTTATAGAGCTTTTGTCTCTCCATTTCTGCGAGCAGACCGGACACACGGACCGACGTATCGACCAGCGCGGGACGTCCCGCCCCTGAGGCTTCACCTTTTCAAATCCTGGAATTTCTAGAGTTACCTGTTTAACAATGGAGGTATCGCTATTGTATTTAAGGAATAACCCTCCTGCAACTTAATAATGTATGTTTAATATTTATTTACTAGATTATTATTTAACTTAATAGATAACTACTTGATAAAAAGCAATAAACTAACTAATAAAAATATTATTTAAATAAATATATAATATATATATATATATATATATATATATATATATATATATATATATATATATATATATATATATATACATATATATACAATACTCACCTACTCCTACCTAGTATATATTTTACATATAGGTAGATTTAATTACTTTAATAAATTGTTACGGAGCCTAAGGGAAATTATCTAATAATTATAAGCTGATGCTGTATTTATTCCTAGATGATTATAATAGTAACGTAATCAAGCTAAAGCAATAACAAAACTAACAACAGTGAAAAGTAATGGAAATTAATTAAATTTAAATGTGTGTGTGCATTTCGAAGAGTGCAGTAATGCGAGTGTATAGGATAAATAAGTTGTTTTAATAAATAGTTGTTATTATTCAATCATGAAAGTGGCGACCGGCGCGGGCGTGGGCGAGGCTGTGAAGGCGAGGATCGACGCGATGTCCATGTCCCGCCGCACGGAGGCGCGCGACACGCGGGAGCGGGACGCGCTGCGCTCCGTCACGCGGTAGCTCAGCCCGTGCACGCACGACTCCGACGCAGTGTGACTTCTACAATATACGATTAGAGCATATATCCCCAATCGACTTCGACTTGGTATCGACTTCTTTCGATTTAGGGAATATAGCAGACACACCAAATTTAAATATTTTAATCTTCATTTGTTTTAGATTTATTGGACGTTCGTAAAAATTAAGTATAATTGTAAAGAAACTGAAAGTGATTTTAGTTATATAGATAAGAAATCACGAATTTAGAATGCAAACGAATGCACACGAAATAAAACTTGTCTAGTTAATATTAATATGAGACAAAAATTCTCACAGATTACGAAATTGTAAGTGTCATTATGGTTTTGTAAGTACTGAGCAACCGTTGAGCGATACGTTGCAGTGTGAGAAAGCTTTAGTTAATAGACAAATTGAATAGAGTGAAAGTTGAGGGAAAAACGTTTTCTGCGGTCTTATGAACTCTGACGTCACACACTTTTAGTTTTGTTCCAACATATTATTCTAAGTAAGGCATAATTGTTTTTAATTGTATGAAAATAAATTATACTATGATTTTAAATGAAATTAATTTATATATAAACAGTTTTTTTACATATTAAATCTCGTAAAAACCTACTTTTCAATATTTTCATCGCGCGGTAAAGGTAAAGGCTGCTCGTGTATTTCGTCTCGAGCCTCGGAACTTCTAGAACGCACCATATCCAAGAGCACAGTTCCCTGGCCACCCAAATCATCATATTTCCTAAAAAAAATAACACCAACATTAACATCGTAAATTGCAATTTTGCTTATAATGTTGGCAGACGTTACACGTGATAGCATTGTTGTTATCCATGCTTTATTGTTGGAATAACTTTCTTAATATACAGCAAAGTAATTATTTAATATAATAATATATGCTTAGCATTAAAATTACAAGAGACAAAGTACTTATTTATATTTCATCACGCTTTAAATCAATGATTCACTGTAACAACCGTACAACATTTAAATGAACAACGCGTGTTTGAATGTTGGTAAATATGTACAAGACGACAGAGATTGAGAACGACAAATAAATAGAAAGAAACTGTATTATTATTTGTTTTAAAAATGAATGGCAATGTGAATGTCGTGTACATTTAATATGGCAAGTTAACACGAGGTAAAGATCCAGCTCTAATAAGTACCGTTATAACAAATTATAAAGCTATTTTCACACGAGGTCTAAAAAATACAAATAAAATTTAACAAGATTATGATTTAAAAATAGAAGATGGAATATTTAAATATAATATGATTTTTAGGAGCCTTCAGACACAAATAGGTAATTTTGTAAAAGATAAATAGAGGCAGACAACCTATATTTATTATCCGCCATTGTGCAATTGTATTCATCTGTCAGGTGGTCTAGTATCGCTTCCTATAGTACATTATACTTTGTAAACTAATTCATTACAGATAATAATATGTTAGATAAAATGTTTAGCCATTATTTTGTGTAACGTAACTTTGCAGGTAATGAAAATAAAATATACTAACGTCTGTGTATTGAGACAGGATCCGAAGCACTCGCTTCGCTGTGACATCAATGATTTTAGTTGAACGGGTGAAAAGTCACTCGGGTATGAACAACTTTCTCGACGATTTGAGCGCATCTTCAATAGAAGGGAGGCGTATGGAGTTGTGTCATTACTCATGAACGATATTCGACTTGGCTCTTCTTTCTTGGGCCTAAAATGTTTGGTGTGCAGCGGAATAATATATTATTACAAAACTACTATTAGCATTGCATATATATAAATATGCAATGTTAATAGTTACATTGCATATTTATATATATGCAATGTAACTATTATAGTAATAAGAATTTAATATATATATTAAATTCTTATTTTCAGGGACTTTTGTCCGACAAGGACACATCAGGCCCATCGTAGCGTAACCCAATATCACTTCCTGTACATAAATATATTTATTAATGATTTAAAGCCTTTTGTTGACGGTAGACAAAGGAGGATGGTAACACCAGTTAAATAAATTTTACTTATATTATACTTCAACGTAGGACTCTCCCCCTACAGTTTATATCCTTTATATTCAACTAATTAATGCATAAGATCGCCATGCATCCAAGTGGTACAGATGGTATTGCAAGCGAAGACGTGCTGGGCTGTGATGAAGTTCTGCGGCAGGCATAAAATCTTTGGCACAACCGTTGTAAATGCGATAGAAGACGCACAAACAGATCATGTCTCTACGCAATGCCAGAGAGTCCAGCCTTTCACAGAGCAGCGGGTCCCCAAACATCTGAACGGTTCTCTGTTACGTACGCGGTCAAAAGGTAGAATCTGATATTTTGATGATCCGGATCACAGATGAGAATAGTACTGCAGGTGTGGCCGGACTTGCGCCTTATACAGGGCAAGTCTTTGGCCAGGCTTGGATTACAGCCTCACTCTTTTGATCACTCCCAAATTTATCGAGGTCAACTTGATTTTGTTCTCCAGGTGACACCAAAGCGACAGTCTCTCGAAATACCGAGGCTCAGTATTTCAATACTTGGCGAAGCATTAAGAGGAGTGCTCTCGAGGAGCAGCCATATGACAAATGGATTTTTTTTAATGGTAAGTACAAGTAGTTCCATGCCCTGCATGAATCGTCGAAGGGACACGAACCGGCCACCATGGGTATGATGAAAAAAGGAACCACATTCCAGCCCAATCCGTTGACTTGTAGTGCCAAACGCGTCGTTTGGCAGGCTTTGTGGCAGCCGGACGAATGGGAACTACACAACAATGATCAGAGGACCCTAGGAGCGCCTCAACAGTGACTTGGTACTTTGGATGTGTAATCAGCAGAAGATCAAACAAAGAGGGCATATGGCTATCCACGTCCGGTAGACGAGTGTGCGTCTTGATCAACTGGGATAGACCATATGCCAGAGCAAAGTTAAACACAGATCTCCCCGCGTAGTCGGTGGAACGTAATCAGTATTGTATCAAGGACTACGACTACGGTGTAGGGAGTCCGCGAAAGCTGGTCGTCAATCTTTGCCTGGACATACCCCGAGACTTGATCCGTTTCTGCATTGCTACTATGGGACTGTACGAAGTACAGACAGACAGACAGACCTTCAAAAATCCGAAGGCGACGGTATATATTCTTCCTTATGAACACAGATATCCCGTGAGTCTGCGTGTGGTATAATGTGATGTTCTAGTTTATGCCCAGGGTATAGGTATGATAGGTACGCTGTATCGCTGGGTTGAGATATCTCCGTCAAAAACAACAAGACCGGCTGCGCCATCTCTACGTCCCGAGATGTTGCAGAAGTCCACATTTAGAGTGTAGCGGGATTCCGCTGTGTTGTCTCGTCGTATGGCTTCAAGAATTAAAAACGCGATATATTTTCCCCCTAGATTCGACGGACTGCCAGAGCAAAATCCGATTGCCCGATTTTACTCGTGGAGATGTTCTCGGGAATCGGTACCCTCCTCTGGTAATTTTTTTTCACGTCTTGATTTCTTTTTTTCGGGCGGTTTGGCTAGTGTGCGCTTTTTATTTTAAGTTTTAACTATACTTTAAAATTTTGTTATAAAATTCAAATTAATATTTATAGACACGTTTTACATCCGCACAAGTTATTATATAGTATTTAAGTCTTGTACTGTTACACTATACATATTTTCGTTTGCATTCAATTTCAAAGATGTTTTTGCGTAGACAATGGAAGTGAATTATGAGCCATTCCTACAGTCGCTTAAATCAAAATGAGCAAAGCAATACCTACTTATCCATAAACCTTGAAAAAATTTACAACCAATTAGCTATTTGCTCATTAGCTATTTTCATACCGATCAAACAATATGAAATATCATTTTATTGGACAAAAATTACCAGAGTTATTTATGTATTCAAATTGCGGTTTACGACACAATGCTAAGAAAACCGCGTCCAATGATGCCGTGAAGCTGCTTCTACTTTTTCTCAATCCGTGACTCACGCTGTGACTCAAAAGGTTCGATACCAGCAAGAGGGCCTTGACTATATTACTACGAATTTAAACATTGATTTATTTAATACAAGTTCTCTAATATAAATAAAACAAGATGTCTACCGGTTACGTCAGAAATAGAAACGTCAAATAAATTTGTAACGAACAATTCTAAATTTGAACAATAATCATGATTAAGTTATATTTAGTATATTCTTATCAATAAGTGGTCATTTAAAGACACGTACTGTGATAAGCCTCTTGAGGAATAGAGTTTAGAATATCGCGCTTTCCAGTCAACATTTCTACTCCAAGCTGTTTCAGTCATTCTGTAATTTAAATGAAACGGTAAAAAAATGAATTCTATTCGAAATATAAATAATATATTATTAGCATTATTCTGTATACTTAGTAGGTTTTTTTCCCTTTTTTAAATTTATATGCAGCAATAGAGATTAGATTAGATAAATGCACGGGGCGAAAGGATATTCGGCTGCATATTTTTGTATACTTTGTTTACCAAAATTAATTTAAAACTTGAACTCTTAAGTTCATAATATTAGAAGTATAAATAAAATGTATTGTATGATGTACGTACTACAAGGTACAAGGTACACTTGTAGGTATCATTGCTGCATATTGTTCGAAAGTCGCTTGGCCAGCGCAGGCGAAGGTCATGTAAATTGTGACAGTAACAATACTATGACAATTCTAAATATATTTAGTGATTAATAAATATTGAACAGTGACGTATCACGACCACTCATATGGAGGGTCCGTGTAATATTCTTAAATAATATATAATAACTTTTTCTATATAATTTTTAAGAGTCAATTAAAGCAATAAACAATTAAAGTTACGCAGTACGCCTATATTATCCTGAATCAAAAAACAATTCTATATGAATATTAATTAAGTTTTTAATGAAATGAAAAGTGACTTATACTTTGAAATCTTATTGATTAAATAACTTAAAAGTACTTACTCATAGTTTTAAATATATATTATTGACATTATCTTCGAGAAAAGTATAAAAATATGTCTTAGAAAACGTCATTTTAGGTGATGTGATGTTTTATTAACGTACCGTTTGACATTGGCTTTAATTTTTTAAGTATACAACCTTTGCGGTGCGATCACGCCTACTCGATCTGTTGGCAATTTTTTTATTAACTTGAAAAGTTTTATACACTTCAATGAATTAAGAATTAAAAATAAAACGAGTCACAAAAAAGTCGTTATCTCTAGTGTTCTACTTACGGCGATATATTGATAATAAGATATTTTAAGTCTTTGCAACTAATTATATTATGATTCTATATAAAAGTATATATTCTAAAATTACATAAAATAACACAATGAAACCTATATAAATAAAAAGAGCACTTCATAAATGTGAAATAAAAAAAAAAAAAAATTATAATATACCAAAGAGTATTTATTTAATAGATATAATATGAGAAACAGGTTCACCTTGAAATTGTATACTTATAACGATACATTAAAGTAGAGCTTATTGCGACAACGCCACGATTTTATACACATTCGTAAGTAGATTCAAATTTTCAATCTCAACGTTATCACAATAAAGATGTGTACTGTGTTTATGATAATAAATAGTTCGAGATGATATCCCGTTAACCGCTAGCGTCCTGCTGATTCGAGCATTTCGTGGGAGCGCCGCTAGTCTCGTTGTTATACACAAAGAGCATTTGTTCAATGTCGCTTTTAGTGGTACAATGCGATTCGATAAGTAATTGGATTTTAGTCTAGCTGTCAGGCGGCGGGGGCGGGAAACGACTTCGCGGACGGCGCCCGCTGCACACTACCGAATGTGAATACTCTAGTTGCAACCGCGGCGGCCTGCGAGCACGTCGCGCTCGCGTCGACGCACTCCGCTCTCGCTTGATAACGCGCCCCATTTAAATAACATACTCGCTAGAATTAACTGTGCATTCCGATTTGTTTACTTCGACGTTAACTGCCGGTTAATATATTAACAGGTCAAGTCGGTAAAATATTCGAACCGGCTCCGTGACCATATGATCCGAATAGGACCCGCTCTAACCGCGCTTCCAATATTGGTGGATAAACGATGTGGATAACCTGAAGTGCAATACGGATCTTCGGATGACTCAGTGTTAACTTTCACGTAACTTTCGGTGTCAGACTCGTAACTTGGATTTGTTGGAGATGTGATTGAAATTATTGTATTGTGTTAATAAGTGCAATGGCTGGTGCTAGTGAGGAATGTGTGAGTGTCGAGGAGAGCGTCCAGGAACCTCGGAAACGAGGACTCAGCGGCTCGATGTCGCTGCGCACACGCAAGTTGGGCCGGCGTCTCTCCCGCAGCATGTCTATTGTGGCGCTCAAGCTGCCGGAGAAGGCGCAAAGTATTACGCGTACCTCCTCAAAGCTGATGAGGTCAGGCAGTCGCGATAAGAAGAACAGATCCTTTGAGCTGTCTGTTATACTTCCAGATAAAACACAGAGACAGGTAAACACGAAATCATCTAAGATGGTATATTTAGTTCTAAAATATGTATATTTATTTTTATTAATATTTAAAATAGCTTTAACGTATAGTTTTAAACGTTATAATAAACAAGAATTGTTAAAATTTCATCATGTAACGGCAATGTGATAAACAGAAAAAAAGTTTTGAAATGAATTTAAAACTGCGACATATTTTTTTATTCAGAACCAAAAATATCAGCAAGTGATAAAAGTAATAGATATCCGTTGATATTCGAATTGTTTGCTCAGACCGTGTGTGACTACAAACATAACGTGTATCGCATTCAGTCTTTCGTTTTGCTGCAATTTGAAGCTCGTTTCACCATAATCGCCCACCATTGATTTCTCCATTGATAATAATGAGGTATTGCCTCTCAAATATGTCTAGCATTGTTTGCTTGTCATTGAACCATGGAATTCGCGCCTTTTTGTTTGAATGGCGGCCAATTGGCTGCTTATTTTAATATTCATATTGTCCATAGCTAATTTTGGCTGCATATAAATTTTATAATTAATTGTTGGCGACACAATAATGTTCCTGTATCATATAAGTGTTATTGAAATTAACATAGATTATTTTAATAATTGCGATACAGGATATTGGCGCCATTTGCAATATAATTTCCGTGTTGATAAATAAAATCACTTTTAAACAATAACCGCTTCCTGAGGAAAGGAAAGGACAAATGTGATTCCGGTAATTAATTACATGAGTTAATAAGTTCAAGTTATTTAATGCGCGTTTATTATATTTTCTGATGCGTGAAAATGAAGGTCAATGCTCAACACCAAACTTAGAAAATGTTGAAGAATAATATAAATATATATATTAATTTACAGACATATAAAAAAAAAGTTTTAATACACTAACATTGTAGGAAAATATATATTTTACAATGAAAATATGTACGAACACTAATTGTTGCTTACATCCGAGGGATAATATATCAGTAATTTTAAACCATAAAAACTGTTACTTTGTGTGTTTTTGTTATCTAGTTGTCTACAATTAAGTTAAAGATTTTATGAACTGTGAGGTGTCGTCAAGGTCACGACTCAAATATACATATCTATATATCTGTCTTAGCTCTTCTAAAACATAGTCTAGAACAACATATTGGGGAGGAAAGCTGCTCTTTAATTATTTATGAAGAAACATCTGAAGAGATTTACATTATTAGTCTGTGGATAGATTTCCTTCTAGCAAAGTTAAACAAAGGCGTGGAAGATCATGGTGTGAATATATTACGTGTATAATCCATTGTTATTATATAAGTATTGATAATATTTCATCGTCATTCCTCTAGGGTCAATTGTAGTCAATCTAAGCTTGCGGTTATAATTGTGTAGTGCGGTTTGGTTGATATGTTTTATATTTAATAAGTCTCTCTCTACAAGTCAGATTGCATAGATATTTGTATAGAAAATTTAAAATGTTTTATTGTCTATGATTTGATTGTTCTGGAATCTGGATGCATCGCGTGCGTGCATTACTTACATGCATTTACCTTCAATGAGGAAGAACGCCTACGCATTGCGCTTTAACTGTGCACGGCCACGTAACTGGGAAACAACATATCATAGGAGCGCTTCAACCGGCCTCATCCTTTATTAACGTTATTTAGAATTTATCGTTTTTCTTTTTTTTATAATCTATATTATTTTTTATTTAAATGTATATGTTTGAAGGTTTTATTATGATTAAGCATTTTGCGTTTAAATGTTATAAAACATAATTATTGTTTTACTCGCATAGGCTTATCTCTCCTTTGGAGCACGCCTCGCATATAAGTTAAACATAAAAATAGATACGCAGTGCCTACAAACCCGTTTCATAAACAGAATATAGAATACGGAATTATAGCGTGTTGTAAGTGTCGTGTATTGAGAAAGTAAGAGTGTTCAGGTGTTGCAAGTTGAAAATATTAATATTTTTTTTATTTTTCCGGCAGCAATTATTTTTTCTGGTACTGCAATTTCTGTTACTGCCATTAATAAACTGCTACTTAATAGAAGAACTTCTTTTGTAATTTAGTATCATAGTAATTATGATGTAATATTTAACTACCAAGCAGAATAAACTGATATTTGATGTCTGAGGACGCCATTACACGGTTATACAAATTGAAACCCGCGATGGTTAAAGTGAAAGTGGTGTCGCAATAGAACGCAGTTAGTCCCGTGCGTGCGGCGCGAGGCCGGAGGCCGGAGGCATGAGGTAGTGAGGCAGTGAGGTAGTCTTAAGGTAGACCTAATCGGGCGATGTTCGTGACACTGCTGCTCATACTGTTATACGCCAGCACTATGCATATTATATTTGTTTTACATTTAGTTCTATGTTTAGCCAAATCGGACACTTCTTAAGGGGACTGTTTATGTTTTAAAGATATCCATGTAGCCTTTTTAGTGCAGTGTAGTCCAGTCACTACATCACTACACTACTCTACCGACACTCAAATAAAACAGTGTTCGTCTTCAAAACGCATACATTGTTTTTACTTAAAACCTATGACTTAAGCTATTCGTATTTAAAATAGGTACAAAATTAAGTACTCCTTGACTCACGGGTCCGGTCCCTCCCCCCTCCCCCTCCCTCTCCCCCTTCTGAGATCTTCGCCCGACCCAAACTATTTATAATCGGAATGTAATATTGACAGGGAGCTCTTATTGCATTATCTATGATTATTGTACAATATTTCTAGTAAGTACTATAGTTGTGAATGTTGATGCTAAAAGAATAAGAAAACTTGCCTCGCCTTGCATTTGTTAATAAGTAGTTGAAGGAATATACATCAAATTATATATGTTAGTCTTTGAGTCATTTTATTAACTCAAACACAAACACACACACACGCACTCATACACCTAACATACTTCCTCAATACCATATATAGATGAATTATTATAAATATTATTGTAATTGGCTCGAGTGAGAATGGTAAATTCCGATTTCATAATCCTTATAAACCGCATTAAAATCGTTACAGCTGCTTTTGATAACTAATCATGTTCTACTACTAATTAAATAATCAATTACTGAATACACGCTAATGAAACAGATAATAATAAAAGATGACGTCATTTTAGTGCAATACTTTTACCTCATTATATTTTTTACAGTGCTAAATGACAAACTTTCATTTTATATATACGTACTAGCTGTTAATAGCGACTTCGTCTGCTCGGACAACACACACACACACACACACACACACACAACGAACACTCCAAAACATTAAATATACACAGAGCACATTGCATTTCATTATATAATATGTATTGTAGATTCAAGTACAAGTGACGGCTATCATCGTAACGCCTCAATATATTAATGGCTATTCTTACTCAGTGTTTGTAAACACGGGTGTTTTCTGGAGCGCTGCCATCACCACTAGCTAATGATATTTTAGCACCAGTGCAACTATAATACACATCTGGAATCATCTGGGTGGTTTATGAACTTAACACGAGTCCCGATGTCTCTGTACGTAGTCTGCGGGAGAATATTATAACGTATTTTTTAACTAACGACTAATCTACATTGCCCGTATCAGTCTTTTTTTTTTTTTTTTTTTTTTTTTTGTTTGTCTCTGCTGTTATTCCCGTATCAGTCGGCGTGGTCTATCTCGTACAAACGTGTATCATAGATATAATATAATTATGTTTTGTATAATACTTTTGTATTGCTCTCTCGCTCTCTCTCACTGCAATTAAACATTATCAATACTTTGATAATTTATTAAACTTACACAACATGTCGTCCAAGTCGTACGCACTCTAATTTATAACTATTCAATATTAAGTAAACAAATCGCGGTACTAGTGTGTACACTACAAAGGTGCGGTGTGCCAGAGGTAACATAAATATAACATTACGTTATTAAAATGTGGAGCATTCAATTTATTCCACGTAACACTTTTCCAAACACGATACCCTGATTTTTGTGTCACATCAAGACATGGCGTGGTCCGTTTTATTATTCTATTTTGACACACTGTTTCATCCTAAAAGTAGCTATATAAAGGGCCAGCGATCACTAGTTCTCTAACAGACTCTTCACTATCCGATGTTAGTGTGCTAGTTGAGTTAGCGCGCGGCAGATTGGACGATATCTGCAATAGTTTTAGAAATAGCAGTAGAAAATGATATATTTCCACTGATCCATATTAGAAAGTGAATGAACATAATCCAATATTAAGTGATTATTACTTAAGTATATAAACGAGCCTAGGCTGCGAGGTGAGATGACTATCACTTCTCCGCCCGGAGTCAAACCGGTTGTCTATCTGCCGATGCGAACCCGAGGGCATCGATCATTGGACTACCGATACACCTTAATATATTTAATACTGTATCAATACATCGCTGCAAAGACACGTTTGAATGTTGATCGGATATGTGGTTGTCCATTCCCGGTGCAAGGCGTCCATCAACCTAGCTCCAAAACATTATAATACATATTGCTTTTGATTTGTCTTTCTTGCTTATAATTCGCGACGAAATAGCATCAATTTTCAGATATAAATATATGTATGTCGTTAGATGAGTCCATGGTAATGTTCCGTCTGTTGCGTAAGAAATTGATATTATTTAATAATCAGACATTTAGATACGCTGAATCTTTAGCATGTAGTGTATCTAAATGTCTATACAAGCTTTTATTTTTAAACATTTTGTTAAAATTTTCCACAAAGTAGTATGATTGTTCTCGCAAAAGTCGACATTTATCACATGCGTCCCCAATCGACTCCACAACGGTGTCTCTTGTTAGCGAAGACTTCACAAACCCGCCATTGTCATTTACGTGACGCGATTACCACAACACGGTCTTCTTATTTATATATAATCATAAAAGTATTATACTTTTGTTTAACAACAATGAATCAATGAATCAATGAATCAATTAGTCAATAAACCGACCATCTGCGGAATGTAGGCGTGAGGCTGATTATTTAAATGACGGCTTTCAAATTGAGAAGGATTTTTGTAACGGAATTCATAACCAGCAGTCTATACCTACTTTGCGCTCACAATGTTATTACTGTAATATCTTAGTAATATTGATGTGTACAAAGTATACTATTGTGTACAAATACAAACTAACTAACATACATACATATGCTAATTTGCATCTTACAGTTAGTTAGGCTTTCATGCTTTACCTCAAGTGATCCTAAAAAGTTGTCCTCAAAATGAAGTCAGGGACACAGAGCTGGACAGAGAATGCGATTCATCCCCATAAAACTACCGTCAGAATTAACGAGTTTGTTTTATACCTACCTACCTACCTACCTACGAGGTAATCAAAAGTTAAAAAAAATATATAAATTAATAAAAATTATCAATAATTAATTAATTAATAAGCTAATTACTATTAATATTAGCTGCATCGTTAATGCGAACGAATCGTGAGAGGTTCTGTTGAAGACGATAGCGCTCGATCTCTCCTGATGTTAAAACTCAGGCCTCCGTTGAAACGTGAATAAAATGCATTTTATATAACAGCGGGCACGTTATTATTTTGCCATGTCTTGTATTGTTTGACCGTGTGTAAAGCATGCAGGTACTCGTGTAATTCACTTTATAAAGAAAATGATAAAATTATGAAATCATTTTACGAAAGTTACGGTTATCACTTAATGAAGGGACGTCATGTGCACTCAGCTTTATTATTAACAAATAATAATAAACAGTATATATATATAAAATATATTTATGAAGTATTTTCTGTATGGTGTTGTGTATTGCGCCACGTGAATCTAGCAGTTACTAGTTAGTGACCAGTCACTGGACGGTGGTTGTAGGACGTCTTTGATGTTAAACCAAACGTGAAAACGTGCTCAGCGTCGATATAAAGCTTCAAGGGCGCTTGAATAAAACTACGTGATACACTTCTATGCATTATATTTATAGTATAATTAATATTAAACTGTTTGTATTTGAAGTAAATAAGTAGTTAATTTTAAATGGTATTGTGACGTGGACACAGTATTATGTATAAAATTTGTTACAAAAATTGTTACTTGATATATTCTATTATGTAATTATATTAACTCTTCAATGTTATTGTAATAAACGCATATAGTAATGAGCGTTTACAAATTGTAACACCGAACCAGTCCCGTGCCAGTGAAAGTGAGCCGTGACACGTGCGTTACACTCTACATTAACTGACGTCCTGTCATCCCGCCACTTTTAGGTCACGTCACAGGTTCTCAAACTGCACACTCAATTATTAAATGAAAATATAAGAAACTAATTTACGCAATACTTCCCGTTGCTGTGAAAATAAAACTTAAAATCGTTGTGATTTCTACAAATATGTTTTTTTTTAATTTGGAATGCTATCAGAATATATTAAGAAAATATATAATTTGGTTTATCGTAATTTTGTATTTTGTAGCCAAAGCGTTTAGTTATTATTATCTAATTCGGTTCCCGCAGCGACGGCATCGTTAGATTGACCGTGTGTTCGTTCGTCTCCGTCTCTAAACAACATCTTGATTGTTCTCTAGGCGTTTGATTTAACGAACACGTAAACGTTGTTAGAAGCACAAGCACAATGCTGAATGAAACTCTCAAATATTTAATAAAATAACACTCGCGATCTTTTTATTCCAAATTGTAAACGTTTTTTTTTTCATATAAACTCCAATTTTTTATCAACATTAATCTATTATAACGTTACATTCATTTATGAATGTTACAGTGATATTAGGGAGAGGACAGTTTTATTATTAAGTAGCAGCTATCTGCGCTACTGTCACCGTCATTTTATAAGTGGGATGTTTAAAAATGTCATTAAAACTTAGACAAGAAGTTAATATGGTAAATAAATAATTTAAGATTAAATATAAAGATACCATAACGTTACTAATTATCTAATCTTACATTTGCCTGAAGAAGACTGCGGCATCCGCAGCGACAATATCGTGCACTTTGAGAAACACTGAGCCGTATCAATAAGTAATTTTGACCCAAATATATATGATGCATCCTTGGTATGTCATAATTCTTATAATCAACTACACACACACACACACACACACACACACACACACACACACACACACACACAGACGTAGGTGATAGACGCGAGCGGAACACTCTTGTGTGACCTATTTGTTTTTAATTTCTGCTATTTCTGTATTCACGTGCACATTTATATGTATCAACGGACGACGGTCCGCGCTCACGTGGATTCAAACCTTCTTGTAATGGTACCACTTGCTTAATACTTTATGTATATTTTTAACTTTTATATTGATACGAGGGTCAAACTGAAAGTTCTTAGAAAATCAAAAACTAAGCATTCTAGCAAGTTATTAGTTTTATTGTAACTTTTCAAAATAGCGTCCATTTACATCAATACATCGCTGCATTCGATGGAACCATTGAGAAAAGCACCTTGCCCACTCGGCCTTAGGGGTCTCTTCGACGGCGTTTTGAAACGCAGCCACTGCTTCTTCGGCGTCTATAAAACGTTTTCCTCGAAGTTTTTCTTTTATTTTCGGAAATAAATAAAAATCGCAGGGTGCGAGGTCGGGGCTATACGGCGGGTGACCCAGTAATTCCACGTCTGAGGTCACCAAATAGTCGATCGTTTGCCTGGCGGTGTGCGACGAGGCATTGTCGTGATGAAGGAGGATCCTGTTGCGAGGTCGTTTCTCTCGAACTTTTTCCAAGACAAGTGGCAAACAATTGTTAGTATACCACTCTGCATTAACCGTTTTCTGATCCTCTAAGACTACTGTCGCGTAATGACCTGTCTTTCCGAAGAACGAGGCCACCATCTTTTTTCCAACACTTCGACCTCTATTCACTTTAGTTGGCAACTCTTCGGAAGGAAACACCCACTGAGCAGACTGTCTTTTGGTTTCCGGATCATAACAGTAAATCCAGCTTTCGTCACTCGTTAGTATGTCGAACACAGCATTTGAGTCACCTCCGTTAAATTTTTGGATCATTTCTCGGCACCAATCAACACGGCGGAGTTTTTGAGCCTCGGTCAAATTATGCGGTATCCAGCGGGCACAAAGCTTCCTGACCGCTAAATGTTCATGGAGGATTTTGTGCACTTGACTCATACCTATGCCTAGACTTGTCCGAATCTGCTGATAGGTCACTCTTTTGTCAGTCTCTATCATACGCCGCACAACACTGATGTTATCTTCAGTCGTCGCTGTAGAAGGCCGTCCCTCACGCAAATCATCGGTGAGATTAGTTCGACCACGTTTGAATTCATTAAACCAGTTGTAAACTGTAGCACGAGATGGGGCTTCATCGTGAAAAGCCAATCGAAGTCTATCATAACTTTTTTGTTGACTTAAATGACATCGAAAGTCATAAAAAATCATTGCACGAAAATTTTCTCGGCTTAAATTCATTCTGACGTGCAAAGACAATTTTCAATTTGCCGCCAAATCGTAAAACAAATGACAAATGAATGAAATGTACACTCAATAATATTGGTAAAGAGTTCTATTTTCAAAATTTAAACTATTTTTTTTAATATAATGCTTTTAAGTGGCCAGTTCTAAAAACTTTCAGTTTGGCCCTCGTACAATAGTTTCTTAATACGTGTATGTCGTGATAAATGGAAATATGAGTGAAATTCCAAGATCTTTATGGTATTAATAACACGATGAAATGTAGTGTTGTGTTGGTTTCCTTCCAAGGCCGACAAAGTCCTCTTCAATCCTTTCTAACTAGTAGGACTGTGTGTAATTGTATTTGTAAACAATTTTACAAGTGAAGAGAAGTGAGGACAGTACAGTTATGAAATTAACGGAGAGAATGGACTAGTTTGTCCTTCTCTATTGAGAGGCTAACGGCAGCGGTCGTATTGTAAAATACATATACTCGTATATATATATATATATAATGCATGTTCAAAATGTACATGTAATGTACAAAAAATATCAACTACCACGGCAAAGGATAACGAAAATAATTGAAATATTTTTGGTAGGTTGAGAGAAGGCGTGGGTGTGAGAAGTAATCAGAATACAAAACAAAGAAAGCGAAGCGATAATCTGACGGCTACAAGTCATCCCAGGATCGTGGTAATTGCGTCGGGAACTTCATAACTAATGTCACTATATCTGCAAAGGAACTGCCATATGTTTAAATATATTATTAATTATTTGTTACATTCATTGGAGTTATTATAATATTTGTTGAAACGTAATAACAATATTTTTCCTCAATGGTCTATTTTGTAATAGTCACACTGGATCCTTTGGAGCTAGAGTTTGTCGCATCAAATGCAATGCGCGCCGCATTGGAGAAAACTTGACTTCGACGTTGACACTTTTAACTTTGACTCGTACCTACGTATCATTAATTAATATACCACAGTGTTTTACCAAACTGATAACTTTCATATTATATTTAATGCTTCCGAGATTAAAGTAGGTAAAGTTAACGGCATCTCAAAGCCTACTTCACTCGTACCTACTTAGTTGTTTTTTCGATCGTTATTTTTATATGATAAAATTGAGTTAATCACGTTTAACCAGTGTAGAGTAGTTAAAATCGGTAGATCAGCTTAATAAGAGAGTTAGCTCAGCGAGTGCGGGGTAACGGTGTGAGATTGCTTTTAGCATACTCGTATAGTGTTTTGAATGCATTTCGCGATTCGGCGCGGTGTTAGCTGTTTGTTGTATCGACTGTGACCAACTTTTGTACTTTCTATTGCGGTATAGAATAAAAGAGTCTAACTACAAATACTTGTCACTCGAAATATACGGATTTTCAGTAATATTAGACAGAATTATCGAGAACTGTATTTTATACTTGTCCGTAGAAGAAAATATAATAAACGTTTTTCCTTGTAGAATGTAACATGGTGTCAATTAAATATCATATCAAAGTCAGAGAAGGTCGATAAATGAGGGAATAGGATTTAATAATCACGTAAGCGGCCTCGTCCCTCCGCGCGGAGGAGGTACGAGTAACTCTAGACCGCGGGGAGTATCGTATGGCGATGATTGTGGATGCAGTTATGTAGTAATCGGTAACCTTGTATTATCTGCGCCGGAGTTATGTTACTTGGCGTTACTGAGTAACTGCGACAATGGTGATACAATTCATAACGTGGCAGCCGCAGATCAGAGCAGAGCACATAACTACTATGTAATAATTGGTCGTAGTCGGGGTGTCGTCGATATAATACAATAAAATTAAGTAAAGATAAAGACACTTATTGTCACAGACAGGTCTTGTTCCAAACAAAAAATAAGAATGAAAAAATATAATACGTTTGAATGTTTATAAATGTTTATTATTCATATTCAGCCTTCGAAGTACAGTGGAACGTTGGTGTTGTGAAAATACCAATAATATAATGTATCATTGTGTAGTTTATTTTCATGAAGTTTTATCTCGGTAGAAGGAAATGGGCGTATCTTCGAGGTGATAGCGCAATGTCATAGTATAATTACTCAAACTATGTTGCAAATTATGAAGTCACCGAGCGGTGTCGCCTCGGCTCCCGCCGCGCTCCGTAACCGCTCCGTGACGCGACGTGACATAACAACGGTCTGATACAATCCGTAATATTGTAAATTATCAAAGCGTCGATCGATTTATCGTAACGCCACTGTAAAATACCGAGGTGCTTATGGAATATATTGAAATAAAATTGACTGCGTGTAAGTTCCGTAGTACATTAAGTTTATGAGTCGTGGGCTGTTGCGGGCCGGTCTCGTACGCGTGTGTTGGAAAATAATTGAAACGTCGAGTTATAATATTTAAAATAAATACACGTTATTTTGTTCAAAGCGGCTTCATTGTGAAAGAAGTCTGCACCCGCGAGATCATTATGGATATGTTAATAGAACCGATTCTGCTCACTGTGTTCTAGATCGTGAACAATATTTTAATTGTTAATTGATGCGAACGGGTAGTGGGTAATAACATTAGTTGGAACAAACAGCGTTCTCGCTCCGACACGGTCCTGAGGAAGCTGAGTAAGCGGGGAACGCACGCACTGGATCCTCCGGCCCGTTTTGTCTAAAATATCAATTCCTTTATTATTGCCTGCTAAACTTTTGTAGTATGGTCAATAACAGGTTAAAGATAAAAACTGAAAAGGCAATTATTATCTATACAATTGTTCTCCTTCCCTCCCTATGTCTCTCGTTCCTCTGATTTCAAATCTTTTCTTGCTTCATCTTTTTCTCCTTTTATTGTAGTTTTGTGATTTTATTAAGACTAAAAATGAAAACTATAAATCAATGTTATTCGTATGTAAACAATGGACCGACACCGCCCGTCCCTCGGGACCGCCGTGGTGTCGTCAAAGTGCGTGCTGTCCAAAGCATACTTCAATATTTTAAAGTATAATGAACTTCATTGACCTATTCTGAATAAAAAAGGCGGATGTGAATTCGCACGTTACATTATATTGTTGGAATTTAGAGGATAATGGCTTGAAGCGTGGGTATTTACGGTCGGATAGTTATTATATTTGACAATGACTCCACTATGTTATGTTGCGTCGCTATAACATAAAGAGCTACAACATGGATCATTGGCAGCGCCGGTCTGCCGTCGTCGCAGGCCATTGGAAGTAATCGATTAATAGATCACCAGGACCAGACCTGTACCCGACCACCCGGAGCACGCGCTGGATTCAGATGACTTTATAACTCACTTTTGCCCCCGGCGACGCCCGCGCGCTAACTAAAAAATAAGTTATGAAATGCGGGGGTTGTCTAATGGCAAGTTCAATATCACTCGATACATATATTGTATATCTTAACATTATGTGAGGTATTGTATGAAAGCGTCTCAAACAAACGATTCATATTTGCCTTTATGTGATTACAGCGGGAGATGGAATGTTACCCTACTTGAACTATCATTTATATAACAATCAAACCAATAACAAATATAATAATAAAATATAAAATATTACTCAGTTTTTCCCTCAATACCTGCAGAGTATTAGAATAAAAGGTACCTATTGTTACGATCGCAAGATAAATTCCTTGTCTATTCAAAGTTAGCTCTAATCTCTGTTATGTTAAAGTTTAAAATACCGGCAACCATTGGTTACGTATTCGTATAAAATGAATGAACAATAGTGTCGGAGGTGCCGCCGCCATGACAGTCATCACAGTCATCAAAGTCATTGGGTAATCACTAATCATTGAAGAGACTACAATGAATACTTTAATCTGTTGTACAGCCTGCGTTATATCTGCTAATTGTTCCGTACCCGTGGGATCGTCGGGTCCGTCACGTAAATAATGATATCGGCCTCTATAAATAATATCTCTTAATTATTATAACACATTACGTGTCACGATCTCGCCGAGGCCGCGTCGACTTCCATCTCTTAACGGTTATTTACATGCAAATACTTTTTGCAATTTTCCATTGTTTTACAAAGGATAATACAATATTAAATATAAAATATTGTTTTTTAATTTTACACCCGTACCGTGCCGCAGAGGTAGGCAATAGGTATTTAGGTGGTGAAGCGACTATTAGTGATGCGACTCGGGCCCTGTTTCTAGTCGAGTCACACACACTCGTACACTCGAGTTACCGAGTTGATTCTGTTGCCACTAGATGTCACTCTGCTACCCTATTTTACTTACCTATGCCATCGGGACATCCCAAACAGACCGGTTTAGACTTCTCTCCTTCTTCTTCTTCTCTCCTATCTCCTATCTCCTAGTTCGTGAGAAAATTTGTTAATTAAAATTAGTCTATAAAAATGTAAAATTTTTAGTTAGTTGCTATTCTAAGTATTAATGTATATTAATGAAGGTGTTATTAAAAACTAAAAGTAATTATACTCGTACCTTAGGCATTTAGTAGATAACTTATTATTTATTTATTTTTTAATATAAGTTTAATTGGATTGGATTGTCTATTTTTAACTAAACTAAAACTAAACTAAAATAGTGTCATTATAATGGTATAATAACACTATTTTGGTACGGGTTTCTGTTTAAAATTGCTTAAAGAAATCTTACTCGAGTCGCGAGTTACAACTCGAATGACATGTTTTTACTCGAGACTCGAAAACTCGAGTATGACTCGAGTGAGGTAGAAAAATTGCTCGGGTGACTCGAGTCACAAATACTATTCGAGTCGCATCAACACAAAATATGTATTCGTACCTCAGCTGATGGTACTCCGTGTCCACCGTGTCCACAGTGTCGCCGCGTTGCTTCACTCCCGAAATGAGTATAAAGTGAAAGTGTCTACATTGTGTGCGGTGCGTATGCTAATGTCATTACTATACTTTCGATATGTCCCGACTACCGTCACACGGTAGGTGAAATTAGAAATTATTAAACAACAACAACAACAACAACAACTATTAATAAAACATATACAATACTGAGTTGTTTGTGTAATTATACAATTATACATTTTCTTTAACATTTCTATATATGAATATAATTAAATAATAAAATAGACGTTGTATTCCCGGCGGGTGCGGGGACGGAACGGCCGTGCTCCTGTATATTAATACTCGTAATAGCAACAAAGGTGAGGTGTATTTAGTTGTAAAGACCCAAGCGATGCTCACGAGAATGTAAAGACCCCACGAATGTTACGCGTTAACAATATTTGTATGTGCGTTGATCTCGTTGTAAGTATGCAGAGTAAGACGCGTGTTCATTATAAATAAATATTGATATATTGAAGAATAACAATGGTAATGGAAGATTGAGTTGTGCCTTTCGGACATTATACTAATTAATATATATATATTTTACTTCGTATTTTTTGGGACTTTGGAATGGATGTATCCTTCTTTACTCCCAATACACATACATTATCTTGTATAGATCAGCGTCTGACAGACTGCTGTAACATCGGAGGCGCGAGTCATGTATCGTACGAGTATATCTCATTGAAACAGTTTGAATGTCTAGTTAATACGTTATTATATACTGTTAGTACGCGGGTGATATCGGCGTATCCTTTATGTTAACTGTATTTAGTCATTATTTTGGAAAATCCACTTGTGATATTCATAAAATATTAAACAGTTGTTAGGAGCGCGAGCCGGTCCTTATTTGTATTATATCTATTTAATCAAATCCCATTCGAAGCTGTTTGTTATTGTTAAATAATATTTGCGTCATAATCTGCAGCTGATCCTTGATTGTATTTTTATTTTAAAACCCACTTATCGCTTCCTTGATATTAAAGTATTGTTAAACAAAAGAATCCATCGCCGTCAGGACGGCTTCGCCCGTGTGACTGTATCGACTATATAATCAATTTATTATTTAACGTATAAGTAGGTTACCAATATTCGCAACATTTACACATGTGAAATACCGATTAAATTATGAATAATTGTTACTCATTCTTATTGTTATGTCCTCGTATTGTGTTCTGTTGTAACGTAATTGTGAAGAAATCACTTCATCATACACCTCAGATATGTTTGGTTACGGCTCCCTTCAAATATATTATATACGGTTTTTAAAAATAGAATACCATCAGGTTTTAGTACTTTTCATAATGTAGTTTTTGAAATTTTTCTCAAGGGTAAAGGCAAAGACCTTAAGATTATACAGCCTCAATGTAGTTTTTTAAATATCGTATTTACAGTTTATGACACTGACAATTTTTTTTATATAAACACGATTACTGTGTTTATACATCTGTACCAAATAGGTTTTATTTGCCTGTCGCGCGCTGCGCTTTAAATTCCGAACAGTTTATGTGCTCTCTTATAATTGAGATGTTTGTAACCATACACAGTAATAATGTAAAAACTGGGACGGCTGGCGTTTTTCATATAAAATTATGACCTGGAAAGATTATGGAAGTCTTTTATATTCTCTGTGAATAGATTTTTTCTCCGGGGTGCGGAATGAGTTTCAATGAGGTCAAATCCGGGCTTACTTTTTTTTGTTCCAGAGATATCGCATTCATTCCCGGCGGGATGCACTCCGCTGATTATTTTCTTCATAATTAGATACTTTTGTCTTAAATAAGAAAAAACTTTTTAATTTTCATGAATTTATTGTATATAAGTGGAACATGCTGACATTTTTGATATATTACTTTGTTACGTAATATAAAATAGTAATTTTTGTGAATATTTTAAAAACGAGGTGTAAATGTCAATGATATAAACGGAGGTGCGTTTGTTCCGCTCTAAATTTCCCAATCGGGGTCAATACCGGCTTTGGCGATTATTCAAACAAGAGAAGAGGTATTCACTAATATGTAACATTTAATTTGATTATTATTACCTCACCGCCTCATTTGATCCTCGTTATCTAATTCATTAAATAGTCATTAAAATGTTCGTTTCGGTTCGTCCTTCATTATTACGGCTGTTTGGAAATGTTTTGTTGTCTAAAATTTACAATAAAAAAAAAAAACATTTTAATTTCTGAACTGTATAAAAATCTGCTTAAGGAGAATGCTTCCCGATCCCAAATTCAAATTTACTTTCACATATGACAATGGACTCTGAGTGTAATGTAAATTGAAATTATAATTGAGAATGTTAATTTGTCACCCACACGGCACACGTCTAGTATCGGTCACAGATGCAAATGTCCCTCGCCTTTTAAGTGAAGCGAGTACCGGAAAGTAGAACAACTTTTATGTCCTTATATACGTATTTCGAAATGATTTACTTTACTTTACTCATGTTTAAATAACGAGGTACAGAGTTCATGAATAACCTATTTATTATAACAAATACAATAAACACTGTTAATTGTAATTGTACTTTAAGTCCATACTTGCTCTTAAAATTGTTACACTTTTTTATGTTTATATATGTAAAAAAAATAGTATGTACAAGTCATTTATATAACACGTCTCTGTAACTACTTCTCATACGTTCGTTGTGTGCTCTTTGTCTTATTTTATATTTTAAATTTAGTGTGAGTTTGTGTTGAATATTGAAATGTATTGTTTAAGTTGAGATAGATCTGTGTGTGTGTGCGTGTGTGTGTGTGGGTGTGTGTGTGTGTGTGTGTGTGTGTGACACGGGTATGTAAATCAATCATAAGAGTCACGTGCGACGAGTCGCTGAGCGACGTCAGCTCCACCGTGTTTTAAGAATCGCGCGCTTTACGAACCCTACGATGCGATTATTCTACGAAGATTATTTGTCCATGGTAAAATTTTATTTGTATTACACGTTATATATTAATATTTATTTATTAATGTTCCTAAAAGGTATTCGTGTTATTCGTTTCGTAATGTTGCCATATTTTTCTACTTTATTTACAAATTTTCTATAATTATTTTTATTAAAATACGCATGCAAAAGTGTCCGTTGTACGAGTGAGCTTGTTTTGATCCAGTTTTAAACACACAAGTATAGGAAAGCTGACAGATGTACTGTCACTCGTGTAAAACTGACCTTTGACATGCGACCGCACGGACGGACATCCATTGACTCAGCTCTATTATTGTAATTGTCTATGAATAACATTTCCATGGAAGTGTGTGTTCGTGAAACAAATGGGAATACGTTCTTCAATTGTTCCGACCTTTATTTCTTCTCATTTTAATCTAAACAATATTTGTATATTAATAATGACATTTGACATTTTGTGTTGTTTTAAGAACCTACAAAGAAATTACTGATCAATAATAAAAATACTGACGTTGCCAATTAATTGCAATGTTAAAAGAAGAAAACATATTGCCATGTAAAAAGCATTATTGAAAAAAAAAGAAAACAAATATTGCTATACAAAAAGCATATATTATATATTTTTTTTATATAATAATGATTTACATAAGACGTATCGTGATAGTTGTGTATCGCACGCGAGCGCCGGGATTACCGTACAGGTAACTGTTGCATGCAACTTTTAACTCAATAATTATACTTTCATTGTTACCACTTAAATCACAACCGGCTGTAACTGGTTTGATAGTCATGATAAAATGAAGTATCACCTCGCTTACCTACTGTACAGTGTACACCTTCGGCCACATTAAATGAACGCACAACTCAAACAACAAATAGAATAGAATTGTATTAGTAATGTCCCTTTTATAGTTAATTAATTACATATTTCGTAAATGTACTTTTCAATTATTATAACTTAAATAATATTTTACTCCACATACTAGAACGTACATCTCATAATAAAACATGTTGAACAAACATCAATTACGCTTGTGACGTCACGTTGAGGCAAAACACAAAATCAATATTGGTTTAAAAGGTAACTATGCGCGATTGCGTTCAAAAGTAATTGTTTCTTATTACCTTTATACGGAGAGCGTTGGTTCGTAACGACTACGTGGGAGACTAGACGACTTGGGACCGTTTCGGTCGACTCCGAGTAGGAGCTTACGGCGGCAACACCCATCCACCACCCATCTGAAGGATGCTAACAGAAATAGAATGTATAATAAAATATCGAACAACATTTTCTATAAACTTCTATATATAGTATGTTAAAGGCGGTTGGATAAATAACAAAATACTGAAGGTACACTGCGAATACTAACTCAGTGTTTGGTTTGGTCACCAAATTGTGACTCACAAAGCATTTTATTCCTTACATGGAATAAAGAAATTTAAGTGACTCCAGGCTTCCATTGTACCTTTGACCTTCACAAACAGTATTCCGGCAACTTTATAAAATAATATACACACATATCTAAAGACCTTCACTGGACTGTGACGAGATGTGGTCGGGTTATAATCAAATATACTATAACATTCATTGTTGTATCGTGTACTAATTATAATCCCTTAATGAATGAACTAAGGATTCAGCTTTGAAGCCTTAGAGATTCACGCGTTATATTGAAGTTACGTGTTGTACGTCGGAGTCGCGTATTCTTATCTACTCGCCTCTACAAACTACTAACTGGTTTGGATCTTACGCTCCGGAGCAGTCCTCGTTTGGTTGTTTCCCGGAACAATATGACTCATTCACAATATTTTAATATTTAGCTTTTTATACTTTATATAACACAACGTATTACGTGTAACAATAACACAATACAATATAATAAAAATAAAACATAACATGACTAATTTGTTTATAGAGAGACAAAAAATACAACAATTATGTAAAATATAGTTTTTTGGTTACAAATGCAGCGTGACCGGCCGTGGTGGTCGAGCAGACTGCAGACTGCCTTATACAGTTTACAGCGCACTATTAATTGTATAGTGTAATAGTCTCTTTAAGTGTTGACAGCCTTCTAACTGTTGGATAATGATATAGTTAAACTGTTAAAGATATCCTCCAAACACTTGTTCACTAACATTATCGTTATCCGATGTCAGTACGCCAGTTGAGTTAGCGCGCGGTAGATTGGATGACGTAATGGCTGCATTAGTTTAATATCCCTATATTGTTAATATTATATTATAAACATAAAATATAATATATTATAACAGTGAATCATATCATTGAGTTGTGTATATTACTGTCTGTGCGTGTGTCACAGTGCGCCGATCTCTCGATGTAGTTATTTTAAAGGATTGCTTTTACCAAGGATAAGGAATACGCAGACACGTATCCGCCGTGGCTAAGCACATATCTAAGATAATATGTCAAATACATTATTTATATTTTATGCCTTTTTATTTAAGGTTTTCAAAGAATTAGTATAATAGATAATATATATTTGTATATTTACCTAAAATAATAAATACCTAAATTGTTTTGTTTAATTTATTTTTTAAATCACTGTTCAATTTCCGTCTTTACTCGAAAAAATCTAAACTATATAAATCCCGTAAGCACCGGCACAGCGCCACAAACACGCGCACATCCATACTACAATGTATTATCAGCGGTTCGTCAATTTCTTATCAAATTTCCTGAAACTAGTTTTAAATTAAACTCCGCGAGTCTTTTTGTTTCCTCAATTATTAACTATTCAATGGAATTTATAACAAAACCATTAAAATGATGTCATTAAAGGTCAAATTAATATATATTTTATATATTATTAAAAGTAGTTTGTTTTCGCTCGTGTGCTCGTGTGCTCGTGCGCTGCAGCAGTCAGAGCGCATCGCTCGGCTCAAGCCTTTTTCCAAAGTTAGAAAGTATCGCCCGACAAAGGTCGGAAGCGATTTTCCAGAAATTAACGACCCTTGACCGCCTTTTAATAAATTACCCGAATTGTCTGTACTTTCTATTTTATCACAAATCGAAAAAACGTTACCTAAAAGCCTGGAAATGGAGAGAGACAACAATAAAAATATAAGGCGGAGGATAGACATTAAATATCAACCAAACTGCAGTAACCACTAACCATGGACTACATTTATTTTTCCTTGCTTTCTAGCTTTGGTTCAGGAAAAACCAACAAAGAATTTTCTTCAATGTTTCTTATTAATTATCTGCTTAATTTTTTTTTATTTTAAGATAATAATAAAATAACTTTATAATTTAATTTAAATATTTTCCGATTACATACAAAATGTTTAATAAAGTCAGTGGGACTTTGAACCTGACCAGATGTAATGTGAAATTTGAGCGTGTGTTTGTATATTGATAACATATAATATATATATAACATCGCGGAACGCAAGAAAGTGTGTCAGTCTGTCCACACTCGGTAAAACCGTCTGTATCTGTAACGACTGTCGCGGGTTAAAGAGTTTCATACATTAATAAACAAAGTGTATTCTGAATGTGCTGTAATGCCATTATTACCTAAATATTTCCATTAATATATATATATATATATATATGATTATTTGAGTATGTTCAATGAACCAAGGTTTTATTTAAAAATAATATTAAAATCTATCAGCAGTGCCGGCTCCAAGTTAGTTTAGGTATAAAGCAAAGTGGAAAACAAAGTAACGCGCTTCCTTCACACTTTTTCTCTACCATTATTATAAAAATATTTTTTTGACCTTTTAATCTCTGTGGCGCCATCTATGACTTTCCGGATGAAGTAGATACTTATTCGCCATGAGGTAGGACCGGAGCTGTCAGCTACAATCTAATGTACAACTCGCTTACTTGATTGTTGACTTGTTTGACATGCTCTTATACATATCAATAGATACTCAGTAATATTGTAAAGTCACCAATGTCCAGTGATTGCTTATCTGTAGTTTACACACTATTCAGCGCAAGTCTTTGTGTAGTTCAGACTTGCGCACATCTATACCGTAACAATAAACAAGTGATCTTATGTAACACCAACGAAGTAATTGAGATATAATTAATATTTAATAATTTGTAGAAAAGTTTGCGCAGCGCGCTTCATCTCTTTATCTTGAAGACGCTACCATTACATTAGAAATATTTAAAAATAATACGGAAATTTATATTATTTTAGATAGTGAAACAATCATGTCATTGTTTCAGTAATTATATATATATATATATTAATTAGGTAATTTCTTTATATCACAATGGTTGCAACATTCTCTTGTAAAGAAATGAGTGATATGAAACATAAAACAACGCCTGATACACTTACACACTTACACTTGCTTTATTATATCAAAGGGCAAAAAATAAATAAATAAGAAATGATTGTAATAAACAAACAAACTGTTATATATTAATTACCAGTTCACGTCGATACTATATTGAAAGACATAATAAATAACTGTAGTAAATGAATATTTTAAGAAGGTGCCCTCTCGGAGCCGGCCGTTAATCATTTTTCATAAAGGCTACTGTTACTTCTCATTCAGAGCATTCCTGTATAATTACCAATGTTCAAGTTAAAAAAACATTACGAACTATGAATACTAAAAGTTATAGAAGCTTCTATATTATTTACAAAAAGCAAGTATCAACAATAGTCCCCGTACAAAGTGAGAATACTAAAAATGTTAGCCTTGTTTATTGTCTTTAATACGAGTGTCGTTAATAGACGTATGAACTTCTTATAAGCAATTCCACCGTAGCGTGTAACATTCGAGCACGCTGGCGTACGAGGCGGGACGCGTCCTTTGTGTGCTCTCCGCAAGTACACCGACGGATCAGAAAATAAGTCAACATGTTTCTTGAGTCTTTTAAGAGGTTTAATGCACTTGATCTAGATATTTCATTGTTACTTTTCCTGTGACGTAAAAACAATAAATATTTATTTATAGTTATTTATTTAGCTTCACGCCATATTCCTTGCGGGGTAGCCAGAGATGACGAAGCGCCGAACGCTACAGTTCCTGCATATCTCCTTCGCCTCGGCCACAGACATCAACCTCTTCATACATGCCCTCCGAAGGGTCCTCATGCTTTTTACGTGACCTTTCTCCAGTATCATATATACTGTGTTTTCGAAGGTCACTCGAGGCGTCCCCTGTTTCTCTTACCGCTCACTTTTCCTTTATAAATCTGTTTTACCATTCTTTCATCACTCATTCGTTCGACGTGCCCAAACCACCTGAGCAAGTTCTTCTTCATTCTCACCGTGACATCTTCGCTAGTACCTGCCACTCTGTAGATCTCGTCATTGCTGATTCTATCCACTATGCTACCCACGTTTGGCCGCCGAATAACAGCGTCCGTAGCAAAACCGCATTGTGTATGCTGACTGCTATGCTGCTATGCTGACGTTTCGTCGTCCCAACAATGCAGCCAAAGCACCGTTGACTCTGTACCGGCAGCAATACGCCTTTCCACATCCATTTCGTATCTTCCGTCTCTGATAAACATACTTCCCAAATATACCACTTCATTCACTTGTTCTATCATCTTACCATTTACGTTGTTCTTACATTCTGTTCTTTCTTCATATCTATCAAATATCAGAACCTTCGTCTTATCTTTTATTTTGGCTGAGTGATCTCTGTAAAGAGACTTTACAGCCTGTGACAAGGGTCCGCTTACATTGTATCGGGGCAGTATCTCCCATAATTTCTTTGTCACAACTGTCAAACGCCTTTTCCAAATCCACAAAAGCACAAAAAACCTTTTGGTTTAGGGCCAAAAACTTTTCCGTGATCATGCGGAGAGAAAAGATCTGATTTATACACCCTATTCCAGGCTTAAAACCTCGTTGGGCCTCCCACTACAGCCTTTCAGATCTCTCTTGCAATCTTCTCGCTAATATTTTAGCATAAACTTTACCGCCCAAGCTAATCAAACTGATAGCCCTATAACTTGCACAGTCTATCTGTGAACCTTTGTCGTTATACAAAGGTACGATGACTGCACCTCGCCAATCGTCTTGGATCTCCCCTGATTTCCAGCATAAATTGCACAAAAACCAGAACAAGTCCCAGACGCGTGGCCATTCATATTTGACCATCTCGGCAGTAACTACATCTGCTCCCGCAGCCTTATATCACATTTCAGACTTTGAATCGCGCTCTCCACTTCTTCCAAACTGATTTCACCATCGGCTATCCGGACTCAGCATTTCGCTGGTACTCCAGGGCGAGGCGTCTCACATTCATACGTCTTCTTGTGAAATTCCGCCCACCGCTGCAAAGCGTGTGCTTGCTCTGTTAAAATATCACTGCTCTTTGAAAGCACCCCTTTCATTCTACAGATTACCGAACAACCTGGAATCACTAACTTCTCGCCAGAAAAGCTGCTTGTTTTCCCGGAAGTTGTTCGTCAACGTTTCATCTCTTTCTCTCTCAGAGTTTTCACGCTTCATCTTTATAAGTGCTTTCCTTTGGTGTTTTTGCAACTTGTACTCTCTTTTTCTTATCTCTCTCAAACTTTTATCCCTTCCCGAGGCTTTATAATCCAGCCATGCTTTCTTCTTTAACTCCACGGCGTCTTTCACTTCATCATCCCACCATTCATCGCGCTTTTTACTAAAACCTCTTTTCCTTTTACCACATACTTCTGTCGCTACTTTCACCATACCATTCCTAAGGTTCTGCCAGCATACTTCAACACTTTCATTTCCAGGACCACAGCTTTCAAGCTTCTTGGAAACCCTTTCTTGATATTCCTCTCTGATCGGTGGATCTTAAAGCTTCCAGCTTCTTATGCGATAATTCGAGTCCAAGCTTGGACACGCCATGCGGCTGAGCCAACCTGCAAACAGACCTCTTATTCTAGCAACGACTAGATAATGGTCCGTTCCCAGATCAGCACCCCTGAACACTCGCGTGTCCGTAACTTATCTTCGAATACGTTGATCTACTAGGAATAAATCAATCATACTTCTTTTTTCCGCTCGCTCCCATGTGTACATGCGAATTTGTTTGTGATCAAACATCGTGTTTGCCACAAACAAACTTCTCTCCTTACAAAATTCCAAAATAAGCTTTCAAGCCTCATTTACTCTCTTATCACCGTACTTGCCTAACACGCTTTCGTAACCACTTCGCGCGGTTCCAACCCATCCATTAATATCTCCACATACTATCAACTTTTCATTACCTCTGACACTACTTAGGACATCCCTGATTCTTCCTCTAAACTCCTCGAGTTTGCTCACTGCAGCTGAGGATACTGGCGCATAAACGGCTAACAAGAACACTCTTGTTATCCCCAGCTTAAAGCGAACCCAAAGAAGCCTCGGGTTGATAGCCTTGTATTCTACCATTGCATTAAATGATACGACCCGGTTGCCAGGCAAATCGGTCGTATCATTGCCTTTTCTTTTGGTCTCAGACACACAAATAACATCCAGATCTTTGTCATTCATCACATCTAATAATTCATTCAGCTTCTGTTCTTCGTCCTCTACCTTCCGCCGTTCGGAATATGGTGTGTTGGTTGGCATTCCCCAACGCCGCATTCGTTCATTTTATTACAATTAAAATTACATTACAAATAATTATTATACAATTACAACAAATCTAATATCTTTCAATAAATTAAATCACTATTACAAAATAAATAATTCTACAATAAATTAAATAACAATTACAAAAAAACAATAAAGTGTGAGAAAACAATGCTAACTTATTATTTATCTTAGAACAAAACTATATTTTATTAACAAAATATGACTAAATTAAATAAAACAAATAGGATAATTGAGCTCTAACAAAATATAAAGAGTCGCTTCTTCAGTTTTCAATGAAATTATATTTGCGATCTCAGTGTGTTTGTTGTCAGTCGACATTAACAACGCCACGGACGTCTTTTTTCTCAGACTGATAGTTCTTCTATTGGCGGAAAACGACAGACTATTTTCCCTCCCGGGAAGTACACACGACCCGCTCGTAAAGAATTATTTGGTGGCCATCCTGTGTACCGTCCACACTTGTACATTGCGAGCGGTCCAGTACCTACTGTAATCGCGGTTTTATCGCTCTAATTACTATTTACTCGAGCTGCCTCGAGAAGTACCATTTCAAAACCTACTTTAACAAAATACTATAAGTTTATAGGTGTCTTGTATGGCCTAAGATTTGCACCACCATATTTTTATCAAGGTATACAGACGGACAGACGGAATACAAAAAATACATAAAAATAATGAATTTTCGAATCAGTGCATCATCAAACGTACAGACAACCAATAGATTTATATAGAGTGTAGTTTATATGTATGAGAGCCATTACCGATAACTGTGTGCAGGCGATGGTAGTTTTTGTGATGTACATGTGACGTGCGTCGCTCGTCGAGTGTCAACGGGTACGCCGTTGCAGGAATTGCTGAATTAAACTCAACCTGTATTTGTACTTAGGTTTTTCCTTATTTCTCTACAACGGTTTATATTTTATAATATATCTTTTATTTCTTTGCTAAGAAAACTTGGATAATGAAACTTAAATAATAAAAATATAATAATTGTAGCAAATATCGCCATTTTGGTATTTCTTTATTACAAAATTTAGTTTCATTAATAACATATTTGGTGTTCGCATTCAAAGGGATGTATAAGGGGTAGGCGGTTTTATAATTATATTTTTTTATTACTTCTAGAGGTCAGCGACTTTCGAAATAACGTTCAGTTCATATTACGATCGCCGCGTGCAATAAATATAAAAAAACTACTCTGTCAGAACAATGTAGATGTTAATTTTATTATATTTTTAGTGTCGTATTCAAGTAACATGTAGTCTGTATGTCTCAGGCTATTCAATCCTTTAAAGATGAAAAATATGTAAAGTTTAACTCTTCATATGAAAGTAGTAATATTATATATATTATAATAACATGTACTTCTGAAAAAAGGTATCCCTTTTGATCGGTTAATATTTTACTAACGATTACATCAAAAATTTAAGAAATCAATTCATAAAGTCGTCCGATGCAACTTTTATTAGAAGTGTCGTGGAGATACGAAGATGTATTAACTTCCTTTCACTTACACCACACAAGTGGGTGGATAATCAGAAATCATTTGTTAGTTGACACTTTCTTTTTAACAATGTAATGAAACATTGCCTTTGATCTCTATGCTTTTTAAATAAGTATTTTTAAGTACCTTTATGTGGATTCTCATTTAGTACATATCGTTAACGCATATGCCTCTTAGATTAAAACCGCCATTACTCGAAACGCCTAATTGTATAGTGTGACAATAGTAGGTAATTAAGTTTTTCTTAACATGGGAAGTGTTAAACACCGCCATCTGTAAAGAAATCTTATAATCGGCATTACCGAGCGTGTCAAGATTGAAACTTGTATCTAATTTCTCTCTGCCCCGCTAGATGGCTCTCAAATTTTAATGTGCAGTTGACTTACTAGATGGCGTTGTATCCAATATTAAACTGTGTTACTAAATATCAAATAATTAAATGTCAACAAAAAAATTAATTATTTTACATTATATAAATATGTATGTTTCGCAATTCAAGACTGTGCATTTCACAGATAAAGAGGCCTACAACTTTGAATTGCCTTTGTAGGCATAAAGTATTTACAAGTGTTAAATGACTGTCTCGGCGTTGGTGGTGGATTAAAACTAAATATTTATATTTCTTTGTAAAGAGATTGTGTCCACTAGCTCATTGTATGATTCTCGGCTGATCTACAACTATTGAGGCTAGTAATTAAACTACATACATCAGTATATAACTACGGGACAGTGAAGTCTTTTTGCACCGTAATGCAACGCAATGCAATGCAACGCCACTGAGAAAGGATTTTTATATTTTTTTAATAAAAAAAAAATATATGATACATGAGTTTATGAGATTTTATATTTTATAATTGTTAGTACTTTAAATAAGGTTTATCGTTCTGGGCACAATTCATTATCCAAATTTAAGTACACTATTTGATCCAAAAAACACAAAGTTAATGATGTCCACCAACATCTACCTCACTAGCAGCTTCTTCGCTGTGCGCTAGTGCTATGATTTACAATCATTTTAGTAATGTTAAAATATTTAGTTATTCATTAATAGAAAAACATTTTAAGAATGAAGCTGTTGCCGGTGACTCGGTGACTCGGCGACTCGGTGAGTCAGTCGCGTAGACGTCATGAAGGCGCGTTCTAGAACCGTTTTGCTCGATTGTCATTAGTTAAAATTGCAAAATTGAATTCTACGGAGCAGACTTTTACTTTAACGGTATAATTTACAACCCATGCACATTCTAAATATTTAATAATATGTAAGAAATAATACATGTAATGGAATAGAATAATCCGAGTCCGGAGCGCAGGTTAAGTAATAATAAATACTTGATCCAGTCTCTCGAAGCACTTCGTAATCCCATGAAATTTGAACCCCCACTTAACCGTCGCCCGCCGGACTTAATAGTCTTCATATTTTTTAATCTTTTTCTCTACTTGGTGATGGATTCACCTCTGAAGCGTGCTCTGATTATCGTTTTTTTTAAGAAATTTTAAGATATACTTAAAATGCTGTTTTTTTTAAAATTAATTTTTGTATTATTTATATTAATATATTACTAGGCGTACCTCATTGTTGCAAGACGTTGGTAACATTGCAACGTGCAAAATCCCTCTGGTATGTTCTAAGCGGCATGTTCGGCAACCGTAAAATTTATAAAAGAATAATTTGACGGTTGAAAAACAAAAACAAAAGCAAGTAAACCGTCCCGTTCCTTAATATCGAGACGCGTTTGCCGTAAAAGTGAGTGCTTCTTGTCGGATGGACTTTATTTTTTTCTTGTTGAAGATGTATCAACGTATTATCCTGGAGGTGTATTTGGGCGCGGCGCGGGGGAGGGGGGAGGGGGGGAACATAGCTCGAGCGTGACGTCACGAGGGACGGTCAAAACTCCATGAACCCGCCACTCAAGGCCTCCGACTTGCATTTACATGTACACAAAACATGTTACACGATCGTATTTATAACCTTTATCGATACATCGATACATTGCGAACTTCGAAGTGTATATTATTATAAGAAAAAAAACAGACGTTAATTAATAGCCCGACCCTAAAAGTGAAATAATTTACATATGCAATAAAATGAAGAGATCGTCCTATAGATAAGTCTTCTTATACATTCAAATATAATGCAAACGCTTGCGCATTAGGAATGCCATTGTTTAACACGTTAAGTGTATTTTAAACAGATTGCGAGGTATTTATTTAAACAATTTAACGGTAACGATTCGGAGAAAAAAATACGGATATACCTATTCAGTGGCCGCCTGTTCTTTGTCCGCTGCCGATGCCTGGAGCTGATTAGAGGCGAGAATTCTTTAAGAGAACCAGACTGTAATAACTTAGACAATATTTGTCTAGACGCCTAATAAAATATATTACTAACATTAATCTAAGAGATATTTATTGCTGCTTTTAAGCGCTTAATATTTTACGAGAAACTAAAAATATGTTCAAATAAAAATATTTAAATGTAAATTGTAGGATAACCGTAATAAATAATTCATCAAAATATTCGTTTATTTTGAATGGTTTTAATGTGTAATTATCACGGCTATGAATATTATTTATTTAGCTGTCCGTTTACATCTTGAGCAGCCGCCATCACTTCGGAACTACTACTAACCGAGCCAGAGAAAAAAATATAATGTTTATTTGCTTAAGGCTCTAACCGGTCTTACCGGGACCTATCCCCAGAACTATCTATCTCCAGACTTCTATCAAACGCAAGAAAATCTAATATCGTAATTAGATAGTAGAGAGAGATTAAATTAGAGAGCTTAGAGCATTGAAATAAAAAAACTGTGTTATTATAAGTATAGTTTTAACATTATTTATTATAATAAAGACGTTTTCTTTCAGGTGACAGTGTGGGGACACAGCACAGTGGCGGAAGTCATCTGCGAGACCTTACAAGAGGCGGGATTCGTTTTGGCCGGTCTTCCGACTGGACCTCTCTCGGCGCCCCTGGCTTTACCACTATCTGAACCTTTACCACCTCCTGAAGCTACAACACCACCTCCAACCGCCACGTTGTTCCTCGGAGGGTCGAAGGCTCCAGTGGAACCTCGAGCCGGCGCCATGTCTTTAGAAGGGGAAGTGCTGGTGATAGACCACGAGCCTGGCCAATGGGATGGCAATGATCTGGAAGTTTTCCTTTCATGGGAAAAACTCTACGGTGAGTTTTGGGTTTCTATTACGATTGTAGTTTTAATGGATGTACTGGAAGAGCTATCTAGTTACTTGATTATCTTTAAGTGGAAATGCTTATCTGTACTTATAAATATTAAATTAAGTAAATATTCAAGAGCTGACCGTTAGATTTAAAGAGATAAAGATCTAAGAATTAATTACGTCTAGGAAAATTATAGTTCTCACAAGTCGGCTAACTTGACTGACTTAACTTTCATGGAACTCCTTAATTATCACCTAATTTTACGAAAATAAATAATCTATTTGAAGATAAGCGTGCTCAAGAGTTTTGTTTTGTTGTTTTAGTTGTGCAGGTTATACGTTTGACATAAGTAAGGTAAGGTATTACGTATTCCGGTGGCAGCTTGCGATGTTTGTAGAAAGCGGACTGTTTACGATATACCATTGTCCGGTAATCTTTCGCAGAAACAACTTGTATGCAAACCTAACGCAGCCTTCGTGACGCTCATGACGATTAGGATTGAGAACTTTAGATAATAATATAATCTTATTAATATCATCGGTGACACAGTCAAGGAACTGTGACTTGCAATAATTCCTAAAGTACCGGTTCAAATTATATGTAATTTGTAAATATATCTAGTTTTAGTTTTTAGTTAATTTTATGAAAAAGTTACAAAGGTTTGAAAGTGTCACTAATGGATTTGAAAAAATGATGGCATGGCCATGCTTTTGTGATCGACTCGAAAGGAGCACCGGGCTTAACGATTACTCTAATAGCATTCAACACCTTAAATACAGAAATATAAATTAACCATAAACCAAAAGTATTTAGCACTATAAAAGATTTAATAGTAGGAGTTCTCACTTTTACACTCGGTCATGTTTTTTGCAAGTGACAATTTCTCTGATAAATTGAACACGTTTCTAAATAAAACTAAATTTCGGACATTAAGGAACAGATTTCACTTTAAAGATTTTAATCTTGAGATATTTTGTAATGGATGAAAATTTTATTATATACATGCTTTTAAGTGAGCCCTTTCTCATCAAGTAAACTCAAACCAGTTTTATAATTTCCTGAAAAAAATATATTTTATCTATTAATATGACTTAGATCAATGCAAATGGATTTTTGTATTATTAATTTATTCTTTGTTCTCTAATAAACGGTACCATGCTTATATAGTGATAAAAAGAAAACCTTAAAACGTCTTAAAACTACTTTTGAACACAAAAATTTAATTGTTTTCTTCTTTTTTTTGCAGCTACTACATTATTTTCCGCATTGGAACTTTATGGAAAACCACTGCTTCGTGCAGCCGTCATTACCAAAGAAGAATACCATTTACTTTTCTATTACCTGGAGTCCGTATCCGAAGCCAGCGACGCTCTAACTCAACGCATGCGTAAATATATAGACTCGGGTTTGCTCTGTAATAAGAAAGAAATAGAATGTGATGATCTGTTCTCTCAAGAGACGAAAAGTCCTATTGAGGAGGAATCGAGAAGCATATTGACTGAACTTGTTAAAGAAGGAATATTGTCTCAGCACGATATAGATATATCTTCAGTGATATCTCAATCGGAATGTAATGCTGAGACAACAATGACCAGTAAAATTGATGACGACAACAGATCCAGCACATCGTCAACATGTTCTTCATTCCGTAAAATCGTCGACATTCCTGTTGATAATTTCGAATCAGCAGAGGTTACAAACGTTGAAAGTACTGATAACATCACAACAGTTACAATTCGGAGCGGTGGGCAATGTTGTGCCGATCACAGAATATCAGCAGACATTACAGAAAACGTCTGGTCTAACGTCAGATGGGACTTCCTCAACCCCGCTGACTTTGGATATGATCAAATTCCGAACGTGAAACGAAGTCGTTCTGAGTCCGCCATTACGCCGGTAGTGAAGAGACGGAACGAGGAGATATATGAAACATTACAAAATAACGAGGATGAATCTTGCGGCAGTATGACACCTTACGAATCAATAGAAGATTTGTATGATTGCATTAAAAATACTGTCTTTAAGAACATTGAGGCTGAACAGTCGTCGCCGTCGACTGAGTGTCAGTCCGAAGTACACTATCCAGACTACTTTGAGAAGTTGAGTGCGACGCGTCAAAGTTCTGCGAGTAGCGAAAAAAGTGGAACCTCGTCAGCGTTCCCTTTTTCAAAGTGCGGGTCCAGTGATTCGACCGGTGCGTATACTTCGTGTGAATCAACAAGTGGCGTCAGTTCTTTTATTCCAAAAATCATACCCGAGTCACTAAAATGTCGAGAACTGCCGCCTCCGCCGGCGGAGGGTGATACGAACGAGAGTTCGATTTTGTTGAGACAACTTTTTATGGGTGAACTATTGGATGCCTATGGTGAATATCTGTCCGCATATCCCTACGCGAGAGCGTTGCTGCGAAAAAAGATGAAGAGAGACGAGCACTTCGCAGCCCTGGCTGACATTCGTCGGGGCGCCGCCAAGTACACCATCGGCGATTACCTCGAATTACCGGTAAGTTTAGGCTATTCAACGCATACACATGCTTGCATGATTACAACATTTTTAACAATTGTTTGATTTTTCATTGTACATGCTTAACAATATCTCTGTGTACAATAGACCCACAAAAAGCGATGCGGCTTGCATGCGTGTCCGATTAAATTTCGTCACAGGAAAAATTTAACCAGTCAGAGACATGTATCTAATGAGATGCGATCGCTCTTCACGCCTCTGACCTTAACGCGCGCGGCTCCGCCGATGTGGTCATTGCATTTGATCGAGAACAATAAAGAGTCAGTCTTGGCGGATTGTAACGTGGGTTCGATGATACGCGCCTAGCACACGCCGCGCCGCCATTCAATGCTAATGGAGCGGAAGAATGCGAGTAACTCTCTCTCGTGATTGCAGCTATTGTTTTCCCACTTCGCCGCCGTTTCAGGTTTCATTGATCGCGATGTAACCTTCTCCACATTATATAAACCAAACATTTCATATTATTGTATCGCTGCTAACCCGAATACATATTGAATATTGATTTAATCACAGCGAATGTGAGTATTCAGCTTATGTAATTTTACTTTCTTATTTGAGTTCGATAGTAGATCTGCTGAGCCGTATTCATTAAGTTGATTATTTATTGCAAAGTCGGCGAAACACTACGAATGAGTCACAATAATATAGCAAATAAAGGTTTATTTTCTTGTTGTTTGTGCAAGTCATGCGGGTATTGAGATTTCTAGCATTTTAAATATTACAAAGTATTCATTTCTTACTCTGGGAATATAACTAGTTGTGTTCCCAGAGTAAGTAATGAATATATAATAAGCCGTTCATTATATACAATATATTAATATAAACCATACATTTTTTTGTTACTATAGCCCAAAATATTTTTAATTTTTCTAATAAAGAAGCATTCTTGGATCCCGATAAACGCTAAAGTATTGTTTGTGAATCTGTTCAATGTAATGTTCAAAGTACCCGCAGCAATAACGATCTCAAAATACATAATGTACCGACCAGACTTCGTTCACATTACGTGTACTGTACTTATACTGTAAGTTATAACTCAGTACCGCTTATAGTTTACTGTAAGTATGATGTTACGATTTTTTTATATCTATAACATAATATACACAAAATATTTCACATAATACTTCAAAGGAGACAATTTAATATAATTATATTCTTATTGTCACGCATAATCATTGTATATCATTTGATTGTTAAGTTTCTTGTAGTTGGTTATTTGGAACTTGAAAATATTCACCTTATCCAAATCATCTCTGAGTATTAGTGCACTCGACACGCGCAGAGGTCGGCCTGTTTTGGCCTCAACTCACAAAAACAAAACCTCTTCGTTAATACGAAGAAGACACTGAGACGAACCCAATGTTTAAAATAATGTTTGTTTCTTTTTTCACTTATTTCGTCTTTGGACACATTCGGTGCGTCGGTTCGGTACGCGGCCGACGGGTTCTTAGAAGCAGCCTCTTCGGATGCAGCCCTTTAGTTGCAGGTCAATCAATTTGTCACGTTCAATCAAACTTTATTTGAAAATATGTCTTCAATTTACAGGAATAATAATAATACATAAAATACTCATTCTCATATTAATATTTGTTTGTTGTACGATGTTTTATTAAATATTATAACACAATTTGAATATGATTTAGTTGAATATCACACATTTATTTTTATTACATGACGTAGCGCGCGGAGAGTGCAGTTTGAACACTTAATAATTAAAATACATTATTATAATTAAAGATTGCACCAAGAATAGGTTTTTGAAAAAAACAACACACACACAACAACAACAACATAAAGTCCAACTAACAAAGTATATAAATTTCATTATTCATATATAAAAAAATCTGTTTAAAAAATTCCAACCATTTTGGACGGTGATGGTCAGAAAATCCAAGATTGTCGAGCATAATTGGAATATAATAGTCCAAGATAAAAAATAGGAGGTGAAATATTTGTTCTGACTTTTTGATGCTATTTTAATATTAAACAAATTATCCAATGTTTTGAAATTTAAGATTATCAAAAACTTCTCTCTCAAATAAACTAAACTATCTACTATCTATAACTATATACTATAACTATCTCATCTAGTCAAACTGCAGTGGTCTACTTCTATTCTGGTAATTTAATATAAATCTTGCCATGACAAAATGTCGCCCACACACTTATGGTCTTCAGTTAAATAATTACCGAGAATGTCAAATCATTACATTTGGTTGTGAAGGTTACTCGGAGATCTCTGTTGCAAAGCACCCATTGTGATACGCGTAACTATAAATTAGTTTATCGAAAGCGTACTTGTGAGCTCAATCAACATTAAGTAAGGTGGACTACTTCGGTTAATTTGGAATTTTGACATGGATAAGATGTAAATAAATAAATATTTGGACAATTTGCACACAATCTAGAATTCAGATCGTAAAAAAAATAGTTTTATTACAGATACTTTAATAATGAGGACATTGAACTCTGAACGAACACTGACGAAGTTACCACGGCGACAATCAATCTTATAATTACGATATTATTATATATTATATTTAAAATGTCGCATTATATTAATTTAAAATATAGAAACAAGTAATACATAGGCACATTGAATGGCTTGACCTCGGAACGCGACTGCAGTTGGCTATCGTGAACCACGAAGATGAAGATAAAATACCTCAGATAGTATAGAAGCAGCTAGTATCTCGTGTGAGGTCCTTAAACTAGCTGAATACAAATTGTTACAAGAGACTCGTAGGGACCGCGGACAGCCGATGGACTACAATGTCCTATTCAACCCGCCGTTTGATATTCAATACCAATAAACATTAAATACTTTGTCATTCAGGAACGTATTGCGAGATATGTTTTTATTTATACTTTTGTTTGCTGTTGTATTCTATATAGTATGTATACCACGTGACTATCCGTTAGAAACTAAAACTAGTAACAACACGTTTTCCTACATTTTCTTACATGAATCCTGAAATAAAATGCACATGGTACCTAGCAAAGCCATATAAATATACAAATAGAACTTATGTCTAGTGTTGTATTATATATCTGTTATTATTGAGGAGTGATAAAAAATTAATTCACTTCATTGATACGCGTCTTTAGTGGAGCTATCCAGTAATCGAATATAGAGTTACGTACTGAGCCTGTGCGATATTTATATGGCATATTGTTTAAATTAGTCATATCTTCAAAAATTTATCATTATATGTAGATGAGGGCCAGTTCTCAGCTATTATAAAAGGTTTGGTTTATCAGATCTTTTCCCTCCGCATAATCACGGAAAAGTGTTGACCCTAAACCAAAAGGTTTTCTGTACTTTTGTGGATTTAGAAAAGGCGTTTGACAGGGTTGTGAAAAAGAAATTATGGGAGATACTGCCCCGATACAATGTGAGCGGACCCTTGCTACAGGCTGTAAAGTATTTTTACAGAGATCACTCAGCCTGTGTGCGAGTAGGAGCTGACGAGTAGGAGGATGTCGCCCTGGTTTGACATCCAATCGGGTGTTAAACAAGGTTACGCTATTTCAGCTTGGTTGTTCAATTTGTATTTGGATAGTTGTCTCCAAGGCGTGAAAGACAGTGTCATGGGAGTGAAAGTAGGTGACCTTAAGGTCAATTGCTTGCTATATGCAGATTATGCAGTGCTCATTGCATCATCAGAATGCGATTTGCAGGCATTGTTCACCACTCTGAAAGATGGGTGTGAAAATAATGGTCTAAACCTGAATGCAGATAAGACGAAGGTTCTGATATTTGAAAGAAATGAAGAAAGAACAGAATGTAAGATCAACTTGAATGGTAAGATAGTAGAACAAGTGAATGAAGCGGTATATTTGGGAAGTATGTATAGCAGAGACGGAAGATACGAAATGGATGTGGAAAGGCGTATTGCTGCCGGTAACAGAGTCAACGGTGCTTTGGCTGCATTGTCGACGAAAAGTTAGCATAGCTGCACGTTTGGCTGTACACAATGCAGTATTGCTACCGACGCTGTTATACGGCAGCCAAACGTGGGTAACATAGAAGAAGAATGTAAGAAAGATGAATGCTGTGGAGATGTGTTCTCTTCGCCGAATATGCGGAGTCAGTTTAGCTGACCGAATCCGCAATGAAGAGATCCACAGAATGGCAGGTACTAACGAAGATGTCACGGTGAGAATGAAGAAGAACGTGCTCAGGTGGTTTGGGCACGAACGAATAAGTGATTAAAGAATGGTAAAAAAGATTTATAAAGGAAAAGTGAGCGGTAAGAGAGACAGGGGGAGGCCACGAGTGACCTTCGAAAACTCAGTAGCTACGATACTGTAGGAAGGTTACGTAAAAATCAGGAGGACCCCCCGGAGGGCATGTATGAACAGGTTAATGTCTGTGGTCGAGGCGAAAGAGGTATGCAGGGACCGTAGCGTTTGGAGCTCCTTCGTCTCTGGCTACCCCGCAAGGGATATGGCGTGAAGTTAAATAAATAAATAAATGGTTCGAGTCAGGTTTGAGTAGTTCGTGATATTTGACCAAGAGGGTCTTGCTGCAAAAACCAAGACACATTTTTAAAAAGTTTATTGCTAAGAAGTTACAAAAGCAGTCCCCAGAATAGTGTCTTGATACACTGGCCAAGACTTTCCGTCTTGTTCCACAAAACTCCAGCTTAGTGACTCCTCGGTGAGATTCCTACTGAAACATGACTGATGCAGGATGATGACTACGTTGTACCTTTCCTACCACTTCACAGCTTCTAGAGTTATGAGAGTACATCTGGTTGTTCTGACATGTGTCATCCTGACATCTCATGGTCTTCATGGTACAATATATTAGTATATGTGTTGATAGTATTATATACATATGACTGAGGCCAAGCTTTTGAAGGATCTTGAAAATTATCGGCTCCACTCCCCTTTGCAATCACTGAAATGTTTTTTTAATACTTAATTCTGTATTGATTAATCTACAATTGAAGTTTTTGAAATAATAAATGGGATTAATGTTTGAAATATTTTAAATGTACGAGACTTATGATCAGACTACAAAAAACATTTTCATATATAACAGATTTTCTGTTGTACTTTGTATATAATATTAATATAAGCACTATGCTCCAACGGCAGAGTGACAGTGCTCGGAATATTACTATAAAATAAACTGAGGGATTACTGTAAAATACATCCTTAGTAAATAGACGCGTATTGTCTCTGTAAGTGTTTTTATTTGTGAATTTGGTCTTGCGAATTAGTTGGGTTGAATTTCATAATTATTTTATTATTTCCTTTTATATTCATTTAGTATTTCTTTTAATTATTGCATTAGTATTTACTAACTATATAAACCGTGTCAAGGTGTAAAATAACTTGTATCAACATGTTGATTGATTACTTTCACATGCTATTTATTTCTTTAAAATATTTTAATAAACAATGTCAATACTGTAGACTACATCTACATCTATACTACCGTCCAAAAGTTTGGAAGCACGTCTCTTATTGGCCAAAACGAAACAACACCTGTTATAGGCGGTAATAATCGTCGGCTCTCATTAAACATATTTTACCAATTTCTTAGATTTTGACGAAACAGGTGTTTTATGACTTAGGATGTGGTTGCATTGTTTTATGTTGCTGTCGGTGTTATTTTTGATATTTAAGTTTTTTGGGATCTGTAAAGTCGCACTTGAGTATTGGCACGTGCAAGTTGTGACATTAACGTTATCTGTATTCAGAAATTATTTGCTACGGCTTCTCCCGCATTTTTTCTTTTGTAAATGGGAAAAAGCAAGCAAGTCTCGCTTGAACAGCGAAGTGTTATTTGCATGCTTCGAGAGGAAGCAAGCAGCAAGGCTTAGAATTTCTTGCAAAGGTGTTTACTACACTCTTGCAAGAAAACAAAAAAAAAGGGACAAACGCAGACAAAAAAAGGACAGGCAGGCGTAAGACCACAACTACTCAAGAGAAGAGAGCATTCCTCTTATTGCCTCGCCAAGTATCAGAATACTGAGTCTCGACATTTCGAGCGATTGTCAGTTGTGTGGTCATCTGAGGAGCAAGGCCAAGTTGGCTTCGATGAAGCTGGCAGTGATCAATAGAGCGAGGCAGTATTTCAAATCAGGCCAAAGACTTGCGCTCTATAAGGCACAGGTCCGGCCACACATGAAGTACTGTGCTCATCTCTGGTCCGGATCACCTCAATATCAGCTTTTACCATTTGACCGCGTACAACGGAGAGCCGTTCGGATTGTCGGGGACCAGGTGCTCTGTGAACGGCTGGACTCTTTGGCATTGCGTAGAGACGTGGCTTCTTTGTGCGTCTTCTACCGCATTTACAACGGGGAGTGTTCCGAAGATCTATTCGATCTGATGCCTGCCGTTGAATTTCATCACCGCATAGCTCGCCATCGCCTCCTTTATATCCATACCATCTGGATGCGCGGCAATCTTCCAATGTGCGATTTTAAAGGACTTTTTTCCCACGTATCACTCATATGTGAAACAAACTTCCTTCGGCCGTATTTTCAGATAGATATGAGTACCTTAAAAAAAAGCATATACTCCTTTCTCCAATGCCGGCAACGCTCTTGTGAATCCTCGGATGTTGCAAGATTTCATGGGCGGCAGTGACCACACATCAATGGTTATCCGCGAGCTAGTTTGCCGTCCTCTAAAATAAAAAAAAGAGGATAACTTCATCAGAGATCTGTCTAAACGGAAGTGACGCTTAACAGCGCTACAAATTACTGAAACAGCAAATAGCACGCGAGAAACGCCTATCTCAGTAAGAACTGTTAAATGGCGACTTCTGGCTGTGAGACTGAGACAAGCCTAGATTAACAATTTAACACAAGAAATATAGACTAGAATGGGCAAAGACACATAAAAATCATTTCAAATCAAAATTGGATTACAGATCAGTAGGATAATGTTCTATGGACTGATGAATCGAAATTTCAGATTTTCGGATCCAATAGATGTGTGAATGTTTGTACGCCGATCAAAAGAAGAAAGAGCTTCCGATGCGTGTACAGTGCTAACAGTGAAACATAGATGTGATAGTGTGATGATTCGGGGATATTTCGGGAACAATATACCAGAAAATCTTGTGAGGATAACTGGATACATATACTTTTATCCTTGGTGTTTTATTTATGACAATTTTTAATTTACAAATTTCTATTTTTTGCACCCTCTCCCCAACCTCATTTTAATTCTGGTTGTCATGATACTCGCTGTAATAGTATTGTATAGCTCCTCCACGTTTAAAACTTGGCGACATGCAAAAAGTTAAAATCCGTTGGGATAGGATTTCCGTAAAATCCGTTCTTAGTGGACGTCTACGTCACAAAAGATATAACTATGTTAAATTTTAAGTTAATCGGACAGATAGTTACGGAGATTTCGTGATGAGTCACTGAGTGGTAAATCGTTTATATATATATATATATATATATATATATATCTCACTCACTGACTCATCACGAAACCTCCGAAACTATACACTTTATAGATAGTAGATAAGGTCTATGTCTATGTTTATGTCTATATTTATATGGATATTAATACGAGAAGCAAAAATGTTGTACCCCTTTCTACGAAAAGTAAGTGGACAGAGGAGTATGAAAGTTTATCTGCAGAGAGCTAATCTTATACATAATAGTCAATAAGAAGTACATTCAAATAATATTACACACACTGTCATGCTATTGGATTTACTATGTCGATATCAGTGAGTGTCAAGTATTCGGAGAGGTTATGGGCGCCTGCTGTAATACTGTATGATTGTAGAGTCGTATTGGTGTCCGACCCGAGTGTCGGTCACCTAGCGGGCGCTGATGTCTCTTAAAAGTTTGACATTCTAAAATTTATCAGGAGTCTAAGCGCATCGATATCGTCATTTCCGGAGCGGACATGCCGGGCGTGCTTTGAGACTATTTATATATATATTACTTATATAACGTAATATTAACCGGGACATCTTGCAGTATTTGATTATAAAACTTTTACAAATATCAAGAAACAGAAACAGGGCAATAATTATAGCTTTTTGATAAACGATAAAATGCGGTTGCAAAATTATTAACTTGGATTTTTCCTTCTTGCAAGTACGTCGCCCGTAGGTACTGTAAGTTTGTTTGAAACGTCAGATGTGTTCTCTTCACAAGGTCGCGGCGTCAATCTCGTACTGCGTTATATAAGTAAATCGAAACTCTAATATTGTTTACAAGTGCAGACAGACTGTTGTGCAACTTGTCAGTGTAATATAAACTGAGGTGTCGCGTTACAGCTTTAAGACAAAACCGCTTACTCTGCACCGCGACCAGATATATATCAAAATATTATACGCGGGTGTTTAATATCTCTTATTTAAAATATAGAAGCTATGATTATGAACTATACTTACAGTATTTGATAGGATCCTTTAATAGGATGTGAGCAATATACATTTATATACTACTTTGAAGAGATAATATCTGTTCTAAGTATTAATGTGTTATGTATGGGATGTTTATTTTCTATACTAATTAGTTTAACATAATTATCTAGATTGTCTAGTAAGTAAGTGGAGTAACTAGTTTGGGAAAGTGAAAATGCAGATTAAATACGCAATGAGCGACATTTCACTACGACCACACGGCTCTCTAAGTCGGATAAATGCAGTTCTCGTGTGTTTTGCCAATAAAGTATTCCAATATACGCAGGTCGACTTTTTCATCACATATTTCTCAAACCGAGAGTCTCGTCCGACCAGCGCAGCGTGACATCTCCTTATAAGACACTCGACGTAAGCACTCGTCCAAATATATGTTAATCTCAATTTTGGCCGAGACCTGTTCGCTCGAGAGCGCCCTACGGCGGGTCAGCTTGACGCGTTGCACTAGGTAGTGTTTTTTCGTAATCACCGAACTATGTTAAGTGTAAATGGAACACGTTTTTTTGCTTATGCAAATATTAACATCACGTATTGTTACATTACATACACGCGTCATTTCATATGTGGTACATATATATTTACTGATATTTTTAGACTACGTTGTGGTTTGAGTAATAGATTTCGCATCTAAATTGGTTGTGTAAGCTCTAGTGATAATTGTAACACATTTACACATTTTTGTGTTGTTTTATCACAACAGTAGGTAATCTGTCAGCCAGGTATACTCCACAGGGTCGTTCAGTAATATAATTTTTCCCAATTTTCTTTTCTACGGGCATTGTTAATATATATAACAAAAGTAATATATTTAACTAAATATAACCGTAGTAATACTATTCATCCGACGTAATGAACTACGGAGGTTTGTGTTTACTTGTTTCGTTCTTACATCAGAATGTCACAGCCCACTACGTAAACACTTATATAATACTAGGTATTGCTCGCGACTTTGTTCGAGTTTAGGTAAACATGGGTTGATACGATCCAACTTTGCCCGCGACTTCACACACACACACACATACATACACACACACATACACACACACACACACATACACACACACACACTCTAGAAGTACAGAATAACCGACTCAAAAGTTTTTTTTAGTCTGATCTCATTTAATTCGTTTAATATTTGTGCCATCACATTTCCCTAGTGAAGACTAGTTTTCAAGTCGGGTTATAGCAATAGCCGTAAGACAGACTAAAGTGTTACGAGGTTTATATTAATAAGTTATATAAAATGATGTAGCGCTTCTGGACAAACAAAAGTATATTGTATAAAGATTCATTCATTCAATCATTATTTTAAAAATTTATATATTTAAGGACGTAAAGTTATAAAATGTTGCCTTTAACGATTGTACAGGTCTCACCCACGTTGTTATTCGTCACACCTGTTATGTCATTCAAATGAGATCAAAACAAACGTACCTTCGTCTAAAAGCTGTTAAATTAATATTGTTTTTTATCTTGTTCGAGAATATGACGATGAAGGTAATATGTATTGAATACAATACACACACGTAGAATTGTCTTATAAATAAAGTAGCTACCGTACTTATTCATGATTTGAACCTTCTGGGAAAATTATTGATGATTGTATTGCAGAAGTAAACAGTGCGTGCACCCCCTCCAGCCCCCTTCAGCCCCCTCCAGCCCCGAGTTCTGCTTTCTACGCGCGATTTCACTCATGGCGCCGACTCGAGTGTTGTACTGACACACGCTACTTTTCACAAATACGTGCTTTTTTAGCGCCGGTTGTACGTCGTGAAGGTCTAAAAGGATTTAATAGTGCTAACACACGGACGCGCAAGCATCCTCACTAGATAAAAGACTAACAACAAAAAGATTTAAATGTTTTTAATATCGGGCACTTTACTGTTTACAAGAAATAATCAAATGTAATTCAATAAAATGTCATGAATTCTTATTATGTAGGGTTTTTCATAATACACGAAACAATAAATGAATTATTGTCAATATAGTTATTTGTCAATTTTTTTTTTGAATTATTAATTTTGGGAGCTTATGCACCACTTGCGAACAAAATCTGGTTTAATAATAGAAATGACGATCCGAAATAGATATCCTAAGTAGAATAAGTAGCCGAAGTAGCCCCGGTGTCGCAAGTCCAACATCATATTCTCGGATTCGGATCGGATGCTGCTCGTGCCCTTGTTCCGCCCTTATAGTGCTTGAGCAATGTCTCTTTTAAATGTTCCTCATCCACCGGTTTAGGTCGTGTGTATTAATCGCTGAGGTTTGCTGACTATTAGTTGGGAGTAGAGTTTTGCTAACTCGATTCCATTGTCTTCAAAAATGATTTCATTTTCAGATCTTAATTGGTGATATAGTGTATACTGTGTATGTGACACAGCCTCGTCGCGAGCGGTGCGTAGTAGGTACCTACCGTCGCACCGCAGACGTTTCCAAATCGAATGTGACATGCAACTCTAATTTGCCTTCTTATTCCATTTTCATTAACGTTTATTCACCATTGGTTGTGAGAATGCAACTTATCTTGAAGATATTCGAGTGGTACCTCAGTTAAAACTGAATTGTTGACAGTGTCATTAAGATTGTTAAAAAACTTCTAGTAAACAAACAATGTCTATCAAAATACACGATTCAGGAGTTAAAAACAATATTCAAAGTATTCTTCTTACTTAGTAGCATTATTAGGTAAGGTGATAAACAGTCGGTTGTTCACAATAGAATTGTTGGAGTATTTCATTCCGTTTAAGAATGTCGGGTGTAGAGGCTTTCTTCGCCGCGCGGGCGCCATGACTCACGCTTGACTCACGGGCCTGAACCCCGAGCACAGTCCGACTGCTTCACATTCAAACTGATCTAAATTATCTCACTGTAACTTGATTGGAACTTTTCTCATAGAACACGCAACCTCCGACGTCTTTATCGACTCCATAGTATTATATTATCGAATAGCTCCGTGTGTGTGTAATATAATTTACTGAATTAAGCGTAATAAATATGGTTTTTAATCTTCTTAGTAATAGTTACGGTGATCCGTTTCGTCGCCTCTAAAAACTTACATATTAGATATTTATTAGGTACTTAAGTAGTTTTGAAATAGCAGTTTGGGATGGGAGATGGGTTTAATCTTATTTATGTGCATAAGTAACAAATGTCACTCGACGGCCTGTGACGCGGCAGCGCAATAGCCGGAGGTTAAAGCCGTTCCCGTGGATACAAATGAACACGTACGTACACGAAGCCAACGCGAAGGTCTCCGAACAGGTTGATAGCGAAGTACTCACATTATTAGACTCGTCAGGTTGTTATACGAAACTGGTCTACGCCCGCGACCCCGTTCATATTTAACAATCCTATTAAATAAATATACTTCTACGTATCCGTTTTTTAAAACCAGTTTCCCGTAATGTATAAATATATTTAATTTTTTTTTTAATATACAAAATGTTATTTAGTTACTACTGTTGCTTAAAAGATCCAAATATTTTTACCGCGATACCTTTCATCCTAACATGCTTTGGATATTGTTTTACTGAACAAGTCGAAAAGTAATATTTATTTTAATAGGAATACTAAATGTAAAGTATATAAGTATACTGGATATAAAATCGTGGTGACACGAGCTCAACAATGTGGAAGGCTGGCCAAGGGTCACCAGATACTATCCATATTTTACGTGCCACTTGAATTGTATGAAGAATGTTTTAAAAACACCATCGTCAATGTTTTAGTTCTGACATGAAACTAAACAAATCCTTTCGTCATTGGTTTTTTGAACTTCCATGTCAATATGTTGAAAACTAGTTTAACCGTCAGCGAACGTCCATTCGTTAGGTATATATAGTATAATTGTTTTTTTTTATTAATTTCCTACGTCACGTCCTTGATTACGTGTCGTGTAATATCTATTATATGAATATAGTATTTCTGATATCGCCAGTGACGTCACTCCCATGTAAAGTCTATCTATTTAACCCCGTTAGAAATGAAAATTCTTAAAAACCTACATTAGACATTTATATCTGAAGCAATGTGCCATGAAGATTATAAATTCATAATTAAAGTGCGAGATAAAAAAAACCCCGTAAATCCTAGTCTCAAAAGAAGACTAGAATAAGTGGACAGTTACTCTAGTCTTCTTTTCTTACATCTTACAGGGCATTAAAAGTAATGGTTACCAGGTCTCCCTATCTACAAGTAGTATTATGTATAGACAGACAAACACGCGTTACAAGGTCTGCATCGCAATTACGAAGCAGAGAAGGATATATGTAAGTGATTACTATATGTGAGTGAACTCGCGGCATCCCGGAGAACATTAGTATAAGTAGATTTCAAATACCTATTGTACACGGACCGGAAGTTCACCCGGTGCGATTATACTCAGCTCTGTCCACGCAACATCCGCCGCATTGTACGGACGCGATCCCATTGCGTGGCTTTCATAATGGTGTATTATTACACGATTAAGTTCTGAGAATATCTGTGGGTCAGGGGTGGGGTCTCTTCCCAATGCAAGGAATGCAAAACGCACGTGTCCGCTGAGATTTTTAGTTCAATAACGTTAGAAAAACTGGCCTCTACAAACAATAATGTTTTTGTGTAAGCGGACTCTTCAAAGTCAAGTCTTGAATACACGGGAACGGCACACGTGTCCACAAACTTTTGGGTTCTATTTGTTGAAGAAGAAGGTCTTAATTTTAGTTTGTTTGCTTTATTACTTAGGCCGAAGGGACCCGCGGGCGGGGATGCGTATTTAATATTCACGGTTATCTTTGCCAATCGATTCCAAGGTGGAATTTAGGGAGTTTAAACGCTTCGGACGGGCACCGCGTGGGCGGAGATGCGTCAATGACCCGCGAAACTGGCGGATCCGCATTCAAATGATTTTTTTTATTTTATTTTATCATAACGTCCTAAAGTTTTTTTATTATAATACTAACTGACTTTACATCGAGGAGATATTAAATTACGAAGATATTTAGTGAAGTGTTTGATTACGTGTGAGGCTGAGCAAAAATGTGTACCTCTTTGAGAGACTTGTCATTTTACAACTAGTTCCGTGACCTCGCTCACGCATTCCCGCGCCTGCACCTAACTGTACTTTCCCGTTGACTTAATGTCGATTTTAGAGAACTCGATATCAGTCAAATGAGCATTACAGTGTAGACACTATTATTGCAATAAATTATATTTGGAGAGTGTAACAGAAGGCAAGACGCCACGTAGATGTGCGCCGCGAGCGGCTCAGCACGCAGGCTGCGGCTCCGCGTGCCGCACATTCCGTCCGAGAACCGCCGACCGCAACCGAGCGCTCCCGAGCCCGCCTGCCCGCGGCCGACTTCACACCGCAGTGTGCGCGGGAGTGGCGAGTACGTCTCTGTTGTCTGTGCCAAGTTAGCTGTCAACAAACTTTTCCGCGACCGGGCAAATGTCTCGATTATACTATTTCATAAAAACTGAGTGACCTTTTTAAGTGATTTATATAAACCTTGCAGTCAATTCGTCATTGACTAAGTGCAGAAACCGTGTTATTTTTTGTTGTTTTCGATTGCGTGCGTTGCTCGGTGGCTGTGAGCTGTGAGCTGTGAGCTCGGTGGTGTGTGTGACTGTAGTATTGTGAAAGATTGCACTTACCGAAGTTGTGACACTGATATCGTAGGATTTCGGCGATGTCATACAAACAACGGTAAGCATTAACCCTGTAGTTGCGCAGACGTCCCGTGCCTCCGCGGCGGGTGGTGAGTCTCGCCGGCCTCAATCCTCAATATCCACGTCTCGGCGTTCCGTAACTTTAATAGTAATTTAAAAGTAACTATTCCTCCTCTGGATTTCGATGAGTGTCGCTCGATATGGTATTTGGTATTTTAGTCACTCGAAACGTAATTAAAAGCAATTTACAAAAATAAGCTTTATTTACAAACAAGTAATGTAAAACTATACTATGTTTGAAGCAGCTAAGAGTCGCGCTATATGGAATGTTATTTAAATTAAAACTTAGTAAATAATGTCTTCCTTTTAGAAATAAAGAATGCGAATAACAAATAACACGGAATAAATAAGGTTAGTTCAGTAAAAGAAGTATCATTTGAGAAATAATACCTTAACAGGTAAATAAAACAAACACGCTGCGTATTTAATGACTGAAATACAAGTTGTAGCTGAATGTGGAATTTGATAGAATTGGGCACGAGACCGGCCCGAATACAAATAAGGCTTGTTTTCACTGTTGCGAATGTATTTCCTCAACAAGTTCCTTCTTTTAACGCTCGGTTCACATTGTAAACCAATTTTATAGCAATTGGATGTTATTGCTTTCTTACATTTATACTGGGTATAACGCTCTTGTAATACAACATACAGTTGTATCAATGTAATCGGATTATGTACATTCGTATGAAGTTATATGAAAATATTTAGGACATATCTAGGACTTTATTTGCGAAAGTTATTACTTATATACGTACAGTAATGTCGCATATCTATAGTATGTAGAGAAATCACAAGATAAAAGACGACATTTCTATCTAAAATTAACATCTATGTATGTATATCTATATCATAAATAGGCTAATTGATATCGCGAGAGACAGCGCGTGAAGCTTAATGATATTAAGAACATCCACCGAAACCAATTTGAAGATATCGGAGTGCGGAGTGCGGAGCGCGCCTCCAGCCTCCAGCCTCCAGCCGGCACCACGAGAAGTATTAAAAATACCGATCCGTCCAGTCGCATCAGGTTTAAGGCGGCTGAAACTAGTTTTTAAATATCAATATTATATTAATATGTATCTATTTAAATGCAGAAAAGAATTACTAACATAAGAATATATATTTTGACATTATGCTGCGCAGAAGTGTAGAAGATTATTTTGAGGTAATATAAATGTAGGTAAAATTATAGGTTCCGAGACAATAAGTTGTAGTGTATTAATTATTGTATTGATTATTTATTCAGAAGTCCTCTGTGATGGGCTTCTCCAAGGCTGGCGCCGGATGTCACAGGAAATGTAATTATAACCTCCTTCCTAATTTTGTTCGCCGTCCGTCCGTCTCTGTCCGTTTCGCTTTCATTTATTTGTATTTAATATTTAGATACGGTCTGTTATTTTGAATATAACGCACTAAACTAGTGTATAGCTCCGGTTGAAGCCTGTAATAAAATTTTACGATTGATTCCTAAGAATCTAAACATTCTTAACTTTGATCTTATGACGTTAATAGAAAAATATATAAAAAGTTGTTTAATATTAAAATAAACGTTGATTACAAGTTTATAGAAGAGTACGAAGTTATAGTTAATGTAAATAATTACACGTAATACAAGTATAAATAAAAATATAATTACGATTCAGAGAAAACTGTGATATTAATTTGACGAGCGACAGATGCCGCGCGCCGCGCGTTTTATACGTACATACATCATCAAATATGTTCATTGTTCAGCCAACTGCTGGTGTCCGTCCACGCGAGAGCGGCGCACGCGCCTTTCTAAATGTCATTTGTCATTTTATAATATTCACTTTATTAGAAATAGGAAAAAAATTATATTGTTTTTTTAGTGCAAGTTACAAATCTCGTGTACTAAATAATAATAACAGGGGTGTCGATTAGTTGAACTGTCAACTCGTTGGTTGCTTCCCGGCTCTTAACGTTGGTTCTTATTAATGTGTTACGACTCCGTTAATGGGTCCGTTAAAATTCTTCGCTGTACATAAATATATGACGAAGCTTATAGTTTATTTATTATTTAAATAATTCGTAGGCAATTTTTGAACCTACGTTAAGAACTGCGCATCCAAAAATCGTTAAGTTACAGTCGTCTAGAGAGTATACGTCTAAAATGTTATTCACAAAACTATATATTTATAAAATCCAAGCGGTTGATGAGTGTGATAAATGTATACAATATCATGTTACATATTTATAATAACAAAAAAAGACGACTTTATTGATGGTTTAAAATATATCCAACAACGATAGGTGTGTCGGTTATATTTGGATAGAAACATGTTCATATAAACATAATGAACTGCGGGGTTACGGCGTTCTGTAGTTTGGTATGCGGGAGAAGTAAACTTTTAGTGGAAACGCTTTAAAACTGCAAGTCCAGTGACACGAGGCACGAGACACTTACGAGTGACCCAAATGAGCGTGAGTGAAGTGGGCGGAGCTAATGGTCGGAGATAAGATAATTGTTCGAGTAATTATCAAATTTAACGCGTCTCTAGATAGCTATCAGAAAACAAATATTGTCAGAGTGATTTTATCATAACGTGTCGCAACTGTTCCTCCACACACGGGAGCCTAGAAACACTGACCAGAACAAAACGAAAAATGAAAACAAATTAAAAAGGAACTGGCCAAGTCGTATAATTAAAAGTTTTCGTTGTTTTCTACGAGTTGGGTTAATTAAAAAGAGTTGTTTATAATAGCTCGGTGCAAACCATTGACCGTCCGCTAGAAGCGGCATCGCGTGCAGTCGAAGTATATACCATTAAAACCAACTTTGCTATTAATGTTTTGCCTCAACGTGACGTCACAATGCAAGCAAACAGCGGAATACCACACATATTACATAGTATGGTAATTGGCCTAGTACTTTTTATTTAAGAAAATTATAATTTTACTTTTAATATAACAACTTTGGTAAACGAATAAATAAATAAATAAATTATTGAGCGAAGCGAACGAAGTAAGCGGAGCGTTTTACTGGAGACTTTTTACATTCTTTGTCACAAATAGGCTCGAAAACTACTCACCGGAAAATTATGTTATTTTTAATCAAAGGTGCCATTAGGTGATGATTAAAAAATTTTTTTTTGAAATATGTCGTAACAAAAAAAAATTTGAAAAATGTCTTGTCAAAAAATTAATACCCCATTTAAGTCAATGGGAAACGAGGAGTCATTACACTGGGCTCGTCTCGCTCAATATGCAAACGGCACCCGAGATTTCGCTAGCGCAGCGCGTCGAAATTGAGGGTCTGTTGGGCCCCTAGTCAGGGAAATATCGAATTAGGTTATAAAGTAAAAGGGTAGAAAAAAAAGATGACTAAAAACAAAAATACCTGGTAGAAAATAAAATTATTATAGTGTGTCGCGGTAAAAATGGTGCTTCATATATGTATTTGTATATTAAAAATAGTCCGTCAGTGTGTTCTGCCTGAAACTGACGTCACAGTGTCACGTGTGTCGGTTTCAACGTATCTCCGTTGTCGTCTCTAGTATGCATGCTCGAAGGCAAAAGCTATTAAACTGATGGCTCACTGGATTAAGAACGTATTTCAAAGCGGATAGAAAGAATTTTTATGACTTCTAAAGAGTATATAAACCTTTAGTTCGTTCGGGAGCCGGAGAGTATAACACTCTGAACAATATTTTTTGTACTTTATTGTTGCAGGAGGAAAGATTTCGTCTGTTATAGAGCCTTATTCGTATTTGTTTTGACAATCAGATGCAAAATAAGAAAGTCTTTTCCAATTCTGATCGGAATTTTTATTGATATTTTATATGTCAATATGTGTATACTAATTTATAGAAAAGTTAGACCTCACTGTAAAACTGTATAATTTAAGTTAAAATAAATTAATCTGTAATTTACAAATATTTCTGTAATCGATTCTCGAGTTTTTCTTAATATTCAGCTTCCGAAACGGTAAACGGTGTTTGATATATTTTATTATAAATAAGAATGTATGCCTCATTAATAATAAATTAAATATGTTTTAAAATATCGACCACAAGCCCTCGCACGCGTACCTCCTGGTAGCTTCACTGTTAATTCCGCCTCCCCATAAGGCCATATTTTTATGATCTTTTTACAAGTATATAATAATCAAATTTTTTGTTGAATTTGCGATATAATCCGACGTTAGTTGCCAAATTTTATACCTGTAGGTCAACGGAGAGTAATCACTCCATCAAATTTGATTCCCTCGAGAGAGTCGAAATATGCTTTTCGTGGCCGAGGCGGCCGTATCTTAACGTCAATTTAGAGATTTTATGATTTTACACTTTCAAGAAGCCATAGGACCTTGGTATATAGTTTTAATGTCAACTCAACATCTCCACGCGTGCCCCAATGAAGGACCCCGACAGACGGACGGACCGACAACCGAACTCCTATAAGCGTTCCGTTTTTTTCCTTCTAAGGAACGGAATCCTCGTAAAGATAACAAAGCGAGAGCTGTAATTAACAATAATTTATTACGATTCCGAAAACGATAATTATCAAAACGAGTAACTCCAAAGTGATATAAAAATATAATTAATGATAATTCCCTATTGTGATTAAGTTTGTAGGGGCGAAAAAAGGTTTTTTGAATAGCTATTAACCTCTTAAGGGTCTGTCGACCTGCAACTACACCGATATCTTTGTAAATCTGACCGACAGAACGAGTTAAGTGACCGTTACAAATACTTGGACTAAAACTATTGACACGGAGAAAGCAGTGTAATTTATGTATGTACATAAACAACACACCCGCACCGAGGAACTTCATAAAATATTAAACGCTTATCGGATGACTACTTTGCCTTTCAATTTTAAAAGATTGTGTTGATACTATCTGTAATGCGAGTTGAAATTTGCATTTTACTTGCATACTATTGCCAGCGACTTTGCCTGCCCCCTACCGCCCCCTCCCTACTCTCGGTCTGATTTGGAAACTTACATTTTACTTGCTATCTGTTGCTCGCGCTCTGCCCGGCCGTCTCACTTCCCCTCGGGCGTAAATACCATTATTTATAATTAATTTAATTGTATTGATGGCCTTAAGTAATTTTAATCTGGTTCCCTGAAAATTCCAGACTGTTCCGATGTAAATGTATCTAATAAGTGTGAACCTGCTATTAAATCAACATTACGTAATTTTTCATCAAAATCCGTCAAATAATTTCTAATTGAAGCACTGATGACCAAGCAACCGATGAACAGATACCAAAAATAAATAAGCAGACAAAAATAGTTAAAATTATGTTTTAAGCAAAATTTTTAGAAGTAACAATAAATTAATAACACATTAATTATTATATTTCATATGATATGTTTCAATTATAAAAGATACGTACGACAAATCTGTATCCCATGAAGCACGTGTTCCAAATACACAAGTGTGTGTCGACATGTAGCGTTATGTAACTTTACTTGAGTGTGTGTGTGTGTGCGTGTGCGTGTGTGTGTGCGAGCACTCCGGAAAGAGGACAACGTTTTACGAGCACTTGTTTGACTTTTAACTAACAATGTTCATCTAAGTCTAAATCTAAAAGAATAATTCGGTAATAAAGTTAATATTTTTTAACTATTTTTCTTATTAATATTGATTTAGTCAATAATTTTATAATAATTTACTATACGTGACACATATAATAAATTAGTTTAAAGTGCTCTAAAGTAGAGCACAAAGTAAACTACAGAGAAAGAGAGAAGGAGAGAGAGAGAGAGAGAGAGTTGAGATCCGCAAAACGGTTAAACATTTAAATAAGTTTGTGATGCTAAAACTAAATACTTAAGATATGCGCTAGTAACGGCACCTATCCTTAAAAACTTCTAAGTTTCAAGAGCACTCCATCAACACACATTTATTAATATTTGTCACTCCACACTCGGATCCGAGGATGCGTGTCGTGGACTTAAAGTTAAGTAGGTAAGTAAACACTTCAGAAAGCTGCGCGTCCAGCGGTTTGATGTCCAGCCACTAAAGTAGATCGTATGTAATAGATTATGTTTCTATACTTGTGGCTGCGTTCTTTTTTCTTTAGAATAAATTAAAAATTTAATTTATTAAAAAGTATATCGCAACATCAGTTTCAATCTTATCAAATTTTTATTCCTACTGGCCCTCAAAACACATAATAAAATATTTTGCTACAAGTCTCAATGGCGGCGCTGCCTACACGTATCTGACGGTAACATATAATTGTCTTAAATGTATATATATAAAATAAGATAAACCGAGAGACTGAGCTTTCTCTCACGTATTTGTTAAAAATAAACGGTCGGTCGGTCGCGGTTGGATTTTTTTCTTTTAATTTGTAACTTACGCAATTTATGTACTGACAACATATAGACATGAAAAAAAAAATTAGGTAATATAATATATATCTGGCACGTAAAAAAAAAAACTTTTTTTTGCTATTTTCTACCGGCTGGGCCGATTTTAAAAGGCTTTACTGGCAGATAGAGCTGATGTTATAAGGAGGAACTTAGGCTACTTTTATTTCAAAAGACCATATTCTACGCAAACGAAGTCGTGGCCACAGCCAGTAGTGAATAATAATTCGTATTGAATTATTATTATTTATATTGTAGTGAGATATAAATATAAGTTTGGCAACTTTGTATACTCCATAACGATACGATTAATTAGTTTATTAAAACTGAGCAAAGTGATATTATAATATTGAAAGAAATGGATAGGTATCCTCGGTACTGCCAGAACTCTATTTAGGATTTACTATACTTAAATTTTGTTTTTCATACACTGAAACGAGGAATAAAGAAATTTAATGCCCTTCAATAAGTTATGGTTTATTGTTTGAAGTGTCGAGAATCATCTCGCGCTCGATCAATGATTGAGCCGTCGCGAGCTGTGAGCACGGGCCGGGCTGGAGCGTGACGTCCGCAGTGACACCCGATAGCCCATGTCACGACTGACCCACTTCCAACCAAGGTCACCGTCTGACCTCCTCATCCTCTATTTCCGTATACTTGGGTCGACGAGGGCCGACCGGTAATACATCACTGTCGAGAGCGGCATGCCATGTTTTATTAACGTAACTGCCAAAATACTGTGTCATTTTTGACACCTCGAATATTAATGTTCTCGATTGAATCCAGAACGTTCATCTTCAACTTCGATTGCGGCTACATTATGCTCAGCCTGAGCGGCAAAAAGAGGCGATAGACCCGCCGTTCTAAATAAAAGCTTGATAAGAGTAAAAAATTTAATAGCGGTACATCTTTTGATATTTCGGCCAAGAGCGAAATGAGTGGATTATTTTAACATCCCAAATTTTCCTAAATGAATCATACTTTGTAAAGCATTGATAAAAAGTGTAGAACAGTTAGAAGTTGTTTTTGTTAGGCGAGGTTGTTTTTATTTTGTATCGCGACGAAAACATTGTTCACAATAACAAGAGCAGTTACTTGTTCGATGTGGCCTATTTAGCGGAGCGCACTGCAACATCGGCGGTGTCCGTTGTGCCGCCGTCCTGTTGTTTGGTGGCGGCTGTGACAGATTTACAGATAGGGCGCCAATCAGAGCGTGTGCGCGCAGTATCACAGGCTTTCTGATACACAACACAACACACTTTCTAATCTGCGCCTTTGTCACTCGCCTATTGGTTAGCTCGTTATACCGGACTTTCGCCGATTGTTTTCACGCTACATTAGATATCCTCTCGTCTTCTCGCTCGTAAACAATGAAACTTTAGTTACATCACAACAGTGCGACCCGTAACGAATCATCATTAACATTATTCTTTAACCCGAGTTTCATTTACACCAGTAGACCGGCTACTTCGGTTATTAAATCTAAATTGCGGTTAGCAAGACGATCAGTAAATATCAAGTTACGATACGAGCTATCTCAAGTTCGAGCGAGCCGTGAAATAGGAGAGCGGATAGACAAGCTCGGCCGCAATGGTGCTCTCGATGAGGTGATGTGGATGCGTGTATTTTAGAAGATCGCAGGCAGAAGTGCGCGGGGGAAGGTGGACCGGTCTCCGTACCGGTTCCGACGGTGACGACGGTGCTGCTGAGTTAGGACTAACCGTTCTATTAGTTGAGCTGTGATCCACAATGATTGCCACCGGTCGGAACTACCGACCCTGCGGCGAAGCGTCCACGACCATACCTTCTATAATGTAATCATGGAAGATATAAATAATCAAATCGTATGTAAATAAACTATAAATTATATATAATATTAAATGTTGCTCGTTAGCTAACTTACTTTATTAAGTAATTTGTTTATTTAATTGTATCAAGTATATTTAACCTTGCCACTGTTGGGAACACTCACAAGCCGCGATGTAAGAGATACAATTATCTTGACACAGGTGCAGGTTTCATAATAACATTTTGCCTCTTGTCTGCGGTTACTTCTGTCATAATTCTTTAAATGTTGAAATAAGAAACTGCATTATTTATCATTATCGCAGTGGCATTATCAATATAAATGTACTAAGATCTATATTACAAACGAGTTAGGTATAATACATTATTTTTTTCAATAACAAATACTATCAAATGAAGTTCCAATGTGTTCGAACGTGTTCAATTGTAATTTTGTCACATGACGTACCTACACACTCAAATTGTTGGCAAACAAAGTAATCACCACTGAGATTGTTTCTATTTTCACTATCAGTGATTGACCTTGTGAGATTCTATTTGGACGGCTCGTGCGTGGCGAGGTGCCATCGCAACGGTTTGGGCACACTGGCGGAGAGTGGCACACTTTCGGATTTCGACTAGTTTGAAACGCCTTCCATCACCGTGTGACGCCGCCTTTAGTTTGCCTCAATTATACACTTTAATAACGAATGTGGTGACCGGGTTAATAAACCCAAAGTGCATTCACTTACAACGTGTGAAATCATCTTAATTATTTATATCAATGCATTTGTTGGCGAGGCTTTTCTCTTTCAAATCGCGGGGCCTCGTGTGGGCCGCGGGTCGCTTCCGGAGTTGCGTACCGTCACGGTTTACAACGCGTGTGGACAAATATAAATATCAAACAAACCATATCGAGTGAGCACGTTAATTTAGTTCAATGACAATGATACAAGAGTGCGCCACCATTATTAAACATTCTCATGAATATTGTATTCATACGAGTGAAAATAATCGAAGCAGACGAAATCGAGGCCTTGGGATTTGCCATTCGGAGTGTTAGCAATATAACCATGAAACAGTTTTATTTCCTTGTAGGCGTTCGACGACACGAGACAAAGCTCTATACGAAAAATGGATTTTAGTGAAGGAAACGTGAGCGTAGCGAGAGATTGGTCCTCGAAGTACCACAGCGGATAGGTGCAATGTTCGAGTCCCTGGTGTCGCGGCTGACGTCGCCGCCGGTGTCGCGGCGGAGGCACACGGTGCACGCGGCGCGGGAGGTGTGCAGCGAGCCGGAGGAGGAGGCGGCGCCCGCGCAGCGCCGCTCCAGGGCCGCCAAGCAGCTGCTGGACAAGCGGCGCAAGGCTAGGCTGTCGTGCGCAGACCTCACCGCGGCCACCGGCGGAGAACCCGAGCGCATCTCGCGCATGGACGCGCTCAAAGCATTCTTGCCATTACGGCAGTCCAAATCCCTCGGGAGACTGGACGGTCTTAAAGAGGTGAGTTATTTTAAGTTTATCTCTGGAACAAATTTGGCCATTGTCCAAAGCAACATTTAAATATGAAATATTACTGAGATTAAAAATCTTGTTTCTAAATATGATCGGTTGAAAGAAGAACTCCTTTATTGTTATTTATGAGGTCTTACCCGTTATAAATACAATTTACATTGTGAAAATAAATTAGTTTACTTGTAAATGTTGTACATTCAAAATATACCAACAAGCAAGTGTACTTTTTGAATATATTATTTTATATTACAAATATTTTTTTATTACTTCACATAATATACGAAAATAGTAAATAAACTTCTACTGTCGTAACTGCTACTTTTCAAATTTCAAAATTATCCCTTTAAGGGGTTTAGGGCGTTCCATTGTATAGCGTCGCAGTGGATTATGAAAGACAATCAAATAATATCTACAATTCCTCGCCATCACTAGACCATTAGACCATCCCTGACGGGACTGTATCAAAACGCAATCTGAGATTCATGGCGTATGGTTACATTTGACGTTGTACACAATCAAGTACCGTGGTAGCGACCGTTGTTATGTGACGATGAAAAATACTTATGAAATACACATGTCAATGCATATTTGTAATTTATATTCAACAGTACTCGCCGCAATTAAAGCTGCGAGGCGTTTACTTTGTTTTTTTCTTTTTCTTATTTTAAGTTCGAGCGTTTTTTTACGATGAATATTTTTGTTTAGTCCAATTTGATGCTTTTTATATTATACACATATCATATCTTATATCAATTCAAAACGCCAATATCTTCTCTCAATGGAAACACGCGATGGCGTGATTTAGTCGTAAAGCGTCCCGTAGGAACCACTATCAACTCATGGGTAAGGCGGTCAGAGGGTTAGCCTACATGCTCGAGATATTGAATTAACTTCCTTCTGACGAGCCCACGCAGGGACAGATCCCTTAAAATCTTCTTGTCGCTTTATGTTTCTGAATGTAAATTAATGTAATGTAGTTCTGAATGTAATTGTACTTCAAATTATTGGATAATATTGAGAAACAAATATTTTTTTGCCTTTTTTTTATCTCACTTAAATTTGATGACGTGTTCTAAAGCAAGGGGGCAATAGTCATATACATATGTGACAAAGGTACTCTACAACGTTTATGTTGAATTAATTCATGTTACTTATAAGTACGGTCCCAATCTGTCAAATGATTGAAAACATTAGGATTATTATTTATGCTTCCGGCTGCACAGATTGACTGACTGACTGACTTCAAATAGAAGGCATTCAGATAAAGACTATCCTACGGCTAAACGACTAAACAAACAGACTTATCGAATTCTTATACACACAATATTTAAAAACACAAGACAAAAAAATTACAACAGTACTTTTATATGAGGAAATTACAGACATTATTATAAGATACTAAGAATACCCAAAGGCGAAGAAAAAAAAAAGAGTCCAATCGAGTCCAATGACGTCACGTCAATGTCATTTTGACAGCTCAAGACAGATTACGGCTAGTGCTATTACACTTTTCCCTCGCAAAATTTATTTAAAAAATAGAAGCAGGCCGAGAATAAAGTATGTTACTTTGATAACTTTAACGCCAAATTAGTATCATTATTATCATCATCATATAATTCATCAAGTAGATTCTCTACTTGATGACTTTAGTGATTACGATTACGTTATGTTAAGATTCATTGAAACGTGATCGATAGGATCGTGTGGGTCGCAACGTGTCTCGGTTTTTAATTAAACATACAATTTAATTGTATTTTTTTTATTTCCTAGAAAGGAATAACCATCGCAAAATAAATATATGACCTCCTTACATCTTAAAACAATATCTTATAATATTTTATTATTATGAACACATTCTAATACATGAAGATTAGTAATGTATAAACCGTACACTCATATTTCGAAATCACCGCTCGTCACAATCTCTCGAAGGTTATTAACGAACAGGTTTTCTGCATCGGTAATTACGATGTCAATCATCACATACTGAGTTTGATCCGAGGCAGGCCCGAGGAACCGTTACGACATACGCGAACCTCTGATATTCCGCAGATAGAGCAAGAATGCGATAGGCAGGTAGGAGCAGGTACGCGCAGCCTTGACTGGAGATACACACACACACACACACACACACCGATCTATGATATTTGAATGTGTGCGTGCTATTTGCCCGTGTGATTTACAAATGCCACGTCTCTTTGTGAGAGCATCTCGGCGCGTTAACGCCTTCTGTCCGTCTTTTGTCGCATATAAAGAACATCTGCTCCCGAAGAAAGAAGCTTCTAATTCTTTACTACTACTTATACTCATCTGTACTGGTTATGTAATAATTAACGAGATCTTCATTGTATGAGCTATTAGCGAGCTGGTCCTACTTGGCTTGTGATCGGTGAACTATTTTAACTCGCTGTTTTCAAGGTCAGATAATGTGATATACGTCATTGTAAAAGGAGACATGTGTCCCTTACGATGGTAATTTAGAAGGTGGGACACCTGCGTGCAGCGTGCAATGCTGTTCTATATGATTAACAATGTGTCTGAGTAGTTTTTGTTTGATCATTGTTAATTCAATTTTAGAGGGCTGTTGCCGATCACTTGACAACGTTTGTTTTTTTTTGTATTACGAAATAAATGAATGAAATTTTAAGTATTTCTCCAATTATCTTAAGTAATTTACATACTTATACATCAAATCATGAATTCATAAAAAATAATAAATTTAGCAAGTAAATAGCTGTTATGTATTTTATTTTATTTTAACTTCACGCCATATCCCTTACGGGGTAGCCAGAGAGGACGGAGCGCCAAACGCTACGGTCCCTGCATACCTCTTTCGCCTCGGCCACAGACATCTACCTCTTCATACATGCCCTCCGGGGGGTCCTCGTGCTTTTTACGTGACCTTCCTCCAGTATCGTAGATACTGTGTTTTCGAAGGTCACTCGAGACCTCCCCCTGTCTCTCTTACCGCTCACTTTTCCGACGTAGGACATGTCGTTTATTATAAATATATTATTACAATTTCCTTCTAATGTAATTAAATGATGTTTGTATTAAAAATACATGTAGGTGTATATTTTTAATTTGAATATTCTGATTTAAATTTTAATAACACTAGCCGTTGCCAGTGACGTCGTCTGATGCTTCATAAACTACTTTAAATGTAATAAATTTTTATTACCAACATCGCCATCTATTGGAAAGTTATAGAACTTGGAAGAGAATGAAACACTTTATGTATAAAAAGCTACAAATTTGCAAAAAAAAAAAAATTATTGATCGAGATAAGACATGTCCTTTATTTTAAGTCGGACCCTACATAGAATATCTACGGTACAGTTGATTTAAAGATTTTAATGTATATACAGATACAGGTTGCATTTTATTAACGTCTCTGCCTTACGTGCAGTTATACAGCGCGCCCTACAAGTGGAGGTAACAGCACGCGGCCTCCTCGTGAATGTCAAACTCACACTCAAATCAAACCTGATATGATATTAAATATTTGTGATCAAATCACTTGCAATACGAAACTTACACAGAAACATTGATCAGATATTAAAAACAAACCGTGAATATGTATGAGACCTTAATTGAAACACGTCGAGAACCCGCCAACCTTCGAGATACACACACAGAAGTAGTCTCCAACTAACACTGTATAATTCAAAAGAATATTACATTACTATGACTAACAGATCTATTGGTGGTTTTTTCTTTTAACTGAAAAATAATTTGTTATTTCATTTATATCTTTAATTGTAGATAATTAACAAATAAGGTCAAAGTAAAGCGGCCGTTACACTGTCCAATCCACAGCGCGCTAGGTCAGCCGGGACACTAACTGCCAGTGAGCTGTTAGCGAACTCGCGATTGGGGTCAAATAGTGCGCTTAAAATCGGACAATGTAACGCCGCATTAGGTCGGCCTTAAAATGTAATTTAAATTAATATTGTAAGATATTTCAAGTGAAGCTTGATTGATGTGAAATTGAATTGTCTAGGTATCGGCCGTCGTAGATAGAAACTTGTTCCAACAGTGTGTCGGTAATTAATAGCACCGCGCCGTCCTACTGACGGTAACCTCAGCTGTACCATAAATGCCATTGTATTTATTTGTTTTTGAAGTACGTTTGGCAATGACTTTCACTATACTTTACAAATATCTAGAGGCGGCAAAACAAAATAGATTTGAACGCGCCGGGCGGCCGCGAGGTACCCGATAAACATTACATACCGACCTTCGCATTTGAAACAACAAAGTGAATATTATCATTGGTTCATCACATTTAATGACACACTAAGATGTGCTCTGAGTAGTTGTTTAATAGATGTCCTCGTTGCCTTCGCGGCGGCAGTGGCGTACCTATTGTTGACTTTCAATTATTAATGAATGGTGAATAATTTAAGTTGTAAATCGGATTAAGTGTTAAAATAACTCGTTTTTTCCTAATATTTCTCGAGGATCACCTTGAATCCTTACAATAATGATATCTAATATTGTTTTCTTTTTCTCCAACATTCCATTTTCATTTGAACAGGAATAATATAAAATAATAATGCAATTAAAATTAACAGCAATATATGTACAGTTATATTACCGGTCGTAATCACCGGGTCTCCGAACAGTGCACAGTGGCCTGCGCAGATGGAGGTGTATTGTGTTAATAGTTGATACTGTGTGGAGTGTCAGCTGCCTTGCACATGTAATATATTAATAACAAACACACCGTGGAGTCATGGAGTCATGGAGTCCTCGGTAGATCAACTTATTTAAGCCATGTAATCTTTACACTTCACGGGCACACAAAGCCTGTTTTGGTACATAATATAGTAAAATAGTAAGATATAAGTCATTTATTCCTTGCGTAATATATGAACCTTTAAATATATCTGTTTATTGCACTCTGTTTTTTGTTTATTGCAATTTTAAAGTTAAACTAAGGTTATTAATAACACGCCACACCACACCACCACCACACCACACCACACCACACCACACCACACCACACCACACCACACCACACCACACCACACCACACCACACCACACTACACGCAGCACTACTACTGAGCTAAATATTAATGTAACAATAATTAGAGACGTTAAATTTTTATTTAGATGTATTTCTTTATATACATCTTTATGTTGCATTGATACATTTTAAGACACACCCTCCGAGTCTCTCCCGACCGAGCGCCCGGACCTCGCATACCTTCACTTTAACTTATCATAAGACATTTATTTGTTCTTCACAATATTCTTGGACGTTTGTTTGATTTTAAATATTTGCACCGACCCTAAAGTACTGTAATTACAAATAATATTGTTTGTTTAGGATCCATACTTCGTTTGTGTTTTTCGTAAAACACGCTCTATCGCGTCAGTGCGTCGGAGGCGTGCTTGAGGTCATTTATGGGTCATTTCATTTTGCAATGGTAAGCGTACTGTTGAATAAAAATAGGGAGTCGAATAGCCTTTTCACAACGCGATATTAGCGATATTACGCTATTTGACATAGCGCCCGATATGTTGGGTAATGCAGGGGCTACCTTGTTAATATCTGCTGTAAAGGAACCGAAATTTAATTTCAATAGAATCTTGACATCATTATTATTGCAATAGAAATTATAATTGATGAATAATTAATATGTTAAAGATTAATCCGCAGCGTGGTTACCGTACTACCGCACTAAGTGTTAATAGCGCGTCTTACGCCGACACCAGTCCTCCTTGGGCTTGGCAGCCCGTGGAATTCGCACTCGTACCTGGGCCACCCCTCCCCCTACCCCCTCCCCCCACCCATCCCCGCACGCGCACGTACCGAGGTTATTACACTCCACACTAGCTATCCATCCAAAGCATGATCGCTACCTACGCGTACGCACATCGTGCGCTGACACAGTCTAGGCTTAATCCATTGTGATTTGGTAACTCACAACTCATTTTACTCACATTTGTGGTATTAGATTTCAAAGTACTTAAACAGTATTGTAATATATAAAGTTAATAATTACAAAATGTGCTCGTAACAATATAATAATTATTGTCCTCTGTGGAACTAAACTGAGTTGGTACTGGAAGGTGACCAAGGCGACTCTAAGCCTAATAAAGGGATATACGACCAGAATAAGAAAAAAATAAAAAATAAACACAACTCAAAGTATCCCTTACGATAACTATTTCTTTATTATTGTAGTTAAATATGTATAAGACGTATATAAAAATAGTCAGCCGTAAACTTATATCGCTCTCTGTGTGTATTGAAATTATAAGTAAATTATACTGAGTTCTCAATACCGTTCAGACGTTACCTCGATCGTATATTGTGTTCGCGGCGTATCCCGCTGTTCTGATACATACATATATACATACATACATACATACATATATACATACATACATATATACACACATACGTCGGACGTTTTCTTATTTCTTATTATATATTAATATTCCACATATAAAATTCGGAGAATCTGTCCTCGAAATCGAATATAAAATCCATAATTGTGTAACGCGTGTCGTGCAACGTGTCGTGAAGTGTGTTTATACACCTAGGAGATATTAGGATATTATAATTAATTAATACACTCGTCGTATTTGGTTTTAATATGTAAATGATATTACTAAAACCCGTCGGGATGTCACCGAGTATCGAGCAGATCAGGACACGTGTCCATTGCATTGACCAGTTTCAAGTGCAATATTTGATCTTAAAAGTATCGCGTTAAGGGTAAATCACAACATCGCTAACAGCTCACTGACAGCCTTTTCATCATCCGATGTCAGTACACTAGTTGGATGACGCAATGGCTGCATTACTTTGTGTATAGTTAATATTACAACGGTCGCCACGTGTCCCATCGCGACATCCCAAGCTAGTATCCCCAGAGTGTATACAACCATTTAACAGTGGCTGTCGTCTGTTAGTGTACATTACAATTACACTGCGGTTTGAGTAGATACCACTACAGAGGTACCAGTTGATCAGCATTCCATGAAGTATATGTTATCTTCATAATTGTCTCGTTAATATGGAAAATAAAAAAGTTATTTTTTTATTTACAAAAGAAACGATCGCGATCACGTAGGCGACACCTGTCACAGCGACCGCGTCGCTTAAACTAACCATATAAGAACTAACCGGGCCCTGTTAGGCAGTGAAAGTGTTTCGAACACTTTATCTCACGTCTATCTCATTAAGAGCTCGTAATAACTTTAACGAGCACCACGTTGACCAATTAAAATGTTTTACTGTTTTACTTCCTTTTTATAATTCTTTCATTCAATGTATAAAGGAGCGAATTAATTAATTAAAATTTGAATCTAAATAATATATGTTGTGCCAGCCCTTAGGCAAAGTAGTACAATAAAGTTATAATTTAAATGGCGCGCATCGGCGGCACGGCGAGGTCGTAAACGCTTACCTCGCAGAGCCTCCGAGGATAATGTTTATAATCCAGAGGACTGCGGAGGACTGCGGAGGGCGAGGTCGCTCCGTCGCTTCCGCACGAACGGGACTCGCATTCCGTTCATTTATTCGCATCACATACAGCTAGTCATATTTTTTCATGTCAGTTCATATTGATGAGTTTTGAAGTCATTCAATCTCGTCCATTCATCATCCATACGTGCCAAGTTGAACATTATCGACGATATATATTATTCAAAAACGCAGCCGTACAATTCCACTCCGTAAGTCATCTGTGCCAAGTTAGACATAAAATATAGGCAATTAACAACTTACCAGTTTTAGTAGTCTATTCCAAGTGTTAGTGCTGTATGATTTCGTCCGGTCACATTCATCCAATGATGTAACTTCTTGCTGCTTTTCATCCACGAAATACAATCTTAAGATTAATATCACACCGTGTGACGTAATATTTATGATCTAAACGTTTTTAGCCTTTGTTAGTTACTGTTTCTTTTAAGTTATGTGCATGTTCTCGTGAACGGTTGGACGGATCGGAGTCGTCTCCGATCCGTCCAACCGACCGACGGCACCATTTGACACCTTAACAAACTAACGGCGATCCTCCGTCGGGATCTTATAAATGAATATTAAATATAATACTTTATCTATTTGAAAGTTGTGCTCAAATATTCATATTAGATAATTTAATTTTCATTCATAATGTTTAATTTATGAATTATGTTTCGTTATTACACGTGTGAGGTCGCCATATTTGTTTTAATATTATATAATATTGTTAATGCGTAGTATTGACTAATGGTATTCTGGATCATAACATTTTGTAATTATGGTCTAAGAGCAGTGATGGGTTCGAGGTCACTGTTCCCATAGATTGCATCAGAACTGCACTTTCGATGTGCCAGTGAAAGGCGTCTCCTCGTTCACAGGTGCACTAGCACTGTAAATCACTATATAGCACTCTATAGCACTATATAGCACTGTTATATCTGTATAATGTATCCGCTAATACCTTTTACACCAGAAATCCGTTAGAATTACTATTAGAGGAAATTGCATTATCGAAATTATCTCATTTAGAAGCTATTTTATCTAAGTATAAAACCTTAGTAATAATTTCCTTTCAAGAAGTTATACCAAGTTTACAGAAATAATATTTATAAAATGTAAGCAACTCCCGAGATCATTGACTAACTTTAACCGAAGCTTTCTTAGCGGTTACGTTTAGGCAATCTGCGGCTTTCGGTGTATTGTATTATTAGCAGGAAGTACTCCCCGGTTATTACGGGCCGGTCTCGGGAGATTGTCACTGGAGGTAGAGTGGCATAGCGGGACCCAAGCCGAATAACCATTGACTTGCTTCCACTTTCTCATTGCTCACTTCACCAGCGGTGATGTATGTATATTGTATAGTAAGTCGTGACGTCGTGACGTCGGTGTGACGTACCGGTTACATCAATACATAGTCAATACATCAATTAGCCGAAACTTCGCAAAATATTGAGTAATTCATTAAAACATGTATCGTCAGATCGCAACCCAAGTTACAGTGAGTCACTTCGTCCTTTGAAACAGACGTTTTCACGCATCTCTGCTTTGGCTAGAGCATTAATGTTAATATTATAACTCATTGTCGTATGTAATCATGTTCATCAATGATCTCCTCCTTAATAATCATGTTCTATCAATTTATCTAACTTCCTTCTTTAAGTTAAAATTAACTTTAACTACTTATCATGTCCTTTGTTTCTGTAAACGGCGGTCCTTATAAGGCCACGGTCCATCTTTAGTTTATTCACACAATCAATATGCTAATCTGATTTCTTCGAAGTACTCACTGCGCCCACTGAGCACGCGGGCAATGAAACTCACATGCTGCTCTCTAAAAACCCTTGTAATTCATTTAACACTAACCCGCCTTTACGTAAAACACAACAAAACAACTTGAATGAATTTTAACAAACAATGTAGTGATTTAAAGATCTTAAATTACAGATCAAATACAGATCTTAAATTAATTAAGATTTTCAATTCAATTTACAAAACCACCACTCAATGAGATGATACCTATTATTGCCGTAATCTTTACTATTGCAAAATATATATAAGAAAAATGATTTAAAAATTCAACGATCATTTGCGTTCGTATAATAATATAGCTCCCGGTGTTTTTGTATTTGGTGTTATTACAATATAGTCAATCCAACGCAGCCCTTGTAATATTTCAGTCTGAGGGCGGTAATCAATGGTAATCAATAAAGCACGCATACGGCAAGGGCGGGGCCGGCGGAGTGCGGTCGCTCCACTCGGCTCCGCTAATTTCTCTATCGTTAGACCGCGGTAACCGACCGGCCCTAAAGAGAAACTGCCCGCGTCCGGTTGTTGGGACACATCCATCTAAATCTCTCAAATCGATCTCGGATCAAATGTAATGTAGACTGAGCACACATAAGTGTCTATGAAAGTGGATTCAGTAATGCTATGTCGAGTCGTTAGTACTAACAACTGCAATAATACGAAGTAGGTGTCGCAATTTAGTCTCTCTCTATCATTTGTAAGAGAAATTTTCGTTATTTCCATTATCTATACCGCGATGCATTAAATATATATCTGGTATATCATTCAAAGTCATGGTTTGGTCACAACTCTGACGCAGTGATCAGTTCTGATTGATTTTAAACGCATTTTACAAACGCGTCACCATGTCTCTTGTCTTGTCTCTGTACTTATCCGATGATGGCAGTACATTCGCTTATGAATGACTCAAATAGCAAAAAAATTATTGTAAAATGGAGTCATTTTGTTAAAAGTATTTAATTCATGAATACCGTGATCGTGATGCAATGTGCTTTATTTTAATTATATTTTAAATTTCTTTTTATATATAAAGTAATTAATAAAGTAATATTTGGGTGTAGTCCGTCGAAGCGGGTAGAGGCGGGTAGACCTCTCGTTCGCGTGAACTTTCGCTCGCAGCGAGAGTGGATTTCTAGGCACACTATGTACAAATGAAAAGCTGACCACATTAACTTGTTTACTGAACATGTGTTACATAACATAATTGTTATATAAAAGTTATTTAATAAAATTATTAAGTGAAAGTAATTGATTGTTAATTGAACAATACTAATATATCATTTTTGTTAACCGATACAACAAATTTAATACGTCATAGTACGTTTATCTTCTCCATAAGATATATTAACCATCACAATATTTATATATAAATCTCTGCTGACATAAATATAAAACAATCAGTCCGCATGTATGTGTAAGATCAAGGCGCGGGTAACTCATCGGACAGGAATTTGTGGGCTGTGTCTCGGGTCACGTGGACGACCCCTTGAAGATTTTATTAAACACAGGACGCTCGCGATCTATCAAGATGTAATAAACTACCAGTGTACTTATTATCTTTGTTAATATTAAAATGCATATTAATTAGTAAACTTGCACCTAAAGTGAAAATTATTGTAAACAAATTTAAATAAATAAATCTCAGTATTGTAAAAAAATAATACCACACGAGCATAGATATTTCTCTGGTTTTACTTAACGAAATAAAAAGTAAATTATTTTAAATATCGTTGTGATAAAGTAAGTCGCTAGAGCGGGACGCGCGCCGCAGCATCGGTCCCGATTTAACGACGTTATGACTTATTAGGGATATTCATTAAACATTTAGTTCAGATATATTTTTTATTATATCTTGAATCGTTCTATGATTGTGTGTTAAGACTGTCTCAGTGTTGGTTACAATACGATACAATACAACATGTTCTAAGTATATCGAGGACGTGTGGAGCCAACGTTATTTGTCCTTCGAAGTGTGTACATTACAAGTCTATTATTAATTATCTATCTATATAAAATGTGTATTTATTGGTACACCACCACCGCCACCGACCTTCAACAAACAGACCAACAGATCAAAAATATAAAAACCGTTTTTTGGGCTCTTTTCATTACTAAAGCTCCCAGTGATCAATAGTTAATACATAAACTGGCCGAAGTGCAATTAGCACGTGCAATGAAACAAGTGCCACGTGTCAGTGGAGGGATTCATAACAACCTCACGTCACGTTTTAAAACAATATCCAGGGTCTCCTTCCGCTTGTAGGTGTTGTAACACATTATTTTGGATGAATATATAAGGTATTTTCTATCCACTTTTAAGTTTGTCTTTCGGCGTCACAATGTAAGTCTTGTTGTGGACCGGTCGTGTACGTAATATTATAATGAGTTGAGTAGTTGAGGCGCGACGGACAAACAAACTCACATTTACACTAACAGTAATAGTCACATTGAATATATAGCTTTCAAAATAATACATATTGTATTTTCTTATCATGTGGTAGTGATAAATGTTGTTTAAGTTCTAGTGGGCTTGTGTTATTTTCATCAGATGTACACCATTGCTCATTAATAATACCTCATTAATATATAATTATAACAATTTCTAGTATTACGGCGCAGGTTATAAAATAAGTCAATAAAAGCGCAATTAAGGACTAGTTAGTAAGTTACACAACAACAGAACAGAACAAATTACAACACCCTTTCAACCTTTGTATTCATTATTTATTATGTTTATTATATTTTTTCCTGACACAAATAAATAAATAAAATAATAAAATAATGTTCCAAGTGGTCTGTAGGTAGATTATTAAATTTAGTTTGTTTCAATATTGATAATGTCTCGACTCAATAGACAGTTGGGGGGGGGGATTCCGTAACATATGTAATGTTTGACATCGTTATGTATCATTTATTTTCTCTTTTCAGGTAAGTGGCGTGTAATGGCGGTGGTTCTGTGTTTATATTATACGAGTATGTATGTCTCCTACATCGATACCTACCATTAAAAAATAATCAGTGTCTGGGACGTTACACAAATAGAAACACAAAGAACACCCGATACAACAATCCGAACACGTTACTTTGAGGCAGAGAGCGGTGCCACACACACGGCGCACTGACCACCGACTCGAATATGCTCCAAAATGGAGATATTACAAGTCTAATTTAATTAGCAAATCTGTTGTATAATAAATACATTATATAAAAAGTAACGAAATATGTAACGTTTGATTAAAATCTAGTTGACAAAAACACAATTTAAAATGCAATATTACCGCAGTCGGTATATTGATAGCAAAAACTTGTTAATTTAACGACATGTTCGACCCAGTTCTGCGACGAGGCACTGATGCAATAGATCGCATCCTTTAACTTAAATTCTATTAAAAGTGAAGATAATAAAAAAAAGTAATCCGCAAGCGAAGCTGTCGCAATAAACTAGTTTTATTAACATCGTAAGTGGTAAGGCAAGGCAAGGCACGCCCGGCGCCGAGTGCGGTGCTTCGTCTAAATGCCCATAGCTGTCTCATTACTCGCACCACCAATTACAACACCGCTATTTATCTAAGAATTAGAAAGTTCTAGGACATAATTAATATGGAGAGAGGTAATTATTTCGACGCCACGGCGGCGTTACAACACTTAAATCCCGTAACATTATCAGAGAAAGTTCTCCCTGAACAGGGAATGCGATAAGAATACCATTCCGGTGTAGTTTAGTGTTTTATATCTCCCAAGAATGGTCAGCTCTAAGCCGCTTAGCGAGAAGAATGTACCATTAAATGGGACACCGAATATCTTATGAGAAGTTTATCAAAACGAAAGTAATAAAGCGACTTAACAGCTGTTTACTGTCATTGCATGTCGTGCAATCTGTTTTAATTACTCACAGTACAGAGTAAATGTTTAAAAATTCTATACAGATTACACGGAGGTCATTAACAAGGGGTAACGAAACCACGGGGAATCTGTTGTATGCGAGCTGTTGTGTTTTTGCGTGGAACAGACCGACAAACATCTCGCTCGGTGACATGAGTGAACTGGCGTAGCACTTAGCAATGCGCAGCTAATTACGGGAATTATCAAACAACTGTCCTCTAGCGATTACATGTAAATAAAAAACACCATAACTACGACTAACCTTCGGTTTTACTCATTTAATGATGATAATGACGAACATATTAAAGTTAGGGTCCGTTGATGACTTAGTTTCTTAAAGGTGATAAAAGACGGTGCTTGTCAAATTATTGAAAAACTAGGTGGTGAGATTTTGTCATCGGTGTTTGTCAACGTCAACGTCAATTTATTAATGGCTTGTGGTTAAGGTCTGTAGATTTTGTCTTTTCCGTCAATAAACAAGTGTCATAGATAGATAACATAGTTTAAAAGTCGGAGGCGGGGTCGCACAGACCCTAAAAGTGAAAGCTGAGTTGTGGTCGTATCTCAATCGTCCCGCTCAATCATATAGTGGCACTCATGCATGAGCCTAATACATTTTAAATATGGCTCGTCGTAAATGTTATCCATGATCTATCACGGCGTTACATAACGCGTCGGAAGCGCGGTGCCCTCCGGCGCCCATTTGTAAGACAGCTTCGTAGTAAGTAGTAGTATAGTAGCTTCCCGCTTGTACTTACACATTTGTAAGAAAATGTTAGTGCGGATTATTAAAACTACTTTATATCTGTGAAATAAATCACCAATAAAATACATATGAAAGTATAATAAATTGAAGTAATTAAGTTTCTTTATCTACATGTCAACATTCTTACGCAACGCGAGCAGTTGCTTCGGCCCTCTGCTCTTTTAAAGTGGGTTGAAAAGCCGCCCAACTTGTAATCCAATATCGCCAATCACGTTCGGAAGTCAACATTAAAAAAAGCCTCTTTACAGTCAACAAAAATTATTATCGCATGATACGTTCGTGAAATTTTAATTACATTCAACCGAAATAACTCTTTGTGTGTTTATCGATCAAATGTTTATCGATCAATTGCACGTTAAAGCTTTATCTATTATCAGTTCTGGACGTAGCAATATTTGAACAGAGTAAAAAATGAGTCAATAATTGTCAATGTCCGTTGAAATTCGAATCGTCGGTTTAGCTGATTGACAATTGACATGTGATATACATTATGTATTCGGTACCTTGGAGTTGTCGGAGTTGTCGGTAGTGTCGCTAATACTATGTTCACCGAACATAAGTTATTTCAATTTCGATTTCGATGCTCATTACGGAGTGAAAGTGATCCCTTTGAGAGCACCGAGATTTATTCAGCTCATTAACAAACGTGAAGTCATCATTTGTTACCAAAGATAGGTCGGACGGTAACGTCCACTGCTCCGCTCCCATTAAACTCTCCGTCGATATTTCTGGACGCACCGCGAGCCGAGCATTACAGGTTGATGCCAGCAATATATTATATTACTTGAATAATTATTACTATTTAAGTATAATCCAATAATTTACATGTTGAGATTATTTCTTAACATTCTGATTTATTTGAAATGCCCTCAGTGTACACGTGGTTATTGTCATATTTATACTACTCCAAATGTTACGAAGAGTTTAATCTTAGAGAGTCGGTGTACTAAAGAATTCACGGAAGACATCTATCTATTAAATACAAATCCTATTCCGCATGACGGTGAACAATAGAATTACCCAATACCAACACATCCCTAATATCATTCGGTGTGTGTGTTCATAACTTAATTAGTCTATTCATAGTTATTCCAACGTCATAAACATCGCTCAAAGTCGATATTCCCTCTAACGCGCGCAGGTTCGTGACGAGACTCCTGAAATGGTCATATATATGTCGGCCGTGTGGTCACCGGTACACTCGTACGGTCCAAACATCATTTTTATAAGCTTCATACAATAGAAATAAAGGATACAATCCTCTGGCATCAAATATTGACATGTACAAATAACCACAGAGGTAGACGCCGCCCGCATGCGTAATGCGCCCGCGCATCCACGCCGCATTACGATGAGACGAAGCCTTAATATATCCCAAAGCTTCTGCTATCTAATTTTATTTGTCACTGTTTTATTACCTCATCTGTATTCAATTCCTCAATACACGATACTGTTTATAAAATGTTAAATCCTCGGCGACGGTTTGTTTAATAAATACGGCCGGAGCAATGTCTGTCCGTCCGTTTTCGAAATAATTTGTATTTATCGGTGAAAGCGCTTTCATTACAACTACACACTACACAACGATAGCCGGGAGCCCGGCGACTCGTGCAATCAAACGAACTGTCTTAGTAGACGCATTGAAAGGTAAATTTTATGTTTAGAATAAAATATGTATGGCCTTATAAGTACGGCCACCGAACAAGATAAGAATACTTAAATGTACATAATACTAAATAGTAAAAGTGAATATAAATTTTACAAAGTCATCATAAAAACATATTCCATTGTACTTTGACCTCCTCCAGATCTTAGAGACTCAATTGATAGTCGATTAATCGTACTCTCGGTCTTGAGACAGACTGGTTCATTTGATTATAATAAAATAAATTCACAATAAATAAGGTCAGTGGAGCAAACATTGATTCTTACAGTGCGGGATACGTCGAATCAGACTCGGATGACTTGCTCAAATTGTAAATGGCTTTTGCTATTGAAAGTTTATAAATGAGGCATATTTTTAAACAATAGAAGGTGAAGAAGCTGCGTTATTCAGTTTGAAACAAACAGATCTCTTAAACGCTAATATCATTAATCTATTTCGATGTTATTGTTTCCGTGATCTACTTTAGAAGCACAAAGTAATATTAGTAGTTATTTAGTATAAATTTTATTATAGTTATTTGATCCCTCGCATCTAACGTGTAAGTATCGCGTGCGCCGGTAGTTTTGGGATCACGCAAGTTTTCACCGCAGCACCGTTCATACAGGCAATGGTAGGAATGAAAATTGGATAATGTGTTTAAAATGACGGCTCATTATTACTAAACCTACCGACCTATTTCATAGAATCCAGTTCACAGAAATACCAATGAGAATGTCTCCTACACGCCTATTATCCACTACTACTACTACTACGCTCAATGTATAATACTGCTGACATAGATTATCCGTTAAAATATTTCTGATTCCACACCTTAAACTGATAAAACCTTACTATTTCTTTGATCATAATTAACAACTACTTTAAATGTGTTGGTGAATGTGTGTGTGTGTGTTTGTATCTGTATATTAGATATCTACTTTGCAAACATCGTTATGTTCTGTGTTAGTGGTGGGTACTTTAAGTTTATTAAAATTACTTGTAGTGTGATGTGTGATGTATGGGGTATGGATTATGATAATCCAATGTTATTTTCTTATTGTTTTACATAATTATATAATGTTTCGAAATGTTTATTCCGCTTTCATATTTTCCGCTTCATTTGGTCGATGGGTTCCGTTTCTTAATCATCGTGACAACTTAGATATTTCACACCAAAAATTCATTATATTTAACAACATTACGCGCCGCTGAAACCACGGGTACCTATTTATAAGACGCTTTCAACATTTTGGTACACGACTTGTGCACTGACCTTGAAAAAAATATTAAGCCGGCACATTCACACAGAGTACAACACACATTCACACATTCTCAAATCAATTTACTACTTCATAAAATTATTTACTAAATTAAACAAATTATATTATATAAACTGAAGATTCAATGTCAATTTGTAGTGGAACCTTTCTCGTTACAGTTCGACGAGTCCTCAACATTTATAAATAGATTAACAAAAACGTTTAACAGTAATTATATATAAAGTGTCCCTCGAAGCATCGCAGGAGACAAACAAGAAATAATAACAAGTTGCCGATCGGGTCGGGATCGGTCAGGTGGGACCTTTACACTACATTATTCTTATTGAATTCCTGATTCACGTACATCTGTCGACGGCAATGTGACTGTAAAATAACGTTGAATTGATGAAATAATGGCATTGCCGTGACCTACACTGCCCTCACTTCACTGATCGACCGAACTGTCCTACAAAATTACCTTTATACGAGTATGTAGTCTATTGTTGATATTTTGCAATTTATGAAGACACCTTCCCCGTCTCTAGTTACGACATGTTAAATAGTATGTCTTCAAGATAGGTAATATAAAATTACATTTGAGAAAAATTCATCCTCCCATTTATATTGTTTTTATAATATAAGAAAACATTAAATCAAAGTCAAAGAACCCATTTTTAATTAAAATACTTTCAATTTGATTTATATCTCAGCTACAGTTTAACATACATTAAAAACAATTTTAATTAATTTTGATAATCCATGAACGTTCCCGAGCGGTGTCGGCGGCGAAGCATAGCTTGCGGTGGGTGATCCAGTTACATCTGTAAACGATCACTGATGCGATTTAAGTGCTTTAATTGAATCAGACCCGGTCAGAATGACGATGAAATTAGAACACTTAAGGAACAACATCAATTTAGAGTATTTACAAACGTACACATCAGATACGCTATCTACAAACATTACATTTTAACAGTCTAATATTGAAGTAACTCTGACGGCGCATCGGATTATTATGTTTATAAGCTCATTACGTAATAAAATAGTTATTCAACTGACACAGTTGACACCCGCATAAGCGGCCGAGACTTACTAGAGGTCTGTCGTAAGTTGTCGGAAGTTTCGACACTGCTGGAAGCCAGATTATAGTCACCTATAGCTCTTATGCAAATTATACAAACTCTACAAACCACATATCATACCAAACCGAACCATACCATACCATACCAAGCCATATACGAGTATCGTGTTTTAATTGCTTTTGAACGGAAGGCTTCAGTATCAAAGTGTAGGATAGTCGGTCAAGTATTGTTTCGTAATCCGATCTATCAGATCTGTCAGATCAGTCGAGATGGATCTGAACGTGAGGCTGTGATCGATAAGTCCACTGACACACTCCACTTACCGTTTAGGCTTCCTCGATCATCAATAACCATGTGAGGTGGTATCCGATCAGTATCAATGTCGCATGCATTTTGAGACATTAAAAATATATTAAACTCGTAAAAAAAATCATTTTTAATATATCTGTCAGTTTAAAGGAGTCCGTCTGTGCCATCTGCGGGTTCCCTGGGACGTATGTACTGGTAGTCGGCATTGACGCAATATCGATCGGAGAAATTTCAATCCGAGAAAGAATAAGTCATGTTGCGTCGAGGAATAAAAATACAAACAGAACTCCATCAATAATAATATTAGTTAGATATCCATTAAAATTATTACGTGCGTTTGAATAACTTTAAAAATTTTCTTCGAAGACAAAATTAAAATACTTAGAAAATAAAAAAAAAATACACGAATACTAATAGTCTCCATTTAGAATACCTTAAGAAAGTATACCGTAGCCTAGAAAATTAATGCGATATTCGAACTTAACAATATATATTATTAAAAATGATTAATATATAAATATATTGTTCTTTACTTTCACAAATAAAAAAAACTTTGATATATAGGCTTCAATAACGTAAAATGTTTACAAATGGTAGTTAGTGGTAGGGTAAGGTGCGCGGGCGCAGAGCGAGCCGCCTCAGTCTGCAGCGAGCGCGCCGCGCGGGCGGACGTGTGCGCACATAACACACACACACACAGCGCCATGACGTTATCGTGATTGTGCACTGTATTGGACTTTTACCTACCCTCATTTCATATGATGCATGTAAGTGCTTTAATCATATCAAAATAAATTAAATTGCAATATTAATATATTTTCTATTATACATGTTGCACCTGCCCTCCTTTTACGGTGGATAATTGCTATTTGTTAATATGTACCTTGTAGTTATGTAAAACACTTGTAATGTGCGCTCAAAGTAAGGTATTTATTAATTGTTAATAGGTATAGTAAGTTTATTTCCGTTGCACGTTTTCCTCGTAGCTCTAATAAATATATAATGACATTAATAATTTCAAAGAAAACATAAGATCGGTGATCGGATTCCTGCCGCCATTATTAAATAGTTTATTGTATTTTAATGATACGGTAGAGATCACGTTTCCTTCTCATTAAAATGAAGTTAGAATTAAGTTACCGACTTAATGTGGCGCAGACAGACTGACATAAAACTTTTATGTTAAGCTTATATTACAACTTCCAATCTGTGTCGTAAGTGGCATATCTCCTAGGTGAAGTTTTAAGTTTTAAGTTGAATAATGTTACAAGTACTCCAAGGCGCCAGAACAATATTAATGATATTACCTGATCTCTCTCTCTCTCTCTCTCTCTGTGTGTGTGTGCGTGTGTTGTGTAGATCTGAAGGACGCAACATGTTAAGACCATTAACCGGGATTACTTATTGTGTAGCTTTTACGTAACTAATAAAATATTAAATAATTGACAAACATTAAACCGTTGGATATTTTAAATATATCCAAGTAGGAAGCAGAGAGCGATATAAAAGAGAGACGTGTACACTTACTTGTGCACTTTTGATATCGCCAGTAGATGTCTAATAAACTAGGACCTTCAGTTACAGAAAAGTAATATAATACCGAATAACATTATAAAATATTAACGAATCAAATGTTATGTTAACGCCGTTGATATTATATTTGTAATATTGAACATATTAAAAAGCACACGAACCTGTGAAATGATTCAAGTCCATGTAGCGATGGCCACAGTGCAGGTAGCTATTATAATATAATATATAAACCGCCCAGTTAAACTGTTAATCTGCGGTCAAACGCGAAATATTATATGTTCAAAGAAGTTAAAGAATGATGTTTAATTATTTTTTTATACCAAACCGCGACATCCCTCGCAATGCGCGGTCAGTGGGGTGTCCCGGGGTGAAGCCGGGGTGTGGGAGTTATATTAATAATTAAAATGCAAATAAGACCATAAATATTTGTTTATGATTACGTTATGGATGGTACGGATGGCAGTAGTGATTATCAAGGAGCTATAAATTCTTGTTATATACGACTGTCCGTGTCGATGCGTTGGATCCGTGCGATGCGTTGGGTGCGCTGGATGCGTTCGATGCGTCGGTAGCAGAGCTTAATCGGTTTCTATTCAATTTGAATAACATTATAAATAATTATTAATTTTAATGCGTCCTAACATTTACTTTAATCAATATGTATGATGTAAAGACAATGTATTCTGATTGTATGTTTGTATGTATTACTGATTCTAAAAATTATTTCATCCGTCGAAAACTTAATTGTCATCGAGTAACTTGACTACTTTTTTCGGAACCTACGGGAGAGATTGATGTGTGTCAGAGAAATGTATGAAGACGCGTTCCTTAACGAACGGTCCACGTCAACGCGACCGGAGTCGCAGACGACAGCGAGTGTAGTAAATGACATTACGTTTAGTATTAAGTCTGCTATTTAAAAATGTTTATTGCAATCAAAACAATAGATTCAATGAAGGATCGCGGCGCGCCTCGCATGTCAATGCGTGAGCCATTATATTTAAATGATCTCTCAAACAATATGGTCATTTAGTAAATTCAAGCGCGTACGAGATTAAAATTGCGAGGCTTTGTATGAATAATGAGTTTAGGAGATACATGCTTATAATATATGTGTGCGTGTGTTTATGTGTGTGTGTGTGTGTGTGTGTGTGTGTGAGTGCCAAGTAATAAGACATTACAAAAGTACCAAGCATTGTTCTGTGTTCACGGAATAGTATCTAGGTGCATTCGGGATAGATACATCTGATACCTACCTACCGTCATTGTGCATCTCGGGTTCCCACACGACGCACGGATGTAATGAAATCACGTAGGAACTAACGTTACTGATCTGCACGGAGGAGTCGTTATGTTAACAGCTTATATCTGACAAGTAGTAAAGTAGAAGCCGTGGGCACAGCTAGTATAGAAGTAGGTATCTACGGGATTGTCACGCAGGAGTCACGTATTTATGTCATTAATTGTATTCTGCTGTTATATTGAGATGCTATTGTTTAAATATTATTGAATTACAAAAAAGACTCAATCTATTTGAATTGAACAATATATTATTGTTCTTAAATAATTGTAACAACTTTAAATGTAAACACCAACACGTGACTTCAGTAATAGTCGCCGGTTTAAACACAATACAATGTCAGAGGTATTTTATAACAAGTTGACAGTTATTATTTTTCTTTCATTCTTTTGAACTTGGCAAAGATTTATTTTTTCAGCCTTAGTCTAAGTCCAGTATCGTTATTAATGACTTGGAATTCACTTTATTTAGAATTAGAAACACTCCGTAGCTTCCTCGTCAGCTTCATTTTACTGCACACATTTCTACGTTAAACGAGTGACTGAGGCGCGACTTAGACATGATTCACGAAATTTGAAATCGATTTAACAAGACCAATAATCGAATAACTCTAATTTATTTTAATTTGGTCACTGAGTTCGATGTGGCTGCAGTTTATTTTAATCGATCTGTTCGGTAATCGAGTTCACTATCTTTTTTAGGCTGTTACTGATCACGGTTTCGAGGAGATTCTATTTTAGTAAATTATTGATGTAGTTTGATACACGGGTAATAGAATAAGTATTAATCTTTAATATTATTCCACACGTAGTCCTCAGAATTAGAATATCCTGGAACAAAATTCCTACTAATACCAAAAATACGAAGGTTTTGAGGATGTGTGTATGTTTGTTACTCTCTTAAGCAAAAACCACTAAACAAATTTCGATTAAGCTTTACAATAGCAGCTTTTAATAATTATAACAATTTACAACAAGTTTGGAACATTTCACCCAATGTAGAGTTTAAGGCAATCGAAGCGGCGTCTAAATGCCAGTAGTTACGAGTAACTAATAATAACTAAAAAACCACCGCCGTTCATACTAACATCGTGTCCACGGAGACGACTAATTTTGTGGGTGTCGCTCGACACTACTCACTACATAACCTTTTCTATTCAAATTAAATCTTACTAACGTACATATAAGGGTTAATATTGGTTGGGTGATCCGCCGGGAAATGGACACGGCAACGAGCACCCTCCAGTTATCCACGTGGTCCGCGCGACCTCAATGACACCCACATTAGTACATTTTAAATAACATTTTAATATACATTCATTAAAAATGTTACAGTAAATAAATGGATTTATTTATCAAATATATAATTGAATTATTAGTTTGTTTTGTAGTATCCCCGTGCCGGCCGGCCGGGCAGCAGATATAACCTTTTAAGCACGACAAGTGATTTGTTATTAAATTTGGTGTATTTTTCTACTTCAAGCGATCGTACACCTGTTCACTTTGAAGGTGAGAACCTTGTCCTTTTTTCGACAATTATAAGCGATGGATGTTTATGAACAAATTATTGGGTATTATTTCGTAATTTTAATATATAACTTGTAATGATAACTAAATTATGAATATCTTTGGAGGTACGCGTGTTAGTTAGTTTGTGCTCGCCTCCTGAGGAGCGCGTGTTTTTTTATATTCGTTGGCGCGGACCCAAACGACGCGTCGAGAGTAACGGACATACCGGACTCCGTCGCGTCACTATCTTTTTATTCATCACATTCATCACGTGTTAATAACAAACTATCTGCCAAGGTGTAGACGAATTCAAAATATATTTATTAAAGTAGGCATCTACGCGCACATTTGAATCAATTGTTACATTAAAGGTCAGTGTGGTCGGTCCGTGAGTAAGTACCACCGGCTCGGAAGGCTGCTCCGCCGAGACGAGCCGGCCGGAAACTTAACAGTTGCTTTTTTTTTAATGTACAATGTTAGATGTATGTATCAACCCTGAACATGAGTCAACCACATAAGTTCCACACATTTCGTTCCACTAGATCTCTTAAATGGTATAATAAGATTTATTTAATAATTTCATTTATATTTTATTTTTAAAACTCAGATAAGGAAGATACGGATGGTAGATACTTCCTATACTCGAGTCCAATGTGTATGTGTGTGTGTGTGTATGTGTGTGTGTTAGGTAACGCTGCAGCGGCGCGCATGGCGGTGGATGTTACCATGCAATATGCTAAATTAATTTCCTCGTCAATATTTTGGTCACTTTCTCGCTTAACACGAATGTAACCTACTTTTCAGTGATTACATGAAACCAACATTTCGTCTTACTTCGATACTTCCTAAATTTCATTTTGTTACTTCACTTTATATAAATCTTATCGCAAATCGTCTATAAATATTTTAAATTAAATACTTTTTTAGTCGGTGGATTCAGTGACACCGTCGACGGTGTAAAAGTGTTAGTGAAAAACTACATTACGTAAGTAGAGAGCGGGAAACCGGTGACTTAGGTACCTGCTCACCTTTATTTGTATTAACTATTAACAACTATGTTATATATCACCACGGCTAAGAGCAGCTCAGCAGGTCATTTAGTATGACATTCTTTGCGTCTTAAAGCGTTTGAAATATCGACTGACGGCGTGTAAGTTAGTGGTATCAATCCGATGTATCACGATTGGCACAAATCTTATATTAGTTTTTCGATGATCATTTATCACTAAACAATTACTGCATAACTTAGAACCGTAACCGAGTCGTAGTAATAACCGTCAACGCCTCGGCCATAGACACAATAGTGACTAAATATTACGCCATAAAATGAACTGCTATTCATATCATTTGAAGCAATGTAAATACAGTCGATGTCACAGTGAGGTCACGCTCCTGACCCCGGGGGTCCCAATAACCGTAATTAACCGGCCGCGTACGACTACGTCATGACTCCCGAGGCTTTCTCCCGTGGACTTATTTAAAGTCGCCTCCATGATTGACGGCCGGTCTATTGTTAACACCGTGGTTACGCAACTCGCTCTCTTGTGCCGTCACTCAATGCTATCAATATATTTTATTAGTTAGTGTGTAATGATGCGTCTGAGTTGCCATTTAGCTGTGAGGCAATAGCGTCGTCCGGCCGATGTGCCACGATGTGCCAATGTGAGGAATACGTCGAAACACTTTATTAAAAGTGACATCGACGGACACTCTCGCGTACCTTGAAGCTCCGGCACTCCCGAGCGGACTATTAGCCAATTATTATTGAGCTACTTCTTCAACTCTTAACTACACATGATGTAGATGTTAATCACACCTGTACCATATCCACACAAACGTATCTGATCAGGGTTAAATAGGTTAAATTACCACATAGTTGATAGCTCAAGCGGCTTGAGAGCCTGCCTTTGTTTTTCATAATTAACATATCTCTAAAACAAAGCGTTTCTCCTCTACTTTGTTCCTCATAAGTGATTACGATATTTAGAACTGATTTTCCGTTACTTTGATTAAATCCCGTCTAAATATACTTCTATCAGTAATCGTGAATATGCAAATATAATTGGTATTAAATGCATAAAGAGTATTTCTCATATTTCATAAAAGATGATTGTCAGAGACAAGAAGGGTGTAGACGGTAGTAAGGAGGTCAGTGACCTCCATCGCGGCACGGTTCGGCCCGAATGCATTATTTCGATACCGCAGCCCTACATCTTCCCAATTGAGAATTCCACGCCTGATGTCTTCTTCGGTAACTGCTTTCTTTATGATTTATGACTTGGAATACCTCGATTAAGTCGTGTATGATATGTTATTTCAAAACACACTGTATTGTGGTAGCTATTATGTCGTATCAAACCACGATAAAAGGAACGCTATCTACCGGTCGTCGGTTGAAGTTTCATTCCCAGTGGTTCTGCAAGTTCAGTAGTCAGCAGTCTTTCAACAATAGCCCAGATACGTGTCACAGATACTCGCCGTGTCCTGACCTCAGATTTTTATTCCGATATGAGTTATACCGAGCTTTTCTGTGTGACATATTTATACTCTGTTCTGTGAAATTATTATACAATGCATTATATTATTTAAGATATTATTTATAAGGTGCTTTAAATTTATATACAGCTAGCTGTTGCCGCCGACTTCGTCCGCTCCCTCGTGTTTCAAGTAATAAGCAACTATATTCATAAGATTCAGATTAATTTAGTTCAAATAAATTTAGTTTATGTTTTTATCCACTTCCATGGAAATATCGGAATAAAAAGTAAACGGTAAAGAGTGAATTTTAAAGTGGTGTTGTAATAACTGAGATTTCCGATACGAATGAACACAACGCCCTGTTTATATTAGTGTACTCTGTCATTTTAACAGAAACATACGCATTGAAAAACCTGTTCCTTGTACAATTACTTCTCTATTGTACATACATATATCAGATTGATCTGAGCAATGCTAAATTCCGCTGTGAGCGGCTTTGAAATACGAGTCCTTGTCTTGAATACCGACTGAATCACAGCTCATTATGACTTACCTGTAACACTCAAACACTCGGACTGAATTACTTACCGTTAAGAACCATCAAATTGCATTTACTCACTATATAATGTATATATATATATATATATATATATATATATATATATATATATATATATATATAATGATTTACTTATTCAATGTGAAGCGAATATTATGCACAATAGAATATTAGTTATGACAAGACATTAAGTTTATATAACTTAACATATACTGTAGGGTGGGCGGTCGCTTCTTCAGTTTAGTTTGAACATTAAGAGACTACTCAAGCAAATAAAAATATATTTTGAGTTCGAGAAAATATTGAATATTATCCAAAGAATACGAATAATTTACTGCTTAAACAGTAGTTATTAATTGATGTGATGCGCCGTGACGCAACTAAACAAACCAAGTTCCGCTCAACTGTTACGTGACCGGCACGCGTCGACTTTCCACACCTCTCCCATCTCCACTCGAAAAACCCAAAACTAATATATTTAGTAGTACGAAGGGCGCTACTAACGTTGCGTTTAAGAAAGTGAAAGGTTAGTTTTAGTTACAATACAGGCAGGCCGCGTCGATTCAGGTATCTCGAGTCGCTTAGACCATATTCGCTTAAATACTTTGAATAGTCTGCTATAATTAAATGTACTACCGTATGTGGTATTTGTTGTAACAAACATTTATATAAATATTTCCTCTTTTACGTAATACTAAACAATTTAAAATTATTTATTAAATAAATAATTATTTGATATAAAAAATAATACTCCTCACAACTGTTTATAATCGAATATTAAACCTTGTTGTTATTATTGAGGTGCTTTTAAGAAGCTTAAGCGCAACAAGCACAAACAAGAATACCCGGACGAGACCAGGGAAACGGGAAATGGGCAGAGATAACGCTTTGTGAAACGCAAGTCCACGGGCGCTGCGCACGCGCACGGCTCGTCTGCCGAAGGACGGTGTATCTGCACCCGCCGTCGCCGCGTTCCTCCACTCGGGGACACTCGTGGAGTAAACATTTGACTTAGAAAGTGCACTCTCGTGTTTTGGCTGTTTCGGCCCCAGATAAGGTCTATGTGGTTATTTGTTGGACCGAATTCTTGGTAGGTTTGTGAGGTGCCGATTATAAAGCAAACAAATTATATCGATATATATGTAAACTTATGTAAACGGACAGAAGAGAAACGAAGAATGGTAAATATTTTATAATAAAATACTTATTTCTTTTTTACGATACAATAATAACCAAAAACCTTATTTATTAATAATATAGTTAATATAATAAATATAGTTAATATAATATATAAATATTGTGTATTAGTTAAAGTTTTTATAATTAAGAGGCTATAGGTTAATGTTATAGTTTAATTTTATTAATTTTAATAAATTTACAAACACACCACACAAACGGACTAAAAACAAGATTTAAAAATCATTCTATATTTAAGGAACAAGGAATATTTCTAATATTATAATATAGGGAGTAGGTCATATAGTTGATAACTATTTCAGGGACAATACTTTAACCCTTATCACCCATATTAATATTATGAAAAAAAAATCTTTGCTTTTTTTTTTATCCACCATACTCGGACAGTTGTGGATCAACGCGCCGCATTTAATATATCACGGTAAATATACTCCGATAATAATCATAAATTAGTTGTTATCAAAAAAAAACTAACACACGACGTGTTGATGTAATCACCGCAATTTGGATCATGTAACGGGCTCGTCTGTTGGCATAAGACGGCTCGCGGCACCACACACAGTACACTACACCACACTAGGGCACAGACCTTTATACGGGCTATATTTTAATTATAATCTTTATATCTAACGCAGTAAGCGCTACATCATGATGTGGTTGTGTGCGGACGGGTGACGGGTGACGGGTGTACAATCACTCACAGTACAATAACTTCGCGTCGTGCCCGCGTTTCATTATTAGCTATAAGTAATTTTTGCGTGAAGTGTTAATATTAACTAAGTTATTACTTCTTTGAAGGTAATGAAAGTTATCCTCGCAGTTAATCAATAAATAACAGCGTCTCCATCCAGAAATAATAAATAATAAGTTTGTTTTATAAATTGTATTTATTGAATTATGAAGTGGTCGGACGCCGCTCCGGCGATGATGAGCGGAATGTTCTCTTCTCGGAACACGTATCTCTTAGTCGCCGCCCGTGGGTCGACGCCAATTTCGCGATTCAATGAACAAAGTCAGTTTTATGATTATAATCATTTATTTATTATTATATTGTTATTTATATTGAATGTAATATCAAATAAATAAATATTTATATCTGTGAATGCATTGTAATTTAGAATTGTAGACGCACACAATGAATGGTAAAAAGTCTCACGGCCCAAGTCATAGCACAGTGGCTCTGCCGACACGCTCGAGGGAGCGGCGCGGGACGCCTCCCTCGGGACTCCGAGTGCTATTAGAATACAGATTACTTGCCTTCCAACTAATGAAGAATAAGCTCAACACGGGTATCAACTATCTCTTTCCTTATCACCTTACATCCGTTTGTTCGTTGTGTTATTGTTTAGCGTGCCAGCGTAAGTGGCAACTCATAACTCGACGTAATGTAAGAAGAACGCCCGAGGCAGCCGCGTGCTTGAAATATCGTTAGACATCAAACTCAGCCGCAGGTCATAATCCTGGAGCATTTCCTAGTGAAGTAAACTAAACACTGCTCGTCCCGAAACAAACTAACCGACAGTTTTAATGTTACTAATTTATGATACTGACAACAATATCTTTATGGTACAAAATTGATCGGTATATTTGTTTAAGCAAAATTGTAATCTATTTTACAACCTCATTGAATAAATTACAATATTATTCGATAGGAGGAAATGAGATACTATCTACAGGATTAGTTTTAGTAGAATAGCGGCTGTATGTACTTATGTACGTATGTATGTATGCATCGGAGGTATAGTTGAGTGTAACCATTCAGATCGAGCGGCTGGCGCAGTACGAGCGGCTGGTGGGCGGGGGCTGCGCCCGGCGCCGCGCCGCGCGCCTCTCCGACCTGGAGCGCGTGCAAGACCTCTTTCCGCACGACTACCTCGCGCTGCACGACGCCGACGCACCCGCCGCGCTCGCCTCTCATCATGGCCAGGTATATATTATTATTCAATATGCATAGATTTCTACAATATTACTACCTATTTACCGGGTGTTAAACATATTTTCATTCATTACAGAAATCGAAAAGCCTTCGCAAACGTCCAAGTTTGGATATTGGGGGCGCGGTTAGTGGTAACGGCGGCGCGCTGTCCCCGCGCACCTTCATAATGGAGGCACCGGTCCAGCTGTGCCCCCTCGGATCCACCTCCCCACCGCTAGATCGACATCTGTTCCTCTTCAGTGACCTCCTACTGGTGGGCAAATCTAGAGGAACTAATTGCTTTAAGTTAAAAGAGAGTGTAAGGCTGGTGGAACTGTGGCAGTCCCTGCCCGACGGAGACGACACGGGGTTCCTCATCGGCTGGCCCGCGGTCGCCGGGGTTACCAACTACCTCGCGACATACCCCACACAGGCCGCCAGGGACACCTGGTACAGGTATGTTTTTAAACTAAAACTCTATGATTTAACCAGTATTTTGATTCATTGATCTAAAAATTCATACTATTACCATTATTTGCAGGAAAATCCAAAATGCTCTAACCGTCCAATTGGCATCGGAACCAAAGTCGACAAATATTCAGATTTTATACAAAGATGTGGCGAGCTCGATAGAATTCGTAAGTATACAGTAAAAGTTTTCCTTTTTTACCTCGTGCTTTGGCAATTAAGCATATATGTTGTCATGATGAGAGAATAAAACTTTCGTTCGTCTCACTTTCACGGATATTTCTATATCCTGAGATGTCATTGTTACTCGCGGCACGCACCGACTCAAGGGAAAATATCTGCGAAAGTAAAGCATTATTTTTAAACACGTCAAATAAGGATATGGAAAGCCTCGGTAATAGATATGCCGGGTGTCAACTGCGCGTAAACAGTAAACAGTCACAGCTTATGGTTGCTTCACTTCTAAACCACGACTTTCAATAAGTATTGTAAAGTAAATTTGTTTTTATTCATATTTCTCGATTACATTAAGTCGTTTTACAATTAATTAATGATTATTGAACTTGTTTCAGTGCAAGACGGTATGCGTTAATCCAGAAATGAGCGCTCGCTGCGTGATCCGTCAGGCGCTGCACGTGCTGCAGAACAATGGGGAGGAGGGGGAGCCCGAAGGAGAGCACGAGGAGGGGAGGCTGGGGACGGCCGGGGACTTCACTCTCTGCGTGCGAGCCGCCCGGGACTCCCCGCTCTCCCCCCTCCAGGGCATCGAGCGACCGCACGCCGTTCAGGTTATTGATTGAGCGTTTTTTTCTCATAAATCCACTGTCAGTTTATTATGTTCTTTCAAATATCTTTCAATGTTTCTTGCAAATTCACATTGATGAATTGACGAATTGACGCATGTAATAATTTCTCGTAAACGATATTTATTTTGTTTATTGCACTATACAACAATTTTTCCATTTCTTTACTGAATATTTACCTGAAGTTTTCTCGGAAAGTTTACATAATTAAATGAAATTTTATAACAATTCTGCCAATCTGGTACAAGTCTTAATTAAATAAACCAGGAGGCTTTCTTGTAATGTAGTACATTATTGTTACAGATGTCGAGAATAAGACAAACGTTGTCCAACGAAGATGGCTTTGATCTGGAGCACGTCAATGCTAAGAATAATCCGTGCGGGTTGGTTTTTGAGTTAAGAAAGAAGAATCAGGGTTTAAAAAGGTAATTATATACGGAAAAACATTAAAACAAAGTATATATATTTTTAAATATACATTCACCGGCACATTTATCCGCCTACCTTTATCATTCGTCGCCCTGTTTGTTTACGTTTATTAGGGTTTATCAACTGTTTTCTTTTTTGTCAGGTGGATACTCTAGCAATAAATTAAATACTTGTACCCTTAAATCGTTTCCTAATTTTGTGTCACCGACAGGTTTTTGGAATTTAGTCGTTATTTAACATTGTTGACGTTGTTCCCGTGTTAACATTTCCAGTTATTTTCTACCATAGTGTGTGAATAGTGTTTAATTTAAGTTTCCAGTGTTCGCTTATTGTTTGTAACTTTAAAAAATTCTCCTCGATGCAACTGGTGCAGCTAGGGCAGTGGCTTTATCTGATACCGGGTAGAGTCAACGTCGCATCGTCCGTACACTCGGTGTACCTCGAACTACGGTAAGGGATGCCACCAGACGATTTCGGGAGACAGGCTCATACACGCGCAGGCCAGGTCAAGGCCGATATCGATGCACTTTAGCTCGAGATGATCGCTTCGTTATCAGCAATGTGTTGAGAAATCGCTTTTGTACGGCTACTGAAGTTCGTACGCTCCTTTTTGAGGTGAGAAATATCAGTGTGAGTGAATGAACAATTAGGACAAGACTGGCAGAAAGGAATCTGAGAGCTTTTCGTTTAGCTCGTGCCCCACAACTGCTCCCACAATACTGTAGAGCTAGACTTGCTTTTGATCGAGAATATGCTAAATGGTCTGTTTGGGAATGGAAGGACGTACAGTTCTAAGATGAGAGCAGAATAGCCCTAAAAGGTCCAGATTGACATCAGTGTGTCTGCAGACGCCAAAATGAAAGGTTTGCTCCATCCCCTATAACCGCATTATAGTAGGTTACCAAGGAGGATTCGTAATGGTTTGAGGATGTATCTCTTATGAGGCTCGTACTAACCTTGTTGTGTTGGATATGGGCAATGTAAATGCTCAAAGATACGTGGAAAAAATCCTACAAGACCATGTCATACCTCTTGCATCATTGAATGGTGACAACTTTAGATTAATGTATGATAATGCACGTTGCCATACCGCAAGGTCCGTCACAGAGTACCTGAACAGTTATCTTTATGAAAATGACATCTCATAGTATATCCCACTGGTTCTTCGGTGGATCAATACAGTTTTGGTGTATTATCTGTCCCAGCGGGACCCCGGGGCGAGGCCTGCGGCTGTTGCGTCGCGGCGGGCGGCTGTTCGGGGTGTCCTTGGGCCGGCTGTGCCACGGTACTCCGCCCCCCGCGCTCGTACACGCGCTGCGCCGCCTGCGGGCCGCGGCGCCGCACACGCACGGCGTCTTTAGGCGGAGCGCCAACGCCAAGGCCTTGAGGCTCTTGAGGGATAAGGTCAGTTCGTTGTGACAGGATTTCGAGTACTTCGTTAACCAGTAATAATATTTGTCAATCAATTTTGTTAACTATATATATTTTTTAATATTACTTTATGTGCAAAAATAGTGTTTGAATTCAAGGGATATATATTCCAATCGCCCGTCTCTATACCGCTGCTTGAGTAAAATCGTCCGATTATATTACCATTATATTTAATTAATTGAACTTTGTCATTCGTGTGTGTATACGATACATGTACTATATTAACGTGTGCGTGTGTGGGTGCGTGTAGCTGGACGCGCTGGGTCCGTGGTCCCCGGGCGCAGCCGAGCTGGACCGCGCCCCCGTGCTGCTGTTGGCGGCGCTGGTGAAGGAGTTCTTCCGCGCGCTGCCGCAGCCGCTACTCGGAGCTGACCTCTATCCCGCCTGGCTGCAAATTCTCGGTCAGTACATTTTTTTTTCAAATATTTCTTGTTAATTCTATTTAAAATGTGTGTAGTCTATTATACGTTTTTACTCAGCTGTTCTCAAATTAATTAAGTTGTATTTTGGCCAACCAGTTTTGAAAGCATTTGTGAGGTCCTTAATTTGAGTTGACTCACTCGAGTCTTGGACTCCGATGATGGCGGAGTCAACTCGTAAATAGAAATGAACTCTGAACTAATCCAACACGTTTCAGTTTATTTAACATGAATATAGACTAAATACACAATTGTAATCATAAATCGTGAAATCTGCAAATACAAATATATTTCGTTTGTTGACTACAAATTCTTATACACTTAATTTAATTTAGTTTCATTTGACAACATGAAGGATGAAGGTTGTTGAATACGGTATAAAATTATTGCATAATCTACGAATAATTTTAACGTATCCTACGTTTTAGATTTTAGTTATATTATTATTGTTATATATTATTGTTATATAGTATTGTTATATATTATTGTTTCAGGTTTGCCTCAGGCTGAAAAAGTGACAGCCATACGCTCCTTACTTCTGAAGCTCCCAAAGTCTCATTACACCATGTTGATGTACTTCGTGTGCCTCTTGCAGGCGATAGCTAAAAAATCGAATATAAATTTGATGTGCCCAATGAATTTGGGAGTGTGCGTCGGTCCCAGTCTGCTGTGGCCGAACGTTCCCTGTGACAGAGCTCCTAAAGCAGTGCCAATGGTTGTCGAACTACTCATAGTAAAAGCCGAATCGCTTTTCGGACCGCAAGTAGCCGGTCTTCTTGGAAATGGTAGCCCCGAATCTTCCAACGCTCTTCTAGATTCCGGCGCCGAAGAGAGCGATAGTCTTCATTCAGTCGGAATATCTCTGGATTCCATCGAGTTATCCACCCCCAGGAAAGAGAAGTTATCTTTAAGCCGAGACTCGGGGCTGACACTCTCAGAGGACGATTCAAACAGCAACGGAGGAAATAGTCCGGCACCTCGTAACATTTTACACAGCCTCTCTGCACCAACTTGTAATCTGCAACTGCAGCAAGACCCCAAGTTAATGTCGCGTTACACAAACGACAACCATAACGTCAACGGCCTTCCAAAAATTGCCCAGAGACATCAAAATATTTATTCAAACAAAGCCGAGATGTACAGCACTGTCAACGAGGAGCTGTACACGACGCCGTACATGGGGGAGAAGTATGTGCACAATACCATTAATATCGGCATCTCCAATGGCATCGATGATAGAAATTACATTTCGAAGACTGCGGTACAACGCTCCACCGCCGACGTTTACGGCCAGAGTCCCGCGAAGTACATCACAGGTTTTGAACCCCAAAAACCACCGAGAAGCAACGTTTCAAAGGCAGCGAGAACTTCTAAAGTGTACAGCATGTACGCGGAAACACAAGAAGCCGACAAGAATGTTACTAATAAGAATTTCAATAGAGCTAAAAGTTCCGACAACTTATTAGAAGTAAAACAAGAGGCCATGGATAAAAAACGAGACATGGTGTCCAGTCAAGAGAATATCGTTTACAGTAACATTCACGACCTCGCTATGTTTACGGAAAACATCCAGCGACAGAACCAGTACCCAACGCATGCGGATATGAGAAATAATGTTAACTACTCTCGAGTCTACACGGGCTGGGAAAAGAAAAGTGCGAACTACAACGGCCAATCGAATTGCCAGAATGAGAACATTTACGGCCAAATGACAAAAAATCCTGGGGAGTCCTCGCAAAATAAAACATCAGATGGAAAAACAATCCCGGCAGCCACCATTTTTACAAGAAATGACTGGTCTCGTCAAGCAGCGAGGACGAAGAGCTTAGAGGTAGGAGAGGAGGGACACGGCGCCGCGGCGGACAGAGCGCGCAACGGGAACTACGAAATGAACATCGTCAACTGCTGTCGGAAGAGGCGGTTCGACCCCGCGCATCTGTGCACGAAGAGCTGCGTAACGCTTTCGATGAACACTCGAGAAAAAGATAAAGTTGCGACTAATTCGCAAAATTCTTACAATTACGCCGACGACATGCACGGCACCAACTCCGAGGAGGCGTGCAGAATTCGCAACTACAACAACAATAAACTAAATCAGTCGAAGTCGTTGGCAAATATAATCCTGCAAAGCGACTCCAGCAGCAGCGATACCCTGTACCAGCCGCAGAACTCGTTCCACAGCCGATCCACCGAATCCACGGCCAGCGAGAATTCCTTCGAAAACTGCTACACCGGTCAGTACATCGAGCCGCCGTACACGTCTGTGTACAGCCGGAGGAGAGATATATTTCACGAGGAGAAGGACAACATGTACCCGTCGGACATATACAAAGCCACCCCGACCGCCGTCAAACCCGACTACGCTTCGGACAAGGAGCACAACAACAATAAGAAACCGCCCCTCGTACCGCCGCCCGTCCCGCCGCGGAAGGTGGTGTACCAGAGGGTGCTGAAGAAGTTCCAACCGGTGCACGTCAACAAAGAGGACAAAGCGACGCGGTCCAAGTCTGTCCCTCCGCTGTACCGGGATCCCCCCGTCGGCACGGACACCCGTGGGACACAGGGAGTGGCTCTCGACTGCTCAGAATCGGACACGGAATCGGAATCGTACGTCTGAACACTTAACGGTGCAATAGTAGTAGTACTGTACCTCGAACGAGCAGCCTCCTCTAACGATGTAGCATAACGTTATTTAATATTAAAAATATTGAGTAGTTGTTTATTTACTTGACGATATTATAGAATATACATATATATGTTATTACTTACCGCGTTAATCCCGCCTTGAAATTTCTATAAATGTGACCATAACCCGAGTCGTTTTGGTGATGTAATTCCAAAGAAGTAAGAATAGTTCTCGTGTACAGACGGTCTCAGGTCTCGGTGACGTGTTACGTGTTGCGTCACTGCGGTCGTAAGACGGCAGCCACCAGCAGCCACATTAGACATTTTAATCACTACTTAATTAGCTTGTACCGCGCTGTATGCTGTATGAGGTTAGATCTATTGTGTCATGTTATCGTCATACGAGTTAGCTTCGAGTAAATATATAATATAACTGTAAGCGTAACGTAGACGTGTATATAGTGTATGATAGTGTACCGATATGTATCTACTGAAAATATTATTAAAATACATATGATTTGTAATGACATTAAACCAGCCTTTTCTTTACGCCTCCGTATAATGCACAATGTACAATTTCAACGCAACTAAACATTCACACACATATATATTGTAATATTTAAGTAATTGAAAAGAAATATACAAAAGAAGTATACAGATAATTTGTTAAGTAACCCTTAAAAGATTTCTCTATTTTCAATATCAGTTTTTGTTCTCTTTTATTTGTACGTAATGTAAGTGTCCCGCACTGTCTTGTACACCCTGCCTCACACCAAAGGGTAACTGGGAGAGATCTCCAAAAGAGATAAGTAATCCTTTGTACTACATTGTTTTCTTTTTTTTTGTATTTGTGATTTTTATTGGTACATAAATAAAATAAAATAAAAAAAATAAAGTGTTAGAAAGGGGTATTTTAAAATACACTACAGCGTTGGAAGAGCATTGCTGCTTACGTGCTCAGTTCCTGAATTCAATGAGTTGTTGGGATATAAAGTTAGTAATGTAACCCCGCACGGGGCACATCAATGGCGGAGTTAGAAAAACGGGAGCGAGAAAGGTTAGAAAGACCTCGATCTGATGAGAAGACTTCGTCTATTTGAATGAGTTAAACTACATGTGTTTGGCAAAAAATATCTATATACGATAGTCCTCTTATTGAGGGAGTTTATTTATAATTGAATGTATTTACGAAGGCTATTTCATATAGCATGGAACTATGACCCTCCGCAGTCACAAGCGGGAGCTATTATCTTATATAGCGATTATATTAATAACATTGGTACAATGTTGCTCACGGTAATAGATAAATAACAGCTATTTACAATTTTCCTTGTTAGAAAATAGCATACTAAGAATTATGTAACTGCACTAAGATGATTTTTACAACCCAGTGTTCTTATAAAAATAAATATTAATATCTGGGACGAGTGTTGACGTCTCTGAGACGTGTACAATGATATGATGGTAATGAAGGTGTGTATTTCGTTATTCATCAACACTCCTTTAATAAAGATAAAAATAACAATACTCCAAGCAATTTTTACTACATTAATAATAATATGTGTATTTTAGTTTGATGCGTGGTTCTTATCAGAGCAGGGTGCGTTTGGACCCTCGTAGTTAAGTTGGTACTTTAAGTTGGATTCTTTACGTAAGGGGTTATTACGATAAGTATGGTATGGACCCCTCCAGTTGAGGTACACAAGTGATTCATAGTGGAAAAGAAGTGAAAAAATAATATACCTACACTCACCCTTACATTTAACCGCCCACCTTTATCATTCGTCGCTCTGATTGTTTACGTTTGTTATGGTTTATCAACTGTTTTGTTTTTAGTCAAGTGGGTACTCTAACAATAAATTAAACACTTATACCCTTAATTCTTTTCCTAATTTTGTGTCACCGGCAGGTTTTTGGAATTTACTCGTCATTTGACATTGTTGCCGTTTTGTTTCCGTTTTTAACATTGCCAGTTATTTTCTACCATAGTGTGTGAATATTGTTTAATTTAAGTTTCCAGTGTTCGCTTATTGTTTGTAACTGTAAAAAATGCCACTGGATCAACTGGTGCAGCTAGGGCACCGGCTTCAGCTAACGCTGGGTACAGACAACGTCGCATCGCCCGTACACTCGGTGTACCTCTAACTACGGTACGGGACGCCATCAGACAATTTCGGGAGACAGGCACACGCGCAGGCCAGTTAAAGGCCGACATCGACGCATTTCAGCTCGAGATGGCGGCTTCGTTGTCAGCTCTTGTTGAGAAATCCTGTTGTCAGCTCTTGTTGAGAAATCGCTTTTGTACGGCTACTGATTATTTTTGAGGTCAGAAATGTCAGTGTAAGTGAACTAAGAATTAGGAGAAGAGTGGTAGAAAGGAATCTGAGGACTTTTCCTTCAGCTGCTTTGTGCCCCACAACTGCTCCCACAACACCATAGAGGTAGACTTGCTTTTGCTCGAGAATATGCTAACTGGTCTATGACAAAATGGAAGGACGTATTGTTTTCAGATGAGGCTTTAAGAGATCCAGATGGACGTCAGCGTGTCTACAGGCACCAAAATGAAAGGTTTGCTCCATGCGCTATAACCGAACCAGTGGGTTGGTGACAACTGTAGATTAATGCATGATAATGTACGTTGCCATACCGCAAGGTCCATCACAGAGTACCTTAATGAAGTCGGGATTCAAGTTTTACCGTGGCCGGCACGCAGTCCTGATCTTAACCCAATTGAGCACATTTGAGACAACCTCAAAAGACGTGTCCTGCAACCTCAAAAGCACCTACGACACTAGGAGAGTTCAAGAGAGCTGTGGTAGAGAAGTGGCACAATGTCCCCCAATCGGATATCCAAGATATCATGGATTTAATGCCAAACCGGCTCCAAGAAGTCATTGGAACCCGAGGCGGCAACACCCATTGTTAATTTTAAATTTTCTTTTCAATTAGACCACTTTTTTCAAAATTGAAATTGTTAATTTTTTATCGAAAATTTTCCTAAAATAGATTTTTGGCATTTACTCTTGAATAAAACCTCTTTTTTGAAGAATTTTGTTTTTTTTTTCAAGACCTTAAGTAGCTTTCAATGTACCTGTCATAAAATGTGGTGTAAATTTGAAGATTTCTGTAAATTTAAGGAAATATAAGGTGGGCGGTTAATTGTGCCTCTGGGTGTATGATATATAAAATAAGAGGAGGATTATGACTATTGCATCATCTGGGGGTAAATTGTCACAGTCGTCTATAATTGAGCAAAGCGAGCGGAGCGCTCGATGTGAGACTTTTTGCTTCCCATGTCCGGGGTTGGCTTAAAAACGGCTTTACCGATCTTCATGAAATTTAGCACATTTATAGCGATGGTTTATAAAAAAAAGTGAGAAAAAAAAAAACTCATGTCGTTGAGGAATAGTCACCAAAAAATTATAGTCCTATAGACTTCAATGTTAAAATAAATTCGCTATGTGATATTTGTTTATTCTATATTTTTTGCCTGTCGGGTTCAGCTTCGAACGATGAATTGGAGATGGGTTACTCGCTTCGCTCAATTCGTCGAAATCTACCGAGATTTTGCGAGCGCAGCGTGACAAAATCGAGGCACGGTTCGCGCCCCTACTTACATTAGGAATTAAACGATTGCGTTGTAGGAAGAAGTGGGTAATTCTTATAAAAATATATAATTAAAACAACAATACAGTGAGTAATAATTTAATTCAATCAATCGATCACTCATAACATGCAGTCATAGCATACCTCGCTTATGTTAAGATTAAAATATTAATGATCTATATTTACTTGTTACAACACTATACATTAAGAAACTACAAAGTATTATATTGTCTTCATAAATCTTCGAGAACTGATAATTAGTAATGATCAGCAGAGTGACCTTAGTATTTATTCAATATATCATTTGAATATTAGGAATGATTTGCGATTGCTATGTACATATAATATTAAATAAAAATGTAATTATATACAAGCCCCTATTGAAATATTATTTTTAATTTGTAATTGTTCATTAAGTACAGTGAGTTTTTTCATTGACATAAAAACTATAAATGTTTAAGCGTTTCTTAGAGCTACTCGACGGGCACATCAATCACTACTTTTGTCCATGTGTGTGTGTAAAACTAGTGTTATGTTTTAACAGGTATAGTGATGGTAGTGTCGGTAGTGTCGGTGGCGTCGGTAGTACTGTGGGGTCTCTTGTCTCTCTCCTGTTCCTCAGCGGGTATGTAGTTCCACGACTGTGTCTCGCCGGTCCCGAAGATAATGAAGTATATAGCGGAAGCAATATATATTGAAGCTCCCGTCAGGAACACCGGGCGCCACTCCGCGAAACCGTTCTAAAAATATACAATCCTATGAGTTATCATTTATATCTTATAATATGAATGTACATTTGATTAAAAAGTATCCAGCTGTAAGTGTAATAAAGTAGTAAAGAGGTCATTTGTACATGAAATGTTAAAGAAAAAAGCGTGTAAAAAGTAATTGCTTTTTATTACGTAGGTGTAAATTATTTTTTGTGATTAGTTTTTTGTTTTTTCGTTCTATATGAAAAACCGAATAATGAATTGATGTAATGTAATGATTATTTTTTGTGGTAAGTAGTTATCGGATCTTAAATATAATCGTCTTAGTTTGGGAAACCCCCTCTGATTCTCTTTTAAACGGAAAAACCGACAATTTGTTTTGAGCTACACTTATAATAAATAAATAACTTTGTAGTAATATTTATATTTATCTTTGAACATGAAGTCGTTAAGGAACAACGTGTTATATGATATACTACTGCGTAATACCAGTAAACCTAACCAACTTGAAGCAATGAGAACTGGAAAGATTTATTAAGACTTAAGTGAGTTCAGCCATTTTTATATTTGGCTACCTTATATAATATCACAGTCACGTAACATTTCATAATTCCGCTAGGTTTATTAACACTAGAGGTAATTTATGTTCCAATAAGTTGTGAACATTTAAACACTCGTTGAACTCACCCCGTGCTTCGTAAAGTAGGCAGTGACCAGTGGTGTGATGAACCCGGCGGTGTTACCGATGCCATTGGCGATACCGTACAGAGTGCCCGCGAAGTTCGGTGCTAAGTCCTGGTGGTTCACCAAGTTGGTGAGGGTGGCGGCGCCATTGGAGCCCATGGAGAATGAGATGAGAGCGACGGAGAGTATCGGAGCGCAACCCGTGTACCCCAGACCGATGAGTAGCAGACCGGGAACCACGTGGGAGAACAGGCAGAAGAATTTTCTCATAAATGTTGTGGATACCACGTTCTGCTTCACGATTCTGGAAGAGCGTAATATTTGTTATTGCAATAAATATTAGATTATTTTCCATTAATACTTTATAATTTCTTACTTGTCTCCAATAACACCAAAGATCAGAGAGAAAATCATCCTGGCCAGATAGGGCAACGACGCCAAAGTGCCGGTGGAGGTCAAGTTGAAGCCCAGAGCACTTGACACGTATTTAGGGGCTGCGGTCATCACGAAGTATATTCCCCAGTTGTTACCGTAGTGAAGAATAATCATAGCCAGGAATGGGAACGAGATGAATATCTTTTTAAATGGAGGAATGATCTGAAATGGATAAAAAGTTATAAGCAAATATTTAGAGCAAAACAAATTAGTATAATAGTTATCATTCAGATTAAATGTTCAAACTTACTTTGTTGTCGTTAGAGCTATGTTGAACTTTATCACCAATCGCTTCTAAGATGTATGTCTTTTCCTCGTCTGCGATGCGCGGATGCTGCACGGGAGAATCGTACACGAGATACCACCACGCGCCGCACCACGCGATGGCAATGATACCTACAAATAGAACAAGAGACATCGGTATAAGCTAAACTGTAAAATTTTGTCGTTAAATATTGCATCTTACAATTTCATATGAATAACTTACCGGGTACATAAAAGGCATAAGTCCAGCCGAATTTCTCTATCAGTGGTCCAGACAACGACCAAGTAACCACAGTTCCTATAGCGCCTCCGAGAAGGGCGCTCACAAACTTCCCCTTTTCAGCCGGAGGAGCCCAATGAGCGACCAACGCATGTAACGCCGGGAAAAGGAAACCCTAGTTAAAGAAAAAACATAAATATTTAGGCTAAGAAAATAATTAAGTTAATAATTTTAAAACAGAAGTTCCAGAAGAAGAAGAAGGTCATCCAAAGGATATCTAATCCAAAACCTTACAATCATAATACATATTTAGTTATCCTTACTGCTATACGTGAATAATTGACTTTATAATAATAAAATAAACATTAAAACTTGCAATACATATCTTCCTGTATTTAATATCGCTGGCGTTACCTCATACCTCATAAATCGTGCACAAGTAGGTACTGCACACCAGTTATCACTACAACACCCGACAGTCCGCCGGTCACGTAATAGAACATCACGATCGGGTATTGATAAGTCACTTATGTCGTATGTAATTGACTTATTGATTGGCAAAACAGCAAAATTGTTAGAAAATATTAGAATTAATCACATATTATATATGTATTTGTTACGAGTTATTTTTCCAATTTATCATAAATAAGGGTAAGCTTCTATTTGTATGTTTTTTGTACCCACTGGCCTGCGCAATGGCGTGCCGCGCGCCTTCAATGCGTTTTATGGTGCAATAAAGCATTTATATATATATAAACAAACTAAACCATAAAAAGCGATGTCACACGACTATTCTAAAACCTTGAAAGTTACATTCTGGGCAAAGAGACACGTTATTATGAAATAAAATTAACGATTATTACTGCATTATTACAACAGCGTAACGACGTAGTCGATAATCCGCAGCTCTAGTGATTAATAACATGAGGAATATAACAAGTGAGCCCTTTCCATTGTTCGATTTTAAGGCATTTTACTGTCAGATGGACCGTCTATCTTTTGATTAACAAAATTATTTATTTTCTTCGTATCTGTCACCCACCGCAGCAAGGCCAATAACGAATCTCGTAGCCACCAGCATCAAGAAATGCAACTTCGCAGCGGGTGGGGTGAGCACCGTGAGCACGCCGGATATCAGCATGGTGACGAGGACCACATTCCTCGGGCCCCACCGCTCGGCGGCTATCCCACTGAACAGACAAGTGATGGCGTACCCCCAGAAGTACCCGGACAGTACGTAGGCTTGCTCCTGTTCGGTCCAGTCGAAGGTTACAATGCCATCCGGCTGTAAAGAGTTATAAACAATTTTAATCGATTTTAATTCAAAATACAGTTCGTGCTTTTACATTATAATTTATTTATACATTTAATATAAATTAATTGTTACGATTATTATTATTTATATGTTAGGTTTCACGGCGCTCGAGTCGCGTTATGTAATGTAGCTCTTATAAAAGTAACAATAAAACGATTCTAACGTTACAATGTGTGATATTATTTACATATTATTATGGATTGCTGTTTAAATTATACATTTTCTACAATCATAACTCGGAGATACAATTATTAGTCTTCTATACCGGGATATATTTTTCATAAATTAAAATAAATATCATATTGTGTCGTCGTAAAACAAACACTCTGTTAAGGGATAACGTATGTATTTAGCTAAAATAAAACCACCCAGGTACTTACTTGCACGACTGGTATTGTTACCCGGTACATGGCTCTGATCTATTGTTAGTCCATTGTTCTGTTCCGTATTATTTCTAAATATTAACTTCGTTATTACTGTCGTTGGCAATTTGCATCAAAATAAAGCAGCAGTTATTATCCAATTTGGCGAGCGCTAGATCGAACAGCGTTGAAATATCGCTTCGTGTACAAACCAACGTTATTAATATACGGGGGGACACTTTTAACTATTCGCGGGTCAAACAGCGCGCTCAAAATTTAATAATGAAATGGGCGCGTAACTTGGATGTACGTTTACGTCTTAAAGCATCTCGTAGCGACATGTTGGTCGCTTGTAAGAGAGAACGGGACATTCTTTTAACACTAATATATATTAATATATATAAATATTAAATTCAGATACCTATATTGAAGTTGATTTACTTTTTTATAAGATATTTTTATCTGTCTTGGCTATGAATAAATTTACCTTTATTTAAAATGTATTAAAAAGGTAGTACTTAATGTATCTATTTTGTTTGAAGGTTAAATACAATAAAGTATAATTATATTGTTTCTATTAGAGATGACAAGTAAATAAACAATTCAATTGTTACCTGTCTCGCCTCCCTCGTCATCACGGCCTCAGATTTATTGTATAACAGAGAATCATCATTCGCGATGGCTTCACACTCGCTTTTCACCCTGTAAAAACGTAAATGTTATTGTTAAACTTATACAGCATAAAGTTACTTAAAAGGACCCATTACGTTACCCAATTCTAAGCCCACTATGTCACCCCAAAAATAGCGTGCCGTTTCCACCAATCAAGCCAATAAACAGCTCACTAACAGTCTTAACACTATGCGATGTTAGTACGTTAGTTGGGTCGGATAATGAAACCGCGCTCTGCAGTAGGACTACTCAGTGTTGTGTAAAAATATGCTGATTTTAACTTATAAAAATTACCACATAATTGAAGAGATTGAGAAAGAAAATATATTTAGTTATTGTTCCTGGCCATGGATTCTGTATTGCGGCTCTGTATATTTTTTGAAAGATATTTATTAAAGGAGGATATACCTTAGGAAAATAGTTATATGAATTGAATCGCATCTCTACGAGACAAAATAACAGCATCACACATAGTAACTATAATATTTATAAACAAGATATATTTTTTTCTCTATCAAATGTTAGTGGTTATAAGATAAATAGTATTTTTAAGTTTGAGATGATGCTCTGACGTCATCTCAGACAACATAAAAACACTTTTTCAAGAGTACCTACTTCTGACACAATCACACCACTCGAGAGATATCCGATAACAAGTAAATACATTTAATACATCTTTCAATTAGGTGCACTACACTATGTATTTATTGTTGTGTTGCTGCTGATGGCAGTGTGTAAGAGATTTTAATTTTTTCCTAAAGTATGCTAAATGATAAACTCTTTCGACATATTTTTTTAATACATCCTTTTTGGTTGCGTGAATAATAATGAGATAACTTCCCGACCTCCAGATCAGGATGCGGTCGCAAGTTCTCGGCCAGGTCATATTTAACATTATTGATACTCAAATCTTAAATCATAAATGTCTCTCAATAATAGATACTTTAACGTCTTCTAACGTCATTAAGTTATTGATACATAACAGTTAAATGGATATAGGAATTATTATTTAATATTTATAAATTGTAAACGAAGAGACTGGATATAATCAGTTAAACATTAAAGATTCCAGTCGTCCTTGTTAAGATTTGTTCGCATCTTTTAGAAGTCATAAAAACATTGCGAAAAAGACCGAGAACTAAGTTTGACGGTCATCGGTTGTAATCTTACAAACGTCCTCACTCAATTAAGAAACTTCTCAGAAGTAAGCTAGATACTAATTACTATATGTACCCGGTAAGCACAAGATACAATGAAATTGTTCTGTCCACGGGAGGTATAATTATTACAAATTATTTTAAACATATAGGTACCTGTATGGTTCTGAAGTTGCGCAAGATGGATAGATATACATTCGCGGAATTTTTGTAGATCTATTTGAGATATACAATTAAATAACACCTTATTTTGATCTTTTAAGATTTCGCTAGCATTTGCAACATAAGCGCCAAAAATAAATGACTGTTACTCGTAAATTTGTAAAGCCTACTAAGCTGTCTTAGTTTTTCTTTTACATTTACTATATGTGTTACACGAGTGATTTTTTTTGAAAAATTAACCGATCAATTTAGCTGGCTTGGGGGACACTTGAATTAAACAAAAATTTGCACATGGAGGCTTAATATTTCACAAACGAATCCTTTGGTCGAAACATATTCTTTAAACAACTATCTAACGACATCCCGCATCGTGGGGTACATCTACATCTCCATATAACAATTACAACCCTACTGGACGTGTAGAGGAGTCACCATTTCGTTGGCGCGGCTTATATGTATGTTTATGTTGAATTACAGCTTCCTAGTATTAATAGTCCCTGAGCGGAGAACAGACGGACGGACATGACGAAACTATAAGTGTTTCTAATGGACTACGAGACCCTAAAAGCGGTGAACTGTGAAGGATTGACAATTCACCGACCGCCATTTTGCGTAACCATGAATTGACATTTGACAATCGGCCACATTGTTTGTAGATACTTAATAGTTCAGTTGATTCGAATCGCCTATTGTCCACTTTGTAATGTATTTACTCTGTGCTTCACTTGTGCTACACACACATATACAAACACACGCACATATGCACACTTTATGTTATGTATTTATATACAGATTGATAAAAACGGAACAAAAAAGTTATTCCGCGTCAAACATTGATGTTTTCTAATATCTTCATAAGTATTTTATTGACTTGGTTCCAGTATATGTGAATATATAATTTTTTTAATGTTAACCATTTGGAATTATTTGTATTAGTCGTAGGATGTGGAGGTGTTTGAAATCAAATATACGTGAGCTAACACCGGCTAAAGTAGTGATGCGACTCGAATACCATTTTGTGACTCGAGTCACTCGAGAAATTTTCTACCTAACTCGAGTCATACTCGAGTTGTCGAGTCACTCGAGAAAAAAATCTCACTTGAGTTGCAAGTTACAACTCGAGTAAGATTTCTTTTAGGAATTTTAAACAAAAACCTATTTCAAAAGGGTGTCATTATAGATTAAGTAATATGAAATTACAAATAGGGTAGTTTTTACATATTATTTATTGATATAACCAACAAAAGTAAGAGTAATTAAATTTCGATGAATGGGTTACTAATACACTTTTTATGGAATGTAACTCTTTTATTGTCCCGGAGCGGCATAGATGAAGAAAACGATAGTGAAGTGAAATCTAGTGGCAACAGAATTAACTCGATGAGTCGAGTTGACTCGGTAACTCGAGTGTATAGAGACTCGAGTAAGATTTTTTTTCACTCGAGTACGAGTTTGGCTAATTCACTCGAGTGACTCGAGTAGAAAAAGGGCTCGAGTCGCATCACTAGGCTAAAGTATGACTGTTATTGCTTGATAAAAAACAGACAGACATTACATTATTTTTATACTATGTATGTATGCATCTATAGTAATATATATATAAGAGTAAGGTCAATAATGACTAACGATTTATTGTTGGTTTTCTCGGGCACCATGGCTATGATGTTCACACTCATGTTCACTCGCAGCATGTAGTTGACCCAGCAGGCGAAAAACATCATCAAGGCGACGTTAAACCGCGCGGGGATTACATCTGAAATTATAAAAATATATATTTATAAACAGACAGATCACTTATATATCTCTCTATATATATATATATATATATAAAATTGGTGGTTTCTCATTACCATATCAAATAAATCAAATCGATTTACTGCAAATTTATAAATTTATTGTTCAAATTTTTTATTTTCAATACAACGTATATATAATTACAATTTAATACAAAACAATAAATATTGACTATCCTTTAAATATAATTGTATTTTCTGAGTACAAATAGAATTAGTCAAAACACTTCAAAGCGAGAAAATGTCCGCACAATACATGTCAACTAACATTGGCTAGGGGACTCGACCTCGCGGACTACGAGAGCCCGTTCACGGAACTTTCAAACGCAATGTCAATAACAAACAAACACAGCTCGATGTTATCGAGGCGAGCGAAAGTTAAACTGATCACTGATTCATTTGAACCTAATTAAACATGACATTAGAGAAATTTTATTTCATTGACACGTTTTAACTAATTGCAAACTACTTGATCTTGATTGACGTGTAACTACAGGTCAGTCGGTGAAAAGCTGAATTCATTTTAATTCTCAATTGACATTTATTTGTGTGTCTGTCTGTCACTTTGTCCCGGCGGGCAAAAAATACTGACCACAACGTTTGAACTCGTAATCTACTTAGGAAGTAATTATCTTTAATGAAAAAATACACTCAATAGATCTAGTATAGTATAGTATAGCATAGCATAGCATAGCATAGCATAGCATAGCATAGCTTAGCATAGCATAGCATAGCATAGCATAGCATAGCATAGCATAGCATAGCATAGCATAGCATAGCATAGTATAGTATAGTATAGTATAGTATAGTATAGTATAGTATAGTATAGTATAGTATTTATTTATTTATGATGCAGGCGACCTTTTGACCTTTTAGTCGAAGTCGCTGATAAGTTCAAGTATTTCTCACCACTAAATCAAAACACAACAGCACTACTCAAAATTAAATACTGAATTCATTTCAATTAATAATTTGTATAAAATTAAGTAAACATTTGGTTTATCACATAAAGAGTAATAAATAATCATATATCATATCAAGAACAACTTGCCGCAGATTGAAATGCTATTTCTGATACTGAATTTTATGCTTTTATAAATGTGTTATGAAACACAGCAAACTATAAACAATATTCTACATTTGACATAACAGATCATAATTTTACAGAAATTTTATGTAAATATGACATCATCTCACTGTAGTGAGCGTCGTGCTGGGTGTGTGTGTGTGTGTGTAACATTCATATCTTCCCGCTACACATCACGTCACTGACGTCAGTCATAGTCACATAGGGCTGACATCAGAGTGAATGAAGGATTTCTTGAGTAGCTCTGGTAACGGCTGTGCGGTCGCGGAGTCTACGTGTATAGATAAAGAAACTTGATATTAAATTACCTTCACCGAAATATTTTAAGTAATTATAAAGGTCATTAAATAAATAAACACCTGCAGCAAGAAACTACATCAGTGTTCATCTAAAACACGTCGGTGAGCCGTTATAAGTAATTTGACTTCATGCTATGTCATCTTGATGTAAATATGATATTAAATACATTATAGCTTAAATTATAAAATGTAAAATATGGATCACACACGAATTACACATGAGTCCAACCCCACGTGACGCGTGGCAATGGCATGGCAATGGCATGGCGATGGCATGGCGATGGCATGGCGATGGCATGGCGATGGCATGGCGATGGCATGGCGATGGCATGGCGATGGCATGGCGATGGCATGGCGATGGCATGGCGGTGGCATGGCGGTGGCATGGCGATGGCATGGCGATGGCATGGCGATGGCATGGCAATGGCATGGCAATGCTCGATGTAAGATGGTAGTCCCGGTGACATAAACTTATTGACTGGATAGCTACTTTAAGTTTTCTGTCACAAACAAATACATATCGATCATATACATATCATTAATTAATTTATTAAAATCAATAAAGGACTTTATATTAACATCAATCTTCGAATTTGATTAAATAAAGTGCCGCGTATATTTGTGTACTATAAAGGTCACTAAAACAACATTATAGTTTGAGAACTAAAATAATATTACAATAGATATTATTGTAAATATTTGAATTTAATATTACAAAATTTTCCATTAAAAAAAAAGATAACATCTGTTTTATAACAAAGCAGTCATTACACGGTAACGGGTAACTCACCACGTTAAGTGTTTGTTTCAAAAAGCCTACAGTACTATTTGTTTCTTGGCATTGTGAGTGTAGTTGTAGTCTTCTAGCTGTTTGTGATAATGAGTAATTCTCTTAGGATACCTTTTAGAAACAACTCTGATATCCTTATTATTCCAGCTGAACAGAATTCTGGGTTTATGCACCTGTTTATGACTGTTTATTTTCAACGACTTTTGTTTGTTTGCTATTTGAAATATCTACAAAATACGTAGTTCTAGTTTCACAGTTATATGTTACACATGTTGACTCGGACGATACGTTCACCAAATTTAATCAAAAGCGGTTCAATATTTTTAGTGTTAAGAGCAAATTAAAAAAAATTAAACAAAGATTCCAAAGTGTTAAAAACGTTCGTTTAATTTTACTGTTTTGTTATAAATCGCAAAAATATATTGAGGCTTTATTTATATATAGCCTCATTTTTTCACAACACGGACAGACGACATTGATTTAATAAGATTAATTATTCATATCTCAATCACTCACTCGAAATTCTTTTAATCCTACTTTGATATTTTACGGTCATCGGATTTGACTTTTGTTTTCACTCCAATTAGATTGACATCTTCTGAATTGGTTTTAATTGATTAATTGGCTAATCTTCTAATTACACGCGGATACGGCGCACAATACGGGTTTGAAAATACCATTTTACAACAATATTACTTTGTGTACCTCACTTTGCATTGCAATTCTGCTTGGATATACCAAGTGCATAATTTAATACTTCATCTTATTTGATATTTTTGTATCAATTAGGAAGTAGGTATTTATTTTGCTAAGACACTGAATTGCTAAAGGTAGGTGCTAATACCGCACGGTAAGAGATAAATAGATTGTATATTCATACGAGTATAGTTCCAATGCTGCAGTGGAATTCCTTCCTATCAAATCTGGTTACTATACTGTAATATATTACAATAATTGCTTCCCGGTGAGGTTACAAATAATGGTTCTTCCTTGTAATAACTAAAACAATTAATATAATTCATATTATACATAATTGTTCTACGAATAAGCCTTGGAATGCTATAGACCATGCAATTATTTATTATTAATGAAATATATATATTTAAGGAAGCTTTAAGTTTGACAAGTGTTAAGAAATAATAAATGTTACATTACAAATAATAATACATTATTTATTTATTTATTTATTTATCTTTACGTCATATCCCTTGCGGGGTAGCCAGAGACGACGGAGCGCCAAACGCTACGGTCCCTGCATACCTCTTTCGCCTCGGCCACAGACATCAACCTCTTCATACATGCCCTCCGGGGGGTCCTCATGCTTTTTACGTGACCTTTCTCCAGTATCTGTGTTTTCGAAGGTCACTCGACTCCTCCCTGCCGCCTCCCACTGTCTCTCTTACCGCTCACTTTTCCTGTATAAATCTTTTTTAACATTCTTTCATCACTCATTTGTTCGACGTGCCCAAACCACCTGAGCACGTTCTTCATCATTCTCACCGTGAAATCTTCGCTAGTACCTGCCACTCTGTGGATCTCTTCATTGCGGGTTCGGTCAGCTAAATTGACTCTGCATATTCTGCGAAGAGATCGCATCTCCATAGCATATCTTTCTTACATTCTTCTTCTGTGTTACCCTCGTTTGGCTGCCGTATAACAGCGTTGGTAGCAAAACCGCATTGTGTACAGCCAAACGAGCAGCTATGCTGTCCTTTCGTCGTCTCAACAATGCAGCCAAAGCACCGTTAACTGTGTTACCGGCAGCAATACGCCTTTCCACATCCATTTTATATCTTCCGTCTCTGCTAAACATACTCCCCAAATATATCACTTCATTCACTTTTTCTGTTATCTTATCATTCACGTTGATCTTACATTCTGTTCTTTCTTCATGTCTTTCCAATATCAGAACCTTCGTCTTATTTTCATTCAGGTTTAGACCATTATTTTCATACCCATCTTTCAGAGTGGTAACCAATGCCTGCAAATCGCTTTCCGATGATGCCATGAGCACTACATCATCTGCATATAGCAAGCAATTGACCTTAAGGTCACCTACTTTCACTTCTATGTCACTGTCTTTCAGGCCTTGGGGACAACTATCCAAATACAAATTGAACAGCCACGCTGACATCGCAACCTTGCTTAATACCCGATTGGTTGTCAAACCAGGGCAACAAGTCAGCTCCTACTCGCACACAGGCTGAGTGATCTCTGTAAAGAGACTTTACAGCCTGTAGCAAGGGTCCGTTCACATTGTATCGGGGCAGTATCTCCCATAATTTCTTTCTCAAACGCCTTTTCCAAATCCACAAAAGCACAGAAAATCTTTTGATTTGGGGCCAAAAAATCTTCCGTGTTCACCCTCTATCTATCTATACACCCTCTATCTATACACCCTCTTCCAAGTCTCAAACCTCCGGGAGCCTCCCACAACAGCCTTTCAGATCTCTCTTGCATTCTTCTCGCTAATATTTTAGAATAAACTTTACTGCCCAAGCTAATTAATAGCCCTATAGCTTGCACAGTCTATTTGTGAACCTTTGCCTTTATACAAAGGTACGATGACTGTACCTCGCCAATCAATCTGGGACGTCCCCTGATTTCCAGCATAAATTGCACAAAAACCACAACAAGTCCAAGACGCAAATCGGTCGTACCATTGCCTTTTCGCTTGGTCTCAGACACACAAATAACATCCAGATCTTCATTCATCACATCTAATAATTCATTCATCTTCTGTTCCATTCCTCCTCTTACATTCCACCTAGCCATGTGTAGCTCCGTCCTCCACCTCCCGTTCGGATCATGTCGTGTTGGTTGCTATATTATACATATATATATATTATAATATAGCTATTCTTAAAATTGACGAGGGATATATTTCCGAGAACATTTATTTATTTCTCAGTGACCCTAAAACGAGTCATCCACGACCTTCATTTGATGTGATTGATTAATTAATAAAAATCATTTTGCTGAACACAGATTTTTAATTTCAGGTAAATAAATTAACCCATTAAATAGCTTGCTATAAGAGAAGGAAGCTTTATATAATAATTTTATTTGTATCAAAATAATAAAAGTAATAATTACGAAAAAATGTTTATAGACAATTAATAAACGATTAAATTGGGTATAAACATATTTGCAAAAGTTAAGTTTATTTTGTGTGTTAAGTAAATATAAATAAATGATATCTCGTCAACGCGTACTTCAGGCACGGCCGGTGTCCCGAAGGTCGCAGGTTCTAATGCTGTCCCAATTAATATTTTTATTTTTACTTAATATATATTAAAGCCTCATATGATTATTTTTATAAGGAAAGGTTACAAAAACAAGATTAAAAAATGTTTACATAAAAAAAACAACGGATATCCTTGGATCAACGCGTTATTTATTTCCGATTCCAAGAAATCTTACATATTTAAGGTAAAATCTATAAGCACATATCAGCGAAGGTCTCCGGCGACCTTCACCCGCCGCGGCTAAATATCCGACACACCGATGTAATATAAATGAGCCGTGAAAGAAACATTTGCGTAACGGTATATTCAAAGTAACACCCGTCGCCGTCCCGTCGCCGTCCCGCCTCCGTCCCGTCGCCGTCCCGCCGCCTGATCAAACACGAGACCCTCGTTATATTTACCACCTCACCTTTATTAATTTAAGAGTGACAGATATCGAACACCGCTGTCAAGAACTAAATTGACGGCGAAGTAACGGTGAGACCCACATCTCGATTTATTATTATTGCAAATATTTAAGATATCGAGACGCTACAAGCCTTTGTGTCCCTTGTCGTTTTACGGCTATTATTGTTAACATTACAGTAATAATGTTATATCACAATGTTATGTTCAAATTGCACGTGTCAGTGATGTTCTGTACGGGCTGCAGTTATTTCTATGATGTGTTGTCTTATCACTCACATAAGTAGTCATTCGTAATTATGAATGTTATGACAAATATTAAAAAATAGAAATACCTTTAAATTTGTGTCACCGCGTTAGATAAAAATACGTAACAAATTCATAAGTAGTAGTTAAGTAGTAGTCGCTTCATTTGAATGTCGCGTTCAATGAGTTATATGTACTCGTATATATAGTGATAGAGCTGTATTGGTTTGTTTGTTCAGGCATTACAAAAACGGAAAATTTTATTTGTTTATAGGTCGCTACGCAGTCAGCAGGGGACACTTATTAAATGGTAAAAATCTCTATTTCTATGGAAACTGTGACAAAACAATAGAAAACTCTCTTAATATTATCTTAAGATAAAGTCACAGCTAATTATTATATTAAAATAAATGAAGAAGATTAATGTTATGATAATGTCACCTGTGTGAGAATAGGAAGCTGATCTTTATATTAGTGTTTATAGAGGTGAGGTGAGGTGAGGTGAGGTGAGGTGAGATGAGTAAACTTTGTCTTGTTGAGTTCAAGAGTACATTTTAGGAGGTACTTAGAACCGTTATAATATAAATGGGTACGTTTTATACCTGGAGTTGGTACTTATATATGTGTAGTATGTAGAAGGGTGCATCGTAGGATGTATAAAAGTGACTGCTAAGTGCTAGATCGACGTGGTATACTATTTGGAGAGGGTCGTACAATGTAAAATCGGTACGGTACTAAGAAGCGTATATACGAAATGAAAATGTTAAGGTCAATGTCGCCGCTCGGAGATCGTTGTAGAATTAAAGTTATTTTTCTACACGCATTCTACCCAGCTTAAGATCTCGACCGGTTTGGAGGATTTTATTCAATGCAATGTTTTAAAAAAAATGGAAAATTTTCTCCGGTGAGCAGTCAATATTTTTGAAAATCGAAATTTGTAATCAAAGGACTTTCAAAACAATGACTTACATTTTTTCATTTAAATACATGACGACACTGAAACTCTTTTGTTTGAATGTAGTCGAAGGCGAGGGAATATGCGACTGAAGGAGTCACTAGTCCATTGATAAACTGACCGACTCCGTTACGAGGCATATTTTTAAAATACAAAGGCATTTATAAAAAATACACCAAATACAATTCGTCTTCGCGGAGTGTTCGTTGTAGTGTAGGAGTAGTTCAATCCAATGTCACTTACTTTAAGATTTTTATTTATCAATCAATGAAAGTATAACTAAAATATTTTTGGCTTCTCACTACAAAGAGAAATAAAATTATAAAAAAAAAAAACAATTTAAATTTTCCTTACAATATCGTTTTTGCGTTTGCGTTATTTTTTGCGTAACATTCGTAAATTTGTGGTAAGATAATATCACGCAGAATTGTTATTATTTCACGACAATTTTCTACTTTACGTTTTCAAAGATAAAAAACAATTATTATATAATAATTAATAATAAATAGACGACGTCCGCTCGCTCGTGTGGTTAATTATTTTTTGATACGATAACTTTCAAATCAAATACGTTCCATCCGTCCGTTGACCGTTGACCGTTGTCGTCCATCCCCGGGACGTGGAAGGACGCTTTCACATTTATAATAGTTAAAATGATAGTTAATTTGCGTAATCGTAAACCAAAGGTCGCATATACTTGTAAAATATACTATATAGTAATTATTCTGAGGCGAAGCGACAACGTATTCATTACGATTCACTCAATTTCCAAAAGTTATCTAATATTATAATTTGTTTATCAACGCCATCTCAAAGTGCCAGTACGCGAAAATGAAGATACGCACGTTCAGAGTGAGGCCCGGCCACACCGCGTCCGACCTAATTCCAACAAACGAGGCTCCGCGCCGCATCCCTTTTTGATAATCTAAAGACGCAAGAGATATTTTTTGTCGGATTAGAATCGCATGCAATGCGTAAGCACCATTAGCGAAGCTGGAGCGGCAGAAGTTTTCATCAGAAGTGTCCATCTTTAAATTAATTAGTCTCTTTATCAAATAACAATTACAATAAATATGAATACCTTATTTCTACAGCACTCACCGCCTATAGCAATTCAACATCTAATTTATTAAATCACAGACATTTGTCCTCGCGACGTGATTCAATAACAAAAAAAAACCTTCTGTCGGTTGAAGATTTCTATTAAATCGTCTAAAGTAAATTGTGAGCAACACTTCTTGTGAGAACGACCAAAACATAGAATGTCTAATAAAAACACTTGTGATACCAAACTCAGGAAGGCCCAATATCTAAGACTGTAGTCAGATGGGAACCAGGATATATTTTAATCAACAGTCATTTAATATCTACTAATTAATCATTTCATTGTTATAGGCTTAATAATTGTGAGAAATATGCTTATAATTATAATAATATTACAACTCTAAGATTCTAAACTTTTTATAATCGATTCTAAGGTTTTGTTTTTTTTACATCGGATATTATCGTACATCAACTCGTAACCAATTTTTTGTTTTTATTACGTAATGTTGCAGATAATGTTGTTATCTGAAGAGAGATTTTGTTGTCTTCAATTTGGCGTTTATAGATTTGAGATATGAAAATATTTATTGATTATTATTATTATTATTCCGATTAATTTTATGTTGGAGGTGCATTTCCACAAAAATTAATTAGAATAATACTAGTCTGTGATTGTTAATATTTTTTTCAGTGTGTGGTTATCGACGCGTGTTAAACAACGAGGCGATGTAAAGTGTCTTGAGATCTGCTTCTGAAGTATACCTTGAGCTTGAAGACGTTCAGTAGACGTATCAAGCAAACCGGGGCGCAGTTATCGAGTTCAGTATTCAGTAAGATGTATGGGTATACAGGCGAGACGGACGGACACGCGTGGCTGCTACGAGTATGTATTACATACTAGTTGTTGCCGGCGACTTCGCCCCACTCATATTATGAGACGTTTGCCTTCTCATAAAACGTATACAAGTCCATATACTTTAGTTAAATTGTAATTATAGCGCAAACAATTGTTTTGGGTTTTTCCATAAAAATAAATAAATTTTCCGAGGTAACAATCAGATAAATATATAATTACATCGTAATCCACCACACAACATTTTCGTAAAATCCGTCTCGTATATTTAGCGTAATGCTAACACGAGAACGGACAGAGAGACGAAAAAATAAAACCTTCGCCAAGTTCAGGGTCATGTGGAATACGTATATAATATATATATATATATATTAGGGCGTTTCAAAAAAAAAAAAATTTTTTTTTTCTCGGAACCAGGCTCAAAAGTTTCGTTTAGATGCCAAAATAGGCCTGTGAAAATATGAGCCCTTAATATTAATATTAAGGTAGTCCGCATCGCACTTTTCGATTTCCCATAAGAATAACACAGGAAAAAATTTTTTTTTCTTTTGATTTTTATAACTAATGAACGATATATTGTATTGCAATACCCATTCATTATTTTTGTAGAGAATTTAACGCTCTACAAAAAAGGTTTGAAGTCAATTTTTGATAAATCAACTCAGTCAAAAGTTATTCAAGATCAAAGTTTAAGTTACTCTCAATTCAGCTGTTTTTTAGTAGATTTCATAGAAATCTAACTATTGCATTGGTCCTCATGACGGAACTTTTGAAAAAAATTGTCATTTCCTTACTCAGCTCGGCGAGCTGATTAAGAAAATATATATGGTTCAAAAGTTTATATATGTATGTATATATATATATATATATATATATATATATTAGGGCGTTTCAAAAAAAAAAAAAAAAATTTTTTTTTTCTCGGAACCAGGCTCAAAAGTTTCGTTTAGATGCCAAAATAGGCCTGTGAAAATATGAGCCCTTAATATTAATATTAAGGTAGTCCGCATCGCACTTTTCGATTTCCCATAAGAATAACACAGGAAAAAATTTTTTTTTTCTTTTGATTTTTATAACTAATGAACGATATATTGTATTGCAATACCCATTCATTATTTTTGTAGAGAATTTAACGCTCTACAAGAAAGGTTTGAAGTCAATTTTTGATAAATCAACTCAGTCAAAAGTTATTCAAGATCAAAGTTTAAGTTACTCTCAATTCAGCTGTTTTTTAGTAGATTTCATAGAAATCTAACTATTGCATTGGTCCTCATGACGGAACTTTTGAAAAAAATTGTCATTTCCTTACTCAGCTCGGCGAGCTGATTAAGAAAATATATATGGTTCAAAAGTTTATATATGTATGTATCGCATTTTTCAAAAATTCAAAAAGTTATCGCAATCAAAAGTTATTTAAGAAAGAAGGTGGGAAAAGGTGCATTTTTGCGATTTTGAAAAATTCAAAATGTTCTAATTTCGAAACTATTCGACCGATTGAGCTCATATTCGAACTTAACTTTAGTATTCAGGCACAAATAAAGTACTTTGAGTTTAAAAACGATCGGTTGAAAATTGCGAACGCTATCGTCGGTGCAAGCCGCGTTATATCGTATATCTATATATATATATATATATATATATACATACATATATAAACTTTTGAACCATATATATTTTCTTAATCAGCTCGCCGAGCTGAGTAAGGAAATGACAATTTTTTTCAAAAGTTCCGTCATGAGGACCAATGCAATAGTTAGATTTCTACGAAATCTACTAAAAAACAGCTGAATTGAGAGTAACTTAAACTTTGATCTTGAATAACTTTTGACTGAGTTGATTTATCAAAAATTGACTTCAAACCTTTCTTGTAGAGCGTTAAATTCTCTACAAAAATAATGAATGGGTATTGCAATACAATATATCGTTCATTAGTTATAAAAATCAAAAGAAAAAAAAATTTTTTTCCTGTGTTATTCTTATGGGAAATCGAAAAGTGCGATGCGGACTACCTTAATATTAATATTAAGGGCTCATATTTTCACAGGCCTATTTTGGCATCTAAACGAAACTTTTGAGCCTGGTTCCGAGAAAAAAAAAATTTTTTTTTTTTTTTTGAAACGCCCTAATATATATATATAAATATATTGATCAAACTATTACGTATTGATTTCGCTGAGCTCCTATTTTATTATATAGATAAAAAGAGTTAAAACTTATATATAAATAAGACCCTCACTGTGACATGAATGTATATATATATATAGTAGAAATAATTTCCATCTGTTTGTTGACGACGCTGTGAATACTAATTTGATGCAAATTAATGAATTACCTTATGTACTTAAAATAACACAATATAAAGATCATTGTTATGTAATCTGTATATGAGAGTACTAAATGTGTGATACATTTAGACACCTAAGCATTTTTTTGTCCGATTGTTGTAACGCATTCTCGCAGTTACCACTTGATGAAGTTTGAGTTGAGTTTTAAGTAAAGATGTCTCGTTATCACCGTGGAACACCAAGAGTTATTTAGTTTATATAAATACGGAAAATGTGAATGAATTTTATATGATTTTAATGTAATTAGTGATTGATTGTGTAAATCGACTATTAAGGTTCAAATGAGCCGATAAGATAACGACAACGACTCTTTATAAATATAACAATTTAATGGAAAAATATTTATTGACCAAATTTAAAAATATTACAATTATTAATAAAAATAAATAAATGTATTCAATAGCACAGTGCGTCTCACAATGGCGGTCTGCGTTGATCTCATTACGTGTGGAAATAAGTAACAGAATGAGCGGCGACCGAACATTTGAACTGTTCCTAGTCGACATCAACCTTCCAAGACATGACTGACATGACAGCTCACACATTAAAAGTTAATCTATATTAATTAATTCTGCATTTTTATTAGTCGCAATAAAGGTATACTTCCGCGTCGATGCGTACTCTGCGTACTACGCTACGTGTACACAAACCCGATAATTAACAATAGTTTACATATTAATAACATCGCATTCTTCAAATTAATCTATTAGACAAAATGTCTTAATTTAATTAGTTTCCGAGAACTTCCCAATTCAGGTCAATTACTTAAGCGTGTATTTATTTTAAAAGTTATTTAACAACACCCCCCTACCTAGGTGCAAAAGAAAGTGCACTAGAAAGGTGTCGGTGCATTGTCAAAACGTACCTTTGAACATTGTTACAAGATATTTTATAAATAAAATCGTGATTACAGTTGGTAATTAAAAATGTCGGTTACCTTAATTAAATAATTTCCTACCGTACTCAAGGATACAATTAATTTTATTATTTTCTAACAAAGTCACTTAAAACATATTAAATTATAATAACTATTTAATAATAATATTGAAATAATTACCGAACAGTTTGACGTGTAACTTCATTTTAGGCACACAACACAAGGAAACACAAAACACTCCTCTGGATATGTGTGAATTCGCAAAACACAGTCCGCTGCGAGGTGCGCGCGCGGTTGTCTTTCCGTGACTGCCTCACGGACGACCGAAGACCAACATCCACTGAAAGCCTTAGCTCTCGACCTCACGTGCCTCTGCCGCACTGTTAGTGTGAATTGCAACAAAAAACCTCGGACAACTATAAAAGTAAATTATATTTAATCAGGTGTCTTTCAATTCTAGTTCAAAATTATATTTACATATCGTATTGATTCAAATGAAATGATTCATTTGGGATCAATCTTTGTCTCGACGGTCACGAGGTCCACACTTTCTAAAATATTTATCTTTGTAGAATTCTTGTAAAACTATTATCGACGCCAGGCATACGCGATGTACTCGTGTACTACATTGTGTAGCTGCTATTAGTCCTTTGAAGTCACACAATGGGTCTTTAGAGACCTAAATACTAAGTTGCGTTAAGTCCCGCTCTAAGCATTTATTAACCGTAGAACTCGATTGGTTTCCGTTATATGAGAGTTTGTAAATTGGAATTGTTTTAGAGAATTAACGATTTTCCTTTGTAAGTAGGTTTTAGAGGATTATTATAATGATTGCCTCGTTTGAAACATTGTACTGGACTTTGATGTGATGTAGTGAGCGGGCGAGTGTTCAATCAACCTTAACACGCCAAGCCTCATTTCGCTGTCTAGATAAATAGTTTAGACAGTAAAAGTCCGTCTGTCCGTCCGTGTAGATCGTTTTCTTAGAAGGCGTAATTCTTCTAAATATGTCAGAGAATGGACCGATATAAGACAAAGTTAAGATAGTTCAAAATCAATGAGTCTTTATTCCTGTGATGTCATCGTAGGAACCTAATTTTCTGTTTAATTTAAAAGTGTGTAGAACTCATTTTATAAAATCTATCTTTTAGAATATTATATATTATACAAGTGGTTATTTTAATTCACCCTATTCCAATCGGAGAGTGCCTCGTCACACTAATCAAAACTGTTACAATTTAATATATTATAAATATTATATATATCAAGTTGTATAATCGTTATTTTTCGAACCCACTGTAATTTAATCATAAATCATACTTTATAAATAAAATAATACGTATTAATTTCACATTTAAAGCTATTTCCTTCTACATATGTAAATAGTATTCGAGTACAAAAAAGCATTGCTGTCTTCATAAAGGTGGAACAACAACAACACTCACAAACATGGCGCGACGTACAGCTCATTATACTTAACTGAAATAGGTTCGCCGATTATAAATAGAATTCAATTGTAGATTATAAATAGCTAATGGGTAAAGCTAGCTCCTTTGTGCCGTGCTATTTTTTTATATAATTCTTATTACGTTGGAGTCGTTGCCGGCGTCGCGCTACGCACATCCGATGGCCGGTCATGTAGTGTCGTGTAGTGCCCGTGCGCTATATTGTTTGTTTATTTTATTTAACATTAAATCCTTTTCGGCACCTACATACAAAACAGCCGTACGTGGAGAAATTGTCAAATATCAAATAACAGCTGCTTCGTACGTGACTGTGGAGTTCGTATAGTTATAATGTTTGCCATATTTTGCAATAACTTAAAATTCTATGCATAAATTACATTTTCTTTTTAGGCTTATGTAAACTTTATTTGCAAATAAAAACATGTCTCGGATACAAATTTCTCTTAAATCAAATCTGCCCAGGCTTAGATTTGACAAACAAAAAGGACAAATTAATGATATTACATTATTTACTAGCTGTGCCCACGACTTTGCTTGCGAGAAACAAGTTTTTTTTTAAAATTTAGCCGAAGTTACTCTTTATAACGTAAACAAACAGAAAAACATACAGAGAAAAAAATGTTTTTTTAATGCAATTTTTTGTTTTTTGTTTTTTTAATATATACTCTCATATGCACTTAGCGAAAAGCTGTTAATCGGAATTACAACAGACACTTTAATTTCATTTATATGTATGTATAGATAAAAAGTAATCTCCACTAAACTTCAGACGTATCAATTAATTAATTAATCGGTTAGAATCGAATGTAACGCAACATTAACAATGTCATAATATTAACGGCACAGTTTGTGAAGACGGACGGACCTCCGAAACACGAATCGGATTAAATAGTTAATCGATGATAAGTGATTGAAGGTATTCAGATCTCGAGTGGGGCGAGGCGAGGCGCTCCCGGTCGGAGGAACTAGTTTGCTCCGGGGCAGTTTTTACGTGATTAATAAATATTATATAGAAAATTCGTTAAACTTAAAAGTATGAAAAAATAGCTAAAAATTATAGCGTGTAGCTTCAAAGGAGGACAATAGCACCCACGCCCAACGCGAAGCGATCGTTCCGAGATTCAGATCAAAATTATATACATACCTACTATTTTGTTGTCTTGCCGTCGATCTTATAATATGGAGTGATAAATTAAACCAAAAGTTGTTTTTCTAAGTATATTTTTATTGTCTGTTAGGGACTAGTGAACCCAGTCCGGTGCAGGGTGCACCAATTAAGCATTGCATCTGGCGGAAAAATGTATTTAATGAGACGGCAGTGGAACGTAACTTAATTAACTTAAAAGTATAATCAATGTTTTGAAATACTTCATATAAATAACAGAATATCAAAGAAATTTATGCTTTTTAAAATTTCATTTACTTGACCGGTAACTATTTTAAGAAACGAATTACGAGTGCTTTACCTATCTGTGTTATAACAAAATCGAAACCTTCGTGAACAGAACCAAGTTAAATATGAGAAGTGTATATATAGCGTTACATTGGGAATATTAAAAGTGGAATATAATTAATTGACGGTAATGTCCGGGGCCTCATTTGGAAGGAGGCATTTCTGTATTCATTATTTACCAAATAAAAGAAATGTTTTTATTTATTAAGTATAAATATAAATATTTCAACAAGGAATGTACAACAAATAATTTTTAAAATGTTGAGCTCGTAGAGTCGTGAGGGTCGAATCAATAACTGAGCGAATGGACCCTCGCGATATATTGATAACAATGGCGAAGAAAAACGTAAAAGTTACTGACCATCAAATTTTGGAGCCCGCCCTCCCCTAAACCCGGCCCCGGCGCCGTCTCACACATACATACTTACAAAAAGAAATAGGTAATAAATAGTAACATTTCAGTAGATGAGCTATCAGATGTCATACGATGATTGAGATAATATTGAATAGTACCCAAGCACTTCGCAACGTGCTGTAGTTGTTACGTAACCGCCTTACCACCCCGCGACGCGACGCGACGCGACACTACACTACACTACACTCGTGACTAGAACTTATCTTTAACAACTTAAAATAAAACACACAAAAAATATTTTATTACAAAAAATATATATACAATATTTATTTTTTTATATCTGAGAAAACGAAACATCATTGTCTACATGACTATAATCATCTTCCTGGCGAGGCGCGTCCCCGCAAGCCGCGCGTATTCCACTACCTCCTGGTCTCCGCCGTACCTCTTCCCGGCCCTCCTCCTGTACTGCCGGTACAGCATCACTTCTCCGCCACAAAACACTCTTATATCATCGATGACGCCGTCGGGGGGATAGTTCTCATCCACACCGTCTACGTCTGGATCGAATCTGGAATACTTCACAGTTTCCAACTTGGATATGCAGTCTTTTATGGGAAACCATTTGTAGGTCTCGGGGCACAAGAGGTCCGAGGGCGAGTAGTTGCCCTTGTACCTCATCTTAACGCAGGAGTGTATGTAGAAGCCCATGTAATAGTACTTCAGCTCCGGACTCACCCGCTGCAGATGTCTTACAAATGCTATTTCCCTTAAACAAACAACGATCCATAATTAGTAATAGTGGCCAATAATATAATTATGCTACTTTTTAACAAAACATTCAATTGAAATAAAATTTCTGTCAAAACTGTGCAAACATTTTTTTATTTGAGTTTGTATATCCCTAGCCGGCAAGGCCGGCCGGCAATTCATTCCATTTGAATTAGTTATATTATATAAATACTTGTGTATTATAATTACAATAGATGTATCAGGCCTGTGATTGCAGACGATAAGCAATAGTCGGTGTTGCTTGGAATTTGACTAAGAACCAGTAATACCTTAAAGCTCCATAGGTACCCAATGCCAAATTTAAATACTGTGGGTCATAGAAGAAGTACACCGAAGAAACACATCTAGGCAAGATGTCTACGACTCCAACGGCTATGATCCTACCGTCCAGCCAGTACTGCTGGTGGAAGGAACCGTAGCCGCAGGGTGGACCCTCTTCGGAGTATTCTTCCTGAAAATAAAAAAATATAAAAATTTTTACTACTACTCTTCCAATTAATAAAAACATAAGCTTCAATAGCTATTATGATGCTTCTATTATCTTAATATATAAAACACAAAGACACTCACTGACTCATTCATCGCTCTACAGCCCAAACCGTAATACCTAGAAAGCTGAAATTTGGACACAAGACTGACATATTGAATGGGTGCAATAAGAAAGGATTTTGCAAAGGTCCAAACCGCTCCAAAGTTATAGCTATAAAACTGCAAAAAATATAGTGCGCCTGTTTGATACCTAATAGGTGGTGTGGAAATTCAAACAAAATGTTGGATCACTTTCGCCGTCCGTCGCGAAGCACGGGTAACCTGCTAGTTAATTGTCAAGTAATGAAAAATATAATATCAAAAGTTTTACCACTAATGGGCTTTGAACCAAAAAGTCGTGGAATCTGGACTTGGTACACTTATCAGGTCTATCTCCGTGTATGATTGTTTGGTATTTAACATAGACCTCGTGAGTCTGCTTGGATGACGCCAACCACTCGGGACTGGGCGGCTCAGTTCTCACTAATTTTATCTGTAACATTTTTATTGTCATACTGTATGTATGTTTATAAGTTGAAATATAATATTAACGTATGATTTTTACCAATAATAAGATACATCATTTCATACAAACAATATATAAAAAAAATAAATAATAATTAACTCTTCCTCACCTCAAGTGTCCTCTTCACATTATCCGGCAGTTCGTTAATAATGTCTTCAATGTTTTTTTCTTTATTTCTTCTACTATTGTCTAAAGAGGTAATATCAATACCCTTTCTTTGTAATTTTTCTAACATCCTCTCTCGTCTCATATGCTTGGCTTTTTTACAGGGGGCCTTTGTTGCGTCCGGCCCTGTAGCTGTTGCAGAAAAGCTATTTAAAACATGTAATTCACCAGAAATAATTATAATATTTAAACCTTTGTACTCACCTTTGTTACTTTTACATTGTGTTGTTTTATCAACCTTGACTAATGAATTAGTTGATGAATTTCCTGCTAACAAAAATGTATAGTTTTAATTTATATATTTGTTGCTTGACATTGAAAATACAAGTGCTTCCACAAATAATATAGCTATGATAACAAATCTCATGTAATTAGATTACCTTTCATATAATTTACATTCCATTAGAGAGATACAGGCAATATAATATCCTATGACACAAACAACATCCTAAGTTTAGTTTAAAGAGACATGTATTAACTTCTCCCATCACAGTAATTACCAGATTGTTTATGATTTCTTAAATTATCCTCCTCTTCTGTGAATGGAATTTCCACATTTGCAAGGTTTAAGTTTTGGGATGGTTTTTCAAGTTTTAAAACCTGTACTTGACCTTCCTGATCCACTGCCATGTCTCCACAGCTGGACGATCTATTTTTCTCGTTTAACAAATCTTCTCCCATTAAAAACTTATTTAACCTTTTTAAAACTTTCTTCTGGGATTTGGAGGGTTTAAATTCCATTGCTTTACATCTGAAGACAAGTCAGTTTATGTTACACATGTCTACATTAATTCGTATCTAAACCAAATCAAAATTACAAACCGAATGGTATACATCGGACAACATATGATATCCAGAGTGGGTTTGTAGCATTGTTTACCGCATCTCCTCCAGCCCCGGTCTATTAAATCTTGGTAATCGCTGACGGTCATCTTATGCGCCCACATAGCTATATTAATGTATAAAATTTTATAACATTTTAAATAATTTCTTATAAGAAACTTATTGGTAAACTCACCGTGGCTATAATTTGAATCTGGACGCTTACAATAACCACAATTGTACCCTACATGTCCCGAATAATATGTTATAAAACTTTGATGCGTCATTTTTGTTACAATTTGCAATAAACGATATTATAATACAACATAGAAATACCCGTTTATATTTTTCGACACCGTAGAGTATACTAGCTACCGTACGAGTATAATACTAGATAGATAATCAATATAATATGACAGATGACCGTGACAAAACAAATTGACAAATGACAACATTCAACCACTACCTATCATCTTTTTTCAAGCCTCGGATTCAGAGAATATATGTTTCTACCTCTAGACTGCAATTTGACACAATATTAATATTTCAATATACAATCTCACCAGCACCTGAATGTCAAGCTTTTAGGAGGAAAGTTAGAGTTTGGTTCAATAAAAAAAAACAAACTTTTAAGTTGATGTTAAGAAAATACTAAAAAAGCTTAGTAGCCCCTGTCTATTATCGAATTTGATTATAATGTTAAAAAAGTGAGAGTCAGTTGAAATAAAACATTTGACGGAGAACAGACATACTTGGGTTGTATAATATAATTGTAGAAGATCTCTCACTAATTCATTTTGGTAAAATTTGCTGAGTAGCTAAAATGCTTCTAAATATGTTAGGAGCTTCTTATTAACTCAGTGTACGTTCGTGAAAACTTTTAAAAATACTTAAGTTAGGTTTAGTTTTATGTGTAATAATAACAATGAAATAATGGCAAAAAATTATAGAGTTGTAAAAAATAGAATGATAGATGGCTTATTATGTAAGTCCAGAAGGACGATGAGGGAAGGCAAAGACCGAAGAAATAAAAAACGTTCACAATTTAATGTTTGTATTAAAAGGGAATAAAACCAAGACAATTGAATCGGGACAACAAAGCATTTTTAGTAATAAATCACTAAACGAATTAATGACAAAAAATCCAGTATTATTTGATAAGATGTTAAATCACATCATAATTTTAAAATATATCTTTGATGGATTTTCGATAAGGAATATTGATCAATCGCTAGACTGAGGGAGGTTCGGAGGCCTGCTGCCAATTGTCGCGGAAGACCCATCAGCGGTGGAGTTTCCCTCCACGATATACGTCTCAAGTACCACGACGGTGCCGGGGAGCATGACAGCGTCAGATCGAGCCAATTGCACTCGGGTTCCTTGATTCTAAAATAATAACAGTACTGTACTTAAATGTATGTTCAATTAATTTTTATTACTTTTAGTCTCAGAATTAATCTCTTCACCATAACTCTTGCTTACTGTTATTTTATAATAAAAATAATGCGACAACGACGGCGACTTCTAAAAAACGAAATCGGAACCGTAAAATGAAACAATTGTTGCGACCAAATGAAAGTAATTCTATTGGACTGTGCAGAGATATTGCTTAGAAACATGAACTTAAATTATTCATTCAAATAATAAATATAACAAAAAGTCACCTCTCCACTTCCTTTTCCTTCTCCTTATCTTTTTCTTTACTTTTTTTAGATTTACGAGTCGGTGTTGTTGCTCTATATCTGTAATATTTCGGCATTTTCAGATAAAATTTAGTAAAAAAAATATTATTTTTCTTTCCAAAATGTCATTTCAATTAAGACGCCAGTCGGACCAAAAGTATCGGGACAAGAGAATCTACTTTTAAAAACGTTTTGGGGTATTTTATTTATGTAAGTTGCCAGAACTTTGGGTGTCGTTAAAAACCTCATAATATAGGACCTATTTTGTTCTATAACCATATTTTAAGTAATTATTTACGAGAAACAGAAAAACGTAATCCAGTCCTTGAAACTCGTTCACTTGTAAAGTACGAATACTAATTTTTTGCAAGGTATACTTAGTGGTTCTCCGTGAAAATAAGTAATTTTATGGAGTCAAGGCCATTTCCATCATTTATTAAAAATATTGATTATATTTTTTGATCATGTTGCAAATGTTTTTAATCTCTATGACCTTTGATGAAAACTAATTTAATTAATTAGAAATCTTATTTTTATTAATGTTATCTTTACCTCTGCCGTGCTATTTATTTTATTTAAAATATTAAACGTCTATCTTGACTTATAATTAATCATTTGTACACAAAGCTCTCAAAGATGCTGGTGACGGCGCGGCAGTTCTGGTTTTTCTTATTATTTATAGCAATAATAAATATTGTGATACACGTGTTCTATTCGATTTACAAAACAACTAATGATAAGGCAAGGAAGAAGCAAAGTCGGGGGTTAGTAAAAATACAGTTCATTACTCCTCGGTAGTTACTCACCTGAAGTAATGTCTCATGGAGTTCAGAAGCAGATTAATTATTGGTTTTCTGATTTACTATAATTCCAGCACATATAAATACGGACGACCCGTAGTCGTTAACGTTCCACAAAACTGGAAAACTCTATACGATCTAATAATCTGTAACGAAAGCGACACCCAAGACGTAAATGTAGATTTGAAAAATGAAGCCAATGAGAATATTTATACTAACATATCGGATTTTAGGTTTCAATATTATTTAAATTCTGGAATAGAGAAAGGTGCAGAAAGACCGTGTCCATTACTAGCTCCCGATCTTGGTATGTAACAAAATTACTATATTTCAATTTCCAATAGAATCTTTTCTTAAAAGAATATTAAAACCATTTTAGGGCCCGTAGCGGACGACAAGGCTATTCGGAGTCTATTCGGTATAGACGATATGTACTTGCGTATACAGCCCGGCGGAATCCACGTACCCATTGAATGCTTGGCGCGGCAGCAAGTGGCGGTAGTCGTACCAATCCATGAAACTCGTCCGTCAGTTGATATATTTTCATTTTCTTTTGTTGACAAACGTGGCTTAACATCGTCGTCGTCGTTCATACGAAACAAACACAAACAAACAACACAATATTTCGATTATAATTACAATATAATACAATACATTGCGGTGTTACCTTAATATCATAGTCAATATTAGAAATATTTTCCATCGTCCAAAATAATAGAATTTTTGACGAACAAATACAACGATTGCTTTCTGTACGAACCATAAGATTAGAATTTTTGGATTGATATTTATTAGAAGTGATCAAAGATTAATGTTTGAGGGGACAGTGGGAGGGAAGATAATATGAAGTCTCCAGCAGTCGCTAACCGTCTCAAATATAATACACATTCATATTCACATTAATCATAAATAAACAGTGACTACTGCTACTAGATGGTCTTCTTTTATTACAAACATTTCCAACACTAATAAATTAGTTCTTAGAACATCGTAGAACAGAAAAAAAAGTAGAAATATGTTGAGTAAAAACTATATCGCTATTTCATAATTAAAAAGAAGTCATCCTTCTATCTATTGCAACATTGTGACCCTGCTCAGAGCTCTCGCAGTACAGTGTCTACAAAATGTATTTATATAATATTATTGACCTATTTTCATTTTATTTGAAAGGGTTCCTCAATTTCTTTTTAAACCTTTACTACACCGACTGCCCCATTTAAGATTAAAATATGCATATTACTGTAAGATCTACTAATTTAATTTCAGAACCATCAGGCAATACATAGGAAGTTTTCTTTATTATATTCATCCCTTTCTAATGAAACAACAACTGGAGTACCAGATTTTTGTGATACTTAAACGTGAGTATCGATTATTTATTTTTGTTATGTAATATTTTTCGTACTTACTTTCGTACATCAGCAAATACAACGGTTCCCTATAAACGGGGTGAGCTCTTCAACATCGGCTTTAAAGAGGCACAAGCCTATCGTCCGGAGGGTTGGAACTGTATCATTTTCCATGACGCTCACCTAGTACCTCTGGATACGCGCAACTTGTACCGATGCAGCCGCCGTCCAAGAAGGCTTATAGCTGACTTTCAGAAACCTTATAAGTATGTTACATACTTATTATATATTAAGAATTAAAATTTATATATTCGAACGGCCTACCTGTGTCGTAAGTAAAATCATCATGGCTTCAGTATTACACAACACTGATAAAAATTATATCATAATGAAGTCACTGACATAGTATAAAAACTACTGAAAGGTAATTCTAATGTATCTTTAAAACAATAATAATGACCGAGATCATAATGCGATCTTACTAAATTAACTAAGAATGATAATATTAAGAGATGTTAAAAATATATATATATATGAAACACAGATTTGGAGGAGCCGTTGCCATTAATCCTAGACACTTTGTTAAGGTTAATGGATTTTCTAACCAGATTTGGTCTAATGATGGGGACTATGTAGACATGTACAAAAGGTTTGCACTTAAAAAAAAGTTTTTTTTTCGTTATTTTATTATAAAATAAAAAGGCTAAGAATATATATAACATTTAAGATTAATAGCAGCAAATTTAACTATAGAAGGCAATGTAGCTCCAATTGGAAACTATTCCTATTTCGAGGTTCTACGCCAAGAAAATAATGAGTGAGTTCGATAGAAATAAATTCCAATGTAAAATAATATTTACATATATTTATTTTATTTTTCTTATTTTTTTAATAAATAATTTAGAATTACGAATATTTTTATGAATATTTTGTAAACTTTTTATTTTCAGGCCTGAAAAACCTCAAACGAGTCCACCTTATTATTTAAAAGATGGTCTCTCGACAGTTTCATATAATGTTAAAAACTGTATGAGATTAAAACAGTTCTATACTTTAATAGAAGTCGAAGTTGAACCTTCAAAAGATATTACATCTACCTCAAGCGTTTCGCCAAAGATATTGAATTTAACGAAGTGATTAAATAACGAAGGATTGATTTTACATATATTCTTATATTTCACAACTTAAAGAAAGTTTTGAAACTTTATACAATGTTTTTTTTTGATGGGCAAGAATGCATGCCCCATCTATAATGGCACTCTTACGTCAAGGCAGATATTATTTTGACAGATACTTTCAAAATAGAGAAACATCAAACCTAATGTCATTTTTATGATAATGATTTTCTAAATTTTTATTTTGTTGTATCGTGTTTAGTCATTAGAGCATTAGTATTTACTATAATTTGTATCGTTTTTTTTGCAAAAGTGAAGAAAAAACTATTAACATTTGTATAAAATGTCAACAGTTTTTAAGCGTTCTTAAAAAAATGGCATTTTTAGAGGTAAGCTATTATTATTCCAATGAAAAAATAAATATTTGTTCTTAAATCATGTTTATAAGTAATATAAAAGGGTATATTTATCTTGTGTATTAGTGTATAGTTATATTTTACAAATGCATTAACTTAAATTATTTTTAAGGGTTCAGTGGTTAACTTTTTAAATAAAATATTCAATATAATGTAATGTTTATAGTGGCGCCGCTTTACATTCTTCGATGTTCACAACAACATTGACAATGGGAAGATTGCTGAATGTCTACAGGTATCTCAAACAGAATTTTCTTATATTTTAACAAACATGATTTTTGGCTTTGTTTAAAATATACAGAAGTGTAACTTTACCTTGCATGGATTAAATTAACATTTTATTTGGTTAAAATTCATGTGACTTATTGAAACATTGATTTATTTGTTTAAGAAATATTTGCACATGTAATAAGTTTCTATTGATTCATAACTTATCTGTGACACCAGAACCAATGAAAATAATAAATTATAAAAAAAAATCATCTTTATTACAACTATCTAATTAAGCATTACATACCTTAGCAAGCAAACTACAAACCATTCCTTTATTAGATAATATATTTGAGTATTTGTATAGGATATCAAATTTATTTGGAACACACTGGAAAAAAAATGAAATGTGCAATATTTCAGGACACAAATGTATCGGTAGCTACGAGTGGACACAATCATGTCATAATCTGTGATGTAACGGGATGGGCTCACTTGATAACGCGATCATGGGAGATCACATCCTTTAAGGCGTACGACATGACCATTTTATTAGCCCAACAGTTGCCCCACGATCCATACTTGGTCACTATTGGGGTCAGTAACATTAATTATAACAATTTTTCAATAATAGATGTATACGACTATCAACTGTTTGTCCTTATCTCTGCTTGACGGTACAACCGCCTTATCTGAATAATCTAAAACAGAAATTAATTAACATAAATACTAATAGTTGTTGAATGTTACCAGGAAGATGAAGCGGGTGTTACACCTTTAATAAAAGTATGGGACTGGTGCCGAGTGGATCGTCACGGCAACCCACAGTGTGTTCGTACAGCACGAGCCATGCCGTCACACGGATATCCCATACAGGCTACTGCTCTGGCCGTACACGATAATAAGGTTGCTTCACCATTTCTCATTTATATATGAATACATCATAAAAAATGCTCTATACAAAAAAAATACCATTTTTAGAGATTATGACTATTTAAGATATATATTTTAATCAAAATGACATCAATCAGCCTTACCTAGGAGTCGATTTGAGTTCTGAAAGTAGTTAGATCACAGAATCCGTTTTGATCAAACCGATAATGAACATTAAACTGATCTCAATACAAACTAACCAACTGTTTTCTACGAGATATCACTTGTTTATTTTTTTAGAATCTCCTCGCCGTTGGCTTTCAAGATGGTTCTGTAACATTGTACCGAGGGGAAATTACGAGGCAACGTGGTGGGAAGATGAAGACCCTGGCGGATACCGGTTCTAGCCCCATAACTGGACTCGCATTCAAGTAACTTTAAAAATTGTTTTATGTTCTGACAAAATATTAACATTTAAAATATAAAATGTCAAAATTAGATAAATTTTTGTATGAATGCTGTTGAGTTTGTCATAGTTCAGTCGGAGAACATTTTGGACTGTATCCAACAATTAATATTTACTGTTACATCATAATTAGATGTATATTTTTACTAAAGGTAATTATATATTTAATAAGTTAAGGTTATATTATGTTTAACAAACACATGTAATACTTATATTAAATCAAAATATACACTAGCAGATTTCTTTTTTAAATATGCAATTTGACTATTTATCAATATCGTAATATTTGTATGTCCATAGAGGTGCAGACAAGTTGTTCGCGGTGTCCCGTGCGTGCGTGTTGGTGTGCTGGCTGAGCGCAGAGCGCACGGTGGTGCTGGACGCCATGGGGGCGGCGCCCGCCTGCTGCGTGCTCGCCGACGCTCACAGACTCACCATAGCCGCGCCCGACGTGAGTACACGCAACAACTAACTGTACGTCCTACGACCGCAGCACACACCCAGCTACCGACCGTACTGCCGTGGTAAAGACCACAACCACGACCACGACCGCAGAATACACTTAGACCTCCACCTTTGTTTGTGGTACAGATACATATACTGTATACTAGTGACAGTTCCGTTACCTCAGGCCATTTACTGCTACACCACCGAGGGTCGCGGTCCCTGCTACGCCCTGGAGGGAGAGAAAGTACGACTGAACTGGTTCCGCAGCTACCTGGTGATCGTGACCAACGCGTCGGGGTCCGCGGCCGCCGCCAAGTCCCATCACATCACGATACTGGATATACAAAACAAATTCATTGTATTCTCGAAAACTTTCGAGGAAATCGACGCAGTCCTCACGGAATGGGGATCTTTTTACATCCTGCAGAAGAATAAGGAGGTGATCTACTTGGAGGAAAAGGATCTTCAGTCCAAGTTGCTGTCGCTGTTTAAAAAGAACCTGTACGACGTGGCCATCAGGATAGCGAGCAGCCAGCACTACGACGCGGAGGGCCTCACCGATATATACAAGAGCTACGGAGACCATCTGTATAGTAAGGTACCACTCGCGTTGTTGTAATACTTATTATTGACTTGTACTAATATGTAATAAAGGCTCGCCCAGTGAACACACCCGGCACCTCGAACGGCAGACTACAGTCCTCAAACTAATTACAAAATATCTAATTCAAAGTAAACAGTTTCGTTAAGAGTTAGTTCTTACTGATGTCAGGGCGACCTCAAGGGCGCCATCGAGCAATACGTGAAGACGATAGGCTGGTTGGAGACGTCGTACGTTATACGGAAGTATCTGGAGTGCCGGCACCTGGAGCCGCTGGTGCAGTATCTGGAGGAGCTGCACCGCAGGGGTCGCGCCACCGAGGACCACACCACGCTGCTGCTCACCTGCTACGTCAAGGTCGACCAGCACGACCACCGGGGGAAGCTCAAGGAGTTCATCGGTTCCAAGGACGGGGCCATCGACTTCGACGTGGATGTCGCCATCAAGGTGGAATTTCTCTCATTTGTTTGACTAATAAAATTATAGTTATTATTCTCAAAGTAATAACGAGTGCGAGTGCTGTCTCGACGGACGAGTACATTGTACACGGAACATTCCTAGTCACACAGTTAGCAACGCACACACCTCATGTTAACGAAGATCACTAATCGCTGCAGGTGGTGCGCCAGGTGAGCGTCGAGGACTCGCTGGCCCTGGCGGCCAACTACGGAAGACACGACTGGTATCTCAAGATAGTGATCGAGGACAAGAAGGACTACCGCCAGGCGCTGCACTACCTGGCCGACCTGGACTTCGAGGACGCGGAAGCGTTCGTCAAAAAGTACGGACACGAGCTGATACAGCACGAGCCGGGGGAAACCACTAAGCTACTGAAATGTGAGCACTTTTAGAGGAATATGTCTTATAATGACGACTATCATACTATAATGTATGCTGAACTCATGAAGGCGACCACCCTCGCGAGGTCTCTGCACACAACGTGATCTGTAAATGATTGTGGAAGCGGACCGCCGTTGGCCGCTATTAGATGGCTCGTTATTTGACTAAACTCTAATCCTCGATAACATTACATGTATAGAGTAATATTAAAAGTGAAAGCAAACTGAACTTTTATGTCCCAGTGCTGTGTACGGACTACAAGCCGAGAGGCAAGCCCCTAGTGGACGAGAGCACCCTGTCGGGGAGCCCTCGGGAACCCGTCGGGGCCACGCCCGACGACTTCATACACATGTTTCTGAGCAACTCTGAGCGCCTCATAGAATTCCTCGAGCACATGATAGCCGCGGACAAGCGCGCCTCCAGCCTGGTGTACAACGCGCTGATCGAGCATTACATTCACGTGTGGTATGTGTGTATGGGTGTGTGTGTGTGTGTGTGTGTGTGTATGTGTGGTGTGTATCAAAATAATAGTTTCTCTTAAAAACATTTTTATCAATTTACAAAAAATATATATTTGTCCTTCAAATTATATTATAAACGACTTTAAGGGCGAAGTCGTCCGAGGACGACAAGAGGACGTACGAACAGAAAGTGTTGGATATATTAAAAGATCCCGAGGCCAACTACGACAAGGACCAGACCTTGATTATATGTCAGATGCTGGGATTCAAGAGCGGCATCTTACAACTCTACGAGGAGAAGAAACTGTGAGATATTTAATATACGTCTATATATATTGTAAATATTTTAATTTGTGTATAATTTCATAGTTCGTTAGTTATAACAAAAGCAAGCCTTAAACTAAAACCTTCATTCCTATCATATTTGTCTTCGTCATATAAGTTACGTTTGGATGGTTCCCACTCACTGCACCGGACGACCGCAGACCCGACGTCGGAAGTATAAATCCAAGCTTTATATTGTACGACCTAGGTGGCGCGCCCAGGTGTCCGTGCACCTCCGTACCCCGGGCGGCACGGAGCGCGCCATGGGCGTGTGTCGCCGCCGCGGGGGCAGCGCGCCTCGGCTGTGGCTCGACGTACTGTGGGCGCCGCCTCCGCCCGAGCACCTGCCCGAGCTACTCAGGGTCGTGGGTCCGTACACACCACGACACGCACACATACACCGAGTACCGACACTCGAACGCACGCACGCATGGATGCGCACACACTCGCACACAGAACGTACACATCGTAAGGACACCGCACACTGGTACATGTGTACCGGTGTGCGTCAGTCCATCAACGTCGGTACTCACATACATAACAAACACGTACAACACAGTCGTATATTTAATACAAGTTAATTGAATAAATGTTATATTTTTATTGCAGCCGCTGAAAAACTACTCTCACCTATTCTAGTCATCGACTGTCTAGCGAGCACGCCCACGTACACCCTGGGGGACGTGCGCAAGTATGGACGCCTCAGTGACAACTACTCAATGTAAACTGATCACCCTATACATGTTACATATTCCCAGATATCTCACAGAGGTGCTTAAATCGGAGGACGAAGTGATAACTCGGGAACGGGAGCTGGCGGCCAAGTACAGGAGCGAGATAGAGCAGATGAGGGCGCAGATACACGTGATACAGCACGAGCCCGTGACGTTCCAGCGCAGCCTGTGCGCCGCCTGCAACCGGCCGCTGGAGCTGCCCTCCGTGCACTTCATGTGCCAGCACTCCTTCCACAAGGAGTACGTGCTCGTACCATTGAACCATAACATTGAACGTCCTGTTATCAGTATCAATTTTCTTTTTATTAATATATTACCTGAATATTTATTAATATTAAAAATCCTCTCCCTCTTCCCCAGCTGTTTCCAGACTTACTCCGAGTCTGAGCGTCAGTGCGTGTCGTGTGCGTCCCCGCCCCGCCCCGCGCCCGCACCCACACACGACACGCTGCACTCGCGACTGCACGACGACAGGGACCCGTGAGTACACACACCGCAGGACGGGGACGGACTAGCAGTCCGTCTCTCTCGCACCCACACACGACACGCTGCACTCGCGACTGCACGACGACAGGGACCCGTGAGTACACACACCGCAGGACGGGGACGGACTAGCAGTCCGTCTCTCTCGCACACACACACGACACGATGCACTCGCGACTGCACGACGACAGGGACCCGTGAGTACACACACCGCAGGACTCTCGCACCCACCACGGAGATTTTTAGTTTCGTGATCACAATGCATACACTCATTACAAACATAAAGTTGACCGTTACCTGACGTGACGTGACGTGACGTGACGTGACGTATGGCTGAGTGTATATTATTTATTAATAAAATATTTTTTAATTTATTTATGGAACTTAATATAACTAAAAACAAAACAGTGAAAGAAAATGGACCCAAAAATGGAGAATGTGCCGGAGATCCTGAATGTTAAAAATTAATCAAAATCATATATTTCGCAACACTTTACATAATGCTTTTAAATATTCAATGTACTAATCACGATACTGACGAACTCGAGGCATACTTATCGGACATCAACAGATCAGTTACCTGTATAACAGAAGCATGGCTTAAACCTGGACAAAGCGACAGCCTGATACAACTAATCGGATATCAGGTGGTAGCTGAATTTACCAGGCACAGCCACGTGCACAGACGAGTATGTACTATGTCCTAGATGTTATTTTAAACAGTGACATTATGAATGAATACAAACCAAGACTTGACATAATGAAATTATCTAAAGAATTTTTAATTGAATTTCGTGCTGTAGAATTATTATAATACATTATAATTGTACAATTGTATGTGTGTATCGTTCAGACCGCGAATTAGACATGTTTTAACATAAAATGGAATTACTATTAAACAAAATATCAAACACATAGAAAGACCATTTTAGTCGCGAGGGACTTCAACATGGACTATGTAACCGACAACGCTACAGCCAAAATACTAAAAAATATACTTTTATCTTATAACTTAAAACAAATAGTGAACAGTCTCACGAGGATGGACGGGTGCCGGTCACGGGTGGGCAAAGTTGTTTAGATTTAGTGATTACAAATATTGACTGTATGCAAGCCCCTTAAGTGCTCGACCTAAGAATATCAGACCATTGTGCACTTATTTTGTCAACTAGAAAGAGAAACTATGATATTTAGCGAAAACAACATACATTAGTATTTAGAACAACTAAAAAACACAAATTGAGGAAAATTATTAATAAATACAACACACATGAATAAAAACTACAAGGTGTTCCACAATCATATACATACTACTTTGGAAAATAAATTTATTAAAAAACTATATTAAAGAAAAATAAAGAGTAATACAAAAACATCACGCTTAACAAAATCTATAAAAATTTCATGTAAAAATACGATCGATGTGGCATTTAATACAGGAAAAACAAACAAAAGAAAAATCTAATATTCGGTTATGAGTTAATAATAATCTACTAATCAATCCACTAAACCTTGAAGAAGAATTTAATAAATATGTACTTCATTAACAAGGGTGTACAACCGAGCCAGCCGAGCCAACCGAGCCAACCGAGCGGTACGCACTTACCTAACAACTCTCTGCATTCATTTTATATTCATCGGTCGCGGAACATGAAGTAACAAGGTGTAAATAAATCATTAAAACACTCACAGTGTACTTACTCCTCACACACGACAATATACCTGTCCTTCTCATAAAAAGAAATGCAAATATTTAATAAAACAATTACATTACCTATCAATCAATCATTTAGAGAAGGTATTTTCCAGATTTATTGAAAATATAGATTGGAACATCGGCGTTCGGGGATTAGCTTACGAGTGGCTAAAGTTGTATTTAACCATCAGAAAGCCATTCGTTTCTATAGAGTACAAAAACAAAAGTAATAATACCTTAGAGCAAGTGAAATCGAGAGGAGCAACACTTACTCGATCTATTCCACAAGGTAGTGTACTGGGTGGGAAGTGTGTTGTTTTTAATTTATTTAAATGATTTTCCTACATTATTTAATGCTCATACAATTTTATTTGCCGATGACTCAACTTTTATCAATTTTTGAAATTATTAAAAATTAGTTATCCAACCACAATCTGAATAATAAATTTTACCAAAACTAAATTAATACAATTTTATACAAAAAAACCAGCAATGAATTTTACGTTTAATTTTAATAATAATGACATTTCAATAGTTGACAATTTTAATTTGTTAGGTATAGGTTTAGATAGTAATATGACATGGAATTCACACATTGACATCATTAAAAATAAATTAAATAAATTATATAATTATTATAATAATATTAAACAAATGTTGACATTAAGGGTTTATTATAGTTATGAATATTTAAAGGATAATTTGAATAATATTGACGTACAAATAATTTGATGTTCCATGTATTTTAAATTTATTATTATGATTTTGATATTTTACTTTTTAAATATTTTTGGACATTTTAGTTTAATTGTGATGATTTGAATCTTTTAATTGATATTGTTGTTAACGTGTTATCAGAGAATGCTAATTAATGTAGTAATGTATAAATAATATTTTTGACGACTGATTTGCGACGAGCTAACCGGGAAATTTATATTTTTGGAAATAGTTTTAGGAACTTTGTAAACCAAAAATATTAGTAAAGAAACATGAATGTAATAATTAACAGAAATGAACACCTGTTTAAATTAAAAAACTATGTTTATATTCCGTCATATTTTGCAAATAAACGACGTGTCCTCTTTCCTCATTTAACATTTGTTATCAGTAATAGTATTTATGTTTCATTTACGCGGCGAGTGTACAACTGATAAGAAATCGTTATCTTTCAGCAGTGACGTAGTGTATTAACCGGTGTTTTTATTGGATTTGATAATATTTTCACAAAAATATAACAGATTAATTGGATTATTTGTTTTAAAAAAAATAATAAGCAGAAATATTATTGCACGATTTTTAATAAAGAATACAAGAAAACCTTAACACCTAACAATATAGATATACATATTTGTTCACGCGGCATTACATGTCTACACTTAAACATTTCAACCCACACTAACACTACACTGAAAACCAAGAGTCGGTAGATTACTATCGTATTATCATTTCTTTTTCTTCGAATACTACCGCGTCCGTGACCCGTTGTCTGCGCAGTCGCAGTGTCCGTCTTGACTCGTATGTTGTGACGTCGGTATGTTCCCGTCTCTGTCCGGGTGCCTCCGCGGGGACGGATACGAAGGGTGACATATGTGTTGTTTTTATTATTATTTATTGTGTTACTGCTCTTATGTTATGTTATTCTTCACTCGCCCTCTAAATAACGTTACTTTAGTAACATATGTTATATTGTGATTAAATAATTATATCGTTATCATTACGATGGTATGTTTTGTAATTTCATGTGAACGAGATGTTTATATTAATTGTACGTATGTGTATAATGCAGTAAATTGACGTTCCTCAACAGCTTCTCAGTGGTGTCCGAGTACTTCGGTCGCGGTCTGTTCAACAAGCTGACGGTGGTGACGGAGGCTCCCGAGCCGTCCGCGTCGGCGTCCGTCCCGACCGCGGCGCCCGTACCGTCTGCACCGACTGCACCAACTGTACCGACTGTACCGGTACAGACGTACGGGCCCGGCGCCGAGGCCAGGCTGAGGTTGCAGGAGGGACAGAGTACCCAAGGTCTGTTACTTTGTTATGCGGCCGGCCGGTACACGAGCGGAGGGTGCACCGACCAGTCCTGCCGACGCGACCGCGACCCGCACTCAGTGATTTCAGAGGTTTTATTTAATTATCATTTAAAAGTTTTCTTTGTTCCTTCCAGTGTACGTTCAAAATGCATCAAAGCAGATTCCTCCGAAGGGGACGGCCGTGATCCCGGTCCCGGAAGGCCGGATGCGTCTCCTGGAGCAGCAGCACTACAGCGGCAGCCTCGAGGCCAACATGGCCAAGCTGGAGCCCCGAGTACACGAGACTTCCGCGCAGTCCCCGAATCTCTCGAAGAAGAAGGCGGAGGTCCCCCGGAACATTTCTACCGCCGTCGGCGGCGAGGGCAAAAATCCCTTCGACACCTACGACGAGTCCAAAAACCCCTTCGCGGACGAAGACGGCGACCCCACCAACCCCTTCGCCGACGACGACTATGATAAAAACTTAAATCCATTCTCCTGAATATGTTTACAAATTGACCCCGAGTTCGCGTCGCCGCGTCACAGACTGAGCTATTCGGTCGACATGAATACTGTGTATATCGGATTACTGTTAAAATGTATTTAATTTAACAAAAATATAAAAATATTATAATGTATTAAGTTGTGAACCGCACGACCTCACCGCTTAAACTCCGGTTGACTCGCGACCTCGTTTTAAACACACTGAAACTAATTTATTTCTTTTAAAACATTTATTGACGTGTTTCGACGCCTCGTGTTTATCTCATTGTCTCAATGACTGCATGGGAATGCTACTCTCTCTTACAGGTCGTTGTAATCCTAGCCATACACAATGTATACACATTCCTCGATACATGGGACTAATATTATATTGTCTGTATTTATGTGTTAATATACTTTTAAAACGCTATTAGGCTTTTCATTAAGCTGTCCTCCCCCCTCCCTCCCCCCACAGAACGCGCGTGACAATTTTATATCATTTTGGATAATTCCAGCTACATCTGTTATTTCAATCTTCATCAATGTTTGCTGTCAGTATCAATTGTGTATGAAAAACACTTCCGCCGTCCTGTAGAAACAAACAGACGAACTATTCTCCTATAATTTACTAAGTGATAATTAGGTGACTAAATATATGCCATATTCTAGAAATGAATCAACCTTGAAAAAAATTCTCTTAATAAATCTGATTATAGCATTCAAGAGTTTTAGTTGATCGAAATGCGTGTAACTTAGGTTGTTGACTCATTTATAATTATAATGAAACCTTGTTAAATTTATTTTTAAAAGAGCAACTTTGAGTTTTTGGCCGGTTTGTCTTAGCAGAGCAGCATTCCGAGCCGGAGGTAGCTCAGGTACTCACTGACTGATTTTTTTTAATTGTATTTGTACGGGTACGGAATTGATTCTTCGGCAGCCATACTGTTAGCCATATTGGTAGGCATTATGGTAGATTAGTGATTTATGGAGGAAAAGTGCCTTTAACTCGGTACCAGTGATAAACTGTGATGACGTTTGTGTGGCTGCCATTAAAAATAATAATAAAAAATTGCCACGATCAAGGTTGGTGTTGGGTAGATATAGAGTTTTTAGAGATTGAATCGGACACATATTACGTATCTTAGTGAGGCACGTGGTTGTAAGAGTTGGCTAGACCACTGCATAGTGACCACGTCAGCTTTAAGTACCGTTAAAAATGTAAGGGTAATAAACAACGTGTACTGGTGTGACCGTTCCCCTTTCATAATAGAGTATCATCTGTTCAACTTGCGGCCTAACACTGATACCTCGCCATCGGGCGATATAATAAGAAAAAGCATTATGTAGGGAGAGAGACAATTGCAACAAATAAGAATATATTATGATTTCTGTCAATCTGAGTTAGCGAAGGACTGTTCCTCAGGAGCTGAAAAATTATTGTCAATGATTATGTAAAAGTAAACGCACGACATAATGATAGATTATACAGTAATTTAATTTCTACTATGTCTACTATATTTTAATTTATTTTTAGTAATTATAGACGTCCCTAGAAAGGAAGGTTACGTGGCATAATGAAACAAGTGTGTCACAAGGACACGCATGGAGGATAGAACTAATTTCAGATATTGGTGCTTTTTGGAAAATCTTTTTACGGTAGGGCATATGATGAAATGATAGAAAACAGAAAGATCAGTAAATCCAAAATAAAATGCTGTCAAGACAAACAAGAGCCATTTAAGAAGGATGCTTGCGAAAAATCACCCAGAATAAATAAAATAAATTTAAAATATTTGTAAAAACAAGAAAAAAATTAACATGAAACCTAGCCTTTCCTTGAACATTGACGGCATGCAGGGGGAGAACCAATAATTAACATGTTTAGAATATATTTTGTAATAGAATTACGGTCTCACATCGGTGTCGACCGTCTTAAACATGAGAGAATCGAACAATCATTAAGTTTAATAAGTGTCTAAATCACGCCTATTTACTACTTATACGTGGAGTTATTAAGGACGGTTGTTATATCTGTATCACCTGTTACAATAACAGCTAAAGTATTTGACAGTGCCTAATACTCGTAATAATCTCGTAACGCATGTCAAACTACGCGATGTCCAGATGTTTAGCGGTAAGAAGTAATACAATCGCCCGCTGACTTGCTTAATGTATGGATAATGTTAAAATTACGCTTTTTAAAGCATTTTGTCGGTTTTTTACTGGGGTGGTCTGTGGGTGACCTATTCCAAAAAGATTACTAATACGCTAAAAGTGCAACATAACTATGCTTTCTGAATGTTTTTTGGGGATGCCGCGGAATTGTAGCACGAGCGGCATGTTTACGGAAGCGCGTTATAAGGATGGGAGTTCGCGGTATTAATAGAAACTACATATCTTCTTGAGTAACTATAGGTACTACAGCGTGCAGGCGGTTTTTATGCCTTTTTTATATAAGGAAGGAAGCAGCTTCACTCTTACACTATTTTCGTGGCATTCTGAAATGTTTAGATATGAAAATAAATTGTTCAATATTTATACATTGGGCAGAAATTACAAATTGTAATAACATTTCAGCCGATTATCAACGCTAACATAGTTTCTAAGGTCCATTGTGACTGACTCACTAACAATATTGCATTTTGTACTTATATGGATATTAATCTGAAATAAAATTATTATTATTGTTATTTTTGTAATTCGTTCCTTTACTTGGCTTAAAAATATAATATAAAATAAAAGTTGAAGAAAAACAGAAGAAACATCGTTCCCGACGGGGGACCCCGAACACACGATTTTTATATATTTTGAAGTGTTCTCAGCTTGTTTAGTTGTGACAATGATATTAAAGTAAATACCATTAAAGAATTCAAATAAGTGACGTCTGTAAATGTGAGGACAGTATTTATGCTTTATGTGTTTATCATTTTCAGAGACAATATTATGGAGAAAGATTTCGTTTTCTTTAATTTGCAGAAAAAATGTATCTAATCTAAAAGTGTTTAGTGTTGTAGCTTTCTGCTGTTTAATGTAAATGTTAAACTATTATGCAGGTTTTGGAATCACGCTAGGAGCGAACTAGTTTATATATTCTTCTCATGTCATGTCTTCGTATTTGTGTTTTGGTTGTGTTGTATGTTTTTGAAACGGCAATGTCAATCAAGTAAGTTATTTTATTTGTTATATCTAGTAAGGTTATATCTGGTGTATTATAGTGCACGGTTGTCAGTTAATATAGCGCGATCATAATATAGGTTATGGATTGAATTTTCTCTTATAATACCGGGGTCACATGTACTGTAAGGTTTACGTCGAGTCCTCGATAAGTTTGTATTTGATTGCAAGATATTAAATAATGATATTTATAATCGGATTTTGTAAGGTGGGGGCGAGCTCCTGTGATCCAACACGGTGTTGGAATTGACGTTGAAGGCATTTCCTGCATTTGTCGTTTCTTATTGTTAGAACTTTTATAATAAACTTTCGACCGTTTCAAGTATTTATAGCTGAGTCTTGAATAGCCATAATAATAAAACCATTCTTTTCAGGAAATAGTGAGCCTGTCTTTAACCATGTGTTGAATGCTTCTTTGTCTATCGGCGTGTTCCAGGTCCTGGGGTGCCTACCATGTAATGTTTTCCAAAGATTTTTTATGCAAATGTTTTTTATTGTTACGATTTGGTGTATCTGTAGCAGTCTTAGTCTTAAGGTGTAAAATTGTTATCATTGTGTACTAATTTACTCTATGTAAGTTACTATTTTCTGATTTTGAATTGAAAATTTATTGCAAATTATAATTTCCAAAGTTGTGGTAAGTATATAAGGCCTCTTTTAATAACAAGCCGCTCGGTTGTTGCTTTGGGATGACGAAGTGTTTAAAGCTCTAATTAGGTATTTTGCTATTAGTTTTGTTTTGTAGACATCAGTTACTCTGCCTTTATATACAATAGTGCGTTATTTTATATTTTAATGGTGTACTCCTTTAAGTTAGTCGTTAGTTGTGACCTACACACTTATACATATCACTCGGCTCCATTATTGTTATACTTTTCTATACGTCTAGATTGCAATTGCCAGATTTTATTTTGCCTTTAATTTTGTGCACTGTTTTACATTTGTAAAGAACAAATTGCCATATAATTAATTATATTTACTAGAAACAGATTTTTCAAAAAATCTATTTCTTTATCTGTTTTAGCGTAAATTTTGGTATCATCTACGTAAATAAAGTGAGGTATAGTTGATAGTGTATTATTATTTACTATTATCTTTGAAGCGGTAAGCAGATGGACACTGATTAAGTAGATATGATAGTGGATTTAGGGCGAGACAAAGCCAAAGGGGGCTGAGCGAATCTCCCTGGTAAAAATCTTTTATGGTGTATATATTGTAGAGAGATATGAGAATAGTGGAGGGAGGAATGATATTTAAGCGTGTGTCGACGGTAGTCAGGGCTTTTTGCGTTACGTCAGTCAGTGCGGTACATTGTGCGGTCGTAATATTTTGAAATCGGATATAGTTTATCGGTTAGAATAATTAGTAATTGTCTAGGATTTGTTAATTCAAAGTGTAGAATTGTTAGTTTTTTTGTGTTAATTATTATCATTAAATTGATTGTTGAACTGTGTGTAATAATTATTATCAAAAAAATCCCTTCTGATCTAGTTTCCAAGAATATCATTAATATTATAATTATCTATTAAGATGCAAGTTAGTTTTCCAAATTGACATAACTCTTTATCAAAAAACTTATAAGGAATCTATTTATTTTATGGACTTCCAGTATTTTTAATAACCAAGAATGTGGTATACTGTCAAACGCTTTTTCCCATCCATATCATTTTGTTGGCTGCATGCATGTGTGTTAGAGAATCAATTATAATTTGTTATTTACATCCCACGTGGCCATTAGTTGTGTGTGTGCCCAGATTTCGAGTGTGATTTTTTCTGCCAATACTTACGAATTTTATCTACTCGAGGTGCTTACCAATTGTAAATCTATTTGTTACTTTATGAGCGTCTTCTGTAATATTGTCTAATTCCATTTATTTTATTCACTTTGCCTTCCCATACACCAGACTAATATACTATAAATGATTGTGTATTCCGAGTCTGTGTTTCAATTTATGTAATGTTTTTTTATTTGTTGAGAAAAGTATATTATTATCTTTTCGTTGTAATGATTTTATGAAATGATTTATGTATTTTTATATAATAGTGATCTGTAGATCGTTAAGTCTGTCTATAATTTTGTTATGTGACAGTATGTATCTGCGCATGACAAATGTATTAACTTCTGGTTACCATAACATGCGCACCCTGCCTGCAGTGTCTTCATCTGCGTGTGGTGTTGGTGCATCTGGTGACCTAATTATATTAGATTTGTATGTTGAAAGGATAGATGAATTTGTTTTGGCTGTAACATTTTCGGGTGACCTGCCGGGAGTTCGCCTACTCAACTCCTCACCGTATGCCGTGACACTCGCCGACGGCTCCAAGAGCGCCCCGGCGCTCGTCCCCGGGAAGGGACGTTTACATTTGGATATAGCCTCTATATTAATGGGTTACCTTTACCTCGTTTACCGTGAGAGTATATATACTTCACGTTCCCCCCTCAGGAGGTCTGGTGTTCGACTCGGGAGTAAGGTAGGATTTTCGGGGCTTATTATTATTATTTAGCAGATACTTGACACTGATCATTAGGTGAATACAGGAGAAAGTCACTTTTGACTTCCGTCCTGTACAATTGTATTACTTAATGTAATTATTTTAAATGCCGTAACTAAAACCTGAAGTAATGATAGATAAAAACAAACTGTCTAAATCCTAAATGACTTCAAATGTATTGAGCTTCGTGGGGAAAGAATACGTCAGTTAATAATGTGACAGACTTGTAACACCAGTGCTGCGCCGAGCCGGAGTTACGTGCCGGGTTACGAATAACAAAGTTTCTTCTAAGGTATGTTTTTCCTCTCGATCTTCTTTTTCACTAGCTTGACCTCTACATAAATAAGTTTTGACCTCTGGAGTTTAAACCTCGCAATATAAATTGATATCGGCTCCAAAATGTAAAAAACACAGGGAGCAAGTGAAGGGTATATTTAAAATAGAAACAACAATATGGAAATTTTCAAAGCATTTTATTTATGACCTTTAACACTGTGTATAATATATTTTGATAGTACATTTAGAGCAATGAGTAATATTACCAATTATTACATTGTTCTTATTTTCATAAATTGAATGAAATTCATAAATTATATATATAATATAATCATCAAACATCATTCTCGCCTAACAATCAACAACCACTATAGAAATCACAAGGACCTCCCGCCGGCGCCGGCGCGGCCCTCCGGCGTCCGGCGTCCGGCGTCCGGCGTCCGGCGTCCGGCGAACCAATACTCCAAAAAAATTACAAGAAACAGTAAACGTAATTTTACAAAACAGCTATATTTCTAAAAATAACAGTATAGCTTTTAGAGTACACTCTATAAAAATATATTTAACCCAGCTTAAGCTGATATCTCTAATTTAAAAAGATTTTTTTTGAACTACAAAAATATAACTAAACAAAGCGATGCAACCGATGTTTACTCGAAGCAACTTAAATATACTTCAACGGTCGCTCCTTCGTCGAAGAAATGGATTTTACAATAGATAGGCATTGGAATGTTACAAACGAGTGACTAGAAAAGAAAAAGTATTACAAAGTTTCATTCGACTCGAGATCCCTTCACTCCTTACACTTACGGGGTTACATCTACGGCAATACATCTGTGGTAAAGAACGATCATCGGACAGACGACTCCAAGCTGTGACAGCTGGAATGAAGGACGTGAGGGGTGAGAAGCACTTCGTCAAATTCCTCAAACACGGACGACGCAGTCGAGGTGACATTTATATATTTGACGCAGCGCCGTAGAACGTCCGTTTCGCTACCAGTAAAATAATTTTGACGACAATTATTGTATTATTTAATATTAAGAAATATTATAACACACAGCATGTCTAAATTTGGATAATACTTTTGATCTTACGTCTATTTTCTATTCTAAGTCTGGTTACTCTAGTGTTAGCCGACTACGAGCCGGGGCGCAAGCCGGTCGCTGGACTCGCAACGTAGAAGAAAGCAAGGGTTATATTATTATTTTTTTTTTTTCTAAAATTTCTTTCTGTAACTCATATATACCAATTTATTCGAAGACATTTATTTACAATGACTAAAATTTACTTAAGCTTACAAAATTATCATGAGATAGAATTATGTAATATTTATTTCGAAAATAGTCACCTAAAAGCGATAGTGACATCAAGCGGTAACATTTTAATAATCGTTCGGACTCGGATAGAAACGCTGAAATGAGACGAAGGTATTCCGAGTTACAAATATGCTATGGTCACACCAATTAATCTAACTACGGTGATGATGGTATCTGAAAAATTACAATGAACTAACGAAGTCGCGAGGGACGTTAAGTATTACGCGTGCGCGACACGATACCGGCGCCGGCCGAACTACCGGCTACCGCACGCAGTACCTGCCACCCGACTAGACTTCGGAATGATTTGTGACTGGACTAACGAACCAACTGCGACTACTCCGGGTACTTCGTTAACCTACTTTATACAATCCATAATGACAGAAAACGATAACTACAACACAATTAAAAATATTTTTGAATACATTGAAACGCGTAGTCTACATTAACTACATTGCCGTAATATATGTATTTACAATCAACACTAGATCGAAGTCAAACTTTAGGTATGACGTCACACGGACCCGTCCGTCCGCCGCGCCGAGCCCGCTGCGACGTGCGGCGCGACGTGCCGCTCGGCCCGTACGTGTACGTGTGTATATACAAGTTACATTACATTATGAGAAATCATCAAAGACATTTTCAATATATTTGTTATGTGATAGTACGTCGAGGTGTCCTCGTAATACGCCATGGAGTCTAGAGAGATATCGCCGACAGTTTTTTTGTGCGCAACATTTGAGACCTAACAATAATTTTACAATAAAAAGGGTTTTATAATTTTACAATAAAAATGTTTTTTACAAACTTGGCGTACCTTTTAAAGTAACTAGTCCTTGCACCAAAGTAACTTAAAACTATATAAGCTTAGAGTTTAAAAAAACAATATAATAACAATAGTCACTGGGCAAGGATCTCGCACTACGTACTTTAAACACTTTAATATTTGGCAAGAAACACGAAAGACAGTGGTGCAAAGACCGTAACATGTTTACACTGTTAAAAATACAAAGACAAAAACAAAATAAATATACTGCACTTGTGCGTCCTACACCTTAGATATTAAAACAGCCCTCATAAAGTTATATGTAAAGTTATTTCTCTTCTAATCAATTTATTTACCCCTCCATCGTGCACCGGTTTGGTCCCACACACGCACAGACACACACACACACACACACACGCACGCACGCACGCACACTCGACCGTCTAGTTAAGACTACAATGAACATTGTACAAAATATAACAACATATTGAACATTTATATAGTTACGTACGCGCCGCACCCGGCATCAGATGCCGAGTGATACGGATAATAAACGAGATATGCTAAAGTAATTGATTATTTATTGTATAATTCAGACTAAATATATATAGTCTCAATACAAGCTACCGTTCCGACCCGTGGTCCCTTGGGACACGTGTTTTATTATCGTTTCGTTTAATAACTAATACTAGACAAAATTTTGAAAAAAATCTTCATCTCTCCCCTCGCACCAAACCAGTCGCAGGCGTTTAATTATTTCCACGTGTCGACCTCTATGCGGATCAAGCATGTTCGATCAAGCGATAGATCATATATTCAGGAAGTCATTTAGTCGAGTGAGTCATTAGTCGAAGGTGAAGATACGAATACAAAATTTTCCACTACCTGAGAGACCTAACGAGACGGTCTAGAGGCGGGGGGGTGGGAGGGCCGTCTTAGTAGCTAAGGGCGGTCGCGGGGTGCCCGGCGGGGGGCGCAGGGGGCGGTGCGCGTGCAGGCGCCCGTCCGCCACGCACTTAAAAAACGAGGATAGACTCCATGCTGAGGGCGTCTCATGCGAGGGGCGGGGGCCCGGCGGGGGCCGCGGGGGGCCCGGCAGGGGGCGCGGGGGGCCCCGTGCCGCGACGCGCGGACCGGGACCTGAGCGACACCTTCACGCGTGTATATACATATGGACCGACATCGATGCCTCTTTTGCAATCTTATGCTAAATATTAATTGCTAGTTTTACATAGACCACACACGCACAGTGACCGCCCACAGGTCAAAGTAATTCAATATTAAGTACATCTACAAGTGAGGTCACTGAACTTATTACAACATTTTTAAATAATATTAAGAAAAGTCAAGAAAGAGGACATCAAATAACACAAACCAACTTATAACGTACTCATAATAATAATTATATAGAAAGAAAAACGGTGGAAGTTTATGTAGGCGAGAAATTAAAGAAATTTGCTACGAGTATAGTATACGTAAAGATATTTAATAAAAAACAAAACGATACATGAAAAGGAAGTACTAAAAATTATATGAACAAAATTCATAGCACGTACACAGTGTACGCGACGTGCAGCCGAGTGCCGCGTCACGTTATCATATACTTTACTAACATGTTGGTGAGGTGTTCATTTGTAGGTTAAGTTACACCTAAATGAAGGATGTGTATAAAGTGTGTGTTGCGGTCGTATTGCCCGATTGTGATTGTAACGTGGAGGCCTACCTGATCTGTCCGGCCAGCAGCGGGTTGATGGCGTAGAGCCAATCGTGCACCTCCTTGTCGCCCAGCGTCTGCAGCAGGTAGCCGCGCTCCTTGCTCACCACGCTGCACGAGTGTACCACGATTATAATAACGAAGTTAACGCAATTATTATAGATAACGGAGCCCCAGTACCTGAAGGTGTTGGGCATCCGCACCATCTGCTCCTGGTCCTCCGAGTACTCCACGTGTGCGTGCGCCAGGTTGATGACGGCGCGCTCCACCGGGTCGCGCTCGCAGCGGTACAGGAACACGTACGGACGACGCACCACCTGCACCGAGCGGGCCGTTGGACATTGACAATGTTCCCTGGAGATCGACCATATAGAGATAGCCGTTATTCTAATATCCACTCACCAGCCAGCGCTTCTTCCAGCCGTGCGTGCCGTGCTGCAGCACGTTGAGGTACCCGCGGCGCGCCACGGCCGCCGACACTCGCACCTCTTCGCAGTCGGGCACGAACTGAGCGCCGGGCACGCCGCCGGCCCCGCTCCCCGCCCCGACCCCCGCGCCGCCCCACGCTCCCGCCGCTTTCTCCAGCAGCGCGCGCTCCGGGGAACACAGCCTGGTATTATGAACAAGTGTTTTTAAATTATCTTTTCATTCACACATTTAGTACAAATGTAAGGTTTTTTTTCCATGTAAGCCTGGTTTTAGTCATCTTTTGAAAGAAAACTAGGAATGAAGCAATGAAAGCAGTGCGGCTCACTCAAAGCTGCTGGCGCTGTGTATGGAGGACAGCAGACTGGGCGTGGAGATGTCGGCCGACACGCCCTCGTCGACGGGCGTGGCGGGTGAGGCCGCGGCCTCCACCTCCTTGTTGTGGCCTATCCTCGCTGTTCATATACTTTATTATACACTAAGTACTACAAATATAATAAATATCGTTTTTATTATTCAACGATTCGTAGATTAAGACAACAAAAAGGTATTCATAAGAAAACTCGCTTCAATGTCGTTGAGATATTATATAAACGGTACTCACCTTGCACTAGTTTGACGTATTTGGAGGCGAGTTCCCGTTCGCGGGTGGTCATGTCCCAGGGCTCGTAGACGGCCTCGTCCCGCGCGTGCGCGCACTCCGACGCAGCCTTGGCCGCCATGTTGCAAACCTCCTGGAGGACGCGCAAAGTGAACAACCAACTTCAATATTGTTTTAAGATTGTAGAAACTATTAAATCGTCGGTTTTAAGTTCAAATACTGCGTTTAATACATATTTCATATTTTGAAACAAACCTATAACGTAAACGAATTGAATCTGAACAAAAATAAAATCTCATAATATATCTCAGAACACTTAAAAGCAACCTTTTCCGTCTTAGTGAAGTCGTTGGGCGCGACGGTGTTCTCGTGGCCGTGCCGCAGGCGCTCCCGCAGCGCCAGGAAGTGCCTCGTGCGTCCCACCTGCTCCAGGCGAGTCATCTTCTCCAACTCCCACTGAAATCGTTACACTTATTACAATACACTCTCACATTGCTTCAACTAAGTTGACGATGTTTTTATGAAAATTGCTACAAAATAAAGTCTAATAGATTGCATAAAATGTTCCCGTCGATTTGATTTGATCGAAAAATATTAATTACATTTATTTACATTACTCGTAAAGCGAACGGCAAATGATTAAGCGTGTTCTGGTAGAAATGTGTGGAAAAAAGCATTTATTCATTAAGGCGTATCTACACTGCGTCACGTTTCTACATCCATAGTGTGTGTTGGACGTTATCGATAATTACACAGTAAAAGAATGTATTTTTATAAATATAAATTCTACGTACTAAGTACCACTAAATGATCTTTAAAGCTCGAGATGGATAGATGGACAGATGGACAGATGTAGATGCGCCCTTGTGTCGAAGCGGGTACCGAACTCACTACATGCGTGTTACGTGTGACCCAGTGACCAGTACACAAATTACTTTTCAGTAGCTATTTAGTAATGAAAACATCGAATGAATGATGCGCACATACTAAATAGCTATGGAAATAAATTTGTGGACCTGAAATTTATCGATAACGTCCAGCGGCCAATCATAGAACAGTTTGCGCCAGATGCGTCTCTGTTACGAGAAAAACATATATATATATTAATGTCAGTGGTATCAGTTCACATCAGTATCGTAGCGTAGCAACTAAATAACTACTGACAAATAAAAAAAAAGACAACACATCTCTTATATTCTCATACGACATGCAGCTCGGGTCGCTCGCAAGCTAACCGTCAAATCGAACGGTGATATCTTTATTCGAATTAAAAAGTCAGATTTTTGGAACAGTAAATTGGTAATAAGTCTCAGCGGTGGTGGTGGTACCTGGTGGTCGAATATGAGCGAGTCCCCCCTCGGCCTCCACCCGTGGAGGTTCTCCTCCCCCCTCACGTACGTCCCGCTGGTGTCCAGCACGCGACGCTGCCGACGCTGCACTCCTGCATACATAATAATTATAGTTTCACTTTTTATTGAAGCGGAACATTAAAACCCGTCAAGCCGTTTACTATATACAATTATATCTGATGTTTATTATTTATTATAGCGAAGGCTTGCCGTATATAAAGTGTAAACCTGGCATTGAGAAACACGCAAATTTATATGTAACAAAAAAAATCGATAAACAGATGAGAGAAGAAGGTGAGGCGGATGACTAACGACGGAGAAATTGAACAAAGTGTGTTTTAGCCGATCTTCATATATATATATATATATATATAAGTACCGGGCTCGAGGGCGCGGTGCAGGCTGAGCTCGTAAAGGCCGGTGAGGCGATCGGCGCGGGCGCGGGGCCCGAACAGCGCGCGGCGCAGGGAGCGGCCTGCGCCCGCGCGCGCCTCGCGCCCCACCACCACCGCCGACAGGTCCTTGGTCACTATGGCCGGCCGACCGCAGTTCTCCACCTGGGGTTCAAACGTATAACATACAGATCTTTGATACCCAGTTATATATACAGAGTATTTGGTCATAGAATGTATCATACCTCGAGGTAGGCGCTGAGCGTGATGTAGACGACCTCCCCGTTGGCGCTGACTCTGTTGAGGAGCGGGGAGCCGTGCAGGCTGCTGTCCCACGCGGCCTCGAACCTGGGACGGGAAGGGCCGTTCAAAGGACGAAAGTAACAACTTTATTCTTCACTAAGGGTTAACTAACTTTGAGGGTCAAATATCTAATATATCATAATTTCACTGTATGTACCTGAAGACGGCCCGGTCGTCGAGGCTGGGTCGCTCTCCCGGGAACAGTCCCAGGGACAGCGCTCCGTCCTCGTCTCCATCCGTGTCCTCGCTGGCCTCCGGCGTGTTGCGAATACGACCTGGTGGCATACGTATGTGGTTACGGCTGCAGGAACTATTACAACCAGATAATTATATCACGAATACTCGATGCTAACAACGGATGAACTATTACGATGTATGTAATCGTAATAATAACTGACACAACTAACCGACAACTAGTTCCCTGACGTCGGTCCACTGAAGATCAGAGGAGGGTTCGTGCAGGATGGTGATACGGATGCGGCGCTGGATGCCCTGATGCAGCAGGAACAGCCCCCGGCATGGCAGCTCGTCACTGTGCTCCACCACCTTGGATGACAAGTTTTATATGAAAAATTATGCGAAACGCAATAAAAAAGCGGGAGGCCGATTTTAGATTTCGATACAATAATATACAGTCACAGGCACAATTAACCGCCCACCTTGTATTTCCTTCAATTTACAGAAATCGTCAAATTTAGACCACATTTTAAGAGAGGTACATTGAAAGCTACCTTTAAGGTCTTGAAAAAAAACAAAAGTCTTCAAACAAGGGGTTTTATTACACGCTAAATTCCAAAAATCGATTTTAGGAAAAATTTCGATAATAATTTAACAATTTAAATTTTGAAAAACGTGGTCTAATTAAAAAGAAAATTTAAAATTAATAATGGGTGTTGCTGCTTTGGGCTCCAATGACTTCTTGGAGCTGGTTTGCCAGTCCATCCCTGAAATCTTGGATATCTGATTGGGGGATATTGTGCCACTCCTCTACCACAGCCGTCGTGAGCTCTCCTAGTGTCGTAGATGCTGGTATTCTGGCTCGAACACGTCTTTTGAGGTTGTCCCCAATGTACTCAATTGGGTTAAGATCGGGAGTGCGTGCCGGCCATGGTAAAACTTGAATACCGACCTTATTAAGGTACTCTAGGACGGAACTTGCGGTATGGCAACGTGCATTATCAATAAATGGCGCAAAAGGTATGACATGGTCTTGTCGGACATTTTTCACGTATCTTTGAGCATTTGCATTGCCTATATCAAACACAGCAAGGTTAGTACGAGCCTCATAAGAGATAGCTCCTCAAACCATTACGTATTCTCACTGGTAACCCATTGTTTAGGTTATGGCGCATGGAGCAAACCTTTCATTTTGGTGCTTGTAGACACGCTGACATCCATCTGGACCTCTTAGGGCTATTCTGCTCTCATCTGAGAACAGTATTCCATTCCCAAACAGACCAGTTAGCATATTCTTGAGCAAAAGCAAGTCTAGCTCTACAGTGTTGTGGGAGCAGTTGTGGGGCAAGAGCTGAACGAAAAGCCCTCAGATTCCTTTCTGACAGTCTTCTCCTAATTGTTCGTTCACTCACACTGACATTTTCTCACCTCAAAAAGACGCGTACGAACTTCAGTAGCCGTACAAAAGCAATTTCTCAACACGTTTCTGATTACGAAGCGGTCATCTCGGGCTGAAGTGCATCGATATCCGCCTTGACCTGGCCTGCGCGTGTATGAGCCTGTCGCCCGAAATCGTCTGATGGCATCCCGTACCGTAGTTCGAGGTACACCGAGTGTACGGACGATGCGACGTTGGCTCTACCTGGCGTCAGACAAAGCCACTGCCCTAGCTGCACCAGTTGCATCGAGTGGCATTTTTTACAGTTACAAACAATAAACAAACACTAGAAACTTAAATTAAACAATATTCACACACTATGGTAGAAAGTAACGGGCAATGTTAACACGGGAACACAACGACAACAATGTCAAATAACGACAAAATTTCCAAAAACCTGTCGGTGACACAAAATTAGGAAACAAATTATGAGTATAAGTGTTTAATTTATTGCTAGAGTAGCCACTTGACAAAAAACAAAACAGTTGCTAAACCATAATAAACGTAAACAAACAGAGCGACGAATGATAGAGGTGGGCGGTTAAATGTGCCGGTGAGTGTACTTTAAAGATCGTCTATTTCGTCTTAGATCGCAGTTGAAGCGGATTAATTAAATAATTTATTCTAGCGTGTATTTGAATATTTTCCATTGATACAAGTTTTACGACTCTTTTGTTACGTTTAAGAGAACATATAAGAAAATATATATATTAGTCAAGTGTTTTTATAGTAGAGCGCTCCGTACATACCGCGGGTACGTACTCCCCGTTGGGCGCCAGCTCGCAGATTTCAAACCACACGAGGAGGTCGTGCTTGGAGTGCAGGTGCGAGGAGCAGCATGGCGGCGCCACGCTGGCCGCGCCCCACTTGGGGCTGCGCACCGGAGCCGAGATCGGCAGCGACGGCGGCAGCATGCGACGGGGCGGAGCCCTGCCCACCGGCCCGTCCTGTTTGGCGTCCTGCACCAATTCACGGATCACAGCTGGTATTTTATTAATTTTACGACCATTATTGTAATTAAACGTACCTTGTGCAGGGGATGTTGTTGATAATGGCCGAAGACTTCGAAGACGATCGGCTGTGACTTTATATACTCCACGAACGATTTAGTCACCGGCACGGTTATCTGTTAACGGATATATTATTATAAAGAGCCTCAGTAACTACTCCAAGTAATCCGTGTCTTTTGTCAGCTGTACGTACGTTTTGTACGTGATAGAATCCGAGCGGCGTGTTCTTGCCGGTGTTCTTGACGGGCTCCGTGGAGAAGGCGTCCTCGTTTCTATGCAGGAAGCTGAAATTGCAAAAAACAGTATTGTAGAATTAATGTAACACACGAACATGTAAGAAGAGACGTATAATACTCTACTTGAACTGGCAGAACACGTCGGCATAGTCTGCGGCCACGCTGTGCGCCTGCAGCACGGTGACCCTGAAGGTGAACTCGCGTCCCAGCGCGAGGTGGTCCGGCAGCTCCTCGTCCTTCAGCTCGGAGGCCAGCGAGCTGTCCCCGCGGCCGCTGTCCGCGTCGCACTCGCCGCCCGCCAGCTCTGATACAGACGTCACATACACTTGTTAAGAGAATAAATCAACGGAATCACTCTAGAATAGCGTCATCCCTTATAATGGTTTTACTCGATAGGGACGAACAGTGAACCTATAGTAATATGTATTTTGTTATATGGTTCTGGTATGTACTTCCTCCGTGTACGTCGACATTAAATGCGTATTACGTACTAAAGATTATATAGATATAATTGGTTTGCATGAGAATGGTCAATAGAGGTGTCATTTAATGTCGGCCGGCTGTCGCCACTCGTGCATTCAACAGAATTAACCTCGGAACGATATGTTGAGGATGAGATTATTCATTTGAATATTAATAAATATTTTGCATGGGTCCTTTAAAATTTGTTGATAAATTTATATTCACCTTCAATCTTAATATTGGAGTCCTGTTCGGGCCTGTCCTCGATGTGGATGGCGTTGATGGCGTTGTTCTTTTCGACGCTGGAGACCGCTTTGAGTCTGGACCGCGCGGGCGCGACGTCGTCGTCAAACGAGATCTTGGCGGACTGCTTCACGCCCGCAGCGAATTCGGCGTTATCTGGAAATAACACATCTTAGTAAAATTTATTCCCTCTATGTATGCTAATATATAATTCTTTCAGTTCCGTCTGAACATATTTTTTTTTTGAATTTTGATTTAAATCATTATTTTATGATGCATTGATTCGAATTCAACTATTTTTTTGTCTGCCTATCTGTATAGTTTTCTAAAACTCGAGAACCGTTTGATGGATATTGGTGAAAATTTATTTGTACTAAAATATAATGTGACACAAAAGCTAGTTCGTTACTCTTTTCGGCGTCGACGACGGCCTGCACGGCGACCCGCAGGTAGCCCTTCACGTCTCCTTTCTCATTCACGATCGCGACCTTGTGAATGAGCGGAACCGGGTACAGCAGGTTCGACAAATACACGAAGCTCCTGTGTAACACCATACATGTCAGATTTATTGTTAATTTTATTTTAATGACACCCGGTTTTTCTAATATTGATTCAGATTGTAAAAAAACATGTCATTGGATACACTAGTGTGGCCTCATCCGCGCTAACCGTGCACGTTTCGCCTCGGCCGTGCAATTCAAGGCCACGACTGATGCCCATATTGACCGTTGCGATTGATAAATGCCTCGACGGCGTAATTGACTCAATTCAACTCTCGGCAGCGCTAACAAATCATTTTAAATTCATCACTCTTTTGGAAACCGGTTCTTATTATTTTCATAACATTTCTTGTCCCACATAGAAACCGCACTCACCGTCCGACCAGACGGAACCAGGGGAACCTATCGTAGAAGGGATCCCCCCCAGTGACTGACTCGATGTTGTGGTCGGGGGAAGTGGGGGACAACTCGGCCTCGTTGTGGTACATCTCACGCATTAGCTCCAGGCGTTGTCTGAAATTATTTATTACATCAAACTTCCACCCGACCGTAAGACTATCGGCATTCCTTTAGGAAAATAAATAAAGATTATATAATAATCGACAGATAGTTTCTTGTGTGATGTGTTAAGCATATTTTACAATTTTACTATTAACAGACGTCACCGACTACACAATGGGATGCGTTCCTAAAGCATCGGCACATGCAAAGCAATTTTAATTATTAAATAACATAAAATATTTTTTTTTCTTCAACTTAACATTAAATCCAATAAATACACAAAGACCTACCTTTGCACAGTATACATCGTTAAATTCTAAAACATTCAATTGCTGTACGAGCGTACGCCGTGTACTACGAGTAGCATGACAACAGAGTAGCTCTGTGGCGACAACAAATCAATAAAAAATATAACATAAAATTGACAATGACATGTAGATAGAGAATCTAATACCGGCTATAATTATTGTTTACATCAAAAATAAAGTGACGATTGATGATTGATCATCTCTGCGTTGAGGACAGAGCTTAGTCTTAAGGGATGTAACACCCATATTACAATAATATACCTATAGAAAGTGGACTGGATATGTATTTGGAATTAGATTCTCTGTGCACAAATGGTCGACACACAGACAATACGCTGTGCTTTTACACACGCTGCTGTCCAGCACATAACGGCACAAATAAAGATGTCTGCCTATCTGTACACGTTGGGGAAGCCTTACCGCGGGCTCGGCGCAAACAACAGTGAAATAAGCGTGACTAAGCCTGTATTGCCGTTCTATTGCGACGCACTCCCGTCATATTTGTAGGCAGAAACAAAACAGTTTTATCGCTCAACGCCTATCAATTTAAGTCACTATCCAAAAACAAAACAAGTACGAATCGTTGTCAATCCGATTTCGGTCTGGAAAAATGATTTCTACAGATTATTGAAAAAAAATACAAATAAATAGTATATCACGGTGCGTTCATCGGACACGCAGACGGACAAGTAAAATATTTCGCTTGTAATTAACTAATCCAATCACCCTCTCGACGGAAAAACGTCAATCGATCAGACCGAAATCGGTGAAACTAAAGCGTGGTGGAACCTATCTGGAACATTCCCGCCCTTCCCCACTGATTTGTTTCCGCCCCCACAAACCTGGAGGGCAGAAGGTTGGCGAGTGAGAGGCGGGAGGCGGCGGCGGGAGGGACGCACGGCGGGCCCTCGGGCGCCGCGTCCTCCTCGCCCGCGCCCTCGTTCATGTTGTATATCTGACGCATGAGCTCCAGGCGATGCCTGAACACAACAAGCCCCGTCTCATTCCACCCTCCCTACCCTTCTTTAATCTCTCCTACATCTCAATCATTTTGAGTGAATCGACTGTTTTTAATAATTCTTTGCTCCCTGTCTCGCCTCCATTTATACCAATATGTCGTTATATAATATATAATACAACTGTATGAAGCCGTAAGTAACATAACAAGCGGCAAATTATAAAAGCGTTATCATAGATATCAATACACCTACTGACGGTAGACCCTTCTACCGTCTAAATCTACACAGCTATTGTATCATATGCGGTAATTATAATATTATCAATACCAAATTACATAATAATTATAATAACATAATTAGCTACAGCGACGATTTAAATAAATAAATAAAAAATAAAATAAAAACATAAGATTTCTGTCTACCAATTTGTCCGCCATTTTATTTTGTTTGAAATAAATATATACAGTTGTTAGAAACAAAGCACGTACCAAATTAAAATACTGATATAATTACATATTTATCAATAAGAAATAAAGAATCTATAAATTAAACTATTTTTAGTCATATTTATCGGCAGAAAAGGTTCGCATCTACAAGAGATTTTCAAAGCAATGACTACATTAGTTTGTGGAAAACAGAAGTCACTGTTCAGAACATTTACTCATTTTCAAAACAACTCAGTATTATTGAAAAGAGTTTTTGAATTTTATATAATAAAAATTTAGTTGTGTATGACTATTATATACCAAACTATAGTAGGTAGGTTATGGTATACGGTAGCCTTCAAAATTCTAAAAACAAAAATATGCAAGAAAATATATAAAACTAACTAGTATATATTTAAATGAATAAATAATGTACATAGTAAAAATGTCATTAACACATGTTCTTAACGTACTAGTCCGTACCCGTGCGTGTCACACCTACCGCCCGGTGCGGGCGAGCACACGGACTAGACGTACACTGAATATTTGTTTTATTGAATACTAATTCAACATAAAATCTTCTTGCATTAAATCACCAACCAACTCTAAAGTCAACCCTCTACGACAGCCAGCCGTCGCGTGCGACCACTCACCGCAGCTTCTCCAGGGTCCAGTAGTGCGTGGCTCCGTTCTTGGTGTCGGTGACCTCGACGGCCACCACGGTGGGTGCGGAGGGTCGGTACTCGTCGTCGCCCTCGTCCCGGGGGGCCAGCTCCGCCGGGAGGGGGGAGTACGGCGTGTCCGTCAGCAGCGTGAACTGGAACTGGACCTTCTTGCGCAGCTCCACGGATATGGCGTTCGCTTCCTGGTGAAGGTACTTTTGAAATAGTACTCGCTCTCGTGTACATTAAAACCCGTACAATATGAATAATTCAGAACCAACCTTGAGGAAGATGGCGTTCCCCCAGAGGTCGTCCCTGAGCGAGGTGAACTGGTGGTACTTCCACTTGCGGAAGGCCCAGGCCGCCAGACCCACCTCCCGCGCGGACCAACACTCTGTCTCAAACAGAGGATTCACTGTCGGACAACCAGACACTAGCTATTTATTTTATTTTTTATATATTTATCATCTTTGACCAGAAAAATATAGATATCCTCACCGAATATGTCCTCGTCGTTGTGGAAGTCGTCGGGTGTGTATGAGCTGTACATGGACATGGTGACGCTCTGCTCCTCCACCTGCCTCTGCAGCGCGTCGATGCGGGCCTCGTAGTTCTGCAAGACAGGGGACACACTGCACTACTCATTGATTGATTGATTGATTAATTGAGCGGGTTGGGTGCATGACTGGGAATCATGATTTGAAATATAATATTTCGTCATGATATACGCCTCAAATGATCCGTCCAAACATTTTACTATTGTTGTTATAATCCGTCCGCTTCTCCCTACCTTCCTCTGCTCCTCGAACTGCTGATCGGCCTGCTCCTTGTCCCTCTTCCACTGCTCCTCCATGGCCATGAGGCGCTTCTGCATCTCCGCCTTGAGGTCAATCCCTTGCTTCTCCAGCAGCTCGCACTGCGCGTAATCCCAGTCCACGTTCGGTTCACTTTCATTCGGAGCTGTGATCAAAAATGAGTAGAATTTTTTTTATACCTTAAAATGGGCTAAACAGAATTATGTTACTTTTTTTTTTTTTTAATTAAAAATTACTTTGTCAGAAGCAACAAATCAATACATATATGCAATTATGCATATATTGATTTGCTTCTTCCTGCGTCATATTATCAAAATGCTTCAAGATAATAATCCAGATAATTATATTCCGGATTATTGTTTATTTCATGTAACAACACCAAACATACCTTCGGCGTTGGTCCCGGGTTTGTCGTTATCCATCTCCTTGTTGGAGACCATCTCCTCCCGCGGCCGTCCCGGGTGCGTGAAGCGGAACACGTGGTTCTTACCCAGGATTACCCGCGAACCAGACTTCAGAATTATTGGTTCCGTCACCTGGACAAAACATACACGTTAGAACATAACATTGGAACATGTGATATCTACCTAATTCGGAGTATTGAGCTCCTCACCTCCCTCCCGTTGACGTAGACCAGCGCCTCCCCGTGCGGTATGAGGCAGATGACGCCGTCCGTGTTCTCGAAAATGCAGTGCTCGCTGAGGATGTGGGACCCCGACAGCTGGATGTCTTGGGGCACGTTGGCTTCAGCTGTGCCCAGCCGAGTCACCCCTGGAGATATACTCATATTAGTAATAACACTGAGATTATTTTTTTCACAAATAAGAGCCAGACCGATGACGGTACGTGTAGGATCGTCCTTCTAAGGCGTCGTACGGATAATCTGTATTAACTCCCAGCTTAGAATGAATCTATTACTACGTTAAGTAATTAAACCTAAGTTATTCAAGCAAATAGCGACACTGTCATTCAATATTGTAACTTGAACTTGTACTACAACAAACACATACAATACCATACAAGTAAGTAACTTAATAAAAAATATAATAAATCCCCAATTAGATCACCAACTTACCGTCCTTGATGTAGTATAGGAGGCATTCCGAGAGATTGGGATCTTCGTTAAGATTGACCAGGTGGGGGGTCTTCTTGGGGGAGTAGACCCCCACGGTAACCCCCTCCTTCACGGCGAGACCCATCTCCGCGAACACGGCCTCGCGCTGGACGCGTATCTGCTCCGTGCGTTTCAGTTTCTCCTCCCACGTCTCATTGAGCTCTAAAAGATATATCGATTAAAATAAGAACTCAAATATTTTGCGAAGGTTTCCTTTAAATGAAACATATAGTCCATATAATATTATAGTATTTCAGTTTTAGTAGTGTCCTACCGGCTATAAGTTTCTCCGAGGCCTGCAGCTGGTCGACGGCCTCCTCCGCGATGGTGGCTGCACGGGACAGCTTGGGCGACAGCGCCTCCGACTGGCTCTGCTTGCGAGGCTGGGTGTTCTCCTCTCCTGCTTTGGCATACGGAATTGCGGAGGTTAGAGAGGGATAGCTTTATTTTGGGAAGTTTTTTTTTTGTTTTTTTAAGCAAATCCACCGACAACGGTGGCCCCTACAATGCATTCAATAAAATGTATTGTGCTAACCAACACCAATACTTTAATTTAGTTCCTTTAATTATATATTTATTAAAAATACTTTAAAAAATACAATTTACCAGTTGCAATTGCATTTAAGGTATTTGTTAGATAGATAATTGAATTATAAGTCAAACTATATTTCAAAGTAAACAGTCGTTCAAAATGCAACCACAATTGGTTGACTTTTACATATTAAAGTTTACAGACACAAATAGTAGATAAAACATGCGAAGCTATTAAGCTTTTTGCACAATATAAATACAATACATACTCGTATATCAAATATCTTTTGCATTAAATACGATAAATATATCTGATTGCATTCTCCGCTGTCCTCTAGCACCGGTTCTTTATACTTATACTTTCGTAGTCACAGATCTCAATGTGCTGACTGTACATATACTAACAACTTCTTTTTTATATTCTTTAGTGGACCACAAATCTACGAACATACAAGTATTTAAAAACTTGCACTAGCCTCGTAAAGCAAATCGTACTTCGATACATATGTAATAAGTCCTAACACTCTGTAACGTACATAGAGAGAGTAGTCGGTGTGTTTGTTGTTGTTTGCCAATACCAATATATATAAAGCGCTGTACACACGACCCTACGAGCGTCGTCACGTACTACGTGTGTACCCAGGACGCCACAAGCCTTGGAAGGGTGCGGGGCCCTCGAGGGCGTCGGGTCGCCATAGTCAAATGTAACATTGATTAAGGAATGCTGGCGGCCCGAGGAGGCGAAGCGTACAGGTGGGGTGTACATGTGCGTAAGCCTCGTTACTTTACTTACTGGTAGGCGGATCTTTCTTTTCGTAAACGACTCTACCGTCGGGTCCTTTGCAATTGAAACAAAAGTTCACGTTTAGTATCATCACACTGTCAAGTCGTGGCGCTACGATTACATTAACACGGGACGATCTAAGGCGTCTAAGTCACATGACGTTAGCCTAAATATCTAGAGTCCTAGGCGCGGAAGACTGGGTGCAGAGTAGGAGTTGTACCAGTGTACCACTTATAAGTTCTGCTTTGGAAAGTCCCTCTCTGGCGTTAAAAACTCCTACTCCTACTCAATCTCCCCGTACCGAGCGGTCGGACGTACCTTCTTGTACATCGATGCCCTCAGCCTTGAGCAGTTCCCGTAGCTTGAGAATCTCCTCCTTGAGCTCCCGGATGAGCTTGGCGTTGGCGTCCTCGTTGACGACCGCCTTGCACACGATCTGCTTGGCGCGGTCGGCGTATCTGATTCACATACCACAGGAATATTAAACTCGTCTTATTATAGTACCAGCTTTTACACGCGGCTTCGCTCGCCCCAAATTATACATGAGGTTGTATGTTCCAAAATTCTTGCCTATATTTTATTCTGATGCCTAAACTATATTACTGTAGAGATTCGTCGAAATCTGTTCAGTAGTTTTAAAGTGAAAGAGTAACAAATATACATACGTCCTCACAGTTATTTGGGGTGTTTGAAAGATATAATTCATGTCAGTGGGCACCTGAGAGTGCTGAGTGTCTCGTCGTAGTTGATGTCTGCGGGTGAGATGGCCGCTATCATGGCGGTCTTGGAGTTCCCCCCGAGGTTCTCCCTCAGCAGCCACGTCAGCACGGAGTCGCGGTACGGTATGAAGTCCGCCTTCTTTGACTTCTTACTCTTTGATGCCTATTTATATTGATATTACTATTAAGGCTAGGAAATATGAAAATGTTTAATAAATATTGCCAAAGCACGAGTTGTGGGACAGATTGTTCTTAACGATATTAATAAAGAGTAATTGTTAACGGTTGTATTTGAATATTCGGGCACACGAATAGCAGGGCACGGATTAAGAGGAATTTTAAATATCATTTATATAAAAGTATTCAGTCTCATGGAATATTGTATATCTATTGTCAAGATCCACACAACACACAACATACAAAGCGACAGCACACATATGTACATATATAACCAAACAGTCAACTTACCGACTGCGCGCGTCCGAGCAATGAGATGCGGGCAGTGAGAGAGTGAACAACGTGTTTAGCGAATGGTAGCATTTTATTCAAACTTATCATAAATTAAATTTTCAATATTTTTTGTATTTTAATATGCGACTCATTTTATGCTTTTTTTACTCAAAATTCAAATAAACAAGATCGGAACCACGACGCTATAGATAGATATACGAGGGGAGGGCCAAAAGTTCGTGGAATGGAGAGGATGGAGCGGGGGTAGGGGCGCTCGCTTGGTGTCATACGAATCGGAAACTCATCATTAGTATAAATACCGAGTTTCAACCCGATAGCGTCATTCGTTTACGAACAGTCGTCTGCTGAACAAGTCAATCCGGAAGAAAACTGAAACTATGGAGAAAATTGAACACTGCGCTGTGATAAAATTCCTTACCAAGCAAGGAAAGAACGCTCAAACCATTTTGAATGAAATGGGAGTCGTTTATAGGAAACAGTGCCCTAGTAAATCAATGATTTACAAGTGGCATGGTCTTTATAAACATGGTCGAGAGTCAATCAAGAAAACGACCCCCGCTCAGGAAGACATTTTCCGACGACAGTGAGGTATGGGAGGCAATTTCGACTCATTTTGACGGAAAAGATAAAACATATTTTTATAGTAGTTTAGAAAAATTAATTCATAGATCTAATAAAAGTATTGAGCTCAAGGGTGATTATATTGAAAAGGAAAAATATTTTTGTTGTTTTATTTTATTTAGATCCCTTTCATTCCACGAACTTTTGGACCTCCCCTCGTAGATCAGTCGACAGAGCTATTTCGGGGCATCTGAGTATTAACTTTATGCTTATTTAAATTTTAAGCAACTCACTTTTTTATATAAAATTTGATAAAAAAATCAAAGATTGTTTTAATTAACAAAACTCACTTGTCGGTTAAAATAAAATGACCAAAGAAGAATACGAACAAAAATATTGATTGTTATTATTATCTCTTTTTCAACAAATAAAAATTAAGTGAAACTGTAGTATTAACAAAACTGACAACTACTAGCACTTAAAATATTATATGGAATGGGGGAACAATACGCAGAGTTATGATGAACGAGTAGATGTAAAAGATCGAGAAAGAATCGACTGACAAAATCAAAGTTAAATAATAGATACCTCTATTGCATAACAACAACCAACCACACACAGCACCGCGCGATCTAACAGACGATGTTCACTTGTGGGATAATTTACATTCGAAATGACTCTCCTTAACTACTCTTCATTTACTAATGCAGTGGATTTTTAAGAAACAAAACAATAAACTCAATAGACTATAAGAATGTACAAGAAATCAATTAAACGAAATCCTCCATTTACTTACTGTAAAACTAGGAGAGAGCCAATCTCATATAAAACGTTTACCATTACTATGTATATGTAAAAAATAATATACTATATATATAAATTCACCGTACATACAACTAACAGTTACAACCGCTACTACCCAGGACTACCAACACACAACAAACAAAACAAACTCTAAACAAACGTGTAAAATGTGTTGATCCAAGGATGGCCAATGTGGACCAACACACCGTCCAACGCGTACTCACAATTTCAGCCAGCGCGGAGATGACCTTGCCCAGCGTGGTGAGGGACTTGTTGATGTTAGCGCCCTCCTTGAGGCGCGTGCCCTTGGCGCCCGTGGAGTCCGCGCGCTCCGACCCCGCCAGGTCCACCAGAGAGATCTTTGACACCTATTACCACCACACCCACCGTTACATTCGCTTAAAGGTCCTCGGACAATAATAATCTAAACCGGACTTCGAAAGGTTATTCTAGCAGTAAAGATAAATATATTTTAACAAGACTGTCACAAGGCTGAAGTTTTAGTGTTAAAGTTTTTGATATTTTGATTCGTTAGTCTGATTGTTGGTGTAAGTCTGCATTTTTTTATTATTATCAAAACACAAACATTGTTTTGGATACATTTTAAGCGCTTATGGATGGTTCAGTATAGACCGAGCGCTGCCAACAGATAGTTTTTGATGAGAGTCATCTGAGCGTTCGTACAGTTTATATAAAAATGTGAATATTTTACCTTCTCGGATACCAAGTTCGTGGTTTTGTCGTGTCTTTGCTGCGTGAAGAATATGGTGAAGACGGCGTGCGAGCGCGAGGACGTCTCGTTCATGTTGGTGGCGGCGACCGTGCTTCACATGCAAAACAATGTTAGCAGGAGGAAAGGAGGAAAGATAGACAGTTATAATTATATAAAAGTCAAAGGCATAAATAAGAATTTAAGAAAACCAAAAATATTCCATTATTTCATATTTAATGAAAAAAATAAATCCTTCTTAACTTAACTCAGTTTAATTTTATCAATCTATTATACATTATAATTAACACAACATATTAATTGTGATAAGAAATCCCTAAAGACTTAGCGTGACATGATTATCAAAAGTGCATTACGCACACACTGTTGTGTATAAGAATACACACACACTCACCGAGCCTTGTTTCCCTCATCGATGAGATCGTATATATCCTGGTAGGACATGACAGCCAGCTTGCTGAGGTCCTCCACGTAGGGCCCAAGGGCGGGGTGCTCCCTCACACGTAGGTTACCTTTGTTCTTGGGATTCAAGAGGTCGCGAACCCTCTCGCAGTATATCTCCATGTAGGATACCTCCACCTGATGATATGGTGCACGATTTAAAAGAAAGTAGGCAAATCTCAAAACCTAACATATCAAGTTATCTTTAATAAAATTAACCTGTCTTTGTTTTAATTTAATTAGATTTAATACTATTTAATCAAATTAGAGAGGATTTTATAATTTAATATAAAACTTATAATTAAAGTAATCTCACCGAGTAGGTGAGATCCTCGGAGGTAGTCTGTCGGATGCGGCGGAACAGGTCCTTACAGATCTGGGGGATGATGCCCTCCTGGGAGTCCTCCCCCCTCCCCATCATGGTGTACGACTTGCCCGCACCGGTTTGTCCGTACGCGAATATGCATATGTTGTACCCTGGAAGTGCTCTCGTTAATGGCTGTGGAGTCGAGTGCGGGATTGTTATATTTGTAAATAAACTAACAGATTAACGTTATTCCATCCAAGTATATTTAACATATCCTAATATTTGTCTTTATGATGTACGATAGTCACAAAAATGTATTTTTATTTATAACATATTTTTTGTAATAACGAACGTGCGATTTCTGGAAGTCCCTTTCAGTATGTCCACTGAGCTATTACGTCGGTGGTCGAATTGCTAAACGTTGAAGTCTACATATCAATAGTCTATTTCTGCACATTTAATATAATTTAAGGAATAATAAGGAAAAACGGTGGTAACATAAAAATGAAAGACGCTGATAGAAGCAGACGTACCGTCAAACGCGTGTTGAAGCATCTCTTCGCCGATGTCTTTGTACACCATTATTTGCGAGGAGAACTCGGGGTCGCTTGGCTATACACAAAAAATGTTACAATTAAATTAAAATAAGTTAAAAACAATTAATCATTAATTATTACCGCCAAGAAATATAGATTATTCCTTCAAAAAAGATTACATAAAAAAATATTGATTAATTTGAATAGAATCAGATCAAAGTCATTAAAAAAACATGAAATTCTGTTATCAATGCTAAAAATCGCAGCAGAGCGATTTAGAGACTTTATAATTGTCATCCACATTGCAGATTACGTGACATCCGCCTGTCACGAGAGCGAGTGACTTTTATGAACTAGCTGACATATTTATTCATCTCATATTTAAAATGTATGCCTTCACATTCATACGATCTATCGATTGTGACTATTTGCTATATTTGCAATATTTGTGGATGTGTGTATGCATGTAAGCAGCACTTTATAAGGCAAAAACCGACCAGTTTATCATTTTGTTTCGCAGTCGATAGAGCCAGTGTACCCAGAAAACGCATAGGGACTTAATTAAGAATATCTTTAGAGTATATGATAGACGAGAAAGAAACCATCGCTACTCAAAGGTAGGACAGTGCTATCTAGTTTAACTTTAAGAAACTATTGTTAATATTTGTTACTAAATCGATTATTTGGAACCGTAGCCGTCTACATAAGCGAAAGACGGTTAATGTAACTTCAGCTTTTTCATTAAATCAAACCAAACAATAAAAGAAGGCTGTCTATTTCAAATATCTCCCTCAGTCTCCCGTGAGTTATCGAGCGGAGACAATTCTGCTCGTAGAACGAAAAACAAATCTACGAAACATATCTACGATAATAACATTAAAAGAACTTGTATAATAATCTCCCGATTTATTGTCAATAATACAGATTTAATATAAATTTACCATAATAAAATAACAATAGATTAATGAAGCTAAGCGCCGCATATTGTCAATTTCGAATCAAAGCCGCAAAACAGGATGTCAATTCAGAGGAAATCGTGTCCTCGATCAATCGTCACAGAGATTGGATTGGATTGGATTGGAGTCGCGGTGACGGTGTCGGTAACGACGTGGTCGATGTCATTTGTACATCTTAATATTACCTTATAATAAACGTTGAGTTTAAAATACTTGACGTTACACATTCTGAAAATATTAGCCGTTATATACGGCTATGGATATGGATATTTGTTAAATGTTGTCTGTCATCTGTTAAATGTCTGCATGTCCATGTGGTATATGCACCGTGTCACTGTTCAATATTTTACCTACATAACGCGGACAAAGTCACGGACAAAGGTAGTATTTCCATAAATGCCATAATAGTTAAACCTAATACGTGTATTATTATGTGTAGTGTTAAGAAGACAAAGGAACAATTCTAAAGAATAACTGATGCCATTGAAGCATACAAATAATGACGTTATACAACCAATCGATAAATATATAAAAGAATCTTAATTATATAAAGTAGATAACGTAAAGGTTGGTATTAGAAGCCGTAGATTCTAATACATCGGAACGTTTCACAAATATATAATCTCTTAATCTCGTTGACATCGCATCCAACATGGCCGCCGAAAACGAACCTTGGAAATTAATCTGCTTTGTTTCACAAAACGGTCATAATAATTTACATAAAAATTTAATAAATATCTGTAATTTTTGGATATTTTGTACCTAGTAATGTAATAGACTTATTAGTAGATTAATTTGAAGTTAAACAACATGTCGGTGCGTACTTCCCTCTGGGTTATCTCGTCTGTTTGTTCCGGAAATTACGCTCGAGGGGCAATCTTACGCCTTATTGCTTTAGGAAATGTGCGTAATAGGGAGCAGACTGTAAATATTGTAGTGAGGGCTTTGTAAGGCTTCGTTCACACTTATAATTAATTTTCGTAACGTTAGACGATTTGGAAGATTAAGGTTTTATATATTACAAAATAAGCAGACAGTTCAGGGTAACCGTTACTCAAATGTACTGGTATTTCGCCTCCGACAGTTGACAGTATTTGTAGACGAAGACTACATCTATTGGGCTTCTTTTAAAGCTCCTCACTAATATACCCAACATGTTTATAGACAACTTGAAATAGTGACAAATGTATATAGAAACCAACACTCACATTATGCGACCAGTAGGAGAAGTCAAAGTTGAAACTCTTAGCGCACTCCTTGTTGTTTGGAGGCACCTTTGGATTCAATATCACTGTAACAAAAACAATATTATTATTACAAGTTATAGCTTATAGCTCGTAGCCTAAATTTTAAACGGAAGGGTGTCTTTACGGAAGGGCTCGTTTCGAAAAGTATGGTAACGTAGTAGGCCATGTGGACTCTTCTATTTCATGTACACTAGAAAATAAATAAAAAACAAATTAACTTTACGTACATTATAGAAATATAATCTCTAATCAAAAACCAATAAGTACAGAGGAAGATATCTTTTTGTTAATATTCCCCCCCACCCCCATTGCAGACTGGTTGAATTATGAACGTATAAATAGAATCAAGAAAACCCTAATATATCTAAAGCACCCTATATATTTTTTATTTAATAATCGCTTCATTCGTATGTTAAATGTTACAAATAAAGGGAAAGCTTCATATCTTTTTAGTTTAATTTTAAAAGTAATATTTCTTTTATCTTTTCATTCTTTAATATAATCACGTACAATTTGTAATCGTATTCCTTGTTATAGTAATAGTCACAGTGCGGCGCCGCGTCGCGACGTATCGACCGACGGATGTCTAGCTCGTAACCTGATATATATATATATATAATTTAACTGGGTATTTTTATAAAAATAACTGCATTAAACATTTCAGATTTAACAGTCTAAAGATATGTTATAAAGAGACAGAGAAATTAATTGAATAAATTAATGAAATTGTCATAACAAGACATGACTTTGGGTATTTTTATAGAAATAACTGCATTTAACATTTCGGATTTAACAGTCTAAAGATATGTTATAAAGAGACAGAGAAATTAAGGTATGTATCAAATGTATGTATGTGCGGTGGATCTATGTGTGTATAGACACGCTGCCGCATTCGCTCCCCAGCTGTTCGTATTTATTCGAGTTACTTATCCCGGTAATATATAATTCCAGCAACATCAGAGTAAAGATCAAAGCAGTCAGACGGTGGATATAAAACATTTCTTAGCTGTAGAGAGGATAGTGCTTCCAGGCGTATATTTTACGAGCCCCCCCCCCCCCCTTCCCCCACATCAACCGTGTGTAATATGATTTGACGTCGTTTCACTGCCGCCGCTGCACTTTTATAGATACTTAAAACGGTAATATTATTTATATTTATGTTAGAAATGTTACCTCCATTCCTTTATTTTTATTTATTTGTTGAATTTCTAAAGATTTTATATATCGAAGCATCTGCAGGTTTAAAATTACAATTACTTTTTAATAACATTACATGTTAGAGATGAATAATTCACAACTAGCACGAAATTGCAAGATATTTTAAACTGACAAATCTAAAACTTAAACAATTGTTATCTTTTTAAAGATAAAATTCGCATTGGGGCCACACCCCAGTACATGTTCATTTAATAAAATAACTTTGTAAATTTTCACCACAACCGATCTCCGCCGATGGTCTGGTAAACCTTTATTCAAACCGGACCGCTGACAGTCTGAACTCACAAAGGCTTTGAGAATAGTTTATACCATTTGCCCTGTGTATCCAGGTACCGAGGGCGTCGAGTGGACAACGGGAACAATGGGAGGATCAACAGGGTGTTTGTCAGAAACTACCTTTCAGTCTCGATGAAACGGAATACATATCATACAATAACAATCAATAATAACACATATATATATATATATATATATATATATAGGTTTCTAATAAACCAAGTATATAAAGAAGTGTTAATAAATATATTATACACTGTAGAAAATAACCAAATTCGCGGTTAACATTTATGAAAAAAAGACTAAAATAGCATAAGAAAATAAAACATCAGACTAGTATTCCCTCCGTGTTTTATATTCAAGACCTTAAATTCTTTACTACCCTTTGCTGCAGGTTGACCCACATTGCTACTCCTTTGTCCTAGGACACCTCACTTGACTCGTCTCATTTTGTTACATTGTTATTTTGACAAAAATAAAGAACTCCTGCTTAACAAAAAATAATAATTTTAGAAAGCTATAATAATCAATTATAAGACTTCTCTGTACTTCGGGCATACTCGTGTATGTTTTGAACTTTAATATATAAAAAAAATACTAATTACCTAACACATAAAAATCACTAAACGTGTATAAATACTCCATGACTTGGTAACACCAAAACAACTTCCATGATATTAAAACTAAACTGAAATGGGAGTCTCCCCGGGGCGAGGCGGTGTACTCTGAGGCAATATCCTTTTATTTTACACCTGGAATTACCAAAACACTGGTAAAAAGACAATTTTGGAGCTCTTAATGGCAATAGCAAAAAGTTTGTATAACTCTACTCGATACAATAGCAATCGTTAGTAATAATAAAAAGACGCTCTTATATTGCCAAGTCATATTCGTTTATCATCATAATAGTCCAAGTCTAGTCCCTCTCTTTTCTCTCTAAGTGTTGCATGAAGCCTTCTCTTGATAACTAAAACAAGGCAACTAATTCACTTTGGAACATATTATATACGGCAATTGCCATTAACCATACAGGTATTTCGACTAACTGATCGTTTAGCTTCTTTAAAATGATTAGTGTTGATATTTATCTAATTGTTCTGCCCGTGAACTACTCCTCCTATCCACCTCCTCAGTTACAGATTAAACCAATTGAAATGTGCGAACTAATAACAACAAGTTCCGCTTTTCTATGAAAATTTTTAAATTTTAACATTCGGACACTAAATAACATTAAAATGGACTTTGTAGAAAAAGAGTTATTTATCAATACAAAATATATTAAGATGGACGGTTTATTGACCTACTGATCGTCAGTGTACACGTGTACTCTGCTACCTCACACTACTGCTCAACACGGAGCAGTATCGGGTAGTTATTGAATACTTCGTCAGTACAAAGCGTGAGTCACAGCGGGAGACGTTTTCATTAAAACCTTAAAACTTCGGACGTAATGGAAAAACAAAGTTATTTATAGTTTCGTTTGTTCCAAATTTTAATTAAAATACTCTCTTGGTTTACATTAATTACAATATACAATTATAAGAAAACATTTTAAAAATATACAACAAATAATTTAAGGAGGAATTTATCTCCGACACGAGAGTGACAGTCATTGGGATATTTAATTGATTACAGCTGACGAGCAAATAACTAATAACTTTTTATTTTGTTTTGAACAATAAACACCATTTCATCTTTTAATTATATTGTAATTACATTTTCTATCTAAGTCTGTCATTTTATAAAATCTGTTTTCAATTTATTAAGTTGTCTCGCGTCTTCGCGTGACTTTAGTTAAATGTAATATTCTCATCACCTCACCTCACATCACGCAGCAGCGATGTGGCCATGTCTTTTTATTTTTTTTACACTTTATTGCTACTGTTGTTATTTATGTTACATATATATTCTTTGTACCTGTATGTTTCTTTACGCATGGTTTTCTGCAAAATATGTACAATAAAACTAAGAAAAAATAGTCTAATTGACTTATATCTATCCAAATTGAATTAAGTGGTTGTATAAGCGGACACTTGACGTGACATATTGCGTGTGCTTAGTTATATATTAACCGATGTTTGCGTGTTTCAGTACCTCGGTAGGTACGGGGACTGGATAATATTTCACAAGTTACATATACCTGAATATCAATTTAATTTATGGAAAGTTTTATCAATGGAAATGTATTATTTATTAATGAAATTTATTTCAAGTACCAGAACACTTGTTTAAATATAAAGTATTTTAATAAATTGAACTAAAATCATATTTAAAAATAAATATATATCCATTAAGATATGTACGTTCAAGGTTTTAATGATAACTTATTTTCCAGTGACTTGTATTTTTTTAATTAAATCGTTTGTATGTTTTTTGTTAGATAGTTATTACATTGTCATTGTACAGTCACCAGAACCCGGCGTGACAAACGCGGTTAACAAACACTACCTCGACATCGACGCCTCCAAGGTTCAGACGCGACCTTCAGCTGTTAATGTTGGTACCGACTCGACGGGAACCTGCTTTGATTATAACTTTGATAAAATAACCACCAACCGATTACATATGTCGTTCTAGAAATACTGTATGTTATTGATGTGTAGAACAGAGATATTTAATACATGCTTCTTCATTCATGCATACATTTCAAAAATGATTCTTTATACCCAGTAAGTAAATTAGATGAAATAGTAAAATATATAAAACATTTAACTTTTTTCAAAACTGCAAAACTTTCACTCCATTGACTGCAACATATTCGAGTACAGCCTGATTCACATTAATGGTTTTTCCAAAATACAGGACGATCACAACTAAGTTAATTATTCTATCTGATAAATCATAAAAGACCACAAGTCAGTGTATAAGATTAATTCCAGAGACTTATATGAAGCTGTAAGTAAAGCATTTAGGTCAAAGAGGGCATTAATATTCATAACTCAGCAACTTTTTCTAGAAGCTGCTGTAATGAAGAGAAACGCTCGAGGTGTGCACGACGCAGACGACACTTTACATTACGAATAACCAAAGGGTGCGGGCACATTAAGTTGAGAGTCATAATAAATTGCGGGTTTCTTAGTAGGTATGTAATAAGACCTTATTAGGAAAAGTTCACTTGGTTTCAATGCTAAAAAATCTACCGGGCGAAGTGTTTGCGAAATTTCTTATAAAAGGATTCCGTATAAAAATATTTTGTAAAGAAACTTATTAAAACTAACACATATACTTAACGTACGAGAATAGGAAATGAGGTCCTCATTATCTGATCATATCAAAGGCTAAAAAACCACACACGGCAGATAAGAAAGTACAAAAACGTGTAGTGTCCTCACAGAGACGTGTCGCCGAGACAAAGCGTCCTTGTTAGAGCGAGTCACCTCACCTGTAGTGTTTCCAGACATCTCAATGATGCACTTGGACTCCCGCGCGATCTCCCGCGAGTTGAAGGGACGGACCCTCACCGCCACCTTCACGGACGACATGGCTGCTGGGCTCGCTGCTCCTTAACGCATGGGCGACGAGATTTTGCACCTGAGAACCATCATACGAAACACTATTAATAATCTTTGTAAGATTATTTGAAAAAATATTTACTTGTCGTTTACATTTTGGTTAGATTAAATTTATGTAACAGATTAGAAGCCTAAATGAGTGATGTTAAAAGATTACAGCTGCAGGTACATCTGTAGTTTAGAAGAGACAAGAGACGAGACATTTTATATTTCAAAAAACAATTTCTTGAAGGTCTTGAAACTTAAGTCATTACCAAAAAACTCCATAAACTGACCTTACGGACCTTAAGGCACAGAATCCTCAGTAGTGTTCATGGTAACATTATATATTAAAGCATATAAAGCATTCATATTATTAACGTTGTATTTCGACTAATCTTTAAGAAGAAATGTATATTGTAGTAATTAATTTAATTCAAATTATGATACAAACGGTGAACTTAAAATACACAACTAAGATGAGATATTTCATATATTATTCCAATGAAATCTTTAATCTGTTGTTACACCGCTGTGTTGTTCATTTTATGTAGTTATAAGGCGTCCTATGCAGTGGCCTTATCAAGCTGTAAGCTGTAATGCGGACCTCAAACAAATAAACATTGCCACTGTAATAACTGTGAGAATGTGTATTAGTACGACTTCTGTTGTATTGGCTTCCGATCAAACATGTCTCAAAAATATTGTTTTCTATAATATTTAATGTCTTAAAATGTAATAAAATATTTGGCTTGTTTATAAAATAATTAAATAGTATATTGCGTACTGAGTGTACTGTACAGTATATCTTTAAGAAATAGTGTAATGCTTAAGATCCGTTAGTTGCTACGTCCAGTCACGGTCCGAATGGCAACCGGCGCACGCGCACGGTGTTTAGATATTTAGGAACTAAGGTCACAGATCAATTTCAGCATTTTTTTTTTCTTAGCAGATATTGACGGACTGATTAAAAACAATTTGGTTTTACATTTATATGTTGTATTTGTTGTGTTATGTTATTTTATGTTTATTTAAATACTGTGTACTGGGGTAATACTTCATTATTGATGTAAAATTTATCGCGCAGTATGATTTTAATCTTATATTTAAAGTGTCAACGATATTTTATTTTACAGTTTAATGTAAAAGTTGTAATTTACCCACCGCTGGATGTAGAAAATACGAGAGACCAAACCAAGGAAACAACACTAAAACAAAAAAGACGACACTTTAGACTAACGAATTGGAGGAACACTTTCACAATGGACGAAACGAATATCACTAGACTACTTTTAAATATGTAGTGTAGAAGTAAACACAATCGAAAGAGCCGAATTAAGTCTTAGATTATCAAAACTCACAGTCGCTGGCACAAGATTCGCGTACAAAATGGTGAATGTTTCCTGAAAGCGATCCTCGCGTGCAATAATTGCCAACGGTCGGCTGACCACCGACTCGAAAGTATCTAACTCACGGCCGCTGCACTCCTCGCGCACTTACGTAACATCCACTGCAACCTACATCTTTAATATCGAAGAACCTTCGGGAGATCGAAGCGGCGGCCATGAAAAACGTGTCGCCGCAGAGATGACTCACCGCGCCCACTGGCGCCATCTGTCCACTGCGAGAAAAACATCGGGAAGCTTTTAACTTGTACCTTACGGCGGGACTTACCCCGGCCTGGTGGACGAGGGTGTGGATGTGACGTTCTATTGTTTTCTGAGATGTTATTGGGCGCTCCGGTCAAGTCGCAGCGAAGGTCGGCATGGCGTCGCCGACGGGTGCGCGGAGAGACTGCGGGCTGACGGCGAAGGTTCCGGCGGAGAGGAGGCCGCGCAGGCGCCCTGCACTTCCGCCGCGTTCGATCTGACGCCGCGCTGCGCGGAGCCCTCCTCGCGCATCCCGCAAATAACGTTCACAAATCGACTATCCGACCGTTTTAAGTGTAACTCCCAGAGCGCAGCTGAATTGAACCTAATTACTGAATTAGATTTTTTGTACTCCTTGCAGATCTATCTACCATATCAGAGATACCTTGAATACTTTAACACCTTTCTCTTTTTTTTATTTCAAACGATTTCACCTTATTGTGAAATCAAATATTTAACAAATTTTGTATATACTTACAAAATTTACCGAGCCTACGTCGAACCATCCAACCCAAAACCCCAACATAAAATCCGTGACCGTAAGAAAGAATGCCGAAATTAATATTACTATACAAATCTTGCACAAAATAAGGAAAAAAACAAAACAAACAACAACCATTTAAAAGCCAAGGAAAGTGGCGTTATATATAACATTCTAGTTAGTATATTTACTAATTGCGCTCACCAATAAACAATAAACTGCGACATATTTCCACAACGCGACCCGCCGAATGCCCCGACATCACGCACTTTCCTCCATTATACTGAATCCTATATCAAAATGTAAATTACTTCAAAAATCTGTAATGGATCCGTTTCGTACGCCGGTCACGTCCGCCTTGATTTCAGACCGGTACCCCATCCTTGATAGGTGATGGCTCAGATTTGAATTTTCGACAGGTATCAGAAGATATTTTAACAAAGGAAAAGAAGAAGAAGAAGTTCCCATTGACGCACTCGTGGCATTCTCGTTATGTAATTATAAAGTTTATACAGGTTATATAGGTTGTTTATAATTCGTTTAATTTAATTTTGTTGTGTATATAACAATAAGCTACGTTATTGTTATCGTAATTGCTTTAAAAATATTTAGTTCTGTCGTTTATTTAATAACAAACTTCATTGGTCATTCAGTTCGAAAAAGTTGTTTTTTTTTTCAATTTTCATTTCATTCAAATTTCAATGTAACCATTTTACGTATTTAACTTACATTGGTAACATCTTAATTTTAAACGATCCGAATGCTTTATACCAGTAATCCGCAAAATAGTTTTATTTAAATGTGCACTGACTAACTGTAAGTGACGCTAAAAATCTTAAGTGTAAAACCGTAAAGCGTAAAACTGGTTATAAACACACGCATTGATCATCCAATCACAATCGATGAAACAAAAGAATGTATTCCGCTCCCTCCCAAACCTAGCTTCAGCCCGGCGATGCCTTGATATTCTTATCTTGTATCTTTTTATGTTTCAATAGACCATAAAAAATAATAATAATAGTTATTTTTTAATTAGTTGCAATCTTTCGTCTCTCACACTCGTCTCTTACCGAGCGGAACTGTATTAAATTTTATACTTTATAAAGTTTAAAAAAAAAAAAAACGGAATGTTGAGAATTAATTGTAATTATAATGATCACTTTTTATTCCGGTACTTCACTGCACCTGTAAGTATGTAGATTGTTCGTGTATATCATATATATCAGTGAATACAGTTCTCATACCGAGGGTCAAGGAACAGTTTCATTTGGTCCGCCGCCGTGACGCAATGCCCGATCGATTCACACCCACTCATTCAGTCAGAACACTTCACTGTACGAATACGGAGAAATGAAACGCTTTCAAGGTACTAGCCCTAAACACTGTCCTACTTTAAGTCAGACGCTCATTTTTTTCTTTCAATTAATTATGTGTTTTATCTATATCATTTTAAATATTTGATATAATGATTATTGGAGAATTTCTATAACATATAGGATGAAAAACGTATTTACAGAGGCAGTGTGGACGACGGTTTACTTAATTACTAAAGCATTTATGACAAACAAATTTAAATTTCCTCCAATTATACCAAACATTTTTAATAATGATTCAAAAATAAAATAATCAATAATTAAAAAATACAAAAAAAATTGGTAAAAGAATTTTAAATTATATTTCTTTAGATTATATTGAACTTCGAACTTCACACGAGTACGTAATGCTAATGATATTATTAATAATATATGACTTAGAGATCTTCACGGACGACGTCAAAGTACAGTCAGGAGTGAATCAGAAGGTTCCAGGTTAGTGTCATCGATCGTGAGTCAGTCTGCGCTGAAGCCTTCCATCCAATAAAACCCATCAACTCGTATAAAATGTAAGTGACTAATGGATTTGGGGAGTGACTTTGCTTTTTAAAACTTTCCGAGTTATTTTATATTGATAGAAATATAAACACATTTATTTTATCAAAGAAAGTTTGGTGCGCGCTTAAGTAGTATGAGATATGTTATTAGTTAAATATAATTATAAACAATTTCAATTCACATGTTCTTAATTTGCTCACAGCGACAGTTGAAGGATCAGTTACTTACACAAGCTGGTACAGACTTTTAAATAAAGTTAAATGTGTTATTAGTTAGTGCTAATCTAATTGTACTACCAACTATACCATTAACCAAAATTACCTATTAACAATTGTAATAATTTAGCCAGTGGAGGTATTGCGAGGGTCAAATTTACTATAATCTTGAATACTATTAATTATTTATTAGTTCTTTGACCCGCAAACCGAACTTAAATCGTCATGCCGTTGGCTGCGTTTGTTATTAGTTTTTTTTTTTATCAATGAAAGAGTTCTATCACGACATAATATATTAAAAAAAACCGGCAAGGCAACTGAGGCCGGTGTTGTAAAAATCGTTTTTTGTTACCTTCATTGAACCAGCGCTCAGCACTACCAACGTTGTGTATGTTGTTTCATATTACTTTTTAATTATTATTAGTACCAACATCATAAAATAATATTATATTCAGCACAAACTTTCAATAATATAGTGTTACACAACACACAACAAGAAAAAGAATATTGAAGTCATTGAAGACGCTCGCGGCGGCTTCAACAACAAATATTGGTATGAAATTGAAGTTCCGATAAAGTCTCCCCCTCAATTCCCCACGGAAGGTGAACGGGCATTGTTGATGGAAATTCCTAGAATACTGACCCAGATATTATATAAAATAATGTTATTAAACTAAAGTGAATAAAGCAAGTAAGATAGTTGTATAAGGTTTAAATGAGTTTTACTGATTAAGTTATTTTTCTAGCTTCCCTCCCAATTGATGATAATTATAATAACATCACCGCATTATGTATACAGACATGTAAGAGTCACATTGTATTTACTATCAGACGTTATTGAGTAGAATGATTTAGATTACATTTATTTATTTATTTATATACTTTCCACTTTCAATCCATACCAGTGATCACTAGTGTACGTCAAATGGAAGTGACAGGAGGGCCTATTTTGATATAGTACGTATCAAAATAAGCCCTTCTGTAAATTGTAGTAGGTTCTCTCTATCAAGAGCAAAAAAATAATTAATTGATCCCGATCCCGTAAAATATAGCACTAAAAGTAGCTTATGTTGCTCAGTGGCAATGTGGCATTTTAATGAAATGAAAGATTTTTTAAATCCGTCCAGTAGTTTTTGAGTATACTTATTACAAACAAACAAATAAACAAAACTTTCCTCTTCATAATGTTAGTATACTCGTAGCTACGTAACCTCTTAAATTGTTTCCTAATATTGTCTTACCATAAAAATGGTATAAAAATTTTATAAAAGATATCTTACAAAATCTAAAAAAGACGGTCTCACGGGTCTGTCTCACTTCGAACACTAATCAATAAAGCACTGCAGCTCTAATTCTAAGAAAGAAATCATTTGTTTATACATAATGCATTTGGGTCAGGGTCTCTTCAAGACAACTTGTAATGAAATACAAACTTTGAAATTAAATATATCAATACATCTCCATTCAGTGTGAGAACGAAATAGAAAAAGGTAAGCCTTTTTTTAATACTATTGAGTCAGAACCAAATTTAATATTTCATTTAGAATTCAAATCCCTTGATCACCGTTTAGGGTTTTAATCGTTTCGTTTGGAAGTGGTAGCCTTACTGTAGTTATTTAACTGCAGCTTATATACGGGCTAGCTTAACTGTAGTAGTCGTGGACGGGCTGAATCCTGGTAGTACTAGTCTCTCACAGGATATCAGCGTGAAGTAGCCTGTACAGGTACGCTGAGAACGTCGGGAGCAACCCATGTCGTAATCTTTTTCACCCCTCCGTTCATAAATATATTCACAAACGTCTATCGGCGACTGTACCACTTCTCATCAGATTTATAAAATGTTCTTATGGAATGAAATATGCTTTACGAAAATACAAATTTAAGATTTAAGTATTGCAAAATAAGCAAATAACATGGAGATTGATTAATCGGTGTCTGTACTCGTCAATAAATTATAAAATAGATAAGACAGGTCGTTTATCAAAAGGATCGCTTAGCTTTATCTGGATTGCGGTAATTCATCAATCAGGCAATGTAATTAAAATAGGAATTTAGAGATGTCGATTTTAGCTGGCCATTTTTTCGTTCAAATTTTATTTTTAATAAAATGCAGATATTTTTATTACATTAATATAAATATAAAACATATTTAACCAATATAACAGCTTCAGCATACCGTGAAAGCCTGTGACCAGTTTTAATGTAACCTTGAAAACGACTTTTTGCACCAAAGATAATTAGAACCATACCGATAGATAAAACTTACGATAAAAATGGACTTCAATCCGATCATCCGTTTGGGAGCTACAGAGACAACATTACACGTGGTAACCTTATTTCATCCCCTAGATTTTGAGTCGCAAATTATAAACTCTGTCATCTAATATCTTCAGACTTTCAAAAATATATTAACTTGACATAGAATTTCAAAAAATGTTTTTCTTGTGTACACATCCTCGTCTACTCTACGAAATTAAATTCTTCATTAATCTCTCTAACTTCATGGCTCTTCAAACATGACATGGTCATTGACCAGCTTACTCAGCTTCTGTCGCCAGCTCTAGACAGGGCTCTAGGAAATAATATTTCAATTCTTCGGGAAATATCGGAATGGAAAGTTCTGTAAAAAACTAACTCTAAAAAAATCTAACTAGCCATAAATAAATAGATTATTGTATAATAACTTTCTGTTTCTGTCATCTGTCGAAAATAAGTGGTTAATATAATTATTATAAATAATAATGTATACTACGGTCTATGGATTAATATTTTAAAAATTTTTCGTTTTCTAATTCATAGTTATGATAAACGTTATCTAAAATATTTTCTGTCTTGAGCCGTAACATTTATAATATTTACAACTTAATTAAGTTATAAAAGAGTTTCGCAGCATAATCCTCGGGTCCTGTAAATTACGGAGCATTGGAGTCTCCGCAAGGTCGAGTGCCGAGGACGGACTCCTGACCTAAATATCTTAATCTCTCCGCCGGTCTTGCATCGTAAAGAGTAAGTTATGTCTCCGCCGATCATTTGGTAAATATAATGGCGCTCTCGAAAAATACAACATTATTAAAAATATTTTAGTTTATTATTTCCAAAATTTCTATCGGTTACCGAATATGTCGTTTAACGTTGCCTATTGATAATTTCGAGTGTATCGGGATAAGTGATGGAGTGTTAAGTAATTGCTTCTCTTGTAAATGTTCGGAGTTCCATCGTTGCTGCCATTTGTTGATTATTATTTTAGTTTCTATAATTACAGATATTTTTAGGCCTTCATTAATTATAATACGATTGTTTTAAAATATTGTATTAAATAAAAGAAGGGTGAGATTATCGTGATATGGGTATGCAATGATACCCATATCACGATAATCTCACCCTTCTTATGATAGGATGTACACCGCGTGATTAGTGAGTTGTGAGGATGCGGCTACAGAGGTCAAAAGAGAGATGGATGGATTGTGTGAACGATGACATGACTGTGAAAGTAGTTGAGACAGTTCTGACGTATGTCAAGAGTGAGTGAAAGAAAAAACTCGTCAGGCCGATCCCACCTTGAGTGGGATAAGGACAGACGAATGATAATAACTTGGTACCTTATTGATTATATAATAGCTATATTTAATTCTTTTATTTTTCATGGAACAACTTATTCCGTTTTTTTTTTCTTTTTATACGACAGACATTTTAATATAATAATTAACGTCACGGGTATGTCACGATGTAAATTAAATACTTATGTAATTCCAATATTGGCACTCGCTGTTGCCGGCGACTTGGCCTGCCACTGTCTAAGACTAAAATCATAAATTATTAAATTCATAAAGTATCAAATACATGTATTTTTCTATTGTAATTATAACCCAAACCAATTATTGTGTTTATTTACCGGAGTGAGAGTCACCTAAATGTTGACTGAGGTAATGAGCTGACACATCACTAAAATTTCATTAAAACTCATGTCCCTTTTCTAAGAACCTTTATTAGGCCTTAAGGAAGATAAAAAAAATAGTCCCTTAGTTCTCAATTTATACTCTGATCAACGATAATGGGGAGGCATTTGTATATACATATACACATGCATACATACATACATACATACATATATAATCAACAATATGTAATCCAAACAGTGTATCAACGATAGACATAACTTCAAAACATTCAGCACAATATACAACAAGGAATAAGATCCTTTGAGACGGAGTGCGCGTGGAAGCGAATCTTAAAATATTCATGGACTGAAGATGGGTGTAGTTGTATGGACACACCGACCGACGCGCGCTCCGAGTGGATATACGGGCACTGTACGGGGTGGCCGGCGTCACTCGCAAGTGCACATTTTCAGAAAGGAACTAACAATGTATAAACGTCTCTTTACATTGAAATATCTGTTTTCATAGTGGGAATTATTTTAATTTGTGATAAAACAAATAGTTTAACTTTTGTATTGAACTCTTTCATCATAGCTGATACTCTGGAGTGGAACTCGCGTAATGATTACAATTATATATACATTTAACACACCCTTGATATCAGATTTGATTCAGAGTTTTCGTATTAATAATTCATAAAATAAAACGCAACATCGTCGCATACGAACCACTCACGTTGTGTCACAAAGGCCAAAGGTCGACGTCGAGTGCACAATCAATACTCTCCGTGTTACATATATTTTATATTATATATATATTTTATATGAGGTACAGTATTCTTTCACATTAGCTTTCGATGGGGTAACGATGCCACCTTGGCAGATTATTTATTAATAAAAATGGTTAAGACAATAATACAAATACAATTAATATCGCCGCTAATTAGATTAACTAGTTATATCACGAGTAGACTCCTTTATAAAACCGATATAAATGAAGGAAAAATAAATCAGTGAGTGACGCACGGAAATCCTAACATTGTAAATTAAGTTCACATTAATTGTAAATTATAATTTTTTCGTTAATATCTTTCAAATCGGAGATAATAATTATGAATATATTTTTGTTTCATCTATCTTTTTTGTAATGACTTTAATCTTTTTATTTATTTAAAATAAATAAACAAACAGACTATCCAATCCGAAGCATTTAGTAAAGCCATCAACTGTATTACATACCTTTTGTATAACAGTCGGTTTATACAAAAGGCTTTTAGAACTTTTTACTCTATCTGATCCAGCGTTACCAATCTGTGACACAACAAGTCATCCGTCTCATATGAGTTGTATAAATATACATATTAGGTTTCTACTTAATACTGCTTTATACCAACATTTGAGCGTCCAAATTGGATTTTCACGGAAATAATAAGCCTTTTACTTTAAAGTATCGTACAGTTGACTTTGACAATACGCTGTACACTTTATTTATATCCTATCACAGGTATCTACTGAATGTAATGTAACAATTTCCATGTATAATTTGTAACATACGCTTATTTACAAATATTATAGAAGGAATACGTATAAATATACAAATAAATGTACAGCAAGATTTATTAAATTAATAGAGGCGCCAACAGACTCTCAATTTCGACTTGCTGCGCTCGCGAAATCTCGGGTGCCGTTTGCATATTGAGCGAAGCGAGCCCTTTGTAATGACTCATCGTTTCCCATTGACTTTAAAGAGATATCAGTTTTTTGACGATTACTCCTCAACGACATGACATTTTTCTATTTTTTTTTTGTGTGTATACGAGGTGTGTTCAAAAAGTATCGCGAATTTTGTGTTTTTTCAAAAATTATTTATTTATTCATGAATATCTATTTTGTCCCCTTCAAAGTAATCCCCATGAGATATTATACACTTGTGCCAACGGTTTTTCCAATCTTCGAAGCACTTCAAAAAATCACTTTTTTTATCTTCTTCAGCTCCTCCTTCGATGCCGTCTTTATCTCGTCAAGCGTAGCGTAACGTCGTCCTTTCATGGGCCTCAGCAACTTCTCTAACGGTGATTCGACGATTGGCCAATACCATTTTCTCCACTTCATTAATTTTTTCGTCTGTTTTTGAAGTGCTCTGGCGTCCGGCACGCTCTTCGTCGTTCACATCTCTTCTGAGAACATTTTGTACCACCGATAAACGTTGCTTCGGTCCAAGGTAGCTTCTCCGTATGCCACAGTCAACATTCGGAATGCATCCGCGCACTTAATTTCGTTTTTCACACAAAATTTGATACAGTTTCTTTGCTCCATTTTTTTGAATAGGTAAAAATCGAAGACGATCCAAAACACTTTGCTGGCACGCAAAGCAGCTGTCAACAATTAAGTGAACATTCAAAATGGCCGAGCTTGTCGGCATAAGTGAGAGACAAGAGTACCAACATAACGCCACAAAAAAATCGAAATTCGAATATACGTAACCCGCGAAAATTTAAAATTCGCGATACTTTTTGAACACACCTCGTATATGTGTCTTTTTGATTGAAAAATTTCATAATATTCCGTCAAGTAGTTTTCGAGCCTATTCGTGACAAATAATGTGAAAAAGTCTCCAGTAGAACGCTCCGCTCGCTTCGCTCAATAATTCTTATCAATGATTGTGTTCCCATCAATAATGTACATTTTATTTTTTCAAACAAAAAAAGTCAATGAATGATATATGTGAAGACAATAAGTAACAGTACAAATAATTTATAAACACTCATCATTTAAACGATAAACAGTTACAACAAAATTTATATAAGTTTTGTAAAGAAATTTCGAATGAATCACGAAATGGGGACTCAGAGTATCGTTTCAACAAATGTATCAGTTCACACAAAGAGGATTGTAGAACTGTAAACCCGGACTTTTCACACTTTATTTATAGAGCGGTGCTTAAAGCTGCTCCGTAGTTTATAACTCGGAGGGTAGTGCCGTTTCTATGTACATAAGATTTTAAAGTAAGGTGGTCATAAAAAGTTAATTTTGTATTTTATATATCGAGTAAATTGCCTATTACATAAGAAGTATATATTTTATGTCAGTCCAGTATGCTGTTATGAACTTTTTTATAATCTAAGTAGTGTTCGAGTATCAGTGCAGTCAGGGTACAGAAAATGTAATAGCTATCAGTAAAAGATGCTCTTATAAATTTAAACAGTTCACACCCCGGCTCCCTCGTGAGGGAGGACCCCTAATGAGTTGGAAACTATCCGGGCGAATACCGATCTACTTAAGGTAAGTACCTACAGTCTGTGAAATATATATAATATAATAATTTTATTTAGTTTTACAAATTGTCTGTCATTAAAATAAATAGTGTTAAGTGTATTAGTGGTAAGTGTTGCGAGTACCATTAATGAATGTTCTGAATATGCAACGATGTGAGGCTTTTATGGGAATGAGGGAGGTTAGTTTTAGCTAAGCGCGATATTTAATTTAATAAATATAAAATAGTATTTGTACAAAAACTATTAAAAATAACTATGACTAAACTTGACCACTGGAATATTTAGTGTGTGATTAAATGAAAATCTTATCTAGACTTGTAAAAATAAATCCACGTCACGTAAAAAACAAGTGTTTATATAATTTCTTAAATAATTCTTATCCTTGAAGTATTATACATATAAGATATATATTTTTTTTCGATGACATACTGTTATCACTGTTATCATAAAATTATTTTCTTTCCGTGTTACCGTTTGGCTCCAATATGGGATATCATGGGATTAAAGTCAATGAAATCTCAAAACTACACCACATTTTTAGTGAAAAGAATGCTTTACATGAATTAATATTTTATTTTACTTTAACCAATTACAATTTCAATGTTGACTGACTTAAATGTAACGATCAATAAACTGGTACGATCCTAACGTGGTGCCGTTGACGTGTAAATCTAATAAAGACCACGCCCAAGAAAATTATATCATATTGAATAATTTGATAAATTTATCACAAAATACAAATTATCTTTACTGTATTTTAGTTTTGATGAAATTATCTATATTCTGCGAGATAAAGAGGCAGCGCTATATTGACTTGTAAATCATAGATTACTCGTTAGGGAACTGCTTGCAAGCAAGGTTGGATATGATGGCAACCGAGTGGGAAATTACAGGAAAAAAGTTGTTGATAACCGGAGGAGCTTCGGGACTAGGTGCGGCTTACGCTGAAGTCTTTCTTCAACATGGAGGCGAGGTAACCAAACTTCACTATACTCAGATATTTATATATATAATTGTAATAAAAAAATCAGTTAAAACTAAATCGGTATATTCATTAAGTCTTTATATAATTATTTAACAGAAAGTAGCCATACTGGACATAGCCGAAAAAGTAGGCACGGAGTTTACTCAGAAGCTAAACCAGAAATACGATAATAAAGCTGTCTTCATAAAGTGTGATGTGAGCAAAGAGAACGAGATTCAAACTGCATTTGACCAAGCGCTGAAAACTCTGGGGGAAATAGATGTAATCATTAACAATGCCGGTATTATGAACGATGCCCCAGACATCTGGAGAACAGCATCAGACATTAATTGGGTATGTTCACCTTCTTTGTATAAATGTAGATACAATATGGAATAATCTATATAAAGATTTGTCCTCACTGAACATCTTCGCTTCGTTATTGCCAAATCCAAACCTCAGAGGCAGGATAGTTAAAATCTTTTTATTTAAGACATTGACTATTTTTTTTTCTATCTGTAAGTTAAATAGAATGAATTAGTGTATATGTCAATATTGGGTAAAGATTATGAAATTTAATACGATGAGCAATTGATTCAGATATAGGAATGCAACACAAAATTAATAAATAAAAAGTGACTTATGAGAAATCGTTAGTGAAATGAGTTAAATACATTAAATTTAGATTTGAATCGGTTCAATGAAAACTTTATTTCCTACTGAATTAAAGCAAATCCTATTTAAAATGCGATTGTTTCAGCAAGGGGTAGTTTCATTGACTATGAAAGGTGTAGGGTACATGAGGAGGGACGAGGGTGGCGCGGGGGGTACCATCATCAATGTGTCCTCTATCGTCGCGTTGATGAAGATGCCGGTGTTGGCGACCTACTCGGGCTCCAAGGCCGCCGTCATGCACTTTGGGAGATGTCTTGCGGTGAGATCTTTTATTCTCTGATAATTAAATATACATTTATAATGTTATTATCTCCCAACACATTGTACTAAAGCAAAATTTTTATTACAACCAACATAGAGAATAAGTTTTTTTTTTTATCAGTTGTTTATCTTTTTATGATTTAAAAAGAAATTATATCTAAACTGACATACAAATTTCAGTCGCCTGTATTTAACAACGATACCGGAGTTCGTTTACTAACGATATGCTTTGGACCCACCGATACACCTCTTTTATTCGACCTCGGAACTAAAACCTTCGATACGAAGATCTCCAAGAAGTTATGGGACTTCGCTCCGCCAGTGACTCCCCAGAGGTGATCAATAGTTCTCATTAATTTTAAAACGTTTCCTTAATTTAAGCTTGTTAATTAAAACATTTCTATCACAATAGATCATACATTCAATCAATTACGATTAACTTGTAACATTTTCAGCGTACAATCAGCGGTAGAAGCCGTTATCAAAATGTACCGCGAAGGAGCTCCGGGGTCGATATGGCTGTCCGTACACGACAAGCCAGGGAGGGACATAACTGAAAACATAGATAATGCCGCCAGGCAGGTAGAACAGCTACTCTTGACAGACGACATGACGGATGCAACCGAGTTGTATACGTGCAAATAATTGTAACAATTTATGACATTTATGTCTCAGGAGTGTATGTATTTTTGCAACCGACTGAATACTTTTTAACTGACCTTTTGTATTCTTAGTGACCTTTTTAATACCTCTATGTATTCGATAAACTTATGTCGAGAAAGACATTCATGTAAATATGTAAATGAAATTATTAATTTAAATCCCAATTTAATTTTTTGGCTAATAATAAAGTTGAAATAAAAAAAATCATATATTAATGTTTATTGTCTTTGTATGGTGAGTGAAACTATCACTGACAAGTAACTGACTCTCATTTGTCTTGAATTAGTACTCCGGTGCTATCTAAAATCCGGTGCTGGAAAGATAGATAATATAAAACGAAGAAAATGATGACACTATTTATATTAGGAAGGAAAACATGGTTCATGTAGGCAAAACGTCGGTAAATAAAATGAATATAAAATTTAGTTAAAAAAGATAAATGAGTGACAAAATCGCTATCATTATCTTCAAAGATAACAAACATATACTACTATAAAAGTAAAATGAAACAAAGTGAAGGATTACGCGGAGGTCCTTCAGGACTCGCTGCATTCTCGTCTGCAACTAAGAGCCGAGCTTAACAAATTTATGTATGATTGAAGAAGAAAGGTACATTTTGCTTTTGCATATAACAAATTTAAATTAATTAAGTTTTGCTATTAAACATTATCAATATTAATTGGCAATTTGTTTGATAAATATATTTACATTAAACAATAAAACACTAACATCTCTTTACATTGATTGTTGATTGTTTTAATTATACGCTGCTTTTCCTGGAGCATGATCCATAATTCTGATCTAGTGTTACGGACATGTAACATCTTTCGGTAGTTCGTGTCGGACGGATAGAGTCGCGATCATTTTCTTGTATTATAATATATCGAAGATAATTTTTTTCTTGATCAACTTTTAGGTTCACACGTAGTTCTTGGTATTTTTTGTTTGTCGTCTATTCAAAGTGTTTTAATTTCAGTGTTCGCTTAATATGTACTGTAACCAGATTTCCATTTAACATTTATTTACTTAAAGACTGTCTTTAAACGTCGATCTAAAAAAAATAATCAGATGCAATTGTTAATAAATTAGTTTTCAAAAAACGTTTATTTTTAAAGCCCACTCGCTCCCTTTCTCACTCTAAAGTTGAGGAAACTGTTGTGTGTAAGCCCTTATTTTTCCTACTTGACATAACTAATTAGCTGGACTACTTTTCCTACTGAACATAATTTATCGTAACTTGGAGGAAGATCCTGATGTATGCTAAAGTTTTTCATGGAATCGTAATGATATTTAGTAAATGTTTTCTTTATTCCCATGCTTCCATTATAAAAAATAATAAATCTCCCTCGTTCTCGACTCGCTCCCTTTGTAATGTCAAACATGGACTTCCCCATAGCAAATAGTAGGTAATGCACACATCTGAAACATCGTTAGTATATAAAGACGAGTTAAAGGTGAGCTCACAGTGACGTTAGTGGAGAGACTCTTGGCTCTGAAGATGAGCGAGGATGAACACTATATAACAAAACAATATATTTTACCACACTACTTAGACTTTAAGGCTGCGCGACACTTACGAGACTTATAACCTTATAACTTATAATATGTTTTAACAAATGAGAGTCTAAGTCATGACAAGAGAGGAGAGGAATACCCCAGCACCGAACGACCGACTGACTCGAAGGAGTCAGTATCACCTTTTCAAAGAAGATAGCTAAAGCACAGGGTAGCTAAAGCAGCTATTATATTATGTTTCGTATGGTGATAGCCGGAAGCCAAACACCCTCCTTTCCCATCCTCATCATAACTTCTCAATTCCCAAGAGTAACAATAGATTTACATGTGTCTATGTCACCAATTTCTATCTGATAAACCATCTTCTGGGGGGCCATATAAATACGAACTATTCTAAATGGAATTTGTTTTACACTTAAACAGACTATTTGCTGTATGATATATTATTCTAAATATTTTCCTTTTGATACATTAAATAATAATATCCACTAATTCTTTGTCAGTCCGTACCGAATAACGTTCAAGATACGATATAAAACCTCGTAAAACTCATAAACAGGTCCCAAGAGTTTGAACGACATCAACCACACCGAACTACTCTCGCCAGCCACTTCGCCGACCGCTGCTAACAAAATACCTAACAATTTTTTCTCTAACAAATTAAGAAACAAATTATAAACACAACTAATATCAAATGTATATTTTAAAAATCTCCTCAGAAATGTACATATATTTAGTTTACGAGTACTAGATAGTATATTAGATCAAATACAGCATGTAGCTACATATTAAATTGTACCTTAAAGCGCTTTAGAACCTTCTATATACGCCTTTGTCTTAGGTACCCACTTAAGAGAATAGAGAATCATTACAATATAGCATATGTACGGTGGGAATCGTTCACATCGATTGTGGACGGACGGGCGCCATTGGTGGCGGCGTGTGACGTCACGCGCATCGACCGCCGCCCACGTGCGCGCATGCGCCGCGACCAGCGCGCCCCTGATTGGTCGGTTCGTATGACAACGTACAGTATGAAGTTTATTTTGAAATGCGTCTTATTGGAAAAAAACAAAGAGTAATAAGGTTTCAAGGAAGGCTTCGGCGAGGATAAATAGTTTGACATAAAATATGTAAAGAATATAATATAATTAGTTCAAAATATTCGTTCGTTTTCGTTTTTGTTGGTTGGTAGGTTTCACATAAACGTTTTTTAAACCTAAGCCATCGTATTTTGTTACAACGAAAACAAATAAATTATGTTTAGTGTTAATTAAATTAAACATAAGCCTAATAAAGCAAAGAAAGAAAGAGATATTTAGATGAAGAAAATTTTTACATAAATTATAAAGTCACAATTAATTCATTTTTGTATAAAAAAAAGAATTCAACATTGATTATGTTAATAAATATATCAATGATTTTGTCAATGCAATTAATATTAATTACATAAGTTCATACATACATGTTCAATTATTATACATCAATATGTCACACATGATTAAATCGAGATAAAAGCTCGCTGAGAAGCCATTCGTACTCAGTCCGACTGAAAGTACGATTAGAATATCGCGTGACAAAATCCATTAGGGTGTTTTAAGATATTTATACGGAACCCTAACAATTATACGGTTTTCAATAGGTTTTTCCAATGGAATTAACAAATACAAATACTACTATTACAATGACTAATTTACTGTGAATAACCAGTGTATTAATTATATTAAAAGAACAGTTAATTCGTACTCCATCTTGATTGTGTAATTTTTGGAACAGTCTGGAACAGTGCGTACAAGAACCGAGAACAGAAACAACATTCATAAACTAATTAAATTTTAAATTGTTTATGCATAAAAGCACCAATAAAAAGTAAGTCGCATATCAAGACATCGACAGACGGCCTCACCCACCCGCCGCATACGGAGAACAAGATCAATAGATTACTATCAAAGGTCAAATCTAATAAAATTCCATAATTTATACTCCAGGTTAACCCTCCGTGTGATGCGGGCGTTTATACCGATGCCTCCAATACAACCTTGGATATCCTTGATTAGGATACTAGGAATTACTATTTATTAATATTGTAATCATTTACATTTTAGATGCATTTAGCGAATATATCGATACTAGAAAAATAACTTTTACAAGGGACGGTGGTATATGGCATAAAACATTAGTAAAAAGGCACATAGACTTGACGATGATCTTTATATTAAATGAAGCTTGCTTGAAATAAACTATCAACAATAAATTAAACAATAAATATAAACACAACGCGTTTAGAGAACACTGAACAGGTCGCCAGGGATAGGATCCGGTGATGTGTGGATCTATCTGTCGGTATCTTTATTATACAGCCTGTAAACTACGGACAGACATCTATTAAAATGGTATTTATTGAGGGGTACATTTTATATATATTTTTACTCAATAGATATATATTGATATATTATATTATTTTTATTATTTCAAATAGTTTATTTTATTTGAAGCTTATGTTCAATATTGTTATTTATTGCTTAGCTAGGTACACTTTCTAGCTTTCAAAAGAGACTACTTTGAAAATTAAGCGTTCCCAAACAAAGAAACAAAAAAAAAGAATTAAATAGAAAGATTTTCAATAAAAAAAATTGCTTTTATTTTGAGGATATCTGAATAAAAAAAATAATGGAAAATGGAATTTGTCGGTAACAGTTCGTTTGATCAAGAGTAAAAACACATTATATATTGGTTATATTATTATTGAACTAAACATGTAAATAAAACTGAAGTGTCTGTTTGTATCCAAATTAACCGTTATTCACTAAATGCTTATTAAATTAAAAAAACATCTAAACTTTGTCTTGTCAGTTTGTCTGTTTTTTATTTCGACTAATCTCTGAAACGGATTGACCGATTTTAGCAGGACTTTCACTAGCAGATAACTGATTATATGATAATTAATTTAGGATACTTTTACTTTAAAAAACATATTCCGTGCGAACCAAGTCGCAGGCACAGCTAGTGTATTAATTATAATATATATTTAACAATTACATCACTCAATGATTATTTATATAGGTCAAGGATTGATTTTAAATATAAAGGCGAGTCGTAGCAGGGCGCGTAGCAGCGCGTAGCGTGACGTCACGCGTAGCTCCAAAGCTCCTACGCTGTCGTAGGCGTGCAGCCGTGCTTCGACATTGACGTCGCCAAGCTTCAGATTACTCTTGATTCGGGAAACTTAGGAAGGTTATTGAAACTTTTTGTGCATTTGTAAAACATTTTATAATAATTTCCAATTATTTGAGATTAAATAATTTAGAGTTGAATATATTATTAAGTAGAAATAAAAATAAATAATTATAAAAATTTTATTATATATAGTGATATGCCAAATGTCTCAACTCAATACAGACGAATCCTTCACAGACATTGAACGCTATTAAGAATGCATGACGCGTTAGACTAATCTGGGAACGAGGAGGTTATCGGGCGTCTCGAGGCACTACTGAGGGGAATACAATGGTACAATACACTTCTATCCACATATACATATGTATATAAAATAACCTACACACTATAAAACGAAACAAACATACAAGCCTTAACACACACACACACACACAGATAATAAAATCAAACAAAGAACATAGCTATTAAAGTATATATATAACAAAGTTGCCAGCACACGTGACAGTCATATTAACGACCAACTTAATTTATAGAACTGGCAATACTTTTTTTTTGTTTTTGATATTTGCTGTCAATTAGATGAAATGTGACATGAGAATTATATTAATTCTAGAGTGAAATAGAAATTAAAATATATGAAAAGATTTATTTATTTTGAATCGATAAATTAATATAAAAATACAAACTAACAAATTAACAGCAATTAACAAGAATACGCAAATAAAACATTGCGAATGAATATACATCAGTATATATGTATGCAATATGTATGTATGTGTGTATGTAGGTGCAACACGTCCCCAGAGGAGCTAGTGTTAATACGGTTTACTTGCTTTCATGTACTAAGTACTTTTATCGAGCTGTCATTACATCTGGTGAGACTGACCAATTTATTGTAGCATAATTGATCATATTTATATACATATATATAATAAAGTAGTGACGAACAATATCTATATACAAGTTATTAAAAACAACTAATTGCCATTTCTTACTAACACATGGGAGAAACCTTCAAATAAAAGTTAATTTTTCGTCTGTTTGTTCGCGCATCACACAAAAAATACTAGACAAAATTTTAGTGAAATTTGATATGGTTATAGATGACGCCTCAGTTGTTGACTGTCTCCACACTTGAAAATACAAATTGGTTGGAACTATAGCTACATTACAACAAACCCAGTGAACAGACTGGAATTAAATAAGGTGAAGTGCGATCTAATTAATTAAGTCAGACATATAGGATGGTTTACAATCCTGAAAGTTGGGAAAAGACAAAATAGTTTTGGTCTATAGCTGCAATAAAACTAAAAATGCATGATTCTACAGGTATGATGTAGATAGATTGGTATTTTCGTTAAGGGGGGGAGGTCGAAGTCAATGATAACTGCTAGTATAAAATAATTTCATAACTGTCCTAACTTTTAGGTATTTCTTCGAGTTAACCGAATATAAAAAACGATCAGACCAACCAAAACACATCCAACCATTCGGAGCTGTAAAGACACCTATTACCTGTCCCCGGACCCGGAGCCGGGGACGGGGACGGGGCGGAGGAGCATGTTTATGACCTCCCTTACCTTAAAATATTGAGGAAACTTCGCAGACAAACAGAAACTCTAAGTAATTCAATATCGGTTAATTTCATCGGGAACACATTCAAAGGACATTCATATGAATGAGATAACTTTTATATCATTTAATATTTCAACTTTTAAAAACCATTCTGACATTTATTGTGTGAAAATTTATGGAATATTTATGGAAAGGCAAAAGCGTCTAGTTTGATATATATGTAAATATTTAAAAATACATGACTTATAGAAGCAATGAGGAAACATCGGAAACGAGAAAACAACAGAATTATTTTATAAGCAGCCCCTCCTCCGATCCGTTATCGGATCGCTCATCCGGAGGACGTAACTCATCTCACCGCCTCATTCATATTTGATCTCCACGGATGCCTCGAGATGAATATCTTGGATCTTTCTTGCATGACGTTCAAACTAAATTATTCTGATTGCTTACGTCACATATAAATAGATAAAGAATTTATACGTTCATTTTGATCAGGGATTGTCCAATAAGCACATGACGTTTTTAACTACTCTTCATTAAATGACTTCTATATGTTCTATTATTTATATATTTTATCTATAATTTTTTAATCTATTCTTTATTCAGAATTTTAGAACGAACTCTGAAATTTTAACTTTATGTTTGTATGTTTGTGTGTTATGTCTAACAGGTGTAGGTGTAGTGGGTTCTTATTTAACTGTATACGTATGTAAAGTTATATTCCAAGATTTATATTATATATAGAAGCACCAGATAGACGACCTAATAGTAATACTAAAGTATATATCGATTACGGTGTTCCAGGCCCTTCTATAAAATTCTTTAAGCTTGAAACAAAATTGTGCAAACAAGTTTGTTAACCACCATATATTGAACCTGCGTCAAGTACCATTTTGTATAGGAGCTAGGTTTAAATTACAGTTCGCAGACGAGCGTCAGACGCACGAAACAGGGTGTGATGCAACTTTGTAAGCCTCTTTCAATTACGAGCAGTGTATGACACTTCTCCTGTAGACGTGCAGACGGCGAAAAAACTTTAATAGTGAAATATTAAATTGCCTTTCCTATCCATCATTGACGAGCCCCGGGTAAATCATTTCTATGTAACATTATTATAACGAGGCAGACGGCGACAGCGAGTCGGACTAGCTTCATTTAATATGATCGCACCTTACGGGGAGCACGCTGTGGTTAACTATGGGAAATATCCGATATATAGGGGTCAATGACCTGTTTAATTAACTTAAGACGTAGATGTGCATGTCATATTGTAATCTGAATGAGGGATCCTGTGAAGTCTGTCAGGACATTTTAAATTCTGCACGAGTTGCGCCGCTCTACCCACGACTAGTTAACTCTGTTAGCGCGTTGACTTCAAAAATAAGATTATATAATAACTATTATTTGGAATATAAAAGGTAGAATAATAACATTGGTCTAGTTAGTTATTCTAGGCATCTAGTACTGACTCATCACGATATTTCTGGAACTATAAGGACTAGAGACTTGAAATTTGATAAGAATTTTTGGCTTATTAAAAATTACCAAGATCGGATTTTATTAAATTTATAATTAATAATACATTCATATAATTTCATCGTGGGCGAGGGACGTCTAGTATTGTTATAAATCATAAATAAAATAACTTAAGCTTCAAACGTCAAACATGACAAAATGGAAAAACGCCAAATGCAACCCACACAATGACGCATTAACCACAATAAGCACCATCAACCACTGTGAACAACCGCCTCCCAGCCTGGAAGCCATTAGCACTGTATGTGGGTCGACGGTACTAATTCAGAATCGTAATCGTAATAAAATAGTAGTATAAAATTAAATGATTAGCTTCTATTTTTGTTTTTTTTTTATTGTCAATGTCAAAATAAGGACTAAAATGATTAGCTTGTATTTTTGTTTTTTTTTTTAAATTGTCTATTGTCCTACAATAAATGAACACATAACGAAAATAAAATAGATTACTTATGGTTTGAGAAACATTTAACATATTAATTATTTTGTAAGCTCTGTGTTATTAGCAACTTTATATATGAGGGGCGGCTTATAAGTTCGCGGCCTAATAATTAATAAAATTAAACTTAGGTATTATATATTTTTTATTTTTCAATAAAATAACAGTGAGACTCTTTTCACATCGCGAATATAATAAATTTTAAACCATTCAAATATTATTCGTCAGGTTGCTGTAGGAAATGCCATCCTTCGGTCGCCTTCATCTCAATGTTGTCTCAAAATCTTCGAGCCCGTTACTTCTTTTATAATTTGGAAAAAAGGTAATAATTACTGTAGGCTAGATCTGGGCTATGTATGTGTTAGTTTTGAAAACATAACTTTCAGGGCTTGCCTTGCAATTCGAGCTGAGTGAAGTGGTGCGTTATCACGCAAAACCAGCAGACCTTGTGCTCTACTTCGCTAGCCCAGAAACTGCCCACCATAATCTCGTACGCCAGTCAGCCAGCACTATTTCCTTCTAATATTTGGATGTTTTCTGCAGTCACTACGGGTACTGGTCTGACTGGGCCGGGTTGTCCTCAAAGGTCTCTCGTCCTTGTTAAAATAACCATGCCCATTTCTTCACTATTTTATGTGAAAGCCCAGACTCCTGGATAATCGTTGATATTCTTTTAAAAAATCCATGAGGGTATTTCCTTTGCATCGCGGAACACTAATTGCGGTACTAAGAAGTGTATAAATATGACCTATTTCTTTAATTATTTATTTATTTATTATTATTTGAAGTATCGAGCGAGAAATAACATTGTGTCAACCGTAAGTGGAAATTGATACAATTTATATCAGCAATGTAATAAGTCATTACTGCATACCTCAGGCCGCACACCAATCATCCGACCCTCGTATTATTTGTTCTATGATGGTGATGATTCTATGATGTGGAGGTCTAGTCTTCTATGGTCTTTGGAACCCTAAATTAATTTGTAGAGAACGTCACGAACCTCGAGATTTTCAAAGATTCTGCATGAAAAACCTATATTTTAGTGTAATGTATGAAATTATTTTGATTATCAGATTAAAAGTTTTCTAAAAACAAAGAATATGTTAATTTGACTTAGGACATTATTCATATTAAGGAAACGTAGTGTAAAAATAAAATGGTCATTAAAATGCTAATGAAAGTGCGCTAGAAATATTTTTCTTCAAGAGTAATTCAATTCAGACGCAAAATAAGAACAGCCTCCACGCGGCGCCTCCGCCTACACGTCTGAAAATGGCTTTTCCTTAGATTCATCTAATTACAGTGAAGATAAATTGCATTTAATAACTATAAAGCTGCTTACACATCGCATCCGATCAGAACCCGAAATGCCGATGACATAAGCGAGATGTAGTTTGTAAGAAGGAGTTCATACAAAAAATACTATGGCCACTTCGGACCGTCGTTTCTCGGATGGGATGCTGTGCGTAAGTAGCCTAAAAATAACTTAAACGTAAAGTTATTGTTTTGTGTTCTATTATATATAATTTAATCTTGCCCCCTAAAAATATGAATTCAAAACGGATTTATGCCTAAATTGTCTACCCTAATAGGATCGTGGTCGGTTGGTAGAGGATAAACATTAAGTTTTAGATATTTAAAATAATTATCTATTGTTTTATATTATGTTTTATATCACCTACATTTTAAGCTCGACAGAGCAAAGAGGCTGCTCATTGTTTAACACAAAGCACACACGGGGTGATGAAATACTCGAGACACTTATTCAAAGGGTCATATATTGAAAGCCCTCTTAAAACAATAAAATTATAGTCTCTCACGCTACAATATATTTATATCTTTTAAACCAACATTGATATCGTTTTGAACATGACGTCATATAGTTTATTCTATTCATTTCAGTAAATATATAAAATAATTAATTAACAGGGAAATTTCCAGTTGCTATTTTTTGCTCAATGTGACGTCACAAATGTGTTGAAGAGCTATACAATAATTCTATATCACAGAACACAAACTGAGATAATTAATTGAATATTTAAAAAGCCTGTGTACGGCATTATTTCTTAACAAAATCTATAGTGTAACGCCTACAACACCCGCTGACCTCTATAGAGACGAAATTTGATCAAATCAGATTATCGAGTGTGGTATCAGTGTATGTAGTTAATACACGAGTGGGTGGAAGGTTGTTACAAGGTGAAGCCAGCGGTGGGATGACCTTCCAGGTCTGGGTAAATACTATCTTTTGTATATATATGTACTTAAACGGGTTTTGTAATGTAGGAATTAACTAATTTATAGACAAATATATATCCGTAGAGAACTATTATAAGTTTGTCTTAATTTCTTCTATATTTTTTATTATTTAGATTTCTCTTTTTACGTCAACAATTGTCCTAAGATTGAATCGTAATGAATGTCTATTAGCATTAAGTACGCATTTTGTGTATTTTTAATTTTATGCATTAAAAGATTTAATATATTTTCATCGAAGATGGTTGACTCAATCATTATATAGTTTACTGTAAACACTGAAGTTGTCCAGAATCCTCAGATAAGATCTTTATAATGGTCTGAGTTCTATCGATTAAGAGGTAATAATTAGGTTCAGCGGCTCTCTGTGTCTCATATATCGTTAAAATACAATCGTCTTTACTTAGCTATATATTATTTATAGCTCTGTATGACTGTATGATGAGTGTAATTAGGATGAAATATATTAAAAAATTCAAATAACATTTTGAAAAAAGTGTCAAAATATTGCTAAATTTGCGATTCAATTTCAATTCTCACACATAACTCTTATACTCCTCCTGCGTACACACAAGGAGTCTCAAACACCATTAAAATACCGCCAGAGGTCGTGAGGGTCGTGACCCTGTCTCGGGAGATTAATTCTCCTATAAAAACAAATACTTTACTTGGAAATACGGTTCTTCGGTCTACATTAACTACATTTACTTTGAGGAGCCGCGAGGCTCAATATACATAATCAGACATGAAGTTTGGAAGCGCTCGCTTCACATCACTTTCATAATGGATTCATATTTTATTGACAAATTATCTGATGAAGGCTGAATTGTATAATTACGTATCTTCTTTAACCTTACCGTTAGGGTAATTCTGGTGGGACAATAAATGTGTCCTATATCAGTCTTAAAATATTTTTAATCTATTTTAAGTTTATATTCTGTAAAATCGTGGTAAGAGACGACCAAAATAGTGAATAAACTGGAGAGAAAACTGCTTTTTTAACCATTCTAGAGTGGTGTGAACTGCGCCGTTTTCGTTTGAAACTAATAATAATTAGGCGGAGCGAGGATCATTGCAGACGCTAACATTAAATATGATCAACATTGACGCGGGAACAGAGAGAGAAAGAATGTTAAGTTAAAACAACGTGTAAGCAAAACAAAACAGAAATATTTAAATTACGAATTAAAAGAAAGTATTTAAACAATGTAGTTTTAGTTTACAGTACACATTATACAGTAAAAATAAAATACCATTGCACATGGAACATTTTATGCAAATGACATTAACAGAGTTCAAGGTTTTCACTACACGGAAAAACTTTAGTATACAATGAAAGAATTTTTCATATTAATTATTCATAATATTTTGTACAATATGTACACTTACCTTAAATGTGCTCCAAGTGTCCCTCCGTAGACGGCATCTGCAATGTCAAAAGAATACATATAAATATCAAACTAACAGATGCATTACGTTTTTGTATGTTTATTGTTTTTGGAGCATATATATAATAGCTTAATTCAATAAAAAATACTTATATTCACTTCTCAATATTGATTTATATCTGATAAGTAAAATATTGGCATCTATATATACAACCACCCTCTATATGACACTGAAGCGTTATTTGTCTAAGCAATTGAATAAGGATAAAAATCCCATCGGGCGCGGCCATTAACAAAGAGCTGGTAATGGCGAGACTGTAATAACTCGGTCGCAATTAAAATATCATGTCTATTAACTTTGCAAGCTCTATAGAAACTATTTAGACGCCGTGCGCCGCCTTTCACTATGAAAATATTATATAACGAAATAAAAACTCCCTGGATTCAATTAAGATTTATCCCAAAACTGTAAACTGATTAATAAAATTGAATTGTAAAAAATGTATCTTAAGCAGTATAACATTGTAATCCAATTAAATTGATATTGTTTCGTAAGGGATAGAATTACATATGGTAATACTGGAATTAATTCGGCTTTTAATACTTTAAATTATGAGTCCCAAGTCTTAAATATAATTGATTTTTGGAGATCTAACCTTCAGCTCAAAAGATACAATAAAAAACATTATCGTAATAAAAACGGTGTCGAAATGCGATTACTAGAGTTCGTTGACCCAAGCTTAAAGACCTTGTGTACAAACATTATTTTGGGGCTTTCTTACGAGTCATCGACTGGACCGCGCTAAAATTGTTTTTATTAGATCACAAAATTGATACTTTAAATAGAAACATTTTTAAAAGACGACAAAGATGGACATAAAATGTAATAATATTAACTACAAAGTCAATACAAGTGGTATTAACATTTATTTGAATACACGTAACTAATAATTTATAGATCACAGTGTACACGACTAGCACTTAAATGTATTTTGTACCAAAACTGTGAAGTGTACGACTCGCATTAGGGAGTCGCGTTATAAAGTTTGCAAAACGGATGCAATGCGATGTGAGCTGACCTACTTATAATATGGATGCAATTAATTGTACACGGCACAGAAAATAACAATTTAATTAACAACGATCCATAGACAAAGTAACCAATACATCGTTAGTAGGGAAATAAAACTGTACCGGCCGTAGAGGTATCGATTTAGAGTTGATTCATATAACACTAACTCCAACAGGCAGTAAGGAAATAAAACTGCTCCAGCTGTACCCGCGTATTGATTGAAAGCCCTAATTTTATAATGCATGAGGTGGAGTGCATTCACCGTCGGCGGCGTGCCGTGCGGCGCCGCGCTCGATAACAGATCGCATCGTGCGCCCGTGCCTTTATTATTCTTATGGACACTGAATCCCAGTAATTACACTTCGCATTAGGGAGTCATTAAGTTATACGTAAACATAAAGTTATTAAACAATGCTAAAAAATGACCTATTTTACAAAAGGTACAATTAACTATTAATACTATTAGATATTCGTTATTAAAAGGTAATTGTTAGCAAATGCAATTGACTATTCATTGTTGGAGTTTATCAATATCTTTCGATGTCAAAATGATCCAGAAATAATAGAAACACTGCATTCTATTAACATGATACATATAATACATATATTCAATATAATTACATTACGACGGTTAAAACGCGTTTATAATTAAATATTAAAATTAATCTTTAAATGACTTTAAATATTAGATAATGAAACACCATACAGATGTACTTCAGACATAACTTATGATGGCCACCCTAAACCTGACCCACCTTAACATCACACATACACATATATTTGTGAATGTGTGTGTTTTCACCAAAACGATTTGGGTCAGTAAATCGAAATACGAAATTGACTTAAATAATATGTTAGTTGCTCCCATTGCAACTGAGATTTCAAATCCATCCAATCCAATTCCATTAAAAAATACAAAAATCTTAATTATATAGTTGTTATAAAATTCTTTGATTTTATACTATCATTTTTCTATTTTAAATTAGCTTCAAATAAAATTTTGTAAGTGTATACAGTGTGCTGTGTATGTCCTATCTTTTTTATTATTACTATTCCTATTTATGTTATTGGAAACCTTTGCAAATGGAAGGGAATGGAATCAAAAATTCCAATTCAAACACATGTTTCAATATTATTGCTTGTGTATTGATTTATTGAAATTTCTTTTGTTTTAATTGCCATTGTTACTTCAAACAGTGTTTATTTGCATTTCCTTAATATTTTATTACTGTTTCCTTAATGTTTCAACCACTTCTAAGGCTTAATTTTTTAACTCACTGTAATAAATTAACTTGAATTAGTTTATTGGTCTCATCAAATCAATTCTTGTAAACTCAATAGTATTTTTAAAATTACTAAATTGTATTTTTAACAAAGTTAACTCTACCAAAAATTGGTAACAAAAGTGACTCATTTGCTTCTTCACTGAATGTTTTAAATTGAATTGGCAACAGCCCAATTTAAAACCGTGTATCCCTTCACAAATAAGGGGTCACCCCTCCCATAAATTGCATGCACCCATGACATTTTGTTTGAGGCAGGTCTGGGTTTGCAAGTGGAACTTGTATTTATTGATTTACATACATACTTTAAATATGTAATAAATTTTATTATTCAGGTATTTTTTAGTTTTTGGTATATTATGATAATTTCCAAGAGTTATTTTATAAATACTAAGGCTGATGTGAAATACAATTAATAATTAAATTTTACTACATTTATAATAATACTTTATAATAGCTGTGCCTATGCACAGCCAAATTAATCTTAAACTAATAACTAATACAACAACTGTATTTTCTTTGTTCTCATAAAATGCAATTTATTTCAAATGTTTATCTCTGTTTATTTAATAATGTATCCTATTAATTGCTTTAGTTCTCTAATCATTATTATAAGATGTATGGACGTGACCACCGTAATAAAGTGTAACTATCTACATATTATAGCAAAATTTCTACCCCTGTACTATAGTATTTATACCCCTCTTACTAAGACTCTTCCCTGAAAAATCAATAACAGTAACGCTGACGTACATCTTCTATGCGTTTTTATAAATATTGCTTAAAATCATATACATACCAGATTACAGGTGGTGAAAATGCACTTGTGGAAACTCAGTGTTTAAGTTTTTATAGATAAATACGAATAGATTCTTTTAATATTTATTTATTTTCAACAGATCTAATGGCCCAGATCAATCATTAAACCACTGTTTTGACATTGACATCTGATTTGAGGTTACTTGCACGTTCAGGAATATATTACAGATTTTGATTATTGTTCTAAAATGTCATGAATCTATACCATACTTTATACTTAAGTTATTTGTTATTTAATTTATAGTTTATAAACCCACATACAGGGTGTCCAGGAAACAATGGATAACCTCTGAAAAACTAATAGTAGAACTAAATTCAAGCACGAAAAAAAAAAAATCCTGAAGAAATAATTTAGATTTGGAACTTTGAATAGCTCTGGTGTAAAAAAGAAATGAAAGTAACAGTGACCAATAATATTCCAATATGCACTTTATCTATGGGGAGTGTAGAGGTAATGCAAATGCTGCTGCAGCTCCTTATCGCGAACGGTATCCTAATTCACATCATCCAGATTACCGTGTTTTTATTAGGGTTCATGGCTGTTGAATAAAGAAATAAAAGTGAGAAATGGTGTTTCTTAATTTTCTTTCTTGTCAATACTTGACAAGAAAGAAAATTAAGGTATATAACGATGTATAGGGTGGTAATAGGGTATATAGAGGGTATTTTAAGTTATTAGAGTTTGTTTTGCTCCATAAAGCGACATTATTTGTGTTACTGTAATTTAAAACTATAAGGATGGAGAAATAAAACAAAATATGATAGTAGATATTATATTAGGATTTTTAAACTTAAGGCATCACATCCAACAGCAGTCTAACACCTAGTGGTAGTGCAACTAGTTTTACAAACTTTTGCAATTATTAGATTCAATGAAATGCATAAAGATGCTTTAGTTAGCAACTTTCTTATATCTGGCAGACACGTCCTGCCAGTTGGCAATGTCGAAGATGGCCTTGACGTAATCAGCTCTCACATTCTTGTATTGTAAGTAGTATGCGTGTTCCCAAACATCAATACCAAAGAGTGGAACAATACCTGAAAATAAAGATGCAGTACAATCACTTTTTTCCATCTTTTTTGCGCACTTAAAAATATTGTAACACTAAAATAACATTACTTAATGTAAAAAAATATTAAAACCTTTTTTTATTCTTGTTGTGTTTTCTTTTGTAACACACAAACAAAGGTTCCTTTACATATTCTTTTGAAACCTTCATTAGCTGTGTTTTCTACTCTATTTTTTTTAATTATTTAAAAACTGTAACTTATCTAAAATGAGTAAATCAAATATTCTAATTGTAATTATTAATAAACCACAAAAGGATTTCCTTATGTCTGTCCATTAAAATATAAATCATTAGTTTGAAACATGTTGGGAAATGATACCGACCAATAATATTTTAAATTTTCATCAGATTGTTTTTTTGTACATAACAAAGGTTATTTTTACTGTACAAATTAAACATTTCCAAGGAAAAAAAAACATTGGTTTGGATTATAATTATGATAATACCAAAACTGTATTAATATAATTATATATAAAAGTTCATCCAAGTCCAGATATAATAACTTCCCACTTTTAATTAAATAAAATTACCAGTTGTAGGTTCCAAGGGATCCTGGTTTTGGCAAGTAGTGATTTGAAGCTTCTTTATAAGCTTGTTGTATCCAAGCCAGCCCCAGCCGGAGCCCTGCACTGCAACGGATGCGGCTGCCAGCTGATTCTTCATATTCTCCCACGAACCAAAGTCCCTGAATATTGATGATGTGACATATCAATTATTGCACCTCATTGACTGTTTATGTTACAAAGAGATATTAAGTATTTAAGATTAAAATCTAAAAAAACAATATACATTCATTCTTACTTAACTACTGATAATAATAATAATGACAATAATACTTGTAGAACTATCTAAAAAGTAATAAAAATTACTTGGGAGAGAAGAAACTTAAAAAAAGAAGAAAATAAAGTAAATTAAAGACAAAGAATTAACAGTATGTTAATAAAAGGGGGCAGTTAGTGGGAAGAAAGGAATAAAATAATCCAATATTTACTTCTCAATAGCTTTGGTGAGATCATCGGAGGGTTTACCACCACTGGGGGAAAGGTTCTGCCAGAAAATAGTATGGTTGATGTGACCACCTCCATTGAATTTAAGAGCAGGTGCCAGACTGATGACTGTCTCAATGTCACCTGAAGACAGATCTATCGTTACTCAACAACTTTGGTATTGTTGAACAGACAACATTTTTGTATAACTCAATCGTTTGAAAATATTCTCTATGTTAACATATACTTATTGAAAATCTATTTTTATTATAATTACATGTTACATATATACATATATATATATATATATACACCTACCTTCATATATATATGTGCCTATATCATACACAATGTATACTATTGTTAAATCTACTTGATCATGATATTATCACAAAATAATATTATAATAAAAAAGAAACAACAGCAAACAAAATTAAAATTAATTACTGGTTTATAGCTGCACACAATTCACCAGATGGTTCAGTTTTGTTAGGAGACAGATTGTGCCATAATATAGAATGATTGACATGACCACCGCCATTAAACTTAATGGCACTTAGTAAAGAGAGTATTGTGTTCGTATCAGCTGCTGTTTAAAGGAATATGATTTTAGACTACTTTTATGTATTTGTATATACTTCATTTCACTGTTATTTTAATTGTAACAATAAATTTTATTTACCTTTAGCCTGAGCTTGGGCTAATTTCTCTTCAGCTGCATTTAAGTTATTTACGTAAGTGGCATGGTGTTTCGTGTGATGCAAGCTCATGATCTCTCTGCTGATAACTGGCTCCAGAGCACTATACTCATATGGTAGGTCGGGGAGAGTGTGTTTCTGACGACAGGCACCAACAGTGCGGCTGTAAGGATTTTTTTTGGTATATCAGAATATGGACGTCATTAAAAAGAATTGAAATTAAGAACGCAACTCTTCATATTTCAACGAATGATTATGAAAAAATTATTTACACGATTTTGACTTAGCCTCCTAGACTTAATTTGACATGAAACAATATTGTATAATAATTACATGAGATTGCCGATCCTGCGAGTGGCGATCATTTTCAGAGATTTAAATTGCAAATGTTATAAATGAGAAGAGAGCTTTAGCAGTGATGTCTAATTATATATTTTATTTAATAAAAACTTAATAACAATTATGCAATCTTCGTTATGTTATAAATGTCACTGTCACCGGTCTGAAAATCAAAATCGAATTTTATTCTATCCGTAGCACAACTGTCAAACTTAAGTGCTGGATAGAGGAAAGGAATACTATCTCATATGAAATATTAAAAAAACAGAAACCAGATAACAAATAAACTAGCGCCATAGTGGGTACTAACCCACTGTGGCGCTAGCAGTCAATTGGATAAAAAATAAAAACTAATAAATGATTAAAATATCAACAGTTATTTAACAAACAAAAATTCTAAAAATCCAGTTTATTAAAAAAAATTAGGTGAGAAGTACCAATTATAAAATATTTAATATAGATATATGTATTACATAATATTACCTTAAACTAGATAGATTTAAAGATGGATCAATAATTATTTTACAAAATATTTTTATTTCTATAAATGAAAATCCTTAAAACTCACATAAAAGTATTAGAATAATATCATGTTATTAAGTTTTTATTTTATAATTTCACTGTTTTTATTTAAATTAAATGTAATTGATAAATATTCGGAAAATATGGCATAATAATTTTAATGCTGAAGACTGTATTTTATTTAATTTGTATGTTTTTTAAAAGTGAAATAAAAAAACAACCATTTTTTTTTTGCATTTCTTTATTTCTAATCTACGGGAGACAGTCACACGTTTTGTATATAATTAAACAACAAAATAATAACATATAATAAATCCTTAGTTTAAAAATAATTTACATCGACAAAGGTAAAGTTATATAAGTTTAAAGTATTATTAATTTAAGGTATTGTTACCATATCAAGAAACTGTAAGCGCCATCTAGATTGTAGCCCATTTTGAAATGATAATAATTTTATTATGGATTTGAAACACTGATATTCACTAAGTCCTTCTTGAAAGAAAACATAATTTTGTACCTTTTCACTAGGGAAATAAGAACTAGTATCCTGTGCAGTTTGTATATTTCTTTTAGACGAAAGATGCGAACGTGTGTTTATTCACGTGAGTCGGCTAGTCGCTACTCGCTAGACGTAAAGTGTGAAGTGAACCCTTTTCAGTTCGTATAGTTTTGTGTTTTAGAAATGTGTTATGTGAGCTGCGACTGACGATCGACAAAAAAATGCTTTTGAATCTCGTGTAAAGTGTGGATAATAAATATTGTTGTTTAATAAACATATCAACTTTTCTGTCCTATTAAAGTCATCACGATTACATCTTTATAATTTTATCTGTTTTGTATTTAAAAAATCAATTTGTGAACTATTAAATACCAAAGTGTAGACGTTGCTATATGTGGTGGTAGTGCATTTGTTTATTTTTAGAATTTACATTTTGCAGTCATGTAATTATTCTGACTCTATAATGTCGCAAAGAGATACTGCTATACATCTTGTTGCCGGAGGGTAAGAATGTTTATTTATCTATTATGTATAACTGATAAATTATTAATGCGCAGTTGTCGTATTTGCATAATTTTGTAATAGCGAACTGATGTGTAGGAGGCTACAATAATAATACAATTCCACATGTGCATCGTTGTTTACGCCACCTTGTAGTACCTATTTATAAATAGCCGGTTATCAATTGAAGAAAAAACGCATTACATTCACATGTTGTAGGTTACGCGTAGTATTTGAATAACAATACCGCCTCGAATACTTGTGAATATTCATTTTAAAGCTTTAGATACGGCTTGTTTTCATTCATTTTTATTAATACAATATCTTATATTCTATACTAACAACAAAAACAATACAAAACTTGTGTATTCTCAAAATCTTCTATTATTATTGTAAGCCAAAAAAGTTATACTTTTATTATGAAATAAACAATATTAGTGTTTCTAACAATATTCATTAGATGACCATTGTACAATATTGTATACAAGTAGTAGTAATAGTAGTAGACAAGTTGTTTTTAATAATATTTTGCCCTAAAAGTTACTTTAGTTGTACAATAAGATAATGGTTTCAGGGTTGCGGGTACTGCAGGGGCTGTGGTAACATGTCCTCTAGAGGTCGTAAAGACAAGACTTCAGTCCTCAAAGGGTGTGGGCATCCCTCCACCCCCACCATCTGGAGCTGCTAATTCAAAACGAGTCTGTTCTAAGATTCCTAAGCATCAGGTAAAATAATATATGTTTTCTCTTAAAACATAAATTGGTATCAAACTAAATATGGTAAATAAAATAATAATAATAATTTAAATATATACAATACAAAAAATACAGTCATCTTATATATGTAAAGTATTACTTCTCATTTGTAATATGTAAACAAACAAATTTCTTAATTTCTAATAAGTTACAAAATAAGTCCCATATGATTTGAACTCTGGCCCGGTGAGTCTGCGATGATTGCGACATGTACCTACTGATAAAAAACAATTAAATTACACTACTTGCTATTGAATGATATTTTTATTTCTTACCATTGTATAGAAATTGTTTTTATTATATAATATAATGGAAACTTTCAGTTCTAGTAAGATTTTTTAATAAACTATTAGTTTTATGTATAGTTCAAAGATTTTTCTTACTATAAAGCTCCTAATTTGTAGTCTTGAACATGTATATTTTTTAATTTTACTCAAAATAACACATTCCTTTTTAAATAAAACCATACTCTTGATGTAATAAGCTTTATCAATTGTGATAAAAACGGTTGATTGTACACTATCATTGCAAATTGCAGCCGGTATCCATATAAGTAAACATAAGATAAGTATTGTAATAGCGCTATGAGATTAGTGACTATCGTAATGATACCGTTGACATCCTTCTTTATTGTCAACTAATTACAAATTGTATCCAATTCAGTTGTCTAATAAGCTCAACTACAATTAATCTGTCATTCTCTGCACATTAGTACTTTAACTGTGTGTGTGTAGTTCATACACATTACCGGTCATATATCTTTATTTATTTAAAAAAATAATATTCTCAATAATAAATTAGTTATAATTCACTAAGATGTTCAAGACTGTCACAAATAGCTACATGTACTAGTATGTAGTCTTTTAACCTTTTCGTCAAGGAAGGCTAGGAGGTACCTAATCACATTTTCTAACAACTTGTGTAACCTATTTTTTAATGAAAATTTTAAAGCAATGACCTGACTAAAAAAATATATAGATAATTATCAACATATTTCTGAAATGACACATGCCAGAACAATTTGGCAGCTCCCAATATCACATTTACTCCACTTGTAATATTTTTGTAAGCAAAGGGAATTTATATCTTAAAAAAATCTATTTTACTAGAATATGGATATTTTAATGCATTTACAACATTAAAGCATTTAATATAATAACATAAGAAGATCTTAATAATATTGTTTACAAGAATCTATCTCCTAGTGCAGGACTGAGAGTGCAAAGTCTCAGAATATCTTTGAAACTATTTAAAAACTTTATTTTATTTATAAACTAGTTTGACGTAAAAAATAGATTTGAGATAAATATTTAAAGATTATAAATATATCTTATTTTAAATCGGAACTGAATTAATTTTATACAGGTTCTTAAATAAAAGTGTTTTTATGCGCGCGCTCCTTGGACATACATACTCGTATTTATTATGTTCTTATTGTATAATAGTTGTCACCAGATGGCAGGTTGTTGTTATCCCAAGTGACTCTGAATCTTACGGTTATCACAATACACATTTTTCTAAACAAAAACTACCTTTTATGTTTTCGAGTAGAACTTAACGATTTAAGAAATATTATTTGTTTTTTAATTCTGTGTCTACAGCATACACTTCACACTTAACAATCGCTTATGAAGTAATAATTAATATATACATTCAGCTTCGTCAATCATCATTCTTTTTCTGCAGTAGTGAAGAGAAAATATGCTAATAATATTACATTTGTACGATACATATGTCTCGAAATACAGCGGTACGAAATTATTGTTAAACCTGTAAAAAAATAGCAAAAATTGTTTTTCATTGCAATGTTTTTTAAAAAATATAATTTTACATAAAGTATTATTTAATTTCTCGAAAAGTTACATGACGAGTTATTCACGGTTGTCTGTATTTTAAGTTTTAACACTAAACCTACCGACAATTCTTGTATACTTATTCCTACCGCACCCCGTCAAATTGACCGGTAATTAAAAGTTATTTTATTATATAACGCATTTAATAATGGAAATCACTAAAAGTAAAGAGTGTAGAAAATATTATATGCATATTCTAAGAATTGTCATATAGTTTGATAACGATATTATAACGTTTGAAAATGTGTAAGTTTAACAAAAGTTTAAAGAAAGACCGGTACTTGGTAGGTTTAGTGTTAATATACTTTTAAACGAGTATTTATTGTGAAAGTTTTATATGTATGTTAGGGAAGTAATGATTTTTAAGATTAACTACATCATTTTATCAAATCTGTCTAGTAAATGGATGTGAAGTGTGAACATGCTTAATACAAATAAAGCCAATTTCTTGACGTTTTGTAAGTAACGGAAATTACGAATCATACATTTTAAAATGGGGTAAAAAATTTGGCCACAGCGTCAGATCTTCGACCCAAGCCTCTGCGATAGTTGAGACTTGGGCGAGCGGATTGTAATCAAAGATATCATATCCTGACTCATCACTCGCTGTTCAGTCGAGTCAGTTAAGACCCTTCTGATGGCAACTTGTTCAGAAATTCTCCGCGCCCATATATTACAGAGTGTTGCAAACGATACCGCGATGTAAAATACTACTAGCGCCATCTAGTATAGACATACAGTACTAAAGTATTAAGTACAAGGTGCTCGTATGATTTTGTTCAGTCCGGCGTAAGGACGCCTCTTAATGGGCTCATTGAATTATCTCATTTGCTATGAACTAGTTAGTAATTATTATATTGCGGGCGGTCGTGCCTCTATAAATGTGTAATGGGTTGTTTACAAGTTGGATGTTTATTTCCAATCATTTCCAGTACAGTTGGTACAATGTAGACCCTTAATTATGATCGGTAGAGGCCGACCTTGCTCAATGTCACTCGTACTCTCAAGGCCCGGTCGTTTATAGAACATGTCTCCTCTCCATCGTGATAGCTACGTACTTTGTCTAACAGATTTTGGCTCCATAAATAAAATATTACATACCTTGAAAAATTATTATGTATTGTTACTTTTGGTTATTTTTGTATGAATTGTTACATTACTTGTCAATTAACTAAAACGTTAAAAGTATGTATGTTACTGTAACATTTAACGTAAAAAGCATAGTTTTAAATAAGTTAAAAAATATGTGTATTTGTCAAAGCTGTTGCGTTGTTGTTATGGATCTATACCAATTTATTACTAGAGCACTATTTGACCCAAAAATAACGAGATAAGTATGTGAACAAAACAAAGCTAAAAGTTAATAAAATGACTCCATTAATGTCAAAACTATTAACTTTCTTTTAAATTATTTTTTTTAGTTTATTAACACTTGAAGTCATAGTATATCTTGAGTTACGACAAACACCCTCCTGTAGTACCTCACGTATTGTACCTTTACCTACTGTACCTATCGATTTACAGACAGATAAATATACTATATTATATATAATATATAAATGTTTTAGAGGAGTATAATTCAGATACAGTGTGAGTACAATATTCTGTTATCAGTGTCTATATTAAGCGTGTCTCGGTGTGATTCATTTGATGAAGAACTCGAGTGACGGTCTTCATTCTAATTCAACGGAGACTTGATTGATTGGTGTTTACTTCATGTGAGGCTTCATACTACGTGTGAGGCTCCTTTAACTCTCCCAAGGACGGGACAGTGCGGCTTCATTTCTCCTTTGTTTTATATACTGTTACTATCTATTATAACGAAGCAAGCATCATTTTATTACCTTATAAAACTTTACAAATCATAATAGTTGTTTGTATGTATGTACGTGTGTGTGTGAGTTGTTCTTTTTTTTACGTTTTCGATTTCTTCTGTGTGAGTTGTAAAATAAAGTATATTCTGTGTATGTATGTATGTAATGAGTTACTGCCAGATTAGTTACAGATCATTAATTAGGATTTACTATTGTTTGAAATTGTAGCGTGGTCCATATATCATATTGACTACCGTTTCACGAACTAGTGCTTTGCGATAGTCATTATGTCATTATGTCATTATGTTTGACATTGATTAGCTCGGATTATGTGGAAAGAGATTGATTTAGTTATAGTGAGGGAGTTAAGATTGTTAATGAATGTTTGTCCATGTTATATATTATCTTATCGTGTAGGTCTTTATAGTTCATGAGAGTCTGGTGTGGTTGAGATCGTGACTAAACTTGCATATTTAACCCGTAGTGGCGTAATGGGTTATCCTCCAAACTCATCACTTGGTTGAAGTGGAGTCAGGTGCCCAGCTGTGGGATGTCACTATTGTGTGCGAGGGCTATATAATATAATATATAAATACAAAATATATGCATATTTATTATTTTTAAAAGAAAAGATATTAATATATGTATGTTAAAGTTAGAAATGACTGTTTTAAATTATTTAATACTGGGAAGAAAATAATAATAATAATGATGAATTGTGTCAGAAAATTGATAGGTATCAAGATATCGATGATGAGACGGTACACCCCGTGCCTGGCGCGGCGCCAGGAGGTGACCTGACCCGGTTACAAAGTATTTTCTTAAAATTCTAGATAGCATAGAAAATAAAAAACATGTATTTTTGTATTCAGTTGGTTGTAGGTGACCTACTTTAATAATTGCTGTTTACAAATATGGTATATAGACAATTACATTATTTCCTATCTCTCTCTTTATGCTCTCTCTCTCTCTTTCTCTTTATTTCCATGTAGCTATGCAACGGTCTTGTATCCTTTTAAATAACAGGTTTGTAAAAATTATTTCTTGATACAAGTTACTTTTAGGTACATAAGGTTAAATTATATTAATTAATTATTTGAAAACAAAATTGTATATTTCATATACTTTTGAGATCAGACTCTAGTTCTCGGACCCGAGGGTCCATGGAGAAATACAATTACATGGATGGTTACAACATTGCGTCACTTATACCAGAGCGGTAAAGGATTGCACAATATTGTATTGTATTTCATACATACTCTCTCTCTCACACACACACACACACACACACACACACGGGCAATGTTTAAAAATAACCATAAGTTGTATTGTTCATAACATCGTTCTTAATTTAATCTATCTAAATATTCGCAAGTGTTCAAAAGTCAAATCTAACTCAGTCTCTTCAATACCAAACGTTAGTCACCACACGGGGTCGGTGTCATCTCCCGGCCTTCGTCGTTATCATGTAACGTATTCAACAAGGTATCGATTAACGTCCGCACTGCATTTCCCCGTCTCACTCTTCATTGTTAACCATTTATTCATTATTTATGTATGATGTTATCCTTTTTATTAATGGCTGATTGTGGCCACTTCGCTGATAATAAAATGTAAAATCGGTTCAGTTCAACGTGTTACATACAAATATACAATTAAACTTTTTCTTTATATATATATAATTAGTATAGATCAATAATCATCATTCCCCTGCCCGTTTCCCTAAATGGAATGGACACAATGTTGTTCCGTCAATTCCTGTCACACGTGAGAGCTGTTAGAATGTTTTTTAAACAACTAGACAATAATTCCTGCGTTATTAGGGATGTCACAAACATATAAATAACGTACAAAATTACTTCCATAATTATCTTAAATTCACGAAGAAATGACTCCATACCTAACCCTTTCCTGCAATAGTTAGAGCACACTACTCCGTCAATAGCTCACGTTTCTTACACATTGCCCATTAGCGTTATTATTATAAACGTCTCATTTATCAATAGCTTAACTGGACTAATAATACCTTCAGATACACTTTGAGAGTTAAATAATGATATTGTAATTGCAGGGCTGAGACAAAATGATACCCGTGGATAGATTGACGGCTACCGTCCGTAGATAGATATAGATAGCGGGTTATATCATTATGTATTAACTACACCCACTAGTCGTAGAGTCGTTAAGATTACATAAGTATCCACTTTGGCTTATCTGTTTAGAGCTTTATGGAAACAAATAAATAACACTCAACTCATAAAGTGCACCTCGTAAACAAACCGAGAGGGGTAAACAAGTAAACAAGAGGAGTACTTTCATCGGATTGTAAAATATATCAAAGCATTACCAAGTTATGTCGATAGGAAGCCGGTACGTAATTGTCTTCAGTGCAGATGTCCGTTTGACCTTTTACATACAAGGGAATATAAAAAAGGAGTATTCCATTAAAGGTGATGTAATCATTATATGAAACAGTAGTTTAAATGTTAATATATCCGTTTGGACCACGCGAGGACTGCATTACTTTATATAACGAACATGAAGTGTACTCAAAACATTACTCCACAACCACCCGCTTGAACGGTAAAACATGTAACAGATGTATGACAAATGTCAAATGCAGGTTGTTTCAAACAAGTCGGATAGACGGAGTCACGGGGAACAATTAGTATATTAATATGATAATAATTGAAGATCTTTATATTTCTTATCGCTATTTTTTGAGCGAAGCGAACGAAGTGAGCGGAGCGTTTTACTGGAGACTTTTTACATTCATTGTCACGAATTGGCTCAAAAACTACTTGACGGAAAATTATGAAACTTTGTAATCAAAAAGACCACCATTAGGTGATGGTTTTTAAAAAAAAATTTGAAAAATTTCGTCAAAAAAAAAAAATTTTTTTTTTATGTCATGTCAAAAAACTAATATCCCATTGAAGTCAATAGGAAACGAAGAGTCAATATACTGGGCTCGCTTCGCTCAATTTGCAAACGGCACCCGAGATTTCGCGAGCACAGCGAGTCGAAATTGAGGGTTTGTTGGCGCCCCTAGTTATTTTATTAAAAGAAAATTGTAGAAAAATAGTATTTAAACAATAGTCCATCCGTTCAGAATACTGAAGGTCCAATTATATTTAGACTAGTATAAAACTGCTACCTCAGGAACCAACATAAAGCTACTCCTGAACAAAACTAAATTTCAAAACAGAAACTAATTGACTTGTCTAATATTTGACACGACAAACTGTTCCTTCAAATACAAGTCGAATTTAAAATTTGTTTTTAGATTGTCCTACTTGTTAGATCAGATCTGCACTCCTTGCAAAAATTTTAGAAAGTCCTATAAAAGTAAAATTAAAAGTATTTAAAGGATCTTTCCTAAAAACATGATAAATGTTAACAAGCGGGTAATTTTTCGAATGAATTGTATAGACGGAGTCACGGGTAACAACTAGTATAATATTAATAGAATTATAACAAAAAAAATAAAAAATTATTTCGTAGAAAAATTCTTAAAAAGTAGAAGTTAAATAAAAACCCAAGATAAATAAAGAAAAGCCTCTAATCGGCACGATCTAGTGCCAGTGGTAAAATTAACGGGCCGTGTGCCGCAGGAGGCCAAATGGGGCTACAGGCGCACGATGGGCGCCATGTTCGCGTACAGCACGCGGGCCGACCGCATGCTGACGTCCTACAACTGCCAGGTGCAGCCGTGCGCCCGCGCCGGGCACGCCCGCGCCGCGCCCAGGATGAGCCTCGTGCAGTGCCTCAGGTGAGCCTGCACACTGTAAAACGTCAGGACTTATACATCAAACCAAATTTAAGTCAATACAAATCAAGTAACTTTCTTTAACGAGTGTCTTAACATTCATACGAACAAAGATTTCCTTATTCTACTGATTGCTACTGTCCTGGCATTGTGACGTCACTGCGATGAGAATTGACGACGTTCACATTTGGGGTGTAATCGCAATATATATTTAATAACATATTATATATACGTCAAAATTTAAATAGTTATATAAAAAACAGAGCAACTGTTGAGTTTCTGGCCGGCTCTTCTCAACAGAGCAAGATTCCGAGTCGGTGGTAGCTTACGGACTGACTACACTGACCTTTTTTTGTATTGTAGTAATTGGCGATTCAAAAGTGCGTGTAAATACTTACTTGAATAAAGATATTTTGAATTTGAATTTGAATCAACTGATGGCATCTGATAGTTGAGGGTTACAAGAAAACAAATTTTAGATATGTCTTCTCAGAGACTATATATTATAATTATAACTTATCTATAATAATACAAAACCAAAACACAGTGTTGCTCTATTATATAATAAATTTTTATCACCAAACAAAATACGTATATATATTTTGGTTATATGAGTTTGGTTGTTCTTTTATTTGTAATCAAAAGTCCTAAAACAGTATACTTCAAACAGAACGATTACATGTAGTATGGTAGTTTATATCCTTGGATGTATGAATTTAGTCAATCCATACTTAGAGGGAGCAGCTCTTTGTAAAAGAGACGTGGATGCAGACTATTAAACTTTATTTTTAATACTAAATATTGACCGGGCAATAACCTACAGGCTATAATCGTACCGAGCTTAGTCTTCATTAATAACAAACAGATAAACAAACAGACCATTTTTAAAACCATCTTCTGAACATTAGCAGTTTAAAAATAAAAAGGTAAAAAATGTTGGCCTCCGCTATTTAATTATAGAATAGAATATAGATTATATTTTCACTTTAAATATTTAAACATACATGTCAGATACCATTAACGCTACAATCGACAGCTCGCCTTACCTCGCCTCGCCTCGCCTTGAGACGTTACCGCTACTGTACTCCGCGCGAGGTGTAAACTTAATTACTGCGGCCTTTTCGCTTCCTGATATGAACCTCACTTCCGAAACCAATGTTGACTTTGGAGTTATCGCACTTTGGAAATTAGTAATCAATCTACGATCCGAGATTTAGTTAACTTTTATAACAATCAACATTACGCACACAGCTAAAGTTAATAAAAATGTGTACTGGTGTTGCTTTGGTTCTGTTAGTCGATATATAGCATACTTTATACTTTACGTTTTTCACGCTTACACTATTCAGTCCTGATAAATATAATTTTACAATTCACAGATAAATTTATGTGCTTTGAAGACTCAAGAAACTGATGGTGAATACAATCTTCAAACTTCACTGATAATTACATCAGGACGACTTAAAATACTTGTAGTCCCGTTTGTGTTAAGATAAATATTGCGATAAAACTTCATACAAGTGGTTGGACAGTTTGGTAAAATAAGAGTTATATATAATGATACTTGTAGTATTTGTTTGGTGTCGTGTCCTCAGGTCCTCATCCGGGCCCTCTGAATATAGACAACTGGTATTGATTCACACTAAATTGTTGTAAAGTATTTAGTTGTAGTCAGAATACCATGTACATCATTGTTTATTATCAAGGCTGTCTAAACACTGTACCTTATATTTTCTTTTAGTTTTTATGAACATTACATTTTCTCCTAAACAAACGTTTATGTTAATACTATACTTTACTAGTTTTACCACTCGGCTTCTCTCGCGCTTACCTCGCGGTTGATTGGTACGTTCGAGCCGTCCCCGCGACTATTGACGTTTTTTTTTCTCGCCTCCCATTACGGATACCTTATATGACCTAACATTCTCTTAATAATTGCAATTTTTTATCAAGGTCGATCAGACACTTCTCTAACAATAGTACACACATACAGACGGAAATGAAAATGATAGTTAAATTCTAATGAGCGCGTCATGAGGCAAATGTTTATTACAAAATTATATAAAAAAAAGAAATGTACAGACGATATCATTATCTTTATATATAGAGGTACAGATCTGAAAGAAGTATTTACATATATATATATATATATATATATATATATATATATATATATATATATATATATATATATATATATATATATATATATATATATCTTTAAATTCAGGCTGCGCTGACGACAGTCAGCACGAGGTCGGAGCGTGCCTCGGCACAATTATAAAAGATTACCGCCGTCAACCCAAACACCCGTCGCCAAAGTCCAAGAGTCATCAAAATATTATATAGATAATGTTACAAATGTATAGAGAGTTTTAACATTTCACTTGTAACATTGCGAGTAACATTAACGCGCGTCACGTTCAAAGATTTCTTGGCCTGTTCCTACTTGGCTTACAAATTGTAAATAAAACATTATAACATATATACAAATACATGCAGATATATAGATATATGTATATATTAAAAAGTAATAATTGATTATCTTGTTGCTAACCAGTCGAAAGACCCTAATGAACTTTTAATTTGATTTAAGATATCGCTCCCAGAGCAAGTTGACTCTCAATATTGTCACAAGACAAGCCGGAGTAAACCGGCGGCAGCGGTATCGGTTATCACACATATGTTAAGAGATAAGTGATAGGAGAGTCACGAGAGACGTGCGTGTAGGATTTGCACCCGTTTCGGTATCTCAAATATTTTGCGCACCCAATGGGTCTAGGGTTGCCGCTATTGTAATGCATATTTATTAATTTTTTTTCATAATTTTATTATCCATTGTCACATGTGTGTGTCGCTTTAATGGTTTTAGTAATATTGTTTTAGAAGTCGGACGAGTACAGCAGTCAGTAATAATATTTGTATATTTTAAGTCAGTATAGATAGTTCAACGCTTTTAACTCTTCTAACCCGTACAATAGTAATTTTGTAATAAAATATACGATATTAAAATTATAATTTATAAAAAAAATAATTACGCCAACCCTGGCTTTTTTTTTTGTTTTGACTGATATTTAAAAGTTCGGTTCAAAATTAAAAATTAAATAAAGTTTGCTGGAGTTAGATACGGCGGGCTATATTGAGATAATTGTTTGTGTGGGGCGATAAGGATAAGGATAAGGATAGCGATAACTGATAAGGATTGAGGCCGTCGCGTGACGTAGGATTTAATCTAGGATAAGATAACTTCGATGGATTGTTTCGAAGCCTTGTGTCACTATTACTGGGTCAGATTCATATATTTTTAGAACTACCGTCAACTCTCGTATATTTATATTTGTTAAATAGTTGTATTATTTAAAGTAAAGATAGCGGGGTGTACTCAATGTCGGTCTGTTTATAACGTGCCTTATCTGCGACACTTATCCGATCCATTTACGTCATCCGTGTGTTTGTTTACAACTACATATCGGCAATTAACAATGTACTCACCGCCGCCGACACTCACGGTTACATGTAAATTAATCTGTGTGTGATTCTAATTAAGCCATGACTAAACCAATACCAATACGAAAATATTAATGTTATTTGGCCTTTGTATCCAAATGTTAACATTTTTTTACTTCATTCCTATACAATATAAGTATACTAATCATTTGCTCAAGCTGGTAGCGAGGCGCTGTTTATATTGTGTTTTTAATAAACGTAGGTATTACTTATATGTTTTAATGTTCGTCACAATCAACACCGGCGGTAGAGAGCAGTCGTCGATAATAATATTGTAAATGTATTAGTGTAATGTACACGTAAAAAGCACGAGGACCCCCCGGAGGGCATGTATTAAGAGGTTGATGTCTGTGGCCGAGGCGAAAGAGGTATGCAGGGACCGTAGCGTTTGGCGCTCCGTCGTCTCTGGCTACCCCGCAAGGGATATGGCGTGAAGCTAAATAAATGTATTAGTTGTCAGTTATTTCCCATTCGTTTTATATAAATGTTTCATCTTTTAGCTGAACCTTAATGTCAATTAAGAACATACTTTACGTGTCTCTGCCCTAGACTTTGATCGTCTCGCTACTTTTTAATCTCATTAAATAGGTTTGGTTGTCAGTCGGTACTTTTTTTTACATTATTATTATTATTATTATTTATAAATTGAACAATTTCCGTCTGTGGACCGTTGATCCGTGTTTGATATTCTATCATTAGCGTATTGTTGTCAAAATGACGCAATGGAGGTTTTTTTTTGTATATTTTCGACGAACACATTTCTGGTACGTGATATGAATATATATATTATTATACAAACAATATTTCTTTTAACGACGAAGATACGGTTATTAGTCTCTAAAGAATACCAACGCATAGCTATAAATAGACTTACTACAAAGTAAAAAAGATAAACTTGATTCCAGGCATATCGTGCAAAATGAGGGCGCTCGGGCTCTATTCAAGGGTCTGGGACCCAATATAGTGGGTGTAGCGCCCTCCAGAGCCATCTACTTCTGCACGTACTCACAGGCGAAGGCCATCCTCAACCAGCACATGCCCCCGGACACGCCCATCGTGCATCTGTCGGCAGCTAGTGCAGCAGGTAACGCAGCTGTTTCACAATTCAATCTACCGCGCGCTAACTCAACTGGCACACTAACATCGTGTAGTGAAAAGGCTGGTAGTGAGCTTGTGATTGGTGGACGGACAGTTAACTAGTTTTTTCTAGAGTTAAATAGTGCACTTAAAATGGGATAATGATATTAATTAGGGCATACTGTACTATAATAACATTTGGCAATCTATTGCTTGCTTGTGAGTGAGATAAACCTGTTTCGAGTACCACAACATTAAACTACAAGTAATGTATTTTTAGCCGTCTGTATTAAATGTTGGTGTGTCCGTTCATCCCACGATATAATGTACGTCTCATAAATATAAACTGCGGTCTCGAAGCTATTTATAGAATGGAAACTTGCAGTTAATACCCGAGGCTAAGTCGCGGGTTAAATTAAGATAATATTGTTACCACAACAAATTATTCAATACATTAATGTATATAAATCGAGGAATAAGTTTACTCTGGTATAAGATATGTATCGTGAGGTTGGAGGTGAATTTTTAATAAACATAAAATATTACCGACGAATGACCTACCATGCAATATCTATATTTAATTGACTAATTAAATTAAATGTTATTTTAAAGTATTGTTTATGAAAAATATATTCTTTAAAGAATAGGAAATGAATGAAAAGTGGCATAATATAAATAATACTGCATGTATGTATGAGTCGCCGCTCCGCGCATGCACTGTTGACTACTCGCTCCGAGCCGCCTCGTGTTAAATATAGAAAGTAAATCTGTTCTCTTGCCAGTTACATAGTTGGGGCAATCTCTCCAACATTAATCAATAATAATTCTGATGTTATTTATAATCAAGTTGTTTACAAAAATATAGGTATTCAAAATATATAAATGAATTACAACCTCTAACTAACCTTGACTTTATTATAACAAAAATAATGTAATATATATACATGGCAAAACCCGATATTATGTGTCCCATAGTTTTTAACAGTCCTTAAAATGCGAACTCACCCGCTTTTCAAAAGTAAACTCTACTACTACCCTATTTGTAAGAGCGTTCATGCATCCTCATCATTATTAATTTTAATACCATATTAATATTTGTTAATGCGCGTTAACCTCAAAAGTGTTATATATTAATTAAATATTAATTCCAGGCTTCATGTCGTGCACTCTGACCAACCCCATCTGGTTCGTGAAGACGCGCCTGCAGCTGGACGGACAGTCCGTCACCGCCTGGCAGTGCATCAAGAGGATATACGCCAAGACGGTGGGTTACCTTCCTGTTCCTTGGGAACTTGGGATGAAGACAGTCCTTAACGTGTAAATAGGAGTGATATCTGACGAGGAATTAAAGATTCCTGTAAAAGATACTGCCCAGTGTCAGTCAAGTCAAGTCAAATTAGATATATTATTAAATTAAATAATTAGTAAATAATAATAATTGTATGTTTAAATGGCATTAATGAATTTTTTTAGGGTACTTGTTATATTGAGAGTTATAAAAATACATTGCACCAATCTCGCACCGGTGAACGTCCTCCACATGTTGAGATTAGTCATTAAATTATACGTGACTCTGGAAAATATAACAAAGTTTAGGATTAAAATAACGCGACTTCCTCAAGTGAGAGGAAAAACATTGATATTTTTGAAGTAATCTCGACGAGCTGCTCGTGTGTTTAGAACACTGTCCATCGGTGTGGCGGAGGAAAGCATTAGTGGTTTATTGTCGTGCCGACACATTTTTGACACATTTTGTAGGACTTTTGGACGATAGCCCTTTGATTGTTTTTTTTTTTTTCAAACCTCAGGGTGTCGTCGGTTTCTACAAGGGCATCACGGCGTCATACATGGGCATCAGCGAGACGGTGGTGCACTTCGTGCTGTACGAGGGCGTGAAGGCCCGCCTGATGGAGGCTCGCTCCCCGGCCCGGGACACGCGCTCCCCGAGGGACTTCCTGGAGTTTATGGCGGCCGGGGCCTTCTCCAAGACCGTCGCCTCCTGCATCGCCTACCCCCACGGTAGTGGGACTTGTTTATCTGAACATATTAAACCTATTAAATATATGCGTTACTTGAACCTACAAATATTAGTGTCCGGGAACCTTGGACTAAAAATTAAATCAATTCTTGTATTATATTATATTATAATAGACAATTGTACTATAAGTAATATCCCCCTCCAGAGGTGGCGCGCACGCGGCTGCGGGAGGAGGGCGACAAGTACCGCAAATTCTGGCAGACGCTGCACACGGTATGGCTGGAGGAGGGCTACCGAGGGGTGTACCGCGGCCTCGGCACGCAGCTGGTGCGACAGATACCCAACACCGCCATCATGATGTCCACCTACGAGGCGGTGGTGTACCTGCTCACCGCGCACTTCAACAACTCCCTCTACGAGAACACCTAGACGGACGGTCGCCGCTTCCGGGATAGATATGTAGATAGACGAGCCGCGGCTCCGCTGGCGAGGGCGGGCACCTTTCCCCCCGCCCCCCCATTACAATCATACGGAGAACAATATTAGCTACGATGAGGCCGAGTTTGGTTTCCATGGTTTTGTCTAAATTTTTAGCACGAAGGAACTGAGTAGATTTAGATGCTCCGTCTCCCACGTCACGTATAAATACCAAAATATATATAAATATTTCAATTGTTACACGAGAGGTTTTAAAGTACCCCAACATTATAAATTTTAAATTGTATTATTGTTTACTTATATTTCTCAGATCGTTTATGTCCTGTAGTTACAAAATTATAAAATCATGTAATTATTTATTACAAGTTATGAGGTATTAGATGTATTTGTTCATGAGTGTGGGTGTGTGTTTGTGTGTGTGTGTGTGAGTGTGTGTGTATGATGGTACTTAAAGCGTGCAGGTTAACCAAAAACAATTTAGAATCAAATCATTCGTCTCTTAGTCTTAACTAACTTGTGGTTACTATAAAATATATTTGAGTTGTGAAGTAGTCATTGTAAAGTTGTATAAACGATAAAACCGAATATTCATAGTCAATAATTATCTAGTCTCTATATATTCGTAATTTTCAATAAGTACTCACCAAAATGCAATCGAAGAGCAGCCATAATTAAAAAAAATTATATTCATATGGTTTTTTCATTATAATTTTTAGAGACCAATGCTATTTTTTTATTGTATTTTACTGGTTCGGTCCAGTTTTTTTAATAATTTGATGCATAATTTCAGAAAATTGGTGTAGGATTACGATTGAATTTAAAAAATGTGCCAAAAGCTGGCCTTCTAAAATTCCGTCGATGTTGCAGTCATCAGACTTCATACTCGGATGTCATTGACGCGAAAGAACGCCAGTAGATTTAGTATTAAAATTATTTGTCACATAACAATTTAATTTTGATAGTTAATTGCTTCATATGTACAATGTGCAGATATATTACAGTAGTATATACAATTCCCACACTCACCGTGCATATAAATAGGACGGGATCATGTAATGGTCTGTTTTATTTAGAAATGCAGTACAATAAAGAAATTTGTACATACATAATTTTTTAATGCCAACGTAATCATAATAAAAATGATTTATAATGACTATGTGTGTGACATTCAAGGTCGCTTTATGTAATGTAATGTAATGTAACGCAGTTGTATACATATATAATGTGCAAAGTGATATAGTGCTTTTAAATTAGTTGTTTGTAGAAGACTCCATTATCATAAATATATTTCATATAAAACATGGCGGCATAATAAGACGACAAATGTCAAAATAATGGCGGAAGGAGTGAAAATGGCGCCAATAACGAGTCTGTTATATTTTGAAACCTATGTTATATAAAACGAATATTTCGATATTATACGATTTAAGTTTGATTAGTCTAGGAATCGGTACATGAAGCATGTAGATTTAATGATGTTGGTTATTAGTAAGGACTGGTAAATATTTTTGGTTGTATATTTGTTAAGGAAAGATTTGGACATATGTCAGACTGAGTATAAGATACTAATTAATTTTGTTTATGAAATAAATGATCAAAAATAAAAGAGTATTATTTCGAATTATTTAGGACCCAATAATCTAAATTACTAAATACACTACAGTATACCGCAGTATCAATTGCATTCAAGTTTTAGTAATAAAAGAAAAAGAAAGAAAACATGTATCTACAATTAAAGTGAAATATAGAAAATAAGTAGCCTATCGTAATATTTTCTATGGAGTATTTCTAATGCTCGTATTTCTAATTTCGGGCTTGTGAAGGTTTTGTATTGCTAAAATTATTCTAATAAAATAGGTCTTAAATATCCATAATTTTTGAACTCTTACTGGTTAGGTTGAAACATTTATTTCAAATGCTCATTCTGGGTGGAAATTAAAACAGCATTTGTCATTAAACATTTTTTTATAATAACAAATAACTTAAACATATGTAATGCATGTATTTTGTCTTATATTATTATTTTTTTCTAATATTATCAAATACCAAATCACTTGTGTGTATTTACCTTCTCAAAAAAAAAAAACCTATTTTTCTAATTCAAGCTTAAATTACTCAAAACTGCCATTATTTTACAAAAAATATATAATGAAATATGGTGTATATTATTTCATTAAATATTTTTTGTAAAATAATTGCAGTTTTGAGTAATTTAAGCTATTCTGATATTTTATTTTTGTTTTATCTGCTTAAATTTCTCATTTCAACAAGATTTGTCTGAATTGTATTATTTATTTTCACAGCAGAGGGATAGATGAAACTTCTTAATAATCATAGGTTACTTATGTAAATGTAAAATAATAATATGTAAGTAGATAAATATAACAATTATTTATTGGTATATTAACTTACAATTGGCTTTAATAATGATCTAATAGAAACATTTGAAATCACAACCCACACATGAGTAGAAATAGCATTTGGCATGTCACTGGGGTATCTCAGGATTGCACTCAGTGGAAACAAGTCTCCGTTTAGAGCTACAATTGGCTCGCGTCTGAACCAGACAACCGAAAAAACAATGATTAACGCAATCACGATTTGTAAAATAATATTTATTGAACCTTTTATAGCTAAACTTTTGCTGAGGCGCGTCTGTGAACTGTCCTTGAGCTCTGTTTCAAGCTTAATTAATTTACGCTGCAATTTTGAATATGCTGCGAATTCATCTTTCATAGAAATCTTCTGCTGTTCAGACTTCAAGTTTACTATATCTGATAGTACACTTCTCTCTTCATTGGATGGTCTTACAAAACATGATGCTATCTGTAATACAATGACGATGCAGTTAGATGGGGTCTTTATATTAAGATTATTTCTCTAATTAATAAGTAATACGTACAGGTTTAACTAATACTGGTACTATAGCACTAAGGGTGCAAAGTACCACAAAATATAATAACAAAAATCCATTTATAACTTCCAACATTATTTAAGGTTAACTTGTGTTTTATGTGAATATTTAGTTATATTATGCAATTCAGGTATTATTTATTTTTAGACTATTTCCAGTAGAAATCCTTTATGCTTGAACCATATTTACTATTAATTATTAAATATTAATATGCCAGTTGTCAGTCACAATGTCATTGTCGTCAACAGATAACCCAAGCTAATAGGTGTTCATAATGAAATGATCTGTCAAAATAAATCTATCAATTTAAAAAAAATACTTATATAAATAATTAAAAAAATGGGAACTTTTTCATAAAAGCTATTATAAGAGCTGTTAATTGTAATTCGAATTTAATCATTTTTTTTTTAAACAGCCCTTATTAGTTTAAAAATGCTTATAATTTGTATGCTTATTGTGCAAAGTAGAAATCATTAGGTCTAAAATCCGGGTCATCTCTAGATGATATTAAATAAATAAATGAGATTAAATGTCAACAAATATATAAACTTCAAACTAGCAAACAATAACCTCAAACTGAATAAATACTTAAGTTTAAACATCGATATTGTGTTGAGTAGATCTTAGTAGTTTTCAACTTAACAGAAATTCAAATTTCACTTGTTTTATACATAAATACCCATTTGTGTAGTAAGTGTACTTAACTCTTAACCAAGATGAAAAACGAAATTTATTTGGAAACGTGTACATCCAAAGACGATTATAATAAAACAAATGTAATAAAAATATCCATAGAATCTTTAATAAGTTACTCAGTGTATAAGTTTTGTGAATCTAAAATAAAATTATATTTTGTTTATACAAACGATATCAAAGACTCTTCTCTAGTGGACTTTAAATGTGAAAGCGTACATTTTGTAGATCCGGGCACTGTGCCTTGGCAAGTAAATTCCTGTTCGTATCCTGTTGTTTTTTGCGATGATACTATAATAACTGGACTGTGTGGCGTTTGTCGACATATCACCAAGTACAGATTGTCATTCCAGACTTCCCATGAGTATGAGGAAGGTTTACTTGCCTTCAGAAGAGGTTGTCTACAAGCCCCAAATGAAGTATCTATATGGACAAAATTCTGTGAAGTGGAATTAATAAATACTGTTAAACAATTATTTAATGCATCAGATTTAAAAGAGGTGCCACAGAGTTTAGTAAAATTTGAAAATCATTTGAATAAGCCAGTCAAAATACACAATATATTTAAAGTAGCGAATGATCTAAAAAAAGACAAAACTAAAAGCAAAGAAAATATTGATAACACAAAAAATACAAATTCAGAAAAAGAAAAATTGCGAATTCCAAAGCCAAGAAAATGGCAGTCAAACAAGGAATCTTCTAATAATAGTTCTCTTAAAAGAGAAGATCTTGATATACACCACCAGTATGCTGAAGGACCATTCTTTACTCTGGCAGACTTAGTATTACTACCTTCTTACTACATTGTAATAGAATTTTTTGGTATCAATATTTTTAAATCTTTGTTACCTTTGACTTACAGATGGTTTGTTAAGGTTACAAGTATTAAAGAGGTTAATCTACTATATAACTTCTTAAAACTGATTCATATTGAACCACTTTTTTTTGATAATTTGGTATTTCCGGACATAGAAGATGTTAGTCTTTATAAATCAGATCCCAAGAGACATAATCCTAAAAAGCGATTGTTTACAAAACCAGATGATATAGAGAGAGCATTAAAGGTTCTACAAGAAGGAATGGAATTGGGCTTAACTAATTTGGAATTTGAAAAGACATTTGTGTGGGATGATATTCCGGATGGTGCAAATCCAGTAGCTGGCCATCTTCCCGATGAAAGAGTAGTTCGTAAATCTCAGCAACTAGAAAATTTATGCCTAGCGGTGCTGGACATGGCAAAGGAAGGAGACCACATTGTAGACTTCTGTAGTGGGAGTGGACATTTAGGGATATTAATAGCCCATCTCTTACCAAAATGTACAGTTATTTTATTGGAAAACAAGGAACAATCCTTACTAAGAGCCAGAGACCGAGTCCACAATATGGGTTTGAAGAATGTTTACTTTTATCAATGCAATTTAGATTTCTTTATTGGAAAGTTTGATATAGGTATCGCTCTGCATGCATGTGGAATAGCCAGTGATTTAGTTCTGGACAAATGTTTGAAATCAAATGCTAAGTTTGTGTTATGCCCATGTTGCTATGGCTCTCTTCACACAACTGACAGATTGAGATACCCGAGAAGTGTTGTTTTTAAAGACATGAACATTGACCAATACTTGTGCATCGGCCACACGGCTGATCAAACTCACAAAGAGCATCCTCTATCAGCGAGGGGCGATCGGTGCATGGCCGTTATAGACTCCGATCGCGCGAGATTGGCCGAAGAATTTGGATACAAAGTCACACTATCAAGGTTAAAACCTTTATCATGTACTCCCAAAAATAATTTACTTATCGGCGTACCGTCATGATATAAATAAAAAATAACTTGTTATGAAAATGAAATATATTAACATATTTTGTACTACAACAGTGATTTATATTTTTAAAATATATAAAATTTATGAAACTTAATCAGAGTTTAATATCTAGTGATATTCTAATGGCAAATGTAACAACACTTGCACCAAACCATTGAATAATTATGATTATTATACATTTATAAACCATGTGTTATTTATTAAACCTTTATTCTTACAAAATTCATTGCAGTTTTCCAGTTGGTTAGAACGAGACACTGAAATATTGTAACTCAAAAATATAAAAATAACAATATCTATAACCTAAATATAAAATGGTACAATTATAACAATTTGAGTAAAATGCACCTCGCTTTACAGAGCACTTTATTATAGACCTCAACTTACTAAAACACTAACATTGAGCTGTGCCGATATACAAATACACGTGAGATCTACATACCAATAAGTAATTTAACAAATGTTTGGCAATATTTATAAACGGGATCATCCGCAGCGGGCGTACACCAGCGCGGTGCGGCACGGGATGTACACCTGGAATGAGATACTCATTAGCTCACAGAAATGATATTCATATTTTTTAAAGTATAGGTAATATTCTGTATGATATTACATTTAATAAGAATAAAAATATCCACATTGAATGAATGAACGAATTTAAGCGAATGAATGAATAGAAGGTGTGTAAAATGATGCCCATAGTGCACCGTGTATAATAATAGTTGACAAGGGTAAAGTAGATTAAGCAGACTTAATTTAGCTCGTGAGTTGTTCGTTGGAAATTTCCTACTGAGAACAAAATGGGCAACGCTTCATTTAGTGTCGGCACTTTATATATTTTAATTATCATTGCCGACGTTACCTGTACGGAGTCCCTCCTGTTTCCCCACGGGATGTTCAGAGTGAAATGCACCTCCCCGTCGGGCTCCACGCGACCGAATCCCCCGTACTTTTTGCTATCCGTAACCAATACGGCCTGAAACAATATTATTACATTCGGCACCGTTCAATTAGTGATAGTTCAAAGAACGGTACTACTAACGAATTAGACCTATTTAAAGTTTTATCTTATTAAAAAATATATTTTATCACATAATATTGAATAAATAAAAAAACAATACGAGCACGACTCGACTCTGCGACCTTTGGAAATCGGTCGTCATTGCTCTTCCAACAGAGCTATAATGCCACCTTAAAGAGATTAACATAAAAATATTATTACTCAGAATGATTTTGGAAGTTAATTGACCTGATACTTCCCGGGCACGTCGACGCCCACGCGGTAGTCCGTGAAGCTCTGGTTGGGGTGGAAGTTGAACACGAAGAGCAGACCCGCGCGCTCGAACGCTATCACCTTGTCACCCTCGTGCTTACACGACACGTACGCCTGGAGGGGGGAGGGGAGGGAAGTACATATTTATACGGTTAAATAAAATTAAATATTAATTCCATTTTTGTTGGATAGACCTTACGGATGCCACATTTTTAGCCTAAGAACGATATTATTTAAATTATCAAGGTCTTAAATAGATTTTTTGTGGGTGTGTACCGGATGGTCCCTGAGCCAGCCGTGCTTCTCCTCCAGCGCATGCATGTCCCTGTCGAAGGCGTTGAGGTACTTGTACTTGAGCAGCTGGTCGTCAACGAGGCGCCACTGCCGCCTCGCGTAATGGTACGACGAGTTGTTCCCGGCGCGAGGGAAGTCCAGCCACTCGGGGTGACCGAACTCGTTGCCTGGAAAAAGTTTAAAACATAATCCTTTATTAAGGAACGAGAAAAAAAAAAGATTTTAAAAGAAAGTCACCAATGAAATTCAGATAGGCCTCTCCCCCTAGAGCATTGGTGATGAGTCGAATCATGCAGTGCAGGGCGAGGCCGCGTTCCACCACCGGGTTTGGGTCGCTCAGGGTGCTCATGTGGGTGTACATCGCCGCGTCCATCAGCCAGAAAGCGATCGTTTTGTCGCCCACTAGAGCCTTCGGAGATGTAAGATAAGTTTCAAAAGTATTGAATGCCCATTTACAGTCATCCATGTGTACATTTAAGTGAGTATCAATAGATGGCTCAAGCTAACCTGGTCGTGGCTCTCGGCGTAGGCCACAGTTCCCTCCATCCACCGCCTGTTAGTGAGCGTGTGTACGATGTGACCCATCTTCCAGTCCTCGTCGCGCTCCTCCTTCAGAAGCTTGATCCACATGTCGGGTATGGCCATTCCGAGTCGGTAATCGAAGCCGGTGCCTCCCTCGCGGACCGGTCGACCCGACGCCGGCATACCAGATACATCCTGGAAGCAAAAAAAAAAATGGCATCCAAAAATTCCTATTAAAAATCGAAATGCCGCAATATAAAGCATTACTTCAGCTATAGTGATGGCCTGGTTATCCACGGTGTGTATGAGCTGGTTGGCCACCATGAGGTACACCAGCGCCTCCGTGTCCACGTTGAGGCCGAAGTACTCGTCGTAGTTGCCGGAGAAGCCCTCTCCGATGCCGCGGCTGTGGTACAACATCGACGTCACGCCGTCGAACCTGGCGTTACATGCACCGTCAGCACAGTATCATATACCTTATACGTACCGATAATAGGTTACTGTATCATTATGTATGTATAGATCATATGTATTATGTATTTAAATGTGATGAGAACGTTAACAGTGATAATCGATACCTAAATCCATCAAACTGAAATTCCTCTTGATACCATCGCAGGTTCGAAAGTAGAAACCTTAACACCTCAGTTCTGAAATAAAATACAATAATCACTCAAAATTATTGGTCTTTCGAGCGGGATCTTTGAAGCAAAACAAAAAAACGACGTATCTGAACTTACTCAGAGTAATTAAACAAGCGGCTGTCCCATAAGGTGTGCGTCCCTCGGGCTCCGTCGTGGAAGTAGCCCGAGCTGGTGCCGTCGAACTCGTTGAGTCCGTCAATCGTGTTCTTGGAGGCGTGCGAGTGCACCACGTCGAGCAGCACGTACACGCCCAGCTCGTGCGCGCGGTCGATCAGCTGCTTCAACTCACACGGAGTGCCGTAGCGGCTGGAATTAGGATATTTAATTATTCTCCCATAAAAATATACATTTACTTATTATTAATGTCTGTCTGCGAGTGCTTTTATGTCTCGAGAACTTTCGGTCAAATTGATTGTTTTTTGTTAGTACGAAAATGAATCTGATCGAGTTTCAGTATGTATTTAGAATATTGAGTCCATTCCGAACAACAGAACAGGTTATAAAATTGAGCGAAGTGTGCGGAGCTCTCGACCGATATTCATGAAATTTTGCACAATTATAGCGATGGTTATTACGATGGTTTATAAAAAAAAGTGAAAATAAAAACTCATGTCGTTGAGGAATAGTCACCAAAAAATTACAGTCCTATAGACTTCAATGTAAAAAAATTTCGCTGTTATATTTGATTATTCTATATTTTTTGCTTGTCGGTTTCAGCTTTGAACGCTGAATTGAAGAAGGGTTACTCGCTTCGCTCAATTCAATCTACCGAAATTTTGCGAGCGCAGCGAATCAAAATCGAGGTCCGGTTCGCGCCCCTAGTATTTACTTTTCTTTAAAAACTTTAGGGATATTAAAGTTTTACTAAGAGAAATATCACCTGCTTGCTGCAAAGAAACTAGTGACCTGGTAGCCGAAAGAGGCGTAGTAGGCGTGCTCCATGATGGCCATCAGCTGTATGGCATTGTACCCTGTAACGACAATTATCACCCTGGGATCACTTACAAGAGACCAGACAAAGACTTTGAAGCATTAAAAGAAACTATAAACGGTTCTCTTCTATACATACCCAAGTCTTTAATCCTAGGCAGCACGTTGTCCTTGAACTCCAAGTAGGTCCCGACCCTGCCCTCGTCGGTGGCGATCCCCACGTGGCACTCGTAGATACGAAGCGAAGCTGGCTTCTTCACTTTCCTGTGCTTGAACTGGTATGGCTGAAAGAATTGTGTATCTGATGAAAGTTTTTCTATTGCTCTTTAGGTTTTGATAACGTCTTTAACAAAAAATCTTAGGTTACTTCCCAATGTCTACCCTATACTACATTTATAAAAAGTTGAAGGCAGTAATTTTCCTCAATTTATTTGATTTCAAAATCTATTTCATCAATATTTAGAACGGTCGTACCAACCATTATCGTAAAGTTAAAAACTGTCGAGGCTGCCTTCTGCAGTCCACTAACTGTAAGTTACCTGTTCCGGTTTGTAGATGAACTGCTGGTAAGTAAATCCTTCATAGGGCTTCACATAGCTCGCCCACGGCGACACTCGGTAGAGGTGTTCGTTGACTATCAGCTGAACGCGACTCAAATGTTTGATGGGACAGGATTCGTCTTCATTCCCAGGAATGTACAGCTCCCATTTGCCATATTCCATCTTTCTGAATGCGTGACTTTTCGGGTTCCAGCCGTCTAAAATAAAAAATAATATTCACTTAAACAAATATTGCCATATTATCATTTATCGACAAAATAAAAAGTGCAATAATTTGATATAAAAAAAAAAGAATATTCACTAAAATCTCCCTGCAAATGCAACGAGTGTGCTCCGGGGGCCCATTCTCGCCAGACCACAGACCCATCCACACAGAACTGAGGTCCGTAGTACCTGTACCCTGTCGTGAAGCCCTCCACCCCGCCCTCCCATGACTCTATCTTATCCCATTGGTCTTGAAAGCACGCGAAACTAAAATTTTATTAAACAATTAATATTATATGATCTACAATGTTACACTCCAAGCTATTTTATATACTTGTTTGTTCGAAAATAAGAAAAGTTATAAATTAGTTTAATTCGAACCTTGACTAAACGAAATCAAATTCTTAAGCAAAGTTATTGTTTTTAACATTTAGCAGTAAATTAAAACAGATCTTTGCTGTGTCTGACAATTTTGAAAAAGCTATCAATAAACCAAGAGAATTCCCGAATCAATAGTAATCGAAAACTAACACATCGTCCTAGAAATATTTAGACGAAGAATCCCTTCATCTTTATAGATTCTTTAAAAATGAACTTATTAAAACAAGTAAAAAATTGCTTAAGAGCCAAGGGTTACAAAATTAATTATTTACAGAATCTGTTGAAACAATATATAATATATACATATTTTTGTTATATTAGCTATTGTAAATAACATCAATAATCAATTATTTAGAACATTTTAGTGTATAATTAATATAATACACTAAATTCTATTTATTTTAATATAAATGTGTACCTACAAACATTATAAAAACAATTTTAAAAATTAAGAAAAGTAAGACAAACAAAAGTTTGACGATAAATGTATGTATTTTACAAACGACCTTAAGTTTGACATTGAAAGTGACACTTTGTCGCTGAAAGAACATAAAGCGCTGCCAAATATAATCTTTCACAGAGAAATAGGATAATCAATATATAAATATTTCGTGCAATATAAACAAGTTTGGTCTTTGTTTGTGGACTTTTATAATATTTTATATATTTCAAACATACTCATTACATGTTCTCCGCGCAAACGATGTATTAAGCGCTTTACGCTTGAAGGTTGGCTTATTGTAAACACATAAGTTAACCTCAAATTGTCTACAAATTACTTCGATTAACATTATATTTATACAAGGTAACGCTTTGAAAATAATCTTATTCTATTAAAAGTGGATAAAAACTTACCGTCGGCGAATTTCACGTTCATATTGCCTTAAATACCCATCTCTTTCAAATAAATTTTTGAGATCGGGTACGGGCACGTCCATTGGATCCATAGTGGAATAATTTCCACCCATCGTATCTAATATCTATATGATGTATATATGTAAAAATGTAAACGAGTGCGCACGCGCCGATTCTGCAACCGCGCGAACCGATAAATAAAGATTAAATGATCTAAAGTCTATATTATGCGAGAATAATTATTATAAACTGATAATTCAATAGTAATGGGTCACTGGTGTCAAGTTATGATGTTTATTGGAGATGGTCCTATTTAATACATTATGTATTAAATAAAATTATGTATTATTTTTATTAAATATGAACACTTTTTAAAGAATAATTAGCAAATTCCTACAGATTATTCAATGATCTTGTTAAAAATGTGGAGTATGGAGTATCGAAACTTTTTAAAAGATAAATTATTTGTAATATAATTTCTTTGTATTTATTATAGAAGCATTAGCCTACAGCTTCCACTTCTATAATTATTTGTTTTTCATAAAATAAATCCATAATGCCTAAAATTAAATTTAAATTTAAAATTAAATTTGTTTTGCAAATAGTGAAGAACTGTTATAGAATAGCAGAGCATCAATAAAGATGATCAAAACAATATTTAATTATGAAGTCCATAATCAAAGAGCAACACTAGATGAAAGAGCACGGAGCACAGCAAAGCTAGCGGGCAAGGTTGTAAGGGTTATTTATATTATGCATTGCAAAATGCAGACACACATCAATGTACTTATTATATAATATAGTTGACCGTCTCATAAGTAATGTTTCAGATAGAATGTAGAATGTGTGGAAAGTATATTTAGTTTTGGATTCATTTGAAAAATCAGACTAATATTATTGATGATTTTATAACAAAAATTTGTATATGTATATTTCTCTTATGTATATTTGTAGAACTTGTATGAATTTTGATGAAATAAACCTGACCCTTAAGCAATTTCCATGACGAGACTAAAATATATTTTTTTCCATCGAGTTTACAAATTAACATTTGTTAAAAAAATCTGTGTTTATTTCTATACCACGCTTAAATAAAGATTATTAATTAAAACAAGAGTGGCTTATTTATTGTTTATTATTTGCTAGTCTAATTCCTAAACCTTTAAATATATTAATTAGTTTTGTACACTTAAAATATATCCGAGCCTGTTTGTTTTGCTTTTAGAATGGCCTCTTCAGGTTGCAACTTTTCTTCTTCTGAGGGTTCCAGTGGTAGGCCTTCGGCATCTAATTTTCCTTGTTTATAATCAATTACAATTTTTTTACTATAAATTGCGTCAAAAAGTTGCTGTGAAGTGAATTCACTTTGAATTACATCTTCAGCTTTGTAGGACACATACGGTTTTAAATTACAATCTTTTAAGTCGGGAACTATTAGTTCGGGTATCATTTCTGGTACTTTAATGAACCGTCCGTCCAACTTGTAGCCAATATCACGGACTCCACGTTTGTCCACTTCTAATTCAGGATTCGGGCCTCTTTGTCGCTCTTTGTGAAAATAGGAACCCCTCTTGTTTGGAATTACAAATTTTCTAAAATTTCTTTTACCCTCGCGAGGTGTAGAGAGCGAAATATTACGTTTCGGTATAAAATTAACAAGGTTTGTTATTTTAGACATTTTTTATAAACAACAAGTTAAAAGTTCTAATCAGTTGGTTTATATTGTAATTTATAGGTTATTTTTCTGTCAAAAACGTCAAATTTTGTTTTGTTTGTCAAAATTTCCTTCAATCAATTTTATAGGCTACTGTCATTGCTTAAACGGTAATTTTCAATCATTTAGAATTATTTTATATTATACCTATAAATCTTGCACCGCATGAAAGAAAGTTATTATTATTATTAAATATAATATTAGTGATTGTAATTTATCAAACATCTTCTCTGTTCACGTTGAGAGTTATCTATAATATAAAATTCAAGTTATCTATCCTTTGACATAATATTTAGTATTATCAGTATCGCTCCCTGTTCCTGCTGATTACATATTTTTGGAAAAGCCATCTAAATTGCTACAAGTACAATGTCTTAAGATTTTTTTTGTAAAATAATAACTTGTACATGTAATAGCCATTTGGATTATAGTTTCATAAAAAAATAAAGAAAACATCAATCATGTATATAAGCGGGGTAAGGGGAGAACTGAAGTAACACCTTTACCGGCCCAAATGTCAACCTCACCTGCTCGCGTTAGTAACAAGTCAAAAGCGGCAAGTTTATTTGCTGTGGTGCTGCCTGCTAGACAACAGACGAGGCTCTGGCGGCCGATTCGTTGGCGGCATAAGCATTCACCCGGTTAGTCAAACTAGAAGACGCTAATGCAGGCTTAGAGTCGTAAATAGCCCCTAAAAAGCGAGACGTCAGCTCCTTCGAAAAGCGCTACTGAAATGCTTCCCAAAACCACCTTTAATGACAGAAAAGTCGAATATGGAATGCGGCTGATAAGAGGCGGCTAGAAACTAAACAGTTACAGTTTTTAATAATGATATAGGTATACAATTAATTTAGGCTACACTGCCCCATAAAAAAACACTGCAAGAAAAGAAAGTTTACAATGATGAACCTTCTCACAATAGTAATAAATAAACTCTTACATTGAAATGGGTAAACCCTGTAATGGCAACGTGGAACTCCAATATGCTGATTAAATACAAACATGACATACAAAACCTATTGGAACATTAAAACCTTGACATACATCTGATTTCTGAATTACACCTAATTCAACATCACAACACACCATTAAAAAATTACAGCATATACTCAACATCTCATCCGAATGGAACAGCTCATACAGGCACTGCGGTAATTATTCAAAAAACACAATAAACACGTGTTTCGCCCAGAGAACAAAACAGAGTCAATATAAGCAGTCACAATAATGGTACAACATAAAAGAAGCTCTATGACATTGTCGACTGTATATCCAAACACACCTTAAAGTTACATAAAACTGTAGCTTGCTCCTTAACAATGAAGTGTTAGAACTAACTGACTCAACAAATTTCTCAGGAATAACTTTAGATAAAAAGCTCCAGTGGAATCACTCAGCACTCGCAAACAAACTTAGCTCGGTCGTCTATGCAATCAGAAAAGTTTAGACCTTGCATCTCTTAGTTTTAAATCTAAGTTAAAAGTGTATTAATCAATAAATTGTATTATAATATTAAAAAGTTTTTAGTGAATCGAAATGTATGGAACTTAAGTTGTTGACTCATTTGCAGGGTTGATAGTATAATGTTAAATCTAGCATGTTGAGTTTCTAGCCGGTTTTTCTCAGCAGAGCAGCATTCCAAACCGGTGGTAGCTTACTAACGGACTGACTACACTGACCTTTTTTACTGTAATAATTGACGATTCAAAAGTGTGTCTAAATACTTATTTAAATAAAGATAATTTGAGTTTGAAAATTTAAAATCTGGTATTACGAGGGGAGAACCAAAAGTAATCTATCTGGATATGATAGAAGCGTAGTACAGGGAGGAACAGGTTGGTGCAATCACTGACACATTTCGGGACACTTGGTGTAAGTTCAGTAGCGCATCAGCTGTCCTAGTGAGAGGTCGTTAATTGTGACTAGTTTAAAGTACCGTGCAGTCATTGAGTTTTTAGTGAAAAAAGGAAATTGGCCAATGGCCATCACTGATCATTGAAAATGACCCGCGTAGTGGAAGGCTTGCGGAAGCAACCACACCTGAAATCATTGTCAAGGTGGAAAAGCTTGTGTTTCAAGACCGTCATTTAAAAGATTCTCTATTAGCTACTGAATGCGGCGTTTCAAAATCGTCGGTTTTGGGAATTCTACACGAACATTTGTTCATGAACAAGGTCAGTGCAAGAGATGGGTCCCCAGAATGCTGACGCCCGCTGAAGGAAAACCGTGTTCTGATTTCAAAAAAAGTTGTTGACCTATTTGAGGAAGGTAGTGAAACTTTTCTGTCTAAGATAGTAACGGGTGAAGAGACGTAGATTTATTATTGAGACCCGGAGACAAAACAAGAATTCATGCAATGGAAACATAAGGGTTCCCCGCCGGCGAAGAAATTTCGCACTCAACCGTTGGTCGGGAAGATTATGGCGACGATTTTCTGGGATATAGGAGGTGTGCTATTAATTGACTACCTTCTCCACAAGAAGACAATCATAGAAGTATTACGATGAGGTTTTGAAAAACTTGAAGACAGCGATATTGGTGAAGCGACGTGGTAATTTTAGTCGCGGGATGCAGCTCTTGCATGACAACGATCATATGCGTAAGTCTGCCATTGCATGAGCATTTCTGTGCCTGCGTTAAAATTTGAGGAATTAAACCCCCTATAACCCAGACCTGGCCCATAGCTACTTCTACCCGTTTCGACTTATGACGAAACACTTACGGGGACGTAATTTTTCCGACGATGAAGAAGTCAAGTGCGCTGTTTTAAACTATTTTTCTGACGGTATCAAAGGACTCCCATCCAAGTGGAATTAATGTATTGAGTTAGGAGGTGACTACATTGAAAAACAGTAAATAAAATTGCCCGTGAATCTTCTTTTTTCTTAGGTTTTGGATCTCCCCTAGTACTTTCACTCAGTAGAATATTTGAAAAAAATATGTAAGTCAAGTATTAGAATATTTTAATAAAAATGACTTGCTTCATAATAAACAGTTCAGTTTTACAAAAGTTCGATCTACTACTGATGTTGGTGTCTTTCTTATAAGACATATACTTGAATCTAGACATATCTTGGCCAGAATCAGAAGTTGCTCTTGGAGTATTCTGCGACTCATCTAAGGCATACGATTGTGTTCAGCATGAAACACTGGCCAAGAAATTAAACCACAATGACAATAAGCACAATGATCTCAAATTTTTGATTTATTACTTATTTAATAGAATTCAGATTGTTGATGTCGCATGTATATGAGCTCCGATGTTTCTGTGGGTTTCTCAGGGTCCAATCTTAGGCCCATTTCCCTCCCTTGTTTTTTTAAATGGTCTGCCTATTTTTGTAAATAAACATATTAAGATTCTTTGATACTTAAAGTAAAATGGCGTGTAAAAGGTAATGTAAGACGATGTAAACAAGGCTCCCTCTAAAATAGTGTATTGATATAGTATTAACAACCTGTTATTTAACAATAAAAATACTTTTAATATTTACAACTTGTAATATAAAACAGGTGCTAACTAATGTACTGTTAAATGAAGAACCGTTAGAAATGATTAAATCTACCGTTTTTCTTGGAATCACTGTACACGCTAAATTACAATGGAGCCCTCATGTAGCTGGATTGACTAATAAACTTGTTCTGCCGCGTCATTTTTAATAACATAAGATCCCTTATTGACGAGACTACTTTCAAGGCAGTTTACTATAGTTATTTTCATAGCATAATGTTGTATGGTATCCTACTCTGCGGTAACGCCACTGATATAAATACCATTTTTCTTTTACAAAAGATTCGTGCAGTTTACTACATGGGCCTTAAGGATTCCTTACGAGATAAATATAAGCAATGTACACTCATGGTCGCTGGTCAGTATATATTTAGAAATCTTAAACATGTACATAAGAATAAGGATAATTTTATAAAGCACAGTGATGTATATCATATAAATACGACGAACAAACACAAGCTTGTTTTACCTGTTACTCCACTCAAACAAGCTAGTAATTCTTTTATGGGGCAATGAATATACTTTTTCAACAAACTTCTAGTAAATGTTTTACCATTTATTAAATTAAAAAAATTGTTAGTAGAACGTTTGTGTTCTAACGGATACTACAGTATTTCCGAATATCTAAAACATGATATATCCTGGATATGGAGGGCTCGCTGCCAGGCTACTTCAAAATGTTTTATAAATATAATTTAGGTCTTAAGTATGTCTTTAAAAAAAAGGAACAAGACAAGCCCGCCGAAGACCGACGTGTAGTAACTAAATTCATTTGGTTATGTTTCATCGGTGAGTGAGAGGATCCGAAAGACCAATCCCCCCCCCCGCCAAACATGAAAGCGATGTCTCAAAAAAATATACCCCAGGAGGGTACCGGGCTGCCCGTCGTATCTGGGGCGGGCTAAGTATCGCCTTTTATGTTTAATGAGGGCAAACGACGTGTCAATACAGCGGCACCCCGCCCCACTTTAAATGTGGACTTTTGCAACATCCGGGAACTGCCAACAACAACAACAGCCGGCCTTGTTGTTTTTGACGGAGACGCAGATATCTCAACCTAGCGACACACTAGGGTATCTGTGTTCGTAAGGGAGGATATCTACTGCCGTCGCCTTCAGGTTTTTGAAGGGTGGAATCTGTCTGTACTCTGGCTGCGTGTGGACTTGGACGACCATGTCAGAGTCTACGCGTGCCTTTACAGGTCCCATAGTGGTAATGCAGAAAGGGATCAACTGTTGGGCCATGTTCAGGCGAAGATAGACGATCTGCTCTCACAAACCCCCTCTGCCGAAGTCGTAGTCCATCGGGGACTTCAATGCACACAATATCGATTGGCTAGGGTCACGTCCCACCGACTACGTGGGGAGAACTGTGTTTAACTTTGCTCTGGCAAATATTCTGTCCCAGTTGGTCAACTCGTCTATCGTATGTGAACAGCCATATGACCTCTTTGTTGGATCTTCTGCTGACTACACACCCCGGAAAGTACCAGGTCACTGTCGAGGCTCCCTTAGGGTCCTCTGACCATTGCTTGGTATGGAGTGTAGTGCCCATTCAACGTCCGGCTCGCACAAGACCTGCAACTCGACGCGTTTGGCAGTACTAAATAATAACATTCATGTTATTATAATTCCATCAAATAAATATGTAGCTATCACAAGAGACCCATCCTGTTATTGTAAATTAGGGACTTCAACTAGCCGTATAAAACTAATTATATTTGTGATAATTAAATGTGTATTCTAGTTCCATGACTCCGTTATGTGAATCGGAAACATAAAACGAATTTTGTCAATGATCTTCTAGATATTTGGCAACATTTATTAAAAAATAGTGGATATATGCAATATCAAACCCATCTAAATTATCTGTAGATTGCCACGAGTCCACAACTACTGAAATAATAATGCAAGGAACTGGAAGATTGAACCACCTGTGCATTGTGTAACATTCTATAAAGATTCAATATTAAAACCAAAATAAACAGCAACCAATTCAAGTAAAATTCAGTTTAATAAAGGACTCTTGCTGTTATTCTGCAACATTACTAAAAATTAAATCACTTTAAATGTAACTAATACTAATTTTATATTTATTTATTTATTATTTATTTATTTAGCTTCATGCCATATCCCTTGCGGGGTAGCCAGAGACGACGGATCGTCAAACGCTACGATCCCTGCATACCTTTTTCGCCTCAGCTACAGCCATCAACCTCTTCATACATGCCCTCCGGGGGTGTCCTCATGCTTTTTACGTAACCTTCCTCCAGTATCATATATACAGTGTTTTCGAAGGTCACTCGAGGCCTTCCCCTTTCTCTCTTACCGTTCACTTTTCCTGTATAAATCTTTTTTACGATTCTTTCATCACTCATTCGTTCGATGTGCCCAAACCACCTGAGCACGTTCTTCTTCATTCTCACGCTGACATCTGCGCTAGTACCTGCCATTCTGCGGATCTCTTCATTGCGGATTCGATCAGCTAGACTGACTCCGCATATTCTGCGAAGAGATCGCATCTCCACAGCATTCATCTTTATTACATTCTTCTTCTGTGTTACCCACGTTTGGCTGCCGTTTAACAGCGTCGGTAGCAAAACCGCATTGTGTACAGCCAAACGTGCAGCTATGCTGACGTTTCGCCAACACAACAATGCAGCCAAAGCACCGTTGATTCTGTTACCGGCAGCAATATGTCTTTCCACATCCATTTCGTATCTTCCGTCTCTGCTAAACATACTTCCCAAATATACCACTTCATTCACTTGTTAATTGATGCAATGAGCACTGCATCATCTGCATAAAGCAAGCAATTGACCTTAAGGTCACTACTTTCACTCCCATGTCACTGTCTTTCACGCCTTGGAGACAACTATCCAAATACAAATTGAACAACCAAGCTGACATAGCGCGCAGCCTTGCTTAACACCCGATTGGATGTCAAAACAGGGCGACATGTCAGCTCCTACTCACACACAGGCTGAGTGATCTCTGTAAAGAGACTTTACAGCCTGTAGCAAGGGTCCGCTCACATTGTATCGGGGCAGTATCTCCCATAATTTATTCCTCACAACCCTGTCAAACGCTTTTCCAAATCCACAAAAGCACAAAAAACCTTTTGGTTTAGGGCCAAAAACTTTTCCGTGATCATGCGGATGGAAAAGATCTGATCTATACACCCTTTTCCAGGTCTAAAACCTCCTTGGGCCTCCCACAACAGACTTTCAGATCTCTGTTGCATTCTTCTCGCTAATATTTTAGCATAAACTTTACCACCCAAGCTAATCAAACTGATAGCCCTATAGCTTGCACAGTCTATCTGTGAACCTTAGCCTTTATACAAAAGTACGATGACTGCACCTCGCCTGCGACCTCTCCTGATTTCCAGTATAAATTGCACAAAAACCAGAACAAGTCCCAGACGCGTTGCCCATCATATTTCATCATCTCGGCAGTAACTTCATCTGCTCCCGCAGCCTTACCACATTTCAGACTTCGAATCGCACTCTCCATCACCACCACACCACCATCGGCTACATCTGGACTCAGCATTTCGCTGGTACTCAATACCGAGGTGTTCTCACATTCATACGTCTCCTTGTAGAATTCCGCCCACCGCTGCAAAACATGTGCTGGCTCCGTTAAAACTTCACTACTCTTCGAAAGCACCCCTTTCATTCTACAGGTTACTGAACAACCCCGGGAATCACTAACTTCTCGCCAGAAAAGCTTCGTGTTTTCCCGGAAGTTGTTCGTCAACCTTTCATCCCTTTCTCTTTTAGAATTTTCACGCTTCATCTTTATAAGTGCTTTCGTTTTGTGCTTTTGCAGCTTGTACTCTCTTTTTCCTATCTCTCTCATACTTTTATCCTTACCCGAGGCTTTATAATCCGGCCACGCTTTCTTCTTTAACTCTACAGCGTCTTTCACTTCATCGTCCCACCATTCATCGCGCTTTTTACTAAAACCTCTTTTCCTTTTACCACATACGTCTGTCGCTACTTTCACCATACCATTCCTAAGGTTCTGCCAGCATATTTCAACACTTTCATTTCCAGAATCACAGCTTTCAAGCTTCTTGGAAACTCTTTCTTGATATTCCTCTCTGATTGGTGGATCTTGAAGCTTTCAGCTTCTTATGCGATAATTCGACTCCAAGCCAGGACACATCGTGCGGCTGCGCCAACCTGCAAACAGACCTCTTATTCTAGCAACGACTAGATAGTCGTCCGTTCCCAGATCAGCACCCCTAAACACTCGCGTGTCCATAACTTGGCTTCGAATACGCTGATCCACTAGGAATAAATTAATCATACTTCTTTCTTCCGCTCGCTCCCATGTGTACATGTGAATTTGTTTGTGATCAAACATCGTGTTTGCCACAAACAAATTCTTCTCCTTACAAAATTCCAAAATAAGCTTTCCAGCCTCATCTACTCTCTTATCACCGTACTTGCCCAGCACGCTTTCGTAACCACTTTGCGCGGTTCCAACCCATCCATTCATATCTCCACATACTATTAACTTTTCATTATCTCTGACACTACTTAGAACATACCTGACACTCTCCAAAACTCCTCGAGCTCGCTCACTGGAGCTGAGGATACTGGCGCGTAAACGGCCAACAAGAATACTCTTGTTATCCCCAGCTTAAAGCGAACCCAAAGAAGCCTCGGATTGATGGCCTTGTATTCTAACATTGCATTAACCATTCGAGAAGACAACAACACGCCTACACCTTGGCAACCTCGCTCATCCTCTGGAACTCCAGCCCAGAAAGCGACCCGGTTGCCAGACAAATCGGTCGTATCATTCCCTTTTCGCTTGGTCTCAGACACACAAATAACATCCAGATCCTTGTCATCCATCACATCTAATAATTCATTCATCTTCTGTTCCATTCCTCCTCTTACATTCCACGTAGCTATTTGTAGCTCCGTCCTCCACCTCCCGCCGTTCGGAACATGGCGTGTTGTTTGGCGGTCATTCGTTCATATTATAACATAAAATCACATTATAACATATATACAATAAGAATACAAAACAATACAATAAAAAACAACAAAAAACTGTTAAAAAGTGAAATCTGTATATTTCGTCATTAATTAAATAATTCAGGTATAATACAATACGACCGCGTATAATACAAGTAATCAAATTATACATTTGGGATAAATACAAACTACTATATATAACCAAAATTGTATTCACAATAACGAGACATTGAAGATGAATCAATTAAAATATTTACAGTTTAACAAAAAGCATACGTATTGTGAGTAGCTCCGGGCGCGGGCGCGACCACCACCGACCACCGACCACCACCGCCGCGGAGGAGTTACAACTATAATATTAAACAAATACTCTGTGCGTGTTAATACGTACTTGGCACTCTTCGTTACATTTAGCACCTGACTCCGCCCACTTTTGGGTTACTTATATTTGTGAAATAGCAAAAAATATAATAAAAAATGCCTCAAATATGCCATTCATCGTGCGACGGAATGTAAAAGCAGTCCATGCCGTCTCATGGTGTAAGCAATCTATTTTGAAGAGTTAAAAATTTCTTTACAATTTAAGATCTCTCTAGTCAATAATCAATAAAAATTGGACCCAATTAAATAAATAATAATTGTAAAGTATTGATTCGTATTTCACTCAATATAATTTATTACAATATAAGGACAATTATTCCCTGAGGACAATTTGTTAACAGACTATATTTCACAGGTTTATTTATAAAAAGTAGTTATTTTATTAATAACGAAAATTATTTAAAATTAGTGAACCGACGCTTGTCTTCCACTTTGCCAATTGTATTTATTTTTAACAATAAAACTAAGTTCCTGTACATTTTATTATAATGTTACATAAAGACATTTTTCTAAACAGAAGATTCTGAGAGATGATTTATTTTTGGTTTTGAATCAATTTTTTACTTAAAAAATACAATTTGTATCGTCTCATAATTATTCACACATTTTAAAATTTTCTCTCGCTCCTTACACAGTGTAAAAATATTAAAAACGTCAACCTCAACCAGTACATATATTATTTACTTATTTATGTATATAATGTGTCAATTATTATATTCTTTTTAAATTAAAAAAAAATCTATTCCATCGTCTCAACTGAACGAACTGTGTCAAATATATGTATAACTGCATTTAGACAAACTACCGTCCATCCGGCAGCAGTCTTCAAACGTGAACATCGTCAGTGATACCGACAGTATCAGATTAAAATCTTTGTTGTATATAATGTACAGAGCGGTGTCGGTGGCGGGGTCACGTGTCCGCGGGTCTCTCGTCGTGGTTCTCCAGCTCCTCCAGGGTCTCGTTGGAGTAGTGCGTGAGGTCGCTCAGCTCGTCGATGTGCTTCTGCTTCTTGCGGACGTTCCAGTGAAGGCACTCCGCGAGCGAGTCGAACCAGTCCGATATCTGGTCCTGGGCGCATATCGACGGCACGGGATACACGGACGTCGTCACGTACATACTGCGGTAATGTATATTTAAATATAAAATGTATTACGTAAAACATACACCAAAACCTCACAGGAAGCAAGCCAAGCGCCGCGCATGCAACTCTACCGTTGTATTAACTATTTATTAAATGATGTACTAAATATGGTAGTTCGCTGGTGACAATGCGACAAACACTTCAACGACCCCGCCCTGCACTACACCGCCCCAAGCGAAACACCCTAACGGCCCGACACGCCCTCGGCTCGTATGTACCTATCCCCGGGTCTGAGTGTCAACTGTGACCTCCCGTCGAAGGACGCGCTGGCCGGGTTACGGGCCTCTACGCTTAGCATTATCTGAAACAACCTCGTCTCATCAATATTCACATTTAACTTGTTCAAATATCTGGAGTCAAGTTTCGTCTACCCCACGGATCCCTAGTGACTACGCCGCCCCCCTCAGACCTATGTATACCTTATGATAGTGGATATTAGTGATAATGCAGTAAGCGTTAGCCGGTACATTTCTCCCGGTGTATACCTATCTCCGTGTCGCAGTTCCTGTCTGTTCCTCCCGTCGAAGGACACCCACATCGCGTTGCGGGCGTCGGGGGACAGGGCGATCTAGAATATTTTGTAAGTACCTATTATGTTTTTTATATTTAAAGCGGTATTGGTAATGTACATTCGTAGAGTACATGTAGGTATGACATTGAGGGTAATTTTTTTCTGTAAACAGCAAAAAATATATAACATATTTTTCATACACAGACACAGGCCATAGAGGAAACCTTACGATACCTTCTCTGGCCGAACGATGACTTGAACTTAGAAGCACACTGATCGGCGTCACCATGATGGCAGACCAGGACGGGTGGATCATGTATGTAATGGGGACACGTGTACCTTGAGCTCCACCCTCGCGGGGACGACGATGCGTCCGAAAGATAGCTAGTGAGGACAGATCGGCGTCACCATGATGGCGGGCAACTACGGGTGGATCGTATATGTAATGGGGACACGTGTACCTTGAGCTCCACCCCAGCGGGGACAGCGATGGGCCCGAAGGACAGCGAGTGAGGACAGATCGGCGTCACCATGATGGCGGGCAACTACGGGTGGATCGTATATGTAATGGGGACACGTGTACCTTGAGCTCCACCCCAGCGGGGACAACGATGGGCCCGAAGGACAGCGAGTGAGGACAGATCGGCGTCACCATGATGGCGGGCACGGACGGGTGGATCGTGTATGTAATGGGGACAACTGTACCTTGAGCTCCACCCCCGCGGGGACGACGATGGGCCCGAAGGACAGCGAGTGAGGACAGATCGGCGTCACCATGATGGCGGGCACGGACGGGTGGATCGTGTATGTAATGGGGACAACTGTACCTTGAGCTCCACCCCCGCGGGGACGACGATGGGCCTGAAGGACAGCGAGTGAGGACAGATCGGCGTCACCATGATGGCGGGCACGGACGGGTGAATCATGCTGGCGCCCGCTGCCACTGCGTACGCCGTACTTCCCGTCGGTGTGGATACTATCAGACCTGGAAGGATTTATTTAATATGTATATTATACTAAGTTGGAAGGTGAATGCGAGTGTGTTAGTCCTGGGATGCCTACCGTCACCCTGTACTGAGGTAATATGTTTTCCATCCAAAAAGAGATCAATATTAGAGAGGTACGGGGAGGGCCCCCTGTCCACTACCACTTCGTTTAGCACCAATATTGTGGTAGGTTTCTTCTTATCCTTGCCGTCTTCCGGTGTCTTCCGGAGCACGACGCACTGCAGTCGGGACCTCAGGGTTAAGGCTGCGTGACCTAAATATAAATCATATTGTAAGTTAATATTTATTAATTTAATAAAAAAGTTGTATATGTTTCTCATACCTTCTAGAACATTTTCAACTTGCTCCTGGAAGTTGTTGAATTCGAAGGGCGTCAGGAAGCCCAAGGACCCCAAATGGAACGCCATCACGGGAGGCACCGATTGCTATACATTAAGAGACAAACAGTGTTACTAATAAAAAACACAACTTATTACTTAAAAACACTAACGACGTTGCTTTTTTTATTATTTTTTTTAATAATGTAACATTCCATTTCCGGCAGCACCTGGAACAATGAGCTGGCGTGTAGCAGCGTGCCGTCTCCGCCGAGGCAGACGATGAAGTCTATCTTGTCGGTGAGGTCGTCGGTGCCGGCGCGGAAGGTCATGAGCCTGTCTCGGACGGAGGCGAAGTCCCCGTACTCCCTCAGCAGCGTGTCGTCCAGCACGGCCGCCTCCACGAACACCACCATGCTCTTTTCCTGGAAATAAGGTTAATATTATTACATTAATTGCAATGAAGCCAACCACTTTTATTGAGTTCGCACTTTACCGTTAATGTTATCAGGTCGTGATTGTGATAAAAGGGTTCATGACATCATAAGATAAGGTACATATATTATATTAATTAGACAACAAAGACATTTTATTTGTTTTTAAATATTGATTTGTGTGAGTGAAATGGAATATAAAAGAAAGAGAGAGGGAGACTGTATATAGACACGAAGAACACGGAACTGGTATATGAGGACATTACATTATCCAATCTGAAGCGCACTCTTTGATTCTGAAAATATCGAGTTAGGTGTCCATCAATTACAAGCTCGCTAGCGGGTCAATAGCCTTTCTACTGTGCGATGTTAGTGGGCTAGTTGTTCTAGTGCTCGATTGGTTGGGTAATAAAATGAAATTCGTTTAATAATCACGCATTCGAATGTGTTTGTTATCGTGCGCGTATATGTGTGCGTGTGTGCGTGTGTACGTACATGAACAAGCCAATGGACGAGCTGTACGAAGGGCACCAATACTGACGAGTCGTGTAACTTCTTTATAACCAGCACGGAGAGAGGCGGCTTGTACCACGTCAGTCTCTGCGATGCTGGATCTTGGATCTGCCTGAAATCACCACAAACTGTTTAATGACGACTGTTTAATCTATTGAGTGTGCATTCAATATGCATTTATATATGCATCCATCATGAAATAGTTAATGTTCTAATTATAAAAAAGAAGACCACAAATTTCTGATATTTTACTTGTGAATCCTTTAAACATTTTAAGAGTTCTGTCTGTAAATAAATAATAAATACCATAAGATATATAAATATTAAGGTAGGTTGGGGAGTGTTCTTGTAACACTGTAATGAGACGAACAGACACAAAAAATCTCTAGATTAATCTCATTTTGTCGACATTGAGTTTGAAGGTTGAAAAAAATTTATAACCTTATTACTTTTGGCTTAAATTCTAATCATTTGAGAGCGAGATTTGAGCATTTTTTTATTATAACTTTTTATTGAATGGAAAGTAACAATCCTTGGAATATAATATAAAAAAATCTGTATACAATTGTTTAACTCAAATGACTCTATTTATAGTAATAATTTTAAAATAAAAAAGCATTAAGTATATTTTAAGCATTTATAGTAGTTATTAGCTCTTGTACAGCGTCTGCACATTTACAGTTCAAAGGAAAATAACCGGCAAAGTACAAACACTTTGACACACTGTAATTATTTATTTAAAAACTGACCTGAATGAACTGGAAATAGGCGACAAATGATTCAACTAAAATCGTGATGAATGTCATTAAACTTACGGAAGATAAAAAAGTGCGGGTGGTTTTCGATTTAAAAGCGTATGGAGACGCTGCTCCCGCACTGACATGTCTGTGCGGAGGGATCGAACTCCACTGACAACTATTTTCATTTTTTTTATCAATATTTTAACAGTGATATATTTTATTTGTTATACAATGATAACGTTGTCTATATCTGATACTTTATATATATCTATCTATGACTACAGTCATTATTAGATAATCATTAAAACAATCTCACATATTTCAGATGCACATACTTACGTACCACACATTTCAATATCTCAGGGTGGAGTCTCAATGTTTGCTAGTGTCTTCATGAGCGAGATAATCACTAAACTAGGCACTTAATTGATTCTGATACTATTCTGGTTTTCGGAACAAGTTTTAGTGCATAAAATAAAAAGAAATTGCGTTAGTATCATCCTATAACAATTGAGGAGTTTTTCTGTCGTTATTTTAAAGTCTCAAAAGATTTTACTTAGTGTAATATAACTATTAGATACATTAGGGTAATGTGTTTTTTTATCAATGAACAGTTAGGAGATGAGAACGCATTACAATATAGTATAGGAAACGTACAAGATGCACATCTTACATGTGTGTGCGTGCGCGTTCGTCACTCGTGCGTGCGCGCCCGGGCGTCATTTCACTATAATATTTGTATAGCTTTTTGGTGGCGACTATTCTATATTATCATTAATTTGCAATTCTTAGTTCAAAATTAGTTTACTAATGCGTGCTAGCGTCTCGTATCAATCAAAGTATCCTTAACGTTTTATTTTATTGCTTATCTGTATGTGGCGTTAATAGTTAGAATAGTTCAAAGCCATTCTGAGGAAAGAAAACCTGCACGATATTTTGGAAGACACCACCTCCCCCGACGGCGCCACCCTGCCGCGGCTCCACCACGAGTTAATGATTAAGGTCCCCGAATGGGTTCCACACAGTGGAGCTGGGCATACTCCGATTTGATAAACGTGAGTTTCTCCAAGTAAATATATATAATATACTTAGTTTTTTACATCAGCGCAGTTACAGCTATTTATCAATATTTTAGTATGCAACAAGTCGACTATTGTAGTTGTAGTTGTAGTCGACTGTTTACATGAATACACAGTTAGGTAACGTGTACGTATACTTACATAACCATGGCTGAGTTCTTCATTATCCTGCCGCATGGTCCAAACTGTTGTATCGGAGAGGGCGCGTTCAGAGACCTCGTCCTCCTGGAACAACAGATAAATACAATTATACTACGCATATATAAAACTTAATATACCTACATATTACAAATATTTTTTTATAAATACATATATCAATGTTGTTAATGTATAAATACTTAATTAACATACACGCGACGTAATTAGAACAAGCTGACGATGGAGTCCTTTTTATATTGTTCATTGAACGCCATTCATTGAATGACTACAATTAAATAGTACATAAGTAGGTACACAAGGGACAGGACTTGCGACGGGACAAGTACAATGGAACCTCGTATTGTATCTTCCCGGTAAATTCTAGAAACAACTAGAAGACTAAATCAATACAAAGTAATCAAAAAATTGTTTATGATTTAAAAAAAAATACAATTATCTTGAGTAGGTAATACATTTATTATTACAACAACAACTGAAGTATAACTGAAGTACTGTTAATGATATTGTTTAAATAAATTAACATTTAGGTTAAACTTTGACTTGTACAACATTACAATATAGCAATTATGAATATTATTTATTACAATAGTTTATTGTTTCACTGATTAAATATTACAAATACAAACAATTAATACCTCAAAACATGCCCAAGTCAAGTCACCAAGTCACCAAGTCACTAAGTCCGCCGTCAACAGTGGAGTGACCGGTGATCGTTAATCTTTGAACCGACGTCTTTTGAATAAATTCATATAAATACACATCTACGGGGTGATACGATATTTTGTAAAAGAATTAAAGAAAAACAAAAATTGATTTATTCATGTATTGTTTTAATTTTATTTTACGAGTTGTCAAATGTTTAAAAAACACCGTCTTTTACGACACCCCAAAGGAGATATGGCCTTCTAAGCGGCGATGTCTTAAAAGACTATTTAAATGCAACAAATTAAATCACTTAGAGTTGTAGAACCCGCTGTTGTTTTGATTACTTTAACTCATAATCTGAAACATAACTTCCTCAACCGAGGATACTTTTTAAAAAGGTCTTTATATATATTATATTTTTATCCCATATAATGATAATGACACTCGGATAAAACATTGTATTTGAAACATCTTGTAAAAACAGTGTAATTACAATGTGACGGGTGACATCCGACCTTCTACCATTCAATGTAATGGAGGTATTCATTAAAGTTACAAAAAAAATATATATATCTAAAGCGTTTACAAACGTTTTTTGGATTATTAAAGTTGTTGTTCTCATTTGCAAAGATATATATATTTTTTTCCAAACGAATATTGTAGTGTGTATTCGAATGGGTACATATAAATCAACACGATAAATCTAACAATATTTGATCATACTGTATTCATATGTATATAAATAACCAAATTAGGTAGCACCCACTACGGACGTGAACGGACGGTTTTGCGTTAACTGCAGACCTTCACACTTTACAAATATTGTTTATATCACACACACACACACACACACACACACACACACACACACACACACACACACAAACAAACACACACACACACACACACACACACATACATTATAATTTTTCTGTACGTATATTTGGCACTCACATGCTGAGCCGCTTGATCGATTTTGATAACATTTTTAGTGTTCGTCAACGTTTCATGATGGATTACATTTACAGCGCCAACTATTATATAGCAGTGCTATTGAATTTTAAGTTATTATATTTACCAATTTTCAACTATTACCCACACTGTCAATTACTCACACGTACACACACACAAACATACACACACACACACACACACAAACACACGCGCACACTTGTTTGATTAACTAAGTTTTTTGTTAAAAAACACCGTGGCATTGTTGAGCACAAGCTTATAAACAATTACATTTATAGAGAATAGAAAAATCAACAACGGCAGTATTCGAACCTGCCACCTGGGATACCGTCCTATCGGTACTACAAACTGAGCTAACGTGTAGCTCAAGTTTTGCGCGACTTTTTTAAAGTGAATTGGTTTTGAAACAAAAAAGGAACGCACAAAAGTATACTATTATAGTATTAGTATATAGCAGGGCTTCTTAAACTGTGGGCCGCGACCCCCAGGGGGGTCGCGAGACTACTGAAAGGGGCGTCGCAAAGATCTGATACTATGATCATTATGGAGGAGGGGGTCGTTTAAAATTTCCTAAGCTTGAAGGGGGTCGCTATATAAAAAAGTTTAAGAAGCCCTGGTATATAGTATACATAGAATACTTAAACTTTTAAAGTGGTATAATATTAATTCTACCATAGCAAGTAAGCAGCGGGAGCTAATCCTTCCTCTAAACCACTACAGTTATTGTAATTATAGATAACTATCGAGAACTGATAAACAATTATTATCATTACGTTCATGTTGTAACTATAGATATGTATATACAATATATCATATAATGTGCCATACTCATAGTCAAGAACGAGCTTCATGTTCCTACTAAAAACTACAGACCCCAAATTGTAACTTTGATAACGCATTACCTACTTATAAATAATTAATTATTATGTTATATATTGATCAAATTAAAAATATATCAGAGATTAATAAAGTAAACACAATTTAAAGACCTTCTATCAAAATATTCTTCTTTGGCGCGAACGAGCGCCGTCTTTCCAGATTCGTGTGAGAACTGCCTCCGAAGCATAACGATGACTCAAACCACCTTCCGGATCCGGTTCGGACACTCGTTTTACACAATATTAAACATAATTACACTCATCGATAATACTTCTCACTTAAATCAACCGCGTGTACGATTAAGTCCATTATAAAAGTACGTACAAATAAATGTACGCGCTGGCTGTCTCCGGTGGCGAGGTGAGAGCGACTGGTGTTCACTGTTCAGACCGCCGCGTGCGCATCTCAGCCCTCGAGCCGGCGACCTTGAGGTTCACTTTGTGTGTGTATTCGTGAAACAAATCATACTTCTCGATTTGCAAATACGGTTAGTAACCTCGACCGGCGCAGGTTTATTAAGGCACTCAAACGTCAACGGAACACTGTGAGAATCACATTATTTAGAAATAAAACTAGTGTTAAATTAGCACGCTGCGCCGATAAAATCGATAAGAAAATGATTTAAATAAAAAAAAACATTAAAACGCTTTTTGATGTTTTAAAAAGAGAAAGTAAGGTGTCATCTTGCCACCGACGTACGTAAAAATGAAAGTGATTACGTATTTATTTATTACCTGCTCGGTTCCAAACAAGGTCCAACAATCAACCAGCCTATCTTGAGCCCTGCTAAACTACTAAACTACACGGCCAGCATTGACCGACATCGGATTACACCGTGTTGATTTGTTTACAAGTGTTTGAACATTGGGAAAGTTAAGTCTCATGTTATAGGGTGCAAGGAATTTGCATCAGGAAATAAATAAATAAATGCATTTAATTTTTATTTTATTGCACATTTTTAAACACATAATTGCACAGAATTGTCCAAATAAACAAAATCTACAGTGTATAAATAAATATTGAGTTTATAACCAGCTGTGGTCGGCGACTTCGTCCAAGACTCAAAACATAAGTCATCTATAATAAAAGCATCGAAATAAGTATATTATAGAATGTTAATAAGAAATTTTTCCGTCATTAAAAGTGTCTAACATCATGTGTCGATTTCATCAAAATCAGTCAAGTGTGTGCTTGTTACGCAAATATACAAACAGACAGAAATAAGGAAATTGTGTTTTCGGGTTCTGTGTTATGTAACTCTACAATTAGCGTTGTTTTGAAAAATATATAACGCACAGGTTTTGCCTTTTTAATATTATATATACGTACATATATATTAATGTGTTATGTTCATAAGGATTCTAGATGGAACGTTACAAAATTATTTATAGAAAATTAATGGAAAATTACTAAGTCTTTGTATTATTATGTTTTTTTTTAATCGTATTCAACGACAAAATGTAATAATTACATTTTGTCGTTGAATTGAATTGAAGTGGTAAAAAGAAAAACGCATTTTTTTATTATTCTACCATTTACGTATTGAAGACAAATATGTCGACTCAATACAGACAATAACTTTTGATATGATTATCACAAAATATTATCAAGATGGTGATCGAGAGACAAGATTAAATATGCTTATCAAAATATATTTAGGGTTCCCGGGAAAATTTAAATCTTTACAAATTCACAAGTATACTGATCAATTATAAATAATAAAGGATTTTTTTGTAAATTATATAATATATATACATGTATAAAATAGTATAAATCAACTTACACCCGCGGTGGAGACATCGTCAAGATGCACAGATCGGCTTTTATTACAAAGGTTACGTACTCGGGCGGTGCAGGGCTGAATGGAAAATGACAACTTGACTGAACTGTTATCAGCAGTGTGACTGTGTGACCCGCGCGGCTCTGCTCGACAGTTAACGCTGATAGCGATAACTATATTATTTGTTAGATATCTCTCGATACAGATCACACATGTTTGATAAACTTCTTTATAGACTATTTGAGATATAAGAAAATAGATAATTCATCTATTATATATTTTTAAAATATTTCATTTTGCCTGTTTGGTCTCGGTAGTCTATCTTGTGACTCACACTGGCGGATAACTGATGCTACAAGGAGTAACTTGGGCTATATTTATGTTAAAAAACATTCCGCGCGAACGAACACGTGGTCACTAAAAACTATAGTTTGTTTATTTTTCTACCAAAATGACATCCTTATAGTCAGTAAAGCCTTACAGTAAGTACATTCCACAAAAATGCGGATAACACCAGTTTCAACCGGATTCGATCACAGTTGAACTAATGTTAAGTTGATTTAACGGGGAACATGTAGTACCCTAATATGTTTAATGAGGATCTCGTTAGTCTGCACATAAATGATATATACAGTGTAACCTACATACATACGTATATAGCGATGTCCTTGATTTAACAAGTTTTTCGAAATCCTCAACAACTGCCCACGCGATTCAAAAACCTTTTTATAAAAAAAAATCATAGCAAAGTATTATTTACAATTAACGACTATTGACAACTTATACCAACCTTTACACACAGACAACTCCAGTAACTGTTTTTAAATAGAAAATGTAATGTTTTTTATGCATTTCATTTATTAATAGTGAAAATCGTAAAAATAAAACCTAAGCAGATAAGTGCCTCCGTAAAGTTCAGACCAACTTAACCTCCATATAACAAACATCACTAACGAAATATTTGATGAATATTTTCTTATTCCCTTCCGTATCGTTACTTACGGCTGCTCTGAATATTCCGAATAAAATACATACTATAATAATAAACAAATACGGTACATATGTTGGTGTATTTAATTATAACTAAGATAAGACTACAGTGTTTACATGTTCTTAGTGGGGACGGTGGATGATACACACATTATAGTCTATTATCGTGTCAAATTATTATTAAATTGTTTGCGTGTGTATCTTACGGTCGTCACTGTTTATAAATATTATTATAGGAAATTAGCCTTACATTTAACGCCAGAGGGGTGATTATCAAATGCCTATTTAGAAATATTGCATGCATGTTTGACCTATATGTGTATTAACAATGACAAGCAATATTCGTTCTTATCATACCTTTGATTTTGTGACCAATAAATGAAATATATAACGCGACGTTTAACATTGGTCATATTTAAAAGGAATTAATTTGTGATATGATTAAACTAAAAAGGTTTTAAAAAGGCTGGTATTTCTTTTATCATTGGATAGTAAGGAATTAAAAGGGACAAGTAATACAAAAAGGGATGACGTGAGGTCAGCAACCGGGCTTAACATTTGCCTAATCTCGTGCAATAAGATAGAAATCTTACGTAGGTAATACTATTATCCACAATCAGGATAAGGGTACCTGGGTGATCACGTGATAATATACCGAATATCTCTAGGAAAAACAATTTTATAATCTCGTTTCTATTAAATATTAATAGAAAAAATGTAATAAAATAATTCAAGTAAAACTATAATGATGTTGTTAGAAAACACTCGTACTCGGAGGTCATTAAAAATGTAGGTTACCGCGACAACCACACCGACAACACTACACGAATACCTCAGCACCTACGAGTTATACCTAGACAAACTATTCTACAAAATATAGCACCACAAAAACAAAATGACGGTCTAAAATATTATCCAAAGTAGACATTCGGTAAGTTTCAATTTCAATGTAATTATAAATTTGTTTTAAACATTGTAAAGATTATACTCGTAAAGAAAGCTTGTGATTACTACGGTCACGCTAAATTTCCCGTTCGTTTTAACGTTTAAGTATATAAATATAAATAGATGAAGTGTCTGTGATTTCACAACAACATTGTTATCTCAAGTGTTATTTACGCGATACCGAGACTGTCCGTCTCTATGTTTTTAGAACGGCTTAACTGATTTTAATAGCACTTTCACAGGGGGGGAGGGGGTTTACAAAGGTTTGTAGAGTTATATATAGGTTACATTTTGTTCCAGCCACATATAAAGAATCCAATTTGAAAATAAAATCTAATTCAAACAGTTAATAATAAAAGAAGACATCATTTGTAAACGCATGGCACTGGGACTAAATTTTAACTATAATATCAATATATTTAATTGCAAGAATTAGAGATCCATTTTGGTGATATGATCCCTGTGATAAAACGAAGATAGTTGGTTTGATACCCGCGGGACCTTGTACGTGTGATCTGCAGATTGGTAAGATGTGGGTGTACTTAGGACTTATTATTTAATAAGGAAAATATGTATAAAGAAAAAATACATTACAATTCACACACACCTATAAATAGCACGAATATAACAACCATCCTCAGTCCGCGGTTAACATACAACGCTCAGTACATACTCGTATGAATACATTGACAGCTATTTTGGTACCCGAGAACACTAACAAAAAACAACATTAATATAATTCATATTTAGAGTCTTATCCGTCGTAATAAGTACAGGAAAATAATATACATCCTTTACGTTACGTAAGATACAGGAAAACTATTAAGTTATTACTTCTTTGCCGTCTTTACAATTATATCGGCTATCGGACGTGAAAACCGGTGTGATTTACTATGTATTGGCTCTAACGAACTGACGCCTTTTAAAGCTATCAACTACTAATTAAATTGATAGCAGTAGTTCGATTGTTTGAAACAATGACCCCAAAAAGTAGCGACCTATAGCTATCGCTGACTGTGTACGACGTTAGTGTGCTAGCTGACCTAGTGCTTGATAAATTGGATAATGGCTGCTTAATAGTGTCAATTATTAGATTATCTAACCTTACCATATTTTATCATGCGATATAAGTATAATGCTTTTGATGCAAATCATATCTGAAATATTAGTGGATCTAGTCGGACTTGACACTGACTCGTCAGCTTTCAAACAACAATGTTGCGTTATATATTATAGCCTCCAAAAAATGAATTAAAATGAAATGAATTACATGAATAAATTCAAGGTATGTTTTGCAAAATATATAAAAATGTTAAAACGAGTTTTTAATATTTATTTACGATGATAAAATATACATTTTATTATTCGTAAACTTGAGAGTTAAGGACGGAGACACATCGTCGTGTTTCTTACCACAACTAACAAACACCACTTATACCAAGATATTATACATTTTCTATTATTACCTAATACCTATAATACACAATTAACTCATTGGTTTGGAATCAGCTTCATGTTGTGTTATTTGAACATTATGATCTATAAACAAAAAGTTATGTATAAACCTGATCTCATTAATATTAATAGACCTAGAGATACCAAATGACGACTCATAGTTAATATATTGTTTAATATATGTGTACCAAACGATGCGACCCTATATATTTTATTTAAAACACAAGAAAATCATCTTCCACAAAAAGTTTGTCAGAAACGTTTATATACACACATAACAACAAACCCACTTTAAAAATATGTATTTTTAAGTTTAAGATATATTGTAATATCGTATAATCCGTATTTAAAACGTAGTGTATAAAACAACGAATCGGCGCATTGTAGGTGAGGTCAAGGAGTCACTGCTTCACAGACTATCTGGGTTATACGAAATAGGCTGAGTGTAGTGTAGTGTGTACTTCGACATAGACAGCGAACTAGCTGCCAATTTATGGTGACCAGAACAGGTTTACGAGAGAAAGGTATTCAAGATAACACTAACGTATTACAAATTATATTTAATATCAATGTTCAGAAATATTTGAATTCAGTGATTATTAAATAGATTTTTTACTGAATAAGTAATATGATAATGATAAGGTTTATGTTATCTACCTCGAGATAACAAAACATTTTTTAGCACAATTTTCAAGTAAGTATCTTGTTGTTTGTTTCATTTACATTATTTTGGCAGATGGCTTTACCCAGATTTCTTTGTTTTTTTCCGTCTGATAAAAAATAATTTTCAGTTACTGATTCTGATTTGTTTGTTTGTTCATCGTAAACCATGGATATGTGCAATATATGAAAAATTTCAATGCATTTTCTAGGAAGGCGTGAAGGGAAGTGGGTAAAAAGGACAATTTAGAGGAGTAAGAGAATTTTCCGTCTTCGTCACTCATCGAAATGCAGCTATAATCATTATAATAGCAAATGTCGCTATAAAGAATGCCGATCTTCGGTGAGAAAATTATATAATACTAATGGTGGTCGAGCCAGCCCGCACACGAGCTGCAGTCCACACCTATACATATATAGGTGTGGTACGACACATTAACGCAATTTTCACATTACTGAGAACTTGAACAAATAAATCTGTTACTGCGACTATTAAACATTTTAACTTTTACATTTCAAGAATAATGAACGCATTAAGTGTTCATTAAATTGAAGTATATTTTTTATTTATTTGTGTACATGTGATATATACTAGCGTACATAGTGAACAAATAGCTAACCTCCTTTGTTTACGATACATTCTTTACAAATATTTTATTATTAATCTTAATAGCTCTTCGATGCTCGATGCTTTACAACTGTTAGGACATCCACCTTCTATAAATAACCTGAATCCAAAATCCAATTATCTTTGCGCCAGTAAAAGTACTCATTACACGATATCCACAAAAAACTGGTCGTGGCTAATTCAGGTTAATCCAGAAATTCAATTAATCTAATTAAGGCAATCGACACGCTACAGTGCTACAGTGTCAATAAAACACTTCCCAATCATAAATATTTCGAGGCAAAACCTATAAACCAATGCTGATTATATTTTTCAAAATATTATTCTCAACTCGTGTATAATAAATGGGATTGTCATTAAATGAAGTGCAACAATGTTTACACTTACGGCCACGTGCCGGATCGCCGCCGGCGGTGCGACCTCACTTGCGTCTCCGGGAGAGCGTGAAGCAGAGCCTGCGGGATGAGACTCTTCGGGGACCTCCTCCTGAATCGGTATTCGGATCTCTCCGCCGCCTTAAATTTCCTCAAAGTCGACAGCTCCTCGGCGGAACCACACCACAGCGAGTCCAACGACAACATTATTACTGATAATAAGTACTAAATATTCAAAGAACTACGAGCATGTCTGGTAATGGAAAATGCAAAACTGGTACGGACGAGCCTTATAATGACGCGCGCACGCAAAAACTGTTAATTTGAAGTATATTGTGAAACAATATAATGGACAGGACGACCACGCGTGCGGTCGCGCCCGCGGAGAGTCACCGACTGATATGAATAATGAAAGCATCGAGCCAAGAGCATGTACGCGAGGCGCGAGGCGCGAGGACTGCAGAGTTAGCGGACTGACTTACACAAATGGGCATTCCAACTAATTATATGTCCTGCCAATTTAATATTAAATTATTACTATATACTATTATAACAATTAATTTGGATGATGTCTAACAATACTAGCTCTCTCTCATAATTACTTTGGTGCCTTTACCTCACTGCAGCACACTTGTGGTAGCAGCGTGTGAGCGCCCAATGTTTATTGATTGCAGCCGGCCGCGTTTGTTTATTATTGCTTTGTTTTGACCTCTTTTATCGCAATGACTTTATTAAATTAAAATATATATAATATAAAACCTACACGTGCCGGAAGTGACGCTTTATTAAGATGTATCAAAATATTCCTAATCCACATTTGAAAGTTCTGAAAAAACTTTATATGATAATTTTACGACTAAAAATTTTGACGAAGCAGCGGAACCGAGAGATTTGAAAGTGTTAACAACTCAATGCACGCAAAATAATTATCCGAAAGTTCATTGTATATTCTGAAATCCAGTGAAAGTGCAATTTATTTTCATAATAATTAAGGAATACCGAATTCTTAATATAATCTTCAGCGTATTTGTATTTGTACCGTATTTAGATACAGAGAACTGGGAACTAATTTAGTATTTTAATAATCCTATAAAGTACGAATATTCCAAGTCTGTTAGACTCGTTTACCGTACTATATAATTCAGTCAACTTCGTTAGTAAATCACAAAAGGTGTCTGAAAACGTGAACTCGATAAGAGTAGGTCAGTCATTGTACTAATAGTACAGGCACAGCGAGTAGACTTAGCTTGCAGTCAATGTAATATTTAGAACAGCAGACATTTGGAACAGTGAGGATTGTTGGTATACAGGAAGTAATTACAATTTTGTTACCAGAGTATCGGAACCAACTAATTAATTTGTAGTACAAATCGATATTAATTAATGACTCGACCTTAATTCGTATGGTCCCAGTTCAATCCAGTTCATAGACGTGTTCTCGGAACAATTACCGGCCCTTAGGATATTTATTACCACAATTAAGTTACGTTTTCGGTCCTTAAATAATTATAATCTTCGTAAAATATCCCTTATGTTTGAAGATTACATTAGGTTGTTTCTTGGAAGTGGTCGCTTATTAAGATATATCGTAATTACCTTTAGAGAACGAAGAACTCACAGTTCACGCTTATTTGCTTTAATGCAGCTGGACTAAGAGTCTCTGAGAGTGTAGTTATGTTGGTTTGTAATAGGGACAGAATGCTTTAAAACAAACGAATCACTAAAGCAACAGACAGACGCAGCAAATTATAGTGACAGCTACCTTTTTACTTTAGTGAAACGAATGATGGCTGCCCGTTTTACTTGCGATAAAACTTGTACTTTTTCCTATTATAATTGCTAATCACAGGTCTGAGAAGATCCATTCGAAAAAACGTCAGTGGACTCCTTTGTTAATATTTAACGCGATGATAGTGAGTGTGCCTATTGCCGGAAATATTCTAAAATCAAGTATTGCTTAAATTTTTTTTTTTTATGTTAATATATTAAAGTTTTCTGAGAGTTTATTGGCAGGCTGACCCATAACAGTTAACTCTATAACTCTACTATTTTAAGTTAAATCAATACCGCAAAAAACCTTATATTTTGTTCTCGGTATTAATATTATGCTATTAATATGAGCAGTATTAATATTACACTAGTCTTAAAATAATACTTATTCACATAATGTAGACGGATGAAGGGCACGTACCGAGAAGAATTATGAGTATAAATATGGATTGTTATAAGAGAAGAGAGCGAGCGAAGAGAACAATTAGGATAAGAGCAGATGGATGAAGATGTTTAAAAATTTGCTATTACGTAAACATATTTCAGACATTGGAAGTGACTATGTAGTACAAGTGGTGTAAATAAAATGCCTTGATGGATATCCGTGTATTTACACCGCTAGATAGAAACCGAGGAAACCTTGGCGTCTATAACAGCGTCGCAGAGCTGCAAGAGATTTGATTTCTACAGCGGCCGGCCCTGTGAAGAGTTAACCCTCTACTACGTCGGTATCCCGGCACTACCAGGTCAAAATTCCGAGGAAAATCTAGACTACGTTGGAAACATAAGACCACGAGAACATGACAGTCGATATGTCGAGGACAGAGAGAATTGAAAAACATAACTAGAAATAATCTACAATTATTTAGAATACATAGTCAGAGATTGTTAAATATATTTAAAAATTCATTCGGAGGCAATATTTGAGTGAACTGTGTATATAGTCTATAGTTAAACTTGACAACTCAGAATAAAAATGTCATTTTTCGGAATTATATCAACAATTCACATCACTATCATTTATAAGTATTGAGTGATTAAACTAAAATACTCTGTTTCGTACAATTCTTCATGAACATAATAAATAAATTGGTTGAATATTATTGCCAAGACAATTATTAATACTATGTTTGAAATGCTCATCTCAAAGTGAAAAGATAATGAACAGATAAGTTACTGGACGGCGTCTGTGACAGACGCGACTAATAAAATAATATTATTTGCTACAAAGTTAATAATAATATTAATAAATGAATTTACAAATTTCAAGAACACCTTATTAATGATATATATAAGAAGACAGTATTATGACGGTTGCTTTTCTATCTTTTTATACAGAACTTGTTCTAGGGCGATTCAATATTGGTTCAGGAGTATTTTTTGCCTTTTTTATAGCAATATATGCATATATTGCTATAAAAAACATAAATCCATAATTGTTTTGAATTTCCATGACAATATAAAATAAAACAAAAAAAAAAGGATCAAAGTCGAGTGCTTACTTGAGTCAGAGGAGCGGGAGAGGTCCAAAAGCACCCTTCCCCGTTTCCCTCTTCAAATATTTACTTTTATGCGAGATGTGTGTATACAAGTTATAAAATAAACTTTATAATTTTTAATTAGCAGTCAGTTTTCTACAAATACTCAATTACTGTGCACAGTGTATGAAACATTCTAATTGGATTTATAAATTGTAATTAATTCATATTTGGTTGGTGATAGCCAGTGTTTGAAATAAATACCATGCAAATTGCAGGAAAAATATAAAATATATAAATGGCATGTGTGCAAAGCTGGAGCAGATTGCAAAATATAATATTAAATTCTAAGAGCATAGTTTTCTGTTAACTGATTCCTACTTACTTACTGTATTAATGCTTTAACCGAGCTATAGGTATTTCAAATTAGAAATGCAGTACTATTAAAGATCCAATAATTAATAAAAAGTATAACTGGTATTCATACCATCTTTATCTCACTTATTAAAACATATATGTTAATAGTGATGATAATACAACCGACATTCCATTGAATTATCATATTTACAATTACTTAAATTTAAATGAAGAAATGGATCAGGTGTCGTAATTACAGACTATGATAATAGTAAACTTATTAAAATAATAACGATATATATTGCATTTATGGTATACCAGTTGGTACAAAAAGTGATGTAGGTAATATAATATGTATTTGTTATTAAATATGCACTTAACATAGGAGCATGAGATATATATGTCATGTTTTATTTTATGGTCTACAAAAAAAAATATCCTGAGAAAAGAATAAATAGTGTTGTGAGATCTTGGTATTCATATTATATATCATAAGGCACTAAACTGTTGCTGTTTAATAGTGATTTTGCTATTATGATATTATCAGTTTCAGTAATCACTATCAGTAATTTGTGTTATTACAGTGTAGAACATAAAGTGCAGCTAAGTGGCTGGGTGTATTATTTATTATCACATTTCGGTACGTACTTGACTTCTTCAAAATGTACATATGGTTCACGGAGGGCGCACTGATTGCTACAACAAATTTTGTTTAGGTCTTTAGTCCATAACACATATTGTGTAGTACATAATACCGGTAGATACTAAGTCCTCAGTCAATAATTGAAAATATTATATAATATGTAGATAAAAATCGTACCTTTCTTCTAATTCTTCAAGTTCTTTACTAGTTGTTGGATGTTTACTCTTGCTTTTACAATCCATTTTTATAACACTTATTAAATAATGTCGATACGTTTGTTATTACCGATCAGTAAAAATTACACGGAACCGCCATTTTATATAAAAACAATTTTGGTTAGTTCTTTATATCTTTTATAAATTAATATTCCGACTTCTCCAAATATATAAAAAATCAGACTTTACAGGTTAGTTTGATATACACATAAGAATTCTGTCAATGTCAATCGTTATTGTCAAATGTCTACGCCCTACTTTATGCAAGTCAATGTCCATTTCATTATTCAAATCTATATTTTCAAATCTATATTTGTGTATTCAATATTTGACCCCAACCCAAACATAGCGCTTAAAAAAACCACAACTTAAATTAACCTAACTAGAGTCACAATCTTCAATATACTTCAATCGCGTTAGTCATAAGGTCATTTTCGCGATGTAATCTGTTGCACAAAATCGCACTAAATAGTAACATTAGCTCACTAACAGCCTAACTAACACTTTTCATTATGCGAAACTCATTAGATAATGAAATGGGTGAATTAAAAAGGTCCAACATATATCTGAAGTGCAATCGTAAAGCAATTCAATGACTCGCTTATTACAATTACTAGTTCTTTATCAGTGTATGGTATGAAGTTAATGTGGTTGTATGGTTATGAGGTTAATGTGGTTATGAATCTAAATAAGAATGTAGTATGTACCGAGAATTAGTTCCGGTCCGAAAGTTTGGTGTTATTGTTAGAATCTTATTTTAAAATCAATTCTCAGGTTCGATACTTCTATTCTTATCCATTTCATACTAAATTACACACTATTACTTAATAAAAAATATCCAATTAATTATCTTGGTTTCGTCGGAATAAGTCTTACCGCTGAAGAACGATACAACAATATTTTAATATTATTACAAAGTAACATAATATAGAATTTTCTAAAATCATACCTAAAGTTATTAACTTTTTCAATAACTGACTTCAGTGGTAGTTTTCTGAGAGGACCCGGTGATCCACCCGGAGAGCTATCTCTGGACTCGGCCGCCATCGCACGCGCAATCATCAAATCTTGTTCGTTCAACATTCTGAAAAAAAAAATTCATTTCATTAATTTATTTTTAACCAATAGCTATGTGATGTGCGTGTGTGTGTGCATGTGTGATACGTGATTTGTAAATACATATTATATTATAACTGTACTATAATTATCACAGATATATTTATACAAAGACTGAATGGAATGATATTTATACATACAACTGAATAGTAGATAAAGTATCTAATGTTTTGTGTTTTAACGAAAAAAATTGTGAGCAGAAAACAACAAAGCATTTTACATTAACGTTCTCTTCATCATGGTACCGCTTTTTACTTTATATTTAGAAGGACAAATTTTACACACGTAACCTTTTTCGATAATGTAAGTACCGACCATATTCTATAAATGCTAATCATATTACGGTACAAAAATGTTTATACGTAGTTATGAGTATATAAAAATTAACCAAAAAAAAAATCCAGGGCTAGAAAATATTATTATTTATATTTATACATATTATTTTTTTTAAATATTTCATTTAATAACAATATATATTTTTAAAAAAATTTTTTTAATTAAAGTTTATTTCAAAACATACATAAGCTATCAGTTTGATCAGCTTGGGCGGTAAATTTTATGCTAAAATATTATCAAGAAGAATGCAAGTGAGATCTGAAAGGCTGTTGTGAGAGGCCCAAGGAGGTTTTAGACCTGGAAGAGGGTGTATAGATCAGATCTTTTCCCTCCGCATGATCACGGAAAAGTTTTTGGCCTTAAACCAAAAGCTTTTCTGTGCTTTTGTGGATTTGGAAAAGGCGTTTGACAGGGTTGTGAGAAAATAATTATAGGAAATACTGTCCCGATACAATGTGAGCGGACCCTTGCTACAGGCTGTAAAATCTCTTTACAGAGATGTCGAAAAGTCGCGGATATTTTTTTACAGAGATGTCAAAAAGTCGTGGATATTTGTTATTTAAGTAAACAATAATAACATGTCCTGTTAATTGTAAATACTAATTGTATTATAATTATTATCTAATGATAATAATTTTATATAAATTATGATAAAATTGTATTAAATTATAATTATTACTACTCTGGTTATTATCGAGATGTAAGTAATACGTTGTAGTAAGTAATTACGTGTGAGTGATTATATTAAATGTGATTATGATTGTTTCAGTGAAGCGATAAATTAATATGCATTATTTAATTGTACCTTTGTGACGATATTTAATTGAATATTTGTGTAGAATGTATCAAAGATCTCCAATGTTCGTAATACTGCTGTACTGTGTTGAAATATTGCAATAAGATATATGAAATTAGATAATGAGAATTTAAATTCCTTTATAAAATAAATGTTCAGTAACGTCATACTCAAACTTTAGTCATGGCAAATTATATTAAATTTTATTTTTAACCTAGTTAACATAATTAATGCAATTTAGACAAAATTCCGTTTTTTGTCAAGAATAACTTCCATTAGATTTTTTTTTAAATACGTACATAAAAAAAAGTTATGTTATTTAATATTATTATGATTTTACTTTCATTTCCATTGCTCTGACAATGATTAAGATAATATTATTTATGTCTACTTCGGAAATGTATTACAATACATAAAATTATATCACAGTAACATAAACAACAGCAAGCTTTTGTCAAAACATAAATGTTTATTTAAAAGGGTAGGTTGAATGGGACACGAACATAGTCGCCCTTGCCTCCTTCGCCTACTACTTCTGCCCTAATGATTATGTTTATAGCATCTCAACCCCACCAACCCTCTGGTTATAAAGGTTGAGCCGCTATTCATGTGGTCCAGGTTTACCCCGGTCACATGGATCCTTGTTACGGCAGATCTGACCCCCGAAGTCATCCGACAACGGCACTATTAAGCCTAGTAAGCTCGCAAGGCTATCGGTCATAGACAAGTCCAATCGCGACCACCCTGCTACCTTTTCACCATGAAAGGTTCCGGAGCTGTACGGCTCGCTCACTTCCCTTGTGATTTCTCACACTAGCAATAACTTGCTGAGATCGTCAGAGAGGCCAACTACCAGTTTCCTAGCTGGTGCCGGAGCTGTACGGCTCGCTCACTTCCCGTGTGATTTCTCACACTAGCAATAACTTGCTGAGATCGTCAGAGAGGCTAACTACCAGTTTCCTGCTGGTGCCGGAGCTGTAGGGCACGCTCACTTCCCGACAAGCGATCGGGCCGCAAGTCTACCCTATACTACAGTCGGGTGACCGGATAGATGCTAGCTCATCCATCTAACCTCTAAGCAGGAGGCTACCCGAACTGCAGGGACCCCCGAAGGGATCTCTGCTTATGGACCGTTCCAAGCCCCGAAGTAAAAGACCGCAGCAGCCCTTCGCCTTAGGCTGGTCAATTACCTGCGCTGCGCACGAGATCCGACGAGCCCCCGACAACTGTGGGAACCCAGACGAACAGCGCCGAACCTCTGCAGCTAACCACATTACCACTACGAATCCAACACCAAAACCGGTAACCCGGCAGTTTACACGCGCGAGCGCATGCGTCGCTGCCGGAGGGCTTAGGTACCGGGGGACACGAACAAAAGAGAATAAATATATTCATGCCGAGAAATCGTAAATATAAAGGTATATTTTGTATTTAAATTATTGACACAGTTAAACCCAGAGCCATATTAATAAAAGTGTATAAAAATCGAATAAACCTAAGGCCTACATCTTATAATTATAAATTAAAATGAAATTTATTTATTTTTAATAATATAAAAAGTGAGAATACATGTTTTCCTAAAGCAACATAAAAACGTCGTTCTATATTTCCCAAATAAAACTTTTCTTGTGTTGATGTCGCCCTCGTTTGAAATCCAATCGGGTGTTAAGCAAGGTTGCGCTATGTCAGATTGGTTGTTCAATTTGTATTTGGATAGTTGTCTCCAAGGCGTGAAAGACAGTGACATGGGAGTGAAAGTAGATGACCTTAAGATCAATTGCTTGCTATATGCAGATGATGCAGTGCTCATGACATCATCACAATGCAATTTGCAGACATTGGTCTCTGAAAGATGGGTGTAAAATTAAATGAAATTAAATTAAATTTGGTCTAAACCTGAATGTAGATAAGACGAAGGTTCTGATATTTGAAAGATATGAAGAAAGAACAGAATGTAAGATCAACGTGAATGATAAGATAAAAAAACAAGTGAATGAAATGGTATATTTGGGAAGTATGTTTAGCAGAGACGGAAGATACGAAATGGATATGGAAAGACGTATTGCTGCCGGTAATATTCATATTCATATTTATTTGGTAATATTTTTGGTTTACAATGTTCTTAAAACCATTTCCAAAAATATAAATTTGCCGGTTAAGGCGTCCCAAATCAGTCGTCAAAAGTATCATTTACACTTTACTACATTAATTAACATTCTCTGATAAATGTTGATAACTATATCAATTAAAATATTCAAATCATTATAATTAAACTAAAATGTCAAAAATGTAAAGAAAAAAAATTAATAAATAAATAATTAAAAAAAAAGTAAAATACCGAAATCATAATAATAAATTTAAAATACGAGTGTCATTAAAATATTTGTATGTCAATATTATTCAAATTATCCTTTAAAAATTCGTCATAACTATAATAAACCTTTGATGTCAACATTTGTTTGATCTTATTATAAAAAATAGTGTCCTTTTTAATTTCTTTAATTTGATTTGGTAACTTATTGTACGTCTTTATAGCCATACAAGACGAGGGTCAAACTGAAAGTTCTTAGAAAATCAAAAACTAAGCATTATAGCAAGTTATTAGTTTTATTGTAACTTTTCAAAATAGCGTCCATTTACATCAATACATCGCTGCATTCGATGGAACCATTGAGAAAAGCACCTTGCCCACTCGGCCTTAGGGGTCTCTTCGACGGCGTTTTGAAACGCAGCCACTGCTTCTTCGGCGTCTATAAAACATTTTCCTCGAAGATTTTCTTATATTTTCGGAAATAAATAAAAATCGCAGGGTGCGAGGTCGGGGCTATACAGCGGGTGACCCAGTAATTCCACGTCTGAGGTCACCAAATAGTCGATCGTTTGCCTGGCGGTGTGCGACGAGGCATTGTCGTGATGAAGGAGGATCCTGCTGCGAGGTCGTTTCTCTCGAACTTTTTCCAAGACAAGTGGCAAACAATTGTTAGTATACCACTCTGCATTAACCGTTTTCTGATCCTCTAAGACTACTGTCGCGTAATGACCTGTCTTTCCGAAGAAGGACGCCACCATCTTTTTTCCAACACTTCGACCTCTCTTCACTTTAGTTGGCAACTCTTCGGAAGGAAACACCCACTGAGCAGACTGTCTTTTGGTTTCCGGATCATAACAGTAAATCCAGCTTTCGTCACCCGTTAGTATGTCGAACACAGCATTTGAGTCACCTCCGTTAAATTTTTGGATCATTTCTCGGCACCAATCAACACGGCGGAGTTTTTGAACCTCGGTCAAATTATGCGGTATCCAGCGGGCACAAAGCTTCCTGACCGCTAAATGTTCATGGAGGATTTTGTGCACTTGACTCATACCTATGCCTAGACTTGTCCGAATCTGCTGATAGGTCACTCTTTTGTCAGTCTCTATCATACGCCGCAGAACACTGATGTTATCTTCAGTCGTCGCTGTAGAAGGTCGTTTGAATTCATTAAACCAGTTGTAAACTGTGGCACGAGATGGGGCTTCATCGTGAAAAGCCAATCGAAGTCTATCACAACTTTCTTGTTGACTTAAATGACATCGAAAGTTTTCTCGGCTTAAATTCATTCTGACGTGCACAGACAATTTTCAAATTGCCGCCAAATCGTAAAACAAATGACAAATGAATGAAATGTACACTCAATAATATTGGTAAAGAGTTCTAATTTCAACATTTAAACTATTTTTTTTTAATATAATGCTTTTAAGTGGCCAGTTCTAAAAACTTTCAGTTTGGCCCTCGTAAGAACCTTTTTTTACTAAAGTCATCATTTTGTCACGAGGGTAATCTAAATGTTGTTTTCTACGACTGTTATATGTAGTTTCATTTAAGTGAAAGAAGTGGCGTTGTTTCCGTGTGAACATTAACATTTCTAGGATATAAATGGAAGGCATTGTCAATATTTAAAATTTTTCAAACCAAGGCCGGCAGCTATCTGTAATTTTTATACCCGCTATTGCGCGTATACATTTTTTTTGAAAGATAAATATTTCTTGTGCATTTGTAGCATTTCCCCATAAAACAATACCATATTTAATCCAGGCGTACGCATAAGCATAATACGCAGAAAGAGCAACATTTATATTCGCCCCCTTTTTTATTTCTCTTAAACCGTAAATGAATTTATTTAATTTATTTTTAATTATGTCAATGTGTGAATTCCATGTCATATTACTATCTAAACCTATACCTAATAAATTAAAATTGTCAACTAGTGAAATGTCATTATTATTATGAGTCAACGGTGCTTTGGCTGCATTGTTGAGACGGCGAAACGTCAGCTTAGCTGCAACTTTGGCTGTACACAATGCGGTTTTGCTACCGACGCTATTATACGGCAGCCAAATGTGGGTAACACAGAAGAAGAATGTAAGAAAGATGAATGATGCGGAGATGCGATCTCTTCGCAGAATCGCAGGAGAGATCTACAGAATGGCAGGTACTAGCGAAGATGTCACGGTGAGAATGAAGAAAAACGTGCTCAGGTGGTTTGGGCACGTCTAACGAATAAGTGATGAAAGAATGGTAAAAAGATTTATATAGGAATAGTGAGCGGTAAGAGAGACAGGGGGACGCCTCGAGTAACCTTCGAAAACACAGTATCTATGAGTATAAATAAAAACATACTGCATTTTAATGTAAATAATATTATACAGAAAATTTCAGCAGTGCTTTCACTCTTATCGACGGTTGCAGAATACCCTTCTTCAAACTCTGTTACCGCTGCTCTGCGACAACACCTATTATTTACATGCAACGAGGACGTTATAAAGAGACTTGATGTTTTTTACAAGCAATCTTGACCATGTATCTAAATATCGAACTCAATTAAAAATGTGCTCTGTAGGCTTTCCCCGGCGTGTGCATATCCTCTCTTCTTTACAATATCTATACTTATAATAAATCTGTAGAGAGGTCAATTCTGTACATGAAATATATTTACAAAATAAGTAGCAGGGGGTGATTAGTGTTCGATACTGATGCCAAAAATGCAGTTAAAAAATTTTTTGTCTGTCTGTCTGTCTGTCTGTCTGTTTGTATGTTATTTATAGAAAAAAAAACTACTCGACGGATTTTAACGAAACTTAGTACAATTATTCTTTATACTCCTGGGCAGGTAATAGTATACTTTTCATCACACTACAATGAATAGGAGCAGAGCAGTGAAAGGAAATGTTGAGAAAATGGGAGAAGTTGCTTGATTTTTTAAGCTTCCGTCGCGTGTGCAGCCTTAATGGTTAGAGCTACATAGAAACTATGTATAACGGAAATATTCTACATAAAAATACACGAAAAATATTCCAAGACAGCATATATCTACCTTTTATAGTTAACTCACAATAACACGCATAACTCTCGATAGCTTAGCAGTTCGGAGATTTCTTATTATATTTGTTTACTTTTACGTTTATAAAACCAATAATGCTCACCATCATTCCTAATTAAAAAAAAAATAAACATTAGCACCAATTCAATAAAAAAAGAATCATTGAAATCGGTATAGAAACACCAAACTTATACTTACTTACATGAAATACGCCAACAAGACATCGCGCGTGAATAGTGAATCAAGCTATAAGGATTATTTTTGCGTAACGGTTGCCGCGCTCGACGGGGCTCGCGGCGGCAGAGTATAAAAGGGGCGGGAGGCGAGCGCAAGCGTCATTCAATATTTGGCTGTTGATGCGTTCAGAGTGTTGAACTTTATTGACAGACAATAATTGTTATTTTATAAACCGTGCTTATCAGCGCGACTTTTTGTCTTTAAATAGTTTATTTTAATTTCTTTTGTTGTTATTTTCTAAATTAGTTTTAGTTTTGTTTAAATTCTTAACTATTAATAGTTCCTATTTTATTTCTTTTTAAGTAGATTTAGATTCGATTTTTAGATTAGATAATAGATAGATAGATTAGATTATTGTTAGATTTTTAGTTACTGATAGGTTAGTTTTGGGCATTTTATGTTTAGTTTTTTTTGTATTGAGTAGATAAAAGCGTAGGTAGGTACTTTTATTAATTATAGTATTCATAGGTATTTTTTATTTATTTTTAAGTGAAGTAGGTATAGGTAGATATTGCCTACTATCTACCTATACTGCACACGTGTTTTAGCTTTATTTTCATTTCTTTTTTTTTTGTACCTAAGTTGTAGGTAGGTAGGTACATATTTCTTAGTTTAATTCTATTAGAATATTAGGTATTTAAGTTTAAATAGGCACTTAGATTTATATTTTTTTATTATATAGCAGCTGTACTTAGAACATCTAAGGTTTTTTTTGTATTAGCATAGGTACTTTGATTAATTACAGTAGTTGTAGGTATTTCTTATTATTCATTTTTAAGTGAAGTAGGTAAGTGTAGATAGTATTGCACACGCATTAAGTATAGCTTTATTTTCATTTTTTATTCTTTTGTAATTTGTAGGTACCTACGTACATATTTATAATTCGATTAGAATATTATTTTAGTTTTAATAGGCACTTAGATTTATATTCTATTTATTATATACTTAGCTATAGTTAGGACCTCTGACGTAAGTTTTTTGTTGGGTAACTAAATAGAATTTAAGTTACCGTCGATTAAAAATAAAATAAACGATGCCACCTAAAAAACGACCATCTTTATCTCGAACTTCGAGTCAAGCTAGGAGAATGAGAATGACGCGTTCTCAAGAATCGGAAGAGGAAAGAGCACATCGGTTAAACTCTATGAGAGTTAGTGCCTCAACATCTCGAGCTAATGAAAGCTCTCCATAAAGATCATATTTTATCTCGCGAGTCCGAAACCTTCACTGAGAGGGAATTACGGCTTACAGCTGATCGCGAACGTCATATTTTGTCTCGAGAATCTGAAACTTTTACTCAATATCAAGACCGTTTGACAAATGATAGGGCGCATAACATGATTCGATCTCTTGAAGATGAACATGAGCATGAACAACGACTAGAGTCGGGACGCGATTATTACAATTCTTTGAGACAAGAACAATTGATTACTTTATCTAATGAAAGATTAAGAATTGAAAATATTCGGTCGCTTGAAACAGAAGAACAGCGAGAGGCCCGTCTTACTGCAGATAGATTTCGACATGGTCTTAATGACTTAGATATACACGTGGTAGATCAATCTACAAATTCGGTGGCGTGGTCCGATAAATATAAAAGTGGGTTTGCTTATAACCTCACAATTGATTACAGATCATCTTCTGAAATAGGCGATATGAACGTAGTATGTTCCTTTTGTAATGCTTCGAAGTGGAGGAAGGAGTCTGCTGGTTTCTGTTGTTCTGGAGGTAAAATAAATTTGCCTTCGTTCGAAGACCCACCGGAACCTTTAAAATCACTACTTTTAGGGGAACATTTGCAATCCAAACAGTTTTTAGATAATATTCGCACTTATAATAGTGCATTCCAAATGACATCCTTTGGTGCTAAACAAATCTCAGAAGGCCCTTTCATGCCTACTTTTAAGGTACAAGGTCAGGTTTACCATTTGATAGGGTCCCTTTTGCCTGAAGAACAACCTAAATTTCTTCAAATATATTTTGTATCCGATTACAACGAACAGTCGAATATAAGAAATCAATATTTTCCGAATTTAAATACTGAACTCATTTCACAACTTCAGAACATGTTACATCAGGTTAATTCGTACGTATGCAGTTTTAAATCGGCATTAGAAGCCCTTTCTCAAGATGGTAATAACAATTATAAAATTGTTATAAATGCCGATAAGCGTCCAACTCAGGAACACCCTGGGCGTCATAACGTTCCGTCCACGAATGAAGTTGCTGTAGTACTGGTCGACCAGGAATGTGATAGGCGTGATATCGTTATACGTTCCAGAGACAATCGTTTGCAACGTATTTTCGAAACCCACAGGGCTTACGACAGTTTGCAATATCCTATGATATACTGTCGAGGGGAAGATGGTTATAATTTCGCTGTATACCAAACCGATCCGCGCACAGGCGCACCTAATTATAATAAAAAGGTGTCATGCCTTCAATTTTATTGTTACCACCTGCAAGTGAGACGGAATAGATTGGTATACTTTCAACGTTTTCGTGGCTTATTTAATCAGTTTATTGTTGACATGTACGCAAAAATTGAAACCGAAAGATTAGTTTATATACGATCTAATCAAAGGCAGCTGCGCGCTGAAGAATACGTGCACCTTCGCGATGCCATGCAGCAAGATAACGATACTGTGAATATGGGTCGTTTAGTTATTTTACCCTCTTCTTTTACTGGTGGTCCACGCTACATGCATGAACGTACTCAAGACGCTTTTTGTTACGTAAGAAAATATGGACGTCCCGACTTATTTGTTACTGTAACTACCAATCCCAAGTGGGATGAAATCACTCGGGAGCTTCTTGAGGGTCAGGCACCGCATGACCGCCATGATATTATTGCAAGAGTGTTTCATTTAAAATTAAAATCAATGATAGATCTTCTTACCAAAGATAACATTTTTGGAGAAGTATTGTGTTATATGTATAGTGTTGAGTGGCAAAAACGCGGCTTACCTCACGCACATATCTTGCTTTGGTTAAAAGATAAGGTTCGACCTATTGATGTAGACAGATTAATCAGTGCTGAAATTCCAGATCCGACTGCAGATCCCCTGTTATACGACATTGTTAAAACTCATATGATACATGGTCCATGTGGTGCATTTAACGCAAATGCTCCTTGCATGCAAGACGGTCGTTGCACTAAAAGGTATCCAAAAGCATTAGTGGATGAAACTGCAACAGGACATGATGGATACCCATTATATCGTCGCCGTTCAAGAGACAATGGTGGTTTTACTGTTGAAAAGCGAATGTCTGGACAACAGGTTACTTTAGATAATAGGTGGGTCGTTCCGTATTCGCCTGTATTGTCCAGAGCATTTCAAGCTCACATAAATGTAGAAATGTGTAATAGTGTAGAGTCAATTAAATATATTTGTAAGTACATTAACAAGGGCAGTGACCAAGCTACGTTTGCGTTAAGAAATGAACATGATGAAGTTACTAGATTTCAGTCAGGCAGATATATCAGCTCTTCAGAAGCTGTGTGGCGGATCTTAAGTTTTAATATTCACGAAAGATATCCACCTGTGACCCATCTGGATGTTCATCTGGAAGGCGGTCAACGTATATATTTTAACGCCGAAAATGTTACAGAACGATTAGAGAACCCTAGACAAACAACTTTATTGGCATTCTTTCGACTTTGCCAAACTGATAATTTCGCAAAGTCTCTTTTGTATGAAGAAGTTCCATCGTATTATACCTACGATAAACAACGAGGTGTCTTTAACCGTAGACGCCGAGGCAGGCCTGTAGATGGCGAGACAGGTATTTTCAAAGAACATGTTCTTGGTAGAGTGTATACTGTTCATCCTAACAACGCAGAGTGTTTTTATTTGAGATTATTATTACATACAGTGCGAGGACCAACATCATTTATAGATTTGAGAAAAGTAGACGATGTTGTTTATCCAACTTATCATGCAGCTTGCCAAGCGCGTCATTTGCTTGAAAATGATCAACATTGGGATGACGCTTTAGCAGAATCCTGTGTTAGTGATAATCCACGACGGTTACGCCATTTATTTGTAACATTACTCACATTTTGTAATTTATCTGATCCTGTCCAATTATGGGAAAAATATAAAGAAAAATTTGCAGAAGACTTTCTTCGGAATTTATCTCACAATAATGAAGGCGCAACTAATGATAATTTTCGAGATCTGGCTATAAATCAGTGCTTATTAGCTCTTCAGGAAGACTTAACAGCAGTAGGCGGTAAATCACTTTGTGAATATGGTTTGCCAACGCCAACCTCAGTCGGAGAGGTTACCAATAGGGAATATTCCGCAGAGATTGGTTACAACCCAATGGAACTGCTGGTAACATTAGAAAACGGTGTCCCAATGATGACTGCAGAACAACGCTTAGTCTATGATCGCGTGTGCGAGAGTGTGCAGAATAATTTAGGAACAATATGGTTTTTAGATGCACCTGGAGGAACTGGGAAAACTTTTTTGACTAAATTAATATTAGCTTATGTTCGAAATCAGCGTAAAATCGCTCTTGCCGTGGCTTCATCAGGTATAGCTGCAACATTGCTACCAGGAGGTAAGACTGCTCACACTATGTTTAAAATACCAATTAATTTAGATCGCACGGAAAGTCCAACCTGTAGTATTTCAAGAAATAGCGACAAAGCTAAGGTATTGCGTGAGTGTAATTTAATCGTATGGGATGAATGTACGATGGCCCATCGAAAAGGAGTAGAAGCAGTAGACAGAACTCTAAGGGACATAAGACAAAATGATCGACCAATGGGCGGTATTACGGTTTTATTTTGTGGTGATTTCCGACAAACCTTACCGGTAATACCACGGGGAACCCGAGCTGATGAGATTAGGGCTTGCCTGAAAAGCTCTTATTTGTGGCGTGATATACAATCGGTGCATTTGACTATAAATATGCGAGTGAGAACTGGAAACAACGCAGATAATCGTGAATTTTCTGATACATTATTGAAGATTGGTGAAGGTACCTATCCACAACTACACCAAGGAAAACTTATTCTGACACCTGAGTTATGTTGTATAGTGCAATCCCAACAACATCTTATATCTTCGGTTTACGGTGACATAACAATTATATTAAATAGGGACAATTCTTGGCTTTGCGAAAGGTCCATTTTGACTCCTCGCAATGACCAGGCATCTGAAATTAATAATAAAATACTGTCTAATATACAGGGAGAAAGCAAAGTTTATAGTTCAATAAATAGAATGGTTGATGAACAAGAAGCCACTAATTACCCGATAGAATTTTTAAATTCTTTAAGTATGCCTGGACTACCTTCTCATATAATTTGTTTAAAAATTGGCATACCGATAATTCTGCTCCGAAATTTAAGACCACCTCAACTTTGCAATGGAACTCGGCTAAAAGTAACCCAGTTGCAACAAAATGTAATCGAGGCTCAAATTTTAACAGGTTGCGGTGCAGGAGAAACTGTCTTTATTCCCAGAATTCCCATAATACCAAATAATTTTCCATTCCAATTTAAAAGAACGCAATTCCCAGTATCGGTGTGCTATGCCATGACTATCAATAAAGCTCAAGGGCAGACTTTTCGTGTTGCTGGAGTAGATCTCGGTGTTAGCTGTTTCTCGCATGGTCAATTATACGTCGCTCTTTCCCGGGTTAGCAATTCTAGGAATCTTTACGTTCACGTGCCGGACGGGTCGACTCTTAACATAGTCTACCCAGAAGCTTTGCGCTGAAACATTTTAATTTGATCTAAAAATATTAGCAATATATTATCTTAATAAAAAACAAGGAGTTACACGCTGACCGAGTCGTGGGTATAGCGTGGGTATATTATAATATTCTGCGGTTACTTATATTTTTCAACAGTTTTGTGGATTGGCATATTATATTACTATTGCCCTTCTAAAATACGAAAGTGAATCTGCCTGTTACGTCAAAACTATGAGGGAGGACATCTGCTAATTTTTTTTCGAAAAACGACGGAAACGCGGACGAAGTCGCGGGCAAAAGCTAGTATAAAATAACTCTTCTCCATCTTATTAATATAATTTTGGTTTTGCTCGTTTTTGGAATACACTTTCCGAAGATATATTTCATGGAAATCCATCCCTTACCTCAGTCAAGCTAAGAGTGAGACACCGCTATCTCTCTTCTTTATCATAATTAATCCATATATTTTATATGTGTAATAGGTAATGTGGGAATAAAAATTTACATCTACAGTGTTTATATAATATGTACATTATAGACGAAGTGTAAAAATTATTTAAAAAAAATAATGTTTTATATAACTTTTTGTTTTAATATGTTTGTTTTTAAAGTACTAGTCCGCAAAATACTTAGTTTAACTCTCTTACGCTGAAGGGTAACTGGTAGCGCTCTCTTAAAGAGATAAGATTAACACATCCATAAAGTTGTACAAAAACTGCTACCTCGGGATAACGCTGGACCCATTACCTACTTCAGAACAGGCGGTAGCTAAATTAGAGGGAGACAAATCCAACGAGGGACTATCTCATTAAACCGACTTCAAAGGTTTTATTAATTCCAGCTCCCACAATTTTTAAGAGAATGTAATCAATAACCAATCTATAAAATGGCGAAAGTTCATAGAATAATATTTGTAGTCCTGCGATCATCGGATGTTAATTACCATTATTCTAATCATAAGCTAATTATCGGATGAATAAGAATGTTACTCGTCTGATTAGGACTGGCTAAATATTTAATTAACCGAAGGAATTTTATGGTGAAAAAATAACATAATTTTATGTGACAACGGATTCCCTTGAAAATAATATAGTTACAGAGAAAATATTTTTGACACATCAACGAAAAACATAATACACCACAGGTTCGACCGGCGTGAGTAAAGATAATCATAAGTGTCAAATGACGCGCAAAATGGCGGCGCTTTAAAAAATAACCTATAACCATTTACCGATAACCTTGTTATAGTAAAATGTTTTAATGCCAGGTGACCGTGGAACCAGTCACGCCGAGTGTGAATAGAGTATTCATCGACGTGTTACTGATTTTAAAAAATAAAACCTATTTCAGTTTATATATGCATAACTTTCAAATGTGTTGCTTATAACCATTAAAGAAAAGAACTTCCTTAAATAAATATGTAATAATAAAAAGGTAAACACTAATTGTCCTTGTCACGAAGATTACGTTCTGATATATTTTGTATGATGCAATTAGTTTCAGAACTTGTGAATTTTTTACCTCAATTTCACGTTGACATCAATTTAATTGATAGGAATACGAAGTTAATTTCTCTTCAATGTTAAAAACGATCGTGGTCGGACTTTATAGATAAAACTAGTTACAGAGTCTTCTAGAAGATATTATAAAACGTACCTTAATGCCAGGTGATATATACTAAAATTGATACATGCATTGATCTGTGGGATTAATTATTATTTGAATCCCGTTCACGAACCAAGGCGAACGCGTTTTAAGCAATAACGAATTAAGAGCAACATGTGTGAAACAAATGCTAATAATTCGTCAAACTAAATTACCCTTCACAGACTTTTATTAAATCAAATTATGCTTTATTATATGAAATAGTAGTTATACCTTTATATTTGACATTAAAAATGATTAACTACTAAAAGACGAAGGAAAAAGTAGAACGATAAATCATATCTACACACACCCACTCGTATGTTGCTTATATTATTGTGACTACATACCTAATTTACATTTTATGACGTACTCCATTACCGAATTACTATCAATTACGATCAATTTTCAAAAAAATATCAATAAATAAACAATTTAAATACAATACGTTTACATGACTTACATTTATTTTTATTTATTACTAATTTAAAATAGAGAATTTTAATGAAATGATTTTTTTTTTTATAATTACGTGTTCTGAAATATAATAGTTAATTAGTTATTTAAATTGATATAATAATCTATTCGAATACAATTTTATAAAATATTAACTGTAAATTTACCAGTTATTTATACCGCATTTAGCAGTGCACAAATAAACATATACACGCCAAATATTACAAGTGTCAGCGAAAAACATGAAATATAATATCATTCTTTAATTTACAATATAATTTCTGCACATTTATATATAAAATAAATAAATTAAAAATATTTATAACATTACTTACATGAAATCAAATAAAAATTACACAAATTTCAGAACGTTCTTTTCACATTTTTTAATATTAAGAAAAACACTAAAAAAAATCACCACGGAGGTGTGACGTGTTTGTCTGTGAACGATTTGTATTACAATGTGAGTTCGTTCTCCAGGGGTCGGCGGGTTACCATCAGCAATGAAACGAGCCACGGTCGCGCCAACCTCTCACTTCATCAATGAGTGCAGTGCAGTGATTACTCATTACACAGCCAAAGAGATATCGTGCCTTTTAACTAATACGAATATGTCGTCATAAAGTACACCTACTATATCTCGCTTGTACTCATTTGATCTCAGATAACAATTCATTTTGTTTGTTTGTCACAAATAATGAATTCTATGAGATAAGTATTTTAAAAAGCTGATGTACCTCTGATGTTAAATTAGCTAGTCAATAAATATAACTGAACAACAATCGATATTTTATTTGTTTCTGTACATTAGAAATATTTTTAATATAGGTATTATTATAGAAATAGAAAGATTGACATTAAACTAGTAATATGTAATATTAAAATGTCAAAACTCAGCTCTATATATGAGTTTACACTGACGAATGATACTATTAAGTCAACAAGTTGCAAAATATACTACGAAAGTGCTTTTGACCATTCTGTCTCTAACTCTCTAAGAAATAAGAAATGTGATTGAGATTTATTTATGAATGAAGTCATTTAAGAACAGATTTTTTTTCTTTTAAGTCCTTTTGTGATAGTTTGCCTCTCAATCACAAAACAATTAGAGGTTTAATGCGGGAAGTGGTCACCACCACCTATGGGGTATCTGCAGAATACAAAGACGAGTAGAACAGTGTCAGCCAGAGGCAAGTTTTGAGTTGGACCAAATTTCATTAAAACTTCACCTCGGCACTTTTTTTTGTAAATATTAGATTATTTTTATTTACCATTGTGGCTCTTTCTAGCACTTGGCACCTGGAACGGCTCCACTCCCACTGCCGTAAAGAAGGGCGAACTAATATTAATTTACAAGTAGTATAGAGAAAACTAGTTTAAAAAGCAAAATTCTTAAAATCAAAGTCAAAATTGTCCCGACGGAAGATGATCTAATTGATCCTAAGACTAATACTTACTATTTAGAAATATAATATTTATCTTTTTAAAGAAATTTAATAAATATCTCACTCGAGTATTTAATACCTGTTTGTAAGCGGTACAGTGGCGCGGGCATCTGCAGAGTAACTATACGTACGAGTATCAACGCCGCACCCATTTTTGGCAATCAGAAACTAACACTTACTAACACTCCTTGGGGTCGAAGGAGTATTTGCATCTGTAAATTCTCAATAATATGACGTCTATTGAGCTCAGCTAAGCGAAGCACTTATCCCGGGCAACTTATGAAAATTGGACCGCGAACTACTTCTACACTATTTGAGCTTGACGAGCGAAATTTTTAACATATGTTAGTAGTGGACTGAAGGGTGCAATCGTGAATAAAAAAAAATCGTAATTGTAGTTTTTAGAAAACAGCTAAAATGTGTCCCATAGAGATAACATATGGAATGTTTCTCTTCTCGCGAGGGCTTTGACTGAGAGTACCAAGGGCACTTAACATAGAGAAGAGAGTTTGGCTCACACCAGCTTACGCGACCTTAGTTTTTTGTTTGCTACATTGAAAACATCAACGATGCTACTCTTAGCATTGTAGTCGTTATTTATAAAGTATCCTCGCAGTTAACGGGTAATCAATAAGCAATCTAAATTTAGTTTATAAAACAATATAAACAAGATAAAACTAATTAACCTTACAGATAACGATATCGCCGCATTAAGTGCTGTTCAAACTATAATAAAAAACTAATCCGTCCATACTTATACTATTTTTCGATTAAGGAATTCGTTAGTGAATCATTAAAATTGAAAGTGCATATTTCCGTTACATACTTGTGTCCCCTCACCCCTGACAGTTGGATTTGTGAAAAAATTTACCATCGTAGTACACATAACAATTTTAAAGGAAAACTATCACGACTAAGTAGGCAATCAGTTTACGAGCAATAGTCGGTTAACTTAAGGTGTATATTTCAGTGCGCGTACATTGCACGTGCTGGCGAAATCTTAGAAGATAGAACAAAAGAACGTACTATAGAATATATCTTAAAAAGATCTACAAAAATACGCAAGTGTGTATGTCTATCCTATCTCTCTATCACGGGCAACTACGGAACCTTGCGTTGGTCGTCGTAGGTCGCTTATAACGTAAAGCCGTACCTACTGAATAGTATCTTGTGCTATAGTATAGGTAAAAAAACCGGTAAAGTATATTTAACATTCAAATGACTGTAGTGCTGTTGATATTTATCATATGTATTTATCTTTTGTATTGCCGCTTGCTGTCAGTTTTCGGGTAATACTGGCTTAATAATCTATAATCTGTTATTTACAGCTTTTAAATCATTTAATCCTAATTATCATTAAATTTTGGGTGGAAACCAAAAATGTTTGTCAATACAGCGCCGAGGACATATGATAATTATATTTATTATGTTGGAATAATGTATTTGACTTTTATATTGTGTTGTCGTAATGTCAGTGCAGCTAAACACAATCGCTTCATATTTTGAACTAAACACCAATATATAATACAATACAATATCTATTTAGAATATATATATCTATAATTAATTTTAATTATTTGAAACTTATACTAATTACCACTAATTAACAGACTAATTAACTTTGTTCTACCGATTAACAGTTTGAAGAATATGGAAGCTTAGTTGTATTTTCTGTTTGTGTAGTTCGGATCCCTGGTAGTTGGCGTCTCGGCTCGGGAGCGATGCGCCCGTCGCAAGCAGCACACACTCAAAACACACATGGACCCAGACCGCCACCGATTGGTCGCACAGATAGATATAAATATATACATTCCCGTAGCGTCGCTTGGATGACGGCGGCGCAGTATAAACCTGAACCAGGTTGAGAAGTAACCCTGCCCCCGTGGCTGAGATGGATAACACTAAGGGAATTACTTACTTTCTAGATGCATTCTAAAACTAAGTTATTTAGTTTTCTTTAGAATGCGTTTAAAACTCATTACGTGTAAGCCTATTTTTAGTGATTAACCAAATTCTTTAATTATTTGACAAAATATAAAAACTATGTCAGTCCCCGGGGGTCCCCGCAGTCCTCCGGCCGAATCCTCTTCCATCTCGGGGTCTCGAGTCATTTTCCCTATTTCCCTTCTTATATAACTCTGAAACATCTTGTTTTAAGTATTTCAAAGATCTGAAAATGTTTTAAATAAAAGACAATTCTCCGATCATTATTTTATTACAAAACTTACAAATAATTCCATGAATAGTTGTCATGTCAGCTCTTAGGCTTAACATTTACTAAATATTAACTTCGTCTAATACGTGTGTATTATATCTCGTCATTACATTAAATTCGTCTTTGTAAAAAGACTTAATTATACACGATTATTATCTGTATTATTATTATAATCTGTGTTTGTTTTCTTATCTATATTATCTAAAAAAGTGCTGTATCCGTAACTGTTTGTCTATGATTATGTCAACATATCAAATATACTCGTTACCTACGAATAAACTACCAGAAATAACTGAGTACCTCCACTACATACAAGTATTTATGCGTATCTTATGTGTGTATGCGTGTAAACGTAACTATCATTAACCTAAAAATACGTATCTAGTTACAAGTTTACGTAAACCAATGTAAACAAAATATGGCTACAAATCATAAAACATTTTAAGATATATTTGTAAAATAATTTTAAATCTCTAAAAATAAAACTGGATAATCAACTCGTCAATCGCCGTACGACTGAATGAGTTTAAAATACGAACACAAACAATTCACATCGCTATCGTTGACGTTGGGATTCGAAATTCGAATCCATTCAGTCTCATTGAAGTCTATATTCATAAACACACCGAGCGTCACTCGCGGGTCGGGCTCGGCTCCCGGGGCTTTATTCCGTGGTGCTTCACGACCGTACTCGGTCACCGGTCATCCCAGGCTGTTGGCTGTATGAATTCGGACCGTGAGCCGGTCACCCTGATCATCCCTGGTTATGTTGGCTGTATGAGTTCGGACCGTGGCCCGGTCACCCTGATCGTCCCAGGTTTTGTTGGCTGTATGAGTTCGGACCGTGGCCCGGAGCTGTGTTCCTAAAGTTGCGTTTCCGAGTTCTGCCAGAGATTTGACGGCAGAGTGTCGTAGTGAGAGGGAACCGTCACTAGAGCTTCGTCTGGAGTACGGCTGATAGAACAGTTCTGAAAATTTGAAACGTTATTTCTTTCGTATGTACACGATTAGAAAGGGACGGATTATAATGTTGATTATATGGTAACATTATCGATAGTACTCATCGTCCATATTACACAATGTTACAAGGTTTAATTACACGATAAAATATCAGATAATCTTGTCAAATATTAGCCGAGTCACTGGAGGCCGCACCTCGAGTGGATAAGTTAATTCTTTTCCGTATGATTATTATACAGGGAGTATGTAATACGGTATTCACCTTGGGCTGCACGCGGTGCGTGTCCACGCAGTCGATGGGCATCTTGATCATCTCGACGTTGTACTTGTACCCGTAGGAGGTCAGCTTCACGATGGTGTGGAGAGGGACGTTCATGTACGGGAGCTCGTCTGCACACAAATTATACAATTATACATCGGCTCCGTCTGTTATGTATAATTATGTATGAGGAGTGATTTACAGAGCTATGTAGGTTAAATAAAAATAAACAGTGACTCTCCGCACGTGTAACCTTATATCTTATATATAGTGCACAAATTGGGACAGCGTAATGGACTCTATCTCGACTCGCAATTAGCGCTGACGTTTCAAGAGTGCGACGAAATTTGATATAAAAATAATTGACTCCGGACTTTTATATCGATTTTTCACAAGTATACATTTTGTCCACCGCCATCCTCCAGAAAACCAAAGAGAACCTACTCTAGATCAGAGTACTATTAAAAACCATGAAATAGCTTCTCTAAACTTGTATAATTTCGCGTGAAGTTATCATTATAGCAAAAATCGTGGCAACTTTAATCTTAAATTACAAAGCAAGACTTGGATGAATGTATGCGGACACCAATGCCCAATCCCCAAACGCACCCAGCTTGACGTCGAGGAAGTAGCCGAGCACGCAGCGCAGCACGGCCTGGTGCCCCACCACCAGCACGTCGCAGTCGTCCTCCAGCGCCGCCAGCACGGGCCGCAGCCGCGTCATGATGTCGATGTATGACTCCCCCCAGGGGTAGCGGTACCGCAGCTTGTCCTGGTCGCGCCACGCGAACTCCTGCGGGAACCGCTCCTGCATCTCCTCGTAGGTCAGGCCCTCGCAGATACCCTGCGGGATTCCGAGGACTTGCATTTAGCTGATTGCTTTTTTGATGTACTCCCGAGTTATATTTTAACACATTTTAGTTCGATTTTTTGGACTTTTGTGTAAGTTATATTATATTTCTAGGATTTTAACTTTTTTTTTTAACTAAAATAGATAAACTACATTATTGCAATACATCAATACCCCAAAAACTTGTAAAATTCTATAGTTTATCCTTTGTAAATGATCTTAATGAATCATATCACAGAAATATCGTTTTCAAGGAATATAATTCGTTTCAACAGTCTATTGTATTAACATTAGTACAGTTACATAAATACATTATCGTATTTCTTGTAGTTCTGCCAATTGGACGAAGACGACCGATGAGAAGTGAATGAACCGCCAAAATTATTAAATTATTACAGTTAATTGAATGTCACAGTGACCGTTATTGCGTCAGGAGTGTATTTATAAATTTGCTATATTTAACAACTAGTGACCCGCGGTTTCGCGCGTCTAGTGGAGCATATTATGAATACATGATTCTCCTATCTTAAATAAAAGTCTGTTGGCTCAAATGTGTGGATTAGGTTTAAATATAATACATATCTACAGTAGAAGTATTATTTGTTGGAGGATACTGTATTTTTTATTGACCGTGTAGCGCGTGACTACTTTGTTTTTTAAGATATGCAAATCGCAGAATGTCTCCCTCTTTTGTTATATCTCAAAGGAATTAGGCCAAGTTTGCGATGAAAGCTTCCAGGCGACTTGTTTTTTCCGATTATACTACAAAACCTTAACAAATTAAACACCTAATCCTACCCAATCACTATCTGACAGCGAAGCGAATGGATGGAACCTGTTTGTGTGTGGATTGGATTTCGAGTTAAAATGTAACAAATACATATATATACATGTTACAAAATTTCTACTAAAATAATAATATTTATTTTAAAACAATCGCCTATTTATAAAATATTATTTAATTAAATAAAAAAGTAGAAAAACATATCTGATACATCTCCTGAGTTGCGTCCGCTCATATAATACATTCAAAACATATAACATATAACATCACACGTCTCTCTCCGCTTTATTATGTAAATAATTTTAATGAACTCATAACTTTTCTTTGTTCTAACAGACTTTATTTTCAAAGAATCAAAAATATAATAAACTTCAAATAATTGTAGGGGGGAAAGGGGTTCAATGGAAATATTATGAGAAATTCTCTGTGTTTTGCGTTTTAACTAAATATCCAGCTTAAAGATATATGAGTTCCAATCTATTTTTATTTGATAACTATTTTCGATATCCTTTGTTGGCTCGGCGATATATTTATCTTTTTATCTTTTATCTTTGCTAAATCCACGTCGATAATGTAAGGTGACATCACTTTTAAAAACAACACCAAAAGTTGAGTGTCGGTGCGGGGCGCGGTATCTTATCGCTAAAGCACTTCCCGGTACGTGACGTGTAACTACGCCTTAATCATAATACTTAATTTTGATGTAAAAAGTAAAAAAATTAAGTATATGTATGTTTCATTACATCAGTCCATTCTATAATAATATTAAAGCAGAAGATTTTGACTTTTGTTAGTATAGTATTGAAGTTATAATAAGTACTAAACAGAACCTTCTAAATAAACATAACAAAGTGGTGGAGTGTTACGTCGGTACAGTTCACGCGCACAGTCGCGGGCAACACCTAGTATATAACATATAACTGTTTATATAAAGACTGATTAGAACATAGATATTGTATATATACTAACTAATATATTATTATCATATCTATATACTTAAGCAACTTTCGCACTTCCTATATTAAAGGCCGCGTAGACTATAATTAACGCTATCGTGACACGAGTAAATAAATCATAATTTATTAAGAAATCATTAAACAAAGTATTATAAAAGATTCCTCACCGCGTCTAGTTCGTTGAGGGCCCTCAGCGCTCGCTTGGGGGCCGCGATCTCCGCCGCGGTCTGCTTGGTCCGTCTGAGCTCGGAGGTCCAGACGGTGAGGGGACCCTGGGAGCCCTGCGCGAGCGCGTTGCAGTGGTCGGCCAGCGCGCGCGCGTACCCCGCCCCCCGCGGGGACAGCGCCGCGTCCCCCCCGATGCGACCCACCACGTTGTACTCGCTCTCGCCGTGCTGGGTGCGTTAAATAACACATGATAGCTCAGTTGCCGGAGCGGCGATACCGTCGGTGGTCGCGGGTTCGATTCCCGCTCATGTTAGTATTTTAGTTTTTTTTTTAATTTATTTATATGTGGTCAAAAGCTGTCGATTAATATTTTAAGACAAAATTATCTTTAAATCTCTCTGTCGCTTCATGAACATGATGACTAATGGTTTTCCCAAAACACAAGTAGGAAGCAATAATATAAATAAGGAAAAATGTGCCAACGACGCGCCGTCACCTCGCACGTTTGGGATAATGTATATTGTTGTTGTCAACAGTGAGTGAATAGACAGGTCGTTATCTCACAGACGTGTCAAAAATAAATTTATTTAGCCATTTCTGAGATTATGCAGATAAGATAAACAGATAAGCAGTGTTAGAAGAACAAAACAAATTTTCACATTTTCGATAAATAAATAAATAACTCGGAATATGTCTATAAAGTTATCACTTAAATACACGCAAACCATGGAAAGGATATAGTATAGTGCAGTGCGTCTTCAGTACGTTTACAAACAAACAACTTGTTTATAGATTTCTAAACGAATGAAAAACATGGTTTGATAAGAAATTATCATATGTACTAAAAACTTTTTGCTGCATTAATACAAAAAAAATAAATTTGTAACTTAGAGGAAAATGATGGTGTTGTATAAATATAATAGAAATGACTAAGTTCATGTTAACTAATTAGTTCACTAAATATCTTATTTAAATATATTGTTATACCACAGAGGGACGGTAGGACATCTAATACCGATTAATAAATAACTAGACTTCTATACAATATAAATATATCAGATAATAATCACTCACTCTGGTGAAGTATAGAGTCTGCGGCAGAGCCCTCATGCCGGAGAGGTATCCGAGTATCCCGGACTCCTTTTGCCCGGAGACCTTGTGCGCCGTGACCGTCTCCCCCATGTCCTCGACGCGCACGAAGCTGATGTCCTCGAGCGCCGCGTCCATGGGCTCGTACTGCCGCGAGTAGTGCTCCAACTTCTTCCTGAGGTCGTCGATGGCCTCCTCCTCGCTCATGGTCTTGTAGTCGGCGGAGTACCGCAGTATCTCGATGATGTTCCTCTCCAGCAGCTCCTGGTCCTCGCAGACGCACTCGATGAACAGGATCCTGAAGCCCATCTCGGAGGTGCAGTACTCGTGCAGCTCGCGGCGCTGCTCGCGTGTTATGTTTGTGCCGTCAAATATCTGCAACAAAATGGTTACGTAAGAAATTAAATAACAGAACACTCCACTGTATATGTATTATTTCCAGCAAAACTAATTCGTCTCTATTCACGAATATTCATATATTCTATTCTGAGAGTGCCTTTATCGTGACACACTCGGCCTCGTCCAGTAAACAACACTTATTTACATCGATATTCGAGTTGTAAACAAACTTAACATATAGACAAATTTAGTCTGCTCGTCGCATGTAAAAGAAATTTTGAAGTCTTTTAGAGGAAACTCAAAAAAATAAAGAAAAGTTCTTTATTAATGAATCGTCGGTTCTTAGAATGATTCCTCAAACAATAAAATTAGACAAATTATATTATGCAATTTTAAGCGCTCTATCTCATCTCAAAAATAGCGAGTTAAGTGTTCCAGTGTAAGTGTGCTAGTTGAGTTAGCGCGCGGTAGAATAGATAATAAAAGACTGCATAAGGGTAATTTTGGTAATTAATTTTTCCTTACAGCAACACTGTTCCCCTCCTTCAGACACAGCACGGCGTCCTGCACGGCCTCGTGGGAACTCTGGCGGCGGATGGCGGAGCCCTGCTGGTTGTCTCCGCGGAAGATGTCGTGGCTGCCGTACATCGCCATGTGACGGCGACGGTACTCGCTACAGTCGAACACTGAGACAATATTCCAATTTTAATTTCAAATCACAGACAACGGATTTATGGTTACAATTTTATTTTCTAATTAATTCAAACCATAGACAGACATAGACTTACTATGTTTTTTTTCTTGATAGTTGAAGGTTGTTTAGGATTACGTTCAAAAATGACAATACAATAACAGATAAAACACTCTTGTAGATAATAGATAATATGCGTCTAAGAATAGTGACGAGTGTTTATTACTGAAGTGTAATAATATGCTATAACATATTTAACATTTGACGCTGTTTGATTGTACTGATTCATTAATAAAAGGATTTCCAATGAAATAGTAGACAGTAACTTTATCTTGAACAACCTAGAACTAAATGTAGGTATCTAGATTAGCTGGTTTTAGCGGGTCAAGGAGTCACTATAAATTTATCAAGTCTCGCCATATCTGGTACATTTATATTATCTTTAAGCACACATTCTAGACTTCTCGTACGTTCAGTAATCAGTTGGCGGCAAATTTTATATAAGTTTACATCATTTTTAATTAAAATAATGAATTATAAAATTTGTAATCGAAAACCAAATATGGTAAAAGAAACGATCGTCATTTAAATTGTTTGTGATAAGATAATAGATATTTAACAAAAATAACATAAATTAATATTATCATAAGCAATAAATTACGTATTAATTTAATTACATCACATTATATTTACCAAATTTTTTATGTAGGTACTTATTTCTATAGTCATTTTTAAAGACCTAAATATAGGCATAATGTATACAAACCTTTGGTGCTCTCCCCATTCCAGTTGAGGTGTCTGGACAGACGGTGAGCCAGCTGGCTCTTGCCGCGTGCTGGCAGCCCAACCAGCGCTATCAGAAGCGGCGCGAACTGACTGATACGACGCCTGCGTATTGACACTGCAACAACACATCATAAATTAAAATTACTATAAAGAATTATACAAAATACACTACGGTATACCTTGCCTTTTCTATCTATACAAGATGAAGTAAAAAGACATCAGAGATATATTTTAATGTAGAATAGTTATTTAACTTACTCGTATTCTTTAAAAAGTAGGTCATATCCATATGAGAGTCCGTGTAACGCATTGTGATTATGATAATTATCTCTACAGTATGTAACAGATTGTATCAATAGTGTTTGAGTTTTAGCAACAGGACACGTATTACTTGTAATACGCTTGAGTTTGTAATGGATTATAATGTATCAGTAAAGCAATTTATAGTTTAGCAGATATCACAAATCCCTCTCATTATTACCTCACATTTTGACCCATTAGAGATATCTTTGGGGTCAGAACGGCGACTCGTACGTTCATTGGAAGATGGCTATTTGAAAGATCCGTAAACAGCAAATATTTCCATGATATTCAATGAATAAATAAGATATTTCAGGCTATCACGACCGAGTCTCGTGTTGTGTAAATATAAACACGAGATTCGAATTGCATGCAGATGTCTTACTTCTTTTATAGACATCTAATATAATATTATATAATTATTTTTGAAGAATAATATAAAAAATTGTGTAATGTTAAATGAAACAAATTTATTTTCCTTACAATAAAATACAACTATGATGAGGTTATAATTAGATTCACAAAACTAAAAACAAAAATTGATTTAAATCGTTCGACCTTACACTGTTCCACCAAGTGAAAATACGTCAAACACCGACCGACCAATAAAAATAGTTTATAGTGACGCGCCTCTTGCAAACTCTTTAAATCAACATGTCGTTACGTCAATCGATTTGGACACGCCTGCCTTATCGTTCTAAAATATAGCTATTGCGTTACTGCAGTAATGTAATTAAGTTTTGTGTGTCAGCGAATTTTAGATTGACAGCAATTTAATATTATTATCAAAATTACTTTTGTTGATGTACATTCTTTTACGATCTATATACAATTTATTTGCTATCTTAGTATTGTAGTGAACAGTAATTCTATTTGAGGCAGAGTATTATTTTATTCTAATTCTGAGTAATAAAGCAAAGACATTAAAACAAAAAGCCAAAAATAAATTTAAAAATACGTTTTACATTTAAATTTCATCATGTCTTATAACTAATCTTCTTAATATTACTATTAATTACAAATCAACATAACGTAAACATGACTTCTCGCTGCAGGTGTAATTTTATTATTATTATCGAATACATTATCCATATAGTTGTAATACCTACACTTTAACCATCGTTACCCGGGCGGTAAACAGTTTTTTTTATAATGATTAAAATTTCTGTTTATTTTATTACTAACAAACGTAATACAGATAAACTACATCGTCCGTTTTTTGTTATTATTTTAGCCTTAGCCTATGACACGTGTTGACATTTTTTGTTAGATAAAAACGACTATGAAGTATTTAAGAATGGATATTATTATAAATTATAAGGAAATAATATTATTTGACATTTAAATTTAATAAAACCTAAAATTATATAATAAAAACATTAAAAGGCAGCTCGCCCAGTGATTGTAGTGTGAAGTAGATCGCGTGCGGGCCGCCAGCGGACTTTGGACTCCACTCAAGGAAATATCTTCTTGCACTAAACGTCTCGCCGCTATGTGGGTTAAGGAGATTTATTTACATTGGGTTACATAAGACACTCTAAATAAATACATCATAAGCTATATACTAAGCAATGTAAAGGTAGTAATTATTTGGATACTCAATTATTTAGGTATATTGTAAAAAAAACAACTTTTTATCTTAAGATAAGTTTACCTACGAAATAACCAAATTTTTTAACAGATTATATATAAAAGACTGTCGAAATATAATTTCAATTCCTTGTTTAAATTTTACCTCGGAATTGACTGTATTTCAATTTGTATACAATAATGAACGCCACAAACAAAAAATAAAAAATATGCAATACAATTAAACTTGTTACGCTTCGATAATATCCGGCACCTCGAAATATCAAAGAATATTTATAACCTTGTAGCTTATGACTGAGTCTAAGTGTTATTTTAAGTCTATATTTATTGTATTATAAGAAATAAGAAAGCGCACTCAGACAAGTGTAGATGACACCAGACTATTTATAGTGTCCCGATCTCAGACTTAAAACGATACATGGCTGGGCGCAATTCAATTGAACTTTCATTCCCGACTCGAAGAGTAGGACATTTACACTTGTTTATTATCAATACATCCTCTTTACATGCAATTCATTTTACATGACATTTGACATTGACATTTTTAAGTACTATTCTTAAACATCATGGCATTGACTGAAACACCCACCAAATGGTCTAAGGTTTTTTTAACGAGTAAGTTATTCATTCTTTTTTATCAGGAAAACATTTATTATCCTCGGAAAGTACTAGTAAATATGTTGTTTATCATTAAACGAGCTGTGCTCTAGTTATTATATTCTTAGTTAGCATTAACTTCATAACATATTTGATTTTCATTGAGAATCAGTCATCTGCGCTAGAGCATGACTTACTTTAATGCTGTGCAATATCACTACTGCTTCCAAGAATTTCTACTCTAGTCATAATTTTCACACAATCTAACAAAATTTTCTTTGGTATCCAATTTCTTTACAACCGTCAAATACAATAATGACTCTGCTTTCATACCTACTCATTCCTTATCTCTACCGTGCTACATATTCGCATATGATAGAGATAGCATAGCATATGGCATCTGCATATCTTAATTACACCCAACTTTTTTGTTTCTGGCGCTACTTTCATACTAGTTCTGTCGCCATATCTTAATAGATACAATAATTTTAATACCAATTTATTCTGACAAATCACTATGGGTAATTCAATGATTCATTATTAACTTATGTAATTGTGACGCGGGAATCGTTGATATGTCAAATGACAGACAGGTGACGTTCAAGTTCACGCTTGACCGTCGTGGATTTGTATCTGTCATCGCACTGACCCCGCCATTAATTGTTTATAGTAAGTTATCTAGAAATGTTCTAGTAATTTCACTTGTGACTTGTATTATTCTAGTAATTACCCTAGTGTCCAGACAGACAATGATGAGTTTATAAAACGTATTACTTATTATTGTGTAATTGAAACTCGTGTAAAATGTAATTTCTAATTGTTGTTATTTTAAATATCTTTTAAATGAAATTAATTATGATTTATAAAATTTGTTTCAGATAAATACATTATTTGAGGACATATATTCTATAAAAATGTCGAACTAGACTCATAGCTAATGAGCCTAGATTTACTTTGATTGTCCGCATTATATGCTATTGCTAAGGCCTGTATCAATTGAGTTCCCGCCACTTGTAAGCAACATTTTATAGGTTGAGTCATGAGTGTGAGAATACCAGTTGATTAAATAACGCATCAAACATTCAGTTGATTAAATAACATTTAAAATTTTTGACTTTGGACTCGAAGGCGATTAAGCTATTTATTTTTTTAATACAAAATATTCCTATATGAGACTTTTAAACATACTAAATGTATGCCTTTCATAAATAGTTTCGTTAGTTACAATACTTATTTGACAAGGTTAGATTTGATCCGAGGGATCCAATGTCATTTTTAAATATTGATCACGCTGTTACATCAGCATAACCGGCTTTAGCTTTTCGCAGCATAATCGAGGGGAGGGAGCAACAGGTTTATAGTTTCGCCAAACAGACTCTAAACCTAGTATTTTAATAACGTTTGTATATTGATGAATAAAGTAAAATTTCCAAGGGTTATGGACCATCGCGCCACACTGACACCTAAGCCACCACCTCACACACTACCAAATGCAGAAACACTTAATGCAGTCAGTTCACTATCCACAGTTAATGAGATCGCATTATGAAAAGATAGCCAGTGAGTTAGTGTTACTATGTAGTTAGGTTGTGGACACTACTACTGCTCTGGCTGTGACATTGCGAAGAGGACTCTACTACATAAGGGTACTTTGCTACTGAAGGCTACTCAGAAGGTTTCTTGAAGAATGTAACACTAGTTAGTTTAATGTAATTGATAAGAGATGTTTTACTATTACTATTTCTGGGGTCAAATAGTGCATATGACATCGAATGTAATGGGCCCATAATGCGATTTGTTGGTACAAAACTTATTTATCCGCCTCGGTGGTAAATATTTATTACTGGTTAAATAGTAAACATAAAAGAAGGGTGAAATATTTTCGTAAGATGGATTAAATTCGATAAAGATAAAATAGTTATCCATTAAGTTTTTCTGGTACAATTATAATATAAACCTAATATAAAATGACAAGATGGCGCGTGTATAATGTTCTGAAGTTATTACGACACGGAATGATAATAACTTTCGAACAGTACGCCTAATATTTGCTTAAATAAGACGATACGCGTAGCAACTGCACAACACACGCCCATTGTATTATCTTAATGTTGAACACCGAACCGTTTATCTTTTATATCGACTAGTAAAATATATTATAAGTTCAAAAAACTTGTGTTCAGATAATTTTAAAGGTTATACAAATACAAATTTAATATACACTTAATATATATATATATATGTAATAGAAATCGATGGACAGTTTATGGGTCTTTTTTATGATCCAATTTTAAGAGCTCTATTTGAACTCAATAGGAAGTTAAGGGTGTCCAAGTTCACCAATCACAAGTTACTATTACCTTTTCTCTTTACGAAGTTAGTGTGCTAGTTGACCTAGAGTTCGATAGATTGGATAATGGAATGCCTGCATTAGCAAAAACTTTGTATTAATTTAATTCAATAACATTTCATGTCAGAGATGTTATCAGAACATAGCAATAACTATTTCCGTAAAATTATATAATATAGACCTTATTACGTTTGAATAAGACACAGTTTGATAGATTAGAGAATGTGGCCTTCGCGACGAGGGCGTGGTCCTACGTCACTTTCTGGTTTCGTGGATGTCAAAATAACAAATTCTGGTCGCTCGTTATTCTTAATTACAGTTGGGTGAAGTCAGTACAGCCGGGCCCCATACTTTGCAACGTGGACGTAATCTTGTTCAGTGCAATTTGGAACGTATGACGTTCAGATACTTTTGACGATCCAATTCTTTTGATAGTCACTGTTATTCATGTGGTGAACTATATTTTGGAAATCTGGATCTGGTCCGGTCATCGACTTTTCAGGCTGGACCTACACGTCGGTCGAGGCAATACTCGTTGTCACACACGCTTTGACCGTCATACGATCTGACAGATCGTTTATTTCTTATTAGATACTTATTTCATAATTAATAGGTTAGACTCTAGACAATGACCTTCTTGACAAATACAATTACAGTATATAATACAATTTATCTATTACGTTGTGTTGATATATTGTTGAATATTTTTCAACAACTAATACTTGTTGAATATTATTGTACGACTCACAGATTGGATAATCTAAAAACGCAATTTGGAAATTACACTGAAGCAATGACAATGTACGTGAGAATGATTTAGCAAAACTAAACTAAATAAACAAATGTTTTCCTTAAAACAATTCATGCAACTATGCAGGATAAGTTACTACAACATAAAAATACATGAATTGAATTTGAAATTACATTTAAGTAAGGTGTGTGAAAATATCCTAAAAATAGATTGCATGTCATTTCTGAAACTGAAATAGTTTATGTATAAATGGTGCTTAATTTTTAAAGCGGCAAATTTTATCTCTGACAAGTTGGCAGAGCGCCATTTTGAATGTGCAAATTTCACTGTTGCTTATGTTTCGGAAACAAAAAATACATTCTACATGTATTTACTTAAATTAGACAACTGCAGGTGCACTGTAATTAGATGAACTAACCATAGAGTAGAATATACACTGCTTTATAATTTCTTAATAAATATTATTTATCATTGTCAAAAATGTATATTACTTTCAGTACCTACAAGTGTATTTTTAAGTGTTCTGAGCTGCAATGAGTTAAGTACTATTAATAACTTGAAAAAGAAATTCCATATTTATCAACGGTGCCAACACTAATACAACGTTAATTAAACTCATATTGGACTTTGGCTGACAAATAATATGGCACCATTGCACGAGTTTTCTTCAATTAAAGCGCAGTTTGGTACATCACTAACTGGAATCAGCCTTCTAGAAGATTTAAAACTTGCTGATATAATTGTTTATCCTTCAGTACAGAGTAACCATTGTCTTTATAAATAAACCTTAAACAGCTTTCGCTGCTGACCTCAGCGAGAGCGTGAAACAAAAACATCTCCGGAATCTCACGATGATTGAGCGTTATTAAAGACCTCAACTTATAAAACATTATAAAACTAAATAAAGGAAATGAAAATATTAAAGTCATTGCTTTCCATTATACCTGACGGAATTCTCATTGAAAATTCTTCATAGAAAGAGCCAAAACTAGGTAGTAACAAAAATATTTGAGGCGCAGGTCGCCATACATTTTATATATTTATTTTGGTAAAATCAGTCCGAATTAGGAATTAGGCAATTTTCATCCACAATGAACTTACCGTTGGAAAGGGCCTTCTCCTTATCCTCCATCATGGCGTGTGCAGTGTTAGCTCCCGGTGCCATCACTATTCTTCGCAACGAAGGTCTCCTCACTAGTGCTACGTGCTTGCCGCGGTGCTGCTGCTTCCTCCGACGCGTGCGCACTCTGTGGAGGCCTCCAATGGACTGACTCGTACCACCGGCGCTTATCACGGACCGACCCTTATCACCTCGGCAGTGATTGCCGACTAACCATATAAAAGCTGAGTAGATTTTTCGATATATAAGCCAGATATACAAACACCAATCCCCGCGGATGCACAGCAACGCCATCAATAGCGACCTGGAAGAATAAGAAAAATATATTATTAAATGTAATTTTTGTTTTTAATTTCTTTAATTTAATCTATACGTGTTGCAATGTTTGTATTTCGTTGAGATATAACTATTAATAATTTACTAAGAAAAAAGTCCACCTAATTACAAAGATTATGTTATTACATTTGTTTATATCATAAAAATGTCAATTTAAAATAGAATATTTAATAAATGTCCTTGATAATCTATTATCTATTTGTTTAAAACAAATGTATCAAAACAATCAAAATATACCGGGTTCATGTCATTCACTTGTCACGTACAACGTTTGAATTTTACGAAATAAAATTGGACAAAAATAAGTACCCGAATATAGATTTATTGGTTTGAGGTAGCCGAGTTATTGTCTTGTAAAAATGTAACAAAAAAAACCTGATACACTAGATAAAAAATAATAGACTAAAATATTTTCATGATATATATAACCATTTTTTTTTTTTTATTGTAGTTCGAAAATATTGCAATATTTATATTTTATTGTGAACCTGTCTGTACTTAGTGTACATAGAAAAAATATTATTTATATGCGTATCGGTACATTGTCTGAGATGATAAGATTAATCAAAGTATACAATTATAAGAAAAACATTATTATTGAGGTTTTATAATAGATAATGATTGTACTGCATCAAAGATATTACGAAGAGCCTTGAGATAATGTTAACACTAAACCTACCAAGTACCGGTCAAATTGGCCGTTCTTAAACTTTTGTAAAACTTACACATTCTTAAACGTTATAATATCGTTATCAAACTACACGACAATTCTTAGAATATACATATAATGTTGTCTTCACTCTTTACTTTTAGTTATTTCCATTATTACCTGCGTTATATAATAAAATAACTTTGAACTACCGATCAATTTGACGGCGTGCGGTAGGAACAGGTATACAAGAATTGTCGGTAGGTTTAGTGTTAAATCAGCGATCAGAACGAGTCGCCATCTGCAAGTGGACTTGTACGGTTTCATACATAATGAATACTGTGATGGCTTGCAACTAACTTAGTTTCAATAAGTACTTTGATACATGAGCTGTAACATACATTTGTAAATACTAACTATTACCTTTAAATAATATTAATTATTATTACAAGACATTAGCGACTTGGTTTAGACGCGGGTCGAAGGTCTTCTAAAGATTACTTCTCTCCATTACGTTGTTTACGTACAGACAGTTACGTAACTATTCACGACATAAACGCATTTTAATTAAAATGTACTCCTTACGCATACTGGTTTTATATTGACTATGATTTGTTTAATAAAACAAGAAAAATGTTACATTATATTTTGTCTTACAGCTATAAAATTTGGTACGTTCGTTTTTTGTGTCGTTAATGCATAAGACTCGAGGAACTGAAAGTTGACTAACTGACCAACGAATTTGAAAGTTGAATCTCGTCAGTCTTCATTGTTGGCAAAATGTTTTCATTAAAATCGATGTAGCTACATATCAAAGGAAAGAGAGAATAAACAGCAAAAACTATCATCTTTGACTAAGTTTATTATTTTTCCTGTGGGTACTAAAACAACATGTCAATCCCGTGTACCCACGGTATGTATGTATCATAAAAAGTTTCGAAAGTCTATAATTTGAAGTGTGAAACCTGTTCTAGAACTTTCAACAATTTCGTATGTTTTTATTTTAAGTGTTACCATGAAAACATTTTACTGAAATTATTGTCATATTTTTTTTAATAATATATATGATTAATCTGCTTTCTACTTGTATACCTAATAGCAGGCACTAGCTTTTATATTGCTTGATATTTTAGTTAATATGTGAGAAGCAAATAAAAAAACTGTTATTCAAAAGAGCTGATATATACACACTACTTTATTTTGTAGATCGACAAGATATAAGCTATCGACATAGTAATCTTAGCATATCACTTAAAATGTCTATAATTCTCTTGGCATGTCATAGACAAGTCATAAATACTTATAACAGAATACAGTCGCTTATATGAGTTATGAAAATATGATCAAAAAAGCAACTGTTGAGTCTCCAGCCGACTCTTCTCAGCGGAACAGCATTCCGAGCCGGTGGTACTTACTCACGGACTGACCACACTGACCTTTAATGTAATAATTAATGAATGCCTCCTTGAATAAAGATATTGTGAATAAAGAAAATTGTGAATAAAGATATTGTGATAAAGAATTTGAATGTGGGCAGACACAACCACAGATACTCGTGGGAACACTATATATCGAATGACACAAATAAGAAGAAATAAACCAATGTGTATCCAAAGGAAAACCAAAAACTGTGACTGACATCTACAGAATAATATAATTGGAATGTAGGAAGTGCTAGTGTAATACAATTTTAAAAGCGTTACCGGAAACTGTAATACCAAATAGATTTAAATTATATGCGATATATATAATTAATATATTATTCATTCGACTGGCTCTTCTCGTTAAACTGGCTTCTCGTTTCAAACCAACACGGATATTTAATAATCAACAAACGGACAGTTTTTAATAGTAACAGACACGCCGTATTGATAACATTATATATCAAGTGTCGGATTTAGACAAAGTGTTTCATTTCATCAACTAAGAACGTATAAACATATTGCAATACTTCTTAATATTGCGTACATTTAATTTATTAATGTAGCCTCAACATATTCATATTGCCAAATGTTTATTGATATTTTCAGATGTTTGATACATTGAGCCGTAGGTGTCTTGGCGAAAATGCTTAATTACCAGTAAACTACCCACATTAAATAAAATGAAAATTAAAGTTTTCTTACTTTATTTATCATTATTTAGCAGATATCTGAATTTGTTAAGAATAATTTGTTATACGACCATGAATGTCACTCTTATCTATTATTTTTATTTATTTTGAACCGCACAGATAACCTCATTCACGACGACGACTGCTTCGATACGACCAATCGGTATATTTAAAGTTTTTTTATAGATAAATAAAAGAATAAATAAAAAATACACATGTATATATATTAACTATAATCGAACCTGTATTCTTTGTCCTAGGAAATTTCACTTTACATGTTTTAAATAATTTCTCTGGTTAAAAAGTTGTTCATAAGTTTAAATATATTAAATAACATGTGGCGTGGAATATTTTGACACCTAAAATAGTTACATGTATGTGTCAAGTGGCAACAAATAGAGAGTTTTGGTGGTAAATATTGCCAAGAAGGTGACTTACAACATTTTCTCATATACTATTAATAAAAAGTTACTGGTTTTTTTACTTACCGGGCTTTATAACTAAAGTGTTCCTTCGCAGTAATGATCTGAAGATGTATGTCTTATAAAATGCACTAAATCGTGGCGCATAGCAGTGCGCCCGTGGATTGCTATGAACGTTTCAATACACATTCGCAATAAGTCGCAGTGTACAATCAAATCCAACTTGTTAACCAAAACTTTCCCCCAACATCGCACGGGAGAGATAACACAGTAATTATACAGTTTTAGGCAGGCCTCTTCACGATTACTATAAATATATTTTCGTTGCGACGATTGTCTATTTCACTCCGGACCGTATCTTACTCATTGTAATGAAATGAAGTCGGCGAACGTTTAATAATACTTATTAATTTCTTCTATTTTCCGTCTTATACACTCAGTATATAGACAGCAGCACAGATAACGTGAACTGTTGACTGAAGCTTCGAGCGAAAGCAATTGTGACTGGTCTGGAATGGACGATGTGTCTAAGAGCACAGTTGTTCGGGTGACATCGATTCTCACTCGGCTATTTTCGCTGACCACCAGTATAGAGAAAACTGATATTGCTATCTTTTTCACTCATATTATTTTGTATTATATAGGTACCGGTATGCATAGCAATGTTGTAAACAAAAATATAGGTTGTTGTACGACGATACTGAATGCACTTCGCAAATGACAAAGAAAACACCACTTCTCGATCAATAATACTCTTAAGGCTGTTATTCGATTACTTATATGTAAGTTGATTGCTGTCATGTGTACGAGAAATATATAAACTAATACCAATAACTTGTAGAAACCTTAACTTATATTTTAATGATTTGATTTCATCCACTAACCCGGAAACGAATACAGTTGTCTTTATATATTTATCGAAATGATTAACGTTATTATAATAAAGACAAAGAAACGTCAAGAATATTTATTATTATTAGCAATTTAAAATACAAATAACTATAAGGTGTCAAATCCCTGACCGCTTTCCGTAGAGCATAAATAAATCGTCCTACTTTACTGCTAATTACCAACTGCCAAATGTCGCTCTTCGTCACTCATATAATTCTGTATACTGTATACCAATCATTCCAAATGTTCTGAAATAACCTTAACAACAGTAAGCAAATATATATAAGTATATAAATCACATAGCTGACGATGATCACTTCACCGGTCTTCAAACATTTTTATTTGTGATTATATCGCTTTCTGTGGTTTATAATATGAAGGATTTTATTTGTTTTATTTCTTGTTGAGTGTGCTTTTTTCCCACTTACTACGATTTTACCCGAGGTAGTCCAGATTCCGTGGCTAAAGAAGATCTAAGTTACTAGGTAATAATATAGCTTTCAATAGCTGCGAAAAAAATTTAAATGAGTTCATAAGTCTTGTGGTGTATACAAACATACGATCAAACCTTTTCTCTGTCCAAAATTAATATATATTATAAATACACTAATACGTTTATAGAAAAAATAACAGCTCCATGACATTTGAAAAATAATAATTTATACAACTGTCATCATTTATGACATTTATAATGACGTTCATTTTATATGAATCATAGGAACTAATACGTCAACAAGAAATACAACTATTTACTTTTCCTCCTTATAAATAGGGAAATATGAGACTGTCTACATAAATACGTTATTTATATAAATAGGAATTGATTAAATGTTTTGAATATTGCTCGTTCGGGGGAGGAGGGGCAGAGGGGGGAATCTTGCTTCAGACTACAGTTATTACTTGGTTACATGTGGAATACTATTCGTGTGTTCAACCTTTATGGTAAGAGAAATGACCAATCAATCACTTTTTTCCCTTATGTTGTACTCGTACATCTCCAATTCTTTCGTCCTTAATGTAGTTACACATACATAATTATATTAATAACCTTTAGGTACAGATTGTCTGTTTGTTTGTAGTGCATTCTAACATTATATTTAAATCAATAATTGAAATTTTCAATAAGCCTAAAATGATTTAAATTATGATTGAAATATGTTTTTTAAAGAAGGCGCGTTGATTGAGGTCAATATCAAATCTACTTCATTAATTGCATATTTTGTTGAGATTTAGTTCATAACTTCCTTTAGCAAATATTATAGTAATAATGTATTGTTTTAATATTATAAAGGCATGTTGTTTTCATTAATATTATATTATAGATTTATATAATACTTTTTGTATTCAAACAATTACGTCTGTTGATGTTTTTGGAAATAATAATAATTACAATTTAAATATTGAAATATAATTTTTAATGAACCCCAGAGAGACGTCCTACTTTATCATGCACACTAAACTTATTTCGTAAGCAATTCTTAACATTTATGTGACATTTTTTCAATATGGCCGCATATAAATTCGCGAACAAACAAAGAGGTAACATATTTTTCAAATAAAATCTAGGTAATAATAAGATCTTTTTACGAATCGTGTAGATCTCGTTTTCGAAACCCGTTTATTTACTTTACCTGGAAGTTTTAAAATAAAAGTTTAAGACCACAATTAAAGGAGTTGTCAAATTCAACAAAAAAATCAAGGTTACAACTAAATAGAGCAACACAAAAAGATTAAAACCTTATCCTTTCTAAATACATCAGTAATTTTTAGGAATCGAAACAAAGCGATCGAACAATCCAATAAGTGAACAGCATTCGTACTTTTTGCATTTATTACACTTAGATACATAATCGTATGCCACTTCGTTCTAACGTCTCGGGTCAGATGTAACGCGTATAACTCGTACTCGTATAACGCGAGATAACCGTTACTTATTGGCCGGTCATAATTCCAGTGGATAGTTAATAACACAGTGCCCGCAATAATGAAACTTGGAGCCTTATTATTAGGTAGGTAAAGTTTTGTCATTGTCATGTTGGTATTATTATTTTTATGTATATGTAAATTTTCGTGTTTGTAATGTTGGTGTTATTATTTTTCATGCGCGACATTTATTGTTTATTTATAAAAAAAGAAAGCTTTTCTATTAAGGATGCTGGTTATATTTATTTACAATATAAACGTGATGCTATTTTATATTTTCTGCCATTTAAATACTATAATTTACAAACAAGATAAAATTAATACGTGAAATTTTTTCGTCGTCGTTATACGAGCTGGGCGGATTTTAACAATGCTTTCACGAAAAACATATATCACATCAACAACACTACGTGGCAAAATCTTCTCTACTTTTCCAGGCCTCCTAAAATTTCAAAACGCCAATATAGTATATAACGTGAATCTCCTCTCATATACCTTTAAGTAGTTCGGGATTCCTCCCCAATGTGAACATTGTATTTGTTCTTTTAGTATCTGGTCATATCAAAATAATCATCAGAAATATAACTTTTTATTACTAATCAAAATAATTTCATATTTAATCGTGGACCTTAAATAATTTATTTCATTTTTCGGCTTTAAAATAAGATCATAATTATATAAGGTAAAATATACACGGCACTTCCATAATGAGAGTCAAAATAAGTAATAATAATATTAATTATACGATGCAATCCATCTCGATAGAAATAATAAATATAAGGTAATTTTCTATTTCGCACTGTAATAATGTATGGTATTTCCTTATAACCAATTATTATCACATATGCATTACTATAGTGCCGAGTTTTCAAAGTTAGATGTGTAGGTTTTTAAAATAGTTTTTAAGGGATAAAACATTAACCTATGTTGAAGAAATCTATTTGTTTTGACGCCCTGCCAATAACTAACAAAAAACGGCGGCACCTACTCTCCTGCTGCCAAAAATGTCGGTCGGGAGACCTATTGGGTAATACTAAAATTGGTGTACCACAAAGGAGAACATTACCTCCTATAATGTTTTCTTTATTTATTAATAAATCAGTTCTACACCGATGACTTTCAGCGCCTGACTAGAGTCAATAGCGTTTTAAATGTTTTTAATAATATTAAATAGAACCTCATAAATAAATTGTCTGGATTGATATAAATATTACCTAAATCTCTCTTAATACCGATATAGCTCACGTTATAATAATGACAAACTAAACTATTTACATCCTATTGTGACTTCACTCAGTGCAGATTACAAACACAAGACTACGCTGCATTCTGCAATGTAATTCTAAAGTGAGATTTACGGAAAGAATAAGAAAGAAGCACCAGCAAAAAGCCTCTTCAATAAACTTTCTTCAAAAACATTTTTTAAATTCTTCTGCATAAATACATAATAAAGGGCAAATATATTATATGAACTCTTATCTGTGTTATATATTTTATTATTCAACTCATTTAGTTTACTCTCAATTTAATAAAGGTATACCTATATGTTTTGTTATGAAGTTATATGAAGCGTACATTTTCGACATGTAAATACAAACGGACAAATCATTTGAAAATATTTTAATAACTCAATATATTATCCTCGAAATTGTAGTCCTAAATCAGTCTTCTTTTCTTCTTCAAAATATATGATTAAATAGTTTTAAATTTTCAGTTAATAGAAATATAACAGCATGCTATCGGTGACGACATTTAAAACCGACCACCACAAACCAAAAAAACGAAATTTCAATGTCTTTATATAATAATACTTGATTATTATACCTTTATTGCAGAATTATACAATTTATAGGAAAGGTCTGTCGCTTTTTTCTTTGTTACAAATGTAATTCCGAATGCTAGCTAAAAAGAAAGTAACTAGATCTTCATAATAATTGCTAAATAAAATATACAAGGTGTCTCAAAAAAAGTTTACATTTTAAAGATTTATTTTTATAAGGTTATAAGTTTATTGAAAAAATATATATTATATTCATCCATCTTTTCTTCGGCCGTCCTCTACCTGTCCATCCCTCTACTACCATAACCAGCACTTTTTTGGTTACATGTCTTTCATCTCTCCTCAGAATGTGCCCATATAATGCAATTAAACAAGAAACAATTTTATATTTTCTTGAATAAAAACTTTTGGAGTCAACATTAAGCTACCATTTCTATAATATTGTAATACAACACCGAAGTTTTAAAATGACGTCCAGTGCTTTTGTATTGATATTATACTCCAAATCTATTTTTGTATTTCCCGGTAAAAAAGTGCGAATTTTCCGTAGTAAAATTTTCCAAAACGCTGACCTAAATAATAAGTCAACACTAACACAAATGTCATAAAAATTAGTCTAATAATTTTGTTGTATTGTAATTATACCTTTAAAAAGAACAAAAACACAAAAAGAAAGCATACCTTTCTTTTTGTGTTTTGAAAATAATAGAATTTATCGAAGAAGAAAGTCTCCCATAAGCTTAAATTTTATTCATACCGGATCAGTCAGTTGTGTTTGCGTGACGCGCGAACGAAGTTATTAAAGCGATTGCTGTGAAGTTTGTGAAATTTAATAAAACATTACAATATTTCATCTTCATATTTTGATTCGTGACAATTTCATCATATTAGAACAATATTATACATTGTATTGATTATCTATACATATTTATATAATCTGTTATCTTGATTTTTGACATTTATATATACTTTGACAGTTGTAATGTCATACTCAAAGAACAATGGCAGCTTTCCATACATCATTTTACCTGACATTTTTTGGAAGCGTCTAAATATAAAAAAATATTTAAACGATAGGGGTAACATTACATAAGCTTAATCAGAAACAAATATTTTTTTAGAAAGCCACAAAAAAAAGATATTTCAGTTTTTGTTTAACAATAATTTGAGGTTACCTGTCAATACTAGTTGTCACTGATTGCAGGTACAATCTATATAAATATTAAAAAATGCGTAAGAGATTTCTCAAATGATGTTTTTAATATTAGTTATTAGTTTAGTAAAGGGTTAGAATATGTCTTGAACGGATTTTATCGCGTTTATTAACGCGAATATATATTTGCAATGAATAATATTTGTCTAAATATAAGAAAACCGATCTTTCTTCTTTGCAAATATGTCAGATAGCTATTTCTATTTACTAAGCTTCAACCTCTAACATTCCAATACTAGGCATAGGCCTCTTTCACCAGATAGGAAAAGAATCGCAGCTTAATAGGCGATGGTCCAATGCGTGCTAGCAAATTGCCTACTATCGAACCCGCGAACACCATCGTATAGGCAGCGCCAATCGACAAGACCACCGCTATTCTATAGAGATCATATAGTATAGTATACAGGTGAAAAAAAAAATATTTTGGTTAGAAAAATGTAGTTATACATTTATTTAGATAAGGATAATATAGGACAGACATGTAAGTCTATAAACAAAGAAAAAAAAATTAATATAGGTATTTATAGTAAAAATAAAACAAGATGGTATTTTAATTACATAATATATTAAACACTGCATATCATTATTATTGCAGCCAGGAAAGAGGCAATGGTTACAAGTATTAGCGGCTCTCCTGTAATCTGGTAATGCTATAGTTCCATTCTCTGTATTCCGAATGCCTGATGGCCTGACAATATCTTGCTCATGTGGATCTTCATGAGATTGGTTGTCCTTCAAAGATATGCCAACATTGGCATTGAGATATACTCCACAACAGTAGGCTCATTAGGTGGCTCAGTATGCGAGGCATCATCATCCCCATGTCGAATGGCTTCTTCAACTCTTAATTCATTAAGGCGATTCATATATAGGAATAGGACCTCTCTTTTGGTTCGCAACCAACAGGAATAGCATACATTGTCTGAAGTTGTTACCTGGCAGAAATATAAGAAATCTTTCTGATTTTAGCATATAAAACATATATCTAGGATTAATGTTATTCAGGGTAAATTAAACTTATAATATAAATGTATTTATGTAACTTTCACAATCTAAATAATTGTAAGAAGATTAGATATTAAAATAAATAAAATCAAACAAACATTTTGAAAGAATAAAACCTAAAGTTCAATGTGTATAGAATACATAAAAATAATAGCATAAAACAGAACTTAAACTAAGATGTACACACCTGATGTGGTTCCTTACTGCATTTAATTATTTCTATCATCTGCCGTTGTAGTTCAGAGGGATTATCTCTTAATATTTTCTCATTTTGCCTTTGTATGAGGGAACATCCGCATAAAATACAAACATTGGTATGACCACGCTGACTTGGTGTCGGTCCAGCTTGTGGTTCATTACCAGTATTCTGTTGAAGATTCCGATTTACTGCATCTATTAAAAGTTTCTAACATGTTTCGCAAAAATAATCCTCATCAGTTATCTGAAAGTAATTTGTAATAAGTGTTAACGCATTATAACAAATTATGTTTGAAAGTATAAATAACGAGTTAATTTAATATAATTTAGGGATAAACACGGGCAATAGCATTTTTAAGAACTTACGATTTATGGATAAATCGAGTTGCAGAGCATCGTACACACTTGTGTTTTGTTCTAAAATCCGATATCGGCGAAGAGTATTCACCCAAATATTACAATTCACGCACAATATGTGCTTGCGCTTGCTATCCATGATAAAAGAACACTCAGAACAGAAAGACAATCGAAATCCGTTAAGGCGTCCGAGAATGAATAGTTGCACAGAAGTCGCGATGACAGCGTAAAAGTAAATAAACCACGCAAAGCTAGTTAAAATGGCTTCCAGTACTGTCAAAGTCAGTCAAACTATTAGTCAGTTATCAGTCATTTAAATTGACCTGTAATAATATATTTGATTAATCTTATAGTTAAATACATACAACAAACGCAATTATTTAGTTTCTTTATTATGTAGTAATAACAACAAAGAAAAAATAATATTGCTATTTATCATTTTAAATAGTTTTTTATTTTTTAATTGTATTAAACCGGAAATGCACAAAAAACCGAAATTAAAAGCTTATTAAATAAAAGTTTTTTTCGTGGCTTTCCCACGTAAATCTAAGACCGTGTAAAAAACGATTAAATGATACAATTAAGTTTCGCTTTGGTCTTGTTTTTAGACGCTTCATAAAAGGTTCAGGTAAAAAATTGCCATTGTTCTTTGAAAATAAAAAATTGGAAGCTAAATAAAAATATTTTTATTCTTCGTCTAGGAAGTATTATTTTGAATTGAAAAAATATTGATTTCATAAAACTATATAATGATATAAATTTATAAGTGTTATATTGAATATGTATAGCTTTATAATTGTTTTAAATTTTATTTACTTTAAAGGCGGCAATCTATGCGAAGTTCGAGTTTAACTCTTAAGTACAAACAAAGGGTTTTCTGTGTGGAAGCTATTTTTGTAGTATGACGTGAACCAATTACATGTTAGTTACGACTTTAAACTGTTCTTAGTTCTTTTGTTCACTTTGCGATTTTTATAACATAATATTTTCTCAGACGGTAAACAAATGGAATTGTAATAAAAAAAATTAAAGTCTTTGTTAATTATATACAATTTAACTTAAAATAATTACTATTTCAGTTATCATAATGTCTGAAAATGGGATTTCACAGAATATTGATCTTGAAAATTGGATGAGAAACCTATCAGAGCAACTTAGAAATATTCCTATAATATATTTGGCTATTCCAGGTACAGTACCATTTAAAATATGAATAATAGTAAAGTTATTATAAATTTTTAAGAAACATGTACAAACTTGTTCAAATTTCCTCTTTGTTTTGTATATTACAGGCAGCCACGACTCAATGACATATGGCATAACGAGATCAAGTGGCCTGGCTCCAGATGCAGAACCTATTCTTAAAAGACTGTACCCTGTGTTCCAAGGTACGATCTTAAGGTGGACAATAACTCAGGCGGTAGACACCTTACAACAACTACTCATTGGCATTAGGTACTTAATTTACTCTTTAAAATCTAAAATTGGATGACTTATTTAAATTTGGTGAAGGTATTTTAAGATTTTTAGTAATACTACATTACAGGATAAATTATATATTTGATTGGCCTTACTAACACTTATAACGTAAGAATTACAACACAAAGATCCAATTTTATTAATGAGTATGGAACTAGTTTAATATATATAAGAATAATCATAAGTCATAAATTTAAATATGGGATAAATTATTGTACTAGTAACAATTTGTTCTAAGTTAGTTTTGCTAATAACATTTTTAAACCAAGTTATTGATTCAGTTTTATTAGAGATAGTTGGTATGTGTGTCTTTTCTTGTATTGAAGTGATTACCAGTGATTCTAGTGCTTATTGAATTTAAAAATATATCATTTCTCTCTTTTCCTAACTCACTAAATTATTCATAACAAAAAATTCCTTAAACTACATATCTTTTACAGATATTTTGATCTGAGGCTAGCAACAAAGACGGGTTCGGAGGATTTCTTCTTCACCCATGGAATGTACGCGGGCGAGATATCGCAGCCATTGAGACAGATAAAGGACTTCATTAACTCTCACCCACATGAAGTATGTCACATGACTTAAAGTAATTACAAGTCAATATCTTTGAATTAAATAACCATATATTTCTATCCCATATTTACTTGACAGTGTAGAAATGTATTAGTAAACTCAGAATGATTTAACAATCATAATATAACTCTTAACTATAAAATAATATGAAACCTGTATAATAATTGGTTTCTGTCCTAGTGGAATGGATTTTGTGTTATATTTTTGCAATCATTACAAAACTTTATGTCAACTATTATTTTTTCTTCATAATTATAACTATGAAACTATATTATTACATATTAATTGATGCTGAGCTTTAATCATCTTCAGGTGGTCATCCTAGACTTTCAGCATTTCTATGGGTTCACTCCTGACGACCACCAGAGGCTGATGAGATATGTTCTCGGCATGTTTGGTCCCCAACTAGTGCCTCGACAGACTGAGTTGGACGGGGTGACTTTGAATGCTTTACATAGATTACGACAACAGGTATATATATATAAATATAAGCTAATTATTTAAAATTATAATACTCAAATAACTGTAAATAAAATGTGTTAGGATCATTGATAATGGATTAAAAAGTTAGTGTTTCTGAATGTCCATACTCTAACATGTGTCACGGTCCTTTCACTTTATAAGAGAACACAAACAAGTATTACTTATCTAAAAAGTATTAATAACAACATAACATACTTATTATGTAGACCTATGTAATATCTATAAGTATGCATGCTCAGATATTTAGGGCATTTTAAGTGTCCTTCCTTTGTGTTGTATGAATCATATATACCAGTAATAAAACCTACTTGTGTCGTCAGAAAATAAACTGGTAATCTACACTCAGGTTGTGTGTGGAATAGTAAACAGTTTCTGCAATTATCTACTTATATCTTAATTTATTTACATTTAAAGAAGGTAGTGTTTGTGTAACGACACAAAGTAAAACTTATTAGTAATAGTTTATTTTTAATAAAAAAAAAACAATTTATGTATTTAAAATGTATATTCAATTTTGCAGGTTATCGTGGTGTACCGGAACCGCTACGTGTATACCACGGGGGAGTTCTGGCAGCCACAGATGCTGCCGTCCCCGTGGCCACAGCAAGACAACATCAGCGGCCTCTTGAGCTTTCTACAGCAAGTCAAACGACACCCCGGCATGGGGTTCGTCCACCAGGCTGTGCTCACACCCACACCCACCTTTATACTGTTCAGGTCAGTTGGTAGTCAATTTATTATTGCTCTTCCATTGCAGCATCGAGCTCACGAATGTTTTTTTATTAATGCTATAAATTAATATCACGCTCACGAATGTTGGTGACCTCTCGTTTCTGTTACTATTATTTCTATTATTACTCTACTACTTCTATAAACTAAGTTTTAGTAGCATATTTCTTCCTAACTTCCTTTTGGTCCTGAAATATTGTCATATTTTTATAGTGCTTATGGTTGTCACCCGCACCTTTATTATAAAACATTGTATGTTATTCGGACCATACTTTATTTTGCATAATTTTATTTCTCTGAGATTAGACAAAGCTGAACCGTAAACACTTGAAAAAAATTCAAGGGGTCTCCATTAAGTTTCTTGTAATATTTACAGGCAGCCACTTTGAAATGCCAACATTGTCAATGTTGTAAAACTTGTTATTGATCTGTGCAACAAGAACACAGGTTATCATTTATATATATAGATATTGTTACTCCACGTACGCCTACATCACTTTAAAATATATATAGATTGGTTATTTTTAATAATAATAAAAAAATATTTAAAAACGGTACTAACGGTACGGAGGTACTATACTTTTATACAATTAATAACAAATATACTTTACATTAATTTCGATAACAAAGGTGACAACTAATAGAAATGCCGCCGGCCTGCTACTTCACCGTTTGTTATTCTGTTAATCCGACTATAACTTTAAGAGATGAAACAATTAATAAAACAATTTGAGGTTGTATGATAACGGTATGGTGATGGCGCGCTCTGATGGTACGTGCTCTTAAAAGCAGTACTCCCTTTTTTATGTAGGTAATGTAAGATAGACATTTATAAATAAATCTGATTGGATTCTTTTCATATACAAAGTATACTTAACATCTGTTATAATGACTATTTAAAAAAAAGTAATTTCTTTTAATATTTGCATGATATTTAATATTTTATTTATTGTGGTCCAATTTGACAGGTGGATCTCAAACCTACGTGAGAAATGTGCTAAGCCGGTCAAGAACGAAATATATCCCAAGCTGGCGGAATTTTCTCCGGGGAGACCCTTGGACCGGGAGGGCCGGGAGGGTCGGGCGCCCGTCAACGTTGTGATAGCGGACTTTGTAGAAATGGACGATGCAATATTCTCTAAAACTGTGATACAACTTAACTATAAGCTCACTCCACACACACCAGGCACATCATAGTTAAGACTAATGATAATTATTTTAAACTTGTAAGTAGTTTGTAAATTCCAAAAGAATTTGAATTGTACCTGCATTTTTACACCGCCGTTGATATTATTATATATTTAAGATATGCTTTAAGAGTTGTAATGGCGACGTGCCTTCAATAAAGCTTAACTTAATAATACAAAGCGTCAACTGTTACTTTTTATTTGCTCGTAGATTGACCAAATAATTTATTACAGAAATCGTCCAATTTAATATTCTCGCACAAATCCTTGAAGGACCACTTCTTTTTCTTGAAATCTTGGTTTTTATTATCGAGCGCCGAAAACAATTTATCGGAGAGTTCGTCCGAAATCTCAATGATCCTGCAGATCTTGTCCAGCCGCGCGAGGTCCTCCGCCGAGCTGGTCAAGTCGGTGATTTCAATTACTTCGGACTTTTTTTCATTTACTTGGAAGGAATTGTCGGAGTCTGTGGCGCTCGTGCTGTCCAATTTATCATAAATATCACTTACATGGCGTCCCCTCACGCTTATGGTGGTATTAGTGTCGACGGGGCTGGGGCTGGGACTGGGGCTGTGAGATGTTTCAACGGAGCTCTCGATAGACAGTTTTTTTATTAGTCCTTGTATAATTTTGTTTTTGATTTTAGTGGCTCTACTTGCCGTCTCTGTTGGAGAAATTTTATCTTTTATATTGTTACGTTCTGTGTCTTCAACTATACTCGTCTCTACATGGTCCCGTGGATAGATATTACGGATTACTGATTCGTTTTCGTTATTCGTTATTTCTTCATTTACTTTGGTAGATCTATCAATACTAGCAAGCTTCGGACCAATACTTAGGCTACAATTCCCTGTATACTCTGTATCTCTAGCAAATGCTTTATTATTTTCAACGTCTTCATATTTGAAATAGTTACTAGATACTTTGAAATTTAAATCGTCTTTATTTCTCTCCAAGATATCTTTGTTGTTTAATGTTTTCGCATATTTTTCTACAATATTATAACAATTATTTTCTTTCACTTCTAAAGATTTATTCTTATTTAGTTTTGCACGTTCGTTTAAGAGGTGTTTATCACTGACGGTCGAGGTCTTATCGTCAAATGCGTTATCAGTGCATTTGTAACCTTCAGTTTGATAATAATTATCAATCAAGCTGTTGCTGTTGCTGTATGTTTTGCTGCAGTCGTCAGTGCTCTCTTTGTCTCTCACGTTTCCATCTGTCGAGTTAGTAGATAATTGTGTACTCTCTTTTGATTTCTTTAATAGATTCTGCGTCATATCGATCATTCTAGAGAACTCTCTCTTAACTTCTTCCAAATGGACCTGGGTTTTGAGATAGTTAGTACGTTCTCTGTTCCATGGACCGAGCGCTATACAGCTCTGAAAATACGACGACCGCTGCTTTTGTGGGGAGTTAACAATTTTCTCGTCATCTTTCCATAATTTGAGGATATCACTGTTTTGTTTTTTTGTTTCACGAACTGACTGAATGGGACCAGAACTGGGTAAGGATAGAGGCTGTCTGGGACACGCGTGGCGTTGTGGTAGTTTAGCCTTAAATCCGTTGTTCTGAGACACACTTGACATTCTGGAATTATTCCGCGTCATAGCGTTACAGTAATTATAGTCTCTGTCGTAGAATGGAATCGGCACTCCATTGACGGTTCTCTCGGACGCTATCGGTTTGGTGTACGTCATCTTCGACACCAGCTCGAATTGGCTTATTTTGTTCAAAAATTTTATAGAATCAACAACTCTACATGCGTAGGAGTATTCGTTTTCGTACCAACAGATTAATTTAAAGAAATTCGGATTCAACTGCAAACTAGAGTTTACGTCGAGTATACAAGATTTCTCGTCGCCAAGAAAATCTGATGATACCGCTTCGTCGTAAGAACTTTTTATGATATTCTTTAAAGCAGATCCGCTCTCGTTATCAATACATTTGACTATGTCCGAGATAGATGTGTTTTGGCGTAACCTGTTCATATTAATATCTGTATTATTATTACCATAAAATCTCTAACTAAATAAATACTATTTTTGTTATTAACATATGCATATACAAATACTCACCGTATGGTGATATCGAGGACGGAAACATTAACAATGGGCACTCTAAAGGCCAGCCCTGTGAGTTTGTCTTTCACTGCAGGTATTATCTTACCCAAGGCCTTACAAGCTCCCGTGGCCGCTGGTATTATGTTCTGATGAATGCTTCTGTGATCTCTCCAGTGCTGTACATATTATATATAAAGACCGTGTCCTACCCTAAATGTATTTTCTAATGTGTGCGAAACGGGCCTTACAACCTTTCCCCTCAGACACAATCCATCCAAAGGTTTCAAAGATGGGGTCATGGCGTGGATGCTCGTGATGAAGCCCTCCATAACTTGATAGTTATCTTCCAATATCTTTATAATCGGCGCCAAACAATACAAGGTACTGGAGGCGCAGGACACCACTCTGTGATCTGTGTTATGTTTAATGTATTATTCTATCTACAATACTTAAATCACGATTATTAATTAATAACATTCAAGTATATGAAATTAAATTTGTTAATATCTATACAAGAGTTATAATTTTTATCTAAAATACATAGCATCGTAAGATCAAAGGTTTAATGGGTCATGGACATGATTGATTGTAAAGTAATGCAGACGTGTTATCCAATTTACTCAGCGCTAGGTCACCTAGCGTACTAACATCGGGTAGTGAAAAAGCTGTTAGTAAGCTGTTAGCGACCTTGATATTGATGGTCATTTAGCTAGCTATTTTTAAGCTTAAATCGAGCGCCCACAAATATACTAATGTAACGGCATAGCTACAAGAAAATATTTTGTTTTATTTGACCTAATTAACTTAAACTGCGTAACACTAAATAATTGTGTAATCTCTGTATTGGCACTGATAAAGGTGTTATCAAGTTTATTACCTATGATATCTCAAAGTCGAATAAGTTATTTTTAAGCTAAATATAATACCAGAGACTTTTATATATCAGAGAATATTCGAGTATTCTCGTTAATGAAATCTGGATTTGACCAAGTAATTTCTAACCAATTTAGGGTTATTTTAATTCTTTCTTGAGTACAGACGGGTACATATATTTATATACAACCTTTTTTTATCCTATCCTCATTGACGCCTATTATCAACATGGGAACATCGACGCTGGGAGCCGTTACCAAAACTCGTTTCACACTATGACTCGATAAATGCCCCTACAAATGTTTTAAAAGTTATTCTAAACACCTTTAATTATAATAAATAAACTAACTTATACAAAGTATATAAAATAAATAAATCACTATACTAATGACAAGCTAAAATAAATGTAATAAATATTACAAAAGGGGGTTCAGACAAAATACCGAAGCTTTTTCATAATTAGTGAACATTCCTGACGCTTCCACGACGTATTGAACAGATGCAGCCTGCCAAGGAATATTCGAAGGTAGCTTCTCACGAAACACTTTAATTTTATTACCTTTAACAAATTATGTCCATTAGACTTTATTAAAATGTGTGAAATAACATTGCAAAGTTGAAAATACCTTTAATAGTGATTTCATTCTTCAAAAACGTAATATCGCAATTCAATTTTCCATGAGTTGAATCAAACTTTAATAAGTAACAAATATACTCTATGTCAATAGCTGGATCGTTAATTGCTGCAACCTTAAGTGAATCATTTAATAACAATTATAGTTTTATAGCTGTTCATTCGTGAATACACCACCCACCTCTAAATCATTATCTTGTAGACATGTTCTAAAAATTACCCTACCAATACGACCGAAACCATTGATTCCAACCCTAAGAACCATCTCGAAGAGGAGTTGACACAAAATTGGAGCTACTATTTACATTAATATACAATTTTGTTAAATTATGGCTAACTAGGGCATCTTCATTTTGTATTACCCGCTCTACATCAAAGTTGACATTTGACAATGAAAAGGCATGTTGTTAACTATTTATCATGCTATGTAGTAAATTATAACAATACATTATACATTATATGATTGTTATCAGAATCATATAAAAGCTGCTTAAAACGTGGCGTTTTTTCCTTTCCTTAAGTAAATTTATATTCATTCATTTTTAATTTTAAAATTAAAAGTCTCAAATAAATGTAATATTTTTTGTCTTATTCTAGTATGTTACTCAATTTAGTGCTATAAATATATTTTTTTTATGACGATTTACTTTTGACACATGCCAAGCTATACAATTTTAATTAAAAGAGATTAAGCTTATATGCTGAAGAATCGATTCAAAATCATATTAGATTTTATAATTTTCATTAAATGATTGTAAAGCTTTTAAAAAAACACAGTTACACATTGAATGTTATAAATAAAAAAAAATTGCTATAATCTTTTCTAGATTACTTCTATGCAAAATTATATACAAATTCTACAAATACTTTAGCATTATTGAAAGATATACATCCAACTTCTATCCATTCAAATTTAAAACATAACATTTAAAAAATATGAAAGTTGGTATGTTGCTATGGTTAAGATAATAATTAATTATTTTTAACAGAAATTTGTTTTAAGTCTCTAACCAAATACAAGCTTAAGGAATATAATACAAATAATATTCATAATATTAATAAAAGTCCGATAAATATTTCATCGAAATAATGCTCAAAAACGTGTCATATGTTATAACTTTTGTAATGTGTATTATGCTTTTTAAATATTAAACCGTGTAAACCCACCCTTAATATATCGTAGCCTTTTCTATTTGTCCTTCACTTGACATTTCAATTCTCCATCTTGTGGAGGAAAGACGTGTAGTGTTATAATCATATTATACTTCTAAAGTTATATCGGTATGTATAATATAGTTTATAATTTTAATTAACATTTTATTAATTGTACACGGAAGATATATATTAATATGTTTCAGATACATTTAAACATGTATTACATCATTTTATTGTATACGTGTGCTCACTCTTATTTTTTATGTTCATATTGTAAATTTATTACAATATTATTTTATTAATTGTTCTTATAAGTATTTTCAATAGATCCCTGTGGTTTTGTTAATATCACTTCTATTTGTTACCCTTTTCAATAGCAATAGGCGTGACCTTTATTTGACCTCTCATTCGCCGGTATACATGTCATACCGGTATTGATTTGAATTTAGAATTAATCTATTTTAATATAATAAAAATTACATATTTTATTTAAATATTCTCTATCAAGAAACTCTTTATAAAATAAAATTATATTTTTTTATAATAATCATAAGATTTGTAGTTGCTCTTATATTATAAATAAATACCATCCCTGAATATACGAGGTGTCTTATAAGAAACGAAAATCTATAGCAACTAGTTGATAATGTTCCTTAGATTGAAAGTTATTTCAAATAATAGACATTTAGTAATACTTAAACTAGTATCACTCAATCCAGTTACTGTTCCTCCTAAATTAGGTGTCAGATGAACTTAATTATTTATGGGATTATTATTAACTTAAAATATCTAAACATATCGCTCCTTAAAAACAAAAGGGCCACAAATAAAAACAAACATATTTTATACGACGACCAAAACAAAATTTGGATTATGTTTTTATTCAATTTCATATTTTTTTACCTGTTAAAGTAACGTGGTAATTTTAATTATGTAAAAACTTACATGCTCTATCGATTAATAATAAGATCATTTATTAGCTTTTACTCATGAGGTTTAGCCTCATGAGTAAATGCACATAAGTCTTTTTTGTATTCAAAATTTTGATCAATATCGTAACAGTTATGTCAAAAATAAAACTATATTTTACAAAAATAAAATTTTTATTAAATCATCTTAATAAAAATCATTAAATAATTATGAATGTTTTAAAAGTAATAATAATAGTAGGACAAAATAATTGAGATCAAATTGGTACATGACTATTATTGTCAAAAAAAATTATTTTCTAAAATTAACAATGACATGTCGTTTCATTTGCTTAAGTCACAATAATTTAAAAAAATACTCTTATACTTAAATGAATATAAACTTCTATCATATACATCTTCTGTTAATTATTATTCAACTTCTTAAAGAAGATCAATTGTAATGGTTAAATAGAACTAAATATTTAGTAAATGACAAAATGGCGGTTATGCACTGAAGTTAACTAACAAAATGCTCCAATGCAAAACTGGCGTTCAGCCGGTTTGGTAAAAGTGACGCGAAAATGTTGTCTTTTTATTACTAAAAGATTTAATTGATATAGAAGTCATTTTTGGAATTAAATGATTTTTACTTAATTTTTATTTGTGGCCCTTTTGTATTCAAGGAGCGATGTGTCGTAAACTGCGCAACCTATTAACACAACACATATTAACAATTTATAATCTTATCAATCTTTAATTTTCCAGGTTAATCAACGGTCACATTAATGATTTTTTTGTAATTTATATAGTGTCTGTTTTTTCTCTTAGTATTACACAACAAATAACAAAAATGTGAAATCTGATCTAAATAACACCTTTTTTTTGAATAATAAAAGATACAATTTTTTTTTATAAACCTTAACCCACCACTTATCATCTACTATAAAACATTTCTTGTCTTTTTCCAGCCATGTCGAAAATCGGTATCAATGGTTTTGGCCGCATTGGTCGCTTGGTTCTCCGTGCTGCCATTGAAAAAGGAGCTCAAGTTGTAGCTGTCAATGATCCTTTTATTGGTTTAGACTACATGGTCTATATGTTCAAGTATGACTCTACTCATGGCCGTTTCAAGGGAACTGTGGAAGTTGCCGATGGCCAACTAGTAGTTAATGGAAACAAAATTGCAGTCTTTTCTGAGAGGGACCCCAAAGCCATCCCCTGGGGTAAGGCTGGAGCTGAGTATGTTGTAGAATCAACCGGTGTCTTCACTACCACTGATAAAGCATCTGCTCACTTGGAAGGTGGTGCCAAGAAAGTCATCATCTCTGCCCCCAGTGCTGATGCACCCATGTTTGTAGTTGGTGTTAACCTTGAAGCCTATGACCCCTCCTACAAAGTGATTTCCAATGCTTCTTGCACTACCAACTGCCTCGCTCCTCTCGCCAAAGTCATCCATGACAACTTTGAAATAGTTGAGGGTTTAATGACCACCGTTCACGCTACCACTGCTACCCAGAAGACAGTTGACGGTCCCTCTGGTAAGCTGTGGCGTGACGGCCGTGGTGCGCAACAAAACATAATTCCAGCTGCAACTGGTGCAGCAAAGGCTGTCGGCAAGGTTATTCCAGCTCTCAATGGTAAATTGACTGGTATGGCGTTCCGTGTCCCCGTGGCCAATGTATCCGTCGTCGACCTCACTGTCCGCCTTGCCAAGCCCGCCAGCTACGATGCCATCAAGCAGAAGGTTAAGGAAGCAGCCGAAGGACCTCTCAAGGGAATCCTTGGATACACAGAAGACCAAGTTGTATCGAGCGACTTCATCGGAGACTCTCATTCATCCATCTTCGACGCTGCCGCTGGTATTTCTCTAAATGACAACTTCGTCAAACTGATCAGCTGGTATGACAATGAATATGGCTACTCCAGCCGAGTCATTGATCTGATCAAGTACATCCAAACCAAGGATTAAATTCTAAAACCATATTGAGATACAATTGCAATGTCGAGATTATGTTATTTTAAGTTTTAAGTGTAGCCGTGTATTATCTAAATTATTATTGTACTACTTTGAAAGTAGTGATATGTTTGTGCACCCCTGTGTTACAGATATTAAAAACTAATGAATAGTCACTTCATTGTTTGAAAAATATATCCAATATTTATGTAAGTTACATGTTACAATGAACAATTAAAATAATCCCACAAAAATAACAATTCTCTTATTTGATGAATTAAAATCTTTATTGCAATTCAATGTACAATAAAAAACAGTATAGCAATATTAGTTTTGGTTTTATCTAATGTACCAATACATGAAAAAATTAAGTTTTTAGCACATCTCAATCCCATCAGCGTTTTCTAAATATTAAAGATTTCCGATTTTTACAATCGCCGTTACTGCTAAATGGAAAATTAATATGATTCTTAAGATAAAGGTGTTTCGGCAATTACGTATGATGATGGAGTATTACACCATAATCAATTTCTGTAAGAAACAAAATTAGTTTATAAACAAAAAACAGAACATAACATAAAACATTACGTTAATATCAGCAGACGGATTTTGGTTCTAGTTATAACACAAGCAACCATTACTCTATTGCTACTAGAGAAAATCGTTTATGTTGAACAGATTTAATAAATAAAACAAAATCAAGAGGTTGTCTTTTGACTTAAATATAAGTATGTTTTTATCTAGAAACTGTTTTTTTTAAATAAACAAAAATAGTTTAATGTGAGTTAATTACAGTTTCTTGTCCTTATTTGTCTTTGGATACGCCCTTGCTGGTGAATCATTAACTTTAAAATTACCTTAAAGCTTAGTTTTTTAATTTATTTCGTGACTACGAGCATTTCAGTCAAAGAGTAAATTTATACAATTTATAAATACAATTATATAAAACAATTTATAAATATTCATTTTTACTTTTAAATTACAATGCCTTAAATATTAAATCCCTAAATTTGCTATAATATGTCTGTTTACAACGTATGTTTAAATATTTTCAACAATGTAAGAAATAAACTTAAAACAATAATTTTTATTCGAAAGTTATTCCTGAAAACGGTGGAATACTCTAAGTTTTCAACAACAACACAATGACAGATTTCTTTTGTGCAGAATCTTAACAGAATATTGCCATATCTTATATAAATTACAAAGTAGATAATTAATAGGTGAAAATTATATTCTGTATTTAGAAGAAATGGCTGCGGAATGTCGTGCAGCTGTCAATGACATATTCGTTTGCTTCGTGTAAATTTTGTAATGTTAATATTTCTAATCCGTCTGTGCAACAATGAATATGATTTACACTAACAGATAATGATTATTCGTGTTATTTGGCTATTTTATTACAAACTGTAATAGTGTTTATACGTAAATTATTGTGTATTATATTATAATGGAGGATCTCAATTTGACAGAGACCGAAATGAGATATTTCGGTGATTTGTTTTTATGTTGCGACGAGGAATCCAACGGGAAAATACCGATTCTAAAGGCGACTGAACTATTTAGATCTTCTAATGTATCTAATGATGTATTACGACAGGTAAATCCTTTTTTAAATCATTATAAAAATCATTTTGTCCATCAATACTTAATGTTAATGCTTTTTGCGCTTTACAGATCATGGATATTAGTGTAGCGCCTAACACTTGCACGTCATTAAGTCATATGAATAGAAAACAATTTTATTCTGCCCTCAAATTAATAGCAGCCCATCAATCAAATATGTCGTTAAGGCCAGACTTACTATCAACACCCTTAGATTTACCATTACCAAGATTTACTTGGGCACTTAACTCTGATGCCAACGCTGATCTCATACAGTTATCGAATTCTCCTAAGGAGCAGCATATTTCAAAACGAGATAGAAATTTTGGCAGCATTGCTGCATATGAGCCTATAAGAGTGCCATCAAACCTTTCCGACAGTGATGCCCCACCAACATTGTCTCACGATAACACTGAAGCACTAAGCACAGATTCAGAAATGGAATCTGAGACACTATCACAAAGATCTGGTTCTCGGGGGGTGAGTTTGTATTATTTTATATTTATATATGGAAAATTAATAATGTGCATCCATTCAAAAAAAAATATTTCACTTTTGAAGATAGTTTTATTATAAACTATATAAAAATTTAGTTTTTGTATGTCCTTGAATACTGACATATTAATCTTACATTACAAGTTTGAAGGTTCATATCACTGATAACATTAGAAATTACGATAATTTAACAAATAAAAAGCTATCATTTTTTTTCAACAGACAATTAGATATGGGATGAAAAAATGTTATCAGATATTTCTGTTTACTTTACTATATATTGTTTACTTCCGAGTCTTGTACATGTTCAATGTAGATAATTTAGACATTTAATGTATCTATGAATATAGGATTTATATTCTAGGTTGCTTGAAAGAGGTTCCTCTTTAGTGATAGTGCCATCAATCTCTCATGTTAAAATGTAAACTGTTCTAATTTTTTTTTTCTATTTGATGTCTAATGAACTACAATTTCTGAAATTACATTTTAATTAATTTTTATCACACATTACGAACTGGCCCACCTAATTGGGTTATGATAAGAATAATAAATGTAAGTAACCTAACCAAATTTAGGTTTTTATTGCTTATATTTTGTAACCGTTCTGATGAGTGACGTTGAAGATAACATGTCTTTTATATCTTTATGAATATTGTGACTGTTTATGTCATATAGATACATGATATTATTATTATTTAGTATTAGTTTATGTTTCATTTCATAAATATTTAAGTATGATTTTAATTATATGTTGGTCAAATTCAACAGAGGCGAGCCAAGGCGGGTTCTCCTTGGAGTACAGCCAGTGAAAGTCCAACTCCAACCAACAGTGTGGCCGAGAAAGTGCACCCGGTGTGGGAACACAGTGCCACCGGCCGCGGTGTGTGGCCCGCTAACACTGCCGAGGAACATACACGGTTATTAGGTAATTAGAAACTTCTCAAAAGTGCCAAGTTGACTTATTCATTGTGGATTTTATATAGTTGTATTGCTTTTAGCTTGTTTTATTTATATATATAAACACAAAATAAATACAAGAGTGTTATAAACAGTAACCGTGCTTAAAATATTTTAAGGAAGTAGCTTTGTTGGACTAATTAGAGTCTATTGGAGCAGGTCTTGTTAATTTGGCTTTTAATTGAATTAGTTAAGGAATCTAATTTTAAGCTGGACTATGAATGAAACGTATTTTTTTTTATTTGAGGCAACTTAAATGTACATTTATATTTATCTTATATATTAAAGAATTAAGTTCTTAGACAATAGTAAAGTAATACGTATTTAACTTATATTCTGACATGACAATACTAATAAAAATAATTTTATTAATATCAAATAATATTTGAAGAAGAATCTTCATATCAGTCAGTATATTGTGTTGGATAGGTTTTATTTGATTTTCAAATTTAAAGTCAATTGTTTTATTGATGTAGCACGCACATGGAGGTTTAGGAATTGTGTATAAATGTTATAACCATGACTAACACGATAACGTAAGAAAACAAAAAAAGAATTGTTATTTATAATATGTTATATGTTATAAAATATGAGAATAACTGTGCGTAAAAGTGTGGCTCTGCTTTTAGTGGCAATAATAATTCTCTCTTCTCTCTCTCTCTCGTTTGGCTGAATTGTTTATGTCACCATACACAGGTACGGAGGAGGAGTCGTCGGATCGTCACTCCTCGGAGGAGGAGGGTGAGGGTGAGGGGGCGGAGGACGTGTGCGCGATGAGCGCGGCGCAGGCGCGGCACTACGCGGCGCAGTTCGCGCAGCTCCGCCCCGAGAGGGGGATGCTGTCAGGACAGACCGCTAGGTCAGTGTATAATATTTTTTGTTCTATTTTTCAGAAAGTGTCACTACTACTATTAGTATGGTAATGATGTTAGAGGTGGAGGCCCTGAGCTGGTGTTAGAGGTAAAAACTCCATTTCAGTAAATTTGAATTGATATGTAAAGAGGAAAATAAAAAAGGGTATCTATAATAATCAAAAATAAGAAAACAATATAATCAGAAGGGGTTGACCACGTTTGCAATTTTTCTTTTTTTAAGGTTTAGTTGGTCTTTAATTATATTCTTTAAAAATAAATAAAGGTATTACGTAAACGGTAGAATTAAAATTATTAAAAATTCCTTATAAAATTGACAATACATTAATACCTGAATGGTTTTCAAACTTTAATTAAATAAAAATAAGTATTTTGACCGATATATGAAATCCATAAACTGTTTTCACAGATTGTTCTTCGAAAAGTCTCGCTTATCCGTTTCCGACCTGCGAAAAATTTGGCTCCTATCGGACATAACTCAAGACGGAATGCTGAGTCTGGAGGAGTTCAGCATCGCCATGCACCTGATCGTCCTGCGGAGAAACAACGTCCCGGTCCCGGAGGCGCTGCCGGCCTGTCTCGTGCCCACCGTGGACTCGCACTTCTCCCAGCGAGCCGTCACCACCGACCTCGTGGACTTGGGCTCCGACATGTTCAACTCCGGCACCTCCGCAGACTTCAACTTCGCCCCCAAGGCCGAGGTCAACGACCCCTACGACGCCAAACCCGCGAGGAAGCCGGAGGACCTCCCGCCGTCCGCGACTCCGCCGAAACCCGAGCCCCAAATCAATAACAAGGAATGGACCAAGTTCGTTGACTCGCCGACCTCTAGCGTGTCCAGCCCGGGCCCTAAGCCCGTGAATTTTGACTTTCACAAATCTGCACTCGAGCGCGACCCCAAGATCTTCCACCCCGTGGCCCTGCGCGTAACCCCCGAGTCCACGGCGCTGCCCCACGAGGCCGACACGCGCGCCAGTACCTCGCCCCGCCGCGACGACTTCGCGCACGCCTTCGAACTCGCCAGCCCGAAACGCCTCAACTCGCAGCCGCCCGAGCCGCCACTCAACGGCAACCCCGAGATCAAGTCCATTCAGCGCCCGCAGCCAAGGAAGCCGCCGAAGAGCGCCGGTGCGCTACCCCCTCCTCCTGCGCGTGAGAGCGCTCCCCCCGCCGACGACCCCGCCGGCCCGCAGTCCCTCCAGTTCGCGCCGCGCAAGGAGCCGCCGCCACCGCCCCCGCCCCGCCCACTGCGCAACCACGCGCGTTCAAGCTCACTCGACCTCAACCGCCTGAAGGGCCAGTCGGCGGCTCCCCCTCCACAGCCGCCTCCGCGCATGTCCCCCTCGGCGGCGTCCCCCCCTAGGCCGCCCCCCGACGCGTTCGCGCCGCGCGAGTACGACGGCGAGGGCTTCGGCTATAACCGCGAGGACGCGCCCAAGATGCACGGCGCCTTCGAGGTGTACCGCAAGCCCTCCCGCGAGCCCTCCCGCGAGGGCGAAGACCCCGACGTGCGCGCGCTGCACGAGCAGAACGCCGTACTGCACCGCGTGTGCCGCGCGCTGCTGGCCGAGCTTGCGGACGCGCAGCGCGAGCGGGAGGCGCTGCGCGTCCGCCTGCAGCCGCAGCCGCAGCCCTAGTCGCGCAGTGCGTATTCCCCGTCACCGTCGTCGTGTCCCTTATTGTTTCTTCCTTAGTGTCGGCCGCCGCCGGTGTCCAGGAGTGTGAACGCTTGCAATAATCGTCTTCGACGTTCCTTCACGCGTTTTTGTGAACTAGGATAACAATTAGAATGTCTTGGTATGTGATTGCTCTTATTCCCAGAAACATATTTACGAATAACTAATCTGAAATATATTTTCCAAAATTACTTTTTAATAAGTATAGTATAATATTTATGTATATCACAAAAATGTAACTAATATTGACGTAATACTGAGAACACGGGCCCCGGTCACAGAACATTCTCTAAGAAACAAGTTACTGGTTCTAAAAGTTTTAAAACTTTTTCAATATTATTAAATGTCTAAATAAAAAAGAGAGTTTATATTATTGTCAAAAAAAGTGTTGTTATAGTAGTAGAGAAATTAAATGGGGTTGTTTTGGAGAAGTATAAAATATATCTAAAGTTTTGTGTTCAAAGAGGCTATACGGCTATATGGCTATATGTAAACTGTTCACTAACAAGTCCGTAGAATTCATTCGAGACGTGGTACTTTAAAAAGCAATAATGTTAGAGGTATAATACGATAACGACTATTGGTTCAGTGATCTACCTCAAACACTTTACATCACTACATTGAGTAATTGAGTGCGGTCGGGACGCTCCAGGTAACGTTATATGGGATTTGTCTTATCACAAGTTGTATTACCAGTCAATGAATATTATTGATCTATTTTGTTTCTTTTAATATTATATTATAATGTACTCAAAGCACATGAAAAATACAAATTTATAGCATTTATGTATTTTTGTACACCAATCTCCGCTTTGGCATATTTAATTGTAAGTAGTTATTTTTATATATTGAAAGATGGCGCTAGTTATGCTTGAATCGCATTCCTCGTTTATTTGTAAAATAAAAAAAAATAAAAAAAGAATACAATGAAATAAAAACTGTACCTAAAATATGTGAATGTTGTATATTATCTTAGAAATAGTTTCTGTAAATGTAAAAGATGGAGACGTGAAGATATCGAGGTGTGTTTAACGCGGGAGCTGTATGTAGATAGGTAATGTTGCCATCCTTGTCGTTACGAAATGTATAAAGAAAATAATTAATCTCCCTGGCAACACTGTCACGATGGAACGGAGCTAGCGGACGTTATTATTTAGTCAAAAAATGTGTGAAACAACTTGTATGATATAAGATTATTGTGAAAGTATTTATCTTTTATTTTAGTCGTATTTTATAAGAACATCATTGTTTATTTAATCCGTTGAAGCTATGTAAATATATTTTTCTCTATCACCTTCGGTCGCGTATTCTCCGGTATGTACTAAGCTTTATGACCTCACAAATCTATATTTCGGTCCAATTTTTGTAAAACTAATGAAGTTCACCATTATATTTACCTATTTATGTTAAAACTATACAGTAATGCATATTATTGTAGTAAATTATGTACAATAAATAATTTCAAAATAATTGATATTTAATTTTATAATAAAGTTCTAATTCCCAATACGCTTAACGGACGAGGTTCGTGTTCGTCTTTAAATAAAAAGTCGAATACGAACGTTATCTTTGAATACTATCAAAAAATCGATGTTACGATAAATGAAAGATAAATGTTGTCCATACAGATAAGGGAAATGCTCCAAAAACACAATATTGAAAAGGAAAGTTGAATTCAGAATTTTAAATTGTTTTGTTATTTATAATTTAATTAATTCTGCGTTAAGAACTATGCATGAGAAAAAATATGATTCAACAATTTAGGTAATAAAAATTAGTATACAAAGTTGTAAAAAACAAACCAATCACCGAAGTAGTGTGTGTGCTTCACGGCACGATAAGGACCGAGGACGGCTTAGATTAACGAGACTACATCGGGCCGCGCTCTGAACTGCGGACACCGTTCGTGCCGACTCCTCACAAATTCCCTTCGCTCTCCTCCCGATAGTATCGCGCATACCTGCCCGAGAGCGGGCCTTTTTTGTTTGTTGTGAGGAGGGAGCTCTCCCCGCGGCGGTCGGCCGCTGCACTTCCACAGTCCGTCCACACCGTCGTGAGACGCGCGCGGAGGAGAACGTTCGTCTTGTCGTGTTTAACGCGCGCGAAAACGTGATCGGTGCAAAACAATGAAATCATTATTTTGATTTTGTATCGCAATTCAAAATGAAGTGCATTGTTGTGGTATTTTTATCTGTGACCCTCGCTTTCGAAACCGCGGCGGAGGCGTATGTGAGGACATGTGAACCCATTAAAGTGGCTATGTGTAAGAACATTGGTTATAATCAGACCGGAATGCCAAACTTGGCCCGGCACACCCTCCAGGCTGATGCCGACGTGACTCTTCAGACTTTCAGTCCGTTAGTTCAGTACGGCTGCTCGTCTCAGCTGCATTTATTTTTATGTGCGGTCTATGTTCCTATGTGCACTGATAAGGTAGCTCTACCGATCGGGCCGTGCAGGGGCCTCTGTGAGAGTGTTTACACAAGATGTTATCCAGTATTACGAGGATTCGGCTTTCCCTGGCCTGCGGAACTAGACTGTTCACTGTTCCCGGCTGAAAATAACCACGAGCACATGTGTATGGAAGGGCCAGGGGAGCGAGCACCACCTATGGGGTCGATTCCTTTGGATGCAACTAATGCTGTTGGGAGAGGCGCTTGTCGGCGACTCTTAAAGCCAAACAGCTGGGTGTGGGTTCGTGGGTCTGGTCGGTGTGCGCAATTCTGTGACGCTGAAGTACTATGGGAGGCGGGAGAAAGAAAAGCAGCAGAAGTTTGGCTGGCGACATGGGCGGCGCTCAGCTTTGCTTGTACCCTAGCCGCTGTTGGGGCACAGTTGGCGTGTGGAGACCGCGGTGGAGCCGGGGAACGAGCTCTTGTCTTGGTAGCTTTATGCCGGTGTGCCGCCGCCGCGGGATGGGGTGTACGCGCTGCAGCCGGTCGGACTGCCGCGGGCTGTGCTAAGGACTCCACCTCTCCAACTCGAATGCTACTTGCCCATGACGGATTGGCTAATCCTAATTGCGCTGTGGTGTTCTTACTGCTCTATTACTTCGGCCTGGCAGCTTCTGTTTGGTGAGTCAAATGATTTATTTTGTAATTTACAAAGCAAAAAAAGAAGCATTATTGCTCAGCTCAATCCTACATCACTTAATTTTGTCAACGTACAAATATGCCTAAGTTGTAATAAAAATATATATACATATAAATTAGTACCTGAAAAGAAAATTATTTAAATTGTCCGGTTTTAAATAATGCAAGTCTGTAAAAAAATTGCGAACAAGAGAATTACTAAGGGACAGGTCTCACTGACTACAATAGTCTCTTCGCACAATCCGATACCTGCTCTATTGATATCCCAACTTAGTGTTAGCTTTTGTCGCCGAATGAATGTTGTTTTGTCACATTAAGCGTATTTAAATAACGTTCCTAAAAAATCTTTGACAATAAAGTATTATAAATCCTTTTCTTACATTTGCAGTTGCACATCTCGGAGACTAAAAAAATGTCGGTGTTATCCCTCGCACTTCCATCGTAATGCATCAAACTAACCGAATTATTATATACGTAGACTTTTTAAAGTGTTTGATAATCACCCGTCTTTTCTTTATAGTAAATAATTGCTACTCTGTTACATATTTTGTCCCTAATGACATCATCAGTGGAACAGTCCTTACGACGGGCAATTGTTAGAATATCATCTTTTGTTGTCACCCGGGCCAGCGCCAGTGCCAGCGCCTCATCTAAATATCAATGGTGAAGCTTAGTTTCCATAAAACGCCACTGAAGCTTGCCTTTTGTTTTCTCAGTAATAAGTCACGGTCCGTAGAGATTAAAACTAAGCAATGAGCTAACGTGTACTTACATTATATCTTAAATTAACATTCAAGTCTGGTTTTTACTTTGATCTTTCTCTGTTTTATGTGAAATTACTATAACTGTCCGAGATGCATTATGAGGTATATAACCCTCGTTTCTGACAATTTGTATACGAAAATGGTGGGAAAAATGACAGTTCCGTTACTTCATGATTTGTCTAAAATGTAATAAGTACAATAAAAAACTTTTATTAAACATGCGAATAAAAGTATTTAAGAAGTTGTAATATAATGTAATTTTACAAAAGGCCATAAACAATATAATACAAAAGAGTGTGCCATAAATAAATAACATTGAAAATATTAAAAACAATTATCTGTGAAGTTACCCGAGGTAAGATATTTTATTTTAACAGCCTCTTATCTATTTTTCACTGACACGTGACACTCAAGCTCCAGGTATTCGGCACTAAAATACGTATTATACTACAGTTTCTAATTAATAACTAAAAATAAATTAAACATATTAGTAATAGTTAACTAAATAAATTTTACAAAATCCAATTTTCTATTTAAAATAGAAACTCGTTTACGTTTAAACGGGCTCGTTAATTTTAAAAAGCTTGACAGTTTTTACAACTCCGTAATAAATTATAGGCTATAAAAATTAGTTATTACTAAGTCATAACCTTTGTATATATATAGTATTACGTGTGTACGTTTATTTGTGGCTCAGAAAAACATGTATCCGTACAACTTCGTGACAACTTCTCAATTTTATTCCGGCGCGTCAGCAAAGACTTACGATTAAGAGACTTGGACCGCATTTGATATTGTAAAGACAATGCGGTGTTGAAGAAAAACTTGCCGTATAACATTTCTACATAAATATGTCTTCAATTGTAAGAAAACTATTGGGATTTTGTGCCTCAGTTCCACAGTTGGTCTTAAATTTTAATGTTTTCTAACCCCTTGAAGGAAATGAATACATATTGAAAAATCATGCTAATATTAAGATATAACTGAATCGAATATATATAAAATATTTATATTAATTCCTTAATAAATAAATAAATTTCATTATTTTATAGAAATGCTCACATTTAAGATTGTTTATTTGTACTTGAATACAAAGTGAAATAAGACATTCCGGAATCGCGACACCTCGGTCTAATTGAACTTGTTTTTTAATTCTCTCCGCTTAAGTATTTATAAAGTGCAATCGAGATAATTTACGCTTGCAGTTTCATTTGATATTTATAATTAACAATTAAAATGTTATCTCGTACTTTGTTAATTTGTGCCCGATATTACTTTTAGACAGTTTATTTACTTATTAAATGTATGATGTAAAATTTTTACTTTTTAATTACTTTTATTAATACATTTGATGATTTTAAAACTCTCTTATATATTTAGTGACTGATTATTTCGAGGAATACGTTAACATATTTTTTATTAATTTATAAAAAAAATAAAAATGCTAAATTAATGAGTGCTCTACTCGGTAATTGTCAGGTTACATATAAAATATTAGTGTGGACGAGTTATGATAATTTTAGGTAGATTTATCGTAAATCGGCGTTTCTTTGGGACACGTCTAATAAGCCGGCGGACTTCATAAACTAACGTGATAAATGACCCGGGCCCGGTCCTCTTTAATATACCTACCATACCATACCATCTTTGACTTTTATATTCATATTACATTTTATTTTAGACAAACAACTTAAATGCGTTACAGCTGGTAAAAAGGCAACTCTCTAAAAGTGCTAAGTGTGATCCTTAATTGTTATAATAAATAATAATTAATTGGTTAATTATAATTAAATATATTTATAGCGCTAAGTTTTAAATCCTTTAGATAAAATATGATTTTTTTTAAATTATACTTATTATGATGTTTTGAGATAAAATTTGATTTATATATACGGCGGGTGTATATTACAAGCGATTAGAAAACGATAATCTAACGACGGATCGTAACAAGCGAGTGTTGTGGTACGAGTAATGAGAAATATCAAATTGGTTTGGTGTCCATGCGCCCGCGCAGCGAGATGATATCTTAGGGCGCGGTCACGTTGAACTTTAATATATTAATTTATTACTTTCCTTATTATAGTTTAGTGAGAATGTGAGTTTTAAATACCCACCGAGAAAATATTAAGTCAATATATGAGTTAACATATCACCAGTGTGAACACACCCTAATAACACGGATCTAAGCTTAGATAATTTGAATCTCTCATCTCGTAATATTACGCTCCGTAAATAACTGTAATTCCGTTTTCATTTAGAGGAAACACCGTAGCAATGGTTCCGCAATAAAATGTCTACCAAACCATCTGTTTATGAATGTTGTGATGGAAATTATTTTATATTTACAAAAGATATTACCCTGATTCAAAAGTTTAAATGGATGGTGGGAGGCGAGGCCGATAAATTAACTTTAAATTCGACGTGAAGTGTTCTGAGAAACCATTTATATCAACAAATTATATAAAGGACTCACTTGTTAAAAATACGCCTTCAATACACTAAAAAACATTATTTTTGGCGGCAAAATATATTTTAATATCATTAAGTTATAAATTTGACAAATATAATTATTAAGTGTGTTAATAATAAAAACGTATTAAAATTATATACAATATCTTGTTTATTTTATATTTTCCTGCGGCTGCCGATGCGATCTTAACAGAACCGCCCCGCCTTGTAGGCTTGCTTGTTAGTGGGGCTGTACCTCGACGTAACGCAGTATCGATATCGATAAATATACATAGACAAGTGAGCGCCTTCATTTACTATGGTTCAGTAATCAATGTTTGTTTTAAATAATTTATAAATTATATATATGTTAATGTCAATAGTCCAAACATAGCTAATATTTTGTAAAGTTTGATTTTATGTTACCATCAACCATGTAGTATAATTAAATATCCTCCTCATTAAATTAATATTTTAATTCATCCCCGCTTAAACAGCACATAATCGATATACGAGTAATGTAACAACACTACAGAAGAGATTCGATCCAACTGCGCCCGCGCCGTAATTGGGATGCTAATCAGATGCTGAACTGTTGCCGTCCCTCTCCGTATCACAACATTACACGATGCCGTCCCTCTCGCGCGCCTGCATGGGCCCTCAATCATCTGCAATAAGCACCGACGCTGCTCCCCGAGGCTCGGTAATCACTATAGTTTGCACTGGCAGAATAATTTTACTTCATAACAACCAAGAAATACGAGGCCGCAAATTCATATTTTAACTTATAATTCGATGGAGGATCGCTTATTGTACGAAACAACGGAATTTACAATTACATTGTAGGCTTTCGCGACACGTAACAAATACATACCAGTTATAATCACTTTAGGTAGGTAGGTCTCCGAACCGAGACGTAATAAATTTAGCGTCTACGTTTTTTACCGCCGAGGTAATATATGAGACTACCCGTCGTGTCTAACAACAAAGGAGCCGAGAGAGCAGTCGCGTATCGCAAAGGAGATCGAAGCGGAGAGATGCTATCTAACTGTGCTCATTATTGGAACCCGCTTTGTTGTCTTGTACCGAGAATTTGGTTACAATTATTTCATTTACATTTAACATTGGTTGGGGTCATATTTTTCAGTACTTTTGCATATCGTATTTATATGAAATTTAGATCAAAATAAAAATAGTAAGTTTTGTCGTACAAGTTATGCTCTATAGCCATACTTTTTCCCATTGTTATAGGTGCTGTACCTGACTCTGAACTTGAGCTCTTATTTTTATCACTTTCTCTACACATGTATATAAAACTACTTATGTGTGTGTGAGAAGGCTTGTTAGAAAAGATTTATTATAAAATTTAGACAGAAGAGTTTGTATTGCCACTTTTTTACGGCAAAAATCGTCAAACATCTAAGGAATTCGTAAAATAACATCTTTGTAATTCCTTAGTTTCTTTTTTGTTGTTGGCAATAATTTTAACTATCTCATCGAAGTATTGTGACATTCGTCTGACATTATTTGAGATGAATTATTTGATTGATTTAAGATAAATGTATTTTATAACTGTATATTTTATTATAATTCCGTCGGTTTGAAGGTCGATCAAATTATTCACGTCAGTGGGTGGGCCATATTTTCGGAAAGCAGCTCGTTTGTTGGTTTTCGATGATGGATAACCGTATAATTAAGGACGGGTATACTCGGCTCGGATCTTGACAGGAATTTTAAAATTGATGTAATTTCTAGGTAGGCTTCGCAATCGGCTTCTTATTATCTCTAGTTAAAATAAGATCATGTCATGAATTACGCGTGAAATAGCTTCATGTAATTTCCAGTGAGCTCGATTATCGAAGTAATTTGTCGGTAGCGTGTTGTTTGTTGGCTTTTACATTATGCAATCTTAAGCGCACTGTTTGAAACAAATTAGCGTTCTCCAATCGCGAGTTCACTAACGGCTCACTAACAGCATTTTCACTGTACGATGTTAGCGTGCTAGCTGATCTAGCGCGCGGTAGATTGGATAACAAAATAACTACTAAAGTGCTATGTTTGTTGTCTCATGTTATTGTAATATAACTTAAGGGGTGTGGTTATAATTTAAAACTATGAACTAACAATGAAGTAGCTAATACGTACAGAGGTACTCTCAGAGGTCTTTGATCGCTGAGTCAAGTGAGGCTCTTATCGTGAACACAGATTGCTTGCACAGCGTAAACTTAACTAATACTGTGACCATATATAGTAAGAAAACAACAAATCTATTACTGATTTTTTTTTATTATTAGATTAGAGATTCGATTGACATTGACAATGAAATTAGCTTTTTATTAATATACATATTTTAACTTTTCTTTACATTTCTTGCTCATTACTAATAACATATTATTGATGATAACTTGTGCAATTGATCTTTTTATAACATTTATTTTATAACTTTTTTGTCCTGATATTTTTATTGAGATGGTCACGCGTCCGCCGCGTATGTAGTCATTTAGCGCCTACTCCCACAAACAAGACATTGGCGTCCGAATACATTATAAAAGCTTTCACAGTTTATTTTATCAAACAAATATTACATTTTATACCACCATATGATTATCCAATTTACCGAGCACTAGATTAACCAACACTAACATAACAGCGGCGAAGTTGTTAGCGCGCTTGGAGCTAATTGGCGGACACTTAACTCGCATTTTTGTTGCCAAAAAGTGCGCTTAAAATTGTATTACGTAATGCAAATCAAATATTAATTTAATATTGGTAGTTTGATAAGTTTGAAGGTATTTTTATTACATATCATTAATTATTTATAATATATCAAAGGACCGCGTATGGCATAATATTAAATGACTAATATGAGAGGTGTTAATCATTTGATCCGCGGTGCATTGAGCAGGGTGTGTCGTGAACCTAACATGTATCTTGTTACAGTATATTTACGATGTCTATAAACAAAAAAGATCTTAATTTATTATCAATTGAAACAAAGCTCCATTGTGAGCGGTGACTTTAAAATTTACATTATTCTCAGAAATTGGCGTCTCCTTTGTTAGTGAAATGGTTTTGGAGGAACATAAAGTGTATGGAGTCAAATAAATCTGGTGGTTCGCGGAGGGGGGCGGGAGCAGGTAACCTTTTTTGTTCCACTCAAGACGGGATGAGGAACTTTATTTATGAAGGCGGCTGGAACTTTAAGAACTTACACGGTACTATCGTAAGTTCTCAAAGTTCCAGCCTCTCTTACAGTACTTTTATAGAAATTTATTTAGAACTATATCATGATATCCAAAAACCCTCAACACGTGTCATGTAATGTGATATTAAAAGACTCCGAGATAAATCACGACCGACGCGACATACGGTCGGAATGTTTTTATTATAATATATATATGTGAGCTATACAAAAAAGCTTTTGTACCAAATATTATCATTCGTCTATTTCCAAAATGGCTTCCGTTAAATAAAATAAACGCAAGTCGGCGTCCTAAACAAACAATGATTTCCATTAATGTCGGACGGACGGACCGACGCAGCCGCATATATTTATTGATTTATTGATCCTAAGAAGAAATCCCGTCGGTCGTAATCTTAAGACAAAAGCGACCGAAATGTTTGGACGCGATCTGTTATATTTCGTTTGGACGTCATTTTATCATTATTATTAATATGTATCATTAGCTAAAAGTTATTTTTAAAGCAGCGTAAGTTTTTTATATAAATAAACTTTAGTTTTCATTTTTTTATACATGAATTCTTTTATTTATCGTCCAATAGATAATGTTTCCGGAACCAATTATAAATATACATTTTAAGTTTATTTTTGTTTAAAAAAATAGTTCAAAACTATTCCATGTCTTTTTTGTTCCATCTAAGCTCGCTTCCCGCTAAGCAGATGCACATGTTGCGCCGCGGGATCCCTCGTATACTTATCGTGCCGTCTCCCTCACACTTAACGAGATCTCGTTACACCGAGAAGAGACAACGAATATAACAAATTATTTTAGTGTCGAGATATTTTTACGAGCTACGATCACATAACGAAGGAGTTTTGATTTAAACGAATCGTTTGAAATTTTGACATTTAATATTAATGTATCCATGTTGTGGATACACCGCGTACTTTTGACTTATAATACTGACTGACCGGTGACCAGGAGGTGGTGGCTATCAGCGTCCATCTCCTCCCGCGGCATCACAAACCTGTTTATAATAACAGATATATATTGTATGTAAAACAAGGCATAAACATTGTATAACGAGCTAACATAGACTCCCCGCGCTGCGCTGCGCACTCAGCGCTTTCGGAGCTTTCTTGTTTTGCTGATTGTGTGTTGTTATCTTATTAATGAATAGTTTTGTTATACTATAATATATTAAAGATTGAAAAAAAAACTTGTATTAAATTAATTCAAAAATAGGTAAACACTTTTAACTACCTACTAACTTTTAACCACGGCCTCGCCTGCGCTAAGTTTGACATTAGTTGTTTTCACTCGTTTCATCGAGTCTTTTTTTCACCCACCTCTCCGACTGGGACTTGTTATTTATTGTTACATTGTTGGCAAATTAAACAAAATATGTATATCACATGTAGGTTATATGTAATTCTTATGAATAAACAATATTACTGTAAAGTTTCATCGAAATCTATTCAGTAGTTTTTTACTCACAAATGTTTAATTTATAGTATTAGCAGGATAATTTGAATTAATTATAAAGTTATTTAATTATATCCAGCGCGGGAAGGTGTTAGATCGCTCCGTAGCGAATTACGAGGTGCGAGCTATACCTACGAGTACCATCACTTAAGATTATTACCACAGTGTAGGTAACACAGTGGACTCATCATTTTACACCACTTTAATGAACTACTCTACGGTTATGTTAAGTTATAATAAAATTGATAATGATTTGTATTTGTTTGTTTATTCTATATATATTTATGTTTTTCGGGTTTCTTATATCTTTATCTTTATCTTTAGAATATTCAACCGAGAGCTGTTCCGCGCCGTGGTTTAAGTGTTTTATTGGATTTGAAAATGTTAGTTTAATAAACTTTATTAAGACGAGTGTATATCAATATGATCGTAATTATATATGTGTGTGTTTGAGTATGTAGCGTGTGTGTGTGTGTGTGTGTGATGATAAACGTAACCTAATTGATGAAAAAAACAATATAAATATATTATTGATATAAAATGTAAACAGAGAGAGTCGGGGACGTGGTGTAGTGAAGGCGGTCATCAGAGCTGTAATCACGGGCCGCCATTGATCTACTCGTGAGACACTTTGAGAACCTTTGACATAGCGCTTGTTAACATCACACACACACCGACACGCCCACTACTAACAATAATATTTATAGCTATAACTTATTTGTATATTATTTATAATTGTACCCAATTATACTAACACAAAAACATTAAAAAAATTAACATATATTTCGCTATTACTTGCAATGTTTAATAATATCATCATAATAAGAATATATACAATAATTGTTATTTTTGTGCGTCTGTTTGTTTCTATTTATATATGTAATATATTTTAATTGTTATGTAAATCCAGCCTGTTTGTAAGGCTCGATACTCTGAGGTGTCCGTCACCGTAACGAGGCGTGGTGAGGAGATAACGTGACCGGCGTGCTCGCGTCTCTGATTGATTGACTGGCGAGACGGTCACGTTATTGATTGATTGACTGGCGTGTTGGTATCATCTATCGGACTGACTTGTAAATAAATATATATATATATATATATATATTTATTTATTTATAATCTTTTTATTGGTAATTTTGGAGGTATATTTATTTGAATATAAAAATTGAATTAGCCGAACTCTGGTAATCGAAAAAAAGTAATTTAATATCTGTATTAAGGAAGCAAAGTAAAATTTATTATTATTCAACGATTTCTGGTAGCCGACAAAAAAGTTAATTAATAATTGTTCACATTACCATCGCTGTTACTTGCACTCATTAAAGTAAAGCCTTATCTACTAATTAAAAGTGACGCGAGTGTCAGAGGCAGTGTCGTAACACATCGGGCAGATAAGTTCTTCGGATAGACATCATTAAGAAAACAAACTCGGATATAGAGCAGGTGATGGTTTTTATGTAAAATAATAAATAATTCATCGAGCGTCCTCCGTTTATTTTATTTTTTTTTTGTGGTCAGCGCGTTGATGTCTTTCGCGTCAGGACGGCCGCCGTGGAATTGGATCAAAATCATAATTATTATTATTATTATACGAGTATTTAAAATAAAAATTTAATTAATTTCAATTTGAATTAATTACCTCTCACCAATTATTTTACACGAAATTCTGCGAAATTAATTTGATGATATCGAATTTCGAATTACCCTCGATTGAATTAAAATGTCTCCAGGTTTAGGTCGTTCATTGTAATCATTTTAAATTTGGAAACAATTTATTAAATTAAATTTAAATTTGGAACCTAATTTTCCGTTCCCGAATATGTTTTATAATTACACCATAAATCGAGATAAGAATACAATGAAAAAAATGTATTCCAAATTTGAATACATTTGAGAAACGTTCTCAAGGAGTCAATCAAAATGACACCTTACCACATGGAGTAACGGTTCATATTGCAATGACAGGGACGACCGCTCTCGTTAGTGATCTCCTACAAGTTGTGACATAACTGCCGATGTTTGTTTATTACAAATTAAACTTTACGTAAACATGATAGGATTTATAATTGACTGTATCATCGTGGCGGTTAAAATGTTTTAGCTCCGCTCGGCCCGTCTTGTTAGGTGTATTGTTGACCGCGTTGTGTTTTGTCCTTCTCTCTCTTTTGGTGTTTTATATTGGCATCTCTGTCCAATCGTTAAAGCAAGGTCGGCTCGTTAAAAGCTCTTTTAACGAGAGTGGAAGGAAAAGCACGCGCCTTACAGAGTTTCTCAAAGTATGTTATGGTATAACATACGCGAGCACTTTGGAAAAATAGTTCAGTATCGCTATTTCTTCATCTGTTTGTTTTAAGTATGGTTGATTTACTTTTTAAAAAAATATTTTTAAAATTTGATATTAACTCAAATTATATATTTATTTGTTATTATAAATTTCATTTCTTATAATAGTTAAATACTTGCTGGTTCACTGTCAAAAGAGTCGTCAATTATCAAATTATCTATGAATCAAACATAATTTGTTTGATGTCATTAACAATAACAATAAACTTTGGGAAGCGCGTAGTAGGCTGCTCAGGTATGTAGCACGTGTCTCTTTCACACCTACACCTTTCAAACATTGCCGTCTCTATCGCACCGTGCTTGTACAGACACCATTCCGTCACGGCACTCGGGATTATTTATATCTGAACCATTACTTAATAAACGTAACGATTATTCAAATTTAGCAAAAATATAATTTCTTACATTTATTTACCATTTATGGAATTATAGTAATAAGTTTTTCCCTAATGTCTCTAATAAACAAATGTATAGTTATTATAATTTATAGTTAAAAAAAATCTTAATTCGTAATAATAAACGTTGACATCAAAAGCCATGAGACATGGTGAATGTACTTGTTTATAATGGAGGCAATGCTCCCGAACAAAAATAAGAAACTAAATAAAAAAAGTATGGCATTTCAGTGGAAAACGACTCGCCATCGACTTTATCGATTCTGGACGCCATATTTGTATTGGTTTTGTGTTACACTTTAAGATAAAGCTTATACAATTTAACAGCCGACGTGACACTCACTGACTCACTATCACATTATATTAACAATTAATACACTTCACTCCTCTAAATGTTTTTTAATTATATATTATATTATAAACAACAAACAGTTTTTATACAAACCAAAACATTTAAAGACGCCGTCCATCCGTCAAGAGATAATCACCTATTATAAAACGGTGAAGATCCAAAATAACTAGTCAGTTAGCGCCGCACACTCACACAGCGGACTTCGATTGGAAATATTGTAAAGGAGCAGACAAACTATTACATATACGTGTTTATTATGATTTGGAACATTTCTACTATATTTTATGATCTGTGCCAATTTATAAAATTTATACTAAGGAGTATTGTTATTGAATAGTAGCAAACTTTCATTTTTGTAATTTTAGTTATATGCATAATATGTCTGCAATAAGAAAACAGTTTAATTTTTTTTATTTAAAAAAAATATTATTGTCTATGGTTAATTCTATGTAAAAACTCCTTAAGCGTATAATAGTTTTATTAAGTCTCCCAACTTTCGAAAAACCTTTTAAAGTACAGGTACCTACACTTGAGGCTATAAATAAGTCGAGTCATTCTAAGTTCTGTGGGACCGACAAAAAACTATCCTCGTTATGGTAATTGCTTACAAGTTTAAATAAAATGTTTGTTACGACAGTTTTTTTAATGCTGAATAAAATTGACATTGTCCGTTACGTTTATAATAAATAAAAAAAAGAGCAATATGAAACAGAAATATACATTTAAATTTTAAGCTTATTTATAAAATACTAATAGCTGATAAGAAAGAAACTACTCAAAATTCATAGCATGCGTTGTCGCCAATCAGCGGTAATGGTGAACATAAAAAGAAATGTTAATAACCCTGGTTTGTATGCAACTCACCTTTAGTCAGTGGAGCATTATGTAAATAAAAAAAAATAATGTCATTAATACGTCTGCTTTTGACAGTAGTAAATATAGGTTACATGTGTCTTATTGACATACGTCAAGAACGCTTTTGCCGCCAAAAAGAATTTATTCTGCTTAAAAATCAACAGCCAGAACAAAACGTAGGTTTTGGTTCGAGCGTTTTTAAAGTTTTTTTTTATGGTTAATAGTTATTTTCATTGAAAAATAATAACATTAAAAGTATAATGTATTAATTAGAGTAGATTATGAAACAAAGACTTTACTTAGTAATAATATCATGGCAATATTAAAAAAAGTGTACATCAGTTATCATAACAAGCATTCACAAGTTAATGGCGAGATCATTTCATAACAGGTATCACTTAACCGGTCCTAAAGTTTTACCGCATCCCAAAGTAACTTGATCAGATGTTATTAGAATATATATGATAATCAGGACAGTCAGTAGATAAATAATAAAAGCCACTTAGGTGATTGCATGAGGGCAAAGATAAATATATTTTGCAATAATAATTAATACTAGGAGCGCCAACAAACCCTCAATTCCGACTCGCTGCGCTTGCGAAATCTCGGGTGCCGTTTGCATATTGAGCGAAGCGAGCCTAGTGTATTCACTCATCGTTTCCCATTAACTTTAATGGGATATCAGTTTTTTGACAAGATATTAAAAATGTCCTCAAAAAAAAATTTTTTTTAGAGGACATTTTACAATTTTTTTTTATAAAAACCATCACCTAATATGTGTCTTCTTGATTGTAAAGTTTCATAATTTTCCGTCAAATAGTTTTCGAGGCAATTCGTGACAAAGAATGCAAAAAGCCTCCAGTAAAACGCTCCGCTCACTTCGTTCGCTTCGCTCAATTAATTAATCCTAGCTGTTTATAATTTTGAAAAATGCTTTTACCGCAAAATAAAAAAATGGTTGGTTATCTATTTATCCTAGAATTAAGTGTCTCGATTCTAAAACAAGCTTAATGAACCGAACGTAAGTCCATAAAACAACCTGAACCAGGTGTCTAACGAGGAGTTAGAACAGGTTCAGAGCTACGTATATAACAGTTCCCGGTACTGTAACCGATCAATATTTATCAGTTCAAAGGAAGATCGTAGGAAGTTAATTAAATATGGTTACAGAAACGCGTCTAAAAACAACTTGAATACTTTGTGTTCTGCCGCAAATTATTGTTCCAGTCCAACGAACCTTATCGTTTTCTGTATTTAGTAGTTTTTTTCAATTACAAATAGTTGTATTATAGTGTTCTTATAAAATGTAATTATAAGAATGAACTTGAATATTTTTATTTTATTGTTAATCGGTTATTCTCGGTTATGAAGTTTTCAGTCATAGGTACCTTTTAAAATATTTTTATATTACTCTTAACTTAACCTAAGGTACTTAATTAATTTCGTCTCTATGAGACAGTTCTTGGGCTAAAAAAAAGGAATGCCGTAAAGAAGATAAGCAAAAACCTTTTATATAAAGAGAATTTTAAGAGCAAAAACACTAATAAAATTTCCTCTTTGGTAAAATATTATCTCGATCAATTTATTCATTATTTTTTATCTTTACTCATATTGCATGTCAAACCATCAATCATCAAACATCAAAGATTCGATTATCGTATACACACATACACAAAGTTAATACATAAGGATACCTTTTATGGTATACAAAAACTCAAACTTAAAATGGAAGACAGCTCTAATATTATTGGTCAAGGCGAGGCAGGGTTATGTTAAAGTTAACTGAGTCCATATTTAGCCACCTGCTGCGAACTCGATCACCATTTCAGATGTTTTGAAGCTAAAGGACCCTCTTTAATGACTTTTGAGAATAATATTAATAAACATTTATATAAACTGGACATACTCTTCACTCATGAAAAATCTTTGACTTTGATTGACTGATTGATTGACTGATTGATTGATTGATTGATCCGCCAAATTAGGTTTAAAGAGTAATATTTATATATGAAATATGCGTTTTAATACTAGGTGTAAATGGAAAAAAATTATTGACATGTTTTCGCTGTCAAATTAATGTAATTTAAGTAACTTGTAAAATGGGTTATAAAGGATTTTCATATTTAAAATATGCGAATTATAAAGTAACATGTACATAATAAACAACATAGAAAAAAAGTTTGACATTCTTCAACTGTCAAATTAATATAATTCACGTGATCTGTCGCAGGAGTTATAAAATGCGATATTTATCATACATAAATGTAATGTGCGCGTTAATACAGTTCCCTTCCAAAGTGGCGTGTAACAGAAATAGTGCATCCTGTTAGGTCGCTCGGCCGCCGCGCCGGAGACGTTTACGAATTGAACGAATAATCGATTTTACGAGCTCCCGAAATAAACTGGTCCCTCGTACACCATACATCATCAGCGGACGTGCGCTTCGGATATATTACGTTTATTTCCAGCGTGTAATAAAATTTTAAAAGTCATAACAACGTCAGAAAACTAGGCGATGTGATAAACCATATTGCTTTATGTAACTGCTGGTCGTAACCAATATATATTTACACATGTATTCATAAGCACGGCGGTCGGTTCTATTATAATTTTAATGCATGGATATGTAATCAAGTTTTCCGCCTATTTTTTTATGCTTGTTTATTGTCACCATAAATAAGAAATGTATCAGGCTCAAGTTGATAAACAAAGTCTCTCTAACTGTGATACATCAAAGATACGATACGTATTATGCTTAAATGGTATCTGGTTCCAATACCAAGATATTTATAGCTGGACAGAATTGCACCGAAGGCAATAAAAAGGCCTGTTCACCTAAATACTGCAATGGGTGTATTTTATTGTTACGAGCGTCTGAACGATCCTTCTTTATACGCCTCTGCATCTACTTACACTATTGTATCACTGCAATTAGATTTGTGGTTGATCTGGAAAAAAAAATATCAAAAAAATATATATTTTTAATCTGTTGTTATTATTTATTTTAGCTACACAATTACTACTTATTTATTAATAGTCAAAGAGCATCTGATTCCGATGTAAACGAAGCCGGGCCGTCCAAAGCACCGCACGTCAAGTTGACGTTTACGAGCTCGACACTCGACAGATATCAAATAAGAGTATGACTGAACCGGCCTGTGTGGTCTCGTAAAGTTGCCAGTGTGAAATATCATAAAATGTGTTTTTAAAATCGTGTCAATTTCACAACTTATTTAATATATTTTTAAATTTTCAATACATTGATTATTATTATTTGTATAATTTAAAATTAGTTTACTAAAACAAAAATAACAGACAGCTGCTCTTAAAGGTACACATAAATTAAGATATAGATGGCTGAAATTCAATTATTCTAATAATCATACGTATATATCTTTGTATTAATAAAACTTATACGAACAGCTCAATGAACAAAAGCTATATTTCTGACTAAAGTAGTGAATGTCGCTTATTTTATGGATTTGTGGTTTTTTGAGATATGGTTAAAATGAGAGCTATTTTCTTGAAATGAATAGGGTCGTCAATTAAATTCTTCTTGCAAGACATACATGGGACAATATAATTCTATTTACTAAAATCGAAAATCCTAACTAAAATAACTGCACGATCATTGAGAAAAATGTTATATATTTTGTAATTGTGTATGTTCAATTAGACACCGTAGAGGATATTTTCTTGACGATAACATTATCAAGTAATGGCCACTCGAGGCGCGACGCGCCGTCACATAAAAAATATAAAAAAATCAATAAGAAACTAAAACTGTCAGATCCTTCACGCCCGGCCGCAATAACATTAGCATATCACTTACTGTATGCTTTTAAATAATTTCCGATATAAAATACCAGAATCTGAAGCAATGTTTGAGAGTACGCCGTTAATTACTTAGTAATGTTTTTTTCTCCTAGATTAACAACTTGAATTACATTCTTAACTTACCAATTCTAGTAACCACCATTTCATACCACGCTGTATCAAGGATGGTATGAATCCATCTTGAATTTAAATCATTGCATCACTAACAATAATGACCATTATTGTAATGTACATACATACGTACATAGACGTGTACCACTCACCAGTACCTAATTATCACAATACAAATAGTATCAGTAATAAGCCGGTAGACATGTGTTCGGATGCCGGATCAAACAAACGGACGAACAAATATATGTTTGGAGTACGAGTTCCACCACTTTGGATTTGTTCAAACAGGGGCCGTTGTTTATCCAAGTGCCGGAGACGCGCCACCCGAGACTCACTTAACAGTACCTTCGAGTACCTACGTGTACATTATGAATAATATGTAATGTGAAAATTTGTTACTACAAGAACTAATAAACAGTTTTGATTAAACTTCATAGTGATATAGCTTATATTAAAATTAAGCCAAATTTTTTAGATATACCAACAAATTTAAAATTTGGGGTAAGCAAAGCCGCGTGCATAAGCTAGTAGTGTAATACGAGAATTCCAAAGGTCATCTTATATTGGTTGAATTAAAAGGCGACACTTTTCCTGTTCTTTTTGGGAGGATTTACCTGTCACAGCTTTAACGAGCTTAGGTAAAGGTTCTCGGACACTAATACACATGAAACTAAATCCACCAAACCGGATCCTCCGCAGGATTAAACACAAAGTATCACTATTATATATATATTCATTTTATAATTCCACGTGGTCATAAAATTCCTTATTAAGGTGTATGTTTCATATTGAATATCTATTTTATGTAATCATTTCTAATATAATATTATAATATAATGAAATTATTAATTATTTTTTTTAATTTGTCTATATGTTTGGTCCGCCCAATGTCCGAAAAGGCTGAACCGTTTTTAACAGGAGTTCCACTGGCGGATAGCTGACATTATAAGGACTGACTTTAAAAAACACATTCCGCGTGAAAGAAGTTGTGTGCGCAGCTAGTATTAAAAATATTTTTTGTATTATTTTACTCACGAATGACAATATTCTTCTACTTTCCATGTTCACAGATTTTATTAATAATGCTCACCTACAACCCAATTTATATAAAATATATTAAATGTTCACTCGTTATTAAAAGTTAGCGCCGGCTGTGTGGCTGTGTTAAGGTCCTCTGTTTTGTTTTAAAGTGGCGGACGACGGGACCGTTTAATCAATTAAAATAATTAATTTAATTGTAGTAGTTATTTCAACCTATTTAAAGATTTATTATTTTAGTACATAACGATACATTTGTTTCAAAACAATGCAACGAAATGCCACGAGGACTGGTTCTAGGCATTCCTTATTTTATTAAAGGATGGAATCCAATAATTGAGTCTAAAATCCTTAAAAGGTATAATAATATCTTGAATTGCTAATTGATACACCTGCGTACTTCACTTGTAGGGTGTTGAACTTTGTATTGTCTCCAATGTCCGCGCAACATTGTTACGGCTCTGGAGGATGGGGTGTTCATTGTAAAAGTATTCTAGATACGCGAAGCCAAGTTCAAGTGACCCCGTGCACCGTGCTTACATAACTATTTCACATAAATATATTGAGACTTGCGATAAATGTGTTCCAAACTATATAAACTCACCTCCAACGGTTATAAATATTAACTCCAAAAATCTCTCTCTCTCTCTCATTTCACACTTATGTTATATTTGTATTAACCTTATACTGGATTATATTTATAAAGAGTCAATATACAAAATATTAAATTAATAATGAGCAATAGATTACACATAGAGAGAGCCTCTTCCCCACAGACCCGCCGTCTGAAACAATTCAACTGGAATGTGAAGTTTATAAAAGTCTTATTGAATAATGTATTATAGTTATTATTTTCTGTTTATTATACTCGTCTGATCTCCTATAGAGTGAATATTATTAAAAATATTAATTACTAATGAATTAATAGAGAGTACATGTTTTTTTGCCGGAAAATTTTAACGGAACAGTTTAACTAAGTGCAATGTATGCTAAATAAAATAACATCATCTATTTTTTGTTATAGCATAATATTAATTATCATCGTATTAATTCCAGGTGGGTGGTGGTGGCGGGTGCGTGGCGCGCCAGTGTACTGCGCCCTCCCACAACACCGGCTGCCAGGAGCGACAGACACTCCTCGCTGCTGCAGCTGGCAGCTTGGGGAGTACCCGCAGCACTGGCAGCAGCGGTGCTCGTCACTAGGGACGTGGACGCAGACGAACTTACAGGTAACGCTATAAGGCTTTAAACTCAACACCCCAATGTCACAGTCACTGTTCTTAAGTATACTTACGTACAAGTAATGTTTATAAATTTTAATGTCGGTTGTATGTTAAAAACGTTCAAAGATTTATTCAGGATGTATTATAGTCCAGAAAAATAAAAAGTTGCGGTTACCCATTTTGTAAGTCCACGTAACATGATCTTGCAACGCACGTCATATATTAGAACTATAGTTTTATCAGTAGACGCCAAAACTTATTTGACAATAAGGAACACACTCCTTATACCGGGTAAACAAAACGAATTAATTTATTCAATATATATGGAGGTTATCATATAAAAATATACCAGACTATTATAATTAAAGTTTTCAGCAAAATAAGGCATAAACAAAATAATTACAAACAATTTAAATAGAGAAACTCAGAGAAAATAGATTAAGAATGTGGGCAGAACGAGAAGCCATATATGGTGCTGAATGTTTCGTAAACAACGCTATTAACTGCCAGTCCTTTTATGAGTCTTGTCTATTGACCATTTCTTGTGTACCTTTAATTCTTTTGTAACCGTCTCTACACTGAAATAACGGAATAAATGTGTAGTTTTATTTGAAATATATAAAAAAAAAAATTTAGAACAAATCTTAAACTTACAAAACTTGGCATTGTTTTGAAGATTTAAATTAAATAACCATGAATCAACGTCACGATAAATAAAAAAAAAACAAAAAAGTATGAATGGCCGAATCAATACAATTCTAATGCATATCGGAATATCACAATCGTATGTTAGCGATTCTGGTTTAATGTTCCTTTGATAATGTCGGCGGTGTTTTCAAAGCGATTAAATCTCGTACGAGAGTACAGCAGCACGCATTCATGAGTTTAGCATTGAGTGTTTTGTGAAACTACCGTCTTATTGTGTGCGAGTAGAGTACATGTGTTCTCAATGAGACGCTGACTCGGGGAAGCGATTCATTACCTTAGAACAACTCTATTTATATACATTATTTAATCTGTTATGTATATTTGTTTAGACAATCAGATATAATTAACGCAAGAGTAATCTTATACACAATTTGAACAACTTTATCTTTAACGTCAACTTTATAAAAAAACAAGGCGGCTTTGTAGAAATATTATCAAATAAGAATTCTTATCACACGAGCTCAGAGCTCGGGTATTAACTTCTTAGTTTTAACGGACTTACATTCATTGTAAAACGCCGCTCTGATTATGTTCTAGAAAATTAAACTAATACCACGACACGCAAATAAAAGTAATTGTAAAATACCGACTTACAGATAACAGAAAACTGATGGTGGGTTTTTAAGACAAATTACATTTTTAAAGAGTTGAGATAATAATCGTGGAGCTTAAGGACTGAATAATATCTATAGAGATTCCATTCCAACATCAAAATAATATATTTCGTTATATTAAAGGAATATTAAAGGAATTTTAAAACTATGTCTTACTTTTTTACTTGATAACTTATTCCGATTTTTAAGTTGGAAAGTCTCTAAAAGGTTTTATTTCTAAAAGTTTGGTATCAAAATAGGCCCTCCAGACAATCCTATTTGATACACAAGTGATTACTGGTATTGATTAAAAGTGAAAATATAAAAATAAACAAATAAATAGTGATAAATTCATATTTTTTAAATATTTGCCGCGAGTGAAGTACCACATAATTCTCAGGCACATTGCAGTTTCAATAATACTCGAATGTATTGTGTTGTTTTATTTTCATTATTTCCACTTCCATTATAGCGACCGAAAGAAATGCTCGACCATTATTCGAGCCGTTAAATACGACACCTTTCCACCTCGCCCGCTCGTATTTCAATTTTAAATCAGCCCTTTTTAACCAACCACTGCCTTATTAATGCACGTCTTTTTTCTCGCCGTCTGTTTGTGTAGGTGTGCCTTTGTGCGGTGTTTAATGAAAATCGGAATGTTATTTATTCATCTGAAAGGAATCCGTATCCGCCAAACGGTCTTTATCATTTGGAGTTAATATTTTTTTGTTACAGGTACGTGTTTCGTCGGGAACCAGTCGACTAAATCCTTACTCGCCTTGGTGATCATACCGGAGGCGATCTGTCTGTTACTGGGCAGTGTCTTCCTTGCATCGGGAATGAAGTCGATACTCCGTCGTCCGGTTCCCATGCCCGCCCCCCCTTCACTTTTGAACTCCCCCCCACAAGTGCATCACGATCAGACTCTGTTAAGACTCGGCGCATTTGCAGCACTTTATGCCGTGCCTTCAGCGTGTATTCTGGCTACATGGATATACGAATACATACTCAGAGAAGACTGGCTCTCATCACCAGTTCCATCGAGTGAACCGTCAACGCAACCTCAACCAGCCTTTTGGGTGTTCCTGTTTCGTATATTTGCAACCCAAGTGTTGGGTGTCATGGTTGCCGTCTGGATAGCGACGCCGAGATTAAAAGCTCTATGGAGACGTATCACGGGACCGAGGAAGCCAGTTCTAGCAAAGTGTCCCTCCGGGCCTCCCCCCACTCCTCTAACACTACATTGTTATGCTTCACATCCACACACATTGACTCGACATCCCCAAAAGTATGCTACATACAGACCGCCACAGCAACAATCTTATAGAAAGCCTCGGCACTACCACTACTCCGCCGGAGAAACGATCCTCTGACGGATATATTTTCTCAGGAGTGCCTCTCGTGCATTTATTATGCTAGTGTGTAAAAGACGTGTTGTAATAAGACTAAAATATACGAGTGCCATTATTAAATATGTAAATTACAAATAGTATTTATAACCAGTTAATTCCTGAGTGAACACGAGGTTAACAATGGGTAAGTTGTCTATGGGTGAACTCGTCCCTAAGGGAATGCAACTATCGTACAAACAAACCATAATTTATATAACAATGTAGTAAGTAAGCCTTGGCAATTCCTTAATATGTAAGTAAATTCTAAAATATAATAATTATTTTATTATGACTTGTTGTATTTCTAATTTAACATTAAAATTACCAACATTTTCTTTGTCCCTGATCTGCTTTTGTAAAGATGATTACAATTAATTATCCTAATTTAACTTTTATAATTTTCTAAAAAAACACATTTATTATAATTCAATATTGTATTATACGAGCCGAAGAAGCTATCACAATCGAAATATAACAATTATGTAAAAAGTAATGTGTCTACACCTGCGAGCTTTCATATACGAGAGACGACATGAATACGAAACCAATAGCTATCACGTTTGTAACGTCACATTCAGGCCAAAAATAATAAAACTGAAAACGGAATTATTTATTTACCGAATTTGAATAGAATAAACATTTACCATGTTATGTAAAATGCATTTCGCTCTGTTTGCTTGAACTGTGACGTCATGTTCACGCACAACAATATCAATGTTGGTTTCAAAGTTGCACGCTCTACTGTCTCTAGTATGCGGATGATCGACGGTCTATACTCTATATTTCACTAGACTTTTTAGTTAAATGGATTTAGATTGTCAACTTCATCAAGATATAAACAATTACATTACGTAACAGAAATAAATAATTATTAATATGTATACTATATGTCATTACTGGCTTCAAAGTGTTAATAAATAAATGCTTAGATAATGTTAACAAGAACTGAATTGCAGCTGTCCTGTTATATATAAGTTGTACATAAGATAATTAGTTAAAAAAGTATACTATTGTAAATATTATTTAATAAGATTATAATAATAAGTAGACTAAAACGTTTTATGTAGAATGATGTGTAAATAAAATTAAATATATTTTTTTTGTAAAGTTTTTTTTCCCTACTTATAACTTTACTGAGATAGTATAAAGCTATTGAAATAAATGAAGAGTACTTTTTGACCATAACATCACGAATTAATTTGAGACTTGAAAGAATTCCCAGCATTCTGGGAGGCTTTTGTGATTTATTTGTGCATTAGCGAATAGCATTGATCAGTCATTCTACCATCTATGAGATAAAGGCAATACTGTTATACTATTGATTTTACTTCACTTGGTAAACGTGAATTTAAAAAAATAATCCGAAAATCCGAATCCTAATAAATATGAGAGTCCCTCAAGGCTCCATTTTAGGCCCATTTCTCTTCCATGTTCATCCATATGATCTGAGTGAGCATTCACTTTGAAAATAAATATGATAAAAACATAAAAATCTGACTTTTATCTTGAAATTTAAAACAAAATTTATATATTTTTAACTAAAGAAGTGACGAATACGGTTATCTACAGTTTTTCTTGGAATCACCAAAATAACAAAAATTTGAGTGAGAGTGAGTGCTTTAGTTAGTTTGATAATTGAGCTGTTCAGAAAGCATCTCAGTGACAAGACTTATGCATATCGTAGTGACATGATTCTAATTTCTGAGATTGTTTATTAGATAAATTGATGTAAATATTTAATTCAATATAATGCATGTTCATAAAAATACAAATAATGTATATTTAGTTGAGCGTCAAACTAATATATACTAAAAATATATTTTTTTTATATAGCTCTGCCATGCTCCAACTCCGTACAGTTCTAGTTTGAGTCCAGTTAATATTTTCGTTGCAAGTTGATAGACTAATAAGTAAAGTGATGTTCCATACATAGCGAACTTTTAAAGGTTTTATTTAAACTTGCCACCTAAATTGTAATAAGCTACAAAATAAGAACTCCCCTACACTCGAAAGTATTGTTTTAAATTTCAAAACTGACTTAATATGTTAATGAGTTATAATTTTTGGGGTAGTTGTTTATTCAAGTCGAGAGGAACTATAAAACCTTAGTTTTCTACTTATAACTAGAAAAACTGAAAAGTCAAATGATTGATTAGTAACTCTTTTATAATTTAATCTGTGCTTAATGTAGAAACTTCTGTCAACTAAGATCTATCCGCTTACCGCTATTATTTGTTAGTATTTGTGATCTGTTTTGCTACTATAATTGGCCGACTGGCCAAAATCTTTACATTAAGTCTATGAGCCAATTAAGATACCTCTAAAAATGTCGCGTTTTAGTAATATCTGCCGTTTAAGCAACTTTGTTACTGGGACCTATAAAAATGTTCTACTTGGAAAGTAAGTTTGAGGTTATGACGCTCGAATTGTTTATTTGTGGTTATCGTGGTTATAGTTAATCCTATATTTTAAATTCTTCTATTATAAACTTAACTTCTATATTTATTGCATTATTTTTGTTACGCTAATCATATCCTTACTAATAGAATTATTTAAAGTGTATACTACATTACAGGACAAATTGCAACACGTTACAAATTTGTTTTTACACAAAAAAGTCGGCTGAAGCGAGATTAGGTATCGAGAAACCAAAAAGGCCTTTGACGCCATTCTTTAAATTCATGGGGCAAATGCGGCCAGCTCTTCTGGCTAAGAATCCTGGTATTAGTTCTAAAGAGGCCATAGCATGGACTTCGAAGCATTGGCAGCAACTTGATAGTGAGGTAAGCTTTTAGATGTGTCAGTAATCCATTCCTATGATAGTGTTTATCCATAATTAAACAAAGCTATAGTTATGTAAAATGTATTGTCAATATTTTTTTCTATTAGACCAAGTCACAAATGCTTAAAGAGTATGAAAAAGATTTGGAAGACTATAAAAAAATTAAGGAACTTTATGAGTCTAGACTCACCGACCAACAAAAAGAAGATATTCAAAGAGTTAAAGAAGAAATGGCTGCTGCAAAAGAAAAAAGGAAGTTAAAAGCTGTGAGTTTATCATAAAAAAAAACCTCTAATCCTAATATTAGTCTCCCTATCTAACTATTATTTCATCCTAAATTTTACAATAAAGTGTCTTTTTAAGTAGTTAATAATTTAATATGTATTCCAGGAATATAAAGAATTAGGCCGACCAAAAAAACCTATGTCTTCCTATTTCCTATTTTCTCAAACCAAAAAAGAATTATTTAAAGGACAAAAATTAAAAGAATTTCAAGCTCAGATAAAGAATGAATGGTCGAAATTGCCTGAGACTGAAAGAGTCAAGTTAGAGAAACAAGCTCAAGAACTCATGAACAAATACAGGTATGATTTGTGATGAAAACTCTTTATTTGTACAAATTAGTATGATCTTACCTCTATTGGCCTTTACGTTGTGAACAACTAGTATAATTTAAACAATAAATTAAAAACAAAAAAGTAGTTTTGTCAAACCACTTTCTACTTTACTTTGGAATGATGGTAGCCTACATCTTTTCTTGCACCCTTGTCAATAGATGTACGAAATTTCATTGTAAATGGTTGAGTATTTAATGTGAAACAAAAAAAGAAAGTTACATTTCCAATTATAATATTAGAATCAAGTTATAATTAGCATGTAGTACATGATAACAATTTATTAATCATTGATTGTATGTTATAGAAAAGATTTGGAAGCATGGGAACTTAAAATGATATCAATAGGACGTTCAGATCTCGTGAGAGAAAAGCCAGTACGGCCACCAAAAACCAAAGCATCAAAGACTTCCCAATAGGAATTCGGGTGCTCTGACCAACCAGCTGACAATGCGGAACCTAGTATAAAAAGTAACACGGATATACATAGTCTGCGTGCCATGCATATAGATGAAACAATAAAGTTAGATAGTAACAACAAATTAGAAGTTACAATAAAACAAGAAGAAAAGGGTCAGAGTACGGGTGATATTAAAAAACTCGAAATAAGTCAAGACTTAACAAATAAGGTTATAGGTGCTGAAAAATCATTTGACAATCATAATGAATCTGAAAGTGAAGTGAAAGAAAGTAAGAATATTATGAGTAGTATTAAGAAGTTCTTTAAATTTTAGTTTTAGTTCTCATTGTAGATGACATTATAAATCACCCTTTACATTGTTGTAAGTGATCATAAAGTGTTGGTTTAATTATTGTTTTTTATTATTTACATCTCACCACTTATTATCATTTGAATGACTTGTTCATAGTATGAACAATTAAAGTGCATTTCATTTCATTACTCACCTTGAAGTTGATTAAATTGCAAATTAAATATTCTTTCATATATTAACTATTTCAATTTACATATAAAAATGTCACTGAATTCACATTTTTTTATGATACTATTGCAGGTTCTTCGGGACTTACGAAGTAAAACAACTAACAACATTATTAGAGCCATTTTTATTCCAAAAGTTTGTTACAAAATACAATTAAAATAAATCTTTTATTTATATTTCATTGACTATTTACAGCAACAGGAATTAAGCTGGCCATTTGAAATTGCTTTTAGAAATATATGTATCATTAAAATTAGGTAATTGAGGAAAAAAAGTGGATTGAACTATTTTAAAGAAAAGAAAACAATATTATATATCTATCTTTGGTTTGCTACCAGCTTAATATTCTGTTGTCGGATTATCTTAGTTACAAAACCCTTATAAACTCATTCCCTTTAAATTACATATTTGAAGTATTAACAAGTGCCAATGGTAATAAATATGAAGTAATGTTGAGCAAAAATAAGCTAAACAACTATATATAGCAGTACTCATATTAATTGAATCAGTATTGTTTTCAATTAACACGAGCACACATAAATGTATATAACAGTAATCATGAATTATGAAAGCTTAAATACAAAAACAGCTTAGATTTGATAATAGCAATATTGAAGTTCCTTTCAGTCACAGACTGCCGTGGTACGTTTTGTGCCTTATCAATTCAGTGTCAAAACATTATGACTATGGAGGACATTAAAAAGACAAGGCAAATTTAAAAATACTGAGTTATTTATAAACATGAAAGCATACAAGAAAAATTTATAAGATAATTATCCCAAATGAGACTACTTTATTTTAACATATTTGCACAATACTTTATAAGGTTTATAAAATTAACAATAGTAATGGTAGGGAGTAAAATATTGTAAGTTTAACGTGAGTCATTGATTTGAAGATGCTTTGGAAGTATTTAACAAGATACAAAAATCATTTATTTCACTATATACAGACTTACAAATTTACAACTAAAATGGCAATATGTGACTAAAACACACTGTCACTGTCACAACATATCGTCTCACTTATGTTTAAAGGCACAAGCAATCAAAACTATTATACATTTCCCGATACCCTAGCTTGCTAATTATAGAAAATGGTCAGTCATCAAAATGCCCAATTTGTATATTTATAAAAAAGAAACTAGAGAACATAGTGACTTATAGTCTGCCTTAGTGACTGAATACAAATAACTGTAAATAGAAAAATGCATACATCCTGTGAAAATGTACTCATCAACTGAGCTACTGACATTATTTTCTGTGCTCTGTTAGGTGACATGCCATTTAACATTAAGATAATATTAGCAAAATTTGAATTTTGTTGTTTTGGAGTCATCGTTAGTTTTGTTGTGACATACAGAGCTAGGGGAAGAAAGAAGTACACCCCCTCAAATGTAACAAATGACAAATTATGTAGCAATTGTATAAATAAAGATAATACCACTATGTCATATTTATAACTGACCAGTTTTTCAAATGTTGATGGTGCAACCTGAGCTGGTTCAGACGATGGAGATGACATAGCTGCCAACTCATGGTTTTGAGTCGACACATCTCCATCACCTATTGCAAAATTCTCCTGATTTGTTGATAGAAAACTAAAAGGTTCTGATCCTGTGTTTGCTGGCACACCATTGTTAACTAAACATTTATTGACATGGCTTGTTTCTTTAGGAGCATAATCTTTAATTTCCTCGTAAATAGGGGTTTTACTAAGAGATTCTGTAAAAATAGGATTGGTTTGGAATTACGATTATGTTTTTTATAAATAATCAAACATAATAAAGACACGAAACATCAACATACCTTTACAGGATTCGTTGCCGTTTTTTCCAGATATTAGTTGTAATCTGTTATGAGAATTTTCTAATATTTTCTTTCTACGTGCTTCACGACGTGCTAATGCTGCATCAGCCATATTGGCAATTTTGTTTTTACATTTTATCACTTTTGACAAGAAACATTTGACAAATCGTAAACGACAATAAAATAGTCTGTATAAAGGTATCATATACATTGGTTTAATCTATATAACAGGTGAGATTGTATATATTTACCGGTGGATAAAGAAAATTATTCTCTTTTTCCTTATTTACCAACTAAAATATATTTTTACATTCAAATGCAACCTATAATGAATTTACTTCAGTTATTAACCTCAACTCCACTTTAAAAATGTATGATATACAGTGCAACTGAAATTTATATCTATTATGATAACAATAACGTCTTAGTGTAGCTCATTATTATTTTTTTTGTAATCTCTAATTAATTATTGCATTAAAATGATTGAGTTATACCTACTAAATCAAACATTAAATTAAATGAATTAGGTTTTTACAAAATAATTACATAACAGTAAAATAAAAAAATTAAAGATATTGGAGTTATTATTTTTTAAAATATAAAAAATAAAAATAAGACACTTAAAATCTTGTTTTAATCAAATCTCATATTAGAAGCCATTCGAAATTTCAATCAACATCAAAGAATTTTGGCAACTTCCGTTACTGATTCAATTAATTGATTTATTTAATTTAATCGATTTACGTGTTTTCGTACATAAGAAAAAAAATAAAACATAATAAATGTAATAATACATAGATATCTAAAAATGTCTTAAAACAAAAAAAACATAAATAGGAAGTTCGTTACACCGGAAGTTTGCATGTAGCTACAACGCTAGCCGCTCAGACAAGATTGTTGTTTGGCGCCTTTACGGGGCCGGTTGGTTATTGTCATAATTTTACTCAAAAAATTGCGAACTATAGTTCGCATATTACACTAATATGGGCGATAAAGATGGAGGTAAATTTACAGCCAAAAGTGAAAGAATTGTGTTGCTTGTGCCTAATTTAAATTTGCTCTAATACTTGACAGGAGTTTTGTAAATTTTTTTTTGGTTATTAGAAGAGATTTTCATTATAGCTATTATTGTAGAAACCTTTGACGATGCTGTGGAAGAGAGGGTTATCAATGAGGAGTACAAAATATGGAAGAAGAATACACCTTTCTTATATGACCTAGTCATGACACACGCTCTAGAGTGGCCCTCGCTGACCGCGCAGTGGCTTCCAGATGTAACAAGACCTGAAGGCAAAGATTACTCTGTGCATAGGTACTATTTCACCTTTTTATGAATTCACAAATACAGCAAGCAGCCTATTTCAAAATTGTCTCGTGTCAAGTCTAAAGACAAAAGAACTTCCATATAGTTTCGATTGTTTATTTCGTACAATAATATGTGATTTTGTATGTCATTAATTATAGATTGATTCTGGGTACACACACGTCTGATGAGCAGAATCATCTTCTCATCGCAAGTGTTCAGCTTCCAAATGAAGATGCCCAGTTTGATGCCAGCCACTATGACAATGATAAGGGTGGTATGTACTTAAAATATATTTTTCATGATTTTTAGCGTTTGCAACTATCACCTCTAATTCCCTTTGTAACAAACTAAAAACCTGATCACTTAAGAATTGGACAAATAAATGTAAATTTTAGTTTTAATGTTTTTGTATTTCCTAATTGATGTAATTTTTAAAGTTTAAATTATTATATGTTTAAATAGATAATAAGCCAATATAGTATCAGATATCAAATCTATCCACTAGTAGAAGTAGTAGTAGTATTTTTTACATAAAAAAAATAAGTTGTTGATGTTGTTGTTGATGCACAAACAAACAGACTGACAATACTTAACTATTGTTTTAGTTTCTTTGAAAAATATGATTTCATGTACAAAGTTTATCTTTATATTTTATTGTAATTACACAATTATTGAATTAGTATATATATTTTTTATTATGAATTATTTATACATGAGAATTAAATTTAAACAAAATTAGAATATTTCAGTTAACCAATAATTTTACTCGTATTTGTACAAATTTCTTAGTATTTTATATATTAGCAAATATAATATTGTTATGTCAAAAAAAATTTCAGAATTTGGTGGATTTGGATCAGTGTCGGGTAAAATAGACATAGAAATAAAAATAAACCACGAAGGAGAGGTCAACAGAGCACGTTACATGCCACAGAACCCTTGCGTTATAGCCACTAAGACGCCATCATCGGATGTACTCGTGTTTGACTACACTAAGCACCCTTCAAAGCCCGAACCTTCCGGAGAATGTCACCCCGATCTTAGGTAATAATTAAAATATATACCACTTTAATTTTTTAAACTCTAAATGAGATTGAAAATTGAAAATTACATTGTCAAAGAAAAACAATTGTTTTATGGATATTTGTCATTTACATGTAATTGTAAGCTGTAACACTTTTATTCAAGTTAAAAATATATTTGTTTGCTACTTATCTCTTCCTTGTGATGCTTTCCGACAGTGTATTCACATTTGTATTCCGCTTTGCTCAGTTTTAAATAGATGTATAATAATAATCATTGCAGTGTTGGTCTGTGTGCTGCACCCTGTAGAGAAATATACCAAAATAGAAAATTCTTAATAATTTTATAAATACTATTCTTTTAATAGTATAAATGAATATTTTTACTGATTAAAATGTTTTTTTCTGAAATTGGGTTTAATATTAAAATATTCATCTATGTTCTGCAGCATTGATTAATCCAAAATTGCTATTTAAATTTTGATTAATTCTGTATTATTGTAATTTTTTTGCAAAGACAGTTATTAATGGATATTAAAGAGTTAATAACCATCTGTGTATATTGTTAAATAACAAAATAATTTTTAAATATTTCTCTATACAGATTACGTGGACACCAAAAAGAAGGTTACGGCTTATCATGGAACCCTAACCTTAATGGATATCTTCTATCAGCCAGGTAAAATATAATTTTTATGAAATTCTTTTTTCTTTACCACAGAATAATAAAATATATATTTTTTATTAAATATTCAAACTCATAAATGTTATACATAATAAGCATAAATATCCAAATTATAGTAAAAGTTATTCAATTATAACAAACTTTAAATAATAATTATTTATACTTATTGGTTTAAGCTGTACTATCTACGAAGTACTATTAATATTTATGCATTATTTTTATCTTCCCAAGGAAAAAAAATACTTTTATCAAGAGGATTTTTACTATAAATCCATTTTCAATTTTAATTTTTTAAACATTACTTTATTAATATTTTTGTAATTATTGTTTTCTCAATTCTCCGTGATAATTTGAATTTACTTCCAATTGTTATTGTATCTTTATATTTCATATTTCATATAGTGTTTCTGACTATTATGTTTAATCATGTAATATTTCCAGTGACGATCACACAATCTGTCTGTGGGACATCAACGCAACCCCCAAGGAGGGTCGCGTGATAGAAGCCAAGTCGGTGTTCACGGGACACACCGCGGTGGTGGAGGACGTGGCGTGGCATCTCCTACACGAATCCCTGTTCGGATCGGTGGCCGACGACCAGAAGCTGATGATATGGGATACCAGGTCAGTGTTAGTATTTTTTTTATTATTCCTTTGGTTTGTTGGTGGTATGTGTACACGTGTGGGTGTTGGTGTAGTGGACATGTGTCGAGTTTCTTATAAATGATCATGGTCAAGTTGACCATGATAATTATTATTGAGGTGAGTACGTGCCATTGATAACAATGTACTCTAATGGATGCATAGTTTGTGATAAATAGAAAATAATGTACCAAATATATCTCATCTTAAACAATAATTTTGTTTTTTTCTTTTACTCCAATCAGTAATGTATTGTTAGCTACAAATACAGAATGTGTTTCTTTAAGTTGTTGTGTATTTTTTTATTTCATTTATTATTTTGATTAATTCAATATATAAAATACGTTGCAGCGGCGGCCTCGTGTTACCGACGACGTGACAGAGGTACAGACGGTACAGACCCACTGACTCACTCACAGACGTCTAACACAGAGCTTCCAGATGTCGTATTCAAATTATTTTATTTAAATATTGCTCCAACTATTCCTGTTACTTATATAGATATCCTGTTGTAAAGCTAATAAATCATGTGAGTAGTGCGGTGGTCGTCGCGGGTGGTACATGTGCGGTCATTGCAGGTGCAACAACACGTCCAAGCCGTCCCACACCGTGGACGCGCACACGGCGGAGGTCAACTGCCTCAGCTTCAACCCGTACTCCGAGTTCATACTGGCCACCGGCAGCGCCGACAAGACTGTGAGCATACTATACGTCATTCTGCCGCCGAAAGGAGGTTTTACTCTCGAAGGGATGTTTAATATTTTGTTCCTTGTAGGTGGCGTTGTGGGATCTGCGTAATCTTAAGCTGAAGCTGCACTCGTTCGAGTCCCACAAGGATGAGATCTTCCAGGTGCAGTGGTCCCCCCACAACGAGACCATCCTCGCCAGCAGCGGCACCGACAGGAGGTATGGGGCAATACGTTTTTAGTTTATATATTAATAAAAGTTCCGAAAACAATTATCAAACAATAACAAACAAACTTTATAGTACTTTTGATACAAAATAAATCTAATCTAATTACCTAATCTTAACAATATCCGTAGGAGCAAATTTACAAACAAAATTACTTTAGCTTACCCACAACTTACATAACGTTATCTATCGAGTCTATCTATTAAAGAAGGAGTTCTTTAATATGAAATCTAAACTAAAAGTAAAAAAAATGTTGATATAAGTATGTCATTTATTAAGGAAGGTTGTAGACTATATAACACGATTTTACCCTTACGATCAGTAGCAGAATATGTTCTAAAGAAGTGATCCAAGTATTGAAGATTTATTTATAAAAATATTTAAAATACTTGATAAAGTGTAGTACAGAACACTGTATGAGTGTCTCCCTCAGGCTGCACGTGTGGGACCTCTCTAAGATAGGCGAGGAGCAGACGGCGGAGGACGCGGAGGACGGCCCTCCCGAGCTGCTGTTCATCCACGGGGGACACACCGCCAAGATATCCGACTTCTCCTGGAACCCCAACGAGCCCTGGGTCATCTGCTCAGTCTCGGAGGACAACATCATGCAGGTCGGGACGCAGTGATACAGCACCCAACCAATTGCTCCTCATATATACCTAAAACTAGACTAAACGTGCAAGTCTGCCAATAATACGTTCCGTACGTTACAGGTGTGGCAGATGGCGGAGAACATCTACAACGACGAGGAGCCGGAGACACCCGCCTCGGAACTAGAGTCGGGAGTCAACGTCAACCACGGGTAGGCCGCACCCCGCCGCCACCCGTGGGCCTCCGCCCCACGCACTTCGTCGAGACGTCACGATCGCACGGGATCTAAGTTGTCGAGCAGATACTAAATAATATTAGGCTGTAAAGTGTTTGGCTGAAAAATAAACTGTGTTTATATTATTTAAAATGTTTAGGAACTAGCGTAAGGAGCAGCGGTGAAAAACAATCCGAACAAAGAAGATTCAATATAAGATTTATTGATGTAAATAATAAATTTTAAATTAACAAGTCTGCTTGATAACTTATTTCTATGCTACTGAAGTAGAACAATTAAAAATTATCAATTCATTTAAATTCATCAAATTCTTATTATAATATTGCAGTTACCTGTCGCAAGTGAATCTGTAATCTGTCGACGTGCGCTCAAGATACGTGGGACCATGTTCAAAATTTAACAGTCATATTTCACCAATATTAATTAAAGCGCGGACGAGTGCGTGGAATTTACACCAACTTTTAAAAACATTGCTCCTTAAATATAAGACAATCCATTTCAATTAATTATAAATAGCAATAAATTGTAACTATAATGTATCCGTAACTGCGTAGCATACTTTTATAACTGGCTGTATAATTAGTAGTTAGAACAGTGCCGGCGTTAGGGGGGCGCCGAGGTCTGGGGCCTCGGCATTTTGCCTTCCGCGCTGTGTACCCTCAATATGTGCCGTATTCACAACTATGTTCAGCTGTCAGATGATTGGTTCAGCAAAAAATAAATACTCGATATTGATTTCCTTAAGTGGCCGCCTAAATATTTTTGCCCGGGGTGTCAGTAGCCCTAACGCCGCTGCTGAGTTAGAATACAACGAAACAGTAAACGATAAGAATGCACAGTATTAATAAATAGAGCAATGTTTACAAAAGTTGCGCGACGCGGCCGCAGTAGATTGAATGCACGAGAGTCTCGAGGTGTCGAGTGTTGTTTGTTTTATAAACAATTATATATGTCTTTCTTGTTGCGACTATTAATACAAGTATCGAGTCTGTATTCTCTTGCAAAGGCACTACATTCAGAATGTACTGGATACAAATATCAAGATCTTTGAAGTGCACTTTGAGGAAGAATACACACGATGCTAGATATACTTTGAATTGTAAAATGTTCTAATTTGTAAAAAAGGAAGATAGAAAGAGAATTTTGATTAACATTGTTAAAGAATGTCCCGCGAAGAACATTACATATTGTAGTAGTGTGGCCATTGGCCCGGAGGAGGCGATCGTTCACAAACCTACTTGATATAATATTTTTAATAATAATTCCTAAGTTACGTCGATTCCATTTTAATTTATTACTCATTAAGTCCGTGAGGTGTTTTATTTTACGCAGTAATTAATGGTAATTATAAACTCTAATTATTAATAAAACTATCTCCACTACATGTCTACCTTTATTGATCTTTATGGTACACGCAATGTACGAGCGTGTTATAAATTAGTATCTCATACTTAATAAAACACAAAGACACTCACTCACTGACTCATTCATCGCTCTACAGCCCAAACCGTTATACCTAGAAAGCTGAAATTTGGACACAAGACTCCTGACATTGAATAGGTGCAATAAGAAAGGATTTTGCAAAGGTCCAAACCGTTCTAAAGTTACAGCTAAAAAACTGCAATAAATATAACGCGCCTGTTTGATACCTAATAGGTGGTGTGGAAATTCAAACAAAATGTTTGATCACTTTCGCCGTCCGTCGCGAAGCACGGGTAACCTGCTACTTAGTATTAACAGTAACACTTATTTTGATCAAATATTTCTCTTAGTAGTTTTTTATGCTTTTTTATTTTTTAATATTAGTTACATAAAATTACAATATATGTCACTTGTAAATATCATTTAGATTTACAATAATATTTTAGACACTCAATTTATTAGAGAATAGCTTGGGTAAGTTCTGCCAACACTCGTAGTATTTAGCATCAAGCTTCTCACACGTCTCCGCGCCCCACGAAGTTATCGCCATGCTGAGAGACGACTCAAACATAAATGCCTGAAATTATTAATTCATTTAATGTCTATAAACACGTAGCCAGGTTAAGCTTATTAAAATTTTATTTAAATATTGTGTGAGCAGACATCAAAGGTCTCCTCTACCAAGAAAAATTCGAGAAGTAGCTTGAATTAGAAAGATTTCAAGTATTCCTTGCGGACGATGTCGCGAGCAATAGGTAGTATAACTTAAATCAAAGGCGAATGGGAGTTTTTTACCTGTGTTCCCACGGCTATCTTCTGTGGTACTAGATCCGCGTTGGAGGCGCCTTCAAAACATTGAACGTCGGGCCCGTGCGGAGTCATCATGGAGTGCAGGGACGCCCCTCCCGGAAAGAAACCACCTTCCTTAGCTTCGTATGAACCGAGAATTAGTCCCATAAATTCACTCATACAATTTCCTGTAAAAATTACAATAACTTTATAGTAAATATTGTACAATGGCCCTCGACAATATTTACTATTAATATATTCCTTCAGTATCTTGTATAACATTCTGGTGTAAATAAATAGGTGTCTTATAACTTATTGTTAATAGATGTCGCTGCTAGCCAGCAACATTATTGTAGCCCATAACAGTTTGTCTCCGCGTGGATGTAAATAAAATACTATGTATTGACTGGAACAATAAATAACCTTTAACCCTAAAATTACCAAATTTCACCAAAAACAGTTCAGTTGTTTATGCGGGATGCTTGAACGTACATACATATATAAGAAACTTATTTTTAGATCAGTGTCAGACACTAAAAACTTCTCTATTTCTAATATAATATACAGATGCTACATTATATTGTATTATATACGTATATTGTTTACTTAACAGATATTTCTGCACATCCTATCACATTACGATATTAATAAAGGATAAGGACAATGTTATTTACGTATGGTATTCACAAAACTACGTTTTTTCGTAGAAATAATTTCTAAGTGTAGTTCTGTGCTCGTATTAGATACTTACTGTGGTAATAAGGCGGTCTGAATGTGTTTTCCTGAACTGACCAACGCGGAGGGAATATTACGAAGTCTGCTATGGCGACCCCGGGCTTGGTCGAGGGGCATGTGAGGACGGTGAAGATAGATGGATCCTATAATTAAAATTTTGTGGTATTTTCATTCGTGAACTATCGGTGTTGTTAATTATCTCAGTCGTGTATACAGCCTCTAATCTTGTTTTTACATAAAGCTAAACAAAGATAGTTACAAGATAACAATAACCCACCCAAGTATAATCATATAATATTTCATAAATATACTAACACAGTGATCAAATGAAACGGAGTTGATGACCATAAACTTGCTGAGATCATATTTGTAGGGCACGTAGTTCCCGTGCCACGCCACCACGTCGAATGGGGAGTGACCCTGAACAGCCTCGAACAGAGCTCCTTGGTACTTGTTTATAATCTTGAAGCCTGGTTTGAAACAAATTTTTTTAATAACTCAAGAGCCTTTTTTTTTATAGTCGCGCAGTAGTGTGATAATGTATGCATATTACCAGTTACTTCCTTATCCTCATAATATGCTACAGGAGTAAGGAAGTCACGAGGGTTCGCTAAACCATTAGCACCAATGGGTCCTAAGTCGGGAAGTTTAAAATGGCCATCAAACACCTCTAAAATATAACCCCTGCAAAATGTAAAAAAAGATTGTAACTGAATAAACTGAACAATAAAATTTTTATTCCGAATTGTACTAGAAAGTGGTTTTACCTTGTCGCTCCTTCCACTTCAACGGAAAATCTCATTCCCTGTTGTATAACAGCTATTTCATTAGGTCGGACCTCCATTTTACCGAATTCTGTTGTTATTTTTAGTGCTCCTTGTTGTGGTACTGGCATCACAACAAAATAGTTTTAATTTTCTTATGAAGTGGCGACTTCAGAGGAAACTCATAATATATAATAAATAATCACCTATAAGAAAGTCTCCATCGCTGTTATAAAACGCACTGTTCTCCATAGAACTATTACACAAATATACGTGTATGGCGATGCCGTGACGAGCACGAGGGTCCCCGGCGCCGCACACCGTGTTCAAGCCTGATACAAAGTCTACTGAGCCTTGAGATGGAATATCGAAGGGAAGCCAGCGACACTGAGAAAATAAACATCATGTCATATTAAATACCTGCACGTTGCTGGTGTAGACCACCATAAGGCTCTAGAACTTTTAATAAATAGATTTGTTTATATATTTTGATCCATGTTACACTTAAGATAATATTAATAAACATTTAAAGTATTTTTTAGTATTTACCTGATTGGGGTTCGGCTCTTCTTCGTCCCATTTGTGCGTCAGGTATTTCGAAATATTTAATCTAACAAACGGTTTGTGTATCACTGATGGGCGAATCCTGAAAATTATTGTTAAATTAAAGGAGATCCGAATCCTTTAATTTTTTTTGGCTCTGTATCTGTATATAGGTATTTAAAAGGAGTTTTGGGCATCTCGCTGCTTGACTCACTGTAACGTAGTTATAGGGGACACTTTTGATGATGATGATGAGAGTACGATCGAGCCTGTCCAAAAAATCAATCATATAATAGTCCTACCTGTAAAGCCAAGAGCGTTTGTTATCAGTCCGTGGGGCGGTGAAGGCGCTGCCCGAGAGCTGCTCCGCGTACAGTCCGTAAGAGCAGCGCTGGGGACTGTTCTGACCTTCAGGCAACGCACCTGGACGACGAGGGTCCTCGCTGGAGAACTCTGATCCGAAACCCGAGAGGTACTTCATTCATAGAACAAACAATAATTTATAATTAAATCCAATATAATTCTACAGTCTACACGTACAATCTTAATAGATAAATGATTATTATTTTTCTGCGACTTATTATTGGAACAATACTTAATAATACTTAACTGAAACAAATAATTCTACTTACTGTGAAATTAAAAACTCAGCCTCGTAAATAGGTAAGAGGACATTCTAATATTTATAGAAAAAAAATGAATATTAAAATGAATATTTGGTGCTTACCTTTAATTCCGCCATCATACAAAATACGACACTAAGATACTGCGGTATTATAAAGACTGAGATGTTTACGATCTAGCTGAAATTCCTGCCGGTATGCAAATTAATTTGTCTGTTTATTAAGATAACACGTATCTGGACCGAGATACATTTAAATCAATAATACGTTACGCCGTATTTATAAAGTACTGGTGCAGGTGACCCGGGTGGTAATGTGGTAAACGATGAACCCAACATTTATAATTAAATTGGGCTAAGTACAACAATAATACGTTAGTACTAATTAACTAACATGCTTTATTGAATAATAAATTCATCAAATGTTATAGTCTTTATCAGATATTATTACATCACCGCGTAATATTTTATTAAAACTTTTTTTCTATTTCACAATGAATTGTTTAATTGTGAAAGAGCTGACCCACTCGCTGTGGTACAAAACAAACTCGTTTCCTCCGAGTCCTCGACCGTACAGGTATGTAAATAGAACAGGTTGAGGTCTGTTAAGGCTCTCGATTTCTATGATTTTAATAAATAATACGTTTTATTAGTAGAAACTAAATGTCTAAGAAGTAGATATTAATATTACCTTTAAGAGGCAAACCTGCCGTGACTGCAATATTAATAAGATGAATATTAACAGCCAGCAATCCGAGGGTTGCCGGTGAAGGTGCATATTTTTATTAGCTCTCATCTTGTTTTTTGTTGTTTGTTAAAAATATATCTGTATATACAATAAACATTACTGAGGCAAAATCTGTGCCGCTGCACAAAAAAATACTTTTCACACCCGAAAAATCTTAAATTTTCACACAAAATAAAATGAATTATAATGACAATAAATTTTTCAATTTCAATGTTAAGGGCTAATTGTAGCAGAGTAGGAGTCGGGGCAGAATGAAACACCTCTGAAGGTTATTTGATTATTTATTTCAACTATTTGAAAAATTAGTCGGAATATACAATACACGACTACACGTATGATACAATACAATGTAAACAACTATTGCAGGTATTTGTATGTATGCGTCGACGACATCGCCCAAGATTACAACTACTAACATTATTATTGTTCTTATTAATACTTTAGCTTACAAACAAACACAATGTATAGACATTATCTATATATATATATGTGTGTGTTTTGATAAATAAACGTAAAGCCTAATGAGTAAGCGTATGAGTGTAGCAATAGCTTTATCATTTGGGACTAAAGTATTACAATAACCAGTAATCGAAAACTAACGCACACTCGTATAATATATTTGAATTCATTATTATTATATATTTTTATGACAGTTCTTTCATATGAGAGATAATTTAATTTTTCCATCACACTTAGTTTTAGAGCAGAAATAGTCAAGTCTTTAAGAATATATTTAGTCAAAATAAATAAAAATATTAATAATTTGTAATATTTTAGTCCTAAACATAACAATTTTGTTTTGGCAAAAATAAATCACGAGAACAATAAATATTATCTAATAGTTAATAAGCTAACATCGATTCATTGTGAACAAAAAATTAATTTAATTATTAAATACGGATGTAAATCACAGCGAGGAGTCAACTGACGCGCTCCGACCAACCGAACAACAAACAACACGAAGAAAATACAGTAATACCCCGCTTTACGCGACCCCGTTATACGCGGTTTCACTATAACGCGGATGCAAATTTCGCGCTCAAATGCCTCGAATTACGCGAAAGAGTGTATGAGATGTATTTTTCCGTAAAAAATAAGAGTATGTATTGCATAAAGTGTTCCTAGAATTAAAGTGATTGATTAAAATTATTTGTATTTTTTTTTAATAATTTTTGACTATGTTTAATCATAAACCTCGTTATACGCGAATTTAAGTTAACGCGATTTTTTTTTGGAACGTATCCCTCGCTTAAAGCGGGGTATTACTGTACTAATATTGTCAGAATAAGATTTAATTATATTAAAAAATAAACCAATTATTATGCAAATTCATACAAACCAATCTTCTACTCACGTAGTTGCAAAGTCACGTATAAAATAACATTTCCATTAAACAAGAACATTAACAACAAAACAACAATTCATAATAAATATTATACAACTCAAATTATAAAACATACAAAAATATAAATTAAATTAATTAAAATCATATTAACAAATGGATGAGATTGCATGGATTAACTAAAAGTTTACAAAACTTACGCATTCGTGCCTCAAAAGATCACCAGCTGTCTGAAACGGTTCATACAAAAATACGTGAAGAATTACACTGACTATATGTATGATAATTACTTACAAAAAATGGATGTGACCGATGCAAACTGAGCCTTATCTATACGTTACACTCCCGAGGCACGCTCGATACTAAACCTACCTTATAATTACATTAATATCACATGGCCATACGACGGCCCCGCCACGCACGCGCACGCACGAGCACGCACGCACGCACGCACGCGCACGCACGAGCACGCGCACGCACGAACGCACGCACGCGCACGCACGCCGATAACAAACACTAAGCATACACAATTCAATATTTTAACGCATTAAATAATATTTCCAATAAATTGTATAAATATTGCCGTCGCCAATTAAAAAAAATATGCGATACCATTGAGATAGCTTTAAAATAATAAAGCTACAAAAGATTCGCCTTAAAAAAAAACATTTTTTTTTATAGAAAATTACTTTCATTCTGTTAAACTTGTAAATGAAAATGTGCTCATCTTTCCAAGTTTCAGAATTACTTTAAATTCATACATTTACTTGTCACTGGCATTATACATACATACATAAAAAACGGCTCGAAAGACCAAAAAATTTTTTAATTCTAATAATATAATATATAATGTATTATTAATTCAAATATATAAGAAAGAGATACCTTCAATAGATAGACATTACTCAAGATTAAACATGTAAAACTAAATTTATTTATTAAATATTTGATAATTATGTAAATTGGACATATTATACAAGTTTTTTGCCGAAATACTAATCTAATTAACAATTAGCCTATCTACATAGAAACCTTTACGACACAGTGTCACAGTGACACAGTGACACTACCGCGATCGTCTTCCTTAAAAGCTTCAAGCGTCAGACACAAAATTTTTCAATATAACTAAATTGTGCTGAATCTCTCACTATAGAGATATTTATATATATTTGTGTTATCTCCGTCTGTCCGTCACGAGTGCTCTGTAGAAGCGGACAAATATATATGTTTAAATTTTCATTCTAAGGAGTATTAAATAGTAACTTCTGCCTTTGATTACAATTAGCTGCGGGAGTATAGTTAATATTGTCTAAGTAGTCCGTCCGTGGTGACGTTAATATAATATAATTTGTGACGAATGAGTATTATTGAATACAATTCAGACAATGACCAAGATGTAGCGTTAAACAGGTGTGTTTTGTGAATAAAATATAAATAATAATGCAGTATCATTATTTAACATGGGTAGAGATGGATCACTGCTGGGGCAGCATGTGCGTCCAGGCCGCCTCGTACTTGTGGTGCGCGAGGCTGCACGGGGACTTGGCCGCCTCCACCACGCTCAGCGGGAACGGCTCGTGCTGTAACAATAACACTCATTAATATACATGTATAACAACAAAATATTATTTATTATCTATTGGTATTTAATTTATAAATACTCTGAAATTTAGTGATTTAGAAATTCATGTACGATGATCTGTTTGTTCTGTTTGGTTTGTTTGATCCAGATTTTAGGGTTTTTTTTTGTTTTTGTATTTATTTAATCTGTTTAATATCCGGACTTTGTGTACTGTATACAGTGTATACAGGACAGTCTTTTTTGTAAATCATTACAATGTCATGTAAATTGAGAAGTGAGACACAATAAAAATAATGTGTAAATTCACTACTTGTCAACTTTTTGCAACTCGTTTATTATAACGTCCGAGAAAGAACCGATAATCCTCACCTCATAGATCACCTGTTCCCTATGCCTTCAGGTTAGAGACATCCAAAGACACGCAGAAACAAAAACTTAGGACTTACACATACAAACTGACGGTTCCCCACATATATACACATACACACACTCCGACTCACATGCACGCACGCACGCATGCAAGCACACACGCGCACACATACACACACATGCACACACAATAAAGCACTAGTGTAGTAACCGTGAGTCTCCCGTGAGCGTCCTCTACGGCGGCCAGTAGGCGCTCCAGCTCGGCGGCGCTGGGCAGCGTCAGCGCCAGCCCCGCGCCGCGCTCACGAGCCTCGCACACGCTCCACTCCTGCAATCAATTATCGGTTATTATATATCACTCATATGCAAAAAGGAACTGTCGAATTTACTGTTACTTATGGAAGAAGGCAAATGAGCGTGCGGGTCACTGATGACAGGTGTTCCCCTTTTTTAGGGATCGGATGAACAAGGGCATGTTTCCATGGGATCCGGACTACTCCTTTAAGGTACTAGTACCTAAATAGACGCGTTAGCAATAGTATTAACTAAAGAGCACATGGTCGTAGCACAATTGGAGAAATGCCACCTCGTCCACTTGACTTATGAACGTCCAAGGAAAACAGATTTTCGGATGGTTTTTTGCAAAAAAAAACTATTTCCGGCATTAAGCTCTGACACCAGGATGTTGAGGCAAAAAGAGTGAACAAGATATCGGATTTCTTTTTTTCTCTTTGGCCGTGGGACACAGAGAGTCATTCCTAGTGTGCAATGGTGGTAGAGATAGCTGGCAAAAGTTTCCCAGAGTGGCTAGCTGATCTCCAATTTTGACGACATGCCTAAACTTTACTTTACCAATTTGCCGTTTGAAGAATTTGTAGGCACTGTTATATTTCCTCTTCAGAATTACAAAGTTTGAATCCTTAATGACTAACACAATGGGCTTGATACGCCTTCCGTTTGCCAGCTGTTGCAGCCCTGACAGACGCATTAAACCAAGTTCGCGATCTGCCACCAAGGGATTTCACAGAATTTGGTATAAATAATTCCATCCCATCCCTTGTAGTAGCACATCAGGAACGGCCGCAGCGCAGTCACTGAAGCATTAGAAAGGAAACAAACCGGTTTCCATGGGTGTGACGCGAAAGAAGACCGCATTTAATGCCAGTCCGCTCACTTGTAGTGACAAAGGCGTCGAGTCCCAGGTATTGTGCGAGCCGGACGTTGAATGAACACTACACTCAGTACCAGGCAATGACCGGAAGACCCTAGGGGACTCTCGACAGTAACCTGGTACTTTCCCGGATAGGTAGCCAGAAGAAGATTCAACAAAGAGGTTGGTGGCTGTCCACTTCTGGAAGACGAGTGTGTGGGACAGAACATTTTCCAGAGCAAATTTAAAGACAGATTACCCCGGGTAGCACCTGACCTTAGTCAATCGAAATTGTGCGCGTTGAAGTCCCCGAGAACTACGACTTCGGCGGAGTCTGTGAATGCAAATCTTCAATCTTCGCCTGGACATGACACAAGAGTTGATCCGTTTCTGCATTACCACCTTGGGACCAGTAGAGGCATGCGTAGACTCTGACGTGTTGTTCATGTCCACGCATAGCAAGAGCACAGACAGGTTCAAACCTTCAGAAAAACCTGAAGGCGACGGTAGCAGAGATCCTCCCTTACGAATACGTTATAACAGAATGTTTGGTATAGAGTTTTGATATAGCGACAAAGTAGGCAATATGTCCATGGTTGTCCATAGACCAGCTTTTTCTTTTGGCATATGGGACATGGAATCATTCCCATGTGTAGCAATGGGAGGGGACTCCTCGTAGGAGTTACCAGGAGATTTTAAAGGAGCTCAGAACTTTTAGTGTCCCGAACGGGGAAACTTGTCAGCTGTTCATCAAATTTGAAGACATATACATCGACTTAACCCCAGCGACTTGTCGTTGAAGTATAGAGTGGGGATTCTTTGTGAGGCTGAAGCATCAGCCCGGAAACTTTCACTTTCTATTCACTTAGGCTTAGTCCCTAGGACCAATGAAAGAGCAACTTACCCCTAAGGCTAGGGTATAGAACTAATCATATTTTTTTATTATTTATGATTTTCTTTTTAATTGAGTATGCATCCTAAACTAAACATTTTATTATTATATATATATTCGTTTAATAATTATGAATATTCTTATTTTTTAAAGTGACATTTAAAATACTTACCAAACAACACCAGTTCTCATCATTGTCGGGTATTTTAAACGCCGTTAGGTTCTTGATGGAGCCGCACGCTAATATCTCGATGTCTGAGTTCATCTCCTCGACGTACTCTGAAAATAAACACAGTACATAAGAAGGCTATTATTAACCTGAGACAAGAGTACTTAAAAACAAGTAGACTGTAGTGAAGGGAGTTAACGGAGTTGGAGGAGAAGTTGAAGAGGAAGGAGGTTGATTCACAAAAACAGGAGAGAAGCAAAACATATTCGTTTGAAGCACTTCTTTACAAGAATGATGTAAATGTCTTGTATAATTAATAGCAAGTGATATTCTTCATATATAACTGATGGGTATTTCTTTATATTTTTCTTTTATAAGGGTCACTACAACTTTCCCTATAGGTTCGTATGCGTCACTATTCTCTGAAACTTACCATGACGTAAAACTGAAGACGGTCTGTGTTTAATCAGGCACTTTTTTTACGAAATATTAGTCTTATTATATAGGCAAAAGTGTTTGAGACGAAATAACGTCTGCCTTTAACGAACTTTAACGTCACTAACTTGTATGGACCCATGAAAAGCGCGACCCCAACTCCTAGATCTGATTACCTTTAAACAGTGCATCCGAGCCCCTGTCCTTGAGGTAAGCCGCCGCTCCGGCCACGAAGGCCAGGTCCAGGGTGTCCCTGAGGCTGATCACCTCCTCGGGGGTCACAAGCACGGTGCAGGCGGGGGGAGGACCCAACCGCTCACACTTCCTTGGACCGTCCTTCTCTTCCAAGGCCTGTATGTTAAAAAAAAATTGTATTAGGGTCCAGACTAATGTCTACAATATAATATCTGTTTAACATAGGGCTATGAAAAAGGTCCTCTGAGATAAGACTACAGACTATGACTTTTAAGATCACTAAGATTAAGTAAAGAATGCTCTATTAATGAAAAGACGTGACAGATGGATACGAGCGATGGAAATTATTTATTTACGATTTGTTTCATAAACAACTATTTTTTTTTTACTTTTAGTATACCTTATATATATAGTAATCTTATATAAGTTGATGTAATCAAAAAGGTCTTTTGTTATTAAGTTTTTGGATCAAGAAATAGATTTATTGAATATAATTTTTTTTACAGTATTTATGAATCTGAAAACCTGTTTGTAAGTAGTCATATCATCTTTCATTCGATAGTATATACCACTTGATAAATCTTAAAACTTGTCTTCTCCTGTAATGATAATCTAATATCTCTATCATATCTTCATCAATGTATACCTGAGCGGCGTGCAGCAGCAGGGACTGCAGCCAGGAGGAGGCGGTGGGGTCGTCGGGGGCCGCCAGCAGCAGCCTGCTGCAGTCCCCGAGCGCTATCTCGAAGCAGTGCGGTCTGCGGGAGAGGTCCACGTGACGCCGAACCCCCACCACGGAACGGAGCGATATGTTGTGCGGGGGGGGCGTGCCGTCGGGGGAGTGCGGGCCCCAGTGGAGAACCCCTGCCCTGTAATATACGTTAAACATAATGTTAGTATAAAATAAACTATCTATACAATGCAGGCAAGCATTACTTTTGAGTTACATTAAATGATGAAGACGGACATACAGTTAAACAATAATAATAAAATAAAAAAATAAAGTCTTAGATTGATAGATCTCGAAGCAATTATCTTGATAAATAAATATTTCTCAATAGTGGAAGGTCGTCGATAGAAATTACTTTGTATATTACGAAATTATGCATCAAGGTTTACATTCTACTGCCTGCCTTTGGACGTCCAATCATCTAACCATGTGATTGTTATCTATTATAACAACAACGGAAATTTAAAACGATTACATTATAACAAAAAAAAATTTACTTCATAATTTAAAAATCTAGTCATAGATTTATGTGAGATTTGAGAGTATTTTTATAAATCTGTTTTCGACATTTATGTCGAGTTTCACTCTTAGCTTTCACAAAAAACTATCTCATACTTAATTAGTAGGTGTTATCTGCGTACCGCAATCACAACGAGTGTGTTATATCATTACAGTTAGTTTATTAGAATAGCTAAGTATATATATATATATATATATATATATATATATATATATATATATATATATATATATATATATATATATATTGACGTTTGTGAAACAGTGATCACCATAGTCTTGTTAGAAGTTATTTCTATATCGAAAGAGTCCGTTTGATACACATTGATCACGTGTATTGATTCAAAGTGAAAATATATGTTATTCTTTATATAAATACGTAATGGATAGTATTTTTTTAATCAGCGTGTAAAGGGATGTTTCAAGATTGCTATACACTTATTTAACCACAGCCATTTCGATGTTAAATTTAATAATAGTTTTTGCGGTGAAAGTGGCGTTCAAAAGTTGTTATAGATTTATATATATATATTTTTTTAAAGTAGGTACAATATGTTATTTTCATTATGATCCAACAATGATCTGTTACAGATTATTTATGCAACGCAATACGTAATAAGTAAACCAGACTTGTGGGTATCTGGCTTCTAGTGTATCATTAATAAATACAAGGTATAGTCAGATGTAATGGTAGAGCGATTATTTTAACCAATTTTTTTTATTATTTTATTTCATTACTCATATAGGTAGAGCCTTGACGGGCTGATTAAGTGTATGTAATTCGTAATTAAGTAATAAATAAATGTATGTTTTCCTTCGTAATATATTATTACTATTATGTTCTTATGTTGTTATCATCTCTTAATATAGACTTGTTGTTTTCCTTTATCATAAGTAATTGTAAGTGCAGTGACTTTTTTACTTTAGATACTATATATTGGGAACTTATCAATATTTTACGGGAGTCATTGTAAACACCAGTTATATATTTTGAATAGAATGTAGGACCTAGAATATCGCTTTGTGTAATTCCTTTATGTAATAAAATGTTACATACCTAAGCAAGAAGTAGCAGGGTTCAAAACGCTTGCTCTTTTCAGTTTTGCACATGAGGTAGCCCTCCAGTGGCGGAGCGAAGGCTCCGGGTGCTTCTATTAGCCTGTCTTCAGCGTCGCCCGAACACGCGCGACCGTAGTATAGGATTGGAGGCACCTTCGAAATTTTCAATTATGATTACGAAATTATAAGAATAATATATCAATTAAATACCTCATATATGTCTTAGAAATTATAAAATTATGATTCTTATGTCAGAATACCTTCTTCTCGTGCCGTTTCCTGGTGACAGCGGCGGCTAGATGCTTGCAAGTGAGCGGCAACACGGCCGGCGGACGCTGGATCCTCAAGGGCGAAGTCCGAGCGCTCCATTCCAGGGAGGACGCCAGCCGTGTCCCCAGGGACGCCTCGCCAGTCACCACTGAGCACGCGATGTTACCCGCTACGTCTATCACTTGGATGTACTGCGCTTCTGGACCGACCTAAACATTTTAAGCTTATACTGAGTCTGCGAAGAGTTTTATGAAGACAGCTCTAGGTACTTTTTGATTGAAGATAATTAGAAGCTTTTGACCGCGGCTTCGCTCGCCCTAACTTCCTCATTGGGCGGTTTGTTCCAAAATTGTAGCCTATATGGACTTGTTTTGTACAAGCCGTCTTACTGTAGTTTCATCGAAATCTACTCAGTAGCTTCTGCGTGAAAGGGTAACAAACACATAAGTATTCAGTACATAAAAGTTGCAAATACATGAAATAGAAAAAGTTTAATAGTAAATATTACCACTGCCCAAACACTGAATATTATTTTTGTGTTTCCGAACTGTTAATGTAATTTAAAATTATACGACAAATAGTATACTTGTATATTTTATTATGTACTGTATAATATTGATTATCGTTGTCTGTCTGTTATATAGCTGTTAATTACAATGTACGTGAATTGTTATTGTTTTGATAAATAATATTTTTAACCCTAAAAATATCCTCACTTATTATTATTATTCCTCAAGCAGTGACTCATCACTCGAGTGTAAACAGGTCATCACTCGACGCATTGCGTGTAAGATCTTGTTATCCTCAGTTTTTATAAGTGGGGAAGTGTAAGTGGGGTTGCCACCCGTGCCTTATTAGGACGCAAATATTTTACTATGTCCGTTGTTAACTCATTACGTTTTGTAATAATTTAAAAAATATATAAATTTAAATATTAACATTGTTGAGTTCATTGTGAAAACTTCACAAAGCTTTTATTTAAATATAGATTATAAGGGTGCTGTGCAATTTACGAAAATCACTAAGAAAATCATTACTTAATCATAATCAGAAAAAAATACTTTATTGGACACGAAGTACTTTATTTTTTATTTTTAATAACAAATGTACACTGCGAGAACAAAAGGTGGCCACCCTAGGTGTGAGTCACTTTAAAAAGTATGAATAATGTATTATGCATATACAAATTGCATGTAATGTTCCGACTTGTTATGCATATGGACATATGGACGTGGAACTCCACGGACAGACAGATATGTTATTAGTTAATTAGTTCGTAAATAAATTGCCTATTAAATAAATAACATTTTCAAAGATTAATTATATTATATTCAGTTTTAATCAAGTATTTTATTCTGTAATTTCACTATTATAATATAACCTTTACCGTAATGTAAATGGCCGATTATCAGTACCGTATCGTATTATTATTATTAATAATAATCCTCTGCACTCGAGAGGCGATTTTTTATATATTTAATTAATTAAGATAGATAGAGAATATAATGAAGAAAATGATTGTTAACAAGATATTACATTGTTATATAGTTAAATGCGTTTTAATATATAAGTATATTAAAGTTTCTGGGATGCAATGATTATCAACTTACCGCTATCGCATCCAGTTCGTTGTGCGGCAATCGGCACAGGATGTCATACTCCGTGCCCCCGGGCTTCACGCTGGCCACGTACAGCGCGTAGTCGGTTATAAACACCAGCAGGGGGGTCCACGAGCCGTCCGCCATGTTGTAGGGAGACTGGACCTTCATCATCTACAACCATTGCGTTGCTCACTAAGTATTGACTTTGTGAAGTAGTTTGATCACATTAAAGGAATACCCGGCTGTGTTTGTTTTGTGGTTCCTTCCATAGCGGGGGGGTTTGGAAAACTCGTGTTCTTAATTTTTTATTGGAGAGTATCTTTAAAAGGGCTTATTTCAATAAGTATGGTATTAAAATAAGCCCTCCTGACATTTCCAAATAATCAATTCAATTCAAAGAGGAAAAGTAATAAATAAATAAAAATATATATACATGCTACAATTATAAGTACTTACTCTGTTCAATGTTTCGTTGGGGTATGAGAATATTTGCAATCTGAGTTTTTCATTGCACTCAATGGCCACATTGTCCTCGAAGCTGTCAAAGTACGAAGGCTCGTCGGCCGTCAGTAGGCGCACAGACAGCCTTTTGTTCTCGATAACTTCTTTGTTAATGAGACGGGACATTCTTGATGCGGAAATGTGATACGTTTCAGAGACATCCCTGAACGGGTAAATGATGCTCGGAAATAGCTTCTCCATTCTCAGTTTCAGCTGATAGAACTTGTTGTTCTTTATTTTAAGTTCGAGATCTTTTCTTTGGCATACAGTCTTCAGATATCTATTGAGTATTATAGATTTATTGGACTGTAGCTTATTGTTGGAGGGACTGTCGAAGAAGTCGTCGTTGAAATCCTCTGCACCCTTCAACGTGGAGTTGTCTGTGTTTGAACAGTTGTCGCTAATTTCGTCGTTTCTCTGAGCGGTCGTCGACGCAGACTTGCGACTGTACCTGTTGACGTTTTGCTTCTTTGGTGAGGACAAGTGTTTGGATATACCATATTTCTGTTCCGTTTCTTCCTGAACATTTTTGCTAAACTGTCGCTTTGGTGTCGAAGTCCTACTTGAATTATCGGCATCCGACTGTTGTAAATCTGTTTTACTGGAACTCAGTACTATCTCCTTGATTGGTGTTGATTCCGGTATTGGTACGAAAGATTCTTTAGGTGCTTCGAATGCTGTTTGAAAAGTGTCGTGGACGTAGCTGTAAGACACTCCCTTGTGCTCGTAAACCGTGCTTTCACAATTTACTACATATTTACTGAGAGGCGGAAATACGTCACCTTTACTTAACAGCTTCTTATCATGTTGAGTTTTCATGTTAAGAGTCAATCTATGGCGAGGTGACCCTTCAGTGGGTGTTCTGTCTCCCGTTATTGAAGTTTTCGAACTTGACATCACTTCCTTAGGCTTGTCGACGTCTAAAGGTTGAGAGTTGAGATTGATTTCAACAAAGTCATCATCATCGTCAATCTGGAATCCAGAGTCTAGGCTTTTCGATAACTTTTTATTCTGATTCATGTCGCAAGGTAAGGCTTCCACGACATTATTCAATTCTAGACTTGTTTCAGGCAGGCCCTTTTCGGGTGCAAAGTTGAAGTTGAAATTTTTATAAAAATTCTTTAATGAATCAATAATATTGTTAGCATCGAGTAGATTCAATACCTTGTTATTATTTTTCCTCTCCTCTACAATATTGGTGCTGATGTATCTTTTCTTCTTGAGGACCGACTTAACAGTGATCGGACTTTGAGTTACCTCTAGAGGCTTCTTCTTTCTGTCGTGACTCTGATCAATATCAGCTTCTGAAAAATATGTCTTTCTTATAAATGATACATGTCCACCACCATTTTCAAAGCCATCACAGGAGTATGATTTTTGTGTTTTCTCCTTTTTCTTTGCCGGTAATGCTTCAGTTTTGTGTGAGTGTGATGAGGATGAATCACTTGATGAAGTTTCTGAATCACAGCTGAAATTTGAATCTGAACTATTTGAATCACATCCATATAACTTTCCATTCGGCTTTGCTTCATTATTATTATCAGAGTCCTTATTATCCTGGTTACCTCTTTCGAAGCCCTGAGAATATTCAAATATACCGCTTCTATCATGTTTCGAATCTCCATAAGTGAGAATATCGGACATAGTCTGTTGAGCGACATCTGCTGCATATTTAGGTTGCTGTCTATCACCGGAAGCACACCATGAGAATCTATCATTCACAATATTCTTTTGTCTGAATTTATCACAGTATGAACCATTTGGTCCATAAGAAATAAATCCTCTTTCTATATGAATATTATCGGTTCTAGTATTGTTTAAGATATCCTCGTGAAAAGATACTCTTTTCTTCTGTGAGCTTGGGCCACTTTGCGACTTTTTTCTACACCGCCGTCTGTATACAATATCTTCTGATAATGATTTTTTTGGTTCAGAAGACCTTAAAGCAGACTTTTTCACTTCATCTGTAATCACCTTTTCACTTTCTAAAGCCTTTAAAACTACATCAGGTAGATTTTCGTAAACAGGTTTGGAATGGACTTCAATTAACAATTCAGGTACAATATCATCAGGAGGGCCAACATTCTGATTGTCTATATCGCTGCGGGTCATGATGCTACTGTTAGTACTCTTAATCATGTCTTGTGATCCTGATGGCGCGGCATCGTAGATACTATCACAAGTTAATTCTTCCGCTCCGACAAGGCTGTGAGACATTAGAGCCTGACTGGTGGCTTCTGAAGCTTCACTATCTAAACATAATACACCAGAATCACCGGGCGTATCAGCAAGGCTGCTCGTTGTGCTAGATATAAGGTGGGCATTGCCTTGTAAACATAAATCGGTAGGTTTCCCACCACTTCCGTCCATATTTTCCATTTTTGTGCACTGGAATGTATCTTCACCACCTCTAAAGGTTGATGCAACAGCAGTGTCGTCAGTTTTATGACGACGTTTGATTTTATCGATCTCTTTGCATTTAATTTCAGCTTTGTCGAAAGGCATCGCAAATTCCGTTGTTCTAGCTTAGTAGTCAAAAAACTTCACTGCATAGAGCTATTAATATAAGCAATTCATTGATAATGTTTACATCTTATTTTTTTCACATAATTCGCAATTAAATACGAACACTTATAATATGTTCGACTGACTAATACAAAGCAGCCATTTGTAATATTTTGACATACGTTAGTGTTTCCATTTAGAATTAGTATTAACAAATATAGCATTTATTGTAATTTCTTGCAAAAAGGATATTAAACTGAAAACAATAGCAATAACAATTTCAGGTTGAGTTATAATTATCATTAATGTTAAAATAACTGCAAAAAGATCATTCATAAAATTCTGAAAAAAACAAAAATTTTACAAGTGTCGAATTATTGTATGAGTAGTTTTTAATAATTTTATCATTGTTATATATTTATGATACAACTCATATTTATCCTCTATCGGAAATCAGGCTGGATAAAAATATGGATATATTATTTGTAATTTCTATTCATATTTAAAATTCAAAACTCTGTTAGTTGTAGTATTGGATTGTATGAACGCTTTTTATGTCTTCAATTTAAACTAGTAATTATTAAAATGAATCCACAATACTTCAACCGCTCGATTACTTGATCTTGTTTTATTTTGTAACAAATATATATATATTACTAGGCCAAGTAGCCTTCCATTCACTAGTGATATAAAAGATTACTTTTTCTTAGTATTTATCTACGAGCCAGGTTTTACAATCACAGCTATCCATTTTAAATCTTAATATTTTAACTTAATAAGATACTTTTTTTTTTAATTCCTTTATTATATTCTTTTTTATCGTAATTAACATTACTATGATTATCGTATCTTTTAATCTTGTAACCACAGAGTACTAAAAAACTACTTGCAACACTGATAATATCATAATATTAAATATAAACTAAAACCGCCGACTGCCCGCGAACATAATCTTAGATTTGAGGTTAATATAGTTGGGAAATTTAAGTTTTGCTAATGTAAAACAACAAATCAAGATGAAAAAAAACTATTATGCTGTTTTCCTTTTATTAACTTTGCATTTGTTTGTGAAAAAATGTGAATCTGCTAAAATAAATACACCCAGAGTTTTGCTTCCATGGTTCGAAAATTTGTACGTAAACTTTACTTTCGAAATTATTGAGGGAGGGTGCTATTCCTGGTAAGTTAACAACAATTGTAAGAAATATCCTAATGTCTTAAGTAACATTCATTACATGAAGATTTTTTTTTATGAAGGAGTTTGTCTCGTGATGATACCATTGATCTTGAAGCATTATATGAAGACACATGGGGTCACTGTTCCCGCGCTGCACGTGTTTCTGTGTCCAAAATTTGTATACCACCTTGCTCCGTCATTATATTAGCAGAAGAAGTAAACACTGGAGAGGTATGGAATATTATTAGGACAGGACTGGACTTGTGGTTATACTCCATTATTAATTATTATTCATATGTTTCTTTTAGATCTTACGTGGAGATGTTGATGTAGATACTATAAAGTCCTTAAAAATTGTAAGCACCACTCGCAATCTTTATTTGGAAGAGGCACCTGAAGCTTTTGAAGTTGTAGCATATGACGATAAAGGTTTGAATAAATTTTATGTGGTTTGACCTTAATTTGCATATATTTACATGTAAAAATTATATCAATGTACCTAAATAAAATTGTATATTAGTCAAGTTACAATTTGAATTTCATTTTATTTATTTATTTATATATTTTCCATTTTGAATCCATACCAGTGATCATTTGTGTACATCAAATGGAAGTGACAGGAGGGCCTATTTTGATATTGTGTGTATCATTGTACAATGAATATAAGATAAAGTATTTTTAGTCTTATATTTTTTGTTTTTATCACACTTCTAAAAATTGTATAATTAACACTACAATTCTTTGCAGGTAACAAATTTTCAACTTTAGAAGGAATTAGCTTTACATGGTCTACAGAAAATGTTGGTTATGATGGAAACCCGTTAGTGAAGTGAGTATATCAAAAAGAATATTGCAAGAGAAAAAAGTAGTTTTAGGATTCATAAAGTGCATATCCATAAGATCATTAAAATCTAAAGAAGAATAAAAAATATAATATAAAAAAAAATCATTTAACTTATTTATTTATTTCAGCCTTGTCCAATGGCGAGATACAGATTATGAAGCACCCCAAGGCGTAGCTGAACTTGAAGCTCAAAATTTGCACTCCTATTCTGTGCTTCTCTATGGTCAGGCTATGGGAGAATCCCTAGTTAAAGTGTGCCTAGATCAAATATGCACTGAATCCAACTTACATGTGGTGGCTAGTGTTGTGCTCACACCTGCAATTGCATTCATTGCAAATGGTGACACGCTGCAATATAAGTAAGTTATTTTACATTAAACTCATATGCCTATTAGAAATAAAGTATATTACTTGTCACAGTAGTAGAGTATATAAGTATATTACTTATCACAGTAAACACTAAATCAAGTCATATTTCCTTCTAGAGTTGTGAGAGTGCGTGCTGGTCGTCTGACTATACAAGATGTTGCATCTACGATTTATGATATTAAAGTGCCACAAACTGGAGTAGGCACATTGGAAGACGGAATAAGCCTTATACGCGGTACAGAAATTGGATCAACGCAGATTTATCTCATGTCAGAAGCAACAGAAGTAGCTAAGGCAACACTGACAGTTGTAGAGCCTTATTCTATCCGTGTCACAGTGCGACCATCAAATCTGATTATACATGGAGAAACTTTTACTATTCACTGTGTGGTTTATGACGAGGAAGGCCATCCATTGACAGCAGGTCCAGAGATATTGATAAGGTTAAATGTAGAGGGTGCAGCTAATGTAGATTTGATAAGGTCAACAGAGAATGGAACAATTACTGATGCAATTGCACAGAATGCCGGGGAGTTTACAGTTTCTGCAGTGTTATATTCAGTTGCTGGAAAGAGTTTATGGAAAAAAGTTTGTATATCTCTGAGATAATAATTACTGATTCTTATTACCAAATAAAAATCGTTGAACTATAATATATAATAGTAATATAAATTAAAAACGTATATAATATTGTAGGTAGAAGGACAAACATCGGCAGTGGCTGTGGATCCTTTAGAGATGGTACCACCCGAAATGTTTATAGCCTGGACTGAAACAACACAGTATGGTTTCTATATTTTATATTATTATATTATAAAAAAGTATATTTTGATGATTCTTAATTAAAGTATTTCAAGAGATTATGACACAAACAAAAAATTGTATTTTCAGTGAAATTCAATTAAAACATCGGGGTGGGGGCGACGAGCAAGTTACCTGGTCAGAGGGAGAAGACAGCGTTCTCTCGCTCACACCCACGGGGCTGCTCTCCGTGCGAGGAGTTGGTCAAATGGATGTGAAACTACATCTTACAAAGTACCCTCACGCACGTGCCTTTGGCAGGTATTTATAAGTCAGATATTGAAGAACATGAGAAGTTTACTTAACCAAAAAGCTAGAAATTTATTAGTATATTCTATGATAAATTATGAAATCAATGTATGTAAATGTAGTCTATCTTTAGATTTTATTTTTTGTAGTACGAGTACATTTGCATTTGTTTTGTTGACGTGTTCGTATTATATACAGATGCTGGTAACCTCTTGTTATATATATATTGTCATATCAGGGTGTGGTCGGCAGTGCCGGAGCTGATCCAGGTGTCTAGTTCTGGTGTAGCTCGCGTGGGCCGGCCGCACCACCTTAGTGTCACACTGACTGCCACCAATCCATCCACCGGAGACCTTTATAATTTTGATATGTAAGTTTGCTGCATGCATATCTTTATCTTATTTTAATTAAAGTTTTTTATTCTGTGATTATGAGAAAAAAATTTAAAAATTGTTATAACTGAGATAATTGTTTTCAGATGCAACTGTGAATCGTTTGCCGTATCCTTATTGGAAGGACCCGAGCCGCGGAACGTGACAGCCGTACCGTGGATACAACCCGAAGGTATATTAATGAAAAATAAAATATAAATTCAGAAGTGCGTGTAAATGCCTACTTGAATAAAATATTGTTTGAATTTGAATATACATATTAAATAATTTATTAACGTTTTACGGATCCATATACCATATATAAGTGTGTAACATTCAGAGGGCGCATGCTGCGTGCTGCAGTGCGTGTTCTTGTCCCGTGGGGTGGCGTCGCTGCGAGTGTCCCGCGGGCGCGCGGCGCACACGGCGCGCGTGGCCGTGCGTGCCGCGCCCGCACTGCTGTGGCCGGAGCAGGCCGCCGCGCTGCTCGGCGCCACGCTGCCGGTGAGTACCGCTTCAACCTTAGAGTATGAGTTACGTATCACGCCCACTCGCGGCGCAAATAGCGCGCGCGTGGCCGTGCGAGCCACGCTGCCGGTGAGCAACGCTTCAACCTTAGTGTATGAGTTACGGATCCTATTAAGTATCGTATAACGGTCTAAGATTTTGGAATTTCGAGCATTCCAGCATATGGTTTTCAAGTTTGTTAATCTTGCTTACTAATTAACGAAGTAAACGTCTTGTAGGTGATCGGCGAAGGTGAAGCTTTAATACCTCAGTCCAGTGACCCTAGAGTCGCCGAGCTCAGCGCGCGGGATGGCGCCCCGCCGCACAGCCATCCAGATGCACAACTGTTCACTTTTAAATGCCGCAGAGTGAGTACCCATTATTTTAATAGTGATACGATGAGCAGATTTAACTTAATAAAATTGGATTAAAACTACTTCAGCATGATGAAAAGAGTAATGATAGTGTTACAATTACAATATCCAAGTATAAAGATGTCATTAATATATATATATAGAAAGGCGAGGCTCGCGCGGAGCTGTCGTCGTCGTGTGACGGGGAGCGCGAGTCAGTGTCGCTGGAGGCGTGGTGCGCGCCGCACGTGACGCGCGCACGCCTCGACCCGCCGTCCGCGCCCGGGAACTGCTCCGGGCCTAGGTGTGTATTACGTGCATAAGTATTTTGGACGTTGATAATTAATAAGGTATATATTATTGTTAAAATTTCTATTGTTTCAGAATATGGTTGCGTCCCGGACAGGAAGTTCCGATTAAGGTCACCCTATTTGACGCGATAGGCAGGGAGCTACTGAGCGAGGACGGCCCGGCAATGCTCTGGGAACTTCAACCCAATCACGTTGGCATAGGGTTCAGAGCTACCGATAGATTATTTGTTGAAACTAATCCTAAATACGCTCCCGTGCCCGTGCCCGATAAATATTTTCAGGTAAGTTTGTTTTTGTATGTATGTATTAATGTATGTCTTTACTATATGTATATTTGTGGTTCCGACAGCTTGTAGTGGCTACGGAACAAGCTATTGGTTGGAGTGGAACGATAAAAGCTTCCATACCCGATACCTCCGCCAGTATACAAGCTAAGGTTGTGGCTCCTTTGAAATGTGAACCTATGAAGGTAAATTAATACTACTCATGTAAGTTACGTTACAAGCACTGCAATGTTATTTTTAGTTATAACTGGCTGTGCCCCCAACAAGTAATGTTTTTGCAATATAAGTAGCCTAAGTTGGAGTAACTCATCAGCTATCCGCCAGTGAAGGTTCTATTAAAATCGATTTAGCCGTTTCAGAGATTACCCGAATCAAACAGACAGACAAATTTTAATAATTGTATTTTTTTGTAACATACTTTGATATGCATTTAGTGAAAATTTGTTAATTTGGAATTACAAACAGACACTTCAATTTTATTTATACATATAGATATTGATTATAGGTGAACATGGCGTGGGAGGGCGAAACAGTACCCAACGTCTCCGCTATCACCGGGGGCAGTGGGAAATATGCAGTTGAAACTCCAAAAGGTGTGTTAACTTATAAAATTGATTAAATTTTTCCCATTTGATGATATTCAAATAAATTAATATCTCAACAGAGACTAATGCAATGTATTTTATTATGGCTTTTTTTGTTTTTTAGGGGTAACGGCGGTCGTGGAGGACGGCAAGTTGTCGGCAGTGTTGCCAGCACCGGGAACGTACGACCTGGCGGTGACAGACCTGTGCGTGAGCGGCGAGAGAAGGAACATTGAGGTGCCTTTACAACTTGAGTAGCCTATTTTTTTTTATTATAACTCAATTTATGAATACATTGTATGAAAATCAGGTGAACATAGAAGAAGTGTTGAGCGTCGAGGTATCGACAGCTCGGGCTGTGTGCGTCAACCACTGCGTCCCCATCGGCGCGTTGGTGAAGGGCGTATCCCACGGATATCTCACCGCGAGCAGGGAGCCGGACTGGAAGACCGAGGGCGACGTGCAAGTGAGGGACGGCGCGCTGTGTGGGCTCAGGGAGGGCGCGGGGAGGGTCCGAGCCTCGCTTGGCGGAGTGTGGAGTCCTCTGGTTGAGGTAGCGGTTGTACATATTTTAGTTATCGTGAGATTAAATTTTGTTTTTATTCAGTATATAAGTTGTGAATATCACATAAATCACAAATGCCAAATTGCTCTCTGTCATTTCACCTTTACCCAATAGTTGAGAACTTTTTATAAAAATAACACATTTCGTTTTAGTACACTGAAGCATTTTTTCTTTTATTTATAAGTATAAGGGTTTATTGGAGTGTGTGTGTGCAGGTGGCGGTGTTCCCCGCGCTGCGCGTGGTGGTGGGCGGCGCTCGTGTGGCGGTGGGCGGGCGGCTGCGGCTGACGCACGCGGGCGGTCCGCCCCCGCACCTCGCCGCGCTGCTGTACTCGGCCGCGAGCGAGCACGCGCAGGTCCACGGACGCTCTTTTACTTGTATTATCTCACGCGTCCCGTTTAGCTATACGGGCGTGTACCTATTTTATTTTCGCGCGATAATGTGTGTGAGTGGATAATCGCTTCGAAACAGACACGAAGATGAGGACTATCATATAGATATTTTTGCCAAACACAAGTTGTAGATTAGCACATTAAAATAAACGAAATCTTTAAATCTTTCTTGTGTCTGTCTTTCTCGTTACGCCGTATGCCGGGTCACACATTGCGACCTTTACATCCAAACTATTAAGTGAACTCAGGAAGTGGTCAACGTAAGAAATGCTTGGTTACATTTCAGGTCTCCCCCTCTGGTTTGGTTCACGGCATATCGCCCGGCACCACTCGAGTTAAACTCACTGCCACGGACGTTGCGAATGTGGAGTTGGCTAGCGCTGAAGCTGAAATTGAGGTATCATAAAATTATTTATCACTTAGGTACTAACGGTATAAGTGGTACGTAAACTGACTGAATTTATTAAAAAATCTTTATTTTTTTGGTTTATTTGTAGTGATTATTATTAAATAGTTATAACAAGATTTGGTTTCCTTATTACTTTATTCTACATATGTGTTATAATATATCTAGGTGGTACCGATAACAACCCTCCGAGTTCGTGCGGCGACACAAACATTGCTGGTGGGCTCGCCCGGCCCCGTGTGGGTGGAGGCAGCGGGGCTGACTGCGGCCGCCTTGGCGTCGCTCCAGCCGCTACCGAGGGTCACTTGGACCCTGAGAGACGCCACCGTGGCGAGGATTTACACTTCGCATATTGATGGTTAGTATAAGTTAAAATTTATACACAGACTAAATGATATAACCGATAAATGTCGTATGGATATGTGTATTTCATATATACATTTCAGATCGTCTGGAGCGGTCGGCAGCGGAAGGTCTGTCGGTGCGGGTCGTGCCCTTAAAGCCCGGTGTCATCACGTTAGACATCAGAGTGCGTAATATGGGCCAGGTTTGTGTTAAATACACTTATAATTAATAATTAACAGTTTTTATATATATTGTTAATATATATATTATATTTTCCGGATATTTACATAATCATTGCTTGCAAACACGCTAGTTAAGATTAAGTTGCTGTGTCTCTGGTTTAAAGTGTTCTTTATTTGTTTATCTGTTGACAAGCATACGTAAATAAATAATAAATAAATTTTCTTGTAATCTTCTAAAAACTAATACAAAATAAATTAAAAAAACAATTAACATGATCGAGCTGAGTCATGCAACTATACAAATTTCGTAAAAGTGCTTTGTATATATATATATGTATATATATTTAATTATGTGTATGTATATCCCACAGGTAGCCGAGACTCGTTCGTGGGACAGCACTATTGAGATACTCGGTGTGTCTGATATCCGTACCTCCGTTGATGGCCTACGTGACTTAAACCCCGGTGATACATTGTCCCTGGCCGTTGGTTGTACGGTGCGCTTGAAGTCCCTTCCCCGGGGAACCTGGTCGGCATATCAAGACGGTATGTCGTGCACTTTTATACTTGTCGCAACTATTTTCAATCAAATAGCAACATTAAACACGTAACATTTGTATGTATTCTTAAATATCAAGTGTATCTATTTGTGAAGTTATAAGGACACCATTACTATTATAGGACAAGCTTTTTTCGTTAGATTTAAAGCTATTGTCAAATCCTTATGAAATTTGATCTTAAGTTTGTCGCAGAAATAATATGTTTAGTTTAAATCAATAAAGAAGAGTTTAAAACAATAAGAAACATTATGATAAGCGGTTTCATTTGAACAGGAAGCTTTGAGGTTCAGAATAATGGTGACGTAACAGCACTGAGACCCGGGAACGGAGTCATCATTGCTACGCACAAAGACGACAGGAATACTATCGAGAGACAAGCAGTGAGTTAATAACTTTTATGTTTTTTTTGTTTAATTTGTAATTAAAACGTTAATGATTTAATAAAATAATTTCCTAGGTGATCCAAGTACAAGTATCTCTTCCGCACTACTGCACGGCCGAGCCCACTGACTCGGCGGACGCTCTCAGGCTAGTGCTGCGGAACTCCCTGGGCCGGGAGCTGCTGGCTCCCCAAGCCAACGTAACGCTTGTCACGCCTTTCGCTTCCCGGGTACGGCGAAACTTCCACAGGTAATTTTATAAAATTTTTAGTATATAAGAAAAAAAAACATTCATATGTAGTGGTTAAGCACAACTCAACAATTAAATTAATTATACATTTGATAATCTCGTTAGCGCTCTCGGCAACGAGATATTGATCAGCGGTCTCGAAACGAACGGCGCTTTTATGAGCTTCCAAAGCGCTATCGGTGGAGTCACCGTTTCGGATGAAGTCTGGGTACCGGGGTCCGACGCATACTCCAATAGGATTATCGGTAAGCTCTAATAGTTTGTTAGCAACAAAGTACTAATGAAATTGGTAGTGTTGTCTCACAGCAACAGGAATTACTGATTTATAAAACTCTATAATAACAACGGGATAGCAACGGGAGGCTGGGCGATTTGTCTGGAGGGCGTGGGGTGGACGGCGCCGCGGGGCGTGACTGCGCTGCGCGGGGCGGGATTGACCCTCGCGGTGTTGGACGCGGCCGAGGGTGCCACGCACGTGCTGCGACTCGAGCGACCCGCAGCCACCGTTACCGTGCTACAACTGCCGGTGTACAAGGTTGTCTTATATACAAGGTTTAGTTTTAATAGACCTTGTATTCTTCAGAGATTCCATGTAATCACAAATGTTTTTGGTACTTAAAATTGTAATTAAAAATAAACAATTTAACAGATGGAATTTCTCCCCGGGCAATGGCCGTCATCTCTAGTACCTCTCTCAATACAAGCTGAAGGTCTCAAGTCGGGGCCACTACTGTGCACTGAGGAGCAAAAGTATGCTCTAGATGGAGTTACAGTGGATGTGCCATTCACCTGTAGGACCACCGCTCCATTTAGTGCCCAAGGTGTACTGGATATACCTAGTGGTATGTTAATTATTGTTTAAAATATAGTATAGATATGGTATGATGTATTAATTTTTATAAAATCGTTTACAGGACAACTTGGGTGTTCAGTTATCCCGGGAACCCAAATAACTGAGGCAGTAGAAATAGAGCTGTGTGCTGAATGGGGTGTATCTCGCACTTGTACTAAAGTACTGCTTTTACCTCCAATAGAAGTTTCACAAACACAAATATCTCTACTTAATCCTCCTTCCGTATTTATTATCAACGGACATCCACATGCATTAAAAATGGTCAAAATAATACCATCTCCGGGACTTAAACTGGAAACACATTCCAAGGATGGTGAAATAAGTGTCACGGTGACAAGTGAGATGTCGATCTGTGGAGTTGGGTGGGTCAATGTGATATCAAAATTGACGTCTCAAGAACTTAGGGTCGAAGTAGAAAGGGAATGTGATATAGCCTGTGGCACACTACTGGGCGCCATATTCTCCTTAGTAAAACCATATTTGTCAACATTGGTGACAGTGGCTGTAATAGCCGTTGGATGTTTGTATGGTGAGATTGACTATTCATTTATAATATATATTTTTTCGAATATAATTATCTCATTAACAGTTAAGTCACTGTGGAAAAATATTTTTTATTTTACAGTTCAACACCATCTCCAACAAAAGGTACAGATCCAGCTACCAAAAGCACCTATACAGACTACTCTTCAGACTCCAATACCTGAAGCGCGAACGCGTACCTGGTCGCGAAGCCCTTACGCATCCAACCCCTCCGCACCGGTCTACGGGGACACTAGCATGTTACCCGATGCTAGTTTTTCACCCAATTCCTCTAGAATACACTCGAGGCTTCTTTAGTGTCAACAATAAAAACTAGTATAACTTAGTGTTACAAAGTGACTTGTGACTAAGTGGTGACCAATTTGTTAAGATGACAATGGGATAACAGTGATAAATCAAACTTTGTTATATTGTGATTGATGTAATAACTTGAGTGAGTTTACACTTTAAACTTAAAAATATTTGTAAGTTGAATTAAGTATTATTTTTAATATTGAAGAAAAGTAAATATGTTTAGTCTCCAGTGTGTAACACTAGTCAAACTAAAGATAATGTGACAGGAAACCGAACCTTTTTGTACATAAAGATTTGATACCAATCTATAAAAATATATATTTCTGAAACTGATCAAAAGTATTTATCAAAATTATGTTTGTGAAGAATGGAATAAAGGTTGTTTTATGTTTATTTTGCTTCTACATATAATACTAATATATATAAATTTAGACTAGTGGCAGACATGTTAAAAGTAGATTTTGACAATGATCAAAAGGGATATTTTGTTAATAATAGACATTATTTGCTACGTATTTATTATTGCATTTAATATTATTAATAATAGTATTCGTTAACCAAAAGCAAATTAAAATGCTGTTTTTCAGTTTCAATTTGACATCAATATAATACATTTACGAGCAGTGAGGCTTTGAATCTTTGGTGTATATAAAGACTAAAGTGTAAATTTAGTGAATGTACAAACAAACAATTTTATAGATATCCAAAAAACTTTAAATTACTTTTCAGGTCTAAGTTAAATATAATAGTAGAGCTATTATAAATTAAAATATGATTGTAACAGATTTTTTATACTCTCTTTAAAATACTGTTTTCAAGTTTTGATTTAAAAAGTTGTGATGTTAATAAAATGTATTTTGTCATATATTTTTTATTTAATTTATAATGTTAGAAGAGCTACATTTTGGATTGGAAATGATTTGAATTTGAAAAACTAATTTGATTAAATTTGATGAAGTTTTCACATCTTAACTCCTATTTAAGCTATTAAAGTGTGATAAATCCACAACTTCTCTTTATGTTTATTTATTCAATATTTTTTTCACTAGATTGATTTCTTATTACAACATTACATTAACATTAAGTTCTTCAAACTTGTAGTACCTATATCGAGGCATGATATGTAATTTAAAAATGTTGATTTAGCATTTCCAAAAGGTCCTCTTGAGGTGATTTTGGGACATTAACTGAATAACTTAAATCATTGTCTCTGTTTTTGATGTGTGTTGTGATGTTTTCGTATTTGATGGCTTTATCAAGATGTATTACTTTGCTGTTTAATCCTTTGTTTTTGAAATCGATTGGTAGTTTTAATTCAACTATATTTGTTTTAAACGATCCTTGATCAATTGATGGCAACAGACAACTAATTTCGTTCGTTTCAGTGCAGTGACTTTCGTATTCACGGTACTGGGTGTTATTTTTATAATTTTGATCATATTTATAGATATTTTCGCCTAAGTTTTTAAGAATATTTGGATTTATTGAACTAGGTAAAGAAAATGTTCCGTCTCTTTTTTGTAAACCCAATCTAATAAGAACAGAAATCTTAATATGATATTCTGAAAACCAAAGTATTAAAGTAGTGCATAAAGAGTGGAAGTCGTTATCGGTAAATTTTTCAATCAATAAATCGAATTTTTTAAATGCATTTTCAAAAACAAATTTCGAGAAATACTCGGGCATTAATGTCGCCACATTACGCAAATGTCGTCGGCTAATGTCAAAAACATTTTGATTTGTTGCTACAGAAAGCTGCCACTTGAATATCATTGTCATCAGATCCCATAACTTGCTCATAGAATAATCGTCGAGTTTCATAATAGATGTTTCAGAAATATCTTGAAGCAGTTGTTTAATTACGGCATGCGTCGCCACCGGCTGCGGTAAAAATAGTTCATCCAGCAACTTTGGGTGTAGCAATACGGTAACTAGATCTGTCAGTACTAAAAAAAATATATTTATTAAGTTACTGTGAAAAATTTAAATTTCTTTGAATTTATAACTTACCTCTTTCAGATTTGTCCAAAGGTACATCTTGAGTTTTTAAGCGTTGATCAATAACATAAATCATTTCACATCCCAAATTAATGACAATAAAAGGAGTTGCAAAGTGAGACATTATATTTTATACACAATACTACGAAACAACAAATACCACAAGATGTCTATTGATTCTTTCTATGAGGGGATGATTGCAAAACTTACATCACAAGGTGAAATTGTAGAAATATCAAAGAAATTGCTTAAATTAACAAGTAATGATGAAAGAGTACTTTTTGTGTACAATATTTTTGAAGATATGAATACTTTTCCTACTGTAACCAAACTTTGCAAATCAACTGACACTTCAACCAAGTGTCGGTTGCTTGGAAACAGACATTATCAACAAAACAATCTCTACAAAGCTTTTCATTATTACAATCTTTCTCTTTCAAATGCACCTCCTTACTCTGATGAGTATTGTACAGCAGTATCTAATAGGTCCATTGTTTTATTAAAATTAGATAGATACGAAGAATGTTTGAAGGATGTTGAGTATGTCATGACATTGAAATATCCTGAAAATTTAAAAGAAAAGCTTAATAAGAGGAAGGATATGTGTTTAGAGGCTATCTCTAAAAAGGAGGGACCCAAAAGCAAGACTGATAAAGTAAGTAATATATTAAAAATGAAGAGTGCATGTGGTTCAAGGTATGTGTCCGCAAGCAATAAAATAGAAGTGGTTTACTCAGAAGAAATGGGAAGACATGTATGTGCAAAAGAGGATATAAAAGTTGGTGAAGTGTTAGTTGTTGAGGATCCTTATCTTATATTATTGTTGAAATCTCAGTACTTGGTATGTTGTAGTTATTGCCTGGTGGATGATTTAAACCTCTTGCCCTGTGATAATTGTTGTTTTGCAATGTACTGTAGCGAAGAGTGCAAAAAAAGTGCACTGAAAGAATACCATTCAGTGGAATGTGGTTTAATTGCAACCCTATTTAAAATGGAGTTTACAAAATTAGAACTTTTAGCCCTTAGAACAGTTATTAAGGCTAGGACTGATCACTCTGATTGGAAAAGCTTATTCAAAACCATTGAGGAAGCTGATGCTAGTATAAAAACGGAAAATCATGGCCATGTGAAGGTGGAAAATAAATGGATATACGATTCGAAGTACTATGCAGCCATACACACTTTATCATCAAATATTGAACGGCGATCCATATCTGATATATTTCAGAAGGCCGTTACAGCTGCTGTCTTATTAAGGTTTCTTAAAATAAACTCTACATTTTTAGAAAGTGACTGTAATACAGAGAAGGAGGAGATATTTAAATGTGTTGCTGGCTTATTGTTGCATCATCTCATGACATGCCCTACAAATATGCATGGAATATGTAGCAATGCTAAGAATGAAGATGGAAATCTAAGTGCATTTGGTGTTGGCAGCGCGGCTTATGCATTCTTCAGTCTGATAAACCACTCATGTGCTCCAAATGTGGTAAGATTTAGTGAAATGAGCAAGGGAAAGCAGACGCTCTTTGCATTGAGGCCAATTAAAAAAGGAATGCAAATATTTGACAACTATGGGTAAGTTAGGTCTTTTTCTGTTGTGTTGCTCTCACAACTCGTAGTATATATTGAATCATAATTCTTTTTGTTTACCTGGTCCATCAATACTTAATTTTTTTTTACCTCAAAGTGATGTTAACAATTGAAAGAGATTATCCATATAAATAATATAAAGAGAAAATGTTTGTATGTCGGGTAATGTTAAAGCTAATGCATCGATTTTACCCGTCGAAAGTTATATTATCAGTCAGAATATAAGTAGTTTTTATTCCTATGTTCTCACGGTATCGAGACTTACGCAAGTGTAAGCGGAGTCAGTAAGAGTATATATTATGCCAATGCGAGTTTGATGCATCGTTGCCAATTCTACGCCTTTTGATGTAGATCTACGTATTTTAATCTTTTCCGTCAAACCTATGTACTCTAGTTACCCAGACAGAGTTGGGCATTATTCTAATAAATTGTTATCTTAATAATTATTCAAATAAAATTTTATTCGCATCATAATTATTCACGAATAATTCATTCGTGAATTATTTATTCCTAACTAAATTGCCCATATAATTTATTGCCCGAATAATTTATTTGTGGTTTTATTCGTTTATTTTAAATAATTTTTACAGCTTAATTTATATTAAGTACATTACCATTATTTGGAGACACGTGTTTTGCGGATTTTTTGTTCTATTGTATATGATAGAAATAAGGATAAGGCGATTTGGTAGAATTAGCATTATTGCTACTATCTACTTGATTCCTGTAATTTGAGGAATGGTGGCGAGCAGCGCAAACAAGAAATATATTGTTTACAATATGAGTGAGACTTGTTATGTTATACACTTGTATATAGTAGAGTGAGACAGAACTTTCTTATGATTTGTGGTTACAAAAGAATAGTTATTTTGTTTTTGTCAATTGCAAAATTTTTTGCCTACTCTCCCCTGCCATTTGTAATTTGTTGCTTTTAATTACTGTATGTAATATTGTGGCGTTTTTGGATTTGGAAAGTTTGTGTCGTAGTGGAGACTTTGGACTCAGATCAGGATTCACAGACTAACTTAAACAGATCTAATGATGATAAAATCAATTTATCGGTGAATCAAGACAGTGTAAAAAGGACTTTGTTGGATGGCAATTTGTTTTATTGAGCGAAGCGAGCGGAGCGTCCTACTGGAGACTTTTTCACATTCCTTGTCACGAATTGGCTCGAAAACTATTTGACGGTAAATAATGAAATTTTATGTTGAAGAATAATCCGACCCAAGGGTCTGTTGGCGCTCCTAGTATTATAACATTGTTGAATAATTTGGGCTTAAAAACTACGGTATAAATGTCATCAGGCGAAGAACATTAATTAAGCAGGAGAAATGATGCCCAACACGCCTTGATAATTTACGCGATCATATCGACATTAGAAGATACATAAGCACCATTGTTGATATGTTTTCGAGTCGCAAAAGAAGATTTCTTGGAGTAACTGCTCATTGGATCGACGCGGGTCTCAACCGACAGTGCAAAACACTACCTTGCAGGCGATTTCCTGGTATTCATAATTATGAACGAATTGCGATTCTACTTGACGAAATTCATACTGAATTCAAACTGAATCCGTCGAAGATAGTTATCACAGTTACTGATTATGGTTCTAACTTTATCAAGGCATTCAAGTTGGTTGGTTTACAGTTGGCGTGTCATTTCAAATGCTGTGCACATACTCTTAATTTGTGTGTGTGTGTGTGTGTACTAGATATTAATCGGATACTTAAACTAGACAATGAGACACCATTACCTGAAATTCATCACAAGATTATTAAAAAATGTAACATATTGTGGAATGCTGCTGGACGTCCTAAGTAAGTGAAAGCAATCATTCAAGAAATTATATAACTGACCGTGAATATGACTATATAATGTGTGCATGTGCTATTGCCGAGCCTTTACCGCAATCAAGTAGATTTCCTGACAACATGTTTGAAGAAAGAGTGATGATGAAAACATGTAAAATTATGAAAGAATAAATATTTTATTTGAAAACCATTATTTTTTGTTTTAATTTTATTCTAGAATCGTATAAAAAAATACATACTAACGAACGAACGTATAAAAAAATATTCGTCAATCGGATTAATTTTGCCCATCTCTACCCCTGGTCGATGTATTTTCTATCAAAATTGTTCAAATTTACAAAAAACGTATCTCATTAGACTGAATGATCATCATTTCCGATACTTTCGTGAAAAAGTTAATAAATACTCCATTACTTAGTAACGCGTACCCGCCTCACCGCTAACACGTCGCGCCATTCATTTTAAACAGCCTGCATTGCAAGGAACTGACTCATCTTCCGCCCTAATAGTAAATTTGCTAAAGGTTTTTTTTAATTTGTAGATAATGTAAAAACTAACAATTTCCCCTATCTTTAACCAAAGTTTAATTTGTCTACTGTCTGCTGCTTTTAGAGTCTTATAAAATGTTGTTTTATTAATTTTTGCCTATCTTATTCTGTCATTTCACTCAGAAAAAAGTACGTAGATCTATGTATTTTTGATATAAAAATTTTACTATTTATCCGTGATTTTCTTATCTGGCCTATGTCTTCCAAAATCTGAGTTGGCAGCACTGGTTTGATGTTGACTATTAAATCGATCATGAAATCAACATCCGTCCAATCTTAAGAACCGGCCATAAAGAGGCCGAAATCGAAAGCGAAGCGGGTCAAAAGTTATATTCATATAAAAGTCACAAATTAATTTGAATGCCATATTTTTCAGGTCACATCATGCTTTGGAAAATTTTAGTTCTCGTCAAGCATCTATTAAATTTCAATATAAGTTCACTTGCGTGTGCGAAGCCTGCGTCGACGAGTGGCCGACCTACGTGCAGTTGTCTTTGACATCTTCCAGTAAAGTGCCATTGAAGATAAGACAAAGGAAAGAGAATCTCTTAAACCAACTGACTTTTAATAGACTACAAGCGGGGAATGTGGACAGTGCTCTGAAAATTTACCGCGAGTTGTGTAGTCTGTGTGAAGATTTAGACGAGTACGCCCCTTGTATGGAGCTTTGCGACTGTCAAGAAGCTTTAAAGCAATGCCTTATTATATTTCAAGGTATCCGTACCTTTGGAACGGATGAAATTATTGACTGGGAGGAAATTGTAAATATAACGTTTTAAGTGGTATATATACCGTCTCAAACTGCACTATTTATAGGTTTGCACCTTTATCATTTATGGAGCGTGTATTAAGAGAAGTTATTATAAAAAGTGCCAAAAATGCTGGCATATTAAGTTTAATCAAATGTATTTCTCAACTAAAGCAAATAAAATGCCGAATTGCTGCTTTAAATTGTATAAGAATTATATGGATATTATAAAACAAACAAAATCGACTAATTCAGTAAAAATAAGTTTTAGTATAATTTGATGTTTTGAGGTTAGCTACGCCATATTGTAAGTGTTGCAAGTCTCGTACTTATATTTTCCCGCGAAACTGCGTAAATGTTTTCGTTTTACAATATATCATTACAAATGAATAAACTAAATATATTAAGAGTTGTATAACGGTCGAGATATATAGATGTTATTATTTTAAATTAGTCTCTAGTCTAAGGTGAAGCAGGACAGTTTAATTATAATCAAAGATGCATGATGTATTATTAAGTGTAATCTCTATTTATTGTTGTATAATTATACATTTGTATACAATGTTATTTCTAATTATGTTAAGGTGCTATGGAAATAAGTATTTACAGAATATTTTGACATATATATGTTTTATTAAATATTATTATTATTGACCCTACAAATTGTTTTATTTCTCGTTTTCAGGTTTTATGAACACAACCTTTGTTTATATTTGTCAGGATAGAATTAGTATTATTATATTAATGACACTAAAAGTGATATTTAGTTTGACAATACTGTCGCATGAGACATATCTGTCAAAATCAATTAAGCATTCAACTGACACTGACAGCTTACACCTCCTTAGACATATAAATATTATTATTTGGTAATTGCAGTTCTCATTTTCTTCATCCTGCGTATTCAGAGTCTTCGTGATGGAGGATCTCTCCGCCGCGAGAGCAGTGTTCCAATAGCTCGTTTTAACATTTAACATTAACATTCATTAAATTGTTTTTTATTTTTTTTAATAAATTACGTATTTTTTGGTTGCTTAATATTCGTATTACCGAAATGTTTTGTTTTTGCTGCAATAAATTAAGCTAAGATATAATAATTATTTAAAAACACTTGTCAGTTTGAGCATATTTGAGACGATTATGTGTATTACTATTATACACACCATAGCCTTTTCTTCGTTACTTCGTAATTTATCCAATAATAATTTCGTGTTGCGCTAAATGGATTTAGATCCGAGTCCACGTATTTTTTTTATACCTATTACACAGATTTTATGACTATTTTATTAAATGTTAATTAAGTCTAAAATGATAAGAAGAAATAACAAATACAGATAAAAACAATATCGTTTATTTGAAACTTTATATACATACGCTATTATTATATTAATAAACAACCATTTTTTTGTGTGTGTTATAATATTATATAAATAAAAACAATAATAATCTGATATAGCATTGGCTCAAACTCTCAAGATCATAACAATGTAATAAAACATATTTAAAATTTTATTTAACGCCCTCTAGCGTCACAACTTGTAAAATGGGAAACAGCTTTCGTGGCACTACAAACTTTAGAAGTAGATGGGTCTTTTGAAAAACAATTATCTAATTGACTATTTGGCACGAATAAATTTTCTTATTTTCTTATATTAAAAATAGAACAATAGAAAAGAATCAATAACAATGTCACATTTGGTTGTATTAAAGTACTTTGTGAAGGTAATAATCGATCCGTTTTAGTATTAGGTACGATATTCACATTCTCAATGTTTTTTAATTTATCCTCATTAAGAATGACGATTCTATCCCTAACCACGGGTTCTATAGGGCTATAAGAGGTTAAAAATTCCAAAGCAGTGGCGACTTCGTTGTAAGGTAAAACTTCTCTCGGTTGAGTTTCGAACATTTTATATCCGTCACCTCCTTCTGCGAGAAATGTCGACGTAATCACCTTATATTCATACTCTTTCTTTATGTCCGTTAGCTCTGTACAGTTGGAACATATGGCTCTGGCACGAATAACACGCGAACCCACCTTGTTGGCAAAATCATAAATTACATTCATTCCAGACATCTGTAAAAATTGTCCGGGCGTATCAATTATCCGCCAAGACGCCACAGAATGCTCCAGTGCATCCAGAAGTACAGCTCCATTCATAGTCATGATGCATAGTGTATCAGAAAAGGGTATAACAGTAATTAAATCGCCTTTGGTAATGTTAAATGATTTTCCTGAATGGTAGAGGGATGTTCTTATTCTTCCTCCTTCAATAATCGCTATCATACCATTCGAATACTCTTTGTAATGTTTTTTTGTATAGTTTATTACGGCGTCATTTAAAAAGTTTCCTAAATTGCATTCCTTGAGTCGACACGAGTCACCGTCAAGAAATTTCGTAGAAGAACCCACCACCTCGTTGTTAAATCGGTCGATATCAGATTTATAACGATTAACGAGACGCGATAGTGTTGGATCTTGTGGGATATCATTGTTCAACAATATTGGATCGCCATTAAAAAAAATAATTTCACCTTTGTTATCAAATACTAAATGTAAGCTGCCGAGGTATTTGGTATAGGCATAGGCTTGAACTACTGGAACATTTCTTCCAGACTTTTGACGCACTAAAGTAGGATATGGTCCTTGAGATGATTCGGGAAATTCAGTTGTGTTTCTATTTATTAAAAACGTATTAGAATGCCCCCCCACTACTAAATCCAGATCTTCTACTTTTTCAGCAATTTCCAAATCTTTTAGAAATCCTGAATGTCCAAGGGCGATTAGTATTTCTACACCCATTTGTTTTAATTCTTGCACTTCCTCTCTTATAGCTTGTACTTCTTCTTCATATTTTACGTTATTTTTAGGTGCAAGAAAGCTGGTATCGGGTGTCAAATATCCAATGATTCCTATTCTTACATTATTTACAGTTATCACAGTAGATTTGTATAAATTACTTTCACTTTTGAGTTCGGGGACATCGTCTAGAATAAGATTAGCCGCCAAGACGGGGCACGATAAGTTCCTGATAAACGGTACCACTCCGTCTATCACTTCATCAAACTCATGATTTCCAAGCGACTGAAAAAAGAAATGGATTCATAAAACAATCTAACTAATATTAAAGACTTTCTGACGACTTAAGATTCGATGTTTACGATATTTATATCTATGTGAGATAATAAATCTCTAATACCTTAACAAGAAGGGTTAATAATATTTAACCTTATTTTTTCAAACTAAATATTATCATATACCAGTGTTAGAGGATCATCTGTATCTTTCGATAATCTTAATTTAACAGTGGGGATGACGCTTCTCTTAATAAATAATGTAAAGTTGATTCTATGCGATTCGGTGGTTTAAAGGTCGATCTCTCAGATTTTTTGCGTTTATTTACATTGAAAGAAAATGACATTTTTTCTTAAATATTTTTTTGCATATAAACCTTTCGAGTAAATTAGATTTAAAACAAGTGTAAGTATCTCTTAACTTTTATTCATTAAGCAACTTATAAATATGAAATCTTTATTTATGTCTAAAGAAATTATATATATATTATTTACTATTTTAATCTGCAAAACTACAAAACGTTTAAATTATTTTGGTCTTGTAATACTTATTTTCCTTAATTTAACACTAAACCTACCAAGTACCGGTCAAATTGACATTTCTTAAACTTTTGTAAAACTTACACATTTTTAAACGTTATAATATCGTTATCAAATTACATGACCATTCTTAGAATATGCATATAATATTGTCTTCACTCTTTACTTTTAGTTATTTCCATTATTACCTGCGTTATATAATAAAATATTTTTTAATTACCGGTCAATTTGACGGCGTGCGGTAGGAACAGGTATACAAGAATTGTCGGTAGGTTTAGTGTTAAATATAGTAATCTTATTAAGATTTATGATAATTATATTACATTAGCATAATATGATTATACGATAACTATTATTTGTTATAAATTATGTATATATGTATTATGCTTTTTCCCGAATTATTTGGGGTCGGCATAAACTGTCAAATGCTTATCTGTAAAACAACCTCTCAGTGGAGACTGCCTTCTTTACTATATAATTTTTCAAGCACTCCATACAAGTCTTTTTCGGAAGCCTCCATATATATCCCTATGCGGGTAAGAATTTTTCTTTACATTCTAATAACCCTCCCGGCTTAAAACCATTATAATAATTTATATTAAATCTAGGCATATACTTATAAAAAAGAAAGTGCTGATAATCACATGAAATGCAGTTTTGACAGTTTAAGATTGTTTTGAATAGTTTAATTTTAATAATTTCGACTACCTTCATTAAATTGAGGCCGAAATTGTATCTTTTGAGTTCTGTTTTGCAATATATAAAATGTATGAAGTATATGAAATTTATGTAATCTATAAAGTATATAAAATGTACGAAACTTCAGTCAAATAAAATGAGCTTAATGTTATATGTAAATTTTTACGTCTTAAGCTATTGTTTTCGAATTATTAGTATTACAAATATTTAAAAACTAAGAAACCTAGTCACAGTAGATAGCTAGCTCAAACTTTGTTGCTTTAGGTATACAGTCTTCAGAATTGTTTCAAGTAGCCAGACTAAGTCAATGGAGGAGTAAAATTTTACCTATAAATAGATACCTTTTTCAAGAAGTCACCGATGCGTACCTTCCAATTAATAGATAAGGTAGAATAAAGGACACATTAAAAAAAGTTTATTTCAACTAGCCTTATAAATATGTACCTAAAGTAAAGTTAAGTAACAAGTCTTTTTTATTTTATTATAATTTACAATACAAATCTATTTGTTACCTAACTAACTTAACATTAGGTTTTTATCTTAGTTGTTAAACACATGAAATTGTAACTAACTATAATTAATGATAACAATAGGGTCGACGGTTTCGCAAAGATACCAAAACCACTGCTAGTCACTTGTTTGAGAATCCTTACTCTCCCTTCTATTTCCGGCAGTACTGGGCTGTGGTGTTGTACGTAATGTATCGTACAGCTTAATTCACTATAGTTCAAGCTACGTTTTGGTAACCCGTCCAACATTTTGTAGCCGTCACCGCCATTCGAGAGAAAATTAGGCATAAGGACATTATACATTTCGCTATTCAAGATTTCACTATATTTTGGTATTGTACAATTCCAACATCTTCCCTCCGCCTTCACGATCCTTGAGCCGCCCGGTCTACTCATATCATAAACAACTTTGATGCCAGAAACCTGAAGAAATTCACCGGGAGAGTCTAAAGTGCTCAAGTTGTTTATTGAATGTTCTAGCATTTGCAACAATATTTTGCCACTCATTGTTACAACTACAACTATTCCTTCAAATGGTAATACCGAAATAAGATCTCCCTTAGTTACAGGAGCAGGGGTTTCAGCATGGTCGATGGAAGATCTTATACCACCTCCTTGGATAACAGCTATAGGCACATCTGTCCAATGATTTTGACCTTTGTAATCGGATGCGTAATAATTAATCATAGCGTCTGTTATTAGGTTGCCCATGTTACACTCTTGATGTTGACAACTTAGACCATCCAAAAGAACTGAAGTGCTTCCTATAATTTCTTCAGTATAATTTAAAATTTTCTCTCTGTATTTTTCCACGATGGCTGATACCTCAGGATCTTGAGGAATTGTTTTATCTAAAAGAATAGGCTCACCATCTGCGCTAACTAATTCTCCATTCTCATTAAAAACCATGTGTAGTTTGCCAAGATATTTAGTATAGGCGTAGGCTTGAACTACGGGTACCTGTTTTCCCGATGATTGAGTAACATAAGTTGGGTATGGTCCAAGAGCTTTTTCAGAATCGGGAACGGTACCATTCCACAAAAAGGTGTTTGTATGTCCGCCAATAACTAAATTTAGTCCGTGAACTTTCTTTGCTATCTCTATATCTTTTAAATAACCCGAGTGACCGAGTCCTATGATGATATTGACTCCTTCATTTTGTAATTTTATTACTTCTTCTTGGACAGCATTAATTTCCTCAATATATTCAACGTTATTTTTGACCGCCAGTACCTTAGTCTCCGGCGTTAAGTAACCTATAACTCCTATTGAAACGCCTGATATATTAAAAACAACGGATTTTCTTAAATTATTTTCATTTTCAAGTTCAGGGACTTTATTTAGAATGAGATTAGCCGCTAAAACTGGACAGGTTAGGTTTCGTATGAACGGTGTCAGACCGCTAACACCGTTGTCGAACTCGTGATTTCCCAACGACTGAAACAAGTAAATAAACAAAGCAAACATTAATTTAATTTATTAGTCAAAATATAAATCCCATGCGGATATATATTTTGTTCATGATAACAATAAGATATAATTCATGCACTTAACATTAAGGGAACGTAGATCAGGAAATTATTGATGCACTAATGATTGATTGACTGATTCAGAACAGAGATTCATGATAATAATTATTATAATTAAACTTGTGACTAGAACGTTTATATTTTTAATCACTTATATATATAATAAAGTTACAAGACGAAATCTGTACATTATATATAAATATATATCAAATAGTAAATGAAATCTATTATTTATTTTTTAGTTCTAGCATTCAGTAAGTGACAAGACTGTTTTTAAAATGTTTGTTTTCGTCTCACGGACAAACTATTTCACAAATTTTGATGAAACTTGATCAACATATAGAATGATTTTTACTTCCGCAAAATTCTTTTTTTTTTTTACAAAAATTAGACGGTAATTAGTTTGGTCGATAATTACAATACAACAAAACTACTGGACCAATGGCAATTACAAGACTTTTAGTGACACTTTTATGGCGTCGACCTACTATTTAAGTCAATATAGTTATAAATAAATATAGTAAGCCTTACACATATATATCTATAAGATGCATTTCATTCAAAAAATCTTACATTTACAGGGGAGACCAAAAACAAATGTTAAGAATTAAATTTTAGGTAATGGATTCTTATAAGATTGGGAAAGGAATTAGAAGCAGGGGAAGTAGGTGGCAACAGCTAGTAGTAGAATAAAATTATTCCCATAAACATATCAATAAACTATTACCATAGCTAGTGCAAGATACTAAAAAAAATTGCAAAAAGCTAATATATTTCAAATTATATGAATTATTTTACCCATACAAAGTACTAAATCATCATATAAAATCTTGTGCCATTACCTTACCTTTAGAAAGAAGCATGTCTCACGAGTATAAAGTACGTTTATTATTAAATTATATATTGCAAACAAAAGTAACACCGAGTATTTTATACATAATCTTTAGTGTAAGATCACAAACAACGCAAATATTTTATTTCGTGCACGTTACACAATACTTAATAAGTGATAAATAAAATTGTAATAGTTCTTTGAAGGCAAAAAAACTTCTCATTCTTATTAGTTGCAAAACTTTAGATCAAGTAAGCAGAATTGATGGAAAAAAGCTGCGAGAGTAGACATCAATACTCGCAGATTTTTTGTTATTTTGATTGTTTTTTTTTGTATCAACAAAATTTTTTATATTATTTACCTATTTGTAGAGAAATTTGAGTCGTCCATGTAAAATATTAATAAAAAGTTATGAAATAAATGAAGACATTGCTCTAGTTTATTTATTGTTTTGAATTATTGCACACATAAGTTGTTAAAATAACTGTACAGACATGTTGCTTCTTTAAATTAAACTTAATAATTAACGCTCCTCTTGTAGATTATAATACTGCGGGTAAATGTTAACACGAAGTTACGTATGAAAGTATGTATCCATTTAAATCTGGGAATAAATAATATTATAAAGATCTTAAACAGATATCGAGCTAAGGAAAGATATAATGGTTACAGTCAAGGATATTTTGATTGTAATACCGTTATTCATAGATAGATTCATTATAAGAATACGATCTTCAATTGCCGGATGTACTGGACTAGTTTTGTTGATAAACTCAAAAGCACATTGAAATTCGTTATAAGGCAGAATAGCAGCTGGTAAATCAGTGAAAATTGAAAATCCATCTCCACCCATCGACAGGAAATTATTCATTAAGATGTTATATTCTTCCGTCATATTTACAATTGAATATACAGGAATGTCACATTTTGAGCAAAGAATTTCAGTGTACTTAACCCTTTTTCCCGAAGGTTTAGACAGGTCGTACACTACCCTCAAACCCGACATTTGTAAGAATTTACCGGATGCACCAATTCTACTGTAACCAGCTACGGAGTGCTCCAGCATTTTCACAATGCTAGATCCATTTATAGTAACCCTTACGATATTACCGTCAAATGGCATGACAGAGTACAAGTCTCCTTTTGTCACAACAAAACGTTTTGTATCTTTAACGATAGAGGAACGAATGCCTCCTCCTTGCAAAATTGCTGCTGGAGCGTCGCTCCAGAAATCTCCTTCGTACTCCGAAGCATATTTATCTACTATAGCGTCTGTTATTAAGTTACCCATATTACATTCGGATACTCGACACGACTGACCGTCTAAATGTACTGATGAATTGCCGGCTACAATCTCTGATATCTGGCTTACATCCTGTTGATATTTATGTACAATAGCCAAAACATCGGGGTCTTGTGGTATTGAATTGTCTAGAAGAATTGGATTACCAGTTATGTTAACGATTTGTTCTTGAGAGTTAAAAGTGATAAGTAATTTTCCTAAATACTTTGTATACGCATATGCCTGCACAACTGGTACAAGTTTACCTGAGGCTTGTTTTACATACGTAGGATACGGTCCTTCTGGTATTTCTGTGTCGGGTGTAGTTCCGTTCCACAGGAATGTATTAGTATGCCCACCAATAACGAGATCGATGCCTTCTACTGCGTATGCTATTTCTTTATCTTTTTTGAAACCTGAATGTCCCAAGGCAATAAAGATGTTTACACCTTCAGCTTTTAATTTCTTTACTTCCTGTCTTAATGCTGCCACTTCATCTATGTATTCTATGTCATTTCTTACTGCTAAGATCTTCGTTTCAGGGGTAAGGTAGCCGATCACGCCAATTCTAGTGTTATTTATATTAAAGACAACGGATTTCATTAAATTTTTCTCGTTTTTTAAATCTGGTACTTTGTTAAGTATAAGATTTGCTGATAAAACGGGACATGTTAGGTTCATTATAAATGGAGTGAGACCGGTGACGCCGTTATCGAATTCGTGATTTCCCAAAGACTGAAACAAATGAAATGTTTATTAGGAAATATACAAATTAAAAATGTTACCATGCAAAACAGGTGAAAATATAGAAAGTAGCACCAAAGCAAAAGAAGTATAAAAAGGTATATTATAAATGTAAGTTTAAATTCCCCCGTTGGGTAAGTGCAAATATTATTTTATTCATTAGAAAATTATTGTAAGAAATATTAAAAATTGCCTAATTAAAAAAGAAAATAGTAAGATTTTACTACATCACATTCCCATTTATATAATAGAAGCTCCAAAATAATAGTATGAATTTTTCATCTGTTTGTACAAATTACAATGATTAAAACATATACGAGTAGATAAGATTAGTTGTCAGTGTGGCAAAATATTAATGTCACAAACAAACTGGGTTGAGTTAAAACTACAACAAAATTGACACATTGCGTTATATTCATCTAAGAATTTGTTAATTTTATGTATAATGAAAGATGGATTATTAAGGATATAGTGTAGATAGAATGACGGGTAACAGCGAGTTTGTAAATGTAATAAATTTGTCGAAGATCAAATTTGGACATAATATTGGATAACATTAATTACTACTTTTTCAGCATATGGAACAGAACGACACAATAGTTTATAAATAATTGGTCTTCTTGTCTTGTTGTCTTTTTTGTGCCTCACGTAAAAGTGGACGGATGTTGAGGAAATATGGCATATTGCCCGGTCAATATATAGAGTATTTTTTTATATTATATTCAACCTGAGAGGAAATTACAGAATAAACGGACTTTTACGTGATGTTGGCTCATATGGAATATACAAAAAACTTTTTTTTATTATATCAAATCAAATAATAATAAATAATAACGCGATAATCTACCGGGCAGCCCTACCTTTCTGACAATATACTATTGTTATATCTTTTCAGAATACATAATTATCAATAGAAGTGTAAAGAATAGTAAGTATTTTATTAGTATAATAATAATTATAAGAACTGTCACTAAGCGTAGCAATCATTTGAATCGTGATATTCGTAACAAGAAATTTCAATAAATTAAAATATAAAAAATGGCGTGCAAATGATACTTACGGTAATTTTGTATAGTGGTTCAAAACACAAATGGATTTAAACAATCACTTTTTCTGAATACACTTATGTGGACACTTTGTTAGAATAATAACACAGTGACTGGTGAAAATTATTCAAAAATTGGTTAAACATGCCTTTACCAGCGGAAAAAGAGGAAAAATAAAAAGCAATGAAAATGTCATTGTCCTGATAATAAAACAAAAACTCGTTTATGCTATAATATCACAATAACCATATATATACAATACTTAACCAATCGAAATAATGGTTATCAAAACAACTAGAATACACATAATTATAGGAGAGCTAAGAGTGGTAGCAGAATCCCGCTGAGGTACATTGAGTAAAACCACTCTCTCAGCTACTTCTGGATACACCGGACTTCTTCTTTCAATATATTCGGTAACTGTGGCAATTGCATCATAATCCAAATTTTCTTTTGGTGAACCGACTAACATGGAATATCCATAGCTACCACTTGCTAAGGCTGCAGGCATGAGTATTTTATAAAGGTGCTCTTCTTCTAACTCATAGAATTCTGGAACTTCACAATTCCAGCAGCGGGCTACAGCGCTTATTATTTTTGAACCAGGTTCTTTAGACAAATCATAGACAACTCTTATACCAGAGAATTGGAGAAACTGTCCAGTAGCGTTCTTGAGACTATAATCACTGACTGAATGTTCGAGCAGTTGTTTAAGAACAATACCATTTACTGTAATTGTCACTAAATCATCTGATTTGGGAAGAAAATTTAATAAATCGGATCTACGAATTGGAAAAGGCCTATTAAGTGGGGATAAAGTGCTTGATAAGGCACCTCCATTTACGATGGCAATTGGAGCATCAGTCCAACGCTCACCTTGGTATCTAACAGCGTAGTAAAACATAATGGAATCGGTGACCAAATTTCCTAAATTGCACTCTTCAGTTCTACATGTATCTCCGTCTAGAACAACAACAGTTGTGCCAATTATCGTCGCCAGTGACGTTGATTCCGTATCCTTATATTTTGCGATCATTTGAGAAATATTAGCATTTTGTGGAATTGTTTGGTCTAACATTAGGGAGTCTATCTGGTTCAGTTTAAATTTTCCTTTTGAATCAAATGCTACTAGAATTCTACCTAGAGACTTATCATACGCGTGAGATTGTATTATTGGTACTTTTTTACCAGATTTCTGAGTTGCAATAACGGGTTGTAAAACATTTTCAAGATTGCTTTCAGCATTTGAACCGTTTGAATAAAACATGTTTCTATGTCCTGCTATAATTAAGTCTATACCCTCAACCTCCTCAGCTATTTCCATATCTCTCTCTGGCGTAGAGTGCCCTAAAGCTATAATTATTTCAACTCCTTGTTCTTTAAGATTAGCAACTTCATCATTGAGCGCTGTTATTTCATCGATGTATTCAATGTTATCAGTGTTATCTAATATATTTGAATCTATTTTGAGGTATCCAATTATACCAATATTAACACCGTTAATATTTTTCACAACTGACTTTTGTATTTTTCGTTTAGCTTCTTTAGATTTTAGTATTACATTACAAGATAAGATCGGAACACTCAAATTTTCTAAGAAGTGTGAAATTTTTGTTGATCCTTTTTCAAACTCGTTGTTGCCGAGGGACTGTAATATAATAAAAACATTTTAGTAGTGTATTTCATGCCATTTTATAAAGGAATGTATTAGAAATGTGAACCAGGCAAAGAGACAAGTCGTTTTTAAATTGAGACAAATTAATAATTTTGTAATAAAGTTTTCGAGGTAGTCAGCAAGTTATTTTTATCTGACCCGACATCTCGTATTAAAATCAATACATATGATGAGAGCGAAGCTTTGTTTTTTACGCATTTTGATGTCAATAATATTATTATTTTATAAAAATATATGAAAATAAATAGATTATCTCTACGCTTGTTTCATTCTTTTAAATATTTATATGGATTAGTTTATTTTAGGTAATTAGTTATAATAGGTTAATCAAGTATATAAATATATACATACAATAAATCTAATAATATGTATCATTTATAGATTAAATAATGGTACATATTAGATTGAAACTTATTTTAAGCTACCATCAACCCTTTATCCCACAACACCCAAACACACAGACAATCTTAGTTGAAGCGTAAAACTATTAATTGTTGTTAAAGTTGTCATTACATTTTGTTAGTATTCTTTTGTTAACATTCGGATTCAGACATGCTTTAGGTACTATAAAGTAACTTACGTGTTTATTTCCTTAAAGTTTCCTCAGCTGTGTAAAATCAATTCCAAGTATAAAAGCACTATGTAATAGTGAGGACATTATCATATATAACATATGCACATGAAATTTCAGAGACATTACAAGCTCTTAATCAACATCTCAAACACACACACACGCGAATGTAAACACAGATAGTAAGCCAAATAAAGGCTCCACACACGCACACATTGTCCCATATATATAGAAACAGTGTCATTTCACATTATGTAACAGGACGTGACGCAACAAGTATTGATTTTCAGCAATACATAAAGCACTATGTACTGAGTCTGTAATATTAAATATAGCTGCAATGTCCATGATAGAAAATTTCGCTATGAAAACCCCGGTATTACTTGATTGACTTATTTCAGCTTTGTGAGCCGGCTTTATTAATTCAGAAATTATTTCTGCTTCATGCATCGCTTGTATAAGTATTGCATATTTCAAGTTTACAAAGGATTTGAGAATTCTATTAATGTTGGAAAAAGTCAAATCTTTATATTTTTATAAAACACAATATAAATTTTAAATACATTATTTGTACTATTTTACTATTTTATTTAACTTTTATTAATGATTATTCTGCAATTACTATCAACTAATGATAGTAATTCATTGACATATTTTAAGCAAAACAGACACACAGCGTGTATTATGTAAAGCTCTGTAAACACGTCAGATCTCGGCTCGAGATACACATAACAAGACATAATCAAGACGAGCATGAACGCGTCTTCAATATTGTAATTGGTTTATTGCACGATACGTGAAGGCAGATTCAATGATTCAAATTTTGCATACTTACAACGGCATCGGGTTCTAAAGCATTTAGGAATTCAGCTGCGACCTTCCACTTGTAGATCGTGAACCACGCGGTGCCGGTGTAAGTGTCCCCGGCATTCAGATATAACACCGGTGGTCCTTCACCGGATGCTGCTTTTCTCCTCGCCTCTTTCACTCTGTAATACACAGATATTTGCTACATGGATTTGGGGTTATCTAAAAGGAATCATTTTTTTCACAAAATACAAAGCTTAGTCTATGTTATTGTTAAGATTTTTTGTATATAGCTTCTCGTTATTTCTTCTTCTTAGTTTTCAGTTGCAAAAGTTTTCAAACATTTTCATTGTATCTTACAATTTGAAGTTACATTCGAAATAAAACGACTTATTCCTTTGTTAGTTCATCCAATTCTCCTGAGTGTTGCTTCAGAACACTTTTCGAAACGAACAAAGAAAGTATAAACACTGTTTTTTCCATCGCTACACGGATTGATATTTTTTTTTACAAAATATTTAACAAATTATGTGCTATTAGTTGATTTAAAACCTATCCAATTCAAAACGCGTGAATATTAATGTCATTATAATGTAGGTAAAAATGTAAATATTAAAAAAATATATATTTTTCAAAATATACTCACACATATGCAACCCTCGGGAACCCACCATAACACTTCCCGGCCTCCCTATCGGCGGTAGTACAGGCACCGCTAAGCTGGGAAGTCTGTTCGAAACGTGCATGCATGTCATTGTTATGCAGGATCAGCAGCTCGAAGTTCTTGCCATCATTGCTCGGGGGCTTCACTATACTGCTCGAGGTCAATGCCACGAGGGTTAACACTGTAGTCAGCTGAGATATCGTCTGAAAATAATTCCATTATATATTCCTAAATGCTATTAAAATCATTTTGTTTTTGTTTTTGTTTGCTTCTTTTCCTTTTTTTCCTTTTTAATATTACCAGCAGCGAGGTAAGAATGTGCATAAGATGATGCATCATGCATAATTAAAATCCAATAAATTTTTTCTCATATTTTAGGTGATGACGAATAATATATATATAAAATTCCTAATTACTGTATAATATTAATTTAACGTTAAACCATTAAGACGATAACTTCTAACAATAACATTTAATCGTTAGTGTATCTAATGATGCAATTCCATTAAGAATGAAGCGATAATGCCATGATAACGAATTACCTAAAAACGTCTATAATATGGCTTGTGTCAAATATATCTCGACCAAAAATTTAAGGTTATTTTCACTCAACGCAATTTAAAAATATTAATTGTTAAATGGTCACTTTTAAGCATTAAACCTGTCGGCGCAATTACATGTACTCAACGGGGTCTCTGTCAATAGTTATACAGGAACAAGCACCAACAAGTACCGTTATATGTAATGATGAAAGCACTTAATATGCGCTGTAAGTTTAATAAACCAGTGTGTTCTCTCATTAATATTTTGATTGAAGATTATTTGTCATCCTTAATTAGTATGGATATAATGACTTTGAACGCAGATCCGTCTTGAAGATAAATGTTACGTTTCTTTACTTTTAAATTGACGGATCTTCTTTGTAACTCGAGAAATCATTAAAAATAATATATTTTAGTGAGTGCCGAAATTAAATGAATTCAACCCTGTAACTATAACGTGCACATTATACAATAATAATTGGACTTTTGTCGATGTGACAAAAAAAAAAAATTCAAAATATGTTAATATTTTTGAATCTGCAAGTATTTGCATTGCAACAAAATGTAGTTTTTATAAGATATCAAATAAATATATATAACTTTCTTTACTATAACATTATCAATAGCTATCATGGACTAGTGTATTTTCGGTTCATTATAACATCATTAAATCCTCTACCAAAAAAGCATTTTGAACCCGAAACGAATTTCAAATTCCTTGTACCTGTAGTTCTAAGAATCTCATCAAGAGTTCTAAAATAAAAAATCATGTTCACTGCATTGTATTTTATAGATACGTGTTTTAATGAAACATCTGAAGATATGCACCACTGCTCCTAAACCGTTTAAGGATGATGATTGAATTGAATTTCCTTACTAGGGATCCAGCGCCGCGCAGGTGGAATTAACAGTATATATTTTCCCTTTTAAGTCCTGATTTAATTATTATATCATTTAAATGAAGCTTCAGAACATCTCATGGCACGTATTCAGATAAACTATAAATGATAACAATTATTATTTGTTCTGAACAACAAAACTACAACCAGTAGAATAAATAGATCAATCACAATACAAATCTTATCACTGCTGTGATAAAAATGAGCAATAAATGTATAGTATTAAATGTTAGAGGATATTAAACAAGAGTGAGACAGCTACGAGGTAGATATCATTTTTATTATTTATCAACACATTGTTCGTAGTTTATCTTTTTTATCTCTGGTCGTAAATGGTTTTATGCAACACGCCTCCTGAATTTTAATATTTTTATATAATTTCTAAATGGTATGACTATCGAGATCATAATCACGTTTATTTCGTATCGTCGGAGGAAACTTCCTTAGGAATTAATTATTATGGACAACGTGACTTCGGAATTCCTTATAAATATATATCTTTACAAAAAGGTTGTTATTTTTTTACAATTTATGATATATAGAGGTTATTTATTTATACGACGAACGAGATCATTTATGATGATAAGTGGCTTTTGATTCGTGCTTGGAGGATTTATTTAAAATTATAAGTTATTCTAAGTCTAAAACACTATATTTATTACATATAATTTCAGTTAAAAAAGATGTGTTTTAAATAATAAATGAAAAATGTAATTTCTACGTTCGTCATATTGATGTGAACGGAATGTTTCATTTCCACAGAATTTCGAAACTATATTTGGGAATGTTCACGCAAGTAAGGATATCGGAGTTCCATTTTATCTTTTCATGTGCATATTACGGCGGTTTGTTTGTTTGTGATACTAGATTACTACTTTTAATCATTCTTTATTGCATATTAAAAATATCTAAATGCTGGCTCAATGCTAACGGGCGTTTTCTAGCAGTCAATATTTGGATATATAGGAGAGACCATTTAGGCTTGCAAAAGAAGTTATTAGTAAAAAACTCACTAACCAAATATTTTACAATAACTTAAACATATATACTTTTACCTCTCCTATGCATACAGCATGCAATGTTGTATTATGCGAATAAATTGATAGAGAAGGTTACATAGATTTGAAGAAACTGATTTGCAGCGTTAGATTTAATTTAAACAAATCTTCATTTAAAGTGACAATTAATATTATTGATATAACGAAGACCAAAGGCCTGCCTCGTCATTACGACGATCCGTCATGGCGTAGTAAGTACTCGAAATACAGCGTATATTTTGTGCGGACAAATATAAACGATATTGCGAAAAAGTTAATTTACTCTTAATTGCTAAGAAGTACGTGGATTATAATTATAGCAAAACTGTGGAAACGGAGACTTCGGTTCCACAAGGCACGGCGGTGTAATCAGAACCACTCCAACCATTTCTTAACGAACTCGTGGACTATCTGTCATGTCCGTTGCCATGTGACCGACTTCACCATAGTATACTACTTGACGATCCGTTCAAAACTAGTTTTTTTAAATTGACCAGTACGAGTACATGCGGTGCGACAGATAAATAAATTAAAGTTTTAGCGACCTTCGGCAACTCTTATGTAACATTTACCCATATTTTTATCGATTCGAAAGACACTTTTATTCTTTTAACTAATGTCCGAAACTAAGAAAGTGTCGGTGGTATGGGACATATTATTGATCAACTGATAGTCACATATCGTATTTCGTTTAATACGATTTCACACATATTTGATAAAGGGTATAAAGTAACAGAGCTTCTATTTTACGTCGTTTCTTTTAAAAATGTTGACACCATTCCTTGTTTAAACGGTCTAAGATTCGTTTTAAAACGCCCGCGAATGATGGTAGGGGGAATAAAGGAAAAATTCAAGAATAATAGCAAGACAAAAGCAAAACAAAGCGCTTAGTGCATTTCTTTCACTATTCAGTATTATTATAATAACGTATAATTTTCTTATCAAATAAGTGTTTGAAATTTTTTAACGTATTTCTACAATTATTGAAAACTAACTGTGTATAACTTTTCCATGAAAATATGATGAAAAGTGTTTCTCGTTTCGTTAAACGTCATTACTCTGGTACCAACAGAGCGTAAAACCGAGGACTGCCTGTAAATATACGAGATATATTTATTTTATGCCAGTTATAGTCAAATATACGCGAGTTAAAATAAAATAGTCTTAAATAAAATAAAACTTGAGCATAATTAACAAAACGTTAAGTTGTTGCTGATTCTATATTTTTAGGAAACATGAAGTAATTAATTGTGCATTTGCATTTTGATTTATTTTAAAAACTCATCTATTCTGCAATCCTTGATGGCTAATTGTGTGTGAATAATTGTGTTTTAAACGAGTAGCTTCGTTGTGACGTTTATTTCATTTATTTGTCCAAGGCCTTTGTTGTGTCAATATGAATTAGGAGTGGCCTAGATCTTCAATTTTATCTCGATTAATATAATCGCCCACAAAACTGGGACTCGCATGTAAACAAAGGAACATGTCTGATAAAACTGACAGCAAACCCTATAGGTGCGTTGAAAATGTTGCGCAATAGACGGAATTAAAAGTGTTTTGTGTGTTTCTTTGCTTAACCTGATTGTTATAAGCTGTTATAAGATAAAAATAAAGTAAATATTAAAAATCTCATAACTGGTACACGTCTGAGAAGATTTACTTGAATGTCTGCTGTGAATAATCTCAAGTCACGGAACAAATAAAAAAACATAAAAATCAGTTCAACCGTTCTGGAGGTACTATGCCATAGACACACATACAAAAAGAAGAGAAGATAATCCGAAACATCCCCCTTTTCTATCGGGTGTTAAAATAAAGTATCTAATTGAACAATGTAATTTGTTTTTAAAAGATATTTATCGTACGTGTAAGACTTTGAATAATAAATATTTATATAAATCTCTATTTGTTTTAAATAAACCTGCCGCTGGTATGTATAAGCAAATCCTAGGTTGCCATTACTTAGCTCTTGCTTAGATTCCTAGAAAATATAGAAGATGTAGGTCACCCGGTGCTGGGTAAGGCGAATCGATCTCGGATAAAATGTACTGCTTGGAAGCGTCTGGGTAATTATTATTGACTCCTAACGGGCTTACTTTGATCAACAAAATACAAGCCCATAAATATTGTAACTGTAAATAAGACAGCTATTTGTATTTCACTATAATATATAATGTTCTAGGAATACTTCATTTGTAATAGAACCTTGAAAAAATAGTTAAAAGTACCATTAAGATTATAAATTTCTTTTGTCTTCGAATTCATGTGGAGTTATTTTGACTGAAGAACCTTGACATCAATGAAATTTATTTCATCTTATAATTTTGTGTAATGTAAATGTGATAATAAATATAAGCCTTTTTATTGCTTTCTTTGTAATTTTAAATACGAAGGCCGAACTATGAATAGAACATTGTTGAGATCGCGGTGAATCGGGGATTGAAAATTAAATTCGTAAGTGGATTGCATCAAGGGATAGCTTCCTCGATCTGACGCTGGGATATGTGTATCCTGTACTGTGTTGTCTTAAAGCTATTCTATTACAATACAATCATTTGATATCAATTATTGTAATAATTTCACACTTATACATATTTACGGTAAATACTTCTGTAATCCATTTATATTGTACCCATTAATATAAATCATTAAATTATCTTTAATTTATGTTAATACTTTTGTAATAGATTTATATTGCATCAATTATTTTTACAGGATAAATCAATATGTCATTTTTACATTTATGCATAGGTAGAGTAAATTCTTTTGTAATAAATTTATATTGAATCAGTTATAGTTACAGGTAAAATCAATACACATTTTTTTTTATTTGTGCATAGGTACTGTAAATCATTTTGTAATACATTCACCAAATATATATTTATATCAGTATTGCCAAAAGTTTTTAAAAGATATAATATAGATATAAAGTATATTTTTATGAATCTAAGATAAAATCCGATAATTATCAATAAATTGCTTATCTGAATAAAACGTGTAAGATAATTAAGTGGAATAATTTTGGGAACAAGTTATTTTGATGTATCAATTTATTTTGATTAGTGATTGAGAATATTTATTATATAATATTTTTAAACATGGTTGTATGTGACTTTACATTCATATATAATATAAATACAATAAATAATAATAATTACGTACAATAAATAGATTGTTTATAATTGACCATGAAATAAATTTAAAATTAGTTCATTTATTTTTTGTTACCAACGAGGATAAAAACAAGAAAAACAAGATCAATCAATACACGCAATCAATAGATGTAATAACTCCAAGCTAATTGGTTCACTTGAATTTAGAGTCCCGTGGAAGTTCGGGAACTCATTGCTTGTGGAAGATGCCTTGTATGTACTTTGAAACATCAGGTTAAGTCATACATATAAAGGATAAAACCGTAAATATAATCTAAAAACGCAGCTAACTCTGAAAGATTTCAGAAGCAATATATTAATGATAAATTTCTTGTAAATAGACTTCTAATATCCGGTCGACTGATATTAGGTATGTTTGTGATCTTGACGTGAAAGTGATTTTTTGTGAACTTGCAATAACTAGTGCTTATTAATAGACATATCAAAATCAGTTCAGCAATTTCGATAATTTTCATATATATGAATATTTTGTTAACTATTAACTCTAAACACTATTACTAATATTAATTACAGACTTTAGATTTTGGCAGCTTCGAATTTTGGACGAGTCAAATATTACGATTCTTCGAAGTCTACGGATTTTTATATGAACTTTGTTATTATTAGGGTTGGCATTTTCAATCCTCGTCTAGTCTTTTTTCTAAATAGGATCGCGCAATCAATATTTCGATTTTCTAACCCTAGCTATGAAGTTAAAAACTGTCAGTCAAGATGAGTCTTTACAAGTACTTTATGTAATTTTATGAATTAAGATAAGTAAAACACAGCGTTGAGGTAAATTAGCCTTTGTTATCTTCCATCATTAAAATAAGTATTGCATTTATTTTTTTACTTTATGTCACGTTTTCTGTAGTTTATTATCCTATTGATAGTGTGGCTGAATATTTATTTTGTTACCTCATTGCGTTTGATAATTTTAATTAAAAACGTAATATCTGTATGTCTGTCTGTTAATTAAGTAGAGTTTTCAATTTCACAAACGAACATCAGTTATTACTCCTCAAATTAAAATTGATTTTAAAATAAAACAATTATGCGTTCTCTACAAAAGCTCTACAATGCTAATGGATTTCATTTTCATATTCATATTTTGTTGGATAGATGGAAAACAGGTTTATTTTTTGGTTATTATAATAATGTTAAGACTAGCTGTGCCCGCGACTTCGTTTGCAAGGAATATTGTTTTTTAACATAATAGTAGCCTAAGTTACTTCTAGTGACATCAGCTATCTGCCAGAAAAAGTCCTATTAAAAGAGGTCCAACCTTTTCAGGGATTAGCCGGAAAAAACAGAGGGAGAAAAATTTTAAATCAATATTTTTGATGTAAGTACAACGGTACCCAAATAAAAAAATATATATTTTCAAATGAAATACAACGTGGAGTTACAAATAGACACTTCAATTTTATTTATATATATGGTTATATGTTAAATGCGTTATTATATTTTTATGGCAAATAACTGTTGCAAATTGTTCTTAATTTGATAGAATTACGTTCGTTGTGGTGATTGGTGCGGCGGAGATTAGAGCAGCTTCATTATTATATTTTATTATTTAAGTGGAATGATTATCAAAATAAATAAATATTTTACCTTCCAAATCATGTTGTTATATATAATTTATACAAAAATACCTTTTTGTTTTTATGTTTGTATGTACCTACATAAAACAGGAAAAATAATATTTAAAGACTTTCTTTAATACATGGAATTTAGATTACTTTTCGTTTTGAAATATTCCAGATAAAGTTGTGAGTAATTACTATTTTTTTTATACAATTTTGATGTTAAAAATTCCTTTAATGAGGCCGATGGTAAATCGATATGATTCAAAGAATTATTTTCATTCCCAGATAAAGCCCAGTATTTTTTTCTCGTGTTGTAATCCCGTGCGTTGTTTCAAAGAGAATCCCTTGTTTTCAGTAGAACGAAGCTTTGCGCTGTCTCGATGCTTCATACTAACTTTTAAAACATTACAATTCTTGGGTTTATTATTTTTATTCCTATTTAACATATGTTTAACATATTCTTGTGTTTTGAAGATAAATAAATATTTTTATAAAGAAACAAAAATATTTTTATAAAGGACATACTTTCATACTTTTTTTTTGTGTTTATGTATAAATAAAAATTGTATTATTTTTAAAGCTGTGCGTGCATTTTATTGACTTTTCTGAACAAACGACGAAAAGTTTCAAATATTAAGACACATTAGAAATTTAGTGACCTTGATCAAAATTACCTATAGATATTGTATATAAAATATAACATTTTAAAATCGTATTATATTAAATAAAATTTTATTGTTATTTAGATTATAGTTTTAGAACTAATCGGTATTAATTGGCGCGACAGTTTCCGACTCAGATCAGATTCAGATCATTGACATTTTTACAAAGGTTTCTCTAATGGACATTGTCATGTACCAGTTCATTTCTGACAAAAAATATTATTCGCTTCAACTCCATTGCGATGGAAAATTAAAATGAAAGAGGAATTGAAACCTTTACACGTATGGAGTATAAATAAATTGAACTGTTTTAAAAATACCATTGTCAGACACATTTTTAAAATAGCTTGGTTATAGTTTAACTGAATCTATGCGACCATTGTCGTCTACATAGATGTAATAGAGTGAGTCGTTTCGTATATCCGTCTGTGGAAGCGACACCGGTGAATTTCGTCATAGGTTTCAAATTTAATTTTCCGTAAGCGTACAGTATCATTTTTTGTATTTGCTTGGCTTTATCGGGACAGGAAAACACAAAAACAAAAATTATTACTTATTTCTTTTGCATATGAATAATTATATGTATTTGCATAAATTATAAAATATCAAATGAACACGTTGCAATAAAATACTGAAATGTAACATAATATTTCCAAGATCTAAAAAGATTTATAAGAAAGTATATTTTTTCTATATGATAGTTTTTATAACAAAAAACCCATCTTCCATATCCAGGTGTTTGTTATCAATCAAACGTGAGAACTGGTGTCGATTGTAAAAGAAATAGATTTAAATATTGCCTCGGAGGTAAACAAGCACTAGACCGATATAATAAAACTAAATATATTGACTACAAAACTATTGTGAATTGTTTATTGAGGAGGAGACCGAGTTCGTGGAAGACCAACATCTATTCAAAAACTGTGAATGGCTATATTGCATTGTGTTATATTCAGTACAATAATTTTTATACATTTAGGATTAATAATTTAAAAAGATATCGAAAGAAACCAAAATTTCGCCGCATTCGATACATAAATGTTATTATTTTATTGGTATCAAAGGTTTAAGTATTATTTGTCTTTATAAAAAAAACAAAGGCATAAAGAATGTTTATTTCTGTTGATATATTTTTCCATACGATATTAATAATTTTAATGGTTCTTATGATTCAATGGTGTACTTAAAATGTTGTATAAATTATATTTTATATATATAGAATGAGTTGTTGAACGAATGAACGAGTTCTGCGAATGAATACGACGCTCTTCAGTCGTTCCGCCATACAGGATCGTCAATACCTTTACGTACTCATTGCCTTTTATTCAGATAACTTAAATAAATTAATTTTTATTTCAATCCATAACCATACACCATTATTATGCTAATTAATTTAATCCTTTATGATTTCCTACTCCGTAGTTCGTGATAAAACCCTGACAATATTATCAGTCTAATAGATTGAATAAAATTGCGATAGGTACAATAAAATTATTGATATTATATATAATTGAATCTCGTTACGATTTAATCATCTGATAATTGAGTAATTAATAATTAGTATATTTAGTGACTCGGTAATAGAAAAGTTAACAAATAACACTTTTAGCACAACCATATCGAAAAAATTAACACTTTAAACTATACTGAATACATTTCACACATATAATTGCAATTAGGCACACGCGGCCGATTTATAGAAACATGGCATTCATGATTAACGTTACATTGAGTGTCTTATTGCACTTTGTAGCGTACTACGAATTACGATAAATAATATTGCACTCACCATTTTAATATTGGATACATGCGACCGACCACGTGGTTTGTAAGAGCTCTCGACACGTCCGTCGCAGCGGACGGTCAGCGCAGTACTGCAGGTTTGAGGCAGGTGCCGTGTGATAAATGATTGCGCTTGCGCATCTCTCATATATTGATAACGATAACGAATTATAGTCTATATATGTTATTCAGATGGTCTATATCCTCTATGTATGTCATTAAAGTACGTAGAAACTGTTTATCTAATTCAAGACCTTGATATTTCTTCTAATATATCAATTAATATTATCTAAGTAGTTTTAGAGACATTAAAATGTATAAGTTATTGTGCTAATTAAGACAATTAACCTACTAATATATGTGATAGTATTAACTAACCATACTACGAGGATAGAGCTTTCTTGAGTATACTTATATCTTATTGATTTAATGGTTGCTAAAACCTCTTTTCCCTATTTATTTTATCGTTAAGTAGTGCACAATGTTACTTTGTTATTAATATTATTTTACTCTATAATTAAGTAGTTTTTATTTTTTTATTTAGTAATTTGTAAATATTTCGTATCTTCTTACCAGCAGGTAGCTAAAGCTCAATGTATATATAATCTGTTATTGTCTCTTTGTTTTGAAAAGACGGTTACTTTAACTTTTTACGGTACATTCTTAATTTCATTATTAATATTTTCACACAGAATACTTAACGGTCTCGTGTTTGATCAGTCTGTTTAATTTGTAACCGAACAATTTATTATGCATTTTAATGTCAACAGTCAAAAGTAGTGTAGTTGTTAACAGATAAGAGACAACTGTTTAAACAGAGTTGTTAACTTGTTAGTATTCCAAGTGAGGGCTTTAATATCTCTGAGAAAAATATAATACATATTAAGTTATAATACAATTGATCTGTCGCCGACTTAACCTCAGATATATTCATCTATTGTTATAGAGCTATTGTTGCTGTGCTTTTATTTCAGTGATTATTATTTACAGACTAAAAAGAAAAGTATATTCATGTGAATTTCAATATATTAAAAAAAAAAGAAATAAATAGTAACTCATTCCTATGTTATATTAGTTTATTTATAGTTTTGTTTGAAATAAATTCTTTCATCTAAAACATTTTGCTTTAATAAGTATTTAAACATGTTGCAGCTTACAGTCTTTATTTTATCCTAATGACGTCCTAGAAATTCCTGGACACTGATCAAAGGACACGTAAAGGATCGAATTGTGAATCTAAAGCAGTAATTGACAAATATTTAAGGGGAGTTTATTGACAAACACATGTACAGAAGACTGTATATATATATATATATATATATATATATATACAAGACGACATACAATCGATATTTATGAAAACCTTTCCTGAACTGTAAGGCCTCATTGATTAGTTGTTAAATGAGTTTAAAGCAGTCTTTATGTTCCAGGCATTGCTTTAACATTCACAATCCTTTGTAACATATAATTATGGGTATTATAAGAATAAAAACAACAACATTTAAAAATACTTAAATAATTTGTAAAATAGTTTTATGAAAAAGCAATTCGTGAGATAAATAAAGATAAACTCTTTCGTTAATCACCAATGTTACTTTGGAGGGTTTTTCGGTTAATTGTACCAATTTTCTTGAGTTAATTGTATGTAATTAGAGGACTACAAATTAACTAATAGCCTTCCTGATAAAGTAAACTTAAGACGCTATTTATTACACTATCTACTACTACTATATTGAATTCATTTTTTTATATTGATTGGAAATAGTAGTAAGATAAAACGTATATTAAAATAAATGTATATTACATTAAATTTTGCAAAAGAACTGTTAACTTTCAAAATTCCCTCATTTGTAAAAAAAACAAAAGACACGTCATACAATATTACAAAACGTCCGGACCGAATTCAATGAAATCTTAATAAACAACATATTGTCTGTTTGCTGCTCTGTAATACGTATAATGCCTGTTGTGTGCGTCCAAACATCTTGGAGGTTAGAACGGGTCTAATTCAATGTCGTCTCGCCGGCGTAGTTACAATAAACGTTTTTTGGTGTCTCCTCACCGCTTCAACTACGCTCAAAATAGACAGGAAATAAGTTTGAAATTCCTTACTTCCAGCCACCATAAAATAGAGGTGTCCGTTTTTAATTCCAAATAGCTTTTACTAAATGCAATGAAAGTATACACGATGATTACATTAAATAAATGTCTGCTATTTGTTCAGGCTAATCTTTAAAACGGCGGGACCGATTTTAGTACGACTTTCACCGGCGGATAGTTGATATTACAAAGAGTATCTTGGGCTACTTTTATTTTGAAAAACATATTTGAGAACGAAATAGTGGGCACAGTTCGTATATATTTGTATGGGAATGGGTATATCATATTAGAAAATAATACAGGACGTTTCAATAAAATAGTCGTATGGGAAAAATACCATCTACCATCTCGTATATATAGGTTGGTCCATTTTTGACTCATCAATCATCGAACCTTCCGGGTGAACGGACGTGTCGCAAAGTTGTTGAAACACAGGCTTGGCACAGCTCCGAACAATGGACATCGAATTTGGATAACCTTTTTTTAAAGTATTCTCTGTTTTGATTACACTTAACTTCTAAATTTAATTTCATCTATTGTTATAATTATAATCCTTCTTATCTATATTTTAATTATATAGATAAATGATATAAATATGCAGCAAGTCGTGTTTGACCGCGATGTACTCCGACATGAGTTAGCAAAATTAATATATAATGTTGCATATTATATGTAATATGTATATTGTTAAAGTTTTTAGAAGGTTTCTTTCCTATTTTATATAATTTATGATAATCTACGCCACTGCTATACGTGTCCAGCTCAGGTAGTAAAATATATATATATAAAAATATTGAAGTGTCTGTTTGTGTGTCTGTCCAAATTAACAGATTTTCAATAAAAATATATGATACTTTCATTTTTATTTTTATAAGGTACTTACATAAAACTTTTTTTTTTAATGTGTGTCTGTCTGTCTGTTTGTTCTCTTTAATGTCTCAAACTGGATTTTAATAAAACTTTTACTGGCGCATAGCTGATGTTAGGAGTGGTGTGTGGTGGAGTTAGGAGACCTAAGGAGTGACTTAGGCTTCCTTTATTTTTAAAACATTCCGCCCGGATAGAGTCGCGGACACAACTAGTACATAATATAAATAATATAATGTTACAACAAATATATATATATTTATGAATATATATATATTATATTATATTATATTATATATATTATATATATATATATATATTATATATATATATATATATATATATATATATATATATATATATTCGTAAATATAGTGATAATAATACTTGGTTTATAATAACATAGATATACTTTTAAGAGCCACATGTACAGTGTATAAAAATATTTTTTAATTACAATCAAGACACAGTCCGTGTTAGCGGAGAACTAATCAATACGGAGTAATCTCTTCATCTCTCAGAAATCCCAGACGTTACTTGCTCAGTATGTTAGATTGTTTGCTATCTCTGTGAGGCGTGTGTGGAGATCAAGTCGGAATAACATACATCTTATATTGTTAGATATAAGATGTATCATTTTCTAATAACTCCTAATGATAGTTTATATACGGTAAAAAAACTCACAAGTAATTAAGTATTTATATATTTAATAAATGTTATAATATATAATATTAATCAAAGATCCCTAATGTAGATGACATTTTGAAGCAAATTTGGTTTGGATAAGAAATAGAATCTTGGTTAAATATACTACTAACTATTTAGTATAACTAATAGTTTAAAGATCTTTAGAACACTGGTGCTGTCGAGTACTTTTTACCCATCACCTGTTCTATAAATGCCCAATTACACTCACGCGTTGTGAAAAATTAATAGCTCCATAGCCATGACCAGTGGTCGGCTTTCATTTTGATAAAATCGATATCGAAACGCGATACTGTTGATGACATGTAGGTATATTTGCTGTAATTCAGTCGTGCTGCAGTAAAAAGAATGCGTTGCGAGGCTGCTATTTGTATTATGTACATGTGTATTCCCAATACATATATACAGATATACAGATATTTTAAAGACATTTTAGTGAAGATTAATGTATGTATCTGTTTTCAATACACTAATATGTAATATCTTGTCTCTATCTAAATGTAAGTATCCAAGTCACATTGTTCCGCCTGTCGTAAATATTTGACAATCTGTTGTAAATAATTATTTGCTCATCATTAATTTTATAAAAACTTCGTATTATTTATATTATCATTATTTTTATGATTGTTCATTATTTTACTTTAAAAATACTTGACCTGGAAATTCAGTGTGTTTTGTCTTTACCTTGTTATTGTGTTGTTTGTATGTCAATAATAAGTAAAGCAATTTAGGTTAATTTTAAGAGCTGCATTTAGGTAAATTAGGTAATTGTAGAGTATTTATTGTATCAAATTATATAAATGTAATGCATGTATGTCTGAAAATCCCATGTATGTATAAGTATGTTTATAAGATTTTTATTGTTAAAACTTTCCTAAACAAAATTATTTTGTAAGTCAAACACGAACGTAATCATATTTCGTTTTATTGTTATTATAAAACAGATTAGAAAAACATAAACCCAAATAATATTAAACAAAGTTAAACAACAAACCAAATTCAAACGATAATCGACTTCTTTAAGTTATTTGTCAAATTTATGACAACTAACTGTGAATCTGGTGATTCCGAGCATATTAATATATTTGTCCTCTTATGAGTGCTTTTCAGTGGCCAAATTGTATTACTCTTCCTGTCTGTAACATTAAATCATGGGGCGAATCCGTCCGGCGCTTAAACGTAATTAATTGGAGTTTTAATTCCATTACGCAATCATTCGTTCAAACAGCGTACTCTTACAATATCATTTTACGATGAATTCAAGGTAATTTCGATACAAATTATAATTCTGAAAATTGCTTTCATATAATGAGTATGTATGTTTTATTAAGGTCGCTCTGCTGCTGATAATTACGCGAAAAACGATTACCGCCACAATAAACACATTTTCAAAGTTTGCTTTGCACTTATTTGATGTTCCAATATGAATATTTCGTTGGATGTTACATTTGCAACATTCACAGCATCCAGGCGATTATAACTTTGATATTTATTACTATTTTGTGAGTTTTTGATTGTAAAATGTACTTTAAATACTAGGTTATGATTAGGCGGATTGTTTTTTATTAAAATAATATATGTTTGTAATATTAATATGTTGTATAACCATCCCAAGGCTGTACGAACGATATTTAAAAATATTTACAATTCTTTTGAAGATATTATGTTAATTTATTAATAATAATCAATTAATAAAACATCATTTACATAAGTTTTGGACAAATTATCTTTTATAAATATTACACTAATGTACTTTTTTACAATATTATTAAAAATATCCCCATTCTTTGTTATTACTACCCATTTTGCCCGGTGGTTACGGGTATTTAAGGTTTAATTATCAGTGATGCCGGTGCCTTTGTGTGTGTGAGCTTTAAAACGCATGTTTACACGAGTGTATACGTATGTGTGTGTGGTTAAGTCGCTAAAAGGAGCTCAACTCATTTACATTTGGCTCATACAGAATAAATTAATTTCTATATGAATTCCATGTTTCGCTTTTTTTAATTTCTCTTCTCTATTATGAGTTATAATAATGTTGTATTGTAAGTGTTTGATAACTTATATACAGTGTATATGAAACAAGGATGTATAAAGGTCAATGACCTGGTTCCTTTTGATAAATCTTTTTAATATTCATTATGAGGACGCCTGATAAGAGCAATGAGTTCCTTATGACAGCCGCAGATATGTTAAATCAATTATGATATATTATGTGTTATCTGCATATAATTGTATTTAAAAATAATTATTTATTACATAAATATCAACTTCGGTATTGTTACTATATTTGTCGAGTCAATGACTCTGTTTGATAACAGATATTCGTATAAAGCAATTGGTTTATGTTAACTTGCTACCATAAATAAGTCGATGATTAGAAATAACTATATCTATATCTATGAGAATTCTTTATATACAAGCTAAGCCAACGACTTCATGTCCCTTTTATAACAGGTAATAAATGTCAAAAAAAAAATTAAAGTCCATACATGTCTTAATTTATATCAAAAACAGTATTAATATTTAGTTTTTGTATTATTTGAAATTAAAGTTATTGATATTTTGTGAGGAAATATGAAAGTTTGCTTCAGTAGAAATCTTAATATCTATTAGACAATGATGCTGATGCACATATGTGCATCTATATAGATATAGTTATATAGATATAGTTGTTTTGAAATAGTTTTGTATGTTGCTACATACTTATACTCATTACTTATGATATATAGACTTACTATTTAATAATACATATAGATGATACAAAATTTCAATAACATGTTTTTTAACGAATCCTTTATCAAACTACTCAATATTTCAATGAGTTTATATAAAAAACTATTTAATCGATATAGAAAATTTTAATTACTTCTCTTAATTATAATAATTAGCTACACACCTTATCTGTATTGGAATATTCTTAAACAGATAGATGTAATGAGTAACAGATTTTAAAATGTGAACTGTTTTAAAATATATTCTCGTTTGTTATTAATAAATACATACAAAATATATATATATATATATATATATATATATACTTCTGTATGTATCTGTCGTCAAAAGCCGAAAGAAAGCCAGTGAATTGAATTATTTGTATACACATCTCATCATATTGGCTTAAGGGAGAAACCATTAAAACAATGCCAAGTTCACATCCTTATAACTGGCACGGAGAATACTTCATATTATACGGATAACAAGTTTATCCAATATTTGAGAGTAATAGGGATTCTTAGATCAAAACTCATTGACTTACTTTTACGATAATACTGTGTATAGTTAAATGTACTTTGACCGGACTAAATGTTGTATTTGTAGTAGTTATTTACGTAACACCAAGGACATGGAAAAATATCACCTTTCAAATATCTGATAACTATTATTTAGTTTCATTTCCCGTACTTGGTACTAGTTATACAGTAAACGTAGCTACCGTCGTGTCATGGACGGAGTCGAGGGCGAAAACTAAGCAAAATAAAAATATGCTTATAACTTAATAAAATAAATAATAAAACTATAAAATAAACATTTAAATATATTATGTATTTAAATATATTACATATTTGAATATTTATTTTATAATTGACATTACCAATACTTCCGAGGCGAGATATATATATTTATATATATATATATATATATATATATATATATATATATATTTGTATACATATAAAGCTATGAATACGTATTTCCTTTTATATAAAAATAAATAACTTGTATAACAACACAACTTGAAAATAAATGTGTTTTTATCTCTATCTGCTTGTAATTCTACAATCCCGACTAAAATAAAAAGTTAAAATTATCTTATTTACCGACACTATTTACTTCGCCTTATAAAATTTTGAGCATAGATCATATAAATGTAATAAAATAATTATATGATCCTCGAATAAATCTTTACAAATAACTTACATTTTAACAGATAGGTAAATAATATAGAAATGGCTGACATTTCGTGAAACGTCAAATTTATTCCGCCATTATAGTTCGTAAAAGTCATATTATAAATTAATTTGATAGAAAATCACCTTGATATTTAGATTTAATGCATCGGAGGCTATTTTAACTAGATATCGATTCTGTTTTACACAATCCGTATTTTTCGAGCCGACATTAAAAACTGCATTACATATGTTCAAAGCTTTATTTCTGTAATCGTATTTGGGTCGACTGAAATGCGATTTTAAACATAGCCATTACTTTATATGGAGCAGTATTTCGAGAGTATTTTACTTGGTAATATATTTAAAATTATAAAAAACAAAGAATATTTAATATTCGGAACGATAACAAACTTTCTTTCAATTTATATTTGAATCATATTTTGTTATAAAGTATACTCGTATATTAATATTCAAAAAGATATTTACATTGTATAATACTATGTATAACAGTTTATCAAGCCGTAACATTTATTGTTTAAAATATTCCATTATGAAAAGTACTTTTCCTTTATTAATGTTATACATATTTATTTTATATTATAAGTCTTAACCATTATTTTAACTAGATAACTATTATCTATTACGACTATTTCTTTTGATATACCACATGCTTATGAATACCACACTCATTACTAATATTATGTATTATAATATAGCACCTTTTTGTTAGCAAGTGTTTCAATAAGTACAAGTACAGCAAACTAAAAACACCTGATCAACTCACGCAGATAACATTTAATTTTAAACATTAAAAACAAACATATTTCTGCTGACGCAATCATTACACGGTCAATAAAAACTTCCTCGACTTAACGTAAATGTACATTGAAAGCGAGGTCATCTTTTAATTTTCTTAAAATACCTAATTATTATTAATATGTACATTTTTAAATAGTTCTACGAGTACGTCAACTCTCAATCAGTGTTTCGACCTTCCGCGCCCTCGTCACCGTGTTGTACAGGTGGAAGAATAAGTAGAGGAGCAGGCCGACGCAGACGATGAAGAATAAGATACAGAAGCAGACTATGAACTCCGATATGTATATCCGGATCCTCTCGGCCCGAGTGACCCGACCCGCCGGGAGCTGGAGCTCCACGCTCGAGTAACTCCACATCGGGTTAGGACTGGAGACGGATCTGGAAAGGGAGAAACTTCCTTCAACTCAATTATTACTTACTTAATAATGTTGTATTGCATTAGCGATTTAATTACATACAATATATGGTTCGTTTTTTCTTGGTCAAATAAAATTCAAGTGTCTTTTTGTAATTCCAAATTAACATAATATTAATCTAATTATTTTTATTTCTTATCTCTGTCTTCATATGTCTGTTCCGGTTAATCTATGAAACGACTAGATCGATTTTAGTAGGACTTTTACTGCACTTAGAAATAACTTAGGTTACTAATATTTTAAAAAATATGTTCCGCACGGACAAAGTCATAGCACAGCTAGTAATATATTACTAATATGATTCTAATAATAAAAATTCTTTGTAAATACTCACATGGAAAATATGTTATCTGTTGTAAGATATAGATAAGATAGTTCTTTTATTTATTTACTATTTTAATTTCTTTGTCTCAAAATCAATGGACGTGTGGATGAATTCATCTAAAGTAGTGTTGTGGAGATAGTTTGAGGTTAAATTATTTAAATGAAAACTTTTTGTCTATATTGGGAGATCACGAATATTAATATATCTAAACTGGTTAGAGGCACGTTTGTGTTATTGTTATATTAGACGTGTGTTAATAATAATAATAATTTAATAATAAATAAAATAAAATAATATTTACCATGTCAAGTATCGTCGGTTATCGAGTGTGATATTTTGTATATTTTTGTTTGTTTTGCACATCACAGGTGATTATTATTTTTCTAGTTTTTCCGGTTTCAAAAGACTTGCGGCCGCGCGCGCAGCTTGAGACGGAGTGAGGAGTTACATTATTATTTGTGTATTGTTTTAGGGCGTCTGATAAGGATGTTTTATTGTTTTATTTTATTACAAGTGTGCTGTAAGCCTTTGTAAATTGACAAATGATGGTAATTATAATATATCAATGCATTGTTTACTTTGCTATGAGATAAATGTTTTTGAAGGTCGTACGAGTAGTTGTTTTTAGGTATTATTTTAAATGTTAACCGGTGTTATATTTCATTTAAATATGGCTTATGTTATATATTTTTATCTTGAAAAAAAAACGGCACCCTTATAGGATTACTTTATTGCCTGTCCGTCCGCCTGTCTGTATCTCTGTGAAGCCCCTTATTTCGGGGACGCGTGGAGATATCGAAGTAAAATTATAATCCTATACTCAGGTCTAACTGTGAAAATGTGAAACAACTTACCTAACTTAAAAAAGACACTTCCCTTTGCCACTAAATGGCACCTTAAGGAGTCGAAACTGATAATATATTTCCCGTTTACCTAGAACTATGAAATTTGACAAGTTATATCGTTTTTTAGTAAAAGTTTAGAAAAAAATCTAAAAAAATCTACATTTATATTTAAATCTGTGAAACATTAAATCTGAGATAATTACAATAAGTAGTTCAAGACTCGATTGTTCGATCTATGTGTTGTTTAAATTTGAACGAAACCTTGGTGGGTGAGGCCGACTCGCGCTTGTCCGGATTATCACGTGGACCGAAGAACTACACGAAGTCAAAGTCAATATAAACAAACAGGAGACAACTTTAAATTGATGAAACAATGTAACTTATTCCATCCGTGGTAATGGCAATTCAAAAATCTACTACATTTGTATAGCTTTAAATAATCGGAAAATAGCCTAAGCGAAATACTCTATATTATAAATCAATATACATTTATCCTTTTAAAATAAATAAAAATAATAAATATCAGGAAATTAAATATTAATAAAAATAATAATAATAAGAAAATAAAAACCGTACAGACAGAGAATAACAGAATTTATTTCAATACAAAACCCAACACCTATATAAACAAAGAATGGGCCGCTTGGTACTCACTGGGACAATATATTATTTTTGATTCAGTGATATTTTTTATCTCCGGACTCAGCAGTCTCGTAAAATACGACTCGGTATCATTCATATCGGAGAGTACGAACTATACAGGCCTATAGAATACGGTCCGGAACGGATCCAAACCCCACTACACCACATGTTGGGGTAAATCACACAAATAGAGCCAGACGGCCCCCAGATGCACCCCAGCTTTTATAACATCAAACGAAAAGGAACTCTATATTATCAAATTAGAATTGATTATTGCTTGATGTTTTAATTGTATAGTGTTTTAAAAAAACGATCGCTGCGACTGCCGGGCGGCCGTTCTTTGGGCATTTTGTCGACAGTTCCTGTGCGATTAATAGCTCGGGAGAGCAGTGGTGCGTTTTTTGCTAAATATAAGGTGTAATTGTAAGGTTTGAACGAGATAAAGAAGGGGAACTGCAGGTGGGTCGTTCAAGCCTCGGTCTTGGCAGGTTTCTTTAATGTGTGCCTTTTGAATAGTTTCCATTGATTGTACTTGTGTTATGGAAGTTTGGTCGGCGACGTCCGCTGATTATAATGAGCCGGAATTCTTATGTTGCTTGTTACTATATATTTATTTGATTGTATATTTTCTTATATATAGTGAATATTAAATTCATTTTATGTTGATTTAATAATGAAAAAGTTCAAAGTTCCATTAAGCATCGCTTCATTGGGGTCTAAATTAATAATTAATTTTGAAATGCGGGTTATATAAAAATGTAACCTCTTATTGTAACTTCGTGAGTTGGTTCAAATATTAAAATAAAAGGTAGATTTTTATTCCAAAGTTCTGTAATTAAATCCGTGGATACGTCAAAGTGAAGCGCTGGAGCGTGAGCTTTGTACCAGTGACAAAACAAACAGTGCTGTGAGCTTTTGCTGACCAAAAAAAATCTTGTCAAACTGTCAACTAACTACTATAACTGTTTACTAACGCATATTTTATCAAATACAAAAATTTTATCGGAGTTTAATTTTATTTATTAAACAAAAATATTCGTTGACAATTTCTTTTTAAAAAGTATTCAGCATATCAAAATATATAAAGAAATAAATAAGTTTGTTTCCTGGAGTGAATATAATAAATCATCCAGACCTATGACCGACCGACACATGAGCTCACTTTAAATGTGCTTAAACAAAGCTAGATAAGGACTGCTTTGATCATATTACTTATCAGGAATCAATCTGATAACAAGTCACTACGTAATGTTTCTCTTTAAGCACTTCCAAGGTGATGAGATCTTCTAACCTTGGGTATTACCTTTGTCTACGCTTATTTGGATTTTAATTTGTACTCACATACAACTATGACTCCATAGTCATTATATCTAATATAACTTCATATGTAATTTAAAGGATCCATAGAATTCTTGTCGGTTCTCTTCTATGGACCCTTTGTGATTGCAGTCTACTATAAAAAATACTAATATTTATTATTATGATTATTACAAGCCATTATATATATAACAATAGAAGTACAATATTGAATACATTTTGTCGTTGTTATTATTTTTGATTTAATTATTAAACACGCGTGAATTAAAAACCTTATCTTACACCTACCTAATATACCTACGACTTTAGATAGAGATTGTTAATACATAGTTTTATTTGTAGCCTGTGCAGTGACTAGAACAATGTCTATATAATAACTTTGTTGAAATACTAAAACTCTTTAAAATAAATAAAAATTATATATTCTTCTACTTTTACATCACCGTACACATAAAACTGACTTAGAAATTAAAAGTTTATTCTATATACTATATTCTTAATATAAAATTAAGTTTTTCTCCACAGGATGATTCCAGAAACTACATCGCCCTATCACACACCTGAAGAAACCTCTCCAATCACCGCCTACGAGATCTACAGCGTCTTATCACACCTCATACTGCCGCGACCTGCGAGTACAGCCGGCGACGCGAGTAATACCACCAATGATTTGGATTTGAGCGACGAACAAATTAAGAGCATGCTCATAGAGTACGCGTATAGAGGTAGTGATATCGCGTACAGCAACTAGTCCATACAGAAAGAATACATTTCTTTTTGTTTAATAAATCATTGTATATATCAATGGAATGAAATCACTATGGCTCAGTAGACGTAACGGCTTTTGAGTTAAGTCGCTACTCAAGTTTGAATCTCGAATCATGAATAATGTGAAATATATTATTTCATAAATGTGTTAAATGTATCCTTAAAGATAGTTTCATACCAAAGATATAAACGAAAATACTTATTTACAATACTCATAATATATTTATATTCAAATTTACCTGTATTTGTATTTCTGTTGTAATTTTCCTTGACTTTTAAGGAAGATGTTAAGGAAACAGTTTAAATAACTTAACTACGATATTGATGTATCTTTTATATCGAAGGAAGCCTTGACCCAGTGGATAATTATTATTAAAACATATGCTATCTACTCAAGTGTATAGAAAAACTATGAAATATATACATCTGCTGTTCGCATATTTGCAATATCTATGCATATAAATAAAATTAAGTGTCTGTTTGTAAATTTAAATTAACAGCTTTTCACTAAAGGCATATAAATCTATATAGGTTACTTAAACAAAAAAAAAACAAGTTATTTTTTTTTATGTTAGACTGTCTCATTTTCTGTTTATTCCGGCCAGTCTCCAAAACGACTGGGTCGAGTTTAACAGAACTTTCATTAGCGAATAGTTGATGTTATAAAGAGTAACTTAGGCTTATTTGTAAACATTCCTCACAAACGAAGTCGCGGGCACAGCTAGTGTTCAATATGTGTAAAATTAAATATTATAGTATTATAATATTGTGTAATTATAATTTGTGTTTAATTTAAAAGTAGGTTTAATGCCAAAGTCTTGTCTAGTTTAAGGTATAAGAATGTTTATATGGAATTATTAATAAATATCTGCAATATATATTATATTAACTATCTAATTGAATTTTATTTATTTTTAACCCGAAAAATATTATATAATGTTTTAAAAATAACTCGACCGTGATATTTGACCTTAGGGTAAATGAAAATGGTATTTCAAAATCATTTTATAATCAATGAGCCAGAGACCAGTATTGTTTGACGTTGTACCAAATGTTTTTGAATTGTAGTGTTATGAGAGAATATAAATGCTTCATTAATAAATATCACCTTTAAGCTCGTTTTTGACAATTCTCTTTTAGATGTGTCTTGAAATAATATAAAAAAAATGTAATATAACAAATATAATATGTTATTTTATAAATATCGACTTAAAGATCAGTTAAATGCGGTTATAGATACATTTTATTGAATGCTGTGTCCTACCTCACCAGTAGATCAACCTCAAATTAATAATTAATATAAATACTATATTAATATTTAATACTCATTTAAATATATATTGAAAATAATTTAATATATATAATTATTTAGGAGTGTCTAGTAAAGTTAGCTATAGTTATACTATAATTTAACTATATAAGTAGTTTGATAGCTCATTGGAAGAAGAAGACACCGAGTAGTATTGAAAAGATATCTTTAAGTTACAGACTGATAGGACAATATCGTATATTGTTTTATTAACGCCGTCCGTCTGTCTGTCAGGTGTTATAATGGAAGTAAATAGTTTACGCCTTACACTTAACTTAGAACAGAGAATAAGAGAGAGAGAGAGAGAGAAGGACCGAACTATCCTTAATTTAATTTTTAATCGTATCTCAGATTCAATCTATTACAGTTCGTCATTAATCTCCATAATTCCATGCAATGCCACCATCTACAGATTAAACGATTTCATCGCTCTCTATCACCGTCTTTGTCACATTCAAACCAGAGTCGAGTCACCGCGAAACAAAGGAAAGAACTCTCATTTTCACTTTGCTATCGATATTTTAATACAAATGGATACTGACTAAAAGATCATATGATTTTAAAATAGAATTTAATAGAATGAAAGTGAAAGTTAAAGTCTTCGTTTCCTAAGTAGCGTGTGCATTGAAATATTTAATTATTTGCCTTGTATTATCTAAGATATATAAAAATTAGACAGAACTTCAGTAATAAAAGTAATCACGCACAGAGAAGTTATCTTGGAATATCTTACATCACACGAAACTGTCAATAAAGTAATGTAATATTCATTTTCCTTAAATCTTATCACCGAATATTTAATTTATCAGTAAACTTTAAATATCTGAACTTTGTTAGTTCACATTACAAATAAACAGAATATGAAAGTCTTTTAAAAACATTGTCAAATGTAGCTTGCTATATTTCTACATACAGGAGATATTTTAATGTATATATAATATTGACTTTCTTGCGGTTTAGATATTTTTACCGCAGAAATAAATACCTGATACCATTTGCTTTATTAATATCATTTTAACTATTCAGTTTAAATAGATATACATTGTCTGTTTGTCAGTAGCTTTAAGCTAATAAGTAGTTAAGTAACACTGGTGTAGGGTGCCTTAGAAGAACAATGCTAACAATCCTCTTCTATTGATGCACTGCTTTTGTAATTAAACTGATTTCTCCTGCATTTTGTTAATTATTCAGTATTATTACGTTTATTAAAAATATATGTAAAAATAGTGTGTCTCTGTTAAATGTCTATTTAAATAGTACTTGGCAATTAATTGAAGTTAATTAGTGATTGATTTCCAGACAATACATTGATCTCTTTGTTTCATAATACTAATGAGTTAGTTTTTCATAGTTAATGTTTTATTTAAATTGAAAACTGAATGATATTATTTTATTAATTAATACTTTTTTAGTTAAAATGCACTTGTTAATACTTTAAGATTTTATGAACGTAAAGAAGACAAATTCAACTGTTACATTAGGTAAAAAAAACGAAACACATTTATTGGACGAATTTATTACATTCAATAATATAATAATACTTCTTTTGTTTAACAAATATATTTCATTATGACTAGTTTATGACTAGAGTACCCTCGCGGGCCACCTGTTGCTTCGTACGAGACAACCTTACACTGATACCTTAACTATCCAGAGCCCGAATGTTTCAAATAGGAAATTCATTGATTGGGAAATTCACATCGATCAACACTGAACAAATAAACACTGTAGCGGGAGTCCGAGATGAGGGTGTAGAAAGGTTTAGTATCTTGAGGGCTCTGGGCCAAGCATTACTCAGGCCATCGCCATCTCCCCGATCCCGCGCAGCAGGCGCAGGCGCAGCCGCGAGAACACCGGATGCTCCGTCGGGATCCCGCGGCCGTGCAAGAAGCGAAGAGTCTCTTGAGCGCAGACCAGAAAGCCGAGCTGCTCTGGATCCATATCTACGGGAACGGAATCCAGCAGAGGATCGTCGTTCTCGTCCACATAACCATTCGAAGTTACGTTTTCATTGTCATCGTACAAGTCGTCCGAATCGTGCTGCTCGTTTTCCATTTCGACTGAACAAAATCTTCCAAACAAACGTTTCAACGCCTGACGCTTCTCGGCATTATCGGGGTCGTTCATCAGCGGCTCGCTGCGGGAGCGTTTGCGGCGCCGCTGTCGCTTAACTTGCCGCACGGCTTCGTTGTCGCGTTCGCGTTTACGCTTACTCGTCATAATCACCCGCAGCTTGCCCGGCGGCGTCGGGATACGGACTGCGAATGGGCCGCGTACGGGGAATTGAAGGGTCTCGATGCGATTACACCGGCTAGTTTCCGTCTCGCTTGGCGCGCGGTATTGCGACTGCGTCGGAGCGAGACGGCGCAGCCAGCTGCAAGAGGAACAGCTGGGCGAGCAGATGCAGGGCGCGGGGCACACACGCTTTGTTTGATAAAGTTTATTCCGGGAAATAAAACTGTTAGCCGCGATTGCGCGAGTCGCGGGGCGGCGCGGGGAGAGGACCGGCCCGGCCGACAGCTGCGTCGCATCTGCCGGCCGACGGCTCAGGTGAATTCCTATCGTCTCAAGGTGCCGACAAAGTAATTCGGTGCAGCGAGCCCGCGAAACTAACGTGTAAACAAAACAAACCCCGTAACCTGCGAGCCGTTTGTACGCGCCGAACTCCGACCCCGCAAACGCTATTAATTAACAGAAATAAAACGTCGCCCAGTTCATTGTTTTACGCTCCGGCTCGTATGTAAACTAATAGCTATCTGCGTAAATTGTAAAAATCAATACTCAGGTTTATGTAGTACCGGGAAACGAGCTGCCGGCCTCGGTACCTAGCTTTATGTACACGGGTGGTATCGCCTTGTGTCTATATCTTCGTAATCCCTTTCCAAGTGTTGTGGGCGGTCGCCGCGGGAACCGAATGAGCGATCGTCTTTCTCACTAAATTAATAGCGAATATTTTATGGACACAAAGCAAAATCAACCTAAGCTCTTTGTGTACTGCCGAGTATAAAGTATGATTTTAATAAATATTAAAACTACTTCTCAGATTTATATGTGGAATAAATACATATAAATTTATAAATATCTTATTGCATTACTTTTTTAAAATAAATTATCAACAAACTTTGTCAAATCAAACATACAATTATACATTTATACGAAAATTTGCACAAAATATTAGTATATCGTCTGTAAAATTAATATTAAAGGCGTTAAGGTACGTTATCGGAGTTTCAACAATTTCATTATAAAGGAAACATCTAATCCTTTGAAACATTGAAACACCTCACACAATATGAGAGCGTACAAAACTAAACCTTATTACTTTTGCAGTACAGTTCAATTTCCAAGTGGATAAAGTCGAGATTAGAAACCATTCCTCAAATAATCGCCATGACTTCAGTCACATCGCAGTTCACGCGTGAATTCAGATTACGAATATGGAGCTATGGTTTACGAAATTTGATTTAAATTTAGACTTTTGTGATTTTATGTGAGACTTAATTTACTTTTAAGTTTATTTATATACTGGCTTTGCCATCGGCATGATCTTTAAAAGAAGAGTAGCTTAAGTTAATCCTTATAACATCAGGTATCTGCCAGTGAAAGTCCTGCTGAAATCGGTCCAGCCGTTTCAGAGATTAGCCGGAGCAAACGGACAGAGAAAAATATATATATATTTTTATATAAGAACCTTAATCTCATATGCACTTTGTGAAAGCTTATTTTTAATAAAAACAGACACCTTAATATTATTAAGAAATGTTTAATATAATTATAACATATTCATTAACCATAATTGAAATTAGGTTTGTGAGGTTTTTTATTAATATTTAATTAGTCAAGTGTCGAGGCGTCTTCTAATATTAAATAGTGTGGGTGTGTGGGTGTGTGTGTGTGTGTGTGTGTATAACGTGTTATGATTCTATCGATAATATAATATATTTTTTTAAACACTATAATATTTAAGATTTTGTTTTCGTATATTAATTATTAAATTTAATGTTTTGTTAATTTCATTTATTATAAAAACTAATTATTTTGTTTTTCACGTATTAGAAATTAACTAAATAGAACTGATCGATTCATGATTAGTTGACCCAAATAATACTTACATTGTAATTAATAAAATTATCTTCTATCGGTGGAATACACACATTAACACCTGGATTATCAAAGGTTTTCTTGTTTTTTATAAATCGCGTGATATCTTTTCTACTTGATTAATGGCGTGATAGAGCTGATCACAACTCTTCACACTGCTGTTCAATCTTTTTTATTTCTTTTTTAAGAAACTTGTCTTTAAAAATATTATATATATATATATATATGTCGAAGTAAAAAGTTATAACGTAAGGTATAAGGTTTTAGAATTTCGTTGGGAGAAAGTTTTGATACGCCTTATTAAAAGTTTGGATGAGATTACTACGCAGGTCTTTTAAACTTGAAATACTTAGACATCAATATTAAAGTATAGTATATACTATAGATATTCTATTAATATAGTCATATTTTAAATTTATATACGAGAACCAAATAATTAATTATATGATATGATATAATATTCTTTGTACAAAAACAAGATATAGATAAACAAATACTGCTGGTCTAACTGGATAACTACCACTCTAAGTATTATCAACTAGTAATAGACACAGCGCCACCTACTGTCATATTTTGATGATTAATTTACCTTTAAACAATTTATATTTGAATTGAATGTGTTTTTGTCAATATATCATTTATAGACTAGATTCTATTATAAGAGTTTGTTAGTTGTAGTTACTATACTAACTATAGTCCCTTATAGTTAGTTATTAAATGCATCTGATTAGTTCGATCTCAGTAGTATCATCTCCCACAGGACTTCGACGTGCTACGGATTATATAACTACAGTAATCACTGTTATTTACTACTTAACTAGCATTTGCGAGCGTCTTCGCTCGAAATGATTTTTTTTTGCATTTGGTCGAATGTTTCAAAATTATAACCTATGTGATATTTTTATGTAAAATTCATATTTGTGAACTTTATTATAATGTTTAGGAGTTTTTGAAAATATAACAAACACAAACATCCTTACAAACTTTCCCATTTATAATATAAGTAGGATGGGTATTTATTTTTATTTATTTTGTAATACTTCGGCACTGTAAGAGCCGTGATCATAATAAAACCGTACAAATAAAGCCTCGCTTCACACGGGAGGAGGTTCATATGGAAACTCCCCCCCCCACCCTGTGTCCTATTATCCCAGTAACTAACATGTGGTAAAACATTTTAAATTTTCCGTATTTTCTGATGTTCATGAGCGTCGGTCACTTACCTTTACGTGGATGGTTTGCTCAATTTGTTTATTGTGTCACCGAATTTATAAATATTATACTGCACCTATACAGACTGCCAGTTGGAATAGTAGTAAAGTGTAAAGTAGAAGTTATAATTTCTTTTTGTATATCTTGAGAATGCATTTTTTATACCTCTTATTCTCAAAAATATATATTATTATATGAGTATGTTCGTCATTTTGGTGTTTAGAACATCGAACTTTTGGTGTTTAAAAAATCTAATTTATGTTAAATAAAATCCGATAGTTGATTTTATAAAAGCTCGTTCAATCGGGTGCTTCGTATGAAGTCTTATATCAAAGCGCTTATCGTATTACAGCCCTCTTTTATTCGCCTTCGGGCTGTTTAGAAAACATAATTAAAACTATGCAAAAACACAATGAATATTTATAGACTAGTTTATTGTGATAATTAAATTAACATTTAATTATACTGTCATTGGTGTTTTCTTGAAACCTAAAAAATATATTTATCAAATAATAATACCAAGATAAAGTTAACCAGTACTCCAATTTGGATTTCCTCTAAGGCACGCGTGGCTTCAGGAACTCAGACACACTTAGATAATACAGAGAAAATGAAACACGTACCTCATTTATATTTTATCAAAGTCTGATTAATTCGGTCTTAACCGTTTTAAGACGCGAAGGGTGAAATTATAATATTAATAATAACCATTATACAGAGCACGTGTTGAGGTTGACTATAGGCAAGTGTATAATTTAAGTGATTTAATAAGCTGTTTAGGACTAGTATTAACTTTTAATATATGTTTAATTTAATGGAACTTTAAAATAAAATAACAATAACTGGTATTAGAAAATATTTCAATATAAAAGACAAAATTGTTTTTTAAAAAGAACCAACCACCAAAGCTAGAAGAAACCAATACAACTCAAGGCGTTTAATTCTAATTGTAATTATACTAAGGTGGTTGACATTGGTTTGTAATGAACATGTTATAATTACAACACGTAATTAGTAATCTATTGGAAGCTATCTGTTCAAGTTCTATCCAGCCTCTACAACTAGCCGTCCCTAATTACATTACTAACGTCCCTAAACACGTATCACGGTATATATTTGTATATATATTGTTTAAGGTTACCTAAGTTAAAGTTTTGTTAATTTAATTATGTATACATTGCACTTCTAAAGCGTCAGATTCTATTTGCACTAATCCAAAGTCCTTTGAAAGAAACGCCAAGAAACTACATGGATATTATTGTGATTTTATAATTGACTATTTGTAATAGTATTGAGTCAGGAGTCATAGTCATTGTTAATATATTAAAAAAATAGAATTCAAGTGACACCTGGTACCATATACTAAATGAGCAAGTATATTCTTAACATTTAAACGATATTATAGGATTAAACATAGTCATTGTTATAAATAGTATATAACGCGTATTATGTGTTCGTTTTTAATTTGGCGCTCATCAGTGAAGCTCATTAGCGGAGGCGCGAATCAATATTCGACTCACTGGATGGATGGATGGAGCATTGTTTAGGGATTACCAATTCAACTAAAATGTTACACTTTTTCTCTTCATGTACTTCGTTGGTTATATGTTTTGTTTAATATATTGTGATAGAAGGAGCTATCTGGGCTTGGTCATGGGGACATCAAATCCTCCAATTTATATAAATGGACAAACCTTCTAAATATTTCCTACATTTATCATTTATAAAGTTAAAATTATATATATTTCTTAAATTCTCTAAAATATTCATACAAAACTTTTTTATAGCTAGATTAATATAAAAATATTAGTTTGTTAACATGGCCGGCCGCTCCTGAATAGAGTGTAAAATAAAAATTATTCTCACTGTGTATGTGTATAAATCGCACTACCGTCAAATGTTAAGTTTATTATTCAATGGATCTTTCTGAACCATATAAAATATAGCCGCGATAAATTTGATTTACAAAAAGTTCGTCCTCCAGCGGACAACATAAAATAGTTGTTCATTTCAATGCCCCGGGCTGTAAAAGCCCAAATTGCACCGCCTATACCTACGTGTATTAACGTCAGAAACAAAACCACCCGTTAAATACAAACCATGATGGCGGTAATTGAAAAACTATTCGTTAAACTTTAAAGTTGGTTTCCGATACTATTAATATATATAAATATCAGATTTATTTTGTAAGAGAAGTTGTCGAAAAAAGAAGACAAGTTGGATGAGTATAAAAAAATATGGAAAACAGATAAACTTGCGAGCAAACATATCTTTGAAACCAACATCCATTTTGTTTTGCCCGAATGTGTTGTCACAATTAAAGAGCCAAAGAATGAAACACCGCGTATACATATTAGATAATAGGGTAATAGTAATATAAGTAGTGAAAATACATTTTTGTAAATAAAATGTATCCGATATTATTCCGAACAATAATTCATAATAATTAAGAACATCACTAAATTATTATATTATAAATATATCGGATATAAATATTTAAAATTACTATAATATATCGCGATTACATTATTGTATAACTTACCAGTTCATATTGTTGTATATTATAAAGCGAAAATAGTTTTAAATTTTTTACCTGAATGTGACGTCACAGACGTCATTTATTTTGGTTTCACCGTCTTATGGCTTTTTTAGTATGAATACGTTCGAAGAAGCAAACAGCAAATTTCCACTGAGATTACGTATTATAGAAGAAAAGAAATTGACATATTGCGCCAATTCCGACAAGTGGAGTATGATGTATTTTTTTGTCTTAAGTTTGCAATAGATGTGGGACGTTGAAAAAACAATTCTATATAAGTGTATAAAAAGGAATAAAAACCCTTTTGGTTTGAACGTCCGGACTGGGACAATTTAATGCTTTACAACAAAGTGAATTTTCACAATTGTACACAAAATATAATAAATGAATAGAATGAAAATTGAATTTTCATTATCAATTTAATTTATATGTACTGTTTAATTACTGGTAATTAGCGAAAATTAATTGCAATGTATGTTTCAATTTAATACTTAACATATTAGTTAATTCAGTGATCAATGTTCTTTGAATAAAACATCTCTGAACAGTTTTAAACGTATGTCTTGAAATAATTTTCGTTTCATCATAATTATATTTTTTATTGCATGATTTGTTAAAATGTTTTGCACGTTTGGGAATGTACTTGTTAATATCCTTACATTTTTATTATATTTTTCTATTTTAGAATAACAGCTTTATATTATTTAGTAATCTCGTTTCTCTCTTTCTGCCTTAACAGTTAGATAACTGACAGACAAACGGACAGAGAGATGGACACGCGATTGTCAGACAGATATTGTTTCACAACAATAGTGTTCTGTTTGGAGTGTGGAACCTGATTTGTGAAAAAGGAAATATATTTAGGATTTGTTGAAGTCAATCAAGTAGTTAGAAGATTCTTATATTATATTAATTGACACATTTATTCTCACTCTTAACTTAGTACAAGAAACTCAGAAACAAAATTTATTCGTACTAAGTTTTGGTTACAAATTCGTACTCTTATAAAACTTATTATTTTAAGCAATACATTATGTGATTATCTGTACTTAATGCAGTATTCTATATTATGACGTTTTTGTGGATTTGAAATGATTTCCTATATCTGCTGGTTCCTAATCATTATCAATAATGTAATAAGCATAATCATATATTTTAATAACTAACATAGAATGCCCATGCAGCCTGAGAACATGCTATTCAGAGGCTTTAACGTTTTTCAACTAATAACAATTCGACGCTGCCTTTATTTCTGCTTTGGTCCTGAAAATCTTAATCTGAATTTAATAGATATAGATCATTTACTAACCATGATAACAAGGTTGTTTTTTTGTTTATATAATATGGAGGTCACAAGCGTTTGGATCAAGCGTTAAATGATTATCACGACCAATTGTCTGAGAACATCAGAAAAATTGCCGGCGTATCAGAAATGAATATATTTTTTGTGAAGATACCCACGTCATATTGTCTTGGAAATTCTATCGAAGGAAGTTCATTCCACATACTGGGTCATAGAAAAAAGTTCCTCGAGTAGAAAACTGCACAGAAGACCTGAACGCTTTCAAATGTTAGGAATTGTGTTGTGGGCGTGCAGTGAGATAAAGTGAATTGGCCACAGGAATCGGATCAAATAGCTCTTTGGAATATTTCCCGTGATAAATGCGTGAAGACACACAGCAATGCGACATCAAAACTCAATTCTAAACGACATAAACACTCAACTCACAGAGCACTCAGTTCCAAATGATTCTCGGGATGTGTAGAAAGGTGTAGTCTAAAGAAACGCCTTATCTAATATTAGATTGAAAACCTTTGAAATATCTAGCCCGACTTTCTTCTTTATTTTTTGTATTGTTTATTTATTTATTTATTTATTTGTTATATAATGTATTTAAAAAATATTTCTAATGAGTTTTACACGCTGTCTCTGACCTCTAACTGTAGCTTCGAAATATTTATTATCTTATAATTTTGTTCTTACTACATATTACTTGCTCAGGTGTAGATCTACATCCTGTTAAATTACTTACAATAGAGATCGCTTATCGTGTTAGGTACACCAGAAGATCGAAAGTTGGCCAACAAGTTTTCAACAATTAGACAAACGCTTAAAAATATAATTACAGTAGTTTAAATGTTAATTTACTTAAATTATCTTTTGCATGAGGTTATTTATAGGTTATTATTGATCCATTTATTGAAATAATAATAATAATAATAATAAAAGAACTATGTTTTGATAGTCTGATATGTGACATATGTCTCATCAAAGAAAATATTTTTTTAACATGTATCTTACTAACGCCCTCTGTTATTAACATAGCGACCTACTTCTAAAATAGAAACATTAAAATTATTTATATATTAACTACATATCAAGATAAAAACAGTACGGCAACGAGAATTTTATAAAACATAGTCTATTAAATATTTGATGGATAGACAAAAATATCTTCGGCGTCATTTTGGTAACAATCTGTTTAGTGTTTAAAGAAGTTATCCAGTTTAATCATAGATGGAGCTTTACTAAAATAAATTAATTGCATTTGTATATGTTAATAATTTTGCAGGTTTTAATAACAGTATATTTATACCAACAGTATATTATATAAATACCAATGCGGTAGGAAAGCAACATTTTTTTTTATTATATTTTTTCATAGTCCCTGATGGATCTGTTCTTTATTAAAAAAAGAAGGTTTTTCAAGATTACCATTTTTATAAACAGAGAAATTCCTTTTCTCAAAAAACACCAAAAAGAATTAATAAAATTAATAAATCTTTTATTCACATTATTAGTTACCTGTTTTTTTTCTTGGATCATATGTTTCATTTACAAGTACATCTGACGCTTATAAATGAATTACAAACCTCTTTGTAACCTATTATTGTCAAGCCCTTGTAATCACATTTCATTTTATTAAATCACACGTCTCCTCGACCGAGAACATTTATAATTAATTGTCATACACCTATTCCTTTTAGTCCTTAACGCAATCGTATGTACATAACATAACCTTGTCTATTATTTTATTATATATAATTAAAACAAATGCTGCTTTTGTCTCTGATATTCTTAACTAAGTTACAAAACAAATAGTCAAATTTACGAGTACATGTTCGAACCTTTTTTAACAGGTAATAAAAAATGTATAACAGATAACAAAGTTTGTTAAAACTGTTTATTTTAAGATATTTGATTTGAGAATTATATTAGTCGTTCATTTGGAATTTGAGACGAGGTTACAATTAATTTTTTGACTTAAATTTCATTTACAGGGAGTAGCTGTTGAGTTTCTGGCCGGCTCTTCTCACCAGAGCACTGAGCAGCATTCTGACCTGGTGGTAGCTTGGTCACGGACTGACTACACTGAAATTATGTAATAATTGACAATACAAAAATGCGTACTAGTACAAAGATACTTTGAACCTAAAGTATATATTAAAATTATGTAAGACACAAAACTTTCATACAATTATAAATCTGTAGCCTTTATGCGTTATTAAAAGAAATAAGTTTTAATCTTACACTTTGGCTAAAGTAAAGGTGTTTGAATGTTGCAAATATTGTGGAATCGGAGATGAGCGTATCTTACATTGTATTTGTTTAGTTATTGTGTTGTTGAATGTAAGTAATTTGTTGAAATATTGAAGAAAGTAAATTGATTAATTTAATACGGATCTTGTTAGACAATAATTGTCATATTTATTGAGTTTAAGATTCCTTCGTTCATAAAGCCAATAACTAAGTAGTTTTGATGGAACCTATGTAAATAGTTTATAAGCCTTCGTGGGTCGTTTTGTCCGAATCTTCTTTTAGATTCGACGGTGAAATAATCTCTCTCAATAATAATTTGAACAACAGCCTTGTATTAAGTATGAGAAATATAAGTTTGATTCTAGCTTAAATCCTTTTTTAGCCGGTAGAGCCTAGCTGTAATCATTTGACCATTTGTTCCCAAGGGATTGTGTGACTGGAGTAGTACCATTCTTTTACAGGATTGGACTAAAATAGATTGCATTTTATTGAATGAATGAATGAATGATTGCATTTTATTGAATTTCATTTATATTGAATTTCTTAAGTGATGAAAGTTATTTAAAGTTAAATGGACAACTTTACTTACCATCAACTGAACTTTGTTCCTCCGTTCATAAAGAAACACTATTTTATGCAATTCGTTTATTTGTTTAATATATTTTATTTAATATGATCTATTTGTCCTTGTAATGCAATTAAAGCTTTAAAATTTCGTTAAGTAATTTTGTTCGGACGTGTGTAAGGCAATAGTTGTTGTAGTGTCTTGTTGTCAGATTGAAATTCGGCGAATAGTTTGTTTCTTTTATTAGTATAAAAAGGGGCATATCTTTTTTTTTTGTCTATATTTAATTTGGTTATATTAGATTTTTCTCGTTACTACAGTGTTACCTACTATTTTAAGTTTAGAAAAAGAAAATACTTTCAAAATTATAGAAATTTGATATTTTTTATTGTTTTTATTCTAAAAGAAATAATTACAAATTTTTATGAGTATTTTTTTCTAATCACTATTAAATTCATCCCGCGTGATGTAGCTTAATTCATTGAATTCATCTACTTTTATATATTATATAATATTCGCTAGTAGATTATAATTAGTTAAGACTGAGGAATACAAGCGTCAGTAAAATAATCAAATTCCATTATATACAGGTAAATGGTCATAAACGGTGTATTTTATATCTGTTTGACTTGACGTACAGGAAAACTAATATGTGTATTATGATATGGTTGGTGGTCGCAGTTTGAAAAAAGGTTTTATTTTTAATCTTTCACTGAATTTTCATAGTATGATGTACGAAAAAAATCATTACAGCAGTCGGTAAAGAATATATCTGGTTAGTATAAAAATATTATATTTACTAGCAATAGAATGATAATAAAAGATATTAAATACATACAAAACTATAGATTTTCAAGACAAGAAAATAATTAATATTTCTAATCTGTGTATAACATTAACCTTATGGTATTTTATTTAACGCTGTCTCAAAGGAAATACAAATAAGAAGTAGCACTGAATGAATGTGTAATTAACATCACTCACTCGAACAGGAATGCTTTGATAAATGCACTTATTACATCACTGTTCCCGACAGTTTTGTCCTTTTGATGTTTTGTTCTTCGATTAAGTATCGATCTGCTTCACAGTAACACAATTATTTGTTAATTTATTTATTATCGTTTATTGTATTTAAATCTAGTTAATAAAGAAGGAGTAGTTTTAAAATTATTATTTAATTATAATTACTATCATTATCAAGTAAGTAATTAAGTCTTTAAGTTTAAACCGATCTATTTAAACGACTTTGACTATAAATTATTGTGTTGAAATGAAATTACTGACAGGTAAAATTAGACGAGTTAATTAACATTGTTAGCATGAGACAGAATGTCATTGAATTCTTAGTATCTAAAAATGAGTCATCCAAAGGAATTTCAATATTTTATTGGTATAAGTTCAGTGTGAAGGTCGTTGTTGTGCGTCTACTGCTATTCGTCGTTTGGCTCTACTGGGTATATATTCTTAAAAATCTCTTATACTTACGATAAAATAAATAATATAATAATTTATTTAATTATAAGGACTCATGGTTTTATTTTAAAAAGTATATTGTTTGAAAGATATCTTAGTATTTAAATAACGTAGCACAAAATGTAATGTAATGGTAATAAAGATTAATAAAATAATGACAACTACAACGGACGAGTGAATTTCCCATTAGTGAACTGTCAGTGCTGCAACTGAACTGACAGTGTGAATACTTTATTGGAATATCCTCGAATTTTTAGGAGAAAAGGTGCATTCCTATCTACGAATATCGTACGTAGTTGATATCATTAATTATCTATAGATATTAGGCTTAATTAATGAATAGATCAGTTAAGAAAACTTATACGTAGTTAACAGGAAAGCTCATCCTATGTGCCATATTGTGGTCGACTAAGCATTGTTGGACCACCGGTCCAACAACGGTATTACAAATATTTTGTTCAAGTTACTTTTGTAATATATTTATATACAAAGACACAGACAGAGACAGACACAATGTCTGTTATATATGACGGGGACCTAGTTGCGTGTATAATACTCTTTGTGCCTTGTGGTTTTGCTCGCCGTGAGTTTAATAAAATATGGAGGTACATTTTGTTTTCTTAAAAAAATAGGTTTGTTCATAATAATGACTGTAAAACTGTTTTCGTGAGTAACGTGATTCATATATATGTAAGCTAAAAAGCTCAATCAAACAAAAAACTTTTGACCCCTTTTCAACCAACATTGTAAAATATCTTATTAGGTGATTACAATATTAGTTTTACTAAAGTAAGAGTCTGAGGAAATGTTGCAATAAGTATAGAATCAAAGATTGACGTATGATTATATTGTAATTGTATGTAATTATTATTATGTTAATAAATTAAATGTATCTATTGTGACAAAGACAGTGTGACAGTGACAGTGTGATAAAGACAGAGAGAACAATAAAACTAATAAACGCAATGTGGTGTTAATCGACCAATAATAGTCGTGTCAATTATTTAAGAAAGAGCCTATATAAACACTTTACAACGCTTCGCAAGAGGGGTTGTCCGAATTTTCATGTCAATCAGACGTCAAAAGGATTTAATTTCTTTAATAGTCATTTAGATGACAAGCCAATAATGTTTATGTGAAATATTTATTAGGATGTATAAGTTTAAATTTACTTTATTCAAAATGCTAACAACAATTTGCTAAAGTTTCTTAGAAAGAACCTGTGTAAACGGTTTATAAGGTTCGGTTCAATACGGGTTATCCAATTTTCATTTAGATTCGACATTGAAAGGATTCAATCACTTCGATAGTCATTTAGTTACACATCTTGTGTCAAATGACTTTTCTATATTAATGATAAGGCTTCCTATAAAAGACAAAAAAAATGTTTTTTGACATAACTAAGAGATTTTTTATAGCAGTAGTAGTTACAGACTCTGTCTGGTTATTTGACTGCTTTCCGTAAGAGATAATACGACAGACGTAGGACCAACCCTTCACAAGAGATTGACGTAAATAAGATATAACAAGTTCGTTTTGTGTGTTGAATGATAGAAAAGAACAAACAGCCACCTTTACTTTTCTAGCTTACTTATTCATGGGATGAAATTCAGTTGGCGTTCAGTTCAAAGGTCCACGGGCGACTTAACCACTTATCATCAAGTGGACCTTGACCTTGAGTTGTAGATAAAATAGAGTCCTAAAAGAATCAGTAATTTAATTGTTCGCCCGCGGACCACAAGGAAAAGCGATAAAAAAATTGAGGTTAAAATATTTTGGGAATTTCTTTTCTACCTACAATAATGTCTATTACTAATGTAAAGTTGTTATAAGTGTTATATAGCTCCCAAACAAAAACCGGTAGAAATCCTTAATGTTAATTAACAGAAATTCAGGAGCCACCCCTGGTATACCATTTGGAAGAATTAGTCAAGCTAAGGTAAGTATAACATTAAATATATGCACTGCAATTGTGTTTTTTTTAGTTTTAGTTCAATACCTTTATTCGTTGTAATGTTCGTGATATGTGATTTATAACTATTATCTAGTTCTCGTTATGGCCTAAATTAATATCAATGCAATGTCATTGTGAAATCCTTGAATTCCGTCAAGTACCATTGTTTGCTCGGAGAAACAGATATACAAAAACATAGATTTTTAAGATAAGAAGATAATTAACATTTCTCATCTATGTATAACATTAAACTTTTGGTATTTTATTTGACACTGATTCAAAGGAAATACAAATAAAAGAAGTAGCACTGTAATGTGTAATTAACACCACTCACTCGAACAGAAATGCTTTGATAAATGCACTTATTACATCACTGTTCCCGACAGTTTTGTGTTTTAATTGTCTATTTCTTTGATACTATTTTGACACTAGTTATTTATTATATAGTAAATTACTAAATTGTAACTCGAAAATCAATAATTCATTATAATTATAATTATTAAGTAAGTAATCAAGTCTTTGATTGTAATTCGATAATTTTAATCGAATTTCGACTATAAATTATTGTGTATTTAAAATCAAGGTAAAATAAATCGATTAATATTAACTCAAATAAGAAGAGTTCAGAGAAAGTTTCAATTTATTTGTCAATCAAATATCTGGAAGTCAATCATCTTTATAAGCTTCAGTGTTTCATTATTAAAGGACCCATCTTAATAATAATTATAATTAAAAATACGATTCGATATATATAGCTACATATGGCATAAGACTTGTATATCTTGAAATATCGCCATAAACCCATCTCATGATCTCACATTAACATAATAATATTACTTATATTTGAAATAATATTACTTATATCGAAGATTTAGTGTTCAATTTAATATTTTACTTTATGAATAGTGCTATGCTAATAGTTAATTATCACAAGTAACTAAAAAATATAAGTTAATGTAAATAAATAAACACGAAAAACATTGCAATGAACGAACAAATTTCTCATTAGCGAAGTGTCAACGCCTGCGTGAGGCAAAGCGCAAAACTGATTTGACACTTGGACACCTCATCGGGGTGTTCTTGAATTTAGCGGATTAAGGGAGCGTTTACATTCACATGCACTCTAAGTGATAGTTTACATTCACTATATAAGGCTGTATTTATTACCTACAATGATAAGCGGACCGACCTTGAAATATATGAAATCATAGATTTGTGTTTGCCCGTACCTTTACGTATCTGCCATGTATTGTTTTTTGCAGATATAAATCATAAAGATTGTTTAATTCAAATATTTGTACAAATTGAAAAATGATAGAATATTAGTGAAGGGTTTCGTTTATTCCCAACAGCTCATCCCATCTGCGATGTTGTGCTCGGCTGAGCGTTGTCGGACCGGTGTTACAAATATTTTTTTTTACTTAACTTTCTGATAGCGTAATTGTTCAATAAATAATTCAATGACCTTTTTATTTTGTTATAAAAAAAGAACAGAAAAGTAACGTAATTTATTTAATGTTAATTCATTTATCTCTTAATCAAAATCAAAATAAAGGGCTATGGTGTGATAGAGACATTGTTTTGTATAACATCTCGTTACGTCAATATTAGTGCGCTCTTTGTGAATGTTTGTATTTGATAACAGCGAAATTTAAACTTTATCGTCTTTGCACCAGACGTATCGTTTTATCATCCTATCACAAGATATGGACATTTTGAAATTAGCTAATTATTAATTAATAAATTAATAAATAAATATAATTATTTCAATTAAAATGGTTTAAGTTGTATTTCCTTTTCATTTAGAAATGATGATTATATAATAAATATTCTTTTAATAATGTTATTATATTATTATTTCATTTAACTCGGTCAGTTTGTTGGAAATTATCTTGAGTTATATTTATTATATTATAATCTAAAAATTTACAGCGACTTTCAGAAAATTTTAGGGATAGTTTATGTATTGTTAAGCATAAATGTTTAATTAAAACGTCTGTATATAGTTACTTTGGAGATTTTTATTACAATATTCTAACATTATTATAAAATATACTATTGAATGACATTAGTATTCCTCTATCTGTTCAGCTCCAGGACGTCGGTAATATTATAGGCGAGTCCCGAATGCTCTGAATGATATACTTAAAGCCAAATTCCTAGCAGAACTTAAAAAATTACTGTAAATGAACGTATTTCATAATACACAGATGTCCAAAAATAGGTTTTATAAAATGTAGCAAACATACCTGCTCTGAGATATATCATGAGTAATATAGTCAACTATTTTATCTCATATAATCTGACGTTCTGACCAAAGTTTTTATTTCTACGAAATAATTATTTATTTCTGTCTTATAAATGTATCTTATATTGTCCAATACAGTTTATTAGTTTTAAAGAAATTTTGTTATCTGAAGTACTTTTAGTTTCAATTATTAAAAGACAATCTAAACAAACAGTTGTTGTTTAATCGATAGGTATATTAATTTACCATTTTCTAACATGCGTAAAAGCTCTTGATAAGGGTGTGACACGAAGAACTCTTGAATAGTTCGGAAATGAGCAAATATGAGGGTCCCTTTTGTAATAATACAATCAAAAACAATATATATCTAGATAGTTCTGGAATACTATAATTTTTTTATAAGTGATTAAATTTGAAGCGTTGAAATATTTTTATAACATACTAGCATTTATTACCAGTCACTCGTTGTTGTTTCAGAATGTTTACGTTTGCTTCATTTCATACAAGCTCCGACACCAAATTCAGTAATGTCTTTGAACTTATTCTAAATATTTCCGCGATCGTGTAGAAAATCACCAACTCTTAAATAAACAAACTGTTTGAAACGATTTTAAAATCATACGGAGCAAAAATAAAATATTTGAATTCATTACTTTTGCTCTGAAATATTGATTGTCTCTATAGAGGTTTAATTAAAATATATTATAATCATTGCGTCTCATTTTTTTGTATTTCATATCACTAACATACAATATTTCCATTAATTTATTCAGATTTTGTAGTGTTATAACAGTGTACTCTGAACGTTTGCCTGAATTTTAATATAATCGTTGATTTTAATCAAAATTTTAAATTAAAGATTAATTGTTAATAACAATGAGCGATATGTAAACAAACTGAGACTGATGGACAAACATAATAATAATAATATTATGTATGTTAGTTTAAAAAACAATAATACAAAATATGTAATTACATTTCAACTAGCGACTCGTTTGCCTACTAGTCTCACTCTATTCTCTAAATATATTAAGTAACAAAATCTATTGTAAAAGACTTCACACGTAATACATAGTATGTAACATTTCGAATAACCCCGATTGGCTTTAAATTGATCGACCGTAGTCGGGTTACAATTACCGGCACAAAAGAAGTGATGAAGACGAAGTTTAACTGTTCGAATACATGTTTAACTTTTTTTTCTATTAGGATTCTGAAGTCTATTATATTAAACTTTGCTGAATAGTTTGATTTAAATAATATTTTTAGAATTCCCCCATATGTCGCTCCATTACAATTAAAATTATGAGTCAATGCTCTCTAATATAAACAATTGTGTTATTTATAGTTTTTGCTATACGAGATACTAAGCGGCAGAGTAACACCCACAAATGACCAAGTCAGGTTGACGTCAAGCGGCGGCCGGACCTAAAATCTTTAGCAAAATCTCTTGCAATCTGTTTAACTATTTGAGGCTATCCCAATTTATTGATATAAGAACATGATGGTAATTATATTTTACATTTTATTACATTATAATCTCTAACATTAAGTAATTTCAATATATTTCAGGGTTTAAAGTAATAAATACAAGTCACAGAGATGAGACAATTGAAGTTAAAGAGGTAGAGTGAGTTACAAAGTGCACTTTACACCATTAAGTCCTATTGTGATCCGTCGGTGATTTAATTTACTGTCAATTATGGTGGTTTAGTTGTGAATCACAGTTTTTTATGTAACAACTGCAGATGTTTTTCTATGATTGATAGAAATATTAATATTTGTTGACGGTTAAAAAATATAAGAACTCATATTGTATATTAATATTTTTAGTCTTAACAAAAACGACAACTATATATTTAAATATTTTTTGTATTTGTGTAGCCTAAAAATAGTTGTGTATTCTCTTGGGATAAGTTTCGTAGGAACAACGATTTATAAGAGTATACTTCCTAAGTAACAAATAATGTTACCGAGTGATTGGATAACATCTTATCTATATCGATCCAAGCTTTCTTATAATACGTATGTATTTATGTATGTATGTCATTTCAGGTGGATGTACCAGTTACGTCACAGCTATGAAACAAGTTTAATTATTGTGCATGTATTTACAATATTTAAATTTTATATTATAAAAAAAAATATTTTCATATTTAAAAATTAAAGGGCTCAAAGAAACATGGGCCTTCTACCTCTTTTCAAGCAATAGGGCTGTATGGTGCTAATCTTGCTTTATAGATAATTTTCAATATTACTTATTTTTAAAAAAACTTGGAAATATTGCAAACAGTAGGTATGTTATATAGGGTAGAGTATGATTACATTGCACCTGTGTTTAGTTTCTGTTCTGCTAATTACTCAAATATACGTAATATGTAAATATTGAAAGCTTTTAAACCAATCGATACAATAATATAATGTAGATTTTGCAGTCAATAATAGTCACATCAATTTTTTTTAAAGATTCCTCTATTTAAAAAGCTAACAACAATTTACTGAAGTTGTTTAGAAAGAACCTATATAAACAATTTATCAAGATTCATGGGGTTGTGTTGATCCGACGTTGAAGGGATTCAATCCCTTCGCATTTTGTTAATAATTTTGTGGTCAATGTATGTATAAAAAAGCAAGGGTAGAATAACTAAAAAATTATGATTCTAAAAACAGTCGCTAAGAGTTTTTGTTTTTTGTCAGGTAGCTGTACTTATATGATTGAAGCTCTTAAGAGGTGTCATGACTGGGATGGGACCACCTTTTTACAAGAGTGGCGTAAAGTTATATAACACCTTTGGTTTGTACGTTGAGTGAGAAAGTCGAAAGTCGGCTTCCTAGTTTCCTTCATTCCTTGCCATAAACATTCATAGGTGATGTCACCACTTATCACTAAATTAACCTTGCCTATATAACCGGTCCTATAAAATAGTAATGCTACATATAAAAGTTTAAATATTAAATTGAGGCATAAAAATATTTATTAATTTGATTGTTCGCCCACAGAGCACACATAAGATTAAAAAATTAAAGGAAAAAATACTTAACGACATTTTACAGCTTTAATAACATATCCACGAAACACGAAGAATTGAAACATTAAAAACCAAGCGAGATGGGTAAAATATGTTTTATTTAAATGTGACCGATTCGTTCATCCGGTCTAAACTAATATCAATGCAATGCCATTGTGAAATCTTTAATATTGCTTTCAGTATTTTAGTTCGATAATGCTCATGTGTAAAGCAATAAATGTTTTATGTCAGACTGAAATTCGGAGAAATGTTTCAGTATCTTTCATTATTGTTTATATTATATATTTACTAGACAAGCCCCATACCGTTCATGAGGGTTTGCTTTTATAGCTTTTACTAGTTATAATTAATCGATCTATAAAATAATTCTTAAGATACAGAAATATCTTTTTATTTTAACTACTTACTAGATTACTCATTCTTACAATTTTTTGGCTTTAAATAAATGCATCTCTTAGAAGGGTCAGGTTTGACTGGACGTAAAGGAAAACTAAAAGTATGAATTACGGTAGTGTATTAGCAGCATAAATAGGAATATTGTTTAATACTTGGACTAAAATTTTCTAGTAAAAAATCCGAAAACATTATTTTTCACCAGATTACACTTGGGTGTTGTAAATATATATTATCTACTAATATAACCTCATAAAAACAGAATAAAAGTCTTATTAATATCAATATTATATACATATATATTTATTTATGCAAAACCATATATATTCATACATAGCATACCATGTATAAGATTAACCTTTTACTATTTCATTTGACACTGAATTTTTTTAATTACAAATGAGAAGTAGAACTGAATGTGTAATTAACATCACTCACTCGAAGAGGAATGCTTTGATAAATGCACTTATTACATCACTGTTCCCGACAGTTTTGTGTTTTAATTGTCTATCCTTTGATCGAGTGCGGCTCTGTTTTATAGTAAAGCAAACGTTTATTACATTTACACATAGTACACTGCTACGTTGCATTTTAAATCAATATTTCATTAAAATTAATAACGTTATCAAATATGTAATCATGCTCGGAATCAATTAAAAAAATCGGGTCATATTAATCGACTGTCACTATAAATTATTCTATGTTTAAAATTTAATTACTGACATTGTAAAATTAAGTAAATTAACGTTAACTCATGAGGCAGAAACTCAATTCATTTCTTAAGTAACAAAGTATATCAATTAAATGAACTTCAACATTTTATTGGTAAAAGCATCAGTTTAGTACCAAGGTATAACAAAGGTAATATTTGTACATGTCTGTATATTCTTAACAAAATGACGTAATACTTACAGTAAAATAAATTATATAAATAACTTATGCACGTGTCTTTAGATGAAAATAAAAAGAATTTTCACTTTATATTTGTACAAATTGAAAACTGGTTGAAAATTAACTAAATTGATTACGCAAGAGCTCATCCCATCTGCGATGTTAAGCTCGACTGAGCATTGTCGGATCTGTATCAACAATATTTTATTTAAGTTACCTTTTTAATATCGAAATTTCTCAGTAAAACACTAAATAAATGTTTTTTTATGCAAATGTTGTTACGTTGTTCCGTTTACTTTTTAATCAGAACCCGAATTAAAGTCTTTAGTGATATAGAAACAATGTTTGTTTTACAAAAAAATCAGGGAACGGTATTGCTGCGTTAATGAATAGGTACTGTTTGTGTGTGTACTAAAAACTTTGTTTGTACTTAAAATGATTCGTCGTTATAAAGTAACGAATTGACTAGCCTATAAATCTTAGTACTAGATAAAAAACACAAACTCAAACCTCTTTGTTTATGCACTTATTTGAGACATTTTAATAATAGTCTTAAATAATACTTTCACTTAAGCTGATTTAAGTAAAAGTATATATTATTTAATTTGGAAACAATATTTTCATAGTAGTTAAATACGAGGGGAGGTCCAAAAGTTCGTGGAATGAAAGGGATCTAAATAAAATAAAACAACAAAACTATTTTTTCTTTTCAATATAATCACCCTTAAGCTCATTACATTTATTAGACCTATGAATTAATTTTTCTAAACCACCATAAAAATATGTTTTATCTTTTCCGTCAAAATGAGCCGAAATTGCCTCCCTTACCTCATAGTCGTCGGAAAATTTCCTTCCCCTTAAGTCTATTTTTAAATTGGGGAATAAAAAAAAGTCACTTGGGGCCAGGTCTGGACTGTAGGGTGAGTGAACTAGGGATTCGAACCCATGCGTGTGCAGAGCAGCCATTGCAATTCTGCTCTTGTGAACCGACGCGTTGTCTTGCAAGAGCAACACACCCTTTGTCAATTTTTCTCGCCGCTTTTCCTTGATGGCATCCTTTAATTTCTCTCATATCGTTGCGTAGTATTCTCCGGTCCGGTTATAGTCCTTCCTTTTTCTTGGTAATCAATCAATATTATCCCCTCACAATCCCAAAAAACAGTAGCCATCATCTTTCCAGCCGACTCCGTCACCTTGAATTCTTTTGGCGGTTGTGTCCCCTTTTTATGCCATTGCATGGACTCTTGTTTGGACTCAGACTCAAAGAGATGAACCCATGTTTCACCTCCCGTAACAATTCGGTCCAAAATCTGTGCAGGTTAATCTCCACACAACTCCAAAAAATGCTTTGACTCATCGACACGCTGCTCTTTCTGAAACGGCGTGAGCATTCTCGGTACCCATCTTGCACTGACTTTTGTCATACCCAGGTGATCATGTAGGATTCGCAAAATGGTATCTGATACTACAACTAATGCAGATAATTGTTTTTTCTTCAAACGGGCATCCTCCAGTACAATTTTTTCCACTTTTTCGACGATGTCCGATGTGGTGGCCTCAACTGGCCTTCCTGAGCGGGGGTCGTCTTCAATTGACTCTCGACCATGTTTATAAAGGCTATGGCACTTGTAAATCATTGATTTACTAGGGCACTGTTCCCTATAAACGACTCCCATATCATTCAAAATGGTTTGAGCGTTTTTTTCTTGCTTGGTAAGGAATTTTATCACAGCGTGGTGTTAAATTTTCTCCATAGTTTCAGTTTTCTTCCGGATTGACTTGTTCAGCAGGCGACTGTTCGTAAATGAATAACGCAATTGGGTTGAAACTCGGTATTTATACTAATGATGAGTCTCCAAATCGTATGACACCAAGCGAGCGCCCCTACCCCCGCTCCATCCTCTCCATTCCACGAACTTTTGGACCTCCCCTCGTATTATTGACTTTGTAAACTATTTAAAATAACAAAGTGCATTCCGTTTTGTAACCATTATAAGACGGTATTTATTTATTTATTTAAATAATGTTTAATGTATATTAAAATATTTGAATTTAACGACAGATTTGTTGTTAGATTTTAAAATAATGCATATTTATTATATTATAAAAAAATATAAAGCGTCTTTAAAATAACTAGAAGGATAACTCACACAATAATAAATTATATTATTGAAATAAAGCATGAATGCTTAATTAAAATAATTTATTATTATTCAAAATTTATTAAATATTGTTGAATCTACAGAAATATATCATGAAAAAAAATTACTTTGATGAACTATTCTTATTTATTTTGCAGAAATATCATTCATGGAACGACGACGATAAGGAAGAACAAGTGTCTCTTGTAATACAACTTGTTATCTCGATCTAGAAATAATTTGAAACCTGAAATAATAACTGAGAGGTTTAAAAATATTTGGGGTCATAATAAAAGGATGGTGTATGTACTTCTCCAAACGAGTCAGCCCCTAAACGTGTGTTTTCTTTATAATAATGCGAATAATGGCTTTCCGTTTTACCGTAGTTTTTATATTCCATTTGGGTGTTGTTGAAGACCTCTCAGATATTTTACAACACGTAGAGAACAAAATAGAAGATTTTTGAAATATAAAACATCAATAAACAATGTAAAACATCTTCTCAGACACCTTTTTGATAGAAAAAATATGAAAGCTCCACTTAATAAAAAATATCTTTATGAAAAAGATGTGATCTCTCTGCTCTGAGATACAACTAATAAGTTTGTTAGCTGTTTTATCTCGTTTAAGCAGGCGACGCTGTGCTTTAATCAATTTAACCGCAATTCAACAAGACACTACTCATTTTCTCTGATATTCATAATAGAAATGTTATTTCTACCTAATAATAATATAGTAGTAGTATATATTTGCATGTACCTATATGTATATTTATATACTTATATATTTATATTTTTGCATATTTTTATTTACTACTGTGGAAAAAAATCAATACAAAATAAAATAATTACATTTTCCTTGTATTGATTGTTTCTCTCGGTTGACTGGTAGAGAATGCTCTGTAGCATTATGTACGCCTTTTGTTCCATTTTTTGGGTCAATGAAGACTAAGTACATAAATAAAATAAATAAATATCTATGTTTGAAAAAGCATTATTGTTTGTAAGAGAATTTTATTGCACAGAATACATTTAGACGTAATTTAACATTTTCTGCTATTGTATTTAAAAGCTGCGTAATGTGATACGGGAGCGATGGAAAAAAGATGAGCATACGTTGAAGTCTGCTTTGTGACGTTACAACCAACAAAAGAATAGAGGTGGAGATTGGAATATGACTCGAGCAACATCCTTAACATAAACATGTATAAAACATTATTATTTGACTTTTATTTATAGCTATAATATGATTATATTTTTTATATCTGTAAGTATCCGTGATATTAATGAAAGAAATGAGTACAAGAAATTTGGCAAGTCTGTAGACATTATTAAAGTATAAATAACAATACTTTTTGCGGAAATTAAAGGTGCCCAATGATCGTTTGTATACCCTGACAATGTGGGTGTAACATTTAATAATGATTAATTGGGCGGTGAGGGCGCTAGAATATACAAACATACACTCATTTGTATATATAATATTAGTAGGAGACCTGCAAAACTCCGAAGAGTTTTACAGGTCTTCTTCTTCGCTTCTATAAAAAAAATATTAGGTGGATTATGATGAGGTGTCCGCAGATTATAAAACTGATCTTATATTCAACTTTCAATATATTTGTCGATTATAACTTGCGATATATTTAACTTACGATAATTGGTAAGGAATATAGTTCGGTTACACACTTACAACACAAACTTAAAATATGATAATAGGAAGAGATATTACACAAATAGACAAAACCAAAGACTTTCATGACAAATCAATAATAATCGCTTCTAAGTGTAACGTCAACCTCTTAGTATTTAATTTAACACTGACTTAGAGGAACTTCCTATCAGAAGTATTATGTATGACTAACATCACTCACTCGTACAGGAATGCTTTTCATAAATGCACTTATTATTTTACTACAGTTTTGTGTTTAAATGTTTTGTTCTTTGATTTAGTGTACGAATGGTTTTGTGATAAAATAATTATTTGTTATCGCAACAAAATGTTACAGTAGTAAACTCTAATTCTGAAATTAATAACTCATAACAATGTAATAATTGTTAAAATAATTTCAAATCTTTTATTTTACACTGATCGTTCATCATTAATCGATTCTGACTATAGTTCAAATCAAATTAACGGCGAAGAACAATTAAAACTGTTAACTCGAGACAATTTTTTTTTGCCAATCCATTTTCAATCAATCTGAATTTGATCAATCAACGCTATGAACTGAAGTTATATATTATTAAAGCCCCGCTTTTGTAATTAGATAATTTAAAAAAGTACCTGTTTTAAATCTTCGATTGTATATTTGGGTGCACAAGACTTGTACATTGGAACATCTCTATAAATCTATCACGTATATTTAAATCGGTAATGTTTTACGATATAGGTATAAAGATTTAGAGTGAGTGAATTAACAAAATATATATTATATATATATATATATAAATAAATATTATAGTATAGTAGCATTTAAATAGTAATATAGCAGTTACATATAAGGGAGAGTTAATGAGTCGAAGTAAATAAAAACACGAATAACATTACAACGAACGAGTGAACTTCTCATTAGCGAAGTGTCAGCGCCTCCGTTAGACAGAACTGAATCGACAGTTGGAATACCTTGTTGGGATATTCTGTATGTCTCGAATTAAAGGAACAAATATTTACATGTAGTTTAATAATGGCTTTTTTTTACAAAGATGACCAGATAAAACTACAAATATATGAAAACATATCTTTGTGTCTGCATCTCTCGTCTTTACGCGGGTATATATTGTACTTGAAGATATTTGTATAAATTGAAAACTGATTGAAAACGAGCTACAGATCGCGTTTATTGCGCAAGAGATGATCCCATCTGTAATGTGCTCGACTGAGCGTTGTCGGACCGTTATTACAAATATTTAATTTAACTTACCTTTCTGAAAGCATAATTACAAAGTAAATAACTAATTGAATGTTTTTATTAATTTCTTAAACAAACCGAAAAGTGGCGTAATTTATTTGACAGAAATAAACGTAATTTAGTTTATCTTTTAATCAGAACCCAAATTATGGGCTTTTGTGAGACAGAAATAATGTTTGTTTTATTTAACATTACGGTAATTTCTCTGCTTGTACGAATATTATTTGTGTCTGGTTTTGCTCGACGTAAGTACTATATGTATTGTTGGTATTCAAAATAAGTTGTCTTTAACGTGGGCGTTACATGAGGAGTCGACCACAAAGTCTAATGTTGTAAAACCGAAAAGCCATTTAGCTTATAAATTTTAGTACTATTTTATAACAACGAAATTTTATAGCAATATGTACATTTTAATAATTATCTCAATTTTTTTTCGTTTTTATTTGAAAATGATAATTTCATAGTAATTTTTTTTTAATAAGTAGGTACTTTGTAGTAGCTACCAATTAGACTGGAAGAAAATAACGAAGTGGATTCTGTTCGTCAACCATTGTAAGACATTATTAAGTAATTTATTTATTTTTACTAATCCTTAAAATCTTTTAAACTTTTTAAATTTAACAACAGATAGGTTATTAATAAAGTAAGTTGTTGATGAGAAAGGAAAGATGATCATTAATCATTATTCAAATTGAATGTATCATTTATTTAGTAGATTTCGTATACAGTTATTTATGTTACAAATTTATTACGAAATGAATATTAAAATTAGTACTCCTCTACTTCTTCATTTCCGAGATTCCCTTAATATAATTGAAAATTCCCGAATACTTTGTACGATATATTTCAAGTTACACTCCAAATCTTTTCATAATTTATTTGGAAACATTATTAATTTTTGTTAATGGTGTCAGTAATGTAATTAAAATTGAATCCAATGAAGGAGGCTGACCCTTCGTACTATCCGGATCCAGTTCAGAACAGCCCTTACAAACGGAAAAGTATCACTCAGCATTCAACTGACCTCCAGAAAGCTAGCAAGTCTTGCCTAGGGAAAGTTCCGCCGTGGGTGGTCTTCCCGAGAGAAGGCCACTGTTTACTCCCCCTTGAGCAAAAAGTTAAGCACGATCCCGTTGACGGCTAGTTTTAACTAAGCCGCATAGACAATACATAGACATAGACAACATAGTTTGTTCACAAGCCAGGTCATTACATATTAGAAACTTAATTAGTAATTCTTTAAATAAAATTAAAATGACCTGGAATATTATAAAGTGCGAAGCTGGTAAAAGCAAAGCTCGCAACTCCAATTTTTTTCTTCAAATGGATAATCAAATAATAAAATCAGATAAGGAAGTTGCCTATGCTTTTGAAACTTATTTTAAAAAAAATCCAGCTTCTACCACTTCTTATTTAATTGCTTCTCCTGTAGTCGCTGAGTCATTACTACAAGAAAATGTAAAAAAAATTAACATTCCTTTTAAATTTAAGAAAATTGAATCCAATGATATAATTAAATGTTTTAGGACCCTAAATATTAAGAATTCTTCCGACTTATGGGGAATATCTGTAAAGGTGATTGGCTCAATAGTGGACCTCGTTGCGCCTTACTTAGCGACCATTTTTAATGACTGTATTTCTTGTGGAGTATTTCCTGACCTAATGAAACATAGCAAAGTAATACCACTCTTAAAATCAGGCAATAATTCAGATCCTTCTAATTACAGACCAATATCAGTATTGCCTTCGTTTAGTAAAATATTTGAAAAAATCATGCTTAATCATCTGACAGATCATTTTAATAAATATAAATTGCTTCACCATAAACAGTTCGGTTTTACTAGAGATCGCTCTACTATGGACGTCGACGTCTTTCTTATAAAGCATATATATGAGGCCTGGGATCAGTCACAGGATGCTCTTGGAGTATTCTGTGATTTATCTAAGGCTTTCGATTGTGTTCAGCATGAAACATTGGTCAGGAAATTGTACCACTATGGCATTAAGAAAATTGATCTCAAAATCTTGATTTCTTACTTGTCTAATAGAATTCAGAGGGTAGAGGTGAATGGAAAAAGATTGGCTGGGGCTCCGATTGATATGGGGATCCCTCAAGGTTAAATCTTAGGTCCATTTCTCTTCCTTCTTTTTATAAACCTGTAATGACCTGCTTACTTTTGTAGACAACCATAATGAGATGAGTATTATTTGCTGATGACACTTCTTTAATATTTAAAGTATAACGGCTTCAAGTAATGTATGACGATGTAAACAAGGCTCTCTCTAGAATAGTGCATTGGTTTAGTGTTAACAACCTGTTGCTTAATAGTAAGAAAACTAAACTTCTTAGATTTTCTACTTCTAATATTAAACAGGTGCAAATTAATGTACTTTTAAACGAGGAAGCGATGGAAGTGGTGGAATCCACAGTTTTTCTAGGAATCACTGTTGATGCTAAGCTACAATGGGGCCCTCACATAGCTGGATTTGCTAGTAAACTTAGCTCTGCCACGTACGCTGTTAAAAAAATAAGATCCCTAACTGACGAGTCTATTGCTAAGTTAGTGTATTATAGTTATTTTCATAGCATAATGTCTTATGGTATCCTACTCTGGGGTAGTGCTACTAATATAAATATCATTTTCTTTATACAAAAAAGAGCTGCAATTTACAACCTGGGCCCTAGAGATTCTTTAAGAGTTTAAGCAAATTAATGTACTTACTGTCGCCAGTCAGTATATGTTTGAAAATCTTAAATATGTACATAAAAATACTGACAATTTTATTAAGCACAGTGATATACACACTATAAATACCAGGAACAAACACAAGCTCGCGCTACCTGTTTCTCGACTTAAAAAAGTGAGTAAATCTTTCATGGGGCAATATGCATACAGTTTTACAACAAAGTCCCAGCAAACGTTCAAGTATTACCATTTAACAAATTTAAGAGAATAACTAAGGAACGTTTGTGTGCAAAAGGATACTACAATGTATCTGAATACTTAGAGGATAATGCACCGTGGGTACGAAACGATCGCTGCCAGGCTGCTTCAAGATTATTTACTTAGTATTGTGTAATGTATTTATGTAATTTAGAATTTAAGAACTAATTAAAAAAAAAACAAATCATGACAATCCCGTTGAGTTTCTGTCGCCATCTCTTCTCAGGTCTGTGGAAATAATTTTCCGAGCTGGTGGTAGCTTTGACAATGAAAAAATGTTTTGTATGAAACTTATTTTCAATAAAGATTTTTGATTTTGATTTGATTTTGAGACAAACCTTCCAACAACACACCTAGTTCTTACAAAGCAACTGTCTTGAAATTTCTCATTGGATAGTGATTCAAGCGATCTACGCTTTGCCCCCCCACGTTCACGCAACCACCCTAAGTCCATTATGTGTATGCACAGGTAAAACAGGTAAAAAAAACTCAACCATGGGGTTGAGTTTTTAGTGAGTAGAGTATAGCTATGGAGCTATCCAAAAGAAAAGGCCGGCAAAGAGCCTGTGCTTTCTCACCAAACAGCCGAGGCCCATTTTCCTTCGAAAGAGGTCCATGCACCTCTAAGAACGTGCCTCCGAGCAATCTCCATTAAGTTCCTTCTACGATATTATCATTCTAAATGAAGGTATAATTTAAATATATTAATTATCGATGTCTAATAGGCTTCTATACTTTATATCCCTACTAATATGCAGGTTTTAATATTTAAGTAATCATAACAGTAATTGTATAACATTGTAATCTGAGCTTTAATTCTGATATTCGTTGATTTTAATCCAAGTGTAAAATTAAAGGTTTCGTTAAATATTTTCATATAAAGCTAATATCCAATAGATAATCCTTTTAATAATAATAATAATACTATACGTAATATCTTATACATATATTAAAAAGAAACTAAATCTCATCAATATTAGTGGCTAATTTACGACGATTAATTCGCGACTCACTCCTAAACTCTAAAACATATATTTGAGGTAATATTTTTTTTAGCTACATATTTATAATAAAGGCCCTAAATATAATATTTATATTTAATATTTATTTAACATTTCGTATAACCCCGATTGGCTACAAATTGGATAACTGTAGTCTGATTGCAATTACCGATACAATGGAATGGATGAAGACCAAGTTTAACTATTGGAATACATTTATTACTTTAGTAAATTGGCTATTTTAAAGTCAGTCGGATAAAATTGTGCTGAATCGTATTAATGAAATAAAATTAATTATTAATTATAATTATAAAACAATTAAAAATATAAAACAACTAAAAAAATGGATGGAGATAAATCCGTGCGAGATGCTAAGTTAGAGTTAGTGTGTGTGAGCCAAAAGTTATAACTTTAACAAAGTGCACTTTACCAAGTTGAATGCTATTTAGATCCGTTTGTGATTCTGAATTGAATTGTAACACATCTCATTAGTTAGTTTAGTTAGTACGTTAAGTGTATTCTCTATATTAAGTGTAGACAATAGAAGATAATATTCCATGATCGATTTAAATAACATTTATATATTATTAGGTTCAGGGGTACAATAAAAAAATGTTTACAAATAATAAGTTAAATGAATATCCAGGGTTTTTTACCGGTTCTACCCAAAGTTAACTTTTATATATTATATATCTTGTTGTAACCTAACCCTGTTCGTGCATGTTTTTCAAGAACAATTTCTCAAGACCTGAATGAACCTATTACAACGGGAGGTTTGTGAAATTATAAGGTACTTTGTAGGAATGTTCAATATATGGAAAACTTTTTTATTTGTAATTATATAAATAACTATCTGTTTTTGACGAACTTAAAATCCATGCCTTATTCTGTTTAATACGTGATAAAAAGAAGTTAGTTATATTTTTAATTTTCTATCAGTTTATTTTGACAAGAAATTAATTTCTTAAAATATTATATACGTGAAGTGAGTCAGTAATTGGGGACTGGTTGGTTGTTTTGTAATAATTGTAACACAACAAGGACGGTGTTACAGTTCTAATTGAAAGTAAACAATTTTATTATATTGATAAATATCAATATATGAAACTATTCCAAATAGTTTACGATAATGATGTTACCAAGTTTTAGATACAACTGTACTAATAACACAAGCACAGTACAACATTAGATTAATTCAGCTTACGTCAAAACTAAACACCTAAGTACATTAGATTCGAGTAACGCTTCATCATCATTAATTACACACACATACCCGTTATATATTTGTATAATTTACCTAATTTGATCCTAGCTCGGGAATTGAGTAAAATTCGTAAAATAGTTTTATTGAAATCTTGGAAGACAATAATTTGAATAATATTATAAAGATTCATATAAATAATCTAAATGATTCCTATTAAAAAATATATATTTAATTTTATATCAACAATGTTTTTTTATATAATTTCATAGTTTATGTAAGTCTGTTATGTAAATAAGCTATAAGTAGTAAAGTTTGGTGTGGTGGTGGTCAATGCGTAAGTTCCGACTAATATTACCCAGTTTTACAAAATCAGTTCCTATTACGTATTGTACGCTATTTCGAATATTTTAAGGTAAAAAATCATTTTTTTAGTATTATATTCTCTGATAAATTAAAGTATACGTACTGTAAATATATATTAATATAAAATATATGATACTAGGCCCCTATTGTGATAATATTTACCTAAAGATTTTAACGATTGTCTGATAGTAAAGATATAATCTTAATAAGCTGAATTTACCATAGCATATCAAAACTTTTACCATAACATAGCAGATTCTATGATTTGGTTTGTATATAGGTACGTAATAGGAACCAACTTAGTATGTACTCTTGTATAAAGTGCAGCGTAAAGATTCGAGAAAACCTGTCAGTATTTCCAAGTGAAAGGAGTGTGTTCTGAGAAAACTTTATATAAAATGAACCGTTATTGTTATTGTATTCTGTTAAGTGTTATTGTATCGTCAGTTGGAGCTTATTTCATATTTGGAGGTAAATTATTATAATTTGTATTATTTTTTAACTGATTAAATTCTTCTCCATAGAAGTGCATATTGTTATGAAAAAAAAACAATTAAATTGCCATGTCCAATAGTGTAGAAACAGTTATCTGTTTTCGGATTGTTCAAGTAAGTTATTTTGCCGAGGATGAAATAGTCACAAAGTTGGAAACCGATGGATTTAATAGTTCGCATACCAAGTAAACTTTCGCCACAGAACCGGTGGTATTTCAATAAGCTATTATTTTAAACTGATATCTATTCTTATGACTTTTCTATTATATTACTGGGTGCTTATTACTTATTATTATTCTAACAATGTGTTTTTTTGTTATTGTGTTATATTAAGATTAAGATTTATTTTCAGGAAAGGAGCCTTTATTATTCTGCATAAAAGTGTGTCCTTTGTACTGTTCTCCTCGGAGACGAGATGACGGTGAGACTGAGCTCAGATATAACAAATATATTATACTTTATTTTGTATTTTAAACCATTAATAATATTACGAGTCAGTTAGGTGACAAAATAATACTAATCTTTAATGTGTATGTTATATCATAGAGTAGAACTTTGTAACAATTGTTTCACTGGTGTATGTTTAAATAAATGCAAAGTAAATAAGTTCGGAAGACTATTGTCAAAATAGATATATTGTTAAACAGGCATATCGTACCGACATCTATTAACACTAAACCTACCGACAATTCTTGTATACCTGTTCCTACCGCACGCCGTCAAATTGACCGGTAATTAAAAGTTATTTTATTATATAACGCAGGTAATAATGGAAATAACTAAAAGTAAAGAGTGTAGCAAATATTATGTGTATATTCTAATAATTGTCATGTAGTTTGATAACGATATTATAACGTTTAAAAATGTGTAAATTTTACAAAAGTTTAAGAACGGTCAGTTTGACCTTTACTTGGTAGGTTTAGTGTTAATAGCGTTAAGGACGGGTAATCAAATATTTTAAATTATGTATCAATTACATTCAAGTATTACCTCATTGGAAGAAAATATTCAGAGTTTGTATTATTTTATATTCTTTATCAGTGCAATATTATTAAAATAAAGACAGAGTGATTCCCAAATAACAACTAAATCAAACATAGTATAATATAAACATAAAAAAATATATCTGATTGGTAACATCAGATAATTAGTTTTTAAATTGTCAATTTGTTATCTTCTCGACTCTGAGGACTTTCGTCGTGCCTATTTGTAAAAAGAAAATTATAAAGTAAGCTTCGTATGATAGCCGTAATGCTTTAGCTTTTCATATATACTATTTTCATAACTGTTTATGAAGGTCACTTAGGAGTTATCTACACGCCACGGAACTTTTTAAATTGTGTTTCTGCTACATTGTGATAAAAAACATTATTTATAACGTTTTTTTAGCTCTTCTCTTTTATCTTTATCAAATATTTTCTCGTCAAATACCAGTTATAAATAGGATGTTATGAATTATAACACATTTAATTCCAAACTATTATTTTAATTAGGTTTTGCTGCTAATTTTAATTACTAGTCATCTTTATTCGAAATACTTAATTTTCTATTTTCTTTCTCTGGTTCAAATATGCTTTAAACGAAATAGGTTATATAACAGTGTGTATGTAATAAGCTTATGTCAAACGCGTATATGGAAAAAATAACAAGAAACAACAAAATGTAACAACAGTTTTAATATCATAAAATGTTACAGATGCTTCTTCACTGATTTATATCGACGACCCACAAGATGTACCTTACCACCACGACTACGAAGTACCACATCACTTCGACCCCTACTATTTTTGCAAGCCTCCCAAACCGACCACCACCACGCCGGCACCCACCACGATGAAGACTACTACGGAAGAACCCACAGGGATATGCATGGTCTGCATGAATAAATGTACAAAGTATCCGAAATCGTAATCAGCATTTTTTTATATAATCCCCAAGAGAGTGAAGTGGCGGGTAAAATAGATACACAGATGAAAATTTTTGCCCAAAAAGCTGGTTTTTGTTGTATAAATAAGCCGTAAAAATATTTTTATATATTAAAACGCACTTTGAAACAAATAGAGCGATTCAAGTATCGGTTCACTGAGCCTTTAAATATAATGCCTATAATATTTAAATATGCAAAATTTGAATTAAAATATTTAATATTAATTTTAGTTTTATAGACTCTCCACATAACATATGCGTATATGATTTGTTAATAAAATTGCATTACAAAGCAAAGTGTAATAGTTTAAAAATTGCATGTAAAAATTGCATGTAAACATTTAAAACCGTGATATTCACTCTCTCCAACATAAAATATTTTATTGACATTTCTTTCATTTCGTTAATATGAGTTGGGGCTTATGAGTTTTTGTTTTCGCTTCCTAACCATTTGCAGACAAATGTGCTTAAAGTGATTACATATCTGGAATTTGAAACCATTAACGATTTGTTATAATTTGATACTTATTAAATATAAAAATTCTGCACATCTCTTTATAAAATTCAATTCGTGGTCAATTAAAGTCATTACGTCTGATTTGGGAGTTTTGCACTATTATATATTCGGGGTTACAATTAATATTTTTAGCCAAATATAATATCCCGCAAACTCCTTTGAAATGTTAATAACTTTTTATATAACGAATATATTTGTACTAGCTGTGGCCATGACTTCATGCGCAGTATATATTTTAAAATAAAAGTAGCCTAAGTTACACCTTATAACGTTAGCTATCTGCCAGTGAATGTCTTCTTAAAATGGGTCCAGCCCTCTCAGAGCTACGCTAGAACAAACAGACAGACAGAAAGATAATTTTTTAATATATTTTCTATGTAAGTACCGTATGTATTTTCATATGCATTAAGTGAAAAGCTAAAAGTGTTAATTTGGAATTACAAATAGGCACTTCAATATTATTTATATGTGGTTTAATGATTGAGAGAAAGAGACACAGCTAATAACATTATTCTAATAATTTTTAATAATAAATAACAATATGTGTATTCTTAACAAACGTATCTTCAAGACAAAGGTCATAACTTTAAACTCTTACTTTCTTATATGCATTACTTTATTTGCAAAGCAGGTAACAAGTTTTATATTAAAAACAAGTCTGTTGTGTAATCTAGGAAATCAAGGAAATATTTTATAATCACAACCTGTTTATGCATAGATAATGACAGCACATTTTTTCATATGTAAGTTACTTTTAAAATTTTATGTAAAAAAAATGACTTTAATGTAATTTTTTAATTAAAGCAGAAAATTTTAATAAAAATTTTAGTGAATTGTGAAGTTGACTTTATTAAGGCTGAAGGTAAGTACCAAGTACACATTATAACAAATGGTAGTTGTTATACTAGAAACGTTACAATTAAAGTTTTTTCATTACATCTTTATTCCCTGGAACTGATTAGATTTGAACATCGTAACAGCTTTTACAGTCGTATGTATCGTCTGTGTGTATCGTACGTAAATGTATATAATGTGGATACTCTAATCGTAATATATATTATTGTTGATATTGTTAATGACCTTGGTATACGAGTGGGTTAAAATAATTCGTCAATAATTATTTTTATATTACCAATAAAAAAAAGAATGTTGTAGTCGTTCATTATTTCTTTAATTGTATTCTGATAAGCATTGTTTTTAGATCCAGGCGATTCCTTTTTTTATCAAGATAAAGGGTATGTCATATTCTATACCACTGATAGGTGTACGAAACGAAAGAATTTTACATAATTTTAATTTTAAACTACTGTAACGAAGTTTTGTTATAATATATTTTGTAAAACTGACATAACCCCTAAAGAAAACGGTGTTTGATGTAAATTAATTGTATAAATACCTAATTAAGCAAACAAACAATTTTTTTACTTTTTTGTATTGTTATATGTAAAAGCTATTAGCACAGCACCATTTTATTTATTGAGTTTCTATTCCTTTAATTAATCTATAATTATATAGTATTTATCTGAAGCCAATATCGCTCCGTACTCCTCTTCGTCGGCCTGGTTTCCTGTCCAAATCGTTCGCTGTAACTGCAGTTCGACTTTGGAATTTATTACCTGAGTCCATTAGAAGAGCATGTTCACGTGACGTTTCCAAACGTTAAGTTACAGAGCTCTTCCTTAGCGAATGCAATACTTATATCTGCCTAGTCATTTTATATATTGTGTATATTTTTGTATGTAATAGTAAAATGTATTATATATTCTATAACATGATTTATATAAATATAAATTTTAACAAATATATATTGTATTGTATAAGTATATGTTATGTATATAGTTTAATTTTATTAATTAAATAACATCCTAAGGTCGGCTAGTAGAGAATGCCTTTTTAGCATTAAACCCTGTTTTTGTAAATTTTTGATGTAATTTTGTGGAATAAAGTATTAAATAAATATAAATAATAAAGAAGTAAAAATATAAGAAGTAAAAAAAATCTGAATATAAAAAAAATGGGACGAACGGTACTGTTAATTAAGAGACATAAAATATATATATTTTTTAATTAACGTCGCCAGTTTAATGAATCTCCTTTTATAAGTTCTTGCTAAAAGACATTCCAAATTAAATTTTACATCGTTGCACCAAATTTTCTTAATATAATAAGAAATTGTGAATCAGTGCAAAAGAAACATTTATTTTCAACAATCAAAGAACGCTGCAAGCGCAAACAAATGGTAAAATAAATAAGTAGTATTAATAAAAACAAGACTAGTCAAACAAGCAAAAGTGAATATGAAAGAAAAGGAGAATAATCATGCAAAAAGGTTTACAATTTTACCTTATAAAATAACGAAAAACCTTGCTTTTTTTTATACCTTAGAAACCTTTTTAAAATAATTAACTTTCTAGTCATTTCGCCTAATGATGAATGAAAATTGTATAAAATTGTATTATTTCGTCTTGTACTGTGATTTCATTTTATTATTTCATCTGCTAAGTTCTCGCTCTCGGCTTATTCATTTAATTATACTGAAATGATTATATTACCTTCCTCTGATAACAAATTGTTCAAAATGAATGCAAAAATCAGTTGGAATTGTATGATTAATTCAATATAAAGAATAAATATGGCAGTTATAGTTAACTGCCATATTTATTCCTTAACAATGTATGTTGTTGGGAATATCCGACATATCATTGATGTGCAGGAGGAACAGAGTTGGGGAGATCACGTAGCCTTGGGGTACACCAGCGTTCACGGGCTTGGGGTCCGAGCAAAAACCGTCGAGAACGACCTGTATGCTCCGCCCAGTGAGAAAACTGGCGATCCACTTGCACAAACTCTCGGGAAGCCCATAGGAAGGTAGCTTCGAAAGCCCCTTGTGCCATACACGATCAAAGGCTTTTGTCATGTCCATACTAACTGCCAGACCCTCTCCCTTGCTTTCAATAACCGCTGCCCAACGGTACGTAAGGTATAACAGAAGATCACCAGCTGATCGACCATAGAGAAAGCCATACTGCCGATCATTAATCAATTGGTGATCCTCGAGGTACGTTAGGACCTGTCGATTGATAATAATCGCCATTATTTTGGAGAGAAGGGAGGTAATGGCTATAGGTCTGTAGTTAGCTGGGTCCGAGCTATTACCTTTTTTAAGGATCGGATGGACAAGGGCACACTTCCATGAGACCGGGACTACGCCTTTAAGGTAGGAGTACCGAAATAGACGCGAATAGACTGGTGTCAATTCAGGGGCACATGTTCGTAGCACAACTGAAGAGATACCATCTGGCCCACTCGACTTATGAACTTCCAAGGAAAGGAGGGCTTTTCGGATGAGTTTTTGCCGAAAAACTATTTCCGGTATTAAGCTCGGGCACCGCGGGATGATAGGCGGTGTCTTCCCCTGGTCGTCCAAAGTCGAGTTTGAGGCAAAAAGAGTGCCCAAGAGATCGGCTTTCTCTTTTGCCGTGTAGGCCAGAGAGTCGTTCCCAGTGTGCAATGGCGGTAGGGATGGCTGACAAAAGTTTCCCAGCGCGGCTTTAGACAGCGCCCAGAACTTGCGCGTGCCAGGCGGGTACTTTGCCAGCTGATCCCCAATTTTGACGACATGCTTGAACATTGCTCTAGCAATTTTCCGTTTGAAGAATCTGGAGGCACGATTATATTTCCTCTTCAGAACTCTAGAGTTCGGATCCTTAGTGACTAACGCATTAGCCCAAGCCTGATAAGCCTGCCGTTTGCCAGTTGCTGCAGCCCTGACAGACGCATCAAACCAAGGCCGCGATCTCCCACCAAGTGTTACCACAGAGTTTGGTACAAATAGTTCCATGCCCTGTAGTATCACATCAGCTACAGCCGCGGCGCAGTCACTAAGATCATTGGAAGGGAAATAAATCGGCCCCCATGGGTAGGATGCAAAAAAGGACCGCATTCCACCCCAATCCGCTGACTTGTAGTATCAAACGCGTCGAGGCGCAGGTCTTGTGCGAGCCGTACGTTGAATGGGTACTACACTCCGTACCAGACAGAGATCAGTGGACTCTAAGGGAGCCTCGACAGTGACCTGGTACTTTTCTGGATGTGTAGTCAGCAGAAGATCCAACAAAGAGGGCGTGTGGCTGTCCACGTCCGGTAGACGAGTGGGCGTCTTTAACAGTTGGGACAGACCATTTGCCATAGCAAAGTTAAAAACAGATCTCCCAGCGTAATAGGTTGCACGTGACCATTCGGTATTGTGCGCGTTGAAGTCCCCGAGGACTACGACTTCGGCGAGGGAGTCTGTTAAAGCAGGTCGTCATTTTTCGCTTGAACGTGGCCCAACATTTGATCTGTTTTTGTATAACCACTATGGGACCTGTAGAGGCACGCATAGACTCTGACGTGGTCGTCCATGCCACGCGCAGCTAGAGTACGGACAAGTCCCGACCTTCAATAATCTGAAGGCGACGGTAGCAGATATCCTCCCTTACGAATACAGATACCCCGGTGTGTGGTATAAAATGATGTTCTAATTTATACCCGGGGTATGATAGGTACGCTGTGTCACTCAGTTGAGATATCTGCGTCTCCGTCAAAAACAACAAGGCCGGCTGCGCCGTCTCAAGGTGGTAGTGGACGGCGTTTAGGTTCGAGTGAAACCACCGGATGTTGCAAAAGTCCACATCTAAAGTGGAGCGGGGTGCCGCTGTTTGCCGTCGTTTGCCCTCAGAAAACACAAACTGCGATACTTTGCCCGCCCCAGAGACGACGGGCAGCCCGAGCAAAATCCGAGGATCATTCCCCCGATTTTGCTCGGGGAGGGGGTCCCCGGCTTCAGCAAAGCCGGTACCCTCCTGGGGTAGACTTTTTCGAGGTGTCGCTATCATGTTTGGCAGGGGGAGGGGGTTTGGGCTTCCGGATTCTCTTACTCACCGACGGAACAGAACCAAATGAATTTGGTTACAACACGTCGGTCTTCTGTGAGAGGCTGGTCCTTCCTCGGTCGAGCCAGCCCAATACGAACTGCAGTCAGATAACTACAGCTAGGCTCTACCACCTACAAATATCAATGTTGGTAAGTAAGCCTTATATGTATTTATTTATATAAATTATACAAAATAATATAAAAAATATAGCTTAAAAGATGTTTAAAATGAAAGACCTTACAGATGCAAAAGATCAGTTTCAATTTGAGCGGTAGTTTCGATCCTTGCATCTCATTTGGAAAGATCGTTTCAGGATATTTAATACTAGTTATGTTTTATATAATATATTTTTATTTTACAGGCCGGACTTATAGCTTTAAACAAGAATATCAATTGAACAATAAATATAATAACAATCTCGCTTTGCCCAATCTAGCGCATGGTAACAACTGATAGGTAACATAAGACATAACATTACATTAAAAGATTAAACAAATTAATTGCTAATCAGAAGTTTACATATATCATGTATATGTACCATCTATATACATGATATGTATATAAGTATATACCTATGTATATAATTATGATTTCAAACTTATAACCTTTTATAAGTGGAAAGTAATTAATCAATCAATAAATTAATAATAATAATTGTTTTAATTTCAGAGGCCTCAGAGTCATCGCCACGAATCTCATCACAGGAAACAAGTGCCATATAAATATTATAAGTGCCACCAGAGAAACATTAGGCTCTGATATATTTAATAGAATTCTCGATTAATTAAAGTGTTAGCAACTTAGTAAATAAAATGCTGCTAATAGTGTTAATATATATATATTTTTTATATATTTATAAATATTATTATTATTTAGCTACACGCTATATCCCTTGCGGGGTAGCCAGAGGCGGCGGAGCGCCAAACGCTACGATCCCTGCATACCTCTTTCGATTCGGCCACAGATATCAACCTCTTCATACATGCCCTCTGGTTCTCATGCTTTTTACATAACCTTCCTCCAGTATCATAGATACTGTGTTTTCGAAGGTCACTCGAGGCCTCCCCCTCTTTCTCTTACCGCTCACTTTTCCTATATAAATCTTTTTTACCATTCTTTCATCACTCATTCGTTTGACGAGGCCAAACCACCTGAGCACGTTCTTCTTCATTCTCACCGTGACATCTTCGCTAGTACCTGCCTTTCTGTGGATGTCTTCATTGCGGATTCGATCAGCTAAACTGACTACGCATATTCTGCGAAGAGATCGCATCTCCACAGCATTCATCTTTCTTACATTCTTCTTCTATGTTACCCACGTTTGGCAGCCGTATAACAGCGTCAGTAGCAAAACCGCATTGTGTACAGCCAAACGTGCAACTATGCTGACGTTTCGCTGTCTCAACAATGCTGCCAAAGCACCGTTGACTCTGTTACCGGCAGCAATACGCCTTTCCACATCCATTTCTTATCTTCCGTCACTGCTAAACATAGTTCCCAAATATACCACTTCATTCACTTGTTGTATCTTATCATTCACGTTGATCTTACATTCTGTTCTTTCTTCATTTCTTTCAAATATCTGAACCTTCGTCTTATCTACATTCAGGTTTAGACCATTAATTTCACACCCATCTTTCAGAGTGGTGACCAATGCCTGCAAATTGCATTGTGATGATGCAATGAGCACTGCATCATCTGCATATAACAAGCAACTGATAAAAAAAAAATACCAAAAATTAAAAAACAACTTAATATAACAAACAGTCAAAAAGAAAAATTAAATAATGAAACAAAATTTAACATCTTTATTAACACCTACCTAGAACAAAACATTGTCAACGTCAAACTACATATTACACAAATCCCTTTGAAGTATATATTATCGGGTCTAGAACATTACTTGCCTCTTCACGCTTGTAAGGGAAAGCTTTATTCCTTAATTATTATTCCTTTGTTTCAAATATTAATATTAAATCAGATCTAGTATTAAAGTAACAAATATTTTCATAGAAATATACACTAAGATTGTAAATAAACAAAGTGTACAAATAAATATCAATTTTTTTGTATAAAAATAGTTCCTACATATCACTTACACGTACAAAATGTTTTTGAAACAGATCTCTTCGCAACCGAAGTCACCGGAGACAGGGTAACAGTTAGTAACACAATAAAATTGAAATAAGATGTAAATGAAGACTCCACGAGGTCTATCAAACCCGTCAAGTAATCTATTACGTTTAAGGTACACAGTAAATGAATAAAATATTTTAAATGCATACGAAACATTCAAAAATCAAGGTTATTTTTTAAAATTATAATAATTTGGTACTATTACTTCAATGTTATTTATTCATAAAATTAAAAGATACATAAATATAGGTATAATATAGTGAGTCTCATCGCTCAATCACTTTCAATCACCAGCGCATTTAGTATTTGTTCACTTAATAATGTAATTTTTAATAAATTCCAGAAATTCGATTTTGCTAAATAATGAGTAAAAGATATGTATTTGTTTGAAAGTTTAAGACTGTCGTGACAGAACATAAATATCATTTTAGCAGTTTGCTTGGACTATGTTTAGACACGTAAATTGTTTTGTTTTGTTTTGTTAAAGCTTTATAAAATGAGGAATTCTAGATAAAGTTCGTTTTATTTAGTAACTTAAATTGTTGGAATAAATCATGATTCGAAAAAGGAATGTACCTTAGTGCAAAGTACTTAGTTGCAAGCTTCAGTAATTGGCTTAGTACTGAAAGAAAATAAATCCATTTGTTACCGAAGTTTACGAAGCATAACGTGATTTTATTATTTTGCAAGGAACGAGCGCTTTTAATAGATTCTTGTATTTAACAATTATCTCTTTTGATAATCCCACTTCCGTGAAGAACATTTTGAATCTTAAAAATTTCTAGTGTTGTAGTCGTTGCAGGGAACTTAGTAAATTCAATTATTGGTTCATGCTAAAAATGAAGGATATCAGAAAATGCCCTGAGCCAATATTGGTAAAAATATAAAATAAAATAAAATGAAAAAATCCGTGCCCGCAGGGGGACACGCGTGGGTAGACCTCGTGTGTAACTCGTTTAAAATATAACTCACTACCTAAGAATAATACATGATGCCGTTGTTTACATCAAAAATTTTCAAGCAAAAAGCGGTTTTAATTTTTTTTCTCGGAAAAGATATCTTTTTTGGAAATACTTTTGGTACTTAAATTTAGAGTAAAAAATAACCTTTCTATTAAAAATATTTGCAAGGAGGGAATGTTTACCAGAAAAAAGTTGCCGTGGTTTTACCTACCTAAAATTTACAAGCTAAAAGTGGTTTTTATTTTTTTTCTCAGAAACGGTACGGTTTACGGAAAAACTTTTGGTACCTAAATTTAGAGTAAAAAATAACCTTTCTATTAAAAATAATTGTGATGCAAGAATGTTTACCAGAAAAAAGTTATGAATTTTTTTCCAAAAATTTTCGGTTTTTTCACCCCCACCCCTAAGTTATTGAAGTTAGTTTTTCGGTTTATCTACATTAGTTATAGGTATTTATCAAATACATCATATAATATGAACGCGATTGATCTCCTTTGTATAGGGACAAAGTTATGGTCGAAAAACTGAAATCAGAAAAAGTGAGGCCCTAGCGCCCCCCGTGGTTGGATTTCTCTGGTTAATGAACTTGACCTTCATTTTTGGATGGTTGATTTTTGTGCAAAGTTTGAAAGCGATCCGAGCGAAACTGCGGCCACTATCGTGCTGACAAAAGTCGAATCTGGACGCACGCACGCATATATATATATATATATATATATATAAACTTTTTGACCAATGGTCATTTCGGACTCAGAGGGTCATAAGAAGACCTCCTGTGAAGAAATTTTTCCAAAATTCGAAAGTAGGGGGATGAATGGGCAGACCGAATTCTTCGAGGTCTACCCAAAATAAATTTAAAAAATGTATATTGTACTATGTTTTATAAATTTATTTAAGGAATGCATCATTCATAAGGAGCTTCTATACGTATCCGATAAGCGGAACATGACCGATGCGATTTCCATATCAGAGGTCTTATTACGTATCTTATAAACCATTAACATAAGAATGTTAGTTTTATAAGTAAACTTTATAGAATTATACACGTGATTAAAATATACATTTGTTTTATGAGCTTGTTATTGCTTGTTCTATGTAAATAACTTTATGGCCTGAAGTCACGCAAAAACGTCATATTATTTAAGAGATATCACCAACTTGCAAATTATATACAAAAGAAGATATTATCCTAGAATATATATTACAAGAATGCCGTTTATTATATTTTTTAAATATTTTATAAAGATATGCAGTAAATTATTATAACACTTATTGATAACTGTTTGATTTTGTTATATTTCTATAACGACACAAGTTAGGTATAAATAATAATAAAATCATCACCTTTGTTATCTTAATATATTATATAAACTGTGTGGATAATTAAACTTAAGTATTTTGATAACTATTTGTTATTTCAGTTGAAACTCCAATTTGACTCCAAATTTCAAAAGGAAGAGGTTATAATTAAGTAACTTTGTTTAAGATAATTGATTAATGTCGGTAATAACAAAATAATAAACAACACTAAAATAAAATAATAAATAATAAGTAATAAAATTGATACCGCACCAAAATAAGTTGAAAATATATTTGGACTATCAAACCTGTCAGTTGATCTATTAGGGTAAGTAAAAGGGCGGAGGTACAAACTACCAAGGGAATTGAACAGAAATAGATATGAAATAGTTTAGGTAGTGCCTTATACTGATACTTGGATGAAAATTGTATTCTTTCAGACACATACGATAAAATGTAATACTAATCAGACAGACTTGCAAGCCTCACAGATTTAAGTATTAATTAATGTAAGAAATAGGAAAGTAATCAGTATTTATTACTTTGGTTTCAATTTAATACACGCCATGTAAACAATCTCTTTAATACTTATCTGAAATATTATTATTACTCAACGGCACTTTGGCCCATATATGAAATTACCTTCAACATATACAGTAACTGCCTTATGTAGAATTTCAGTAATAGTATTTTAGAAGAATGTATTGGTTTCGCACATTGTCAATAAAAATGTTTTAAGGAATGTTATATATTTCACTTTTCCCTCTGAATAGACAGAACAATTTTAAAGAAGATTATTAATAATACATATCAATTTTAAAACATTATAATATTACTAATACCCAAATATTAAGTTATATCACTTGTCCCGGTGTTCTCCACGCCTGAGAGTTCCACATAACCGACCCTGTCCTGTTCTTTCCGGCGGTATCTATAAAGAATATCTCAACCTTGAAATACAAACTTGCATGAACATGATATTGTACTATGATGAGACAATATTACTATTTTGTGCTTCAGTCCCGTGGGACAATCGGGACCGATATTTTCGTCAGATCTTTATACGATGCGAGGAATATAATATAATATGAGTGTTTATATCAAAAATCAGCTAGAAACTACCTTTTAATAAGTTTCCTGGACTTTGCATTAACGGGGCATATATTCGATTCTCGGCAGAACTAAGTATTTACATTATAAATACTTATCTTGCTTAAGGTCTTTTATATCCAATATCGTAAAAAATATATTTCATGAAAAAAATATTTAATATGAATAACTAACCCAAAAATACGTCATTTAAAAAATATATATTATGTGTACATTGCAACAGCATCAATACTTCTAGTTTTTATATAGTTCCTGTCTATTATTCCAATGTTGTTAATGTTTTCTAAAGAACCATTATTTGGCACAGCTGTGCTGTTTCAGGAAACGAGTCAGTGATAGCGATAGCAAAAAGCTATGAAGACATTAATTATGAAAAGGGTCATTATTCAGTATAAATTTTATATATTGGCTTAGTTACGTTTAGATATTTTAGCATTTATACGTATTAAGCATGTGTTATTAGAAAGTTATTGTAAATCCTGGTTGATGAAAACGTAAATGATTATTTAAAGTTGCAATTATTTCCCGAGTAATTCATTAATCAAATAATTAATTAAACGCATAAACATGAAATACTAATAATAAATGTATGTGGAGTAGCAGCCATTTTTATAAGACGCTATCATTTCATGGTAAGGGAGTGAAACTTTACTTGCTGTGTTAAGTTTTATAACGTGGACGTGAAAGTAAACGTAACTAAACTTAACATTGTATTTAATTTCTTTTTGGACATAATATAATGCAAATCAATATCCTAGTACGTTCATCAATCATGACCGGGGTCACCTCCGGGGCCCGACTCAAATCAAAATAAAATTTGTATAAAACAATAATAACCATAATAAAAATTAAAATATTTAAAACCACCAATTAAAAATGAAGTACTTTGAAAATAATAATGGGATTAAAGTTGCCGGTACATGTAATTGAAGAACTTCAATTCAGACTGCGTTCAAATTGCGGTATAGTTCCGACGTTGACAATTGTAACTAACTAGTATTCTTTCCCGACTAATTACAAAAAATTATCTCAACAATGTAGGTTTTACAAGTTTACGTGTAATAGTGAATTAACTAAAATATGTTCATATTAGTTTGCGCTTATATGGCTGGATACATTTTAGAAGATGGATCAAAATAATGTACTATAGAATTGCATATTTTAAAGAAATTACAAAAAGTCCACAAGTGTATATATCTATCTACCTATCCGTCACTGGCAGCTACGCAATTATTTAGCATAACAGTGAAAGTAATAGTTTAGTTAATTAATAAAAAAAATAAATGTATTCATTTTAGTATTAAGACGTCTCGCATTTTTGAAACTTCAACTGGAATTACATAATACATTATGTAAATAGATAAAAGAAACACAAGGCTGAAATTCAGAATAATAACTTGATTTATTAGAATAATCTATCACTACAATAATATCTTAGGCCGACATTTCAAAGCATATACCTATGTATATATTTTTTTAATATTCTTATCTAATAATATAAAAAAATATAAAACAAAATATTTTTTTTTGTTCTTTAGTTCTTTTAATCTATAAATAGATCATATAAATAATAAGTTTCATTTAAAAAAGTGTTTTAAAAAACCCAAGGGAAGCTCAGTATGCCATACGAATATGTCTTTCTCATATCGATAACGCTCTTGTAAGTCTTCGAAGTTCCTGACCACCTCTAACATACGATTAAATAAAAAATAGTAAAAAGACTTTACACTTGCCAATAAAAAAACCATATTATCAATTAGATTGATGTACAAATTCATAAAAGCACTGTTTTTTCCGGTATACTGTGTTACTGAAGACCTTTAAAAATGAATATAATTAAAACAATGCAAAACCTTTTCTCAGAAAACTTTTTAATAGAAAAAAAAAATAAAAATCTATTAAATTAAAAAAACTTTGCGAAAAGAATGTAATCTGTTTGCTCTAAAATATAAACATTATGTTTGAAAGCTATTTCATCTCGCTTAAACAGGCGAGGCTGTTTTAATAAAATTAGCCTTAATTCAAGTAGCCACTATTCGTTTTCTTAGATATTGTTGACGGAGATATTATTTTTTTTACCTAATATATCCATGGATATAATAAATCCATGTCTAAAAAAGTACTTACGTTTTTAGAGGATTTTTATTGTACTGAATACATTTAAGCATACTAATTTAAAATTTTCTTCCATGTTTAACAGCTTGTGATACTGGAGCAAAAAGAAGATGAGCATACGTTGAAGTCTCTTTTGTGTACATTTAATCATCAACAGTACATACATACGTACAATACTAGAAAGTATCAAAGTGTTTTGAATATATCTTATGTATTACCTTCTAGTAGTAAACCACAAACTATAAGATTTTAATATAATAGTTTGCTGTTCCTCCATTAAAATGTTATCAATAAAGTTGTAATGTACTTATCAAACAAAACATAGAGGTAGACAAATATTCGAATATGGGTCGATCAATAAACATATAATATTTTAAAAATTATCTGAATTTAATAATGTTAATAATAAAAGAAATGAATACAAGAACTATGCCAAAAACAACATAACATACGTATACTAATCTTTTCATTTTGTAATAATTATCCATCTGTAATAAAAAAATTAAATTTTAAAGTTTCAAATTCTATTTGAAACTTCTTTTAAAGTAACATGGATTAGATAACGTTCCAAATCATGGGACCTTTTTTATAATAATTGTAAATAAGAACATATCATATCGTAAAAAGTGGAAGAATATTATATTATATATTAAACTATTACGATAATACTTTTTGCGGGGATTAGTACACATAGAACATGTCCTGTGATATTTTCTTTGTTCTGACAATGTGGGTTCAAAATTAAATGATGAATAATATGTTGTAAGGGATTAAAAGATAACAAATAAAAAAACATACATTCCCATATATAAGGTAATGTTAGTTTGGCGAAATATATTAACACGAAAAACATTACAATGAACGAGCAAATTTCTCATTAGCGAAGTGTCAGCGCCTGCGTGAGGCAAAGTGCGAAACTGATTTGACACTTGGAATACCTCATCGAGATTTTCTTGAACTCAGCGGTTTAAGGGAGCGTTTACATTTACATGCACTCTACGTGATAGTTTACATTCACTATATAAGGGTTTACGAGTATTTATTACCTACAATGATAAGCGGACCGACCTTCAAATATATGAAATCATAGATTTGTGTTTGCCCGTTCTTTAACCTATCTGCAATGTATTGTTTTCTGCAGATATAAACGATAAAGATTGTTTACTTCAAATATTTGTACAAATTGAAAAATGATAGAATATTAGTGAAGGGTTTCGTTTATTCCCAACAGTTCATCCCATCTGCGATGTTGTGCTCGGCTGAGCGTTGTCGGACCGGTGTTACAAATATTTTATTTTACTTAATTTTCTGATAGCGTAATTTTCCAGTAAATAATTCAATGACCTTTTTAGTTTGTTATAAAAAAAAGAACAGAAAAGTAACGTAATTTATTTTATGTTAATTCATTTATCTTTTAATGAGAACCAAATTTTAGAGCTTTGGTGAGATTGTCTGTTTTGTATAACATGACGGGGATCTCGTTACTTTATGGATATTAGTACGCTCTTCCTGAATATTAGTACTATTTGAGAACAGCGAAATTTAAACCTTTTCGTCTACTCACCAGACGTATTGATATAACACTATATATGGATATATTAATTATTAAATTTAGTATATTCGTTTAAACCATTTTAAATTATTATTTCAGATATCTGAAATAATAAGGTAAGTAGTTTAAATTCTAGTTGATTTGAATAAAGAAATGATAATTCTATAATAAAAAAAAATGCTTCCCTTATAGCTATTAATTAGACTGGTAGAGCAAAGTGAATTCCGCTCTTTAACCATTTTAAGACGTGATATATGGACTTATAATTTAATTTAACTACAGACAGTTTGTTAGATATTATCAAAAGTTATATTTCAACTTACAGCAACTTTCAAATAATTGGAGGAAGACTGCTATATAATGTTATGCGTAAATGCTTAATCTAAATGTCAATATATAGTCACTTATTAAATTTTTTATTCATTATTATTCTAAATTTATTACAATATTTACTATTGAATGACATTAGTATTCCTCTATCTGTTCAGCTCCAGGACGTCGTTTATATAATTGATGAACTTGTTTAAAATAATTAACAAATACTGTACTGTAATAACGCGCATTGTATATTTAATAATCATAATAATAATTTACAATGTATATTCTTCCCTATTCTTATTAATTCTTATTAATAGGAAGTTGTTGAAAAATTTTAATATCATTTATGTCAAAAACGAAGCCTCTTTCCCAGCAACCAATGAAAAGTCATTAGACTATTCAGTAATTCGAGATAAAGAATTTTATAAAAATTACAAAAATCTGTCCGCTCGGAGATATAAAATAAATAAGATAGTGAGCTACTCGTATTTTATATTCTTTAAACGACCGAGACTGTGCTTTAGTCAAATTAGCAGCCATTTATTTAACCATTATATTAGTTGCCTCTGATATTTCTTATGGAGAGTTTTGTATCTACATAATAATTATATGGTGATTCATGGATGATAACTAACACGTGTAAAAGCTTTCTACAGGGGTGTGACACGAAGATATCTTGAATATTTCGGAAATGACCAAATATTAGGGTCTCTTTTGGCATAATACAATCAAAAACAATATATATGTAGATAGTATTCAAATACTAAAGTTATATTAAAAATGCTTAAATTTGAAGCGTTGAAATATTATTATAGCAGACTAGCATTTATTACCAGTCACGCGTGGTTGTTTCAGAATGTTTACGTTTGCTTAATTTCATACAAGCTCGGACACCAAATTCAGTAAAGTCTTTGAACTTATTCTAAGTATTTCCGCGATCGTGTAGAAAATGCTTCACCAACCCTTGCGTTAATCAAACCTGCAATTGTTTGAATCGTTTTCGAAATCATACGAGACAAAAATCAAAATAAAATATTTATATACATTCATTTTCCTCTGAAATTTTAATCGTCTCAATAAAGGTTTCATTAAAATATATTATTTATACCCATAAATGTGTTATTATGTTTTTCTTATTATAAGAAATAAATTAAGAAACGAGCTCAAATTAAGTAATATTTATTTATTATTACTTTTTATTATTAAACATTACCTCACATTGGTACTAATGTCAAACCACTATTTAATTAAATATAACCTAGGAGATGATCTCTCTTGGTGACATCTCTTCGTTATCTATACCCTAAAGATAATTACATCTGGTGTAGAAGTTTTATTTAAATTAAGAAATCGCTTTTGTAAAATCATTTCTTCGTAACGTGTTTTATTGAGGGTTGATTTTAATGTTTTAATATACCCGTATTCAAACAGTCAGTCACCTGTTGTCAATATATTCCGATAAATTAACATTTTTTAGGGATTCTTTAAACTAGGTTAAGTGAAGCCGAGTGTTGTTCTTGTAGATTTGCTTCTAATATTTCTTTATACTAGATCTTAAACTTAATGGCACAAACACATATGAATTTTCCGTTATTGCTGTCTTTGAAACAGACTTTAGGAAATACTGCTGTCGTTATTTTATTGGTGTCCGAGTTGAAGTTTTATAAGTCAAAGCTAGTATGATTCGTGCTGATCATTTACAGACGATGGATGAAACTGCTAGAAGCAGTTGACATAAAAATGTTATTCTTAATGTTGTAGATAAAAATGAATCTGTTGAAAATTCTTTAATAGATTCGTTAACTGGGACTAATTCTATCAGTTACATGTTTAAGACTTATTTTTTTTCTTTACTTTATTTTTTTTAATGTATGACAATTTATTATTTTAAATTACCTGTATAACACATTTTCATGTACTAAGAGTTGGGAATTAATTGTTGAGAGTGACTCCTCGGACTTTCAGATGGAAATAATAAGTGACAGTGAAATCAATAATAAGTATATATCTTAGTTGGACTAAAGTGCCAGAAAGTATAATTTAATGTAGAATTAGTTAGAGGTTCTCTCGCATGATAAGTATTAATAGCTAAGGTACTTTGTAAGTCGTCATGTTATGTAACAATAATTGTTAGATTTATACATTTGGCCTTTACCGGGGAACCAGCGAGGCTCCTCCAGGCTAACCTCCATCATGCTGTGGCTGCGACCGCTGTGATGGAGTGCTGCCTCAAGGAGGGGAAGGCTAGCCTCGCATTACTCCAAGAGCCCTGGATTCGTGGCATCAAAGTTCTGGGACTCAACACCGCGGGTAAGATACTTGTTAACAACAACGGCACTAAGCCCAGAGCATGCATTGTGTATAATAAGAATATACAGCTCCTACCAATTTCAGAGTTGTGCACCGACGACCTGGTTGCAGCGTTCTGCAATCTCAAAGGGTGGAGTGGCTCCCGAGTCATTATTTGCTCGGCCTACCTTCCCGGAGAGAACAGTAACCCCGCTGAGGAGCTTGAGCGGGTCGTTGAATACGCCCGCAAGCACCGTGCCGAGCTCCTGGTGGGATGCGACGCGAACGCCCACCACACAATTTGGGGAAGCAGCAACATCAACAGAAGAGGTGAGTTGCTCCATGACTTTTTATTAGTAAATAACCTCTACATACTGAACCGGGGCAATAATCCTACTTTTGTAACAAAATCCAGAGCTGAGGTCCTGGATATAACCTTTGCCACTCAAAATCTCGCGAGGCATATTACTGACTGGCGGGTGAGCGACGAAACCTCGATGTCTGATCATCGACACATTGCGTTCGGACTTATGGCATCAATCGACGACCAAGTCATGGCATATAGGAATCCCAGATCTACAAACTGGGAATCCTATTGTGCCAATTTAAAGCAAAACCTTGAGGACTTGCCTGGCAGTATCAAGACTCCTGATGGCCTGGAAATAGCGACGACAATGTTAGAGGAAGGCATACGTTCTGCCTACTCTGACAGCTGCCCGCTGAAAACAAAGACATCAAAGAGGAAGGTACCATGGTGGAGCTCTAAGCTGCAAAAGCTTAGAGAGAGAACTCGCAGGTTATTCAATAGGGCCAAACGGACTCGCGATTGGGAGGAGTACCGAAGAGCTCTAACCAAATACAACAAAGAAATTAGGAAAGCCAAAAGAGCTTCGTGGAGGAAGCTCTGCGAGGAAGTGGAGAGTCTGCCTCAGGGAGCACGACTTCACAAAATGCTCTCTAAGTCAGAGGCCAGCCATCTGGGCATACTAAACAGACCAGATGGAACTCACACCTCAAGTGAGCATGAAACTCTGACTGAGCTCATCAGAGCTCACTTCCCTGGGGCGGATTGCAGCGGTGCTGCTGCAAACGAACCGGCCCTCCAACATAGAACTCGTACTGAGGACTGGAGAAGAGCCGCTTTAGTAATCCGCCCGAAGCAGCTGGAATGGGCCATAGGCTCTTTCAAACCATATAAAGCATGCGGACTGGATGGTATCTTTCCAGTACTCCTCCAAAAGGGATTGGAGATACTGCGGCCGCATCTAATTAAAATCTACAGGGCAAGTTTTGCCTGTGGATATATACCTTCTTCTTGGAAAAATGCAAAGGTTATTTTTATACCAAAAGCTGGCAGGAAGGACTACAGTACAGCGAAAGCCTTTCGACCAATCAGCCTTACTTCATTCCTTCTTAAAACGATGGAAAAAATACTCGATTTACACATCAGAGAAAGTATCCAAATGGTGAAACCTATCCACCCCTCACAACACGCCTATCGAAAGGGCTGGTCTACCGAAACTGCCCTTCTCAACTTGGTTGACAAAATCGAAAAGGCGCTTGAGGACCGTGAAATTGCCTTGGGAGCTTTCCTAGATGTGGAGGGAGCATTTGACAACACGCCTGTCAAATCCCTGGTCAAGAGCCTTGTGTGCAAACAAACAGACCCGACCACGGTGAAATGGGTCGAATCAATGCTCTCAAACAGAAGGGCAACTATTACCCTCAATGATACCACTGTGGAGTTTACATCCACCAGAGGATGCCCACAGGGTGGCGTTTTATCGCCGCTTTTATGGACACTGGTGGTGGATGAGCTGCTGCACAGTATGGCTGAACTCCGATATGATGTGCAAGGGTACGCAGACGACCTTGTCATTGTCGTTCGTGGTTTCAGCCAAATGATCGTCTCTGACATCATGCAGAGGGCTTTGAGCCTGGTTGCAAGCTGGTGTGTGGAGAACGAGCTATCCATCAATGCGGATAAAACGGTGATTGTTCCATTTACAAATAAGAGGCGTCTGGACGGTCTACGGTGCCCAGTCCTCAATGGGAAGGTAATTCCTTTCTCTCGTGAGGTCAAGTACCTAGGCGTAACTTTAGACCAAAGACTGAAATGGAACACCCACATTGATAACACCATATCCAAGGCTAAGATGGCCTTGGGAGTGTGTGGTAGGATGGCGTGCGGCAGGTGGGGCCTTCAGCCCAAGATGATGCTGTGGCTCTATACCGCGATCGTAAGGCCGGTGGTGACTTACGCGTCCGTGGTATGGTGGAGCAAGTGTCAGCAGGTTGCGGTCAGGGACAGGCTGAACAGCCTCCAAGGGACTGCCTGTCGCATGGTGACTGGCGCCATGTCCAGTTGCCCAGGAGCGGCTCTGAATGCCCTACTGGATCTCCCACCTCTCGACTTACATGTCAAGAGGGTGGCTAGGGGCAGTATTCTCAGAGTATCGGCCCAGGGCAGTACAAACTGGATGTCGAACAGGCTGAGGACCTTTAAGGACTCGGTCATGAGCGACAACGTACTGGCGATGAATGGCGACAGCATGGTTCCACACTGCAACTTTGTGCAGAACTATTCTGTGGAAATACCGACAAGGGAGGAATGGTCGACCGGCCTCCCCTGGAGGAACGGGTGCCTTGTATGGTACACCGATGGATCCAAAATGGGACCTAATGTAGGATGCGGGGTATATGGAGAGCGCCCTGGCCACAGGGAAAGCGTAAGCCTGGGCAGATATGCCTCCATTTTTCAGGCAGAGGTGTACGCCATAACCGCTTGTGCGACCCTGAATCTGCAGCGCAACTACACGAACAGGACCATTTACATCAACTCGGATAGTCAGGCGGCACTAAAGGCCCTAAACTCAAATACCATCACGTCGAGACTGGTGCTTGACTGCCTGACGAAACTAAACACTCTGGGCTGCAAAAACAGAGTGGTCCTAAGATGGGTCCCGGGCCACGAGGGCCATGTCGGCAACGAGATTGCCGACGAGCTGGCCCGTGCAGGAGCTAGGAGCAAAACATATGGTCCAGAACCAATATGTGGTGTTCCAAGCAGCCTAGCTCGTATGACCCTAAATAACCTCACTAGGTGCGAGGCCATGAGGCGTTGGGAGGAGATCCCGGGCCACAAGCATTCCAAAGCCCTTATCAAACCCTTTAATGCGAAAGCAGCTAAGGAGCGAATTGGGCTGAGCAGGAATAATCTACGCATCATAACTAGAGCGCTTACAGGGCACTGTTGCCTGAATAAGCACCTTGCGACCCTCAAATTAGTGGATGGAAAAGTGTGCAGATATTGCCACGAGGCGGATGAAACCCCGCTCCATCTGCTATGCGAGTGTGGCCCACTGATGCGCAAACGCACCGACATCCTGGGGAGACACATCCTGGACCCAGTGGATGTCCGACACCTCACTGCAAAGGAAATTCTGCAATACCTCAGAGTGGCAGACCTATGCAGTGAACTGTAGGCAGTGGCGATCACAATAGATCTCTCAGGTCGCAGGATACTGGGCTCTCACAGCCCTGCACAGCCGCGCTTTTCAATAATAATAATAATAGATTTATACATTTTAGTAATAATGTCATAGTTGATGAATATTGAAGTAATGTTTAAAAATAAAAAGAAATGTGATAAATAAATATTATTCAACTTCGCTTCGTTTCTTAATTTATTGCTTTTAATAAGATATATAAATTGAAGTTGTCGAAATTGTCAAGTGATTTTTTTTATTTATATTAATTTATCATTTATTATTGTATAATAATCATAAATTCGGTACGTCTCCGTTACACATAGTTATTATATAAATTTATCACTACATTTTATAAAATTTGGTGCATGTGAAAGAATCATGGTGAAGGTGTAATCAAAATGAGCTCAAAACCTCAAATATAACACGAAAACAAGTAAAAGAGCTGTGTGTTTTGCAGATGAATTTAATATATTTAACTTCACCATTTCCTCCCGTGATATCTATCATATGAGGCGACATAAGGAACATTTTTGCAGAGGATGGGCTGCAGCGTCGCTTTGCGTACCATAACACCACATTGTGATTGCCAACCCGATTATGGTATATCCCTTCATATATCGCGATTTTTGGGGGATGTCTATTCCTTGCAGTGGGCGTCTATAGACTGACAAGAAGAAGAAGAAAATTAAGAAAAACAAATATTTACTATTATTACATAAATAATTAATTTTAACAGATGCTTCGTATTATTTTCTATTTGATATTTCTAACATATTGCAGGTTTCAATATTCTCATTAATCTATCCGGATCTTGCAGTATTAAGTACAACATTCTACTCTACATGTTTGCCTGAATTTTGATGTAATCGTTTATTTTAATTAAAATGTAATATTAAGGTTACGTTAATAACAATGTGAGATATGTAAACCAAATCATTAACGATGGAGAAACATAATAGTAATAATACTGTGCGATAGTTTATAACATAATAAAAAAAAATAGCGACCATTTGTCGACAAATCTCATCAAAAAAAGCTCCAGTACTATGTAATATTTCTGTAACATTTCGAATAATATTGTTTGGCTACAAATTAATTAACTATAGTTTGATTGCAATCACAGGAACAGTAATATTTATGAAGACCAAGTTTAACTATTGAAATACAATTATCGCTTTATTACTATTGGGATTATAAAGCCAGTTAGATAAAGCTTTGCTGAATTGTTTAATAGAAATAATATTTTTATAATGTCCTCGGAATGTTATTCAGCGTTTTTTTAAGTATAGACAATTATATTGATTAAGTAACGAATACCATACTGTACCAAAAACTAACCATCCTACACCACTTTCGAAGAGGTGGCGGAATGACTTCCACACATTCCCAAGCTAGGTTGACGTCAAGTCGGTGACCGCTCATACAAACTTTGGCTAAATCTCTTGCAATTTGTTGAACATTTTTCGGCGACCACACTTGGGTAACTAGAACAAGGCATGACAGTATTTACATTTTTATAGTTCCTACATTGAATATTATTCAAAATATCGGACATAAGTTATGTTTATTATATTTCAGGTCTTATAAATCATAAATACAAGTCCATCTGAGCTAGTGAGTTAGAGTGAGTTTGTGCGAGTCAAAAGTTATATATAGATAGTGCACTTTTGACTTTCGACTAAACAAAATGATGCCTATGTTACTTATTATTAGATCAATATATTTTTTTGTTAATAAAATGTGAAAGTTTGCAAAGAATATAGAATTAGAGATTTACATTCATTTTATAGTATCTGTATTTAGTTATTGTTCTGCTAATTATTTCAATATACGTATAATGTTAAGATATCGAGGAAATTTAAGTTATTCAATCCAATGCCCCACATTTGTAAGACAATAATCAAATATTTATTAAGTTAAAGATTCCTTTATTAAAAAGCTAACAATAATTTACTGAAGTTGTTTAAAAAGGACCTATATAATCAGTTTGTAAGGTTTCGTGGGGTTGTGTTATCCGAATTTTCATTTAGAACCGTCGTTAAAGTCGTCGTATTCACTTCGCTAGTCTTTTTGATAACAATTTTGTGTTAATTGTGTAATATATTAAACTGCAATATCTAAGTCACTAGACTTAGACTTAGCTAGACTTAGACTTAAAAAAAAATTATTCTAGAAATTATAGCTAGTAGAGTATAGCTGTAGTTATGAGCTTGCAGGTCTTAAGAGATGGTTTAACTGGTAAAGTTGACATCATACTGTACTGTAATGTACTGTATATCATACATTTTATAATAGTGGGTAGATTATAAGTCATATTCATGTTTGAATTAATGTCAGTCAGTCGATCAACATACCTTGTATAGCGAAGTAGATAACTACTTTTAAAATTTTAATTAGGAATAATCCTAAACCTATCCATATCCTAAGCCGGCTAGAAGGTATAATTATCGTAACATTGTGTTGTCTTGACAAAGGTATATCCATTGTTTTGTATTCTGAATATGAAAATCCGAAAACCCTTCCATCAGTTCTATAGTTTTCTTCATCCCTTGCCATTTTCAAAGAGACAAAATTTATTTGTATAAGTTTCATTTTCTTCTGTTATTTCTGAAATGCTTATAGAGGATTTATTTGTCTTTCCTTTTATTTTGAAACGTAAATAATAACGCTACAAAAAATAATGAAACACCAAATTGAGGCCCAAACAATGTTTTACTTTAATTGTTCGACGACAGAGCAGTCATGAGAAAAAACAATAAAAGTAATGAAAGATAAAAAGATATTTTGATATTATAAAGTTACAATAATATTTATTCACTAAGAATGAGGGATTCATGTCTACAACCACGTTATTATAATAAATTGGTAACTGCCAAGAAAGCGGAAGGTTATTCCTTAGTGTTAATTAAAGAAAAAGTCAAAGAGCCAACCGTAAATAAAATCTTGAAAGTTTTCAAATGAAGTGAATGCCCGAGTATAAATAAATAAATAATATGTTTTATTTAAATATGACCTATTTGTTCTTTTGACCTAAATTAATATCAGTGTAATCCAATTGCGAAGTCTTTTAGATTACGTTCAGTATTCTTGTTGTGGCGTGTGTAAAGCAATGGGAGTCTTTTTGTCAGATTGAAATTCAGCGAAATATTTAATTAAGTCAAATGGTGCAATTGTAAAAAATAATTTCATCCCTTCCGATGATCAGAAACAAACAATAGATCAAAATAATATTCACTTGTACATTATTATAAGTTGACTAATAAGTCATCTTTTTTACACGTGCCATGTATAATGGACAAATTTTAATAAAAACGGATAAATGTTGGTTTCAAACTGACTGAATTTTGTTAGAACAATATTATTTACTGCACTCAGAAGGGAATGGATTTGGGTGTTTTAATTCCATTATACTTAGTGGTATTATTTCAGTAAATAGAAAAATAATTATCAATTTTCAAAACAAGAAAATAGTATTTGTATTCTATATATAACATTACCTTCTGGTATTTCATTAGACACGTCTCAAAGGAAATACAAATAAGAAGTAGCACGGAATGTATAATTAACATCACTCTCTCGAACAGGAATGCTTCCCGACAGTTTTGTCTTTCAATGGTTTGTTCTTTGATCGAGTGCAGCTCCGTTTAATGTTAAAATGTTTAATTAATGTACTTTACGTAATTGAACTATATTAAATACATAAATTAAATTGTAGTTTTAAAATTAATATTTTATTACACCGTTATTATTATTACCAAGAAAATAATAATAAAATATATTTTAATTCAATGACTTTCTATCGACTTAGACTATAAATTATTGTGAAGTTAAATTTAAATTAAATCACAAGGTTACCTCAGACCTCGCCTCAGACCTCAGAAGTCAGAAACCCATTTTTTTTAGGTAGCTGAAAGTAAATAAATCGAATGAACTTAAATATTTTGTTGAGTAAAGTATCAATTCAGTATAAAGGTCATGTTATCGTCAAATAATAAAATATTCCGTTCATATATTTATTGTATAATATTTGTACACGATTCTATCTTCTTAGAAACCTATCTTATACATATAGTAAATAAAGTAATATAATTAATATTTGTATCTCAAGGACTGAGTGTTTAATTTAATAAATATATTACTCCAATATAGTAGCAATATTTAAATAATAATATATCACCAAAATAAATTAAAATGAATGAGGAGAAATAAATAAAACCCGAAAAACATTACAACGGACGAGTGAACTTCTCATTACCAGTGTCAATGGCAGCGTGAGACAAAGCGAAACTGAATTGACAGTTGGAATATTCTTGAGTTTATCGCATTAAAGGAGCATTTGTATCTAAGTAAGTAAGTAGATACTTATGTATATACCGGACGTGGTGGATTGCATTAATTATACAAGGGTATATTTATTGCTTACAATGATGAAAAAAGATGAGCAGACAGACCTATAGATGTATAAAATCATGTTTTCGTGTTTGAAACCTATTGTCTGCAGATATAAATGAACAATACTTTTCACTTTTATATTTATACAAATTGAAAACTAATTTAAAATTAGCTAAAGATCGCGTATATTGCGCAAGACCTCATCCTATTAGCGATGTGGCTCTCGACCGAGTGCTGTCGGACCGGCCTTACAAAAAAATTATTTAAATGACCTTTCTGTCGACATAATTACTAAGTAAATAACTAATTAAATGGTGTTTAAAATTTTCCATAAAACGAACAGAAAAATAACGAAATTTATTTGACATAAAAATAACGTAATTCAGTTTTTCTTTTAATCAGAACCCAAATTGAGGGTTTTGGTGAGACAGAAACAATGTTTGTTTTATACAACCTGACGGGGATCTCGCTGAGTGACTATTAAACTATTTGTGACTCGTGGTTTTGCTTGTTGTGAGTATTGTTTGTATTAAAAATGAGTTGTCTTTAATATGGGTGTTAAATATGGAATTGACCACAAATTCAATGTTATGAAACCGCCAAGCCATTACCTTATATATATATATATATATATATATTCTGTAATTTTAACCTAAGCAAAATACATAGATTGACTTATTATTTCAAAAATAATTAAAATTTAAGTATTATAGCATATTCTCTGAAACTTATAATTTATTAACGAATTTTATTTTATTTAAATAAAATGGTAGTTTGTAGATATTAATTAGTCTGGAATAAAAATAACAAGTGGATTCCGTTCTTATAAGACGGTATTTTATTAGTTTTTTTAATATTTAACACACTATACCATTTTCATTTAAATACAGCCAGTTGGTTAAATATTACCATAAGTTATATTTATTATATTTAAAATGATATCTTATATAAAATAACTGTATAGTTTAGTTTGTAGATTTCTTCAATTAAATTATATTAGTGTTCCTGTATCTCTTCAGATCCGAAAAGTCTTTAATATAATTGACGATTCCCGAATCCTTTTAATGCTACATTTTAAGCTGTGCCCCAATTCCTTCCAGAATTTGTTTTGAAATAATAATTTATTTCTGAAATGGTGGGTGTCAATAAAATATTTTTAATTTTATTTAATTAATACTAAATACTACAAATATATTATAAACGGAAGTAAAAGAGTTTTGTGTTGTTGATGAATTGAATATATTGCATTTTACCATTTCCTGCGTGCGTGTGCAGCCACCGCAAGCTGTCAAATTCCAGTATTTAAACATGTGTCCCGGTCCTGGTGCAAGTTGGAAGCAAGGCAAGGCTTTCAGCAAGAATTACAGCACTACACTGAAAAATTTTAGATACGCAAATTTCCAAGATCAGATTTCTTTTTTAGTCATAATATTATTATTAAATTTTTTGTTATTATTTAATTGTAATTGTTTATTAAATTTTAATTTAGTATTATTTTTAAATTTGTTGTAATTTTTATCATAATTAATTTAAAATCGATTATTTTATAAAATGAACGAATGCGGCGTTGGGGACCGCCAACCAACACGTCATGTTCCGAACGGCGAAAGGTGGAGGACGGAGCTACAAATAGCTACGTGGAATGTAAGAGGAGGAATGGAACAGAAGATGAATTAATTATTAGATGTGATGGATGACAAAGATCTGGATGTTATTTCTGTGGCTGAGACCAAGCGAAAACGCAATGATATGACTGATTTGCCTGGCAACCCGGTCGCTTTCTGGGCTAGGGTTCCAGAGGGTGAGCGAAGTTGCCAAGGTGTAGGCGTATTGTTGTCCTCTCGAATGGTTAATGCATGGTAGAATATAAGACCATCAAACCGCGGCTTCTTTGGGTTCGCTTTAAGGTGGGGATAACAAGAGTATTCTTGTTAGCCGTGTATGCGCCAGTATCCTCAGTTCCAGTGAGCGAGCTCGATGAGTTTTGGGACAGTCTCAGGGATGTTCTAAGTACTGTCAGAGATGATGAAAAGTATGTGGAGATATGAATGGAACGATGGGTTGGAACCGCGCAAAGTGTTTAAAAATGCGTGCTAGGCAAATACGGTGATAAGAAAGTAAATGAGGCTGAAAAGCTTATTTTGGAATTTTGTAAGGAGAAAAATTTGTATGTTGTGGAAGGCCCAAAGAGGTTTTAGACCTGGAAGAGGGTCTATAGATCAGATCTTTTCCCTCCGCATGATCACGGAAAAGTTTTTGGCCCTAAATCAAAAGGTTTTCTGTGCTTTTGTGGATTTGGAAAAGACGTTTGACAGGGTTGTGAGAAAGAAATTATGGGAAACACTGCCCCGATACAATGTGAGCGGACCCTTGCCACAGGTTGTAAAGTCTCTTTATAAAGATCATTCAGTCTGTGTGCGAGTAGGAGCTGGCATGTCGCCCTGGTTTGACATCCAATCGGGTGTTAAGCAAGGTTGCGCTTTGTCAGTTTGGTTGTTTAATTTGTATTTGGATAGTTGTGTCCAAGGCGTGAAAGACAGTGACGTAGGAGTGAAAGTAGGTGACCTGAAGGTCAATTGCTTGCTATATGCAGATGATGCAGTGCTCATTACAACATCAGAATGCAATTTTAGGCATTGATCACCACTTTGAAAGATGGCTGTGAAAATAATGGTCTAAACCTGAATGTAGATAGATACGAGTAGATAGACGAAGATTCTGATATTTGAAAGAAATGAAGAAAGAACAGAATGTAAGATCAACGTGAATGATAAGATAATAGAATAAGTGACGGAAGTGGTATATTTGGGAAGTATGTTTAGCAGAGACAGAAGATACGAAATGGATGTGGAAAGGTGTATTGCTGCCGGTAACAGAGTCAATAATGCTTTGGCTACATTGTTGAGACGGTGAAACGTCAGCAAACGTGGGTAACACAGAAGAAAAATGTAAGAAAGATGAAGGCTGTGGAGATGCGATATCTACACAGAATATTTGGAGTCAGTCTAACTGATCGAATCCGCAATGAAGACATCCACAGAATGGCAGGTACTAGCGAAGATGTCACGGTGAGGATGAAAAAGAACGTGCTCGGGTGGTTTGGGCACGTCGAACGAATGAGTGATGAAAGAATGGTAAAAAAGATTTATATAGGAAAAGTGAGCGGTAAGAGAGACAAGGGGAGGCCTCGAGTGACCTTCGAAAACACAGTATCTATGATACTGGAGGAAGGTCACGTAAAAAGCATAAGGACCTCCCGGAGGGCATGTATGAAGATGTTGATGCCTGTGGCCGAGGCGAAAGAGGTATGCAGGGACCGTAGCGTTTGGCGCTCCGTCGTCTCAGGCTACCCCGCAAGGGATATGGCGTGAAGATAAATAAAATAATAATAATAATAAATACTACAAAACACTTAAATTGTATTTTGTTTAAATGGCTCATTAATATTATTTATTTTAAAGAAATACTAATAGAAGAATGACGACGAAGATGAACAAGTGTCTCTTGTAGGACAATTTATTGTCGAGATATAAAAAAAAAATGAACCGTAAAATAAAAATAATAACTCAAAGAAGAAAAAAATATAGGATCGCCGGAATCGAATTGTACGTATTTTTAATGATACTATTAACATTCAACATGCCTTTTAGTAAAATTGTCATGTTATTTCCTACTGTCACTACATAAACATAAAAGTCAATGGTTTCCGGTTTTCGTTTTTATATTTATGCTCAATTTCAAAGTTGTAAGATCTATAAGATATGTCCCGGTATGTAGACAATATGTCTACAATATGGTATATACATAAATCAAACTGTTTTAAAGCGTATAAAGGCAAATCTAGTATTACAAAACAGCATTTTCCTTTTTATTAAATAAAATTATAATATGGGTAGTATGCAATCAATATTATTTTTAAGAAAAATTATGTAAATTTGTCGGTTCTGAAATATAACATATATTCTGGGCCCCTTTTTGTTTTTACTTTAAATTAATGATTTGCCCTTTTTTGTTAAGGGTCTGTGTGATATTGTACTCTTTGCTGATGACACCTCGCTTATTTTTAAAGTTGAGCGTGATAGGATTAATTATGACGAAGTAAACAGTACTTTGTCACGAGTCTTGCATTGGTTCGAAATTAATAATTTAGTGTTAAATGCTAAGAAATCTAAATGCATAGAGTTTACACTTCCTAATGTAAAAAGTAAAAATTTTAACTTGCTCCTTAACAATGAAGTGTTAGAATTGATTGACTCAGCAAATTTCTTAGGTATAACATTAGATAAAAAGCTCCAGTGGAACCCCCATAACTCAACACTTGCAGCCAAACACAGCTCCGCCGTCTTTGCAATTAGAAAAGTTAGACAATTAACGGACATTAATACGGCTCGACTTGTTTATTTTAGTTATTTTCACAGTATTTTATCTTACGGTATTTTATTATGGGGCAGTGCTGCCGAAATTAATTCTATATTTATTTTACAAAAAAGAGCTGTGCGGGCTTTTTATAACTTAAAAGCTAGAGATTCTCTGAGAGATGTTTTTAAAGAAATAAGTATTCTTACAGTCGCTTCGCAATACATATTTAATTACATATTATATATACATCAAAATTTAAATAGTTATATAAAAATCAGTGACAGACACGCGATAAATACGAGAAATAAAAACACACTCGTAATGCCAAAGTTTCGGCTTCAAAATTTAATAAATCCTTCATGGGTTTGAGTATACGCATATATAATAAAGTACCACAAGATATCTTAGACCTTCCGTTTCTTAGTTTTAAATCTAAAATCAAAAGTTTATTATTAAATAAAGCTTATTATAACGTTCAAGAGTTTTAGTGGATCGAAATATGTGGAACTTAAGTTGTTGAATCCTTTGCAGGATTTGTATTATAATGTACATCACCTATTCTTATATTTCTTTTGAAAAGAGCAACTGTTGAGTTTCTGGCCGGCTCTTCTCAACAAAGCAGCATTCCGAGCCGGTGGTAGCTTACTTACGGATTGATTACACTGACCTTTTTTTGTATTGTAGTAATTGACGATTCAAAAGTGCGCGTAAATGCCTACTTGAATAAAGATATTTTGAATTTCAATTTGAATTTGAAATTGATTAGTTAGTATGCTATGTCGTCTCTTTTAAACATGCGAGGCTGTACCCACAATACGTGGAGAAACCGTAAACCGTAACCGTAACCGTAAACCTAATAATTATTGTACGTCCAAAAGGAGAATTTTTGTTTCTAAAAAGTTTTGTTTGAAAATATACGGAGTACTTTTAGCAGGTAAAAGATAATCTGTACAAAAATATGTTTGTTAAGAATAATAATTCTGCATTTTTTTTTGATAAATTCAGAATAAGCATGCGTACGTATGTACGTACGCATGCTAAATATTTATTATTTCAAAACGTATCCTAGATATGTATCTAGAATACGTTTTGAAATAATAAATATTTTATACAAGCAAGGAAATTTAATGCGAGTTAAATATATTTACGATGTTCTAGTTATTATCATTTCAAACAGTTGATCAAAATGTGGGCGTTTACCTAATTACATACAAACTTGGATACCAATTACAGTGAAATAGAATTTTCGAAATTATTCAAGACAAAGAATATATATAACCTTTTTTAAGCATTTTTAACTTATTATTAGTACAAATACATTCCAGAGGAGGAATGTGAATGTATGAGGGACTACAGTCGTCATCATAGTTTTACATGGGAACGCTTACGGATTCAACCTCGGCGCACCGACAGACGAAGGATTTTCCTTCACCAACTAGATCTGCTAGACAGAAGGAGGCCGGACCCCCCCTCCTATAAAAACCTAGTCGAGATTCTAGGCATCCGGAGCATAAAATCGGGCCTTAAGTATCCAGCAGCTTACTCAAATCGCACCAAACTTAGCACCAAACTGACCTCCAGAGCGAAGTAAAATCTTACCCAGGTAAGGTACCGCCGTCGGTGGTCTTTCGGAGAGATCAGTCAAGAAGTAACTAAGATCCACACTAACAATCTTCACCCACAACCGTGGTGTCACACTTAACGGAGATTAATCAAGTCACGGTATGTTGCTGGATCAATTCATCCCGAACCGCTCTTCAGAGAGAGACTCGATAGGAAGGAAACCAAAACCCTGCGTCAACGAGGTCCCTCCAAAGTTCACTCTCTGGCCAGAGAAATGTTCAGAAGGACCCCGCAGCTATTACGCGGAAAAGAAAGCCTATTTCTTTTAATCAAACCGTCCAGACTAACCTTCCATTGACTGAGACCTAATGAAAGAGGTCCCAGGCCCCCATCGTAGGCGGGCTACCCATAGTTGTAGACCGTCGCAAAAGCTCATGCCGAACCTTGGGCCCGTCAAATGGCTCTTTTGAAATTACTCGTTGGATAGAGATTCAAGCAAGACCACTCTGGTAACACAGTTAACCAGAAGCAAAGGCAGGTAAAGGGCCTGCACTCTCCCACCAAACAGCCGAGACCCGTTTTGTTAAGAAAAAGTGGCGCCGCCTCTAAGAATGTGCCACCATTAAGTTCCGTCCATTAAGTTCCGTCAACAATTCTAAATGAAGGTTTATATCTACACGTCGAACGAATGAGTGATGAAAGAATGGTAAAAAAGATTTATATAGGAAAAGTGAGCGGTAAGAGAGACAGGGGGAGGCCTCGAGTGACCTTCGAAAACACAGTATCAACGTTACTGGAGGAAGGTCACGTAAAGAGCATGAGGACACCCCGGAGGGCATGTATGAAAAGGTTGATGTCTGTGGCCGAGGCGAAAGAGGTATGCAGAGACCGTAGCGTTTGGCGCTCCGTCGTCTCTGGCTACCCCGCAAGGGATATGGCGTGAAGCTAAATAAATAAATAAATATCTATATATATCTAGTCTGTGCTTTAATTCTAATAATCGTTGATTTTAATCCAAATATAATATTAAAGGTTACACTGCATATAAATCTATTATCCGATGCATAATTCTAACAATACTAATAATGCTATATATGTATATAATACATAATATATAATCTTGGACTTTAATTTAATTAGTGAGTCGTGATTCACTCCTAAATATTTATTTACATTTATAAATTTAATATAAAAGACCTAGTACTATGTAACATTTATTTTTGGTTTCGAATAACTACGATTGGCTACAAATTGAATAATTGTAGTTTGATAGCAATTGGCGGTAAAATAGAATTGATAAAGAGCAACTTTAACTATTGGGATTCTAAAGCCAGTTACATAACATTTTGCTGAAATTTATTCATAAAATAATATTTGTTGAATTCTTCTGAATCTTATAAACTTGAACACTTTCTGATTCCGTATTATTAAAGATACTAAGTGGACATTATTCTACACCACTTTCCTAAAATTGTCATTTTTATTCCAATCCCTATTCTCAAGTTAGGGTTAGTAAGGGTGGCTGGAGGTCAATCCTGAAAACTTTTGCCAAATCTTTTAAAATTTGTTTAACATTTTGCTGCGACCTCAATTCATTGTGATAACGGAAGATTATAATTATATTATTTTTTAATTCAAAACATTTATTAATTAATTTTTAACTGAAAAACTTATATATGTTACAAGCGTATACATAACGTGTATCATAACTTGTATGTTGTATACATAACTTGTATCATAACCTGTATGTTGTATACATAACTTGTATCATAACTTGTATGTTGTATACATAACTTGTATCATAACCTGTATGTTGTATACATAACTTGTATCATAACTTGTATGTTGTATACATAACTTGTATCATAACTTGTATGTTGTATACATAACTTGTATCATAACTTGTATGTTGTATACATAACTTGTATCATAACCTGTATGTTGTATACATAACTTGTATCATAACTTGTATGTTGTATACATAACTTGTATCATAACTTGTATGTTGTATACATAACTTGTATCATAACTTGTATGTTGTATACATAACTTGTATCATAACTTGTATGTTGTATACATAACTTGTATCATAACTTGTATGTTGTATACATAACTTGTATCATAACTTGTATGTTGTATACATAACTTGTATCATAACTTGTATGTTGTATACATAACTTGTATCATAACTTGTATGTTGTATACATAACTTGTATCATAACTTGTATGTTGTATACATAACTTGTATCATAACTTGTATGTTGTATACATAACTTGTATCATAACTTGTATGTTGTATACATAACTTGTATATGTTCTGAACTGAATTGTGACACATCTCATTAGAATCGTTTATTGAGTATTCTTTGTGTTCGGGTGACATTTGAGGTTGCATATCAATCTTGACTGACTCAATAGTCAGTACAAAAAATAAATAAATAGTAAGTTAAACGAGTGTCCAGGGATTTTTTTGACTACTTTTCTCCATACCCCTATCCTTGGAACGATGCAATTTAACTCTGATATTTCATAAGTGCAATGTTTGCTTCTTTGTTGTTGTTACCTATACCTCTGTGTGTGTGTTTATTACGGGACAAATTTCGAAAGAATTCAACGTATTATAAAGAAAGACTTTTCCAATTATAAAATAATTTTTAAGAGTGTTCATTAAAATATATAGAATACCATAGAAAACATTTTTCATTGGTAGTCGTATTTTATAAGTAACTATCGTAAAATGATTATTAAAGATAAATCAATTATTCAGGACAAGTTAGTTATTGTGTTGCGATATAAAAAATACAGTAAGGCTGAAGTTACGTAAATATTGAATTGACTTTTAAATGCCTAATTAATACACTTAGACCACTATTGCCAATTTTTTTACTTCAAAGGTAACAAGAGAATAAATTTAAAAAGCAAAATATCTTTTGTACCAGTAATGCTGTTCGAATAATTATATTTAAGAAATTACTTACTTTTGCTATTATCCACATATACATTGTATTTTTGTATAATTTACATAATTTGATTAAAATTAAACTATTTTACTTATTACTCGCTTAAAATAAAATGTAGTCTTCGTACGCGAGTCGAATTTGTAAAATGGTTTCATTTCAAAGTGTACTATTCGAGAAAATCTTAGAAGATTCATAAAATTAATTAAAACGAATTTTACACGGGAAATTAATTGGTCTCATTTAATATCAAAAATTGTTATATTTTACGTAAGCTCGTTCAATATTTTTTATATAATTTCATAGTTTATGTAAGTCTGTTATGTAAATATGCGAGAAGTAGTAAAGTTTGGTATGGTGGTGGTCAATGCATAAGTTCCGACTAATATTACCCAGTTTTACAAAATCAGTCCCTATTACGTGTTTTACGCTATTTCGAATATTTTAAGGTAAACTTCTTTTTTAAGTGTTGCATTCTCTTATAAAATAATATATACGTACTATATACATATATTACTATAAAATATATGATACTAAGCTCCTATTATGATAATACTTAATTATTATCTAAAGATATTACCGATTGTCTGTTGGTAGAGACATAATCTTAATTCATTTTCAATTCATTCATTTCATTCATTTGAATTTAATAATTTTGTCTATTTTTCACATTCTTATTTTATATCAACACTTTAATTATACTATAGCAGATGCTATGAATTGGTTTGTATGTCGGTACGTAATAGGAAACAACTTAGTATGTACTCTTGTATAAAGTGCAGCGTAAAGATTCGAGAAAACCTGTCAGTATTTCCAAGTGAAAGGAGTGTGTTCTGAGAAAACTTTATATAAAATGAACCGTTATTTTTATTGTATTCTGTTAAGTGTTATTGTATCGTCAGTTGGAGCTTTTTTCACATTTGGAGGTAAATTGTTATGATTTGTATTATTTTTTAACTGATTAAATTCTTCTCAATAGAAGGGAATACTGATATGAAAAAAAAAACAATTAAATTGCCATGTCCAATAGTGTAGAAACAGTTATCTGTTTTCGGATTGTTCAAGTAAGTTATTTTCCCGAGGATGAAATAGTCACAAAGTTGGAAGGCAATGGATTTAATAGTTCGCATACCAAGTAAACTTTCGCCACAGAACCGGTGGTATTTCAATAAGCTATTATTTTAAACTGATATCTAGTCATATGATTTTTTTATTATATTACTTATTATTATTTTAAGAAAATCTTTTCTTTATTATTTTGTTATATTAAGATTAAAATTTATTTTCAGAAAAGGAGCCTTTATTATTCTGCATAAAAGTGTGTCCTTTGTACTGTTCTCCTCGGAGACGAGATGACGGTGAGACTGAGCTCAGATATAACAAATATACTTTATTTTGTAATTTAAAACATTAATAATATCAGGAGTACATTAGGTGACATAATTAAATATTAATGTTTGAGATATGTGTTATACCGTAGAGTAGAACTTTGTAACAATTGTTTCACTGGTACAAGTTTAAGTAGATGCGAAGTAAATAAGTTCGCAAGAATATCGTCAAAATATATATAGTTAAAATGGACGTTTTGCACCGATCTTTATTAATTAAGGTAAGAATGGACAATCTATAACATTTAGTAATATATTACCACCACTCTTAGGACTTTCCTCCGGTCCATTTGTCCAAAGAACATAATAAGAGCTTTTTCATAATTCATTCATACTATTTTCATAACTGTTTACTGAGATTAGATTAGATTACTGAGACTTAAGAGGTATATACACGCCACGGAACTAGTTAAATTATTTTTCTGCTACATTGTGATAGGAATATTTTTATTTAGATTTTTGATTTCAAGGTCAACATCTCTACTACATATTTTCGTGTGAAATAAAAATTTTAGACAGGATGTTACGAATTTTAACACATATTTTGCAATCGAAACACTTCAATCTGTTTATTTTGAAAAGGCATTCTCTGGTTCAAATATTCTATAATCACATTTGCCTTAAACGAGATGGGTTGTATAATAGTGTGTATATAATATGTTTATGTAAATCGTGAATATAATAAAACTAAATTAGTTTTAAAATAGTCTTAATTATATATGAGTCATTGATGCATGTTTTTTATTTCAAAACTATTTGCAGTAAATAATATAAACGACAGAAGTAAATATAAATTCTGAACATATAAAATGAAATGTTAATGTGCAATTTTTATTGTTGAAATGAATTATTCCTTAATAAATTAAAAATATATATTAGTATTTTTTTTTACATAATTTCCTATATACAAATTTCAAAAAAAGTCTCAAATGATAGAAGTAAAAATAGTTTTAATAACGTAAAATTTTACAGATGCCTCTTCACTGATTTATATCGACGACCCACATGATATACCGTACCATCACGACTACGAAGTACCTCATCACTTCGACCCTTACTATTTTTGCAAGCCTCCCAAACCGACCACCACCACGCCGGCACCCACCACGATGAAGACTACTACGGTAGAGCCCACATGGATATGCATGGTCTGCATGAATAAATGTACAAAGTATCCGAAATCATAATTTGCCATTTTTTTATATAATCCCCAAGCAAGGTAAAATTGATACATATTAATTGTATTTGAAAGACTGAAAGTTTTATTTAAAAAAATGTGTTTTGTTGTAAATGCTGTATAAAATATTAATTGCAAGTAATTTTCTAAAACCGTGATATATAGTTAACTCTCTCTGATATTAAATCTATCATTTCCCTAATACGAGTTAAAGTTTATGAGCTATTGTTTTCGCTTCCTGACTACTTGTCGGGAAATGGATAATATGCTTGAAATGGTCATGAATGATTACGAACATGTAATATACTGCACATCCGTTTATAAAAACCAATTCAAGATCAATTAAAGATATTATGCCTGTATTGGGACTTGTACACTATTTTATATCCCTCAAACTCGTTTAAAAATGTTAATAACTTATTTCAATTATATATACTAACTAATTATATTTATGTAGTAGTTGTGGTTTCGTTCCCGCGGAATATTTTTTTTTTATAAATATAGCTTAAGAAACTTTTCATAACATCAGCTATTCGCAAATTAAAGTCCTATTAAAATCAGCCTAGAATTTGCCGGAGCAAATAGAAATAGACATTTTAAAGATTTTTTTTATGTAAGTTCTATATATATTTTGATATTCATTTGGTGGAAAGCTCTTAATTTGGAATTACAAACGGACTCTTCTTTATATATAGATGTACAGATTATGAAAAAGACAGACAGCTAATAACATTATTCTAAATAATGTCTAATAATAAATAACAATACGTGTATTCTTAGCAAACTTCAAGACAAAGGTAATAATTTCAAACTCTCACTTTCTTATATGCATTACTTTATTTGCAAAGCAGGTAGCAAGTTTTATATTAAAAACAAGTCTGTTGTGTAATCTAGGAAATCAAGGAAATATTTTATAATCACAACCTGTTTATGCAAAGACAGCAAATTTTTCGTATTTAAGTGACTATTATACTTTTAAAATAAAAAATATGACGAAATATGTACATTAAGAAAAATTTTATTAAATACTCTGTATATGTAAGTAAATTTTTAATTAAAGCAGAAAATTTTAATGAAAATCTAGTGAATAGTGAAGCTGACCATACTAAGGCTCAAGGTAAGTACCAAGTACACAACAATTGGTACTTGTCTATACCTGAAAAGTTGTTTTTTACCACATCTCTTTTTTCCTGGAAATGATTAGATATTTTGCATTTGATACCTCATTTATCGAGAAAGATTATATTACATCTTATGATGTTATCAGCTTTTATAATCATGTATAAGAAATGCCTTAACAAAAAATATAGCAAAGTGTTGAAAGTAAATAATATGGCAAATAAAGATAATATTATTCCAATAGTTCTAAACTGAAATGATGTAAAATTCACGGCAAATTAGTAATTTGTAACTAAATTCTTGTTGAATCTCTAGTATTCTAATTATATTACATTTTGCAAATGTGGATTTATGTAAGTTTGTTGCTCTTTTCTTTCGTACACCTATCAGAGGTATAGAATAAGACACACCTTTTATTTTGATAAAAAAAGAATCGCCCGGACCTAAAATACTAGAGTAATTAGAAATATAATTAAGAAAACAATGAACGACTAAAACATTGTAAGGTTTTTGGTATTGGTAATATAAAAACGATTATTGACATATTATTATAACCCACTCGTATAACAAGGTCATTAACAATATCAACAATCATATGTTTTACGAGTAGAGTATCCAGATTATATACATTTACGTCAAATGTCAATTAATCATTTGCGACATGGCACCGAAACCTAAGTGTGTGCACGTCGTTAACTAAAGCCCTTCTCACCCTAGGGAATGTAGATCAAACAATGACATCTATCGAGGATAATAACCGTATGTGCTTAACATCAAATATAATTTGAGGTCAAACTTGTTTTTGGCTGCATTGAGTTTCGCTATATGGTATTTTTCTCAAGTAATTACTTTTGCCACTTGCGCACTCTTTTTATTATTATCATGTTAAATAAGTTAAATAGATACAATATTACAAATACATTAAGCTAAGTAACTATAAACTATTCTAGTATTATTCTATATTAATTTATTTATCTTCACGCCATATCCCTTGCGGGATAGCCAGCATAAATACCTAATTAAACAAACAAACAAGAGAGACGTTTATTATTTTATGTAAAAGTTATGAAAATGAATAAATTATTAAGATATTAATATAATATATTTTATAATAAAGAACCATGTCCGTAACTTGTTTTGTTTCAATAAGATTATGATTTGCTTTGGCGATATGTATCATTCGGAAGTGTGGTAAATTATTAAAGTTTTGAGTATATTTATAAATAAAGAAAAGTGCTATAACTTTTGGTAATATACTTTAAAATATCTCTCTTGGCTGCACTTACTTGCTGCTTGCTTCTCTTGCTTCTCTTGCTTGCTTTTTAACACCGGTTATTAAAAAAAAAACATTTAATGCCAAATTACATTTATTGAACTTGTTATTACTACTTATTGTTAACTATGGAGATATTGTGCTATTAGGATGCTAATGAAATACTTTTTGACAAAATTGAACATCTCCTTAAAGTTTCCAGATTTAGGGCCCAACTAAAATGGCTTCCAATACGTAAACGCATAAATATTAGAATTCTGTGCCTTTTATATTCTTTTCTGTTTAATCCTTCTACTGCAGCGCATTTTAAATTTAAATTTTCGTTTTTATCTGATATACATTATGATAACCCTCCGTTCTTCTAGAAATTTAATGTCCTGTACTCCTCTTCGTCGGTCTGGTTTCTTGTCCAACTCGTTCGCTGTAACTGTAGTTCGACTTTGGAATTTATTACCGGAGCAAATTAGAAAAGCATAAGATATTTTCAAACATCAAGTTAAAGAGCATTTCCCTGACGAATGCAATAGTTAAATCTACATACTCATTTTATACATTAGTTATATCTTTTTGACATGAAAGAGTAAAAAGCACTATACAGTATTTATGTTCAAAGATATGTAAACATATATACGCGTGTATTTATATATATATATATATATATATATTTATATATATATATATATTTATATATAAAAAACGTACATGTACGTATGTTTGAAAATGTCTCTGTTAAATAACACAGGCACACAAAAAAAAAAAAACGTCATGAACCAGAGGGGAGACCCCATTATTCCTAGGTTTTTGGGATCGCTAAAACCGAATATGACAATAAAAACTAATTTTAAATGCCCGTTTTGCCGCTAGCACCCCCTTACTACCTCTTAAGGGGTGAAAATTGAAATTTTTGTAAAAAATCAAGATAGATGTGTCTTTCTACGTTTTTTGGGATGCTGAAACCGAAAATGATAATTAAAAATAAATTCATGACCACTATCACCCCCTACCATCCCTTACAGGGGGTGAAAATTTCATTTTTTTCTATAAAATCAAGTCAGATGTGTATTTCTACGTTTTTTGGTATAATGAAACCGAAAATGACAACCAAAAGTGAATTTGATACCTCTTTTACTCAATACCACCCCTAACTACCCCTAACGGGGGGGGAGGGAGTGGGGGTAGTTTCAATTTTGTATAAAATCAAGATGTATGAAGAAATTTTGACGATTTACAGTAAATGACATGTTTATCAAACTAGTTTGAAGTTACTCTTAGCTCTTATATTAGAAATTCAAATGCTTTATCGATCAGAAGTATCTGATATATATTCATGATTTAATTCTATTCTTAGCGTAACCCAGGAACAACGGCGTGGACGTTATAGATTTCTGTTCCCTTTTGGAGTGCTGGATTAAAGTGAGTCCCCTTGCCTCTCACTATTCAGCGTCTACCTGTTTCTACGATAACGAACTCTCTTGTTGTCAAAAGTTCTTCTAAGTGGTTTCCTTTTATTGGTTCTTTTCTGTTCTGGCAAATCTCTTTTTAAATTCCAACAGTAGTCTGCTAACATATTGACATCCCATTTACCCTGATAGCGCTGTTCCATTGTCTTAAGATCCTGCCTGATGGAACCTTTCACCTTGCTCCTCACTGTAGTCTCCTAAATTGGCCGAAAAATAGTAACCTTTCTATTTCGGAGGCATAGAATTAGGTTCAGCATCTTTTAAGCGTTTTACAAGACTGCCGGATGGATAACAGTATAAACAGAATTAAATAGAAAGCAAAAAAAAAACAAAAAATGAAACAACTTGTTAAGAATAGGACAAAAATCATGATTCAGTCTTAGTATCATAATAACAAATATATGCATACAATAAGGTTACCATATACTTTATAATAATTTTTTCTCTCAGCATCTTGAAAAACATAGAAATTCACATATTTTCGGTTCCAGCATCCTAAAAAACGTAGAAATATACATCTAATTTGATTTTATAGAAAAATTGTTATTTTTAGTTATCATTTTCGGTTTCAGCATCCCAAGAAACGTAGAAATACACATCTGTCTTGATTTTATAGAAAAAAATGAAATTTTCACCCCCTGTAAGGGATGGTAGGGGGTGATAGTGGTCATGAATTTATTTTTAGTTATCATTTTCGGTTTCAGCATCCCAAGAAACGTAGAAATACACATCTGTCTTGATTTTATAGAAAAAAATGAAATTTTCACCCCCTGTAAGGGATGGTAGGGGGTGATAGTGGTCATGAATTTATTTTTAGTTATCATTTTCGGTTTCAGCATCCCAAAAAACGTAGAAAGACATATCTATCTTGATTTTTTACAAAAATTTCAATTTTCACCCCTTAAGAGGTAGTAAGGGGGTGCTAGCGGGAAAACTGGCATTTAAAATTAGTTTTTATTGTCATATTCGGTTTTAGCGATCCCAAAAACCTAGGAATAATGGGGTCTCCCCTCTGGTTCATGACGTTTTTTTTTTTTGTGTGCCTGTGTAATTATTAATATTTAGTTTTGCACACACAAACCCCTCTCCAGTATATTTAAATGTTGGCAGATAGAGAATGCCTTTTTGTCAAACATTTGTGCAATAAACTATTAAATAAATAAGTAAATAAAATATAGAAAAAAATAAAAAGTTCAAAAATTTTTGAAACATGAAAAAAATCTGACTAAAGGTATAGTTGATTAAGAGACAGAAATTACTTTTAAATGAACGTCGTCAGTTGAGTGAATCTACATTTATACGTTCTTGCTAAAATAAATTAAATGATTTTACATCGTTGCCTCAAATTTTCTTAATATAATAAGAAAATGTGAATCCGTGCAAAATAAACATTTATTTGCAACAATCAAACAGCAATCTTGCAGCGCTGCAAGCGCAAGCAAACCGTGAAGTACATAAGTAGTATTAATAAAAACAAGACTTGTCAAACAAACAAAGGCGAATATTAAAGAAAAGGAGAATAATCTCGCAATAAATTTTCTTGAACTTGATAAAATAAAGAATAACCGTGTTATTTTTTTTATATCTATTAAAGCTTTGAAACCATTTTAAAATTATTAACTTCCTAATAATTTCGCCAAATGATGAATGAAAATTGTATAAAATTATACTATTACGTTTTGTACTGTGATTTCATGTTATTGTTTCGTCTGCTAAGTTCTCGCTCTCGGATTATTCATTTAATTATAATGAAAAGATTATATTATCTTCCTCTCATAAGCGAGCTGGACAATATTATTTCTTAGATATTGTGAATGAAACCCAATGTTTAACGCAATTAAATGAAATATTCAAAATGAATACAAAACCAGTAAGAATTGTAAAATTAATTCAATATGTAGAAGGAATAAATATGACAGCTAACTATAATCATTTAATGTTGATATTCTCATTTAGACTTGATTGTATAAGAAATTAACACCAATTATTCTAGATAATCAGCAGGCTGTCAACAAAAGTCTGATCAGCAGCAGTTTTTGACAGACTAACAGGGACACCGTTTAGGCTCAAACATCCACCAAACTACTGATTATTGCATCATCACGGCCCCAATGTAAGGTTGGGCATTTCTTCAGCCGGATCAAGGATCTGAGTGTCCCTGCCTGTATCTATCAAGTCATCAATAATGATAATGGGCTTCTTGTTATAAGGCACCTAATTATTATTTAGGGCTATTTATACTCAAGGAGATGATTAATAATCACCAGGTGGTTAGTATAGGGGAAGTACCTGTCTCTTACAAATGATTATCTAGTACGGCTATGTTTTATGCGATAAGTTAGAACTGGAAACTCGGACATCCATATTTTCCTCCTTTTATCACAGCCTCATTTATCATTATCTGTACTACTTATCGATTGGTCGTTTAACATCCTTTTTTATAAAAGTAGAAAGCATTCTAAAAATCACCAGATAGGTAAAAAAGCATTAAATGTGGTAGGTCAAATGTCGATCTTACAATATACGTAACGAAGGTCAAAGGGGTGATGAGCTACAGTTAGGTCAGATATAGTCGCAATGGATCTTGGAATGATCTATAGTGGGAGGCAATATTTTACATCGAACAGATCGGCAAGATGCAGGTCAAACCACATTTAGAGTACTGTTCTCTGGTTGGTTCCGGATTACCTCAATATCCTATCAAATTAATTGTTCCTTAATTGTGTAATGAGTATTCTTACAAAAGATTTAAACTTTACCTGATTTCACTTGATTATTTCAGTACATGATAAGAGGTGTACTTACAACAACAATTATTTTTAAATTATGGACTGTTCTAGTAATTGTCTTCTATATTATAGTATAAATAGTTTATAGTCAGTTTGAAAAGAAAAACATCAGTATTTGACCGCCATAGTAATGAAGACATTACCCGTTGTGATAGTTATTGCTGTAATATTGAAGTGTAATGTTGGTAAGTAAGCAAATAAATAAAACTAATATGTGCGAATACGCATTAAGTACGCCCTTTATATTCCTTACTTTTAGGTTAATACAATACAGTTTTAATAAATATAAGAAATATATAATATATAAATGATGTTTAGAATGAAAAGCTTTACAGATGCGAAGATCAGTTTCAATTTGAGCGGCGGTTTTGATCCTGGCATCTCATTTGGTAAGATTTTTTAGGACATATATTTAATACAAATTTAGGAAACATTTTTATAAAGGAACTATGTATATACGAGTAGTTAATTTAGTTTTAAAGATCTCATAAAATCACCATAAAATACTTTATTTTCCAATAATTTTATAATCTCTTATTGCAATGTATTCGATGTATCGTTTAATTAAAGATTTTAAAATTTGTGATATATTTTTTGTTTAGTTTGTTTGGGATTTGTTCTCTCTCTCTGACTTCTAGAATCCCAGATAGAGAAATAGACATAACTTTGTATTGTTTTCCCGCTTCAGGAGTTGTATATTTATTGTTATTATTATTCCCTATCATATCATGGGTATATAACTCGTAAATATAGGAGACTTCTGTAAATGAATAATTATTTTTATTTTACAGGCCGGACTTATAGCTTTCAACAAAAATATCAATTGGACAATAAATATAATGACGATTCCGCTTTACCTGAACAAGAGCATGGTAACAATTACGATGTACCTGAGTACTTTACTAGGATTGTTATTAACGAAACGGGAACTGACGATAACGAGGTACTTTTCACACTTCTTCATAATGTGTTTTCGATTATTTGGTTTGTTTCCATTTGTCTGATCAAAACTAGAAATATATTTACACATTACTGATATAAATATATATTTAAGTATTGTGTGTATGAAAACAAATGATAGGAAACAAATTAAAATAAATAGTCAATTGAAAAATAATCCCTAATCAAAAATTTAAATTATATACATATACTTCTTATATACTTCTTAGTTGAATATCTTATAAGCCTTTCAAAGAGGCAGGAAGCTTATATTAGTATTTAAATTTATACATAGTTTACCAATGAATATATAAATAGATAATCATAATTGTTTTAATTTCAGAGGACTCAGACTCGTCACCACGAATCTCACCACAGGAGACAAGTGCCATAGAAATATTGAAAGTACCAACAGAGAAACAATGGGTTCAAATAAATGTTTATTATAGAATTATAGATTGATTAAAGGAATAGCAACTCAATAAATAGAATGCTGCTGTGTTAACATATTCTTTATTATATATTTATTAAATATCACAAACTTCATATAGACAATCTAAAACAAAAGTAACTTGTCAATCTATTTTAATATAAAATTTCGGAAGTTCCTTGAAAATATTTTTTAGTTAACAGTTCGAATATGCCAACCTTGATATTATTTTATATATTCTTTTATTTTAATTTATAAAATATTCTGAATTAAAATTGACTTATGCAAAATATTAAGTCAATATTTTAACAAATATTCAGACAATGTGAAGTTATTTGAGAACAAAGAGCTAGTGTAACCTCTAACACGCGTCCTCAGACTGTTGTAATGACGGAGATATTTGAGGGATTTATTAACAAAACATTAAGATTAATAGGTTAAGGCAAATTATCTACAGAGTACATACAAAATTTAATAAAACTTAAGACTTTTAAGACTTGTCTATAATCTAATATAAAAAAAAAAAAGTTTATTTTTTATAATATTACAAAACACATCAAAAAATGTTAAATCATATCAAATTATATAAATTTACATACTTTCAAAAATAGTTAGTTAGACTTTAAATAAGATTGTGTACCAACCAACCAACTTATGGTGTATTAAAAACTGTCGAAATTGTACAGATTTTAATAATTTATAAGGTCACAAGAATTCTGAAACCTTTTTGTTGGTTGTAAAATATAATCTTTTGTTGTATTAGGACTGAAATATTTACCAAGGAGTATTGAAAGTATGATATATATGAAACAATATATTGAAAGTATCGTAGACATTTAAATACAATGAGAAACTTCATTGCTATTACTTAAATAAACTGTTCAGGCATTAATATGTATACAAATTACAATGTTAATTAGCATAATTTTCCAAATTGTCTACAAAAATTGTAGTTTTGTTACCTCACCAATATAATTAAATAATAAAGACTTAAACATTATTTAATGTTATTAATTTTGTTGGCCACATCTTAATTATATTGAAAGTGTCTCTCGAGAAACATTGTGTTCTGATCAATGTACGGATTCATTAAGAGAGTGGCTTCTTAATAAATAAAATGATATTCTGTTAAAACATTTTTATTATATATTTATTGAATATCACAGACTTCAAAACAACTTAATATACAGTCAGCAAACAATCAAATATAATTATTTGATATAATTAACAGTCAAATAGAAAAAATTGGCAATATTAATTACATATCTTTTTTAACATCAACATAGAACAAAACAATGTCAACGTCAATCTATTACGCAAATCCCTTTGAAATACATTTTATCGGATCTGGAACATTACTTGTTTTTTCACGTTTATGAGGACAGTCTTTATTCCTTGGCTCTCTGTAAAGAAGAATTCTTTCAATATATTTTTTGGTTTTAATTTTCAAATTTTTTACGCAATACATATTTATTAATAATAATTATTATTAAACTTGTGATTACTTGCGAATAAAGGGTCAGTGTAAACTTTAAAGCGCACCCCCAGACTGTCAGAATGGAGGATTTGGTGGATTTATAAATGGAACAAAGCTCAATAAATCGCGACAGGAAAAGGAAGTGATGGTAAGAGAACTGCCAAGTTTATTTTAATTATATAAATTTTTCCAATCTCCGAATTCAGGAATGACAATAATGATCCAGTAGTATTTAAAATTTAAATCTGTATATTACAATTTTTCACTAGATCTAGGCATTACTCTCATCTCATATTTTGTTTTATACATAAAATAAATAGAAATCTGCAGATTTTTTTTAAACTGTTTTTATCGCAGCCGAACTAGGTATATGACTAGCAGATCTCTTCTATTGACAAGTTTGATAGATCAAACCAGTCAAATAATGTATTAAGGCAAAAAATAGAGACATAATCAGACCAGACCAGACCAGAGGAGTTGAAATGATAAACAAAATTTTATACAATTTATGTTATTTATGAAATAAACGAAATTTTAAATAAATTTAGCTTACTCGTTTCGATGTTGCTGCATAATAAGTTAAAGATTTGTATTTGTTAACAAGTTTAAGGCTACCGTGACAGAACATGAAAATGGTTTTAGTAGTTTGCTTGGACTTATATTTAGAAAAATATTATGGAATATACTCGTACTTAATTATGTTAATGTTTTTATAAAAAATGCATTCTAGATAAAATTTGTTTAAAATTTTATTTCATTTAATAATTTCAATTGTTAGTATATTTTTATATGTACCTTACTGCAAAGTACTTAGTTGCACGATTCCGTAATCGGCTTAGTACTGAAAGCAAATAAATCAATTTGTTAGCGAAGTTTACGAAGCATAACGTGATTTTATTATTTTGCAAGGAACGAACGCTTTTAATAGATTCTTGTATTTAACAAATTTATCTTTTGATAATTCTGCATTCACAGATTAATAATAATAAATGATTCCTGTTTATTATTCCTTTTTAGGGATGTTGTAAAAATGTGATGATTATTCCGTATTAAAGGTGTAAATTACTCCACAAGGATGAAAAACTTTATAACAGAAAAAAGATATCATCAAAATACAGTTAGATCTACTTTTTACAGGAAAATAGCTTTAGCGAAAATGTAACATATATGGCTGTTTGTATGGTGGGTAATATAATAGTTTTTCTCTCTCTTTCCAAGTTTTCTTTATCCCTCTCCATTTGTCATGGATTTCAACGCACAGCATGTATTTTTGCAAATGTCCATGAATGACGACCATATTAATCATCAGGTGGAACAACTGTTCCATTGTAACCTTCTGTTCCCATTATACATCTATTTTAAAAAAGAAAAAATACATAAACACCTCATAAAAAGGTCTATAAAATAAATATATTTTGAGAAACGTGTTTTATAAAATGTGGTGTATTTATATCGAGAAACAGATTGTAGTCATTACAAGGAACTCAGTAAATTCGATTATTTGTTCTATATTTAATATTAAAATTAACAGAAGACCCAATGTTGACAGAAAATCAGGTCTCTTAAAATCAATAAGCCACTCTCACCAACCTCGTCGCTAAAGCAAAACAAATTAAAACGAAGGTGATAAAATCCATGAGAAAGCACCCATAATCATGTGATAGACGCTTTCTGTTGTATATACCAACAAACTACACGCTTTTGATTCTCACAGTAGGTAATTTAGAAGCATTGTAATTGGATTTTATAGATTATTCAACCATTATTATCTTATCCAATGATCTTATTAAGAACAGAAATATTCAATTTCGTTCAAAAAAGATTCTTAAATTGTATACTTTCACAAGTTTCCTGGTGTTTATTTAATGAGAAAATTAAGTAGCAATTATGAGTTAACCCAGAAGATAGACATACGGCATACGGAACTTTCCATAGGCTTTTTTTTTATTTATAAACACTTCATTCTATTCGAAAATTTTTTATTTGTATATTGAACGAACGATAGTCGACTTTTTTATTTTGGTTTTTTAGTTTAATGATATAGATAAATATATATATTCAAAAAGATTATGTGCTCTGAAATCTAGGGATATCATCCTAAAGGTAGAATATCCGAAAAACTCAAGTTAAAATGCTGCATATCAACCTTATACCATATATTTCTGTAATTTAATGTTATACTATAATGTTTAATGGCATTCTTGCAGTAAATTGTCATTAACAAAATTTTCATAGAAAATCGATATTCCATATCCCATATCCCTGCATATCTTTTAAAGACCTATCTATGTGTACCTCACATCATAGAGTACTCGAGAAAAAAATATATAACCTAACTATATGTGTAACGGAGCTACCCTAAAAAAATAAATTTTAAAGTTTTAATCTTTCACTGTATGGACTTGGCTAATATATATGTTCAGGCTGAGTTACAGCTTGCTAGTACTAAAAGTCTGAGTCTGAGTGTGAGTTAGAATGCAGACAGAAAAAAACTGCAAAAAGAACAAATTTATATACATAAATCTTTTTATAAATTAGACTTTCAAAATGACTGTAACCAACTTTTATACATATTTTCAAGTTTTTTAAAACAAAATATAATAATTTGTAAAAAAATAATTCTGGAATGTTTGTATTTACTCGTATATATCCATCTAAGCATAAGTCACGAGTTCAGTGCTTTTTCCCTATCTTAAAAGTGTACAAAGTGCCAAAAGAAGTTTTCACTTAAAAATATAAATAAATAACGAAAGTACGTATTCTTTGTAAATTTCTTGAAGAATTTAAAATTCTTGCGAAATAAAATTTGGGATTCAAAACGTTAACGATGTTACATCAAGTCAAGGCTCACTTAACGTCGTAAAACGGGAGTTAGAGTTACAGTCTTTCAAAGTGCTAATAATGTCGCACTAATTTAAAATAAAGAATCCATTGTATTTGTTTATTGTATATATTTTGCACAGAATATTAATCTTTTTTCCTTCATCTTAATTACTTTTGCCCTCATATCATGTAAAATTCAAACCATACACTTAATTTTTTTTATTAATATGATAATATGAACGTAGTGGATTATTTAAGCCATTATTAATAAAGTGTTGAGAAAATCCATTTTTTGTGAGTTGAATGATTTACGTATATTTTAAAGGTCTGAAAATCTGTATGCGGATAACTGTACATACAAGTACAAAAGAAACTAACTATTACACATTGTTTGTCTAAGCGTATTGACCTGAAATGTATTAATTCATTTTAAAGTTTTAAATGATAAGACAATATATATTAACAAATATGCTTTTAGATTCCTCGAAAAAGAAAATATAGATATAAACCGCTATCGAGAGAAAACAGTTGTCAAACTAGGCACGCAGCCAAATACTATCGTCATAGTAGGTTTCTTTCGAGAACAAAAGTTACGGTGGATAAAATTAAATAAAGTGCATTGCACACAACTGCACCAGAATGAGCATGAAGCGATTTCTTGACAGCCTCCTGATATATGTATGTATGAATTTGGCACGCTTTATGATATTAACAACTTGAAATTTTACGATTGAGTTTTATTAAGAGATTTTCTTTATAATCCGAGTCTCATCCCTTCTCGAATGCTTCAATATAACCGATGATTTGTTGTATCTATATATTAAGTAATGGAAAAATGACAAGTTAAAAATATGTAACGAACATGTTATGTTAAAATATGGGGAGGTCACATCCAGTTGCCGAAATACGATCATTGACAAAGTGAAAACGTAGTTCAGGGATTGGACAAAAATAACTTAAAGCTTTTTAATACATATTATCTTTTTACATACATACAAATAAAATTGAAGTGTCTGTTTGTAATTATCAGCATTTCACTAAAAACATATGAAAGTACATACGGTACTCATATCAAAAGCAATTTTTAAAATTGTTCTCTGTCCGTCTGTCTGTTTGGTCAGGTTGTAATCTTTGATAAGACTAGACCGATTTTAACAAGACTTTCACTTGCGGATAGCTGAAATAACTTAGGCTACTTTTATTTTTATAAATATATACAGCGCGAACGCAGTCGTGGGCACAGCTGGTATACTATAAAATTGTATTTATAATTAATAATAATAATGTTATAAATTATTCCATTACTAATTGTAATACTTTTTAAATGGTTTCTATTTAAAAAGAATTAATATAAAATAAATACAATGTGTCTTACAAAGTTCTGAGGTAATTTCATTATCTTTAGAGTTTTCTTATTCATAATATGAAACATTGTACAGCTTTTATAGAAAATAGATTGGACCAAAAAGATATTCTAAACAAGTAAAAAAACATTATTTACTTGTTTGTAAATAAAAAGTAGGATACCAGGTCAAGTGTTTGAAAGTATTGGGAAGTACTTCTTTAGGCGTTGGTAGGATTACCACGCTTTGAAGAAAATACTAATCGATATTGTTTTAACAATTGATTAATCTTCAGAAAATATATTATATCATATAGTGCTAATCATACCATACTATAATAGTAAAAATTGAATTAAATATTAATAAGAAACTTTCTTATCGAATTATAAATACATGTAAAATTATAAACGTTTATTCCCCTGAAAAAGATAATTGCTAACGTTCACCATAAAGGGTTTATAACCGACAGGGTATTTTTATTTATTTATCGATTTTTTTATTGTAATTACTATTTCACAAACGTCAATATATTTAGTGATCAATGCACGAACAACTAGAACAACTAGCGCAATCAATTCGATAACCTGCTCTAATGATCAGTTGATAAGATAAGAGACATCCGTGGCTACTTCATGGAGTTCCTTGCAGATTAGTATATTATTTGTTGTTCTGCTCTGCTCTGGGTGAATGAATGGCGAACGTAATTCACCAGTCAGGAAATACACGCGATCTTTTAGAACACAGCATCTTATAAAACTTACTGAAAGTACCCTTGAAACGTTTTGACTGAGATCACTTGAATTATAATTTCGTAAAAGTGATTAATTGTCGAAATCTTTTTAAAATTATTACAAAAGAAACCTATTTTATGACCTTAATGGTAAATTAATGTACAAAAGGACAAAAGGGATATATTTTTCATACCAATACAAAATCTGTTTCATGTTTCATAAGTTAAATTTTTATATTATATATGAAAATATAATAAATTTACATTTATTTATGGAACACTGTTTTGTAAATAAGAAAACAGGAAAAGCTAGTGTATTAAAGCAATGCATCATTTATAAGGAGCTTCTATACTTATCCGATAAGCGTAACATGACCGATGCGATATCCATATCTAGGGTCTTATTACGTATCTTATAAATCATTCAAATGTAATTTTTTTAAATAAACTTTATAGCAATTTGTTGTTTTTAATGTGCATTTAATATTATTTTGATAAGCATGTGATTATGAAAATCCATTTATACTAGGAACTTGTTATTGTTTGTTCTTTGTAAACAACTTTATGGTCTTTAGTCACGCAAAAACGTCATATTATTTCAGAGACATCACCGACTTTTATAAATTAGGTTCAAATGAAATTATTATCCTAGATGGATAGTAATGGGATGTATTATAAAGTCATGCAGTAATTATAACTATATTAAAATGTATTTTATATCAACATAATACAGTAAAATATATATAATAATCATAAATATAAATTAATAAAACCTTGACGTTTAATATATTAACATATTATATATATATTTGTTCATTGAATTTTAAACAGTAATCGAAATTTATTTTAGATTAGTTAATTAGTAATATATAAATGTATCAGTCGTATTTGCCGAAAACAATAACTCCGCTTTTGTCTCTGTACTAATAAGATTGTATAAATTGCAGATAGCTGGCATTGAACATAATAATTATACTTAATGCTTCATCAGTTACCTAAATGGTAGACCTCGACTTATGATATATTTGATTCCAAATTGTAAAAGAAAGAGGTTATACTAAGGTGGTGTGAGGTATCACATTAATATTGGTGATAAAAAATAATAAACTACATTTTCATATCAGAAAATGAATTCTTAAAGCAATAAAATTGATACCGCACTGAAATAGTTGAATATATTTGGACTATCAAACCTGTCAGTTGGACTATTAGGATAAGTAAAAGGACGGAGTTACAAACTACTAGGGAGGTGAACCAAATTGGATATGAAATAGTTTATGTAGTGCCTTATCATCACCGATTATACTGGGAATAAAATTGTATTCTTTCAGAACCATGAGATAAAATGTTCTAATCGTACAGACGTTCCTATATACCTCATATAGGAAACATATAAGGGGATATTTTTTAATACTTAGTTTTAATTTGGCCTAAGCCTTGTAAAACAATTTCTTTCATGCTGATAAGGATTACTGTTAATACTAATCGGTACTTTGGTCTTCAATTTTAATTTATTTCCAATATTAGATTAAATTACCTTCATATTGTATCATGACGTGACACTCTCATTGTATCGTGTCGCTCTGCCCGTGGGACAATTGAGACCGATATTTTCGTCAGATGTACGAGCGAGAATATAATATTACTTTGTATGTATGTACGAGTTTGTGTCTATATATTCTTTATGCTTATATAAAAAAATGAGTACAAACTTCTGGTACAGTGACACGTTTGCTTGCCTCTGTATTATCGGGGCCTTTATTCGATTCCCGGACAAACCAAATAATACTTATCTTGCTTCAGGTCTTGTCAGGAAAACATGGAGAGTAATTTATAATCTAATCTATATGCATTACTGTACAGAAAAATATATTTTTAAATATATGTATGTATATATTTTTAATATGTATCATTTGCCAAAAATATCTTATTCTTTAAAATAAACTCGTTACGCCGATTGTAAAAGCATAAATACTAGATGCCTATGTTATTTAATTCCTACTTAATACTTCAATGTTTTTAATATTTTCTAAAGAAACATTATTTGTCATAGGAGAGGCGGTGTTTCAGGAAATGACTGAGCGATAATGATAACAAAAGTTATATTATAGTATCTTTTTTTTTGAGCTCGCAAATTGTACATATTCGCTTAGTTATGTTTATCTTAGCACTTTTACCCAATAAGTATTGTTAAAAAAAAATTGTCTATCCTGGTCGACGAAAAAATTAATAATCATTTAAAGTGGCAAATATTCCTTGATTCCTTTACATTTAACATTTTTATTTAAACATATATACAATAAGAAACAATAATGAATATATATCGAGCTGCGGCCACTTTTTTTGCAAAAAAAACTTTACTTGTGTTAGGTTTCTTAAAGTTATAAAACTTAATATTGTATAGGCCTAAGTTTTAATGTAATGCAAATTTTAGTATCCTTCATCAATCATGACCGGGATCAATTCCTGGAGCAGACATAAATGATAGGCATCATTTGTGATACAGATTATATATCCTATGTATGTTACCTTCGCATATAATGATAATATTTATTTGTATATTGTAACAAATATAACCGCAAAAAAAAACTAATTAAAAACTATTTAATTATCCTAATTAAATCCTTTGAGAATAATAACTGTATTAAAGTTGCGGGTGCATATAATTGAAGAGCTCCAATTCAGACTGCATTCAATTGCGTATTGCGGTATAGTACAGACGTTGAAAATTATAGCTAACTAGTATTCTCTCCTGACTACTTATAACGTAGAATAATTATTGACAACAAATGTAAGATATGATACTACACATAATCCTTTGGTAATTTATAAATTGGATTCGTTCGTTTGTTTGTATAAACAAATGTATTTTATTTACGTTATAAAGTTGTTCTCAAAACTCAACAAAATATATGAATTGTTTGATATAGTTAAGTATTCAATTAATAATAGTTTTCCACAAAGCCATGCGAAAAACTAAATGCTGGCGAAATACCGGAAAAGAAATCAACAAATGAAAAACGAATTACCAGGTACGAGTATTCAATAAAAACTGTAATGGGCTTAATTTAAATGTCCATGTTTAAAATCTTTTGTAATATTATAGATATTTGAAACCAAACATTAAGACTAAAAGACATAATAATAATTATTCTTACAATATAAATTGCTGTCAAGTATGATAGTCTAAGAGCTCGTGAATTCTAGACGTTTTGAGTAATAAAGTTAAATGTTTTTCTGCCCAAAAATTAATGATAAAAAGTTTGAATTATCGTAGCTTGGATATTTAATATTGACTTTAAATCTAATTAATTGTTTGGGATATAGTCCAGGCATATTAGGGGTTTCACCTCGGAATGAGAGATAGTCGGCTATAAACTTGTATATACCTTTATTTCAACACCCTAAAACTTGTCTCAAAACCTACTTATCGTAGGGTGTCCGCGACTATAGATATTCCAAGGTCAAAGGTCAAAAAATCGATTTTTTACACATTTATTGTAAATATCTCGTTTCCTATGAGTTTTATGCTATTTGTATTTATTATAATTATTGTAGAGAATTAAATTCTCTACAACTTTTGTTTAAACAGTTTTTTTATATCTTCAACCATTTTCGAGATAGAGGGCAGAGCGCGCGCAGTGTTTATCTATATACAGTATCTTTCGATGTCAACCTGTAGTCCCGATTAAAAACACGCCATTTAAAGTTTTTTAAATTATTAATAAATACATAATTATAAATGATTCGCATTTTTATTAATTATTACATTATCATTAACATTTTTTTTTCAATAATTAAGTGCTTATTCATTTAATAACACTTACCTGCACGTGAAATTATAAAATTATTAAAAACGAACGAACGTTGTTGGCAATCTATTATGCTCCAAAATCTGAGAACTGCATCGATCGTCTTCGCTATGCACAGTTTATCAAGTTAACAAAACTAAATAAACCTGTGCAGTTATTAACTCTTCCACCAATGAGTGCAGCAGCTCTTCAACGTTTCAATCGTGTTTATTATCAAGTTCAGACTTGGTTAGGGCATGATTTAGAACCCCAGAATTGGGGTTGGATAATGCGTGATGAATTACTGGAACCTGTTATGACAATGAATCCACCAGCTCTGGAGTAATTACTTAACACAATATTCTGTAACTGCAAAAATGGTTTTGGTTCACGATGTGGATGCAGGAAAGCAGGGTTGCAGTGCTCTTTTGCTTGCGGCCAGTGTAATGGGCAAGCTTGTCTTAATACTTCACCATATTAAAGTGATTTGAATGAAGACGGTACTTTTGAACCCGAAATCTTGGAAGAACTGGAGACAAATGTCGTTGAAGACGAGAACGCAGAGGAATTTGAAATATTACAGCCATTGGAAGACGATGATGATGATGAAGAAGAAGAAAATTAAAATTAGAACTTGTAGTTCTTATTATTATTCTATTTTAGTTAATAAAAATGCGAATCATTTATAATTATGTATTTATTAATAATTTAAAAAACTTTAAATGGCGTGTTTTTAATCGGGACTACAGGTTGACATCGAAAGATACTGTATATAGATAAACACTGCGCGCGCTCTGCCCTCTATCTCAAAAATGGTTGAAGATATAAAAAAAATGTTTAAACAAAAGTTATAGAAAATTTAATCCTCTACAATACTTAGAATAAATACAAATAGCATAAAACTCATAGGAAACGAGATATTTGCAATAAAAGTGTAAAAAATCGATTTTTTGACCTTTGACCTTGGAATATCTGTAGTCGCGGACACCCTACGATAAGTAGGTTTTGAGACAAGTTTTAGGGTGTTGAAATAAAGGTTTATACAAGTTTATAGCCGACTATCTCTCATTCCGAGATTCTTGCCCTGATATGACTAATATGCCTGGACTAATATGAATTTTACAACTTCAAACTTTCAAATTTTTTGCTCTTAGTAAATCTAGGACTAGCTAAGTCTGTCCTTCTTATTATTTTGTTTTTAACAATTCCTAATTTTCCCTATTTCTAAAGACGACCGATATTATGTTGTGAAAATCTTGAGAATAGGCAGTCATTGGCTTTGCTTACTTATCATTATCGAAATGTTGATCTTCTAACCCTGTACTACAAAAGGTGTGTTCGTTTCTTATATTATAAAATATATAGAAAAATAATGCTAATAATAACTGGTTACATTAAGCCTGTTTTAAGTTATCGATTATTATTCTAAAAATATTGCTTTTCTCAAAAATCATGCATCTGATGACTCCGGTATCTTACTTACCCTAGTACTAAGAATTTAACGAACTAATTAGTAAAATTACATTTCAGTTTATAAAATAATTAATGACATAATTGCTTAATTAAGTATTTTTGTGAAGCGAAGAGAGTAACAATAAAATAACATTAATTTTTATTTAGTTGTTTTAATTTTACTTTTTGTAGGCTTCCCACGGATCTCATCAGTTGTTGGTCCAACTCACCTTAGATATATTTTTTCTATAACTTTTATTAAACTGTTTAAAGTACATATACTATGGGGATATTAAAACAAGTAAATATTTTTTTTATATCCAAAATTCTACTTTTTACCGGAATCTGTTGTTTCTAATGATGAACGCTTAAGCATTTTTGTTTTCTTCCTTTGCTATTGTTTGATATATATAATTAAAGTTCATAATTTAAATATAAATTTAAGGTCTATCGTTTGTATCGCCAGACACATACACGTACATCGAAATACCTTTAAAATCAAGGCTTTTATTTATAAATAGATGATCTGATCAGGCGGATGGACCAATAGTTTTACCGGTGTGATGTGTAGGAAGTCGGCTCTTTCTCGTAGTATAGCATAGGTTTAGAATTTTCGTGGCCGGTCACACAACCACGCAGCATCAAAAATTACTGGTAAGGATTTTGTAGTGTGGTAGAGATCGAAATTTTTCCAATGGATTGCAAGTGGATTGTTTCACTTTTGTAGGCATTGGTTCGAAATGAAAGAGTTCTATTGTTGTCTGGGGGTTTTGTTATTGGATGATATTGATAACTATTATGACAATCATATCATATATATGGCAAGACAAACCTGCTTCGAATTTATAAATGATAACATGACAGCATTCCATGGGCAGTTGTTTCTGCGGGTCGGTGAGAGAGGCGGTGGGATACCCAGTGTGAAATGGTTGTCATTACGCAAATGGTTGTATAGAATACCATGAAAGATTTTTCTATCAAATTTGTAGACTATGCTGAATCTTCACGTTTGTAATTCTCCGGTTATGTTGAAAAAAGATTTTCACTCACGCCACGTTTTATTACACAACATTAGTCACAGGATAACCATTACTTTTTTCACCATTTAAATTTACTCTCTCGATCTGCGATCTCGCTCTAAGTCATTTTACTGGCAGTATACAGTTGCTTTAGAAGGTCACCTTGCCCATAAAACTAATTGAAGTCCATTAAAAGTTTCATCAGATGTCAATTTTAAGACTTGAAGTCGTAAAAATCGTAGCAAGGTGCAAGCAAATGTTTCCATGATCCATTTTTTTATACACGATAGTGTCACAAGGGTGGGAACAATGTTGAATGTAATTTAAATTTGAAATATACTTTTATTGTATATATAATGGAATCGAACACTCAAAGTAAACTATAACTCTCTAGCGTTCCATAAAAGAAAACTTTAAGTAACCTGCTTATATTTTAAAGGGGTGAGAAACCCAACATTGTTACATTCACATTGTTATATAGATTCGATCAAGCACGTAACTATGTCTGCTGCTTATTACGTAGGATGACTTTGGTTAATATCTATCTAGTAACTATTGGAACGTGAATTTCCTTGATTAATTATAATTAATTAGTATAAATAGACTATATATACTGACTACAGCGGTGGTTGTTGAGTTATATGCAGTACCACTAACATGGCCATTAGTAACGGATATGCATGCGACCTAACTATTTATTTCCAATTTATATAAATTTTTGAATAATTTCTTAAAACTAAAAGAATTTTGTATAATATGATATATTTGGTTTCCTGCTACTAAAGCCAATATCATAACTTAAATATATATATATATATATATATATATAAGTAAACATATTATATATTGTTTATAAGGCTAAGGCTAAGTAAGAAATTAAATAGTTTTACTTGAAAATAATTACTATACTTGATATATTTGTTCTATTTTGCGGGTAAGTAACACGTACCTACAAATTAAGAAATAAAAAATATTGTTTATTTTATTGTAAAATGATTTTATTTAAATGTAAATCATAAAGTAAATCATTAAATAAACGTATATAATGAAAATGTTAATTCAAACGAAATACTTAATATTCCTGTTTTTAGACGTTTTTATTATTCGCCGGCTGTAGTGGGGGCTGTAGTTGTAGATTTGGGTGTAGTTGTAGTAATTTCAGTTGTAGTAGTCGTAGTGGAAGTAGTAGGAACCTCAGTTGTAGAAGTACTAGTAGTTGATGTACCAAAGCAAGACGGGTCAAACCTTTTGCAGATGAGGCAAATGATCTGTGAATTACATTCTGTTTTAAATAGACTAACATTGTCTTGATGAAAGTTGATTCATTTTATTACGTATTATTCTGTACATTAAATCATTTAAAATTGCTTTTTTAATTCTTAAAATAATTCATTTCCAACCAATCAAACCACTCAATTATAAATACAATAATATTCTGCTCGGTTGTCATTTATTCTATCCATTTTATTTAGGTATTTCACAAACTTCTTACAAGGAAATTAAATATAATTAAGAACTTAAAATCTCCGATTCCATTGAATTCAGCTAAGATACTAAAAGTAAATTCAATAAAAATCTTGTAGATCTTAACATTTCTTCGCTTTCACGTTTTTGCCTAAGCAAATAAAACGTGCGAAGTAAAAGCATTAACGATGCCTTATCAAGTAAAGGCTCACTTGACATCGTAAAAGAGGAGTTACAATCCTGCCCGAGTGCTAATAATGGGGTACTAGATTAAATATAGAATCCCATTGTATGTGAGACACTCCTATATTACACTATATAGAAAGCATTAAATACAATTATAATTCATATACTTATGTAATAAATTGATTAGTTGGACAATGAATAATACTTCATAATAATGTTTTACAAGGCCTAAAACTTTGGTGAAACGCCAAATAACGACGGTTGCTGTCAAAGTTACTAAGATTGTAAAGTTTTAATATGTGACTTTCAGGGATGACAAGCGTTCTGAAAGTTTTGACTGGCGAGAGAATAGAATTTATTGCCGCATTTATTAAGAGAAGAGCAAAGGGAGGATTTTACATTTATTTAATTTTAACATATGCTCAATTCGTTTAGTTAAACGCTCAACGTATGCTTAATTCATTTAGTCAAAAATTATTTCATTAACAAAATAACTGAATGGGAATAATTATGTAGATTCCATTTACTTTTTTTTTATTGTAAGCAGTGTCGAGGTTAATTATACTTATATTAAGAAAGATTTATTACAAAAAAAATACCTTTCTGCTTCTCGCGTTAATAATGTTTCTCTGTAAGCATAGTCTGGTGATATCGAAAAAAGGCGAAGCTGCTTTAGTATCTGGAACTGAAACAAAAAGGTCATATTTATACCTTAATTTTGCATACGATAATTTCAAAAAACTTAATGAATATCTTGATATTTAAAAACGCAAATTTTACTCCATAATGACCCTATTTAAAAATAAAATAATTCTTCTGTTAGCGTAGAAAAAATATTTATTCGTGTTAGATCTTTTTGTATTATTATTATTATTAAAAACGATTGTATAATTGAATTAAAATAAATATAGAGTAAAAAAATAAATATTATACTATAGCCTTACGAAAAAAAAGTATAAAAATTATTTAAAAAACCAACCTTCAAAAATATCTTCGTTCTCCCCCAAGGAACAGGATACATAATAAATAAATACTAAACCAAAAACTAATAATCTTAACAGCGCCATAGTGTTCCTAACGAACGGTAATTGGGGAATGGCAAAAACTTTCAAACTGCCTGTCACTATATAACATACTGAATATTATGAATATGTAACAAAGTATGTAATAACAATTTTACTGCTGGGAAGTAAAGATATAAGTTATCTTTCATTTAAAACCTCGGTTACAACAATGAAAAATTATTTAAAAATCGGTCCATCGTGACTAGAAAAATTTGTCTTAAAAATCGGTCTATATTGTCTGGACAGGCAGATTTAGGGAACAGAGATAAAATCTACCCTAAGAGAATAAATAGAAGAACCATTACCTAGTTAGTATAATAAAGTACAATATTTGATTTAAAATATTTATCTCTTACTATCACATGATAATGTAATAAATATCATGAAATTGTGTAACATTTAACATGAGTATAGATAGAACAAAATAATGTAACATCATCTTGTTACGCGTATCCTATTGTAATGCTTTTTGTGTCCCCTGAAACATTACTTATGTCTTGACGCTTGTAAATTTGATAAGCTCAAGTGTTCCCCGATATTGCTTTATTTGATCAACGAAGTATTTCTTTTAATATAAATATTTTGCAGTCATATTAATAAAAGATTTTAAACGCATTGTTTTTTTTTTTACATTATCAAACCTTTTGAAAGAAGTCACGTGCTTATTAAGCACACAAAATATTTGATAGTACATTATGTATATGATTTGAAACCTATTGTAAAGTAAGTAATATTTTTAAAAGTACTTTTTCAAATCTGTCTCATATTTTTCGAAAATAGAATATATAAATAATAACAAAATACGAGTAGATAAAGGGTTGCAAAACCCAAAATAAGGTTTAAACAATAAAATGAACTAAGCCTTTTATGCAATGAATCATCACGAGCGAATTAGCGCCGGTGTTTGTTCATTGTTATTTTATGGATAGGTTCGTGTTGAGGATCGCGGTCGCGCATGTACCGGATGAATAGTCGTTAAGTTTATTGTTTTGCTATTATTAACTTTGTTAAGAACTAGAAAGTCATAGGTATAGAGTTAAATAAAAATATATTTGTTGAAGTGATATTTTATTGTGATGCCAATAAATCTCAACAAATTTTCTTTTTTTTTAGAAGTCCTTCTAAATAAATAGACACAATCTAGTGTGGACTTTTTTTTAACAAAAATGAGAAAGCTTCCAAATATTTAGAAAGTCAATATGTCAATAATTTACCTTAAAGTGTGTAGTGATTTTTATTATTGTTTATTCACGTAATTTTACCTTACCTACCTGTATCAAAGTTTTCTACGACATGATTTCTAATCTGAAGGATGTGTGGAAGAAATCGTCATTAAGCGGTAAGGCCCCCGTTGTACTTAGTGTATTTTAGTGTTTGTAATTTTATGTTTCCTATTCTAATAATAATTTATAAAATATATTTTATAATTAGTTATGTGACAGTTACAAATATTGTGCATTTCCCAAATATTCCTCTAAATTGTAGTATGCCGGTTAGATAGAAAAATTCACGAAAACGTGTGTTTTTAATTTAATTTTACACAATACTTTTGTGAAAACACATTTAGGAATATGCGGCATAATATTTTTTTCGAATATATTTATATTAAATACTATATTTATTAAGGCATATTACTGAACAATAAAATATAGGTTTATAATAGCTATTTTTATATTAACTTGTAACTTCTTATTATTTTACTATCGGTATATCCTATTCGTGAAAGTATTTTAAAGTTGAATATAATGTATTAAAAAAATATTATATTGCATATATGTAAAGATATATAATTAAGATAATTATTTTTGGACGCCATTGTTACGTTAATTTTATCTGACAGTCATTATTTCAAGTCCCATTTTTTAAAACGACAAGGAAAAAGATCCTTAATTTATCCTTCCCTTTCTTACCTTCATGGAAATAAATGCTTGCAAATTAGTTTTCCTCTAACAAGGTTTTCATTAGATGCTAGCAGCTACCAGCGAATTAGTTTGGACTACAAACAAATATTTTGCAAGCTTTGGAATATTAGTTCAAATACTGATTAAACCAGGAAGTGAAAATCCTCATATTGGCCATAAATTTTAAAAAGATAGTTAAAGAGTAGTGTAATGGTATAAAGTATTGTGATTGTCAGTAATAAATGAGATTTTAATGGCAGATATAAGTTTGTTCAAAAAGGATAGTGAATTCATGTCAAAATGTCATAAAAATAACATAATACGAATACTAAATTCTAAATCTATTAACATTGTATATATTCTTAAATCTACTTATATACTGTATTTATTTATTTGCTTTCATTGTATATTTTCTAAAGAATTCGTCGTGGATATACAAAGACTGATTTACATATTATATATTGCATTAACTTGGCGAGTTTCCAATAATACGCTGCATTTAATATTAAGCGGGGTGGTTACAGTCTACAAACTACAGGGTAGCACCCTCGAAAGAGATATCGTTGACCTTGGGAAAAAAAACTTTGCAAAAGTTTGAAAGGTCTTTAGCAGATTTGGACGCTAAAAATTTATTAAATAATTTGCAGAACGATGGATCGTGGGCAAAAATAACGGGACTACGAAATCTGTCTTAGTACGACAATAAAAGTTCAGCACAATCCACCGTGATTAACGCAATTAGAAGGCGAATAAATCAGTAGACGTTGATGACATCATTTTAAGAGTTTACTGATGTATCTTCGAAGTCAAGGGTCTAACAACTATTAAATTTATACGGGACCACACGGAAAACACGCTTTTAAAAATAAAAATCAAGATCAGTTCACTGAATCAAAAGTTTTCAGATAACAAAAAACAAAATAAAAAATGCAATCGATTTGAGAACCTCTCCTTTTTTTGAAGTTGGTTACAAAACCAAATCCATTCATTTCTTATATTTTTAATACAAGAAAAATTACCTTACTCTCGTAATCATATTTGTAATACAGGGTGTGGTAGATAAGTAATGAGACCGGTCGCCGCGCGGCGCCCCAGTTGCTCGCAGTGCAGTCTCCACCTGCAGTTCGCAGTCACGTCGGCGCATTGAGGGTCACTACCTGGGATAACTCCAACGGACTACAGTGGGCCCTATGAAGCTTGCTGCCCTATGAACTCGCTAGCAACGTTGTGTCGACGCCCAAGGCGAGTACTTTGAAGAATATCAACGTTTTGTACAAATCGGATCAATAAATTTGTTTTTCTAGACTGAGACTCATTACTTATCTACCACACTATGTATGTATGTTTTTTTACCAGTATATAATTTCATCGACATATTATGAACTTTATTAGAAAAATCACGGTGAAAAGGGCAAATAAAAAAAATCCGTGCCCGCAGGGGGACACGCGTGGGTAGACCTCGTGTGTAACTCGTTTAAAATATAACTCACTACCTAAGAATAATACATGATGCCGTTGTTTACATCAAAAATTTTCAAGCAAAAAGCGGTTTTAATTTTTTTTCTCGGAAAAGGTATCTTTTTTTGGGTAGACCTCGAAGAAATCGGTCTGCCCATTCATTTGTACCCGACTTTCGAATTTTGGAAAAATTTCTTCACAGGAGGTCTTCTTATGACCCCCTGAGTCCGAAATGACCATTGGTCAAAAAGTTTATATATATATATATATATATATATATATGCGTGCGTGCGTCCAGATTCGACTTTTGTCAGCACGATAGCGGCCGCAGTTTCGCTCGGATCGCTTTCAAACTTTGCACAAAAATCAACCATCCAAAAATGAAGGTCAAGTTCGTTAACCAGAGAAATCCGGCCACAGGGGACGCTAGGGCCTCACTTTTTCTGATTTCAGATTTTCAACCATAACTTTTTCCCTATACAAAGAAGATCAATCGCGTTCATATTATATGATGTCTTTAATGAATACCTATAACTAATGTAGATAAACCGAAAACCTAACTTCAATAACTTAGGAGTGGGGGTAAAAAAAACGAAAATTTTTGGAAAAAAAATCGTAACTTTTTTCTGGTAAACATTCTAACATCACAAGTATTTTTAATAGAAAGGTTATTTTTTACTCTAAATTTTGATACCAAAAGTTTTTCCGTTAAATGTACCGTTGCCGAGAAAAAAAATAAAAACCACTTTTAGCTTGAAAATTTAAGGTAGGTAAAACCACGGCAACTTTTTTCTGGTATACATTCCCTCCTCGCAAATATTTTTAATAGACAGGTTATTTTTTACTCTAAATTTAAGTACCAAAAGTATTTCCAAAAAAGATACCTTTTCCGAGAAAAAAAATAAAAACCGCTTTTTGCTTGAAAATTTTTGATGTAAACAATGGCATCATGTGTTATTCTTAGGTAGTAAGTTATATTTTAAACGAGTTACACACGAGGTCTACCCACGCGTGTCCCCCTGCGGGTACGGATTTTTTTAAATACTTTTGGTACTTAAATTTAGAGTAGAAAATAACCTTTCTATTAAAAATATTTTCGAGGAGGAAATGTTTACCAGAAAAAAGTTGTCGTGGTTTTACCTACCTAAAATTTACAAGCTAAAAGTGGTTTTTATTTTTTTTCTCGGAAACGGTACCTTTTACGGAAAAACTTTTGGTACCTAAATTTAGAGTAAAAAATAATCTTTCTATTAAAAATACTTGTGATCCAAGAATGTTTACCAGAAAAAAGTTATGATTTTTTTTCCAAAAATTTTCGGTTTTTTTACCCCCACCCCTAAGTTATTGAAGTTAGGTTTTCGGTTTATCTACATTAGTTATAGGTATTTATCAAAGACATCATATAATATGAACGCGATTGATCTCCTTTGTATAGGGACAAAGTTATGGTCGAAAAACTGAAATCAGAAAAAGTGAAGCCCTAGCGCCCCCTGTGACCCGATTTCTCTGGTTAACGAACTTGACCTTTATTTTTAGATGGTTGATTTTTGTGCAAAGTTTGAAAGCGATCCGAGCGAAACTGCGGCCGCTATCGTGCTGACAAAAGTCGAATCTGGACGCACGCACGCATATATATATATATATATATATATATATATATATATATATATATAAACTTTTTGACCAATGGTCATTTCGGACTCAGGCGGTCATAAGAAGACCTCCTGTGAAGAAATTTTTCCAAAATTCGAAAGTAGGGGACAAATGAATGGGCAGACCGAATTCTTCGAGGTCTACCCAAAAATACAGTGCACTGAATTAATGCTATATATGTATAAATATCAAACCTGTCAGTTGATGTATTACGTAAGTAAAATAGTGTAATAAGGATTACCACAGGAGGTAAGGGAAATGACATCCCAGAGCTACCTCATAAAACATATCAATAAAGTTCTATATACTCATGAGGAAGGTCACATAAAAAGCATGAGGACCCCCCGGAGGGCATGTATGAAGAGGTTGATGTCTGTGGCCGAGGCGAAAGAGGTATGCAGAGACCGTAGCGTTTGGCACTCCGTCGTCTTTGGCTACCTCGCAAGGGATATGGCGTGAAGGTACATAAATAAATAAATAAAAATACTCATGAATGTAGACAATTCATACAGATTAAATGATTAGTGTTTATCATAAAATATGAGATAAGTAATGACTTAGTAGTTTAATGCTTTATGGATAATGCTACAATAATTAAAGTTTGTCCAATAATATAAAGAATATGAACTATATTTTTTCATTAAATAGTAGAATAGTTTTATTTATAGAACACAATAAAACAATATGGTGATTCAGAACTTCAGAGAAAATTTTATGTGTATTATTATATGAAAATGCTCGCTTGGGAGAAATTTAAAGGTAAGTTTTAGAAAACGATCAGACAATGTATAAAGTCCTGCGATATTATAATAAAAATAACATTATTATTTTTTTATTTTATTTTCATAAATCTTATTTTAATTGTGATTCGATTTTTTCTTAGGAATGAAGTGAACACGGCATTCGGTAGTGACTTCTCCAGAATACGAATAATGTAATATTTGTAATCATGCTTTCATTTACTTTTAGTATTTAAATATTGAGTCTTACATTGGTCATATGACTATGAATATAAATAAAAAGGGGTCTATTATATATTATATGTAAGGGACAAGTTAATGTTCTAGGTAAAAATTGTGGCACTATACTATACCATTCCATCACGATAGCATAATACCATATCTATTGATACTTATTATTATTGCACCACAAAAACCACAAAAAATTTCGACCACCACCATGACAGCTTCAACCACAATGATCACAACCACGGAAAAGTCCGCATGGCTATGCCTGATTTTATATAAACAAAAATGTTCCTAAACCTAATTTATATTGTTTAAACTTCAAAGTTATATATGGTATATTATATTAATACTGATATAATATGTAAAAAAACATATTTTTACATATTATATCAATTTTTATATATTATAACAAGTAAAATCTCAATTTTTTTTCTTTTTCTTTTTCCTTTAATGTTAAGTATCGAATCCCTGATTCTGTAATTATTTCCATTTTGCGAAATATTATACAATTTAGTCTACAGTCAGACTGACTAAATGACTTTATTCTATGTAACATACCATAAGCAGGCAGGTAAGTTGTTAGTCATTACCACTAGAGTAATCGTATAAGTTGCAGCTGATACATTATAAGTACATATATTATTATTTATTAATATCCTTTCCACTGATACCGGTTATCACTTATGTTCGTCAAATGGGAGTCACAGGAATGGCTATTTTCATACCATACTTATCTTATCTATAAGCCCGATTAACACAGTTATTGAATTTTAAAGCTAACTATTAACACAGCTATTGAATTTTAAAGCTAACTTTGGCGCAATAATGTCTAGCATAATAAAAAGTTTTCGACATATTTAAAACAAATCAAAGTAAACTATTAGCTAAAAAATGTGGTACATAGTTATTGGCCAGACAATTCATTTTATTTAATACTCACGAAACGCTTGGAATTCCTAGCTCCAGTCCAAAAAACAAAATAAAACTATAAAAAACATTCCTACATAGAAATGCCATGTTGGAAAAAATTTAATTCAGTTCGTTTTTGAATTTCACATTGTAAAATATTCTGTAATAGATTGAGCGATGAATTTTGTTGTATATATACTGTTGTATATATTGTAATATTCATTATTTATTAGATTGGAGTATGATAATTCTTTAATCTAATTGTAATCAGAAAGTCTAGACAAGTTTTATTGTCGCTGGTCGAATAAAGTAATAAATATATATGTTTAACAAAATATAAAATAAAATAAACTAATTTATAAATTTATTGGTTCTGTCAGTACATTGTATTTTTACAAATTTTCTTGATAAACAACTTTCCTAAGATGCACTGATTGAATTTCCACTTTTTGTTCTTTCTGTCGATTTGTTTGCATGTCTTTCTATAATGTATGAATCGTTTGACCGATCTTGATGAAAACTATATATAATAAAACATTAAGGAAGCAAATATCAGGCCGTTTGAGAGATCAGCAAACCCTGTAGAATTTTGTAAAAAATAATCTTATATCAATTATTTTGTATTATGCGTGAAGTGAGAAGAATCAAATAAATACGCCTCTAAAGTCGCGGTTTCACTTGAAACTTGCGAAGGAATGTTGAATAAGTGAGAGAGAATCCGCGGGCAAAACCTAGTAGTTATTATAATTAGAACCATGGATTGAATTGGATGGAATTGGATGCAAATATCACAAAAATAAATAAAATAAGCTGGATACATTAGGTCGTTTTTGATTGTCATGTATATTAAAATTAATAACTTCTTTTAAATAGTTTCGCTTATTTAGTTTTAAATTTATTTATGCTTATTGCCTGAAATGCCGTTACAGGAAATGACTCGGCAGAACGTCGCGATATCACAAAGTTTGCAAAGCAAAGAACAATTATGATAAGGCTTATTATGGTTCATTATGCTATATTTACTGATAATATCAAGCTACAAATATTCGTTTGTATATTTAGTATCCAAGATCTTATTTTTATGAATTGTTTATCTAAATCTTAGGTTATCTAACTATTAATTTACATACATACATACATATATAAATCAATAGTAATTGTTATATTTAACATTACAGGGTCAGTAAATATCACAGTTGTTCGTTACCTGTATTTATCGATTCCCTGCTGTTTTGTTTTACTAACGAGACCCAAAAGTAAGTTAAGTATTCATCAAACAAATATTTATCGTGGCACTTAAAACAACTCCAAGACCGGATATTGAAAATAGAAATAATATATAAAAACTTATAATATAGTAAATATTTTTAAAGACTATATATATATATATTTTAATCAAATAATAATTAATATTTTTATTATCTATAGAAATATAATGAAACTGAAGAATTATAAAAGAAGGAATTCTCTGGATACTCAGTTTTAGAAGTAAATTACTGACTTCAAAATATTAGTTTGAGTAAGTACCACATTAAGATCACATTCATTTAAAAAAATATGTATAAATTTTCCATGACTTAGAACCGTCAAAAACGTAAATGGATACGTGGCACTGAAAAAGAAAAATATTAATATTACAACGACCACTTCCTTGATTATCTTACATTTCAAGATCTAACTAAGGCCTTTGAATGATTTTATGATAAATTTATGTCATTTTTTAGACTATATAATATACTGTACGTAGTAAAACAATTCCGGCTGGTTCGTTTGCTTACTTGCGTGTCGTCTCCGGAGTGAGGTAGCAAAGTGAGGTGGCGGTCGACGGAGGTGAACTAACAATCCATATATTAGTTATTATAACATGCATCGTAATAGTTTGAACCCTGCTCATATTTTTATATTTATTAAGCTAAGAAGGGTTTTGGGTAGACCTCGAAGAATTCGGTCTGCCCATTCATTTGTACCCGACTTTCGAATTTTGGAAAAATTTCTTCACAGGAGGTATTCTTATGACCCCCTGAGTCCGAAATGACCATTGGTCAAAAAGTTTATATATATATATTTATATATATATATATATATATATATATATATATATATATATGTATATATATATATATATATATATATATATATATGTATATATATATATATATATATATATATATATATATATGTATATATATATATATATATATATATATATATATATATGCGTGTGTGCGTCCAGATTCGACTTTTGTCAGCACGATAGCGGCCGCAGTTTCGCTCGGATCGCTTTCAAACTTTGCACAAAAATCAACCATCCAAAAATGAAGGTCAAGTTTGTTAACCAGAGAAATCCAGCCACAGGGGGCGCTAGGGTCTCACTTTTTCTGATTTCAGTTTTTCGACCATAACTTTTTCCCTATACAAAGCAGATCAATCGCGTTCATATTATAAGATGTCTTTGATGAATACCTATAACTAATGTAGATAAACCGAAAACTTAACTTCAATAACTTAGGGGTGGGGGTAAAAAAACCGAAAATTTTTGGAAAAAAAATCACTTTTTTCTGGTAAACATTCTTACATCACAAGTATTTTTAATAGAAAGGTTACTTTTTACTCTAAATTTAGGTACTAAAATTTTTTCCGTAAAACGTACCGTTTCCTAGAAAAAAATAAAAACCACTTTTAGCTTGAAAATTTAAAGTAGGTAAAACCACGGCATTTTTTTTCTGCTAAACGTTCCCTCCTCGCAAATATTTTTAATAGAAAGGTTATTTTTTACTCTAAATTTAAGTACCAAAAGTATTTCCAAAAAGATACCATTCCCAAGAAAAAAAATAAAAACCGCTTTTTGCTTGAAAATGTTTGATTTAAACAACGGCATCATGTGTTATTCTTAGTTATATATATATAACTAAGAATAACACATGATGTAACATATCTATAGTTATATTTTAAACGAGTACACACGAGGTCTACCCACGCGTGTCCCCCTGCGGGCACGGATTTTTTTATTACAGCAACTTATTATTACTTGGGTTATTTGTACACATATATAGATATATACAAATTTTACTTTTACAATATACGAGTAAACAGAATATACAAAGCAAATTTTTTTTTTTTGACCTAACAGATTCTAAAATATTGAAGTCTGAAATAGAAGTGTAAAATTGAAATATTTAATTTTTAATTTAATATATTTGTGCAAGACCAGTGTCAAGACAGTTAAAGCTTTGAGAAATGTTTAACATATTTTTATATACTAGGCTTCAATCAAAAGACACCTTTCTTAAGTAATAAATAAAACAAAAGAAGATTATAATAAATAGAATCATGACATATGACTGTCGATAATATTTATTACATGTCGTGAAAGGGAAATTTGTTTTTTTTTGTAATGATGATTGAGTATGAAACACCTGAAATTTAAGACGAGGTGCAATTAAAAAGTGCCAAACTAAGAGTGGTTTGGCTTTTTCCCATTGTCCTGAAATTATAGTCTTAATGCTGGCAAAATCTGATTTAAAGCTGTAAAGACTGCTTAGTTGGATATAGAGAGATATAATTGTATTCCAATATTCCACAAATCAGGAGGACAGTGTTGATACATTTGTCGGTCTTATCAAAATACTTAAACAAGTATTGTGATAAGAAGTGTACTGATGACAACAATTATTTTTAAATTATGTACTGCCGTGTCTAATTATTTCGTGTACTACAAATAAGCATGTCAGTTGAGGAAAATATGTTAGTATTGTATAGATATCACAATGAAGACATTCACGGCTGTACTTCTATTTGCTGTAATGTTGGGACATAAACTCGGAGCTGGTGAGCTATCTGAGCTAATATTTATGTTAAGAGTTTTTAAATATTTATTTTCTTTTTTGTTCTACGACGTAAAAAAGTGATTTGAAAATTTGAGAACAATCGACATTTATACATTAATATTCGTATATTTTGGACATTGTATTATTTTAATCCAAAACTTAATAATTTCGTATCAACTCTGGACTGGACAAAATTAATAATTTATTTTTTACTTTGATTATAACAATTATATTATAAATATAAAAAGAACTTTCCAATACTTTATTTTAGCTAAATAGCTACACCGATTTTAATGGAACTTTAACTGGTAGTTAGTGGTTGGTAATTTAAATTCTTGATACATACTCGTACATAAGCTTCTTCTTCATTTAAGCGTTGAAAACAGCAAATACTTATATAATTAGCGTGTTTGAACATTACAACTCACTAGTACTTAATACAGGTAGTATTCAATATAATATTATTTTAACTTAATTCTGAATATTTATAGAATTGTATTCAGGAAAATATAAGATATAAGAATGAGCTAGTTATGATCATCAGACAATCAAACATATATAAATAAATAAATAAATAAATAAGTCAGTTATATCACCAAATACTTTAACTATGAATATACATACCTCTTTCAGATGCTGGGAGTTTCAATTTAAGCGGTAGTTTTGATCCAGGTATCTCATTCGGTAAGACGTACTTTGTACTTTATTCTATTACTAACTTTGAAAAATATTAAAACATTAGTATGTCATTAACATCAATAGTTATGTCGGTAGGGCAGTATCGTGGTATTATAGAATAGCAGTATCATTATCTTTATAAAATGTTAAAAACTTCAGTAATATTGATTGAAAATATTCATACAATTTGTTTTAGGAAGACCTACCTATCTAGGAAGAAACCAACTAAGAAATAGTCAAGATGATGACGACGAATCCTTTTGGCCTCAACCACATCGTATTAACAATTTTGAAGGGCCCGAATCTTTTAGTGAACCTATCCCTAACGAAGGCTTTGATGACAACGAGGTAACTTTGATGTTCCTTCCTAACGTGTTTAAAATTAGTCTGGACCCAGCCTGAATATATTAAAATAAATAATTTATTTTTAAATACTTTATATGCCTGGGATCTAATGATAAGCGACATTTTAATATTTAAATATTTTAACTTCAAGCCTTTATTTTCGTAACCTTGTAGTTTATATATTAAATAATCTACTTTGCTAAAACAAAAACAGGTATATTCAAACAAATTCAGACTCCAACAGTATAATATTCAAATTAGTAAATAAATGAGTAAAATCTATTTATATCATAAGATAATTAAAAATGTTATAAAAGACATTGTTCTTTAATGGATAAATTATTTTTTTGATTAATTTATTTTTAATTTCAGAACCCTCAGGCTCACCATCGCGGATCTCATCACAGGACTCATAGACATTAAAGCTCTTTAAATTCATAATATATAGTAATAAGTAAACAGTGCCTATATATTGTGTATTTTAATTTATATTCCATTTACAATTACCTTCCATAATGTTGTTATTCCTGTAATACATATCTTATTATTGAAAAGCTATGGATCAGTTTAGGCTTTAACGCGTCGCTGAATCCTGACAATAGAGATTAATGAACATTGTACAATAATTAACTATCGATTACAATACAATATGGATAACAGTTAGCTTCTAAATTGTAGTCAATTGATGAGGATTTTTAATTTTAATATTTTCGAAACAATGTAGGTTATTTCATCCCAACATTTTACACTTTAAATATTAATTTTAATTCTAAAAAATATAAATCAAAGTATTGAAAGGATGGTGTGAGTTAATTTGTAACCTCACCGCTTACATTGCTATTTTAACGCCTAGGAAACTAGGAAATATTAGGAACATCAAATGAATTTTTGTTAGATCGCATATACTTTTGTTGTCAAAGATATATCTATTGAATTATTTTTTGCTTCATTACTGCAAAAAATAAGAAATAGCTGTGATGGTTTAACTCGTGTAAAAAAGGTAAACTAATTTTATATTCCAAAAACTAAATGGTTTTCATTTTTATAGAAATAAGATTACAACAATATTTTGTTTTTATTCAAACTCACTAAATTGTTCACGAGTCAAACTTTAGTCGTTTTACTTCGATAAGTCAGTCTGATATAAAATAAAAAAAACGGACAAGTTGCATTGCAACCAAATTGCATAGTTCCAGATAAATGAGAAATTCCCTTTTAATTTTGATGCCCTTGAGAATATTCCATTATAGTTGTTTGTAGCATAAACGGCCGTATATTTTTTATAATAATCTTGATTCTAATCAACTGTAGTTTTATTTTCACTCGATATGTCCAGGCATTTTCGAAATTACGAGTCTTGACCGACATACAGACAGATGGACGGACGGACGAACGGACGGACGAAATGAAAAACAAAGTGATTTTAAAGGTTACATTTTTTCCCTTATAAAGTATATTTAAAATATATGTATACCTTAAAAAGGAACAGGGAAGAGTTATAAAAGAAAACAAGGGTCAAAATCTAATACATTAAATTCTTAGATTTTTTTTATGAGGCTTGTTTCGAAAATCTTAAACAATGTTTCTAGCTTTGTATAGTATATAGAGAGCTCTGTCGGTAGAACGATGGGGATTTAATCCCAGAAATCACAGATTCTAGTCCTGCCCGTGGTAATAAATTTACCATTCCACATTAATTTAAAACTAAAATAAAAGAAATTGTTCTGGCATCTATGAAGAGGTTGAAGTCTGTGGCCGAGGCGAAAGAGGTATGCAGGGACTGTAGCGTTTGGCGTTTGGCGTTTATCTGGCTACCCCGCAAGGGATATGGCGTGAAGATGTGTATGTGTATGTATGTGTTCCGGTGAACATGTCCATAGTAAATTCTTTATTTTTACGAAGCTCTTTTAAAAGCAACACTTAGTGTAGCTTTGTGGTCACTTCTTAGAAATGGAAAGACTTATAACTGTATCGATACGTTCCAATCAATGAATTCCTACAAATAAAAAACACATAAGTTTATGATTTTAGAAAGGTATTAAAGTAGTTTAGTAAAATATTATATAATACAATATTTTAAATATTTCAGTACGTAAAAGGAATATTTTTATATTTATATTGTAAATAAAGTTTCAGTACATATTAACTCTTAAATAAATACGTCGTACAATAAGTTTTCCAATAAATATTTAATATAATTAGGGATCGAGGTCCCACTTTTAAGACAGAGCGATATTATAACAACTTCAAAGCCACCGTAGTATTCGGAAGTTTCAAAGGCTTGTTTCATTTCCATCATAGGTAATGTTTGTGTTTCCGTCAGAAGGTGGTGGAAGGTTTGTTCCTATTGTTCAATGTCTTTAAGGTCATTGTATTAAGGATCGTTTAAGTAGCTTAACATCTATACTCTTGCCTTTCCCGTGTTACTCAAAGGATTAATTACTTGCCTTTAAAACGAATTTAATCAATCTGACGAAAGTAAGTAAAGAAAACTTATATGTTCTAGCTACATCATTCATTTATTATTATGATACATCGAGGATTAATAAAAAAATGCTAAATAATATATACTTCAAATCTCCTTTTCATCACTTGAAGATATAGGAGCCTCAGTTTCAGAAGAAATAGGATCGAGACATGACGGGTCAATCCCTTTGCAGATGAAGCAAATGATCTGTTGAGGAAATTATGGTCATAATTAAGAATATATCATTGATAGTTCTTGATGGATTATTGGAATCAGTTATAAATTTAAGGATATAAATAAAAATATTGTTCTAATATTTGTCAACCGAGTTATTTACATTGTTTGTCTTTTAACATTTTATGCTAAATCTTTTTAAATAATATTATACAATTTTAGTTGATATATTATGTTTTGAGATGCCACGACAATAACAGAACTACTATTATATATGTAAATAGATGAGGGCTTTGAGATTATCATTTATATTGTGAAGACCATTAATTATTATTATATTAATAATAAGGAATATTGAATGATAGTAGGAAAAAAATACCAAATACCTTATTGCTTCTCAAATTGAAAACATTGCCGTCTGTGCATAAATTCTTGTAGTTAATGAAAGACGAGGTTTCTTGTATATCTGGAACTAAAACATTTATTTATAAATATTTTTTCTGTAAATAATTTAAAGAGCAAAAACGCACCGTAGCGTTTGGGGCTCCGTCGTCTCTGGCTACCCCGCAAGGGATATGGCGTGAAGGTAAGTAAGTAAGTAAGTAAGTAAGCAAAAACGCTTTGGGTCCTTAAAACTACACATAAATTACTTATTCTAGACAAGTAATAAAAATGTTGAGGATATTAATTAATAAGGTGTTTTGTAAATTGAATCTTATACAAAAAAGAAATAATATTCTTAAAAAGGTTAATTAGAAAAAGTAATGATCGTAATAAATAGAAAATATATGTTTATTAACAAACCTTCTGAAAGACTGTCGTCTCCCACCACGGAACACAATATGTGAATAATTACTAAGCAAAAAACCAAAACTCGAATAAACGCCATAGTACTTCTGATGAGTGCCAATCCAGGAATGCTACAAACCTCCTAGATTGTCTTTCAGTATATAAAGAGATACTGAATAATTAATATGGATGAGCTAGAAACATAAAATTCTACCATGTTCGTAATAGGTACTTAGTTTTACTACCGATCGATAAGAAAACTTTTAATTCTATAAACATACACATAAGAAACACGAATTACTTTATTTATACAGTTGAATTGATGTAATAAAACATGACATCGTCGTTAATATCAACGTAGAACGAACTCTCTAAAACCCATTCTATTACTCAAATGCTTTTAAAATACTTTTATCTCCCTTAATACCTCACTTGCATCTCGCGATCTTAGATGTTATTTTTTGACATATTTTGTACTTTCAAACTCATCTAGGGTCAGTTATAAGTTCAAAATGTGTATCTCTGTTTATATATGCAGTTACGAGCTTATCTGTGGCATCATTGCTCACGTACGTTACGGATAAATCAACGTTTTGTAATCAATTGTAAGTCTTATCTGTCGAGTCTTAGCTCTGTTTTGTAATTAAAGTAAATCGTTTCCAAGATATTCAGTTCTCATTGAAACTAGTAACAAGATGAAATACAATATCGAAGTTAATATTTCCAAAATTTTTAAATTTCTGTAATTTCAATCAGTTTGGGCATTTATTAAAAAAAATTTATGAATGTTAGAATTATATTTATTCGTAACTATTTTGTAGGACTTTCAGTAAAAAATTATCACGGTATTAAAATGTTGTACTTTCATAAAAATATTATGATTAATAAGATTTGCAGAAAGATACTATGTAATAATTTAAAAGGGATAAAAAGCCACGCGATCCAACAAGTATCACTCTCAGTGAATTGTTGTTTTATAACAACACGTCATTTGAAATGCGGCCGCGCATGTTCCGGATACGATCGTAAAATTTATTGTAGTTTTTTTAATTGATTAAGTAATAAAAAACAGCAGCAGCTAAAAGTAGTAGTAAAATTCGTTTTTAATTAATGAATTCTCATCAGGTTCTTAACATAAGTTTACACAAAATATGTTTAATATACATAAAACATAATAAAATATGTAAAATAAGTAGACTGTGTGTGTGAGTGTGTGTTTTTAATTTTTTTTTACCAGAATAAACTACCGGTCTTGGTTTCGAAATATAGTTTTTATTGCAGATTTAAAAATACTGTTTAACCAATATAAATCACAAAACTTTTTATTCGTCTTTAAAACATATTGAATGCATAATCAATAGTCTAATGCCTAGAGGAATAAACCAACACTTAAACAAATAACTCTCAGTTAGGGTAAATAATAACTAATTATTACTAAATAAAGGTTACTAAATTAGTTTTTGTTTTTTTAGAAAGGCAAAGCACTTTTCTTATCCGCGAGTTCTAGTATGATCAATTAATAAAGTATAGTTCGTTTATCAGGTTGGATAAAAAAATGTTCCTACTAAAAAAATACTTTCTACAAGTACTTATACCTCCTACCCATAAAAATTTGATGAAAAGAGTCGTCATGTTATGAGGTAAGAATCGCAACTTAGGATGTCGTGGCGTGAGAATAAGGATGAAGAATTAATGGTTGAATGGCAAGGACGTGAAATTCCTGCTTTGACGAAGAGACGAAGCCTTGGGTCTCCGGAATCATCAACCACTTCAATGTTATAATCCTTGTCCGCGATGTACTAAACGGTACACATTTTATATATTTAAAAGCAAAAAGTCTTTATTAGTTATTATTACATATTTATATCTCATTAGGTTTATTATTTAATGAAGATATTTTTGTTTATGTTAATAACATAATTCTCATTCATGAGCGGGAGATTCATGAATCCACCGCATCGCTCATTACTCCGATACTCTTATCATCTTAATAAGATATAATATCCGTATTAAGAGTATCTTATTAGTGACTACGGTTCGAATATTTGTTTCAAACATTTTTCACTTTAGTACAAAATTAGAATATTATTTAAAATTCACAATTATGTAGAATTTAATTCTTTCATAATTAATTTAAGAAATGAAAAACCGTAGCTTACATATTTTGTGACTTATTTTTTATATTGACGATTATTTGTATTTGCTAGAAATATCTTATATTTTTAAATAAATTATATTGGAGCGTGACCTTTACTTAGAATATAATTAATTTGTTTTTGTTAAACCCCAAAGGCGTCTTGTGCAAAAGTTACACAAAAGACTCGATGATAAGACATGCTAATCATATTAATAAGAATTAGTAGTTTTATTACAAAATATATTTTCCTTCTTTCTTGCTATCGTTTCTTTTCAAATTTTTTTTTTTGTAAATTAATTATGTCTTTTTATTTCTTTGTTTAAGTTTCAACGAATTTAGACATTTTAGTTGTGTTTAAAATGTAGTTTCATTTATTACTTTAAAATTTGAAAAATCTTTTTATATTAATATTATTGACTGTATAATTAAAATATAATTTATCTTTATGCTATATACTTATGGTCCTGTAATCGATTTAGCGTGGAAAAGAAAAATAAAATAAGTTAGCGAAGTTCAGTGGTAGGATTCCTTTAGCAAAAAGTTTATTTTATTTTGCATTATTTTGCAAGCTTTTGAAGTTAATAGGTACTTTGAAGTACTTTCTTAAATAAAACAGAAGTTTTTTTAAACAACCAATTTATTTGAATAAATTAAATTGCATGTAGAACTTTATGGTTATTTTTTTGAGTTATTATGCATACCAATGTTCTCTCAAGTAACATGTTGTTCGGTTCCCTATGTTACATGATATTTGAAGTATAATAAAATAATAAGTTAAACTTAAAAATATCTTGTGGATGTTTCTCAAAGTGTGTCATGTTTCATTGTTGGGATTAAATTGAGTTAGCAAAGTGTGCTAGAAAAGTCAATTCAAACACACAAATATTTAAGAAAGTTGTTACAAAAGGCGAATAGTGTAAAAAAGTTGTATTATTAATATTATCAAATCAAAATTTATATTTTAAAAATATACTTGTCATAATAAAAGTTAACCTTTAAGAAACCATAAAGTAAACTTCGTTTATGGTATGAATCCAGAAAAAATTGAAAACTAGAAAATCAAAACCAATTCTTGATAAAATGTATAGTACTATATTTAACTTTCTGATATTGATTTGCAAACCCGTGTAGTCTATTTGGTACCGTAGTAAAATGAAAAATTGTAAATACTTGCGGTATGCTATCAGAGTACCGCAGTTTCTCTGTGGTTTGCGGTTTTGAGTAAGGACCGTCTTGTATTGGTCTGTAATAATTTTAAAATCTTGGCTTATTGTCTTAAAATGGGTTTGTGGAAGAATGGTCTCGTGCCATGGGGTACGCTCTATATATTGTTACCAGGACCCCGGCCCCACCTCAGGCTTTCATTATGCTGTGTGTGCGGAAAATGCATGTGATGCGGCGGTAGCAAGTCATTTTATCGACATGTTCACTTCCCTCTCCAGTTTAATTTGCACATCGAGGTAAAAGTAAGTGTGCGGATAGATAGGAAAATGGAACGGAAAAGCATAGATTTAACATTTAAAAAAACTGTTAGTTTTAATTCAAAATTATATCATGGACATATTTATGACGCGAAGCGGTAAAAGTTGAATGTATATTTTTTGTGTTATAATGTTTTATATTTCATTCATTTCATTTGTTGGTGTAATGTAATATTTCGTCAACATAATCTATTTTATCGGTTATAGTATTACAGATACAATTTCTTTCGCAGAAAAAAACTACGTGACTTGAATTGATAATAATTTATATGGCACGTACACACAGGTAGAACAAAATGAACAAAACTTATTTATCTCATATATATTTGACAGCAGTTTGGATAAAATTTCTGTAATAGTTTTTTATTTCAGAGTTGTTCAAGACGCATCATACACGATACGTTTATTATGAGTGATCTACGACTTAGTTTTTTTAAAACTTTTTAATCTTTTCGAGAATACACGTTAAAAATTATATCGATATTGGTATCGAATACAACCAAAACGCGATACATCATTGACGTAATCGATCTCCTGAGAATGTCGTATGAGCCGCTGCACCTGCATTAATTAATCATTATTTATTATTAAACTCCATCTTTTATAAAATGTTCACGTAATAATAATGTAGTTTGCTTTTGTGTATTTTGCCTTTTTTTAATGCGTAGGCTTTTGGTTATTGGTATCAGACTTTTCATCGCTTCGATATTGACAAGCGGTTTATGATTTCAAAGATCCGATTTCATATTCAAAAGGCGCCTGGCAACCAGATACTTATTCCTAAAAATATGACAAATATCCTAAAATTATGATAAAATCCATAGATACGTTTGATCAAAAAATATTCAAATTTTATGTTACTTTTATTGACAGATTAAGTTTATTGATAATTATACTGAAATAATATTAAAACACTAAATAATTTGATGAGGCTAGCGACAGTGATAAATCGGTAGCTGACATACGACTATTTGGTTCTAATGACTAGTTAATCAACTAAATGACCAGAAATATTGTTTTTTATTAATACATTCATTAATAATAATATTCTATTACTAAATTAATTGGATGATCTTTCTTTAATTTAATTCTGCGGCATATACTCCTAGCATCTGAAATTGTACATATAGCCCCTTATTTCTTAATATATAAAGAATTTCAAACCGTTAGGTACATATTTTTTATAAATGTAACATGTTATAATCAACTATTATTGGACCAGGTATGTCCGAAGATAGCTGATCAGAACCAACGCTATATACGACCTGATTTAATCCAGAAATGCTTCGATTTAAAGGCAGGAATTAACACTTAATGGAAATGTAATTAAGTAGTAGTATACTATCTCTTTAAGAAATAACATAAAAATATATTTTAAGTATTTACAATCGCTGTTACATATTTAATTTAAATTAAATAACTATAACATGTACATTATCAAGAAAATATTATCAAACTCAAAAGGGACCTTATATTTGTTCCTAATAATAATCTGAAGTGACCTCCTCCCGCACGTCTCAAATCAAAATATACCATACCATATTTAAAATATTTAGAAAACGAGACTTTTTGATTTTATTGTGATTGGATCCAATGTTGTAATAATGTTTGGTTTTCAAGTGCAAATAAGGGAATTTACCATAGACAAAACTATTTCCTCGACATGAACTTAGGCATAACCTATAATCAAAGATATTGAGATTAAATTCCATTTACTAGTTTCTACGCGGCGGTTACAAACACAAATAAAGATACAGAAAAAAACAAAATCTTTAAAATTACAATATCTTACTCTAGTCATAAACATATAAAACATTTTTATTAATATTTACTTGTATTGAAACGCCATATCTACGTTTTATTACGTGTGGGATACTTATAAAGATGCTTCAGTTTCTTTCTACTTTTCAACCGTGCCACGTTCATCTGTGACATATAAAAGAGCATTACGTCACGTTTTACGGAATCATAATCGGTATAAGTCAATAAATCAGTATCATATTATACGATAAATATTTTTCCTGCATTTTTAACCAAATTATTACTCTCGTATCCTTGAAATAAATGTAATGTTTTGTCATAGATATGAGTTATTTCCATAAAAGTTTATGGGAAGAGCAAGATCTTTTGAATTGCATCTTACAATAGGAATGGATTAAAATACATTCAGTCTATTTTTTAGAGCCTCATCTAGATCCTTAACATGCGCAGAGTTCCCGGCATGCAAACAGGAGTTACTACCAACTCTAGTCTATTTTATGAGACTCGGCCGCGTGGTCGCCTCTGACTACGGACGGGAAAGCAACCAACTTTGAACGCTGTATTACAAACGATTCTAACTATATCTAAATAAAATTTTAGAGACATTTATATTATTTTCTGATACTAGGAATACAGTAGCAAAGGTTTGGAACAAAAAATGTTTGTAGAAAACTGTGCCTGTGTTTAAAGTAAATACGATAATAGAATATTACTTTGATTGTATTTTGTGTACTTTTCCGGACACACAGTGAAAAATAAAGTTGGTAAAGTTGAATGATTTACAATGTCGGCGCGGTGGTGTAGAAAATTTTAATTCCATCTGATTGTCGTCTATCGGTGAGTGAATATTTATTTTGTTTATCTTTTAAATGCCTAATGTTAAGAAAAATGCCTTAACAGTTAAAGGCAGCATTATTAATCATATATTTTTTCAATTATCAATGTACACAAGTAAATAAATAAAGTAAATTAATTAAATACTGTCTCGTTAACGTTTTACGTTCAAATTTCGCATGTCATAGAAGAATATTGGCATTATATTTCATGAAGAAATATAAATTATATAAATATTTTATAGCATAAACATAAGCATATGCATTAATATTATTTACGAACTGTCAAAGCTGCTTTAATTGATATTATTGAAGCATATTGCTGCAATAAAATTAAAACAATTCAATATAAATTTAAATAATTAGAATTAATTTAACAAATAATGGCAATAAAAATATTAGAATTTAAATTTATTAAGTTCAAACTTTGTTAATATGAAACTAAATAATTTGTATTTAGTTTGGTTTTATAAAACTAATTTTTAAATTATGTATGTAAATTGTATTTTGGAGTCATAGATCAATTAAGTGCTATAAAAATCATTTACACTCACTGTAAATGTCAAGTGTTACATTATTTTAATTTAAACAAACATTACATGTCAGTATATATTAAATAGTTTTTTTATATTATTAAGTATTTATCCTCGATAAGTACTTGCCCATGTGGTTTTCACTATTTAATGTACTTTCAATAGTTCTATCTAAGTAATAAAAATTTAATATTGACATGAAAAAGGCACAAGAGCAGATATGGCTAATAAAATTATACTACCGGGATAATATATAAGAAAACAAAAAACTTAGAACAATGCGATATATGCAAATAAATAAATACATTGAAAATATCTAATATAAAATATTAATTAGTGTAATATCACTTCACTGGTGGAAAACCTAAAGTAATTACAATGTTATTTGTATTGACTTTGAAAAGATTATATTGAAACGTTATTTAAGTCTTGATCCTGATTCTTTATTGAAAATTTTAAAATTACCAATCATTATAAAGTTTTTATAATAAATATTTTACATGCCGTCTAATATCTTCCCACTTATTTCATTAGACTTGCTTGCTTTTTTTCCATATAAATTTTCACTTACTCTTACCATGTCCTTTTCGGTAGCCCTTTCTTCTTATAACCATCGACATTAATATGATTATGAATATGACATCATTTTTAATTTTCTCGACTACGTTACCAATATATAACAATAAACAATTGGTAACAGTAATAAACATTTTCCGTAGCAATTTAAATATACGATTTCCTTTCTTGTGGAATTGCCAATAAATTGTGCTTATTGTCCCACATTACTTAGAATGTTCATCGTTTTAACAGCAACGAGGATCTGATTATTATACGCTGATAACATCTTCAAGGTTAGCGATTATCTCTCATTTTTGTTTGTTTTAAACGTAAAGTAACTCGTATATATTTTGCATTTAGATTAGTATAATTAATATTAAAATTTTAGACATCTCTTCACACTTGATATAATTTATCGGCAGCGTATCAAATAGATTTTCCTTTTATCTTATACCATATCTTACAACGAAAAGTCCTCGATCTGGGTACAATACACACATTACATACATATTACATATTAATAATAAATCTCCTTTTGAGCCCAAATATCGAAGAAAGCGTCAATCTAGCGATAATAGTTATCGTGGTTCTTAGGACTAGATTGTAATCTAATCTAAGTTAACATTAACCCTTAACGCAATTTGGAGGTCAGGAGGCAAATGCTCTGTAAAAAGTTTTATCGCCAATTTCGCTCCCAGCGTTGATGGATATTCCGGTATTAGAAGAAAAATGTTACCTTTCAAAGTAAAAACTTAGTTTTGGGTCGAAGGAAATATATTTTTAGTTTTAATTAAAATATTTGTAGCCAACATAATATTCAAGTATCTCGTAAATAAGAGATTGTATTTTTGTATTATATATATTGTATTATAAGAGAAATCAATTTAAAGCGAAGTCTTATTTCTTAAATTTTTTAGCTTTATAAGTGATAGAAATTTTAATGAATATATCAGTCCCGATTTAATGATATTGTCGATTTGATTTTATCAAATTCTAATTAATCTTATTATTTATAAATTTAAAAATCTATCAAGGTTATTGATAAAATAATTTTAAAAAGTTTAATCTGCCGTCATACACTAACGTTCCGAGAAAATACACCTTTGACTTTATAACTGAAAGCGATTTTATAGAAATTTTCCAACATTGTAGAATCAAAAGCGTTGGTTTAATAAATAAATATGTTTGTTACCGTTCCAGTTTCATATTTCTATGTTATAAATATTATTTGAGCAAAATACTAATTTTCCTTTAATATACTTCACTGGCAGCAATTGTGTATAACAGGGCCGATGCAAGATCGCTTCGTTTGAGATTAATTTACTGGCGATGCGGTTAGAGACAATCTAATTTATAATTATTCAATTGAAGATCTGACTTTATATAGTTGTTGATATAAGTGCATATACTAAATTAATAGATATTCAAATTACATTTTAAAAAATTATATTGTCAAATATTCTAATTCGGCGTATTGTTTAATAAAACCGGCAGATAAGTCTTCAGGTAAACATATTAATGATTGCTTATATTTATTAGTACTGGAGTTACTATTTACTCATAATATCTTAAGACTGCTATTTCAGGATGAATTGTATCTCTAAAGAATAAAATTGCTATGGATTATGTATATTAAAAGTATCTCTATTATGTATATATAAAGTATTGTGAATAATTTCCTAAGATGCTTTGAAAAAAATCGCGTAAAAACACACATAAACTACCTTTTTTTCAAGTTGACTCCTTCATTGTCAATATCTGCAAAAAAGTTTATTTAATAATTTGTATCAACAATGCTGTTACGTACCCCTTGATGTTGTTTACCTCTTTTTGGAAAATTTTTATGTTTTATTAAGTATTGTCAGTAAATTATATTTGATATTGTATTTCAAACAGATATATATGTTTTTGTGAACATGTCTGTTCAAAACTTAAATCTATACTATTTTAATTGATTAATCAATAAAAATTGGTTATTTCTATACACTTTTATCAAGTTTGAGAAAAAATTAAAAATGTAAATCTAAGATTATTTCATAGGACCCGTTGGACGATACAGTGGATAGAGCAATTAACTGCAAACTCGGAAACCGATGTAAGATCGGTGATGGGTTGTGGTCTTTAATTAGATTTCGACACTGGATAGTGCATCAGACTTCGATAACTTTTGATATTTACGATTTAGTGATGTTATGTTCAGAATTTTACTTAATGTGTGTTTCATAGTCATAATAATAAAAGTCCACAGTAAGTTTGATAGAGTCTAAGGCGGTACTTCTGCTTGTTATTAATATTAGATGTTTAGATTTAAATGCACTGCAATATTTTTATATATAAAGAAGCTAATCGAATACACAGTGTTTGTTTTTACCATCAAGGCGTTTTATAAATATTCCACTATATTAAAGAGGAACAATCATTACTTATACTAACTACTGTGTAAATATATATACCTTCCTTTGTTTGTCCTTTCATTAAACATTTTGGTAGTATTTCGGAAGAATAAAACTATATAAAGAATAATAAAATAATTTTAACATAACACTCTAAAACTTCAAGTGCCAATAGTAAGCTGCACCACTTTACCTTTCAATATTATTAAGTTTCATTTAAATCAGCTGAAGAATGTTAATTTTATATTGTTTTTATATTAAATTTTTTTCCTCTATAGTCCCCACAAGGACAAGGACGGGCCAGGATAAGCTGTTTGAAATGAAGTCACTCTTATTACGTATTACTTAGTGTTACATTATCTTAGATGACTTCGTAAATGTGTTATTTTACAAAAAAAAAAGTTTTATTTTAGGAAAATCAAATAAATAATGGTTATTAAATATTTATTGGCATCTTACAATGGCTTTCATTTTAATATTACAATTAGGGTTACTGATATTGACAATTAAAACGTTGCAGTCCGATTGAAAAGTTGTGCTTTTTAATCGGACTGCAACGATATATATTCGTAAAATAGAGATGACATCATACAACGTTACGTCATAAGTCGTAATTGTGGGTGCACAAGCGCTTACTCTTTGAAGTGTAGAGGTAAGAATACGTTTGAAGAAATACAGTAATTTTATTTTTTTGTTGCAACCCACGACAATTAGAGAATAATTCCTGTGTCACGAGGGATAGGGAAAGGGCCACAAGAATATAAAGTATGGACATAAAGGATATCAAAACCCCAAACAACAATCTGTAGATCACATCACATGTGTTCCGTGTGAGAATGGACTCCACGGATTTTAGTCAATACACCGACCTACTAAAATGAAACATTTAATTTAATTTTTTAGATTTTGCTTTTAAGTAACATTTATTTCCAAGAGATAAACAAATAATAAATATTACAAAAAAAAACTTTTATATACAGAACAACCTTAGTAAACAAAAATAAAGGTGTTATGAAAAGGATTTTTGTGAAATGATCCGTAAAGGAAACGTTAGGAAACGTAAGGAAAGGTTAGGAATAAATATCTAGTGGTTATAGATGAGTCATCGTTATAATAATAGGCCTTTACTATAATGACTTGAAACGAGCAAAATTTGAGTTGTGTTCTTTGCGATACAATCATTTGTGATGGTTTAATATTGTTTCAATTTACTTATTATGTACCTTGAGCCTTGATAATAGAAAAATATTGTCTTGTGTTGACTATTTATTTATTTACTATTTATAGTTTATACTCCTTATAAACGTCGATATTTAATATGTTATTTTATTTTTTAAGAATGTTTTTAAAAAAAAATATCTAATAAAGCATTGTACTTACTCCACACTGAAGGTTTTCTGTTAATAGTTCCTAAAGATATTGAAAAGTACAATTGGAAGTTACTCTTTGTCATAGGAAAGACATGTTTTTTTATATTAGAAACTATAACACACATAATTTTAAAGAGTTTTTATCAAATGATTTTTGTCCCACGAGCTTTTTTCATAATTATTATAATATGGGTAAAGCAAATTAAGATAAAGAAGTAAAAATATAAAAGAAAACTAATAAACAGAAGAAGATGTAAAACCTTCGACAGCGCAAGTCTCGAATCTATTAGTTATTCATTCATGATTGATTTGTGATTTTCAATCACTTTATAAGTAAGTGGAAAGGTTTGCTTTCAACATCTATTATGATATATTTTCAATATTGACTTTAATAAACAAAAAATGACAAAAAAATGCTATCGTCATAGAAAGTATGTTGTTTTGTTGAAAACGTATTTTCTTTGATTATAAAGCTCGTTGATACAATACGTTTTGCATATTAAAAATGCTTTCTCGTGGAGTCATTACTTTTTTTATGTGTTTTAATTCATATTTACATATTCTTGCAATAAATTTAATTACAATGATTATTTTCCTACTATCGAATATTATTAAGTAAATCTTGTGATAAATAACTTACGCGTAAAATATATTTAGTATTAATTAAATTGTGCTCAATACAAAATTATTGCATCATCATGACCGAGCGAGTGAGGAGTATATGCAGAAATTTAATGTTTAAATTCCTATCATAAACTATTTAACCACTAGTGCTTCCATAGTTACAAACAGTGGTAAAACTATATCCGATTTAATGTTATTTTTATCTTTAGCAATCATGCTTGTCTATAAATTCATGGCAATAAAATGTATTGGATGTTATTTAGGAACAAACGTTCAAACGAATGTTTTTGGTTAGCTGTTGCGTTCTATGTTGTCTCACTACACGCAATATTACTTTATTTTTAGATAAACAAAGGATTGCAAAATTGAAATTTGAATGTAATGTGAGAATGTGTAAACAGGACGAAAATTATAATTGAAGATATCTTCACATTTACAAATTGTAGTTTAATAAGTATAACCCCATTTCATTCCGAACGTTTATACTAATAAAAGTAATATTACAATGTAATATAACCTGTATAGTATAATCTATATAAGTGACAAGACAATAGAATAACACGATGTTGAAGATCTTACTGTTTCTGTCAGTCGCACGCTTTAGACGCCAAGGAAGTGCTAATCGAAGACACAACTTACTATCAATTGCTATGAATTAAGATTTGAAAGATATTAAAATTATGATCATAGTGCCATGACAAGTAATATGTAATAGTTAAATACCTTGTCATAATACTAAATGAGAACAAAATAATTAAAACCTTAAATTATTATCCAAGGCTTAAATAAATGAAGGACTGAGTTTACTTAATATTACTTGTAATAATTTTAAATAAGGAATAAGACATGAATGTGGTTTAGTAAATAAATTGCATTCTGTAAATAAACATTAACTTATATTATAAAATTGGTAATGACTAGTTTTTTCCATTATTCGTACCTCTATATTTCTATATTTAATTTAGTTAAACGAAACAAAATCCTAAACTCTCCCACTGCATTGTAGTATCAATAAATAAACAGAAAACAAAGACATTTTATAAACAGTAATTAGTTATCATATTACTATAACAGTATAATATATTAATTTAAATTCAGTAACTAACATAATTTTATAAAATATACTTTAAATAATAATTGCATGTATGTGTTTGAAAACAACACGTCCATTGTCATTGTTTCACTGAGTGTATTCTCGGTCAAGTTCAGTTCTGTATTATAAGACATTTAATTTAGATCGAAGTCTCATTCCGCAGCTGTTCTCGGTTTCATGAGATAAATGAATGTTTCAGTTCCATTTCCTTTGTTTCCACTTTTGTTAATGTTAATGTCTAAATGAAAATATAATCAACTTCTTAAACTTGAATCGATTAACTTTTATTTTGCTGTTGGTTTAAAGCTTAATCTGAATTGAGTATCGAAAATGATAAACATTATTTGTCTTACACAAAAATAATAATGGTATTGCATTATTGTATTGTCCTTCAATGTACTTATGTTTATTTTAAAAAATTAGGCAACATTTAACTAGTTTAAGATTTTCAATTTCCATATTTCAACTACTGTCTTATAGTTAAAAAACCGCACCCATGTATAATATATCAAACATTTACAATGCATTATACCTGCCTTAAATGTGTGTGCAATAAAGTTATATATATATTATAATTATATATGTGTGTGCAATAAAAATATGTGTGCAACAAAGTTATATAAATAAAAATAAAAACAAAAATATTTCATTTAAAGTTCTTTCATTACAGTCTTTTTTTTTTACTTTGTTTATTTTACATATTTTTTTATGTACTTACATTAATTATGTTGGATTTGTTCCGACTAGTTTCGAACCTATTCGGTGTCCTTACTCATTAATTCTGAGCATGATAGAACCGCGGTGTGACGTGAGTACAGCCGGTTAAATATATATAGTAGTAATTATTAATAACGAAAGCATAATTTCTTCAAGAAATATGCTTGTTTTCTATATTTTTTTACAAAGAAGTTTGATTGTTGCAGGAGTACCACACAGTTGGCAGTTTTGTTTATCTTGATTGAACTTCAATCTCTCCTCTGGTAACGAGTTTGTTGATAGCTTTCAATACTTCGTAAAGTTTTCTATAAATTTATACCAAAGATTTATAAAAATATATTTGGCGATTTTTTCAAGAGTCAATTATTATTTTTTTGGTATTTAATTTATTTATAATATTATTTTATAACTGCCTAAGAATAGGAACGTGAAACGGAGACATTATATTGTTATATAAAGTATTTTTTAATAATATTAATAGGTTTAAAATTAACAATTAATCGAAATAAGATGTTATTACATTAATAGTAATTAATTCCTAGTTTTATTTTAACTTTTAAGAATTATATTGCAAAGTTATTTAATACGTCATTCCGATTATTTATGGAAAACTTTAATGTTAGTAATAATTATCCACCTGAATTTATAATATATATTTTACACGCTTTCCTATCATAGATATATCAGTAGAGACTTTCTTTGACTCCATATAATTTTTCACGCAGTCCATCCATGTTCTCTTCCGTAGCCATTTTCTCCTATAACCAACTATATTCATAGTTAAGATTTTTCGTTACATGCTTTTTAATCTTCCAGACTATGTTATCAATATGTAACAAAAAGCAATTTGGTAGCAATTTAAATGGAAACGATTTTCTTTGATTCGGAATTGCCAATAAATTGTCCTTATTCTCCTACATTCTCTCATGTTGTAACAGCAACAAGGATCTCATTTCCATATATTTAATATACGCCGATAACATCTTCAAGGTTATCTTTTGCCTTCGGTATTTCTTTTAAACATAATGTAACTTGCTTATGTTTTATAGGTAGATAAATAAATATTATAATTACGTCTCATAGACCTTATCCTGAAATTTTATGCAATCAACTTCAAAGTAAATTTATAAGACATTTTGTTTGTTTGTTTACTTTTTATTGTAAACAAATAATAAAAAAGTAGATAGCTTAATGTATAACAACAGTAAAGTATGCACCAAAGCAGATTTATCCCATTAAGGGATCCTTCTAGTCAACTTCTAAATGAATGAAAAACAAAACATATCACGTAGTAAAAGTGAAAAAACACATTAAAAAAGCAATATTAAAAAAAATAAAATAAAGCAATAATAATAAATCTTATTTAAGTTAAACTGATACTTAGGACAATTTTATGTCGACCGCATGGGATGGTTTTGTCGAATACATAACCAATAATTATAAACAAATATATAAAAGTATAACTAATATACTACTATTTTAAAAATGCCACTTTGCTAATAGCAAAGAAGAGTCTTTTAATACAAACAATAGTGAGATTTAAAACATATATTTTGCAAAACTTCCTCACACCTGAAATAGCTTACCGACGACAGCGTATCGAATATGTTTTCGTTTTATAATATATCAGAATATCTTATATATATAAAGGTCTCGATCCGAGTATGATACGAACACTACATATGTACTGCATATTAATACCTGTAGAGTTGTATATTTTATAATATAGTTTTATATTTCGAAGAGAGTGTCAATCTCGCGATAATGGCTATTGTAGTTTTAGTAGACTACATTGTAACGTAATCCAAGTTGACATTAACCCTTAACGCATTTTGGAGAAGACAAACGCCCCGTAAAAATGTTTTACTCCGACTATCGATGAATATGTTATGTCGGTACAACAAAAGTAAATATAACAAATTTTCTTACCTTTTAAAGAAATAATACAAATTTAGATCAAAAGAAATATATTTTTAGTTTAGATTCAATTTTAATGACGGGGTAGAATTGAAAATAAATAATATTACCCTCCGAAAAATATGCTTTTAACTTCATAATGACTTCACCTTGCATTTTATAGGAATTATCAAATATAGCAGAGTCTTTAATATTGGTTCAAGAAATAAAAATGTCTGTCATGGTTCTCAAACTTTAGATTTTCAATCTGCAATCTTAAGTTTTATGTTTTATTTACATTAAATTCTGGTTTTCCTTTTATATTCTTCACCGCCGGCAATTGTTTATAAAGAGACCGATGCAAGACCGCTTCGTTTGAGATCAATTTTCTGCCAATGCTATTAGAGCAAATGTAATGTAATATTTGACCTTTATGTGATGTATTACGAAATATAACTTCACTATATCTAATCAATGGAAGATTTGACTTTATATAGTTCTTGACGTTGTGGATATCTTCCAGGAAAAATATAATATTCCAGGAAACGGGCAATTCAAGCAAAACTAACATTTTCAGATAATATGTAGTCAAGTATTATATAAAACTTAAACTAATTGTTAAAAAAAATCGGCTGAAAAACTTTAAGTTAATGTGTTTAATTAATATTTATTTAAGTTACCATTATAGCTATTTATAATCTTGTATATTAAAAATTTATAAAAATTAAATAAAAAAACACACATAAAACCATTTTAACTCCCCTGATGTCTTCAATGGTAATTTCTGCAAAATATTTACTTAGTTTTCATATTCTCTCTTACTCGATGTTTGGTTGGATTTGAACTTAACTCATAACATAAAATATTTGTTTTATGATTTCAATTTTATTTTATTCTATTCTATGATATATTTTCGTTCCAAGATACCATAAATCAAGCAATCATGTAATTTTATACTATGACCATGAATCATTGGAATAAGTATATTTGAAGCAAAAAACCTTACAATGACACTGGTTACTTGTACACTTCCGGTCCGCGTTGCTACCGTAACGGATACTATTAATAAAATTATAATTTATGAACTTTACTTTTCATCAAAGTGTGAATTAGTTTAAGTGTAAAAGAGCGTGGAGCTAAAATATTATAAAGAATCTGGTAGACGTTGCAGTGTGTAAAGCAATTAACAGCAAACTCTGAAACCTATGTAACATCGGTGATGGGGGACATTCTTTAATTAAAATTCCTCACTGATAAAACTTCTAGTAGTTTTATGTTCAGATACAGTCAATATACGTGTGAATGTTTGTGTAATAGTCATGGTACCGTCAAGGATCTGTTTGATAGTCTGACTCAAAATTTACTATAAAAAATGTTTGTCTGTTTGTCTTTTATTTTTTTTTTCTTTTTGTACATTTTAATATATGACTAGTAGTTACTCGGAATGCATTGCATTGCTACCTATTGGATAAAAGTATATATTATGAAGTGGCTCATACCATTTTAATACGTTACTTTTTAAATATAGTTAGTTTTCTTTGATTTTAACGAAGAATTAAAACTCTTCGAGTGCCTACTGTGGTTGATAGTAAACTGGTGCAGCTAGCACCAGTTTAACTATCAACTTTACTAATTTTCATTAGAATTAGATAAATGAAATAAATTTTATTTTATATTTTTATATAAACCTTTTTTCCTCTACAGCCCTCACGAGGAAAAGCTTTTTAAATTGAAGTCATTCTTATTACGTACTATACTCGTATTTTGTATTAGCGGAGCCAAGTTCATAAATATAATATTTTACAAAAATAAAAAAGTGTAATATTCGGATTTCATTGTTATTAAATGTTGATATTGATACTTGAAACAAACAACTTTTAAATCGGATTGCAATAATATAAACCACCAAAACAGAGATAACGTCACAACTAAACCAGTAAAATTTTTTTCGTTGATCATTCAGAATGTAGAATGTACTTTACACAATCTAACCTAAATTTACATAAGCGCTTTCTGTGTGACGTTCAGAGCTAGCAATACGTATAAAAATGCAGCAAGTTTCCTTTTTCTTACAACACCGCATTACTGAGTAACTTCTGTGTCACGAGGGATATTTCAAAAAAAACATATAACGGACGTAAAGTATAACCCGTCCCGAAATTACAAGCTGTCGATCATACTACGCGTGCTCTGTGTCAGAATCGAACCCATGGCCTTTCGTTCCATGGACTGCGGTACCAAAATAGTATAATTAATGTAGTTTTATAGATGGATCAACTTCCTAGGTTCACTTTTACCACTATGGTTAAAAAAAGGAAATAAGCACTTTCAACAAAATATTCTTACAAAGAATATTTCAGTACGCTAACGCTACACACCTAAGTGTTATTAAATAGATGTTTGTGAAATGACTCGTAAAAGAAACTAGTTGGGCATGACTATCTAAATGTTATAGATTAGTCATCGTTATAACAATAGGCCTCTACTATAAGGCCCAGAAACTAACAAAGCTTGGGTTGTTTTCTTGTCGTTTCTACCTTTTGTAAGGTTATAATATTGTTTTAATTTAATGATTCTTGAAAATTTTCATATTTGTTAGTGTTATTGTTAACTATTTAACATATCATTTATTGTACTTATTTTTGCTTATATTTTATTAAGCTTCGAGATTTAATGTTATTTCATTTTTGAAGATGGTATTTTTAAAAAATATCTTATTCACCATTCTACTCACATTGCACTGAAGGTCTATTATTAATAGTTCCTAAAGATATTGAAAAGTACTATGGGAAGTCACTATTTTTAGGCAATATATATTTTTTAATTTAATTTAGAAACTATAACACAATTTTTTTTTTAATCGGTTTACATCCAAAACCTGCAGTCATAAATATTGTACACAGAGTATGTACACAAATTGATAGAAAAAAAACTAAAAATATTAAAGAAACTTGTGAACAAACACACGAAGAAGTAAATCTTAGGATACCAGTCTCAAATATATTAGTTATTCAATATGGCTACAATACTTTATTAAATATCAGAGACTTGTGAACCTTTTTAGTCACACACTTTAGAAACAGAGAAAATATAAATCCAAAACAACTTGTTATCACTTACTACAAATGAAGATATAGAAAATCGTAATCGAATCTGGTTGTTTAGTAAATAAATTGCATTTTGCATATTAAAGTTACAGTCACATATCAAAGTTACATATTGATAATTAAAAAAGCAAGCGCAGTTCATAAATAAACAATAAATTTAGTAACAATTTTAATTTTATAAAAATACTATAAATATTAATAATATGAATATTTATTTATTTCATCATTATCATATCAACATGATTGTCATTGTTTTACTGAAATGTATGTTCTAGGTCAAGTTCTGTATTATAAGACATTTAAATGAAATCGAAGTCTCATTCCGCAGCTGTTTTTAGGTTTCATGAGATAAATGAATTTTTCAGTTCCACTTCTTTTGTTTCCAATTCTGTTAGTCGATAGTCTTAATAATAATTTAAACAATTTCATGTCGTTGAATCGATTGACTTTTGGATAATTTGCTTTTGTTTTTCTTTAATTTAAATCTTATTCTGATTTATATCTTATACGATATGTTAGGCTTTATTCTTTTTACACAAAAATAATAAGGGTGTATGGCAATAATGGTAATGGTTGCTTATTTAGATGTCTCTCAATCATGCATTTTATTTATGTTTACTTAATAAACATGCATAAGTTAACTATTTTAAGATTTTCTGCTTCTATAATTTTTTTAAAATTTCTACTACTATTATTTCCGAACCTTCTAATACTCACATTAAATATGAAATAATTTTTAAAGGTAAAAGTAAAAAGACAGCACCCATGTATATCAAACATCTAAAGTGCATAATACTTTTCTTCTGTATCTGTATCTATATGTGTCTGTCTATTTGTATATATTTGCCAAAAATCTTTAGCATAATTTCTACCTGTTAATAGAATATTTGCGACCGCTTTACTTATTTTTCATGTTATACCATGCTCAAAAAGCCATAAAATTTGCAACAAGAAATGAAATAAAATAAATTATAACTGCACTGGTGTACAGTGATATTTATTTTTTAAAAGACAACAGCATTCTACGAATCATTGTTGTTGAAAAGTAGTTGCATACCGATCATCTTTTTTACACCTCTTAGGGCAAATAAGCTTGAATGGTAACGATGACTTTATATGTATTACACCATTGCTTAGTAGTTTTCTAGCAATTCAGAAGCACATATATCTTGCACACGAAACAAAGTAGTGAAAACTCAAAGTGAATAAAGCTAAACTTTTCAGGAAGATCTCTTCAAAGAAGCTTATGTCAACATTGAATGCCCAAATGCCGAATACTTAGCATGGATGAATCGACTGATAAAAAGATCTATAACTCTGACCGGGGGTTGGTTGTGATAAAATTTAAATAGGACAACTTGGTTATGAGTCTATGGGTTGTTCAAAATTTGGATGCTTAACTTGTTCAGCGTTCAGGAGTTATGGAGGGCAAAAACAGACAGACAGACAGACAGACGGACGGACAGACATCGCTTACCATTCTATAAAGCAGCTTTCGCTATTTTATAAAATAAAATAATTTGTTATCGGAAATAAAAACCAATAACCTACCTCAGCTCAGTACCTACCGAGAACCTACCCCAGCGAGAAATAAGTTAATTTATACTGAAGCATAAATTAACTTATTTCTCGCTTAAGTATTAATTACAATATATAAATATTTTGACATTGTATAAGTCTTCTTTCTCATTATAAGAAAAGGTTATGGAAAAGAACATGATATTTATAAAAACATATTTTATAATTCATGGGTAACGATGAACCCACCCTTTTCCCAATTATTTGGGGTCGACGCAATATGTCAATTTCCTTCACGCTCTTGTAACATACGTCATCTCAGTGTAGACTTTGCCATATCAAGTTTCACGCACTTCATGTCTGTATTGGTCGCGTTATTTTATAATTATGAAGTATTTCATATTTACAATCATAATTTGAAATATGAATATGTGTTCACGTAATAATAAAAGATTGGAGAATCCATTAAAATTTCTATAATTACAAAAAAAATCTGTAACATTTATTCTATAGCAAAATTTCTTATCATATATTTTTACACACACACGCTTTAAGTGTATCAGCGTATACAATCGGTATATATTACAGTAATTATAAACAATATATTATAGTAATTGTACAATATTCCTGTTGTCTACATAATTTTATACTTACAAATTTAATTGTTTTAGGAATACCAGAGTCGGGAGTCTTCTTTATCTCGATTAAAATTGAATCTCTGGTCTAGTAACGAGTTTGCTGATAGCTTCCAAAACTTTATAAAGTTTTCTATAGAAATAAATTAAGAACTTTTAAAAAAATATTAATATATATATAATATTGAGGAATTTTCCATGTATGTGATTTTATTTTATGCTCTTTCATAATAATATTTATTTAATTTGATGTCGCCATATTTATTTAATTGAAAAGAATGCAATGAATGTGCACGTAAAAGAAACAAATTAAATACTATTTATATATATATTTAATAAATAGCCTTATAAATTAAATAGTTTTTTTTTTATAATATTAATATGAGCAAAAATAGTTTTGAATGTTAAAAAGTTTACTGTTTTTATGTTACTTACTTAAAGTGGCAGATGGTTTCGGGCTTGGACTAAAGGGACTCTTAAACGGGCTAGTTTTGAGGTAGATTGTGTTTACTTAATACTTTTAGTTCAAATATTATTAATTAAATATTTATTTACAAGACTCGTTATGGAAACTCATGTGACACGTGAAAAATACCAACTTATAGAAATATTAAAGAATTTACTAATACAACTCAAAAGTCCTTACAATGTAAAATGACAAGTAATAATACTTTAAAAGAGCATGCAGGGGGTGTTTTATCGGTTCATCTCCATGAATTTTCCATTTGAAACTGTGCAATAAGAGTTTGACTTTACATAATAATAAAGTCTTATTGAAATTAATGATTGTCAATGTCTTATAAATAAAAATATAAGTGCAAAAAGAAAAAAATTCTCAAGAATTAATTTCTACGGCTAGGTATAAGTGCATTATTATACATATGTTTCTCATATCTACTTTCGCATGGACTACACAAGGTCACCCTCACTTTCGAAAATACTAATTGCACCTCTACTGTAATGTTAAATAGCCTCTCTAAATAAGTGGGCTAACATAATCAAAATTAATTTATCAAAAGTTAGTTCCCGACTGCTATGGTAGTTCAAACCAACAAAAACAAAGACAAAACAATCCATTTAGCTTTATTAGTATGTACATGAAGCTTATTCCTATAACTTTTCGTCAAAATACAATTTAAATATTTACAATTGGTATTACCATCGGACTGTCATGATTAATTAAATTAAACAACAAATAGCAGTAAGATGTTAATTATCAAGATAATTTATCGGACTCAAAGGGGATGTTATATTTGTCCATAACAATAACCTAAAGTGAATTGAATTTGAATATGCATATTTCAAATACTAAGAAAATGCTAGCTATTACAGTCGACTTGATCTGCTCCCTCGAGTGTCTTGACTTAAAATCTATAATAACAATATTTGTTAGTCTTATTCTAAGTATTGTCCTAACAAAAAATATTTCTAGTGAAAATGAAAAAAAAAATAGAATGATTCACATTATAATGTCAACCTTCAGTAGAAAAACAAGAAGAATTTGACACACAACTAACAACAGGAGCATTTTATACAAATTTGAATCCAGAATTGATTTAAATATATAATTTGTTAATTAAACTACGTACCTACCTATTAAACCGGACCAGCGATTAGAATTTGATTTTAATTATTTACTCACCTGTAGATAGTCAAAGCTTCATAGAGCATCACATGGGTCTGATATTATTCGGTCCAAACCCTGAGGTGATATAATAGCAGAATATTTAAGACACTCATGTGTTCTTCCTGAATAATAAAAATAAATATAGAGGACAAATAAAATAAACAATTATATATATGTAAATATATACATATAAAATGATAAAACTGATTATATAAAATAAACACATAACAGTAAATACATAAATAAATAAATAAAGTAAAGTAAATAAATACAGGCTTGTAATCGTTTTGCATTTGAAAGTAAAATATAATAAGATTTTTTTAATTATATCTAATAAAGAAAAACAAATTACTTAAATATTTTATACCAAGCGTAGCAATTATAATATATTATACATGAAACTGTGTATCATAATTTATAATAAGGGTCTGTCGAAACTGTTTCAGTCCATATTACTGAAACCAAAGAAGTTTAAATAATGATAATTTAATTTAATAATCAGTGAAATTGAAAACATTTGAATATAATAACTTTAAGATCAGTTAATATAAAACTAAATAATTTGTAATTATTTTGTTAATATAAAACTAATTTTTTAATTTTGTATTTTATTTGTATTTAGAAGAGACAGTTTAGTTAAGCGATGCTAAGATTTATTTCAACTGTCAGACCTGAAGCATTTACACACAATGGAATGTCAAGTACGTTATATTATTTCTGATATGCTAAATAACGTTACAACTATAACACTATTCAATTTTTACTCACTAAGAACCAGCCCAGGTAAACATCACTATCAATATTATATGTATGGAATAAATATTTTAATAAAACGCAACTGCAGAGTCTCGTAATAAAATTAAACCATCATGGTAATTTGAGTAATAATAATTTTCAACAGTGACAATATATGTAAATGTATAAATATATAATATAAAACATTGATACTTTGCAGCGACTTCACTATTGGAAAGTAATTGCAATGTCGTTTGTATTGACTTTGAAAGATTATATTGAAACCTTATTTAAGTCGTGATAACGATTGTTTAATGGAAAATTTTAATATTACCAATCATTATACACCTGCTCTTATAACAAATATTTTCACGCTTTTCTATCACACATTGTGTCTGCAGAGACTTGCTTATCTGTTATATAATTTTTTTACACTCTCCATCCATGTTTTCTTCGGTTGCAGTCTTTCTTCTACCTATCCACATTCATACCTAATAATTCTATAACACGACTTACAATCTTCTAGACTACGTTACAAATATATAGCATAACAATTTGGTAACAGGAATCGAAATTTTCTGTAATCATTTAATTGCCAATAAAAACCCTTATCATTCGTCGTCATCTCACTTAGAACGTCTATCGTTTTAACAGCAACAAGGATCTGATTTCCATGTATTTAATATACGGCGATAACACTTCAAGGTTATCCTTTGCCTCCCGGTATCTATTTAAAACACAAAGTAACTTGCATATATCTTAGAAACGTAGGTTATATTATTATTTAAATTATAAACCTTATTATAAAATTTAATGGAATTAATGACTCCATAACCAAGTAACCAACTATAAGTTTCCACTATTTTAAAAGATGATTCCTTCAACTCTAATTTACTAATATCAAAGAAAAGACAGAAATCATACCATGTGATATAAAACACAATATAATGCGATTTAAAACATACATTTTACAAATCTCTTCACATCTAAAATACAATAGTTTACCGGCAGCACTGCCGGTGGATGGATAAAAGGAAAACATTATCCATCCACCGATTGTCGTATTAAAATATATTACCATATCTTATAAGGGAGTCAGCTCGATCCGGGTACAATACGAACACTACATACATACTATAATATATTGATACATAGAAACTTGAATAAATATATCCTTTTAAGGCCATGTTTCGAAGAGAGTGTCTAGTGATAATGGTTACGGTACGACTAGATTGTAATCTAAGTTAACATTAACCTTTAAGGCAATTTAGGGTTCAGGAGGCCAATGCCCTGTAGAAAAATTTATCGTCAATTGTGTTTCGACCACTGATGGACATTTCGGTATTAGAAGAAAATGTTTGTTATTTACCTTTAAAGTATTAGGGCAGATTTAAGCTAAAAGAAATATATCTTTAGATTAAATTAAAATATTTATCAATTTAATATTGAAGTAAAGTATCATATATAAGGTACCTCTGTATGACATATATTATAAAACAGGCCATTAAAAATTAATTCTTATTTCACAACTGTTGTGGCTTTATTTACTCTTAAGTGTATAACAAATATTGTTAATGATTATATCAGTCCATCTATTTATCAATATCTTATTTTGTAGATTGATTATAAAAATTGTACTGATTGGTTATAAAAAATTCAGCTATTGTCAAAATAAAAATATTTTGTATAAATCGATGCAAATAAATTTAATGAAAAGATCTAAATAACATAATAAAAAAATATGCTTTTGACGATAAAGTATAAACCTACCTAGAATATTATTGAAATTTTCCAATATTGTATAATCGTTAACGTTGTTTTAAGAAATTAATATGTTTGTTACCATTTTCAAGCTTCATATTTTCAACCTCTATGTTACTATTATTATTTGAGCGAAATACTAATTTTCTTTCAATATACTTCATTGACAGCAATTGTGTATTGTTTGGCGATGTAAAATAGCTTCGATTGGGATTAATTTACTGCTTATGCGGTTAGAGACAATCCAATCTATAACTATTCAATGGTCTGACTTTATATAGTTGTTGAAATAACATGACATAGGCCTAAAGTACCTACATAGTTGTTGATATAAGTGCCAAATTAATAGATATTCCAGTTACATTTTTAAAAGCTACATTATCAAGTATTATAAATAGGCGCATTGTCAGTGAAAACCGTCAAATTAGATAGCTAAGCCTACACTTTATTTATTATTTTCATTTGTTACTAGTTTCCAGTAATCTTTAGTTCTCTAGTAATTATTAAGAAGTATAATTATGATAATTTTGCATCTTTTATTAATATTATTGCTATAGTTGTCTCCATTATGTATATTCAAAGTGTCGTTTACGATTGTGAATAATTCCGTGAGGTGCTTTGAATTAATAAGCGCGTATACAAAACACATAAACCTACTTTCACTCACCTTGTTTCCTTCATTGTCCATTTTTGCAAAATATTTACTTGATTGTCTTAGTTCTCTTGATTTATTTGCAATTTAGTATAAGTAAATTAATTTTTGACGCATGATATCTAGAAGTTATGTAATTTTGATCTTTGACCATAAGACATTTAACTAGTGTATTGAAAATCTTCCAAATAGAGTGTTTTAAAATTATTTAAGGTCCAAAATGCTACCCTATTAGAAAAAAATATATTAAGTTCATATCGTCTTTCAGCCATTGTCTATAATTAGTGCAGAGTATTTTTTTCGTATACAAAAGTTTAACTTCTTTCTGAAACAACGCACTAACAGAACAACAAGAAATAAATATAACATTATATTTTATAACATTACACTTTATGTCGCTTTTTCGTCTTCCAACAGTTAGTAATAACAACGAGTAATAAAAATAAATATTCGTTTTTAAAATGTTTATCAAAAGCATAAAAACGAAATTATTTCAAGAAAAACAATAACTTTATGATATACACATAACGTTATATCCGTTTGTTAAATGTGTTTACTTAATATTTTGTACCAACAATGGTTTACCCCTTTTTGAGACTTTTGTAGCTTTATTAAGTGTTCTGAGTAATTTACATTTTACATTATATTTCAAATAGAAATATAAATTTTAGTCAGCATGTTTCTGTTCAAAACTGAAATCTATATCTTAAATGCTTTGCCAATTAAATTACGTTATTTTTTAAAGAAAATTTGATGTTAATTATATTTTTTGAACTTTAACTTTTATAAAGTTTGAATAAAATATAAAAAAGTGTGAGACTAAGACTATTACGTAAAATGTGGTGGGCGGTGCAGTGGGTAGAGCAATTAACAGCAAACTCAGAAACCTATGTAAGAAGGTGACGGGTCACGGTCTTTAATTAGAATTTAACATTGGACAGCAGAGACAGCAGAAATACCACACATTTTTGATATTTGTGATTTAGTGATTTTATATTCAGATTTTGATTTAAAGAATGTCTTATAGTCATTATACAATCAATTGTTAGTTTGAAGTAGTGGAATATTTTTTCTTTTTATTAAAATTAGGTGATGAGCATTCAAAAACTTCAAGTACCAACTATAGTAAGCTGCACCACTTTAACTTAACTTTCAATATTATTAAGTTTCATTAGAATCAGGTGTAGGATGTAAATTTTATATTATGTTTTTATATTAATATTTTTCCCCTACAATCCTTACAAAGACAAGGACAGGCAGGATAAGCCGTTTGAAATGAAGTCATTCTTATTACGTATTACTTAGTGTGTGTAGACGTCATAAATGTAGTATTTATTAAAACAAAAAAAATAAAAAAGTTCTATATTAGTAGAATCTAAGAAATAACTGTTATTAAATATGTTATTAAATGTAATCTAACAAAAGCTTTCATTTTTTTTTATTTCAAATAAGGTAACTGATTTTGATAGTATTTCCATAAAACTTTTCAATTAGACTGCAATAATATATACTCGTAAACCACCAACACAGACATGACGCAATTTTGTTTCGTTGATCTTTCAGAATGTAGAATGTACTTTGTAAAATCTAACCTAAAGTTACGTCATAAGTTATAATACCCGCAAGCGCTTCCCTTGTGTAGTTCAGCTACGAATAAAGTAATGCAGTAATTTTATTTTTTGTTATAACTCCCGCATTAGAGAGTAATCCTTGTTTCACGAGGAATTTCACAAAAATACAAACAAAGGACATAAAGTATTCCAAGATCAGAAAGAACAATCTGTACAAATTAGCACGTTTGTTCCGTGTGAGAATCGATCCCACGACCTTTTGTTCAATAGACTGAGTCACTAAAATTACATATTTAAATTAGTTTTATAAATGGGTCAGTTTCTTAGTTTCTCTTTAACTATTATAGTTTTATAATGTAATAAATAAGAATATGGACTTTAAACATAATATAGTCTTAATTAAAATACCTTAGTAAGCTAAAATTCAGGTGTTATTAAAAAAATAGCTATCTAAATGTTACAGATGAGTCATCGTTACTAAAATAGGCCTTAACTATAATGACCACAAATGAACAAATTTTTGTTGTTCTTGTCGTTACTGTGTATGTAAGGTAAAACCGCACTATTATAATATATTGTTTTAATGTACGTAATGTGCACCTTGATTCTTGAAAAGCGGAAAAGATTATTAGTCTGAACTATTTTTCTTCACTATTTAGTATTCATTTTAAACGCGTGGCGATCCTCTACTTTGCGATTTTCAAGGACCTTTCTTCTACATACCGCTAAGATGTGGAGCGAACTTCCTTCGGCGGTATTTCCCACGTCCAACGTCGGCAATGCTATTACGATTCCCCGGATGTTGCAAAAGTTCGTGGACGGCCATGTCTTCGGTGATCCACACGCTCGTTTGCCAAACGTTTTACTCTAATGAAATAATAAAAAAAAAGACAATTAGTTTTGCTCATCTTTTTTTTGAACCTCGATAACTGGTATCGTAATTTTATATTTGAAAAATGTACTCGAAATAAATATTTTATCAAACATTAATCTTACATCGCCCTGAAGTTTGACTGTTAATAGATAGTTCCTACAAGATATTGAAAAGTATAGTGGAAGGTCTTACTAGTATTTGTTTTATATTATTTTAGAAAATATAAAAAAATAATATATAAACGGTGTACATATTTGCTTTTTTGTGCTAAAATGAAAATTATCTTCGCTAAGTTAATTTTGTAAACAATTTAGTAGAAAAAACTAATAATACAAAAAAAACTTACTAAAAATCTAAACACAATAAAAAGTAAAACCTAGGATCGCCGGTCTCGAATCTATGCATCTCTTAGTTATACATTCGTGATTGAATTGCGATTTCAATCATTTTGTAAGTTGAAAGATTTGCTGTGATAAACTTTTACAAATCTCTTTAATTTAAATAGTAAAATAATATTTACTTTCAATTGTATATTGTTATCGTTTGTATTCGTTGTTTAATTATCTTAAAAATGGCGTATCGCGACCTAAAAGCATAACAAATGCTATCGTCATAGAAAGTATGATGTTTTGTTGGAAATGTATTTTTCTTTGAATAAAAAGGTCTTTGATACAATAAATTTATCATTTTTTGTGTCGCGAAATATTTACTACTTTTCTGTGTATAGATTCATATTTACTTGTTGTTGCAATAAATTTAATTATTATTATTATAATATAACAGTAAATATACATTACATTTGAATAGAATGTTAAAATAAATTTTATTAGAGAATGTTGAGTATACTTGTGATAAATAAAGTTTAAAATATATTTAGCATTAATTAAAGTGCTCGGTGGTAGACTATTATGTTATCATGATTAAGCAAGTGAGCTTATGCTGCAATTTAATGTATTTTGATTTAAATTTCTATTATAAACTATTTAGCCAATAGTTTTCCAACAATTACACACAGATGTTCCCACATCAGGTAATAAATACTATGTGCGATATAGTTTTATATTTACTTTTAATAATTATGTTTGCAAATAAATCGTGGTAATTAAACTTAGATTGTTGAAGATATCTACAAGCTAGTCCATCTCTATCATACATGCTCAATAAGCGGAGGGCGCAAAATAAAATTAAAGGTGTCTTTACACCTGCAGATTTTAGTTTTTTGGTAGAGTATGTTTGAAGTACATAGTAAATTGAAATAGAGAATATTGTTATTCTACTATATTATATTTATGTTAATGTTTGTATATTTTTGAGGTGGATGCCGAATAAAACATAATAGTTAAATAATTTTCCATAATAAGTGAGAATTAAATAATTTGACTTCATGTTAATGGTAATAATTAATATTTAATGAGGATTAATATTGTAGCCTTTAATTAGTAAGTTGCATTTGGCTCGGCCGCTAAATTGTACATATTAAAGTTACATGTTTATCATTAAAACAAATAAACGCAGTTTATAAACAAACATTAAGTAATGTTATAAATATGGTGTTATATTGATATTCCTATTTTTAATGTATTTAAACTGAACAATATCCTAAACGTTCCAACGGCATTGTAATATCGATAAATAAACAGAAAATTAAAAAAAATGGAGGCAGTGATTAGTTATCACATTACTATTACACCAAAAAACATTAGTTTAAATTCAGTAACAAACATAATTTTATATAAAATACATTAAACAATAGATTTTACATTTATGTTTATTGTGATTGTTTCACTGAAGTGTATTTTATGTCACATTAGGTGTTATAAGACCTTTAATTTAAATCGAAGTCCTATTCTACTGCTGTTCTCGGTTTCACGAGATAAACGAATGTTGCACTTCCACTTACTTTGTTTCCACTTTTGTTAGAAATGAAATGAAAGAAAAATATATTATAACTAGACTAGCATGAAATCTGCCTCTTTAAGACAGGAGATCCTGCGCTTACACTCAGATCGGACAACGCCACTGCATTATCCTTCATTAAAATCATTGGTGATGAAAAGTAGTTGCGTACAGTGCAACGTTTCTTTACCTCTCAGGAAAATAAATTTGAAATAATAGTTAGCACTTTACAAGCAATTCAGAAGCACATAAATATGTCTTATACATGTATGTACTATATCCATAATATACGAATGCGGTACTATTTAGTGTTTCTGTTAAACATGAAGCGCTGTGCTTCAAGCAACCATATAATATCAATAACGCTAGAGCTTTATTTATTAATAAAATACATTTTTTTTTACATCGATAAGAAGGCAATCAGAGCTGAGTTTGGTAATTATTTTTATTTTAATTTGTATAAAAATTACAAAATAAAGAAGAATTAAATAAAATATAAGTTTATGGATATTAATGCGTTTCCATTGTATAAGATTTCTTTCTCTTTATTAGAAAGGATCATGGAAAAGAACATGATATTCATAAAAAAACATTTTAATCATGTTGGCAGCGATATTCTTAATATTTCATCGTAATTTACTAACATTAACGTAATGATAAAAGTTGGGAAACTTCATTAATATTTCTTTTATTACCGTTTTTTTATTTACTTCCTGTATTTCGCAACATTTCTAATAGGCTGTAATAATACCGAAAATTGTCGGACTAGTTTCAAATCCATTCGGGGCCGTCACCCATGGGCTCTGAGCATGGAACAACCGCAGCGTGACGTGAGTAAAATTTCTACGGATTTTGTTACTTAGAAATTTGTTTGTTTTAGACATACTACAGTTAGGCGTTTTGTTTATCTTGATTGAACTGCAACATTCAATCTGTCCTCTGGTAACAAGTTTTCTGATAGCTTCCAACACTTTATAAAGTTTTCTATAGAAATTTGTTAAACAATTATATAAAAATATAGAGTGGAATTCTTCGCGACTGTAATTGTTTTTATTTCTTGCTGTTTTATAATATTATTTTTTAATTTCCTGTCTCCGTATTAAATTAATTGAAAATGGCGCAGAATGTGAACGTGAAGCGTGAATGTGAAGTGAAAAAATAATATTCCATTTTTATGTTATTATTATTATTAATTAAGGTTAAAATAGTTTTCGATGTTGATAAACTAACCAAAATTAAGTTGTAATGTTTCTTATTGTCCAAACGATTTTATTTGTTTCTTAGTGAACTTTTTTTAAAAATATATTAGTAAAATATATCCTCTAGGAATGCCTCATAAGATATACCTAACTATTTTTCACGGTAATAATAATATTAAATCATTTGTAAAAATATTTTCTACTGCTGCACTGATATGAAATCATTCTTATACAGTTTTCAAACATTTACATGTATATTAATACCATCTTTACGTTTTATTGTATGTAGGAATGCTTCGATTTCTTTCTACTTTTCAGCCGTGTCACGTTGATCTCTGGCTTCTTAAGGAGCATGAAATCACGTTTAATGGAATATCAATCTGTATAAGCCAATAAATCAGTGATATTATTACGTTTATATATATTTTATTGGCTATTTAATACTAACCGTTTCCAGAGAATCTGTCCATGTGCACTACAGGCTGCGATTGAACTACTGTCGAAACGCAATTTAAATATTAGTTTCTGATCGAATCGGGAAAATAAAGAGCATTAACCACATATTTGCTGTATTGTTGTACGAGTGAGCGTACAGGCCATAATGCAATATTGTATAAGTGCTATAACAATATAGTCCTCCTTAGTTTTAAATCTAGAAAATATTTTTATTATATTGAAGGTAACGAAATTAACAGCTTTCTATACAGTGAATAGGATAAGTGAAAAGTCATAGATATGCATGCGTTACTTTCCGTAAAAGTTTATGTGAAGTGTGAGATGATCTTTGGAATACCATCATACTTGACTTCAGATAAATTCAGTTTATATTTCAGAGTCCCATCTTGGTCCCTAACATGAGTAGAGTTCCCGGCATTCAAACAGGAGTTACGACCAACTCTAGTCTACTTTGTGAGACTCGGCCGCGTGGTCGTCTCTTAGAGCGGAAGAGAAAGTAACCAGTTTTTAACGCTGTATTATAAACGATTCTATATTTAAATAAAAAGTTCGAGATATTCAAATTATTTTCTAATACTGAGAATGAAGTAAAAAGTATGGAACAAAAATACTTTGTGGAAAATTGTGTGTGTTTTTAGTAAATACGATCATTTAATATTGCTTTGAACGTATTTTGTGTTATTTCAGGCCACAGAGTGAAAGATAAAGTTCGGAAAGTTGACTGATTCATGATTCATGATGTTGGCCCGACGGTGTGGAAAATTTTAATTGCGTTTGTCTATCCGTGAGTGATTTTTTATTCAGTTTATGGTTAAACGGCTATTGTTAAGAAAACTGCTAAATATTTTCATTATGTTTTGCTTTAGATATTTTAATGTGATAAAAGGATATTTCCTTTTTTAGGAAGGGAGGCAGCATTTTATAGTTAAAAAAATGAAATCAGCAATTATAAATATATATATTTTTTAAATAGTATTAATTAATTACATGAAATAGATATCAAAATAAATATTTGCAAAACGTCAGTTTAAAATTTAGTTACCTTTTTACTTCAACGTAATATTTATTATATTAATAAAATAAATGTAATAAAATATATAAATACTGTTCCATAAAAGATTTAAATATAAACATGATGGTTGATATACTATATTTAATGAAGAAATAAAAATAACGTAAAGATTTTATACCAAGCATAGGAATTATAATATACTACATTACACATAAAAGTGCATTGTCACTGTAAGATTACTGTACAAAAGTATAGATTAATATTATTTTTATCAGTAACCTGTTGTAACCGTTTCAATTGTTATTACTAAACCGAAATAGATTTAAAATAATTAGAATTTAATTATACATTTAATAAAACTGAAAATTGTTGAATATAATAACTTCAAGTTTCGTTAAAGTAAAACTAATTGTTTAATCCTGTATTTAATTTGTATTTCGAAGAGATAGTTTAATTAAGCGATGCTAAGATTAATTTCAACTGTCAGATTTAAAGCATTTACACACAATGGAATGTCAAGTATTATAATATATAATATTATTATTTAATAAGCTATATTATAATATTATTAAAATATTACAATAATGAGTTTCGATCAAAGAAGAATAACAATATACATTAAACTGACTTTATACTATCATGGCAATTTATGAAAAAGTAATATGCAACAGAGCCGATATATTCATATAAATAAATATATTGTAAATAACTAATATGAAATATTAATTACTGTCATTTCACTGGACTGGTGGAGAGCCGAAAGTAATTACAGTGTCATCTCTATTGACTTTGAAAGGATTATTTTGAAACGTTATTTAAGTCGTGCTGTATTTCATTGTTATCTCACTAGAAACTTTCTTTTTTCATATCTTCTTCACGAACTCTATCCATGCCTCCTTTGGTAGGTTGCCCTTTTATCCTATAACATTTAACATCAGTTACATGGTTTCCAATCTTCAAGACTACGTTACCAATATATAACAATAAACAAATTGGTCGCAGTAATAAAAATTTTTCGTGACAATTTAAACAGATCTCTTTTTTCAATGGAATGGCCAAAAAAGTGTCCTTATTGTCCCATATTATTTAGAAAGTCTATCGTTTTAACTGCAACAAGGACCTGATATCCATATATTTGATATACGCTAATAACATCTTCAAGGTTATGCTTACCTTTTTGCTATTTGTTTTAAATATAAAGTAACTTGAATAAGACTAGCCAACATATATTAGATTAATGTTAGAATTTTAGAACTTATCATAAAATTTAATGCATTAGACTTCATAGCAAAGTAAAGAAATATTATAGGGAATAATTATTATAAAGATGACTCGTCCAGCTCAAATTTGTTAAAAGCAAAGAAAAGAGGGTAACCACACTATGTGATTTAAAACAAAAAATAATGTCTTTTAAAACATACATTTTACAAATCTCTTCACTCTTAAAATAGTTTACCGGCGGCAGCGTATCAAATATTTTATTTTAATATATTACCATATCTTATAAGAAATGTCCTACACATTCATAAATATACACGAGTATGTGAATACACTTTAATAACATGTTTCGAAGAGACCGCCTAGCGATAATAGTAGTCGTAGTTCTTATAACTGCACTGTAATCTAATCTAAGTTAACATTAAACCTTTACACATTTTAGAGGTCAGGAGGTAAATGCTCGGTTAAAACTTTTATCACCAACTTAGCTCCGATCCTTGATGGATATTCCGATTGTAAATAAAAAATATGTTACTTTAGCTTTTATTGTATTAGTACAGATTTGGATCAATGGAGATATATTCATAGTTTAAATTAAAATATTTCTCATAAATTTAATATTCAAATAAGTTAATTCACAGATGTGGTTATAACGAAGTTTTATTTCACGACTTTTGTGGCAAAGGCTAACAATTGTTAATGATTATATCAGTCCCGCTAAGTACTATTATCTTCTTTTGTTAATATTGTTTATTGGTGTTATTAAAATCAAATTATTTTCATTATTTATACATTTTTATACATCGATTTAATCAAGTTTATTGAAAAGGTATAATTAAAAAAATATGGTCTACAGCTATACATTAACCTTCCATAACATAAGTTTTTGACGTTATAACTGGGATTCAAAGATATTTTAAAAATTTTCAAAATCGCTAACATTAGTTCAAAAAATAAAAACAGTTCTTATCGTTTTCAAGCTTCAGAATATGTTTCGTTGTCTTTTTTTTTTAAAGCTTTATATGTTTAAAGTGAATGGATTGAATGAAGAAGATGAAAGAAAGTGTTTTGAATAATGCACTTTTGATATTACAATTCAAATATAAATTATTTAAGGTCTGTTCTAAACTTAAATCTAGGTTATGTTAATTGATTTGTCAAAAAAGTAATTTTTAAAGACAAAATTATGTTAATTATAAATTTTAAACTAAAAACTTTATCAAAGTTTTAATAAAGTATATAATATAGACTGTGAATCTGCGATAGTAAATACGATACAATTTGTTTTCCGACGCAGTGGGTAAAGCAATTAACTGAAAACTCGGAAACCTATGTAAGATCGGTGATGGGTCGCGGTCTTTAATTGAAATTCCACACTGGACAGAACTTCGAGGACTTCGATATAACTTTTGATATTTACGATTTATTGATTTTATGTTCAGATATTGTCAAGGGTCAGAATGACAGAGTCGAAACCGATTATAACTAAGAATTTAATTTTTATTTCTTATTATTATTAATATTAGGTGATTAAATTTTAATGTTCAGCAATATTTTTGTTTATAAAGAAACTTTAATAACCAGACACAGTGTTTGTTTTTACTATCAAAGCGTTTTCTTAATATACCACTATATTAAAGAGGAACAATCATTATGTATACTAACTACTATATAAATCTGTATACCTTCTTTTGTCGATATATATTTTCTTGTAAAATTTGCTAATATCACTGGCTCAAAACAGTTTGATTTTAAAATGATTGTCCGTCTGTATGTCCTTCAACTAAACACAATTTTTCTGCACATTTTAATAAATGACTAGCAGTTACTTGCAATAAATTGAATTGCTACTAAATGAATAAAAGTGTATGCTACAAATTGGCTCATACTATTTTGAAATTTTACCATTTAAATGTAGTTTTCTTTGATTTTAAGATAGGATTCAAAAGTGCCAACTGTAGTTAGCTGCACGACTTTAACTACCATCTTCATTAAGTGTGATTAAAATTCAGATGAAATATATAATTAATTATTTTACATTTTGTGTGTAACATTTTATCTCTGTAGTCTGCATGGAGAAATATTTTATTTCATGGGGAATTTTTAAATTGAAGTAATTATTCTTATTACGTATTATTATATTTTGCAATATAGTAGAAAATTTCATAATTGTAGTATTTTGCGAGAATACAAAAGTGTAATATTAGGAAAATGAACAAAATAAGTGTTAGTTATACTCGTATTTATTGGTATCTGCTAATGGTTTTCATTTTAATATTGCAATAAGAATAACTGATATTAATAAATAAAATATACAACTTAGGACTGCAATATTATACTGAAGTTTTGTCTAGAAAAAAAGAAAATATTTTCGTGTTTAAACTATTTATGAAGATGTTTTGTATATATATGCTTATATTTTTCTTGAACTTCGATATTTGAAATGTTTTCTTTACTTTCAAAGACCATATCTTTTTATTCAGCATTCTTCTCATGTATTCTTTAAGGTCTTCTATTAATTGTTTCTACAGATATTGAAAATTACAAAGGGAAGTCACAGTTTTTTCTTAGCAATTGTTGTATATCAGAAACTGTAACAAATAATTTAAAAAGTTTTTTAAAGTACTTATTTTAAATCATTTATTATCCTATTTTTGTCATAGTTATTTTACACTGAGTCATTTTGTAAAGAAATTGATATGAAGAAATGTGTAAAATAAACACAAAAAAAAAGTAAAACCTAAGACTACACCAGTCTTGAATTTATTATGAATTCATTAATGATTGAATTGCAATTTTCAATCACATCATAAGTAAGTGGAAAGATTTGCTTTGAAAATCTTTTATAAATATCTTCAATTTAGATAATAAAATAATATTTATTTTTAGTTTGTATATGTACGTTGTTTAATTAACTTAAAAATAATGTATAGCGACTTAATGGCAAGAATAAAAAACGATACGCTCATAGAAAATACGTTTTTGTGTAGATAATGTATTTTCTTTGTATATAAAACTTGTGGTCACGATACATTATCCATTTTATTAACATTTTCATATGGAGTCATTATTGCTTTTCTGTTTATAAATTTATGTCGTGTTTCGTCGTGTTAAATTTATTTATAATATATATATTTAGGGCTATTTAATAAAAGTTTACTTATTTTACTTTTACTTTATTAAATATAAGAGATAAACATGTCTATACTTTTTAAAGAACATTACATTGAAATACGCTAATGATTAAATTTGTTATTATTGGAAAACGGTAAGTAAATTTTGTGATTAATAAATTATATTTGGTATTAATTAAATTGTACTTGGTGCTAGATTATTCCATCATCATAAATAAGTGAGGGAGCTTATGCTGAAATTTAAGCTATTATGGTGTAAATTCTTATTATAAACTATTTAGCCACTACCGCTTCCATAATTAATCACGGATATTGGACATAACACTATTATTATTTTTAATAATTTTGTTTGCAGATAAGAAATAATGCAAATAAGCATGATTTCGTTACAAACATTATCAGTTTTATTGCATTCCAATAAATGGATACACACAGAAAATAATAGCTGATGAAGTATAATCACACCTTTACAAATCAATTTACCTTCGTGGATAGCAAGCAGGCGACGACAATTATAATTTAAGATACTTTTACAGTTACAAATTGTAATGTAATACAAATTATTTCAATTAATTAAGAACGTTTAAAATAGCTAAAGTTATTTTATAATACCATTATAAATATTCGCAATATACTCTATGTAAGTGACAGAACAATATAAATACAAGATGTTGAAGACTTAGCTGATTCTGTCAGTCACACACTTTTGAAAATCGAAATTCAAATTCAAAATATCTTTCAAGTAGGCATATACACGCACTTTTGAATTATTAATGAGAAGAGCCGGCCAGAAACGCAACAATTGTTCTTTTTAAAAGAAATATAACAATCTTAGATGATCTTAGATGATGTACATTATAATATCAACCGTGCAAATGAGTCCACAACTTAAGTTTCACATATTTCGATCCACTAAAAACTCTTGAACGTTATAATAAGATTTATTTAATAATACACTTTTGATTTTAGATTTAAAACTAAGAAGAGGAATGTCTAAGATATCTTGTGGAACTTTATTATATATGCGTACGCCCATGAAGGATTCATTACCTTTTTGAAGACGAAATTTTGGCGTTACGAGTTTATTTTTATTTTTTCTATTTATCGTGTGTCTGTCACTGTCGTTATACAACTATTTAAATTTTGGCGTATACATAATATGTATTGAGAAGCGACTATAAGAATACATATTTCTTTTAAAGCACCTCTCAGAGAATCTCTTCCTTTTAAGCTATAAACAGCCCATACAGCTCTTCTTAGAAAATTAAATATAGATATAATTTTGGTAGTACTGCCCCGTAACAAAATACCGTAAGATCAAATAGGAAATCAAGGAAGTGCAACTGTACTTATTAACGGTTTCTTGTTTTCAAGATTGGTTTCAAGTTACACATAATAGTTTAATATTTTCATAGTAATAATAAAAAAACCACTAGAATTAATGTATTTTGTTATAATAAATAAATAAATGATTGATTTCATTTCATTTAATTCTAACAATAATTGTAAATGAGGCTTAAGACATGTTTTCTTTAATTGCATTGGAATTCTACTTAAATTGTACATTTTAGAGAAATAAATTTGTAATTAAAACAAACGCGGGCATTAAATAAATAAATATCAACTGATAATATGGTAATCACTTTTTTTTATTTTTGATGAATTTATATTCCTGCAAGTTTAAGTGAACTAACATTTTAGAAAAATAAACAAAGAGAAAAAAGTGAGAAGTTATCATACTATCATAATATCACTCGCCTTTGAAAATTCTAGAACTTTAATCTGCGTTGTCTGAGTGGTATTATTATCATAGTAAAATGTATTGATTTAATCTATTTATAATAAATACAAAAAATTACAACATTATCATAATTATATTTATATGTTTTGAAATCAAGATTTATAATCAAATCAACAAAAACATATATAGTAATTGTTTCACAGAGTCTATTCTAGGTCAAGTTCTGTATTATAAGGCATTTAAATTAAATCGAAGTCTCATTCCGCAGCTGTTCTCGGTTTCATGAGATAAATGAATGTTTCAGTTCCACTTCCTTTGTTTCCACTTTTGTTAGTCGATAGTCTTAATGATAATTTAAACAGCTTCCGTTGCATCGATTAACTTTTGAATAATTTGCTTTTGTGTTTGATTGGTTTGAAGCTTATTCTTATTTGCATATCTGAAAGTTAAACTTTATTTGTTTTACATATAAATAAAAATGGTATTGTGATATTTCATGTCTATTCAGATGTCTGTATTTTATTAAATATTATTTGATGCACGGGCTTCAATTAACTATTTTAAAATCTTGCATTTCCACCAAAAAGTTTCTACTGTTATTTCCGAATCCGCTACTCTCCGCATTTCATTTCGAAATATGTTTTCAAGTTAAAATATATTTTGCTTATGTTTATTCTTAAAGATTTAAATTAACTAATTTGTACTAACATTAACCGCGATGATGAACTTTATATATGTTAGACAATTACGTAATACTTTTCAAAACATATTAATAGCATATTAATATATCTTAAACATACATACATTTAATAATATCGATAAGTTAGCAGTCAGAGCCAAGTTTGCTAATTGATTCGTAATACAAATTTTTTTGATATATTTTTAAAAATAATAAAATGAAAAAGATTGGCCTATTGGCCTATGTTATGGAATTAATGCAAGGAGTGTACCCTTGCGTTAATTCCACATCATGTATATAAAATTTTTGCTTAAATATTCATCAAAATAAATTAATGTATTTACTGTATATAAGGCTTCTTTCTTATTGTTCTAATGGATTAAGGAAAAGAATAAGATATTTATAAGGACATGTTCATCATGCTGGCAGCGATAAGCGATTTTATAATTCACCATAATCCACCTACGTTTTCACAGTTATTTGGGGTCGACGCAATATATCAATTCCTTTCACGCTCTTGTAGCATACTTCATCTCAGTGGAGCTCCGCTACTTTGTCATTTCATTGTTCACGCACTTCATGCATGTTGTCTTCAATCTTTGTATTTTCTAATTACTAAGTATTAAAATATTATTTTACGCTTACATTGTGAAATTATTACATTTAAAATTAAATTTATTCATGTATTATAATAATAAAAAATTGAGGACTCCATTAACATTAACGTTTAAGTTTATAGCATAATTTTCTTATGTACTTAAGTTAATTATATCAGAATTTTTCCGACTTGTTTCAAACCCATACGGAATCCTAAATCATGTGCTCGTGAGTATGGCGGGACGTGATTGCAGCCGGTTAAATATACAAATTAGCAATTATGGATCACGACAGTATAATTTCTTCATAAAATATGCTTATTTCTATATTTTATTGTTTAGGAATACCACAGTCAAGCGTTTTGTTTCTCTTGATCGAACTGCGGCATTCAAACTTACCTCTGGTAACCAGTTTTCTGATAGCTTTTAACATATTATAAAGTTTTCTAAAGATATGTATTAGAGATTTATATAAAATATAGTGCGGATTAATTCACGATCACAATTTTTGTTTTTTATGTTGTTTCACAATATTATTTTTTAATTTCGTTTTACCTTATTAATACAAACGAAAGTGACACAGGATGTGAACATGAAGCGAAGATACTATATTGTCGCATGAGCTGCGTTGTTTTTATAATATTAATATAAGCTAAAAGTTACAAAAGTTAAAAATGTTTTCAAAGTTAGCAATTATAAGAAATAAGATGTTTTTAATAATTATATAAACTTTGGTAACGAAAGTGATGTGCATTCTAAATTTCGCAAACTCATAGATAGTATTTACTAAGATTAATATCAAAAACGAAACAAAGAAACGAACGAAAATAAAGAAACAACATAAATAAATATTAAAGAATCAATAAATCTGTAGTATAAGATTTTTTTTCGACTATGATTGTGCGATCTGCTTTGCCTCTTGTATCTTTATTGAGAAAGCTGTCTCATGTTGACACGGGACTGTTAGTGATCCCAAATGTGTTGCCTTTTTAGCCTTCTGATGGTATTGCTAAAGTGTAAGCTCATGCTTATGCTACCAAGGCTTATGCATGTTCATGCTACCAAGGCTCATGCCTTTATACGTTCTTTGTGGGCTTTTGCTCTGCGTTCGGTTTCTTCCTTAACAGTTATTACAATTTTGTTCGTTTCTCGTGAAAATGAGAAAATTTACCGAAGTAAATTATATCCTCTAGCTTGAAAGCCGCATAAAATATTACCATAACAAGTGACATTAAAATCTACACATTAATTTTGCGTGATAGCTGCCAAAATAATTTTATTATTATCTATAGTATTTATTTTGTAGCTATAAAAGTAACACTTTAGTTAAGTATTTAATTTATATTTCGAAGTGATAGTTTAATTAAGCGATTTATTTCAACTGTCAGACCTGAAGCATTCACATACAATAGAATGTCAAGTATTATACAATAATATTACTTGATTTGCTAACTGATGTTACAATTATAACATTATTATTATTATTAATTTTATAAGCTTTCAGTACAAATAGACATGACATATCGGAATATATTGAACTGTGTTTTTTAAATATTATTAGTTATTTAATATTAACAAGTAGTTTATAACATAAATATTATTATTGTCCTATAAATACAACAATATACATAGTTATTCCAATTAATTATAGGATTTTAAACTATCATACTAATTTATGTTATAGCTACAAGCAACAGTGCCGATATATTTGCAAATAAAAATAAAATATTGTGAATATCTTATATAAGACATCTATTACTGTGTAATTCTACTTCCCTTTTGGAAACATGAAAGCAATTAAAGTTATTTGTATTGACTTTGAAAGGATTATATTGAAATGTTATTTAAATCGTCCCTTGATGGTTTTATGGAAATTATTTATGTTTCCAGTAACTTTGCACCGGCTTTTTTAATATAAATACTTTTACAGTTTCTTCTATCATAGTTATTTTATTAGAGACTTGCTTTGCTTCATGTAATTTTTACGCACCCAAAGACGGCAAACATGCCGTCTTTAGTCGCATTTTCCCTTTAATTGTCCACATTCATACCTAAAACTTTTCATTACTTGCCTTTCAATCTTTCTGACTACTTTAACAATTCGTGACAAAAAACTATTTGGTAACTGTAACCAACAACATTCCGTAGCGATTTAAATAAAAGATATCCTTTGATTTGGAATTTTCAATAAATTATCCCTATTCTCCAATATTTTCCCATGTTTTAACAGCAACAAGGATCTGATTTCCATATATTTAATATACGCTGATAACATCTTCAAGGTTATCCTTTGCCTCTCGGTATTTGTTTTAAACACAAAGTAACTTGCATATATTTTAGAAACGTAGATTGGATTAATATTAGAATTTTAGGACCATAAAATTTAATGCAATAGACGTCATAGCAATAATACCAAACATTATAGATTACTATTTTTTAAGATGACTCGTCCAGCTCTAATTTACTAAGAGCAAAAAAATAATGTTTATATCATATACAGTAATCAGTGATATAAACCCAAATATAATACGATTTAAAACATACTTTTTACAAATCTCTTCAAACCTGAAATAGTTTACGGCGGCAGCGTACCGAATGTGAATGTGAATGGTATAGTGATCGATCTGGATACAATACGAACAGTACACACGTAATACATACAATGTAAGTGTATATGTTATAATATATTCCCTTTTAAGCTCATGTTGCGAAGAAATCGTCAATGTAGCGATAATAGTTATCGTAGTTCTTCCGACTAGATTTTCATCTAATCTAAGTTAACATTATTCCTTAACGAATTTTAGAGGTCAGGAGGCAAATGCTCCATATTGTTCGTATGCTTTTTTGTTGTTGTTATTGTTGTTGTCAATATTTATGTCTATATCAAATAAAATGATATTCAAGTTCCACTTCTTATAAGCTACATTATCAAATATTTTATTAAAAGAAGAAGTAGAAGAGTCTTCAACTAATTAAGCTAATTATTATTTATATATGTTATCAAGAGAGACATACCTACTCATAATCTTTTAAGACTTCCAATAAGAGATAATTTGCATCTTTAATCAATATAATTACTATGGAAGTCTTCTTCTCCTCCTTGTTAGCCTATAGACATCTATTTTTATGGTATAGGTCTCCCACAAAGATTCATGAAGGGATATTACAGAATCGCCACGTTTGGCAGGAAGGTTGGTGATCACAGTGTGGTTTTAAGGAACTTAGAGGATGCTGCTGCCCATTCTCCGGAAAAACTATCCCTCTGTCGCCTCATACGACATGACGGGAGGAAATGGTGAGATTAAATATATAAAATTCATCTGCAAAGCACACAGCTCTTTTATTTCCTTTTCTTGAGCTCATTTTGATTGTACTTTCATCATGATTCTTTATATGTAGTGATAAATTTAAATAATAACAGAATTTATGATTATTAATAATTTAACACTTGACAATATTTCTCAATATACACAATGGAAGTCTTCATCATGTATATACATATATACCTACTTTGAATATTCAAAGTTTCGTTTTCGATTGTGAATAATTCCGTCAGATACTTTGCACTAATTAGCTCGTAAAAATACACATAAACTTACTTATACTTACCTTGATTTCTGCATTGTCCATTTCTGCAAAACATTTACTTGATTGTCTTAGTTCTCTTGATTTAGTTTTAATTGGACTTTACTTTAACCAAAAAAGATTGAATTTTTGTCGCATGATAGCTAGAAATCAGGTAATTTTGAGTCATGAGACATTGAACTATACGTATTAGAAGCAGGAAGTCTTATACAGAGGTTATTATAAATACTTATTCTTCTTGAGATCCAAACTGCGACCCTAATAATAGAGTAATATTGCGTTCATACAATCTTTCAATAATTTTCTATAATTAGTAAAGTGAATTATTTTTCTATGTTATACGTTTATCATCTTCCTTAACATTTTTTAAAAACCTTACTTCTTTTTATAATACATTTCTAGTTAGTTAAATGCCTTAGTGGATATACTTATTAATTTAATAAAAATACACGATTATTTTAATGACTTCATTGAATGAATTCATAAGTAATATGTATCAAATTTTTGTCTTTGACACTTTATAATAACAACGTGAAAAAAAGCCCATATTTATAAAAACATAATAATTCTAGATCATTTCAAGAAAAACAACGATTTTTTTGTGATAAACACACAATATTACCTAATAATTTGTACTAACAATGGCATTATGTACCTCTTGTTATCTTTAACATCTTTTTGGAAGCTTTTTATGTTTAATAAAGTGTTGTGAATAATATGATCTATATTGTATAAATTAATATGTTAATAAAAAAAATATATAAAAGATATAAAAGAGCGCAAGACTATAATATTATTTAAAATCTTGTAGACGTTGCAGAGGGCAGACCAATTAACCGTAAACTCAGAAACCTATGTAAGATCAGCGATGGGTTGCATTCTTTAATTAAAATTCCACACTCGACAACATATGACGAAACTTCTGACATTTACGATTTATTTATCTTTAGATATTGTCAATGCACTTATGAATATATGTTTTATAGCCATAGTGCTGTCAAGGGTCAGTTTAATAAGATTCGATGTATACTTACTCTTGTTATTAATATAAGTTGAATACATTTTAATGTACTGCATGTAATACTCTTATCTATTAAAATAGTTTTAATAACCAGAGACAGTATTTGTTTTTTACTTTCAAGGCCTTTTATTAATATAATTATTTATGAAAGAGGTACATTCATTATTTATCCTAATCTGTATAACTACTTTTGTTAGTATATATTTTTGAGTAGTATTTGCTATTAATGTCGTTTTAATATCACTGACTCAAAAACGTTTATTCGTCTGTATGTCCTTCCATTGCTAATTTTGTTTTCTGTACATATATTGCAGTGCTACTTAGTAAATAAAACTGTATATTACGAAATGAATTGAGTTGACGTGGTTTTTTTAATTGAATTTTGACTTCTATCAACCAGATAAGTTACATTTTAACTGTATTGTACTTTGATTTAGACATAGCATTCAAAATACTATAGTTAACTGCATCACTTTAATTTTCGATTTTATTTAGTTTGATTTGTCTAATTTCGATATAAAAAATGATATCAATTCTTTATTACATTTTTTGTATTAACCAATTTCCTCTATCGTCTTCACGGGGATAACATTGAAGTCATTCTTATTACATATTACATATTACTATGTTTTTTCATATTGTAGAAGACTTTATGAATGTTGTGTATTTTAAGAATAAAAAAGGATATTATAAAAGCAATCAAAAACGAGTGTTTTTAATTATTATCATTAAAATTAATATTACTGATAATGTAATGATTTATAACAAAAACAACCCTCTTTTCAATCGGACTGCAGTAGAGAGATTACGTCATACCGATAGTAGTGTAATTATTTTGTTTATCTCTCAGGATGGAGGATGTACCCTGCACAATACAAAGTATAGTTACGTCATAAGCCATAACACCCGCCAGCGCTTCCTGTGTGAAGTTCAGAGCTGCGTACAAAGAAATGCAGTAATCTTTCCTTATTTCGTTAAAACTCCACTTATTATATAAGTGATATTACGTATATATTTGGCAAATATTTGCATGCAATAAATGCATATATTTTCTAAGGATGGATAAGTTAGGTTTAATTTTAACAAAATATATATTTTTAAATATAATTAAATAAGCAAATGGACTTTAGAAATTTTATACATTTTTACAAAGGACAACCTTAACAAGCAAAAATTAAGGTGTTATGAAAAGGGTGTTTGTGAAATGACCCGTCGAAGAAAAAGGTTGGAAATAAGTATCTAAATGTTATAGATTCGTGACCCTTAAAACAATAGGCATGCTGCAATGACCTGAAACTTAATTTAATATTGTTTTGACAAATATATTTAGTACATATTTTTGCTCTTGAAAATAGGCAAAAAAATAATGTTAATATCTGTTATAAACTAATTAGTGCCACATTAACTATTACTTTAGCGATATTCTTCTTGAACTTCAATATTTCACATGTTTACTTTGTTTGAAGAATGTATTTTTATTAAATTATTAGACTATTCACGTCGCCTTGAAGGTTATCTATTAATAGTTTCTAAAGACATTGAAAAGTACAATGGGAAGTCACTCTTTGTCTTAGGAAATATATATTGTTTATATTATTTAAGAAACTATAACACCAATAATTTTGAACACTTTTAAGATTATAAACTATTTGTGAACTATTCTATTCTAAAACTATTTGTGATCATTATTTTACACTGAGCCATTTTATAAACAAATTGATAGAAAAAATCAAAATATAAAAGAAACTTATAAACTCAAAAAGAAGTCAAACCTAGGAGACCACACTAGAAGGGTTTGCTTTAAAAATCTTTTTAAAAATATCTACAATTTAAATCAAACCAATAATTATTTTTAATACGTTCACATAATTTAAAATTGATGAATAGCGACCTAAAAGCAAGAATAACAAATGCTACAGTCATAGAAAATAGATTTTTATATACAAAATGTATTTTTTTAATATAAAGCTCGTCGACACTGAACAAATTATATTTTAAAAATATTTTTGTAATGGATTAATCCTTAGACCAAATTAATACTAACATGTTGTTATAAATTTGCAATAAATTTAATTATAATTATATTATACTACATATTTTGAGCTATTCATTAACAGTTAACTTATTTTTCTATTACTTTATTAATTATCACAGATTCTGTTTCTGTACATTTTTTAAGGAATATTAAAATAAAATACGCTAATTACTAAAATGTATTTATTATTATTAAGGAATTCTGAGTAAAGCTTGAGATCATTAAAGTACAAAATGTATTAAGAATTAATTACATCGTACTTATTGCGTCATCATGAATGAGCGACTGTGAAAAATGTATTTTGGATTAAATACTTATTATCAATTATTTAGCCATAAGCGTTTCCATAATTACACACGGATGTGGTGAAACCATATACGAGATAACGTTATTTTTATCCCTAACCATTATGTTTTCCCAAAAATTCATCACATTGAAATATAATGGATTATTTTTAGGAAAAAACTTTGATACGAATAATTTATTATTTTAATTAATAAGTATTTATATTGTTATATTTTATTATATTGTCCCACTACACACATTATTACTTTATTTTTAATTCAAATTCAAATTACAATACAAAAAAAAGTCAGTGTAGTCAGTCCTTGAGTAAGCTACCACCGGCTCGGAATGCTGCTCTGTTGAGAAGATCCGGCCAGAAACTCAACAGTTGCTCTTTTCAAAAGAAATATAACAATTTTAGGTGATGTAAATTATAATATAAATCCTGCAAATGATTCAACAACTTAAGTTTCACATATTTCGATCCACTAAAAACTCTTGAACGTTATAATAAGATTTATTTAATAGTAAACTTTTGATTTTAGATTTAAAACCAAGAAGAGGAAGGTCTAAAATATCTTGTGGAACTTTATTATATATGCGTATACTCAAACCCATGAAGGATTTATTAACTTTTTGAAGACAATATTTTGGCTTTACGAGTTTGTTTTATTACGTATTTATCGCGTGTCTGTCACTGTTTTTTATATAACTATTTAAATTTTGGCGTATATATAATATGTTATTAAATACGTATTGCGAAGCGACTGTAAGAATACCTATTTCTTTAAAAACATCTCTCAGAGAATCTCTAACTTTTAAGTTATAAATAGACCGCATAGCTCTTTTTTGTAAAATAAATATAGAATTAATTTCGGCAGCACTGCCCCATAATAAAATAACGTTAGATAAAATACTCGTAAATGTGCTTAAGAAGCGCGGCACCTGCAACAGTCGTTGATTTTCCTTTGGTGAAACCATTTGATCACTGTGCTTGATCTCACTGCTAAACACAAATTCTGACATCTGATTTAAAATAATTTTCTCGAAGATCTTACTTAAAGTCGGTAAATCCGAGATAGGCCTATAACTTTCGGGATCCAATGTATCGCCACTTTTAAACAAAGGAATTATTTTACTGTTTTTCATCAAATTTGGAAATATCCGGTATATTTCGATACATTTGTTAAAAATAAGGGATAATTGAGGGGCAATATCATTTATAATAGTGCTTAGCAATTTAACTGACACCCCAGAGATCACCGGTTTGCTTCGAATTTAAGGTTCTAAATGTTTTAACTATTTCATCTGATGAAACAGGTTTAATAGCAAAACATTTATTATTGACTTTAACATTTTTGTTCAATTCGGCGATTGCATCAGATGATGAAGAATTTAAATTACGCGTGACTGTTATTGGGATTTCAGTAAAAAAGGTCTCAAAAACAGCCGCCACATTTGGTTCTTAATTTATTTCAATATTATAAATGTTTCATTTTATAGGTCCATTGGCAGCCCTAGATTTTCCAGTAAAACTAGATAAAACATCCAAAGTTGCCTTTATTTTATCTTCTGAATTTTTTATTTTTAATGTAAATGGATTTAGCTTGTACGCAAACGTTCTTAAATATTTTAGAAAAATTTCTAACTCTATTCAAGAACACCGGATCATGATTCCATTGCCTCTCACCATATAAATCATATAATTTTTCTCTACTTCTATATATATCTACGGTAGCCCAATTATTAAATTTAATTTTAAAGTATTTCGTTAATGTTTTTGGCTTAAAAATGTTATTAAATTCATTTAAGAATAAATCGAAAACTTTATTATATAAATTATTAGGATTATCATTTTCTTTAACCACTATTTTCGCAACATTTTTTTTTTAAGTGAGCATTCTATTTTTTTGTAATCGGTCTGCAAGTAAATTTTTGGGGTCTTCCAATTTCATGATTAATTAAGAGAGAGAATTGTTGACCACAGTGGTCTGAACTTAAATTCGATATTATCCTCTCTTCATATATGTTACAGTGACAGAACACATTATCAATACAAGTCGCGGAAACACTAGTTATTCGAATAGGTAGTAGGAAGTTACTTGTAATATATGTACATTGAAGTCGCCGCACACTATCACCGACTTGTTTTTATGACAAAGTGTTGTTAAAATACCCTCCATTTTATTTTCAAATTCATCAAAGTCACCGCCAAGGGGGTCAGTACACGCATAAGATAATATAATTATTGAGCTCAATACAGGATAGTTCAATAATTCGCTCGACCGAGAGCGCCACTATGTCTGATCGAGACTTTAAAACTACATAACTACGAGCTAAGATAAGAGCCACCGCGAATAGCTTTCTCTCTACAGAACGAACTTGACAATCTTTAATTTTCGATATTTATAATATTTTTGCTCTTTGACAACCAGTGCTCTGTAATGCACAATAAACTAATATTGAATTTTTTTACAAAAAGTTACACTTCCGATTGCTGGCCACCTAAGCCTTGTATATTTTGATGGATAATATTAAACAGCTTAGGCTTTGTCGTATTAAAGAGTATAGAAATTTCTGTTAAACCTAGTATCAGATAAAACGTTGAACACATCTACATTTCAAATTATTATCATTAGAACGAAGCTAACATACAGGTATATATATATAAGTTACAGGACAATAGAAATACACAATGTTGCAGATCTCATTGATTTTGTCAGTCACACGCTTTAGAAGCCCAGGAAATGTAAATCAAAAACACAACTTATTATCACTTACTGTAAATGAAGATATGGAAAATCTAATTAAATTTGGTATTCTGTAGTAAATAAATTGCTTTTTGCATATTAAAATTAAAGTTACATTTATTAAAATAAACAAGCACTATTTGTAAATAAACAATAAATCCAGTAACAATTTTAACTTTATAAAAATACAATAAATATTTATTAGGTATATGTATTTAAAATCAACATGTTTATTTGTCATTGTTTCACTGAGTGTATTCAAGGTCAAGTTCATTATTATAAGACATTTAATTTAAATCGAAGTCTCATTCCACAGCTGTTCTGGATTTATGAATGTTGCATTTCCATTTTGTTTGTTTCCACTTTTGTTAGTCAATAGTTTAAATAATAATTTAAACAACTTTTTGAAGTGATGCACTATTAATTTTTAATTTTTTTTTTTTGTATTTGAACGGTTTAAAGCTTAATATAATAGGTACAATGCATTATAAATGTTTGATAAACATGGGATAAGCTTTATTTGTTTTACACAGAAATAAAAATAGTATTGTAATATTTCATATCTATATATATCTATATTATACCATATATCTCTCAATCATGTATTTTACTTACGTTTATTTTAGAAATAGGCCTCAATTAAATGTTTAAGATTTTCTATTTCCATCAAAAATGTGCCCATTTCTACTACCGTTATCTTCGAACACTCTACTTCCCGAATTGCATTTGGAACCATTTTTTAAGGTAAAATAAAAAAAGCTGCACCCATGTATATTAAACATTATGCATTCAATGCATTGCACCTATCTTCTGTATCACAGCTAATCTGTACCTGTCTATTTGTTTACATTTGTTAGCAATCTTTAGCGTAGTTTTGTAACCTTATGTATGGTTAAAGAAATCAACATCTAACGCCTAATGAATTATTTTTGACTGCTGCCTTTTTTACTTTAATTCCATTCTTATGTTATACCATGCGTATATTCTGTTTTTAAGTTTACGCAATTACTTACATCAAAATCCATAGAATTTGGTACAAAAAAGAAAATAAAATAAATTATAACTACATGGGCGTAGAGATGTAATTTGCCTATTATGGAAGATTTTGTGCTTAAACTCAGATCGGACAACGTCACAGCGTTTTTCTACAAAGCAGTTGCAAACAATGCATCTCTCTTATATCTCTTGGAAGAATAAAGTCTGAAAGGTGATGATGATCTTTATATTATATACTACACCACCTAGTACTTTACAAGCAATTCAGAAGCACATAAATATATCTTATGCATGTGTACTATATCCATAAAATATGAATGCGGTACTATTTAGTCTTTTTTTTGTTAAACATTAAACGCTGCGCTTTGGCAACCATCTAAAATCAATAACGTTAGAACTTTAAAAACTACTTACTAAAACTATAAAATAAAATTATTTATTATCGATAAGTTGGCGGAGAGAGCTGAGGTTGGTAATTGAATTTTATTTCGGTTTATTTTTTTCCAATATTTGTAATATTAATAAAATAACGAAAATTAAATAAAATTTTAATATATTTACTTTATTTTACTATTATACATCTCGCATTCATTCCACATAAATTATCTTTTTTGTCGCTTAAATTTTCATTAAAATATATGTTTTAAATTATATAAGTCTTCTTTCTCATTATTGGAAAGGGTCGTGGAAAAGAACATGATATTTATAAAAACATGTTCATCATGCTGGCAGCGATATATTTTATAATTCATCGTTATCCACCCACCTTTTCCCAATTATTTGGGGTCGTCGCAATATGTCAATTTCCGTCACGCTCTTGTAATATACGTCATCTCAGAGTAGACTTTGCCATATCATGTTTCACGCACTTCGTCTATGCCTTTTTTGGTCACAATATTTTATAATTACGAATTGTTTCAGATTTACATTTATTATATATCACATATATTAAAATAATATTTATTCATCTAATGATAAAAAAATGTATACTCCATTAACAACAGAAAATTTTCTATAACATTTTGTTTTTTTTTATAGCATAATTTCTCATAAAATATGCTTAATACCAGAGTTCGAAGTTTTGTTTATCTTGTTTGAACTGCAACATTCAATCTGTCCTCTAGTAACAAGTTTTCTGATAGCTTCCAACATTTTATAAAGTTTTGTATTTAAATGTGTTATAGATTTATAAAAGTATACAGCGGAATTCTTCACGAGTATAATTGATTTTTTACTGCAATGACATAATAGTTTTTGTTTACATAATACTTTTCTTTCAATATCTAATGTTACTCAAGTGAAACGAAACCAACTTCAACAAATATTGAAACACCTCAAACATCCTTACAATGTAAAATGACAATTGGAAATAAGTTTAAAGACCATACGGGGGTTACATCGATTTATCTCCATGGACCTATTCTTCGAATTTTGGTCATTAAATTTAGACGTTACATAAGAGCAATACTTAATTGAAATAAATAATTGTCTGTGACTTACAAATAAATATATAAATTCAAAAATAAAAAGTTTTAAATGAAATCTATTCTGTGATTAGGTATAAGTGCATTATCTGTTACTATACCTTCGCATGGACCATATAATTGTACGCCCACATACGAAACTGCTGATCAAAACCAGGCAACAAAATACTTATATATGCAAATTATTTTTAAATAGGACAGTCAGTAATAAGAAGGATAGTTAAGAAGAAATTAGAATAATTATTAACATAGTTCCCGAGTTCTACGGTAGTTCGAATCAAATCAAAGACAAAACAAACCATTCAGCTTTATTAGTATATTAACAACACATATACTTATTAGTTATTGTCAAAATATAATTTAAATAATTACAATTAGTATTTTCATTGGAAAGTCATGTTTAAATTTAAATTTAACAATTTATTTGTTGTTAAATTTAAATGTAGTAAGATGTAAATTATCAAGACTAATTTATCAGACTCAAAAGTATCATCTATATTTGGTCGTAACCATAAACTGAAGTGGTTTGAACATACATATTTCATATATTAATAATAAAATATTAGCGCTAGATGCTTTCATAAATCTTTAGACTTAAAATCTATAAAAAGAATACTTTTATTCTTATTCTAAGTATTGTCCAGACGATTTTGTGTTTCCTAGTGAAAAAGAGAGAATTTAATTTAGAGTAAATTATATCCTCTAGTTAAATGCCGAATAATGTATAACCATAACAGACGACATTAAAATCTATTTATTATTTTTGCGAACAAAGAGATATATTAATAAAATGAAATCATATCCCTGTTATATATTTTAAAAATATTAACAGCTATTGTATTTATAAAATGATTCGATTTCTTTCAACTTTTCAACCGTGTCACATTGATCTCTGACATCTAAAGGAGCAATAAGAGACGTTTTATGGAATGGCAATCTGTATAATAAATCAGTGATATTATTACGTTTATATGTATTTCACTGGATATTTAATACTAGCAGTTTCCAGAGAAACCCTCCATGTGCACTACAGGCTATGTACGAACTACTTTCGAAGTGCAATCCAAATATTAGTTTATAGTTTCTGATCGAATCGGGAAAATAAAGAGTATTAACCACTTATTTGCTATATTGTTTTAATAGATACTGCTGTATGTTATAAAATTAATGCAATTATTTAATTCATGAAAATATTATTATATTGTTAAGGGTAAAGAAATCAATAGCTTCTTGTCCGATGAATAGGATGAGTGTAATGCTTTTTCTTAGATATTAACGATTATTTTTTCATAATTGCTTATGGGAAGTGCAAGATAATCTTTTGAATAGCATCATACAATAGGAATGGATTAAGATATATTTAGTTTAGATTTCAGAGTCCCATCTTGATCCTTAACATGCGCAGAGTTCCCGGCATTCAAACAGGAGTTACGACCAACTCTAGTCTATTTTGTGAGACTCAGCGGCGTGGTCGCCTCTGACAACGGACGGGAAAGCAGCCAACTTTGGACGCTGTATTAAAAACTGATTATTATTATTATTATCTGAAAAAAGTCTCGAGTCATAAATTATTTTATAAAAGTATAATCAATTGAAAAAAGCAAAAAAAAATACTTTGTGAAAAATTGTGTCTGTGTTTAAAATAACTATGATAATTGAATATTACTTTGATCGTATTTCGTGTGCAGCTTTATATCCCGCCACAGAGTGAAAGATAAAGTTGGTAAAGTTGAATGATTTACGATGTCGGCGCGGTGGTGTGGAAAATTTTAATTCCATCTGATTGCCGTCTATCGGTGAGTGAATTTTTACTTTGTTTATGTTTTAAATGCCTACGGTTGAAAAAAAAAGCTTTAAAAGTTGTAGACACTATTACTCGTAATAAAAAAATATATATAATATTTTATATATGATACAAAGGAATAGAGATATAATTATTTTTATAATTATTTTTCACATGTGATATTAATCACATGAGAAAAAATATTTTTAAAATATAGAGACCAAATTAAATCAGCAATTTAAAAGTATAATAGAAGAATATTAATTAATTATATAAAATAGATATATCATGTTATATATATATATATATATATATATATATATATATGTGTTTGTTATAAGTCTTAACTATAAAGTATCAAGACATAAATATATAAAAAATACATGAATACTGATCAGTCAACGGTCTACATTTGTCTACATAATGAATATTATAGAAATATAATTATTTTAAATTATATTTAACAAAGAAATACAAATTACTTAAAAATTGTATACCAAGCATAGGAATTATAATATAATTACATTTTATTGCACATAAATGTGCACTGTCACTGTAAAAATATAAAATGAAAAACTATAAAAACTATAAAGGATTTACAATCTGCAAAAAAAAAACTTTAATATTAGTTACACAAAGTCTGTCGAAACTGTTTCAGTTGATATTAGTGAAACCAAAGAAATTAAAATAATTACAATTTAATTTAATTTAATTTAATGATCAATAAAACTGAAAATATTTGAATTTAAATTTAATAAGTTCTAGTTTTATTAATATAATACTAATTGGTTAATTATGAGATAGTTTAATTAAGCGATGCTAAGATTTATTTCAACTGTCAGACCTAAAGCATTTACACACAATGGAATGTCAAGCGCTATATAATATTATTACTTGATATACTCAATGAGGTTAGCATTATGACATTATTATTTTAAAGTTTATTGGTTTCGAGTTCAAATACATTAAATTGATTTTTTAATAATTTTATTAAATATTTATCCTCAATAAGAACCGGTCTTATGTAATCTTAACTATGAATGTTTATATGTGGATAACAAAACAAAATAATAATATAATTAAACTATTATAGTAATTTATGTAACAGTAACTTGCAGCATTGCCGGTATATGAAAAGATATAAATATATTCTAAATATCTATTATAAAATAATTACTGTAATTCCATTTCGCTATCCGAGAGCCGAATATAATTACAATTATATTTCTATTAAATGTGAAAGGATTATATTGAAACGTTATTTAGGTCGTACTGCTGGATGATTTAAGGAAATATTTAAATTTACCGATCATTACATACCTGCCTTTATAAGAAATATTTTTCACGCTCTTTTACCATACGTTATTTCAGTAGAGAGTTGGTTTTTATCCTATAACCATCGAAATTCATACCCAAGACTTCTTGTTACATGCTTTTCAATCTTTCAGACTACGTTATTAATACGTTATAAAAAGCAATTTGGTCGCAGTAATAATATTTTCCCGTGACAATTTAAACAGAAAAGGATTTCCTTTAATTGAGAAATGCCAATATTATGTCCTCATTCTTCACATTATTTAAAAAGTCTATCATTTTAACAGCCACAAGAATCTGATCTCCATATATTTGATATTTTATATACGCTGATAACATCTACGAGGTTATCCTCTGCCTCTCGGTATTTGTTTTAAACACAAAGTAACTTGGATAAACTAGATTAATATTGTAATTTTAATCATCACTATAATATTTAATGCAATAGACTTCCTAGCAAAATAACCAAACATTATAAGTTATCACAATGGTTACTGACTCATCTATCTCTGCTTTGGTGATTACAAATAAAAATACTAACTAGTAACCACACTATCTGATATAAAAGAATAAATAATGTGATTCAAAACAAATATTTCATAGATCTCTTCACACCTAAAATAGTTCACCGGCAGCGTATCGAATATGTTTTTTTTGTATTATATTATAATATCTTATAAAGAAAAGCATTTGATCCAAATACATTACGAACATTACATATATATTCAAATTCAAATTCAAAAATATATTTATTGAAGTAAGCATTTACTCGCATTTTTTTAAATAATTAATTTTTAATTTTAGATTTAAATCTAAGAAAAGGAACGTCTTAGATATCTTATGCAACTTTATTATAATGCCTAAAGCCCATGAAGGATTTGTTAACTTTTTGAATACGAAATTTAGGTATTACGAGTCTATTTTATTTCTTGTTTTTATCGTGTGTATAATAAATAAAGAAAAAAATAATTTTATCGTATAAATAATATGTTATTAAATATACATATATTGAGGAGCGACCGTAAGAAAACCGTGGAAGACAAATTTCTTTAAAAACATCTCTCAGAGAATCTTTAGTTTTTAAGTTATAAATAGCCCGCTCACCCGTTTTTTGTAAAATAATTATAGAATTAATTTTGACAGCTCTGTCTTATAATAAAATACCGTAAGAAAAAATAGTATGAAAATAACTAAAATGAACGAGTCGAGCCGTATTATCGTCCGTTAATTGTCTTACTTTTTCATTGTAAAGACGGCTGAGTTTGCCTGCAAGAGATGAAAAACAGTGATTTCATTGGAGCTTTTTATCTAAAATGATAAATAAGAAACTTGTTGAGTCAGTCAGTCTAACACTTCATTGTTAAGGAGCATGCTACAATTTAGATTTTTTTACATTACTAAGTGTGGACTCCGTGCATTAAGTTTTCTTAACGCTTGACAGGTGACAATGTACTATTTATTAGATCATAATTGATCCAAATTATTAATTTTATATATTAATACATACAATCTTGTATATGTTATAATGTATCTCCATATAGAGAGCGTCAATTTATCTTCAATAGTTATGGTACAACTAGACTATAATCTAATCTAAATTAATATTAACCCTTAACGTAATTTGGAGGTCAGAAGGCAAAACTGCTCAGTTTTTTACAGAGCATTTTTGCCATTGACAGATATTTTAGTATTAGAAGATAAAGTATGTTACTTACCTTTTTAAATAATAATATAGATTTAGGTCAACGTAAATATATTTTTAGTTAAAATTTGAAACACTTATCATCATCTTAATATTCATGTAACGTACCTTATAGATACAGTTCTATATTTTTGTATAACTTATAATATATATAAGACAGTTATTTTAAAGCAAAGTCTTACTTCACAACTCTTGCGGCTTTATAAGAGTTACAATCGTTAATGATCATATCAGTCCCGCTAAGTACCATTATCGTCTTTTGTTGATACTGTTGACTGATGTTCTTAAAATCCAATTAATGTAATTATTTATATTTCTTTAAATCGAAGCAATCAAGTTTAATTAAAAGAATTTAAAAAAATAAGATAACAGTACGAAAATTATGCTTTTGAAGTAATAACTATCTCGGATAGTATCGGAATTGTTCAATATCGCAGAATATATTATTATAATATTAGTTTAAGCCAAAAAAATGTTTTTAAGGGTTTTCAAACTCTAAATTCTCAATTTCTGTTATCTAAAGTTATTTATATTATTTGAATTAAATACAAATTTTCCTTTAACATCCTTCACTGCTAGTAATTGTGTATAACGGGGTCGATGCAAGTTTGCTTCGTTTGAGATTAATTTGCTGCCGATGCGGTCACAGACAATCCAATCTAATGTTTGACCTTCACGTACATCACATACAAAACATAACCATTTAATGTAATATTTGCCTTTATACGTTGTTGGTGAGTGCTTGGATCACAGAATAATATAATACAAACATTTTTTATTATTATAACAACGAACGTTACGTTTTGAGAGTAATCTACATTTCAGATTATAATTTAAAGTAGCAACAATTAATTAAATATTACAGAATATGTATTATACATATTCTGTAATATTTAATCAGCTTTTGAAAACATGAGGACAAAATCTGTAATTTATTAATTGATATGTTAATAAATAAAATATTGTAATTTCTTTTGTAAACAGATCAGTTCAAACTGAAATATTTACTATGATAATGGAGTAGACACTGGGTAGTAGCTTAGTCTTCAGTAAAACCTCTGATGCGTACAATTTAGTAATTTTATGTTCAGTTATCGTCAATGCACTTGTGTATGTTTCAAAGTCATAATACTGTGAAGGGTCAGTTTGATAGAATTTAAACAGATTATAAATAAGAATTCCATTTATACTTCTCCTTGTTATTAATATTAGATGATTAAACTTTATGTACCGCACGCAATACTCTTATCTATTAAGGAAGCTTTAACAACCAGTGGTCGTTCTTTACTATCAAGGCTTTTTATTAATATAACACTTTACCTCATTATTTATACTAACTACTACATAAATCTATATATTTGCTTTTGTTTCTTCTTACATTTTTTTTCTCTACAATTCAATACATGACTGGTAGATTCTAAGAATGCCTTGCATTGTTACTTAAAGGATAAAAGTTTATGATATTAATTTATTTAAAAATTTTTAAAAAGCTGCCTTTAACTGTATTGTAAGAGCAATACTATAAAATTTTATTACGTATCATTTTGTATTGCATTACTGCAAAAGACTTCATAAATGTAGTATTATACAAAAAGAATAAATTTTTTTGAGATAATCAAAGAAATGAATATTTATTAGTATTTAACAATACTTTTAATTTTAATATTAAAATTGATAAATAAAACATATAACTTTTCAATCGGAATACTATAATACATAAGCATCACTAGAGATGACGTCATACCGATGCTAGTGTAATTTTGTTTTGTAGATCTCTCAGAATGCAGAATGTACTCTGCACAATCCAAAGTATAGTTACGTTATAAGCCGTAACACCCGCAAGTGTTTCCTGTGTGAAATTCAGAGCGTACAAAGAAATGCAGTAATTTTTTACTTTTTTCTTTATAATTCCCTCATTAGAGATTAAGCCCTGTGACACTAGAGATACCAAAATGCAAATAACCGACGTGTAGGTCTACCACCAAAATAATAAATGTATTATTATAATATTTTAAAAATATATCAGCTTCTTAGGTTACAGTGTTTAAAAAGAAAAAATCAGGTGTTAGTAGGATATCTGTGAAATGACCCGTCGAAGAAACAGATTGGGAATAACTTTCTAAATGTTATAGATAGTTCTCTCTCGTTACCAAAATAGGCCTTTACTATAATGACCTGAAATGGGCAAAGTTTAGGTTGTGCTTTATTTGTTACTTTGTGATTTCTACGGATACTGAAAAGTACACTGGGAAGTTGAATTATTTTAGCTAATTAAGTTTATTAATATTATTATAGCACACGACAATTTTTAAAAGTTTTTTTTTTCTAAATATTTGTATCCCTTAATTTTGTAAAGTATGTATGTGTAAAGTAAGAAAGTATGTAACTAAAACTATAAACCTATAAACCTATAAGGAGATAAACCCTGGGACACCGTCACTCTGGAATCTATTATTTATACATTCATGATTGAATTGCGATTTTCAATCACTTTATAAGTGCAAAGGTTTGCTTTGAAAATCTTGTTTAAAATATCTTCATTTTAGATCGTAAAATAGTAAAATGTGTATACATTGCTTAATCAACAAATAAATTAAGCAGAGCGAACTAAAACAAAATATTAAAAATGCATAGAATCCAGTCATAGAAAATATGATTTTTCGTTGAAAATACATTATCTTTGAATATAAAGCTCGTCAACATAATACATTTAACAATTTAGAAATAATTTATTATTACTCATTTTTTATGTATAAATTCACATTAAGGTAATCTTGCAATAAATTTAATTTTATTCATATTATATTTTTGAAGCTATTCAATAAGACTTCAATAAGTTTAGTTTATTTTCCTAAATATCGGATATAAATATTTGGTAATTTTTTTAAAGAATATTAAAATAATATAAGCTAATTACTATAATAAATGAGTCAATATTGAAGAACGCTGAGTAAATCTTGTGATAAATAACGTTTAAAGCGTATTTAGTATTAATTTAATCGCTCTTGGTGCTAGATTATTGCGCCATTATGAATGAGCGAGTGAGCTTATGCTCAAATTTAATGTATTTTAGTTTAAATTCCTATCGTAAATTATTTAGCCACTAAGGTTTCCATAATTACACACGTGTAAGGTATTACCATACATATCCGACACAACAGTATTTTTATTTTTAATAATTATAATTGCAAATAAGTCACGGTAATAAAAAAAAAGTTTTTTTAGGAATAAACTATCGAATGTTTTAAGTTTGTTATTCATTGTTAAATTTTTATAGAAATTAAAAAAAAGAAATATAAACAGATCACTATATTATCCTTCGTTATAAAAAAATAAGAGATTGATTAAAGTTAAGATTAATTGTAAGAATAAATGTTTGATTAAGGTACGAGAAATAAATCTAATATTTTTTAGTAAATAACCTGCATTTTTAATACTAAAGTTATAGTTATATACTATAGTAATTAAAACAAATAAGCACAATTTATAAATAAACATTAACTGATATTATAAATATTGTAATCACATGTTTTTTTTCCATTTTCGTACATTTACATATTATAATATTTAATTTATTTAAACAGAACAAAGTCCTAAACGGTTCAACTGCGTTTTAGCAAAAAAAAAATGATTAAAAAAATATATATATATTTAATATTTATAATATCAATTGCGATCAAAGTTCAAGGACTTTGTTATGTACTGTCTAATTAGTACTGTTATTAGTACAGAAAAATACATTGATTTAAATCCAGTAACAATTTTAAATAAATAAAAAAAATAATAAATATTAATTAGGTATATGTATTTAAATCAACACGTTTATTTGTCATTGTTTCAGTAAGTGTATTCAAGGTCAAGTTCATTATTACAAGATATTTAATTTAAATCGAAGTAGTATTCTGCAGCTGTTCTCGGTTTCACCAAATAAATGAATGTTTCAGTTCCACTTCCTTTTTCAACTTTCGTAGTCGATAGTCTTAATGATAATTCAATCAAGTTCTTGAAGTTAAATCGACTAACTCCTAAATAATTTCCTTTTGTATTTGATTAGATTAAAGCTTAATTTGATTTGTAGATCGGCGATTTGCAATTTTATAAGTTTTAAACAAACATAAAAATTGTAATATAATATTTCTTGTCCACGTGAACCATGTTTTTAAGGTAAAAGCTAAAAGGCCGCACCCATGTATATCAAACATCTACGGTACCGGTCTCCTGTATTAAGGTTGTTTCTTGCCTGCCTATTTGTTTTAATTCCGCAAAAATACCTCAATTGAATCTTTGTAATAGCTTCCTGCATCATCTTTATTTCATTGTTAGATGATATGTTTATGGTGTGTTCTATTATAGTTTAAAGTTTCAAAGCTATAGAATTTAGAGTAAGAAATAAAATAAAAGTAAATCAAAATTACGGTGATATAGTGATAAGATGCCAGTGCCACTTAAATGTGGAGATCTTGGACTTAGATTCAGATCAGACAAAGCTACTACCTTATCTTACAAATCATTGATGGTAAAGGTGCAGCACAGTGTGCATCTCTTCTATATGTCTCAGGGGAAATAAGCTACAACGGTGATTATATATTAATTACAACATTATATAGTACTTTCGAAACAATAGAAAGTCATATTATATTAATATATTAATTCAGTGTTTTCTGTTGATCATTTGACTGTACTTTCAGCGTTCATATAATTAATAAAATAAATAAATTATGAAAAATAATAACAGTTTTTTTATTTATTATTAGATGGATGGTAATATATTTAGAAGACAGAGCCGGTGTTTGTAATTTACTTTCCAATTACACACTTTGATTCAAAAGGATATTTATAAAAATTTTCACTTTGCTGGCAGAGATATTTCAAAATTTACCATTATTCACCCGCGCTTTTCACAATTATTTGGAGTCGACGCAATATGTCAATTTCTTTCACGTTCGGGGAGACCAGCCGGTGGTCAGACATTAATATTTACATTACTTATTTAATTATTTGATTTAAAATAACATTCATTCATATAATATAGGATTCATTAATATTTCTTTTATCACAGTATTTTTTTATTTGTTTTAGTATACAGAACGATACTCACGTTAATTATAACAAATTTGTCTGATAAGCTTCGAACCCATTCGGTGACCTTCATCAAGAGTCCTGAGCGTAGCGGACCCGCGGCGTGACAAGAGTACATCTGTAGCCCCCCCTACAGGATATAAATATACTAAAGATTTGTATAAAAAAATATTGTGTTAATTTTGATGAATATAGTTCGTTTTTGTCTTGTTGTTTTAAAATATTGTTTTATAATTTCCCATCTCCGTTTTAATTTAATTGAAAACGGCGCATACTGTATACTTGAAGAGAAAAAATAATATCGTCATATAAAGTATGTTGTTTTTTTTTATAATATTAATATAAGCACTCAGTACAATAACTTCCAATATTAATAATTAACTGAACTTATGTTATTACTTAGAATAGCAGATGATTTTTGGTTTGTATTACCTAAATACTAGCCTTATAGAATCTGAAGTCTTGTAGAATAAAAATTACCACTAAATTGGTTTTGAGTCAATTTCTAATTCAGAATTTCTTACTTAATTCTTTTTGTTCAATATCTCAGATATATATATATATATATATTCATTAATTATTAATGTATTTATAAATAAATTTTAAAAAATGCAGCAATATCTACGATACTAAATAAAAACTAATATAAATAAAATTATAAATTATTACGACGTAGTTAAATAAAAAGCTAATTTATAAAATCTAGAAACGAAATTTAAATTTTAAATTTCGTTTATATAATAATTAAATTAATATTAATATTAAAAAGATAGAATTATTAAGGTACATACTGGAAAATACAACTATTAAAGTCTTACTATAAAAAAGCTAAATAAATAATAATAAAAAAGTATACCACGAGTGTCGGGTCGGTTCACCTTTCTTTTGGAACAGTGCAAGTAGAGTCCGACGTTTCATAAATGCAATGTATTTAAAAACAGTGACTTTGTCGTCGACATACATATGCATATTACGATAGTTTATTTTATATTCTGTCTATAACAAATAATATATACATTATTACAGATTATATGATCTATTATTGTATAGTTTTAGATTTTTGTCTATTTTACTGTTGCATCTAAAATTAATGTCATATTTTTTGTTATAATTCTCCTAGCCTTTAAAGATAATTGAACCGTTTAAGATTTTTTTGTAATATTATTGAGTTGCTATGTAATAAAGCGTACATATTTGGCAGAACACATACCCCTTGCTGAATGATTGCTTAGTGTGATTGTTGACTCGACACCGACGGCCTGTCATTACGACAGAACAATCTGTAATTCTATACATTGTTTGACTCACGTATTAAATAACATGTGTTTTATATATTATATACATTAATACAATGTAAAGCATATAATTGTTTATAATATATTTAATATATTATACATGTATATATTAATTCTGCACAATATTTTTGTAATAAACATGATAGAATTTTCGATTTTATAATTTATAATTTATTTTATTGTTTATAATTTCAATTTTATTTTTTTACAGTGTAACATAATCACGAAAAAGATAGTTATGGTAAATTATGTTAATTACTTAGGACTCTTCAGATAATAAATAAAGTAGGGAAGTTTATTTACTTTTATATTTACATTAAAAAACGACAAAAATATATTATAAATACAATATATCTAAAATATATATTCACATACATGAGAGAGATGATTGTAATAATTATATTCTGTATACAACGTCAGAGTCACAAGTGTGAGCGTGACGTCTCTGTGGAACAAATATTTGACATACCTACATTTAGTTTGTCCACGAACTTGAACATGAAATAACTGAACTGAACTTAGCTTAAAAAAACAATTACGTTCTCTGATTTATTTGCCGCAATTGTTAAGAAAATTAATATATTTATTAGACCCTGATCCTAGATTTCTATAGGGAAAAAAAGGTTAAAAATTATAATAAAATGTTTAATTAAACGGACGTGTAAAAAAATAAGCACTATCCATTTTTCCAGTAAAATAAGCTTGCTAAATCTGGTAAGAAAATAAACGGCCATATTTACCTAAAACCTTGTTTAGATACAAAAACAATAGGGAATTATCGTTAAAACTAATCATTATCTCACAATAATTGAAAAAATATATGTGCTCTAGTTGTTGGAAATTTTTACAATGAATCATCAAAAAATATAAATATAAGTTAAATCTACTAATATAATGCAATCGCAATTTATCGTAATTAACAAAAAAGTGAAAATAAAAACTGAAGCAGTGCCGCCAACTAGAGCACTAAGTTCGAACTAATCAAATAAAACTTTGGCATATGTAAAATTTGTGACTTATAGTTTATCCTAGTTAGATTTCTAGTTAAACTTTTTTCTATGTGCATAAAATATATTACATATATAAAGGATAGGAGAGTTCCATCTTAGTCTCTATATGTCCATCCAGTGCCGGGTAACTGTAATGGATGTGTTACATTATTGAATGCAATGCGCTTTCAGCATCTACATTTGGACCTAACATGTCACTGCTTTCACACCCTTATTGCTATTTACATAAGGCTATTTAGGGGATGCAGTAAATTTACGTTATTTGCGAAGCGTAGTAGGTGGATTAATGCTCTAGTTGGTTCTAGATTAACATTTACCGTTGTTAATGCTTACCACAGAATATGATTAATGCTTTGAAGAGATGATTGCACTTGTAGCTTGTATAAACACTTTAAATAAATTTTAATATTACATGTTTCCTGTTTTATACATTTTTTTTTATCTTTTCCACTTTGAATCAATGATCACTTGTGTACGTCAAATGGAATTTTAAGGAGGGTCTATTTTGATTCCATACTAAGCGAAATAAGATCTTCTGTAACGACACTCTCCAACTTAAAATAGAGGGTTCCAAAATAGTCGTGGTCTGAGAAGAACCACATAACAAACTCATCCGGGTATATCTTTATTGTGATCGCTGTTTTACAAACGTCAATATTTAGTGAGTAGTTAACGAATCATTAGAACCACAGCAATTAATTCGATAACTGTTCCCGTTCATCGTAGAAATTTTGTTTAAGCCTTGATACTATATCGGAAATAAGCGATACATTACTGTATAAATAATCGATTAATTTATATACAATTTACCAACTTTACGTGTTGTTGTGACAGACGTTTATTAAAATAGTAATACTGTTTACCTGTTTACGATAACGTCAGTTTAAATCACGAGTGCAGAAATAAAACATTCAAAAGATCGTATTTCTTAAAACATTTACACACATTCCTAGCAAATTTCGTAAATATATATGAAAAAAGCACTTAATTTACTAAAAGCTAATATGATTTCTGAGTGTAAAATAAACACCAGCCGGAAATGTAGAAATAATATATTTTCCAATTAGTAATGATCACATTATTTATTCGAATACTAATTTTGTATTCGACTGGAAAGCTATAAAATCCCTGACTAAGAATTTCAGCTATTTTAATCACAAATGCGTCACGGAATTTAATAAATCCCGAAAGACGTTATGACTTTTAGACTAAGGTACCGTGAATTAATATAAAAACGGTACCTTATACTATAGACATTTATATTTTATATACAAACTAAATACGAATCGTAGATTAATCATGGGACCTCAGAAATTAAAAGAACTCTAAAATTTTGTTACTATAAGATTTAACGAAATTCAATGCAGCTACATTTCGCGGATACAGTTCTAATAATAGAAATGAAATTAAAATGTTGAAAGGTTTTAAATTTAAGGATAAAATTTTAAACATACAAAAATAAAATTAGATAGAGAATACAATAACGGCTAAGGATGACATAATTTATACATCGATACATCTTAATATTTTTTTGTGTTTCTCTGTCTGTTTGTGTCGGGTAATCTCTGAAACGGCTAGACCGATTCTAACACGACTTTTATTGGCAGATAGCTAATGTTGTAAAGAGTAACTAAAGCTACTTTTATTTTACAAAACATATTCCGCGTGAACGAAGGCAAGGGCACATTTAATTATATAAATTTTACTCAAAAATAGGCGACACTTTATATAATTCTATAAGAGGAGTCATGGAAATATATACATTATACTTTCATACAAAACAAAACAGCATATTGTAAAAACAGCATATTGTAAAGACGCTCATTAAAGGATTTAAAAAAATCTAAATGGCTTATTACAAATCTTTTTTATATAAATTTTCATTCATTAAACATTTATTAGAAAACATGTCAACACTGAGCAGTGGAGTTTTGATATAAAATACAACCTTTTCACGTATTATGTACATGGTGACTCAGCGATCAATTATGATAACAGCTGGATTATAAAAGCCTGTAAGAACCACTTAACCCATGTCCACCTACACGTGGATGAAGTGTTCTTTTACTCAAAGCCATATATTGATAATACTGTACTGGAAATCAAGTTTTTTATTATATCATATTGATTTAGATTTCATTAATTATTTACTTGTCAAAAGTCAAGGATTTTCCAAAGGGCATAAATTTCACTTGTGATACGCCAGACTTTAGTTGTACAATGCCAAAGGGTAGGTTCATGGTAAAGTTCGACAAGAAACTCCATTGATAATGAAAATTAATGACATAAAGTTAAGGCGATATGAAAACAAATTTTTGGTTGTATAATTATAAAATACAATTAATTTGATTGACTGATCTGAAACTTATATTTATGATATAAAACAAGACATTTTTTTATTCCTTTAATAAGGTTGTTAACTAACCGATAAAAGCTTGTATAGAGGTTCGCAATGTAAGAAACATGAGATTGATTGGGAAGCCGCTACTGGAAGTTTAATTATTATAAAGTCTTATCAGATATAAATTTTTATATCTTTTATGTTTAAAAAAAAAAACTAATTTACAACAAAAATAATTAGGTAAAATTTTATATTTTGAATATAGAATGATGAACTGTAATGTTAAACATTAATAAAATAATCTTATTATAAATAAAATTACGTCGATTGAAATGATTTATGTATACAAAAAAGCGAATAGAGACCTGATGCGATTGGCGGAAAATTCTAGGTTGAATTCCCAATGCAGCTGATTCAATATTTTTCAATAGAACTACTCTGGTTAAGTAGAAGGAATAACTTGGTTAAAAGCAGTTCATAATAAACTCTATTTTAGCTTTAAAAGACCACGATTCATTGGGTTACAACTGAGATGCAATTGCAGTTTCAAGTCAATTTCATATTCACAAGGAATTAACAATTAACAGTATATTTGTTATATGTCTGATATTTTACTTTTTATTTAAAATATGTAATGAAATATTAATATGTTAAAGTATTTACTTCTATTATTTTTTTAATATAGTCAATTAATAATTATTGATTTTTATTTGAACTACTTATCATCGATAAAGATTTTGCCTACATTTATTTTGGGTTTGTTAATACTGATAAGATGAGACCAACAATATATAGATAAAAAATCCACTATCATAATTGCTTATTAGCAAATGAAGTGATGTACATTTTTGATCTTATAACATCCACCGAAATTTTCTAAAATAACATTTCGCATTGGAAATACCATGCTGCTGATGGAATATTTTCAGATCTAATCCGGAGTCTTAACTTGAATCCCATGATAAAGTGTACTTGTAATATAGAGTTTAATAACCTCATAGATAAAGAAACGTATCCATCAAGGGTCAATGAAATAACTTATTTCACAAAATCCTATTCTTTTTTATTATCTCCAATTTATTTTGTAGGAATGTAATTTGTTTTTTATTACATTTGAAGTAAATTTCACGTTCTTTCACATAAATGATATATTTATTTTCAGTTCATAATTAAAATTATAACATTATCCGTTTAGCCTAATACATACATATGACTTTAAATTTAATTAAAATAATATATGTTTAAATAAATGTATATTTTTCATAGAATTAAAAAAAGGTTTCAATTATAATAACGCATCCCTTCGAACTGGAACCCACCAAGGGATTCATAAAAGTGTATGAAATAATTTAATTTACACTGCTATATAACGTTTGTTTTTAGAAAATAATTGTGATAAATATATAAGTAAGCTAAAATATTTATATAGATTTATATATAAATCCCACATGTTTTTTTTGCATATAAAAAGAACATGATTGCAAGAATGACAGTCTATACAATATCGGTAAAGCTCATGCAATAGTCACTGGCGACGACATTCGCAAAAGCTAGCTCACAAAATAAAACTGAAAGGTATTCATGTCAAAATAAAAATTCTGTATTGAAAGTAAATTCTTTATAAAACATTTTTCATATATATTATAGAAATCATCATTATACAAGGGAATAAGTCTGGAAAAGTAGATTACTATCTAAAGTATAGTACATTTAGAAGCGTTATTAGTTGAGTGAACCTACGGAATAACCCTATATTCCCTCGCCTTGAACTCATCACCTCTGAGATCACTAGTACCTATATAAAAGTAAAGTGTTTAAACGCGTCTGTACCCAACTTTGCTACTAATAATAAGGCCCGCGTTTGGTCGGGCAACACCAGCCACATACCAACAACATTTTATATTAAAACCCTAAATTAAATAATCTCTGTTTTTTGAAGTTATATTTAATGTTCATATTTTCATGGATCACAAATTAATATAAATTTTATCAAACCTTATATCGCTGGCTGAACTATCACCATATATGATTTATTTAATACGCTGGCTGTAGACACATCTTCAAACTTACCATACAAATTAAATAGTAGGAATTCAATTATACTTGTCCTCATATTTAACATTAAACATTATAAAATTAAAAGAAATAATAAACTATTTTTTTTCTAAATAACGAATATTTAAACGTAAAAAAATATTTATTAGTTTTTTTTATATATGTATCTGTTTATTAAATTGTCGTTTATTTAAAAACGGAGTTCAATAAACAACTTTTACTGTTTCATAAATTACAACTTTACTACGCTTTAAAACGGCCGTTATTACAGCACTGAAGTTTACAGACCAATTTCTTTAACATTTCACGCGAAATATTATTGAATACAGAACACCGGTAATGTTGAGATTTATCTTCAACAAAAAGTAATGATTTTGGTTATTGATTAAATTATATAGCTATATAATTTAATATCTTATAAAAACAGAATTCATAACCGTAATGATATTAATGGTTTCTTCGACGTCTCAATATTTTAATATTTAATATCAAAAGTTTATAGACGTTATAAAAATGGAAAATATTGCACCCGCCTGCTCCTAAGCTTAAAAAGGTCTTTCATACGGACGGTTCAACTTATACTTTTTGGTTTACAGCTTATAAAAATAATACATAAAATGTATCATTGATGTATTGATATTTTATTTATTTTTATATCTGTGTCCCGAAATACAACTTATCAAATAGACCCATATTTGATTGGAGACGACGGTGGGCGTCGTTCATCTTAGATATTGGATAATGTTATATTAAAGGAAGTTATTAGAAAGCAATGTTCCTAGTTATAAACAGGAGTATAATATTATATTTGCAGCTTCTAAATCTTGTTAGCGTCGGCTTCAAAAGGGTCTTAGGCTTGAAGATGATCCATTTTATACTGCATTTCTTTAAATGCTCCTAATAATATGCACTCTATTATTTTTGTCTATTTTGTACTCAAAGTTTCGTGATCCACATCATGTGTACGTTTACCCAGCAGTACTTACGTTAATTACATCGGAATTTGGACTGTGAACTGTTCATGGCGCCATGACTAAGGAACCCAAAATTGGTTTGAAACTATTCGGTCAAATTCCAATTTAATTAACGCGTGTACATCCGGGTAGATATATATAAAAGAGCATTCATTCATTCCTTTTAATTACTAGAGCACATTATTTATATCCTGATTAATTTTTATGTCCAAAATAATAAATTGAATGGACAAAATAGTCATTGGTAAAACTATCTCAATACAGCGATCTTTATAATATATTCTGATATATGCCGTTAATTATAAGTTTGTTTTACGGCAGTTTAGATGTGTGATATACAGACATGACAACCTTAAATCCATAATTAATAAATTTTTTATTTATTTTTATAATTTTTCTCAATGTAAATTATGAAACTTTCTACTAAGATTAAATACATTGAGATTTTATTTTGTAATAAAATTGTTTTAGTGCCACTTTTAAATCAATCTGTCATTTGTATAATTTTGCGGGAAAGAGCTGTTGGAATGATTGAAAATATAATGTAATTATTAAATATAAAAATATTATAATGTATATAATCAAGTTTTATAATGACGATAATAAATGACTACAGCTACGCTACATAGCTGTAGTTTCTAATATGATTACCACGCACTCTTATTTCATTAAGACAGTTTTCGTACTTCATTTTACGTAGAGACGTCTTCTTAATAAGAACTCTAAAATGTATAAACTAAATGTATAAACACATAAATTTATTTAAGAATCAGGATCAAAATAAGCACCAATAACTAATATATAGCCAAAATAAACTACGAACTAACAGAAAATAAAAAGGTTGCGAAACTCATTTCCCTGTATATTATCCGATAATGCGAAGTGAATCTCATACATAATGGCTGTAGTTTAAAAGTGGGACAGTATTTCCAAGACAATATCAAAGTTATTATAAAAAGAAGCTATATTAAGATGAGAGAGGGAGCGATATGACGCAAGCACAAAGCTAACGCAAATTTGAGCACAACGATTTGCCCCTTTAAAAACAGGTTCCGTGAAATTGTTCACAAAATGAACTGGTAATAACACAAAACTTTCTTACCTTAATCTCTAGCTCTAATAATCATAATGATGGATTTTATATAAGGAATATTCATAAATAATTTCCTTTAAACTTCTAAGGATAAACTATTCTAAGGATCCTATCATTGTTATTTTGTATTCGTAATTGCCATTTAATGTCATAAATCTGATTGACTTTAATGGACATCATATTTTTAAATGTTTGATTACAAAATGCGAAAGGCTTTGAATGTTAAGTTAATTAATAATCCCGTTCCACAAGCGATTAAGTTACAAAGTTTCCATAATTACTTGATGTTCTGTAATGGGACCAACTTTAAAAGACTTTGAAATGACCCGCTACTGGAACAATTATATCGGAAAAACAGATCCACACAAAGCTTACGCAGTGTTAATAATACATTATAAATAATTAACTTGTTATCCTAACTGTATAACAAATAAATTGTTAATAACTTTTATTTCGTTCTTAAACTTTATTTCTTGAAATTGTATTTCGTAGCCATTTTCAAATCCATACAATTTATTAGATTTAAATAAAACAGTGTAATGAGTTGACTTAAATTTTGTAAACTTTAATAAATTTCATACAAATTAAAGTAAGAGAAATAATTGGAAATAGAAGCTAATAAATGCAGCGTTTCCGTTTATTTCCGACAACATTTTATTTGCATGTTGATGAACTAAAAGTTTACAACAATGTTTAATTAACTTTGTTAATTTTATATACTACTATGAGACGAGGAGATCACAATTCGTTATTTATTTATTAGGACAAACAAATTAGAACTTTAACTTATAAACACTAAAATATAAAAATTTATTATTAAAAATAATATATATGTATATTACTTCTAATACTACAAATTTAAAGAATAATAATCCTAATAAAGTGTAAATAACAAATTTTTAATACAAATTTACATAATAATTTTAGATAATTATTTAATTCAGACCATATTAAATGGGATAAGTGCTTTAAAGTGATGCTCGATGTCATATTAATTTTAAAGAGATCTGAGAGTCGGCTTCAATAGTTGGTACTTCGTTTTACTAAATTCAATAAAATATTACGATGATACTTAAATTACAAAAAACGGCTTTGAAAATGTATTAATTACACATCGAATTGAAGTGTTTCCTTCACTTTACTCTTATAAACAGTAACAATTAAATTAATAAGCTTCAATTAATCATAATATTATAATATATTTATGATCATAAACACCAAGAAAAACCGAGAAAAGCATATTTATGAATTCATCTCTAACCAAGTTAAATATGTAAATGCTTAAAACCACTCTTTAAAATGTAAACTGAATGGAATTATTTCATAAAAAGTAAGTGTTTGAAAATGTTATTTTACATGAAATATTCATATTTTTCTCTTACAAATATCCTTGGAGATTCATAAAACGTTAGAATCTATTTAACTAAGTTACTTAGGAAGTTTAAAAATACATCTTTAAAGTACTTAATACTTGAAGAAGTATAATATAAAAGATATTTAAAGGTACTTATTAGATTAATAATAGTTAGTTGTTAACAACCTCAGACATACCATCTCCTTCGCTCTGCAGGGAGCTAACGTGTCGCAGTTGACAGAATGACGAATTTCAGTCTATAATATTTCAATTTCAATAAAGTACAACATGACTAACATATTTATAGACTATTTAAAACATAATTAAATCTCAATAAAATCCTTTCAGTTGTCTTCCCCGTAATTCGGACGAAACTCAATCTCAAAGGTAGCAAGGTACTTTTCAATAAATATTTAATGTATAATATTGATACGTCCTCGTTACTGTTTTATTATAAATATGAATAGAAAATTCGTAGAAAGACAATAAAAGTATATCGTAAAGCTCGTCTTAAGATATAATATGTTAGTGCACTAGTGACGACAAATTGGTGGGAGTTAGAAAATGGAAGGGAAATTTCCAATCGCATTTCTTACATGTCGACTTTTTATATTAATATTATTTTTATGAAATGAAATGTTTTGTTTTTGGATATTTCCGCGCATTTGGAAACATGTTATATACTTTTATAACACAATGGAATAAAGGAATATATTAACTCAAATCTAAGCCTCTGCGATTAATATAAAGTTAGTTTAAAGAAATCCAAAAACGTTCTTTTATAAAAAAAAAACATTATGTTATTTTTTAAATGATTGCTACATGAGTAAAAGTGCGCAACACAACCGGACACCATTAATTATTTAAATTGAATGGGTTTTGTAAATTATCCTAATTTAAAATTCATGTTTCAAACATGTTTCGCAAAAGTAATTACAAACAGCAAATACGAATTAGCTCATTGATGTATCAAATTAGCACAAATGTACAAAATTGTACAAATGACTATTAAAATAATTTCATGCTTGTGTTTTTTTATATGAACAAATTCTACAAATTAATTTGTTAATAAGAAAAATTGGATTGTCTCTCTTCCAATACTGCTAGACATAGATACAAGATCAGGTTGAATATTCATAATTATAATATATTGACTTTGACTTCAGCTACAAAACCGAAAATCATTAATTTGGTTTTGCAAAATGCAGCAACAAATAACACAATGAATAACAAAATAAAATGTTTAAAGAAATATATTTTTTATTTTGTATATTTGTTGTTTCTATGTATTTTATACTATTATACTTCACACGGCAATTACTGTTTTGTTTTAATGATTTATTTATAATTTATTTATAGTAACAATGATGATTTATTTTTAAGGTAGTAAGGTTGGTTGTATAAGAAGACATAGATATGTGTATATATAGGTGTTAATATATGTGTATAAATTGTGTAACTACAACTTCCCTCTTTTCTGGTTACTGTGTAAACAAACCAACACAAAGTTTCTTGTATGTCTTTCTCCAACTAACCTAATTGCTTTCCTAGAGGAGGTCCTTTCAGTGATGAGGCCGCCATATTTGTACTACTTTTTATTTTCAATTTGTAAATATTGTACAGTACAGTAAAGAATATATATTATTAGTAATATTATTATCGCGGCGACGACTTGGCCTTCATATAAAGGTTTCTACTAAATGCATTAAATTATTTCAAACCCATATAAGTAACTTAAAATTTTATTTATTATCATTCCTGATATATTATATATATGATATTTATACGCTATTTATTCTTGTTACTGAGAAACATACTTTTAATATGTAATATAATAATAATAAGCATTTAAAGGCAATTAAGTAAAATAATAATGGATTATTACTTTGTTCTATATACTTCAACATATTTTATTTCAACGTTACTAATATAATTAATTACGAAAAACAATAGTAAGAGTTAGATTTGAGAAGAACCATTTTGAAAGTACAATTAAATACTATTTCGCCAATCTCTAAGCTAACTAACTAATTGCGTTTAATTTGCTCTGTTCCGTTTTGTACCATTCAGTCGTCTTCTGGTTTTTTATAATTTATTCTATTGTATTTTTATTTTTATTAATTATATTATACATACATACATATATATTTATATAAATACAGTGTATAATATTTTCTTTCTGTCAACACAAGAGTAAACACGGTAGAGGTAACTAAAATTCTGAGGATGATAAAAATATACTTGTCATTTTAGTTACCCCTCTACTTAGATTTTTTTTTTTGCTTTGAAGAATTTTTTTTTATAAAAAATATTTTTGAATCTTAACTCGATATTTTTATATATTATTAAATAAATAAATAAAGAAAATTAAATTAAAACGATGTACCACAAACACAACAACAACAACAATATGGAATTAACCATGGATGGATGTTATTTATTTATAGTTTACTGCCGTATTCTGTGAGAAAATTATGCTTTAAATTACTTATGGATATATTTAAATTTATATTAATAACGTACCTAAAAAGTCATATACAAAAATGGCATAATTTCACATCTTTGGTGTCTGTTTGTTTAATGACTTTTTCTTGGCACATTAAATATTTAAAAGTTATTTTTAATCTTATGCCCAGTTTGACATTTCAGATTCCTGATAAGATAAAAAAGTATTAAAAATTGTATATAAAAATAAGACATTTTTAAATGTGATATTATGTTAAGTAAAAGTGATTCGCAATTATATTTATTACCGTTTTATGTATACTCTATGTGTCCGTCTGTGGTATTAAAGCTTTCAAAAGAATGCATGGATTTGTTTTTTTCCTATTCAAGTCTTCTCTATTGAAATATTCCTTACCTAAGCTGCTCCACGGAAATAGAAGTTTGATTTTGATTAAAACAATAATAAAAATAACGTATTTCAGTTGTATTCATTTAAGACGCTTAAATATTTTTAAAACTATTGTCGTATTTCTGTCAGAACGCATGTTTAAAAATATGTTTTTTGCAATAAAACATATAATTGGATTTTTTTATAAATTACTACGTTTATTAATAAGAAGTTAATGATAATATAATATTTACCGAAGTAGGTACAAAATTCCTCTTTAATTAAATCTATATCTTCGATAGCGAAATTCAATCACGACGAGACAGACCAACAGAATTTTGTAATAAAATTATCTGTCTTCAGAAAGATTGTTGTAAATTATTTTTAGGATTTACGGAAAACTACTAATTAATAAACTGATCGACTATAATTTTGATGTAACAAATAGAATGATGATTACACTCTAATTAATTTACAATAGTTTCTTTATTGAGTTCTGATTCGAAAATATTTTCATTGTATTAATTAGAAAGAAGGCACATTAATAATCTCATCATAATAACTCATCAAAGACACCCACATCAATTTCAGCAAGCCATAGCCCCCGTGAATTCATGTTTTCGACATATCCTTTCGAGCGTAACGAATTCATGTTGAACACGTTATATTTACATTGACAGGTGTTTAGACCTTTTATTGGTTACTCGTAAGTAAAATATTTAAAATTGTATAAAGGGTTTTTTTAGTATTGTTCATAATTATGTTATGGAGATATATGTACATATATAATATCAAGCTAATTCCCGCTCGCTTTGCTGGGCACACTAGTAATTTGGATGTTAACTTAGATTGCTATGGTAACGGTTGTTATAGTATCCGTTGTCATGTTAATTGGCTATGGTCAACAGTGGTATGGTAACCGTTGCTATGATAAACGTTGCTATTGTTACCGTTGCTACAGTGACTTTTACTCCCGCCTTAAGTCTATAGCTAATAAATAAATACGATAACTTATGGATTAGTATAACCTACAGCAATATACTCGTATTATATAAATATATGATAGTAATTATGCAAATCAATAGCTAATAGTTTTGAAAATGTATTTATCTGAATAATGTTCTATTTAATGAAATAATACATTGGATATACCTCGTTGCAGTATTCTCAGAGGTAAAATTTAAAATTCAAAACCTATATAGACGAGTCTTGCCTTGATGAGTAAAGTTTAGGTTCTGCATAGAAGCATATAATGGGAGACGAGTTAGTTGCAACTAGTTGTAACAGTAAATTTTCCTATGCTAATTATATGAAATGTATTTTGTTATGAGTTTGTTATGTAAATGAGATTGTCACTAAAATTATACAAATAAGTTTTGATATTTAATAGTAGGAATTGGATTGGATCTCCATTAAAAGTCACAATTTTGGGGAGGTGACTAAAACAGATTTAAACACGATTATTAGCTTTTAATCGAGAAGAGAACTAAATTAAATAACGAAATTAAGCCAGCGAACTGTAATTAATAATTTATTATTTGGAATTTAATTTTTATTAAAAAAAAATTTACAACGTCAATAGGTTAGAAGTTTTCAGTCGTTTCTTTATTGAGTTCTTTTTGAAAACATTTTCGTTTTAATATAGTATTGTATAATTTAAGAGTAATACTAGGAGGCATAAACAATTTTCTTTCTTATAAAACCAAATTTTGTTGCAAAGTAATTTTAAAAACTATTATGTAATAAGCTATCCTGACTGCTTTGTCTGAAAAAGTATATATTTATGGATCCTTATCACCACAATTGAATTGAATGATGTGTGAATAATTTAACTAAAGTATTATATGAAAAACAAATGAATGCATTTAAATGCTTTATAATCGATTCAATGTAAATTTTTCTCTTACATGAAGCTTTCAGATGAAAAGAATTTAAAAATGGAACGACAACAATTTTGAAATTCGCACGTTTTGAACATTTCTATCGATTTTATTTTGTTTTGTTTTGCTGTCTATGAAATAGTTGCAATATATATAGATAACGACAACTACTTCTCAGAAGTATGCAACTAAAATGTTCCACAGCGAAGCAAGGCAGGATACCTCTAGTGTATTATAACAATACGGAGATAATGACTAATTGTTTTACAGAAACATTTTGTTGCTTTAAGAGATAGAGCATGATTTCTTATCCTAATACAAAATTGTTAGTATGATGGTTGATATTATCTAAATAAAAATTTATACATTAACTTTAATATATTAGATAGAAGCGGAGCCGTGTCACAAAACTAGTGTTAATCATAACTCAAATTGTAAGAGCTAATAACTGTTTGATGCACCTTACCAAGGTACTTCTTCATACTTTAATCTGCAATTTAGAAGTTTCTGTATGGAACATAAACTGTTATTTAAATTAGTTTCTAAGTTGAATATGAATTTAGATCATATGCTTGCATACATTATTACACATCTATTGCTTTATTGTAATATTTAATGTAAAAAGTAGTACATGTATTAACTTGAATATTTCTATATAATACAATTTTATTTACAAACATATTTAACTAGTACATACGTGTCTCGCGTTATTAAAGTAAATGTCTTTTTACTGCTCTTTGTAGTCAGTCAATGGAATATCAATAAATATTTAATAGGCATTTTGAGTGCATATCAACAAACTTTTATTACCTTAAAAGCTTACTATTATACGACCATCTATTAATTAAGTATGTACAGACACACAATAAACACACGTACGTACATTTAAAAACATTCTCAAAATAATGCTATTATTTTTATAATTTCTTAATGACGTTTTTAAATTAATTTGGAAATCTTCAATTCAAGCACTTTTAGTGATTTTTTCATTAGATACATATTAAAGATGGAGAATAAGTTAAAATTAAATAATTCCTTTCGCTACTTCAATGTAGAACTTCTATGATTTATCAAGCGGAGAAAGAGTAAACTTTCATAATGTAAAACTTACTATGACTTCAGACTGTCTATCTGACTATCGCTGATACATTAGGACCCGGAATGGCGCTATTAATTTTGCTGTCAGCACCCAAATCGTCGTCATTGTTAGATCCATTCTGAATAGCGGTTGACTCATTTAAAACATTCCCTATAGAGCTATATAAATCCATTGGTTCTCTTTGACCATTTTATTCTTTTCCATTTTGAGATAAACAAACTTTTTATGATACAATGATTTGAATTCCATTTATTTATTTTCATTTTTGTCAGTTTGTCTATGTCTTTCTGTAATTCAAAAATCCTTTGATCGGTAAAAAAATTGTGAGTGAGTAAACACTAAGTGAGACCAGTAAACACTAATAATTTTTAAATTGGGTATTCTGTGTTTACTAAATAATACAAATAATATCTAACAACACGCAAGCAAAGCCGACAAGAAAAGCTATTTTATTTCTAAAATTTTAACTTATATAATTTATAAAAATATAAATAGTTAATTTTAATATTCTTATTAAATTCCTTTTTATTTCATATGTTATTTGTTGCAGATGCAAAATGTTCACGTCTATAAATGCAAGCCTCCCAGCGGAGGACACAAACGGTACAAACAGCGACTACACTCCATACAGCGACCGCATTGAAACTTACCTGGTGCCGATAATATTCGCTATAATTTTCATAGTGGGTGTGCTCGGCAACGGTACGCTAGTTGTTGTGTATGTGAGGCATAGAGGCATGAGAAATGCTCCCAATACGTGAGTAGAGTGTGAGATAGCTTGAATACTATTTTGACCATTTTTATTACGTTATTTTCGTATCGTTGTGTTTATGTCACACTTATTATTTATTTATCACGTCGTAAATATGTTTATTTTTGGGATATTTGTTCTTATATTTTCGTTTTAAATAATATTTTATAGAGACAACTTGGAAATATTCTTTGATAAAAATATATCTACATTTGAGCTGTTTCTCAAAAATAATATCTGTGATCAAAATACAAAAAACGTAAGAGATCTGTACATTTTAATTTAAAATACTGAACTTGTTTTTCTTTCAGATACATTTTCTCTCTTGCCCTGGCTGACCTACTCGTCATATTAATATGTGTGCCTTTTGTGTCGGTCATATACACGCTGGAATCATGGCCGTGGGGTGAGGCCATTTGCAGGATATCGGAGACGGGAAAGGATATCAGTATAGGGGTCTCTGTATTCACATTGACTGCGCTATCAGCCGAACGTTACTGCGCTATTGTCAACCCCTTCAGAAAACTTCAGGTAAAATTCTTTTGATATTAAAATAGAATGGAACTATAGGTATGTGGCTTGGAGAACATTGTGGAAGATTTAAGGAAAAATATTTATTTAAGTTTCTAGAGGCGTTTATTTTTTAAATATAAATAAAAAAGTTATAAAGTTGATTATAATAATTTATTATACTTTTCTAACTATTGGGAAATAACTTTTCCAAATTATGAATTTTGTAAAAGTATGGCCCTATTTCGTGGAGTGCGGCTGGATAGAAAATTTATCTTCACCCACATCGAGATTGTATGTAATAGACTGGCCTGGAATCTAGCTCATCTATATCCTATGCTAAAAAGGGAGCTAAAGCCAACAGCACCTAAGTCAACACAAAATCAATTTTGGCAAAACGTTCTTTTAAAAACCGTATTTTTTCTGTACATTTTCTGGGTATTATATAAGGTACACAAAAAAAATCTTCTTGAATGAAATTAATTCACCGTAACAGTTTAAAAGAATCGCCTATAAAAAACGAAGTATGAAAGTAAAAAAGTTATCCAATTTTTGAAGACAAAGGAAAAGTGCTAAAAGCTCAGCTTTGTACCAATTTAATTTTACGCATCCACAACAACAAAACGTTACAATAATGTAACTATTATATGAAGTCTAAATTAAATGTTTCCTTTAATTAGGAAGTTGGTACATCTCGTTAGCGGCTTCATTGTGAGCGTAACATGATGAAGTGAAATGTGTGCAATGTAGAACGTTGTATGCATTGAGTTGGTCTTGATGTTTACGCTTCCTAAACAGTTTACAAGGCTTTCACAGCAGAATATCATAGAAGCTCGAAATTTAATAATGTTCTCCTTGTGAAGAATTAAATATTTCAATACAAATATATATTATAAAATTATTATTTACATGCAATGCCCCACGGTTTCATACGCTTAGATACCGATCTTGTAGTAGTAGACTTTTGAATGGAATCTCCAATTTAATAATTTTTGTATTTTGTAGTATTAAATATTTTGTAGGATAAGCATCTGTGCAGAGGTATGAATAGTATGGTTTGATTATAGTCGGCACTTTTATCAAATTTAAAATGTAAAAAATTTATAGTGGCATAATTACAATAGTTGGATATATGGTATGCCGAACTTTCTTGTAGAGATTAATACGTTCTATAATACTGTAGAACTTTTTTTGTTCTATCATCAATATTTTCCTCAGCGCACGCCATGAGATATTTTTTATAACCAATTTTTGCACACCTTGGGTCACATTATTGTATTTTTATTAGAGATCTCTATTTTTTTTAATGTAATGTAACCTATGTCACTCAGTGAAGATGCAGTTTTCTAATGGTTAAAGAATTTTTTAAATTGGTCCAGTAGTTTTTTGTGTGAAAATACTACTCATATACATACAAAAACACAAATGTTTCCTCTTTATAATATTAGCTTGATTAAATTACATTTTATATATTTATATATTTAATGATATAAAAACATTATTTAATAATTTATACTTACGACTGTTGAATGTCTTGAGTAAAGAGACCCAGAGATAAATTCATAAGCAAGTAGAATGTATTGGCACCGCAAATATAATATTATTATATCTGTTTCTAAAGAAGTATAACATAAAATCCGAACATAAAAATGCTTTTACTCTCAGTGTGAATATAAAACTTCAATGAATTTTATAGAATAAAGAGTTTGTTTTTCAGCTCCGTAAGCTGCCTCTGGTGTGTGCTACAATCATATGGATCGCTGCTCTCATCTTCGCTGCGCCGGCCGCTCTTTTTTCCAACCTCACCACTGAATACATTGACGACAACGTTTCTATTGTCTTTTGTTCGCCGTACCCGGATACGTGGAAGAATTACTCCAAGTACGTATAAGATATAATTATTATCGCTTAACCAATCAAAGACTTTCATGTTTCCGATTATTTTTTTTCTCAAATAAAATAGAGTTATACAGACTGTAGAACAAGGAGTATATTATATATATTTAACGCTTAAATCTTCATTAAAATAATGGAAACTCTAAAGGGTTCTATTATAAATATTCTACTGAAAACGGTTTTCAATCAAAATAATTAGACATTATTAACATTCTTGTTCAAAGTGTAGATGTGCCTTGTGTCCTCTATTAATGTGTTTGTAAAGTTCTCAACAATACAGGGGAAACATTTTCTCTACTCTATGAAAAATACAGCAAAAAAAATCTTAATCAATAAAGCTGAAAACTTTAAAGAACTTTTTCTTTAAGTCAGTTAAAAGAGTTTATGCGATCAATTTGACTTAAATAATTAGTTTAATATCGAAAGCCGACAGTTCCAAATTGTATAAAAATAACTTTTAAGAATAGACAAAGGATCATGATGATCGTCCAATAACATAAAATAAGTTTTATATTAGTCATATTAAACTTATTCATAGTGCAATAAAGTTAGTGATAGTATTTTAATACTAATTGCTAGTCAATAAAATGGTAGCTTCATAAATAGGCTAAACGAGTACTAATGTCTTTCTAATGATCGTCTGTAGATACCAGGGGACTTTAGAAATGCTTTACAAATACTTATGAAAATACAAAAATATATCTTTTTTTGGAATAATTTCAGTAAATTACTTATATATATGAATTATTGAATATTTTAAATACATGCGACAAATCAAACGCCTGTAATAAAATAAAGGCAATTGTATGTAATAGAACTTTTTCACAACAGATGGATGACATTAACGAAAGCCATAGTTTATTATGCGTTACCGCTTTTGGTGATTGCATTCTTTTACTCCCTAATGGCTCGGCGATTACTGGCCAGTACCAGAGAGATGCCGGGCGCGTTACACGCTGGCCAAGGGGAGGCACAAGCTAGAGCGAGAAAATCTGTCGCTTGCATGGTCTTGATATTTGTTATCGGTAAGTTTTTAATATTATACGCTATTTAGTTATGATTATACTTTTTTACTATTTAAATATCGATTATATAAAATATATAATGTTATTAAATACTTTTGGCAACAATAAATCCATTCTACTCCATTCAATTCATGTCAAGAGTTTTGTTAATGGCGTTGAGGGATGCCGTTGTGTGCTCGAGTAAATATAATTCTTGACAATAACCTTCTCAAACGCATTGTCCCATTGAAGCGTAAATTACTATTAATAGAGCACGCACATGTAACACAACCAATATTATACTTTTTTTAATTTATATTTATGCTCATCTCGTATTGTAATTGTGTTTATGTTCAATTAAATTCGTATTAAGCTAATTAGCACATTAATTTACAATTAAGAGTGTGTTGTGCTAATGTAATATCTTCAAAGTTCGCTTTATAAGGATCCTCAGCCAATTTGATATGCCAGAGCTCTGTTTACACATTACTAAGATTTACCCAGCGAAGGTCAGGCGCTTTGACGGTTACCTTTGATGAACTTAGAACTTGCGTATGTACATTTCATCCTCACGTTATTCTAACTAAATCTTAAGCGTATTTAGGACTTATATCATTACAATAATAACATTACATCAAATAATTAAAACTAAAAACATAAAAGGACCAGATAGGGTATAAAGTTTATTTCCAAAATAAAAATGCAATTAGTTACAATATTATCAGTTTTATTTTCAAGTTATTATTTTTAAAGAAAGAGATAAACATCGTTAAAAAGCCACCTAGTTTTATAGTAAGTATGTTTTATGATAATTACTTCCTCATACAAAAAATTCAAAAACACATGGATATATGACGTACAAAATAACAATCAAATGATTTAAAACGATAACATATACAAATTTTTGTTTATTAACGGACACAGTACAATAGGTCTAATTCAGGGATAAGATCAAAAAGCCAACATTACTGTAATTTATCAGATTTTGACAGGGAATAAATATACAAAAGAGAAATTACTGACTTAACTCTAAAAAAAATATTTAGAGGAACAGTGAAATGGCCAATTACAGTTTTTGTTCTGGTGTAGTATCGCATTACTCTATTGTCAGAAATATAATGGAGTTTTATTTTAATTTTTTTCTTAATCATTTTATTTTTATTTTTTTCTTAAAAATTGCTGTTGGATAATCACCTCTGCTGTGAATAAAGTTACATTGAATACCAGTGTAAACCACAATAAGCTGAATAATAACTCCAGTTTTAAAACTAAAAAGTTCCTAACTCGATAAACAAACCTCAAAAAATAAAACTTTGTTTCAGTGTTTTTTATTTGTTTCCTGCCGTATCACGCTTTGGAAGTGTGGTGGTATCTATCACCGACCGCTCAAAATGACTACAATGACTTTACTCATGCCTTGAGAATAATCGCATTTTGTCTGAGGTAAGTCTGTGGGGTAAATGAGGGGCAAAATTTATGAGAGGTTTGCTTCTCGCCTCGAAGGCAATTCACATCAATCCCGTGATGAGATTTCATCGTAGGGAGTAAATTACATGATACACGAATTCATGCGTTTTGTGGTTAAATAACTGATATTGAGATGTTAATATTAAAACATATTTATAATATATACCTGCCTTTCTGTGGTGGTTATAACCACCAAATATGTAATATTAAAATTCTTATAAAATATAAGCTTTTCTAAAATTCAATTAATTCATTCAATTAATTGAAAGGAGAATATTTTAGAAGGTTAAACCTATATATATATATATATATATAGGTTTAAATATATATATTTATATATATATATATATATATATATATATATATATATATATATATTAACGGAAATGTTAGTATAAACGAGAACATAATTACATTATGTTGATATTTCTTCTAATTATTATTTGTCATCGGATATCTGATATTATTGAGCAAGCAGAGGTATTTCTTACGTTATTTTATAATAACCCCTTATATTAGGACATATGAAACCAAGATAACAAAATATACGTTTTCCATACGGCAAGAAATGTCTTTATTTGTGTGTACATTGTTTATTTATGAGAAAATTATACACACAAACACATCACTCGCTAAGTTATAATAATTTAACCAGTTTTCTGAACTCCTGCGTTAACCCGGTCGCACTATACTGCGTGAGCGGCGTCTTCAGGCAGCACTTCAACCGCTATCTGTGCTGCCGCCGCAGCGCCCTCCATCCTACTTGCAGTTCTAGATTGTCACGGACAGCTATATGCGAGACCTCCTTTAGAAGCACCCAACGACATCGTTGTAGGTACGACTGTAAACTCCGTGTCTTTTTTGAGGACAGATGTAGTCGCTCGCGGTGCAACGTTTACTGTCACTTGGGAGTTCTATTGTCCGGGTCCGTAGACTTTAGAAGGATCGAAAACGTATGTATGATTGTTAATTTTGCATCTACCAGATTTCTCAACTCCTGCGTCAATCCGGTTGCTCTGTACTGCATGAGCGATGTTTTTAAGAAGTATTTCATCTGTTATCTGTGCTGCAAGCGTGATGTTCTGCTGCCACAAAGTATCAATATTTCTAAAAAAAATCCCGAAACTTCTTTTGAGCATTCAAAACGACAACTCTCAAACAGGTAAGACCGGATATCTATTTGTTTTTATTTTCTCTTAGATTTGAGAAGTTTCTGTTTTAACAAGATAATATTTATGTCTCTCTTGTTCTGATGCAGTCCTAAAACAGCATTAAAGGTAAGTCGCGGCACCATATATACAAACGATGCAACGGCATATAGGTCTGGTCTGTATGATTCTCCGAGTTATAAATTGTTTAACTTAATATTTAGTTTTCATTCTTATAAAGTGATAACTAAACCAAATATAAACATTGAATCTCAGAAGTTCCTTGGGTATACCCAATGGGATATATGCCATTCAATTGAAATATTTTTAATATAAATAAAAATATGAAATCAATCTAAGTCATATTAAAAGAATCAAATCAATAATTCTACAGGAATCCTACAGAGAGCGTGGTGATATCCAACTACGACTACGGCAGCACGAAGAAAAAGAACAACATCATATCAAGGTCCAGCACTGATGGCGTCACCATTATGACGATTAGGGACTCCAACGACTTTATTACAGATATCAATGAAAAGTCTATTGACAGATAAATATTTATAAAAAATTAGAAATCCGCGTATTCTTTAATATTGAATAGAATAAATTAATCCTGTAAATAACAGTTTTTTAAACTCCCAAAATGATAAAGGTGTGGATTTGCTTAAAAATTATTTGCAATTATTAAATAAGTCATTTTGTTCCATTTAGTAGACAATTTTTTTTTATTTGAATAGCTGAAAAATAAGCAACTTTGCCAAATATTTTCTTCTAAGAGTACTGGCAACAGCTAACAAGTTAATTAAGCCTTGCCAGTCTTGTAAATTCGTGTTTGATACTCTATTAAAATAAGTGAATATTTAGAAAACTATTCCAAATTAAAAGACACCTTAATTAGTAACTTGAGATCATTAAATTATATTATATTTATTTTGTACATATTTATTTACTATAAATGATAAGCTTGAAAATCAGTGAGTAATTCTTAAATTATAAGTCTTATTGCAAGTAATATATTAATTACTGTTATAAATTGAAACAGTTTTAATAAAAATGTACTATACTACATTTACTAAACAAAATTTTACTTCAATGTTATTTATAAGGACCAAATACGTGTTTTATTATTTATATTGTAAAAATATTGTAGCAAATATATATTAAATTATTGATATCATAGATTTAAAAAAGATGAACTATTTATTGTGCATTTTGTGCTAATTTAAATTTTTTATCAATTGTACGCTGTAGCTTTGTTACTTTGTTTGAGAGGGCAATAGTAGATTAATTTTAATATAATTAAAATTATAATACATTCGCAAAACGAACATAGTAATTTATATATATAAATATATGTGAAATATGTGAGTTATGTTATTTTTAAGACTTCTTGAGATTTTAAATTATGTTCTTTTATTTAAATGTATATACTGTGTTATTTGAAATAAAATGTTTTAAAGATATTCTGTGTATTGTTATAGACGATCAGCAAAAAAAATTGAACGGAATTCATATAAAATTGATTTATTATTTAGTAATTCTGATACATTTTTATGGTATATTTATCGCATCACATGGTACATGGCATTTCAACTACAACAGTTTTATCAGTTTTCGCAATTAAATCCCAAAAGTGGAAAAAAACATTTCTTTAGACAAATAATACTTACGTACTAAAAATATATAAGATAAATAAAGTTGGTTACTTCAGTAACAACTAAGTAGTTGAATTAATGAGACTTTTCAGTAACAGTAGTTTATCAACCAATCAAAACTTGAGTTGCTGAAGTGGTACCAAATAGTTTACATGTAAATATATTGAAATATTATGTAAAGTTTCAATTTGTTATAAGGAATATAATAATAATAATAAATAATAATAATGAATAATGTAGTTACTAATACTTTTTAGTTGTATGAATTATTTTACATATATATAACAAAATAAAGTTATCAATATATTTACATAGAAAAAAATCTACGTATTCAGTACGAGTATATGACACTACAACTAAAACAATGTTTTTTTTTGTTTGTTTGCTTACGCATTACACAAAAATTATTATACTATATTGTTTTTAGTGTTTTTTTTTAAATTTTAACTCGTTTCCATATATTTCCTTGGGTGATATATAGGCTCCTTTATACTAAGGCAAATATTCAAACACTATAATTAGAATACAATAAAACTATTACACTTATTTTATTGAGATGTAGCACGGTGTTGGCTTATTACCGACATCGACATATAGGAAAATACAATCTTAGGTTATTTTGCCTATACATAACATTACACACGCACACGCACACGCACACGCACACGCACACGCACACGCGCACGCACACGAGCACGCGCACGCGCACGCGCACGCGCACGCATACGCACACGCACACACACACGCATACGCACACGCCCAAGCGCACGCACAAGCGCACACACAAACGCACGCACACACACACACACACACACACACACCTCTGGGATACACTCACTCACTCATGAGAGTGATATACGAGTGTTTTTGAACAGTAAGGAGGTGGAGGACTAGTATTCGTTTGAAGCATAAGTATTCGCATAAGTTAACAAATAACTAATTGAAAACGTAGCCCTTTGGATTTAAGATTGTGTGACGATCAACTGGCATACCTGGGAACGATCTCTTGCTGTGAAAACGTATATTTTTTTAAGAGTAGTCGCTAAAGGAAATTATCGTAAGGAACCAGAAAACATACTCAATAGAGCAACTTGGTTAGTTCAGCTGTAACCTTTTCTATAATCAGAAAGGAATTCTGTAGCAAGCGGTGGTACCTATCTACAATTAGTACCTTAGATAAACTTCGAAAAGGATTTATATATAAAATGTGCCTCATCATCAGATCACACCTATGTCGTTATTGTTCGAATAGTCCAATAAGTTTGATATAAAACCATCATAAAAACTTGAACTAAATAATTACCAAAGTAATGATTCAATGAAAAATTTATTTGAAATGTTAATATCTTCATAAAATTTAACTACTTTAGTACCTATATATAATAAAGGTCATCACGAATCGCCGGCTTTTGATGTTCTAATATAAGGCTCGCGTAAATATAATAAATGTTGCTTGGATCTGATTTATTCGAAGATACGAATAATCCTAACAAGAAGTAATTTCAGGGTATATAACGGATTTGTAAACTGTATCAAGGCATAAATAACTGAGTATGTGAGATAAATTATTCACATCTCCAACGTAACAAATGTTCAAACGTTCCGTAGAATTTTACAGAATTAGAAATACCGAGACAATATACGTTTAAGAATTATTACTAGGTAATATTTAATTATAAAATTATAGACATTTAATAATATTATCATTTTGAAAGTGTTAGTGGAACATATTAATTTAAGTTCCTACCCACTGAAATGTTTTGTCTAGAATAGTCCGAGTTAACAAGATTTTTAAAATTTTTGACACGTAAGAATTTTTGTTCAGTTTAGAAGAGTTTAGTTTAGTGTTTGCAATTTGAGAGTATAGCATTCTTAAAATAAAGTTTCGTTCTAAATAATAATCAACATTTCTAAGATATATTTTAACACTAAACCATGTTTTTGAATATGCTATCTAAATATATATTTACTATAAACAAAGCAGTTTACGCAAATGTGTTTAAAACATATTTTATTATTTATTTCACTTAAACAGCATCAAGCGCATTCATACATTGTGGTTAGTGCCGCCATTGTAAGGCGTTATCAGGGAAGTGCACGCATCGTAGTTCGGAAAGGACCTATTTACTGTTTATAGCTCTGTGAATGAGTGTACTTTGCAATATCCCAGTATTTTGTGAACAATACATTAATTCAATATTAAATGCTTGTACATTTGGATGTTTAATACTTAAACATTATTTTTATAAAACTTTGTAAAAAGGCCTGTTTTAAATGTAAAATCGATAAGTTTCTAAAACTAAAATTCAGTTTTCATTGACATTAGCTAGCACAAGTAGTTGCCGATTACTACGCTAGTAAAGAATAATTCATTGTAGCTTTATTTTTCAATTTAATTTTATTTAACTGATAGCGTTTTTACGCAAAAATAATTTTGCATTTTATATAGATTTCTTTTTCATTAATATCGACAAGGAATATTGAAAAGGTGTTTAAGGTATCATCTATATGTAATACAAACTTCAGAGGCCAGACCCAAACTTATGAAGCACCTAATATCCGTTTAATATAAGACGCTGACTGTACCGCAATTCCGGTGTGGCGAATGAACAGGATACATGTATACACGGAGCTACGGTGACGAATTGCATCGTATATTTGTTTACACTTTCTTGACATAGTAAATTTCAATGATAAACCTAAATAAAGATAAATTCAATTTGATTTTTCACAGTACTTCAACTTTTTAACTACTTTTTAGAGAATCATTTGCTTAAGTTAATTTAAAACTATATATTTTAATACAAGGACTACTTATTTAATAACGTCTAAAATTAATCTTATTTAAATTTAATATTTCAATGTTAAACCTAAATAAAAATAAATTCAGTTTGATTTTTCACACTACTTGAACTTTTTTACTACTTTTTAGAGAATAATTTGCTTGCTATGTTTTAAAACAAGGACTACTTATTAAATAACATCTTAATGTAATCTTATTTTAATTTGACAGGTAAATTCAAAACTAAATTGAAAAATAAATATAAGTAAATTGCATTTCAAAATGCATTATATAAATATAGGATTAATTAAAAATAACAAAAAGACAAGAATATTGTATAATATCTTGATAATTCTAATGCAAAGGTTATCATTACTTTAAAGTATTTTTTAATATCTTATAAACAGTATTAATAAAAAAACGTATAACGTGATTTATATTACTTGAGATAAATTTATTTATTAATTTAACGTAAAATAATTCAATTATAAGTTAATAAACCGATCTCCAGAGAAGCTATAATCAAAAGGTATAAAGTAAAGTTTTGTAATATATTATTAGTTGACTAATTAATTTTCACAATTAAAGTTTTGATCAAGTTAAGTCAACGGCATGTGAAGTAATTGAATAACTTCAAGGGATATAAGATATGTATCGAACTAAATATATATTGCCACCCACTCCAGTAAAGTTGTTGTTTTACGAGTAGTAGTATCAGTAAGCAATTGAGAAGTTAGTTGCGGAGATATTGTAGTAAATGAGATAAATATAATAAAAGTCTTCGGTACATATTTTTGGAATAATTATCGCAAAGTTTTTAGTTTGTGTCTCAAATGTTCAGCTACTTCTATGATAAAAAAACTAAACTAAAGTTTGTATTTAAAAATCTTTGATAATGGTATTGCATACATAATATATAAGTTATTGAATTATTAAAAATAATAGCAAACATTACTTTATTATACAGATATTTTGAAACTGATAAACAAACAAACAAACTGACAGTTCCACAAGATCTACGTATGTATTAACCGCAGTGGTTGACTCGTAAAAGCAGACCCAATTGTCTGTCGTAATTGTAACTGTGTGGAAACACATTGAAATTATATTATTTTTGCAAGCGATAAAACAGACAATATTACAAAAACGTTTTGTCAGGAACCTTCTCTTTTCTTCATGAATCAGATTATTTATAATATATTTAATATATTTTCCTGCTGATTTGCTTATTACTTCCTTCGAGACGAAAGGAATCCTCAATTGGGTAGACCTCGAAGAATTCGGTCTGCCCATTCATTTGTACCCGACTTTCGAATTTTGGAAAAATTTCTTCACAGGAGGTCTTCTTATGACCGTCTGAGTCCGAAATGACCATTGGTCATATATATATATATATATATATATATATATATATATATATGCATGCGTGCGTCCAGATTCGACTTTTGTCAGCACGATAGCGGCCGCAGTTTCGCTCGGATCGCTTTCAAACTTTGCACAAAAATCAAATATCCAAAAATGAAGGTCAAGTTCGTTAACCAGAGAAATCCGGCCACAGGGGGCGCTAGGGCCTCTTTTTTTCTGATTTCAGTTTTTCGGCCATATCTTTTTCCCTATACAAGGAAGATCATTTGCGTTCATATCATATTATGTCTTTGATGAATACTTATAACTAATGTAGATAAACCGAAAACCTAACTTCAATAATTTAGGGGTGGGGGTAAAAAAACCGAAAATTTTTGGAAAAAAATTCATAGCTTTTTTCTGGTAAATATTCTTACATCACAAATATTTTGAATAGGAAGGTTATTTTTTACTCTAAATTTAGGTACCAAAAGTTTTTCCGTAAAAGGTACCATTTCCGAGAAAAAAAATTAAAACCACTTTTAGCTTGAAAATTTGAGGTTGGTAAAACCACGGCAACTTTTTTCTGGTAAGCATTCCCTCCTCGCAAATATTTTTAATAGAAAGGTTATTTTTTACTCTAAATTTAAGTACCAAAAGTATTTCCAAAAAAGATACCTTTTCCGAGAAAAAAATAAAGACCGCTTTTTTGCTTGAAAATTTTTGATGTAAACAACGGCATCATGTGTTATTCTTAGGTAGTGAGTTATAATTTAAACGAGTTACACACGAGGTCTACCCACGCGTGTCCCCCTGCGGGAACGGATTTTTTTTTAATCTTAAATGTTAGTATGTGTAATGCGGTTAACAGTGTTTTCTTACTGATAGTTGAGTGATTCACAGTTTCGTAACTATTATTGTCACTCTTTCCTTAATTTGATATTAATTTTTGTAGTAGTTATCAAATTAATAACAAATAAAGTAAAATAATTGATATTTATAACAAAAACACGAATACAGATTTTAATGCAGCAGCTCCTTATCTACTCAAACAACTACGTATTTTTTTACTATATTAACGTGTGGCCAAAATTGATTTTTGGGGGTTGACTCCGAGTTGAAGAGGGATCTAATATCTTCCGAGGGGCAACCCTAAAAAATGAGCAGAATGTCGAGATTCGACAAAAAGGGGTCAAATCGATTTTAAAATTTTTACTTCTGAGAGTCAGAGGGAAGGGGACTCTTCCCTCGGACTAAACTCAAAATGTTAAACCGGAAATCAACTCAAAGGGTCGAGTTCTACCTGCTCCAAAACTTTCTCCTCTGCGGGGGTCCGCCAACTTTTTTTTTTTTAAAAGATGCATAACATTTGTTCATATTTAGTTAGATCCGTGACCACAGGTGTAGTTACTGAATTATTTACAAAGAAACGCGTGCAAAAAAGGTGAATTAAATTTCAATGTCATAATTTATTTTGTTTTTTATAATTAAATCTAAAGTAATTTTTTATACTTCGTAATTCAATTTAAGATGTTAATATACACTTGTGATATTGAAAAAATATATATTTTTTATAGTTGGTTAAAATACTGCTGTGAAGAAATTTTTAATTTATTACAGATCTTGTAAGTAGATCATTTTAATATATCTATAAAGAAGCAAAAAACATTTTATTTAGTTAGGATTATTTACATTAAAATCGTATAAGAGGTTTGTCACTAATAGATTCTAACCTAATGCATAAATATTGTATTCATTCTGTTATAAATTAATAAGACTTCGATTGATTTTTTTCTGAAAAAACAGATTGTAACTACTATAGTAATAGAAGAATATAATATACATCTAATAAAGATAAAATCGCAAAATGTTGATTTAAACTAATTGTATTTGTGGATGTATGTTATTTTGCTCTCCGAGTCTAATAAGTAATTTAATTTATTATATTTTATATACTACAATTCTATTTATATTCTTACGAGTAATGATTACCTATACATTTACGAATAACAACAAAAACGCAGAAACATAAATATAAGTAGAATTTTGTACATCCCCAATCATTAATTCATAAAATCTTGTTAAAAATAATGATTTCTATATAAAAGTAAAAAGCAGATTTTCTGAATAAAGGTAAAATATAAGACTACTTATAATAATTATATTTGGTATATTAAAATAAAAATATTATACTGAATCGTACAATTTAACGCTTTTTAATGACTATAAAGAGGCTAATAGTAATTAATTTGTTTGTAATTTATCACAAAATTCATATAGGAATATAAATAAATATTGCGTTTTTGAAATGTATATTCCAATGCATCCATAAGGTGTATTTTTTAAAACATGTGTAGGAAACACGTGAGTCAAGTTAATTCGATGTTTTATACTTTATTAATTAAATTTATTAAAAAAGGTATGGAGAGAAAATTATAAAATATGTATAAATTTATAGGTTAAAAAGCATGTGGACATCAGATGTTATAATACATAAATTGATTCTATTAATTAAATACTAAAATTATTTTAAATAAATCTGTTTTTGGTATTAAATATAACAGAAGAGATCTATTTTTAATAAAAAAGACATATCATCACAGTGTAAGGTCTCGTTTTGCACGGTAGATATGTTCTACAGAAATGCACATATAAAATACGCATTAAAAACTACTCGCCTTGAAAAAGTAGAGATACGCTCCGTAATTTTCTTTAATTATTATCTGATAATGATTTGAACATTTAAGAATAGGTTTAAAATGATCTTCATCATCAGAAGATACTGTCTCTGCAATAGATATTTGCGTTAAAGGCGATGGATTTTCACAAACTTCATTCTCGTTCTGTGTAGCTCTTTCTTCTCAGACAATGTAATCAATAATTAAACTTTGCGATGATGATTTTGCCAATTTTTTATATAGCTCACGATATAGGCATGCAGTTCTGCACCTCACCTTATAATTTAAATACAAAAAAAAAATTTGAATGACAAAAACCCGCTAAACTTCAATATACCATAAAAATAATCTGCCTAAAAAACCTTTACATTATTCAGAATAGTAAAAAAGACAACATACTTGAAGACACCGTTTTATATCTATGGTATAAAACCAGTTGTGACACGTAATATCCGAAATCAATACAAATAGTCCTATTTCAATGACACGCTTTTGGAATTTAAATAAATTATTAAAATACGCGATATAAGAGGTCTTTGATAGGATAATTTAACAGAAATGTGATTTATGTTTCGTAAAGTTCATTGTAATAAAGTCTTTTGTAGCGAGATGACATGGCGTTTATGTAAATAGGCCCATTTATTTATTACAGATATTAATTCTTTTAATATATTTTACACATTTTATATAAAAGTGCATTTGTAAGAAAAATACAAACGAACGTTACAAGAGAGAAATATAACTTTAATAGGCATTATTAATAACAATGGAGAATAAGAGTCTCCAAAGACAACTGAACTAATAAAGGCTATAGTGAAATGTCGAAGGTAAAATTGTGAAAGATTAACAATAAATAATAGTATTGTTTTTGATATAGAAGGAGCTTGGAGATTTCTATATATGAAAGTGTTGTTGTAAATACCATAATTGCTAATAAATATTGACTACCTTGTAGACTGTAGGCTGAAGACCAATTCTTATATATTATTTTATCAAATAACAATAAAAAGTTTTAAACACGAATAACATACATACATATTTTTATATACCAAGTATAATTTTAGAAAATGGAAGTTTATTCAATAAAGTATTTTAATAATCTAACACTTTATTTTAGTACTCAAACTATTTACGACTTTTGAGCAGAAGGAATGTGAATTTTATAAAAACCTTACTACTTCAAATATATTTTATGGCTCAATAGTAATAATATTATTTCATAATGAGTATTGTGTAGACCCAAAATGATAGATGACATTCTATCCATTATTTACTCATGGCTTCTAAATTAAATTCACATTAAATATTGTAAGCTTGTCCTGTATTTATTTGCGAATAGTATTTCTGTCGATAAATCTATTAGGTCTTAGCTGGTAGGTCTGAGGGTTCTTCCTTAACCAGTCATAGTGACGCCAGTTGAGATACCAAAATGTCTTTTCTCTACAGGCATCTCATGTTATAAATTCCTATGTCCTCTACCTTCTATGGGTACATCCGCTTTCTCGCCTAATCTGTTTGTAAGCACACTCGATTTTGCCGCAGGATAACCGATCGGTCTAAATCCAGCGGAAAAATGTCTTTGAGCGTCGGTTACTGCAAAAAGTAATAGGAGCGGTAAAGTGAATTTGTGAATTGACATATTATCTAAACATAAAGAATTCATTATAAATATAATTTTTATAGTTGCTCTAATAATAATAATAAGTTTATTTGATTTCACAATGTTTTAAGATTACAAATCACAATAACAAAAAACTATGTTGATTTATAAACAGCAATTAAAACTAGTAAAATTATGACTGTGAGAGCCTGGTGTCAGTACTAGGAAGCCTGTATGACAGATCACTAGGCCCTTCCCCCAAGTATATAAGGCTTACAGAAAATTGCTAGTGATGCTGATTCGCTGCTAAGAAAAATTAAATAAAATCATTTCACTAACATTTTGCGAAACAGCCTTGTACTTAGCAGCGACAGAACATTTTGTTATTTTATAGTGTAGGTATTCAATTTCTTTATTTGTAATGCGGTCAGCTTTGTTTCTGTGATGACTGTCGGAAGGTTCATTGTTTGGTAATTATTAATCTCACTATTACTTAAGTTGACATTAATTTTTATTTTATTGAATATTCATAATTTTTGTTATCAAATTAGATATTGCAAATATAGTAAAATAATTAAGATTTATAAGCAAATAATTCCTTATACACTTAAATAATTCGGTATTTTTTGTTGTATCTTCCTTTCACTGTTATCAAAGTTGCTCCTAGACCATTGAAGAGAGATAGGTCTTTATGAAGAAATAATAGTAATAGTTTCTGTAAAAGCCAGAGACGACGAAGCGCCAAACGCTACATTCCCTGCATACCTCTTTCGGCCTCCATCGGCTGCAGACATTAACCTCTTCATACATGCCCTCCGGGGGCTCCTCATGCTTTTTACGTGACCTTCCTCCAGTATCATAGATACTGTGTTTTCGAAGGTCACTCGAGGCCTCCCCATGTCTCTCTTACCGCTCACTTTTCCTATATAAATCTCTTTTACCATTCTTTCATCACTTATTCGTTCGACGTGCCCAAACCACCTGAGCACGTTCTTCTTTACACGTTTTTTCTTCTTTCTCACCGTGACTTCTTCGCTAGTACCTGCAATTCTGTGAATCTCTTCATTGCGGATTCGATCAACTAGACTGACTCCGCATATTCTGCGAAGAGATCGCATCTCCACAGCATTCATCTTTCTTACATTCTTCTTCTGTGTTACCCACGTTTGGCTGCCGTATAACAGCGTCGGTAGCAAAACCGCATTGTGTACAGCCAAACGTGCAGCTATGCTGACGTTTCGCCGTCTCAACAATGCAGCCAAAGCACCGTTGACTCTGTTACCGGCAGCAATACGCCTTTCCACATCCATTTCGTATCTTCCATCTCTGCTAAACATACTTCCCAGATATACCACTTCATTCACTTGTTCTATTATTTTACCATTCACGTTGATCTTACATTCTGTTCTTTCTCTGCATCTGCATTTAGATTCACATCATTATTTTTACACCCATCTTTCAGAGTGGTGACTAATGCCTTCAAATAGCATTCTGATGATGCAATGAGCACTGCATCATCTGAATATAGTAAGCAATTGACCTTAAGGTCATCTACTTTCACTCCCATGTCACTGTCTTTCACGTCTTGGAGACAACTATCCAAATACAAATTGAACAACCAAGGTTATATAGCGCAACCTTTCTTAACACCCGATTGGATGTCAAACCCCGGCGACATGCCAGCTCCTACTCGCACATAGGCTGAGTGACCTCTGTAAAGAGACTTTGCAGCCTGTAGCAAGGGTCCGTTCACATTGTATCGGGGCAGTATCTCCCATATTTTTTTTTTCACAACCCTGTCAAACGCCTTTTCCAAATCCACAAAAGCACCACCTTTTGGTTTAGGGCCAAAAACTTTTTCGTGATCATGCGGAGGGAAAAGATCTAATCTATACTCCCTCTTGCAGATCTAAAACCTCCTTGGGCCTCCCACAACAGCCTTTCAGATCTCTCTTGCATTTTTTTCGCCAACCTGCAAACGGACCTCTTATTCTAGCAACGACTAGATAATGGTTCGTTACCAGATCAGCACCCCTAAACACTCGTATATCCATAACTTGGCTTCGTATTCGCTGATCCACTAGGAATAAATCAATCATACTTCTTTCTTCCTAAGTTCTCTCTTTACAAAATTCCAAAATAAGTTTTCCAGACTCATTTACTCTCTAAACACCATTTTGCCTAGCACGCTTTCGTAACCACTTCGCGCTGTTCCAACCCATCCATTCATATGTCCACATACTATCAACTTTTCATTATCTCTAACACTACTTAGAACATCCCTGACACTCTCCAAAAAACTCCTCGAGTTCGCTCACTGGAGCTAAGGATACTGGCGCATACACAAGAATACTCTTGTTATCCCCAGCTTAAAGCGAATCCAAAGAAGCCTCGGGTTGATGGCCTTATATTCTACCATTGCATTAAACATACGAGAGGACAACAACACGCCTACACCTTGGCAATCTCGCTCACCCTTTGGAACCCCAGCCCAGAAAGCGAATCCTGTCAAATCGGTCGTATCATTCCCTTTTCGCTTGGTCTCAGACACACAAATAACATCCATATCCTTGTCATCCATCACATCTAATAATTCGTTCATCTTCTGTTCCATTCCTCCTCTTACATTCCACGTAGCTTGTAGCTCCGTCCTCTACCTCCCGCCGTTCAGAACATGGCGTGTTGGCTGGCGGTCCCCAACGCCGCATTTGTTCATGTTATATATTACATACATACATTTTTGTTTTAACATACAATAATATCATCAAAATTAAAAACATAATTCAAAATACAAAATTTTAAATACGAAATAAAAATTATAATTATTAATAAATTATTATTATTAAACATTAAACAATTATATAATACAAACATGTCAAAAATTTGTTAAAGTATAAATATAAAAATAAATTAATAAAACAAATCAACAAAACTAAATTTGTAAAAAAATATCATTTTTTGTCAGGTACTTAATAAAAACTTTTAACCTTTAATTAACACTGTTATAACCCTGCCTCAAATCAAACAGCGTTCACTAAAACAGCGTTCACTAAATCATGTTGTCTTCATTTTAAAGTTCCCTTGTACTTTAGAAAGTAACACCTGACATCAGTCAAATATGCGGATCCCCGATGTTAAAGATTGACGATACTCCAAAAGTGGCGAATATTTCGTATGACAAAAACATCATCACATTAATTTCTTCATATATCGTCTTCTCGCCGTCAGTAGTGTATATTTTCTTTTTGGCCGTCGTTGTACAAATATTTCATTTTCACTGTTTTGGATTTCATTCGGTGTTTAATAATTTTGATATCTCTCACAAATACCGAAGAACCCTCGTTACTCGATTGTATGCACGTCCGTTCACCTTATAACTAACTAAGCCTTTGTTTCAGCACAAGTCAACGTCTCCCGATAAAAATGAACAGTTGAAAAGTTTATTGATTATAACGTTCACAATATTAGTCACAGGATAGCCGGTCGTTTTTTTTTAAATAGTTTATTATCACGAATCACTGAAGGATGACGTGCGGCCCTAGCGACCGGTCGGCGTGGAGTCTTATAAGACTTTTTACAAAAAAATATTACTTAAATCTGATATTTAATAATTAATTTCAAAGGCGTAATTTCAAATCGATAAATTGGGCCAATTTACTTTCTGACGCTAGAAACATTGATTGGTCCAGTGTATTTAACGCTCCTACAATAGACTTAAAAGTAGAATTATTTAACTCTTTTATCACGTGCTTATATGATTCCCATGCTCCCATCAAAAAGATCAAAGTTAAGCACTATCCTGCACCGTGGCTAACCGCCGATATAAAGAGCGAGATGAACAAACGCAATAAAGCCAAGTCACGTTACAAGAAGTTCCCAACTAATGATAACTTTGCTACTTATAAAAAATTACGCAATCGTTGCAATAGATCGTGTAGAGACGCCAAACGCCGTTATATTTTCTCTTGTGCTAATAAGTCTACTCCTCCACAATTGTGGAGATTTTTTCAGTCACTAGGTGTGGGTAAATCTCAGCCTTCTTTAAATATTTATATTAATTTAAATACTCTTAATAATTATTTTTCGGCACCGCCACTTATTATAGATAATGTGAAAAAAACCTCAGTTTTTACTAAATTAAATAATATCACTCCACCTATCTGTGACAGTTTTACCTTCGCTGAAGTTACGTTAAGTTACGATAAGTGGGTGTGATGTTAAGACAGCTATAGTTAGTATCAGTTCCCGAGCATTGGGCGAGGACAACATTAGTCGAGACATGTTAATTCCGCTTCTTGACATTATATTGGCTGTTATAACACACATTTTAAACTTTTCATTAACAACCAATTCCTTCTCCTTGGAAATTAGCACATATACTTCCTCTACCTAAAAACAATAATCCAATTTCTCCCTCCCACTCTCATCCCATATCTATACTTCCTTTCTTATCCAAAGTCCTAGAAAGCGTTATATCCAAACAACTAACATCTTTTTTAAACATTAACAAGCTCCTTAGTCCTTTCCAATCCGGTTTTCGTACTGCACACAGCACATCCTCCGCCTTGCTTTAGGTTACTGAGGATATCAGATACGCTATGGACAACCAAAACCCTACTATTCTTGTTCTATTAGATTTTAGTAATGCTTTCAACACGGTGGATTTTGATATATTGCTAGGGATCATGAGCAGTCTTAACATATCTCCACCCGTAATTGAATGGTTTCGTACTTACCTGTATGGACGTTGACAGAGTATCTGTTCTGATGATTCGTCTTCTGAATGGGCTCAACTCTCTGCTGGCGTTCCTCAGGGCGGCGTTTTATCTCCTCTACTTTTCTCCATTATTATTAATGAAATCACAAAAATTCTTTCATGTTCCTACCATCTATATGCTGATGATTTGCAACTTTATAGACATTCATCATTTGAAGATTTAAATATAAATATTAATCAGATTAATTATAACTTCAATTTAATAAAGGAATGGACTGCGTCTTTTGGGCTTCTTGTGAATCCCAAGAAATCGCAGGCCGTTATTATAGGTAGTAGACATTTTAGAAATAAGATTATTATTAATAACCTCGCTAATATTTTATACGATGAATCAATTATACCTTTTTCTGATGAAGTTAAGAATTTAGGATTGACATTTGACAAATTTTTATCGTGGACGGCATAGCATTTGTAGCGCATTTATATGTCTATTCACTCTTTTAAACGTTTGCAGAATTTCCTACCAATGCGTACTAAAATCCTCCTAGCGCAATCTCTTTTATTACCCCTTCTCGACTATGCTGACGTTTGCTATCTGGATGTATCTGAGGAGCTGCTTAACAAATTAGATCGCCTTCAAAACTTGTGTATCCGCTTTATTTTTGGATTACGCAAGTTTGACCATGTTTCAGTCTTCCGACATCAACTTAAGTGGCTCCCAATCCACCTTCGCCGGAATATACACGTCCTAACCGCGCTGTATAATCTCTTCTCCAACTCAGCTCCCTCCTATCTTCATCAACGGTTTCATCTTGCAATTCCTAGTAGTCGTCCTAAACGCTCCTGTGTTATAATAAAAACCTTTGATATTCCCTCTTATAAATCGCACTTTTATTCCAAATCTTTTACTATACAAGCAGCGCGGTTATGGAATTCCTTACCAACCAGTACAACATCCAGCCGTTCTGTCATGGCATTTAAACGTAAATTAAAGCACCACTAGATAGTGGTGCTCACACGATTAAATTATAATGTACTATAGATGTATGTATTTCTATATGTTATTATTATATGTATGTACTTCTTAATTTATGTAGGTATAAATGTATATGTATGTATCTTTTTTATATAGTATTATTATATGTATGTTCTTCTTAATTTATGTAGGCATAAATGTATATGTATGTATCATATTTTTTGATAGTATTATTATGTATATTATTATAATATATCTATGTAGCATTCTCTGCCCTCTTAAACCTTCTGTCCAACACTCTAAGGGTAGCTGGAAGAGATCTCTTTTTAGAGATAAGTTAATCCTATGTGTATGTCTTTTATAATTGTCTTTTTTTTTGTATTTTTTTATGGTGCATAAATAAATAAAATAATTAATTTCATTTGGAATTTAATCTCATGTAAATTTATATAAACAAATATTTAGAATTAAAATTTCTCACAACTTATTTATAGTTATGGTAATTATTAAGCACGAACTCAGTTAGTGTTTAAGGTAACCACAGTAAAACAAATATATTGTTTTTTAGTTATTTTAGGAAATTTTAGAGACCAAATATAAGACATATAACCGAATTTCATACTTTTTGCTTGTCGTAACAATTACTCTGCCAATGTAAATATTTTCCTTAATGTAATTTTTATGACGAAATAAAATTCATTCATATGAGCAGTTAGATCTGTGACCACCCGAGTAGTTACTTAATTATTTACAAAGTAATACGTGCAAAAAGGTGTTTTTAAATTTTTTAAATTTTTTCAATTAAATTTTAGGTTTTAAAATATATTTGTTACATTTGAAAAATTTTACCATTCTTCTTATTGTTTTTTTGTCATGAATTCTCCATTTTCAGATAAAAATATGGCTCTCCACAAAATCGATATTACTTCGTGCTTTAAATAACGCTCAAAGACCTTTTTACGCTGGATTTATACTAATTTATATTAACAATAAATCAAAATTCATCTGTTTATTTGTATAGTATATATCTAATTACTTCTTATAAATACTTAAATAAAGGAACAATTATTATTAATACGGAACGACGGAGCATGAAATAAAAGTAAATAAATAAAAATGTAAAGTAATTTAAAATTTAAACAGCTTTAACGGAGTACAATCGGGATTTGGTACATTATATAAAGGCCGTGTCATCTCAGTACAAAAGAGCACAACAATAAGCTTAATGAAAAATAAATCTCATTTTGGGTAAATTATTTTGTTACAGGCCCATATTTTTTTAATATAGCTATAAAGATAAAAAAAGCATCTCTTTTAATTAGGATTACTGATGTCGAAAATGTAGGTATAGTTTGTCGCTAATAGATTCTAACCTAATGCTATATATAAATATTGCATTTATTCCGTAATAAAAGTTATTTTTTTTAACGAACATCACCAATATGAATTAATTAAATAATACCATTTAACGACTAAAATAATAGAAGTAAAAAATATATAAATATCTTTTGAAAGTTGAAAACGCAAAATGTTAAATTAAAAAACAAACAAGATGAACTATTACATTTTTAAAGTCTTAAGTGAAACAAAGCGACGCTTAAGGGCAGTAAAACTCTTGAAATTCCTCCGAAGTTGCAAGCGAGCTAGTGCGGGGGGATCATTCACCAACAGATAACCCGCTACTTTGATCTTCTGTTCTATAAAAGAAATAAATAAATTCAACAAAAAGATACAATATTATTGCTTTTATGTACTACAGTCTATTTATATCCTTACAAGTAATGATTAACTATAATAATACTGAAACACAAAAATATGAGTGAAATGATGTATACCTCAATTCATTTATCTTGTTCTTGTTAAAATAATGATTTCTTTATAAAAGTAAGAAGCAGTTTTTTCAAATGAAGGTAAAATATAAGACGATTAAATATAATAATATTTGATGTATTAAAAATGAAAATAATATACTCAATCGTAACTTTTAATAACATTTAATGACTCTAAATGGGAACATTAGTAATTAATTCATTTTTAATTCGTCACAGCAGTCAAAAATTAATCATCACAATCATGTCATCATGATTACCGGTTGGTTGTTATGTGATTAGTTTTAGTCATAGCATACTCGTATACCTTATCGAAGTATTTCCTTAGTCTTATGTGTAATTTTAAAATCATCATTTCCTATACAGTTAGTTAAGTTAAATCGATGCTTCATACTTTATACCTTACAATTATAAGGAAGATAAGGAGATAAATTTTAAACAATTTTCTTACTACATGTATTCTTCACAAATTGTTTGATATAGAAGGAGCTTGGTATCATTTATTGATGATTTCTATATTAAATAAGTATACACTAACTCACTAAGTGACTAATAGTCAATAATTAGTTGGAGAATAAGTAAAAAAGATTTTAACCTTAATATTGGTGTAATTTCTATTTATCTTTAACTATGTTTGTGTATTTTAACTACTTGGTGACTGAAGACGGAATACATTCTTATATAATATTGTATTTTATATCAAACAATAAAAAGTTTTAAACAGGGATTACATACATATTTTTTAATATCAAGTATAATAAATAGTGTATTTAATAAACTATGCTAATAATCTAACACATTTTTTTAGTAATAAGTTTAATACCTAGATTTTTTGATTATTCCCATTTTGGGCACAAGGAATGTAAATTTTATTAAAACCTTAGTACTTCAAATATATTATGTCACAATTATAACAATATTGTAACATAATGAGTATTGTGTGGTCACAAAACCATAAATAACATTCTTTACATTATTCTCTCTAGGCTTCTAAATAATCCTCACTAAATATTATAAACCTCTGCTTTATTTATTTGCGAATAGTATTTCTGTCTATAAATCCATTAGGTCTTAGCTGGTAGGTCTGAGTATTCTTGCTTAACCAGTCATAGTGATGCCAGTTGAGATACCAAATGGTCTGTCCTCTACCAGCATCTTTGTTTTAACAGTCAATCATAGAAATTACCAGAGAAACCAAGAAAGTGATAATTGATTCGTACACTGATTAATAGTAATTGAATGTAAATTACCTTTTTGGCGTATATTACTTTCGTAAAAATATTGTAATAAAAAGACAGCTTGTGTTCGAAGTTCTCCTGAACATGAATGAATGCTAGCCTCCCGTTATAATATAGTATGATATCTCCCTGAAGACACGTCTTATTTTATGCGTCATAAACGGTGCAATAATTTGAAATGTTACAGACTCGTTAGAAAAATTATATCATTATAATGATAACAAAGAAATGTCTGTCTATTTATCTATCAAAATACTTTTTTATTCAAGGTTATAACAGATGAACTATGTTATGTTAGTTTTATTTTCAAAATGGAGCAAAGTATCTAATTCAAACAAGTAATTTAATGTGGTTGGAGAGTGAAATTCTATCTAAACTCCTAATAAATATAACAGAATACCAAATCCTTGGAAACACTTATTTTTGATCGATATGAGTAAATGTATAAATTTAACTGTATTTTTTTGGAAGCCATAATTTTGTATTTGTTTTTTTTTTTATTTGTTATCATTATTAAGTATTCAATAAAATAATAATATAATTAAAAAAAACATTGACAAACATGAATCAGTTAACAAAACAAAACCACAGTTGACTTCATTACAAATACTGAAATTCTCAACCTATGCTAACAATAATAAAATACGCTGTCTATCTCTTACAGTGTCAACGTAGACACCAGACTAGGACGTCACTGTGAACTATTCATTCATCTGTTAACAACGTAACATCTTACGTAACAGATCACAGTCCATTCATTAAATGTATTATATTTTACACCATTTTTATACTTGACGATGAAATATTACTCAACAATAAATTGAATCAAAAGCAAACTTTAGTATAACATAGTATGACAAATTATAATTACTAAAAATGTTCGTAATAAGTTTAATTAAAATTACCTTCACTAAGAATTATTTTATTGTTCAGGTAATTTATGTCACCCCTGAGTGTCTAGGGATAAAAAAACTTATAGGCTTGACAAAAAGGATGAAATTTCTTTACATGTATGTTTTAAATAGAATGTACAGGCATTAATTCCCATTTAGTATAAATATCAAGGTATCTAAAATATAGACCACTACACAAAAATTGGCATCTACTTCTAAGATGGCGACAGCCTTGCCTGTATTGATGAAGTTAACACATATAACCATCATGAGTTATTATATACTACTATTGTGTCTCCTTAGAGAAGAGATAGCTTTTATGAGTAAACTTGATCTTGAGGCTGAGGAGAGTTTTCAGCCTCAGTTTGTTTTTGTTGCTTCATCAAGCACTACAGCGACAACAATAAATTTGGATCATATGCATATATTTCATCCACAATAGACATGAAATAAATTAAAAGTAATAAAACATATACTATAACACAATCTCAATTGATAAGAAATGTCATAAGAGAAAAATAACGTTAAACCAGGTTACCAACCAACCAATTACTTATTATTGAAGACATCATTTATTGAGTAAAAATACTCAGCAACGAGTCATTCATAGAACTTGCTTTTAATGTTGTTGAATTAGATATATTTAGGCTTAGATTTAATAAGATATTTTTAGGCTGAGATAAATTTAGTATTTATTGATAAAAATCTACGCATACTTGTTATAAACACGACTGTAGATACTTTTCAAAATAAAGTAAGGAAGAAATATCAGGCAAATTATTTTTATATAAATCATAAGTTTATTTTTATAAAGTAACAGTAATATTCAGTAACAGTTTTAAATACCTTAATCTCTAAAATCTCTGTGGCTTGGCGGGAATATTATTTATGTAATTCGGCAGTACACGTTCAAAGAACAATGTTACGTCATTTAATAGTACTACCACATCCGATGATTCATTTTACGCGGGCTTTTTACGTGCCATAAGAAGTTGTAGACATTACCGTTGTGATTTTTGTTAACGTAGGTTTATAAATTAAACTTCTACTATTATACTTGATTAACAATATGAATATTTATCGGCGATCGCCTGTCTGATAATAATTCTTGCTATTGATTGAATGAATGAATTCATGGGTTTTATTCCCGGTCGTTGCAACACGCTTCCAGGATGAGTAATTAACCGTGTGATGGATGATGATCACCTCCGCGCCCGTTCTACATTTGAAAATCATTTCCTGTTCCCAGCTGATATGTGTAATTGAACTCAATTGATTAAACCATACCTTTAAATAACATTTTATAAATAACATGCATGTTCTGCCCAGTCTAATCTTTTTCCAAGTCTGTACACCTTATGACGTGTAACAAAAGCACTTCTCTCCAGATACAGACATATGTAAACACTCTGCTGCACTTCCATTCATCCTAGACATGACGTCGACGAAAGGAGTTTCGCTATTCATTTACAAGCTAATAGAGATAATAAGGTATCAAAGATACTCAAACAATTACACTGTATTTAATACGTTAATGGTTTATTATATACGGTTATCCCGAAACAGAATCTAAAGTACTTACAAATAAATTAAGTGAAGATGCTGATCTTCCCATAGCAATCAGAGGCGATGGGTATTTAATAAATTGATTGAAGCAAATGACGGTAGACAATAGGCTTTTGGTGTCTCAACTGGCGTTGGTTAAGTTAAGTCTACGACAAGTAAAGGAAGAACCTTCAGACTTTCACACTAAGATCTAACAAATTCGTCGACAGAAACATTATATTTTAATATTTAACTCACGATGGAAAAACGTGATTTATCTGTGATACATCCCTAGTATTTTAGAATATTGCTATTGTTGTACCATAATGTTACATAATTATTTATTTTATTGATTCAATGAAATGATAATTTAACTTTTTCATTCTGCATTTTACTAATGTTGATAAATTGTTTAATTGAGCGAAGCGAGCAGAGTGCTCTATTGTAGACTTTTTCACATTCTTTGTCACGAATAGACTCGAAAACTACTTGTCGGAAAATTATCAAATTTTGCAATCAAAAAGACATATATTAAGTGGTTGTTTAAAAAAAATTAAATATGTCATGTCGTTGAGGAATAATCGTCAAAAAACTGATATCCCATTTGAAGTCAATGGGAAACGATGAGTCATTACACTGGGCTCGCTTCGCTCAATATGCAAACGGCACTCGACATTTCACGAGCGCAGCGAGTCGAAATTGAGGGCCTGTTGGCGCTCCTAGTAAATATGATATATATTAAAAATATATTTTTTTGTCCTATCTATGATTAAAATGATAATTGTATAATTTTTATGACATAACAACTTAATGTTGTCATTTTGTTTAGAGTTTCAATCAATCAATTTTCAATCTTCGGAACGTAATATATTTTATTTGTAAAAAAATAATAAACAATAATTCAAATTCTGGCATACATTTATTATTTGTCAATGACCACATTAGTTAAATGAATTTTAGATTTCTTAAATATTAAACTTGTATTTGCTTTTTTCTTTGGAAGTTCAAGATAGTTGAAATATAAAGTTTTTATAAAACATTTAAATGACTTTTCTATTATATCTCAAGTATTTTATAGTTGGCAACTAAGTAATTGCGGTTTTTTTTTAGAAAATCAAAGACAATGAATTTTTTAGAAATTCTCATGGACACTAATTAACTTTATACTGTAATGTATTGCCCATTTTGATCAATAACCTTTTGCCATCTTTCAGGCAGCATCATAATCCCACGTTCATAAAACTTCTGCTTTTTAGCAAAACACTGAATCAGGTACGATTTGACATCATCATTTTTGAAATTTTTACCATTCAAGGAGTTTTGTAAAGATCGAAACATTAAGTAATCAGATGGTGCAAGGTCAGGACTATATGGTGGATGTAGCAAAACATCCCAACCAAGTTCCAATAATTTTTTGTTTGTTGTTCAATTTAGACATCAGAATTGATCGTGCGATTGAATGGTAAGAGTTCAAAGTAGACAATTTATTTATAATCCCACTAAAATAATAACAAAACCTTCTTTTGATGGATCAGCTTTTGATGTTGTTTGAGTTGGTTCCCCTGGCCTGCTCCACGATCTTTCTTCTTGATATTGTTGTAAACAACCCATTTTTCATCGCCAGTTATCAGCCGTTTTAAAAGTGGATCATTTTCATTACGTTTCTTTAGCAAATTGCAGCTGTTAATGAGTTACATTAAAAGCATTTCTTTCAGTTGGTGAGGAACCGTATGTAATGTATCGAGTTTTTCAACGTAGCCAAATTGTTTTAGATGATTTTCAACGCAAGTATGTGATATAAAAAGCTTCTCTGCAATTTTACGTGTTGTACTGTGATGATCCGAATCGATTATTGCTTTGATTGAGGCGTCATCAAGTTCAACACGGCGACCAGAGCCTTTTTTATCATTGAGTGAAATATCAACAGAACGAAATTTGGCAAACCAATTTTGATACTGCCGTTCTTTTGAAGCATCGTCACCATAAACAGCACATAACTTTTTATGAGCTTGCGATGCGATTTTCCCTTTGCGGAAATAAACAAGCAAAGTATGACGAACATGTTCCTTATGATTTTAGATTTTTCAACGAATGCCAAATGAAAACTATGCAACCGGTCAAAAAACTTTTTTACTCATTGACAGATGAATTGCCAACCATCAAACAACAAAATGTGTTTTATATTTGTACTACGTCTGAAAACCTAAAAATTCAACTGAAGCCATCTATGAGTGAGATTTGCAATTACTTAATTGCCCACCTATTTTATTTATATGACTCAAAAATACCTACACTTAAAGAATTTTTAAATAATTTATACGACAAAATACGACAAACGACTTTTATTAATTTGATTTGCGTTTGTTTTAAAACACATTTGTATTGCATACTTTGATATATGTAATGATATTATAAAAATACAATACCAGAATGTCCAATACATTATGGCTAAAATTTAAAAAAAGTTTAATAAAAAATTAATAAACATTATTGGACGCAAAACAGAGACGACGCTTCTTAGCATTCCATGGATTCACCGTGTGGGAGCCGTGCCCATCGCATTGCAAGAAGAGGAGCGCAAACAATGCCTGGGACTTGCGACCCAAGTGTAGGTTTAAAAGGCCCCTATGCTATGCGCATACACGCTCACCTTCACTGTTCACGCTCCTCTCCCTAGCTAACCAAATATCATAAGAACCTACTAAAGCCGCCTTTGAAATACGTTCTAGAAATGAATCGATGATCGTTCTAGAAAGGCTGAGATCCTTGACTAAGTTGTAGAGAGATTTTACTGTTATACAATTACATACGTGTCCATCATGAGAGTCCAATCAGGTGAAGCGTCCAAGATGTCATAAGGTATTAGTTTAGACTTTTTGAACGAACCTGCTTTTACGAACTCTACTGATATTTTGGTGGTTGTTATACCCTTCTGCGCTCTTGCTGCAGAAAGACTAAACGCTTCTCGTATGATTTCTAATAATTTATCGTGGCGTCACGAGTATTTACATCTATTTAGAAGTACCCTACAGCCTACTGGCAAGTGTTTCGCGGTTCCTACTGCCTCCCAACAGATGTTGCAAGATTTTTCTGTGACTTTGCCCCATCTCACTAAGTTACTTTGATCTGGATCTGGTTACTTTGAAGATAAAGTTTTAATAATGCTAAGGACCAATCATGAAGCAGGGTGCGCCAACTTAAGGATAGTGGAATACATAAATCTCCTATGGTCATCCATTCATTTTGCAATTCTAGGCTCATCGCGTGCAGCCGGTAATTATCGTTTTCATCTTGCCGAATAAAGGAGTTTATTATTTCTAACAGGGAACCATAACACTTTAACGGTAATTAGAAGAAAATTAAATAATCACAGTGGGTAGTTATGTGTGGACCTATTCCCTCATCCATTTTTATATTATTAAGTTAGTCAGAATAAAGCCTTCAAATCCGCAACAGGTTGTTAAATTCGTAATACGAGTCTATAATAAGTTTAATTAGTTATTAAAAAGACTCTAAGCCGAACTAAAACCAAGAGTAGGTATAAATAGGAAATTTAATATTTCTACAATAAGCATCAATAGATTTTCCTGTTTATTTTAAGATTCAAGCTTCAATTCATTTAATTAATTAATATTTCTCAATGAATTATTATTTATAACAAACCAACGCAATAAATCTAATCTATATAAAAATAAATATTCTTAATATATATTTTTAAAAATAAGTTCGACTAGTTAATTATGATTTTTGAGATAACTCTGTTTCAGGTAGCATAAATAAATTTATTATTTGTAGTTTTAAATACTTAAGGCAAAACATGAAAATTGCAACATTAATTTTTTAACAAAAAATAAAGTTATATATATTTTTTTACAAGCAAGCATATAAATTGAACTTTCGGGTCGGACCATAAACAAAGAATATTATTGAACTTTTGTTATTAAGTTTTTTCAAACCGACTATATATAAAAATAGATTATAGAAAAATGTCTACATCATTATTTACACGATTCAGACGTGAGAAGTACGGGTGCAAGTTTAAAAAACACAAATTAATTAGATAATTTCCTACGGCCTAAACAAATTTTGTTTGATGGTCTCGTGAAAAACTAAGTTGCCCTTAACATTACAGAACGCATACTTTATCTATACACATGTTGTTTCCTTGAATTTTGATGTCTAAACAGGTTTTTATAATCTTTAGCAATGTTACGTCAAACACGAAGTTCGCCAAACTGACGTTCCTCGCTGGGTTTTTACGTTGGCTTAGGAAGATACAGATAGTGCGGTTTTGTTATTTTTATTGGATGTGAAGATATTTGTGAACATTTTCATTATATATATTTTTATAACATGGTAATAAAGTTAATGTAACTTACGTATACTTATTATGTATAAAAGATACATTATAAAATAACACAAAAATAGATTTTAAAAATTTGATAATTGAATATGGATACTCAAGTGTTTAGGGTTCTTTTACTTTGAATTTAGTTCATATAATATTACTTTCTATCTAGTTCATATAAATGATGTCGAGCTCTAAGCTCAAGTAATTGATTCAATTACACAACTTTATTTAATTAAAAAAAGTATCATTATTTCATAATGTTTTGCCAAGTCTATTATATTCCAAACTCTGAATTGATTATGACGAGAGGATAGTATATATTTATACGATCCATTGCATTTTCATTCACATTGAGTCAACAAGCTGAGGAAACGAGTCGCACTTTAAGCGAATCATAAATTATATACATCGTGTATTATATAAGGTAAACAAACAGCCAAGTAACTGTTACTTAATTATTTTATTTTATTAATATATGTTTAAAAAATAAAGAAACTATGTTAAGGTTTACTAAAAAATATTTATAATAAACAATGTTTTATTTTAATATTTACTATATTTTTTTCAGATAAAAATATGGCTGTATACAAAATCGTTTTAGTAGTCGCAGTACTTTGTGCAGTAAGCAATGCTCAAAGACCTTTCTACGCCGGACTGAGACCGATCGGATATCCCGAAACAGAATCCAATGTACTCACAAATAGATTCAGTGAGGATGAGGATGTACCCATAGAAGCCAGAGGTGATGGAAATTTAATAAATAAATTAAACCAAATGCCGATAGACAACAGGCCGTTTTGGTATCTCAATTCCCGTCAATACGACGAGTTAAGGAAGAACCCTCAGACCTTCCAGCTAAGACCTAACGGATTTATCGACAGAAATACCGTACGGAAATAATCGAATAAGAATTTAGAAAACAATAAATGAAACCTTCAAGGGTTAATTGAAACTATCGTGATTTATCTGTGATATAGTTATTAGTGTACTAGAATATAGTTATTTTTGGTGTCTTAATGATCATTGAAAATTGTTTACTTTATAATGAAATGAATATCATTATCTTCCTGCCGTTATTAATAATGAAATGAATAAGACTAATTAATGAACTGTAATATTATATTCTAATAATAAATTATTTAATTTGTGTTTATTATATTATTTTTGTAATTACGTCCTTTTTTTATAAATTTTATGTTTCCAGCTTGAGAATGCTTTGGTTTCCTCGAAATATCATACTATTTTATTATTTAAATTTAATGTTCATCTATTTTACAAATTATATAAATTGATAACATACTGCTGTATATTATTTAAAATTAGCTATCGTTGTCTTATAGATATATTTAGATTATATTAAAATGTTGTTAGTTAATAATACTTATTTGTTTCCAAAGAGTTCTTGAGTTTAAAATTACTAAATTCATTATTTCCTTTTCTAATAATTAAAAATTTTGCCATATTTAATTTGTAGTTCTGCGTGGTGTAGTCACACTCTTACACGCTTATTGGTTGTTTAGAATTCAACGTCATGATCTTTCTAGTTCTTTCTATCGGAATCACTTCCGATATTCCTTTCTTAATTATCCTCTACTGAGTGTGGTTGTAGTTAATGTTCTTAATAACGCTTATAAGGGGTTGATTCTTTAATTACACATGTGTATTATTGCAGGGTTGATTAAATATTATATATTAATCATAATTCGTATATAAAAGGGTTTATTTCAGGGACATATGGTAAGTAATTTGAATTCTTACTATATACTACGTGTTCTTTAGTTTTCATAACTTTATTTAATGCTTTACGTTGCACAATTTTATAATTTGTTCTGTTTTGACAATTTTAGTCGACATAGGCTATATATAGTACCTATTGCTTGAGAGGCTTTTTTCCTCCATAATAAATCTTTTTGTTTGTAATCCATCTTAATTGTTTTTTTTTTAATATTTTTTATAACTTTAATGTTTTCTTAAAATAAACCTTATCTTAAAAAGATTTACACATATGGTGGTGTGGTGTAATTTACACACATGATTAGACTCGTGGTTATACGTATGTGTAACTTCGGAACGTCGACCGGCATGTCTGGCTTCCTGATCTGTTACTGTAACTGTAGCTGCATGTGAGGTCTGCCTTTAAAAGTCTAATCCTCGTTAAATATTAAGAATATATGATCTGGTGATATACTACTTTATATAAATCTGTTCTACACTACATTTATATTTAAAGAATAAGTGTTGGCCCGCACTCTGCTTGTACTGACAAACAAGGGGGCTGTGTATATGTATTCACTTGTCCATTGTCAATTTTGGCTACGATTTTAATTTACGAGATCAATATTAAGGACCTTATTCATTATAAGTATTTAAATTCTTCATCTCAAGTTACCCACCGTTGGGTCTAGCTGGCTTGTTATCTATTATATTTATTTAAATTTAAATGGAAGTATTAATAAATGGGGTCGTAAATATTAAATTGTTTATTTGATTTAAAGCTGGTTACACAAATACAAAATTTTAAAGATTACAACATATACATATATCATAAATATGAAAAATATATATTTAATTTACATAATATATCTTTAATGTATACAAAAATTATTGTGCATTCATTGTCACAGTTATTTATTTTTATTTTATTTTTTATTTATTTTTAATTTTATATTTGTTATTAAAGTGTATAAATACTTTTATTTGGTAGGCTCTAGGCTCCAATACACATAAAGTCGACTGGGTCTTATGAGTTAATAGACGATTATTGTTAATTATCAAAAAGGAATGAAGCAAAGGTTTTCACAATAATTACAATGTGAATCAAAGTAAGTAAGTAACATTATAATTCTTTTCTACCTTTCGACTCAGTTATAAAACACAGCTTAAAGGGAAATTTATATAAATTAAATATGGGGTGGTTATTTTTTTGTTTTAAGGACCGAAACAAAATAAAACAAGACCTAAATATCGCTCTTCAATGAACTTGTATTTATGAAATTTAAATGATGTCTATCTCCAAAAACTAGTAAATGATTAAAATCCTAAGCGTTTCCACTTTTGTTAATTAATTGACTAATCATAAAAACCGATTTTCCGATGATCGATTTTAAACCCTATTTGATAAATTCTGGACTTGATTATTCAATGTGTGTTTTTTACAAGAATCATGAGGTGGCTGATAATTAATATTTTATAAAATCAAAAATATATATTACACCACCACTAGAATTTCGTAAACAATAAGTGCTTATTTTTCTCTGATATATTATTTTCTATATGAAACAGTTACTAATTACCGCTTGGTTATCAAATAATTGGTTTTAATCATATTAGTACCTTATCTAGGAATACGAGTATTTTCTTGATTCTATCTGTGCATTATTTTTAACACATCACTTACAAAGTGACTCGAGTTAAATTGATGTTTCATACTTTATTACTTAAATTTTGTATGAAAAGATAAGGAGAGAAATCAAAAAAGTTTCTTTGATATACAAATACAAACTGTCTAAGTTTGTATTGGTATCGTATCGTAAAATAATAGGATAAATAAAGTCTTAATTGTCAAATGTATATAAATTTATCAGATAATTCTGTTTTATGATTATGTAAAAACAAAATATTTTCATTGATTAAATACTAAAACTAAATAAATCCTTATTTCATTTGAAATATAATAGAAGAGATTTTGTTTTTCACAATGTTTTGAATAGTGAAAAAGATTTTATACTTGAAGTCATCGTTTTATAACCTACAAAAACCAGTGGCGACACGTAATATCTGATGTCAATACAAAGTCCTATTTCAATGAAAAGCTTTTGCGATTTATTAGAAATATTAAAATGCGCGATATAAAAGGCCTTTCATAGGATAATTTAACAGAAATGTGATTTATGTTTCGTAAAGTTCATTGTAACGTAGTCTTTTGTAACGAGGTGACAAGACGTTTATGTAAATAGGCCCATTTATATTCACTTATTATAGATATTCAAATTTTAATTCATTTCTTACATTTTTATATAAAAGTAAGAAATAAACAACGTTATAAGGAAGAAAAAGCCTTTATAGGTTAATACCTATAAATGAATTATAATTAATTCATAAAAAAATTAGAATCGCCAGAGACAAGTATACTTACACAGGCCGTGATGGAATAGAGAAGCCTACATTGTAGAATGATTAAAAATAATTAATAAGGTTCTGTTTCTACTTATTTTTATGTAGACGGAGCTTGGTATCTTTTAATGATGATTTTTTATACAAAAAAAACTATTATTGTAAATTAGTATATACTAATGGCCAATAATTATTAAGAGAATAAGAAAAATTTATTTAAATTTTATTATCATCACATTACGCCATAATTACTATTTGTCTTTTAAGTCGAAAATATACCTACACAATTATTCTTAACTATGTTTTTGTTTTGACTGAAGACTGACATTCTTACATAATATTATAATTTATATCTAATAACAATAAGTTTAAAAAAGCAATGACAAACATATAATACAATAAATATTTTTCAATAAATTACTTTTAAATTAATTATACTAGATAATTAATTTAAAAGTAATTTATTTAATAAAATACTTACAAAGAATTATGTCAAACAATAAAAAAAAGCTATAATTTCCACTGTTCAGTTCTTTTGGGCAGAAGGAATGTCAATTTTATAATAACCTTACTACTTCAAATGTAGGTATATATTATATCATAATAGTAACAATATTGTAACATAATGAGTATTGTGTGGGCACTAAACCATAGACGACATAAATCACTCTATACTTCTAAATTAAATCCTCACTAAATATTATAAACTTGTGCTTTATTTATTTGCGAATAGTATTTCTGTCGATAAATCCATTAAGTCTCAGCTGGCAGGTTTGAGGATTCTTCCTAAACTAGTCGTCTTGGCACCAGTTGAGATATCAAAATGGTCTGTTATAATTGTTTTAAATGTAAGTCACAAGAATTACCAAAGAAACAGAGAAGTTGGTAATTTATTATTACAATGGTATAATAGTAATTAAATGTAAATTACCTTTCTGGCGTATGTTACTTTCGTAAAAAATAAACAGACAACGTGTGTTGTAACATCTCCTGAACATGAATGAATACAGCGTACCGAATAAATATAGTACGATATCTCCCTAAAAAGACGTCTTATTTTATGCGTACAAACTATACTTAACCATTAACAAAATATGTAATTGATTGATATGAGTAAGAGCAAATTAAAAAAAACATTACAAAACAATGAATCACTTAACAAATAAAATAAAACCACAGTTGACTTCATTACAAATCCTGAAATTCTCAACCTATGCTAACAATAATAAAATACGCTATCTATCTCTTACAGTGTCAACGTAGGCACCAGACTAGGACGTCACTGTGAACTATTCATTCATCTGTGTAACAACATAACATCTTACGTAACAAATCACAGTCCATTCATTAAATGTATTATATTTTACACTATTTTTATACTTGACGATGAAATATTACTCAACAATATATTGAATGAAAAGCAAACTTTAATATAATAATGACAGTTTTTTTCAAAAATTCTTATAAACCTAAATTTAATACATTTTTAACATCATTTTTCAGTCATTAATAAACTAATTAAGTTATAAGATTCACCACATTTTTCTTTATAATAATTATTTAAAAATAACGATAAACATATCTCTTACGCAATCACTTCAATATAAAATGTAGTAAGTGTAAAAGAATTAAGACTGTTCTTATTTTGTTTCTACTTCGATTTGTTTTTGTATCGGCGTAATAATGATGGGTTAAGGACCCTTCCTTAACCACCAACCTTCCTTAACCAAGTTGGACCACCGTTGACAATGATTATATAATAAATACTTTATTTTAATACTATTTACAACCTAACAAAATGTACTTAATAGAATTACAGTCATAATACGAGTAAATTGTATCGGTGCCTATAGATAAATAAATCAGTACAACGCTGATAGTAGGTAATAGCGTTTTAATGAAATATGAAATCGAAGAATGTGAAAAGTCATAAATTGAACTTTCAATGTAATATTTTGAAACAAACTCACAACTGACTATATTAAATAATAATAAAAACATTCAATACACTAATTTATGGAAATAAAATTAAGAGCAAAAAAAATACTATGACAAAATAATATTTCAACTAAATTCACTATTTGTATTTATTATCTAGCGCGGCGGTTTAGCTCTAAGGATTTGAAAGAAGAGCGTCGCCGCTTGACTCCGCCCCCTGAAGGTCAGTCATATTTCGCCGCTAATTAGTGATGTGACTCTTTTCTAACATATCGTTTAAATAATTGATTTTAAGATATGTAAATTTTCGTGTTATTAAATTAACCGATAACTTACCACTTTAATATTTAATAACTAGGTTGTAGAAAGTCTTAGTCTTTCTAAAGTTCAGAGTAGAGATAGTATTAAAAACAACAAAATAAGACATAAAATTAATTTATTTTATTTCATTAAATTTCAAAATTGAACTATGGGTTTATAAATTAACATAATTCTCAATTATTACATCTAGCATTTTAGTCTCGACAGACAGACAGATAAGCTGCCGCTTTGCCGTCTTGTAAGGATTCCGTTTTATGTTTTTGAGGTGCTGAATACAGACTGAGAGATATTCAACGTTTCTGTGTAAAGTAACTGTTACCTTTAGTCGCTAGCAAAACTCGTGAAGTAGTTCCAGAACTTAAGAAAATATAAGTTTATGTTCTTCCAAATAAACCCATTACATGTGTTACAATACTGTTATGATTGATACTCGTATTTTCTACACCCGTGATTGAACTGATTGATTTTAAAAGTGATTGACGTGACATTTATCACTCAATATTGTGTTATTATTGAAATTAAGGATTATTTGACATCAAGAGATGATTTGATTGAAATTATAATATAGGCAAAGAGTTTTGAATAATATTTTTGCCGATTGATCGGATATTGTAATAATAACAATAGTTATAATAATTTATTTAAAACATTGTACACTACAATGACAAATTAAATTTGGATCATATACATATATTTCATCTACAATAGACATGAAATAAATTTAAAGTAATAAAACATACACCACAACACAATTTCAATTAATAAGAAATCTCATAAGAAAATAGTAACGTTAAACCAGGTAATTAACTACTATTGAAGAAATCATTTATTGAGTAAAAATACTCAGCAACGAGTCATTCATAAAATTTGCTTTTGAAGTTGTTGAAAGATAGATTTTTAATTTTATTCCTACAGTCTAGATCGGCAGCTCTAAATGGCTCAAATATATTTAGTATTTATTGATAAAAATCTATACATACTTCTTTTAAACACGACTGCAGGTACTTTTAAACATAAAATAAGAAAGAGATATGAGGCAAATGATTTATATATTTATATATATCATAAGTTTATTTTTATAAAGTATAATATTCAGTAAAAGTTTTAAATACCCTGTTCTCTAAAATCTCTGTAGCTTGACGGGAATATTATTGGATAAATAATTCAGTTCATGTTTTATGTAATCCCACAGCACACGTTCAAAGAACAATGTTACGTCATTAACTGGTACTACCACCTCCGATGATTCATTTTACGCGGGGTTTTTACGTCGCCATAAGAAGGTGTAGATATTACCGTTGTGATTTTTGTTAACGTAGGTCAAGGTCTATAAATTAAACTTCTACTAATTACTACTAAGTGATTTTATGATTTAAAAGACTCTAATTAAAATGTTTCGCTATTTTAAAATTATCAATACCACTATTATTTAAGAATTATAAAACAAATAAGCGTTTAAAACAAATCTAAAATAAAAAGAGAATTATAGCATTAAATAAACAATATGAATATTTAACGGCGATCGTCTGTCTGGTAATAATTCTTGCTTTTGATTGAATGAATAAATTCATGGGTTTTATTCCCGGTCGTTGCAACACGCTTCCAGGATGAGTAATTAACCGTGTGATGGATGATGATCACCTCCGTGCCCGTTCTACATTTGAAAATCATTTCCTGTTCCCAACTGATGTGTGTAATTTAACACAATTGATTAAACCATACTTTTGAATAATATTTTATAAATAACATGCATATTCTGCCAAGTCTAATATACTCTTATTTCATAGTCTGTACACCTTATGACGTATAACAAAAGCACTTCTCTCCAGATACAGATATATGTAAACACTCTGCTGCACTTCCATTCATCCTAGACATGACGTCGATGAAACGGGATGAGCTATTCAAGTATTTGTAAGCTAATAGACATAATAGGGTATAAAAGGCACTCAAACAAATAAACAGTATATAATAAGTTAATGGTTTATTCTCGAAAAAAGGTGCTTTTCATTTCATTTCAATTTTAAAACGTACTTTTGTCTTTTAAAAAGAAAATTATAAAAATAAGTAACAGATATTCTATTATTGTTATGAATGTAATTTGTTAATAATTTTTTTAGACAAAATGGCAGTTAACAACATCGCTATAGTTCTCACAGTACTTTGTGCAGTAAACAATGCTCAAAGACCTTTTTACACCAGACTGAGACCGATCGGATATCCCGAAACAGAATCTAATGTACTTACAAACAGAAGATGTGAAGATACTGATCTTCCCATGTATGTCAGAGGAGATAGAAATTTAATAAATAGATTAAGCCAAATGTCTGTACATATTACATTTTACATTATTATAACAGACCTTTCTGGTATCTCAACTGGCGTCAATACGACGGGTTAAGGAAGAACCCTCAGACTTTCCAGCTAAGACCTAACAAATTAATAACAGTGTATGAGTTTCTTATTATACATACATCTGCAATAATATGCATGATGTGATTGCATGACATAATATATAGCCTTTAGGTTATAAGAATAGCTTCTGTACCGAATTAAAGCGTTACGAACAATTGAAATTTAGCTGTGTCTAATTGAACGTATGGCACAAATAAATTTATCATTTCTCAACTTCTAAAACAAGAACACTTTCTATGAATTTCCTAATAAATATGCCAATATCAGTCAAATATTTTTTCAAGACAGTTTAAACACCAGGGGCGGCAATAGACCCTCAATTTCGACTCGCTGCGCTCACGAAATCATAGGTGCCATTTGCATATTGTGCGAAGCGAGCAAATTTTTCGCGCGATTTTTTTTTCCATTGACTTCAAGGGGATATCAGTTTTTTGAGGACTATTCCTCAACGACATGACATTTTTTTAAAAACCATTACCTAATGTGTGTCTTTTTGATTGCAAAATTCCATAATTTGCCGTCAAGTAGTTTTAGAGTCTGTTCGTGACAAAGAATGTGAAGTAAAGCGCCCCGTTCGCTTCGCTAAATAAAGTTTTTTTTTTATAAAACATTATTATTTTTTATAAAACATTAAACTGCCTTTTCTTATTATATCTCATCTTAAAGAAATTTTAAATAATTTTTAAGACAAATGACTTTTATTAATGTGATTTCTGGTTGTTTTAAAATATATATTTGTATTGCATACGCTCGTATATGTAATTATATTATAAAAACACAATACCAGACTGTCCGATACATTGATGGCTGTAAAATATAAACGAAACGAAAAATAATAAACGAAGCTTATTGGAGACACAAACTAAATAAAATACAAAAAAACTTAAACGGGGAACCATGATACTTCAACGATAATAAGAAAAAAAAATTAGTATAAATAGATAATGTGTTATTTCTAGAATATGGATCACTAGATTTCCCTGTTTTTTTTCTGAAATTAAAGCTTCAGTGTATTGAATTATTTATCCAATAATATTAATTCAATGAATTAAAGCTTAACATAAAACAATTCGATTTTATGATTTATGAATTAAAGCTTAACATAAAACAATTAGATTTTATGTTAAGCTTCAATTCATATATATATATATATTTAACATATATATAACATTATATTTTTCGACCCATATCTATATTACCCTATCTGTCCAAAATCCTTGAAGCAATTGTTCACAAACAATTTTCTGACTACATTTTAAAGAACAATCTTCTAAGTAGTTTTCAGTCTGGCTTTCGTCCAGGTCACAGCACTTCCACAGCTCTTCTCAAAGTTACTGAAGATGTCCGAGAAGCGATGGAGCATTGTCAGTTAACTGTTTTAGTTTTAATTGATTTTTCTAACGCTTTTAATGCAGTTAATCATGACATACTTCTGGCTTTATTAAGATATCTTAATATTTCTTCCAAGGCACTAAACTGGTTCTCCTCTTACCTTCGGGACCGCCAGCAGGCCGTCTGCATTGACAAAATTTTGTCAGAGTGGTGCATCTTGGTATCTGGTGTCCCGCAAGGTGGCATTCTCTCCCCGCTTCTTTTTTCTGTTTTCATAAATTTTATAACTTTTAACCTCTCTTCCTCTTACCATTTGTATGCCGATGATCTACAAATTTATGCTCATGCCACACCTGACTCTATTAACTCTGCTATCGATTGTGTTAACATGGACTTGATTCGAATCGATGATTGGTGTAAGAGCTTTGGAATTTCTGTTAACCCACAAAAGTGTCAAGCGATAATTATCGGCAGTAAGCACGGTCTTAACAAGATAGAGTACAGCGCCCTAACACCAGTGACTTATAATACTGTTAGGATACCACTCACGCAGTCCGTAAAAAATCTCGGCCTTCATATAGATAATACGCTCAGTTGGAGTGTCCATATAACTGAGTTATGTCGAAAAGTTACGTACTCGTTACGTTCACTTTATCGGCACAAAAACATTTTACCCATTCGAACCAAAACTCTGTTGGTGCAGTCTCTTATTCTTCCACTTATTGACTATGCTGATGTATGTTACTCTAATATCTCTGAAGCCAATCTAAATAAATTGGACCGTCTCGTCAATAATTGCATTCGCTTTATTTTTAACTTACGTAAATATGATCATATATCTGAATACCGTTCTAAGCTGGACTGGCTTCCCATCCGTAAACGAAGAATTTCAAGAACTCTCTGTCAGTTATTTTCTATTTTAAACAATTCATCTTCTCCTCTCTACTTGAAGTCCAAATTTCAACTACTGAGTACAACTCATGACTTTCATCTCCGTTCATCATCGAACTTAAGTTTATGTATCCCTTCGCACCATACTGGTTTTATGTCAAATTCCTTCACGGTACACGCCATTAAACTGTGGAATAGCCTTCCTGATACACTTCGTCGTGCTCCCAACCGACAAATATTTAAGAAGCGCATTTGTGAATTTCTTCATGAGAGAACGCAGTGAATATTTATTCTTCATTTACTACCTGACTCTTAAATTTGAGTCTTTGTACGTATTTACACTTTCGTATTTAGTTTATTTTATAGCAATAAGATAATTATGTTGTATTTATTATTCTTTCTTTTAGTTTAGTGTAGTATGTTATTATTATAGTATAGTATAGTTTATTTCATGTATATGTGATTTTCTTTTATTAATTTTTTCATGTTTACTTGTTACCCTCATTGTTTTTATTTTTTCTGCTAACATTGTTGGTTGACTGGTAGATAATGCCTAGATTGCATTAAGTCCGCCAATTGTACCATTTTTTTTGTGCAATGAAGTTTTAATAAAATAATAAAATAAAAATAAATATATATATATATGTTTCTCTATTAGTAATATTTTTTGTCTCTACAATAATATATTTGACTAATCATTTATGATTATTTTAATATTTTATGAATTGTCTGCATACGCACCCATTTCAAGTTGTACCATAAAATAAATTACACGGTTCAGACGTGAGAAGTACGGATCGAATTTTAAAAGACACCATTAATAAATTAGATAATTTCCTGTGGCTCAATACCAATTTTGTTTGATAGTCTCGTGACAAACTAAGTTGCCCTTAAGCATACAGGAACATTCCAGAACACACACTTCATCTATACACATGTTGTTTATTTTGAATTTTTATGTCTAAACAGGTTTTTATAATCTTTAGCAAAAAATGTTACGTCAAACACGAAGTTCGCCAAACTGATGTTCCACGCTGGGTTTTTACGTTGGCTTAGGAAGACACAGAGTGTTCGATTTATAATTTTTTGTCCGCTATGATATTTGTGAACATTTTTATTATATTGCTTTTTATAATAAAGTAAAAAAATGCAGGAACTTACAAACTACATTATTTATCACATGTACATTATATAAAAAAACAAAAATATGGACTTTTTCTATTTTACTAAAATAATAATTAAATATTGATATTTAAATTCTCAGAACTCTAATACTTTAAATTTATTTAAATTTTACTTTGGTTAATAATCTTGAGCTTTAAAAATAATAATCAATTCAAATACACAACTTTATTTAACTAAAAACGTTATTCATTAATAATGTTTTGCCATGTCTATTATATTCCAAATTCTGAAGTGATTATGACGACGGGATAGTATATATTTATACGATCCATTGCACTTCCATTCACATTCAGTCAACACGCTAAGGAAACGAGTCGCACTTTAAGCGAATAACTAGTTACTAATAGGAAGAATTAGAAGTAAGGTAAACAAACATTTCAATAAATGTTACTTGGTTGTTTAGTTTTATTTAAAGTTTAATAACAATTAGATTTAATTGAGCATAATTTTCATTCATAATGTTCTTTATTTTATAAACTTCGATATTATTATAATATATATAAGTAATATTTATATATTATTCTATCTTCAAATTAATATGTTTTGTTTTACAGATAAAAATATGGCTGTGTACAAAATCGCTTTAGTAGTCGCAGTACTTTGTGCAGTAAGCAATGCTCAAAGACCTTTCTACGCCGGACTGAGACCGATCGGATATCCCGAAACAGAATCCAATGTACTCACAAACAGATTCAGTGAGGATGAGGATGTACCCATAGAAGCCAGAGGTGATGGGAATTTAATAAATAGATTAAACCAAATGCCGATAGACAACAGGCCCTTTTGGTATCTCAATTCCCGTCAGTACGACGAGTTAAGGAAGAACCCTCAGACCTTCCAGCTGAGACCTAACGGATTTGTTGACAGAAATACCGTACGGAAATAATCTAACAAGAATTTAGAAAACAATAAATGAAACCTTTAAAGGTAAATTGAAACTATCGTTATTTATCTGTGATATAGTGGTTAGTGTATTAGAATATAGATATTTTTGGTGTTTTAATGATCATTGAAAATTGTAATTATTAATGAAATGAATATGCTAAGACTAATTAATGAACTGTAATATTATGTTCCAATAATAAATTATTTAATTTGTGTTTATTATATTATTTTATTTACATCTCTTATTAAATTGATAAAATTAATTTGATAACTTAATGTAATTTTTTGAATCGTTTTTTTACGAAAACATTCACAAGCTACTTACGAGTATACCTAAATATGAACAATATATATTTTAAGGTCTCAAAGGAATATTAGTAAAAAAGGTGTTGTTCATTCGCCGCTGTCACGATCAACTATTGAGTTATAAGGTTTATTATATATTTTATAACAGTGTAAAAAATACTTAGGTATTTGGCAGGCTCTATGCTTCAATACTTATAAAGTCGACTAAGGTATTACGAAATAGTAGACGATTATTTGTATTTTTCGAAAAGGAACGGAAAAAAGTATTAACACTAATTACGATGTGAATCAACTTAAGTAAATATATTTATAACTATTTTCTAACCTTCGGCTCATTTATAAACCACAGTTTAAACAAATATTAGAGAATAATAATTAATTATAGATTATATTTGTTCTAAGGAACAGAAACAGAATAAAACAAGACTTAAATATCGCTCTTTAATGTATTAAATGTATCGATATATTTTAAATTATCATAAAGGTTATACAAAGATACTCTTCAAAATCTTGTACGTTACTAAAATTTTAAACGTTCCCACTTTCTGTTTGTTTGTCCGGACTAATGAGAATTTTTTATTCGAGAAGATCTTGGGCTAATGACTAATATTATACTAGGGGCGCCAACAAACCCTCGATTTCGACTCGCTGCGCTTGCGAAATCTCGGGTGCCGTTTGCATATTGAGCGAAGCGAGCCCAGTGTATTCTACTTATCGTTTTCCATTGACTTCAATGGGATATCAGTTTTTGACATGATAATAAATTTTTTTTTTTTTTTTTTGACATTTTCCAAAATTTTTTTTTTAAAAACCATCATCTAATGTGTATCTTTTTGTTTGCAAAGTTTCATAATTTTCCGTTAAGTAATTTTTGAGCCAATTCGTGACAAAGAATGCAAAAAGTCTCCAGAAAAATGCTCCGCTCAATAAAATCAACGTACAAAGTAAATACTACCGCTATTCCCAAAATTTTATAATTTCGTGAGAAATCCTTAAACAAATATGTTATTTCTTTTAAAACGTTTACCTTATTATATAAAATAATAAACAATACAATACAGTTATTAACCATTTGCCATATTATTAATGAATTTAGATATTGCAATTTAATTAATAATTAAAATTTTACCTGCAAAGATGTTACATTGTTAAAATCGATAAAGATACATCAAAATAAAACATAAAACTGGTTGTGAACAAATTAAAACAATATAACCTACTCAAAGCGTGAAGACCAAACAGGTTTGCAGACACCATATGTACGTAAAATTTGAGAGAAACAGAAAGATCAGACTTACCTACGACTTTGGTATAAATGTTATAATAATAATTGAGCGAAGCGAGCGAAGTGAGCGGAGCGTTTTACTGGAGACTTTTTACATTCTTTGTCACGAATTGGCTCGAAAACTACTTGACGTAAAATTATGAAACTTTGCAATCAAAAAGACACAAATTAGGTGATGGTTCTTAAAAAAAAATAATTGAAAAATGTCCTCAAAAACAATTTTTTTTTAATACCATGGCAAAAAATAAGATATCCCATTGAAGTCAATGGGAAACAATAAGTCAAAACACTGGGCTCGCTTCGCTCAATATGCAAACGGTACTCGAGATTTCGCAAGCGCAGCGAGTCGAAATTGAGGGTTTGTTGGCGCCCCTAGTAGAATATAGAATTACTGCGGAACAAGATCTAATTTGAAAAATTAAATATAAGCTGTTAACCAAGACCAACAATAAGATATCAAAAGATTGTATTAAATTTACGATATATTAGTCAGATTTCAGGTATAAATAGGAAAACAGATCATATTCTTCCAACTAACAACATCGAATAAATAAATCAACATTTATAACATGTTTTTTACCGCAAAATTTATTCATAAACTTAGATATAAAATCTTTTAAAAGGAATCGTGATGAGTCGACTTTTATTATTATATAAATTTTGTTGCATGACTGTAATGTAATAAACATCTACTATTTAATATAACAATGTAGGTAATATTAATATAAGTACAGAAATACACCTATATACAGATACACAGTTTAAACTTATAACACACCTTCTTTCTGGATTAAGAAAACGGAATGAAATAGACGAATCCGTTAATGTGTTTGACGTTTTAAATTTACGTCTCCAGTCATTAAACACTTTACTGTTTGAATCACTACAGACGAGGTAAAGTCTAGAATCCATCTAATTACATAAACACACATGTCACACGTATCTCCTTACCAAGAATTTAAATGCCCCAACGAGTCCGAGATAGTCACACCCACGGAGCGTCTGCAAAAGTACACCTACGTCATCAACTGGAACCACCAGATGCGATTATTCATTCGTTTACGCTGGGTTTTTACGTTGGCTTAGGAATCTATAGATAGCACAGTGTTTATTATTATGTATGTAGGTCATTAGATTAGTGTTCTTGGAATTATTGACAATGTAGTTTTATTATTGACTGTGATTCTAAAACACTTCAACTTACATTCCCCGATAACAGTATCGCATGTTCATATTTCTTTAATATCTTTAAATTCTTTACATATTGAGTTATAATTGTTACATTTATATATATATATAAGATAAATGTTCATAATCTGGAAAATCTAAGAATAGGTTAATAGGATTAGCGATAATATGTATTTTATTATTATAGGGGCATTACTTATTTTTTAGGTAATTAATTTGTTTATGTAAAAATATAATTTACTTGCATTTTAGTTCCCACAAAACAACTTTAAAATAGAATAATTAATTTTTAAATTAACATTAGTAGCAAACCAGATTTTTATTCTGTTCGAATCTATAAAATTTCAAACTCTGTGTTTTATGACGCAAAAGATAGGCGCTTGGCACAGATATGGTATATATTGTATAGGTCCGTTGAACTACAATTCATATCCAGTGAACACTCCGCCGGCGCGAGTCGCATCATTCGCTGTCTAACTATTACTATAATTTGACACACGGAAAAAGGTAAATAAAACATTTAATAGTACATTATGACTATGATGTCACATTGTCGGATTATATTTAAAATTAATAAGGTCTTATTATAAAATAGTATTATTTTGTTTCATTTCAGATAAAAATGGCTGTTTACAAGATCGCTCTAGCTCTCACATTACTTACCGCATTGTGCAATGCTCAAAGACCTTCTTACGCTGGACTGAGACCAATCGGATATCCCGAAATTGAATCCAATGTACTTACAAATAAATTCGGCGAGGATGCGGATCTCCCTATAGAAGCCAAAGGAGATGGAAATTTAATTAACAGATTTAACCAAATGCCTCTGGATAACAGACCTTTCTGGTATCTCAACTGGCGTCAATACGATGGCTTAAGGAAGAACCCTCAGACCTTCCAGCTGAGACCTAGCGGATTTGTTGATAGAAATACTGTCCGTTAATTATAAAATATAGGAGAAAAAAAAATGAGGTGATTTATCTGTGATACAGTGACTAGTGCATTAGAATATTGCTATTCATGATGCCAAACTGTTCATTAATACTTGTTTTTTTTTTGGTTAGTGTTAGAGATTAAAAAGTCTGATATTTTGTTAATAGCACAAGAGTAAGTAAACTGATTTGTATTTGTATGACGCATGTATTTCTATATTAAAGAAGTTTTTTTTTATAAGTTTTATTTTTATTTCAATCTTATATAATTTTCTTAATTTCGTTTTCTTTAAAAAAAAATATTTTTATTTGTAAGATAAAGCTCCAAACTATAATTTATAATGTTACTGTGAGTTGTTTTTATATTATTTTTCTTCTCTTATAAATTTAAAGAAATGCTATTTTAATTCAACTAAATTTGTTGATCTTCTCTTAAGTTTTAAGCTAAGTAACTTTTTATTCTTCGTTACCTTAGTAATATTATTATAGTTTTGATTTAATTTTAAAAATATACTCATGTTTTTTGGTATAGTTCTTCGAAAATTAATAAAATTGCAGTTTATTTTATATAATTCATAAGTTATGAAAACACAACGCTTATTGTAATTTACAACAGAAAACGACAAACGGCGAGATCAGAATCAATTTATAAACAATTATAGAATTCCGCTCCGACCCACAGCTTAGACATAAACCACTGATTTTGTTTATTATAACAACATTATTGTTACTATGATAATTTACAATTGTAAAATGTTTGCCGTTAAATTATTTATTTACAATGAGTTATTTTGTTACAGATATCTATTGTTGTTGTAAATAAGTGATTAAAACCGAATAAGACCTAAGAATAAGAGAAAAAAATATGATACCTTTTTTCTATAAGGTATTATTTTTTTTTATAAAAGATCATTTTTATACTTATATAGTTATTTGTAAACAAGTACAAAACAAACTGGTTTTTTAACTTTCTTGTTTGTGTGTATTTTCTTTTTCTATCTGCTCGAACCGAATTATTGTAGTATGTTCAGGCTTTTATGTTTTAACCTATTTGTCTGTTGAGAATAGATGAGATGAGATGCGATAAGATCATGGGGTCCGTTGACTGCGTAAAGGTACATGAAGCAATTATTATAACACAATACCGTAGTTGAATAAAACAATTTAGTGGATTGTTGTATGTAATAATCTTCTTTTACTTATAATTAACTGTTTCATGCATATATTTTTATGGATTTGCATTAAAACTTAATAAATTATACAAGAACACTCATTTAATAACTAAAACTCTACTTGCAAAATATTATCCAATTAGCATTGATTATGTGAAATCAAAAATAAAACTAGTAAGTAGTGAAGAACAAACTGGAGTAATTAACTTACAATACAATATAATCTTCTCGAAGCGTAAAAAATGCAGATATCATAAGTAGTATTAAAATTTGAGAGTTTTTTTATTATTTTTATTTTTTTAGGTTAAACAACGCTTTCCAAAACATTTATTACCATATTTCGACTTTGCCATAAACATTTATTTTGTATCACCTACAGTTTTTGTCATTTCATTGTTTCTTAATATCTTGCATAATGTAAATAGTATAATAAAATTTGTGTTATAAATTTCACTTTAGTTATTAATAAGGTGAAATTATTCAAACTGTCTACAAAGTGGGACAGCTTAGAATATACTTGTTGAGTTTTATAGTTATTAAACTCTCTACTTTATAGTTATAAACTTTAACAAGAGAGGTTACTAATAAATAAAGATACTTAAAATGAAATACCTGTAATGAATAAAAAAAAAATCTTTGTTTTATGAAAATTAATAAGTGTATCCCTTTGTTATTGAAAAAGTTGTAAACAAAAAATCATGAACATAATATTAGTCAGCTTAATATAATATATTTTGTTTGATTTTATCAAAACGTATTGTGGCAATACCGTATTAGGTAAGTCAATGACGAAATTATATTTAAGCATATCTATACATATAAATAAAATTGAAGTGTCTGTTTGAAATTCCAAATTTAAAAAACCGCTAAACCGATTTTATCAGGACTTTCACTGGAAGATAAGTGTTGTTATAATGAGTAATTTCGATTATTTTTAGTTCAAAAAATATATATTTCACGTGACGGACTTTGTTGGGCACAACTAGTATTACATTAAAACTAAAAATGTATTCATTTGTATACATTTTGTGATGATAGATGGTTTATGATTTGAGTCCGAGGTGGAAGGACAGGGGGAGGAGGCAGATATTGACAATGGTAAGAACATCTTAGAAATAAATCTACACATATAATAATTCCTAACCGCATACTTATTCATAAAGTGAGATATTAAATCTTTTATAAGGAATCATGATGGGTCGTCCTTTGTTATTATGTAAATTTATAGCACGACTTTAATATATTAAACATTAACTATTTGAAAAAAACTAAATAGGTAATTTTAATATGATAAAGGTCAACTTACAATTCCGTATAAAGACATACAAATTAAAACATGTGTGTATAATAAACCAAGAGAAAAATGAAGAGACTAATTACTGTCCAGTAGGTCTCTAATTATTACGTAATTATTATATTAATGTATGTATATATTGTTATAATTATTAAATATTATTAAAATATTATTAAAAACTGCAACATCTAAAATTCATTTAACAAACATATGAATTTTAATAACACAAGTCTCAATATGGCCATAATCTCGCCTTTAAAAAGAAATAGGTACAAATATTAACATGTCTATATAATGTAACTCGGCTTAGGTAAGAAGAGCTCGGGATACCTTACATAAATAAATTAATGTAAACTGGTGTTAATTTTACGTAGGATTGAGTTATACTCACAACACCGAAGCAGCCGCGTGCACCGCACTCCCTGTCCCTTGTACGAGTATACAGCTGCGTCTGCAAACGGAACATCTGCAAAAATGCAACCTACGTAATCAACAGAAACCCTCAGATACGATGATACGCCTTACGTTGGGTTTTTACGTCGCCTTAGGAAACTACAGAAAGTACAATTATTATTATTAATGTAGGTCATTACACTAGTGTTCTTGGACTTTTCTCTTATCATTTTTATTATTCACTGTGATTCCACAACACTTCAAACAACATTCCGCCGATAGCGATATATATATTTATCTTCTACATTATTTAAAAATGTTTTGGACATTATTTATCGAAGTATTCAAATAAATGATATAATTATAGGGTCCAGGTCAATCGATTACAGGCGTTGTAAATAAGTTAAATCAGGCGTTAAATAAATATAGTTTAATAGAATTTTGCGACAGTATTAATTATATTTTTTTTATTCAAAAACACCCTGTTCTAAATATTACATCTAAAATATTAATTTAAAATGTACATTATAAACCAACTATATTTTTATTCTGTCCGAATCTATAAATTTTCAAACTCTGTGTCTCTTATTCCGTGAACATAGGTAAAACTTTGCACAGGTATGGTATATATTATAATATTCTGTTGAATTACAATTCAAATCTAGTGAACACTTCGCGGGCGCGAGTCGTATCATTCACTATTTAAAGGTTAACACGCGGAAAAAGGTAAATAAATTACTAAATTTATAAAGAAATACCCTTTACTACATATATTAGATAATAATGAACAGATATTTTAGTCTTTAGTTGAAACATACAAAGTAAATTATTTATTTTTTTCAGAAAAAATATGTCTGTGTACAAAACCGTTATAGTAGTCGCAGTACTTTGTGCAGTAAGCAATGCTCAAAGACCTTTCTACGCCGGACTGAGACCGATCGGATATCCCGAAACAGAATCCAATGTACTCACAAACAGATTCAGTGAGGATGAGGATGTACCCATAGAAGCCAGAGGTGATGGGAATTTAATAAATAGATTAAACCAAATGCCGGTAGACAACAGGCCCTTTTGGTATCTCAATTCCCGTCAATACGACGAGTTAAGGAAGAACCCTCAGACCTTCCAGCTTAGACCTAACGGATTTGTCGACAGAAATACCGTACGGAAATAATAAAATATCAAGATATTTATGAAAAAAGTGATGACCTGAAATTTTAAAAATGATTGTGCTTCATCTGTGATAGTAACTAGAGTATTTGAATATTATTATTAATAACGATATAATGAAAAAGTTGCAAATTGTTGTTTGATATTTATTATAGATATAAAATAGTGTTTTTCTTTAATAATGCCACAAGTGTTAGTAAACTAATCTATATATATACTCATGAAATATTAGATTTATCAAATATAGTTTTTAGTATTTTTTACTGCGTATTAAATACATTTGGAACTGAAATCAAATAAATGTTAAATAATGAAATAGAAAAGAATATCAATATTTGTTACCTTACTTTTAAAAAGCAGTGTTTATTTTACATATTATGTACCCGCTGATGCGCATGGACCCTTAAAAGCCAGAAGATGGGAATTTAATAAATACATAAACCAATTCCCTGTAGATAATCGGCCTTTTACACGGTAAAGCGACGCGTTAAGGAGGAATCCTAAGGATTTCTGGTTAAATACTAACGAACTTGACAGACATACTGTCCGATAATTGCATATTTTTTCTTAAATTTGAAAAGTTCATCGCAATGGATATACTATATGTATATCAGTATACGAGTAATTTATGTTCATAATAAGTCTTTAATTATATTTTTTTACCAAAATGTCAACTTATCGTTTTGTTGTAAGTATAATGTATATTGTCTTGAATCATGTTTATTGAAGTGAGAAATTGTTTAATTATTCTGAATAAATCATTAATTTTGTTATTTCGCTTTATTATAAAAGATCGGCTGGTATTTTTACAACATTCAATCTCTTGAATTGAATTGCTATGATTAGTGGACGAAGAGTTTATGGGTTGGAATGTATCACCAATTACCCTATTGGATTTTATATGCAATGACGACATATTGAAGTAACTCTATTATTAATATATTATTAATATAGCAAAAATCGACTAACAAATCGATTACCAAATTTTATTAATTCTCTTATCGATAAATCACGATCAAAACGCATAGTAAATCGCATAAACGCATTAATTAATAAAAAAATAATATTATAATAGTAGACCCTTACTGATATAAAATAATTTAATACGAGATTCATGTTGCCAAGGTGCGTTTGCTATAATATTGATATAGTTACATTAAAATGTTGTTAGTAATCTAACAAGGTATCAATAATTACAAAGTGGTTGGATAGCTGCTGCCGCAGACAGGTATACTGAATTAACCGATTCGGCTTAGATTAAATTTCATAACTTTTTAGGGCCTTGCGAGACATTTTATTACATTATGTTATTGATGGAATTTTATTGTACGTAGGCTTCCTTTTTTTCTTGTCTGGCAATTATACTCGTATCCTAGCACTTCAGCTGCAGGCTTCTAAAGAAAACTTAGATGTTTTAATATTTTAATTATAAACAAACATTACCTAGCAGCCGTAACTAAGCTTAAGTTTCAGATAGTGCTCGTAACGCGGAATAATTTTTGCTATGGCGACATTTTATGATCGATGAGTCAGTCAGTGAATCAGTAACAAAATAAAGGAATTTTGACTTACAATATTTCCTGTACTACTGGTTAAAATTAAATGCATTTTCAAAATTGTCTAGCCATATAATATCCTTAGTGTAAACTTTCCACATTTCTCACAAATAATTTATAAAGGTTTAAGAATAGCCCGAATCGCTTCGAGATAAGGCTAGTACGATTGTGTCATTTTGCTCAACCTGACGGGGGCATTTCCGTGACCCCAAATATTCCCTGTCTTGGATTGAACTCATTTAGTTCTTAATTAGCAATTTATAGTATAATAAATTGGTGATATTAAATATCATATTATATTATAATTTAACAAGAGTTGTTATTACAGTATGCTTAGCAAATTGACATTAAGAGCCTTGAATATTAAACAAATTAAGACGAATTTTAAAAAATTCTGAGAATACTTATTTACTTTTCATATTTAAAAATTGTAAATCAATAAGCACGAATGAATAACGTTAATGTTAATCCTTAAAAAAATTCGTAGATTTTTTTTGTCTGTACTCTTGAATTTATGTATTAGTGGCGGTAAGGAAAAATTATTTACTATGATATAATTTGTATTTTATCTTGGAATGTATTGCATTTTTCACATTTCAATAATACAATATATCAATCAATATATATCAATTCCTTTTTTTATAACAAAAATTGTTTCGGAAGAGACGAAACATTTAATTAAATCTATATAGAAAAGATGGATGTAAAATTTATTTGTATATACAATAAAGACGCTATATTAAATATGATACAAATACATAAAAAGCGTATTTGAACATTTTAAAGCCTTTAAAAAAACCAACACTACATAAGAATTATAAGCTTAATTTAAAAACATATATATGTATAACGTGTTGCGTATGATTGTGATTCAAAGAATTCTTTTCCAAAAAGCACTAGATAGTAGGAATACGTCATTGACTGGAACTATGACTGTTGGAGACTACACATGATGACGAGCTGTGTTTGAGTTTTACAGACTTAAGTAACAATAGACATACACCCAAGTCTGTTTTTACACGGTTTTGATATAACACGATTTGAAAATAAAATATTTTTAATTTTTTTACACGATTTTATTTCATTTAGCACGATAAAATTTTTTGGCCTTATTTTTTTTTGTCAAATTTAATTTCTGCGAAATATGTTCAAATTACAAATTTAAGAGATTTCACTTTTTGTGCATACAAGGAAACTTACTGGTCAGAGCAATTGAAATGTGTTAATATTTTGTGAATAATCTTCAATAACTATGCTTGTAAAAATAAACATTGTATATGTGATTTAATTAAATAAACATAAATACTTGTTCTTTAAAAATCCTTGTTTTTTTAATCACCTATTTTTGCATACGATCAATTTCTTTTTTTACACGGTTTTTTCTGGAACCAATCTACCGTGTAAAAACAGACTTAGGTGTATACATGAAATCAAAGTCCTCTGAGGTACGTCCAAAAACCAGATCCTACGAACATTGCAATTCAACGTCATTGATTAATAGTGACATTTAGGGCTATTTATAAAAGCCCTGAAATAATAATTACATGCCTTTTTACAATCTCTTGTTTTTGTCCTTTATTTTGAAAACAAATAAGACAAGTTTAATAACATTATATTATCAAATAAGGATATTTATACATACTCGTATATATATATACATATATATATATATATAAAGTGAAATAATTTTCTTGTAGCAAATAATTAATCAATTGCAATGTATATTTATACAAAATATGTTTTACTATCGGGTTTTTCTAGACCATTTTAAACAAGACGTGCCTTCTCGAGATGGCATATATTAGCACGATTGACTGCACTTGCATTCATATCGAGTGAACACTTCACCGACCGAAGACGTTCCATTAATTGCTATTTAAATACCCTCGCAGAGGTAAATACACTTTGAAGTAAATATTAAGTTGTTCATTCCTTGTGGCTATTTTGAACGACATTTTAATATTTTGCAATTAATGTTTGTTTAATATGAACTTAATAAGTTTTTGGAACATTATATTTTCATTCACCCATTATTTATGTTCAAAATGAACTTGAAATTGTTGCTATAACTCATTTCTCTTATTTCAGACAAAATGGCAGTTTACAGAATGGTTTTAGCACTAGCATTACTTGGTGCATTGTGCAATGCTCAAAGACCTTCTTACGCTGGACTGAGACCGATCGGATATCCCGAAGTTGAATCTATTGTACTTACAAATAAACTCGACGAAGATGCAGATCGTCCTATAGAAGCCAAAGGAGATGGCAATTTAATTAACAGGTTTAACAAAATGCCTGCGGATAACAGACCTTTCTGGTATCTCAACTGGCGTCAATACGACGGGTTAAGGAAGAACCCTCAGACCTTCCAAATGAGACCTAACGGATTTGTTGATAGAAATACTGTCCTCTAATTATAAAATATAGGAGACTAAAAATTGACGTGATTTATCTGGGTGTGTGTTATAGAAGCTAGTGGATTCAATTATTTCTATTCATGACGCCATTTCATTAATTTTTTTTTTGGTTATTGTTCGTTATTAAAAAATCTTATTATGTTTTTTATCAATACGTAAACTGATCTATGTACGCATGAATATTTAAGAAGTAAATATAATAAAAACAATTATAAATTTTCTTTTAATTTCAATGTTATACTTTTTCGTTATACAAAAAAAATATTTTGTTAAGTTGTAATTAAGTATACTGAATACTTAAAAAAGTTTTTAGCAGATTTTTTTAATGTTTAAAATGTCAGCTTAATCAATAAATCATCAAATAACTCCATAATTTATATTTTTCCTGGTGCTGGTATTTTTCTATTCTTTAAAATATTTAGTAAGTAGTTCGCACAGACAATACTACTAAAATTCTACTTTTCTTCTCTTGAACATAAGTTAACATAAGTAACATTAAGTATCTAAATTTACAACGTTTATTGTTATTTGCAATAGCAAATGGATAAAAGTATTCTTAAACAATTCTTATGTGCTTCACTTCATATATACGAGGGGAGGTCCAAAAGTTCGTGGAGTGGAGAGGATAGAGAGGAGTAGGGGTACTCGCTTGGTGTCATACGAATCGGAGACTCATTATTACTATAAATATAAAGTTTCAACCCGATTGCTTCATTCGTTTACGAACAGCGCCTGCTGAACAAGTCAATCCGGAAGAAAACTAAAACTATGGAGAAAATTGAACACCGCGCTGAGATAAAATTACTTACCAAACAAGGAAAGAACGCTCAAACCATTTTGAATGAAATGGGAGTCGTTTATAGGGAAAAGTGCCCTAGTAAATCAATGATTTACAAGTGGCAAGGTCTTTATAAACATGGTCGAGAGTCAATTGAAGACGACCCCCGCTCAGGAAGGCCAGTTGAGGCCACCACATCGGACATCGTCAAAAAAGTGGAGAAAATTGTACTAGAGGATGCCCGTTTGAAGAAAAGACAAATATCTGTATTAGTTCAAGTATCAGATACCACCATTTTGCGAATCCTACATGATCACCTGGGTATGACAAAAGACAGTGCAAGATGGGTACCGAGAATGTTCACGCCGTTTCAGAAAGAGCAGCGAGTTGTGTGGAGATAAACCTGCACAGATTTTGGACCTAATTGTTACGGAAGATGAAACATGGGTTCATCACTTTGAGTCTGAGTCCAAACAAGAGTCCATGCAATGGCACAAAAAGGGGACCCAACCGCCAAAGAAATTCAAGGTCGGATTCGGCTGGAAAGATGATGGCTACTATTTTTTGGGATTGTGAGGGGATAACCTTACTGATAACTGATTGATTACAAAGAAAAGGGAAGGACTATAACCGGAGAATATTACGCAACGATATTAGAAAAATTAAAGGATGCCATCAAGAAAAAGCGGCGAGGCGAATTGACAAAGGGTGTGTTGCTCTTGCAAGACAACGCGCCGGTTCACAAGAGCAGAATTGCAATGGCTGCTCTGCACACGCATGGGTTCGAATCCCTAGTTCACCCAACTTACAGTTCAGACCTGGCCCCGAGTGACTTTTTTTTATTCATAAATTTTAAAAAGACTTAAGGGGAAGGAAATTTTCCGACGACAATGAGGTAAGAGAGGTAATTTCGGCTCATTATGACGGAAAAGATAAAACATATTTTGATAGTGGTTTAGAAAAATTAATTCATAAGTCTAATAAATGTATTGAGCTTCAGGGTGATTATATTGAAAAGAAAAAATAGTTTTGTTATTTTATTTTATTTAGATCCCTTTCATTCCACGAACTTTTGGACCTCCCCTCGTAGTTTTGGAATTTAGAAACCCTCGGTTCAGACATAAACCACGAATTTTATTTATACTACTTTACTTTTTGTTACTATGACTATTTATAATTGTGAATTGTTTACCGTTAAATTATTTATAAGCAATAAAAGTTATTTTGTTATCTATTTTTATTGTATATAACTTAAATTGTATATAATTAAATTTGAACAATTATGTCAGTCAATTAGCATTGATATGTGACATCAAAACAAAACAAAAATTTGGCTATGAACACACACACTAACCCAGGATATAATATATAAACTCGAAGCGTGAAGAATGACAATTTTGCGGACACCATGAACTGTATATGAAATTTGAGACAAATATAACGATCAACAACAATATTTTAAATCAAACTTACTATTTTGACATAAATATTAATATTATAGCACCTAATATATTATATTCCGTATTGCAATGTTTCTTAACCTTTTTTTTTAAACACTGTAAATAGTGCTCTAAATTAAAATTATAACTTTGACTTTAGTTACTGAAATTATCCAGTGTCCAAAGTGGGACAGTTTTGAATATACTTGTCGAGTTTAATAGCATGAACTCACTACTATATAGTACTAGTAGTACTATATAGTTATATTCTTTAACAAGAAAGCTAACTAACAAATTAAGATAGTTTTAAAATGAATTCGACTATATAAATAAAAAAATATATATCTTTGTTTTAAGAAAGTTAAAAAACAAAAAAACAAGTATATCTTGTTTTATGAATAAAGCTGTTAACAAATAATCATTAACATAATATTAGTTAGCATAATATATTATATGGTTTGGTTTTTGCAGAAAGTAGTGAGGCAGTACCGTATTAGGTCAATGTTAAATTTATGTTTAAGTATATATACAGGGTTACAGATTAAGTCGATGTAAATCCTTTAAAACGTGGTAGTTTACATCATTCCTGACCGATTTGACTATGGAACCCCATATCCCAAACCTAACCGTCCTTACGTTATCGATCTTTGAAATTATTTTTTTAATTCCCGATTTTTTGTCTATTGTCCCTTTTCTTGTATTTTGTGCCTCAACTTTGTTTTGTTTTTACTTTTTTTATATAGTGGATTAGTTGCTTTACTATTTTGAACACTAACACTGCAAGTAACTGTACCATCTGAGTCGTAGTAGACAATCGATTGATAAAAAATTGAAATTAATTAAAAAAAAATTGAGAAGAATTGAGCCGATAACTTGGGAAATGTTAGGTTTGGGATATAGGATTCCATAGTCAAATCTTTCAGGCATGATGTAAACTACCACGTCTTAAAGGACTTACATCGACTTAACCTGTAACCCTGTATACGTATACTCGTAAATAAAACTGAAGTGTCTGTTTGTAATTACAAATTAACAACTTTTCTCTTAATGTATATGTCAGTATAGGTGCATGGTACTAATACAAAAAGTATTTTTTTTATCTTTGTCTGTATGTTGGTTTATGATTTGAGTCCAAGGGGGAGGGGGAGGGGAGAAGGGCAGACGCTGGCATGTAGTAAACTGGTAGTATTATAATATGCAATTATTTCTCTCTGTTTTCACATAATTTGCACCAGGTGGTTTATTTATTTTAAACAAAGATTAAATATAAAAGAAAAATTTTATAAAATACCTTGTAACACTTTAGACATAAGATCTTATGTAAAAACACTTATAAATGAAATAACAAACACTTTAGAATATCAAAAGATTATCTTACAATTAAAATATGTTAGTCACATTTTAGGTGTAGCTATGTAGTATATGTTATTCTTTTTACCTAGTAATATATGTTATTCTTTTTACTAACATCATTATATAAATAAATTTACATGTATGATAATTTCTTAACCGCACACTTATTCATTAACTTAGACATTAAATCTTTTAAAAGGAATCGTGATGGGTTGACCGATGTTATAATATAAATTTATGGCTTGACTGTAATATAATAAATATAAAAAAACAAGATAGAACTTTAACATAATAAAGATAAACTTGCAATTGTAACTTTAACATAATAACATAACAACGGAATTGCGAGTTTATCTTAACTTACAGTTGCGTATAAAGATGTACAAATAATATTTTTTTGCTTTTAAAAGTTCAATATATATATATATATATATATATATAATTTATTATATATATATATATATATATATATATATATATATATATATATAAATATAATAAATTAAGAAAGAAACGAACAGATTAATTATTTTAATTAATTACGACAGATTAATTAATCACGTTTTCATCTCCAATATAATTAATAGATATAATAACGTACGTGTACACTGTTGAGACTTTTTAAAACATTGTCAAAGAGCAAAAATCGAAAATTCATGCACGTAAAACTTTAATATCACAACCCGAGTCTTAATATTAGTTATATTACCCACAGGCGTCTCTACCCCGTGTATCGCCCGTGTGCAATCTTATACCTTAGCGCCCTTCAGTAAGTATGCGGGTAAAATATAATAGGTACAAATGTTAACATTTCTATTTAATATAATTCGACATATATATGAAGAATTGGTGCTCTTTTTACGTAGGACTGAGAAACAACACCGCTGCCCCCGTGCGCAACGCACACTCTGCACCTTATGTAAAGCTGCCTCTTCATACAAACGGAACATCTGTAAAACTACAACCTACGTAATCAACTGGAACAACCGTAAGCGATGATTCATTTTACGTTGGGTTTTTACGTTGCCTTAGGAAACTATAGATAGCACAGTGCTTATTATCATTAATGTAGTTGATTATGTTAGTGTTCTTTTCACTTATCAATTTTATTATTGACTGTGATTCCGAAACTGTTCAATAATTCCTCAGATTACGATGTGTATATTTCTTGAATATTGCTACGTTCTTATACTTATAGATTATTAAATATTTGTACTACACTTACGCAGACTGCATTAGATATTTAATAATTGGTCGATTATTTATAGCAGTATTTAAATAAAGGTTTAGTATCATTTAAGAGAAAATTAGTCACAGGTGTTAAATATCAACATACTTTGAAAGGATTTGCGATAATACTAATTATATTTTTTTCTATTCAACAAAATCATGCTATAAATGTTATTCATTTGAAAAGAGACAAAACTATAGGTAATACGTTAAAATCAAATATTATAGTTGATCTAATAAAATTATTTTAAAATAAAGCAATTTTTTTTAAATATACATTTTTAACAAACTAGAATTTTATTCTGTTCGAATCTATAAACTTTCAAACTCTATGTCTTTTTTACCCTGAAGATAGCCGCACAGGTATGGTATATATTGTAATGTTCTTTAGAATTATAGTTCATATCCAGTGAACACTTCGTCGGCACAAATAGCACCTGATTATTTACCAGTTAACACACGGAAAAACGTAAATAAATTACTTTAAAATATATTTATTGTGACTATTTTATACTCTTTGTCAGATTATTTATTTTGATTATAAAGTAATCTTACAATTTATAAACTAATTAATGTCTTTTGCTACATATTTAATAATAATGAACATATATTTTATTGACTCTTTAGTCGAAACATACAAAGTTTTTTGTATTTTTTTTTTCAGAAAAAAAATGTCTGTCTACAAAATCGCTTTAATAGTCGCAGTACTTTGTGCAGTAAGCAATGCTCAAAGACCTTTCTACGCCGGACTGAGACCGATCGGATATCCCGAAACAGAATCCAATGTACTCACAAACAGATTCAGTGAGGATGAGGATGTACCCATAGAAGCCAGAGGTGATGGGAATTTAATAAATAGATTGAACCAAATGCCGATAGACAACAGGCCCTTTTGGTATCTCAATTCCCGTCAGTACGACGAGTTAAGGAAGAACCCTCAAACCTTCCAGCTTAGACCTAACGGATTTGTTGACAGAAATACTGTCCGTAAATGATAAAATATCAAGATAATTATAAAAAAAGTTATGAAATTTTAAAATTTTAAAATGATTGTGCTTTATCTGTGATATAGTTACTAGAGTGTTAGAATATTATTATTAATGATCATATACGAGTAATGTTAATAACAAATTGTTATTCGTTATTTAGTATAGATATAAATAAGTGTTTTTTCTTTAATAATACCATAAGTGTAAGTAACTTAATCTATATACTCGTGAAATAATAGATTTAATAAATATAATTTTTAATAATTGTCCTTTATTTATTTTTTTTGTTTTTTTGGATATTTGTTGTTGCATCTTAAATATGTGATGAACTTTATGCAAGTATATCTTAAATAATAAAAAGCTATAAACATATATATTTCTAAGTAATTAATTTGTTGACAAGAATCACATATATTTTGAAACTTAACATCAAAGTTTTACTAATAAAACAACAATATATATAAATTTTAAGGTAAATATTACCAATATTTACAAATGGAATTTTAAAAGTATGGCCAGTTGAATTACAATTAACAACGTAACACGGAAATCAAGAAGTATTGATAAAAAGATATTGTCTGTTTTTACTTACTCTAAAGTGTTCTAGAGTAAAATAACAATATTTGTTACCTTACTTTTAAAAAGCAAGGCTTATTTTTCATATTATATACCCGCTGATTCGCATAGACCCTTACCTTAATATTTTATACAGAATTATTCTATATTTTTGTTAGTTTTTTATTTTGTTATTTTGCTCTGGTATTATAAAAAAATCGGCTCGTTTATTCACGACAGGTAATTTTTTAAACTACTGAACGAATTACTATTATTAGTGGACGGAGAGTTTATGGGTTGGAAGAAATCATAAATCACGATCAAAATGCATAAACGCATAACAAACGCTTTGGAGCACATGTGGATTGCCGAGCCTCAGAATGTAATTGAAAGATATATATATTGTAATAGTTGACCCTTATTCATTTAAAGTAATTTAATATGATTTACGAGAGAGTGGATTTACTTGTGGTAGAGCCTAGCTGTAGTTATCTGACTGCAGCTCGTATTGGGCTGGCTCGACCGGGAAAGGACCACCCTCTCACAGAAGACCGACACGCGTAGTAACCAAATTCATTTGGTTATGTTCCGTCGGTGAATGAGAGAATCCGGAAGCCCAAACCCCCCCCCCCCCCTCCCTGCCAAACATGAAAGCGATGCCCAAAAGAAAAATACCCCAGGAGGATACCGGCTTTGATGAAGCCGGGGACCCCCTCCCCGAGGAAAAACGGGGAAATGATTCTCGGATTTTGCTCGGACTGCCCGTCGTATCTGGGGTGGACAAAGTATCGCCCTTTGTGTTTTTTGAGGGCAAACGACGAATCAACGCAGCGGCACCCCGACCCACTCTAAATATGGACTTTTGCAATATCCGGGGACTTCATTCCAACTTGAACGCCGTCCACTTTCATCTAGAGACGGCGCAGTCGGCCTTGTTGTTTCTGACGGAGATGCAGATATCTCAACCTAGCGACACAGCGTACCTGTCATACCCTGGGTATTAACAAGAACACCATTTTATACCACACGCCGGGGTATCTGTGTTCGTAAGAGAGGATATCTGCTACCGTCGCCTTCAGGTTTTTGAAGGTCGGAACCTGTCTGTACTCTGGCTGCGCGTGGATATGGACGACCATGTGCTACGCGTGCCTCTACAGGTCCCATATTAGTAATGCAGAAACGGATCAACTCTTGGGCCATGTTCAGGGGAAGATTGACAATCTGCTTTCACAGACTCCCTCCGCCGAAGTTGTAATCCTCGGAGACTTTAATGCGCACCATGCCAATTGGCTAGGGTCACGTGCCACTGACTACGCGGGGAGATCTGTGTTTGACTTTGCTCTGGCAAATGGTCTGTCCCAATTAGTCAAGACGCACACTTGTCTACCGGACGTGGACAGCCATATGCCCTCTTTGTAGGATCTTCTGTTGACTACACATCCTGGAAAGTACCAGGTCACTGTCGAGGCTCCGTTAGGGTCCTCTGATCATTATCTGGTACGGAGTGTAGTGCCCATTCAACGTTCGGCTCGCACAAGACCTGCGACCCGACGCGTTTGGCACTACAAGTCAGCGGATTGGGATAGAATGCGGTCCTTATTTGCATCCTACTCATGGGGGCCGATTTGTTTCCCTTCCAATGATCCTAGTGACTGCGCTGCGGCTATAGCTGATGTAATACTACAGGGCATGGAACTATTTGTACCAAGTTCTGTGGTACCACTTGGTGGCAGATCGCGGCCTTGGTTTGATGCGTCTGTCAGGGCTGCAGCAGCTGGAAAACGGCAGGCTTATCAAGCTTGGGCCAATGCGTTAGTCACTAAGAATCCGAACTCTAGAGTTCTGAAGAGGAAATATAATCTTGCCTCCAGATTGTTCAAACGGCAAATCGCTAGAGCAAAGTTCAAGCATGTCGTCAAAATTGGGGATCAGCTGGCAAACGGCCTACGAACGTGTGCCCCTGAGTTGACTCCGCTAACGCGTCTGTTTCGGCTCTCCTACTTTAAAGTCGTAGTCCCGGTCTCATGGAAGCGTGCCCTTGTCCATGCGATCCCTAAAAAAGGTGATAGCTCGGGCCTAGCTAACTACAGACCTATCACCATTACTTCCCTTCTCTCCAAAGTAATGGAGGGCATAATCAATAGACAGCTCCTAACGTACCTCGAGGATCATCAGTTGGTCAATGACTGGCAATATGGGTTTCGCCATAGTCGATCGGCTGGTGATCTTCTGTTATATCTTACGCACCGTTGGGCAGCTGCTATTGAAAGCAAGGGAGAGGGTCTGGCAGTTAGTCTGGATATGGCGAAAGCCTTCGGTCGTGTATGGCACAAGGGGCTTCTTTCGAAGCTACCTTCCTATGGTCTTCCCAAGAGTTTATGCAAGTCGATCACCAGATTCCTCACTGGGCGGAGCATACAGGTCGTTCTCGACGGTTGTTGCTTGGACCCCAAGCCCGTGAACGCTGGTGTACCCCAAGGCTGCTTGCTATCCCCAACTCTGTTCCTCCTGCACATCATTGATATTTTGTATATTCTCAACATACGTTGTTATGCGGATGACAGCAGTGGGGATGCGGTATATTCCGGTCGTGCAGATCTTTCTCGGGAAAACGTCGATGAGTGTCGAAAGAATCTTGTGTCTTCAATAGAGACCTCCCTGGGGATGGTCTCTGAGTGGGGTGAACTGAACCACGTTCAGTTCAATCCCCTAAAGACACAGGTTTGCGCGTTTATCACTAAGAAAACCCCATTTGTCGTATCACCGCTCTTCGATAGCACTCCTTTTATTGCCTCGCCAAGTATCAGAATACTGGGTCTCGACATTTCGAGCGACTGTCAGTTTCGTGGTCATCTGGAGAGCAAGGCCAAGTTGACATCGATGAAATTGGGAGTGATCAATAGAGCGAGACAGTATTTCAAACTTGGCCTAAGACTTGCGCTCTATAAGGCAGAGGTCCGGCCACACATGGAGTACTGTTCTCATCTCTGGTCCGGATCACCCCAATATCAGCTTCTACCATTTGACCGCGTACAACGGAGAGCAGTTCGGATTGTCGGGGACCCAGTGCTCTGCGAACGGCTGGACTCTTTGGCATTGCGTAGAGACGTTGTTTCTCTGTGCGTCTACTACCGCATTACAACGGGGAGTGTTCCAAAGAACTATTTGATCTGATGCCTACCGCCGAATTTCACCACCGCACAGCTCGCCATCGCCTCCTTTACCATCGATACCACCTGGATGCGTGGCAATCCTCCACTGTGCGGTTTTCAAGGACTTTTTTCCCACGTTCCACTTGAATGTGGAACGAACTTCCTTCGGCGGTATTTCCAGATCGATACGACATGGGTACCTTCAAAAAAGGCATATATTCCTATTTCCAAGGCCGGCAACGCTCTTGTGAATCCACGGATGTTGCAAGAGTTCATAGGCGGCGATGATCACATATCAGCAGTGACCCGCAAGCTCCTTTGCCCTCCTATAACATAAAAAAAAAGAGAGTAATGTTGTCAAGGTGCGTTTGCTAAGTCACTTTACTAACATGGAAAAAAACATTAAAATGTTGTTAGTAAACTAACAAGGTATCAATAATTACAAAGTGGTTGAATAGCTGCTGCTATAGGTACATACTGAATTAACCTACTTGGTTTAGATTGAAAGTCATAACTTTTTACGGCCTTGTTAGACTTGGGTACATTTTTTGACATGTTATGTTATTGATGGGATTTTATTTATTCATAAGACCGAATATTTTTTCTATGGCGGCATTTCCGTATTTATGAAAGTTTGGCTGTACTATAGTGTTCCACATCAAGTACTCTATATATCGATTTTCAGTTTTGATTTACACTAAAACCTAATTGTATGGGAACGGGATGTACCACTTTTATTGTTATGATCGATGAGTCAGAGAATCACTGACAAAATAAAGACACTTTGAATTTAAATAATTCCCAAACTAACTGTATTTTGAAAATATATCTGGCTATATAATAATCTCTTGGTCGCTGAACGTTTAAACTTTCTAGATCTTACTAACTTACAAAAAGTTACGGAGGTTTGAAAATGACCCAAACCGCTTTAAGAAAAGAATAGTACGGTCGTGCCTTTTTGCTCGACTTGGCCGTGCACTGCCGATACCCAGATATTCCCAGTCCTGGGTTGGAATCCTTGCGCTTATAATAAACAATTAATAATATCATTACTTTAATTGATGATATAAAATATCTCATTATATTATAAAATTAACAAGAATAGTAATTACAAAATGCTAAGCATTTCAACATTAAGTGCCAAGAACATTATACAAATTGAGACCGATTTTAAGAGATTCCAAGAATGCTTATTTACTGGGTTTATTTAAAAAATTATAAATTCAATAAGCACAAATGGATAACGTAAATAATACCTGACAAAAACATGTAAAAATCCTTAAACAATTTCGTAGTATTTTTTTATCGACATTCTTGAAATTTAGGATTAGGTAATAAGGAATAACTATTTACTATAATATAATTTGTATTTAATCTTGGAATGTGTCATTGTATGGAGCTATTCGCTATTATACTAGTATATAAAAATGCTATATTAAATATCATATTAATACTTAAAAAACGCCTTTGACCACTCCAAAAACCTTGAACAAATCAACAGTACATAACAATTATAAGCTTAATATAAAAAACATATTATTATATTGTGATGCAAATAAGTGTTTTCCAAAAGACACTAGATAGTAAGATTACGTCATTAACTGGAACTATGACTGTTGGATACTACACGTGATGACGAGCTGTGTTGGACTTTTATAGACCTTAGTAACAATAGACATATACAAGAAATCATAAGTCAAAGTCCTCTGAGGCATGTCCAGAACACAGATCTAGAAAACACTGCAATGAAACGTCATTGGTCATAACCGAATAATAGTGACCTTTTAAAGATACCTTTAAAATACCTGCTACATCGTTTATATATGTGTAAAATTTTAAAATACTGCAAACATTAAAAAACATTTGTATTCAATAAGTAACACCGTATCTAGAATTAAATTCTTAAAAATATAAATAAATCATTTAAAACAATTATTACAAAATATGATTGGTATAAACAGTATTTTTGATAATATGTAGTATAATCAATCGACCTACCTCACCAGAAATAATAATGTTGTTTGTTTCTTTTTGTCCTTGGCTCATTATTAAAAAATATATATTAAGAAAATGTTTATAATATTTTATTGTTAAATAAGAAAAATATATTGCAATTCTTTAATTCATTTGAAAAGAAAGAGTTAATGTTGGGCATTTCTATAACATTTCAAATTCTTCAACGGTTCTGACGTAGACAAGACGCGCCTTCTCGAGGTGGCATATATTAGCACGATTGATTGCACTTGCATTCATATCGAGTGAACACTTCACCGACACAAGACGTTCCATTAATTGCTATTTAAATACCCTCGCAGAGGTAAATACACTTTGAAGTAAATATTTAGTTGCTTATTGTATTGTTATGGTTGTATTTGAACGAAGTTTTCAAATTTGTACATGATATTTTATTTAAATTTAACTTATTCAATAAGCAAAAAAATTTTAATACTCCAATATCAGATCGTAAGTACAAGTTTAATAGCGTTATTATAATTTATTTCTCTTATTTCAGACAAAATGGCAGTTTACAGAATAGCTTTCGCTCTAGCATTACTTTGTGCATTGAGTAATGCTCAAAGACCATTTTACGCCGGACTGAGACCGATCGGATATCCCAAAGCAGAATCTAATGTACTTACAAACAGATTTGGCGAGGATGCCGATCTCCCTATAGAAGCCAAAGGAGATGGGAATTTAATTAACAGGTTTAATCAAATGCCTGTGGATAACAGACCTTTCTGGTATCTCAACTGGCGTCAATACGATGGGTTAAGGAAGAACCCTCAAACTTTCCAGCTAAGACCTAACGGATTTGTCGACAGAAATATTGTTCGTAACTGAAAAGAGAAATAAATTTGCAGCTGGACATAAAATTCTAAACAAGAATCGAGCAACAAAAAATTGTGCCTTATCTGTGATATAGTGCGTCGTAATACCCAGTATTTTAGAATATTGTTATTGATTTAAAACTAATAAGCGGTTTAATCTACTATATTTCAAGTTTTTAGTTCATAATTATATCATAAAAGATGGTTTTTATTGTGTAAAATTAAATGTCGAATAATGTTTAAATAAATACTTTCTTATAAAAAAATATATTTGTTTTCTACGTAAAATCAATATGGTACGAGTATTTTAAACCAACTTAATAGTGCTTGCATTTGTTTAAATCTAAAAAGTTAATTAAAGCACTAATAAAAAACTTCAATAACATTTTTTTAGAAGATAAATCCAGCTAGTGAAAATATTTTTACCTCACACATTTTCAATTTAAATCAAATATTTTTTTGAGTAATAAACACAATAATCATATTGATATATAAAAAGTATATTTTGCTTTAGAACGTAAATACAGGCTTACGTATTGCTTTTAAACGTGAAATTTAAAAATTCACGTGTCTTTTTAAAGATGTCTCAAAATGTTCCTAGATACAAATTCACCAAGAATTGTGAATAAAAAAAGTGTGTATGATAAGAATTATTAGAAGTTTAATCTAAATACACAACACTCAATCTTTTAAGCTCCTCCTTTGAAATATATCCTATAATCATATAGTTTTTATTTTATTGTAATTTGAAATATAATTGCCTTTTATTATATACTATAAAGGCGTTAATTCTAAAAGGCGTGTAATATAAAAATAATATACACGTTATTATCTCACCACAATACCACAAGCAAAAAGTTTACTAAAAAAGATTATGTATTATAAAAAAATAACAATGTATTGTGTCAAACCTATAGAGGGGAACTTGTAAAGTCATTGCCCTTCAACACTATATATACCGATTGGTTTAGGTCACGTGCCTCAAACTATGCGGAAAGAGGTTTATTTATGTATGTAGCAGTGACATTTTTTAATTTAATTCTTTCAGACGTTTAACCGTCTCCCAAGTATGGTAAGCCATGAACCTGCTTTACTGAATTGTCTACTAACTTCACATCTCGAGAATTAGCACATAAAATGCGACTCTGCCAATGCTAGTTATCAGATAATAATGGAGAGCAGTTGTTATTGCATCTTGCCGTGGTGACATGTTTTGCTGAAAGTGATCATAGTGACTACGCTGTCGCTGAACCCAGAGTGACATTTTAGGTAACGGATATATATATTTATGGCTGCAACCTAATGTCCTAGGTACAAAAATAAATAATACCTTTCTCTGTAGCCCTAATCGATGGAAGACGTGTGTTAGAGAAGTTGGTTTTCTAGAGACATGCATTTAGTTCCTAGACTAGCTCTAGTTACCAAAAATCGGAATTATAGACTTCTAAAGAGAAAATACTCGTACAAAGTAAAGTAAAGTAAAGTGCCTGAAGATTTTTCAAATCGCTAGTTCAAAATCCAACTAAGTGTTAAAATGGACGGATAGCAATATCCATACAGTTATCCCCCAGAGACACGATCAATCTGAGCTGTTATTAAAGTTTTAACTTATGGCAATTTTTTACTGTACCTAGGACATATAGAGGTAGCAGCCATTGAATGTGAGGGAGAAGAACTGACAATTAAGTTGGATCCTGCCAAAACCATCAATCCCCTCTGGCATAAGGTATTTTCTTCCGAACTGCCTTCCTATTTTATGCAAGTGGACCATCGGCGTCCGCACGAGGGGATGCAGTAGATTCTGGTTGTATAGAATATTCTGGGGAAAACGAGAATGAGTGTTGAGACTTGTCTGCTATTAAAACCTTCGCGTTTCTTCAAGAGGTAAAATAAAATATCGTTCAGTTTAATTCCTAGAATATAAAATTTTGCACGTTTACCGCTACGAATACCTCATTTATCGAATTGCCGCTCCTTAATATCGTTATCCCAAGTACCTCGCAAATTATCAGAGAAAACAGTTTTTGGTAATCACACCTGCGAATCTAAACGTTTAAACCTTTGAAAATACAATGAACGTTATCTTTTGTTTAGTTTACAATACGAAGGAAGTAATATGTATTCCAAGATGTACCTATTGTAGAAAAGTATTACAATTTGTCTGCATTTACGAGCGATCTGTCGCCAATGATACGGCATCGAATGCATTAGACACAGCCATCTTGAAAATTGAGCTGTCCTTCTAATGTCCTAGTTTCACAACTTAAGAATAAGTATTAAATTGAATGTTTGATTTAAATAAAACTTGGAAAAAGATATTAAACACTAAGGAATGTTTTTATTAGCCCTAATATAATTTTTAAGAGTAATTTTCATGTGTAATAAATAATTTGTATTCGACTCATGTTTGTTATTTGTTTCAATATTTGAATTGATTGAAGAATTGATGAAAGAATAAATTTCTTCCTTTATAAAGTAAATATCTTCGATTTTATTTATTTTTTAGTATTGAATTACTAACCAATAAGTCCATTTTTTATTACATACGATATATTATTTCTGTTAGAAAAAGTATTAACACCTTTTTAACTGAGATTAATTATAAAATAGTTAATTTTATTTCCCATTTAATATCTGATAGCGAGATCAAATAAAAATATAAAAGCAATATAAATACAACCGCAATATACTAAGAATAACCGTTCGTCTATTTGTTTAAAATGGCGAGGCGTCGTCCACGTGACTACTTGGAAATAAAAGATTTACTCTCTTGAAATTAAAAGACCGATATGGAACAAAGCAGGAGATGCTCATAACAATTATTTTGAAGTAGGTTCTTGTATTCATTTTATACAACTGAAGTGACTCATTATTAAGATTTTATAAATCTTAATTATGATTATAATAATGTTACTTATAATAATAGAATAACAGGAAATATTACTGTTATATTAGTGATATGAATAACCACTGACACATTTACAACACAATCAAAGTCAATGTACTGTGATAATTTTAAGTGTTATTGTGTGTATATAACGGACATACAGAGTAATTTCGTTAAATATAATCATAATTTATGTATTTGAAGAAATTTTAAAACAAAGAAATAAAAATGTTACAGTATTTTATTTAATTATTCTGATTGTTTGATTGACATGATAAGTAATATACCGTTTTAGTAACATATATATGCGATTTTTATCGGAGACTAAATAGTTTAATAATGACAATCTTTAAAATAAGTATTTAGCATAGTATTATTATTAGTTTAATATAGATATATATATTAATCAATTATTAATGACATAATAAAAATAGATTGAAATAACGTAATTGTGATTTTATACGAACAGATAATTTAAAGTTATAATTAGATGGATATTAGTCAGTAGTTAGGTGAAGGTGATGTATCGGTTGGGTTTTACCGGGATCATTCAGTAATACGTTACACACATCATGACCACAATAAAATAGGTTCGGTTATCAGGTGTCAGTTTTATGTAATGAATCTGTAAAATCGTGATGCTGTGTGGGTTGTAGGCAATAAACATTTATGGGTATTAATCAAGATGTGCCTTGTAGATCTTATGTTATGCCATTTTTATCAAAATAGTTTGCTTTCAATAACTACCCATTTATTTTCTGTATCTTAATTCAAATAACATAACAAACTACTGTTATTCTGAATACAATATTATCATAATAAAAATGGGTATTTCTTATTCATAAATACTCGATCTACTTATCAAAGTATAACGAACAAAGAATGCCAATAAAGTCAATAGGTAATATATAATATGTAAGCTTTAATCTTATATTTTCCTTAAGGATTAATAAAAAATAAAAGATCAAAATAATATTTGCGGTTTAAGCTTAGATACCAATTATACGATATTCGCGAACATAGTTTTTATAAATTTATAACATTAATTTTTTATGCATTAGTGATGACGTTGATACTGTAATGAAGTTATTATTAATAATATTATTATGTAGTTTATAATTATGGTCTTTATATCCTATGGGAAATACAATATATAGTTATATTTATATGAAAATAAAGTATAATATATAGTAAGCTAGTTGTTTATATGGTGTAATATAGTTTTACAATCTCAAATTTGTCGTTAAATGCTATAATTGGCTCAAGTAATTCTTCCCAAATTAACGAAACATTAATTACCTCAAATTAGATTAAGATAAAAGGAATTACATATAAATTACGTATTAGAGTCAGCGAAGCAGTAGTATTTATGGGAAAAGTAATCTACGGTTAACGGTTGGTTACTAAATCGATGATCATTTAAAATGGAAATTTACGTCGCCATGTGTATAACCTATAAAATGAAATGTTAATTTATATGTACTTACAGGTTTTGATACACAAATGGAATGGAATCCTAGTGGTCCCAATTTGTCGGGTGCAGTTTAATAATGTCAAGTCATTCAAATTTCAACATATCCAACTGTTTGTAACTGTCCAACCCATTTAGTTCCGTGTGGCCTTTATATTCATGAATTGTTAGAGTTTTGGAACTACAATTTTAGTAATGTTACGAGAAATTAGTTAATTAAGGAACTATAGCATTTTTTATAGTTGTGAATGCAAATTGGAGGCAAAAGTCTTCATAATATATAAATATAATATGTCGATTAAAGAAACTTTGTACATTTTTATTGAAATTATATATATATATATATATATATATATATATATATATATATATATATATATATTCGTGGTTGCGCACAATTTATAATAATGTCCAGGCATTATCGTGCTCAAAAATTGATTTTTTTAATTAAATATTACATAGAATATATAATTTATATGCTAATTATAATTATTATTAACATTTAATATTAATAATATGGAATAACTTATATAAAGCACCAAACTACACCAACATCTGTAGCGTTGTATATGATAAAGAAACGTACATATAACAGAGTCTTCAACATTCAATTGTTTTGTGACATCCGTTACATTTTCCATTACTTAGATCTGACACCTATCCATTCCTTATCAATTACCCAACCCACGTCAGAGATACACTCCAGAAAATTATTTTACTTTGGGACTATAAACATTTTGATTAAAAAGTTAAAGTTGATTTATTTACAAACCAGGTCACCATGACAAACGATTACGAAAATAATATGTAGATTATTCATGAAAAATTTTGTCTGCGGTTAGAGATTTAATTTAATGTGATAATATATAAAAAATAAAAAAATACAATGTCATATATACAATATAATATAATTTAACTTGTTTTTTTTATTATATTATTATAATTGTATAATAAGTGCATAAGTTTTAGATCTGGTAAGTTAATTCCGTATAAAAAAAAAATTTTTACTTCTTTGTTTATATCCTCATAAAATTTTTCTAAATATCTCAAAGTAACAAATTTTCCAATATTGATTTTAACAGATGTTTATTGGTGATGCTACTAGTCAGATAGCGTTTTAACATTATTAAGTTACAATAACATTGTAAATAATTCAATTACATTATATAATCGTGGTTAAGTAACGTCAATTAACATAGTCGTTATTTTTTATAAACCTAGTAAGTAGTTGTAGTAGTATTATTAATTATAATTGTTTAGTTAATAACATGATCGGTAACGATTTGTGGTACAGGAAAAACCCAAGACACAATGGACTGTACCTACTCGATAATCGATGTTATTTTCTGAATAGAAAAAAATACAAAATCCGAAGTGCTATGAATTATTAAATTTAAATTCAAATTCAAAATTTTTTTTTTCAAGTAGTCATTAACATCCACTTTTGATCGTCAATTATCACATAAAAACATCGGTATAGTCAGTCCGTGAGTAACCTACTACCGGCTTAAAATGCTGCTCTGCTGAGAAGTGACACCCAGAAGCGCAACAATTGCTTTTTGGGTAGACCTCGAAGAATTCGGTCTACCCATTCATTTGTCCCCTACTTTCGAATTTTGGAAAAATTTCTTCACAGGAGGACCATTGGTCAAAAAGTTTATATATATATGCGTGCGTGCGTCCAGATTCGACTTTTGTCAGCACGATAGCGGCCGCAGTTTCGCTCGGATCGCTTTCAAACTTTGTACAAAAATCAAACACCTAAAAATGAAGGTCAAGTTCGTTAACCAGAGAAATCCGGTCACAGGGGGCGCTAGGGCCTCACTTTTTCTGATTTCAGTTTTTCGACCATAACTTTGTCCCTATACAAAGGAGATCAATCGCGTTCATATTATATGATGTCTTTGATAAATACCTATAACTAATGTACGAGGGTCAAACTGAAAGTTCTTAGAAAATCAAAAACTAAGCATTCTAGCAAGTTATTAGTTTTATTGTAACTTTTCAAAATAGCGTCCATTTACATCAATACATCGCTGCATTCGATGGAAGCATTGAGAAAAGCACCTTGCCCACTCGGCCTTAGGGGTCTCTTCGACGGCGTTTTGAAACGCAGCCACTGCTTCTTCGGCGTCTATAAAACGTTTTCCTCGAAGTTTTTCTTTTATTTTCGGAAATAAATAAAAATCGCAGGGTGCGAGGTCGGGGCTATACGGCGGGTAACCCAGTAATTCCACGTCTGAGGTCACCAAATAGTCGATCGTTTGCCTGGCGGTGTGCGACGTGGCATTGTCGTGATGAAGGAGGATCCTGCTGCGAGGTCGTTTCTCTCGAACTTTTTCCAAGACAAGTGGCAAACAATTGTTAGTATACCACTCTGCATTAACCGTTTTCTGATCCTCTAAGACTACTGTCGCGTAATGACCTGTCTTTCCGAAGAACAAGGCCACCATCTTTTTTCCAACACTTCGACCTCTCTTCACTTTAGTTGGCAACTCTTCGGAAGGAAACACCCACTGAGTAGACTGTCTTTTGGTTTCCGGATCATAACAGTAAATCCAGCTTTCGTCACCCGTTAGTATGTCGAACACAGCATTTGAGTCACCTCCGTTAAATTTTTGGATCATTTCTGGGCACCAATCAACACGGCGGAGTTTTTGAGCCTCGGTCAAATTATGCGGTATCCAGCGGGCACAAAGCTTCCTGACCGCTAAATGTTCATGGAGGATTTTGTGCACTTGACTCATACCTATGCCTAGACTCGTCCGAATCTGCTGATAGGTCACTCTTTTGTCAGTCTCTATCATACGCCGCACAACACTGATGTTATCTTCAGTCGTCGCTGTAGAAGGCCGTCCCTCACACAAATCATCGGTGAGATTAGTTCGACCACGTTTTAATTCATTAAACCAGTTGTAAACTGTGGCACGAGATGGGGCTTCATCGTGAAAAGCCAATCGAAGTCTATCATAACTTTCTTGTTGACTTAAATGACATCGAAAGTCATAAAAAATCATTGCACGAAAATTTTCTCGGCTTAAATTCATTCTGACGTGCACAGACAATTTTCAATTTGCCGCCAAATCGTAAAACAAATGACAAATGAATGAAATGTACACTCAATAATATTGGTAAAGAGTTCTATTTTCAAAATTTAAACTATTTTTTTTTAATATAATGCTTTTAAGTGGCCAGTTCTAAAAACTTTCAGTTTGGCCCTCGTAGATAAACCGAAAACCTAACTTCAATAACTTAGGGGTGGGGGTAAAAAAACCGAAAATTTTTGGAAAAAAAATCATAACTTTTTTCTGGTAAACATTCTTGCATCACAAGTATTTGTAATAGAAAGGTTATTTTTTACTCTAAATTTAGGTACCAAAAGTTTTTCCGTAAAAGGTACCGTTTCCGAGAAAAAAAATTAAAACCACTTTTAGCTTGTAAATTTTAGGTAGGTAAAACCACGGCAACTTTTTTCTGGTAAACATTCCCTCCTCGCAAATATTTTTAATAGAAAGGTTATTTTTTACTCTAAATTTAAGTATCAAAAGTATTTCCAAAAAAGATACCTTTTCCGAGAAAAAAAATTAAAACCGCTTTTTGCTTGAAAATTTTTGATGTAAACAACGGCATCATGTATTATTCTTAGGTAGTGAGTTATATTTTAAATGAGTTACACACGAGGTCTACCCACGCGTGTCCCCCTGCGGGCACGGATTTTTTTAATTGTAATTTTACAATGTTGATGTCTACATTATAACATCACCTTGAAATTGAGTCAATAACCTAAGTTCCACACATTTCGATTAATTAAAAACTATATTACAAAGTATAAAGCTATAATAAGATTTATTTAATAAAATACTAAGAAAAGTTCTAAGATATCTTTTGCAACTTTATTATATTTGCGTACAGTCAAGAGTGTTAGAAAACAATTCAACTGATTCTCGATTATAAGAGGCAATTACATTTAACCGAAGCAATTATGTAGGCTTAACTTTATAGTCTTGGAAGCAATTACAAATACAAAGAACAGGATTTATAAGATAAAATTAAATGAATGTGACGTAGAAACAGAGATCGAAACAATAAATTTATAAATTGATTTATTGATTTATAAACTGTTTTTCTCTTTTAATAATAATAAATGAGGCAAAAACACCTTTATTTTTGAATCACCTGAAACGTATACGTTATAAGGACTATGATACACAAGCCAATCTTTAATAACAAAACATATTTTCTTTACAAATTTAAGAATATTCAATTATAAAATAAAAATAATTAATCTCTTGAAGTTTTTACTATCTACGTAGTGTTCATTAAAATGACAGTCCATGAATGTCCCAGTTATTGAGAAAATCTTCCCCTCTCAGTAGCCACTAAATGCCACTTCAAATAGTGTTCTTTGGCGATCTTCAGTTATCTTGAATTTTAAATGTATTTGAAAGAACAGAAATAACAAAGTATATAAATAATTATTAAATATTAACTAAGATCCGCCAACCTTGCGCGGCTGGTGTTGAGCTGAGCCCCTCTCCTTTCATCTGAATAGCTACAGGAAATATCGATTTATTAGGACTAATTGTCACCTTCTAGCTCAGCACATTGCTCGAACGCGCAGGGCAGCTCTAATGTATTGTCTGTGGCAGGAGTGATCTTTTTTTGATAACTTTTGAATGGCTAAACATTTTTTTAATCTGTTTTCGCTATAACATCCGCGTTGGGCTCAAACATAAATTAGAAAATTTTTAGCTAATTATGTCGTCGCATTCTGGAGACTAAACTAAACACAAAAAAAGCTCTCCCAAACGGTTAAGAGTATAAGTAAGGACTTCTTTTATTTAAATTGTCTATAAATGTGTCATCCACCGTAATTCAGAGGTCGCAGTTTCTAGCCCTGTGTTTGTACATATGCCAAAATATATTTTTTTTATTTTAATATCTTCATTATCTAAGATTATTCTATTCATAGATAAATACCCTGTTCATAGATATTTAACCCTTATAAATTAATTTTTGTGAATTGCAATTACGACTCAATTTAAGGACTCAATTTAAGGTATAATATAAGGTAAGGTAATAATTATGTAATGAAATGGGTAATTAGCTTTCTAATTACCCATAATCAGTCTTTACTGATTAGTCTACATTTCTAGATATCACTTTGATCTTCTTATTCTGGTCAGATTGTAACTATTGCGCAATCATTTATAAGACTTTGTTTTATTAAGTGGTTTAAGAGCAAATTTATTCAAATTTACGTGAAGCAATTGGTAAAGACAAAAGGTAAAGGTAAAAGACATCACATAGACATGACTAAATGGAATAAATACAAGATTTTTTTTATAAGAAGTAACAACATTACACATTATTTTTTGTCACATTTGTTTATGAGGTTATAGAGTCGGTTTTTCTTCATTTGAGAGGAAGGAAAACAAGCATGCGGGTCACTGATGATAAGTGATCGTCGCCGCCCACATAATTTTGCAACATCCGGGCAATCACAAGAGTTTTGCCACCCTTAGAGGTGGGAGTATAAGCCTTTTTTAAAAGTCCCATGTCGTGTCAATCCGGAAATACCGCTGAATGAAGTTCGTTCCACATCTTACCATAGTGGTATGTGGAGTAATAACAAAATCTTCTTTAAGACTTATTTTTACAATTATCATCAAGGTCTAAAAACCATTAAGCCTGAATTTATTTCCTTCATATTTTATTCCAAGAGATTAATAGATAATTAATGTGTTTAAGTTGGAGAATAAATTCTAAGGTGGAAAGTTTCCGATAAGTTTGGAAAACATAAGATTGAAATTAATTACATAACGATAAATTATGTCAACAATTATGTTTAAAAATGTTTTTTCTTAATATTATTTAGTGTAAAAAAAATTATATTTAAACTACCAATCTATCAGTCAATCAATCAAAATACTTTTATTGTACACCATATTACAGTTTGCAAGTACACATAATATAATCTATGTAGTAAAAAAGGAGTTTTATCGCTAAGTAATTATTAATCGAGTAAAGACACATTTTATTGTGACCTGGGGAAGGTGATGCAAAGTACACATTTTATTTTATTATATTACTACATTAATATTTTATTATATGCGTTCAAAGGTTATTAATATTGTTTACAGTTTAATCTAAATTTAGCAGCATTTTTAAACACTATTTCTGAACTATCGTTATATATTTGTATTAATAACAATCAGTATAATTTGATTTTTAAAAATTTGTGTTTTAAGAAATATTTTTACTTAAAAATTCTTAGTGAAATAAAACTATAACGTAGGGTATATTAAAATAAGTAAATCATTATATTTGAAACATGTTGTTGCGATGTAAAATGAAAATAACTGCAGAAGGCTTGATATTAAAAGCAGGTAACATAGATCATAACTATTCTCTTCATAATATCAAACGATGCTATGCTAGAAATTGCAAGTTGTCACGATATGAATATCAAGTGACATTTCTTTCAAGAGTATATTAGTGAACTATGTTCTTCAGTGTTTATTAGCGTATACCTATCATATCTCTCAAGTATGAAATGACAGGTTTATTTTCAACTGATATTGTATATCTACTAGAAGATGATTTTTTCAGATTTTTCCAGACAAAAATCCGCTTTATTACCGTCTTGTGAATTAAGAGGTAATATATTGTATTGTATGGATGTCTCAATATTTGAGGACGGTAGGGACAGTCGTAACGTGACAGAGGCAACAAAATACCACAAGGATTTTTCTTTATTGAGGGCAAAGCAAACGCTATTCTACTCATGTTCAATTGACAATAATAACGAGCAAGAACCGACTGTTGGCATTTCCTTTTGTGCCTGGTCCATGTTTGGACATTTTACACAAAATAACTAACTGAAAAGCATGAAAAGGCAGTTATTTAATTTGTAGTTCCTTAATAAAGGTAAATAGTCTTTAATTATAAAAGTAAAGCAAACTTGAGATGATTTGTTTTTACCTCGGTTCCGATGTAATCTTCCTTAAGGTTTCTTACAATAAATTGATAGCGATTTTAACAATATTTACGAGAAAAAAGTTGTGATCTCCATTTATTTATAGGCAACTTAAAATAGATATTGAGGTTAATTATTATTTATGTTATAATACTAATAATAATAATAATAATAAAACACGTACGAATAAAAAGGTGTGATAATATGACGCCAGTAACCTTAAAGAAGGTTATTTCACATCTGAGGTTACTATTTAAAAAGACTAATGTCAAATATACCATCCTTTTTTAATAAATTTGCCTTCTATTGTGATTTGGTAATGACTCATTGATAGTCGTTTTTATAAGTATTTTAATTTTTTTTACGATTTGTATTACTTAGTTTGTATCAAAAAACGTGAAGTGCCATTCGGTTTGGCAACTTCACGTATATTTCTTCTTCGCGACTGATAGAAGTGAAAAGGATTTGAATAATCTTTGGAATTAATATGCAGAATTCCTGTTCATGTATACTTAATACATTCACATGTTTTTTTTTCTTTTCGTACTAATAAACTAGGTACTTTATTATTTCATTTTGCTTTTGGATTTTATTAGGTATGTTATTTATATACGACGACAAAATATAATACTTGAGATATTTAGAGGCTACACATACTATGAGTGGTCCAAGTTTAAAATAGGACTATACGTTATTTCATCCAAAATTATTCTGAATAAATATCTTTAAATTTGTTTGTTTATTACCTAACTGAATACTTAACAAAAGTAATGTATTTGTACGTATACTTTTCATATCATCTTATTTTAATAGTTTTTTAACATAGCTTTACAATATATATAAAGAACATTTTTTATTAAAAAATATTTTATGACACCTATTAATTATAATGTTATGTGACAGTAAAAATTATTATACATAATTTTTAAACTTTTCTTATCTAATTAAAACTAAAACTAGGTAATTTGTGGTGGCTAATAAATGTAAAGTAATGAAGGGACGAAGATAAAGGCATCTGATAGCTATGGTTATTTTTCCGAAAAATGAATAAATCTTCAATGTGACTAATAATTCTTTAAATTCCTTGAGGGTTTAATTTTTGTTTGTTAAGTAAATTTCGAATCATTGCCATCAGCGCTCTGTTTTTTTAGCATATATTAATATTTATTAGCAATAATACCTATTGAATAGGATTTCATTATATCTTATCTTAAGATCTCATATTGTAATTTTATTATTTTTCTTTCTAACTTAATCAAAGCCTTCGAAATCTTGGAGGGCAAAGCTACAAATTAGCAAATGATTTTTTATTCAAATAGAGATTTATAAACCATCTATTTCTTATAATTTAAACTAGGAAATGGATTCTTAATAAATCTACTGTTTGTATTGGCATATTAACATTGACAATAACTTAAAACCCTCTAAAGCCTTTTGATTTTTCATGACCTATTTATTAGTTTATAAAACAATTTTCAATATTGTTCGTAAAATATTGTCATAAAACATTTTGGGTATTTAAAAGTCAACCGCAGTAATGCAGAACTTTGAAGGATGTCAACATTGAATCATAATTTTATTGTTAATCAAAGGTGTCACAGACAAGATTGATTTGATTGAAAACATCTTGAAATAGGTTCTGTTCAGACCATCGTAATGGTTTGTTTAATAGATTTATTTACATTTTATTAAGCAAAGTCGAAGGCTAAGTTTTTTTATCTCTATTATTTTGAACTAACATAACTCTTGCCCTTTTTACTTTCTTTCTGAATATGTTTTTTTTAAATAACAGTAGCCTAAATTACTTCTCATAACATCAGCTATCCGCTAGTGAAAGCCCTGTTAATATCGGTTGGCCATTTCACAGATTAGCGAGAACAAACACACAGATAGACCATTTTTTAAATGTTTTTTTATAATAATAACATTATATACTTTCATATGCATTAAACGAATTATTTTGGAATGAATATCAGACTCTCTGATTTTATTTACCTGTATAGATTGTGGTTGTGATTTTCAGTGCAATAAAGATCATTCAAATTTACTAGAAATAAGAGAAGTAATATTTTAAATATAACCTCAAACTCTAGTTCCAAACGGTAGGTCAGTGGAAAACAACCGCCAAAGCACGCCATGGAAGTTTGGAAACAAATGGAGGAATACACCAAAAGTGATATTGATAATCTAATTTCAACGTAATGCCTAAAAACTACACAAATGAAAGAAATTTAATAGATATCTATGTAAAAGGCTTAAATACAGTCCTAAATTATAGATATTGAAATGAATCATGAGGTCAAAACACATCTTCGTGGTTTTTTTTTTGTGGAAACAAATATTTCGAAGAATTATCGTGTTCTCGTTAATTACTATTTAAAAGTTATGCAAATATATACAGAAAAAATAAAGTATTTTTTGAAGTTAATAAAATATCATTTATTTACTTTAGAAATAAAAAATAACAACAACCTATTTTTAACGTTTGTGTATTTTAAACTTATTATGTGTTCCATGAAATAAATATTATTTGATGAGCTTCTTTCCCCCTTTCCCCGTTGCGCTTTTCGCTCTATCAGTCATCCACACATACACATTTCATTATTATAAAATTTACTTTCAACAGATATGTATATATATTTCAAAAATAAAAAAAAATACTTAATTTATTTTAAAACGTTATGGTTTGAAAAAAATAGAAACGGTCTAGACGACAATATTTTTGAATAGATGATACTGATGAAATGTCATCATCATCTTCCTGCCCTTATCCCATTTTGGGGTCGGCACAGTATGTTTCTTTGTTCCCGGGCTAGCTTCTCGCGTGGCACCGGTATTACCATACTGGTTTAAAGATTTGGCTTAGTTTTACGGCCGGCCGCCTGCCTGACGCCAACCCTCCTTGGAAAATGATGAAATGTATTTTAGCCAATAAGGTATGACAACGATTTCCTTTTATTGAAGTCAAAGTAACAGCTATTTCTAATAATGTTCAATTGACAGGACAACATAATAAGCGGCAAGTCCAGATTTATCTCAGTTCCTCTTGTATATCTGATGTTGCGGTCTACCACAAAGTATCACAACGCAAAGTGCTTAAATGAATAACATGAAATGCTAGGCGTAGTCAACACATGGTTTATGTATATAAACTAAGCTTCATATAGATTTCTTACATTATCATCATGAAAAAAATGTTTGTGAAATTCATGTCAATGTTAATTATATTATGCTTTTTGAATTATGTTTCTCTTACTATTCATAACATTTATCTTTCAACAGTCGTTTTTATATATAAATTGTACTTTTTATGATTTGAAATATACGTATCAAAATACACGGAGTGCTTGCATTCTGGTTTACAACTCTTTTTCGCATCTGGCAAGAATGAGTTTTATATGAACAATGTATGAGATTAATAAACAGAATGCCTGTTTATATATGCTTGAAGTAACTACTTCCTTGCTAGATTCCTTTGTCTTTTCGTATTAATAAGTCCAACATTTTATTGTAATTTTTTTTTGTTTATCAGTAAGTAGCTGACAATTCGCACTGTGCACGTCCACGTAATGACCGCTTTTATACTTGTGATGATATTAATATCTTTTGTGTTGATAACATGATGTTAGGAGTACCATATAAGATTTTATTTGGAATTATTACAGTGGAAGATGACATATGTTATACTTTATAAGTACAATAAATACAATACAACAAAAAACTTGACGTGTTAAAGTTCAAAATTGCTTACAAAAATGGGCATTAGTTTTAATTGATTTTTATATCTAAATAAACATTACAAAACTGAAGAACCAAACAAAATTAGCAGAGGTATTTACCATATATGTATTAATGACATTTAACTTATTTCAATTAATATCTATAATTATAAATATCCTACAAATTTGATTCAAACCGGCCGCAAACTTTACAAACAATTATCAAAACATATCACATTTGTTTTTATCTAATCTGGTATTGAATTTATAACTAAGTGTTTTACATTGATTGATAGTTGAATGGTAATTAAGACGGAGATAAAGATATCTAAGTAAGTTGGTTAATTCTGTACTAATTGGTTAAATTCTATCTCTCCCGTAAATCCCTTTTAGCTTTGTTTTGGATTGTTAACGAAGTGGAATCCTTAAAACGAAAGTTCGGTTTTTATAGCATGTAGGTATTTATCAGTAAATTAGTTTGAACTGTACCTTAATCAGCGCATATTGTAATCTTCTCTTTATATACTTCATCGAAATTGTCAGAGCGAACCACCTTAACCTAAATAAAAATTAAGGATACTATTTTAAAACTTTTCTCTTCTAGTTTCTAATGAATCTACTTTTTAAACCGCTCTCTTAAAAAGAAATTTTAAAGCACTGACATTAACTTAAAATTTATTAAAGTTAGTAAGATTTTCATAATCTTGTCATATCTTTAAATAGCTTGAGAAGTTATTTTTTCCAAAACACTAATTAGAAATTGATATTATTAACATATTATTATTATAAGACTTAAATACTATATACCTGAAAGTCAACCTCGAAAGTCCCTTGAATCTTAACGTTATTATTGATCCAAGGGTTTACACATTGACAACATTGTTAATATCTTAAAATATTTCTATGAAGGCAGGATAGATTTTTATTGACATTTTATAATACTAAATTAAAAAGATGAGAAGCATTTTTTTTTCAACATTTGTAATTAGTTAGTTAGTGCTCAAACAAAGATTCAAATAGTTACAAGTGGTTAATATTTTGAGAATCTGAGGAAAGTAAGTTATAAAAAATAAGCTTGGATTAACTTTGTTAAAGAGATTTTAAATAAAAATGATTCGATTCGATTAAGTAATGACATCCTGAAGAACTAATATTTGTTTGAGAGTACATTATTGAAGTGAGGAAAAACGGATCGTCCTAATTAGACAATGAAACTATAAAACAAAGACTAAATTTGATATTAAGAGACAATACATACTTATATTTATACCAAAATAAAATATTAGTTCTTGTATTAATATAATGGTGAGTATTATTAACAACATGGTTATTGTATTTATATATTAGAGAGTATTATTGAAAGTTACCTATTCGAATGATATAGTTATACATTGTCATTCTTCATTAAAGTCTACTATTCGATTAAGGTAGTTCTTATCAAATTAACAAAACATTAATTACTTCAAATTGGATTTAGAGAAAAGGAATTAGAGTCAGCGAAGCAGTAGTATTTATGGGAGAATTAAACTACGCTTAACGATTGGTTACTAAATTGAAGATCATTTGAAATGGAAATTCACATCACCATTAAGCGTTACTTATCGATAAAAAGAATTGTAAAGGAGATAATGAGTGAAATTTTTAAATGTTTGGTAGATTTTATTTGTTTACACGTTTTTATACACAAATAATTTTAACAAAATCTAATGACCCCAGAATTGTCGAGTGAAATTTAATAATAATACGTCAGTCATGTTTCAACATATCCACTGTTTATAACTGTCCAATTCATTTAGTTCCGTGTAACATTTATATTCTTGACTTCTTAGAGTTTTGGTATCACAATTTCAAACATGTCAGACGAGAAATGTGTTAATTAAGGTAACATAATCGAGTTGAGAAAAAGAGTTTGAGGCAATAATTAAAACAATTATAATTGTATGATATCCGTTGTACCATTGCAACGTATAAGTGTAGGAGAAATATGTACAAAAAGAAATATATGTTCAAAAAAGCGTACATAGCAGAGTCTTCAACATTCAATTGTTTTATGATGTCCATTTCGTTTTCTATTACTCAGCTCTGACGCCTATCCATTCGTTATCAATTACCCAACCCACATCACAGATACACTCCAGAAAATTATTTTATGATTGGTCCTTAAATATTTTGATTAAAAAGTTAAAGTTAATTTATTTACAAACGAGGTCACCATGAAATACGATTACGAAAACACTTTGCGAAAGTAATATGTAGATTATTCATGAAACATTTTGTCTGCGGTTAAAGAGATTTATTTTAATGCAATGTGATAATAAATGGAAAATCAAAAAATAAAATGTTATATAGCCAAGATAATCCAATTTAACTTGTTATTTTTATGTCGTAGAATTGTGTTTATGTAATTGTATAATAAAACCAAAATTTAAATGAAATAAAAAGCCAGCCACTGCAATTGCGTATAAATTTATTAAGTTAAATAATTCCATTACATTAAAGTCAATTGGTACAGTCTATATTTTTTATTGTAACATAATTTGTAGCCATTATTTATTTATTTATTAATTATTGAATTACATGATCAGTAACGATTTGTGATACAGGTATGGTGGTAGAACCTAGATGTAATTATTTGACTTCAATTCGTATTGGGTTGGCTTGGCCGGTGAAGAACCGTCCTCTCACACTAGATCACAAGTTGGACTTGGAGTAACCACCAAATTCATTGCGTTATGTTTCATTGGTGAGTGAGAGAATCTGGAAGTCCAACCCTCTCCCCCCCCATAAAAGCTATGCATCATCATGTGATCAATAGAGCGAGGCAGTATTTGAGATTTAACAAAAAACTTACGCTCTACAAGGCGCAGGTCCGGCCACACATAGAGTACTGTTCTCATCTCTGGTCCGAATCACCCCAAACTCATACTGGTATCAGCTTCTACAGTTTGCTAGTTCATTTTCCCAAATAATATTATAAAAAGAAAACACTAAAAACACAATGGACTTTACCTATTCGATAATCATTGTTATAATTTGTATAAAGTTACAAAAGCCTTAGGTGGTATGAATTAATATTGAAAGATTACAATTAATACGTTTTTTCTGTAAAATTCGAATTAAAAATATATTAATTCAAGTAAGCACTTACACGCAATTTTGAAACGTGAATTATCATATAAAAATTCACATAGTAAGCTTGAGTAAGCTACCACCAGCTCAGAATGCTACTTTACTGAGAAATTCAGCGAGGAACTCAACAGTTGTTCATTTTAAATTAATTTTAATAATGTTTGATGTCTACATTATAATATCAACCCAGTAAAAAAGTCAACAAAGTTCCACACCATTCTATCGACTAAAAACTAAGAAACTAAGAAAAGGAAGGTCTAAGATATCTTGTGGAAATTCATTATAAAAGCGTACACTCAAACCCATGGATTTGTTAACTTAAGTATAATGGTAATTTAAAATTTACTAAGTAGAATATTGGAAAACAATTCAACTGATTCTCCATTATAAGAAACAATTACATTTAACCGAAGCAATTATGTAGGCTTACCTTTATAGTCTTGGAAGCAATTACAAATACAAAGAACAGGATTTATAAGTTGAAATGAATTGAAATGAATGTGACGTAGAAACAGAGATTGAAAAACAATAAAATTATATATAGATGATTTTTTTTATTAACATACTTATTAGACGAATAATAAATGAAGCACAAATAGAAAGAGACTTCCTTTACGAATTATTATTATTATTTGTAATTTATTGAGTGAAGCGAGCGTAACGAGCGAAGCGTTCTACTGGAGACTTTTTTGCATTCTTTGTGACGATTAGGCTCGAAAACTACTTGACGGAAAATTATATAATTCTACAATCAAAAAGACACACATTAGGTGATAGTTTAAAAGAAAAGTTTTTGAAAAATGTCATGTCGTTGAGGAATAATCGTCAAAAAACTGATATCCCATTGAAGTCAATGGAAAAAAAACGAGAGATAAATTTGCTTTACAATGAAATCTCCTACATTACGAGTACCGACTTTGTCATTACACTGGGCTCGCTTCGCTCAATATGCAAACAGCACCCGAAATTTCGTGAGCGCAGCGTGTCGTAATTGAGGGTCTGTTGGCGGCCCTAATATATTTTCCACTTTGAATCCATACCAGTGATCACTTGTGTACGTCAAATGGAAGTGAGAGGAGGGCCTATTTTGATATCGTATGTATCAAAATAAGCCCTTCTGTAAAGATACTCTCCAATTTAAAATAAGGCTACGAGGATTCCAAACGTGACTTTTTCTGAGAAGAACAACACAACAAACTCAACCCGGTTTTCTTTTTATTGTGATCACTGTTTCACAAACGTCAATATATTTAGTGAGCAATGTACGAACAACTAGGCAACACAAAAAACCCAAGACACAATGGACCAATTAAAAAAACAATTTTACTAATACATCAGTTACTAGTTAAGAAACAGTGTTCGATGTTTATTTAAGAATAATCCATTAAAATATAAGAAATTAACTTCTCTCAACGTTTTTAATATCTTATTAGATTATTTATTAAAATGAAGATTCCTAAGAGTCCAAGTTATTAAGCAAAATCTTCCTATCTCAGTAACTCAATACTAATTACCACTTCAAATAGTGTTTAGTAGTCTTGGATTATTTGAACTTTAAATATATTAGAAAGAATAAAAAAATAAACCGTATAAACAATTATTACATAGTAATCAGTGAGAACTTCTTTTATTGAAATTGTCTTTCAAAATGTTATCACAGTAATCCAGAAGTATATTCCAGCCCTGCCTGTATTCGTAAATTCATTGTATATTATTAAAAATAAATAAGAAATTGTGTATTTAAGATTATTCTGTTCATAGATAAATTTAACTATAAAAGAAATAACAATATAAAAATAAAGTGTATAACGAATAATAGTAACGAATAATATATTATAATAAAATCTTATACATTACTTTTTCTTAACTAAAACGATCACGGACACATTTAAGATTATTCAATTATCTTTTAAAACATATAATTCTATATTGCAACAATCAATTAGAAGGATTGATGAGTCGCATTTATAGATGTCACTTTTGATTTATTTATTCTGGTCATTCTGACCAGTAATTATTGCGCAATCATTAATAAACTTTTGCTCTTAGTAGACTAAAATTTATCACACATTTAATGAGGATAACCTTATCCTCATAAAAATTACTAAAATTTATCACACATTTAATAATGAGGATAACCTTATCCTCATTATTAAATGTGTGATAAATTTTAGTCTACTAAGAGCAAAAGTTTATTAATGATTGCGCAATAATTACTGGTCAGAATGACCAGAATAAATAAATCAAAAGTGACATCTATAAATGCGGACTCATCAATCCTTCTAATTGATTGTTGCAATATAGAATTATATGTTTTAAAAGATAATTGAATAATCTTAAATGTGTCCGTGATCGTTTTAGTTAAGAAAAAGTAATGTATAAGATTTTATTATAATATATTATTCGTTACTATTATTCGTTATACACTTTATTTTTATATTGTTATTTCTTTTATAGTTAAATTTATCTATGAACAGAATAATCTTAAATACACAATTTCTTATTTATTTTTAATAATATACAATGAATTTACGAATACAGGCAGGGCTGGAATATACTTCTGGATTACTGTGATAACATTTTGAAAGACAATTTCAATAAAAGAAGTTCTCACTGATTACTATGTAATAATTGTTTATACGGTTTATTTTTTTATTCTTTCTAATATATTTAAAGTTCAAATAATCCAAGACTACTAAACACTATTTGAAGTGGTAATTAGTATTGAGTTACTGAGATAGGAAGATTTTGCTTAATAACTTGGACTCTTAGGAATCTTCATTTTAATAAATAATCTAATAAGATATTAAAAACGTTGAGAGAAGTTAATTTCTTATATTTTAATGGATTATTCTTAAATAAACATCGAACACTGTTTCTTAACTAGTAACTGATGTATTAGTAAAATTGTTTTTTTAATTGGTCCATTGTGTCTTGGGTTTTTTGTGTTGCCTAGTTGTTCGTACATTGCTCACTAAATATATTGACGTTTGTGAAACAGTGATCACAATAAAAAGAAAACCGGGTTGAGTTTGTTGTGTTGTTCTTCTCAGAAAAAGTCACGTTTGGAATCCTCGTAGCCTTATTTTAAATTGGAGAGTATCTTTACAGAAGGGCTTATTTTGATACATACGATATCAAAATAGGCCCTCCTCTCACTTCCATTTGACGTACACAAGTGATCACTGGTATGGATTCAAAGTGGAAAATATATTAGGGCCGCCAACAGACCCTCAATTACGACACGCTGCGCTCACGAAATTTCGGGTGCTGTTTGCATATTGAGCGAAGCGAGCCCAGTGTAATGACAAAGTCGGTACTCGTAATGTAGGAGATTTCATTGTAAAGCAAATTTATCTCTCGTTTTTTTTCCATTGACTTCAATGGGATATCAGTTTTTTGACGATTATTCCTCAACGACATGACATTTTTCAAAAACTTTTCTTTTAAACTATCACCTAATGTGTGTCTTTTTGATTGTAGAATTATATAATTTTCCGTCAAGTAGTTTTCGAGCCTAATCGTCACAAAGAATGCAAAAAAGTCTCCAGTAGAACGCTTCGCTCGTTACGCTCGCTTCACTCAATAAATTACAAATAATAATAATAATTCGTAAAGGAAGTCTCTTTCTATTTGTGCTTCATTTATTATTCGTCTAATAAGTATGTTAATAAAAAAAATCATCTATATATAATTTTATTGTTTTTCAATCTCTGTTTCTACGTCACATTCATTTCAATTCATTTCAACTTATAAATCCTGTTCTTTGTATTTGTAATTGCTTCCAAGACTATAAAGGTAAGCCTACATAATTGCTTCGGTTAAATGTAATTGTTTCTTATAATGGAGAATCAGTTGAATTGTTTTCCAATATTCTACTTAGTAAATTTTAAATTACCATTATACTTAAGTTAACAAATCCATGGGTTTGAGTGTACGCTTTTATAATGAATTTCCACAAGATATCTTAGACCTTCCTTTTCTTAGTTTCTTAGTTTTTAGTCGATAGAATGGTGTGGAACTTTGTTGACTTTTTTACTGGGTTGATATTATAATGTAGACATCAAACATTATTAAAATTAATTTAAAATGAACAACTGTTGAGTTCCTCGCTGAATTTCTCAGTAAAGTAGCATTCTGAGCTGGTGGTAGCTTACTCAAGCTTACTATGTGAATTTTTATATGATAATTCACGTTTCAAAATTGCGTGTAAGTGCTTACTTGAATTAATATATTTTTAATTCGAATTTTACAGAAAAAACGTATTAATTGTAATCTTTCAATATTAATTCATACCACCTAAGGCTTTTGTAACTTTATACAAATTATAACAATGATTATCGAATAGGTAAAGTCCATTGTGTTTTTAGTGTTTTCTTTTTATAATATTATTTGGGAAAATGAACTAGCAAACTGTAGAAGCTGATACCAGTATGAGTTTGGGGTGATTCGGACCAGAGATGAGAACAGTACTCTATGTGTGGCCGGACCTGCGCCTTGTAGAGCGTAAGTTTTTTGTTAAATCTCAAATACTGCCTCGCTCTATTGATCACATGATGATGCATAGCTTTTATGGGGGGGGAGAGGGTTGGACTTCCAGATTCTCTCACTCACCAATGAAACATAACGCAATGAATTTGGTGGTTACTCCAAGTCCAACTTGTGATCTAGTGTGAGAGGACGGTTCTTCACCGGCCAAGCCAACCCAATACGAATTGAAGTCAAATAATTACATCTAGGTTCTACCACCATACCTGTATCACAAATCGTTACTGATCATGTAATTCAATAATTAATAAATAAATAAATAATGGCTACAAATTATGTTACAATAAAAAATATAGACTGTACCAATTGACTTTAATGTAATGGAATTATTTAACTTAATAAATTTATACGCAATTGCAGTGGCTGGCTTTTTATTTCATTTAAATTTTGGTTTTATTATACAATTACATAAACACAATTCTACGACATAAAAATAACAAGTTAAATTGGATTATCTTGGCTATATAACATTTTATTTTTTGATTTTCCATTTATTATCACATTGCATTAAAATAAATCTCTTTAACCGCAGACAAAATGTTTCATGAATAATCTACATATTACTTTCGCAAAGTGTTTTCGTAATCGTATTTCATGGTGACCTCGTTTGTAAATAAATTAACTTTAACTTTTTAATCAAAATATTTAAGGACCAATCATAAAATAATTTTCTGGAGTGTATCTGTGATGTGGGTTGGGTAATTGATAACGAATGGATAGGCGTCAGAGCTGAGTAATAGAAAACGAAATGGACATCATAAAACAATTGAATGTTGAAGACTCTGCTATGTACGCTTTTTTGAACATATATTTCTTTTTGTACATATTTCTCCTACACTTATAATATAATATAAGAAATTAACTTCTCTCAACGTTTTTAATATCTTATTAGATTATTTATTAAAATGAAGATTCCTAAGAGTCCAAGTTATTAAGCAAAATCTTCCTATCTCAGTAACTCAATACTAATTACCACTTCAAATAGTGTTTAGTAGTCTTGGATTATTTGAACTTTAAATATATTAGAAAGAATAAAAAAATAAACCGTATAAACAATTATTACATAGTAATCAGTGAGAACTTCTTTTATTGAAATTGTTTTTCAAAATGTTATCACAGTAATCCAGAAGTATATTCCAGCCCTGCCTGTATTCGTAAATTCATTGTATATTATTAAAAATAAATAAGAAATTGTGTATTTAAGATTATTCTGTTCATAGATAAATTTAACTATAGAAGAAATAACAATATAAAAATAAAGTGTATAACGAATAATAGTAACGAATAATATATTATAATAAAATCTTATACATTACTTTTTCTTAACTAAAACGATCACGGACACATTTAAGATTATTCAATTATCTTTTAAAACATATAATTCTATATTGCAACAATCAATTAGAAGGATTGATGAGTCCGCATTTATAGATGTCACTTTTGATTTATTTATTCTGGTCATTCTGACCAGTAATTATTGCGCAATCATTAATAAACTTTTGCTCTTAGTAGACTAAAATTTATCACACATTTAATAATGAGGATAAGGTTATCCTCATATTTAAATGTGTGATCCAGGAGGCAAAAACCCCTCTTTACAGGTGTAAAGAGGGGTTTTTGCCTCCTGGATTTATTTTCTTCATACTTTACTTCACGAGATTAATGTGTTTAAGTTTGAGAATATATTCTGAGACGAGAAGTCTCCGATAAGTTTGGAAATTATAGTATGAAGTAAAGATAGTAAAGAAAACTGTTGTTTAAAATTAAATACATCATGACAAATCCCGTTATAATTATGTATATATATTTTCTTAAGGAAAAACATATTTTTTAAACTGACACCCGTTATTGTAGACCACATTATGATTTACAAGTACACAGAATATAACATATGTAGTAAAAAAAGATGCCCTTATCGCTAAGTATTAATTAATCGAGTAAAGAAACAGGATATTGCGAGGCAAGGAAGATAAACTGAATTATACATTATATTTTATTATACTAGTATTATAATTATATACTATTTTATTATATTACGGTCCGGGCTAATAATATAATATAAAGTTTAATTTAAATTAGAAGCATTTATTTAAACTAATACTAATTCAAAACCATCGTTATGTATTTTTAATAAAATATATAGGTGTCATTTGCTATTTTTAAGCACAACATTTAATGTTTCGTAATTTTTAAATATTTTTAATTGACAAACAAACTGTTATATAAATTGTTTGAATAATTTTTCTATTTGGCAAATAAAACTTTTAATATAACCTAATAACGTACCGGAGTGTACCTAAATACAAAAAACAATATATATGAGACATATCGACTTGACTATGGTGTAAAATGGATATAACGGCTGGAGGCTTGATATTAAAAGCCGCTAACATGGATCTTAATTATACTCTTCATAATATCAAACGTTGAATAGAAACTAGAACTCGTCGCGACATTAATTACAAATAACATTTATTACAAAAGTATATTAGTTACGTATGAACTATGTCTTCAGTGATTAATAACGTATATCTATCATATCTCTCAACTATGAAATGACACGTTTATTTCGAACAGATATAGTAAATCTACTAGAAAATGAAAATATAAGTACCCATTCGATCAAATATTTCATTAATAAGTACGAAAAATCTAACATCAATAAAAGTATATTTTTTTATCTTAAAAATTTAACTTTTACGGAGTGCAGTTAAAATAATATATTTCAAGATAGAACTCCCCTTTACCGAGGTCTTGTAAATAAATAGGTAAGTATGTATTGTATTGCATATATATATGCACTGTCAAAACGAGACAGAGTCAACAAAATACCACATGATTTTCTCTCTATTGAGGTCAAAAGCTACTATTTCTACCCATGTTTAATTAACAGGGTTACATAATAACCAGCAAAAGCTGACTGTCCTCATTTCCTTGTGTTACGTTTCAGTGTCACGTCTGGTCATTATACCAAAATAACTGAGTAAATAGCATGAAAAGACGGTTACTTAATTGATAGTTCTTTAGTAAAGTTAAATAGCCTTTAATTCAAAAACTAAGGCAAAGTTGAGATTATTTTTCTATTTGTTTTCACCTCGAATCCGAAACAAACTTCCTTAAGGTTTTTTACAATAAGTTGATAGATTTTAGGAAGATTAACGAGAAAAAAATGTGAAATCTATCTAACTAATACCACAGATAATTAAAGCTATAGATATTAGTACATTGCTTCTCTTACAATACTATTAAATAATAAAAAGTTAACTTATGAACAGAAAGATACAAAGATATGATGTACGTTACCTTAAAGATGGTTATGTCATTTCTGAATTACCTATTTAAGGAAACCTTAGGGCAACTACATTATTCTTTTTTTAAATTTAAAATTACCTTTTATTATTCTTCAATACTAATCTTAAAATTTAAAACATTTTTACGATTTGCCTTAGTACTTGTCAAAACAAGTGGAATGCCTCTACTTCGTTTAACAACTCTTTGTATGTTTCTTCTTCTTTTATTGACATAAATGTAAATTATTTGAATAATGTATGAGATTAGCACGAAGAATTGTTTATGTACGCTTGAAGCATTTACATGATTCTTTTTTATTTTCGTTCTAATGAACTGGGGACTTCAATATTGCATTTGACTTTTAGAGTTTGTTGGATATTTAATTTCTATGCGACGACAAATATTAACAGGTCGTGAGACATTTAGAGGCTACACAAAATATGAGCGGCTAAAGCTTAAAATACATAAAAATACATTTGGAAGACCCCAGTCCTTCCCCAGTCAATATGAGACATTCTAATAGCTTTAGCAAAAGTTTACTTTTGCTAAAGCTATTAGAATGTCTCATATTGACATAGCAGATTTAAGAGGGGGAAAGTTATAAATATAGGAGAAAAGTTCTAAATTGTAAGTAAATCGAATAAGTTTTTTATCAAAAAGATGCGCAATAAAATAATCGTCTTAAATTTTAAAAATGTTTAAATCAGTTTGTGTAGTACCTAACTGAATTCTTACCAAAAGTAATATATTTGTACCACTACTCATAATATCAATATATTTTAATAGATTTTCAATATATTTATAAACAAGATTTAAAACTATGTATAAACAAGATATTTTATTATTGTTTATTTTATGATACCTATTAATTGTAATGTTATGCGGTTAATTAAGGCGGTAAAAATTATAACAACTAATTTAGCAACAATCTTAATAGTGTCACCTCTAATTTTATGTTACGGATAATGTTAAATTTTCTTATTTTGTGAAACAATATTTAAAACAAGGTATAATGCAATGGCTAATAAATGTAAAGAAATGAAGGGACGAAGATAAAAGTAACTGAATGTTATGGTTATTTCTCCGATAAGTGGATAAATTCTCAATGTGGCTATTAATCCTATAAATCCCTTTTGGGTTTGATTTCGATTTAAGTAAGTTTATCAGTTAGAATCAACGAGAATCAAAAGCATTCAAAATTAAATCATAATTTTGTTGTTAATCGAAGGTGTCACAGACAAGATTAATAGCATATAATAGTTTCTTAAAACAGGTTCTGTCCAGACCATTCGAATAGTTCGTTTAATGGATTTATTCACATTTTATTAAGCAAAGTTGAAGGCGAACCATTTTTTTCACTATTATTTTATATTGTGGTTGTTGTTTTTAGTAAACAAAGAACATTTAAATTTACTAGTAATAAGAATTAATTGGTATAAATTTTGTTTTGTTACCAATCAAAACAATTAGATATGTAATCAAAATATAAATATTTATAAGTTCTGTTTTTTCTAATTATGAAAAAGATTTATTTTTCCTGTGTAATTTTAAATATAACTAAAATAATAATATATATATATTTTCGTTATTCTTTAAAGAAAACTATCGATACGATGTAAGTAATATTAAGGAAGGTTTTTTCACATCCAATATGCTAATATAAAACTAATGCCATGCATGCTTCCTTTTATACTGATATTTTATATTTACCTTTACTAAATAATTATTAATGAAGTAACGGCCTTTTTATGCTTTATAATTAGTTACGAGTATTTTGGCGTAATACCAAATATGACACCGACACATCAAAGCTACAAAAGGAAATGCGAGCAGTCGGTTTTGCCGCGTTATTTTATTCTGATAATTGGACATTAGTAGAAATACCTTTTGCTTTGGCCTTAATAGAGAGAAATCGATGTGGTTTTTTGTGGATTTGAATAAATATTGGGCCATCCATACCATACTTACCTGTTCATGGACAAAACCTTAATAAAGTAGAGTTTTATTTTTAACTTCGCCCCGTTCACTTTACTAAAGTTTTTATTCTGTCATTAGATAGTTAGGATTTAATATATCTTGCAACAAATATCATTTGAAATTATTATCGTGATATCTTGCAGTTGCAATTCAATACATATATATATATATATATACGAGGGAACTTCCCGGCCCGAAGGGCCGGAAATGGTCAAATGTCACGTATAAGGTTGGCACCCACCCTATTTTGTAGCCTGATTCAATAGCTTTTTTTTTTTATTACACATTATTGTGTGATTTGCGGGTGATAAGTGATGCGCGTGCATACAAAGTCAATTAGGTCATTATTATATAGTAAGGATTGCCCGGCTAGAAGAAACTTAATTATTTTAATATCATAAACCAAATATTATGAAACTGGATTGAAAATTGCTATATAATTATTTAATAACTTCTTAATCTCTTATTAAGTTATGATCAAAGAACCAAATACCTATTTATTATAATTAGTCAACTACAGACATCCCTGGCAATTTGGTCAAATTAGTTTCAAAGTCAAAGTGTAAATGCGGCCAATCATATTTTATGTCTTAAAACTTATAAATATATATTTATATATTTTATATCTATACTTATCAACAACGCTTTTAAAAAACAGCTTAAAGTAAAGGTATCTATAAATTATTATACACAAATAAATTAACTCTTTTATCCATTACAAGGAAAAAGATGAAAAAAGAAGAATACCAATAGTAGACTCTGTATTCAGCTTAAAGGAACACAAAAGAATCGTAACTTTCTCTAATAGTCATAATGGCTGTTTGACTGAAGTGATATTGATGATCTTTGTGTTAATTAATTTAAATAGATGTGTACATTAAGTTAAATAGATACTCTATATTGTAAATAGAGGATATTATACGCAGCGACCTCTGTTAGTTAACTTTAAGATTAAACTAAGAAACTTCCAAGGATTACTATGTAGACAGATGTCTTAAAGTGAATCTAAATAGTAGAAAAGATAAGACCGCTGGCGCTATAATGTATATAGGACAAATTTCAAGAGGATTAAGTATCTCAAAATGCATTAGAGGGATAAGATCATCTTTGAAATTTTTAAAATATCTAATAAGACATAGGATGTGTGTTTTCTTCGTGGATGAGCAGATGAGAGGTAGGAGAGGAGCGCCGTTTGTTTGTTGAGTTTGCGGTTTTTTAACAAGAAAAATACAATATTTTCATATTGTTTCTTGATATACTCGTACTTATTAAAGTATATTACGATAAACAATTACCTTACTTAGGGCATTGCGAATATAATCAAACACGACACGCTGGAAAAATAATATTAAATTGGTTGCCTTATTTATCTATTTGTCTTTATATAAGGTAATACAAAGTGTGTATTAAAATGAAAAAAAACAATATGTCTGTAACATGTTACTAAGATCCTTGTAAAACTGAAATCTCACTGCAGCTCAGGAGGAATTTTATATTAAGAGCAGGAAACTTGGATTATAATTATATTTCCCATAACGTTAAGCGTCACTGAATTGGAACTGCAAGATGTCACGATAATAATTTCAAATGATATTTGTTGCAAGATATATTAAATTCTACAGAATAAAAACTTTAGTAAAGTGAACGGGGCGAAGTTAAAAATAAAACTCTACTTTATTAAGGTTTTGTCCATGAACAGGTAAGTATGGTATGGATGGCCCCAAATTTATTGAAATCCACAAAAAACCACATCGATTTCTCTGTATTAAGGCCAAACCAAAAGGTATTTCTACTAATGTCCAATTATCACAGTAAAATAACGCGGCAAAACCGACTGCTCGCATTTCCTTTTGTAGTTTGATGTGTCGGCGTCATATTTGGTATTACGCCAAAATAACTAATTATAAAGCATAGAAAGGCCGTTACTTCATTAATAATTATTTAGTAAAGGTAAATATAAAATATCAGTATAAAAGGAAGCATACATGTCATTAGTTTTATATTAGCATATTGGATGTGAAAAAACCTTCCTTAATATTACTTACACGATGTAAGTATGTACTTAATCGATAGTTTTCTTTAAAGAATAACGAAAATAAGTCACTAAAAACCATTTATAAATTCTACTGAAGCAATTAAAGCTACATATTTGGAGTTAATACTTTATTTTCGTTACACTATTTATTATTGAATAAATAAAAATGAAAGTATAGATAAAAAGATCTAAACTATGATATAAACAGACCTAAGGAAGATAATTTTACATCTGATGTAACTATTTAAGGAAAACCGAGATCGTTATATGTTGTATTTTTAAATTAAATTGTTTTTTATTATTCTCTAACGTTTATCCTTCAACAGTCGTTTTTATCTCTAAATTGCCTCTTTATGATTTGCATTAGTACGTGTCAAAACACGCGGAGTACCTCCATTCTGGTAAACAACTCTATATACCTCGCAACCGACAAAAATGAATAGTATATGAATAATGTATGAGATTAATAAACAGAATGCCCGTTTATGTGCTTCAAGTATTCGCTTGATTCCTTTTGTCTTTTCGTACTCATAAAGTGGGTGCTACAATAATATATGAATTTTTTTATATTTATTAGTAAGTAGTGACTTATCTGCCCTGGTCGTTGCCCTGCGCTGGTCGTCAAATATTTTTACTTGTGATGATATTATTATTTTGTTCAGTTCATGGTGGTGAAAATTTAAAATTTTATATATGATTATATTATTAACATTTGAGTGTGCTGTTTCCTTACCGAGATTTGAGCAACGTAGTTCTATTAAAAGTAACTGATGTGATAAAGTAGCTTTCGACAGAATTTTAAAAATTGATCTAGTAATTTGAGTTTACACACTACACACATACAAAAATAAAAATATTTCCTCTTTATATATTAATATCAGTTAGTATAAATATGTCAACTTCCTATATGTATTTATATTTAATATTTATAAATTAAATCTTTACAATTGAAAGAAGTTTCTGCTTAATTATTAAAAACCATCATACGTATTTCTTGTACGTTGTAGGTTGGCTGGTAGAGTATTCCCAACCATTAAGCCCCTTCCCCCCTCTTTGTATGTACTATAAAGAATTTAAATAAAATATAAATAAGAAAATCTTAAAGAGGCTTGAATCTTATACTCTTAACTCCAATAAATTTAACCTACATAACAATTATATTTTGAAAGACTACCAATATTAACAACGTCATTTAGAGGCTAATAAGTGCGGTTGCGGCTTAGAATAGAAATGTTAAAAATTATAACACATAACCGACTATCCAAAAGGTAGAAAATATCCTATGCATAAGCATTCTCACTCATTGACGTCAAGATAGCGACTGGTTCTGAATAAATAATAGAATACCTCAAATTGTTATATTACATTTACCCCAAAATAATTGCGATAGGAGTAGGTGGAAGATGACATATATTGTACATTATAAATACTATAAATAAAATAAGTTAAGGTTTTAATACCTGTAGTGTAAAGTTCTAGACTATTTTCAAAATTAAGCGTTAGTTTCAATGAATTCTGATTATTTAGTACCTAAATGAATATTCCAAAACGATCTATTTATTTACATTATCTTTCACATAAGAAACCTTTTGTTTTGCCTCATCATTAATAATATGTATATATGGTTCTACTTTTATGTATTTATGATATTAATTCAGTAAAATCAGGAAGAAATGCAATAGTAAATTGTATCTTTATTAGTGTAATTTAATTTATTTCATTCAATTAATATATAGTTAAATTAAACATACTAAAGTTGCGCAAAATCGTCCACTTACCTTAGAGCCAATTATCAAAACATATCGAATTTATTTTTGTTTAGTCTGATACCAAATATGGAACAAGAATGTCATGAAAAAACAAAGATTAAGATAAGTTACTTGGATAAATTCTCTCTTCCACAAAATTCATTTTGGGATATGTTTAAGATTTTTTAACTAAGTGAAATCATTAATACGAAAGTTCTGTTTTTATAGCACATAGGCATTTATCAGTAAATTAGTTTGAAGTGTATCCATACAACAACCATGCTTTATGCTATAGTTTTAGCTTATTTTAATTAGCACATATTGTAATTTTACAATTTTCTTTTATAATTAATGAAAAGTAGTACAAATCTTTTGTGCAAACTTCCTTAATCTGGTTAAGAATTATGGATACTATTTTTTAAGTTTTCTCTTCAAGTTTTGTAGTTCCTAATGAAGAGTCTTAGCAACAGACTTAAGACGTAACATTAAGTTAAAACTTATTAAAGTTACTAGGATTTCCATAATCTTTTAATAAACAATAGCTTGAGTTGTTAATTTTTCCATAACATTACATTGTAAGCGATAATTATAAGACTTAAATACTATATACCTGAAAGTCAACTTAAAGAATGTCAGACTTTTGAATTCTAATTTTATTATTGACTAGCAGGTTACCCGTGCTTCGCGACGGGAATAAACAAAAAAAAACTGACTTTCGTGAGTATTGAACCCATGACCCTACCCTTCACACATACACGCTCTATCCTCCAACCCATCATGACTCGCTATCAGTGCGAGAAAGCCTTCAGTTTGATAACTACAGAGTTTAATTCCTATCGGGTTATAGGTACACTCTTGTTTCTCACATCGCAGCGTGTTGAGAATGAACATAGTGACTGGCCAAATAACTTTAATTTCTACTGCAATGCAATGGGAGAAGTGAGGGAGCGAGAGGTAAACGTTGCAGTTTTTAGCTGTAACTTTGGAACGGTTTGGACCTTTGCAAAATCCTTTTTTATTGCACCTATTCAGTATGTCAGGAGTCTTGTGTCCAAATATCAGCTTTCTAGGTATTACGGTTTGGGCTGTAGAGCGATGAATGAGTCAGTGAGTGAGTGTCTTTGTGATTTATATATTAAGATTAAAGTATAACACTTCTAAGAAGGCAGGCAGGATATATTTTTACATTTTCTAATGCCAACAATTCTCGACTGTAGTTAAGTAAGGTATTTAGTGCTCAAACAAAGACTCAAATAGTTACAAGTAATAAGGAATAGTTTAAGTATCTCAGGAAGGTAACTTATAAAAGAGAAGCTTGGATGAACTTTGTTGCAGAGATTTTACATAAAATTGTTTCGATTCGATTAAATAATAACTTTGAAGAAGTAATATTTGCTAGAAGTTAGATTAGGTAGGAAGGTAGATAAAGTGAGGAAAAACTGACCGTCTCAATTTGACAATAAAATTATAAAACAAAGACAAAATTTGATATTAATAGACAACATATACTTATATTTGTACCAAAATAAAAAATAAGTATGATTTTTGGTTGGTATAATTGAATTGTATATAATAGTGAGTATTATGAGCAGCAAGATATTCGTATAATATAGTTTTACATTAGAGTCTATAATGAGATTAGGCTAATTCTTTTCAAATTAATGACAGTTTAATTACTTCAAATTGGATTAAGAGAAAGAGCATTACCTATAAATTGCACATTAGAGTCAGCGAAGCAGTACTCGTAGTATTTATGAGAGAATTAAACTACGCTTAACGATTGGTTAATAAGTCACATGGAATAGAAATTCACATCACTATCGATAAACTTTTATTATTATATTTTTAAAGAAGATAGTATATGAAAATCTCTCCTTTATTTGGAATTTTTAATTTATTTACACGTTTCTACACATAAATGTTTTCATGGAATCCTAGTGGTATGTCGAATCCCTGATATGTCGGGTGCAATTTAATAATGATACGTCATTCACGTTTCAACATATCCAACTACTTATCCAACTGTCTAATCCCATTATTTCCTTATGGCATTTATATTCATGAATTGTTAGAATTTCATCCATGTTACGACAAATGTGTTAATTAAGGAAATATAATCATTCTTTTAGCTGTAAAAGCAACAAAACATTTTAAGGCAATAATTTTCATAATACTTAATTATTAAAATCATTCCAAACTACTAAATTACAACATAGGTTTATTTCAAGGCTGTTGTATTTCTCCAATTATATTTAACATAGTCATCAATATTTTAATAGATAAATTAATTAAAAACGAAAATAAATGGGGTTATCGGTTTAAGTTTAACAATAAATACACAGAATCCATACTAGCTTTTGCTTTTTAGACAATCTCGCGATACTGACACGTAATCCAAAACAATGTCAGCTACTCGTACGTTTAAATGTTGTGGAGGATTTCTGTGCTTGGACGGACGGATTGAGGAAAAACCCAATAAACCCAATAAACACTAGATATACCTCTTACGATCTTATCTTATTAAAACAACTAAGGCGCGTTATAATAATAATACTTGTGGATTTACGTAATACTTGTGAAGCTTACTGTTCCCTGGGAAACAAACACACCCAAAGTTCATATATTTAAGCTTAAGAAATATTACAAACTATGTAACGAACTGATCAGGAATAAATTTATAGTTAATTTGTACGCTGTAAAAGTAGGAGCAAGAGGTATAACAGCAAAATCTCTCTACAACTTAATTAAGGATCTCGGTTTTTCTAGAACGATTATCGGTTCATTTCTAGAACGTATTTCAAAGGCGGCCTTAGTAGGTTCTTATGATATTTGGTTAGATAGAGAGAGGAGCGTGAACAGTGAAGGTAAGCGTGTATGCGTATAATACAGGGGCCCCTTAAACCTACACCTGGAACGCAAATACCAGGCAATGTTTTCTTGCAACGCGCTGGGCCCGGCACCCTCACGGTGAATCCATGGAATGCTAAAAAGCTTCGTCTCTGTTTAGGAACAAATGCAACTTGTAAGAGTAATTGTATAAGATATTGTTATTATGTCGATAAAAAAAATAATATTTTTTTACTGAAATTATTGAGCGAAGCGAGCGTAGCGGGTGGAGCGTTCTACTGGAGACTTTTTCACATTCTTTGTCATAAATAGGCTCGAAAACTACTTGACGGAAAGTTATGAAATTTTGCAATCAAAAAGACACGCATTAGGTGATGGTTTTGAAATAAAAATTGAAAAATGTCGTAAAAAAAAAAAAAAAAAATTCATGTCAAAAAATTGATATCCCATTGAAGTCAATGGGAAACAATGAGTCATTACACTGGGCTCGCTTCGCTCAATATGCAAACGGCAACCGAGATTTCGCGATACGCAGCGAGTCGAAATTGAGGGTCGTTGGCGTCCCTAGTTTTATTTATTTATTTATTTATTTATTCTTTATTGCAACACTTCAAAAGGATATTACAAACATAATTTTAAAAATATGAGAAGTTGGTAAAGTCGGTCTTATCGCTAAAGCGATCTCTCCCAGACAACCCTTGATGAAAGGTGAAATGAGAAGGGGTTGGTGTGGCAAGTACTATAAAATAAACTACAAGGCCTACAATCTAATAACACAGGCACACAAAAAAAAAAAACGTCATGAACCAGAGGGGAGACCCCATTATTCCTAGGTTTTTGGGATCGCTGAAACCGAATATGACAATAAAAACTAATTTTAAATGCCAGTTTTCCCGCTAGCACCCCCTTACTACCTCTTAAGGGGTGAAAATTGAAATTGTTGTAAAAAATCAAGATAGATGTGTCTTTCTAGGTTTTTTGGGATGCTGAAACCGAAAATGATAACTAAAAATAAATTCATGACCACTATCACCCCCTACCATCCCTTACAGGGGGTGAAAATTTCAATTTTTTTCTATAAAATCAAGACAGATGTATATTTCTACGTTTTTTGGTATAATGAAACCGAAAATGACAACCAAAAGTGAATTTGATAGCTCTTTTACTCAATACCACCCCCTAACTACCCCTAACGGGGGGGGGGGTTAGTTTCAATTTTGTATAAAATCAAGATGTATGAAGAAATTTTGACGATTTACAGTAAATGTTTAACCTAACATGTTTATCAAACTAGTTTGAAGTTACTCTTAGCTGTTATATTAGAAATTCAGATGCTTTATCGATCAGAAGTATCTGATATATATTCATGATTTAATTCTATTCCTAGCGTAACCCAGGAACAACGGCGTGGACGTAGTAGATTTCTGTTCCCTTTTGGAGTGCTGGATTAAAGTGACTCCCCTTGCCTCTCACTATTCAGCGTCTACCTGTTTCTACGATAACGAACTCTCTTGTTGTCAAAAGTTCTTCTAAGTGGTTGCCTTTTATTGGTTCTTTTCTGTTCTGGCAAATCTCTTTTTAAATTCCAACAGTAGTCTGCTAACATATTGACATCCCATTTACCCTGATAGCGCTGTTCCATTGTCTTAAGATCCTGTCTGATGGAACCTTTCACCTTGCTCCTCACTATAGTCTCCTAAATTGGCCGAAAAATAGTAACCTTTCTATTTCGGAGGCATAGAATTAGGTTCAGCATCTTTTAAGCGTTTTACAAGACTGCCGGATGGATAACAGTATAAACAGAATTAAATAGAAAGCAAAAAAAAACAAAAAATTAAACAACTTGTTAAGAATAGGACAAAAATCATGATTCAGTCTTAGTATCATAATAACAAATATATGCATACAATAAGGTTACCATATACTTTATAATCATTTTTTCTCTCAGCATCTTGAAAAACATAGAAATTCACATATTTTCGGTTCCAGCATCCTTAAAAACGTAGAAATACACATCTATCTTGATTTTATAGAAAAATTGAAATTTTCACCCCCTTTAAGGGGTAGTAAGGGGGTGATAGAGGTCATGAATTTATTTTTAGTTATCATTTTCGGTTCCAGCATCCCAAAAAACGTAGAAATATACATCTATCTTGATTTTATAGAAAAATTGAAATTTTCACCCCCTGTAAGGGGTATTAGGGGGTGATAGTGGTCATAAATTTATTTTTAGTTATCATTTTCGGTTTCAGCATCCCAAGAAACGTAGAAATACACATCTGTCTTGATTTTATAGAAAAAAATTAAATTTTCACCCCCTGTAAGGGATGGTAGGGGGTGATAGTGGTCATGAATTTATTTTTAGTTATCATTTTCGGTTTCAGCATCCCAAAAAACGTAGAAAGACACATCTATCTTGATTTTTTACAATAATTTCAATTTTCACCCCTTAAGAGGTAGTAAGGGGGTGCTAGCGGGAAAACTGGCATTTAAAATTAGTTTTTATTGTCATATTCGGTTTCAGCGATCCAAAAAACCTAGGAATAATGGGGTCTCCCCTCTGGTTCATGACGTTTTTTTTTTTTTGTGTGCCTGTGTAATACACATATAGATATATAAAATATATATGGTAATATACATATTCTTATAATGTACTACAATTAATTTCTACATAGATAAATAATAAGTTTTTAAAGTTATTACATCTATTTTTAGCGTTTTTTAGAACAAAAAAGTGTGCTTATAGCAGTCATCAAAATTCAATGGTTTTATGATTCGTTACATTTCCTATTACATTCCATTAGATCTGAAACCTTCCTTATCAATTACCCAACCCAAGTCAGAGATACACTTCAGTAAATTATTTTACGATGGGTCTATAAATATTTTGATTAAAAAGTTAACGAGCTCACCATTAAAAACGATTACGTTAATATTTTTTGCCAAAGTAATATGTAGATTATTCATGGAACATTTTGTCTGCGGTTAAAGAAATTTAATTCAATGTGATAATATATAAAAAGATCAAAAAATACATTGTTTTAATTCGGTCTGTTTTAATATGTGATAAAGATCAAAAATTAAAATCTTATACATACAACATACGTTTATATGTTTAGGTTATATAACTGTATTTATGTAATTGTATAATTGTATAAGCGGATATGTATTTGAATTCAGCAAGTTTGACTCTTAATCATAAAACTGAAGAAAAAAACCCCAAAGTGGTAACACAAAGCAAATATTGATTTTAGCTGATGTCCACCGGTGAGGTCATCACTTAACATCAGGTGATCTGCTCACCACCGCTTTCACTAAAAACTACCTGCAAATCGGATACTATATAAATTTATGACAAGTTTCGATAACATTGTAAAGAATTGAATTACATTAAACTCGATGTAATTCAATAACATCAATTAGTACAGCTGTTTTTTTAATTGTTAAATATTTTGTTGCCATAAACGTAGCAAGTTGATTAATTATAATTGTTTATTTAATAACATGGTCGGTAACGATTTGTGGTGCAGGAAAAACCCAAGACACAATGCGATACCTACTTGATAATCGATGTTATCTTTTTTGAAAAATCTTATTACAAAATCCTAGGTGTTATGAATTATTATTGAAAATTTGCATTTAAAAGGTTTATTTGTTTTAAATTCAAACTCGAAATATCTTTGATCAAGTAAACATTTACACGTACTTTTGAATCGTTAATGACCACAGAAAGGTGATTGTGGTCAGTCCGTAAGTACGCTACTACCACCTCGGAATGATTGTCTGCTGAGGAGAGAGGCAAGAAACTATTGAAATTATTAAATTAAATTTAAAAATGTTTGATGTACAATTATAATATCAACTCTGCAAACCAAGTTCCACATATTTCGATCAACTAAAAACTCTTGAAAGCTTTAATAAGATTTATTTAATAATATTCTTTTAATTTTACATTTCAAATTAGGAAACGGAAGGTCTAAGATATTCCGTGGAACTTTACTATATATGCGTACACTCATATCCAAGAAGAGTTTATTAACTTAAGTGTAATGATAATTGAAAATATACTCCATGGAGTATTGGTAAATAATTTAACTGATTCTCGATTAATAGAAACAATTACGTTTTACCGAAGCAATTATGTAGGCTTACTTTTATAGTCTTGGAAGCAATTACAAATACAAAGAACAGGATTTATAAGGTGAAATGAATGAAAATAGACTGTGACGTAGAAACAAAGTGAAGTTATAGATTTATTAATTTGAGTATTAGATTAATAATAAATGAGGCACAGACACAAACTTTCTTTTTGAATCATCTGAAACTTTTACTTATACTTTTTTAAAGCCCTACACAATTTTTAATAACAAATGAAAGGAAGTAATCCTTTACAAATTAAAAAAAAAAATCTTATATTTATCGAGAAATAGTTAGTACCTCACTTTTAATTAAAAATAATCTATCATTATTTAAAAAAAGGTACTGAATTTCTTCCAAAATATTAAATATCAATTTAGACATAGTATTCATTCAATACTAATTACCACTTCAAATAGTGTGCTTTGGCGGTTTGAAGTTATTTTATATTTTAAATGTAGTTTAAACAATTAAAAAACGAGCTATATAAATTATTATTAAATATTAATAAGTAAGAACTTCTTTCATTGCATTTGCCTACAAATATGTTTTTTGACATAAGAAGGAATAAAAAACTTATTTACACAGAAAGCAAACTCGCGATATTGTCTCCTTATTTGGATCATCGGCGTAATCCAGAGCTTGCAGGTTCTAGTCCTGTCCGTGTTCGTTAATTTTTCATTACATATTATTAAAACATTAAGAAAAGAATATATAATATTACTCTATATATAAATTCACCTATAAAAATTACTTAATATTACTATATATAATATAATAATCGAATATCACAGATAATATATAATTTATCATTTAAATTGAAATGACAACGGATACAATTAAAGTTATTAAATTCTAATCCTAATACAGTTCCGTAATGAAGATGTAGAAGGATTGATGAGTCCTCATTTATAGATGTCACTTTTGATTTATTTATTCTGGTCAGATTCCAACTATTAAGCAATCATTTATAAAGCTTTGCTCTTAATAGACTAAATTGACATGAATCCAATGGATATAAATTAATTTTCTTAAACATACATATATAATATAATAAGTACAAGATAACTTTTATTACAATTATTTTTTGTCGTTATATTTCTGATTTTTTTTATTTGAGAGGAGGGCCAACGAGCGTACGGGTCACTGATGATAAGTGATCACTGCCGCCCACGAAGTCTTGCAATATCTTGGGAGCGTTGGCGGCCTTCGAGGTAAGATTTTTTTATTTTTAATAAGTAAAAATAATTATAATATTATTCTTGTATTATATGATACACTATATAAATATATATTGTAAACTATATATAATATTGTAATCTAACAACAACAAAACTTATAGTAATTTTTGTAAGATTAACTAAAAAATGTTTGAGAAATTCAATTGAAGCTAGATATTGGTTTTAATTATTATTTCTGTTATAATACTATTTAATAATAAAAAGTTTACGTTTTTATGATATATGTAACCTTAAAGAAGGTAATTTCACATCAGAAATAACTATTTAAGGAAAACTTATATCAACTACACCATTATTTTTAATTTACCTTTTATATTTTAACGTTAATTCTTAAACTTTCGCATTCTGAATGATTGGTAATCTTTTTTATAATTTGTATTAGTGAATATAAGCGGAGTATCTCCATTCAGGTTAATAATTTTATGTATATTTCTCTCCTTTGCCCGACAAAAGTGGAAAATATTTAAATAATGTGTGGGCTTAATACAGAAAATTCCCGTTTACGTACTCTTTAGGTATTGAAATAAAGCTTTTGGCAATAATGAACTAAGTACTTCAATATTATTTTGTACATTGAGAGTGTATTAGATATATGTCAATTGTATAAGACGACAAACATTAACAAACTGTGAAACATTTAGGAACTACACATAATATGTGCGGTCGAAGCTTAGAAAAAAAATTAGTGCTATTATATAATAGATAACCGATTATCCAAAATAGCACAAATTCCATCAATACGCATAGCCACTTATTGATATCTGGACGGCCCCTGGTCCTTAAATAAAGTAAGCATTTACTAAAATAATGTATAACAAACCGATTGTCGTCTTAATCTTAAAAAATATTGAATCGGATTGATAAGTAACAAACTGAATACTTACCAAATACAACTAATTTTTTCTACTACAACTATTATTACTACCACAAATACCACTACTACCACTATTTAATATTTATTTTATTTTACTATTTAATATAATTATTTTAAAACAGTTTTAAAGTTGCTTTGAATTTTTTTTTAAATAAACAAGATTTTTTATTCATTATTGTTTTATGATACCTATTAATTACTATGTTAAGCGGTAGTAAAAGCGGTAAAAATTATGATAGCAACGACCTTAATACTGCTAATTATAATATGTGGGTTATATTAACATTCAATGGTTAAAACATGTTAAATTGTTTTCTTCTCCGTTCTAAAATATTTAAAACTAAGCTCAACATTAGGCTATTTTGCGATGGCTGATAATTAGGAAGGAGGGACGAAGATAAAGGTTAGTTATTACTCCTATAAGCGGTTGAGTTTTCAATATGGCCGTTAATCCTATAAATCTCTTTTGGGTTTCAGTTGAATTTGTTAACCAAGTTTGGAATCGTTAAGACGAATGTCCGAGATTTTTATGACATATATTAATATTTATTTGCAATGTCACTATTTTTTTAGGACCTAGTTTTTTCTTACCTTAGGAATCCCAGATTGTAATTTAAATCTTTTTAAACCTAATCATAAGTATTACAAATATTAAGTCCAAAACTACTTTATCTAAATATATAGATTTTTCATGATATATGTATCATAGAAGATAATTTTAAAACATTTGTTTGTAGGACATCGTTGTAAAATATTTTTGGTATTTAAATGTCAACCGCTACTAGTAATACATGATTTAAAGAATGTCAACCTTCAATCCTAATTTTATTGTCAATCGAAGGGTCTCTACAGACCAGATTGACAGCATCTTAAAACAAGTTCCGTCCATTCGAATGTTTCGTTTAATGGATTTATTTACATTTTATTAAGCAAAGTTGGAGGCGAAGCGTTGCTTTCACTATTATTTTATATTATGTCTGTAGTTTTTTAGTGCAAGCAAATTATATTCAATGTCACCAGAAATAAGTATCATTTAGTAAATATAAAGGATAAGTCCATAATCTTGGATGATTTTGATTAAAATAATTTTAAATATAAGTATTTTATAATAGAACTTAGGTATTAATATAATAAATATTATTAATATGAATAAAAGCTATTTTTGTAGTATTAATATTTTCAATCTAATCTCGGACTTCAGTTGTATGGTACCAAAAGATACGTCCATGGACAACAACCGCCCAGAGGCGCCACTGATGACGAGACACACAGAAAGGAATTTATTAGAAGTGAAATTGTAATCTTTGTATCCAGTGAAATTTAACAAATGCAAGAAATTAAGTTAAATAGATAATTTATATTGTAAGAATATATGAAATGACTTATGACAAAATTAAAGATTAAATTAAAGTTTAAAAATTACTTTATAAAAAGCTTAAAAATTGTTTTTTTTTTAAGTTTAAGACGATTATAAGCATTGAAGTGAATCATGAGGTCAAGAGGACATCTTTGTGTTTTGTTTTCGAAACAAATATTTCGAAGAATTACCGTGTGATTTTTAATCGTAATTTCGAAGTTATGCAAATATATACAGAAAATATATAATATTTACATATTGAATCCAGGTAAAACAATTAAAATATATTATGACAAACGTTTACCAAATAAAATATTTTGCGAAAATAATAAATTATGATTTACTTTGAAACTCAAAATAAAAATAACCTATTTTTAACTCTTTTTATTTTAAACTTATTGTATGTATTTCATTAAATAACTAATACATATATGTAGAAATATTTAAACTGTATGTACGGCAGCACAAAATTAAACCATACATACAATAACATACTACAGATATTATGTCATTATGGTATTTTAAAAATTAAACAAAAATCCACAATTTACTCTATTTCAACGATTATAAAATAGATTATGAATTATGATTATTGAATAATCAGGTGAGTATTTGGTCTATGGATGACTTAATATTTTTGAATGAAAGATTATTCTATTAAAACGTGATAGAGCAAAAAATAATAATAAAGATTCCACTCTACTGAGGTCGAAGCAAAAGCTATTTCCACTCATGTTCAACTGACTGGGTAATATAATAAGAGTCAAATTCAGACACACAGAATTAAGAAAATAAGGCACATTAGTTTTATATTAGTACATTGGATGTGGAATAACCTTTCTTAAGGTTTCCTTAAACTGCACAGCTTTAAGCAACATCACCCTTTGTAATCTCTATGTAATTTAAACTAACAGAATTAATTAAACCTTCGTTAACTTCACATTACTAATTTAAATAATGGAAAAATCTCAAATAATTCATTATTGTTAACGAAATATCAAATAAGAGAGTTAAAATTTCCGAAATAATTATGTATTAATGCTTATTGGCATCACGTATATATAACTACAGATACTACATGGCGTCAAGTATATATAACTACTAAAGTTTTTTACTTTATACCACGTTTATTTATACCAACCGTGTATAGTTTGACCCCTAATATTTATAAACATATTTGTATAATTTTATATGCGTGTAAATTTTGCCACAACTTTATTGAATATTAAAATTCTATATTATAATCTATATTAATGAAGAATTCAACAACATTAAACAGTCCTTCGAATTTCATTAACATCAATAAATATGTATTTATTTTTATTTATTTATATCTTTTAAATTTTGAATCAATACCAGTGATCACTTGTTTACGTCAAATGAGAGTGGAAAAAAGGCCTATTTTGATACCATACTTATCGAAATAAGTCCTAGTGTAAAGAAATTCTCCAACTTAAAATAAGGCTACGAGGGTTCCAAACACTTTTTTATATATTAAGATAGCTGATCCACAAACGTCAGTACCTATATTTAGTGAGCAATGTATGAACAACAATGTAGAACAATCGCAAACAATTCGATAAGCGATGTTAAGTTAATAATAAGAAAAAAGAAATCTGTGTCACCGCAAGCAGCACCGGTTCACGAGCATAACGCAAGGGTCAACCATCACCCCCCCTCGCCATAATTCAGGTAAGGGGGCAACCCGGCCCCCATCGCTACCGCAACTAATGACTTCTAAGAGAATGGTGTGATGCAGCCTGTAGATTGAGCGAGATTAACAAACAGCGTCAGAAAAAATTGCGTAGGCACTAGTTATTCGCTCAAATACAATTTATTCCCACGCCATACCGTCGTTAATGTAATCCTTTAGACTGTAATAACTTTTTTCTATCAAATTCCTTTTAATTAATATTTTGAATTTATTTATAGACAAATTTAAGGCTTTACTGGGGAGTTTATTGTAAAAACGTATACAATTAATCTACAAGAATTATCTATTTTATGGAACCTTGTGGTGAGCAAAGCAAGTTTTTTTTTATTATAAATTTTATTTATTTATAATTATAATGTAAAAATCGCAAATAATTCATTATTGTTAACGAAATATTAAATATGAGAGTTAAAATTTCCGAAATAATTATGTATTAATGCTTATTGCATCACGTATATATAACTACAGATACTACATGGCGTCAAGTATATATAACTACAGATATCCTTTGTAATTTTGAGGTTCATGTACGACCAAAATTAGTGACAATTTCAAAGTTTTTTACTTTATTCCACGTTTATTTATACCAACCCTGTATAGTTAGACCCCTAATATTTATAAACATATTTGTATAATTTTATATGGGTGTACATTTTGCCACAACTTTATTGAATATTAAAATTCTTATTAGAATATCCTTTTAAAATTTGCTAAAATTAAGAAGGAAACGTAGATTTACACATGCATAAATTGCGTCTTTTACCCGGTTCAAATAAAAAAAGATGAATGAAGGAGAACGTTTAAAATAAATAGACAACAATCAGGACGATGTAAACAACGCTCTCTCTGATGTTGTACAATGGTTTAATGCAAATAATCTTTTACTTAATGAAAAAACCATAATGTATTAAATTTACATTACCTAATGTGAAAAACGTCAAAACCAATGTACAATTAAATAATGAGGAACTTGATTTAGTGAATTCTGCTGTTTTTTTGGGCATTATCTTAGATGCAAAATTGCAATGGGGCCCTCATATCTGTGATTTGTCGAGCAGACTCAGTTCTGCCACTTTCACGGTTCAAAGAATACGCCGATTGACAAACGTTGAAACAGCTAGAATAGTTTACTTTAGCTACTTTCATAGTGTCATGTCATACGGCATACTTTTATGGGATAATGTCTCAGATATAGATACGATCTTTGTATTGTAGAAGAGGGCTGTTAGAGCAATATACAATATGAGGCCTCGAGAGTCATTAAAAAATAAATTCAAAGAATTAAAAATTATGACTGTGTACAATCAATATATTTATCAAAATTTAGTTTATGTTCACAAAAATATTTAAAATTCATTAATAATTGTGATGTACACAAAATTAATACTAGAAATAAAATTAAATTGTTATGCCCCTCACTAGGGTCTATAAAATAGGTAATTCTCTTATCGTTAATTGTACAATAATTGTAATCGTTTTTACAATAAACTCCCCAGTAAAGCCTTAAATTTGTCTATAAATAAATTCAAAATATTCATTAAAAGGAATTTGATAGAAAAAAGTTATTACAGTCTAAAGGATTACATTAACGACGGTATGGCGTGGGAATAAATTGTATTTGAGCGAATAACTAGTGCCTACGCAATTTTTTCTGACGCTGTTTGTTAATCTCGCTCAATCTACAGGCTGCATCACACCATTCTCTTAGAAGTCATTAGTTGCGGTAGCGATGGGGGCCGGGTTGCCCCCTTACCTGAATTATGGCGAGGGGGGGTGATGGTTGACCCTTGCGTTATGCTCGTGAACCGGTGCTGCTTGCGGTGACACAGATTTCTTTTTTCTTATTATTAACTTAACATCGCTTATCGAATTGTTTGCGATTGTTCTACATTGTTGTTCATACATTGCTCACTAAATATAGGTACTGACGTTTGTGGATCAGCTATCTTAATATATAAAAAAGTGTTTGGAACCCTCGTAGCCTTATTTTAAGTTGGAGAATTTCTTTACACTAGGACTTATTTCGATAAGTATGGTATCAAAATAGGCCTTTTTTCCACTCTCATTTGAAAACAAGTGATCACTGGTATTGATTCAAAATTTAAAAGATATAAATAAATAAAAATAAATACATATTTATTGATGTTAATGAAATTCGAAGAACTGTTTAATGTTGTTGAATTCATCATTAATATAGATTTATATAATATAGATTATAATATAAATTAGATTCCTACGACTATATTTATAGTATTTTTAAGCTTAGTCTATATTAGAAGCACTTATAAGTTAAATACTACGGCTATATAATCATTTGCTTACTCTAAGCATAAGGTTTATTAGTTTCTTATTTTAAAAACTATTTTTAATTTTCCTAAAATGCGTTACATAAATTTGCCATCTTATTTTTCTATTTGATAATCAAATAGAACTTTTAATAAGAACTTTTAAGAACTTTTAATTTTCTAATAACGAAGTATGTATTAAAATAAGAAAATCAATGAATGTGAAACATGCCACTCAAATGGAAAATGGAAATCACTCTGCAGGGAGTTTGATATTAAAAGCAGGAAACATGGATCATAATTATACCTTCCATAATATCAAACTTAGCTCAACAGTAACTGCATGAGGCCACGATATTTATTTGAAATAATATTAAATTCTCGCTATATTATGGCAGAATATAACCTGTACATAAATGCCTGACATTGAACTAAAGATAGTCTTTCCAAATAAAACCCCAGTTTATTATGATCTTGTGATTGAATTCTGTATCCATGTCCCAATATTTTTAGACGAAATGGGACTGCTTGAACGTGATAGAGACAAGAAAATACTATAAAGTTTTTTCTATAAAGAGCTTAAAGCAAAGGCTATTTATACTCCTCTTCACTTGACAGGGTTGACTCTTCACATTTCCTTTTATAACTTTGATGTTTCAGTGCCATGTCTGGTTAATAAGCCAAAATAACGAAATAAATAGCATGAAAAAATCGTTACTTTATTAATAATTTGTGACGAAGGTAGTTAAGAAAGTAAGGCATAGCCAATATTAGTTATCTATTAGTAATTAACTCCGATGTAAAATAAGGTTTCTTAAGGTTTCTTACATCATATCGGTAGTAATTTGTGGAAGATTAACGACTAAAAATTTGTAAGATCTATTTAACTAATGCTATTATTAAAGCTTCAAAACTAAAATATTGTGGTTAATATTTTAGTTTCATTACAATATTTACAAAATAACAAAATATATAATTACAATTTAACATATGAATAAAAAGATCCGATAATCTAAAAGCAGATTATCTCCCTTCTAAGGTACGAGTAGTTATTCAAGGAAAACTAAATTCAAGTATTTTATCCTTTAAGAATTAATATACATTTTTACGTTCTTTTTTATCTCTAAACTGTGACCTCTGTATCAAAAAAGGCGGAATGCCTCCATTCTGGTTAATAACTCTATGTATATTTTTTCCTCGCGTCAAACAAAAGTAAAAAATATTTGAATAATGTATGAGATTAATACGCAGAATCCCCGTTTATGTACGCTTGAAGTATTTGCATGATTCCTATTTGTGCGTCTTTTCGTAAGGAAGTGGATAATTTAAAATCACATTTAATTTTTTTTATGTTTATTAGTTATATGTCAACTGTGTGTTCTTATTTAAGATGAGTAGATGAATCTTATCAGGGTTTCTACAATATTTTTTCCAATCCGCTAAACTGCAGTGTGGGGAAATACCTTCATACAATTATACATTCGAATATGACAAAAATTATCAGGTAGTGATCACATTTGTGGGCTACAGATAGTATGTAGGCGTGGTGTAAAGGGTTTCACAAAAAAGATTGACATCATTTTGAAACAGGTTATATCCAGACCATTCGAGTAACTAATTTGAAAAGATTTTTTTTTTTGCAAGAATTTCGGCGAATTTTACGGTTTTATTATTTAGTGCAAACAAAGACTTGGATATTTACTTGAAATAAGGATTATTTTATATAATTTCCGGGAATAACGTATAATTAATAAGTTTGAATATTATTTATAGGAGAGATTAAAAACAAAATTTAACCCGAATGCGAACGAATCCGGTTAATCCCAAAACGAAAGTCTATAATTAGATTTTTTGGTAGAACTTTCTTTATTTTATTATTATAATTAGAATAAGGGGTATTTTAATAAAATAAAGAAGGTAATTTATTGAAACTTAATATTACTGAATGATTATTAAGATTAAGAATATTTTAAAACATACGTCAGCTTATAGTTACATAATTTCAAACAGTAAGTTCATGGAGAGGAACGAGAGAGTTCCGACGAGAAACACCATCTATAAGTATTATGGACTTTCACTTGTTTTTGTAACGTCTACTGGGCCACAGTCATAATAATATAAATGTGACAATAATGTGGATTCTGAATTAAGCGTTTATAAGACCTGATCAACTCAATATACCGCTACTTAGTCTAAGGGGCTTATAATTTTAAAGGGACTTCAATTTAACCATTTAAAAGCATATTTAATTGTATCATATCTATTGTTTAAAATAAGAGCGCTATTAGATTATACTTTGTAAGCTTCGGGTAACACCTAATATCTAATATCAATCATGCTCATGTCGTATTATATTCCGTACAACCGGAAATTTGGCAGATTCTGTATTCCTCTGAGTTATTTAATAAATATATTTTGTTTAATACTAAATAAAATAATAAATTATGGAATGAAAAGTAAATATATATATATATAAGAATATATTTTATTTTTTAATTAACAGGATTTAATGGTTATTGTTTTTTCTGTTGATTTTTAAAGGTAATGTTTATTTCTGAAGCCGTTAATTTATTTACAAAAGTAACTTGATTATATAATAATGGACAAAGGTTCACAAATAGCTCATAAAGGTTCATAGTTAGCCTGATTAAAAACCTACTTGATAATTTTGTGTATCCCTTATGACCCAAATTAGTGAGACTGTCAACGTGAAAATGCGGACCATTCATATTTTATCTTTTAAAGCAATTTAATATAATTAATAGCGTTTTATCTATCAGGTGCAAATTTCTAAATAACTTTATTAAACATTTTATTTTTTTGATGTGCTAAAAATAAAGAAAGAAACGTATCTATAATAAATAGCGTCTTTTATCCGTCACAAATAAAAACATGAATGAAGGAGAACATCAATAGTAGACTCTGTATTCAGCTTCAAGGAACACTAAACAATAGTATTCTTTCTAATAGCCATAATGACCATTTATTAGAAATGATATTGATACTATTTGTGTTCAGTGTAAACCCAATAAATTAGACAAATTAATAATAAGGAGTAAATAGTAGTACTTATATTGTAGGTAAAGATATAAAGGATTCACGACTGCGGCCCTGTAACTTTAAAAGCCAAATAACTCCAAGATTTAATATGTAAAATACTTTATATATTTGTTTACATCTTTTCCAATTTGAATCCGTACCAGCGATCACTTGTGTACGTCAACGTAGTTGAAACCTGTCTTTAAAAAATATAAATATACATCTTAAAGTGCGTCCAAAATGTATAAAAAACAAATCCGCTTGATAAACATTTTTATGCTTATAATGTATTTGAGACGAATTTCGCGAAAATAAGGACTCAGTACTTCGAAATATAAAACGAGGTCAAGAGGACATCTTTGAGTTTCTTAAAACACCTAATAACAAAAAGGATGTTTATTTTCCAAGCAAGTAATTCAAAGAAGTGCCATCTGTTTGTTGTATTTGTGGTTTTAATACTTTATGTAAATATAAAATAAAAAAAATATTTACGCAAATAGAAAATAAAAAGTAACAACAATTTATTTTTAACTTTTTTAAAGTGTTATATGAAATATCTAATAACTATCGTGCCGTGAATCTAAATAAATAAAAATAATAATAAGATATGTGATTAAGGGTTTTAAAAATTAATATAAAAAAAAACTATAATGACATTAATATGATTACGATGAGATAGATGAGAATTTTAAAGCGTTCTAATATTATTGATTGATTTAGCAATTAGTAAGTGAAAAAAAATATCTTTTTATTATTTAATACAAGAATGATTCCGTGTGAGAGGAGCAAGATGGAAAAGCAAGCAAAGGTTAATCTAAGATTTATAAGGTTTCATAAATAAATAATAAATCATTATATTAATTAGGAATTCGCAACTGATGCTCATTTAAGAATATTAATTAGTTATCAAAGAAAATACTAAATTGTTTGCTATTTGCTATAATATTAATTAAACTGTGAGCCTCTAACTGTCGTATTCACTAGTAAGTAGCTCTGCCCACAACTTCGTTTGAGCGGAATATATTTTTATATAGGAGGAGTATATACTTTATATACTCCTCATAACATCAGCTATCCAGTGAAAATACTGTTGAAATCGGTCCAGCCGTTTTAGAGATTAATCGGAACAAACAGAGAGAAAAAAAAATTTTTTTTTTTTTTTTATGTACTTTATATACGTTCATAGGCATTTAGTAAAAAGCTGTTAAATAAATGTGAATATTATGCGTCATGTATGGTTGTAATGGTCATTGAGAAGGATTGGGTGGGCCTTGTGTATACCATAGATGTCACTTTGCTTTCTTTATTCATGTCAGACTTTAACCATAACTTATAAAGTTTTGTCTATAATAGATTGTGTATATTAATGAAGCAATTGAATTAAATATTTTTAATCTCTTTACATTTATAGACTTAATATATTTATGGTAATAAGAAGATTTATTTAAGTTAATTATAGTTAAGTTATAAAATTGATTATTAAAAAACAACTATTTTGAAATAAAGTTTAGTATTATACAATATTTATTTCGGCCAAAAATTTTCAACGTTAAGGATTATCTTTAACCATAATCAGGAAGGTAACTATCACCTACGACTACACTAGTAGTCATTATAACAGTGAAGTATCTAATTACTATTATTCTTTTATACTTCAAACATTGCGATAGCTTTTAACAATGGTTTTCTCAAGAAAACTATTTTGATCTTATGAACTTTAAGGTTATGGAGAGATAAAAACCACAAGACGAGGCAAGTCATCAATATGAACGTGGATGGATAGAGAAGTGATAGATACATAGAAGATGGTGGTGGTAGAGAAGAAGAGATGAGGTGAATCCCACTGCATGCATTTGAAAAGAATTCTATCTTCAAAGATAGTTTCAAAGTAGTTATTACAATCTTCGTTAAATCTTTTAGATTTATTTCCTTCACTTAATTATGCTTCATAAGATTAATGTGTTAAGTTTAAGAATAAATTCTAAGGAGAGAACCCTCTGATAAGTTAGAAAATTATAATATGTAGATAGTATGGATGACTTTAGCACGAAATTAGGTACAAATGATTAAATGTTTCTTCACAATCTAATTTAATGTGAATAGTATTCATAATTACTAATCAATCATGCAATCAAAAAAAATACTTTTATTTTATGTGTTATAATTCACAAGTAGAGAAAAATTTATTTATATAGTACAAAAGAAACAACAAACCATGATATGAGAAAGATAATACAAGGTACACATTATATATTATTTTATTAATAGTATAACTATATACAATATTATAATATATAATACATATTTATTATCTATCATCAGCAAACATTGCTAAATAGAAACTGCAACTCGTCATTATATTATTTTCAAATAATATTTCTTGCAAGATAAATGTCCTTACAGATAAAAATCCAATTTATTAAGATTTTATGAATAAACACATGTAAATTGTATGGATGTTTCGATGTCATTGGACTAAAGGGACTCTTACAACGTGAAGGAATCAAGAAAACGTCACAAAGTTTTCTCTTTATTGAGGCCAAAGCAAAAGCTATTTCTACTTAAGTCCAATTGACAGAGTAACATTATAACGGACAAACGCGACTGCTCTCATTTCCTTTTATAGCTTTGATGTGTCGGTGTTGAGTTTTATGTAACACCAAAATAACTAATTGAATAGCATGAAAAGGCTTTTATTTCATTAATAGTTCCTTAGTAAATGTAAAGGGGGGTAATTAATTAAAAAAGTAAGGCAATGTTGGTATCAAATCCCTATTAATAGTTTCCTGTGGTGTGAAATAATCTTCTTTAACGTTCCTTGCATCATCTCGATAAAAAAAAAATTATCAATGTATGCTCAATCTTTTGAACCAGTACATTAAAATGAAAATTACTTGTATAATATATGATTAATACGCAGAATACCCGTTTATATGTGCTTAAAGCATTTACATGATTCTGTTTGTCTTTACTACTAATGAAGTGTGTATTTTTATATCGCATTTTAGTTTTAGCGTTTATTATCACAGAATGTCAACTGCATATGGTATTTATATTTCCGTTGATTCCATGGTACCTGGTCTATTATCTCATGGAGTTTAGTGTATAAAGTAAAATAATATTTTTAAAGAAATAAGAATCTTATAGGAACTTTCACAATAATATTATATTTGTAACCTACTAATACCAGGAGAAAGAAATAGCAGAAAAACATTAATGCAATTATATAATACAAAGATAAAAATACCCTAAAATTTATCTTATAATCAAATATAAGCTTATAACCAATTATTTACACATGTTGAATTTTATTTTCCTTGTCTGAAATATTTGAAACTTAGTATTTTGCATTGACAAAAAAAATAATGGTACTTAAGGAACGTAAAATAAAGTCATCTGAATCCTCTGGTTATTTCTATGATAAGTGGATAAATTCTATATGTGACCAAGTCTAGAATCAATAAAACTAACCTTATTTTTTAACATTAATTAATATTTATCTTCATTTAAGTTAACTAAAAAAAAAGCTTAAATATGTTCTTGACTACCTTTATTGGCCGATCTTATAATTTGATATATGTTCTTCTTTTTGTTCACTTCGCAGTATTCATTTAAATAATACTTTAATTCACTTCACAACATTGATTTAAATAATATTGCACATAGGAAAAACTGAAGTATTTTATTAAAGCTTTTCAATTAAATAATTTATTATTTAATTTATTTATAAAAGTACTTGATAAATAAGGGGCAAAAGAAAAATATATATAACTATTTGGCGTTAATTAAGTATATTGTAGCCTTACTACAGACGTCCTTGGTTTCGGCGATCCCTTATGACCTAAATTAGTAGACACGTCGAGATGAAAATACGGACCATTCATATTTTATCCTTTAAACTATTAAATATATTTTATATTTTGTGTATTCTGAGTAAAATACTTAATAAAATGTTGAAATTCCTTGTGTTACTGTTTTTTTTTGCATTTTATTTTTGAAATTTGCTGAAAATAAAGGAACTAACGTATGTATTATATATAACAAACAAATAAGTTGTGTCGTTCATCCGTTACGAGTGAAAATAATGAAATTTATTCACCATACTAGGCTTAAACACAAAATAATCGTATTTTTTTGTAATAACCATAATAACATTTATTAGCATTACCAGTTAGTTTATTGAATATTGGTAGTGGATTGAAATAATAAGATAAGTGTTTGGCTAATTAATGATATTCAATTTGGTTATAAACGATCATGTTAAAAATATTGATAATATAGAATATAAATGTGATTTGCCATCCATAAGACTTTTATAATATTTATTTTTGAGAAACCTTATAAATTGATTATAGTATTAAAGTATTAAATCCAACGGACAGTTTAAAGTTATCCAATTCTCTATTAATATAATTCCATAACTAAAGAGTCAATTTGGAGGATTGAAGTATCCGTATTTAAAGACGTCACTTTGATCTATTTATTCTGGTCAGGCTCTAACTACTTTGTTATAAATTGTGAAGTTTTGTCTAAAATAGGTTATGTTTTAATGAAGCAATTGGGTTGCTAATTTCTGAGACAGCGCGTCAATACAAACATTTCATAAAGACTTACAAACGTTAACAGAATTATTTTATAACTCAAATGTATAACTCATCTAACTTATCTATCATATATTATAGTTATGAAGATAAAAGTGGAAAAAAGTAGGTCGGATTATTAAATAATAATTTGTAATGTAATATGTACTATGTCGTACGTTATGTAATTTTTCTTATTTTAAAATATTTGTTTTTCAAATTAGGGTTATCTTTAATCTTAAGTAACAGCGGTGATAGTAAGTAGAGTTATAAAAACAATCAGTTTTCCCATTTCTGTTATTTTCATAAATATCGCTCACCTATAACTCAAACATTCTGATTTATTTTATACTCTTTATTGCACACTAGAATACATCTGAAACAGTAAAACATTACAGTGTATAAAGAAAATAAATGCTATCGTACGCAGTATAAAGAAAATAAATTCTATCGTACAAAAGGCAATCTTGTCTTGTTTAGTCTTTTATAACGATAGTTTCTCATGAAAATAAATTTTATGTCAACTGTGCGAAAACAGGATAACATGTTTTAAACTGTTAAAGCTGTGGCATGAAAACCACGGAACAAGTCATGAATATGAACGTAAATGGATTTGCGACTATAGGTGGAGCAGAGAGGTTGGTAAGTGATGATTTTAAAAACTTTATTTGAAAAATATATTGTTCCGATACCATCGAGCTAAGATACCCTTTACCTTAAAAAATCTTTTACTTTTCGATCCACAGCATTTTTATTATCCACTTTTAGAGTTATTTATTTTAAATTTAACTTCACGAGACTAATGTGTTTACGTTTGATAATAAATTCTAAAGTGGGAAGTTTCCGATAAGTTTGAAAATTAGGCTACGTAGATAGTATAGAATGCTCTTATGTGGAACTAATATGTTATAATATATTACGTTAATATGCACTTATGTGCAGATAATTGTAAGAATACAATATACCATTTTTATAAAAAGATTAATAATTGATCATTACTACCCCTTTAATACAAAGCTTAATCAATACCTAAAAACACAATTCTAGATTACCAAATATTCTAGATTAATTCTAAAATATTCTAAGAAAGTCATAAACATTATGACTTTTGAAAAAACAGAACTTAAATGTTTGATTCATTTTTATATGTGGAATTGTATTAAAAATAATATTTTTAATTTTATTTATATGCTTTTAATAATATAAGAAAACCTATATATCTGCAACATACTGCTAAAACGTTAAGCATAAAACACTCCGTGGAAAGTTTGATATTAACAGCAGGAAATATAGAACATAATTATATTCTCCATAATATCAAACGTAACTGAATAGAAACTGCAACTCGTCACGATATTAATTTCAGATGACATTTCTTGCAAGATATATTAAATTCTCGCTATCTTGTGACAGAATATAACTTTAAATAATTTGTTTTTTTTTTCAAATAGATTTCGATTTAATTTAGATTTTTTAAATAAACAAGTAAGTATATTTAGTATGAATTTATTATAAAAGTCCCTTGACAATATAACACCACGTCTTCTCTCTATTGAGGTTAAAGAAAAAGCTATTTCTACTCATGTTGAATTGGCGGGGTAACATAATAACAGGCAAAAGCCGACCGTTCTCATATCCTTTTATAACTCTGATGGTTTAATATCATGTTTGGTCATTACCCCAAAATAACGAAATGAATGGCATTACTGGACGTTATTTAACTAAGAGTTACTTAGTAAAACTACATGGTTAATTATTTTAAAAAGTACTATTTTTATGGATATTTTCATGGGGCAAGAAATCATCTTCCTTAAGATTATTTATATCATGTCGTCGATAAACCTTTTTATAAGATTAACAATAAGGAAGCGTATTGAATCCTTTTAACTAATACTACTCGTATAATAATAGTACATAATAGTACGTTAGTAATACACTCCTATAACTACCTGTTAAGTCATACGTATTATTATTTAGCTTTATTTGTTATATTTATAGGTGTTCATAGTTAATTTTCATTACAACACTAATTAATTATTAAAATTTAAGATATCTAGGATAGATATTTAGGATTTTATAGAAATAAAATTACCAAATGTTGTTTAAATATTATTATTCTCACTTATCTATTGTTTTGTTATTGTTATTGAGACTGGTTAATCGAAAGCTGTTTTAATCTCTAAAGTGCCTTTTATACCTAATGCAATAAATAGTACGTGTACGTATGCACGTAAATACCCGGATTTCATCCGGATTAACAAGGTACATTTAAATGTATTATTTTTTCTCGCGACAGACAAAAGTGGATATTATTTGAATATTGTATGAGACTAATACTGAGAATTCCCGTTTATGTACACTCGAAGTATTTGCTTGAATCCCTTTGTCTTTTCGTTATAACGAAGTGAGTATTTCCTTATTTACTAAGTCTTATAAGATATTCTACAATGTTTTTTACAGTCCACTTCCACGCCATTTATATATTGAAAGAAGACAAGGATTAATAAGTTGTTCGTTCGTACTTTAGGGACCGCATAAAATTGTACCCGAAATTATTCCACACAATCGATTATCCAGCAAGTTTCATAAATTCCACCAATACTTATTCCAAACCATTGACGCCAGGACGACGGCTGGTCCTAAAAGTTTTGGCAAACCTATTGTAACACGTCAAAGTGCCATATTCTACTGAACCCAACTAATTATGATAAAGATGATGAATTGAAGTATTGTTAAACAGAAGTACAATAAATAAAATAGGAGTTATTAAGACAACATAATCTCATTTATGTTTAAAAATGCTCATAAAAATAGGAATTCCTTTTATTTGAATCAAATTTACTGAATACTTTAAAAGCTATTTATCTATTTAAATTTAATTTAAAAGTCCTTTGTTTTGCATAACATTAGTAAAATATAAACCTATGTTAATTTATTTTTACGTGACTTTAAAAGAAAAATGACTAGTAGGGTTTTTATTAATTGTTTTTTCTATAATCTATTAACTATAACAGTATTATCGTACACCGTACCTATATAAGGAACATTTAATAGATATACCATTTACAGAACGACGATTTTAATATTAGATATTTCAAAATAAAGGCATACCTGATAAAAACAGAAAAATTCAATTACATATACACACAATTAGTAAAACATGTTGAATTTGCTCGTTTTATGTAGGATGGCTAATAAATCAACCCTAATGAAGGAAAGAAGATGAAGCTTTATGAATCCACTGATTATATATCTGTTAAGTTGATGAATTTTAAATATGGTTTACAATAATGTAAGTCCCTTTTGGGTTTTATTTGGATTTGTTACCTATGTATATAATAATTAAAATAACTGTTTTATTTTTTTAGCATATAATAATTATATTAATAATTTTAACTGTATCAATAAAAAAAATGGTTTAATTCTATTTTCTTCAATTTAATACGAGTACTTATTGTAATTTGATACTTTTCTTTCTAAACTTAATCAATACAAATCCCTGTGTGCGAAACTCAGACACTGCTTAAACCCCTTGTCTCTTCTTGTCGTTCAAGTTCTTAATGAATCTATTGTTTATGTCTTGCTCTTAACAGAAACTCTAAGACGAGGATACTTGAAACTTTTTGAAGTTACTTAGGGTTTTCATATCCTATTTTCTCTAAGCCAATTTTGAAACATTGATTTGTAAGTGATCGTTATAAAATATGTATATAATTAATTTGTTTATCAAATTTTCATTGGTATTTAAAAATGAATTACAGTACATACAAGGATGTCAACCTGTTAACCTAAAAAAATTTAAAACGACTTTCGTTCATTTGAATATATTATTATTATAATACCAAAGTTTAAGGATAAACATATGTTCACAACAATTTTCGATTGTGGTTGTGGTACTTAGTGCTCAAACAATGTCTTGAATAGTTACTAGAAATAGGGATTATTTTGAAAATGTCAAGGTACTTATAACAACTAAGCTGGGATAATCTTTATTGAAGATATTTTAAATAAAATTAATTCATTTTAATCCGATAACGACAGGTCCATAATTAGTATTTTTTGCTAAAACTTAGTTTTGAAATTTGAATAAGGAAAGACCGAATTTTACATTAACATTACTCTAGTTGCACGATTATAAACAAAAAAACTGTCAGAAAAAGTTCATGAACTCTTAACATAATATATACTAATTCATAGTAAGTCAATAGACTCAGTCAAATATGCATCAATATGCACAGTCATAATTAGTATGTAAGAATAATGATAAATAATATAAATGAATATAAATGATAATATAAATGAATTGCGTCTTTTATCCGTAACAAATAAGAGAGATGAATAACGGAGAACATCAATAATAGACTCTATTCAGCTTAAAGGAATACAAAGGAATTGTAATTTTCACTAACAGCCGTAATGACCATTTAATAATAGTGATATTGATGATCTATTCACTGAAACGCCTAAGAATTACACAAATGGAAGAAATGTTAGCTACCTACCTTATATTGTACACGATATAATTTTTATGTACTTTAAGATTAAAAGAAACTTTTTAAAAGTAATATGTAAAGGGCTTAAACAGTTGTTTTTTCTATATTACAAAGTAAACTTTCAATAAATATGTCATTAAGGTGTCTTGAGGTTTTAGAAATAACTCGAATTAACTTTATTTTAAATTGTTATAATTTCAGATAAGCGAATATGGGAAATATAGAAGTAATCATTAAATATTGAAAAAGTAAATTTAAAGACAACATATATATATATTACTTAAAGCAACAAAGATTCGAAAAGTAGGAAAATTAAATTAAATATATTTGTGAACATCAAAATGGCTAATATTAAAAAAAACATATATGTAAGGTATGATTACGGTATTAAATTGAAAACACGACAGGTGCTATCGTCACGCTTTTTATAACCTTTTAAGCTTTTATAGACGATACATCATCAGTGAGACTTATAACATTTATTTTATAGTAATATTATAAGTTGGTTATTTGTAATTCAATGGACAGTGTAAGCTTTTATTAATTCTCTATTAAAATAATTCTGTAAATAATTCGTCATTTAAAAAGTTTAATCTGTCCGTATTTATAAATGACACTTTGATTTATTTATTTTAGTCAGGCTCAAACTAATTTGCTAGAATTGTTAAGTTTTGTCTACAATAGACTATGTTTAGGCAATACTAGCAATTAATTTTCTGATTTAAAAGATCAACAAAGTAATTGAAATGTATAACTCACTACTAATTTATCATATGTAGGTAAAAGTTATAGAGTAGGACGGATTACTAAATAACAATTTGTAATGTAATAGGAACTAAGGCGTATAGTAATTAGCTTTGCATGTTTTAAAATTTACAATTTTTCTAAATTAGGGGTTATCTATAATCATAAATAACAGCGATGAGAGTAAGTAGAGTTTTTGAAACAATCAGGTTTCCATTTCTAATATTTTCATAAATATCACATATCTATCTATACTTCAAAAATTCCTTTTATTATTTTTATTTATTATTACACACCACAATATAGGTATATGAAGCAATAAAGCATTAGAATAAAAACGTATAGAAAATAAATTGTAACGTACTAAAGATGCGCTTATCCATTTTTTTCGTGAATTGTGTGAAAATATTATTATAAAAGGTTCTTTAACTTTTAAAGCTGTGAAAATGAAAACCGCGAAATATATCATGAATATGACCATAGATTAATTTGCGACAGTAAGTGGAGTTGGTTAGGATATGTGTACACATGCCCATTACAGACGGGCGAATGTAGGTGGAACTGGATGATTTGAAAAAATATATGAGAAAAACATGTTGTTCCGATACCACCGAGGTTAGGGTAAGGACGAAGAAATACTAGTAGGACGTAGAAATACCTTAAAAATCTTCTATTACTTAGTTTTTACAATATTTATTATTATTCACTTTAAATTGGCTTTATATATATAACTTCACGAGACTAAAGTGTTTATATTTGAGTACAAAATCGGAGGTAGGAAATTTCCGATAAATATAAAGTTAAGTAAAAGATAAATATAAAAGTTAGTTACGGTATGTGAACAACATAGAAAGCTCTCGTATGAAACTAAGTTAATATGCATTCTACATTGTTAATATGCATTTATGTACATATATTTCTCTGTGTGAACACAATATACAATTTTCATATACAGATTAATATTTAATCATCTAGGCTTTAACCAATTTAATACAAAGCTTAATCAAGCTTTATGAACACTAATTTTAAACTGTCGATATATCATTATATAGTATCACTAACAAATACAAGTATATTATAAATATGTGTTTATTACTTTTGATAAAACAGCACTTAAACTGTTTGACTCATTTTTCTATATGGAAAAATCGATTATTTTTAATATAATGCGTTTATTAAAATTAGAATTCAATATCTGCAACATGTTGCTACGATGTAAAGTGGAAATTACTCTGCATAGAGTTCGATATTAAAAACAGGATCACATACATACATAGATCATAAATATGCTCTTCACAATTTTAAACGTTACTAAAGAAACTGCAACTCGTCACGACATTAATTTCAAATGATATCACTTCCAAGATATATAAAGATCTCACTATCTGTGACAAAACGTAATAAAATTTATAATAGTTAATTTTCCTTTGCTTCCTCTTCTTATTATTACCTTCCCCTATATTACCCACATACCTAGTTTTTCCAAATAATTTATATGTTCCACATAATTCCAAATTGTATGAATATCTCAATATTTATTTTAGAAGTCCTTTGACAACAAAATACCACAGCATTTTCTCCATATTAAGGTTTAAGCAAAGGCTACTCATGTTCAACCGAAAGGTTAATATAATAATAGGCAAAAATCCAACCGTTCCCATTTTCGTTTTGTAACTCCGGTGCTTCAGTGTCATGTTTGGTCATTACACCAAAATAACGAAATAAATAGTATGAATGGTCGTTACTAACGTACATACTTCGTGAGGCTACAAATAACCTTCCTTAATTTTATTTATATGATATAAATAAATATCTTTAAAAGATTAACGGTAGGAAAGTATATTGAATCCATTTAACTAATACTATAATATTACACTAGTAATACATATAGCTGTCTATTTATATTAATGATAGTTGATTGTCAATACAGTACCATTTAGTCATTAAATATTGTTATCCTCACTTATTATTTTTTAACCTTGTCATTCGAATATCTTACAATGTTAGGATATCAATGAATCGATAGTAATGTTTATCTCTAAAGTGCCTTCATACCACTTGTATTAGTATGTAGACATTTGTATGTAAATACGATGATTCCGCCCAGATTAACAACTCTATGTACTTTATGTTATATTTTCTTAGCAACCTTTAACAGTCGAAATTATTTGAATAATATTTGAGACTAGTATGCAAAATTCCGATTTATATATTCACTTCATGTATTTACTTGATTCCTTTTGTCTCTTGGTCATATAGAAGCAAGTACTTTCGTATCGCATTTTATTTGCGAAGTTCTTTATCCATTATTATCCATTATTACCAGAGTACAATTTTTAATCCTTACTACCACCGAAATATTTGAGTGATTGACGCGAATCTCTATTTAATTAGAAAATAAATTTAAAGAATCTTAAATCTTATAAGAAATTCTACAATATTTTAATATATTAACCCGCTATCATCCAGTTTATATATTACAAGAAAACAAATATTAAAAAATTGTGAGTTTTTTAGGGATCGCCCAAAATTGTATTCGAAATTATTCCACATAACCGATTATCCGGAAAGTATTTGAAATTCCACCAACATTTATTCCCACGCATTGACGTCATGACGACAGCTGGTGCTAACTCAAGGAAAGATATTGTACTGACCCCAACTAATTATGATAGGGGTAAATAGATGAATTAATGTATTGTCAATTTGAAACACAATAATTAAAACAGGTTGATGAGTTAATAAAGGTGCACAACACAAACTAAGCTTATTAATGTTCAAATACGCTCATGAAGAAGGCATTTTTTTTATTTGAATATGATTTATTACTTTCAAAAGTATGTATTTACATTAAATTTCGCATAAAAAGCCTTTTATTTTGCGAGTATACTATAGCGTAATAACTATAATAGTGATGGATACAAGTATAAATGTAAACAGTATCTTTACAAGTAACATTTATGGTATTAATTTAATTTACATACAATTAATAGAATGAAGGTTTTAATAACTACTTCCATTATAAGCTTATTATTTTTATTTTATATTAGTATAATAAATTTACGCACAATAATTAAATATGTTAAACTCTCTTGCCTCTGATCTGGGACACTATTTCAAGATGAGTATTTTCAAAGGGCTTCTAAAACAATCGCACGAAGAAAGGAAAAATACAAAATAATCTGAGTCCGCTGGTTATTACTCTGCTGAGTAAATTAATTGTCAATGTGCCTAATAATATTACAAATCCTGTTTAAATTTGATGTTGATTAAATTTGAGATAATTCAAACAAACCTTTTGTTTTGTAGAATATAATAATTTGATTATTAATTTAAATTATATGCATAACAAAATTTGAATATGGTATAATTCTCGTCTTTCTTAATTATCACAATTTGTAATTTGAAACTTTGATTCTAATCTTAACTTATATCATGTTCTGAGTACTTTAAGACTAGTAGTATATCTTACAACTTTTAATGATACTATGATGGTTTTTATGATCTACTTATTGCTTGAGAAGGCAATTGTAAAATATTGATTCGTAAGTGATCATTATAAAACACGTTACATAATTATTATGTTTTATAAACCTTCATTGGCATTAAAAAGTTAAATTAAGGATATCAACAAGAAACATTTTTGGTTTGTAGTTGTAGTATTTAGTGCTCAAACAACGTTGTGAATAGTTACGAGTAGTTACTAGAAACGAGAATCGTGTTGAAAATTACAGGGAGGTAAGCTATGACAGGTAAGCTGAGATAATATTTATTGAAGAATATTTTAACTAATCTGATAGCAACAGGTCTATAATTGATATATTTTTGCTAAAATTATTTTATTGAAATGAAGTCAAAATTAGTTTATTAAATTGTTTTCTTTTTGAATAAAAAATAATCAAAGAACTTTATTTATAGATACTTTCTAAGGATCAATAATCTTTTAAATCTAATGTCATACTTTATTTGGACGGTTCCAAAGGAAGAAAACTGGCCAAGAAACTTCATGAAGACTCTCTTAACTTATTATATTAATATGTGAAAATAATATAAAATCGAAGTGAAGCGTAGTTTTAAAAGAAGGTTTAGTGTAACTAACTACAAGACTACTAGTTATATGTTACTTTTAAAAGGACTTAGTTTAGAACATTCAATACCATTACATTTATTATTTACTTTATTTTTAAATTAGAGATGGTAGACAAGAATTTGTTAGTGGTAGAGGCTGTGAAGTAAAGTGAGACTTAAGATCTAATTCAAGTTACCTCGAATTATATTCAATGGAAACGGAGATTGGACATTTTCTGTATTTCATTGAGTTTTATTAACAATCTTCAATAAAAATATTATGAAAACTAATATTCCAAATTATGTAAAATAATAATTTTAATTGCTTTAATTAGTTTAATTTATTTATTAATCTAATTAGAAGTAGCACCAAAAATATAAATATATAAACCAGAAATGTATGTCTTTCTAGTCAACGGAGTTTAAATATTTTTTTAAATTCTTCAAAGATTTTATTCTGTGGAATTTTAAAGAACTTAAACCATCGTTAACATCACTAATTTAAATATTTATTGCATGGTTAGAACTAAAGTATTTGAAAGTTCTTCACCAAATATAAAAAAAGAAAAAAATTGCAATATTGTTATATCGTACCTACTATTTATAACTATTGGCAAATTATCTACTATCATGTAGATAATTTGCCAATAGTTATATATAACAATGGTAATGGTAATGGCCAGAGGTTTATATAAATATTCAAATTGAAAATGGTAACATTTTATACTTAAAAACTTGAAAATATGTCAATTTCAACAACACATAGTTTCGCAACAACAATCCTTACTATATAATAATGACCTAATTGACTCTGTATGCACGCGCATCACTTATCACCCACAAATCACACAATAATGTGTAATACATCAAAAAAAAGCTCTTGAATCAGGCAACAAAATAGGGTGGATGCCAACCTCATACTTGACCTTTGACCCTTCCTGGCCCGAAGGGCCGGGAAGTTCCCTTGTAATATTAATAATTGTATATAAATATTAATATTGTATTACGTATTCGCATTTTGTTTTTCAATATATTTTCTTACGTTGCTAAAAATAAAGGAACGATCGTGTCCTTGATAACAAATAAATGAATTGCGTCTTTTATCCGTAACAAATAAGAGAGATGAATAACGGAGAACATCAATAATAGACTCTCTATTCAGCTTAAAGGAATACAAAGGAATTGTAATTTTCAGTAACAGCCGTAATGACCATAATAGTGATATTGATGATCTGTTCACTGAAACGCCTAAGAATTACACAAATGGAAGAAATGAAGTTAGCTACCTATCCTTTATTGTAAATGTTATTATATAAAGTAATTTTTGACACGTTACTTCGAGATTTAAAAAATTATAATATTTTTTTACATAAAAAGAAATCTAAGTACGAAAATTAAGTAAGATCAAAAGAACATTTTTGAATTTTTATTTTACTTTCGAAACAAGTATTTAGAGAAAGTGTTGTGATTGTTGATTGATCTGCGGTAGCTTTGACGATTTGAACGGAAAAAATCGCTTTCATACTGTTGATGATTGTTTCATGATTTTCATTAGAAAATAAAAATAACAACAAATCTATTAAACTTTTAGCAAACGGTTCCACAAAATACTCTTTTATAAATAAAAATTAAACATTCCATCTTACATAATACAATTCCTTTGTACTTAGAGTAAATAAGTAATAAACGTGTTTTGAAAATTACATTACATTATATTTCGTTACAAAATCTATATATATACGAACACAGTACATAATACTACAATATTAAATAATACTTACGAATAAGAGAAAAAAATGTTTGTGGGTATTTGCATTTAATAATGGAACTTAAAATTTTTAGGGAAAAATTATAATATTTTAGGGCTACTGCACTACTTGGAGTAGTGAACGTGAATGGGTATGTGTGGAAATGCTGCTGTGTGTTTGTTTGAGTGTTTGTATAACTTACTCACGGGCACAATTAGCCGCCCTGTATTTCCTTCAATTTACAAACATCGTCAAATTTAGATGAGAGGTACATTGAAAGCTACCTTTAAGGTCTTGAAAAAAAAATTCTTCAAAAAAGGGGGTTCTATTAAACGGTATATTCCAAAAATCGATTTTAGGAAAATTTTCGATAAAAATTTGACAATTTCATTTTTGAAAAAAGTGGTCTTCGGGCTCCAAAGACTTCTTGGAGCTGGTTTAGCATTCCATCCATGATATCTTGGATATCCAAATTGTGCCACTCCTCTACCACAGCCGTCTTGAGCTCGCCTGATGTCGTAGGTGCTGGTACTCTTGCTCGTACACATCTTTTGAGGTTATCCCAAATGTGCTCAATTGGGTTAAGATAGGAACTGCACGCCGGCCATGGTAAAACTTGAATACCGACCTCATCAAGGTACTGTGTATCTTGCGGTATGGTAACGTGCATTATCATGCATTAATTTAAAGTTGTCACAAATGAATGGTGCAAAAGGTATGACATGGTCTTGTAGGACTTTTTCCACGTATCTTTGATCATTTACACTGCCTATATCAAATACAACAAGGTTAGTACGAGCCTAATAAGAGATACCTCCTCAAAACATTGCGGATCCTCCCTGGTAACCCACTGTTTCGGTCATTGGGCATGGAGCAAACCTTTCATTTTGGCGCTTGTAGAAACACTGACGTCCATCTGGACCTCTTAGGGCTATTCTGCTCTCATCTGAGAACAGTACGTCCTTCCGTTCCCAAACAGACCAGTTAGCATATTCTCGAGCAAAAGCAAGTCTAGCTATACAGCGTTGTGGGAACAGTTCTTTTTTTTTATCTTAATGACCATAGACATTTGTCCATGCCTTTCATTGTGATTTTAAAACAATTTTGTTACGATTTTAATTGCGATGGTAACTTCGCAGGAAATTGTACACCTGCACAAGTTTTCGAAAGCTATTTTAGAAATTAATAGTAATAATAAATAAAGTAAATAGTACTAGTCAGCTAGGTTATTCAGTTTTTTGGGGGGCCATGCTGGAAACCTCCTCGTGTGCCCGTCCGCTACCAATGTTGTCCGGATTCGTCCGGCGGGATTGGAAGCGGTACGGGCCGGTGCTCCCTGGGGGACGGTTAATGCGACTGCTAATGTCCAGCGCGGGGTTGTCAGCCATGAGGTGCCCGAGTCTGGCTCATGGTTGACAAAGGGGTTTCAGGCGGCGGTCTGCCCTTAGGGGTGGTCCGTCTGCGGCGGCGGGCTCAGGCCTCTTTCCTTCGGCCTCAGCTGTTGGAAAGTGGGTCTGGGCGTTTCGGTGGGAGGCCACAGGCACTCTTTTCCGAGGGACAGCCGCGGGGTCATTCCGGGTACTTCTCTGATTGCAGAGTTGACCTTGAGGTGGTCTCGTGGTTGCGGGGTTTCAGGAGCGTTTAGGGCTCGGGGTTCTTCCTGTCGAGTCGCTCTCTAAGGAGCGGTTCGGACGGTCGTTTCTCCTAGCAAGTCGTTTCTCCTAGCAAAAGATGGTGCCCGGATTAACCTTCGTGGAGCGTGACACCACGGTCTTGCTCGGCGACCGTCTTCCTTCGGGAAGATCACCGCCGAGGGCGCTGGGCCTGGACGAGGTCCTCAGGCGTTTTGGGGTCGAGCATAGACTCCCCCGGGCGTTTGGGTTCCGGACCGGGCCTGGCTAGAAAAAGGCATCGGCCTTCTTCTTAAAGTGGACTTGGGTGGGGGGAGGTGACCCCCCCGCGATCTATCAAGCCTGCCAACTATGGAGGGGGCCTCTCGTTGGGGGGTGCCCTCTACGTGGTGTCCGTCGGGGTACCGCGGTTGTATGCGCAAGCGTTCCCGCGGTGTCCCATCATGACGGCGACGGCAACCATCTGGTTTAGTGAGTAGGAGTCTCACATACCCACCGCCTTCCTCCCCTGGAATGCGGTGGCACCCATGATGGGTTCCAAGACGTTAAAAAAAAAAAAAATGGTTATTAAGTTCTCTAGCTTTTTCATAGCCTCGGAGTCACGGTGAGAAATTGCCATCTTGAGATTGTACTCTACAAGGTTTCTATCGGAGGTATCGCCGGCCCGCCTAATGAATCTCACAATGGCGTCTTCGTCGATATCCGTGTAGTACGTAAAACTTCTTGTTTGTCTAGATATAGCCACCACTGCGTGTGGGACACTTGTAAGGTACTATTTTGGTTTGGATTTGGTTTGGATGATTAATACCGACTCGTATGTTAATCCCTGAGCTTCATTGATGGTGAGGATGCGCGAGTTTTCCCCTTTTCCGTACCCTAGGTTTGTAAGGTCCGCTTTTTCAGTCTGTGTGTGGACCAGGTACAGAGTATTAGGGAAATCAGCTTCGATGGTAGCACCCGTAAACCTGACTGTTCTCAGAGAGCGAGTCAATGAATGGGCTGAGTATATGCCGTTGTATACCTCGTTTAGAGCATAGCTTACGTCCAGGGGACATCGGTAGGTTCTTAAGAGCTCTTGACTGATAGACGTCACGAGGTATGGGCTATTTATTATATTTCATATGGAACAGATTTAGCCGGTCTATATAAGGAATCTGGTTTGTGTCTCCGATTACACTATAGATATATAGTGTGACTGCTTTGGCCTCTGTTAGTTGGGCGGCCATAACGATCGCTCCGAAATGGTTCATCAAGGCCTCGTCAACGATAAGTCATTCAGGCTTTTCTTTAACGCCATTTATTAATATTGAAGCGATCGTTCAGACTTTGGTCTTCCCGTCCTTTGGACAACTGAGGGCGAGTTTATTCCTGAGCTCTAATGCTGCCTCAGTCGTCGTTGTTGCTATCAAGTCACTTTCAAATACGAAGTTGCTTACTACCCAAGTCGATTTTCCACATCCAGGAACGCCGTTGACCCAGTGGAAAATTGGTGCTTCCCATTCTTCCCAGGTTCTTGCTGAATCCTCTACGACTGTAGCCATTTGGATGTTATCTTCCAGCGAGACCTCCATGCAGCGGGCTACTACAAGTATTGAGTCTTCGGCGGGTGTTAAATACTTGGGCGGTCCAGTTACTCCTTTGGGGGTTTCAATTATTTTAACGAATCCATTTTTAACGCTGTATGCCGCCATGTGGGGAATTTTAGGTGTTTTACCCCATACATATTCAGATGTAGTGTTGTTGAAAATGGCGGCTTCCTTGAGTAATACTTTAAGAAGACCTTCGTTTTCAAGTTCGAAGGTCCGCCTGATCTTTTCACAGATCGCAAGGTTAGTTTTGATTGTTGCCCTTATAGATGCTGTGTAGTCAAGAAACGCGTTTCGCATATGTTCGTTGGCACCACTGGCGGATGGTAAATCGGGTGCACTTGTTTGTCCCATGTCGGCTCTAGTTCTGTTCTTTCTATGATATTTTTGCTTCGGTTTTAGCATGGTAATCATCTTATTAAATCCTTTCTTAGTTTTTAATTTGTCCTGTGTTATTTTGTCGGATTGAATTTCGATGGCAATTTTCTCTTGAAGGCGTGCGGCGCAGCTTTGTAGGCTCTGGTTGCTTGGTTCGCCCCAGGTTTTTGCGGGGGTCGTAGTCCTATTTGGTGTATTTCTTATTTTAAGGAACGTTAGGTCTTCCCCGCGGTCTTCATATACAACCACGTCGTGGTACCTTGAAGCATTTATAGATCCTATGAGATTTGCTACAGTTCCTTTGTTATAACCAACTCGCATATCGTCAACGCTTATTGTTTTTGGATTTTCAGCTCCTAGTGTGCTCAGGTGATCGAGCATCTTACATGCATTTGTGTAAGGGGACTCTGGGTAATTAGCGTCCAGTAGTGCGATGGTTTTGTTCTTCTTCCGCACTATTCGGCAATCCCAGTCCCCCAATGTGACTTTTGGCATGCTATCGTACACCGACCTCTTGATTGTTGCCCTATCGGTACTTTCTTTAGTGAGGGCAGCTAGTCCGGGTGAGATGTATACCCAGTTTTTCGGTCCTACGATGCAGAAACTGAAACCTATTTTTTCTAGGTCGTCGTTCATATATAGAGCTACTGGTTTAGTCCGAAGCCCTGGTGTACTAGGTTGTCCATTATCCAAAAAGCGTTGTAGGTTCGACTTTTGTATCCCTGTAATTTTGATAGGTATTTTTGGTGTGAGTTTGATAAGACTCTTGTTTTCCAGAGGTCTTTTCCTTAAAGCGATTTTACTGCCATTTCCTGTCATGGCAACCAGGAAAATTTCTTCTAGAAAATCTAAGAGTACTGGGCGTCTTTGATCATCGGCCATGAGGGTTTTTATGCCGATTTTCTCCAGTTTGGTGTGGAGTTGAGTTTCCAGGTCCGATCGAGCTGACGAAAAACGCGGACAGTCTAGTATTATGTGCCACACTGTCTCTTCGATGGACGACTCACACTCACAGCCCGGAGAGTCTTTTAATTTAAATAGGTGTAGGTATTTTGCTATGCCTCCGTGGCCCGTCAGGATTTGCACGTGTATAGGATTCCACTTGGTTTTCCTTGTAATACGAAAAGCTGTTGCGACATCTGGTAGGAACTAATTTGTGATTTTTCCTGTGCTGGATGTTGTATATCTGTCCTGCCACTTTTGTACAGATTCTTCACGGATAGTCTTCTTAACGTAAGCTACTGGTATCTCAGCATAATCATATTTACTGTTATTTAGCGTAGCGCTTTTGGCGAGTTCATCAGCTCTTTCGTTGCCAACCGTACCTATGTGTGCTCAAAGCCATGTCAGTTTAACCTCTCGTCCTTGGGTCCTAATGTCCTTGATGTTCTGCTGTATCACCCTGCTATGCTAAGGGATTTGTTGTTTTAGGTTTCCTTAACAAATCGAGTGACGATCTTGAGTCACTAAATACAGTGGCTGTGGGACCAGTTGTGGGGTACGAGCTGTACGAAAAGCCTTCGGATTCCTTTCTGCCAGTCTTCTCCTAATTGTTCGTTCACTCACACTGACATTTCTCACTTCAAAAAACCCGTACGAACTTCAGTAGCCGTACAAAAGCGATATCTCAACACGTTGCTGATAACAAAGCGGTCATCTCGAGCTGAAGTGCATCGATATCGGCCTTGACCTGGCCTGCGTGTATATGAGCCTGTCTCCCGAAATTCTCTAATGGCATCCCGTACCGTAGTTCGAGGTAAACCGAGTGTACGGACGATGCGACGTTGGCTCTATCCAGCGTCATATAAAGCCATTGCCCTAGCTGCACCAGTTGCAACTTGTGGCATTTTCAGACATTGTGTGGCATTGACAGTTACAAACAATAAGCGAACACTAGAAACTTAAATTAAACAATATTCACACACTATGGTAGGATATAACTGGAAATGTTAACACGTGAACACATCGGCAACAATATCAAATAACGACTAAATTCCAAAAACCTGTCAGTGACACAAAATTAGGGAACGAATTATAAGTATAAGTGTTTAATTAATTTCTAGATTAGCCACTAGTTAAAAAACAAAACAGTTGATAAACCATAATAAACGTAAACAAACAGGGCTACGAATGATAAAGTTGGGGGGTTAAATGTGACGGTGAGTATTTAATGTTTATAATAACAATAAATATTATATAACATAATGAAGATAGGTAGGTAGAAATAGATAGGTAGATAGGTAGAAAGTACTGATATCTTAAGAAAAATATAAATTGCTTTTAAATAATCTCTTATTTTTTTAAAACTTAGTTTAATTTTTTTTTCCTTTTGGATTTATATCCTTCACATAAAACTTTACATGATTAAGGCGGTTGAGTTTGAAAATAAATTCTGAGGCGAAAACTTTCCCATAAGTTTGAAAATTATAATATGTAGTAGTATTGAAAACTTTGGTTTGAAACGTTACGATATATTATGCTAATAGAGAAAAGTGAAAGAAGTGTGTGTCCATGAATTTATATGTATAAAAAATTATTTAATAATAATATAATTAAGCGTGAATATAAGATACAATATGTATATTATAAGTATTAAAAAAAAAATCTGTTGTAAAGGTCTTTAATGCAAAACTTAAGCTACATTAGAAGCATTTATGAACAATAATTCTAAATTCTCACTTTATGCATTAAGTTAATTTGCATCCATTCTAAGAAGCATCATATCAATATTAATTTATTTTAAAAATCTATAAAAATTAAACGTTTACTGAATTAATTGACTAGATTCTATATTTACCAATAAAATAAGACTTTAAATGTAGCTTAATATCGTAATTTGAATTTAAATAAGAAAGCAATATATCTGCAACATGTTGCTACGACCTTCGTAAAGTGGAAACCACTCTGCTGGAGGCTTACTATTGAAACCAAGTAACATGAAGTATAATTATACTCTCCATGATATTAAACGTTGCTAAATAGAAACTGCAACTCGTCACGATATTAATATCAAATGACATTTCTTACAAGAGTGTATTAGTTACGTGTGATATCTTCAGTGATTATCAGTGAACTCACTTTGAAATCCTCTGATACATTAGCTCGGCTAGTATTATATGTTCTAATCTAATCTAATCTCAGCCTTTATAATTTTTTTTATTTCAATATGTTTTTTTTTTATTTTCATACAATATAAATACATTTAAATAAAGTGTACGACGGGCTTTAGTTAAAAAACATGTTTTTTCAAATAAACAAATAAACAAAGTATTTCGAGTGAACGGGTAAGTTAGTAAATAAGTTAATTGAAACGTCCATGGAATATACATATATATATTTAATAAATGTTTCATTTAAAATTGAACGGTATGATACTCGTTGATTGACAGTCGTTATTGCATTAACATTAGTACGTGTCAAAAGTACTTGAAGCGTCTCACTTCTGGTTAACAATTCCATGTACATTTCTTAGTCGCTACCGACAAAGTGAAAATTATTTGAATAATGTATGAGATTATTAGGAAAAATTTTCGTTCATGTATTCTTGAATTATTTGCATGAGTTCTAATGAACTGGGTACTCCAATATCGCAATTTATTTTTATGTTTGTGTTACTGTAACAGCAATGAATTGATATAAGATTCGTAAGTCTTACATATTTAAACAAGACAAATATTAACAAATGTTGTAACATTAAGGGGCTGCAGAATACATTGATAATATCTGCTGCCGATTAGAATATTACCCGAAATATTACCTGAAATTATTTTGTATAATCGATTATCTAAAAGATAGTGAATATTTTAGTGACGCTCGTTCCCCTAGGACGACGACGGTCCTAAAAATTTTTGACAAAACAATTGTATTTAATCTATATAATCTATCTATCTACCTTAAATTGACATATTGCTCTGACTCCAACTAAATATGATAGTAAGTAAATAATTAGTTAATATGTTGTAAAATAGATAATAAACAAAAAAACTAGTGACATTAAGGTTCAAAATCATTCTTAAATATAGATATTTTTATTTGAATGCGGTTATTTAGTTCCTAAGTAAATATTCCAATATTTTAATTGGTTTTTACATTATACAAAATATATTTTTAAGGTTTTTATGGTTTTTTATGATATCTGGTCAGAAGTGTGCTTAAAATTATCTGAGTATATTATATCCATTTCGTATATAATATAATATTTCCACACATTTTAAGTATACTTGATTAGAAATATCCCAATACTCGGCATTAAATTGAGTACTTAGCTTACAGCCAATTATTAAAGTATGTTGTATTTGTTACTCTCCGTTCTAAAATAATCTTTGAGACAGAGTATTTTGTGATAGGTAATAAATGAATAGCAATGAAGGGACGAAGGCAAAGATATTTCAGTCCGCTAGTTGTTTCTCTGATAAGTGGATGAATTCACAAAGTGACTACTAATCCTATAAATCCCTTTTGGGTTTGATTTCTATTAATTACTAAATTTAGAATAAATGAAACGAACGGTCTGTTTTTAATATGTACTCGTATTAATATCTCTTTTCAAATTAGACTTGTTATTTAAATTGTACCCACAAAACTTAATATGGTCTACTTCAAGTCTATTTTATTTGGCCTATATTGAAATTTGACATTTTCCTTTACACTTCTTCAATTTTTTATCCTTCGTATGGATAAAAATTAAAGTGACTGGTTTAATCCATTCTTTCTTAAAGTTTTTAGTTCTTAATGAATCTGCTGTTTAAACTAGCCTCGTAGCAGAGACTTTAAGACGTGGATATTAACTTAAAAGTCTTTGTAGATAGGGTTTTTCACTGGACTACTTATTACTTTAGAAGACTTTTTTAAAGAATTTATTCGTAATAAATCGTTATAAAATATTTTGGTGTAATTACAAGTAAACCGCTGTAATATTGTACTTGATTAATGTCCCTATTTTTATTGTTAATCGGACTCAGACAAAATTGACAACATCTATAAATGGATTCTGCGGAGACCATTTAATTGTTTCTTTTGGCTAGATTATTTTTCATAATTTATTTTGATTATTTGTTATACGACACTGTCAAGAAATGGAAGAATTGATTTAGTTATTTTTTATTGTTTGTTCATTGGCCTCTTATTTTGTTTGCAACAAAAAAAAAATAGTAACGGACAAAGCTAGGTAGGTAGGTCCATAATTAGTTGGATCACGTAGAAACAGAGAACCTAACCATAGACATCCTTAGTAATTTTCCCTATCCCTTAAGACCCAAATTATAGGCAATATCAAAGTGAAAACCCGTTCAAATTTTATCCTTTAATTTATAAATGTGTTTTATATAACTTTATAAATGTGTAAATTTGTCAACGGCTATATTAATGTAGTATCAACATTTATGTATCAGCATTTTTTTGCAACATATTTATGCAATTATATAAAAATATAGGGCGGAGGGTATCTATTATACACACAGTTAAAGCGGCTTTTGTACGTTACAAATAAAAAGATGAATGACGGAGAACATCAATAATGGACTCTGTATTCAACTTGAAGGAACACAAAGGAATTGTTATTTTCAGTAATAGCCATAATGACCATTTACAAGAAGTGATATTGATGGTCTGTGTTCATTGAAATACCTAAAAATAACGAAAATAATAAAATAAAGAGTATATTGTTTGAAGCTATTGTTGCCAGGTAACTTTTGAGATTTAGAAAAAATACTATGCAATATCCCTAAAAGAGTATTTAAAAAATACACAAGAGAAATTTGCCGACTCGCAAAATATATTTTAATATAATTATAGGATTATAATATAATATAAATCTATGATTATTATGGGATATAATTATATGGGGGAGAAGAGATCAAATATAAGCTACCTTTATATATATAAAAATTCAAGATTATCATTTGCGCTAATCTTTGGCCACTAGACCGATTTTATTCAAATTTAGATATTATCTATTGTTTGTTCCAACTTATAAGGCTAGTTTATAATCTCGATTTATTTTATTGTGATTTTGATGTTTTTAGATATATGTTTAATTATCTTCTTAGTTCTATAGATTTCCAATAGATGGCGGGGTTTTAATTGATAGTTTATAAAGCAGCAGACGAAGTCGCTGGCAATAACTGGTATATATATAATACAATCGAAAATAAAAAACTAGAGCTTATCTTCTTGCTATCCCTCTCCCTTTATGAAACTGTGCTGTACTACACACCGATCTTCTATGAGCGGTAGTATTATCGAACCACCCTGTCAATTTAAGGCAGTAACATAATATATATACATTAAGATAATGTTTTTAGAATAATATTTTTTAAGAAAAAGTTTATCAATTAATATAACTGTCACGAATTCGAGTTGAATTTAGTAATTAAATTTGGGTACGCTTCTTTCATTTCTTTCTTAAAATTACCGAAACTAATTACATTTTACAATTTAATTGAAATTCTGGTTAGTGACATTACATTGAAAAGTCAAGTCAGTTAGGATTCGAACAAATATTTCTCAACTATGATATGTGCAATGATCGTTTACTCTATACTTTATGGCAAGTTTATATTTAAATATATAAATCCTATGTATATATTCTATAATATTAATGTAAAAAAAGGTATTGTAATTGTTATTGAATTGAAACTTTTTTTTTTTAAATATCCATGACTTTTCTTTAACTTGCAAATTACTTTTATATTTTTGTTTTTCAAAATCAAGTTACTTACAAAGTCAGACTTAAAATTATTTATTAATGCAACATTTTTGTAGCTACAAGACACCACGTATCAATTGAAATCAAAGTAGCGAGATTGGAAAATCAAATTTTTCTCTTACTTTCCTCTTACACCTAATGGATTTCGTAAAATTAGATTGACTACCTATGTAAACCTGATTTCCTCTGCTGATCCCTTATATTGAACGGTGCCAAAGTGAACTTATGAGTAATACTTGCTATGTCTGAATCTTATATATAAAGATTCCAATAATTTTATGTTATATATTATAATAACTTTAGATGAATTTGATTATAAAATTGACTTTCAATAGTATACTAAAAAGTTTTATATCTTATACTAAAAGATTGAGATATTTTATGTTCACTTTACAGCCAAATCGAACGCTGAAAGTCAGGAATGCAATATACAATGTTCTGGTCAAGAGGAAAACATTATTTGCGCCTTTGATATTAATAAAAAAAACTATAAAATGTTTCCCAGCCACTGCGCCATGGTCGGATATGCAAAATGCCATGAAATTGGTAAGTAAAATCAATTTATATTTTATCATGTAAATCTAAAATTAATTTCGCTTTATTGAATTCTCAATCCTGAGATAATAGAAATGTTTGTAATATTATTAACAGATTCTGTAATAAGACTATCAAATAACTAGTCTACTTATTTCCTGGTTATGTGTTCAGAGGATTGAAAAATATCACGAAAACATGTTGTTCTTAGTAAGAATTTCTACAAAGTATTAAAATTTAACTGGGTCGGTGTCAGCAGTGACAATTTATTCTGATATATTGATATGTTATGCGGGTGAAAAATTCTTTAGAAAATTTATGTCATTGTTATTATTAACAAGGTCTTCGGTTTTTCTGTTTTAAAAAGGAAATTTCTAAATACTTGATAAATATTTTTCAGTTTAAAAATTATATTCATAAGTAAAACAATCATCAGATTATTTATTATTTTCAATTAAGCTATTTAAAATATTTCTGAACACAAAATCCTGTCGCTTAAGTTATTATATAATATAATTTATTATAAGCTTACGATATTAAACATTACAACCAAATTAATAAACGCATATACGATAGCTGTTTAAACATTTATTATAACCTTATGAATATGATAAATATTTTCAGACTATGTCAGGACTCCAGTGAAATTCTGCATCAAGGAGCATATTACATCAGGTCGTAGATTGTATGGTGAATCCTGCCCAGTGTTCTGTCCCAATCACTACAGACCCGTGTGCGGAGCCTCTAAGTACAGGGATTACGTGTATCGGACCTTCAACAATGGATGCTACCTTGATATGATTAACTGCCGGGGAGATGACGATTATACGGGTATTATTATATAGAGATTTATATAATTGTATTAAATTGTATATATATATATATATATATATATATATATATATATATACAATTTAATACAATTTTAATGTTGTAGCTAGGAGTTATTACATTTTGATTGTATTTTGTAAAGTTACATTAATTATACAGTTTATAAATGATCCGTTTATTTATTTCAGGATACGTCGAGGTGCCTTTACAATTTTGCCAACGTCATCTCATGAAGAATATATTTAAAGAAAAAGTTTTGATATCCAATATGTATGATTACCGTGATTACAATGAATAAAAATAACATTAAAGAGAAAAATGTATGAAAACAAAAGACAAACATGTCCTCATGAGTATTACGACTTTCAACAATAACTACAGCATTTAATTATATAAACTAATAATAAGATTCATTTTAATAAATCGTCATTTGTTACTTTGGATTATATTTTGCTTAAAAAGGATAATAAGGTGATGGTTCACGATAATATTACTAGGTACTTTTAGATGTAGACATATTATATATATAATAAAATACAAATATAATCATTATAATTCTGAAGAAATAAATGTCTCTCGTATCTAAATATGTAATTAAATGAATCAGCAAAGATTCAATAATTAGAATGTAATATAATATACTAGGTTAACAGCAATCGCACACACACGAACATTTGCTACATAAAACTCTCCCGTGATACGAATATCGTAATGAAATTGATACCTCATCGACCCACAGGAAATTGAAAATTAATTAATTTATCCCACACATCATTACAAAGTACTGCTGTGATGATTTATATTACCCGAAACATAATAATATTGATAGCTTTAACGAGTGCGTCATTTATTATGACATACAATTTCGCAAAACATCTGAACGTAATTATTAATTTGAATGAGAAATATTTTAATGAACAAATTGTAATACATTACTTATATAATAATAATATACTTATATACCACAACGAAAATAATAAAAAAATTAATTACATCACGTAATATGTAATATTAATAAAACAGTGACTATTAAGAATATCATCAAAATTCATAACAATTTGATGCGGGGGGAGAGTTCTTAAAAAACGCTGAAACAGGGAAATCTTTCAAATTGAGGCCTTTGCTTGGTGAAGTCTTCTTTCTTTTGAAGTAATGGTCCTTGGTGTACTAAGGAGCCATTTATAATGATTATATTTAAGTTTATCATGTACAAATAATACATTATACATTTGTTTTAGGATATGTATAATGAATTACTTGGTCTTTAGCTCTCTCTTAAAGTCTTTGATCTTATTAATTTATCCAAAAATATAAACTTTTATATCATAATCACATCGGATTATCGATTTGATAAGATGTTATACTATTATGAATAATAATTCTTGTATTAAACCTACATACACTATTTAATGTCGCATACCACTAAGGACTCTTATAGTTTTATCAATTTCATCTTAGCACTCGAAAAATGTAATTTGGTATAAAAATACATATTACCCACACCGATAAACGGGACGATTCAATTGTAAAAATATTTATTTTTCAGAGCTGCTCCTCTATACGTATAATTGTGTTGTACTTTTTAAAATCATAAAAAAAATATCGTTTAGTAGATGTTTAAAAAATATGTTGGATTTGCAGAAACTATTTCACAAATCTTAAGAGATTTGTTTGTGAAGTATTAAGCTTTAAAATATAAAGTTTTGTTAGATTCAAGTAGCTAGCTAAATAATAGATTTTGAGTGTGAACAAAATTTACGATAGAAGAACAAATAATTAATTAAAAAGATAAACTGTCTCAATTAAGTAAGTGAGTACAAGCTTATAAGTAATAGCCGCTTAACTTTAAACTTTAAAATATATGTTAGTGTGCAAACGCGAGTTAAATCTTCGAAGATGCATCTAAATAATATATTATAGAATTGTATTTCTTAAATGATCTACAAAAAATCCGCGAGGCTTTATGTGTATCTATCTGTTACAGCCAACTACGGAATCATACATTTCGCTGGACCCGACGCGCACTTGGCTGGTATTTTATTTTATGGATATAATTACAGCGCATGCGCATGCCAGGCGCAGTTAAATCTTATGGAAAATAATTGTAAAAGTGATATTTTAATATATTTAACAACAAATTAGATTAAATTTTAAAAATATTTTAAATATACTAATAGTATTATGCGTTTGACATAACCAAATGAATGTAAAGATTGATGAAAAGGGACAACAAAATGAAATTAAAATGGTATATACCATGATAATAATAATATAATCATATAGACGTCTTCGATTTCTTAAAACCTTTATATACATTCAAACTTTGAATAACTACTCGGCCATTTGGCGACTATTAAAAATGATTGTTGAATTGTTTTGCAGTGAAAAAAATAACTAAACGTTTTGATTCCTGGCTCGAGGCCAATAATAAGCCCAATACTTTTTGTTTGTCAAAACAAGGAAAGTCAGTTAGATTGTATTGGTCTATCAGTAAAATGGAGGGTACATGGTTTTATTCCATTTTTAACGGTATTAAAAGCTATAATTTTGTGTAAAAAGTAAACTTGTAGCGTAACAAACAAAAGTCTTATATGTGTCATAGTACCATAATATCTTAAAAAACTATTTATACTTGCTTTTCTACACCGGGGGTGTAGTTACACGAGATTGTGATTTATACTCAATTTTATTCCAATCTCTTTCACTTCCTACAAACATTTACTTGTTACATTAGAAAACGATCTCTGAATTCGTTATTCAGATGAAATTTCTGTTTGAGGATTTATTGACACAATCAGTCGTAGATTTTCTTATTTGATCGCTAGCAACATTTATAATTTTCATAACACAATCTAGAGTAAAGATAGTAAAGTAATTTGAACATAATATTTTACACGAGATAATAGGAAAGTTCCATATACTCGTAATGCTTATTATTTTATTCCATCGCTTTCAATATTTGCAACAAACGAAAAATCATTCTTACCAGAAGAAGGATAGGCCTTGTCTTTTATTTCAGCAATTGCTAGCCTAATTCCTCAGTTTCCAGAATAATAATATAAATAATATTAGACAATTATTATTTCGGCAACTACTCTAACTAAGAACTCTAAACTGACTGTTTCATAGGTTTTATTATCAACAAAGTGTGAATAATTAAATTACTTCAGTAGTCATTAAAATGAAATATATAATATTTAGTTAAGTCATTAACTTTTCTCTGAAATTGGCTCCGTACATACTGATATATACAAAATATAATGATATACATATTTTGCTGTCAACAATTCAGAGCAATCGAGTAAATAAATATTTTTCTCGACCTTGATCAGATATTCCAATAATATACACTTATATTTGTAATGGTCTGGTTGTTAATTTCGAAAGGTGAATAATTAAGTATATTGAATGAGGAGAGGTATGACAAAAGTAGTGAAATTTCTTAACTATTAATTAATTCTCCACTTGCCAATGAAAACTGGGTTTTCTCTTGAGGCGACACTTTCAATGACGACATTAAAATAATTAAGTGCTTTCGTAACGCTTCAGTAAACTTTCATTGATATTAAAGCCGTAGAAAATTGTTTCAAATAATATTTTTTGTTAACTATCAATAATTTAAAGAGAAATATAAATTTAATAAAAATACGAAATGACTTGAATTATTATAATACATTCAGAATACTTTTAAAATGTAATGGTATTTATAAGTCAATAGAAATGATATAAAGGTCGAATCTCGGTCCAATTGCGCGCTGTGAGTGTTATTCATGTGATGATTATTAATATTCTGGGTTTGAGTATGTCACGGGCGAAATATTGATATAAAAGACTGAAGTTTTTTCTTAAACATAATTGTATTCTAAAAAGCATTTACACAAGCATTGAAAATCTTTTCTATTCATCCAACCAACCTATTAAATAAATTAAGAATATATTATACCTAATAGATTGTCATTTTATTACACATACAATTTAACTTAAAAATTTTATTTTATTGGTAAGATTCTACATATAATTAAACAAAAGCTCAAAACCTAAACTAAAAGTGTCAATCAAAAAATGTCGTACTGTTTGTTGTATACAAATTCAAATTCTAAATAATATGTTAATCTCTTCGATTCAAAGTCAAAGCTTGAAAACTCTATTTTACTGTTATATTTACATTCAACAATTAACGCATTGGGTTGAGGACACCCTAGCTAAAAAGGATGTAAAAATATGTATTGCCTCAAATTGTATTGTTAATATAATGTCTATTCTTTGACTGTTTATTTTCATTACACACTTGCTGTATTTATAAATAAATTAAATGCAATTAGATTAAAACATATGTTAGAGTACATATGTTTTAATCTAATTGCATTTAATTTATGTAAGTATATATATTTATATAAGTAATTGATAGTATTATTAAATATGTAAATAGATGTAAAATCATTGTATATTTGTTTGTATGTTGGTTCGCTTTTCTTCCAAAACTTTCTTTTTGTAGTGACAACTTAATGAGAAGTTTATGGCTTGACTTTATATAATAATATTTTTTTATAACTGTGGATATAATAATAATATTTTTAATAACAAGTTTTTATTTAAAACATATATCCTTATTTATCATCTGTCATTCATTAAAAATTTATTGATTTTAGAAAACTCATATATTACAAATATTGTATTATGTTAGAAGCTTTTATGATACCCATGTCAGAGGTTGTAAAGAGAATAAGTAATCCATAATCTTTGTTTTTGGACGATATTAATATGTTTTTCAAGGATACCATGCAGAATTTCAAATATTTCGCTGTATGCTATATATTAAGTACATTAGTGAGTACAAGTGTAGCCGATTATAAACAATAAGTACCTATAATTTTACATAACATGAATAATTCTTACAAAAGCTTGATTTTGATTTTACAATAAGACATGATTTAATAACATCAGATATATACATACTCGTACCTCAAGTCTTTTTAATATAACTCTGTTATTGCGATATCAAATATATTATATAGATATAGTATCAATACGTATTTTATTTCTTCACGTTGTACAAATTGAATAAAATCGAAGTTTATTCTTTGTTTCCAGAATAATATACCAATATTTAGCAATTATTCTTAAATATCATATACAATATTTTAGAACATTTAATTAATGTTTAAATAAAAATTATCTTAAAGATTTTTTTCTTCACATTAGTCCTTGTAGTAATAATAAATACATTTGTTACAAAAATTGATTAATCATTTATTATTATTGGAGAATGACTCTCAAAACGCATTACCCAGAGCTATGTTAAATAGGTTTTTTTATTTAAAAATAAGTTTTTCACGTGTAAATTTTCCGTGTGTATTGGAAATGTAACAGATAAAAATATTTTGTTCCGTATTCATGAAATCCTTTTTAATTTATCTAATTTATTAATTTAAATTATCTTTACTTATGTGTTTTGATTTCATTTCATATTATCAAAGTCAACGCTGTTACGTCACTGCTTGTCTAAAGGACGTGGTAAATATAACTCAGTAAAATAATAAATTCCATTCACATTCATGGTTCACTAATTATTCCGATACGACACAGGTCATGAATATTTATTTTAAATAAAAATTAATTGCATATTGAAATATAATTATATCTGTCGTTTATTTTAAGCAACAATTATTGTTAAAGATATTTTTTTATGAACATAAATATAAAAGAGCCGTTCAATACTTTTCCCATTTAATATAGTTTTCCAAATAACAAAAATAACTTTGATGTCTAATATAAAACAGAAGTATAATGTATTAAAACCCTAGGTAAATGTTACACTATATTTCCTTATCCTATGTCACCTAACACCACTGTCTGCGATCTGTTGCAGGAGCAGCTAGGATACCACGGTCCTTTATACTCTGCTATATGAAATACCACCAAACAATTTTCAGCTCGAAATATCAGTGCTTTGATAGCTAATTATAAAGGAAAGATGCTTGATTATCGTATACAGAAGCATATTTTTAAATTCTTCATTGTGATTTCAACTATTATTTGTTATTCTAATTATCGTTTAGTGTTAAGATAATTGTGTACCATAACGACATATATATATTTTTACCAGGTCTCTGAGATACAATATATAATTACTATTTGTATCAACTATAACCATAAGGCAATCAAATAGACATAATTAATTGGTGAATATAATATCTTATATGAAGCGTATCCGTCTGCATAATTTCACTCAACCAATTCCGTACCACAGTTAGATATGTGTGCAATTAATAAACCACAGCAGTGACGATAGTGGTTTAAGCACGTTTGCTAAATCCTGGATTATTCGAACTATCGCCATATTCACTGATTATTCTATTTTCATTACTTTGCTTCTTAACCTAGCTCTCTCACAATTATAGTAATATTTTCGAACATATTTATAGTTTTATAATAAATTCAATATTTAATACCCTCAAAGGCTAAGGATTATAATTTCATAAGAATTTGTCATGTTAATTTCTATACAATGTGTACTGTTAAATAGTTATAGTCCGCTTATTGTGTCTGATTTAATATATTCATAATATTCTGTTTTTGTATATTTTTGTAGCTTTAATTTTAAGTTGGTACGTGTCTTTACAGAAGGGCTTATTTCGATATAAATAGACCCTCCAGACACTCCCATTTGACGTACACAAGCTATCGCTGGTATTGATTCAAAGTGGAAAAGATATAAATAAATAAATAATATTGTTATTAAAAAATAGAATAATTACTTTAATCTTACAGACAAAGTTTCATAACAATATTCTGAATATTCCCATTGACTTTTAGACCTCATTACTATCTTTTACTTTTAATGTAACCCGAAATAACTTGAGCATTAAAATGAACTGCGTTCGTAACTTTACAAATAATATTCAAAAGTTGTCGAGGAGACCCGTAATGATACAAAAGATACCAAGTTATTGGAGACCATTGAAGACAATAATTCGGAGATAAATAAAGAGATATAGATCTTGGTAATATTAGATATATTTTTAATATTAAAGTCTCAAATAGTTCGTAAGTAAGAACATAATAATATTTTCTTCCGTTTTATAATTTTCATTGCTATTTATTATACTGAAGAACAGATTTAGCAATCTGTAAATGATAAGCTGTAATGGAAGTAAAGAACACCAAGCGTGTTTGTGGATAGTTATATTAGATAATCTTTTTCTTACTTTACTACTAACTACTAACACAAAATTGATATACTGATAATGATGTAAGTTTATAAAATTTAGATAACATTTCATACTAACTTCTTTTAAGTTAACAACTTAATTTATTTTTTTTATGGAAGAGGTGGGCAAACGAGCTGGCGGGTCACAGATGATCTGTGATCATCGCTGCCCATGAACTCTAGCAACATCCGAGGATTTACAAGAGCGTTAACCTTAAAATGTATACTTTTTGTTTATCTACGCCCTTGTAACTAATTATGATATTATTTTTTGCCTTAGCTTTGACTGTTTTTTGTCAAATAAAACACAGTTAGGAGATTCTATAAAAAGACAAAAAATACTAGATTTTCTAAAAGCGTTGCAAAATTCAAAAATGCATCGTGCGAAAGTATATTTATTTTACATACTTGTGCCACCTAGTTATCTACCATACATTGGATATTGGTACGTGTACTCTTCAGTTCAATTGCTCAACTTATATTCATTGAGTTTATATGTAAAATATAACACTACATTTCTAACCTACCGGTCATGAGTTTAGTATTTTTTTTTCACATAGTGTTTTATTAAATGTACGTTTTTTTTATTATTAAATGTATGTTATTAAATCATAACTTTAAGTAATTAACTTTTTACTTAATTTCATTATAATCATTTCATTATAAACAATATATTTTCTTAGATAAAAATATTTTATTTAGTACAGATCAAGTGAAAAATACACTAAATGAGTACACATATCTCAATTTATTATAGTAATATTGTATCCCCACTTCTGCTTTGTATGGGGATGAATTTTCAATTTAAATTCCGGTCCGTTCGTTCCCTTATTTACACGGTCAGCGCCAGCGGGCGAAGATGACTATTATTTATTATATTTGTATTGTATCAATCATGGGAACTTAATAAACCGTTTTGCGATTAAATATGGATATGTTTCAGCATGTGTGTACAACTGTTCAATATTATTCGTCATATCTCTTTGTTCTATGTTATAGCTAAAAAACGGTTTCCCTTTTAACACTAAACCTACTGAATTCTTGCATACCTGTTCGCTCTGAAATATTATCCATAAATTATAAATAATGAGAAATGAACTTCTTCTATCTCCTGTTTTGTTACAGCAGTATCATTGTAAAATTATTCCTCTTTGATGCGAGTTGATGATAGTAATTCTGAAGTTTAGTGCTTCATATATTGGTACCATATTCTTTGGTGATCAAGGTAATATTATTTGGTTATTATTGCTACAAAAGTGAACAAGTGTTTTGAAAATTGTTATCTCATCTATAACAAGAGAATGGAGATTCGTTGTACTGTTAATAGTAATGACATCTGTATAAAGTAATTACAGTACAGCCAGTGATTCTACAACTCCATACATTCCTGAATCATTAAAATGTAATTCCTGAATCATTAAAAGTGTAATGAATCTTTAACACTAAACCTACTGAATTCTTGTAACCTTCTGAATTCTTGTATACCTGTTCCTACCGCTGGCCGTCAAATTGACCGGTAATTAAAAGTTATTTTATTATATAATGCAGGTAATAACTAAAAGTAAAGAGTGTAGCAAATATTATATGCATATTCTAAGAATTGTTATGTAGTTTGATAACGATATTATAAAGTTAAAAAATGTGTAAGTTTTACAAAAGTTTGAGAACAGTCAATTTGACCGGTACTTGGTAGGTTTAGTGTTAAAGATATTTATTAAATATGTATTTCAACTAAATTCAAATCAATTGTGTTTTTTATGAAGATTTCTTTTCTTACGGAAGTTGATATTCCATGGAGACTTCCAAAGGCTTCCTTGATTTTTTAATGGTTCTCAGCCATTTCTCCTATGCTGTTTGTACCAAAGCATTTTTAATAATATCATTAAGTAATTAATATTTAATTATACTTAATTGAAAAAAATAATGTAGATGTATAAGAGTCAACATTTATTAAAAATATATTTCATGTGAAGTAAATTACATTATGTATTTTATTTATATTTTAAAATTTTGAAGTCCTATTTTAGAAACCGACTTGACTGTTAATTAGAACATCATAATATTACAAACTAAAAGTTTACTCGCCACATAGTCTTACCGATAATATTAATTACTTAGATATATATTTACAACAACCCAGGCGAAGACTTTGTTAAGGGACTGCCCAGTACAAAAAATCATTCTCCGTACAGTCGCTGTTTATTTTCTATTGTCTTAGTGGACGTTAGTCAGTAGTAGTAGTTTTGTTTTGTTTGAGGACACTGTTTCATAGTTCGCGGAACGCTATCTAACATCACCGTTATAAAACCACGGTAAACTGAAGATTTTTGTAATCTCTCTGGTTGTTTCCTAATTATCTAAGGATAAACGATTAAGAATTATATTAAATAAATTATAATAAGAAGGATAATCCTTAAAAAAATTATCTCAAAAAATCTAAGTCCTTATTTTGTGTGATTTTATAAAAAAATCATAAGACGTACAGCAGATATGAAATTCTATAACACACACTATATACGTCTGTATATAGTGAGAGATATCTTGTTTTATTTTTTTTTTTCATAATACAAAATTTTGAGAGTTAACTTATAACCATTAATTCTATAGAAATAAAATGTCTGATTCTTCTCGATTAAAGAAGTCGATCAGACGTGAAGAGAAAACAACGTATATTGAAATGTGTATATTATTTGAAATTATTTATATTAGACTATTTGCTATTTTTAACAAATATATGTTTTTTAATTTATAAAAATGTGTTTATTTTGTTATTTATGTTTGTTATATATATATATATATATATATATATATATATATATATATATATATATATATATGTATATATATATATTTCTGTCAGTTTTCACTCTTTACGTAGAAAATGTTAGACTTACATTAGATTTAACCATACCTGAGCACGTTCCTTCTTAACAAGATCTAATATCAGACGACGCCTACAGAATAATACTACCTACATATGTAACACAGTCTTATATTAAAAGAATTGAATCAACTGTAACACTATTGTATTAGCTTTCTATCTATCTATCCATCATGGGCCTCTATAGAAACTAACATTGCGTGTTCCGCGAATCTCAAATGGTTGATTTTTAATTTATGAATATTTTTGCGAAATCGTATACCATTTGGCACAGTTAACTCTTGTATGGAAAAGGGTGTAGATAAGTAATATTGTGATATATTAAGATATCATAAAAAAGTTAACTAAATTGAAAGAAATAGTTTCAATGCCTCACACTTCCATGCATGTGACGTACACAAATGAATTAAAAGATTCAATGTCTGCATTAAAACCGGTAATATGTAATATATAAATTAGCGCCGAGAATAGATAGATTGTCGCTCAACATCAAAATCAATCAAATCAAACAATCAAAAAAACGAATTAAATTCAAAGATATATGCAATAATTATAAAAGTTTTTTTTTCTCGAAAACTTTATAAGCATTTAAATTTTAAATAACTGTCGAATTTCGGCCACTTCACGACATCTAATAGTATTAAAATGATTGCTCAACATTATATAAAAACAGTGACTATTTACTTGTCATAATAAATTTTCTTTCCTTCAAGTTTTATGTTTTTTCAGTGAAAATGACAAAACACTTGATGCCTGGCTCGAGGCCAATAATAAGCTCAATACTTCTTGTTTGTCAAAACATGGGAACTAAGTTAGATTACATTGGACCATCGGTAAAATTGAGGGTACTTGTTTTTATTAGATATTTATCAATATAAACATTTGAATGGAACTTAAATAGAATTTGTTTGAGTAGAATTGGATCGTGTCTTATAATTATCTTATATTTACTATGTGTCATAACACTATAATATCTTTAAAAAGTTATATTATCTTTTCTTCGCGAGGGTGTGGTTTCACGAGATTGTGATTTATATTCAATTTTATTCCAATCTCTTCCACTTCCCACAAACATCCACTTGTTACATTAGAAAACGTTGTCTGAATTCGTTATTCACGACAAAGCTTTATTTGAAGATTTATTGACACAAGCAATCGTAGATTTTCTTATTTTCACGCTAGCGCGATCATTATATTCGTAAGACAATCTAGACTAAAGGTAGAAAAGTAATTTTGACATAATTTTTTACACGATATAATATAAAACTGCCAGAATAATGCTTAACATTATTATTTTATTCCATCGTTTTAAATATTTGTAAGAAGTAAAAAATCATTATTTCCAGAAAATAGGATATGGGGTGTCTGTTATTTTGTTATCTACCATAATTTATCAGCTTCCGTTTAAAAGTTAAGATAAAGTAGTTAATTCAAATTCAAATTATCTTCATTGAAGTAGGCATTTACACGCACTTTTGAAAGTCAATTATTACAAAAAAAGATCAGTGAAGTCAGGCCGTGAGTGAGCTAAAACAGGCTCGGAAAACTGCTGTGCTGATAAGAGCCGGCTCTAACCGGATAAGAGAAACTCAACCGTTGCTCTTTACAAAAGAAATTTATCAATGTTTGATGTATATATCATAATTATCAACTTGGAAATGAGTCAACAATTTAAGTTCCACACATGTGGATCCACTAACACACTTAAATGTCATAATAAAATTAATTTAGTAATACACTATTGATTCTAGATTAAAAACTAAGAAAACAAAGTGCTAAGATATCTTGTGGAACTTTATTATGCGTTTACTCAATTATAATGCGTACACTCAACAAGGCCATGAAGGGTTTGTTCAGTTTTAGAACACGAAATTTTATAGTTACGAGTTTATTTTTATTTTTCGTATTTATTATGTATCTGTTACTGTTTTTTACTATAAACATTTTGGCGTACAAGTAAATAAGTAAGTAAGTATATTATTAAATATGTATTGAGACGCGACAGTAAGAATACCAATTTCTTTAAAAATGTCTCTGAGTTAATCTCTATCTTTTAAGTTATAAATAGTACGCCCAGCTTTTTTTTGTAAAATAAGTTTAGAATTAATTTCGGTCTCACTGCCCCACAATAAAATACCGTGAGAAAAGATTCAATGAAAATAACTAAAATTTAGATAATAATGTAGATAACATGAGGCGAATAATTTATTTACTCCAACTGAGAACTTTAAATAGACTCTTTTAAAGGTTGTTTAACCAACAGAATTTAAATAATTTAATTACTTCACTAGTTTTAGCAATTACAATGCAAATTAATAATATTTGATTAATTCAATAACTTTTTTATGATATTGGCTATGTACATATATATGGATATGTACATATATATGATATGGATAGATTGGATATATGAAAATACAATAATTCATTTTTTGTCAAAACTATTCAAACCAAATACTTTTCTCGACCTTGCACAAATATTCCAATAATATTTATTTGTATGACCCTGTTATTAATACCGAAAGCTGAATTATTTTTTATATTGAATGAGGATTGATACAATAAAGTAGTACACTTTCTTAACTATTAATTAATTCTCCACTTGGAAGTGAACTGTTTCCTCTTGAGGCGACATTTTTAATAGCTGCATTAAAATATTTAAGTACTTCAGCAAACTTCCATTGTTTCAAATAATATTTTTTCGGTTGATATTAATAATTATTATAACACAATCTTAATGTGTTTTTAAATAATCGTATAGAAATTATATAAAGCATGAACTGGATCCGCCTGCGTGATCTGAGTAATATTCATATGATGATTATTAATATTCGTCTGGGTTTGAATATCTCACGGGCCAAATATTTATATAAAAGACTGTTTTTTTTTTCTTAAACATAACTATATTTTCAAAAACATTCAGACACAAGTCGTGAAAGTCCATCCGGGTGGTTAGTTAAATTGAAAAATAACTAAAAAACAAATATATATTTAAAATTGTAAAGTTACATTCTACATTACTAAGGTTACATTTTTTATTTTATATTTTTCTTAAAAGTCTAAATCAGCCACCCAAGAAGTCCAACCTGTCGTTCCTCATTTTCGTACGACAAATAACCTTATTAACTAAACCTTATGTTAAAGTAATCGAACTAAAACTAAACTAATAGTATCTACTATTTAATAAAAATCCAAATTTTATTTATTATGAAAAAAATATGTTAATCTCTTCTATTCAAAGTCAAATCAACACCTAAAATTTTTGGAGTTAAAAAACTGTCATGTTTAATAATTTTATATTATATTAGAAACCTTTTATGATACCCATGTCAGAGGTCGTAAAGAGAATAAATACATAATCCATAATATTTGTTTTTGGGGGTATCAAATACTTTTGGACATACGCATAAATTGTAATATATTGTTTTATGCAATAACTTCAATATATTTTAGACTAGATGTACTCGTACATATATAAATACATATATACGAAATGACCGACTTTATTTTAGAATAATAAAAATACTATTTAAAAATCACTTGCAATATATAAAACTAAATGTAGATAACTTTAGAATATTTTATTTGGTTAAGAAGTAATATTATAATAGAAGCGGGTAAAAATTTATATATATTTTTAAAATTTTATCCGTATTGATTAATTCTTTTAAAATATTGTATGTGGTCTATTGTTCATTATTTTAATCATTAATGGTTAATTAATTATTCTGACAAGACAAACGTGTCACATTCATTATAAGTACAAATATTTTTTTACGTATAATGTTTGCCCATTGCCATTGTTATCATTTGCAATATAATATAATAACAGCGATGTGATGTATTTATAATATTAGGTAAATGTTACACCACATTTCCTTATCCTATGTCAAAGGCAGCGAATAGCACTGTCTGTGGTCTGTTGCATCTATATCTAGTATTGTACTGTCCTTTGAATTGAAAGCCTCCAGTATCCTCAGCTTTGCTGAAATATAAAAATAAGTTATATATTCTCTGCTATATTGAATGCCACTATTCTTTTCAGTTTTCTATTTCAGTGCTTTAATAAATATCTCTGAAGGAACGTCGCTTTATCAGCGCATATCAGATGCATATTTTCAAATTCTTTATTCAACTATTGCTTGTTAGATAAAATATACAATTACAATATGTAGCAAGTACTATAACCATAAGGCAATCAAATGGACATAATTAATTCACGAATATAATATCTTACATGAAGCGTATCCGCCTGCATAATTTCACTCAACCAATTCCGTACCACAGTTAGATATGTGTGCAATTAATAAACCACAGCAGTGACGATAGTGGTTTAAGCACGTTTGCTAAATCCTGGATTATTCGAACTATCGCAATATTCAATGATTATCCTATTTTCATTACTTTGCTTCTTAACCTAACTCTCTTATAATTACAGTAATATTTTCAAACTATTAATCTATTACTAATAAAAAATAATAATAACCTAAAAGTCAAAAAATTATATTTTCCAAAGAATCGTACATGTTACACTCGACATAATTTCTGCTGTTAGATAGTTATAATAACATCATTGTGTCATTTTTGAACAAAAATGATCTAATATATTAATAATAAATTATTAATACTAATAAAAAAAAGAATAAATGTTGAAAAATTGACAATTTTTTTAATACTCCCAGTGACTTTTAGATAAAGATATCTTATTATTTTTAGTATAACGCGAAACAATTTGAGCATTAAAATAACTTGAGTCGGTCACTTTACAAATAATATTCAAAAGTTATCGAAAAGAACAGTAATGATACAAGCGATAACAAGTTCTTTTGGACAGTTAAATATAGAAAATAATTTGAGGATAAATACATTCATTATACTAAAACAACTAAAGATATATACTTATTGACTTCATTTAAATAAGCTTGATAACTTGACTCAATATAAATAGAGATTATTCTTGATATAACAATTTAAATATAACATTTATATAAATGTCTATTTTCTAAGATGAAAATGTATATAGTATTTTCACTATATGTATTTCGATTCAAAACTATCGTGTTTTTATAAAGATTTTATCACGGAGCTTGAAATTCCATAGATAAGTAAGTCCGTATATAAGTTTTTGCTTCCTCGTTTTTTAAACGCTCCTTAGGTATTTGTCGAATAATTTTACAAAGCGTTATTAAATAATATAAGTAATATTATTAATAAATAATTCAATTTTATTTCTGTAACAGTTCACTTTCATTAAATATACATTTCATGTATTACATTATGTTTTTTATTAATATTTTTAAATTTTCCAGCCTTACTTTAGAAACTGACTTTTAACTAGGCCCTCGTAATGTTACAAACTAGAACTCAAGTTGCCACCTACCTTACCGATAACATTAATCACTTAGATAAATATCAACCCAGGCCAAATCTCCTCTTAAGAGACTGCCCTGTACAAAAAATATTTTCTTTAGAAACTTAGCTAACTTGTAGTTTATTTTGTAGTTTTGTATAGTGTGCGCCATAATATACAAAACAATAAATCATCTTATGAATATTTTCGATGAGGGCACTAGCGTATTTCAGAGTTCATGTTATGCCATCTAGTGGTAAGGCAATGAAGTTATGATAAGCTGAGGATTTCAATAATCTCGCTCGGTGTATACGTACAAAAATATATACTATAAATCTAAGGCCTTATCTTTTCTGTAATAAAAAAAAACACATGTCGTAAAACAGATACAAAATTTTACACATAAAACGCTCTAATACTTAATAGATTCTCAAAGATATTTTGTTTTATTTCTTTTTATTGGATGTCAGAAAATTATGGGAAAAATTGAATTATTTTGTAGAATCATATTGTAGTAAGAGATATTTAGAGTCTTTTTCACCTACTAAACCTACAAATTAATAGAAGTTAATGCTGTAAAAATAAAAATAAACTTTTTTGTTGAGAAATCTTTTATTAATGCCTCCCGGCCACATAGTGTTCTTTAAGGCCGTTAAAATCCAAATGTTATTCTTGTATAATTCCACCAAATCGCTTCCGCATCCACTGTACTGTATTTAATGTGTACTGTATTTAATGTTTTTAAACCATCCGTATTTCATATTATTTTTAAAAATAATAATAGTTATTTCTAAGAATAATATTTTGCGCACAAGACAGCTATAGCTAACTATCAACTTATTATTAACAATAGAATGAACATAAATTTTAAATTTATAGAACATATTAAAAAAAGAATGTTTTTTCTATCATATTATAATTTTTAAAACCTCTTAAAACGTGTATTTTTTCTTATTCGGGAACACCTATTAATTTAAAACTAAAAGTAAAACTATTGAGTAACTTTTCATAAAAATTTGTATTATTCGTCTATTATGTAATTTAGAATGTTTTGTAATGATGTCACCTATATTACGGAATACAACAAATAGGCTATATTGATATTAAAACTAGAAATGCATGAATTTCTAAACTTGTCGAGTCGTGACAAAAACTAGACGGAGTCGCTGGCAAGGGACACAACAACAACAACAAAACACACAATCAACCCTTTTCTTTACAATCGTGTTTCATTTATACTATTATAAACATTTGTAAATTGTGTAATTCGTGATATTCATTCTGATAAATATATTTCTATTATCATTACTTTATATAAATAAAAGTAAGTAAGTAGATTCAAAACGGCTTTATTAATTATTTTAAATACAAAAAAAATCTCTTTCGTTATTACTTTAATTTCTTTATTATTAAATAAGAATAAAAAAACTAATAAACTACAAAATTTACGTTATTTTTCTTTTATTGAGCAGATTAAGTGACTTTATTTTTTATCCCCTGATTGTATTAGTTTTTTTAATTAAAAGTCAATTCAGAAACTGGTTATTTGGTGATATCGTAATAATAACAGTGATGACCAGTACACAAAATATCAAGGTAACAAGTAGATATATATAATATTTAATATCGCATAAAGAACATTTTGTCTTGTATTATTTACACTAGCGTGAGTTAAAGTCCTCGTAGCGCCATTTATCGTTAAAGGTAAAGTTATGTTACGCTGAGGATATTAACATTGTCTTTTGATAAGAATCTGTAACATAAGTATTTAGAAAATTGCGGTAAGCGTTATAATTTTTTTAAACTCATATAAAATTAAGAAATTGAATCCTGACTAAGCCTGCTGTTCTGTTTTACAAACTAGTATTTTAATGTTTTCTACTGTCACAAAAATTTATGGGGTTTTTTTTGTAGATGGATTATGAATTATTAGAAACAAAAATAAAAACTATTATTTTTCTGTTAATGACGAGGTTACATTTATTTAAATCTTATAACACTTAATGAATTAAATTATTTTATGTTCAAATTGTTTCAGACTACATAAAATGATAAAAACCTGGACAAAATCATTTATATAAATTATTTAACTTATACAACATTAATAATACCTAGAGTAGGTACGTTAAAATTACAACATATTATAATGATAGTTACGATATTTCTAACACTCACAAAATAAAGATTTAATTAATTAGTTAAAAATATTTATGGATTTGAACCTAAAAGATTTACTATAAAAAGTAAAATGAGAAGGAACTGGTTGGGTGAGGTTACCAGAGAGACTGATATAATTTCAACTGACGTTCGCTTTCAAACTTAAATCAATGCTTAATATACATAAGATAGCTTAGGTTATAGGTTGAATATAATAAAATGGAGAAGAAAGAATATGAGAATTCCTTATGAGCTTTCGGCGCAGTTCCGATATATTGTCATATTTAGGTAGACCTATTTTTAAATGTTTAGACATAGTTTTATTGTCATAGTTCTCATAATTAATATTGTGTCTATTATTAATTATAGGAATACTCCTAACACCTGGCAATAGTATGGTATATTGCAAAGTAAATTTACAAATACGTTCAGTCTATAAATATAAAGTATCTATAAACTAGATGTTTGACTATTCTCCAATACATAATGCGATCGGACATGAGAGAAAACAAAATTTATCTATTTTATATACTTTTATTAACATCTTACGTAAAAACTATTACACCTAGATTAGACTGAACCTTACCTAAATCGTTCATCCTTGTAAGGATTTGAGTTAAATCGACAGCTATAAAATACCAATCACGCCACAAAATATCACTTATTACTAACAGGGTTCCGACATACGTGACCGTGTTATATTAAAAGAATTGAATCGACAAAAAAATATTAATCTATTATAGACAGAGAGCTCGTGACGAGCTTTTGAATTGTGAATTTTCACTCTGTCTATCTGTCTATTTATCCATCGATATAACGTATCGATTCAAAAATATCGCTGACGAGCAATTTGCTTTTTGAAGAATCTGGAAAGAGGCATGGTTATAGTTCATCTTCAGAACTCTAGAGTTTGGATCCTTAGTGTCTAAAGGCGTTAGCCCAAACTGGATACAAAAAAAACAAAAAAAAAAACAAAACCCTCAATTTCGAGTCGTTGTGCTCGCGAAACCTCGGGTGCCGTTTGCATATTGAGCGAAGTGAGCCAAGTGTATTGACTCTTCGTTTCCCATTGACTTCAATGGGATATTAGTTTTTTGACGATTATTCCTCAACGACATGACATTTTATTTTTAAACCCTTACCTAATGTGTGTCTTTTTGATCGCAAAGTTTCATAATTTTCCGTCAAGTAGTTTTCGAGCCAATTCGTGTCAAATAATGTAAAAAGTCTCCAGTAAAACGCTCCGCTCACTTCGTTCGCTTCGCTCAATAAATTTCTTTCCTCCTAGTTGCATTGTTATTCAGTAAAATGATAAAAACATATGATACTTGGCTTGACGCCAAAAATAAGTTCAATATTTTTTGTTTGTCACTGAACTAATTTATACTATGTGGTCCTATCGTTAAAATCAAAAGTTTTATTTTTATTCGATATTAAAAGTCATTATTAGCTATCTACATAAACATTGCACTTTTTTATTAAGATGGTAGAATTGACATGTGTGTCACATGTATATGTGTGTCAATACTATATCATAATAAAAAGTTATATTTTCTTCTCTACACCGGGGGTGTAGTTTTACGGGAGAATGATTTATACTCAATTTTATTCCAATTTCTTCCACTTCCTACAAACTTCTATATTATTACATTAGAAAACGATGACTACTGAATTCAGGATCAATCGCTGTTTGAAGATGTATTGACACAGTAAATCGTAGTAGCTTGTCTTATTTAAAAGCTAGTGCAATTCATAATTTTCGTAGCACTATCTAGAGTAAGGAGTATAAAGATATGAAACGGTTACTTTAAGGAAAATAAGATCGCATTAAAAAATTTAATAATCTAAAATAATTTTTTGGCTATTACATTGTATTTATGTAATAATAGTTACAAATTAAACGACTTTCTATGACTAACCCGTACTAAACAAACTTAACAAGTGAGGCAACTTAGAGCAGATTTCTTTTAAAAGGAAAGCACTCTTTATCACAATTATTTAAACTATATAATAAAAAAACTACCAGAACACTTGTTTTGTTCCATTGTTTACAATATTTGCAATAAACAAATCGTTCATTCTAAAAGTTAAGGTAACGTAGTATTTTATTTTTAAGAATCATAATATAAGTAATATTAGGCAATTATAATATCGGAAACTATTTTGAGGGATTTTATGTCAAGAAAGTGTAAATAATTAAATTACTTAATGCAAACGTATATTTTTAACTATTTCATTAACTTTTTTATGAAATTGATTCATTATATACTGATATATAAAAATATAATGAGATACATATTTGTTGTCAACAGTTCAGAGGAAGCGAGTAAATAAAGAGTTTTCTAGATTTCTATCAAATATTCCAATATTATAATATATTTATATTTGTATGGGCCTGGTTATTAATATCGAAAGGTTAATTATTTAGTTTATTAAATGAGGGGGACTAAAACAAAAAGTTATACAATTTCTTAACTATTAATTAAATTCTAAACATGGTTTTCTCTTAAGGCGACACTTCAATGGCGGCATTAAAATAATTAAGTGCTTTCGTAACGCTTTAGTGAACTTTCATTGATATTAAAGCTGGAGTATATTGTTTCAAATATTTTTTTTTTAAGTATCAATAATTTAAAGGTCGGTCCGATTGCGCGCTGTGAGTGTTAATTGTATGACGATTATTAATATTCGTCTGGGTGTGAATATCTCACGGGCCAAAAATATTTATATAAAGGAGTGAAGTTTTTTCTTAAACATAATTATGTTTTCAAAAGTATTCAAGCACAAGCATTGAAAATAATTTCTATTCACCCAACCAGCGTATTAAAAATATGAAGAATATATATTAATACCTACCAATATAATATAGAAATATTGTCATTTTATCTCACATACATAGTGTAAGCTCAAAACTCAAATTTATTTTATATAATATATATAATTAAAAAAATATTATTTTTATATAATATTAATTGCAATGTATAACACTGTAAAGGTTCTAAACTAAATATTAATATAAAATCTAAACTTAAGATTATTTCATAAAAGTACAATTTGTTCTATTTTATTTTATACACATTGTAATTAATTTCTTTGGAGTAAATCTTCTACATTCAGTTACATTATATTATATTTAATAGTTTTTAATTCAAAACCTTCAGGTCTTTGTCTAAGGGAGGTCGTAAGTTAAACTCTGTAAAATAATAAATTCCATTCGCATTCATGGTTCATTAATTATTCTGACACGACACTCGTGTCATGAATATCCATTTTAAATAAAAATTAATTGCATATTGAAACATAATTATATCGGTTGTTTACTTTAACAAGATTCATTTAGCGTTATTTATGTTATAAGTATAAGACTTTTTATGTAAGAAAGTACAACCGGATTTAGAAGAGGGCCATCTAGTCTTGATAGTTTAATTAAATTAATTACTCAAATTCAATCTGACAATTCACAATCTGGGACTGATTTGCTAGCTAGTTCATATGTACAATATGTACATATCTTTGTTTTTTTTTTTTTTGATTTACGACGATAGCTAAATGTAAATGCATTTTTTGGATGAGAAAAGAATATTTCAATCAACTTTCCAAGGAAAAGGAATTTGGTATAAGACTTCTCAGTATCGGCCACCTAGTGGTCCCTGATTCGATATAATTAATATAAATAGTTCCTTAACAAAATTACACACAGACTGCGTTTTGGATACCTCCCATTAAAGAACTTATATTTTTTCTGAATCTGACTCTCCAATTCAACATTAAGAAAAAAATAGTTAATGATCTTGAATTAAATTGTTTAGATGTTAGTATGTTTAATGGCATTCTGTCCTTCTCAACTCAGAGAAGGCAGATATATTTTATAAGTCTGTTTTTAATAGTTTAATTTGTTTGTAAATTTTGGTATAAGATACGATAAAGCTAATTCAAAAGCTATAAATAAATAAATAATAATTTTTGAAACCGACTTGACTTTTATTTGGGTCAAATGTAACATCAGTTTGACGGATAACATTAATTACTTTGATATATTATATTTGTAACTGCTGGGACCAGGTCTGTTAAGAGACTGTCCTGTAAAAGAGTTTTTCCCGTAGAAACAGACGTTTATTTTGTAGTTCCTTAGTGGGTGCGTTGCAGTGTACAAAATAACAAATAAACTTGCGAAAATTTTCGAGGAGGACACTAACGTGCTTTGAACAATTTGAAAAGATCACATTCTAGTAAAAGTGGCCTTTTACTCATTTGTGCAGACTTCAATATTAATATTCTTGAAAAAAAATCAATAAGTATAAAATTTTTAAAATCTTATAATCTTTTACACTTGTTTATGCAGCCTACTAGAATCACAACCACTAGTGCAACTTGTATTGATAATATTTTTACAAGTTTAGGGATGAGGTAAAATTATTTTCCAAATCTTTTAAAAAATATTGTGAAATAGCTAAATCTCAACATAGGAAATAGCAATAAAATAAAAACAACTTAGAAAATAATAAAAAAAAATAGCCCAGAGGATCGACTTTAAATTAAATATAGATAATAAATATGTTACGTCTGACCTCGAGGTTGGCACTGCTTTTGAAACCTTTTAGGTAGATTCCATAGATGAATCCACCTATTGCAATCGATGCGATGACGGGACCCAGACCCCAGAGTAGGGGCGCTACGCCCTTTATGAACTGGCGATTGAGAATGCGTCGAAAAAAAAAAATTATATATCCCGCTATATATATATGTATATATGATCCATCAGTCCAAATTCATCGTAGGTGAAATCTGACTTCACAGGTCGATAGGATAAATTAGTAGGACAAACGTAGCATCTCGTTTTTTTGGGAAAACTGAAAGGGGGGCTGGGAGGGGGGGTGAAAGTGCAAACCTTTGGGACACGCTACAGGTCGCAAATATTGACGGAGGATTTTCAAACTCGGTATACACATTCTTAAGGACAAAATAAAGGTTAAGTTCTTGAATGGGGGAAATCAGTCAGGAGATTGGGGGGCTGGGGGAGTTGAAAGTTAAAAACCGAAAAATTTCACATAAGGAGGCAAAATTTTGCCGTCGGAAAAATCCTAGAAAATTAACAAATTAAAAGAGGTAATTTTTTGTCCGAAAAGTTTTTTGATCCGACTCCCCGCTTATGAGATTGTGGAGGGCGGTTCCCTCCTCACCCAATATACCTATGCAGAGTGACCCGTCATAAGACTCGTAATGACCAGTAGAATACTGCTGGCTAGTTTTACTTTGTCAGTCCGACCCCCCCCCCCCCCTCCCACAACTAAAGTAAATCATTCATTCTTAATAAAATGAACTATATCTCCTGTTGTTGACAGGAAACAAATGATTTATTTTCGTTTCAGGACAAGTGCGGTGAAATTATTGGTGTGGTGATACCATCTTTTATGATACATTACATGTTTATCGCATTTTCGGTTTCATTGTTACCTTCGCATATTGCATATCGAGAATCGCGTGACGGGAATCTACCTAACTGATCGACCCTGTCGAACGAGGTATTTTACTAATATTCCAGTGACTACAACGTTATCTTTAAATTCTTCTCCAGCTGCAGCTATAGGTTTACTTCGAGATAATCTAGATCGATGTGTTAGCAATTTTAATTTTAAAAAAGTTAATGTTCAAGAAGTAATCAAAGTATTTAAATTAATTAACGTTAAAAAGACTAGTGATCTTTGGGGAATATCTGTTGACGTACTTAAGTCCATAATTGACATTGTTGCGCCAGACTTAGCATTGATATTTAATAATTGTTTAGAATGTGGTATATTTCCTGAACTGATGAAACAAATTAAAATAACTCCATTATTTAAATCTGGCAGTTCATTAGATCCTAGTAATTATAGACCAATTTCAGTCTTACCCGCATTTAGCAAGATCTTTGAAAAAATAATTCTCAATCAACTTATTGAATTCTTCAGTAAAAACAATCTCTTACACAAAAACCAGTTTGTTTTCACTGGCGGTCGCTCTACAACAGATGCTGGTGTTGAGCTATTACTCAATACATTTGAAGCCTGGGAATGATCGCAGGATGCACTTGGCATTTTCTGTGTTCTATCTAAGGCGTTTGACTGCGTTCAACACGAAATCCTTATACAGTTAGCAGAAGGCAATCTGTTATTGACGATGTAAATAATACTCTCTCAGATGTTGTACAATGGCTTAACGCCAATAATTTGCTGCTCAATAAAAAAAAGACGAAATGTGTTAAATTTACTTTACCAAATGTTAACAATTTTGTACCAAACCAAACCAAAAAACCAATGTACAATTAAACAATGAGGAATTGGACTTGGTCTAATTCACTACTTTCTTGGGCATTACCTCAGATGAAAAATTGCAATGGGGTCCTCATATATTTGATTTAACAAGTAGACTTAGTTCTGCTATAGACGCGGTTAAAAAAATACGTCGATTAACAAATATGGAAACTGCTCGATTAGTTTACTTTAGTTACTTTCATAGTATAATGTCATACGGTATACTCTTATGGGTAATGCAGCCGACATCGATACCATATTTACACTGCAGAAGAGGGCTGTTCGAGCAATATATAATATGAGACCAAGAGAATCCTTAAGAAACAAATTTAAAGAATTTAAAATAATGACTCTTTATAATCAATATATTTATGAAAATTTAAGTTACGTTCATAAAAATATTTCTAAGTTAAAAAAAATTGTGATTTTCATAAAATTAATACAAAAAATAAAAATAAACTCGCTATGCCCAACACTAGGCTCCATAAAATAGGTAAATCCTTTAAGGTTAAATGTATACGTTTTTATAATAAGCTCCCAAATGAAGCCTTAAGTTTATCATTAAATAAATTTAAATTATATATAAAAATTAATTTGATAAAAAATCCTACTATACCGTCGTTGATGTAATCCTGTTACATCAACGACGGTATGGCCTAGGAATTAATTGTATTGTATTGCGAATAACTAGTAATCTCCGCAATTTGTTTTTTGTTGTAGATTAATTTCGTTTTATCGACCTGTTGCATCACACCGATTCCTTAGAAGTCATTACTTGCGGTAGCGTCCCGACGCTACCGCAAGTAATGACTTCTAACTCCCGAGTCGGGTTGCGCTCCTCCCTCAAATATGGCGAAGGGGGTGATGGCTGGCTCTTGCGTTATGCTCGTGAACGGGTGCTGCTTGCGGTGACTGGCTGTGTAGCAGGCCGATTTTTATTTTTTATTATTATTTTTTTTTTTTCATTTTCGTTGCCTGAAATCTTTAGGCTTCATTTCCGATTTATTGTGATAGTGGTTCCAAAATAGCTTTTAAGACTGACGTTTGTAAAACAGTGATCACAATATAAAAAATATATATCCGGTTGAGTTTGTTGTGTAGTTCCTCTCAAACCAGGACGCGTTTGGAACCCTCATAGCTTTAACATTAAGTTGGAAAGTGCTTTTACAGAAGAACTTATTACGATAAATCTGGTATCGAAATAGGCCCTCCTGACACTTCCATTTTGACGTATACAAGTGATCACTGATAATGATTCAAAGTGGAAAAGATATAAATAAATAAATAAATAGAGTCCACGGAACACCATCTGCCGTTATGGGTAAAAGTTATGATAAGCTGGGAATTTAATAATCTTCCACGTTGTATACGTAATTATCTAATGATAAACGATTAAATTCTTATTTAAATAGTTGTAAAAAAAATCTTATCTTCTCTGATTTTTATAGAAAAACATAAGACATAAAACAGATACCAAATGCTACACATAAAACGTCATAATACTGTATCGATTCTCAGAGATATCTTGTTTTTTTATTAGATGTCATAAAATTTTTAGAGGACTCGAATTATTTTTATTGCATTACAATCATTTTTTTTAATAGATATGCTTAGAGTCATCTCTTAAACCTATAAATTACAAATCTAAGTTGGTCTACCAAAAATTTTGGTAAAATAGAGCACCTTTTTTTTCCCGGGAAATCCCTTGTTAATACTGTCTGGCCCAAACGAGGATAGGGACAGTTTTATTAAGTGTCAACATAGAGCGCTTTAAGACTCACTAAAACCCAAATGTTACTCTTGTCGTCTTAATATAACTTCACGAAATCACTACCGTACTCAACTGCATTTAGTATATATGTTCTTAAAGCATCCGTATTTGACATTATTTCCAAGCTAATAATACGGAAACGGGTTAAGAAAGACTAAGAAAACAATTTTATAGCAAGACAAAAGTAAAAGAGCTGATGTAATAAAACTAGTTAAATTCAAATTATAATTAATAATAAAATCAAACATCAACATTATATTTAATAGTGGTCAAACGGCTATTGAGATTTTTATTGAATATCCTAAATGTTAAGTTATAAACTAATAATCCTTAACTACTGGTGGCGCCAAAACACAATTCTAGTAACCTTCGACACGCTCACCGGGGAGCAGTAAATTGTAGAAATGTGTGACTCGCAAGGGTAATAGGAGTAAATAGGAACCATGCGTGCACCAACCTCAGAATCCAGGGCAGCTCCAGCCAGATAATCCAGGAAGGTCGACGGCGCGTGACGGTTAAAGTTCAAACACGCAGGCTAGTTCTATAGACGTCATTAACACTCGCGGTCACGATTTGGCACTACCACTTAATAGCGGGAGACTATAACAATGTCTCTTCACGATCCTGAAGTGCAATACTTAAAGATCGGGCGGTAAGCTGGAGTTGAAGACGGAGTTGTAGGGCTTCGTCCTCTGCCGATGCGATTAGTGCTGTTTCCAATGCTTGAATGACCGGGCGCCGCAGTTGGCGCTGGTGTGCATGGTTTAAGGAAGAGTGTAGGAAATGGATTGCGATGTCACATATAATTGACTCATTCACTATTATAATATAAAGCCACAAGGTGGCGTTACCATTTCCGCCCGCCCTTAAAGGGTCACCTTTAAAAGACTACCATTAAGCCTAATAGCCTAATTGCTTTTAATTGAGAAATTTAAATAATATTTAACTAAAATAACTTAAGCGGAATAGTAATACATTGAACTATATTAAATCGAGACTGGGTTTCTATATATAACAAAAAATACTAAATTACGGTTTAAATCTTAACCTAACCTATTAAAATATTACTTAACTATTGGCACGGTAAAGGACATAAGCGGACGACAGGACGAAGGTAAATTCCCTTAGCGGTTTTGACAGTGCAGACGCGTACAATACCGTCCTTAGAGGGATGAACTTTGTCTACGATCGCTAAAGGCCATGAGAGTGGCGGAGAATTATCATTCATTATTATTACGACCGTTCCTGGTGTAATAGGCGTGGAAGGAACGCTCCACTTATGTCTAGTCTGTAGTCCGTGAAGATATTCGATCCTCCACCGACGCCAAAAAGATTGGACTAACTTATCCAACAGCGAATGCCTATGGAGCAAACTATTTATACTGCAATTAACTTCTGGTGCGGGTAACGAGCACAAAGGTGCAGTGTGTAAATGTTTTATGTGATAATAATCTATCAAAAGATTTATGATATGATCCTTGCGAGGTAAAATAACCGGATGCATAGTATTATACTGAAGTCCAGAAGTGCCGAGACGGCCGCCTATGCGGATGAGGCCGTTTTTATCTATAAAAGGACTTAATTTATTAAAAGGTGGAGAAATCAATTTTTTATTGCGAATATTTTGAAATTCCTTTGCAAAATATCTCTTTTGTAGGGCTAATATTAATTTGTTTTCAATAAACTGAAGTTCGTTAGCAGTCACTGCTAGTGAACTGCGGCGAATTAATAACCTAGCAAATTTAAAAACGTAAATAAGAATGCGAAGAATCTTGTTCCAAGACGATATGCGTAATGCGAGTTCGTATATAATAGATTCCTTTGCGATTGTACAAACCGAATGCGATAGAATTTTTTGTTCCGGTATTACTTCTAACGACTGTCCGTCTAAGCTACGAAGAGGCCACTGAGTCGGATCAAGTATAGCCCAGGGAGGTCCTTGCATCCACAAAGGATGAAAGATTATTTTTTTCGGTGTTACACCTCGTGAGAGACAGTCAACTGGTAGCTCGTTACAAAACTGTCTCCACATATTAACGATATGGGTCGGCGGTGTATCATACCAATCTAGTTTAAGCTGCCAAAGACTTTTAATAAGCAATTTAGCATATATTACCACCGGAGAAACAAAACCCATAATATCCCACAGGCGAGCTATATAAGATAAGATGGATCGCTTAGTACACTTCCAATCAGTGTAAGGTGTAATTTTAAAATAAAAACTATCAGTATCCGTGGACCAATGCAAGCCTAATATTTTATGCTTTATGGATTTGTCGAATTCAACTTCGGAAGGAACTTTGTGAGACGGAGGTATATCCTTTAAAACGGAGACGAAATTACTTTTCCATTTAACTAAAGCCCATTGAGCCCCTGCAAAGAATTGGATCAGCTGATTGGATGCAGTAGCCCCTTCTTCCTCGGTCATAACAGAGTAAACTATATCATCCATGTATAAAGAAGTGTTGACTATTTCACTAGCTAGGGGGAATTTGTGGCCGTCGTCTTCGATTAATTGATGAACGGTGCGCATTGCGTGATATGGACTGGACGATAAGCCAAAGCAGACGCGATTAAAGCAGTATAATATCAGCGGATCTGTCGGCCTAAAGCGATAAAATATACATTGATATCGACGGTCACATTCTCTAACCTTAATTTGTAAAAATTGTTGGCGAAGGTCTGCAGTCATAGCAACAGCGTACAAGCGAAAATTTAATATAATTGAAAATAAATCGCCTTGCAAGTTCGGGCCATTATGTAATATATCATTCAATGATGTTCCTGTACTAGTCTTGCAACTCGCGTCCAAAACTATGCGAAGACGCGTCGACGTTTTATCCTCGCGAATAATTCCGTGGTGCGGTATTATGTATATTGGTAATAATTTATTACTGATGTCAACGGGTGCGGGTGAAATATAATCTTTCTCTATATATTCTCTAATGACGTCATCATAAGCACTCCTTAATTTAGGTGAAGCTTCAAATTTTTTTCGAGACACATAAAACGTCGTCGAGCGGTTTCGTAAGAATTACCCAAGGAATATGCATCTCCATTAAAAGGTAGTCCCACAACATACCTACCAGTTAAGGGTTCGCGAGTCGTTGTAGACTTATAAAATTGTTCACATTCAACATCGGCGGGATGCTGTATGGGCGTTACGGAGGGGAGCTCTTCGAGTTCCCAAAACCTCTTAATTATGTTTTCTAAAGATTCCTCTTGAACCAGGCAGCAAGTCACAGACTTGCGGGCAAATAATGTAGGTACGGAACCCATTATAACATATCCCAGTATTGTTCGTATGGCTGTTGGCACTGACGGTGAAGATACGCCTGGGACGCGAATAACTTCATCTTCTGGAAGTAATAAATGAGCGAAAAGTGGTGCGCCGATCAACGCATCTATCTTATTAGGCGCTGCAAAAGACTGATCGGCCAGCGGTAAATTATTTAAATGCGAAAGAAACGAAGTATCTATAAGAGTACTAGGAAGTGATTCTGTAATCTTATCGACTACAAGCGGTGAGATTGTATGTGTAATATTTTTATCAAAGCGGGAATAAAATTGTAAGTTAACGCAACTTGAATTTACAGTTTTTTCTACTCCACCGAAACCTTTAACAATAGTTCGCTGAACACCCTGTATAGGAATACCTAATAATTCGCATGCTTCCTTAGTAATAAAGTGACTTTGCGAAGCGCAGTCGAGTAATACACGTAACAAATGTTTATTTCCTTTACTGTCGTACGTAATAACTTGAGCTGTAGCAAGAAGTACTGTGCATTGCTTGTTATGCGTCGATTTATAGGAAACCGGTTGCTGAGACGCGGCAGTGGATGTAGTACACAAGGCTATATCTGTAGACGACGTCGCGATGGCTACGTGCGCAGGAGACGCGGTAGAGGAAGCTTGCGCTGTATCTGTGGTGCGAGCAGACGCTGAGATAGGGGATTCGACACCGACGTTAAAATGGAGGAGACTATGATGTCGAGATTTACAGATACGGCAATTTAATTCCGATTTACAATTTAAAACTTTATGTTTCGTACTAAGACAATTTACACAGGCATTATTTTCTTTAATATATTTAAATCGGTCGACGGGTGTTAATTTATGAAAATCCGGACATTTAAATATATGTTGATGTGTAATATTTTGACACAGACACTTATGACAAGAATCTACCGTATTTACATAAGCATGATATTTTGGTGCCGTTTTATTAGAAATATTGCAATCACCCTTTGAACAAGCGCGACTTATATTTTTATTTGAGAAACTATTTTTACTAGTAGACGGTATACGTTCAAATACTTTACCACGGTTATTTACGAACTGCACCAATTCATCAAATGAAGGTGTGCGAGAACCAACGTTCAGCTCAAAAGCGCGGACAGTATCTGAGTCTAATTTATTTAGCGCAATATGTAATACCATAAAATCAGTTAAATTATCCAATTTTAAATTATTTAAAGCTCGAACTGCGCTTACAAACTGATCGGTAAAGTATTCGAGGCTACTTGCGGTTCCGTTAAACAAAGGTTTAAAGTCTAACAATTGTTTAAGATAAGCCGAGGCGAGCATACGCTTATCTTCATACTTGTCTATGAGCGTTTGTAACAACAAGTTGTAATTTTCTGCGCAAGGCGTAATACCCGCGTACACTGACTGTGCCTTTCCAGAGAGTTTACCTAAAAGGTAATATAATTTTTCGGCATCTGTGAGAGACAAATTATCATGGACCGTTGACTTAAAGCTAGCATAAAACAATGGCCAAGAGCGAATGTCACCTGAGAAAGGTATTAGCTCGATAGGAGGCAACCTAGGCTTACTTTTCTGCACAGCAAAACTATTATTATTCAATGTTGTCGAGAATTGCATTTGAAGTCGTTTAATACGGCTAAATAATTGTTCAAATGCAGCGAGACACTTGTAATCAGGTTTTGCAGCGGGATTGACAACAAATAAACGTGAGTTATAGTCATCTAACAACTTAAGGAATTCAACACGTAATGTGTCAATAGTAGCACTCTCCGCAAGGAAATTTTCCTTCGTCTCCTCGTTAATATTTATAGAAGAATCGTAAATATTCTGTATTAATTCAAATATAACTTCCCGTTTAGCTTGTAACATTAATAACTGGGAGTCTTGCTTATCTGTATCATGTAAGTTATCATCAATCCTTTTACTTTTAGAAGCCATCTCTTCTCAATATTATTATGCGAAATAGTTATAGTAAAATAAAGTGATATAATTACGTATTAAAGTAATATAAACGATTGAATGGTTGAATGAAAGCGAAAAGTGAAGCGAGCTAAACCGAAAACAGCCGAGCAATTCCGAAACAATTCTAACCGGCTACGTAATCGTACGATGTCCGTGCGATAATGAGAATTCAAAATGGGGGTAGATTTAACAATGCATGAGCGGTAAATTTATCGTTCGTTAACAATATCTTAATTGTAATTAATATGCGATTAGTTTAGTTTTATAATTAAGCAAACAATACGATATGCGGGATTACTTTTTTTTTTTTTTTTTTTTTTTTTTTTTTAACAATACACAAGTTGTTAACACAGTTATACGTAACGTATAGGTACGTTAAAAGATTAGCGGAAGTACACTTATTAGATCCTACTGTGGGTGTCCTAATAAGGGCGGGTTGAAATATAGTTGGAATAGGCCACAAATGATGACCATCCGTCTCGATGAGGACCACAAATGGTGGCGCCAAAACACAATTCTAGTAACCTTCGACACGCTCACCGGGGAGCAGTAAATTGTAGAAATGTGTGACTCGCAAGGGTAATAGGAGTAAATAGGAACCATGCGTGCACCAACCTCAGAATCCAGGGCAGCTCCAGCCAGATAATCCAGGAAGGTCGACGGCGCGTGACGGTTAAAGTTCAAACACGCAGGCTAGTTCTATAGACGTCATTAACACTCGCGGTCACGATTTGGCACTACCACTTAATAGCGGGAGACTATAACAATGTCTCTTCACGATCCTGAAGTGCAATACTTAAAGATCGGGCGGTAAGCTGGAGTTGAAGACGGAGTTGTAGGGCTTCGTCCTCTGCCGATGCGATTAGTGCTGTATCCAATGCTTGAATGACCGGGCGCCGCAGTTGGCGCTGGTGTGCATGGTTTAAGGAAGAGTGTAGGAAATGGATTGCGATGTCACATATAATTGACTCATTCACTATTATAATATAAAGCCACAAGCTGGCGTTACCAACTACCTAATATCTATCGAAAAGATGTTTGATTTTCCTCAAATAAAGAAGTCAAAAGTCAAAACGTATTAGTATTTGAAAGTGTCTATTTATTTTTAATATAAATATTATGTAAATATTCTTATAAATTATAATCTGGGATACCGTTCGGGGAATTATAATAATTAGAGTTCATAGGTTGGAGTCTCGTCGTGCATACATTTTATAGATATATTTATTTAAAAATGTATATATTTATGTTATTTACATACATTTTGTAGTACTCACATTTTACGTCTAATCTGTTAGACACATATTAGGTATAACCTTACCTAAGCTCATTCATCATTAACAAGATCTGATGTCAGGCGACTTCTACAGAGTAATAATGCCTTCGCAAAATATAACATATTACTACAATTCTGACATATGTAACACAATATTAAATTGAATCACCTACTGTATTATAATAAGAACTCATGACATATTTTTAGGAATTCTGTCATTTTGAACACTTTTACGGATGCACTATAAAAGTCAAGTCATCTGGGTCAGATGTCGTTGTAACAACAAATAAATTAAAAACTATTAGTTCAAATCAATAATTTTACATTTACACAATACAAACAAACAGAGTCTTATTCAGATTTTATTTATTTTCTTTACAATCCTGTTTCATTTATAATAAATTATAAACATTTATAAATTAAGTATCTCGTGAAATTTTATTAAAATAAATGTATTTCTACTGGCTTTGGTTATATTGTATTAATGTAATGATTTATTCAATTTCTATTTTTATTTAATAATAATAAAGGAGCAAAGATAAAAAATGCATACCTATAGAATAGATACAAAGTAAGGCTTTATTATTACTGATAAATATAGAAGAAATCATTTTCGTTATTACTATACCAAAGCTTTAATTTTAAGTTAGAGAGTCTTAACAAGGGCTTATTTCATCAAAATAGACCCTCCTGACACTCTCCTTTGACGTGTACAAGTGAACACTGGTGTTGATTCCAAATAGAAAGGAAAATAAATAGAGTTTTGTGTACATGTTATGAAATAACAGTTAAATAAATAATTAAAATTAAAAGTTGATGTCACATTTCTTTTATTGAATCGTTTAAGTAACTTACATGTTATCCCTAATTGTACTGGGTTATTAAATTAAAAGTCAATTCAGAAACTGATTATTTGGTGATATCGTAATAATAACAGTGATCAAATCCCTGTAAAGTATGACCGGTACAAAAAATATCTCGTTACAAGAAGATATTTAATATTTAATATCGTATACAGAAGATTTTGTCTCGTATTATTTTTTTGTGTTGTATTATTTACGAGTAGAACGCTATTGTGAGTTAGAGTCCGCGTAGCGCCATCTATCGTTGAAGGTAAAGTTATGTTACGCTGAGGATATTAACATTTTTTCTTTTGATAATATTAAAAGGATAGAAATATTATAAAAATGTCTTTAAGCGATGAAATTTTATAAAAATCCATTGTTCAATTATTACAGACAGTATACGAAATAATGAGTTTTCGATTTATATATAATTTATACAACTTTAAGAATATCCAGAGTACGTTAGCATTACAACATACGTATTATTATGATAGATATTATGAGAGCCTTATAAAATAAACATTAAACTTTATCCATATTAGCAAAAATGCCTGTTTGTATTTTTATTCGTATTTGTAATTAAAAGACTTATTCAGACTCAAAACAACTTTGTTTAGATATTAGAGAGACATTTTTTTTATAATATACAATATACAATAATATACAAGTAAAAATACGGTACTTACATAAAACAAACTTTTTTGTGTTTTTTCTGTCTGTCTGTCTGTTTGTCCCAACTAATCACTGAAATGGCTGACCCGATTTTAACAGGATTTTAACTGGCAAATGGCTGATATTATAAAGAGTACCTGAGGCTACTTTTAGTTTAAAAATCGAATTCCGTGCAAACGAATAACGCAAAACTAAACCCAGAGGGCACAGCTAGTTAAATATAAAAATGTTAAATAAATTGGCCCAAATGTAAGATATTTCACAAACTTTTGCTAATAGTATTATTTCTTCTGACGTTATAACGATGGTTATCAACCTCATATTAAGGTAAGTAATATTAAGGTTAGCAAAGTTCTACTTACTCTAAGTCTCTTTTCTACTTAATTTAAAATATTTAAACGTAAAGGATTTACTACAACAAGCACTCATTGTACTTGTAATAGTAAATCCTTATTTATAATACAGATAACTTGGTGGGTGAGGTTATCAGATAACCGATAGGATTTAATGTGACGTTCGCTTTTGAACTTAAATCACTGCATAAGACAGGTAAGAAGACTTTGAATTATATATAATAGAGAATAGAAGAGAGATATGTGATTTATCTTTTAACTTTGAGTGCACATTTAAATAAACCAACTATAAATGTGTACATCGTGTATATTATTTAATATGTGAATACTCTTAACACCTGTCAATACTCTGTTATACGGATAACCTAAAAGTAAATTTACAAACACGCTTAGTCTATAAATATAAAGTATCTGTAAAAAGGTGTCTGATTATTCTCGAATAGAGTATTCGATCGGACGTGAGATGAAAACAAAATGTATGAATTTTATATTTTTATACAAGTTTTACGTAAAAAACTACTAAACATAGATTAGATTTAACCTTACCTAAGTTCGTTCATTCTTATCAAGATTTGTGTTAAGCCGACAGCTATGGAATAGTAATGACGCCGCAAAATATAACTTATTAGTAACAGGATTCCGACATGTGTGACCGTGTTATATTAAAAGAATTAGATCAACTATAAATATATTAATCTACTATAGTTGGAGAGGTCGTGACGAAATTTTGGAATTTTGAAATTTGGTTATTATACATTATTATATATACATTACATTGTTCAAATATAAAATTAGGTCTTGCTGCTTATTAAATATTTTAAAATTTCAAACAATATAAATAGAGTCAAAAATTTTATACTATATTTATTACTATTTATAAGTCACATATGTGCTATTATATCATAGAAAATAAAGATTTATCTTATACATATTTTGCGATAGAGCATTGGGGTGAGTGAGCTGAGCGTAAGCGAAGCTCTTAACCGTTCATTTTGCTGTTTTACGACATCGGTAATTTTAAAACTTATAGATGTATTTTTTTAGAATTTGGCACATGGCTAGATCTTTTACTAAAAATGGTTCTACAAAAAACAGAACAAAAAATTCAGTCTAGAAAAAAAGTTTAAAAAAGTTGAGATTCATTTAAAAGACAGATATGGCTATAATTTTATTGACGATGAACTGATTTTCTTTTCAATTGAGATTCTAAACCGATATTTGCTGAGCATGTTATAGAGCAATATTATATGCTAAGTTTGTTGGCATTAAAGAAGGGGTAGGCGCTCAGCTCAACTCCCGCAGCGCACGATAGCGGATCCTAGTTTAGAATCCGCGTAACTCCACTTAGCGGTAAGGGTTTAACGTTATGTTACGCTTAGAATATTAATAATTTCTTTCTTTTATTACCTTTTAAGATTATATTAAATAATATAATTATATTAAAATGTGAACGATATCCTTAAAATAAATATTCTACAATACTGTTATAATCTAATTTGGTTTTTATAGCAGTAAGACATATAATTTTAATTTGACAAACCATTTTTGTTTGCACTCTGCAAACAAAAATGGTTTACTTATTATATGTAAAAAATACCCCAGGAGGGTACCGGCTTTAAAGAAGCCGGGGACCCCCTCCCCGAGCAAAATCGGGGAAATGATTCTCGGATTTTGCTCGGGCTGCCCGTCGTATCTGGGGCGGGCAAAGTATCGCCTTTTGTGTTTTATGAGGGCAAACGACGAGTCAACGCAGCGGCACCCCGACCCACTCTAAATGTGGACTTTTGCAACATCCGGGGACTTCATTCCAACTTGAACGCCGTCCATTATCATCTAGAGACGGCGCAGCCGGCCTTGTTGTTTCTGACGGAAACGCAGATATCTCAACCTAGCGACACAGCGTACCTGTCATACCCCGGGTATAAACTAGAATACCATTTTATACCACACGTCGGGGTATCTGTGTTCATAAGGGAGGATATCTGCTACCGTCGCCTTCAGGTTTTTGAAGGTCGGGACCTGTCTATACTCTGGCTACGCGTGGACATGGACGACCATGTCAGAGTCTACGCGTGCCTCTACAGGTCCCATAGTGGTAATGCAGAAACGGATCAACTCTTGGGCCATGTTCAGGCGAAGATTGACGATCTGCTTTCACAGACTCCCTCCGCCGAAGTCGTAGTCCTAGGGGACTTTAATGCGCACGATGTCGATTGACTTTGTTCTGGCAAATGGTCTGTCCCAGCTGGTAAAGACGCACACTCGTCTACCGGACGTGGACAGCCACACGCCCTCTTTGTTGGATCTTCTGCTGACTACACATCCAGAAAAGTACCAGATCACTGTCGATGCTCCCTTAGGTTCCTCTGATCACTGTCTGGTACGGAGTGTAGTGCCCATTCAACGGTCGGCTCGCACAACACCTGCGACTCGACGCGTTTGGCACTACAAGTCAGCGGATTGGGAAGGTATGCGGTCCTTTTTTGCATCCTACCCATGGGGGCCGATTTGTTTCCCTTCCGATGATCCTAGTGAATGCGCTGCGGCTGTAGCTGATGTGATACTACAGGGCATGGACCTATTTGTACCAAGCTCTGTGGTACCACTTGGTGGCAGATCGCGGCCTTGGTTTGATGCGTCTGTCAGGGCTGCAGCAGCTGGCAAACGGCAGGCTTATCAAGCTTGGGTCAATGCGTTAGTCACTAAGGATCCGAACTCTAGAGTTCTGAAGAGGAAATATAATCGTGCCTCCAGATTCTTCAAACGGAAAATCGCTAGAGCAAAGTTCAAGCATGTCGTCAAAATTGGGGATCAGCTGGCAAAGTACCCGCCTGGCACGCGCAAATTCTGGACGCTTTCAAAGGCCACTCTGGGAAACTTTAGCCAGCCGTCCCTACCGCCGTTGCACATGGGGAATGACTCTCTGGCCCACACGACTAAAGAGAAAGCCGATCTCTTGGGCACTCTTTTCACCGCGGTGTCAGAGCTCAATGCCGGAAATAGTTTTTCGGCAGAAAACTATGAGCAGTCTCTATTTTCCTTGGACGTTCATAAGTCGAGTGGGCCGGATGGCATTTCTCCATTGGTGCTACGAACGTGTGCCCCTGAGTTGACTCCAGTGCTAACACGTCTATTTCGGTACTCCTACCTTAAAGGCGTAGTCTCGGTCTCATGGAAGCGTGCCCTTGTCCATCCGATCCCTAAAAAAGGTGATAGCTCGGAACCAGCTAACTACAGACCTATCGCCATTACCTCTCTGCTCTCCAAAGTAATGGAGAGCATTATCAATAAACAGCTCCTAACCTACCTCGAGGATCACCAGTTGGTAAATGACCGGCAATATGGCTTTCGCCATGGTCGATCGGCTGGTGATCTTCTGTTGTATCTTACACACCGTTGGGCAGCTGTTATTGAAAGCAAGGGAGAGGGTCTGACAGTTAGTCTGGATATGGCGAAAGCCTTCGATCGTGTATGGCACAAGGGGCTTCTTTCGAAGCTACCTTCCTATGGGCTTCCCGAGAGTTTATGCAAGTGGATCACCAGCTTCCTCACTGGGCGGAGCATACAGGTCGTTCTCGACGGTTTTTGCTCGGACCCCAAGCCCGTGAACGCTGGTGTACCCCAAGGCTGCGTGCTATCCCCAAATCTGTTCCTCCTGCACATCAATGATATGTTGGATATCTCCAACATACATTGTTATGCGGATGACAGTACTGGGGATGCGGTATATTCCGGCCGTGCAGGTCTCACTCGGGAAAACGTCGACGAGTGCCGAAAGAAACTTGTGTCTTCAATAGAGACCTCCCTGGGGAAGGTCTCTGAGTGGGATGAACTGAACCACGGTCAGTTCAATCCCCTAAAGACACAGGTTTGCGCGTTCACCACTAACAAAACCCCATTTGTCGTATCACCGCTCTTCGAGAGCACTCCCCTCATTGCCTCGCCAAGTATCAGAATACTGGGTCTCGACATTTCGAGCGACTGTCAGTTTCGTGGTCATCTGGAGAGCAACGCCAAGTTGGCCTCGATGAAATTGGGAGTGATCAATAGAGCGAGGCAGTACTTCAAACCTGGCCAAAGACTTGCGCTCTATAAGGCGCAGGTCCGGCCACACATGGAGTACTGTTCTCATCTCTGGTCCGGATCACCCCAATATCAGCTTCTACCATTTGAGCGCGTACAACGGAGAGCCGTTCGAATTGTCGGGGACCCGGTGTTCTGCGAACGGCTGGACTCTTTGGCATTGCGTACAGACGTGGCTTCTTTGTGCGTCTTCTACCGCATTTACAACGGGGAGTGTTCCGAAGAACTATTCGATCTGATGCCTGCCGCCGAATTTCATCACCGCACAGCGCGCCATCGCCTCCAATACCATCCTTACCAGCTGGATGCGTGGCGATCCTCCACTGTGCGGTTTTCAAGGACATTTTTTCCACGTACCACTCGAATGTGGAACGAACTCCCTTCGGCGGTATTTCCAGATCGGTACGACATGGGTACCTTCAAAAAAGGCGTTTATTCCTACCTACAAGGCCGGCAACACTCTTGTAAATCCTCGGATGTTGCAAGAGTTCATGGGCGGCGGTGATCACGTCCATCCGTGACCCGCCAGCCCGTTTGCCCTCCTATTACATAAAAAAAAAATATGAGGGACTTTACAGACCCCAAAATGAGTTAGTACAGTACCAGCGAACATAAATTATTACACTTTATAGACCATATTTTATTTTTATACGTTTAACCCTAATAAAATATTCCACACCGTGCGTACATAGTTTTATTTTTCCTATAAAACTCATTGAAAAAGTGTCCCATCTAGGAAAAACCCACTTACACTAGCGAGTGATTCACTCACCGATCGAGATATTTTGATTTTCTCTTTCCTGTTCCCACTCACTGTTATTTGCTATCTCTTTCCTTTTGTTTATATCTTTAAAGTATTTATAACAAATGTTGCTCTTCTTGTTGTCAGTAGTCTTCCTTGGCTTGCAGAATCCACACTTGCAAACCACATTTGTGAAGATTACTTTATTTAAGTTTTAGTGCATTTTTTGGATTAATTTTAAAATGTAAGTATTTAATCATCATCGTTTGATGTTATACAAATGTATTATTAATTTGTATAACATGCCTTAAAATTTTAAATACTTATTGAATAATAAGAGTATCTCAAGTCGATTTGTTTTAATTTGATATATAATTTAAATTTAGTTTAACCCTTCAAGTAGTTAGTTATATTAATTTATTTTCAATTTAAATGTACTAACTATTAAATATGTCTATACTATCTATAGACATGTCTAGCCATGTTAGGATGATTATATTTTTAATTAAGCTAAACGACAAAAAATTTTATATTACATAAAAAATAAAAAAATCTACTAACTGTATAGTAGGTACTCATTATAGATATAAAAATATAAATATAACAATCAATAATCAATCAAACAAAATATTTTTTATAAAGCTACATATATTTATTTTGTAATAGTATTATATCTCAATCTAATCTCAAGATTCATAGATATTTTAGGGATGATGATAAAAAGTAACTATTTAATAGATTATAGTTTAATATATAAAATGTTAGGAAATCAAATGAACAACATATATAAGCAAATTATATTATATTCCGGTATATCTTGTTTTATGTAATTAAAGATGTAGTAACTTAATTAATTCTCACAAAATGTTACCTGCAGAATATTATTCCTCACGTCATCGTACGGTATCTACCGGTTTTGTGTTTACCTTTTAGTCAACGCTGACGGGATCGGGACATTTTTTGCTTTTCGAATAACTTAAACAAAGACAAGTTTTAGAAATATTAATTTTAAATTAATTTGTACACAACATATTATAAACGTAAGTTAAATAATGTTTTAAAGACATTTTTTTAAAGATTTAGTTAATTATACGTAATCAAATAAAAAACTCTGTTGACATAAAATATATTAGATTATATTTTATCAGGCTCAGATTGTGGCGTTTATTAAAACATAAATTTTAAGTTTTATGTGGAACAAAAATTAATTAATTTGGAGAATTTAATAATCTTTGTTCTTTGACATATTTCGGATTATAACTTGTAAGTTATAAGAATTTCAATGCTATAGTTATGGTATTAATTAACGCGTTATATACGTTCAATTAATTGAGAATTCTACTAATAAGGATATTGATTGAATAAATTTATTATCATATGGTTTATATAATGTTTTATATTATGAAATAGTTTATTCTGTTATTTTAACCATAATTTCATTTTTATTTAAATAATTATAATGACAATTATAAATTACTAAATGTTGAATACCAAACTTTTTTCTCTAATATAACAAAAAAAATCCTGTTAGGTTTTCTCATTCAGTAATATTTTAATAAATTTAAAGAATGATAAATTTCCAATTATAATTATTATTAATAGTATTATAATATGCTGCTACTGGCTTCGTATAAGTATCGGAATTGTGCTGAGCAAAAACCGATTGAGTTTGTTTTCTAACATCTCTATTTCCTGTGGTTTATGCCATTCTGTAAGCTCATCAAACTGACCTTCATATTTTATAAAGATTTTCATTTACCACACCATGGATTTTGATTATTCCCGATGACCTTTATAAACCTTGACCTAAGTTAAATCCCAATATCATATCAAGTGAGAATCAACTTTTAAAGGTGCATGTATGAAAATGAATTTATGAATGATTTAAAATGTATCCTCAAAAAGATTATAGAAATAATTCATTCACTGAGTTAAATTCAACCTTAAAATCAGAACATAATTTTTAACAAAATTTATATTTAGTAGAATCTAACTTTTTAACAAAATTCATATTATAACTTATATAAGTAATGGTATATTTCAGTTATTAACCATCATGAAACTCGTCTGCTTCATCTTGGTCTCGACTATGATTGTGGCCTGTGCTAGCCAAAGGTCTCCGTACGCTGGACTCCGACCCATAGGTTTTCCTGTAATTGAAACTACAAGTTCAGCGAGCACACAAATGGATACTTTGGGAAACAGGTAATAACACTTTATAATTATTCATAGTTGTTCTGAAGTTCTAAAGTAATAATTAATACGCGTTTGAATATTTAAACTGATTTATAATTCTATGAAATTCGTATGAAATAACAAGTTGAATAATTATTCGAGTATCAGATATTAAAAAAATGCATTTAACGGCTTTCTCAGTAAATGGTCATCAGTTCGGTGAATTATTAGTATGCAAACGTAAAAAAAGGGTCCTACTTATCACACACACACACACACACACACATACACGCGCACACACACACGCAAAAACACAAATACAAATAAATTCGGTGTGTTTAATTTACACAATTATTATAGAGTCGGCGAAACCACAACCACACAGCGCTTGCCGATAGAAGCCATGGGTGACAGGGACTTGATAAACCGCCTGGGTCAGCTACCTCAAGATAATCAGCCGTTCTGGTTCCTCAACTGGCAAGCCTATGAGGCAAATAGACAACGACCTCAATCTTACCCACAAAGACCAAACGTGTTTGCGGAGGACATTTTTTCAGCGCCCTCTTTGCCCACACGTTTTAATACACCAACTCAGAATACTGAGATTCAGAATAGTTCAAGCCAAAGTAATGAAAATCAAACAACTACAAGTCGTACGACAGAAGCTGTGGTTAGATCTTAAAGCACATTATTCCTAAATAATATCAATTAACATTGTTTTGTAAATTAATTAAACCAAATTATATATTTTTTTTCTTTAACTGGTTTTGTCCTATTCAAAATATACAATATTTCTTCCGAAGCCTTAAATTTATTTTATTATTATATTCTGACTTGACTGATATGAAAAAGTAGTTTTTCAGTAAAACATTTGTTTTTGTCTGAATTATTTTCTGTATTAAAATGCTTCTCCCGAATAAGTAACTTTTAAACAATAATAAACATTCTTAAAAATGATTTGCAAAATTATAAAATCAAACAAGCAACTTTATCATCAAAGTCTATACAAAAATTAAATACTAAGGTTCTATATATATATATATTTTTAATTTTGTAGAATAATCTAGATATTATTGTATTTATCTAAACATATTGTGATACTAAAAGAATAGTTAATAATAAGTTTAAAAGTATTGTATTGTTCAAGTACTGCGGTGAAATTGCAGCTATTATGCATCCACGCCTCTTGACATGGAAAATTCTTTAGAAGTCATAAGATGCTCATTTAAAATAGTTCAGATTTTTTCCTTGTAAGTTGTGCAAGTTAAAAGACGTCACTGCAATCATGGAAAAGTTATGAGGCAGTCATTTTAATGTTTAATAAATAATAAAATAGTATTCCTTCACACACACTCACAAACTGATAGTCTTTATGTATTAGTAAGATGAAATATCATTGTAGAAAAACATTATATTACACAAATTATAAATAAATTAAAAAAAACATACGAATTGGGATACTCCTTTTATATAAAAAATAGTACAAAGTTCACTAGATATAGTAATAGTTGTAATAAGATTGACAGATGTCAATCGGTGTGTGTTTAATATGGCATGGCAATATTAAAGAAATGTAAGTAAGCCATTAAAAATAGTTCATACATGTCCAGTTTGGTTTATTTCTACAAAAAATTAATATTCATGACGTGTATCGTGTCAGAATAATTAATGAAGTCTACATGTGTGTTGAATTTATTATTTTACTGGCCTTTGCTCAGTATGTACTTTGGGTGGACAGAAGTTAGTCCTTAAACATTTGCATATTTAAATAAAATATAATCACAAGAGATACTATAGAAAATGCTGGACGAGGAATTCTGAAAACAATAATTGTAAAATTTAAGAAAATATGAAATTTAAATGCAACAAAAGAAATAGATATACTAAGGACTTTTGGTTACTTTTGAAGATCATATACATACAAACATGCCAATCTAGAATTTTAAAAAAATAGTGGCCGTAGAGCCCAGCACACTCAATAGATAACTAATATTTTTGATTTAATAATCTAAAAATCTTTGCTCTTGCGAGTTTTATTTTTTGAATTATTCGCAAATCTATAGAAATGAAATATCGTCCAAATTTCAATAGAGAAAATGGTAAGAGTCTACCAAACATCTGGGACGCTCTCATAAAAATATAAAATCTCATATTTATGAACATAATGCAGATCCCAAAGATACTGTTAGTTCATTTTATATGCATTTTCCATTATCTTGAAACTAAGAAATTGTTGGTGATGAAGAATTAACTGATTTACTGACAGACATCTCGTTTTCGAATGTGAGCGGTCAAAAATCATACAATAATTTTATTTTACAATATGTTGCTCCTAAAAATTGTCTGATAATATTGACAATATATATATATATATATATATATATATATATATCCTTACTATATAATAATGAGCTAATTGACTCTGTATGCACGCGCATCACTTATCACCCACTAATCACACAATAATGTGTAATACATAAAAAAAAAGCTATTGAATCAGGCTACAAAATAGGGTGGGTGCCAACCTCATACGTGACCTTTGACCCTTCCTGGCTCGAAGGGCCGGGAAGTTCCCTTGTATATATATATGAGAATATAGTAAACTATCCAATTTTCGCAAAACCTATGATGTTTATACTTTAATGTGAAGGAATGAGCTTTTTACATTTGTTTTAATTTTTTATTTCGAAGGCGCATCCCCATAATTAAGGACATTCACAAATATTATAAAGATTGTATTAATATATGGAACATATCAGTTGTGATGGATGAATGACGGCTTCGTATTTTGGCTGATAAATAGCGTGTCTACACTCTAAGTAAAATGTTTTACATGCTGGAGTTATTTGACTTACAAATAGATATTTTGACCAACCAACTTCATAGAACTGGTCTTAATACTTTTACTGAAGCGGTGTATTAATTAGTAAGATCCTTTTTGTTAATCTAGAAAGGCTAAATCAATTTCCATCTTTTATTTTATATTAACCACCCGGCTACACCACCGTCAATTAAATCGGAGCTTATTCGATCAGTTTCTAGTGCACTAGTGAACAATTTCCCGATATAACTAGAGCTGGGAAAATAAATGTAATAGTAATTATGAATCACTAAAATTATACTTAAAGATTTCTGTCTTCGGAAAGTTGAAACATCAGTGTTCTACTGCTAATACTTGATACATGTAATTTTTTATATATTTTGTTGAACTCTATAGTGTTAAAACCGATATATGCTGAATGAAAAAGTTATGTCATAGGTATTATAAACATAAATATGACAAAATTTCAAATACTATAATAAAATGTAATATATTAATTATCAAACAACTATTGACTTACTGCTTGACCCAGAATGTTTCAATTGTTGTCAATGGTTTTGAGATATGTGGCAGATACTTTTTTTTATTTTAATTATTAGGGGAAATACAATTGAAATAGGATTAGTAATATAACAAGTATTAGCCTCCTCACTCTCGAAATAACTGAATACAAAATAATACACTGCTTTGAGAATAGAGAACTATGTACTTGAATGCCCAAATGCTTAACGCTTAATATAAAGCTTAATACTAAATTTCATAATTATTTCAATAGGAATACATTTGGATGGAGGGTTTTAGGAGCTACAGACGTACACTCAGACAGACGTAGACTAATATTGATAACGAAGTGATATAGAATATATAATTTAAATCAATCTACAATTGCAATTGATATAAATTACAACTGTTTTTATGGACACAATGTTTAATATACATAAAATATGCATGGATATTAGTTCATTAATAATTGAGGCAAAAATAATGTTCAAGTAGTCATAAATATTGGGTTTATTATGTAACTTGAAAAGACAAAATAAGAAAATTAATAGCATAACATTTGTAATATTAAAACCACAAATACTGCACTGTATTTTTTCTAAGTAACGTGTGATGTTAACACGCAAAACCGACAGACTTAATTGTTCTAAAATTTACTTTGTTTGACTTTATAGTCTAGAGACAAAGAAAAATATGATGAAACAGGAACTACCCCTGTTTAATTCAATGGATTTCTATCTTTATATAAATGTGCGAGTTCGAACTTGATAGATTAATACTAAGATAAATTTATTATCAATAGTTTAACTTATAAAGTGGTAATTTCCTATTACTCGTGTAGTAAAATATTTTATGAATGCGTGATGTTTAACGGCTCGTCAGCTAAACTTAATAAAGGATCCCTAAGAAACTCATGTATGGTTCTCTTTGTGCAACTTTTGCAATTACCCGTCAAAACCAACTTTGGTAGTTCAAAGGAAACGATCTTATTCTATATCCAATTTGTTATAGCGATGGTAATGGATGGCCCATCGTACATTATTTATTTATATTATGTACTATGACCACGATCTAGTTCGCGTGCTTTTAAAATAAAAGTAACTATTAGCTACAATATTGTTTTAAATTAAATTAGCCTTAGCCTAAAAGTAGCCTTAATCACTCCTTATAATATCAGCTATCCACAGTTGAAAGTCCTATTATAATAGATCCAGCCGTTTCAGAGGTTAACCGGAATAAACAGACCGACAGACAGACAAAAATGTATTTTTTATATATAAGTACTGTAAATATTTTCGTAACCATTTAGTGAAAAGCTGTTAATTTGTAATTATAAACAGACATTTAAATTTTGTTAAAAAAAAATAATGTTATGTGGTTATTGTATAGTAACATGACCCAGTTAAGTTATACCTGCATGGGAGCACATAGAGGTATTACACATGATTATTAGTCACAGTAAATTTCCTTTAATTATCATTATAACTATTATTTCATTATATTATATACTTCATAAAGTGACTTTAATATTATATTTATTAGTTTTTCTACGTTATATGTTTTACTTTAGTAATTAAATTACCGATAAAGTGATATTGTATTATATTTTAAATAAAAAAAATAAAGTTATCATCTATACATATATAAAGAAGTGTCTGTTTGTAATTTCAAATTAACTTTTCACTAAACGCATATGAAAGTATGAATGGTATTAACATAACAAATCGATTTAAAAAATTTTCTCTGTTTATTTGTTTCGGATTTTAACAAGACTCACAGGCAGATGAATGATGTTATAAGGAGTAATTAAAACTACCTTTGTTTTAAACAACACATTGCGTGATCGAAGTCGGGGGCACAACTAGTGGTAAAATAAAATTCTATAATATTACAAGCATAAAAACTATTTAAAATTAAATAATTAAAGCGAAATAGTATTATAGAGGTATAAATTAGATTTTTTAAAGTTTTTTATAGAATATACTTTAATTTTTATTTCTCAGATATTTCTTAACAACTGGATAACTTTATCATGATTTATAGTTTCATATTTTATACCACTATCATTATTTTTTTATATTAAAATATTTAATAATATGAATAACGTCGTTTTTACTATCTCTTATAAAATAAATATCTTAGACACTTGCTATTTTAACTACTAAAATTGTAGCAGTGTTGTAATATGAATATAACCTTTCAACGTCATAAGTAGGGTTGTCACCTGCACTTTATAATACAGTATTGTATGTTCTTTCGATCAATTCAACCTTATATTATATAATAACAATAAACTACGCGACAATACAATGCAATTGTGAAACTATAATAATGTTATACAACTTACGAGAAGTTATGGTTTTTCTTTTAACGCCATTTCAAAATCGTACTTTATTTAAAAACCTTTAATGACCAATGTCCTGTAACTGCTAGAAAGAAGGTGACAACCCTTCTCATGAGGCCATTTCCTACTTCGGACGTAAGTGTCAAAAGCCGACGTTTCTTGATGTTATGAACGAAACGAACTGAAAATCAGAACTTTTTAATAAATGTTAAAATGTTACTATTAAAAATGTATATTTTGTATAAAGGTTATTTATTCCAAAGTCGTAATAATGTAAAAATATATTATTATTAGACTTGTTATTAGATGTTAGTATTATATAGTTTAATTTAACATGTTGTCCCAACACAGACACATTTCAATACAATGTCAGAGAACAGATAACGTTTTATTTGTGATGTTGCTATATGATTACAGCTTCGAATGTATATGTACCTATATTTCACACACACGCACTTACATATATATATACATTGACAAAAACAAGTACACACACACATATTCTTTGTGCTTTTTAGGTTGTTGTAATGTTAATTAATAATTTAGTATGCTATATTATTATGGAGGGGAAGATAATTTTACTATCCTTATAAGAAGATACCTCTCTTATTTACTTGAATGTGTATTTGAAGTAAAATAAATAAATAATTAATATTATACAACTTTCTTTCTTTCTTTTAAAAACTTTCGCCACTCAATATAAAAATTCTAAGCCAAACTATAATCTTAAAGCAATGTATGTTCCGACCGTTGTTACCATTTCTGCTATACACAGATAAACTTCATAATATATTTATTTTGTCGTATATAAAAATCTTTCATATTTTTTTGTAATTCTACGAGGCTTGTCATTATTTTTTGTATAAATTGCGGCCGCTTGAATATCCGCCGGCGGGCGACGGATGAGCGAAAGGTTATTGTTTCGTTTTTAATTTATTTATTTTTATATAATACAAATGAAGGAAAATTTTTGTGAACCCAAAATACGTTTAAAAATATAAGATACCAAATTAATTATTAAGAAATGAAAATGAATAAACCTCATTTTAAAAAACATTAGTTCTTTATATATAAAACAGGTGTGTAAATCTTTACTTGCACATTTATCTCATGTTTTTCGCAAGTTAAATAGAATAATCGATTTAATTTATTTTTTTTACATAATATAGAACTACAGGAGATTACAGATTGCTTATATGAGTATGGCACTCGTATAACATTTTTGATATCACATATGCTTAGTAAATAGTAATTTTCATCAAACTCGGTAAAACAGTTCTTGAGTTACAAAAAAACGAACAGAAGGACAAAAAAATTAAATAATGAAATTCAAATCAGTGCATAATATATTTTTTTTATTTTTCGACAGACGGAACCAATAAATGATGTTATAAATCTTAATATGTATATAAAGCTCATTATACTATCATTAAATAATATGATTTAAAACATTAGCGACATTCTCAAACTTATTTTCGAACCTAAACGTTGACCTTAATTTTACTCCACATCTCACAACTTGACAAACACAAATCCCAGTTCATCAGAACTTCACAATTAAGCCTGAAAAGTCTTAAATTTCAGAAAGACAATATTCATGCTTGGAATTATTATTTGGTGAAAATTATTTTTTGAGGAGAAAATATTTATTACTTATCGATTATCTAAAATACTTATATTTTTATACGCTTAACTATGTTTTAATGTATTAAAGATGAAGGTATAATATTGCAAGAGCGAGCCAAACAAAATGTTGCCAATGTAGGTAATATTTAACAACATTTATTTACAAATAATAATGTTCACAACACATAACAAAACCACAGTTATAAAACTATTTTTAGATAGATGTATTGTCTACATAAAGTAAAATATGAACAGAGATACCAATAAGCGGTAAATATAAGTAAGGAGGAATATTCTAAAGGTGTTCTGATTAAATTGTAAATTGAACCTCCCTATTCCAAACCATATTGGATAGTGTTAGGTCTTCGAGGTTGCGTTTTATTCAAGATACCGTGCAAGTGTCACTTTACCTACCTCTTAGTTATAAATACAATTTAAAGTGATTCGAACTTAGGATTAAGGAGACACTGCTTCAAATGCAAGCTTAGTGTCAAATACTCAATTATTAAGTATAATTGAGTATTTGACACTTGACACAAAAGGATTAATTTTTATTTATTTATTATTTAAAATTTAATATTTTCTTGCAAGAACTGGTTCAAACGTGTTTGTGAGAATGTTTATTTTATTTTTGAGTGCCTTTTTTATCTTATAAAGTTATCATAATCAAGTATATATTTAAAGTATATTACTTATTTTTTTATCTACATTAAGTGTGTTGATTATAATGATAATATATTATGAAATGCTATGAATGTCTGGCCGAAACAAAAGCCTATTTTTCTTGGTCATTTAAAATTCATGAAGCTTTACATTCTTTATTTTCATTTTATAAAATAAAAGTTATAAACATTATAAAAAGCAATACCAAGTATATTTAATAATGTTCTGAAACAAATATTATGAAATATGAATTACTTATTCTCTGCACAGTGTCTTTGACATGGGTATTATAAAAGGTTTTGGCTAACAGAATTCAATATATATAACAAACTTCTAAATTCAATAAATTAAGTGTGACAGTCTGTCCTGTCTAAACTTTTAGATAACTAAATGTTCAAAAAAGTTATTGCGTATGTCTCTTCAGTATTTTTATTTCAGAAATATGGAAAAATAATTTAGTATATAACTATTTAATATGTTAATATTTTTGGATTTTTGGATTTTTTAAAGACATCGTCAATAATATAATATAAATGAAAAAAGTTTAATAATTAAATTGCAAAAAAAGTTGCCAGTCAAATACGAGTATGTGAACACACAACATTACTAAGAGTTATTACAGAGTAAATGTCAGCTATAAGTGGTATACTAAAACGACCCTCGACAATATATTAAAAATTACTTAATAAAAGAGTTACTCTTTACAAATTTGAATTTAACGACCAAATAATCTACTTCTTATACTTTTATTAACTGGAGCTTAATATAAAACGTGTTACAGAAGAACTTAAATATTTTATATAAATATTATTAAATGTTGTTATTACAATAAACTCATTTAATCATCTTGACTTGTATTATTTCATTTAAATTGTATTGTCAAGCATTTGTATCTTTATTATTCGGTTATAAACAAAGAGACCGTTTAATTGTTAGAATTTCAATTAAGTTTACAATTTTAGAAAGTAGCCAACCGTACTCTGAATAAACAGCTGAATAGTCTATTTAATTCGGGACAGAGACTCTCGATTACCAAATTTATAACAAACAAGGAAATGAAATAGCAATTTATTGTAATACCTCCTCATTTAAAATTCATTAAAATTGTTTGGAAGTTTATAAGTCGTTAGGGATTATTGAAGTTTTGGTTTCTTTACCAAATATAACTTCATTTTGTATCTATTATTTTAAAAATATATTACATAATATAAGTGTATAATAATAACTTTTAATCGGTGATAAAGAAAAGTCCTCATTGTCTGCTCTTACTCGCATATACGTACTGGCTCGTGACAATACCAGTGTCAAAGAAGGTCTTTCTGAAATTATCGAGGGACAGAAGACAAAAAATCCTTAATTCCTCTCCGTTTACTAGAGTTATTCCTATCGCTTCTGATATGCCATTCATGTTCTGTTCTGTTAAATGTTCTGTGTTCATGTTATAGATTTATTTATTCAATTGTTAATTTACTTTTTTTATTTAATCACATTTTATACTTCTTTCGTGTTATACATTTTTATCGTGTTCTATTATATATTAATAGCACTTATATTAAATGAATAATGATTTGTTATTCTATTTATATAATTGTCAGATGTTTTTGATATAAACAGTTATTGATTCACAGATCGGGACGTGATCTTCGTGAAATGGAGAGAATAATAACGATATTCAAACACAATATTGAATAAGCATAAATATTACGCAATGACTAAGAAATATCCGAATATAATACACAATATATACCGCTACGAAAAAATATGAAACTGAAAGACCAAAGGCAGTTTAACGTCCATAAATTACTTCGATCTGATAAAACTATTGGACCTCATAAATAATCAAAAAAGCCCTTGAAATGGTTATATCGTTACTCAATAGCGTGCCCAAAAACCAAGGTCAAGATATTTCGAATTTTTAAGTAAATAGCCGATAAGACTTATTTAATGTTATCAATCATAAATACTTAGATAAATATTAAGTAGAATAAAATATATTTAAGACTTTATTAAGATAATGCAAACAAAAAGCTTGTCCAAATAAATTATCGTCAAAGTCAGATTAATCTAAGTGGGTTCAGTCGTTTCATAGAAATATAATTCAAAATACTGAGGCAAGTTTGTATTCACATTAAAATTAGGGTCTCTGATGACATCGTTCTTGTCTGAGCTTCTGTATATTACAAAATAAATCAATTAAAAAACTATTTAAACCTGAGTCAAAGTTAACCAAATAAAATATTGTTAGCTTCTTAGTTTATGAAAATAAAATATTATCAACTAAATCTAAGAATTTTGACGGGCAATTACAACATGTATTTTAAAGCTAATTAAAAAATATATTGAAGGTCAACGTAATATTTAATAAAAAATAACCTTCAACAATCCTGATATTAGTCAGCTCAAGGTAAGCTACTAGAAAGTTGCTTGGTAATTTATTTTAACTGCTTCAACAATCACCTGTAATACCAGGTTAGGAGAGTGTGATAAGGGAAAATTTTATGTTAACGTTCAAAACATAAAAAATAGCATATTGCAAATAGTCACTTACGATGTAAGGAAAAACTTATAGAAGTCATTTTAATTTACTTCTTATAATTAATATTTATTCTCGGGAAACGCAGCATATTATGGTATAAATTGTAATAAATTGTTTTTATTTGTTTAATGATAAAACTTGTAAATGGATATAGAATTATTGTTAATGATAAACCTGTGTGTTTTTACAATTGAATATTCATAAATAAATGTCAACAACTGATTAATGTTATGTAACTTAAATACTCTTTCAGTAACAGGAATATTACGGAGAAAAAGATATACTTTTTATTATTTTTAATTAATTAAAGAAGGATGGTCCTCCTTTCAAAAAAATATGGTTGAATGTAACCATTGCGGGTCGGTAATGGAGAATTTCTTATAAATAATGTATTCTTATTGTGTTTCATCACCAACCAGATAAATATATTAATTAAACCACAAATTTCAGGGCAAGCATTTGTGAAACTAATTAAGAGAGTTATTGATAAGTATCATCTACTATATACATATTTTATGTCTTTTATATTTATTATACTTATCAGGTAGATATATAACTAAACGGGATTTTGGACAAAGAGGTTATTAAGAGAATTTCGTTGATATAGTCGAAAATTTCATACAAATGATCTACATGGGATTAATCTACGAGTACAATTCTCATCATACGTTTCCATAATCAAAACGTTTATCAAAACACGCCTTTGACAATATGATCCGACAATACAACAAAAACAAAACAGTATTATAATAAAAAATCTTATATTGACATCAAACAAATGTTTCTCGCTCAATCCAAAAACAAATACTTTTTCTATTTCCTGACGATTTCCGCCCAAATAAACGTAACTCAAATTATATTTGGTTCAATGATAACATTCGTTTGACCTTTACGTCTGTACCGTATCGTTCATCAGGTATGGAACACTTCTTGCTGCACTATTGCGTGATAGGAGGTTATATGAAGCTATTGAATGTTCCAATTCGAAGCAGTTTATATTAGTTATACGATGATGTAAATCTATTAATAATTTAAATTTATTTAATATAAGATATCAGACACAACCACGTAGCAAGAAATATTCGTCCATTGCCATTGCCACTGGCAAATGAGAGTCGTTTTATCACTTATTCTATTCACTAGAATCTACAAAATATAACTTGTAGGTCACATATAAATATCTATATTCCTTAAAAATATTTGAAATAAATAACTTAATAAATAAACTAACAATAATGTCAATAAATAACTTTACAATAAAATTAATTTAATTTAATAATTTACAAATTATATTTAAAGTTAACCCTCTGTTTATACAAAGTTATGTTCTGTGATATGTGTGTGTAACTATCGGTAATAGATATTCCTTATAAGAGCCATAAATCCAGAAGGGACTTAACTCAAACTTTGCAGTCAATATTAACACAACTGTATTAGACCGAGATAGATAGAATTAACATATATGGAGTGGCCATTATTTATAATCCTAATAAGTCATAAATATTAAATATTTCGCAATATTAATTATCAGTTATTAAAGATAAAACCATATTTAATTCTTCAAAAATAAAAAAGATTGTTGATAAAAATACTAAAGGGTTAGAAAAAATGAAATGCTGAAATTAGTTTAACTTTCACCGACCTAAAATTAAATTACCATTTTATCTATAAACAGTTGAATGTGATTGTCTTGACCCAGTTACGGTAAGTACTAAAGTCTATTTGCAGCAAACAACTGACAGGCATAGTATATAGGACTGAAAAGCGCTAATAGATTAGAAACGTGATATACTTCGATACACATATACATATGTTAAATATTTGCGAGGTGCAGCATGAGCCAGATCTTTAAACAATAGTTTGAAATGGATGTTTATTTGTTCGCGCGTTTTGTAAAAAAAATAGTACAATTTGTTACTACATTTGTTATTTATTATTGAGAACTTTTGAGTATTTTTTATATTCATAGTAATAGTTTTCAATGTATAAACCTACATTAAACATAAAAACAAAAATATGTTTAAACAATAATTGCTATTAGATTTGAAATGTAAGAATTTTAATAAAATTAATATATTTCCTCGTGTACTTTTTAGAAATATAGACACATAAAAATAATTAATGTATACTTAAAAGTCCCCACACAATTTCATTTAATAAAATGTTAACAAAGAAATTACCCCTTTTAATAAGCCTTCACAAGGAAGACTTTACCTATATAATATATGGGATTTAGATAACCGCTGAAAGGTTATATTAATATTATCTCTCAATGTATAACGTCGCTTTAAGCATTTTCTCCTTGTTAATGTTTATGACAGACAGATTGACGGTCATGTCAAAAGTCATGATATATGTTAAGGATTAAGTCTTCCTTACTACAAAGAGCCGAAATGATTTTTTGTAATATTCAGAGCTATTTATCCTATTTTGAAAAGTCGACACCCATTAGTAAAATGAAGTTGTCCCCAGGCTTGACTATCAATGATTATTGTGAAGAGGTGTTACGTATGTTAAAAGTTCCATTAAAAACGGTTAAGTCCTTCCAAAGGTCATTCCGAACAGACAGACAGACAAACTTTTATACACTATTGTATCATGTAAATACTTATGAGCACCTGAGAAAATAGATATTTTGATATCACAGACAGACAATCAACTTTTACTTATGTGTATAGATTTGTAAAAAGTAAGTAATATATATAACAAATTTTATTTTAAAAACGATAACCATCTGACACGATTGTTACATATGCAAATGGAAAACCGAGAAAATCACACTTGTAGCACGTTGTAGCATTGTACACCTCGCCACACGATAACACTCTATAATTATGTTCAAGGAACCTTCGACCCTATTTTATTATACCTTAAAGATTATATTCTTATTTTAATATTGTCTTATTGTAAAATATTAAGAGAGCAAAAGTATACTACTATAAATCCCTATATGTATTAAAAAACTTCGTTGTTTAATTAGATACATTAACACCATAAAAATACAGGCCATATATATATTAGACCAATACTTTAAATGTGGATATATTATATAATTAGCTTAAGTTCACCTGTACTTCTATTACCGTTTTATTATGCTAATAAGAAAAAAATTTAGGAAATTTCCAATATTTCTAGCTATGTACAGCAAATCAATAATTCAGTCGCATTGACCCATATAGAGAAGATGGAAAGTAACAAAAAGTCCGGACTTGGAATGCAATGACTCCAATGCTTAGCTTTCAGTCACGCGATCTGTTCGCGTCGTAAGCTTACTGCCAAGTAAAATAGATATAGGAACTTTTAGAAATGGCTAAACCAGATTTCTCCCTTACAATGATTATCTGTGAAATTAAAAAGATTTTTTATTTTTATTATTCAGTTAATATTAGTTGAAGTTGATTCATAAGTCGTGCGTAAATGGTTTTGACAAGAAAAGCTTTCAAGTTAAACAGGATTAAACTCTGAAGAATTGATTCGAACAAAAAGATATTTTTAGTTTTCAAGGTAAAACGTATTTACTGATTTTCACTGATCCTTTGTACAATTTTCGGGAATCGGTAATTATCGTTTGTGGTTGTTCTTTGTTCTTTTATTTATGAATACGTTTTCATATACACTTTATAAAAGTTAAAAAAATAATCGGTTTTAAAATGATCTGTTCAGATTCTTAATTAATTTTGATAAGCTATAATGATAAATAGTATAATAAAGTAAATCATGATACTTTTTAAATAACCAATATAAATTTGAATTGCCACTTCTAATCATTCTTAAAATTTATAAGCAATTCCTTGGTCGCTATAACGACGGCCAGCCCTACTGTTTACGAGCCGAAGTTTGCACGAGAACAGTAACGCACCACCTTTGAAAGCGAACCACCGTCGAATTTGTTATATATAGTGCAACAATATCTATACAGTATACACTCATATTGATTTCACTTCTGACATTAAGGAAAAGAACAAAGGAATTCATTATAAAGATGATCTACACTATTGTAGTTTTGATGCTGGTGACATTAGTGCTGTCAGCACGAGAACCCAAGCAGATAACCTTGGCCAATCAAGGGACGATATCTGGGATGTACATAACAAGGTTCAGGACTAAGAGGATAGCTGCATACATTGGTATACCGTACGCTCAACCTCCGACAGATTTTAGAAGATTTACCCCCCCAGAGTATACAGATCTTCCACAATGGGAAGGTGTTAGAAATGCAACAATATATGCACCAGATTGTATGCAAAGTGATCCAAAGAAAGAAGATGTGCAGCATCCGTTGAATAAGCATGATGAACTGTTCTCCAAATTGCTGGAGTCACAGATGGAAGAGCCACGAAAGAAGGAATATTCTGAAGACTGCCTGTATCTCAACGTCTACGTGCCAGACGGTATGTTCTAACATCAAATGAAAATATATATAATTTAAGAGATTTAAGACCCTACAGTGTCTCATTCAGTCGTTCTTCTTAGAAGATTTAATAAAAATGATAATAAATTGTTTTTCTGTTACGTCCGAATATATATTTGGATGTAATATTTTTAATAGGTACTTAAATTCCATAATATAATTTTATATATACTGAAAAATTTGATTAAAGTATTGAAATCATGAAACAAAATTTATTAGAAACTGCTTAATATACTTATATTTTTACAAGTATATTTTAGTATTAAAATAATTTTATATTATCACTTTTATGATCAGAAATACAAAAGCTAAAAAAAACAAATCCATGATGACCTACTTTCAAAAAATTCACGTGTTTTCCCCTTCATCAGATAAGACTGCCATTTCGCCCTCAATAGTATTTCCACATATATCTAGGTTGACCCCCAAAATATACTGCGGCGTAATAACGATAAATCACTTTCATATTAATTGTAAATAATTATTCATAATTTTACTTTTTATCATTTTATACATGGCATGCATATAAATATTATAATTATAGTTTTATAGTCAGGTCAATAATATAACATATATACGTCAACAGATTATATATCCCCAATGTTATAATTATTAAAACATTCCAAGAGATTAAAAATACTACTAAGTGGTTAGAATAAGTACTTTGTTACAAATGAAATCTTTAAATTTTATTTGTAACAAAGTATTACTACTTAGTTGTAGTCCCGTTCTCATAGTTGTATAACATAGATTCTTAACCACATAATAGTAAAAACACTAAATTAAAATGAAACCATCTTGGTAAACAATTTAAAAGCTTTTCCATTGCATCAGTTTTTTTCAATGTATTTGAAAAAAACTGATGATGACATAGTATATAATAAAAGTTTAACCGACCAACATATGTTATTAAATACATAAATGAGTAACAATAGCTTAAAAAGATCTCAAAAAAATTGCTTATCTGTTTATGTCTCTTAATTTCGTGGTTCACGCACATTACTGGACGGATGTTTATGAAATTTTGATTAGTTTATTGATTTGAGGTAGAGTATAAATTTTAAATTACGAGGAATTTGTTATTTCAGTCAGGGAAGGAAAGGCGGTTGACATTACTGGCAATACAATAGAATAAGATAAAAATATCTTGATCACTACCATCGGTTATTGAACTCGGGGGTAAAAGAAAGAAATAAAAATAATTTTAACTCAAAATAAAACATAAATCTTTGTAGTAATCATCTTCAATCAAAGTATCAAAGAAACGTCCCCGTTATTTATCTCCCGAAGGCATTGGAGCTAGTTTGTAGACGATCGTTACTGTTATGAGTTTTATTTATATTTTCGATAAATATATTTCTATTTTTGTCTGAGTGGCTCGTCAATGTGATGTTCATCACGTTGGAGATTACAGAACCCTCGGGAAAATATGGGACGGTCCTATTTTAGGACTCGCTATAGTCACTCCGTAAATAATCTTATAATTTACAAAATCATCCCCTAGTAATTCCAGTCTCTCTAAAATTAAACATAATATTTGAAGCCTATGTGTTATAATTATTAATATAGAGCACCCAAAAATTTATTAAAGAAAACAAATTTTTAATAATATTAATAAATGTAATGTTAATAATAGTTTTGCATAATTCAAAATATTCAAAGCAAAGAAATATTACCATATAATGAATATTTTAGGTATTCAGCAGTATACTTATAAAATTGTTAATATTCTAAAAGTATTAATCTAAAGTTTGTCCAGTCAGGATATTCTTTACTTCTAAAACACTGGTCCTCGTGATTCGAGTGGCCATTATGAGACCTCATCGAGAGCCTTTATAACATGGGTTGTCAGACTTTTAAGCGTGGGTTAGGTATTTGGCAGCTAAATTTAAATGCTTACATACCGTTTATATTGTGTTATTGTGTTAAGTGTTGAGAAAAATATCAAGTACACATATTAAGTTGTTTACAAAGTATCGCTGAAGCGCTTAAAATAAATGTCTGGAAGTAATTACCGATTATTTGTAAATGAGTCCTAGTGATTTAATATACTTTTTAATGACATTATGGATACGACGTAATAAAATTGGTACTAAATTAAATTCTAAATCAACAAAAAATCTATGAAAACGAAATTTACAAACGCGTAAAGTGTAATATAGATCAAAATATTTTTGTTTCCCTTCGCAAATATATACTTTATTAGAATATTATATACAAAAAATATATAAACCCTATACTAATATTTTTTTTGTAACCCTTCAGAAAACATGATATATTATTAATATTGACCTCCAAGATCCAGAAATAAGTCGAACAAACGCTTTGTTATTCCGAATCAAGGATCAATCTTGAACTTACAAACTTACGCGAGTGGAACAATTTATTTGATATTACCTTTTCATCATATCTGACAGCCGGAATATTGATTTACTTTGCGATTTGACTTTCTACTAATAACACGTTACTTCGATAAAATTACGAGTACAATATGACTCGGTAATATTGATCTCGATTATGAAAATCTTTTACCATTAGTCATTTTATTAAGAAATGTTTTTTTGTATTATTTATGAATAATATAGATTAGCATCAAATTAATTACATTTTTTAATTTTTAAAAAGATTATATAAAATAAATCAAACATTTTATATATTTATTATTATTGTTTTCATAGATATTGTGACCTCGGCGTAGTGTAAATATCTGTTTTACAATTTATTTAAACAAAAATGTTATACCATTGAATTTGGGATATGCTCTATATCTTTTTTCATGTATTTAAAAACCGTATACCTCTTTGTAATTATATAAAGATACATTTTGTGACAAAACATTTCATTTGTCAAGAGTTTGTAAACAACATTTCTTTTTTAACAACAACATTGTACAAATATCTATTCAACTTGAAAAACATACTATAGTACTTTTTTAACATTTTGTTACCACTGAGTAGTTTTTTTTAAAGTGTTAGAAATACATAAAAAACTACTTACCATTCTATCAAATGTTAGTAATTGAACAAATAACAATTTTCTTACTAAAACTCATAAAATACTGAATTTCTAACTTCTATTCTAAAAATTACATCAAGTATAAATTTGATTGAAGGCTTATTCCATATTTTGTGAATATGACTCCTTATCTTATCTCCACAATGCTAAGATAGTTATTATGATAAATGAATCACTGCAAATACCAACAATAACGATAAAATATAACAATGCAATAAAACATAGAAGTTCTATAGAAAACGAATCACACAAGGCGATGTGGAACACGTGTGAATTGTGTGTTAGAAATCACATTTTCCATCAGCCTTGCATAAAAATGGCTTTTAAATAAACTATACAAAATAAAAAATATATATTTCGCTATAATTTCATCTATAAATTGATCAGATAACCGAAATTATCACCCAACTGATAATATTAAATGAATATGGATGTGAGAACCCTCTGTAACCCCCAACCCCCAACACCCAACCCCAACCGTAATCATGTCAAAATATAATTAAATTTTCTCGTTATAGTTCCAAATGTAGCGGAGCTGATGTCCCATTAAAATTATTTATCAGTTTTATTAATAGCAGGACTTATTTAGTACTTTACTTGCGATGTGTGTCCATAATCTGTAGTTATAATTAATTTATTTAATGGCATTAATTGGAAGCTGAGATTATTATTATTTATATATTTGTGTGTTTCCATCTTTCATGTAGTATTTTACATATTACTGCTCTGTTTAAAATGAATGTTTTAACTGACAGTGAAATATTTGGTACACAAACCGTTTAAAGCCAGAGTTTAATTATTGAACGGCGTCTGTAAATAATGGTAGCGTTGTTTTATATAATTCATTAAAATATTATCTTACGTTGAAAGTACAAACACGTTTTATGAGAAACAATAATGGACTTCTAAAATGTGTTAAAAAATTTATAGCCTCTTCTCTTCAATATGGTTACAAGTTATACCAAAACCCTACAACCAATTCAGTTTAAACACATTTAATTATAAAAATCAAGTCTAATAGAATTAATATAATGATATTATTTATTACACAGCCTTACTTATACAGAGACTTTGTCACAAATATAATATAAGCCACCGAAAAAATATTCAAAAATAAATAATGTTGTCAAATAAAAAGTAAGGACGCCATTTTGTTAGATATACAAATATATTTTCTGTCACATTTTCTCGATACGAACTACGTGTTCGAATTTATTTCCCGCAGTTCTGTTATCCATCAGTGTATAATATCAGATCTGTTACAATTTGTGTTAAAGTCGGTTTTCAGTTTTCAACTATTTATATTAATTTAAATATTTATAACAAAATTTGGTTTATTATATATTTTAAAGGAACAATAATTCTTATAAACCTAAATTAATAAGAAATATTTATTTATACAGTTTACCTTTAATTACGTTTTTAAAGTATTTCTCAGATAAACGTATAAAATATAATTTATTCGACCGATAAAATAAGATATCCTGATAGAAGCCAGCTGCTTCATCCAGTTATAGAAATGATCGCGTCCATCACTCCCCGCTATCCTCCATCATTACACCTATTTGTCAAATTGATGTTATCTGACGTGGATCGAAAGTAATATATTCATTACAATATTTTTCTTATATATTATTTGAATGCTTATTTACTCGTCATATAATTTACGCTATATTTATAAGAAATTAATCATTTCTAGAATTATTTTTATTGATTTATATAATAATCAGTTATAATAAATAAGGTTTAACTTTTATATATTAACTTATTTCTACAACCGAAACGGTTATAGACTTTTTTATCATGATAATTTTTTTGGTATTTTTCAATGATATCACATAGTTACCAGAATAGTAATAATTAAAAAGTAATAGCTTTAATAACAAGCAGAAGTATTGTGATTGTGATTGATTGCCTAAAACATCATAAAAACTTGACCCAAATAGTGAGGTAAGTACAACTTAATGGCTACCAACATTGTTAACTGGGCTTTACAATTCTTAGTAAATTCTTAGCATTAATGCAGGAATGTCGTGCCAATAGTCTTGTTACAGCATTTTGTGTTGACTCAACCTTAATCCACCACGTAACCTAAATAATGACGAATTATGCGCATGCGGTAGACGAGACAGTCGCAAACACACATTTCACAAGACAATCGCAAAAGTGACTCTCCCAGAAGCACGAACCTTTTAACGTTTCTGATATTATATTTTTATTTTATAAGATTTTTTCCTCGTCGAATAAATTTAATTATATTCGACAAAAGAACATTTTGATTCGCTGGCAGGGAAATTGAATCTCAACTTTCTCATTGTTATTGAAGCTTAAAAGTATTATTGTAGTACCGAATCGAAGTTGAAGGGTGACTAACAACGTAAAGAATCACATAATTTGCAATTTTATTTCGTCTGTTCATATATTTTTATATTACTAAATATTTCAAGTAATCACGACAATATTTGTCGTTTATTCGACTATTATTTTTATACCTTTTTACGTTTTTATTAACAGGTATTTGAATTATCATTAGACTTAAATTAAAGCATCATGAATTCATATTCAATTCAATATCATTATTGCGTCAATTACAGAGGTTTATCGTTCAGGGGTTGTTATTGTAATACCCTAAAGTCTTATCAAAACAAAATATATTAATAACAATTTGGAAGGTGATTTTACTTTGAAATTCGCCACCGCCATTCCTCTTGACAAAGACCCTTTATTACAAAATGCCTACATTTAAAATTAATATTAATATCCTATATTGGATTGTCGATATTAAAATTTCTGACCTGCACCGGTGTTAATATTTAACACAATAAATAAGAAATTCTTATTTATATTATTTATAAATTATTCTATATCTGTTTTAGATTTTAAAGTGGAAGGATATCCTACGATGGTCTGGTTTCACGGCGGTGATTTCGTCCGCGGCAGCCCTAACAGTATTAATCCATTCCAGTTGGTACTCAAGCAGAAGGTATTCAAACCTCCGTAATGTACTTAAAAGCTTTAAAATACTTTCAACATTTACAAATCCACCGAAACATAAAGTTTGTTTAAACGAATATAAAATTCCTTTCTTCCAGGTAATATTTGTCTCCGTGGCTTACCGTTTAAATATTTTCGGTTTTTTCTCAACTTTGGATAATGAGGCTCCCGGGAACTTTGGCCTGTTGGACCAAGTGGCGGCGTTGAATTTCGTAAAAAATAACATAGAAGGTTTTGGAGGCGACCCCGACAATGTTTGTATATTTGGTCACGACGCAGGCGCTGTGAGTGTTGGTCTTCATCTAGTATCTCCATATTCATCGGGGCTCTTTCAAAAGGCTATTGCAATGAGTGGAAATGTACTTGCACCAGAAACTGTAAATATAGCCAGAAAGGAACTAATAACGGTCGACAAAGTGGCGAGTGCTTTTAGTTGTTTTCGAAAACCAACTTTTCAGCTGTTGGACTGCCTTCGGCGGGTCAACTATCAAGCTTTATTGGATATTGGAGAACCATTGGCTTCTTGGAAACCAATTGTTGATAGTGGGTTTAGTAACATATCACAGCCTTTTTTAACTGATTTACCAAGCAAAATGTTCAAAGAAGAAACGTTCAGTCCTGTTCCACTTTTGACAGGATATACTAACATGGAAGACGCTCTTTTACTTGATAAAGGAGGCGGAGATTCAGGAATAAGCCAAAGAGAGTTTGATGTTATGCGCGAAGAGGTGATACTATCAGATATAACAGTGGATAATAGTTCATGCTTCACAAACCAGCACCATATACAGGACGCTGTAGCGTTTTTCTACAAACCAATACCTCCAACGACTAATGAAACGATATTACGTAAACAATTTTTAGACTTTTACACTGATAAAGTATATGGGGCCACGACTTACCAATTAGCTAAGTATATGAGTAAACTTGCACCTGTCTACCTTTACAGATTTGATTTGAAACCTTTTACAGACGCTGCCAATGAAGGCATACCAGACTGGATAGCAGTGCCACATAACTTCGATTTGGTATTTACATTTGGGCTACCATATTTAGCGTTACCAGAAGATTTGAATAAATGGGATTATAGGGATAAAAGCATATCTGAAATTATAATGAAGATGTGGACAAACTTTGCATGGTATTCTAACCCGACGAACTCGGGAGTTATTATCCAGTGGGACACATTCGAAATAGAAAGACCCGGATTCTTCATTATAGACAGACAAAATTTTACAATGAGCACATCACAAACAATAAATTATAAGGCATTCGAATTTTGGACTGACTTTTACCCCAAAGTGGTCGAAATCGGTACAAAATGCTGCAAAGAAATCCAGGACGACTCTGGAGCTGGTTCAGTATCAAAACGAATTATACTAAATGTAATCGTTCTGAATTTTATTGTTATAATATTATCATAACACCTTTGAAATGTATAAATAAATTTTAACTTTATTTTTTATAGTATATTTCATAGAGCCGCTTTATTTATGAAAAGTTATTATATAAGTATTTAAATGTAAGATAATATTTATGTACTTAAGAATCTTCTAATAAATTTCATAAACTATATATTTTTTTTACAAACAAAGAACCTTATAAATATAAAATAATTTTTATCCTTTTAATGAATTGAATAATAAATAATCCTTAGAATTCTAAAGAACATTTGCTAAGCATTTATGAAATCCACTGCAGTAATACTTTTACCTGACCATTTAATAATTTGGAGCAACTACAGAGCTTACGTACTAAAAATTTAAGTTATTTCAAGTATTTAGACATTTTGTTCAATATCCGTCCATTGTTTCGGGAATGTTTCGTGATCGAGGGTCATTATTTATATAACTTGGTTGTTCGGACGTCAACGTTAACGATAACGGCGAGAAATATTGTGCTTTTGATATTTCGTGATTACAGAACTCGGCTGTTTGATGTAAAACATTTGATTGTTAACGGATTTCAATATTACTAACTTGTGCTTTTACGCACGGTTTAGAAATTACAATTGATTCTTTTTTACACCACGAAATAATGATTTTATAAATATAAGAAGTGTTAATCCTATTGAAGTGATATATGTATACAGATTTGACTTAAGGTACAATTCTTTATCAGCGATTGTCATAATACTCCAGATTTGTTTATATATATATATATATATATATATATATATATATATATATATATATATATATATATATATATATATATATAATTGGAAGGAATGGAGAATTTCTTAAAAAAAAAATCCGTTTTTGAATCGATTCAAATTGGTGTCTATTAATATAATACATAATCAATATTTCAAATCTTTTGATGCTTTTGTCTATATATAATAATTCATAACATTTTCGCTTTAATAATAAAACTTTAAATATTATCTATGAAATAAAAGAATTTTATTTAATAATTAATAATCATGGAATCTTTTTTTACGAAACTATTTAAAATTTTAAAAACTTTAGGAAGAATTTTCGGATTTGTAGTACATATTTGTCATTCTACACTTGTTTACACAAAAAAGTGTTCTCTCATAAGGCTTTAGGATGAATTCCGACATATTAATAATAATAATTTTATTAATTACACCTCTCACAGTCGCTAATCCATTAATCAACATCGATCTTAGAGATCGATTTACCTCCCGATTAACCGATCACAGATCACCTAATAATAAATAGATACTAAATAAGATCTCGTATCATTCACAATTATGAAGGCCTCGATCCTACAATGATTAATCAGAAGTAATCTTAGGTGAGCACAGACAGACGGACAGACGGATCATTTATTAAAAGTAATTAACAACATCCCGTCAATTTGATTATATAAAATATATATATTTTTACCTCAAATGTTCTTGTTTGAAACAAATTATTATTTTAACTTAACAACAACAATAAAGAATACCAAGAAACCACAAAATTGCAATAAAATCTTTATATATATGTATGACAATACAATCAGGAAAGTACTGAGTGAATACATACATACCTATTATGTGCTGATAAATTATTTATTATATAAGCGTTGCTGCTAACTGCGATATAATTTAATATATTAAACGTCTATAATATTATCCTCTAACTAGTCTTTGTCTATCATTTTCCTTGTAATTGAAGTATATTAGTAGGTAATAAGAATTCTCTACACTAGGTTACTCAGGAAGGGTAGGTTAAGAGCTTTATTGGTTAAAATGGAACACTTACCCCTAGTTTATATTTAATGTGAACTGCCTCAGGTCGGGTGAAAGCAACATACGTATCTGGTCCCTTTCTGCATCTATTTTTAAAGTAACTAGTTGTTGCCGGTGACTTCATGTGCTCCTCATCCTCTTAATTGAATCTTATCGTCACTTAAAATTTATGTAAATATATGATATTTGTGTTTTGTTGTGTGTTATACTCTACATCAGTTAATTTTTTTCCGTAAAAAGGAAATTCCCATCATAAATACTATTACGCATGTTGACTTGAGCAATAATTTTAACCACCACTCAACACCACAACCAACCACAACCACAATGTCATTGAAATTTGTTTACTATTTACTATTTAATGAAAAAAAGGATATATTATCACGTACTTAAGACCTAGCCGATCATTTTATTAAAAATATATTTAATTCACACCTTTAGTTCTTTAGTATATGTAAAGATGAGAAAAAATAAAATTTTTCATCTATCGTTCTATCTTTCTCATCTTTGGAAAATTGTTTGATCAAATAAATTTTAAATCTACTGAAACCTTTTATTTATTATTTATTTTATTTGAACTATTCCCAGATTCTCTAAACAAGAAGTACTTACATACATATAGACATAACATTTGATACTAAGAATTCGTTTGTAAATAAATATATAGGGTTATCTTAATAATATCACAGATCAAAGTACCACCTCTATAAATGCTATATATGTTCGCTTTATGTATACGTATCTGTTCCCGCTACCTCGTCTGCGTTAGAAACAGAAGGGCCTAACACGTTCAAAACATATAGTTTAAGACCCCCGATTGAAGTCGTGAAAGACAAAGTGACGAATTCTAATTCGTCTGCACATACTGCCTTTAAGTCACTTTTCTGACACTAACTGTAGAAATGATATTGCGATAGTTCTTAGATTTATATGATATAGGACGAGTATACACAAATACTTGTCTATCAATAAAAAATCTCAGACTCATTTGGTACTTTCCGAGTTAACGAAACAAAAAACTTGGCTGTATTAATATTAAATTTCTTGTTAGAACATAAGATTAAATAGAATTAAACTAAATTAATATATTTGTGTGTCTTAATAAATATATGAAATCACAATTTAAATAATTTAATTGAGTCGACTAACTTCAATATATGGGTAATTTTATAAGTGTTTATTTCTAGTAAATCTTATCAAAATCCGTTCAGCCGTGGAAATAAACAGACAGAAGTAGTTTTTTTTTAATAATTTAACATTATTATATTTGTATACAATCACAGATAAGACGGAAGTAAATTGATTACGCGTCAATAATATTTATTAATATAAAGCTAAGTTTACACGAGACGAGATAATTGAAATAAAAAAATTACGCTTTTAATAGTCATGCAATAAAATATTTATTTTATAGATATCATTAAGGGTTGTGTAATCCTATTACTTATTATATCTTGTTACTTTTGATTATTACCTATGTACCTTATTACTTTTGATTATTACCCATTTACTTATTACTTTTGATTATTACCTATTTACCTTATTACTTATTGTTATTACCTATTTGCCGTATTAGTCATAGTGATTGGTATTCAGTGATGTCAACGCGGTGATGGAGAGCTGTGTATTTGTACAAGACAATGGTTATTACGAGTCATTCTTACAAACAATTTACGAGTTAACTTTTTTATTAATATACAGGGAGAATATGTATATATAATATTAATAAGTATATATAGATATATTTTATTTACGAAGATAAACGTGCAAATATTAGAATTCATGAAACACATTTTGGTGTAAGTTTCAAAGCAGTTAAATATTTCGTTAAATAAATAAGTTGTATTAAATCTCTCATACTCTTATATTTGATATAAACCAGATCGTGTGTAATTAATTGAACACGATAATGTTTATAATATTTATAATCTCGTATGTCTATGACCCTAGTGTTTTTATTGCTGACTTTTTGCTGACGGACTCACCAGTGACCAGTCGGTCGAGGAGCGAGTCTTGAAACTGGTGTCTGTACGAAGTTGGTTAAAAATTAACTTGGTAAGTGTTTTTATATACATACATACTAGTTATTTTAATATATACATGTTGGTTTAATATAGAACTTATTATATCTATTTTGTTATTAATAATGTAATTAACAGATTATTTGCCATGTATATATAAGCTTTACTCGTTATAGTATAGGTTATCAGTTACAGAGTATATGAAACACACACTTTATATTATATTTTTCTGTTTAGTATGAGTTATGTTTAATTATATTCGCTATCTACACATAATGACGAACAAAGGATTTTTGTCTAGATTTTCCTTTAACTATTAAATGACGTTTATATCCTATAAAAATATTTATAACTAACTTGTATATACGTGTGTCTGTGTGTGTATGTGTATTTATGTTTGCTTTAAAGAAATATAGAAATGTGTGCGGCTTTGATAACGGAAAGCTAATTTTATCTTACCAATGGATATGTAAACACATTATGTAAATAGTCTTATTTTTAATAAACTACTTCTTTTTTTCCAGACAATGATTTCCAAGCAGAGCTTGGTCCTGTTATTGTCAGCGTGGCTGGTCTCGGGTCAACGACCTTCGTTTGCAGGGACTAAGCCTATAGGCTTTCCAGCTGTGGAACCGGCTAGTTCAGACCCTATTGGTAACAGGTAAAATACATATTCTCTCTTTTTGTAAAAATAATTATTAATTATTCTATCTTTTGTATAAAAGTTAGATTAAAAAGTATGGTAAGAAGTTTTAGCTATCTCTGTTACAAATCATACAATTTATACATAACTCTATCTATGAATAGTCCCAGTCGTAGGACCAAACCAACTCATATACGTCACACCTGGGTATCGAACCTGGCACTTCACATTAAAAAAGTACCCCTACACCAAAAGCTCTCTTAAGGATTAAATAATTTAAATTATAGTTGTACACATAGTAGCTGCATTCTAATGATATGATATGATAATGATAATACTATAAAGTACACGTCGTCTGTTCTCATAAATTATCCTTATGCTTTTGAGTAAACAAATGTTTACATACTCGTGAAGATAAATAAGAACTTAATGCTAAAACAAATCAAATATTTTTCTAAAGTATACATCTTTTTAATATTTTTATGAAAACAAGGCACGTAATTTATTTACGAATCAACAAAGTTTTTGTATTTTGGTATAACTATATTATGTGTATATATAAATATAAATATATATATGTCAATGTTATTAATAAGTAAAATGTATTAATGAATTCCACCAATAACAATTGTTAATCGTGTGGTGCCTTGCTGTGGGATTGCTATTTTTTTAAAGAAGGAAAATATTTGTTGGCGAATAACAAATTACTTTTAAATACATCTTTAGTCTGAACGCGTTTAACAATGTAATGTGATTTATTAAATATCTCTAATTCCTGTTCAAATTTCTTGTACTTTTGTACATAAGTATTAAATATTCAGTAGATATACTGAATATTTATAACTATAAGAAAAAATTCCCAAATTATTTACATAATTTAAGTGTGGCGGGTCTACAAATTGACGCACCGGGATCTCGCGGTGAGTGCCAGGACGAGCACGGGGAGACCTATTAGAGGGATTTAGATAAAGGCACTTACACACCGCATCCGAGGATCAGAATCCGAGAAAAAAACAAGGATGTCCCTTGAGACTTGGTTTACCTTCTCTGGCAATGGGTTGACGTACATATAAATAGTTATATGTCTACAACGCATGGTAATTCCTAGGATATAAATTGTTTGTGTGTAAGCGCCCTAAGGGTCGGGTGTAAGCGCGGTAATGGAGACCATACCTCCTCATGTATAAAACATTTTCAAACCCTAACCTAAACCCTGGTTTTATTTCTTCTTGATCTCATACATTTTTTGTTACAGATTCGGCGACAGCACCGAAAGGTTGCCAGTGGAGGCAAAAGGAGACAGAGATCTCGTTAACCGCCTCAGCAAACTGCCGATTGACCAGCAGCCGTTCTGGTATATTAATTGGAAGGCCATTGAACAAAATAACAAGAACCCTCAAACTTACCCACAGAGGGGTAACTCTTTTGTTGACCCGAACGGTGGTTCAAACTCTGACGGTACTCAGAATTCTGCAAACACAAATAATCAACAAAATTCAGCAGACCTTACATCCAAATTCGGAACCGTTAGTTCAAACAGCAATATCTCTCCTCAAAGAAGACAAAACTATCAAAACCGAGGACAGAGATACGGCTATTAAGTGATGGAAGATTATACAAATACTCTGAGTAATGAATATTACAATGAATATTAAATAAATAATCAATAGTTCAGTTTTTTATTGAGTTTCGATATAAATACCGAATGGTTTAATATAATATACGTATAGATATGCAAAAAATCCACATAAAGCCTTACACTTTCTGGATAGTTTATTTGGTAGTGATCATAATGAGTTGATTTTATTATTTTATAAACATTTGAACAAACATGTAGTTTATAATATTATTAGTATACAAAAAATATTAAAAATAAGTGAAAATTGAAACTATCCATCTACTATTTGTTATCAAGGTCCTTATTTATAAACAAGTTTCAATAAAATCCATTCCAACTAATGAGCGGTTTAAATTCTTTGACATCCATTCTAATATACAAAACTATTGGTTCTCTGTGCATTTGTATCTTTAATTTTTAAATTTAGATCATTTTGTGATGAACAATCGTCTTATTCATGTTTGTCTGTCTGTCAATACTTGTCATTTTACTAATAAAGAACCATTTGATTGATCCTGATACATTTGATATATACTGAGAATATGTGATGGCTTGATATTAAACATAGACAAAGCCTATAGTATTTTGTAAAACTAAATCGGTTATTCTGTACTTCTATAGATAAATATGCCGATAAAGACACGGGTAAAGTTAGAATTTAACACTAAACCTACCGACAATTCTTGTATACCTGTCCCTACCACACGCAGTCAAATTGATCGGTAATTAAAAGTTATTTTATTATATAACGCAGACAATAATGAAAATAACTAAAAGTAAAGAGTGTAGAAAATATTATATGCATATTCTAAGAATTGTCATGTAGTTTGATAACGATATCATAACGTTTGAAAATGTGTAAGTTTTACAAAAGTTTAAGAACGGTCAATTTGACCGGTACTTGGTAGGTTTAGTGTTAACAACCAATATCGAAGCGCGAGCAAATCCGCGTGCTAAAGCCAGAATGTAAGCATGAATATATTATACAGTTTTATTAATGTACGTATGTATGTATGACGTATTCATAATAAGAATAAGTTAATTTATTTGAGGTCAATGACTCGAATTAATGTAAATTAGATAGGTACATGAGAAATTGAGACATATATTATTTTAATTATAAATATATTTTCTTAATCTCTCTAATAAGTTCTCAGTATTTCATAAATAAGTATAATTAGTCCTAAGTGCTTATAAATATTTATTTATTTATTATATTAAATGACACGAGAACCCATATTTATACCGATATGGTTATTATAATAAAAATGCGTTTTTTGCTATTTATATATTTTTAATGATTTTAATCAGAACAATACTCTTCTATTGAATTTTAAGTATTTTTAAAATAATTTTGTATATTTTTATTATACATTTTCCTATCTATTTTTCATAAAAATGCGGGATCGTTATCAACAGTATATACATATTACCTTTCTAAGAACAAGACAGTTTCTAAGTAAAATATAATTTACATACATACTATGTGTAACTGCCTTAATTGTGGTTTTACAAGTTTTTATGACTTTTTATATCATAACGAGTAAACTAGTTTAAGAAACAAGTGTCGGTGCTGGTACTTGAATATTATTTTTAAAAATAAGTCTTGGTGAGAAATTCATTTAATTTATTTAACCTTTTGTGGATAAATGCAATTTCAAAGATTTCTCTTACTTTTATTATCCACGCTTTTAAGATTTTAATCATTATGAAATATTAATATAAATTTTATATCCTCTTAAGAAAATTATTATATATTTAAAATAGAAGTAAATTAAATGTATAACGAGTTTTCATTGAAGCCATTATTCCTCAGGAAATGATTTTCAAACAGATCTTAGTGCTGTGTATGTTAGTGTGGCTTGCGCGGGGTCAACGACCTTTATCAAAATTGACAAATGTTACAGAAGATCCCATTAGTAACGGGTAAATACATTTAATAAAAAAGTTTGACTAATTTAAATTAAGGGCTTACTACCTACTTAAGAAAACTATATTTTATTTGTTTATATTATTATTTTAATCATGTTCAATTATTATTATGTTTCTTTCTTACATATACAGTACTGAAGGAATATCTACAGAAGACGAAAGTCCCAGAGATGCCAACCGAGTCCGGGACTGGGCGAGCAGCGATCAACCGTTCTGGTTTATAGATCACACCGAGGGATCAAAAAATAATTCTCACAAATAAATATATTCAAATATTTTAATTTAATCCTGATAATATCCATACTTCGGTTGAGGGAGGGGGGGAGGGTACAAAATAAAACTATAACTCCAAGTAATAAAACATATTATATTGACTTTTAAATAAATAGACCTTAATTAATACTAAGCGTGTTCTCACTAACAACTAACTAACTTAGGAATTATAAAAGAAAATGCATCACTTGACTCACGAATAGTTTGATATTAATACAATTAGAGCTCATGTGAGAGAAAAAAATTCTAGCAAAATATTTATAGAAATTAGAGCCTATTTAGCACAGCCCCTGTATGTTTGTCTTACTGTAAAATGTTTGTATCTGCGAAACATTGGTGAACATTTTGAATGGACCAATAGTTAATATGCAAATATTAAATAATACATTGATAAAGACTTCTACAAAAATAAGGAACTTCTAACGGATTTCATTATTGAAATTTAGTGAACAACTAAAACATGGATTAGTTATAATATTATATAAATACCACATTTGGTAGATATCACCGCGGATACGTGTACCTGTACTGTACTGTACTGTATCTGTACTGTACCTGAGCAAAACAATAAGTACAAAAATCACAAAACATTCACACACTCGCTGTCGGTAAGAAGTATAACATGCTCGTCACTGTATTTATAAAAACATATTGATAAAACTCAATACAAGTTTGATGATTCGTTACCGAGCGATGATAACACAGAGAGACAAGATGGCGGACGAGATGAGGTGAGAGGGGGAGCCGCTGGAGGGAGTGACGGAGGGGAGCCTCACACTCTTGTAGTTGCAGGACGGCTCGGAGGACTCGTTGCTGCTCAGCTCCGTGTAGTTCGGGTAGTTTTCTATCTGTATCGGCTGTTAATATACATTACGAATATTAGCCTGACTTTACCTTTTTTATGTAAGATACAATATCTTTTAAATGTTATACAATAATCATCTGGTACCTTTTTAAAAATATTTAATACTTTTTATGTAAGACATTTAAAATATCTGTTAAGCATAGTATAGTAATGCAAGGTGAGTCTCACCGCGCCCCAGGTGTCGTCTCTGTTCTTGCAGAAGGTCATGTGCCAGCCGCTGTGGAGCGTCTTCTCGACCTGCTCCGTGAGCAGCGCCTCGCCCCACGGCATCTCGTTCAGGTGCGCCATGAAGGTCTTGTTGCGGAACTCTAACGGCTCCTTTATCACTAGACCCTCTGAAATTTGTTTTCCATTGTCAAGTTCACCGTATTGTATATTTGGAACACCAGAATATCTTTTACAAAGTGTAGGAAGATGTATTTATTGTAGTTACTGTTTTCAAGATTCATCATGATATTTTTATGTTTTATTATCAACGAAATTATTTATATAGATTAGAAATTTATTTCCATTTTTGCAAGACAATCGTTTTTATATGAAATAAAGACAGTGTAAGTATTCCTTTACTTTTTACTTTATTTGGATCTTATTAATATTGTTTAATGCACTCACTCATCAGTCCCACTCCTTGGTCGTCACCTTCCCGAGCAGCTTCTTCGTCGTTGTGTTGTCTGAGAATGGCTTCGAAGTCTGGAGATATACCATCTAAGTTCCTAGTAATAGGGATATTAGTTATATTTAGTATGTTCTTTGTTGGACAACATATAAACTTTAATCTAGAAATGGATATTCAAACTTACCCTGAAGACAAGAATATCTTCTCAACTTGCATCATACTCAGTCCATAGAACTCCTTGACACCGAAGGTTTCAAAGAATTCGACCACTGGAGTCATGGAGTAGCAGCCGGCCAGCTCCGTGCGAGGGTAGTACAACACGAACGAGAGACACATCTCCTGTAAGAGAGAGAGCAATACACTTATAAGAGTTTTAATCAAAATAAACACATAATTATCTCAAAACGATCAGGACTCGATCCAAGAAACCCCAGAATAATCTAAGCATATAAAATAGTTGTACATATAAATGTACCGTATTAGTTATTAACTTTATTACTAAATATTTTTATAGAAATGACAAGTCATTTTAGATGTTATAAATTTATAATAATATGATCTTACCTGCGTCGCCGAGTATCCTCCTAGTATGGGTTTGTCCCTTGAGGTGCTGTCGTAAGTACACTCGGTGATTAAAGTATCACCTTTGTAAAATCTTCTTCCGCCAGGCACAATGCGAGATTGTTGGTAACGAGCGTCGTATGTATTTTCCTATGTAAATATTAATTAATTAGATTGTGAACAGTGACATCTATTGTTAAAGTAAAGATTTATTAGCAATAATATCGCCATCTATGACTACAGAGTTAAAGTATCTTCACCTTAAATACGTAATCAACTGAATTAGTTCTAATTTAAATCGAGAGATGTCACTATAATAAACAATTGGTTTCATCTGAAATTACTCAATTATAACTTGAAATAAATCAGTAACGAAAACATAGATGGCGCTTAAAGGCGTTTCATTTAACAAGTTTACGGAATTTCTCACCTCAGATATTCTGGGAAGCTCTTCGTTTCCACGAATGTGTTTGAGTGATATTTTCCGTGCGGTTCCGTGAGCGTGTAGTAACACGGATACAATGTTGATTCCTTCTTCCGGCATCGTCTGCAGCAACACATTAGTTTTAATATTTTTTATTATTAATGTTTCAATAAAAGGTACAAATGTATATATATGGACATCTTGATATAATAATTACAATATGTGTTAAAATAGAATATTTTGCTTCACCTTGCATTCGATATTTGTTCTTAACGTATTAGTTTTAAAAAATTTATAAAAGAAAACTGCTGAACAAAAAATGTTGATAAGTTTTTAATGAAAATAATTCATAATTATATCAAACTGCAGTACTCACATTGTTAGTACAGTCGGGGCTGCAGATCCCTACAGTCCTATAGGCTCGTTGTTTGGGAGGTATGACGTGCAGCGCGGATATACCGATGCCGGCCCCGAGCAGCGCGGCGTCGTGCGCCCGCAGGGACGACGTGTAGTGCACGCGGATACCAGAGCTATCCAGCACTGGATGTGAAGGAACAAACTGATAGTTAGGTGCAGTTGTGAATAACATATAACATACAACCAGTTAGGTGTTGGGGATAGAGGTACCAATAATTTTATGTATATTATATGACAGAATCAGCGATACTATACACAATAGTTAGTTAGGTGTAGTTGAGGATGAGGATATCGAACAACTTACAATTATTACATAGATCAAGTTAGTACTAATATAGAACATACAGTTTGTTTAGTATTTGAAGATAATATAATATTTTGAAATATATATTTAGACACTCAACTCATAGTTTGATGTACAAATGAAAATTGGACAAAGAACTATATGTATTCTTGTTTCAGAACTGAATCGTTGACAACGTTAGCAAACTTATCGCTACTTTGAGACTTCATTATCAATAATTAAGTCTTATTTTGAGATAATAATATTTGGAGTTGGATCTAAGGATCAAAAGGAGTAATATCTAAATACTTGACGTACCTTCGTGGAGCGCTTGATTGTCGTAATGAACCTCTAACATGTAGTACGAGACACCGCCTCTCTCGCCGAGCGGAATACCGACGTTCTCGGGTAAGAATTCACCTGTAATATACAAATGAAAATCAACTCTAACCCAAAGAAATAATGACCATAGTCACTTGTAAACTTTAGTTAATAAATCAGAAAGTAACAAGTTACTGTAATGAAATATGAGTCCTAAATTAATGGTGTTAAGATATTAAATGCAATAACAAATGAAATGAAATGTAAGGGTTGAATATTCTGAATGTCTGGAAGACGGCAAAGGAAATAATCCTTGAACATTACGTAAAGAGTTCATTATGCTTTAATTAATTTTCTATTGATTACGAAATTTAAAATAAGACATTTTTAATAATAAAAAAAATCCTTAGCAACCAATTATGTAAATTAGAATTCTTTATGCTTTAATTAACTTCCTATGACAAAAATTGTAAAACTTTACCTTTGGACCCCATGGCCCAAGCCGCTATGGGGGTGACGCACGTGGCCAGCTCCCTCGGGCGAGTTGGGCCAAAGAAGCCCTCTCCCTCCGCCCACTCGCTCCACTGTCTCTTGTCGTGATCTTCGGCACACTCGTACAGCACCATGTGATGTACTGGGGACGAGTTCTCCACCGGCTTGCCGTTCCGTATTGGCCGACTGTCTATCAGAGGTTGGTAACCCACTATGTGGTGCTTCTTTGAAAGTTCGGGCGCTTTGAACACCTTACACCAGAATAAGGTGGCCATCACGTGAGGTATCGTCAGCTGAAATTATTTGTTATTAAATTACTTTGTTCGTCGCTGACGTATAAGTGGGTCCCTGAATGATATTCATAATAAATATTTAATAACTATATTTACTTTGAATTATTTTATAAATATTTGTATAATACTTTATTTCAAGTATTGTTGTATTCTTGAAGCAATATAATTCTTATTCTTTCTTATCATTCCCATGACTTTGTAATGATACGGGTGCTTATAATTCTACTAATTTTGGTTTCTTCTTTTAGTTGTGTTGAATTCAAATCAGTATATTTAAAACATTACAACTTATTTGATAAAGATATATCTGAAATAAAAACTTGCAAACAAAACAAAAACTAGTGCGATTTTAATAATAATTATTATTTTATTAAGAGAAATTGAATTCTGTATTTGTACTCACATTAGTAATTCTAACATCCCAGTGTTGGAGAGGAATGGTCTCGGGTTTGGAGAGAGGCTGCAGGAGTCTCAGGGGTCTGGAGCCGGCGTTGACGTGTCTGGGCAAATCCCCGTCTGATCCGTCCGGACCTAATGCCCATAGGACTTGGGTTGTGTCTTCCTATGGGAAATTATAAAATTAAATTAAATATATTAGGATTTCTTGTAAAATATATATTTAATTTTGTTAGTAAACTATTTCTTTTGCTATTGCTAGTGTAAATAGTCTTATCTACACTAGCAACAGAGGCATACTTTTATAACGCCCAGCGCTCTGGTGACCTCTGGGATATAAAGTACTCTGTCCTTTTATAGGTCCTAGAATTTGTATGGAATTGTATGCATTTATATGGAATTTTGCAGACTATCTGAATAATTCCATATAAATCGATCTATTATTTTTAAAGTGAATGACAAACAGTCAAACATGAAAGACGCAATCAGATGCACTAAATACTTTCAAACACACACAATGAAAGATATAAACACTCACACCAATGACGAAGTCCTGACGATCACACGTGTCCAAGAGTCTTCTGAACTCCACAGTAGTGTGAGTGGCGTTCTGATACCCGGATATCAACTCGTAGTTCTGCACTTCATCAGCGACCGCCCGGTCTTCGAACGTGAGTCCGTGGCAATCCTGTAAACAAGTTATTGTTATATAACCACAAAAAAGGCACTTCATGCTATTACGTAAAATAATAAATGTGTTTTTGCTAAAAAGGATATCTCGTTTGAGCGGCGCCATCATCTGTTCATCGAACTGAGTAACAAGCATTAAATACCACGAATAGAATTACTATTTCATTATTAGTCATCCCGCGGATAAGGAAAGACAACTTACCGAAATAGCGAACCACCTTTGTAACTCATTGAACTATCTTACACGAATAGCGACCTTATATCAAGGGATATCATAGACAAATTGAGACAAAGACAACAAGAACAGCTGATGCTCCGAAGGGCAGATGTTCGAGAGGTGTGCAATAAAGATAAAGATAAATAATAATTGTAGTATTATCTTTTTTGTGCGGCAGATGCGCCGCGCACGCGCCGGCAGCACCTGGTGATGATCACTTACCAAATGTCACATACCTACACTACTCCAATAATACACTACATGTATCAAAACTTAAAAAAAGAAATACCTACAGTATATTATACATTTAAACTTATTTATACAATATTTATATCTTTAACAAAATACAAAAATAGTTATCAAAAAATCTTCCGTATTTTAATTTTTTTAATAAGTTATTATATTTTAGCTGCTATATTTTTTCGTTAAAAGAAATTCGTTTCATTTATTTTATGGTAACCATCTCGTGGTTTCATTTTATATTATTAATTAATACTAATTATATATGAATTAATACCGCCATTTACGTATTATCCTTGGAGTAGAGTATACTTAAGAGTATAAAGCCTGTTACACATCAGGACGCGGGATCCTCGCAGAACAGGTCGGGCTTGAAATCACAACAATTAAACTCAGGATGGTTTTATTGAGTCGTGGGAACCACTCGAGCTACAGGGAATAGCTGAATCCATGAAATCCTGCTTCTAAGTATTATTAAGGGTTGAAAGATTTCGGTTTTTTTTTTCAGAAAAAAATATAATTTCTAAAGATCTTTATTCAACCCTTCGTATTAGATGTTTGCGTGTGTGTTACACACACATGGAAATAATATATAAAATGTATTTAATGATATATTTTGGAAGTTTTTGGAACATCAAAATACTATAAATGTTACGCGACACGCTTCAGATATAAGGCTGGTGATAAATCGCTATCAAGAGTTTGAGTTTGAAAATGCCTGTATGGGTTTGAGTATTGAATAGCAATAAAAGAATATAAAGTATTGTGATAAAAAAACTGATAACAAATCAGGTTTACGTGAGAGTTTTTATCAAAACATTTAAATAATCGAGAAAGAGTCCAAATTATATACAAAGCACATTCTAGTTAGGCATATAAAGAAATATTAAACAAATTAATTAAAACCAAAATCTAGAGAAGGTAATTATCCAGGGTTCACACAAACCATGCTTAATAACCAAATAATTATTAATTTAATATTCTAAAATTATAATACTTCCAATAAAGTGCCATACAATAATGAATACCCTACTTAAATTATGCTATAGTAGGTAGGGTTAATATAATATAATGAAGCGAGCGGCAGCCCTGGCGGAGCGTAAGACACATGTGTTACATTCCATTAGTTGCAGATTAACTTCCTTCAAGCTTAGCAGAGTATTATTTTGAACCAGTATTTGTTCATTTATATATATATATATATATATATATATATATATATTTAAATATATGGTCTGTTTGTAATTAAAAATTAACAGCTTTTCAATAAATGGATCTGAAAGTCGAGGTATACGGTACTTACATAAACAAATCTATTTCTTTCGCTGTCCGTCTGTTTGGTCCGGCTAATCTTTGAAATGTCTGTATCTATTTTAACATGATAAAGAGTAAACGTAGGATTTTTTATTAAAAACATAGTCGAGCGAACCAAGTCGTGGGCAGAGCTAGTTTAATATAAATGTGTTTATATTATAATCATGTAGACATCTGTAGAAAACTTTGTAAGCTTAACTCATAACTCTTCCATTGTAATATATCATAGAATTTCTTCCAAACCAGGACCAATATATTATCGAAGCATCAAACCCACGACCAATCCAAAAGCAACCATTGTTACCACTGGACCACAGGCTCAATCAACAGTGTAATGAAATAATAATAAATATATAATTAACGTTCTGGCCCATATCATTATACTAAATATATATATATATATATATATATATATAATAGACAAACACAAGGGATATTAAGATATAATATACATCCAATATTGACAGTACTCCGTAAATACATTCGTTTAACAAGTGTACTCGTGCTTGTTTACTTGGTAATTATTTTATTTATCAGAGCGTGTATTACTTATTAACAAGTCAAATATATCAAGATATCATGTTATATATAAGTGTGTTTGTTTGGCTAATGAAACGGCAAAACCGATTTTAACAGGACTTTCTCATGTAATATGGAGTAACTTAGGCTAAGTTATTTTAATAATATATTCCGAACAAAGTCGCGGACACAGATACTACATTTATGATAGATAAATAAAAAATCATATCAAAAATATGAAGGTAACAAAATATAATGTCATATTCTTTTTGGTAGAAATAAGATAAAGCTTTTGTAAGGCCTATCGTAAAGGAAAACTACAGTGAACGTAAAAGGAAATTACAATTTTCTAACATCAGTTTAAGCGTTGATAGATGACAGACAAACAGATAGATGACATACTTTTACACAAACACCATTTTCCCCCAAATACAATTATCGCAATATTTCAATAACACACCCTCTTCTACCATACCTACCTCATCTCAAAGGAGACATGAGACATGCTTCGTCAAATCATTTTTTAACCGATCTACTCGTATGTCTTCGGTCGCTCTCTTCCATTAATACACACACACACACACACACACATACACACGCATATACATGTTTAAATACACACAAAGTAGATTATTTATAGTCGGCGCAAAATTTCAATTCTCATAACCCTCTCTTATCATACGTCATCTCAGAGGAGACAAGCTTCTCTGTGATATCATTTTTCAACCCATCCATATCTTCTTCAGATGCTCTCGTTCCTTAATACACACACACACACACACACACACACACACGTGTTTGTGTATTAAATGTAGGTATCTGACAAATGATAGTGTTGAGTCATAACACTGAACCAGAGTGACTCGAATGGGTTTTATCCGGAAACAGGTACAACATTGTTTATATACTTTAAAAATTATCATCTATACATATAAATAAAATGGAAGTGTGTGTTTATAATTCTAAAATAACAGATTTTGACTAAATGCATTTGGAAGTAAGTATATACGGTACTTACATACAAGACTGAAATTAAAAATGTTGTCTGTTTGTCTGTTGGTCCGGCTCATCTTCTGAAATGGCTGGATCCACTTTAACATGATACCTGATGTTGGTGGAGTAAACGTAGCCTTTTGATAAAAAATATAATCTATATATATATAATTAAAAATGAGGTGTCTGTTTGTAATTCCAAATTTACAGGTTACCACTAAATGCTTATGAAAGTATACACGGTACTAAAAATGTAATTCTGTCTGTTTGTTCCGGTTAATCTCTGAAACAGCTGGACGGATTTAAACAGGTTTTCACTTCGTAATAATATAAGGAGTAAATATGTCTATTTAAAAAAATCATTCAGCGGAAACAAACTCATGATTAAAGCTAGTATTAAATAAAATAAATATAATTCAGTTCATTTAATACATTAGTTACTATAAAATTATTATATAAAATCAATATATTGGAATGTAACATTAAAAACTAACAAAAGAAAGTACCTAGGAGATCAGTTCGAAGAAACGATTCCCAATATTATAACACGTGGAAGAATCACAAAGGATGTCTTCATGTCTTGATATTGCTCTGAGTAAAGTGATCGACAAACACACCGACATTGCGCAATCTATTGTATATACCAAGTATGGACGGAAGCATTAAAATTCTTTTTACGTCCACAAAAGAATAAGTTTTGAGAAGCGTCGCCTTTTGCGCGTCGAACTAACAATAGTCAACTAGGCGTGTGTTCACCTCAACCAACTAACTGACATTCCTACAATCATGTTATAAAAGATTTGTATTGATAACTATTATTCCTCTTTGATTATTACATTTTTAAACTAGCTTTTCCCTGCGTATTCATTCGCATTCTCTAAATTCGTCATTGGTTGTAAAAAATCTCTATATATTATTCTGATGTATAAGATGTATTATAGAAAAGTTTGATCTAAATCGGTTCAGTAGTTTTTGTGAAACAGTAATAAACGTACAAACATTCACAATTTCTCTTAGTACGATTTTATCGGGTAACGCATATTTTATGAACATATTTTTTAATTATGACCAAATTTAATCAACTCTATATAAAATATTAATAAATCAAATAAAATGGGGCGAATATATAAGATCATTAGGTATCAATGAATCGGTATAACATGTAGTGTGATTCATACTTCACTTACTAATATTAATAATATTTTATTATTGATTATATTTATTACTAGCTTTTGTCCCCGGATTTACCCTAATGATTTACCAACTACACCCAATTTAGATTATTTAATTTGTTTTTTTAATATTTTAAATCATTTTGATCCATTCAAATTACACCCCATACTTTTAAAGATGAAAAACACACTGACAGACAGACCGATTATTTCACATTTGTAATATACTTGTGAATAAGGTGTACAAAATGTATAATTGTACTAAATTCTGTATAATACAGAACATATTACCGATAATCTCCAAATTAATAATCAATCCAGATCATATCGGAGACAGCGCAGACAAACGATTTAACGGATCGAGTTTGTGGCCTTTAAAGCTCATTTCAATCTGGGATTACAGATTGATTATTAATTACTCAGTTCTATTTTCTAGTTTTCTTGCCAGACCAAATATTGGTATGAAACATTTAATGTATAATTTTTTTAATGAAAGTATTCTGAGCCCGTTGAATTAGCGACATATGTATATACATTGAAATATATACTTTATACAATTACATTAAGGTTAATATTTAATTGCAGGTAGTATTAGATATGGTATGTTCCAGTAGGCGCAGGTGTCTGTGTATGCACCTTGCATTATAAGTAAGTTTTGTATAAACGGGTTTTTTGGTATTTAGATACGACATGTGTCTAATCGCAATACACGAACTTATATCAATGTAAGGTGTTCGTGTATTGCGACTTCAGATGTGTCATTTGAAAAATATATTTATATGATTCCGTTATAATATTTTATTATTGTCATTGAATTTTAAATGAGTTTTTAATTATATTAATATGTAAATGAAAACTTTACCTATATAGATATGGTACCATGTTGAGCTTATTTAAATTTGAGATTAAAAAACGAAAGTGTATCCAGAGGTCGGAGGTTCAAATCCTGGTCATGTATCATGTATTATTGTTTCACGTTATACTATGACTGCGTAGAATATGACTCACCTTATAAAGTAATAAATATATAATAACATGTATACATATATAACAACAAAGTTATTAATCCAACAGAATTTGGCAATCTTACAATATTATTAAAACAAGAAAAAAAACATGAAATAATCAAAATTATAAATTAACATTAATTATAACAAAAAATGCAATTCTTAATTAACTCTGATTAATCATAGATCATGTAGGTAATTGTATTTTCGCTAACTAACTGTGTTTTTATTACACTTTGCGGAACTCTTAACAATACAACGAGAATCCCACAATGAGAAATTCTCCACCGTGTACCTGTTATATGAGAAAATAATCATTAACAAACAAACTGTTACATTTTTAATTTAAAAATCATTCGAAATTTAAATATTATAATTGGAATATTCTAGAACATGATTAGGTTTTTAAAATACTATCAGAAGTCAGTATCCACAACCATTTTCCAGCGAATCAAATCATTATTGTATTGTATTTCACAAACACAGTATACGTGGGAATTAATGACGGGATATCTGATTAGAAGGTTTTATATGGAATCTTTTAAACATTCCCAAAGCGAATACCATAAGCAGTCCGTCTGAATTAATTTAAAATGTTTCACTAAAAGAATTCCAAGTGGGCCGAAAAATACGTGAGGATTTTAATTAAATGTTTGTGACCTCTGACGTCAGCTGATGTAGACCTGGAATATTGGAGTACTGGATGCCGGTTTAATTCAAATTCGTTATATTAAATTGGCATTATATAATTGTACTAAGCACTAATATAGGTGGTCTCAAAAAAAAATAAAAATAGTTCATACAAAATTATTTTTGTAGTATTCTTTTTCTGTATATTATGTTTATATATTGAATATTAATATTAAAATTAATGTCAATATTATCTCAGTTATATTTACTTTAAACGAATACTTAATATCGTTTAGGTTATTTTATATTAAAATAAAATATCGATAGAGCGAGTTGATTTATATAATACAAAGCGTAAAATGTTTAATATTATAATGTATTTTTACATTTCTGTATATTTTACATTGACGTCATGTCTAAGAACCATTAAATTATAAAAACAAGGAGTACGTACATTATACTATGTGACAAGAAACACCGAATGACTCATTGTACGTGACCGTACTCGTACTGAGGAGTTAGTCGTACTCGTATAACGCGAGCTTCACACAATTGATAACTTTGAAATATACCTCACCTGGAATACTAATTTAGACAATTTAATATAGAATCATTTGTTCTATAGGAGGCAGATGTTTTACGAAAAGGCTCTTGTAATTTACATGGTATTTTATTAATACTAGCTGTGCCCACGACTTTGAGTGGGTTTTCTTTTTTTTAAATAGCTGAAGATACTCCTTGTTACATCAGTTATAAAAAAAAATGTAAATATCGTATAAGTATTTAGTTAAATGCTGTTAGTTTGGAATTACAAACAGACATTTCAATTTTATTTATGTTTAGATAAAATTTATATACAGGTTAAATAATTATTTTAAATATAAAATATATGATATTATATTTTTTTGTTGTCGATACATATTCATTACCAAGGATTCACGGTGCAGTGGTTAACCGGTCATACCATAGGGCACTTTGTACGGCCTCGGAGTCCCTTAATCCTTCAACCGGACCTACGTTTGGTTTAAATCATAAATAATGAGGAGGAAAACTCAATTTTAATATTATTTTCAATTATATTTGATGAATCGTTCTTTCTTTATATTATAACTAGGAAGGAACAAATCTTAGTGAAACATAACAAGATATTGGTACACCTACTAAATTATTTAAAATAATTCTATGTTTAACTTCTTCAATGCGAGCGATTTTGTACTCAAAAGGTAGATTTTAAAAAAACTTAAAGGTCACAGTGACCCCTTATCCGGTGATAGCAGCAACAGTCAGAAGACAAAAAATATATAAATTTATCATAAATATTTAGTTGGGAAGTCAAGGGATCCATATAGAATACATTGAAAATATAAATATATATTTTTTACCTTTAGTTAAAATTATATATTCACAAGTTTATCTTTTTAACCAAAGATAGAAATATAATAATATATAATATATATATAATAAGCTAGCATAAATATATAATAATAATAATATATACTAGTATTAATTTTTAAACTTAAATACCCTGCAACAATTCAAAGTTGATATTTTTGATCGGTATTTGATAAAGACTTTAATTTAAAATGGAATAAAATTATAAATAAAATTATATAAAAGGAAAATCTAATAAAATTATATAAAAGGTAGTTTATATAAAACATATGAGAATGTATTAGAAGTATATATAACATAGGAGAAATAACAATAAAGTTGATTGCACTGCTGAGGAATACATTGCAGGTGCAGAGTGGTGATGTACTCAAACAAATACGTGTCATACATCAATGTATGGAACAATGTGATAGAAAGATCATTTGTCTTTGTATTCACATTGGGATATTGGAAAACAGATATACAGTGAAACCCGGTTAAGACGATTTTCTAGAGACCAAAGCAAAACAGCGTTGTAAGCGGGAAAACGTTATAAACGTATGAGCGTTAAATTCAATATGGCATTATAGGTCTGCAAGCAAAAATTGATACAAACTCATAAACAAAGAATTTGTTTAATAAAAATTGAAAACAATTCGAAACAAATTCGAAAATAATCATTAAATTTTTATTTATATACAGAATTGTTTATACAAATGAGTGAGACTACAATTTATTCTCGCAGAAAAAATGAATCCAATGTCGATTGCATTAATGTCGAAACCTTATTGTTTAGAACATCATTGTCAAGTGAATTGATTCTACAAACTGCATTGTCTTTCGAACTAAGATTACTCGTCAAAACATAACGACGAAATACATCAAGCGCACTCAATGCTTCAGTCAAATTCGGAACTTTTGTCGCTTCTAATTCAGTCTCATTCTCGATTTCATCACTCATTGCGTTATCTATTTCAGCAGTTGCATCAGCGATGTTATCCTCGATAATGGATTCCAAAGTGCGAACTTCGAATGTTGCCAAATCATCGTCAACGGTCACAAATTCTTCAAAATTTATCCCAGCTTGTTCAAATTCTGGTGGAATCGTGACTTCCTCGTCAGGATTAAGAGGTGTTTCTTCATTTTCGTCCTAGAAAAAAATTATCAAACGATTAGTTTAGTAGAATTGTTTATTTTAGAATATTGTAAAGTTCAGTGTAATTAACTAAGATTCTTACATGATGGAATCCAGCTTTTTGGTAACAATTGGAAATTGTTTGTTGTGAAACTGCGCCCCAAGAAGAACTGATATAACTGATTGCGTCCAATACGGTCACTTTTTTCGCTGCTTCAGGGTTGTCAATGTCGGCCAAGTAACGCATGACGAGCCGCTTGCGGTAGAATTGCTTTATCACCTTGATAATTCCCTGATCCATAGGCTGCAGCAAACTGGTAGTATTTTTTGGTAGAAAAACCAGTTCGATGTTACGTAAGGCGACGTTTTTGGGATGAGCAGGACATTTGTCAACGAACAATAAAATCTTGCGTTTTTGAATTCCCATACTTCGATCGAGTTTTTTCAACCAATTTTCGAATTTCGTCCCTGTCATCCAAGCTTTATTTTGAAAATCGTACTCGCAGGATAGGTCTTTTTTTTTGATGTTTTTGAAACAATGCGGTTTCTCCGATTTTCCGATAAGCAACAATTTGAGTTTTTCAGATCCATCCATGTTGCTTGCAACAAGTACTGTAACGCGCTCTTTGCTCATTTTTCCTCCGTGACAATTTTCACCTTTCACAGTGTATGATTTGTTTGGTGTGAGTTTGTAAAACAATCCAAATTCATCGGCATTGAAAATATTGTTCGGAGCATATCGTTTCAAATAACCCGGCAAAAGATTGTTTTTCCACGCTTCGACACTGTCACTGTCAACCGACTCAGATTCACCACAAATCTGTTTGTATTTAATGTCGTGACGTTGATTGAATCGACTGAGCCAACCCGTCGATGCCGTAAACTCTGGGAGGTTCAATGCTTTTGCAATGTCCAGAGCTTTTTGCTGAATGATAGGGCCGCTTATTGGGATGTTTCCTTGTCTCACTTGGATGATCCACTCCAACAAAACCCGTTCAAGATCAGCGTATTTGGCAGTTTTCACTTTTTTACGCGATGCTGAAGTTGAAACTGCATTTTCCTCAATTTTAGCACGATTTTTGGTGATTGTTTGTATGGTGGACGTAGCTAAATTCAGCGATCTCGCGAAGCTTTGGAACGATTCAGACGAACTACGTTTATCGTACTTGTCAAGGATTTCTAACTTTTGTTTGAGAGATAACGATTTTCGCTTGCAGCGTTCCATATTTGAAGTTTGATGTACTCGGTTTGAAAAACAACAAGAAACTAGACAAATTGTTCCTCCAAACTTTATTTATACACTGCACTCTAGGGCTGAAAACGTCCATCATGGCATCCCACTTTTGTTCATATTTTTACAATTTGTTTGTCCCAAAAAAGCAATAAAACCCTTTTTCTGAGAAACCATTGTTTTGAATTCAAGCACAAATCGGTAAACGAAATTTATAGGTGTTGAAAAATAGAAAGAAGATTAAAGATTTGAGAAAAAGGATCATAAAAGAAAAGATTAAAAACATAATTAGGTGTGAACAATAAGTATAGACATTACTCAGTAACAGATAAAAATAAATCGTTATAAACGTGAAGATTTTCCCAGGTAGTAAGGGATGGGACTCATGGAAAACAATCGTTATAAGCGGAAAACCGTAATAAAGAGGAGCGTTATAAAGAGAAAGTTTTGTATAGGGCATTATAGGAATGTCGTAGGGACCATCGAATTCGACCGTAATAAGCGGGAAATCGTTGTACGCGGGAGTCGTCTTAACCGGATTTCACTGTATATTCAAAATATATAGGTACATATAAATTATATACAACAGACAGCATTGTAGAACATTTTAAAAATATGTACATATTAATAAAATTGAAGTGTCTGTTTGTAATTTTAAATTAAAAACTTCACTAAATGCTTATGAAAGTATTTATTCTTAACTCTCTTATTGCTCCGACACATCTCTAAAACGGATGGGTCGACTTTAACAGAACTTTCGCTGGCGGATAGCAGATGTTATAAAGAGTAACTTAGGTTAAGTTATTTTAAAAAACATATTCCGTGCGAATTAAGTCACGGGCACCGCTAGTTATGAAGAGATTTTGACGGCCATTTTCAGAAGAAATTCGTAAATCAACACGAATGATATTAATATATTCATATTTTTTGTTATTAAATTAATTAAAATTTTCTGTCAAAACATATTACATGTAGGCGCCCTGTTTGAACATAATTAATTTTTCAGCTTACTGTCGGCTGTCAACTGTAATAAAAGCCACATACACCTATTGTTATGCGAAAAACCTTACCCATATTTCGTTATAAGACCAAAATGTGTTAAAATCACAATCTCCGTTTTATTTTTATAAGAAATGTACGCAAAAAGCGCGTAACGTAATGTAGTGATTACGAGGCAGGTGAGAAGGTACTAAGAGACAGTTAAGATGGCGGCGTCACGGTTCGATACTTGGACGTTGACAGCAATCAAAAACCACAGCCTAACTATTGTCTCACGAAAAAACAATAGCAATACTCGTAACCCTTAACGCCATACAATAAGGTTTATAATCCCATAACGGACGTACCTGGTACTTAGGTAAGTGAATACTTTGTTACTAAAAAGAGTGGCCCGTACGTAATATGAAACTGAAAAATTAGTCTCGTATTACTTCAAATACAAAATAAACCTTTAACATTTGATTAATTTAGTTAGATTTGATTTAAACAATAAATATTTGTTAAGTGTAAGATTAGATTACAATATATTTGTAAATAATACTTTATACGAATGCATTAAGAGAGGACCGCAATTAATTCTGTTGCCATGTCAATAGTACAGATAAAATTTTGTTATATCTGTATAATTATAAAACACGTGTTCGTTAAATCTTAAAAGCGTGAAATGAAAATTAAAAATATTGTTTGCCTTCATTATTTAATGAGAAGATTCTGTTCTGTATAATCGTGTGTACGCTCACATAAGTTAAATTATTTTCCACGCCATGTAACTGGAAATACGAGAAGAAAATTTCTCAATTTGAATTCTGTTCAAGCTGCGCTCTCTCTAAGATTAGTTTCACGATCTCGTTTTCAGTTTCCGACCAAAATTCATTATATTATTCAACTTTATATGTATAATATACAACACTGGGACCTCCTCGAAGGCTGTGAGAACAAAACGACAGGTGTACTTACCAAAACTTGTGCGTTCCCGTGTCTATCGTCCACCCAGGCGACGACAAGATCGGCCCCTCTCATATTCCTCGCGGAGTTAAATCCCAACCCCACGTAACCACGGGTTCTCGCCTCCAATCTGAACGTAATACTCGAATCAGTATTCACCCACCGCAGTATAACATCACCGTTCTCGTCCAATTTCTCCGTGTGAGCCCAGATGAGACCGGATTCGTAAGATTTCGAATCAAAAGACGCTCTTCGATGTCGTGTTTTATATTGTCCGACTATTCTATTCGTTGCTTGGTTTCTGTTCTCCACCTGCGTCGGTCGCGAGGCGTGCGAGTTCTGTGCGGGGTTTGATGGTAATTCGTTTGATTGAATTTGCTTTTTATGTAATTTGGCATCGCAGAGAAAGAAGGCGCTTAAAACTAATATCGTTTGAAGATTCATGTTATTTGTTCTAGATTTTTCTTATCATAACTTCTAGTATATCTGTAACAAACAAATAAAATTATTAGCATTAATAGTATAAGTGCTTACTTGTTTAGACTTTTTATAAAGTACTAAGAACAAATCAAAGTTAAAGGTGCCTTTGTGGATTTGAATTTTGTTTACGCATACATTTTATCCTGCAAAGTTGGTTTTAAAATTTGGTTAAAATTTGTATGTTCTCGAATACATAATAAGATTATAAATACGGTTAAAAATATTGTTCAAAAAGGTATTTTAATCTCACCACATGTACGTTAATAAAATTCTTGAAGTAGCAGATTAAAACAGTGACCTTAATATTAAGATTTTAAATTAATAATAACAAAAACAATTATAATAAGTTTAAATAAACTGGAATAATTTTGCTGGAAATTTCGAGAAACGGGAAATAAACAGGAATATACTTAAAAAAAACATTTTATAAACAAACAGAAATTAATGTTTTTTTCGCGGCAGTAATGTTTTTAAAGCAAAGAAGATCACAAATATAGATAACACAAATTTTGATGCATGAACAAACAGTCAATAAATTCAAACACTATACATATATACGGAACATTAAACAGAGGCTGCGTTGCGGAACTCTAAAATGTAACAGTTATTTAAATTTGAAAAGTAATTTGCAAATTCAAGTCGTTATTATAATATAATTCAGTGACCTCAGAGTTATTGGTATGAAGATTTTAGGTGTGTGGTTCTAATTAGAGCTCTAATTTAATTAAGACGGTGCGAAGGCATTCGGTCGAGTGGTCAGTGGCTCTGAGTGATAGCAATGATAAACCAAAAGTTGTGAGTTCAAGCTCCACATTGACTGTTCTTTGTGTGATCTAAAGATTGTTATTATGTGTGTGTGTGGCATGTGTGTTATATATTACAATACAAAGATTCTGTGAGTTAGTGCGCGCGTGTTTATTTATGTGTGAGTACGTATATTTGTGTTTATATGTAACTTTATAATTTCCCGCGAAAGAAGGAATTATTACCTAGTTTGGAAGTAGGCAAAAAACCATCATGGTAGTACAACAATATTAGGAGTGTTAATTATTAAAAGATATACCTACATAATACACAAAATGATAAAATATAACGTATTATTATTAGAAGGGTTAAAACAAAAGCATGACTCGTCCTGCCGCACGGGTCATATAACCAGTTATTTTTTGCTCCAGCTGCGTTATAATACGAGTTAATTTGAAGCGAAACGACAAAGTATGTGATGTTACATTTGCAAATTATTAGGGATATTAAAAATGTTTAACATAAAGGATCTTTAATAAAGTATAAAAAATACAAATATATTGAACGAATCACGGCAAAAAACACAATTCACGTGAGAACAAAAAGTGGGACCATCTGCCACCCGAGCTTCTTCATGGGGAATTTACGAGCGCAGCCGAATATATCACATAAATGTGCCATCCTAAATAAAACACATACAGGGTGATGTTTTGATATAAACTCAACGTGTTCTGAATGAAATATATACAGGATGATTTTTTATTGAAAAATATATTAAATTATTATATTTTTAACGATTGAAATTTTTTACAGAGATTATTAAGATTTTTAAAGAAATATAAAAATTTTAATTGTCAGTGTATATTTTTGATCATCCTTTATTTTTAATTAAACATTATTATATGTTAATATATTTCATCTAATTGCCAAATAAAATATTTATAAATCAAAACTTCTTTACTAAAAGTTTTTCTATTTACAGTTTTTCATTATAAAAATTTTACTAGCTGCGAAAAGACGAGTTTCTGCTTTCACAAAATTTAAATAATTTTAGTATACATGATAATATTAAAAATGAATATGTATAACAAAGCCTTTGTTTGGATCACACGCTAACAATCTTCAAGAATTTATTAAAAACAACTTATCAAGTAGGCATTTTAGGCACTACATTTTTTCAAAGAAAACTTACTTAATTCTAACTAACTCATCATTAGAAATATGTAAGACGTAACAGCTATGGAATAATTTGACCACAAAAACGAGGTATCGGTGCCTAACGAAACAAGGTCCACTTATATCCACTTATAGAGAGGAAGTCCAAACCGCCGCCAGTTGTAATGTAACCAATACTCCGGATAATCCACAAATATAACTATCGCGCTTATACTACCAATATTATAAATAAAAGTATGTCTGTTCGTTGCTCTTTAACGCAAAAAAATGGACACATTTCGATGAATCTTTACTGTTAGATAACTTATACAACAAAATAGTCTGCAATTTTGAAACAGCCAATGTAGAATATACAAGCGAAGTCACGTGCAAAAGCTACTAAGGATTATATGTATGTTAAATATTTCGTATAAGAAAGTATTTAGAAAACTTTCCTATTCCTTAAAATGTGATGCAAATTTTATTAATAGCATGTCTTTATAAGGTTATCTCTTACACGAGTGTTGCTCACACTAACACTAACACTAACACTAACAATACACTCTAAGTTAAATAAAAGATAAGTTATTCTTGAGATAACGTGGAGCTTCATTCATTATTCCGGTGCGGGTGAATAGGCAATTTGTTCTCTTCATTTATTTATGTGTAAAACACCTTTGTTATGTTTGATAAACAGATAAACTATAATACAAACCATTTTATATATATATCGATACAAGAAACTAGTTGGATTTTGCCATTGCAAGACATGAAATATATTTGACCATGTTGGGCCAACATTTGCGAAACAAAATAACGCAAGAGGATATTGGCAATGAACGCTTCGCTATTGCTATTGTTGTAATATTATGACAACTATGAATATTAATACTAAGTATTGATAAAAAATACTTAAGTATATTTAAATAGTAATGCTTAAACCGTTTAAATTAATAATTAATTTAGACAAGTATAATATTGTAAGTGATTGCAAAAAGGTTTCCGTTATCAATTCCCTAGTACGTTACACTCTATAAGACTAAATTAAATTTCATTGTAACAGTAAATAACACAATAACAGTAAAATAATACGTATCTGGACTTTGAACTTTTTTCCTTGGGAAAAAATTATCGATTTATTAGAATGGTATTATGCTAAATGTATTAATTAAAACATTTAATACTAGCTGTTGCGAGCGACTTTATCCGCTGCTTCATGAACAATTTGTTGTTTGGTGAAATGATCCATACTCTCAAATATTTTAGTTTTGAAGATACACTTGATACACTAACTGAACGTCACTGTCAGTTTTGTCAATTTTGATTTGTGTCTTTTGTTTCTATGCACACTCACTTTTCTCATATTTTTTTTTATACATACCTTCTCTAACAACGAACACAAGAAAGACTTATCAAATTCGGTGCAGTCGTTTGGAAGCGCGTACAAACATTTCGGTAATTTTATTTATATATAGATTAATAAGATATATTTTATATAGACGCTAAAACATTAAAAACAAATCTTCATTCCGCAAAGGATTTCAAAACTAATATAACTATCATTAATACATCGCCTACGTCTATAATGTAATATTGAGCAATCATTATATTGCATGTTGAGTTCATTGTCCACGTGATTTTACATAGAGACCGATCCATAGTAATTTCGACATGTTCCGAAATTCCAAGCCAAGTAATAAGGTGTATAGAATAACTTATGATTTAATATATACATGTTATATTTGTTACTGATAGTTGTCCTGTATAATTTTTACAATTTATGTTTGTTCGTGTGCGTTTATATCTGGAACGGCTGCATCTATTTACATGCGGTTTTCACGGATGTATTGTTGTAACCTTAATTTAGTGTTTGTTTTATTTAAATCGGTCCATAAACTAAAACTTGTGTAACTAAAAAAGGTGTAACATTTAAAAATATAACTACAAAAACTGTTCTGTTGAATTGCTTCCAACTTTAGCTGGATACTGTCAAAAAAATCCGCGAAGGAAGTCGGGGGCACAGCTAGTATATAAATAAATTCGATTAAGGTAATTAAAAAAATATTCTCACGAAACAAGAAAACGATTGAATTAGAGCTGCCGTTAACCAATTGTTAATTAGAGACGGTCCGCACGTAACGCGTCCATATCAAATATGACCAATGACCATGCTTTATAACCGATTTGAATTCAAACATAATCGACAACTAATTGATTTATTTTGATAAAAATATAATTATTGTTATGTGACTATGATTTTAAAGTTAATTAAGTTCTTTATACCTATGTAGTTCTTCCACTTGCGCCCTTTCAATGGTAGGTACCTACGGTCAGAGGAGAATCATCAAGAAACTCCATGTTTTAAGAATTTCAGTAATAATTATTTTACAAATGTAAGACACTTTTCTAATCGCGTGAATAATTAGCGTAAAATTTGACAGATTAAGAAAAATATTTCAATTACATTTCTGAATGCTGACAATTTAGATTTAATAACGTTATATTTAGGAAAGATGTTAAGAAAGTGAGAAAAGATAAAGATTAAAGATAAAAGTAGAGTAGGTATAATATTTCTTATTATAAATCATTAAAGAAACTAAAATAATAGCAGTTATGTGGCAGAGTTTTTTTACGAATTTTATACTCGGAGCTTTAGAACTAAAACTACAGTTTTAAGAAAATTAGTATTACTTAATAATATTTGTATGATTGAGCCCAATTTACAAATGTACACAAGGTTGTTATTAGCTTGAACAATTACACTGATTAGATATAGATATGTATGTTATTTAATTAATGATTTCAAGGAAAATTATTCCCTTTCCACACCTGAAGCTGACGGGGCGCAAAGTTGCACGTCCGTATTGCATTTGCCCAAGCGTGGGTAATAAGATCTGTAATTATAGAAGATTAATTGAGCTATCTGTGAGAAATCACAATCACAATGGATAATACCAGGAAACGCATTGTTGGAAAATTGTCATTATTTACGCGTAGATTTAATGTGTTTTTATAAAATTGCATTTGTTTTTATAAAACTTTAACAGATATAATGTGGCTTAATTATAATCAGTGGGCATTTTGTGATCAAGAGAGTCTATAAGCACAAATATGCGTATAATTTGCGTGGGGTAAGTTCTCCCATTTGTCGACCATGTAGGTACTGTAATCGACCATTCGTTTGTAAATTGAACTGAAAGCCTAAAATGAACTTTTCATTTTATATATTAAAACTTATTCTGATAAATGTATTTAAATTTTATGCAGAAAACTTTTTTAATAACTATCATTCGTTGTATTCGTTTCAGTATTAATTAATGTTTCAGATAACAAAATACTTGTATAAAAAAATAATCGGTATAAAATAATAACAAATTTTGTTTGCATATTAATTAATAGCAGATTTTATAAATGAAAATTAAAAATATTATATTGAAATAACACATATAAGGTAACCAGACGCTACTACGTACTCTTAGAAAGGATTTAGGGTTATGGTATGGTATGGTTTAAGGTTATGGTATCAAAATAATCCTGCCATTCCCATTGGATACACAAGGTTTTGATTCAAGGTGGAAAATATATAAATTAATATTTTGCTTTACTAAATCGCCTACTTCACTAATGGTCGAAGACAGGCGAACTTACCCTAACAAAATGACGTACTTCGCAACAGTGTCAAATTATTATTACCTTTACAATAGAGTACAAATAAATGTTAATTTGTTCACACGCATTATTGAGATTACCTTCGAATAGACATTACAATATATATAATAATATAATGAATACTTTTAGAACAAATAATTCTGTATGTATTACGATATAAGTCATTGTTGTCTAAAGTAAAGTAATTTTGATTTATTTTTGTTTTCTGTCAATAATATAATTTCATTCAATGTATTATTCATTTATTAATCACCAAAATCACCAAAAAAAAAATATATATATTTTGTACATGCTTTGTAAGTGACAACGACCCGTGGAGACGGAACCGCGTGTAACAGCTAGTAATAAATCGTTTTGTCTTGCGTGTGCACTCAATTGAGTATTGAACGAATGAACGAGTAATTCTGCGACGTGACGGTCCCTCGCCGCCGGCGAATGTACGATGCACGAAATTGATTGGTCGAACCCTTTGTATGGATTAGGACTGCGACTGGTCGTGTGAGTGCTTATTAGATTTGGTTCCAAATTTGAAGTTTGTCATTCGACGATAAGCTTCATATATACAGGGATTCATATATACACTGTACAGGGATTTTGGGAGTTACTTTGATATACAGCTCCAAAAAGGCTATTTTCTATCTCGGTATACGAATGGATGAATGAATGAATGAATGACTGAATGAATGAATGAATGAGTGAATGAATGACAGGATAATACTTATATTTAATTTTATTAGAATTTCAAGAAGCGTGAATACCAAAGATAACATTGAATAATACTCGTTTAACTTAATTTTATTCAAATTACTTGTAAGAAGCACGAATGCAATATATTTCTGGTACAAAACAAAGCTGCGTAAAGCACTTTAGTATTCAATGTACACAGCATCAGTCAAACAGTACATCAAGTTATCAAGTACCGTGTGAGTGATGTTTGAAAGTTCAACAAAGCATTTTACACACTGACAAAATAATTTAAATGTTAGGAGTGTTTAATTATAATGAAACTTTATTTGGATCTTTAATTTTATCAAGATTTGAACTATTTGTATTCTTTTACCTAATTTTTGATTGATTGATTGACTAACTGACTGATTGATTGATTTATTGACTAAAATAAATGGGATCGGCGATTTTTTCTGTATGCAAAACAGCCTCTCCTATATTATTGGAACAACAAAGTCTTATGTAAGCTTGTGAACTAATCAACGCCATTGGAATAGTAAAGCACATGATTATTAATAGTCATTGACTATTTCCGGTGACATGTACTTTGTACACTCCAGAATCGATGAAAAGGACGCTATAAATAATATAGATAAGCGTATCAAATCTATATAGATTTGATATCACAACAGCTGTATCTATGTTATGCTTACATCAATGACATTGTGCAGGTTTATTATAGCGGCACAAATCAATTAAAGCCGTGCCATACAAAAAAGATTCGCAATAGCACGCTCAGGAGTGTTACGAAAGACGCCTCGGACCGTGAACATTCCGCAGTCCGGAGCACTCCAACTAGAACAGACAAAAACGACAACTAACTTTATCTAACGCTTTCTAGATAACAGTACTGTATGTGCCGCCTCTGTGTATCTGTAATTCTATTTCTTTATATATTTAAGACAACGTATAAACTAAGTAATGTTACCTCTTCAATAATTTAATGGTTATAAATACATATACATGCCGTGTCTATATATTTGTAGCTCTATTTCAAGTTACGTATTTAAGACATATAAATAGAATATATTTTTATAATGTATATGTAATTGAAATATAAAAGTGCACTTAATATGGTTGAAATATAGAAGACGGAGATAAATCAACCTTTTTATCTTGAACACGTGCTTTAGAATTGAAGCAAAATAAAATAAATTGTTTTTTTGAGAAACTTTTCTTTTGAACTCGATTCAGTAATAAAAACATTAGAACATCATAAAAACATAAGTTTCTTTAAGAATTCTTCATTTCATGGTCGCTTTATCTATAACTCGTCGCGTGCAGCGCCCGCCCGTTATCCGTACTTAATTATCAGATTCCAGAATTGTTTTTAGATTCGGTGTGCTCCGGTACCATACATTATATCACTCCGATACACCGGGGTCAATGAACTCATGAGATATTTCACAAACTCTGAAATGTTACCTTAATACAGATATACGAAATATATAAACAAATACGTGTTTGATATGAAAATTTTGCATTCAGTTCACATCCGTTTAAGATCCCGAGGGAATTCTTACTTTACCGAGTAAAGTCTTGTTAGCTTATTAACTTAACGTTAACTTACTTAGGCTTACATAAATCCAGTTTTACTGCCTTGGAGATTTCTAAATCGTCCATTGAGCGACTTTGAGAACCTCTGACTTATCGGTAATCTCATTATAACTAAAACAAAAAGTACGTTTGTTTTATAATAGAACTAAAAGGTTTCAAATATCGAACTAATATTTGAAATAGATCTAGTTACTGGGTTATAATGACCAATCATAATTCGTTATTTCAATTAGAAAAAATATTTTAACCAATAAAAACGTCCTTAGTATGGGGTTCTCAAAATAATACCGTTAAAACAGCTTTGAGTTCTTCACGCTAAAGTTTTATTTCAATCTACGAAAGCTTTATCATTACTTATAGTCTTGCATCATCACTGTATAAAAATCATTCGTTATACCATATGTAGAAATTACCCGATTTCTCGGGAGTATTTATCTAACAGACAATATTTTACCCTATTAACATTTAGGGATAACATTTTGAAAAAAAAACGAGAATCTTGCCGATCTTATGATAGCATAACTATATGTATAGTAACTATACCTATAGCTATAGTTAGATTAGTAAAACAAACAAAATATTAAATAGCAAAGGTTGTAGTAATTACCAAGCTGACATTTCTAGGAATTATTCCTAGAAATTCGTGAATATTTCACATGAAACCAACAGTCTAAATGCCATCAGCTGGTTATCAAATCTACCAACGTGAGTTTAAATTGAATACAATTTGAATTTATCTTTGACTTTCCAGTTGATGGTAAGATTTACAATTTATATTATTTTTAAATAATGTAACATTTAACACAAATGGTTAAACAGTTTAAAAACGGCAACACTAAAGAATATTATTCAAAAATACATCTTTAACTAACGTGAGAACAATTGAGTATAAAAAATTAAATGATAAAGCGTGTGAAGTGTGAAAATCAATAGTGTTATTGCCTTGCCGTGTGTGTGTGTGCACGGAAAGTGACTATATGCTTTATAGCCGACTTTCAACGTCGGAGTCGACTAACTGTTTATTCTGATTGTAAAATAGTCATCAAGAATTTGTAATTTTAACTTTATTTTATTGTTAACAAAACAGAACGTGTATAAAAAGGTATTGGTTTAAAATATGTGCAAAAATTTGCCTTTGATAAGTCATAATGAATTAGTAAAATAATATATATATATAAACAATTTTAAGATAACATAAAATTACAAATAAAATAGTATGAAGATATATCATTTTGATTGCTTCAACGATTCCACGGCTAAAAACAGTCTTACGATATAATCATGAAACTGAATAATAAACACTTATCCCTTAGTTAATTTTGTGACCCAAAATAAATTGCGTCACTTGTAAAGGGTAAACTACCGCTTTATTGAATATGAATCTTATTTACATACATTTAAAACATATTTTATATTAGCCGATGATTTTAACCGTTGTAACATATTGTATGGGAAGTGATCCATTCATTGTTTTGCTTGTTTGGCATTAAATGATTTTATTTTTCTTGAACTTTAATATATAGGAGATAAGTGCGGAAATCGAATAGCAAGATGACGTTGCTTTGGACGTTTTATTTGTAATCTGTATGAACGGACGTTGAAAAAAGGGGCACGACGGGAACGCACCTGTCAGTAGTGTTGCCAGTTTTTAAAGAGGACGGGTGAATGGCGGCCACTACAATGCCTTGTTGAAATTTTGAATTTCGAATCCTTTTTTCAAGCGAACGATTTCTGCTGATTTTATTTTTATTAAAATTCGAATATAGAATAAGTATACGTAATGTATAGTATTCATAATGACATATGAATGTGTGATAAAGATTTTAATATACCATTAATATAATTGATAATATTTTGACCTTAATCTGGTCACTTTGTTACATCACAACCAGTTTAAAAGATCAGTCAACAAACTCACGCGACGAGTTCCACTTGCTTCCATGGTGTTTGTTCCTCTTGGAACTTATTTGTAATGAATTATTTAAACATTATGTTATATATACAACGTATTAGGGATGTCACAAGCGCAATTAATATTCAGAAGTAAATATAATTTAAAATGTTTACAAGGAATATGTAAGGTATTTTTGATAAATATCTTTAAGGGTCAAGTTTTTAAGCAAAGTATGGTTAGTATGAAAAATAAAGATATTACTTATTTCGTTGGTGGGTTGAAATATGATATTTTAATGTGAATATTTTAGTGAAACGAACTATGAATTATATTTTTTTTGTAATTCATATTTTTTATCACAGAAATACGTATTTTTATTGATAACATAAAACAATTAATTTAAACACCAAGGTGAGTGTCAATAGGAAAGTATCATTTGGAAGTAACATTTCTCGCGCCCACGACACCGCGACTCCGCGGACCTAACAATGGGACATTACAATATAAAAAGTCAAAATACTTTAGTTAAGTATAAATATGTTATTTATACTTTGAGGAGAGATGTTATACATAAAGCAAATGGAGATAAAAACACACCTCCACTTCCTTTTAGTACAATATTTCTTTAATTATTAAAAAATAAATCCAAATCAGTTAAAAATGTATATAAGTACATTACCTTTGTAAATATATAATGCATAACCTGATATGTAGTAAATTTAAAACTACTACATTTATCAGTATAATATTTGTTTATTATATAGAAAGTCAATGCGTTAGTTACATATAAATAAGTTAGAGTGATTATGATGAAAAAAATAGCAGCTCCATTTTTTTTAGTACGTATAATGAATTGAAACCTCCTTTAGTTATGATAAAGAATACCTCGTATAAACATTAAAAAGGAAACAAATTAAATTTGGAAGCTCGGTTGGAAGCCGTCATTATACGAGACCTCGGCCATCATTTATCTTCAACAGCTATTTGACCGGCGATTGACTTCAAATATAAACGTTAACTATAACGGGTCCCGTACGATATTAACAATGGCAGGGTTTTAGTAACATTTTAACATTACAATTTTAATATATACTACATGTAATTCATTTAGCTCTTGGCAGCGGCTTTGCTCGTCCTGAATTATAGATTTTTTTTTAATTGTGGCCCATATGATTCTATATATTCTATATTACTGTAAAGTTTCAACGAAATAAGTTTAGTAGTCTTACGTTCAAGGGTAACAAACTTGCAAACATCCTAACAAACTTTCTAATTAATAATAAATAATAATTTAACTTCACAATAGAGACAATTAACTGTATGCTCTTATAAATGATCTAAAACCTTAAACTCACTACTTCCTTCACTTAAGATTACATTCCAAAGCTGAAATAGAACAGAGATTAAATATTTATTTTATTAAATTTTAAACTAAAATCGTCCGGAACAGACAACTGATACAATTAAATTATTTAAAGAATTAACTTCAAAATTTATATCAAAATAGATAGAACGCAGACTTTTCCATAATTCTAACTTTATCTAGAACTTTCTATAAAAAGTTATCGAAAAATTTACTGAACCCAAATAATTCAACCCTATTATTTAAAATTGGGTATGCTTCTACTCGCAACTGCCTCATTGAGCTCACTCGCTCACTCATTCACTCACCACTAATTCACTGACTCACTCATTATCTGTAGCCTGAAGCTAATACAAGTTATTACAGAATACCACATGGAAGCAGTATTATACTATCATGAATGATTTATAAAAGCTAATAAAAAAGTATAATAAATCAAGAAATGAACGATTACACATATATACAAATATATATATATATATATATATATATATATAATACTCTTTGATTTAATCATAATATATAAAAAATCTTAAATTTTCGTTCGCAACGCTCACTGAGACTAGTAAGAGGATTAGAAAAATTCAATTTCTAAGGAATCATGGAAGAGTGGATGTGGGTGTTCTATTTTCAAAAATTGGAAACGAAATTCCATATTTAAAATTACTATGACATTAAATACAAAAATTATATGTTATTATTATTGTATTATTATTTTCTTTGTAAGTTAGACTACATTTTTAAACTGAATATCATAAGCAATGTATGCTTACAAAATTTACGATAATGGCGGATAATTGGGAATAACTATTAGTAATTTTGCAAGGATTCATATTCTCTCTCGGTGAGTAATTTCCAGCACGCGAACTTGAACATGAACAGTAGCTAAGGAATATCCAGACTCTGTTTCCTAAAACACGTGTGGACTGTTAAGGATATCCGCTCAACCACAAGGGTCATTATGAGGAGCAAACTTTTTGCGCGATTTATCTTTGCAAAGGAAATTGATCCGTATTTACGACATAACAAGGAATAAAATCCAATAATACAATTGTTACACTTAAAATGATTGATTTTGATCTTCGAATGATATGCAAATTGTTGGTTTAAATTTTATTCATTATAATTATATATATAAAATTGAGACTGATTTAAACAATAATTAATATAGTAGTTTTGATACGCCATTCGGGATACCAAATCTATACATATAAATAACATTGAACTGTCTGTTTGTAATTAAAAATTGACAGCTTTTCACTAAATGTATATCAAAATATATAGGTACGTTACTTACATTAAAAAAAAACATTTTTTTAAATTGTTCTCTGTTTGTCTGACTGTTTGGTCCGGCTTATTTCTGAAACGGCTGGACCGATTTTAACAGGACTGTAACTGGCGGATAACTGATTTTATAAAGAGTAGCTTAGGCTACTTTCATTTTAAAAAACACACGAACGATGTCGTGGACACAGCTTGTAAATGAATAATTCAACATCGCAAATTAGAGTACCATGATTCAGAGGTGTGATAATAACAAATGTATTATATAAAAATAATAAATTAATATAGATGAGATGAATTAATAATACTTTCTCGCTGTCGGGTCAGTCATCACAATTATGGACAATTATATAATAATGTCACACAGTTCACACCAACAGACACTTCCTCTATTAATCGCTCCGTACTAATTACACCAATCCATATGGCTGTAACGTGTCTAACAAATGTTACAAGATCAGTCAAGTTCATGACAGGAATCGACAGGTCACGACATGTCAGGGAACTAAATTAGGTCTGACTCATTCGATAACATCTGATTAATCTCATTGTCCGTTGATTTATTAGTTCGTACTGGATGTAGACTCAGACTGTTACAGACTCTGAATTATTTTACTTGAATTTTTGGTCTTTCGAGCCAGTTCAGTCCAAACTTTAAATCCATTAATTGCCGAATAATACCCCTCAAACAGTACTTTAGATTCTTTGGTAGGTACAGGGCCCTTAAGATCTGTCCCTACATTTTAGATAAAAATGTTCTATATAAATACCTATTTAGACTTTATAGTATGTACATTTGTATGTCTATATTTTAGAGCAAAACAGAGCATTTCTTCTAAAAACTGTTCAAAGATTCTTGTATTAAATGATATCCTTGAGGCGGCGGATTGTAGTTATTTAGCACCTCACCACTCCCACGTTACCAAATACGCTTCTGTCTGGGAAACTTTAAATAGCATACACTTTGTTAACTAAAATAGGAACAAATAAGAGACGGGACCGGACCAGCATCCGGTCATCCGGTTACACTGTTCCTACATTTTTGGATTAGATCAATAATGGAAAATAAATATGGAAAACTTAAGCAGTAGAGGTAAGTCTAATTACATGTCACATACCTCTATCATGTCATAAACATTTGAATGCTATTAACACTAGACGCAATTCCATATCAATAGATGGCATTTCTTGATAAATGATACCTAATTGGTGACTTTTGAAAGATGTTTTATTAATGGTTGTAAAATAAATTTCTTAAATTATATAGCAATAGAATTTAGTATTACAAAATCCAAACATTACAACTTAGTCTTAACAATATTACACGTAGTGAAAATGAAATATTATTATAAATCTATTTTTGATGTATTCTAAATAAATATATATTCATCAGAAGTGGAAGCTGCGATCTCTGTGATATTTGGACGATGTTAAAATTTAATTAAGGCAGCCATTTCACTACCCAATCTACCGCGCGCTAAGCCAACTAACATCGCATAGTGAAAAGGCTGTTAGTGACTGGCTGGCTGGTGCGACACATCGCAACTCTAAAACTAATCTTATAACTGAGCACTGAGCGAAGCGTGACACTAGTTAGCGTAGTGTCATTGGCACTTTTTAACTCGCTATATAAATAGAGTTGTTTGTAATGAACATTATAATTAGACTAAAAATATCTGATTTATTGTAAGAAGACTATTTATTGTATACCAATTCATACACACGTGATGCTTATTCAAATGGTAATGTTAATCATTGAATGAATTACGAATTATGAAGAAACTCTTCACATCAAAGACCAGTGCATTTCAAATATCTCAAGATGATTACTGAATTACTAAATTTTACATTTCAATATTACAGAGATATTAAAACATTCACTTGTTTCTTTTAATATATTTTGTACTGTTAGTTTGCTAGTTTTGGAGTATTTTACAAACATACAATAAGTAATACTAGACACTTGCTAAGCTCTTCAGCTTTTAAAACACAATAAGTTAACAATTACTTAAAACGTAGTTCGTCGTTAATAAACAAACAAAATAAGATAAACACTTAATTCAAATTATATACTTCTTAAAGGCTGTATATGTTTTTAGTTTTTAGTTCAAATCGGTCCACCCGTCTCCGATAAGACAACAGAAAGACATGTTTTACTTTACTTTCATATACATTTAGTAAAATCAGCAATTTGTAATTACAAACAGACATTTCAATTTATTTATACGTATAGATTACGTACTTAATAAAAGAATTTTCAAATTGAGATGAAAATAAAGATAGTAACAGATACATTTATAAAAATAAATACAACGAGCAATATAATTGTAATATATTTAGGAAGGCAAGGTTCGCACATCGCATAGCTCTACCTAACGTGACTCATAGTTCCGTAGGTATGTAGTGAAAACTAAAAATACGTAAAACAGACCGGGGTCGAGGCCGCGAGTCAACGCCACTTGATAACCATGTACCCACACTGAATATACCATCTACCTTTTCATAATATATCTTTCTTTTTATAATTTATCTTTAAATTACATATCTTTTTATAAATATACTTTTAAGATTTGGTTTCATACAAGTCATGACAGGAAGTGAATCACTGTGAGTACAATATTAGTAATATTAGTGTAGTAAAAATTACAAAACTATGTTTCATATGAATACTAATTGGTAATATAGTTTATTTTTAATTTAGATATAGATTACTAATCTATGGTTTAGTTGTTTCTTAAATTAGTTTAATATTTGTTCTTACTAAATATATCTGTGGCACACAATATTTAGTTGGCTCCAAATTTGCATAATTATTGCTACTACGATTTTAATAGTTCAACGCATATCTGTGTAGGATTATTGTTAAATACCTGTCTGTTTATCAATTAACATGAAGTATTTAAGTTTTTATTCCTATCTTCACGTTGAACTTCCCGCGGTGTCTGGAATAGTGTTAATTACAACGGAATGTGGGAATCGTCGAAATACTTCGCAATGATATCAAAGTTATTCCCGGCACACATCATCACACAGCCTTTGGGTGAGAATAAACATTCAAATTAACTCTTAATCACTTAACAAGGATGGAATTAACCTTCGGGGTTAAATGGGTTCCCTTTTTGGAAATCAAGTTTGAAATAATATAACCTTAGGTAAGAAGATTTGGGCGTATTTTTATATTAAGAGTAGTGTTTTTTATTGGGTATTATATAATATTATGGAAAACATTTATTTCATAACATTGTGGAATTTAGATTACGTCCCGTGCACATCTAATAGGAATTCTCATTAGTTAAAATTGTCCATGATTCAATGACCTCCCATTCCGGACTAACAAATATAGCTGATTATACTAATTACTAGAAAAATCACCAAAAATCCATTATCGGGTACAAAAGGTTTAATGCACCTTATAAGATAAGCACTTAAGACGATAATAAAATATTTTCGTCAAATGATTTAGTTTATTTTCGTACATCGTGAACAAACCTTATTACTTATTTAAACATTATAATTGATAAATAGAAATAATAAAAATGCAGTAACCCAAAATTATACCAAAACCCATGTAATTTCAAACAACACCTACACAGTATAAATATATAACTTGGTACTGTTATAAAAAGTAACTTTCATTACGAGATCGTCTACGAGCTTAAGTCTAGATCTTATTTGCTTATCTATTTTGGCTCCAGACAAGAGTTCAATGACCGCATGTAAATAACTAATTAACTTTTGTAATATATTTGGACCGTTGTCTATGACTCGCATTGTTCTCGGATGTATTAGACTAAACACAAACACACACACACATACACACATACGTATTAATACATAATGTAGCGTGTTTTGACAGACAGATAAGATCAATTAATAATTAATGAATTATGCATGATATATTATTGTTAATTCTTGATTACAGATGCCGGGTTGACGGACAGATTTTTATATAAAAAATATACAGTACAAATTGAGAATAATTACGGTGTAAATGTCCTACCTAATTATTAGTATATATTAATAATAAACTTTAAATGGATCTTTTCATTTTCGTTACCTTTCCATATCTTATAACCTTTGCTGTTCATGAAACCTTTCATTTTTTATGTGTATAACATTAAATAGGTACCGTAGTGGCAGTAAAAATGATTTTATATTAAACTAATAATATTAAACTTACCAAGCATAAAGAACCCCAAGATATTGATAAAAAACCAATACAATATATCTTGGTTGCTGGTTCTCTTGCATAAAACAAATCTGAGCAGTGAGCAGGTTGCCGGCTCATGCAAAAAACAAAAGAGAATACTTACACGGAAATTCGTTGCACAATTGGCACAATTATAAATTAATGTTAATTAATATTGTATATATTAGTGTAAATACACACACTACAATACTATTAATATTTTGGGCACGAAATAATTCACTTGTTTATTTACGTATTTTCGAAATGACAGTTCGTTGAGCGAAGGACGCATGCGCAAACGCTCGACCCGACGCCCGGCGTGCGACTGCGGAGTGCGGACTGAACGAACGATTTCGATAAACCGCACTAATGCCGGTAGACAATGAATGAGTCAGGAAGGGACGGGGAATAATATTTAGTAGCGTACGTAAAAGTTCAGTTTAAAATCAGTGGTGGATATTTAGATACAGAACAAATAAATGTTACACTCAGTATAATTATAATTATATTATAATTATATAACACCAATTGTTGTGTAATAATGATATCTGGTTTAAGTAATAATTGTTATATTTCTAGAAACTACGATTCATTTATAGATGTTTTAATTTATAATAATATAAATAATTAGTATACGCAAATCATTGAGAGAGTAAATATAATCTATGTCCGCTTCATGACAATCAGAGAAAATACACAAAATAGATAGATAGAATTATTAGTTGTAATATATTCATTCAAGTAGAATTGTATTTATATTCATAGACTTCCTAACCCATTATAAAGTTTAATTTATAGACACAATATTAAACAAATTCTGAATTAATGAGAGAAATGAGAAGCAAATGTTGAATAAAGGACGTGGAAAGTGAGACAAGTCTATTACATAATTGTAATTGACATTCGTTCTGTCAATGTCACCAGTTCAAGGCCTCCCCCTGACGCAATATTTATTACATTTATGACATGAAAATTGGAATATTATCATAAATATTAGTTTATTTGCACCTTGATTTATAATATTATGTTAATATCAGATATGTGCAACTTGTAGGGTACAAATAAGTTTAAAGAACTTTTTTGTAATACTAATTATTATATATTGATTTCTGGTGCAGGTATTATTAGGTTAAGTTTTGAATATGGATCTTTGTGTCTAATTCATTGTCTCAGATTTGACATATTCTGAAAGTACAGATGTAGCATTCTTAGTTAGATCAGATCAGACTCGATCAGGAAGCGCCGTTAAAGGAGACTACCTCCACATCACGGTTGTTAATGGAAGAAAGTTCATTGACATCGTTGAATACCACGCTTCTGGACATGGGATGTGTGGTAGGACTTCAGGAGGTGGGGATGATGTGTTTGGTGGCGAGAATCAATAGTACAAATCATTTAAATCAACTAATTTTGGATAAAACTAGCTTTTATAGGCTTGAGCTTAAACCGCTGTAAACCGGTTAGTTTCACTCTATGAAAGAACCTCCGGGAAATTGGTGGTTATAGTAATGCCCTAAGTAATCATCTATCGGAGGAAGTCAAACGACTATTATAGATATGAATAAAAAGTTGTGCCAATTTTTATCTTTTTTAATAATATTGATATTTTATTATAAATTATGTAATAAGTCTTCCTACGGAGCGAGATTATCCAATAACCAAGCACCTTAAATAGATATAATAAAACCGGTGAACCGCTTGCATTAATACTTTCATAGTCCAAAGAATTGAAAAGGTAGTTAGACTCTTTGCTAACTTTTATGACAGAAAAATAAAGGAACGTATTTTCTAACAAATTGACACTTCTCGGAGAAAAAACACTTCAAAATTTTAATCATAATTTTTCATCTTTAAAAATATTATGTATAAAAACGCAAAGACGCCGAGAGTACCTAATCTAATTAAGTAGATTAAAAACCTACACCTACCATTAACTCTAAGATGATAACATCAATTTACGTTTATTATTGCTTGTTATTCACTCGTTTATTTCTCAAGATGATATTATGATTGTATTAAAATTATCACTCGTTTGTTTGCGTCATCTATAATTATATCTATCTATACGTATCTATATCTATATATATATATTGTATGTATTCTATGTGATAAATCTCGTTGAAAAACAAGACACAAATTCTTACCTTTTTATGGTATAAAACTACATTTTGTTATCATTGTGGCGGGCCCATTTCAATGTCAAATTTTGTCCAATGTTAATATGTTAGTTGACTTAGCACTTGGTACATGTAAAAATGTAATGGCTGTATAGAATATTACATTACAATTAAATAAACACCGCGCTTAGTGACATGTTTTTGCAAATGGAAATTCAATGAATCGGCAAACATTAACAAGCTTAACTTTACCCTTGTAAGTCAGACGAACTTTATTTAAAATTGGAACATTTATTTTTATACTTACTCTAAACATAACAATCGTCGTTTCATTTTAAACCTTAATTTCAACAAATAAAGTTTATTATGCCGTGAGGTTACCGCGTATGTCTCTTGTTCTTACAAAGGTGTGGGGTAGCTCTTTTATTTTTTAAACAGGATATCCTGGGCAGGGCGACGGTTTCCGAACATACGGTTCATTACTTTCGGTTCTATAAAAAACTCAGTAGCACGTGTGCTCAAGTGGGATGAATATTAAAAACTAGTTTCATTTCGCACCTTATAAAGGAAACCTGTATAGTATGCGTTTTAGTCCGATTTTTTTTTAATTTGGATTAATTCTCTTCAAAACTAATTACTGTTTTTAAATTCTTCTCAAGGGAAAAGAACTTTAGATCATACAGCCTCTTTGTATTATATTTATTCAAATCTAATTACTTAGTCTTAATGTATTTTTTTTTGTATCAAACAGTTTTATTAGTATCATAACTTTTTAAATATATTTAATTAATAGGCATATAAAACACAAACTCATTAAAAGTTTATGCACGATTATTAATCATATTAATAAAATTGCCAAGTCATTATAATTAGACACACAATTATTTAATTAATGAAATAAATAAATTATTCCTGACAAATAAATTAAAATAACATTCAAATTTTATTTTTTAAAATATCGATATCAAATATTTACTACCAGAACCAGAAGATATGTTTTTTTATTACAGTATACACTAAAGATGTAATATTAATTAGTTGTGGGATATAAATCAAAATAGAACAAAAAATAAAAGGTATGTACACTTTTGTCTGTTTACATGATACCATTTATTAATTAGATACGCTAAAGGATATGTTGTTATAAAACTATAAATACATAAAGATGTAATATTTATTAGTTCCAGCATAAATAAAAGTAACATTGAAATGTAAATAAATAGATACACTCCTGTCTGTATATAATATATTTACGTTACATTTAATACACTAGACATACTAAAGATGAAGTAAATAATATAAACTTTAATCAAACTAAGTGTGAGAAACGTAAAAGTATTTTTACCTGCTTCATCTTTCGCGGTATCTGTCATTCAGTAGATTCCATTGTATGTGGGAAGGTCAGGAGGGGATTCCTTCAAAATGGCGGACATATAGAAAACAGCTGCTATTTTGAAAGTGCGTTGCAACTTATCCTAAATATGTAGTGAAATAGTTAAAATGAATATAATTGTACTTTATCAAGGAATTGTTTACTTATTGTGCATTAAGGTATATAAGTAAGGTATATAATGTTTTTATGTGTAATTAGCAGGCTTCGGATGTAATCATTTTATCCTTTATTTCTTTATTCATAACTTGTTTTGAACACGCAAAAACGTTTCCGACAGAAGCGTTCCGTTCATATTTTTTTTTGTTTTGTAAACCCATTATCCTTAACAGACGCACATGTATGATACATTTTATATATTAATAATAATACCATTCATATAATAAGTTTGAATTCTTAAAAAACTTTATAAAATATAGCATTTTATTTCATTTGACTTCTTAAAGAAATAGATTATCATTTAAATTTATAAAAGATGTTCCATATTTTATTAAAATATATTTCATTGACATAATAAAGTAAATTTGTCTTCTAATTTAATTCCATTTCCGGACAAGACAGCTGACACCCCGTTCTAAATAATACGAATCATAAATTAAATTAATGGCGTTTTCATTTCAAGTATCTCATAAAACAAAATGGTGGAAGACAATTTGTACAATACCAAGTACCTGATCACTGGACTTACAAACAAAACACTTGAAACACAAAACCATTCAAAAATGTTCATTCAGAAATATTAAAATAATGTAATATAATACACAGGATTTTGACTCTTAGCTCAATGTTTTATGGATTCTTTTTGAATTTCAACATTGAAGTATTGTTTATAGTGATCTATGAGTACTGTGTCTACTAAAAGAGGTGGCAAAATAACAATAGTTAAAAAAAAAACAAAATACGTCTGATCTTGTGAATAGTGAATTATAATAATGAATATTATGTAGGACTTGGACAGTAGGGAAGTTTTCTACTCACGTTAATTTTAACATTCACGGTCAAAATAAAGTTAACTACATACTATTTTCATACAATGTATATCCTATTAACTTCTGCCAGCGACTTCTCATCCTTTTGGTGGTCTCCGCCAAATATAATACATATTACTATTTTTTAGAAATCAAACCGTTTTTATTTCGATTATTATTATTATAGCCCCAACCAATTTAGAGCTTCCTTTTCAAGATAAAAATATTTTGCGGAATGTAAAGCATCCTATATTTAGAGTCAGTTATTAAGTTGGCATTAAAATAAATCGAAACCCATCCAGTAGTAGCTACATTGGTATGACAGTAGAAGTACTTTTTGTGTTTCAAGAGTACAAGGTACCTATTCTATATTTTAATTTAAGTAATAAACTATAACCACGCCAAATTTCATACAAATACGCCTAGTATTTTTCTCCTGATGCCTAAAGACAACAATATAAATAAACTATAATTTCAAAGCTAAAAGAATAGTTAGAATTTCGCTAGGAACCCTTATAGTTTCGTCATATCCGTCGGTCCGTCTGTCCGCTTATCTCAGAAACTCTTAGTGCTAAAAAGCTGCATTTCGGCATGAAATAATTATTCGTTTTTTCGAGTACCCTACGACGTGGGATATCGTTAGATAGGTCTATGAAAAAAACCATATTTCGATTAAGGGATTCGTTTGTCAACTATAATATAATTGACAATAGTATTACATATAATTAATTAAGCTTTACAAGGTTATCAGTGATAGTCAGTTGACATAAGATATATAATTTTGTCCAATTTTGCAACCGCTGGCTAAGTCTTACAAGATAGATAAAAATAATGTATTATAGAATTGTGTCTTTAAAAGATCTACAAAAAGGTCGCGAGTATATGTATACTATGTATGTATGTATGTAAAAAGACATGTGTCTTTTTCTAGAGTATGAATCCCTCTATCTATCCAAAGAACAACTACGGAACCTACATTAACAACGAACTACTGATTAATAAGTAGTCACTTCATATTATTTTTTAGCTTATAAAATATACATCAAAGCCCAACCTCTCGTAAATATCTAAAATAATAAATCTTATTATAACGACATTTTTTGGACATAATGTTTTTCTATTTTTAATATATTTACAGATCGGAGTTATCTATTTTATAATATATATGAACAAATAGAATAAAAAAAAAATATATAACCAAATACTTTGATGAAAAATTAATAATACATAGTAGCGCCTTGTCAAAATATATTAGCAAAGTTTCTGTTCTATGATTAAGCTAAAGCGAAACAACATTCAAAGTTATTTCACGCGTGAATAATGTACAATTTATATTAATAGCTATACTTGAATATACTTCGTGGAATGATAAATTCTCTTACAAATGTGTATTCTTGGTAGTATTCACCAAATGATGCGAGTAACTTTAAGGTACACGGTAAAAGTTTTATATTCAAGTCTGTTGGGAATTCGTTCATGATTAAAGACATGGACCCTCTTTATCTAAAGGTTCTTAAAGTTTTATCGACGGCTATAAATTTGGTAGAAAGTTGATTAATTGACTGACAATAATTTTATCTACGATCCGATTTTTTATTAGTGCAATAAAGTATTTTTTGACTTTGACTTTGACTATATGAATTTGATTTTAAAAGCGCCTGTAATATTTTTGTAATACGTTTCCGCTTTCAATCGAAATCAAGAAAATTCGCTGTAGAATATCTGAAAAGTATTTTGTAACATGGATTCAAAGTTTCCCCTTCTTTATGTATGTATGCATTTCAGAGCCGCATCTGAAATGGATCATTGATAACATGTGATAACTAACTCTGCATGATATACCTATTATATATTATTAAGCTAAAGTACAAAAAGAACAGAGCAATTGTAATAAAGCTGATCCACATAAAATTCCTCTGTATCTCTTCTCATATTCACGTTCACCTATGCTTACCTTATTCCCAAAAGAGGATAAAGACGATTATATAAAATGTTTAATTAAATACGGTAGGTGACGTCTAACTCCAGAGTTGATGAATTATATTAATAAATAACTAACCATATCTTGGTTAATAATTATGATTTGAAGGTTATTTTTGATGAAATATATACCCTCATAAATATTAAATTTTGGATTACGGTCAAATATGGACTACGGTACGATCACTAGTAGTAATTAGAGTAATATTACAAATATAATATTCCTTTAGAGATATTACCAGGGAACTCCCTTGTAATATTATATAACTAACTACTGATGAAGTACATAATTATAACCATCAGGATTCACTTCACTCGGCCGCTGGCCACTGGAAGTAGGTTACACTAATGTATTTATTAAGTGTCTAGAACAAACTTATATAAGAACTCTTTAAATGAAATATTAGACTAACAATGAAACTATCTGAATTTGTTATTTTCTAGCGAATTTTTTCATCGCTATTCAGCAGACGCCCTCTGAATAATAATACTATAGCATTGAGAGAAATCAATATGGACTTCGATCACTGTGAGAGGATTTTATTAGTCTCTGTTTTGTGATTCCTTGGGAATGTAAAGGAAATTATTGTTAACATTGCGGAAATAACAGTTTTAGATACAGGAAGAAGAGCGTGATGTATATTGCATGTTAATAATAATAATAAATGATTTATAAGTGAAACTTCTCGCATTGATAACTCTTCTGAGCATTTAATGCTTAAAAAAACTAAATCTTAATACTGAAGAGAAAATTTTGTATTCCTTTTAAAGCAATGACACTGATAATATTGATATTATGTATAGTTAAAGTGTGTATAAAGCAGGAATGCCAAAGTAGTATACTATATATATATAATATATTAAATGTTTAATTGTTTAAGATAACATTGTCAACATCAAACATATATTTTTGTGTTATACTAGCTGTGCCTACGACTTCGTTTGCGGAATATGTTTTTTAAAATAAAAGTCGCAAGTTACCTTTTGATATGTATGAGCTATGCGCCAGTGGAAGTCCTATTAAAATCGGTCTAATCGTTTCAAAGAAATTGTTTTTTTATTTAAGTAACGTATATACTTTGCTGTTAATTTAGAATTAGAAATAGACTGTTCTATTTTAATTAAATGTATGTCACCCGACCTTACAGTATAAAATTCAAAAATATATATACAATTATTATAGGAGTTATTTTTGTGCAGAAAATCATAAAAAAATATTTTTTAATTTCTGTTAAATATTACCACGTGGAGAAAACTATTTACTATAAAATAATATTTTAATGAAAATAACATTTCACTAGTACTAAAATAGACCTCTTATTACTTATACGTATTAAGTAAAAGGTTACTTTGTCTTTATCTCGTCGTTGCACGCAGCAGCCATCGTCTTAAGTGTCAGTATACTACAATGGATAGGAATTACCATTAAGGTGATGTGATCAATCCGGAAGGTACTGGTAAGTTTAGACTCACATATTACTAGTTTTACCAGTGACTTTGCTCGCGTAGTGTGTAACCTGTTATTTATTAAAAAAAACTATTTTTCAATTCGTGAAGGTCCTATCACACAATATACACTATAGAAAACTTGTAGTAAAATATTTATGCAATATTTAGTAGTTACGAAGATTACCCTAAAAAACAAACCTACAAAGTTCGATATCTTCTTATAATACTAGTAACTTTACTAAAACAGTCGATACATACTAATATACAGACTTTACGTATAAATTGCAAAACTATAGTAAGGACAATAAAACATAAATATGCTAAGAATAATAAATAGCTCCAAAAAATTTTATTGAACACTATCTTATCTATCTTATATAATAAAGAAAAAATAAATTACTAAAGATATCTTTGGTTTAATTAATATTTTGTAAGAAAATGACTACTCAGTTATTATAACTATGAAAATGTACATTTTATAATAAGCAAGATGATTCAAATTATGTAATTTAATATTATTATATTTGAATATTATATTAACTCGGATTAAAATAAGTTGGTAATTATCAGAAAGATATTTAATCTCCAGAATAGAGTATTAATTAACACATAAAACACTTCTTTCATTTTAAAATTACGTTATTTAAACAAAATTAAACAAGGTCTGCTTCCGGAAAATGGGTCAGGTTTTTACAGTCTTGTCTGACCAATCAATAAACAGCGGAAAAGAGCTCTTACTACTCTGCTTCTAGCTACGATTAGACCAATTTAAACGTATAGCTTAAAACTAACATTCAAGATTAATAAAGTATAATATAGAAAAAATATTTTTAGTTGTATTTATATAAAAATATAACTATAATATGGGTACGCAATATTTTAGCAGCAGCCATAAAACTTAGATTACAAAATTCGGTAATTGAGCGAAGCGAGCGAAGCAATCTACTGGAGACTCGAAAGTTACTTGACGGAAAATTATGAAATTTTGATAAAACGACACAAATTAGGTGTTGGTTTAAAAAAAAACTTGAAAAATGTGATTTCGTTGAGGTATAATCGTCAAAAAACTGACATCCCATTGAAGTCAATGAAAACAAAATTCGCGCCAAAAATTTGCTTCACAATGAAATCTCCTACATTATAGACATTGTCCATAACGATAACGATACTAGGCTCGCTTCGTTCAATATGCAAACGGCACGCGAGATTTCGCGAGAGCAGCGAGTCGAAATTGAGGGTCTGTTGGCGACCCTATTTATTAAATTAATGGAACTTATTTTAGACTTATTTCTTTAGATTTATTTTCTTGCCTTTTCTCGTTCCTTAGATTTTTTCATTTTTTTAGAAATTTTGACTAATTTCTCGTTAACATGTCCTTATTTCAAAATATTTATATATCTATATAATTCTATAATGGGATAAGTTTACTAATAATAATGAATATGGTTTATATCAAAGGTCCGTCCCTTCGGTTTCAATACCCTATAAAGTATAATATTATGATTGACTTTGTTATCATTGATTTTGATTATACATATTAATTAAATGTGATAGTTATTATCTAAATATCTCTAATTAATGTAACTAATTAATCAGATTGTAAATGATATTGAGATGATCTGGATTGGATTGGATCTCTAAATATCTTGGGATGTTATAAGGATATTACATTAGCTAATAGAACCAATATATAATATATTGATTCTATTTGCTGACTGACCTTAACGATCCGACCACATTAAATATAACAGAACAAAGATTTTGTTTTTAAGGAAAATATAATATTTTTATTTGTTGTCGTGCCTTAAAGACAAACATTTTTATGCTAAGAAGTGGTATAATACATTTATGAAAGTAAGTCTCTAGTTGCATGGTTAATAAGGGGAGGTCATTGAAAAGGACTGGCATTGACCACCATTGGTGGAAAATGTTGGTGAGATTCGAAAGAGGATGTTACGGAAAACATAATCCTACCCCAAATTCTAACAAGTCAAGTTGGAGTAGGGTTGATTTACTCCAATTCTCACATTTTATACTTTACAGCGGGTAACAAATTTTTAAACACAAAACAATTTTAAGCCAATTTGCTTAAATATATAAAAAAGTACTAGATACTAAAGGAGCTTAGATAACATTTTGTACTGTGTCTAAATCAAGACAAAGAACACTTTTCACTGCGTTGGTTTTATCCATAGTTTCATGTAACTTCAAAAGCTTGGTATTAACCTTATGTTTAGATTACAGGTTCAGATTAGACTTTTCAAAATCAATGACAAGGAGCAGCCGTTTACTATTAGTGTTTCAATTGTTTAATGCTAAATTTCGCCGAAAACAACTGAGGAAGAAAATTTTATTCCGTAAAATGAAGGTTCCCGCTAGGAATCTGACTTTATAATTATTAAGATTTGAACCTAGTTTCTTAATATGCTAAAAGCTAAAGACCTGAAGCCCTGTTTATCGTAAATATACCAGAAATGCTTTCAATAATTCCAATTTGTTAAAGAGTGTGGATCAAAACGATCGTTCGATAAACAATATACATAGCCTTGACTGAACACGATTAAACAAAAACAACAAAAGCATACGCTAACAGCTGTTAAGTAGCTAAGCAAGTGGTCGGAAAGTTGCAACGTGCTTATCATCCTGCAGTTAGTCACGATTAAATGGTGGGAGGTTGGAGATTCACAAAACTTCATTTTTGAAAAACGGACTGAAAACTCCAGAAAAATTACAAGAAGGGACTGTTTTGGGCCCTATTGTGAAACCTTCAGTAAAACATTTCTAAATGCACCGTTGAGTCTCCATCAAGATTGCATCATGTCACATGGTACGAACTTCTCAAAACTAACATGCACACGTTGGTTGGTCTGTCGCAGATTTGAACTACAAATGATGACTAACCTTAAATGACCTACTCTACTCTACACCTCATACATGAAATTGATACTTAAGAATTTTCTTCGAGTAGTCTTAAATTATCTATAAAACAGTACCGTAACCCATACTCATGGCTCTAAAGACTTAATATCTTTGTCAAGGTTGAATAAGGAAGGTTTTATTAAGATAAATAAAAAAATCTTAATAATTTTTATGGCCCGACTAGATATATTGTGCTGTAAATATATAACAGTGTGTTCTTAGTAATTTTACGTCCAATATGTCTTAAAAGAAACAATTTACTTTTTATTTCAAGAGCTATAGTTAAGAATGCCCGTGGAATAATGTGTCTGTGTGTCTGTTTATTTTTGGAACTTAAAATTATATAGTAACTGGAGGTCAACCTGTAAAACTACGTGTGTCATTCACTCCAAATCATTTAGATATATGTTTACATATTATGCATGTGATTTAGTTTAGTTTAGAAACAAGTATTATGAATATAAGTATAAACAGAACAAAAAAATAATATTTGAGCATCAAGTAAGTCAGAAACATCCTCCCATGAGTGACATCATACATTGTATAAACTTAAAATTAATAATAAGACTATGTTAAATGTTAACCATTAAGTTAAGTAGTCAGAGTCAGTCGCAAAAGTTAGTCGACGATAAAATCACTAGCAAAACCATATAGCAGTTTAAATTTCGTAGTTACGCCCACCATTTGATTTGAATGGGGAGTCTAACTTATGTTTGAAACTTTTCAAGGAGGTAACGTCAAAGTTTGGTAACGTGGGAACTTTTGACGAAAAGCATATTAATGTTTTTGAAGTTATTTACACCGACAAGTACGATCTTTAAGGATTATTATAAGGGTCGTTAGGTATTTTATAACATTTAAATTGCTATGGCGTTACAAAGTAAATAATAATTTGTTATGCAACAAATAAATACACTGAATAGAGTTCGGTTTTATTAAGTGTATAAATAATACTTAGGTATTATAATAATTTTGTCATTTAAATAAAAATATAAATTAGATTCAATTTAAAACATTTCAAATAAAGAAAAAAATGATTTTTCATTTTTATTTCCATCTATTTGAAAATATTTCTTTTTTTACTTTTTCTTTAGACTTATTCCGATCTAAATTAAACCTATCGGGCTCAGTGAAGAGTATTCAAAGGATTTTTTGTTATAGGAGAAATAGGTTAAACCTTGAATTGTGTGACCGAATACATTTTGATACTTTAAACTTATTGGATGAAGTAATGAAATAAGAAAATTGTATTGTATGTACAACTCATATCTTTTGTAGTTATCTATCTATACTCAGCGAAATAAAGTCAAAATCTATTAATAAGCTACTTCTAATGTTACATAACGGATTGATGCAGGTACTGATACTGCAATTTATTAATAGTTCATTTATTCGCCCTTAACGCGTTAGGAGGTGGCTTGGAGTGTATATTATATAACTATAGATAGCCTTTGATGTTCAAACTAACCAAAACCGTGTCACACGATTACGCAATTAATTTTGCTATTTTTGTTTTTGTATGAGAGGACGAGGTTCGCCCGGACCGTCGTCATGGTAACCGGGGGCGCAGGCGGCGCGCGCCGCATCTCTGCCAGAGCTGTCTCTGCCATCGCTGCGGAGGCTGTGTCGGACCGTCCTACAACGTTTTAGTAAAAGCTCTCCGTGCGTGGGTTTTGACAGTTTATGAAAATAGTGCTTCTACATCGGATAGTGATTGTATTGTGATTATATGGAATAATCTCGTGATGGTTGGCACGTAGCCGTGAGCGCTGCGGGGAGGGGCGTTTGTCACGCTTCATATCATGCCTTTCGAATTGAGATCAGGTAAGCTTTGTTTCAGCTGATGATGATGCACATTTCTGATGTCGCGTGTTTCTTATATTTATATAGGTGTTTCTAGAATAAAACAACATATATTAGATGTTACATTTGTTTTTATTTTATAGTCTTGATTACAGTAGGTACTAAAATGTTATTATCTATAAAATTAAAAGGAAATGAAAATAACTAAAATGATCATTTTAGTATATTTTCTGCACGTTTTCTATATTTTAAGTACGTGTGAAACGCATACGTGCTATATATTTTCTATTTGGAGCACTCTTGGATATTTGGAACATTCGAGACGGTAGTAACTGTTCGTGGTAGTTTGCAAAATCCCTTCCGGAAATCTTTATGATTGGATTTACGAAGGCATGAAAGAGAAATAGCACTTCAGAAATGTCATTTAAGATCTTACACATAGATTTCAATAGTAATATTTCCTTTGTGGTCCAAACTGGGTCATGCAGTCACCAAATGTTAGTTCATTATTTCAATGATTATATTATATTGTAGTTATATAATATTTTAATAGTATTAATAATATTATAATTTAGGCTTTGAGATGAGATATAGGTAACTATTAGTAACATATCTCGTCCATGTGTACTAAAATCATCAAGTATTCTTCAATAATGGTTTTAATCAAAGTTAGCCCAAACTACTAATATTTAATAACACTCCTTGGTTATTTTTTTTTATTTTAATAAATAATAAAAATAAGTAAGATGAATTTGTATCGTTTGTAGATGTTTAGTATTTTCTGTTGCTGCTATACTATGGTTAGTTTATTTTAATCTCTGGCAATAAAGATTATCACTGAAATAATATTCATCAAATATAATAGTTAAATTATGCAACCCCAGATATTATGATCGTTTGATGACTGGAAGCTGTGATCAGCTGGAATACTCGAAAATCATGTTGTTACCATTGGGTGTATTATGAGCAACTCTTTGTACTGTCACCTGGCTTATATATTATATATATTTATAATAATATTTCGGTATCTTTAAGCTGTACCAGCGTCGCTCAAAGATTCTTTATAAAACCAAATGTAGTATCTTCAGTTACGCTATCAAGAATTAAATGAATCGTAAATTACTTTAGTCATAGTTTGATGGGATAAATATGTTGGAATGCAATATAAAATTATATAAAGAAATAAAATTGTTTTTATAAACATTGTTAGATTCTCTTAATTTAAATATCGATTCCTTGAAACAATTTTCCCACTCATCTAGATAAGTAATGGCTCCTTGTTCAAGAATAATATAGCTATTAGAAGTACTATGAATAAAATTTTGATATTTGTAATATCAATTTCTTCATTAATTATAATGACTCCATATGTGAATGTATTGAATGTTTCTTCGGAGTCCCATGCATAATGGCCTGAAATATATTATAGTACAATTACACTGCAGTAATGAATTGTTTTGGCCCAAATTCCGATTTGACCGAACCACAAATTGATTATCCCGGCACTTGAATGGTTTGGGAGAGGTATCTCTTTATTACTAATTGTAAACAATAAATCGCGGTATGATTTAATTCGTTAATGATATAATCGTCACTGAGAAAGAACATTTATTTTTGGTTTTAAAAATGGTCAGAGTGACGTCACTATGTTGTTAAGCACTGATAGAAGACTGTGCTTCCTCTCTTTCACTCTTTTATAATAAAATAGTCATATTGTTTTGGAATCCTAAACTCTTATTTCCTGATAACTTTCTTGAAATAAAAACCATTCTGCCATCAAATCCTTACTATTTATATTTTTCCTAAATATTTACAGACATAAGATAGTGTAGCGTTTAATTTGATATAACTGTGAATCGTATATAACCTAGCGCGACCGCTGTGATACGCCGCTCTTATAAAAATTTAATGTTCTTTTCGTACGCGGAGCTAGAATAGAGAATGTCAATTTTCAATCCTTCTTCATCTGCGTCTTATTCTCTTTCATTTCTCCGTATACCAAGAATGATTACATGTTCACTACCTATATCTAAGCTAGCGTATGTTCAACGGATAGTATATCGCCCTAAGGCCTTATCTCTACGGATTATCTATAAGGCTATGTATAATAATAACCAAAAACATGTTTTATATCTAACATTTTTTATTTTTTGTATTTTTTACCTTGGGAAGTACATTTTAGAACCGTGCCTCCATCCCTGTCTGTTAGTGTCAGTTTATTATGTTTTTTAAATAGGATTTCAAAGAAACTTCAACAACAACTATAAAACTTTAACTTAACTCAATGACAACAGAAAATTGAATGACATAGCAATACTTAGTTTTAATTTAGTCTTATCAATTATTTGTTCTTTTTTTTAGATAACAAAAAATATATAATTAATAATAAAAAGCGTTAAAGTTCATATCATTCGTATAAACTGAATTATTCACGACCTCTTGACTTAAGTAAAGTTAAATAATTTACTGAAGTCAAAAGAGATACTTTATTTATATACTATTCTTGTTACTTGACAAATAATAGACTTTGAATGAACGTGACTCTAATTAAAAAGTATAATTTACATCTTTCGAATGCTTCAAGCTTGTTGAACTATCTCACAAACATTTTACTAGAGATTTAAATTTTATTTTTGTGTTGCCAAATGAATGGATATAGTTTAGGTAAAATAAAAGCTTCATATATTGTACAGACCATTAACAGTACTCTAACTGTTTTTAGTTTTGTTTGTATGCTCTTTATTGTACATAAATAATACTAAAGTACATAGCTTAATGTATAACAAGAAAAAAAAAAGAAAGAGTTTTAGTTTTGTTACTTTTATTCACGTTCGTTTATGGTATGGTATATGTTTTGTTATCCTAAAAAAACATGAGACGGTAAATAAAACCTTTTGTAAATACTTGGACTGTAATAATGTTCACGTTTGCCATGTAGCAAAATATACTAAAATATTTGCTTTTGTCTGCGAATCCTTCTGACTGAGATAGATATATGGTGGAAATTGCCTTAGTTCTGTTACAGTTGATCGAACCATTGACTCGTCAGCACAAACATTCGCCCTTTGTATTATACATGTATAATAATCTATACATATTTATAAACAAAGATTTCAAAAGCTGTGTGTCTATGTGTAACTGATTTTTCAGAAAGAAGGTACTCAAAGGAATGTTGTACGGTTTTCAATGAAAGTACAATTCTTGAGAAAAATTTAAGTAATAATGAGTGAAATATATTGAAAACTGTTGAAGAGGTCGGGCAGTCATAAAGTAATGTACGAAAGACTGGTAAATCTGGAAAATTACTACAAAATAGTTCTCAATAGTATGTCTTTATCTTTTGTGGTTATCTCGCAATCACAATTCTTTTTTTGAATTACGAATTTTGAATTACAAATATTACCTTATTTTCGAGCTGATTTTCTTTGGTATTTCATATAGGTCTATGTAAAAATTTAAAGTTTGAAAACCTTAACGATCAAGTAGTTCTGAGGTAAAAGAATGAAACGTACACTTCGAGAGCGAAGCCGCAGGTAAAAGTAAGCTAAGAATTTTTCAAATCTGGCGGTTAGTTCTAGATATTTGCGCATTTAAACCAACAGCACAGCAATATTTTGAGTTTTATAACTTAAGTAAATAGAGAAATATATATATTTAAATCAAGAATATATATTCTCCGTATATCTGTTCATACTTGGACCCTCGTAAATAATCTTTATAAATCCAGTCTAATTTTAATCATATTCCTAATTGCTTTTAATTTAAGTAATCGTTATTCATCCTCTATGCGTTATTAAAGGAAGACATAAGTGTTTTTAATTTGTTCTTAAGTATATCGTTATTGTACGGTTAAGAGCGAGCAAACGAGGCGTAAACTAAAATATAATCACCTTTTATTCAGCACTCAACATAGTAATATGCGAGAACAACAAAAGTCTTTTAGCAGTTTTATAAGGTACATTTATAGTGTAATACATTTTGTTTATTTCTGTTTTCTTCTAAATTGACTGTTACCTTGAAAGGTTGATTTATCTTACTTACTTAAAGGGTAAGTGGAGTATCTAAAGCTAATATTTACTTTGTACAAAATGGAATCACAGAAGAGAAGAAATGAGTGCAGGATTGTTGTGTGTGCAGTGCAGTGCAACACTCTTGTAAATCTTCGGATGTTGCAAAAGTTCATGGGCGGCGGTGATCACGTCCATCTGTGACCCGCCAGCTCGTTTGCCCTCATCTTAAATAAAAAAAATATCTTTGAATTGGGACTAGCATTTATTCAAGGATTCTTCTTAAAACTTATCTTCAGTTCTGCTATCAAAATTTAAATTAATTATAAATCCTTTTAGCAGTTGTGTGATGAAAAAATATAATACAAATATAAGAAAAATAGTTGATGTAGCGACACTAGCTGTAAATAGGACTTAAGCTTAAGACTTTTGGGATATGGAACTGTCTCTGCTAATTAAGGTACAGATGTTATATATAGTGTTTATCAGGATGGAGGCGTCATCTTTTAGCTTCTGTCTAAAAGTCCAACCAATGTTTCTAATTTAGAAATTAAGAATTATAGAATATTTTAATTTATAATAAAATATCACATATATATAAACAAAGAGTGTTGCCTTCATTATTATGGACTGTTTGAAAAAGTATTACTCATCTAGATAAGTAATGGCATCTTGTTCAAGGATAATATTTCTATTAGAAATACTATGAATAAAATTTAGATAATTCAGATAGCCATTACTTTATACCTAGCGTATATAAATGTAAATGAGAAGAGCACTTAAAATGTATTATATTATATGGTATATATATTAAATGTTTCTTCGGAATCTTATACATAATGATCTGAAATATATGATAGTACATTAATACTGCAGTAATGAATTATTTGGCCCAAATTCCTATTTCACCAAACCACAAATTGATTCACTCGGTACTTTAATAATTTGAGACAGTTGCCCTTATTAATAATAGTAAATAATGCATCAGGGTAAATTTAATAATTCGTCTTTGACAAAGTAGATTTTTAATATTAAAAAAATAATCATTCCGTAACTCAACCCTTACTATATCCATTTTTCCAAAATATTTTGCAGACTTAAGCTGATGTAGCATTAAGTTAGACGTAACTTTGGTTCGTGTATTACCTGGCTCGACCCATGGTGTGACCCGATCTCATAAAAGTTTAATGTGCTTTTTGTAGGCTGATTGAGTGCATTAAAATATAATTATTTTAATTTACTGATTTGTAATAATGGATAACGTTTAAAACTTTTTTCATAAATTGAAAGTAAATTATTCTAGTATTATATTTTGAGTATTCTTACTAACTTATTTATCCTTTTTGACTGAAGTATTTAACTTTATTTAAGTCAAAAGAGATATATTTATATACTGTTTTTATTACTTAACAAATAATAGACTCTGAACGAACGTGACTCTAGTTAGAAAGTATAATTTCCAAAGCTTCAGGCTTGTTGAAATATCTAACAAAAATTTTACCACTACACTTACATTATTTTGTATTGCTAAATAATTTGAGATAATTTAGTAAACATATAAGGCTTATAACCATTATGGTTTTTAAACATCTTTAATTTTGAAATTTTTATCTAAAAATATATTTACGGTAAACATGTTTTATGGCAAACATACTGTTATCCTAAATAATATCCGAGAACAAATAATACCTTTAGTATACATTCGTACTGTAATAATGTAAAAGCCTGCCATGTGGTATAAATAATACGAATTTTGCCTGTGACTTCTTCTGATTGAGAAGAGATGAGACCGAATAAGGTTTCTAAGCTACAGCTGAAGGTATCATCACAAACATTATAAACATTGCACTAGATAATTAGGCCGTAAAAACTTATAGCTGTTAGACATCGAGGGCCGTTGTTAGATAAACTAAAAACGTCTTCAGTAACTTGGTAATAAACTGTAAAAGAATTTCTAAAATATGGCGGTTAGCAAAGCGCAAAGCAATATTTTGTGTTTTATTACATAAGTATATATAAATTTATTTCATCTAAAATATGTTTTCTGCACATCCGCACATGTATTAATGATCATTTGTAAGGGTACAAATTTAGTGTAATTAAATTCGAACTCATAATTGCGTTCAATTTATGTCAACGAAGTCAACCCTTTACGCTGTAAAACAGCACAGATAGGTGTTTTAAATTTATTATTAATTATAATTAATGCTATTAAGAGTGTTTTGTAAAACAAAAGCTATTCATTAGTCTTTTATTAGAGCGAGTAGACAGGACCACAGCTCGTAAACTAAAGATATAATCACCTTTTATCCAGCACTCGACATAGTAATATAATGTGCACTATGAGAGAACAACAAAAGTCTTTTAGTAGTTTTACAAGGTACATTTATAGTGTAATACATTGTGTTTATGTCTGTTTTCTTCTAAATTGACTGTTACCTTAAAGGGGTTGATTTATCTTTCTATCTATATATTCTTATATATGTGAAATTCGTTAGACTTATCAAAAAATATTATGAGATTGATTACACATACCGATTTAGATATTAATTAGATTTAAAAATTTACCTAAATATTTAATTATACATTTTTATGCTTATACTATTCAAATACTACCAGGAAAGGAGTCTACTGAATGTTTTTAAAAAGTAACTCAAAAAGTAATTCGCTCCTTCGTTTAATTTTGCTAAAGCTTATATTTGCTTTTTACAAAAATCAGTCACTGAAGATAAATGGTGCCCACAGGATCATTTGTACTCCGCAGTTTCGGAAGATCCTTTATATATACTTTTCTCATTTGTGTAGTTTTTATTTATAAATATATGTTTGAAGATAAATGACTCCAGGACAGTTGGCATTCTGTTTAATGAAACATTATTTAAATAGATACATGGATATAATTTTTGTTTTAGTATATACTAGCTTTTGCCCGCGACTTCGTCCGCGTTTCCGTCGTTTTTCGAAAAAAAATTAGCAGATGTCCTCCCTCATACTTTTGACGTAACAGGCAGATTCACTTTCGTATTTTAGAAGGGCAATAGTAATATAATATGCCAATCCACAAAACTGTTGAAAAATATAAGTAACCGCAGAATATTATAATATACCCACGCTATACCCACGACTCGGTCAGCGTGTAACTCCTTGTTTTTTATTAAGATAATATATTGCTAATATTTTTAGATCAAATTAAAATGTTTCAGCGCAAAGCTTCTGGGTAGACTATGTTAAGAGTCGACCCGTCCGGCACGTGAACGTAAAGATTCCTAGAATTGCTAACCCGGGAAAGAGCGACGTATAATTGACCATGCGAGAAACAGCTAACACCGAGATCTACTCCAGCAACACGAAAAGTCTGCCCTTGAGCTTTATTGATAGTCATGGCATAGCACACCGATACTGGGAATTGCGTTCTTTTAAATTGGAATGGAAAATTATTTGGTATTATGGGAATTCTGGGAATAAAGACAGTTTCTCCTGCACCGCAACCTGTTAAAATTTGAGCCTCGATTACATTTTGTTGCAACTGGGTTACTTTTAGCCGAGTTCCATTGCAAAGTTGAGGTGGTCTTAAATTTCGGAGCAGAATTATCGGTATGCCAATTTTTAAACAAATTATATGAGAAGGTAGTCCAGGCATACTTAAAGAATTTAAAAATTCTATCGGGTAATTAGTGGCTTCTTGTTCATCAACCATTCTATTTATTGAACTATAAACTTTGCTTTCTCCCTGTATATTAGACAGTATTTTATTATTAATTTCAGATGCCTGGTCATTGCGAGGAGTCAAAATGGACCTTTCGCAAAGCCAAGAATTGTCCCTATTTAATATAATTGTTATGTCACCGTAAACCGAAGATATAAGATGTTGTTGGGATTGCACTATACAACATAACTCAGGTGTCAGAATAAGTTTTCCTTGGTGTAGTTGTGGATAGGTACCTTCACCAATCTTCAATAATGTATCAGAAAATTCACGATTATCTTCGTTGTCTCCAGTTCTCACTCGCATATTTATAGTCAAATGCACCGATTGTATATCACGCCACAAATAAGAGCTTTTCAGGCAAGCCCTAATCTCATCAGCTCGGGTTCCCCGTGGTATTACCGGTAAGGTTTGTCGGAAATCACCACAAAATAAAACCGTAATACCGCCCATTGGTCGATCATTTTGTCTTATGTCCCTTAGAGTTCTGTCTACTGCTTCTACTCCTTTTCGATGGGCCATCGTACATTCATCCCATACGATTAAATTACACTCACGCAATACCTTAGCTTTGTCGCTATTTCTTGAAATACTACAGGTTGGACTTTCCGTGCGATCTAAATTAATTGGTATTTTAAACATAGTGTGAGCAGTCTTACCTCCTGGTAGCAATGTTGCAGCTATACCTGATGAAGCCACGGCAAGAGCGATTTTACGCTGATTTCGAACATAAGCTAATATTAATTTAGTCAAAAAAGTTTTCCCAGTTCCTCCAGGTGCATCTAAAAACCATATTGTTCCTAAATTATTCTGCACACTCTCGCACACGCGATCATAGACTAAGCGTTGTTCTGCAGTCATCATTGGGACACCGTTTTCTAATGTTACCAGCAGTTCCATTGGGTTGTAACCAATCTCTGCGGAATATTCCCTATTGGTAACCTCTCCGACTGAGGTTGGCGTTGGCAAACCATATTCACAAAGTGATTTACCGCCTACTGCTGTTAAGTCATCCTGAAGAGCTAATAAGCACTGATTTATAGCCAGATCTCGAAAATTATCATTAGTTGCGCCTTCATTATTGTGAGATAAATTCCGAAGAAAGTCTTCTGCAAATTTTTCTTTATATTTTTCCCATAATTGGACAGGATCAGATAAATTACAAAATGTGAGTAATGTTACAAATAAATGGCGTAACCGTCGTGGATTATCACTAACACAGGATTCTGCTAAAGCGTCATCCCAATGTTGATCATTTTCAAGCAAATGACGCGCTTGGCAAGCTGCATGATAAGTTGGATAAACAACATCGTCTACTTTTCTCAAATCTATAAATGATGTTGGTCCTCGCACTGTATGTAATAATAATCTCAAATAAAAACACTCTGCGTTGTTAGGATGAACAGTATACACTCTACCAAGAACATGTTCTTTGAAAATACCTGTCTCGCCATCTACAGGCCTGCCTCGGCGTCTACGGTTAAAGACACCTCGTTGTTTATCGTAGGTATAATACGATGGAACTTCTTCATACAAAAGAGACTTTGCGAAATTATCAGTTTGGCAAAGTCGAAAGAATGCCAATAAAGTTGTTTGTCTAGGGTTCTCTAATCGTTCTGTAACATTTTCGGCGTTAAAATATATACGTTGACCGCCTTCCAGATGAACATCCAGATGGGTCACAGGTGGATATCTTTCGTGAATATTAAAACTTAAGATCCGCCACACAGCTTCTGAAGAGCTGATATATCTGCCTGACTGAAATCTAGTAACTTCATCATGTTCATTTCTTAACGCAAACGTAGCTTGGTCACTGCCCTTGTTAATGTACTTACAAATATATTTAATTGACTCTACACTATTACACATTTCTACATTTATGTGAGCTTGAAATGCTCTGGACAATACAGGCGAATACGGAACGACCCACCTATTATCTAAAGTAACCTGTTGTCCAGACATTCGCTTTTCAACAGTAAAACCACCATTGTCTCTTGAACGGCGACGATATAATGGGTATCCATCATGTCCTGTTACAGTTTCATCCACTAATGCTTTTGGATACCTTTTAGTGCAACGACCGTCTTGCATGCAAGGAGCATTTGCGTTAAATGCACCACATGGACCATGTATCATATGAGTTTTAACAATGTCGTATAACAGGGGATCTGCAGTCGGATCTGGAATTTCAGCACTGATTAATCTGTCTACATCATTAGGTCGAACCTTATCTTTTAACCAAAGCAAGATATGTGCGTGAGGTAAGCCGCGTTTTTGCCACTCAACACTATACATATAACACAATACTTCTCCAAAAATGTTATCTTTGGTAAGAAGATCTATCATAGATTTTAATTTTAAATGAAACACTCTTGCAATAATATCATGGCGGTCATGCGGTGCCTGACCCTCAAGAAGCTCCCGAGTGATTTCATCCCACTTGGGATTGGTAGTTACAGTAACAAATAAGTCGGGACGTCCATATTTTCTTACGTAACAAAAAGCGTCTTGAGTACGTTCATGCATGTAGCGTGGACCACCAGTAAAAGAAGAGGGTAAAATAACTAAACGACCCATATTCACAGTATCGTTATCTTGCTGCATGGCATCGCGAAGGTGCACGTATTCTTCAGCGCGCAGCTGCCTTTGATTAGATCGTATATAAACTAATCTTTCGGTTTCAATTTTTGCGTACATGTCAACAATAAACTGATTAAATAAGCCACGAAAACGTTGAAAGTATACCAATCTATTCCGTCTCACTTGCAGGTGGTAACAATAAAATTGAAGGCATGACACCTTTTTATTATAATTAGGTGCGCCTGTGCGCGTATCGGTTTGGTATACAGCGAAATTATAACCATCTTCCCCTCGACAGTATATCATAGGATATTGCAAACTGTCGTAAGCCCTGTGGGTTTCGAAAATACGTTGCAAACGATTGTCTCTGGAACGTATAACGATATCACGCCTATCACATTCCTGGTCGACCAGTACTACAGCAACTTCATTCGTGGATGGAACGTTATGACGCCCAGGGTGTTCCTGAGTTGGACGCTTATCGGCATTTATAACAATTTTATAATTGTTAGTACCATCTTGAGAAAGGGCTTCTAATGCCGATTTAAAACTGCATACGTACGAATTAACCTGATGTAACATGTTCTGAAGTTGTGAAATGAGTTCAGTATTTAAATTCGGAAAATATTGATTTCTTATATTCGACTGTTCGTTGTAATCGGATACAAAATATATTTGAAGAAATTTAGGTTGTTCTTCAGGCAAAAGGGACCCTATCAAATGGTAAACCTGACCTTGTACCTTAAAAGTAGGCATGAAAGGGCCTTCTGAGATTTGTTTAGCACCAAAGGATGTCATTTGGAATGCACTATTATAAGTGCGAATATTATCTAAAAACTGTTTGGATTGCAAATGTTCCCCTAAAAGTAGTGATTTTAAAGGTTCCGGTGGGTCTTCGAACGAAGGCTAATTTATTTTACCTCCAGAACAACAGAAACCAGCAGACTCCTTCCTCCACTTCGAAGCATTACAAAAGGAACATACTACGTTCATATCGCCTATTTCAGAAGATGATCTGTAATCAATTGTGAGGTTATAAGCAAACCCACTTTTATATTTATCGGACCACGCCACCGAATTTGTAGATTGATCTACCACGTGTATATCTAAGTCATTAAGACCATGTCGAAATCTATCTGCAGTAAGACGGGCCTCTCGCTGTTCTTCTGTTTCAAGCGACCGAATATTTTCAATTCTTAATCTTTCATTAGATAAAGTAATCAATTGTTCTTGTCTCAAAGAATTGTAATAATCGCGTCCCGACTCTAGTCGTTGTTCATGCTCATGTTCATCTTCAAGAGATCGAATCATGTTATGGTGCGCCCTATCATTTGTCAAACGGTCTTGATATTGAGTAAAAGTTTCAGATTCTCGAGACAAAATATGACGTTCGCGATCAGCTGTAAGCCGTAATTCCCTCTCAGTGAAGGTTTCGGACTCGCGAGATAAAATATGACGTTCGTGGTCAGCTGTAAGCCGTAATTCCCTCTCAGTGAAGGTTTCGGACTCGCGAGATAAAATATGACGTTCGCGGTCAGCTGTAAGCCGTAATTCCCTCTCAGTGAAGGTTTCAGACTCGCGAGATAATGTATGCCGTTCGCGGTCAGCTGTGAGTCGCAATTCTCGTTGTAAAGCAGTTTCAGCTTCTCGGGATAACGCATGTTGTTCCCGGTCAATGGAACGCCTTAGCTCTCGTTGAGAAGAGCTTTGAGAAGCCCGTGTTGTAGCTCGTCTCGCTCTTTCAGCTGCTAATCGCATCTCTCTTTCTGGAGAGCTTTCATTAGCTCGAGATGTTGAGGCACTAACTCTCATAGAGTTTAACCGATGTGCTCTTTCCTCTTCCGATTCTTGAGAACGCGTCATTCTCATTCTCCTAGCTTGACTCGAAGTTCGAGATAAAGATGGTCGTTTTTTAGGTGGCATCGTTTATTTTATTTTTAATCGACGGTAACTTAAATTCTATTTAGTTACCCAACAAAAAACTTACGTCAGAGGTCCTAACTATAGCTAAGTATATAATAAATAGAATATAAATCTAAGTGCCTATTAAAACTAAAATAATATTCTAATCGAATTATAAATATGTACGTAGGTACCTACAAATTACAAAAGAATAAAAAATGAAAATAAAGCTATACTTAATGCGTGTGCAATACTATCTACACTTACCTACTTCACTTAAAAATGAATAATAAGAAATACCTACAACTACTGTAATTAATCAAAGTACCTATGCTAATACAAAAAAAACCTTAGATGTTCTAAGTACAGCTGCTATATAATAAAAAAATATAAATCTAAGTGCCTATTTAAACTTAAATACCTAATATTCTAATAGAATTAAACTAAGAAATATGTACCTACCTACCTACAACTTAGGTACAAAAAAAAAAGAAATGAAAATAAAGCTAAAACACGTGTGCAGTATAGGTAGATAGTAGGCAATATCTACCTATACCTACTTCACTTAAAAATAAATAAAAAATACCTATGAATACTATAATTAATAAAAGTACCTACCTACGCTTTTATCTACTCAATACAAAAAAAACTAAACATAAAATGCCCAAAACTAACCTATCAGTAACTAAAAATCTAACAATAATCTAATCTATCTATCTATTATCTAATCTAAAAATCGAATCTAAATCTACTTAAAAAGAAATAAAATAGGAACTATTAATAGTTAAGAATTTAAACAAAACTAAAACTAATTTAGAAAATAACAACAAAAGAAATTAAAATAAACTATTTAAAGACAAAAAGTCGCGCTGATAAGCACGGTTTATAAAATAACAATTATTGTCTGTCAATAAAGTTCAACACTCTGAACGCATCAACAGCCAAATATTGAATGACGCTTGCGCTCGCCTCCCGCCCCTTTTATACTCTGCCGCCGCGAGCCCCGTCGAGCGCGGCAACCGTTACGCAAAAATAATCCTTATAGCTTGATTCACTATTCACGCGCGATGTCTTGTTGGCGTATTTCATGTAAGTAAGTATAAGTTTGGTGTTTCTATACCGATTTCAATGATTCTTTTTTTATTGAATTGGTGCTAATGTTTATTTTTTTTTTAATTAGGAATGATGGTGAGCATTATTGGTTTTATAAACGTAAAAGTAAACAAATATAATAAGAAATCTCCGAACTGCTAAGCTATCGAGAGTTATGCGTGTTATTGTGAGTTAACTATAAAAGGTAGATATATGCTGTCTTGGAATATTTTTCGTGTATTTTTATGTAGAATATTTCCGTTATACATAGTTTCTATGTAGCTCTAACCATTAAGGCTGCACACGCGACGGAAGCTTAAAAAATCAAGCAACTTCTCCCATTTTCTCAACATTTCCTTTCACTGCTCTGCTCCTATTCATTGTAGTGTGATGAAAAGTATACTATTACCTGCCCAGGAGTATAAAGAATAATTGTACTAAGTTTCGTTAAAATCCGTCGAGTAGTTTTTTTTTCTATAAATAACATACAAACAGACAGACAGACAGACAGACAGACAAAAATTTTTTTAACTGCATTTTTGGCATCAGTATCGAACACTAATCACCCCCTGCTACTTATTTTGTAAATATATTTCATGTACAGAATTGACCTCTCTACAGATTTATTATAAGTATAGATTAGTTAAAATTGAAAATGTTATTAAAAAAATGAAAGTAATTTGGAATAAAAGTTTTGAATTTTTTATTACATCTATACTTTGTGGAACTGACTCATCACATAAATAAATTATTCTTTTTTATTTCTATGTATTTGGTTGATCACATCCGCGTGTTAGTTAATTATGTATTCTTTTCGACCCTCAACATTTATTTTACACTGCTTATCTCCTTATAGGGACTCTTACTGAATTATAATTCTAACGTCTGAAGATAATAATAATAAATGCAGAGTATACATTAAAACTCAGAAATTTTAAATAATCATGATGATAAATAAGTAAAAATAAAATGCCTAGCTTCATTTTTTTAATACATTAAATTAATTAGTTAAGAAAAAACTACCGTACTATCAAACTACTACTATTACTGAACTATCAAAAGATTTTCTTCAGAAGTTTTGAATAATTGGACTCTTAAGGAAAACAAAATTTCTTAAACCTTTAGTTCCAAGACAATTCAAACAAACTTTTAAATTTAAATTCAATAGTAATCTTAAAATGTCTTTGTGTCTGTCAGTCCTAAGTGTATGAACCAATTTTGATTTTGGGTTTTTATTTGTAAGTTGCCACTTGACTAGAGTGTTTTTATCTAACTTTTAAGAAAATCTGTAAAACAATTAAAATATGTTCAACTCTTTTCTAGTGGATAGTGAAAAGTTTGTTTTTAATTTTAATTTTTATTTAAATACCAAACCTGGCTTCTTTTAACATAATTATTCTACGTTAATGCTTTCCTAACAATAAAATAAATGAACTGAATTTAATCGCACACAAGAATCACACATAGGTCAGAATCAACAAGAAGTTTTATGTAAAAGGTATATACTATACTATTGAAGTTATTTCAATAGTCTGTCATTTTTACATACAATTTGTTATCGAAAATTGATCTCGTATGATATCATTAAAAAATGTAGGTATATATTATTTATTATTCAAATCGTTCCGATACGTAATATCAAATGCAATTTTAAGTACATCTGGAAAAGAATATAATCTAAATGAAGAAAAACATATAACGCACCTCAACTCACCTCACCTCTCTAATGTGATAATATTTTTTTCATATATCATACTATTGTTACATAAAAGGACCTTCATATTTAAACACATACAAAAATCCATTTAATATAAAGGATTATACGTTATATACAATATGTTGAGTTTTCATTTTATGTGCACACCATTATGACCCACATGATAAGGATAATTATGAGAGAATTTATGGAAATTACTTAAACAAAACCTTTATCTTATTGTAGTTTTGAATGAATTTAATTCAAATTAATAATGATGATTAAAGTCTTTATTTCGGTGGATTAAGTAACTAAATTTAATCTCATTTAGTTAATTAATTTAGTACCCTTATATAATAAAATGTCATATACATTTTTAAAGTTTGTAGATTTTATTTTAATTAAACATTTTCATTATATGAATTTTTCACAAGCTGTTTGTTGACTTCTTTTATTGAAACCTCTTTCTTAGCTGCGACTGTATTTTTGGTTAAGCTTATTTATAATTTTAAATGAACAAAACCAAGCCTTAGCGTTACATTAAATGTTTTTAGGAGGGACAGCCTGCTCTGGGTTTGTGTTCATGATTTATTGTTGCTACGCAAAAACAAGCAGCTGAAACAAATTTACTTTTGCATCGGAAAAACAAGTCTTACATTATCATACAAGTGAATATTGCTAACGAATCTTGGTAGGGTTTTCTGGAAACGTAAAAAAATAAATAGCATTAAACAAACTGGATATGTTTGTATTGCATATATGCTTCTTGTCACTGCTTAAGATATTTTGTTATTATTTTGATTTGACGTTTTATTAAATATTTTTTTATCCCTCAATAAAAAGATATACATGTATTTTTATTGTATAGTTAGAAAACTTTCCTTTAGTTCAATGTTTATACTTGTCCTTGTTTATGATGATGGAAAAAAACAGTGAGAAAGATCGCACGTGAATTCTGTTTTCTATGTATCGTATAAAAAAAAAGGATGCAGGCATTTGTCAAACTCCGAGTCGCTTATAGGCAGCTCTTTGACATTTTCATTATTTCCCCTTTTTATTTTTTGGTAATATCATTATAAAAATATAGGAAACAGTATGTTAAAACATCTTTCGTTTTAATACCCTTCTGAGTTTCCGAGTTATCCATTCCGCAGCGAAATAATGGTGTTCCTTGAAGGGTTGAGAAAGTTTATAAATTGTGCTCAGTTAGACGAAATAATTAGGACGAGTTGTCAACTAAAAGTTTTAATTGAAACTGTGACCAAAGTGTTTATTTTATGTGCTTTGCTAATTAAATTGGTGACATATTATGACTTAACTTTATATTTTATAAGGATGTGCATTATGGCGCAGTGAGACCTTGTTAATTATCTGTTAAATCGTTATCTGAATATCGGTTATAATTTTGGTAACAAGTTATTCTTTTTATCAGTTTTAAGAACTAAACTTTCTGCCCTGTCTGTTTGTTTGTTAGTTACATTATTTTTTTTCGGAAATTCTGTTATTTTTAAAAACTTAAACTACAATTAGAAAAATTCTGAATTAGAATTGAATAGCTTTGCACTTTTTATCATTTACTTATACATGTTTTCTAGAGCAATAAAATATGTATATTTCATTACTTTTAATTATTGATAACTCTGATTTGATAACTTTATCATTTAATTTTATAGTTTTATTTCAAGTATTCACAAACTAAATTATTCACGACCTTCTGACTTAAGTAAAATTACTTTATTGAAGTCAACAGAGATATTTAATTTTATATAAATTCTATTCTTGTTATTTGATAAATAACAGACCTTGAAAGAACTAATTAGAATCTATAATTTATATCGTTCAAAAGCTTCAAGCTTGTTGAACTATTTGATAAACATTTTACAAAAGACTATAATTTCATTTTTGGGTGACTAAATTAATTCACATAATTTAGTTACAATAAAGACCTGATATATTGAAAAAGCTGTTAATTGTTTGTAGCCATGTTTAGTTTCGTTATTTTTAACTACATGCAAGTACAGTAAACATTTTGTTATTCTAAAAAACATGAGGGAATAAACCTTTGAATACACTAGTATTGTAATCATTTAAACGCCTGCCATGACGTAGAATTACTGTAATATTCTGGCTTTTGCCTACGAAAGCTTCTGTGTGAGATTGAATATATTGATTGAATTTGCCCGAATTCAACTGAACGTACTGCTCATTCAGCACAAACCTTCGCACTATTCTCTTATATATACTAATAATATTATAAAGAGGAAACTTTTGTTTGCTTGTTACAGATTAGTTCAATAAATACTGAATCTTAATTATTTTAAAAATTCTTTAACTGAAAGCTACAATTTTACTTACATACTTTTAATTCCAATATTCCCACGGGTTCAAGATCTATGCGGACCTAAAACTGGAATGTGTCGGAGAAAAAGTAATATAGGGTGAATAGACTCCATATTACCTTCTTAAAATAAAAAAACTTCTAAACAATAATAAAGAATGAAATGCGTTTCTAACGAATATAAATATCATAACCGTATTTGATATAATTTTGCAAGAGTAACTTATTAAGGAGCAGCTGCAAAATTTATATACAATATCTTTATACAGATATAGAATGATTCTCGCTTTAAATTATTAGTAGTTCAAGATTGGAACCTACAACCATATGTATAGCAGCAGTCTGTGCACTCTAGTGGTATAAACTTTATGGCTTTTAGAAGTCGAGCGATGATATTACATAATCTAAAAACTTCTCCAGGAACTTGGTAAGAAGTTTTAAAGTATTTCTCAAATATCATACGAGTAGTTCTAGACAAGAGAATTCAAACAGACCACGAAGCAATGTTTAGATTTTAATAATATATAAGTAATTGATATAAGTAAACATATTTTTTTAAATCACGAATTTCTATTCTCCTTATGTATGTACATACTTTGACCCTCATAAATGATTTATAAATCCAGTTTAATTAAATCGTTATATTTATTTTGTTATAACAGAGCATATAAGTATTTTTAATTTGTTCGTAATTATAATTCTGTACAGTTTTGTTTTGTAAAATAAGACAACAGGTATTATTGTTTTATTAGAGCGAGTAGACACGACCACAGCTCGTAAACTAAAATTATATAATAACCTTTTATTCAGCACTCGACATAGTAATATATGCGAGAACAACAAAAGTCTTTTAGTAGTTTTATAAGGTACATTTATAGTGTAATACATTGTGATTATGTCTGTTTTCTTCTAAATTGATTGTTACGTTACTTTTAGTATGTACTCAAGTACATGGGAAATTCGTTAGTCTTATCAAACAAGATTATGAGATTGATTTCAAATACTCCTTTCGATATTAGTTAGATTCTTAATTTACCTTAATATTTAATTATGTTTTTTATTTTAATACCATTTAAATATAATTAAGGAAGAAATTTATTTAATGGTTAAAGAAATATACTTAAAAAGTATATGGAGTAGCTGAAGCTAATATTAAATTTATACAAAACTAAAGCAATTTAAGATAAACCTTTTGATTTATATTGTAAATATCAAATGGATCAAATGACTCGTCACATAAATGAGTTACTCCCTTATTTATATATCCCTATTTATTTACATATACTTTGTTCATCACATTTATTATGTGTGCTTTTGGACCCTCATAATTTATTTTCTACGCTGCTTGCCTCCTTAAATTATAATTCTAATATTGACTTGCTAAGGTTCAATGTTCTGCGTTGCTTAAGGCGATTTAGTAAGACGCAGTACCTTAACACCCAGGTTTACTGGAGGACAGGTTTCTCTTCGCAGTGTGAATGTTACCTGCACCGATTTGTTAGCACTCACTTTGATTCTCCATTTGTCGAACCTCTTAAATTAAAGACAACATAAATTACTTACATAAATTAATTAAAATAAAGTTCTAAGTTTTTTCTTTAGTAAAATAAATATATTAGTTAAGATAAAACTACCGTACTATCAAACTACTACTATTACTGAACTATCAAAAGTTTTGCTTCAGAAGTTTCGAATAATTGGACTGTTTATGAAAGTAAATTTCTTTTATATGCAGTGCCAAGATGTTGTAAAGAAATATATAATTGAAAAGTTATCTATTTTCCTTTTATTGACGATATACATTGTTTTTCAAATTTCCATGTGTATCTGCGTCGGTCTGTACTAAATGGATGAACCGATTTTGATTTAGTTTTATATTTGTAAGTTGTGACTTGATTGACTTGATTTGAGTGTTTAATGTTACATTTTTAGTTTAAAGATTTCGATTAAAGAGGATCCATCAGCTCTTTTCATGTGTCAATTCTAAATCAATTGTCAATTTCTTAAAACAAAATATTTAGAAAAACCTAAGACCCCTCACCTTAAACAAACACACATACAAAAATCTTTTTAATACAAAAATATAATATGCAATAGTTGAGCATTCATTTCATCTGTGATCCCTCTGTCGGCTCGTACGACATCACCGAAGGAAATGGAGAAATTAAATATATTAAATTCACCTGCAGAATATACAGCTCTTTTACTTCCTTACTTGATATATTTGAGGTTTGAATTCATTTTTTATTACACCTTCACCATAATTCTTCCACATGCACCAAAGTTAATAAAATATAGTGATAAATTTATGTAATAACGATATGTACCGAGACACACTGAATTTATAACTATTATAAACTAATAAATAGATATAAAATTAATAATTTTCACTTAACAATTTTGAAGATGTTGATTTGATTTAACTTAAAATTATTAATCATGATTAAAGTCTGTATATCGGTGGAACGAAAATAACGAAATCTAATTCCATTCAGTAAAGAGTAAATTCCTTTGGTTACTTTAGATAACTAAAATATTTTTTATAAATTCATATAATAAAATCATATTGCAGAACATAATTGTTTTCTTTATAATTGACATTATACGGATTCGTTATTAATCAATAAACATTTTCATTACATGTTTTTCAGAACCTAATTATTTTTTACTGATTACAAATTTTATTTAAATGTCTTTTTTATTTTTGGGTTTTTGGTAATTTGGTTAAGCATATTTATAATTTTAAATATACAAAATCAAGCCAAGTTACAAACTTTATTGAAGACAAAAGAGATATTATATTTTAATAATATTCTTATTACTTGACAAATAATAGACCTTGAACGAACGTGACTACTTAAAAAGTATAATTTTATACTCGTAAGTTTCAGGCTTCTTTAAATATCTAACAAATATTTTACAGCCGATTTTAATACTATTTTATATATTATTTATAAATTAAGATAATTTAGTACAAAAAAGCCTTATAATCACTATTGTTTGTAACCATATTTAGTTTTGTTAGTTTTATATAGGAACGACTTATGCCTGCGACTTCTTCTGATTGAGAATACATGATTGAAACCGACCGAATGAGGTTTCTGATCTATAGCTATAAAGCTATTTGTTTGTTTGTTTGGATAAGTTCAATAACTACTGAATCTATTTTAAAAATTGTTCCATCGATCGAAAACTACATTATTACTTAGCAACGGAAACGAAACCGGAGTAAGTCGGAGATAAAGCGATACAGAGTGAATAGGCTGTATGTACTCGTATATTAATATTTAAAAGGTCTTTCGTGGAAAACAATGAAAAAAGAGCGTTCCATATGAAGATAAGTGTGATTTGTACTGTATTTTAGGTAATTATATAAAAGTAACTTTGTAATAGTAATTGGAATAATAATTTACAATATATAATATTGTATATTATTCACAATATATGGTTTTCGCATAAGAGTATTAGTAATTCCTATACCGCGGAGGTTTACACAAAATCGTGAAATCGAATCCACAATCCTATGGTAAGCGTTGAGGAGATCTAACCACTAGACGTTTGAGTCGTTAAATTTTATCGCCCATAGAAATTGAGGGATGATATTTGATATACTAAAAGTAGTAATGTGGTAATAAACTGTAAAGAATATCTCAAATATGAAGGCTAGTTCCAGATATTTGCGCATTGAAAACAGCAAAGCAAATATATATAAATGTATTAATGTTTAATCTAAAAAATATGTTCTCTGCGTATCTCTACACATATTGACCCTTACAAATGATTTTTGTAAATTTAGTCTAATTATATTCAAATCCATAATTGCTTTTAATTGAAGTCATCGAAGTCAACCATTTATGCTGTTTTTACAGAACACATAGGTGTTTTTAATTTACTATTAATTGTGTCATTATTGTTGTACAGTTAAGGGTGTTTTTTAAAGTGAGACAATAGGTATTCATTAGTCTTTTATTAGAGCGAGTGAACACGACCACAGCTCGTAAACTAATAATATCACCTTTTATCCAGCACTCGACATAGTAATATAATGTACACTATGAGAGCACAACAAAAGTCTTTTAGTAGTTGTATAAAGTACATTTATAGAGTGTAATACATTATGCTTACGTCTGTTTTCTTCCAAATTGATTGTTACCTTGAAGGTGTTGATTTGTTTTTCTACTCATATATTTTTATTTATGGGATATTCGTTAGACTTATCAAACAAAATTATGAGATTGATTTCGGATACCGCTCTCATCATGCTTAAGATATTAGTTAAATTTAAAAAAAATACCTTAATATGTACTTACGTGTTCTTATTTAAGTATCATTTAAATATTACTATGGAAGGAGTTTACTGAAAGATTTGTTTATTTCCTGAAAGATTTACTTTTTACAAAAAGCAATCAGAGTGCGTTAATGGTAAAAGATCATTTGTAGTCCACATTTTCGGGAGGTTTTTTTATATATATTTTTCCTATTTGTATAGCTCTTACAAATTTGTAAATTTGTAAATTTGTATTTGTATTTTTTACAAATATATGTTTGAATGCAAATGATTTTAGGAAAGGTGGGATTGTTTATAATTAAACATTAATCTTTACTTTTAGAATATATTTATTAAACTTAAACTTTTATACAAAAATTGAACACAATTTGATTTATCTATTATACTCCACTATCTGTGCACAAATGACTCGTCATGTAAATGAATTGTTCCCTTCCTATTTGTATATGTTTTCTTGATTACATTTCTCCTGTTAGTTAATTACTTATGCTTTACGATCTTCATAGTTTATTTCTTTGCTTACCTCCTTAAATTGACTCTTGCTGGATTATAATTCTAATGTAGATATGCTGATATGATTGATAAATTACATTTATAGCAATCTAAACTCTTTTCTTTAATACAATGAATAAATTAGTAGCGTATTGTCAAACTACTACTATTACTATACTATTACTATCAGAAGTTTTGCTTCAGAAGTTCAGAGAATATATGGATTGTTTATATAGTTATACTGTTTTATGAAATAAACCTTTTTTACATGCGTTCCCAAGATGTTGTAAAACAATCTTGATTAAAAATCTTGGATAACAACAACGCCAAGATTTAAATTAAAAAGTGATCAAATTTTCTTTAAATGACGTTAAAAATTGTGTTAAAAATTAACATGTATCGTTTAACATTGATTTAGTGTTTTTATTTGTAAAGTTAAGTAAAGAAAATCTGTTCAGCGATTATAAGACAATCAACTTTTTTCTACTGAATAAGAATAATTAAATTTTCAAATTATATTTAATTACAACATCTACATTTCTTTTAAGCAAATGAACTTAATTTAACATCCATAGATCAACAAGAAATTGTATGTAAAAGTGATATCATATTGATATCAGTGGTCTCGTGTAATGTAATTTTAAAAACTTTAGTTGTATTTTATGCGTTTATTATACAGTGCGTTATATAAAGTCCACTGTTTTATGTACAGTTGGCTAAATCAAATTCCGTTTCAATGTTCAAATTCTTAAAACAAAAAAGATTTAGAAGAGAATGCTACTCCTCACCTGTTACCTGTTAGTATTTTTTTTCATATATTATTTTTTTCATATACTATTGTTACGTAAAAAGGTAATGATTTAAAAACACATACAAAAATACTTTCAATATAGTAATGAAGTATACATGCATTTTATGTCCACGTAATTATGATCTAATTTGATTTGAATTTAAGAAATGAAATTCTTTAAGCCAGACTTTTATCTTATTGTAGCGTTGAAAAGATTAAGCAGATTTAACTCATAATTAATAATCATGGTTAAAGCCCTTACTTCGAGCCAAAATCTTATCCCATTTAGCAGTAAGTTAAATAATTTGGTACCTTTAGAGTTTAGATAAATAAAACGATCTTCTTAATAACTTCATATAATAAAATTATTGAAATCTTTTATAATATTGTATTCAATAACAGTTTTTTTCTGATTGTTTTATTAAAATTTAAGATTTTCATTGATGAAATTACATGATTTTTCATAATCAAAATTGTATTTAACTGTTGTTAACAGATTTATTTAAATCTCTCCCTTGGCTTTAACTGTATTTTTGGTTAAGCTTATTTATAATTTCAAATAAACAAAGCCAAGCCTTAGCGTTACATTAAATGTTTTGAGGAAGGACAGCCTGCTCTGGGTTTGGGTTCATGATTTATTGTTACTACGCAAAAACAAGCAGCTGAAACAAATTTACTATTGCATCGGAGAAACAAGAAGTGTACGAGTATACAACTCAACGTATAATAGAAAGAGTCAAAATACTGCGTCGTCTGAAGTCTTCACTCACAGAGCTCATTCATTCACTCAATCAACTCAACGTATAATAGAAAGCATCAAAAATCTTTTGTTGATTCATAAGAATCATTTTCGAGTAAAATGTTGAATTCATGCTTATAAAAATGAAATTATTATTAAAGATCATAGGCGGACGAAAACCATCGTCTTTCAGGTCAAATGTGAGTGGCGAATTCTAGTTACTATAAAACAATTACATTTATAAATGACTTTATAATACTCTCAATCAAAATATGTTTAGTGTTAATTTAACTATAATTTACTTCAATCAATCAATCAATCAATCAATTCAATCTTCCAGTTTGTATAGTCTTCATAGAATAATATAATATTATATTGGAGTTTGTGAGGATGTATGTTTGTTACTATATGAAAATTTACTGAACGGATTCTGACGAAACTTTACAGTAATATAGCTTAAATATCAGAATAGCACATGAGCTACAATTTATAAAGATTTTTATTTAAATCATGCTATAATCTTAATATATAAATCACAAAGACACTCACTCACTGACTCATTCATAGCCCTACAACTCAAACCGTAATATCTAGAAAGCTGAAATTTAGACACAAGACTCCTCACATATTAAATGGGCGCAATAAGAAAGGATTTTGCAAAGGTCCAAACCGTTCCAAAGTTACAGCCAAAAAAAGGGCAAAAAAATTTACGCGCCTGTTTGATACCTCCTAGGTGGTGTGGAAATTCAAACAAAATGTTTGATCACTTTCGCCGTCGTCGCGAAGCACGGGTATAATATATAAAACACAAAGACATTTACTGACTGACTCACTGACTCATTCATCGCTCTACAGTCCAAACCGTAATACCTAGAAAGCTGATATTTGGACACAAGACTCCTGACATATTGAATAGGTGCAATAAGAAAGGATTTTGCAAAAGTCCAAACCGCTCCAAAGTTACAGTTAAAAAACTGCAAAGTTTAGCCCCCGCTCCCTCTCTTCTCCCGTTGCATTGCAGTAGAAATTAAAATTATTTGGCCAGTCACTATGTTTATTCTCAACACGCTGCGATGTGAGAAACAAGAGTGTACCTATAACCCGATAGGAATGAAACTCTGTAGTTATCAAACTCAAGGCTTTCTCACACTGATAGCGAGTCATGATGAGTTGGAGGATAGAGTGTTTTTGTGTGAAGGGTAGGGTCATGGGTTCAATACTCACGAAAGTCAGTTTTTTTTTGTTTATTCCCGTCGCGAAGCACGGGTAACTTGCTAGTATAACAATAAGTAACAAGTAAGTAAGAAGCTCCTGCGCTCAGAACTATCTATCGATAAAAGAAAGTTATATTGTAGGACTGTTTGTTATAAATAGGTTTAAATAAACGTTCCAGGCGATATATATTTTTACGTGAAACCTATTATATCCCTGCGAAGCCGCGGGCAAAAGCTAGTATCATATAAGTGTGAATATTGGTGCAAATCTTGATAAGGTTTATTGGAGCTATAAAAGATAAATAGTAATAAACCAACTATATATATATATATATATATATATATATTTATAATGCATATATTCTTGTCACCGTTCAAGATATTTTTTTAAATTTTGATAATATGTTTACTTTTTATTGTATTGTATTGTAACAAAACATTTCTTCAGTTCGATATTTATATTTGTCTATGTTTGTGATGATGGAATAAATAAAGCTGGTACCTAAAAAAATATATCTGTGTATTGTACCAAAATAAGGAAGGAGGCGTTTGTCAAACTCCGAGACAGTTATAAGATTCTATTTGACATTATCATTATTTGTTTTAATTTTTTGTTAATTATAATTTATAATGATTATAAAAATATAGGAAACAGTATGTTAAAACTTCTTTAGCTTTAATAACCTTCTGAGTTTCCGTTATCCATTCCACAGCGAAATAATGGTGTTCCTTAAAGGGTTAAGTAAGTTTATAACTGGTGTTCAGTTATACGATATAATTAGGACGAGTTGTCAACTAAAAGTTTTAATTGAAACTTTGACCAAAGTGCTTATTTTATGTGCTTTGGTAATTGAAGTGGTGACAAATTATGACTTAACTTTATATTTTGTAACGAGGTGTGTTGTAAATTATCTGTTAAATCTATGGATATCGGTTATAATTCTTGTGACAAAATATTTTTGTTACAAATATTGAGGTGCTTTGGTAGTGGTTTTGCAAATGTATTTTAAATAGTGTTAATTCTTGTCCATTGAGAACTTTTTTATTATCATTCAAATAATTAAATATGCCCGAACGTGTTTATAAATAATTTCAAATAAAGGATTTCGAATGATTGTAGAAATAAATATCACCATACTCAATAGTATTTACGTAATGTTTGTAACAAATGCAAAGTTGTATTTTTTATCACATGTGAATTTAATAAAATATATAGGTGTATCAGTATTTGATTTTGATTGACACGTATTTTATTACTTGGAATAAATGTCTATTTAATATAACAGTAAATAAATTAAGCATATTTTGTTTCATTAATGAAAACATGTTTATTTAACATAGCCATTAATAACATAAATAACTGAGTTTTATTGTAATGTTTCTTTCAACTTCTGTTTATGTTTAAGATAATGATTGCGGCGGAATTCAATCTAGTTGCTCACAGGCGATTGTGTGTCGAGGCTTCAATGCCATTAGCCGCTCTGTGGGCCATTTGCTAGAGTGCTTTAGGTTAACCGTGATGAATACTGTTTTGCGGAACATTATATAATATACACAGTTCAGATGGAATAGTTGCACATGTGATTTAATCTTTTATAAAATGATTAATATTATGACAAAACATTATAAATAATTAAACAGGATTATACAATATCAGTAAATTGTAAAGAATTAATAACCACTTCATTATCTATATGTACGCAATTAATATAAATATATAAGTAATAATCGTAAATATTGCCAATTATATCGGTCTATTAATAATGGATCTCCGTACTCGCTGCAATACATGCTGCAATGTCAATATTTTACGTTATAAAAATAAAAAAAACATCCTAAAGATACTGACTTCACTCGTAGGTATACGTAGTTATGTAAGTTCCTCCATTGGCCTAGTAGGTAAAATCTGCCAGTTGTATCCCTGAGCTATATGGTATAAGCACAAGGTCACGCGACGTCATTGTTTTCTTGAAATACAGGAAATGTGCTGTTTCAGGGGAAGTAAGCGTGACGAATAATGGTGATAATGAAGATTTCAGGCTGTTGTTTATGCGTAACGTACGCACACATTTTACATTGTAAAAAAGTTATAGTTATACTTACTTAGTTTGTAGCAAAGCTGAAAGTTTTAATATTTACAAAATATCATTTAGGAAATTTTCATTGCATATATTCTTATTACTTATAACTTTTTACAAAATTATTTAAATATAGACAGAGGTTACGTGACTAAAAAAGAAAGTTATCAACATTAAAAAGCCTCTTAAAATTATATTATTTTTACTTAGTTTCGAAAGCGTCCTTGGAATGCCAAAAAGTCTTTTAAAATATTTTTATATAAAAAACTGTAACATTACTTTCTTAGGTACTCTTCCTCTTATACCTTTTTCTTTGTCTAGTATTGCAACATATTTATGTGATTTAATTCAACGTCCTTGTTACCCTACTCGATAAGACAACTTTTATATGTCCACGACATCTTACGTCGTTTCAGCAAACAATATTAATCTTGCACTGTCAGATTTTATTAAACTTTACTTCTGAGACGATATTGGAATTGGAGTACTATGTATAAATCGCGGTATTACCCTCAAATTACATAATATAATATTATAAAAAAAAATCTTCATGATGTTAAAAAGAAGATTGCGTTAATGCCCTGTTGCATTCTGTTTTGTATCATTAGAATGTAGCAAAGTATATGGTGTGCTACAATATGATCTATGCTTTTTTGTTAAAGGAAAATATCATAGAATTAAAAATAATATGACTAGAATTAGGAAAATAATTTAAATTTTAGAATATTTCACCGATACAAAGATTAAGAAATTTCAATTCTAATCTTTTGGAATATTTATTTTACGTTTACTTTTTATTTACTAACATTATTATATCCTGTAATAAGTGAAAAGTTCGCCAAAAATATATATATAGAATTTGTTCTGATGACTAGAGAGTGCTTTAAAAAATGGTTAGTTTTCTAAAATTAATATTTTAATATAAAATTAAACGTGTAGTCTCTGTAGTATTTAGTAGTATAGTTGGTAAATATATATAAAATGGTATATGTAGTAGTATAGTTGGTAAAGCAAAAGCAATAAGTAAACTATGTATAAGTCGATGCCTATAATTCGCTGTTTACCTAATAGACTTATTGATATCTTGGATAAATATAAATGTTCTACGATTTGAGTTATTTTACATGTTCACAAGTTACATGTTATGTATTTTGTCCCTTTAATTTTTTTTTTTATACTGTTTAGGTTAGTGCTGACTACATTCCACCTGATGGAAACTGGAAATGTAGTCATAGGTGGTAAGGCGCATTACCTAGCAACCTATTCAGTCTTCTCTTGAAGACACCCACATTGTATTGGGACGGATATACTGATGCAGGCAAGCTGTTTCAGTCCTTCGCTGTACGAACTAAAAAAGACGAAGCAAAGCGCTTTGTTCGGACAGGGGGAATGTCCACAACGTAAGGATGGATATCTGCCGTGCGTCGGAACGTCCTGTGATGGAAGGGGGACGGAGGAATTAAATCGTGTAATTCCTGCGTACACTCACCAAAATGTATCCTATAGATTACTGAGAGGTTAGCAACTGTACGCCTGTGGTCCAAGCTGTGGAGGTTGGTTTGGCTTGCTCGCCTCTCTATTGAGTCCAGAACCGCTAGATGAGACTTTGCGGCACCAGCGAATATATGTCCACAGTACTCCACATACGACCGGATCGGTGCTTTGTATAATACAAATAGTAGGTGTAAAGTACTGATGGACCTTCGCCAGAACGGCAAGCTTTCCTGCAGCTACTCTTGCTCTGGACTCAATACACCGACCAAAGTTGAGGTTCGATTAAATCTCTAAGCCTAACAACTGAAGCCGGTCACTGTATTCCAAAGATACACTTTGGAAAGTAGGAGTCAAGGTGAAAGGGCTCCTTTTGCCGGTAAACAGACACGTCTGCGTTTTGGTGGCGTTGAATTTGACAAGATTGGCATTCTCCCATGCGGATACTACCTGAAGTTTGTCATTCAAACGTTGCACCATAGCTTCTCTTTCCGTATATACTTGATGTCTACTAGCCCGACTACTCGGCAGGTATCATTCTATAACTGTGCTGTCGTCTGCATACCCATAGATACCGGGCTTCAGCAGATCGTTAATGTGCAGCAGAAATAGACTTGCAGAAAGAACGGAGCCCTGAGGCCCTCCAACATTTATTATCAAGGGTTTCGAGGAACACCCGTCGACAACTACTCGGAGAGATCTTTGGTTCAGAAAGTTCGGTAACCAGACGATCAGACCAGGAGATATGACGTACGCTGAAAGCTTGCTTATAAGTCTCGCATGCCAGACCCTGTCAAATGCCTTCGAGACGTCCAGAGAGACGGCGACCGCTTCTCCGTTCTTCTCGATGGCCTCGTCTAAAATGTGCGTAGCATATACTAGAAGATCCACAGTGGACCTATTTCGGCGGAACCCGTACTGTCGGTCATTGAGGAGATCGTTACCTTCCAGATACGCTAAAAGGCGCGAGTTCATTACACGCTCCATAATCTTGCAGAGTATGAAGGTGATTGAGATAGGTTTATAATTGGCAGGATCGACACGGCTGCCTTTTTTGGGCACTGGTTGCACGATAAGCTTCCAAGATTTCGGCACTATTCCAATCTCGAAAGAGAGGCGATATAGACGTGTCAATACAGGAGACAACTCATCTGCGGATCTCTTGAGCAGAATGGCTGGTATACCATCAGGACCACTGGCTTTATTCACATCAAGATGACACAATGCTCTCCATACCTCTTTGTTTGTGATGCGGTTTTCAGGCATCGAATGACAGAGAGCTTTTCGCCATTTTTAGCAATACCATCGCGAAAAGCCTTTCGTAATGCCTTTTTATAGGACTTGGCAGCTTGTATAAAGACTCTCATCTTTAAACTTCGCTCCGGAGCTTTACGGCTTCGAGCATCAGCCCAAATAAGGTATGCCGAATGTTTTCGGTCTTCAGCATGACCACATTCGGCATTTAACCATGGCCAAGCTTTGCCACTGATGGGTACGTCAGCAAACGGAATGAAATCTGCATTGCCGGATGTACCACATCGGTTATAGCGTCCGCGCAACTCGACGGATCCAAAGAAGAAAACCCGGCGACGAAATTGGTGAAGTCATGCCACTGGGAGGCTAGTCTGGAGACTGCGGGGACGCCCGAACCCCCCCAGGGATCGCCATCGGGCCTCCTCATCTGGTCGCCAACCATCACGATGGAGCCACCCTGGGATTTTGCGAAGCAGGCGGGGCAGCCTTTCGTGGGTGGCTGACTTTCTAATTGGGCTCCCAACTATCTGCGGGCGGCCAGCAGAAAACAGTCGCTTCGGATCCCGCTACCCTGCTTGACTAGTCACCCGATACAATAAGCACCAACTCAACACCAAACCGGTTCGCCAACGCAACGCAGTTGTTCAGACCCATTTGTATTTAGTGATTTCACAGATTTGTATTTAGTGATTTATGAATTGTTTTGTTATTATAAATTTCGTTGATTATCAATACATTTGAAACAGTGGATTGGTTTACACGTACAAGGCGTGTAACAGATGCAAACTAATGCATTTTAATATCGTACACAAAATACGATGAATAAAATTTCATTTTAACACATTGATTATATACTTTTCACAGTATTTTCATGTATATCCGAAAATGTTGAATGCTGAAAAACGGTGGAAGAAAGAAAGAATAAACAAATAGTATTCTCTAACGACGTTACAATAATACGTACATATACGAGTATATGAGTATATGTTAGTAAGTTATTTATTATTTAAAAAGGATGTTAAAATAACAGACACGTAAGAGGTATAACATTAAATAACTTAACTCCCAAATTTATATACTGATGTTCTTCCCGAGTTCTATTAAATAAGCTTCAAAAAGTAACGATTGAGAAGTTTTATGTATTTAAAAAAAATGTTAAAACGGCTAAAGATTACGCGGGTCTAGCTTTATTATTGTTATTATAATTTAATATCAGTGCCTAGACAGTGTTTGTTTGGATTACAGAAATATGACCCTTATAACAACATTTATCTTTTACTCGTATAACGATTCACGTACGGCCAGGGACTTGCACACTCCGGGTCAAATGCTTTGACTGCTAATATGTAATATTAGGGATCGTTACAATAAGTTTAAAGAACTTTGTTGAGTATAAAGATAAAATATAAAGAATCTAAAAAAAATACAGAACAAACAAAATATAAGAAAATGTAACATTAAATTATTTTTTTTTTTCAAAATACAGAAAGATTTTTGTCTTGTTGTGTATTTCTCAACTTTGATTATATCCTCTGGAAAAAAACTAAAATAAAGTCTCAAAAAGTGTTCAATTTAATCAATAAACGTTTCTGTAAAGAAAGAGGATATTTTATTTGAGTGCTCGCAGTCTTCAAGGATCCACATTTACGGAGGGATCGTCAAAGAATTCTTTTTGTGTTAGACATAGAGCTTCGCAATAGACGACGAATCTAGATAGAAACAATTGGCAATGGGTAAATTTGATTTACGCCGTAATAAATCAGACGGGTTTCTTCCTATTGTTTTAGTTATGATACGAAATATCATGAATTGTAACTTATTATCCTAATTCGGTCCTTTAACAACATCTGAGTTATTTTATAAATATTACTTTTAACATACGTTTTTTATTCTGTGAGTTAGTTAATAAATCAATACACATCGTATATTTTTCATGATTTTCATGTTTTCTGGTAAAAAATAGTAGATCTACAAAAATACTACAAAAAAGTTTTCGATAGCATGTCTTTCTCTATATTTTATCGTTAACTACTTTGATGTACAATTTAAAAAAAATTACATTATTTTCGAGGGAGTTTTCTTCTGTTCAGTATAAATCCTTATGCAAATAAATGCATTTGTTTACTTTCCCTTTTAATGTAGACCAAAAGTATCCGTTACACTATACGAATTAAGTAAATATTATAGATTAAAAATAATATGTAACTAAAATATTATTAGCTCGAGTGAAGCCGCGGGTACCAGCTAGTAATATTTTAAAGAGGATACTTTTGTTTTATTGTAACTGATAGGCTCAATAATTACTGAACCTATTATATAAATTTTTTCTCTTGAAGCTACATTATTACCCAGTAACATACTCTTAATTCCGTTATTCTTACGGGTTTAAGACCTACGCGACTGAAACCGGAGTAAGTCGTATTAAAAGCGGTACAAGACTGTATAGGATGTATATACCTTCTGAAAATAAGTCTTTCAAGGAAAACAATAAAAAAAGTTTTTCCATACGTATTTTGTAAGAGTTATTTATAGTAGCTGTAAAAATAAGATATAATATATTTGGGTAGACCTCGAAGAATTCGGTCTGCCCATTCATTTGTACCCGACTTTCGAATTTTGGAAAAATTTCTTCACAGGAGGTCTTCTTATGACCCTCTGAGTCCGAAATGACCATTGGTCAAAATGTTTATATATATATATATATATATGCGTGCGTGCGTCCAGATTCGACTTTGTCAGCACGATTGAAGCCGCAGTTTCGCTTGGATCGCTTTCAAACTTTGCACAAAAACCAACCATCCAAAAATGAAGGTCAAGTTCATTAACCAGAGAAATCCGGCCACAGGGGGCGCTAGGGCCTCATTTTTTCTGATTTCAGTTTTTCGACCATAACTTTTTCCCTATACAAAGTAGATCAATCGCGTTCATATTATATGATGTCTTTAATGAATACCTATAACTAATGTAGATAAACCGAAAACCTAACTTCAATAACTTAGGGGTGAGGGTAAAAAAATCGAAAATTTTTGGAAAAAAATTCATAACTTTTTTCTGGTAAACATTCTTATACCACAAGTATTTTTAATAGAAAGGTTATTTTTTACTCTAAATTTAGGTACCAAAAGTTTTTCCGTAAAAGGTACCGTTTCCGAGAAAAAAAATAAAAACCACTTTTAGCTTGAAAATTTAAGGTAGGTAAAACCACGGCAACTTTTTTCTGGTAAACATTCTCTCCTCGCAAATATTTTTAATAGAAAGGTTATTATTTACTCTAAGTTTAAGTATCAAAAGTATTTCCAAAAAAGATACCTATTCCGAGAAAAAAAATAAAAACCGCTTTTTGCTTGAAAATTTTTGATGTAAACAACGGCATCATGTGTTATTCTTAGGTAGTGAGTTATATTTTAAACGAGTTACACACGAGGTCTACCCACGCGTGTCCCACTGCGGGCACGGATTTTTTTTTATACATATGTAAGTCGATGCTCGCATTGAAGTATTAATTATTTCTATGTCGAAGGGTTTACACAAAATTGTGGAATCGTACCCACAACCTTATTAAGCAGTTCATATTATGAAGTTTAACAGAGAGGACCTCTACGTGCTAAAACATTAGGCCGTAAAATTTTTATCGCTCTTAGAAGTTGAGGAACGATATCACATAATTTAAAAACATAACTTGGTTATAAACTGTAAATAATTTCTCAAATGTAACTGTTAGGTTTAGATATTTACGCATTCAAACAAACCGCAAAGCAATATTTTCAGTTTTATAACATTAGTAAATAAAACATATTTTGGAACGAAGCTCCTCAACACGGCTTACGGGTAGTGCTTCACGTAACGAAATACTGTATGCTGTGTGTGTGTGCGTGAGTGTGTCAATGTCAGAGCGCAGATGGGTACGCAACTCTCTCTCTTTGTGTGTGTGTCCTTAGCTTTTTGTATCATTTAACCTCAAAACAGGGTTGTACGGACACGTAGATTTTTTTTTTATGTCAATTATATATATTTACCGCATACTTGTGTACTGACCCTTGTAAATGATCTTTAGAAATCCAGTTTAATTATATTCATACTCATAATTGCTTTTAATTGAAGTTATCTTTGTTAACTCGTAATGCTGTTTTAACAGAATAGATATATATTTTGGGTAGACCTCGAAGAATTCGGTCTGCCCATTCATTTGTACCCGACTTTCGAATTTTGGAAAAATTTCTTCACAGGAGGTCTTCTTATGACCCCCTGAGTCCGAAATGACCATTGGTCAAAATGTTTATATATATATATATATATATATATATATATATATGCGTGCGTGCGTCTAGATTCGACTTTTGTCAGCACGATAGCGGCCGAAGTTTCGCTCGGATCGCTTTCAAACTTTGCACAAAAATCAACAATCCAAAAATGAAGGTCAAGTTCGTTAACCAGATAAATCCGGCCACAGGGGGCGCTAGGGCCTCACTTTTTCTGATTTCAGTTTTTCGACCATAACTTTTTCCCTATACAAAGTAGATCAATCGCGTTCATATTATATGATGTCTTTGATGAATATCTATAACTAATGTAAATAAACCGAAAACCTAACTTCAATAACTTAGGAGTTCGGGTAAAAAAACCGAAAATTTTTGGAAAAAAAATCATAACTTTTTTCTGGTAAACATTTTTACATCACAAGTATTTTTAATAGAAAGCTTATTTTTTACTTTAAATTTAAGTATTAGAAGTTTTGCCCGTAAAAGGTACCGTTTCCGAGAAAAAAAATAAAAACCACTTTTAGCTTGAAAATTTAAGGTAGGTAAAACCACGGCAACTTTTTTCTGGTAAACATTCCCTCCTCGCAAATATTTTTAATAGAAAGGTTATTTTTTACTCTAAATATAAGTATCAAAAGTATTTCCAAAAAAGATACCTTTTCTGAGAAAAAAAATAAAAACCGCTTTTTGCTTGAAAATTTTTGATGTAAACAACGGCATCATGTGTTATTCTTAGGTAGTGAGTTATATTTTAAATGAGTTGAACACGAGGTCTACCCACGCGTGTCCCCCTGCGGGCACGGATTTTTAATTTATTCTTAATCATACATTTATTGCTGTACAGTTAAGAGTGTTTTGTAAAACAATAGCTATTCATTAGTCTTTTATTAGAGCGAGTAGACACGACCACAGCTCGTAAACTAAAATTATAAAATAACCTTTTATTCAGCACTCGACATAGTAATATGCGAGAACAACAAAAGTCTTTTAGTAATTTTATAAGGTACATTTATAGCGTAATAAATTATGATTATTTCTGTTTTCTTCTAAATTGACTGTTACCTTGAAAGGTGATTTATCTTATTATTTATATATTGTACATTTGCATATTCATTAGATTAGTAAACAGTTATTATATTGATATCAATTTCATTTAGCTTATAATATTAGATTGAAAAATGTACTAAAATATTTAATTATATATTTTTATTTAAATACAATTTAAATAATATTGAGGAAGGAGTCTGCTAACTGTTTGAAACATCTGTTACTAAAAAGTAAATGGAGTAGCTAAATCTAATATTTCGTTTATACAAAGAGCAGTCAGTCAGATAAATGGTACACGATCACTGGCGCTTCGAATTTTCGGGAGGTCTTTCTTATATATACTTTTCCCATTTGTATAGTTTTTAGTTACAAATATATGTTTGAAGATAAATGATTCCAGGACAGTTGGCATTCTTTTTAATGAAACATTACTTAATCTTTAGTTTTAGAATACATTAGTTAAACTTAAACTTTTACAACAAAATTAAAGTAACTTGAAATAAACTTCTTGATTGTTTTCTTTCACACCGCTCTTTGTAGAGAAATGATTCATCATATTCCATTTTTATTTCAATTTATTTGGTTGATCACATTTCTCATACAATTTAATTATGTATGAATTTCGACCCTCATAATATATTTTCTGTGTTGCTCACCTTCTTAAAGGGATTATAATTCTAATGTAGAAATTCTTTACATTAAAACATCAGAATTAAAATTAATAATAATGATAAATTAAATTAATAATGATAAGTTTAAAGAAATCTATGCTTTTTTCTTTAGTATAATAAATAAATTAGGTACGATAAAACTACCTTACTATCAAACAACTACTACTACGACTACTACTACTACTGAACTATCAAAAGTTTTGTTTCAGAAGTTTCGAATAATTGAACTGTTTATGAAAACAAAATTCCTTTTACATGCATTGCAAAGTGGTGTAGAACAAACTTTGATTAAAAATCTTTGATAAAAATAGCTCTGATATTTTAATTATAAATTTATTTTTCTTTAAATGACGTTAAAAATTGTGTTACAAATTTACTTGTGTACTTGTGTGCTTGGGTATTTGTTTGTCCAAAAAGGATTAACCAATTTTCATTTAGTGTTTTTATTTGTATGTTGAGACTTTACTAGAGTGTTTTTATCTAACGTTTAAGAAAATCCATTAAGCGATTACAAGATGGTCATTTATATTGAAGTGGATAATAGTTTCTTTTAATTTTAACTTATAAATACTAAAATCTAGCTTCTTTCAAAATGATTATTTTACTTAAATGCTTTCGTTTAAACAATTAAACAAGTGAACATAATTTAACGTTATATGTGGATCAACACGAAATACATATCAGATTGACATAACATTGCTCTGGTGTGATTTTATTACAGATAACAGAAGCTAAATTCTAAATCAATGTTCAAATTCTTTTACCAAAGAATATTTACAATTTATAATAAATAAAACCAAGCCTTAGGGTTAGGTTAAATGTTTGTAGGTACCACAGCCTGCTTTGAGATTGTGTTTATGATTTATTGTTACTACGCAAAAACAAGCAGCTGAAACAAATTTACTGCTGCATCGGAAAAACAATAGTCTTATATATGTTGTGTATATTGTTAACGAATCTTGATAAGGTTTATTGGAACTATAAAAAAAATAAATAGAATTAAACAAACTGGATATATTTAAATTGCATATATGCTTATGTCACCGTATACGATATATTTTTGTCATTTTGATCTGACGTTTATTCATGTACTTTTATTGTATGGTTACAAAATTTTCCTTTGGTTCGATGTTTGTATTTAGCTTTATTTATGATGATGAAAAAAACAGTGAGGCAGCTCGCACGTAAATTCTTTTTTCTATGTTTGGTGTCTAGATAAGGACGGAGGTTTTTGTCAAACTCTTAGTCGCTTATTGGCAGCTCTTTGACATTATACCATTATTTGTCCTTTTTACTTTATAGAAATATCATTATGAAAATATTGGAAACAGTATGTTAAAACTATTTCCGTTTTAATAACCTTCTGAGTTTCCGAGCTGTCCATTCATCAGAGAAATAACGGTGTTCCTTAAAGGATTGAGAAAGTTTATAAATGGTGTTCAGTGAGACGAAATACTCGTAATTAGGACGAGTCGTCAACTAAAAGTTTTAATTGAAACTGTGACCAAAGTGCTTATTTTATGTGCTTTGCTAATTGAAGTGGTGACATCTTATGACTTAACTTTATATTTTGTAAAGATGTGAATTTGTAAATTATCTTTTAGATGTAAGGATATCGGTTATAATTCTTGTGACAATATATTCTTATTACATTATTTATTTGAACCGTGCTTTATGTTCTGTATGTTTGTTTGCTAAAAAGAAATTGTTTGAAATTTTTAAATTCAACTACAATTAGAAAACAGTACATCTTTTTATCATTTATTAGTAAATACTTTTAGATTTGTTTTAGATATATGCATGCAACAATTAAAACTACGAATAATAAAAATCGTTGTAATAATGATCATTTATAATGCCGTAAAATTAATAATATTTTATTTCACTTACATGTACATTTCTTAATTCATAATTTTAGCGTTATATTGCATATATATTTTTTTAATATTCATACAAACTAAATTATTCATGACCTTTATTTTCTCTTTTGACTTATGTAAAGTATAAATATTTTATTTATGTACTATTCTCGTTACTTGACAAATAATAGACCTTGAACGAACGTGACTCTAATTAAAAAGTATAATTTATGTCTTTCAAAACGTTCAACCTTTTTTAAATATCTAACAAACGTTTTACCAAAGATTTTAATTTCATTTTTGTTTTGCTAAATGAATTGTGATAAATTTGACAAAATAAAAGCTTCATATGTTGTACAAAACATTAACAATTCCAAATGATTTTAGTTTAGTTCTATTTACTTACGTACATGTACGGTAAATATTTGATTATCCTACAAACATGACAGAATAAATAATACTTTTGTTTAGTACACTCATGCTGTAAAAATATACTCACCTCCCATGTAGTATTATTATACTACTTTGCCTGCGACTTCTTATTGAGATGATTTGATTGAATTAGGTTTATGACCTATAGCTGAAGGTACTCGTCATCACAAACCTTATACAGAAGAAACTTTTATGTGTTTGTAATGGATATGTTCAATAACTACTGAATCTATTTTAAAAATTATTTCATCGATGAAAGCTACATTACTATTTAGCAACATACGGATACGAAATCGGATATCACGGATACGAAACCGGAGTAAGTCGGAGATAAAGCGACACAGAGTGAATGGGCTCTATTTTACCCCCTTAAAGTCTTTCACAGAGAAGAATGGAAAAAAAGTGCTTTTCATACTAATATAGATATCAAACCCGAATTTGATATAATTTTGTAGGAGTAAATTAATAGTAGCTGTAAAAATAATATACAATTTATAATAGGTTTAAATATACACACTACGCGATTCTTGCATTAGAGTATTAGCAATTCCTATATCCCACAACCCTATGTTTAGCAATGAGAACCTCTAGGCGTTGAACCATTAGGCCGTCAAAGATTTTCGCTCTTAGAAGTTGACGGACGATATTAGATAATCTGAATACGTCATTAATAACTTGGTAATAAACTGTAAAAAAATCTCAAATCTGACTTACTTCAGGGACTTGAACATTCAAACAAACTAAGCAATGTTTTTGTAAAATATAAGTAAATATACAAATATTTTTTTAAATACATAATGTCCGCGTGTTTGGACATACACTGACCTTTACAAGTAATTGCTTTTAATTGAAGTCATCAAATCAAATCAACCTTTTATGTTGTGTTAACAGAACTGTTAAGTGTTTGTAATTTGTTCTTAAGTATATCATTAATGATGTACTCTTAAGGGTATTTTGTAAAGTAAAATACAAGATATTCTTCTTTCTTTAATATATATTCTTTTATTAGAACGAGTTGATACGACCACAGGTCGTAAACTAATGATATAATCACCTGTCATCCAGTACTCGACATAGTAATATAATGTGCACTATGAGAGAACAACAAAAGTCTTTTAGGAGTTTTATAAGCAAGGAGTATACCGAATGCTTTTAAACGATCTGTACTTAAAAAGTAAATAGCTACTCTATTTAATTTTTAAAGCTTATATGTATTTTATACAAAAAACAGTCACTAAAGATAAATAGAACAGGATTATTGGCAGTCCAGATATTCGGAAAGTCTTTTTCATATTTAGTTTTCTCATTTGTATTGTTTTTCGTTACAAATATATGTTTGAAGATTATTGATTCATGGAATAGTTGAAAGTCTTTAAATGAAATATTATTTATCTTTAAAAAATAGACATATGCATATATTTTCTGTATTAGGAAAAAATTTAAGCTATGTGGAATAAAAGTTTTGATTTTTTTGTTACATACCATTCTTTGTGCATTAAATGACTCGTCACATGAATGAATTATTCGTTTTCAATTTCTTTATATTTTCCATTCCTCTTGCTTATTTATTATGTATACTTTTCGACCCCCATAATTTATTTTTATCGCTGCTTACTTACTTCCTTAAAGGAACTCTTACTGAATTATAATTCGAACGTAGGGAATCTGTACATTTCTCTAAATTATAATAAATTAAAATGATAAATTTCTGTAAATTCAATTCCAAGTGTTTTCTTTAATTCAATAAATAAATTAGTTAAAAAAAACCCACAGTTCTATCTAACTAGTACTATCAAGAGTTTTACTTCAAAAGTTTCGAATAATTAATCCGTTTATGAAAACAGAATCTCTTTTACGTGTAGTTCCAAGATGTTGCTAGCAAAAATTTGATTTAAAATTCTTTGATAAAATCAACCATTTTATATGCGTGTGTGTCTGTGTATTCTAAAAGAATGAACCGATTTGTATAATTTTTTTAATTTCTGTATTTATGTAACTTTTTTATCTTAAAGGTTTTGTTTAAATATCGTCAGCTTTTTTAATTTGGATAAGAGTTTTTATAATTTTTATTGACTTTTGTTTCAATATAATACCTAGCTTCTCTTAAAACTAATTTTTTGACGTTAACGATAAAGATATGGACTTAATTAAACATCGCACATATCAACAAGAAATTATATGTAAATATGACTGTGCAAATTTTTATCTATTGTTGTTTTATATGTTGATAGATAGCAAATAATTATAACTATGAATAATAAAAAGAGTTATAAAAACTATTATTTACAGTGCAATAAAATTATTAATCCACTTATATGTATATTTCATAACTTTTAATAATTGATAATTGTAGCTTCATAATTTTACCGTTATAATTTACAGTTTTATTTCAAGCATTCATTTAAACTAAAATATTCTTAACGTTTATTCCCTTTTGGCTTAAGAAAAGTTAATACTTACATTTGATTTAAGTCAAAAGAGATATTTTATTTATATACTATTATTATCACTCGACAAATAATAGACCTTGAATGAACGTGACTCTAATTAAAAAGTATAATTTATGTCTTTCGAAAGCTTTAAGCTTGTTGAACTATCTAACAAACATTATACCAGAGAGTTTAATTTAATTTTTATATTGTCAAATGAATTGAGGATGTAGTTAAAATGTAAGCTTTATTATATATTGTATAAACCATTAACAGTTTTTAATTTTTTTTTTGTTTTTCGTTGTTTTTATGTGCGTACATGTGAGGCAAATATTTTGTTATCCTAAAAACATAAGAGAATAAACAACACCTTTGTATACATACTGTAATAATATAAAAGCCTCTAATGTAGTATAAATATATTACTACTTTTTTCTTTGATTTCTTCTGATTGAGATGACGTGATTGAATCGAATTAGGATTTATATTAAAAAAAGGCTCAGTAACTATTCAATAGAATTTATCAAATCTTTCACCTGTAAAAAGCTACATTACCAGGAAGTAGCATCATTTCGATGTTCCTAGGGGATCGAGACCTAAGCCAAGAGACCTAAGAGTACAACGAAAAACAGCGTTGCAAGGTGAACATAGACTGTTATTATTCCGATTAAACAATAAAGTTATTCTAGGGGAAATGCTTTCTCATGAACGCGGCCTTATGGTAATACAGACGCAATCGCCGGAAACAGCAAGTAAAACATAAGTATTACATTTTACTAAATTTCATTCATTACTATAACAATCACTTACTAAGACTAGTTGTAAAAATAATAGACAAAATTTAATATTTTCATACAGGTATATAGAATTATTTTTATTCTGCAATCAAGAAAATATATTCTCTGTATGTCCTTATATACGGTGGACCTTATAAAAGTTTTTTAAAAACATTCTAATTAAATTCAAATTCAAATTGCTTTTAATTTAAGTCATCTTTGTCAACCCTTTAATTTGTTCTTAAGTATATGATTAATTCTGTACAGTTAAGTGTGTTTTGGAAATATAACAATAGGTATTCATTAGTCTCTTATTAAAACAAAGAGACACGACCACAGCTCGTAAAATAAAAATATAATCACCTTTTATTCAGCACTCGACATAGAGAGAACAACAAAAGTCTTTTAGTACTTTATAAGGTACATTTATAGTGTAATACATTGTGTTTATCTCTGTTTTCTTCTAAATTGACTGTTCCCTTGAAAGGTTTATATATCTTTCTATCATATATATTATTTGTATCGCTTAGACTTATCGAACAATATTAGGGGATCGATTTCAGATACCAAATTAATTAAGATTCTAAAACTTTTACAGGAGTTCCAAAATGTACTGAAACATTTAATTATATACTATTATACAACACCATTTAAATATTATTAAGAAAAATCTCTACCGAGATTTTGAAAGATCTATATTTAAAGGTACGAGTAAATCAAGTAACTAAAGGATAAAATTCACGAAAAGAAGTCACTGAGGATAAGTGGTACAGAATCATTTGTAGGACGCATTTTTGGGAGATCTTTTTTATACAGACTTTTCTCATTTGTATAGTTTTCGGTACAAATATATATTTGAACATAAATAATTTTTATTATAATTCTTTTTAATGTATTTTTTGTTTTCGAACATATTTTTTGTATTAGAATATGTTAGTTAAATTTAAAGCTTTATAAAAAATTGTACATTTAAAATGAGACATTTTCATTACATGATTTATCAGTACCTAGTTATTTTTAGCTGATGTTTACACTACTTCTTATATGATTCTTATATCTTCTTTCTAAGTGTTAGAGCCTAGCTGTAGTTATCTGACTGCAGCTCGTATTGGGCAGGCTTGACCGGGGAAGGACCATCCTCTCACAGAAAACCGACGTGTAGTAACCAAATTCATTTGGTTATGTTCCGTCAGTGAGTGAGAAAATTCGTAAGCCTAACCCCCCCCCTCCCCCCTCCTGCCAAACATGATAGCGATATCTCCAAAAAGTATACCCCAGGAGGGAACTGGCTTTGATGAAGCCGGGGACCCCCTTCCCGAGCAAAATCGGGGGAATGATTCACGGATTTTGCTCGGGCTGCCCGTCGTATCTGGGGCGGGCAAAGTACCGTTTTTGCTCGGATCCCAAGCCCGTGATCGCTGGTGTACCCCAAGGCTGGATGCTATCCCCAAATTTGTTCCTCGTGCAAATCAATGATATGTGGGATATTTTCAACATACTTTGTTATGCGGATGACAGCACTGGAGATGCGGTATATTCCGGTCGTGCAAGTCTTTCTCGGGAAAACGTCTACGAGTGCAGAAAGAAACTTATGTCTTCTATAGAGACCTCCCTGGGGATGGTCTCTGAGTAGGGTGAACTGAACCACGTTCACTTTAATCCCCTAAAGACACAAGTTTGCGCGTTTACCACTAAGAAAACCCCATTTGTCGTATCACCGCTCTTCGAGAGCACTCCTCTTTTTGCCTCGCTGAGTATCAGAATACTGGGCCTCGACATTTCGAGCGATTGTCAGTTTCGTTGTGCTTCTTCTACCGCATTTAGAACGGGGAGTGTTCCGAAGATCTATTCGATCTGATGCCTGCCGCCGAATTTCGTTAACGCACAGCTCGCCATCGCTCCTTTACCATCCATACCTGGATGCGTGGCGATCTTCCACTGAGCGGTTTTCAAGGACTTTTTTCCCACGTACCACTCGAATGTGGAACGAACTTCCTTTGGTAGTATTTCCAGATCGATACGACATGGGTTCTTTCAAAAAAGGCATATATTCCTATTTACAAGACTGGCAACGCTCTTGTAAGTCCTTTGATGTTGCAAGAGTTCATGGGCGGCAGTAATCACATATTAACGGTGGGTCACCGTTTCCGCAAGCTCGTTTGACCTCCACTAACATAAACAAAAAAAATAATACTACACCTTATATGATATGTAGCGCATATAGCCAACGAATCTTGATCAGATTAGGCGCAGATATTAAAGTTATAAATTTGACGAAACAAATAAACTGAATATGCTACTTGTCACCGTTTAAGATTATTTTCTCTTATTTTGATTTGGCGATTGTTAAATTTTTTTCTTAATCTCAACAAATATATATTAGGATACAAATACTTTTATTGTACTATTACTAAACATTCCTTTAGTTCGATGTTTAAATTTGTCCATGTTTGTGATGATGGAATAAACCGCGAAAGAAGCTGGTATCTAAAAAAATATCTATGTATTGTATCAAAATAAGGATGGAGGCGTTTCTAAAATCTCAAGACAGTTTTAAGAAGCTACTTGACATTGTCATTATTTGTAGTTTTTATATTAATTTTTTTTTCTAATATCATTCAAATCAAAAATATAGGAAACAGTATGTTAAAACTTCTTTCGTTTTTATAAACTTCTGAGTTTCCGAGTTGTCCATTCCGCGGCGACATAATGGTGTTCCTTAAAGGGTTGAGAAAGTTTATAAATGGTATTAAGTTAGACGAAATAATTAGGACGAGTTGTCAACTAAAAGTTTTAATTGAAACTGTGACCAAAGTGTTTATTTTATGTGCTTTGCTAATTGAAGTGGTGACGTATTATTATATTTGTAATGATGTGTGTTGTAAATTGTCTGTTAAATCTGCGGATATCAGTTATAATACTTGTAACGAGACATTATTGTAAACTTACTGTGCCTACATCGACGGTCGCGATGAATATGTTTTTTTTTAAATAAAAGTAGAATAAGTTACTCCTTATATATTAGCTTATATATCAGCTAATAGCTTATATATCAGCTAATAAAAGTAGAATAAGTTACTCCTTATATATTAGCTTATATATCAGCTATCTGTCAGTAAAAGTTATACTGAAATCCTAAGCTAAGCCGTTTCAGTTACAGACAGACAGCTATTTTTTTATGTAAGTGCTGTATACACTTTCATATGCATTCAGTGAAAAGCTGTTAATTTAAAATTACAAATAGACCTAAGTTTTATTTATATGTATAATTGTATAAATATTGTGGACAGCTTGTTAGTTGTTTTTTTTTAAATGTTTTATGGACTTAACTGTTGCCTGTTGCGGAATTTTTAATTCTCATTCAAATAATTTAACAAACCTAAACATATTTATAAACAATTTCAATCAAAAAGTTACAGAATGATTATATAATCAAATTTTACCATATTTAATAGTAGCTATATAATGATGGTAACAAATACAAAACTATATGTTTTTATCACATGTGACATCAATAAAATAATAACTATATGAATTAGTTTAATGCACTTATTTTTATTGATACGGATAATTTGAATTCGATTTTTATTGTTTAAGGTCAAAAACCAATTAAGACGACAAGACATAAATATTTATCTTTATATTACAATAATAAATTGACCATAAGGTTTATTTTATTAATAAAAATCAGTTTAACTGACATAGTAATTTAATAAGACAAATAAATGAGTTTTTCGAGTTTTATTGTAATGTTTCTTTCAGTTTCTGTGTATGTTTAAGATAATGATTGCGGCGGAATTCAATCTAGTTGCTCACAGGCGATTGTGTGTCGAGGCTTCAATGCCATTAGCCGCTCTGTGGGCCATTTGCTAGAGAGCTTTGGGTTAACCGAGATGAATACTGTTTTGCGGAACATTATATAATATACACAGTTCAGATGGAATAGTTGCACATCTTTTATAATATATTTTATTTTTACGTTTAATATATTATAAAAGTGTACTTTTAGTACTTTTAGTACTTTTAGTACTAAAAGTACTTTTAGTTTCTTATATTATTTCATTGGCCTAGTAGGTAAAATCTGCCAGTTGTATCACTGAGCTATATGGTATAAGCACAAGGTCAGGCGACGTCATTGTTTTCTTGGTACAGGAAATGTGTTCTTTCAGGGAATGTAAGCTTGAAGAATAATAGTGATGATGAAGATTTATATATATTCAAAGCTGTTATTTATATGAAATGTGTCTAAGAATATAGAAGACGCACCTATTTTTCATTGTAAGCAAATAGTAATAGTTATACTTAGTTTGTGGAAAAGTTAAAAGCGGTTTAATATTTACCAAATTTTTTTTACATATACTTGTTACTTATTACTTTTTTTTAATTGACCTTAACGTGTTCTTTACATGACCTAACAAGCAAGTCATCAACATTGAAGGGACCCTAAAAATTATATAATTTTTTGGTACTCCAAAGAAACTTCTTTGGAAAACTAGAAATACCTTTAAAAATATTTTTATATAAAAAATTGAAATTGTAAATTACTCATTTCGAGTACTCTTCCTCTTATACCTTTTTCTTTGTCTATTATTGCAAGATATTTATGTGATTAAGTACAACGTCCTTGTTACCCTACTCGATAAGACAACTTTTATATGTCCACGACATCTTACGTCGTTTCAGCAAACAATATTAACCTTGCAATATCGAATTTTATTAAACTTTGCTTCTGAGACGATATTGGAATTGGAGTATTATGTATATATTGCGGTATTACCTACAAGTTACAAAAGAACCAAGAAGCTTAATTTATAAAATATATAGAAGTGGTTACAAGAAAACGATATTTATAGACTTAACAATAATGTTGAAGCAGTAGAAAATTTCATAAATTATTATATATTTACTTACAAAATCATTTTATGTGCTGAAAAAATAAAAATATTCGCAAAAGAATGGTTAATCTTGTTTGGATGACTTAACAGTAAGATAACTAACTCTTTACAGATTTATTTGAAAATTACGTTATATTACATGTTAATACAAAATTGTTTTAGACGTACAGTATTTAGCATTATTGCTAATCGATAATCAATAAGCAAACTATATATGGATTAATTTCCATATCTGTTTGATATTAGACTTATTGATAAATCGGATCAAAATGACAGTTCCAGGATTTTACACATTTTACATGTTCATCAAATGTTATGAACTTTGTCCCACTTCATTCCTATTTAGATTTTTTTCTCGCATTTCTCATTGTATATTTTCAATTATGCATGCTTGTTCCTCATTATACATTTTGTATGCTATTTGCGTACGTAAAGGAACTCTTACGAAATTTTTAATTATCAACTTAACAATAAAAATCGGACGCTTCTAAAGGAAAATTATGTTTTTTTTAATTTGTTATTTAAAAGATATTAAAATAAACGACACGTAAGAAGTAACACTAAATAACTTAACGCCCAAGTTTATATATTCATGCTCTTTATATATTCTTCCCTTGCCAAGTCTCATTAAAGCCAGACCCATATTACTTTCAAATATGCTCGGAAATAAGATTAAAAGACAAACGATTGAAATGTTTTGTGTATTTTTTTACAAATACTCCCAGAGCTTAAGATAAAGTGACTCTAGCGTTGATTGTGATTATAATTTAATATCAGTACTCAATGGCTTCTGATTGTGTTTGTTAGTATTACAGAAACCCTTTATCTTTCATGTATGGGTTATTTTGTGAAATCCAAGGATTTACACCCTCCGGGTCAAATGTTTGCAATAATAACGATATACGTGATGGTAACAATAAGATTCAAAAACATTGTCGAGTATAAAGATCAGAAAATACAAAAAATATATAAATTAAAATTTGAGTAAATATAAAGATAAAATTCATATTATTCTATATATAAACTTGTGTGTAAATATTGAAACTAAATATTGAAAGGATGGTTTTCTAAAATTTTTTCTTTGAAATAATTTAACAAAAGAATTTTTATATTTTTAATATATTTACACACAATGAATGAAAAAATCATTGTAATTTGTTTAGGAACAATGAAATACAGAGAAGAACATTTATATGAAAAACAGTTTTTAAATGACTCCAGAAATATGTTTGCCTTTGAAGCCAAATGAAAACTCTTTATATTATAATTTTATATGAAGGTTCATATCATTTTTGCAGCTGGTTATTATATTATAATTAATTTAAACCATTCTACTTTTGTTTTTAGTTGCAAAATTAGTCACTACTATTACTCTAAATTTTGTTATATAGTCTAAAAAAAACTAAAATAAAGCCTCAAAAATTATAAATTTAATCAATAAACGTTTCTGTAAGGGAAGAGGATATTTTACTCGAGTGCTCGCAGCCTTCAAGCATTCACATTTACGGAGGGATCTTCAATGAATTCTTTTTGTGTCAGACATAGAGCTTCGCAATAGACGATGAATCTGGATGGAAACAACTGGCAATGGATAATTTGATTTACGCCGTAATAAATCAGACGGGTTTCGTCCCATTGTTTTAGTTAAGATACGATATTATGAATTATATCTCATTATCCTAATTCGGTCCCTTAACAACATCTGAGTTATATTATAAATGATATTATCATTATCGCTAGTTTTTAACAACTTGGGAGTTATTTAGTTTACTTTCATAATTTTCATAGTAATTTTACAACAAAATTGTAATATGTTACTAGCTGTTACTTCGGCTTTACATCATTTTAAAAGTCAATTTCAATAGCGACAAACTGAAACTAATTTCTTCGTTTTGTCTGTATGATCTAATCTATACTTTTTATGATAATTGTTTAACTTCTGAAGTGTTCTTAATGTTTTGTAACAAGAATGCCTCAAATCTGTAAGATGCAGAGATTGACGTATAGAAACCAAGAGTGTAGTCCGTTTTATTAATACTAATAATATCATATATTTTAAACTCTAATCTAGGTATCTTTTCCGCTACAAAAATATTGTACCTGAAAGAGAATTTATGTATCGTGCCAGGACATAATTATAAAGATTGCCAACATCAAGTTTTAATGAACACTGGATTTAAAATGCTTATTTAATTTAAATATTAAGTAAATAAAATTATTTGTTTTATGTTAATTTATGGATATGATATTTTTTTTCGTTCATAAGTTACAGAGATAATATAATAATGTGATGGCTGTAACGGGTATGTGAGTCTACCCGACTAAATATAAAACACCGCCATCTTTAAATCTACCCATTAAAAATAAATGTTTACCCTGATTGACTTAGTGGAATGTCATGGGTCATTACGTTTGCTCTCAACTGTGACAGGAAATCCGTATTTTGGACAACCCTAATTCAATGTTAGTATAATACAATACAATCATATCAGTAAGGATATATATTAAAGTATTTATAAAATCATCATAATACCTAAATCTTAATTCTTGCTATGATAAAACATGAGAACGATACAGAGGTAACCTCATATAATCCTTAAAATGTACAACAAAGTATGACGAATGTATGTCAAAGTGAGATCGATTGACAAGAAATAGAAAAAACGACTTTTGATACACAATTGTACAAAGCATAGCAATGTTATAGTTACTTTAGTTAGTTATTTGGTTGCACTTTGAATGTTGAGAGAAATATTTCATAATAAATTTTGAGGCGTTCATCGGAAATCGTTGTGGTTTGAGTCAGCGCGCCGGAGAGACCGAGTGTGGTGTTCGCACGTACTCGGTTTTCTCGGTTTTCTTGATTTTGTAATCCGACGTTGGGAGGCCGAGCGCTCGCTCTCAAATAATTGTCACGATAAATTATATACCTATTGCCTATATTTAATTCAATGTATCTCTTACATACAAGACGGTATACGAACATTGAATATTACAGTTTGGTTTCTTTTATTTCACAAAGTATATTACTAAAAAACAAGTTTAAAAAAGATTGAATATCAAATTTATATTGCTATTTTTTATGAAATAAGAATCGTTATTGAAGTTACTTTAAGTTTGAAGTTATTGCATTGTTATATACGAATAATTTAAATTATATATTATATCAGAACCGGCAAGAACTTGTCGAAACATGCATATTCATAGTGCAACGTCACTATTGTTATTATTGAATTTAATTTTATATTTGATGTGAAATCTATGTGCACTATTCTAGTCAAATAATTAAAGTGTATTATTTTAATGATGTAAAAAAGGTACGATTTTCAAAATATATAAAACTTTTTTTATAACAAAAACAAATCAAAATCTGTGCATTAAACATAAATAGCAAATGGAGTTGCTAGCAGCAGCTAGTCGTTGTATAAAAATATTCAAGTTCTCAAAGGATCAACGATGTCTATGAATGAATAGACAAAGAATTCTTTACAAAAAACTAATAAGATAAAGAATAGTAATAAAATGAAAATATTTTTGGTTATTTCACATTTGAAAGTTTAAGATGCAAATACCACTAAATATATATTTTTTTATGTTACGGATTAAAACATTATTAGATTAGTTATCTTAGTGTTTGTACCAGTTATATAATATTATATACTCTATACTTTATAATTACATATATCATTTTACGAAGGTTATCTCTCCTATGTCCTGAGTTGTAATCACTTTTGTGGTATACTTACTTAACCTTTTTCCTGTACTAATTTTTTTATTGTATATATTGTTAATTGTATTTATGTATGTGTAATTACTTATATCATATATTTTACAATGTTTGTATGCATATTGCTTACGTACCTATACATGCACCACCCGGTTATATGTTTGTATTACCTTACCAGAATAAGGTTGTCTGGAAAAGATCGCTACCTAGTGATAAGACCGCCTTATTGTATAACATTCCGTAGTTTTATGGTGTTTTTTACTATACTATATTATATTTTTTACGTTGAATAAAGTATATATTACTATTAGACGAAACATTTATATATATGGCGTGTAAATAAATTTTGAATTTAAATTCCTTAAAATAAATTTAAAATGAAACTTTTTAAATTTATTTACAAAGAATGAAAAAATCTTTTTCATTTTATTTTTTAATTTATTTAGGCTGAATGAACTACAGAGACGAATATTTATATGAAAAACATTTTTTAAATGATTCGTGAAATAAGTCTGGCTTTGAAACTAAATGAAAACTCTTTTATGTAATAATTTTATATTATAATATTTTTATATTCAAGAGTTTTTTATGATTATGATATAATTTTATAACTAAGTTTAAAAGATTCTCTTTGTGTTTTTATTTGTATTGCGGTCTCATTATTATTTTAACTTTTTAGATGTCATTAAAAACTTTCTGTTAAAAAAGTCTTAAAAAACGATCAAATACTTTTTGAACACGTCGATTGATTTATAATATTTGAGATTGTTTTATAAATAGGACAAAAATATTTGTAAGTGTTTCTATAAGTGTTTATATTTAAAAAAAAAAAAACAGAGCAATTACTGTTTTTTTTTCTCATTATTGTCATAATTTTTAATGTCTGTTTTACGTTTCAAATAAGAGACTTCTTTCTTTCTTTCTATATTGTCAGGGTTATTATCAGCTCATCACAGAATAAGAAAGATTTAATTTTCTTTTACTTAATCTAGGTGTCTTTTCTGCAGCAAAAGTAGTATTTACCCTGGAAAGAGAGTTTATGAACAGCGCTTCAAGGACTTAATTATAAAAGTTGCTAACATCAAGTTTTAAATGAGAATAAAATTGAAATATTTATTTAATTTGTATTTGATAATTGAAATGTCAAGTAAATAAAGCAATTAGTTTTTTGTAGCTTTATGGATTCATCTACTTATTTTGTGCTATTTTTGCGTCCGAAAATCCTTTATGGTTACTTCACTTATTGTCGCAGAGGGATGTCATGGAATTGCTTTTGCTCTCAACCGTGAGGGTAGACCGCGATTTAAACCAACGCTTATTCTAACCTGCGAGAAAATAATACTGCAAATAGAGAAAAGAAAACTGAATATACAGACCTAACTTATTTTTCACCTTTAGTGATACACGCGTATATATTTGTAATATTTAATAATAAAATACAAGCATTAGATAACTAATATTTGTAGTCAATTTAAATATGTGAAAAATAAAATACAAATCGTATTACAAAAAAAAATTATCGTAAAATCATGTAATGGTCACAAGACTTAAATAAATCTGACGTCTTCTTCGACGTCTAGATTTGTTAGGTAATAAACAATAGATTATAATAGTCTCAGATGAGCATTAAGCACGCACAGCGAAGTAAAATATAATCAAAGTGTGATCGATGGATTTAAAAAAAAATAAGCAAACACCTTTCGTACTAATGATTTGAATAAAAATAGAAGGTGTAGTTAGTTGGTGAAATTTGGAATGATTTATAAGCGCATAATCTTATTGTTATATTATATAAATAAAATTTAATATTATAGTAGTATTATGTGATTTAATCAGAATCAGATCCGAAATTATTTTATCAAGAGCTTGTCGAAATATGCATGTTCATATTGCAGTATAACATTTATTTCACCTATTTATTTATTATTGCATATTTGGTTATAAAATCGAACTACAATATTGTAGTTATATTTTTTGCCAAAAAGATCTATATTATTTGATCTGATTAATATTTTTTATTATGACATTGAATAATTGTAGAAAATAAGTATGGTCAAGTAATGGTCAAAATGTAAACATATAATAAACAAAATTTGTATTTTAAAGAGCAGACGACGTCGCAGGCATCAGCTAGTGATTATTACAATATAAGAAGGTTATTCGAGTTCTCACAGCGTTCAAAGGACCAACGACTTTACGGACGAATAGTCAAAGAATTCTTTGTTTGACAAAAAACTCTTTTAAAGCAGTGAATCTAGATGAAAATATAGTACAGGGTACTCGTACCATAAACTAGTAAAGTTTATGGTACGTAAATGATTTTTGTAGTTTGACGCGTATTATTATATCAGAAGTAAAAAATCATTTTATAAAATATGTTACTCACTTTCATAGGTATATATAATTTATTTTAGGCATTTCCTACCTTATTAACATTGCTGTAGCCATATTGTAAAATGTTATTTTACAATAAAACACCATCTAGGTTCTCAAAAATAAACTAATTTTAATTGAATGTAACATGTATATTTTACAAAAATGTTCGCTGTAATCGATTGAATCCTATAACCTACTCGTAATTACGAGTACATTAAGTGGAGAAGTTATGAAAATTCCCCAACTAAAACTTTTAAGTGTAAAATGAATTACACATAATTACAGTTTAAATGTGGAGATTTAATGAAGTAGAATTTTGTAGTACATATGTATAACAGTAAGTTTAGATAAAGACGCTTTCATTGTAGCTTAGATACAAGATCTTCCTATTGTGTAAACGGTGGATGTCCCCTTCACACATGAGACATGTCTTAAGGCTATTTTATGAAGGGTTTGTTTTGATGATACAATCAAACATATATTAATATATAACCAGATCTGTTGTTATTAATAATATTATCGAAAATTAGGTGTCGTTGTATTTAATTCATAGAAGTTTTGTGTACGATGTTAAATTTACGGTAGACTATCAGGTATTGTCAGTAGCTAAGGTCTTTCATGGATATATAAAGATAAGATTGTTAAGCTTTGACAATTTTAAATAACATACAGTGACAAAAGAGGTATTGAGTAATTAAGTTATTTCAAGGCTTTTTTCTATGCACGCACGGTACTATTAATAGTAGTTGAGTCGAACTTTATAATTGGCTTAGTCTATATAAGACTAAAGCTGCCGCAAAGTAGCCATTAACGCTAGGTGCAGTCGAAAATTAAGTTTAATAAAATATTTTTGTATTTTCATTTAGTATATTTTTAAATGTATAATTTAATATAATATATAAAAAATACACAGAATAAAATATTCAATATTCCATAGAAACAATAATGAAATAAAAACCAAATATCCTCATTATATCTTGCCCTTAGCTGATTCCGAATACTCTCAATTTTGCTGAAATACAATTCGTTAATCGTTCCTTAAATACATTTTTGGAATTTTATTTCAGGGAAGTAATTTAAGTCACTACACTTCCAGAATATTTACAATTTAAATAAGTATGTGTAATTAAAAAAAGTAATGTTCTTTTTGGAAGCACTGTGTTATTTATTGGTACAAGCTCGGGCTTTTAAATGCCAGATAATTAATTATTTGTATTCAAGAGATGCTTGAAATGCATTCCCTGCTCAATGTACCACTATTGATGACCGCACATTGTACTTTAATACAGTTCAATTGAAATTTGAAATTAATAAAATGCAACGGCGCGTTTTATTTTTGTATTGGTCAAACTTGTTAATTTAATTATTAATCAAATTTTTAATAATTCTGAATATTTAAAAATCACAACTGTCTTGAAGAAGTAAATACTAGTATAAGTTTGACTTTTGAGTTACTCGTTACTGAATTTCCCACGTTTTCTCTCGTGATAAGTAAAACAGTGTTTTAGGATATTTTATAAACAACAGAATGATTTTATACGAACTTCAAATTTAAGCTATTTATATATATATTTTTTTGATATTATTTTAAACAACTTCTTTGTTTTTGCAAACTTTTCAATTTAAGCTTAAGAGACAAACGATTGATATGTTTTGGGGTAAAAAAAATTACAAATATTTCGAGATTAAGATAACGAGGGTCTAGCTTTGATTGTGATTATAATTTAACATCAGTACCCAATAGTTTCTGATTGTGTTTGTTAGTATTATAGAAACCCTTTATCTTTCACATTACACATTACACATGATTTACACCCTCCGAGTCAAATGTTTACAATACTAACATTATATGCGATGGTAACAATAAGATTCAACAACTTTATTGAGTATAAAGATAGAAAATACAAATATTTATTTATTTACCTTCACGCCATATCCCTTGCGGGGTAGCCAGAATATATATAAACTAAATGATATTTGAGAAAAAATAAACATAAAATTCATGTTATTTTGATTATACTCGTACACTTGTGTGTGATACACCATTATTAAATATGGAAAGGAAAGAAAATTTTCTAAATCGTTTTTTTTAAACAAATTCAACAAACATATTTTTATATTTTTTATATATTTACACACAATAAATGACAAAATAATTGTAATTTGTTTAGGAACAATGAAATATAGAGAAGAACATTTATATGAAATGCAATTTTTAAATGACTACAGAAATATGTTTGCCTTTGATGCCAAATGATAACTCTTATTTGTTATAATTTTATATTATGAGGCTAATAATATTTTACCATAATTTGGTTTGTATTTCTATTACGTAACTCTGTCTCACTATCACTCTAACTTAAGTTAGATCATTTTGTACAAAACTAGAATAAAGTCCCAAAAAAGCGATCTATTAATACTTATTTAAGTAACATGCTAATTGGTTTTTAAGCACAGTATTTATTCTTGAATGTTTCATAAAAAATATTTTTGTAAATGTTTCTGTAAAGGAAGAGGATATTTGACTTGAGTGCTCGCAGCCTTCAAGGATCTACATTCACGGAGGGCTCGTGAAAGAGTCCTTTTTTGGATAGACGTAGAATTTCGCAATAGAAAAATAATCTGGATGGCAGCAAATGGCAATGGATTAATTTGATTTACACCGTAATAAATCACATGGGTTTTATCTTATTGTTTTAGTGAAGATACAAAATATTATGAATTGTTAGTTATTATACTAATTCAGTCCTTTAACGACTTGTGAGTTATTAACTATGTTAATAAATATTTGTAACTTTTAATGTTTTTTGTTTTTTTTATTTGTATGTTTCTAATAAAAAACAAACATGATGTAATTACTCTCTATTGAAAAAAATATATGTGAGTATTTTGCTATCGAGCACGAACTGCGTTGGTTCAAGTTGTAATCTTTTCACACGGTTGTAAGCAAAAGCAATTCTATGACATCTCTCTGAGACAATCAGGGTAGCCGTTAATTTTAAGTGAGCAGCCGTAATAATGACGCCGTTTTCTATGCTGCCGGGTAAACTGGCATACCCACTAAGGCCTTTTAGGAGTATCCATAAAGAATTTTCCATAGCAAAAATAAAACAAAGTAAGTAACGATATCCGAAAAATACCATAAAAATAAACATTTTTTTCTATTTACTTGACATTTCAATTATCAAATACAAATTAAATAAGTATTTCAATTTCACTCTCATTTAAAACTTGATGTTAGCAACTTTTTTAATTAAGTCCTTCTAGTGCTGTTCATAAACTCTCTTTCCAGGGTACATAATACTTTTGCTGCTGAAAAGATACCTAGATTAAGTAACAGAAAATAAAAGCTGTCTTATATTCTGTCATTTGCTAATAATAATTTTGAAGATACTGAGAGAAAATAGTGTCTTAACACCGCGGTCTATAGACATTTTGTACATCGCCATTTAGGGTATAAAATAGAAATTATTTTCACTTTAAAAAACTTGTACATATTACAAAAATGTTATCTGCAATTAGTTTGATTCGTGATGATGATAGATTCGTTGAATCCGTTTAAGGTAATTAGGTATAATTACGTTACGTTAAGCGGATTCAAAGAAGTTGTCAAAAGTTGCGAACTAAACTTTTAATTTTAAGTGTAATGTGAATTACACTTAATTACAGTTGAATATGTCGAGACTTAGTGAAGTGGCATTTCAATACATATTCATGACAATAAAGACGCTTTCATTGTAGCTTAGATACAAGATCTTCCTATTGTGTAAACGGTGGGTGTCCCGTTCACACATGAGACGTGTCTTAAGGCTATTTTATGAAGGGTTTGTTTTGATTATACATACAAAACAGTACATTAAAACATATATTAATATATAAGTACAGCTTATATTAATAATATTGTCAAACATACGGTATATTTGCATTCATTTCATAAATGTTTTGTGTAGGATTTTAAATTTCGCGGTAAAGTTTTAAGTAGCAAACGTTTGAATTGTATGTATAAAATTGTACATTGTTATGCCTTGTTAATGTTATGTAAAAGGAGTCTTTTTAATAAAATATATTTGTTTGTTGTTTTGTTTTTATTTTATTATGTTTTTGTATATATATATATATATATATGTATATAATATTAAATAATTCTCATGTACTGAATACAATATTCCGTATTCCATGAGCACAGTGATCAAATAAAAGCCAAACATCCTCATTATATCTTGCCCCTGGCTTGCAATAATCTCGACCTTTATTCGGAATTCTCACAATTTTCTTCTTTTCAGAATCACTTTGTTATTTGTTTCTGTAAATTAAGGAATTTAGATGCCAGATAATTAATTAACTGCTTTCGAAGAGATGCTTCAAATGCATTTCATTTTCTAACCAATGTTGACATTCACCCATTGTCCAATAATTTAGTTCAATTGAGTTGATTTTGAAATTTACAAAATGTAAAGACAAGTTTTTATTTTCGTATTGGTTAAACTTTTTTCAAACTTTTCGCTGACTAAATTACAATTATAGCGCAGGTTTGTGAACTAACTTACAAAAGTTAGACAAAATATGTGTTCGTCACGTGACCTGAATATGACTTTAATATAATAATTACTTTAATTTAATATAATTTACACTTTAATAATTATGACACAAAGTTAAACTTCAAAATCTATTTCTTTAATTTCATTTTATTTTACCGGTACTAAAATGTGCTTTTGAAAAAATATATATCAAAATAATTAAAGAGCCTTTAACAAAAATATGGGCATGTAGATAATGGTGTTTCTCGGGATTGATCAATGGATCTCAAGTACCATTCAGAACTCGCCCTGCCCTTGTGTCTACGCGGTCGAGTCATGGACAATGTAGTATATAGTATGTTTTCTAAATATACTTTTTTTATGACTTTCAATACGTCTTTTAACTAAAATATTTTTAATTTATTCCAAAGTTACAAGTTTTTAATATTACTTTTGTTCGCAGGTCAAAAATAATATTTTTTAAACAGTTAATAGCTAGAATCTCTGAGAGGTACATACCCCGCAGTATTTTGTGACACAGGAATTAACTTTTTTTGGACCCTCTTATTTTCTACTCCTTATTATAATTATCAGATAAAAAAGTTGGCCTGAGCAATTATTTTATTACATTTTTGATAAGTTTTTGAAGTTACTGATTTTATATACATTGTCAATTCGTATATCCCCGACATGTACATATTTTTCCAAGTGAATGGACATGAAACTCCATATAATTAATAATATAATTGAACAAATTATCATATCATATTAAATACAACCTTTTGAATTATGTTACATTTTGTTGTTTTCTTTCCTTATTCTATTTCATTATGACTTTTAATTTACAAAGGTACGTTATTTGAGAGTCAAGTTTCTGTTTTTCTTTAGCGACTCTTACTAAATTAATTTATAGAAATGAAAAAGTACAGATTATATTTTTCGTTTTTAAAATAAATCTGAATAATAAAAAATAACAAAAGTCGTCAATAAGTAAAAATTGTTATAACTTTACTTTTCAATTTTGAGTTACGTATTATTGACTAACTCAATTCCGGAACAACAAAGTTTTAAAGTATATAATATCTTACTACTTACGTATATTCCCCATGCCTTTTCTCAGTATAATTAAATCGATATTTTAGGATATTTTATAAATAACAGAATCAATAGGTTTACCATATATGGGGTAATACCCTTATCCGATATTGGACTTATGATACTGCGACTAATTATGGCTGTTCAGGTTTTGAGTTCACAAGTTATATGTTCATAAGTTACATGTTGTGAGTTTTGTCCCTTTTCATTTCTATTTACATTTTGTTGGTTGTATTTCTCATTGTATATTCTTAATTAACTACTTATGTTTGTCTTTCATAATATATCTTCTACGCTTGCACACTTGCAGGGACACTTACGGAATTATAAATGAACAACTACAACAACAAAACCATAAAACTCGAACGTGTTTCAAGAAAAGCATATTTTTTTTAACTGAGGTCACACTTCCCAGGCAGTAGTCATAACGTTGAGACCTTGTAAGAGACCTTTAACATTGTGTGATGACGTAACTTGATTTCTAGTTATGACAAATATTATAATCTGATGGAGGAAAGAAAGAAAGAGGGAACAATATTGTTTTTAACGGTGGTATAATAATACGTATATAAGGGTAACTTATTTATTATTTAAAAGGATGTTAAAATAACAGACCCGTAAGAAGTAACACTAAATAACTTAACTCCCAAGTTTATATATTCATGCTCTTCCCTTGCCAAGGCTTATTAAAGTCTGACCCATATAACTTTCACATATTCTCGTAAATAAGATTAAAAGAAGAACGATTGAAATGTTTTGTGTATTTTTTTACAAATGTTTGAGAGCTTAAGATAACGTGGGTCTAATTTTATTGGTTTTTATAATGTAATATCAGCACCCAGTGGCTACTGACTGTGTTTGTTAGGATTACTGAAATATAACCCTTTATCCTTAACAATGTTTCATGTGGGGGTAATTTTGTGAAATCCATTCAATCCAAGTCCAATATTTATACTATTAACAATATTAGATATCGTTACAATAAGATTCAAAAATTTTGTTAATTGTAAAGATACAAGATAGAAAATCCAATAAAAGTATAAAACAAATAAAATTAGAGAAAATTTGAAAATATTTTTTTTTTTTTTTCCAAATATGGAATGATTTCTGTCATTCACTCCCACATATATTTATAAATGTAAATAGTATATACAGAAAAGCTATATCCTATATATTACATGTATATGTGTCTGTTTCATACACCATTATTAAATATAGAAACGCTTATTTTTCAAAATCGTTTTTTTAAACAAATTTAACAAAAGTATTTTTATATTTTTAATCTATTTACACATATTTAAATGAAAGAATTATATTTATATGACAAAATATTTTTACTCCATGAAATGACTTCAGTACTTTGCCTTTGAAGCTAAATGAAAACTCTTTTCGTAAACCTGTCTCACTATTGCTTTAACTTAAGTGATATCTTAGTTCACTTTCTTCAAAATGACTTCAGCACCAACAAATGGTATATTTAAACGTTCATAGAAATTTTCAACTAAGAATCTTTTAACATGATAAACTATTAAATAAGATTTATAATATGGACTGTATTCAGTTTTTTTTTCTCCGGTCGAATTATATTTAATTTTCTTGTAAATTTTACAGAATTTTATTAATTTAACAATAATATTAAAATAGTGTTATTTTAGTTTAGTACCACATGGTACCCAACCAGCAACCACCTAATATTTCCTTAAGTAACGTAGACATAGAACTTCTGGATAGTAACAATGGGTAAATTTGATTTACGCCATGATAAATCGTATGAGTTTTCTACTATCGTATTAGTAAAGATACGAAATATGAATCGTTACTATTATCCTGATTCAGTTCTTTAACAACTTGTGAGTTACATTATAGATTATATATATTACTTATTATCGTAAGTTTAGACAACAACAACAACAACGAGAACAAATAAAAATTTAATAAATCCATCACCATTGCGATTTCGTTTCATGTTTTTCAGAGTAACAAAAAACAAAATTGTAATACAATTACTGCCTGTGATATTCATTTTGCCCTGTTTAATAAATTAATTTAATTTCCGACAAATCAAAGGAATGTTTAAGCATACGACTTGTTGGTACCGAAGTAATTTTGAGGACAATAAATAAAACATCATTACACTAATTTCGTTTAAAATCAGAATTTCTCATAAAAAGGTATATTTAGGTACAAAAAGACTTACATTCAGTCCAAAAAAACAAGAATATATATTTCTTGTTAAGCAAGAACATAATTTTTTACTTATTCGAAATATTATCGAAAAAAAAGCCTTTGAACAAAATAAAATAACACATATTTGTATTGTTATATTTTTATTAGATGAAAAACATTTCTTCTTATTTCCTTTTTTGGAAAAAATATATAACAGCGTTTGATGTTATTGTTATTTCATATAAATAAAATATAATATAGTCAGTATAGTCAGTATTGTGTGATTAAATCAGAATCAGACCCGAGATTATTTAACAAGCAAGAGCTTGTCGTAATATGCATATTCATTTATTTCATTTATTTATTTATATTTGCATATTGTTTGTGAAAACATTGTTGTCGTTATACTTTATACCAAATCCGTAACCATTATTTTATTTTTTGTTATTTTATTTAATTGTTATAATAATATTATATTTTTTATGTCTATTTCTAAAATGAAGTATGTTCAACTTGTAATATATAAAAGCAAAATAAGGACAATAAAAATAAAGAGTAGACCAAGTCGCAGGCAGTAACTAGTGATTATGTAGAAATATTCGAGTTCTCACAGCGTTCAAAGGACCAACGACGTTTACGGACGAATAGTCAAAGAATTTTTTGTTTGACAAAAAACTCTTATAAAGCAGCGAATCTTGAGGAATATAATTATAATAAATATAATTGTCAATTGGTTTTCTTCTGCTTGCCATACATTTGTTAGCTAAGAATACTCGTACCATAAACTATGTTTAAATGATTTTAGTAGTTTGACTTCTGTTTTATATCAGAAGTATAAAATCTGTTTATTAAATGTGTTACTCACTTACACACACATGTACATAATATATCTGGCAAATTTATTATCCTTATTTACATTGTTATAGTCAGTAAAACGTTATTTTAAAATATAACAATCCAACAAAACAATTTGTAAGTAATTCACGTTTTCCTTTTTAAATTGCATCAGTTAATTACACCGCGATCTAGAATATTACATATTGGACAACGCCATCTAGGTCCTTAAATATAAATTTATTTTACAAAAAAAATATCTGCAAGTGGTTTAATGTATTTAGGTAGTAAGACTTAATTACATTAAACGGAAAGTTATGAACAGTTCCCAACTAAAACTTTTAATAAAAAGTTTAATATGAGTTGAGTTACACTTAATTACAGTTGATTATGACGACTTTTTAAAGTGTAATTTTGTAATACATATCCATAACATTAAGTTTAGATAAAGACGCTTTCATTGTAGCTTAGATACAAGATCTTCCTATTGTGTAAACGGTGGATGTCCCATTCACACATGAGACATGTCTTAAGGCTATTTTATGAAGGGTTTGTTTTGCTGATAACAAAACCGTACAATAATATATATATGAATGTATAATTAGTTCTGTTTTCTTTATTAATGTTAGGGAAAATTAAGTCTATTTGTATTTCACTTTTAATAATTTTATATAGGATTTTAAATTTACGATAGATATAGTAAACTTACATTTTAATGCTTTGGTAATTTTAAAGAATCTACAGTGACAAAAGAGGATGTAAGAGGGACTGGGTATTTATCTAAGTTATTTCATCGCATTCTTCTATAAAAGCACGGTACTACTAAATTGAGTAGAACTTTATAATTGGCTTAGTCTATAAAAGTTGACCCACAGTTTGGTCATCTAGGCCAGGCGTAGCCATAAAATTCGTAAATTTCATGTTACACGTTCGTTCTTTTAAATAAATTTTTGTATTTTATTTTAGTACATTCTTTTTTCAATAATTTAATGTACGTCATATTATATAAAATAATTCTCGTGTACTAAATAAAATCGCGTATTTCACAAGCACAATGATCAAATAAAAAACCAAATATCCTCATTATATAGTACCCTTAGCTTGCAATAATCTCGACCTATATTCGGATTTCTCCCAATTTAGCTGAAATACAACTCGATAATGGATAAGAACCATGTTCTTTGTATACACTTTTCGTATTTACTTTGGGAAAGTAATGTCCGTTATCTGATTATTCACAATCTAATTGGGTATGTGTAATGAGATGTTCTTTTTGGAATCAGTTCCTTCTTTGTTTGTGTACATCAGGTATCTAAGTACTTGATAATTAATTATTTGTATTCGACGAGATGTTTGAAATGCTTTTCATATTCAAACCATTATTAACATTCATACATTGTCCAATAACATAGTTCAATTGAGTTGAATTTGAAATTAACAAAATGTAAACGCTACTTTTTATTTTTGCATTGGTCAAGAATTACTTTTTGAATTTTTCGTTTACAATTTTACAATTATAGCTTGGGTGTGCGAAACTTATTTAGGTAAGTTACTTTCGTTGCTATTGAGAAGTTTAAAATTAATTATAAAACTGTGATTGTAATGACACAAAATCCTTAAGTGACCTTAAGTCACGTGACATAAATGTGAGTTTATAATGATAAGTAATTATGACACCCCAAAGTTAGGCTTTAAAATCTATTTCAGCAATTATATTATATAAAATAAAGTGTGTCTTATAAAAATACTTTAAACATAAAAAAGAAAGAGCTTTTACAAAAATATTTAAACGCGGATAATGGTGTTTCTTTTTCGGCATTAATTAATAGACCTTGTGTCCAAGCGGTCGAATCTGTAGACATAAATATACTTTAAAAGAGTCTAATTATTTTTTTTTTAATGTAAGATGAGAGAGGGCAAACGAGCTGGCGGGTCACAGATGATTTGTGATCACCGCCGCCCATGAACTCTAGCAACATTCGAGGATTTATTTACATGAGCGTTGCCGGCCTAGGAGGTGGGAGTAAACGTCTTTTTTGAAGCTACCCATGTCGTATCGATCTGGAAATACCGCCGAAGGGAGTTCGTTCCAGATTCCAGTGGTACGTTAATGAGTTGTTTTTGACTAACTGATCGCTTTGAGAGCAGACCTTGAAGTTTAAAGTGACTTAGAACTTTTTTCTAATGTTTTTATACCCTCTATCGTATTAAAGTTTATCAGATATAAGAAAAATTCATTCCTACAAAAAGGTGCTTATATAAAATATCGGTAACGAAATAGTTTTAATTTTCAATAAATTTCGAATTGACTAAAATAGACTCTTTTTATTTTTTCATAATTTATACCCCAGCCATCTTTAAAAAACAGATAAACTTTAATACGAGGTAAACAAATGATAACAGCGTCTTAAATTTAACATTTTTAGTTTTGTAACATTTCCTGGTTCTCTTTCTTTTTCTATTTCATTTACGTTGTTTAAGAGTCAAGTTTCTATTTTTCTTCAGTGCCTCTTACCAAAATAATTCGTAGAAATGAGAATGTACAGATTATGTTATTTTTAAATAAATCTGAATATTTAAAAATCACAACAGCCCTGAATAAGTAAATTTTGCTATAAGTTTACTTTCCACTTTCCACTTTTGAGTTACTCATTACTGAGTCGCTCAGTTAGAGAGCAACTTAATTTTGAACTAAAACTTTTACCTCCACGCCTTCTCCCATGATAATTAAAACGGTATTTCATAAATATCAAAATGATAATTTTTCTAAGAAGAATTTGAAGATGAGATGTCCTTTTTCTAGGGTTTAGACATGGTTTGATAAAGTTACAAAAACAAGATCTGTCTGTACGTATTTTTGATATTATTGTTAACAACCTCTTTATTTGGTTGTCTTTTGCAAACTTTTCAATTTGAGCTCTACGACTGATGAACGAAAATGTAGATTTATTAGCTTTAAAGCAGAATACCACTCATTAGAAATAATTAAATAAGTAAATGAAAATTATTTTATACCAAATGAATTGAATAATAAATATGTTTTTTATTTTTTTAATAGATTTTAAAAACTAACAAAATGACAGTGTATTTTTAACTCTAGGAATGTTCAAAGCATATTTGTTTATCAAATACTATAGTTTAAGTTATCGAAGTTTTTTCACACTATTTTGTCATTGTAAAAATTGCCATTTGCCATTCTCATTAACAAGGTTTCTAATCAATATTACACTAATTATGAGACGATCTGTTGTGTAATGAGTAAAAAATGGAGTAGAGAAGAAGTAAATGAACTGTTAATGTAGCGTGTATCAATAATAATAATAATGATAATAAATATTTTGACATTTTCCCACATCGCAAGATAACTGATAAATTTAGCAAAAATATTTTTCTTATATTATATATAATAACATCATAAATATAAAAATACACAAATACTTTTCTTCTGTGAGGATTGAATCGAAGTAGAGACCACAGTGACAATAAGTGGTTGGCAATGTTCATTAATAAAAATACCGGGTATGTCGTATATTGTGTACTGCAAAATAAGAGTAGCAGTGTATTCATTATATTTTACCATGCAATGTGAAGAAAACACATCTTCTCCATAGCCTGCACTCCAGGCCTTGCATATTGTATGCAGCATGATGCTTCATTCACATATGAGATGTGTCTCAGGGCTATTTTTATAAGCGAGCGCTTGTTTTGATGAAAACTAAACAATATTTGTATTTCCTTACTTAAAGTGATCTAGATTATAGCCTAGATTATTATATACTCTATAAGATAGGTTTCAATAATAATGAATGATCGTAATGTATATATTATATTAGTTGTTATTATAAACTTCGCTGTGGGATGGAAAACAAAAAAAAACAGAATTCAAATCATTATTTTTTTAGCTTTTTTTGTGTATATAAATAAATGTTACAAAAACAAAAATCTGACGACATGTTTATTTTAATATTAACAAACAAATATTTTTACAGCGTAATATACCAATTGATTGGCATACAAAACAAATATATAAGAATGAATATTCGTTTATACATATAAGATTAATTTAATTAATTATTTATACTTTGTTGGCTAGGTTAATATTTTCATACCGAATTACAGCCTTTTAGTACTGAGAGTCTCTAATCAAGGTCGCGGACAGACGGACTGACGGACACGTAAATATAAGGGTTCCTAGTGGACTGCGGAACCCTAAAAACCTAAATAAAAAAAGTGAATAACGTTCTGATATCGTTAAGTAACTAAATATTTAAATGAATTCCCATTTTGAATTGTTGAAACTATTTTTGAACACTTTAAAACATCTTTTCATTTTATCAATTTAAATAAAATTGATTGATAAAATCGTCTGGAGGTCACAAAACTTAAATAAAACTAGAGTGTTGCCAAACTCATTCTACGTCGGAACTGTTATGTAATAGAGAATGAAATGCGGATATTTGATAACCTTATTCTGTGAGTTCATATGATGCAGGGAGAAATATAATAAATGAGAAATATATCAATATATAATTGTATGAATTATTATAAGAAATATATCATAATGTATATAAAAATGTTAAACAATACATGTTATAAGACATTTATGGGATACTCGATAACCCCAATAATATGGTATTCAGAAATATTGTACAATATAAAATGTATTTTTTTCCTTTAAAAAAAACTCGTATTCTTAGAAATATAATAATGAGTAAACATCTGTGTGTACAAGACAATCAACTTTTATATGTATGTACTTCTTGCGAACATGCGGAAATAAAATTATAATAAATATTTTATCATAAACTATGAAATATCATTAAATATTATCATAATATTAAAGAAATTTTTTTAAAACTAACAAATTGTTTTTGTGAAGTTAATAAAATCATCTAAATTTATATTATTGTTGCAATGTTGTATTATTTATCTATAACAATTGGAAACATTTATAAGAGGAATCTTATATTATAAAGAACCTCAATTAGTTCAAGTGTTATGTCAATAACAAACCAAATTATAATAAAGGAAATTGAAGGGAAAATTGGAAAAAGAGCCGCTTTATCACTTAAGGGCGCACACTTCCAGAAAACCTTTTAATACAACTCGTGGAAGAAATAATAATTAAGTTATTATTGAGGTTTGACTAAAGTATTTCTTATAATATATATCTATAACTAATTAAAAATACTATAAAATGTAGATAACATTTAAGGAAAAATTATATATGTTAATAATGCGTCAAATATTTAGATAAGGTATGTAAAATTGTCTTCATTATGTCGTCCCAAAATGCGTGTAACTTAAGTTGAAAGAAACCGTTTTTTTTTGCTGAAAGGCAAAAAATATGAGTGCTTGTAGAGTTCAAAGGCTATTTATGGAATTGTCGAAGGAAATAATTAAGTTTGACATAACATTTTTGATTAGGCAAATAAAACCATTTCATAAATACAATAAATAACATAGAATTATTTTTTGATTTGCATCATTTTGAATTAATGTAGTAAAGTTATAAATACGAAAAAAAGAATCATTTTATTAAAAGTTATTGCAGACGATTAAGTATTTTAGGGGTGTTTTATAGGGTTGAATAATTAGGAAGAGTTAGTAACTACAACTTTTAATTGTACAAGTCTAATAAATGTTTAATATTCTGAGTTGAGAGATGACTTTTCTAAACTCAGAATATTGTGATTTATTAATGTTTAACTAATTGCACTTGCAATTGCCTAAAAAGCTACTAAACATGATACAAAATATGGGTCATTAAGAGGTGAGACAAATCTTAGAGCTATTTTTGTAAGCGAGCTTTGGCTTTGATGAGAAGAAAACAAGAGAATAAAACATAATTTCCAATCCTGTACTTACAAGTCTTTATAGTTTGCTATAAAACAGACCAAATTAGTTGTTTTTCATAAACTTCAGCGGTTGGATGTCGGAAAATAAATTATTATTGTGTGCCCTAAAGATACAATCGGACAAATATTTTTCTTTGTAAGCCACAAACATAACTAATGAGCCATCTTTACCAAACGTTAATCAAGAAAACGAAAACAAACTATGAAATAAAGTAAATAAAAAGAAACAGTATTTTATGGACGTTACATTGATTTATAAAACCAAATATATTTATTTTTTTGTATGTCTTTATATAGTACAATAATACAAACACAACTTTTCCAATCTGGATGAAATTAGTATATAGGAATAACATGTTATAATCGATGATATATTGATTTAGATTATGTTACCCATAAAAAATTTCAAGCAAAACTGTTGGCATAAGCTAGTTTAGTAACATGTAACTGAAATGAGTTCATAAGTCTTTGGAAATCCGTGTAGCATTTTTGGCGATACTGGATCAAAAGGATCTGTCCATTTCTACCATCATAATCCATATTATTGGTACCATAATCTTTTAAATCATATAAAATTAAATTTATTTCTGTGCTGTAATTTTTATAATACTTTATTTTATTTATTTATATAACATTCATAAATACAATTGAAAATATCGAAATATTTATTATAATAATTAATGATTTTGTTACGTAATAGCAATTTTTTTACTTCGTGTTAAAAGGTTTTTGAACAAAAAACGTAACGTAACGTAACGTAACGGAAACGCAAAAAAATAAACATAAATAAATTTAACATATTTTTGTTCAATTGAATCCTAATCTGCAACTATTTATTTATTTAAGAAATGATTAATCTGCACCCAATTCAGAATGTCGGATCCCACATGGCGAATTAATCTTAAATTTTACAAATCCAACTTTGGATTCGTAATCTGAACTCGAAATCGGTTGATTGTTTAAAGTCACCACTTATCACGTTGTTTTTGCAGTCATACTGGATTTTACTCGTTTTAAAAAGTTTTATCACAAGAATTTTGAAAGTTCCACCTGTCATTATGGGGGCTAAAGACGTCAATCGGGTTCATGATGCTAGTTTTATAATAAGTTTAGTACAAAATTATTGGAAGTCACGTGGTTCCGGCAGCTATATATAATATGTCCCAATTCCGAAAGTAGATTGCAATACCTTGCCATCGACTATCTATAAGCCTTCAATAGACTTTTTCCTAGGTATGGGGTCATTCGGTGAAAGAGATGATAGATAAAAAAAGAATACTAAAAGCGCAAATAGGTGTGTCTAATTTCTTGACTTAATCCACTTCTTACAAGCGCAGTTAATGAATTTGTATGCGCATCTACATACTTAAGAAAATTCATTATACCACGAACGGTATACTCTGTGTATGGATACAATTACTAATATATGAATATATATATATATATATATATATATATATATATATATATATATATATATATATATATATATATTATATATATATATACATATATTAGTAATTGTATGATTTACACCCTTTTTTGGAAAACATCGTACATTTTCATTGTCCATGCACGGCGCCGTCATGATAATTGCGCCGCACAGACCATGGATCATGTTAGCGGTAACAATCCCATACAATTCTTTATCTATATGCCGATCGGGCATTTCTGCTGAGATAATTTTATCAATTTCTACAGACTGTATTTTATCGACTAACTAAGTCAAAATAAGCGCGTGTGGCAAAACCTCGTTTTTGACTTGTGTCTGAATACACCTGTAGTGATCTATTGCAGTTTGACCTGGCAATAACGCAATTTTAATTTTATCTCTTTCTGGATTAGACATAAATGTAATGAAAAAATCAGGTCGTCCGTACGCGAGCACAAAAGTCATGGCATCTTGAATAGACTCTTGCATTTGACGTGGGCTACCAATCTATGATGATGGAAGAATATATGAAGTACCGATGTTGTTGGTATTATTTATTCCATCTACGTAACCATCAATAGCATCACGCAAATGAATTCCTTTGAATGGATAAATCCCTTTACTCGAAATTGTGCTTCATTATACTTTATGTATCGTAATCGCTCGCTTTCAATTTTCGCATACATATGAACGATATTTTGATGAAACAGATGGCGGTATCGGAGAATATTATTGTCTCCATTGGCACGAATCATTAACCGATATGTGTAGAAGTTCATCGCGCTCACTATCTTGCTGGTTTCAGCACCTGCAAAGTAAAAATATAGTTATAACAAAATTATACGTGCATACAAAAAATATTAGGTAATGATATGTGCAGATTGTACCTGTTGCGGAATTTCTTTGTTTGATCTTTAAATGATATACATCTCTTCCATCCCAAAATATCAATGAACATTGCAAAGCGTCGTATGAGCGATGACGGTTTTCAATCGTATGCACTGTGTTATCTCTGCATTGGATTCGTATATTTCGACGTTCAAATACGTAACCAACCATCAATGGTCACCTTCATTAACGATCGGTGCATTATATTACATTACTTTGTCTGCTTTAATGACGTTCGTATAGTTATCGTTTTGCAGTCTATTTAAAACGATATTAAACCATTGCACCGACTGGTTGTGATTCTGTAAAAACGCTTCTAAAATACCTACAATTTCTCGCTCCGTCATCTATTCGATATGGTTGTACTGGCAGTGTGCGTTTATTTGCCGCTCCTCATCACCCATAAATTAAAGAACCAATTTGATGATACACTTGGCCCTGAATCTTAAACGTTGATTGAAAATTGTGATCATCTTATTCTGAACGATTTTTGTTGCTTCAAATGATGTCATTTGAAAGCACGAATCGAATTTGCGATTTTTGGTTCAGAATGTGTCGGTGACTCTTTGACGGGCTAATCTTTGTCTCAACTCATTAGCTCGAAGGCGTTCATTGCGTTACTGTTGACTTTGATTAGCACTTGTGATTGCAACCTGGTTTCCTACATTATCATTGTCCATCAATTAATCTTCTGCGATCCATTTAACCAACAGTTCTGGATTAAGTGTGAATTCCGAGTCCGTCGACCAATATTTAATACTCGTCCACGTAGACGTGGCATTGTTTTATGTACGTAATTTATATGTGAATATAAGATACGTAATATTAACTGAAATGCAATACCTGAAATATCAAAAAATACTGAGCAAAAAAAAAACATAATAACGACAATTAATGTCAAAAATGTCAAAATAACGAATGAAGTTAGTCATTAGTCGAAACTCGCCAAAGCGGTTCACTGTTCCTTATTGATGGACCACGGAACTTTAGTCTCTTAATATTGATTAAGCTTTAAAACCATCAAATGCATAGAATGAATACGTACACAAATGAATGAAATAAATGAATGAATGAATGCATACACAAAATTCACTTTACAGTACAGTTTAGATATCGACTGCAGTGATATCTGCCAGGTCGATTTGTGAATCTAAATCATCCAGGACACCACCGACATGCAAAAAAAAAATCATTAAAATCAGTCCAGCCGTTTAGGAGGAATTCAGTGATAAACACACGTACAGTAGACTTAAATATATAACGATAATGACATTGCAAGTAAAAGCAGTGTTCTTTTATTTGGGTAGTTTTTGTTTTAAAAAGCATAAAGTCACAAATTACCGCTAATTCACCGGAGAAAAGTATTTTTCCCAAACCTCATCAGTTTCCCACATGAGTGACAAAAAGAATCAAAATAATTTTGTTCAATTTTGCGATATTGCGAAAAAACCCATCAAAAGTGTGCTGTGCTTAACTGAAAAGTTACCGACAAAGTAACGTCGAAGCATACTTTACTTTTAAAAAGACACACACATGAGTGTAATCTGATCTGATTTTGGTAATTTATTATAAAAAGTGGATCTTATAAGACAATCGATAATGGCAATGGCTGGTAACAGTTTTTGGAGTACTACCCCAAACATACAATAAATGCTTCAGAGATGAACTCTTCTCTAATCTATTCTCCCATTACCCACCGCATCATCAGATGGTGTTATAAACACTGGAGCTTCGACTGGTAACTCTTTACAGTTTATCATTCTCCAAGTAATTTATATTTTTAAGGAATGTTTATGAAGTTATATAGGAAAAACCCTAAGTTGTAGTTTAAAACTAAAGTGCTCTGTAACTGAAGAAGTCGGTAACAATTAACTCAAAAGAGGAAGTAAACTTTATAACAGTATTTACTAATCCACAACTATCGATATTTTTAAATAATCAGAATTATTTTAAAACATACTAATATACTCGTACTATATACTAATTAAATCATATAACTAGTATATTTTCATTGTTACGAATTCATTTGCGAAGAGCCGCTGGAGAAGAAACAAAAGCATATTTTTTGTAAATTAAAACTCATAATAAAATAGAATAAGGAAAAAGAAATGTAATCAAATTTTAAAGGTTGGATATAATGTGATATGAGAGTTTGTTCCATTATATTATTATATGGAGTTTTTATGTCCATCCACTTGGAATATTTTGAAAATAGCGGAGATATGAGGATTGAAAACGCAAAAAAAAAAATATTTTCATCGAAACATTACCAAAAATATACTCCAAATATTAAGGTGCAACTTTATTGCCTGAGCAACTTTTTCATCTGATACTTAAAACAAGTTACTTCCCGTATCACAAAAAAACTCCAAGGTATCAAGCTCTCAGGGCTATTAGTTATTAAGTTATTAAGTTTGAAAAAATTACTTCCAAAATGCGAAAAAAAAAAAAAAAAAAAAAAGTTTTGTTTTATGAAACTTTGGGTAAAATATAAACAATTGTTTAGTAATAGAGGTTTTAAAATTATAAAAAGTATATTTATAAAATATACTATTGTCCATGACTCCAACCGCTTGGACACAACGGCATGGCGCGTTGTGAACGATACTTGAGAACTATTGATTAATTCCGAGAAAGAAACACCGTTATCCGCATTGCCATATTTTTGTAAAAGATTCTTTCTTTTTTCTGCTTTATACATTTTAGAAAGAAGCATGTTAACATTGGCTTTTAATATAATAATAATAAATGTACTTCATTGCACACCAGAAAGATAAAGATTTAATTTTACGTTACAAATAGAAAACACAATAATATAATTAATTAAATATATTTTTAAGTCTTTCTTCATATTGGTCATAATTATTTATTATATAAGTCGTAATTAGGTTACTTGACGAATCATACGTTCGTATCCTTACAAATCAATCTATCGTTTGTTTGGTAAAGATTTAACGTCAGTTTTATAATTTATTTTAATTTTAGAATTAGAAATTGAATGGAGCTACTATTAAGTAAATTCACAAACCCACGCTAAAATTGTAATTTAGTCACCAAAATTTTGAAAGTCAATTTGTAACCAATATAAAAATTAAAAGTTGTCTTTCAATTTTGTTAATTTCAAATCCAACTCAATTGAACTATATCATTGGACTGTGTGAATGTCAATAATGGTTTGAATATGAAATGCCTTTCAAGCATCTCTTCGAATACAAATAATTAATTATCAGGCATTTAAATGCCTGATTTTACACAAACAAATAAGAAAGTGATGAAATGTTTTTTTCAATACAAGATAATTATTTAATATATTATATATATTAAATTAAACATATAAAAAAAACTAAAATAAAATATAAAAATATTTTATTTAAACGACTGCTTTTAGATAAAGTTGACGAATTTTATGGCAGCGGTTAGTGTCAATGGCCTAGATGCTGAAACTTATTACAGACTAACTTTGGTATTTATACACTAAACCAATTATAATGTTCGACTCAACCTAGTACTACCGTCCCTTCATAGAATTTTTTATAGGTATTATGGGGGTTTAATTTAAGTATTTATCATAATATATATCTATAAATAATTAAAAACACCACAAAATGCAGATAAAATTTAATAAAAAGTATGTGTAAATCGTAATAATGTATTATAACGTGTGTAATATTGTTATGTAATCCCAAAATGCGGGTAACTTCAGTTGAAAGCTAGCCGTTTTTTTGCTGAAGGGCAAAAAATATTCTATTTGAGTGCTTGTTGAGTTCAAAGGACATTTACGGAATTGTTGAAGGAAATAATTTTGTTTGACATAACATTTTTGATTAAGCAAATAAAAATCCATTACATAAATACAATAACAGAGAAACGTTTTTTGATTAGACACATTTTGAATTTATGTAATAAAAGTAATGTGATTTTAGAAGAAAAAAATAATAATGAAATCAGTTAATTAAATCGCAGAGGATTGATTATATTAAGAGTGTTTAATAGGGTTGAACAATTAGGAGGCGTTTAACTTTTAATTAAATATAAAAGTTTAATGATTGATTAATATTCTGTGTTAAGAGACTTCATGTTGTTTAATCTATGTTTAACTAATTCCACTCGCAATTGTCTAAAAAGCTCTAGGTTTTGCTCAAGGTACAAAACATGGGTCATTAACATTTGAGACATATCTTAGGGCTATTTTATCCAGCGAGCTCGGGCTTTGTTGAGAAGAAAACAAGAGAATAAAACATAATTTGCAATTCTGTACTTACAAGTCTTTATAGTCGACTATAAAACAGAATAAATTACTTGTTTTTCATAAACTTCGGCGTTTAGACCTTGGAAGATATTCGGAAAATTAATTAATATTGTGTGCCCTGAAAATAAATTCGAACGAATATTTTTCTTAACAAGCCACAAGCATAGGTAAAGAGCCGTAAGGATGACTCAAACGTTAATCAGGAAACAGAAAACAAACTATGAAATAAAATAAATAAATGAAACAGTATTTAGTAACTTTTAATATGAATTGTGCAAATTCATTTCCTTGGCTCTAAAGTTGACAGATCATTTACCATATTATATAATATGTGTATATGCAGTACTTCAATTATTTGATTCAACAATGACGTCACATTCAGACAAATCAAAATCAATGATTTTAAAGGTAACATTACACGCGTGTGATGATGATCTAGTATGGGTGTGCTCGAAGATCACAACCTAGAGCTCATTGTAGTAAGGAAATTTTGTCAAAACCATTAAAGATTAATTGTTCTTTTGAAATAAAAGATCAAGGCTAAATACATTAATTATACAATATCATAATTCAAACATACCAAATATTTTAATGTTAATGTTTACAAATATACTTATTTTCCACACTGATAACACGGTGAGTTCTACTGGTTTTTAAGAGTTTCAACAAAATTGTTTAATCTTTTTGTATATTAGAGAAGTTATATAAATAGTTATTATTATTTCTAATTATGATTTTTCTTTATCTTTCATCAAATTGTAGAGATTCATATTTATCCAGCTAGTATTGTTTTAATTGAGACGGGTATGGTGAGGTTTGTTCATTTATCATAAATAAACGATTTCCTTTATATATAGAACTTAGAGTTGAGGTCGAAATAGCTTCTCTAGCCGCTATAATCTCCTCCTATTTCCGGAATTCCCAGTTTTGCTGAATTCCACCTTGATAATGGTCCATTATGGAAAATTCTTAGCAGCATTCTCCTTAATGGAGCATGAAAATGTAATTTCAGCATCGTTAATAGTTTTATTATGCTGTGTTTTCAAAAGATCATATGCTTGTTGAAATATTTTCTGTCTAAAATCATCTGTCTCACTTTCAAGCCAAAAATATACCACACTTTATACATTTAACCTATACTCAAAAAGATCTGAAAAAAATGTCTACTTTTGATATTAATTAAATAAAATATATCTGAGACCTTCTTTCCTAAGTAACTGTTGAAGTTGGATGAAAATTTGACTTACTTATGGCTAAATTAACTGATCCAAAAGATGTACATCTCGTCTGAAAACATTTAAAATGTCGGGTTATAATGAAAGCGAGGTAAATTTATCGTATTAAATATTTTTTCGGACCATTTACATACAGATCGTAGTTTCGTGACGATGTTTTTATTTCATATTTATTTAAAATTGAAATAATCATAACATGTTTAAACGTATTTCCAATACTTGTGTTTGTTTACTTGTGACAATATTAGTTTCAATATTGCACCTAGTTATGATCGAAATATTAACGTTATTGTATTTGATTAAACTTTGCCTTATATCTGGAGATAATAACGTTCCTATGGGATAACGTCGACATTGTAGGATCCCTCTTCAGATATTATGAGACGTTATGTAGGTTAATAGTAGCAATAAAAGATTGTTATATATTAAAACCTTCGTTATTAAGTATTGAAAAGAAATATAACCAAAAACGCCTTATTGATGATTTAATTTCTTTCTATTCCTCAAAATGATAAATGATATGAGAAATAGAATACATTAAAAATGTAAATTATTCTTTATTGAGAGAAGATAAACAAGTTTTCCCTAAACTTTATTGTGCCAGTTCAAAACTTTCTTTCAGATTAGTTCAATGTGTTTGTTCTTGAACAGAAAACAAGTTAGAATCTATTGGTACCGTCATCAACTTTTATTGTAATCTATTTGAAACGTAACAAAAGACGATATTTAGCAGATTTTTTTTTTAAAGTCCATCCAGTCCATTATCCACGTCATGATCTGAATCATTAACGAAGTATCATTTACGACGTTATATAACTGTGACATCTAGTCTAGCACTGAAACGTGAGGGGTCGTAAAGGATAAGCCTGAATATCGCTTGATTAATTGGTTCATACGAGAGAGGTATTAGTAAGAGATCTTGTTGTATGGAATTGTAGTTAACTATGTTCTAAGCAGTTTTTATTCGTGATCGATTAAACACAATATCTTCAATATTTACATAAATCTTCAATATTTTTATAATTTTTATTATTTTCTTAACTATCTAAAACATTAGCATTACTATAATTATGTAATTGCTGGAAGTAAGTACATATAATATTTTATTTAACTTAAAAACAGGTAACGCCGTATTTTCAATGTTTCGAGCTCATCAGTGCCATGAATAAATTCAAAACTAGTCGGCTGAATTCCAATTTAAGCAACGTTGGATGAATCGTGAATGTTTCAGTACATAAATAAAGTAATTTATAAAGCACCGTCGGTTAAATATTTGTGGTTGTAAAGATCACTGATTCATTTGTTAAAATGACTTTATGGCTGAGATGCACGGAACGCGGTGTTTATGAAAATGACTGACTGATTTGTTTTATTTTATATAATTAAAAAAGTTTATGAGGAATTCAGCCATTTTATATTACATTTTTAATATGTTTCATGTGTCTCTGACTTAAATGACACTTTCAATACAATTATCATTATTTGGTTGAAAACTATATCATGCGGTCGGACGAGGTATTAAGTAGGTTTAAAAGATATTGCCATACAAATTCTTTTCGAGTTTCATTTCCTAGATTATGCAAAAAGGCCATTTTATTTAATTGAAAATTGTTTTAAATAATTTTAGTATTTTTTTGTAAGAATGAAAGTATTCTAATAATAGGAGTATTTAATAAAAAAAATATAATAAATAATTAATGCTTAATGTAACAAAAATGTTAATTTAAGCATTTTTGTTAAAAGTCTCTTAAATTATCCTACTAAATTAACTGCAATATACTTTTCTCGAAGTATATTTTTTAATCAACTTTCATATTACGTCGGTTATAGATTTACAGCTACTGGCCGGAATCTAAAATCCTTATAATTTTTCAATCAGAATGCAGCGCTACCTACTGACCTATAAAGATATTGTGTTACGGTTGAATTCATTTTTATAAATTTAATTTTTATGTTGAAAAATCACAATCACAACTATAATAGTAAGCAGAGTGAGTCGTTTGACTTCATCATTTTGACTAAATCTCGCATATTTCTACATACGTTTTAGTTGAAAAGAAAAAATATTTACAATTTTATATAAAACAAAATAGAAATTCAAACCATAAAAGTACATTTCATATCCTCGCCCACACTTGGCTTAACTCATGCTGAATTACACTTTCCGCGTTCTTGAACAAGAGACTTGTAAAAGATTTGAATAAATTTCTTCCTTTTCACAATGAATGAAAATTTAGCATTATATAAAGTAAGAATAAATGTCATTTCAGCAAATTATTAATTTAAATGATTTTATTTAATATTTAGTTATTGTCTAAGATCTTGCGACTTGATTGAAAGTATTATTATATTTTCTTATTATGTTATTGTAAATACATTTTTTTTAATGTTTTGACTAAAGCTTAATATACAAATAGCAAAAAAATCACAGTCACTAAAGAATACGTTGATAATCAATCTGCATTATATTAATTGATACTATTGTCTGGAGGTCACAAGAATAAAATGTAACTGGAGCTATGCCAAGTCAATTTTAGGTCTGGAGTTGTTAAGCAATGGAGAAGTGATCTCGGACAGTCTTGCGCTCGCGTTGTGAAATGCAAATGGAAATAAGATATATTGTATTAGTGATTGAATCATTAAATGATTAAATGAAATCTACTGTGTATATACGAACGATGAATATTTTTAATAATTGGAATATGATTAAGTTTTTAATAATTGTAATAATATATATTACAGTTTAAAGCTGTCAGCAACTTCATGTTTCCTCCGTTACCATAATTATTGAGACATTTATCATTAGTTATGTTAAAATCAGTTTTTGTATTTTCTCGGAATCATAATGAAAATGAAATAAAATTCTGGACATCCTGTATTATTAAAATGGCTTAAATAGAGAAGCAGGGAAATATCTTGCTTAAAAAAAAAAGTTTGTTTTGGAGTTTACATCATCTACATAATGCATATATTGTTTCACTGTATATCCACTTTCAATGTATTGTCGATTGATATATAATTAATATTGTTTTGTTTTTTTTTAATTTTAATTCTTAGATCCTTTGTAAATATGTAAGCATCATATGGCCTGTAGAGGTGTGGTCAATTATTCTACTTTTTTTAGGTTACCACAGTTAACTCGACAGTTAATTGATATAAGATTTGTTTGCATTGCAATTAAAAGGTCTATCCCGTAAGCCAATACAAAATAATCATAGGTTGAACGAGTTTGCATTGATTTAAAAAAACAAACAAAAAAAAATTGAAAGTCGTTCAGTCTTAGACTAAACCCACAAAATTTCAATTTTTTTAAAATACATTATATAATATTATTTACATATATACTCGCTCTAAGGTATGATTATATCTGAAGTCAGAAAGTATCTCTGCCAGGGGCACATAAGGCACTTGAGACAAATACAAAAAGCTTTAGCGAATTTTACTTTATGATCGATGGCTTAAGGTTGACATTTATAGCACTGTTTTAATAGGTTTAAATAAGATCCTTTAATTTTTAGGCCAATCATTTCACATTCACACAGAATAAAAGTATCAAAAGAAAAAGTACTGAAATTATAGGAATAAATAAGGCTGTCTAAAAAAGTTGGCCAAAGTTGTGTCGGGCCATGTGCAATGGGGGTTTCATACTTTCTTATGTTGATTAAATACATAGATAGACAAATACAGTCGGGAAAGTTTTATAGATCTTTTAAAGGTATTATTTTAGATTCATAATAGTACGTTATTTTAATCTATCTTCTAAAATTTGGCCAATCTTTGCATTATAAGCGCACAAAAATATATATTTTAAATACAAGATACGTGTAGAGGGACTACCTAAAAACAAACATATTTTTAAAATTTAATTCTACTACTTTGTCGGCGAGGCTAATATATAAGTTAATGACGAGCAATAGCTTTCTAATACTTCGTTTTTGAGCACCGAGCTCAAACACTCCGGACAGACAGACGGGCCGATGGACGGACAAGACGAAATTAAAAGGATTCCCAGTGGATTACGGAATCCTAATAATGTTGTTAATAACCTTTAGCAATTATAAGAAATTATAAGTATAATGGCCCATTTAGAGTTAAAATATTAACTCGAAAAAAAAACAAATTTTTGAAAATGTAATGTTAATCTTGTACACTAGAGCCATCTAGGGCAGCTTTTTCTGTAGTCTAGTAATTTTAACGTTTATTACATAATAAATTCTTTTAAAATCTAAAAATGCAAATACATTTTGTGTTCAAACGAGAGCGATGGCTACAAAATTGACCCTAATTATTCTGTTTCTTTTTGTCTGTTATGTTGGAGACTGATGTGGTTTGAGATAAATCTGTTTCTGCGGTAGGTTCGGGTCATTAGTTCGGGTCGTTATTCACACCTATAACCATATTTTATATATTTTTCCTTTTTTTTTAATTTCAATAATTTCTAATTCTACATTGTGGCTATTTAAACAAAGTTTTGGTAACTTACGTGCAACTCTTTGAATGTCGTGTACATGTAGATGCCCATACAAATTCCATGAATATACGATACTAATTATTTGTATTTTTTTTATTTAAAGTGATCTAGGTTATAGCTTAGACTAATTTACACGCTATAGGATAGAATTTATTATATAGGAAATAATAAAAATTGAAAATAAAAAACCCAGAACACAAAATATTATTTTTGTAGCTGAATACAAATATTTTATAGTGTGTATGAATAATAAAAATGACAAAGAAACAATAACAGCCTATTTGTCTTTCTTGAATAATAAAGTTAATGAAGAGAGAGTTCAATATTATCCATATTAACCGTTACACTACATTAATTGGTATACAAAAAAATATATATAATAATGACTACTCGTATATATAATAATAACAAATTAATTATTATAATTTATATTTGGTAAACAGAAATTAAGTTTAAATGTCGTAATGCATAAAATCCTCATGGGTATTATTAAGAATCATTTGATTCAAATACAAAACACGTTAAAATGAATAATTTTTACAAATGAGAATAAAATAATTATAAATCATTTATAGTATTTATATTTCTTATTAACAAAACTATTTTTCAACAACAACATTTTATCAAGACTCATTTATTATTTGAGCTATACTTTTAAGATATTTTAGTAATTGAGTATTGTGTTGACTTATTTTTATATCTCTTATGATTATTTTCATGGAAAAAGTGAAAAGAAATTGTTAGGGCGATGGTAACATTAAAACTCAAAATGTATTGATTTATTTATATTTACGTGAGTATGGCTAGAAATAAACAAGATTTGGAAGAGGGAAAGGGGAAGGGGGCAGACTAAGTCCAATAAATGAAATAAGAGTCTGAGGTATTCATAGAATAGTTATTTTATAAAGATGTAGAGTTAAGAATAAAATAAATTACATTCCACGTGACATTTGAAATGTCAACGTGTTTTGGGTAGAATTTGAATGTGGTGATATTAAATGCCTTATATCAAGTAGGTTACCTATTTAAAAATAGGCTCAGACTACTACCGCTGCGGCAATTTTAAAATATAATTTTTATTATCTTCAAGGCAATATGTGTGTTTCTGTGTGTGTGTGTCCTTGTGTGTACTTATGTGTGAAGGTTGGATAGATAATGTAAATTAAAGAGTTTGTTTTCTGTATTTATGTTATGTATGTTTTATTGGCTAATAATACATATACGAGTAGCAGTATTAATGTAAGTTTTCATTCATAACTAGAATTTATAGAAAAAAGAAAAAAATCATCAAGTCCTATTTATTTCTAAAATGGAATGTTTTGTGGTCAAAATTAAATAATTGAATAATTGAATAATTTATGAAATATTTAAGGGAAATTCCATTTTAAATATTTAAAAATTTAAAACATCTTTTTATTCTGTCAATTTAAGTAAAATTAATTGATAAAATCGTCTGGAGGTCACAAAACTTAAATAAAACTGGAGTCTTGCCAAACTCATTCTACGTCGGAACTGTTATGTAATAGAAAGAAACGCGGATATTGAATAACCTTATTCTGACAGTTCATATGATGCAGAGAGAAATATAATAAATGTGTCATTAATTGATTGAGAAGAGAGCGCTCGAAATATGAGTAAATGTAATATAAGAAATATGTGTATATAAATTTAAAATATGTATTACTTTCCTAAATTGTTAATAAATATAGAATGAAAATGAAAATGAAAATTAGTAACTTGAGTAAAATGCTAACCGTTTTTTCTCTGAAAGGCAAAAAATATTCTACTTGAGTGCTTGTAGAGTTCAAACGATATTTACGGAATTGTTGGAAGAAATAATTTTGTTTGACATAATATTTTTGTTTAGGAAAATAAAAAGATTTCATAAATAAAATAACATAGAAACGTTGTTCGACACGTTTAGAAATAATATAATAAGAATAATGAGAATTTTATAACAAAACAAATTAATTATGAAATCAGTTAATTAAAAAAGTTACCGCAGATGATTGAGAGTATTAAGTGTGTTTTGTAAAGTTGAATAATTAGAAAGAGTTGTTAACTAAAACCTTTAATTGAATGTCCATGTTTAGTGATTGTTTATTATAGTGAGTTGAGAGAAGTCATTAATGTTTAACTAATTGCACTCGCAATTGTCTATAAAGCTCTAGGTTTGCTCAAGGTACAAGACATGAATCATTAACATTTGAGACATATCTTAGGGCTATTTTCGCAAGCGAGCTCTGGCTTTGTTGAGAAGAAAACAAGAAAATACAATATAATACGCAGTTTTGTACTTATAATTCTGACAATAAAACAGAATAAATTTCTTATTTTTAATAACAAATCGCAAATAAATTAACATTTTGTGTCTTAAAAATACAACCCGACAAATGTTTATCTTTGTAAATGTCAAACATAGCTAAAAAATCATATTTGAAAGGCAATATTAATCAACAAACCAAAAACCACCATATAAATAAAGTAAAAAAGGCAAGCAAATATTATTTTATTATGACGGCATCGTCATACGAGTTGCCTGTCTGGGCATCGATCACGGCACTTTTATGCGTGAAATCAATTCTCTCTCTTTCTACCGTTGTTGTTCTTTCGACTTGTTTGTTAATGATTGTAAGAAAGGTTGCATGGCCGTTGGACAGGCTGTCTTAGTTCTTCGCTCTCTAAGGAGCGGTTCGGGAGGTAGTTTCTTCAAGCAACAGACGGTGCCCGGATTAACTTTCGTGGAGGGTGAAACCACGGTCTTGCTCGGCCATCGTTAGTCCCGGCTTAGTGGGTTCCCGACTAATGCCCTTTCTTGCTGGACTCGGTTGACCACTTGTTAGAGATCTGTTGGGTTCGAAGACGGGCCCCCTCTTTGACCGGCGTTCTTGCGCGGCAGCGGTGCGTTGGTAGTCCTCCCTGCCAATCAGCCGGGTCGTGCTTGGCTGTCCGCTCTTGTGGGGTCCGAACGGTAGAACGAACGGCTAGAAGAGGGCTACGGCCCTCTTCTTAAGGTGGGCTTAGGTGGGGGGGAGGGGACCCTCCCGAGATCTAATAAGCCTTCCGACTATGGAGGGGGTCTTTCGTTGCGGGGTGCTATGTGGTGTCCGTCGGGGCGTTGCAGTTGTATGCGGAAGCGTTCCCGCGGTGTCCCATTATGACGGCGAGAGCAACCGTTTGGTTTAGTGAATAGGAGTCTTACATAACCACCGCCTTCCTTCCCTAGAATGCGGTGTGTACTCATGATGAGTTCCAGACGCTAAAAAAAAAGGCTGTCTTAGTTCTGGCGTGCTCGGTGCACTGCTTGTACTCTGCGGCTGGCTATTCTTGACTTTTCAGATAATTAGTTATTTAAATAATAATTATTTTAATTGTAGATGTGGATAACACCTATTTATTATTCTTCCCTCATTATATTTGCTTTTAATCTTATGGCTTACACTTAATTTTCTATAAATACATTGATTTATTAAAACAAATATTATTATTTTGTTTTCTCTGTCTCTATCTTTTTGTATTTTAACAACACAAGAACAACTTCATATATTCATATGAAGTTGTTCATATGAATTGTATTCACAATTACTGTAAGTAACAACATGACTTTATTAATTATGTATTGACATAGATTACGCCAACCATAAAGTTCTTCTGGCAAAGCGGGTGGAAAAGACTCGTTTAAGTAATACGAGTACGTGATACGTGATCTTAGATCAAAAGGAACTATACATCCAAAGATAAATACAAAGATATAAACTTAAAAATAAATACTGTAAGGGTACCTACTGCTGCTTAATTCTTTACTTTAAAAAGTTAAGGGAACAGTTATTTAGATTTCGCGGTTCTCAGGGACAGAATGTGGAACGAACTCCCTTCGGCGGTATTTCCAGATCGGTACGACATGGGTACCTTCAAAAAAGGCGTTTATTCCTACCTACAAGGCCGGCAACACTCTTGTAAATCCTCGGATGTTGCAAGAGTTCATGGGCGGCGGTGATCACGTCCATCCGTGACCCGCCAGATCGTTTGCCCTCCTCTTACATAAAAAAAAAAAAAAAAAGTTATTTAGAACACTCTGATGGGATTTCATAGGCCAGCCGCAAAAGCTGTAATGGATTTGAAACTCAGTGGGCGTGTCTTATATTTCTTTTTTTGAAACCATACCTACAAACTAAACCACATACATAATAAATCTTTATACTCAGGGTGCATTATGTTCCACACATTCGGAAGTATTGTTGTATCCATTAGCACACAAACGTTTATGAAAGAGTAAAATTTTTTGAGACAAGTAACAGGTAAAGCGAACTTGTGTTTGTTCTTCGCATTTAAATGATGCACATCATTGTGCGTGATAAAATTATCTACATTCTTACTACATCTTTAACATTTTTAAAAATACACAGACTAAATATTAATAATGTTCTGAATATCGATCTGATATATATCTGATATCTGATATCGGATATGTTATTTATTCAATAGATGGTTTATTTAACTAAACTATTTAAATTAATAGTGTAATTTCAATTTCCTTGACTATAATGTAGACAGACAGACCATTTATCATAATATATAATATAGGTATATGCGGTATTTAGACCGATTCTTTGGAGTGAACTCTGACTGTGCAATACATTGTCACGCTATAAGTGTGCTCGAATATCATAACCTAGAGATTATTGTATTGTGGAAATCGTCATAAAATAATAAAAGAACAATTATAATTTGGAAATAAAAGATGCCTGCTTGTGCATATAGACCGTCTACTTTATAGTAAAATAAATTGATAATTATAATTGAATGAATTGAATGTCATCATTCAAACATTGTGATGTTAATGTTTACAAATTTATTTTCAAATATAATTTATTTATCCAGAATATTTTACAACGCCATGAGTCTTCTTATTTTTTTTTAAATTGAGTTAAATGCTTTCTGTGAAGTTATTATCATTTCAGAATATTATATATTTTATTTTTCTTATAAAATTTTAAAGATTCAGATTTATCCAGTTGGCAATTTTAAAAATTGACACAATCATTACCACTTTTAACATTTTCCATAAATAAACGATTTCCTTTATCTATGAAACTTAGCTTAGAGTTGAGGTCGGAATAGCTTCTCTAGCCGCTATAATCTCCTGCTATTTCTGGAATTTCCAGTTTTGCTAAATTCCATCTTGATAATGGTCCATTAGCGAAAATTCTTAGCAGCATTCCCCTTAATGGAGTGTGGAAATGTAATTTCAGCACCGTTAATAGTTTTATTATGCTGTGTTTTCAAATGATCATATCTTATTGAAACATTTAATATTTTGTTTAAAATTATCTGTATAGACTTTTAAGCGAGATTTTTATTACACTTTATAAATTGAAGATATACTAATAAATAAATTGTAACTGAAAAAAAGTCTCTACTTTTATCATCAATTAATAAAAAATCTTCTTTCTAAACGTTGAAGCTTGATGAAAAATTAAATGGCTCATGAATAAATTAACCAACTCACAAAGGTGTACACCTCGTTCTTTAAGGAACAAGAATGCTGAAAAGAATTTAAAATGTCAGCTTATAGTTAAAATATAATATAATATACGCGGGGTAAATTCGTAAAACAGACTTTATTCATATTGAATGTGTTTTACGAACCTTTCAAAGATCGTAGGTCCGAGTCCTGCTCGTGAAGAATTCCACTTTTTATATTGATTTAAAATTGAAATAATCTTAAAATGTATAAATATATTTATAGACAATTTTGTGTTTGTCTTCATGTAATAAAACATTATTTCATGATATTGTTATCGAAACGTTAACCACGTAAGGTTAACGTTTCGATAACAATATATATTGTATTTTATTAAACTTTGCTTTATATCTGGAGACAATAACGTTCCTATGGGATAACGTCGACATTGTAGGATCAGTCTTCAGATATAATAAGACGTCGTTATGTAACTTAATAGCAGTAATAAAAGATTGTTATAATATATTAAATCCAGTATTATTAAATATTGAAAATAAATATAACTAAACAACGCCTTATTGATAACGAATGAATAGTTATTATGATATGTTGATGTTTTTATGATATCAGTTAATTAATCTAATGTTTCTCAGAATGATAAATGATATGAAAAAAATATATATATTTGAGATGTAAATTATTTTTTATTGAGAGACAATAAACAAGTTTTCCCTAAACTATATTGTGCCAGTTCAAAACTTTATTTCAGATTAGTTCAATGTGTTTGTTCTTGAACAGAAAACAAGTTAGAATCTATTGGTACCGTCATCAATTTTTATTGTAATCTATTTGAAACGAAATTTGAGCTGATTTTTTTATAAGTATGATTTGATATTGCAATTTTTATTTGGTTACTCAATAATAGTAAATAGTTTTATAGAACCTAAAGAAGTTTACTTTAAAAATATTGCGTAATCTTGTTATCTGATCCTTGGTTAATAAAAAAGAGTAATTTCCGTCTTATCCATGTCATGATATGAATCATTAACGATATATCATTTAAGATATTATATAACTATTACGTCTAAGACTGAAACGTGAGGGATCGTAAAGGATAAGCCTGAATACCTCTTGATTAATGGTTCATACGAGAGAGGTATTAGTCAAGGATCTTGTTGTATTGAATTGTAATTATATCCAAATAGTTTTTATTCACGGTAGATTAGAAGCTACATAAATGTTTATTATTTACATATTTTTTTTCTCAAATTTTTTAATCAACTTTCATATTACGTCGGTTATAGATTTTCAGCTACTGGACGGAAACTGAAATCCTTATAATTTTTCAATCAGAATGCAGCGCTACCTACTGACCTATTAAGATATTGTATTACGGTTGGATTAATCTCTATAAAAATTAAATTTTTATGTTGAAGAATCACAATCACGACTACAATATTAAGCAGAGAGAGTACATCAGTCTGACTTAATGTTGTAGTCTATATATATTATGCTTGGAAAAATATATATTTACAACTTTTTAAAAAATTAAATAGAAATTGAAACGAGAAAAAAACATTTACTTGCTTAATTCATGCTGAATTACACTTCCCGCGTTCTTGAATGAGAGATTTGTATAAGATTTGAACAAATTTCTTCCTTTTCACACCATAAATGAAAAGTTAGTATTATATAAAGTAGGAATAAATTTGACTTTAAGCCAATTATTAATTTTAATCAATTTACTTAGTTATAGTTAAAGAGGTTGAGACTCAAATAAAGATATTACATTTTATTATTTTGTTTATATAATCTTTTATTGTACTGAATTGTACAAGAAATAATAAAATTATTACTTTACTTTAAAATAACATACATACCATTTTTATTGAAAATACATTAAAAAATTATCAACTTAGATAGCACTAAAATCTGCAACCTTCGGAAAACCGTTCCGTTATTCCGCTATTTGAGCTACCTTATCTTTAGCAGACATGATCAATCTAACATTTTATATATAATTGCTTTTTCAGGAAGAGGCGACATCTATCATACTTATCCAGTATGTATTTTAAATTAAATAAACATGTTTATGGGAGAAAATATAAATATCGAAGTTGATAAACAATCTGTTGATATTCAATCTGCATTATATTAATTGATACTATTGTCTGGAGGTCACAAGAATAAAATGGAACTGGAGCTATGCCAAGTCCATTTTAGGTCTGGAGTTGTTTGGCAATGGAGAAGTCTTCTCGGATAGTCTTGCGCTCGCGTTTTGTAATTCAAATTGAAATAAGATATATTGTATTAGTGATTTAATAAATAAATGAAATCTACTGTATATATATGGATAAAGAATTGTTTTATTAATTATAATATGATGAACTTCATGTTATCTTTGTATCCACAATTACCGAATCATATAATATTATATAACATTTGTCTAAAAATTGTAATTCTTTAATTTTGTTGAAATAAATTTTCCTGGAATCATAAAGAATCAAATAAAACTGGCGCTATTCTGCATTATTATAAATAGCTTAAACACCCAAAGAGAGACAGTTATTTCTAACAGTTTCAGGTTTAGTATTATGCATATAACCAGATATTGCTTAACCACTTCTTAGGCATTGTTTATTGACATACAACTAATATTGTTTTGTTTTGTTGTAATTTTTTCCCTTCCATTGTAAATATGAGAGCAACATATAACCTGAAGTGACATAGTCAGTGATTCTTATCAACTCAAACGTTAACCCTGTAATCTGATATAAATTAATAAGTTGAAAGACTACACTCAGAATTATCAATAACCTACACTTTGAAACTAAAGTTTATTTGAAATAAGACACTTTCAGTCAGTCAGTCTTTGAATGACTTTAGTGCAGTTTCTTCTTTTAAAAGTTATTTGTTCGTATTTTTTATTATATACATATATAAATTACGTAGGTATAATGGTGTGATTAAAAAAAAATTAAAGCCTTAGAGAATTTTACTTTATGATCGATGTTTGCCATATCTTTTTTAATTGATGAAATATTTCAAAGATTTAATTTACAAGAGTTTGAGTTCAAAAGAAATTCACTTTTGACGATTAATGAAATAATATGTTTTCACAAATTATTATCAGTATGTACCGAACACAAATAATAAGTGTTGCAATAGATTCTGAACTATTAACAAGAAATCTTTTAAAAGGGGACGTAAAAAATCTTTATAAGGTGTGTCTTTTACATTTGTTACTATAAATATCCAGAAATATACGAGTATAAATAAAAAATAAATAAATAATGTTTCAATAACATACACCTGTTACGAAAGCATAGCCAAGGGCAATTGTTATAGTAAGAACCAACTTGGTTTCACACGGTTAAATGCTGACACCACGCTTCGAGTATCCTGAAGACGACACCATACGGCTTGCGTTCTCACCATCGATGGGAATCGAGGATAAAATATATTCATTCTTGGGTCAATCGCTGACCTGGAATCACCTTTTTTTAGTATTAATTAATTATAAGTTTTAATTGTAACTCTTTAATATAATTTTATAAAATAATTGTTTTTCTTTGCATCCTTCGCTGCCACCAAACTTAATTGGCGCAGTCGGTAGGATATTCGAGATATATTCGGTACGCGTCGCGTCAAGATTTCCCCTAATATCGGTGCGAGATCCCGCGTGACTAACCGATTTCGAGTATCCGAATCTACATACATCGTGGAGGCCAGCAGAGGTGAATCCGAAAATCGATTCGGCAAAGAAAATCATGTTCATGTAAGTACTCTGAATCTTTCAAGTCCTTACCTATCCTAATTTTTAACGTTATTCTTATCCTTTCAATTTATTTTATAATTCCATTAGATTGTCCAAGTAATTTAATATATAAATACTATTATATATAATTTTTAGAGTGTTAGATTAGTGTTCAAAATTTTTCATCCGAGAGAAAACAGTAGCCGTAGTTTGTGTAAGGGTAGATCTAGCAGGCTCGATACTATAGACGAATTTAGGCAATTAAAAAAAATTGTTATACCTAATATTAAAATGTCTCAAGATACAATGGGTGAGATATACAAGTCACTTAGAGTTTTGCCTAATTTTGACGGTAACCCCCATGTGCTAACAAGATTTATAAATTTATGTGATCAATTAGTACTTGCATATTTTAAAACAGAACCGGGTTATGAGTTAACCAATTTGGCCCTTAGTAATGGTATATTAAATAAGATTACAGGCTCTGCAGCTCGATTGATAAATTCCAAAGGTATTCCTGAAAATTAGTTCGGTATTCGTAGTGCACTTATTAATAATTTTGCTGACCATCGAGACGAGACCACTTTTATTTAACGATTTATCATTACAAACCCAGAGGAAATAGCTAATTTAAAAAAACCTTATTCGGATGTATTTTACCTTGACGGAGAACCCTTAACATTTACGAACAAAATTAAGCATAAAATTAAAACAAATGATGAGATCCCAGTTCATGTTAAAAGCTATAGGTACCCGTATGTCCATAAACAAGAGGTTAGAAGTCAAATCAATAAAATGCTTGAACAAAATATAATTAGACCTTCGGATTCCGCGTGGAGCTCTCCTATTTAGGTGGTCCCTAAAAAGGCAGATGCTTCGGGTAAAACCAAATGGCGATTAAAATTATCCGAATACGATTTCTCAGTCATTTATAAGCCAGGTAAATATAATACAAATGCTGATGCCTTATCCCGTTTAGTAATTCATAACGAAGAATTAAGTTCAATAGCAGTAAATGCATCTGAAAATGACTCTAGCACTATTACAGCTTCAGAAGCTGATAGAGATAATTCTAATACCCTAACAGTTCATACCGACAATGAAAATCCTATTTTGGAAATCCCGATTTCTGACGAACCCCTAAATAAATTCACGAAACAGCTAGTTTTAACAATTGTAAGCAATATTAAAGGAAGACCAATAGTTTCAAAACCTTTTGAAACACACACACGTACCACTGTTCAATTGTCAGAAAATAATCTCGAAGAAGATATCATTAATGTTATCAAAGAATATGTTCATCCCAAAATTAAAACAGGGTTACTCATAAATCCCCCATTAGCAATGTACTCGGTTATTCCCATAATACAAAAAGCTTTTAAAAGTTCAGCTATGAATTTAATACTAGTTAAAAAGGAATTGGAAAACATAAAAGAATACTTAAAACAACAAGAAATAATAAGCAAATACCACGTAGGTAAAACTAATCATAGGGGTGTTAATGAATGTCATCTCGCCCTATCTCATAGGTATTATTGGCCAAAAATGCGAGAGCATATAACCAAGTTCATTAATGAATGTATAATTTGTGGTCAAGTGAAATATGATCGCAACCCTATTAGACAACAATTTCGTACTGTCCCTCCACCGTGTAAGCCTTTCGAAGTTGTTCACCTAGATTTATTATCTATACAGAGTGAAAAGTTAATAAAAATAAAATGACCAAAGCTTTTAATTTAATTCATGAGTCTAGTTTAAGTTACAGAAATGAATTAACAAATACTCATAATAAGTCTAGAGTGCCCGAAAAGCAATTCTCTCCCGATCAACAAATATTTATTAGAAACCCTTTTGCTGTTCGTCAAAAGATAGCGCCGCGTTACACACATGATACAGTTATAGCTGATCTCCCGATACATATATATACGCGCAAAAAAAGGCGGGCCAATTGCTAAGTCTAGATTAAAGAGAGTTCTTAAATAAAACTTGAAAATCTAGATGATGGTCCCGGCATTTTACCTTTTAAACTAGGTCCTTGTCGCATAGTGTCTCATTATCACTCATTCTTGAAGTATATCGATATCCACGAATTGCAAGACAAAGTAAATACAGTTCATATCCAATTAAGCAATATAATCTCTAATCTTAATAATAAAACTTTTTCTTTGTTTGAGCCCCATACTAACTATTTGAAAGAAAAGCTTCAAGTCGTTATAGAACAATTGCAGTCATTTGAAATTAGCCGCTCTAAAAGAGGTCTCGTTGATGGTCTCGGGTCCGTAATAAAAAGTATTACCGGTAATCTTGATTATACAGATGCGTTACAGTTTAATAACGCAATAAGATCACTACAAGAAAACGATAATAAATTAGTTACGGAATTTAACAGTCATGTAAGCCTGACCAAAGATTGGATAACTCAGCACTCTAAAATAATAGATAAAATAGTAGATAATCAGAACAAATTAGCGGAACTAGTAAAAAACATTAGTCCAAGTTTGGAAAAAGATATCTATGAATCCAATCAATATGCTCATTTAGGACAAACTATTCTCATAGTCGATAATAATGTTGACAAGTTGTCACAAGAGATAACTAAGTTACAGAATGTGCTAGCATTTACAAGGACATCCACGGCTCATCATGATGTCATTAGTTTAAGTTCTATTAGAAATATAATTAGAAAGCTACGTAGTATGTATGGCAGTAATAAAGTACTAGATAGAGAGGCCCGAGAGTATTATGACGTAATACAATTAGGTTCTTATTATGTAGGAAATGAAATAGTTATAGTATATAAATTCCCAATTATAAAATCCCATATATATAATTTATATAAGATATCCATAATCCCTAACAAAAATCATGAAATTCTTGTTCCCCAACACCAATTCCTTGCAATCCATTTGAAAGATTTCAAGTACATAGAGGCTGAATGCCCGAAGTTCACTAAAGGGTATCTATGTGAAGAGATACACAACATACATAGTCGTACATCGCCGGATTGTGTAACAGCCCTCGTTACTACGCAGCAAAAACTCCCCGAATGTAAACCAGTCACCGTATCCCTACTTACGTCAGCCTACGAGAAACTCGACGATCGCCACTACACCATTAGCTTTCCAACTCTTACTAAAGTACGCTTCTCCTGCGATCAAGATATCTACAAGATGTTGCAAGGAAGTTATCTCGCTATAATTCCATATGATTGTTTCATTCAAACAACAGAATTCATCATCTCGAACCTCAACGATCGACTAAAAAGTCAAGCCTTGAAGATAATAGATGTCCCTAATGAAAATACACTCAGTTCAGCAGCACATCTGATATTCAAATTAAACTCCATTAATTTGACTAACCTTCACGCTACCAATAGAGAGGTTATTCTACAGTCACCAGTAAACTTAAGCAAGACCAACGATATAAGCGTCTACCATACAACAATACCTTTATATACGTTACTATTCGGTGCATGTGTACTAATTAGCGGCCTTGCATACCGGAAATACCGACTTAAACATACGAAACACACCATCCAAAAAACTCAAAGGGATGAATCAGAACTTCCAGCGCAATTTACAACGAAGGTCTTCAATAGTCGCTGTTCTACGGGGGGAGGTGTTACGAAAGCATAGCCAAGGGCAATTGTTATAGTAAGAACCAACTTGGTTTCACACGGTTAAATGCTGACACCACGCTTCGAGTATCCTGAAGACGACACCATACGGCTTGCGTTCTCACCATCGATGGGAATCGAGGATAAAATATATTCATTCTTGGGTCAATCGCTGACCTGGAATCACCTTTTTTTAGTATTAATTAATTATAAGTTTTAATTGTAACTCTTTAATATAATTTTATAAAATAATTGTTTTTCTTTGCATCCTTCGCTGCCACCAAACTTAATTCACCTAGTATTTATTATCTTTAAATAAATACTTTCAAATTATTTTCAATTAATTAATTATATAAACACTTTTAACACATTAAATATTTAGTAGGAAACAATTATTTATAAACATTTATACCGCAGCATGAGCCGCATTTATTTATAGATTCGTACATTTTTATTTCAATAAAAAATAAAAAAGCTGTAAAGCTTAACGTCACTTGCGTTGACGCTTATTAAAAATATACCTGTTTGACTTATGTCACTATTCGCAAAGGAAGACTTTATATTACGGGTACGATATAGTATCGCTTGCTTCCATGCAAGCTAGTAGAATTAAATACAAGTCTTTACAAATTGGATAGCTTGAATTGAAATGAGTTCTTTTTAAAACCTACTGAGAAATATATAGATTTTACTAAAAATCTTCGGATATTAAAAACACAATTAAACATATTTTTTTAATGTAAACTCGAAAGCCGGAAGTATATTTAAAAACCATTTCTTTATAAAATCCTCGCTTTTACCCAAACAAAGAGAATATTTATGTCCGTACATATATATCCAATTTTAGGAGAAATATATAAAAAAATAAAATGAAATGGTAAGCATTTGTTATGCACTGACGTATGCATCATCTTCCTGCCCTTATCCCATTTTGGGATCGGCACAGTATGTTTTTTCCTTCCATACTCTCTTGTTACTCGTCATCTCTGTGCACACTCCCTTCTTCTCCATATCGTCTTTCACGCAATCCATCCATCTTTTCTTCGGCCGTCCTCTACCTGTCCCTCCCTCCACTACCATACCTAGCACTCTTTTGGTCACGTGCCTTTCATCCCTCCTCACAACATGCCCATACCATGACAGACGGCTACCTCTAATTTTTTCTGTCACTGGCGCTACTCCTAAGCTTCCACTAATATACTCATTTCTTATTCTATCCCTTCTTGTCACCCCACACATCCATCTTAACATTCGCATCTCCGTTACATGCAAACGCTTTTCATCCATCACCTCCATCGCCCAGCACTCAGATCCATACATAACGACAGGTCTAATGATGTTTTTATAAATTTTCCCCTTTAGTTTAAGGGGAATTCGGGCATCACATGTCGTCCCAGTGACTTGTCGCCATTTCATCCATCCCGTGTTGATTCTGTGCTTTATGTCACGGTCAATATTGCCATCGCTTTGAATCAGAGAACCAAGATAGCGAAACTCCGAGCAGACTGGTAACGGTACGCCGTCGAACAAAATAGGAACAAAACCGGAGACACCGCCGAAATCGCAGAACATGTGCTCTGTTTTTGTTCTGCTTACTTTCAAGCTGACACTCTCCAGCTTTTGTTGCCATTTTACCAGTCTACTCTGCATCTCAATTCCATCCTCGCCGACAAGAACAATATCATCAGCAAATAGCATGCACCAGGGTGCCTCTTCCTGTATGTCCAATGTCAGAGCATCCATTATCAACAAGAAGCGGTAGGGACTCAGAGCCGACCCTTGATGCAAACCTACTGCCACATTGAACTTGTCGGTGTTTCCAGCGGCCGACCGGACTTGTGTACTAGATCGACTGTACATTGCACGAACCAACTCCACTTACTATACTTCCCAGGTATACCCTTCTCTTTCAAAGCCCACCATATCAGATTACGGGGAACCCGGTCGTATGCCTTCTCGAGATCAACGAACACTATGTGCAGGTTCTTATGGGCTCGTCTGTATTTCTCACTCAACTGACGAAGAGCGAATACAGCATCCGTCGTACCCCGACCAGGCATAAAACCGAACTGGTTCTCCGAAACATCACTCTCGTCTCGCATTCTTTTCTCTATTACTTTCTCCCACACTTTCATAGTATGTGACATGAGCTTTATACCCCGATAACTGTTGCAGTCTTGTATGTCACCTTTATTTTTATAAATGGGCACTAGGTCACTATTGTACCATTCATCAGGGATCACTTCTTCATGCAACAACTTATTGAAAAATAAAGCCAGCCACTTATACCCATATTCATTTAAAACCTTCCATACTTCTACTGGTATCGCATCCGGCCCTATAGCTTTTCCATTCTTCATACCTTGCACAGCCGCTTTCACTTCATCATCGGTCACTTCTTTCACTAATCCTTTATTTACCGGCTGGTTTTTCAAAGCTCTACTCCAATCATTTTCTTCATTCATTAATGTTTCAAAATATACCTTCCATCTCTTTTTTATATCCTCATCTCTCATCAACACCCTTCCAGTATCATCTTTTATGCATTTTACATGTATGACATCTCTAGCATTTTTCTCCCTACGCTTTGTTATGCGGTAGAGTTCCTTTTGATCTGCAGGAAACTCTAGCGACCTATATAACTCCTCTTGCACTTCAGCTCTAGCAATGGCTACAGCTACTTTCGCTCTCTTCTTACATCTTTTATGTAACATTTTCATCTCCTCTTTCATACTTTCATTATCATCCGGTACTTCCTGCCATTGCTTGAAGGTATCTTTCTTCTCTTTCAGAATCTTTTGCACATCTCCATTCCACCACCACGTTTCCTTATTTATCACAACTTTTCCTTTCGTTTCACCTAATACATCCTTTGCCACAGTTTTTATGCATCCCGCTATTTCGTTCCAACTATCGTTCCAGGATTTTCCTTCTATACTACTCATATTTATAATTTTATCTGTCACTCTTTTTTTAAATTTACTCGCACATTCTTCCTTCTCTAACAAATACCATTTTATTTTAGGTGGGGGTCGTTTCTTGTACATATTTGTACGCACTACATGTTTAATTTCCATGATGAGGAGCCTATGCTGTGAGACTACACTTTCGCCCGGCAGTACCTTGCAGTTTTTGACGCAATTGATTTTATTTCCTCTTATTAAGAAATAATCAATCTGCGTCTTATGGCGGCCACTTTTGTATGTAATTAGGTGTTGTTCCCTCTTTTTGAACCAAGTGTTGGATATAGCCAAATCGAAGGCTAGCGCGGCCTAACCCTCGTCATTACGGTGACCGAAACCCCAACCACCATGTACTCTTTCATAACCATCATTCATACATCCCACATGCCCATTAAAATCACCCCCTACATACATCTGCTCATTGTCCGGAACATCCATCATCACATAATCAAAATCGTCCCAAAACCAACGCCGACGCCAACCCTCCTTGGGAAAAATAATTATATTAAATTACAATAAAATATACAACATAAATAACATAACAATTACAAAAAATTAAATAACAGTAACAACAATAATAAATTAAATATTTTCAATACATTCATTAATAACAATTAAACAATTACAAAAGATGCAAATATCAATTACCAATATAAATATTACAATTAATTCAATTCAATTCAATAATAATAATTAAAATTAATATTGAGGCTTTAATAATGTCAAAAATGATTCATAAATATTGAATTACTATTTCAACTTCATTCGATACACAGAGTAAATATTATTTTAATTTATTTTGTTATAAACGAAATTGAGACCTTCATATTGTCTTTTATGAAAAACTTTCTTCTTTCTTCTTTCCCATTTCTCTTACGGTTTTTAAGTTATTTCCAATTAAACTCTTATTCTCTTGCTTATTAATATGGTTTGCCAAAATTGATAAAATATCGTCAATAGATAAAGCGACTTCTTCTGTGATGTTGACAATCTTAGATATGGCAGCGCGGGATTCAGATGACAATTTTAAAACCATTATTTTGTATTGTTCTGCGTCGATATCCACTTCTGTTGGTTTTGACTGCAGCCAACCGTAGTTCGACGTCCGATTCAATCTCCGAGAAACAATCGGTGAAGTCTTTGATATGTAATTGTACCGTATAAAATATAATAGACAGTTACTCAAGATGGCCACTAGATGGAGCTATTCACAATCTTTGTATAATTATAATGTTAATAAAAGGTTTAACTTTAGTTTAATGTAGTTCGTTTATAAAATATTTGAAGAAGTCAAATAAAATATCATTATCATTATTATTATTATCACTAAACACATAAACCGAGAACAATGTCATAAAATTTTGTGTGGGTATATTGTATCTCACAGCTGATAGTCAATAAATTCACAACACTGTAACAGTCTTAATATAACGAATTATTCGTCAAATTATATTGCACAGTACCGATGGTGACAGCAATTCACTAATAGTCTTAAATAACACTTAATTGCAGCACTATTACTATTTTTTATTTACAAAAATACTAAGAGGTCAAAAAATTAGGTCAGATGTCAACGACGGTTGACGTATGCAAATATATTTAAAATACTGCATTTCATTGTTTGATATACGAGAATCATTAATATATTAATTGCCAATACATTTTTTTATTACTAGTGTTTATCAATTTCAATAAAATATATCAATTAATAGCAATTTAGTTTTTTGGAGATAGTTTATGTTGATTTAAATGTAACATACATATTTGTGTGTATATGTGTGTGTAATTATATATATGAATACTCATACTTACGTATGTATATATAGATATTTTGTTTAATTATATAAGCGGTGCGACCTTTGTAGTCCTCAAGTCGGTTACGCTTTGTTTATTACCTCAATGAAATATAGTTCTACCTTCAAATTGAACTAAACTAGAACTAACCAGAGCGATTACTAGTACTACTCGTGTGCCTCAATTATATACACAAACTTGTAACTCTGATTGGGTTTTAAGTTTGTTACCCTATATTAAAGTTAAATATGAACAGGAACATGGTTAAAAAAAATATTAACTTCTTATAGAATTGGTATTAACAACATGTAAAAATCTAAAAATTTCAAATTGAATCTAATTGAAATGTAATCGTCTTATTATGCAATAACTCGAATTCCACATATTTTTATTAGCGTCTTTCTCACTGTCTGTATGTATGTCTTTCTATACCTCAAAAGCCGTTTTAACCACCTTGATAAAAAATTGTATATATTAAGAAAATGTGATGGCAGAAATGTTAGGCCATATCACATGTAAAAGCTAAAGTATTTTGTAAAAATAAATTTTATGAAATGATAAATAAAAATAAATTTTAAAATTAATTATTATGTATATGTATATAATGTGATCGGGTGCATTCGGAACAGGGTGAGAAAAAAAAGATAAATATGCCGTGAAAAATATGAAATGAAAAGAAAAATAAATTTGGAACATACCAACCAATATTCAACTAAGTATGAGCTAAACCGCGAGCATGAGGTAGTCAACATATAGTATCTTTATGTTATATTGCTTATAACACACAAAGGGATATCTATTCACTGACTAATTACAAAATTCCCACAGCGGTAGTTCTACAAACCTGATATATGGCTCATATATTCCCCAACTAACATTGAGATTTATTATCATAAATAGTTTTAATTTTGAAGTTCGAAACAAGAACAAAAATGGTTGTGTTTTTTTTTTACCAACGCTTTTATTAAATTATTATTATTATTTTAGTAAACGAGTAACACATTTTTATAGAAACATTGTCTTGCTATTTTAAAATTCTATGCACGTTCAGGCGCTTTATCAATGAACAGAGAGTATAAAATAAACTTTGCGTGGAAGTTATAATATATTCATAATATATTTATAATATATTTGATCAATGATATATAAAAAGATTTATAATAGAATATTTATATTGGACTCTCCTGAATTCTCTATGAGTTTTTAAATATATTGTAACGTTAAAATAGCGTAGAAGTTATTTTAACTAAAGTGATAAAAGCTTAGTAGTTTCATAATTTAAAAGATTTTAATTAGTAAAAGTGAGATCGATTTGGTGACAAGGATATTATTTATCTTGGAAATTCAAAGTAACAGTATATTTTGTGTCACAACCATTTTTTTTTTATTATGCAATATTAGTATTTGTTGTCAATAAAAGACAATCTAACTTTAAAAAATATAGTTAGAACCGTGATGTTTGGCTACCCTTTCCTAATTCACATCCGGACGGGTGCGCGGAGGTGGGGAGAGGGGGTAAACATGGCAGTTATGACGTCAGCAATTTTTCACCCTTGCCTTTATTGTTTTTTATGTTTATGGCTCCCTAAATTTCCTAACAAGTACGTTGTAACATACTTGTAAGTATTGACAGATATTAAATGTAAGTAGTGGTCGCTAAGAGGCTAAAATTCAACCATAATTCAAATTCTGAATGTTTATCAGGATTTGTATAATAAGTAAACCTCTATACTCGTAGTATTTATCCCTATTTATAAATTTTTTCTTAGATAATATCCTTCTCTTTACGTCTAATTGTGTATTTGACGTTCACATTGTTAAGGTAAACAATCAATCTATTTGTGTGTGTTAATTGTCATAGTAGGTGTCATGTGTGTCAAGTAGTAGTATGAGTAATGTTTTCTACTAATATGATATATTTCTAATACATTGTAAAGTAAAATATTAGTTTTCTGCAATCTTTTCTTACGTAAACTTTAACTGTGCGAAACTTGATGGTTCGCCGTCAGCGTAATTTTCCTAAAATGGGGTACGAAGTTTTTATTTCATATATTGATATATGTTAATGATTGCTTAAGTACAAATAGAAAGTAAAATAAGAATGGCCTATTGCATTTTGAGAAGAAGTTCTTTACTTGTATTTTTATTATCATTACAGCAAGAAGTAATTGCAGTTTCACTGTAGAAACGTATTTTGTGCTAAATTATCACATCAAGTTCTCGTTACCAACATGACGACATTAAAAGATATTGAATTTTGTTCAGTATTAAACTTTAACAGTATTAAAAGTTTTTCAACTTTATTTTTATGAAGTTTTGGAAATAACTTATAACTCAACGCTCATGTGAATGAATACGAGTATCTATACGGCTACGGGTATGGCCAAGTACGAGTATAAGTATGAGCTGGAAATATATAATACATTATACATTTTCTGGTTTCAGGTAATAGATTAATACGGTTTTGTTTGTCACTGCTATAGGTAAACAAGAATCTCCTTTATAGAAGCTATTGTTGTTTATAAGAATATGGAAACATTATATTCAGAATCTTATAACATTTACTTACAAATTGGTAAAATAATCCCATGGCCCAATAATTATTTAATCGTCGTTAATAGATAGAACAGCAATAAATATACAGTCTTAATAAACTATTAGTATTACTAAATGAACTTCATTCTTAAAGAATAATAAATCTGCCTGGAGCAATGGTCTTTTTCAAGAAACATTAACATGATTGATAATGGCATAACAATTGAAACAGCTAAGAGTTATTGTTGACCCGATTATTAGTTATTTTGTTTTAAGTCTGAATTGAAATATTACTTACAAAATTCAACGCTTTAACAAATAAGATAAATTTTGGGCCTTTAATTTACATAAATTATATAAAAAGTATATGATTTGTTGGTTTGCACAATACATTTAATTACTTTAATCAAAACTTATTACAATAGACGTGATGAGAAAGTGTCATCGAAAACTCAATTTACGGCCAACTAATAAGATACACGTGTCTGTCGACACTTCGGAGCTAAATTGAAGCATGCAATAACGTTAGGAGACTCAACTTCATCAACAGAAGTTTAATGTTGAAAGATAAACACTTCATTATTACAAATAATAAATTTACAACAAATAAATTTAACCAACTATTTTAAATTTACAAGCTCTTCATAAAAATAATAATGATTAAAATTGCTTTGAATTTTTACTGAGTAGCGTCACTGTTAATTACGAAATTTATACTGTTTATTTTATCGTTAATTAACAATAATTCAGGTGTTGTTTATAAAGCTATTAGTATGATTATAATGTTATTGGAAAATATATAATTAATTATTAATGAACTGGGCTAAATATGTAATATATCGACATTATATATATATATATATATATATCTTATATTTTTATAAAAACAAAGGTATAAAGCAAGTGCTTCATTTATACCTTTGCTTTGCTTACCCTCACAATTTCTACTGGTAGGTAGTTGGAAAAATGGAGGGGTTTTGATAACAATTCTCTCACTCACCGCACCATAATATCTATTAGTAGATAAAGCTGATCTTATTTAAAATCATTTTTTTCAATTTATATTCTGTCATTCTAAATATTATTTTTGTTATATAATCAAATAAAAAAATTAAATATCAAAAAGCTAAACGAAATATTAAAAAGAAAAAATTACATATAAATATCTAATATCTGCATTACACCTCATTACATTGGTTCTATTATCTGAAGGTCATTAAAGAATAAGTGGAGTTCTGCCAAGTCCATTTTAAGAGTGAAGTTGTTAAGCATTGGAGAAGTCATCTTGCGCTCGCGTTGTGAAATGCAAATTGATGTATAATTCCTTGTGATCTAAACTATTTAAATAAACGAACACTATTGTAAATATAGTAATGGTTTATTATTTTAATAATTGCAAAGATTAAGTTCCTATTTGATCATATTGCAACTATTATATTTCAGCTAGCAAATCCAAATAAACAAACAGACAGAGATTTTTTTAATAAACAAGAAGTTATTGAAATTTTTTAGTACTAAGCTCTAAATTCTAATTTGTTCTCATATATAATTTATGTGTATCACGCGAGAATCAATACAAATCTAAATTAATAACAAAATAAAAGTAGTTTTTCTTTACATATCTATACTTTGAAACTGTTCTAATCTAATCTAAAGTTTAATAGTTAATTTTCTTATTGAAATAAAACTTGTATTTTATCCCAGGACAGCCCTCTGCAACGGAATCAGACTGTACCGATACTTAAGAACAAAAATTAAAAAGCCTTAGAAATTTTCACTTTATGATCGATGGCTTGAAGATAAGCTTTATCGCCATCTTGAAATGGATAGAAAATTGATAGACACGGGAAAAAAATCAAAAACTAAATTGCCTGAAAATAAATAAAGGTGTTAAATAAATGTTGTTGATTACCTGTTTCTGAAATTAAATATTATTATTTTATTCAATCTTATATGAAAGAAGAAATCCAACGTGTAGAGATAAAATTTGAATTCAAAAATAAAAACATACTGTTGAAAATAATAAATAAAACGGATAGCAAAATAAGTAGCTAGACTAGACTAGAGTAAGCAAAGCTTCTGTAATATAGAATTTTTAAAAGTAATACATAATATATTCCTTTCAAGTCTTAAAATGAAAATAGATTTTGTTCTAAATGAGAACGACGATTAATATAAATGTACAACTAACTAGAATGTTAAATGTTAAATTTTTTCTTGCATTTTTTCATTAAAAATTTTTTAATGGCTATCAAATAATGTTTTCTCAAATCTATATCAATATGTATCTACGAGTATCTCTAAAAAGAAATGTTTACAAAATAAGAGTATGGAGTTAAAATAGGAAAAAAAAAGTTTTAATATCCTAATAATAAAATAACTTCAATAACACCTAATAAAAATACATAGACCGTAGCATGGTTCGCTTTTATTTACTGATTTTTATAAAAAAATATATAAAAGCTGTAAGGCTTAACGTCACTTGCGTTGACGCCTGTCGAACGGCATGACAGTACTTGTTTGAAGTAATGCCACAATCTGTAAATCTTCCGTCATTTTATATAGCGCTTGCTTCCATACATTTTATTACGACCAATCAATACGAAGCATTTGCAGTTTAGATAGCTTGAGTTATCCAATATTTTCTGAGACAGCGAAAATGGTGACTTTTAAAAGCTCCTCTGAATTTATTTTATATATATGAATATTGCTGAGAATTTTCGAACACACAACCAAATATTTGTAATTAATATTATCTTGTATTGGTTCAAGTATATCTGGAAGCATATTAAAAAAAAATCTTTATAAAGTCCTCGCTTTTACCCAAACAAAGACAATATTTATGTCCCTTTGTACGTACACGTCCAATTTTAAGAGAAATATACAAAAAATGAAATAAAATTAAATGGTAAACATTTTTTGTGCACTGGCAATATATTAAAAATACTGCATTTCATTGTTTGATATATGAGAATCATTAATATTTTAATTGCCAATATATTTTTTATTATTAGTGTTTATCAATTTCATTATTACCTATCACAATTAATTACCAAAATACTTAATTGCAGTTAATACTGCATTTAATACTGCAATTAAGTATTTTGGTCACAGTTTATGTTGATAAAAAATGCGTTAATGACATATACACGTGTGAGTATTTATAGTTATGAATACTCGTATATACGTTACACATGTACATACATGACTTATGTAAATCAGGGTTATAAGTTTGTTACCCTGGTATAAAGTTAAATATATTCAGAGACTGCTGTCTCGGATAAAATTATTTTATTGAACTCTATAAGGTTGATATTATTAACATGTACTACTATATAGATGTGTTGGTACTGTCTGTATAAGATTTTTTTTAATTTGTATTAAGCAATTCTCTTATGAAGAACTGATAATATGTCAGTCTGTAAGTTTTCTGTATAACAAGAACCACTTTTCTTAATATATACGAATTTTCATCAAGATGGTTTGATAAACATTTTTATATATTAAGAAAATGCTATGTCGCAAATGTTAGGCAGAGAACAGTAAACCCAGTATTTTGTAATAATAAATTAAATTTATTTTCTAAAATATTCTGATAATATTCTATAGCAATAAAAATTGCTATAGCATGTGTAGGAAATTGCAGACGAGATAACAAAAAAAATATATGCGCTGACAAAGTCGAGGTGAATTATGGAATTTGCCAACCAATGACGAGACAAGTCTGAGCGAAACCACGGATAAGAGTAAGTCGACATATTATTCTTATGTTATTTTGTGTATAACACAAAAAGGGATATCTATCTACTGAGTAATTAAATGTTGAAATTCGAAACAAGAGCAATAAAAGGTTTTGATTTTTGTTATATAAGGTCTTGTAATAAATGAAAATAAAAATAAACAGGATACAGTTTACTACTGTTTTAAAAAATTAGATTATTATTTTTATACACAATTAATATTTTGTTATTTTAAAATTTATTGCAGTCTCAGAAGCTGAATCAATGAAAAGAGACTATAAGAAATCTAGTAGACTTAGCGTGGTAGTTATATATTCTTAATATATTTTAACTGCGATACATAAAAAGCGAGGATTTACTAAAAAACATTTATTTTGGAATCTTTTGAATTAATCATTTAAGAGTTTTTAAATAAACGCTAACGCTTATACGCCATTTTAACTAAAGTAATAAAAACTTTCTAACTTCGTAATTAAAAAGTTTTTAATTAAATTCTAAAAGTGAGACCGTTTTGGTGACAGAGATATTATATACATTTCTAAAATCCGTTTTAGACCGTATGTTTTCATGTAATTTTAGTCTTAAATATATGCTTAAGCCACGAAAAGCAACATTAGATACAATCTGAACTACCTATCTGATGTAGAACTCATAAAGTGAAAAAAAAAGTTTAAGCTTGACATCTAAGTTCAACTTTCAAAATGATTAAAAAAAACCACTAGATATTCTGGAGGTAGTATGCATTACGAAAGTTCTCCATTTATCACTTATTACAATGACATAAAAAAATGCTATAATACTTACCAGCTTGTTGAGTAAAATTAAAATTCAAGGTGTCATTGGGAAAGACCTCGTAGGACCCCATTATCTCCCAGATACATTAAATGGCGAAAATAACCTGGAATTTTTAATCAATGACTTACCGGAATTAATGAGCCACCTGCCGATTTTTAAAGATGACCGGGCAATCATATTTCAGAATGACGGCTGCCCGGCACACTACCGAAACATTGTACGCGAGTATTTAGATGACTGCTTCCCTAATTCAGGGATCGGGAGGCGTGGCCCAATTGAATGGCCCGCACGTTCCCCAGACCTAACACCGCTCGATTTCTATTCTAGGGACGTGCTAAAGAGTTGGTGTATGAGGTCAAAATCACAAACAAACAAACCAAACAAACGGAGAATTGGTGGCAAGAATTAACGACGCATTTGCAAAAATTAAAGCAGAAATGAGTCTAAACACCACCACAAAATAAATATGTCATTGGTGCCGTGCGTGTATTCGTAACAGAGGATTTGTATTCGAACAGGATTTGAAATAAAAATAATTTTGATTAATTTCTGTTGTTTATATTTTTGTTGGTACCTCATTTATTGAACAAGCCGATAAGTATAATAGCATTTTTTTATGTCGTAATGAGTGATAAATGGAGAACGTTTAATGAATTATATTTCCGAAATCGCTTGTGTTTTTTTCTTAAATCATTGTGAAAGTTGAACTTAGATGTCAAGCTTAAACTTATTTTTTCACTTTATGAGTTCTACATCAGTTAGGTAGTTCAGATTGTATCTAATTTTGCTTTTCGTGGCTTAAGCCCATGCTTAAGCCACGAAAAGCAAAATTAGATACAATCTGATCTGGTTTTAGACCGGATGTTTTCATGTAATTTTAGTCTCAAATCCATATTTGAGACTAAAATTACATGAAAACATCCGGTCTAAAACGGATTTTAGAAATGTTATTTAAGTGATTAGGTACAATTTCTGTGAGAAACGAAAAATTTACAAAAAAAACTTTAAAACAAAAATAGGAGGTCAGGGATATTTTTTGGCCAACTTGTATTCTCTAAATAGGTACCTGAACACACTCACTTGGTTTGTCAGACCCTCTACAAAACACCCTGTATAAACGAGTACATACATATTTCGGAAATTAAATGTGTCATCGCATATTTTGTAGTACTATCTATATTTTTTTCACAAAAAATTAAAATTCTTTTGTTAAAATTAGTCATTTTTTAGTCGTAAAATAAGCTATAAGCACACTTAATGTATCAAATAATTCAGTAAGTTTTGCACGGTACGCAAACTAGATATAAACAGACGATAATTATAACATTTATTTACTTTTCGAATTATTATTATATATTTACTGGTATAGATTTTGCCTGTTTGTGGTATTGTTAAATTATCATATGTATAGATAGACATATGTTTTAATTATGTCTGTGTTCATTCATAAAAAGTAATTATGGTAGAAAATAAGATAAATAAGGCTTATAAATATATATCTAATTAACATTTCAAAACACTTATTCGAATCCAAAACATAAAAATATTGTTATAGCTGTGACCTTATCGGGCATCATTCACATTCAGACGGCTGCGAAGAGGTAGGAGTGGGATAAACTGGTGATATGGGAGCTATGACGTCATAATTTTTTTCACCCGTGCCTTTGCTTTTTATTAGAAGTTTCTGTCTTAAATTTAAAATAAATACCCATATTGATTAAATATAACTAGCGGTTGCCAGTTAGCCGAAATTCAACCATAATTCAAAGTATAAATGTTGATGAGAGCTTTACTTCAAATACGTAAATCACTTTATCCATTGTATTTATTTATATTTATTTATTCTGGTTAGTTAGGCCTGATCCTTTTCCTTGCGTCAAATTGTTTATTTGAAATTGACACTGTTCAAGTAAGCAATCAGTCTATTTGCGTGTGTTAATTGTCAAACGAACAGTAGTGAGTAATGTCTCTTTTCACCGCTGCAATGTAACTAAGAATAATAGATTCAGAAAGAAAATCCTTAATTGTCATATTATTTTAGCGTGCGTAATTGCAATTTTACTGTAAAAATACACTTTGTGCTAATTTATGGCATCAATTTTTCGTTACTAACATGGCGACATTAAACGACATTGAAGTTATTAAGGCGGTTATTATTCTTTACTTTTATAAAACTTTGGTACTAAGTTATATTACCGATATGAATGAATACGAGTATGGATGCGGGTATGGGTACGTCTATTGCGATTTCCTAAGAACATTAAACGAAATTTAAGTATATAAGCGGCAAGTATTTAAGGGTAAAGTATATAAGCAGAAAGTACATAAGGGCTAAGTATATAAGCGGAAAGTATATAGGGGCTAAGTATATAACGGTTCAGTATATAAGGGCTGATTATATAAGTGGATGGAATGGATAAGTGGATAAGTGGATGATTGGAATCTTACATTTACTTACAAATGGGTAAAAAAATCCCGTCGCCCAATAGTTAATCGTCTGCAATAGATAGATTGAACAGCAATAAATATACAGTTAATAAAAATTATTCAATAAACTTCTAATTCTTAAAAAACTCTTAAAAAAATATTACTTTTAATAAGAAAAAAAATGTTTCGGTTCGATAATTTGCAAATACGATAGATAGACATACATACTAAAATATGTCTTGTTATATTGATCGATAGAATTTACAAAGAGTAATAAACTTTTTGAGACTAGACTTAAAATAAAGTTTTTCTAATAAACTGTAGCACATACTTCATAATATATAAATTCATTCAAATTTTCTTCAATGAATTATAAAAGCACATTTAGTACCCTGATCAACAATAATTTAAAGAAACATAAATAGACCTCAATATGGTCCGCTCTTATTAACAGATAGCGATTTATAAAGTTGCACGATTCTGCAAAAAAAATATTATAGAATATCATTACAGTACCTGTTTGTGTTTTGTCAGTGTCCATAAATCTTCCTTCGTTTTATGGATACGATCGATGCTTACATTGATATAGATTTTATAGTGGAGCGCCTGGGGGTTTTCACCTCGGATTAGAGTTATAGTGAATGAATTAATACGATCGATGTGGGATATTGTTTCTTAAACTATAAATTGCAATGTTTACCCAAAATTTTTTTGTGCACTCCGTTTTTTCATTGTTTAAACAAATTATTATAAAAAATTAATGTTTGACCATATATTTTCACTTTAAACAGTTTTTTTTTTATTTATATGTTAAATGTTACCTGAGTAGACATATAGTAACATTTTTCAAAGATACCTGTGTATAAATATAGCAGTAGGGATCTCGAAAAGGTAGAAAAACGTGGAGGGGAGAGCGGAGCGAGAGCTGCTATGTACAATGGAATTTCTCGGCTAGTTCAGTTTCAGTGAAAATTAGGTTTTTTAGTGAAAAAAATTTCTATGTTTTTGTACTGGAAGGTAATTAAATAATTAATAAATCGAAAATGAAAGATCAGCTTCAATAAAAAAAAAATATGATAATAATTAGGGCCAGGAAGTTGGCATTTTTTATTGTACAAATTTGAGGTTAAACACATGAATGCTCATTTGAAAGACTGCGAGTTTCTTGGCCCTAATAATAATGAATCAAATGCAATTAATTAATTACAAATTGTTTTTTTTAGATTTCGAACAATAGATAAACCAAAGGCTAACAGCACGGTTGATGAAAATAGCTGCATAATATGTATACATCTGGGTTCACCTTCCGAAACAAATTAAAGTTTAGGTGAAATAATAAAAATTAGTAGAGGAATAACCTCTTTACAAGCTGCTTCAACTGAACGACAAGATGGATTGTTACCTCATCTACAAACTGAATTTGTTTATACTCATTCAAATTGTCGACAAAAATATATTAATAAAAAGTATATTGGAATGTATAAAAATAAGGTCCGTGAAAATCTCTCAGTATCGCCTCCGAAAAAAAAACGTCGAAGTAGCATGAATTTCAATAACTTCAGTTGGGAAAAAAACTGTTTTCTTTGCGGACAAGAAGATGATAAAACAAAAGAAGCAAAAATAAATAAAGCTCGGCGTAGGCAGATTTCATACATCAACACTCCAACATTAAATGAATCCATCATGAATTTTATAGCCGTCCAGAAAACTGATTATTATCAAGATATCCATAAAAGGATTGACTTACAGATACTTGCAGCAAAATTCCAAATGATATTTGTTATAATTTGCTGAAAAATTCAGTTAAGATATTTTCATCGAAATGTTTAGAAAAATCATTACCAAATTGTAAAGAACATATTCTTTTTTTACATGCCTTTACGGGTTGTTACACTACTTCTGCGTTTTTCAATAAAGGAAAAATTAAGTTTGCCAAAAATTTTGAGAAACGGATTGATTTACACGACTCAGTAAAAGTATTTGAAAATATCAATGAAGACACCAATAATATATTGCAAGCAGGTGTAGCATGTATTTTGAGTTTATATGGCGCGCCGTCTAAAACTCATGATTTAAATACATTAAGGTTCAATTCTTTCATAAAAGCAACAGCCAAAAATACGAGTGTTCTTTTGTCATCACTGCCTCCAATAACTGATGCAGCGTTTGAGCACCTTAAAAGAGTGTACCTACAAATTCAGATATGGCTAGGAAATGACGTAGTTATTGAAAATTGGGGATGGAAGTATTCCAATAACATGTACATCCCAATAATAATGAATCAATTACCTGCTCCGGATAATTTATTGCAAATGTTATTTTGTGATTGCAAAAAGGGATGTGGAGCTGCGTGTGGATGCAAAAAAAGTGGTTTATACTGCAGTGTAGCATGTTTACAGTGCAGCGGAAATAGTTGTTCCAATACTTCACCTATTATACAGATAGATGAAGTAGAAGAAAATATTTGATGGAGACAACAATTTAATATATTGAAATTTACAGATTTTGTACTAATATTTTTTTTTCTTTTCATTGGTCGTAATTAATTACCTTATTTTTTTAAATGTACATAATAGATTTATTTATAATTAAACTGGCCGAGAAATTCCATTGTGCACAGCAGCTGTCGCTCCGCTCTCCCCTCCACGTTTTTCTACCTTTTCGAGATCCCTACTGCTATATATATACACAGGTATCTTTGAAAAATGTTCCTATAGACATATAGTAACATTTAACATATAATTAAAAAAATACTGTTTAAAGTGAAAATATATGGTCAAACATTAATTTTTTATAATAATTTGTTTAAACATAAAAAAAATGGAGTGCACAAAAAAATTTTGGGTAAACATTGCAATTTATAGTTTAAAAAACAATATCCCACATCGATCATATTAATTCATTCACTATAACTCTAATCCGAGGTTTTACGTTTTTGAATGCTCCAGGCACTCCACTATTAGTAAAATCGACTTAAAGCGTTTGCAGTTTGAATAGCTTGAGGCTAAATCCATTAACATGTGCGATATCAAGATAGTCGACTTTTAAAATCTACGACCATATATAAAAATACAACATTATTAATAAGAATCTTAGGATATTAAAACATATATTAAATATTGGTAAAAGTGAAGCCGGAAACATACTTTGAAAACATTTCTTTATAAAATCCTCGCTTTTACCCAAACAAAGAGAATATTTATGTCCCTTTGAACATGCTCGTACATGTCCAATTTTAAGAGAAATATACGAAAAATAAAATGAAATGGTAAACATTTTTTGTGTACTGACAAATGCAAATATATTTAAAATACTGCATTTGATTGTTTGATTTACAAGAAACACATATTTTAATTGCCCATATATTTTTTTATTATTAGTGTTTATCAATTTAAATATCTATCAATTAATCAATCAATAGCAATACTGTTTTTAGAGAGAGTTTATGTTAATTTAAAATGATACACTAAAAATCTATACATATGAATATATATAGAAAAATACTCATTAGTTTAACTAAATTGGCGGTAAGACCCCGTCGTCCCCGTGAATTACCCCAGTTACCCTTTGTTTATTAACTAAATTAAATATGGTTCTACCTTCAGATTGAACTAAACTAAAACAAACTAGAGTGATTAATAGTTACTCATGTACCTCACTTATGTAAATCAGGGTTATAAATTTGTTACCCTGATTTAAAGTCAAATATATTCAGGAACTGTTTTCTTGAATAAAATATTTTTATTGAACTCTATGACATAGGTACTCGTATTATCAACATATAGTACTGTATAAATCTTCTATTCACAGTCAGAGCTAATCTCTGTCTGTGATTAGAAAACATCGCAGTATTTTTAGGTTATATTGTGTATAACCTACAAAGAGACATTTATTCACTGACTAATTACAAAATTCCCAATGGTACAGCCACAAAGTTGAAATTTGGCTCACGTATTCCCTAGCGACCATTATTAATTATTATTATAAATTAATTTAATGTTTAACAATAAAAAAGTGTAAGTTTATTTTTTGACCATTGCTGTATTACATATTAAAATAAAATAAACACCAGATGTGTTTATTATTGTTTTAAAAAATTTTAAAAATATTTTTATAAAAGTTTCATATCTTACTTTTTTATAATTTAATGTAATGTCTGGACATTGGATCAATAGAAACAAAGGGAAAGGAATTTAATTCAAAATTATATATTTATAGTGTTAAAACCTTAGTAGTTTCATAAATAAAAGCTTTTTATAAATTACCTAAAAATGATATCCTTTTAGGGGTAGTTATTATTATATATTTCTTTATTTAATATATACGAAATTAAAAGCGGCATGGCATATATTGTCCTGCTCCAGTTGTATGAATAAGGAGTATTTCTTGCAATAAAAAGTTTTATCTTGTTACTCGTTCAACAAATAATAATAATAAAAATATAACCACAAGAAAGTCTTTAAAAAGTTCATTAAGTTTTGCGTGATGTAAGACTAAGAAAATAATGGACTGTCAGGTAAAAAAATCACATAAATTTTGGAAAAATAAAATTGAATTTTATAGATCACCTCATCACAGTCACAGATCATAGTCTCAAAATATAAAATATATAATTTTATATTTTGAGACTGTGTTCTAATTCATTAATAAAAAAGTAATGATGGTAGAACATAAAAACAAAAACAATAAAGAATGTAAATGCATAAAGGAACATTTTATAAAATAAAATGCATTAATTTAAAGTATAAAAACACTCTTTCGGATCTAGCATCGTTTGACTTCGTTTAAAAATGTAGTTAGGGTTGTGACGTTTGGTTTCCGGCCATCATTCACATCCGGACGGACGGAGAGTGGTGCGGCGAGGGGGTGAACTGGTGACATGAAAGCTATGACGTCATAAATTTTTTAGCCTTGACTTTATTGTTTTTCATTGAATTAATTTTATGTTTAAATTTCCCATATATACTTGTTGGTATTGATATATAGTAAATGTTATTATTTTTTGTAAGTATTAATGGACAATAAATTAAACTATAAACTTTTAGATTTTGGAAAATAATTTATTTTTAATAATATTTTAGCATGTGATAATTGCAATATATAGATATAATTAAAAATCAAGTGTCTACTTGTAATTATATATTAACAGCTTTCCAATAAGTGCATATGAAAATATATACGATACATGAAAGTTACTCATGCTACTTATTCCGCGCGAACGAAGTCGGGGGCACAGTTAGTTTCATTATAAGTATGTACTTTATGCAAAAATAGGACATCACGGTCTGTTACTATCATTAACATTAAACAATATTGTAGTTTGTTTGTTATTTAATTGTAAGACAATATTTAAACTATGTTTTTGTAAAGCTTTCGTAACTATTTATATTAACTATGAATATGATTACAGGTACGGGTATGGAATGGATACCGACACGAATACGGATTTGAAAACGAGCACAAATATGAATACGGGTACGGGTAAGGGCATGCTTACGTGTACCAGTACGTACTCGGACGGTTTAAGTATGAGAACGAGTGTGAGTCATTTAGGTACCAATATATAACTCATCATATTTAGATTGTTAAATATATTAAGCTTCAAATGTTTAGAAATTGTACATATATATAAGTTCTAGTTTTTAATTTTTTTTAATATATTTTTTTTAATTAAAAAATAACCTTCTACTCGTATTTTTATCAACACACAAACATTTATCCAGAAACAGAAAAATTTATTGTAAATTTTTAAAACAGTTTTAACACTTGACAGTTGTCATAAAATGTCTTTATAAGCATTATTCAATCAAATTAATTCTTAAATAACAACAAAGCCGTTTAAAGCAGTAGTCGATTTCAATAAACCTTAACTTGTTTAACATTGAAAAACCGGGTGAAATAACTTACTGACCCAATTCGCATGAGATGTTTTGTTTTCATGTCGGCTCAAGTGAAATATGACTAACTTTGTTAAAAAGTTTGAAGCCTTAACAAATAAGATAAATATAAAAAAAAATCTTACCTTATAAGTTATTTAAAAGTTCTATGATGTATGCGTTGTAGAATACAATTACTTGCCAACCAAAACTTATGATACCTGTTAACAATAAATGTGATGGGTGATGTGTGAATGAAATATCAATTTATTGCCATCTCATTTAGATATATCTTTATACACAGGTTAGTCGATACTTCGTAGCTAATTTGTCGTATGCAATAGCTTAATTTGTTTAACAAAAGTTTAAAGTTGAGTGATACACAACTCGGTGGAAATAAATTTAACCAAATTAAATTAAACGTATTTACAAATTCATCGGTTTTATTAAATAAATAATGGTATTCGGTTACATATCTATTAATTGATATTTTTGAGTGAATTTATTTAAACTTGGATACTATTTTTTGTTTTGATGTACTTCATATGAATGATTATATATTTTATTAATCTTCATTTATTCACGCTTTTAATAGAATTTAATTATAATAAGTCTCAAGCATACTGAAATTAATTGGGACGGAATATTTGAATCTTATCAGATAATAATAGTGTTCCTTTCTTTTTCTTGGTTTAAAATACCCCCGTTTCTGTAGATAATTAATACGGATTAAAATATTATATTAGTGTTATTACTCAGACTTCATATATTATTGAGTTGAGCGTAAGCGAAGCTGTTAACCGTTTGGGAAACCTCTTTTTGAAGCAATATCACATAAAAACTACTAAACCGATTTGAATGAAAATTTACAATGTTGTAGAACTTGGGAATGGGCATGTTAAAAAAACAGAATTAAAATATCTCATTCCGTTCAGAAATGATGGTAAAAAAACTGAGGGGACTCAGCTCAAAACCCGCAGCGCACGGCGGCGGATCCTAGTCCACATAGTATGTTTCAAGTAAACATATAACTATGTATATATGATATAAAAAACCCGTAACCTTTCATAATTATTTTATAATTTGCAATCTTTATAACTTTTTAAGTTCATGGCATGTGTGTTTTTATGGGTCCTGTCCGCACAGTTTTGATTGACCTGAAAAGTAGGACCTCATTAAAATAACACCTGAATGCAATGTCTTATAATATATTATACACAAAACATTATTCTCTTTGGAAATTTAAATTCTAGATAGAATAAATGAATAAACAACATTTGTGGTGTTGTTTATTAGGACATTAACATTGTTTATGATAATATAGGAATAGATACAATTAACTGGGACCTAAAATTATAACATGTTCAACCTAACGATACAACAACAACACCAACAAACGTTTCTTTTCTGTAAATATCTTTAAAATTATTAATTATAATAAATTGTATAATAGTATAGAAATGCATTAACAGAGGTTTTTTATCCTTAATGTTATACACATACAAAGGAAAGCTTTTTTAGTAACTAGAATCAGTTATTTTAGTTTTATTATATAAGAGTGCAAAAGTGCACCTGTCATCTATCATATAGCCTGTCTCGAAAGAAACAATTATATCACTAAAACCCGAATGGCTTACGTACTATGTTCCTTAACTCTACGAAATTCCGATTCCGATAAATGTTACACCAGCTATTTGAGGTCTTGGAAGTCCATGCAGAAATATTTATTGATTTCTAACACCAATCTTAACTTCTTTCAAATATAATAATTAAAAAATATTATAAAATAAATAAAAAATTATAATTTTAGAGGTTTAAGAAAGTAACGAAAGAGGATACCGGTAATAAGCGCTATCTATTGACTAATCTAGTACAAAGACTTGTAAAATTCTTCTTAAATATTAAAAGTATTATAGTTCGAAGTTTATTTTTAAAAATGATTCAATTAACAGTTCATGAAAATGTATGGAATAGAAGAGAATGTATTTTTTGTAATTTATACCTTAATTAAATTAAACATAAATAATATTTCCTCTAGATAGGACAAAAGACTGGATAAAAGATTAGTATTTATATGTTATTACAGTCTAGACTAAAACCAAGATTTCTAAAAGGTTAAAAGTAACAAGGTCGTTCACCTATGAAGTGTTTCATTAATATGAATGCCCTGTTATTAGCTAAAATGTACATCTATAAGAAGAATATTTCAGGACGGTATTATTATCATAGTTATGTAAGAATCTGAAAATTTTAAAAATACTAAATCTTTTGTTATATTTAGACGTGTGTCATACATATAGTTTCTTTCATATAAATGTCATTGGAAATATTCTGCAACAACGTATAACTTTAACAAAACAAAGATTATTTATGATCACTCGCAGTACTTTAATAACGGAACATGTTCTGCTTGCTTATAGTTGGCTAATATGAGGCTGATATTTGAAATATAAAAGAAAATGAAAAAACTTATTCATTCTCGTTTTATAGCAAATACAATTTTGACGTTTTGTTTCATTTGTAATTGTTCGTAGTAATGGTATGTGTTGCAGTAGATTTCGAATGTGATTTCCTATTTTAATTCTGTATACATACATTCTATATTCATATATTCATTATGTAAAAAAACATTTTTTTTTATTGGTACAGTGGATGCTAAATTTAGATCAATATTAAATTCCACATATTTTTAGCTCATAGGCTTTGAAAACAAGTATTTTTTTACTAATTACTATTGGTTAGATTTCATTTTCGTAAGATATATACAATTTAACAGTCTTGGCTTTCGTCTGACGTTATAAGACGTAGCTTAACAACGTTTTTAAGCCGAGCGGTGACGTCACACTGTCCGGTCATTACTCACGCTCGGCCGGCACGGTGGCAAGTGGCTCGGAAGCTATGGCGGCAATGATTTTATACCCCCATGCGCTTATTGTCTAGAAGCTAAAACTGTTTACGAACTGCCTTATTGTTAAATTTGAAAGTACTGTTGGCTCAATAAATTTATATGTTTTAGCATAACAAAATAATTATAAGTTGAACTGTTGGTTACTTTTATTAGTTCCACTTAATATTGCAACGGTTTCGTCTTCTTCAGTAATTTTTTTAGGTCATTCAATATTTAATTATTTGGTATCCATTAACGATAATAACGACGCAGTAAGTCAAAAGTAAGATAAGTTACAGAAGATATTTTTAATAATGTATTCTCATTTTAAATTCATGCTCATTTTGATGCCATTTGAAATACGTGTTATCACACCTTTGCGTATTTCTCGTTTGTTTGTTGTCTAAACTGAAATATTTAAAAGTTTACATAATATAGCACGATAAATATATTAAAAAATATAGTACATGTAGGCAGAGGTGTTACAAGTATCACAAAATAAAAAATTGTTTATTGTTGTTCTGAATAATTCATATATATTTATGTAATTTTTGATCAAATACTTTGTTCGATTAAGTCTATTCTTATACTTTTTAACAATATTTGTGTCTTAATCTAAATATAAATGTACTTCTTGTGATAGGGGCATGAAAGGGAGCATTATTATTCCAAGAGTATTGGCAATAAATAAAAAGATCTCTGTTCAAGTCACGATCTCACAAACAATATAAAATAGATAGAGCCCAGATAATATCATAACAAAAAGAGGATAGAACTTTCCCATCAAGTAATCAAATTTATTACAAGGAACCTGTCAGTTAAAGGAATGATATCTTATTGGCTTAGGATTAATTGCTACCGCAAGACTGGTTTTGGCACTTGTTTTATATTTTATAGTAATGTTCTACGATTCAACGTGAAATTAAACCGAAAACCCCTTTTAAAGTCCATATCATCAGTAACTTAAAGACATATTTATACTGTTTTCATTTGACAACTATCCATCGTTATTATTACCGCCATTTTTTGTATTATTAATAATATTATCTAGTAATATTACTTACATTTTGAAAATTCATCAACCTTTGTAACAAAATATGAGTAGTTAGTAAATGATTACAAGCACGATTTTAAACAATGATTAATAAGCCTTCGCCAGCCTGCTTAGAATTTGTATTAATATTTGCGGATGAAACAAAAACTAAATATCTTTTATTAAAACTTATTCGGTGTTCGTTCGCATTTCGGTTCTGAATATATTACCGCGTCGACACTGCAGGATATTGTTCAGCGGCCATATTTTTATTAATGTTTTCTGTGTTTTTTTTTTCTTCGATGTGATTTTACCCGCAGAGATGTATTTAAATGTCTTAAAAGATGTAATTTTATTGGTATAATTAATATTTAATATAATAAAAGAAACTCTAAGTGCTGTTGAAAGAATTGATTTTAAAGTACATAATAAGGGAATATATAAGGGAATAGAAGAATATATATTATATTATATATATTTAAGAGCCAAGTCGCATTGCAACTATTTCGCTCTTCAAGCAGATAAGATAAATAAGATAAGATAAGTAAAATTATACATTTTATTTAGAAAATTATTTCATAATATTTGTTCAGAACTGCTGATCAAAACCAGTAAACAAACTACATATATACGTTTGTTTTTGTATTTTATAATAGGTCACTACCTATTATATTATTGTAAAATACAAATATAATATTATATATAACTTTGCTTAATAATCGAGGTATCGAAAACAAAAAGAACTATACCCGATCCCTACTTACAAAAATGAGTACCTCCAAACAAACAGAATCTTGATTTTATTATATCGGAATAGCATAGAGTTAAATATTAAAATAAACGAGAACGGCTTCTTTAGTCGTCAACCATCCCCTTCAGGCAATTCCAGTAAAATTCATCTTTAGAACAACCTGCAATTCATTTTTTAATTATGACTGCATTTTGTTGTTTTATCATATATAATATAACGTATTACGTATATAAAATTTTATTAAATATAGTTTGTTCAACTTTTTTTCAAAAGCAGTATATTTAATATCTGGACAAGATAATTTAATTAAATAATAATTTTTAGTTTCAAAGATCTTTGAAATTATCATGCATAAATATAAATATTAAATTAAATTTATATTTTATAAGATAATACCAAAGCCAGTTCCATAATAAATGATCAATTAATACCAAAAATTAAACGGTATCTGTGGATTTACTCGCCGGTAATTCTAAATGCTAACAGGTATGCCGGGTTCATAGGGTAAAGTACCTTTGGAACATTACAACTAGAATCTCATGATTGCGGTATATGTGTATTTGAAATAAAACCGTTCAAATTAAATAAAAATAATTAAATGGTATAAAATAATTGTAAAACTAAGCTTTTAATTATAATGGTACAAAATACATTTTTGATAAAAATATCTTATTGTAAAGGTGAACATTAAAATTTACAGGAAATATATAAATGCTTTTTATTTACTTGTCTCATTAAGATACAACCCAAGAGCAATGTAAATGATATTCTGTTTTTTTCTTATTGGAGTATATTTACTTTGTTATGAATATCGAAAGCAATAAATGTCGTGATAAACGTGTCAATGAAAACTCTATTCACTGCGGTTTAAAAAAAGACACGCCATTTTTTTTTCTTTGGGAAATAATTTATCAGAATACAGAGGAGATCGTAATTTATTTTATAGAATCTCAGGTTCAATCTCTATTATTTTTGAAATGCACACTTAATATACACTTGATTTAAAGATAAAAAAAAAAAATGTATTATTATTTAAAATTAATAATAAATAAAACGATATAACATATAATTGATTAGTTATCGGTCATTGGCTCTGAGTACTTGGGATATTGGTTTTTTGATCGAGTGACATATTTTTTCACAAAAATTAAGTAACGTCGTGAACTTAACTATAAGCAATAATTGTAGGTTATTTAATTTTGTGATACTAATTACTTTAATAGACGTATGACCTGGTTCGACTGGGGCAGTAACATGCTCCACGAAGATAGGCGTATAATAATTATTATAGCTACGATTTGTGCAGTGAATGAGAGAGGGCCGAATACTCCCTCTCTCTCTAACCTCTCCCCTTAATTTCCCAAGTTTTTTTCAAGGGTGGCTTCGCATTTGCATATATATTTGCAAGTGGTCAGTGGCAAAATCACAACTCACCATCAGGTAGGCCGTCTGCTTATTTTCCACTCTACTCCAATTATAATATAGTATTTATAACTTGTATAATATAGGTGAAAGCATTTGATTTATTACATTTAAAAATCGAAGCTACTGAGAATTGGTTTTCTAATATAAAATGATTACATTGTTATACTGTTGTAATATATTAATATTAAAAATCAGAGTCTAAAGAACAAAGTTAATTTTAGAGGGGCTGCTGTATTATATTATGTTACTGTTTTATATATAATGAAATAATACATTTTTATAAAACGGTTCTGTGTTTTGTTTCATACGAATCACAAAACTATTTTATTAAAACTTTTTAGCCTTTGCGTCTGCTGTGAAAGTAACTAGTATTTTGCAGCGTAATTAAAATACACAAATTAACGATCTACCTCCAAGTTTTATTAACGATTTTACCAACTTTCTGTAAAATTACCATGTTTATTGGTTAAACTCGAAATATATACAATATGTACAAAGTAATAAACCCAATGATATTTCTGTTAAATTTGGGTTTTACATTTTCATGAACATGATGACGAAGTGGAACAAAATAACGCTTTAAGCTATATTTGCTATAAAAGTAATATAATTTTCCAGATTACGTTACAGGAATATCTAATATTATATACTTTTTATAACGGTAGATATAGAAAGTTGAAATTTGCTTGACATAATCCCCATTTATCATTGAGATTTATTGTAATTGCATTTTACTAAATAGTGTAATTGCATTTTACTGAGGATTGTTAAAACAAATAATTGCCATTTTACTGTCAAAATGTCCTTTAAACAAAATTGTGGTTGCATTTTCTTGATGACATTTAGGGATAATAAACTTTGTCCATTAATAAGATAGTTTTTAAACTTTATTCTTCAGTAGCTTTGGCAATTAGTTATTACTACAAATTTATAGCAATATATGAGGCATACAAATATCTTAATAATTTTATAAATTAACTTTCAAAGTATATACAAAGTTCTAGTTTCAGTTTATTTATTAATATTAATATAACAATAAATTTGTTTATGACTTTAACAAACAATAATCGCCTGTAACGAAGATGTTCTCTTTTTTGATATTATATAACAACAAATCACTTACAAATTGGTAAAACAATCTAATGGGTTATTTATTTCAATAACTATATTGTCAATAAAAGTACAGTCTTAATAAACATTTTTAATGAACTTAACTCTAAATAACACCAAAGATGTCTAAAGCAATCTGACCCACTTCAGATAAGACATTTTTGTTTTAAGTTGGCTCAAGACAATTATAACTCACTTTAAAAATTTAAATGCTAAAGCATTTTATTAAATAATAAGGTAAAATTCAAACATTTTTACTGAATATATTTTATATTAAACCTAAAATACACTTCTGCAATATATTTGCTTACTTAAATCAAAACTTATAACAATTTGTAACATTAAACGTGTCAAGGAAAACTCAATTTACCGCCCCGTAATAAGATACATGAATTTGTCGACACTTTAGAACTAATTTGTCGCATGCATTAAGGAGACGTAATTTGTTCAACAGAAGTTTAAAGTTGACTGATACACATCTACCTGGAAACAAATTTAACCAATCATTTTCCGTTTTCAATATTTCATTACATAAATACTATTATTATATTAAACATATATTGAACTTATATGAATAATATGAAATGTAAAATCGTATAATTTCATGCGAAATTTAAACTTGGGTATATATTTTTTTACTTCTGTGGATACTTAAAATATTTCAATATATTATATTAGTAACATTATTTACTTTTTTATTTTATATCGTTCGTATTTATTACGTTATACCAAGTTAATATATAGTTCAAAGTAACCATATAATTATGCATATTAAATAACATAAAAATACTCAACCTTTCACAAATATAGTATAATTTTTGATCTCTATAACTTTTTAAGTTCGTGGCATGTGTCTGTTCTTTATAGGTCTTGTCAGCGGCGTGTTGGGTGATCTGAAAAGTACGACCTCGTTAAAATTAGACTTAAATGCTTTTATGGTATTTTATACCCAAAAAAGTATTTATCTTTGGAAATAAACATAATGTAAGTAAACTATTGCACTCATTGAGAAGTTACAGATCGAATGAATGAATGAGATGAATAACACACACTTGTAGTGTTATTTCTTAGTCAATTAACATTATTTATTGTTTTATAAAATTAGATATAATTAACTGTTATCTAAAAGTTGCATCATGTTGAACCTAATGGTAAAAATGTCAAGGACCAACAATAACGACCAACGTTCTTCAGCGAATATCTTAAAATTAAAATGAGTAACTAAGTAAGCTAAGCGAGCGGGGTGACGGTCAATGCTTTCATTTGTCTCGGTAATAAACGCTACCTACTGGCTGATCTTATACAAAGACTTGTTAATTTCTCTTAAATTAGAAAGCTATTATAGTTAGATGCTTATTTTCCAAACACCGTCCATTTAACAATTTTCATTAGAATGTTTTAATTTATACAATTCAATTCAAAAAGGAGTGAATACAGCATTAGTATTCGTTCATAATTACAGTCTAGACTAACACGAGGATTTCTATAACCTTCAAAGTAATAAGGGCGTTAACCTCAGAAATGTTTCATTACTACGAGTGCCATGCTATTTCATCTATAAGAATAATATTTCAGAATGGTGTAATTAATATTATGATGCCATATAAAAAATCTAAAGATCTTATAGGATAATATTCCATTTTTGTTATATTTAGATGTATGATTTTAAGCCATACATTATTTTCTTTTATATAAAAGAATCATTAATGCATTGAAAATACTCTGTAACAACGTCTCTTCTAACCATATTTATGATCCCTTGCAGTACTTTGGTCGCGATAGGTACTTGTTCTGCTTTAGTTGGCTAATATGAGGTTGTTATCTGAAATAGAAAGTGAAATGCAAAAAAAACTTTTCGTTCTTTTCAAAAACAATATACTGTTGTTAATTTATTTTCAAAAGGGTAAATTTCAAAAAAAGCACATAATATTTCGTTCAATATCTTCTTTCGCACAAAAATATACTATTAAATGCAATACATGTTTGATTTGTTGATTTTCGTTTGACGTCAAATGACGTAGCTTAACATCATTTTTAAGCTGAGCGGTGACGTCACACTGTCCGGTCATTACTCACGCCCGGCTGGCACGGTGGCAAGTGGCTCGGAAGCTATGGCGGCAATAATTTTATACCCCCATGCGCTTATTGTCTTGAAACTACTGTTTACTCAATTCATTTTGATGTCTGCATAACAAAACAATTATCAGTTGAACAACTCAGAGCTATTCAAAATTTAGCATTGTTTTTTTAACTTCTTGTAAATCCATTGTAATATGTTTTAGATCATTTTATATTGAATTATGCTGTATCTATAATCGATAACAATGATACAAGGAGTAGAAAATAAGATCAGCTACAGAAGGTACTCCTACAAAAATTAGATAATTTTTTTTAATTTTAATACATTTTATTGCACAATAATACTGCTGATTAATATATGTGATAATAATTTTGTAATATTATTATGCATTATGGTAAAAAAATTAAAACAATAAAATTGTATTCCTTTCAAACATTAGTATTTAAAAAAAGTAATTTTTAGTTCAGTTTTAATAAATTGTGATTGAAAATTTATAGGTATGTTATCTTAACATTGTTATTTAAGTTCTAATTTATGTTTGTCGTTTATTTGTTAAGTAACTTTACTATTTCATAATCATCATAATCATTTAAAAATTGGTATAATGTAGAATGACAAACATATAATGATATATAGTACATATATATATGAATATCAGTAATGTTTCGTATATCAAAGCAACAGATTGTTGTAAAATAGTTATTATTTAGGTTTGCTGGTACATTGCATGCACGACTTCAATTATTATTTTTATACCAGACAGAAATAATCAGTTATGAAAGAATTAAATTACGTTATACTTATTTTTAAATATAATGTTCCACAACAGTGTAAGTCATTTTGCGTAGGGGTTAGTAATATTTTAGATTACTTTTTGACTTCACCATAAGTCGCCAGGGGGAGGAAGTGATTAAAAACTTGCATTAAAACTAACACGTGGACACGTTGCACAAAAACAACAGTAACGGTCGACCCCTTGTAATATACTGATTTGAAAAGCACATTTTTATTTAATTTTTGTCCGTCTGTTATCTGTCTGTCTGTCTGTATATATACATAAGCATAAATAAACAAGTCTGAAGCCACCTGCAAAAGCTAGTATATATATAAAATTAGAATTCACCGTGTTTACGATAGATGGCCTTGTGCAAATAACGTAATTTTTTTTATCTTCATCTAAAAATAAATGTACCTCCTCTGATAAGGGCATGAGAAGTAATAATATTATTATATATAATATTATTCCAAGAGTATTTGTAATAAAACATCTTTGTCTAAGTCGCAGTCTTGCAAAAATAATATAAAATATTCCCAAGATAATATCATAATTTACTTTAGGGAACGTGGCAGTGAAGAGAATTACAGCATCTTATTGACTTGGGAACAATTGCTACCCCAAGACTTTGGTTTCGGAAACCGACTTGGTTTTTTAATTAAAATTTCACACGGTGTTGTTAAATTGAGAATCTCTTTTTTTCACATAATAACTGAACATACAATAGTATCAGTTAAAAAGAGGCACATATTTCGTTGTTTCTATATGTAATTTAGACGACAGCTGTCAATCATTATTATTACCGTCATTTCTATGAGACGCACATGTGTATAAGATTGTTTTATCTGTTAATATAATTTATTTTTTGAAATTATTTAATATTTATAACAAAAGCATAAAACTTAGTTCATGATTACTTCCCAACCTGTATATAATATGAATAGTATCTAACGAATCATTAAACTGGTACCCACAAACCCTGTGCACGAAAATAATACTACAAAAACTTATCGGTGTTCTATATTATTATTACAATTGAGATTTTAAAACACGTAATGATTATAAGCAGCGGCAATTTTCTGTTGTTAGTGCGATAGCTATTTAATCATTATGTTTTTACCTGCATCTTAGGTACAGAGTAGCAAACGCTACAACTGTGTCCGCGTTGACTGATTTAGGTATAATAGGAAAGCGTTCGGAACAAGTTATTAGTTCAGAACTCCTTCTCAGTTATTAGCTCGAAACTAATGTTATGAATTTGATCAGTGGGTTAAAACCGGGCAACGGAAAGTATTATCCACATTGTTAAGATATTTTATACTGGTCAATATAGTTTGTACTGATCGAAGAAATTACGTATGGTCGGGTAATGTTGTGTTATATAATTTTCTCTACATATGGGGTAAAGGAAACAATAATATATTTCGATACTTTAAGAGAATAATGTATTTAAATAAACACAACCTGAGACTTTATAATATTAGAATAGTTTAGACAACACAAAGTGGAATCGGACCAATTGCGTTAGAAAATAAACTCGAACGGCTTTATTAGTCATGCTTTCCCCGCCTCCTTAGAAGTAATTCTAGGAAAATTCATCTTCAGAACTAACTGCAATTTAATTTTTAATTATGATTGCATTTCCTTTTATATTTATGTAGAAAATTCATTCTTGAAGTCACTGCTTCAACAATTGGTAGAATAAAACTGGTTTAAAAGATTATTCTTGCTGATTCTTTTTCATACCCAAAAGTATGCTGATTCCAAGCAGTAAGTCCCTTTTGGAACCTTACAATTAGAATCTGACATTTCCAAATTGTGATGTTTGTCTACTTGAAAAAACAAACATTGACTTAAAAAGTAATCCATCTGTACACATATTGTTTTTTTAAAACAACTTTTATTATTGATGGTTCCTTCTACTAATGGTTATTACAGAAATAACCACTAGTAAAAGGAATAAGGAATGTAATACTTATCTACAAAACCTGGTTTGGATCATACTAAAAAAATATAGTTAGTTTACTATTGTAAGTAAGTAATTTACTTTAATTCGTTAGAGTATCATTTGTACTCCAACTAAATAAAGTAAAAAAAGGTAAAAAGTAACAGTAAGGTAAAATAACAATAAGGTAACTGTTATTTTATTAAAATGCTTATTATACTGTAATACTAATCTCTAAATGAAAAAAAATTTAATTACAGTTACAAAATACATTTATTAAAAATGAAGAAAGAAAACATAAAAAGTAACAAAAAATATCGTAGTAGTTAGGGTTATTTTGTTTTAATAAGATACAAAACTCATTACTAAAGTAAATGAACTTGTTAAATTTTCTTATTTATTTTGAATATCAAAAACAATAAATGTCATGATTGATGTGTGACAAAAAACCTAATTCTTCGCGATTTAACGAAAGACAACAGCAATTTACTCCTTCGGAAATAATTTGTCAGAATTGATTTAAAATGTAAGGACTATTTTCAATATTTTACTTATTTAAAATCTATAATCAGTAATAACTAAAACGATATAAAATGTAACAAATGACACGCTATTAGTTTATTCTTAGTTAGTAGTTTATTCTTGTTTGTAGTATTAACTACTAAATAAATAAACTTATGAGCGGGCTCGATCGGGGTAGTAACATCCACTGTCAAACAATGTCGTAAAATGTAGCTACGATTCGTACGGCAATTCAGAGAGTCAAATACTCACCTTTCCTCTCCGTTTCCTAACCTTCTTCATTCCTCTTTATTTCTTATAGATGGCTTCGCATTTGTATTTATATTAGCAAATGGCTAGTAGCGAAATCACCAGGTTTACCGTCTGCTTATTATCTCTGCTCTATTTATAATATAAGTATTAATAACTTGATTAATAAAGTGGAAACATTTGATTTACTTTACATATTTAAAAGGCCAGACTTTATAGAATTGGATTTCTGATGTAGAATAATTTACATCGTTATATCTTCGTAACAAACAAACAAAATATTCACATTAATAATTTAGTATCTTATAATAAAAATAAGAGCATAATCTACAAAGTTAATTTTCAGACCTGCTGTTATCTTCACTTTAGTAGGACTTTAGTAAGAAATTGTAATCTTCACAATCACATACTCCAGTAAAGTCTTAATTATTATCAAAAAGTGTCATTGGTATATAACCGAACATTGCATTAACCCGAAAATATGTATTTTGTGCCCGCGTTATTAGATGATAACGAGTTTTCATAGAAATTTCATAGAAATAACAGACCCTAGAAATAGTTTAAAAAACGAATTATAGCGTATACAGTGAAGGTATTCCTTCATCTTATTTTGGCTACTAACCTGTTTTCTACGTTAGATAACAAAATATTCACATCATTAAGATTAAAATAAATCTCAAAATATGAATAACAATTGAAAAAAAAAGTTTTAGCACAAAAGTTTGAATAAAACATGTAGTGATACATGAAACAAAAGATAGTTAAGCCCTGAATGTACCGTAATAATAAACAGTATTTTTACAGTTAATGAAATTAAACAGAATAATAATCTACCTTCACGTTTTATTATTAAGTTTACCAACATTCTGTAAAATTACCAAGTGTTTAGATAAACTTGAAACATACAAAATGTATAAAATAACGAACTCAACGATATTTCTGTACAAATTTTGGGTTAACAAATTCACGAACATGACGAGGCAGTGTAACAAAATAATGCTTTAAGCTTTATTTCCTCTAAAAGTAATTAAATTTTGCTGATTATTATATAAATCTTTTCATTCTGTCATTTATTAATAAAAAACAATAATGGTATAACGTAAAGAAATGAAAAATATAAATATATAATGAAAGATTTTATCAAATAAAATATGCTAATTTAAATATGAACACACTTACTTATTCGGATTACCATACACTTATTCGGATCTAACATCGTTTGACATAGTTTGACGTTCGGTTGCCGGCCATCATTAACATTCGAACGAATGCGGAGAGGGGGGGATGAGTTGATGATCTGGAAGCTATTGTATGTTGTCCTTAATTTTATACCGTTCCTGTTTTCAGTTTATCATTGGTTATTATTTTTTTATATCGTAACAAGTAGGTTACGCATATAAATAGATTTCTATCTATTTATATGCGTGATCGAATAGATGTTAAATCTAAGTTCCTTATTTCTAGTAAAATTTTAGAATTGCATTGCATAAAATAAATGAAATTTTACTGTTTCAATATAATTCAGATGATTATGATTTCAAAATTCTTTGTTCATTGTTAATAACTTAAAAATATATTTTTATGTAATGTTTGGTAATAAGTTATTATTATATACATAGTTTTAGCAACATAGTAGCGAGATACATCTTAATAGTTTCACAAATGAAGTTACAAGAATGTATAAAAAGTTCTAGTTCTAGTTTATAAATTAATATTAACATAAATTTGTTTATGGCTTTTACAAATAATATTATAAGATATTCTTATTTTTAAACATATAACAATTCATTTACAAATTACAAAACAACTATACCACCCAATAGTTATTCAACTAGAATAGATAGAAAATCAATAAAAGTACAGCTACCACTGCAATAACCAGAAGGGCAATAAGGTACAGATTTAATAAACATTACTCAAGAAACTTTATTCCTGAAAAACAACAAAATCCGTCTAACGTAATAGTCATTTTCAATCAACTTTAACATGTTTGTCACTGGCAGAACAGTTGAAACAATTTCGAGTTATTGCTGACCCAATTCAAATAAGACACTTGAAAAGAAAATTGAAAGTTTTAACAAATAAGAAAAATCTCAAAACTTATTATTAAAGATGAATTATTTTAACTTATTTGTTATTTTGTACAACTCATAACTTGCTTAAATCAAAACTTATGATACCTTCTAACACTAAACGTGATGGAAAGTGTGTAAAGTAAAACTCATCGTCTAAGTGAAATTATTATCGTGTATGTGAATTTACTGAAACCTGGATGTATTTGTTTATTTTTTTGCAAGTTCCCTATAATTATGTATATATATATATATACATAATTATATATTATAATATACAAAACTCTTAACTTTTCTAAATTATAGTATCATTAGTCGTCTCCATAACTTTTTAAACTCGTGACATGTTTTCTTCTTCATAGGTCCTGTTCGCAAGATGTTGGGAGACCTGAAATGTAGGACCTCGTTAAAATATCTCCTTAAATGTCTTTGTTATATTTTTTTACCTAAAATAGTATTACCATCGGAAATACACAATGTAAACAAATCCTTCAATTCATTATGTTAATTGTAGATAGAATACATGGACAAGCAACACTTGTGATGTTCTTTATTCGGACATTAGTGTTTATAATTGTATAGGAATAGATATAATAAACTCGGATCTGAAATCTTAACAGATTGAACCTAAAGATACAACAACAATAAATTATTAAAAGTAAAAAATCTTATAATATAACAGAAATAAATGCATTTAAAGAGGTTTATAAGTCTTAAATGTGGATAAAAGAAAAGTTAATTTAGTATCTAGAATCACTCATCTTGAAAGAGTGCATGAGTTCAAAACTATCGTCCATTTTAAACCCTGTTCCAAAAGAAACTATCATATTACTGAAACCTGATTGACTTAAGTAACATCTTTACGTCTCCGAAGTTCCAATTCATATACATGTTAGTCCTATTACATATCTCAGCCATGTGAAGTCTTGGAGTAAAACATACAGAGATTTTTTCAATTCTAACACAATTTCACTTGCTTAAGAACAGTAATGAATATGATATTTCTTTTTAAATAAAAATAACATATATTTTAGATGTTTAAAAAGTAATGAAAGAGGATACTATAATGTTATGTTTATATACTTAAAGTATCTAAAGGTAATAAAATAGCTTAACAAACAATAAGCGCGTGATGGTCAATGGATTAATTTGTCTTGGTAATAAATGCCAACTATTGACTGATATATTACAAATAAACTTGTAGCATTTCTCTTATATTAAAAAGTTGATATAGCGCGATGTTTGTTTCTTCAACAAGATTCAATTACCAATTCTCATGAGAATATACGGAGACGAGAATGTAATTGTTTTAATTTATATCTTACTTTTGTGAAATATTAATAATAATCGCACTAGATAGCACAACTGACTGAATGAACTATTAATAAATTACCATAGTATTAGTATATTACTAGTTTAGACTTAAATAAGGATTTCTAAAACGTTAAAAGTAACAAAGTCGATAACCTCTGAAGTGTTTCATTACTATGAATACCCAGATATTCATTAAAATGCATCCATAAAGCATATTTCGTGTTTTACATGCGTATTATATAAAAATCTGAAGTAATTAAACAATACTCCTTTTTCGTTTTATATATAGTCATCAATTGAAAATATTCTGTAACAATGTCTCCTTTAACAAAACAAAGACAATATTTATGATCCCTCGCAGTACTTTGATAGCGGAACATGTTCTGCTGTAGTATGCTAACATGAGATTGATATTTGAAATATAAAGTCAAATGCAAAAAATATTTTCTTTCACTTTTAAAAGCAATATACTGCTGATAATTTATTTCGAACAGTAAGAAGAAAACAAATTACACAGACAACACGTAAAATTTTAATCCTTTTTAATCTTCTTTTGTACGTCAAAAAATTTAAGTCCAATATACTTTCGAAATGTTAATTTTCGTTTGACGTTATAAGACGTAGATTAACAACGTTTTTAAGCCGAGCGGAGACGTCACACTGTCCGGTCATTACTCACGCTCGGCCGGCACGGTGGCAAGTGGCTCGGAAGCTATGGCGGCAATAATTTTATACACCCATGCGCTTATTGTCTAGAAGCTAAAACCGTCTTCGAACTGCCGAGTTGTTAAATATGAAAGCACTCTTTGCTCAATTAGTTTTTAGTATGTCTTTGCATAACAAAATAATTATCAGTTGTAATAACGAGAACTAATCAAAATCATTTATATGACACTCATATAAATATAAGATTTCTTTTATCGATGAATACAAGCAGAAATATATATATATATATTAACATAAATCCTAAATAAGTAGTTCCTAGGTAATAAACATTTTTAATATGAATGTTATCGTATTAAAAATATTTTTCAACCTTTTTCAAAAGTATTTGACGTCTAAAAATGAGTGCAATTGTTCCACTTGACCTAAAATGTATCTTAATCAGTTGTAATGAACAGTGGTCTAATGAAATAAGATTTCTTGTTTTTAAGTCGGCTCAAGCAAAGTAAATTCTAACCAAGTTTCAAAGTTACAAGCGGGTTTCGAGATAGAGATTAATTTAAACAAGCTTTTTGTCTCGTTTTAATTGGATAGGATAACTCGATTGAAAAATATTGTTTTAGTTTTAATGATGTTTGGAATTAAAAATTACAACAAACTGATTATATACGAAAAATTAACTATTTGTATTGAGAATATAATAAAATACAATAGTCTGTACTATAAATGGTAAATTAAAATTAAATTAAAAGAGTTTCCATGAAACGTCTAGTCTACTTTTGTACGGAAATTTACTTTATCTAGTTGGAGTACAAATGATAAAATATACCGTACTGTTATTTTTTTAAAATTTATTATTTTATTGTGAAAATTGTTTCTAAATGTTACAAAAAATAATAAAACTATCTAGACTTTCATTACAATTGTACAAAATAGTTTTACGGTAAATATATTGTATTGTATTAGTTAACATTAAAAGTATAGGGGTAGAAGTACCAAATAGCTGACATAGCTAATATTCTTACGGTGGTTAAAAAACTCACCTTTCCCTCCCTTTCCTAACCTTGTTCACCTCTTTTTTTCTCAAGCGTGGCCATACATTTGTATTTATATTTGCTAATGGCCAGGGGAAAAATCAACATTTAGCATCAAATGGTCCATCATCTCGCTTTTTTATAAATTATTTGAATAATCTAGAGAAAGTATTTGATTAGTCTCATTTATTTAAAAAACCAGGCTGCATGGATAATTAGATTTTTTGATATAGGATGATTTACATTTTTATATCGTCGTAACAAATCGAAAAATTATTAACATTAATAATGAGAATCTAATCATAATAATGAGAATAAAATCTAAAGACCAAAATAAATTTTCAGAGAAGCTGTTGTAATAAGTTTAGCAACAAGTTTCATAGATTGTAAGAATTAATTAACATTACCAATGTTCCTTCTTAAAATATATTAATACAAACATTAAGTATAACAGAAACTATGTATTATGTTTTCCCGCTCTTGTCTTAATATTGTATAAAAATAATAGAGGCCAGAAATAGTTATAAGGTTCGTCCGCCTAATGAGGGTTGGTTTGAAATAAGGTATATCTTTTTAAATTGCCCGCCTTAGTGCCCAATAAGAACCAGATACCCACTTTTACTTTCTTTAGTGGCCATTGTTGTTTGTTGTATCTTATTTTTGTACAACATTTTCTCTTTAATTATAATTAGTTTATCTGATAATGATGTTCTATAAGTCGATACACATCCCAAAATTGATTTATAAAATAGCCAAAACCCGGCCTTTATTAGACGCGATGACAGCAAATAAATTATACTGTAGGCAGTAATTCATCATTTTATCTTCATTAATAACTTGAGGTTAGCATTAAATAATATTATTTTGGGTAAAAAATTATCTCGTAAGAAGTATAACAATTTTATGTAACAGATTTTGTTTAATATAATGAAATTTGTTAAAAAAAACAACGTAATTAAAACTTTTTAAAGCCCAAGCCCAGATAATAACCACTATATTTTGAACAGTGGTTAAATTAAACAAATTAACAATCTACCTTCTTGTTTTATTATCGAGTTTACCAACTTTCAGTAAAATTACCATGTTTATTGGATAAACTCGAAATTTATACAACATGTATAAAATAACGGATCCAACTGATATTTCTGTTAAAATTTGGCTTAACATTTTTACGAAAATGGCGAGGCAGGGGAACGCTTTAACCTATGTTAGCTTGAAATGTAATTCAATTTTGTAGATTATGTTACAGAGACACCTACCCACTGATTAATTATATAATTAATAAAACTGTAGACATACAAAGTTGTAATTTGGCTCACATATTCCCCAACTATTATTGAGATTATTATATATTATTGTAAATAGCTCTTTTTGTAATAGAATATTAAAGTAAAATAAACGTAGTTTATTTTTGTTTCAATGAATAAGAAGATTTAAGTGAAGAACGTATGGAATTGACGTGGAATTTAATATTAAAATTGTAAAAATAATATTGTAATCTATTCTGTATCAACTATAAAAAATTGTGAGAACTTCAAAAAAATTGTTTTGAAGCTTTCTCAATTAACCACTAATAAGTTTTCACTTTAACGCCAACGCTCCTAGGGTATTTTAACTAAAGTGATAAAATGTTAAAACCCGGATGATTTAAAAGTTTTTAATTAATTTTCCAAAATGAGATGGTTTTAATGACAGAGTTAAGTTAATTATAATATATATTTTTATAACAGTTATTAATTTTCTATTGTTAGTGGTATCCCCTATTTTGTGGAAGTAGTCTTTTCAAAAAGTTAGATTTAAACAATCTACGATCATTTGACGTCGTTTAAATTTATAGTTAGATCTGTGATGATTGTCTTCTGCAATCGTTTTTTTGTATTTCTTAAACATCGTAATATGAAAGTTGCAAGTATAAATAGGTATGAAATGAAACCAAGAATGATTTAATGAATGGATTTTCATACTAATTATTTGAAGTATTATTTTAACATTTCCTTGAAGAATTAGTAATACTTAATGCTAATAGTAACTTTATTACTAAATACTTTTGACAATATACGAGACAAACATTAATTAACAGTTTCATTTATTACGTTACAAATATATATATATATATATAAAGTCCTAGTTTCAGTTGATAAATTAATATAATAAAATGTTGTTTATAGCTTTTACAAACCATAATTGTCGATATCGAATATATATTTTTTGACATATAACAACAATTCACGTACAAATTAGCTAAACAGCCTTGTCCCCAAAAACTTAATCCACTACAATAGCTTCAATATTAATAACAGTACAGTGTTAATAAAAATTACTCAGTAAATTTCATTCTTGAAATAAGAAATCTGTCTAAAGCAATAGTTTGCAATAAACTTTAATGTTTGACTTTGACAAAACAGTTGAAACAACCAAGAGTTATTACTCACCCAATTCAAATAAGATATTTTGTTTTTAAGTCCGCTCAAGTGAAATATGACTAACTTTCAACGTTGAGATTTAACAAATAAGAAAAGTTTCAAACCTTTTTTTTCTTTACATAATAAATCACATAAAAGTTACTTGATTTATGGGTTTGTGCAATACTTTTACTTGCTTAAATCATAACTTATGATACCACTTAACAATAAATGTGATGGAAATTCGTAAACGAAAACTCTATTTACCGCCACCTAATGAGATACACAAATTTGTCTACACTCCGGAATTAATTTATCGCATGCGATAGCGCTAAGACTGAATGTGTTCAAAAGAAGTTTAAGGTTGAATAAGTTTAACCAAATATTTTACAAATTCATCTGCTTCATTAAATAAGTAAAATTATTAAGTTACATATTTAATAATCTAATAATGGAAGTACGAAATATGAAATCGATTATTTTCTTGTGAAATTACTGAAACTTGAATACATTACTTGTTTTGTGGTGTGCCCTATATCTATCGTGGATATATAAAATAAAAAACTCTTAACCTTTCATAACTTAAGTATCATAGTTATCTCTATAACTTTTAAACTCGTGTCATATGTCTCTTCATTATAGATTCTATCAGCAGGGTGTTGGGTGACCTGAAAAAATAGGATCTCGATAAAATAACATCTAAATGTATTTAGTACAATTTTTGCAAAAATAGTATTTTTATTTAATAAAGTAGTAACTTTAAATATATAAACATAACATTAAAGGTAATAAAATAGTGTAACAAACAGTGAGCGGGTGATGGTTAATGGATTCATTTGTCTTGGTAATAAATGCCAACTATTGACTGATATATTAAAAAAACTTGTAGCATTTCTCTTATATTAAAAAATTAATATAGTGCGATGTTTGTGTCTTCAACAAGATTCATTTACCAATTTTCATGAGAATATATGGTGAAATAAATTAAATTGTTTTAATTTATTCCTTAATTTAGTTAAATATTAATAATAATCGCGCTAGATAGCGCATAGAACTGAATGGGCTATTAATATATGACAATAGTCTAGACTTAAATAAGAATTTCTGAAACGTTAAAAGTAACAGAATCGATCACCTCTGAAGTCTTTCATTACTATGAATACCCTGCTATTCAGTAAAATGCATCGGTAAGAAACATATTTCATGTTCCTGTATGCGTATTTTGTAAAAATCTGATGTAATTAAACAATACTCCATTTTCGTTATAAAATTAGTCATCCATTGGAAATATTTTGTAACAAAATCTCTTGTAACAAAACAAAGAGAATATTTATATTCCCTCGCAGTACAGATAGCGGAACATGCTCTGCTTTAGTTGGCTAATATGAGGTTGATATTAGAAATATAAAGTAAAACGAAAAAAAATATTTTATTCACTTTTAAAAGCAATATACTGCTGAAAATTAATTCCGAACAGAAAGAAGAAAAAAAACCATAGACAACACGTAAAATTTTAATCCTCTTAAATCTTGTTTTGTGTGTCAAAAATATTAACTCCAATATACGTTTGAAATGTTCATTTTCATCCGACGTCAAATAATGTAGCCTAACAACGTTTTTAAGCTGGGCGGTGACGTCACACTGTCCGGTCATTACTTACACCCAGCTGGCACGGTGGCAAGTGGCTCGGAAGCTATGGCGTCAATAATTTTATACATCCATGCGCTTTTTGTCTTGAAGCTGAAACTGTTTGCGAACTGCCGAGTTGTTAAATATAAAAGAAGTGTTTATTCAATTATTTATTATGTCTTTGCATAACAAAACAATTATCATTTGAAATGACGAGCACTATTCAAATTGTATTGCAACCTTTTATTTCATTTTAATTTTTTTAAGATTACTCAATATTTAATTATTCGGTATCTACGATATATTGATTCGATTATAGACAACATGATAAAAATAGAGAAATATTGTTTTCATTTTTCCTGTCAGTCTTTATGTCTTTCTATACATTACTATCCAACAATCAACATCGAACTAAGAATGAGCGAAACTGCCGGCAAAAGCCGACGCAATATATAAAGTTTAAATTCACCAGGTTTACGATATAAACAGTTTTACAAATAACGTAATTTTTTGTATCTTTACCTAAGTATAAATGTACTTCCTCTAAGGAGAATGGCAAGTTACATATTATTCCATAGTTTCCGAGAGTATTGACAATACAAAAAATATCATTCTATAAATCTTGAAAAATAATATAAAATATCCCAAAGATAAAATCATAATAATAGGAGGATCAAACTTTCTCATCAAGAGACCAAATTTATTTTATGGAACGTGTCAGTTAAGGGAATGGCAGTATCTTATTGGCTTAGCTGAATAAGTGCTACCCCATGTCTTTGGTTTCGGAAATCGACTTGATTTTATAGTTAATATTTCACATCTCAAGGTGTTTGTAAATTGAGAATCTCTATAAGAGTATTTATTCTGTTCATTTAATAAGTAAATATAAAATTTAGAAATAAATTTATCAATAAATTAAAGGCGGATATTTCGCTACTCCTATATGTAATTAAGGTGGCTGCCTTTTATTACCGTCATTTATATGACACTCATATGAATGTAAGATTTCTTTTATCGGTGAATAAAATCAGATGTAAGCTTTGTATATTATATGTTGTGTACATGGACTAATGTACAAGTATCTAAACGCTGAATAATATCTATAATATGACAATTAACGAATGACAATGACAGCTGACTTCACATGGAGATTTTAATCCTGCTCGTAATTTTATAATACTATTAGATAAATGCAATTGTGTGTTTTTTTTTACTCCGGTATCATATTACATATATATATGTATACATAATACATATGTATGTATATATATATTGATTTTAACATAAATCCTAAATAACATAATCCTAGGTATTATATAAAATTATATAAAAATGTTTTTCAACCTTTTTCAAAAGCATTTTATGTTTAAAAATAAATGCAATTGTTCAATTTGACCTAAAATGTATCTTAATCAGTTTTTGCTGGTCTAATGAAATAAGATTTCTTGTTTTTAAGTCGGCTCAAGCAAAGTAAATTCTAACCAAGTTTCAAAGTTACAAGCGGGTTTCGAGATAGAGATTAATTTAAACAAGCTTTTTGTCTCGTTTTAATTGGATAGGATAACTTGATTGAAAAATATTGTTTTAGTTTTAATGATGTTGGGAGTAAAAAAATACAGCAAACTGATTACATATAAAAAAATATACTAATTGTATTGAGAATATAATAAAATATACCAGCCTGTACTAGGAATGGTAAATAAAAATTAAATTAAAAGATCCATGGAGTTTCTTGTCGGTACTTCTCCATGCACAAATGTATACTTATTAGGAAACAATTTCCAAATTCCCTTTGAAAGATTACAACTAGTATCTGACATCTCGTGATTGCGTGTATGTACTTGAAATATATTTTTTTAATGCAACTTTTATTACTTGTTCATAAAGCTTCGTTTTGATAAAACAAAAAAACGGAAACGTATAGTTTACTTTTTTACGTAAATTTACTTTATCTAGTTGGAGTACAAATGGTAAAATATACCGTACTGTTCTTTTTTTTAGTTTATTAATTTTTTGTGAAAACTATCATAAAATGGTACAAAAAACAATAAAACTATCTAGATTTTAATTACAATTGTACAAAATACTTTTATTATAAATATATCGTATTGTATTAGTTAACATTAAAAGTATAGGGGTAGAAGTACTAAATAGCTTACATATCTAATATTCTTATGACGGTTGAAATAGCTAAATATTCACCTTTGCCCTGCCTTTCCTAACCTTGTTAGCTCTCTTTTTTTCAAGCGTGGCAATACATTTGCATTTATATTTACGAATGGCCAGGGCAAAAATCAACACTTGCCATCAGATGGTCTATAATCTCGTTTTTTTATGAATTACTTGAAATATTTGTGAAAGTATTTGATTAGCCTCATTTATTTTATAAACCAGGCTGTTGATAATTCGATGTTCTGATATAGGATGATTTACATTTTTATATCGTCGTAACAAATCAAAAAGTTATTAACATTAATAATGAGCATCTAATTATAAAAATGAGAACAAAATAAATTTTCAGAGAAGCTGCTGTAATAAGTTTAGCAACAAGTTTCATAGATTGTAAGAATTAATTAACATTACCAATGTTACTTCTTAAAATATAGGTACTAATACAAATATTAAGAAAAATAGAAGCTGTTTCCCCGCTCTTATCTTACTGTTGTATAAAAATAATAGAGGCCAGAAATAGTTATAAGGTTGGTCCGCCTAATAAGGGTCGCTTTGAAATAAGGTACATCTTTTTAAATTACCGGTCTTAGTGTTTAATAAGAACCAGATACCCACTTTTTTGTGGCCATTGGTATCTTATTTTTGTTCAACATTTTCTCTTTAATTATAATTAGTTTATCTGATTATGATGTTCTACGAATTAATACACATTACAAAATTGATGATTGAATTATAAAAATTGCTTAAACCCGGCCCTTATTAGAAGCGATGACAGAATAACAATTTTATGTAACTGTTTTTATTCAATATTATGAAATTTGATAAAAAAAATAACATTTTTACAACTTTTTCAGCTTTTGAGTCATCAGCACAGAATATAACCACTATCTATGGACAGTGGTTAAATTGAACAAATTAACAATCTACCTTCTTGTTTTATTATCGAGTTTAACAGCTTTCTGTAAAATTGCCATGTTTATTGGATAAACTCGAAATTAACACAACATGTATAAAATAACGGATCCAACGATATTTCTGTTAAAATTTGGCTTAACATGTTTACGAAAATGGCGAGGCTGTGGAATAAAATAACGCTTTAACCTATGTTAGCTCGAAATATAATTCAATTATGTTATAGGGACACATACCTACTGATTAATTATACAATTAATAAAACTGTAGACATACAAAGTTGTAATTTGGCTTACATATTCCCCAACTATCATTGAAATTATTAAATATTATTGTAAATAATTCTTTTTGTAATAAAATATTAAAGTAAAACAAACGTTGAATGATTTTACTTTTGTTTCAATGAATAAGAACATTATTTTTAAGTGAGGAAAGAATGGAGTTGGAATTTAATATTAAAATTGTATAAAGAATATTGTAATCTATTCTATATCAACAATGACAACTTCCAAAAAACTTATTTTGAAACTTATTTTGAAGCTTTCTCAATTAACCACTAATAAGTTTTCACTTAAACGCCAAAGCTCCCAGGGTATTTTAACTAAAGTGATAAATGTTAAAAGCCGTATGATTTAAAAGTTTTTAATTAATTTTCCAAAATGAGATGGTTTTAATAACAGAGTTAAGTTAATTATAATATTTTTATAAAAGTTATTAATTCTTTATTATTAGTGGCATCCCCTATTTTGTGGCATTAGTCTTTTCAAAAAGTTACATAAAAACAATCTACGACCCTTTGACGTCGTTTAAATTTATAGTTAGATCTGTGATTATTGTTTTTGGCAATCGTTGTTTTGTATTTTTTAAACATCGTAATATGGAAGATGCAAGTATAAATAGGTATCAAATGAAACCAAGAATGATTTAATAGATTTTCATACGAATTATTTGAAGTATTATTTTAAGATTTCCTTGAAGCCTTAGTAATACTTATAGCTAATAATAGTAATATTATATACTTTTACTTTATTATTATATACTTTTCTCAACATACGAGACAAACATAACTTAACAGTTTCATTTATTAAGTTACAAATATATATATAAAGTCCTAGTTTCAGTTTATAAATTAATATAATAAAATTTTGTTTATAGCTTTTACAAACCATAATTGTCGATATCGAATATATATTTTTTGACATATATAACAACAATTCACGTACAAATTAGCAAAACAGCTTTGTCCCCAAAAACTTAATCCACTACAATATCTTCAATATTAATAAAAGTACAGTTTATAAAAATTACTCAGTAAATTTCATTCTTGAAATAAGAAATCTGTCTAAAGCAATAGTTTGCAATAAACTTTAATGTTTGACTTTGACAAAACAGTTGAAACAACTAAGAGTTATTACCCACCCAATTCAAATAAGATATTTTGTTTTTAAAGTCCGCTCAAGTGAAATATGACTAACTTTCAACGTTGAGATTTAACAAATAAGAAAAGTTTCAAACCTTTTAGGTAGATTCCATAGATGAATCTACCTATTGCAATCGATGCGATGGCGGGACCCAGACCCCAGAGTAGGGGCGCTACGCCGTTTATGAACTGGAGATTGAGAATCCGTCGAAAAAAAAAATTTTATATATCCCTCTATATATATATGTATATATGATCCATCAGTCCAAATTCATCGTAGGCAAAATCTGACTTCACAGGTCGATAGGATAAATTAGTAGGACAAACGAATCATCTCGTTTTTTTGGAAAAAGTGAAAGGGGGGACTGGGAGGGAGGGTCAAAGTGCAAACCTTTGGGACACGCTACAGGTCGCAAATATTGACGGAGGATTTTCAAACTCGGCATACACATTCTTAAGGACAAAATGAAGGTTAAGTTATTGAACGGGGGAAATTGGTCTAGGGGTTGAGGAGCTGGGGGGGTTGAAAGTTTAAAACGGAAAAAAGTCACAGAAGAAGGCAAAATTTTGGTGTCGGAAAAATCTTAGAAAATTAACAAATTAAAAGAGGAAACTTTTTTGTTTGAAAAGTTTTTTGATGCGACCCCCCGTTTAGGAGATAGGAGTGGTGGGTGGTTCTCCGCTCACCCAATATATGCAGAGTGACCCGTCATAAGACTCGTAATGACCAGTAGAATACTGCTGGCTAGTTTTTCGTTGTCGAGCCGACCGACGGGAATCTACCTAACACGATCGACCCTGTCGAACGAGGTATTTTTCTTTACATAATAAATCACATAAAAGTTACTTGATTTATCGGTTTGTGCAATACTTTTACTTGCTTAAATCAAAACTTATGATACCTCTTAACAATAAATGTGATGGGAAATTCGTAAACGACAACTCAATTTACCGCCATCTAATGAGATACACAAATTTGTCGACACTTCGGAATTAATTTATCGTGTGCGATAGCGCTAAGACTAAATTTGTTCAAAAGAAGTTTAAAGTTTAACCAAATATTAAACAAATTTATCTTCTTCATTAAATAAGTAATATTATTAAGTTACATATTTAATGATCTAATAATGGAAGTACTACATATGAAATCGATTATTTTCTTGTGAAATTACTGAAACTTGAATATATTACTTGTTTTGTGGTGTGCCCTATATCCATCGTGGATATATAAAATAAAAAACTCTTAACCTTTCATAACTTTAATATCATAGTCATTTCTATAACTTTTAAGCTCGTGTCATGCGTCTCTTCATTATAGATTCTATCGGCAGGGTGTTGGGTGACCTGAAAAAAGGACCTCGATAATATAACATCTAAACGTTTTTACTACATTTTTTTACCTAAAATTGTATTATCTTCGGAAATATCCACAATGTATATAAATCTTTATATTCATTAAGAAATTGTGCATAGAATAAATAGACAAGCAACATTTGTGGTGTTTTTATTAGGATATTAGTGTTTATGTTTATATAGGAATAGATATAATAACTTGGGATCTAAAATCTTAACATATTGAACCTAATGATAGAGTAACAACTATGACAAACGTTCTTTTTCTGTAAATGTTTTAAAAATCTTAAGTGTTAAAAGTCTTATAATATAAAATGCTAGGTTTATAAATCTTAAACGTGAACAAAAGAAAGGTAATTTTAGTCACTAGAATCATTCATTTTGATTATGAAATAGTACATAAGTACAAAACTATCGTCTATTTTAAATCCTGTTTCAAAAGAAACTATCATATCACTGAAACCTGATTGACTTAAGATAGTCAACGGATTCATTTGTCTTAGTAATAAATGCCAACTATTGACTGATATATTACAAAAACTTGTAGCATTTCTCTTATATAAAAAAGTTATATTTACCTTCACGCCATATCCCTTGCGGGGTAGCCAGAGACGACGGAGCGCCAAACGCTACGGTCCCTGTATACCTCTTTCGCCTCGGCCACATACATCAACCTCTTCTGTTTTCGAAGGTCACTCGAGGCCTCCCCCTTTCTCTCTTACCACTCAATTTTCCTGTATAAATCTTTTTTACCATTCTTTCATCACTCATTCGTTCGACGTGCCCAAACCACCTGAGCACGTTCTTCTTCATTCTCACTGTAACATCTTCACTAGTACCTGCCATTCTGTGGATCTCTACATTTTCGGATTCCGTCAGCTAGGCTGGCTCCGCATATTCTGCGAAGAGATTGCATCTCCACAGCATTCATCTTTCTTACATTCTTATTCTGTGTTACCCACGTTTGGCTGCCGTATAACAGCGTCGGTAGCAAAACCGCATTGTGTTCAGCCAAACGTGTAGCCAGGGCACCGTTGACTCTGTTACCGGCAGCAATACGCCTTTCCACATCCATTTCGTTTCTTCCGTCTCTGCTGAACATACTTCCCAATTATACCACTTCATTCACTTGTTCTATTATCTTTCATCTATCATCTATCATTCACGTTGATCTTACATTCTGTTCTTTCTTAATTTCTTTCAAATATAAGAACTTTCGTCTTATCTACATTCAGGTTAAGACCATTAATTTCACACCCCTCTTTCAGAGTGGTGACCAATGCCTGCAAATTGCATTCTGATGATGCAATGAGCACTGCATCATCTGCATATAGCAAGCAATTGACCTTAAGGTCACCTACTTTCACTCCCATGTCACTGTCTTTCACGCCTTGGAGACAACTATCCAAATACAAATTGAACAACCAAGCTGGCATAGCGCAACCTTGCTTAACACCTGATTGGATGTCAAACCAGGGCGACATGTCAGCTCCTACTCGCACACGGGCTGAGTGATCTCTGTAAAGAGACTTCACAGCCCGTAGCAGGGGTCCGTTCACGTTGTATGGGGGCACTATCTCACATAACTTCTTTCTCACAACCCTGTCAAACGCCATTTCCAAATCTACAAAAGCACAGAAAACCTTTTGGTTTAGGGCCAAAAACTTTTCCGTGATCATGCGGAGGGAAAAGATCTGATCTATACACCCTCTTCCAGGTCTAAAACCTCCTTGGGCCTTCCACAACAGCCTTTCAGATCTCTCTTGCATTCTTCTCGCTAATATTTTAGCATAAACTTTACCAGCCAAGCTAATCAAACTGATAGCCCTATAGCTTGCACAGTCTATCTGTGAACCTTTGCCTTTATACAAAGGTACGATAACTGCAATTCGCCAATCGTCTGGGACCTCCCTCGATTTCCAGCATAAATTGCACAATAACCAGAAAAAGTCCCAGACGCGTGGCCCACCATATTTGATCATCTCGGCAGTAACTTCATCTGCATTAAAAAGTTATTATAGTGCTTTATTAGTGCTTATATTAAAAAATTATTATGTTTGTTCCTTCAACAAGATTCAATTACCAATTTTAGTAGAAATGTATGAGAAGAAAATTAAATTGTTTTACTTTATACCTTAATTTAATAATATTACTACTATACTATACTATCTACTAGCAAAGGACTGAATTATTAAATTACCATAGTATTAATATATTACTAGTCTAGACTTAAATAAGGACTCCAAAAACCTTAAAATTAACAGAGTTGATGACCTCCAAACTACTATTACTATGAATACACTGCTGTTCATTAAAATACATCCATAAGAAGCATAGTTTATGTTCCTATATGCGTATTATGTAAAAATCTGAAGTAATTAAACAATACTTCATTTTTGTTTTATAAATAGTCATCGATTGAAAATATTCTGTAACAATGTCTCCTTTAACAAAACAAAACAATATTTATGATCCCTATTCTGTTTTAGGTGGCTAATATGAGGTTGATTTTTGAAATAGAAAGTAAAATGCAAAAAAAAATATTTTCTCTCACTTTTAAAAGCAATAATTGCTGTTTATTCTGAACAGAAAGAATAAAACAAATTATACAGACAACACTTAAAAATTAAATACTTTCAAATCTTCTTTTGTACGTCAAAAATATTAACTCAATATACGTTTGAAATTTTCATTTTCATCTGCCGGCAAATAATGTAGCCTAACAACGTTTTTAAGCCGAGCGGTGACGTCACACTGTGCGGTCATTACTCACGCTCGGCCGGCACGGTGGCAAGTGGCTCGGAAGCTATGGCGGCAATTATTTTATACCCCCACGCGCTCATTGTCTAGAAGCTAAAACTGTTTGTGATCTGCCGAGTTGTTAAACGTAAAATTACTGCCTACTCAATATTTTTTTATAACTTTGCAGAACAAAGTAATTATAATTTTAACTGCTAGTTAGTTTTCATTAGTTCAACACAGTATTGTTTTCATATTCCACGGAATCAATTTATTTAGATTATTAAATACGATCAGTTTCAGAAGGTATTCATAAAAAACGAGATATAAATTCATAATTTTAATAGATTTTATTGTGTAATTCTACGATTCCTATCAAGCGATGTTAAAGATTTTTTTTCATTATAAAGCATAATATAAAATTTTTATTCAAAGATATAAATTGTATAAACCCCGTAAACCGATTTTTACTAATATATGCTCTTTAAAATTTATGGGTCTCTTCTTCTAGTGCCAGTTTTATATACGTGTCATCAATAAAGAAATAAGAAGAAATATTTTGCGTTTTTCTCGATTATTTGTAATGTCAACTTAAATATTTAAAAGTTGCAATAATGTAGCATGACAAATATGTTATAAAATATACTACACATAGAGGACAGTAATGTTAAAAGTATTGCAAAACAGTAAATTGTTGTAAAATAGTTAGTGTTGTTTAAGAAATCGATTGGACTATTTTTGATTATATTTGGACTCTATTCGAATTGGACTATTTTTATCTACCTGTCTTTATGTAGTTAATACTATAATGTAAGAACTGTTTGTCCTGTCACCCTGATGAGTATTTAGTATATCGTAAGAAAATGTTACTGCGCAAATGATAGGCTATATTAGAGATCGGTAAAGAGTATAATTTTTTTTAGAAGACAAATATATCGATAAATTCAGATCTTACCATCCAATATCGAACTACTCGTAAGTGCGAGAGATGCCACATACAAAAGCTAATAAATGTATAAACTTATAATTCAACAGATTTACTATAGATAATAACTTCTATTTTTTGTAACTTCATCTGAATAAATTGAAATATATTTCCTGTGTGCACCCATCATGAGGAGCACATTATTACTCCCAGAGTATTGGCAATAAAAAAAATCTTTGTTCAAGTCACGGTCTTGCAAAATAATTTAAAGATTCGCCAGGATAATATCACAACAAAAGAGGATAAAACTTTCCCATTTAGTCACCAAATTTAGTTTAGTGAAGGGTATGACAGCATCTTATTGGCTTAGGAACAACTGCTACCCCAAGACTGGTTTTGGATCTTGTCTTAGTTTTGTAGTTAAGATTCCACGATTTAATGTGAAATTAAACCGAGAACCTCATTTAAAATGCTTCTTATCAGTCAATTAAAAACTTATTTTTATATTTTATATATTTAATAATTTTGACAATTGTCCATTTTTATATATTGGAACAAGATTTTCAAATCGCTTTTATTGTCTATTGATAACCACCACCAAACCATCACCAAAATGTAATAAAACAAAATTTTATTCAATGTTCATTAGGATGTCGGTTCTGAGTATATAACCGCGTCAACACTGCAGGACATTGTTTAGCAGCCATTTTGATACAGAATCCAAAGTATTTATTTATGTTCTCAGAGGTTTTATTTTTTCCCGATGTAATTAATTTTCGCTAAAATGTGTTTCAATATTTGAATACTATTTATTCTTAATAATTATAATAATATTGATTGTAATAAAGTAAAAAACTTGAAGGAATCGATTAAAAAAAATAATGAGTGTGGAAATTTGAAATATTACGCATTATATTGTTTCAAATGGGAAACATAAATATATCCAAGTTATAGGTATATATGTATACTTTATAATATGTTGTGTTATGTAATTTTTCCTAATAAAGAAGTATACAAAGCAAAAAAATAGTCATTAAAGCGGACCACTACATAGGGAATAGTACATCCAAACAAACACAATCTTGGCTTTATTCTATTGGAATACCTTAGAGATAGATACCACACAGTAGAACCAGACCAATCACCTTCTAAAATAAACTAGAACTATTTCAATAGTAGTCGACCACCAGCTTCGAGCAATACCAGTAAAATCAATCTTCGGAACAAACTGCAATATATTATTTAATGATGATTGCATGTCCTTATACATTTGAGAAGGAAATTAAGAATTAATATTCGTTATTTATTAACATATGCATATGTTCATAATCAGTATTTATTAATATAATGTTACTGTTGAAATATAAAATTCATATTGAAAATGGTTTGTTTAACCTTTATGCAAAAGTATTATATTTCACACCCAATAATAAATGAAATCAAATAATTTCCGACCTTACAGATCTCAGATACTCGTCTTAACAAGTTTTTGGTGGTGTAATGAAATAAGATTTCTTGTTTTTAAGACGGTTTAAGCAAAGTAAATTTTAACTAAGTTTCAAAGTTACAAGGGGGTCTCGAGATAAAGATTAATATTAATACAGACTTATTGTCTCGTTTTAACTTGATTCATTTGTGTTTTTAATCTTAATGATCTTATGATGAAAAATGGAAATTATATAATTGATTTGAAATTAATTTTAAGTTCTTTTATATAACGTTTTATGATTATTTTTATTTGATATATACGAGTATATATATATATATATATATTATTTTTTTATATACATCAATCTTTCTCTTTCTGTTTGATTTTGCCGCTCCATTAGTTATGTTATTGGCTTCACGCTAAACACGGTCATTGCGTCATCAGTCTGATCGATTGACAGATTTTTTAATGCTGGTAAAATTAAGTAACATCACGAAATTACCAAGAAGTAAGAAAGTTGTAGGTTACTCTTGTTTCTGATATTAATTAAATTTAAAAAACTTATGATCTCGTTCCACGGGGCTAGTACCACCTTGTTATCCCCATCCTTTTCCCAAGGGTGGCCATGCATTTGCATTTATATTTAAAAATTTCCAGGCGCGAAATCACCACTTGCCTACAGGTGGTTCGTGTGCTAGTTTTTTACTGCATCCTTATTATAATATTAGTATTTATAACTTGTGTTGTGTGAATATCATAGTGAAGTATTTGATTTATCTGATACACTTAAATAACCTGTCTGTTGGGAATTGGTGTTCTTATGCAGGAAAATCGATATTGTCTTGAATTTTTTAGTACACCAAATATTATTAGTAATAATCCTGCTGGTAATGGTAAAAATTTGAACATCTTTTACCCAGCAAACTTCATTTTCAGAGCTGTTGTAATAAGTTTAGTAAGAACTGTGAACTTCATAATGACATACTCATGAAGTTTTAATTATTTCCGAGAAGTAATGTTGTTTTACCGTTGTTATATTATGTAGAAAATAAAATGTAGGTTTTTTGTCCATAACCTTAATGCTTACAAGATAGTTAATATAATTAATTGTAGCGTAGGCGGTGATCCATCATCTTACTTTCACAAATAAGCTGATGTTTTATTAGGTGACAAAATATTTACATATTTAAAGTAATCGAAAAATTCTATAACATTTTTTGTTTTACTTTATGATATCTGTTGTAAAAGCAATATTATCAATCTTATTTTGCGTATTAAAAAATATTGTGAAATAAAACAGCTTTTTTTACAGAATAATAAAATTAAACATATTACTTGCTCGTTATATAATCGAGTTTAGCAGTATTCAGTAAAATCAGCATGTTTATTAAATTAACTCGGAATGTGTACACCATGTATAAATAATGAACCTAACGATATTTCTGTTAAATTTTGGCTTAACATATTTATGAACATGGGGAAGTAAAGCAAAATAACGCTCCAAGCTATATTTGCTCTAAAAGTAATGTAATTTAGCAGGTTTAATGTTTCATTTTCTAAAACATGGACAATGTTTCTCATCTCTTTAATAAAGTTAATAAAAATATTTGTATATATGTTATTTTACCTTGAACAGCCTTCATAAGTAACTATACTCAATTGTCTGGGAGTGATATATTTTTTTTTGTACTAAAATGGAGTTGAATTACGATTATTCTTCTTTCAGCTGAAGTGAAAATCGTAATTTAATTGTCAATAATTGTGTCGTTTAATAAATAGATATTCAGAAAATATGTTTATAGGAATATTTTTTGATCTATGATAGACGCAATCCAAAACGATACATTATCATTTTGAGTATAACTTATTAATTTCCTAAAAAAGTGTAAAATTAAGAATTATCAAATATAAAGTAGCAACAGCAATAACTTTTATTGATATTAATTTCTCTAAATATAAATATTTTCATTCATATTTCATTTTCTTTTCATAATATTAAACTTTAATATTATAAAAATATTTGTATAATGAATATGTTATTTTACCTTGAAGAGCCTTCATAAGTAACATACATAAAATATTACAAAATTTTAAATAAATAATAAATACACTAATCCGTGAATGGAAGATATCTATTTAGAAAGATAAGTCATCCAATCTACAAAATTTTTGTTTTACAGATTTTACTGTGGTTAAAATTTATACAAAATAATGTACTCGTACGTTACAGTACGTATATGTTTAACTGTTATAAGAATATAATTAAGTTTCTATACACTTAGGTATAAAATACAAAGTTATTTATATTTTATTTTATTTTATTTTTAGTCGACCTCTTTTTGGCTCATGATGTTTTCTGGTTGAATTAAATAGTTTTATTTAAATTTTCATTTATAAGATAAAAAGAAAAACGGTGAATAACAACTCTATGGAAATTTAATTACAAAGGAGAGAAAGATTTCAATGAATACACGTCACTTAATTTTAAAAATTGAGAGCGAAATGAGCACTTTTGCGGAAGGCGTCTAAAAATCGATAATATGCAATTACTTGGTCCGACAGCCTTGATGGATCGAACACAAAATTAAGTATAATGATATGATATTTAGGAAAATGTTCAACAGTGTAGTCGTGATATTTATATTTATATTAAACACAATAAAACACTGTTTGCAATGTAGTAAACAATATAGCAAAAAAACTAAGACATGAAACCAATCCAAGTGCGTTGGACCAAATTAGTGGGTGGCTTGTTATCTTTCTACAACTTCAGAGCCCGAATATTTGTAGCAGCGTCTCTTATTGAGATATAGTCGATATATATAATCGGATCCTATCGGGCCTATTTTATCTTGAAGAAACATAAATGATTTTACGCTTAATTTATTTTAACACAATTTCCCAATTTAGGCCGTAATAAAATGAATGTGTTCTCGACTCGGACACCTTATTTATCTTCGTTAAAAGCGATATATTCGGCTTGAAACAGCGGATAATTCTATTAAACTCTCGCAACACGAAAATACTTTACAAAGATATTTCTGAATATAGTGTAACTAAACTAATACACTTTAAACAGGTATAACTGAACTTTTATGCAATATAAATGTGCTAGTTTTATGTGTGTGATAATCTTTGATTAAATCCTTTAAAAGTACATTCATAAACATGTTTAGATGTATCATCTCATACCAATTAAATAAAAACGCAATAGAAGCAATGTTACCAGGGATGATGTTCACCTAAATTTATTTTTGCAAACCGAAGAAACAAAAGGTTCAAATTAAGCAAGAATTGTAACTTAACAATGTAGATAAAACTTCATGAAATAATATACATTTTCTTCTAATAAAGAAGTTTCTAAGAAGTCATCTACCAGTTCTGAATAAAATTTACATCAACTAAGCAATCATTTTTAAATTAAAGATAATGTTTATTTTTAATTTTGTGTTCTTCTACATATTTCTATTCATTAAGGTATCAAAGTTATAGTTTCTCTGAATGATTTTAAAATGTGTAATGAAGTGTTTGATAATATCAAGTGATTGTTATCAAACGACTATTAATTATTCTGATTACACCGTTCGATCAAAAAAGTCATTAATTTTGGTTCGCTTTGAAGTTACGAAGCCATAGACAGAGAAAGGCTTTCAAATTATTTCAATCTTAATTAAAAGTAGGGTTTTAATAAATAATTCACCTTTAATATTATAATACTCTTATCGATATAAAATTTGTTGAAAGTAAGATTTAACAATCATCTTTTCATTGTAAAGGTTCGGAAAATTATGTGATATGTCTGGGAAGAACTGGAGACAGACCGTTAGTGGATTAGGTTTTATTAAAAACCTGATTAAATTCTTAATAACACTTTTAGATGTAATTTGATACCTAAACCATTCTGGAGTCTAAGAAATGGTTTACACCTCTGAATATATAACTTTTTAACTATTCTGTTGGTTCTACTTATAAATTATTAATAATGAGATAAAATATGCTACTTTTATCAATGCAACAGTACATTAAGTGCTACAATTCCTAGGTGCCCTAATTCAGAGTGGTCTCGAGTTAATTACAGTGCCGTAGTAGTCCTGCTATCTAAAATGAACACCATTGTTCGTTACAAAGGAATTAACTGCTTTGAGAAAGTAGATAATTACGGATCTTTTGTAAACTTTAAATATTACAGATCATTATTATCCTTGTCGGTGTTTGCCACGTCACTGTGATTATTATTTTACATTATTTTTTGAATTTATTTGTCTATCCATTTTCTTATTTTGGTGATATCAAATTATAACAAGTTATTGCCACAGCCATAAAAAATTAAGGAGCATTAAAATAACATATATATTTTATAAATGTCGTCAATAATGAAATTTTTTTTGGTATTATGTAAAACAACGTTGCACTCAAAAACACATTTTAGTCAATTTAGACTAAAGTATAGACCAATTAATTACCTTACACAAACAACAAAATCAGCATTATGAATAAACTGTCCAAAATCATACCTATTTAAATCATGTCAACCTTTTAATAAGTAAAAAATGGAGTTGAGTACTGACCCACTCATATCGGAGGTATTTAGCGGCAGCATCTAGTTTTCTACCGTTACAAATAAAAACTGTTCCTGACTTTGTGACCTCAAAAAATTCGCCTGTTGTTTATATCATCACTGATATGCAGGCATATGCAAACATTAGAGAAAAGAGACAGCATTACCCCAAGATAAAAATATTCTGATATTAATACAAACATAACAAAATTGAAGCTTAAGATATGATATGAGATATGGTATGTTGTGAGAAATGTCCTCTGTCATAGGGTTACGATGTACGGCGATACATATTTTATTGTCTCCGAGAGCATTATATCCTATAGCAACGACGACTTATCTGTTTATTATTTCACAGTTATGACTAGGGATAACGAAATATTACAGAACTTAATAAGAGAATATTAAATAAATTACTTTATAAAACTTGTGTTTTTCTCTTTAAATATTCATCAAACTATCTATTTAGATACACTTCTAGATTTTGGTTAGTTTAGAAATTTATTCACAATATTTTGTAATGACTGTTAATTATTTTATATAGATTTAAGTTTAGGAAATATTATCCAACTTTTTATTACTTATACAATGATGGATATATCATTTGAGTAGAGTTTTACTAAAATAGAAATTAGTTTACCTGCCATGTGTTTCCATCGTGAAATGTTTTAATGTCAGCCAATTTGATTAATATTGATTTACGCGTATTTGGGATCAAATATCTCAAATTAACGTCAAAACTAATCTGAAATATTGACATCGAATCAAAATTGTTAAAATTAGTTTATTATTTTGAGATAACCCTACTCAAATGAACAAACAGACAGTAAACAACATAGTACGATGAACATTAGCAATTTAATTTTTGTGGTTCATGCATTCGTTCGTTTTTACATTCAGAGTTGACTTCATCACATGCCTCTGTGATGTAATATAGTTCAATCTGAATAATAAGTGAGTTTATTTTGTGGTTTCGTTTTCATCTGGTGAAATTATTATTCAGAAAAATAAAAAGAACTGTATTAATGTGAACGTTCTCAATAAGAGCTATTACACAGTAGGAGGTAAAAAATAATAGTTTACCGATCTTGAATCAAATATATAGATTTTGGGATTTGGGAATTTTGGATAAATAGTAATGTATTATATATCTTTCGCTTTTTTTTTAGATTACTAGTTAAATATAAAAGTTGGATATTTTAATATTGAATTTAAATTCGTATAATCAGAAAATGTTTGAAAATTTAGCACTTAAAACATTGGAAATTAAATTAATTAATCCTTTTCTTAATTAATTAATTAATTAAGAAAGGGAAGTAAATATTTATAAAACGGTAGTTATAATGGTACATTAGTTATTCTTTATAACGAAAATGTACCTATTAATCATGGGAAAACACTTGTGGCCATCCTTCGTCGACAGGCGTGTGTACCACTTTTTTGGACAATTCCTTTTTAAAAAGTAGTCCTCTGCAATAGTACTCTCTTCCACAGCCAAAACCGCGAAGGAAACAATTTCGTTATAAAATTCTTAATCACTATTAAAATATGAGTACAGTAAAAGACCTTGCAGAAGTTATTTCATAATTTAAATCTCATAACGAATCTTATTTTCACTATGAAAACTTGTCCTTAAAGGTACAAGTATAATGGATTAGAACCACTTAAATGTCGAAACATAATAAAATAACCTAGATATTGTATGGTAAGGGACATTAAATTATATCTACAGGATTACCTCAAGGACCATTAGGTCCTAACCAATGACTTTATCTAGCAATATTTTTATAAAAATATATTTTCCAGTTGGCAAATAGTAAATCTTGTATTCTAGCCAAGTAAATAATAAAGGTCAAAGACGTGGTAAGGGTAGACTGTAGACATACGATTGTGATCTCAAATGTAGGCGTGGATCAAATCTTGTCGTTTATTTTAGCTTCAATTAGTTTGATACATTTCTTCTATTGGGTTAGGTTAGAACACACGGTAAATTAAATTTTACGATTTGTTAGACATTTATATTATATGTAATATATAAGCTGTATAAATAAATAACAAAATATATTTTTTTAAAAGATCACTGTACTGTGTGTCTGTCAATACTTTTTTTATTCTTGGTCGACGTAAAGTTCGAGTTGAAGTAACACAACCAAGCTTATTATTCAGGGCAATCTATAATACCGCCATCTGTTCCACATTTTTTGGTATTATCAGATAAATGAAAACCTATAAGTACCCTCCAGTTGGTTTATATTCATAAAATGTCTTTCTTATATTCATAAAAAGTACATAATTGTTGTTTGAGGGTTAACCGCCATGTATTTTTTTTTCACTATTTTTGGAACATTTATATTAAAACAAGTTACAACATTATTAATATTTTTTTTATACAAAATGAACCATGCTTCCGTCAAGATAAACCTGGAATTTATAAATTTCGGGATCTTGAGGATAATTACTAATTTGGATTCCATGGATATGTGGATGTTATTGTGTGTGATGTCTGAATATGTATGTACATACATATGTACATACGGTGTTACAGGTGTTTTTTTATTTATTTGTAACGACTTTGTGCATGCAATGTGATACAACATTTTGTTAATTAAAGCTACTACATAAAATTATAACCAGCTGAAGTTTTAATGCTTTCTCGAAATGAAAAGTTTTAATCCACTCTTTATATAAAAAGTTAAATTTGATGAACATTTAGTACCCAAGTAAAATTTGAACGTGGATTACATACCGAGTCAAAGTAAATGTAATAAAGGCCGCATCAGACGAGATAATGTTCTTTCTAAAACGTTAAATATTTCTTACACCCGCGAGGAAATTTAATAGGCAGTCTAACTCGTTCCTAACAATCATTTACAAAACAAAATTAAAAAACAAAGTATACTTAAACCATACACGAAAAGTTAACGAATTGTAATTTATCAGACTTGGAGGATTTTCTTTAACTGTTCTTTTTTTTTTTTATTGTACCTTTGGAGATTTTAATATACAAATTCATTTATTTATTGTGCGTTATTTGATACTTAGTAAAGATAAAAAATTGTTTTGAGTGATTATTTATTAATACTTGTAATATATATATAGTATTAGTAGTAGTAGCCAATAGTATTTAGTGTAATTTATATTCCTACCAAACGATACTACTTCACTGAATATAATTATTATTACAGTTTGTAATTATAATGATAATACAAAGGCTATTTGAACTGAGGATCTATTGAATGGTCGCTAACCAAACTTCAATTATTATCATCAAATAACTAAGAGCCATCTGCAATATCGCTGCTGAAAAACCCATTAATATGGACTCACTGTGAATCTCAGAACTCAGGAAGTTGTTAAGACAGAGGAAACTGTAATTTCTCTTTGAATTTTTTTAAATTACTTTGTTTTAGTTTCAAAGTTGATTTTACTTGAAAATAATTGTTTTTATTTTCAATATCTTAGGTTTCTAAATTAAATTTAAAGAAAATACTATTGTGCTTTATATTACTGAAATCTAATATTCGAAGAATATTTAATCTTAAATCTGTCACGTTTTATTACAGATATTTTGAGAATTTTTATTATAACGACCGTCCTTGAAGACGATCTTAATATAGATTTAATATTAGTTAATAACTTTCTTTGTATTATTTCTCTTTTCTTTTCATACTTATTATAATAATCAGAAGTTTATAAATATCTGAATTGCCTGAATAAATATAAACATTTTTGAGTGCATTTATGTAAACTAAATTTCATGTCAGTAACCTTAAATTTAGATACCCTACAACAAAGATCATTAGCGGTGTAGTGTCCGTGCGTCCTAATTCTGAACGGCTTCGAGGCCATTACAGCAACGTGACAGTTCTGTTATCTAAATTGAATGCTTTATTCGTTTTATAGGAACTGTATACTATACTGTACGGAGATGTCTATTGTGTAGATAATTATTGACTGGCAGAAACAGAATCGATGAGAAATATATATTATTATGTAATCATAATGATTAATATACTTATCTACAGGGAGACTATAGACGAAAACGACAAATATTTTACAAAGTCTTAGGAAAAGTGTCTAATATATTTTGTTTCTTTTCCTTTTCAAATATACTATCCGTATATTACGATAATGTATATTATATTACATTAATCGTAGCACATTTATTTGAAATATTATTTTTTTTTAATTCTTAATATAAAAATATATGTATAATATATTCACATTTTATTTTAGTAACTTAATAACCTCGTAATGATTCAAAGCCAAATGTGTCGACAGTAATCATTGTAGGAGTGGCAAAGTTTATGAGTGCCATATTATTGGAGGAGGTAAATTGAATTTCCCCAAAACTTTTACAAACTGACCGTCGACCGAATGAAATATTCGACCAAACAAATATGAGTACAAGTTTGTAAAGTTGGGATTGTATGAGGACTTGAAATTATATTCGTCAGTTTGAGGACTTGTAATTAATTGTTGTCAGTTGCTTAATAAAAAAATACATTGTAATAGATATTACGGTAAACATTTCTATTAAGATAGACAATTATAAGTATTAAATTTTTTCATAATTTCAATACATACGAGAAACTTAAAACAAAAAAAATATAAATTTGATTATTACAAAAAATAAAAAGATAGTAAAGGGTGTCTTGTCTCTAAATTTTTTTTTTCAAATTCTACATAAAAAAATCCAGATCTGTGTTTCTAATTATTAAACAAATAATTATTTATTATGAAAAAAGTATTAGCGATTTCCATATGTTTTTTTGTATTTTTTTAATCTTATAAAATAATGAATTGAATGCTAATAAACAAATCTATAAAATCTAGATACGATTTCATGGATCTATAGCTACTATACAATATACAATAAAAAGGGTTAATAAATCTCTTAATATTTTTTATAGATTTTACATTCTCGTCATATATATGCGTATCTGGAAATAAAGGAGACTTCAAATTATTGGAGAAATATCAAAAAATATCATCTTTAAAAATATATATCATCCAACAAAGTGGGCGGTTACTGTCGCAGACGTGACATTTATCGACATTATTCAGAACCTTTATCCAAGTTACAATTTTCTTTTGTGTTGAGGAACGCTAACACTGGAACTTGAGGTTGTCAAATATAAATAATAAATTTATATATAAAACATATTATATACTCTTAAACAATCACCAAAGAAATAAAATATATTCCTTCAGATTTTGTTCAACAGTTTTTGGACGATAGATAAAGATGTTGATAGTTCATATTTTATTATTCCCGAAGGCATGATATCATTATATTATAAATGTAATAAATACAATTTATATTGACATTATATCACACTTGTTAGTTACCCCGAAGATTCGAATTAAACTTTGGCATAAATATTTTTTTAAATACGAAACTTTATATAGAAAAAAAATCTAGTTTAAATTTTAAATTAAAGATTTTTTGCAAAAATGTTATATTGTTATCTCTTATCTAGGATTAGTATCCTGTGTATTATATCCTGTATATTAGGATTAGTATATTAGTATATCTGTGTAAGAAGTTTTATGTTTATGTAAAAAATGTTATGTATATTTTAATTCTTCTTCATTATATAAAATATTTATTTTATTTTTATTTTATTTAAATAACTTTATTGCATACATAAGATAACAAACAGTAAAAAAAATAGATTTAAAATAATACCAGCAAAGGGCGACCTTATCACTAAAGTGATTTCTTCCAGGCAACCCACACTTACGAACTTAAGCAATAATAGACGGGCTATTGCAATAAAAATACAAATACATAAATATATTTATGTATACATATATATATACATACAAATAACAAATAAACTTACAAACATATATATATCTATAACACCATACATACATACATACATACATAATATATCTCCTACGAAAGTGTATTTAATACATAAATATAAGTAATAGAACTAAACTTTATATAAGTAAATATATTATAATGACAAATAGTGTTTTTTTACCCGATCTTTAAAAACTGCTATGGATTGAGATTGTCTTATCTCAATTGGCAGTGCGTTCCACAGCGTAGCGGCTTTTACAGTGAAGGAATCCATGTATTTTTTAGAATTACACGCAGTCATGCGTAGTACGTAGTGTCTAGAGGGAAACAAGGTGCAATCGTGCTTAAAGGAGCTAATGAAATTGAAGCGATCCTTGAGATAGGATGGAGACCAAGGATGGAAGAGAATAGCAAAAAGTAAAGAAAGGATATGTAAGTTTCGACGATGTCTGATAGGAAGCCAGTTGAGTTTTTTGCGGTATTGAGAGATGTGATCAAATTTCCTTACGCCAAAGATGAAACGAATGCAGAGATTTTGCAGACGCTCCAGCTTGTTTAAAAGATCTTCATTTATATCGAGGTAGCAAACGTCAGCATAATCTAAAATTGGCATAAGGAGAGCATTAGCAAGTAGGGTTTTCGTCTTAACAGGCAAAAGATTTTTCCACCTTTTCAGCGATCCAAAAGCCAGAAAAACTTTCTTACTAAGGGCTGATACCTGTGGATTCCATGACAGGTTGCTGTCCAAGATAATTCCAAGGTTTTTAACAGTTTGACAATAGGGCAGAATAGTAGAATTAAAAACAATAGGAGGGAGTAAGGAATAATTTAGTTTGGAAGTTTGTCGGGAGTTACCAATAATAATAGCTTGCGACTTATTACAGTTTATCAGCAAACCATGGGAATTACTCCACTTACATACGACATTGAGGTTATGATTTAGGCACTTGATTGCTTCAGAAACATGTTCAACAGGAGTGGATACATAAAGTTGGAGGTCATCAGCATATAAATGGTAAGGTATAGAGAGTAGGCTAGTAAGAGTATTTATGAAGATCGAAAAAAGAAGAGGAGATAAGACCCCACCTTGGGGAACACCAGCTCTGAGACGGCAATACGACGATGTCTTTTCTTTGATTCGGGTACATTGCATACGATCAAACAAGTAAGACCGGAACCAATGAATAGCAGATATTAATGGAATCTAGGATAGCTAAGAGAATTTCAAAATCAACTGTGTTAAAAGCGTTGGAAAAATCAAGGAGTGCTAAGATAGTTACTTGTTTATTATCAATAGCAAAACGAACATCATCACAAACTTTTGTTAACGCCGTAACAGTGCTGTGACCTCTGCGAAAACCGGATTGATATGGACTATGTTATTTTTAACGAGAAACAGCGAGAGTTGAGAATATACAATACGCTCAAGAACTTTAGACAAGAATGGAAGGATAGAAATTGGACGATAATGTGAGACAAGCTTAGGATTAGAGTTTTTAGGAATAGGAATGACTTGCGCCATACGCCAAGCACTAGGGAAAGTATTACAAGAAAGGGAATAGTTAATTAAGTGGGAGATAATATGTAGAATGCTGTCTAAGCTTAGCAGCACCATCTTGCGGCTAATCCCGTCACTGCCAATATTTGCATCTGATTGAACTGCAATGATGTTCTTTTTAATTTCTTCAGGACTTACCGTGCCAAAACGAAATAAGGAAATGTTAGGTCTTGATTGCGAGTTAATATATGAAATGGTTTGCGATTTATTAATAGTATTTGACATAACGTTAGCGAAATGGCAATTCAGATCATCAACATCTACATGATGGGCGAAGTCATTAGGTTGCTTTCCAATGCCCAGTGACTCAAGAAACTTCCACAGTTTTAGGGTACTTTTACCAGCTATTGAGCCATGGATATAGTTCCGTTGAGCATCTCTGCACATCTTATTACAGCGGTTACGCAACCGCTTGTATTTCTGTAAGTTGACATCTGTTGGTTTCAATTTATATTTGGCTTTGGCGGAATTGCGTTTCGTCATGGAAGATTTAATGTCATTTGTAAGCCATGGAGCGGGCAAATGTTTTAGTTTTATAGGACGTAGAGGAGCGTGAACATAAAAAATTTGAGTAAGCATAGAATTAAAGATCGCGAGTTTGTCATCCATTGTAGCAGCATTCATAATTGAGTCCCAGTTTATATTATGTAGATCATGCAAAAATCTATCCTTATTGAATTTTTTAAAACTACGACGCATTACTATTGTAGGTTTTTTTTTGGGTGGGCGTATTTTATATGATAGGAAGATTAAATCATGGTATGAAAAAGCTTCTGCAGACAGCTGACCATGAAAGTTAACATAGTCGGGGGCAGAGACCATCATGAGATCAAGCTGGGAAGGTGTGCAGTTAGGAAAGTAGTGAGTAGGATTGGTTTGGAGCAGACACAAGTTTGAGCCATTAATTATATTTTTCAATTTTTCGGAACGCCAATCATCCTTTACCATACATGTGTTGAAATCACCCATAATGATGGTGTGATCTGCATTAGGAATATAGTTTTCTAATAAAGTTTCAAATTCACAGAAGTAATCTACACGAAGCGTTGGACTGTAAAAGACTCCCAAGAGTATTTTGCGAGTACCAAACAGTAGTTCCAACAATAGGTGTTCTGATTCAGAATGTGCAGATGCTGATTTATTTAAGATAGTGAAAGGAATATTATTTGTTGACGAAGAGGATATATGATTAGTTATAAGGGGATATAGTACATAATACAGTAAGACTTCTATGAAGTTTACTTTACTCTAGGGTCGAATAACAATATATTTATGTGATGAGGTACTCTCCTCTCTACTTTGTAATATTATGTGAGACCTTCTTTTATACTTTGTCTGACCTTTAATAGTATTACAATTAAAAATATACAAAAGATTACTTTTGTATTGGAAGCTGTCATTTTTATACGATTGTTCATTAACGGTTGTGTTGTCTTCGGTTCGAATTTAAATATTTTTTCATTGAACAATATGATAACAAACAAAATGACCGTATTTATGCTGAAAGCTCTAAAGGAGCTTCCCAATTACTTAACGGAGTACAAAGTGGGCATTATCCGACCTCAATGGTTTGGGGTGGTGTTAGCTATGTAGGTTCTTGGTTAGACACGAACGTTCCCGATTTCATCAGAGCTGAAGGCTGTCCATTGCGTAGTCTTAATCTTAATCTACTGGATTATGATTTATAGTCCGAGAGTAAGGCTTGTTCCAAACGCCATGAGAATTTGGAGTACCTAAAACAACCATACGATCGCAGTGAAGAATTTTCCCATAGAAAGAGGGCGTGCTGCTATTAATAATTGGTTTCAAAGATTGAATGACTGTATTGCGGCCAATGAAGACCACTTCGAATAAGCTTTATATATTGTTAATGGTTTTATATTAACGTATTAATCTAAAATATTGAAATAGTATCTATGTATTTATGGTAAGACTAGGTATATATATAACCTATACTTTTGATTTGTAAAAAATGTACATAAACTAAAAATGAGTTTATAGGCTAAAAGTTTTTGTGAAAAATCGGCATATTCTAAAACTAATTAATAGTTTAAATATAATTTATTTTATATTTTGTAGTCACCATCTCTTGTACAATAATAAGATTTGTAACAATTATACTCATTCTATCTTAAATATAATGTAATTTTAGTCAAAATATTTTTACATTTAACATTTAATTACATTACATATTAATTATAGTCATTTTTTCTATTTGCCATATATATGTGAATTACAATAGAAAATAAAATACAATTCTGAACATTTCAATTAATTGCAATGGATTTATGCGGGGGCACTTTCTTTTTATTTAAAAGTAGTATACAAACTTTTAATTTTAAATTATCTTTGAACATAGATAAGTCATTTTGTTTGTCAAATGGCGTTGACCTAAAATCATTAAACCGTCTCCGATCACTCGTGTCGGTTATAGATTGGCAATTACAGCGAGCCTGTCTTCTGGGTGCTATTAAGCGTAAGATATTATCGCCTCTTAGATATAATCGGTAACTCTTAAGTAATTAATGATATCTTACGATTATTAAGTCCGTTTAATTTGGAAGATCAGTCTGCCAAAAATCCGCATATACTGCAAAGCATACAAAGTATTTGTTTACATCAGAATAAATATAGGTAAAAATGGATGGTATTTTCCCATTTATTTAGCATCCTTATTAAATAGCTGACTGATAATTTCATTATCGCCATACATGTATATATATTTATATATATATATATATATATATATATATATATATATATATATTAAACACAGTCAGTATACAATATGATATAACAGTTTAAGACATTGGTTACATCCAAGAGCAGTGGGGCGAAATATTGGGTTGGTTGATATCCTTTTGTTATGATTCTAACAGCATTTATTATTGAGATTCAGGCATATACGAGTATAAGACTGTAATCGGATTATATCGGGCTTTTTTATTTTTTTTTATATACAAGTGATTTTACGCTTAATTTAGTTTAACACAATTTCCCAATTAAGGCCATAATAAAATGAATGGGTTCCTGACTCGGACACCTTATTTATCTTCGTGAAAGCGCGGATAATTCTATTATACTCTGGCAATACGAAAATTCTATTCAGAGACATTTATAGAAATAGTGTAAACAAACTAATGCACTTCCAACTGGTATAATTATTTTTTATAATATAAACATGGTGATTTGATGTTTCATTGTATGACATTCTGTCTGTATATTAAAATCTAGTTTTATTGCACTTGTTGCCCAAAATCACTTTTCCTGAAGTAAATAAAATACAGTACGTTGATTCAAATCATTGCTATTATTACACCAAACCTCATTATAATCTGTCTCATAATTCTTGTCGCTTGATACGTGAACATACGAAGCAGACAAATAGCCAATATCGAAAATAACAAATCGTTAGGTTATTTGATTGTGTCATGTAATAAAAACAATTATGAAGTAAAAAAACAATAAGTGTAATAGATGAATAATGTATTGTAAATTAAACAATTATTTTTCATATTTTGTTTTATTAGAAGTTCAATAAAAGTTGGTATTGAATCTTTACTGAACTTCTAATAAAACAAAATAATTGAATAAAAAAATAGTAAAAAATTGTTGAGATATAAAAAAGCATTTCAAATAACCGAAAATGCAAAAGGTAGATAAGGTTTCTTATAAACAAAATGTATAAGTATATACATTCCAAACTAATTTTGTGGATCATATGCCAAGTAAATATAAATGTAATAAAAGCAGCCTTACCAGGGATAATGTTCACCCAAATTTACTTCATTTTAACTTTTATTGGAAACCGAGGAAACAAAAGGTTTAAAAACATTAACGAAAAGTTAAGGAATTGTAACTTGTTAGAATTTCAATCAACAATGTATATTTTTCTCTCCCATTAAAGAAGTTTTTAAGTGGTTATCTATTTATGCATAAAATTTACATCAAGTAAGAAATTATTTTCACCTTAAACTTAAAGTTTATTTTTAATTTAGTGTTCTTCTACATATTCCTATTTATTAGGGTATCAAAGTTGTAGTTTCTCTGAAATATTTTTAAATATGCAATGAAATGTTTGATAACATGAAATGATTGTTATCAAACGTCTATTAATCATTCTGATTACACCGTTTGATCAAAAAAGTCATTAACATTGATTCGCTTTGAAGTTACGAAGCCATACACAGCTTTAATAAATAATTCACCTTTAATATTATAATACTCTTATCTATATAGAATTTTGTTGAAAGTAAGATTTAACAAAATCATCTTTTCATTGTAAAAGCTACTAAAATTCAAAAAATCGTCTAATACAAGCCTGAGAAGCGCTAGCCACAGACATAAAGTGAAATTCCTATTGTATTTTTGTATTTTAAACAAACTCTTTTAGGTGTAATTTGGTTCATAAATTAAACATCTTCATTGTATTAGTACTTGTCCTTTATTTTTGTTATATCATTATTATATTAAGAGTCCATGACGATTCTCTAATGTATAAATATGAGAATATTTTATAATTTATAATAATTTTGTCACGACTTCATACGCACGTCTGGAGCGTATACAACGATAGTACTTTTTGACTATTCTGTTTTTTTCTAATAATACAATAATTATTGTTGTAATGACATAAAATATGCTACTTTTATCTATGCAAAACATAACAGTACAATATAAGTGCTACAATTCCTAGGTGCCCTAATTCAGAGTGGTCTCGAGTTAATTACAGTGCCGTGGTAGTCCTGCTATCTAAAATGAACACCATTTTTCGTTTCAACGGAATTAACTGCTTTGAAAAAGCAGCTAATTACTGATTTTTTATAAACTTTAAATATTACCGGTCATTATTATCCTTGTCGTTTTTATTGTCTCTACACTATGATTTTTGTTTTCAATTATTTAAGAACTTTCATCAACTTGTATGGGGGATTTTTATTTTGTGTCCCTTTTTCCTGTCCCCGTTCCCTTTCCCGTTTAGATTTGCTGTTCAATAGAGACACAAAAAAGTTCGTCTTTATTTAATATTACTACATTTTATTTATTCTAAAGAGTATAGCAAATTGGAAAAAGAAACAACAGCTACCACAGATTTTATTTATGTTAGAAGAGGGCTAACGAGCGAGGGAATCACCAAGGATACCTGACCACTGCCGTCCATGAACTTTGAAACATCTGCGGATTCGCAAACACGTTGCTGCCTTTGGAAGTGGGAGAAAACACCTTTTTCGAAGGAATCCATGTGATATCGATTAAGATACCACCGAAGGGAATTCGTTCCGTATCTTTTTAGTACGTAAAAGAAAGGTCCTTAAGAACCGCACAATGAAAGATCACCATCCATTCACGTGATATGGATTATAGATATGGTATTGCAGACGATGATGTGCTGTGTTTCGTACATCGTGCATGTCGAATATCTCTTTGGAATAGTCCCGGTTGTAAATACGGTAGAAGATGTAAAGAGCAGCCAAGTCTCTACGCAATGCCAAAGAGTTCAGCTATCCGCAGAGCACCCGGTCTCCGACGTTCCGAACGTAGACTTGATATAACGTGATATAAGGGTGATCCGGATTACAGAAACGGTCGAGAACAATCTGTATGATCCGCCCAGTAAGAAAGCTGGTGATCCACTTGCATAAACTTTCGGGTAGCCTATAATAACAAAGTTTCAAAAAAAGACCTTGTGCCATGCCCGATAGAAGATTTTTCAAAACTAACTACCAGACCACAGACAGACAATAACCCTTACTTTTAATAACCGCTGTCCAAAAATATGATATAACAGAAGCTCAACCGATGGACCATGACGAAAGACATGTTGCTGGTCATTGATCAATTGGTGATCCTCGAGCTACGTTAGGAGTTGTCGGATAATGATGTTTTCCTTTATTTTGGAGAGAATAGGGGTAATGGCGAAGGCTCTGTATTTAGCTGGGTCCAAGCTATCACCCATTTTAGGGATCTGGTTAACAAGGGCACACTTCCGTGAGATTAGGATTTCGCCTTTAAGGTAGGAATACCTAAATAGACGCGTTAGTATCGGAGTCAATTCAAAGCACATGTTCATGGTACTATTGGGGAAATGCCATCCAGTCCACTCGACTTATAAACGTGCAAGGAAAATAAAGACTGAAAAAATATTTTCGACATTGTGCTTTGACATTTTGGCAGTCGGTGTCTTACCTTGGTCATTGAAAGTTGAGTTTGCGGCATAAAGATGTCACAGAGGTCGACTTTTCCTTTTGCTGTAAGGACCAGAGAGTCATAACCTATGTGCAATGGCGGTACGGACGGCTGACAAAAGTTGCCCGGAGTGTTTCGTAAATACATAATAATATTTTGTACATTTTACATTTTTCTCAAACTTGAGAAATGGTAACTGAAAAATGGGGTGTGTTATGTTTTGAAATTTCCGGTATCATTGGGTTACGATATACAGCGATACACATTTCATTGTCCAAGAGAGCATATCGTAAATCCTCGCCTATAAGCAGCGAGGATTTATCTATATATTGTTTCAAAATTATGACTAAAGAAAACTAAATGTTATAGAAGTCAATAGCAAATTATTTAATATATTTGTTTATGAAATTTTTATTTTAAATGTTAACCAAACCACTTATTTTAGATATATCTAAAATAATAATATTATTGGATAAAGTTATACTTTGGTCTTTGTTTTCTGTAGTAATTCATTTATAAAATTTTAGTTATTATTTTAATTTACTTTAATAATGTATGTTATCATATTCATATTTAAGCTTAGGAAATATTTTCATCAACCATTTTATTACTAATCTTATATATGGATACTCAATCAGTTGTATATATGTTTTATAAAATAGAAACAAGAGGACACGTGTTACAATATTGAAATGTTTTAAACTAAAGTTGATTAACCTTCATTTATGCGAATTTAGGATTAATTATCCCAAATTTGACATCGAATGAAATTGTTCAAACTAGTATAATATTTTAAAATATAACCCTACTCAAAATAGACCAAAATAGAAGGTACATTAGTTATAACTTAGCAGTAACATGTTCAATAAGCTTAAGATGTACTCGTAAAAAAATATAAAAGTTCACTATTCTTTATTCAATTACTAATTACACAATAGATTTAAATACACACGAAGTAACAACGTCAAAGTAAAACATCAGAGATAATAGAAGTATAAAAATATTTAGCTTATCAGAGGTCAAATAAGGGCTGGTAGCCGTATTTATACTAATTTAACAGATACTGAGGCATTTATGGCATTTGTTCATAATCAAGACATTACACATTTGAATAAATAAATACCGACAAAATAGTTATTCTGAACAATACTAGATTCCTAAATGTATTTGTAGCAACCGTAATTCAGATATTTGAATTTAACATGTTTAAGTATATAAACATAATAATTAATTATCTTAAAGGTGACTTTGACAATAAGTCCAATCAATAACTTTTACCACTTTAACATAATATGTATAGTAATAATAATTGTTTCAAGTAATAGTAAATTCCTAAATCTAATTAATACAATAATAATACATTTTAACATAATTGGAAATTCTTTATTTTTCTAGAATTAAAAAGATTATATAAATAATAATATTATTGCAATACCCACAGTGCAAAATATTATATCATGAAAGTTCCATATGTAGGCAATCATATATATAATATTATAAGTGCTTTATTTTTTTTTAGGTATACCGACAGTGGATCGCAATTTTGTATGAAACATTATCGTTAAATAATTGAATCTTTGGTTAAAAAACTAATTTATTTGGACCCAGTATTACTATTTATTATTTTCAAAACTGAACGGACGGAAAAATATGGAGATGACATGGTATAACAAAGGGATGTAAATACTAAAAGAACAATATTTGTATCGACATCTTTGTGTTTTCGTAAAAATTCTTCATTGTAAAATATTTACGTGCTTTACGTTTTATACTATAATGAAAAGGTTAAGATGGATTTCATGATATAAATCAGGTAGAACCAAACAAAACGATAAATTATTTTATAATATATTTATTATAATACAAAATTATTAGTAAATTAAATGTAAAACTTTAAATGATTAGTTGCTAATGTTCTTACAATTTTATGGTGCATAATCAACAATTTATTAATCTGTTTACCACTTTTTTTGAAAACCACTTGTGATCTTAAAAAAAAGATAGTTAAGTAAATATATTAAGTTCGATAATTATAAATACATTTCTTATAACGTAAATACAAATATTTATTATTATTATTTATTCCTTATGATTTCCCTTGTGAAGGAGAATCTATAACATAATTTAAAATATATGACAAACTGGCAAAGGCGGTCTTATCGCTAAAGCGATCTCTCCCAGGTAACCCTTGTAGAGAGGTAATGAGAACAAGGGGTTGTTGCGCCAAGCACTATAAAATAAACTACACTCTAATATCACACACATAGATATAAAAATTATATGGTAATAAGCGGATTCATATAATGTACTACGTTTAGTTTCTACAAATAAATATAAATATAAGATTATAGTAAAATTACGGTAACGAAAGAAATATAGAATATCACTGCCAAGGATGGTAAATCTTTTTTTAGTTATTAAAGAGGTTGGGAAAAGTGAAGAAGAGTAAGGATAAGATATGTACGTCTGTTCAGCGACTGACTGACAGCCATTTTAAATTGCGCAGCACTGTGATAAGTGATTGAACTTTTTAGGTTAAAAATAAACCTGAAGCACATATTATGCAATCTTTCAAGCTTTTTTAGAAGTTCTTACTTGACATCTGGATAACAAGAATCACGATAGTCTTATATTGCCATCAGTAACATTATTTTGGTTTTTGTTGGTAGTTGATTCTTCCATCACCTTAAGTAGCCAAGAGTAGCAAAGATTCTCCGTCCCACCTTGGCCACTTGTGATTTGGCTACAGGTGGCCAAGATCTTATTATAGCTACACCAAGGTTTTTGGCAACATTCCTGAAATGTATAATGACAGCGTTAAAACGTACTGTGGATAAATTTTCTGTCTTAGGCAGTACTTCGGGATTATCGATAATGATAACTTATAATATTAAAGGATTTATTGAAAGTCCAAATGATTTGCACCATTCGGTAGTATTGTGTAAGTCTAAGTTTATTTTACTTATAGCGTTAGAAATTCTGTCAACGGAATCTGATTTTCTATATATCCTGTACATTTGTAACTCATTACCATACAGGTAAGAGGTAAGAGATTATTTAAGAAATAGAATTAATGGAAATGGGAGAATTAATGAGAATATTTGTCTCGGGTAATAACGTGTGGCCACCATTCGTCGCCAGAATCAATTTCTTTCTTTACTATGAAGTAGTCCTCTGAAAACGATCTCTCTTCCGCGGTCATAACCGTAATAGGAAACCAGTTTGCAATAAAATTCCTAAGTACTTTTCAAATGTTAAAAGACAAATTAAAGACTACATTAAAAGAAATGCAGAAGTCATTTTATAATTAAAGTTTAATAACCAGTCTTACTTTAACTATGAAAACATGTCCAAGTACAAGTATAATGGATCAGAAATATTTAAATGTCGAAACATAATAAAATACACTAGATAGACATTAAACAATATTTAAAAGATTTCCTAAATGACCATTAGATTCCAGCTGATGTTCTTAATTTATATAGTAACAATTTTTATAAAAATATATATTTTTCCAGTTGTGAAATAGTAAATCTTGTATTCTAGCCAAGTAAATAATAAAAGTCAAAGGCGTGGTAAGGTTAGACTGTAGACATACGATTGTGATCTCAAATGTAGGCGTTGATGAATATATTATATATTGTCGTTTTTTTACGCGCTTCAATTAGTTTGATACATTACTTCTATTGGGTTAGGATAGAACACACTTCCATCTTCCTCGGAATTTATAAATTTCGGGATCTGAACAATAATTACTAATTTCGATTACTATTGGAAATCTACATATATATATATATTTCTATAGGAAAAGTGAGCGGTAAGAGAGACAGGGGGAGGCCTCGAGTGACCTTCAAAAAAAACAGTATCAATGTTACTGGAGAAAGGTCATGTAAAAGGCATGAGGACCCCCCGGAGGGCATGTATGAAGAGGTTGATGTCTGTGGCCGAGGCGAAAGAGGTATGCAGAGACCGTAGCGTTTGGCGCTCCGTCGTCTCTGGCTACCCCGCAAGGGATATGGCGTGATGCTAAATAAATAAATAAATATATATCTAAATCTGTATATACATATGTCCGTGTTACAGTTTGTTTTTATTTATTTGTAGCGAATTTGTGCATGCAATGTGATACAACATTTTATTAATTAAAGCTACTATATAAAATTATAACAAGCTGAAACTTTAATGCTTCATAGAAATGTAAAAGTTTTAATTCACCCTTTAGATAAAAGTAAATTTTGATGAACATTTAGTACCCAAATAAAAATTAACGTGGATTACATACTGAGTAAAAGTAAATGTAATAAAAGCCGCATCAGACGAGATAATGTTCTTTCTGAACTGTTAAATATTTCTTATACCCGCGAGGAAGTTTAATAGGCAGTTCAACTCGTTCCTAACAATCATTTCAAGCGGAAAAAAAACAAAGTATACTTAAACCATACACGAAAAGTTAACGAATTGTAATTTATCAGACTTGGACGATTTTCTTTTACTGTTACTTTTTTTTAAAAATTGTACTTTTGGAGATTTAAAATACAGATTTATCTCATTTATTTAACGTGAGTTTTTTGAAACTTTGTTAAGATAAAATTGTGTTTTGAGGAATTATTTATTAATACTTGTAAGACATAAAATATTGGCAACAGCCAATAGTACATATTGTAATTAATATTTCTACCAAACGATACTACTTCACTGAATATAATTATTATTACAGTTTGTAATTATAATGATAATACAAAGGCTATTTGAACTGAGGATCTATTGAATGGTCGCTAACCAAACTTCAATTATTATCATCAAATAACTGAGAGCCATCTGCAATATCGCAGCTGAAAAAACCCATTAATATGGACTCACTGTGCATCTCAGAACTCAGGAAGTTGTTAAGACAGAGGAAACTGTAATTTCTGTTTGAATTTTTTTAAATTACTTTGTTTTAGTTTTAAAGTTTATTTTACTTGAAAATAATTGTTTTTTTTTCAATATCTTAGGTTTCTAAATTAAATTTAAAGAAAATACTATTGTGTTTCATATTACTGAAATCTAATATTCGAAGAATATTTAATCTAAAATTTGTCACGTTTTATTACAGATATTTTGAGACTTTTTATTAAAACATCCGTCCTTGAAGACGATCTTAATATAGAGTTAACATTAGTTAATAACTTTCTTTGTATGTTTTCTCTTTTCTTCTCATACTTATTATAATAATTAAAAGTTTATAAATATCTGAATTGCCTGAATAAATATAAACATTTTTGATTGATATAAATTTATCACACAATACATATAACAGATAGATATAGCAGAATTAAATTTCATGTCAGTAACCTAAAATTTTGCTACCCTACAATAAAGATCATTAGAGATGTAGTGTCCGTGCGTCCTAATTCTGAATGGCTTCGAATCCATTACAGTAACGTGACAGTTCTGTTATTTAAATTGAATGCTTTATTCGTTTTATAGGAACTGTATACTATACTTTACGGAGATGTCTATTGTTTAGATAATTAGTGCTTGCACCGGTGACTGGCAGAAACAGAATCGATGAGAAATATATATTATTATGTAATCATAATGATTAATATACTTATCTACAGGGAGACTATAGACGAAAACGACAAATATTTTACAATGTCTTAGAAAAAGTGTATAATGTATCTTGTTTTTCCTTTCGATCCAAATATACTATTCGTATATTACTATAATGTATATTATATTACATTAATCGTAGCACATTTATATGAAATATGAATATTAAATTTTTAAACCATAATATAAAAATATCTATAAGATAAGTTATTCACATTTTATATTAGTAACTGAATAACCCCGTAATGATTTAGATCACAAATGTGTCGACAGTAATCATTGTAGGAGTGGCAAAGTTTATGAGTGCCGTATTATTGGAGGAGGTAAATTGAATTTCCCCAAAACTTTTAGAAACTGACCGTCGACCGAATGAAATATTTGACCAAACAAATATGGGTACAAGTTTGTAAAGTTAGGACTTTTAATTATATTTGTCAGTTTGAGGATTTCTAATTATCAGTTGCTTAATTTCAAAAAAATACATTGTAAACATTTATTTTAAGATTTTTTATTAAAAGGATTTTATTTTTTAATATTTTCAATACACATGAGAAACTTATAACAAAAAAAAAATATTACAAAAATAAAAACACAGTAAAAAGGGTGCTCTTGTCTCTAAAAACGTTTTTTTTCTGTTTTTTTGAAACATTTTTCTGGAACTGTGATTGCTAACAACGAAGTTAGAAGGGTTCTTCCCTTCTAATCTTAATCTTCCCAAATTTAAATAAATGTATATGAATACATATTACACATAATATATAAATATAACTGTATACCTACGTATTTTATTAAGTTTTATATAAAATAGTGAAAAAGGTAAAATAATAAATGTTTTTAGGATCACACAAACATTGTGTCATTATTCTTTAGAAGTGAGTGAAATTTCTGATTACTTTGTGGCAATAATATAAAATATAAAAATATATGTAATAACGTCTTATTTATTTTAATAACGAGAATGATTCTTTTTAAGGCGTTGTCTATGAATGTGCTTGAGTTTTTAATTTTATGTTGGACGAAATAGTGTTGCTTATATGTTTTTATTTGTGCTAACCTTATAAAGTAATGAATTGAATGCTAATAAAAAATCTATAAAATCTAGATACGATTTCATAGATCTATTCGCCGCGATTTATAGCTACTATACAATAAAAAGAGTTAATAAACCTTTTATTTTTTTTTTTAAATCATTTTACATTCTCGTAAAAGATATACGTATTTGGAAATAAGGGAGAGCTTTCGAATTATTGAAGAAATATAAGAGAATATCATCTTTAAAATATTATATTTATCATTTCATCCAACTAAGCGGGCGGTTACTGTCACAGACGTGACATTTATCGATATTATTCGGAACCTTTATCCAAGTTACAATTTTCTTTTGCGTTCAGGAACGCTAACACTGGAACTTAAGGTTGTCAAATATAAATAATAAATTTATGTAAAAATTATATTATATACTCTTAAACAATCATCAAAAGAATATAAATATAAATTCTTTCAGATAGTTTAATAGTTTTTGGAAGATAGATAAAGATGTTGAAAGTTCGATGTACGGCGTCACATATTTTATTATCCCCGAAGGCATGATATGGTGTAATAAATACTATTTATATTGACATTTTATCACACTTGTAACTTACGCCGAAGATTCAGTAAAATTCAATTAAAAACAAGGAACATCTCTCAGTTAAATAACAAATTGGTGGTTAATTTTTAAACTTCCGCCATGGAGTTAATACTTTTATTACTAATTAAACTTTGGCTTAAATATTTTTTATAGAAACTTTATATAACAAGATATTTAAAAAATAAAACTAGTTTTATTTTAAATTCAAGTTTTTTCGCAAAAATTTTAATTATTGGCTAGTATTACCTAGCCAATAATTAACTACTACTACTGCTAAGCCCTTGATAAGAGATAACGCGAAACCTGTGTAAGAAGTTTTATGTTTATGTAAAAATTTATATGTATATCTTAATTCTTCCTTAATATATAAAATAATAATAATATTTTGTTAACCGTTGACTAAGAGGATATACAAGGAGTTATAAGGGGATTTACATAATTCAGTAAGATTTCTATGAAGTTTACTTTACTCTGGGGTCGAATAACAATATATTGATGTGACGAGGTACATTGTTATATTATGCGAGAACTTCTTCTACACTTAGTCTGGACATAAATATTTTTATGTTAAAAATACACAAAATATTTCTTTTGCATTTGGAATTTTTATATGATTGTTTATTCATGGTTGCATTTTCTTCGGTTCGGATTTAAACATTTTCTCATTGATCAATATTTTAACAAACAAAATGACAAAATCCATGCTGAAAGCTCTAAAGAAGCTTCCCTATTAGTTAACAAAGCACAAAGTGAGTATTATTCGACCTCAATAGTTTGGTGGGGTGTTAGCTATATAGGTTCTTAATTAGAAACGAATGTTCCGGATTTTATCAGAGCTAAAGTCTGGTCGTCATTTGGTCCTAATTTTAATTTACTGAATTATGATTTATAGGCAGATTTAGAGAGTAAGGCTTGCTTCAAACTCCATGATCGTTTGAAGTACCTAAAACAACCATACGATTGCAGTGAAGAATTTTCCCATAGAAAGAGGGCGTGCTGCTGTTGATAACTGGTTTCAAAGTTTATAGGACTGTATTGTAGCCAATGCAGACCACTGCGAATAAGCTTTATATAATATATTTTAATGGTTTTGTATTAAACTAACATACCTTTATTACTATAAATAAAATAAATATTACGTACAATAAAAAAAAACTGTTTTAATTTGTAAAAATATTTATGGCAAGACTAAGTATACATTGAACCTATGTTTTTGATTTGTAGAAAATGTACATAAACTAAAAATGAATTTTAAAGGGTAAGAATTTTTGTGAATCCAATATCGATATATTCTAACACTAATTAATATTTTGAATATAATTTATTTTATATTTTGTAGTCACCATCTCTTGTATAATATTAAGATTTGTAACAATTATACCCATTTTATCTTAAATATAATGTAAATATTAGTCAACGTATTTTGACATTTAACATTTAATTACATTATTAATCATAGTATTCTTTTCGATTTGCAGTAAACATGTGAATTACAATAGTATTATTATAGATATTAAAAGTACCTATTCTTAACATTTAAATTAATTGTAATTGTTTGATTAGAGGGCACTTTCTTTTTCTTTAAAAGTAGTATACAATTTTTTTATTTAATTAATCTTTGAACGTAGATTAGTCTTTTTGATTGTCAAATGGCGTTGACCTAAAATCAGTAAACCGTCTCCGATCACTCGTGTTGGTTATAGATTGGCAATTACAGCGAGCCTGTCTTCTGGGTGCTATTAAGCGTAAGATATTATCGCCCCTTAAGATATAATCGGTAACTCTTAAGTAATTAATGGTGTCTTACGATTATTAAGTCCGTTTAATTTGAAAGATCAGTCTGTCAAATCCGCATTGGCGAAGTAAACACTTGCAAATAGCTTTAAACCAATATTTGTTTACACCAGGACAACAATAGGTAAAAATGTATGGTGTTTCCCATTTTTTTAAGCTCCTTATAAAATAGCTGACTGATAATTTCATTATCGCCTATACATGTATATATGTTTTTTTATATTTATGTTAAACACAGAATACAATATGACATAATATTGTAAGACATGTACCAATGCAAGTGCAGTGGAGCAAAATATTGAGTGGCTTGTTATCCTTTTGGTATGTTTCTAACAGCAGTTATTATTGAGATGCAGTCGTATATACGAATATAATCGGATTATATCGGGCTTTTTTATATTTTTTTATATACAAGTGATTCTAAGCTTAATTTAGTTTAACACAATTTCCCAATTAAGGCCATAATAAAATGAATGGGTTCCTGACTCGGACACCTTATTTATCTTCGTGAGAGCGCGAATAATTTTATTATACTCTGGCAATACGATAATTCTATTCAGAGACATTTATGGAAATAGTGTAAACAAACTAATGCACTTCCAACAAAATTACTTTTCCTAAAATAAAATAATAAAATAAATCTTACAACACTCTTCGTGTTCAATATAATAACGCATTTAGGGTGCTGCTGGGGTTGCCGCGGTTCTATAGTGCGTCAGGGATGTTCGCTACGGCGAGAGTTAATGGTTTTTTCGCTACTATGCGCAAAAAGTGTAGTTCATTAGATCAAAGACTACGCGGTAGCACCAACAGCATCTTAAAAATGATCTGCAACAGGCTGGATTGTGTATATTTAAATCATTGCTGCGCCATATCCAGTGGTTTGAAGAAACAATAATAATACTAACATAGTTTTTAGATTAAATTGTTACTAACAAATGTAAGTTTTATGTTACTTTAGATAAAAATAAAATAAATAAATAAACAAATAAAATGCAGTATATTGTACATTGATTCAAATAATTAGCTATTATTGCCAAAATTCATTAAAATCTGTCTTATAATTCTTGTCGTCTGATACGTGAACATACGATGCAGACAAATAGCCAAAATCGAAAATCACAAATCCTTAAGTTATTTGAATGTATCGTCTAATAAAAACAATTATGATGTAAAAAACAATAAGTGTAGTAAATTAATAATGTATTTAAAAATAAACAATTATTTTTCTTATTTAGTTTTATTAGAAGTTCAGTAAAAGTTTTATCAATAAAACAAACTAATTGAATATAAAAATAGAACTCTAAAAATTTATGACATAAAAACATTTTACAGCCGATAAAGATCATTATAAATAATACAAAATGTAAAAAGTAGATAATGTTTCTTAAAAATAAAATGTATAAATATGTACCTACCAAAAACATTTCGTGGATCAAATGTCAAGTAAAACAAAATGTAATAAAAGCCTTACCAGGGATAATGTTCACCCACATTTATTTCTTTCTAACTTTTATTGGAAACCGAAGAAACAAAAGGTTTAAAAACATTTACGAAAAGTTAAGGAATTGTAACTTGTCAGAAATTTCAAGCAACAATGCATATTTTTTTCTTCCAATAAAGAAGTTTAATCTATCATTTTTGCATAAAATTTACATCAAGTAAGAAATTATTTTCACCTTACAGTTAAAGTTTATTTTTAATTTAGTGTTATTTTATATATTTCTATTCCTTAAGGTTTCAAAGTTATACATTCTCTGAATAATTTTCAAATGTTTAATGAAGTGTTTTATAATATCACATGATGGTTATCAAACGACTATTAATTATTCTGATTACACCGTTCGATCAAAAAAAGTCATTAATTTTAGTTGGCTTTGAAGTTACGAAGCCATAGACAGCGAAAGGCTTTCAAATTATTGCACCTTGATTTAGAGTAGGGTTTTAATAAATAATTTACCTTTAATATTATAATACTACTACTACTACTATTATACTTTTATCTTTATAGATTGATTAAATAAGATTTAACAAAATCATCTTTTCATTGTCAATGCTACTAAAATTCCGAAAATTGTCTAATACAGGCCTGAGAAACGCTAGCGACAGACAGCTAAAGTAGATTTTGTATTGCTTTTCATATGTGTCCATCTTGAGAGTCCAATCAGGAGACGAGTCCAAGATGGAATAAGGTTAAAACCTTATTCCATCCATTTTTTGGACGAACCTGCTTTTACGAGATTTACTGATATTTTGATGGTTGTTATACCCTTCTGAGCTCTTGCTACAGAATGACTAACCGCTTCTCGTAAGATTTCCAATACTTTATCGTGGCGAAACGAGCATTTACCTCTATTTAAGCCGAACTTCAATGTCCTTATGAAGCTTGCATCTAACTTCAACAAAAGGGTCTTATTTATATCATAAACGAGGAAAAGCCAATTTATACGTGATGTTAAATAATTGTCATATATCCAAGCCTTTTTGATGTTACTTATTGATTAATTGTCTACCTTTTTAAGATCATTCAAAAAGCTATCGACTATTATATCCAACGATGGAGTGCGCCCTTGGTAATTGATTTTTTTACCTAAGAATTTGAACGGAGCTACGTCGGTAATCGTAGTAACCGCCTATTATAAGACCCGGATTGTAAGAGGTATATCTGGTGCTCCGCCTACCCAGACATAGACTGTAGCATTTATTGGGTTTTGTCCTCAATCCGTCCAATCACAGAAATCCTCCACAACATTTAAAAGTAGTTGACATTGTTTTGGATAACGTGTCAGTATCGCGAGATCGTCTGCAAAAGCTAGTATAGATTTTGTGTATGTATTATTCAACTAATTCTTTAAAGTATAAATATGTTAGGAGGAGGAAATCGCAAAGAGATACACCGTTTCCAACCAGGCCCGGATTACCAAATCTTCTTCCCCGACGTGAGGAAAGCATATAGAATCTTAACTAAGATAAAAACAACTATTCACCGGACACGGAGGTTTTGCGGAGTACCTCTTCAAGTACAAATACCTAGACACACCCACTTGCTACTGCAACGGACACGACAACCAAAGTTTACTACGTCTCCTAGACGAGTGTCCAATTTACGAAAGACCGAGGAATGAATCGCAAACATGTACTAGTCTAAAAGTGGCAACTAAAGTACCATATATTTATAGAACACGACAATATTAGATAATTATTCCTTGAGTACGCGATAAGCATAGTAAAGAAGACAAACAAGAGAAATGGAGCCACGCAACCGATGGATTGAAAACGCTTAATTGTACCAACTAACAAAATCAATAATTGTGTAATTGTTCATTCCTTTTACTGACCATAATTTAGTATTATAATAGTATAAAATATAAATAGAAAAAGAAAATTAAACAACCTAGAATGCTGTAGACGGAAGTCCCATCCATAAATACGAGTAGAATACGAGAGTGATGAATGTATGTGACGTATGAAGTATGGAAGTGCGAGAGGAATAAAACCAGAAACTGGTATGAAAGACAGCTAGTTATTTTTGTAAAGTAATAATTTTAGAGACACAAACGCCACAAAATAAAAGTGACGATAATTCAATTTTTAAAAATATGAGAATATTTTATAATTTATGATAATTTTGTCACGACTTCATAAACACATCTAAAGCATATACAACGATATTACTTTTCACTATTCTATTGTTTCTAATAATACAATAAAAATAATGAGATAAAATATGCTACCTTTATTAATCCAAATCATAACAATACAATAAAAGTCATTAAGTGCTACAATTCCTAGGTGCCCTAATTCAGAGTGGTCTCGAGTTAATTACAGTGCCGTGGTAGTCCTGCTATCTAAAATGAACACCATTGTTCGTTTCAAAGGAATTAACTGCTTTGAGAAAGTAGATAATTACGGATCTTTTGTAAACTTTAAATATTACTGGTCATATTATGCTTGTCGTTTTTTTTTGTATCTACACTACGATTGTTGTTTTCAATTATTTTAGAATTTTCATCTACTTGTATGGGGTTTTTTATTTTGTTGTTTTGTTTTTGGTCCATGTCCCCATCTCCATCCCCGTCCCACTCTCCATCCCCATTCGACGGCTATGTTCGTCCGTCTTCGTCCCCGTTCCCGTTTAGATTTGTTCTTCTATAGAGACACAAAAAGTTCGTATTTTTTATGTTATTACATTTTATTTATTCTAAAAAAATATAACCAATTGAAAAAAGAAACAACAGTTACCATAGATTTTTTTTTATGTTAGAAGAAAGCAAACGAGCGTTTGGATCACAGATGATACCTGATAACCATTAATTCACGTGATATGGATGGTATTGCAGACGATGACGTGCTGTGTGTCGTGCATCGTGCGTATCGAATATCTCTTTGGAATACTCCCTGTTGTAAATACGGTAGAAAATGCAGAGAGAAGCAACGTCTCTACGCAATGTTAAAGAGTCTAGCTATCCGCAGAGCATCCGACGTTCCGAACGTAGAGCTGATTATAAGGGTGATCTGGACTTAAGAAACCGTCGAGAACAATATTTATGTTCCGCCCAGTAAGAAAGCTGGTGATCCACTTGCGTAAACCTTCGGGTATAGAAGAGTATATCGGAATAGAGGTAACGGCGATGGGTCTGTAGTTTAGCTGGGTCCCAGCTATCACCTTCTTTAGGGATAAAATTGATAATGGCACACGTCCGTGAGATTAGGACTTCGACTTTAAGGTAGAAATACCTAAATATATGCGTTAGTATCGGAGTCAACTCAGAGGCACATGTTCATAGCAATATTGGGGAAAGACTATCCGGTCCACTCGACTTATGAACATCCAAGGGAAATAAGAACTGAAAAAATATTTTCGGCATTGAGCTGTGACACTATGACAGTCGGAGTCTTATCTTGGTCGTTGAAAGTCGAGTTTAAAAAAGAGTCAAAGAGGTCGGGTTTCCCTTGTGGTTTAAGGGCCAGAGAGTCATAACCTATATGCAATGGCGATACGGACGGCTGGGAAAAGGTGCCCAGAGTGTTTCGTGAATACATAATAATATTTTTTTCTTTTTAAAATTTTCACAAACTTGGGAAATGGTAACTGAAAAATGTTGTATGCTTCGTTTTGAAATTTTCTCTATCATTGGGTTACGATATACAGCGATACATATTTCATTGTCCTCGAGAGCATTATATCTTATAGCTGCGAGGATTTATGTGTATATTAGTTCATGGTAACGAATAAAGAAAACTAAATATTATAGAATTCGTTATTTAATAAATTTGTTTATGAAACTTTTAATTTAAATGTTAACCAAACCATTTGTTTTAGATATATATATTATTTGATAAAGTTATACTTTAGTCGTTGTTTTCTTTAGTAATTCATTTATAATATTTTAGTTATCATTTTAATTTAGTTTAATAATTTAATTTATCATATTCATATTTAAGCCTAGGAAATATTTTCTATATTTTGTATATTTTTAATAAAATTGAAACAAGCTGACACGTGTTTCAATATAGAAATGTTTTAATTTAAATTTGATTAACATTGATTTACGCCAATTTGGAATTAATTATAACAAATTTACGACAAAACTAATCTGAAATTTTTTAAACTAGTATAATATTTTAAAATATAACCCTACTCAAATGAACCAGACAGAAAATAGTTGAAAGCCCATTACTTATAACTTATTAGTAACATGGTTAATAAGCTAAAATATACTCGTAATAAAAGAATATAAAAGTCCACTATTCTTTATTCAAATAATTATTACACAATAGATTTAAATACACACAAAGTAACAGCATCAAAGCAGTATAAAAATATTTAGCTTATCAGATGTTAGATGAGGGCTTGTAGCCGTATTTTTACTAATTTAACAGCTACTGAGGCATTTATGGCATTTTTCATAATCATGGCTTTAGACATTTGAAGAAATAAATACCGACAAAATAGTTATTCTGAACAATACTAAATTCCTAAATGTATTTGTAGCAACCGTAATTCAGACATTTGCTTTAACATATTTAAGTAAACAAATAATAATTTAATATCTTAAAGCTGACATCGACAATAAGTACAATTAATAACTTTTACCACTTTAACATACTATGTTTAGTAATAACAATTGTTCCAAGTAATAGTAAATTCCTAAATCTAATTAATACAATAATAATAAACTTTGTAATTTTAATAAATTCTTTATTTTTCTAGAATTAAATAGGTTATATAAACAATGATATTATTGTAATACCCACAGTATAAAATATTATATCATGAAAGTTTCACATGTATGATATTATAAGTTCTTTATTTTGTTTCAGGTATACCGACAGTGGACCGCAATTTTATATAAAACAATACCGTTAAATAATTGAATCTTTGATTAAAAAACTAATTTATTTGGACCCACTATCAACTACTGTTTATTATTTTCGAAACTGAACGGACGGAAAAAGTGGAGATGACATGGTATAACAAAGGGTTGTAAATACTAAAAGAGCAATGTTTCTATCGATATCTTTGTGTTTTCTTAAAAAAAATCGCTTCATTGTAAAATACCTACGAACGTTACGTTTTATACTATAATGAAAAGGTGAAAATGGATTTTTGATCTCATGATATAAATAGGTAGAACAAAACAAAACGACAAATTATTATATTATTTATCTGCAGAAAATGGTTAGTAAATTAAATGTAAAACTTTAAATGATTAATTGCTAATGCTAAATGCACTTACAATTTTATGGTGCATAACCAACAATTTATTAATCTGTTTATAATTTTTTGAAAACTACTTGTGATCTTAAATAAATTATAGTTAAGTAGATATTTTCCGTTCGATAATTATAAATGCATTTCTTATTACGTAAATATAAAATATTTATCCCTTGTGAAAGTAGAATACATAACGTAATTTAAAATATATGACAAACTGGCAAAGGCGCTCTTATTGCTAAAGCGATCTCTCCCAGACAATCCTTGTTGAGAGGTAATGAGAAGCAGAGATGATTGGTGAATCTAGCTCTATAAACAAAATACACTCTAATACCACATATATAGATATAAAAATATATATGGTAATAAACATATTCTTATAATGTACTACGTACGTTTAGTTTCTATAAATAAATAATAATATAAGTAATAAATTTACGGGAACGAAAAATAGATTATCACTGTCCAGGAAGATAAGTCTTTAATATAAACCTAAAAGATTTTGGTGGTAGAGCCTAGCTGTAGTTATTTGACTGCAGCTCGTATTGGGCTGGCTCGACCGGGGAAGGACCACCCTCTCACAGAAGACCGACGTGTAGTAACCAAATTTATTTGGTTATGTTCCGTCGGTGAGTGAATCCGCAAGCCCAACCCCTCCCCCTCTGCCAAACATGAATGCGATGCGTAAAAGAAAAATACCCCAGGAGGGTACCGGCTTTGATGAAGCCCTGGACCCCTTCGCCGAGCAAAATCGGGGAATTGATTCTCGGATTTTGCTCGGGCTGCCCGTCGTATCTGGGGCGGGCAAAGTATCGCACTTTATGTTTCCTGAGGGAAAACGACGGCAAACAGCGGCGCCCCGCTCCACTCTAGATGTGGACTTTTGTAACATCCGGGGGTTTCATTCTAACTTGAACGCCATCCACTACCACCTTAAGACGGCGCAGCCGGCTTTGTTGTTATTGACGGAGACGCAGATGTCTCAATCTAGCGTCACAGCGTACCTGTCATACCCCGGGTATAAACTAGAACACTATTTTATACCACACGCCGGGGGATCTGTGTTCGTAAGGGACGATATCTGCTACCGTCGCCTTCAGGTTTTTGAAGTTCGGGACCTGTCTGTACTCTGGCTGCGCGTAGACATGGACGACCATGTCAGAGTCTACGCGTGCCTCTACAGGTCCCATAGTGATAATGTAGAAACCGATAAACTCTTGGGCCATGTTCAGGCGAAGATTGACGATCTGCTTTCACAGACTCCCTCCGCTGAAGTCGTAGTCCTCGGGGACTTCAATGTACACAATGCCGATTAGCTAGGGTCACGTGCCACCGACTACGCGGGGAGATCTGTGTTTGACTTTGCTCTGGCAAATGGTCTGTCCCAATTGGTCAAGACGCACACTCGTCTACCTGACGTGGACAGCTATATGCCATCTTTGTTGGATCATCTGCTGACTTCACATCCCGGAAAGTACCAGGTCACTGTCGAGGCTTCCTTAGGGTCCTCTGATCGTTGCTTGGTATGGAGCGTAGTGCCCATTGAACGTCCAGCTCGCACAAGACCTGCGACTCGACGCGTTTGGCACTAAAAGTCAGCGGATTGGGATGGGATGCGGTCCTTTTTTGAATCCTACCCCTGGGGGCCGATTTGTTTCCCTTCCAATGATCCTAGTGACTACGCTGCGGCTGTAGCTGATGTGATACTTCAGGGCATGGAACTATTTGCACCAAGCTCTATGGTACCAATTGGTGGCAGATCGCGGTCTTGGATTGATGTTTATGTCAGGGCTGCAGCAGCTGGCAAACGGCAGGCTTATCAAGCTTGGGCTAATGCGCTAGTAAAGATCCGGACTCTAGAGTTCTGAAGAGGAAATATAATCGTGCCTCCAGATTATTCAAATAGAAAATCGCTAGAGCAAAGTTCAAGCATGTCGTCAAAACTGGGGATCAGTGGCAAAGAACCCGCCTGGCACGCGCAAGTTCGGGGCGCTGTCTAAAGCCACTCTGGGAAACTTTTGTCAGCCATCCTTACCGCCATTGCACACTGGGAACGACTCTCTGGCCCACACGGCAAAAAAGAAAGCCGATCTCTTGGGCACTCTTTTTGCCGCAAACTCGACTTTGGACGACCAGGGGTAGACACCGCCTATCATCCATCAGTGTCCAAGCTTAATGCCGGAAATAGTTTTTCGGCTAACTGTAGTGCTAACGCGTCTATTTCGGTACTCTTACCTTAAAGGCATAGGTCCCAGTCTCATGGAGGCGTGCCCTTCCATCCGATCCCTAAAAAAGGTGATAACTCGGACCCAGCTAACTACAGACCTATCGCCATTACCTCTCTTCTCTCTATAGTAATGGAGAGCATTATCAATAAACAGCTCCTAACCTACCTTGAGGATAACCAGTTGGTCAATGACCGGCAATATGACTTTCGCCATGGTCGATCGGCTGCTGATATTCTGTTATATTTTACGCACAGTTGGGCAGCTGTTATTGAAAGCAAAGGAGAGGGTCTGGCAGTTAGTCTGGATATGATGAAAGCCTTCGATCGTGTATGGCACAAGAGGCTTCTTTTGAAACTACCTTCCTATGGGCTTTCCGAGAGTTTATGCAAGTTTCCTCACTGGGGGGAGCATACAGGTGGTAGCATACGCTGGTGTACCCCAAGGCTGCGTGCTATCCCCAACTCTGTTCCTCCTGCACATCAATGATATGTTGGATATCTCCAGCATATATTGTTATGCGGATGTCAGAACTGGGGATGCGGTATATTCCGGCCGTGCAGGTCTTAGGACCTTTTTTCCACGTTCGACTCGCTTGTGGAACGAACTCCCTTCGGCGGTATTTGCAGATCGGTACGACATGGGTACTTATTTAGAAACTCTGGTTTGAAATCTAGATAATAAGAATCACCATAGTCTAATATTGGCTAATAACATTTTTTTGGTTTTTGTTCGTAGTAGATTCTTCCATCAACTTAAGTAGCCAAGAGTAGCAAAGATTCTCCGTCCCACCTTGGCCACTTGTGGTTTGGTCACAGGCCACCTTATCTATAATTAGACCAAGGTTTTTGATAGTGTTCCTAAGATATATAATGACATTGCTAAAACTAACACTGGATATATTTTCTATGTAAGGCTACTACCAAAATACTCTTTGAGATAACCGATAATGATAACTTATAATTTCTAAGGATTTAAAGAAAGTCTAAGTGATTTGCACCATTCAGCAATATTGTGCAAGTCTGAATTTATATTGCTAATGGCGTTAGAAATGTTGTCAACGAATTCTGATATATAGATTTGTAAGTTATCAGCATACAGGTGATAGTAAGATGAGATTATTTAAGAAATACAATTAATGAAAATGGAAAAGAGAGAATTAATGAGAATATTTGTCTCGGAAAATAACATGTGGCGCCACTTTATGAAGTAGTCCTCTGAAAACGATCTCTCTTCCATGGTTCAAACCGAAAATAGGAAACCAGTTTGCAATGAAATCCCTAAGTACTTTTAAAATATGAGTACATTAAAAGAAATGCAGAAGTCATTTTACAATTTAAGTTTAATAACCAATCTTACTTTCACTATAAAAAACTTGTCCTTAAAGGTACAAGAATACTGGATCAGAACCACTTAAATGTCGAAACATAATAAAATAACGTAGGTATTGTAAAGGACATTAAATTATACCTACAGGATTACCTTAAGGACCATTAAGTTCCATCTAAAAATATTTATATTTTTCTATCTACCAATGGCTTTAACTAACAATATTTTTATAAAAATATATTTTCCAGTTGGCAAATAGTAAATCTTGTATTCTAGCCAAGTAAATAATAAAGGTCAAAGACGTGGTAAGGGTAGACTGTAGACATACGATTGTGATCTCAAATGTAGGCGTGGATCAAATATTGTCGTTTATTTTACGCTTCAATTAGTTTGATTCATTTCTTCTATTGGGTTAGGATAGAACACACGATAAATGAAATCTTTCGATATGTTAGACACGTATATGTTATATGTAATATATAAGCTACATAAAGTGAAGCAAAAAAGTTAAATCATAAAAGATCACGAACTGTCAATACTATTTTACTCATGACCCACGTAATCTAGGAGTTGGAGTAAAATAATCAAGCTTGCTATTCAGGGCAATCCATTCCAGTCATCTATTCCACTTTTTTTTTGCCATTCTTAAATAAATCAAAATCTATAGGGAACCTCTAGTTCATTTACATTCATGAAATGTTGCAAGAAACAAGGTCAAACAACGAAATAAAGAAAAACTGAAAATTTTACTTTGTTAAGTATAAAGTTACATTTCTTATTACAATTCCCAGTCTATTACTGCTTAAGTTTGCAGATGTGCCTGCAAGAAATCACTTTAGTGATAAGGTCGCCTTATTATTTTTATTTTATATGTATATAGTTATTTTTTTCTTATATTATCTAGTACTGTATGTTCTCTTATATATGTTCAATCTTTAAATTGAAATATAAATAACTTTACATAATTGTTGTTGTGAGAATTGACTGTTATGAAATTTCTTTACTGTGACTGTTATTTAATGTTACTGTACTTTAGTTTACTGTTAGATACTCTTAAAATAAAACACGTGGCAACCTATTAACATTATTGGTTATATGAAACTATGAGCAGTTCGTACAGTTAATACAGTAAACACATAAAATGAAGAATACTTCAATCAAAGCAGTCTTAGAATTTACATAGTAATGTATATAATATCAGATCGATCTAATTACTAATGTGCAAATAATTAATATTTGCAATTCATAATATACATAGATGTTATTGTTTTAGTAAGGGTATTATTATTTTTATATTTCGGTTGAAAAAAATTGTTTCGGTGATCTTTTGTTTATCAAAACGACATGATCAAATGATAATTAGCTGGAATTTTTAAATGTTTCATAAAAATGTAAAGCTTTATTGCATCCTTTAAGTAAAAAATATTTGAAGAACATATTGCACCACAGTAAACGAACATATACTGCGTCAAAGTAAATGTTATAAAGGCCGCATCAGACAAGATAATGGTTTTTCTGAACCGTAAAATGTTTCTTACACCCGCGAGGAAGTTTAATAGGCAGTCTAACTCCTTCCTAACAATCATTTCAAGCAGAAAAAAACAAAGTATACTTAAACCATACACGAAAAGTTAACGAATTGTAATTTATCAGACTTGGAGGATTTTCTTTTACTGTAACTTTTTATTTCAAATTTTACCTTTGTAGAATTAAAATACAGATTAAGATCATTTATTTCATGTTTGTTATTTCCAACAATTTATATTTATTAATTGTGTTTGACGTCGTATATATATATATATATATATATATATATATATATATATATATAGTTTGTAATTATAATGATATGATGGGATATGGAGTGATGCTAAGTAAGTAAGTATTATAACGACTGCCCTTGAAGACGATCTTAGTAGATAGTTAGCTATAAGAGTTGTATTTTCTCTGTACCGTTTCTAATTTATTTTATTTTATTATAATATTCAAAAGCTTAGAAATATCTGAATTATCTTAATATAAGAAGTTTAAACATTTTTGATCGATATAACTTTTAGATATAATAATTACAACAGATACCGTAATAAAATTTAGTTTCGCTTCAACAAGGATTACTACCGCTGCAGCGCCTGTGTGTCCTAATTCTGAATGACTGCAGTTATTACAGTAACGTTTCAGTTCTGTTATCAAAAATGAATGCTTTAATAATTTTAAAGGAACTATTGAACTGAAAAAAGAAATAATCGGAAACTTTAAGTACCTAAATATACGGTTGTATTGCTTAATTATTGGGCCGGCGATGACTTCTTTCCGTGTAACATTTATTTTTAATGGGTAATCAATGAATTAATTTATATTACTATCGCAACAGATTAATATACTCATACACACAAATCTAAAGAAGAGTGATAACAATTTTACGAAATCTTTGTAAAAGTGAAGAATATTTTTTTTCTTTTAGTCCTAAAATAATTAAATATATTACCCGATTACATTATCCGTAGCATAATAAATAAGAGTGATTAAAATGTGATTATAGAATATTTTAATAATAATATTGAATATATAAATTGTACGGTAGTTTGTAACTATTAACCTCTAATAGAGGAAATTTTATTTAAATTTATTTAATTTAAGTAAGCTACGAGAAGTTTTAGACATTAAAAAAAATATATCTTGGAGTTATTCGCCACGATTTATAGATTCTATGCAATAAAACGACGCAAAAAAACAAGTGAGCGGTTATATTCACAGACATGACATTTATGCACATTATTGCATAACCTTTATACAAGTTACAAGTTTTCCTTCGCGTTGAGGAATTCTAGCACTTATCTTTACTTACTTATTGGAACTTGAGGTTGTACAATAAAAATAATAAATGAATGTTTAAATAATTACCACTATAAATATTTATTTCTTACAAACTTAACAAAAAAGTGTAAAAACATATTCTTTTAGATTATTATAGATTATAAAAAGATGTTGAAAGTTCGATGTACCGTGTCACATGATATCGTGTAAAAGAAACAATTTATATTGATATTATATTAAAGATAAATTACGTGGAAGATAGTATAAAGTTTAGTTAAAAACAATCAATAACTTTTTTAAAAATATTAAAGATTGCTTTTTTAGTTCATAATATTTTTTGTTACAATTTATTATAATTTTCCGTATTTTGTAGTCTTTGCGTTAAATATTCTTTTAACTATAAAACTTTGCATAGAAATTAGAATTAAAAATTTTTACCTGAAAAGCTACGAAAGAAAAAAACTAATTTTGTTTTAAATTCAAAAACTAAACTAAACTTTTGCTAAATTAATATATTTATTAAATTAATATATTTAACTTTGAAGATGCGAAATGTTTATGCAAAAACTCCTTATATATCTCACTTCTTGATCCATATATAATTTAGTTAACAAAATAATACTCTCAAGAGGATCTCTCGTAAGCCTTCTATGAAGTTTACTATACTCTGGGGTAATTACAATATATCGATGTGACGACGTAGTCTCCTCTGCATATCAACATCTTGTAATATAATACGAGAATTTCTTGTTTATATCAGTTCCAATGTTTTTGATTTGTGGAAAATATCTTTACCACTTAAAATGAATTTTGCAGGGTAAGCATTTCTAAGGACTTAAAATGTATATATTCTAATAATAGCAAAAATTTTAAATGTAATTTACTTTGTATTTTATATTAAATATCTGGTCATTTCTTAAAAATGAATAGTATTTCTAATAATTATAGATATTTTATCTTAGAAGCAGATGTAAAAAAATTTTTACTCAACAATAAATGACATTTGTTTACATTGTAGTTCATAATGTTCTATTCGATTTATAATTAACCAGTATGTGAATATGAATAGTATTATTATAAATATTTAAAGTACCTTTAATTGACAGTTTAATTAAATGTAATGGATTTATTCGTGGGCGCTACTTTTTTATTTAAGTTTAGTATGAACATCACGAATCTCGTAAGATTTTTGCATTTTAATTAATTTTTTAACTTAAATAAGGTTTTTGTATATCATATGGTGTTAACCTAAAATCAGTATTCCGTCTCCGATTTCGCGTCGGTTATAGATTGGCAATTACAGCGAGCCTGTCATTTGGGTAATATTTAAGGATCTTACGATATATATCAATACTTTACTTTGTATTATTTATATTATAGCCCTCTAAGATATAATCGCCTTAATATATCGATATATCGCTCTTAAGTAGTTAATGGTATCTAACTATTATGTCCATTTAATTCGGAAGATCAATCTCTTGCATTGCTCAAATATACACCCGCAAAGTATACACTTGAAAAGTATATACCTGAAAAAAATATACCTACAAAATAACTTAAAAGTAATATTTGTCTACTCCATAGTAAATATCGGTAATATTGTAAGATGACTTTTTGATGATTTGCGGTTCCTCATTAAATATCTGACTGATAATTACATATTTTTAATGGATCGATTGATATTCTCCGACTCACTTAAGGATCAGTTGTGTAAAAAAAATGACAAAGATAATAGTAGCTTTAAAATTCCTACTATTATATATATAATATTACGTATATTAGCCGTTACCTGTCGGTAATGTAAAGAAAAAGTTCAAACAAAAGACCATAGACTCTTTTTAAAAATAGGACAAGACCTTTTTACCTATAATAATCGCCAATACATTAAACATTTATCTCTGCGAGAGAGGTATCAGTGAGGAGACCTTCATTGACACCCTCGTCACCTTTGTAAGGAATATGCCAAGTTTATTTTTATATATATTGCCTCATGGGTTGATGCGGGTTATAATTTATGTGTGTTATGTAAGTTGTATGAAAGAGTGTAATTTATGGTTACCATTAGATTATTGAACTGAATATTATGTGCAAGGTATAATAATTATATAAGATAGCTAAACACTGTGATAATTCACAAATGCCACGGGCATTGATTCTAAATGGAAAAGATATAAATAAGTAGATAAATAGATAAATATAGATATATATATATTATTATAAAATAATAAATGTTTTGCTATGGTATAAAAAAATATGGCTAACATTTTTCTGCATTTACTTCTAAGTAAAGAATCATATTAATCAAATAACAAAAGTAATGTATGTCTGTTTGTGAAGCAAAACCATAAAATGTATAATGACTGGATCATGACTATTAAAATTATGACATAAATTAAACATGATATGTTTATAGCTTAGTATAGTACCATTAAAAGAATTTTTAAAGTACCAGCACGCATATTTCCCTATAGGAGTACATGTGTATAGTTGGCAGCTTCAGACGTGCTTTTGAGTAAGGATTTCAGAGGACGGTCTTAATGGAGGCTTTTAACATGGAGTCGTAAGTGATGGACGGAATTCAAGACATTGTATATACATATATAGAATAAGAACCTAAAGGTAATGTATATTTGTTGTTATGTGCAGAAAATATGTCTGGTATTACTATTAGTATATGTTTTATGTCCACAATTCAAATAATATCGCCCTTTGCTTCTGAGTTTTTAAAACTTCATAGTACTTTTGAAACCTTTACTATATACTTTAAAAAAATCTTAGTATTTGAAAGCTGTAATTCGAAATGATATATTTTAGTCACGCCGACAAAGTTGTTGAATAAAAATATGAAAATAATTTTTCAATATGATGTATATGCACAAAACCGTTTATTTAATGAAATTGTTTATGGTATATTAAGTTTTAAGGTATATAGTTTTGATAGATTCAAGGCCGCCCCTACCTGCCAGTTAAATTTAATATGTATTGAATTTATAGATGTAAAAAAAAGGAAAACTTTGACAACAAAGTAGGCTTTATAAGTTTGTGAGTGTAATTCGGTTAATTTAAAATATATATTTTTGAATGCTTATATTTTAACCTTAAAAATAAATTAATTTACTATAAAATTGTACATCTTAAAAAGATCCACAAAGTCCGTGAGTGTATGTCTATCTTGTTAGCTATCCATCATGCTTAACTACGGAACCCAACATTGCACGTGGCCTGTTATTCACTTGGTCGGTTTTTTCTATTACTTTTCTTTAGTATATGTTCTCTTATATATTGCAATAAAGTTATTTATGTAAGTACATAAATAAAATAAAGCATGCCTATCTTCTACAAATATTATTATTAAATATGTAAATATGTGAAAAGATATATACGATGAATGTTTTTTTAACTTTCCTAAAATCTGTATTTGATATGATATTGTAAGATTTAATTATATCAGCTACTTATCCTTATCCTAAGTAATATTTTATAGGCGAATGTCAGACTATGTGTTTCCTCTTAACTTCTTAATCTTGATTATTTTATTAATTCTTATAAAATTTTTTAGACACTTTTTAGAGTTGATAAAAAAATCTTCTTTATATCCCGAAAAACATTTAAACAGTTCTATATTATGACAAGACAATAGAGTATTATCGAAGAATAGACGCTGATGTACTGCAAATAATGTAATATATACACCAAATATTATACCTATATATTATACTTAGTCGTTATATAAAGTTTATAATTTCACAAGTATATTTTAAGGTAACCGCTATACGTGCCTATCGGTGCAAAATGTTATGTAAATCCATCCAGCCGTTATGCGGTGATTGAGAAACAAACAGCCGAATATTCAAACTTTGACATTAATAATATATACATGTTACAAGAGTTGATTACTAAGTAGATGAATACTTGATAATTGAAATTTTAGTTTAATTCTTATTAATGGTAACACATATTTTAACTCTCACAGTCCTTTAATTAAATTTATTGAGCTTCCTTCTCAGTTACTCGTATATTATAGATTTCATTAAAACTATCTTAATAAAGTTACAAAGAATATTCAATAAAATCGGTTGAAGCCTGAATATGAATATAAGAATATCAGGCTTCTCAAAAATAACTCTGGAATATTACAAAAACAGATAAAACATATTATTAGATAATTACATAAAGAGGCTGTACCTTTCTAAACCAATTTAATATTATTGATAAAGTTATCTCAGTATAACGTCAAAGATTCGATGATATAGGAGCTTAATAATTCTGTAACTGTAGACAAACAAAAATAACAAATAAACAGATATAGAATTTCAGATATAGAAAAACAGAAAGACCAACAGTTGATAAAATACATATGTTTCAGTAAGGTGGATGGATCCGCTGAAGGATAGGGGTTTTAAGCACTCAGTTACTCAGTACAACATATTATAAAATAATAATCACTTTAATTTTAAAAATTAAATAATTATTATTTTCTTACACTCCAAAGTAATTGCAATCGGTAGCTGAAATCACAAGGATGGTTATAGACTATATACACACACAAACACACAGACACACACACACACTCACACACTACTGAACACACACATTATGCTCCTTAAAATAAGTCTTAGAAAACGCTCTAAAGCTAGATGCGGATAAAATATATGTAGCTTTAGAATAAGTAATGCTTTTGTCATAATATTCTCTATGTTAATAAATTATTACACGTTTGCACTATTTTTTTCATGGATAAGTTTAATTATTATCTGTATATATATTTCATTAGATTTATGAATTATTCTTACTGTATAACATACGAGCGAGATATGAGATTATGTTATACAGTAAGTTAAGTAAAGCTTACGTTGTACAGTAAGAATTTAATTAAAGGTATTATAACTGAAACATTGATAAGGCTACGGAAGACAACAATACAACATACATTATTATTTACTTATATAACATATTTTCATTAATAATTGCATTCAGAAATTAAACATACTCAAAGCATTGTTACAGTTAAATATAAACTTAACATTAATAAACCATACATGCTATTATTAAATTGAAAGATATGCTAAAACCTAGTTAATTTTACAACAAACTTGGATAGAATTTAACTAGAAATGAGGCGCTGAGCCGTTTTTGAATCCGGGAAGATAAATATTATTTACGACTAGTTCCTCGCTTATTTAGTTTAATTACTTAAACCACTGGATTCGCAAAACATTTTGATAAACAATGATGATATGTAACTGTAACTACGAGTTATTAGTTTGTTATTTTCCGGCGTTTAATTGATTAATGTGGTTTAAGTTTTGTGATTGTTCTTACCAGAGACACATAACTAGACGAGCAATATCTGTTACTTTGGTTGTAATAATTATTTACATACATAGTGTTTGAGTCTTTATAAAAGGTTCAATGTTTTTCTTAATTTGATATATTTATTATGCAAATGTTGTTATGAATTTTGTTATTATGTATTAAAGTATTCTAAATATTCATTAAATACTAAAATATTCTCTTATATTTTTAGTATAAAGTTACACTAGTAGTTTTAGTTAACGCGTGTCTCTAAATATTTATGAACAAATTTGGGTCAGTTACCAGTTATTATATTATGTACAAAATTAATGCTGTAATTTTGTCACGATAGGATGGAAATTGCAATTTTATGTAAACAGCAGTCTATATAGTATAGTTAAAAATATTCAATTACTAGAGCACACAGATTAATTAAAATATTTTACGAGCCAAGGTAATTTGAAGTATAAAATGAATAAGTAACGTAAGAATTTTATATAACATTATTTATTAGTTATTCGTTCTGACCATGTCTACACTACACTAAACAGTGTAACACATACAATATATTATACAGTAAAGTGTAGGTTAAATTGCAAAATTATTTCGAACGAAATAAATTAGAATTATAACACAAGTAGAGCGAAAGCGTAACCTATGTGAAAGCAACTTTTTTAAAAATAAAAAAAAATAACGTTTATGTTTAAGAAAATATATTTTTTATTAACTTAAGCAGGAATGAAAAGTCAAGATGGAAAAATTCGCCTCAGATCAGATTTCATCATCCTATAACTAGCTTAAAATAATTTAAGACCTCAGATAAATAATTGAATGTTAAGTTAAAACTAGTTCTGTTTAAAACTGTGTCTAAATAATAATGAAACATATTTAATTATTGTCGGACCATTGACTCCCAAAGTGATATAAACAAGACATTGAAATAAACGAAATTCTTCTGCGTAATTAATTCTTGTATCATTTGATTTCGAGTGACAGCATTTTAAGCAGTGCCATGAGTGACGCTGTCCGGCGATTATTAACGCCCGGGTGTCGGGGTCGGAAGCTCAAACATCATTAATTTTATGAATTTATGTATAAATTGTCTTACAGCTGAAACAATAGGCTACTTGTTGAGTTTTCTTGATTTAATAAGTTTGTAATCAAACCAATCTCATCTCTCATCAAACATTTTAAGTATTTTTCTTACACAAGTAAAACAAAATGTAATTAAGGTATTATAATAATATTCTAAACAGTTGTCATTATTATTAAAGCCATAAAACTGTAAAAGATTTTATTATTTCATGAAATTTATATGAAATATTTAAATTTATATAAAGATATATTGTTGTTTGCTTATGTTTTTATATCTTTACTATAACATTCTTATTTTATTGTAAGTAGTTTTCAGTTCTTTTAATTAAAAATGAATAATTATCCATGTTCATTGCATTCTGTTTGTTATGTAAGTTATTACATATATTTATTTGTTCAACTGGTATATATATTTATATTAATAACTATGGAACACTAAAGTTTAAATACAGAAATAGAATTCAGAACAGAACAGAACACGTGTAGAATTAGCCTTATGAAGGGGTGAATCACACTCGTGGCATAAAAGTTCTACATTCCTTCCGCATAGTTTTTTGGAGCATTCTTTCTCGTTTAGGAACTGCATCAGATGAATGTTAACATTTGGTGCCGTTTGATCGAGAATTTGAAGTGAGCCCGTATCACCCTCACCAGCAAAGGCCACCTGCGGTCAAATTCTTTTCTTTTAACTCCGCTCTATTTGCATCAAAGTTTCATTACTGAATTTTCCAACCTACTTGCAGTTAGATGGATTGCCCGAGGATTTACATCAGTATTGGACAATTTACATGTTACTTTTGGTAATAAAATATTTATTGTTTGTTGTAATTGACTTGTCAGTTTTATCTTTTTCTTCGAGATATGTAACAAATCTGAAAATATCTTTTAATAATTGTTCTTTATCTATCACATAATTTTACGTAAAATATATATATTTTTTTTTTTAATAGTATGTTTGAGCCTTCATTGACCTAATATAAACTAGCTGTTGCCCGCAACTGTGCGATTTTCGTAGTAAGACTATGTATCTTAGTGTGGATCAATTAAATGTAACTTGCAATAAAGTAAAATATGATAGAGTAAAATAAATATTTATTAATTTTAGTTTTGGGTTTATATATGCTAGAAGTTAGATCTAATTTACAAGGACCTCGTGTTAATTTCAATAGCGGAACAGTGTTGTTATCTAAGGTGAACATCATTGTTTGAAATCTCAAAAGAAAATAAAATATAAAACAGGTTAATCATAGTTTGAATTTATCACGATATGTAGTTAAGTATTTACGGCATTATAAAAAGATTTCACTTCTTCTTTATATTAGTATGCAATTTAATCTACATAGACATAGAGTTCCAACAATCCAGATTTAAAACTTATACGTTGTAAACAATAGTATAATTTTAATGAATAACAAAATATATTAGATGTTTTTCTGACGGTCGGACGGACGGTCGAGTAAATGAAGTGCCGTACAAATTCGCAAGTGTAGAATTGTACAACAATTTGTAATTCTATTTACCAAATGCAATTTGCAAATATATCACTGTACAGTTATTAAGTAGTGTAAGCACCCTGTTAGAAGTGCCATGTTATAAATTATTACTATTCAATTAAGTTGTAAATCGCAGTGAAGTTGCTTTTGTTTATTTTGTAGCAGGTTGAACAACGATCTGTATATGATAAGTCGAGTTGAATATGTAGGATGCAGATAGAGATTTCTATATAGAATTGGTTGTTTTCTTTTACATTTACACAAGAAAGAAAGCAAATTTTAGTGAAACAATATACAAAAATGAGACAGTACGTTTTATTCGGTTCAGTTCTGTTGTAAAGTTTTTTAGTTTGTATCGAACTGTTATTAAGGAAGATAGTTTATCAAAGAATTGAAAGTTTTTTTTAATAAATCAATCAGTTGTAACTTCGGAAATACAGTTTAATTAAATACAAATTCTGGGTAAATAAGTTCTATAATGAATTTTTTACACAAAGAGGGTTTGATGCAATGTCTTGTGAAAGACAATTCATCGTAAATGTATTGTATGTAATGAAGAGTCTAATTTGTTTGTACATTCGTGTTATTTTACCGAAAAAATTGCATTTATATTTATTGATATTTATATAGATTTTATAGATAACAGAATTTAATAGTACACTTTGTTTTTAAATAAGCCTCTATTAGGAAATGAAATTGTTTATAATCTGATTATACTTTTGTTCCTTTTTGCTATATATAATGGAATGGAGTTCTGTCATTTATTTGCATCCTATCCATAGGGCCGGTATCTTTTTCTTCCAATGATCTCGTTAACTGCGCTGTGGATGAAGTTGATGTGATACTACCGGGCGTGGAACTATTTGTCCCAAACTCTTTGGCACCACCACGTCACGGCTTTGGCGTGATGCGTCTGTTATGACTGCAGCAACTGGCAAACGGAAGGTAAATACACCTTAAATAATAGCTTAATAAAGCTTAGGAAATCTGGGCCACTTGTTAGCCGCCTCATTACTTGAGAAATTACTGTCTGGCCCATAAAGCAAGAGAGAAAACTGATCTCTTGGGCACTTTTTATTCAAACTCGACTTTCAACGACTAAGGAAAGAGACCGCTTACTATCCTGCGGTTTTAAGTCAAGAAAGTAAGGAAAGATTTTTTTACCAATAAACCATCTGAAAATCTTTATTTTCCGTAGACGTTCATAAATCAAGTGGTCTGGCTTTCAAATCCCCAATGGTGTTAAGAACATATGTCCCTTAGTTGACTACATTGTTAAAGCATTTATTTCGGTACTTCTACTTAAAGGCGTAATGGAAACTTAATCAAGTCCATGCTCTCAGAATGGGGTGAACTAAACCTCATTCAGTTTAATCCCTAAAAACACAAGTTTGCGCGGTTACCACTAAGAAAACCCTATTGGTCGCATCGTCGGCCTTCGAAAGGACTCCTCTCAACGCCTCGCTAAGTATCACTATACTGGGTCTTGAAATTTCAAGCGGTTGTCAGTTTCGTGATCATCTGGAGAGCCAGGCCTAGTTGGCCCAGATAAAATTGGGAGACATCAATAGAAAGAGGCAGGCCTGGCCAACTACTTGCGCTCTATAAGACCCAGGTCCGTCTACATATACAGTACTGTTCTGATCTCTAGTTCGGGTCAGGCTAATATCAGTTTCTACCGTTAATTTAAATCAAATAACGAGTATGTTGCATATGATTATATTGTCTAAAAATAAAATATTTAATTAATGTTATTTTTAATCGAATAAAAGTGATCATATACATTCTTAATCAATACCCCGTAACCTTAGTGTGAAATATACCAAGTTTATATAAATATTATTTTATTTCAGGGGCTCAATAAGGTATTATGCTAAATATCGATAATATGCATTCTAATTTTATTGTTATTGCTTTCGGTTGTGTATGAACATAGGCAAAGGTATTACTAAGTTATTGGAAAAAATAATTTATGTGGAAGTCGAACGATGTATTATAATAGACGTTGTTTATTATAAGTTAAACAAATAGTATATCAGGAATAGACAATGCCACGTATTTTGCAATATTATCTTCTGAGTCAGATCGTTATTTCTAGAACGGTCGTCGTTACTATATAAGAGCTTAAAGTAAGTCGCCTTACGATGCCTAACGATATTTTCCTACCCGACGATATTTGAAGCATTACGCCTACGGATGCCTTGTCTGATCGATTCATCGCAGAATATTATAAAACGAGGCCTTTAATGGATCTTTCACATTTCTTATATAATTCAGTGCTGTATTTCTTAAAAAGTTATACGATAGATAAATATTAATTAATAAACTGTTTTATAATTAAGTCACAAACTTAATATATGTATTATTCATTTTATATCTTCATCAATTATAGAAATAAAATTATACTCCATCTAGAAATTTGTAATATTAAAAAATAATAAATAAATTTTAAAATCAAGAAATAAATCAATTTAAAAAAATTATTTGCTCCAATTTTTTATTTGCATTAACATTTTAGATTCTATGAAAATACAAAGCCAAAATGTTTCAATAGACAAAAATAAATGAACTAGATATAATCTGATGGTCCCTTTTGTGTTTTTCGGTGTAAAAGCGGTATTGTGCTATTACGAATTGTGGAGTAGGGAACTTGCGAAATTACTGAAACGAGAAACAAAATAAACTTGCTTGCAAGCTTCGATTTAAACAATGCTAGTGAAATTAAGCTATATTTTGGATATTTTATCACACAAGTTTTAGAGAAGTTATAATACCGATAGTAAATGTTATGTAGTTGAATATTTATCTAATTATCTACAATATATTTTGTAGTTTTCAGATAGTAACTATAATTAAGAATTGAAGTTTTTATATACTGTAATATTTAATATTTTGTATATTTAAACCTTGTATGTGTAAACCTTGGATCAAATTCTCTATGATCCATTTTTCAAATATACATATATATTTATGTCTGTCTCTTAGCAGCTTAAGCGATGCTTTGAGTTAGAGTTTCGTATGAGGGATCTTAATAGGGCTCTCAAGATTGAGTCGTTCGTGTGATGTATAGTACTAAAGTCGTATAACAGGTACCTTGTCTTATGTATTCGGTTGTGAAGATTTGATGTGCTGAAGGTCTATATAAATAATACAGTTACGGTAATTATTGTTATTCAATTTTCTTTAATGAAAATGTGAATATTTTTTATTAAATTTAAATATTTGCAGGTTTGAAGCTTTAATAAACAAACATGTATTTTTTGCGATTTTTAGATACTTTAATTAACTATGTGAATGCCAGCAACGAATAGAAATAAAAATATTCAATGAACGCCTAAAATAATAGTTTCGTTAATATTCCAGGTTTTAACGTTGTTCGTTAAAATATTCGAACTTTTATTCAACATGCAAAGTATTATGCATGTTACGATGCATCGACTACTAAATTAGTGAATAAAATATTTAACCGTGTTGGACAAATGCGGAGATTGAGTTACATATTTGTAGATTAGATATAAGTACATAGGGGAAAATCTATTACTAGCGGAATTATTAATTTGTATGGTGAGGGTGAAAGTAAGTAGAGGTTTCGGAATCGATATAAGCAAGTTAATTTGAATGTATTTTAGAATACATAGTGGATGATAATAAAGTAAAAATAGATATATAAAATGAAAAGTAAAAAGTTTTGTCGTCACAATCTTAAAAATAGGTCCAATTTTAAAAGATACCTAAAATTATTGTATAAGGATTGACAACAGTTATGACCAATGAGTAAAACCATTTTTATTTTTCTTTAGAAAAAAAAAGGTTTCACCCATACCTAAAAAAATATTTCGAAGATTTCAGTAACTTTCATAAAATAAGGCTACAGCATTAAGGTATTAGGTTATTTAAGAAATTGTTAAATCTATTTTTTTAACAACTTATTTATATTTTAGACGGATTTCTTATTTACATAGCTTATAGCTTTTAATTTGTATCAAATTTAGAAAATTTCACAAAATATAATATTAATTACGTACATGTATCTTGCAATAAAGTTTTTATTGATGCTCTAAGTCACTTTGTGTATTACTTGAATGTTTTCATTCTTAAAAAATAATATGTTATAATAATAAAAAAAATATTGCTTCGTTATTTAGACAGAATGCAAACATGAAATAATTTTAAGATGAAATCAATTTATTATAACTACTTTAATTAACATCTCTTTGGATTCCAGTATCAATTAACTGTGAGTTTTCAAAGAGACTTTTCACCGTATTTATAATAAGAAGAAAAGAATAAATCATCCTTGCCTAGTTTACTAAAGTATTTAACAACTCTGTTACGACTGAAAAAGGAAGCAAACACTTTTTTGTTCGTTAAAAATAGAAAATATTAACAGTTTTCTTTTAAACAAGATTAATTGAGCTAGTCAGTTTGTAGTAAATGAAAATAAAAAAGAATAAACATTTTATTTTTTCCCCGACATAATTTGTTGAATATTTATGTATACAGAATATATAAATGGTAAAGTTTCTCGAATAATGTTATTGTATTAGACGTATTGTATTCAAATTAAATATAATAAATTCTGAATTTGATTTAAAAAGTTAAATTAACTCTCAATCATTTTTTGTTCTTTGTATTTTCTAAGCTTTTAACAACAACAATTTAAAAGGAAAGTTATCGATGAATAAAGAAATAATGAGGTCGCCTTTTTACCATCTAATATAAATTGATCTTTAATTGCATTGAGGTCTATAAATTAAAATAATGAAATTATCAAGAGAAAAGATTAATGTTTCTAGGCTTTCGTTAAATTTGAGTTTACTCTGGGGTCCGATAGCAAAATATTGTCGATGTTTTAACGAGATAAAAAAAGGAAAACATCTTAAAAAAATACCGATTTGTATTGGTCTATATTATATAGTTAATTATAAGTTATTCTAATAATCACTACGGATGATCATAGAACTAATAGACTACTACTTATTTATTTATTTTATTTATTTAAATAACTTTATTGCATACATGTAAGATAACAAACAGAAAAAAAGTTAGATTAAAAATAATACCAGCAAAGGGCGACCTTATCACTAAAGTGATTTCTTCCAGGCAACCCACACTTACGGACTTAAGTACTAATAGACGGGCTATTGCAATAAAAATACAAATACATAAATAAATTTATGTATACATATAAATATATATGTATACATATATATACATAAACAAATAACAAATAAACTTACAAACATATATATATCTATAACACATTACATACATACATAATATATAACAATATCTCCTACAAAAGTGTCTATAATACATAAATATAAATAATAGAAGTAAACTTTATCAAAACAAAAACTTCTCAACGAAGTAAATACCGAGTGACGAAAGCGAATCCACTGACAAAACTCCTGATATGAATTTTGCGACGAAAAAAACTACAAACATTATTATTCACAAACGTAAACAAACACAAAAAATGTGAATGTGTTCGGAACGTTACCAAATTGCCTTGATCAATCTAATAAAATAAAAACAAAAATGCAATTTGTGCAACGTTTCGAGCACATTCACATTTTTTGTTTGTATTTTTTTTTTGTTTGTTTTTTTGTTTGTTTGGCAACGTTCCGAATGGCCAGTTGGCCATTTTTTGCCTTTTGACCAAAAATGTCACGCCAACAAATGTTTTTGCCATTAAAATGGACATTATTCAAAAGATGAGCTTGAGACCTTTCCAATGATGCCCAATTTGTCAATGTACGTCAACTGGTTTGGCCACAGTCCCTGTACGAAACTACGAATATACCCACAAACAGACAAAGTAATCATCGATGGAGGCGCCAGTCAAAATTTTCAAAATGTCATATCTTATCAACCGGTGGTCGGATTTTGGCGTTTTTGGGCTTGTTGAAAAGGTCTCGACGAGGACCTTTAGGAAAATCTTCGAGGTGGAAATAAGTGATTTTATACTGGTGCGGAGCCAAAAACTAAATTTTAGTCTCATTTTTCAAACGGCCGTAGAGGTGAGGCGGTAGGTATATTGCTAAGTGTAAATGTATTTTCTGGGTCTATGGGCCAAGGGCTTTCTAAAAATACCACACTCATACCAGAAGGTCTCCTGTATAAAAAAATCGATATTGCGCGTATATATACAGAGTTAGACTTTCAGCACTATGGGTGCTTTCGTCACTCTGAGCTAGCTAACGCCCGCTTTGATATACGTAAATATATTACAGAGACAGATAGTGTTTTTTGACACGGTCTTTAAAAACTGCTATGGATTGAGATTGTCTTATCTCAATAAGTAGTGCATTCCACAGCGCAGCGGCTTTTACAGTGAAGGAATCCATGTATTTTTTAGAATTACACGCAGTCATGCGTAGTACGTACTGTCTAGAGGGACGCAAGGTGCTATCATGCTTAAAGGAGCGAATGAAATTGAAGCGATCCTTGAGATAGGATGGAGACCAAGGATGGAAGAGAATAGCAAAAAGGATAGAAAGGATATGTAGGTTTCGTCGATATCTGATAGGAAGCCAGTCGAGTTTTTTGCGGTATTGAGAGATGTGATCAAATTTCCTTAGGCCAAAGACGAAACGAATGCAGAGATTTTGCAGACACTCCAGCTTGTTTAAAAGATCTTCATTTACGTCGAGGTAGCAAACGTCAGCATAATCTAAAATTGGCATAAGGAGAGCATTAGCAAGCAGGGTTTTCGTCTTAACAGGCAAGAGATTTTTCCACCTTTTCAGCGATCCAAAAGCCAGAAAAACTTTCCTACTAAGGGCTGATACCTGTGGATTCCATGACAGGTTGCTGTCCATGATAATTCCAAGGTTTTTAACAGTTTGACAATAGGGCAGAATAGTAGAATTAAAAACAATAGGAGGGAGTAAGGGATAATTTAGTTTGGAAGTTTGTCGGGAGTTACCAATAATAATAACCTGTGACTTATTACAATTTATCACTAAACCATGCGAATTACTCCAATCACATACGACATTGAGGTTATGGTTTAGGCACTTGATTGCTTCAGAAACATGTTCAACAGGAGTGGATACAAAAAGCTGGAGGTCATCAGCATACAAATGGTAAGGTACAGAGAGTAGGCTAGTAATAGTATTTATGAAGATCGAAAAAAGAAGAGGAGATAAGACCCCACCTTGGGGAACACCAGCTTGGAGACGGCAATACAACGATGTATTTTCTTTGATTCGGGTACATTGCATACGATCAAACAAGTAAGACCGGAACCAATGAATAGCAGCTGATGAGATATTAATGGAATCTAGGATAGCTAAGAGAATATCAAAATCAACTGTGTTGAAAGCGTTGGAAAAATCAAGGAGTGCCAAGATAGTTACTTGTTTATTATCAATGGCGAAACGAACATCATCACATACTTTTGTTAACGCCGTAACAGTGCTGTGGCCTCTGCGAAAACCGGATTGAAATGAACTAAGTATGTTATTTTTAACGACAAACAGCGAGAGTTGAGAATGTACAATACGCTCAAGAACTTTAGACAAGAATGGAAGGATAGAAATTGGGCGATAATGTGAGACAAGCTTAGGATTAGAGTTTTTAGGAATACTTACTACCAGACTTAAACCCGTATTCGAACGGGTTTCAGGTTTCATTATGTATCTCTTGACCACTCTTAATTATTTATTGATCCACGTGAAATAAATAATACACTTAATTATTCAACAATATATAGTGAACCAGTCAGTACACTTCCAATAATGCTTATTTTAACCAGTAAAAAAATAAGTTCAAGAGCAATTTCCATTAATGAAACCCAATTTTAAAATAGTTATTTAATTCGAGCGAAACTTATGTTTTTTTAGATTTATAAAATCTAAGAACCGGTTTTCTACATGTTATTTGACAAATGACGTTACTTCAAATCAGTAATCTGATGGAAATGGTGAGCTTAGATTATGGATTGGCAATTAACATGCCTCCGTCTTCTGGAAGTTGTTAAGTCACGGATATTAGTATATCTCTAGAAACTACTAAGTAAGTCTAAGTAAATAATTTAAAATTATGAAGTTTCATCAAGGTTTTACAATCTACTATATTGGTATTTTTATATAGACTTTAATTCAACCCTCCTTAATTTTTATAAAATTATTTTTTTGCCATTTCTTCAATTAAGTAATAATAAAATATTAAATGCTTGTTTTATAAGTTGCATATATTAAAATAAACATGAATACTATGCTAATTTGTATGTGAATTGATATGGTATTATAGATCCCTTTTGTAGTCAATCGACTTCATTAGACGGTTGTTTGACCGGGCTTGCACCTTTGATTGATAATGACATTCTTTTGAAAATATTTTGTCTTCTTTTGTTATTTATAAAAGTGATCATATGTATTCCTTGTAAACCCAGTGTGAAATGTAGCGAGTTCATATAAATATGATGCTACTTCAAAGTACTAAACTAAAGCTAAATGTCGATAATAATTCTAATTTTAGCAATATTGCTTTTGGTTTTGTATGAACAGATAGGCAAAGGCTCCACCAAATCATTGGACCGAATGATTTATGTGGAAGTTGAACAATGTACGAGTACTAAAATAGAAATAGTTTATTGCATTTGGTAGTTATTCAAACGTGTGAAAGGAGTATATTGTATTATTATGTTAATTAGATAGACACATAATATTGCTTGAATCGATAATGTATAGATAGTGTATGGTGTAATATAATCTAATTGGTCGGATCGTCCAGAGCGGTCGTTATTACTTTATAATGTTGTTAGAGGTTGACATTATCTACTCGGTCCGTCTCATATTTTTTTCTCGAGACACCTAAATAAGATCCTTTTGTATAAGTTATATATCTTGTAAATTGATAAATTTGGATATCCGAATATTAAATGATTAAATATAATTACATAATATACTCGTATTTTGATGAATAGAGTGATGTATGAGAAACGTGTTGTTAAGAAAATATAAATAAGAAATTGTGTTGTTTCATCTGAAGCTCAAAGAATAATAATTACTGTTTCTCTTACTTTGTACAAATAATCACAACTTAATTTAAATTTGATAAACACTAATATTATATTTTTTTAATTATATCGCCATTAATACATAGGAAACTTATTGAGTTAAATATTATAAAATATACAAAAATATCAATTTGTGATAACTACTTTAATTTACATCATCGTTTCCAACACCAATTAACTAGTCTTTTAACTTCATTTATAAAAAGAAGATATTTCAACTTCAGTTATTAAAAACCTTAAACTTAACTTAGTTTATTAAACTGTTTAACAACCCCGTTACGTCTGCCAAAGGATTTTTTTATTAAAAAATAAGTTTTCTTTTACTAAGATTAGTTGAGCTAACCAATTAGTAGCAAATTAAATTAACAAAGTATAAACAGTTTAGTTTTTCTTAGACGGGTTATTTTTTAAATACTTATGTTTAAAGAGCACCTTCATGATCAAGTAATTCCAACAATGATGTATTCCATGTAATATATTTGAATAATGCATACTAAGTCAAATGTGTATAAATACTAAAACGAAAAATAAAAATAAAAATAATATAAAAAAACTTTTTTTTATGTGTATTGAACTTTTAACGTCAGCAATTTAAAAGAAAAGTAGCTAACTAACAAAAATGTACAGATATATCGCCATTATTATACCATTTTATCGTTACATAAATTAATAATATATATTTACATAAAATCTTTATATTCATGGAGTTCAATAAATTGAATAATGTAATTTACGAGAGAATAAAATATTATTTCAAAGCTCTTGTTAAATTTGAGTTTACTCTGGAGTCCGATAACAAAATAATATTAATGTTAATACATTAAAAGATAAAAAATGAAAGAATTTCCTGAAAAAAATATTAATCTGTATTGATCGATGTAATTTACACAAAGGGTAAAGTTAGCAAGGATTTTTTTAAACACAAGTCAGTGATTGTATATTACTATGGATGAACATAGAAATAATACACTCACTACTTGCTACCAAATTTGAATACATATTCCAATGGCCTTCAGTTTTTGTTGGTAGTTAGTTTGTAGAACTTGACCAGTCGTAAAGAAAAAGAAATACATAAGACAAATCGAACACAACTTAGTCTTAGTCTTTCTTGATTTTGATAAAATTGTATTGTTATACCACTGTAGAGAAGTGATATAAAATATTAAATACCTATTTATTTCGCCAGTTATTACGTAAATATAAAATATTTAACAATCAAAATCTCAGACTGTGTGAGGTTACAATTACTCTATTAATTTAATATATGTTGGGTAAAAAATTTACAAAAGAATATAAATAAAGTTAAATTCTACGATAATTTATATGAATTGACTGGGCTAGCACCTGTGTAGCTTTGGTCGATGTAAATTAATTGGGTTTAATTTATTGACTGAAAAGGGTATTAATCTGAGCTGATGAGTGAAATCTGATGCTTTTCAAATTTCAAATACATTTCAATATATACCTTCATCTCTAATTTTTCTAACACGATTGCTATTACGAGGCTGAGTGCTGGAAAATGATATATTGAAAAAGCATGCCATCATCATGGTAGACGTAGGTGGATAATACCGATCATCTGAATTATTTACTTAAGATTGATTTACCAGTTATCTAGAGATGTACTAATATCCGGGGCTTAACAGCTTTCAGAAGACCGAGGCGTGCTATAATTGCCAATCCATAATCTACACTCACGTCAAATTACTGATTTGAAGTAATGTCATATGACAAATAACTAGGGCTACTTGATATTTCAATTTTGGAAAAATTCCTAGTGAACAAATAATTTTGTTCATCTTAAATCACTATATTTAAATTAGGTTACTCTAAATAACGGTACTCTGGGAGTTGGTTTTAATAGTTAAAAGAAGTTTTTTTTTAATTTGCTCTGGCAGGCAACTAATGTTGTATTTGAATTAAATAATCGTAGGATGATTTTTCCTATGTATTTTGTGTGGATCATTAAATAATAGAAATGGTCAAGTGCTACATAAAAAAGCTTGGAGCCCATTTTAATATGCCTTGCAGATAAGTAGTATGTAACAAGTCTATTAGGCATATGATATTTCATAGTAATATTAAAATCACAAATTTAAATGTAGATCGGTAACGATCGGTATTTTTCCGTTTTGGTTTTCCCTTGTTATCTCTTTAATACATCAATATCTACATGCTTGTCAAGCTTATTCCCTACATTTTTATTCTACGATAAACGATTAACTATCTTTTTACCACAAGTAATATAGGTATTCTGAAATTTTGTCACTTATAATTATTTTCCTTCTTAAAATATAATAAATTAAATATTATGTTAAATTTAAGGACGTAATAAAAAAAAACACGTGAGCGGTCGGGGGACTCCCATCAGGAACGAAGTCCCAACATTGTTTCTTCAACTAGGAATGTAATTCGAAATTAAATCTATCTGAAGTATTAAGTTTTATATTATATTATTTTTAAAGCATTAAGAATTTGTTTTGGTATTGAAGTGCACTCTAAAGTTTTCTACTACATTGCAATACCCTATTTGACGATTTATTACTAAATTGCACTAGCCGTATGTCACGTGTTAAGGAACTTAGTTTTCAAAAATGTTTTATATAATAATTAAATAAAATGCAATTTCAAAAAAAAAATAATTCTATACAAATATTATTCTTGAGACGATATCGTTCTTACAAAAATTGTTTCTAACGTTTATACGTAGTTCTTATTATTCTCATTTCTTTATAAAGAGCACGAATTTATTGTTAATTTCTTTTAGCAATCAGAACGTTCTATATTTCTCACAATCAAAAGATTAAGACTATATCTATAAAGTTTGTACACCTTTTTTGTACATACATTGCCACATATTAAATTTATACATTGGTATATTTACACATTCGTCTTAACATTCACATGTATACAGAAACTGTATCTTTATAAATTGTAGTTGTACCAGTCAGGCGCCGATTAAATTGATACTGAAACTTGAAAGTAATATTTATTTTAATATGTATACGCCTGTATGTTAAATACAGTTTTTTACTCTTTGTATAAAAATGTGTATTGCAATACTTTTATTTATTTTAGATTGCCCAAATAAAACTCTATTGATCAACAAACACAGTAGGGTTTTTTAAGGCAACATTAAATTGATTAAATGAAATACAATAATATGTTACATCAAATATTGTATGTCTAAAAAAAGAATATTCATTAAATTATATTTCGTATGGATAACCCAGTTATTGGCAATATTTTGAAAATTACACACAATTTCACATTTTCCTATATTATGTTTAATATATGAAGTGTGAAATATGTTAAACGTCCATAATATGCATTCTAATTTCATAATAATTGCTTTCGGTTATATAAAACAAATAGCCAAAGGTTCTACAATTATTGGACCGAATGATTTATGGAAAAGTTCAACAATGAACTACTCGTATAATAGAAATGATATTCTCTTTGGAATTTATTGCAAGGTGTGAATGATTTAATTATATTATTTTGTTAATTTGATTGACAAATAATTTTCCTTGAATCGATAATGCAAATATCTCGTGTATTATAATGTGTGTAATATAATTTTCTTAGTCAATCGTTATTTCCATAAGGGTAGTGGTTTTAATGTAATGCTGTCAGAGTTGGTAGTTTAATAACTCCGTCTATGGATTATTTGGTCGGTATACGAGTATCTCATAATTTTTTGCCTTGTTCTAAATAATGTGTTTCATTCCTACGTAAAAAAAGTTATTTTTGTAATAGATATATTCCTCGAATGTTAAATTTATAAATACAATGTCATAATATACTTTAAAAAAGAGTGATTCTGAGAAACCTGTTGGTAAGAAACAGTATATAATAAATGTCGTTGTTTCATCTGAAGATCGGAAAATAACGCCCACAAAACAACAATTATTGTTTCAATTACTTTATGTTGTGTTTTACATTCATTAGAAATAATCGATTGGTTGGATGAACTTATGACTAAATTTAAATTATTCATTAACTAATATTATATACCAAATATTTATCCGTAAATTTGAACTTTTAACTATAATGTTTAATATTTTAATTGTAATTTTAACTATAATTTAAACATGTGTTTTTATGTCATTTATATATAATACAATAGATGAAACGATGCCTTAATGACTCAATAGACAAAAAAATAAATGAACTAGATTTAATCTGAACCTCCCTTTTGTGTATTTCGGTGTAGGAGCGATATTGTGCTAATATTACGAAATATGGAGCACGGAAGCTATGAAATTACTGAAATGAGAGACATAATGTTTCGATTTAATATTGCCAGTGAAATTGAACTGTAGTTTAGATCTATACCTAAAATAAACTTTAATTTCACTAAAACATGTGTGATACAATTATCAGACAGGTTTTATTAAAATTATTATACACAAAGTGAATATTTAATATTTGCTTTTCTTATAAACTATAATCTTTTTTATAATATATAAGTATGTTTAAATCTCGGATCACCGTTACTATCATGTGTGGTTCAATTTGTTTACTTGAAGTCAAATAGCAAAATAATATTGATATGTTAAACAGATAAAAAGGAAAAGAATTTCTTAAACATTTAAGTCAGTGATTTTAATATCATTATCATAGAACTAACAGACTCGCTACTTGCTACCAGACCTGAACCCGTTTTCCAATAGCCTTCAGGTTTTGTTATGTAGTTGATCTACATGAAGTACACAAGAAAAATCGTACACAACTCAGTCCTACGACCACTTAATGCAAATATTCAACATTGCCTGCACTTCAAACTAAAAACATTACTTCTCTTAAGAAAAAAACCGTTTCAATTTTTTGTTCTTTACGAGATTTATAAAGAAATAAGTTTCTACATGTATATGTAAATGAATACCGTACCGTATTACTATCTGACGAAGACGCGGTTGCAGGTTATTGGTTGACAATTATAGCAAATCGCCGTCTTCTAGAAGTTATTAAGTACCGGATATTATACATCTACGATAAGATAAGTAATTCTTAAGTAAGTAATTTAAGATTATGATCTAAGGTTTTACAATCTACTTTATTGATAATTGAATATGAACTTCAATTCAATTTACCTTGATTTTAATAAATATATATATTGTTTTAATTATAAATATTAAATACTTCTTTATTTTGTCTGAAATTGTGTTTTCATATTTTATAATCGAAATGACTAGCTTTATGAGGTTAAAATTATTCTATTAGTTGAGTTGATTTTGAAAAAAAATATAGGAGAACATAAATAACGGTATACTATATGCTAACTTATGTGAATTGATATGGTAGAACCCATCTGTTGCCAATCGAATAAAACTTATAGACGTTTGTTTTACGGGCTTTATAGTACCTTTATAGTTATAAAAGATTGCTTAATTAATTGTGTGATGAGTGTAAAGTGCTTGCAAATTCTGGTATTTTTCAGTCAGCATCACCGATCTGCCTCCATCACAGTATTTAAGTCAACGCAATAAGTTAACCTCTTTAACCATCTGTGTAATTTTAAATAAAAAAATATATTATACAGAAAAATTTAAATATTTGTTTTAATAATCAAATTAACTAAACTAAATTGCTTGTTAAGCCAAGCTAAATTTGTGTTTTTAAAATAAACTATACTGAAGGAAATTCAATTCAAATGTAATTCCAAGAAGTTTCGATCTTCCACATTCGTTTTACTATTCACATGTATACAGCAACAGTTTATTTGTTGATTGTTGTTGTGTGTGATTAAATTGAATTTTGAAACTTGAAAGTAAAACACAATTTAACATTTTACCGCTGTATTATAAATACAGGGTTTATGACGTTATTTTACTGTTATTGCAAATTTAAATTGAAACTCTTTGTTATATTTTTGATTGTCCAATTAAAACACTATTCGTTACCCAACACGGGATTTTTGACGGTAACATTAATAGATAAAAGCAAAAACAATCATATGTTACATAAAATATTGTATGTTGTTTAAAAAGGTAATATTTAATAAATTGGACAAAGATTCCAGTAAATTATTGAGTCGAACGATTAATTGCGAAGTTGAACAATGTATCATAATATAAATCTTTTATTCTATTTTAAGTTATTGGAACGTGTGAAAGGAGATTATTTTATTACTGTGTCGATCGGACAAACCAATAGTATTCCTGGAATCGATAATGCTGTGTACTGTGCAATATAATCTTCTTAGTCAGATCGTTATTTCCAGGACATTCGTTGTTAGTATAGTGTTATCAGAGGTTAGCGAAAGTCATCTTACGCTGTCTCGTAATCTTTTCCTGCCAATTTATATTTTAAACACTTGGTTTACGTATGATTTTATTTGTTTTTTTTTTTAAACAAGGCCTTAAAAAGATATTTCGTTCCTACTCGTATTCCTATATAATTTATTGCTTTATTTTATTGTAAAAGCCAAAAAAAAATTAATCCCTTTATTTAAGTAAGATTTTATACGCACTTTTGAATCATTAAAATTATAACAATAAAAAAGGGTCAATGTAGTGAGTTTGCTCCGGCTCGGAATGCAGCTCTGCTGAGAAGAGGTGGCCAGAAATTCAACAGTTGCTCTTTTTAAAAGAAATTTATCAATGTTAGATGCACACATTATAATATCAACCCTGCAAATGAGTCAACCTGATTGCCACACATTTCGATCAACTCAATATTCTGGAATATTATAATAAAATTTATTTAATAATAATTTTTGATTTAAGATTTAAAATGAAGAAAAGGAAGGTCGAAGATATGTTGAGGAACTTTATTAACTTCTATGGTAATAAAATATTGATAAAATAAAATAATTTTGTAAAGAAATCATATTCTTAATTTAATCACATAGTTAATATATTTATACAAGATTTTAAATATAGAATAAAATAAAATTATAATTATTCTTAGATAAACAATTAATTATATTATAAAAGTAATACATGAATTTTAAAGTCAAGAATACAAAACTAATTCTATCTAAAATTTGTTTACTTGTATTTTTTATTTCTTTTATATTTTCGATACAAAGAAAATATACTGTGAAAATATTTCAATAGACAAAAAAGTTAATGAACTAGATATAATGTGATTCTCTCTTTTGTGTATTTCGGTGTAGGAGCGATATTGTGCGAATATTACGAATTGTGGAGCACGGAAGCTGCGAAATTACTGAAACGAAGAACTAAATAACCAGTGCTTCGATTTGAACAATGTCAGTGAAATTAAACGATATTTTAGATATTATATTATACGGGTTTTGGGGAAAGTATTATATGTAAAGTAAATGTTACTTAATAAAATATTTAACTGATTCACAACAATATAAAATTTATTTAAAATATTAATAATTACAGTTTTTATATATATCATATATTATATATTTTTAATGTTATATGTACACTTACGATCACGTGTTCTATGGTTTATGGTTCAAATATATCTGTATTCGTATCTCTGTTTCTTAGCAGCTTAAGAGATCTTTTGAGTAAGAGTTTCGTATGAGGGATTTTAATAGGGCTCTCAAGATTGAGTCGTGTGTCATGTATAGTACTCGTATTAGAGACATATAATAAGTACCTTGTCCTATATTTTTGGTAGTAAAGGTTTGATGTTCTGAAGAGAATTAGTATTATATATGTAATACACTATAACGGTAATTATTGTTTTTAAATTTTCTGTCATATTCATTTTATTTTATATCAAGTTATTTGAAATGTTATTAATGCTTATTAAATTTAAATTCTTGCCAGTTTGGATCTTTAATAGACAAATACGTACCTTTTTTAAGATAGTTCAATACACTCTATCTAAATAGCGTTAACGAATGCAAATAAAAAACATTCTATGAAAACTAGAAATAATAGTGTTATTAATATTAATGTATCTAAAGTTATTCGAATATTCAAACATTTAATTTAATAAATTATTGCAAAAATTGTGATATGATGATTTTTAACAACTTTTTTATATTTAATACGGTTTTCTTGTTATTACAGCATTTAACTTGTAGCAAATTCAGTAAACTTCACAAAATCTAATATTTATAAGGCATCTGTAAAGTTATTATTGAACTTCTAAGTAACATTGTCTACATAGTTAATAATTTCAAAAGTTAATTAGTAATAATTATTTTGAAAAAATATTGCTTCATAAAATATATTTACTCAAAATAGAAACAATTCACTTTTAGATAGACACAAAGAAAATATTTTAATTAACATCTCACTAGATTTCAATATCAATTAACTGTGAGTATTAAAGAGACTTTTATTCGCATTTATAATAAGAAGAAAAAGTATAAATCATCCTTGCCTAGTTTAATAAACTATTTAACAACTTCGTTACGTTTGCAAAAGGAAGTAGACACTTTTTTATTCGTTTGAAATTGAAAATATTTATAGTTTTCTTTTAAACAAGATTAGTCGTGCTACTCAGTTTGTAGAAAAGAAATAAATCAAGTATAAACAAGAATAGAAAGGGAAGAAACAATAGCCAGTAGAGATATTATTTTGTAATGACTTAAGATGTTGTTCTGACTAATGAGTTCTTTTCTTTGTTTCAGGTATACAATATTTACCAGCTCACGCTAGCAGCTTTGTGTACGTAAACAAACATACATTTGGTAAGGTATTTTAAAGTACTGTTTGAAGTTACCTATACAATACACCTCCACCTAATAGTTTAGTTTGTTATATCCTTCTTATTTAATTAAAATGATCATATTGTTTAATAAATGTAGTAAATTTAAGCAGTTTAAGATATAACTATAAAATTGAATACTATACAATATAAATTATTCAAAATTCTTCTATTAATAATTAGTAAAGAAGAATGATGATAGATAGATATGAACCATCTTTCCTCAAGATATCGATTACAATGTTATTGCTACTTACAATTACTGGTTGAATTTCAAGATAACCAATATTTGCATATTGTTGCTCATTTTATGCAAAACCCATTCAACCATTTAGACTTGATTGAGAATGGCATTAATTATAACAGACCATAGATATGGGGTTACTGGTGCCGAGTAACAATACCTACGGAATAATAATATTGAATATATTAGTCAACTTACCAAACAGTAATATTCAAATAAATTGCACTTAATACATTTTTCATTTACTTCTACGGTTTGTTCTATTTTCACTACAAGTATATTAAGAGAAACTCGAAATGAGGTATTGCATAGTCGGAATCGAGTGTGGTAATTTTCTTACAAACTCTTCGGATTCAGGAAAATTATTTTAACGATTTAAATTACGGACATATAACATTTTGTTACATAACGCACACATTAGTATTTAAGTATTTTTTTGTACATTTTTTTCTAAATATAGTAAAATATGTAAATCTCAATTTTTTAAGTAAATATTAATATTAAATATTTATCAAACAGGAAATACTTAAACAAAAAATAAATGGAATAAGGAACTGTTTCAAAATGTTTATAAATAAAATACATGATTACTAATAAAAAGAAAGTAAAAAGAAAGAAAGTTATTAAAAATCTTCATGAAAACTGGACCATCATTCTAAATATGACAAGTTTCATTTGTTAAGAAAATATTCCGGAATAAAGGAAAACATCTGGTTTAAGCTTTATGATTATGTTTCAACTTCAGAGCAAATTATCCATTCGACCCTCATTATTATAAGATTTTGAGAACATCACGCTCTAGGTTGTACTGAATTGCTTTACTGTCTCTTCAGTTACTGTTAAAGTTTGTGGATTTAATTATTGTACCCAAAATTATTACAAAGACAATTGTGTTAAATATTTATACATTCTTTGTTTTTATTATTTTTAATCAAATAAATCAAAAAAGAAATAGTTATTCCTGTATAATATAAAATGTGTCAAAAATTTCAATAAGTTACCAAAATTGTCAACGCAAAATTTAATTAAAATCGTTTTTCCTATAAAATTAAACCCAGGAGGTTGGTAAGCTGGAGTGTGAAACACGAAACTTACATCGGTATTGAACTAAATATTATTTTATAAGTTTAACGGTTTTAATATGTGAAAAACAAAAAAAACCGCATGAGTTAGTTGCTTGAACACAGCGTTCAAGAAACCAACTCAAACGGATTTTTTTTGTTCTCTTAACATTAAACTGTAGTAGTAAACAACTGAATTCATTCATTAGAAGCGTTTGTTACTCACACGTATGAAGTGTCATAATATAAATTACCTCTATATAAATATTATGATATACTTTACGATGTTTTTGCTTATAACCTTTCCTTTTGTTGTTTATGAAGTCTGTAAGATATGAGCACAGTTTATTAGTGATTAAGGGATGAAACATTTGGGTCACTAATAAAAAGATTAAGTATTATTGGGTGACGTGAAAATTTTGTTAATATTTTAACCTATTTCAAGTAATTCGATTGTTTTTTTATAGAAAAAGCAATCGAGCTGATAGGTGTCCTAAAATATGAGTTGTCTTAAACTGGTTATTTTATCGTCGTAATAGCAAATTTTAATATTAATCTCTTGTGGAAATGGTTTGTACTCTTAAGCCAGATTGTAAATAAGTTATAAAAATCGTGAAGCTTTGTCGCTGTAAAGCTAAGGAGATTTAGATAAAAGAACATATATGTGACTGTTACACAGTTATAAGTTGCAATTACGAGTTTTGACAAAAATCCAAACCATTTTTTAATTAAAGTACTTTTTTTATGTCAAACCTTGGGATGTTATATTTCAGTATGTGTTCTACGTAGTTGATTATGAAATCAAAATAAAAAATCTAGACTAGGAAAAAAAAATACATTTAAGAGTAATATCAAAAAGGCCTTCATATTGTCTGTCTTAATATTTACGCGATGCGAAAAATAACAAGACCACTTGAAATTTGGTTATAACTTCTTTGACATATTATACTGAAAGGTAAAGAGCAACTAGCGAAAAGCTATTCTCATTGTGGTAAATGTGCGTAATTAATTGCATAACGGACGCTCCGAACCAACTTTCATGTAATTGAAATCACGACAACAAAATATCTGCCGAATATAGTTTTTTGTAGCATAATGTCATTGTTTCTATTTTATATTTTATTTCTTAAGGGCCCATTGAGATTTATAAACGTAAGACGTTTTAAACACTAATTTGACCCTCTACCCCCTTTTGTAACATTTTAAGCCACCTTAATATTTTTTTTGTTTTAAGAAATTGATAATAAAATAAAACCCTTCCAAAGTAAGCAGTTACTTAACCTCATAGACAATAATAATAATATTATTCAAAGGACTAGTATTCCCATTTAAAAGCCTATACAATATCGAAAACGAGAACGCCTTAGTAACCCGAAGACAATATCGTTGGTATTTTCTCGTGATAGCAATTTTTCTCGCATTTTCATTCTTTGTTCATCGACGCGGAATCGTAATTAGAGTTCCGTAGTTAGGCTACAGAATCAAGTAGATATGATATCCTTTATGTTTATATGAGTGAATATTGTTTTGCTATCGTTCTGATTTTTGTAATCTGACCGAAATATCAAAGCAATGTTGCTTGTACAATCTTAGATGTTTCATTCAATATCAATAACTATAATAATATTAATAAAAAAGTTATATAATTCAAATAAAAAAATATGAACTACATTTAAATAAAATAAGTCAGTGTTAACTCGGCCGAAAGAGATAAAATAGAATAAAACCAATAATTTCTCTAAAGTATAAGAACTGTAAAGTTTGCTATTTGTATTCGTGTTTCTCGTTAACTCTGCTGGGTCAGCGTATCTGTTTTAATAAATATGAAATCAATACTTTAAAGCTATCTATTGTCTAACTCTTTTCAACTAGATTTGAAACTTTTGGAATCACATTACGAAACATATCTATACATATAAATAAAATTGAAGTCTCTGTGTGTAATTCCAATTTAACAAATTTTCACTAGATGTATGTGAAAGTATTATGGTACTTACATAAAAGACCAAAATGAATACTTTTTTCTCTGTCTGTCTGTCTGTCTATTCGTTCCGGCTAATCCCTGAAATGGCTGAACCGATTTTAATAGGACTATCAATGGCGGATAGTTGCCATTATAAAGTAACTTAGGCTACTTTTATTAAAAAAAAACAAAATCCAGGCAAAATAAGTCGTAGGCATAGCTAGTCAATAATAATTTTATAGAAAGCCCTCAGACCAAATTAGCACAATGCCATCTATTATTGTCGTAATTCACATCTCTAAAGGCTAACTAACTGAGGCTCTATTTTGCTTCATATCGGGGCTTTCTAATAAGATATGACTACTGTATAGTGTCTTAATTGCTAAGTACTATTCTCTTTGGTAGTGTAATGGATTATATAAACTATGAATAGACAATTATATGGTATGTTAAACATACGAGACAGGAGTTTAATGGATATTAATAGTTTCGAAACATTACTCGAGTTAATATTACTTACATTACAATTCAATAAAAAGTAGGAGTAATAATTATCCTTTTTATAACTTAGGTTCTTTGGTCTGAATAACCAAAAAATTTAGTGTTAGTACACATATGTACTAAGTAAGCAAGTAAAAGTAGCTATTAAAGTAATTTTAAATAAACTTTTATAATTCTAGTTTATAATAATTACTAATAGTCATATATAGTTTATTAAAACTTTATAAATTTGTATATATAAAAATATAGACAAAACACCGTTTCTAAACATTGTCAATTACTTAAAGTTAAAGGGAGTGTTTACTTTATCTTAAACGGGGGAAGTAAACATTTGCAATATCTTCACACACCTGACTTCATACGGCTTTGTCCACACTAGCTCAAGTGTATAAATTTATATGTACTAGAGTGAAATCATTCTGTATAAGTTAACGGGTTCTGAGACAAAGAAAATGTAGAAACATATCTATAATAAAAACTATATTTATATTCCATTTTTATTGTATGTGTCTCCACAATTTTTTCATAAAATAAAAATATATTTTACAAAAATAGCAAGTCTCTGGTACGACCGTTTGTTTTAATGATCTACAAGAGCTTGATAGGCTGTAAAAGAACAAAGATTCAATCATCTAAAAGCCAACACTTAAATGTTTCATTAAAATTATACTGTCTTTTTATTTGTACGCAAATAAATTATATAACAGGATATACTACATTCTTGGTTTATTCTATTTTAAATAATAAAGTAATTGATATTATAAAAAAACATTGGTATCTCATCATTTTTTGATATTACCTGAAGACTATGAAACTCATATATCAAGAACATTTTAATTACCTTTTTATATCAAGCCCTCTAACCTAGTTTCCAGTTGCATCCCTACGGTCAACCTTTAGCCATTCAATTGTTTCGTTACGTTGACAGCCTCAGTCTAGAACCGACCGCGATACGGTCATGACCTGCCGGTAAATATATACGGAAGGTATCCACTGGGGAGAAGTGAAATAAACTTGTTTCATGATTTAAAATATTTATTCTGTGTCTGAAATACATTTAATATTTTTTATTTGCGTTTGGATTAATAATCAATTGACATATGTCAGTTATATATTTTCATTGGATTTTCGAAATGTAATATTGAAGTGTTTGAGTGACTTTAAACTGTGCTTTGTGTCTTGATAATTAACATAATACACTGTGTGATATGTAAAGAGGTAGGTTTTTTAAAATCTATTAATTCTTGGAATCATTATGATTAAATTCATATTTGATTTTAAAAAGTATTTGACAATATTATACCTCACTTACTATAAAATAAATAGTTTTTACACACCTTTATGTTTAAAGGTTGCGGCAAATATAATACATACTTCATATAATATGCAAAGTGCGGCAGAAACAAAAGAAAATCTACGAGAAAATTAAACTGTCCGTGCTTTATATTAATGACACTGAAGACTTAAGCCGTATCAAAGGAAAGAATCTTTCCTACACTTTTGATTTAAACCTTTTACTAATAACTTAAGAGAATATATATTACAATTATATTATACATGTGTGAATATAATTAAGTTACAAAATGTATTAGGGTACTATTCAACTAAATATTCTGTATGCAATTTCTGCTGGTCACCGACAGTAATGGAAATTTATGTTTAGTGACCCATTCTATAATCTGACGTTTCATTAGTGCAATGTAAGCTTAATTGAAATAAAAAGTAATGACCCGATTTGAAAAATTGTAATAAGTAATTACATTTATAATATTTAATATGTGAATTACCTTCATTATATATTTTTTATTTTAGAAATATTATGACAGTAAAGTCGATATGATACCAAGAAAGTTAAGATGAACTCAAAGCGAGGTGTAAACAATAAGAAGTTCAACAAGCGGGGTCGACTGCGGAGATATATTTTAGAATTTAATTAACTTATGCAGAGGTTACATTTTAGACATGTGTTCGTTTGAAAGTAAAAGATGATAAAGCTCTTAAATATACAGCTTTCTTCCATTTACTAATTGAAAAGGTTTTATGTTTTGTGTTATATGTGTATAATTTTTAATTGAGGTGGTATTTTTACTGTTATAAACGGTGTGTAAAAATACTTTTATTTTCTTATTTAACACTTTTGATACAATAATCATATACGATATTAAATATCGCTGCTTGACTTAATTTTAATATTGTTTTCTAGCAAAACGTTTTTTCTTTTTACGTTCGAGATCACCAGCTGGTTATTTGAATTTATAAAACTATGTGATCCAATCTGGCATTTCGAAGGTGTGTTCTCTTCCCTATGCTGTTCTTTTTGTTTTTCTAATTCGTATCCATAAATAATACCCATGAATTTAATAAAATTGGAATTAAAGTTATGACTTTGAACACCATACTAATATCAGTGAAAGTAATGTAAATATACCTTTATTCGATTTATAAAAACCTAGATTTACCTATGGATAGCAGGTTGTAGTTTCAAGTTCATGTAATTAAACTATTTCGAGAAGTGAGGTACGTTCTATATTCTCTTTATGACTAAAGAAACTTTCTAACCCGTTAGTCCAAAGTTCTATAAATGCTGTCTGTAATTCTGCCACTCATTCACTATGCTAATGTATACCACTCAACATCTCTGAAGCCAATTTAGACAAATTTACTCTCCTTAACAGTCGCTTCATTTGTAGTGTGGCTTAATATCCGCAAAAGCAGAATACATTTATTTTCTGTGTTATTTATTTTCCATTTTTAATAATACATATTGTAATTTGATTATAAAATTCATTGTTTAAGTACTGACGACCATATACAAACAATTATCTTTTTCTCTTGATTAATGAACTTTCAATCTATTTTTTTTGTATCGATTGATTCGTACATAATGACTTAAATCTAAAAAATAATCTTATGTCTTTCTGTACATAACACCTAACAAATAAATATTATTATTCCTTTCCTTTCCTTTACCAAAATTAATTTTAACAATGTATATTATTAAATCGTAAATGTGAGAACGTTGTAACTGAATTAATTAATTATATGCATATTGTGATATCAATTACGTGATTAGTTTCAGTTACTACCAACATTCAATAATTTTACTCATTATAAACTCAGTATCAATTTATATATTGAAATTCTAAACTTAAAGTTTGAAACTATAAAAATTTATATTTATTAAATCAAACACTCAAATAACTGCAACTTCAGGTATAGCAATTTCCGTTTTAGTCTGATTTCGTTATAAAGTTTTCTGAGAACATAACTTCGTAAATGAAATGGTTAAATATAGTGGCAACTGTATTTCTAAATAATAAAAGTTTACTAATGTATCATGAATTAACCAAATCATATTGATTAAACAAATGTGTGTATGTGTGTTAAAAATAAAATTCTGGAAGTTTATATAGTCTAGTTAATAGTATGCGTATACATTTATTTATTTGATTATTAATGATTTGTCCATACATTTTTTTGGAACTAATATGGAAACAAAGGTTTGTGAATTTCTTTTGTGTAAATTTGCGAATTTCACATTTTTTTTATAATAATTACAAAAAAAATGAAATTCTAATACTTAGTATTTTCATAGCATTCTTGGGGTATAATGTTTTATAGGAAACCTGCTGTATGTCATGAAATGTAATTACTCTGCAATACCGAGAAATAATATTTTATAGCTGGTTTACGACCACGCAGACTTCAATCCAGTAGTGTAACTAAGGGTTATATTGGCAGCTAGAAAATTGCATTCTCCGATACAATAACGTTGTTCAGAGAGCGAGGACTTTATAATCAATATTGAAATAACTGCAGTGGCTTTGAGATATAATTAAAATGTCTGCTTTGATATTTGTGCATTTTTTTCATTACTATTTCAAATAAATATTATTTTACTGAAATATTAATATTTAAATTACTTTAGTTATTGAATTGCATTTGTTTATTTTTGTACACCAATTTTGCTGGGGAGCGTCGTTTATATGGAAAATTTGTTATATAAAATTTCGTTCGTCATTTATAATATCGTCAGTTTCCGGTTTCGATTCTCGAAAATAAATATTTTAATAAAATTTTATTCAAGCTAGTTATAGTAACGCCAAATACAATGAATAATTTAAAGGAGTATAAAATGAAAAAAGTATTTTCAAAATCTTTTTTCTTGTAAGGTTTACCAAAAACAAGCTCTTAAATCGAGTATTCTGAAAATATTAACAATATAAAATTCGTGGATTTTATCGCTTGTAATGTCTGATACTTCATATTGTGAATAGAACACCATACTTACTTACGCAAATAATAGCTTCGTTTATTTTTAGGATAACTTTACACAATAGACTTTCATATAAATATATATATACTAATATTATATGTTGTGCATATTATAATTAAAATCTACAATTAACATGCTTGACAAATCTATTAGAACCTTATTTTAGTACACTAATTGAGTATAACAGTAATAATGTAACAGGACATGCTTTAATGTATTTCTAAATAGTTAGTAATGACAGTTGGTTTTGAAATGTGAAAACACGAAATAAAGACCAGTATTTCTTCCCATTAAATAGTTAAGTTAAGGTTATTGAACCAAATCTAAATAAAAATAAGACTAATTTTGGTGTGAAATTATTTGATAAAATTATCGCAAAAGAAATTATAATTATTCATTTTCAAATAAAATTAGTATAGAATCATTTAATTATCTTCACTACGATTTACAAGATCTTTTTTCTTAAAGGAAAAGATATATTTTATAGTATTCGGGTAAAACCGTAAGATATGTATATTTAATTAGTTCAAATCATAAAGTATATGTTTTTTCTTAAATATAGTTTTAGAGAAACAATAAAATGTTTTTAATTAATTCCTGATGTACAGCAAACAAAAAGAATTTGAGTTTTGACACATTTTTTTTAATGTAAAAAAGCTTTTCCAACCGTCAGCTTTTAATTATTTTCAGTACAAACAAAAAGATCTGGATATGAAATGAAAATTTATTTTCCGTTGAATTTATTTTTAAATTACCTACTGGATATTTTTTTTAATTCTCTGGATCACGTTTTTATTTATGGTATATAATTTTATTCATTAATTGTTTTGATTATATTTTTAATTGCTTAGAAGCAAATGCATATATTAACTGGATATTATGTAAGAATATAAGTATATATTTTCATTACAATTTACAGACTAAATTATTATTTTGAGTGTCATATAGTACTGAGTTACTTAGTCCACAAATTTTTCCTTTTTTTTGTCCTTGTAAGAAATTAATTAACCCGAAGAGGTGCTAAATGAAATCAGTTTTCTAATCTTTTAACTCTTGCTTACTTCATAATTGAAAAAGTTTAAAATCCTATCAAAAAGAGGCCTTAAATGTTTTAAGTCAATTCCTTAAGTCAACATTCAACTGTTTATTGAATGAAAACTTTGAATACCTTAATAATTCAAAGGTTTATTATATAAGTATAAATTCATCAAACTTTTTTCCTGAAAAAAAAATTAAACCCACCAACGAACTATTTTATAGATAATTTTTATTATTTTTTACTACTTTATTTGTATTTATTGATGTTATTATATTTAACTTGAATAAAAAACTCGATACTATATGTTATTTTTATTAACAGTAAAAGTTTTTCATAAAGCTGTAGCGAATGCTTTGATATTACATATAATTATAAGAATAATCAGTATATATTATACATTAATCTAAATAGTGACAATATTTTGCTAACTATACAAACCATTAATTAACATCAAAGATCTTTATAGATAGATATCATAAAACTAATGATTTCACTTGTCAGTAGGTTTACCACCTGACATGTTCAAAGATATTCTCATCTAACCACAGTCTTTGATGAACCAAGAACTCTACATCAAGAGAATGTAATTTAAGCTTTCTGATCATTGATTCAAATCTTATAATGAACTTATGAGATAAACTGCTCTTCCGACGGAACGATTGTTTAGTTATAAAATCTTTTATTCAATTAAATTCTAAAAGTGATGATTTAAATAAAATGATAAATAATATTGTATATAAGATATATAAAATATTATGAAGGAGGCGACTAAAATGTGTGAATCATTCGTTTACTATTTGTATTTATGTTTTTTGGTGCATTTATTGGAGCTGAGCTAATACGATAGAAGTAGTAGTTGTAGTTAATTTAAAAGATTTTGATTAAACGTACTTGTTTCTCTTATTTACTTATTTTAAAAAGCAAAGAAAAGCTTTATTACAAGAAAGTTTCAAAATACTCGTATGTATTCTGAAGAGTGACTGGCCTTAATTTAAATTTAATATAGACTTTAGTTTTTGATTGCTCTGATCACAAAATGAACAGTTGTTTTTAAGCAGAACTGTTGAAGATTTGTAGAACCCGTAAATCCGGTCAAAATCTAGTAAAAAACGGATAACCACGATTTTTGTAGCAGAAGAACTTAAATAATTGGGTATTTTTTTTTTTTTGAAAATGTAACAAGAATGTCATTAAACCATGTCTGTTAATTATTGAACTGTGCCTGATGGGAGTAGTTTTATTAGGATTAATTACTCTAATTCATTGCCTTTCAACATTAAAAATCATGTCAAATGTCCATTTGTCTGTCAATATATCCAATGCATATTGCGAAAACAATTATTGACCGATGTTTAGTTGATCTTGTTGTATGTAAATTAAATTAAATTAATTTATACCACACACACACACACACACACACACACACCACACTACACCTAGCTAGCTCGCTAATATATTCCCTACGACTTGTGTTGTAAAATAAACAAAAACATAGCAGACGACATAAATTGAAACAAATAAAATCCATATAAATTGCATCAAAACTTCGGTCGAAAGCATTTATTAAGCCATTTGTATAGAGAGTGTATTAACATTACAGACACGTCTTTAAATTGACCTCTGAAGCTAATAAATCTTGAGGGATTTGTAGATATTGTTTTAAATTAATAAAGTTTCCAAAGAAAAAAAAATACTGTCAAGTACGACGCTTAACACTAAGACATTGCGTAAATTAATTTTACTTAATCATTTTCTCTACATGGTCCTTTTTATGTCCGTTTCATTTTTCCAAATGTTTCCATCTTGTGAAAAATATAGTTAGTGGAGTAAGTAAAGCTTTATGGTCACCAAAAAAAAATACTGAAGGATTTCATCTGGCTTAAATGGTTTTTGTGGGCTTATTTTTTTAAAGCATATTCGATTTCTTATTGTTTTATTTGAAAGTTATTACAGGGGCTTACATTACAGTTTGACCATCTGACGTTATAGAGTTACCGTAAATTATAGTTTGAGATATATCTTATTTTTCTTATTTTGACGAAAAACTAAATTACATTTTCAGTTTTTTTTTAATATATAATATAATTATTGCCTTTAAAGTTACTTATACACTTTTTATAAAAATTTTAATAAAACAAAAAGTGTACGTAGTGCGACGTACCATTTAAGCTTACCTGTTTTAATATTTATAAAAATGTCCATATAAAAGACCCTCTTCATAACTTGTAACTTATGAAGTGGATCTTCATAACTTGTAAGTTATGAAGATCCACGAGTATATCTTCTATAGATAGAGGAACTGAACACTTTTAGGGTTATGTACGAGATCTATAACTACTCGTATATAAGATAGTAACTTGATTACACTGATATAATCCAATAAAAAAATGTGCCATAAATATTTGTTACAGTTTCAATAGATGAAATCAAAAACATAATTTACACATCCATAAATTCTATTTTATGCGGTACCGTGACAGTCTTAAAATATAATTAAAGTTTTGAAACTTTTTTTTTTGTTTCATTGAATATTATAAAATTGCTATTAAAGTTATAAAATAGATCCAAGCCTCATTTTTAATTTGAGAAGAATTTATGATGTTGATTAATTTCTCTCATAAACTATATTTTTACACTATGTGTCTCGAGTGTACATAAAGTAGAGTGTACAGAATTATAATTATAGTACGTGTCGTAGTGGACAGAGTGTACAGCATTAAAAATCCGACTCTAATCATTCTGTCTTTTTGATCATTTAATAACCTGAATTTAATTATTCTTATATCAATTACTATATGTAAAAACGAATCTTAAGGATCAATATATTGGTTGATTTATATTTGTTCTCCTACACTTGTAGCTAGTAACGACGTAATTAAAGTTTTGTTATTTAGGTGAGGTTAGATTGTGTTTCGTAAGATAAATAGCTTTAGTTGACTCTTAGTTAGATTACTGTGTCGAGTATTTTAATCTGTTTTAATGAAAACAAACATGGTTATAAGGCGTTTAAATTCCTTCTTCGTCACCATTATTTAAATTTACTTAAGGTAACTCAAGGAAACGGCAACGCATACAATAATGTGATAAAATTAAATAAATAATCTTATGTATACAAATTCTTATTTAGATCAACTTTTTAAGAGAGAGAGAGAGAAACGAGAGAAAGAGAGAGATAGAGTGAGAGAAGATAAGGTCTTGAAAATCGAACACACGATTATTGAGAAGAAATTGCTATAAATCCTATTATTAAGTAAGAAACTTTGCTTCATTTTTAAAAGTTTCCAGATCCGTAAGTGTATTATATTTTGTTTTTTATATAAATACCCGCGATAAATAGTGCTTGCGGGATAAAACTTTAAAAAATATATAGCTATAATAAAAGCACCTTATTTAATTGACTGCAAGTTCAGTATTACTTTTATTCTAAAATGGCCGTATAAAATAGTGTTGGAAATGATAAGGTGGCATATTGTTAATATAAAACCGTCGAACATTCTTATACAGGTCAGAACTACTTCATCTTGAACATTATAATTCGGTTAGCAGTCACTAGAACTTTGAAGTGGTGATATTCATAAAATATAAAATGATGTAGAAAATACTTCAGTAGTTGATGCGATTAGCTATTATCATATAAAATTAAGTGACAGTTATAACAAATAAAAAACATTGTCTTTAATAACAATACCAATATATAATATTAAACAGTTTCTGTAACAAATATATAAAAAAGAAAAAAAAAATAAGACAATAACAAATATCAATAACTCATAGTTCTAATTAACGCACGCACTGCGTTTTATTACGATATTTATGTGACCAATACAAATAAATAAACAAATAAAAATTCTGCTTCTTTATAGCTTCGCTTGAAATGACTTGCGATAACATTTTTGTTAATATAAACCAGTCGTATATGGATACTATATTAGAAATAATATTTTTTATTTATACCTAAAATCAACACTCGAAAGAAAATGTTTTGCATTACATATCAGAGAAATCTATGATGAGAACATGTCCTTGTTACAAATTGTATGCTTGTTATAAAAATGAAGTAGTACACTTAATCAGTTGTCAATAACTTACTAAAAAAGTAATGGTTGCCAGATAACACTCTGACAACCGTTTAATATCACTTCAATGAAGGTGAGAACATGCATTGTACCTTTCTTATCGCTTATCGACATTTGATAAATGTTCTATATTTCGATTTTTTATCTTATTTAAATCATTTACCATGATTTTAATTAGTTATCATGTTTATTTTTTAACAAGAAAGTAATTTAAAAATATTTAATAAAAATGGGCAGGATTTTATGCCATTGAGTAGCGATGACGTAGGCATTTTTCTCAGCGCTTACAATTTGAATTCATTAAAAACGTTGCCATTCACACGGTTAGGACAATTAAAGTTACCAAACCTTTCCTGAGCAACAAAATAACATCAGTAACATTGACTTATTTTATAGTAATATTGATTTTTATTTTATCTTAGCAATTTGTTAAAATTGTTTCTTATTAAATATTATTATATATTTACCGCTTTAGAATCAAAGGTTGATAAAAAAATAAACTTTTCTAACTCAAATTCTATGTAAAGCTTTCTGATTGCTTGGCGGCATGACAGGTGATGAAAGATAAACGCATTGTAGCTCTTGACAAATCTGAGTTGTCAAATCATTTCATTTTATCATTTTCTTCAATCAATCCATCTACTGTCTTGTATTTTTGTTTCCTATCGATATATCCGTTCAGAGACAGATTTCAGATGAAGTTTCAAGACGAGTCTCAAACAGAGAATAAGGTAAGTAAAGAGACTATTTATTTTTATTTTTCTGAAGATAATCGAGATTAAGATAAATATTTTTTTTAATGTGATTATAAAAATCTTGGAATACAATGCCATATTAAATAAATACATATTAATTGTAGTGTTATTATCATTAGTAATGTTTTACATTTTCGTATCATTGTATTTTCTGTATTACCGGTTTGGGCAAAAGCCTCCTCGCTTCCGTAGCATTTTTTCTTATCTTTCAGAATCTTTACCCAGTTACTCCACCGACTTAAAGTATATATAATTTGTATTTGCTATCTTATTTTTAATATATTGAAGTAAGAAATAAAATAATATACACCTGAATTTTGTTAATTCGGCAGTTTAGATTGAGGGGCAAAACATAAAGTTCAATTGAGAAATAAAATACTTCAACTATTTAACTTCATGTTTTATCCTATCAAATCTCCAAAAATGTTTTTATTTTCATCGTTTGCAAGGAAAAAATGATTCAAATTTATATGAAAAAATTATAATTATTTCATTTTATTGTATTTATTTATTCTCTAGTCATATTTAAAGTGTTTATTAATTATATTTCACTAAATTGATAAAAATAAGATATCTTAGCTTTTTGTGTATTTTAATTCTATTATAAATTGTAATTAAATAGTAATGCGACAAACATAATGCTTATAATATACGTTTATTATACGTTAAGCCTTTTATTATCTTGATACAAAGGCTCAATTTTTAATTCGAGGTATTATCCAAAATGTTTACAGTGAGCCCGATTCTTTACTACACAAAGAAACGATAGCATAAATATTATAAGAGACAACAAAATTCACAAATATTAAAATTGTGTTTTCATCATGTATGTAGCATATATTATATTAAAAATGTGTGATTGAATTACTGTTCGCACAGCCCTAAGTACTGGGTCTAGGAGCGTGAAATTTTGTACAAGGTTTAATTTTATAACGTACGTTGGTATTTAAAAAGGGTTTCTTGTAAATAAAAACTCTAAAAAAATTAACTTGAGGACAAATAAAAAATCCATGTAAATTTGTATTTGTTAAATTCATTTTGCGGTTTTGTAGATGGTGATGGTTGTTTGTGAATTTAAGTCAAACCGTTGACCGTTTGTCCTTTCAGGTCTCTACTACAAGTAGTTACAGATAGTGAATCTACAAATTGCAAATTGCAAAAGTATTGTATATATACTTATTTATATCTCTTTCATAAGAATATTCAGCTTCAATCAAAATTAAAACTTGTTTATACCGATTCGAAGAAGTAATTGCGAAACGTATTATATTTTTGTATGAATTTTAATATTCACAGTGTACTAGTAGCTGTAAAATGAATAATTGCTTGAATTGTATTCTGGCATATATCCTGATATTTTCTAAATTTCCATTTATGTATGATTTTACGTTATAGGACATTTAATTATATTGAAATGATTTGATGTATTCAGTCATACAATAATTTCAAAGACTATTCTTTTCATTTGTTGCCGAATACTTTTGAGGGTTAAATATTGCTTAAAAATTTGTAATGTTTTTACTATCAAAAATACTAATAATATCAAAAGATAGTATTCTTTTTGTATATTATTTTTCAAGCTTGGAAACATTTATTTTATATTCTAAAACATAATAGTGAATCGTTTAATACTTTAAGGGTTATTTCTTATAAAATTGTGATATTCAAAGTAAAATTTCTTCCTATTCATTAAAACTCAGTGTTTTAATTATAAACCCGTTACCAAAGTTTTCCAATTTCGGATTTTCCATCTCTCTGTTCAGCGATAATACTTTATAAAGCAAACAATTAATTGCTGACGAAAGCTGTGTTTATATATAAAATAAATAAAAATAAAATAAAAAAGCCATTTATTTCCTGCTAATTTCCACATGTACATTTTACATACTTAACTCTATATTTATTTATTTAAGCTAACTAATATAATATATTTGAACCTATTTTGTTTGAATAACCAGTTTATATATTTATTTTTATTTCTTTGTAATATATATTCATTTCTATGCTTAGTTATTGTTAGCTTAGCACAGTTTGTAGGAACCCCATTATTGGGTAAAGGCCTCCTCCAAAGCTGCCCAATTATCTCTATCCTGTGCAATCTGCTTCCAGTTTGGGCCGGCCGTCTTTATGATCTCATCTTCCCAGTGTGTCAATGGTCTTCCTCTACTTCTTTTACCAGGAGGTCCTTTCCAAAAAGTTACTTTTTTGGTCCATCTCTGGTCTTTAAGCCTAGCGACATGGCCAGCCCACTTCCACTTTAGTTTTTGTGCGTAGTATAGTGCATTTGTTGCTTTGGTCATTTCCCTTATTTTTGTATGTCGAATCTTGTCTATTTTCTTTATTTTCAGCATGCTGCGCTCTAGTCCTCTTTGACACGTAGTGATTAGGTGTTTTATTTTTGAAGTGAACTTCCATGTCTGGCACCCATACGTCAGACTTGGTAGGAGATTTGAATTCATAACTCTTGTTTTTAGGGATATGGAGAGGTTACTTTTAAAAATTTCCTTTAAACTCCAATATTTGTTCCAAGTATTTTGTATTCTTCTTTTTACTTCCAGTTCGTTATTTTTTCTATCAAAGCTTATTCTCTTCCCTAAATAGATGTATGAGTCTGCGTAGTCGAGTGGTAATCCGTTTATTGTGATTTGTCTTCTCCATCTATTTGTCATTGTCATGGTCTTTGAGAGATTCATTTCCAAGCCTACTTTGGCACTTGTTTGTTGTAAGGTTTCCATCATTTGTTGTAGCTGGGTGCTGGATTCAGAAAACAAGACTAAGTCGTCTGCGAATCTCAAGTGACTTAGGTAATCGCCATTTATATATAGGCCTGACTTACTCCAATCTATCCTGCTGAGGATATTTTCTAGAATGGCTATAAATAGTTTTGGAGATAGGGGGTCGCCCTGTCTTACGCCTCTCTCTATGGCAAAACTTGGACCGAGGGTTTCTAGCTTAATTCTTCCCTTGTTATTTTTATATATACTTTTTATCACTTTTATATAAACGTCTTCTACTCCCTGTTGTTTTAAGCTATCCCATATACTTGTGTGTTTTACCGTATCAAAAGCTTTTTGATAATCGATATACGCTATGTATAGCGGTCTCTGTTGTTCTTGGTATTTCTGTATAATTAATTCGAGTGTGTGGATATGGTCAACTGTAGAAAACCCTTTTCTGAAACCTGCTTGCTCAACTGGTTGTTTGAGTTCCAATGTATTACTTATTCTTATATTTATAATGGTAGAGAAAAGTTTGTAGAGGCTCGGTAGCAAACTTATTGGTCTGTAGTTACCAATATCCTTCGGGTCACCTTTTTTATAAATAAGTATAATGTCCGATTCAGACCACTGTTGGGGTGTTTCGAAGTTTTGTAGTATTAAATTGAACAGTTCCACCAGTGGTCCGGCTAATGTTTTGTTCGCAAGCCTCAATACTTCATTCGTGATGTTATCCGATCCAGGGCTTTTTTCTAATTTCAAACTTTTCATTGCTTTTATAACTTCTATTTCATCCACTGGTTTTATATAGCTTTCGCTTTTGCTTTCACTGTTATTTCGGGTGTTATTACTTTGAATCACATCACTGTACAATTTTCTATAGAAGTCCGATGCCGCGTTGATGATATCATTACGTTTGCATAAGGTTTTGCCTTGTTTTCCTAGTCCTTCTATCCAGGTTTTGTTCGTTTTAAGTCTCTTGAAGGCCTTCTTTGAGCTTCCAGTCTGCTGTAAATATCTTACTATTGTATCTTCTCTATATTTAGCGTAATCTCTTTTTATATATTTGTTTGTTACTTTGTAGAGGGCAGAAAGCTCATTTTTCATAGATCGCGACTTATTTTCTGCCGCTTGTAGCTCTTTTCTTCTTTTCAGTAGCCAAGCAGTGCGACCTGACAATACTCTGTGGTGAGTATGTGTCTCTTTCCCAGTTTCTCGAGTTTTTTGCAAACTCTTATTAATAGCGTTTACTATTTTGTCGTGATAGTTTTGTACTGACATATTTTTCAAGTTTTGCGTTGGGTAGGGTAACATTGACATTAAATTGTTATTATATCTTGTTACTTCGTCTTTAGTTTTTAGTTGGAAAATGTTTTTGTTCGTAAATTTAACTCTACTTTGCTTTTGTTTGGCTAATGTTACTGACGCCCTAATCAGTCTATGGTCTGATGGGTAGTTTAGGCTTAAGACTTCAAAATTTTGGAAAATTTTACGTTGATTGGATAATATATAGTCGATCTCATTTTTGTGCTGTCCGTCGGGGGAGCGCCACGTCCATCTTCGGTTGCGGTTTTTCTTGAAACATGTGTTGATGATAGTTAGATTGTGTTCAGTTGCGTAGTCTACTAGTCTTTGCCCTCTGTCGTTTCTTATGCCGTATCCATGTTGTTGTACTGCTAAGTGATCACCTTCTCTGGGAGCGCCAACTTTTGCGTTAAAATCACCCATTACTATAATGTTTTTATATGTTATTTCCATAGCGTTGTCGATGGTTTTATAAAATTCATCTATTTCCTCTTCATTGGCGGATTCCGTAGGTGCATATACTTGTATAATGGATAGCGCAAAGTCTTGAAATTTTAAGTTCAACAATGCCACACGGTCTGTTAGACCTATAAAGCTTTCTATGTTGTTTTTAAGCGGCTTGTTAATTATGAAGCCTACTCCATATTTACCCGGTGTCCATCCTATGTGGCAGAGTATTAGGTTGTCGTATTCCTCTATTTTATTTCCTAGTCGCCTGACTTCCGCAATACCGATTACATCATAATTTATTTCTTTTATTGCTTCGTTTAATTCCAGTAAGCGCTCGTGTGACGATAAGGTCCTGACGTTATAGGTTGAGATTTTTAATTGGGTTGAGTGTTCGTGTTGACTGTTCTCGTTCTGTGTAGTTGTGTTTGGAGGGTTGTGGTCATAATCTTCCACGGTGACCAGCCGGGTTGGAAGATGTTTTCTAATGTTTATTTTCTGTTGCTTGTTTGTGGTATTCGTGTGAGAGGAGGGGGTTGATTGCTATATGTTGCTGCCTTTGTTACCATTATTTTGCTCTGTTGTTATGTTGTTCATATTTTTGTTTACCAAGTAGTTAAGCATACTTGGCTTTATGACCCCTTCAGATAAACTGTGCGATCTTTGTAACGGTTTGTCAGATTTTTCTGCTCGCTTCTTTTTTTGGGCTTGTGTGTTGGTGTTGTTTTTGGACTGAGATGCTGGACTTGATGTGTTTTCTGGTGATATTGGAAGTGGCCTTTTGTTATTGTTTTTTACTATAACTAATTTGTCATACTTTATTCTCACATTATTGCCTTTTTCTTTTTCTATTTTCGCCTGTTCTTGTAGTTCTCTTCGTTTTTGTAAGACTTGTAAAGGATAGTCTTCTTTTACATAATATTGTGTATCTTTTAGTGATCCTTTTTCCTTTAAAATGTTGATTTTTAATCCGAGAGTAGAAAAAGTAATCACAATTGGGCGAGGTCTGTCTCCTTTTATTCCAATTCTTCTTATCTCTTGAATGTCTCTGAGTTCAAGTTCGGTGCTGAAGTAGTTTCTAATAAAACTAACAACATTATTCTGTAGGTTATCGTATGATGACTCATTTTCGTCAATCCCAAAAAATACTAAATTTCGTTGTCTTGCCTGTTTTTCCAAAAAGTATATTCTTTTCTCTTGATTATCTACCTTCTCCTTCAGTACATTATGTTGATCTTGTAGCTTGGTAAATTTTTCGTCCAAGATTTTATGGATATTTTGTGTAACCTGTTCTGTTACCTTGATTGTACTTTTACGGATTTCAGATTTTTGTGCATCAAGGTCTTTTTGTATGGTTTTAAGTGCAAGTAGGATTTCATCCATGATTATCGATTTATTAGTTTTGTTTTGGTACTAGTAGAACCCTCTAGTGGTCGACCCGTATACTATTTCCGTTTAGTGCGGGGCGCCCTCTCTTGATTTATCCCGGTATCGCTTGCTTACAACTTTCAACTATGACCGCTTGTTGGATCTCGGTCTAGTGTGGTGTAACGTAGTTTACCCGTGGATCGATAGGTTGCGCTAGGTGGGTATTTGTGTATGATGACGATCTATTTATTGAATTTGCAATCAATTTTACTTTGAGGTTATATTTGGCGTTCGGATTCTTTCCGTTTAATGTGATGGGTAGTGATACACCTCAGAATAGTTAATCCGTGATTCTACCCTAGTTGTTTTCATATGTCTTCAAAATATGCTATCAAAACACTAAACACACACAAAGTTTGTCCTTAAGCTCTTTCACGTTTTTATTGTTGTTTTAGCACTCAGATTCGTCTTTCTTCAATAAATGTTTTTCTACACTTAGTTTATAAGCACTTAAAACGTTCACACTTCCAAAAAAATATTTTATTGATTTTTAAACACTTTGTATTTACGCAGCTGATCTTAACCGTGCCACAATGTCGCCTCCCTCCTAGGGTGTTTATATATATATATATATATATATATATATTTTATATGTTGCCCTCTTTTATATGTTCTGTCTGTAATATACTAAGTAATACGAGTGCGTGTTTTAAAATAAATAAATAGTAGTAGATATAATATTCATATATTCATTTTCTAGAATATGGACGCAGCTTGATGTGAATATTATGTATGAAACTTACAGTGTAGACATTTACTAAACTAGAGAAAGCTTTTAAGAGTTCTCGTCATACTTGCTTTTAAAACTATTCTGTTGTTTCATATATTTATATATTAGAGAACAAAAAATAACAGTCGTTTAATCATATTTAAATACTTTAAATCTATATATTATCTTATATCTAAATATAAAATAATGTTTCTTTTAACAAGTAAAAAATATCAATTTCCAAAAGGGATAAGTACTTTTTTATTGCATGTCAAATTTGAAAGTTGCTTTAAGCAAAGTTATATCCTAATTACAAAATTTACACTCTAAGGTGGATTAGGATTTGGTGCTAAGCATTTTGAATTTATAATTAATTTCCTAGTAGCCACTGGTTATTAAATAGACTTTACCCATCTAAGCGTGTCCAGATACGAAGTATCACATTTTCATACATAAACATACTTTTTATAAGTTATTTTAATATACTAATTTCTTAAAATTAATTATTTTAATTAACATAAATATCTAAAAGCGTTTTTTTTCCTTCTATAAAGCAAACATTGCCCTTTGAACACGAGAGAGGCTAGTTACGTGATTCCAAATAATAGATCCATAGAGAATAAATGCCAAGAAAAAATTTTCATGCATACTTTTGTTAAAATAATTATGAATTTACAGTTTGTTATATTATCTTAACGAAAATTAATAGACAATTTTAAACTTGTTATACTCGTATGTATATGTATACTATAGCTAAGTCAATTCTATTTTAATACAATATATGATAATGTATTTTTCAAAACAATGGCGAGAGTATGAAGATTCAGATCAACGACAGTTAGTTAAATATTTTAACCACCACAACCACAGTTAAATTATTTTGCATATTTTTTTTGAAATATCATATTTAATATTCAGTCGTACATCAATTTAAGATATTGAGTCTAATCTTTCATGATATATATATTTCATCGGAGAAATATTTCAAGTGTTTAGAATTCAAATTAATTTGGAAGCTAGCTGATAAGTGTTTGGAGTATTCTTTCTAAAAACTTGTTTATAAACTCAAACAATATGTAGAGAAAAAAAGCTTTCTCATATTTTGATTTAGTTTCAAATACATTAATGAAAAAAAAAACTAAAACGTGTGTTTTAGGCAACACAACTGAAGTAAAACTTCTTTAGCACCACCTGTATGAATTTTATATAATATATAATATAGTACAATCATGTAACATATGTGTACGCATATATAATATAATTTTTCGACAAATAAAAGAATTTAAAATTTTATTTACTTAAGAATATTTAATGTATTATATATAATGTAAACTTGCATACGATACCACTGGCTTTGAAAAGAAAGAAAGAAAGAAGATGTGCACGCGCACTGCGCTCTCTTGCTCCTACAGTAATATACGAAACGTAACTCTCTCCCTTTCTATCTTCACTAACTCTTCCTCTCCATTTCCGTTCGCCTTGCCCAATCACTTTTTTCGTAACGCTGTCGTCACGCGTTCTTTAGCTTCCTCCCAAAGTCAAGTGTGCGTGAAGTTAAAAAAAATATTCCATTCCTTGTTGAAATTTGAGTACTGAAATCAAGAACCTTTCTAATATATTTATAATAAGAAAAAATTAAATATATATATATACTATGATTTTATTCGAAAATATTGTATGTATTTAAAAATTTAATTAGCCTAAAAAGTTTCTAAAACTGGTTAAATCTATGTTTGATAACATACCATATAAAAATAAAAGAAATATTTTAATTTAATACTTTGGAATATGTTATTAAGTTTTTTTTATGTTGTTATTTGTCATCTAGAATAGTTTATGATTGGATTAGGCATAGAAACTAATTAAATTGCGTTTGACCATTACGCTTGGCACACATGTGTGCACTACATTTGTTTGATTAATTTAGCACTTACGTGGGTTATGTCATGTTATCATGTTATGGAAGTCCATAAAAGGCCTAAGTGTTACCAATGATTGCAGTTTATATACGCGCTAATAGCGCTAATAACTTGGAGAAGATCGATGAGAAATTAGAAATAAATTGATACAAATCGTTACTAATTTGCAAATGTTAATGGATTGGCTGATGGCAGAACTTAAAATCGAGTAGACTTCTCTTTAAATCTCATAAATAAATCAGTACCATTACTATCATCTGCTTTCAGGCTCTTCACTTAGAAGTTTCACTGTCTGCTCTTGACTCTTCCACACACATACAGTTCTGTTCGTTCGGACTTCCAACAGAATAAAACATTTTTCTCTTGTATTCAGTTAACATTATAACAAGATCAAATAAAATCCTACAAATTTTGCCATCATTTATTCAAATTTACGATTCTCATTTTATAATGTTGAACAAAATGTAGCAAAAATTTAACTTTCGTGAATAAATCTTTCATGGAACATATGCTAAATAGATTTATGAATGAGGTTGATAAATAAACAAATTCGTCGGGTGCATCTTCCATATGTTATGTAAATGATACATATTTCTTAAAAATACAGAACCAGAATAAACATTGTACATTTTGTGGTTTGAAGCTCCAAGATTAGAAATATCAAATATATATTATATATAAAGTTTTATCCTGACTAACATATTAATTGAAAGCGTATTCTGTGGTAAGAAACTCCAAGTTTTCACATAACTTTATTTAGAGATATTTTTTTTTATTAAATCGGAGGGTAACTAATATATTTCTTAGTTATAAAATAAGTTTTTCATACTACTTGCATTATTAAAAAGTTTAATCAACAGTTTTTCATTTTATGTATATTATTATTTTATCATATAATATACGAGTATTTGTGGGTATAATTTAAAATTCTATTACATATATATATATATATTTAAGGGTATATGTCATAAATTTATTTAATGAGAAAAATAGTGTTATCAATATAATTATAATTAAAATTATACGATAACAGTTAAATTCTTTCAAATAATTATATTGTATTTAATTAGAGGAAAATGAAATAAAAAGGTAATTACTTAATTCCGTACAGAAATGAGAGCGACATTTGTCCGGATTTGTTATTAAATATTGTCTAGCTTATTTTAATCTTCTTATTTAGTCACTATATCTTTTCTTAACATAATATAAATGAAATCGCTTTAAGTTGAAATGTATTATTCCTAGACTACAAATATTTTTAATTTTTTAACAAAAAACATTAAAAGAAATCTAATCGTTAAAATTAGTTAAAAATTCTGTCATATTGCTCTTTAAAATGACAAGGTCTTTTGTAAAACACACAGACACATCTAGATATATCAAAAATTATGGTCAAGAACTCATTCACAAATCCCTAATTAAATCACTCTTAAAGGTGGCCTTAAAAGGGTTGGCGCTTTATGAAGACCGTGAAGTTTCAATTTAAATTGCAATTTATAATGCCAATTTTCATACCTGTACCAGTAGGTATTATACTAAGAAAGGGAGAAGGTATTCCATCAACCAATAAATTATTCGGTAATTATGTCCCAGAGGGTCCACATCTTTCTTACAATGCCTTCCACAGAAAATTAATTAAATCCTTAAGAACCTCAACGTTTGAAATAGTGAAGGTAATCGTCAATCTTAATATAAAGTGTATAATAATATGTATGATAATGTGCCGATTTTTTTAACTGTTATTTACAAAAAATGTATTCTTAGTATTTAAAGTAATTGTAAAACATTTCGAATTCATAGTGTTTACTATAATCGAGAAAATCAAGTTATATAATACAAAAGAAAATAATATTAGGCGAGCTTAATTAATATTAGTTGTTTTTACATTGACTAAAAAAAAGACTTCAATATCAAAAAAGAAGCTTTTTATGTCACAAAAATAAGGTGGTTATGTTTCAGTTAATAGAAAATAAATAAAATAGAATAATAGAAGTTTAAGAACTCCACTACTCACCTGTCGTTGTCCTTCATGATCCCGGACGTGAAAATAAAAAAGAAACTTACATAAAAAAGTTCCAACAGGCTATCCCAACTTGTCCAAATTTACCAAAATTTTCGACAAAAATTTCATTTACGCGAGCTTTATGACGTACCTTATACAAATATAACAACCCCTTGGAGTTTACTGGTGAGGTTGTTGATTTTTAAATTATGTTTAATTGAAATTCCTGTTCATGTTTCAGAAAATGTTTTAAACATTGTGGGTAAAGCTATTGAGGTTCACCATGTGTAATTAGTTACACTATTATTTTACGAAGAGTTTAGCACAAACTCAAGTTATTTACGCCTATCATCATATAATCAGTCCGATTTATATCGTTTAATCTACATTTCTGCATAATGTATTATATTATGGATACAAACATTTTTTCCTTCGATGATGCCGATGAAGTAATTTTAAATAGTAAAATGATTTGGATAAAAAAATATGAAATCTTATAAAACACATTAGTGAATTAATAACAAATGAATAAACCTTTAGTTAGAAAAAAATAATTTCTTTATGTTTAGGAAATATAATGTACTATAGCAACAAGAAAGCACATAATAGGTATTGCAAGGGATTCTAACCAACGAATCTGCACAGTAAAATTTTCTTTTCTGTGAGGAAAAGAATATCTAATAATCTCACTGATTTTGATTTACAACATTTCATTTCTCCCCCATAGGGTAAGTTTGAAAACTAATTCTGAATAATTGTATCTTACATATCATAAATAAGGACGAAAACTTACTAACTAAATGAGGTCATTATATAACTAGTCCCTAAATTCTTTCATACGTTTTTTTCATTAGAACTACATATTTTTTTCGTCGGTGATAATAAAAAAATATTAATTGATACATAACATAGTTAATATTTTATTTTATTCGACTGATAGGATATCGTAAAAATTGTCAGGAATGTTATACCCGAATTTTATTTAGATATTAGAAGAGAGAATTATGTTGATTATATTTAAGATATATTTGATTTGATTTGATTTTTATCTGCCGTTTGAACTTTGTCATGCTACTTTTTTAAGTAAAACTGATTTGCAAGATCTTGGCATAGCGTCACCAGTCTTTTGCAGCTCCACCTGCACTCTTTCATATCTTGAAACCTTGTCAACCATTCAACCTTTCATGCTTCTTATTATGTTATAAATTACAGCCATGCTTATCTCATTGTTATTATTTTCATTCAGTTCAAAAAATACAAAACGTCTTCATTCAAACTTCTTCTCAAGTAAAGTCTCAAAAAATTGTTTCATGTTCTAACACATATTCACCAACTTTTGCAATATTTCCGTTATGGCTTCTCATCTCGGTCAGCTCAGAGAATGCCATTTTACCCGTGGCTGATTTTATGGACTTACACAACCACTTCTTATTACTCTAAAAATTATAAGAAGGCCTTCTGTGAAACTTGTACTAATGTTCCTCGTTTTTATCTTTACATCTTTTTTCACAAATCCTATTATATATATCGTCATATGTTGCATTTAGTAATGTTTCATAGCCAACCAATCAGACCACACTTTCTTCTTTTTAAAATCTTTTACGCAATCTTAGCGTGCGGATAAAAAAAGACTGACCCCTTAACACCCTCGGTTCTCTGGGGCACACAAAGTAAATCCAATCGTTTTTCATCCATCATCAGATAAAATTCGTCCTTTTAGTTTTTCATCGTTCAACCATTGTCAACCATATCGCCGCCACTGATAAGGTCGTTTTGTCTAAAATTTTAATTGTGTTTCCACAAGCAACAGGGATTGTCGATTGTCAATTCTGACAAAATCCTGCATATCCAGACAAGGATAGACTTAACCTGCCCCGAGGTCAATATAGCAGCAGTGCGACTAGGCTCGCCCTTAGCAGCTATCTATCTATTAGTGCAGTTTACTTTAGATTGTTAGATCTAGATAAGAATAATCAATAATAGAGGAATGATAGGACAGGAATGAGACAGTAAAGTCTAGGGAGGTCACATACAAATCACCTTCCACAAAGAATATTAAGTAATTAAAATATAAAGTAGAATTCAATTGTTTCTGTATATAAAATCCTTAAAGTTCAGAAGTCGTATATTTAAAGTGCGGATATACTAAATTACTTTTTTTAATACCTGTTCAATACGTACCTACGTAACTAGGTGAACGTGCATTTACTCTGAACATTTTTAACATTTATTTTAAAATGTTAAATTAATAAAGTTACTGTGTAAAATATAAAAATAAAATAAGCTCACGTACCAGTATATCTAGTTTAAGGCAGTATTGTATGGTACAATTCCTTTTATATTTTAAGCCAAAAAGATAAAACGCCAATAAACAAAGTATTTCGTTTTTTTGTAATTGCTTATAGGCTACGGACTGTTAAAATTTTAAGGGTTTTATTTTTTATATTGAATTTCAAGGTAACATAATACACATGACTATTTATTTGTGTTTATAATTTAAATTGTGTTATGAGGACAAATAAATTGAGATCTGTTAACTATGCACGTAGTGTTGCTATATTTGTTTTATTTACAACAAAAAATCTTTCTCATCCCAAGCGTGAAATGTATTTTGTGAATACTTTTAAGAAAACTCTTTATATATTAAAGAACACGCTGACACCGACTTTCATAGAGTATAGCCGATACTCTACTCGAGAAGCCACTTTTTAATACAGATTCTAAAGATCATATTGTGATATTTCATATCATATAAAAATTCCCAGTACGGGCTATCAAATACAGAAATGCATTTTTAAATGGTTTTAAATGGCGACTGGAAGTTAAAGGGATTAACGCGTTTAACAAAAAAGCAAAAATATCTAAATTTTCATAATAAAATATACATTTATTGCATTTATTTGTAAAATAAATAATTATTTTTTTTTTATAATACATGAATAATATGGTATCTAGTTTTCCATTAATATTATACTCCGAAAAATTCAATGAAGCAACTTAGAATACGGAAATACTCAATTACTATGATACGGTAAATAACATATGTATTCGTTTGTATTGTTGATTACTAAAATATTGTTCCCTGGTAGAGAAAACTACCAAATTTAATCTATGCATCTGATATTTGAATAGTGCTAAAAATTTATCAAATATTGTACTATCTTGCCATACAATGTTGGAAACCTCTTTTTATAATTAAAAGGCTATTATTGACTTTATAGGTATGATTTTTTGTTTATTATAGTAGTTTTTATATTTAATTTTCAATATTTAATAAAAAGAAATGGAATAAAAATAATGTTTTTCACATACATGTAGCGATTTAAGTGATAACTGTATACTGTTATACAATAATATGTAACTGTTTATACAATAAAATGTTTCTCGAGAAAGATGTACGAGTCTAATAAAATACGGAAAAGTGTCGTTAGTTCCAGTAATAGTTTACGTGAACACATTTCCCGTGAGGGTATTCCGATTCTTCGTGTTAATGTTTCTGAGTTCCTATAATATTTATTTTAAGGCTAGTGTTGTTTCTTAAAAGCCACAAAGTGTTATTAATAATAGCAGTAAATTAATCAAATTTTTCGTACATAAGCAAATAGTGAACTAACTATTCAGGTATATATCAAAACCAACGACTATCCAAATATAGAATTATTCTTATTATTACTGTAACTCTTAAAATGGAGATGGATTTGTTTGTTTGTCATCTCTCTTTCTGTCTCTCTCGAGATAATTTATTTATAATTTAGAGCATTACCTTTTCTCAGCAAGAGAGATCTCATCGAAAATAGATATTGTTCTAACAAAGGAGTGCCCGTAAGTAAAATTGAATATTTTTCCCGTTAAACAAGCGCGGCGACTGAAGTGGCTATAAGCTCTCCAGCATATGAGCAAAAAATATTTATAAACATTAATTTTATAATTTTTTTTAATTGAGAAAAACTTACAAAATACACATACAAAATGTTATAAATGGTTGTTACGCTATATTTTTATTTATTGTGATATTTAAAGATCTTGATTTTTAAGAGTTTGATTTTTTTTATTATTGTAATATATCTAGTTTAAGATTTTATAAACATTTCTTTAAATATTGTATTCTGTATATTAAAATTATAATAAATAAATTACAAAAATAATAATAAACATATTTTAATATTAGTCTAATTAACGATAAATATATTATAAAAGAAATATATTCTATTCGTATTATAAGTTGTAAATTAAATTATAGTTTCCCTTTTTTTATCTTTACAGTAAGAAAAGTTGATTGTAATTTTTTTGTTAATACTTTTTAAACCATTATATGTAAAATATAATGATTATTTACAGATTAAAAAAACGAATTCTTACCCTTATTATTGTGAATGAAAAGCTTTTAACAGTTTATAAGTAATATTCATTAATGTTATTCGTTATTAAGATGCCCTATTCACGTAATCCCTCTCGAATCTGTGAATAAATCATAAAGAAAACGAGGCGTTGAAATATATCTCGAAGGCCGTATTATGTTGATAAAACGATATACTACTGGTAGCTTCTAGTAACAAAATTTATTGTATATATTTTTATTGTGGAAAACAAGGTAGATGAAAAAAAAACTAATATTAACTTAACTGTAAGTAGTTTATAGTTTTAAATAAATCTTTTTTATTGCTTCTATTATGAATATTTATATTATTTTATTATTATATATATGTATGAATATTCGGCAATCATTATATGATGAAGTGAGTAAATACATAGTTTTATATATAAACAACATTTACTTTTCTTGAGATACATCAATATCGTAGATGATATGTAATCAAAACCCTTGAAATTATTTATTACAATATTTTCTCTTTTAACCAGCTCTCCAGCTCTTTTACTTGTATTAAGGGAGTTCCCTTAATACAAGTAAAAGAGTTGAGGAACTGATACTCAACTGTAATTCTTTTCCGGAAATGGTAATTTATCGCGTAAATTATGTATGACTTTTGAAGTAAATATCGCTATTATGTGCAATTGAATATTCCACCTCCACCTTCTAATTATTTTTTATAAATTAAAAGCTGTATCTTGTAATAATATAATCATTCTTCATTTTTACTAAAATAATTATATTTGTAAAATATTTTTAGCGAGTTCATTGCAATAACTTTTATTACCTCAGTCATTATAAATGCGTTTATTCTTAATTTTTCTCAAGATATATATTTTCTCACTTTAATTTATTTTGTTATAAGAACTCTTTTGTTAAGGAGAGCAATTTATTTTAATTTTAACTGTACAACAAAATCATGTTCATAAAGCAAATAAAAAAATTAAATGCTACAATTATATGAAAATATTTATTAGATAAATTAAAATCACGATGAGCCAAAAACAAAAAAATACACAGGGTAGGCCAATTTTTCTATTTGAATCATTTGTTAATTTCTAAATAATTTTGGCCGTTAAAATCCAGCTAATATTATAAGCATAAGAGGAAAATATAGCATTTTTTTATATAAGCGTTTCTAGTGTACTTAAATACATTTAGTGTTTATATAAATAATTATAGTCTATGGACAACTGTTAAAAAATCTAAGTGTAATGCTTGAATCTTATCATATCAATCAAAACGACTTTCATTGTTTTTGTCTTCAAAAACTCTTTGGTAATGCCGAATGCCCATTTTCTTGGTGTATTCTAAGATTGTCTGAAACAATTTGTAATAATTTGTGAGAATAAAAATTGGTCTGTTGTTACTTTACTTAATTTATATGCTAATTTTTCATATATCTTATCTTTCAAAATATAATACAAAATAAGTTTACAAATTTACATTTGAAGGAATCTTTGATTTTTATAAAATTTAATACACATTAAGATAGACTAGCGATTTCGATCTACTTAAGAGTGACAATAAATTACTTTTTGTATAATTTACTAGTATTCAAAGTAAATAATTTTACTTTAAATAAAAACTTTCTATAAAGTTATCATAGAAAGTTAACTTTCGTATTATATAGATTTATAATCATTTTATATTTATAATCATATTTTTATAAAATAAGGTCTAATCTTAAATGTTTTTTTAATAAGACGCTCTTTGGATCTAAAGACGTTATTTTATGTCAAATTTGTGTCTTTTGTCTGTAACTGTTGGGTGTACAGACATTTTATTGAATCCCACAAATTGAATTGAGTTGAGACTCGCTGAACGAGACCTATAGGGCTAGTACCAGACACTTTTATAAATATAGTATCGTTCCAATCACAGTTCTATCCTATGCAGTTGATGTAAAACAAATCATTTCATATTTGTATTGCGCAGTAAAAACATTATAAGGTGCGAAACGATTTTGATCCACAAACAAGAATAGCTGGAGAAGCGTTTCCTTCGTTCAAAATGATAGAATGGAATAGAGTAGGAGTGGAAAGCGATTTAGCTTAGGATTCTCTTACTCATTGGATAAATCCTGTAATATGTGTGATACAAACCAGGTGTAGGATTTATTAGATTCTACGAAATTATTAAAATATTACTGTTATTATTATTATTAATAAAAAAACTGAAATTGTTTTTTTTATTTTGTTTTACCGGTAACTTTATAGGCTCAAATTATATTGCAAAATATTCATATGAATTAAAAAAAAATGTTTCTTTAGTGCAGTTGACCTTAGATTGTTAGATCTAGATAAGAATAATCAATAATAGAGGAATGATAGGACAGGAATGAGACAGTAAAGTCTAGGGAGGTCACATACAAATCACCTTCCACAAAGAATATTAAGTCATTTAAATATAAAGTAAAGTTCAATTGTTTCTATATATAAAATCCTTAAAGTTCAGAAGTCGTATATTTAAAGTGCGGATATATTAAATTACTTTTTTTAATACCTGTTCAATACGTACCTACGTAACTAGGTGAACGTGCATTTACTCTGAACATTTTTATCATTTATTTTAAAATGTTAAATTAATAAAGTTACTGTGTAAAATATAAAAATAAAATAATCTCGTGTACGAGTATATCTAGTTTAAGGCAGTATTGTATGATACAATTCCTTTTATATTTTAAGCCAAAAATATTATATAAAACGCCAATAAACAAAGTATTTAGTTTTTTTTGTATTTACGTGTAGACTACGAACTATTTAAATTTTAAGGGTTATATTTTTATATGTAATTTCAAGGTAACATAATACACATGACTATTTATTTGTGTTTATAATTTAAATTGTGTTATGAGGACAAATAAATTGAGATCTATTAACTATGTACGTAGTGTTGCTATATTTGTTTTATTTACGACAAAAAATCTTCCTCATCCCAAGCGTGAAATGTATTTTGTGAATACTTTTTAGATAACTCTTTAGATATTAAAGAACACGCTGACACTGACTTGTATAGGGTATAACCGATACATACTCCCGAAGCCACTTTTTAATACAGATTCTAAAGATCATATTGTGATATTTCATATCATATAAAAATACCCAGTAAACGGGCTATCAAATACAGAAATGCATTTTTCAATCCGACTGGAAGTTAAAGGGATTAACGAGTTTACCAAACAAGCAGAAATATCTGACTTTTTATTATAAAATATACATTTATTGCATTTATTTGTAAAATAAATAATTATTTTTTTATTATGTTACATGAATAATGTGGTATCTAGTTCCATTAATATTATACTCCAAAAAATTCAATGAAGCAGCTAAGAATACGGAAATAATCAATTACTATGATACGGTAAATAACATATGCATACGTTTGTATTGTGGATTACTAAAATATTGTTCCCTGGTAGAAAAAACTAACAAATTTAATCTATACATCTAATATTTAAATAGTGCTAAAAATTTATTAAATATTGTACTATCTTGCCATACAATGTTGGAAACCTCTTTTTATAATTAAAAAGATATTATTGACTTTATAAGTATAATCTTTATTTATTATAGTAGTTTTTATATTTCATTATCAATTTTTTTTTTTTTTTTATTTTTTTTTTTAAGTTTTTCACATACATGTGGCGATTTAAGCGATTACTGTGTAATATTATACAATAAAATGTTTCTCGAGAAAGATGTACGAGTCTAATAAAATACGGAAAAGTGTCGTTAGTTCCAGTAATAGTTTACGTGAACACATTTCCCGTGAGGGTATTCCGATTCTTCGTGTTAATGTTTCTTAGTTCCTATAATATTTATTTTAAGGCTAGTGTTGTTTTTTAAAAGCTAAAAGATGGCCACAAAGTGTTATTAATAAAGCAGTAAATTAATCACATTTTTCGTACATAAGCAAATAGTGAACTATTCAGGTATATATAACCAAAAACCAACGACTATCCAAATTATTGTTATTATTACTGTAACCCTTAAAATGGAGATGGATTTGTTTGTTTGTCATCTCTCTTTCCGTCTCTCTCGAGATAATTTATTTATAATTTAGAGCTTTACCTTTTCTCGGTGACTGGTTGTGTAGCAGGCCTATTTTTATTTTTTATTATTATTATCATTATTATTATTTTTTTTGCTATTATTATAATAATAATAATTATTATTTTTTTTCATTATATTGCGACGGTTCTAGTTGTTCCAAAATAGCTTTTAAGATTGACATTTGTGAAACAGTGATCACAATATAAAAATATATATATCCGGCTGAGTTTGTTGTGTGGTTCTTCTCAGACTAGGACGCGTTTGGAACCCTCATAGCTTTAACATTAAGTTGGACAGTGCTTTTACAGAAGGGCTTATTACGATAAATCTGATATCGAAATAGGCCCTCCTGACACTTCCATTTTGACGTACACAAGTGATCACTGATTATGATTCAAAGTGGAAAAGATACAAATAAATATTAAATAAATAAATCAGTAAGAGAGATCTCATTGAAAATAGATATTGTTCTAACAAAGGAGTGCCCGTAAGTAAAATTGAATATTTTTCCCGTTAAACAAGCGCGGCGACTGAAGTAGCTATAATATATAGCTGGAGATATGAGCAAAAAAATATTTATAAACATTAATTTTATATTTTTTTTTAATTGAGAAAAACTTATAAAATACACATACAAAATGTTATAAATGGTTGTTACGCTATATTTTTATTTATTGTAATATTTAATGATTTGCCTTTGATATTGTTAAAATGTCAGTCGGTCTGGTGCGCTGAGAGTTTGATTTTTTTTATTATTGTAATATTTCTAGCTTAAGATTTTATAAACACTTCTTTAAAGAATACTATATGTATTCTGTATATTAAAATTATTATAAATAAATTACAAAAATAATAATAAACATATTTTAATATTAGTCTATATAACCATAAATATATTATAAAAGAAATATATTCTATTCGTATTATAAGTTGTAAATTAAATTATAGTTTCCCTTTTTTTATCTTTACAGTAAGAAAAGATGACTGTAATTTTTTTGTTAATACTTTTTAAACCATTATATATAAAGTATAATGATTATTCACAGGTTAAAAAAACGATTTTTTACCCTTATTATTGCGAATGAAAAGCTTTTAACAGTATATAAGTAATATTCATTAATGTTATTTGTTATTAAGATGCCGTATTCACGTAATCCCTCTCGAATTTGTGAATAAATCATAAAGAAAACGAGGCGTTGAAATATATCTCGAAGGCCGTATTATGTTGATAAAACGATATACTACTGGTAGCTTCTAGTAACAAAATTTATTGTATATATTTTTATTGTGGAAAACTAAATAAGGTAGATGAAAAGAAAACTATACCAAAATAATATTAACTTAACTGTAAGTAGTTTATAATTTTAATTAATTCTTTTTTATTACTTTTATTATGAATATTTATATTATATATATATATACATATATATATGAATATTCTGCAATCATTATATGATGAAGTCAGTAAATACATAGTTTTATATATAAACAACATTTACTTTTCTTGAGATACATCAATATCGTAGATGATATGTAATCAATACCGATGAAATTATTTATAATAATACTTTCTCTTTTATAACTCCCTTAATACAAGTAAAAGTGCTGAGGAACTGATACTCAACGGTAATTCTTTACCGGGAATGGTAATTTATCGCGTAAATTATGTATGACTTTCGAAGTAAATATCGCTATTATGTGCAATTTAATATCACACCTCGTTTATTTTTTATAAATAAAAAGCTGCTAATAATATAATTATTCTTCTTTTTTACTAAAATAATTATATTTCTAAAATATTTTTAGCGAGTTCATTGCAATAATTTTCATTACCTCAGTCATTATAAATGCGTTTACTGCGCATAAACACTTACAAAATTATAGATGCGTAAGCAAATATCGAATGCCCTTAACTAATTTCATAATTTTTCTCAAGGTACATATTTTCTCACTTTAATTATTTTTTTTAAGGAGAGCAATTTATTTTAATTTTAACTGTACAACAAAACCATGTTCATGAAGCAAATAAAAAAAATAAAATGACACAATAATATGAAAATATTTATAACATAAATTAAAATGACGATGAACCAAAAACAAAAAAAATACACAGGGTAAGCCAATTTTTCTTTTTGAATCAATTATTAATTTTTAAATAATTTTGGCTATTCAAATCCAGCCAATATTATAGCGCTAATAATATAAGCGTTTCTAGTCTATTTAAATACGTTTAGTGTTTATATAAATAATTATAGTCTATTGATAACTGTTAAAAAATCTAACTGTAATGCTTGAATCTTATTACATCAATCAAAATGACTTTCATTGTTTTTGTCATCAAGGACTCTTTGGAAATGCCGAATGCCCATTTTCTTGGTGTATTCTAAGATTTTCTGAAACAATTTGTAATAATTTGTGAGGATATAAAGTGGTCTGTTGTTACTTTACTTAATTTATATGCAAATTTTTATATATTTTATATTTCAAAATATAATACAAAATAAGATTCCTTCAAATTTACAGTTGAAGGAATCTTTGATTTTTATAAAATTTAATACACATTAAGATAGACTAGCGATTGATCTACTTAAGAGTGACACTAAATTATTTTTTGTATAATTTACTAGTATTCAAAGTAAATAATTTTACTTTAAATAAAAACTTTCTATAAAGTTATCATAGAAAGTTAACTTTCACATTATATAGATTTATAATCATTTTATATTTATAATCATATTTTAATTAAATATGGTCTAATCTTAAATGTTTTTTTAATAAGACGCTCTTTGGATCTAAAGACGTTATTTTATGTCAAATTTGTGTCTTTTGTCTGTAACTGTTGGGTGTACAGACATTTTATTGAATCCCACAAATTTAATTGAGTTGCGACTCGCTGAACCAGACCTATAGGGCTAATACCAGACACTTTTATAAATACAGTATCAAGTTCAAGTTGCAATCACAGTTCTATCAGTTAATATAAAACAAATCATTTCATATTTGTATTGCGCAGTAAAAACATTATAAGGTGCGAAACGATTTTGATCCACAAACAAGAATAGCTGGAGAAGCGTTTCCTTCGTTCAAAATGATAGAATGGAATAGAGTAGGAGTGGAAAGCGATTTAGCTTAGGGTTCTCTTACTCATTGGATAAATCCTGTAATATGTGTGATACAAACCAGGTGTAGGATTTATTAGATTCTACGAAATTATTAAAATATTACTGTTATTATGATTATTAAGAAAAAAAACTGAAATTGTTTTTTTTTTTGTTTTACCGGTAAATTCATAGGCTCAAATTACTTTGCAAAATATTCATATGAATTAAAAAAAATGTTTCTTCCTTTCTTTGTTATCTTTAAAGATTATATATGTAAAGAAATCGGACACGACAGTCAACGTATTTAAATAAATCATCATCATCGAGTTTTACGGTATAAGAAGTTATTTAGATGAACAATTATTTAATATTTGTAACTATTTTATGAATTGATAAACACACTCTCTCCAACTGACGCTTAAGTGAAGGAAATTGTCAATTTATATCTGAGAAAGTATGTTCAAGAGGCGATTAAATTCTGTCCGGCTCCTCGTAATATCCGGCAACGTTCATATCAGTGATAGCAAGATGCAAATGTTTCACTCACTCATTAATGTCAGCTTGCAGACAAAATTGATTTATATTCTAACTCGTTAAAATTTTCTAATAATTTATTCTGACCATAAAAGTTTTAGGTTATTTTCTTTTATATGAGGGATCTTTCATTAATCTTCTTTTAAAAGAGGGTAGAGGAGTCGTGAAACAATTAATGGACGACCGACGAAAATATATTATAAACATAAAAAGTAAAACTCAATAAATCTCCTTTAAATTTGTATAAGAATAAAAGTTTTATTCATCTCTTATTAAGTATATAGGTTTTGCTCTCCTTTTTAAAGCTGTCCTCAGTTCCCTCTTAATGAATATTTATTTCATTACGCGTACTAATGTAAATAAACAGTCTGTTTATGTTTTCTTACTTGTGATTACGTTAATATTTATAACGTTTTCATTACAAGGTACTGCGATCATAAGAAACTTGAATTTTACAGTTACAGACGTTCAGAGATACATTTTTACTGGCGGTTGTAAAAATCTTATAAAGTGCACAACATTAAACCTCCAGGTTATTTCCTTGTTGTTACATATAAAATAAAATAATGATCTTTTCAATTTACACTAAATTGAAAATTATAAATGTTAAAGAGGTCGACTAATAATAATTTAGAGTAAGTAGATATTAAATGAAATAAATTTTATTTCAGTAAATATCTGTTCAAATGTTTTACGTAGATAAAAATGTATTAAGTAAAATGTTCAATTACTTTATAAATAATGTTTGGAGGAAGGAAAGGATAAAACGTCTGCGTTTAATGTTTTACCAGAGGAGTGTGTTGTTTCGGCTTTAAATGCAATTTATGAGTTTCTAAAGAACAATTTTACTTTAAATAAAAACTTTCTATAAAGTTATCATAGAAAGTTAACTTTCACATTATATAGATTTATAATCATTTTATATTTATAATCATATTTTAATTAAATATGGTCTAATCTTAAATGTTTTTTTAATAAGACGCTCTTTGGATCTAAAGACGTTATTTTATGTCAAATTTGTGTCTTTTGTCTGTAACTGTTGGGTGTACAGACATTTTATTGAATCCCACAAATTTAATTGAGTTGCGACTCGCTGAACCAGACCTATAGGGCTAATACCAGACACTTTTATAAATACAGTATCAAGTTCAAGTTGCAATCACAGTTCTATCAGTTAATATAAAACAAATCATTTCATATTTGTATTGCGCAGTAAAAACATTATAAGGTGCGAAACGATTTTGATCCACAAACAAGAATAGCTGGAGAAGCGTTTCCTTCGTTCAAAATGATAGAATGGAATAGAGTAGGAGTGGAAAGCGATTTAGCTTAGGGTTCTCTTACTCATTGGATAAATCCTGTAATATGTGTGATACAAACCAGGTGTAGGATTTATTACATTCTACGAAATTATTAAAATATTACTGTTATTATGATTATTAAGAAAAAAAACTGAAATTGTTTTTTTTTTTGTTTTACCGGTAAATTCATAGGCTCAAATTACTTTGCAAAATATTCATATGAATTAAAAAAAATGTTTCTTCCTTTCTTTGTTATCTTTAAAGATTATATATGTAAAGAAATCGGACACGACAGTCAACGTATTTAAATAAATCATCATCATCGAGTTTTACGGTATAAGAAGTTATTTAGATGAACAATTATTTAATATTTGTAACTATTTTATGAATTGATAAACACACTCTCTCCAACTGACGCTTAAGTGAAGGAAATTGTCAATTTATATCTGAGAAAGTATGTTCAAGAGGCGATTAAATTCTGTCCGGCTCCTCGTAATATCCGGCAACGTTCATATCAGTGATAGCAAGATGCAAATGTTTCACTCACTCATTAATGTCAGCTTGCAGACAAAATTGATTTATATTCTAACTCGTTAAAATTTTCTAATAATTTATTCTGACCATAAAAGTTTTAGGTTATTTTCTTTTATATGAGGGATCTTTCATTAATCTTCTTTTAAAAGAGGGTAGAGGAGTCGTGAAACAATTAATGGACGACCGACGAAAATATATTATAAACATAAAAAGTAAAACTCAATAAATCTCCTTTAAATTTGTATAAGAATAAAAGTTTTATTCATCTCTTATTAAGTATATAGGTTTTGCTCTCCTTTTTAAAGCTGTCCTCAGTTCCCTCTTAATGAATATTTATTTCATTACGCGTACTAATGTAAATAAACAGTCTGTTTATGTTTTCTTACTTGTGATTACGTTAATATTTATAACGTTTTCATTACAAGGTACTGCGATCATAAGAAACTTGAATTTTACAGTTACAGACGTTCAGAGATACATTTTTACTGGCGGTTGTAAAAATCTTATAAAGTGCACAACATTAAACCTCCAGGTTATTTCCTTGTTGTTACATATAAAATAAAATAATGATCTTTTCAATTTACACTAAATTGAAAATTATAAATGTTAAAGAGGTCGACTAATAATAATTTAGAGTAAGTAGATATTAAATGAAATAAATTTTATTTCAGTAAATATCTGTTCAAATGTTTTACGTAGATAAAAATGTATTAAGTAAAATGTTCAATTACTTTATAAATAATGTTTGGAGGAAGGAAAGGATAAAACGTCTGCGTTTAATGTTTTACCAGAGGAGTGTGTTGTTTCGGCTTTAAATGCAATTTATGAGTTTCTAAAGAACAATATTTGTTGAAGAATAAAATTATGTATTTAATACATTAACTTTAGTACATATTACTCGAATAATGTTAATATTAATATTATATTATATCCTTTCTTTAATGAATTCCATTAATCTTTGTCATATATATTCGATGCTTAGCGGGCAATTCTAGTCTGTTGAGTTGTTTTGCACAAGAGATAAGTTCTCTACAACTCAGTTACTTTAACTAAATTAATATGACTACACTACTTCAACTACTACTATTTATCTAACCAAAACTCTAGTTTTCTAAATGTAACAAAAATTATCCTACGTATTTTTACACAATCGTTTGAATAAAAATAAAATCCGATGTGATTATTTAGAGTTATAGTTAAAAAATCATAATCATAGATATACCCAAATTAACAAGATTGACGCCGCTCTTATTAGAAAGTTTTGTCTTCAATTTTATATTTCAACTACAGGGGGATAATATCTTAGAAAGCTAATCTAAATTAACAAAACTTGTACAATGAATTTATATAAATGTATATAAATTAACTTAAGTTTTTATATTAGTAATGTCGGCAAAGATATATGATTTAGTTTTAAATTATTGTCATTTGTTTTTTTTATAAAATAAATAGCTACAAAAGTAGGTTTTATACGACACTAACTAATTATGACTTACGTATTATAAAGATACGTTGCAATTTACTATAATTTTTATTCAACCTATGTTTCAAATATTAAGTAATTATCTTTATTAACACTTTAACGGCAGTTAACTTTGGTTAGGACGCCAATTGACGGGCCGGGTCGTAAAAGTGTTAAAATATTATTATACATCTTTATGTAATAAATTTGGATTAACTCATTCAAACATCCGAATAGCTGACAATTGTGACACTGAATTTTTAATTTAATCTATCTGTGAAATCTATCAATAAAATTATAAACAGATTTATAAAAATATATCATTATCTTAATAAATTTGGTTTATGTGTTTTTTACATTTCTTTCTATGTCACTGAAATGAGGATATAAGAGATGGGTTGAAACTTTGACAACTAAATAAATGGAGTACACTAATGAAACATATATCCTTACAAAGAAACTTTTTGTAGTTTTAATTTTCATTACTTTTAATTGGAAGTAAGTTCAAAAACTATACAAACATTTAAAAAGAATACTGATTTAAATTAAATTATACCTTAAAATAGAACTCCCATTACATAGTATTTCTTTTAGGTTTTACGACTTTACATAATTTATACTGAAGAATATAATTTATTTATGTTACGTGGAATTCATAATACTTTAATTAAAACTTTTTATTATTACTTACCGAGGTAAAAATGTCAATTTTATATTTTTAGTTGATATTTCTATATAAAATTAATGAAAAGGCTTGTATATTTTTGTTACGTTTAAATTTTATTACTTCCAATACACGTATAGTACACTGCAGAAAATCTAAAGAAATGGTTTAAACTATCTGAATTGGAGTAGTTCCTTTCACAAAAGATTTGTATGAAGTAACTAATATTTCTACGTTTCGTAAGTTAAGTGAGCCAGCCGGTATTTTAAACAACCATCCTTTCTTCCAAAAATTAAATCAAAATCAACAATGAATATGATCTTTTGATTTACTTGATTTTATAAAGAGTGATGTTCACAAATTTACAGAAATCACTAATTAAATAAGCCTCCATAATGGCTTTAAAAGAGTTGACGCCCTACGAAGTCTGTAAAGTTTTCAATACAAATGGAATTTATAGTAATGTGAGTTTAATTAATGTTACTTCTCTTCACTTTCGAGAAAAGAAACTTAAAATAAGAAAAGTACACGTGTTTCAGTTAACAGCAAAATAAATAAAAAACGCAATTTGACAATTTCTCTAATAGAAGTTCCAAAACTCTTCTAACATTCACCATTTCGCTGTCATTCGTGACCCCGGGTGTGAAAACAAAAAAAAACAATAAAGAAGTTCCAACATGCCATCCCAACTTGTTCATACCAAATTTACCAAACATTTCGACGAAATTTCATTAACGCGAGCTTTACGACATATCTTATACAAATATTACACTCCCTTAGTTAATTCTTATATATGTGTAAGAAAATATTTTACACATTGTAGGTAGGTAGGTAGGTTATTATTATTACACTTTCATTGTTGAAGCTCAAGTTATTTACATATACAGACAGCTTAATTTTATTTATTATATTCGTTGTTGTACTAAATGACGTTCATCTTATGAAAGCGAATATTTTACCTTTGATGGAGCCGCTGAATTAAATTTATGTGAAAAGATTTGGGCTTGTATGGATTAGTGAATTAAAAAGTGTAAGTAAGTGTTTGAATATACCTTTTTGAACAAAGTATTGTATCATATTTTAAAGCATATAAGGTATTGTAGCAACAAGAAAGAACGCAATAGCTACTCGTATATTAAGAGATTCTAAAAGAATCTGTTCAATAAAGTTATTATTACTAAGCCTTATTTTAACAACTTATTTTTTTGCATTCAGAATTTTGAATTGGTGGTAATAAAAACTATTAATATACGCATGTCATTACAGTTAATATTTTATTTTATTCGACTGATTCCTATCAGTTGTATGACAGAAATATGATACCCGAATTTTATTTAGATATTGGAAAAGTGAATGACGTTGATTATATTGAAGATATTTTTGATTTGATTTTTATTTGCCTTTTGAATTTGGCCATGCTACGTTTTTAGGATATGCTTGAAAGTCGATTAAATTTGATTTTTGTGCAGAATATAATTGAATGATATTATTTTTCTCTGGTTCGTCATTATTTTTATTTGTTGTGATCACAGATAACTACAGAAAGAGAAACATATTAAGCTACCTTAAGGAATATTAATACCTATGAACAATAGTTTATTTCCTGACAAAAAATATCTGAAGGCATTGAGACTTTATTCTCGGTGATAACATCATCTATTTATATTATTTTGATAATTTGTTAGAAAAACTGAATAATCATCATTATTTATTATTATTTTATACCACGTCATATTCAATAAGCAGATATTGGCGGAGGGATATATGATCATAAAACGTATTAAGTATTTATAAATATCGATTTATGATGTTATACCAATGAAAGTAATTAGAGAGACAGCTTGGCATTTTTTTCTCGGAACTAACGGTAATCCGTTAACAATTGATTGCACTACATAAACGTAAAACTGAAAATATTTACTCAAATCATAATTGATTAAAATATAATTTTGTACAAATATTAGTTGGAAACTTACCATCAGCACTAAATCAAAGTAAGTTAAGATAAAAAAAATCCGTGCCCGCAGGGGGACACGCGTGGGTAGACCTCGTGTGTAACTCATTTAAAATATAACTCACTACCTAAGAATAATACATGATGCCGTTGTTTACATCAAAAATTTTCAAGCATAAAGCGGTTTTTATTTTTTTTCTCGAAAAAGGTATCTTTTTTGGAAATACTTTTGGTACTTAAATTTAGAGTAAAAAATAACCTTACTATTAAAAATATTTGCGAGGAGGGAATGTTTACCAGAAAAAAGTTGCCGTGGTTTTACCTACCTAAAATTTACAAGCTAAAAGTGGTTTTAATTTTTTTTCTCGGAAACGATACCTTTTACGGAAAAACTTTTGGTACTTAAATTTAGAGTAAAAAACAACCTTTCTATTAAAAATACTTGTGATGCAATAATGTTTACCAGAAAAAAGTTATGATTTTTTTTCCAAAAATTTTCGGTTTTTTTACCCCCACCCCTAAGTTATTGAAGTTAGGTTTTCGGTTTATCTACATTAGTTATAGGTATTTATCAAAGACATCATATAATATGAACGCGATTGATCTCCTTTGTATAGGGACAAAGTTATGGTCGAAAAACTGAAATCAGAAAAAGTGAGGCCCTAGCGCCTCCTGTGACCGGATTTCTCTGGTTAACGAACTTGACCTTCATTTTTGGATGGTTGATTTTTGTGCAAAATTTAAAAGTGATCCGAACGAAACTGCGGCCGCTATCGTGCTGACAAAAGTCGAATCTGGACCATTGGTCAAAAAGTTTATATATATATATATATAAACTTTTTGACCAATGGTCATTTCGGACTCAGGCGGTCATAAGAAGACCTCCTGTGAAGAAATTTTTCCAAAATTCGAAAGTAGGGGACAAATGAATGGGCAGACCGAATTCTTCAAGGTCTACCCAAAATAAAATAACTACTGTTACAATTTTATTTTTCGATTAGATTGAATAAATTCTATTTTATTCGAGTAGCTGGTAGATGTTAATATATTGATTACATGTTTTTGCTATAAATAAGACGTCGTCATACTGACACAGTTATTTAAAGACTATACTTGTAGGAATTATGCTTTTGAAACAAATACAAAATAAATATAAAGTCCTGACCGAGTATGTATCAACAAAAACCTCGGCTCGACTTTCAATTTCTGTAGACATAATAGTATATATAAATATAAACAGTACGTGCTTTTATTAAAGTCCTAAAGCTCAATATTCTTATTTACTCTGCGGTGATTCAGTTCTCTTAAAAGAATTATAATTGTAACTAATCGAGACCAAAACAAGTTTTGAATAAATTACTATTTATTTTAAAATAGAATCCTGTGAGAGAAATATACTTTTTTATAAAATATAGTTAAAATATAAATAGAAAAGTTACATATAAAAATATATGAAGAGAAATATTTTAGTTATGTATATGTTTTCATCCACAATCTTAGTTTGATTGACCAGATAAAAGCAGATAAATGCAATAAATGTTAATATTATCTTAATAATTAAGCCTTCAAAATATAAATATTAGTATATTAGACGGTCGAAGTTACGTATTATGAACAAATCATATCGTAGAAACAATTTTCATGCAAGCAAGTAGCGCTGTACGGCTACGACGTGGCATTTGTGCTACGAGTATTGTACACTCTGAGTGGTATAACTTTAATATACATTTACAAATATCCTTTATAGATTTGATATTATACAACACAAAATATTAATCAAAAGAATATGTAAAAATGTAATAATACGTAGTTGTCATAAAACATAATCGTCTTATAATTAAAAATAAACAACAATTCAAAATTCGGCGAAACAATTAATTTTAAATTTATTTACAAGTGAAACATACTTGTAAAGATGTTATGATCGATATGACAGTTGTTACGAGACTCGTGATAAACAAACAAGAAAGAATTATTTAAACATTGTAATGGTTTTTATTAACAACTGTATATATAAGATATTTGTGACGCTTTATTGAATTACCAACAAAAAGCGAAAAAATAAAGCTTCTATATTATTTTTATTTCAATTTGCAACATAAAGCTTTAAGATTTTGTATTTACAAAATATGGTGAAAATAGTAACTTGCCTAATATTGACGGGTGTCTGGTTAACTGGCACATTGTTAAGAGTAAGGTTCTCGAACGTAAAACGATTGATTTCCGTCTCGTCGAGAATTTGCATCCGACAAGACATGATAAACGCGTTTCGTCGTCCTAATGGAAGTTATGATTTACTTCCAATATATGTACATATATACATATATATTGTATGAACATTGCGCATGACTGAATGAAAAAATATTTTTTTTTTTTGTTATTTTCTGGAAGCACAATACATATTTGTAACGTCTGTGTAGTTATTAGTTTATAATACAATTTTATGATACTAGAATATACCTTGCAATGGCAGCTATTAAAACAAGCTGACACCGATTGCAATAGAGTATTTTCGATACATATCCACGTTAAGCCGGATGTTATTCTCTGGAGAACATGTTCGGGAGAAACGGTACGACGTGCATTGTTCAAGTACAGCGTGACAGGAATTCATAAATATGTCAATAGACTAGCTGGTGCCTTAAAACAAAAGCGTTAAAGATTCAGAGTTGTTGATTAAAACCGGGCATACAGGTCAGTAATTTTATAAAAAATACACTTTTAATATTTTTTCTAAAAGTCATACTGTGATGAAATCCCCAAAAATTGGCTATCAAATGCATAAATACTTTTTCAAATTCGACTGGCAGTTACAAAGGTTATCGCGGTTCAACAAAGCAGCAATCTTTTCAATTTTATAATTAGTACAGATAACCAATTGTTTCTTTGTTTTTGTTGGTATTATTATTACAAAAATAAAATACGACGTCTAGTTGTCATTTCTATACTGAAATCACAAATACGACTGATCTGATTTAGTCTACGACTACGACTTATCTGATATAGTCCGTGGTTATTATTAACCGCGGTTAAATATAACACATTTATTGCTTGAAAACTTACCTTCTATATAATATAAAGATTAGTATTATTGATATTTGAGGTATAATTTTTATTTACTATAGTAGCTGTTATATTTCAATATCAATTTATACATATAAGTAAGATGGAAGTGTCTTTATAATTAAAAAATGTTTATTGTAATTAAAAATATTGATCAAGTGTCAGTCGGCCTCGCGCCCCGGGGTTTGAATTATTTACTATTGTGAAATTTCTAGTTTAAGTTTCTATTAACATTTCTTTGAATGTAGTATGTAGTATAGTATATGTACTAAAATTGTGATAAATTAAATTAAAAACTTTAAACAAATCAAGCAAAATTAATTTATATTATGGTTTTAGTCAATTCCATGTTGTTAGCCCGTTCATACGTTATTTCGCTATTTAAAGCCGACTCATAAATCATAGGGATGTTAAAATGTCACTGTCCTAAGAATACGGCTTTTCATATAATTTACGAAGCCCTACAAGCATTTTATATTAAAAAATATTATATATTATTTTAAATAAGTATGAATAGAATATATAAGATTTTTTTTTTGTTTGATAAGTTATAATATAAAATACGTAATAGGTATTCACTAACAAAATTGTAACAAAATCATCGTATAAAAGTATAATTATAATTATATTAAAAATAATATTTTTAATCAATATGAAATGTCATATTTTGTAAATTAAATATGACGGATCTTACACAATTCCTACTTTTAGCCACTTAAAATAAATGTGACTTTTAGAAATCTGCCTTGTCACTTTTAGAAAAGAGAGCAAGAAAGTTTTAATAGCAACCATGCAAAGTTACATACTTACTTTTAGATATATAATGATGAATCAACGCCTTTCTCATTTTTATCTATTGATTATTTATTCAAAGCCGTCATATCATATACATAGTCATATGTGATACATATTTATGCTAAAGCTTTTGTATTGTAGACGAACAAAAGTCGGACACAGCTGTCTGTTTCAAAGATTTCGCGACGTAATAGGATCTCAAACTCTGTTTGTCTGACTAAATAATATTAGTAGAGTAAAAAATATTTTCTCGTAAAAACAAAAAACTGAGTACAATCTGTCACCGTTTTTAAATCACTGGTATCCATGAGGACTTTCTTGAAAGCAGTTTTTACTTTCTTTTTAACATTTTACACAAAATAAGTAATATCCATTAATGTTATAATTTAATAACATTCCGAATTCGCCTAATCTGTAATAAATCCTTTAATAATAAAAATTCGAAATAAGACTTTCGAATTCGTGAATAACTCACAAAGAGATCGGAGAAATCAAATATATTGTGAAAGCCGTATTATATTCATGAACTTATGTACTACTGGAGAAAAAATTTGATTGAAAATAAAAAATTATTCCTTACCAAAATAATATTAAAACATTAATAGTTATTTCTTAACAAATTTAAGTGATTTTAATATAATTATAACTTTATGTATTAGATCTGTATTATACTGTAAAGTTATATTAATATAATTTTGTAAGTAAATACATAATTTCATATATAAACAATGTTTATTCTTCTTTTGGCGAGTATGTGTATAATGTAAGCACATTACTTTGAGTTACATAAATATGATATATGTAACAGAAAACCATGTTATAATTTATTTCAATACTTCCTCTTTAAAACTGCCTTAATAAAAATAAAAGGGTTGAAGAACTGGAAGTCGAAGATAATTCTTTGCCGAGAATGGTAATTTACCGCGTAAATTATGTATGACTTTCGAGGGAAATTTTGTTATTACGTTGAATTTATTCTATTTGGAATGTTCGAGCGCTTACGCATGGTTTTTCCTAATAACTTATAAAATGTTATATCTTTTGTTTCAAATTTAATTAATTTGGACCATATTTTTTTTGGTCGAATTGCTCTAATTTTAACTGTCAGTATTAACAATGTACCTCCATAATTATGACCTTACGTATACATATTGTATTTAATGTTTGAGGTGACAAACAACTCTTTGCGACTACCTGAGACTGAATCTGAATCGCGTGGTAGTGTTTGTAATATTTGTATTGATTTTATTTCTAATGCTCTATTCCTCCTTGCTTTTCCTTCCACGTAATTTTCATAAAGAGGGATACTTCTGCTTCTATTTAATTTTATCTTAATACCTATTAAGATAAAATTAAATAAACTGGTCTCGTCTTAGTCTTGTCTCTGATATAAATATTTTTTTCTATAGACATCCAAACTTTGTAAGAATATAAACAGTTATATAAAAAAATGCCTCTTTGATGTTCAGCGTTTTTAAGATATCTTGTAAAAAGTGATGATGTTCTTGGGATAGACCTACTTTATTTAATTTTCCAAACCGATTACTTATTATTAATGAAAAGTTACGTCTGGTAATACCATATTTTTTTATTAGAATTTTCATATTGCTTATTTATTTCTAACACTTTTATTACAAGTAGTTTAGTTAACTCCAAGTTTTAATGTGAGGCCACAGCCATTACCGACACAGTACATGACTAAATATAAATTAAAAATATGGATTTAAGGGTTAATCTCTTTTAGTTATTTTTACTCGTATTGCCACAAAGTGTTTATTTTCACAGTTACATAAAGTGATTTTGGGGAAACATTTTTTTGTTAAGTTCAACCTTTTATATTTATAACACACAACATCCTTTTTAAGGCAATCATAATAATTATAAAAACGTTAATTAAATAATATTATATAAAACATTTATAATAACTCATCTGAACAGACGGCTTCGTTTTATTTTAATAAAAAAATATTCAATACATGCTCTGGTTTATGTTTATGTACTTCTTAAAGTTCTTCAGGAATTATAGCTTCCGCTACAATCTCTTGTAGTTCAATTTTCAAATCACTAAGTGGAATTTCGATCATTAAAGCTTCGATCCAATCACATCTATTTTTATTTATTGGCTTTCATAGTTTTTTCTTCAAGGACGAAAGGACTATTCGAAATATCGAATGCCTATTCCCTTGTTGTATTTTTATAAGATTATCTAAAACAATTTATACAAAATTATAAGGACATAAATTGTCTGTTGTTAGTTTGTTTAACTCATATGTAAAAATATAATAAATTTTTCTATTCTTCAGAATAAGATTTGAACAAATATTCCAAGAATAAATGAACACAAACATGTTAATTTCAATTTGTGAAACACGAAAAGAATCTTTGATTTTTATAAAATTAATAATATATAAATCAGAAACCAGTGCTGTTTTACAATAACTTTTACTTTATCAATATAATGTACTGTTATCTGATATAGTGATATATATCTTATTAGTTTTTGTTTGTGTAGTTTATTTTGTATTAAACTATATGCACTATAATGTTCCTATATACTTTGATTTTAGATTTAGTGGTAATATATACCCAATGTATAAGATTTATTGCACGTCTGAAATATGGTAAAGTATGAGACAAAAATAACAAAATGAGTGGAAGGCGATTTAACGTAGGGTTTTCTTAATCACAAATATGGGTCAAAATCAATTATGGTTGTGATACTATTCAGGTGTTAATTTCTATGCAGGTAACATAACAAAATAACAAGTAATTTCTGATTAATAACAATTAATCAGAAATTACTTGTTATTTTTTTTTTGTTTTACTTTTTTATGTTTAGTAGTTTTCTATGCTTAAATTGTATAGTAATATTGCAAAATGTTTAAAATTAAAAAGTATCCTTTGTCATCTATAAATATATTTAAAGATATGCCATATAATGGTGAACGTATATAAATTATTAAGCTCTTTGTTTAATGAATTGCGAATTTTACAGTATAAGAATTTATTAAGATATACAATTCATTAATATTTATAGCTATTATGATTTGATAAAAACATTGTTTTCTAATCGGTTTTTAACAAAAGGAGATCGTCAATTTATATCTGCGAAGATGTATTCTAGAGGCGATTAAATTGCATTTGGATGCTCGTATCGGATTTGATATCACAATTTTCTTTTAATGAACGATCGATAGTATATTTTAAACAAAAAGTCTGTTTTTTATTTGTTAAGAATATACATTAATTTCTTTTAATAACAATAAAAAGTATCTCTCTCACTTTTAAAGCTGTCCTCAGTTGCCTCTTAATGAATATTTATTTTATTACGCATACTAGTGTGAATAAACAGGCTATTATTTTTTTCTTACTTGTGATTTTTTTGCGTTAGTTTATAACGTTTTCACTAAAAAGTATTCCAATTCTAAGACACTTGAATTTTACAGTTAAAGATGTTTATTGACATATTTTAAAGGAGAGTTATAAATATTTTATAAAATACACAACTTTAAACCTTCAGGTTATTTCTTTATTGTTACATAGAAAATAAAATGAAAATCTGTTCAATATCTTATAATTCTCTAATTGGTTTGAAAATTATAAATGTTTCAGAGTCCATTAAAAAATAATGAAAAAATTAAAATATATTTAATAGATAAAACTATCATCGTATTAAAGTATAAAGTATTAAGAAGAATAATATATTCGTTAATTAACAATCTCTGAAAAACCTTTGAGTATAAATGTTTCATCTAAGAATTGTGTTTTTTTTTTCATTGCATTTTATAAAATTTTAAGTAGAACATTACTTTTAAAATAGTGTAATAAATTATGATATTATCAAGGAATAATTTGATGAAAATCCTATGCTTAATATTAAACTATGGACGTCACTTAAATAAATATCGGTTAATTAATTGTTCATTAAGTAATCATAATTATTTTTTAATGCATAATATTTAATTAATTAAAATATTTAATATTACACTGTGTACGTTCCTGCATTCATTCCATGAAATCTGTCATATATTCGTACATTAAATTCTTATTAGCAAGAAATTCTATCGCATAACCTCAAGTTGCATTTCCGAAGAGCTATTCTCTCTACTAATCAATTACTATGATTTGTCAAAAGACTCAGATGTAAAATTTTAACTAAATCACTCTGACCGTCTTTAATAAAAACGAAGACATTACGACGAGAGTCGCTGTCTTCATTTTTTTAAAAGTAAAATACCTCTCTTCCGCATTTTTGTACCATCGTAAGGATTTTCCGAAATTTCGTTCATTTGATTTGATTTGAATTTTAGTTCAAAATTAATATAGTTATACCCAAAGTAACAAGCTTGCGCCGTTCTTGTTAGAAAGTTTTGTCTTCAATTTCATATTTTAACTACAGGGGAATAATAATATCTTAGAATGTTAATTGAACGGATCAAAACTTGTACAGTGAATTATAACCAAAAATAAATAAAATTAACGTTGAATAGTAGTATTATTGGGAAATATATATAATCTTTCTTAATTTAATAAATAGTCTCGAGACTTAAGCAGGAACTTATTTGTTTCTTTATTTAGCCCAAAAACTGGACTTATTTTTTTCTTTCAAGTGTTTGTGATTATTTATTTTATTTTCTTTTTTATTAAAACATACAAACACAAAAGTTTCGAATATTTATTAATAAAATAATTAAAACTATCAAATTCAGAACGCCTGGTAACTTCTAAGACTGTCTTCTAAATTAAATCTCTCTAACAAATCTGTGAATTTAAATATAAGTATTGAAAATATATCATTATCGAAATAAAATTGTTTTAAGTATGTTTTACATTACTTTTAATACGTAAGTCAAATGAGGATACAAAAGAGGGGTTGAAACTGTAACAACAGAACAAATGGAGCACACTAATGAAGCATATATCCTTACTAAGAAACTTTTTGTAGATCCATATATTTTTATTATGTTGATCTTGTTTCATTATTTTTTACTTGTTCTAATTTGTAAGAATTCTTTAATGTTAAAAGAGCATATTTATAAGTTAAACTTATTCATTAATTAAAATTAAACGTTTTCATTAAAATATTATTTTTATACACATTATCATAAAGTTATTACGACTTCAAGATTATAATTTATTGTTATGTGGAATTGTAATATTTTAATTAAAACTCTGAACTATTCCGTACAAAAAATAAAATTAAAATCCAATACTATCGGAAACAATCACGAAACCAATTAGTATTCAATTTATTCATCGTTGTATTTATACAGTTTTATATACACCACCAGTTTTACCGAATGCAGCAGATATATCATTATTATATTTGTTGAACATTGTTGCAAAAGTTTGATCTACCGTTCCCTAGATAGCGTAGTGGCAGAATTAAAAGTCACAAGCGTTTGTTTCTAAACGCGACTATATAAGGCCATTGAGCTTCTACATTGTTTGATCTCGAATATAGTACCATAGATCAGGCGAAAGTGGTTTTATTTCCTATATTCGTCGCAAGAGGGCTTTTGCGGTATATATCAGATCCACCCAACATTCGTTCATCTCGATTAGTGCGGGTGAGGAATTGTACAATATTAAATAAATCATTTTATATTCATCCTTAACACTTTCGCTGCCACCAGATTTTCAGAAATTGAGCCCTGTGTGCTGTTTCAATTTTTCATATAAACGTTTGCATAAAGGCATTTAAATAAACGGAAAAATAGTAAAAAAAAATGTTGAGCCAATTAAATACTATAAAAAATTTACTTTTAATTGCTCCGTACATGCTACGGCTCTGGGGTGAAACACGGGGTGAAACTTGCGTCTCCGTACACGCTACGGAGCTGGCAGTGAAAGTGTTAAGATGAATATAAAATAATTTATTGAACGTCAATGTGAATATAAAGGTAATAATAGTTAAAAAAAGGTATATAAATGTAAAATAAAAATATATCTATATAAAAAAAATTGTACAGACCGTGCAAATAATGATTGTCTTGTCTTGTGACTTGTTCATATCAAATTACAAATATTGCAAGCCCTTGGACTTTACTGATAACATTACGTAACTACGTACTACGTATCAAGGCGGACTTCCATTGCTCTGAACATTTGTATCATTTATTTTGAAGTGCTATTTAACTTGTTTTGGTATATTATTAATCTAAAACAAAAAAAATCTAATCCCAAGCGTAAAATGTATTTTGCGAATACTTTTTAGAAAAATATTTAGGTGTTAAAGAACTAGCTGACACCGATTGCTATACCCGACATATATATTCCAGTCCTGAAGGGTGTTATTCCCAGGAGACCATGTTTTCGAGAAAAGGTACGACGTGCATTGTTATAGTACAATGCGATAGGAATTTATAAATTTGTCAATAGACTATTCGACGCTCGCAGCTCTGTCTGCGGACACCAGAAGTGTTAAAGGTTCAGCGTTATTATTATCCATATGTCCTACATTATTATGGAGAAAGCATTTTTTAATAGTGATTCTAAAATTCATATTGTGATATTTTATATCATATAATAATCGCCAATGAATAAGCTATCAAATGCTAAAATCCTTTTTAAATCATACTGGAAGTTATAATGATTATAGCGTTTCAACAAACAAGGTAAATTTTCTTCGCGTTTATAATTAGTATAGATATACTATTGTTTCATTGAGCCGTACAATGTATGATTAATATTTTTGAGTCATGTAGTATTGAGTCAATGAATACAAAAATCTAGTTTCCCATACGCGTGATGCCACTAAAAATTCAATGAAGCGGTTTAGAATACAGAGAGAATCATTAACTAACACACGGAAAATAACATTTATATTCGTTTGTATTGCAGGATTATAAAAAAATATAGTTCCTTTGTCCAAAAAAGTAACAGTTTTTACCAACAATTGTTATTTAAATAGTATAAATATTAATCAAATGTTACACAATGACCACGGTTCTCTTCTTATTGATAAAAAGTTTGGTATTGAGATTTGAGATATTATTTTTATTTACTATAGTAGCTTTTATATTTAATTATCAATATAAAACAAAAATGGTGTTTTGTCCACCTACGTTGCAATGTCCCACAGCGATTACTGTGATATAATAAAATGTTTCTAATAAAATATGGAAGTCTCGTTAGTTCCAGTAATGGTGTACGTGAACACATTTCGCCTGAGGATATTCCGATCTATTCGTGGGAAAGTTTCATAGTTGCTTTAATATTTATGGTAAGGCTTATGTGTTTTTTTTCTTTATTAAAAGAGCCACAACAAGGTATTCATAAGCTGTCACCTTTATATATTTTTGTCTTAAATGTGTAAATAGTTAATTCATCAAGGAACATAATATAAAATTATCCTTAATAATATTATAAATTATATTTTAAATATAAGAGTAAAGTGAACATTTCTTATTTATGTCAGTCAGTCTCTCACTGTGAAAATGTACTGCTATAATAAAGAAGGGCCCGTAAGTTAAATTGAAATTTTATGCTTTTAAACATATAACCACATTAGCTAAAGTAGCTATAAACTAAAGTTGGTTAAAGTATATTCACAATGTTGGTTTTAAATTAAAAATCGAGATATTTTATTGTTTTTTTTTTTTGAAGATGATAATTTGTTTAAGACAATACGAAAATATTTTTATAAACATTAAATTCTTTAAGTGGTTCATTGTGTGTTTATTTATAGTAACACTTATATTATTATGAACTTACAAAACACACATACAAGATGTAGTAACTAATGTATATGCTATATTTTTATTTATTGTAATTAAATGTAAGACCCCTTTAAACTAAAAATATTGGTCAAGTGTCAGTCGGCCTTGCGCGCTGAGACTATGATTTTTTTTACTGTTGTGAAATTTCTATTATCATTTCAGTATGATAAAAATATTAAACAATAAATTATTACAAAATAAGAAATAAATAAGTAAAGCAAACAAATTGATATTATGGGTATTGTCAATTGCACTTTCATTCATTATATTGCAATTTGAAAGTAGCCTTATCAATCGTAGCGATGTTCAGATGTGACTGTCCTATGAATGTGACTCGGGAAACTTTATAATTAATGAAACCATTACAATAATTTTATATTACAATTTTTATATTTATTATTTTAAATAAGTATAAATATATTATAGCACAAAAATGTTTTATTTAAATAATAAGATAATAAGTTATAATATTATAAAAACTTCATAATAGTAAAATTTTTTTGTAGTATTATTTATGTATTTATAAAGAATATGAAGTTTTTATTTGAACGACTGAAATTCAAAATAAACTCTAATGCTATATGTAAAATCCTTAGAAAGCAATGCTTGCTTTTTGAGAAATACCTTCTAACAGGCGAATAAAATTATAATAGAAACAACAATTTAAAGACCTAACTCCTATCCCTATTTTAGAGATATCATGATGAGTCAACGTTTGTCTCCTTTATATACATTGATGATTTATTAATGTAATGTACATAGTCTCATTTGATACATGTTTATATTAACGCCGTTGTATTGTGGACGAACAAAAGCCGTCCCAGCTGTCTGTATGAATGATAGAGCGACGTAATAGGATCTAACGATCGAGTGTATGTCTGTCTAAATAATATTTATACGGGAAACTTCCTTCTCAGCGAAAACAAAAAACTGAGTACAAAATTCAGTCACAAGTTTTGACCAACTACTTACTACCCAAGAATTATCTTAATAATTATTTTAAACGTTATCTTGAAACAGTTTTTACTTTTTTTTATATAAAGAAAGCTTTTTGTAAAATAAGCAATGTTCATTAATATGATTCTGAACTCACGTAATCTGAAATAGATCGTTTAATATTATATAAAAATGCGGCATAAGACTCTCGAATGCGTGAATAAATCACAAAGAGATCGAGGCAGTGAAACATCACGAAGACCACAATGTATTGATGAAACGATATACTACTGAAAGATTGTACTATAAAATTTGCTGTATATAATAGTACTAATTTTATAAAGAAGGCCACGTATAAAAAAGTATAAGAAAGAAATATATTTTGCAAGTGGCTATTTGATATTAGTTGCATAGTTGAATGTTTGATTACCAAAGAACTATTATTAATAAAAAGCTTAAGCTAAAAGCTGATAATGACATAATCATTCTTCTTTTTTTACTAAAATAATTATATTTGTTAAGTATTTCTATTATTTTCGTTTTCACTTCACTTTTTTTATATATGCTTTAAAAATGTAATTATGCAATTCTAAAACATCAATAGTTGAACAAGTTTATCTGATTCAGATAGATCAGATTGTTGATCAGATAAAAAAGTATTCTAGTTGCAGATCTTCAACTTAATCACAGCAATCAAAATGGCATTCGTTGTTTTTCTCTTCAAGGACTTTTATTCTAAACGGCGAATGCTCATTCCCTTGGTGTATTATTGTAAGATTGTTTGAAACAATTTGTTATAATTTGTAAGGAAAAATATTTGTATGTCGTAATTATATTTAATTTATATGTAAATTTTGTAATATATTTTGCTCCTCAGAATATAATTAAACACTTATATCAAGATTTAATAAACACAAACGTGACAATTTTAATTTATACAACACCAAAGTAATATATTATGTTTATAAAATTAATAGTATTAAGAATAAAAACAGTTTCTGTTATATAATTACTTGTCGCTTTATTTATTTAAAATTTAAATGTATGTAAATAATATTTTTCTACAGTATATTTTATTAGTACATTGTTTATTTTATTTTATATGAAATTAATACATACAATAATTTTCCATACAATCATGTACGTTATATATTTAGTCCTTATACATACAAAGAACTTTTGGGACATTTTAAAACAATATTATATATTTTAGATTTTTTATTTTAGAATCCTGTATGTGCCAACTATCATGTCGTATATTTTTATAATCACATTTTATTCAAATACGATTTAATGTTTTTTTAATTTTGAATTTCCTTTTTATAAGATGCTCTTTGGAACTGAAAACATCATTTCACATCTCATTTGTGTCTTCCGTCTTTAGCTATTTGCTGCACAAACATTTGTAGAATCCCACAAATTGAATTGAATCGAGACTCGGTATATTATATAGCTGAAACGAGAGACTAGGAAAAACATAGTACTATTCTAACTATAGACAGGCAGTTAATTTAAAACCAGGAATATAAAAAAGGCATAAGCTATATTTTTTACAAAGCTAAGACGTGGTAAAGTGCGAATCGTATTTCTGGATCCATAATCCGGAATGCAGCTGCAGATGCTTTTCCCTTCACCAATATTATAGAAAATATGACACTAGGATTGGAAGGCGATTTATTTAGCGTAGAGTTCGCTTACTCATCGGATAAATCCAATTGTGTGTGCGATACTATCTAGGTGTTACTTTGTTACTTTTGACGTAACTATGAAGGTATTTTTTTACGGGTACTTTATAGACTCAAATTATATTAGAAAAAATTCATATGAATTAAAAAGTATCCTTTGCAATTTGTTAAGATAAGTATCTAAGGCTATATCAAATAAAGGTGAACTTATACAACTTACTTACAAATAAATCAATATTTTGTTATATTTTTTGTGAATTTTACGATTTAAGAATTCATTTAGATATTTATTATAGAAAATTCACTATTATTTGTAACTGCGTTGTGAATCGATAAACATATTCTTTTTTAAATAACCCTTGAATGATGGAGATTATGGAGATTGTCAATTTATATCTGAGAAGGTATGTTCTAAAGGCAATTAAATTTCGCTCGGCTGCTCGTAATATCCGGCATCGTTCATTTCAGTGATAGCAAGATGCAAATGCTTCACTCACCCATTAACGTCAAATTTGATTTAAGTAGAATAGTTTTCAGACAAATTTAGTTTATGTTCTAACTCGTTTAATTTTTTCTAATAATATTTATTCTAAACATAACAATTTTAGGTTGTTTTATTTTAAATGCGGGATCTTTTATTTTATAAAAGAGGGTTTCGAAAGAATTAATGGACGACCGACGATAATGTAATATAATCATAAAAAGTCGAACTCAATAAATCTCATTTATATTTATATAAGAATAAAAGTTTTATTCTTCTTTTAATAATTATACTGGTATAACTTTCTCTCTTATTTAGCTAAAGCTGAATTCCTGAATTAATGAACAGTTATTTTACTACGCATATATACATAAGTCTATATATAATAAATAGTCTGTTTATTGTTTCCCGCTCATGTTTTATTCTACTTTAATATTTATAAGTTTTCTTAAAGTGTATTTCAATTATAACCTACTTGAATTTTACAGTTACAAACGTTCAGAGATACATTTTTACTGGCGGTTGTAAAAATCTTATAAAGTACACAACATTAAACCTCCAGGTTATTTCCTCGTTGTTACATATAAAATAAAATTACGGCCTACTCAATTTCTAGTAAATTGGTTTGAAAATTATAAATGTAAAATAATAGGTTGAAATAAAGTAAGTAGAAATTAAATGAATTAAATTTTCTGTCTTTTAAATGTGGAATATAAAATATTTGAAAATATCACTGTTATAAAGTAATAAATGAAATAATATATTTGTTAGTTAATAATGTTTGTAAAAACGACTAAAAACTTTTGAGTATAATGTTTTATCAGAAAGTGTGTTGTTTCTTTTTAATGCATTTCATAAATAATATTTGTAGAATAATAAAATGAATTATATTAATAATTATATTAACTTTATTACAAATTATTAAAATAATGTTTTTATTAATATAATATCATATTATATCTTCTTCTTTTCTTACATTAATTCCATTGTTCTTTGCGATATACATTCTGTGCTTACAAGGCTATTCTATCTTATAGCTCAATTGTATTGAGTTGTATTGGGAAAGAGCTATGTTATCTACAATTCAGTTACTATGATTTCTCAAGGGCCCTTGAAAATAGTTGTGAAATTTATTTAAACTACTATGGGTATGGGTATGGGTATATGAGACGACTACTATGATACATGAAAATAAATAAAATGTATTAAATAAAAAAATATTTCTCATTTAAACTTTTTTAACGTTTTACACATATACTTTATAACTAAAAATATTGCATTTGAAAATATCAACACATTTTAAAATATATAGTTGTCCATTGTAGTTTCTTTCCTTAAAAAAATTGTCATTTACATAAAAATTACTTAATTTCTTTGATAAAACCCAAATTTTCCCATACCTGATAAATATTACTCCTTGCAAAAAATTATACAATTCGCTGTACGTCACTAATTGATTTGAGGGGATAGAATACCTATCTCTTAGATATTCTTACCATCGTGGGAATTTTCTATTTTTAATTTTTTTCTGGTAAACTGCTTAGAGTTAAAATTGAAAATTCATAAACATAGATATACAGTAACTAACAAGATTGACGCTGTTCTTGTTAGAAAGTTTAGTCTTCAATCTAATATTTCAACTATAAGGGAATAATAAAGTTATTAACTATATTCTAAATTTAATATCTCTAACAAATCTGTGATTTTTTAATATAATTGTATATTTATCCAAATAAAATTCCTTTAAGTGTTTTCTGTATTGCTTTTTATACGTAACTCAAATGAGGATACAAAAGAGGGGTTGAAACTGTAACAACAGAACAAATGGAGCACACTAATGAAGCATATATCAGTACAAAGAAACTTTTTACAGTTTCGTATTTTTTTATCTCCTCTGATATCTTTTAATTTGACGTAAGTTAAAATCTGTATAAATAATAATAATAATTTATTAAATCAAATTGAATGTATTCGTTAAAATAGAACTTCCATTACACAATGTTTATTTAAAAATAATTACAACTTTACGTAATTTATATTCAATATCGAATTTAATTATGTTATGTATATGGGAATTCATAATACTTTAATTAAAACTGCAAATTTTTCGGTACAAAATTTAAGTTTAAAATTAAACGTCGGAAACAATTCCAAAACGAATTATTATTCAAATTATTCACAACTAACTTATGTATTCATCATTGTATACGTGAAGTAAATAGATGTAGAATAAATGGTAATTACAATTAATGTAAGTAAATGAATGCAGTAATGAAAATATAACTTATTATATTTTGTGAATATTTTTTGCATAATTATTTCATTATCCTACTTCATGAGATCTGTGGAGAATACTTTTAAAACTTTTATGGTTTCACTTTTAAAAGCATATATGAAACAAAAGTCATAAATTTTATATCGAAACTTTATTACAATTATCTTAAATCATATTACTTAAACATAGTTCAATATATTTTATACAAAACGGAGTAAATATTTCATTTTTCTTATTTTAGTACATATTTATATTTATAACTATTACTTTATTAAACTGATTTGATTGCGATAATACACTCTCACAGATAATTGGTGTAAAGTAAATAATATTACAACTTTTCTTACGTAAGTGGAAGAACTGGAAGCCCAAACATCAAATCAAATTCAATAATGGAATATGGTTTTTTGAGTTGTATTTAAGTTAATTGTTTTATAATTGCTGGTCAAGAATTTTTAATAAATTGTTAATTACATCACTCCTCAAGGTGGCTTTGAAAATTTTGGCATTTTATAAGAACGGTAAAGTTTCAATTATAAATGCGGTAATTAATAAAATAAGAAAAAAGGATTACTTGATACCAATATAAAAAATGTTATGTGAGTTTAATTAATTTTACTTCTTTTCACATTGAGCATAAAAAAGTACTTTAAAATTTGAAAATAAACATTTCACGATAAAAACGTACTTGGGTTTCCTTCAAATAATCCAGAAAAGACATTAAAGATGTCTATAATAGAAGTTGAAAACTCCTCTATCATTTACCATTTCGTTGTCATTCGTGATCCTGGATGTGAAAAGAAGAAAAATAAATAAAGAAGTACCAACAGGCAGTTCAAAGTTGTCCATACCAAATTTACCGGAAATTTTACGACGAAATTTTACTTACACGAATTTTACGACATACCTTATACAAATATTACAATCTCTTAGTTTACTGGTGACATTGTTTATTTTTGTATAATGTTTAATGGATATTCCAGTTTATGTTTTAGAAAATGTAGGTTAAGCTAAACAATGACGTGTAGGTAAACCTTTTTGGGATTTAGCGTTAATTTCTGAAGCATGTATGGGCAGCATAAAATATTATTGAAGCATAATTTATTATATTTGTTATTACGCTAAACGATCATCTTATTGATTTGATATTATTTTCTCTTAAATGAAGCTGATGATATAAGTTTACGTATTAAAATGATTTGGGTACGAAAATGTGATTAAAGGCAAATGGCTAAACAAATCTTTGGTTTTGTACCAAGCATTGGATATTTTATGAAATATAAAGTATTATAGCACCAAGAAAACCAACAAAATGTGTTTCAAGGGATTCTAACAAAAGAATCTCTTCAATAAAATTTCCTTACATGCGTAAAAAGTATATCTAATAATCTCATTGTATTTGACAACATTTTTTTTTCCTGTAGGATAAATTTGAAAGTGAATAATGAATAAATGTATCTTACATATAATAAATACGTATGAAGGTTACGAAAAAAGCGAGATTACTTCATTTAATTTCAATTTCTTTTTGTTTATTAATTTATTCAAATTCAATTTCTTACTATATGAAATAAAAGATTATTTCATTAATTTAATTATTTCAACAGCTATGTTTTCTTAATGAATCAAAATTTTGAATTTATATGAACTATATAAAAATATTCACCTACACATATCATCACAGTTAACATTTTATTTTATTTGACTGATAGGTGTGAGAATTGATAGGAATATTATACCCGAATTTTATTCAGATATTAAAAGAGTGAATGATGTTGATCATATTGAAAATATATTTGATTTCCGAATCTCCGCTGAATCCTTTATCTGTCGTTTGAATTGTTTTGATATGCATTTTTTTTGATATGTTGAAAGTCCATAAAATGATTCTAATAAATTAGTTTTAGTAATTTCATTTCCGTGCAGAATACAATTTTATTGTAAACTTTTTCGCATGATTGTCTTAGATAATTAATTAAAAAATTTATTATAATTTGAGTCCATTGCATTTCTTTAAACTTAACGATGTCTAATAGCTACTTTTTTGCCCACAAATTATGGAGGCAATAATTTAGTTAGGATTTTAAGTTATTGCGTGGAATTTAATAGATACATCTGTATATAACCTGTTTAGATTAACTCTAAGGTTTCTGCAGAAAGTTAATTAATTATTGTGCATAATGTCATTATTATGTATATTATTTTATTACACTGTACCATATTACAATAAGCAGAAATTTGTTAGGATATAGGATCATTAAACGATCATGATATTAAGTATTTATTAACTATCGATTTATGACATCAACAAATGTGATTAGACAGAAAGTTTGCCAACGTTCTCTCGCAAAGGTTACCCCATCAATCATTTCCCTATTGGCGCTGTAAAAACATCAGACTTGAAATATTTACTCGAATCGATTAATAACTAATTATCGATTAAAATATTATTTTGTTAAAATATTTTTGTTGGAAACATAACCTGAGTATTAAGACACAAATTAAAATAATACCATATATAAATGTTATACCATATACTCATTTTATGTTATGGTTTAATGCTATAAATGACAATGAGATATATTATATGTGTTGATTCTTCATTATCGGTTTAGTTTTCATTTTACTTAATACTGTCTGCAATTTGGTATAATAATTACTAATATGTTTTTATTTTATTCGTTTAGCTGATAGGTCTTAATATATATATTACATTAATATTTTGACTATAAATAATACTTCGTTATACAGGGTGGGACAAAAATTTTTGCATTTTTGAAACATGTCTAGAAATAAAAGTACAAATGTTATTTTGTTTATGATTTATTTAACGTAATTATCATTTATTAAAATTTATTTTTTAAAAATGACATCGTCGAGATATGCTCCGTCTCGTCGTTGGCACTCCTGCAATCGACTACGTAAACTTTGGAAAACTCGTTGACACATGCTGCGAGGAATCGCGGCTATCTCCTCGTGGATGTTTTCTTTTAATTGGGATATGGTCATCGGTTTATTAAGGTATACTCGACTCTTCAGATATCCCCACAAGAAAAAATCGTAAGGTGTAAGGTCCGGGCTTCTGGGAGGCCATGGGATATCACTTCTGCGAGAAATCAATTTGTTAGGAAACATTTCTTTGACCACCGGTAAAGTCACGTTTGATGTATGGTATGTTGCTCCATCTTGTTGCATCCAAGTCCGGCTATTGTATCCTTCAAATTCATGCAACTGTGGTGTCAAAAACTCTCGCAACATTATGGCATGGATATGGCAGCCCACACTGTCCTTTTTGGTGAATGAAGAGGCTTTTGGTGTTTATAGTGAGGGTTTTCCGTGCTCCAATATCGACAATTATGTTTATTTACGTGACCATTAATGTGAAAATGGGCATCGTCCGTAAACAATACATTCTCAACGCTAGAGCATCGCTCCAGTATAGTGTCAGCAAATAACTTGCGTTGAATGTAATCGTTTGGTTTCATCTCCTGTACAATTTGAAGCTTATATGGGTGCAGTTTAAGGTCCAAATGCAAGATTCGCCGCAGACTAGTTCTTGGTATAGCAAGAGCCGCCGACCGCTTACGCGTAGATGATTCTGGATCGTCCCTTACAGAAATTTCAACCTCCCGAATGTTCTCTTCGCTTCTTCTTGGACGTGGTCGCCCAGTTTGTTTAATATTCGTTGTCGATCCCGTTTGCTCAAACTTTTTAACCCAAGATTTAATTAAATTAACACTTGGACACTCACTTACACGTTGTAATCCGTATTCAACTCTAAAGAAGCGTCGTACAGTAACGTAGGAATCGTTGTTTTTGTAAAATTGTTTTACGCAAAAAGCACGCTGTTGTCCCGTGAAGCGCTCCATCGTGACTAAAATTGCATTAAACGACGCACAATTCCCCGCCACCCGCGCGCCCCTTGCTCTCACGGTTTTGGAGAAATCAAGTGTTGCTATTTGCAAAAATTTTCGGCCCACCCTGTACTATACAGTTATTTTAAGACTAAACTATGAGGAGGTATGTTTTTGGAAAAATTACAAAATAAATATGAACTCACCGTTTATTGTACTGATATATTTTTGTCCTTAAATATGTAATATATAATATGATATGAAATAAATAAATAGATAAAGAAATGTATTTATCTTACTTGGAACATAATTCATTATGTCTATGTTTTGTTGTGCTTTCTCGTCTACTATCAGGGGTAAATGTCTGAAGAATATATTTATATTTGCAGTAGGTTTCAATCTAACTTTACCATTATAACCTACAAAATATTAATTAGTATATTAGACGGCTGAAGATACATAATGGCAATAAATCACATCGTAGTAACAATTATCATTCAAGCAAGTTACCTTATACGGCTATAACATAGCATGTGCGCTAGGAGTATTATTCACTCCCAGAGATATTGCAATACTAACTTTAATATACTTGCATCCGACAAGATATTATAAACGCTATTCGCCGTCCTAATGGAAGTTCATTTACTTCCAAAAGATGAATATTATAAGAACATTGAATTAAATTTTTATTTTTTTCTATTTATTATTTTTTTTTCGATCTTCGTGTCTCTTGTGACTTTTTAGTTATTAGTTTATATTACAATTATATTAAAAAGATATACCTTACAACTATAACACTTTTTCGACGACATGAAAAAAACAGTCAAAATAGCACATTACTTCCCTTTAATATAATATACATACGAGTAAGAGTCATTGTCAAATATACGTTTATAATCAGTATATACATAGCAACCCGTTTTGGCAAGTTGCCGATTCTTTCGAACGATATCTTAAGATTTATTCCACATCCCGTTTGCTAGATGAAGAGAATTGTAATTTTAATATCTTCTTCACTCCTATTATTATAGAAATAAACATACTCAGTATAGTCCAGTCAGGTATTATTTCTATTTACTGATTTTTGAAGCATATATATATTTTTAAGCACATATAGCAATTCACAATGCCCTATTTAAGTTCCAACTAAAGAAATATATACAATGTTCTCTTTATGTAAAATTTAACAACACTCTTTATATTTGAAGCTAAAATATAAAATGACATTAAAGAAAAGTATTTTCGTTTTTCCATATTTACACTTACAGGTTACGGTCTATTTGAATGTCACAACTTTCATTTTTTATTTTAAAATTCAAGCCACATAATAAATATGTGAAATCACATTGTATATTTTTATAATTTATTTTTATTTTATCGTTAATAAATATACTTTTGATATAAAACAAAACTATTTAATACCAAGCGTGGAATGGTATTTCCGAATACTATTAAGAAATATCTTATGGCATTAAAGAAATAGCTGACACCGATTGCTATAGAGTACAGCCGTTACATACTAAAGGTAAGCCGGATGTGACTCCCAGGACACCATGTTCGGGAGAAACGGTACGACGTGCATTGTTAAAGTACAATGGGACAGGAATTCATAAATTTATAAATAGACTAGTTGGTTTTCGCAGTTGTATCTGTGGACATCAGAAGCGTTAAAAGTTCAAAGCTATTCATAAAATCCGGACACAGATAATTTTATAACATACGGGCACAAACAACTATATGTGCTATATTTTTATTTAGAAGTCACTTTTTTTTACTCATTTTGAATTATAATGTATTAAGAGTAGATAGAGTAAGAGTCTAATAAGAGTTATTTAATCTAGAAATGTTTCATCAAAAAGAATTAAAGTTATAGGGATTAGCGCGTTTCAACAAACAAAGAAAAACTTTTCACGTTTATAATTAGGACAGATATACTGTTATTTTTATTATCTTATAGTATATTTTTTTATGATGCCACTAAAAATTCAATAAAGCGGCTTAGAATACAGAGAGTTTATATTCGTTTGTATTGCGGGATTACAAAAAATATTGTTACCTTGTGTAAAAAAAGTAACAAATGTCATCCACAAATTTGCTATTTGAATATACATAAAAAAATTCAAATATGATACAATGACCATTCTTAAACTAAGACTATTTAAGCATTAAATATTTTTTTTAATTAAAAGGTTTATTGACTCTTTTGAGCATGATTTTTCTTTATTATACAATCTTGATTAATGAAATATAAAAAGAAAATGAAGAAATATAATATTATTCCGCATTACATGTATTGCTATCTTTTAGCGATTACTGTATTATTATACATATTATGTAATAAAACATATCTCGAGAGAGATGTACGAGTCTAATAAAATACAAAAAGTGTCGTTTCATGTCATTTCACATTTCATGTGAAGATATTCCGATCTGTTATATCTATTGGTGAAAGTTTCATAGTTGCTATAATATATATTTCAAGGCTTAAGTTTTAATCCTTGTAAATTGAAAAGGTAGTCAACAAGGTATTAATAAGCTAATACATTTTTAACATAAAGATATTTTATATGTATATATCTAAGATAATTAAATAATGATCAAGGAACTATTAATTATGTGAAAATGAAGCGGAAGTTACTTACTAGTCATTTTTCTCACTGACAAAAAGTATTGCTATAACAAAAAAGGATATATTACTTTAACCTGTGGGTAAATTGAATTTTATCCTTTTAAACATATAACCACGGCGAACTACACTAAAGTGCCTATATAATATTTCTTTTTAATAAATTTAGTTTTAAATTAAAACGTCGAGACATTTTAAAGTATTTTTTAAAGATGTTTAAGATAATATTTTTGTGCTTAAAATCTTTAAGAATTTCCTTGTGGATATATTTATAGCAACACTTGTCAATAATTCCAACTATTTACAAAATATTACAGCTGGTTGTTATGCTTTATTTTTGTTTCTTGTATTTAAAGTTAAGACCCATTTGTATAAAAATATTGGTCAAGTGTCAGTCGGCCTTGCGCGCTGAGATTTTGAATTTTTTACTATTGTGGAAATTCTAGTTCACGTTCAAGCAATCATGATTTAGGCAATATCTTATGAATAGGGCTTTTATATAATATTCAAAACGCGTATAAGTATTGAACGATATTATTTTTTACATATTACTAAATAATATTTTGTGGAAGTATCATGATGAATCAACGCATTTCTCATTTATATAGATTTATTATTTATTCAAAGCCTTTTAAAATTATTTACATAGTCATATATAATATATATTTTTGTTGAACCAGATCCATCTATCTGAATGAATGAGGTAAGAAAATTGTTAATTTAAACATTTTTTACTCTCACTACTGCGTATGAAAAACTTTTAAAATAAGTAATCTTCATAAATATTATATTAATAAGATGTCGAATTCACGTCATTTGAAACAGATACTCGTATTTTACAATATTATTATATTATATAAAAATGAGGAATAAAGCTCTCGAATATCGAAAAAATCACAAAAAGAACTAGGTATTAAAACATATCTTGAAGGTCATATTAGAATGATGAAACGATGTACTACTGGAAACAAGTTAAAATTTGGTTGTATGGAACATTATTAACTAACCTAATAAAATAACATTTTTTATTAACCGAAAACTAAATAAACTAAATGATAATAAGTATTCTTTACCAAAATGTTAAAACATTGAATAGATATTTCTTCATAATTTTTATTAACTTCCTTTTATTCTTTTTAATATGAATATAACTTTTATATATAAGGTTTTAATTATACTGTGAAGTTTTGTTAATATTATTGAATAAATACGTAGTTTCATGTACAAACAACATTTATCTATTTTCTTTTAGCGATGGTTTACATTACTTTGAGATACATAAATATCGCAAACGATATGTAAACAAAACATTTATTGGTTTTATACATATACATATATGGTTCAAATTGAATTATTTTTTTTACAATCTATCTACACCAGGCCGAATTACTCCAGTAATTTTAACTTTGAATGTTTACTATGCACTTCCATGATTACTGTATGTAAAATATATTGTATTTTTTTTTTCAGGTGACAATCAATTCTTTGCAACCGTTTGTTACTCGCGTATATTGACTGTGTAAACGTAAACAATGAAACCGAATCGCACGGTACTGTGTGTAATATTTTTTTTTATTGATTAAATGTATTTTAAAGCATAGATACTCGTATATGTGCTTCTTTTATATAAACATACAGGCAATATATATTTCGAGATTTTCTTAAATAGGGATACAAAGCTTTTGCTCCCTGTATTAATATATAGTTAAATAAACTTCAATGGCAGTAGGCACAAAATATTCCCAGACGGTGTAACCGATTTTAAAGATTTTGTTTTTATATGTTTTTAATAGTCTTTAACAAAGTCAGGTCTGATTAAGACATTTAAAAACTATCTTCACCGATTCTCGTCTTAGTAGGTAACGTTTTATCCCAGGTTTTATCTGTTTCATAAATATATATATTTTATTGACACATTAAAACCTCGGAATATGAATAGCTATAAAAACAAATACTTATTAGTTGTTCTGTTTTCTTAAAACCTCTTTTAAAAAGTGATGACAAGTTAAGTGATGACAAGTTAATTGGGTAATTTATTAAAAAAAAACATTTAATATTCGAAATCATTTATTTATTATTAATAAAAAAGCTGTATCTGGTAGTAATATAATCATTCTTCCTTATGGCTAAAATATTCCTATTTGTTAAATATTTTAAGCGCGTAAATTAAAAGTACTTTAATTACCGGAGCCAGAATTATGATATACTACGGCTACGGTATTCCGTAGCCATGACCAACAAGACTAAATACATATTGAAAATAGAGATTTGAAGGCAGATATCTGATGTTTTTTTTCATTTTCAGTTTAACTCATATTATTATAGAAAGTGTTTTTAAGGAGAGTTTTATTTAAGATTCAACTTTGTACAACAAAGTCACGTTAATAGAGCAAATAAACAAATGACAGTAATCAAAAGAAAAAGTATATAGCATTAGCAAACTTTTTTAATAAATGAAAAACCTAATCTATATATACTCTCGTAATCATATTTCGCAAAGTGATTAAACAATTATTGGTTTTGAAAAATCTCCTGTAGTCTAACTTTCCAACTTGAGACATTTGTAAATTTCACGTAGAATTTTGGCCATTAAAAACCAGCTAAGGTTTTTATTATTTTAGTATCGTTCTTAATAGTACATTACGTATGCTGTAACAACAAGGAACTGAACGTTTTAGGGATCTTATTATTCTCTCAAAGAATTATTATATATAAAGTTAATATACATACATCTCAAAAACAAAATTAGTTCTTCAAGTTACGATATGGTTTTTAGTCTGCAGCATACTACGACAGTGATAAATTGGTTTAGTCAAAGTACTTTTAAGATGCATTCTTCAAAGCATTAGAGGAAAAAATAGAAGATAGAAAAAGATTCTTTATACACATAAGCGTTTCTATTCTATATAAAAATACTTAAAAAAATATTATTAAAAGAATTCGGGAATATGTTATTTGTGTTTATATAAATAGTTCTAATCTATCAATATCAGATGAAAATTAAATAAAAAACAATTTATAAAATAAAAAGTTTATTGTCTTTGTACAGCTTCAATCCAATCAAATCTTTATTTAATTTATATGTAAATTTATAATATATCTTATTGTTCAGAATATTATTTAACACAAATTTTATAAATTTTATAAAAAAAAATAATTTATAAGATATTAAAACCTATACATATATTATTTATAAATAATTCTGTTTAATATTAAATGTCCTTTTTATAAGACGCTCTTTGGAACTGAAAACGTTATTTCACATCTAATTTGTATCTTCCGTCTGTAGGTGTTTGCTGTGCAAATATTTGTTAAATCCCACAAATTGAATTGAGTCGGCGCTCGGTGTATGATTATAGCTGGTACCAGAGACTTGAATAAATATAGTATCATTGCAACCACAGCGATGCAGATAATTTGAAATCAGGACTATAAAAATAAAACATTACCTACGCTCATTTGGAATGTGGTAAAGTGTAAGTCGGATTTTTTGATTCACAAATTTTCATGCAAATTAAAAACTATCCTTTGTTATCTTGAAGATAGTTATATAAGAACATCCCACATTACGTATCAGCCGTTTATTGTATTTATTGTGAATCTAATGATTTAAGAATTTATTTACATAAATAAAGCATTAATATTTGTAACTATGTTATATATATACACATTATTTTTGGCACTGAAGTGAAAGAGATTGATTATTTATATTTGAGAAGGTATGTTCTGGAGGCGATGAAATTTCACCCGGCTGCTCGTAATATCCAGCAACGTTCATTTCATTGATATCAAAATGCAAATGTTTCACTCCCTCATTGATGTCAGTTTGACAAATTTCATTAATATTCTAACTCGTTAACTTTTTTCTGAATGTTAGAGTTTTAGGATATTAAATTTAATGTAAGGGCCGTGTATTAATTATTTGACCCTTAAAAGACGGGGAAAGGGTTTCGAAAACGTACATATGATCTTGGGAGCACGGGTTATCTTGAACCTCACCAAATATCACCATCAGTGGGGTAGTGATCAAAAAGTTACGGAATAAACATTACGTGATTAATTGAAGACCCTCAACTAACTAATAGGTTTCTAATATAAAAAGTCAAACATTACTCAAAAATATTTTTTTAGTTGTATAAGAATATTAATTTCTTTTAGTGTGTAAGTTTCTCTCTCAGGTCTAAAGCTGTCCTGAGTTGCCTCTTAATGAATATTTATTTTATTACGCATTCTAATGTAAAAAAATTGTCATTTTTTTTTCCTACTTACGTTTTTCTCTGCGTTAATACTTGCAACGGTTTTTGTAAAAGACATTCCAATCATAACAAATTTAAATTTTACAGTTAAAGAATTTCAGCGACACATTTTGAAGGGGAGTTGTAAAAATGTTATAAAATACACAACAATATACCTCCAGGTTGTTGCCTCATTGTTACATATAAAATAAATATAAGATCTGTTTAATTTCTAATACTATTAATAGTCTTTTAAACATGATGGGTAATTTATATCTTAAATAGGACGTAGTAAATTAAATTAATTAATATTAATTTTAGTTCAAATGTTGAAATTTAAATAGCTTTTAATAGATAAAACTACCATCATATTAAAGTATTAAGCATTAAGAAAAGTAATATATTTATTAATTAATAAGGTTTGTAAAAACGGATAAAAACTGTTGAGTGTAATGTTTATACAATTATAATCATGTTTCTTTTTACTGTATTTTAGACAATTTTAAGCAGAACAATGCTTTTAAAAGAGTATAATAAATTATTATCTTTACTACTATTGCTATGCTTAATATTAAATAATTCTAAATATAAGTACTAGCAATTATTGTCAAAAACATTAACTTTAATATCTAATATTTAAATGATGTTTTATAACTATGATATTTCACAAAATAATATGTGTTGGTTCTCTCATTCATTTCATTAAATATGTCGTATACGTTCCATGCTTATTAGTAGGAATTATTATCCCACTGCCTCGAGTTGTATTGCAGAAGAGCTATGCTCTCTACAATTGAGTTACTATGATTTCTCAAAGGCCCTAGAATGCAGCTTTGAAATTTTAAATAAATTACTTTGCCTGCCTTTGATAAGTATGTTCACTCGTCGTCATAATATCTTCATGTTTTGAAGAGGTAGAATACTTACACATTCTTATAACATCGTGAATGTTTTGTAATGAAGTGTTTAGAGTCGAGTAGAGATTTAAATATAATATTTATGTTTATTTACTACATACCCAAACTAACAAGATTGAGGCCGCTCTTATCATAAAGATTTGTCGTCAATTTGGTATTTCAACTGTAAGAGAATAGTTAGCAGTTAATTTAAATAACCAACATAAAGTTGTATATTAATATTATTGGCAAAGACAACATTTTCTTTTACATTATTATCTTTATTTTTCTTAATTTAAAAAACAGAAACTTATTAAGGCTTAAGAACTACACTTTTTTTTAAGTTTTAGTAATATTTTACTACTATTTCTAATGAATTGAAGATTCGAATAGTAATTAACTAGGAGCGCCAACAGACCCCCAATTTCGACTCGCTCCGCTCGCGAAATCTCGGGTGCCGTTTGCATATTGAGCACAGCGAGTCCAGTGTAATGACTCATCGTTTCCCATTGATTTCAATGGGATATCAGTTTTTTGACTATTATTCCTCAAGGACATGACATTTTTAAATATATATTTTTTTAATTATCATGTGACATGTGTCTTTTTATTGCAAAATTTCATAAATTTCCGTCAAGTAGTTTTGAGCCTATTCGTGACAAAGAATGTGAAAAAGTCTCCAGTAAAGCGCTCCGCTCGCTTCGCTCGCTAATTATGATTACCTAGAAAGTAATAAATTTACATTACCTACATCTTATACACCTCGGAATCCCTGATAATTTCTAATACTGATTTCTAAAAAAAATTCTGTAACAAAACTGTGAATTCAAATATAAACAGATTATTAAAACTATATCACTTTCTACAATTGGTTAACGTATTTTTGTATTCCTTTTTATAAGTAACTAAAATAATGATACAAAAGACGAGTTGAAGTAGTAACAACGAAACAAATGGAGCACTACTACTAGCACACTACTGAAGCATATATCCTCTATATATATACAAAGAAACTTTTTATAATTTCGCTTATTTTTATTTTTATTATCTTCTTTCATTACTTTTAAATTGATGTAAAAGTAAAGTAAAATCATCATTATTCATTAAACTAAAATTTTAATTATACAGTATTATATAATTATACTTTTACGTTTTTACTTTATGTTTTTTATATTCAAGATTATAATTAAATTATGTTATATGGAATTCATAAGACTTTAATTAAAAACCTTGATTATTCCGTATACAAATTAAGTTTCAAATTAAGCACTGTCGGACAAAATCACAAAAGCAATAAACCATATATTTTCCTTTTTACAATCTAAGTTATTAAACTAAGTTTGTTGCAATGTATAATATTAGGTAATACAACCACTCGGTTGACATTAAATGTAGTCACTTAACTGCAGCTCGAATAACCTAGCTTAATTGAGGTAGTATCACCCTCTGACAGAAAATCGGCGTAAAGTTAGTAACTAATATTACCAATCTCCGTATCTTAAGTAAGTGAGCCGTAAGCGCAAACGACCATCTTTACTGTAAAAAAAATAAAATTAATATCAATAAAGGAATACAGTTTTTTGATTTTTTTTATATGTAATACAAAATGATATGAGTGTAATTCACTTTAGTTTCTTAGCATTGACCAGGAAAAACGACCACCATTCGCCATTTCGTTGTCATTCGTGATCTCGGATGTGAAAACCAGAAATAAAAATAAAGCAGTTCGAACACGCTGTCCCAACTTATTCATACCAGATTTACCAAATGTTTTCGACCAAATTTCATTTACGCGAACTTTACTACAAATCTTATACAAATACTATAATCCCTTGAAATTTACTGGTGACTGTTGATTTTTGTAGTATGTTTAATGGAAATTCCAGTTCATGTTTTAGAAAATGTAGGTAAAGTTAAATAATTACAAGTTGAAAATATATGTCTTTGAAATATACTTTATGTAATTAATTATACTAATTTTACGAAGTGTTTAAAACAGGCTACTATAACAAGTTATTTAATTTCTGTATATTCTTGAAGCGTATATAGTCAGCGTTAATTCATTTACGTTACACTACTGCATAATTTATTACATTTGTTATATTAACTTTCATGTTTGAAAGAAAATATTTCTCCCCTAAATGAATATGGTGAAATAAGTTTACGTAGTGAAAAGATTTGGGACAAAAAATATGAAACCTTTTAAAACGCATTAACGGATTATAGGCAAATGTCTGAATAAACCTTTAACTTTAGCAAATAATTATTTGATTTTTTATGAAGCATAAAGTATGATAGCAATAAGAATGCTCACAATATATATTTTAAGGAATTCTAACAAAAGTATCTATTGAGTTACATATCTGCGAGAAAAAAGAATATTTGAATGACTCACTGTATTTGATTTATAACACTTTTTTCTCCCAAAATCCAAGTTTGAAAGCAAACTGTAAATAGATAATTCTAAATTTGTCATAAAATAAGGACAAACAAACTTACGAACTTATGAAAATTACGAACTTTTTTTATTAATTAGAATTTCAAAATGGTAATATAAAAAGTATTTACCTACACATATTATAACATTTAACATACTATTTTATTTGACTGGTAGGATAATGTTAGAATTCATATGATGAATGAGTGATACCCAAATATTATTTATATATTTGAAGAATGAATTATGTTGATCTTATTCAAGATATATTTTATTTCCGAATTTCTGATAAATCTTTTATCTGCCATTCAATTTGTTTTGTCATGCTATTTTTTTGGATATGCTATAGTGGATAGTCTATAAATTATTCTAATAAATAACTTTTAGAAATTTGCTTTCGCATTGTTTGCTTTGATTAATAATTTTTTTCTTACGGTCGTTAATGGTTTTAGTTTAGTTTGTTGTTACAAATTATTAAAAATAAAATAATAAATGGGATTCATTGCATTACTTTAAAAATAACTCTGTCTAAAATTTGTTGCTATTTTTATGTCCAAAATTTATTGTTTTCAAGTTAATAATTTAAGGTGTTGAGTAGATTTCATTTTATATATCTGTATATAATCTACAAAGATTAACTCGACGATATCGACTGAAAATAATTGTGTATAGTATTATTATTATATTATTTTATAATATTATAATATAAATACCATATTTCAATAAACAGAAATTGGTGGAAGGATATTTGATCATGAAACGTCTTAAGTGTTTATTAGATATGTATTTATGAAACACATAAATGTGATTAAAGACAGTGCCAACGTTTTATCAGAAATTTTAATCAATCATTTTTATGGTGGCGCTATAAAACGTGAAATTGGAAAAATTTACTCAAATAATTATCTATATCAGGATTCATAACTCCTTATCAATTTAAATATTATCTTGAAAAAAATATTATTTAGTAACGTCACGTTTTAACAACTATATGTTTTTATTTTCTTTTTACGACAACACTGTACTAACACAGTTATTTTATGACTAAACTATGATTTGTAGGAAGTGTGCATTTGAAACAAGTACAAAATAAATATGAACTCCTGAACGAGTATGTATCAATAGAAAACTCCGCTCGACTTTGTAATAACTTTTATAAACATAATGGGATATATAAATAATAAGAGAACGTGCTTTTATTAAGTTCCTAAAGCTCAATATTTTTGTTTACTCTCCGGTAATTCATTTCTCGTAAAAGAATAATAATAATTATAACTTATCGAGACCCAAACTAGTTTTGAATAAATGAATATAACTTACTTCGAAACTAAACTGTATGTAAGAAATATAAAAGAAAATATTTGACAAAAAAATCGCTTTATATAAAACACAACATGGTAGCTTAGGTAAGTAACTGTAACGTATTAACTTAATCGAACATAATCCTTTTAATGTATACTCGTATGTTTAATATTGTTTTCTCATCTGCGATTGAATCGTCTGATGCGTCTAGTATAAAAATATATATTTAAACTACAAGATATAGGCCTATATATATAATAATTACATTAGACGGTCGCAGTTATGTAATATCAATAAATTACGTCGTAGTAACAATTGCCATTGAAGCAAGTCGCGCTAGCGCTATACGGTTACGATATAACATTTGTGCTATGAGAATTATTCACTGCCAGAGTTATTAAAGTACTAACTTTAATATACTCATACAAATACGTTCCTTTAAAGATTTAGTACGTATTTATATAATACATTATAAAATATAAAATTTAACCGTATAATGTGTAATCGTAACAAATTTAATGTAATTGTGTATAAAGGTTTATAAATTAATGTATTGTTGTTATATAATAAATTATTTTAAATCTATTTTATTTTATTTTATGATAAAACCATAATGTGGTTATGAAAATACAGTAATAAGTTGTTACGAGATTTTAAAGATAAACAAACAAGGGAGAATTATTCAAATATCCTAACGTTTTTTTAACATCTGTATAAACCAAATATTTATAACACATGATTTGAATTTCCACAAAAAAGCTATTAAATAAGATTTTTTTAAATTTATATTTAATATATGAAGCTCGAAGATTTAATGTTCTTACATTTTTAAGATAGTAACAACGTATCAAATATTGGTGGGTATCTGGATTATCAGATACATAATTTAGGAATACGTGAAACGATTGATTTACGTCTCGTTGAGAACTCAAGACATGATAAACGCGTTTCGTCGTCCTAATGGAAGTTCAGACGTACTTCCTAAAGATATATATTATAAGAACATTCTGCAAGATTGAATTGAAATTGTGTTATTTATTTTTATTCACTTCATTACATGTATTTTAAAGAAACTTCTAGTTTTACCTTTTAATAAAAATTTTAAGAGTAAAATATACTATACAATTACAGCTGTATGTATACAATAACACCCGATGACTTAACCAAATTAGTTTCTTACTTACTTATTTTTACAAGCATAGTTATTGAAGATTAATCACAAAATATTAACACATTTCAATTGCTCTGACCAGTAAATTTGCTTGTATGCACAAAAGGGGAATTCCCCTAAATTTGTGATATGAACATATTTCGCAGAAATTAAATTACACAAAAAAAAATTAAGCCCAAAAACTTTGAAATCGTGCTAAATGGAATAAAATTGTGTAAAAAAAATTAAAATATTTTATTTTCAAACCGTGTTATATCAAAACCGTGTAAAAACAGACTTAGGTGTTTTACATTATAGTATTAGCAAGTTGCTGATACTTTTGGATGATATCTTAAAAATTAAGCCGCTACACGTTTGATTGATTGTAGATGGAGAATTGTGATTTTGATGCCTTACTTGTATTATTGTTGAAATTTCTTTCATTATATTCAATTTCATTATAATTTCTGATAATTACTTTATTAGGTATATTATTAATCCGACATCTCTTCAATTTCTAAAATAGCCTCCGTCCCGTTGATTTAGCTTGATAAAAACAAATAAGGTAATAAAAACTTATAGAAGTGAAACCATTTAGGAATGAAGTTAACATCATTTTAAACACGATGTATAAGTGTCTGTTGTAATACTAATATATCAATAATACTGTAAAATGACGACAAATCTGAAGCTTTATGACACAAGTAACAATACCGTATTCAAGTTCCAAATAACGGAAATTAAATTTCAATATAAAGTAATAAAAAAACAGCCTGTGTTAAATACAACTATTTTTAAATATATCAAATCTTATATAAATATATATGAACTGCGAATTGGAAATAAATTATTAATATTTTTGAATTATTCAACTACTTTTACTATGAATAGAAAAACAATAGGTGTGGTGTCTACTTTTCCATCCCCCATGATAGCACTAAAAATTCAATGAAGCGGCTCAGAATACAGAGAGAACCATTAACACACAGTCACTAACTTTTATATTCCTTTGCTTACGGAATTAAAAAATAATGTTCCCTTGTGTAAATAATTCTACAATGAATTATTACGCAATGGCCACATAGAAAAATTGATAAATTATTATTATGAAAATTATTGTTTTACTCATTAAAAACTTAGCATTTCTTCTTCTTCTTTGGCTTTCATAATTCACTGTCAACCTATTATATAAAGAATGGGAATAAAAAAAAGTGTCTCCCAATTAGTCTGCAATGTCTTTTAATGTTTGTACGTAGGCTGTGTGTACGTAGTGTCCTTAGTTCTAGTAATAATTTATGTGAACACAATGTTTCATTGATGTTTTAATACTTATAGTAAACATAAGATGTGTTTTTTTTAATAAAAGATGATAACTACAGTAAGGTATTAATAAACTAATAACATTTTTAACCTAAATTTTAAACTTTACTTTTGTTATTACACTTTTATACTTCTTTTTGTTTATTTCTTTTTTAGATAAGAACTCTTTGAATATATAATAATATTTAATGAACGAAGGCTTGATTATATATATATATTTTAACTATTTTTTAACCAATGTAAAATATCATGTTTATTTTTTTACTAAACTGCCATGCAAATTTTAACCCTATAGTTTAGCTCCTTAATACGTTTCTTCGAAAGAACTCTTTTACCAATAAGGTTTGAATAGAAAAATATATATATATATATATCTGTCATTTATATATATTGATATTAAAGCACAGGCTATAGCCTACATAGTTGTATGTGATATATGTTTAAGTTAACGCCGTTGTATTGTGGACGAATAAAAGTCCATCCCAGCTGTCTGTATGAATGATAGAGCGACGTAATAAGATCTAATGATCGATTGTAAGTCTGTCTAAATAATATTAGTAGGGCAAAAAATTCTTTTTTAGCGAAAGATAAAAACTAAATGACAAAATTTTTACCCACTTTTACCCTAGAGAATTGTTACTTTACGTATTTTTTTATTTTTTATTAGGTAAGAAAAGATCTTAACACAAAATAAGGAAAGTTTTGTTAATATAATATTTAAAAAGATATCGAATTCACAAAATTTGAATTAAATCTCTTAATATTAAAAGTAAAATCCTCGAATTCGTAAATTACAAAGAGAACAAGGGTTTGAAACATATCTTGCAGGACATATTATACTAATGATATGACGTATTATTGGAAGATTGAATTAACAAAAAAAGGATTTTTTTAATTGCTAAAAACTATATAAGCTAAATAATAAAAAGTGTTTTTTTACCAAAATGACATTAAAACTTTAAAAGATTATATTTTTATTTGATTTGATTTTTAATCTTCGTAATTTTTATTTGATTCCTTTTCTTCTTTTTTATTTGATTGCTTCTTACATGAATATAACTAAATAGTATAAAATTAATTATTTATCCTGTATAGTATTCATGCGATGAATGATCAAGAGTATATAGTTTTAAATCGAAGCAATATTCACTTTTCTTTTAGCTAATGCATGTATGCATACTTGAGATACATAAATCTCGGAAAAGATATGTAATCAAAAATCATGTAATAATTTATTACAATACTTACTCTTATATATCTGCCTTAATATAAATAAAAGGGCTGAAGAACTGGTAATCCGAGGTAATTCTCTTCCGAGAATGGTAATTTACCGCGTAAATTATGTATGACTTTCGAAGGAAATTTTGTTACTTCCTCGAATTTATTCTATTTGAGATATTAGCGCTTATGTTTACATGTTTCATTTTGGCTCGAATTGAATTAATATCGTATACTTTTCAAGTAATTTTGATTCACGTATTTATATCTTGTTAAATAAAACTCAAATGAAGCCTGTATAAAATATCCCTACTTGAAAATGGTTTAGCGAATTAGAATTGTATCGTAATATTCTATTCTTTAATTGACACATCAAATTTTTATTGGACTACAAACAGTTTTAAAAACATATAATAGTTGTTCTGTACCCTTAAGATATCTTTTAAAATGTGATGATGATCTTGCGATATAATTAAATAATGTTTAATTAAATTTCCTAATTCGGTAACTCATTTTATAATTTTATTTGATACTCCATATCGTTTACTAATTATTAACTAAAAGCTACATCTGAAAATAAAATAAAAAAAAAATTATCGAATTTTCACATTTGTTATATATATATTCAGAGCTTTTATTACGATTTAATTAATTAACTGACGATGTCGTAATGTGACGCCTCAGCCGTTACCAAGACATGAATAAAAATGTATTAAAAATACAAGTTTAAAGGAAGACATAGACTGCTGTTTAAGTATTTTTTTCTTAATTTCACAAAGTGTCTATTTTCTCAGTTTGCCTCATATTATAATAAAAATGTGATTTAAAGAGACTTTTTTTATCATAAATTTAACTTTGTATAACAGGGTCAAAACGATAAGATAATTAAAAAATATACAATGATATAATATTATGAACAACCTTTATTACATAACTTGATAACAAAATATTGACGAACCCAACAAAAAAGTAAAAAGAACAAGCCAACTTTTTTAATAAATATAAACTCAAACAATGTATACTCTGATAGGTATTTTTCGCAAAGTAATTCAACAATTATTGATTTTTCTAATATCTCATGTAATCTAACTTTCCAACTTGAGTCATTTGTGAGGAAGACTTTTGGGCCATTAAAATCCAGATAAGGTTTTTTAATTTAACAAATATTAATAGTGGAACAAGTTACAATATAGTTATTTATATGCATATAGTATGTTGTGTTAGAAAGTTATAAATTAGTGCAGTCAAAGTACTTACATGAGCCATTTTTCAAAGCATAAGTAAAAAATACAAAATATTTTTTATTGAGATCAGAGTTTCTATTCTATAATTTAAAGAACATTACTTTTAAAACAATTGTGACAATGTGTAATTAAGGTTAATACATAATAAATAATTCTAATTGTAAATCTTTAATACACACATTTTCCAATCATGTTCTAAAATTATTTGAAACAATTTCTTATAATTTGTAAGGACATCCATTTGTCCGTTGGTACTTAATTTAATTTATAAGGTAGTTTATAATATACTTTATTCTTCAGAATATGATGTAAAACAAATATACCAAGATTTAATGAATGTTAATTAATAATATACTAAAGAAATCATTGTTCTTTTTACATAATTACTTTTTGGTTTATTTTTTTATTCCCCGTTATTGTAAGTAATATGTATCTTTTTGTTGTATGAAGTATATTTTAAATAAAAACAAAGCACATAATATTTATTCTGAAATATTAAACATTACATACTTAGTCCCTATATAAATAAAGAATTTATTGTACTTGAAATAAAAATATAAAATTAACTTTCACAGTATATTTTGAGAGCCATTTTTATACTAAATATTTTTAAAGTTTAAATGTCCTTCTCATAAGATGCTCTTTGGAACATTATTTCACATCTAATTTGTGTCTTCCGTCTGTATCTGTTTGCTGTAGAAACATTTGTTGATTGCCACAAATTGAATTGAGTCGAGACTCGGTGTACTGTAAAGCTGGTACCAAAGACTAGGAAATATATAGTACTAGTCTAACCACAGGAAGGCAGTCAATTTAAAACCAGTAATATAAAAAAACATTAACCTATAAGTTTTGGACCGTCAAGACGTGGTAAAGTGAGAAATGCATTTTTATATCCGTAAAAACGAATAGCTGCAGACGAGCTTCCTTTGACCAATACGATACTATGGATGACAGTAGGTGTGGAAAGGGGTTTATCTTAGCGTTCTCTTACTCATCGGGCAAAACCAATTGTAAGTTCGATGCTGCCCAATATATTTTGTACTTAATTATAAAAGTATTATTAATAAAAAATATTGAAATGATTTTTTAATTTTGTCTTACCGGTAACTTTATAGGCTCAAATTATATTTCAAAATAATTGATACAAATTAAAAGTTATACTTTGTTATCTGTCAAGATAGTTATATAAAGATATTCCACATTATGGTGAAGGTATTTAAATAAATCAACCCTTTGTTTTATGTATTGCGAATTTTACCTATAACAAATGATTTAGATAAATTAATTATTAATATTTAAAAACTGCGAGTACGTTATAAATTGATAAGCACATTATTTTCCCATTGACATTCAAATGAAGGAGATCGTCTAGCAATATCTAAAAAAGTATGTTCTAGAGGCGATAAAATTTTGCCCGGTTGCTCGTAATATCCGGCATCGTTCATTTTAGTAATAGGCAGATGCAAATGCTTCACCCACTCATTGATGTCAGCTTGCAGATAAAATTGATTAATGTTCTAACTCGTTAAAATTTTTCTATGTTTATTTATTCTAAATATTACAGTTTTAGGTTATTTTAATTTAAGTAAAAGAGTCATCCAATAAAAAAAGGACAAATCATGACATGTCACAGCAGGTAGCAATGATATATCACGTGTATATATTTTTCAATAAACGCACCTCGTATTCCAATCATAACAAACTTGAATTGTACAGTTAAAGATGCTCAGAGATTTTATTTTTTCTGGTGGTAAAAAATGTCACAAAGTACACAATATTACCCTCACCTTCCATTAACCTTCAGGTTATTTCTCCGTTGTTACATATAAAATAAAATTATAAGCTGTTCTATATCCACTTGGTTTTAAAATTAAAAATATATAAAAGGTCGTTTAATAACGATAATTTAAAGTAAGTAGAAATAAAATGAATAAAATTTTACGTTAGTTAAAATGTTGAATATAAAATAATTTTTAATATATAAAAACATGATCGTAATAGGTACTAAGAAATATAATATATTTGCTAATTAATAGTGTTTGTAAAATCTAATAAAACGTTTATAATTTTTTTACGAGAATTGGGCTGTTTCTCTATAAAAATTTAAGCAGAAAAAAAATTATTAACGAATTATTTGTATTATAATAGCATTTTTTAAATTATAATAAAGCTTCTTACACAGTATTTTTTTAAATTATTACGACTTTACATAATTTATACTGAAGATTATAATTTATTTATGTTATTTGTAATTCATAATTTAGTTCAAAATCTGATTTATTCCGTACAAAAATTAAGCTTAAAATTAGAAATCGTCGGAAACATTCAATTTATCAAACCAATTAGTACTAAATTTTTCAAAATAAATTTATGTATTCAACGTTGTATTTATTTTGTTTTATTTTCACCACCACTATGAGGAATATGTTAGAAATATTATAATATTAAATAAATCAAGGTACATTAATTCTTAAGATTTCACTGTGAATGTAGATAGATAGGCGAATGCCTTAATAGGTACGAGAAAAGTAGGTATAAGTAAAATAAAATGAAATTATAATTAATGTAAGTACTTGAATATAATAATAAAGAAGTAACATTTTAATACTAAAATGTTAGTTCTTCATTGAATAAGTATAAATTCAGTGAATACTTTTTCATATTTTTCGTACTTTATAAGAATGCTTACAAAAAGTTTTTAAACTTTTATGGTTTCGCCTTTAAAAGCATGTAGTATATAAAAAGTCATAAATTTTATATCGAAACTTTATTATATTAAAATTAAACCTTTACTTAAGCAAAGATATATATTTATATATAGCAAATAAGGTAAATATTTCAGTTCTAAAATAATAATCCATATTAATAAATAACTATTAAAGGGCATGTATATTTTTGTTGCGTTAACCTTTTTTAAATATTATTACTTTAAATTCACGGATACTACACTGTAAATAATTCAATGCCATGTATTAAACGATGTGGTTGATTTGGGTAGTACCACCCTCTCATAGAATATTGGTGTTAAATATAGTTATTTAATATATTTACCTTACTATATTTACCTTATACAAATGTTATAATCCCTTGAAGTTTACTAGTGACATTGTTGATTTTTGAATAAAAATCAAAAGAAATTCCTGTTTATTTTAAAAAATGGGGGTAAACTGTGGATACACTTTGTTATAATAATTACCCTATTTATTATGAAGTGTTTAAAATAAGCCGAAGTTATGAAATTTACAGAAGGTCTTATTTTGATACATACGATATCAAAATAGGTCCTCTTGTCACTTCCATTTGACGTACACCAGTGATCATTGGTATGGATTCAAAGTGAAAAATATATAAATAAATAAATAAATAAATCCCCATATATTTTTGATGATTCTATGGATTGCATAAAAAAAATTCTATAATATTCGTTTATAATAATAAATACTATAATATTCGACTTTGTACTATGCGACTCTCATTTTTTAAATGCAAATAGTTTTCCCTTAAATGGAAATAAGTTTACGTAGTGTAAAGATTTGGGTACGAAAATTTTAAATGTTTTAAAACACTTTAGTGGATTAAAGCGGAATGGCTGAATAAACTTTTGGTTTTCAACAAAGAGTTATTTCATATTTTATGGAATTTATAAAATATCATAGAGATTGGAAAGCACACAATAGGTATATTAAGGGATTCAAACAAAAATATCTGCACAGTAAAGTTATCTGCGAAGTAAAAAGAATATATAATAATCTTATTCAATTTTAAAATTAAAGCTAAATTAAAAAGTGAATTGTGAATAAATAAATTTTACATCTTCATAAATAGGGAAGAAAACTTACGTTGGATGTCAGGCTTAACTGACACATTATTTAAAAGTAAGTTACTCGTATGAAAACGATTGATTTTTCTCTCGTCGAGTAATGCATCCGACAAGACATGAAAAACGCGTTTCGTCGTCCTAATGGAAATTCTTACTTCCAGAAGATATATGTGTGTGGATATATAAAATACAAGATTGAATTGAAATTCTATTCTTCTTTTTAATTACTAATTTTTTAAAAGAATTTGTAACCATGTTTTCGTTATCAGCTTATAATACAATTTTACGAAACTAAAATATACTTTATAATGACATCAATAATTTTTTTTCGATAGCTTAAAAATCTGTGAAAATAATAAACTAATTTGTTTAATTCATCGGGTATAATAAAAATCGCCTATTTAATTATTGTTAAAATTACTGTAGTGTGTGTGTAGGATCATCTATTGCGCGGTTTTCAAGGACTTTTTACATACTAAGATGTGAAATAAATTTCTTTCTGCGGTATTTCTGGATCGATACGACATGGTTACCTTAAGAAAAGGTTTTGAGATTCCCCGAATGTTACAAGAGCTCGTGGGCGTCAGCAGTCACTTGACATTAGTGACCCGCACGGTCGTTTGACCTCCTCGGGACTAATAGTTCTGGAATAAAAAAAGACCTAAGAGTCAATAGTGACTCTCAGGCTTTGCTATCTTTTAGCGATTCCTGAAATGAATAAAATGTTTCTCGAGAAAGATGTACGAGTCTAATAAAATACAAAATGTGTCGTTAGTTCCAGTAATAGTTTACGTGAACACATTCCCCGTGAGAATATTTCAAGCTATAGGTGAATGTTTCGTAGTTGCTATAATATTTATCGTCAGGACAGCTACAAGATAGCCACGGCGAGCTGTAAATAAACTTATAATTTTTTAACCTAAATTTGCCATTTTTTATTTTTTTTTGTTGTTATCTTAAATAAATAAATAGTAAAATAATCATTCTTATTATACGAGTATATGTGAATGTGTGTTGTGTGTAAATTTGTCTAATTGTCATTCTCTCTCTGAGAAACAGTATATAACAGTATAAACAGTATATATAACTTAAATTGAAATTTTATCTTGTTAAAATTATATCTGTTTCAACTATAGAATCTATAAACTGGAAATGTTAATAAAATAATTTTTAATTAAAGACTTGAGATATTTTAATTTATTTTTTGTTTAAAATAATCCAAAAATATGTTTTTAAAACATTAAGTTCTTAAGTGTTTTGTTGTGTAAATATTTATAGTACCACTTTTTAAAATTATAAAGAACTTATTAAATACACATATGAAATGTTACAACCGCCTCTAATACTATATTTTTTTATTACTTTAATTAAAGATAAACCCCGTCGAATATTGGTCAAGTGTCAATCGTCCTTGAGCGCAGTGAGTTTGAATTTTTAAATGCTTTTTTAATTAAATGCTTTTATTTAACTTGACATGTATCGGATCAAATCTTGTAACGCGAAATTATAATACTCAGACTCAATGAATTTCGATAAAAATTAGAGCACATGCTCGGCTCCGGTGACAATACAAGTAAATGGGGTTACCCGAAGAAAACATCCCCTTTTGACCCCTGTTTGCCACCCCTACGTGTTTTTTATCGCGTTTTCGACCATATTTGCCGAATTTTATTGTCCGGGTTAAATATATTTCACGAAAATTAGTCTTTATGTTATATTTTAGTTAAAATACAAGTGGGTTTTATTTCTAAATGCTTTTTATTATATTAGATATACTTTAATTTTAATATGTTTATTATACACAGTTTTATTTATTATTATATCATCGAAAAAAGATTATGGAAAATAAAAATGTTACTCCTGTCAAAATTTCGAAATTGTATGCAAATAAAAATTCAAATAAGTTGTTCTATTCGTGTTTCATTTGTTGTTGCTTAGTGACATTGTTTATAACCTAAAATTAGACATTTGTAGTAGAATTGATGTGCATAGTTATTCTCTGGGATAAGAAATAAAGCATCATAATCTAAAGATATTGGAGTAATTCAATATTATGTACGTGAATAACAGTTTTCCAAAATGCTTTCCAATGAAGTTTATAATAATTTGATTTAACTCTTTAAGCCATGTAGCATAACCTCTCTTATTAAACCTAACCTCATAATAAAAAAATAATATTGGCTTTAAATCGGTATTGGTTTTCCACAACAATCTGTTTTGGTTTTTAAATGCTTTTTTGGATTGTAACATAGCAAATCAACAAACAATGTTCGGATTGTGACATGCCAAAAAAAAGAGTAAACAGTCTGATGCATTTATGCCTGGGCAAAGATGGCTGCCCAGTAACTAATCCAAATCACTTCGACGATATCGAGAGTTGTAATTAAATGTTATTATTTGATTAGTTATTATTTGATAAGTTACTGAGCGGCCATTTGTGCCCAGACATTAAGGCAGACTGTACGCATCAAGGCATGCGTACGAACATTTTTTGAATGCTTTTTTTATTTTATTTCGATTGTAACATAGCAAATCAACAAACAATGTTCGGATTGTGACATGTCAAAAAAATACAAACAAAAAAATTACAAAAAAAAAATTACTAAACACAGAAGACTAAAAAGTAAAAAAAAAAAAAAAAAAAAAAAAAAACAAAAGACTAAAAAGTAAAAAATAAAAAATTACAAAAATATTTTAAAAAAATTTACAAAAAAATTAAAAAAAAAAATTTACAAAAAAATTTACAAAAAATATATAATGAAAAAAAAAATTTTTTTTTAAATGCTTTTATTTAACTTTGTAAAAAAAGAACTAAAAAGTAAAAAATAATTTTTTTCAAAAATATCAAAAAAATTGATGCAAAAAATTATTTACAAAAAAATTGATTCAAAAAATTATTTACAAAAAAATTGATTCAAAAAATTATTTACAAAAAAAATGTACAAAATATTTTTCAGATACATCGTTAAATAAAAGCGTGGCGCGTTACATCATCATATCATATTTGATACAAATACTTAATTAATTCTTAAGTTTCTCTTTGTTAAATTTCATATCATTCGAAAAAAAAATTCTGTCATTTTTAAACAAAAACAAAAACATAACCAACACATCATAAAGTATTTGACAGCTTCATAATAATAGTATTCTATTGGAAAAGAACATGGATGCAAATCAGCAAAGAGACAGGGCCATCGTTAGAGTTGTAACCTCATATGTGTGGAGTGGAAATTTTATTGCTATGGAACATTATAATAATCAAGGTCTCCCCTTACAAGCTTTCCAACTAAAAAAAATTTGAGATAAGTTTCTAATATTTTATAATTTGCATGTTCGGATTACAGAAATTCTACAAAATAAAACGCATCAACAGCAGAAAATAGTATAAAGGGATCGTCCATAACTTACGTAAGCATGTGCAACAACGTTGAAAGTATGATATTGCATTAGATAAAAAAGGACATAGATACAAAAAAGTCTTACGTAATTTATCGACAAAGCCAAAGCGACAGAAAACCTTTACATTTTTTTTACGTATGATATGAAAACAAAAATTTTTTGATGAAAACGCGCCACGCTTTTATTTAACGATTTATCTGAAAAATATTTTGTACAATTTTTTTGTAAATAATTTTTTGAATCAATTTTTTTGTAAATAATTTTTTGAATCAATTTTTTTGTAAATAATTTTTTGCATCATTTTTTTGATATTTTTGAAAAAAAATATTTTTTACTTTTTAGTTCTTTTTTTACAAAGTTAAATAAAAGCTATTTAAAAAAAATTTTTTTTTCATTATATATTTTTTGTAATTTTTTTTTGTAAATTTTTTTTAATTTTTTTTTGTAATTTTTTTTTTTACTATTGTGAATCTATCAATCTAGTTCAAGTTTCTATTCTGATTTATTTGAATATAGTATTCTGTATAATAATAATGTAATATAATATATTTACAAGCAAACAAGTTTATATTGTGTTTTTTTTTTCAATTACTTTTCGCAAGCACGTTCGTACATAATTTTGCAACTTCAATGCCGACTCATAAATCATGAGGATGTTAAGATGTCGTTGTCATACAAAAAAAGCTTTTCTTATAATTTACGAAAACCATATAAGTATTTAATATTAAACTTTTTTTATATATTATTTTAAATAGGCATAAATGTGTTATAGATTTTTATTTTAAAAGTAAGTTATAATATTATTAATTATAATACGTACGTAATTGTATCTTTATAAAATAATTTTAATAAAATCGTCACCCTTAATATTGATTGTTATATCATTTAAATCATTTTTTTCAATCAATAAACCAATGAAAAATATTTGAATGCCTGAAATCCCATATAAATTCTGACCCCATATTTAACTTTCTTTGAAAAAAATGCTGGCTCTTAGAATAGACAGTAAGAGATTATAAAGGGATAACTATTTTTAGAAATATCATGAGAAAGAGGATATTGTCTCATTTATACATATTTATTATTTATTCAAAGCCCTCATAAGTCCTCATATATGATACATGTTTATGTTAACGCCGTTGTATTGTGGACGAACAAAAGCCCGTCCCAGCTGTCTGTATGAATGATAGAGCTACGTAAAAGGATCTAATGATCGATTGTATGTCTTTCTAAATAATATTAATACGAAAAATTCAGCGAAAACTAAAAACTGAGTACAAATATCAGTCACAAGTTTTGATCATGCTCTAGCCAAGAAGACTTATAAGAAGAGTATATAAGCTTTTAATAGTAAATAATTAATCTTCATTATATTTTATTATGACGCCAAATTCAAGTAATACAAAATATATTTTTTAATATTATATAAAGATGCTGAATAAGATTGTCGAATGTATGAATAAATTACAAAGAAAACAAGGTATTGAAGTATGTCTTGCAGGCCGTATTATATTGATGAAACGATATACTACTCAAAGCTCGTAGTATTTTTTTTTTATATGTAATGGTTCTAAATTTATATAAAAAGAATTTTTTATTACTGAAAACTGCAAAAAAATATATATACAAATATTTGTAACCAAACATTTTTAAAACATTAATTAGTAATAACTTTTTAATTAATTTAATTTTAATTTTTTCTGATTAACTTTACAATATAAAGTAGGGTTGCCAACTGTACTCCTCGAATAATTTACTCTATATAATAAAGCCGTACTTTATAATCTATAACACTTATATTGTATACTACTGCCTGCCACGTAATATAATGACTATTTATGGTCAAAAAGTAGGTAACACAAATTACCTAAGCTACGTTCGTATCTGAACGCAGTCACTAATGTCAACGTCGCAAGTTGTTTTGAGGTGACGTGAATTTTGTTTGGTGCTGTGAAAAGTACTAAAAGTGAGTAAAATGTTAAATTATACTTTTTTTTCACTAAGTCCATTTTCTTTTATTTACCTCCTCGGGTATCAGATCTACTCTATATCTTGTAATATAAGTTGGCAACCCTAGTGTTAAGTAAAATTTCTACTTTATATCACGGAAAAGTTTCATCTTTAAACAAAGTTTACTTTATTTTAAGCGAACCCTAATATTACTTTGAGATACTTTAATATCGCAGCATGTAATCAAAAACCATGTAATAATTTATTAGAGTACTTTTTCTTTATAAAGGTAAAAGTATAGTACTCTCTCTTTATAAAGGTATAACTCCCTTAATAAAGGTGAAAGGGCTGAGGAACTGGAACTCGGAGATTTTTCTTTTTCGAGAATGGTAATTTATCGTATAAAATATGTATGACTTTCGAGGAAAATTTCGTTATTTCCTCGAATTTATTCTATTTGGGATATTAGAGCGCTTACGCGTCGTTTTTCCTGCTAACTGGATACTACTTATGAAATGTTGTTTACTTTGGTTAAAATCAAATTAATTTTATACTATCTATCTATTCTACTGGTCTCCTAGTGGCCGAAATTCGACTGTAATTTGAAGTCAATGTTTTAGATTATTTGATAAACAAAGAATCAAGTCTGCGACTGTTTGACACCAGTGAAAGTTCATATAGTGTAAGCGTAAGCAATAAATCTGAACCGCACGGTATAATATTTTAAATATCATAAAATAATTCCTAACGCATCATTACCTAAAATATTATTTTATTACTCTCTTTCTACTTTCGCTTTAATTTCATAAATGGGATTATACAGCTTTTGAAAATGGTAGGGCAAAACTGAACGATAATTTATTTCTTTAATTAAATCATTAAAACCTTGTAGAAATGTGTGTACATTATATTTTATTATTCAATAGTTCAAATCTTACATATTATTAATTTAAGGTTCTTCTGCAAATATATATCCTATACATATATAGACATTTTATATTGATAACATATATTCAGCCCTTTTATTACGGGTACTTTAATTAATTGCGCAAGTTGTAATACCGCAGCCATTACAACTTAGTAAATGATTAAATAAATATATATATATATGTGTAAATACAGAATTGTAAGTAAACTTTTTTATAACATTATCTTACTTCCGCAAAGTGTTTCTGTGTTAAAGTTAGAAAGTTAACTTAACTCTCATGGTGAATCTTTAGGTAGGATATTTTTCTTTAAGTTTAACTTTGTACAAAAAAGCACATTTTCAAGCCATTATAAAAATTTTTAAAAATGATAATAAAGTAATATTATGTAAAACATTTATTACATAATTTATATATAAATGTGGATGATGGAAGGAAACCCAGGAAAAACAAAGTTTTTTATTAAAAAGAACTTATTCTATATATACAATGGTAAATCCATATATTTCCTAAAGTCTAACAGCAATTAAGGCTACCGCTACAATCTTATATTACAACTTTCCAACTTGAATCATTTGTGAGTAACTAAGTAGAATTTTTGCCATTCAAATAAAATAAGGCGTGTCGCTCTTAATAGTACATTACGTATGCTGTAACTACATGGGATTGAATCTTTTTATCCCCTTGAGTTCTCATTATCCCTTCAATACATTAATATATATATATATATATATATATATATATATATATATATATATATATATATATATGTAGTCATGCATTTCAAATAGTTGTAATACAAAAGGTTCTTTATACATAATAGTGTTTATTTTTGTTCTAGAAAACTTCATTCTTATTGTGAAGTTTAAATTCAATCACATCGATCGCAATGGCATTCATTGTTCTTCTCGTCTGGGCACTTATTCGAAATGCCCATTCGATTGGCGTATTATTCTAAAATTGTCTGAAACAATATCTAATAATTTGTAAGGACATACATATATCGTTGTTACTTTTTAATTTATGAGTAAGATTGTAATAAATTTTATCCTTCAGAATATGATTTAGAACAATTTTGAAAATTTTAGTTTGTAAAACGTGTAAGAATTCTTTGATCCATATTAAATTACTAAATAAACATTAAATTCAATACCGGTCAGTGTTTCGTAATTGCTTTTTATCTTATTTATATAATTTACTGTTATTACAAGTAAATTTATTATTCTTTGTTATATGTGATTTATTTTATATACACTAACAATTATATACTTAATCCTAATATTTATATATTATTTATTGGACTTGAAATAAAAATATAAAATTATTTTTCTAGTTGTATTTTTATATTCATATTGTATTTATAAATAACTAAATGTTTTTATCATTTGAAATGTCCTTTTTATAAGACGCTGTCCATACAGCGTACAGTTCCGTGACTGAAAACGTTTTTTCACAAATCATTTGTGCCTTCCGTCTGTACTTATTTGTTGAACAAATATTTGGTGAGTCCCATAAATTGAATTGAGTCGAGACTCTTTGTACTGTATAGATTATGCTGGTACCAGACCGAATGCGTCAAATATATTTGAATATTTTACAAATAATTTCATAATTATTCCATAGACTTCAACATGAATGTAAAAAAAGACGAATGCAATAATGCATTAAACTAAGTAAATATAATATAAGTGGATATTACATTTATATATATATATATATATATATATATATATATATATTTATATTTTCATCAGTGTTGACTTTTTTTACACGATATTTAAAGAAACATCTTAAAACTTTAATGGATCTTTTCGAAAACCATATTTGGAACAAGTGGAAATTTATCATAAATCATATTGTTCAAAAGAAGCTACATAACTGCAGCAAAATTTTGTTGAGATATAATTTATTAGATAATACAACTACTTGGTTGGGATTAGTTGTAGTAACTTGACTGACTACTGACAGCTCAATTGACCACCGTCTCATAGAAGATTGGTGTAAAGTAAGTACTAGTACTACGTTTCGTAAATTGAGTAAGAGAACCGGAAGCCAAAGCAACCACCTTTTTCGTCAAAAATCAAATGAAACACAATAGAAAAATATGATTTTTGATTTGTTTGATTTGATAAGTTTTAGTTCAGAATTTTGAATAAATTGTTAATTAAATCTTTCTTCCGGCGTGCCGGTTCACAGTTGGCGGGTGGTGGTTAAAAGGACTGATACTCTGCGATAAAACTGAACTTAAAATTTCTAATGCAGTAATTAATAAAATTTAAGAAAATAAAACCACATGATACAAAGACAAATAATATTAGATGGGCTTTATTAACTTAACTTAACTTTGAGCAGTAAAAGCGACTTGAAAATAAAAAAAGGAATGTTTCACGATAGAAACTTTTTTATCGTCAAACATTAATGGTAAAAATAAACAAGAAAAGACATTCAACAAATTCTATAATAGAAGCTCATATACTTTGCCATTCACCATTTCGTTATCATTGTAATCCCGGACGTGAAAACAAGAAATTATTTAAATAAAGAAGTTCCAACAGGCCGTTAATATTGTCCATACCAAATTGACTAAATATTTATGACAAAATTGCTTTTATACCTTTACGACATAATATACCTTATAAAAATATTATAATATTAGATTTTGGTTTTGGACAGAGCATTATTTGTTATTTTATGAAGTATAAAGTACAGCAACAAAAAAATCACATATATGTATATTTATTTAAGGGATTGTACCAAGATAATCTGTTAAGTAAAGTTCTTATCTGCTAAAAAAAATCTAATAATCTCACTAAATTTGATTTAAAACATTTAATTTCTCTCCCATAATATAAGTTTGAAAAAGAATTGTGAATAAATAAATCATCAGCGGAAACTAAGTGAAAAATATTTTATAATTAGTCGTTTCCGTTTTCTAGTTTCTTTTTTTACAACTACATGTTTTTTCTTATAATTTGGAGTCTTGATATATTAAAACTAAACCTAATATAACGATTTATGCTGCTGTTATAATTTAATTTTCTATATTCAGCTATAATTATTAAGCCTTATTTTAACATATTTTTTTATTCTATAAGAATTTTGAAATGGTAATGATTGAAACTAAAGAATATTCACAGTTAACATTTTATGTTATTTGACTGATACGCTAACGTAACAATTGATAGGAATATGATACCCGAATTTTATTTAGATATTGGAAGAGTGAATGATGTTGATCATATTCAAGATATATTTGATTTCCGAATTTTTGCTGAATCTTTTATCTGCCGTTTGACTTGTTTTGCCAAACCTTTTCTTTTATATGCTGAAAGTGTATTAAATTCTTCTGATAAGTTTTAGAATTTTACTTCTGTTTGTTATTTTTTCCTCGTGATTGTCAATAACTTAAATGTAATTTGTTGTTATTAAAAATATGAATATACATAATAAAGAAGCCCGTTGTGCCATACACGATCGAAGGCTTTTGCCATATCCAGATTAACTGCCAGACCCTCTCCCTTGCTTTCAATAACCGTTGCCCAACGGTGAGTAAAGTATAACAGAAGATCACCAGCTGATCGACCATGGCGAAAGCCATACTGCCTGTCATCACACAGTTAACCTTTGTGGGTGGTGAGAAATTGCGGTAGGCATAACAAAGTAAAATTCAAAATGAAACTAGTACTAAGTGTAATAAATATATATATATATATTTATTTATTTATTTATTTATTATTATTATATATATGTAATAATAATAAAAATAAAAATTATAATAATAATAATAATAATGAAATAATAATAAATAAACTATAATATATATATAAATTATATATATACATATATATATACAAATTATAAACACATATAATGTCTAATTAAATATAACTACATATAATAAATAGCATATATATCTGAATGAAATGTGTATTAGGAAGATTCTAGGAAGTAGTTGCGAATAAGATTTTTAAACGACCTTTCGGTAGATGCCCTCCTTATATTTTCAGGAAGATTGTTCCAAAGGATAGAAGCTTGAACTCTAAAAGACTCAGTTTTATGGGGTAGAATGGAGATTTTAAGGTTGGAAGATGATCGAAGCACTTTGTTATGTGTTGCGTGAAGATATTGGAATTCCTTCTTTAGGTATAGAGGCGCATTTGGATCATTTAAGATTGAATAGAGGAGATTAAGTATTCTAGAGCAACGCCTCTGTCGAATAGTGAGCCATTTAAGTTTAGTGCGAAATTGGGAAACATGATCATACTTACGTAAGCAGAAGATGTAGCGGAGACAGCTGTTAAGGAGGCGCTCTAACTTGTTGAGAAGATCATTGTTTAGGTTATTGGATAGGAGATATCTGCGTAATCAATGGTGGGCAAGATAAGAGAGTTGATTAGCATTATTTTCGTCTTAATAGGGAGGAAATGTTTAGTTCGATAAAAGGACTGTAATGCGGCAGTGACTTTGCGGCATATTTCGTTAATCTGCTGACGCCAATCCATTTTACAGTCAATGCACAACCCCAGGTTTTTTACGGTCTTAGATAGTGGTATGACATTGCCATTATATGTGATGGCAGGCATGCTGTCAAAATCCGTTCTGACCAGCAATCTTGAGCTTCCAATGACTATAGCTGTACATTTTTTAGGATTAACAGAAACACCAAATCTGGAGGACCATAAACTCAATTGATTTAAGTTGCGATTAATGGTAACAATTGCATTTGAATGTTCATTTATCCCAGTTTGCACATAGAGCTGAAGGTCATCAGCGTATAAGTGAGACGAACAATCGAAGTTGGGAAGTAATATATTAATAAATAAAGAAAATAAAATAGGAGAAAGAATTCCGCCTTGTGGCACACCAGTTTTTCTGTTGGCCCATATGGAGGATGAGCCACCCATGCAAAATGACTGTTGGCGGCCACGAAGATAAGATGAGAACCATTTAACTGCAGATGGGCTGAACTTGAGTAAAGATAAAATGGCAAGGAGGATTTCGTGGTTAAATGTGTTGAAAGCATTTGAAAAGTCTACAAGCACCAACACTGTTAATAGCTTTTTGTCCATACCAAGTCGTATATCATCTGTTATCTTTATGAGAGCGGTATTGGTGCTGTGACCTGAACGAAACCCAGACTGGTAAATATTCAGTAGGTTGTACTTGAAAATATGAGAAGATATTTGCTTAAAAACACAGGCTTCTAGAACTTTTGATAGGAATGGCAATATGGAGATGGGTCTGTAGTGATTTGGGAGATCACCCTTTTTAGGGATCGGATGGACAAGGGCACACTTCCATGAGACTGGGACCGGGACCTTAAAGGTAGGAGTGCTGAAATAGACGCGTTAGCACTGGAGTAAACTCAGGGGCACACGTTCGTAGCACCAATGGAGAAATGCCATCTGGCCCACTCGACTTACGAACGTCCAAGGAAAATAGAGTCTGCCTGATAGTATTTTGCCGAAAAACTATTTCCGGCATTGAGCTCTGACACCGCGGGATGATAGTCGGTGTCTTCCCCTGGTCGTCCAAAGTTGAGTTGGAGGCGAAAAGAGTGCCCAAGAGATCGGCTTTCTCTTTTGCCGTGTGGGCTAGAGAGTCATTCCCCTTGTGCAACGGCGGTAGGGACGGCTAGCTAAAGTTGCCCAGAGTAGCCTGTGAAAGCGCCCAGAATTTGCGCGTGCCAGGCGGGTACTCTGCCCACTGATCCCCAATTTGACGACATGCTTGAACTTTGCTCTAGCGATTTGCCGAATCTGGAGACACGCTTGTATTTCCTCTTCAGATCTCTAGAGTTCGGATCCTTAGTGATTAACGCATTGGCCCAAGCTTGATAAGCCTACCGTTTGCCAGCTGCTGCATCCCTGACCGACGCATCTGCCACCAAGTGGTACCACAAAGCTTGGTACAAAAAGTTCCATGCCCTGAAGTATCACATCAGCTACAGCCGTAGCGCAGTCACTAGTATCGTTGGAAGGGAAACAAATCGGCCCCCATGGGTAGGATGCAAAAAAGGACCGCATTCCATCCCAATCCGCTGACTTGTAGTGCCAAACGCGTCGAGTCGCAGGTTTTGTGCGAGCCGGACGTTGAATGGGCACTACACTCCGTACCAGACAGTGATCAGAGGACCCTAAGGGAGCCTCGACAGTGACCTGGTACTTTTCTGGATGTGTAGTCAGCAGAAGATCCAACAAAGAGGGCGTGTGGCTATTCACATCCGGTAGACAAGTGTGCGTCTTTACCAGCTGGGACAGACTATTTGCCAGAGCAAAGTTAAACACAGATCTCCCCGCGTAGTCGGTTGCACGTGACCCTAACCATTCGGTATTGTGAAGTCCCCGAGGACCTCGACTTCAGCGGAGGGAGTATGTGAAAACAGGTCGTCAATCTTCGCTTGAACGTGGCCCAACAGTTGATCTGTTAGTGCATTATCACTATGGGACCTGTAGAGGCACGCGTAGACTCTGACGTGATCGTCCATGTCCACGCGCAGCCAGAGCACGGACAGGTCCCGACCTTCAAAAATCTGAAGGCGACGGTAGCAGATATCCTCCCTTACGAACACAGATACCCCGGCGTGTGGTATAAAATGATGTTCTAGTTTATACCCGAGGTATGATAGGTAAGCTGTGTCGCTAAGTTGAGATATCTGCGTCTCCGTCAAAAACAACAAGGCCGGCTGCGCCGTCTCAAGGTGGTAGTGGACAGCGTTTAGGTTCGAATGAAACCTCCGGATGTTTGCAAAAGTCCACATCTAGAGTGGAGCGGGGTGCCGCTGTTTGCCGTCGTTTGCCCTCAGAACACTCAAACTGCGATACTTTGCCCGTCCCAGATACTCCTTCCTTGGTTGGGTTGGGTTGAGCTTCCGGATTCTCTCACTCACCGACGGAACATAACCAAATGAATTTGGTTACTACACGTTGGTCTTCTGTGAGAGGGTGGTCCTTCCGCGATCAAGCCAGCCCAATACGAGCTGCAGTCAAATAACTGCAGCTAGGCTCTACCACCTATATATCTAACGATGGAGTGCGCCCTTGGTAACCGATTTTTTGCCTAAGAATTTGAACGGAGCTGCGTCGGTAATCGTAGTAACGTACTTACCGCCTATTATAAGACCCGGATCGTAAACGGTATATCTTAATATTCTAAGATATTGAGAGAATTTTATTCTATTAAACATTCTGTTTAGTTTAAATCGATGGTTTCGGCTTAAAAATAATTAATTATTATTCATAGCTTTTTTATTATATTATTTTATTATACCATAAAATTTTACAATAAGAAAAAATTGGACGATAGATATTTGTTCATGAAACATATTAAGTGTTTGTCAAATATAGATTTATGGACCAATAAATGTGATTAGAGACAGTTTGCCAAAGTCGTCTCGGTAACATTAATCTATCTATCATTTCCCTGATGGCAGTATAAAAATGTAAACGTGGAAATATTTACTCAAATAATTTATAGTACTCGATTAAAAACTCATCATCGACTTAAATATTATTTTGTAAAATAATTTGTTGGTAAAGTAACACGGGCAGTCAAGTCAAAAATACAGCTATCTTGGTATTAATTTGTGTAATAATTACTAATACATTTCTATAACATTTAATTAGCTTCTAGAGCTATTATTACACTTTATACATAGATGTATTGTCTATAAATACTACGTCGTTATACTAACACAGTAATTATGACTTAACTAAGATTTATGGGAAGTATTGCAACAATTAGATATTTTGGTATATCCATAAAGGTTTTATGATATTAAGGTAGTTGTTACGAGATTATCACGACAGACAAACAAGATAAAAATATTCAAATATCCGTTTTTGTTAACAGCTGTATAAACAAGATATTTATGAGACTTGATTTCAATTACCAATAAAAAGCAAAAAAAAAACAAAGCTTACATTTTTTTAATGGATTTTCAACATGATGCTTGATGCTTTTATATTTACAAAATATGGCGAAAATTCTAACTTATCTAATATTGATGGATGTCTTGGTTAACTGGCACATTATTTAAGGTTCTTGTACATAAAACGTCTCGTTTAGAACTTGTATCCTACAAACATAATAAATATATTTCGTCGTCCTAATGGAAGTTCTAATTTACTTCCAAAAGAGATATATTATAAGAAAATTCCACAATATTGAGTTGAAGAATTATTGTTTTCCTTATATTATTCTTTTGAAGCACAAAATATATTTGTAACGACTTCCTAATTATTAGTTTATAATAAAATTTTAAGAAACTAAAATATACCTTACAATGACAGCTATTACATTTTTTGGTCGATATTAAAAATATCAAAACAGAAAAGTAATTTATTTAATTCATAGGGTGTTATAAAAATCGCATACTTAAATATTACAACAAAAAAAAAACACTTTATTATAATCACATAAGAGTCATTGTTCAATGCAATGTTGTAATCAGTATGTACATAGCACTCGATTAGGCAAGTTGCCAATTCTTTAGGATTTATGCATCACGCTTTGCCAGATGTTGAGTTGGATATTTTTCTTGCTCCTGTTATTCTAGAAAAAAACATATACGTTATAGTCCGGTTACTTATAATTTCTATTAACTGTTTTTTTAAGTTAATAATAATAATCGATAATTATCAGACTTATTTTTCGATACTTTCCTTTTTGTTTCAACAACTAAAAAATACGAATACATCTTTATACGATCATAATTTGCGAATATTCTTTAGAAAAATATTCAGGTACCTTTTAAAGAACTAGCTGACACTAATTGCTGTAGAGTACAGCCGATACATACTCACGTTAAATCGGATGTTCCCAGGAGACCGTGTTCGAGGTATACGGTATGACGTGCATTGTTCTAGTACAATGCGATAGGAATTTATAAATTGATAAATAGACTAGCTGGTGCTTGCTAACTTTAAAAGTTCGGAGCTATTGAACAATATCATTAACCATGTGTACTATATTTTTATTGAGAAAGCACTTTTTTAACAGTAATTCTAAAAGACATATGTATTTTATATATTTTATATCATATAACAATCTCCAATAAATGTGCTATCAAATGCAAAAAAAATGGGCTATCAAATACTTTTTTAAATCTTACTGAAACTTATTAGGATAGTTCAATAAAGTAGCAAAATCTCTTAATTTTTATTATTAATGTAGATATAACGTTATTTCTTTTATTCGTAAAATTAATGATTAATATTTTTTATAGTATTAAGTAACGAATACAAAAAAAAAAAAAAATGATGTCTAGTTTTCCATTCGCTTTGTGCCACTAAAAATTCAATGAAGCGGCTTAGAATACAGAGGGAATCATTAACTAACACACGGAAAATATATTCGTTTCTATTGCGAGATTATAAAAATAATCCCCCTTAGTCCCCTCGTGTAAAATATAAACTAGATATATCAATATATATATATATAAATATATCAACTACAAAATTGTTATTTAAGTAGTGATACAAATTAATCAAAGATTATACAATGTCCACGGTAACACACAGACCATTTAAGCTGTATAAACTTTGCTTATTCTTTAATAACAGGAATATTGACTCATTAGGCAAGATTTTTATTTACTAAAGAATCTTGCTTATCAAAGGGAAGAAAAGTAATGTTTTCCTGAATTACATATATGTTTGCTACAGGCTGTCTTTTAGCGATTACTGAATACTATTATATATAATAATATTATAAAAATGTTTCTCAAGAAAGATTTACGAGTCTAATAGAATACGGAAAAGTGTCGTTAGTTCCGGTAAAGTTTTCGAGAAGAAATTTCGACCTATTTGTGTGAATATTTCGTCGTTGTTTTATTATTTATATGTTATTCCTTGTAAAGCTAAAAGGTAGCCCACGGCGAGCTTTTAATAAACTAATATTTTTTAAACATAACTCAGCCGTCTTTATGTATTTTTATCCTAAATAACTGACTAGTGATATAAAAAAGAAACTATTCTTATTATCTTATCATACATGTGTAAGTGTGTTGTGTGTGATTTTTTCTAGTCGTCATTCTCTCACCGAGAAACAATATTGCTATAACATAGTTGAAAGTAGTTGTTAACTGGAAATATTAATAATAATAGTTTTTAAATTAAAACTTGAGATGCTTTGATGTATTTTTTGAAAAATGATGACTTGTTTAAAAGAACTCAATTTTCTTATCCCATATATTTAAGTGTTGCGTTGTATACGTATACAGTATACAGTATGTACTTATAGTAACGGTTTTTAATATTTCGAGCAGTTCGAATTATTTACCGTTATGAAATTTCTAGTTCGAATGTCTATTAAGATTTCTTTCAACATAGTATTCTGTGTAATAACAATGTAATAAAATACATCAAAAATAAATCAAGTAAACAAATTTATATTATGCTTTTTTTTTCAATTACGTTTCGGAAGCACGTTCGTACATTATTTCACAACTTCAAAGCCGACTCATAAGTCATAGGGATGTTAAGATGTCATTTTCCTATGAATAGGGCTTTTCCTGTAATTCACAAAAACCATTTATTATTTTAATGTTAGAAAATATATATATTATTTAAATGTATGTGCTATTGATTTTTATTTAGATTGTAAGTTCAACTACTTCAATTTTGCTTTGTAAAGATTGATTCTTAAATTATTATTTTTAACCCATAAAGAATAACATATTTTTTATTTAAGTTACTGAAATTCCATATAGGCTAATCCAATATTGAATTTTTGATGAAAGAATTGCTGGCTCTTAGAAGGGATACTAAGAGACCAACAAAGTTTAACCATTCTAAAAACAACTATTTTTAGAGATATGATGATGAGTCAACGCTTTTTTTATTTTTATATATTAATTATTTATCCAAAGTCTTCATAAGATATGAATAATCAAATAGAAATATGTAATACATATTTATGTTAACGCCATTATTTTGTGGAAGTTCGACCCAGCTGTCTGGAAAAATGACAGTAATAGTAGGATCTAATGATGGATTGTATGTCTGTCTAAATAATATTATTACGGCTAAACCCTTTCTCAGCGACAACTTAATATCAAATATATCAAAAAATTGTCACAAATTTTTAGGAAATACAAGACAAGACCGATTTTTTTCAGAACAGCTTTTACTTTAAGTAAATCATACATTAAGTCTTAACACTAAATAAGTGATCTTCATTATATATGTGTAATTTATTACAATACTATCTCTTATATATCTCCCTTAATAAATATAAAAGGGCTGAGGAACGGGAACTCGAAGGTTATTCTTTATAGAGAATTTACCGTTTAAATTATGTATGGCTTTCGATGAAAATTTCGTTATTTTACCGATTTTATTCTGTTCTGGATATTAAAGCAATGACGCATAATTTTCAATACTTATAAAATGTTATTTATTTTGGTTCAAATTCAATTACTTTTATAGAATCTATTTATACCAGTGGCCGCTCAATGGACAAATTTCGACCGTGATTTTAAATTTTAACATAATTCAACGATATTATTACATATGTAATGGATATTATATATATAAATTGTATTTTATTTAAATTTTTAATTTGACATTCAACTCCTTTCCACTATTTGATACTGACATTGACAGAGCATAGGATCGCATCTGTATGTATTGTATTAATTGACTGTATTTCTAAGGCATTATTACATAAAATATTACTTTTACATTCTTCTTCCATATAATCTTTAAAAGATAAAATTGGTGATTTTCCATCCACGTAATTTTAACACCCAGAAACACAGCTGTTGCTTGACATATTAATATAAAGTTAAATAAACCATGGCACATCTCATCGTAGTAGATAAACTCTATTACCTCGAGTATCGTCCGTGGTATAAATATTTGTATTCTTCTAAAATAAAATAAAGAAAATATAATAAGATTACATAGCTCAGAAACTGAGGAAATGTAATTTGTTAGATGGCCAGCCAGATAAAATAATTCAGTCAGAAAGCTTGATATATTGTATTCAAGTAATAAATAAATTCAGGCGAAACTTGGGTCGAAGGAAAGAGGCACAAACGTAAAAACTCTTTATTTTTCACATCAAACAGATGTAAAATATTGCGTATATATTTTTATTACGTTTAGTTTAATAACTGTAAGTAGTGATGTGACGCGGCAGCTATTACCAACTTAATGCAAGACTAAATATAAATTAAAGATACAGATTTGAAGACAATGTTGAATGATAGTTCAGTATTTATTTTCTTACATTCACAAATTGTAAGAAAAAAAACAAACAGCAAAAAATAAACTTTTTATTTATCTTTAGTTAGTTTTATACAATAAAATCAAACCACGTCAAAACTTTATTACATAACTTAATAAAATATTGATGAGCCAAAAAAATACACGAAAAAAGCCTGTTTTTAATAAAAAAAACTCAATCTATATAGAATCTGGTAGTTCTTGTATTTCCCAAAGTCCTACAATAATTACGGGTACTTCTACAATCTCCTAAAGTTCAAGTTTCCAACTTGAGTCATTTGTGAATTTCTAAATGGAATTCTGGCCATTAAAAGCGGGTTAAGTTTTTTAATTTAGTGTCGATAATTTTTGTACCATACATTACTTTTACTGTAATCATTTGTGTACATAGGACTGATTTATTTTTTGGATTTTGATTACACTCTCAAAGGTTTATTATATATCAAATAAATATGTAATGCATTTTTAAAATATTAACAGTTGAAAAAGTTACGATGATTTGTAAAGTCATAAATTTATCTGTTGTTAAGCTTATATAATATATAAATATTCTCCTTTAGAATATGAATTCAAACAAATATACAAAGATTTAACAAAAATAGTTTTTATTATTTTGTTAATGTAGTTGTTGTTGTTATCTTGTTTTTATACATTTTAAATCTCCCTTTGATGAGATGCTCTTTGTAACTGAAGACGTTATTTCACATCTAATTTGTGTCTTCCTTTCGTAGCTGTTTGCTGCACAAATGTTTGTTGAATCCCACAAATTGAATTGAGTCGAGATTCGCTGTACTGTATACTTTTAGCTGGTACTAGAGACTTGGATTAATTTAATCTAAACACAGGGTTAGAATGATACTAAATTTGCAGTTAATTTAAAGTCAATAATATATCAAAATCATTACCTATATGTATTGCTCAGTTGAAATTTAATTAAATGCGAGACGAATTAAATATAAAAAAAAATATCTACAGACATATTTTACGTGATTAACCTGATAGAATGCTTGGCGGCATGAGTGGAAGACGATGTAGCTCTTACTCGTCGAACGTTAATTTCAACGTAATCATGAAGGTATCAAATTCAAAATATCTTTATTCAAATAAACATTACACACATTTCAAACTTCAATCATTACATTAAAAAGATCAGTGTAGTCAGCCCGTGAGTAAGTAGGAAGCTGGCCACAAACTCAACAGTTGCTGTTTTTAAATTAAATTTAACGATGTCTATTTATTATAATCTCAACCGTGAAAATAAGTTAATTACCTAACTTAAGATTTAATACATTTCTTTATTTGTAAATGAAACTTTAACGAATATATTTAATGTTAATTTCCTTTTTAATAAATAAAATTATCATTGATATAAGTATTCGGAAAAGTAAAACATAAATTAAAAGTGTTATTATAAGCTTTTTTTCAACATTTTCTGCATTTTATACTATAAATGCAATATTGCGTTGCATTTCAAACTATTTACACAAATTATATATTTGTTTATTGTTGTACTAAAGAATTCTTACTTTAACAAAACGTCATTCTATACTTAACTATTGGAACTTATGGTATAAATTCAAAAACTAAACTGGGGGATGCTAATCGATTGGATGTTGAATAAGACATTTTTCCTTCGTATTTTCACACCATCGTAAAGATTTTCGTATTACACAAGAATGGTGATTATTCGTTTTATTGTTTTATTATATTTGTTACTGTTTCTTAAAATTATGAACAAAGTATCATTATAATTACCTTTTCATAAAATGAGTGCTAGACGTCACAATAAAATATATATACCAGTTAATTATCATTAAGTTTTCCTTTTTTCTATGTACATTATTAATTTTGTACAAGAAAATAATATATAAACTATTTTTAAGTTTTTACTACATCACGGGACAATGCAACTGACCTACATTACAATACAGTACCGCTGTTTTAAAATTATAAAATAACTCAGTATTTTAATAAATATTAAAAAAATTCGCAGCTCTCATAATAAATATTTAATATAATGTATATTGTTCAACATTTAATATTAAAATAGTTTTAATATTCATAAAGGGTGGCATGTACGGCCAATATTAAAATCTCACATAACGCTGATGCTACCCTATTCTCTCTAAAACCGGGCTAAATTTTTTGCGAGGTTCCGGAATAGGGCTATTATTGGATAATTTATCACTGGAAATTGTGTCACAAGAGAATTTTAAGCCAGTAATATGAGAATATATTTAGGGTTTTAAGGCACAAAATTTGATAAGTATATATTGTAGAAAATCTTAATAATGGAAGCAGTTTTTATTAAAATGTATTGTTGTCTTTTAAGATAAATATGATAGGAATCTTGTGGGAGGAACTTTTTACGAGTAATTAAAATATATGCTACATTTTTTTTTACAATATTATTTATTTTAATTAAGATACCGATTAAGATACAAAAATATTTCTTGGTATATTTAAATATATATATTTATATAATTATGTTTTTTATGGACGAGGATATAAATTAATTTGCAAATTAATTAAGCCTTGAGAAATAAAGATAGTGGAAAGAAATTAGAAAAGCTATGAGAAAGGTGGTCGTTCGAGCTTCCCGCTGTCCTACTTAACGTACAAAACGTTGTAGTACGTTGTATTATTAATTAGTAGTTAATTTACTTCGATCTTATGCGAGTGGGCCAATCAAACCCTCTCATACGATCTGCAGTTAAGTGACTACACCTAATCTCAACCGAATGAGAGCTAATTTTATACAATGTTATTTTATTGCATTACATATTTAAAATATGTCCAGTATGGTTCTTCTAAAAATAAAATATTTGCAGTTTTATTCAATTTTCAAATAAATTGGTTTCGTTTTGTTATATGTACTGTAGTGTATGTGAATTGGAAGTAATAACATTTACAAAGGTTAACGTTAAATAGATATATATATCCAAATTACATTTTTTTTTTATAATTATGTAGTAGAAGAGCTGAGCGTAAGCGAAGCTCTTAACCGTTTGGGAATTTTATGTCGCCACATCACATAAAAACTCTTCGATCGATCGATCGATCAATCTTCATCAAAATTGACATCGCTGTAGTTCTTGTTAACGGGCTTCTACAGAAAAAATCTGATTAATAAAATCTTGATTTAATCAAAAGTTATTGTCGAAAAACTGAATCCCCACAGAGCTAAGTTTATCTATTCTCGCGCCCGCTTGCCGATCGTCTTCCTCAAAATGAGCTGAATCGCTTCATCACATGAAAACTACTGGAGTGATTTTAGTCAAATTTGGCACGAATTTATAACTAATAAATAAGCATCTACAGAAAAAAACAGAATTTTTATTCTTTCAGCTTGATTAAATCAAAAGTGATAAAGGAAAAACCAAGAGACTCGTGATTGTGTCGCTCGTAGTCTAACTTTCATGGTGACAAACTTTTTCAATTAATTGTTTATTATTGTTATTAAATATTTATTTCTTTTCTAATGGATTTTCCTGCGCTCAGCTCAATTACCGCCATGCACGATGGGCGGATCCTAGTATTAAAAATATATATTGAAGTGATTTTATTTGATTTATTATAAAAGTTTAATTGTATTTCAATATTATTATTTTAGCTTTTGATATAAAATTTATAAAACAAAAGTGTTTCATTCATGCTTTTAAAAGCAAAAATTTGAAAAGTATGCAGTGAATATAATAAAAAGTTAATTATTCATTATTTTTATTTTTTTGTCGTTTCTTTACAATTACTTTATTCTTAACTAGACAAATAATAATAAATAAATAAAATTATTAAACATTATAATATATCCGACATTTTTGGTAAAACTGGTGTTGTAAATAAAACAATATAGTAACAACGTTGAATACATAAATTAGTGAATAAATTTAATTCAAATTGGTTTCGTGATTGTTTCCGACAGTGCCTAATTTAAAACTTAATGTTTGTATGGAATAATTCAGAGTTATAGTATTATTAAAGTATTATGAATTCCATATAACATAATTAATTTATAATCTACAATATAAATTATACTAAGTCGTAATAATGCAAAAGAAATACTGTTTAATGGAAATTCTATTTTAAAAATACGTTTAATATGAATTAATGATAAAATTTAATTTTTTAATTATTTCCACAGATTTTAAACTTACGTCAAATGTTTTTTTGTATCATCATTTCCGTCTCGTTTAAAAATCATTACTAAGAATAGTATATCTTTAATAAACTGTTAATATTAGAATAGATACATTTGTCAGAAATTAATTTTAGAATAAACTATATTAAATAAATTGTCGGACATTCAGATTTAGGTTTGATTTAAATCTACATTTATTACTACTTGATAGTTTAATAATCATAATTTTCTAATTGAATTTTTGCGACTTCGGTTATACTTGTATATAACATATGTTTAAAATGTTCGATATAACAGGTTACTAACGTATAAAACCTACCGTGCAATCTTAAAGTATTATTTTAAGGCAAAAATCATAAAAACATAGAAAATATAAAAATATACAAGTGTTTTGGGCCAAATAAAGAAACAAGCTCTTAAATCGTTGCTTAAAATTAGATTTAGAAGAGAAATTGGAATTTAGAAATTAGAAGAGAAACTAAAATTATTTAAAAGAATATCTTTTATAGCCGCAAATAATACTAAAACACAACTTTTGATTACATGAAAATAGAAATAAAGTTTTGATTATTATTTAAATTATTGAAACTTTCCAAGATTTCCCTATAGTAGAAATATGAAATTGAAGACAAAACTTTATAATAAGAGCGGCACCAAATTTATTAGTTTGGTTATATGTACTCGTATATTTATAAATTATAAACTATAACTGGTATAAGAATTTGATTCTAGGATATCCTATTTAAGATATATCTATTCAACATTTCATTAAAATCCGTTCGGCGGTTTAGACAAAGTTACTTTTGGATTTAAAACATGAATAGTCTAGTTTTTAGACGCGTTCATTTCCCGAGTCACTCCACTCATTAAGATATAAAAATGATAATATTTATACAGTTACATTAAAATATTGTTAGTTAGTCTAACAGGGTATCAATTTTAACAAAATGGCTGGATAGTTGTTTTTATAGATAAGTATGTGACAGAAAGGTTAAGAAAATATTGAAAAACCTAAATACTAATACCAAGTCTCCACGAAGACTTTTACACTTGTAAAACTTTGTAAGACTTTAGACCTTGAATTAACTAATTCAAACTTTTTGGCGCAAGTCATAACAAATCTGAGCGAATACAAAAATCAAATATAACAGAAATTACTGCTTCAACCAAACGCTGATCACTCATCTCCATGCCAATCACCTGCTTAGCCAACTCCTATTTTCTCGTAGCATATTCAGCGAGGTTGCTGGCCTGATTGCTGAAATACTCAATGAAACTCGTAGTAGTAGCGCGCTTCGCCTAAAAAGGTTTCAATAAGACTAGCTTTTAGTTCTATCCAGTTTGTTAAGCTGGAGTAATTCCGTTTTGCCTATTCCGCACGCATTTTTCCATTGCATTGCATTCCCGTCCACGCAGGTGTGTTGTTTTAAATTAAGGATTTCCCTATCGAGCAGGTCATATTCGGCGGTTTTAAGGTCTTCAAGGTTGCAGCACCACACTGGAATTGTATCCGTCTGGTCATCAGGGTCTAACGTAGGTACATAAAGATGTTTGAGACTCCTTATACGTGGGGTTCATTTTGTATTAGGAGGATTAAATGCTTGGGCAGTGGATTGAATTAACTGGGTTTTCATCTGTTGCATCATATTTTGCATAAAGTTCCAATTCACAAATTCTACTTCCCTTGAATCCCGATTGTAGTTTGTACCCGGTGGGTCATGACTGCCAAGCGCCACGTGTGTTTCTTGAGAAGTCATAGGCGCAGTGCTGATATCAGCCGCACCCTCATTTCGAGTGACTGAATTGTAGGTAGTTTGAGAATTTTGCTTGAAGATCGGTGAAGTGTGCATCGGACGTAGCATCACTGCACTAGACTACTGCGAACTGGTTGCAGGCTAATTCCGCTGCTCATCATCCGACGACACGGCTGATGCATCATTCAATACTGTACAATTTTATTGAAATCCTGCAACAGTTTACATTCATAGGCGTAGTTTAGCTAACAAATCACACTTCTGATGTGACAAGGGTAAAGAAAATATTAAAATATCAAAACAATAAAATAATTATTGAAGAATCTTCTATTTACGATCTCTTTTTTTAAAAGCTTTTATTTAACTTGCAATGTATGTATGTACTCGTATGTACGAGTATGTAAGTATGTAAATATGTTTGTTCGGATGGAATCTTTGAACTCAATTTCGAAGAAGATATCTTCCACTAATCGAGCTGAAATTTGTATACACGTTTAGTTTTGATAACAACGTACGATAATGTGTGTGACGTCATTCTAAAACTACTAAAGTGGGTCCACTGACTACGGATGGTTATCCGAGATGGCGGAATAATTATTTTTTTTTTACTTCTACAATATGGGTACCAAATGAAAGGGCTTGCCAAGAATAAAATAATTTGACATCATTCTAAATCCAATATGGCACACTATTGAAGTTTTTTGTGCCTTACTATAAAAAATTGTTTTTATAAGCCTATGATATCAATTGATTAATTTTTTGATGTCATTTGACGATTTAGGTGTCATCAGCCTAGGTCTGCAACCTGTCTAGGACTACGCCGTTATTTACTTAGGCTTGCAGCTCTTTGCTGCTTGTCAAGCATACTTGGCCCTAAGTAGGGTCAAAATATTAAAAGGTCTCCCTATATTACAGCTAGACTGTTTTAAATTAACCTGCAAATGACCTTGCAAGAATGAGATAAACAGACTGAGAAACCTAGCCAGCGATAACTAAAACGTAGGTAAAAGATAAATTAAAAGCAAAATCAGTGAAGATGCAAATACCCAGGGTATTTCCCGCACGAACTTTGACAAACATATAAATGTTAACAAAAAAACAAATGATTTTTAAGTAAAATGATTATTATTTGTTGAAGAAAAAAAAATTTTAAATACATGTATCTCTATAATTACTAAAAAATTACAAAAAAGTGTGATTAATAATAATACAAAATAGTAATACAATTAAATATGAAAATAAACTAAAAAAAGTCCTGTCCACAGACATTCATCCATACATCCATCCAATCATCCAAGAAAAGTGAAAACAATACAGAACGAAAAAAGTTCGTTCGGGAAAACTTAAAAAAAAAAGTTTTTATTTAAACGCTCTAAAAATAAGGTTTACTTGTATAAACAAAGTAGCACTAATTTAATTATGTAAAATCAGCTAAGTAAATTATTTTTTAATTTCAATTTAATAAATATTGATAGGTACTTAAACCTCGCGACAAACTTTTATGATCATATTAATTGTGTATAATGAGGTTATAATTTGATTGTTAAAATTTAAAAGGGATTTTTTTTTTTAATATTTGCTTTTAATTTATTTTTATTTGGATAAATAATAGTGTCCAAAATTAAGATATGGTGAAGTAGGTTAAGGTACTTATAAAATTTAGTTAAAATTTCACCACCACTTTCCAGGGCTTTTGAGTAGTTACAGCAACTGAAATGTAGAGGACATACCTCTTCTGTAATACAACTCGAGACTATAGGATAAAGTTTTCTGTTAATAAGCATAGAATGTGTATGACATAGAACAACGGAATTAATATAAGAAAAAACGTACTAAATATAATAATATAAACATTTTAAAAATTATATGTATTAAAATTAATGTATTTGTATTATTATAATCAATTTTGTCCTTCTACATATATTATTGCACTAAAACAGACAACATAATAAAAAAACATATTTAATACATATTTAATTTTTCTTAGTTTTTAAAATAATGATATTTCAGTCTATGAAAAAAGAAACTAACATTAAATATATTCTAATATTAAGGTTTTATGTACATAAAATTAAGAAATATATTATATTAAAACGACCTCTTATACGTTTATAATTATCAAACCAATTTAGTGGAAATTTAACAAGTCATATTTTTTTTTAATTTGTTACAACGAGGAAATAACCTGGAGATGTAACGTTGTTGTAAATATTTCATAATATTTTTACAATCATCATTAGAAATATATCTCTCAATGTCCTTACCTGTAACATTCAAGTTTGTTATGATTGGATTACGTTTCAATGAAAACATTGTAAGTATTAACTCAGAAAAAATCATGAGTAAGAAACAATTAATACAATATTGAATTATATTAGTATGAATAATATAATAAATACTTAATTTACTTATATACGGTACGTTCACCGTCATGTAGGATATCTTTTCATATCTATCTCTAGCTGTCTTTACAATAAACAAAGGGAAGTTTATTTATTCGTATGAACATTTTGCAATATATCTTGATTTATAACATGATAACTCCATAATTACATATAAATTATAATAGATAGTATAAACACTAGGTTTTATCCGACGAGTAATAGAACCATACGCTAAATCGCCTTCAATTATTTTTTACTCCATTCTCTCATATTGATCTAGAGAAACTCATCAAGTCTAGGTGATATAGTTTTTTTGTATTTTCCCGGTTTTATTTCAACCTCATAGCTATAAACATTGATAAATATAGTAGAATGACACTATATTCATCAAAGTCTCTGGTACTAGCTATTTAGTACACAGAGTCTAGATTCACTTAAATTTGTGGAATTCAACTATATTAGTACAGCAATCAGCTACAAATGGAAGATACAAATTAGATTTGAAATAAGGTTTTTATTTCCAAAGAGTGTCTCGTAAAAAGAAAATTTAAAATTTAAAAACATTTATTATTTATATATACAATATGATTATACAGAATATAAGAAATGAAAATTAAATTATACATTTTTATTTTAAGTTCAAGAAATAAGCTTAATATAAAAAAAATATAAAAAGAAATAACTTACTTACTTATTTAGAGTAACAATCAATTATATAAATAAAGGAAAAAGTAATTTTGAAACACCCACTGATTTCGCTCTTAATATTTATTTAATAATTTGATAAAGATCAAAGATTCTTTTCATCTTTTACAAATTAAAATTTTCCTGTTTGTGTTCATTAAATCTATATTCTTAATTTAAATACTTGTTTCAAATCATATTCTGAAGAATAAAATATTTTACAGATTTTACATATAAATTGAACGAAGTTACAACAGACAAGTTTTATACAATCTTAGAATAATACACCAAGGGAATGATCATTCGGCATTTCGAATCCATCCTTGAAAAGAAAGACAATAAATACCATTTCTATTGATGTGATTGGATCGAAGCTCTACAGTTAAAATGAAGTTGTATATATAAATTAGTTTTTAATTTCTTTCTATAAGATATCTATTACAATTATGTACACAAATTACACATTCCCAAATTATTTTTAAAAGCTATGAATAAGTGTATTTAAATATAACAGAAATGTTATTATTTTTCTCGTATTATTTGATGAATGCATCATTTACTGTACTGTACTTTAACTCCACCACTCTATCACTGTCATAATATACTGACTAATAAATATATAGTAACTTGCTCAACTATTAATGCTATTATAATTATTTTTATAATATTTCATTACATATTTACTTGATATATAATAGTTATTTGAGGGGATAATCTAACTATGAACGTTTCAGTCTCATATACATAGGTATAGCATAAGTAATGAAACAAACATGAAGTAACGACACTAAATTAAAAACTTTAGCAGCCTTTTAATGACCAAAATTATTCTTAAAAGTGTAAAAATGACTCAAGTTGGATAGTTGGACTACAAGAAATTGAATCGGGAATCATAATTGCAGAAAGACCAGACCTAGCAGAATAATGGTTGAGTTTTTATTTATTAAAATAGCCGGCTTTTCCTGTGTGATTTCTTGTTTGGCTGATCAATATAATATTGTAAGTAATGTATTAATTATTTTACATAATATAAATAATATTATTTAAAATAATTGTATTGTAATTAGTTTTTTTTTATATTTGCTTGTACATAACTGAATTTAAGATAAAGTATTAAAATACTTTATGTAACCATATGAGTTAAGCTGAGAATATAAACACTGAGAGATTAAGAGTAAAAACTTAAAGGGCATTCGATATTTGCTTTCAAATCTGTATTTTGAATATATATTTAGTCATGTTTTAAGTTAGTAGTGACTGCGGCATCACATTGCAACTTGCAATTAATTAAACTACTCGTAAATTAAAGTGCTGCACATATATAACCAATATGAAAATTCTAAAAAAAATATATTGTATAGTATTTCCAGATGTAGCATTTAATAACAAGTAAACGATTTAAATTAAATTCAAATTTTAATCACAATTTTCTAATTCCACCCAAAGACCACCTTCTCTTTTTAAAAGATAAGAAAACAGAACAACATGGTATTTATTTTTATAACTGTGTTATATATATATATACACGGACAAGACCTGGGAATGGCATTTAGTTTCATTACTTACGTTTACAGCCTCGAAACAATGCAATATATTTATATATACAATAATCGTGGAAGTTAATCGCAAAAAATTTACTATAAAAATTGCGTGTGAATTATCGGCCTGGTATAAATAGATTTTATAATATTAATTCAATTTTAATTAAAATAAATAACATTTCATAATTGTTATCTAATTAGTACGAGAAACCATGCGTAAGCGCTGTGACAATACAGATAAAATAAATTTGACGAAATAACAAAATTTTATTCCAATTTCATGTATAATTTAAGCGTTTAATTATAATTCTCGGAAAATTAAAGGAGTCACAAGTAATAAATGATTATATGGATTTTAATTACATATCATCTGCGATATTTATACGAGTACATCTCAAAGTAATGTAAGCGTTCGTTAAAAGGAAATTAATTATATGTATATATATATATATATATATATATATATATATAAAGCTATGTATCACCTAATGATAAAAATACAACTTTATTATACAATTTTTACTTTATAATGTTACATTCATATTAGATGCTTGTATTATGAATATAACATTATAAAAAAGGAAATTAAAATTATGAAGAAACAACTATTTGTGTTTTAATAAATCTTATCGTTTCATAAGGTTAGAACCACGACCACATTTTTCTACAATTTTCCTTTCGCCAATATTAAATGGCCTTCAAGATGTTTCAATACCTCGTTGTCTTCGTGATTTATTCACAATTCGAGGGCTTTCAAGTTGCGAAATAATTTATGAACGTGCTTGCAAGAAGTAATTGAGAAAAAAACCGTAAATTTAAGTTTGTTTGCTGGATTATTTCTTCATTTCAAATGTAATAATAATTTATAGTATTGCATTTTTACAACACAAAATTTATATAATAGAAACTTGAACTAGAAATTCCACAACAGTAAAAAATTCAAACTCTTAGCGCTCGAGGCCGACTGACACTTGACCAATATTTTTAGTTTAAAGGGTTTTTATCTTGAATTACAATAAACAAGTATGTAGGATACAAAACCATTTAGGTGTATTTTGTAAGTCGTTGGTAATATTAAAAAGTGTTACTATAAATACCTTACCATAAATATTATAGCAACAATGACACATTCATACGAATAGATCAGAATGTCCTCACGGGAAAACTACTGGAACTAACGACACTTTTCCGTATTTTATAAGATTCATACATCATTCTTGAGAAACGTTTTATTATATAATATTATACAGCAATCGCTAAAAGTAGATATATATTCAATACAGGAAAACATTACTTATCTTTCCTTTCTTTTTATTATATATTGATAATGAAATATAAAAGCTACTATAGTAAATTAAAAACGTACCTCAAAAATCAATAACGCCAAGCTTTTTATGAATAAGAAGAGAACTTTTAAAACAATAAATGCTCAATATTGTACTGTAGAATTTGCAGAATATTTAATTAATATTTAAATTATAAATATGTAGTTACAATCTGTTAGTATTTTACACAACGGTCACATTATTTTTAGCAATCCCGTATTACAAACGAATACAAATGTTATTTAAAATGTGATACTCAATGATTCTCTCTGTATTCGAAGCTGCTTCATTGAATTATTTAGTTGCACAAAGTGGATAGAAAACTAGACGCCGTATTTTATTTTGTAATAATAATAATACCAACAAAGCATATTATTTAATTAATTGACCTATAAAAGAAACATGTGTTGTATATGTACTAATTATAACATTTTTAGAATCTCTATTAAAAAGTGCCTATTCAGTATAAATATATATTTATTCAATAATTCTGCTCTTCGTAAACAGAGCTGCTAATACCAGGTTTATAATAAAATTAGCAACAAAGTTTGAGAATGTTATGTATCTGGAAAGTTGAAATAAAAATTTAACCCGTGAAATTCACATAAATATCATTTCATTTCATTCATTCAATGCATTAATCCAGATTGGAATTTGGTTATTTAATTTTTAAAGCAGCAATTTTATAAATTTATCGTTTTAAAATAAATGATGAAAATGTTCAGAGTTAATATAATTTACATATTTTATACAAAACTGACTAGGCTGTAATCAGATAATTCTGTTGTAATCCGCGATCTGTAATCAAACAACTAAATGCATTGTACAAACTTGTTAAATGAAAGTCAAAAAGTTTTAAATACAATTGAATTATATAATAATTTTTATAGTACCTTGATCCTTAAGTTGGCATCGTCACAAATCGATATGTACAATAATTGTGCAATGCTGTCAAAAGCACATGTATTTGAGACGTAGATCTTCTCACCCTTTATGTTCATTGGTCTTTTCGTATAAAGGTTACCGTTTTTCAAAACGACAATTTTGTGACTTTTCTTGAATTGGATTGCATCTTTCAGCACTGCCTTTTGACCTCCCAGATATCGTGCTGCCGACTTAGTTGTTTGAACTTGTCCCCTCCAGTTTTCGTAATCTCTGTTTGCTTGGACTTTCTTTTTGGATTGTAATGGCACATTGTTATTATCATCTTCGAAATCGTCATCATCGTTGCCATCATTTTCATCACTGCAACTGCACTGAATTTTTACTCAAAGTTAAGGACAATGATTTTTCGTGAGAAATACCTACAACAAAACAATTAACTCAATATTATACAAATCAAAAACAAAACAGATTCAAGTCAGAGTTGATGTTTACCTTTTTTCCTTTTCTCCTTTTTTACCGGATGATAGTCTTCATCATCATCAGTACCATCACTTACATCGTTCTTAGTCGCCGTAGACGTATATGATAGTTTTTTTATTTATATCTATATTATCATTATAGCAGAGGATAGCAATTATCAGAAATCTTGAGCTGTATGACACAAGTCATACAGCTCAAGATTTTTGATAATTGTATCAGATATAATATTAATATTGGTTATAATAATATATTATTATATCCAATATTAATATCATATCTGATAATTATACATCATATTTGAATTTATTCGAACTTTATTTCTTAAACAGTTTTAGTTTTATATAATAATATTATAAATATATTTGTTTTTACCATGCTAAATCGACGGTTCTTAGAAGTCACAGATTCGAATCCTTCCCTATCAATAAATTTTACCTACTTTATTTGTTTCAAGCTTTAAAAATCAATTTAACCACAGAATTAAATATAGTCTATATAAGGTTATTTATATATTTTCTCAAATATATATTTTTAAATACTATTAAAATTTACAATATTATATGAATTGATATTACAACCATTAAAATTGTAATTATATTTATCAACTTTTTTTTTTAACGTCAGGAACTCATCATGATTACACAGCGCATTCCAAGGGAGGAAGTCGTGGATTATGTGAGACTCCTACTCACTAAACCAGACGGTTGCCGTCGCCGTCATAATGGGAACCGCGGGAACGCTTGCGCATACAACCGCGGCACCCCGACGGACACCACGTTGAGGGCACACTGCAACGAGAGGCCCCCTCCATAGTCGGAACGCTTGTTAGATCGCAGGGGGTATCCTCCCCCCCACCCAAGTCCACCTTAAGAAGAGGGCCGAAGCCCTCTTCTAGCTAGGCCCGGTCCGGAACCCAAACGTCCGGGGGAGTCAAAGCTCAACCCTAAAACGCTTGAAACCTCGTCTAAGCCCAGCGCCCTCGGTGATGATCTTCCTGAAGAAAGAGCACCAGGCAGGCAGGTTGGCTATCAACGCACCGCTGCCGCGCAAGACCGCCACTCAAAGACTGAGCCCGACCTCGAACCCGATAGGCCCCTACCGCCGAACACGGTGGTCAACCGAGTCCAGCAAGAAAGAGACATAAGTCGGGAACCCACCATGCCGGGACTAACGGTCGCCGAGCAAGACCGTGGTGTCACGCTCCACGAAGGTTAATCCGGGCATCGTCTGTTGCTTGGAGAAACTACCTCCCGAACCGCTCCTTAGAGAGCGACTCGACAGGAAGAACCCCAAACCCTAATCGTCCCCAAAAACACCGCCACCACGAGACCATCCCAAGGTCAACTCTGCAATCAGAGAAGTACCCGAAATGACCCCGCAGCTGTCCCCTCGGAAATGAGGGCCTGTGCCCTCCCACCGAATTGCCCAGACCCACTTTCCAACGGCTGAAGCCAGAGCCCGAGCACGCCGCCGCAGACGGGCCACCCCTAAGGGCAGACCGCCGCATACACCCCCCTTGTCAGCCATGAGCCAGACTCGGGCAACTCATGGCTGACAACCCCGCGCTGGACATTAGCAGACGGCTAACGCAATCCTGAAAGACCGAATTAACCGTCCCCCAGGGAGCACCGGCCTCTACCGCTTCCAATCCCACCGGACAAGTCCGAGTGACACTGATAACGGACGGGCACACAAGGAGGTTATATTTAACTTTAATTTATAATTAAAAGAACACAAGCTTTCTATTTTCTCTGATTTTAATTAATAATAATAAAAAAGAAACGAATGTTTTTTCAAACTAGAGTATGTTTTTATAATACACATATATTTTTTGTCAGAATTTCCTTTAGAACGACGAAACGCGTTTATCATGTCTTGTCGGATGCAAGTTCTAAACGAGACGGAAATCAATCGTTTTACGTTCGAGAACTTTACTCTTAAATAATGTACTAGTTAAACCAGACACCCATCATATTAGATAAAATTTTATTTTCACCATATTTCGTAAATATAAAAGCTTCGAGCCTCATTCTAAATTCAAATAAAAAAATAAAAACCTTTTTTTACCTTTATATTGGTAATTCAAATCCAGTGCCATAAATATCTTTTTATACAGATGTTAACAAAACCGGGTTAGGATATTTGAATAATTCTTTCTTGTTTGTTTATCATGAAAATCTCGTAACAACTGAATACCCTTTTATCATAACACCTTTATGGTTTTATCATAAAATGGTCATAAATAAATTCAAAATAAATTGTTTTGCCGAATTGTGAATTGTTAGTATTATATGACTAAGAAATGGTTTAAGATAATCACATATCACATCATCACATCAAACTGTAAACCTTAATTCATAATATAATTTATCTTTAAATTTATTACAATTATACATATTATTATGGATGATATTTGTATTTTATAGATAAGTACCAAAGTATATTGAATTTAGTAGCAATGTATCCCTGGGAGTAAATACTACTTGTAGCACCAATGCCACTCGTACGTCTGGGTCGTATAGCGCAACTTGCTTGAATTAGAATTGTAGCTACGCTGTGATTTATTGATATTACATAACTTCGACCATCTAATATTATTATACCTATATTATGTAGGTATAGTATATATATACTAAGTCTCGCCATAATTACTGTTATAATAAACAAAATATTACTTTTAAATTTGGAATCTGTCATTTTTATACTATTGTTCATTGTGTTTTATTATTTTCGCGTCAATATATTGTAATATATTGTAAAATATTTTATAATATTAACATAGAGTGGGGTGATAAAGAGAATCGAATCGCTGTGATTGCATTATATAAAGTTGGTATGGAGCCATGTACAATTTTTTAAATCCATTGACTTGGACTTGGCATTAGTCAAATGTTTGTGTACCGGGCTACTGATAAGTACAATGAAACTTCCTCTTTTTTATGACAGAAAATATCTGGCCTCTACGTAGTTTCATACAAAATAGGCGATCAAAGCAGTAAGAGAAAGAATTTGAAGAAATTCTGTACAATCCTGTAAATACGAAAGCTAAAAATTAAAAAAACTGAAGAACCATTTCCTATATTTATAAAAATAACTTAGGAATTCAGACAAGAAGGGTCATTTTTTAACTTAAAAAAGTAACAATAAATAATCGTGTGGTACAATCAAAATAATTATTTTACGTAAACGGAAGTCACAAAAATATTTTGTTTACAGATAAGAATTTTTTTTATTGCTAAATAAGTTATATTCATTTATTAAAAACTAGCTTTGGTCTTCTTGTAAGTGAATTATTCTTTTAAGAGAAATAAATTACCTAAGAATAAATAAAAATATTGAGCTTTAGAACCTTAATATAAGCACGTAGTGTAAATATTTATATAAACTTTTATGTCTACAAAAGTTGAACGAAATGTTCTGTTGATCCACACCAGACCAGGACTGTTTATTTATTTTGTAATTATTTCAAAAATACCACTTCTTTAAATTATAGTTCATTTTTAGAATAACTATCGAATAATGATCAAATATTTATAGCCAAAACATTTCTGCAATACATGTAACACATCTAGAAGCTACTCGTATAAAATAGTAATTATTCCTCGAAATCGGAACATGAAATCGAAATTGTAATTGTTTTATTTTTACTTTATTGTATTTTATTTCAATGTTACCTTTTCAGCAAATATATCTTATAAAAATCGAAAATGATTTAAAAACGATTTTAGTAAATAATTCTAGTTTGATGTTCTTATACCGCCATCAGGGAAATGATTGATAGATCAACGACCCTGAGAAAACATTGGCCAACTGTATCCAATCACATTTATTGGTCGCATTAATCGATGTCTGATATAAACTTAATACGTTTCATGATGAAATATTCATCTCCCAATTTCTTATTGAAATATAGTATGGTATAATAAAATAATATATTAATAATATTATGTACAATAATTACTTAATTATCAGTACAAACTAGCGTGTTAATTCAAGCATTAGGTATATACAGATATATGTAATAAAATTCATTCAATGCCTTAAAATATTAACCTAGATACCAACATCATCAACCAACATTTCCTATTCTTATTTAAACGCGTATTTCTAAAAATAACGAATTTAATATAAGTCAATGACAAAAATAAGAAAATTCACAAAAAGAAATAACATTTCTAAAACAGAACAGAACATTTATTAAACTAATTTAATACATACATATTTAGCATGTCTAAAAAATAACATGTCAAAATAACATGTTAAAATAAAAGAATCAACCGAAATTCGGAAATAAAATATATCTTGAATGTGATCAACATAATTCACTCTTCCAATATATAAATATAATTCCTATCAATTCACACATTATCCTATCAGTGAAATAAAATAAAATATTAACTGTGATGACATTGGTAGGTGAATATTTCATATGTAGTATCACCCAATCAAAATACTGATTTATTAATAAAAACTGATAAGGCTTAATAATAATAGCTAATTGGAAATATCAAGAGTCAAATTATATTATCGACATAAATTGTTTGGGTGGAAATAGGAAAAAAAGCATATACCAGAGAAAAAAATAGATGAAAGGTTAGAATTATAAAATAAATTTGCATTTTTTATAAGCTTTTGTCCTTTTTTATGATGATGTAGTATTTATTTATACACATTTGACTTGCAATCTTACTCTATGGGAGAGAAATAAAATGTTGTAAATCATTTTCAGTGAGATTATTAGATTTCTTTTTTTCTACGCAGATGAGGAACTTTATTAAACAGATTCTTTTGTTAGAATCCCTTCGAATACCTATTATGTGCTCTCTTATTGTTATAATATTTTATATTTCGTGAAATATCAAATAATGCTTTGTTCAAAACAAAAAGGTTTATTCAGGCATTTGCCCTTAATCCGCTAATGTGTTTTAAAAGATTTCATATTTTCCTAAACAAATCTTTTCACTACGTAAATTTATTTCATCAGCTCCATTATGAGAAAAACTGCTTTCATAAAAAAGCCATTTAACGTGTAACGTGTAACTAGGAATATAATACATTATGTAGGGATGTAGTTTAAATAACATAAATCTGTTAATGATTCTAAAACATACAGAGAATTAAATAAACTGGATTTGTTCAAAAGGCTTCTTTAAAGAAAATTGTTTTGACTTATACAAAATGTCTCAAAAAGGTTTACCTACAAGTTGTATTTTTGCAGCTTGACCTACATTTCCTAAAACATAAACTGGAATTTCCATTAAACATACAAAAACAACAATGTCACCACTAAACTCAAAGGAGTTGTAATATTTGTGTAAGTCATGCCATAAAGTTCGCGTAAATAAAATTTTTGTCGAAAATTTTGGTAAAAAAATAGTATGGACAAGTTCGAACGGCCCGTTGGAACTTCTTTATTTGATTTTTCTTGTTTAATATCCGGGATCACGAATGACAACAAAATGGTGAATGGTAGAGTAGTTTATGAACGTCTATTACAAAAACGGTTGTATTGCTTTTTCTTGTTTACTTTTCCTGGTTAAAACACGAGTATTTTTTTTTATCGTGAAACGTTTATTTTCTAACTTCAAAGTCATCTTTCCTCCTCAATGTTAGGAAAAAGTAAAATTAATTAAACTCATCTAATATTATTTATCTATCTAGTAACTTTTTTTTCGAATTTTATTTATTGTGAATTCGAAATTCTTTACTTTAATTACTACGTTTTATTATTAAAATTGTTATTTAATTAATGTCTGTTAAAAGATTTGGCACCTTATAATACGTATCATACATTTTATAATTAAATAGGCGACCACCTTAACTATTTTAAATACTCTTGAGGTTCTAATTAATTTTCTGTGAAAGGCTTTGTAAGAAAGATACGGGCCGTCTGGGACATAATTACCGAATAATTTTGGTGGAAGGAATACCTCATCTCTTTCATAGTATAATACCAACCTTAACAGTTATTAAACTGGGTATTATATATAGTTGCATTTAAAATCGAATCTTAACTTTTAAAGTCATCTTGAACAGTTATTGAATTAGTAATATATTCTTAATTTTGATTCTAATATTGATTTTAATTTAATTTTTGGAGAGAAAAGGTGGTCGTTTGAGCTTACGGCTCTTCTACTTAAGATACGGAAGATTATATTATTTCTGTGAGAGTGTGATTCTACCCTAAGCAATCTGGCTCATACGAGCTGACTAAAGTTCATCTCAACCGAGTGGTTGTATTACCTAATGAATTATATTTCTACTATAAATTATATGCCTACAATTTATTTAAGATTTATCTTAAATAAATTTTATGGTGCTAGTTCAATGCCTACATTTTTAATACGGCTCAGTATGTTTCTTGTGAAACAAATGAAAAATTGAAAGTTTTAGTAAATTTTTGCAAACCAATCAATTTCTTTGGATTATCTACAGCGTGGTCATAATTTCTTCTTTATTATTGATCATAACTTATAAATTAAAAACAATTTAATATTAATCATATTCTGATAGAGTTGCAAGTAATGTTTCTAAAAAATGTTAACGTAACAGTCCTTTTATTTATAATTATACATTAATATTATTATAGTTAAGATCTTCAATCAACAAAAGTGTTTAAACAGAGTTATTTCTATTCTTATTTAAAAGACAAATGAAATGAGTTTTTAATAAAACATTCATGACTTTTGTTTCAAATATACTTTTAAAAGAGGAGTCATAAAAGCTTTAGAAAATTTGACTTCTCATAAATTCCGAAAAATATGCAGTGTATGCATTGAAAATAATAAAATATTACTTCTTCGTTAAGATATTCACGTACTTACATTAACTGTAAATTTCAGTTATTTTACATTTACTTACTTATTCATGACTATTATTTCATTCAACTTTCTATCTGCATTCACATAGAGCTCTTAAGAACTAAAATTAAATATTAATTTTATATTAAAATATATCCGACGTTTTCGACAAAGTGTTGTGAATAAAACAATATAGTTACAACGATGAATACTTAAATTAGTTGTGAATAAATTTGGTTTTGTGATTGTTTTCAACATTTAATTTTAAACTTAACATTTGTACCGAATAATTAAAAGTATTACGTATTCTTTATAATATAATTCAATTATAATCTTGAATATAAATTACTTAAAGCCGTATTAACATAAAAGGAATACTGTGTGATTGAAATTTTATTTCAATGGATTTAAATTAATGGATGATTTCAATTTTTTCAATGTTGGTACAGATTTCGCACTTAGGTCAGATAAAAAATAATGAAACAAGATCAACAAAATAAGAATATATGGAACTACAAAAGGTTTCTTAGTGAGGATTTATGCTTCATTAGTGTGCTCCATTTGTTCTGTTGTTACAGTTTCAACCCCTCTTTTGTATCCTCATTTGAGTTACATATTAAAAGCAATCTTTTGTAAAAATATTTTGAATTATATTATATTGCTCAAGTTTCGAGTCTTTAAATTAACTCTGTAAGATATTATCTCTCTCTAATCCTACAGTTAAAAAATGAAATGGAAGACAAAACTTTCTAATAAGAGCGGCTAATAAGAACTTGTTAGTTTGTGTCATATCTATATTTATGAATTTTGAACACACCGACCACTGCATCGGCAAAATTTTTGAAAATGTATATACATTCTTAAACAAATAATTATAATGAATAATAACTCTTGAGGTTTTATATTACCCCTTCCAAGTAAATATGTATCATATAAATTATCTTAAATTTTTTAAGAATTTCTTTAAAACTGATTTATTACATTGTAAGTTCTATTTGGCTGGCATATAATCATTAATTGAAATCGAGCGTTCATTGAAAAAAATATTAAATTTCGTGAGTTTTAACCTCTACGACCTCACTCATATAAAGTAAAATAACCTAAAACTATAACATTCATAATAAAAATATATAGAAAAATTAAAGGAAATGAAAACTAATTTATCTGCAGGCTGACATCAATGAGTGAGTGAAGCATTTGCATCTTGCTGTTACTGATATGAACGTTGCCGGATATTACGAGAAGCCGAGCGAAAGTTTATTGTTTCTACCAAAATACCTTCCCAGTTATAAATCAATCTTCTTAACTTAAGCGTCAAGTTTAATTACTAAATATTAATTAATTATCTAAATAAACTAAATATATACCTTAAAATTCGCAATACATATAACAAAGGGTTTAACTATTTATACAGGACACAGAGGTTATTTTTTAATTCTTATAAATATTTTGCAATATAATAAAGTTACCGGTAAAACAAAATAATAAAAAAATATTTCGGTATTTTTTAAATAATATAATAATTAAGTAGAAAATGTACTGGACAGTATCAAACTCACAATAGGTTTTGTCCTATGAGTAAACCTTACGTTTAAACGCTTTTCACTCCTACATTCTTTATATATATAAAGACTAAGTATATAATGTACATACGCAAGTCTTATGTAAATTATTGTATGCATAGATTAAATATAAAGTAAACTACAATATAAATGGATAATATATGTAAGAATGATATAAATAATAATAAATGTTATAATGATCAAAGATTGTTTTCGTGTTTTACAAATTTTAATTGTCATATTTGTATTCATTAAATCTTGGTGTACTTGTTTTAAATCATATTCTGAAGGATAAAGTATTATACAAATTTAGATACAAATTCAACAAATTGTTTCAAACAATCTTAGAATAATAGTAGTATAGTAAGAAGCATTCGGCATTTCGAATAAGAGTCCTTGAAGAGAAATACAATAAGCGCCATTTCTATTGAAGTGATTGGATTGACGCGCTACAATTAGAATGAAATCTTATTTATAATTTAGTTTATATTCTATGTTCGTTTGCTATCAATGGATTGGAATTATGTATACAAACACAAATTACACATTCAAAAAATATTTTTAATAGTATTGTTTTTTTTAAGTAATGTTTAAATAGAATAGAACCCTTATACGAATAAAAAATATGTTATATTTCCCTTTTATGCTTTGAAGAATGCATCACATTAGAACTTTGACTCCAGCACTTCATCACTGTCGTAGTATGCTGTAGAATAATAACCAAATCGTAACTTGCACAACTACTAATGTTTTAGAAACACAAAATTACATATTTATTTTATGTATAATAATACTTCGAGGCGACAATGAGAACACTGAAAGTTTTAGTCCCTAATGTAGTTACAGCATACGTAATGTAAAAGTATAGTACATAAATTAGCAACAGTGAAGCAAAAAACCTTAGCTGCTTTTTAATGACCAAAATTACACTTAAAAAGTCACAAATGACTCAAGTTGGAAAGTTGGGCTAAAAGAGATTGTAGTGAAAACCATAATTCTGAAGCACATTGGGAAATATCGGACCCATCGGAGTTTATATCGTCTGAGTTTTTTTTATACTTGGCTTATCCTGTGTAGTTATAATTATTAATTAGTTCAGTGCTTTTTGTAATAGATAATGTTATAAATATTGTACATATATATATATATTTTAATATGCTTTGTGCTTTGTGAACGTGATTTTGTTGTGCCGTGTTACTTTTAATTATGATACTTTTTATCTTAAATATCAAAAAATACCTTCTATATAGCTATGAGCTAAATAAAAAATAAAAAACACTGTGAAAGTAAACAAAATATATTTTAAAACAGAACGATGATATTTATATATATATATGAGACCAGTTTCATATTCCTATGATATGATGAAGAGGTCTAAAGATTCAATATCTTATGTAATCTTATGAAATGCTTTAGAAATACAGTTAAATTGTAAAAGAAAATATTTAACATAGTACAATGCGATTCTGTTCCATTGCTTAGGTTTACACTGTCAATATCAATCAGTATCAAATGGTAGTATATATATATATATATATATATATATATATATATATATATGTATATACTTTATGTTACATACATGCAATACTACTGTCAAATAACATTAACAGTTAAAATTACGGTCGAAATTTATCCTTTGACCGACTGGTATAAATAGATGGTGCAAAATTAATTCAATTTGAACCAAAATAAATAACATTTTATCAACATTATCAAGTTAATAGGAATAATTTTGACAAAATAACGAAAGTCATGGATTACCACTCCCGTAAAAAAATTACTTCTGAGTTCCAGTTCCTCAGCTTTTCTCCTTAAGAGGAACTTAACTTTTTATATAAAAATAAAGTACTGCAATAAAGTATAATATTATCATTTTCATCTGGTTTTTGAAGACATGTCATCAGCGATATTCATGTATCTCTAAGTAATGTTAGGGTTAGTTAAAAGCAAAAGCATGATAAGATTTATAAACTTCACTTTATGCTATACAATTTTATTGCATTATTGCAATGGAAATGAAATTAATTATAAAATTATTATTTTACGTTTTAAAAATATATTGGCTGATTAATGTCTTTTATATATTATCCGGATTTGGTAATAATAAGGTAATTTCTTTTTATTGGCTATGAACGCTATATACTATAAAACTTTTGAAACAATCTGCCAATAGTATATCGTTTTATTTCCGTAATATGGCCTTTAAGATATGTTTCAGTCCCCCTTATCGGCTATTTATTCACAAATTGGAAGGTTTTATTCTACATATCCAATCCAGCATATTGTTAAAATATAACATCAATGAATATTGCTTAATTGCTATTAAAAGCTTTTCATCAATTAATATTCTCAAAAACTGATTAGGAAACGGTTCTTTTGGCTGCCATTTGTTCAAATTTTTGACTGATTTTTGCATATAGTATAAATACTATAAAGTTAAAGCTTTTGCTGAATGATAAAGATAGAGTTTTCCCGTAATAATATTACATAGACATACATGTAATCGATCATTAGATTCCATTACGTCCCACTATCATTCATACAATTCATTCTACAGACAGCTGGGTCGAGTTTTTGTTCAACCACAATGCAACGACGTTTATATAAATATGTATCACACATGATTATATATGTTGTTTGACACCCCTGAATAAATAACCAGTATATATGAATGAGAAAAGCGTTGACACAACATGATATCTCAAAAATAATTAGGTATTTCTTGTTTTTATTAAAACTTTATTGGTCTCTTGGCCAGGATTTATTTCAGAGGAAGTAAATATTTGGTTAGAGTTTATTGTTTATTTCTTTACTTCTTATTAAATAACAATAAATAAATAGTATTACATTTTTATTACTATATTTAAAGAAACCTTAATAGAAATTTCTAGTTCAAGTAACTAGAAATATCACAATAGTACAAAAGTCATACTCTTAGCGCGCAAGGCCGACTGACACTTGACCAATATTTTTATTCAAAAGGGTCATCTTTAATTACAAATAACAAAAATAAAGCATTACAGTTAGTTATAATATATTATATACATTATAAGTCATTTATTATATTAAAAAGTGTAACTATAAATATATTCATAATGTAACTTAAAGAATTTAATCTTTAGCAATACTCAGTGATAGAGAGATGACAAATATGCAATTCCATTGTGAAGTGTGAATAGATTTCACATTTATAAAATAATTTATGTTAACAATAAGGATAATTCTATATTTAGATAACATATCTTATAATAATTGTTCATTGATTATTTCAATATTTATTTATTTATTTAAGACCAAAACATGTAACAATAGCAGCTTTATGTTAAAAATTAGCTTATTATCTTGTCGTAACTATTTCTAAAATGTTCAAAAAACAACACATAAACCTTACCATAAATATTATAGCATCTACGAAACATTAATATGAATAGACAGGAATATCCTCACGGGGAATATGTTCACGTAAACTATTATTGAAACTAACGACGCTTTTCAATATCTTATTAGACTCGTACGTCTTTTTCAAGATTTCTTTTTTATTATACAATATAATACAGCTAAAAGACATACATATAAAAAAAATAAAAAGAATAAGAGTAATGCCAATCAAAAATATTAACCATTTATTAACTAACTAAAGTAAATTTACACTTATTATTAAAGTGAAGGGTTTTTTGCTTTTTTTTAAAGGCGCTAATCCTACAGGGATTATACTTTCAGTGGGATTTGAAAAATAAAAATCCCTATTTGATAGCCTATTTATTTAGGATAATCTTAATAATAACAAATTTAGAATCAGTATTAAAAAGTGCTAATAATACACCATATATAGATATAATGATATGTGGCCGGATTTATTAAATATCTCTGAAACTTAAATGTTTTGTTAACTAGCTGGTGCTCGCAATTCTGTTTGCTAACACAGCTTGTTTGTTGACAAGTTCATGAATTCCTATCGCATTGTTATGTGGCAATACACGTCGTGCCGTTTATCCCGAATATAGCGTCCTGGGGGTAACATCCGGCTTAACTTGATTATGTATCGCCTATACTCTGTAGCAATTGTTGTCAGCTATTTCTATAACTCTGAAATCTAAAAAGATTCTAGTAAAAACTAAGATGTATTCGTAATTTTTTTGTTATATTAAACTACATATTATATATATTAATTTACAATGATAACCAAAAAAAAATTTAATTGGCTCTAGTCTGTACCTAAATACGAAAATATATTTTTAATGGCATTTTATATTACTGCCTAAAATATAAAGGTAATTGTTAATTATTTAACAAACAATATTTTATTTAATATACAAAAATGGAAATGAAAAGAATGAAAATTCAACTAACCAAACTTTTGATTCAGTAATTAAATTTATATACATATAAGATTTCATGTTTATAAAACCAATTATATTTAATACAGGCTGTACTTTTATTATTTTATATTAAAATTTAATATGCCTTATTTGAAACTTGAATACGGTATTGTTACTTGTATCATAAAGCTTATGATTTGTCCTCATTTTACAGTATTATTGATATATTAGTGTTACAACAGACACTTACACATCGTATTTCAATTGATTTGAACTTCACTCCCTAAATTGTTCCATTTGTATTAGTTTTTATTAACAAGTTTGTTTTATCAAGCAAGTCAACGGGACGGATGATATTTTCTAAACGAAAGAGATGTCGGATTAATAATATACCTAATAAAGTAATTACCAGCAATTATAACCGACTGACCTATACCGAGTATGCTTATTTCTACAATAATACAAATAGGATATCAAAATTACAGCTCTCCGTCTATCAAACGTGGTGCCGCTTAATTCTTAAGATATCATCCAAAAGAATCAGTAACTTGCCAATACTATATACATTTATATACTGATTATAACTATACTGTTGACAACACTTATGTTACTTTAACAATATTTATTATTTGTATGACATTGCCATAATACCCGACAAATTGAACAGTCAAGAAACTAATTTTTTTAACTTCATCGGGTGTTATTGTATACATACAGCTGAAATTGTATAGTATATTTTACTTTTTTTTAATTTAAAAAATCCTTTAAAATACATATAATAAAATAATAAAATGAATAAAAAGAAAAAACAGAATTTCAATTTAATCTTGCCGAATGTTCTTATAATATGTCTTTTGGAAGTACGTCTGAACTTCCATTAGAACGACGAAACGCGTTTATCATGTCTTGTCGGATGCAAATTCTCGACGAGACAGAAATCAATCGTTTTATATACGATAACCTTACTCTTAACAATGTATTAGTCAAACCAGACCGTCAATATGAGGTAAATTTTTATTTTCACAATATTTTAAGCTTTAAGCCTTATGTTCTAAATTCAAATAAAAAAAAACAAAACCCTTTTTTAAAACCTTTGTATTGGTCATTCAAATCAAGTGTCATAAATATCTGGTTTATACAGCTGTTAACAGAAAGGGGTTAGGATGTTTGAATAATTCTTTTTTGTTTGTTCATGAAAGTCCCTTAACAACTGAATACCCATTACCGTGATACCTTTATGATTTGATTATAAAATTGGCCTAAATAAGTTTCGAATAAATTATTTTTCAAAATTGTAAATTGTTCATTTTTTGTAACTTACATTCAATTTAACATGATTAATGTATAATTTACAAGCATTTGATTTGTTTTATACAATTATATTTAAAAGTATTATAATTATAGATATTTATACTGTTGAATTTTATATTTTATAATATGTTATATACATATGCACTGAATCTACAAAGGATGGTATTTGTAGGTATGTTAGTGTAATACCTCTGGGAGTGAGTAATATTCGCTTCATAAATGCTAGTAAATGCTGTCGTTTCCGTACAGTGCAATATAGCGTATACTTCAATGATAATTGTTGTTGTGACATTACATTAATTGAACCGTCTAATATATTAATACTAATATTTTTAAGGTTTAATAAATATAATATCCTTGTTTCCGGCCGTTCAAATTAATGTATATATATTTATGTTCAAATTAATGTTTATATATATTTACTCAATTTATATTTTATCTGTTACATATCTTAGTATAACAATATGAAAGTATCATAAGAAAGCATGTTATAGTGATCTACCAATGCCTACCACACTCTATATTTGAAAAACTATATAAAAACAAAATATTGACTTATATATTTCTATAACACAATTTAATTTCAAAGTAAGTTAGTAGTAATATATTCATTTATTAAAACTAGTTTTGGTCTCGATTAGTTACAATTATAATTCTTTTAAGAGAATTGAATCACCGCAGAGTAAACAAAAATATTGAGCTTTAGAAAATTACGTCGGTCACAACCGGAGGATCCAAAAGAATACAAATTTATTACTTAAAATTTAATCATTATATTTAAACTACGTGATCCCTGCTCAAAGTTGGACAAAGACAAGAATGAATATAATAAAATGAAATTATAATTGAAAGAATACAGAGAAATAAATGTAACAAACAAGTGTTTCAGATATTACATTCTAGGATTTTAACATGATACAATTCACCTGCGTCTAATCAGCGTTTCCACGGTTCGTGAGAATATACTAAATGCGAATTTAACAATTTTATAAATAAGAATATAAGAAATATTTAATTAAAGTATATAGGAATATAACAAGGACTTTAATAAAAGCACCTACTGTTTATATTTATATGTATTATTATTTCTGGAAGTGTTATTAGAAAGTCGAATGGAGTTTTGTGTTGATTCATACTTTTGTAATTGTTTCAAGAGCACACTTCCCACAAATCATAATTTAGTCATTATATAATTGTGTTAGAATAACAATGTATAATTTATAGTCAAAACATTTATATAATAAATATAGTAACAGCTCTAAGTGCTTATTAAAGGTAATAGAAATGTTTATTTATTTAGTAATTATTTCACCAATGAATACTTAGAGATCTCAATGAAAACTAAAACTCAAATTGGTGAATCTTTACATTTAATATGTCTCATTATTATTTATTACGGAATATGAAACCTTAATTATATTATTTTATTTAGTGCTCATGTTACGTTATCAATAAATATATTTTCATAACAATATTTTTATCGATAATGAGTTAATAATCGAGATGTTATAAATGATTTGAGTAAACATTTCGATTTGGAGTTTTTTATACCGCCATCAGGGAAATGATTGATTAACGTTCCCGAGAAAACGTTGGCAAACTGTCTCTAATCACATTTACTGGTCCCATAAATCGATATCTGATAAACATTTAATACGTTTCATGATCAAATATTTCTTTTCCAATTTCTGCTTATTGAAATAGTATGTAGTATAAATTAATAATAAATAATGATGATTTATTTATTATAATTCTTCAGTTTTCCGAATAAATCCTATTTTAAACAAATTATAGATTTATAAACCTCTGTAATCTGAAAGTAGCTTAATATGTTCAATTTCCTATCGTTATGTTAATATTTATCAAATTAAATTTTAGTACATGACGTTCCTAAAAAAATATAACAACAAAATCATACTTTGCACAGAAATCAAGTTTAATATACTTTAAAAATAACATATCAAAACAAATGAAACGGGAGATAAAAGATTCAGCGGAAATTCGGGAATCAAATATATCTTGAATATGATCGACATAATTCACTCTTCCAATATAAAAATACAATTCGGGTATCATATTCCTATCAATTATAACGTTATTCTATCAGTGAAATAATATAAAATTGTTAACTATGATGATATGTTAATATTTTTTTGTATCACCAAATACCAATTACACATTCAGATTGATTAAAAATATAGACGTTAAAATAAGTGTTAATAATAGTAGCAGAATGACTAACAAATTAAATTATATCAATAGTATATCTAGTTATATTTAATGTATTAGGGTTCTAAATGAGAAAACTACGCTGTACAAAAAAAAACAATAAAAGAATTTAAGGACTAATAAAGAAATCTCGCTATACTCGTAATTTTGCGTCCTTATTTATGACGAAGTAAGATTTATTTATTTACAATATTTTTCAAACTTACCCTATAAATAAAATTTCTATAGAATTCAGTGCGATTATTGGATATCTGCGAAGCAAAAAGAAACTTAGCAGATAACTTTACTGATTCTGTTGTTAGAATTCCTTGAAATACCTATTGTGTGCTTTCTTATTGCTATAATATTTAATAAAATATTAAATAATGCTTTGTTCAAAATCAGAGATTATTCAATTCTAGCTCACGCGCTTAATCAATTAATGTGTTTTAAAGATTTCATATATTTTCGTATCCAAATCTTTTGACTACGTAAACGTATATCATGAGCTCCATTTAAGGTCAAAATATTTGATTTCATAAATAGACGTCATTTTAGTGTAATAACTAATAAATAAGTTGAGTTTGTTTTAAAAACTTTGTAAAAATTGTGTAATTACTTATACAAAATGTATATTTAAAAAAGGAGGATACTTTGTAATTGTTTAGCTTAACCTACATTTTTAAAACATAAACTGCAATTTCCATTAAACATTATAGAAAAATAATGTAGTTTGTTTTTTAATTTTAAAATTGTTTTCCCGCTCAATATGAAGAAAAATAAAATTAATGAAACTCACAAAATATTATTTTAGTACAAAACGTAGTTATTTTACACCAATCTTCAGTGAGAGGGAGGTACGAGTACTACCCCAATCAAACAAGCTCGATTAATACTTGTCATTGGATTATCTGGAATGTGGTATGCGTCAATTAACAAGATTTAAAAAAGGTTAACGTAACAATATATATATATATGTCTTTAAATTATTATGTTTGAATATTGGTTAAAATTATAAAACTGAAATTTTTAAATGTGAAAAAGTTATTAAACTTTGTTTGTTGCGATTTAAAATATATGTCATAAAATAACATGGCTTTATGGACTTTTGTTGCAGACATGCCTTTAGTTAGTTTAAAATCTTTTCTTTACCGTTCTCATAAACTACGAAAAAAATGAGAAAAGTATGCACTGAATTTATATTCATTTATTAAAGAAGTAATATTTTATTATTAAAATGCTACTTTGTCATTATTAAACTCAAGTACTTACATTAATTATAATTTCCATTCTTCTTTACATTTACTTACTTAATTCTTGACTATTATATCATTCGCCTTTCAATCTGCATTCACATTGAAGTCTTAAGAATTAATATAAAATTATTACTTTTATATTAAAATATATCCGAGGCAGTTGAAAGAACTGGTGTTGAAATAAAGCAATATTGTTTTAAAAATACACCGACGACTACATAAATTAATTTTAATTAATTGATTACTTATTGAGTTCGTGATTGTCTCCGATGTTTAATGTTAAACTTTTTTTTAAGGTATTACGAGTTCTACATATCATAATTAAATTATAATCTATACATATAAATAAAATTCAAACGTCTGTTTGTAATGCCAAATTAACAGCTTTTTTCTCAATGCAAATGAAAGTACATACAGTACCTACTTGCATAAAAAAAAACTCTATTTATATCTGAAATAGCTACACCGATTCTAACAGGGTTTTCAATGGTGGATAGCTGATGCAATAAATTGTGACTAAGGCAACTTTTATTTTAAAATACATATTCCGTGCGAACGAAGTCCTCTGTATAACTAGTTTTAAATAGAATTTACATAAAGTTATAACGTAAAAGAAATACTATAATGGAAATTTTATTTCATGCATCAAATTTGAATTAATTAATTAATCAAATTTATAAAAATGTTTGTACAGATTTTGGTAAACAAAATTAAAAGTACTGAAAGAAAATAAAAATATATATACGAAACTAAAAAAGGTTTCTTTGTAAGGATATATTTCATTAGTGCGATCCATTCCTTTTCTTGTCACACCTTCAACCCTTATGTATCATCATCTGAGTTACGTCTAACAAGCAATAAAGAAAACACTTAAACTATGTTCATTTAAATTGTCATATTTGTTACAGAAATTTAATTTAGGATATAGTGTTAGAAATTATCAAGCATTCCGATATGTGTATGAGGTGCATGTTATATAAATGTACATTTAGACTTTTAATAAATATAAGTAAATAGTATTAGAAATAGTAATTTAACAATTTACTTTAAGTCAATAATGAAAAATGTTCAATCATCATATTTAGTAAAAATATTTCAATGCGACATCACAAAGACTGCATCAATACAATGATATATATTTTTGGTCAAATTAAGAAATAATTAAGTTGCTGTTTAAAAGTTTTGAGGCTATTTGTGAAATAAAAAAAAACGACAATTACAATAAATCTTACAACTTTATTAACAATACTAACTAAGAACCTTAATGCTAGAAGATTAGATATTTTCTTGAGAAAAAAATAATAATGCATTGTCTTCATTGTAAGGTTTTTAATTTAATACTACATTTGTCTGTCTCAAAACTGAATCATAAAACAAAAGACTGTAACTAATATATAAGTTTTGATTTAGTCATATAATTTACAACAAACGAATCATATCGAGAAGCAAAATTGATTAATATTTTTCAATTTTATTAGATTTCAATAGATTTATAAAAATTATAAATATTAATTTAAGAAAAACAAGAATATTTCAACAACTTTTTAAGATATCTGGACTATATATTTTTTTTATTTTAATATACTTATCCTTCACTAGTTATAGCTTAATAAAATAAGTATATATTATTCGTCGAAACGAATAAACGAAGCTTATTTCATTAACTGCTCGTCTTTACGCGAGCTGTTAATAAAATAAGTTTCATTTATTTCACTCGGTTTAATCAGTTAATGTTAAGTGATAAATTTTATCTCATCTATTAAACCAGCTTAGTTGATTAATACTAAAACTAAATGTTTTATATCACACATGCACTATATGTACACGTTTAATAACACTACAGCGATTGCTTCATACAATATACGTATATATTCGTATATCATAATAATAACATCAATTATACTTTCATAATAGCTTCATGCAATGTAATTATATTATATATAATTGATATAATAATTTGGAGCTGCCTAATAGCCTGTTATTACTATCTCGAGTTACAATTTGATTACAGTTAAACAACCCCAGTAAGTGTACTGAATTCACTTTGATACTTGTTTGTTTTGGCGGCTTTAGCGTAACTTCACTAACGAAGCTTGGTGGAACTTGTTTGGTCAAGATTAGGTACTCATTTGTAACTTGCATTATCAAGTTACAATTTTAAATATTAAAAATCTTATACATACTTGATTTGATTTAAAACTAATAAAGAATATAAATTCATCAATACTTTCTACCGCTGATTCGTAATTCTCGTCACACTGTTGGGGAACCAACTGAGCTTTTGTACCGGATCTCGTCTCAATGAATAAAACATTCTATATATGGTATTTTACCGACCTAGGTACCATATATTTAATTTATTAGAGGGTATTGAATACACTAATATTGTAAAGATATCACAACTATAGTAAATGCTTCTAATTATGTCTTACACATTTTATACCAACTTCCAAGGCCCGAAAAGGAAGGAAGAGTTTTAAATTCAACAAAGCGAGTATCCATACGAGTACATAGCGAACACAATAGCTCAATTGGCAGAATATCGCAAACTTAATACCAGAGATTGGTGATTCAAATTCTATCGATATTAAAAAATTATTATCAACTTTAAAAATAGAAAAAACAGAGATTACTGTTCTTAGAATTATAATTTAAAATGTAATATTAATAAATAGATTAAAACAATGTAATATTGTGAATGCAATAAAGTATTGCAAAAAGGAAAATATATTTATTTACAATTTGTTTCTTATTTCCTAAATCTACCTTTTCCATGCCACTTTAATATGCAAGGACAAATCTCTAAAGCTTTTATTTTCTTCACAGGTGCCACCGCCGGCGGTTCGGGCGTATCAGTTTCAACACAGGTGAGCTAACACAAAGCAATTACTTATTCATGAATCCCGGAGATTTAGCTTTCATTGATGTGTTAAAGGTCTCATTAATTTTAAATATTTATCTGTTTGCAAAAGCCACTTGAAATACTCATCAAAATTAATTTATATGTTTATATATTATACAAATCAAATAGTTTAAGTAAACTTAAACTTAATGTTGAATTTCAATTAGTGTTTAACTTGTAAACTTAAGTGAAGCTTAATTTCTCGATATACTATCAATATATTATTTAAGTTAAATATAGCAGACTTCCTTGATGTGTGATTGCCAACTTCAAGATTATTCAACGAAGTTTATTAATATGTGCCAGTACTAAGTTAAATACCGTCATAAAGTACTAAGAGTATAGCTGTGTCTTAGTTCCCAAGAGTAGGACACGCGATCTCAAAGGGCAAGTTTCCTGAAGTTTGCTGCACTTTCAGGGGTTTGCTCAAGGCGAGGACGGCACGTAAAGATTATACTCGTAGCTTTGGTTCTTGTTGCTTTGCTTCTATAACTTTTTGAAAGCGGAAAAGCTTATACGTATATATTTAGCTCTCCGTTTTAGTTTATACCGTGCGTGAATTGATTTAGTTTTTTCGTACGTAAACAAATTTTATAAAGATTACTAGTCTATTCGTTGTATAGTACTTGAATCACATTCTTTCAAACAATAGTCTATTTGTTAAAGGAATAAGTACTTTTATTAACTTTAACGCAGTTGGCTGAAGAAAAATTTCTTGAAAGAAGAAAAATGTTTAAGCCGTTTATCAGAGAAAGCCAATATTAAAATAATTTAATATTTTTTTTATATAAAAAATCTTTTGTTGTCAAAAATACCTACAATATTGATTTTAGTACTCAGTAACGTTTAATTGTTTTCTTATAACACTAATTCATTCTATCATGTCACGTTTTACAATTTTATAAGTTTAATACTTTTGTAGGTTAGTGACGTCACCAAGTTATCAAGCTTAGTTTATGTTGTAACAAATATGTTAATCAATATTTCTTTCACATAGGGGCCATGTGTTAAAAATATCAATTTATAATCTCAGTATCAGGAAGTTAAGTAGAGTGTCCCTCAGCCGTTTAATAATTCTAATTTTTTGTTAAAATTTATAAATTATTATTTTTATTTCTACTGCTTGTAATAAATTCAATAAAATAAAATAAAAACTTGGTTATGACCGTTTGTTTAATGTATTTTAAAGTATTCATAACTTATGCAATTCAAATATAAAGTGCAAATATACATCATAAATGTATAAATCCATTATCATATTTCAATTATCTTCAATCATTATCCATCAATTATTGATATTATAAAGTAATATTATAAATTTTATAGAGATTTTTGTAAAAGTATAGATTATGACTTCTTCAAATAAATTAAAAACACTCTAATGACTTCTTTAAATAAAGCAAAAATACATTTATAATTACACAAAATTTTGCTCTAAAACTCAGTTTTCAAGTGTTTTTCAGTAGTATTTTGTACACAATGAATTTCAGGTCAGTGTTAAAGAGTTCAGAAATTATATTTTTAAATTTATTAAAAGTGAATCTGGTTTTAATTGTTTAGAGCCTCCTTGACTTAATTCAATAAATAAAGCAAAAGTCATCATAATGATCCCGAAATGTATTGACGCCGCCTATATTGATTATGATTTATTGTAAAGATAACACATCTACAAATAAATACAAAAATAAATAGATGACATGTATTAAAATTAGTTGAGACAATAATAACCTCCATTACTTTCTTAGCGTCCTTTATTTCTCTCCATTTCTCGAGAGTGGTAAGTGTAAATGTAAATGCAAATAAAAACCACCATTTGCATTTATATTTAAAAATTTCCATTGGCAATAGCACCACTTACTATCAGATAAACCCTCAGCTCGTTTATTACTCATCATATAGAAAAAAATTTAGCGTAAAGAGCATATTAATATATCCACTTTTTACTATTTACATCTTGTGTTTAGAGTCTGTTTATATTCCCTAAGTGAAGTGCAAGCCAAGAGTATCCTGCAGTATTCGCAAATTTCCAGTTAACGTTTAAGATACACTGTTGTTTCTATTCTAACAGCTGTTTAAAACTTAATTACATCCTCTTGTTCTGGCAGCAGTTAACAACCCTCAATAGATTATTTCCACTAGGAATAGATTTTTAATATGTAAAAAATTGTTTCTTTTATATAACAAACAGAAAACAGGATTTTATATTACGTTTCCTATTACTATTGCGACAACACTAAAATATATTAATAAAATAAACGGTTATTAATTAATTATTTATATACTATATATAATTATTTATATTATTTAATATAATATTTCATTTTTATGTGAGGTGATAATGTGTATAATAAATGGAGTCACAATGCGTCCTGCAGTGCGGTAACTCAGCTGGATACAGTCTTTATCACAATCTCACAACATATTTTAGAACGACCCACGGATGTCAACTATTATTTATTATAATGACATTATTTTATACTAAAACACGTGTATTATATATATATTTAGTAGCCTTTTTTTCCCCCTAATTTGCTACGCCACTTTGAACAAACTAAAATAATTGTATATATATGCACCCTATACCATACTTCCAAATATATAATATTTGATTTACAACTTCAAGTACTTTACTAAATGACGTCATCTTTTATTTTCGATTGTATGCAATGTAATAAAAAAGTTTGTTCTAACTGAAGTTGCACAGAAGGACAAAATTGGCAGAGAATTAACTTATCTTACTTCGGCAATAACTATACTCCAGTAGAAACTTATCAAATGAAATTTTACTAAATCCCCTTTCGGCAAGCTCAAAAGTACACCGAAATTTTAAACTCTAAGATTTCGTAGTCTCAGAAATATACATGTGTCTCTTTATATCTACTGTATATATGTATATATACATATATATATAAACGATTAATCCCAACAGGCGGACATAGCACATTCGGCGAAAGGCTACGAGTCGGAGGATGAAAACGCGGGCAGAAAGCGGCAAAAGGCCAGCGACGACCGGCCAGCCAGCAGAACCACGATGTACTCTAAACAGGTACCGTCAAAGTAATAAGAGGAAGTGAGAAAGATACTGTAAACACCGACCATACAAAAGTAATGACGGTAGTTAAAAATAAAATGGCGAAATAAAAAATTTCATTGTCACAATAACATTTTATATTTCTGTAGGATAGGTGGCCATATTTTTAAGTATCATATATATAGCATTACTAAAGTAAACCTTTTCGATCACTGCTATATCCGTAGAAGCATTAATCACAATTGATGGATGAGTTACATGAAGACTCAAAAATAATAATAAGATATACTTCTCATACTCAATATACGTAAAATAATATTACATAGATCTTATCTTAAAATTTTGCGTGTGTTGATTTTCATTTTGGTAAGGTAAAGATTTCTTAAATTAATTATTTTGATTTATATTTATTGTTGTAATGGTAGCTCCATTACAATAATTAATTCAAAGCGTAAAAGTAAGGTATAAAACGTGTAAAAGGAAAATCCCGCAGACACTATTTCTTACTAATTACCTTAGTAACTAATTTAGTTTAAGTAGTCTTCCTTCCCTATTCCAACTGAGAGAAAAGCTTATAAAAAATAAGAGAAAATTTATCTTAAGAAATCCGAGAATTATGTGGGGTTAACGCCTTTAGACAGTGTATAAACTAACAATAATCTTCCAGGAGTTTCGAGAGCAATACTGCATCAACAACAAACAATTGGACCTGCTGGAATTGGAGAAGTCCAAGAAGGACAGATTCCTCGGCTGCCTGTCACAGTACCACATCGAGAGTCCATGCTCCAGAACCAATAGGTATACTATGAATGTATCTAAATCATTACTCATTTTGTTAAAAAATCTCGATTGAAATTTTAGTAGGCTCAATTAACATTATATTCTTATATACTAAAAATAGACTTCTAATATTAATTATTTACATCAATATTATAAAAATGATATTTTATTAGTTGGTATACTACTTCTATTATGTGATTAACGAAGTAATTATTTATTTTCAATATAAATACAACATATTTAAGAAAGGGTCCGCTTGGCTGTTGTTTTAACAGCTGCTGGCTTGCTGGCCTTATTATCCCATACATAGTATGATAGAAAGTAAGATAACATTTGATCCCGATAGATCAATATAACCTTATTTGTCCGAGAACCGCCGCAAACAAAAGCTAGACATTTATGTAATTACAAAAACACATTTAAATAAAAGTCAGATTTTAAATTAATATTAATAAAGAGAACTTCCATTAGTATGTATACTAAATACAGTTAGTTTGTTTCATAATTAGATTTTAAATATTGTATTACAGCAATTATTATTTGACAAACGGTATTTATTAAATCGTTCGAAACCAATTCGAGGCTAACGTGGGTAATATCACTAAGTGTATAAAGTTTTGGTAAAGTTATGTATACAATCATTACCCAATCATAACGAGGTAAATGAGGTTTAAAATAACTTAGGCTTTTGTGGAAGATGTATGTATGTCTTAATGTTACTTATGATACGTACTAATATTATTTGTTGGACCATTTCATTAATAACTTAGATAGTTTGAAATTTCCAAGTATAGTTGAAAATATCCAAGTCCACTAATAGTAAATTGATTGTATATACCTTATAAAGGCTTTTACAGAAATTATTTGAAACCAATTTTAAAATGTATATTAATCAAGATCTATATAATGTCTTTATTGATGTTACGTTCTGTTTAAAGCACAAGTAAACGTTGGCTTTTAATCGAGCTCATAAATCCAACGCTAAGTCCCTTTCTGCTATTATAAATCAGTCTCGTTTCATTCAAGTCAAGTTTATTAATTTGTTAAATAAATTATAGGGCGTTTTGAGGAATTGTTACTTTCCCCTGAATATTATATTATCAGATCATAAATTTAAAGGCCTCAAAATTTTTGAAAATAAATACTTTAAATTACTTATATTTTACTGCGCAAAACATATCAAATTTAAGATTTTGCTTGGTTATGGCAAAGTTGAAAATTATTATTCTCCAGCCATCCATAAATCGTCTGAGTTGAAAGATCGTTTTATATATCGCCTGGATGTATGTACCATTGGGGCAAAAGAGATAAGAAAAGGGATCGTCGAATTAAACGGTTGTCGGATCGGATCACTTTTATGTTTTGTATTTTGTGCATGGATTTATTCTACCATTCCAAAGTTTCTTTGTTTGTTACTTTAGGTCTGTGAAGGAAGAAACAACAAAGGGATTAGAAATATATATATTTTTTAAATAAATTATCTAAAACAATGACATAACAAAATTTGTGTTGTATTTAGTATAATTTTATACAATTAGTGGTTAAGAATTTAAAGAGATAAAAATGTGTCTGTGTTTTCATTTATATTTCATTACAAAAACAATTTGTTACAAACAGGAAAATCTACCGCTTAGTAGAATATTTAAACGCGTTTCTCCAAGATAAATTGGTTTGTTAATTAAATTAAAACAGGAAAAAGTGTGTATATGACCTCTAAGTACATTTTCTCAATTGGTTCTCGGATCTAAGCCCTTAAGGTAACAAATTGAGCTTGTTATTATTCCGTCCCCTTTTAATAATATTAAACCTGGAAGCCGGCTGTTGTCAGGAATATTTTGCCAGGTTTATTCTCTCTTGATAATATAAATTAAATGATTACTTAATAAAGAAAACGTTATTGTGAAGTAACAAATTAGGATTATAATCATTCCGCCATTTCTATTATATAAAGATTTATCATATAGCTAAATTAAAATAAATAATGATTCAAAACGTATAAACAATGGTTCTGTATAATATACTTGGAATACTAAGTTGGAATTTTGAATTGTATTCGCATAGTTTATAACAAATTCCTAATAGCAAAGTAAAGAGTTTATTTGTTTCCAGGGCATCATTTCTATCCGTGTGCGTCCGTCGCCGAGTGCCCTCGGATGAGAATCTCAACACCGATTATGCGCCCATCCAGAGATACCCAAGGTGCGTTTAATATTTATATTATTTATTATTAGGTGTAAAGTATACATTATCTTCCTATTGTGCATTAGCTGTAAAGTCCTTTGCATTTAAATTGACGATTTAATAGGAGTTGACAAGAAAATAGGGCTGTGATAAATGACTATTGACCTCTGAGTTTTGAGTGTGAAAACATATTGGGAAACCTACATATATTTAAGAGGAAATGCTACGATATGTAACTGGCAGTAATATAGTGGGGTAGTTTATCTCCATACCCTTTTTGTAATTGGAAAAAGGCCTTTACGGATGGGGATATTTATATTCGAGTATTTTATTACCTATATTGAAACTGAAATTACATTTTCATTAAAATCTAACAAAAAAATGTAATTATTTTGAATTAATGTTTAAACAAATGGCATAGTTTATTAAATGTTAAATGTTGTTGTTTTGTGTAAGACATAAAACTAAATATAACTACACAACTAAAATTCCTAAAGGTATGTGACTCATCAGGTTCGGGCAGCCGTCGCCCGCGCCGCCCGAGCTGTGCGCTCACGACGCGGATCTGGAGTGCTCATACTTCAGACGACGGCCGCGATCCGTGTGCAGCCAACCAGACCCGAAGCGATATACGTGGATGCCGGAGGATGAAGACTTCACCAGAATGGAATGGCCACAGTAAGTGTCCTGTTGTGTAAAAAAGATTAAGGTTCATCTGGATCCCGAGGGATGAATTCGTCAGGATGAAATGGTACCACAGAGTCTCGTTGAATTGTGTGTGTGAAAATTAAGATTCGACCTACTCTTTCTTTGTTTTCAGGATCATTTGGTTATCATGTAAATTAGTCTTTTTATAGTTGTTTGAGTTGAAATTAAAGTGTACATTGAATAAATTTGGAATAATGTAGTAACCAAGAACTCCCACAGAGTATTTGACAATAAATGAAAACCAATCTAAAATTGTTGAAATACAATATAAACATTAAAGTTTTTAATCAAATAATATTATAATGGGGGAACAAATATTTTAATAGAAAGTTTGATTTGTTTAAAATCTGTTTTAATATAACAAAGACATAATATCGATTATAACTGCTAATGAAATATTGGCACTTACGATGATTCAACTAAAGTATAAAGAGCTTTTAAAATTTTCGTATCGCCAAAGAAAAGCAGCGATATCGCTGTCAGCGTAATTGATTTCAAAGAGGCTTGTCACAAACTTTGAACTTCAGGCCGCTGAGACAATGGAATAGGAAATTAATTTGTCACGTATAATTTTAAGGGAACGAAAGGGATATTATGATAATAATTGATTAACCAGATAATATTTATATTATTAAAAGGGCTGGTATTATTTTAATAATAAATATTGCGAGTCAAAAGTATTGTACACCGATTAACAGTTTTATTGGATTTCATTGGATTGGATTACGTTTATATTTGATTTTGAAATAATTGTTAAAAATGGTGATTTCCGAAAAGCTATTAAGCTTCTAGTCAAATAATGTAATTTAAAGCCTCGTATTGCTTTGATTTCCCCGGCGGGTTTTAAACGAGAATAGCTTAAAAAAACAATGTGTACCAATTTCAATGAAATAAATTTTATTTATTACTTTTAGAAATATATTTATCTTTAAAATGTTCATTTGATATGATTTTAGATTAGATTAATAAGTTATTGGGAACAAATGTAATATATTTGATAATTTCATGCGCTGAAACAAGATATACTTTGGGTTAAATACTTATTTGAATTTTGATGATACTTTCTTACTATTGTGAATATCAGTTATTATTTTTATTAATACCTATCTTATGTATAAACTAAAAAAAAGATTTATTAATTAAGTATATTCAAATAATATACAATGAATCTGTGACTTCTCTGGAGAGGAGATAAAGTTTTTATAGTATTATATTGAAAAATGTACATCAGCTTAACATGTCCATCACTCTTAGATATTACAGACAATTTCAAACAATAAAGATAGTTTATAAACTGTTATCTAATATCTAAATCAAATTATTGACGTCTATCTTACCTCGCTGTCTCTGATATTTGAGGAGGGTTTTGTCAAAATACCCAAACTAGTTTAATCAATAATATCCATTATCAATATTTGATGTTTTGGTATCATGACCAATTAGGCCAGCTTATATTAGCAATACAACTCTGTTGATTATATATATTTTTCCAGATCGGTAATAGAAGATAACGCAGGATGGCCACAAAACTATAACATGGACCAAATAGCATCTGTAACCCGAGGAGGTTCCTTACCTAGACCGCCTTCTATAATACCGTAAGTTTTAGTATTATAACTTTGTGTTATTAGGGGTCCGCAGGAAAGAAAAAAATAAACTTTATAATTTCGTCTTACCTATATCTGTCTGTCTGTCTGTATATAGGATTTAAATAATAGTCAAAAGTAAAGTTGAGTTAATCTATATATATATATAGATATATATACATAAAATACTGATCTGTTGGTTTGAGTACGCTCCAAAAACTCAACAATTACTGCACCCGTTGAGCTCAAATCTTATCTTATTTATATCTATTTATACCAGTTGTAATCGATTCAATGAACATATCTCCCTTGCACGTGGCGTTTAAACGAAGAGTTTTAAAATGGAACGTATTCGCAATGGGGACAACAATTTTGAAATTCGAACGTTTTGAACACTTGTATAATTTTTTTTATATTGGTATTTTTGAAACGTGAAATAGCTAAGGCATTTATTTCTCACCATGCAACCAAAATGCCACTCCGAAATGTGACAGGCTACAGTTAATATTGTATAAATATTAAATTATGTTAGCAAATCGGACTCCCACTTGACTGTTTTTAAAAGCGTAAGTTAGCGTTATTAAAATCTTCGTAATATCCTCAAAAATGTTTATTATTATTGGAGAAAAAAAATAGATTCATACATATTAAATTTTTAAAATTAAAATTATTTGCTTTGAACTTATAATAGATTACTTTATTTTTATATCTAAAGGTTACGGTAAAGGTTAGAATAAGTTATTTATGTATTAAGTATTTATATATAAAAGATATTAAAAATGCAAATACGGCTAACAAAAAAAATGTTTATACATTTTTAACAGTTTAATAATGGTTAAAGTTGGTATGAAATATATATAGATTTTAGAACACTAGCTGTATATATATAGATGGATTTGTATACATGTAGATATAATTACTAGTCTAGACATGTAACCTTTAGTAACTAGACGATTTCAGAATCTTCTACTTTCATATAATTTTTTGAAACTATCGCTAAACCTAACAGGCTCAAAGCAACCACAGCCGGGTACAACTAACTTAAATTTTATTAACATATTAGCTAATGCTCTCACATCCAGACAGCTTCTCACTATAAGCAAATCCGCTAAATAAGATTAAGGATAAATCATCTAATAATACATTATATTTTTATTTGATTATTAATAACTAGTTATTGCATAAAAGAGCGTTAACAACTAGATTAAACATTTTCTCATCATTGTATACTTTTCACACGAATTGCAATCAATCAAATCAAATCAAATTACATGATAACTATCCTACTAGTGTTTGACATGTTTATTGACATGTTACAACCTGTTCATTAAGTTGCGGTTATATCAGTAAGCGTTAAGGCTTCTTGATTAACCAATTGTATCGTCTAGCATGTAATGTCATGTCATGCAATCCATGATAGGTACGAGTAACATCAGACCGAGCTAGTGATTGGCGGGAGGCTGTCTATAATCATAATATGAATATAGTGTTCTTAATTGTTTTTAGTAAATTATTTTAATGTATTTAGTTTTGTTAATTGAAAATTATTTACTTTTGCCAGCTACTTCGTCTGCCATCCCTCTCCCAACTCAAACCATAAGACATTTATCATCGCTTAAAATATTCAAAAATCATATATTTTTAGTTTCATTAGAATGATAGATAGATCGGATAACTATATGTAGTTCAGTAATGTATTTTCTATATTGTAGTTTCTATATGTATTATTAACAATCATAGCAAAAATCATAACAGTTTAGTATGTTTTTTGACTGTCTGTGTCATAAAAAATGGTAACTAATAAGTTACTATCTACAAGAGTTCAACAATAAGTAGTCAAATCAAGACAACTGTAGTTATCAAATATCATGTATTTTTGCTGTAAGCACTATAGCGAAATGATTAAACGTTTTGTTTAATTAAGTCAGAGAAATATTGTAAAATGTAGTTGGTATTATGTCTCATATACTCATAAGTTATGCAACACATATGGTATGTGCTGAAATGCTGCCTACATCACGATAATAAACTGCACCTCCTATGTTTTAAGTGATTTAAAGTATCGTGATGAAAATTTTATATTTTAATCTTTTATAAAAATATTTTCCTGTGAAAAATATGAAACAAGTGCTGCAGTGTGCTTAAAGTATGGCTTTTGAAGCGGAATAAACTTGTTAAAACTGTTGAGAAATTTCAAACTAATTATAGTCAGAGAAGCTTAATAAAAGGTATTTTAACAAAGCGTATTTTCAGTACAAAACTACAAAAAGTAGGTGAACCAAAACACAAACTACCACAAAAACTAAGCCAAATTCAAGTATTCTTCAAAATTTACGTTAATTAATGTTAAATAATAAAAAAAATAATTTTTATCTCAATAAAATAAATTCATTACCTACAATAAACATTGGATTATCTCTGATAAATTCTCGTGTTCTGCAAAAGTTGTTATCGGGAATTTGTGTATTTTATACTGTATTTTTGGATAAAATGTCTGGCTTAAGGCCATTTCCAATTATAATCTAACAAGTTCTTGTTAGCAATTAGGACAACAGGCCATTATTACATTTATGGTGTTTTATTTGTTTCCGTCCTCGTTAAGGAACGTTCCCTCGGGACGAGTTTTATCCCTGTTATGTAATATAGGTTGTACGACATTACAACAACAATCTTTTTCTTATCTTGTAAATAAATAAATCGAAAGTTTTCCTTTAATATTAATAAAAAATATGAGTCAAGTCAACAATTTTGATTTTTTACTTTTCACAAAAGTTTTTATATTTAATTAATACGAAAAGCGATTTCACAAAAGGTCATCTTAATTAGTTATTAATAGTAAGCGATTTTGTTTGTATCTACAATTTAATTATCTAATACAATTAAGATCGTTTGCGTTGACCCTCATAGATCTCAAGATAACCCTTAAATAATTATACAAAACACAGAGTAATTTGGGCCAAAGATCGAATTTGAGATTAATTTACTAAAACCATTTAAGTTTAAGTTCCGATAAAAAAATTAAACAATCGTATTAATATCATATAAAGTGTTATATTGTGTACATTGTTTGAAAGTTGTTATTCTATTCAATAACAAAAACACTTGCTTTATAAAGGTACGTCTACCATGAATATGTATCCGTTATACCTTCTCGTATTTGAAATGTGAAGATCAAAGTCAACACAGCTATTGACGCGCAATGGCTTCCGGTTATACCCTGTTTGACCCGGTTTAATCTGGCGAAGACTGGTATACTGGCAATAAACTTTTGCCCCGCTTTCTATAATGTACAATAGAATTTTATATTGTCCACAAAAATATTTTTATTGTCAATATATACTAAAATCTCAAAATGGAACGTCTGAATGATTTGATCGGATTTTCATTCATATGAAGATAAATAAGAATCATTGTTTTTATCTTTATTTTTACTTTTATGAATAGTGTTGGTTATCTTTCAGCCCGTGAATTTTGAATCCAGTCGTTAACCAACTTAAGAAATAAATATCTTTGACCATTTCATCAAAATCCCAAAAGCGGTTACAGTATTTATATTATATTACCATTATCTTTGCTATTTAATGTGTTCTCTCAATTCATCGTAATAATGTTTTAATGAAATATGTTCTACTAGCTGCCCTGCCCACACTCCGATACCTCCGCCACCCCCACCACCGCCACTCACCATACCACCGCACAGGTATATGGAACTATTTAGCAGCATTCCTGGTTACACATGGCATTCTTTCAGTATAATCGAAGCGATTAATTATGACCGAAACTCGTAAATGTAAATGCAAATTATTTTAAGTAAGGACCTGTAATTTTAATCTTGAAAGTTATCAAAGAGAGTTTGTCATGTGTTAAAAGCTTTGTTTAACAATAATTTACATATTAAAAGTTTATATCAGGCTATTTCAGATTAAACTTCACCTTTCTAAGCTATTGCAGCAGTCCAGCGCTTGTCTGTAGTAAAAAAAAATATCGTAAAGATTTGCAATACTATTAAATATTTTATATTTATTATAATATTTAGATACACATAATATATTAATATATGTATATTTATCTAAACTTGTATTAAATTCTAAACACATTCATAAATACCCCATTGCACACTTAAACCTTCATTGATAGGTATTTAGGATAAAATCACACTAATTTCTTATAACACATTTGAACATAAAAAATATAATTGTAATTATGTTCATATAATTTTCTTTCAGAACAAAACACGTATCATTTGCTCGTTCGCACACTCTCACCACATTCGACGACTCCGTAATGCCAGCTGCCGTCAGCGGAGGACGATACCGACGGGACTGCGAGAGATTAATCGATGGACGTGTTGTTAAGGTATGCATATACTAAAGTTTTTTTATTACACATATAAACAAATAAATCAATCTCATTTTGACTTCTAAATGAAATACTTATGCAATTTATGATATTATGATATTCGGGTCTAATATGAGCAACGCATGCTGTTTATTATTTACTTATCCAAACATATTGCATCGGGCATGTTTGTCGAAGTACAGCTTTATAGATTTTAGAGTCCTACAAAGCATTGCTAGTACGCGGACTTGTTATAAAGCAACCTATATTAAAACAGCATTAAAGGTTAAGGCAGAATATCACTATATATATATATATATATATATATATATATATATTGGGTAGACCTCGAAGAATTCGGTCTGCCCATTCATTTGTCCCCTACTTTCGAATTTTGGAAAAATTTCTTCACAGGAGGTCTTCTTATGACCGCCTGAGTCCGAAATTACCATTGGTCAAAAAGTTTATATATATATATATATATATATATATATATATATATATATATATATGCGTGCGTGCGTCCAGATTCGACTTTTGTCAGCACGATAGCGGCCGCAGTTTCGCTCGGATCGCTTTCAAACTTTACATAAAAATCAACCATCCAAAAATGAAGGTCAAGTTCGTTAACCAGAGAAATCCGGTCACAGGGGGCGCTAGGGCCTCACTTTTTCTGATTTCACTTTTTCGACCATAACTTTGTCCCTATACAAAGGAGATCAATCGCGTTCATATTATATGATGTCTTTGATAAATACCTATAACTAATGTAGTTAAACCGAAAACCTAACTTCAATAACTTAGGGGTGGGGGTAAAAAAACCGAAAATTTTTGGGAAAAAAATCATAACTTTTTTCTGGTAAACATTCTTGCATCACAAGTATTTTTAATAGAAAGGTTATTTTTTACTCTAAATTTAGGTACCAAAACTTTTTCAGTAAAAGGTACCGTTTCCGAGAAAAAAAATTAAAACCACTTTTAGCTTGTACATTTTAGGTAGGTAAAACCACGGCAACTTTTTTCTGGTAAACATTCCCACCTCGCAAATATTTTTAATAGAAAGGTTATTTTTTACTCTAAATTTAAGTACCAAAAGTATTTCCAAAAAAGATACCCTTTCCGAGAAAAAAAATTAAACCGCTTTTTGCTTGAATATTTTTGATGTAAACAACGGCATCATGTATTATTCTTAGGTAGTGAGTTATATTTTAAATGAGTTACACACGAGATCTACCCACGCGTGTCCCCCTGCGGGCACGGATTTTTTTTTTAATTAGAATTATATTTTCCGTTCAACTGGAATATAGACAATAAAGATTTATATAAAATTTTAATTCCACAGCCTGAAAACAAACCGTATGCGACACTGCCAATAATGTTCCAGCCGTTTCCTCCCTACCCTCAATACATGGCGCAGGCGCCGGCACCTATACATTATCAGCCGCCCATAACACCTCTACCGGCTCATGCTCCAGCCGTACAGCGACCCACACAGACAGAAGCTCCAAAAGTCGTCGTATTAGGTATGTGTATACAAATATTACCAAATGTATCATTTGGTAACATACCTGTTTCAGTAAGTTATTGATTTGTATCCTGTTAGTGGAATTGTACAAATATGGCTCCTTTATTTGATTGAATATAAAATGAGTTAAAATAATTTGGTTACGTGATTATTAATTATATAAAAAATAGTTAAATTGATAATATAAAAGAAAAAACTAATATATAATTAGAAATTAATTTATTGAATACTCTTCAAAACTTAGAAACAGATTAAAATCTGGGTCATGTAGAGAGGTAGAGATAAAAAAATAACGTATTAAATATCTTTATACACACTTTTTTCAGATTCAATAAAAAAGGGAGTTATGAGGACTCAAGCTACTCAGACTGAGGTTTGCTTAGGCCGAAAACCACTTCCACCTAACTATTTGTCATTGAGTCCCCGTACAATTAAAAGGGTAATAAATCCTGATATATTTAAGCCCCTTCTAAAAAATATCATTTTTGCATTAGAAGGAAATGTTTTCAAGAGAATATTTAAATTGTAGGTTAAAATGGTAGCAGCAGGAGTTCAAACAAATGGGTACACTGTTGGCGTAAGGAGATTAACAAAATCTTTTTCCGAAGTTGGTGGAGATCGATTAGTTGGTCGAGATACAGAAAATGATGTTGCTGCCGCTATTGAGAGGTATAAATACACAATATAAATAAATATAAGTTGTCGATTCTAATACTTTTAGGTGATTATTAATTTTCTATATTTTTTTTAGTATAATTGGTACAGAACACGAGAAACTGCATAGAACACAATCAGAAGAACCGCCAAGATCCCCACGGTCTCCTACTGCGATACCTACATCACCTCTAATACAAAGGGGGGACTCTGATGACGTCACTTCTTCTTCAGTTAAATCATTGGCATCATCGTCACAAATAGATAAATCATCAGAACTTAGCGTATTACAAAAGCAAACTCAAGAATACTTTCAACAAAATTTTCAATTCATCCATGAGAGTGATCGGGATGACACAATAGATGATGATATAGAAACCATAGAGAAGAGTATGGCTTTAAATAGACGAAATCTTGAATATTTACAACAGGAAATAGCTAAGCAAGCTAAAACTGAAAGATCACTTAGATCAATATTATCTAAAAGTACAAGCGATGCTTCTCAAAAGACGATGAATTCTTCTCACGTACTTTCAAAAACATCCACATTCCAATCGGAACCTTCAACTGAAACTTCAGCAACCACTACTGATGATAGTGAGAAAAATGAAAAAGAAATCATCATAGATTTCGAACCAAGGCCAGATGATGAAGCCATACCATTTACAACATTACGTAGAAAGACAAAACGGGTGTTGCAGAAAACTTTATCTGAAGGAGAAATATTGCTGGATGCGTAAGTATATTTATTGTACATGTATAAATATTATTAATGAGTATAACCTGGATATAACTAAAAATTTGTTAAACATTTAAGAAGAAAATCTGAAATAATTGCCAGTTCAGAAGGAATAAAGGATGCGCCAATAATAATGTCTACAAGTCAAGAAAATATGACTAAAGAAGATCGTGAACGAGAAGCGTTATACCGACAATATATTGCTCAAAATTACAGTCAGACACCTATTAAAGATGAGGGTATCTTCGGCTTTGAACCCGATGGATCTTTTAGGTAACTTTGATATGCCTTCATTGTAGCTTTTTTATTATTCTAGGAAATGAAAAGGTTTGAAATAGATATTATATAGGTGCACACATTTTCATATATATACGTATATATCATGTTTTATATAATTATATATATTTACACCATTCAAAGCTATTCAGAAAGCTTTTAGGCTGCTTATAAGCATTTTTATAATAACTGCTTTGCCTTCACTCATTTGCATTCATGCAATTCTCTTCTTAGTTCTTCAGACGGCAATGCACCCTACGAAGACTTTCATGAAAAGTATATTAGTTACAAGCATGAACCATTTAGAATTCGAAGCGTAAGTTTTGAAGAAAAGACTGAACGAGATGAAAAGGAACAACTTCCTTTAGACAGGTAAGTTAAAGAAGTAGTCAACAAAATTTTATATAGTGAACAACTTAGATCATATTATTTAGAAAGCTTTTCACTAAAATTATGTAGTTTTTATACTTCTTGACAAAATCGAGAGCTTTATTTAATACTTAACTACTTTATAAAATGTATTATTTTATGATATTAAAACATATTCAGAGGTAACTTATTAAATCAAATTATTAAAATCAACTTATTCTATGGTACCCTTCATTGACAGTATAATTTAAACTCATTTTACGTAATAGTATATTTTTAATGATTTTGTTGTGACAGAGACTCTAAAATTTAATCCTTTTTTATTAACAAAAATAACTTTGCAGTACTGCAAAATCCAGTCCGGCATCACCAGACCCAGTTCTTTGTGAGGTCGAAGTAGAACAAAAAGCAAAACGCACGATTATAAGTAATACAGTCACAACTATACTAGCTCCTCTCGATAAACTTTCTCCTTGCGCGTCTAGCGAATCACTTACTGTTGACCCAAGCAGGTATAATGAGTTTAGTCCAATGTAAACGTTTCTTCGAAATCCTTCATAGATTTAAAAACTACAATAAACTAAATACAATTTCAGAGATCATTCTGATAGTATGTGGAATGAATCTCAAACAACCGTGTTACAAGTTGATTCTGGCACAGATAATGGAACAGTAATAAGGTAAGGAAATGGTTAAATGTAATTAGAAGTACAAAAACATTAAATTATTTTTTTATTGTTCTAATTTCAGTTCTTCCGACCTTAGTTCTTTAGCTACATCACCCGGCGCTCTGGCATTACTGACACCAACTTCAAGACGAAAACAATTGTTATTATTACAGCACCAACAAAGATCTTCCTTAGACACAGATGCATTGGACGAAGAATTTGATGCTTCTCAGGTAAGCTATTTATGTTTGCTGTTTCTTATTTATTATATATTATAATATGTAATGTAATATTTTAGTTACGTGTTTATACTTTATTACTTATGATTATCAACAGAGTCAATCTCCAACATCACCACGGAATAAATTAGACACATCTAGTTCAAGTTCGGCTCATCAAACACGAGCGTCACTATCTCCACCCGCAGTAGTACCAAATATACAACTTCCTATAACAAAGCAACCAACTATATCCAAAGTTTTATCACCAACAACACCAATCAAACTTAATCATACTCCAGCTATTGCTATTACACACCCCAGTTTAGATTTATCTGATGTCCCGTTTAAAAGAACTCCAAGTTTCATTAATAAAAAACGCGAAAGAGCTCTCAGTCCTTCAAGAAGACAAGATTTAAGAAGAGCACAACAAAAGGAGCCAAATGGCACAATTCCTAATCAAATTGTTGAATCACCCTGTGAACCACCATTATCAAAGCCCGCTAGTAGTGAAACAAGTTTAGCCAGAACTGATTCCGGAAAACTTAATACGACTGATGTATCCGAAAGTACAACAACCACTGAGGATTATGTGACTGCTAATTCTGATAGTTCTAAAAAAAGTAATAGCAAGAATCAAAATCATAGTAAGTATATAAAATAAAGATAAAGACTCCAATATGGAATTAAAATTTTCTTACATCTAAGCTTAACTTTAAATATTGTTTGCAGATTCTGAAAGTAATAATAAAGCTCAAGAAGGATCGTCTTTTGAAAGTGCATCTAGCTTATATTCGTCAACGAAAACTGATAATGTAGCAGAAGACCTAGTAATGCCAAGTTTTTCACCTCCTTTGGAAATCAATGATGATTTTATAGTACCGAACTTATCATCTCCACCGTTGCCTCTGCCAGAAAGAATATCAAAACCATTTGTAGAAAGGTTTGAGGTAAAAGCTGATATTACACCTAATATCGAATCAAGTAGAAGAAACAAGACTGATGTTATTAAACCAAAAGACGACATTCCCAGAAAACCTGTGAGTGTTTAGCAAAATATTTTTAAATGTAATTTAGTTCCATCGTAAGTAATTCTTAAGAATTTTACATGTTAACCATATTATTTTAATAATTATTTTTAAAATATATATAATGAAAAATTTTATATTTTAATGTTTATTGACAGAATACAACTAAGAGCCGTGACGCTATTAGCGGAAAAAGTAGTTCTAGTGGTAGTTATAGTATAGGCGGATCAAATCCAAACGTGACTGAAACAGTTGTGGAGAAAGTCAGTATAGAAAAAATAAAGGAAACACCAGAAAAAGTAGAAAAACCAGACACAAAAGTAAAAGAAGATAAGAAAGAAGTGAAAACTAATAGTCGAAAAGAGCAATTAGTCCCAAAAATGGTGGTAAGGCTGCTTTTTTACTATTTATAAAATATATAAGCATATCATATCTAAAAAAATCTTTAAAAATAAAAACTTACTTCTGTTTCTTTAGGGGTCGCTATCAGATGATGAGAGAAGTGTACATTATTCATCATCGGGTTATTATGAGAGTCCAATAGAGGATGATGACGACGGAGGCTTAAGTATGAAATGTACTTAAATTAATTAAAATATCTATTTAAATACTTGTATGCATTTAGTAAAATTAATTTTATATTTTTATATTCAGCGTATAAGCACTCACAAAAATATAGAACATCAAGTAGACCAAAAGCTTGGTTATCAGAAGAAAAGAGAAGAAAAAAGAAAGCTTTTACCTTAGAGTTTTCAAAATCATATGACGATTCTATATCCACTTCTCAGGATGATTGGGGTAAAAAAGATAAAGATTTAGAAATTTCTCGACCAGAACGCAACGTTTTTAAATATGGTACTTCAAAATTACCACTAGAGGAAAAAATAAATGATTCACGTAAAAAGAAAACTCATTTTATAGAAAAACCTAAGAGTGTTCAATCATCGCCACGAGAACCCATAGACATAGAAAAATCAATTAAAGAAAAAAATATGAAAGAAAATGACAATAAACGACCTATTGAGAGGGAAAGATATGTAAAAAGAACCAAACTAAAAGCGAAAAGCCCTACACAAAATAAATCACTCGATAACAATTATAGACAATCACAACATGACAGAAGAGATATCATGGGATCCAATATCAAACTCCATCTCAATATTCCCACATCTGACGATTCCAGCGAGCAATACAGAAAAGAAGGTAAGTATTTATTGTCTATGTTATATGTATATAAGTTATGTTATGTTTATAAGTTTATAAGCCCATACAAAATAAAAATAAAACTATACATATTTTCAGGCGTCGGTAATGGAAATGTGTCTCCTAGAAAACATCGACGGTTACGAGATAGCCCTAGAAGAAAAACAGGGTCCAATTCTAATAATGCTAAGTCCCCTACATCTAATAATCACTCTGGCTACAGGTATAAAATATATATATGTGTATAGTAAAATAATATATTTTCTATATACTTATCTTTTTAATCCAAACTTTATTAATAATCAATGTCGTTTTCTTGTATTCCAGACCTAGAAGAAAAAGTGGATCTAATGAAAGCATATCACTGCCTGGAAGCTTACCACGTAGAAAGCAATCTATTCCAACCGTACCATGTTTAAGTTCATTAGAAGCCGAAGATATTGAAACTGTAAGAACTCTTTCAAGAGCGGGTTCAAGATTAACACCTTTAAGATATCTAAAAAGTCCCACTACTTCACCGAGACATAAAAAATCGGAAAAAGGTAAACTGTTTAGATTACCTTACTTATAGGGGTCAAAGGAAGAAAAAAACTGCTGAAAGCCTTTTGTAATAAAACGACCATTATGATAGAAATAACACTTTTAATATCTTGAGAATAGGAAAATTTCTACTGCATTATCTCTATGTATATTAATTTTAAATTTGGCATTTGGTGAAGTTGGAAATTATATTTTTTAAATGATAATCTCGAATAAAGCAAACTACATAACAAGAAATAATTTCCAAATTTACACTCAAAACGACTCACAACAGCATCAGTTTTTGTAACAACAGAGGGAAAATTTACAAAGGCGGCCTCAGCAGAGTCCCTACGTTCCGTTTCACCAGGATCCGACTCCGTCTTCTATTCAGAACACACGGAGCACGGTGAGGGAGAGGAGGCTCGCGCGCACTGCCTGCACTGCGGAAAGGAGGTGCACATTGTCACAGCCACTCACGACCATGACGCTAGTGCGTCGCGGACTTCTCAAACTGATGTAAGTCATTCTTTGAGAAAATCATATATTATCATAATAACATTTATTTAGGAAAGTAGCGTAGACATAGCAAAGGAAAAAACATCTATTATACATATTAAAACATGAAATGTGCTAAAATATGTAAAAGGCAAGGTAATTAGGTAAAACTTTGGCAAATTAAGTATAAATTACATCAATCACAAACTTTTTAGCGGTCAAAGTACTTACAGGCTAATTAACTCTTAGATATATAGATATATTTACTGTTTAAAATCGTATAGCACGAAAATAGATTTACCATTTCATGTTGTAATATGAAAAAAAACATATAAAGAATGAAAAATTCATCAACACTTCCAAGATTGCGGTCACTTGTAATCTGTCCCTGTACGCTACATATAAAATCGACGAAAAAATCTAACACCAGTGAGAACCAATAATCGTGGATTCAATTTTAGATACGTTGTCACTCGTCTATACAACATATCAAAAGATTATTAACTTTCTTTTTCGTTACAAAATACAATTTGTTTTAAAAATATTCCATAAAGAAAAAATTGTTGAAATTGTTTTCTGCTTAAATTAGGAATCGTATGAGGATGCAACTCCAGATATAGTTCCAGCTCCCGCTGGTTTTGCCGATTCTCCATCTTGTGGGGCCAAAAAGCCTGCGAGTGGTGCTCGTTTGTACAAAAAACTTGATAAGAGATATCGTTCTGAAGACAAAACAAGACATCATTATAAACATCGGCAGGACGTGCGAGCAAAGGTTTCTTAATAAATACTTCATTATCATATAATACATATGTATAGAATATAATACTAATTAATCGATACTTATAAACGTTTTTATGTTGGCAGTCTGAAGAGAGGAGCAAAGACGCATACGAAGGAATTGAAAAACCTCAGGACACACGTATCGCTCGCTCCGCTGGTAACAGCCTCGACAAGCTTGCAACTAACGCCACTGCAGATCCAGATGGTAAGTAGTTTTCATAAAATAATAATTTTTATTTTTAACAGTATACAATTATATTATTATAATTGGCGATATTTTTTTCTTCAGTTTCTTAAATATTTTTATGCATATTAATAAAATTGCTATTTTATTATCGTAGGCGTTGAATATCTTGTATATGTCTAATGTAAATTTATTTTTCTTTCTTTGTTTTTTTTTTATTGCAGTTAATTTATGCGAAGTTTGGAAATAGGTTAAATTGCTTGCTGGTCATATTAAAAATAAAACATTTTTAAAGTATCTTAATATATAATGCGTTTATAAATTTATATTATTTTATATTTAAAGGATTTTTCTTGTGGTAACCTTGTAATCGTTGTATCGGTAAATGTAGTGCAATAGTTGGCAAAGGCGATAGAGCCCACTTTTAGTTAATAATTTACCGCAACTCGTTTTAAGATAACTATTACAAGTGAGTCAGTCGGATGAAATGGAAGTAACTATTACGAACAATTGGCTCATTTAATTATGTTTGTGTCATTTAGAACCGGAAGAATGTTCTGGTAGTTCTGAAGGAGCTGATGAAGAAAAGGGCGTTTACGCAACGCCGTGGTGGTGTGGCAACTGGATATTGCTGTCTGCACAGGACGACCACTGGTCCCGAATACCACCAGGTACAAATATCCTCACATATATCGTCTTATAATGTAAATATGTTAAATTTACCGAACCAAAAATTATTACTTACGTAGATTTGATCACACATAAGGTCCTATTGTACTTTTAGCATATAACCATCATAGCGATACATGTAAATTAACAACACTAATATCAAACAGATTCACTAGAACCGCAACAAGAAGATCCAACAGATTCAGAATCGGAATTCAACAAGCGTTATGTGGCGCTGACACACCGCCTTGTTCATAGACGTGCTTGCATCGAGCTCAACAGACGACAGGCAGACAACAGTTTCGGTACGTAGGATTATCAATAATATCCCTACTCATTTAAATTAACAAACAAAGGCTTTATATAGTTATCAGTTACATTCTATCTTGGGTAAGTATTGAAAAGAAAAAGTAAAAAGAGACAAATGTTACAATCTGCCATTCTTTTATTTGGCACAAACCAAATTAAATTTGAATCAGATATCGTAAGACATAAAAGAGTTTTGACATCGATAAAAATCAACAAATTTTAATTCATGACTTAAATTTGAAGGTTACCTTTTTTATTTTACAAGCAAGAAAAGTCGTTAGGTTGGATGGATGTTTTTAATCTCTCCCAAAACTATTAAACGAATATAAGTGAAGCTTAGTCATTAGAGTTAAATAGCTTGTGCATTTGATAATACTATATAAATTATAAGAATGTTGTGAAAATTGGCCAAAATAGAATAAGTAAATAACTATTTAAAAAATCAGTAAATTGAGAGCCACCTCGGCTTAGCTGCATAAATTAGAGATTGAAAATAATATATGGCGGAATTGATACTTTTGTAGAAAAAATAATAATAAAGTCTTTTAAATAAAGTAAGATATTGGATATGAGTATTCAAAAATATTGCAAGAGCAGAAACCTAATGCTGTTATTTTTCATTGTTAGCTTTAAGAACAAAAAGTAATTTGGTGTACAATAATTCTGTATTAAATTCGGACGGAATCACAGCCAAGACTAGTATGAATATGGTTTAATATTTTTATGCAGTATTAATTATTTCTCTAACAATAATATTTGCTATTTATACACTTCTAATATTAGCCGGAGAATGTTATGTGATCATTGAATATCGTCATTATCGTTACCGCGCGTGAGTTAACTGATCCACTTCTAAACAGTGACGTGCGTACTATTTCAGCGTCGGTCATTATCAAAATAGCTTCACCTTTTATTTTAAAGCTTTTGTTTTTTGTGTCTTTGTATATGTCAACTGTTGTTTCATAATGTACCCTTGCATCTTGATTTATCTTGTATTGTCGGAATAAAAATATTTAACAAAAAGAAATAGTCGAAAGTTGTCACATAGTCTATTTCTATTCAGCGTGAAGCTTCTTTCCTTTGAGTCATATCGATGAAATAGTTTATATAAAAAATCACTGATAAAAAGCAGCTCTTGACCGTTCTTAAGCGAACTAAATTTAATTTTACACAGCCGATGTACGTCATTTCTCAGTTGTAACGAACACGCGACTGCGGCGAGACGATATTGTCACGTTCGACTGTGGAAATACTTGCATCTATTGATTTGACGTTTAGATTTGACTTGATCGTTTCCTTGTTTATGTTAGTCGTACTAAATAAACCGAGCGTACTAAAATAGTGCCTAATTATTAGTGTTTATTAAAAATGCGGACCAGTAGTAAGTTTTATCTTATTATTATATTTTTATTCAATTGAATATCTTAACTATGTAATGTTATTTTAGTTAACAGTGCACTTAGTGCTCCGAATGGAAATATAAAGCAGAAACTTGAAGAGTTGTTAAAATTGATGCTGGTGTTATGGTGTCGACAATGCCAAGCTGATAAACTTGTCGCTTCCGAACCATGTGGTAATAAGACAAGACTATTGTTACGCAATGAACTAATAATTGCACGCATGGAAATTGATCTGTTTTATACATATAACTTCTTATTGAAAGCTATTTATTGTCTTATTAAAATTTTTAACAACATCATCATCTAACTTTATCTTAGTCAGATTTCTATAATTTTAATATTTTTTTAGGGAACTTCAATAATCTGCTACAGTTAATTTTAAATCAAATATGTATTAATAAATTGTAATGCGGTTGATTATATTATGTGTATAGTTACCTTAAATAAACCGTGAATATGAAGCCGTGAATATATTATGTTCATGGTTAAACCATTTATTTCAAAATCTGATATATTGCATCGTTATTTTGAAATAATTGATATTGCATTGTGTTGGTTACACCTGAGTGTATCCTGGATATATTTATCTTCAGTTTATGGATTATTACATTTCAATGAATGAATTGTATAACGATGTCGATAACTCCTGGATATTTGCCAAACATTCAGCGAAAGTTATGTTAAAAGTAAAACCTTAAAGAATTGAGTATGTATGTCATGGTCGTCCGTATTCTTGGCATTTATTGCCACTTTTATACCATGATTGTACTATTTAGATAACTAAGTAAATATTGGGTCATGGTTAAATCTAACAATATTTATTAGTAAAGAATTTCGTTATGGATGTGTTAAGAAATAAATTTTTAGTTATCCTTTTATAATAAATTTCGCAATAAGCAGAATTAAATGTGTTTTTTCGTGTTAAAGTTCTTTCTGTTTAACTGGGACTCGTTATGAGTGTCTGCCGGTTTCAGGGTAATCTTAAAAACAAGGTCAAGTTGATATCTAAGACTCTGAGCGTGATTAATAGAACCAGTCAATACTTCTTGCTGTATAGTAGATGAACGCTTTTTAAGGGCGATATCATCATTCATATTATTATCACATTTGGTAATGAGGTACGACAGCATTACCAATTCACGGCTTATAACGAAAAGATATAATTGAGGAGAACTGCTTCGATTGCGACTTTCTTCTACATGTAATATAACTTACGAAACTTATAACATTTTCAATAGCAAATTTGATAACAAATAATATGCACAGATTACCGTTTTATGAAATAGATAGATGATTAACTAACGTAAGATATACCTTTAGATTTTGACAGATTGACTAATAAACAAATAGCTCTGTTTGTTATAGTGTTATCATGATTTAATCCTTAACATATGTTAGAAGAGAGTTGAATACATAGCATAATATTCTGTGGAATTATTCTTTAAAATATCATTGACATTTTTAACTTTTTATTTTAATGTGAACCATATACTTTATAACTTAATCCAAGATATAGATTGAAGTACAATTATTGTTATTATCATTATCAGAATATTAATTGAAAATGTACTTGAAATCTTATTATATATCTTAATTGTGTATATTGAAACGTAAAATATAAATTTGTATAATTATACTTATATTAACATCAGCATGTTGTTTATTTCTGTAACGTTGACTGTGTTGGTGAGTACTCCTGTACACTAACTTTGCCGAATCACGTAGCTTTGAAAGTTTGTGTAAAATATCTTATAACATCATTGAATATTTGAATTATTTGTCATCCAGGGTCCATCTATCTCATGATCGTGATGCTTGAATACTATTATCTTGACTGTTACAAATGACGAAGAATTACCCAATTTTCTTTTGCTGGTTCTCCTCAATCCATTGTAATTAGTATTCGATGCTGATATTTTGACAGAATTCAGTTTGGTTTGTTACTAATTGATAAATGGGAAAATGCAAGTTATTTAATATATGTGTATTAATTAATTCATAAAAAGTACCAGTTATTTAACTTTGCGTGATTAAATGTTTGTATTATTTTTCTTTACTAACATTAAATATTTGTTTTATTTTACAGAAAGTGACAAAACAGTAGTGGTAAGACGAGGCAACGAAGAATTTGGATTTAGGATACATGGGAGCAAGCCAGTCGTTGTGTCAGCGATCGAGCCCGATACGCCGGCTGAATCCTCAGGACTTGAAGTTGGAGATATCATCATAGCTGTTAATGGTATTACGACTTCAAATGACCTTATATAAATTATAATATTATTTGGCTCATTTGCTTTTTATCAAATTTCAGGAATCAACGTACTCGATAAGACACATTCAGAAGTGGTGAAGATTGCACATTCTGGCTCTGAAATACTGGAGTTGGATGTAAGCTTTTTAATTATTATGCAACAAATTTACAAACACAATAATTTCTTTATTACAAAATTTGTATAGTTTACAATAATTTAAACGTAATAAGAAACTATAATTTATACTATAAGTTCATTTCCTCCACTGAACACGAGAAAGTAAAAAATATTTTGGTCAATATTGATAGTTGGAACCTATGGATCACTGACCTAGGAAGAGCGGCAACAGCGCAAGTTGAAATACGTCAGAAGTTATAGGTTACCTTTTTACTAAAACATATTCACTGCTATTCAGTTCTTATTTACTATTATACTTTTCTCTATAATATCCACAAAATTACTTTCATAATTGAGCTGAGTGTAAGCGAAGCTCTTAACCGTTTGGGAGACCTTTTTTGTGTTTAGTTTTCTCCAAAATGCGACGAGATAATTAGCTAAAAATTTTCACATGTATGTTTGAGCCAAACGCGGATGTTATAGCGAAAACAGATTGAAAAAATGTTTAGCCATTCAAAAGTTATCAAGAAAAGAAGAAAGGAGAGGGGCTCAGCGCAAAACCCGCCGCGCACGGTTTGCGGACCCTAGTTAAACTGAGAACAAGCCCCTAAAATGTTAAATTTTTAACTTTTCAATATGACTTTTACCTTTTTTTTAATGAAGATATATTGATTATAATATTTATATCTAAACTTAATAGTTTTCTCTTAAATACAGTGCGGAAAATTCCTTCTCTGATTTATGACTGTACGGTTATAAGGAAAGTCCGTTCTAAATAAGAATTGATAAAAATAACAAAAAATAATCTCTGAATTTGCATTAACTCGCGACAAAAAAAAAATAAGCAAATACATAGGTCACCTCCAAGAAGCCTTTTCGGAAACTACCAAATTAGTAAAGTAATTAGCGAGACTAGGGATGGAGATCTAAAAATCCATTAATCCAAAAAACTATTATTAGAATAAAAAAAATCATTTAACGCAAAAGTCACCATATTTAATCAATGGTTTGTTATCCTGTGCAGTTATTTATGTTACAATTTGAAGGCTTGACAGAATCAGGTGATTACAATCCAAGTTTACCCGTTACATGAATCTTTCAGGTGGCCAGAACCTGCGAGGTAGTAGCAACCCTAGCTCACGAAGGTGGGTCGGTGGCTTTATACTCTGGCTACCTATGGCGAGCTGCTTCCACACGTACACACCCACGATGGACCAGACGTTGGTTCGTGTTAAAAAGAGACAACTGTCTGTATTATTACAAAACGGATTCGGTAAGGCTTCCTATTTACATAGAATTCAAACCTTATAATTTTTTCCTCTATTGTATATTTGATTAAAACACTAATCCAATCCTTACCCTAAACTGTCAACAGAGCATCCATCCAGTCGGGGCTTTGATGTTAGTGAACTACCAGCTAACAGAGGAGGATGCGGGTCGTCCGCACGGGTTCCGCCTGCAACGCGGTGGTGGTACGAGGCTCACACTTGCAGCAGACAGCGCGGAAGCTGCGGCGCGCTGGAGAGCAGTTCTCGCTCATGCTATTGATGCTAGCAATCAAGTAGGCTGAATAGAGTTTTTGTTAAATATATAATATATGTATTTGAGAGACAAAAGGTGGAGAATAATCTTATCTAATCTAATTGTTATTTACCAAATATTGAAGACCTTATTAACAATGATACGAATAAAAAAGACTTATTCCTTAATTTACTATTTTCACCTAATAAAAAGACAACTGCAAATACATTTTCTAAATGTTGTAAGAGAAATATAAGAAATGGATAATAATATTATCTTAATTAATTAATCCAACAATATGTCGTTTGAGATAAAAAAAATTAGTACCGGTGTTTGTCCATATCGTACCAACTTGCAACTTTGTCTCTTACTACTATAAGCTTTATCAAGATGAAGATACACTGTGGTTCACTTTATTTTATCGAGATGGCGCTATTCTTAACAAAAACTTGATTTTCTCAGCCGCCATCTACCGTTTCCACGTGGAATATTTTTGTAAGAGTCATATTCACTTCCATATTAAAATTTCTATATAATATTACTTTTTTGTTTTCTCGTGTATTAAAATTTATACTAGTGTATTAAAATAGACTACGCTGTCAAGTATCTATGCGTCCATCTATGTAGTCCAGATGGTGTGTCTAACGTACCTACTTATTTTAGGGTGATGATACTTGTAATCTATCAATCATTAATAAATAATCTCCAAATTATATACTAACAGTATTTAACTAGATAAAATATAATCCTGTTTCTCTTTAAGAGCCTGTGAACTGTTACTGGTACTGTAAAGAACGTATTATATTTTTATGTAAAATATATGTGTATTTTTTTTGACAGCGGGATGGCTGGTTAGAAGTCACAATGAGAAATATGAAACTACCGCCATCTTCAATACCGCGACCGGACTGCTTCGGATACTTGATGAAGCTCGGCTCGAAATGGAAGTCTTGGGCTAAGAGATACTGCGTCCTCAAAGACGCCTGTCTATACTTTTATGATGATGGCAATAGTAAGAATGCTTTTGGTGAGTAATGTGCTATAGGTATTGTATTAATTCTATGATAGTAGACTTTGTTTATCTGTCTATAAATAATTTAAATTATAAAAAATATGTAGTTCATTTCAACGCATTATGTTTTTTTTCGTTCGTCAGTAATAAATAATCCGTCTGTGATAACTAGAGTAAATTAAATGTCTAAATAAATAATATCTCGTCGAATTGTAGTTCATTTATTTTAGATGAAACTAGTGCTAATAATCAATTTAATTCCCCAGGAATGGCCTGCCTTCACGGCTACAGAATACAAACATGTTCTCCGGGCGGTAAGAAGAATGCGTTCGAAGTGATGCCGACTGAGCCAAAGCAAAGACACTTCTATTTTCATACTGAGTCTGAATTGGATAGGAAACGGTAAGAAGTAGTAGTAGATAGTAAAGATTCAATTTTTGCTCACCTTGACAAAAATTTAATCTCTCCAATTTTTATATCCGTCAAGTGAGCTTAAAAGAAAAAATGCAATAACTTTAGCACTAGAAGTTAGAATCACTTGTATATTCTAATATTACTTTGTTTGTTATTAAAGATGGATGGCGGCTTTGGAATATTCAATAGATCGATGGATGAAGGCCGGTTGACGAAGACACTTCACATCAGATTCTTTTGAATTCGTTTGAAGAAAATTATATAAATTATTTATTTTTTCTTTTCTTTTTTTTCTTTTATCCTTCATTTATAGAACCATATTTAATTGATCTAGATTAATACACATTTATAATCAATATTAAGAACTGTTCAACATATCTGTAAAAGTAATATAAATCTAAACACTTGACGATTTACGTATTTCTGCTAATAAATGCTTATTAATTTTATTATTTCTTTAATCTATATATATATTATTTTTAATGTTACATTATTCACTTTTATAACACGTAGTAAAGAATGATTTTTATAAACTTGTAAAGATAAATAACAACGGATAACCGTCCTTAATATTGTAGGACATATTAAATTACTATTTCTTATAAAATAGTAATTAATACACCTATATAATACATTAGAAAATTGCTTTAATTTATTTTCATCCTTCACTATTTGTTTGAGCTAAACTTTTGTTTCGAACTACACACGAACAAAGCTCTTGTCAGATGTCTATAAACGATAGAAAATAAATTAACATCGAAATTTTAATAATTTATTATTAAAATGTAGCTTTAATTGAAATTATTCTAAAATAGATATTTAATATAGAAATCGATTATATCAGTGTTTTTAACATTTAAAGTCAAGATATAATAGTCTATTTATAAAACTTGACTGAACAAAATGAGACTAAATAAAATGTTATTGAAGTCAAGTCGAACGAAATGATAAAATTATAATGAAATTTTTTGAGATGATATTATATATACTACGATTCTCGATAGTATTATAAATTATCAGTAGAGATGTAAGACACGATGTAGCTACCGTAGTCGTTAGAGTTTTAAAAGTTATAGAAGATATTCCTAACAGTATGTATGTTTAGAAATATGTAAAGTTTAAATAGATAGACGATAGTTGATTCTAGAAAAGAAAAATAAGTGTTCTAGCAAAAGTTTTGTATATTAAATAATGTGCTTTTGTGGTAAAATATATGTTTTCAAGTTAAATTTTAAAATCGTATTATATGAATATATATTAAAAAGATTAATGCAGTTCATCGTCCGCAAGTTCGTAAGTATATTATGTCTAAGCTTATTATTCAATAATTGAAAAATATACGGAAATAAATTACACCTAAATTTTGACTGTTTTTAGTTCTTGCTTTTAAAATTTGTGGCCCAGAAACAGTTGACGTATTAGAAATAAAAATATTTGTCTTACGATTTTTTTTAACTACAAATCATTTCCTTAAAAGCAAGTTTTTTTAATATTAATATTAAAAATGTCATGAAGCTAAAAAACGTGGCGTAAATATTACCAAAAAATATCATTATGATTATTTTTTTCATAAATTTTGTCAAACATTTAAAAATATTACGTTTCAAACATATGAAACTTAAAAAATTACAAAAAAAATAACTGAAATATATCGATGAATAATTAAAAGATGGAAGTAAATATAACTATTTATAACTTAATTTAATATAACGAAGCGTATATAAATTATAAATGTATATATCTTTATTAATTTAATTTAAATGGATGTGTAGTGTAGAGTGAAATAGGTATAAATGTTGGAGAAACTGTTGTCTCCAGTAGATCGTGGTCCATAATAGTGACTTAAAATTGTGCATTAAAATCGATATTATAAGAAAATATGTAATCCCTAACAATATGTACATAAATTATGTAAAAGCTCAAATATATTTAAAAAAAAGACTAATAAAAATTTGTTAAATGCTTATAGTATAGTGAGTGTTAATTAAGGTGGGGATATAAATGTTTAGTAAAAAATAAATTTTAAACACACGTTCTTTGTCAGAAATGTGTTTGTATGCAATTGTTTTTTAATTATATATGTCATTGAAATAAACATGTTTGTAATGTGTTCACATCTTTAAATATTATGAATACATATTTTATTGTATTTTATCTTTATATTGTAGTTAGTATAGAAAATACATAAATATATATATTATATATATATATATATATATATATATATATATATATTACGTTGGTTATGTATAGGTATAGCTATTATCAATTATTTATTTTATAGATATAGATTCCATAAAGATCATATAAATATTAGTTTTCTTTTTTTATGTATGTCAAATAAATTATGTATAAAATTCGTTGTAATAAAGTATTAAAATCATTTATATTTTTCTTTAAGCCTACATAGAAACTATCAATGAATGTCTGTTTCTATTCATAGAATACTTTTCCGTACATGAACACATCAATCTTTAAGTAAACAAATTCTTATATTAATTAGCAAGAACCCACGAAATTCACGATTGAACCAAACATTCGAGGGCGTCGTCAATTTACACGACTTATAAGCTACTAACATGAAAAATAAACAATCCAAATATATCCTTCCCTTTTTTATTGCTTCCAAAGTAAAAACGGTATGAAAGGCTTTAGCGAGCGGCGAGGGGGTAGGAGCGCAGGGGGGTAGGGGGGACCTACAGGAGCGCTACTGCCTCTGACGACGTGGGTACAGTAGTACGCGTTCGACTCCGACAAGTTGCGCGCCGTCTGCGCACACGCAGCCTTAGCGCCGAGCGAAACTAACCTGAAATATCTAGTGTTACAACTTTGTAAACTTTATCAGTGGATTACAGTGTAAAAAAACTCAAACCGTGCACCTCATCGAATGTATTGGTGCAAAGCGTGACGACAATAACTATACTAATAACTGTTTATGGCTTGCAGTGTCTATTGTTGTGTGCGCGTTCACTAATCTCCTATTCACCTGTTTACGCCAAATGTGGTTAGACTGTGAAATGTGACAAAAAATAGCAATGATCTATCATTGTTCTGTGTGGACCCTGCGTTTGTAAACTTTGTGGGCGACTACCTGACTACCGAAGGGTTGGAGGCGTCGCTCGATCGATCTGACGATTCGTCGCCTTGTGAGTTCAATTTTTTGTACAATATGTAATTTAATACGACGGATGTGGAATAAATTGGGTAGTCAGGGTGCTTTATACGCTACCTGTTTTATTTATCATGGTCATGTGCACGGATGTAAGCTATTAAAGTGTTTATTATTGTTTTTTACTTAAGTTACCACCCTACAGGTTCGAACAAACAGCCGAGGTACCTTGCTTTACATGAATAATATATTTTGTATATTTCAACTTATTTACATTCTCACTATTCTGTTATAAATAAATGTAGAGCCAGTCCTAAAATATGTTTAAATATTATTATTTATTTTTATTCTACGTTTAATTTAAGGCAATCTCATTATACTTACATATTATTATCATCATTTGCTTAATAATAGCTGATAAAGAATTGTAAAAAACTTCAATTTTATAATTGTAACACTACAAAACAATATACATTAATTGAAATGATACGATAAAAGGATACATTTAATTATGTCATATTATTAAATATTACATATATTAAGATAATTTAAAGCAAATCAATTCTTTATATTCTTTTCGCTGTCGCTGCTACTATCTGTAAGTTCTTTATGATATAATAAAACGTAAATAGATCTCATCTGTCTGTTACGATGTGTCTTATGTAACAAATATTAGTTTAAACAGATTATTGCATTCTTGTATTAACTAGGGATTACTTTTATCATATGTAATAATCATGTTATTAAGCGTCATGTATGCATATTGACACGTGGTGATAGGAAAAGTTTGTGTTGAAGCATATTATATGTATATATATTTAAAGTTGTCATAACTCTCAATAGAATGTATCAGAAGCTAAATATACATTTTGATGAAGACAAAGAAATTTGTAATATTTAAAGTTATAGGTACTGCAAAACATGGTTCACCTACTACCACTCAAATTCAACTTTCGCAATGTCCAATAGAATGCTAAGTTCAAACAAATAGTAGTTACTCAATCTGTCCATAACATCTACTGATAACCTAATCTTATCACATACGACTTATCATTCAAACAGAACCCTTGCGGCATCGAAAAGAGTTTCCCTTTATATCAATAATCTTAATTGTTACCAATATATTAATTTAATAATTTAACATCACAGATCGTTTTATTTGATAACATTTCTATATCAAGACCTACATTTGTAGTAAATTTTCCGAGAAATGTTCAAATTCTTTGATATCTGCCGCCGCTATTAATGTTAGTAATGATCAATTACTTCGTTTAATTGTTATATTTTAATATCAGTAAATACATTTTTTATATGACTATAGGTTGTGGTTTATCAGAGCTGCTAGTAGTTTATGTTTTTCTAATATATTTATTAGGTCAGTATTATATAGAATCAGTTGTATTATATGTTGGTAAGTTACTTTATATTAATAAATATATAATTAATAACATGTCTTTATCAATAAAAGATGATTACAGCAAGATTTTGTGAAGTGAATAATTATAGTATAGTTTAACAAATATCAAACTACCAGGTATAGGGTAAGAATAAATACCGTCTCTGACACTAAGCCTTTGAGTAGTTTGGTACCAAAAAACACGTCCAATAGTCCAGTATTCATAAAGGCTGCAGGACAGTGAAGGATAAACTTAATACAAAAAACCATCACAACGGGCACAAGAACACACATCCACATACACTAACTTTCATTAACATACACATATATACAAATATACACTTATACTATTAGTAACCTCTTACAAGAAAAATACAAAATATTTTTTTAGAAATTTGTTATATTTTTCGACATTATATTAAAAAGAAAACTGTACCAAATATGATATTTTTGTTCTTATCATAACTCGGTTTGATTCTACCAATCAACAGATCATTAAAATAAGTTAATATAAAGACGAAGGAAGTCATTAACCTCGCTCTACCTAAGGGATTAATGAACTAAAACCTAAGCCGTGTACCATTGATTTAATGCCCAAAGATCGGACAGCCGGAGCGCCCGATAGTAATATCAAGACCATCTAACATTGCATGAAACTTTTATCATTTAAATATTAACAACAAAAGTTTACTAACGACTTAGTTTCTAATTTGTTTAAGGTTAATTATCACCGATATTATTCATGTAAGCAGAGCGAGATTGTAACTTTTATTAGTATGTCAAATTATATGTATCGATGGTGTACTAACAAGTGTGTACTATGTGACTATAATACATTCAGTGATAATAAAAACGGTGTGAATTACTCCTAATATGTATTAGAAAACTCGATCCATTAATTATAATCAACTCTATTTCCACACTTAAAATGAAAACTGGAATTATAACTTAAATATATTTGAATATATCTTTGCCATTCCAAGAATAGATTTACAAAAATTATTTTTTCGTTTTACAACACAACAATATTACAATAGTATAAATTTAATTAAATTTATGAAGCCTTATACGCAATTAACCACGTCGTAATTGGGTCTAGGGTGGTAGTGTTAATTGTCTCTCACCTGCTATCGTATTATTATAGGGTAATAACCCCACAGATGTACACTAATATAGCTATATGCCAAATACCAATTCTTTTAAATAATAGAACACAATAAATCGATATTATAACCATTACAACTACATTACCAATGTTTAGATAGTCTTAATATTTATTTTAACTTCCTATATTTAAGAAAAGACGTATAAATGTATTTATAAATATATTTTAAACGATGTAAGCTATTAAAATAACCGGCATTACAAGCTAGGCTCACTTACTGTAGTACTTTAATACCTATTCATATCTTTAAATTCTCAAAACCTAAACAGATAAAAGTAGTTTTACAGCTTCGGAGCAAGTAAGATGGTAGAAACTCGATCAGGCATAACCTTAGTGTGAGCGAGACAAAACACGATACTGCCCTCTGAGTGAAAGAGACAAAAATCAGAAGGCTCTTACGGTAGAGCGGGCAACAGTGAAATGCGGGCCCGGCGCTTGCCTTCTTTTCGATCCCGCTTGAATAAATTGATTCTAAGATTCATTTTTTCCATAATCTTGTAGCATTTTTTATGGTACCGGAATTGCTCTCTTACTAAATAGTAAATACAAAACAATATGTCACTTTCATTAAAAAAAAATACCATCTGTTTTGATTTGACATAATTAAAAGTAGTGTAGTGACACGAGCTTTAAGAAAACATTGCACGATCTGTAGCACTAAACAATGTGCCGCCATTTTATTGTCTTCCAAGATACAGTTGGTAACCATCAGAATTATCGTAAATCTTAAAATAGATCAATCTCGGAGATATTATTAGTTTTAAAGAAAGATACTAACATCCAACTGCTGCAGAATTATTGTGACTATCTTCTGAGTAAAACTTTATAGTTAACAATTATTAGCTGAAATTTTATTTATAATCAGAAATAGATTTATAATCAGAAACTAAAATCTTTTTTTGTTAATTGTCATTTTTCTATAAAATATTATAAAGAAGTCCAAAACTAAATTTAATTGCCACAAAAAATCAAAATATTTTAAAATTCCTAAATTAAATTTCACTTCGGCATCAAAATTAAAACTAATAAAAGCCATTAATATATGACAGGACAATTTATTAGATATCTAATGATTATTTATCGGAGAATCAAATTCCTTATAAATAACTGGTATTCTGAGTAATCTAAAGCAACTTATCAAGTATAGACGTTTATATCAGTTCGTATCCAAATCCGGTTGTTATTAACATTTTGTGATATCACCAGAAGCTAAGAAACTGTGCTATTGAGAATAAACTGCTGAATGATGCATGAGATATACAATTTAATTTACATAATGACAAAAATACGTAAATAAAACAAAACAACCATTTATTTTTTATAGAATAATAATTATCATATCGAATTGGTATTTATATTATTTAGTTCAAATAAAAATCGCAGCAAGTGAAAATAAAGATATACAATATGTAATTGTACAATAATGGTAATTTGAAGCCTTAATAGATCATTATTATGAAGTACCAAAATCATCAACAAATTGTGAACTTCAATCGTGGGCAGATTCAGTGTGAAGTAATCTCTTTTTTTATGCTAAATAGCCAAGATGAAACAATATAGAGCTACTTAATTAAACATGATTCTCGATCCATAAATCTAAATATTCAGCACCTGCTCGCTATGTGCAAGAGAATCGTATCTTTTTACTTATCCTTAAGTGAAAGCCATAAAGATAACTATCAACCTTTGCTTGTCATTTTGAAAGCCTCTAGAAATAAAAGGCTGTACAATATATACCACGATCGAGTAATACAATACAATGTAACACTTAAATTTTAATAACTAGTTCAATTTATTCAATACTTATTATAATGATATTATATTAGTTTAGATTTTGTTTTAAATGTTATCGTAATATTTATTTATATTTAGCTCAGTTTCAAAAAAACATTAAAATTTTTGTTACATTTATTTACTAGTGTCTTTTTTTGCAGATGAATCTTCTTACGTAATGTCTGAGAACGGAACAGCAGTATCACGGGCGTCCACTCCTCGCCCTGCAACTGAAAGTCCAGTTACAGCGCCTTTGCGCTCTAGACATGATCAATTCCTCGCGAGTGCAGCCGAACGGGCTCAAAGGCCCTCTTCTAGTGGCCGTAATCAAAGCGGCAACTTCGACTCTCCACCTATTCCCCCTTATCACCGCCAAATAACTACGGGTACTCTTCTTGCTCCTTCTCATCGTGAATCATCTGCCTTTGTACCTGTGGTACCAACTAGAGCTATGCACCCTGTAATGTATCCCAATGAAATGCACCCTTCTCTAATACCATCTGAAATCATAGAAAGAGAGAGGATGTTAGAAAGAGATAGAAGTGAGCCAGCTAAAGGGTCTCCAGATAGATCTTCAGGCAATTTTCCTAAGAGAAATTCTTTTGACTTAATGGCTATGATGGTTGAAAAGCGAAAAGAGGTAGCATTACGTGAGGCTGCAGCAGCCATGCTTATTCCACATCATAGAGCATCCTCAATGGACGGGATGATATCAGATGGCTCATCCCAACCTCCAATTTATGGTCCTCCCGGATCATTTCTTGGGGCACCGGGTCCATCGCCAACAGCTGCAAATAGTTTTACATTTCCCGGTGCTGGCTTGTTTCCACCAGGCGCAGGACCTCATCAAATGCATCCTCATCTAGACAGGCGATTGCTTAGAGCGCCTGGTAGAGCATCAAGACCGAAAAAACAATTTATATGTAAATTCTGTAACCGGCAATTTACTAAATCTTACAACTTACTTATCCACGAGAGGACACACACGGATGAACGACCCTATTCTTGTGATATTTGCGGAAAAGCCTTCAGAAGACAGGATCACTTGCGGGATCACAGGTAAGACACAATGTTATTCATTTTCTTAAATATTATAAAGACAATGTCGCTTATGAGTACAAAAAGGTTATTTGTTAAAAAAAAAACTAGAATATGAAGAATGATTATAAAAATGAACAAGTTATTCTAGATATTTCTGTTTTTTGCTTTAAGTCTGTAATATATTTTACGCCTGTATGCTTCGTAATTGCAGGGTTGTTAGTACGTCCATATTCATATACCCTGCATTATAATTTTCTACAACGACGGTCATAGTAAAGGCCCACTTTATATGCACGTAACAGGCAGCCGGTGTTACTCAAGTTGCAGATGTTAAGCCGAGTGTGGCCACATCCGCTTTACTACTCGGAATTGAAATATTTATAAGTTTCTTAATCGTAGTAAAAGTTTCTTAGAAATGTATCTTGATGGAAGATTTTCTATAGCGATTGTTGTGTGTAGTAACAGCTACACTTAATTTAAAGTATATACAATAAAAGATCAGATATTTAAATTAATTGAAAAATATTTTTTAGCGTTCCCACACTATTTTTTTGAGTTATACAACTATAAAATACAGATTTATAGTTTTCACAGACTTAAGCACTTTTTGATATATCGAAATAATTGGACTTTTATGATATGCTATTATTCATGTGATTGTATACTGAGCTGCCTCGGAAAGTTTTTTGAAAATCGCATGATACATATGTTAAATCACAGACAAAATAATCACAGACACTTTAAAATAATGACTTTTATGATTACGATACTATTAACAATTTATATGACAAATAATTTATCTTTACTTATATCAGATTAATACAGTTATAAAGAAAGCAAGGCTAGTAAAAAAAATCTCCAAACGAATCTTGAGAACTAGTAACGAACTTCATTCATATAACTTTAATCCGATTAAACAGATACAGAAATAAATCGTATAAAATATACATTTTGAAGAGCTCGTTCTCGACGAGGCTTAGGAAGGAATTAAAAAACTTTATGGTAGGATATAAAGCTGGATTTTAATCCACCGATATCGAATCTTGATATGAATGATTTTAAATGTTCTTACTTTTCCTATCCTTTCAAATATGTTGATAAAAGTACCGTGACAAAATTTTATTATTTTTATACAAGTGTGTAGAAAATAATAAAAATTAGTTATGGAAACCTAACATGTATAACAAACAAACAATCTATTTTGATTTTCTTAATGTCATCGGAATTGAAGTTCGTGTAAAGGCGGCGCGTGATTATTTTGTAATGTACCAACTATAAAAGTATGAAACTATTGAAATCTGGGACTTAGTGATTTTTGATGAATCTTAATGCCTGTCCGAAGCATTCGTCTCGCTTGAGTTATGCGTTTTTTCCTCTCAATCTGTAATTAGTTTAGAATCTGATGACTCATCGGTTTCTATTGGTGCTTCGGTAATGGAAATCGGGATTACAGTACGGTTAGCATAAAAAAATTTGGAAGTTACATACACGAATATAACATAGTAAAATAATTACTAAACTTAAAATGGTCAATGGTCAAGGGGTTTCAGAGCTATCTTAATATTTTTCTTTTATTTCAAAGTTTTTTAGTCTTCACCACAAGGGTTGAAAACTCAGTATTGTTATTGATAAATAACTAACTAGTTATTCTTTCTCAAAGCAAGGAAGTACGAGAGCTTAAGTTAGAGCTCTACAATTAGGACTACTTTTTACTTATCTGTTTAATGGTTTTTAAAAGACCGCTAAGCAGCAATCAGAAAAATACTTATCTTGTTAAAATTCAAAAATTGAAGGGAATTAAATATAATAATAAAATTGAAATGAAATTTGAAAAAATCTTTGTTTTATAAATGTTTTTTTTTCTAACGGTACAAAATGCGTCCATTAAATTGCCGTACTATTTCTTTTTTAAATCTTCCACCAGTTCAATAGCCAATGACAAAAAGTAGATTTCTTTATCATAGTTAAAAATCGTTATAAATATATTTAAATTACACTCGGGCTTATTGTAACAGTAAAAACTTATAAAAACATATTAATTAATTAAATGAATGAAACATCAAATATGATTAATTTTGGATAGATTATCAAAGAAAAGAATTGAACGGTGCGTCATTGTATGCAGGCATGTTTTTTCTTACGTTATTATGTTGTGATACTCTTTATAATCGAGACGCGGACTGCATAATACCAGGTTATTATCCCGCACATTGTAATTAATAAACCCAAAACAAAATACATTTATGTACCGCCTTTGACCCACCAAGGACACGGAACTTGCACGCTAATTTTGTGTTTCTAAGAAAAAAATTAATATTCCATCACGATTCGAATAAAAACAAAAAAAAATATAACATCATAATACATTATTATAAAAATATTGATCTGGATATTCGTAAACATATCTTGAATACAAAATGAGAGCTAACTGGCCTTACGTAAATAAAAAATTGGTAACCGTATTTTTATCTCGATTCGATCAGCGAAAGATCAGAATTTTGCTCAGCGTTTTGTTTTAAAAATACATCGCAAGGTAACTTTAAACACATTTTTTTAAACGGGGTAAAAATTTATTTAAAGTTATGTAATATAATAAAAAATGGTAGTGACAACTTTTTTTTATTGCCAAGACATACATACCAAAAATATATAAAATTATCGCTCACTATCTGGAGTAAAATATAAGATATGTGTATGTACACCAATTTAATGTAGGTATATCGTAGAGCGAGCATTCAAGATCAGGGATGCAGGAACATTAATTTGCTTGCAACCCGAGTAATTTCCTATGAAAAACAGGTTCTCAACGCATCCCATGAGAAATAAGTGTTGATACTAAGATAGCCTTATTTTAAATTACAATAATATCTACGGCTTCGAAGGTATCACAATTTACTGTTTTGCTTCTTTCATTATATTTCGGTGCCTTTTAGTTGTCAATAAATAGATATAAACAGTTAATTTACCTCTATCCTAATTCTGGTTAAATCGGTTAGTTTTAAACCTTTTTAAACATTTTAAAATAATATTATTATATCTTTAATATCAAAGATCTTAGTGCAAATGTTTATTCTTTACATTATAAGCATATGCAAAAAAAAGCATTTTATCTTACCCCGTATGCAATTACGAGTCGTCCGAGACTACATATAATGGAGACCGGCAAACCTACACGCCCGTTCATATCGCTCAAGGGGCTGCAGTAAAAGGGATATCAAATTAATACTGAATCCATAATAAATCAAAGTGGGCAGGTGGACGGTCCCAAGAGCAACATTTCGCCTACGGATATCTTTAGAAATTATCATCTCGGTCCAATACTATAATATCGTGGCAACTTATTTCCTTACAATTCCTAAATTGGTGGCTGGAATTTATAATATTCGAATCATCTTCGATCTGCGTTTTTAAAATAACTTTGTTTTCACGCAAGCGTTGTGATGTTTTGAATAATTCATTTCGTGATGAATGTTTATATATACATATGTTAATATAGTTAAATGTAATCAGAAATTTCATATATCATAACACTTCGATATACAGTTATGTATCATTAGGAGGTATCTTGATGAGGTTAAGCGTGACTTTTTAACAACGTATAGATACATATACATTATATTTATATACATTTGAAATAATCGTGTTCTCGTCTGTATAATAATTAGCTATCTCAGTGTTAACTCGTTGATTTCACAGTCGTATTGCTTTTTGAAAGTTCTTTTCGACCGTTCGCTATTACACAACCATAGTACCTTTAGTCAATTTTAAACGGGCTTTGAAGAGTCATTTCTTAAAAACGTCTCATAATAGCGGACTAAGATATATTAAAACTTCGTTTATTTCTCAAGACTATACTAGACTACGTTTTTAATTCCAAATTAATGGCTTTTCATTAATGCGTATGAAAGTATATACGGTAAATACATTAAAAAAAACAATTAAAATTAAATCTGTCTGTCTGTCTGTTTGTTCTAGCTAATCTCTGAAATGGCTGGGTCGATTTTAACAGGAATTTCACTGGCGGATAGCTGATGTTATAAGGAGTAATTTATTAAAAATCATACACCGTGCAAAGGAAGTCATGGACACAGCTAGTTAGTTACGCTGGATAAGCTAGAACGTAAAAAGAGTTGTTAGTTTTTTGCCAAATATTATAACATGTTTATAAAATTGGCTATTGATATAATTTAATCGTTTTTAAGCTAATATTTTACTGTACTAAGACGTTAGTTTTTCTGTAAGTACTAATTAGTCTATTATTATGTATACTATTATCGAATAACTAAGGACAGGTAGACGAATTATTTAAATTATACACCAGACGGTTGCGTGTGATTGCGATAGGTTTTTGTCCCGAACCGAAGCGAGATTTATCGCGTGATATCGATATTAATATTATACAGTCTGTGTGTTTGTCTGCGAGTATAATTGAGAACTTAGTGTCATTCTTCTGTTACTAAGCATTTTACTAAACATGTGTTTAGTAAAATGCTTAGTAACAGAATGTAAATGTAAATGTAAATGCTTAGTAACATGTGTTTACATGTCTATAAAGACTTGATAATGAGCAATATAGTATACAGAGAAAGAGAGAGAAATATAGAGAAATATAGTATATATACTTTTAAATCATTGCATTTTTTGAACAAGACCAGTGTACAGAATGTGAAATGATAAATCAAAATACGATATAACATAATTGTTTTATCAGCAACGTGACCAATGTGTTACTAAATACTTAATTTAAAACGAAATTAAATCGAAAGTGCCCAAGACAATGCATCATGTGCATTAAATGTTAAGAAAACATTAATTTTCAATTAAAATTCCGTGATACGATCGTAATAATTAATCATACCAACGGTAATCATTAAAACGGAAGGTGATCATGGACATGTCTTGTTACTTTTATCGTTAAATGGAAAGACATTTGCTAATCTTTTATTTCGTTATGAATTGATTAATTTTGTGCCACTTAATAATTTTAAGTTAATATTTATTATCACCTTTTGTGATTTCATTAATTTAATATTAATAATTTGATAATGATATGCAGTCTAAGTTTTATTTCTAAAATAGATTACATTGTACTTATAAAGATGAGACTTTATTTGCAAGGTACCAAAAGGCAGGTCCATAGAGTATGCAACAATTCTTTATTTTTTTTAATATGTACATTTTATAAAAACCTGCTATAGGTACTCAGAAAGTACATCAATGACCCAATCACTTTATTATTTTAAGAGAAACTGCTTCCTTTGATTTTGAAATATTTAAATCTCGTATAACCTCTACAGTTATTATTCTCATTACAATACCACATGTGTACTTTCGAATAATTGAAAATTCAACTGTATGTGACTGACTTAATCTCTATTCATATCGCGGTCAAGCAATACTATACCCAAGGTCTAACAGTTTAGAGTTTAAATTAGATTTGATAGATTTCATCCTCAAAACCGGCGTGGGATGACAAGACGTATTCTTATCGGCAATTTAGCATTTCTCTGCTACTTAATCCAGTTTTTAAAGCCATTAAGGTTGTAGTAGCGATACGTTGGTACTTGTAGTTAAAAACTTCGTGGTCTGTGGTCGGTGGGTATCGCATGACTCGTGCGTGGTCACATGTCCCTCACGATACCGGGTAAGTTACTTTGTTTACGATTTTTATATGAGCTCGTATGAAGTTTTAGTGTCGAAGGTCAGGAGACAAGTTGATAAATTATAAATCCTATTAGTATAAAATATAAAAGCATTTATTATTATTATTATGTATTGCGCTAGTATTTTCCAAATATAGAACATTTTATTTTTAATATCTAGATTTGTTCTTTGTTAATAATAAATTAAATTTGAACCACCCAAGTTAAATAGCCTGTAAAAAGATTTAACCTGCTTGAGTTTCAAAAGCTTGCTCAAGATTCGTTCGTTCCGAGTAGTTTGGAGGAGGTAGAACAAACAGACAGCGGTCGGTTGTACAAACACAGTACCAACAGCGACCTCTAAAATACTTAAGAATATTTATATTTACATATCTTCTATTTGTATGTGAATATTGTTATTATATTAGCTACGAGTGATGTTATATTTCATATTTTTTGTGATAATTTAAGTATGTCTTTTAATGGATTTTTAACAAAAAAAAAAAAAACATTTTCAAATCAATTTTTTTTTAAAAGGAGCTAGATTCAAACCCGTGAACATTGAGAAACCGTTTCTTGACTCAACCAATTGAACAACAAAGTCGTTACTTCCCTCCATGCATTTAGTTATATATGTATAATTATTTTTATGTAAAAAGGCATACATCATTAGGCATCTTTTGAAAATCCTAACCAAACTTTCTAATTTTGCAGTCTTACAATTACATCAAAAAGATGCCACAACCTAAATTAATGTCTGAAATTCACTATAAAAATGTTTAACTAATAAATGAGTATTCATAATTTTGCAATTAAAGTTGAATTTCTGTATAAATCTATGATGTATGATGATAATATATATATATATAAGAGACAAGTAGTGCTCAACTGAAGTATTTTTAACTGTCACTCACGTGTTACAAAAGTATTTGAACGCAGTCATTGTTGAGTAGAAGAAAGATATCCCAGGCGACTTTCTGTTCACCATTAATCATGTGATGGTGAGATAAACCCCACAACCACGTACCGGGACAGGTAGAATACATTTTTTGTAATTGAAATTTTCGTAGTAATATCAATGTATAACAGTAATGTCAACAACATAAAAGAATTGTAAAATAATTTATATAATTAAACAATTTAAGATTGTCGATATTGAAAAATTTACAAGATATCTAATTACCTTTTTTACGTTTTAATTAATTGTGTAATTTTTATCAAGATTAATCTGAGAGGATCTTATATCGTGGAATGATTCAAAAATTATTAATATATTTTATGATATCTACGTGATCAAAAACTATATCTATAGATGATATCAGGTTCCATGGGATAAGCTCCACACAACCGGTTGTCCTTGGATCCACATGTAGCCATGACTTTCCCATAAAAGATCTTTAATATATCATGTATTTTAATATACATTTAGGTAAAGGTCACATTAAAGCAATTATAGTTTTTATTAATAACTATAAATAATAATACAAATTTTTACATTATTAATTTAATTAAATATTATAATTTTCCTCCACCGAACATTTGCTTAAGTAGTGAGATGTCAAATTTGTTAGCCTTAAATGTATTTATATAATAATATAAATATTTTAAATGTGATGGTTTTTTCTTAATATTCAAAAAACTAAATATCAGGAAGCTCATTTTAATTTCAAATACAAGGATTAAAATTCGACTTAATACTTTAACAAAGTGCCTTTTGGAATGAAATCTTACAAAAAGCTTTGGAGAAGCCAGTTCTAAAGAAATAATCGCGTTATTTATTACCGCTGCCCGAGAAGAGCCATCTTTAATCTTTTCCAAGCACGTACATGAGATACTAAAAGTTATTATATTCCTTATTTACAAGATCATAAAGATCAAATTGAAATACCACTAGCCGCACAGTACACCTTGATTTTATAGGAGATTAAAACCATCGATCGTTTTTAAAACCATTTTTGATTGTAATAATAGTTTAACATCAAAGAATCGAAACTAAGTTCGGTATTAATTAAAGTCATTATGCCATGGATTTATAAAATAAAAGAATTATATTCATATAGCTAAATGGACATCAAAGAACGCGGTGTTAGATTGGTGCATGTTTATACGTAATTCGTATGCCCAAATCTTAATTTCGAGTTCGTTAACCCCAACTACTAGAATAAATTTTCGTACTTTTTTACAAAAAGCACACATTTGTTAAGTGTTTATCGCTTGGTAACATCTTTGTTACGCCGTATTGCCAAAAAAAACTTGCCCACCTTACATTTTAATAAGATCACGATGTTTTTATTATCCTTACTATTTTAATATAAAATCTTATTCTTCGTTTTTTATTTTGTTTTTAAAGTGCATTGACTTGTGATTTGTGCTTAATGATGATTGGACGGAAAGATTTGATCGCTTTAGTTAAAGCTTAGAACAGAATAGTTTTTATATTTTTTTTAATAATTTATCTTAATCATTTTAAAATTTTAACCTCTATTAGATTAGCTTATAAATACACAGGATTATACTCAATTACGCAACCGGCCCTAAGCCTGGTGTACGATACAACCTAAATTTATGTTCTCATCTACCTCTTGGCCTAATTGCATCTCGGGCGATAAATCAACCCTTCATATCGAAAATTGTAACGAGAAATCCACTCATAAGGTTTTGTACACACGTCCGAGTAGTCTGTCGATTTATATCGTGTCTTAATTATAATTTGTATGTTGAGATACAGATTTTGAAAAGTTCCAGTTCAATAGTATTCCTTCCTTTCGCTAACATATAATATATTTAATTATATATATAATAATATAATATATATAATTCACATATTTATAACATTGAAGTCAAATTCTAGTTAAATAGTAGTGTTATGTTGCTCCTAAATACAATATACTTCTGACACTCCATATATGTAATTGAGAGGCCATAATTGGATTCATGCGTTGGGCCTATCAATAAATGATTAATGATATCGAGATGTTTCAGTTTAATTGCTAACTGAGACCGTCATGAATCAACCGCCAGAACCATAAATCTGATAAGTCAAACTAGTTTCAAAACTTGTTACATTTTCACTTAACGTCATATTTTTGTTCTTATATCCAACGGATTATAAAATTTTGATACTTGTATCTTTTGTAATACAATGTATTGAGATGTTTTAATAATAATTTTAAGTTATATTTTACAGAGTTTTTGTGTTACGATTAGTTTTTATGTCTAATAAAAAAATAACAAAAACGCTTTAACAAAAATGAAGTTTTGTAACGTATTGAATTTCGAAATCATTGAAGCGACAACATGTAGTATCGGCTAACCGAATAAAATTACTAGGCGCCATGTTTTTTGTAATATATGTAACAAATTTTAACAGACCACTTTCGAAAATCGAAAAGTACAATTGGAAGATTGAAAGATACAATACGAATATCGAAAAGCCCAATAAGAAATCCGAAAAGCCAATTTATAATTAGCATTATTTTCATTGTAATTTAATTGAAGGATTTTGTATGCAGTAGGTAAGGCACCTGATGCGGGGTCCAAGTAAACGCAATAAATGTTTGCGTCAGTCAGAGGTGAAATTGAGTGTGAAGAGGCAGTGGCGAGCCGTCGTTCCCATTATGCCGAGCCGACAAACCGGCTGACTGTGGTATCTGTGTAGTGGGACGTCCATATAGAGCTGAGCTTACATGCCGGTGAAATAATATATGGACTATTATCCATTTATTGATGAATTTTGTCCATATTTATTTAATGTGGTTTTATTGATAAATCCTTTTTTTTTCATTATGTTTATGACATTATGTAATGCTATATCTTTTAATTATGATCATGGCGACAAACAAAACTTTTTTTTTAGAATATAAAAAAATTGTATTTAAAATTAATTAAGAAATATATCTTAACACACATTTTATAAACCAAACTACTATATCAATAGTCATTAGTCAATAGATAAAACATGCTAAGATATACATTCAAAAAAGGAGCGAATTAATATCAAATTCATCTAATAATAAACACACTTTATAAACATTATAGAATATTCTGTTAAAAATCCAATGTCCAAATATAGGGTTACACACCTCTCTTGGACCAACCACTTCGCCGCGCTCCATTAGTATTTTCCATTTATTTTTTGTCCACGTACCTGTCCAACTTCGGGGATTCTTTTTTTATAAAGCCGCGCGACGAATACAAAATTTCTTTAGTATAACAACAGAAAATAAATGATACGCCGTGGAGCTATGCAAGTCTACGACGTTAAGTTTATTATTTTTCCATTAACTTTTTAGATGGAATTGAAATTGAAAAAGAATATTACCTAATGGTTGTTAAAGTTCTTTGAAATTTTCATTCAAAGACCCATTTTTCGATCCTTATGTTTCAAAATAGAGGGCCTTTGTAAACAAACTTTTATAGATATAATAAATCAAAAAGTCAAAGCCAAAAACGAGATTTTGTTTTCAAGTATATTTACATTGCACTATAAAACGATATGCAGTAGTTGCAAGCTACTAAGAGGTCTTCTAAAGTAATATTTTTCGGATTTGTACTTATGCAATACTCACTCAATAGAGGCAGTCAGATAGCTTTGACATGTAGGAAAAGCTTTAAATCACATAATTACACCCCTTCTAGTATTAGAAAGCATATACTACAATTTTTGAGTTTATCAAGAAATTAAATCATTAATCCAAACTAAAAGAACAAGAGTACTATATAGAATACATTCAGTTAAAAGATTCATAAAGTTTCACAACAAACATTATGTGAAATACCTTTTCTTTATACTGAACCTTGGCTTGTTATAATAAAAAACATTAACAATAACAATCCACGTACTGTACAGTCATACTTGGTAGCCTCATTAAAGTAGTTTAATATATTGTGCTTAACTAGTGATTGTAAAATGAACGCGAAACGCTAACAAGCTATCTAACTTGTGTGAACCTCACTAATGATGCTTTATCTCGACCACACGTATGATCATTAAAGTGTTTTCAATCACATTACAACTCAAACTTCACTAACTCACCATAACTCTTAAGACTCAACACCTAACAACTATATTGCACTAACAAATTAATATTGAATTATAATCATCTTTCAAAATATTCTATAGCCAACAATGTCAATGTAATAACAATTAGGAAGCAATTATATACCAGTCATAAAAACTAACTCACAATAAAGACGTAGGTAAGTATTTAGTTTTTTTTACAACAAAAAATAGTTATGAGAATTTTAATTCTGTATACGACGATCGTGTGAAAAACTTCATCTCATTTGCATGATACAATAAACGTTTAGCTACTGCAGCTGATGTAACAAATTGATATATTGTTATATAGATAAGGAAACAGAAACATGTGTTGGATGGATATAATTGACGCTGATTCGTCTTTTGTTTTAGAGATATTGAAAAACGAATCGAAAACCAATTTGCTTTAACTATCTCACGATAATTGGTGTATTCCTATACTGAATTCAAGGTGGTTTTATGTGTTTTTTATTAAGTTTTTGGTGTATATATTTTGTTATGAATATCAGATAAAAGGGAAACACAATATTCCAAGGATGTATATTCTGGAAACGCAGACGAGCAGCCCAGTTAATGACCTCTAGAACAATTATAGGGACACTAAAGATTTCACCACGACTGAGTCAATATTTCAAACTAAGTCCATTCTAATGCTAATTAGCTGAAAGTCGAACGTTGGCGTTTGTTCCTCCGTGCAATATTTAAAGGTACAGATCTACTTAAACGAACTACATTATTTACGCCACAGATAGTATAAATTAAAATAAAATCAGTCCTATTAGAATTTTTAAATTAAAGTCCCAAAATAAAATGTTTTTTTCTACTAAAGTTTCAAAATAAAAGTTTTTTTGTTAAAAAAGCTTTCAGATCGTATAAAATGGCATACTGCAATTATTTGTTTCAGCTTCATAATTTTGTATTTCAGTTTAAACATACCGATTTGTTCTATTAAACGTTCAGACATAATGTGAGTTTCAAATGAGCCAAGTAGGAGATAAAATGTTGCGTGGGATTACAAGCAACAGTTGCTTAAGTACTTTTATATGCCTTAATATGGTTGCCAGTCACTGTCGCTTGGTTTATTTGTGATCTGGGAGCTCCGTGATTTGTATGCTATTTTGTAAGCCATTATCACTGATAAGGTCCTATACATCAAATGGAATACCACAGATTAAATAAAATACACAACATTCTATTTAATCTGTGGTATTCCATTAGATGTCTATCGCTTTATTTATAATCAGAATATCATATTACAATTAAATGGGACCGGTCTTGAGAGACTGAATGTTTAAAATGGTTATTTTCTCAGATAATCAAGAAATAACTTTCTTCATACTAATATTATTTACATGTGAAATTTATAAATATTTTTAATAATTTCCCTCTAGATTATACAAATCGTTAGATTATGTTAATTGAATGTCGTTTATAATATTTGATTTAGTCGTGGCGGTGAGTGGCTTGTAAGCAATCCTAGCAGAAAATTTATGTATATCTCATAGCTACCGTCTTAGAGTGTGTGGGTGTAAAATATACCTTATGTTTTTGTCACTAATTTGAATTAATTATAAATATTATAACTGCATTTTGTTTTAGAAGTATTGATTCGAAAATTTCAAAAGTATTTGGGTTTCCGTAGTTTATATGAAATCCGATAAAAATATTCATGAATAAAATGTCGAATACCTTATTTGATTTTGTAATAATTGAAATAATAACGTTGTAATAACACTTGATATATTTATAATAATAGAAAAAAGATAAGTAAGGCTTCATCAATCTAGGCGATAGCGCGTCCGAGGGCGAGTGTGGAGCGATGACCTCGCATTCCACCACGGACTCTTTACTGGAAAATAAATTAGACCCTCTGGAAATTATTTCTTTATATACTACCTTTCTTTATAAACGACTTATTGGTATATAAGTTTATTATAATATTAAGTGAGTGAGATTTTAAAAACTTTAAACGAAATATAAGTTTATTATAATATTAAGTGAGAATAATACGTCCAAAAATTTAGTTTTTTATGTATATTATACAGTTTTATAAAATTTTTTTAGTGTTTAAGAAATTGATTAACGCCATAGAAGATTTATCATAGAGCTTATAATATTTAGATAGGAATCACATAAAAAAGAAACTATTAATATTAATAAATTTAATTAAGTTATTTACTTAAAACATCAAATCATAAATTAAATAGCTTTTTATAAGACGTTTTAAATATAAAAATTTAGTGAATAAAATAATGTTTTTTCCAACGTGTATGTAAATTTGAATTATTGAAATTTATGTATATATATATATAATACAGCTTTTGACCAGTCATTAATTTTATTCCTCTCTCACTCACTCTAAGTGTTATTAATTCTATGTCAATTATATATTTCTGAGATAGGCAATCTCAGAGCACGATTGAATTGGAACAAAAAAACTTTTGGTCCGGGTCGATGTGAAAATAATTCTTAGATAAACTTTAAACGGTTATATTATAAGCATATTAGCTATTAACAGAACCTATGGACTTTGTAAAATGGTTTTTCATTAAGAATATTTAAGACACGCGCCCAAAAATGATATCGGGACGCCATATTCGCCGAGCTGTCACAACAGACGTACTGTTTGTAAAACGAAACGAGGACGTTTGTGAGAACCTGTTCTTGGTACAGACTAATGTCGGTTTCCTCAATGAATTTTGTACTTGAGAATTTTTTAGACCTCCCAGTTGAGTGACCTACGTAAGAAACACACAGTACATTCAATTCTCCATTTTCTATGAGTCATTTCTTCATTTTCTTCTCTGTCTATCTGTTTTGAACGTATAATACACGTAACCGGTAACCGTAATGGAAAATATTTTTTATGAACGCCATTAGCGCGAGACTACAGTCCTCTGTAATTCCGAGTCTCAGTTTTTTTAATCTCCGTGCCGGGTCTTGATGGGATTCTGAGTGACTGTCCATCGCGATCTTTATCTCAAAGTATAATAAGAAGAGACAGACGTTACTTATATTTTATTTAACGTCAAATGTGATCGAACTGGTGCGATAAGGAGTTGGGTAGGAGAGACTTTGTTTATGTCATTAATTATGTACATATATGCATTTTGATTACCATCTCTTTGACTCAATAATTTTGGTATACCTTAAACATTTAAGCGCTAATGATTTAATTTATTGGTAGTTTTGAATTTCACTTCGGTTTCGACGGGATGTTATGTTTAGTTTGTATTCAAAATTTTATTGTCTCGGTCGGTTATGAGTTAACGTTTTCAAAGTAAGGCGGTAATTACCTTGTTAATTTGAATCTGTCGGCGTTTCTTTGACGTTTGTAAAGTTGTCCGAGCGGTGGTTCCAAATCCGTCATCCCATAGTTAATCACGGATAGACTTCTCAATTCATTTCAGAATTAAGATATCGCGTTCATTAGATATTTATAATTTATTAGAAATCATTTCGATACCGATATTTGTGTCAGATTTTTATTTAATTGGACCGTTTTTTCTCCGTTCGATTAATGAGAGATTGGAAACTTGTAAGTTACGTCATCGAAAACGGCGGTTCACTTTTGAACTTAATAGTTTGAAGTTAAGCCGGATTATTCTGTTAGCACACGTTTATTAAAAGATCAGGTGTTCAGACACTGTAACTGCTTTTGAATTTTATCTTTTTCTTTAAGCTTTTTTGTAATATTTCTATTAATATAATTTTGGAATTTTATATCTGACCGTGGGACTGTTTGATTGAGAAATAAGCGATATAATTGGAACCTCCTATTTCTCGTTACATTGTGTGTTAGTATGCAATATTGATTTTATTCAATTGATATTTGATTATGTACCTTATGTTAATGAGGTAAAGCATCATTTTGTACGTTTCACTCCAGTGAAACCGGTCAGTTAGCCCATCCAAATATTTGCGTGATACTGTGTAAATAAAAATGTCTTCTCGCAAAGCCCATTCATAGGAGACTTAAGTTAAGTTTATTGTAAATAATATTTTAAAGCAAGTCATACTTTGATTCCATTAAAGAAATAGTAATTACAAAAGATGAAAGGATCAGATATTATTTAGAATTTTTGCAGGTTTTTAAGACTCAAATTCAGTTCATGTGAAGATCTAATAATATAATTCTATTTTTTTAATAATAATAATGTCAGAAAACAACCACGTACACGAATATCTAAACATTTTCAAGAGAATCTTAGAGTAATAAATCTTAGCTATGGCTTTATGACGCCGAGACACTATCAAACACAATCTTGATGAAACTTTAAACCATCGTAACACGAGATGGCCGAGGTCATTACACTTTTTTGTTTATCTTCCATAGTAATGATATATTATTTACGCGATGCATTCCTTGCATGACGACGACCAAAAATTTAAGGACCACACTCCATTATCATTAAACGTGCTTCACTTATGTTTATCGCTTGCTTTGGACGTTTTGAACTTATTTAAATAATTAAGGCTTTACTTTTTTGATTCGGAATTAGTGTACCGCATTAATATTCAAGCCTTTTATTTTATATCAAGAAAAATATCACCATTAGGTTTAGCTTCTTAATTTTATTGAGGTTCCAAATGAATATTACGCATCGAAGGTACTATTTATCCAACAGTTTATTTCACCTTACTCATACCTTACAATTATCAGAAGGAATTTATTGCTATCACATTAGTTATATCAAAAAATATCATTACTAATTAAAAAATCCAACTTTTAATGACACTGGATTGTAAAAATTATATCTGTAATATAATAAAAGTTATTTCAGGATTATTAACACTTAAATTATTAACTATAAGTGAAATAAAGTTTTTTGAATATGTGGCAACTAAACCGGCAACCCAATATCTCGCCACGTTAATAATATTAATCGAAGCGAGTGGCCACAAAATGCTTTTAACGTAATTCGATTCGGCTGAACTGGAACTCTTGTGGAACCCAACCAAATAATATTGGTCTCGTCTGCCATTTCTTTCTCGCTTTTATTATACTGAGCGGTAAATTTGCAGGGGTCTTAGAATAATGGTTTTAATGTAAGCTTGCGCATGCTTCTCTACACTCGCCTTGAGAGCGTAGTCTCGAATTACTCAGATCACGTTCAAGGTGGCTTTGCGCAAATCTTGGACATTGGAGATAAATTGTGACGTCGGCATGTTACATTATTGCGTAGATATCTAGAAGAATAGGCAATTGACCTTTAAAATTTATTTAAAACGTATAATTTACCATAATATTTCCATTAAGAAATGCATAAACATGAGCAGTGTATTATCACAATAAATGTTCCTGCCCAATAAATGTTCTCTGTAATTAAAACCTGTTCGTTCTTACCTACATATTGCAATCAAATTTAAAAAATATATTTCATACAGTAATCTGGACCTTATGCTCGAAACGACTCCTCCTATTCTCAGACATTTAATTAAGCCACGTTATTTTATGGATGGATGAATTAATAAACATTAACGATTAATATTCAGAAAGTAATATCGCCTTATTAACATGTGCATCAATCGTGTACTCAATTTCACTTTCTTTTGTTGCAGGTACATTCATTCAAAAGAGAAACCTTTTAAATGCACAGAATGTGGAAAAGGATTTTGTCAATCGCGAACTTTGGCTGTTCATAAGATTCTTCATATGGAAGAATCTCCTCACAAGTGTCCAGTATGTAGCCGAAGTTTTAATCAACGCTCAAATCTTAAGACGCACCTACTGACGCACACCGATCACAAACCGTATGAATGCAATTCATGTGGAAAAGTTTTTAGAAGAAACTGTGACTTACGACGACATGCACTAACTCATGCTGTTGGCGACGTACCTACGGGAGACGTTTTAGATGTAGGTGAAGAAGATATGGGTAGACCGGGATCGCCAATCGAGCCGGGTTATGATGATGAAGATCCAGAACTTTCTTCACCAGAACATTCCCCAGTGAGAAGAGCGCGCTCATCGTCGATTGAAAGCATTGGTAGAGAACAGAGTGAAGAAAGACCAAGACCAATTTCACCTTCACCTGTGGAACGCACTCATTGCCATCACAATGAACCCAGAGATCGAGCAAGCCCTTACACCATGCGTCCACAGCACCAAGATAAATATCGTATGCATTCATCAGACTTTTATGAAAAACGAAAATATACATCTGATGAAATTATGGAAAAGGAAATGCGATACTCAGAATTGTCTGACCATCAAGTAAGACATCCGCAGCTGCAAATACGTAGGGACTTGCATCAGATTCCTACCCCGGACACATCGAAAATTAATCAAATGGCTAGTCCACCTATAGATCCAGGGCCTACTGGAATGTTCTTAAGTCCATTTAGAAAAAGAAGTCATCCACCCGACATTGGAGACAATATTAGAACATGCGCGGCTATTTACAGAAGTCGTTCACCAGAACCAACAAATTTGACAATGCCTAGACAGACACATAACAGTAGTGAGGTTGTTGTTGGAGTGCCACCTGCGATTATTGCAATGCAACCCTACCATAAATTTGGTTTGCCAATGCCTCCTCCACACCCACAAATTTCGTACGGGTCGGTACCACATCCGATATTGGGTCCACAACAAACCGTTGCTCAAGATTTGATCGTCAAACATGCTCCTCCTAAAGATACCATGCCCAGTACTTCAACAATTGTTACTGCTTGTAAAGATACATCACAGAGTAACTCCAAAGACAGTATTACCGACTCAAATTCTATCGCAAACGGTATTAAGAATATTGTGGGCATACAACCGAACGCAAACCCAAAATCTGGGACAAACCAATCGAGTGGACCTAAAAAAGGTTTTAGCATAGAAGATATAATGAGACGTTAATTATTTAATAATAATTTTTATAAGATATATTATAATTTGTAAATAAATTTGATATTTTAGTTGTGTACTATTAGTATTACGTTTGAGAAGTATTATTAGTTCAAAGTTATATCAGAATGAATGTAAGTGTTTGTGACATTTGGTTTTCGTAAAGATCTCATAAGGTTTGTTTGTGCAGTGTTTTGTTTACATCCAAATTTTAAGTAACTAGTTTATCAAAATTTTAGGCCATACATTGTTAGTAGTATCTTTGTTTTCGAAGTTCCAGTGACTGTTATAGTTCAATGTAATGTGAGTTTTGGAATAACAATATGTTATTTATTATTTAGATATAATGTAAGTTGATATTAAGAAAGCAATGTTAGATTATTTAAAAATTAATAATTTAATTACATTATTCTGAAAATACTAAGGATTTTTTTATATAAATTAAACTTTTATCCATAAAAAATAAGAATTTTCAATAAACAGTATTGTATCATGATGTTATTGAAATCTTAATTTCGAACATAAAAAAAACGTGAATTGTTCTCTGTTAACATTTAAAAGTGTACTAAATATATTTTTTAGTGAACAAGGCTTTAGATTACGTATTATCGTAAAAGTTTTTATTGCTCAGATAATATTATTTTATGTAAGTGTTCTATCTTTAATGTCATTGATGTACGTTGTAATTTTTATCTTATTAAATTATAATAAAATACATTATCCTTTTCTTTCTCCCTCCATTCGACGAATAAAATTCAATAAAAAATACTTACCAAAACCGCGATATAAAAAATATAATAAAATTTTAAACAAATTATAAATACCTATACATTCTTAATTTAAAACGACCAATATCCATTGAAATAAAAACCTTTAGCGGGAGGTGTTTCTTTTACGATCGTATTTTTACGACCCCGTGCTTAAAAACACTACAAATGCTACTTGTAAAATATATGCAAATTGTCAGCCTCGGTATACATATCATCCGGCAGTGATTTTGGGACAAAAAAGTAGGTTCCGTAATATGTTTATTTTAAGAGAATATTACAAAAAACGCCAATTTCTTTTTGTATATTTTCTATAATAACCACTATCCAAATGACATAATCTATACGTAAAAACTTCTATTTGTAATTCCAAAATATAGCGTTTTTTAAAATCTAGTTTATTTCGGCTTATCCCTGAAGCGGCTGAACCGATTATAATAGGACTTTCACGCACGGATAGCTGATGTTACAAGGAAGTTGTTATAATTAAGGGTATTTTTATTTGATAAAATATATTCTGCGCGAATAAAGTCGTGGGCACAAATAGTAGTGTTAATCAAAATTAATATTTTCTTAAAAATTTTATTGCGTCAATTTACTTAATTCACCAAATTATTAAATATATTAACAGAAATGTCACCACTTTAAAGGCTGTTTTTTTCCACTGAACCCAAATAATAACAATTTCTTTAAAAAACAATGTCACTCGATACATTTCTGTCTCCGAGGTGAAAGCACCGTATCGAGCGGTGGCAATCGATTGGAGGGAAAATGCGTGTGATTTCGTATAATAGCTCCAGCGACTTGAGACAGATGTACAGAAAAATTACATAAAATGTGTGAAATTAAATATAACGCGGAATGATTTTCATCACGAATTGTTCTCTTTAAAAGTTTTACTAAAAGTTATAATAAATTTTTAGTCATTAGCTTTTAAATCATATAGAGTGAATAGTTCTTCAAAAAACTTAAGTCTTTGAAAATTAATAAATATAACCTAGAATAAACAATTCATGTGGAAAGAAGTATCAGGAATGCTTTAGCGAATAGAACTCTAACTTCAGAGGAAACTACAAAACTGCTACATCTGGCATGTGGTAAAATTTATCTTATTTCATGAATATCATTTGTATTCCAAAGGAACGCTACAACATTTGATAAATAAAAGAATTAACAGTGAAAACTTAATGTCCTTTAATCACAACGTGATTGAAATTCGTATAAGATAGTACGGCTAAGTAAAAGGAAAGGCGAATGAGAGTCTGGACTATACTATAGACTTAAAATTCTTTTGTTCGGCCAGGCTTAAAACAAAGTAGTAAATAATTAGTACAAAAGAATGTGAAATATAATAAACACAAAATAATGATATTTCTAAACTGTAATTAGTATTATGGAAATTAATTACGATATTGTCATTATTTTTTATGTAAATATGTGATTTTGAAGGATTGTTTTAAATTTGTTTCTTAATTCTTCGCCGCGCAATCTTGAACTTTACTTTGACCCACTTTTCATAACAAAGTATTCTCGTCGACTCTACGCATTGTAAATTATTCAGTGCATGATATTTAACAATATGTATTTCTAGTGCAACTATTTGTACAATATTATGTATGATAATAATTGGTACCACTGCTTGTGAATGTGGAATTAGGATATTTTTAGTTTTAAAGTAACGTTTCTAAGAAAAAAATATTGTACCTTAAACATTGAAATTTTAAATATATAAAAACAAAAAATAAACATAAGTAATTCCATATTAACAAAATTAAAAAGTGTCAGCTGTTTGGTCCTTCCTTCACGACGTGTGGCGACAGAGCAATGTGTATGACTATTTGGAGATCTGGGTACTACCCGCCGCCCCATCAGGGCAGGCGTCCCTCAAGGTTCAGTCCTCTCACCAATTCTCTTTTCAATTTACTCCAGCGACATTCCTAGGCCGCGTTCTAAAGTAGAATTAGCAATGTTTTACACATCCTCAAGGGATCCTTATGAGATCTCTCAACGCCTCCAATCCGCAGCCGACTCCCTCGGGAACTGGTTTCGGAAATGGAGGATTGAGGTGAACCCGGAGAAGAGCACCGCGGTACTCTTTGAACGGTCACGATCCACAAGGGGCCCGGAGATTAAACTCTTTGACAAACCGATTCCTTGGAAAAACAAGGCCAAGTACCTAGGAGTAACGCTGGACAAACAGCTAGTATTCACTTCACATATCGAGGACGTTCGCAACAGAGCGGCCTTTATCCTAGGGCGACTTTATCCCCTGTTAGGCAAGCGGAGTAAAATGTCCCTTAGAAATAAGGTCACACTTTATAAAGCCTGCACACGCTCCGTCATGTCCTATGCAAGCGTTGCCTTCGCTCACGCGAACCTGAAGCCCCTTCAGGTGCTTCAGAACAGATTCATGCGGCTCGCCACTGGGGCACCGTGGTATATGCGTAATATCGACTTACACAGAGACTTAGAGCTACCGACGATCGCACAGTATTTCAAGGGGCTCTCCAAAAGCTACTTTGACAATGCTGTGGGACACCCAAACCCGCTGGTGGTTAAGGCCACAGGATACACGGCCCGTAAGACTCCTAAAGTCAGAAAGAGAAGACCCAAGTCGGTACTTTTCGATCCGGACGACGCGATTACGTTAGGGAACGCTACGTAAAAGCGGTAAAGCAAACATAAATACTACACATACACACACACACACAGCGTCTTCGCCGGCGAAGACGAGGCCCCCATCAAAGCACGTTGCTCTGGCGTTCTGCCGTCGGAGGACGTTAGTGTCAAAACCTAACCCACATCCAACCCTCGCTGTCCACCAAATGGCGTTCTGAGCCGTGGTCCGAGCCTCACAGGAGGCACCCTCAGGACGCACGTTCCCCTGGGGCCCTTCAGGCCCCCCTTTTTTCAAAGGCGGGTCTCTGCACCCGTCCATTCCACCGGTGACGCTGTCATGGCCAGTAGGGCTAACAGCAGAGACAAACAAAAAAAAAAAAAAAAATGGGTACTACCCACTAACCTAACATAGGAAATATTTTCATTAATTATATAAAGCAGACTCCTATGCAAAATGGTTATTCTAAGTATGTTGGCTTTATCCACATGTTGTGCGTCTGCTACAGTATTATCACTGATTAGTTGCAATTTAAGGTATATAACTATGGAAGGGACTATCTACTTCTTCGATTTTCGTCTACCTTGATTTTAGTTTTACTTTTGTACAATAACTCTTTTGAAATATTTTTTATGTCTCTCTAACTCTAGTGGAGTTAGAGAGGATAGGAGGACATTCTAGGATGTATAATAATTCTTATATCCTAAACAAGTTTTTGATACGCTAAGTGCATCTGCTACATATATATATATATAGAATAGTCCATATCCATAAAATATTAAACAATATTTTATGGATATGGACTAGCCTACACTGGACTGATAATTTCTTAAACATTTTACGTATGATTTAATTATTGATAAATATTTATTCCGTGAATGGAACAACAACGTATAAAATATATATATATATAGATATTAAAAAAGATAAAAATATGAGTTCAGTGTTGTCCCAAAGTGTATCAACTGGTTCTGTTATTTAGATCATCGGTACCTGATTTGGAATAATAACTTTTAAGGTAAAATAATTTAACAGTTATAATAAAAATGTAAGAATTATCATTCAATTATCAACTCCTTAAAGTTTCTTGCCCTTCTATAAAACAATTTAAGGCTCTGCAACTATTGTCTATAATCTTTTAAGTGCAATGTCAAAAATTATTACCTAATATCCATGTAACAATAGGTAGCAAAAAATTAAATATCTATATAAAAAAATCGTCACATTCCCAATTTTTTTAGATTTTTTTAACAACGCTCAGGCTGTTTTGAATTACATTTAGACGTTTCTTTTATTCCATTTTTAACTATAATATTTTGACCATCATTCTCCTAACTTTAAAACACCTCTTCTTCTTCGAAAGTCTTAACATTTGTCCATTCGTTTTGATATATAATAAAATAATACAAACGTAATAAAGTAATGTAAGACTAGTAGTTGTTATTATTACAATGTTTTACACATTTCCCTTTAAAGTATTAATTACTAACGCAAATGACTACATTTTTAGCACTGATAAATGAGATTTGTTTTAAGAATTAAAAACTATGACAAAATCCAAAATTTTTTGAGGTACATTGACTTTGAGTATTACTTGGAGCTGGTAATAAAGAAGTAAAATGAATACGTATTTTGAGATCCAATATTATATTTAATTTTCATATAACTTAATTCTCTATATACCTATATATATAATTGTTTGATGCTTTTTCCTGTATGTCTGTATGTGGTGTCGCAATCAATTTTCACAAAAACATGTTATTCACCCGGATTCGTACATAATCGTAAATCAACCACGTGCGAAGAATTCAAAACATAACAAGTAGTTTTGAATAAAACGAATGGGAAACCCGTAATCCACCACCGTCTGGCCGTACGTGACGAGAAAACATTGCGATATGACACACTGGTGCCGGCGGTATACAGCAAACAAATCAACACACGGACAGGTTTCATAACATATATAATATTATATTTTCAAAAAGAACACTGACATAATCCAGAAGTATAAAAACATATATATATACTATCTGATTTACGTCTATATATAAATGAGAAATAATTTTCCACTTTTATCTAAACATATAGATAAAATTGTCTGTTTATTATTCAAATTAACACTTTCTCACTAAATACGGAACTTAAAAAATAAAAAAAGCAATTTTTGTCAGTCTGTCTGATGTTCCGACTAATCTCTAAAATGTATGTTCATATTTTAACAGAACTGACCAGTAAATAACTGATGTTATGAGGAGTAAGTTGGGTTAATTTTATTTTAAAAACATTCGCGAGCGAAGTCGTGGGGGCATCTAGTATATAATATACTTATAGCAAAGTCGTGGCGTAATATATAGCTCGGGGTGTGCTCGCTGCATACTTAACAGCACAATATGAGTGATGATACTTCAAAGAAATGTATTCGGTACAATCAAAGTAAGTTAACACGTAATCCATGACTGTTTAGTTCAATTTATTATGGCTTTAGGGAAAAATACGGTTTTTCCTTTTCATTCAAAAACATTGAAAACAATCAAAGAAATAACTAACTCAATACAAAAAAACCTGCTTCTATCAAGTATTACTGATACAAAGTGAAACATCCCTAGAAATTAAAATAATTATGTACCACATTAAAGCCTTCTATTTTGCATTGAAAAGGTTTATATAATTATATTTGTTAAAGAACACGCAACTGAAATGGACATCGCAGAATATAATTATACCTCTTGAAAATATTCCTGAGATATTTATATAAATTGAAATATTAGACCTTGTAATTATTTATAACAGTATAAAAATATAATATTTATTAACTATTTTCTGTTTAAGATTCCCTGCAAAACTATAAACGCATATAATTATAAAACTTTTAACAGACGCTACAAGACTTACTTAACACCATAGTGTTAACAACGATAGAAGAAGATATATTTAAATAATACATATATATATATATATATATACATATATATATATGTATATATATATATATATATATATATACACATATATGACCATAGTTGTTGATAAAAAATCCATAACATAACATAACATCAATTCAAGATATTGGTATCTTTATGCATTATGCCATAAGGGTTATAGTGAAGTGCGTTATTACCGGGTATTACTTAAATATTTATTAAAACACTTGAAAATAAACCTTATACTAATATAAATAAAGTTCAATAGCGTTTGAAGCAGCGCGCATTATCTTAACTGCGCCGGACAGCAGATCGCAGGCGTTGGTATAATTAGGGTTGGCACATATTACAGATGAATTTGAATTTGAAAACAAATTCATATCATACCATCTTTTATTTCATTTAAAAGTAAATGAACTAGCTAAATGAATCATTCATTAAAAATTGATGAACAAATGTGTTTTTTACCAATATTACATATATTAGAACATTTATTACATACTACGAATAAGAATTTCTGTAATCTTAGACGGAGTCTGGAAAAAAGGTAGTAGTAGATATTATATATAAATAAAAATGTTGTTAGTGACAACCCTAAGTGCATCGCGCACCCGATACATTCAACCGCCTAATTAAAACGGTGCAGGAGACCCTTTTATCGGTTCCGGAGATATAGTCACTGCGAATGACACGCGAACGCTCGGCTCCTTTCGGCTCATCTCGGCCATCGTCGGCAGATTGAGATAAATCTTATGAGGTAGTGCAATTTTTAAACATATTACAACAGATGTCTCCGTGACGAAAACGTTTTGCTAATTTATAGAATCATTTTGTGTAATGATGCAACATTTTTTTGTAATTTTAATCATTTATTTTTTTCATATTTTTTATTACTTAATTTAGATTGCAGATTCTTAACATTGTAATAAAATTAATAGAATATAAATGTTTTTAATGAGTTTTTTTATGTTTATATAAAGTTTATTATTATTATTATAAGTTAGTGTCATTCATCTTTTGTGAATAAGACTTTAGAATAAAAAAAGCGTTTCTTAAAATATTTGATGTATTTATATATATCTATTTATTTATTTTTATATTATTCTTTAATAATATAATTATAATTATTTATCCCAATATTAATATTATAATTATGGCGGTATCGTGTGGCACTTTACATAATATTTAATTTAGATTTTATGGTTTTTCAAAGGAATGTTCCAATAATCCCTATAGTAAGACAGGTGCGTGCTGGCATAAGAGGAACAAATAAATAAATAAATATCTGCTTTTGTTAATCTAATTATTGTTAAATGTATGTACTCTAAATTTTAATCTTTTAGTTAATTAATTTATTTTGTTTGATAATTTTAAACTGCAAATTTCAATTTATATTTATAAATAAACTAGCATTTACTCGCGACTCTACATACCAAAATAAACTGAATATTTTGTTAAACCATAATAATAATATGTATATTTCCAAAGACCATTCCCAGGTGGCAGCACTGCACCACAGTATGGTTATATTCCACAGTATGTAGTCTGAAACCAGTTCCGTTCTTTATAGTACGGAGCGGACCGCCTGCGCTGCACCTTGACTACTCGCTCCATACTTACTCACTTCATACAGGATTTTAATATATTTTGATTAAAAAAACAATGCGACATGTAAAACAAGATATAATCTTATTAATTTTTTTTTGTATTTTTTATTCATATATTTTTCCATTTTTTTTATATACTATATTTTATATTGCTTTAATTTTTTTTTTTTTTATGCTTAAAAATAAGTAACTTAAAATATATATATATGTAGTTAAGGTGAGATTTATTTCATATTTGGATTCGAAAATAATAACATATGTTATATAATATACATATTTGTATATAGTTATGCTTCATAGTATATAAAGAAAATAAATCTTGATCGTTGTATGGTGAACCTACCGCGTATAAACTAAAACAATAAATCAAAACTATCTAATTTAACTATTTAATAGCTGAAGTGTTTCCGTTATACATATATCTGAAAAAGATACTTGAATTAAACTTTCATGAAATTTGGTTCATATTTTTTCAAATAAGTGCAATAAGCGTGTAAAAATTATAATTTTTATACATTTTAATCAATTCAAATTAGATTTTTATATCAATTGTGCCTTTTTATTAACTAAAAAAATATAACAAGTACTTTAGCCATGTGATTATAATAAAAAAATACATGCTATAGCTTACATATAATAGGCAGACTAACCCAACTAATCCGTCGTCTATTATGGAAGATCAGAAAACTATAATGATAAATGGTGTTACACTTTGTTATGTTTTAATTAAATTATTTGAAAAATATAATGTTAAAACTATCTGTCCGTCTGTGTGCAATGTCTCTTTAATAGTTATATTGCTATAACAGATACACCACGTAAATAAAAAACTTTTTTCAGTTACAGTTAATTTAACCTAAAATTTCAAAGCCGCTTTTGAGGAACGAATGAAATATATATAATCTGTGATCCACGTAATTTCAATTATAAGAATTATTTGATCAATAATTTAACACATTTTTACTTCATCTCCATCAATAAAAGGCTTAATTCGAAGGTTCCTAACTGGTCATCAACAATCCGTTCAGATATGACAGGGTTCCCCAAGGTGCCATGTTATCTCCTAATATTCTTGATCTCTACCACATATTCGTAATCTATATATAAATAAATCACAATTAAAAACTTTAATATCATTATATTCTGTATCAACCATGAATAATAATCTAAATGCAATTAATAGGTACAGTTAGAATTACGGTCTTAAAATAAGCCTATTAAATCTTAGACAATTATCATTTAGATAAGGAGAAAAAAGTTGAAGTGAAGAAAAAAAACATCAAATTATTGATAGAAACATAAATACAGTTATTGTTACAGTGTTAGAGATTTTATTAGACAGCTGATATTCAAGAAATAAACAGAAAAATGTTCTGAGCAATAGCTTCTCTTCTTCACTGACTCAGTCTGCCTCGTCTGTATGCTTCCCATTTCTGCGACTTTCATTCTCAAACGTAAAGTTTTTTATCCCTGAGTGAAGATCTTAAAAATTTCTTATCATCATAGTGCCAAACAGTCTCCCATAGTCGTCGATTAAGTTATACAATACCTCACCTCTTATTGTGACATATCTTAAAAAATATTGTTTTTCTATAGATATTTGACTTTGACGATGACTTTCAGTATTAATTATATAAAGTCCAATTAGGTATTTAAGTATTTGTTAGTTCACATTAAAACTATATTTTTTGTAAGTTCTAATAATTAATATGAATATATATTTGGTTGTTATTAATTGTTATATACTCAATAATATAACCTAACCATAACAACCAATTCGTTATTCGATAAGACCACATAGTATTTCAAAATAGTGTTTTTGTAACTTACACATCTTTTGTGGAATGCAATTAATATTATAACAAATAATACAGAAGAATAATATATTAAAAATAAGGTGTTCACTGTTTGACAAACAGATTTTTCTCAAGATTTTATTTTCTGCATACCATCCCATGTGCTTATCTTTTATCTTAAAAAGCAGATATAAAAACAAATGATAAATATTACTTTAATATATTTAAATATAAATAATCATTGATGATTGAGAATATTAAAAATAGAAATAATATGATTATGTTTCTTATAAGAATACTTGCTTTTACAATATTATTTTAATTAAAGGATATTTATGTTAAGGCAAACCTCAACTCATACATTGCAATATAATGTACACAATATATATGGCCTAATATTAAAAAATTGCTAAAATACCTTCATTACATTAGAATGAGAAATGGACTCCATTTACTTACTTTGAAATGCTTTCTTATTCCGTCTCCTTTTAACATAGGAATAATAAATATACCTGTCCTTATCCACAAACAATGGCATATCATCTACCAAAAAGAACAAGTACAAATAGTGAGTGAAAGTGCGATTGTTTTGTAATATCGATAGTTTTCATTTCAATGCAACTAATCGACTAAATATTAAGCCAGAAATAATATGTATAAATAAAGTTAGTGCTTTTATTACCTGTTTCCTGCAACTCTGTCCGCTAACATTGCACATAATTCGAAAGAAAACCATTCTTTCTAAATTTGTAGAACTGAAAATTCTTTGATATAGTTTTAATAGGAAGTTTTATTTTGATGGTAGTTTAATTTTGATTCGGTTGAGCTAATTATTATAGATGTAAGTAATAATAATAAATAATAATAATAATAAAGGTTGAACAAAATGTAACATGCGGCGGAGTTTATGTTACCCTTCTAATAATATAACTGAAAATCACGCCCAATTTCCTACATTAGTATATTATATATAGTCATGAGAATAGATAGACAAATAGACAAAAAAAATTACAGACAGTATAAGTATTTATTGCTCTTGTAAATCCTTTGCATATTCTTTAATAATTATACATACATTATCTATAAACAAGCAGTTATATAAACATATACGTAGAAGGTTAGATTAGAAATATATATTTCGATACTTATTATCTATAATAAATAAAAAGCATCGATATGAAGACATCGACAGTGCCCCAACCCTCTCTTGCTACCGCCACAAAAAATATTTTATCGAGCACGAGGCAGCCTAAAAAAACAAACGGCCGGTAAGTCACTCGCGTCGCGTGACGCTACGGAGAGGAAAGTTAATATTTTTTTGTCACAGCCGACGGTCCGGTCCAGATACTATCGATCTTATAATTTATGCCCATACCTAACAGAATACTTTTGTTAGTAGTACTCAGCATATTAGGCGTTTTAGTGATATTATTGCAATTAGCTTGTAGTAGAATTTTGCTAGATATATGCCAAATATCATGAAAATATGCTAATTACCTTATATAACTTTAACTGATATACACCTGCCCTTATCCCAATAAATCAATCCCTTCCACACACACTTCTTTGCTATTTTATTAATGACCTCCGCCCATGTCTTCTTCCATTATCCTCTTCTCTTGTAACAAATCATATTCATATTAAAACTCTTCTCTTTACATCTTCTATTTTCCTAAGTATATAACATACCATAACAAACAATTACTTATATCAATCATCATCAATACTACTTTAAAACTTCCTTTTACATACATATATTATATAGTTATTTATATGTAATAAAAAAAATTAATAATTATGTTACTAAGATTTCTTAGAGTTAATTACAATACAAATAGGACACTAATAGGTCCCACACTGCATTATTATTGTATAAAATAGAATATTTGTGTATATCTTAAGTGTACATGTGTATTTATATATATATGTTATGTATAAGTAGTTATAGTAACTGTTGTCGAGGCTTTATATATCGTATAATTTGTGAATAAACTCAAATAAACATACTGAAACAGGAACAGTAACACCATTATATCTATCATATGTAGAAATGTATCATAAATGTTACCGATTTCAATATTCATACATATAGTTTCTCATATATTTATTAAAAAAAGATCTAAATCAACTGTGTTTCTATATTTCCGATTAATAAGATTATGAAAATGTTATCATTTAAAATAAAATCGATAATCATATAATAAAACTTTCAATTATACAATTAATATTATTCGGAATTACATAAGGTAGCAAATTAAGAGACCCTCAAAAATAAACAAATGGATGAATTAAAAAATACTTAATATTATTTATTGTAAATGATATTCCTCGGTAAGATAACATCGCTACCCGGGTCTATCAAAATCTTATCTTAAATCTTGTGCCATCTTTCTATTACAGAGCATGCGCGGGGTCCCGCTGTGACCACGCCCAGGTCGGGGTGAGATGAAAGGGTAGGGGTTGATAAGGACCCCCAGAGAGGGTGCTTTATATACAACTATAAATAATATCTCATACGAACTTTTTTTTTCAATTTAGTAGTGCTTATTGGATGAAATTATGGTAATTAAATATTATTTAGGTTTTATCAAAATCAAAATAAAAACATGTAATTTTTATTACTTATAATAATGCAATAGTAATTATTAAGTCAATAAAATAGAAATAATAATTAAAATAAAACCTGATCAAATATATTTATTATATAATATATATCTCTACATTTTTTGTCCAATAAATGGTAACATTGAATTTGGAAATAACGTTAAAAGGAGGGCAAAATAAATCACTGTTTGGGGTAAAGCTACTTAATCAGTTTCATTAAGGCGTTATCACGTACAAACAAACACACATACGTGGGTGAAGTTGGACCAACTAATTGTGTCTTGGCTTTATTTGTCTGATTCAGGAAATATGTTGGGGTGAACCAAACCAAAAAGAATTACAGAACAATATGTTAGAAATTTTATAACAAAGTATGGGGATAATATTTTAACTACATTTTGTAACCTTATTTTAAAACTTAGTGTGAAATTAGTTACATTTAAGAACATCTTATACATGTTACTTAATAATATATTATTGACTTGTATACGTCAAATAGAAGTATCAGAAGCATCAGTTTTGATACCATACTTATTTAAAGATACTCTCTAACTTAAAAATAAGGCTACGAATGTACCAGACGCTCCTGGTCTGAGAAGAACCACACAAACTCAGCCCTGTATCTCTTTATTGTGTTTCACAAACTATTATGTTATACCTAACTAATAAATCTAATTAAAACGTAGTCGCTTTTATTATAATTCTCATTAATGGGGAGTCATTACAACTGGTCCTTATATTGATCAATTTGGCAGCAATTTACGACAGCTCAGTAATGAAAGCCGGTCGCCGCGAGCACACACATAAACGTCGAAATTGGGAAACAGTATGTGTGACATAAAATCACCTAATTCAGTCCCTGATGTTGGTTAACTAATAATAATGATTAAACGAATAGATTGAAATTCTAACACTGAAATTATTTAATTAATATCTGTAGACAAGACTTTCTTAAACTTTAATTTGGTGTTTAATGTGAATTTACATTATTTAGAATATAAATTCAATAATTGTAGTAGTTTTCGATAAAACAAATATAAGAATTCAAGATTTTAATTTTTAAAATAAACTTTAATGTCAGTTATATTCTTAATAGTTTAGAAATTTCAAATAATACGAATAGCGTTTGATCGTCACTGTCCCTTTTTGGATAAACAGATTATAATATCCCCTTAGGACAGATTTTAGAAACCTTATATTGCATACTTTACTGTAATCTGCGCCAACGTCGCTTGAGCTAACAAGCTCTTGAGCTCTTGAGCTCGGACTTGACCCTGCACTCTTGAGACTTGAGAATATATTCTCGAAGAACGCCACGGGGGTACCGATGGGTATCACACTGAAAGCACTATCATTTAGACGAGAAATCTTTATCACTTAAACTGAGTACATACTTTAGAACTAGGAGAATAAAGTAGATACTGAATAAGAAATACCAAACTTTTAATGACAGTCACTCGATTTTTTTTTTTGGTATTAGTTTAGTAATTTCTACATACAATACATACATACATACACACATACATATGGATAGTAAAACATATCAGAGAAATAAGCAAAGACATCAAGAAAAAAGACAACCAAAAAATAGAATATAAAATATTATATAATAATTAATATAAAAATAAATCATAATTTATTTGTGAATTTCGTTTAAGCAAATATTTTGTTTTCTATGTCGTATAAAGTAATACTGGAAGGCTTGCATCAAAGCAGTCATAGCCATGTGGCTAGAAGCTGTGTTCTAGAAGATTCTAATTCTTAATGTAGGTTTCCTAATAAAACGTTAACGATAAAGTAATTCATTGCCTATATAGATGTTTACAATTATTATGAAATGTATTCACATTATATATAAGAGAATTCTTAAAGGGATAACTTAACATTTTTCTATAACAAAGAAAGTTATTATTTATGTATTTGGAAATTAATAATAAATTTAAAAGGGGGTGAAGGTTTGTTAATCACTATTGACTTATTTTGAAAAGTATATTGGTACTCTTATTTATTTTAGGTAAAACCGTAATGCAGCACGCGAAGCCGGAAGCAAAAATACAGTTATATATATTGTTTTCAGTTGTAATTAATTTCTAATATAAAACTAAGTTACTTTGTTAAATCACGCCATCTAGTTGCTAATGTTAGAATTCATTTCATGAGAAACTGAAACTATTGATCGTCAATTGATTCATTATCGATATATCATAACAGATGGCGCAATAGCGATACAATATGGATTATTCGAAAGAAAAAAGAACTCAAAATATTATTTGCAATTATTTCACGTGGTAACGTGTAAAAATATTTAAAACATTAATCTTTTTATTTTTTTTTACATTCACATAAATATATTATTAGATACCAGCGCCATCTTGTGACGTCTAACAAAAATATATCGATTAAAGATAAAACTAGCAAGTAGTACTCCAAATTTACAACAGAGGGCGCTTAAAAGTAGTCTATTGAGTAAGTATTATTTTTAATATTTTAATTTTTTATTAATATTTCACGGCTTTTGAATTTCACATCTTCTCTACAATAATGGCCAACATATATCTATACATGTTGTTCTTGCAATTTATCAGCAGATATCTACAAACGTACATAAATAGTCTTAGTCGCTCCAACTTTTCCTACCTCCGCTCGGCAAATTGTCAATTTCAACCACCCCTAAAAATTTGCATGCAGAAGCGCCTCTTCAAAGGCAACCACTGATAACTTTCCAGCGCGTTTATTATTAAAACCCACCTTCTAAAAATATAACTTAAAACCCTGACATAAAGTATATTTTTCAATAAACAAGTCATCTCTCAAACCAAAGATAATATTATATGAAATTGAATTTTATTTTTAAAGCAGTAACGTCTATTTTAAGATATAGATATTTTCAGTTAAGACGTTTGGATATTAAAATAGAAGGAAGATCAGTTTATTTGAAAAGCGAGTTGCTAGGGGACGGTTTAACTCAATTTTGTACCGGTGAATGAGTTTTTGGTAGCCGCCAGCTATTTTCCAAGAGATTTGCATTTGATGTACCTAATTCGTAACAAACGTACATAGAAATATTTAATATTATATACATATAATTTTTTTTATATATAAAATAAAAAGCTTTTTTTACATTTTTACTAAAAATGTATGTATATATTTCCGCTCATAATCAGATCCTAGCATAATGTTATTCGCTGATGGCTCATCAGTTGTCAATGTTTAATGGGTGTCGGATCAGTCATCACGCTTATCATAAATCGTGATGGGTGATTTGTGATAACCATTAATGATATGTTATCGTGTGACGGCGCCGCATCTGTGTTAGGTGATACTTCGCCAGTTTAACTGTAAACTAGACTACAATATATAACTTTAACAATTTTATTCGCATTCAATAAAAGCAATATATGATTCTTTAAGAAAACTAAAACGAGACATGAAGATAAATATTTTTTAATATAAACCTTATTATAATTATGAATTTTTATAATAATGTTTAATCATGTTAAGCTCACATAATTTTAAGTAAATATAGAGAGGTCGCAGATTAGAGTGCTATTTATTTCGATTTTTTTTTATTATTTATTTATTTAAAATTACAAGTTATCGTGAATGTGACCCAGCTTTCAAAGAGATATCTTTCCGTATTAACCGTTCAAGTAGTCGCTGTCCGGATTGTCAAATTATTATCAGTATTTGTATTCTCCAATGATTTCCCACGACTATCACCAGCATTACATACACGGACGTACCAAGTACACTTATCATCCCAATATTATAATTAATAGTAATAATAAAATAAATAGTTAATAATATATAGCACTTTTCTTTGATAATTAGTTAGTTAGTTCGCTAGTTTATTATTATTTAAAAATAGTGTACAATTTATTCTACACTCGCAAATTTTTTTGTTTGCTAAAACCACGTCCACATCCGTTCTACGGTTTATTCATGACACACAGACGTCATTACGTTGTAACTATTAGATAATACCTAGATGATGTAATTTTTTATCTATCTTAATAGATTTGTCATTTTTATTATACTCATTACAATTTAAGAAGCCTTTTCTAGTTGTGATATTAAATAGAACTCTAAAAATATATTCTTAATAACAATATTTTGACTGAAACAATAATTCAATTAGGGGTTCATCAATGATTTTATTATGTATTTTATGTTAAATATTTCAAGTAATCTTAAATATTCTTTAGGTAAATACAATTGTTGTACAGCATTATTAAATAAATAATAAAAGTAAGTAAATAATTTTATAAAAACATTTTCACGAACGAACTTTGTTCGTTCTGTATTGTTTTCACTTTTCTCGGATGGATGGATAGATGTATGGATGGATGGATTTATTTTTGTGTGTAATCTTTGTTATCTGTAATGATAACTTTTAAACATTTATTTTCATAATCAATAAACTTAAAAATTAATTGTTTTTTTTACTAACGTTTATAATTTCGTCAAAGTTCGTTCGTTCGTTCGGGTAACACCCTGGGTATTTGCATCTTCACTGGTTTTTTCCTAAATTTATTTTATTTAAAAAGTAGCGGAAGTCAATAACAATATCTATCTAAATAACTGTATCAAGTATACGTCAAAAGATCTCGAGTTTACATAAATAATTAAAATATAAGATTAAATAAATCCTATAATAAAATAATTATAATGAAGTAAGGAAAAGTGTTTAATGACGAGTAAACACGACTCATAGTTATATCTATAAGGAAAATTTAATTCCATATAAAAATACTGACTACCAGTAGTTTATTATATTTAAATAAAGATAAAGATATGTATTGGAGTGTGTTACTCATATCTACTTTTAATACAAATTAGTATTTTTGAACTGCTTTTTTGACAATCATATTCTGAGAAGGATAAGTAAGTCACTGTAATCTGATAATTTAATTATTCATCATGATATCATTTTAAAGAAAATATTAATAATTTCATAATCGTAATTATTAAGAAATTTTTATTAGATATTTTTATTCTTTGAAAGTATGTCATAATCAATCATAATGTTAAAGTTTTCAGTTTTAACGAACAATAATTGTTGCCATTTATTTTGTAAACAAAATCTTTGAATAAAAAAAAATCTTCATATACCTATACAAGGAATGCTTAACAGTAATTAATATATATATTTGAAAAATAGTTATATTTTTTTCCGTACTTAATATTCAGTATACACTATTTAATTAAGAGATTTTTCTTATTCTACCTCTTATCACCTCTAACGTTTCAGTATACTGTGACCTCGAGGTGAGATTATATTATAAACTACGTGGATAAACTCATATTAAGGTAAATCCTACAAAGATAAAAAGTAAAAAGGTTTTAATATCATTTATATTATTAGTATAAGAAAATTGTATTTTCATTCCTGCGTCTATTAATAAGTGTTTAATGAATAATTATTGATTAATTGAATTATAAAGAATCGTTATCTGTTGACACGTAATAAGTTAGTTTCTTTTATTTCAATTATTTGCTATTAATTTCATTAACGTATATTATTTTTGTTTAATATTTGTATTTGGTTTATAGTACCTACTTGTATTTATAATTTCTGTGTCGGACAGACAGACCAAATTCTTCCAATATTTAATGTTAAAATTAATATTATTGTTATATTGTTAACACTAAATAACACTAAAAAAAAATATTTTAGATTTTAGATTTTTCTTATTAATAATACAAAGCTAGAATATCGTAAATTTTTAATAATAATATCATATTTTAATAAAAATAGTATAAGATGTATAATTCGTTGGTACGATAACCCGCCACGCTACCGACTTCTTGGATCATGGGAACCGATCCATTATCAGTCAAGTGGTTTGACCCGACGTCAAGTGATTTTTATGATTATATTTTCTAAAAATATATACCTAAAACACAATAATAATTAGTTATAAAAAAATTTGTTAGAAATGCTTCAAATAAACGAACGCAAGCGATATAGAGAGAAAGAAAGGTTTAAAAATCTATTTTTTTTACAAAAAAAATTTGTTAGAAATGCTTCAAATAAACGAACGCAAGTGGTAGAGAGAGAGGTTTCAAAATCTAATTCGATTGTTATTTTTTTGTATAAAGTCAATCATACAAGTAGAGCTTAACTTTTGGTCTGTTGTGGTCTGGCCTGGTCTAGTTTTACTTTAAGAACAAATAAAAAGATCAACAAATACATACAAACTTACAAAGAGATATAACAATCAACAACTTTTTATGTTCAGATTATGTGACGTCACAATTTTTTATATATATACATAACTGTCAATCAGTTTATTTCACATTTATAAGACTTAAATACGACCAATGGAGAAAGTGATGAGACAAATCTAGGTCTTGGTACCACAGACAGAGTCTAGCAATTAGTACTTATCACGTCCTAATTATATATTATAATGATAAGATAATAAGCACTCAGGTGGAATATAGATTAGAACCCAACCTTGGACAACACCACAGCATAACAAACATTTTTATATTTATCACCCAAATTCGTATATATATTTCAATATTACAAACATCTAAATTACTTCGTGTGGTACATTCATATAATGGTATATTTATTATTAATATTTATTAATAATATGTATTTCTGATTATTTTGATATTAAATTGTAATAAATACTGTAACTTAACAGACAATAATATAACTGAAAGTTTTCAATACAATAGAGGGTTTACAATTATATTAATACACAACAATAATATTAACAGATTCTATATTCTTACACATATTTTACAAAAACACCTGTTAAATTTATTAAATATATCTATAGATAGACCTGGAGCACCTAGATAGTCTAGTCAGTCTAAAATCAACGATTATTCCTTTTGACTTGCATGCAACATGCAACTTGACTGTAGTCTTTGTAAAAAATTAGTCTCATAACATAAATCAAACAAGAATTAAGGTTATATTATTTGTAAGCTAAGATCTTTACAATTACTTAGACTCATTATTATGATGTAAGTAAGAACTCAATTAAGTAAGAATTTAATAATTTATTACACTGTTTATTTAACACTAATATTTCACCAAAATATAACTTTCTTATCATTACTTATCGTTTGCTAATATTGACTTTATACTTTATTGTGGAATCGTGAGAATTCACTCCAAGAAAGTTACTTTGCGAAAGATATTTTAATGGAACAGCGTCAGTTTACTTGCTAAAGTTTTAATAATAATAGCTGTAATATATTTGTAATATTGTTTTCATAACAATGATTTATTTATTTATATTTTTAAGTTCTGTGTCGTGTCCCAGCACCGGCGCGCTCCGCCCACGCGCCAGGGCTGTAAAACAATTTATACAAACAAAAGAAAATAATACTAAATATGAGAATTCTTTACGGGTCATAACAGAGGGAATGTTTTCGGAAGGTCCAATGTCTTAGGAGATTTTTTAGTCAATGTTTATTGCGTCGTAATTATTTTTTTCTTCAAGTCACATAGTTCGTTTTCTTTGTTTTTTGTGCTCAAGTAAACTGTAGTCTCCAGTCTCCACTTGGGATATAATAACAACATATTGCATGTTTATCTGTTATAGTAGTAGGAATGTACGTTAATGCAAATCATGCATATAAATAAAATTGAATTTTCTGTCTGTATATCCCAGATATAATCTCTGAAAGGGCAAGATCGATTTTAATAGGACTTTATTTATTTATTTATTTATTTATTTACCTTCACGCCATATCCCTTGCGGGGTAGCCAGAGACGACGGAGTGCCAAACGCTACAGTCTCTGCATACCTCTTTCGCCTCGGCCACAGACATCAACCTCTTCATACATGCCCTCCGGGGGGTCCTCATGCTTTTTACGTGACCTTCCTCCAGTATCGTAGCTACTGTGTTTTCGAAGGTCACTCGAGGCCTCCCCCTGTCTCTCTGCAAAACTGCATTGTGAACAGCCAAACGTGCAGCTATACTGACGTTTTGCCGTCTCAACAATGCAGTCAAAGCACCATTGACTCTGTTACCGGCAGCAATACGTCTTTCCACATCCATTTCGTATCTTCCGTCTCTGCTAAACATACTTCCCAAATATACCACTTCCTTCACTTGTTCTATTATCTTATCATTCACGTTGATCTTACATTCTGTTCTTTCTTCATTTCTTTCAAATATCAGAACCTTCGTCTTATCTACATTCAGGTTAAGACCATTAATTTCACACCCATCTTTCAGAGTGGTGACCAATGCCTGCAAATTGCATTCTGATGATGCAATGAGCACTGCATCATCTGCATATAGTAAGCAATTGACCTTAAGGTCACCTACTTTTACTGGCGAATATCTATAAGGAGTAACTTAGGCTTATAAGTATATATTTTTAAAAACACATTCCGCGCGATCGGAGTCGTAGGCACCACTAGTTAATAAATTAACTTACAATAGAATTTCTTTCTTTTTACTCCAATCTTTATTCTTATCAATTTATTGTAGTTAAAACTTCTCGTTACTTATATATTTTTACTCTCAATATCTAACAATGCACACACCTATTATTATTTATCTATTTTCAATACATTTTGCACAAGTTAAAAAAACATAAAACAATTGCCGGCAGGTTGATGATTCCTGGGAAATAATAAAATCATTGTTTCAAGTTCGTAAGACACGTGGCCATTTTTAGTTTGAACTAAAACTAATGAAACTTGATAAAATTTCAAATAATAACTAAATAAAAAACAAAAATATTATTAAGATATACAATCAACATTCAAAAATATATATTTTTTTATTTATTTATATCTTTTCCACTGTGAATTAACACCAGTGATGACTTGTGTATCAAAAAGGAGTTTCAGGACTATTAATACCATTTTTATCGCAATGAGCCTTTCAAAAGTATCCAAAAATATAGTAAGTATATTCATTTGTCCATTTCTAAACGACCGCTATATTATTTAGTGTAAATAAAGTGATAGATCACTCCACCCCTGCATGGAACACTAAAACACAATCAACACAAACAGACACACAATTAACATTAGCACAAAACAAACAATAGCCTCACAGCGAGTCGTTTAGGAGGTTTTGTTTGTCACAAAACCATTAAAATTACAAACCAAATGAATAGAAACAAGGTTTTTTAGTTATTCGGAACACGATTCGTTACGATTATAATTATTTTGAATACACATTATTGAGGACGTGACGTGTGCTGAGATATCTTAAAAGGAAACATTGTTTTTTAAGATATCTTTTTCTTAAGAATTACAAAAATGTCCCTAATATTATTAAGTTCATTTTGCAATTTTTTGCAATCTTCAATATCATGAATTTATTTTAAATGAAATATATTATATATATATAATTACCTCAATATTATATTCTCAGTCTATATATAAACACATTTTTTTGTATAAAGCGATGTTCTATATATTATTTAATATAAAAAATAACATTATTGGATACTTCAAAATTCAGCTCACTGTTTTTAACGAGCACCCCTTTCAAGTTAGCCCTAAACTTTATAACTGCAGTTTTTGCTTTAATGTATTATATAAAAGTTAAGTTTAAGCACGTTTTGTTCCCTGTAATTGTTACAATTTTCAACCTTACTCCCTTGTAATAAGAATGTAAGTATGCATACATGGACTATATTGATTGACGTTTACTGCGACTCCCAGATAAAATTTATAGTTATGTCATTCGCGGAATGGTTGTATATTGTCGTAAACCCTTTAAAATGCAACAAATCTCATAAAATTTGATTGTTGTACAGCAGCCTGTGTATCTGGTAGGTGGGAGGAAAAAATCTGCTACCTACTTTTAACTAGCTGTCAATGGATTATTTATTATAGGTTATGTTTAGATTCACACCCTGTGAAATATATAAAGTGTATAAAAATAATACCAAATTTAACTAAAACTGAGGACATATTTTTAAACGTTACTACGTTTTATTAGTGTTTAAACTAATATCACAGACAAAAAAAACAAAATAGAAATAAATGAAAATTTGACCTATATTTCAAATCAGCACTCAAACGCCCCCTTTAAGTAGCATGACAAATCATTAAAACTACTTTGAATTCCTCAAAAACGTGAAACACATGTCGCCTGTCGATACACCTTATCTCTACGTCATTTAGAACGTAAGATAGCCACGCACTTACGCACTCTGAAACAACCCTTACTTTATGTATTTCAAGCGATTTTGGCGCTTTAATGCTAAGCTTCATTTTATTTGAAATAAATGCAATAAATGCTGTATTTTTTACATTTATCCTAGATACAGTAAAAGTGATTATCTTTCGTCATATTTAGATATATAAAAAGGAAATGATTATCACAATTTGTGTAATTTGGCTAATAAAATATAAAAACAAATAAATAAGATATGGTTTAGTCATTGATAATAAAATATATATTTTAATATCAGCAGTTACAAATACTTTAAAGCGCTCTATCTGCTGGAAGATATAACCACTCTCTTCTGAAAGGTGATAAAGGAGTGAAAATGTTCACAGGGTAGGTGTTTAGTTTTTAGTGATAGCTATTTCTGGTACTCGAGGGCTTATGGTTTTTAATTTTACAAACTTTTACGACACATTTGTCGATAAACTAAAGCGAAGTGCTTGCAGATTGTAAGATGTTAATACGAGGGTCTCACTCGATCATTTATGACACTTCATTATATGAAACTTTTAAAAACATAAGTAGCTATTTTTTGCTCGCGACTTTACTCGCGATTAGTTAGACTTCGGTTGGTGCGATCCTACATTATTTAAATTTCTTAGTAATGACAATTTATTATTCATATCGGTCAAACGTTTCTTGAGTTATCGACAGACAGACAAAAATGAACAAATTACAAAAATAAGAAAATTCAAATCAATGCTTCATAAGACTGTTTTATCACGCAATTTAGAATAAATAAAACAAAAAATATACAGACAAAACCAAAAAACTTACATAGTAGTAGTGTAGGTTAACACCAGATCGTCACCATTCCACGTTAAAAGTATCTCAGTTATACTAAACGGTCACTTCACACAGTTATCGTTGATAATTACAACAGCGCTGCAGCGCTCGTGAGTGATAACAGCCAGATGCCGTCCGCCCACCGATCGTGTTCCGTGATTATTATTCATGCTGGGAGGCGAGATTGTATCGATTTTGATTGTACTTTCATGTGTATTGATATTAGTTTTGCAGTTTTTATCTGATCTATATATTATTATAACTATTAATTCCCATCAAAATCTGTATAGCTGTTTTTTGATATGGGAGTAAATAGACAAACAAATTTTAAAATAAACTTTAACAATTTGTGGTAGTTAGTCATGATGGGAGTATTTATCATATAACTTGATAAATTACATATAGTTAGATATAACACCAACACTGTCGGGGAAAAAATTTCATATTATTATACATTGTTATTTTTTGTTTATTGTTTATATTTGTTCCATGTAACGGCCACTATAACCTGTGCCTAACTAGATTTTGGGCCATGTTAGTCTCTGTGCACTACTAGTCTCTGTGCCATGCTAGTCTTCCTGCCATGTTAATCTCTGTCCCATGCTAGATAGTCTCTGTGCCATGTTAGTTTCTGTCGCATGCTAGTCTCTGTGCCATGCTAGTCTTTTTGCGATGCCAATCTCTGTGCCATGTTAGTCCCTGAGCCATGTACCATATTAGTCTATTTGCCATGTTAGTCTCTGTGGCATGTCAGACTCGGTGCCATCCTAGTCACTCTGCCATGTTAGTCTCTGTGTCATGGGGGTCTCTGTACCATGTCAGTCTCTGTGCCGTGTTAGTTTCTGTGCCATGTTAATCACTGTGTCATGTTAGTCTCTGTGCCATGCTAGTCTCCATGCCATACTGCTCTGTGTGCCGTGCCAGTTTCTGTGGCATGATAATGTCCGTGCCATGCTGGCACTATAAAATGTCATATTTATTATAAAAATAATTATTATAAATTAACGAAAAATTTCTAAACATAATATTAGTCACATCTTTTTTGCTTGTCGAATTCTGGTAAATTCTGTCAGTAGTGATTTCACGTCCTATTTGCAACGGGATTATCATTTCAATGAATTCACAGATATATAAAAACTGCAGACGCGAGCACAGAAGTCGACTCATATTTCGTGACATGTGTTCATATTTTTTGTTACGCTATTCGATTATGAGTATTTTGTGTGTATTATAATAAATTAACTGTCACTTTTCTGTAACAATATGAAATATATAATTAACAAAAGTGATAAACAATAAGAAATGTAGAAATAACCAATATTTGTCTTGTCTCGCTGAAAGGAATAACGCGATCGAGCGTGTCATACATTGTAAAGGTCTCCCGCCAGGCTACAGTTAACACTCGTTAATAATTACTATGGTGGTGATTCTTTTCTGTGACTTATTGAAATGGTCAAAACACTGCGCTCATTCCCCACGTGCCATTGTTCTGATGGATACCGCATTATGTCAAAATTTCGGTTTCAAATTCTTAGAAGATGGTCCAGTGAAGACTCTGCCGTTATACAGGCGACAGTTAGTTTGTGTAGATTTATGGATGTAATAAATTTTGATATTTTATTAGAGCAGACTTCCCTGGTAGTTGGTGTTGCTTTCAACGAATTGTGTTAAATGTGATTGAAAAGATTTTTGTAAAAAGTTTCGTTTTCGAAGGTCATTTTAGTTTTTTTCTCTTTTTTGACTCGTGCCTGTTTTTTTTATAATTCTTAAAAATATTTACAAGATAAAAAAAATCTTAAAAGTGTAAGCGATTTTTTTTTTAGTAATTTAAATATAGTTATTTATTTGTTTATTTTATTACATATTTTATTACTGGCTCTAACTCTGGAACACTAGCTATTTAATTAAACACACACACACCCACAAACTCTTACACAAACAAACACACTAATGTACACACACACAAATACAAACACACACAACACACACACATAGACACTGGCCATTAATTTTATCAACACCTCTACACTATAATATGTACATTGATGTATAGGCATAAGAAAAATTAAATCAACGAAATTTCTGGAACTACATATTGCATTCGTTTTTATAGGATGGACTGGCTCAAGGATATAAATTTTAATAAAGAATACTAAATATATATTATTAGATATATACTTAATTTCTAAATCGTACAAGATGTGGTCCACATAACTTGAACTACTAATTCTATAGAATGGATTCAATGTATCTATATCAGAGGCGGACAATAGTGGAGTGAAAGTCTTCGCTCCGACACAGTCCGTTGCGAATGCTCGTTACAAACGGAATTTCACTTTTAAATAATAATTACTCTTTCTCATTACCCTTTAAATTGTCATTATTTCTTCTAAGGACGCACCGTTCCTTTTATTTCCTTTATTCCTTTGTTTTAATTCTGTTACAAATAGATGCAACTCTTTCTTCGATGCGTCCCAGTCCTGTACCGTTGCAACAAACGGTCTTAGTTACGGTATATTAACTCATTGTTTTAAATATAAACAAATTTGAGCTCTATTATTTAATGATACCGTACATTTATGGCAAATTTTCCGTAATTCGTAAATATTGTTTCTATTATATAACCTCTTTGTGTCCGATATTAATGTTTTTTTTTTTGCATTTTTCGTCGCAATTAGCAAACCCTTTGGCGAACTTTTTAAACCCGTTACTTTAACAAAATTGCGTTAAAATAAAATAGTTCTTTGTATATATTGCAAAGGGTTGCTATAAAGTACTTTAAATTATTATAGTTTTAAGAAAAATATTGTTTTTTTTCTGCAAATTTTATTAACTAACATATTTTATACTGCCATTTTAAACTGTAAAATGTTATTACCTAGAGCTAATGTGTTTTTGCACCATTATTAATGATAAGATTCTGGGTATAGAATAATATTTTACAACAAAGTTAAAATCGTAAAAAACTAATTAAAATTATTTATTAACTTTTAAAATTATTTTTATTCAAAAAATATTAATTAAAATCACATACTTTATGTCGGTGAGCCGTTAGTTAGTCATTATGAAACTATTAATATACATAAAATATAACAGAAATGTACATAATAAATGTCAAAATAATTTTATACTTTACTTTAATAATACCATATAAAATTAGCTATTAACTATATCCAATACTTTGAGTCAAAATCACGGAATCCTTTGTGATATTTAGTATGGAGTGACAATTGCCTTCGGTACGTGTCAAATAAATGTCCTGCAGTTTGGTACAACCACCACAATTTAGCATTAAAATTACATCAGCCATACGATAATCACTCTTATGTTAATGTAATAAGAGTGTATGTGTTTTTAATGGTATGTTTTTATAATGTTGTTGAATTAGCGCTAGTATGATGTTTGTGCATTGAGGGGATCTGTTTGAACAACAAATTAGTTGTATTATACGCTTGTAAGGGCATGTCTTTTAACAGGCCACTATAATTTAAGACCAAACACACACATAGAACTTAAACAATTTATTATATAATTTTGACCTTGAGTAATATAATTATAACAAATCCATATTACAAAGAAAAAAGTATATTTATATTAAACGTTCGTCATACATTTAACATCTAATTGAAAAACTATATACAAGACAGACAAACATAGCACATTTATAATATATAACGCGCGTGGAGACGGCACAATAGCGCAATGTTAAAACAATATTATCGAAAATTTTCAATAGAATCGTATAATAAAATAACAATTTTAAGAACAATACCCTCATTTGTTCCTACTGTGCCATTAAGTTGTAAACTTCCGAATTGTAAAGCGATGTTTCTTAGACCATTAGCGGCCTCCTTTACATAGACGAAGCTTTTTATTTGCAAAGAAATTGCGTAAAAATATATATTATATTGAATTGAAATATGAAAGTTGTTATGCAAAAGGTCTGGAGATATTCTGATAATTGTCTTAAAGTGTTTTAGAATCAGAGTTAAATATTGTTTAAAAATTAACATGTATTGTTTGGGTTTATTAATATAGTGCATAACATTCAGGTATATATATATTAATATGAAAGTAATATTAGTATATATTAGTATTTTATTAGTATATGTACTTGTATAAGTTAAAAGTTTACAAAAGTATACAACCTTTGTATTTCGAGATTAAATTTCTAAACACATCTCAAGTAGGTGCGTTCGGTTCAAAGTAACTCTTGAAATAAGATCTTGCACATGTTAACAATAATATTATTATACTAATGTATAATATAATATTAGGTATAGATTAGTTTATTATAAAAAATAGGATGTATTTATGTTTGTTACACAAGAACTAAACAGATTTCGACAAAACTTTACATTAATATAACTTTTAATAATATAAGCTCCAATTGAAACATTAAAAAGAAAAGCGGACCAAATCTAGTTAGTATTAATAAAAATAATATACTGTTTCTTCAGAGGGTCATATATAATTTGTCTTAAACAAATAACTGTAACAGTTACTATGATCCAATACAGTTAGACAGTTAGGAGGTTTATGGCGCAACACTCAATGGCTTTATAACCGGCTACTTTCTTTCCTGCACCCAGTTAACGCCGACAAAGGTACCGTTCCTTGCTGCATCCTTTGTAGAAAGTTGCAAATTGTACATAAATAGACCGTTTTATTTTTATTATACTGAACTTTCTTCAACGGTATACATTTTGCAATAACGGACCAACGCCTTATGAACCGTTTGCTTTAATTGCATTGCATTGTTATAATATTTGTTACGAATTGGAATAGAATTAATAAATAAACAAATAACACAACGGGTGTGAGAACGCAGATGCATACACTTATCTTTTTTAACCGTTTGTTTTAATATCTAATACAACTAGTCATCACCACGACCTGGCGCGTTATGTTAAAATAATAGTAGCCTAAGTTACCCCTTATAACATCAGCTATCTGTTAGTGAAAGTCCTGCTAAAATCGATGAAGCTGTTTTAGAGATTAACCGAAAAAAAAAACAAAGAAAAAATTTTGAAATAGATTTTATATGTAAGTACCTACCGTACCTACCCGTACCCGTACCTACTATACCTTCATATGCATTTGGTGAAAAGCTGTTCATATTGAATAACATTCACTTCAATTTTATTCACACGTATAGATTTGGTGTTAAAAATACAATAAAACATCAATACACAAATAAAAATCACACCATGTGTGTCATTTACACATTAAAATCCATGAATAGTAGAAACGTGTGTGGCCGGTGATAAGTAGCAAGATAGAATTGAAGTCAAAACGCGTGAAATTACGTCACTTAAATCCATATTATGGAATCGGAGTGAGCTTTAGTGATGTGACAGCTCCAGTTATCGATATTGTCACCGGGCCTGTTAAGTGGAGTGGATGTCGATAAGTCTTTTTATTCGCAACCACATTTGTCGAGTATGGATTGTTGTATTGTGATTGACACCATCCGTATTTCTAATGGATGGGTACTTATAGCACCATTGAATTTATTTTTTGTAATTTCTGTAACATTGTGTAACATTTTTTTTATGGGAAAACAAATTATAAACGTAAACATAATTAAATAAAAGTTAGACTTTATTTATTTACTTTAAAAAAAGTAAAAAGTTTTTTAATAGAAAAAGAAATAAATGATTATATCAATTACTTATGTTCAATTCTAAACATAATAATAATATTATACCAAACTATAAACTATATACATACAGAAAACAAAGCACAACAAATTTAATATGTATATATTATAATGTCAATGTCATATACATTTAAAAGTACACCAAATATTATTTAATTAATATATAATTATATATTTTAAACAGTTAAAGCAATCTTTACTTAACATATATTCCATTAATAACAAATATTCAGTTCGTAAGATGGCGTCAGTCAAAACTTTTGCGGTTTGGAAATTTCATTCATAAACTTAGCCAAAAGTAAATATTTGGTTAAGATGAACAGCAAAAATAAATAATAGGTAAGTAATTTTGAACTTTAATACATATATCATAAAATTGATATTACAATATCCAAAAAAAATGGGTTTGAATCGTAAAAAATATATTTAGCATTCATTGACGCCACTTCAGACCACCCAAGAAGATTTTTTTGCCATTCGGCAAGGATTATATATATATATTGAGAAAATGAATTGAAGACAATATTAAAATACTATAATAACATCGATTAATTATTATTATGATGAGTGACAGAGAGAGATGCCCAAAAGCTACCTTTCTTATATGTCCTATCCCTTCATCCCTCTTTATTCCTCAATACAAAACATTTACACATTTGCTTGCAGCTACATTAAATAATAAATACCTACTTAAATTAAATTAGGTCTTAGATTAGGTTAGTCGCTATCAAATACAAAGATGCACCTAATTGATAATGACGTTACCGAATATAAAACTCTTACAAAATGGTATCTACTAAAAGAAATACATTTATTTTATATATATGTATAAGACAATGATTATAATATATACATGGAATGATGATACAAGTATTGAGTATGTAATATCTGGGTGGAGATATAAAGTGAAGCACTTCTGTTAAATCAAATCATGTCACCGCCATTACGTTACAACTCATACACATTAGCCGCCGCCATTTTACTTTATTTAATTTTAATTTATAAGCTTAGGCGATTTATAGATTTATTATATCATTATTTCTAAATACACACGTAGTTTAAGAAATCAATATCAAGTCATTGAAGAGTCATGTTACTGATCTAGGAATGACATGATCATAATTAAGTAATAAAATGATATTGAAATCTTTCAAATTATATAACGAGTTTAAAATGTTTTTTTGATAATATAAAGTATATAATACTATTAAGAATTTAAATAATATAATCTTTAGTCTTTCATTTCTCTTTAACCTTATAACAAATGCATCACAGATAATGTCTATTATGATGCTTCATACGATACATGATATTTGGTTGGTCTTTACACGATAACCCAATGACGGATACACTATCCGAGATTGGCTTTAATCGACCACTGTCCTTGATAATAACAATCATATTTAAAATGTATATATATGTTGTTTTAATAACTCTTAATATATGTATATTTAATATATTTAGGTCCAGAAAATAGTTTGAAAGAATTAACATAATATTCCTGAACCATAATCGATCTTAGCAAATACCTCATAGCTATTAGAGGAATGTCTAAGTTATTAAATTTGTTTCCAACACAGGTGAGGTTAATCACACTATATTTCATTTATTATTTGTTGATCGAAATTTTAGAAGAAATACAACCTTAGTAACATATGTATTTATAATATATTATGGTTTCAACAAAAACAGATAACCAAACGAGAAATATAGTCTTCATAATTGAGAAATCATAATTCAAATGAATCTAATAATAACAATAAATTAAAAAAAACCATTCCAGAATTTTCCACCGCGATGTCCTAGAGGCGCATGCGCGCACATTTACATACAAACGACAATTTCATATCGATTTTTGATTTCGCGACAGACATTAATATATAAGGCGGTCAGATTAAAGTTGAAATATAACCATTACATCGGCTACCGTACCGGCGTCGGCGTGTTGGATCTACTCTTATCATCTGTCGGCCTCTTTGAGCTTATCAAATACTTTATATTATCTACGACTACCTGTGTATTGTTAGATTTCAACACATAATGGAGAATGGGTGATAATCGATTTGCGTTATCATTGGTACGAGGAACTACGTACTGGTTATACGTTTATACATTTATAGTGATGTCCTTGTTTAATAATTCTTATATGACAGATATTTAGAAGCTTATCGTGCGATACTTCCAAGTATTAATATTAATATTATTTTGACTCTGAATATTATATCATGGTAAAAACCTCATGTCAGACATGTTGCCGAGTCATCGATAGTTTTATTCTTTACATAGTTTTATCGCATTAAATATATTTATAAAAGAATTAAACAATTGATTTATAATTGTTAGATTAGCTACCTAAAAATGTGATAAGAAATTTAGTATCTATAGATTCAATAAATGTATTTGTATATTCAATAATGTATTTTATTAAATCCGCTGCCTTCCTTCCTTCGTACCTATTACTTCATTAATAAAGAACTTAAAACAAATCAGCTAAATATTGTTTTAATTGAGAAAGATAGAATATAAATAAAAATTATATTTTACTGACTGTTTTGTTAATGTATCTAGTTTATTTATTTATTTATTTTTATTATAAAACTCAGACTCTACTTTTAAGGTATTAAAGTATAGGCCAATGGAAACGGGTAAGAAACACCACGGATTTTATCAACTAGTATAGAAATAAGTAGGTATGTAATGCGCAATTATACTTGTAGTCTTTAATTATACTTCATCATACTATTTTGATTAATTATATATGTAATAAAATACTTCTATTACGGGCACTTCATGTTGTCCTTGAAGATGTTCTTTACGCAGTCGCTATCAGAGGCCGACGGGATTTAACAATAACAAATACTAGAAACAAACAAACATCATATTACATTATGTACACATTTACTTATTGTATATATATGTATATATATTGGAAATTTTGCTTAGAATTCGTATAACAATAACACTATTGTTTCAACATTTAAAGTTTCTTAAAAATATGTACATTATTTGCAATTATTTAGAACTAAATCTTAAAAGTTCACAATAGTCATTGTTGGTCCATAAAGTTAAACAGGTCATAGTTTAAGGTTATATTATCAATGGGTTCTCGGTAAAATGCTCCACTGGCACTGATAAGGCGGCCTCTCAGAACAGTGGCACCTCGGGCGTCTTAATTCTATTATATGTATTGTAAACAATAATTTGTTATATTAACAACCTCCGGCTCTTTATCCATTGTTTATTTGTCGGCGTTTTAAAGTAATATTTGGTGCAGTGACTAAGCCTTACCTGCTTTAAGGCCTAGCGATTTTGTCTATCTCCAAAACAAACACGTTTTTCCGGTTTAGCAAAGAGTGATCTGCATTGCGTATTTTTATAACGAAAAAAATAATAATAATAATAATAATAAATAATTGAGATCATTTTATATATTTTTATAATGAAACGATATTAATTATATGACCAATATTAATTACCGAACGATTAATTGATCAGTTAATTAAATATCTTAATTAAATTAAATTAAATTAACGTGAACGCTAAATATTTCATTATAAATTTATATTATTACAGATAATCAATTCAAACATATGTATATGTATAATATTTTAGTTCATCTTGTACGCATTCTACTAGTAAAATAAACTAAAAGTATTAATCCAAAAACTTTTTGCTTATTATAAAGTTTAAACACAATAAAAATAAAATATTACAATTTTTAGGTATTTTATATTAAAAATTTGTTTATTTAACGTATTTATTTTATAATAACTACACATATTTATATATAACGAATTTATAGTCAGAAATAAGTTACCATTGTTGAAGAATGAAGCATTAAAATGAGCATTATTTGTTCTTTGATGCGCAAAATGCAATAAAAGAGTTAATTATAGTTGAAAGTGATTGGGTTTATTGTATTTTATGGCTCTTAGAGGGACATACATACATACATTGTAGTAGGTAAGTAGGTGGTATTTATTACAGAAATATGAACCTACACACTTCTTTTATTCTTCGGTGAGATCTATATGAGTTTATTTAACTTAAATAATATGAAGACATAACGAATTTTCTGTCTGCAGTGTTATTTTCTAGCACCAAATAGCAGCAATTATTGTGGTAGAGTATGTAAGTATGTGGTCATGTTTTTCCAGCACGAGATAGCAGTATCGTTAAAGTATTAGTGGCATAATATTCACTAATACGTACCTTGGTTTATTACTGGAGTGGATATAACCGCATGTCACAAATATGGCGATGGATGCGTGTGCGCAAACATTCAGGTGAGCTACGACAAGCGGCTTTCTTTGTACCGCGATCAAAAGGACCGACGCAAATATTAAATATCTAAAAGCAAAACATCACAACTCCATGATATACAAGCGATTCTGTATCTTATATTAGTAACTTAAGATCTACATTGCCTTCTTATATTTTGGCTCTTAGGTCGTTTTGACTATCTAGTTAGTAGCCGGCTGGTATACCATTAGACACCTTGTTGAGTCTAGAAGTTAGCTCGTTACGATGCTTGAGAAATGATTGTTCCTTTGGCATTGAATTTTAAATGACCGTTGAAATGTATATGCCTTAATTGAGCAAGTGATTGGACGAATATAAGGTTGCATAAACACAAGTGCCTTCTATTTAGCGGTTCTTTTGATGTCAAATATGTGTTAACTTTGTTAAGAAAGAGGTATTGTGATGACAGAGCTTGATTAAATCGAAACGAATTATATATTTCAAAATGGTTGTCTAATTTCATAAATTAAGAAGATACTGTAAGAGGTATGTAGATATAGATACCTATTTATGTAACTAACAACCTTTTAAATAACAATTATTGAATATCATAATATTTTTATTCATCGTAGGGACGTATGAAATATTTTTAAATTATCCTGTTTCATAGAAGTATTAAACTAAACCAAGTGTAGGTAATTATTTACCTACTTACATTTTTATGTACTATCCTCTACCTTTACCTACCTTTTAAGAATTAAAAATATACCTACTAGGTATGTACTACATTGTGACATCCATTTTTCTAAAACCTTTCGATTATCAGAATGTTTAATAATTACTAGTGAATTATTTATCAACACAGGATTCCATTCCGACGGGACATTGCAAATATAAATTATGTTCTAATCCAGGTTTTTCAAGGTTTTTTTTGGTAATAACATGAAAATAGCATAAAATATGAATTAAGTATGTATGTATGTATGCGCAAGTATTTTATATTATACAATTAGAAGTGCTGAGAAATGCAAATTGAAATTTAAAGCACAAAATTAATTAATAAGCCCATATATACATACATTAAGGTAACATTTTTAGTAGTCATCAAAGATATATTTATTTCTTAGCCATTAAGAACTCTGACTCTTATTATTATTAATAATAATTACCTACATATTCTACCTATCAAAAACAAAAGACACTTCTAAAACTGACATTGTCAAATACAACATTGCTAACATCCTAATAAAATATATAGATATATATAATAATTAATAAATTCCACTTCATTAATTAGGTGTCTGCTATTAATTTAACATTAAAACAGATTTGAATTAGATAATGACCTGGCTCTATATTTATCTTATTGTTTAGCTGTCAAGGTTTGCAATATATATTTTAATACATACATATAAAAAATATACATTTCTGTATTTTCATTTATTATTTTACATTGACCTTTACTATATTATATTTGTATAGACATGTCTTTTTATGAAAATCTCAACTAAGCGATTGAAATATATTGAAATAAAAAAATTTACCGAGTTAAGTTCTTACTACTATTTCGATTAACTTAGAAAACCTAGTATAATTACATCTAATATATACCTATATCATTAATTACATAAACAAAACTTATATTTGTGAAATTTGTTTTTTTTGGACCATATTTTTTGTATATATATATATATATATATATATATATATCTATTAATTGTGTTAATACAATTAATTGTTATATCATAGGCAAATTATGCTATTTGGGAAGAACATCGCTAAAGAAAAACAATACTTATAACCTGATAGACATAGATGATATAGCTGCTAGGTATTGGATTATAAAGAAGAAAATAAACTGTGTACCTACCTGGTAGTATAAAAATACCCAGTACAGAATATGGAGGTATTTTAAGAAGTGCTAAAATAAGCAATTATTTAGACACTTAAAAATACAATACAATTCATAGCACAAATGTTTATCAACGATTAATTTATGAGACGTCTATTAATATAAACGATTATCGCAATTAAAAATACCCTAATTAATTATGAACTGATTTAATCAATTTTTTAGATTAATTGATACCTAATTAAATTTATAGAACTAGAATTAAATCTTTGAATTTTGATAATATTCACTCTAAGGTCAAGTGAGTGCCTTATAATGATACAAAAGGCATAAAATAATATGAGATTTAGAATCTGCAATACCTATTTGCAATAGAGATTTAAATAACAAAGGGAAACCTAACAAAGCCCCACAATTTGTATACAGACTTGCCTACGAAACACAATTACGAAGGCAATTCGCTCACCTAATAGCTTCAACTACGGACACGGTGTCACCAAAAATTTGCATTACCAACTCCATATCCAGAAAGTCTTAAAGCTATATAAAATTATTGTGATAGAGTTCCAAAGTCATTAGTACGGTATCGTAGATGGAACTTTGTAATATTTATGTAGAAACGAAGTTGGCACGATTCGCTATAAAAGCCGATCGATTCCGAAGGCAGAGCGTCGTAAGCCCCGCCCACTGGGAGGCGCGAGCTGCTTCGGGAGCGGGCACAGGCGCCGGTGGAAGCGGTCTCTTTGATGCCCCCCCTCCGCCCCTCCCGCGACACGCGAGCGCAGGCCTCGATAACGAACGCACACAAGCTCATATCTCTCTGCGCGCTCTCGCTAGCCGGTTGTCAGTCTTAACCGGTTTAGCAGTGACAGTGACTGGTGTTAGTGATTGTGTTTTGTTTCTGTTCCATGGATTGTACTGTTGTGGAAATGGAAGATAAGCCGTACAGTGTTGACAGTTCCGACGATATTAATATCGAGGAAGAGGAAGACGAGCACATTGAAGATAATCATAGTAAGTGTACTTGTTTGCTTATATATTTGTGTACTTTTAATAAAATTTTGGACTTTTATGAAAATTAATAACAATAAGAAATTTGTATACTGTGTTAATTTGGAACTATTTTAACAATAAAATGAAAAGAGTAATCGATTCTTGAAATGATTTTCGTGTTACAGATGTTTTATTTTTTTATCAAGCTGTACCAAATCAATATTAACATTTGTATTTTTTTTCACAGGTTATCCTCCAGACTTCCCAATAGAAGCATTAGTGAAGTTAGAGAGGCCATCGCCTCCATTACCTACTCCCCCACATACTCCTACTGACGACACACCTCCCGCAATCGTTGTATCCCGGCATCAAGCTCCCTGGTCTCCTCAATATTCTGTTCAAACTAGACCAATGCAGACCCCGTATCCTTACGACAAGCAAGTTCCTAACTACAATTATCCCGTGGTTCCTGGTGTTCAAGCGGTTCCTTACGTACAACCACAAGTAGCTACACTACCCCCGTCGGCACCATACCACGCAATGTTAGTCAACCAGTGGATTAGAAATGCGGCGTTGTATCATCATTCTTTGAGATACCCTTCAATGGCGCAAAGGATGCCCGGAAGAAATCCACCTCAAATGAGAGCTCCAACGGCTCCCGGTACTAGGCCGAAGAAGCAGTTCATCTGTAAATACTGCAATCGCCAATTTACGAAGTCATACAACTTATTAATCCACGAAAGAACACACACGGACGAAAGACCGTATTCATGTGACATCTGCGGGAAAGCCTTCAGAAGACAAGATCATCTGAGAGACCACAGGTAGGTTTCAAACCTTTATTTTATAAATCTTTTGATTTGTTTTGGATTTCTTAAGTAAATGGAACAGTTGTAGATAAGAGTCGGATTACGTTTAATACATAAATCTTAAAGCAATGTTACTAATCAATTACTATCACGAGAACTTCAGATTTAATTTAATGTTTCCTTTCTAATACCAACAACGTGATTTAAGGCTTGTTTCAACGAGGCTTTGTTGGCGATAACAGAAAAATAAATATAAATAAAAGTGTAAACCTTTTTGTGAGGTCGCGAGGCGGCCGCACGCGCTCCGCCACAACCGGTTCGAACTTTAAGTTCTTTACGATCGCCATATCTGTCTTGCTCCGCCGTCGAACAAATTATACGTTATATTTCTTCGCTTTTACGAGACATTCTTTTTTAACTTAAATTATACCCCGTGTATATTAAGTATCTAATGTGTCCGATATGGCATTACCGTGATCGCGTCCGTCAACACATTGAGTAATAAAGCGTCGGTCCATGTTTACACAGTGTCGTTTTTCTCACCTCGAGAGAGAGTTTTGCTTTAGCTAATTTGTTTTCTATTTTTACAGGTATATACATTCAAAGGAAAAGCCGTTTAAGTGTACCGAATGCGGAAAAGGTTTCTGCCAATCGAGGACATTAGCCGTGCACAAAATTTTACACATGGAAGAATCACCTCATAAATGTCCCGTTTGCAACAAGAGTTTCAACCAAAGATCGAATTTAAAAACCCACTTATTGACACACAGCGATGCGAACAAACACCACTTGGAGCATTTGGAAGGCTGTCAAGAAGTGTCATCTACCAGCCATGTTTCCGAAAGTCCATTACTGGATCTTTCCCACAAACCATCCCCGCCTCCAGCGCAACACATCCCGCTCAATCAAGATTCTCCCCTGGAAGCGCCGAAAAGAACTTTAGGATTTTCAATAGAAGACATTATGAAACGCTAACTATAATTATAGCATAGGTTTAGTTGAAAGTGACTTGACCCGCTTCGTAGGACGGGTTTGAAATACGATGCGAGCTCGCACCCAAGTCATGATCATTACTAGATAGGTAAATTTACTAGACTAGTATATTCTGAAGCATTGTAGATACTATAGTAAGAGAAATTTTGTACCTATTATGAACTCAGCCAAAGATATATCTCCGTTCTCTTACAAATATTCCTTATACTTTCTCTTACTTAAATGTGTTTGTAAGTTTAATGTCCTACGGTCAACGATTAGTTTGATCTTTTTAAACACTAAAGACTGAAATTATTTTATAATTGTTACGTTTCTTAAATATTTATTTATTGTGATAGTTTTCTCAAGTTATGTAAGCTAACTGAAGTTACCAAATAGTATTAACAGTTTTTCATTCCAAAACATGTGGCTATGATATCTCAAGTAATGTTCAAATAATTTAAATTTAATTTTAATGTAAATATGTAAAAATATGTTTAATGTAAATAACATTATATTTAAGTTCATAGCGATAATTTTATGAGGCTATTAGTAAAGAAATATAAAAAAATGAAAAATCACAAATTACATTTTTGTTTCATTTCACCAGTAAAAAAAGTAAAAAAGTAAAAAAAAAAGTAAAAAAGTAAAGTAAAAAAAGTATTCAAGAAATCTTGAACTATGAGGTAATACTTTAAAGTACATTTAATTAAAAATAATCATATTTAAACAAAGAGCTTGGTGTGTGATATACTATACTTATTTGATACATAAAGACACGACTTCATTGATCACGTTATGACCAAGTTATGACTATGTGTATGTCGCCTTATATTGCGTTATTACAACCATTATGGCATAACATTAATTGTAATACCTTAGAGAAGATAATAGTTAACTATTCCTTCACACTAATACCTTAAGCATATATATATATATATATATATATATCTATGTGCATAGATACATAGTATGTATATGTACATATATATAGTTGAGACCTCTTTTGCTACTTAGTCAACTTCATCCATATAATACTCCTTTTGATCTAAACAGTAGTTTAAAATTAATCTTCAGATAATCATTAAAAATAATAAATATAGAGTCCACTACTACTACTCTACTAATCTTTGTAAAGTAAGTATTAATATTAGTCGGTCTAAGACTATTTACTGATCTGTTTAGCTCTAATTAAGTAAAATCTCCAAATCCATTCCATTAACATATAATCCCTTAGTTGAATGTTAAGAGTTGTGTATTAACTAAATCAAAACATACTCAATTGTCTATAGGAGTTTGTTTCTTAAAGTACTGGATTAAGGCATAATAACATAAGATAGGTATTACAATATATATTGATTATTTTTTATAATACTACATACATGCAAACTAATAAATTGTAAATATAAATTCACATACTACTGCTTGTCATATGATGTAATAAATAATTGGTTTAATATAATTTATATAATAAAAATATGGTTATTAATATTTATTTATTTTATATCGTTACGCCATCTAGTAGTCGGAGTTAGAACTTTGAAATGTCATCAGTTCCAACGCGATGTCGCTACAGGTCTTACGTGCTGTGTATAATACGATAGCAATGATAATAGAATAATGATTATTCAATTTAGGAGATTTTTTACGCTTATATTAACTATTTAAGGTATTATAAGATTTGATATTTAAAAATCAATTATATTTTTCCGTCCTCAATATATAATATTAAAAATGTTTGCAAAAAAATAAATACTTATAATAATTAAATACATGTAAAGATTTATTAGAAGTTATGCATAATTCGAGAGGATAGTGATTGTCTTAGATTAGGCCCAAAATTGATGGTATACGTTACATTGACAGATGGTATCTCGCAATCTGTGTCCGTAATTTGCCAGTCAATGAAAATTGCACAAACCACGTCTGATTGAGGGATAATCGCTGACGAAATCCCGAAACCAAAAACGCCGACTTTCCCATGACTATTCTGAAAACAAAATCGATTTCGATAATCGTCCGAATTTTTATATCCACGTCTTTGTCCCAATTAAAAGCAATCGGCGAGGATTAAAATCGAATTTGGAAGGGCCAGGCCTCTATATATCAAGTTATTTCGTCCGTCATGCGCCGGCGCACTGAGTGACGCGCGTTGATTTATGAAAGCAACTCATTGATTTATCGAGCTTAATTCAGGCAGTTCTATTCAATTATCTGTATAAAACTTTATTAATTAATTAACAGTTGTGTAGCCTCTGATTCTAGTTATGTTTTTATGTTATAACATATCTCTATATCTATTTATATAATCATCTGTTAAATTTAGTTTTTAATAATATAAGATAGGACAATCGTACATATGTTTTGGTAATAATTGTAAAAGTACGACTGCAACTTAAAAAAAAAACTAAAAATATTTCATTTACAGAAGTTTCTAAATAAATCAAAACTTGCTACATCATTTAATTGTACCTATTTATACATATTACTGTTAAGAAACACGCAATGAATATACTTAGGTGGTTTAGATATAATTTTGATAACCACTATGTAACAGATAAAAATGACATGAACAATAAAATTACTTAATGAAGATTGCATCGCCCCCAGCAACGTAACTACCACCTGAAGTAGCTCAACTAGATATTTGGGGCATTATTTAGAGATTTATTAACATCACTATAATTGCGATACATTTTAGAAGATTTACGGCCCCTCGGAGCTATACTGTTGAAATTTTGTATATTATGTTTTTTTACTAAAAATATTGTATCCATCATCTGCCGTTTTTATTATAATAAATTTAGTTTAAAATATTCAAAAAGTATATTTTGTAGTCATTCGGTCTTTCTATATGTCCTTTTTAATATTACCTCCACTTAAGCCTAAAACATATCTATTTTGCCAAAACAGTGTAAAAGAACAAACGTAGATAAGAGTATAAATATAGGTTCATAAGAAAGTATAATTATTTGTTGTTTATTTGTCACAAAAATATTGTTAAACTTCAATTTTAATGCCATAATCCTATACAACTTACCTTAAATCCATCTTGGAAAAAAAATGCAGGTAAAATACACTTTTAAAACAATGACTTACTACATGTCACGAAGAGGTCAAAACATGACGTAACAGTGACATTTGTGACAGAAAGTTCCCTCCAAAACCACGTGCGCCACCTGGAGCCGCAGACACGCAACCATTGATTGGCAGCTGTCAATCATATTGTGTTTCAGCCAATTAGAACCCTATGATGAAATGTTGATCTGTTTTAAATATTGGGGCTTGAATCAGCTTATTAAATAATGTATAGTGCCAATTATAATGATTTAGATGTTTTTATTGTAGCCCTTTTAAACGGAAACAACAATGTATTATAATATTAAACTTCATTTGAGTTGAGTTAGAAACGGATCAGAAAAATATATTTAAACTTTTTAGTTTTTATTATTGGGTATTATAAATTTATTGAATTTGAAAATTTTCCTGAAGTCATTATTTTATTTTTATTTCCTTTCCTCTATATGTAATAATATGCGTGTGTTGAAATAGGATTGATTTATTAATTTATTTATGGACCTTTATTTTTTTTATTACATAACATGTATTTTAAATGTTAGGATATAAAATAAAATAGAACATTTGATTTCATTCAAATGTAAGTTACAGATTAATATATATAATTATAGATAGTAGAAGAAAACACTGATCTTAATATACCTCAATAATATGAATCACGTGCACCTCACACAATATACCACAGCGTGTTAGGTGCTTGTCAAACTATTTGGAAGATTGACAAGCGAGCGGTAAAATAGTACTGAAATAGAATATAAATACATTGTAATATAGTCACAATGTGCATAGCTATAAGTTAGAGAATAGGATAACGGGAAAAAAAATAGTAACACCAACAAAGTCGTGAGCCTGACATCCAGACGTCAAATAAAGATTGAAAAAGGGCAAGGTCAGACAAATTGGTAGAGAAAATAACACAATCAGTTTGTAGCATTTCTTATGAATTATTAATCGCAGATAAGCTGTGATTCACCTAATGTAAAACCCTTTGGCTTAAACAACTTAAAACACCGTTAGTTAAGCCATTTTAAAATAACGGAGTCCAAACCTCACGACATGTATTAAATACCTTAATCCGATTAAAAATAACGTTCGTCATCAAAAAAACATTCAAAAGTAACAAACAGATAAAAATATTAAAATAGTATAACATAAAAGATATTTTTTGTATGTCTGATAGTTCGCGTGCGTATAATTACTTTGGAGGCATATAATTTGTAATTGCTGTGAATTTAGAAGTAGCAATTAAATACACAAAATAGTCCAGCGATAGCAAGGGTTCGAACAATCTCTCAATCAAAAAAACTCCTTCTAAGTAAAACCAGGTAAAACAAAATGTTTTATACTAAGACGTATAATTATAAAGGACCAAATTGTTGTATCGGTTATTAAATACGGTCCAAATGCGGTTATAATGGTCTGAATGTTTCAAATGATAGATCTTGATAATAGTGACTTTGTTGTGACTTTAAATCTGCAGATTCTGATAATTGTGATTTTGTTGTGACTAAATCTGCAGAACGTATTTTCCGTTAGAAGTTTTAATGGTGGATAATAGCCTATTTAATGGACACATTAAAATGATCGCGACAGGTTAGTGCCATGGAATAATTAATCAATGTTTTGAAATAATTAAATATTTTATAGTAACAATTCAATTATTAAAATAATATCAAAATTATTGTTACAGTAGTAATAGGTATATAATTAATCAAGGTTTTTATTTTGGGAGTGAAAAAAAAACTCACTGAATATTTTAACCAAAGTTATGAAACGAAAAAAAAATGCACTTGATTTTAGTATTGCAAAAATAGATATAAAACTTTAGAAAAAATATCTAAATATTTGTAATTGGAAAATTATTTCCATACTTTAATTTATACTTAACAAATTAATATAAATATATATTGGCATTTAATTTGTTACGAAGTTAAATTACAAAGACGATTATTTTTTATTCATAAAAAATACAATCTTTTCACTTAATAAAAAAATAAATAGCTAAAGTAATTCATTCTTAAACAGACATTATATAGACTAATTCTAATATTAATAAGCAATACATATTAATTTATTGGCGCCACCGACTCGAACCCGCACTGGACGGTCCACCGACAACCAATCACACACCCTGTCATTACACCGGAATGGATTTGAGAAAGAGCAGAGGAAAATGAGTAAAAGTTGCAGACAAAGATTAAGGCTTAGAACAGTCCTTTTCTATCAATAAAATATTTTATTTTGTATCATCTATAAAACAAGTGATATCATTTCACTCACCTCTTAAAATTAAATTGTAAAATGATTAGTTTAAGATTATTTTAATTACTATTTTTCAGTTCTTACTTAAACTTAAAAAAGTAATTTAAATATGAATATTAAAACCATAGTAACCTATGTGAATATAGGCTTAATTTATTATTTTAGACTCACCCCGGGTTTTCGCAAAAAATATTTCTTAATAAAATCGGGATAAGTTTAACAAAGATTCATCCCAAAAAGTAAAACTTAAACAATGTAAGAACGTATAAAGTAAATGTAATAGATACATTAAATGTTATGTATATAAGGTATACATAGGAATATATATTTAAATGGTACATTATATCGAAATATACTGATGAAACTAAACTCTTCTAACTTTATAATCTTTGACAGAACGAAGGTGTTTACGGTCGACATGTCAAAAATTATGGCAATCTTTATTTGGCGATTTTATTTTGAAGAACCTATCATTACAAACAGAACAACCTTGAATGAATTTTAATGGTTACGGTTGCGGATTTGTGATTTCATTGTATTTTATGCCACAAAAAGTTGTGGCTGACGATACGAATGTTGAGTCATTAGTTTAACCACCCATTGATGGTTGCTTTAATTTTTTTTTCTATAAAAACTTTGTCCTAGGTTAAAGTCCATAATCATAATCGTCAGTCCTTAAGTACTCTAGTTCTTAAATGATAATTAAATGTACTCATTTTTGATAAAGGGCTACTCAAACGGCATCTTGTTAGAGTTAAGACCTCACGACTTTATAATATCACACGAGCAGTAGAACGACTTATCTGACACGTGTGGTTAAAGGATTGATAAATAGCCAAGATTGACACGGAGGTGATCTTCATTACCGTTTAGGGTTATTATAAACGGTAGATAACATTTTTATGTAAAAAACACGCGCCATTAGGAACATTAAATGGTCTTACTTCTATTTATTTATGTCTTGATAAGCTCTAAAAATTCTAAGAAAAAAAATTGTTTTATATTGTTTTTATTACTATATTTTATTTGTATATCGCTTTAACAATAAATTCGAATCACAATGTCTTAAATTTTTGTTTTGCAATTTCGCAGTTTTACTAAGATAGTGAACTCCATTCAGATTTTATCTATTGGCACAATTTTCCATACCAATGATAGTCTTCTACATCTCTCCCCGCGTGTCTTATGCATCTCTCCCAGTACGCCCTATTGTCTTGCATCCCTCTCAACTCCTCAAGGGTGGCAATGCAAGCTAACTTTCCACATTTCCATGGTTAACCTCACTACGTACTATGAGAAAAAATAATTTATTGCTTATATATTTTTGCTCTAAGGGTCAATAAAGATTCATAATAAATATAAGTAAAAAAAATTTAGCCATCTGACATAGAATTGAATAAAACTAAAAATTAACAAATTGATGTCCCATGAGCCTTAACAACTGAATCTCATAATACAGGTAAGTTTAAACAAATACATGTTACTTTAAAATTTATTAATTACAGATGTTTTCTACAATCAACTCTCTTAATTCAAGATATTAAATTTTTAGAAATTTTATAAAATCCTAGATTAATTTAGGGACCAGAAAAAACTGGGCAGACTCACCTGCAATAGATACTCCCAAAACATTAGCCCCGCACGATTCGCCCGAAGCCAAGATGCTTATTAGGGATGTACCACGCACCTGTGTGAATATTTTCATAATCCTCCTAATTAGAGGTTTGCGGATATTCCCAAAGAACGCCGAAAGCCAAACGGTTGAACCTTACTGTGGAGGCAATAAATTGTTCGACATTTGACCCCGTTGTTTTTTGGGGAATTTGCCCTCTGGCTGTCTTCATCCATGGAACCTTTTGAAAAGTCCACAGTGTAATGGATTATGTTAATGAAAGCATGTTTATATCATCTCTGAAACTTTAAAAGAAACAACAAAACAACAACAAAAAGAGAAAATTACAGACAATAAAAAACATAACAGTTACAACTTAAATCCCAGAAAATGTTTTTTTTTTTTACTTATTTTAGTAGGAATAAAATATTCAAAACAAAATACATTTCAACTAAGAATAAGATGGAAATAAATTTAAATGGAAACTGTTAGAGATAATATTACACAAAGTTTGTAGATCGGAGAGTCTCACATAAATTGAGGCAAGATAGCTGCTCTGTACACTAATGTCGAATATATTTATCGCGGTGATCGTCAACCGTGGCAGTTCGCCGGAGGCCTGCCCGCCTCGGCTGCGTCGTTCCCACGTGCCCTGAATGCTCGGATTGCGTGCGACCTCTTGCACCAATACATTTACACCGTGGCGCCACAGAGACTAATTTTCATCATTATTACCTTGATTCGCATCTTCAGTATCATAAGTTGATTAAAGGTCATTTTATTTAACTGTGGCAGTTTTTGGAGCATCATCGGATGCCTGCTGCTTCAGTGGATCCACCGGTCGCTTGAGGCTAGAGGTGTTCATCTTCATATTTCAAACCGTGGGATATTGGTCAGATGTTTTTTGTTTTACTTTCAATTTCCTCAGAGACCAGAGTTTTAAATGTTAAGATATGTTATCAGGTGCATTTAATGCAGAATCGCTTCGTATGTTTATAGGAGGTACCTCAAGCATTCTTTCTTAAATAACTTTCTTAGGAGAACCAGGATAATCTGGAAGCGGGGATAATAGCTGCAATTACGATGCAAAGCTGAGGTGATTACAAGCATTTACCGGATTATTCGGTAATCGACCGCCCCTTGTAATGTAGGAATTTTTATGTATTAAAATTTATCGGAGATACGTCTGTGAGTACAAAATGTTATTATTATTTTTGTTTCTCTGCTCGGTTATTATATTTCTTTTTAAGAAAACCCAAAGTGTATTCGATTTTTACCGGATATAAATAATTAATACTTAATTTTAAATAGTTTCAATTTACGAAATTTTATATAATGCTATTCTTAGTATAAAATAAATAATGAATAAAAAAAAAAGAATTGATTTGTTAAAACAAAATAATCTGATGAAAATGGAGTGGAATTCCTATGAAATAGTAATTTTGAGTTGCCGTTAAACTAATAATACCGCATGGACCATGAGACGTAAGCTTTTAAAAATGTATCGTAAGTATAGTGTTTATATTGACGTCGGTTTGTACATTCCGTAAGTAATGGTTAATTTAAATAACTGGTGAGGATGAGTCACGGGTCCTAGGAAATACCATTTAGATTATTAATGTGGTTTAGATTTTTTTTGATTCATTCATCTCGGTATGTAATAAATATAAAGGTTAAATATAATTCTACGAATTAATTGCGGCTGCGAATTAATTGAGTTATGGAATTACTAAATTTAATTTCACTTCTACAAAAATATTGTAAAATAAAAAAATCACATTAGTACAATACATATTAGTATTTAATAATTTTACTTAAATAGGATTTAGGTATAATGATTCAATTACAAAATTTAAAAAAATTAAAAAATAAAACGTATCTATCAATTTTTATTAGAAATATTCGATCAAGTGCCACCAGTCTAATCTCACTAATCACTAATCATCTAGAGGCAAATCAGTAAACCTATAATACATCTAATAACGCCTTTATTGCTCAAATAGTCCTGGGCCGTGAGAAAATGGCCGGCGGCGCAGTGACTCTGTTTCAGTATGATATATTACCCTAAACGTGCCATTTAGCGCTTACATCCACCCGTAAGTATAGTGGGGCAAATGAGGAAAAAAAATGTAAACACAACATTGTATGAATTCAATAATTAGATTAAGTTTATAATGAGAGGGTGGGAGGGTCGGCGGCGCCGCTCGGGTCCCGTGGCGCCTGCGGCGGTCTCTTTTTGACCATATTTGTTTTAATTACCAACCAATGATCTTTAGGACAGCGGTTATCTTTGAGCTAGCCGAAAATTGACCTTAATTGGCAGTAGGCCGGAGCGATCGCGGTTTGTTAGGGGCGGGACCCCTGTATGATTAGTAAGTTTTCCTTGTAATTTTGTAATTTAAAAGAATCGGGGAATTGGTTTGCGGAAAACTTCTAGATATTTATTATATATAAGTGTATACAGGTGATGTAAAATAATTGAGTCAGTGTTAGCAAGTCTTGTTTGCTTCAAAAAAACATTAATATTCTGCAATAAATTAATATTAGGATTAGATTATGCCGTCTACAAGATAATTTACATAATAAACAAGTAGAATATAGAAGTAAACTTGACAATGAGGATAACATTGGATGAACAGCCATCAGTCACTCATACAGCGGGCAGGTAATTTAAAATTACTCACACATTATTGACAACTCATTTAAAATAGCTACACCGGGCCCCGGGCCCCGGGCTCAAGTAACCCGGAGTTTCTCGGTTAATCGTGTGATCCCCATCCATCATGCTGTAACGACCTTTATGCAAAACACTGAATGCTTTCGTCTTACAATTTATAATACTGTTACCTGAGCTGAGGTGTGTTCAGAGCTGAGCCTAGTCAAGCTAGACAGCTTTATACACACACACACACATACACACATAAACACACAGAAACACATACGTTTGTGTGTGTATGTGTATACATTCACATATACGAGTTTGTGTATATATATTAATAAATGCCTTTTTAAGTTTCATATTTAAGTGATTAAAATAATATCCATTTGTTATTTCTAAGCGATATCTTTTTTTTTATTTATTTACCTATACTTAAATGTACATTACTATCACCGCTTTGTTTGTCGTCCGTCTGTAGTGAGTGAGTGTATCTCAAGATAATGCCATATGATCGTAAAATCAGAAATAGAAGAAAGTACATAGCACCATTAACCTTATATGAGCGCATTTAACTAAGGCTATTTATACACTATTATTTATAATGTATATTTATTTTAAAATTAGTAGAAATATGTAATTTAATTGTTAATTAATGTGTATTTTTATTTATATATTTGTGTAGAAAAGCGTTTACTTGTTTTCCTTTGTTTCAATAAATATATAACTGAAATAACTGAGAACAATTGAGACTTATTTGTGTATAATTTTCTGTTTGACACAATGAAGAATCAGAGAGATGACCGCGTGTACATTTGTACTGCAAGACAATCCCTTTTCAGTTGCTTGTTCTCCTTCGAGGTATAAAATATAATACTTTATATTTATTTATTATAGATTGCAAGTGTAAAATACGATTATCTCTAGCTCCCGTCACAGCGGCTGGTCGCGGTAACGAGGGAAAATATATTAAAGTCACGCCCCTCTCTGGGTGAGATTTATAATGCTATTATTTTGCACATTAATTACAGACTTCAACTTGTAGTAGTTGGTTACCTAACATACATTTGAATACTGGTAAATAAGTATATTTACATATTTATTTGGTAAATAGCTGAAAATAGAATTTGGTTCGCGAGGAATGTCTTTTTAAAATTAAAGTAACCTAAATTATATTTATAACATCAACTATCCGCCAGTGAAAGTCCTGTTCCAGCTTTCTCACAGATTAGTCGGAACAAGAAGACAGACGATTTTTTAATTATTTTTTTTGTATGTACTGTTTATACTTGCATATACATTTAGAGAATAGCTATTAATTCGGAATTACAAACAAACACTCATATACAATTAAAGATAAAAGTACAATTGTACTGTACAAAAAACTGTTGACTGACTGTCTTTTACTTTGTTTCTAAAATACCTGAGCTTTGTACTTACTTATAAACATAATATAATAATTCTAGCTTTAACTGTAAACTAATACTAAATAGTATTTATTTAACTTTTTTTGTAATTTGGACAAGCTCTTCCAAATCAAATTTAATATTTTTTTTGTTGTACGTTTTACATTAATTTTTACATTTAAATAAATAAAATTAATATTGCTTAACTTTTAGTGATGCTTGTCTTGCTTCGTCTAAGGTCTGGATCATTAAATCGCTTTCTTATCATCAGAGGACTACACAACACCCTCGGGTCGGGAGGTCACGTCGTATGCACAAATTACAGACCGGCGAAGTCATACGTGACCAAATTGACAATAACCATAGACAATGGTATGGAGATTTCTAAATGGACATATTGATTTGATTATATAACAAATATGAGAAAGATATTTAATACATACCTTATAAGATTTCAGTGCTTCTAATTTCTGTTTTATTATCGCAAGATGTAATTAAATTTAGCGAAGACGGAAGATGTGATTTTTAGTTTGAAAGTAGAAACTGTTGATGACAAGGTTAATGAAGCTGTCTGAGAACTTAAAAACGAAAAGGACCCTAAAAATCATAAAAAATGTACATTGTTAAACACAGAACAGTTTTGATTCCTTATAGTCTGACAGAGAAATTCGGATGTGTCGAAGAAGCATAAAAAAGAATTAAAGAAGAACTTTGTATACTTTGCCGAAAAAAAAATAGAACGAAGCACTTAAACAAGGCTGTATTCAATGAAAATGATATGCCAGAATATACATTCTAATAGCGACACAGAAGCGAATGAACTATGAAAGAAACGACAAAGAAAATGAAAATATACACATCTCTATAACTATTTGTTTGCCGGAAATGTTAATTAAAGATTAATGATTGCAAAAAAAAAGTTAATGATAAGGAGTTTTATAGCAATATAAACAAATTATGGAGCCCAGCTATTTGACGGCAGCACGATACTAGCTATATCAACCGGGTGCTATTCTCTCACAGCAGATCGGCTGTAGCTTTTTTCTCCAAAAATTTTAAATCTAAAATATGAAGAAGAAATCATTTTTTGATATTCATTTGAACATCATTTTTGACGTGATACCTATATTACGAAATTTGTGACTTATTAAACAATCATCTCTAATGTACCTTTAGTAACATAGTCTTTAATAAAATAGAGTTTTTGACATTAAACAAACTTTTTTTTATAATTAATGTAAGTTAAACATTTTATACATATTTTATATAAATGTGTCTATTTTCGACATCCATTTCAATACTTACAAGATTAAGTTAACTTAAGTTAAGCAACTAATTAAGTTGGCCTGATTTGAGTATCTATGTAAATATATCTCATACACGTCTCGTGTCAATCAATTATACTATTTGGCTACAGCTGAGCTCAACCAGCTAATCTACCTAAACCTAAACAAAGTGACCCCCCTAACAATTACTAATGAAATGCATATATATAACATAAATAGCAGTTACATTTGCATTTCAAGTTTATGCAAAATTTATCAGTTTCTACATACGCATTATCTACTGAAAGTCATCAGTTCAGTCGAGTCAGAAAGTGCTATCTTAGGCAAGTATCTGATATGCAGCCAGTGGGCGTGACGGTGTGGGCGGATTCCGCAGACTAAATTCAAATTGCTCCTTTTATCACGCGAACTAGTTGCTTATATAAAAATAGCAAAGGTTTGTGCTAGTTACATAACTAAAGTTTCGAGAAAAGTGAAAAAAATTGAGAGAATATCGTATTTATTTAGATAGTTAAAGAATATCCAATATTTTTAATAGTGCTTTGTTAAATTATATTTGTTAGGATTCTTAGTCTCAATTCAAGATAAGCTTTACTAATGTTTAGTTACCAATTACATCTGTTTTCAGTATCACATTACGGATTCAAAAATAAAAATAATAAACAAAACCTTCAAGATATTTAACCATTTCATGATAATATCCTGGAAATATTAAAATAATATTTAATTAAAATATAGTAACATTCTCAAATATAACAAACCGTTTATAAATGTATCTCATATCCTTTAAAGAATTCATGAATTATTAAATGAATTATAATAAATGCACGACTCTGTTTTCAAATATAATATTGATATTGAAAAGGCAATCGCGTGCTTTCCAGCTCTTTATAACAGCTACCTGTTAAAAGGACGATTCAATAGCATTCAATAAATTGATTGCTATAATAATCGTCATTAGTCATTGAAGGTGGTGCTTAAATCATTCAGTACTTAGATCGTTGCGTGTCGGAGGGCTACTTGTGTTTGCACGCAATGGTTTTTTATTAAAAAGTCAATATTAGCCAGAGGCAAATCGAAAAACACACGGAATATTAGTGATATATTAAGCATACACATTCGTAAAATATTTTGCGACATAGAAGTTACGTGCGTGTGTGTACTTCGCTTTAAATAGAATGAGTTTTATATCTGTCCGCATAATAAAAGTTAATTATGTCTTAATAATATTAAATATCATATATTTATTATTTGGCGTTTCACACATTCATTTTATATTTATTACAAGAGTAATAAAACAAACAAAACTTTGAATCGCTGCAATATAATAACAAATTATGTTATCTTCACAAAAATTAATATTTACTCGCATTTAACTTATTATTAAAAGGGACGAACACAATAAACGTCATACCAAAATGTCACTCTTAACTCTTAAGCCCTATAATGAATAATTCTCACAGTATCATGAGAACTTCGATCAATCCAACAATTTTAATACTCCTATTATCGACAATACCATTCACGACGTAATCTGTTGTTAATGTAACATCATTTATGATTGTTTTGGAATGATTTATTAAAAAAAAAGTCAGTTTTTGTTATGACAATAAAATAATAATAGCTGATGGTTTCTATGTAAACTTGTCTGTTTTGTAGGAAAAAAACAGATTTTGTATTAACATTATAGTTAAGTCTCAATATCGATTATAGTTCAAATAAAACTAAGCTCAAATCAGTAGATTGTACCTATTAAGATATCAAAACCACATCCTCCAGTAAGTTAGTCATTATAGAGCGACTTTGATTAGCGTGGGAAAAAAATTTGCAGTTAATGTTAAAAAAACAAATAAATTTCGTGAAGCGCATGCCTGTTGTACTATGTTGATTATGTCGGTGCATCATTACCGACCGTATATGTATAGAGCTGATAGAGCATTTCTATTTTAATTTAGTTTTTATGAAGTCTTTAACAATATAATATATTATTATTATTATTATTATTATTATTATTATTAGTTTTATATTATATTTAATAAAGTATAGTATTTACTTAAGTTATGTCCAAATCAAAAGTAGTATATTATGATATCTCTCAGACATCCAATAGGACGCACAAATACCTATATGTTACAAAGGTTAAATAAATTAAGGGCGATACAATGACGAAGTTTAAATATATAATTTTGAGACCTATCCTATAGGTCAGTAGTCAGGACTTCGCAAAAAAGTACAAAAATTGTTTAGAAGAACGCAATATTGTTATAAACCAATATCATATGGAATTATACGACTTTAAATTATAACGACGAGTTTGAAAATAATTCATAACAACGTTTACACATGTAAAAATTTCTAATGCAAATTAATTTTCATTGAAATATTTATATAACAGGGTTTATATTTCATAAATTTCACTTATTAATAATTCTTCTTTCACTTATATTTTTTGGTATTTAAATATCTAAGATGGTATTAACTGCTCCGGGTGCGTCCTAAAAATATGAGGTTATTTTTGATCGGCATCGAGCACGCGTTCCGTGGGTGTATTTTTTCACGTTTCTCTGCGATTAGAATGGTAAACTCCCATCTTTATTGTTCCGTCGGAACTTAAACACATTTTTTTGCTGTATCAATAATGACCCTAAAATTTAGTGAAAGGTATTTTTATTTTGTAACATGTGCCCCAGATACCTACATATATTATACTATTAAGGTTGAGAACTTTGAAATCTATATCTAAAAAGGAATAAATGTAAAAATGTTGAAGGTAATTTTATTTTAAACTAGTTCTTAAAGTATTCTCGACATAAATGTGATTCATATTAATAATCATACTAATTTGTCTCTCTTGTTTCCTATAGGATATTTTAATTCGTAAATAACTATTAATTGCATACTAGTTGATGGCAGAAAATGAAAAAACGGGTTCAATCGCCCTGAACACAATGTGTTACAATTCCTGACTCATATGCGCTTTACTTTTAAATACTTAAGGTCAAGTAAACTTATAACTTAATATACATACAAGTAAACATATAACCAAAATATTTTATTTATTTAATTCCCCAAATAATATAAATAGAAGTATTCCAAAATGTATGGTTATAAAAGAAATCCATAAATGACAAATATGATTAAAAAAAATAAGGAAAGTTAACATATTTTTATTTTCATATCTAAAATTGTATTAAAATTCTATATGTCTAAATGTCTTGTCCTTAACGTTCTGCAGACCCAGTGCCCTCACAGGCGGATTGGAATTTATCGCTAACTTTGAGCGGCGTAGCTTTAACTTAAATGGTTTTCAATACTCCCTTGAACTTTGCTTGAAACTCCTTCAATAAAAGGAACTTAAATCTTACCTTCAAAATTTTATTTTACTCACTAATATTTGAACTAAGATTCATGTATATAATATTTCTTTAATCAATGAGATATTATTTTTTAAATTAATTTAAAAATCATATTATTTGAATGGTATTTATTATAAGTCTATGATACACATCTGTATGTGGAAGAAACTCCAAAATGGCAGCTAACCTTCTATATTATTACCTCCTCTTGAGTCATTCTTAATCAACTTCCACTTATCATAAATGATAAAAAAGCTTTCCTTATTTGTATATTATGGATATGGAACAATATGTTAATAATAAATAATAACATATAATATCGTTTAGATTTATAGTAATGGACGCAATATTTAAATTAAGTCTGGCAATGACTTTGAAACTATAAAACGGAAATTGTACTTAAAACCATGTAAAAATCATAAGCAAAAAATATTTTTTCTTAATAAAGAAATTAAAAAAATATTTATTCTTTAAGAACTGAATAACATAGTTTTTTTTGCTTAGGTCCTTAAAATTTTGTGTTTAAACAAAATGGTGTTATTCTTGATATTTTATGTCTATCACTTGTATGATATTTGTCTACAATACATATTATAATAAATTGTATCTCACTAAATGCTCTGCTGCACGTCGACGGCTCGTTACATTTAGCCGTGAGGCAGTACGCGTATTTCTGAACCTCATGGTCTAGTTAAAATGTTATTACTGTTTTATGATGCAAATATAATATTTACCTTTGAAATATTTTAATTTAGATATCAAGTATTGTTTTTATTAATTACTTTATAACATCATGAACTTGTTAAATCGATAATCAACTATTTAAAATGAGGAAACCTAATACTTTCAGTTATATTAAGTTTATAACACTACGTACATAGTAGTCCATTATATTAGTAGTACATATAGAAGTAGATCTTTATAGAAGTAGTATTTGTTAAACTATTTCAGTTTTACAACCTTATCTAGTTTATAGTAGGTTGAAGTCTATTGCAATTACTTTGATCTATAGGAGACTATTTACTATTTATTGCGCTATTTTGCACAACTTATAAATATTATTATATCGTTATCTGCTGTAAAAAGATATATTACCAATAAATACATTTCAAACAGTATATTAAATATTAAATAAGACATCGGAGATGAAATAGTAAACTAATTTCTTGATTATATAATTATAGAAGGTTAAAATTGTTAAATATTAGAAAAGTGTCTTAAACCTCGTCTATTTCTAACACACTTACTCCCCACTTTCTTAGTTTAATTCTATCTAATCTAATTAATGATTGATTGATTGTAGAAGACATCAGGTATAAACCACTTTATAATGACATCATCATAACAGTTTTGTGTACTTTAATTAGCCATTATTATATAAAAAGTTAATTAATAATATTCCAACTAAATAAAAATATATTCAAATAATATACTGAATCAAAATCATCTTCAATAATCTATTATTATTATCATCAAGACGTATATATCAATAACATCACAATATTCTTAATATTATCACTTAAATCAGATACAATATATAAATAAAGAATATTCAAATCCAAAAGATTATCAGGGTTACAGGAAATTTGATTGTTTCCTGTCCATTTGCATATAAACCTTCATCTGCATCGACCCAATCGATGCTGTATTGAGATTAAAACAAGATCTTTAATATGGACACAAATTTATTTATCTTATTCAAATACACAATTAGGATTACACTTTTCCACACAGAAATATTTAGAGTTAACATTTAGCTATGCCTGAATTAGAGATTTGTGTTGAAAGATGTACTATGTACTTATAGCCCAGAAGGGATTTCACTTAATAAATATACGTACATAATTAGTAATTTGTATGTATATATATATATATATATATAAATAGGATTGAATTGTAATACTATTTTCATATAATATTGTCTATGATATGAAGTTTCGTCATATATTTCTTTCATCTTTTATTTGTCAGATAACTATGTTTTATATATACAATTATATATGTAATAATACGTATGTGTAGTCTATAAGTTCGTGTATTGTATGTACAATGACTGGTAGATTTAAATTACATTTTCGCCATGACGTGATAGCTGTGCCAAGGTGTGGTTTATGGAGTTAGGATCAGTTTATATCGATACATTTTTATCGACTTATTTATTGTTCATATTTTTTTAGGTTTAACTTATTTCATTTATATCTTATTATATATATATCTATGTCTACTAGGTCTTTGACAGAAATTATAAAAAAGTTTCAAACACGAGAAAATCGAATAATTATACAAAAATATGATCTAATAACCACAAAAATAATCTATCTCGGTTATGAAATAAAAGTACAAAATAATACCTAAACCAAAAAAAAAACGCCTGTAAAATAAAAAAAGCAATATCATATCCAGACCCTGCGGGAACTGAAATGATCGATATCGATACATACGATAAAGTTATCGATAAGTAGTACATCACTAAAATCATTCGCGTGACCTTTGCCCTGCCGGATCCACACATGCTTCGCCTCAGGCTACACCGCTCAGGCTACACCGCCCCACACCTCGCTATCAAAAAGTCGATATTGGATACCATGTCCAAATCTTTTTATTTACTGAACCTACCTATATACTTTTAGCTAAGCTTGCCTTTTATATCATGAAAAGGATGTATTTTAGTATAAGAAATTATATTATACTTCTTGATTTGTTTTTCTGTTTCGTTTGAAATATTGTTACTCACAAAAATAAATACAACAGTTCGTTGACTCAATAAGACACTTGAAATTTTGCAAAGTTATAAGATTTACTAGTAGAACTCTATTTTATAGAATGTTACAGACTTATTCAACGAAACCTTCATGTTTGTATATAATGTATAAATAAAAAATACACCACGAGGATGACTTTGATTTATTCCATTCAAATAAAGTTCATAAAAAGCACAAAAGAATTAGACGTGAAGCACGCGATCCGAAAACATGTGTTCATCATTAAGACGCCTATAAGAATAATTCAAATTCCACGCATTATACCGAAAGGCATTCAGACAACAATGCCTAAAAAGTCAGCTTGACTCAATTAAATCTTAATTCGTACAAAGGATACGATTAATGAAATTAAGTCGGCATTTACTCGAGTTAACCATCAAATATCACAAAAGCATTAAATAGTAACAATCGAGTCAAAAGATCCTCCAAACCTCGTCCCAACAAAGGGCCTAACTAACCCGGCCACGGTGACTATTAAAATTTAATGACATGATTTATTTATAAAAAAATACACACACGAGAAAAGGGTACGATGTTACGATCCATTTTTCATATAACGCAGTTGGTAGCAAATGGTCAAATAAAAAATGTTTAACAGAACCGACACTTTATGAAAAACGCACTCCAACCGCGCGCGGGCTTTGTCATCGGACGGAGAATTTATTCATGCCTACCTCTTGAGCCCCAGCCGGGAATAAACTATAAAGAATATTCCATTTTTCTTGATATATATTGCATAATTTGGGGCTACGTGGAAAGTTTACATTTTTATCATTAAAATTAAACAATTTTTTTATGAAGCTCTAACTAAAAATATCGCTCGATGAATATTTAAGGTACCTATTATCAGAGATATATTTATAAATACATTTGTTTATAAACATACAAAGTAAAATAGATATCACATAAGAAAAATACAGTAAATACTAAAATATTTTTTGTATTAATGTTATTTTTGTAAAAAATTAATAAAATAACCGCAAAACTTTCTCGCTCCGCCAAATTGTATTAGTTTTGGTCATTTTCTTAGTGGTAGCCGTCTCGTTTATAATATTTTATAGAAATCAACAAAACAGAACTGAGAACATTAACATACATTATACAAAGCGTCGTGCACTGATTTCTTACGGCATTTTTATAGATACAAGCAGTGAGAGATAATTGGTTCTGAGGTATCAATTAGTTAATTATTTAGATACTTAATAACAGAATCAAAAATAAGGATATGACTGGTATTGTATTTAGTTATTTCTTGAAAACTAATGCTAATGAAAAATATTTCTAATAATATTCCATATTTGGTTATTTTTCAATTCAATTATTATATATACATCTTTTTCTCATAATTATCTTTGGGTTATAAATGCAATAATAATATAATGTTTATTTAATTACATACGTTTATGTTTCTTGATGAACAATTGTGGACCTGGTGGTATTAGTGGTGGTGTGACCCTGAGTGTTGCACCAAAGGATGTGAGTTCGATCCCCACACGTTAGAATTCTTTGTGTGCTTGGTTAAAATACTTGGTGTCCCTTACAGTATTTTTTTTAAGCCCTTCATTAAGGGATTACATTATTTTTAAGGTGCATATGTTTATTTATATTTAATATTATTAAAAACATATATATAGTTGTTGATGCCTTTTTAAAAATCAAATATAATTTACAGACTAAAAAGTGCAATGTATCTTAAAAACATGCTACAATTTGAATTAATTATAATAATTATTATTTAAATATATCATTAATCACAAATATCTTATTTAAAAAACGGTCATATTAATAATATAATAGCGTGGGATCACGCAGACTGAGAGACGCCAAACAAAACACGAATGCAAAAAATATAAGGGTAGCAGAAACAAAATGTATTTTAGAAATATCTATCCCCAAATTTGTTAAGGTCATCGTGACAACAACTTCTCACATGTCACCGAATGGTATTATAGTCCAAAATAGTAGCGACGAGACTGACAAAGGGTGTTACGAAACTTGGCACAAAAGTTTTTTCAATCGGATGAGAGCCAAAAAATTATAATAAAATATAAAATTTATTTGAATCTTGAGCACCTGTCACTAATTACCACCTTTTGGCGGCGATAGCTTTTGTGATACAGAATGTGAGCATTATGTGATCTTTTTGAACGGGGGCCCGAGAAATAAATAATATAAAGTGTTGCATTATACCAGCTTTTGTATGGACATTAAAAGAATTTAGGATGATGTTTTTTTGAAATATGGAATTAATTAAAAAAGGATCGTCTACATGATTTTTTGGATATATTTTTTTAATAATGTTATATTTCTTTACTTTAAGTACAATACGTAGAATGGAGTTTGGAATCACAGAGTAACATTAATCTACAATGAAATAGATTCAAATGTAGTGTTAAACTTTTATAATTGTAACCTCTGATGTTGTGCTCGTCTATTTTTTTATTAAGTCACTCAAAGTTCCGATATATTATCTATGAATGTATTCAAATTGATGATTGATTTGGACAAGCGGCTTGTATGATTGAATAGAGATACATAACATTAGTGGTACATTGTGTGACCTCCGACCGGTGTCGACACGTGGGTGTGACTCTATGAGATACAGTGTTGTTGTGTTTTTGTAATTTTCATTGAACAATGAGTAAAAAATAAATTGAAGGACCATTTCGCTTACCTATTTGCGCTTACCTTACCATTGGCACTTAATTGTTTTAAATTGGAAAAATTATAAAAAATTACCCCATTAATTTATATCGAAGGTATTTGAATTGCAGTAATAAGAGTAAATATTTTTTAAATTTTTCGCAATCAGCTTAACTAGTACGTAAACAAGGAACAAAAGGGAATCTTCAGGACATCGTATTTAATTATCAAGACTATAAACTTCCATAAAAGATTAAAATTCATCGAACACTGGGACCAATTAAGGCTGAGGTCTGAGAGCCGAAGTTGTAACATATTGCTCTTCCAATTAAGGAGGTACTCCCTGCTGTTTCTACCGGAGGACCAAATAGCTATAGCACGATTTGACCCGTACCACTTTACACCTCATTAGGATTTGACCCTTATTACAATAACCTTAGAGTACACAACGAAAAGAGGAGCGAGTTAGAAAACTATTACTAATGCCCTCGAGTCATTCTGCACTATTTCATAGTTTGACTACCTACGCGGCGTTGACAATAAAAAATTATACACCACGCGAGAGTTGTCTTCAGACTTATTTATTACTCGCGAGTGGTTTACCCTATTCTAACAATACATACATATGTATATACACTTTTTAAACAACATATTTTATGATATTCCATACACATAATCACAGAGTCTATCTGTGACTCACTTACTTACTACTTATGACAACTCTCATAATTATTTTATATATAGACATAAATATACATTTACATGTTAAAGTAAAGTTACAATTTTATCTATCAGATATACAAAATGTAATGTTAAACCACTCCAGTACAATATAATCCTAATTTTAAACATCAAAGATACTAACAATGAAGTACTTTATAGCATTCAAAATTTATAGTATCTTTCGTAAACGGTACAAATTATGCCAGCATCGAGTAGTCTCTAAATCATTTCCCACGCGCCAAGATAAGCTATTTGTCTTCTGCTTGACTGATGTTTATTGATGTGTAATGCTTTTTAGGGTGTCTATTTGTAAATCATATTTTGATAAAATACTCTAATGTTAGGAGCGGTTTAATTGCTTTGGCAGAGGAACGTAAGTATTTTTTCTATATGAGATATAAATTATTATTAACTAGGACATCATAAGTTTTTATTAATAATATCTTATTTACTCACGTTTGGTGATGGATGAATTGAAATGAATTCCTGTTATATATTGTTTACTCAGTCTATTAATTATCTTTTTTTAAAGTATATTACATGAAACAGTTCAATTATATGTACCATCCTTGGTTCATATTAATATTTTGCAATCATGAATCCTCTTCAGAATTAAGGCAATTTAAACGCAATGTTATTTAAATATGCATTAAAGTCAGAAGGCAATCACAGAAGACACGTTAGACACGACTGTCGCCTCGAGCTACATTTGATGAATACTATGGTTTTTTACCAAATGTACAGAGTAATTAATCAGTAAGAGAGCCGTTTTTAAGAAATAAACAAATATGATTGGTATAACTGACTAACTCAGTAAATGTGTTACATATTTTTCTGTTTGTCCTACTCTTAGGTCGCACCGAACAAATGTTTCTATTCTTTGAGACCACTGCCAGTGTCCAAACTATTTTCATTGCGAACAAACCAAAGCTATGGATATATATATATATATTGGTACATTTGTCTAATAATAATAGCAACTATTTTTATATTATATCTTATAAAATACACAGCATTTAATTATAGTTTGGGATAGTTGTGATCATTTTATAATACCTATCCTATCAAAAACAATCAAATGCAATCAGACAACTAATTATTATCCACCTGTTTAGCATGCTCTGTTATGAACTTACACTGTGTGAATCCATTCATTCCTTACTTTCATTTGTAACATCAATTAATTCTTTGTTTCAATGTGTCAGTGTTAAATTGAGAAGCAAACATTGGTAACTTAGAGACAAACAAAGATTGACAAACGAGCTGTCCTTCAAAATTCTTAATGAACTCTCGAACTATAAGTAATTGTAATAACCATAATTGTAATAATAATAATATTTTTAAGACAATATTAACTATGTTCTTAAATATAATCTATGCTAAATAGGTAAAAATATTTCAGACAAAAACCTCATAATGAATAAAAAGAATTGTTGTAGTCATTTAAAGATAAAAATCTTAAATATTGTAATAAATTCATGAAAATAAGCGATAAGCATGTAACAAACACTTAATTATAATAGTTACATGATTATCATAAAATAAAAAAACATTAATAATTGTTATTTATACCAAATTGTGCTTAAAGTTAAAGAAATAATAAAATTTATATGAACGTTCTCCACGAAAAGATGAAATCATATTCAATCTTGGATATCTCATTAAAACACGCATAAACCTGCACCCATAGGAATGACAAAGGTATTTTTAAAGCACGGGTCATTTAAATTATAATCGCACGCGTCAAGCGAGTAAGTAAATCACACGAGTCGTAACAAGAGTAATGATTTATACCGAACAATTAAAAATGCTGTTTGGGTCACTCTCCCGTAAAAATACAACCATAATGAGATTAAATCGATTCGCCACACATGTCACCCGTATAAAATATTATTTGAAAGATTTCCATCCAATTGTTAGAATTATGATGGCCGGTAAATCATTATTTGGAGAACTTTTGGGCACGAAATGTTTAGTAAAAACATTTTGTCGCGATGAATAGAGTCATAACTTTTGATTTTTAGGGTTGGCATTTCTGTATCAGTCATTAAATTGTGATAATACACTAATTAGAAAGAATCTATACCAAAAATATATTGACCGATCTTAGTATTAAAAGTTTGAATAAGTATGGCCCGTTCAGTCTAGCTCATAGCTTAATTTTACAAACATATTTAAAATTCATTCTTTATTTCAATCTTTTGTAATGACGTCAATCTCAAGAAAACATTTTTATTCATACACGAAAAAATATGACTTCAAAAAATAAATCTGCCAACCCTAAATTAACGGCAGAAATTAGTAAAATTTACGAAGTATTGTTGTATTCATGTACAAGCTGTATTTAGTACTAAATTTGCCAAAACTCTTAGAGTAATGGATGAAAAAAAAGTAAAAAAAAAACTGCAAATCTTTTCAAATTTACAAAAGCACGAAACAAATTATAAAAACACAGATATCTATCGAATTAAACCTAAACAATTGTTTACTCAGAAGCAAACGTCGTATAAAAACAAAATCATTAACAGCTCAAAAAATAATTAATTTTTATAACATCCCCGCCTATTTTTGGCTACCAAAAGCACTCCCGTTTTGAATTCTATTAAAACTTAATTAACTTTTTCTGTTAAGTTATAAATTTTAAATGAGCCTTCAGACGAAGGACTCGATTTGTTTTGCTACTTCTACACGTCACTTGTCCGATGATAAATGCGATTTTTGGTGAAGCATTAACTTTTTTGATGACAGAACACCGACAAAGATAAAGCCATGAAAATTGAACTATTAGTAGATAAAACAAAGGTGGCATTGAATAATAGTTCTTCAAAAAATTACTGCGTTATACAATTATGAAAACGAATATTTTTAGATATTAATTATATATATATTAAATACATTTAAATAAAAAAAAAATCTAGTATAATTTAATTAATAGATATAAATTTATATATATGCATATCACATCTTACAGATTAAATTATAGCAGATTTTCATAAATAGGATTTATTTAAACTAATTTTGGCTCTATATTTATAGGAATGCCGTGCACGCGGCCCCAAGGGACCCACCATATTTCACGGGGTCCATGCCATGGTTTGGGACACCCGCTGTGCTCCTGAATTAAGTAAAAGCCTTCCAGCTCTTGTTTCTTAATACCTAGTTGGATAAGGCTGTGTCTATAACAAATCGAGTTCCATTTATAATTTAATATAAACAACAACCTTGGCATATTTAAAAAACTATTTCAACTCACTAACTATAATTTGGTATCTAACTTAGTTTTAAATTAAAATATAATTAGTTTTAGATTCCTAATAGAAGCTTAAACTAAGTATTTTCACACGTATACTTTCTTCTCTTACTAATGTTTAACATTTATAAACTCATAAAAAAGCTTCATATCTAAATCTAAGTATCATAAAAATGTGTAAAGAACAAAGTCGCATATAAAATACTCAGTATGTCCACACCTTTATTCACCTTAATAGATGTCTCGGTCTAATTTAACATTTGACGTGTTTTTAATTTAGCGTCCTCGCCTGCGGCTTCCACCAAATAACGTGCATATATACAGGGTGCTCATTACCTCCTCATTTGAATAATCTGTCTGTTTGTCCTTTTTATGGATGTTTATAAAACTCACGTCATTTATGTTTCTAAATATCCGTTAAGCTATCCGATTGATGCTGATTGGATTTACTTGTAATGGTTATTTGTTTTCGTTTTTAACTATTTATGTAGAAACAGATCGACAGACCTATAAGATGTTATGGTCTCATATAATTATATGTTGAAGTTAGGTACAATAACACTGCTATATATCATTTTAAGTTGTAATATATCGCGAAAGTTGATAAAGTAATAACTCAGGACTGTGACACAACTTGTGACTCATACCGGTACAGACAACTCTGCGGGGTCATTGGGGGTCAAACGATCAACTTTGACCGAAGCGCGCCGACGCCGAAATATCTCGCACTTTTTATATAACACTGTATAATATATATATACCTGATGTAAAATAACAAAACTGCTGCACTTTCAAAGATTTTGCAAATGTAAACTTTAAGTGTCTTTAAGGCTTTCTTTGCTTTTTTTATTCATAGTGATAAGTGGTTTATACTATGGTATGGTTTTTAACGATTGTTAACTGTACATAAATTTGAAATCTTGTTTAAAAAAATTCCATTTTTTACAAGTTTAGCGCAGCGTAACAACATTTGGCTAGGAATTAACAGCTTCAACTCCTAGCAAGGATGCCATGCCATAACTAAGATGAACTCAGTGAGGAAATATGCAAAGTATAAATTTAAAAAAAAAGAAGTAGAAAAAAAAATTAAGAAAGTAGCCTGCAATAGTTTATCGTGGTGGATTAGGCTTAAGTGGAAAAATATCATTTTTCATGTGATCATAGAATTACAGAGAATCTTGTCAAAATAGATATTTTTTGATAATATTAATATAATGTTTTAAAATGTATTATATGTATAGTACTATATTAAATTATTTTACTTGTGTAGACATTTTTTTATTGCAAATATTACATTGTGTATTAATAATATTTCATTTAACTTTATTACATCGAAATCTCTATTGAATGAGATTTGAAACAAAACATTATAATAATACATTTTGCAGGTTTGATGACTTCCAGTCTGTCAAACAAGCCGTTTTTCGTAAAAGCTTAAACACCATAGACCACATACATAGGCTGCAGCAGATTATACAGAAGACTAAAGAGTACAATCGGCCATAATGCTTGGCGTTTGTGGACTATGAGACAGCCTTCGATGTGGTCGATACCTGGGCTGTACTGTAATCTCTCCAAAGGTGCCAGTCAACCAACATCTAAAGTTTGAAGTGCTTGCATGAAAATGCCAAAATGCCAGTCCGGCTACAGGGCCAGAGCTCGATACCGTTGCAGAGAAATGTTAGACAGGGCGACGTTATCTCTCCGAAACTATTCACCGGTGCACTAAAAGATGTCTTCTAGCTCATGGATTGGAGTAGGCTTGGTATCAACATAAATGGAAAGTACATCACTCACCTTCGATTTGCCGATGACATAGTCATAATGGCTGAGACTATAGAAGACCTGGGTACAATGCTCGATGATCTCAGTAGAACCTTCGGACAAGTAGGTCTTAAAATGCACAAGAACAAGACGGAACCGATGTCTAATGCCCATGTCGTGCCTATTTAAATAGTTGTCGAAATTGGAAAACGCTCGATGTTATAGATAATTACATATACTTGGGAACCATCCAGCCAGCTAAGACCAACTGCGAGAAGGAGATCACTCACCGAAACCAACTCGGATGGGCATCGTTTATGAAGTTTCGAAATATTATGACGTCCAAAATACAGCAATGTCTGAAGACGAAGATTTTTGATCAATGTGTGTTGCCAGTAACGACTTAAGGCTCTGAAATGTGGTCGTTTACGATGGACTTTATATGAAGGCTCAATTACCCTGGCTCAATCGGACCAGACAGCAATGGAAAAGGCTATGCTCATAGGAGCATTTTCAGCTTTTCCATTGCTGTCTGGTCGAATTCGAATCGAAGAATTGATCATCTGAAGTGGCAGTGGGCGGGACATATCCCTCGCTCAACCGACCGTCGATGGGGACGAAAGGTTCTCGAGTAGCAACCACGAGCCGGCAAACGCGGTGTAGGTATGCTCTCCCCCTAGATGGAGCGATGCCATAATCAAGGTCGAGAAGTCGCTGGGTGCCCGCAGCGATAGAAAAGTCATCGTAGTGATCTTTGGGGGATGCTTATGCCTTACAATGGGCGTCTATAGACTGACAAAAAGAAGAAGAATAATGCAATGCATTGGCATTGGATTTGGCCTTGATTATATCATAATATGCAACCCCATGACATCCCTTTTATACTTCTTTTATTTGACACCCTAAGAGATAAGTTTAAATTTCTATAAAGAGGGCAACATCAAAACAAGATATATTTTTTATAAATATAAATAAAAATACTTTAAATCTACTCAGTTGCAAGCTCAAATATTTATTAATTTCTATATCCTTTTTAAAACTGTTTATTATCTTATTTATAATTTAAGGAGATAAAGTTGCATATATTTAATTGTTGTTTTAGTAATCATTAAATAGTAAAAAAAAAATAAGACTTCTGCACTGTTATTCGCTCCTGCAGTGTTTTTTTCAAAACATGTATAAAAAATAATAATTTAACGTTTTAATATCAAAGCTAATAAATTAAATAAATGGTATAATGAATTAAACATTAATATTTACAAATAGATAATGATAATAATAGGATCATTTGGCCTTTAGGTATAATTAAGTTCAGGTAACAACACTTAATCAATGCATTCAGAATCTGTTTTATGTTTTTGTATTACTTTTTATAGATACATCAAACAATTACTTACACGATCTAATATTAAAAATATTCTATACCTACTTTTTATAAAGGTTATATTTCCCGAAAATAAGAATCCATACGGTTTTAAAATTAGCAAAATAACTTTTAATTTACGTAACTTATACGTATTTATAATAATATCTTATATAATATGTAAGCGCCGGTATAGCAATTGTATTGTCTCGGTTATTAACAAGTATACTTCGAGAACTCGAGTAATTTATTGGTAATAGTCTAAATCTGACGGTCACAAAGTAAATCACGGCTGAAAACATAAACCGTGCAATAACACCAACTACTTACAACACTCATAAATTAACGCAATAATCAGAGTTTAAATCATTCATTTGCGACGCAAACACGATTTAACAAAAGACAAAAATAAACACCCGACGACTGTATTCACAAACATATTTTTTTACAATCCTTTGTCAGACAAATAAGAAAAATGTCACCAAAAAAATCGATGACCTTCCACTCTGCAGTTCATCAGAATTTTTTTTTATATATTTATCGCCACCCTTTTAAGTTAAAATCGCGCCAATACATTTTCTGTCTACCTAAAACAAATAATTTGTAATCCTGAATTATGTGCTGCTGACTGCATACATTTAAAAGATATGAATCTGGAAAATAGTGATGGGCCTACGCTATGATTTGTCGATGTTTTCTTCGTACACAAAAAATAAGAAACACATAAATTTTTATATTATAAAAATATTTTCATTAAATAAAAAAAAGAAAACTTTGTGATGTTATATTCAAATTGACTGAAATTATTGAATTGGAGTATGGAATAAAATTTGTTGATATGAAATTATTTTAATAAATATGGTATTGAATTCATTCTATCGATTATTTCCTCACTATTATTGAGTCATCGACTATAACAAATAAAAATATCGATGTGTCGCTTTGCCCCCGACCTTTCCCGATTGGCATGACTATTTGTCACCTCAACTCGACTCCTGTACGAGTACGCTGCAAACACTGATTCGCATCACTTCAAATTTATAACGATTTAAAACTCATTCAATAAACACCCAAAACTTACTCTTATTATTTGTAATATAAAGTACATTTTTCCTTGCATATTTACTGATATTAGTTGTTTTATATTATAGAGTAAATCAATTCATTGCTATTGTCGCTGAGATCATGTTGTTCTAACTACACAGCGATCCATTTGACATGCATTTGTTGAATTCTTAATTTAAGAAATATAATAATATGTTTGTTTTTCTCATTTATACTAAATAGGACTTTATATATAACAGTGACTGATCTTAATTAAATTGATTATTATTTAACAAATGAGATGTTGATAACAAATTCAAGATGAAAAATTAGTTAAACTATTCATAAATCATTTGTGTTAAAAATAACTCATTTATTTGCCGTAGAAACATATTTTAAGATAATCGTCGTTTATAGATAGCTCTTTACAAATTATTAAGCTTCTAATCTAAAGTACATACATTCGTGTACTCTATTAACATAAAATTGAGTCACTATTACGTATAAATAATCAAAACAAACATATTTCGAATAAATCGACAGGTCGACGTGAACTCAACGTTAATATCGATACAAGCTATATTCGTTTGTAGATACTCATAAATAAGATTTATAATAGAATGTCAATATAAAATTGTCCACTGATACCTGGCGCCACATTGTAATTGTTTATTCAAGTCTCATAGCAGAACTATTAAGTAGTTTTGGTAAATTGATTATATAATAGCCACGTAAATTGTTTCTTACAGAAATAATGTTATATTTACTATCTACCTATTAACTGTCTATTTAGGATTATTTATATTTGTATGTAGAAATTAAAAAATATATTGAAACTAATGATCAATAACGTCAAACTTTAATAGCGATTCGATAGCTCAATTAACAGAGCGTCGGGACACTTTCAAAGAGGTTCTAGGTTCAAGTCGTCTATGTGTCGACGAATTTTATATTCTATATTTAATCATAAAAATTTCTAACTTCACTAAACATTTTTAGATCAAATATAAATAATTTCATATTTTTTTCTAATTCAATTCAATAGATAATTAATTGTATTTAATATAAATGAAGGGGAAATTTCTTCGACTATTATATCCAGATAATTTTAATGCTATTGTCGTGATTGTAAACTTATAGCGTAGGAGTCATCGAATGAAATAGTCCGCTCTGAACGAATGGCCCACGAAATAATTGTTCAGATTTATCTCCGTGTTTTATGGCACGGTTAGGAATCTTCAAATCATTAACTATAACGACCGATATCGTACAAGAATAACATACACGAGAAATAATATAAACAGATACAAAATACCAGGAACAATATTGATTGATATTGTCTTAATAGACATAATCCACTTATATGAATAGAGTGTTGGTTCTCAAATCTAACTAATCATAAATAACGAATCAAAAGAATTAAGTTGAGTACCGCAAGACGTTCATTATTCTTCATAAGACACTCGCTCGTCTAATGATACTAAACTCCGACTACCGAAATAATAAACATTAATCAAAAGCAAAACCATTAATAAGGAATATCAATCACATTGTCTATAACGAATTTGGTTTTATGCAAACAGAAGAAACAAAAGTATTAAAAAATTATAGAGAATAACATTTGATGTGTACCTACTGTGCAATAAGGAAGATACGATTCGTCATTATTTGATTTTATTCGGCGGACTGCCGGCCCCCGGGGAGAGGCAGTGGGGGGTTGCACGAGTGCTCACTATGTGCTGGTCATCAAAGGAACCATCGACACATTGTAAACCTGAAATAAACAAGGCATCCTGTATCGACATTTACTAAATTCTGTAGTAGTCCTAACAATATGTGTTATTATTATCTCGATATATATGAGGAAAATCAATACATCATTTTCGATTTTTTGTTATTTTTTTATGCAAATCATTTATTGGATCATTATTATGTAGTCACTTATCTTCGGTCCATCAATTTTAATTTTTTATTTCATTACCATGAAATATGACGCCACTGAGATAATATTAATATACAATAACAATGATTTTACAATACATTATGATTTATGATACCTAAAACTAAACACAAGCGGAACATTACGATACGAAGATTTCACACTTTTAAATGTACATTTGATTGCAGGTAGAAGTCAATTCCAATCAAAGAACTGCACACATTAATTTACGTATACAGAAGTATTAAGCTTCGAGGGGGGCTAATTAGGAATAAGCAACCATAAGGTAATAAGATTAAAGAAATACAAGTAATACCGAGTCAATGCAACATAATTTACCGACTTTACATGCTCATTTGATTAGCCGGCGCGAAAGGGCAAATCCTGTATTAAGATAGGTAATGAGGTTAAATTCATCTTAACCATTCACATAGTAGTAAGTGAGAGACAAATGCAATGAAATTTAAATTCTACTTAAGAGCCTTACAGTGTTTATTAGGAGCAAGGATCTTAAAGTTGCTGACGAAAGTGCGGTAGAAAATTAAGTACAAAAAGGTACAATATTTAATAAGGTGTAGCGTGTTGTGAACTCTATTGACAGTGTGTACAGGGTTTATAATATAAAATATGATGTTAATGAAAGGAAGAAAGAAGTTAACGATGGATTGTGTGGTAAGTCGGCACCCTGCTGCCGCGGACCCCGACCGCGCCTATCACGGACAAGACATCGATTAGTGATCGACTGAATTCAATTGCATGGAGAGACATCATTCGATACCGTCAAATCGAGAACAACCGATCGAGATTTGTATTGTTATATTTTTTGAAAATTTGCATTTTAAGAACGTCACGTCAACGACAACGCTGAGTCACCTGACAAATGAAAAGGATCGATCCTGTCAGATATGGTGATACGTTGACCGTAAGCTCCGTTTTATTATTGTTGTAATATGATTACTGTCAACTAACATATTTTTTTTATTATCGAACGGTCCGTTCTTGTTTCCTTCGCATTCGTCATTCCATATGAGGTTTAACGATTTTATATCTGAGTGTATTTGTTGCTCCTACGATTAAGAATAAGATTGTGTTCATAATCAATATAACAAATTATGATATATTTATTTAGGTTGCGTGCTGCGGGTTTTACATTAAACTGTATTTTATCACGGGGTTGTACGATGTTATGATATTTTTAGTTTATTATAACAAGTCATGACAACACCGTAAGTGGTACGCGTTGATAGTCACACTTTATAAAAATAAAAGTTGACAGTTTATTAGGACGTTGTATACTGTTACATTTAATTATCAGTTACTAATTTAATAGCTTTTACTAAAATAATAGTTATTTATAAATCATTGTCATAGATTTTATTTCATAAGAAGGTGTGAAAGTGCTTACACATCTGACATTAAAAAAACTTCAACTCTTCTTCTATCTATCAAATGATTTCTCACTTCATATTACCTCTATTACCTCTAGGCAATAAAATAACATATTAATTCAATAATTTATTCATATTTGTTTAATATTCAAAACAGCAATACTCTACAAACAGTGAAAATGAATAATGTTGCAGACACTGCAATTATCCTATTTATAGATACCAAATGAAGTAAGAAAAGCTCAACATGCAACTATTATTTATGAAGCCATACATACTTGTATATTATAATACGTTTTGCGTCCACACACAGTAGGGCACCGGTTAATGTAATAAAGGATTTGAATAACACCATCAATAACACCGCTTCGACCACTCGCACGGCCCGGCCTGCACTCGGCCTGCACTCGGCCTGCGCTCGGCCTGCACTCAGCTGGTATCTTTTTAACTCAATTTATTAAATGTTATGTCCGATGATATTTTAATTGTTTTAATACATCTTATACTTTTTAAAGTTATGAAATATATAACTATTTATTGTTTTGATATTCTCATAAAACATGATTATTATTTGTCTTTTGACTATCTAATATTAATACTGTCTTATGTAACAAAATAAAACACACATATACATATAGCAATATAAAAATAAATTCCTATTACTCTTAGCCCATTGCAATGATTTTTTTAATTGGTTTTAATTACACTAGTAACCCAGTCCGCTTTTGCTAATGTGCAAACACCTTGTATTTTTAATAGGTTTAAATATAACACTAGCAACCCTCAAATAGAGAGCTGGGTCTATTAATTTATAATGCATAAATTAAACGTCTTAAATATTTTCATACTATACTACATACTATTTAAATAATTATGAATGGGTGTACACAGAAATTTTATAAGATACCATTAAAATAACATTTCACTACGAGGTCTATGTCAAAGGCATACCAAATGAGAATTACATACAACCTGTTCATTGTTTACAACATACGGCTTGTAGTTTGACCTTTAAGACCAATACGATATTGTTACGTTAGAGAAAGCTCACGACACGATACACTGTTCGATATCGTATAAACGAGCTTGCCTAGCCTTTCTAAAAGCTTTTAAGAACCAATTGGGCGTCTGACACTGACATGTTTTGGTCAATTCAACCGTACAAATCGTATTAATTGTGACTCCAGCGCTGTATCGTGCATCTTCATAACAGAAAGGCATTTTTAAGCATCAATGTTTATACGAGATACGATCTTAAATAAATAATGATATCGACTTTAATTATAATTGTTGTTACAAGTTAATGGAGACTTGTTTGTCGACTTTATCTTCTATCTCACCGAATTTGGTATTTATTTTGGGTTGGTATCCTGGTTGTGTATATTAAATTTATAGGTAGTATAAAATTGAAAGAATTGAAAACATATTTATATTTTATTTAACAGCAATTTGTGTTTCATTTTGCATTGAAAGGAATACCAGAACAAAGCTTAATTAATTGACAAAAAACAAAAGCAAAGTCTTAGAAACTCTAAAACAACCGACATGAGAACTAAGAAATTCATGGCTGTTGCAAGTTGTTTATTCCATTTGGTATTAACGAGACCACAGCCTTTAATTGCCCAACAAAACTTTCAAATAAGACATTGCGTTAAATAATTAGATTAACGCACCACGATATTTATTATCTGTTTACGTCTAATTATATGGAGTTGTTATAAAACTTAATTATTGGCAAAACAAGTATATATTATGAGCCTGTAGGCACTATATCTACCAGATAAATACACAGTAAAAACGCACTTTGTCAAAAAATGCAAGACTAAATATTAATTTATTCACCTATTTTTATTAATATTAATAAAGGATACTAAATTTCTTTTATAATTACGAAATATAACATAATATAACATAAAAATTATATAAATAGGTTGTAACAGCTCTTGTACATTGCTACAATTCAAATTATAAGACTGTGAATTGCAATACAATTTATGCCAAACAATGCAATATAAATCTAAAATTAGTCTTGAACTGTATTACTGTAATTATAAGAACCACTCCTGGACTCCTTTTTTTGTGTAAATCGAATATCTAGATTTAAAATTAATTATGGAACATTCAACTTATAAATGAACCTGCGACCCTTAAGTGTACTTTCCCGACGCTCTGTCCACTACGCTATTGTCACCTTGATGAATGTAGCAGTATTTATTATAACTTATTAATAGCGTTTATAATATTTAATCCATAAAATGGTGTCGCAAGTAAATAGATTTCAAGCTTTATATATTCTCAAGATTTGCTATTTGTATCGTTCTTGCAAATGGACAGATAGGCCTAAAAAATATTTTAAATAAAACCTTAAAAAAATACTATTTTAAATTATTTTTTGTTACTTGTCCACTTGATTAGGGACATATAATTATCTTACAGAAGTGATAAAATTCAAAATTTAATGAAATAATCTTTTTTTTTTTTACTTTTATAACACTCGTACACACTCAGCAAAAACTAAATATTTTGATATAATCACACCAATTTAAAATATGAAATTTAATTATAATACGAAATTAAGTTATATAATAATTATATATTATAATGTTTGACGGATATAATAAGACTGAAATTAAATATTTTAACGCTAGTGCAACATATTCAGAAATTTGATACTAGTGTTGGATTCAACCCACAATTTGAAGAAATCTTTCGAAAATTAAATAAGATTGAATTAAAAAACCCAATTTTAACTATATATACACTGCTTTACAAATACATATATATATATATATTTCAAAGTATTCCCAAGATCGTTACACAGACATTAATGGTGGAACATGAATAAACATTGCAATCGCTCGCGGTAAAATAAGTAATTAAAAAGATAATTTCAGACAAATCTTCAATGCTCGTAATCGTAAATCGCAAGAAGATTGTCTCAGCAATAAATCCGTTTTTGCTTCACCATTTTACAAATGATCCATTACTAAAGGGTCGAACGTAATATCGATATGTATCGATACTTTGTCCGATTCCTATAAAAAAATATTTTATGCTTAATCAAAATGTTATGTCAAGTCAAAATTTCCAATGCGGTGTCGGGTTACAACTTTTACGAGATTTTTATTTGTAGTTAAATTTTAAACGTGTTGTTTATTTAAATTTCAGTATTGCAGCTTCGCATTTTTTAAATTATATTATTTTGTTTCGCAAGTCTCATTGATTTCTGTATCGATTTAAATAAATAATGAAGTTTGTTAATAAGTTTTTCGATAAAAAAACATTCAATTGTCCATTGCCAGTAATGTACACGCGACTTTTATATCAAAAGTATTTTGTTTCATGAGACGCATCACGAAAACAGGAAGCGATTATTTAAATTAAATAAGGCGAGACGGTTATAGCTTCGTTAAGATACAAAAAATACAACCTTAACTAAAATAAAATCTAAAGTTTTGATAACCAATGAAACATCCATAAAACATTGGAACACTGGAACGGCGATGGCGTGTTTTACACCGGTATTTGTAGCCATTCTTATCATTATATTATGTCATAAATTCATCGACACGTCCGCAGTAATTCACCGCGCATCACTATTTCGAAATCGTGTGTGGTAAAAAACAAAAACGATCCAAAGTTTTATTTACCTAAATGTGGTTGTAAAACATAAAAAATCGTTTTCTACCAAACTTTAATTGCCGGCAATGAAATAATTAAATGTGACAATCGTAAAACATTGCTGTATAAAATAAATATATATTTATTAATCACTTGATACGTTCCCTCGGTGAGTGACATTCACTTGTGCCAGTTATGTAATTGAATCTTTATTGATTAGGAAAATTTAAGTAATATATAATACAATATTTGTTATTCAGTACCTGGTACTAATTGTTCGAAGCATTTTATTATAGTCATGATTTTATTGGTAAATTTATTGTTGTAAAACTTTTTTACTGACTGTACCAAAACTATAAAATTTGATACTTGGAAGCTTATAAAAACATAATGCATTTACTAATATCATGCATGCTAATGTTCTTTTTTTGTAATATTAATTTTAACAGTAATGTAGATTAGTAGAATTCAAGTGTAGCCAACTCTCTATAGATTTCACAATTAGCACATATTATTAGGTACTAATATCTTAATTATATGTACTCGTAGTATAGTCTAGTGTATCCGTATCATACGTGAGATATAGTGCCATTTCTTTCTACTGTATGAGTATGATAACTGAGTGAACGAGATGCTCAAACTCCAAAACAAAAAGGGTTTAATTAATCTCTTTTTATGCCTCAAGAACAGTAATGTATTTCCTAAGTTTGCATATGTTCTTGAGCGAAGGTTCTATTCATTAAACGGGTGGTTAACTTTCAGCCCTAATACAGAAAAAAAATATGTACAAAATTTGTACGTGTACCAAATATGTACCAAAAGTGTACCAAAATTTATAAGGTGTATGTACTTTCTATGGACGACATTCCATTCAGAGCCTTTTGACATTAGTACCTAATCATACCCGCCCTCGCAATAGCGTTAGTGTTGTTATTCCATATCTGTTTACATCCAGAACAAGCGAGAAATTGCCGTTTTAGACACACCTATTTAGAGCAGAATACAGTACACATCTCAATACCCACTAAATTATTAATATTATCCCAAAATACACCGTTCTGCGAAGGTATTTAGAAGCACAATTGCTTGAAAATTTTATGTTTTGAGTCTCCTCTGCCGTGGTAGATTATGAGCTAAGTTGAGAGAATTGAAATGAAACATTGAATACACTTATTTGGTGTCAAGTGAACATCTCCTTTAGAATGGTAACACTAAAATTGAAATATTACTTTGAAATAAGGTGTTTATGTTTTGTAATTTATATGACTCTAGATAGATACAAGCATTCACACTGAGATCTTTATACTTATATACATGTTTGTAATATAATATATCAAGTTGATACCTACTTGTTTAAACTAATAAATGTTATTCAAAATTATACTAAATAAATATATTTCTAAATCATATTATTGTTAAACAAGGTATTCGAACCTAAAACGTATTAACAATACTATATTCAGAACATAGTAACCACCGCTGTACTATTGTTTGTATTAAAACGGAGCATCCAACACCGCTATATTTGAAAACCGTAGATAGATTTTATGGCAAATAATTTGACAATTTTACGCATTACGTCATAACTTGTAAACGACTTTAATAACATAATGAGTATACTAAGCAAATTCGTTGTGTTGTTTTTAAAAGTGTTTAAGCAATAATCGACTTTATTCGCAAATATATTAAGATGAAAATAGCATCATATATGAAAGCTTTTATCGAGAAGTTTCCGGTTTTAAGGCGTTATATCCAAGTGATGCAAATTGACTATGATACTATCATTATTAAGTTCATCGCAAGCTTGGACATAGATATTTTTTGAATATATTTTTTAATACACAAAAACTCTACTACTCAATTAATTTAATAAAGAATGTATCTCATATTATTTATACACTTACCTTTATTTGCTCATGGCGACCATTTTGGTTTTTATTACCAACCGTGACTTCACAATATATTTATTTATGATTTCCGTGATATTAACATTTTACACAGCCTTCACAGTTAAGGTAAGGATTTTATAAGTGTGTAATCAGCCTAATATACACATTCATGATATCCCTAGCTCTCGGACCATTAGTGAAGTAACTTTCATAATCACATATTAAAATTACAATGTCCTCCAGTAACGGTATTTATATTTATAGACATAGTTTTATATATACCTTGTTTAATTATTTCTGTAGATAATATCGTATACATTTTTTTTATTTATGAGTTTAGATGCATTATTTCCAGCATTATATTACCTAAGTATGTTCGGATTAGTTGTAGATAAATTAATTTTATATCTGCTCTGAGTCGTGCGCGCGCGCAGCCTCCGGGCGACGGCGGCGTGGGAACGAACGAACAAACTAAGATCGTGTCATCCCTAGTTATAAAAGTAAAATAGACTAACCTGCTATCTGATGAACGTTAGTTTATAATCTCACTCTAAGGTCTGCTTTTGTTAATATTTATATATTATTGCGGTTGTATTGAAAATACGTTGCTATTGACCTTTGGGAATCTATGATCTGTGAAGTTGTTTTTACGTTCTCTGCAGACATTCCGTTGTTTGATTCCGTGTGTGGGTCGATTAAAGTATAAAGTTGAATGAACTGAGGTAATAGATATACTTAGAGACTAGAACCATATGGTACCGTATTATATAGCTAAGAGATGAATTAGTAAATAATGAACACTATTAAAGAAAAGTAGTTAATTACGTAAGCTTTCCTACAGGGTGTTTGCAATTACATTTTCTATCCGTTTCTCATGTCAATTGCAAGGCAATTACTACGCTCTATCGGAGCATGTTGTATTGTTTGTGCTCATCCATCGCGACTGCGAATTGCAGAATTAGTTAAACTGTGCAGTTGGTAGAACTGATTTCGTAGACATATATTATTTAAATACTTTAATAAATTTATACACTTGAAAAAAATGTTTTATACCACTGTCTTATGTGACTCGAAATCAAAATATCATTTGAATTAATATAAGGTGTTGCCTTTTTATGTAGACTGATTTAAATAAAAAATATTAAACTTTATTAAGTTAACAAGAATTAATTTTTATTATGTTAATTATTAACTCAACAGTAGTTTACTTTTATTAGAGACATTTAAAATTTGCATAAAAATTGTCAAACGAACACCAAACCGCAATAATTTTAAATAAAACAGTGTATTTCTGAGGTTTGCTAACACCTTCGTAAACATTGATCTTTTGCACTTCCTCTTAAGTCGATCATAAACATTTATTGTCAACGTGTGGATCGTTTAAAATTCGCTTTGTTTTCAATTGAGTTGACATTAAAAACAAAGGTGGTTAAATATTACAGTGTATAATTTAACTGAACAAACCTAATAAACATATGTGTACTCAGGATTTTCTTTTGCTTTTGCATAAAACTTACTTTATGTTATAGAGCTATGATGTTTTAGAGGTCCCAGAACGACTTTAAAAAGTAAAGATTGTAGAAATTAAAAAGAGTTGTTATATGACAATTCTTTCTAAAAGTTACAGTTTTAGAAAAGTGGATATGTTTGATACCAATAGATCTGAAAAACAAACTTTTTAATTCTTGATGATTTTTATTTTCAAACTCTTACTGTTTTAAAAAATCTCTATTTTCACAAATTTATATAAATTTATTTTATTCATTGGAATAAGGAATGAAGAAAATAAAAATTACGTAAGAATAAAAATAAATATTTATTTAGATTTTTAGGTCTGTGGGTCCCAAACAAAAAAGTGTCATTGGTTTGGTATTTATTTGGTTGATGTCCACTTTTGTCTGTAAGTATGAGTGTGACGCCGCAGAGACACCAGTTATACAATTAGACGCCGTATTGATTTAATACATCCCAACTTATGTTTCAAAACAAATATCATTTTTAATATTGCTAATAATGGTAATTGCAGTCTTGTTTTTTCTTAGCAGATATTTTAAAAAAAAGGGATGGTAATTTTCATTGAGTTCCTGTTAAGATAGTATGAGGAGATTTATTTTATATTATACCTATGTTAGTTACTTCATATTTATCTATATACAAAATAATTTAAAGCAATTACTGAATATGAGAACTGAACGTAGTAAATAACAAATTGAATAAAACGTATTCTCATATATGCATATCTCTAAGTATTACGAATATTTTACTAACTTTCTTTGAAACCCGTAGATGGTATGTCATGACCCATTCTTATAATAAAATATACGTCGAATTGTTTTCCCATAACCCGACTAATTCCATTCAGAATCTCATTACCTGAAAGAGCCCCAACAAATCTGGGGCAATGTAGTTCTCATGAACGTGTCTGTCGTTAGGGCCGCGTGAGGTGACCATTACTGTACAAAGAGTTGCCTAAAATAGAGAGCTTTTGTAAGGCGGGAAGGAAGGCAAGGGGGAGGTGGGGGCGGGGCGGTCGCAAGCTGCCCGCCGGCTCAGTTGAGTCGCTTCGTACAGCCGCCTCGCACGCCACCGCGCACCGTCGCTGTAAGAGCGTTCGCGCACGCGATAACCCTCCCACCGCACCTCACAACACGTGCTCTAGTGATTGCCACATGATAACCTATTGAAGATCAAGATGCAAGAACAAAGTACATCACGAAATAAAGCAACACTTAATTCATTGGAAAGCGCTATAATTAAGTTGAAAAATAACCTGCAAATACAGGACACAAAAACAGACATGAGTGGCTTATTAAGCATTGAAACAACAACTTGTGAGGACACGAAATGTAGTCCAAATAAAGGAAATACAAGTTCTACTACAAATTTGAATATATCTATTGCGTCGGCGGCACTGCTACAGGAGAATATGCTTCAGCGGTCGTTACAAGGTGTAGTAATCTCTTTACAAAATGCTATGATGAATTCATTACAACAAGCAGCTCTTTTGCCGTCAAATTCTGCAGCTGCTGCAGCATTAAATTTACAAGCTTTAGAATCTTATTTAACATTACAACGTCTTACCTCAGTTTCTTCTGTTAGTACAACATCACCCACTACAACGGAAAATACATCTGTTAAGCAAGACATATTAAGGATAGCGACAGCAAGTGCCAAGATCACTGACATCGATGTATCAGAGACTACAACAAGAGTGATATCACCAAAAACTCCTGAAGAATATCCGCTATCGGATGTTATAGCAGCGGAAGATGTAGATTTATCTGAAGAAGTAGAAGAAGATTTAGCATTATTAGATAATGAGGATGAATTTACTCTAGAGCAACATTTAGAATCAACATCTAAAGGTTACAGCTACAATTCATCTCAAAATTTAGACAATGGTTATCCAAGTCTTCTTATGAATGCCATGTATCAACAACAAATTAGTAGAAGTCCTTCAAATCCACCACTTTCACCACAACCCTCGAACTCATCTAGCACAAAATCTACCAACAGCTCCACTTCCTCAACAGGTAGTAGTATTTCAAATAAACAGAAAACAACAAGCGGAGGCCCAAGAACGAAGAAACAGTTTATTTGTAAATTTTGCAATCGACAGTTTACAAAATCCTATAACCTTCTAATACACGAAAGGACACATACTGATGAGAGACCCTACTCCTGTGACATTTGCGGCAAAGCCTTCCGACGACAAGATCACTTAAGAGACCATAGGTAATTATTCTTTTATAAAGTTACTATTGTTTACTTTGTTAATTTTCTTCCCTGCTTACAGTATTTGTCTATATAAGCCAATTATCAAACGAAATACTTCACAAATCTTGATTTATAAAAAGTTTATATTTCCTTAATAAATTATTTATAAATAATTATTTATAAAAAGAATATTGTATTACCTGCTTTTGTATTTAAATAGCTAAATCAATGGGAGCTTGATTTTATCCGAAAACGCCGTATCGGATGGCCCGACCCGACCTTATAACTCATAAGATAAAACAACGTTATAGCCGTGTCGAAAAACATTATGAAGGATCACGATTCTCATTTTTCAATATCAATAAAATATTTTGGTCCTCGAATATCAACGCGAAACATTATGAACTTTTGAATAATGGCGATGAAGATAAATATTTAAAACAAAAAGGATTAAGTACAAGCGGGCAGATGGTATCGACGAGTCATTCGTCACGCTCATATATTATTTTACAAAACCACGTCTAATCTCAGAACGGGCGGAATGTTTTAATTTTGACTTTTCGTTTTGCACCTCTTTTAACCGTTTTGAATTCCTTATATGTCTGAACACATATTTTATGAGACAATATCTATCTCTAAAAAAGGATTTATCTTAATTCGACGAAAACAATCATAAAGATCTCAATAAATTACGTCATTAAAAGCATTATTTTAACAGCCGTACAACATTTTTGAGGTAAGCTTATCTATTTCGTTACTTATCTGTCCGGGATCCCCACCCAAAAAAGGTAAAGGTGTTGAATTCTTAACACCTGTCTCTCGGCGATTTCCACCCAAATCACCATATCTCTGTTGTAATAAAATAAATTTCGTGTAGACGCCGGAGGGTTAAGCCGGGCCCGGCCGGCCCAGCCTGTCGATGTTCAATCGACGTCCGTTGACACCATACATTATAATGGACCGGAGCGTTCGACGGGTTTTAACAAAGCACGTGGTGTGCTTGACGTGGGGATTAATATGGATGACAAAAAATGAGAACCGTGGTAAATATGTTGCGCATACAAAATTATCATTGGATATTCAATATCAGATATTGAAATTTATTAATTCGAGACGAAATCGTATGCTAAATTTGCTATAAATAGAAAGTAGGTTTTGTATTATATTATTAATTCAATATAACTAATAAAAGTATCAACTTACCGAATCACACGTAACATAAATTATCGACCGAAATAAAACCTAACCGATTTGTATTCTCAATATTTAAGTATTAATAATTATACAATTACAGATTACATTTTATTATTAATAACTACATCATATCGTTATTAATTATTAAAGGTCAACTAAAATTTAATAGGCCATCAATATTTATAGCAGGTACATTTATCAGCGATGTCGCGTTGGTTCGAGTTAGGCCTAACTGCGCCTGCGCCGGTGTCAAACACGCTCCAATGCGCACCGTTCCTAATCGTCCCTTCATCTTCTTTTATAACCAAATTATTTTTCACTCATCATCTTGTACCTCTTAATCGTGGGTTATCGTTATCTCAACGATTATTACACGTATTACGTTACTTCAGACCACGTCGTTATTCTTCTTACCGCGTTTATTTGTTTAGGAGATAATTTTTAAATTAGATATTTGAATATTGGTTTCTTATTCCGTGTTATTGATTATATGTTTGTGTGTGATAATTATATGTTCTCGTTCAAGTTATAAATTAATGGTTAGCAATAAAATAGAAACTGATTGTAAATATCCAAACTTTTAAAGATAGAAAGTTTGATATAAAAGATATATTGAATTGAAATCATAAAACTGAGTTTTTAAACAAAGTCGATGTCACTGTAGATTTATCAAGCGAGTTAAAGCTATAAAAAGCAGATCTATAAAGTTTAGTTATCTAAGCTCATTAATATGATGTCATAAAATGAACATTAAACATGAAATGTTAGGGAAGTTTTGTTTCTTAAGTGGGTCTCAATGTAACCGTACTAATGAATGATTCGAAAGGAGGATGTAGGTCCGGCAAAACAGATATGTTAAACCCTCTTAACAAGATTTAAAACAGTGTAGGCCTTATGTTACGTAAATTGATGGCATTGAGAACAGAAATGAGAGGGTACGCCAATTTATTACCAATATCCCGGGGCTCTCGTCTGTTCCCCGGACTCTACAAGGTGTTCGAGGTGTTTATAAACGTTACAGCGCCTCCAGACATGATGAATTTATTAACATTTGATTCAAATTGCCTTACTTTGAGATTGTTTTCTATTTTTATTTAAAATTCAGTGTTCTAAAAAATTTTTAAACTTATTTTGACATATTCTTAATTTTTTTTATTGATTATAGGCTTAGCAATTTCTGAGTTTGTTATATTTTAATGACAAATAAATATTTTGTTTCAGGTACATTCATTCGAAAGAAAAACCATTCAAATGTTTAGAATGTGGGAAAGGTTTCTGTCAATCTAGAACATTGGCTGTACATAAAATCCTGCATATGGAAGAATCTCCACACAAATGTCCAGTCTGCAGCAGAAGTTTCAATCAAAGATCAAATCTAAAGACACATCTCTTGACTCACACGGACATTAAACCTTACAACTGTACATCCTGTGGGAAAGTTTTTAGACGCAATTGTGATTTAAGGCGTCACAGCCTTACCCACAACCTCGTTGGAATATCATCAGTGAATACCTCACCAAGTGGAGCGAACGGCAAAAGTCCATTACTTAATCCAAATTTTCCAATCGATAATTTAGATACGGAAGAGGAAAATTGAGGATACTTAAAAATAAAATGTGTCCAATAAAAGACTGATAAAAATTCGAAGTGCCTTGTTAAGTTTAAGTATTAGAACTGGTTATATTGAGAATGTACCCATCACATCTTTTAATAATATCATTGAGTTCCCTTTATATGTACTTATGGTATAAGTAAAAAATAAATTTAGATTATTCGACTTTTATTTTTCGTAATTTCATTTGTTTTTCTTATCAATATTAAATTTACTTTCTATGAATTTGATGTCTTAAGTTAATTAGTTTGTATTTGTGTTAAAAGTTATTCAATATTCTCATTTCCTTTGGATATGGTAGTATTATTTTGGATACATATTTTGTCTATTTCTGATCTCATTTTTGTATATGTAAATATAAATTATACTAAGTCAATAACATTTAATCCGTCCCTATTTAAGTATCAGAATACAAATGTGTTATAATAAATCATTTAGTGACTTTTTGATCTTTATATGTGGAAGACTGTTCTGTGAATATAATTTTATGTAATGTACAAATTCTATTGAAATAAAATGTAATAAAATATATAAAATTTATTTTAAACTTTTATTTAACCTATTCTATATTATGAGCTTATTTCCTGTTGTTATATCCTTTTTTATATCTATATCAGTGCATTGAGAAATTGATTTAGCAACTTGAAAGTCTAATGATCTTATATAAAGAGTTACAAACTTCGTTAAAATCTAATTATATTTTGAAATGATGTTCAATTATCGTAATAAATATATCTTTACAATTAGTACACAGCCTTGTCTTAATAGACATATTAAAATATGTTGTAACTTGAGATTGATTTATAAGCTTTGCTTTTGCAAATAGAGCTCAAAATAAAATGGGATGTCGATGTTATAACAAAACACATACTATCAAATAGTAATTAAGTTTTAAATAATTATGAATAAATGATTGTCTAACAGTCATATAATAAGTCGTTTAATATCTTAAATAAATTTAAGTTAAGTAAAGACTCTTCCATTATCTCTATTATATATCACTTCTTTTCAGAATATCCAACTTTTTTTCTTTAACTCTTTTAGAAGAATCCAAACTAAACTGAATTATTATAATTATAGATTTATTAATATATTAATTATCACCTGTGGGTACAAAGTGTAAAAAATATATAACATTACACATTTTAAGGATTATACTCATAAATAACAAGCAATTTAATATTTATTAAATTTCAACGAACCGCATGTTTTTATTAAAAGCAAAACCACAAAATGATTGTTATTTTTTTGAGGTTTAATCAAAATTAAACTAAACGTGTGCTTAGGACACAAAGAACGACTACTGAGCTTGAAAAATTGATTCAATTCAACCAAATCGGTGTGAGAGCATTTATATCTACCTTTTGTCGTTTTCACACAAAAGCTTCAGTGTATCAAAATGACATCAAGCTTTATTTTTTGTCCCGACACAAAACAACTTTATAATAGCCCATATGTTTTCTTTTTTTTCTAGAATTTAGGAAATTGATGATGTGTTAAAAAGGTAACAGACTTCATCTTTTAAGATACAGTATCGTATTTCTGAACCGCCATATTTTAAGATTCGCATTCTAAATTCAAATCCAACCGCGTGATTCGTTACGGATTTGCTGCGTTACTTTTTTGTTTTTTTCATTGTTATTTTTTGTATTAGATACCAATATGGCGTTTTATTGCCGCTTTTAAAGTCACGAATGTGCTATAATCTTTTTTTTATTATTTTATTTAAAATAGAAATAAAAAGATATTAATTTATATTATATTATTTTGCATAATAACTTCCATTTGTTTTAAAATAATGAATAAATTTAAATGTTAATATTGAGAGGTGTTTTTATCAACATTAATGTGTTTCACAAATTATAACATTCATATTCATTCAACACAAAGATTGTCACAGATTAAGTATAAGAATACAAGCCTTTAAAGAAACTATGACAACATAATAATGGCAGAGCGCGGTCTTAGAGTATTATAACATGGTATTATACACAAATTATACAGCAATCACCCCAATCGGAAATCCCGCTGAGTTAAACAAAGTATACCTTACGGGGTTGTCTTCTCGCAAGCACATTGTCACAGATATTACTGTTACCAGAATAATACCATGAGACGTTTGAAAAAAATATTTGCTTTGCAATTTCAAGTGTTATAAGAATTTAGTGCACTTTTATTAACGACCACACACGGTATGGGTGATGTTTTTTTTTTTATTTAATACTTTTTGTTTGTGAAATTGTATAAGGTGTTTTGACAATGCGGCCGAAACGTGCGTCGGCGCTGTTTCGTATTTTAAGCACGGTTTCGCTTGGATTGTTTGTCTTTATATTGCGATTTTCACTTTTTACTTTTTACGACTTCGTGGTACATTAATGACTATATAGAAATCATTGTTTACTATATACATATATCTAATTATGATAAAATGAATGATTGCCGTTTTGCAAATTTATTCAATTACAAGCAGTGTGTCTTATATAAGGTTGAGTAGTTATAGAAGACCCATATGAGGCCAAGTGTTATCGTCACAAACCTACATCTTTAAACAGTTAATATTTTTCTAGTGCGTTGCTTTGCAAGAAGAATAGGGAAGAATGGAGGATATTATGACATACGGCAGAGAAGGGATTTTTGGCAGTTAGCTTCCCCGCTCACCCTCGTAAGATAACTAAATAGCTACAATATGTTTATTTCCTGTGGAGGGTAGTAACCCCCTCATAACAGTCCATAAAAGTTATAAGTTAAAGTTATCTAACTACATCTAGTCTCGACTACCTTAAAAATAATTTAATTCATATAAACTATTACAATACCAAGTTTTAGAGTCTTTTAATTTTATTATTATTTCTATTTTACACTTATTATAGGTACCTGCACTAAAATGACACTTATTTTAGAAAATTAATAGTATCGAATGATACAAAATAAACAGCACATTATGCAAGACCTAAAACGCCTACTTAGTGCTTATCTTTAAATTTATTCCCTCGTTGTGTTTAACCGTAACAGATGTTTAAATATTCATTTTATATATCATACTTATCTCAGAACTACAACCTTTACGCATTATCATATCAAAAGTGCGCGAATTAACGGTGACAATTGTGATTGTGAGCGCGCCTGCGACTGCTAAGTGTCGGGACCACAGACTATCTACATCTAGTGGGTGGGGAATATTGATTTAATTAATTAATATTATTTAAATTTAGAATATTTTTTTGTTAGTTTGTTTGAGTTGAATGAAAGAAGATTAAATAAAATCAATTATGAAATTGCAATCCTTAGGTTAACTTCTTTAAAATTATTATATTATAAAATATTATTAGGTTAGATTTTCTGTTTGTGCAACTCTTTAAATATTTTAAAAAAGCTGTCAAATTTTTTAATTTATTTTTGCTGTAATCTTTAGAAACTTCTTGTTTTTTTACATTCAATATAGACAACCTTGACAAGTATAACAGATAAGTTGGAAGCAAAATTGACATTTTAATAACATCCAAAATTACTGTTTAATATTAAATAAGTTTTATTTAATATTCACAAAATAATAATAATATAGTGTATGTAATAATAATATAGCACATCTGTATTAATTTAGTTAATCTGTGGGGTGCCCACGCGCAGCTCTCCCGCCGACACTAACTGCGAGTCGCGATAGTGAACTAGACGTCGACCTCACACGAAGTCACACCTAGTTATCGATAATATATACTGCATCTATCTATCTATAGACTAAACTAAACAGATCTAAAGGATATTTAAACTAAGACTATTATATTTTTACATTTAAATTTGATATTGTTTACGATTTGTTCAAATATATGTAAGTATAGTAATTATTTCCATCAAATTTGATAACTGTTTTTACAATTTGTATCAAAGTCTTGGTAAAGATTTGTACCACTGTTTACCATCAGCTGTCGTTATAAACCTAGTTTTAGGCCGAATTATATAAATACACCCCTTTAGAATTTTTGTTTTCAAAATACACTAAAACGTTTGTCAGTGGGTTCTAAGCGCAAAATAACAACCTTTTTATTTATTAATAAACTATTTCAGATTAACCCCCGAAGGATGGGTCAACAGGGGTTGATTATATCGAAATATTTTATATATATGTATTTATAGAAAGCCTTATTTTTCATAGGATTCTACTATTTCAATAATTATTTTTTTTGTATTTAATGTATTTTTATCAAAATTACAATTAAATTTATCGGAATCACATCCAGGTTATTTTTGTATTTATAAAACTATATTAAAGATTCCAATGTTCTAGACCTAAGGCCTCAGTGTCTTAAGACTGTCTTGTAGCACAGTGAGTGTGTTGTGTTTGAGAAATTAATTCATATTTTAATTATGTAAATAAAAAAATGAAATAACAATTTTGATATCTTTTCAATATATTTTTATTCCCTTGTAATTTCATTTCAGGTACTTATTAGTAAAAATTAAATTAAACAAAATTTAACCTACTATTCAAACTAAATACTTAATTCCAAAATAAATCTATATTAATATTAAAATAATATTTCAGGATCATATATTCATATCTAAACCACTACAAATAAATATATTTCTTATATAAAATCTACAGCTGGTAAACATATCAGTATTCAGTTATACTACCTTTGAATATTAATAAGAATTGATAAGAAATTATATATTTAGACTATAAATATCTCGAGATAAAGATAAGACCAAAATTTATTTAAATTACTTATTGTTCCCATAAGTTACTTATCATTTCATCTGCCCTACAAACAATGGCGATTTTGATTGAATCAACCATTTCGAAGGTAAAAGAAACACCGGTCTCCACCAGGTGAACTCTATGTTATTCAATACTTCTATACTCATGATACGGGGCGGTGGGAGGGGACTGATCGGTGACGCCTCCGTCCTCCCACTGGGCTCTCTGATTGGGTGGATCACGATGCGCGTGAGCATGAAATTCAAACGAAGAAATTGAATCAATCTCTACATTGAATACACTTAAGATAGAGTGATGGTATTGTCCTCTAGATTTATTTCGTAATTTCGTTTTTCAACAACGTGGTTATGTTACATATTAATAGCAGTGTTTGATCAAATTTAATGTCATTTTTGCTATGAATTTGATCATAAAGTGTGCAAAAATATTAATTAACTCTTAATACACCAGGTATTTAAAAAGATCTTTCGTAAATTAAACGATAATGGATATAAATATATATTCGATATATTCAAAGATACATTATTATGAAATACTTTTAATATCAAATTAATCAAGTTCATATTATTATTATTTTAATTTAGTTTTTTTTTATCTGATATTTAGTTAATTATTTCATTTTATAACCAATTTGCACCAATTTGTAATTCAATATAAATTATGATAACAGCTGATAACAATGCTACAAAAAGTAGTTAAATTTAATTAAAATATGATTTATTTAGATAAATATAGTTAAAATATTAAAAAAATAGTGGTAATATGTAGATAGATAGATAGATGAAAGACACTGGAATTCAAAACTTATAAGCACAAAATTTTAATTCATTTAGCGTAATATAAGAACTTAGTTATCCAAATATTTAATACATAAGAAGGAGTAAATGTTGTATAATTTGCCAAAATATATACACAAGATAAGGACAAGTTCACAATTAGATAGATACATGTTTGCAAATTATTATTGTTTATATTAAACCACAAATATATGCAAAGCAATCTCGGATCGCAATGCCTACACCGTATTGTGAAACAGCTTCTACTTTGGTGTGTTTCTATCTACAAATGGTTACTGGTTCGTACAATTCCTACAACATTATTGATGTTTGAACAACCGATTGGACTAATGGAACTAACTCGTTCTATTTTATATTTATCACTTTAATAAAGGTTTGTCTGAATGCAGATAACGTTCTGTTAATACTTGTACAGGTAATTGGGTATTGTTATCACTTTGTATTATTAATCCAATCGAAATTTATTTTCGCGTTTAAATGGAATCAGGAATTTATATATATAAAAGTTTAGTAAGTATATTCGAAAAGTATGAACGAGACTCGTTTCAAAAAGTCAAAGGTTTTATTTCAGGTAAGCAGACATACATTGCACTTATTAAAGTTAATGTTAAATAATATTGTTCGGTTCCAAAGACCGACACTGATTTTAAATTTTTATAATTTGACATGTGACAAAAAATGTTTAAGTAAAGTATACCTAGTATCAAATGAAAACTAAATTAAATAAATTATGCTACTATTAAATCTAATGTCTTATATTTAAATAAGAATGCTAACAGATAATACCTTGGAGTAAAGTAACATGTAAAAAATTATGAGGAAGTCGATGATTTAAACCGTTTTAATAAAACATATCGCTACTAATTGTATAGGCGAATAGTACTTTAAGTACTACCATGCTGTATAGACACAGGTACTCATATCTCACCCTTCACTGGTCCAACAAAGCCAAGCGACGTATCTAATGTAAATGCCTTTGTTCAACACAACACAGTAAATTAAGTTCTATGCTCCAGCAATTCGATATAAATTTACATATGATCCAGCTCAAGCGTGAAATATGGTTCACGGTGTAACTGGATGATGTCACACCGAATTGATTGAAAAATTGAGTTTAGTTTTTCATAAATAAAAATATATTATAAATCTATTTTATGTTATTTTCCTACTTCTCTCGTAATACTGATTTTGTAATTACATGAAAGATTCTAAACATATATTTATGTTTTTAATCAATAATTTGTTCCAAAAATAAATCAAATTAACCAGAAGATACACCGCTTATAAGATTATAATATGCGTTAATTCTAAACCCTTCTTAAGTAGAACCAAACGAAACATCCACCCAGACGTACCATCTTCCCTGATTACACTTCAGTGTAGAGGAATCCTTTGCGGCACACGCCGAAAGGTATTCAAATAGCAAATATTAAACAACACCATTGTGTCGGCGTCACCTAAAGGTTATCTTATCATGTTTGTTCATCAAACACACTGTTTGTTGACAGGCGCTCGTCTGTCTGTCCGTCTGTGCGTTTGTCTTCTTATCGATGTGGATTAGAGAAATTTCCTGTCAGCAATTGTCCTGTTCATTTTTCAATGGAATTGTTATCTCTAATAAATTAGTTATATTTTATATTAATAATTGTCAAGACAAAATGATTTATAAAAAGTTCTTTTAGTTTATTGAACTCCACTTACGAAATAATTTGGTATATTCCGACAAAATTCACCTTAATTATAAATCACCAAATTTAATACAAAAATAATATATTTATATTGATATTCAATTAAATTATTGAGTAAGTTTATTTAAAGAATTAACACGCCCGTCTCAATCGTCCAGTTTAATTGCAACTCGTTTTAACCCTACACAATTAGGTACAAGTAGGCAGGCAGTTTATTGCTTTACAGCACCAATAGCAACCGGTGCCATCTTTAATTAACAGCTTCATTTAAGGCCATTCCCTAATTAACCTATAGCCGACAAAATAGGACCAGATAATGAAAATGTCTTAATTTTATTGGATTACCCTCAATCTATCTGGGTTTATTGTTTTACAATGCGCACTAAAACCCTGGATGATTATGTAGTAAATCTATTTGAATCCTTTTGTATATATTTTTTATATTTCAGGTCCAATTATTATTTGTATATGTATATATATTTGTAAATAAATATCGTTTATTTCAATTAAACTATTTATTTTAATTAAATTATTTGTTATCTAATTAATGTAAACAAATAGTAAAGTATTTTTTTCATTTATTAGATATGTGATTATATCTTTATTATTATCTTATAAGAATATATAAAAGACACAAAATATATTATTCTTTATTTTGAAATATTTTTAAGCAATAAATAATTGTAAATTCGGTATATTAAAGTAACAACTAATCAGATTCTATGTATTTACTTATATTTCCAAATCTATAGATTTTAACAAATCATAATAATCTGATTTATAATTGGACAAGTTCATACGCAATATTGTCATATTGTTAAGTGGTAATAAAATCCGTATCGAACTGTTACAGCCACTTAATGCTGTAATGAAATAATTTGCAACAGTTAAATGAAAATCTTATCGACGTAGCGGGTGGTATCAAGTAATGAGTGAGCCTTTAGCACGATCTCTCCTTACACTTACTTCATTTTGAACCTTATCTACTTTGATTAAGTCTCATTATACATAAATGTATTAAGACGTTTATCTCAATGTTAATATCACTGTTTGTTTGTATGAGAACTAATTTGTATTTAATTGATTGATTTTATAGGTGGTGTGAACGTGTACTGGCGATTTGGTTCAAATTTGTTTTATATTTATATTTTTAAGATTATGATAGACCTAATAGCTTTATTATCCTTGATTATTTTTAAAATTATTTATACCTAATAACAATAAATGTATAACATTTGTATATATCTAACAGTTTTCATAACTTTGATGATTCCTAAAAATAAAAAAACTTTGAGAAGAGAAGATAAAAGCAGAGTGAGAGAGTGAGAGAATGAGAAGATGTCTTAGATACCAGTATAAGAATATTATTGTTTAGAAACTTGCCCACCATTTTGTAATATTCAGAGATTAATTTACTAGAGGTAGTACAGTGGCTGAAATACGACTGTAATTTTTACTGGTAACGGACAAAAAACAACTCTATCAATTTATATATATTTATATATTGTATTACTCAACAACCCTTTGGCACTCTTTGACAATGATTGCTATTGACATTGTAAAAGTAGTGTTTGTAATAATCCTTTAATAATTGAATGTATGCATTATTATATAAAATATTATCTGCACTTTCTCCTCATACAATTCAACTGTACAGAATTGTATTCTCCTCTGTCCACCTAATTTTCGTAAAGAAAGGTACAAAGTTTTTGCTGTACTTATATATTATATAAATACATTTTTATAAGTGACAATATATTCATAAACTGAAAAGATGTCAAAAGATAAAACATCTTTGAAGCGTATATAATAGATATGTATATAATAAATGTATGTCTGTTTATTTTTATTCTTGCAACATTCTCGGTTCGTTTAAAAGTGTCGTAACCACACTTCATCACACAATTAAATATTAAAGAAAAGGTATCGATGGCCCTCCATTATGATCCCTATTGTTAACATTTGACTCACAATGCCTTACTTATGCCCGTTTAGGATGAAAAAAGAAATGGCCAACGCGCTACACTCACGGCTGTCAAGAAAATACAACATTATTCGAATTATTTGTTGGATATTATAATTTAGATAAAGATTTATGGTTTCGCAAATCGATTGATCGTGAATCAAATAAAGGTATGAGTTGGGTTTATAATGGTTTTATAACAAATTAAGGAGACAGTTTTATACAACATTACAATATATATATAATATAATATTATTTATTAATTTAATAGTAATTTATTTGACTACGGTAAGGTCTGTGTGTATCTACATTATTTCAGACCATAACAAATTCGTCAGATAAACGCGGCTCGCTTGACTTTCGGCTATGGATTTCGATTATGAATATAACGACGCTCACTTATTGTTGTAATATAAGTACCACTTTTACTGTGTATTCATATTTAAACATTCAATGTTATAATCATAGCGTGCTTAAATAATTATGTAAAAGAATTACAAACGAGGTACTTGTTCCAGTGACAATATTTCGATCTTCATTCGATCTAAATTCTAATGCGCCGCTATCAAATAAACGTGAACTAACCTCTCCTGTATGACAATATAACCATAATAGATGAAATAAGGGTCACTGTTAAATAAAAGGTAAAGGTAATGGTATCGTACAGACCAGCGACAGTTGATTAAAGGGGACCGAAAGAGAGCGTGGTCGGGGGCCCGCGACAGCGCCGCAGGAGCGACCCGGCGGGAGGGCCCCCTGATGATTGTATTTAAAATAAATAAGTACCTCAATGAACGATTGTCCTCGCATACCCAAGTGGTTTATGGATGATCGTGATTGTGACCCGATAATATATACGATGTCGCGTCGGAGGTTGAAAGTGAATTCATGTTTAATTTTATGCAGCGATTTTTGCTTTATCGAAATATTTCTAAAGTCATAAATGCCTTGCGTGCTCACCTATTGGATTACAAGGGTGTGAATATCAGAGAAAAATTAAAACGATATTAAATATATTAAATATACGAATCAAATAGTGGAACCATTAAGTAACCTCATGGGGTAGATGTATTTATAATGGTCTTATAATGTATTATCGGGTCCTATAATCAAAAGATTAGTTTATTCTTTTTTTCAGTGCAGTTTTCATTAGTTATATTGTTCATCTAAACGTATAATCAGCGCTGGGGTTAAATGCGTCAGCCATTTTTATAAATACGTAATTATGGGTTGGAGATAAATACGATATTTTTTGTGACATTTGTGTATATAATAAAACTATTACAGCCCGTCTGTTTGTGGAACGGGCGAATACTTACAAATCTATTTATAGAGCAGGTATATAATTTTATTAAAATATGTTTATGTATGAATTGGTAGCTTAAAATAATAAGTGTATCTGAACATATTATAAAACAAAGTCATAAACTGTCCGTCTGTATATAATTGATTTACTCGATAACTACTTAGCGGATTTTTGTCAAGGTTTTACTAAAAGATAGTGCAATTTTTAAGAAAATTTTAAATAAATATTACATTGCGTCTATATGTTTGTTGACTAAAATATATAAATATATTATTGTTAAAGACCTCGCGCAGTCTTAAAAAAACCGCCGGCAATTACGTACAACTTTATATAAAACGCGAGCGAAGTCGCGGGTATTTAGTGGTTTTAAATAATAATACATTATTTCCAGGTTATTTTAAACATTGCATTACTGTCCACATATATCGAGTCAGATGATATTTGACCGAATCGTAAATTTTAGAGCCGTCTTCCAAAGAACCGCGAACGACGCTCCTAAGTAGAAACTTGTGTCTGTTTATTTTGTGATAGGACTGTGTATCTGTGAGCTTTTTCTTTTAAAACCTCTTTTTTGGTGTATTTATTTATGTCTCCAATAAAAGGTCTTTTTTACATCGCGACCTCCGCTATCATTTTTTCATGGAAATTATTGAACAAATATGTTTAGTATTTGGATTATAAAGTGTGATTTAAGTTGTGTTACAAATTACAATTTAACTTTATAAAAATTGTGGAATTAAAACTGTAATTCAACTTTCAAAGTGTTAAATAATGTAATGTTATTATTGGGGATGGATAGTGGTATGTACATAAACAAAAAGTAGGTAGGTAGTAGTAGTAATTAGGTACTTGATCATCTTATACTTTATATAGTATATAATTCATATAGTAACAATTATAGTGCAGATGAATTCAGTTTCTAGAATACTTCAAAATGAGTTCGTTAAATCTGTTATTTTCTGTTTAATACCTAATTTCCCATACTCAGGCTTTGTTTACAATTTCAATCAAATTTTTTATTAAAAATATTTCAGTTAATGAGTTATATTACTATTATTTAGTTCATATCATTAAATAACATTTTCATAAATTATTTTGTATCTACTCATATTGCACCTATGTACTTTGTAAATATTCGTTGTTATTATATTACATACATTATATTATATTTAATGAATTTAATTGAATAATATACAAGAATAATGTAGGTCATTGTAGGATTTAAAAAAATAAATACTAAGTCCGTTATCCTAATTTATGTAAAAAGACAAAAATACAAAACATACATACATATAATTTATTATAAACATTGAAGATAAATAAACTGTACAATTTCTGTTTGTTTTATGCGCTAACTTCGTTACTGCTTCGCATTAAGGGTCATTGAACTTTTTATATTATTCGAAATACCATATAAAAATGTAAGGTTAATATTTTTAATAATTGATAAAGATAGCCCTCCAGTAGGTAATATGCCCATGGATGGTATTATCCATAACCGAACAATAAAGAAACACTTAACTTCACCAGATTTATTTTACGTCCTCGCATCCAATTATATATGCAATGTTTGTATAAAAAAGGAAACTGTTTGACAAATCGGACCTCATAAAGCCTGGGTCTGAGCGCCACCTTGTACACTGTCAACGCAATTTTTATATGTCCCAGCTGAGAACACGACAATGAATTTACTTCCTTTAAAACAAAATCGCTTATAAATTTTATCGAAACGACATAAAGATCGCGGTAATGTATGAAAATGTAAGATTAAAGTCGGTTCAAATCTAATTTTCAATACTCTTTGAATATTATGACTCGGTAAGTAAAAAAGTAAAAAATACAGATTATTTAATTGTCTTTGTGTCATAATTATTCCTTAAAATAATGTGCAAAAATGTTTTTAATATGAGACTAATAAAAACATCAAGTTCAACTTCAATGTGTCTAATAAAAAGTATTAACAGACTTTATTTCTATAAAGAAAGTATATCTTAAAACATTACATCACACACGACAAAGGAAACGTTAAAGACCTTTCTTATCCTAAGATACACTCAATAACAATCGACTAGCTCTCAAACATTATAACATAAAAAAAGCATCCTACGCATCGCAATCCAACCCATTGAATGGGCACATTTTTATTTTGCAAAATAACCGTATAGCACGAGTGCACACGAGGGGCGTGCTGCGATTATGCGAGGCTTTTTTATTCTTAACGTAGATACCTTTTACATCGCCGTTCAATTACCGACGCGGCGTCGTGAAATGTGTGGATACACCTTAGTATTTTGTGTACCTTTATTTTGTATTCAGCATTAGTTCGATTTTGAAAAATAAATTAAAATACATGTTATAATGGTTTGTTCCTAAAGCATGGTATGTGTGAAAGAGACGGTATAAATTAATAGGTCACGTCCACACTAATGCGCCCACGCACCCTGATTGCGCTCGCCTTGACATTAGTTCGACTGTCGCGGCCCAGCATTCGATTACACCAGGAACAAACACACTGCAAAACAAATGAAAATAATCATGTAATTATTATATATTCACAGATTCTTTGTTACCAGTTATGAACTATTGAGAAACAAACAAAAACATGTTTATAGAAATGTACTAAAAGTGTTTTTGTTACCTTCTTAATTTGCACACAAAATGGTAACATAATTTCAACTCCACAATTTGTTTTTGTTTGAAAAAATATATATAAAAAATCTTCCATCTGTCATGTCTCGTGTGCACTGGCCCTAAAGATAAGAATACCATGTAATACCTGTTCTTCCGGACAAGATTATAGAATGACTTCTTCCTTATCGCGTCTCGATTTACCTGAAATTATATGTACTGTTTTATTACAAACCCTCGGGCATTGAGATAAGTACTTAAACGTGTCAACGCATATATAATACTAATTGCAAATATAGAAAATGAATTGCGTTATAAATAAAGAATTAAAACTAATTGTATAACATAAAGCATAGCAATTTATTGATATATACTATTTTTATAGTAAATTGTTAGTTCAGTCGCATGGTGAATATAAAAAATATAAATTATTTTTATTGTTGTGCTTTGTTATATATCATATCATTTGTCTATATAACCATTTATGGACGGACAAAATACATTTAAAATATCACTTACAGGACAAAAGAATGAACAAAAACTCTGAATAGAACGTTATCATGTATGAAACCGCACACCGAGATTTAAAATCACAAAAATCATTACGATAAGATAAAGAAACATCAACCAATAATATACGACCAGAACGTAATGATCTCTGCGTTATATTTTTTACTCTTACTTTGGGTGGATTGTTTCTTTTATGTTGGTAAGGAGGGGATCAAGTATTGGTGGTGGATGGAATCTTAATTAGAGTCTGTAGTGACCGTCAAGGTGAATTAAGAGTTCGTTTCATCAGATATTTGTTTTCTGCATGAGAGAGTCAGCGGCGCCTGCGCGTACCTGCCCGCCGCCTTTGGTGCAGTCTTATCGATCGAATTTAGATCGTGTTACTTGTCTGGATTTTTTCAATTGAACGTAATGATATACATACATTTTTTATGTATTTCTTGACATCATTTTTAATGATAAATTTTAATTGATGTCTAATAAAATATTGTATTAAAATGATGATTTAGTCAATCGTTTATATTTTATTACTCAAATTATAAATGAAATATGGATCATTTGGAAATCGTATTAAAAAAACTTTTCGTGTTAGTTTAAACTTATATATATACTTTAATATTGTTTTAACGGTGAAATAATATTGAAAAAACACAAAAGATTTCTACAAGATTAACTGCACATTTTAATTAAACCACAGTTTACGGATAAGTTGTCAAACTCACAGTTAATGTGACTTTTGGAATATTCTTCAGCTTAACTAGGGATTATTTTATACAAAACTCTTTTGATACTTAATGTAATTTCGAAGATAACAATGTAAACACAGTAGCCACCTTTCATATTCCTTCCAAGCCATAAATCATTCATATTCAATCCCGGATGAACCGGAAAATGTGCATAACATTTTGATTTTTATGTGAATGCAAATAAAGTTTAAAATAATTGTAAAGTGGTTACTTTAAAATAAAAAGATATGTCTCAATATGTCGTAAATCCATCAGTAGTAAACAGGACTGGAACTCGGGGTTTATTTTCGAAATCTCTCGATCTCAGCAACTGGGTGGGATTATTTTTTTATCCTAACAATATATTTACATAGAAAATCCGATTAACTTAAATTCAAAAACTTGATAATCTCTCGGATGAAGGAACTAAGCATTTGTTTGAACAGTTTTAGGTATTGGGATAATAAAAACAATAATGTAGTCTGTTTGAGTTCGCGGGCGAGGATCGTCAACGTGTTTTGTTATTTTTGTTTCTCAAACTGTCACTAAACGGATATAAGTAATAAGATTAGCGTTGGGTTCGTTTACCTTTCGTGTGGATTACACGTGAGAAAGAAATAATACTTAACATTATTTTTCTCTCACTGCTTACAAACGAACCTTTGAATAGAAATCGTAAAACTATTCCATAATTTAAGGTAATGTCACATGTATCAAATAAATTACACATTAATAAATAAATAGATATTCAAACAGATGTTAGCGAGTGTTAAAATGCCGGCTCTTTGTAATGGCAGTGTTATCATTGTAATCGTATACCTACATATAGAGAGTGTTACATCCGAGCCGGGCGGTCCATCAACAGTTAGGAATTATAGCTCAATTTCATTGAAATAAATTTGTAATGAAACCGTGAACATATAAGATATCATCAAATTTGATGATGTCTCGTAGGATTCCACTGGGAACGTATAACAGTGATCAATCACTTTAAAATTTATTTTCTACATAGAAATTGAGTGAAATCTAGCTGTATTGAAAGCTACATAATATACTTAAAGACGAAAATAGGGTCAGTCGTAAGAGGGTATTACAATTGTAAACATCACTGTCTACAAATAACTCATAACTCAATAACATAACTCTGTTAACTCTGTTAACTCACTTATCAATAGATTTGAGTGTTGCAAAGCTATCAAAAGCAATAACCGGAAAAACCCTAATATAACTTCAATCCACGATGGTGGTCTTCTTATCGCCAATGCGTCCAGCGCCGCTTCTACTAAGACATTTCACCTTTTTTATTACTCTGCTCTTCGCGACTTCGCCCCACAAACATATTATGTACCACCAATAAAAATAAGGTAGCCTTATCCTGTGATGTTAAGGTTCAAATTTGAATACTATCTGTTTATTTAGGTATAATAACAAAAAGCGTGGTCCATAGTTTTATCTTCGTCTACTTTCTCACCTTTTTACGGCCCAACGTGTGACTCGAAGTGTCGTAGATACAATTATCGATTAGGTAATGTTATCTGTCCCATCTATTGTCTTCCGGTTAAAAGTTGATTTAGGGTGGTTTTTGTAATTTAATGACGATTTGAAGTGTAGGTTACATTTCCTGTTGCACTTGACGTTGTTTTGAGACGACTATTGCAAATATTTGCTGTTTTTTTTTCATTTTCTACTTACAATTTCTATTGAAATTTATATTATATATGTAAATAATAATTATTAATTTGACCAAAAAAACTTGTGAAATACTACTTAATTGGATTCATATGAACGTGGATAAATCATAAAATTAATCATTTTTTATTTGATTATATGATAAATGAAAGAAATATTATTTTACACGTATCCATTAAAACTCGGCAATTGTATTAATTTTAGGTGGATATTATCGTAAATAATCGATAGGGGGTAATAAAAAAACCATCACACCGAATAGTCACATGCAGATGGTATCTCAGTGATGTATGCGTAATGCCTCTGGACACTATCACATAATTATCTGCGAGATAATCTCACTGGTACGATAGCAGTAAATAAACACAGGTAGTAATATTTCAAGCGAAATTATGCCATAATTTAAATGGGAGTATAATTTTCACCGCTCCCTATGGGATAGCTACTTCAGTAATATCATAAGACATTATAAATAAAGTCGTAAGAAAACAAATTGCAAGAGGCAAGCTTAAATATGTGCATATTGCGTTCATACAGTCCTATAAAGACGTCAGAAAGTACTAATGAAAAAAAAACATTCCACAGTATCTTATTCATATTATTCTTCAATATTTGTATGAAATAAAATATTTTATTTGTATTATATATTAATTATCTAGGGGTTAAAAACACAAATTATTTTATATGTATAATTAGCTTCAAATAGGTTAATAAAACATTTAAAATTACAAAAAAATATATATAAATTTTATGAGATGTAATTTTTTTAAATATTTTTTTGCAAACCGTACTTGCAGTTAGAACTTGATCCGACAACGTTTGCACATTATACAGCAATGTTATATACAGTTACAAATGTTACCTCCTATATGTATATCAAACACTTGTCTGTTTTATATCATGAACTTCCATTGATAACTATCGATTGCTACTGATACAATATATTATTACTAAGTCATAAATAACTATTTGCTACTTATCGTAAGTATCTATATATCTATTGTTGAATAAATTTAAATATAAATAAAAAAAATGCTTAAAAGAATTTGCAAAATTCCCATCCATATTACTTCTATATATATAGGTATATCAAATAAATGATTAATAATTGCACTTAATTCAATCTTAATTATATCTTTAACTTAACAAAATTACATAAAATCCATGTTTTAACCAAAAATATTTATGTTGTGATAAAACTTTATTATTATTAAATTAATATTTTTATATTTAACACAATTTATGAATACATTTAGCAGATATGGTAAACAATTAATGAATTTTATAAATATTGAACGTATAATTATAACTAAAAGGCGGAGCAGACCCGCACGGCCGTGAATGGATCGACGAAGGCTTTATCAATTATTTATTTATTTTTACAATCACTAAATGCAAATGAGAATCATGCAATGCGTCGAATTCAAATGCATTGTGTATATTTCGTTCAAATGATTTTGACTTAGTTGATCATTCCAAGCTGTGTAGTATTGAAACTCTAAAATCTTTTAACAAATTAATCCGTATATAAATAAATTGAAATGTCTGTTTTTAATTCCAAATTAACAGCTCTTTACTAAATGCATATATGCAGTACTTACATAAAAATAAATCTCTGTCTGTTTGTTCCGGCTGATCTCTGAAACGGTTAGATCAATTTTAAGAGGACTTTAACTTATAAATAATTATGAGCTAGTATGACGATTTAAAATAACATCCTATCCACAATTAATATAGAACAAAAACTAAGCAAAATAAACCCTTACATTTGTTGACTCAACAATAACCTTACAAATTATGGTTCAATTTATACAAGAATAATAAACCTTAAATTACAGATATATCGATTTATTTTCAATTATTTATCGAATACTATTTCAAAGAGAAGAATTAACTGTAGTGAGTGGGAAGATAACGAGGATATAACTCTAATAATCCAAGGGACAAAGATAGATTATTTGAACGATAGTTTTTAAACCAATTAATAAAAAAATACACAATTTTGAATTCAATAACATATTAAAGACATAACAGAGGAAAATTTTCATTTGAATCACAATTTAAATAGATTTTTTTATTAAATAAGAAATTAATTTTTGCAAGTATAAAATTAGCGCTATAAAAATGCAAATTTAATTTATACATATAAAGACACGTTTAAACCTTTAATAACATGGTATTTAAAATGGAATTTAATACACTAGGATTTAAATTTTGTAACATGTATAACCACGCGTGAAAATTTAATTAATACATGTTTATACTTTACACTAAAAATACTTAAAGTATTAAACAAAGTAAAACGCAAAATTTAGCCACGATACATGATACTGGGCGTGGGCGGACGCGCTAACGACTGAAAGATGCTAAATTATGGAGAGCGACCATCTTGTAATCTGACTACCCTATGTAATTTTATTTTAACTCAAGTAAAGATATCACTTCACATTACAGATTAAGTACATCACGCCTATATTTATTACGTACAAAAAACATAAAGCATTAAGTTCTAAAACGTAGATAAATCGTATAATAAAACTTCTAACCCCAAACTAAATGATCAATAAAATTCGATAATTATAAAAAATTAGGTAGAAATAAAGAACACTCTCACGACAAATAGCCGCCCGTCGAGACGGGAGCGGCAAAAAATTCGCTCTAATTTTAACACAAAAAGCACTTTATTGCGACTAACAAGACAACCCTGATGTTATCGTGTGTATTACTTTCATCCCTTATCTGTTACCGCGCCCTCTCGATAATTGGTCAAAACTGAGTTTACATGGATGCTATGTTACTTTAAATATATATTATGTAACTTAAAATACTTTTAGTATAACTAATATACTGAAAATAAACTTTTATGTAAAAAAGGAATAAATATTCTCAAGGATTTTAAAATTTAACTTTAACAAAAAGTGTCTATAGACCCATTCTTAAAGTGTTTAAAAATGTAAAGCATTTGGTTAAAAAATATTAACATAAAAGTGTGAAAGGGACCAAATACCTAGCGCCATGTGGGCCCATTCTTATTTTTTTTATTGGTAGGGTTACCGATAATCATGTCACACATTTTTTACACAAAACCACACAGGACAAAATAGCGTTACCATCAGATTATCGTAGGCTTGTGGTAGGATTATTACTTAATTTTTTTCTCGCCTACCTGTCCAGAACCCGAGATATTTTGAACGGATAGGCAAAAGATTCAGATATAGTTGTCAAACAACCAGTTAAATTAGAGCCTCGTTTTTGTAACAATTTAGTAATAAATGAGATCACTATAGTGTGGTATGAAGTATACTCAAATTAAAAAGGCAAGCAAGCTTCTTAACCAGTCAATACAATGTTTATTAAAACTGTTAGAGATTTGTCCAAACAATTTATTTTATTGTTAAGATAAACTTATCGAATTATTAGTTATTCGTGTGACAGATTTTTAAGGATTAACTTCAGTTTTTATTTTAATAAGATATCCCGCATTTTTAAGATATGAGTAATCATTAAAATTTACTACTAGATATTATAGTTTCACTTAAAGACTAAAAGTCTTTGAAATATAGTCACTTCACTATGCCTTTACTACTCTAGTCAAACTGTTAATCATGAATGAAATGCTCATTATTTACATAATTATTTAATAAAAATAATGTTGTCAGTCTGAAAATTTGGTGTTCTGATATTTTATATAAGAAATTTACAAAAATATTTAAAAAAAACGAAAAATTAAAAAAATGGATTTATACAACAGCGCCACCTATTGAATTCAGTTAGAGACAAGAACCATCTAAATTATGAATAAAGAAATTTTCGTCAAAATCTGTGAAGGACTTCAGGAGAAAGACACATATTTTGTAATATACTCATGTCAAAAATATATGTTCCACTCTGTTAGTTATAATAATACTGCAACAATTTACACAGTCGCAGTACACTCGGGTGTGACGTGAAAGGACCCGGCTACGTATACTTTTAACGGGTGTCAATTGAATTTTATAGCCGTTGAAACGGCTTCGCTTTACGACTCGGCGAAATTGAGGTGGATGAACGAGCATACTTTATTACTGCTGACAGAGACATTTCCTAAAACACCGACCGGTCAAGGAACTACAGAATTATTCACTAATTTCCCAACAGAATAATTAATTTTATATCTTTAGACGAAAAATAATAATAATACCATCAATATTATTTAAAGATTCAATCTAAAAATATTTATTTTTTTTACGCTTTTTAACTTTTATTTCACATGTCTGTGTAATGAAGACAAACAAAATATTCCTATTTCATACGTCTATAATTACGTAGTTATATTATGACAACTGAATTGATTTTACATCAAGAATGTTAATCGAGATTGCCTACTTAAATATAAATTATAATATTTATATACTTTATGTACACATATAAAAATAAACTGTATTTTAAAATTATTTTTATTTATAGTTAAATATAAAATTTTTATGCTTCCTTAGCAGCTTCCGCGACAGTCTCGTAGGGCCTTGTTTTATCGGTGTTTCAAGACACAATAAAGTATCTAGTAATATCATTAAATGTCACAACTATTTTATTGTAAAACTAAAATTGGAAATATAGTCAAAATTAGATTAATTAAATATATTTAATTTTTAAAAGTATTATAAATTAAACAAGAACGTAAAAGAACGTAAAAGGCGAGTAATACACCAGTGGTTGGTATAAAAAATAGTGAACACATCAGAAGGAAAGCAGCTCAATCGTTCAGTGTTTGGTTATTTATTAGTATAGATTATCGCAACAAATCACCGGTGCGATTGCAGGGAATCATTCGGTGTAACCCGAGAACGCCCTTACATTTGATGATTGGACGAATAAATATATTTCTCGTATCCTGTTTATCAGGTCCGAGGTGTTAATAAAAATGTAGAGCGACTTCGGCTCGTGTGGGACTAATTATACCTTTACTTTATTATTTTTATTAATGATTATTTATTTTGTATTCATAGTCAAGCTACACTTGTATTAGGTTATATAATTGAAAAAAAATATCGTCTAAATTTCTACATTAAAAAAAGACAATAACTTACAGATGTGTTTCATACGTCCTAACATTTTTGTACGAAGTTTAAAAATTTTTGGCTATTTATAATATTTTTATTTGGTGTATTTAAAATATATGTTTTTGAAACTTCGGATGTAATTTGTAATTTTATTTATTTGTTAATTTCTCACTTAAAAATTTCCAAATGATTAAAAATATAGTGTGCCATTTCGCCCAAGCTGCCTCACGCAGAGTGAATGGGCTGGTGGCAGGGTGGCCGGCGTCGTCGTATCGTTCCTAATAAATTAGAAGACACTAATACAAGCCGTGCCCTCACAGAAGACTGGTCGCGTCAAGCCCCAACTAATGTACTGCTTCGATAACACTCAAAAGAACTCATGTACAATCAGCCAACATAAAGAGACCTATCGAGCACTTTATATATGTTCGCTCTGCATCACCCTGTCACGTCTCTTAAATTATGGTCGTATAGATATTCCTTGCATTGAGAAGCGGAGAAATGTTGCCTTTTATAACGTTAGGAGTCCGGTCCTCGTTTGTGTAACGTAAATTCCAGCTCGCTTTATTGTTGACGACTTCGTAATTGATTGTGGTCAGATTTATGGCTAAATAAACATTTTTAATGTTTCTTTTATATAAAATATTTGCGACGTGACTAAGGGTTACTCGTTTGCACCGTTTCGGGCGACAGTTTTTTTAAATCTGAGTAATGGAGCATTAAAAGAACCTCTAAAGCTTATCAGTAAAGAAATCAAGAGGAAAATGAATCACATTTTGAAATTACATCATTGTTTGCTTTGATTTGATCTCATATTGGCTACAAATTTGGATAAAAGATTTTTAAATTGTATTACTCATAATATTTATACTGTATAAAATACTCAGTTACTGTATAAAAATGGCTGAAGTGTAAATACATTACCATGTTTACATAATTTAATAAATTGATTAAATTGATAATGCAATAAATAAATTAATTATTGTTCTGAAAATTATTATTTATGTTATTACGGGCCGGTTATTGTAACTGAGTAGTTATTATTACTGAAAAGTTATTATTATTAAACCTTAAAGCACAATTCAAAAGTAATATGTTAATAGGCTTCACTCTGAGGTGATTTCAAGTCAATTTTTATTTAATGTAGGTGAATAGCCATCGATCACGGTACTAATAAGCTTACGGATGCGATCGGACGGAGGCGCAGTGGGCTGGAATCGCTCGCTTGCTATTTGTCGTCACGTCGTGTCTTCTAGATAGTGCATCAGACAGATACGTGGGATGATATTATGCAATTTATCCTTTAATTTTATTTGTAATATTAAATATAAAATGTATTGTAGGTAATGGATACATAGTATATATTATAACAGCGCATTTTAATTTAAATTGAAATTTAGAATAAAGAATGATTTTTTATGTTAACAAAAAAGTGTAAATACAAAAAAATCAATTAATTTAATTCCTTACATGTTTTTATCGTTGATTTAATCTAATCATATAATTAAATTTTTCATAAGTGCTTACAAAAAGCTTGCGTACCAGGTACGCATAATACCATCCCAGCTATTACAATAAGCGCAAAATGTTGCTTAGTTAGTGTCCGATCCGGTCTTCAGATATCTAGTATAAAACTGTGATACATGAAGGTCATTCGGTAATCGGAACAAGTTTTTTGTTTAATTTTAGATTGTAACTCATACGATAATATATCATGGTAAAATTTTATTTACGTAATGATAAGACAGATATTATGCAATAATTAATTTTCGTTTTTAATTTTTTTGAACAAATTCCCAATGTTTGTATAACTTTGTATTATTGAAAAATGCTTTAACGTAAACAAAAACGTGTCATAAAAATAATATGAACAAGCCAATGAATATGGGATACCTGTAAATTGATTTCCACAGACAGACCGTTTTAACGACAGCGGGAAAGTTACATTGTATCGCGTCGAGTTTTGTATTTTAATTAAAATAAATTGCGTTTATCTCCTGTAAATAAGAAGCTCGATTGGTTGCAATATTAAACTATATACTACTAGCTACTTAGGGTAGATGAAAATTGGCTTTGGTATTGCTTCATAAACGCATACTTCCCTTCCATAAATATTGTACCTTGTGTATGAACATCATATTCTGACTTAATATATTACTTTATTATATATTATTGAAATGTAGCCACAATATGTTTTTGGATTTTATTATACTCTAGGACGTCACAAATGACATACAAATTTATTTAGACGATTAAAATTTAATAACTATATCCTAAAATATACGTATTTTGAAATTTGCGTAAAATATTTGAAGAATAAAAACAACTTCATTACAAAGAAAATCTAAAAAAATATTTATTTATTATTAAGAGTATGATATACATTTATTATTTTATTAATTAAATTATAAATACGTATCCCTTACACTTGACGATTCACCTACTTTGTTGCATACGTGTTAAATTTCTATATTGGATACTGCTTTATGGATATTTAATGACCATAATTTAAACTTCAACTTAAATATAGTGAAAAACAATCTTGATACTTGCAAAAAATATACAAAATTAACTGTAAAATAATAAAGTTCATGAGAAGCTGGAAGTCTTTCTCCAGATATAAAATCTGACCTTACTTAATCCCCTGTCGATGTTATGATAGCCAAAACTAGTAATTAAGCCGTGATTGGTCGACACTCGATAGATCCCACGGTCTTCTAAGAAGTATTTTTTACACCTAAAAGGTTTTCGACTAGATAATTATATACACATTAGTGATACACTTTGTGCATTGTTCGAGAGCGCGGTAGCAGTTTGATCGTATCGAGCGATTTTGTAGTCCGTTAGAGAGATGGCAGTAAATGACTTTGTATCTCTTTACTGGAATAAGCAACATGTATACATACGACCAGTTATCTCTGCCTTTATAAGGTTAAGTTGTTCTTAATTAACATATTAATTTAATGTGAATTCTTGTGTGAATTCCGCGCTACAAAAATGTTTAAAAAGAAAACTTTATAAGCAATTATAAATCGATAAACATCGTTTCGTTTCAAACAAAATAAACACTCAGAATGCAGACAAATTAGCAATTATCCGCTTCATTATAGTATTTTAAATGGAACTAAGGAGCAGTCATTAGGGTCCGTGCACACTGGCTTCTGTTACACCTTTTTGTGGTTGCGAAGTGCGCTCGATTACCCGTCCTTAATGTATCGATACGCATCTGTAGAAACAACTTATACATCATGTTCAAATTTAAGTTTAATATATTAAGTAATAACACAAATTAGTACAAAGTATATTTTAACTTTTCATTTGCTAGTAACGAAACCTGACTTATATGTATTTTTGCATATACTAATTAAGGTCTGGGTCGCAATATTTTCACTAAGTAAAACGTCTCAAACTAGATAAAGATGATAATCAAACAATAATTTTCCTTAAAATTAAATTATTGAAAAATTATAAATAATATTTTCATCACACAACAAAAAACTTGACCATCCTGTATAGAGACATTTAAAATAAAACGCACCAGACCTGTCAAAAAGATGTAGTGGTAGCGTCAATCAAGATGGGTCTACACGGGTTACAAAAAGTTGCCAATAATTGCAATTCTGTTCCACCCCTAATAGCTTTCGCTTGTAGCGATACGGACGATCTATCCATCAATAATGTACAATTATCTTTCAAATTAATAACAACTAAATAAGCGTACTAGACTTACAAAATGCCATGTTTATTTAGGCTACAAATAACAACATTAGGATTCTTTTGCCAAGGAATAACACACTGATTACCAAATAGTTATAGGGCAGGTTTACACTAATATAACTATTACAAAAACGTTAATATCTAAAGATTATTTATCAATAAATTAAAATAAAAAATCAATAAAAAAGTATCTAATCACTAACGTTTTAAGCGATATAATTATTTTTAATATCATATAGGTTTTCGTAAGAAATATTCTATTAGGTAAAACAATAAACTTTAATATATAATAAAATTAAATGACGATCAAATTGATGCTAAAGTTATAATTACACCCGAAGTACATTGAACAAGTCAACATACAAATATATAATCAATAGTTATAATAAAAATGTCCGTCCGTCGCGTAGGTAGGTACTGTAACATTTAATTAAATATTCCCGACAACACCTACTAAATATTAGGGAAAAATATTTTTAAAACACTTAATTATAACTTACTTTTTACGCAATGTGTAATAACAGGGTCTATTCGTACCGGGGTGTCAGTCACTCAGTCACTCGAGTGCCACTGAAGGACGTTTTGACAGACGGACAACAATTTTAATTATATATCGGTGGTACAACCGCATCTGATAAGTGGAGACCGTTCATAATTTTAGATGTACATACTAGTAATTATATAAAACGATATATATAATTTAGTTCTCCTATTATAACTATCATTTAAACCTAAACATAAATAAAATTGAAGTGTCTGTTTGTATTTCAAATTAACGGATTTACACTATGCATGTGCATATGCATATTAATGTATATACTTAAAAAAATCATTTTTAAACATCTTTCTGTCTGTTTTTTCCGGCTAATGTCGGAAACTGCTGACTGATTTTTGCACTTTCAATGGCGGACAACTGATGTTATAAATAGACTTAGACTACTTTTATTTTAAACGAGTTTGAAGGAAACTCGTGGGCACAGCTAATGTAAAGAATAACGAACTATCAGCAAATATCCAATAGTATAATTATTTGAATATTCGTTTGAACAAAAACTATTTGATTTCTCGCCGCTAAAGGTTTTCATTGAAGCCTCCGAATCAACCCTTAATTTGACGTGGTATTATCACACTGGTACCGACATTGGACACACTAAAAGCGATTTGATTAATTAAAACCCGAACACGGTGAGGGGACCCTAATATGTTTTCTAATTATACTTTATTGGACCAAATTGGCTTTGTTTTTCTTAAGGGGAATCTGTTTCGACGGAACCCTTTGTCCGACCATCGGTACTATTGACGATTATACAAGGTCAATAATTATTATTGACTGTGATCTTATAATTAACTAGTTTCACTGAGGGTTAAAGGATCAATAATATTAACAATAAAAGTAATATTATTACAAGCAACCTTTGAATAGATTTTAGTGTGGAACTTTTAATATACAAGTCGTAAGAGAAGAAAACCTATAAAAATATAAAAAGTCATACATTTTTCGAAGGACTAAAAATGATATATTAAATCATTGAAATATATACAAACGCACATTGAGTTTCACGTCGACCTGCCATTATATCTTCGTCACATGACATAATATACAAGTGTGCATCGTTTTAAATCATTTATCTACGCGAATAAATTTCTATAAAATAAAACGGGTCTGGTATTGGGTGCCATTAATTCTGAGACACCGTGGTGGTCACCGATAACATTGTTTTGACTCGTTTTATTTATGCCGTGTTGAAACACATCTTTATCTAAACTACAGTTGTGGAAGCTTCCAACGTCTCTATGGATACAGCGTCAATTAAGTGTGCCTTCACTGAGAATGACGTTATTTTACACAATTTTTATCCTTTTTCCAGTTAGTTATTTATATATTATTTTGTTTGTTTGTGTGTTTTTTGTAACAAAACCGATTTAAAAATTTATTCTCTTCCGAAAGTTGCATTATCAGCGAGTTACATAGGCTTTTATCCTGATGTTTCCACGGGATTGAGGCTACAAGCATACTACAAATATAGAGTAAAAAAAAAACAGAGTTAGATTACTTATAACTTGAGGCACGGAGTGAAAGGAACAAAGTCACTGCAAACGGCTAGTTACAAATAAAAAATGTTAAAACCTCTTGTGCCTTAATATATTTATGCAGATACAAGCAACGATTATCAGAAATAAAAATATTTGGACTTGATTTTTTTGTATAATGAATAAACCGCTTAATAATTAAACTTCTCCTACATCGTTAATACGATTAAAATAACATACTTAAGTCTTAATATTTTACAGCATCTTATTTTATAAATTCATTAAGTTGGGTATTCATGTAGAAATTTAAGAATTCACTAAAAGAATGTTGTCTCAATCGCAGCTGGGACAAATTAATTTTGTTAATCAAAAGCGGCGCAGGCGCAATGCATCAAGAGGACAGCGGACGAGCAGATAACATTAGCCTGATATACGACGAGCCGAATATATCGATGGTAAAAAAGGACCGAGCATTCTGGTTACGTGTTTTCATGTATTAGATCAACTTAGCTGTTGATATTAATTGTTTTAGAGATCCATAAATATACTTATATCTACGATACACCTAAAAGTTGTCTGTGTGCTAATTATATGTTTAACACCAATCAATCGTAGTCTAAATTATATTAAACACAAACTCAAATAACATGAATATTTAATCTTATTTATAGATGTATTGCAATTAATTAAAGTCAACAGAATATATTAATTTACTTCGCATTAAGGTAAACATCGTCATAATGACGGGAGCTCCTTTAAGCCCCGAAGCAACGAAAAGTTTATTCCGTAAAAGTGTTTTATATTCAAATTGTCCTACGGCATTATACCAAACTGTATAATCATCCCGCCTATCTAACTCGATGACGGATTGGTTATTGTCCGCGGGCTACTGGTGTTTCAAATACCTTTATTCAAAAGTAAACCTTACCGTTATTACTCTAAAATCTATTTCACTTCACCATTTATCGGTACATGTGCTTCTCTAATCGTGAAATGAGTTACAAAGCCTTGCCACTGGTCTTACGCTTTCAAAACGAATAAAAGCTTTGTAAACAAGTTGTTGAAGTTAGTTTTGGTTTGTTTAATTTGAATATTTATATATTGATGTGATTTTAATAACTTAATACTGTATACACATGTTAATAACTTTATATAATATTTATGAAACTATAATTAATTGAAATTATATATAATGAAAAATTCATTAATATTACTTGCTATTTATGGAACCGGATAACGAATTTAAGCTTAAAAGAAGCTTAATATATCTAACACGTTTAAAATAAAATAAAATCAAAAATATTAAGAATATTGTTAAAAAAACCTCCAATTAATGTATTTATAAATATTTTGAAGTACAATAATAATTTATCAAACAAACACTTCACGGTACATTGAGATAAATATAAAATGTGCTCATGAAATCAAATGCCATTCAGATCAACCCTGTTATTCGAATCAATTGAAAAACATCCGATTGTTCGATCCCTTTGATTTGCTGACAAATTATTGTAATCCAAAACAATGGGACATCTCGGTCAGATACCATACAAATTTCGTGTTCATCACTCAGGGTAGGGTTGTCGTGTCTGTTTTTCCTAATATAAAATAGAGATTATCTTCACAATAACGCAATTCATGCTTTATATAATCTATATGAATTGTTAATATCTTAATTAAAATCTATTGTACATTAAATTTAAAGAAATTAAAAATATTTATGTAGCAACCCTTATATATTTTCTCTTCATAGTTGTGATATATTGTAAAACTTATATTAGCACCATTACACAATTCTATGTATCACTTGCTGTCATTATTATATTTTAGATGTATAAACTATCTCTTTCTCTCTCTGTCATCTCTCAGATTGATCAATAATAAACATAATGTTTCCTATTCAAATATATCGTTAATATAAATATCCCAAGTCATTCCACATTACGTAATGTCTTCATTAGCGGCCGCGTATAACTTATCTTCCTAATAAACGTCAAAGCGACATATTCTTTTATTTGTTTATGAATACGATAACATTGATTTCGTCGTTTCCAAATATTAATTTATGTCGGATTATTATTACGAAATTTATTTTACCGTATTTTATTTTATTAAGTGCAAAATATTATTAATAAATTTTATAAACTGCTTCATTTTATTTTATAAGCAATGCTTTTTTCTTTTATTGTAATTGAAAATAAAAAAAGAAATTAAGATCTATAATCGTTTATATATTGTATACACTTTTATATACACACACAAACGTACATACATATAGGATGAAATTAATCAGAAAAATCATATCAAATTTTCTTGTGTTCATAACTTTAGTGCGTTCGTCCGCGAGTCAATAAATACTACTTTGTGAGTAATTGTGGTTAGACTTGGTTGAATTGCGTAAAGTTATTGTAATAGTGTAAATAACACCATTACACATTTTGCCATTTATCGTACAAGGCTATATATTAGAGTTGGCTTATAGCACCGATTTTGACCTTATGTCGTATGTCTGCACTACGAGTTCAGAGAAATTAGGGAGGTGCAATATTTTATCGACACATTTTATATTTTAAAATATGCTATCCGACATTACATATTTTGACGTTTACCTGAAAAAGTATATATATCTGTTAAATTACCTGTTAAGATTTTATTACAAAATAAATTTTAATAATCCGTGTGCTGTTTTGTTGTTAAGTTTATTTTAAATAAATATTTATTATATAAGATGATATATATTTTGCAACAGATGCAAAAAATATTTTTGTTACAGTATTTACTTTACACTGTCTTTACCTTCTGGTACAATAATAAATGTTATGATAAATAGCCGAACATTATATACATATTAGAATACTTATGATAAAATATAAAAGTATCGATTAAATAATTTAGGATATAAAACATCTCTAGTAATGGCTCGCCGCCCACGCGGGTCGCGATCTGCGCTTGCGCCGCCCCATTCGACAAAATCACGAGATCGTTCAATATCTTTCGCAACTCGCATCCTCAACCTTTGGATTTAAATCAATTAAAATGGTTATAATAAAAAATAAACATTATCAAATTACTCGCCCTCGTGACACGGTTCATTCATATAGAATTAAACACTCCCATTGACTCCCAGACTGGTCGAACGGGACCATCCAGTCACAATATTGTAATATAATATCAGGTCATTAAGGCACTTAGATGCGGAAATGTGTGGGTGCGAAAACACCGTATCCAAACTATAATTTGAGATCTGTCCGTCCGTCCGTTATATATAATAACCGTGACCACGTATAATTGTTGAGAGTGGTGATTTGTTAGACTAGAGTTTTAATTATTAACACGTGCGTCAATTTTTTTGTATGCCATCGTTTATAGATACGTATTTATGTGGGTGATCTCGCTTGTCAACTTTCTATTTGTTTATGTATGATATTGTGTTGGAAAATTGTAAATCAATACCCCATACAAGTTTTGGAAGAGACGAAACATTTTTTTAGAGGTTAATTACCCACATGAGACTGATTTAAATCAGTTGTCGATAACCTTTTATATGAATTTTGTTATTAATAATGGATAATAATAATATTTTGTTAATAATTGACAACTCCTGCATATGAGGCACGCGACATGCACAATGTTGCATACGCCCGCCTCAAGCTTGGTGTGGCCCGCGATTTATTCAATGAACTAACCCGCTCTGATACATTTGTATCAGTTCCTCTTCACAAGGGATGACAATTTAATTTAAGTTATATAAAAATGATTTCTTTATGACTTTCAACTGAAAATTTAAATTTTTTTGTTTCAAATAACAATTATTCAAATCAGAATTAAACTCATTTATAACAATCTATAGAAGTGTCATTATAAAATTTAAAGTTTTTTCGAATCTTACTTTTACGATCTTTTCCTGGATATATCTACCTATTCTTTTGATTTAAGTCAAACAGCATATGTATTTAATAAAATATTTAGTGACAACCCTGTTCCTTATTTCGTTTTATTCTGGACTAAAGCACTAAAGAGCCGAAGCGCGTCTTGTCCAACACGATGTTGCTAGCCGTGCATCAAACGTTAGGAAAGCTATATTTATACCGCCTATGTCGCGAGGCACTGACAATAAGGATTCTTGATATAAGCGACTCTCCTTTGTTCATAGTTTCACTTGTGGAATATTACCCTTGATTTTATATTGACTAAGATATACAAAGCAGTGTATATTCTTTATAATTACATTAAATACTCCAACACGTCTTACATCAAATGGTATAAACAAATAATTCTTTATTGCAATCACATAACTTAGAATTATAGCTGCTTTTATGAGAACTGTTTTACCAGAAAGATTAACAACAACCTCCCAATCATTAAGGATTACAAAAATGTTCTTTGTATTAAAATGCCAATGGGATAATAATAAAATATAGGCCACAATACGAACCGCTTGATACGTTTCTCCAAAAGTCAATTTGACGCCATTTTGCTGTGACCACAAGTTACGATCCCTTGACAAACGATTCACCGCATCAGTCATGCGAAATATTATTATATCTTGATCTTACTTTTAATATACAGACATTTTATATAACTATATTATAAAAAAAAAACAGTTATTCGATTATACGCTAGTTAAATCCTGTCAAAATGCTTATTTAAAGATTTAAACACATTTTTAAAATACGAGATTTTTTAAAATTTTATTTAGAGAAAGAAGAAACCTATATCTTAATAATGTATACAAAGAAAAACATTAAACTAAGTACCATCAATCAATCAATCACATTACTTGCTCTCTTCAAATATGTACCATATTTTTATACATTTTATTTTATTAATTTGACATTTATTTCTTTTCAACATCTCTAGCATATAAATCAGAAATTTTACAAGTAAATTAACATTGACGTAACATCGAAGAATTAAATGAATTTTTAATTATACATAAATATAAAATTCGTCCAAATTGCTATGATTTATTTGTTATAAATGTCGAGGATATTGACACAATGAATGCTATAATTGTATTAATATCAAACGACCTGCAGTCACGCGAACCATTCTTAGACCGTCCTGAACCATTCACGGTCGGCCATTGATGGAAACCCATTTCATTTGTAGTTTAACCATAAAACTATTATCCACAATTAGCGTTGTTTGGTCATAGAATCCGTTTATAGAAAATCGATTATAAATATATATTTTTTACGATCATCAAAGGTGATATTAGTTTTGTTGTAATAAACCATCGGATTTGAATACGAATAACCAACTTAAAAATTTATGTCTCGTAACTAATCTGTCGGTGTTTTATATGATTTTTCAAAGACTTCATAGACAATACCGTGCAGTTTTTATGAAGATATCTGTGGTTATGTTCAAAGTTTTATTGTATTTTATTATATAAATTTAATCATTTAATTATATTCATAGTTAGAATATCTTAAAGGGCTTTTTAATTTTAAGTATTAATATCACTACTGCTGTATACAAATTATATATCTATATTTAATATATGTATGAAACTTACCATTTTGGTAATATATTTACGCCATTTTTATCCGAGCAATTATAGACTTTGGATTTGGCCTAGAGGAAGACATTTTATGTGGTTTTTTTTTCTAAAGACTAAGAAATAACACAAGACCGGTTAAATACTAATAATTAACAATCGATATGCGAATAGATATTATTATGACGATTATGAAAAACATATGTAATTGGTCATAATCAAATAAATCCTTGACTATAATGAGAATAGCATTCATAGCCTTCCCAACCTCCACTCTGTATTATACCGATGAAATTAAGAGCTCACAAATATTCAGGAATTTAATTCCCCTTACATTATCAATGCTTTTAATATGCCTATTACAAACTAATTAATGGCATGCCAGTAATAAGTGATGTAGTAAATAAAAAACAAACAACACAACACAACAAAACCATTTTGATTATTTCTGGTAGAAAATAAAATAAACGTGTGTGTGAACTACGCTTATTATAACTCCTACGTACTCCTACACAGTGACCGCTCCACCGTTAGTTATTATGCAATTTTAACACTTATTGTCTATGGTGTGCATTATCCTTAATGGTTGTGATACGAATTGCCAATTCATCTTGCAGAAGGGCTTAGTTGACACCATAATAATAAAGACTGCTCACCAAGACAGTTTAAGCACACTTTATAGATGCTTTATAACTAATATACTGCTGAGGTTTCAACTTTTTCAGTTTTAGGTAATAAAGACTATGTTATATGTCGCTATAATATTAACTTTAGATTTTCCTCCCTTTTTTCTTGCCTTTTTTTGAGTCTATTTCCAGCTCCTTTCAGATCAATGTCAAAAAGCCTTAAAAGCTGGTAGCATTGACAATGAAAAGTTATTTTTTATTACTCTAATTTTCAACTAATATTTCGAGTTTGAATTTAACCCGTAGTATCTTAATAATAAATTAATATAATAGTATATTCAAAAGAAATAATAGGTTTATGGAGAATTAAATTTTATTTTATACAATTCAAGAAACGATACTAATGCTCACGTTTGTACAACATTTAGTTTTGCTTCCGCGCATTGTGTTAACCGCGCCGTGAGCTGAACCAGAGCGATTTTAAACTTCGTGTATATTATTTGTTTTATTCGATAACACCTTGGGAAGTCCACGATTTGAAGCCACGATATTTATTGCAAATTATTTGAATTGTGGTTCAAGAATATCGTCTTTTAAATACAAATTACTTTACTGAGTTCGTTCCTACGAATTGAATTTTAAGTACATGTAACTTGTGAGAATTCTTTTGAAGAAATATGATGAGAAAGATATATCTCATCGCAGCTTACACTTTATGTCGCTACTAGCTTTGTACGTAGCTCCGTGTTAACTAAAAAAACAAATATCGACTTGTTTAAGTAGAAACAACATTTTCGACTTGTTAGTTCAAATTACTTTTCCGAAAATATTAAAATACGATTGCTCTATTTTCTTCAAAATACCAAAATCTAAGGTATGTAAATGCACTATTTCGTAGTCTTTCAATTAATTAGTTAATGAAACAGCACTTTTCCTTTTATTATAAACTACTTGTCTGCGTTTGTTATGACTCTTGACTCCATCAATATAATCTGAATAGATAGAATTCTACCAATGGTCGCAGTTTTTGCATTCCATTTGTTTTTGTCTAGTCTGGTCTTTTTGTTATACTCATACCCTAAATCCAAATTCAAAGCATAATTATTAAACATATACTATGACTAATTTATTGGTATTGTATTTCACAATCAATCGTGAGAACATTGTGAGTTAACATTATAAAAATGTGGCTTTCTCGCGTCCAGGCTTCCGTACCAAAGATTTAATCTGAGGAGCTGATTGCGAAACGGATGACTCACGACATGTTATAATCTTAAAAAAGAATTATACAGTTAAAAAGTAAGTACCTAACTGATATGACTTCTTTAAGGTCATGGAATTCATATCAACAAGGATAGTTCATTTTAAAACAATTTGAAAACATCTGATCGGCGTGATCCAGGTCTCAAAAATGAAATGGGGGTTTTAAAGTTTTTTGATTTATTATTTTTTATTCAGATTTTCTATCAAGACTACATATTACTTAATAATTATATTTATTAGAGCTTTAAGATTTCTTTTTTAGTAGTCTTGGTATCTCATCATTTTATTTTTATTTAATTGATAAAACATCTCATACAAAAGAACTACAGAACGAAGTTTCGGTTAATGCCCAATAATATCTTTAGTAGTACATATTTATATAAACAGAGAAAATGTTTTTTATTTCAGTGTCATTCATTTTATATATCTGTCTTTTGTACTTTTCTTTGGAGTGAAATAAAAATGCAAATTTATTTTTTTTCTAAAATATTTTTTCATTTATGCTCAAAGCTAGTAAATTTATAACAAATTGAATGCTATTGAGAAAGGACAGAGTGACCCCCTTAATAACGAAGACCTCTAGAAGAGACCCCTTAATAACGAAGTCTTGAACAAACTGCCACAGAAATGCAATTTGCCACAAAAAATCATTTAATGATTTTAACATAAGATATCTAATATTTTGATACAGAAAAGAATAGACCGCGTGCAGAGGTGTGAAAATCATAAACATTTATTGCTTATATAGAAATAATAAAACATCGTTCATCATACAATATTTATTATCTTTCTTCTACAATGTAATCAATACATACATACATTATATATTATACATCTACATTTATATATGGCTAAGTGACAGAAATGTCACATATTGGCACATGGAATATTTTTCTTACCGCTTCTTGTCAATATAACATAAAAGTATATGTCAATACATCTGATATATAAACGATATTTATATATTTTGTATAACATATAATAAAAAAAACAATACCATTTTACTTCGCAATACGAAATATTGGTAGTTATAAGAGTTATATATAAAAATTATTATTATTACAATTTCCTATATAAAGTTACATGTTAAGGAAATTAAATCATTATTAATAATTAATCTTAAAACTATTACTGTATTTAGGGTTACGTCTAGTGTATATTTTGTCAATAATGAAACCGCTTTAATCTATATATATAAATAAAATTGAAGTGTCCGTTTGTAATTCCAAATTAAGTTTAATTTAATTAAGTTTTTCACCTGAAAGTATACATGATACTTACATTAAAAAAACATTTTTTTAAATTGTCCTTTGTTTGTCTATCTGTTTGATCCGGCCAATCTCTAAGACGTCTCTCGAATAGGTGATGTTGTAAGGAATAATTTAGGCTACTTTTATTTTAAAACATTCAGCACGAACGAAGTCGTCGGCACAAATAGTTTTAAAATAAAATTTAATATGCTTTAAAAGTCGGTTTCAATTATTGATTATGTAAACACATGAGGCTCGGCCATGTACTAAATAACATACCCATATATCTAAGCATTAGGAACAACCCTTACAATGTACATAAGCGACAGGAAGAGTTATCGAAAGCTATAAAATGATACCAAAAAGCGCAGTGAGGACATATTGATTTTTCAAATTTTTATTACAATAAAAAAAATACAAAAAATCAACTCATCTATATCGTACGTTCTACGTAAAAGATTATATTAGTAACAATATTTTAAATATTATATAAATATTATTTTACATAAAAAGTAGCTAAGCAGTAGGGGAGACCGGGGCTGGTTGACTATAGGGGCAGGTAGACTAATTGTCAAAAACGCGAGTTAGGCAAACTTTTTGCAAAGATCGACTTGGTGAGCGTATCCATTATTCCCCTGCGCACAATCATCAGAAAAACCGCGGAGCAGACCCAAACCGTTTATCAGCTAGAGGCTATTGTTCAAAAACAAGACACTTAAGTAACTATTTTTGCCTTAATTCTATTTGTTATAACTCTTTTCATTTTGTTTTGATTGCTTGTCAAATTGTTTAATACGAATGTTTGATTTCCGAACTTTGTATGCTTCCTTTTTATTTTTAATTACGACACCATTTTAAGGTTTTGGCACGTAGTTAAAAATTACTAGGTCGTTTGGGGCTGGTTGACTCATTTATAAAGGGGTTGGTTGACTATCTAGTCAACCTGCCCCATACAATTTTGGATATACTAGATATAAATTGGTATAAAAATTATTGTTCTTAACCTAACATTTCCAGTTTAGAACGATGCGAATCAATAAACGAAAGTCAAATCGACGTAAAGACATACTGGGGAGAGTATGTCGACAAGTTATTTTCGCCGAAGCATCAATTCCAGCAAAAGAATTTCCTATACCATATAAAATATCGCCATGTAGTAAATATAAAAAAAAAGAATGCAATCCCGGACTGTCTAGATCTCAATTGACCTTGGAAAGCGTTGGCTACATAAAAAACAGACAAATATTCAGTGAAGAGGAAGAGCATGCATTAGAAAATTGCCCATAAGGGAGCTGATGATGTTTATTATGGATTAACGCCTTATGAGTCCCGAAAATTTGCATATGAATTTGCAAAAAAAAAATGGAAATCTATTCCTGAATCATGGGATAAAAAAACAGATTGCTGATGAAGATTGGGTAGGGAGTTTGCTTAAACGTCATCCTATTCTCGATTCGATCTCCTCAAGCTACTATTTCGAGCCACTTCTTTCAACAAAAACAACGTGCAGTTGTTCTTTGATTACCTAAGAACCGTTTACCTACGTTTAAATGTAAGCCCTGGGTATATTTGGAATGTAGATGAAACAGAACTGACACCGGTTCACATTCCTGATAGAGTAATAGCTCATCTTGGCATAAAAAAATTGGTAAAAATGACGTCTGCTGACCGAGGTTTCGCTGGTGAGAGTCGCAGTTGCTATCTCGGCCTCGGCAATATGGTCCTTCCGTTCTTCGTTTTCCCACGTGTTCAGTATAAATACTATTTAGACTATTTTAGACTAAAGGACTATCAAAGACTATTTTAGACTGGAGGTGGACCGATAGGTTCTTAACGATGTTTAATGTTGTTGAAGATGTTCTTAAAAATGATGATTACATTTACTTTAGTATTTAAATCTTGTTCCTTCGTAGTCTTGGTACTCATTACTTCTTAGGTCAACTTACCCCTAGTGACAAGTCAACCTGCCCCAGGCACGGGGTAGGTTGACTCGTTTTTCCCGTTCTATAAAATCGAGCCTATATACTATATTTTAATAGGTATCGAGCTTATTGTAATTTCTTTCTAGAGCTGAATAGTGTCACTATCAATAGAATTGCTTTTCACAAAAATAATCATTAAAGCAATAAAAATATTAACTTTTAAACTGAAAATTGGTCAACCATCCCCGGGCTCCCCTAAGCCGTGGAAATACTAACGTTATTTATTCTAATAAATACTATGTACAAGTCACCAGAATGCTGTTATCATAACAAGATTGTATGAAGCTGTATTGATAATATTCATTTGATAACTAATATATTATTTTGTATTGTTTCTTTATAATTTTATTCTCAAATGATAATTATTATTGAAGTTATAAATCTGTTCTATAACACATCACATAATATGTATATTTTTTTATTATTTTTGAGCTAAAATTGTAGACAAAAATAGTAAAAAAAATGTATAAAACTATAATGTGTTATCGACAGATGATTAATTGCAACATCCCATTCTGGTGTTAACAATAGAAGTGTGAATACTGTTGAAAATCCCATTTTTTACTGACGACAGGTCTTTATATCACCAGCGTGTGTTCATATCCTTATTGGGAGTATAGTGTACATCTCTGTAACAGGAAAACAACATTAATGCAAGAAATCGTTTAACAAAAAAATTATAGTTTTTTAATTCAATTAAAATGCTTGCGGATTTCACAATAGGCACGATCATAATAGTTTACTTAGTCGGTCTCGTTCATATAATATTGAGTGTGTTAACACCTTTATAATTAATCAATATGAAATGATATAAACCTTACTCTATTGTTTAAGAGAGACCGGTGTTGTTGGATCATGCTTCATCACCTTCACCGCCACAAGCATTGACTACATCTACAACAATTGGAAAAATAATATTAACATAACAAAAAACACATACAAATTAAATAAAAAAAACAGCTGATAGGATTAAAACACGAAAACCGTTATCGTGTACCGCTAGAAAAACAAGAATTAAGTTTAAATAAAAAAAATACAAAAAAAAAAATCATTCTGACAATACTGATCCGTCTTACAAATGGGATTGTCAGTAAGTCCTCGACAATGTTTTAAGATATTCTAATCTTTTAAAATATTAATTATAAATACATAAACAATACTCCGTTATTCCCACATCTGGTGGTGGTGGTGTTTATTAAAATTTAAGCTTAAGCTTTAAGTTTTTTACTTAAATCCGCATTTAACCGGAGTTAGCTGGAATTTTCATTAGCATATTTTGCACCTGGTAACTTGATAAATTATATCAGAATATTGCAATAATATAGTATAATAATAATATGATCTAAATTACGTTTAGATGTTCTTGAATATATATATATATATATTTTTATTGTCATATAAAAATAAAAAGTATTTATTTTCCACTTTGAATCAATACCAGTGATCACTTGTTTATCAAATAGGAGAGTCGGGACTATTTTAATACCATACTTATAAAAATAACTTCCTACTTAACATAAGGGTACGAGGGTTCCAAACATCCCTGATCTGATAAGAACAACAGAACAAACTCAAAAAGTAAAAGTATATCTATCAATATTGTAGTAATAAGTGAATCCATTAAACAATCCCGTGCTATCGCTACACAGCTATTCTCGCCTCATTCGACACTACGTAATCGTAACAGCGATCGTACTCGGCCAATCGACACGGCAACAGTTAAAGGGCGGAGGTGACAGGCATTATACTTCCGCGATACCGCGATCGTGAGCGAACACCCTGTATGTGCGACGTGGGAACCGAGCGCAAAATACAGGGTGTAGTATTTTTTTAAATAATATATTTATTAGAATTTTAATTGATCAATTGTACATTTAATTTATTTAGTGGCGGTTCTTAATACAAATATTTTGATAAGTATTTTATCATTAATATATTTTAAATATTACATCGAAATGGCCTGATACTAAGTCTAATATAATAAGTTAAATGTGTGAATAAATAAGTAATGTTAGTAATGGTGTGGATCAAATGTACCTCCTGTACCGTGAGCTATATTTCCCAAGCATGGCTAATTAACGTCGCCACTTGGGACGAACAATTGTGTACCATTGTACCAATGTGTTGTAATGCACTGGAATGTCTTAAGACCTATGCTATTTGGTGCTATTTAAAACTAACTAAATTTTACCTAAATTTATTTAATAGGACACCAAAAATATTACTTATTTGTATAATTTCTAACAACACTTTATATTTTGTACCTAGTACAGATTTTAATAAATTAAATTTAAAATCATTACAGGTACATACAAATATAAATATATATATATTTTTATCAAATAATCTTAACAAATATTAATATTATAAACTCTATATGAATGTACTGTAAAAACGTGCAACTGAACATAAATAAAGAAAACAAATTGAATTAACATTTCATTCCGCACGTTACATATCCTTACACAGACCGACAAGATTAAACGCTACAGATAATGATGACTCTAACTTTCTAGAGCATCTCGTTACCAATCGTAATTAAGCCAGGGTCCTTTGTTATCGATACGTCAAAGGCTAGGCTTAATTACACCACTACGATCGATAAATTATAGTTCAGATGTACTCTTAATTAAGTCAGCACAAATGTCGCTTCGTCCTATATCCCACGATTTCACTTTCTTATCCCTATTATGGATGTTTTAAATGAAATACCAGATGAGTTCCTATATTATTTTGTTTGATTATTTCCTAGATACGTACACCACGGGATCAGTTTCCGCGTAAACCAGGATCTTAAGAATACATAGTTATTTAGTAAAATAATCGGTAGCGGTACTTCACTGCCAAAGGCGCTCACGTCTGAACGATTCACACGAGTTTACCACATCTAGTAAATATAGGTATAACAATTGGAGACTTTCAATATACACATATTATATTGTTACTTATTTATTTTAAGGTGATATTATCTTAAACGACTCACTGATTTTAATTACTTATGGTTTCAGTTTAATGTAACAAAATATATTTAATAATTTTCGCTCGTGTTATCTTTAAAAACAAAAAATATTTTAATATATATTTTTTTATTTTTTCGCTGGTTATATTTGAATGAGTTTAAAATATTCAACCGTGTACCGTAAGCTTCCTTAGACGAAGTAAATACGAATCACCGCAATTCGCGGGGTTAAGCGGTGTGCACACTGTTCCTTGTACGGCCGCGAAATTACACGTTCACGTGTGGGGCTACCGCGTTCGCACAGTTTCGGGAGCATTAGGGGCTATTAAGCACCGTTAACACACGGCCCCGTCACGAGCTCACGACTCGCATCGTGAGCGATCTATCGGAGATCTCGGTAGCGGATGCTGTGGTTCTCACAAACGTACATACATGTCCCATTTGTTAAATTATCAGAGGACAAAAAAATATTTATTTTTATTTAAGTTTTTATTGATCAAAACCTGTACTAAGGCGGGCTCAGCGAAGCATTCTCTAGCAGCCTCTTAAATTGCAAAAAAACGTCTGAAGGAAATTAGATAATTATTGATTTAATTAATAGTCAAATTTATTTAACTTAATGAAATAGTGTCATATTTTATGTCACCGTCTAAATGACAATTTTTTAATATAAATTTGACACATTTGTCCAAATTATAAGAACGTCGTGAAAACATGAGATTTGCACTGTGACCCTGTCAGCTCGGCGCTACTAACACATTGTGTGGAAATGACTGGTGGGCGCCGGTGTTAGACTGTCACCGGCTTGTAAATACGTCTTCAACAATTAGGACAAGAATGTCGTCTGTCAGAATGACACGTGTAAACCCACCTTTATGTTAAATGCTAACGATTACAATGAAATAATAATAGTAATGTTATCAAACTTTAATTTTAAATGTTAAATCCCTTTTACACGTTAATGTTATGAGTGTTAATTTTTTACGAACGCTTTTATAGTTACTGTATGAAGATAATAGTTATGATATAAACGCATTAGGAGATAAGAATTTATAAATAATTCAGGGTTTTTAATTGCTCGTTTATGTTTGTTACCTGATAAATATAAAGATCCCAAATAACATTAGATTGTGTATCTGTGTTACTCTTAAGCTTTATGGCTCTGTTGTAAATGTTAAACATTAAAAACCATATATAAATCTTAAGGTAATATTAATCGATAAAAACAATTAAGTATCAGACAAAGAAAGAAGTAGTTTAAAATGTTTTATATTGCATTTAATTATATTAAAAAACTGAGTGGCTACTCGTGGTATTGTAACAGCAGTAGACAACACTAGTGGTCTAGTCCAATTCATTGACAGGGACCTTAATAAAGATTGACTCGTCAAGCCACGGCCTTGTACGGCTTACCACAAATTATGTAGACCGAGTTATTTACGCAATTTAAACCTTTCTGGACTTGAACGTAATTAATAAATTTATAAGAATAATAATAGGATCTCCTTTTATCCAAGAATATTTCGGCCGAATGACTTTCTAATATAATTATAATAATAAATAATAGTTTTTTTTTAGATTTAACACATATTTTAAAAACTATCCAACACTGGTAGAGACACGTTATAATAGTAAATAGTAATATAAAATAGTAGTTTCCGTACCTGTGCTGACGCAAGTTATCCTGCCGTTTGAAACTCTTGCCGCACACCTCGCAGCTGAAGGACAGCTCGGGGCTCTTGTGCGTGCGTTCGTGAATCATCAGGTTGTAAGACTTGGTGAACCGACGTTGGCAATACTTGCAGACAAACTCGCACTTTGGCCGCAGCTTACGCCTGAAATCCCTTGAGTGATCTTCGTCGATTTGCATCACGGCGAACATTTTGTCTGGGCTATGGTTACGGGCGGGGCTTGGGCGCCTGTAAATAATATCTTATCAGTATGTTTAAACTAATTTCCACCTTACCTAATGGATTTACAGTTTAATATGCCTCGACGGGTTATAGATAAGGTTTCGTTTGTTTTAATTATTTAATAAGATTAACTACACGCTTAACTAGTCTTATACGATACTTCATATATGTCTATTAAATGTTTTTACACTATTAAAGTACACGTAAAGGTCGAACGCGTATGTTAATGTATGTTTTACGAGTATTGGCGATAAAGTTACTATGATGGATTCATAATTAACACTTAAATAAACTATCGAGCATTACTATAAGATAAATTTACTATGTACGCACCTGAGATCAGAAAAATATAAAACGTCCTAACACTTGCACACTATTAAAATAAACACAATCCTCGGCAGTGTGTGTGAGCGACCGAAAAAAAAATACACGGAGATGATATGACTAGAAGTGTCACGGTGGACGTGCGACGTAGAACTGGTGCGTTTGGCAACTGAGCTGGCGAGAGGGTGCGGAAACTACTGATAACACGCGGAAGGCGCGTAGCCCCCACCACGTGCTCAATGAACAGGTAGCGAGACGGTAGGATGGCGAGAAATTACGATAGATACCAGACACTTATCCCAATACAACTATAACACGTATAGCTTCAAATACTTGTCGCAATAATCTTTGAGGTGGATATTATTACTTTGTTTCGGTAAAACAATAATTAGAGGTGGAAGCTATAAAATGGCACTGATTGCGGTACAGCACAGTGGTCACGGTGGGAAAGCTGGCTCGCGGCGCTACCGTGCGTGTGTTTCTCTCACGATATTATTTATTTCGGCACCGGCTTGGCGCTTGCCATTTAGCTTCTGTTATTATCTATCGTAATGTGCCTTCCAGTTGATAAGTTTAATGTCATTGGATATTTTTTTTTATTAAAAATATAAATAAATTTCGTATGTTACATATAAAAAAATGTATTCCGTTTCCATATATTTTATGAAAAAAATCGCGTTTTATAAACATAATTTTATATATTACTGTACAATCACGAAAAGATGGCACGCAAAAGAAGCTCTAAACATATTTCGACATACCTAACTACCATTTAGGGTTACAATCCTGTATGCCGGTACTTTTTGATAAGCATCTGATCACGAAGTTACCTCTTTAGTAGCAAAATAAATGCCTGTTATGGTATGAAAGATGCTCTAGAGTTTATCTTAAATTTACTGTTAATCTTTAAGAAATTATCGTCATCTCATATTAAGAATGGCGGTTGGTATATCTTCCTTTTATGAAAAAAAATATGCTACAATACCATTAGTATAGAGATTTATATATAAATATATATATATATATATAAATGAATACAACAAAACTAAATTAGATAAGAAACAGTTTTTAACATACTTATTTATAACATGGTAATATAATAAAATATAAAAAATAACAAATGGTTGTACCGCATCTAGAAAGTTAATATCTGTGTCAGTTGTTTTAAACGAGACGGATCTATGAATCAGAACACACCTTGCGTTAAATATTATGTCTAAATGATTCATAGCCGATTCCTCTTGAACTACTGACCCGTGGATTCAGAGAACCATTACGAATATGTTTAATTAACGAATTAATTATGTTTTAGTACGTGTTGATGTTTATTACTACGAAACTTTGTCATGGGTTTAGCCACTGTGTATATTTTATTTTGAACGTACTTTAAAGTACTATTAAAAAACTTTCTAATGTATTTTTTTTAAATATCGCAAGCCTTTATTTTGTAAATGCTACTATTATTATTTTTAATTTTGACAGAAGAAATATCAATATACGAACTTGAAGTAAGAGATGATTGTAATTGAATTTAAGACGTAAAGTTAAGAAAGAGATGCGTCATATTGAGGTGAGAGGTCTAAATGTTGTCTTAAGGTTTGAGTCAACGTTCATTAATTATGAAACTAAGTGAAAGGACTGGTACGAATCCATGGGAATAGCACTCGGTAACATTCGGTAACATTTTGTAACTCATAGGAACATTTAGTGACACTTGGTAACATATTTTTAATTTTAATGTTTTTTTTTTATATTGAACATGGTCTAAAATCCAAAGTACAGAAATACCACAAAAAATACTTTCTTGATACACTACTGTGTAATATATTACTATACGAACAAGCATGGATTCTTGAACAAAAATCATAAACTCAGCCCTTCACAGTATCTTAAAAACTACCATTTAAAAGTTAATTACGCAAAATTCCACATAACAATATACAAACGTACAAAACAAGACTGTTAACAACAATGTTGCTGTGCAATAAATTATAAACTGCACTATAAATAACTGATTTAAAGTCATTCCTTTATAATTCAGTAACGTGTGTGGAGTAGTTCAAAAACAACACATTATTACACATTATCAATCAGGCTGTACTTATCCGTACGGACTGTTAAAGAAAGAACCTCTAAAGGCTGTAACACGTCAAGTATGAATACATGTAATAATTATATTTTATTTTCGCATCTTAAAGTAAAATCATTTAAAGCTAACTATACCCTATTCAAAGATCGAGCAAAATTTTTATTGGCTATGAAATTTATAGATTTTATTTTACAGTCATCTTAAAACAGAACCGTCGTTACACGAACGCAATTAGTATCATTGTTCTCTTCAATAGATAACGAACTATTTAAATAATATTTAAGATGAGATTTATATAAAAAAAGATGTGAAACTAAATAAAGGACGATTTACACGCTTGTACAAAGGCAATATTTATCAAGTTATTGTGTCAATGCCTTTATAGATGCATCTAATACGGTCTATTACTCCGCTTTGTGGGCATTGTTGGTCTTTCAAGAGCCGAGTGCCGAGTCAGCGTGAGTCCATTGGGATTTTGGCTTTCGGCGTCGGCTTTCTTGGAATTCGACATCATCTTTGTCAATGTTTGACTCGTATTTGTGCAATTGTCGACAGATATTTGATTACAAAACAACGATTTTACTAAAATATAATCAAAATAATCGTAATATCTTTTCAATGAATATTAATATTTTTAAATGTTCGCAATAAAACAATTGGATACATGCATCAAGAAAGGAATGCGTTCCAACGAGCCGTGATTAAAGTCGCTGGAACCAAAGCTTAAATAAAAAATAACTCCATATTGTTCAACGCGTGTCTCTGTATTTCAACACAAAATTATGTTTATCATTCTGTTTGACATTTTTACGAACAATATATTATTCATCTCTGTTCCTCTGATAAAAATCGCTTAAATAGAGAAAGGGACGGAATGTAATTGTTGGCTTGTCCTTTAAGTTATGAGTATACAATGCCCGGCATGAGCTGAATCATGCTCTTATAATTACCCTGTTGTGGTTTCATTTATGAATAAATCTTTAATGATGGACGACGATCACGACTATTACATGTATGTATGTATGTGTGTATGTATGTATGTATGTATGTAGCACCGTATTATCAAACGATTTAAATATTTTTTCCAACTTAAGGAAACAAGACAAGTCACGATTAGGAAAAAATATATAATTGTCTTTATTATATAAAAAAGTTTTATTGTATCCTTGAAATAATACAAAATAATACAAGTATCGCGTTACTTTTCAAATAGTTATATGATTGAATTGATTTCTTTCATCGACGACGCTAAGACTGCTTCAAGAAATCTCGGTGTAATAGCAATTAAAAGTGAGCCGGTTCCAATAAGCGGGGTCCAAATTATAATATACAAATGAGCGAGTGAGCAGAAATAACGAAAGAGTTTATGTCTCGCGCGTTCCCACAGGAACGATGCGCGCGCGCACCTCAACAACGACGAATGGAGCAGATTTATATATAAAAATATTATAAAATAACTTTTAATGTGCATTCATACATTTTATCCCAATTCATTGTATTGTTTAATTTTAAAAATAGATATAAAATATTATAGGTATCTTTTTTGTAGATATAAAAGTATGTAAATGTAATAAAATAATATACAAAAATTTAAGATTTAGCCTTCAAAGCAACTTTTTATTATATTACGTATTTAATTCAAAGTACCATAAATGCTTTTAATATACCTACACTAATATTAATAATAATTAGTGAATACATATTTTAATTTCACGAAGAAATATATTTTAATACCTATTAAATCTCCATGCGTTCGCTGTTCATTACAGCAGAGAATCTGATATATTGGACCCTTGGTGTAGCCTCCGGCGGGCGCCTCCCTCAGTATTCATTGCCTATGTTTTAACCTCTATATACGAGCCTCACTTGAACTTTAATACTTTTCAACCGACAAGGTAATTAGTTAGATGGTAGAAAATGTTATCGAAATTAAATGTATTGCGAAATTATACCAGTACAAATTAATATTAAACAACTCTAACAAATATATAATGTCCATGCATTGAAACCAACATAATTACTTTAAGTCTTCACTCAGATTTATATATAACGTAATATAGGTTATGGTGTAAGCTCAAAGGGAGAATGTAAATTCTTTCCCCACCCTTGTATGGCTTATTTGCCCTCGGGTGTACATACGGACACACACACATACACACATATACATATGAGGGACGGCTACTGGTTTACGCGGGCGGCCAATCAAAAGCGAAGGAGAAATCGAGTAATAACACTTTTGCTTGAATTGATTACACGCGATTGGTTGATTTAAAAAAGGAATACTTTTTTTTCGATAATGAAAATTTAGGCTATATAACTAATGTTTTAAAAAAGTTTATTGATGTTCAATGGTTTTAATAATTTGATTAAGTAAATCTATTAAGCTGGTAAATAGAAAATTATTGCATTTTGTATTCAAATAAATTCTAGAAGTTTAAATCAACTCCATGGAGGTCTTAGTTTCGTGACTAGTCAGCGTTATTAAAATATCGAGATTACCCAAGGGCAAAAGTTGTTTTTAAAAATTATCGCTTTCATTTAAGCACCTAATTATTGATTACAAAATATTTAGCTCTTAAAAAGTGAGTTGAAAAATATGATTTTGTTATGACATATGATTTTTGAAAAGAGAACAAATACATACTTTAGATGCGTATGCGCAGTGAAAAAAATTAATCCGGCTACTGTTCACCAATCAGCGCGTGGAGGCGGGACGCGTAACTCAGTAGACGATTGGGGGAATTTAAAAAACGAATATCAACTTTTTTTTATTTCTGTGTGGGCAGCGCGGGAGGAACTTTCTATCGCTCGGATATTATCTTTTCCATATACATACATACACTTACATGATTAAGTATATATAAAATATTTATAACCATTTCAAATACTACACTACCGTCACAAAATAAATAAATTTACCAAATCGAAATTTGATTCACAAAATAAAAACCACTAAAAATTTAACCACAAACAGATACAAATCAAACAAAGTCAGGTATAAGTCACCTGTGGCGCTCGGACATTTCCGCAGTGCGGTCAGCGCCGGTGTGAGACGGACAGAACAAACAACACTGAATGGACGGAACTATCAATGAACATTTACATTTAAAAGTTTAACTTAACCGAATCATTCCTAACTTGTTTACATATATATACGAATTGGAAAGAAAACAAGATAATACTAACAATAGATGGATAGATTATTATTTTCTGTGAGTTTGTTTAACAAAGCTATCTTGTCGGGAAATTCAAAGAGGTTTTACAAAATGGCCCGCGCGCGTACTGATAAGGTAAACAAATGTATGGTTGAATTGCGATCTTTTGTTGGAATTCGAGTAATTGGAAACGCCAATTATAACTCACTTAAAAGTGTGTATATTTTTCTAAGTTATATGATATTGAGATTTAAATTGCGTTTTGAAATAAAACAATAATCTCGAGCCGAGATAATTTTGGTTTAATCCTCTTTGTTGTTAAACTAAACTCGGATAATACACAAACTTAGCGCTTTATTTGTTAATATTTAACACATCCAAGAAAGGAATTCGTTATCTATAGTCGGAGTGAGATAAGCCAAAAGTCGCCCGACCTTTGTCTTTTATCTCGGGCAAATAAAAGTTTCCTGCCTGTCGTGTGCTAACTACGAGACAAGAGTCATGTGTCAAGAGGACGTTATGTATCACTCCGTATTGACTCTTAATTGTGAACATCTCAATATATACATTGTTTTAGGGTTACGTAGCCAAATAATAAAAGAACCCTGTCATTTCATGTCTGTATGTTACAACTAACAGTCAAATTACTCGGGCATTAATTAATCGATTTCTCGTATTAATACTTGTTAATATTATATAAGACATTTACTAAGTTACTTCTCCATACATACGACAAAGGAATGTTTTTATTGCTCATTCCGCGTCTTAAAAAGGTTTCTAATTATATTTTTATTGATAATATTTTACAAATGTAATGTATAACCTTCGAACTTTCTAAAGATCATATTTAACATTCTGAAAAGCAAACTATTTTAACTATTAACTATCAACAAATTGACTTATTTAATAAAAAGGTAAATTTTCTCGAAATTAGCAAACTTTATTTCAAAGTGGAAGCGATATTATTCTTTCGTAATGAATATGTTAAGCAGATGTGTTATCTACTACAGAACCCTTGCACAATTTCGATTCTCCCTTCCCCGGATTTTAAGTTAAAATAATATGCCTAATATATTAGTATACATGAAAACAAAATAAACAATCATCTTTGCGGGATACAGTAATCAATTCTGAATATCCGATCAATATTTAACATCGTTATAATATTAATGGACGCGAGCGGACGGGCGGCCGGTCGGCGTCACGACAAAAGCCACACTGACTATAAATAATCATTGTCTTTGAATATTATTCCACCCCGTGGCTCGTAAACTTGATACAACGTGTTAATAATAGCTGTATGTGACAGTCTTTTAGTCGCACCAATACATTCGGCAGGGTTGAAAGACAGCGCCGAGTCCCGTCGAGTTCCAGATATCACAAAAAATCACACAATATTTTGAAATATTTTTATGATTAATAAAAATTACAAATAAGGTACATTTAGGAATACAATTTGTTTATTCGCAATAAATGTTATGGATTCAAAATTAAGCACATAATTTGAATGATTTGCATTCAACCGCAATTGACGGCGCGGGCGTAATCGCTCGCTACCGAGATACGCATTTATAACTCGGCAGACTAAGAGCTGGCGTTATACAGGTCATTACATCTTATATTCAATTCATAGAAAATACAATGTAAATAAATAATATAATATAAATAAAATATGCCGATATCAATCTAGATATATAGATATCTTTTATATATACGTGCATTGGCAAACCTTATTAAATTGAATGATACAGATTTAATTACAAAAATTAATCGCGTCAAGGTAATTTCTGATAACTAAAATTAAATTTATTACAACCAATAATAACAAATACGAGTAAATAGTTACTTTAAAAACGGTTCTCGTACGTGATTATGAATTCAAATAAGTAAAGTATCTAATTATTCTGACATTAAATATTTTTATGATGGTTAATCAGTAACGTCTATTATAATAAAAGAGAAAAAAACTCTGATTTATCACGAAATCAGTGAAACTTTACGGGCTACTAATCTGAAATGGGCTATGTAGGCTGGAAGTCGCTAAAACGGGATTTTAAAAATTTAGACCTATAAAATTACAAATAGTAGGTTATAACATGTATTGGAATATTGACTTTTTTGACACAATTTACAATATTTTATTCAATTTGTTTAGACGTCCATCAAAATTAGTCTTATACACAAATTAAAAAATAGATTTGAATTTTATATTATACAAATTAATTAATATATTTCACAATAAAATATGTTAACGCCAGCTCTTGGACTTTAAATGCTCAGTAATTTACTAACATAAAATTCCCTAAGGCTTAACCACGCATGCCAGGAAGACTAACACACAAATAAAATATTTAGTACATAAAAATAGGGTTTAAAAAATATTATGGTCCTATAATTTTTTTCTATTGAAAGTTTTTAAAATCTTTTAATGTTAGGTTTTTAGTAAATAAAAATTTATGAATATTTTTTTTTAATAAATCTCATGGGAATTTTAAATTCAGAGGCGTCAAAATGCAACCCATGGGCCCATTTTCAATACAAAAGCTTGTGTTACACGGATACATCTAATAGTGTATGGACAGGTTTTTACAAAGACCATTCTTCACACATTGTTCAATAAACCATAAATCCTTATAAAATATACTAAATTGAACACTCAATAGTCCTCGAGTTTATTAAAAAAACCTTTAAGGACAATATTTCATATTGATTGGCGCTAAACATTGTATGGTTATCTTTTTGACTTATTTTTTATTAATGTGTCCAATAACTTTATTTCTATTATTGAAAATAATTTAACGTTAAAACAGATTACTTTTGAACTCAATTTTCACTGAAATAAATTTTTACACTAAATTTAAATGAAATGTTTTTTAAAACAAATAAACATTTTATTACAAATTATAAATATAATAATTGGGAATCAATGATCTAATTAATTTTGTATAATATTGTAATTTAACAGCAACAAAATTTTACCAATTTAGTTGCGATAATATATACATAATAATTAATGAATATCTTTTGAGATGCAATAAATTAAAGAAATGTAATTCCAATCGGTCTCTCTCTTAATTATTTAGCTTGTTGTTATCGGCTATAACACGAGTTTTGCTTGCGAGGTTTGCTCGTATCTTTGAGATCGGAGCACGAATTAAGAGAGTTATCGATTAGATATATTAATGTAAGTGGAGGCTGAGTACTCACTGTGGGTTCTGGCGCTAACAGCGGCGTTTATTGCTGATTAATGTTTATTTTTACGTATAAATTAGTCGGCGGCGCGTCGTGGACTGCTCGAGTGCAGTAAAAAACAGTAATTTATTAGTGGCGACTTCTCGTGTTGGCACGGGCTTAACGAGTGTGTGGCGTGAGATGCGGTGGAAAGAAAAAACTGGCTCGCCTGGTACGTAGCTCGAGCAGCAGTGGCCTGAGGAAGAATAACCCCAGGAGTCGATGGGAGCTGCCACCGCTTCCGAACGCACCCCGCGCCCCCCACCCCGCCCCGACCGCTCGATACAGATCACGCATTCTACGAATACCTTTAGCCGCGGAGCTGACGACCGCCTGCCATCTTTTTCACTCTCGCCGTTGCTGGTGCGTTGAGTCAGTTCTGCGCGGGATGAAGGTGTCCTAATGAACGTTTTATACCGAAAGACGCTTCTTAAGTTCACCGAGTAAAGGTCACGCGGCCTAACCGAGCCGGACGACGCAGCGTGAGCGTAGAACTCGACCGTCCCGAGGTAGCTGCGCGTGCGCAACACCGGCAGCGCCCACATGACCGGCCGTTTAACTGCGCGCGATGCTTGCGAAAGGCTATCCGTCCCGCTCTAGTGGATTGCGTGGGCGCGCCTCTCGTTCTAGCACGACGACGTGGAAAAATGTATCTAGTTTTGTTGAGAGGACGCGGAGTGCAGTAGCAGTTGTGGTTTTTTTATCGTTTTTATAAATTTGTGACTATCTGTCCCGCTTTCGCGCGCTCCGGTGTCTCTGTAGAGTGAGACGGAAGACTGCCACCGAGTTACGCCTTCCTCGCGTTCTCGTTATTATGTAGGTTGGGCTCGCATTAGAGTCCGTGTAGTGCGCGCATGTATAAAATATAATAATGTAGTAAATACGTGGCTTGTTTGCGGTGAAGCCGGTTATTTATGTGCGCTCGCGGCTCCCGAGCTACGCGCCGCCTCTCGTCATTTAGCTCCCACTCGTTCATCAATCACAACTCACAGGACTTTTAGTCATAAGTATATAAGTACTATTGAAATTCAATAATTAAAGTAATTTATATTATTATATATATTAAACGAAATAATGTATCCACACTGGTAAAAACAATAAGGCTTTAAAACTGGTTTTCTCTTATTGGAACTCAATTTTTTTAAGTTTTCACATAAACTGTGTATAAAAAATAATACATTATGAAACTATTTTTATTTTAATTATTATAATAGTTTCATAACAGTAATTAATAAAATTTCAAAATTTATAGCGCATCCTATAATAAAATACAATGAACGAATAATTATTACCAATTAATTTTAATACAAAATAAAATAATTGCAAAATTATTTACGAATCTTAGTTTAACTCTCAACTACAGATTTCTAAAAGCTTATATTAGAGAGGGAAAAAAGCACAAAATATTTCAAATCTCCCAAAAAGGATCCAACGGATAGTACATAACGGAACCCGACACGCGTGAACATGAACGGGACTTCAAACAAATGGTGATTTTCCAAAAAAAGACCTCACAAATCTTTTCTCCTATTTAAAACCTTCACACCCATTAAGTTCTAATCAAGCGTGGACGGAGACAAACGACGACAATCACCAACAATATCAAAACATATTACGGGATATATTGTTTACGAAATTGGTATTCATTATACAGAGCTACGGGAAGCTTATAGACTTATTGTCACAAATTATGGTCTGCGAAGTGACAGCACGAGGAGACAATGGCACCAAATAAAACTCAGTGTTTGCTCACAATGACCAGAAACAATTGACAACATCTACAACAAAACAGACATCATGTAGAACCTTTTGTTGTCAGCGACTGTACCCTCGACCACACCGAGTCGACGTGCGTTGCTAATATCCTAATTCAAAACTCAATATAGACATGCAATTTAAAATGTATAATTGCATTCCCAGCGCTTCGTCCTGCAATAAATATTTTTAATGGCGCACTCGAAACCACAAAAGACGTTTAGTTTGATCCGAAATAATCCGCCTAAATCGAAAAGTGTACGAAATAAGTAGGTAAGGTGTTAGGAATGTTACTTTTAGGCAACTGTAAACTCTTAGCCGTATTTCGAGTAACAAAACCTGAGGTCTATCGGCTCCATAAAAGCGAATTGTATCTCAGCCGTGATCGTCTGCGGACCTTATAAAGAATTGCAGATATGGCCTCTTCTAAAATAATGTTTTGGCTCATCATTAGCTCCGCGGAGCGCTCGGACGCTTCATGCTTTGTCTTTTTCGTCGGTGACGCAATTCATACCAAAACGGAACAATAAAATACACTATACCATGACGGGATTGTAACACTTACATTATGTATATTAGAGTAGCATTTCGTTTGTCATAAATTTTAAAGAATTGTTCGTTGACAACAGAGACGTGGACGCTATTCTTTTTTAATATTGATTGTAAAAAGCACTCTCATGTCGCTGTGAGAACTTTCGAGTTAAGAGTACAGCGCATTCTTTAAGCCATTCAAAGTATCTGCCGGCTTTGTGTCAATACATCGTCTTTGATGTTGCTAGTTAGCTTGTAGATTATAATATTCAACTCGGCCACAGTACCACGGTTGGTGGAAGCCGATATTATCAGATGCGTTCCCGTCGGCTCAGTCTCAACATTATAAATACAACTCCTTTAAAGATTTAAACTATAATAATCGTATATAATGTTATATTGTTATTAAGTTATTTAGACTTAAAATTAGAATTATCTCAATATAAGGATCATGCAAAAAATATACTTTAAAACCTGATTTAAAAGTAAACTAAAGTCAGAAGATACATCGCCAAGATAAGACAACATTGTAAATAAAAATCGTTTTAAAAAATAATATCTTATCGATAATAATATCGACAAAATAAAATAAAATATATGTATTCATAAGAAATCTCTATCACATTGAAATCATTAAAAGAATATGGTATTTATATGCAAATATTTCTGAATGATTAATATTATTAATCTTCAATCTGCCACTGAGTTCCACGGTACATTCCTCGGACGCTTAACGCGACCAGTAAATTACATGTCGACATATCTTTTTTATAAACGCGATTTTATCATATTAATAATAGAAATAATAAAAAAGAATAATAAATAAGAAGTCTTACCCATTTGTAATAAATTAATTGAACTTTATATAAAAAAACCGATCACTAATGAGAGCGATGTTTATTAAACTCTCGATACGTATAAATGGGACCGAACAATATCAACGCTGCGACACAACTGCTTGTAAAAGAAATCAGGAAAGTATCACGGTGATATTTTTTTTTTTAGCTTTAAATATGTGAATTTACAGGACCGACCGATTCGGACTGATACCAAAAAAGACGTCGACATATGACATTTTGCCGCCGAATAATTGTGTTTTACAAACTGGGCGAATAATAAATAATTCAATTTTGCGAACCGACGATTATGTTACGGCTTTTATACATCCAGTGTGATGCGACAATAAATATGCAAATACGAGTCTGTTATTTACTGTCTCGGCTCTTAGAACAATCGAGCGTAGAGCGACCGCTGCCGGCTTCGAGGTACATACTAGGGGACCAACGCGACTTTCCCTCTTATTTTATATACATTAAACATTTATATGGTATCAAGAAAACTATTTAATTATTAACAATATTTTAGACAATAATTCATTAACATAAATTCCATTATTTTAATATCAATGTCGTTTATAGTCGAGATGAAAATATATAACATACGAGCAGACAGTAATAAGGCTATATTATATAAAAGATTATGACATAATACATTAAAAACCTAAAAACCATACGCGCCAGTTCCGTAAGTTTTACGATACACAATATATCATTCATTAGTAAATTAGCCTATTTTAATAATTAATAACATATATACCTACAGTGGATTTAAAATCTACATTTATACAAATTTAATATATTAATGAACAGGAAATAAGTCTCTTATATACAATATTAATTTATTATTTCACAATAATTTACTATAATTATATTTACTATAATTATATCAGAAGTTTAAGCAGTTTTTCAGAATAGAATAAATGCTGCCGGAATCATTGTTCGATTATTGATTGCAAGCTTTTCCCTGTTTAATGGAAAATTTAGCACAAAAAGTAAAAACCTCTGACATCACTGCCATCGTAAACTTTATACCGGATTTATCTTAACTTTATCAAGATACAAAAATATTTGCATTTCGATCGTGACTTTGCTTGAGAAAGTTTTATATAAAAGTGTACATAGTTTAGTTTATTACAAAGTATCTAAAATTTATTGTACCTAAAATCTATATAAAATATCGCACCCTCAAAACTTTTATGTTTCATTCCGTTCAGACAACACCATTCATACAAAGTTAAGTGAGTCTTGCCGTATTTAAGTGAAATAAAAACGCTATAAACCTGCCCTGATCACTTAGTCTGTAGAAGCCTTTAGATAGATTTAAATCTATGAAACTCAGACATATTGTCACTTATATTTTTTGCTGGCACATAAATTATAATTGAAATGTCACCAAGAACCTTTTAAAGTAGTTTTTTGTTATCTTATTTAATTCTGAACGTTATAACCCCAGATGTTTCTATTTCCATTGGCCACATCGCATTGAGATGCCAAAAAATCAATTTACATGTGATTTAATGAATGTATTATGCAAATTATTTCGTTTTAGTTTTTTGAATATCGATAAATCTATAGAGGCGAGACAAATAAGTCATAACATTGGGAAACAAGGTAAGGACGAGACTCTGAGGCTAAATTATTTGTTTTTTGGGTAACGACGCGAGCGCGCCTCGCCGGGGCGAAGAGTAGGTTTGGGATTACCTTTAGAGCTGTTTATTTAGTGTTATATTCTTAAGTGTTTTAAACGCCGTATTTATATTTTATTACAATAAAAGATCTTTAAATAAAACATATTTATTTGATGACACACGTTTTTGCATAAGATTTTTAAAATGTGGTAGTTATCTCTCTATTTATACGGGTTTTAGGTGTTTGATACTTGTTTACTGTAATTTTAATGGATACAATTAATTACACATTGATATAAAATATATAATACTATGATTAACTAGGTAACTCATAGCTATAATTCATAACGACAGTTAACATCCGAACAGTGGCTGGGAAGGGAAATAAATCATAAAATAAAACTCCAAATTCAAATATTATATATATAATAGTACAAAATCTAGAAAATTACCAGAAATATTTAAAAAAACTACTACTACTGACTCTTGAGTATATTTTTACACCTGCATACCTACTGCAAAATTGATAACTCCAAAATGTTGGATAAAACAAGGAAAGAATTTGAAAATATTAAGATTCCATTCGAAAAGGAATTTAATTAGAAAATTATTCTGTTAATTGGAAAACTCGACGAACGAGAAAGAAGAAAAATTTACTTGAACCATTTCCTTAGTATATACAAATACAATATATAATAATATAAATATGTATCTGTAAGTAATGAGGTTAGATATAAAATGGGATATTCTAATCTGATTTAGACTATCCCCTTTATAACATCAACTTCCCCTATCCCGATTATTTGGAGTCAAATAAATATTAATTTCTTCCATTTTTCACGCACTCCACCCATATTTTCTTGGTTGACTTTCTTCTCTTAAAATGTTCACTTTTATACCAAAAAAAAATTAAACATGGTGTGTTTAAAAATAAAATATAGAGACATACAAAAACAATATTCACAAAACTAAAATGATTATCAAATATTTTTCGACATCTTTAATATCATAAATAAAGATATAAAACATATAAAAACTTTGAAAAAGTTTCTTAACGCCAATACCTTTTCCGATTGCTTAATGGTAATATCGGTTCTTGCACGTATTAATTGAAGGTATAATGATTCATAAGATACATTGAGATGTTAATAAGTACTTTAGATTCTTACGGGTTTTATCAGTCCGTAATTTGATAGCCGACATATTATCGAGTAATCGATATTCCTACACCTACATAATTGTTTGAATATTGACTATAAATTTTGTATTTATTGCTATATTTATAATTTTATATAACCATAACGTCGATGTGTATTATTAAAATATTTAAATTCAAGTATATAACATAATGTGGGTACGAAATTAGATTTTGGAAGATTTTGTTTAAATAATTTATTTTAGAAATAAAAAGATACCTATAAATAAATTCTATCTATTTGTCGAAATAAACGAAAATATAATGATAGTTTCCTTTTAATAGGAAATTAATAACTACTTATTTCACAGATTTTAGGCTAATTATTATGAAGAAAATATGAATTGTAATACACCTATTTTTGATGAAATTACTTTTTATCCGTCAGCACAACTCTACTTTTATTTAAAATAAAAATCAAATCCGAATATTCTATTTTCTAGAAATTAGATATCTTAACATCAAAAAACTAATATGTCGGCTTATATCACACCAAATCAAAAGTCAAAATTTCATCAAAATCAATCGTTTTTGAGTTATTCGAGAACAAGCAATCAAACAAAACCTGCTACAAGAAATATGCACCACGTATTAAATAAAAATATAGATTTGACCTCGTCATGACTTACATGTATCGACATGTACCATAAACGGAATTATTCTCAAGACTATAATGTATTCACAATATATAATAAAGTGGACTGAAATATAACACCGAGTTAGGCGTCTGATTGTTGTCTTACAACTTGCAAGGACTTCCAGTTACAATGTCCTTTCTGTCAACAGGTCTAATGTTACCGACAGATAGACCTTGTTGAATTTATTAATAATTGCCCAAATTAGAAAGTATTATATATAGCAAAATGTATTCTAATATAGAAACGTTTAATCTGAATTAATGTGTTAGAAAAGTATCAATTAAATATTTATAGCATACGGTAACATAAGTTTGCAATTGTGATGAATACTGTACGTATTTGTTTTAATCTAATTTTCGTAACAGAATACCCATAATTTTTTCTGCACATAGTATAATATCAGTTTAGCAGACGGTATATATGTAACTAACTCTAATGTCATCTAAAATAAGGGTAGCTGTGTTACCAACTGGAAAATCAGATTTTTTATACTAAGTGGTATAACTGGTGTGTGTCCAGACTAATGCCTTTTATTAAGGCAATACAAAACATTGTTTATTTTCAAAGATATCATAAATAAATACTAAATTATATTTGTACGCGATAAGGATCGTCTTTATAAATTATCGCGGTGAAGTTCCATTAAGTGGACAAATGGTTCACGTACAAGTGTATTAGAGGATGTACTAAGTATATCAACGGAAAACCTTTGTTTAACCACACAGGAAGTCTTTATTTGTCACCGACAAAGTAACAAGACATACAGGTATGAAACATGTCATTGGAATACATACAGAATCAATACTTTTCTTGGAACACTACGGAAAGAGATATGGTTTTTTAGTAAAGTAAAACCTACTATTTGAAAGAATATTATATTTCTGAAAAATTGCCTTTATTATTATGATCTTAAGTATTTCATCATCCAATTTAACGCACACTAAGTCAACTAGCACACTAATATTGCATAGTAAAGTGTTGTTAGTGAGCTGCTAGCGAGTCAAATAGTGCTCTTAAAATTGGATACTGAAATACGCCCTTAAAGGTTTTGATCTCACTTTAAGAAATGTTCTTTATTTGAAGGTTCGTGACATTCACTAAAATGTCAAGGGTAGTTTTTGTAGTCGATATTCATACTAATTATAAGTTGAAATAAATAGCAAATAGGTATGTAACTAACATACAACTTATTTGATATATCAATTTTCATTGACAGATCTGAAGTTTTCTAAAACACACTTATGTACATTTACCTAATTAACAACATGAAGCTTAAGTGGAACGAAAATATATTAAAATTGTTGTAAGAGCGATCGCAAAATCAACCACAAGCCTGCTCTATAACCAAAGGTCCATTACGGTTTGAGGCTCCAGTAATATACCTTCATAACGGAGTGTATTGACATCGCCGTCGCTATACATGACGTGTGTTCGCTTATTTATACCCCCTTTATACTGACGTCTGTAAAGAAACCGCCTGTATAATAAGACTGGTACCATTGTACCGAGAACATAGCGACCATTCATTTTGAGCCGCTCAAGGTTCGTACTAGTAATAATTTCTTACTTATCGTTTAAGCATGGACGATGCACAATATCCATCGAGGTTTTCGGACAATTAAAATAATAATACCCGAGTTATATACCATTTAGTAAAATGTTTCCAATATAAATCAAAAATAACTTGTAGGTATTATTAATGTGATTTTGGTTAAATTTTCCGACCATTGCCAACTTTTATCGTCTCTACGCCATTGTCATTGTCCGTTGAGAATATGAAAAGATTAAATTTAGTATATATTTTTTATTTCAACGGAGGTTATCTAAAAATAAAGCAAAACAGTAATTTAGTGGTACCCAATAGAAGGTTCAAAACAAAGGAAACCACAAAAAAGTAGTTTTGATAGCATGAAACAAGAGAAAAACTAGGTGAAGATTGGCTAACGGAAGATAGAAATAGAAAAAATGAAGGTGGTCTGGAGAAAAAACACGTAAAAACATATTGTTACTAAATTTACTAAAACTACAAGGGAATGAAGGCTGAAAGAATAACCACGATTTGTGGTTTTGACTTACCGATAGATACTTGATCAGAAAGTCTTATAATAAAAAGAGATAGGGAGATAAAGATAGATCCTTTATTTTCGCCATCTGAATAGTTTGCACAAATATAATGATCGGAATAGTGATGAAGGAGTAATGTGTTATGAGAATTGTGTTTCTAAATTGAACTCTTGGCCAAATACATTTGTCCAAAAGAAATTTTTAAGTTGTCTTGTTACACCTTTACTCGTCAATAACATTTTTAGTACTTAAGATAGGAATATACTAAAAGATCTCGTGCACGTAATTCAAGTGTGAAAATACTTGCTTAGGTTTAACAATTCAATCATCCACTGCTGCGCAGAAACCTTTTATTCAATTATTAAGAACATTCTTGGCCATACTTTTAATTTCTTCTGGGTCATCTACATTTACTTACTCCTGATATCTTTCATCGACGATCAGACGCAGATACGCAATAGAAACAAATTATTTTAGCATTTGTAAGACTCAGGACCCGTCAATTCGATGCCAAGTTTCGTTGGTAGGTACATCAAAATCAACACAAAAACATATTTTTAGGGATAAATGAAATTATTGTACATAAGAAAAAATATAGTTACATAATTCCTATTCGTTAATTAATTATCTACGAACTTATCTGTATTACAGAAGTATAAAATATTTAAATTAAAACATACATTGTATTTATATAACACCAGACGATTTTAAAATTCTTATCACAAGAGTTACACCTAACCTGCCATACTTATATAAGTATATAATACATAAGAGAATACAAAGGGAATATGCTTTACAAATCAGAGATAAGGAGGCATTAGTTCGAAGCCTAAAACATTTAAGTAAGCTAAAGCACGTAATCGTAACTTGGATTGGCTGCATAAGTAATGCTTAAGATCTAGAGAGCCGAGTTCCCACGCTACGCCCGCGGCGGACGACGGACCGACTGAAACATGCTCCACACTGAATAAATAACTAACCACTAACCAGATGTTTTGAAATTTTATATATTGAAGAATCAAAGTTATATATCTTTTAGCACAGCAATGTTTTAAACTTTACCTACACAAGCGAGACAAATAAACGTATATTAAATAGGTTTTATTTGTTACTAATTCTTGGACTAATAGAAACGTAATATTTGAATTAAATCAATTATTATTATTAATTAAACTATGCATGATATACACATCATATAACTTTTTCGTAAGAATAATTAAGTTAAAAATGCATATAAAAAGTATTTCTTGATAACAATTTTGTTTGGCTTTCTCGTTTTTAACAACTATAAATTTCAAAGTTAAAGAATAACTTAGGGAAGAGTAATTTATATTAAATATTAACAACTAAGCAAATAAAGATATGCACAGAGGCACCTTATTTCAAAGGACTCTGCAGGGTATCTCACGTTTCAGATTTTATTACTGCCTAGACTAAGCAAGGATTCAGACTAAACGTGATATGGAAAAATGATCATTATTTTTAAACCCATTAAGAATACTTTTCATTGGAAAAATTTATTTAATAAATTTAACCATCCATCAGCGATAATTACTTCAGCTATAACTTCTACTTATTAGCATTTCAATGCTCAATATATTATTTATAATTTGCCAATCTTTAAAGATTTCTCGATTTAGAATTTATTTAATTTTGTAACAAAATAGTTATTTAAGAAAAATATAAAAAAAATATCAAGTAAAAAACTCTATAAAGAATACAACAATCAGGATTATTTCAAAACTTATGAAAGAGTCAGTCTTTTATGTCTTATTTTATTTATTCAGTCAGTTCAGTTTCAGTCAGTTTTATTTATTAATTACAGGCGTACAATGATTATGAAAAGTCATTACAATAGCGTACTAGTATATCAAGTAATTCTACTAAACACAAGCCTTTAACAATGACGTCACAGATTGATAATGGAATTCCTAATCTTCTCCACCTTAATTTAATGCGATTGTTTCGTTTACATTTTTTTACCAAAACATAAATTACCTGATACTGAAGTAGGTGGGACGACAAACCATAATTAAGATAGACCACACCTTCATTTAAACGTACAGTCATCAAATACTTTAGGTATATGTATATATAATAAATTCCAGGAGGCTTCATCAGACGGTCAGTTCGGCGAAATAGAACTCTCAAATAAAATATATTAAAATCAATTGATTATTCATTAATCAATTGAAGTTACGAGTACCATGTATTAAAATTTTCCGAGGCCTGAGTCCGTCTATACAAATATTCGTTACGGAGCGGATGTATAAAAAAGGACTAGACGCTTTGTGAGGCCTAATTAAGATGTGTAAGCGATACAGGCCCACCGTAGATCATATTGTCCCACACTTTGATTAGAGATACTATATGTAATGAGACTTATGTAGTATTAAGACACATATTTATAATTTTTTGTACTTTGTACTAAATAAAATTAAGAATATCATAAGTCAATAACATCAATATATTATAGTCAATACAGTACATAAAACGAAATAAATTCGGATATTTTTAAGAGTAGGTACGTACGATTTAAAATGTATATATTTTAGTAAGAGGACATAATACTTGGATATCTTCAACATTTTTGTATAAATAAAAAAGCAAAAATGATATCAAAGTGCATTTCGGAATATCTGTTCAAATAAATACAGATAAATATTGGGGTTTTCTTTAATTGAATCTGTCGAAGAGGCGCGTGGGCTGCCGGTACGAATTATAGACCATTGTGAAACAACCTGTGGGCAGCTTTTAAATATAAGCAAAATATTTATATATAAAACATCTACCCCTACAGTAATATATTATAATCACGATTAGGTCCAAATTAAAATGTGGGGTCCTAATTACAAATACAAATTCATTAAAGCACAAAGATCATCACGATAGTGTCTAGGCGTGTGTGTGCGTGTGCGTGCGTGTGCGTGCGTGTGCCGGACGTAAACACCGCATTTGCATCTCGGCCAAAGCCCGCCGCAGAATCGACTCAATCGATCGCTAAAAAATCCATAGCATTATGCCCGCCGCGTCTATAGGTCTTTGTACAAAATAAACCAACCAATCCGCCCGCGTCGGCGAGTCAAAAATGGTACTAATGTGTATGGTCATAATGTGTATAGTTACAACCCAAAACATAATCTCATAAGCTCTTGTGGGCAAAGAGTCAGCTACAATAATACGTGCACTGGGACGGCGCGCGCGCTCCGATCTGACCACTACTGTGCATTTCCCACGGCTGCGGATTGTGCCTCTCGCTCCGCGTGTAGAGCGCTATCTCCCTCCGCCCTGATGGACTGCCGCTCTTTCGTTAAACGAAGCACACCCACACACGGTGTCGGTATTTCAGATTATTCCGAGGTACACCGACGTAGATTAGCTCCGTCAACTCGCAGGTTAGCTAGAACATTCCGTAATCTTTAATCCCAATGCCTATAGCTGTCAAAATGTTATGAGTACAATGAATCTGCCAAAAGAATTATATTAAAATAACTTCACTTCATGCACACAATAGATTAACATTGTCAAATATATTTTAATAACATTATGGTATCGAATACTCGTTAAGAGGGGAATGCCTTCTAAATTTTCGAAAGTAAATTAATAAAAAGTTGAAAGTCAAAGTTCTATAAAGTTAAATAGTTTATAATGTATGTATATTTAAAAATGTTATCTATATGGCCTAATTCAGACGCGTGCGTGTCTTGTCAAACTGAGCCGGAGGCGCAAACTATTTGCAATTAGGACTGAATTTTGGATAAGAACGATTAGTCTCCGGATTAAAGTCTGGCAATAATAGCTGTTATTTAGATGTTTTTTTTATTTCACCGTGTATTATTTGTGCGGAATGTGGATTTTTTGCATTTTTGTTTTCACGTTTACATAATCATTGTCTAGAATTTTACAAAATGCGGTTAAATGTTGTATTTTTGATCAATGTTTTAAAATTTTAAAATTAAATTATCTTTAAGTTTTTTAATATAACATTTTCAAAGCCGTAGCTTTGAAAATGATATATTAAAAAACTTAAGGTTTATGTAACCTTACTTACCTTGATTGTAACCTTACTTACCTTACCGATGAAACCAATATTAAATCAAAAATGTAACTTGAAATTGTAGCATTTAATGTCCCGATTACATCTTTTCATTTTAAAAAACATAGCACCTGCTTTAAACATTTCATAGTTGATGAGGAAATATAAAATATTAGCGAAACTTGTTTTTCCAATAAGGAACATATTTTAATTTAAAACTGTTAATTAAAGCGATAAATATCGATTTGATAAGTAATCTTTGGGAAAGTCATTCAACAACACGTGGTATTGATGTTACCAACTCGTCTAAATTCGTCGGAAACTTTAACTTTTAGTCGGTTTTTTTAAATCATATCATATACTTAACATGTACGAATAATACTTCGACGCGATCGGAGTTCGTTATTGCATTGATGATTATTAGGTAAAGACAAGTAATAAAGTTAAGTTACAAATAGAGCCAATGTATACATGACAAGCTTTCATCCTCAAATTTATACAATACCCATAGATGTTCCGTAATAACAATATAAATAAATTAAAAACATTAACTTGTATGGAATAACACTAAACGGCCCATAATTAATTCATTTGAAACAGCATTCAAAATTTTAAAGTCAATTTATTACAAGAAATAATTTTAATCATCCAACATCATCGCGTATATTTTGAGATTTTATCTTAATTCTTTTAAGATATAAATAGTTTTACGAGTCATGTTAAATCTAAATGCCTATAGACCAGGTTAAAATCTCGGTTAATAAATCTACAAGGAGCATTGTTTCATGTCTATATTTATACATATTTAATTATTCATTTAATCACGAACTCATTAACTTCAAAGATCTAAATTTCTTCTCCAGATTCGGTAAAATATGACAGTTTTCTTAATTTTCTTCAGTTACAATAACAGTAACATCTTGATTATTTGCAGAGCATGCTTTGCGTTCCAAAGCAATATTTCCTTTAGTCTCACAATTCGTGATAATAAAACGACTCACACGTCATTGTTTATTTTGTGATTTTGCCAAATAATTACACTAATCCAAATTAGCGCAGATTTTTACTGATGATTACATCGATGTATGAACTGTATTAAAAAAACATATATATGAAGTGCTTCGACGTGCACCAACATATCAAGCAAATGGAAAGTAAAAAAGATACCTATTATTAATATATTTTCTTTTAGATGTAATTTTCCTTTAGACGTAAATATAACTAATGCAATATTTACACGTTAATCTACTCTCAATACCTTGACTTTTTAATTCAAATTTAAATTAGATACGACTAATTGATGTAAAGTTATAAAACTTCTCTGTATCTACAACACTTTCACTTGTTAAACTGCACTGTATTTGATCTGCGGTTCAAAGATTTAATAGAACCATTACATGCACAGACATGTCTGGGTCATTGTAGGTAATTAAGTGAATAAATTGAATTATTTATTCACTTAGTAATAGAATTAATACAGTTAATTCTACACCACGCCATTTAGACCTTCGTCAGAACTTGCACTATGGGGTCTGGACAACTAATAAACATAATATTATCTATGTCTTAAAATGTATAATTGTGACAAACAACCCACCCTTAATATATATATATATATATATTTAATATTACCACCACAATACACTACGCCATTAATCAGTAGTAAGAAATAAAAACTCAAAAAGTTTTCATATATTTTATTGAAAAAATATTGATCCTTAATCTAGTTTAACACAAGTCTCAAAGTAAAGTCAACAGTCAACAGTCAACAGTCGCTCACTGACGACTACTAATTACAATCACAGTCTGGTCGTGACTTACAACTAACTTAATTATAATTATTGAGAATGAGAGAAGCTAATATATTTAATATAAAGAAAACTTGTTTCTATCACAAGGAAATGTTTGAAAAAATTATTGACACGATAAGGCATATATGTAAGAAAAAAAAAATAATTGAAAATCTCAATAGAATTCTTATATGATACATATTTTATTTTAAATTTTAGGATCGATTTTACAAAGATGGAATAAATGTGACTGTAGTGTGAAATAGCAATTACCCCCCCCCCCCCCCCCGGTAAAATAGCAATTACCCCGGATAGATTATGACCCAATCGAGTATATTAATCACTAATCCGTAGATATTCATAAAGAATCATCAGACTTAAATGATATTTATTTTTAACTAAACGGAAACAAAGTTATCTAAGAGCACATAATAGTTAACTGAGCATAGCTATGATATACTATATATAGCTGCTGCTACATATATTTTAATACTCATTAAGTATATATAATACTAAAACAAAAACAAAATGAATCTCAACAAACACTTACTTCTAAGTACATACACGTTTTTACACAACTGATACCCGAGCAATGAAATGGAAAACTCTAATAAAATATTTACTTAAATCAATTTATTTCTAGGAAATACAAAAAATATGTATAATATTACATACAAAATAATAATTTTAACTGATAAAAAAATGCTTATATTTGACAGAACTTTGGTATTCTTTAAGAACACTGACTCCCAGTTATTATAACAATTTAATTTAAGGATAAACTATTATTACATTTTATTATATCAGATCTTGTTACTGAGGTAGCTCTTTATAACCACAAATAGGGCTATTATGTATGTATGTTTGCTATAGTGATAATTATGTTTAGTGGAAAATACCTATTACAAAATATTATCAACTGATAGTTAATTTTTATGAAATACGATATGTACTATATATATTTATATATAAAATATAATACATACATATATGTATATAATGATGGATCAAATAAGAACATCTCCAATACTAATCTCTCATTAAAGCTTACAAATAATTTTCAGCACGTTCAATATGACAACGTAGATACCGATACCGAAGTGTATTAGATATATATTATTATAACAAGTCTTTGAGTCCTTAAAGCACCTATTAGCTTACCTAATAGCTTATTTATTTGCTGCCGCTATAGAACTCCGTCATGGGGGTGTGGAATTTTTTTTTTACTACTACTCTAATTTAAGGAGGTTAGAGGAAGAAGAGCTTATCTGATAGCTCTTCCGCGGGGTGCTGGTGGACGTGCTGTCCCACGAGGTAGGCCAACCTGTGCGCGTACTGGCAGGGCGCGGGGACGCGGACGGTGCCCGGCCAGTTGTAGTACAGGTGGCACAGTTTGTACGTGAGCCGCTGGCACTGGTCCGCCGACATTGGACTGTCGTCACTCACCACCACGTAGTGGGTGGGGGTCACCGTACCCTGGTTAACTTTTTGCGACACTATTAGAAAGTCGTACCTGAAAATAATCATTTATATTTTTATAACCTATAAGATTCCAACCAACCGTTTGTGATTAAATTCTATATATCCGCAACAGTAACATGGCCTCCGCGAAAATAATCTCCTAAATACCATTTTTTGAGCCACAGGTCTGTGAAATGTTTCAAACGGTTTTACCTAGTTTAATTACTATTTATTTGCGAAAGTAATCTCCACCACAGAGTCTCGACCTAGATACCGTCAACTTTCCCCTTCTATTACGGAAGTGTTATGTGCGCATCGCTGTCACCATGATACCGATGATACCAATGTCATCAAAGTCCGTTCACAGAGAATGAATCTACAGGGATGCGCATTAATTTCTTTTATCTTACCTATAAAACCGCGTGGCCACCACGAAGTTTTAGAGGGTACGGTAGTGACTTAACCTCAAATATCACCAAAACACTAAAATAGCCAAGCGGTGAGTTCCACGCCGGGATGAGGAATCCAGCACCAGAAGACACTATACACCAAGTTGAAATTTTTAAAATCCTCATTCGACGAGCTAAGATACCCCCCCCCCCCTTATTAACATTAGATCACTCCAATCATCGACCCACGAAACCTCCCCCGCTAAAGAGTTAGTCAGAGTTGACCGTGCGTACACAAAGGCGAACAACAGCCACATTCAGAGTTGTCAACGAGCTTGCGGAAACAAGGAAAGACATGTCAGGCAATCTTCAAGAGAACCTACCGTCCAAAAAACTGCGAAAAACGAGGAACACCAGGCTTTAGCAAACGAGCACAAGAAACTTAAAAAATACCGTTGGAGCTCTGTCTAACCAAACAGACTACCTTCGATTAGAAAACAGACGTCTACAAGAACAACTCAAGCGATTAGACAATAGTGACAAGACGGTTAAACAACTAGAGAAGTTGCCACCACCATTACCATCCACCCAAGTAACTCCACCAGAACTCAATAAAATGGTGAGCGTCCACACTCAATACCCGTCAAAACCTCAACTGTAGAAGACGCACAAAAGGAGAGTCTCCTCCCAAATAAGGACACACTCGATATTTATTATGAGTGAGCTCAAAACAATAAAAGAAAAACTGGACAGACCGTCACAACCATAAACTCTCCAGGAGGAATTAAACCAAGCGGAAGACACGAAACGCAATGAGAAGTCAAGAAAATCATAACACAGAATTACTAAAGACCATAAAATAGCTTTCGAAAACTTGTGCAGGTGTACTATTACCTGTGAAATTACTGGCACAGTCTAAATCATGGTTTGATTTAAAATTACTATGAAAGGGGCGAACCAATGCCTATGCACACCAAAATATAATAAGTAACTATTTGTGCTCATTGTAACAATTACAACACACCCAACAAATATTACTATTAATTAGCTCTTCCTTGAATTATCAGAATTTATGACTGAAGCTCGAGAAAGAAAGTTAGTTCATAACTACTCATTGAATCTATATTGGTCATACTTTAATGTACAACTATCATTAATAACTGTAAATAAATCTACTGCCAGTGCAAACCGACAGAAATCTTTCCACATATATATATTAGTATAATATTTCAAAGTTACCAGTCCCGTCTCGTGATCTTGTGGTCCACAATGGTCCCCGGCGGTGGATTCGAGAGACCCTGGTTGGACGACTTTAGGAATATCCTCGTATTGATACGCTTCTGCACCACGATGTACGTGAGGGTGGGCTTGTAGGTCTCTTCTAGCAGAGAGAAGCTGACTTCCATTTGGGGGATCTCGTACTGCTTGAGGAGTTTGAGATGACCGTCGCCAACGCCGTCTCTGGAATATAGTTATCATTAATACATGTTAATGAAATTGGTATTTGGTTTAAAATTATTTGTATATATACAATAATAGTACATACTTGTTTGTACACTCCTTGCATTATAGATAAGATTCAACTTATATGGCATATATATATAATAAATGGTATATACTGTTTGTCTGTACGTGCTAAATCAAATCAATTACCTATAAATGATAATCCTATCGGGTAGCTTTCCATTAACCCGTAGATAGTGTTTGAGTGCGTCCACGAGGCACGACTTGAGGCTGTCCACTATCTCCTGACCCCTCTCCTGGAACACCGCCTTGGAGTACCAGTGCGTCATTGACTGGTTGTACGACGCTACGAAAGCTGAAATATATTATTATATTTAATCATTACATTTATATAAAAAAAGACACTTAAATATGAAAAAAAAATACATTCTTAATGGGGTAAAATGATTTTCTTATATTTACTGTTTAACAGTTTACTAATTTCATATATTATTTATTACATGAAAACAGTAAAACAGTAAAAGTTAAGAATCATAACAACGAATAATTGCTGGTCTAACTGAATAAAGAGATATAAAGAACAATATTAATTAATGAATAATGATATGAACCGCAGACGCTCCTTTTCCTCCTGGCAGCGTCGTGGTAGGAGTCGACCCCCACCACCATGGCGGTCCGGAGCGGTATGCTGATGTGCCACAAGGTGCCGCCCAGCTTGCAGTTCATTTGCAGCAGTATCTTCTGAGTTATTGATCGGATTTTCTGGCTGTTCATCAACGTGCGGGCGTTTATTACCTGCAATTATATGTCTTATTATCTGTGCACTGAGAAGTATTTTATTTTCTGTGAACACTTTTCTTATTAACTATAAAGTTAATATCACTATTGTTACGTCTTTAAAAATACAGTAATCCCTCGTACAACACGATAGATTAGTTCCACGTTATAGAAAAACGCGTTATAGAAATATTCTCGTATAACACGCTCATATGATCTTATAACGCCTTTAACTTTCTCGGTAAAGGAGGTTTAAAACGAATGTTAGGAAATAATTTCATTTAATATAATTTTAATCACTTTTTTCTTAAATTGTATAACATAACTTAATGTTATAACAACAAAATTGGCACAATTAATTAATATACTATAATTTGGGTATATTTTCACATACTAATTAATACGACGGCACCAACCATGCCATAGAATTCATGGTCTTAGCATAGCAACATTATATATTAAAATTAATCCTAGCAATCCTACCTGAGACGGCACAGGGTTCTCGGCGCAGCATATCTTCTTAATGGCCGCATACCGATCGTCCCTTATGGTCGGACATATGGCGACCGCCATCTGTAGGTTACTGGTAATACACTTCCTGAGTGCGGACACGTACGTGTCGGTCCGGTCGTCCGGCAGACGGACCATGTCCGGGCTGGACACGGTTATACCCATCGGACGGCTGCACCTCCTCAACGTGTCGACGAAATCCTGGAAACGTGCATTGTTTTATGAGGTTATATAAGTTCAAGACACGAGTTTCAATTATTATAATATAATAAATTATTGACTAATCAAAATTATTAGTTATTTATATTCCAGTTAGTCAATCAGTCAGTCAATAATTCAATTAATCAATCTTTTAGTAAGTCAGTAAGTCAGTCAATCATAGTTTGATTTACTAGTACAGAATTAAAATAAAATTATATTTAAATATTTCATAAAATAATGATCAATTTATTTAAAAATTAAATTGTAAAATTTAAATTGAAGAACTTCATAAGAAAACAATACAAACTAACCGCAGCGACCTGTTTGTCGCGATCAGTGAATATCACCACCCATCTCAGCAGATCCACGGCTGTCATCACACTGTTCCTGGTGACGTCAGCGTTCCACTCTGCGTTGGCTGTTCCCGGTACCTTGGCACTGTTCCCGAAGTACAGCGTCTCCGGGTCCAGGGTGCGAGCCGTGATGTCCACTGTCTCCGGGGCTATGCTCAGACCCCAGCCCTTGAGACGGTTCCTTGCTGTCTCGTTTCTCATCACGTTCTCGATGTACTGAAAATAGTTTCAATTGAATTTATAAGTAACATTTTCGCTTGTGATTAATTATATTGTTAGGATAATTAGGAATTAGTTTTTTTGCATTTAGTTCCTTAGTTGTGTTATTAACGTCTGTTAATTAGTTACGATTATTGATACTATTATTATTATTATTATTATTTTTCTTTCTATTTATATTTCAATATTTTTGAATAAAATACAAAACTTAACAATAAATTATAGTAATTTTTTGGCACTCAATTGTTATTTTTTTTAATAGGATCCGTACCTAAAAATATTTTAATCTTTAAAGTGATAATGTATACTTTTCTGAAGGCTGCGTGTCGTTGGTTGGGTGTGATCCTGGTGTAAGTGGCCACGTCCTTCATCAGCTTGAAGTTGCTCCGCTGATCGTCTGTCAGTCCGGTCAGTTGACAGAGCTCAGGAACTAGACATATCATGAAGTCCGTGGTTTCCTCTGAGCCGGGCATGCGTTTTGAATCTCTGAAATTAAATAATCAAATTCGTTTAGAACAGAGGTTCCCAAACTTCTTTCATGTACATTTTTTTATTTTGTAGCATTCCAATTTTTTTAAACCTTAAGAAAATCAATATAACATCAGAAGGTACTAGCGAAGATGTCACGGTGAGGATGAAGAAGAACGAGCTCAGGTGGTTTGGGCACGTCGAAAGAATGAGTGATGAAAGAATGGTAAAAAAGATTTATAAAGAAAAAGTAAGAGAGACAGGGAGAGGCCTCGAGTGTTCTTCGAAAACACAGTATCTATGATACTGGAGGAAAGTCACGAAAAAGCATGAGGACCCCCCGGAGGGCATGTATGAAGAGGTTAATGTCTGTGGCCGAGGCGAAAGAGGTATGCAGGGACCATAGCGTTTTGACGCTCCGTCTCTGGCTACCCCGCAAGGGATATGGCGTGAAGATAAATAAATAAATATAAATACATCAGCACCCCCCATTTTTTTGGGATCCTTACCCCACTCTAGGTCTTCAGCGCCAAAGGAGCGTTATCTACCACTTTGGGAAAGAATGGCTTGGATTCACTAACTTGGGCTTATATTTAAAATAAAAATAATTAGTGCCATATTTGTTTAGTGATTCAAACGTACCTCGATATCAACATGGGCTGGTCCACGTCCATGATGTCAATGCCATAGTACTTCTTGTAGTAATCCAGATAGCTAATCTTTATCATCTGTCCCTTCTCGTTCTTCTCGAACGTTGATCGCGGGTTCATAGTGTCGTCTATGCTGTCCACGCTGAAATATTAACATTCAGATTACGCTATGTTGGATAAAATAAAAAGATAACGAAAGAAAGATAAAACACAAAGAAATGTTTTTAAAAATATATGTGGAGTTAAACTTGTCATGTATGGAGAAAGAATGCAGATAAAAAAATAAAAATTTAAAACCACAAAGAAAAATATTTTTATAATGTATGTGGAATTTAGCTTGCTTGGTACAGATTTTTTTTTTTAAACTGTATGAAATTTTGCGTTTTTTTACACTAATTTAATAAGTATATTACCGGAATAATTTCTTGTTGTACGTCGTCATGACCGAGGAGCCGACGAGCACGTCCGTGATGCAGCGCTTCCAGCTCGTCCCCTGCGTCCGGACGGTGTCCTTGATGAGCGACAGCACGGACTGCGTGCGCAACACGCGGTGCGTCGAGTCCAGGGTCAACATGAGGCCGCCCTCGTACTCGTCCACCGCTGTCACGTATCTGGAAGTCCGACCAAGTGACGTGACCGTGAAGTGGAAGTGACCGCGACTTTATTTGGTTTTTAAAATAAAATTAGCCAAGTTCTTGTAATAAGTTGTCCAGTGATGGTCATGTTCAAATTAGCCGGACCAAACAGATAATAGAGTAAAATTGAGTGAAGCGCTATTAGTTTGGTATACAAAAATATATTTCTATTTCATTTACATGTATAAATTATAGATCATTCTTTTCCAAAGTGGGCTATTACGCCCCCCTGTGGGCGTCGAAGGCCTGGAGAGGGATGAGGGGCCTATAAAAAGTTCGTACTTTGCTCACTAAATATTTACGTTGGTGAAACAGTGATCACAATAAATAACCCGACTGAGTTTGTTGTGTGGTTTTCAGAGCAGTTCGTTAGTTTTGATTAAAAAACATGATATTAAATCTATTTCTACATGTATTATAACACATATACATATACTTTACCCCGGCCACACCTCCAGTTTGTGCTGCGGTATCTGCAGCGCGGCGTGCTGGCTGTAGTGCTGTCGGCCGAACCGCACCAGCTCCAGGTCTCTCATGATGTGTTTGAACAGCATGTTGTATATCTGGATCATCTCGCCCAGCTGACGCGGCCGACGGAACGTTATCTGGAATTATTTGTATGTTAAACTTCTAACTCTTTCTTCGCTCGCGATTTATTTAACAGTAATTATATTTCAGTCGGTTCACAAAATACCGTGATTTACAACTTACATAAACTTTCCTTTATTTTTTTATAAAAACCGTACAAAACCCGTTAAATATTTTTTAAGAATATCACAGACAGGCAGCATGAGAAGTATTTCATATATGTATATAAATAAATAAAAGAACTGAAATGGGACTCTTAATAAATTCATATAAAGTGATTCTTAAAGTAATAAAACCTTTAGAATATTATAAAATAGTTAAGTCAAATGAAACTAATTATGTAATTAAATTAAAATTTTTATAAAAAAAATTAACCAAAAGTTAACACAGTATAGTTACGGTTAGTTTAACGGCGGTGTTGTCGAAGGGGTTGGTGGAGACGAGGCGCAGCGCGTGCTCGGGCAGCCGGCGCGGGACGAACAGCGTGCTGCCGTCGAACGTCTTCTGAGGGAACAGGTGACTGTGCTCTGGGAATTACGATTATATTACTAGGATGGATTGAGTGACGGGTCACTGAGATGACATGGGATGCATTCAATTCCCCTTAAAATAAGAGGATAATCTAAAAGCCATAACATCTATTGTGTATGCATCTGAGTGATGAAAGCAATGGATAAAAAGCGTTTGTATGTATCGAAAATGTGAAATTTAAGATGGATAATTGGAGTGACAAGAAAGGATAAGATAAGAAATGAGTATATTAGGGGAAGCTTGCAAGTGGCGCCAGTGACATAAAAAATTAGAGGTCTGATATATTAAGAGGAGGTATGTTATGAGGGATGAATGGCATATTCTGAAGAGGGATGAAAGGCATGTTACGAGGAGGGATGAAATGCATGTTATTAGGCACGAATGGCATTTGAATGGCATGTAACCAGAAAAGTGTTAGGTATGGAAGTGGAAGGACTCAAAGGTAGAGGGCGACCTAAAAAGATGGATGAATTGCGTGAACGTCGTTCACGCAATGAAGAATGCACGCACAGTATGGATAATGATAATCAAAAAACTCTTAAAGAAAATATACAATTTATTTACCGTTGAGAAGTTTAAACCGCAAGTGCTTGTAGTCCTGGTCCGGGTCGTACGTCACTTCGTACTCGAACACGCTGCTGTCCTCGTACTTGAGGTATATGAAGTTGGCGGTCACCTCACACGGAGTACCGCTCTCACCCGTCACCACCACCGGCTTGGTTTGACTCCTCTCATTCTGTGATATAAACATTATATATGTAAATATTTTGTTGTTATATAACCGCAATGTGTCACGATGGAAAAACAAAATAAATGTATAGGAGAGAATGAGATGGAAGATATATTCCCCACTGCGGTTATGGTGCCATTTATTAAACATCTACTAAATATTTAAACTAAACATTATTCATATAAATATTTTGTTAGTCCGTCTTTTTTTGTTGACGTGTAAACTCTTTAGGAACGTGATTTGAAACTCAATGTAACGAAAATGCGTCACGAGAGACAAATAAACGTAAATGTATGGGACAGAATGAGATGGAAGATATATTCCCCACTGCTGTTTGTGCCATCTATTGCTCAACTTTTAAAGTAAACTGTTATTAGAGACATATATTGTTTTTTTAAACTTACAATAGATGGCGTTGAGACTTTTGTAAAAATGCCAGTTGACTTGAGTTTTTTAACAAAATATAAGCACCTTATTTAAAAGTTCTACATACATTAAAAAATTAAATAAGTTTTAAACTTTACATTTTTATTATTATTATTTTATCCCACAATGCGTACATTTTATATTTTAAATGTGGTTACGTAATTAATTACGTGATTATTATTATTAACTTACGAGATATTTATTCTTTCCTCCGGCCGAATGAGTTGATGAGATAGTACTGGCTGCCAAGTCCTTGGTTATATCACCCACACTCGTGGTTCCCACAGAACTGGGCGGTGGTTGATTTGATTGAGACGCTCTTCTGTAATTTAAACAAATATAAATTTATTTATATCATTTTTATTTACCATTGATATTTTTTTTTTACAAAATCTATTTATAAGAAAGACTCTAGATATTAGATATATATTAGATAGGTTCAAAATGGTCTATAAGGTCCTAATTTCAAAACTCCCTCTCAGTAGGTCCTAATCTTAATTTTTTTCCAAGTCCTCATGGATTACAAAACTTATAATAATGTTTATTGTTGCAGATGGCTAAGTGCAGAGACCTCTTACATGTGTTAGATGTATTTGTTAGGTCCTTAATCAAATAAAAAATGATACTTGGTTTATAACTCACAGGTTTTGCAACAGTTTCAATCCTCGGCCAACTCCTCTGCCCAGTGTACTTTGGCTGGGACTAACGTCTGACGCAGGACTAAATGTAGGCTTATCTACAATATACAAATCAGTCATACTCATCTATACTACTAGTAAAAGATTATATCCACCAGAATAATACAATCATCAACATCGTAGACCATGATAAATAGTGATCGAAATGCTATTTGAGCTTTCTAATTCAGCTGACTTTATAATATCACAAAATAATTTAACAAAAATTATTTGGTCAAACAAGTATTTTACTTGTAATTCTTGTAAATGCAGTTGGCCAACACCCCAAACTATCAAAAAGCTTCGGTTTATTTATATTTGAAATATATACAAATTAAATAAATAATTAATAAAATAATGATGGGAAATATTGTTTTATCAGTAATAATAAATATGTATAATGGAATTGAAGGTGAAGAAAAATTATTTGACTTCATTTTTAAGTAGTGTAATTATCTGTCCCGCCATATCAATCAGGAAAATTAATATGGGATTAACAAAATGCTAATTACTGGTTTAGTAGTTTAGAAGGGATTTGAGAACATTTTTTTATTTAAGTATAGCATATGTATATGGCCAGAACACTCACTCACACTTCAACAGAAATCAAAATATAGTATATTTTTTATACACAAAATTAATGATTTATTTAATAGGAGTTTTTGCATATTTCCTTTTATTTAAAAGATGTGACAAAAATGGTGAAAACAAGAAATAAGTTTAAAGTAGGTTGCAAGGGTTTTTTAAGGTTTACATAAGATATAGAAATAATTTATTAAATAAATAAATAGATACCCCCTCCAGGCTTTTGAATTTTTGCAAGGAGCATGGCAGCCATCTTGCCCCGTCCTCCCGGCGTTGTACTCATTGAGCTTGCCTAGGAAGGATATTATATTATTAAATTGTTCATAAACAAGTACTCTGCAATTATCTTTTCTATTTTGATAGATTAATGATGTACATTCTATAATCCCTATGATTTATAAAAGGACTTGAATTTATTTATTAATTAATTATGCAGTATTATAATATTAGTATTATGAATCAGTTAACATCAAATTGTCTCATACACTATATTCATCATCATACATCCAAAATTCTGAATGTTAACAACAAAGTTTCTTATGAGTATATCAATTATTATTAATTATTTACTCACAACAGATGGAGCAACACTTGGCGCGGGAGTAGGTTCGGGGCTCGATTCTTGGGATACTGGTGACTCTGCCAACTGAGCCTTAAGGGCTTGAAGTAAAGCAAGGCCTCGGCCACGACCCCTTGCCGGGTCTCCCATGTTTACCTATGAACTGTAAGTACAAAAATAATTTATATTATTCAAAACAAGAAAAACATTAATCGGTCACAAACATTATATCTTCTTGTCTAAAAACATGCTGTGCTATTTTAATGTATATTCGTCGTCAGCACTAGGATTCCTACTATAAGTTGTGTTTGATAATACAACTTGTAGGTACTTTTCAGTTCGCAATATTTAAACCAACACTGTTTATACAAGTTTATGAATGAAACTTTTTTTGTTAAATAAGCAAAAATAAAAAAACAATATATTTCCTTTTAAAACATTTAAATTGTTTAACTTACATTATTAATAGAATCACAACAAGAACATAAAAAATAAACTAAACTTTACTTCTACCCGCGTAACGCGTGTTCCAGTGTCTGACAAAAAATATTTTTCTCGTTTACTTCACTCTACACCTAACACTTCTTCACTTGACGTTGACACTTGACAGCTTGACACTTGACGCGTATTACTTAACAGATCTACATATATTTAGTTTTATATATAATTAATCTGTAAATGATTGCCATCTGTACTTAGAAGATATTAGGAGAAATTATGTATTTGTCTGTTTTAATTAATATGAGTAGGTTATTTACTTTACCATTGATATTTTCAAATAATATTAAATCCATAAATTATGCCTCGCAACGATTACACTACAGGTAAAGATAAATAATCCTTAGAAGATACTAACGGGCGCCAACAAACCCTCAATTTCGACTCGCTGCGCTCGCGAAATCTCGGGTGCCGTTTGCATATTGAGCGAAGCGAGCCCAGTATTCACTCATCGTTTCCCATTGAATTCAATGGGATATCAGTTTTTTGACATATTAAAAAAAAATTTAAAAAAAATTACATTAGTTATGTTCCCATGCATCGCGGGAACCGCTTAGCAAGCGTTGGTGCAATATGTACATTACATTGCATCAGAATCCAGGAATATTAACAGTCGTAAAGCTGAATCTACATTTCACACAAATTTATTATTTCATTATAATTTTATAACAATCAAAAAGCTGAATGTGCACTTGACATAAATGTATTTCTTTATAATTAATTTTAAATATAATTGTCACTCTTGTTTTCTAATATCGGGCAAGCAGTCGTCATTTTAGTTGTAACTTAAATTGTAATTTTAAATAAAGTATTTTTATAATTTTGGTTTTTTTGGATCCTCGGCTGCCACCGTACTTAATTGGCGCAGTCGGTAGGATACTCGCGGGCTGGGTCGCGAGCAACGTAAACTATATATTCTTAAAATCAAGATAATCGTCTTGCGGTCCATCCGGGAAGCTATCAAGTTTCAACACGAGTATCCTGAATCTACGAGGCGGCGCAGCGAGGCGTATCCGAACATTGATACTCCAGAGAAACCGAAATTAAAATTGTAAGTACATTAGAATCTTTCTAGTGATTGCTTATCCCTATTTTGTAAGATTTATCCTTCCAAGATTTCCCTTCTGCGGCAATCGAAGACCTCTAGGCTTAGTACGTATAGTAGTAGAGCGCGCTTTCAAGACGCGAATAGAAATTTAATATTTTATAATAACGATAAATTAAATTTAGAGAAATATAATATGGCCGATTTAGGTAGCATTTTTCAAGCCTTACGCTTATTGCCTGAATTCGATGGAAACCCAAATGTATTACCTAGATTCATAAAACTATGTGACCAGTTAGTCCAAGAATTTGTGATTAATAACCCTGAAAATAATTTATTAAATGTTGCTCTTGTAAACGGGATTTTAAATAAAGTAACAGGCTCCGCAGCACGATTAATTAATACTAACGGTATCCCTTCAGACTGGACTGGCATTCGTAAGTCGTTAATTAATAATTTTTCTGATCAACGAGACGAAACTGCGTTATACAATGATCTTGCTCTTTTAAGACAAGGGTCCACTACACCTCAAGAGTTTTATGAACGCTGTCAAAATTTGTTTAGTACAATTATGACATACATAACTTTACACGAGAATATTGGTACCACAATTGAAGCGAAAAGGGTTTTATATCAGAAATTAACACTGCAAGCATATTTAAGAGGATTAAAAGATCCTTTAGGTTCACGTATTAGATGTATGAGACCCGAAACAATAGAGAAAGCATTAGAATTCGTGCAAGACGAATTAAATACTATATATTTACAGGCTCGTTATGAACCTGAAAGGAACAAACACCCTATGGCATTGTCATCTCAACCTTTTAAGGTAAATTCAGATTATAATTTTAACACAATACAGTCTAGGCCATTTACATTTCAAAACCAACACCAACCGCGTCATCAATTCCCAACTCACACACAACGACCCCCATTTAGACCTCAACCGGGTCCAGGTCCCTCATACACTCAACAAATATTTAGGGCCACACCTCCAAATTACAATCCTAATAATGCATTTAAAATGCCTCAACGTAGTTTTTATCAACATACTAACCAAAATCCCCAACCAGCCCGTCCTATGAGCGGTGTAACTCATTTTGTAACTAAAAATTTACCACCTACTGGACATGACTGGAGGAAACATGGTAATCCACCCCCAACGAATTATTTTAAAACTCGGGAAATGAATTTCCACGAAAGTAATAAACAAAATCAAAGTTATGACCATTATGACTATTATGAGACTGACGATTACTATGACAATTACTATGACGATTATAACCAACACCCAGAATATTATTACAGTGACTATCAACCTGTAGAAAACCACCAATGTCTTCAACAATCAAACGACCCCATACCCTTTGAATATACTGTTGTTGAACCTTCATCTTCAACTTCAAATAACCAACAGGATTTTTCGAAAAATCAAACCATTAGACAAACCAAAGTAGAGATTAATGTTCAATCCCAAGGTCAGTTACCTTATATTCAGATTAAAAATCCACCCTTAAAGTTTCTTATAGATACCGGTGCAAATCAGTCCTTTATAAGTCCAGATGCAGTTGAAAAATATTTTAATAATTTCAATTTAAATTATGAACCTTTTGAAGTGTGTAATGTTAATTCTGTGAGCAAACAAAAATATTCCATAACCGTTCCTTGCTTTAATGAGTTTAAAAGTAATGATAATATAAAATTTTACATTTATAAATTCCACAATTATTTCGATGGTTTAATAGGTACAGATTTCTTAGATAAATTGGAAGCAACCATAGATTATAAGAAAAAGTTATTTGTAACTAAAAATGCTTCAAACCCCATACAAGTTTATAGTAAGTATAATAGTAATGCAGACGCGCTATCTCGAATTGAGATTCACAATGAAGAGGCTAGCTCAACAATTGTGAATCCCTCTGAAAAATCACAGTCCAATATAAGCTCTCGAACCGCCACTGTACACTCTGACTCAGAAAATCCCTTTTTAGAAATCCCTATAACAGAACAACTATTACAACAATACAAACAAGACCATCGTGACCGCATGATTAAAGTCTATGATAATATAAATGAATACATACATAGGCGTACCCGAATTACTGAAAACATTAATAAAAAACGAAAATCTGAGACATGTTACTTACCTGACCAACAAATATTCCTACGAAACCCTAAAGCATCCCGAAAAAAACTTGCCCCTCGCTATACTCATGACAAAGTTATAGCCGACTTACCGATACACATTAACACAAAAAAGAAACGAGGCCCAATAACCAAATCTAGACTTAAAAGAGTACCTATAAGTGCTCAATTGTTACAGAATGACGATCCTGTTAGCAACCTTGACGAAACCAGAAGAAATTGAGCTAAGTAGCCTGGATAATGGACCGGGTATTTTACCGTTTAAGTTAGGAACCGCTAGAATCATTTCCCACTATCACTCCTTTATACAATGCGTAGATTTAGTAAAGATTCGTGATAGTTTAAAGTCATTTCAAGAACAAATCCACAATATTAACCCAATTTTAAGAAATAAAACCCTTTCACTTTTTCAAATGCACATTGAATATCTTGTAACTAAATTAGAAAAAGTTTCACAGCAATTAAAAACCTTTGAGACTAGTCGTGTTAAAAGAGGGCTTATTAACGGTTTAGGGTCAATAATAAAAACTATTTTAGGAAATCTCGACTATACGGATGCTATAAAGTATGATAATGCAATTAAAATATTAGAAGGAAATAATAATATAATTGTTAACGAATTGAACAATCACATTAGTTTAACCAAAAAATGGTTATTTCAAAATAATGAAATTATTAATAATTTAACAATTAATCAAAGAAAGTTGGAAAATTTGATAAATAACTTAACTAGTGTCAACAGTAACCTCGAAACGGATATTACAACTTTTACGCACTTGACTCAAATATTCTTAATTTTAGGAGATAATATTGAAAGTATAACGGACGAATTATTTCGATTAGAAAATTGGTTAGCTTTTATTCATGCCCAAAGTACACATCATTCAATGTTATCTATCAATATGCATAGAGATATTTTAAATAAGTTAAATAGCCTCTACGAGAAAGAGGAACTTTTAGACATTAGTTTTAGAGACTATTTCGACGTTATTAAAGTAGGTTACTATTATAACGATAGGAATATTGTGTTAATTTTTAGGTTTCCGATTGTCTTTCCCAAATTTTATGTTTTATATCATCTATCCGCAGTACCGAATAAGAATAACCATATCCTTATTCCTCCTAAACCATTCCTAGCAATTCACAATAAAGATTTTATATACATAGAGGCTGAATGCCCGAAGGTCAACGGATTTTATCTCTGTGAAAACAAATTTAACAATCACTATGGAAAACAGTCCGATTGTATAGAACGCCTCATTACGACGCAGCAGATACAAAGTTCATGTCAATTTGTATCCTTGATCCTGACTACGGAAGCCGTGGAACAACTTGACGACAAGCATTATATTATAACATTTCCGGAGCCATCAAGTTTAAAATTATCCTGCAATCAGCAACAATTTATAAAAGTACAAGGCAGTTATCTTGTAACCCTACCTCTGGGATGTTTAATAAAAAGTTCAGAATTTACAATAATTAATAGCAATGATCATATAAGAGGGAAGCCACTGAAAATAATAGACCTACACAATTCTGAGAAAATTGAAGTTTCACAAACGTCATTACAACTAAACTCCATCGACCTTAAAAAGCTTCAAGAAATAAGTAATGAAATGTCATTGCAGCCGAAAATTTCAGGAATAACTGAAAGTAACAGTCTTTATCATACTACAATCCCATTATATGGAATAATATTAAGTGCAGGTGCACTAGGCATTGCTGTTATAATATATAAAAGTCTGAAGAATCGTAAAAGCCTTAAAGTTAAGAAAGAACAAAAGCTAACAAAGGACGAGGAAGGAAATCATGATCACGTGGAGAAGATTTTACAGCACTATTCGAGATCTAAGGAAATCAAATAGATGCTGTTCTTCAGGAGGGAGGAGTTATGTTCCCATGCATCGCGGGAACCGCTTAGCAAGCGTTGGTGCAATATGTACATTACATTGCATCAGAATCCAGGAATATTAACAATCGTAAAGCTGAATCTACATTTCACACAAATTTATTATTTCATTATAATTTTATAACAATCAAAAAGCTGAATGTGCACTTGACATAAATGTATTTCTTTATAATTAATTTTAAATATAATTGTCACTCTTGTTTTCTAATATCGGGCAAGCAGTCGTCATTTTAGTTGTAACTTAAATTGTAATTTTAAATAAAGTATTTTTATAATTTTGGTTTTTTTTGGATCCTCGGCTGCCACCGTACTTAATTCATTTTTCAAATTTTTTTTTTGAAAACCATCACCTAATGTGTGTCTTTTTGTTTGCAGTTTCATAATTTTCCGTCAAGTAGTTTTTGAGCCAATTCGTGACAAAGAATGCAAAAAGTCTCCAGTAAAACGCTCCGCTCACTTCGTTCGCTTCGCTCAATAAGTAATAATTGACTTTATCCAATTCTGGAGTTAAGGCTGTTTCGATATCATGCTCTAATTATATATTTTGTCGCTTAATACAACACCAATGTGGTGATTGTGAAAAAGTGTAAAGAAGATTTTACAATTTATGTTGTTATACACATCTGCTTATTTTATAATGCGTTCTATTATGAATGAGAATAACTTATGCAAAAGTTTGAACCATGAACAAAAATGAGACAACAGTTTGATTTATTGTTCAGTTGCGTTCATGATTTTATCATTTGTCGTTGGCAATGATGTGTTAAACAAATATTCACAGTATAAATACTTTTTTATCGAAATTACACACAAAGAAAGTTGGCGACATGAACGAAAAATCTATTCGAAAGTATGAACGATATCTCGTACTTATTACTGCTGTCCCAAAGACAAAAAACTTGCAATTACTTGTCATTTATAAAAAAAAAAAAGTAATTCTTATCAATCTTATATTTTTTTACTCTTAGTATATTGAAACTAAAATAAAATATATTTAAAAACCTTTAATATTGAAACTTATTGTAAAATCAGAATCAAGTATTAAGTATTAGTATATTGTAGATAACAATACTTGTTTCTGATTTTATAATCGGATAAAAAATTGTTTGTTAGGTACAAACTCTAATCTACACCATCTTCCTCGAACAGTCTGTTATCTCAATTTGGTTCCTAAAAATGTTATTGGGCAAACTTAAACGAAATTCTGTATTCGCGGGAAGTGTCATACTATTTAACCATCAGTAGTAGCACAACACTAGTATATTTATTATGTATACATACTTATAAGAGTACGTTTTATTTTGACATTTGACATTGAATCCAACGTCAATTCATAAATTCTATTATATTATTAAATAAAGATCTAAGGTAGAATAGACTACATAATTGTAAAATAAATCTGGTAACGTATTTAAGATGTTTCGAAATTCACTTAAATTTATTAGAACTGGAAATCATTGTAATTTATTGCGTGCTACCTACAGGTAAATAAATTTAATACCTCATCTTAAATTTTTGAGCATTGATTATTATTTTTATTTTCTCAGGTGCAATGATTTTAAGAACTATAGTTTTTTAACACGAACTCCCATTGAGGCCCTTAGGTTGAACAATAAGAAACCTATTATAAACAATCATAATATCCGCACAATGTTTATTCAAACCCAAGAAACTCCAAATCCAAATAGCTTAAAGTTTCTTCCCGGCACCAAAGTCTTAGAACCTGGTCAAACACTGGATTTTCCTAATATTGGAGCAGCTCATTGCAGTCCTTTGGGTAGGTTATTAAGATACAATTAAAAATATTCATAATGAATCTTAAATTTTGTTTCTCAATATTTGTTTTGTTCAAAATATAATTTATCTGTATATTATATACCTATTTAATTTTGTTATCTCGCTAATTACTTTATTTTTAATTATAGCCAAAATGTTATTTCGCATTGAGGGAGTTAAAGGAGTGTTCTTTGGTCCCGACTTTGTTACAATAACAAAACAGGATGATGATGTGGATTGGAGGCTGGTGAAGCCAGATGTATTTGCTACCATCATGGATTTTTTTGCTAGTGGATTACCAGTTGTTACTGATGCTAAGCCTTCGGGAGATACACGTAATTTTCTTTGATTCAAATTCTTTTATAGAATTATTTATAACATTAAATGATTAAAATGTAACTATAATAAATTTTATGTAACCAGAATAATTATATGAGGAATAATTATCTATTATACATTTAGAAATCAATGAAGACGATGATGAAATAGTTCAAATGATTAAAGAACTGCTAGACACAAGAATCCGACCGACTGTGCAGGAGGATGGAGGGGATGTGTTGTTTGTGGATTTCAAGGATGGTGTCTTGAGGCTTAAAATGCAAGGATCCTGTTCCTCATGCCCTAGTTCTATTGTGACTTTGAAAAATGGGGTCTGTTTAGTTTAAATAAACCTATAAAAGTAGTATCAATATCTATACAATAATTTTACAATAATAATACAAACAATTAATTTCAATTGGTTTATTAATATTGTTATGTTTATTACATGACTTCTCACATTTTATTTTTAAATAAGATTGTTTAATCAATAATATATATTCAGTGTGTCTGTCATCACTTACTACTAAGCTCAAAACATTCGATGATAATACTGTTTTATTGACCATAAATGTGTTAACTATATTATGCTTATGATATGGAAACATTATCCCAGCAAGTTTGGGTTTTGCCAATTGATGAAGCTTATAGCATAGCTTTCTCTAGATAGAGATTTACAGATGTAAATAATATATAGTTGCTCATTATTTTTAGGTCCAAAACATGATGCAATTCTACATACCTGAAGTGTTAGCAGTTGAACAAATTGATGATGAAGGAGATAAGCTTAGTGAAAAGGTTTTTAAAGAATTTGAGCAACTTAAAAACAAACAGAAGAAAGAATGATCTAATATCTAGTCGACTAATTAGGAAGTAGTTTGTTAAAGTTATAAATGTATAATGTATATTTATGTTAATAGTGTAATATTTAAATAAAAAATATATTTTTTTGGAAGATTAATGAAATTTCTATTATTCCAAAATATTTTGTTTATATATAAAGATTAAAGATTCACAATTAGGATACAGAAGTAGCAAAGAATTTGGGTTAAAGATTATTTCACATTTAAATATACCTCCCATAACGTCTTATCCCATCCCAATATTAATCCCATAAATTTTATCCTAGATGTCATGTATTGTTGATGTTTTATAGTATGTTCTTTCAAGTCGCCACGAGATTGCGCAAAAATTTATTAACTACTCTAACAAGTATAATAATTAGCTGTGCATTCGTTAGAACATTTATTTATCACACTATCCATTTTGACTTAATAATTGTCATTAGAAGCATTGCAAAATTTCGCCTAATATACTACCGCAACAGTACTCGCTATTGATTTTGGCATATATTGAATATTCAAAAATATATAGGATGAAAATATTTTTGCAATGTCATTTTCTACATTTTCTTTTATCATAGGAACATGTATCTCGGGTTCTGCTGAAGTGATAAGGTATTGTATGATATTGTATGAATGTTTGATTAAAGGTATCATTAGCTGGGTTTGTGTAAATAAATAAATTTCAAGAGAAAATAAATTTATAATTTGTGTACTTTATTCCTGAAAATACTTTTTCAACTTTTATTTAATACACGGATATAATATTATGGACTTAATTAAACGTATTACAATATTATGAATAGAACATTACAAATCTTATTTCAGTAATGTCTTAATATAAGTAGGATGGCTAAGTATTAAAGGTATACAATTTAATTAAATTAGATACATGTTGAAATATGTTTTGTTCATAATAAGCTTACACCTATTGAAAAATATAATCTTTAATTATGCCAATTTCTTTTATATTTTAATAAATAAACTCTATACAAGGCAGTGTATTTTTCATTATATATTAAGCAAATGTTTTTAATGCAAAATGTATGAATTACATGCTTATATCAAATTATAATACGCGTATTATCGAGATCTTATTAATTTTACACTTCACATTCAACTAGTGTCAATGAACTTTAATATATATCTAACTATAACATAATTATAATTAATTTCGCGTAAAATTCTAAATTCTTAAATTTTAATAGCACTTCCTTATAATAAAAAATATTAAAGCAGGACAGAAGATACTTTATTTACTTAAGACTACATTTTCAAATTACTTCATAAAGAATTCTCAAAAATAACGAAATGACAGATTGTTTTTTTTTTGTATCAACCAAACGTCAAAAGGAAGAAAATATGTATTAAAGTAGAGATTACGTAATTGTGTCATTTTAAAGCTTCAATCAAAAACTAAAATAATATAAGCAATAATAAAAATGCTTTCACAAAATAATACAATTTGAGAAAGCTTAAAGAAAAATTTATAACTTAAGTTGAGTGTCAATTATAATTTAGTTTATTTTATTGAAACATATGTAAGTACTTTCAAACTGTCAATTGTCAAATAGCATTTTATTTTTAGTCTGTAGATGTCTTATTATTTTTAATCTGTTCGGTAGCATTATATATTCTTAGTATTTTATAATAGTGTTTATTATCTACGGCTTACACCTACATACGCAACAGGAGGGAAATAAGAACCAATCCATGAAAATACCGGCGCAGTCGTCGTTGGGATCGTAAGCCAATAGTCTATGCCATTTGTACTTCTGTTCACAACCACAGTCTGATGAACATCTTGATGTTGACTTTTTACTGAAAATAATAATTATTGATTGATTAAGTAGTTTAGTAAGTGTAGATTTAATATTTTAATATACAATATGGGGCAAAAGGAATGAATTTATTTTAAAAGTATTATCTATTACACTATTAGTCAGCCACTTTCCACCCTTTCCCAGTCACACAGCCTTTATAAATAACGTAACACACATGTGCAAACACACGCACACAAAACACACACATACAGACAGATAAAACATTCTAACTCTAAAATATGTTCAACACGCAACACTGTTTGGTTTTAACTTTTTACATATATTAGAATTAAAATTTTATTTCTCTATATGTGTTAATATTATATTATTAATTCTATAATAATAATCTAAGGTCTTTCAATCAGAAAATGACCTTTAATATAAACATCGGCAGAACATTGCTGCATTGACTCACAATTTTTACGTAAACTAAATTTTCGATCAGGTTTTAAAGAGAAAGTCTAAACGAGATTTTAAGAGTCGCGTGAAACGAGATGTTTATTAAGTGTTTAAAGTACGTACATGTGTTTATTTGCTTCTAGTTAAAAACAAAATAAAATAAATATACGTTTAAGTAATAAAAGAAAAACAAAATAATACCACTAAGTAATAGAATAAAAAAATATAAAGAACAGATTAATAAATATAAACTCAGGCGATTCGAAAATAATCTTCGCTATTTTTGAAATGTATTCAAGTCTTGAGTCTTGATCATTTAGACTCAACCGAAGCCATTATTTCGAAATTAGAACACTCAAATGTCATATTTCTGATTTTTCCGTTAATCGTCCAATAAATTATATACCTACCTATTATATAATTATATTGACGTGATGTATTAATCAACGCTAACTAATTTGTTTGTTTTGAAATTTTATATTTACATAATGCAAACTACGAAAGAGAAATATGTCAATGTCATTATTTTAAAAGATTACAGATTAAATATAAAGTACAGGATAGAAATATAATAAGAGTCAAACACAAAAAGAGTTTGTATATATATAGATGTAATAATTTAAATTTTCTATCAATTGTCTGTCTGGCTGTCTGGATTCAAACATAATCAGATGTGGATGTAGGCGGTGGGCAATGGCGGCTATCGTCATATATGTCGTCCGTTTGAATCAAAGCACTTGATTTTAAGTTTTTACCAATGTATATTTAGCGACTTAAAAAATCACTTTATCCATCGCAAATGTTTAGAGTATTTCACAATTACTGTTTTATTTTAGAATATATTTTAATTGCTTTCGATTAATTTACAACTATTTTTTTATATAATATTTATATATAAGACATAATATATATACAATAATACAAATAATCAAGTTCATTATCAAGTTAAAATGTTTGATAAAAATGAGTTTATCAAAGCGAAAGTAAAGTTCATACCAACCTGCAAACCTCTTGGTGTATCGCCTGTTCGAAGTGCATCGTGTTGACAATCGCGCGCACTTTCCTCGCCGAATTTAACGCCCAGTATGGAGTCATTATTTCAGTTTTACTTTCACAAGCGTCTATCCTTTAATTATATAAAAAAATAATAATAGTGATTCTATGATATATGTATATATATAAATATAAAGTAATACATACCTGCCAGTGTTGTTAACAGATTGCGCATCTGGAAGTTTTGGTTTCGTCTGACGTATATGTCGGAAGTACGAGTCCCCGGAATGCATATCAGGTACCCCTGGCGCCCTACGCACTCTGTTGCCTCCCGGCACGTTAAACGAACCGTACATACGCTTTATTAAAGCTTTATTTTCATCTATAAACGTTTCAATTTTATCTCTGAAATGAAAACGAAATACATTCACAACTTTTTAAAATTGGTATTATTTGAATAAGTGACAGATACCAACAACCAATCGGAACAATTGAAAATATTACAAAAAAAAGAAAATGTTACCGTTATAAAAAAAATAAAAAAATTAATATCATTTATATTAAATCAGACATTACAAAGCTGTCATCTGTAACACTAATGTTACCATTATAAAAAAAATAAAAGTATATGTGTCATTTGATATTGAAATCCGACATCTGTAATGTTTTAACCTTGGAAGCACTATTTAAACAAGCTACCAAAAGAAAGGCGCCTTCACACCTACAGATGTAAATGAAGTAAAACAATAGTTACTCACAATGGATAGGTGTTACCGGCGGTTGGACAATACAGTTGAAAGTTTCGTTTCACGCACGGCACTCCTCTAATCACTTGACCTTGGAGCTCGTAGCCCAAGGCTAGAGACAGGGCAGTCCACAGGATCTAAAAAAATAATAACAACATATTTATTACTAATAAGGTTTACTTATTAAATATTATTTACATTTTCTTTTAAATAACACTGGTAAGAGAAATATAAAATGTATTTATTATTGGACGTAAAATGGTTTAAGACGAGGGATAGAATATACAAGATATTTCCGACTACCATATTGATGAGGCGAGATTAGTCAGTGCACGATTTTGAAAGACATTCTTATACAAGACTGAGAATAATTTTCCTATAATAAGTTTGTTGGCTTGAATATTTATTTTACTTTAATACTATTGAACAATATATAATAAGATGTCTTGGGATAACAATTTCTTTTATATATCAAATTATTTCGAATGTAGGTACAAAGAAGTTATGATTACAAAGAATAAATAAAATTCAAAAGGGACGGCGGACATGTTGGTTACAGATTAAATTAATACCTATTACATACCCAATATTTAGACATATAATATTATATAGTAACATTGATTAAGAAATTAAAGACTTACGTTGAAACAAATAAAATTTTGTGTAATCATTTTACGTTGGTTGGTTGGTTCGTTGGTTGTACGTCTCGCTCGTTTGGATCGGTGTTAAGTGTTAATTGTATAAACGTATTTATTACAAAATGTTAGTAAAAAAGACGCTACACGTTACGCCGGTCTGCACAGTGACTGAATCCTAAGACACATCCGGCGATATTAGCACCTTGATTTGTAATACGTGCCCTCGCCCGTGACTCTGTCTTGTTTAAAAAAATATATTAAGTTAATATATTTTTTTAATCAAAATTGTATCCCTTTTAAAGCTGTATTTAATTGTTGAATTAAATATCAATATTTTTCTAAATAATATTTTTTTTCAAACTTATAATTTTTTTAAGGAAAAATGTTTATGATGGACATAAAGATAATTAATATTCAAGTGATATATAAATCTGTAAGTACAATCATACCCTTATCTCACGAAGAATCAGCACATTGTGGAGGAAACGTTCGGTAAGAATTATAATGTTTAAACGTGAACGAAAACATAATACACTAATAAAAATATACGTTGGATATATATGAGAAGGGGCGAATAAATATAAGGATAAATCGCGTATTCAACGTCTTCTATTGGCAATGTAAACCCTGGGCATAAATAGACAAGACATTCTGGAGTCTTCCAGACCCTTCGAGAATAACAAATCAATTCACTAAATAGCTTCTGTTTTTCTTTTGTGTTATACATCTACAATATTTGTAGGTGGTAGAGCCTAGCTGTAGTTATCTGACTGCAGCTCGTATTGGGCTGGCTCGACCGGGGAAGGACCACCCTCTCACAGAAGACCGACGTGTAGTAACCAAATTAATTTGGTTATGTTTCGTCGGTGAGTGAGAGAATCCGGAAGCCCAACCCCCCCCCCCCCCTACGCCAAACATGAAAGCGATGCCTACAAGAAAAATACCCCAGGAGGGTACCGGCTTTGATGAAGCCGGGGACCCCCTCCCCGAGCAAAATCGGGGAAATGATTCTCGGATTTTGCTCGGGCTGCCCGTCGTATCTGGGGCGGGCAAAGTATCGCCTTTTGTGTTTTATGAGGGCAAACGACGAGTCAACGCAGCGGCACCCCGACCCACTCTAAATGTGGACTTTTGCAACATCCGGGGACTTCATTCCAACTTGAACGCCGTCCATTATCATCTAGAGACGGCGCAGCCGGCCTTGTTGTTTCTGACGGAAACGCAGATATCTCGACCTAGCGACACAGCGTACCTGTCATACCCCGGGTATAAACTAGAACACCATTTTATACCACACGCCGGGGTATCTGTGTTCGTAAGGGAGGATATCTGCTACCGTCGCCTTCAGGTTTTTGAAGGTCGGGACCTGTCTATACTCTGGCTACGCGTGGACATGGACGACCATGTCAGAGTCTACGCGTGCCTCTACAGGTCCCATAGTGGTAATGCAGAAACGGATCAACTCTTGGGCCATGTTCAGGCGAAGATTGACGATCTGCTTTCACAGACTCCCTCCGCCGAAGTCGTAGTCCTAGGGGACTTTAATGCGCACCATTCCGATTGGCTAGGGTCACGTGCCACCGACTGCGCGGGGAGATCTGTGTTTGACTTTGCTCTGGCAAATGGTCTGTCCCAGCTGGTAAAGACGCACACTCGTCTACCGGACGTGGACAGCCACACGCCCTCTTTGTTGGATCTTCTGCTGACTACACATCCAGAAAAGTACCAGATCACTGTCGAGGCTCCCTTAGGTTCCTCTGATCACTGTCTGGTACGGAGTGTAGTGCCCATTCAACGGTCGGCTCGCACAACACCTGCGACTCGACGCGTTTGGCACTACAAGTCAGCGGATTGGGATGGAATGCGGTCCTTTTTTGCATCCTACCCATGGGGGCCGATTTGTTTCCCTTCCGATGATCCTAGTGACTGCGCTGCGGCTGTAGCTGATGTGATACTACAGGGCATGGAACTATTTGTACCAAGCTCTGTGGTACCACTTGGTGGCAGATCGCGGCCTTGGTTTGATGCGTCTGTCAGGGCTGCAGCAGCTGGCAAACGGCAGGCTTATCAAGCTTGGGTCAATGCGTTAGTCACTAAGGATCCGAACTCTAGAGTTCTGAAGAGGAAATATAATCGTGCCTCCAGATTCTTCAAACGGCAAATCGCTAGAGCAAAGTTCAAGCATGTCGTCAAAATTGGGGATCAGCTGGCAAAGTACCCGCCTGGCACGCGCAAATTTTGGGCGCTTTCAAAGGCCACTCTGGGAAACTTTAACCAGCCGTCCCTACCGCCGTTGCACATGGGGAATGACTCTCTGGCCCACACGGCAAAAGAGAAAGCCGATCTCTTGGGCACTCTTTTCGCCTCCAACTCGACTTTGGACGACCAGGGGAAGACACCGCCTATCATCCCGCGGTGTCAGAGCTCAATGCCGGAAATAGTTTTTCGGCAGAAAACTATTAGGCAGTCTCTATTTTCCTTGGACGTTCATAAGTCGAGTGGGCCGGATGGCATTTCTCCATTGGTGCTACGAACGTGTGCCCCTGAGTTGACTCCAGTGCTAACGCGTCTATTTCGGTACTCCTACCTTAAAGGCGTAGTCCCGGTCACATGGAAGTGTGCCCTTGTCCATCCGATCCCTAAAAAAGGTGATAGCTCGGAACCAGCTAACTACAGACCTATCGCCATTACCTCTCTGCTCTCCAAAGTAATGGAGAGCATTATCAATAAACAGCTCCTAACCTACCTCGAGGATCACCAGTTGGTCAATGACCGGCAATATGGCTTTCGCCATGGTCGATCGGCTGGTGATCTTCTGTTGTATCTCACACACCGTTGGGCAGCTGTTATTGAAAGCAAGGGAGAGGGTCTGGCAGTTAGTTTGGATATGGCGAAAGCCTTCGATCGTGTATGGCACAAGGGGCTTCTTTCGAAGCTACCTTCCTATGGGCTTCCCGAGAGTTTATGCAAGTGGATCACCAGCTTCCTCACTGGGCGGAGCATACAGGTCGTTCTAGACGGTTTTTGCTCGGACCCCAAGCCCGTGAACGCTGGTGTACCCCAAGGCTGCGTGCTATCCCCAACTCTGTTCCTCCTGCACATCAATGATATGTTGGATATCTCCAACATACATTGTTATGCGGATGACAGCACTGGGGATGCGGTGTATTCCGGCCGTGCAGGTCTCTCTCGGGAAAACGTCGACGAGTGCCGAAAGAAACTTGTGTCTTCTATAGAGACTTCCTTGGGGATGGTCTCTGAGTGGGGTGAACTGAACCACGTTCAGTTCAATCCCCTAAAGACACAAGTTTGCGCGTTTACCACTAAGAAAACCCCATTTGTCGTATCACCGCTCTTCGAGAGCACCCCCCTCATTGCCTCGCCAAGTATCAGAATACTGGGTCTCGACATTTCGAGCGATTGTCAGTTTCGTGGTCATCTGGAGAGCAAGGCCAAGTTGGCCTCGAAGAAATTGGGAGTGATTAATAGAGCGAGGCAGTATTTCAAACCTGGCCAAAGACTTGCGCTCTATAAGGCGCAGGTCCGGCCACACATGGAGTACTGTTCTCATCTCTGGTCCGGATCACCCCAATATCAGCTTCTACCATTTGACCGCGTACAACGGAGAGCCGCTCGGATTGTCGGGGACCCGGTGCTCTGCGAACGGCTGGACTCTTTGGCATTGCGTAGAGACGTGGCTTCTTTGTGCGTCTTCTACCGCATTTACAACGGGGAGTGTTCCGAAGAACTATTCGATCTGATGCCTGCCGCCGAATTTCATCACCGCACAGCGCGCCATCGACTTCTTTACCATCCCTACCACCTGGATGCGTGGCGATCTTCCACTGTGCGGTTCTCAAGGACTTTTTTTCCACGTTCCACTCGCTTGTGGAACGAACTTCCTTCGGCGGTATTTCCAGATCGGTACGACATGGGTACCTTCAAAAAAGGCGTCTACTTCTACCTACAAGGCCGGCAACACTCTTGTAAATCCTCGGATGTTGCAAGAGTTCATGGGCGGCGGTGATCACAAGTCATCTGTGACCCGCCAGCTCGTTTGCCCTCCTATTCCATAAAAAAAAAAAAAAAAAAAAAAAAAAAAAATATTCTATTTTGACAATTAAAACAGACTTGAGTTGTGGAAGAATTTATTAATAAAATAATGACCGTCAATTATTTTGTTGAACATTATTCTCTCATTGAAAATATTGATTACGTAAACTGGACCATCGTTAATTTGGCAAGCGATCCATTTGGCAATTTATATACATTCTCGATTTATTACACTCGTGTGTGTCAATAACCTTGCTTTGAAATAATTTACACATATCTGTATGCAAAAAACTTAGATTGCGGTACTTCATTTTGTTTGTGTTCAGATCCAAACCATTGCTCAAACTTTATACAAACATCATGAAATCAAATTACTCAATTACTAATACTTTTAAAATCTATACTAATATTATGATAAAAGTTTCATTGTTTTTGTCTTTGGTAATTAAAAACTATTGGAACGATTTTAAAATTCTTTCATCTGTCGAAAGCAAAACCCGATATTGAACTGATCGGTACCTACGTAAGTAAAGGAGTAAGTAAGTAAATAGCTTATGTTACTCATTGCTACTAGATCAGCGAGTAACATAGACTACTTTTTACCCAGATATTTATCTATTTTGGACTCACGCTGGTAAAGGAGTATGTAGCAAAAGTGAAGCTAACAACAAATTAAATAAACATAGTTAAATAAAATCCTAAAAACCACAAAAGAAAATATCTTCATATTTTAATACTAACCACGTCATTACCAAGAACTTCACACATCATAAATTTATTATTTTCTCACAGACACAGGAAAATGTTTTATTACGTAACATGCAAATCAATTTTATACTAATTTACTTAATATCAATTATTATAATAACATTAATGTATGTACACACAAACGTACATAACTTGTTATATATACATATTCATCCAATTTTTTCATTATTTATTTATTATATTATCGTCAGTGACGTCACAAAAGTATCCTAAATAGATCGCTATACATAGAGCCTGATCTAATCAATAATGTAAACTGCAAAATATACATAACTAGTTTTATTATCTATATTATATAAGTTGGTTGGTTCTGTCTGTGTATATGATTTTCTCTAAACTTTATATATATATATATATATATATATATTTATATATATATATATATATATATATATAATAAAGAAAAAAATCTGTTATTCTGAATTTCTACAGTGTGTGCAAGGCGATCGGGCTCATTGCGACCGAGAATGAAAAGGTAAGTAAGTACACAGATAAAGTACCGGGGTAAAGTTATAACTTACTAACCGATGTCGAAATAAGCGCGAGTGAAGCCGCGGCAACAACTAGTATAAATTTATATAATCATACGGCCTATATAATTATTTAAAGCAATTTTTTTATATACTGGTTTTTCATTCCACTTTATTTGTTATGCGTAAAAACTTAGAGGTTTAAAAAAAAGTATATATATATACATACAATTATGTCATATTAAGTATGTAAAATAAATTACACATAAAAAAGTATTGCTACTGTAATGTCCGACTAAACAAAAATAATAAAGTAAATAGAAGGAAAATCATAATCTTTATTGTGAGGCCCCTCTCCTGTGGAGGCCCCGGGGCAGTGGCCCTGCCTGCTCTTCCTAATGCGGCCCTGTATATATATTAATAGTATATAGTAATACTTTTTGTGCGCAACATTTACGATGGAAATTAGAAACCGATCCTGATTCTGATTCTGATCTGGGATGATCAACACCAAAAAACAATATGTCGATGGATCTTTTACGGAGGCATTCCTTGATCTTGGATTGTAGATCGATTTATGATGCTTGTAAATCCAAATTTTTGCTCCATTGCGTTTACATTCAATAAGTGGTGTATGCACTTGTATGGCTTCGTTTATAACAAATATTGACTAACAATACAAGAAATAATGATGTCATGTATTATTGTATTGATGATATAATTAATAGGATTTTATTTATACTTTTAATTATCTTTTAAGTTTTTTTCTTTTATTATATTGGCTTTGCAAGTGTAACTTGGGCAATTGTTTGTTGAGCGAAGCGAGCGTAGCGAGCGGAGCGTTCTTCTTGAGGGTCAGTAGGGGGCCCTAGTATATCTAAATAAGTAACATACTTGCTTAAATTGAGATAAATGTTGACTTAATACATAGATCCTTTTACCTCACCTTTTTCAATTCGTTGCGGTCGCACTGTCAACTGCACTATCGTATCCTTAGCAAAACTTAATATATATTGAAATACATTGTACGTAATTATTACTGTAAGTAAAATAAGTATACCGTCTTAATTAAAGTTAGATTTACCTCGTATCAAATTACCCACATATATATATTAGAATTTCAAATAGATTTTGGTGTAAAAAAAATAACCATCAGCTTAAAATTCTAGACGTGATCTATGAAGAGATAAAACAAGGAATGTTTAATTAAAATTAAACTTTATTTTGCAATCCAAAGCCAAAGACAAGAGTATTGTGATATTTAAAAAATAATTTTAGAAATCGGATTCTGAGAAACAGCTCTAAAAATGTAGAAGGCAAAACTAAAAAAAATCTTGTCACTTTTCATCTAGCAAATTTTAGTTGATGTGATGTGTGTTTGTGTGTGTGTGTGTGTGTGTGTGTGTGTACAAAACACTACCTTGTCTATGTAGTGGTATGACATACCAATACATGCACAATACCTTTGATTAATAAAGTATTTCAAATAATAGTAACTAATAAGTATTTTAAATGCATACTTACTGCGGTTTGACGAATCACAGAACCACGTACTAAATTAAATTGAAGTTGCTATTTAATGTAAAAACTGTGGTATACAATTTTGTAATCTACGTGCGAAATATATATGGTTCATTTTTGTAAAAGATATAAAAGCCTATATTCAGACCACGTAATAATTTCCAAGAATAAGACTTGTGACTCAAAATCGGTTCGTTTACATCGATTTTTATTCAAGTTAAGTAATAAACAGCTATTTCAAGAATTACAATAACACTTTGAAATGTAACATAAATATTTTATTGTATAAATGTCTTATTGCTCAGTAATAAAATCTAATATTATATAATTTTAGCGCGCTATTTGACCCTAAAAACAGCGAGCTAAAGTCCACCAATAACAAGCTCACTAACAGCCTTTTCACTATGCAATGTTATTATGATAGTCGACTTAGTGCTTGGTAGATTGGATTTTACATGGTTGTATTAATATTTATATTACTTACACAAAGTATTTATAAGTAGCTAAAGACGTAATAAGAATAATATTATAAACGTTTTTTATGGGAAAAGACAGTAAAATACCAGCTTCATGACATCACATAAATGCGAGTCATAAAGACAATTGCGAAATATTATATATATACTAACTGTTGACAGTGACTTCGTCTGCTTCATCATAAAATTTTACACCAAAATATTTCTTTATATCAACATCGCCATCTATTGGAAACTTATAGAACTTAGTAGTGAATTAAACCCTTTATTTATAAGAAAACTAGAATTCGTAAAAAAATATATTAATCGAGATAAAAACCTTCCTATCTTTCAAGTTTGACCAAACAATATACAAAATTGCATTGAAATCGGTGTCAAAGATTACTGCAAACGAGCATCATGATATGGATTTTCATATATAAAGCTATTTATACAAATTATGTGTAGTCTGTCTTATTGACAAATAAATAATAATGAAAAAATTAAATATGACATTAGTATGATTGTGGAGATAATAAAAGATTTCATTATTGACACAAACGTTTTATGATACCTTTATGAATTTATATGTATCAGAATCAAATTGGAATGCATTAAGTTGCACCTTTGGATGACTATGAGTGAATGAATTTGATCAGCAATTCATGTTACGGGTATGGATGACATTGCCCCCCCCCCCCAAAATTATACCATTAACAAGCTAAATTTAAATCGCTGCTACTATTCATATTAAAGAAAAGAAAAAAAGTATCCTAAGCTAGTTGGTTCACGCGAATTCATTAAAAATTAAACGTCATTACGTTGTTATTCTATTATGTCCTTTTAACACTGAAAGTTGAAAGTTTAAAGTAATCTAAACCTTTATAATAACTAAATATAGTTCAAATATTATTTTCTTTTCAATCATGAGAGATGTGAAATTTTATTAGTACAATTATATCATTATAGTCCCAAAATTTTTTAATTTTAATATTTCTGCTTTGGCTGAGCATTGCCTTTCAAACAGTCTCATAGTAAATAAATATAGAATCATTGCAATATTAGTAATATAATCAAAGCAGATCGTAAGTTGATAATATAATAGTTCAAGGTTTGCTGATACACAGTTAATGTGATACATCTCGGTAGACTTAATAAGGCTGGCTCCTTGGCTTGTACCAAGGTTAACGTTCTGTTCATACTAAAAAGGATATCTTACATAAATCATCAAAAATAAAAATAAAATGTGTTTTAATTTGTCTGTATTTGTTAGACCGAGTGCCGCTGCATTTTATTAGATTTCAAGTTCAAATATAATTTAATTCTATTTCAGTTTTAATTTTAAATAAATATATATTAGTAAGCTTTTGGCAACAAGAAATATTAAAACATACGATCTCTGGAACGGATTTAAACAAATTATTTACTAGCAATTCGCACGTGGTTAATTCTTCAAGTGCAGTGAAGATAATGTTAGGTTTGTTTACGATATATATATATATATATATATATATATATATATATATACTTCTTTCAATACTATGACAATCTAGAAGTTTCTAATTTTGCTTGTGTAAATTATATAAAAGAGCAAAGTATGATCATTTAGTACTATAATTCTATTTTAAGTGTAGATTCTCACTTGTCACTTCCCTAACAATGTTTTTTTTATTTATTTTTATTGGTTTTCCACTTACGAAAATATCATCTAAATTTTATAAAAGGGAGAAATCTTATAATTTCTTCCTTTTATGGAAATAAAATATATCCATACGTATATTATAAAGCTGATAAATCGTTTGATTAAAGGTACCAATCTCAGAAACTAAATGTACAAATTCAAAAAATCTTATCGTGTTGGATAGTCTATTTACCGAGGAAGGCTATATGACATCATACTACGACCAATAGCGGAGGCAATGAAAAATACCGCAAAAAAACGGGAAAACTATTCCTCCTTTGACAGCTTCCTTAGCTTGCGCTGCTTAAACGGTTAAAGTTACTCAGAAATCATTTATCATGGAGTTGTTACCTTCTAAAAGATGGGATTGGATTGGAATTGTTAGCCTCTAAATGATTGGATTGGATTGGAATTGTTTCCCTTTAAAAGATTGGATTTAATTGGAATTGTTCCCTCTAAAAGGTTCCCTATAATCTGTAATCATTGTAACGGTAATAAAATTCTAAAATAAATTAGTTCTAAATTAATGCATAATTTGTGAAGGTTTTTTATAAACATGATATTAATCTATTTGTACTAATTGACGATTCAAAAGTGCTTGTACTGGCTAGTTTATTATAAACCTCGAAACTCAACAAAGAAACAATGTAATCTTTCGTTCTGTTATCAAGTGATATAAGCAGGTTGCAAACGTTTTTAGGTTTCAAATAAGCGTAATACGTTTATAATAAACAGTACCTTAAACTATACTTAAGTATGAAAATTATTACAAATATACATACTAGCTGTGTCTACGAGCTTCGTTCGGAATATGTTAATAAATTAAAGTAGCATCAATTACTCTTTATAACATCAGCTAATCGCCAGTGAAATTTTTGTTAAAATCGGTCCAGCCGTTTCAGAGATTAGACGGACCAACCAGACAGACAAAGACAAATAAAAAAAATAGTTTTTTTTATGTAAGTACCGTATATATTTTCATTATCATATGTTATTATATTAGTAAAAAGTGGTTAATTTAAAATTACAAACAGACACTTCAGTTTTATTTATATGTATAGATGGCTGACAATATCTATATAATATATGTTCAAACTATAAAAGGAGACACTTGTCCTATGACTAATACTAACACTTAATGTTGCAACTAAGTGGTTATTATAAATTACTTTTAGTTCTAGTTTAGTCTAATACAAAAAACTATTAGTCAAACGCCTTTGTTAAAAAAAATATTTTAATTTTGTCACCAATGTCACCAATATACTCTTTATACTTATTTTTAAACAATAAATTTTGAGTCTATATATTAGTAATGTCATTTTTCTGACCTTAAAATGACTTGAGTCATTTATGATCATTTGTTCTTCTTTATAAATACTTTTTTTAAACAAAAAACTATTAAAAGCGTGACAAGTGCATTTATGATAAAGATTAAAGGAACATTGCAATAATAAATTCTTTTAATATTTAAATAAATGCGTGGTTGACGCCGGACATTTCCTACGCACTCTGAATATTATATATTGCATATAATAATAATTGAAGGTATATAACAAAGTTATATACGAGTTTATCAAGTTTTATCTGTTATCGTTCGTTTCCGTTTATACGTGGTCGTAATTCGTAATTGTCCGCCATATTTATGAATGGCTGGTATGAATAATGTTTTGATCTTGTTTCTCTAACGCCTACGTCTTTGTACAAGGTCTGACGGAACGAAATATTTTATATATAAATTTTAACAGGCTATATTTTATAATAAACTAGCTAATCCCAGCGATTTTGTCTGCTACAACATATATTTTACATCAATTAAAATATTTATCAACACAGCCATCTATTGGATACTTAAAGAAACCTAGCCTATATTACTCGCGTTATTTAGCGTTCGACAGATGAAAGAATTTTTTAAATCGATGAAATAATTTTTGAGGTTACCAAACACAGAAACAGGCACAAATATAGAATCAAATAATTTATCTTTATAGTATCAGTATAGATATGTGTAAAAATAAGCCTCAGTTCATGCAATGCAAAGTAAGTTTTACGATGCTACTATGATTTTCTTGTAACATTATGCACGTAGTTTTTAGTTAGTAGAGTGTAGTTGGTAATAAAATAGTACTCAGTTCAGTAACACCATTGTTGTGAATTCACTTTCTAAACTCCCAGATACTAACTCCTACGTGTGATATATTCCTCCTATCATTGTGTTTTGTAATTACTAATATTGATAATAATTTAATTTAATAAATAGTATTGCACTGTATATTTTGCACTTAATTATAATCTGTTTATTTTTAAACAGTTTTAATTAAAATTTTCATTCATAGGCATTGTTTCTGTCTATCTATTCACCCATTCATCCACCTAGCCATCCATAAATCCATCCATTTATTTATCTATCTAGTCTCAATTTTTTTTATATTATAAAGTATATTATTAAATGCCTATCTAAGTATAATTAATTATTAGTGAATGTCTTTACTTACTCATTTACTGTGAACGTTTATAAATATAAATTATGACGTAGGTACATACATATATATCGTAATACTCTGTAATCCATTCACATATTATAATTTTAAATCCATAACCTAGACTAAGTACACGTAAGATTACTATAAAAACATGTATTATCCATTTTATTAGGTCACATTAACTGGCACTTCTCGTAAGGCATAATTACTATTAGTACATAGTATATTACCTTAAATAAATTACAGATTAAAGCTATATAATGGATGTATTTTTTAATGTCAATATATATAATTTATAGAGTGTTGTTTCTTTATAGTATCTAAATTTATATTATCCTATACATAGTGTTGTTTTGATTAATTATTATTAAGTTTGGTACTCAATAAAAAGTATATAACAAGAAGAATTTTTAGTAAGAAAAAGAAATGGATGTAGTTCGTTTAAAATTATATTGCAGTCTCCACTCAGAATAAGATAGAAGAGAAAATTTTTACTAGTGATCCGACCGAAAAATCAGGACAGTCTTGTAAATACCCTTAAATAATTGCAAATTTCGTCTATTTTAGTAAAACAGCAGAAAACCAAGTAACCTTCCTCATTGATAATTATAATGCTCATATTACAAATCTCGTACACCACACATAAACAATAAGTGTGTTTGTTTGACCCAAATGACATGCTTTAGGATTCTGCGAACTGTTTTAACCAATATAAGACATTATTAGTTGATTTACAAGAAATTACTATCCTAAAGATATACAAATATATTTTGTATGAATGTTATTTTTGCTCAAGTAGTTTGAAAGCTCACATTGACATTAATCAGCTGATTCTGGCAGGCGGTTAGTTTATGATATATAAAAAAAAAATTAAAAATACCTATTTCGTAACCATGACGATCAAACACAAGATATTTATATACATATAAAGATAAAGATACTCACAGGTATTTGGTAGAATGAACCGTTATTGACAGTGGGGTATGAAGTCAGAGGAACCACGGGCACTGTACCATTCCTTAATAATATCGGTCCTTGCAATGGTGTTACTGCTTGCTGCCCCACATCTGAAACAGTATTTAATTGGTTATAATGATTACAAAAATACCCGTAGGCTAGAAATACATATAACAGTCATAATAAGGTCATTTATAGGTCATGTACAAAATTAAAAGTAATAAAATATTTTTATCGACCAAATAACATTTAGATCCATTGCAACGTTTCGAAAGATGAGACTTGATAGTATTTAGCGTCTATGTTATGATGTAAATTTAAACCAGTGTTATGAAATGTTACCAAATATTAAATAATACATAAATGTAGATCATAGATATCTAGACGTTAGATAGATATTTGTTCATTTTCTGACATTTCAGATACAATGATGTCGTCACTTGGGTGCGTCACATTTGGGTCATAGGTTAGGCAACTGCTTCTTTTAAGGACCTCGTTATACAATAGATATTTGATATATATAAGTATTTCAACTATAATATATTAAAATCATACTTAATCACGTTGTTCTTGGTCTAGAATTTTAATTTTTATTAAATCATCCGTGATCGCTGGAATTGATTCAAAGCAAAAAAGATATAAACAAAGAAATAAAAGAAAAGATCTTTCTAAAGTACATTCCTAAAATATGTTTATAAAAACATAACATACATAATGTTATTGCTTTAAAATATCTAATGATATATCTCATAACGAAGTATTTAAATTTATTTATAAAATACTCAAGAAATACGACCGATTAGTTAATTAATAGAGATAATTTTAAACTATGTATAAAAAGCTAATTTTTACTTAATTTATTTAGTAAGAGTAGTATTATAACGTATATATATATATATATATATATATATATATATATATATATATATATATATATATATATATATATATATATATATATATATATATATATATAATTAAATGAACCTTGTCTAACACCCATCTTCATTGTTAGTAGTTTCGCTTCGCTACTTTCTTAATACGCATAGCGAAACACTGGAATTCCTGACCGCTTCAAGGCAAAAGCGATTGTTTTACGAAAATATTTATTTCATTATATAAGAATAATCTCAATATTTTTTTAATATTTCAATTATATTATAAACAGCATAAGACAACTAGACAAAAGTCCTGTAGTAAATTTATACATATAAATAAAATTTAAGTGTCTGTAATTCCAAATTAACAGCTTTAACTAAATTCATATAAAGTATATACTTACATAAAAAACAATTTTCAAAAATTTATCTCTGTCGGTCGGTGTGTTTGGTCTGGCTGGTCTCTGAAACGACTGAACCGATTTTAACAGGTCTTTCATTACCTGATAGCTGATGTTACAAGGAGTAACTTGGGCATTTTAAAAACATATTCCGCATGAACCACGTCGGGGGCACAGCTAGTTAATAAAGGCTATTTTTGTTGTACTTATCTAATTAACATTTATTAACAACAACCGTTTTTTAATGTGTTTTTCTTTATTAATTTGTTAATTAGCGATCATGTGATAACGTATAAGGCATTGACCAAATCAATCAGTAGTTATTAACCGTGATATCCAAAGAGTTATTATAAAACTTATCAAATTGGTATGTTACGTAATAAGTATTTAAAATATCTTTTTCATTTAAAAAAGTCTATGAATATATTAATCATGTTATGCTTTTATAACTCATGAATATGGATAACTTGAACCAGGAGGGACACTTTCTTTACCGTTTATATTGTATACAGAGGTCGCAGGTTCAAATCCTGATCGTGTTGATACATTTTTCATACTATACTTATTAAATGTATATTTACTTGTATATTTGATATATAATATCTTTTAGCTATAACTCATATAACGTCCTTTAAACTATATTTATATATATCATATCTAGGCTGACAATATCGATGAGACAGACAGACAAGGTTTTCAGGGTCAATAACCTCAATATAATTGTTACTTAATCACAACCATTATCAAGCTCAACAATGAATTATGGGTGACTTCAAATTATTATTACGGGTTAAGGTTGGATAATTAAAAACTATTTAGTATTTAATATAACCTTAACATAATATATAAATGTATCACTCAATTACTTTACGACGTTACGTTAAGAGGCAACATAAAGTGCTCTGTCAGTTCCCTGCAATGTATATAAACCTTACTGTTTATGTACCCACACAATAGATACTAAATTATTACTCAGTGAATAAAATAAATTTTAATTAAATATGAATTAAATACAAGCGAACATTACACAAGTGTAGTATTAGTTGAGGTTACAGAGAAAATCATATTTAATAAATTAAATATACTAGTTGTGTCCATGACTTCGTTCGTGTGGAATAATCCTTTTTAAGAAAGAAATGCCTAAGCTACTCGTCGTTTGTTGAAATTGGTTCAGACGTTTCAGAGATTAGTCGGAAGAAACATACGGATGGGCAAACAGAAATTTCAAAAATTGATTTTTAACACACTTTATATTTTCATATGAATTTAGCTAAAAGCTGTTAATTAGGAAATACAAACAGACACTTTAATTTTATTTATAGGTATAGATAGGTTAATTTACATCTAATAATAGTTAAGTAGCCAAGTAGTTCCAATAATTTTAGTATAAATTTAATTTGAAAACACGCACTATTTTAACCACGACGATAATAAAATCGGAAAAATTGCCTTTAAATGAATTAAATGACATTATTGTATTTTATTTTATAGAAGAAGAACATAGCTTCAAAGCATTGTACATATTATGAAAACAACAAATTGGTTTTGCACTTCCATTGTTAATTAATTGGATGTCTTACTTAGTCGTCTAACTATAAGACTAAGACTGGTGAAGAGTGCACGGTTATAAGGTGGTCTACATCGTTTCATTATCCAATTTACAGAGCGCTAAGTCAAATAGCATACGAATATCGCATTGGGAATAGGCTGCTAGTGAGCTAGTTTAATTCGCTTTTATTGAGCCAAATAGTGCGCTTACAATTGAACATTGAAATAGGCTTAAGACTATCTTACACGATTTCTCTGTGTTCTAATTGTGTTATCACACGATAAGTTTTAAGAGGTCTAATAATGAATATTCCATTCCATTCCGGATTCTTTCCTAGACAATGCAGTGTAGTATGTACAGGCGTAAGTAATTTATTTTTTTGTTCGTCATTCAATTTACGAGTACCGTAACCACTTACTCGATGGTTCAAACAGGAGTTTATTACATTTATTATCATTTAGATGCCTTGCAAATACAAATTCAAATTCAAAATATCTTTATTCAAGTAAGCATTTACACGCAGTTTTGAATCAGCACCTATTTATTACATTAAAAAGGTCAGTGTAGTCAGTCTGTGAGTAAGCTACCAGGCGGAATGCTGCTCTGTTCAGAAGGGTCAGAAACTCAATAGTAACTATTATATTATTATATTATTATATGAGTCAAGAACATAAGTTCCATAAATTTCGATCTACTAAAATCTCTTGAATGCTATAATAAACCTAATTTAATAATATAACTCTGAGAATATGAAATTAGGCTTCTGTCGTAAGAAGCTTCACAAATAGACAAATGACGTTTAGACTTAATATCACAATTTGCAAACAGTTTCAGGGAATCGAACTCACTACCTTCTGCTGAGGAGTTAGGTTCAGTAACCGATAGATGTGCATTCCATGAAAAGTTATTTTCTTAAATATTAACATAAATTACTCTGTAATAAATACTGAAATATTTTATAATATTTTTCCGTAAATTGATTAATTACTAGATTTGTAATATTAATCACAAAGCTCTAAAAAATACAGCACCACACCAACATACGTTGCAGACTAATATAAATTATGGAATACGTTAGTACGATATTATTGGTAATAATTTTTTAAGAGATTTTGTTATAAAAACTGGTTAAAATGAATCATCTATTCTTTATAATTAAACAACTATCGCTCAACCTAACCGGAAAGATTGTGCACAGATTTAATTTGTTAATATTCAGAATATATATTAAACCAGACAAAACAATGGTGCAGACATACAAATTATAATATATATAAACACTTTAAATCAACATTAATTACGCAGAGATTTAAAAGATAGAGTTATTTTTGAGAAAATGTAAGTTTATTTCTGCTCAGTTTCTTCTGTTACGTTTTAATATACTCGTACATACATATATCTGAATTGTTCATTTTAGCACACAGTATTTTTTCATAGTTAATTATCATGCAGCTTTACAAACAAGCTTTGTAAACGGTTTAATTTTTTTTTCAAAAATTTTTTTTAATGATTGTTATGATGACAAAAATATATTATATATTATAAAATTTAATATACCTTATTAAAACATGCAAGTCGGTTCAATATATTATTTTGATAGGTTTGCATATTATCTTTGCATAAATAGACAATAATAATTATAGCTTCAGATAAATAACTAACTGTGATTTATTTCCGACGACGTCTGTAATATCAATATAGTAATAAAGGAGAAATTAAAATCACGACAGACACAAAACACAACTTTTTTTCTATTGTAAAAACAATGTTTTTTGCTATACCCTGAGCAGTATACGTAATTATAATTACTGGATTAGTATCACTTTATTATCATGATTATTCTTAGTTTGGAAGCAGAATAAAAAAAGAATTCTTAATTAAATCGATTGGCAAACTTATTTACACCCAAAAACCTTCAGGATCATGTTGTCTTAATCAACTCCAATCAATGTACTAAGACCTACGTATGAGATTTCTTTCCCATTTCTTTCATCTAGTAGCCGAAGTCAGCACAGTCGCAACAAAAGGTTTGGGGGGGGGGGCATGTTTAATAATTGATATATTGGTAATCAAAATCAATATAGCAAAAGATCCACCCCAGATCGCGCCTGGTCGTAGTTTTATATATGACATATATGGAGTAATGAAAAATGTTATTCAATTACTTTTGCTTGCTTTCACGACATTAAATAATCATCTATTAACTATCAACACTTAATAATTGTCCGGCAATGAGTTAATAAGTAAATCTTGTATTTGAAACGTAAGACCTGAATTGGTGTTTAAATAAACGCGAGCACAAAGAAACAGGTATCGATATTTACAAGGTGAGGTCGGTATTTGAAAGGGCTCCGGTCTGACAATATTTGTAGTGGTCATTAGGTCCTAATTATTCATTTTAATTGTATCACTGTAACAACTGTGATATATATCAATAAATTGAAGTGTTCGTTTGGTGCTCAAAATTAATAGATTTTCACTACATAAAAATAATCAATTTTTAAATGTTTTTCCGTCTGTCAGTTTGTTTGGTCTGGCTAACCTGTGAAACGACTGATCCGATTTTAGCAGGACTTGACCTGGCGGATAGTAATGTTATAAGTAGTTACTTGGACTACTTTTATTTAATAATCATAATCCTCGCGAACTAAGTCGTTTTCACAGATAGTCTAATATAAATATGATATTTAATAAGTTTTGGTAATTGATCCCTACACTGAACCATTCTGACGGAATCAATAAAGTCTTTGAAGGCAGTTTGGACTGCCACATCGGAGTTTAATTTTTAATTTGCAAGAAGTTATCCTTTGTGATTAAAGTGGCCGGTACGACAAAACGCCAATTTCATATGTAAGAACCTAATATATGGAATGTTTCAAATTACGGTTTTGACTAGTTTAGGTTTGACAAATCGAAATAATTTATTGTTAACACATAAACCATGAAGATCTTAGAAAGTACATTAACTTAGGTACTTACCTAAGTAAAAGATAGCAATCGGTACCTTGAAACACGTGTTAAATAATTAACTTAACCCGAGTAGCATATCAATTAGTTTACTGTAAACTAATGTTATGGTAAAAAAAATGCTATTTTTATGTAGAAGTTAAAATATAAAATTAGATTTCAAAATAAATATTATCGACTACGAATACAATAAAGTATGAATATATATATGTTTCCGTATTCAGACTTTAACAGCACATTTTTTTATAAATGACACAATGATTGATTGACACTTGATTTAATAAGTTTTCGCGGCAAAACTAAAGCAAATTTGACTTTGAAGTTAGCGCTTAGATTAAGTTAACAATTTGCAGTATAACCCTACCAAAATTAAAAAAAACAAACTACATACCACATATGAGAAATACGTAAGCAATTTCAATTTGCGAGTTTATATACATATTTTTCATTCAGATTGAACTACATCACAGTTATTAAACAATTTTATATATTTTTTTAATTTGTGAAACATAAAATAATTTATATGAAAAAAGAAAGTGGTAAAACCAGTCCTAAATATCAAAATAAATGTATCACGCATTATATTTAATGGACGCAATCAATTATAAAAAAAGATTATACAAAACGCTTACCGTGAAAGTAACGTAAAAGCGACCTCTGACGGCCTCGTGAAAGTGAAACCAAGGTTATAGTGATCCACGCAATAACCAACACGAACATGTTATGTATCTTCGTGGGGTCAAACTTGTCTTATGCAATTCCTAATTTGTCTATATATAAATTGATTATATTTTTCTTTATACACGGCTTTATTTAATTTGGTTGTAATAAATCTATACTTCGATCACATAAATTTATAAGATATCCAATTTCGTAGAGTGATAAACAATTGTTCATTTTATGTTTTATTTTTATTACAGAACTCAAGGATGGTATATAATTTATCTTGATTTTACAAAGTCCGTGAAAGTAAAATTTTAAAGTATACATTAATGTTAAAATAAGCTTAAGCAGCTCATTCTGTCAAAAATCATGGTTATGTTAAAAGTTTCAATTTAGATCTATTTGTTTATTATGCAATAAAAAGTATACGAAGTTTGTTAATGTGTTATTAGTATAAAAATATCTTTTAAGAATAGTTTTTGTTAAAAGTTAAGATAGTTCTTTTATGGTAACTCAAAAGCTTATTTTACTACATATAATGTTTTTTAATATAAGATAACTTTTTTATATTTATATAAGTTTACTATAAATTCTGTTAAGTTTTACTAAAACTGTTAAGTTTAAACGAGGACGAAAAGTATAAAGTGTACTGCCATAAATGTCTATACAAAGATTAGTTCTCCTCCAATTAAAATCATAGGAATTGAAGATTATCTTGACATGGTAAATATCTACATCACGGAAGATACCTGCAGATATAATTACAAAGTTTGTTCCAATTTATTTGTTGTTTGTGATTTTTGTTACAAAGAACAGAAAATCCAAGATCGTTTTACTTTATATTATTGTATACCGTAAAATAAAAACTCCTTATAGGAGGGCATTTAATGTCCAATAACATCATTCAATTGTATGATGAGATATAAACAAATATTAGTATATACTTAGTAATTGTAAATAGATCTATATATATTTATTACCTATGGTATATTGTGAAGTGTCACTGTCAATAAATCTATATAATGTATATAACTAGTCTATGGTGCAGTGTCACTTGATGACGTGTCAGCTGTCATTGGTCAGTCTCATTCAAGTCACTGAAGGTTTATTATAGACAAGATAAAAGCGTACGCGATTACTATCGTGACCTTCGATTAAACACTTCACTAGCACATAAAACGATCAATCAATTTATCGTGAATAACATGGTAAGAATTTACTGTTATTGATAATATTACTATGATATTTTCGCTCTCATATCTCATGCCGTGCCTGAAGGCTAATTATTACTGATAGTGGAAGTAATTGGACCGATCGTGCCTTTTCAATGTCTTTTAGATACCTATTACAACTACTTAGCAGATAACAATATGACTATAATTCAATCGGTAGTCATTTCCACATATAAATAAGCGCAAAAACTGTTGCTTGTAACGAGTTCCATTAACTTCAACTTTAACGTCTCAGTAATGAACAATGCTTAGCTAATATTTATATATTTATAGTCCTTAAGGCATAAGGATAAACATAAGGTTGAATTAGTTTACTCCGCCATTTTAAATGGTTACTAAGTTAAAATATATATGTATTATATAATTACCTGATCCAGGAACATCTTCGTAATAATCGTCGTCGTAGTCTAGGATAGCGTGTAATTGAGTTTTGCCTCCCGAGCCTCCAGTTTCCACTTTAGTGAAGCCTCGTGGACGATCTGGAGGTAACTGTGTATTGCTCGTACCAGTCTTAGATCCAGCCTCGTTTGGCAACCGTGAGGTTTGAGATGTATTCGGAAGGTTTGGGAGATTTATGTTTTGGTTTGGCGTATTCTCAAGCCTTCGACTAGATAAAGGACTCTGTGTTGTAGCTGGTGTGTAGGATATATCCACAAATCCCGGATTATACGTCGGACGATTTGGGTTGTTTTTATCAATCCTTCTTTGTTCGTAATCGTAGTCACCGGTAGGGTCGTGCACGTACTGTCCGTTATTATCAAACTGAGGATTAATTTCGTGAACTCGATGGTTTTCTATTTGAATTCCAAGCCTTGTATTTTGTTGATAAATTTGTGAGTGTAGCGGACTATTGAAAGGGTTCTGGGGAACGTTATCTTGTCGGGGGTAATGCGTGAATTGGTTGGGTGGTGGAAGATACGCAGTGCCAGCACGTTTCCGGACTTTCGATTTCCTGTGCTGTTGTACATTGGGTGGTGTGAATGGTTCATTCCCATTATACTGTGGTGCATATCCAGCTTGGTGATCTTCGGGGGAGTAGAGGAGATCATCTAGATTAACACGCAAGGGCGTCGCAGAAGTTGGTGGGAGCGCCGGCGTGGCGACACCGCTTGGGGTCACACTGAAGTTTGCCAAAGCCATAGTTAATATTCACTATATTCACTCGACATTGCTTCAAATGTCAACTCAAATGTTTATGTTATATTACGGCCACGCTTGCATAACGTAAGCGGCGTGGGATAGTCAGCTGAGCGAGCGTCTTCTCATTGTGGAACAGAACACTGCACATCCACTATCACTATTTCACTCACCGCCACTCGACGCACGTTTACCTAGAACAAAATTTTATTTATTACATTGATAATACATTAGAACTTTCAGAATCATATAGAAAATACACCATCGAGAATCGTTTGTTATTATACATAATAGTTGAAGTTAGAGTAGTGATAAATTGTATTAGTTGTCACAAACAAAGGTACATAGCCGGGTTTCCTTAGTTTCGTGATATCCTTGCCATTATAAATGGCAATCCATTTCAAAGGCAGAAATCGTGATCAACTAAAGTCGATAGCAGATGCTTTAGAGCCGAAATATGGGAAAACCGATGTTCAGATGACATACCATTCGCTCATGTCCTTGTATAATGATTGCTTTCGAAAATTAAAGTGACTGATTTTAACCGATCAAACATTGTTTTATCAACACGACAACGACGAGGCTCAAGAAGATATGAAAACAGGAACATTTTTATAAAATCGTACATACTAAATTTATTTTGATGAATGTCGTGTCGACCTCGCACGTCCTAAATGATATTATCGTGGAAGAGCATGTTCACGACATGTTATGTGAAATGTATGAGTTTGGTTTCCATAAGATCATTTAATATTGTCACAAGGATCTTTCATAAAAGGAGAATTGAATGAACTGTTTTTTTAGTTTAGAACTCACTTTATCTTTATTTCAAATCAGTATTTAGAATTGATTACATGTTCTTTTAAATATTTTGTGTATTTCATCTATAATAAATAAAATATTTTACATTTGATATAAGATTACAAAAAGCCGATAATGATTACCCAATATGGATACAACAATAGTGTTACATGATCAGCTTCTCAGTTAATTGCTCTGAACTACTCTGAACTACATTTTATGGGATGAGAATTATGTACCCTATAACCAACCTATTGTTCAGTGGTAGTATAAAAAATATTACTCAGTTGATCAAACTATTTTGATGTTTTTGTAATTGTCATTCATACAAAGATTGAGTTTTTAACTATTATACAATTTCATGATTAGCTGATTTTGAAGGATTATTTAATATAAAATGTATCAAGGATTTAACTCGCGTATAAGTTTGAATTTCTAAAAGAGCTTTGGTTTGATTAAATGCTTTGCAATAATCGTGTTTACGGAAAAACGGAATGTTATTGTTATCAAAATCCGTCAAAATCTTTATTTTTATGTACACTACTCGTAAAAAATTATAAATTTTAAAAAAATGTATAGATGTCTGCTGAAGTTCAATATGTTAAAAAATCTTATATGTAATGCAAAATATGTAGTAGAGCTAGAAAGAAATAGACTGTTATTGAAGTGATATTGATATTATGTATAAATAGACGTAGTATTTAAAGCAATATAATGACGGGTAGTTGTTGTACAAGGTAGTAGTTTGAGAGGAGTTATTACTCGGTGTTGACATAAACTTGAAACAAGAGCGGTAGTTGCTTGTACTACGCATTTCATAGATACGAAGGTTGAAATCTGATGTAATATAATTTACTTTTGCTACTAAAATAATATATTTTTACTCTATATTATTATAAATAAAAAGGGATTGAAAATTAGGATATTATAGGTTAATTTAGGGAACTGTAGTCTTATAACTCGATATCTTAGAATTGAAAGTGGTAGAAGCGAAATGAATTGCATTGTTTTTTAATTAATCAAGAATAAAATGTTGAAAAAAAACATTTATCAGTAATCTTATAAATTGTTTATTTGTCTTTAGAGAGACATATTTCAAGTTTAAAATAATATACCAAATAAAAAAATATATAATTAACAACAGACAGACATTTTAATTATTATAAATTGCGTACTAACTATTTTTTTGTGATGATTGTTTGTTCCTGTTGTTATAAAAAGTTATTGGACATTATTCATAGTAGTAACCACATTAGATTGTTGAGAAGTAATTTGATTTACAAAATGCAAAGGACATTGAACTTTGAGATCTTACAATTTTTAATATATTATATAATATATGATTATATTAACTTACGCAATATATAGTGTAACTTTATTATACGGAACTTCAATATAATTAAGAAAATTTATAATACTTTTTTTACGTTGTTAAAAGCGAATCATAAAACGATTTCACTTCTATATAAAAAAATATTTATTATAACAAATATTTACTCGTCTATTTTCAAACTCCCGTCAGAGTATGCACTGTATTATGAAGATGATTTTATCCTCGGTATGTTTTTTTGTAACGAATATATAAAATGATTTTAAAATCGTTATTTTAAAAGCTTTAACGTTTAAAAAGCTTAATTATCAGAGCAATTAAATAAATAATAAATAAGCCACTTTTGTCCCTATATTTCCACGGGATTACCGGGAAACAAACGACTACAAAAACACTACAACTGTACGGATATTGTATTAAGTTTAAGATGATATATGGTTTATTACTTTACAGCTGGTTAATTAATGTAATAATTAATAATATATACAAAAACTACTATTAGCTTCTACTAAGTTTGTGATGATTTCAAAACAAAGGTCCAAAATAATGTTTCTTTCTGTAATATTTAATTTTTTATATATAAATATTATGCCTTAATGGAAATAAGATAAATGAAATACACCTAATTATATGGTATTATATAAAATAACATATATATTTTTTACATATATGAAGCTTAGGTAGGTGAATAATTCCGTAAAAACTAATAAAACTTTGTATCCGTTTTTACGGAAAAAACGGATGGAGGAATTTGAAATTTGGTATCTCTAAAGTATATATGGAAGTACAGAAAGTTATTATTTTGTAAAAAACGCATTTCAAGTAGAATAATAAAAAAATACATAACACACACACAACTATGCGTTTGACACACACAAATCAATTTAAAGATAACTTCATTAATTGTCAATGTCAAATAAATAATTTAACAATTGATTGTGACCAGACAGAACAGAATAAATGTCAAAAAAGATAAATCTTATCTTTTATATTCATTAAAACTTTGATTTATGGTGGAATTTCGGCCGCTCTGTGGTCACTAGGAAAAATAAATGTAGTTATAAAAAATGTAGATCTAGATATTTTAGGAAACCAAATGAATTCAGTCTACATGCTGACCTTGTCAATGCTCAAACATTTCAATAGCTGGAATGTAACAATGACCATGAATACAATACAGTTTTTTATAACTATCACAAAATATAGCCTTTAAAAGAATTTATGGCAAAAAAAATGTAGTAAATATTTATCAACCATCTCCATAGTTTTATATAAGTGTGACAAAGAATTTATTGGCAGAAACAGGACGAAAAAAATATTTTTTTAGTAAAATTTAGTCGAGCATCTCAATAGTTTAATATAAGTGTTTCAATTATGTACATGTCATAAGTCTAGAATATTCGATTAATTTAGGAGTTACATTATTATTGACTAACAGAGTATGTATATAATATTACATATTTTTTTTGGATATACGTCTATTATTTAGTACATGGGGTTATGTATAACACGCAGATAATTTTTCATATATCACATAATTTTTAGGCGATAAAAAAGAAACGTATATAAATATTGCATTTGATATTTAATTTTTTTTTCTATATAATAATGCTTGTGAATACAATTTTTAATCTTAACGAGTTAAATAAACATAATTAAAAGAAAGCTGTATTAGAAACGAATATTAACATGTTTACAACACAATATTATGTAACTCTTCGACAAGCTTTAGTCATCCATTAGAAATAACTTAATAAATTTTAGACACTTCTTAGATATATATAAATGGCGTCCTTTAGCGTAATCTGATTTTTTATATAGTAAACTAATGTGTGTTTATTTAAATTAAATATTAGTCAAATATTATCAAAAGGGTAAGGTTAATTTAGTAATTCATATAAAATATGTCTATACAATTATATTGTGTGACTTGAGTTGTCATAAAATTGTTTATACCTGAGTTAAAAGAAATTAAAATTTTGAAAGCGAAAACTCCCTTAGAATTGGGCAGGCACCATAAATAGTTTAGATAATTTATGTAAATAAAATATTCACTAACTAGACCATTATTCCCGCCATGTTTTTTTGTAAGTCAAAATGACATTTGGAATCCTTTTTTTAAATATTTATTGAGACTAAAAGACGAATTGGAACAGCCTTGAATCGACTCTACCTTACGTATTTACTCAAACGTATTTTTGCGTTAAGTAATAAATTAAGTAATGACAGAATGTATGATTTTCACTTTAGAATAATTAAAGATGAAATATTAAATTATTATATTTCTTTTATTATTATTTCTTGTATTAGTCATCATTAAACTTATATTCTTGATATATCAAATTTTAAGACTTTTTCAACGTCCATCATATTACCAGAATCTTACGAAATACACACATCAAAACTAGAATCTTATAATAATATTTACCTTTATTGTCCTCCTTAGCGCTTTAACGCAATCGTTAAAACTATTTACATTTCCTAGCAAATATCGTCCACAGATAAAGGTTTACGCAACCTTTTGTCAATATAAAAACAGCGCCAATTCCGAATTATGTCAGATTTGGCGGGCGTATTTTTTTTAATACTTGTTGGCAAATGCGTGCGTGCAAACAGCCGGCCGCGCGAATACTAAAACCTCTGTGACTAAAATGACGCTTACCTTTTACCAACCTTATTGTCAGTACAAACTAAACTTCCGATGATGTATGCGTTCCGGCTGGTATTTATTATTTCTGTACATGAATACACGGAAACTGTAGCGGATCAAATTTTGTTAGGTAGTAAGTAATGTGTCACTGTCAGGGATTTACGGTCTTTATAAACGGATCATCAGCCATTTTCCAATACCAGGACGTCAATTATAAAAATTGTCTACGTTAGTAATGGCAATGGAAACGGTTCTTGTAACATTAATGGAAGATTTTTGGGAAAAACCATTTATTTTTAATTTAACTATTAAAAAAAATAAAATATTTTTTTTTCGCATTGTTAATGATTTGAAATTACTCCCAATCAATTAAATTGAACTTTTTGTATGTTTGTTTGTGGACATAGACAAAAATTACTGGATTTTTACATAAAAACCTTTTTGGTGACATTCAAATTGACGTAACGTGATCTAAAGAATTGATCTGAATCAATTAATTATTTCATTTTAGGAACCAGATTTATTTGGTCGTTACAAAGAGTATATAAAATTTATTTGATTCTCTCTGAACTAAAACGTATTTGCTAAGGTTGTCACTGTAGCAATTCATACTGAAATTATTGTTATCTAAAAAAATATGAATTAAAAAAAAACATTGAAAATATATATATATATATACATTCATAATTTACTATATATAATGCTAATAAAATTATATATAGTAAATTATGTAATTTGTCAATATATTGATTAAGAATAATTATATTTAATATTTTAATCAAAGCACAACCCTATAATAAGATCCGCTACGCTCATAAGCGACAATGGGAAACCCGGACGAAACAGGGATATATTGTTTGATTATACAAAACTATATATATATACTGATCTGTATACATAAAGGATTTAATAACACTAATACTGCGACTTCGTCCGTGTTGGGTATTTCTAGTATTTTATTAATTAATGTGTGTAATAATTTGTTGTTGTTGTTTTAGGTATCTAAATCTCTGATATTGTTTAAAAATTGATATGTGTGTATGTGTGTGTGTGTGTGCGTGCGTGTTATATATATACATATATTTATATATAACAGTAAATACCTTTTTATAAAGTTTCATTCAACAGTTTCCGGGTTGATTATGAACTGTCGTATATCAAATAATACATATAATTAAATAATTCGTGTTAAGAATATTTTTTTATCATCACAATGTAATGTCAACAAGTTAAAAAAGTTGTCCATTTAAAAAAATCGGTCTGAACATAAAATTTAAATGTTATAAAAAAATTCTCCCGATAAAGACTATTGGTAATTCATTTAAATAAGTCTTGGTGAGGACATATAACAGTAATTGTTAATAGACTTATTTAATTGATAAATTAAATAAATGTATCTTTAAATTGCTTGATGCTTGAGTGTCATTAAAATTTGAGATTAAAATTTAAGCGCCCTTTAGCTGAGTGACGACTTTGAGTAGCATTTATGTATTTGGGGGTATATATTACATATAGATCAAAAGATACATATCCGGGTGTTGCCGGGAGAATAGCATAAGGCTTCTATATTTTAGCTAGATTTGAAAGATGACTCCTGATGAAAGGATTTAAGTAACATGCAAATCGTTAACCCTGATAATACTGATAAGAAAAATTATTAAGATCGTTTATCGGCATCGGTCCTTGATAATTGTTTAGTTGTGAATTAATTAGACTCTGTAATGTGGATAAAAATGGATTCAAAGATTCCGTTACCAACAAACATACGACCGAAGTTGTCAAAAGTGTGCTAAAAAGTAGTATTAGTAGATAGTCTCTGTAGTCTTAAAAGTATTTATGAATGAGTAAGAACTATATATTTTAATAAATCATGTTGCCTAGTATGGTATGATTAGTTACATATTATCAAACACATAATTTTATCTCATACGTAATTATACGAGGTAGTTAAATACAATTAACAATAACACTTAAATAAATCACCTTATCATATTAAAACAAATAATATATATTTAAAATATTTTTAATACTATTAGCCATATGACGTACCTACTTATGAAAACGTCGGACTATTTTCAATCTTTGAATCTTTTACCATAGAGAAGAAACGACAAAAACCATTATTAATATATATTATTATTCATTTTTATAGTATTGGTTATTGAGTCAGTTATAATTGATATGTATGTAAAATTCAAAAGAGAAGATAACCACGATTATGTACACCTTTCGAACTTTTACATTTACAAGGGCTTTAAAGGTTCTATTTTACCTTTACATATATTCTACCTTTGACATACAAAATACTAGTAATTATATTATGCCTTAGTTACAATAATAATATTAGTATAGTCACTTTTATTGCTACAAATTTCGTGTTATTGTTATCAGGATTTCGAAGGACAGTGCTAAATCAGACGTTATTGTCCAATTAACAGCGCACTAGATCACCTAGAATGCTAATATCGTAATATTGCATTGTGAAAAGGCAGTTAGTGTGCTAGTTATATCAGCACACTTAACTCTAGTTTTTTGGATAAAAAAGTACACTTATAATTGAATAATGAAAAATGTCCCTAAAAATAGATTGTTACGTATAAATTTTTACGTGATGTTGGCCAGGTGCAGGTCATCGGTCTGACTTAATTTCATATTTGTTACCAAATGAGTCATACGCAATAGATGAACTAACATGTCCATATGAAATTGTGTTAGTCATTTACGGATAGGTATTCGGTGATGTTATAGTCTAGGATCCATGGGATTTTTTATTATTTATTATTATTAAGTTAATTTTTCGTGATTATCATCTTTTTTCTCTCTAGTCATAATTAAAAAGGAATATAATTTCGCTATCCTTAAAATTGAATTACTAGTTTGAATCTGTTTTAATTGTCAAATATCTAAACAATATTTGTTCCACGTTGATGAATGTTCCAAATATTTATGGTAAAATCACGAAACATGTTTAAAATATTTACATCTTATAGAAAATAAGTACTTATCACAGACAAGTACAAAACACCCAGGACTATAGATTTTAAGGTAAAGAGGATACATCGTATGACGTCATAAAGTACCAACTGTGAAGAAAATTATGTTTATTTTTTAAACGAATTTTGGACAAGGGAGAAATTTATTACATTGATAACATCTGGTGATAAATGGTGATGTTACTAATGGACATATACAAACGTACAAAATGTATGTATGTGATAAGAGATGTATATGTAGACGCACGTTAACAGAATCACAATTAATGTTGTACATATTGTACCGAAGCTATTCGTGACTGTAAATTTAATATATTAGCCTTATGTACTAGTATAGTATATAAGGCTAATAAATAAGGCTAGTATTTAAGAAAAGTAAATAATAAAAGTATATAAAAGATTAAATCTATGACATAATATATCGTAACATGCACTTTAAATGATGCGTACCGTCGCTCACACCACGATCAAATGAATTATACTTACAATGAGATGAATTAATGAAATTAGAATGCGTCTTTAACAACATATATAGATAGATTATTGATAAGGATTTCAAGAATTTAATACTCATTGGTATATTTTTTTTTATTTTAATTTGTTGTGTGAATAAAACAAAAACTTTTCTTCTCTAGAGGTAAGCGAGCCAAAGTAACGTATTGAGTAATATTTACTGAAAACAGTAATGCTTGTTAATTTCTAAATATTACACTTGATAACCAGTATACAGTTTGTTTCAGTTCCTCATGATGATTGCGTCTAAGTAATATTAATCATCCTTTATACATTTTAGCCCTCATTTTTCCACTTTCCTGACACGATAGCTCAGTTATCAGAGCAATAAGTACGAATGCTCAGAGGTCACGGGTTTAGTCCAGCTCGGGTGGAAACAATAGATTTTCCATATTATCATCCAATTATCGACTAAATAGACTAGATATAATGAAATCATCTTTAATCAGTTGAATGGCACTGATCATTCTATTTCATCTATAGATACCTATTCTGTTTGCGTTATGTATATGACAATTCAAATAAGTATCGATTAGATTGGATTAAATTCTGTAATCTCAAGAGAGTTGAAAACCTAATACGTATTAGTGGAATACAAAAGCGGCTGCAGCTATAAGTTTTAGGAGGGTTTCGTGTTAAAAAATCTATAGTAATATAGTAAAGTTTATAGCAAAACCATATAGAAATATAGATTTGGCAGGGGGGCGGTGATCCTCATGACCCTCCCCTTCTCACCTTGCCTTGTGGAATTGCGGTAAGAGACTTGAATATCTATCTATTGACTTTACATGCTGTCAATTATAATAGAAGTCAAATATTGAGTAAAACAAAGTGATTTTTAGTATTATTACCAATCGATTACAAAATAATTGGTAAGTAATAGTACTTATATTAAAAATGTTAATATGAAACATTAAAATATATACACGTACAGATTAAAGTATAGACTTTTTTAATCAGAACCACATTACATAAAGTATTATTGCCGTCAATTAACCTTGTTATAGTGTTGTTTATATCTTTGTCAACTCATTAGCAGTCGATTTAAATACATAAAACAGTTTAACAATAACTACAAGTACTTATTTGACACGACGCGAGTCACAGATAAGTAAAGCTCGGTATTAACGACACGTCGAATCCGCAGTGGGATAATATTGTTCTGCACAATAAATTATACTGTAAATACTTTAATGACATAAATTGATTGTCTGGGATTTCCGTATTTTCGCCAATGGCAGGGTTTCCTTTGTAGTTTTAAATAAAGCCGGATTTCATTCTGCTTGTAAAAAGTAAACTTATAAAGTGAATGAAGATCGTTAAGCGAATTTATTTGCATGAATGGACGGTTGGATGGTTGGATGGATTACGTTCTTTCACGAATGGTAATGTCTTACGATGCTTTTGATAAATTTGATCATATAAAAATAATGACTTTAAATAAAAATGTTTACATTTCACTAATTAGCATTATTAGCAAATTTTAACTATTTGATTTCTACGCAAAATTATAGTACTAAATATAAAATTATTATAGATATATTATATGCGAATGTATGTTTGTTTGTCACACTGTGAGCTTACCTATATCATAAAATTTGCTCACGGTACAGATATGTTTAAAAAAGTACTGTCAGAGTGATAGAAAAAGAAAGTAAGTTGCAGATGCTCGTCTGAAAAAACAAGACTAATTACTTTATATTCCGGTTCGGGTGAAGCCGCAGGCGAAAACAGGTATATTATTAAAACAATATTTTTATTAAGACCAACATAATTAAACTACATTTCATTGTCAACAAGGTGTACTATTTCCGCCTCTACACTCGTGTACATATTAAAAGTATATATGTATATATATATATATTATATTTATATATAATTAATACATTGTTATATAAACTTTGTTAAGACTGGCGAATATGTCACGCCTGACGCATAACATAACATTAGGGCAGACATACACTGTTTCTATGTGTTATTTATCTTGAAATATAATAATTTCGTTTCCCGATGTTCGTTTGTCCTAATCTCTAAAAACATGGAACTGATTTCAATGATATTTTGTAGATATCTATAGTTTGGTCCTACTTAAAAGAAATGGTATTTGTTATCTTCATTAATAATTATATAATTATTTAATTGCCAAAATTTTAATCTACCTCTAAGTTCTATATGTTTCCAATAGATGGCGGTGTCAATAATACAATTTTATAAAGCAGCAGACGTCGCTGTCAACTTTGTAATTTGCCGGTCCTTTTAATTTAGTTTCAATTATCGGTTAATATAAAATTTAATAAGTACAATGAGGTCTAGCCTTAATAATGGCTTATGGCGGTAGTAATAAAATGCCCAGGGCGAGGCGGGACATTCCGTACAAAAGACATATATATATACATTGTTATATTCTACTTATATCATTTGGATTTTAAAACAGTAGCTTTAACCGTTAAAGCTGTTCTAAAAATGCACCTGTAAAATGTGAAGCCGGCCAGAAATTCAACAGTTGCTCTTTTTAAAAGAAATATAACAATCTTAGATGATGTACATTATAATATATATCTTGCAAATGAATCAACAACTTAAGTTCCACATATTTTGATCCAATAAAAACTCTTGAATGTTATAATAAGATTTATTTAATAATAAGCTTTTGATTTTAGATTTAAAACTAAAAAAAGGAAAGTATATATGCGTATACTCAAACCCAAGAAGGATTTATTAACTTTTTGAAAACGAAATTTTGACGTTAGGAGTTTGTTTTTATTTCTCGTATTTACCGCGTGTCTGTCACTGTTTTTTATATAACTATTTAAATTTTGGCGAATATATAAAATCTTATTAAATATATATTGCGAAGCGACTGTAAGAATACCTATTTCTTTAAAAGCATATCTGAGAGAATCTCTAGCTTTTAAGTTATATATAGCCAGCACAGCTCTTTTTTGTAAAATAAATATATAAATAATTTCGGCAGCACTGCCCCATAATAAAAAACCGTAAGATAATATACTGTGAAAATAACTAAAATAAACAAGCCGTATTAATGTCCGTTAATTGTCTAATTTTTCCAATTGCAAAGACGGCGGAGCTGAGTTTGGCTGCGAGTGTTGAGAGATGGGGGTTCCACTGGAGCTTTTTATCTAATGTTATACCTAAGAAATTTGTTGAGTCAATCAAACACTTCATTGTTAAGGAGCAAGTTAAAATTTTTACTTTTTACATTAGGAAGTGTAAACTCTATGTATTTAGTTTTCTTAGCATTTAGGACTAAATTATTAATTTGGAATAAAGAACTCGTGTCAAAGTACTGTTTTCTTCGTAATAATTAATTCTAGCATGCTCAACTTTAAAAATAAGCGAGGTGTATAAGCAAAAAGTACAATGTCACACAGACCCTCAACAAAAAAGGGCACGTCATTAATACAAAATAAAAACAAAAAGGGGCCTAGAATAGATCCATATGGAACACCCGTCTTTAGGTGAGAACTAGTTGATTTAAAACCATTTACGCAAACTGTCTGAACTCTTTGATTCAGGTAAGAGACAATAAGATCAAACGCAGCGCTACGTTCACCATAGTGGTTAAGTTTGCATAGCAACGTCCGATGGTATGCGCAATCAAAGGCTTTGGACAAATTACAAAACACCCCAATTGCATAAAACCTTAACCACCCGAACATTTAATATTTTTCAATGATATTTGTAAAGTATTAAAACATTTTAAAAATGATTTTTGATTAAGTACAAATGAATGTTTGAAAATATATATGAATGCATATTATTATTATTATTACTAACTACAATAAAATCAACGCGATGCACGCTCGGGTCCGAGTCGGACCCACTGCTATAACACTCGGATCCGTTTGATGATCAGTGAATGTGTTAAATAAATCTTTTAGATCTCATTATGGTCAGTTATTTTTGACTCTCCGTTTGTATTATGATGTGTAGAAGATTTTTCATCAGTGACCTAATTGTATTGTGGTGACTGTACTTACAAATACATATTACATTAGGGACTTATAATAATTATTGGTTTGTAGTTTGTAAAGAGTCTAATACTTTTTATAAGGCAGGAAACTCAGGATTTTTTAAACAATGTTTTATTACATCGTCAGAAATATTTAAAAAAAAATCCTATGGGTGAAGTGAAATAAACGAATTATAAAAAATATGATTTTTATTTTTATTTATTTAACTTTTATATATTAATTGTATAATATAAATATTTCTGAAAAACTATATAAAGGTCTGAACATCCAACATTATGTTGTATGTTGTTGTATGTAGGTTATAGCGCAAGTGCAAGGTTTTTAGGTTTTTTGTTGATGATGGTTGTTTATTTTCATTTCCTATTTACTATAATTTATTATCGGTAACATAAAAATAAGATTTTTGACCTAAAGTTTTATTGAGCGAAGCGCTCTATGTGTGACTTTGCATCCCATATCCGGGATTGGCATGAAAACGTCTTTACCAATCTTCATGAAATTTTGCACATTTATTGCGATGGCTTATAGAAGTGGAAAAAAAAACTCTTGTCGCTGAGGAATTATCACCAAAAAATTACAGTTCCATAGACTTCAATGTAAAAAAAAATCGCTATGTGATATTTGATTATTCTATATTTTTTCCCTGTCGGTTTTAGCTTTGCACGCCGAATTGAAGATGGGTAACTCGCTTTGTTCAATTCACCGAACTCTACCGAGATTTTGCGAGCGCAGCAAGTCAAAATCGAGGTCCAGTTAGCGCATGTAGTAGTTTCGTGTTATCAAAAGAAACTTTTAAAATTAGTACCTTGTTTATGAGAAATATTATTTAAAGATTAACACAGACAAAACTAATGAAATGTATATATAGATATATATAATATGTTTAATTAATAATATGTTTACGGATATTATAACTAATTAAAAACATTGTTATGTAATTGTTCGTTGTTTTTTATATTCGTACAAATATTTTAACTAACAAAGAATTGGTATGGAATATTTTTGGATAAAACTATTACAGATCCGAGATTGAAAAAACAAAGATAAACTAACAGTTAACTATAAATAGAAAATTTCCTGTATGTAGTGAGCGTGATAATTAAATATAATTCTATGAAATGCGAAGTCCCCGAAGAAATTAATTCCCAGAACTGAAAAGTTGTGGAACCGGTCCCGTAGCAAAAGGTAAAACCAATGTTTTTTTTTACATTTAAACTGTAATTAAATCACGTAATTGCACAATGACGAACATACGTACAGGTAATTAAATCAGATTGTTAACGTTGCTACCTTAAACTTAATTGTTATTTTATTGTCAGAGCAATGTGAAAATGTGTTAATATACTCAGTTAATTAGTTTATTTTCGTCATTTTCCCAGCCAAAGTAAGTCAAAATATACAGATTTGTCCAGGTTTTTTTTTAAATTTAATTTCATATATATTTTTAAAACAATGACACTATTTGTTTACACTTGTCTCATTTACTTTCAAAGCCTGGTTTTGCATCCAGCATATCGTATAAACGCTGGTAAAGCAGTTAAGTAGTAGTTTCAAACTCCCGTATTGAATAAACAATCGGATAAAGGGCTAGTGAGAATGATAAACTTTTTCCCCCTTAATCCTTCCATAGTATCAAATACAAGCCTTTATTATTATTTTCCTTATATGAGAATTGTCTATGGACGACGCTAATAATTTATCATCAGTATAAATGTTACAGCCATTACACTATCCAATCTACAGTGCGCTAGATCAATTAGCATACTAACATCGCATAGTGAAAATGCTATTAGTGAGATGTTAGCGAGCTTGCTATTGGTGGACTTTAACTAACTATTTTCGGGGTGAAATAGAGCGCTAAAAATTGTATAATAGAACGGGTCCGTAAGGTCAATACAAGTTTAACCATTTAGCAAATTAAAAAGAACATAAATCTTAAATAACAATAGTAATTATATTACAGACCTACTGTTCCGCCTTTATAACTATAATAGCATTCTGATATCAAAATATAATCTTGTATACACGAGTGCGTTGTGATCCGGTAGTTGTGCCCGGGAGCTACTTTTATTGTTTTAATAAAATCAAGGCAATGTCGTTGAACTTTTGTTATTATATTTAATAATAATGGACTGAAATGTCATTTAACAGACACGTGTAGGCCTTCAAAACTTAAAAGAGTTAGTAAGTCATTAAGAGTATTTAGTGAAGAGTTGAAACGTACGTATTTTTGAGTTGAGTTTTCCAAAATAATGTTTTAAAAACATTGATTAATTAACTACTTTTTGTATCTTGCCTTGAAAACGCAATTCAAACCCAATTTAATAGGGCCCATATTATATAATGTTTTATTATTATTGCTCATATGATGTAATATAGTATATTAAATCATATTGAAGGTTTATTTCGTTTTTTATAATCTTGAATTAAATATTATAAACATTTAATTGCTTATTATTAATTTGATTTATATAATCCATTTTTTCATTAAGTCAAATCAGTGAAAAGAAACAGATATTAGATATTTTTAAGAAACTACTGTTTTATTTTTGTTGTCTTCTGTTATAATACATTTTCTTTTTTTTTATCTATTCTATATTTTTATTTTTTATTATCACAAAAAATATTTAAATTAGACAAACATTGCACATATAAAATATGAGACTGGAGTTGCACGATTTGAATAGGGATTTGTCCGTGGAGAAAAATGACCCAAAAACACAATAGATACTTCACAGTAGGATAAAAGAGATCACTAGTGTGTGTGCTATTTTATTAATAACAATATCTGTCAACTTTAAAACAAATAATTTTACAGACTGACGACTCAAATTTTGAATAATACTCGTGTAACCACTCTATCCCAATTTTTGGGATTGTCCCAATATGTCAATTCCATTCACGGTATTCTATCTTACGTTATCTTAGTGAAGACTTGCTTTTTTGACATATTTTCTACGCACTCTTTCCGGCTTCTTAAGTCTTCTTATTTTACATATTTTGATTCATAATTATTTAAAATAGTTTATATAAAACTCAATAAGAATACGGTTATAATTTAGTTGAAATGTTACTATCTATGTTATCGTTGTAATTCTGTCTCAGTTAATTGAATTGTAATGTATCGATTGTAAAGGCATTCTCTGCCCTATTAAGCCCTTCACCTATCTGTATTATTAACACAGCGGGTGTCCTGTTAAAATGTATTATGCAATTGTTTAGTACCTATACCGTACTCATTATACTAATTGAGACTTCACAAGCGTCAGATCAAGTCAATCATATATTCTAATTAAAAACAATAAAAAAACTTAGTCCTGTATGCATATCCTTACGAATCCTTTACGTAAAGTCGGATGGAATCGCGGGTAACAGCTAGCAAAGCATAAAAATTCAAATTGTTTTTAATGCTCACGTATAAATTTAAAAAGATATTCTCTTATGAAATGTATATGACTTCCTTCACATCATTTATATAAATATGACTTCACAATTAAAATTTTAATGAGAATCGATAAACTTAACCAGAGACTGAATGTTTATAAATATAACAGACGATATATTTAATATTTCATGTATTGGTTTAAAAAACTTATTATATATAGAAAATCTTATATCGAGGATTAAAACAAGATCAATTTTATAATAAAGTAAGCGTTGTCGGCCATTTCGTCTGCTGTCTTCATAAACTATTTTGTAATTAAAATTTTATTATTACCACCGCCATCTATTGGAAACATAAAGAACATAAAATTTTATGATATCTTTAAAAAATTTCAAATTCGCAATAAAAATAAAAAGATTTTTAATCGAGATAAAAACTATCCTATCTTTTAAGTTGGACCAAACATAGATAGATATCTACAAAATTTTAATGAAGTCTGTCCAGTGGCTTCATTAGCGCGAACGAACATCGTGACACGGGATTTTTATATATAAAGACATCGTTTATGACATATTATAATAATTACTTCAACCTTCTTATTTTTAAAAGTTACTTTCATTCATAATCAATGTCAACGTTCAAGTGAGAGCATTGTCCTTTAGACAACTGGTTTCTTTTTATTTTATCTGGATGATAGGTTATAAGAAATATATTTGGTGGGATTCAATTGTATTATATTTTCATTTTATATTTATCTATGGTATATGAATGCGAAGGTTAGGTTATAAAATTTACAATTACGAGGGCTGTTCCTAACATTACACAAAGTAAATATAGATTAGAATCCTGAAAATATTTCGAATTGATGTTTTATTTCATTAAAATCCTTTATAACAATGGACGTCTTTTAAGGTGTCTTGCCATGATTTCCATGATTAAAAACGAGAGTTAACATTCAAGGAATTTTATGAAAGTCTACAAGCTGCTTTTAGGGAGTCTGCTCTTGCGTTAACAACATTACTTATTGGTTTTGTGAATTTAAGCGTGGTCGAGAGAAACTACACTGATCCAGGTCTGGCCGCCTGACAACAGCATGACAACATCATCAGACTGGAGTGGTTATTGAGAAAAAATAAAAACGTCACACATTGGGAGGTTCGGGCTGAACTAAAGACAGTTCCACGATCTTGTATGAACATCTGAAATATAGAAAAGTTGCTTCACGATGGATACCTTATTTTCTTACCGAGGAGGAGAAATCCCGTCGTGTTCTTTGGTGTAACTTTATGCTGGATAAGTTTGAAGATCTTCACCAAACGTACCCTACATCCTTATATTTGGATCCACAGCTACGATCTCCTCATGAAGTAGTAATCGTGTTCATATTATATTTCATTTCAATAACTATTTTCGAAACACTTCTATAATTATTTTAAATGTTTAAACTGTATTGTACTAGAACTAGCGTGATTAGTCATTCTAGTCCTTCCTTGGTACGACGCTTGTCTTGAATTAATATCTCACTTATCAATTTTGAATGATTCATTGAATCGCGTTTGATTATTAAATAAAAACTCGACTGAATAAAATAACTTATATTAATAAGTTAAATGATGAGTTAAAAGAGTAAATGATGGATAATGATGGAGTATCTTGTACCGTTTGGATCCGATCAGCTGAATCTGATGTTTGAAATAAAAAACCTTTGAGATAAAACTTTTATAAGACAAAATAGTTTATAGATTTAGTCATAAAATAATCATAAATCGTTTCATGTATTGTAGGGCTGTCATACTACTTTTAGGTTATTAATATCCAGGTCATTACTTTGATTGGATGATAGTTTATTTATGTTAGAGGCTAGCCTACACCTCCAGGTCACATAATCATACCGTATTTAGTTCTTAATTAGTGTTAAAGCGCCATCTGCACGAATTTAAGTGTTCGTGATTTAGTGGCGTACCTATACCAACACAAACTGATATTAATTACCCAATTTGCTATATTAATACCTACATTACTTATTTGCTACAGCATATTAGAGAACTAATTTCGAGTTCTGTGTATATTATACACTTATCCTTATTGTATAATATACCGCTGTAGTCTTTGTATATTAAGAATATTTTGGCACGTAAGTATTATCTAATATTATTTATTTAATTTTTAGACTAATTTAAATCCCTAACTGTATATATTATTTACATATTGTATAATAATATTTTAATTACGTTCCGGAAAGTCCCTTTAACAATGTTAAAACTAATTTATAATAGTTTTAATAAAATAAAAATACATTTTCCCTTGAGTTTTTATAATATTAAGAGGATTTTACGTACGGACAGACAACCAGTTGAAAGGCGTACAATATACAATTTTTTTTATTAAGCCGTAAATCAACTTAGCTCACTTCAGATCCGAGTGTCTTCAGTAACTCATTAAAACGGAACACTACAATATTAATTACTATCGAAAAATATTAAAAACAAAAAGTATAACTTTAAGAAAATATTAAGTAATTATAAATTATGATTTTTTTATTTTAATAGTTTTCACTTTGTTAAAAATTTCTTTCTTAACCTACACACCTACATTTTTTTATTATTTTAACAGTAAAATTATTGTATAAATAATATCTTAAACTTAACGAGTACATATTAGTACTCTTTTTTGTTTCATGATCAATAAACTATATATATAAAAATTGTCATCTGTTATTTATATTGAATATGCAATAATATATTAAGATATGTCACATATAATAATGAGATATTGTTTTCCTCTTTCTTCGTCGATTGTACCGACATTCCACATGGCATTAACACGAATCCTTTCACTTTGTATGAAACAGAACTAATTCTAGGAACTCCAAAGGCTTTACCTTTATTCAAAACACTCAAGGTTATCAAATCAAATCTAATCTAATGATATACTTATTACATTTATTCTTTTGTTAATACAATTATTGAAATATATTATTTATTATAGCAATTTTATAACACTTTCTTCTCTTCTTTCTTTCTTCTCTCTGCTGTCGGTGCATTTATTCATTATGACCACGAGATATAATATGTGATGTGACGATTTATCTTGTGGTGGTGGTCACGTCGACCACACAAATAAAAGCACTTAGAAAACAGAAAGGAATAAAGGGAAGTAGGAAGTAGTGGAACAGTTAATTTGTACATAAAATAGGTTAAATAATTCTACTATGCTGTTGATACAGTTTTTTTGTTTTAAAGATTGACTGTTTGTCTGGTTGTTTGTACACGCATCATAGAAGATTTCGTTGTAATCACAAAACTTGAAGAATAAAGCAAACTAGGGATATATATATATAATTAGAATTAACATCCTCGCAGAACATAAAAGAAGATGTAATTAATGTTATACGAAAATTTAATCTCAACTAATTAATTGTGTCAACATAAAAAAGATATATATATATGAAAAATATATCAATATAAAAGCTCTCAAACCTGCTATCTCTGGATTCGATCTTTTCACTCTAACAACTGAACCATTATGTCGGCATTAAATTTATTGTTGTAACACGAGCAAAGTACGAGGAAAGCAATAGTAAATTAATATATTTATGAACCTTGAAGTATTTAGTCTAAATATTTATATTGAGTGGCCAATATTAGTAATGTCAAAACTATTTCAAAGGTCAATTTAATACCACAGAAAATCTGATTGAAACCGTGAACTTTATAAGTATGGTGTTATATCAATTAATCTCTTATATCAATGATATAGAATATAAATTGATTTAGCAATATTATTAAAAAATTTAGATCAGAATTAGTTTAGCACAAACATGTCTAATTTGAAGGTTCAATTCAAATTCAAAATATCTTTATTTAGTTAGGCATTTACACGCACTTTTGAATCGTCAATTACTACAATACAAAAAAGGTCAGTGTAGTCAGTCCGTAAGTAAGCTACCACGGGCTCGGAATGCTGCTCTGTTGAGAAGAGCCGGCTAGAAACTCAACAGTTGCTCTTTTCAAAAGAAATATAACAATAGGTGATGTCCATTATAATATAAATCCTGCAAATGATTCAATAATTTAGGTTCCACATATTTTGATCGACTAAAAACTCTTGAATGTTATAATAAGCTTTATTTAATAATAAACTTTTGATTTTAGATTTAAAACTAAGAAATGGAAGGTCTAAGATATCTTGTGGAACTTTACTACATATGCGTATATTCAAACCCATGAAGGATTTATTAACTTTTTGAAGCCGAAACTTTGGTGTTACGAGTTTGTTTTTATTTCTCGTATTTATCGCGTGTCTGTCACTGTTTTTTATATAACTATTAAAATTTTGACGTATATATAATATGTTATTAAATATGTATTGCGAAGCGAGTGTAAGAATACCTATATCTTTAAAAACCTCTCTCAGAGAATCTCTAGGTTCTAAGTTATAAATAGCCCGCACAGCTCTTTTTTGTAAAATAAATATAGAATTAATTTCGGCAGCACTGCCCCATAATAAAATACCGTAAGATAAAATACTGTGAAAATAACTAAAATAAACAAGTCGAGCCGTATTAATGTCCGTTAATTGTCTAATTTTTCTAATTGCAAAGACGGCGGAGCTGATTTTGGCTGCGAGTGTTGAGAGATGGTTCCACTGGAGCTTTTTATCTAACTGTCACATGACGTAAAGAATATATTGTTCCAACCTCATTTCTTCATTTGATAGACACTTCCTTTTAATTCTAAATATACAATCATTTAATAAATACTATTTTTTTATTTATCAAACAGAAAATATTATATATTTATTATTATTTATATTTGATTCATTTCGTAAATATAATTAATAACGATTTTAATACTCTTATTTGCATTGCTCCCGTATTTATGGTGCAATAAAATTAAGCGTATAACAAAAATATTTTGATAAATTCAAAGAAAATATGACCCGGAAGAAATTTTATTTACGAACAAACTTTATACGACTCGTATCAAATTATTACGACTCGGCATCATTAAAATAACATAAATATATTGCATGTTATTATTTAAAAACATACCTAAATAACAAGAGAAAGGTTATATCTACAATTATATATATATATATAAATAAAACAAAATTAAAGTTCTTGTCTGTATGAACAGACGTATTTCAAATAAATAGCGTTTTGAAAAAAAAATGCCTTATAAAAAAACATATGGAAATTAATCTTTGAGTTGTATAAGTATCTATGTTTTTTATTTGTATGGACGGAATCGTTGGAAATACATAGTATATATTTATATTTAATAAAATTTAAGATATATCGAGATACACGTTACAATTTTCTTGATTTAATAACATGTTTGTAAACAAAATTATTACATGGTAATATAATTTTATTTCACTTGTATTCATTCACTCAGTCATAAATTATAATAAATTTAATATTTTGTACTATACAATTATCGCAGACTCATTATTTGTCCTTTTTTTGCGGTGAAATAAGGATAAAAATTTTATATATTTTATGTTTTATATCTTTTAATGCATTATTTCACATTTTTTTCAATAATATAACTTATGTTGTGGTAAGTTATTTAGTAAACAACGACTTATATAAGAATAATCAAGTTGGTAATAAATTTTGTACGATATTGTTCTCAATTGGGTCGGTGCTAGAGAGATATCCAAATAATTAGAGCTTTCGCTTCACGAGGCGGTTGACCTTTTGAATACAGGAAGTGGGGAAATGATCGATCCGTCTCGTAGCCTTGTCAGCGCCAACGCATTTCCCCTAACAATATCCTCGTTAATGACGTGAAAACAAATACCGTAACCTTCATATTGTAACACGTGTTATCATATTATAACATACATAGAATTGATAAATTCAGATAAACTCTTAAAATGTAATATATTTCAAGAAATTAAAAATTTTAATGTATATTTTTTACGTTATATGAAAGTGAACTGTCAAATAATGACAATAAATTGTCAGATTTGACTTTTTAAATTGTAACGGAAATATTAAATCTTTATATTGTTTTTTTATATAATGTTCTTTAACTTGTACTTTTTTATTCTTGAATCATTTTTCGCTAATAAATGAATTATAAGATATCCTTTTATTTATTAATTTAGTTTGTTTCTTAATGTGAACTATACATTTTATACATGGATCTTTACTTCTATTAAAAGTAGTAAATCGCCATCTTCCGGCATTGACACAAATTATTTCTGTTGTAAGTGATCGAAGTAGTAAAGTTAGTAGTCATTTCTTTGTTGTCTACACAGATGGCGCTACCACACTCAAGCTCATTTTCCATAGTAATATATAATTTATTTTCTATAAAAAGCCTTACAATGATAAAATACTTTAATAGATCTTAGTTTTTTTAAATGTAAATAAAGGGTGCTTAGCTTAGAAGATACACGTATCCATGCAATAAATACAAACAATTTTCTAAAGAATAATTGGAAACAGTTTAACCTGTTTCCAATATTTTACGATTTATTATAAAAAGGACTACTTTAAAACTTTTATGGCTCAATCATAACATTATTATTTAGCCACAGCAACATTTTCCAACATTATACCATAACATTTGAATTAAGCCAGATTATAATCTAAGTCATAACTATATTGAGTTTACACTTATTTTGAGCCGTTTGACATTTAGCTATGGTATTAAAACAAGGTCAAAGAAGGGTGCTTTTTATATACACCATCGACCTACTTAGATAGGAACCGCGACGCCCGGCTTTATTAACGTGCCGGTAGTCGGTACTATTGAAGCCTGGAGGAACCCGATTCTTGGTATATGTATGTTTCATTCATTTCTATTCTGCGTACAATTATTCCTATTATCTTCCTTTTCTTCTTCATGTTATGGTTATCTATTTTCACATTGTATAACTATAGCTAATTTATCAGAATGACTTAATTAAAAATATGTGATTTGACTAAAGACTACTTGTAAATTTCCTTCGATAAATAAAAACTAAGTGGAAAATTAAACTTAAACAAAATCATTGCTTGATGTGTAAATTATATTTATCATATTTAAAGATTTTTAGAATATGTTATTAAGTTGTAATTTAATGTTTAGATTTTTCACAAATAATTACCACATGTCCGTTTTACGTTTAGACAAGAATAGAGATGTCGGATCGAACATGGCGATGTTCGTTGGTTTGGTCGCAGACAGTTAACGTTCTTTTTGGAGTCCTGAAGATGCATAATGCATATGCTGTGAGTGGTTGGAAAGAAATGTATAAAGTGTGCTAATAAACGAATCTTGAGGAATACTATCGTTTGAATTTTTGGCCAAAATTCAGATCAGTTTCTCTGAAGCCTTGTATCAGAAAACATATTTTTTTGGTTGTTTCATACACTACGTTATTAATGTTTACATTCTTTAAGTGATACTAATTATTAATTATATTTCATTTCAATTTCATATTTTTTTAAGTAATTAATTTCAAATAGATTTCAATGTTCACAAATCAAAAAAACAAAACAATAATAACAACTGTATGTTACACGCAAAAATACTTAAAACAGTAAACATATAACAATAAGAAAAATAAATAGTTATCCAAAGAACAAAAAGCCGTAAATTCTAAATAATATATCTGTGAGAGAGATCAATGAGTCGGAGGTAACAAGACTTATATTTCACTATTTTATTTTCCGTTTGTGGCAAAACAAGCTAAAATTTTGATTTATTATTTATAAACGAAATAAGTATAGTCTTTTTTCGTGTATTTTCTTCAACAGATATTATTATATACGACTTTTCCTTTATTTGGTATGTACAGTTTGTTTATAATTAGGAAAAAATTAACTAGCATTGCTTGTTGAGCGAAGCGAGCGGAGCGTTCTACTGGATACTTTTTCACATTCTTTTTCACGAATAAGTTCGAAAACTACTTGACAAAAATTACGAAATTTTCCAATAAAAAAACACATTAGGTGATGTTTAGGTTGAGGAAGAATCGTCAAAAAACTGATATCACATTCAAGTCAATGGGAAACGATGAGTCATTACACTGGGCTCGCTTCGCTCAATATGCAAACGGCACCCGAGATTTCGCGAGCGCAGCGAGTCGAAATTAAAGGTCTGTATATCAAAAGTCTACGTGTTTGTACGTATGTCTCTTCAAGTACATTGTATTGAGTATATTGTAATGAATACATGTACACACACACATACATATATACACAAAATATAGTTTATTGAGCGAAGAGCGCGGAGCCCTCTACTGGAGACTTTTTTACATTCTTTTTCACGAATAGACTCGAAAACTACTTGACGGAAAATTATGAAATTTTGCAGTCAAAAAGACACACATTAGGTGATGGTTTAAAAACATATTTGAAAAATGTCACATGACGTTGAGGAATAATCGTCAAAAAACTGATATCCCGTTGAAGTCAGAGGAAAAAAAATAGCGCTAAAAATTTACTTTACAATGAAAAGCGAGTTAACAATTTTTTTAATAATTTTTAATATTTAGTTATGTTTTTAATTTTTTTTATCGCTACGCTCAGTATTTAAACGGCACCCGAGATTTCGCGAGCGCAGCGAGTCGAAACTGAGAGTCTGTTGGCGCCCCTAGTATATAATCTATATATTTATTTATATATTTATTTTTTCTTTATTGTTCCAAAAACAAAATTTTACAATGGGCGGACTTAATGCTAAATAGCATTCTCTAACAGTCAACCTTGGGAATGTGCAGAGACCTTAAAGACAGTACAATAAAGCAATATTTTCCAGAGTATTAATTATTATTATATACATTTGAAGAAAACGCTATACACATATTATAAATACATAAAAATTATTGAGAGATACAAAAATAAATACAGGTAATATAAAGGACAACACTATCAATAAGAAGAAAATGAAATAAAATAAAATAAAAATATTAGTATCAAATTCTAATATAAAAGTTTCTCACTAAAGTGTCTGTAGACTCTTCTTTTAAACATAAGCTTTATGCTAGATTTCTTGACATCATTGTGTAGAGAATTCCAAAGTGTAATACATTGAAGTGTGAAGGAATGGGATACAAAACCAGAGCGGTGAATAGGAAGAGCTAAACGGAGAGCATTAGGAGAACGAAGGCACCTCTCGTGTGAATCACTGAGATAATGAAAATTGCTTTTTAAGTAATCAGGGGAGTGAGGATTGACTAATATAGAGAAAGTGAATTAAGCATATCAGACTGTCTACGTTCACGAATAGGGAGCCATTTAAGCTGGCGACGATAAGAGATATGGTCAAATGCGTAGACAGAAAGTGAAACGTATTGAGTAGTTGATGAGACGATCTAGCTTATTGAGAAGATTTTCAGTTAAGTCTGAGTAACACATTACCAGATATCAGATATCAGATTATATTTCTTGGTTATATTAACGTCATATTTTTGGTTATAATACATTTTAAGAACAAAAACTAATATATATATTTCAATAATAAGATAATAATAATAAGGACAACCTTAATTTGGAAACCTTTATTTAGCAATATATAAAATTCATTCATCAATTCATTCTTACATGTAAATGGTTTTCGTAAATATTACATGAGTTTAAAGTTAGTAGCGACACATTTAAATGAAACAGTAACACTGTTATCAGTGTTAATTAGTTTAGTTCATTATCTTTAAGTACTAAAAAGGAATACTAGACCGCGTGTTACGGTGTCTTAGGACTAGAAAATAACAAACAACTTCTCCACCTTGAAGCAATACAGGTGTTATAGTTTACATCATGTACTATGTCATTTATAATGTATCACCTGCTCGCCCCAATACTGGTAACACTATTCATATAATTATCCAATTTATCACGTGCTAAGTCAACTAGCGCACTAACAAGACAGTGAGAAGGCTGCTAGTCAGCTGTTAGTATATAACATGTTGCTATTATGAGGTCAAATAGTGCTCTTACGATTGGATAACGAAATGGGGCTATTGTATTGTATAAAACTTGTTTTTACAGGTGCAATTTTTTGTACACTAGTAGTTATTTTGATTAAATTTTTCAATATAAAGAATATTTATACATATAAATAAAATTAAAGTGTCTGTTTGTAATTCCAAATTAACATCTTAACAGTAAATGCATATGTACTTATATAAAAAAATATATTTTGATTTTTACTTTTGCGTTTGTTCATTTGGTTTGGTTCTATTTGGTCCGGCTAATCTCTGAAACCGTTGGACCGATTTTAGTAGGACTTTGATTGGCAGACAGCTGATGTTGTAAGTAATAATTTAAGCTCACTTTTTTAAAAAACATCTTAAACGGGCGAAGTTGTGGACACAGCTAGTATATTACTATGTTACTTTATACTAAGAGAATTGAAGGTATATATATTACAAGAAAGTAATTGGTCTGTAAATAAGAGTCAAGTCATAGAAATGATTAAAATACATACACACATACATATTTACAACGGTGATATAATTATTATTAAAGTTATTATTAAATGCATTATTATGTTTTTTTTATTTAAGTTAATTGAATTCCGATGGCGCTAAAGATTTATTTAAACCCATAAAAGTCTAATGGTATAGAACATAATATATACCTTTTCATGAATCCAGGTATTATAATGTGATTTTCGTGTTTTCTTGCAATATTTTATGGGAAAAGCAATTACAACCTGATTTAATGAAGTCGGTGGCCTCATTTTATATCTACGAATTGGTTTGGGCTAAACACAATTAATTTTATGTTTTCGTTACACTTGTTTTATAGAATATTGACACCAGTTTGTCCGCGACTTCGTCTGCCTGAATTATTATCTATTTAAATAAGCAATCTTTAAACTTGCTTAAAACTAACTCAAGTGCATATTACCTACATTATATTGATAGACCAAAAAAAGGTTGTTTCTGGAGTAAAAAACATAAATATTCTTTATGTTTGTTTATATAATAAGTTAATACAAAACAAACAAATACACAAATTCTTTTTCTATGAAAATTAGAAGTTATAAAATCGTAAATTGTCTTAGACAATGGTATAAATACATAAAAATTTTACCAAAAGCCGTTCTCCGTATTTTTGTTGTATTGTTATAATATTCCAATTCAATTTTGTACGTCTTCCGTAAAAATGATAAATTATTCTGATTGAAAAAGTCTGTTTTTTGACCGGACCCTGTAAATGTACCAAAAACTTAAATATTCCAACAATAGTTTTTGCGTCCGCAAAAAAAAATTTACGGACAAGTAAACGAATTGACAAACAATAAAAAAGTAGCATTTTTTTTATGAGATATATTAGAAATAAGAAATATTGTATAAGATATATTTCAGACTTTGCGGTTAAAAGTTATAAATAAATCTTTAAAACAAATGGCTATTATATTTGTTAAAAGAAAATCTTTTGTAACTAGCGTCGCTGCTATTACATCGTTTAATTTGAATTCGAGCCAAAATCTTTAAAGTTAGTAAAATGTATATACAAATATAATCGTTTTTTATGTTAATGTATGAACAATTATATCTATATAATAATTATATTTATTTATTTGATTGGGAGGCAAATGTTAAGGACTCCGCCTTTGGACTTCTTGTATTGACATTTCCTGATATGGACTAGTACAAAAGTGTTGCCTCTCAGAGGAATGGGAAAGGATACAAGGGATTAAGATATCGCAGTTATAATGTATGTGTGAAATTAAAATTATAATATAACTAATTTTATTTCAATTTATATTAATATTGTTTTGCATCTTTCTCGGTTCATCATTACGCTTATGTCAGGTTGGTTTATATAACAAATCAAAATTCAAAATGGCGTCGTCATTGTAATTTAATCGGATCTGGGCCACGAGAATGTATTGTGTAAAGTTCACAGCCAAGCCATTAAAACCAGAGCCAGTAAAACCAAGTGAACTCATTTGCAATAATACAAAAAGTCATCCAAGTATAGCTATAGCAAATACCGTTTCTATTTGTATACAATTTCTAATATTTTCTTTTATTCCTTAAGCAGTAGTGGAGCAATTAATAATGTTGTATAGATTCTCTTCTCATGTGAGGTCAAAGCGTTTATAGTGTATAATAAATATAGACAGTTAAGATCGCTGTAGGTGTGTTTACGTGCCCCAAATTTTATCACAATTTGCCTGTTTGACAATTTAGGATACGTCGTTAACCTTTATAAGTCGGATAGAACCTCAGAAAATACAAACCAATAATTTTAAAACAAATCTATTTTGATATTTGTACAACATTGTTTTTTTGAAGGTTAAAATTCACATACATAATGTTGAATATCATAATAATAATAATAATTAGAAGACAAAACGTTATAAATATTATAATAAATTTCATAAAAAAGTGTGAAAATAATTTCTAAAACAAAAATACTTTAAAGTTTATTTGGCAACGGTCATGAAAATAAACATTTGTGGGCAGTGAAATGAAAAGTTTGATTTTGTTTTTGAATGAAATAGTTAAAAGCTTTGAACTTTATTTACGAGGAAAGTTATATTTATAACTATTCTTTGGTTGCCGGCTTACTGCGTGGACAAACAGCATAAAATTTCCTACTTTAAGAATGATGAATTTATATGGAAAGATGATTAAACTAACAATATTATTACTGGTAGCGGTACTGATAACAGGACATGTTGGTATTTAAAGGAAACTTTCACATTTGGGAACTTTTTTTACTCTGTCTCAGTTAAATTTATAAAAGAAGTTTAATCAAAGGATTGGAAAACGAAGCAGTGAGGACATGTCTTGATTTCGGATATATATTATAATGTATTAGTTAAAATTTAAATATATTATATTACTAGAATCTGTTTAAAATAAATAATTCTTCCAAAATAGTATTTATTTATCAAATACAATATTTAAGAATCAATAAAATGCTAATAAATGATGATCTAAAAGATTCCTAGATATGGAGTACAGATTTTCCTTGTTAATAAAAAAATTCACTATCCGAAAACTTTGTCCGAATTATTTATGAAGTTGCGTAATAAAAAAAGTTTATGGGTATTCAGCAAATCGTAGACAAACAAAGCCACCCACCATTACTATAGTATCTATCGTTCCGAAATGTTTATCTTCCAAAGATATAAGATTTTATTAGTATTATTGTTTGCCTTTATTAATGAGATAACCTACAAATGAGCAGAAACGGAAAGAAAGTATAAATAAAAATCGTAAAAGTATATCGATAGTTCGTTCTTCCGTATAAGGTCTTATAATTTTCCAAAGAATAATTAACCAAAAACTAAGTTGTAAAACTTATTATAAAGATAAAAATCCCTTAATAAAAATTACCTTTAAGCTACTAATTACAGTAATTACAGATGGTCGATTAAGATTGATGATGAAAATGAAAAATTACCTCATGCAGGAAATGTTAAGTTATGCAAATCATAGCGAAAGGGGTTCGGTCTGACTTGTGATATAAACAGAATTAACGTTAAACGGTTAAAGTGTTATTAATTATAGTTTTCATACTCTCTATATTATTAGTTTGGTATATGAGATCAAAGAACATAAAATAATATAATTTAAAGCCATAATTGTTTATTTTTTCCCGTTTTAATATTCAATACACTGTATGTTGTGAAACATTTTGAACAATGTTGTGAACCCGTGTTGAACAATGTGGTTGTTAAGATTGTTGCAATATTCTTTGGTTTTTAACCTATTAGTTTTATTTAGGGTTAGTTTATACTAGCAGTATTAATATTGCGTGTTCGTAATCTTAAGGCAAAGAAGATATAAAGAATGAAATATTAATAATTATCAAAAATTAAAGATTACACCGAATTCCAGGTGTATCTCAAAAAAATCTTATTATACTCGTAAGTATGAACATCAATTAAATCCTGAACCCAGTAATCTTATAACTGAAAGTTTTGATATGTCAATATTGTACTTATCAAACGCAGCGTGAATTTATATATAATGTCTAACAAAGATACTCATAGGCCTTAAACTGGACTTAGGACTGTCTATTTTTCATCCCGAAAAATAGATAGTTGTAGGATAGCTAAGATAGGTTTTGTGTTAAAGCAAACCAATAGATTGATGATTTTTCATACTAACTATACTATTTCCCGACAACAGCTATCAATATTATTTTAATCATCCTATTAAAAATCAAAATCCGTTATATTATCTTAGGACATGATAGGAAATCAAAGTTATACGATTATAGAAATCATAACAAAGACTAATAAAATATTATTATGTTTGTAAAATATTTATATGTAATAACGAGCAATGTCAATTGTCTTCATTATATCGTAACTTTTAGACCACGACCAGCATGTGTCATCTCTTAATCACGACCATGTTTGTGATTAACAGACAAGTGCCGTAAAGGCAATGTAGAGCGCGTCAAACCTGGTATTTTCACCTAATATGCCCCTTAATGGTAACATTATGAACTAGTGATGATTGTAATAATACAACAAAGAAAACTTATCTTGAAGATCGTATCGTTTTTTAATGAAGAATTGCTTGTTTTTGTTAATTGAAACTGTTATATCATGTATATATCAAGTATGTGCACATACTGCATACCTACCCGTAAAATGGTTCAGGACTTCGAAGGATAAAGCGATCTCTAACATATAAAGTATTAAAACTTTTCTATGTGCTAGTATTTATTACCACCAGTGGGTGAAAATATAGAGTGACCATGCTTTCTAAAGAATTCATTATATTTTTCCATATTCATAAACTGAAAAATTTCACTTAGCTGTAAAATATTAAACTCGGAAAGAGGTTACCAACTTAAAAGTCAAAAACGACACTTTAGGAACAGAGGTGTTAAATTGTGAATCACATGTCTTCTGTAATTAATTGTCGATTATCATAATCAGAAACGCGTATCACATTGAGTGAGCCTAGCTCTGAAAGTTTACTTTGGGCACAAACACAACATTGACCATGAAGAGGCTTGTGGATATCCTGTCCCGGTATTATTCAATACGTTTTCGTAACGAACGTTAGGTATTGTGTCAATTGTAAGATTTAACACAAAAGCTCGATACCAAATAGATTACTAAAATGTTGTCCATTCGTTCTTCCATAATGATTAAATAGACACTGATCAAATAAACCATCCGACAGTTACATAAACGAACAGAAACTTTCTTCTACTGAGTCTTCTGAATCGCTACACTCTGTAAAGTTTGTAATATTTATAAAAGGTAATTATTTGTGGACTGAGAGGAGACGATTTTAACAACATTTTAGTAATGAACTAGTTTGTAACAATTCATAGATTTCATAACAATTTTACATACATATTCGTTTCGACTATTTCATTAAATTACCTGCGATAAGAGCTTGTGGCCAAGACGTCAATTAATTATTGGTTTCCTTTATGATGTCAATGATTTGGTGACTTCACTCAATCATTGTTTTCCTTTAATATCAATGATCACGTACAATTATAATATAATTCATATCACAGCTTGTCGGATGCATATTCAGCCGACTTTAGCATAACATTATGTATGCATTGAAATCCTGATTTGTGTGACAGTTCTGTTGGAAAGCAGATAACAGTTACATGACGGTGGTTTATTTTAAACCATCATCTCTGACAAATCACTGTAACTTTTAAATAAAATCGTAAAAATTTGCCTGTCTATAAATTTAATGTTTGTTTGAATTATTATTTTGATTATAACATATTATTAATTTTAATCGTAGCGTTTGCCGCTCCATCGTCTCTGGCTACCCCGCAAGGGATATGGCGTGAAGGTAAGTAAGTAAGTAAGTAAGTAAGTATTAATTTTAATCAATATTTAAGCTTTGAGTTGAGCTTTGAGCATCTGATTTTTTCCATGATCAATTTTTATTCCGTTATGAATACCGGTATATCCGGAATATCCTGTGAATTGCAAAAAACATATACACCCTAGTTTCGGTGTAAATTCGTCCGTTGGCGACGCATTGTCGACGAGTGGGTCGGCCCTCGGCACTCGGCACTCGGCACTCGGCGTCTCAGTCTCGATCATCCGCCGTCACAGTTCGCTCGTTATTTGAAAAACAAAGATATTACAGAAATATTAAACCATGGCCCGGTTTGGATTAACTTTGTGTCTAGCCACCGTCCTGGCCTTCATCGAAATTGGTATGTTTTTTTTTATAATTGTTTAAAATAATAATCGTTAGAAATTCTAGCTAAGTTAGCTAGTTTATACCTATTTACCAATAGTCAAGTTTCTCTTTTTACACCGTAAATAATTTATACAAAAATCCTCAAAATAAGTGATTGGATGGTCAATTCTTTTTTAATTTATACTGTATTATAATAAGTTTGTTTTATTATTTATTTATTTATAATATATTCATAGTATTTTAAAGCAGAACACTTAACAATTTAAGTCTCACTAAAAAGCCGCCAGTATAATATTACTGGAAATAAGTTGCAAAATATAAAAAAATACTCTCATACGTAATAAAGAAACTAGTTCTTAATAGCAGTATAGTCTTTTTTTATAGTTTATTTTTTATTTCAAAACTTTTATAAAGTGTAAATCTTTTGATTTATAAAAGAATAATATTTATTTATTTATAAAAACATATTTATCGCTCGTTTATTGTACATATATTGTTATTGAAATGTAACACTAAAATTATTTATTGATTTCTGAATTAGTTTCGCATAAAGTTACAATATTATTTTCAATTATTCGGTTGAACGAAACATATTTGTATAGATTTCTATTGATTGACTGATTGACTGACTCGCAACCAATGTAGAGATAAAAATCGAAAGTACAGATGTCTTCAATTTAAAAGTGCAAATTTATTAACATTTAAATTAGATCAAATAATTAATAAATTGTTAGCTCATTGAAGTAACAGGACAAGTGTTAGAAATTGGTTAAGTGACTCAACCTCTTCTAGAGTGTAATTGAGCAATTGTGCATAACTGTAGGTACTTTTGACTTATTATTATACAACATATATATATATATATATATATATATGTGTGTATATATATATTGCTTAAATGCGATTACTCATCGTTTTAATTAATTTGAAATAGATGACATTACTAATTGACCTTCCGTGTTATCATAAACATATTACTATTTGTCATTATATTAATATTATTTAAGTGTCTCTTTTGTTTTTTTGACAAATAGATTCTAATTACGAGAAGAAAAATATATTAATTTATCTATTAGAATTTAAAAATGACGACAGAAAAAAAACATCTATACTAAAGTCATAAGGAGGTAATGGCCAGTTGCTGATTTTGTATGGAGAAAGACAATAAAAAGTGACTAAAGCATGTATAGAGCCTAATATTTTAAAATAAGTTGGCAAAAGACACTCAGGCATATCTTTCTCTAGACGCTGATTTCTGTAGTCACACAAACAGAGCCACGGCAACAGCTAGTATTGAACATGATTCTCGAAGTTTCGATCGATTAATATTCATCGTAATAAATAATGATAATTACATCTCTAACTACCGCCGACAGACAATGATACCTACGCTATCATTTTAACTGACTTGACTTCGTCTCAAAGATATATATATAACTTTGTTTCTAATGACATTCCAATAATCTCTAATAAATCTTATAGCTTGTATATACATTGTAGTGAGATCACTAAGGACAAAATATAAATATTGATCTATTCTTCTTTTAACTTCCTTTTTAGTAAAATATATCCTTATTTTATTGCTATCCTTCGCCCTGTGCCTCTCTATTATTTCTATCCGTATGCATATTTTATCCACTTATTTATTATTTCAACCAGGATTTATTTTAATAAAATGATTAAGTAAAAATATATATTTTTTTTAAATTAATATTTTATTATAATTAACCTGTACAATAATTTCTAACTGCGTTTTATTTATTCGGGAACAATGCATCCAAGACTTTTACATTTTAATATTTTTTTTCTTATTATTTTACATCTAGACATATCTGTATCATGATATAAAGAGTCTTATTGGTTTTATTTAACCGATCGATAATATCCAAGGATTATGAATTTGTAAGTCTGTAGTGTTACGCATACTCTCAAGCTTTGGCCGCGATCCAGATTTTTAAAGAGATCAACACAAAACGGTCGTAGATTACTCCATGTATAAACATCTCAGAGTCGCCTGGCTACTAGTACCTACTTATTACTCTAGATTATACAGTTTAAGCAAACAGAATACACTATATATACTACACTATATGTACTATAAATAACAAAACAAAAGGTTGGTTCAATCATTGGTACATAACACACCTAATATGACACACTTGTGCATGCACTAATAATAATTACCTACGTATGTCTGTATGTACGTAACAACGTATATATAACAATTACCTAATATTAGATGTTATTAATATATCTTAGTTTTACCTACATCCTTCAAATTATGTGTTTTGTTAAACTAAGTTCTTATCCAAACTTAGAGTTGATATGTTTTCCTGTTTATGACAGTACCTTATACGTTCAAGGCCAACATATACCACAGTTAACACTTGTCATCACTGTATACTTGAGAAAAAAATATTATCGTACCACGACAGGTAAATGTACAATGTAACATTGTTTTAAACCATCGTGACTAAGAAGTAAGACAATATATAATTACTTCAAATTAACACACTTGTAATGTAGGTACCTACTTCTTTGCTGTCTTTGTGAAGTCATTTAGGTTGACTTCAAACAAAATGATACTTTAATTACTTACTAGCTTTTAATTTTATAATTTTTATTATTAATATGTGGTCTAGAGTTATATTAGCAGTATAAAGTATGTATATGAGGCCACGCAATCTATAGATGGTGGAGCCTAGATATAGTTTAGTAGTACGTATACAGACTTACTCGACCTGAGTAGTACCATAAAATTGGCTTAAAGTAGCTCATATACCTAGATTTTATACCATAAGTAACTAACCCGGACACAAATACTCCTCCCATCCTATTCTTACGCTCTAGTATCCTTTATTCCCCATACCTAGTAAAGGCGTCGCATTTTCATTGAAGATGTTCTTGGACTAAAGTTCTTTTCTATCACGTAGAACATGTATTCCTCTGCACTCTAACCCTTAAAAAAGAGAAAATTTATTAAAATTTTCTCTTTTTTAAGGAATTTATAAAATCGGATAAATTCATTCTAAAATAATATTACTATTTTATTGTCTATCAAAATGAAATATGAACCAAAGAGTCGCCAATATCCAGCGGTTTAAAAAAACGTAACTAATTATTACACTATCGAATATATTAACAAGAAATCTTTTAACAACATTAATTTTTTTTTAATAAGATGTAGCAACTTGTCACCCGTTCTTATATATCAAATACATGTTAATAGATCAATATATTATATAAAAATATGAATATTATTCGAATCTACACCATTACTATAAGAATGTTAATATGCCTCAATTTGGGAGGCCGCCAGGAGTTGAAAAAAACAATATATGAAATACTTACCTCGTAACTTAGACTTAATGTAGCCTTTGAGATGACTGGGCGTTGCTTATTTATGATGTATGTAATAATAATCATATTTAGATATACCAGTACGAGAATATAATAAAGTTTTTACATGCTAAAGGTATGAAGTAGTTATTGTATATATGAAGAACTGGTGAGATCGAATCTTTAATTTTTCTTATACAATTTAATATTATATACATTTTATATTTTATCCAAATGTATTATTGAATATATGGACCTGAAATTATAGCATGGAAATATTTTCTAAATATATTAATTCTTTTTGATGCGTAAAAGTCTAATATTTTTACGAGAAACTAACTATTAAGGGGCTAAAAATTCCATGGATACTTAAATCATTTATTAGTTTTGTCAATTTTCGTTTTGACATTTAACTATTGACTAAGTTTGATATGATGAGAATAACAGAGAATACGATGTGAAGACGCTGGCGCATCCCACCGTTGGATTACACAATGCCAACAAAAACAACGGAATATATATAATTCGGACGATAACCAACCCGTGGCCTTCAATCCATTTTGAGAACGAATTAATTCTAGAGATGACCTCACTTTATTTTTACGAGGATTTTTCCTTACTTTTATTTACCTATATTAATTTATTAGTTTGAACTAAACATAACAATATCTCCAGTACATGAGTTTGTATGAATCTGTAAGTATAAATTAGTTTTAACGCAGTCCCTCTGCGCAGTAGCAAATACTAATAGTATTGCTTGTCGAAGGTGACTCGTTTGATCATGGCCTAAATATACATACGGAATGGTGATGTCATTGTGACATAACTATTCAAGCATGTTGCTATAAACACGATATAAATAATAATTATATATATATATATATATATATATATATATATAAGAATGTTATATGTAAACTGTTTCTCCGTTTTGTTTAGATAAATGTATATTTCTGTTAGTTCAGTTGAGTTATTATATAAACGGTTTTACGAGTCTCGCAACTTTAGATTAGACTAACCATTATCTAAGTATATATATATAATGATGTTTGTCTGTTTGTCCTTTAAGCGTTCTCAAATAATTTACAAACAACACTGGGATGAAATTTTAATTTAAACTTTTTCTTGGCATAGTGTATGGCCAATATAATGTATGATGGGGAATTAAATTGCAATGAGATTAAAACAATCACTTGATATTAAAAAAAGTAGCAGTGCAAAGCAAGCTGGATAAAAGCTACTACTCCTGATCGGATCCGAGTGAGGCAAGTCCATAGTAGCAGTGCCTCCCACTCGGAGCCGAGTGTTCGTCCCGTTCATTTTGTAGTAGGCAGTGAAGCTTGAGTTTGTGAGGAGTGAGGTTCAACCTTATTTTACTATGAGGCATTATATTCACAGATTTACAAAAAAACTATTTCTATTAATAAAGTTCATAGCAATAGCTACGAATAAGTTTGTTAATAAAAAATATGATCACACTTAATGAAGTAGAAGAAAGCGCAATACAAAAGTTATTATTATCAGTCTGTCTGTTACGCCCAACTGAGAAATATTTTCTTCACCAAAGAAGAAAATAACAAAAAGCATACATTATGTCATTGTAAATCTTTAAATCTAAAAATGTCAGATTTCTAAAAATAGCTGAAACAGCAACAGTCCTAGTTGGATTTGCTTTTTCACCAACCACAGAGTTTTATGAGTAAAACCTTTTAAGGAATTCTCGACGTGGATATAAAGATATATTTATTCCACAAAAGATATAGAAAGATATACTTTATAATCTACTTATCCGATAAATTACAACAAAGTAAGAAGACATTTATGCCGCTGACCTATTTCTATTACAATTTATTACTGAACATAAAATTTGGTGAAGTAATTCCATTTCACGACATCTATATAAGTCATATTTTATATGTTTGTTCATAGATTTAGTATGATTACATTTTTGGTATCATGGTAAAGTTTTAAGAAATTATTATATTGAAAAGAGAAATAAATCTTTATTGATAGATTAAGAGAAAAATCATTCATATATACATACAAAAAAACTCACATCTTTACAATTTTATAATTTTTGTACACCCAACAAACAATCGGCAATCAACAACTATTTATAATTATAATTATACTTAGAGATAATTAATATTTATTAATCGATTAGCATGACTAAGAAAACTCAAAAATACTATTTAATAATAGCCTGTTAAAAATATGTTATTTTCATATTTGTTTTATTTTTGTAAATTATGTAACCTCTTGTTTAATTTCAGGATCGTGTCTCCAGTGTTACCAATGTAACTCGCAATCCGACCCCGCTTGCAAAGATCCCTTCTCAGCATCCAAGAGCTTAATTGTGAGTATTGTTAATGTTTCAGGAACTATTTATTCTAATTAGACGTACCTTAACTTACGTAAAAATATTTTCTATCACTGTATACAACTATTCTTGAACACTAAGCGATAGAGGTATTAAAAAAAATGTATTTTTTTAATTAATGTAAGTAGGTAGATGCGAAATTATTTACCATTGAAGCATCGAATAAAAAAGCCTTTTTAAACTATAGTAATACAATGGAGTATACAATTTTATAAAAGGTAAATTATAATTCTAACTATTTCCCAGTTTTGTATAATAGTTCTGAAAAAAAATATACAGAAAATGTACCTACTCTGATGACGGACGGAGACGCAGGCTATTTATTATATTTATACCTATATAAATATTAAGAACTTTAATGTTTTGTTTAAATAAAATATTATTTTAATTACAGGATTGTTCCACCCAAGATTCAGTGAATTACAACCGTCAATACCTGCGAGAAGTATTACCGCGTGAGCTGATTGACGCCGTGCTCGGAGCTCCAAGATATTGTCACAAAATCGTCATGCGTGAGTGTTACTTCACTTACACACATACATACTTTATATTTTTCCTTATACCTCTTTATACCATGTAGATAATTGTATATAACTTGTTTCAATTATGCCTTGGTGTCTTAAGAAATATGTCCTAAGATTTTTAAAAAGGAAATCTCATGTTAAAAATGTGATTTTTAAAATATTTAGTATTTTGTTTAGATTCCAATACTAAATTGATAAATGTTAATTGAATAACAATAAAATGTACGAATTTTTTTATTTTTATATATTGAAGTTTCGATATTTTTTTTCAGAAAATGGAGCAACCATACGTACCTGCTTGGACGCAAACCCATCCGACCTTAGCCACTCGTGCAGTCTGCTCAGCAAAATGCCGATCCAAGCTGACCCCAGCAAGCAGATGAAGAGCTGCAGCGTCTGTGATAAAGATCGCTGCAACGGAGCCACAGCTGTAACCTTCTCCTTACCTCTAGCTCTCGCAGCGCTCCTTGCTTCTTATCTCTACAGCAAGCAGTAAATAATAGCATAAATCCAGCTTCACTGTTGCTATCTGCTTAATATTAAGGTGTTTAATTTTAAGGCATAAAATATTACAGGAGAGCCAGTAAATTTTATAATAGCGTTATAATATTGAATGTCAAATGAATGTCGTATACAGATTATTTTGTCTTTCTTTTTTAACGTAATTGTTAAGATATAATTTCTAAATTTATTATAACTTTGGCCTTAAATAAATATCCCGTCCAAAACGTTTGTTCTCATAGTTGCTTGTTATCTGTAATGTTAGTAGTTTTATCACTTAAATGTTTTAAAATGTAATTTATAATGTGAAGATGTTGTGCATATTTACAGGTTCTGAATGTTTTTCTGGATATTATCTTTTTGCATTCAAAATAAATTATTATTTGTTATAATACAAAATATTCACACTGTTATAGTTATATTTGTGTTATGATATTTAATTTTTAAATCTCGTGTTGTGATTCAATTAAAATTAATAAAATAAATTGCTGAAAAGGTTTACTATTGTAAATGATCGCTCGGTGATCATTTACAATAGTAACCGATCATTTAAAATAGTATGAAGATTATTATTACATGTTTATTGTAACATGACATTGTTAATGATATTATACCACCTCTGTTTATTATTGAAATGTACAAATTAATGACAAAACACCATTGATTTATTAAGATTATATTATGATTTAATGGATACAATATATTAGGCATTTATGTTGGGTACGTTTTAACCGTACCTTTGATGTATGTGTTTTTAATAAAGTTAACAAGGAAATGCTTTTTATTTTAACATTTATCTATAAAAAGAAAATCTTTACCTGATTTATATTATAATAATGGTGACTTTGGTAAAGTACATGTTAACCGGTAAATTAATAATAATAAAAATAAATTCTATATTACCAATAATCTTCAGGAAAGCGTCCAAATATAAAATGCACACAATTTTCCAAATAGTTAATAAATACAATTTGTTTTATTGTCGTTCTTGGTGACTTTGGAAGTATTTAATATTTATTTTTTAACTAAAACGCGTATATCCCGTAAGTACGTCTTTATGGCAATCACTCTGAATCTAAATAAGGTTCGAGACAAATATGTAAACTGGTATGGTGGCTGTTGTTGCTGCGCCTTCAACACAAGCTATGCGCGTGCGCATTTACGTGGATTTGATCAAAATAATATAAATATTTGTATATTATATATAAATGATGTCCCAATTTAATCAACCTCACTTGATATTTTCTGTTTATATAATATTATGTGCATTATCCCTTAACTATTTTACGATTATGAAATTTGTAAACGATTAAATCATTTACAAATCATATTTTATACTGTTTTACGACTATTTTAAATGTACCGATTTCTTCCAAGTTAGGTACGATTGTACCTAGACATATGTTGATAACTATATAATAAATAACAAAGATGATAACCAAACTAAGTTTTTCGTTTTTAATACTTTAGGGAAAAGAATGTACTACGAATTGTATGGCCTGTAAATAAGTTAAAAAACATTTATAAAATATTATATAATTCTGTATCTCGGAGGGTTTATACAAACATAAATAAGAAACAAATTACTCGTATACTCGGTATTAGCAAATTCTCAAGTGTGGACATTACCTCCCAAACCCACATTCCTTACTTCAACGGTTAGGGTCACTAACCACTAAATCAAGGAGCTCGTCGTTTGTACGAATTTAAAATACTTAAATCATCTTAATAATTAATGAAATATATGTAATATAAATATAATTCCCATAGAAAATAATAAAATGAATAAAAAACATTAGATAATAAAAATACTTTATATGTAATAATTTTATTGAATACTATTTATTTACTCGTATTAATACACATATCGAGAGGTTCCGTTACTTGGTGCGAAGGTTCGATCTCTGGGCAGGTCCTGAAAGACTGAAATAATCTTGACCAAGTTTTACTTACGGGGTTTCTGGTGTAATTCTGACACATTTACAAATATATATTTTTTTATTATTTAATATTATTGTGACATGTATTTGAGGACGTATGGAGATGGGGTCCTCTATAATTTATCTTGTAAATTATTTTAAATCAAAATTTTATTATTTTGGGTACGGGTGATTTGCCAGTCTCTTTACTGTTCTTCTATCATTCGTCATATCAGCAGAGACCTGGTTTTTCGTACACTCAGTCTATATTTTCTTGGTTTACCACTTCCCTTGATATTATTATAATTCTAACTTAACATTTGTCTGTGAACCGCTGGCCAGTTTTTAATTTTCATCTTCACGGGACCACCACTCTCATCTTTGCTATTACCAGTACTGATGCCACTTTTGTATTAAAAAACAATCGTGAATCTCAAAAGGTCTCATCTCTTTAATCATCAAAAAGAAAATGTAATAAGATACCACGTGTATTTATTTTTTCTTTGAATACGTTTATAAAATTATTATTTCTACAACGCTTTCAAATACTCTGCAACTTAATAAACAAAATTAAAATATATTACCTGTATATAAAGATAATATAAAAAGAATTTACTTTGTACAACATATGTGATTTTGGGTGAGGAAAAATATAGGACCAAACCTAACTATTACTTCCTATCAAACTTAGTCCAGAGTGGACGCTTTTATGTTATTTTGACGCTGACAAAGTAGCAGGAGGAAGCGAGTTTAATCCCATTTTAACAAATATCCCATTGTATAGATAACGTAGTTCATTACTAACGCGGTACAGAAGCATAGCTGACCAACAATCGCGTATCTTAAAGGCCCATTGAGCACGTCGTATTTCTTTGATTGCAGTGATAACTTATCGTATAAATAAATACGAATAGGGGCTACCGAGAGCTCCATTACACTCCAGCAAGATGAAGTTAGCTATATCTCTTGTGTTGGGATGTTTCTTATTTGGATTTTTTAAATTGGCAGCTTCGGGTATGTACTCGTATTATTTAAAAATTTGTGTCAGCTAACTAATAAGTGACAAAAATTATCATATTTTTTTTTATTCATATATCAGACGCTGTAGCACGTTTCTTCTACTATTTATACTACTTTAAATATAATAAACATTTATTGAAGATGACTTTGATGTTATTAACAATTAACTAATTCCACACATCTTTACACCACTACTCTTGTCTAGATTTCCACGCAAGGGAAGATGATGTCTCAGCTTCTGAACACGTGACAGACGAATCAAAGGAAAGCAATCGGACTGGGGCCCTCGCTGTGGCCGTCACCTTCACTGGCCCGACCCTGAGTCCCAATCCAAAGAATGTCCAACTGGTGGAGTGCTACGTCTGCTCTGGCTGTAAAAATGTTCAATCCAACACAAGTTCAAAATTATGTCCGTATACCCTAGATCCTACAAAACAAGGCCGCTGTGTGACATACTCGGAGCAGTACACACGTAAGATATTATATCATTTTATATATATTTAAGGAGTAATAAAGATATTAAGCCAATTTTTTCAAAAAATTTAAATTTTTTTAAACCTTTCACAAAAATATGATAAATATTCATCACCCTAGAAAAAAATGACCAAAAATTCCTTTATGTGAAATTTCATACTTTTAGATCCAGGAGTTTAAATTTTCAGTTGTATATTTTCAAGCTCTTAGAGCCACCAATTTTCATTTCTATGTCAAATTATTGAGATTAAATAATAATTTATATTGTTTATTGTTATCGCCTACAAACTTTCCTTAATCGTAAAGATTACAATGTCATATACGACTGCAAATTTAGCCATTTTTTGTTTCAGATCTGAAAAAACCATGGTATATTCGTGGGTGCGCTTCAGAAAGGGGTTCCTGTGATGATATACGAAAAGCACACGCTGCTCATGCTGATATTGTAAAATTGATAGATTGCTATGAGTGCGAGGGAGACAGATGTAACGGTGCGGTGTCTCACTCTGTAGCGGATTTTACCATGGCGTTCTTTGTCATGATTTTTACACCATTGCTTGCGAAATTTACTCTTTCTTAGAACAACCTAAAACAACCGATCATTATTAAAGGAAATGGTACATGTATTTTTACATTCTTCGGCAATTAAAATGATATCTTAAAAATTCTATCCTCTGATGTCATCAAGGCTAGTTTTAAGTCATTAAATTTCTCATAGATCGTTGCTTACACATATTAAACGAATTCCTACATAATATTTTTTATTTCTAAACTCCCTTTACCAAAATATGCAGACCGATTATATTATTTTAGTATTATGTATTTTCATGTTAAATTTTCAATCATTATATAAAAAGTGCTCATTAACAGTATAGTGAGTAAGTATCTAAACAATAAAGGTTTTTTTATCTAAAGATGACGCAAAACCACAATGATGCATGTATTGACACATTGAACACAGGTACTGTACCTAAAGTAATTATAACTTTATTTAATTTATATCTTTCTAAGTATTATAGACTTAGTTTACTTTATATATTTGTTAATAACTTATATATTATGAGTGACGAAAGAGTGGAAGAGTGTGTCTCCAAGCATATGATATATATCATAGCTCTTCATAGCTCTTCTATCAGAAGAGCTTAACATAAACTGCTCCTCCCAAATAATTGGGATAAGGATGGTGGATGACATATATAATATGGAATACATATATTTTATTTAAACCGGTATAATATATATGTTTGTACGTGAATAAAAACAGTCCATTTGATTTTCTATTATGGCCTTTATATAAATTATAATAAATACTATTTCGCTATCAAACGGGGATATTATTGTTGTAAATTATATAAAGGTATGTCGCAGTAATCTTCACGGTCATAAAATCACCTTGAATTAAATAAGTTGTTTACTAGATGCGGTAAAATCTTTGAAAGAACTAAAATAAAGTTTACATTCTTCACTTATCAGATGCTTCACTTAATCACTTCATGTTATATTTTATATGTTAAAAATATACGTTAAATTTGCATTTATATATTATAAAGACATACATAGACTTTATTTATGCAGATTGTTAACCTATGAGTCATAGAAAAATAAAATCAAGTAAATATTATTTTTTCCTCTTCACTCGTAATAAATTATGATTTTATTAGGTTTAAATAAAAAACTCTAACTCTTAATTTACTTATGGCGTTTTACTCTTAATATAACATTACTAAATGTTCTACGATGTGTTATATATTATAATATAAGTCTTAATAGGGGCATAGTTAGCAGTTATGTTACAATGGCCCTAGATGGGTACGCGGATCGGCGTGGCTCACGCCGCTGATTTTGATCGGCTTAAAATCGGCGTCTAAATATACGTAATTATTAGTGTTATAGTTCGTTGCAATAATTAGATTTTTTATTATATAAATTTTAAAGTAACATCATATACAATACAGTTATTAATGATCTACCTGAAAAACATACGTATTTTTTTATATTTGTATAATTTCTGTTTTACAGTAGGTTTATAATTTTTTTATATTTTAGCAAAACAGAAAGTATTTGGTGGATATGAACGATTTTTAGTATTACCTAGTTCTCAAAGGTAAAATGTTATCAATGTTAATGAAGTAAGTAAACAATACTATAACCGGCTAAATATATTACGAGAATACTATCGACATATCATTTATCTAATAAGTATACTGGGTGTCTCTTCTAAACTTAAGTTAACCTTTGAAATTAAAAGAAAATTTTCAATACTTGTTTTTTGGTTCCTTTTCCCTTTTTGAAAAAATCTTGGGAAAAGTTAAAAAATTGTGTAATAATAATAGAAATAGGACTTGAAATGAAACATACGATTATGGTATGTGACTCTGGATCAAATACAAAACAACGGTGTCTTTTTTAAATTTTAAATTCTATACACAGACTTGAATTTAAAAATAGATTTGACTAATAGTTTAAAGAAATTCAAAATGTTGTCAATATAGTGAGTGGTTCAAAATCAATCTCAGTCAATGTTGTCTGTGTTTCGATGTGAAATAGTAGAAGCACTTTAACAAATTGATGACGATAACGTTTTGAAAACACATCGCATGAAGAGCTATTCTTCGCAGCAGCATTACTCGATTATCAATTTCCATGTATCCGTGCAGTTGACAAATACTTATAGGCAAAAGAGTGTTATTTGTATCTGCTTATGTTAGCTAATTAAGGAATTTGATGGCCATCAAAGAGTTACGAATGAGCAAATCCAGTCTAGTTCTTCTTCCTTAACTTCAATGTCCTCTTCTAACGATGTCCCAAAAATTATCTATTCAAGCATTGATACAGTTTATGACCCTGTAGAAGAGAAGAAGTTGAAGAATTTGGATGTGGCGTTAAGGATTTGATTGCCGAAAACTTGCTACGTTACGGCAAGAATAGAAGTATAGTTATCTTTAGCCGTTTAAATTATTATTATTTATTTATTTATTTAGCTTCACACCATATCCCTTACGGGGTAGCCAGAGACGACGGAGCGCCAAACGCTACGGTCCCTGCATACCTCTTTCGCCTTGGCCACAGACATCAACCTCTTCATACATGCCCTCCGAGGGGTCCTCATGCTTTTTACGTGACCTTCCTCCAGTATCATAGATACTGTATTTTCGAAGGTCACTCAAGGCCTCCCCCTGTCTCTCTTACCGCTCACTTTTCCTATATAAATCTTTTTCCCCATTCTTTCATCACTCATTCGTTCGACGTGACCAAACCACCTGAGCACGTTTTTCTTCATTCTCACCGTGACATCTTCGCTAGTACCTGCCATTCTGTGGATCTCTTCATTGCGGATTCGATCAGCTAGACTGACTCCGCATATTCTGCGAAGAGATCGCATCTCCACAGCATTCATCTTTCTTACATTCTTCTTCTGTGTTTCCCACGTTTGCCGTATACCGACGCTCGGTAGCAAAACTACATTGTGTACAGCCAAACGTGCAGCTATGCTGACGTTTTGCCGTCTCAACAATGCAGTCAAAGCACCGTTGATTCTGTTACCGGCAGCAATACGCCTTTCCACATCCATTTCGTATCTTCCGTCTCTGCTAAATTATTAATAGTTATAATATGTGTTCCTGCTACCAGCACTCCAAGCGAGCGAGTGTTCTCTGTTTGAGGATTTACAATTACAGCAAAGAAATCAAGGTCAGTCTACAATTATATTTTTTGTGAAAATCAGGTGGAAATGAAATTAATTTATTTACAGTATCCACACCGCCGCCGCCGCCAAATAAGATATCGGCGTCCACCACCCCGACCCACAAGCGCTACAACCCACAGGAAGCCACGTTGATAGTAAACAAAACTTTTTAAAACTTTGTCTATAATAATACATTTCTAAACAAAAAATTATAATTTACTGAAAGTGTTGAGTCTTACCAAAAATATAGGATATAACTGATTTAAAAATAAGATGGCAAAACGCTATATCAATATGTTAAAAAACTGACCCGGAAGTACAAAATTTTGTGATGTCTGTACCTGTTTTAGATGTATGCAATACTAAACTATTTATTAGATCATTTTCTAATACTGTGTTTGAAGTTTTACAAGTGACTCTTATCAATCTGGAAAAAATCATATAAGGTGCGTCCGCCTAATAAGGTCTTTTCAAACTTTATACTACCCGAACTTAATATTTATATTAAGGCCCGAATCTTGTAAGGGGTACTAAGTTTTAAAAATACTTTAAAACAAATTTAATCATACGTTTTACGTTACCAAATATAAATAATCTATTTAAAGATAAGTAAACAAACATAGTAAATATTCATTTATATTTATTTATCTTTTAATCTTAAGCTGCAATAGTTGTCATGATTATTATTTTAATACCTAATAGAATTTATACTATGATTATAGAATTTATAGAAGTGTAATACCTAATATGGTCCAAGGATTAAGACTGAAAAAAGTCTGTTCAGTAATTTTTTTTTCTTTACAAATAGTAACAAAAGTTAGGACAAATCTACAATTTATTTCATTAAAACCTAGAAAACTTTATTATCTATAACTCATATATATTTTCTAAGGCTTTATAAGGGCATCGACAAGAACTTCTAAAAAATTATATTTTAATTTAATTATTTGAAAGATGCGAACCTAAGAACTTTAGATATGCTTTTTCTGATAAACAATATCAAAAATTTTGCAGTTCGATTGTGGACCTTATTAAGAACTCTAGTGCTCAATAAAAACCAGACACGTACTTTTAAAAACCTCTTTTATATAAGTAACTGGCCATTAGTGCTTTGTTTTATACAAAATATTCTTGCGTCATTTTTATAAATTAACACACATCCCAAAATGTATTTATTTCTAAGCATTTCTAAAAACCCGGCCCTTATTAGATTCTTTTACCTTATTCGTACATATAATCAAATCTTGCAATCTGACTAATGATCTTATAATTTATAGTTACAATAAAGGCTTAAAATTGATATCTACTAAGAAGAATATAAATATTATCTCAATTGAGCAGTTATTTGCTAAGAACAATATTAACTAATGATTTTAAATTTGTAATTTTAAATCAAAAGAATTAATTATAAAAGTATTCGGATGCAAAAACACCATGCTTCCTATGTTTTTTAATATCCCTGCATAAAAAAGTTTTCGTAATGCAAATTGATAATAAATTATCTTATTTACGTACTGGAAAATAACCGCTGGATTTAAACTAAAATCTTGTCCAACCTGGTTATTAAACAAACAAATGAAGTTTATGACAACTTTAAGACTATAATCATTGTTTTAACTTTTATGAATAATATACTTCTCTTTAGTTTGTTAATAAAACCATCAGAAGATGGTTTTATTCAGAAAGAATTCTAAATAGACTGAAAAGTTGCAGCCCATAATTTATATTAAGGGCCCATTAAAAAGTAGGCGTACGCTATTTCATTCAATTAATTAAGGATTAATTTTATGTTTTTAACAATATAATTTAAAACTAAATAGAATAACAATCTTGGTTAACTTTAAAGGAAACTCATGTATGTGTACAAAACGCAATAGCAGTATCTTCAGATCTCATTCTTCGTTACTACAATGACTGAGTATTTATTTCTTCATTCAAAAGTCACTGATCATTTCCTATTTGAAGTTTTTTCATTTAAATAGTCTCATGTTCACACACTGCTGATTTCAATGCGTGTCTATCGCTTCCGTAATAAGCCCCCTAACTCTAACAGGTACGTTTTGCTTCTAATTATTTGTATAAATTACTACCTATGTCCAGTTTACTGGACGTAAAACAACTTGTGTTGTTCGTAAAACAAATTATCTTGTGGTTCCTAGTACTGAGTATTTATTTTATACTTTTTTATTGGATGCGTTGTTGCTAATAGTTAGTCTAGTTTCACTCATAATATTTTTTGATTTTCATTTGATATTAAATATTTTTTAGCTTATATTCTCTTTATAATTTTAGAATGGTGGTGGTGGCATGGTTCAAAAGTCTGTGTCATAGTCAAATCCATAAAAATTTTAATCACCTAATAAAGTTTGGTGTTGGCTACTGTCCAGTTTTTTCATAGATTCTAATTCGTAAAACCCGCCAATTAGTTCGTGAAGCAGATTTATTTATATTTACAAAATATACATGATGTCACAGAGGTGGATGTCATTATCTAAACATAATATCATTAGTAGAATTAATAGTATTCTAGAAGTTATTAATGGTAGTGTCACAGTCGGCAAAACATAAATATATATGTATATACTGGTCTTATTTTCTTATGTCGTAAAATCTTGCTTGTCTTTCGATCTACGCTTAACCTTATAATGTACTATGATCGTACTAGTATCATACTATGCCACCCGGTGACGCTGTCATGGCCAGTAGGGCTAACAGCAGAGAAACACAAAAAAAAAAAAAAAAAAAAAAAAAAAAATCATACTATGCAGTCATTACATTATCCAATCTGTAACACACTAGATCAACTAGGATAATAACATCATAGTGAAAAGGCTGTTAGTGAGCAGTTAGCCAGCTTGTGATTGATGGACTTTCAGTCGCTATTTGTGATACCAGATAGTGCGCTTAAAATTGGATAATGAAATGAGTTACTATGAAACTTTGTAAACAAGCGAGTCGTGCCACAGATTAGAAAATGTTGCCGCCTGCGGGGCTCCATTCACTTACGTCGTACTACGCCACGGCTGGTTTAGTTCGTTCCTCGCTGTTTATTCGGCATTCGCTATCGCCATCTGATACAAGACGGTCGTTTTGTTTGTTTTTGTTAAAGACAAGTGTAAAGTTTTTATAATGGCCAAGTTTTCTCTTTTCGTGCCGGTTCTTTTGGTCGCGGTGTTCGTAACGTACGGTAAGTTATTTAATATATTACGTAAAATGAAACTAAAAAGAAAGTTTTGTTGATATCGAAAGTGTTTATTTTGATTTTTACGTGTTATCGTGTCGTTGACTTCTTTTTATGTTATGAATGATTTTTCTTTTACTGTCTTGTTTAAAAAATCTGGTAACATTGGTCTAATAATGAATTTAATAATTATGTGAAAGAATTACATAATTATATTATTTGATAGTATACATTGTGTTTATTTTATATTGCTAGTGTTAAAGTTTACATTAGGAGTTCGTTGTGTCGTTTCTTTTGAGGCCCAATGGCTTATGGCGTAAGGCCCAAAGCATGCGATTACGAAAAGGTACTAATAGGTACCTTTTGGGAAACGTGAAGGCATCAAGGCCTTGAACAAACTGGCAAAGCCTGTTTAGAAACTAATTTATATAAGATTATGCAATGATAATCAGATAAATGATTATATTTATTTATTCGTTTTGTCTGATTCTAACGACTGTAGGAGATCTAATTAGAAATTAATACGTACTAATAGAACAAATCACTCATATATTCATTTTAGTTTTGACAGATTAGATTATTATTTAGTTACATATTAGAGATTTAGTTACAACAAAATTATTAAATTATTAAACATTATTCTTCATTTTTATACATATTATAAAACTATTGTATTTTTTGTATTTGATATATTTGAAGATTATTATAATTACATAATCAATCTTTAAATTTATTGACTTTTGATAATATCTAAATTCTCAGGTGAATACAGCGTTGTAGGAAAAAAAACAGGCCATCAAATATCAAGAAAAAATCTAAACCCACCTACACATGACATCATGATCTTTATTCTTTTATAAACTACAGATTACGACAATTAGGTATATCCTTACCATAAATTGCATTCATAATACTAATATTAAACCTGGGTTTTATGAAGGATATTTCAATCTCAGTAATGTAGGGAATAACATAATAAGAAAGATCTTATTTAAATACACTTTTGTTGATAACTTACCAAGTGTATTGATTCAATATAATTACTTTAAATAATCTTTGAAGTATATATGTTAATGATAAATAAATAAATAATTGATCATTTTTCCAATTTAATAGATAGTGTAATATAACAATGGGTTATAGACATCTTTTTGTCCTTGGAATATATAATTGAATACACGAGAAACATACCTATTTATAATAGCAAGTTATAGGTGTATTGAGTAATGATAAATAGAGGCGATTATATTCAAAGAATATAATTACATCGTAGTGTCTGTTATGTAGCAAATGGGTGACATAGATTCTATTATAAATAATTATTGTATTTAAAATACAATTTTTTTTTTAAATATAGATTTATAACGAAAAACCATTAAACATGGGCCGGACTCGAATCTGCGATCGGTAGAATTTCATCCCGCCTATCTGTTAACTGAGATACCGCGTCTTCAAGATGAGTTAATACTAGTACTATCTATAGTTGTCTTTACTACATTTAGTCTAATGTTTTTAAAACTATATCAAATTTAACAAAGAATTTCACTGATAACTGTCTCTTTGTATTTACTCGTAAAATATAATTTAACGAATTATTTATTCTACAAATATTTTCTTAATCATTATATTATCACGAACAATAAAATAAAATTTTAATAGTTCACGCTATAACTTAATTTATATGAATAAAATCAATTTTTTCCTGTATACTAGAAAATTATAGTTTTATTTGACATAGTGGTTATATAAAAAAAAAAATATTAGTATTATTATCAGTAATTTCAAATATAATATACGTATAAAAGTATTACTATGTGAACACATGTCCAATAGTACCCACTTTCACTCGGTGGCATGGTGTCGATGGTATACTTACGCCATATAATTGAGCAATAGAGAGAAGTATATACCATGACGATACCATAACAAGTTTGACTTCATTATGAATCTGATTTGAATGGCGTTATGGAATATTTTCCTATACATATATATATACATATATATATGTTTGTCGTTCGTGAGTTGAAAACATGTTGTATATGTGTGTTCTGTTTGTCGTTCGTGAGTTGGAAACATGTTGTAAATAAATAATCCGAGTCCTGTCAACATTGTTATTAGATAACATCTTATTAATTCAATGATATTATTTTAATTATAAGTATACGAAGCGATGTTAATTATTATCAAATTGCGAGAAGAAAATAAAGGCTTCTGGATAATAATATATAATGTATATATTAATAAAAGTTTTATTGATTGCTAGTTCAGTAAACAACTGAGACAGGTTTTCTAAAGTATCGTAAACAAACACTACTATTGTAAACAGAATGAAAAAAGATATATTAATTTCGTTATCAATTTTAGTTTTCTATTAATTCCAATGTGATAAGTAAAAGTTCCTTATCCAGGCCCGCATATTCTTAATGGAATTTAATAAAAAGAGACCCCAATCAATAGCAATATTACCAACTATTGTCAGTTTATTCCTTGAATAGAAAGAAGTATCACGCTATTGTGTTTGTAATTAACGATAATGGCGTCCTAAATCACCAATTACAAGACACACAATGAATGTATATTATATCTTTATACAGTTCTTCACAATAATATAAGTAGCGTACTGAATCCAAATATACATTCTATTTCAGACGTAAGAATTTTGTCTTATTCATATTAGAATAGAAGCTTCTAGTAAGAGTTAAAATAATAGCTGTAAGAGTTGAAATAGAATTAAATATCTCGGATAGATGTTATAAAGTTAACCGTCATAAAATGTATGTCACTCCTTAATTAGCAATTAGGTATACCTCATTAGCGGGCCGTGACCCGAAGTGAGGTGGATGTAAGGTCATGTTAGTCATAGATTAGATGAGATGAAATTGGTATCACGTGCGTGAGAGATAACGTAAAATTAAAAGATTAGTACAGAAAATAATATATTACAAATAAAGACGTGGACATATAAAAAGATTGGTACAGACTATGAATATGTTAAGAGTAAAAGATACAGAATAAAAGTAATCTCCTTTGTTATTTTTATTTTATATATAATTTAACAACAGACAGACTAAATTAAAACATAATAGCGGTAAACGTATTTGATGAGTGTTTAAGTCGCTTCAGATAGTAAATGCAATGACATGAGGGGTCTAAACGCCGGATGGGGACAAATTGGTCTTTTATATGAAAGTGGTTAACGTAATTAATGATATGAAGACTATCTGACCCTATTTATTAGTAATGTTCCCGCAATGAAGACTTCATCGTCATTTGATTGGTGGAACCCTATTCTGTTTAACAAGCTAATAATACCACCATATCTAATATCAATATGTACAAATATAATTAAAGACAAACGAGACACAGAGGTATTTTCCTCCAAAAAATCCGAGTGAAAAGATAAATATTCTTAACTTTCAGTATTCGTTTAAATGGTATTTTTTTACTAACATTACTAATTATATATATTCGATGTAACAAATCAATATTTCGTTTCTGAAGATAGTCTTCAAGTTCCATTTATTCGAATGTGTGCGAATATATATAATAATAGCTTTTTCAGATCGATTAAGGGGGTTTTACGTAAGAGTGCCCAGATAACTCTCAGAGCGGAGATTTGCTTAATACTTATGTGTTATTCTAGTGATTGAGCTATATTAAAGTTTAATCTATATTCATTCTGTAGTTTTTGCGTGAGAGTTACCAAACTACATACATCCTCACAAAATTTCGCATTCATAATATTATATATTGGGTGAAGTTTTTTAGAAGCAGTATATCCAAAAATCACTTTATAATTCGTATATATCATTTAAAACAAATGATTTACACCTGGACATTTAAAGGCTTAAGTATATATTTATTTCAAAAGAATAGTAATGAATATGTTGATATAGATTTCAGTTTCGCTGTTTCAAACCCTGGTTTTATTGGCATTTATATAACAATGCGTTCACAAGCACTAAAAATATATTAATTGCCATGGAATTGTTTTTAAGGTACATTAATTAAATTGTGAAACAAAAAATGTTTATTACGTCTCGCATTAATGCTTTTGAGATTATATTTTTAGGTCGTTATAAATATGACATCATAATAGCAACCTGGTTTTTGGAATAGGTGGTTTTTTTGTTGTTTTTTATACCATAATTGTTTTTGGTACTTTACACCAGTGGGTACTTGCTCTGTGGTACCATAGCCCTAAATTCACGTATAGTGCTCATTGTTGTTTTGTGGTCGTGATTGATGATTAAATATTGGCCTCGTTTTGCGAACTCGATTTCTGTTTGATGAAGGAATTAATTTGGAAATAATTAATACATTCCATTTATTTGCTTGGATCTTTCGGCATCTAAGAAAAAATTGTATTTTTGTCAAAAGAGAAAATCTATTTAAAAAGTGACTTATCTAATTTAAACATAAACTATTGTTAATTATCGACTACCCGTTGCTTGGCTTCGTTTCAAAACTTGTGAAATACGGAAGCTAAAAGAATACCAGTTGTATTTAGAGGAAAGTCCTTAATGTGTATTTCATATAAATACTAAATTCCACAGATGTTTCGATGTTTTGTAACATTCACTATAAAAACTTCACATAGGTACTTTGCGTCTGATATATCTATATAATATTATTTTACGGAATAATTATATGAGTTTCTTTGTAAAGATTGTACCACAGAAAATAATTATGAAGATTTATTGATAATAATAAGTTCTGTTTAATTTTATTAAACAAATATATCTAATTATGTAAACTTGACGATCTGAAGTCACGGCATCTAAGTAGGTCATGGTGTCAAAGAACCATTCAATAATACAAAGATAGTCTTTGGTGTGGAATTTATAGCCAATGCCGCTTGCTATTTGACTATTTCCAATGTTTTAAAGATAAAAAAATTCATTGATTTGTTCAAAACAAACCTTGATCAGTAATTTAATTTAAATGTATACATATAAATAATATTGAAATGAATATGAAAATATTTATTTTACCTACATAAAAAATCTTTTTTTTTTCTGTTTGTCTGTCTGTGCGTTTTTCCGGCTAATCTCTGAAACGGTTGGATCGATTTTAATAAGACTTTCAGTGATGTATAACTGGAGTAACTTAGGCTAATTTTATTTAAATTTCGCTCGAACGCAGTCTATGCACAGCTAGTAATAATATTAAATGAAACAGAGAAGTACAAAAGGGTACAAAAATATAATAATGCTAATATTTTCATGTGACACAATATTGTCTGACAATTAGTATACACATGTTAAAATATCCGAGCGACCTGGACAGATAGCAATCATTACGTGCTAACACTTTTTAGACACTTATCACGCTTATAGAAAGACATAATATTTATATATATGTATATATATATCAAAAATGCTAACAGTTATGTGGCATTCTACATAAACATATGTGTTATTGCGTGTTATATCTACTGAATATTATATTATAAATTAGGCGAATTCTGCTATTGGCCCCACAGGACAACTACAACAAATTAGAAGCCGCATGCGTCAGAGCAGGTGTGGCGACAAAAAGATGTACTTTTCGTTTTTCATAAGTGACATCACAAGCGACAATATGTACTATAAAAGATAATAACTAGCATAGTGATACTACAAATAGTGATTTGTTTCTATGGTATTTAAGAGAGATTTCCTCAAGGAAATATATACTTCGTTAATCTTAACATTTTGTTATTGCGTGTTAAGACATTGAATCATACCTTTTATAAATGAGAAAAGCCTTACGGAGTGGCGATATACAAATGACCTTTTTAGTATTTTTTAAATGTCATCAAATAAAATAAAAATATATCAGTAATAAATTATTATAATGTAGGAAATATAGATCTAGTTAAATGTAGTTTTAGTGATTATTCCTATATAACCTCACCAATAGCCTTTTTATTTTGAGTCGAAAAACTTCGTAACGGATACCCACCGGTCAAGGTGGCAGGAATGTATGTAGGGGTACCCGGCAGTACAAAAGACGCTGCCATTTTTAGGTGTACCGCAAAAAAATCAACTGTTGTCCTCATCGCCTTAGAGGAACACATATAAAAGAATCTTGAGCAAACCTAAGCAATTCCTAACCTCACCTGTATACCTGAATACCTGATACCTACGTGACCAGTTCTCAAATTAAAATACAGTTCCGCAACTCCACGTGACGGCACTACAAGTAAACAAAGTCTTTATATAAATAAGTAGTCCATTGTTAAATGTCACCGTACCGTGTCCACTTGAAAAATAATTCAGAATATCATTGACGGAACCTTGGATTAAAAAAAATGGCTATTATTATTTTTTAATCTTCGAAGATCACACGCTTATCATAAAAAATATGCTCTCAATACCTCCTTTGTAGGGTTTTTGTATGACCTCTAAATTAAACGGTTCATGGAACATTAAAATTGAATTTGATTGAATAATAATATTTTATTGATTTGATAAATATTTTTTTTACTTATATAACTTGGTATATTTTTATAGCGGATACACACATCCTGTTGTAGATACACAATACATATAACAATAATTCCTATAATATGATAAATTTTATATAAAAGAAATATTCGTTTAAATAAAAAAAACAAACAATGGTGAGATTTTCTCCAACAATATAAAGTTTTTGTCAGCTAATAGCGTGTATGTTAATAATTGTCTTATTAATTAGTTTTTATAATATTTTAGGAGAAGCAGTGCGATGCTGGATCTGCTCTTCAGATTTGAACCCATACTGTAACGACCCTTTCGTGCCTGGACATTTTGATACCACTGGCCTCATCCGCTTGGAAAACTGTGATTCAAACACTGGCGCCACCTACCCTTACTTGACGTCATCGAAGTCAGCCTGCAAAAAACAGAAGAAATTCAGTAAGTGAAGGGATACTTATTTATTACAGGAAATAACATTGTTTTCGTTCTAAGACACGTATCTAAACGTGTCAATATAATGTCATTCTTAGGTCATCAATCATACTTTTAACTGTATTTTTAGTTTTTCCGTAATGTCCCAATTCACATATCAGATTTGTTATATCAAACTATATATAGTTTATGATTATAACATTGAACTAAATTTATTACATTGTCTTTAACCGGATCACATCCTACAGTTACATTATTACATACATTAATAACTTGAATTACACTGAATGTAAGATGTATTTTTCCAATTCTATTGTCCGTGATAATTGGCATCACTTAATCATATATACGGAAGTGAAATAAACCTCGCATGTTTCAAGGTCACGTATTAGTCATATACATGTCACTTAAAAATCCGCCATTTTTTAAACTCTGTTAAAACATTCACGTGTGATTCTGAATGAATTCAAAGTGTCTGATGTTTAACACAATTCAATATAGGAGTGGATACTGTCTATCCACTCCTATATCCACGAGTATCTTTCCACCTGCATTTACTATTTAGTACACGTAATTACTGTATCATTGTTAAAGCCAATTCTTACGTCATAATTATATTCGGTGTTTCGAGCTCCGCTTCTCATCTTGACTCATGTCTTCTACAGGGCCGTTATAAAATTAGCTTTATCGTTAAAAATTAGTACAGGAAATCTGTCCTACGTTATTTAAAAAATACAAGTTTAATATTTGTCATAAATATTGTTATAAAACAACAGACATTAATCTATAATAAAATAAAACGATTGTGCTAAAAACTCATAATTAATACCAATGGCAATAGAGTTTAAGCAATGCAAATTTTATGGTGTTATCTTCATATATATATTTATAAAAGTCAAGTACTCCTTCAGTCAAGGGGGCGAGAGGTAATACCATTCCTTTGCGACTCCCCACTAGATCCACCTGTGATTATTTTATAATAAAATATCATCTAAATAAAAAAAATACCTTTCCAGTTGGAGGTCAGTTGGTGGTATCCCGTGGCTGCACTTGGAAACGCCAGGACGATTACTCCAACCACTGCCCAGCCTCTTCCAACGGCCCCAATGAAGTGACGTCATTCTGCGAAACCTGCGAATTCGATGCCTGCAATGGCGCTTCAGCCTACGGTGTAACTCTGGCGTTGATAATGGCCCCTCTTGGTCTTCTACTCTTCAAGTGAAGGATTAAGAACTGTTATTCCGGTTGTGTTCCCACCGTTACCAAATAGACCAGTAAAAGACATCCACAAACACAAGTCTTTCTTTCTTACAACAAAATATAATTTTGTTTGGGTTGCGATGTTTATATATCAATTACAGATGCATAATATATACATTTTAAGTGTGGAAACTATTAAATATGTCGTCGTCAATCCCGGTGATTGTGTGTAAATTGAATGAATAACGTTATTATTAAAATTATAATTACCTAACAACCACCAACGAATAAAAGTAATTTTTCCCAATTTATAGAGTTATAAGAGATGTAAGTAATATATAAAGAAATATACATAACTTATTGTTATTTCTTAAATTTTTTTATATAAATCACTTCATTAACACGTAGATAACTTTATTTATAGAAATTATATCTATCTTCTTAATTTGGTGTATCTTTATCACTTTCTGGTTAAGGAGATGTAATTATAAGATTTAAAAAAATAAGTTATTTTCAAATGTACATAATACTTGTGTTAAATAATATCATAATAATCTCATTGATTGATTTGTAATGTTTTTCAAAATCTACATTATTTTGCAGTTGTTTTAAGAGGTTTATCACATGTTATAAGTATGAAAACTGTTTACATATTGCATTTCAATTCGTAGTGGTTACTTTATTAATGCTTTCAATAAATAGTTATTAATAAATCTATTATTTACTACACCTAACTTTGCCGATTTTTTGTCTTTGTAAATCAAAGACAAAAAATTCGCCCATCCACAACTATGGGACCAATATTTTGGACCTTTTTGTTTTACCACTTCAGTGATCTTGTCAAATATTATGCATTGTAGAATTAAAAAATATTATAGATTTTCCTTTCTGTTAAATCTATTAAAGCAAAATCTTTATTTTACCTATAGATCTCTGCAATTATGGATAGAAGAAAGGGGACGGAGATCAACTTAAAATAGTTAGTAGTTACTTTATCTTGTTCTACTGTGTACGAGTGTGTGATGCTCGTCTATGGCCGGCAACGCTCTTGCGATTTCCCGGATGTTTCAAGTTCGTGGGCGGCGGTTATCACTTATCATAAGTGACCTACATGCTCTCCTCTTACATAAAAAAACCTTTCAGGGGTTAGAAATCCATACTAGCCGCATCAAATGATTAGAGCAAGGTTACAATCTAAATAATGGAGAAACGTTTTGATTTTTCACTAAACACCTAACTTTAACTATTGAATTTAAGACACTGGTCGATTTCCACATACAACTAGCGTATAAGTGATTACTCAAATTATATGCAATTCAATTGAGGGATTTATAAGATTCCTACCAAATCATTTTTAAGCAAGTTTATACAAATATCAGTAAATCAGCTCTAATTCATGTTTTTTTTTTTTGAAACATTACTTAATATTATATATATATAATATATATTATTTAATATACAATCTTTTATTTATTTATTTAAAAAAATCTTTATTGTACAACAAAAACTTATACAAGTGGCGGACTTAATGCATTCTCTACCAGTCAACCAAAAAAAAAAAAATTGCACAACTTAAATACATAACATTTAATACATATATTTATATATAATTGTACATATAAAGATATTATTTATATAAAAAGATACATACATACATACATGTATCCTTGAGTGAAATGAAATGTATTAAGGTAATGGCACTTAATAAGAACCCGGTGTTTGAAAATCCTTTTAAATCAATTTTTAGATGTGTGTTTATTTATAAAACAGAGGAGAAAAGAATACAAAACCAGGCACTAGATCGCAGTTTTCGAATACTAAAACAGATCTTCATAGAAATTTGTGAGGTGGCACTTATAAAGTTTTAGAAAACGTATGTAAGTTAATCTATTTTCTAGTTTGAAATAAGACAATTCCTAGTTTCGTGCTAATTTTTTAGTAAAGAAAATCACAAAACGTTACTAAGTTAGGAATTACACTTCTATAGTTGTATTATGGACTTTATTAGGTGTTTAAATATAATAATTATGACAACACGTCTTTTCATATATTTCTCTGACATCTTTATATATATTTATCTATTTGGTAACGTAAAAGTAATGAGTAACTTTATTTTGAAAGTAGTTTTAAAACTTAATAGCCCTAATAAGGGCTGAGTCTTATTTGGAGACAACAGGATAAACCAAGTTAGGCAATTAGATATGTTCTGAGGAAAACAAACCAAATCGAGATAAAAAATTAATAATTATGGATACTTACCCCGTCAATGAACATTCTGAAACTTTTTTAACAATAGAGTACTATATCAGAATTATTAAATGATCAGAATGTTACGACCGCTACAAAGTCATGATCTCAGACCAGTAGAGTCAAGTGCAAATCCTTTTCATTTTGATCTAGTCATACTGTTTGGCTTACACAGAGTCACACTTTAATTACATTATATACCAGCCTAACAGCCAAGACCATTGACTCAGCTTCTGCCTTGTTTATTGAGAAGTGTCTTTACGTACCTACCTCTTTTAGCGTTGGGTAATCCTTGTGCTAGATTGAGGGAAAGCCAGGGTTGGTTATGGGAGACTCACGTTAATATCCACTAAAATTAACTTAAAACTTAACTTATCGTTTCAGTGTGAGACCTATAGAATTACATAAATTAGCTGGAATCAGAGGCAAAAATCATTAATTTTGAGTTCGAGCCTTCAGTCATATTTATATCATCATAAAGTTGATAACATAATTTAGTTTTACTAAGAAAATATTTTATAAGCATTTCAGACTTACTTACAGACTCATCTTATTGTTTTTCTTAACAAAATAACTATACCATTTATATAACGAGGAAACAAAATTAATATTGAAGTTGAAAATTCAAAATTAAGTGACATAGAAATTGTAAGCATAATAATGATGGAAATTGAATGGAAAAAAAAAAAATTATAATCAGTTTAAAATTATTACACTTTGATTCATGCATGAGACTACAAAAAACAAACATAAATATAAAATAAACTCAATTTTCAAGTTATTCGTATCGAGTAAAAGCTCTCAAGTAAAAGCCTTCTCTGTGAAACTACACTTCATTCCATCCTTAGTTGACGCAACGACTTAATTCGATACTTTATTCATAGAGTACTCTATTGGCTCTTATGGTCTCGGTCTTTCATGATCTACCCACTTAAATTTTATTTGAAAAAACGACACTGAAGGCATGAATAAATTTTGCATCATTGTAAATATTTTCATCCTACATTTTTCTTTTAAATTGATACTTAGACATTTTCCATTTTATTCTAATTTTAGTTAGATTGTTAGTAGTTTTTTTTATCGAAGTTTCGAGTTTGGTAATAAAGGTAAGACATGGCAGTATTTCCAATTTCTTGCTCGGCATCGCAACTTGCATTTTAGGTAAATACTTTCTTACGAACTGTTAGAACTCGATTTTTAAGAGTCTTTTATAAAAGGAAACTAATTTCATAAAAGAATAGTAAATATATTTTCTTTGAATAAACTTATTCAATTACAATATGCGAGAGTTTATGGGAGAGAGAAGTGCGCGACGGGAATATTAGGAGGCGACTGATTGTGAGAGTGATGCATTGCTAGGGACGAGTGCTTAGGTGATTAGGTGCTGAGAAGGGGTGCACTCAAGGAATGTAACAACCCCCCGGATAAGAGGAAACTTACGGGTGAGAGGTAAGTTGACGATGAGGAATGAAAAGTAAGTTCAATTAAGTTAGGTTCTGCGGAGTCTGGGAGCCGGGACATCATCATCAGGATCTGAGGGTCTCATTTCTATAGGTTCTTCAGGATCGGGATTGCATGTATGTATCTTAACTAATTTACAATATTCAAACAGCTTATAAAATACGGACAACATTATAATAAGGACTATTACAATAGTAGTATAAGAATAAAAATATTTCAGTTTCACATACAGATATAACTGATGTAGGATATACATTATGTATTTCACAAACATGGTATTGTGTATTCATATCTTTACAATTTGATAGGGTAACTTATTTAAAATAAGACGACTTATCTTTAGTTATGCCTAAATATTTAGTTGAAGGTGTAATACTAGAATACAATGTATTGTTTACAGTTTTAAGATTTACAGGTTAAGGTATGATGTGATACATGTCCAATTATTTTGTATTTACCAGTGGTATTTGTAAAACAAATATTATTTTGTTATTCGTATAACAGCATGAAACATCGGATACATTTTCTAAAATATGCATGTTGTCTAAGACTAACAGAATAGGTAATTGCTTAGAACTAGGAAGAAATATATAATTCTTTACAAGGTCAGAAAATAGTTGCTTAGGAGTAATAATATATGGATACAAAATAAATGATTTGCTGAACATATTAGCATTTACAATATCGTCTACCTTAAAAGATAATATTAATATTTTCTAAATGTGGTTGAACGAATGAAATATCTATTTGAATGATAACGTCAAGTGTTATCATCAGTTATTTTTACAGAACCAATGGGATCGAAATATATACCGGCGTTATTTAATATTCTGGATTATTGAATGCCGAGGTAAAATATATGAAACCACGTCTGGAATGGGTATACAAATAAATTATAATATGCTAAAGTATTACTTAATTGTCGTAGTAGTAGCTATTTTGATTTCGTCAAAATGATGTTTAACGTGACGTCGGTTTATTAAGAGGGATGCAGTATTGTTTCCATGGATTTTGACTATTTTGTAAGGTCCTTTCCATATGGGTGAAAGAGCTTTTCTCAGACGTAAATGGTTTTTTAGATATACTAGATCTCCTACTTTGTATTTCACTGGTCGAGAATGTGTATCGTAATAGGATTTCGAGGTCTCTTTCGATTTTTGAATATGTTCTATAATAGTTGCATTAGAATTAAAATTTTTTGAAGTGACTTTGTGAAATTCTGAATAGTTACCATCTTGGACATTTGAAGTAGTGGGACTTGGAATGTTTGCAGGGGTTGCTGGATATGGAGAACCAACAAGGGGTGAGGGTAAATTTTCGTTGTTATCTATTATATCATCTAGATTATCAATGTTACCTAATTCTGGTAAATCTATAGGTGGAGAAATAGGTTCTACAGGATTCATAAGCATTGTCGGAGGGTATCGAGATAATGCGTCTGCGGCATTGTTAAGTTTTCCTTTACGGTAGATTATTTCGTATTCGTATTCTTTATGACTGATAATATTTTCCTTAGCAGGTTTTTCAGGATTCAATATGATCGAGTCTACGGTTTGGGGCTGGTTACCCGGTTGCTTGACTCTACGAATTTGATTTGAGCCTACTGTTTGGGGCTGATTATCCGGTTGCTTGACTCTATTTGAGTGACCTTGATTTTTGGGCTGGTTACCATGTCCGTAGGGAAGGGTTTCTGTAGGAATTTTGGTGTCGTCTTTTATAGAGGAAACATGTCCCGTGCGGCACCTAACCGGGACACTGCTTAGTTTAAATCTTGGCTGGAAACAACGGTATTATAACTTTCTTCTTCAGTAACAAAATTAATTTGTGGTTTAAATTTTATTCTGGGCTTAAAACTGGATGTACTTGGTCTTAGATTTGGATTATTAAACCTGTTACTGGTTGCGTATTTCTTGTTGTTATAGTCGCGTAGTTTGCAATTTTCTAACACATGACCGGATTTTTTGCAGTATCTGCAGAATAAATCAGAAAAGGACGAGAATTGTTTTTGTTGATCTTTAAAATTATTATTATTTGGATTACCTGTATTAAAACCAGGTTTATTAGGATCATTGTGATGGAATTGTGTTTTTGAATTAGATATCATACTATGTTTAAATGTATATTGTTGGATTTTCTCCTCCGATATTGCATAATTAATGGCCTCGTTTAAATTTTTTGGATCCCTACATCTAATAATATTAGAAATACGTGGATTTAGGCCCATTGTAAATGTATAAAGGGCAAGATCCTCCATCGCGGCCACTCTACCTGACAGTTCGCTTTTTTTATGATTCGTTATAGATATTTCTGTCAGTAATTTTGATAGACAGGTTTCCACTCGAAGCGAGAATTGGTTTACATTCTCCTGGGAACTCTGTCTACAGTCTTGGAGGTCTGTCAATAAATGGGCATAATGTTTTCTTTCGCCAAATTGGTTCTGTAAAAATTCACGAAGTAATGGCCAAGAATCGAAATCTTTAATAGAACATGCTATTTCAGCCTTGCCATCTAATTGACTCAAAATATATTTAAAAACGACGTTTTCTTGATGTGAAGAGGCTAGAGAAATTGCGTTATCGCAATTATTAAGAAAAGGGTGTAATTTTTCACGACATCCGTCGAATCGTTTGACAAATTTTAAAATAACTTCCAAAGAAACTTGTTCTTTGGTGGCCTCTTTAATGTTCTTTGAATCTTTAGACATTTTAAAAATATTTTATAAAACACAATAAAATAAAATAAAACTCTAAACAATAGAATAAAATAAATTTACAAGCAAACACTGGAAATATTAATAGTTTATAAACACGATGAAAGAATTTCGGTTCGTAGATTTGGAGATAAAGTGTCGGGCGTCAAGTGTTTAGTCAAGTACTAAACATTCACAAGTTTGATAAGACGTTGTCGTCGAAAGTTAAATAGTATTTTTAGAAACACGGGTTTAATTATTTATATTTTAAATAACTCACAGAATCACGATGCACATATCTTTTATGATTTCACTAGGTATATGGAACTGGAACAACTGGAACTTCTTGTGATTACTGTGGTTTGGAGCCTGGATCGTCGTAGACCTGGTCGGTGCTGGGCATGGAATCACTTGGGAGACACTTTCTGTGTTATTTCCTTGTCACTTACTGCACAATGGACTGGGTATAGTTGGACGGTTCCGAGTCGCTTTTGGCTCAAAGTCGATTTGGCACTTCTCTATGTACACTGTACTCGCGGGAAACCAAGGATTTTACAATCCCTTTAGCGCTGCCACCAATGTTAGAACTCGATTTTTAAGAGTCTTTTATAAAAGGAAACTAATTTCATAAAAGAATAGTAAATATATTTTCTTTGAATAAACTTATTCAATTACAATATGCGAGAGTTTATGGGAGAGAGAAGTGCGCGACGGGAATATTAGGAGGCGACTGATTGTGAGAGTGATGCATTGCTAGGGACGAGTGCTTAGGTGATTAGGTGCTGAGAAGGGGTGCACTCAAGGAATGTAACAGAACCATGATTTTTTTCCAGATTTTTCTTCTGCATTTATGCCTTTGGAACCAAGAACATTTTATTCAAAACTTAATAGATATTTCTTTCCATATCAACTTGTATATATGTATAGGTTTGGGTTTTATGAGAACAATATTATGTCGTCGGCGAACATTTTTAGAGACTGCTTGCCTCATATTTATTCGATGATTTATAAATAAGTTAAAGACTAATGGATACTCTATTTATTGCGGGTTCTTCTACATGGACCAGCCTTTGGAACCGTGCAAATATTTTCATTTTTCATAAGAACAATGTATGTCTTTTTAAAATAAACATCTTTTACTCCCTACTTAATTATATAATGATCACTCGACGAAATGCACCAAGGTCCACTTTTGAATTAAACAAATAAGTAATATATATTAAACAAATAAGTAATATATCTTAGTTTTTGATCATTATATTTTTTAGTCTAAGTTAGTGGCTAACGAAGACCATGTATGTGAGTAACCAGGCGTCTACATTAGTGATTGATACTGGAAAACAATATATTCCATCCTGTTTATGAGTAGATAAAGAAGTCACTTCCTTGGAAGCAAACTACAATATGAATCTGCCAACATGGCTCCCTTAAAAGAAAAAAGGAAAAGACAGCCACTAGTTTACACAAATAACGCTCCTTATCTTACTGGATGGTAAAGAGTACCCACATCTAGAAGGAATAAGCAACAGAAGATGCGCTTAAGAAACCCAAAGAGAAACTTCCATATAAACCCCCGCCTATTGCCTAATATGGTGGAGATGACATAAACTAGTAAAAGGAACTAATTAACACTGTTGCCGATAAAAAATATTTTTTCCTAAAAATCGTAAAACAATGTAGCCAAAGATTTTCTAAGATTTGGCAAAATAAAAATGAATTATTTTTTAAAAATTTTATTTATTCTACATATTATAAGTAAAAGTACAAAAATGTTTTATTAAACAATGGACGGCATGTTCTTCAGTCTTATGTATAATAATAATATATATTATAACAACATATAATTCTGTGCATATCAATATTCTGATACATAATTATTCTTGAATATTATTTAAAATTGTACGCTTGTGAAAAAAATATAATAATTATAAAGTCATACTTCATACTTGTGCAAACATATAACATTGTACAAAAATTACAAACAGACACAAAATAAATATATATTAAATGAAATTAATTCTTGGTATAAGATCCCGGCTGATACAAAATATTATAAAACTCTTCTAATAACTTTTATATGTACTGCAAGCTAATATATATTGAAAAATGATTTAAAGCTAAAAATAAAAAAAAGTATAATTTACTTCTATTGTCTTTACAGGGCTTATTTCGATAAGTATGGTATCAAAATACTTCAGAGATTCTCATTTGATACACAAGTGATCACTGGTATTGGAAAACAGAGTGAAAAAAATAAAATAAATAAATATATATGTAAAAAAAAGTTTGGTTAAGCTCAGATCATTTTCACGGACGGTAAGACATTTACATACAACTAGAGAATCCGAATCACAGTATAAGCAATTCATTTTTAACTTAGATTCATATAATTCTGCTTATACCTAATAATGATATTACAATCAACATTGGTAGAGGGTTCAATAAGGTTGAGGAGTTGCATCCGTCCTTGCTATTACATGTGCAGTATTCTATGAAAATATTGTAGGTGCCCGTTCGCATGAGACAAAATCTTTCATCGCCTTGAATTCCAACTTCACCCAAATACGCACAGTCCCTGAAGTAACGCCATTCTCCGTTTACTGAAATATAAAACAAAATATCATTTAACTGTCAAATGTTTACTTCAATTAATTATGAAAGTGTTATATATTTGATAAAAATTTAATTCTCTATGGATTTTTATCACAACCTCAAAAAGTGTATTTTGAATTTTATTTTTAATGATAAATAAATAAATAAACAAAACTATATGCAGCATTTATTCATTTCTATATATATATATATATATAAAAAGTTTTCATTAATTAGAAGCTATTTATAAACTGAGAAAAGAATACTGTACAAAGTTTTGTAACATATGTCTAATCCCTACATGTATATGATAATGTTCACTACACTCATTGAATTTTATCAACTAATTAGCATACTGCAATCAATGATCCTTATTTTGTGTCTTATTTTTAATATTGTACAACACAGGTACTTGCATCTCTATAAAAACATCTAAAAATAAATTAATATAAATAAAAAATTCTAAACTTATAATATCAAAATAATAGTACACATGAACTGTAATTATATATTATTTTCCAGTAACAACCTATCATATTAAATTGCTGAAAAACCAATATTGCTTTGTGGCAAAATTATATTTATAGTATAAGTTTAACAGTGAGATATTTCGGAGGCCCTGGTTTTACCAAAGTTCTTTTATTATAATAATAATCAATCTGCTTGATTTAAATTTAAATAATTAATTAAATGTATTTTTTTTATTGTAATTTCAGTTGACTTTACAAAAAATATCAATAAAAGTTTATAAACTTTAATTATGGCCATAGCCTTCCCAATATTAGCCAATTCCAATAGTAAATTAGAATTAATGATAATAAAAACATTATTTCAAAATTATATCCTTATTTAATATATAATGTAATATTGAGTTATTTAAAAATAATATAATTATGTGTATAAATTGATTTAGATTTAACAAATTAAAGAATTTTGTAAGAAAGAAATAATTGTTAAAGTAAAAATAAATGTTGGTTTTTCTCATTACTGGCTACCTAATACCTAGTGTAATATAATACCTAGTGAAAACACCAAAAACTGTTTAAATAATGACATAGGTATAAAAATCAAGTAATGACATCTTTTATACATATGAAACTACTTTAAAATAAATGCAAGTTTAATTACATTTCTAATTGGAATATTTAAATTTTAGAGACCATGATATAGGACGTAAATAATATTTGATACCTTTTTGTCTTATTTTTCGGCACATGCTAGGTCTTATTCCAGGTAAATGTGACAGTCCCTTTTCTTGTTTACAATCAGTAATAGGTACAGTGCTGTTGTCGAATGGATCGGCGCATTTAGGGTCATTATTAGACCTGCAGTTCCAACATTTAATACATGAAACTAAAAATATAACATTATTATTAAAAAAGCGGTTTTGGGCGTGACCTCTATCAAATAAATTGAGAATAACTCGTACCATTTGAAGCAAAACCTAAGATAACGAGAAAACACAACAAACTTTTAACACACGAAATCATCGTATAACAAGTTGGTTTTTAAACAAAAAGTAAATTTTATTAAACTTAAACAAACAAATTTTTTAAAAGTTTTGTGTTTTGCTTTCAGTTGAAGGCAATCCATAGACAATACACACTACACAGAATTATTGGTTAGTTTTGAAAGAGTTAATTGTGAGAATAGACTACAGAGTAGTGAGAATACACTACAAAATGGTAGAGCCTAGTACATAGAATCAGAGTATTGACAGAAATTGTTAGTATTCAGAAGGTTGTTAGCGAGACAGTTTTTCTATCTATTGCAATGGTATGGACATTATCAAACTTGCTCATTTGTTACTCTAGATATCTGAACCTTATAACTCCTGAGTAGAGGTGCGAGATACGAATTGTATATCGAAACTTTATTGAAACTATAGATCATAGTTAAACGAAAATCTGATATGGGTCCGCGGTAAAATTATTTTACAAAACATTATTGGTATATCAAATCTCGTATAATGTATTGATATAACACATTATTATACCAAATCTCGTACCTGTATCCAATTTACTAATCGGTATCGTCGAAGTATTTTGTATCGTGATATAGTTTAAATTATATTAAAAACCATATAGTTACAAAATCTAATATTAGATATCAATACATAGTTTCGATTTTATACCCTACTTGAGTTATTTTACTAAAATTTATGTAAAAATATTTTCATACATTTTTTCTACACATTTTAGTTACAAAAAATTGTCTTGTCTTTGGCTGTAGTTTCTTATATAATTGTTTATATATTTAAAAGCATTAATTGATTGATTGCTATTAGAAACTAATTTCATACCTGATACTACTTTTCCTAGCCTAAATATAACTAGAAAAAAAGTAAAAATTGTAAAGAAAAATATTTTCAGTTTTTTTTTAAATAAAAAATACTCATTATTGGTCTTTGGTCCGAAAGCGCTCAACCTTTAAGTATATAATTTTCTTTCTAGCGTCTACGATTAATTTATTGACATGTTATGAGAATTGACAACTGACAAATGACAAGTTCGTTAAGTATAAACTATAACGTTGAAATTAGGGTGTGTACTTTTTAGTTTTTTTGTTAGATTGTTACTGTTGTGTTCATTTTAGTTTTAAAGGTTGACTGCCTCATCTGATTATTAATTATTTGATTACTTTATATTGCGCTATATAAATATAACGTGTGTTTAAAATGATTATTAAATCCCTTTTATTGTTTACGCTCTACACTCTACCTACTGGTAAATATTATTGTAGAAAATAACTTAAGGAACTTTTAATTTTGGAGTTTATCAATTAAACTTATTGAATTTCAGTGTTTTGTGTAAGATGCTACCAGTGTGCCTCTTCACAAAATTTGGTTGAGGACACATGCGGTGCTTACAAGAAGTTTAACACGGACAGCCACATAGCAGTTGAATGTAGTAGTGATGAATCTCATATGCCTGGTTCTTTCTGTATGAAATTGACGCAACAAGGGCCAAAGGGATTTATATGTAAGTCATAACAGTCTTGAGCTTTAACATACAAACATTCGGTCTAAATTAAACAGTATATAACATTTTCTGATTAAAAAATTATTTCACTCTAACTTTGCCTAAATTTTTGTTTGGGGATAAGAGAATCAGATAAAAAATAATTTGCTAATATTTTAAAATAAAAATATTGTTTGGAAAAATCTAAATTGGTGATGTGATGTAGTTATATCTAAATACACAAACAGATTTGTAAAACTTCACAAAATCCTAAGGAAATTGCAATCTACTAAATAATAGTATATTAAGACATACAACATTTAATCCAGGGGACGGCAGATGGCGTCAAGTTGTGAGACGCTGTGCATCAGTCGCTGAAACAGGTGTAACCGGAGTTTGTAACTGGGGAGTGTACGACAATGGAGTCTATTGGGAGGAGTGTTATTGTTCTGGTGATGAATGTAACCATTCATCTACTATTCATGTATCCCTTGCTTTAATATTAAGCACAATTATTATGGTTGTCTATGGAATTTTTTGATTTCCATATATTTGTAACAATAGTGCCTTATAAGATTTTTTATGACTTATTGATATGAATTTAAAATAATGACTTGAATGAAAATTACGTTGGTAATTTTTTGTGAGATATCTTGAAAATTTTTCTGTCAGTTAAATGTTAACAATATATTGAGTAACAAAAGATTACTATATTGACGGATAAAAGATATTCTTTTTTTATAGAAAAATTTACTTAATTTAAAGTAAATGATGATTCTGGTAAAAGATGTTTAACAAATTAAGGAGACATCCTTTTACATGCCGAAGTATGTTTTGTGATTTGCAAGTAACTGTTCCATCCATTAATAGTACTGCATTAGTTATAAGTAATTTCCGTCCGTAATTATATGTAAGAAAAAGTTTATAATTCTATTTGATAAATAAACAACTACAAAAATGAGTGTTTTTTATTTTTTTATATCAGATTATCATTAGAATAATTTCTTGTGAGCCTTGTTTGGAACATGTTTTAAATACTTAGAAATATTTAATAAACACAAACAGGACTGGAAAATGGCTAAATAAAGTCTGTGGGAGACTTATTCCAACATGTCTTAAAAACTTATAAATGTGTATTTTTAAAGTAAAGAAAAAATATAATAAAAAAAATGTAAAAAATATATATATTAATACAGGCATACTTTATGAGAGTTGTCAACAGGATCATTATATATACAATGTTAATTGTAGGTCTTGATATGGAGGATCTAAAGGTGTTATTTTTTGCAATTGATAAAATATTTTAATCTTATATTACAGTTATTAAGGTTCGTAAACACTGCCTTACCGAGACCAGTGTTCTAACATTGTAGTGTTATTTGATAAGTTAGCACCATTTTCAATTTATTTTATACTGCTGAATCAGATTTATTACATTATTCAGTAAAGAGAAACATTAATAAATTGTAGCAGCAGATTTTGTAGATTTTTCACCTACCTACAGGACTGTTCTGGATTTGATTTGAACTTAATTAATATTATCAACTAGTAACTGTCACACAGACGGTTAATAATATAATAAATAAACAAGCATTAACTGCATTTAGTTTTTTTTATTTTAATTCCTTGTTTTCTTACAATTGGTTTTCTATTTTATAATTTTTAAGTATAACATTGAATATATATTATAATATTTATAATATTGTAGAATAAAATGTTCTTGGTAGTGAGATTGCGAAGTCTTATATTATCGTATCAAATTATTTCATAAAATAATGTTATATAAGAGGTATATTTTTGTTACCCATACAAGCAAAGTAGGTAATATAATATTAATTTCAACAAGTAAATATCTTAAATATTGTGTAATGTAAGTTAGTATCAACGTAAAAGATAATATATATTCGCTATTACAGTTTCTATTAAATATTAGATTAAATATTCCAGTCAATGTTTGTATTTTTGCTGGATCAATTTTGATAACTCTCTTTATGTGTATAAAGGGTCCCTAGATTTACAATTACAATTGGTACAGTGCTGCTTTCAGATTTCAGGATTTTTATATCCTGGACAACGTCTGCCAGGACCACTTGTATATTATAATCTGCTTCTTTTTTAAAGTGGGTTAAATATTGATAACCGGAACAAAAGAATTTATATAATTTCTCTTTAACTTCTATTACATAAATTCCACTATTAATACTAACACTAACACGTGAAAACTACTATTATCCTATGTTGATGGCCTATTCCTTGCATACCATTTTTAATATGAATAAACAAAACTAAGGTTGGAATTAATGAAATTAATGATATTATGAATCTTGAACATTATGAATCGAAAAACAACCCGTGGGACGGTAATTATATCCTATAACTTTTTAATTAGCTACCGGCGTCATTATTTACCAAAACAGAAAAAAAACCTTATTTCAATCGTGAAGTTTGATAAAGTTAATTTTGTAATTAAACTTTTACAAGAAATTATATAATTAAGTATATTATTAGCGGAAAAATAACAAGAATTTATAAACTTTTACGTTATTTGTTACATTATAAAGATGAAAATATACAAATTATATTTGCCAATGTTTTTAATGTTTCTAAAAGACAAATTCATTGGTTCTTACACTGTAATTTAAAATTACGCCATAATGTTAAAGTATTCATCCTCAGGACATGACCTTTTTTGTCGGTAATATCCGGAGCGAATAATAACGGCGCCAACGCTTGGGCGTTGATGTGATTATGTTGGACTTCAACCGAAAAAAAATCTAAAAATCCTCAATGCGTGTCATTAGAACCACGTATCCTCTTTTGTATTGATCCTTAATCCTCACAGCACAGGCATCTTGCAGGTGCCAAGACATGGGAGCCGCACCGTACGTTGCAGAAAGTGGGTACCGCACTCCAGGCTCCTTATGACATATCCAGAACCCTAATACATAACTTAATTTGTTATATACCAAGAAATGTATTTTAACATCACTCTGATGTCTTGTTACCGTAATTAAAATCATGGCGACATTACATTATATGGTTGATACTCTTAGTAAAACAATAGTAAAAAAGACATGAGTCGCATAAGTATTTTTTACATACCGTATTATAATGTAGATTTCAGTTGGATGTAAGATAAAGATATATTTAAAATTTATCTTAAAATGATATATAATATTTTTTATGGAATTTTTCTATGCTTAATAAGTTATGAACTTTAATCCTGGTTAAAAGAACGAGAAAACACCTAACGTTTTTGCTGTTTGCATATAAAATATTTTTTACAGTCCAGATTATGTGGTACAAAGCACACAAGCGTGAAGGGCTTTTGCCTTCATTATGTAGGATGTTTCTCATTTAACGACTTTTTAATATTTATCATGGCTCACATCCTCTGAAGCCAATTTATATTTATGTTATGACCATATGTCGAATTTCTTTATATAAAAATTGTTTATGATACCTATAGCATTAGTTTTAATTTTCCGTCCTTATTTAAAAATATTTACTTTGACTATGATTATGACTATAAGTTGCAAGCAACGAATTAAACTATATAAACCAAGAGACAAATAGGTCTTAGGGTATTATATGCAATAACTTTTATTAAACACAAAGTACATATTTTTCCATGTTTAGTATTTGTTTACATACATTCATATAACTAAAGCAATAAGGCAAAATCTGACCATTAACATTTGAACATGATCAAAAATCTAGTAAAATGTATTTTTCTTTAGAATCGTTGTGATTAGAATCGATGTAACGAAAAATGCGTCACACACAACAAACACATAAATGTATAGGAGAGAATGAGATAGAAGACATATTGCCCACTGCTATTATGGTGCCGTCTATTGCTCAATCTTTAAACTGAAGTTTTATTAGAGGCATATATTATTATTTTTTTGAACTTACGATAGATGGCGTTGATATTTTTGTACAATTGTTTTTGAGGTTAGTTTTTTAATATAATACAAGCTGTTTTATATAAAAATACAAATATTGGCTTTGTAAAAAATAATAAACCTGACATTTATTTTAATATTCCTGATACTCTACCTCCATCTCAGTATCTCGTGGGTTACTTTTTAGAAGTTTCACTTCTCCCATGTCTGAATTGCACACACACATTTTTTTTATAATTTCGTTCGTCACGAAAACACAAAATAGATGGATTCTTATGAAACATGATGTAAAGGTATAATAAGGTTATTGCACTCGTCAACGTGTACAGTATATGTAGTACTAAAAAAAATAACAATGAATATAAGGAAAAATGTAAGATTCTTTTCATCCCGGAAAATCTTTACCTTATCGGGCAAATATAAAAAAATATAAGTTAATAAAACCTAAAATATTCTTACATATCTTCAAAAACATTAAAATATATTGCTTATTATATTGATAGGTGGGGGGGGGGGATAGATAGAGTCGCTGACAACAGCTATATGTATTCAGTATCTACCAAGAGCTCGAGATAATTACTATTAAGTTATCTTCCAAATCCGGTTATCTTGGTGGACAAAACGGCTACTAAAGGAAGGATTAAACTATAATTACCTACCAATATCTCTACCTAATATTGTATAGAAATATTTCTATTTACTGGTGATTAAATATATTAAGTTATTAACTATTACTTATGAATAGGAAATTGAAATCCATCTCATCGTTCATACAAAAAATAGATACAAAAAATGTCAGTGCCAAATGTCTAGCGAAGATATTATTTTCTGTAAGATCTGGGCTTAATACTTTTTAATATAGGACTGAACATCTGACTGGTAAAGATACATATAATGCAAATTTGAAAGAAATAAGATATATAACGTAAGAAAATAAAAAGACTGATAAGGATATAGAATAAATAAATACAGTAATTAAATACTTACATTATATATTATTTTAAAGAAAAACCAATCTTTAATCTTGATTTTAGTTATGATATCTATGTAAAAATTAAATTAAAATGAAGCGATTATTAACAAGCGAATTATTAACAATTATAAGATATTTCACTAAGGAATCTAAGTAGAAAATTATCATTAACAGTTGAGCTTTTTCCGATGGTAACGTGTCATCGTTAATTGTCGTGAAAATTCGTCGCCTCTCGCTAATATGAGGCAAGTGCTGACTTCATCTGGTTAACCTTTTCTGACTCATTCGCTTACTCAGCGCGCAGAACGAGAGAGATAACGCCCAATCGTCACTCGGGGTCTGTTTTCAAACGAGTCCCGGTCGAGGCTTGATATTTTCCCGTAGGTTTCAGATCTCAGTCGCCTGAAACCCTCGGAGGCAGCTTTTCGTTCGTCTCGTTATAGATTTAACATTGAATGATTAAATAACCACTCAACAGAGCGATCTATCTCGACGAATGAGTGTCATTAAAATTTAATATAAACTGTGTTTGTGGATGTTTTTGTTTTGTATCGAGTGTTGTTTATGAACTATATGGAAGAGTGAAACGTATAATAAATCGTGATTACTTGACAACGGTGCTGTTTCGTCTCTGTGAGTATTTTTATAATGTATTGATTGGTTAAATATGTTTAATATAGGGATTCAGGATTTAAAGGTTACGACCCTCGATCTAGTGGCGGTGAGGGAGCCCGGGATGTTACCTAACTGCTTCGGGATTGAATAGAATTTACCTGTTTTCGCAATTATTTAGTGGATATACTGTAATGTTTTGTAAAATATGAATCCTAGTTTATTTATATTATTTGAATGTTAATAATAATAAATTAGAATATGTTGTAATAATGATTAAATAGATAGATTTAAAATGTATATAATAAAATAGGGCGGCATCGAAGTTCTTGCATGTATAGTTTTAGTAACGATCAATAAGGACTAGAAATAATTAAATGTTTTTATATATAATATATATATTTAAACGGTATTTTGTACATATAGGGCACTTCTTATTTTATTGATTAATATTTAGTGTATCTATGTGTATGTTTCTTTTGAGTTTCTTATGTAGATTACAAGATATACTCGTATGTACTTTGTTCTTAATTCAACAAAGAAACAAACAGTCCACAAACTGCCAAACTGTCCTAAATGAATTTCGTCCTTTTTAACTTTTGGGACCGTAACCCCTAAAAGGGTGCTTTTGTTCTTAATCTATTTCTCTATAAATAGTACAAAGCCTTAACCGGTCAAAGCGCGGGATTTGTCATATGTGTGTCAGTCGATAAAATTTTGACAATCTCTAATTGTTTAATGAAGTCTTTCAAAGTTAATGATATAAAATATTTATAAAGTAGAACACTTTAATAAAATTATAACAAAAAAACATTTAATTGATTAAAATCTTTAAATTAAGTATGAAATATCTCTAACGGTGATTCACAAAACGTTCCCATGTCTTCAATAAAGTTCCACTCTTTACAATGTTACAAACGATTTATTAGAATGACCCAATTTAATTTATTAAGTTTTGAATGCGTAATGGTAGATACAAAAATACAACACATGTTCAACTATTTAACATTGATTTAAATGTTATTTTAATGTATTTTAATCATTTATTTCAACACTAAATTTATTAATACTGCCGGATCTGTCACTATTGGGTGAAGACAAATACTGCTTGTCCTGACTTTGATTAGTTCTCTTTAGGAGGCAAACATTTGAGTTTGCATATAAGAACTGTAAAACAATATGAAACTTCCTCACCCAATTCAAAGTGTTGTCACCCTTCTGCATTTACCACAGCTCCCAAACGTTCACAAAGGTTCCAGATCGCTGTTAATATTAGTAAATCGATGGCGAAAAGTGAAAGGAGACCGATAATTGTCACATTCCTGAGTACCCTCATCGTCACGAAACATTCCTTGGACGGTGATACACACCACAGACCGCTATTCTAAATATAACAGAACCAGGAGCGATTCCCACAAACTCAGACGAATCCAGAAGATCCAAAATATATATATTGTATTTTGTAGTGGCATCAAGCTAAATCAAAAACAAAAAATATTTATTTGCAGGCGTATACTCGTACATCGTTATCATTTTGTATACTAGTAATTAAATGGAATTTAAGACGTGCCTTTTATAACAAAACAGGCAAAGACGCGGGCGAGTTATGTGGTTTGTCATCTCAGTGATTTCGTTAGAACAATAAACATTAATAACAATATGTATAAAAACTAAAATAACTATTATTGTAGTAATAATAATAGCTGAAGCTGTGGTTTTCCTGTAGACCTCATAGTTTATAGTTGGGCGGCGTTAGGTTTAAACAATACTCATATTTACAAATATCTCGAAAAACCAAACATATTTTAAACAATTATTTTCACTATTTCCCACGACTTACATTTTTTTTAAAATTTTTAAAATTAGTTTAACCCAAAACGCATTTATTTGTTTATTATATATATTTTAGTATTAAAACAATGAAAATTAATTGAATAAATGATTTAAAGCTCTTTAATATTGTTCAATTTTATGTTAATAAAAAATAATTCATTTGTTACCAGAATTGAACATGAAGTCTCAATTATACTGAAGTGGAATCTCTTTGATAAAATTTAATGAACTTTTATATTTAAAAATCATTCGGTTTATGATTTAATGATCTCACAAAACGGTCTTCATTATTGAGATTATGATGAAACATTTTGTAATTATTGATTATAGATCACTTGAGTCAATTTGCAAACTTTTATCTTAATTTTGTGGCAACCTACTTTTCTGTTTAATCAAATTAATGAATATCATCAAAATCTGTCTATTAGTTATAGCAATGGCCGTTCAAATTATTATTTTATATTTACAAACTAGCATTTTTTTATATTTAATGTTAAAATAGACGTGGTTTCGTTATTTTTTTAGAAAAAATAAATCTATACTAATATTAAACGCTGAAGCGTTTTTTGTTTATTTCATCGCGATAATCTGAATCTAAAAATATCTGAAACTACCAATGGGAAACAAAAAATCTTTTTGCATTGATAGCAGATTTATTGATATTGTTTTCTATACGTATTTTATAAAGTGTTAATGTTTGTTAAACGAATAAGCTAGATAAATACCTTCACCTGCCTACATAGCCTACATAGCCGATATTTTCAAAGGATCGGAACCTACGCGAATGAATGAAAGTAAGTAGAAATGCTTAATCACTATACTGAGAATTTAACAATATCATCACAATTAAAAAGATTTGACGCACAGCGAATTGAGCACGGGTTAGCTATTATGCTATAAAGTCGCAATAATTACCTAGAGTCATGTGCTCCAGGTTGTATATAAGCTGTCTAGATCGATGTACCTTAATATAGCATATCGGCATGAATTACCTCTTCTAACTACTTTCATATGGAGAGTGGGCTCAAATCCTCTCACTTGTTTTCCATATCCCAGCATCTTAATTCATGTTATTATTTCTTTCCTGAGATCTACAAATAGTTATGAAAAAGTTAGTTAATTTCGTATTTTCCTTAAACTATATAATGAATTCTGCTCATACTTTCAAATTATAAATTTAATTAACATTTTAATGAAACATTATACATTTAATCTGCGCCATCTGTCCGTGGATCCATATCTTTGTTTACCGAAAATTACTTCTCGTTCGCGTTTTATTTTCTTTAAAATTCTACTAGTAATTTTTCTAGTTGAAAATCATCAATCTTTTGCATTGTTGTATGAATGGACAGAATAACAGACAGTTCAATTCGCCTAAAGAACCCTATGCTCTATATAATGACTTTTCAAGTTCAAATCTATTTGTATGATTGCACAAATCATTCTCAACACTTGTACACAATATATGTGTGCGTGGTTCTTCATATAGATAAATAATTATCTGATAAAGGCGTAATAAATTCGATCTACTTATTATTATTAAGAAAATCCGTGATTAATTAGTACAAGATGTTATCAAAAAATTGTTTCAAAAATGTCTGTTTATCTCCTTGTTTGGTTTATTTTAGGTATCATGCATTCTGATTGACAGATTTTGATGAAACTTAGTTTCGTTTTAGGTTATCGCCCCGATCAACATGTAGTGTACTTTTGATACCGGTATTGTCTTTCATTGTCACGGAAAATCTTCTTTTCATAGAACATTTTCTGACCTTATTCCACTCCAGATGAGTTTGGCAAAACAATACAATATAACAAAACCTCTGGATGAATTTACTTATATTAATGGTACAAGAACGTCAATCATTTTCAGAACATTAAATACTTTATATTAAAGTGCTATTACATAAAACAAAAGATATATTAATATAACAATAATATGTGTATTGTTTGTCAGAATGTTTATCTTAAACCAATTAAGGACTTATTCCAAATAAATCTCAGTCCAGTAGTTTATGTTATTTATGACCTGTTATTTATGGAAGACTTATATAATGTCTTCTGCGTTTATTTATTATTATTTATCATTGTTTCTAATCTATATATATAAATATAATTGAAGTGTCCCTTTGTAACTCAAAATTAACAGCTTTTTATCAAATCAACATAAAAAAAAATAAAGATAAAAAAAAAATAAAGAAGAAGAACAATACTTTTTAACAACACTGTCAATGTCGAATAACTGATATTATATGGCGTTACTTAGGCTACTTTTATTTTAAAAACATTTTCCGTGCGAAATCGGGGGCACAGCTAGTTTTAAAAATAAATACAACAACAAAATTATAAAGCTTCATATTCTATTTATCATCTTGCTTTTCCTTTTACCTCCAATAATCATGTTATATGAAGAGTTCTTTCGCGTTGCCAACTTAACGCGATTAGGTACCACGTCCAAGTAAAATAAATTACGTTTCTTATTTGTCTGGATAAATAAAATCATTCTGTTTCTATGTTATATTAATATTAACCTTACAATGTTATTTTTAACCTATTGAATTTCATGATATAGAAAATTTATTACAAATTTCGATTGAATCTTAAAATAACAGACCTTTTAATGAGTGATTAATTTTGATAACCCTATTCCATTGAGTTAAGGGTGAAAATAAAGTTTGTGGATAGTAGTAATTTGTACAAATAACATTGCAGTCTTCAGATGTATCTTAATTAATGTGCGCCGTGTATACTGTTACTCTAACATTAACAATGTTTTGATTGTCAGCAACTTTCAATAACATATATTACTAATATGAGATATTCAGGAGTAAACGAACTAAAAGTGCTGGTATGTCTTTATTTTATCTGAAAACTTTTTGTTATAAATAATTTAGTTAGTTTCCATTCTTATATATACACTGACAAATAATAACTTGTAAAAACTACATCATATATCCCCTGTGTATATAAATTAGGCGGCAAAAATTTAGAACTTAAAATAGTGGATCGGTTGGATACATTGAATGAAACGCAAACAGGGCATTTTACTTCGTTGTCACCGGAATGGCCCTGCGGCTGTTCTATTTAAAACACGCATTGCTACGCGTTGCTCGCGTTGAAACAAAATCCTACAGTCCTCTGGGTAGGCATATTTTAATTCTATTTTGAGTGATTAATTTAGCTTTGATGTAATGTATTTTATTAATATCGATAACTTTCAAAGGAATGCATGAAAACAACAGAAATAAATAATAAATTAATCTGATCTAAATAGTATAACATCCCCACCTGACAGTCCTATGTCAACAGTTCCCTGCACAAAATCAGGATAAGGGACTGTTTTTACTTTCGGAAGATTGTCTTAATGTATATGTCATTGTCGTTGGAGAAGATAAGAGTGACTCGAGAATATCTCACAGAAAAGGGAAGAACCAATAAAGGAGGAACACCTAAATAGCTTTCAAAAAAAGAATCGGGTACTAGGAACCATTTAAAGATATGAAACGCTAAAAAGAAATGGAGAGAGCAATGTTCTAACTATTGCAATAAGAAGAAAAAATTGAAAAATATAACTAACAATTATATGCGAGAAAATACACCAGGTTCAGAAACAACTCAGAAACTATGTTTAAAAAACAAATTGATAGAGAGAACAAACTTAGATAAAAAAAAGAAGAGAGAAACATTAAAAAGGAAATTAATGAAATGCAGAAAACGTGTTTCAAGATTGAAAAAAAACCTTTAAATCGAAATAAAATTGATAAGTTTTTAAACTAAAAGACAAGTATTGATTTTTTTATACTTTATTGCTGAATTACTATCATTGTTGATTGCTATGATTGCATTGCATTGATAAGAGATTTATTTCGCTATTATTTTGGTATTTCAAGTTTAAATACACAGTCCCCTGCCATAGCTGACGGTGCCCTAAGTGGACGAAACACTTTTTAAAACAAGTGGACCATATTACAGATAAATCCCCATTTTAGATGTTACGACTCAACAATGCCTCAATGATTCTAATAATTTCTGTTTGTTTACCACATTAATTATTTTGTACACCCGAGTGGTGGAGATGAGCCATATTAAATATTTATCGATATAAACGTAGTAATCATCGATAGTCGATAAATATACAATATGACCAAACTGGTAACAAATGTTACCAATGCAATAAAATCAATCAATCTAATAATGGAGATCTAATTATAACTAACATTATTATAATTGTTTTTGAGCCAGTCAGACAAATTGAAATATATATTAATTATTATTAATTAATTATATTTACAGATGAGATTACAGAAAGAGTTGCGCACCCGGCATGCACGCACACACAGCATATGGCATTTCGTTACGAGACGTTTTCTACTAATACGCACTTTCCGTAAGCCACGTTAAGGAACTTCGTTTCAAAAACTTGTTTTATCGATAGAATAATAATTTTATATCGATAGATATTGCGCATCCCTTTAGAGCAGCAACCCTTGAATAAGGACCAGTGAATTTAGGAAAACGAAAATAAATGTTCCTGTATATGACGAACATAAAATGACCTCCGTGTAAATGTGTGATAAAGCGCCACTTGATGATCAAAACGCGGTTTGATTTCCAAAGAAACGAATGAGAGTTAGAATTTCTCAGATTTTCCCTAGAGTTTATTTAAGAAAATGATTCGAAAATCAGTCTTGAAACAAAACTTAGCATAGTAAATCTAATATATATATAATCTAATAATTGTACCCTTTCAAAGCCAGACTGGGAGGCTAGTTTTTAATATCTCGTCACATATATATTATTCTCCGATGTTTTCCGTAACTAAATAAAAAACAAATAAATCAGAAAACTACATAGGACAAAGTTTATTTGTCTGTCGTGTTTGTTCTTAATTTGCACTTATCTCTATTGCTTTGATGAATGACTTCGATAGATTATTATTTCTTTATTTATGTAAAAGTATAACATAATATTATATTTGATATAAATTTTAAAATATAAATGAATAACATATTTCAACATATGTTTAAATTTTTTATAACACATTTATTAACACACCATAGTAATAGTAAATTGTCGTTAAATTTTGTTAATTTTAGTTGTAGTTTATAAAATCGTAATGTAATGTGGGTATAAACTTTTGTGTATCATTATGATTTGTTTTATTGGACACAGATCTGTCCCGTTCTTTTCTAATTGTATCTTTGCGTTTCTAATCTTATCATTTTCTGGCTTTTTCTTCGCTCTTTGTGATTTTGTCTCACGAGTGACGCAACAACCAGCTGTTTTGTCGTAATCGTACCAATATATATTTTTTCTATCCAACATCTATCTGTTGCTCTGTGCTGAAACATTCAAACTATTGCTCTTGTGGCTCTACGCTGCTCAAGACTGCTGCTAGTAAAGCACTAGAACACCGCTGCTTCAACATTACTTTGTTTGCTGATGGGCTTTAAAATGTTTATTAGGCCTTCTCTTGAATGTTAGATGACGGCGGTGTCCCAAAAACCGATTGAGATGATTATATATGCATGGAATATTGGGTTATTACATAGATAGTGACATGATAACTTCAACGTTGTAACAACATGATGACACAGAGGTCATTGGTTTCAGCTCTGCTCATGTTGATGATTTAATCTTTATATATTTGTTTAACAATTTAATTACAATAAACGTAATACTTTGGAGACGTTCTTATCTTTAAGTGTTAGCTTAAAAAACTGTTTAAATAGAGTTTGACTTATAAACAGTTTGTAGGTTGTCTGTAGGTGATTTTAGCATTTATAACCAGTGTGAGACTCTTTTAATTGTATTAACAATGGTTTCTTGGTGGTATTATTCTCTTTGGAGACTTTGTTTCAAATTAAAGGCTGTATCACCACGTTTATGTTATTGTTTGAGGAGCGTGCCAGGTTTAAATTGACCAAAACAGGAGTCACCAGAAAATGTACCTCTTAAAATGTAAAGTCTATATTATTCTACACTGCCAGTGTACGTTTTAATACAAATCGGTAGATATTTCTAAATAGAGTTTGTCGAAATTGTGGCTTTTGTGGTTTTAAACGTGTGATTACAGCTTTACAAATTTCCTCTATTTAATTCTTCCTTAATTACTGTTAATATACATCTAATAATATCGGTCTTTAAAAATCTGTTAATAATATTTTTAATTACTTATTAACACTTTCTTGCATTATATAGATGAGATTTCTGTAACATTTTTACTTTATGGATCTAGTTTTCTCTATGAATATAACAGTTTTTCTTAGATTATCACATTGAACAACCGAATATTTTTTACTAAATGATTTCCGTATCTTGGATAAACGATAACAGTAGTTTTTATTAAACCGTGATCGGTTCACAGTAGGTTTTCAATTTTTGTTTGTCCATTTTTATATCTGTCGGTTTGTTTTTTATTTCACCAGGTGGCAAAAGGAGTAGCCGTTCCCTGATGATGAAGCTGATGGTAAATTGCACCTTCAACCATTAATATTTTTAAATAAAGTTACAACTGCGTAGGAAGGATGAATGTTTTGGGCTTCCAGCTTTCCCAATCGCCTTACAAAACGTAGCTACAAATTACTTTACCTTGATTTTATATAAAGATAGAATCGGTCAAGCAGACACTTTTATTACAGGGATAATTATATGATACAATTTAAAATTCAAAATTAAGAAAATCGAAAAACTTCAGTTAAAATAACTTTAAAACACAAAAAATGTGAACCATTTTATATTTTCATATCATATTATATTTTGTATTTTTTACTATTTATACAGATATACATTTCTACATATATATGTATTGAATTACTGAACTTACAACCTTATCAAAAAAACTTAAGCAGTTTGTTTTACAATAAAGTACATTTATTGTATGAGAATGAATAGTGTAATTTGAAGTGAATAGATAAAATATCGTTAAAGAGTTCCGGGATACTCATTAAACCCCGCATTGCTACCTCTATAATTAAAAATATATTAAGTCTCGCGTTCACTACGGTTCAGTTTTCATTTCTATCAATTTGTTTGGTATCCAATGTTACTACTCATCTGTTTTTAATGAATTTTCATGACTAAAAGTTTATTTTCAAGTTCGATTCCTTTTAAAGTAGTTACTTTTAACGACAAATATTTTTAAAGAATTTAGCACTTTGAAGGATTAACAACAAGATTGCTTAAAGACATTCGAAACGTTAGTAAAATTAAAGTTAAGGTATAGCTCCATAAAAACATACAAAATTTATATCGGTTAGATGTAGTTTTATTTGAATCACAAAATTATTACTCTATTATAGTATTTTTTGTAAAAAAAATCCTTGCGTGTGAAGAGCAGTATATTTTTTGGTAAAATAAATCCTACAGAATCTTTTTCTGACTTTTCTTTTTAGAATTAAAATGGTATTAAAAAAGTAAATGCACTTAAAAACGTAAGGTTTATATTTTTTGCTGTTTTTCCCGGGTCTGATAACATTAATTTTGTTTTAGCATATTTTATTATATTAGTAAGAACATATTTTCAATGAACAAAATTTGTTACCAACAACAGTATATTGATATAGATAACATAATGTATATCGAGATTACGATATATTACTATTTCACTTTAAAGTATTTATAGCCATATGTAAGCCATTTCAGTTAAAATCATAATAATGTCCTTCGCTGATAAAGTTGTCATTGTGACCGGTAGCAGTTCGGGAATAGGAGCCGCAACGGCTATAAATTTTTTTAAGCAAGGGGCAAAAGTTGTCATTGTCGGAAGAAACAAAACCAAACTGGAGAATGTTAAGAAACAATGTGAAGGAAGTGGTAATGAACCTCTGGTAATAAATGCTGACGTCAGCAACGACGCAGATAAAAATCGCATAGTAGATGATACTATAAAGCAATTTGGTAAATTGGATATATTGGTGAACAATGCTGGTGTTGGATTCTTTGCGGGTATAATGTCAGAAAATGCGATTCAAGAATTCGATAGGATTATGGCTGTAAATCTTAGGTCTGCCGTATACCTATCACATCTTGCGGTGCCACACCTTCTTAAAACAAAAGGTAACATAGTAAATATATCGAGTGTTGCTTCGATGGCGCCATTATTTGAAAACCATTTTACATATTGTACATCTAAAGCCGGTTTGGACCATTTTGCAAGAAGCATCGCTCTGGAATTAGCATCCCATGGTGTCCGAGTAAACACAATTAATCCTGGACCTGTAAAAACCGATTGTCTTGATGTTCTTGTGCCTGACGTAAGTGAACATGACAAATACAATAACATGATTATACAACGAACAGCCTTAGGTAGGCAATCGGATTCTAGTGAAATAGCTGACTTAATACTGTACCTGGCCAGTGAAAAAGGAAGAAGTATTACTGGTTCTTCATTCGTTGTAGACAATGGAATGTTGCTTAAGGGTTAAATTATATCTAATTATTTAATTAACACAATTCTTTTCATAACCATTTATATCACTTAATATCATTGAAATAAAGATATTTGATGTACATTTATATATATCTCGTTTCGTTCTTGACTTTTTATTAGTTCACTTTTTTAGATTTTATGAGTTTTTTTCTTTTTATATAAAATTCAATTTAAGTACGTTCTTAAGTTTATGAAATAAAATGTATTTTCTATCGATCTAATAGTCTTTTTTTAGATGAACGCTCCCAAGAGCCAAAATATTTTTTCCTGAATGCTTTTCTTTTGTAAATGGAAATGGTTGTTTTTATTATTCTATAATCAGTTCCTTTAAAAAACACTTAACCAAATAATACTCATCATGACACACTTAATTTAAAAATAAAGGTTAAAGGTCAAAATCTTACTTAAAGGTTTTTAATTCTTTCTCTTCCACCTGTCGGTCTTGGGTACGGAAATAGCCATAATAGTTATTCACTGTTAATTTTCTGTGATGTTTGCAATCAAATGACTGCAACAAGTCTGAAAAATTAGCATGGTTTTATTTGAATCTATTGTAGATTTAGATAGATTAAAACTATGAACCGATTACACTTTACTTTAAATTTACAACAAATGAGAAGAAGTCAATTCCAGAAAATTATCTGTATTACACAACACGCACAGGAATATAAATACAAGAAAGCAAAATGTGATGTCACAAGTATTTGCAATTGATGGTTATAAATCGATATATTTTGTATAGTGAAAATTGTCGTTACTGTCTTAATTTGTTCTTTTGTTGTGGTATTTGTAATTGTTAATTGATTTTACGAGGAATAAAGAAAAAAACATTTGTTCATCGTGGACAGAGCTGCGTGGAAAAAGAAATCTTAAATATAAATGTTATTTCATAAAAACAATGCTTAAAGTAACTGTCCGAATCACATGAGTAGTTTCGTTGCTTTGGTAATTATGTAACATTATTTGTCGATTAATATCCAATTTAAAAAATATATGTTTGTATTTTTTATAAACATTTCATTTTTGAAGAAAATGCTATTCAAAAATTCGATACGAATATGCTTGTAAATCTGCTGAATAGCTAATTCATGCTACAGAGCCTCCTTGAAACAAAAGCTAACATGGTAAACACCTCAAGTATTAGTTCGACTGAGTCGTTATTTGAAAAGAACTTTGCATATTGTAAATCTAAAGGTGATTTAGGCCATTTTACAGAAAACATTGCATTGAAATTTACATTTAGTAGGGTCTGAGTCAACAAAATTAATCCTGGACCAGTAAAAACAAATAGATGTGTTCCATTTTCTGGCGTAAAGTAACATGAAAAATTCAATAAAATGATAGAAAAACGAACAGCGTTAAGCAAGCAATTGGATTCTAGTGGAATCGCTGATTTAATATTGTACGTAGCCAGTGAAAAAGCAAGCAGTATTACTGGTTCACCATTCGTCAGAAATGATAAAGTTTTGCTTAAGAGTTAAATTATACCACTATAATTATAAAGTAACTTTATTTCTTAACAACTATTTTATAAATAATTATAAATAAAGGAATATTATTAAAATGAAAATACTCAGTAGAACAAAAGTTCTACCCATCTCTTTTCTTTCAATCTTGAGTTTCTTATCTGTGTTTTTAGTTTCTTTTTCTCCATTATAAAATTCCATAATGTACCAACATTTCTAAAATGGAATATGTTCTTTGTTATAAAATATATATTGTTGCCCATTTTCATAATTTTCGACACTTCATTGCTACTTTTTTGGAATATGAAAATATAACTTTTTTAAAGTATTTTATTATTTTTCTTGCTTATGTTACTTTTTATAAAAATATTTTTTTTTGCTTAGATGATTGCATTCAACATTCAAAAATATTTTTTTCCAAATGCATTTTTTTTTAATTTCTGCAAAGTGTAGTAGCGGAAATTGTATTTTACAATTACCAATGAGCAGTTCAATAAAAACATTAGCTGAAATAGTCCCAATTGACCTACCTAATCATTTTTTTTTCATATGTCGGTACGGCTGTTGATTTTTCAACTCTCCCACTCTCCCTAAAAATGTAGCTATAATAGCTACTTATCATTGACTTTGTGACGTCACATTTTTCTCCACGGCGAGTGCATGTAGTTGATGGTATTTTTCTAGATGGCCATAATTTATTGTAAAATATATTGCGATATTATTTATTTGCTAAGTTAATAATTACATGATAAAATAATTATTAAATAGTAGTTGAATACTATATATAATGTTCGTTTCTGTCCATATTATTTTCTTTTGTTATGGTATTTATAAAACTACACTGATTTTACGACTATTTCACAATTCCTATTTTAATAATTTATATTTCGAAAAGAAATGTTACAATTTCTGATGAAATAACTAATTATTTTATGTACAGCGTAGATAAGCAGATTGGTACTTTTTTCAATAAAATAAAAAACATTAAATTATTCAAATAATATGAAATTAAATGTTGTAATACCTTTAAAAAGCTTTATTTGTCGGTCGGTTATAACAAGTTATTTGTATTTACAAAAAATATATAAGAAAATAAATGATTAACATATTTATTGACCTTTTTTTAATATTTTATATTTTATATTTTTTAATACTGTTTTTATTTTTTAAATATATATTAATATATATAATATATGTATGTACTGAACCACTGAACTTAATACCTTATCACACTACTTGAGCGTTTTGTTTTTCATATAATGATTTATAAGTATATTTATTGTAAGAGAATGTCTAATATTATACATTTGAAGAGACTAGATAAAATCTCGTTAAAGAGTTCCGGGATACTCATAAAACCCCGCATTGTTACCTCTGTTATTAAAAACGTAATACGACTTGTGTTCACTACGGTTCAGTTTTCATTTCTATCCTCATTTGTTTGGTATCCAATGGTACTATACCTACCTACATTTTTTTCATGATTTAATAGTCATGAAAATGGTATAAAAAAAAATACAAAAATTACATATTCCTACATTTTCAAACTTAGTATACACATATATATTTAAACAAAACTATTTTTAACAAATTTAAGTGATGCATATTTTTTTTAGTTTAATCTGGTGATCTCTCGTTTTCTAAATTTATACTGAGCTGGTGCCTTTCAGAATAGTTTTATATAAATTATAAAATTGTTAATATAAAATTAATTCTATTGATAAAGCAAAATCGTTACTTGGACAATATATAATAAAAAACAGAAAGAAACATAACATTCGCTCAAAAGTTGACATATATAAAAATATTTATATTAAAGTTATTAAGTTTTTTTTATTATTTCAGAATATGAGTAGATGATTTAACTTTGTGCATGCAATCAAAAAGATTTTTTGAAGTATCAAACATCTTTCCGATAATTTTGTTAATAATTAATTTATTAAATAAAATATTAATCTCTAAATTGTCTTAGTTCTAGTGGTAGTATAGTTTTTTTATACATTAAACTAATTAATAACAATTAATTTTCAACGAACATAATTTGTAACCAATAATAATTTACTTATATAGATAAGCCAAGGTTGCCTATTGAGATAATGATGTTTACTATTTATCTTCAATCAATTAGTCTAAAGTATTTAAAGCCGTGAATAAGATTATTATAATTAAAATCACAATAATGTCGTTTACTAATAAGGTTGTGATTGTGACCGGCGGCAGTTCGGGAATAGGAGCTGCAACGGCGATAAGTTTTTCTAAGCAAGGAGCAAAAGTTGTTATTGTCGGAAGAAATAAACAGAAATTGGAGAATGTTAAGAAACAGTGTGAAGAAAGTGGTAATAAACCTTTGGTAATAAATGCTGACGTCAGCAACGACGCAGATAAAAATCGCATAGTAAATGAGACTATAAAGCATTTTGGGAAATTGGACATATTGGTGAACAACGCTGGTCTTGGCTGCTTTACAGGTATTATGTCGGAAAATGCGATTCAAGAGTTCGATAAGATTATGGCTGTGAATCTTAGATCTGCCGTATACCTATCCCATCTCGCGGTGCCACACCTTCTTAAAACAAAAGGTAACATAGTAAACATCTCAAGTATTGCTTCGACTGCAGTAATATTTGAAAAGAATTTTGCATATTGTACATCTAAAGCCGGTTTGGACCATTTTACAAGAAGCATCGCTCTGGAATTAGCATCCCATGGTATCCGAGTAAACACAATTAATCCAGGACCAGTAAGAACAGATTTTCTTGATGTTGTTGTTGACGTAAAGGAACATGAAAAATTCAATAATATGATAGAAAAACGTACTGCTTTAGGTAAACAATCGGATTCGAATGAAATTGCTGATTTAATAATGTACGTCGCCAGTGAAAAAGCAATAAGTATTACTGGTTCATCATTCGTTATAGACAATGGAATGTTGCTTAAGGGTTAAATACCACGTTAATTAATTTTACTTAATTATATTCATAAGCAACTATATTATAAATCACTTAATATAATTAAAATAAATGTACTTAGTAATACATTAAACTATGTTTCGTTTCATTCTCGTTCTCGTTTTTAATTTTATTATTATAATTTTTTTTATTGCGGTTTTTTTCGTCTTTTTTTATATTCTACCTTATATTATTTTATATATCCTCCATCTATCTGTTTGCTTTTTATTTATAAGGTGACAATTGAATAGGTGATGTCTGGTGATGAAACAACTGTAATTATTACCTTATGTTAATTTCCTGTGGGATGTTAAGTCTGTTCCAACTATTTTGATATCTTCTGTGTGCAACAATAAATTTGAATATCCATATATATTTTACGACATCTTTGATAAAAATATTAAACAGGAATGGTCCGACGTGAAAGCCCTGGGGAACACCACATGGAACAGGAGCAAAAACTTAATAAACCTCTTTACCATGACTGTTGTAAATATGACATTAGTCAGATCAAGACACAACCATGTATACGGACTGCCTCTATCTTTTTAATTAAGATTAAATGAGTTATTTTGTGGAAAGCTTCGAAGTAATTGGTATACATAGCGTCAACCTTTGTCCATAGCCTCCAAAACGACATCAAGCTGTTCGCAAAGATTTGTTTTGATAGAGCATTTTTTATCAATCCATGTTGAAGGGAAGTCCATATTGGTACTTACTGTGGGAAACAATTGGTCATATATCACTTTTTCAAAAGTCTTTGGAATTAATAGAGAATTTTAAAATACCACTGTAGTTATTAATATTATACGTGTCGCCATTTTTATGAATTGGGGCAACTATTGACAATTAAACAAGCGTTAACATATTTCGGGTAAATACCCTGAATTTAGACATGTTTTAAACATAATTATTAGAGAAACAACTAAATACTTGTTCATCTTTTTAAAATTATAGTATGTGAATTACCCGGAGCATTACACTTGGTTGTTTCAAGAGCTGCAAAGTATTTTTCAAAAGTTTCTAAACTGGCAAATATCTGATAATAGCTCAGGAGGATTCATTTATATCGATATTAACAATTGTGTAAGAATGTGTTTCAAAAATACCTCGTTCGACAGGGTCGACCGTGTTAGGTAGATTCCCGTCGGTCGGATCGACAAAGAAAAACTATCCAGCAGTATTCTACTGGTCATTACGAGTCTTATGACGGGTCACTCTGCATATATTTGGTGAGTGGGGAACCACCCCCCACCCCTATTTCCTAAACAGAGGGTCGCATCAAAAAACTTTTCGGATAAAATTTTCCTCTTTTAATTTATTAATTTTCTAAGATTTTTCCGACAACAAAATTTTGCCTTCTTCTGTGACTTTTTTCGGTTTTAAACTTTCAACCCCCCTAGCCCTCCAACCCCCCGACCGATTTCCCCCGTTCAAGAACTTAACCTTCATTTTGTCCTTAAGAATGTGTATACCAAGTTTGAAAATCCTCCGTCAATATTTGCGACCTGTAGCGTGTCCCAAAGGTTTGCACTTTCAACCCCTCTCCCAGCCCCCCCCTTTAATTTTTTCCAAAAAAACGAGATGCTACGTTTGTCCTACTAATTTATCCTATCGACCTGTGAAGTCAGATTTTACCTACGATGAATTTGGACTGATGGATCATATATACATATATATATAGAGGGATATATAAATTTTTTTTTTCGACGGATTCTCAATCTCCAGTTCATAAACGGCGTAGCGCAATAGGTAGATTCATCTATGGAATCTACCTAATTGATTAGAAAATCTATAAAAAAGATAAGCTTTTTGTTACCATTTGAAGCTACGTGTGAGCTCATTATAGTTAAAATCGTAATTATTATGTAAAATATATTAAACGACATTATGTCGTATTGAAGACGTGTTAACACAATTTAGCGGGTCGAGATCCAACACACATAACACATCCCGGATACTGATAAAGTTGTACTTGTAACTGGCAACAGTGCAGGAATAGGAGCTATAACGACTATAATTTTTTCTAAGGAAGGAGCAAAAGTTGTTATTGTCGGAAGAAATTTATTTATTTATCGCACCAACAAGGTCATAGCTATCATAAGAAATTATTAAAACAAACATATATTAAATAGATAAGTGTCATCTCAATTATAAGTGCAAACTACTCGTATGTGAGCAACATACTATAACAACATAAATCTAATTAATGACAAGAATTATTAATTTTAATTGACTAGAATATATAATTGACTTCTATAACATAAATTGAAAATAAATTAATTATTAGATTGCAAAATTATTAAATTGTATGTCAGATTTCAAGTAAATAAGGAATTAAAATACATAAAAACGTTTGAACAATAAGATAACATGTGAATAGTTAGTCCAATTTAGAATATTAATACCATAAATTACACAAAAAAAAAAGTACCTACAATCGGGATTCGAACAATGTTCGTATATCATTAAAACTAATCAATAATAATTCAATAACATTATTTAAACTTTATAATCCATTGATTTACAGAATTCGTACTTTAGTACCGGTGATGACTATTTGAAATATGTTAGGGAGTTTGAGAAAATATGTATTGTTATAGGTTCTAACTATTTAAAAAAGGCTCCTTCTTTCCTCACTCACGGTATAATCGAGTATTTTATTATGTATTTTGTTGTAAATTTTTGAAAGTCTATTAAGAGGACTCTGAAGCCCAAGATTTACTGCAAGTGATCTTCATAACTGGAGCCGATTACTGTTAAGCTGCAATGGTATGACAAGTGGTTTTAAAATCGCTTACTATAATCGCTACACCTTCAATACGCTTTCTATACAAGTCATAGTTATAGAAATTGTTAAAACACCAAATGATTTATTCTAATAACATTCAATAATATACATTCGAGTGATTAGATAAAATCTCATTTATCCGTTCCGGTTTTTCTCATTAAAGTCTATCAAACCGTCGCGATTGTATTGTTGGCGCTGTAATTAAAAATATATTATGACTCTCTCCATACAACTGATACAGTTTAGTTTATTTGCTTTCTCATTTATTTGAGTGCACTTGTATACACCAGTCCGTCTTATCAGATAGTTATATTTAAGAGTCATCAGTATTTAAAGCAAATTTCTATATGTTGCCAATTTTTATTTTTCTATATGTTGCCATATTTTTGGAAAAACCGTCTAATAATAGTTGTTTAACCCTAGAAAAGAAACAAAAATAAAAAAAATGCAATATACAAATATGTAAATAAATTTTATAAAAATCTACTACGCCAGATAGTAGAATATAAGAAAATCATAGTAAATTTATATAGAAATACAATATTCAATATCTTAAATTTTGCTAGTATTATAGAATTACACTGAAATAAATGACAAGTTATACAGGTATTGAAAATTAAATTAATTAAAAAATACATAGCGCCATTTTTAGTAGCCTGTCCTTGACTTCGTTTTGAGGAAATTTAATACATTTCTGTATTCAAGGATTTAAAGTAACCTAGAAGAAATAGTCTGCCGCTTCTTGATTTTGTTAGAGGCTCAATAATATTTTTAAATATTTCTTTTATTAAAAGAATATATTAAAAGAATTTCCAATTCAATATTTAACAAATAAAAACCTACATAAAAAATATGTAATGAACAAATACGGGTTATGATACGTAAATATTTTTGATAAAAAATCTACTACAGCAGACTTATTATGTGATTAGTAATCAAGTGCACTTATGATGGCGTATATTTTAGAGTAACATAACTTATTTTTTCATGAAGGTATTCACAAGTAAATTCATGGATCTCAGATTAGGGTATTAGGGTTGCAGATACATTTTTGCATGAATTTTTAACTAATAATTAAAATAATTAATCGCTAGCACCGCTGGATGCTACGTGTTTTGAAATTAACGCCTTGAATTGTTGCCCATTGTTAGCACAAGTAAGCACAAATATTTAACTATTTACAAACCTTTCGTTGAAGATGTAATGTAAAGGACATTAATTTATTAGTACACCTAATCCAATGTGATCACAAAAATGTTGAAAATTGTTTATAATAATAATAATAATGAGTAATTATTTTCTAAATCTTGCCGTTGCAACAACACAAACATAAAGTTGAATGCACTGCAACGTATGTTTGTCCCGATTTTCTAAATATAGTATAAGATGATAGCAATGTAAAAAGTTTAATTATTTATAATTATTAAGTATGTTATCAAAACACAAATAAATAAAAATACATGACATTTTTCCTTATGACATAACGAATGTTTCTTTATATGTAATATTATTTCATTCTTAACATCTGTTTTTTCTTTAAGCGCTTGTTAATTATTAATTATTGAAACCGATTCGAAGCTTGGGATAATCATTAGTACTAAGTGTTTAAATCTGAGTTTCTTGTATATTAGTAAAAACTAATCAACTTATAATTTAATTTAATTGGCATACATTTTATTAGGAAGGCGGCGAAAGAAAGAAACGTAAAGAAGTTGATCACATCACCTTTTGATCACATCACCATAATTGCTAATGTTAACTTACATACATATATTTTATGAAAGTAATACAAACGCTTATATAAAGGTAATAATAATAATATTATCCCTTTTAGACAGTATCTTCAAGGCAATGTACAAAAAATACAATATTTAGTATCTTGTTTATTGGTATTGTAGAATCACATTGAGATAAACGTGTCGAGTTACAGAATACAATTTTAGAAACATCTGTCGATAGCAGACTAGATTAATAGATGCTAGATATTTAGAGATACGTTTCTATTTATCTTACGTAAGCTGTGTGTCATATACATATATATTATTATGTGTTATTCTGTCCAGCGTTTTGTGCTAACATTTATACAAAGTAGTTTAATATTATAGGTACGTTGTTTTCTCAAGTGTTTATTATTTTGAGTAAAGCAATTTGGAAGTTTTTCTTATCAATTACATAAGCTTCTAATACTTTTCTTTTATACCAGTTTTGATTAGTGCTACCCAGAATGACCTTTTTATGTTTGGCAAAATTTAAAAGTATAATTTTTTAAAATCCTATGAAAATAATATAAATTCTGTACTTATTTTTACTTCAGTTTATAAATGTAGAAAATTGAGATCTGCCATCTTCAGAGTATGAACAAAAATTTTAAGATATATTGTTTGTTGAGTTGAGTTGAGAAAGTGTTAAACTATTGTGCCAACAACTTAGTTCGCGCGTAATATGTTTTTAAAATATAGGAGTGGCCTAAGTTACTCCGTCTAACATCAGTTATCCGTCATTGAAAGTCCTGTTAAAATTGGTCCAACTGTTTCAGTGATTAGCTTGAAGAAACAGACAGACAGACAGACAAAGAAAAAATTAAATATAAATACGTTATATACTTTCATTTGCATTTAGTAACAAACTGTTCATTTGGAATTACAAATAAACATTTCTACTTTATTTATATATATAGAATATATATTTGTGAAGCATTACCAACATTCGAGTCTCACTTACTTATAAATCGAATTCTATCAATTAAAAATATCTTCTAATACAAGGATAACTACGTACTTCGTAGGGCATATAGCAAAAACAAACTTCATGTTCTTGATACAACACATGGCAAAAACAAACAGAATTACAAAATGAAGTTATAGTTCACAGCTGTAACTGCAATAAGAAACCTGGAGCCACGTCTAAAAGTTCTTTGATAAATTGCAGTGTTTGACAAATTATAGTAATTCTTGAGTAAGAAAATCCAATTTTATGTGATACAAGCGTCTCTGTCATAAAACTTATTCGTCCATGTCAATACATCAAATGTCTAAGACAACAATTGTCGTTTCGGACGCTTTCAAATCACTTTTCTATTTTAGGGGCTTATAACTTTTTGAATTCCATAATAACTTCCAACACGCAAGCTGTTAGTAATGCTCTAGACTAGCTTTTGTGGTTTTCTATAATTCCTTTTATTTTTAAATTTAAGATTATAATTTCAGTAAGAAAAAAAAATTGGAGGTCAAAAAAGATTAACTGACTAACTGACATACACCTAACGCCTTGTCGTTTGCCTAAGCCGTCAAACTTTTATCTGCTGCTCGAAACTTTTTAGTGAGTTTTTGGAATTTAGCTCTGCAATTTCCATCGTCTGTTCTCCATTTTAATTGTTATTCGCGAAATAGCGTATCACATACACAGAATGCTGAATTGAATTCAAATTAAGTTTAGACAAAAAACACTCTCTTTTGATACAATATATGTATTATAAGAAATTATACAAGCTCCTATGCCTACCTAGAAAAAGAAATGGTTCTGTTAACAGATATGTGATAAATACATTTCAACAGAATGATATTAATTACTATCTTTATTTGTTCAAATTTATTATTAACATGTCAAGCCCATTTGAATTTTTAATGAAAAAATAATCGACACAGGCAGGACTCAAACCAAGAATTCATTATTATTTCGTAGTTTTCTTTTATTAATAAAAAAATGGAAACAATGTTATTTATTATAGTTCATATTGGCGTTTACTGGTTAACAGAAATTCAAAGTACAACTTTTAGTATATAGTATATCCATATATATATATATGTATTTAAGAAGTTATAGTTCAACCCTCGGAAATATAACAAAGTATAAGTGCCTCCTTTAAAAATGTGAAATTTTGTAGACCAAGTTTGGGTTTAAGCTCTAAGAGTAAGTATTTCCCAACTAAGTATAGGTCTAAGTCCTAAGAGTAAGTTTTCCGATTAAGACTTACTACTTCCGCAGCCAGCGTAGATTTTAAAGAAAAGTACAGTGAAGAAAAATATATATAGAAATAAAATTACAATTATAAGAATATATATAATAAAATTATTTATTTCTCAACGACCTGGAAATTAAAAAATCCGCGCCCGCAGGGGGACGCGCGTGGGTAGACCTCGTGTGTAACTCATTTAAAATATAACTTACTACCTAAGAATAATATATGATGCCGTTGTTTACATCAAAAATTTTCAAGCAAAAAGCGGTTTTAATTTTTTTTCTCGGAAAAGGTATCTTTTTTGGAAATACTTTTGGTACTTAAATTTAGAGTAAAAAATAACCTTTCTATTAAAAATATTTGCGAGGAGGGAATGTTTACCAGAAAAAAGTTGCCGTGGTTTTACCTACCTAAAATTTACAAGCCAAAAGTGGTTTTAATTTTTTTTCTCGAAAACGGTACCTTTTACGGAAAAACTTTTGGTACCTAAATTTAGAGTAAAAAATAACCTTTCTATTAAAAATATTTGTGATGCAAGAATGTTTACCAGAAAAAAGTTATGATTTTTTTTCCAAAAATTTTCGTTTTTTTTACCCCCACCCCTAAGTTATTGAAGTTAGGTTTTCGGTTTATCTACATTAGTTATAGGTATTTATCAAAGACATCATATAATATGAACGCGATTGATCTCCTTTGTATAGGGACAAAGTTATGGTCGAAATACTGAAATCAGAAAAAGTGAGGCCCTAGCGCCCCCTGTGACCGGATTTCTCTGGTTAACGAACTTGACCTTCATTTTTGGATGGTTGATTTTTGTGCAAAGCTTAAAAGCGATCTGAGCGAAACTGCGGCCGCTATCGTGCTGACAAAAGTCGAATCTGGACGCACGCACGCATATATATATATATATATATATATATAAACTTTTTGACCAATGGTCATTTCGGACTCAGGCGGTCATAAGAAGACCTCCTGTGAAGAAATTTTTCCAAAATTCGAAAGTAGGGGACAAATGAATGGGCAGACCGAATTCTTCGAGGTCTACCCAAAATGTTATCACATATTCTAAACATGTTGTTATTCTGACATTATAAACTAAAAATATCAAAAAAAATCTTTCATTATTATTTAAATGCATTGAGACTGAAAAAGCAATCTTATCTTCAAAGTACTCCGTTAAAAGGGTTGATTCTTTAATGTTTTTATTTATAAGATGTTAATGTATTGTTGATCCTTTTCTCTTGTTTAGTAAAGTTTTATATCGTTTTCTTATTTTTGCACTTGTGCTTGCAATATTGAAGATATTCAGACGATTTAAAACTTTTATAAATAATGTTCCTTTTAACAAATTCCAAGATTTGATATTTGGTGGAAACATGCATCTCCTTGGTAAGCGGTACCTTTGCGTAATGCAGAAAAATGTTTAAAACATTAGAACTAATTACAGATTATGTTACGTTACATTTTTAATAAACAAAAAGATTATATAAAGGTCTGGGCATTTTGTTTGAACGGAACATCTCATAGAACATAATATTTCTTATAAGTTTACAAGCGTTATTTGTTATGCTTTACAAGCTTGAATTAAAAATATTTTTTTTTACTGGATGATGGATTGAGCATTTATGAATATTTAATAATAACGAATTATTAAGATTTAATTATTTAGATATATATTTTGGTCTCATCAGTATGCAACAGCTATTTTAAATTATGGATATATTTTGTGATATCATTGATAATATAAAAACGGAAGGGGACCGAGGTGAGTGCTCTCAAGAACACCACATGGAAGAAGAAAAGACGAAGTAAACCCCTTTACCGTCTCTGTTGTAAAAATGACATTAGTCACCTCAAAAAACCACCACGTATACCGACTGCCCCTATATTTTTAAATTACGAGATCATGAGATATTTCTCGTAAGCTTTAGAGTAATAGGTATAGACAGCGGCAACCTGTATACCTTGGTCTATAGTCTCTCAAACGACATCTAGCAGTTCGCAAAGATTTGTTTCTGTAGAGTGCTTTTTATCAGATTGTGTTGAAGAGAAGTGTGTGTTGATAAGTTGGTAAGCGTTGCGGCCAAGAATTCGTTATATATATTTTTTTCAAAAATGTTTAAAATTATAGATAATTTAAAAACACCACGATAATTATTAATTAATATTGTGTTTATTGCCACTTCTATGATTTATTAAATATTATAAAAAAATATTGCATTTTTTTAAAAGATAAGCTGTTTGTTGCCCATCTGCAGTTTCGTAGTCCTAATATATGCTGGCAGTATTTTTATTAGAGTTTTATTTTAATGTATAAATGAATAATATCTTTAAGACTTTAAATTTAAATAACTAATTTTCCTTTGTACAGAATGAACAAAGCTGCCGAGAGAGTAGTCCGAAATAAAAATGTTATATATTGTTTTTATTAATAATAATAATAATAAATTTTCAATGAACATAATTTATCACCGACATCAGGTTACTTATATAAATAACATAAATCTTATGTGTATTGAGATAACGATGTTTATTTTTTTTTTTATCAATAAGTACAAAGTATTTAAAGCCACGTGTGAGCTCATTGTAGTTACAATCATAACAATGTCGTTTTCTGATAAGGTTGTACTTGTGACTGGCGGCAGTTCAGGAATAGGAGCTGCAACGGCAATACTTTTTTCTAAGGAAGGAGCAAAAGTTGTCATTGTCGGAAGAAACCAAAATAAATTGGAGAATGTTAAGAAACAATGTGAAGAAAGTGGTAATAAACCTCTGGTAATAAATGCTGACGTCAGCAACGACGCAGATAAAAATCGCATAGTAGATGATACTATAAAGCATTTTGGCAAATTGGATATATTGGTGAACAACGCTGGCCTTTGCTGCTTTGCAGGTATTATGTCAGAAAATGCGATTCAAGAATTCGATAGGATTATGTCTGTGAATCTTAGATCTGCCGTATACCTATCCCATCTCGCGGTGCCACACCTTCTTAAAACCAAAGGTAACATAGTAAACATCTCAAGTATTGGTTCGACTGCGGTAATATTTGAAAATAATTTTACATATTGTACATCTAAAGCCGGTTTGGACCATTTTACAAGAAGCATCGCTCTGGAATTAGCATCCCATGGTGTCCGAGTAAACACAATTAATCCTGGACCAGTAAAAACCGATTATCTTGAGTATCTAGAGTCTGACGTAAGTAAACATGAAAAATTCAATGATATGATTGTACAACGAACCGCTTTAGGTAAACAATCAGATTCTAATGAAATCGCTGATTTAATACTGTACGTAGCCAGTGAAAAAGGAAGAAGTATTACTGGATCTTCATTCGTCATAGATAATGGCATGTTGCTCAAGAGCTAAATTAAATCACGGTAAATAATATATGTAACGTTATTTTTTTAATTTCACTTACTTATATTAAAATAAAGATACCTAATTTTTTAAACATATTGATTTATCCCAATAATATTCATTAAATTCATCCGATTGACTAGGTGAAATCTCATTTACCAGTTCCCGGTTTTCTCATCAAATTCTATGAAATGGTTTGCGGTTGCATTGTTGGCGCTGTAATTAAAAATATATTACGAGTATGATTCGCTCCCACAACTTACACAGTTCAGTTTATTTGCTTTCTCAGTTATTTGAGTAGATTTTTATATCACCAGTCCGTCTTATCAGATAATGATATTTAAGAGGCATTCATCATTCATCAGTCAGTCATCTTAAGTTATATAGTTATTGAAAATTAAAATAATAAAAAAGTACAGAGTTAAAGAAACAAATGAGAAATACTTTCACGCTTCTTGATTTTGTTAGAGAGGCTTAATAATATTTTGAATATTTCTTTTATTACTATATATTTTTTATGACTTCCCGTATTTTCAATCTGCTGCCATATGTATATATATATATATATATTGCAGGAAATTCCATGTAATATTACTTGTTTTGTGCTGTAACAGAAACAAAAACAAAAGACATGTAATGTACAAATGTACATTATATGTTTTCTGTTTAGGTTTTATAATGATAACCTACATTGGTGGGTTATCATTATTTTAGTATAATATACATTTTTTGATAAAAAAATATAGTACAGCAAAGGGTGTATTTTAAGATTAAGATTATGCAATCAATTAGCTACTTTCTTCGACAGATTTACTAGAGCATATTTTTTTTTTGAGAAAATATAATATTTTTATGTAGGTTTTCAGAAGCTCTGAAGTTGGTGAAGATGTAATGTAGGAGAAATTAATTTGTTACTACACCTAACCTAATGTTTTCAAAAAAATATGTTTCAAAATAATTATAAATTAAATACTTGTCATAGAAATATTTTACACACAAACAAAAGCAGTATATAAAATTTAATTGTTATCAAACTACAAATAAATAAAAAGAGATTAAATTTTTTACGTATGAGATAACGAATGTTCCTGTTTATGAAATCTTGTTAAAAATAAACGAAAGCATTACATGGATGCGAAATGTTCTAAAGACAGCTGTTTTTTATTGTAGAAATACAGCAGTTTGTCAGAAAAATGTTTTGGTAATTAAAAAATATATAATCAACTTATAATTTACCAGTAAATTTGTACTCTGTCGTGAACTCTCGCAGCACATACTCGTAAGTGCAATGGCATATACTTTATTAGAAATGAGTTAAAACAAAGAAACGTTCTAAAGAAGTTGATCACCTCATTTTTAGATAATTGCTAATCTTAGCAAATATCATCTTAAATATATTTTATGAAGTATCGAAATACTTTTATGAAAGTGAGAATAATAATATCCCTTTTAGAATGTATCTACAAGATAATATGCAAAAAATAAATATTTAGTATCTTGGATATTGGTATTGTAGAATCACATTGAGATAAACGTGTCGAGTTACAGAATACAATTTTAGAAACATCTGTCGATAGCAGACTAGATTAATAGATGCTAGATATTTAGAGATACATTTCTATTTATCTTACGTAAGTCGTGTGTCATATACATATATATTATTATGTGTTATTCTGTCCAGCGTTTTGTGCTAACATTATACATTACATTACATTATACATTATACATTATACAAAGTAGTTTAATAATAGTTATAGGTATGTTGTTTTCTCAAGTGTTTATTATTTTGAGTAAGGTAGTTAAGCATATTTGTTTATTAATTACTTTGACTTCTACTACTAATATTATTTTAATTCAATACAAGTATAACTATATACTTCATATAACACTTGACAAACACAAAAAGTATGACAATGAAAAAATTAATGACATGAAGTTATAGTACTCATAGCTACGTTTACTACGACATAAATATTAGACATTAATGTCTGTTAAAACTCGTACGGATTTTTGTGTCTGAGTTGTGTCTATTTGTAAGTGTAAGGAAATCGTGTCTGTTCACACAAACTCGGACGCAAAACAAACTAGTTAGCAATTGGTCAACATGAATGAACGTCGTACAGCCGCTATTGCTACTATTGTGATAAAAAAATTGATCATTGCCTTCTTCATTATGGAGTTGTATCCTTAAATTATGATTTTTTCAGCTTATTTCTATTGAGGCAATTTTAAACTGTACTGCTAAACTTTCCAGCGCTGCCTGCTTTTTTAATCTATTTTTATAGTTACTGGATAAAAATATCCTCAGTTCTAGCATCCCTTGTACAAAAAAAAAAGACTATTTGTGGTCTCCTAGAACTACGTAAAATTTATTGTATACTCAAATGCAGAGCGGTGTATTGAAAAATGTCAAAAATGTTCGAAAACATTTAAACTACATTAGACACACGGACACAACAGAAACACTCGTTTCATACCGAGATACTCGTGTTCATACAGAGACACTGAGTGTACAGTGTATAGTGTCGTAGTCTAAACCTACCATAACTCATTAGAAAACCTGCAGCCACGACTAAACGTACTTTGATAAATTGCAGAAAGTTTGACAAATTACAGTAGCTCTTGAGAAATAACAGTCTATTGTTATTTTGTGATACAAGCATCTCTGTCATAAAACTTATTCGACCATCTCATACAGCAAAAATGGAAGAAAATAATTGTCGTCGTTTCCGACGCTTTCAATACACCTTTCTTGTTTAGGCGCTGCTAACTTTTAGAGTTACAACTTGTTCCAACAGGCAAAGTTGCAGTAACCACCTAGAACACCACAATAGCTAGTGCTTTTGTGGTTTTTCATAATTTCCTTAATTTATTTATAAATTTAAGTTTATTATAATTGTAACTAAAAAAAAGATATCATTTTTCAGTATCAGAAAAGTATAAAGAAGTGGAAAACAGATTAACTGAATAATTGACGGACACTTGCCACTAACTTGTCTTTTGCCTAACTGCTGAAAACTTTATAGCATGAATGAAACTTTTTGCTGATTTTTTCGAATTTAACTATACAATTTCCAATTTGTTCTCCATTCTAATTGTTGAGGCTAAAGTGAACCCAAGTTAAATTCGGACCATAATATGGACCGTTTTGGAAACAAAAAACATAATATACACAAATATCCCAGCACCTTATCTAGGAATAAAATAAGTTCTGTTAACAAAACTACGATATATACAACATTTTAACAGAGTGATAATAATAACTGTCTTTAATGTTTCAAATAATCATCTTGATTCGATTAATTTTTTTTTAATAAATTTACAATTATAAATTCATCGCTACGGACAAGACCCAAACCAGAAATTTATTACTTAATGTTGAAATTTATTAGTTAATGTGAGGAACAACCTCATGGATATTTAGATGTTACTATAATAGTATGTTTGATATAAATAATTTGAAAAGAGCATACATATGAACGTAAAAGAATAAAAATAGTGGCAAATTCATATATGTTTTTCTTCTATTATATATAATTAGTTTTATGATAAAATTTCGAATACTGTGGGAACACTAGTATATATTAGTAGGGTAGGTTAAAGTAAGGTTAAATACAGCAACCCTTGGAAATATAGTATAAAGTATAAGTTGCATTCTACAAAAAATTTAAATTTTACTTTATTTTACACGTTTAATTTCCAAATAAGTATAGTTCTAAATTCTAAAAGTAAGTTTTATAATTAAGACTAGTTTCTTCCACAGCTGTTGTAGATTTTAAACAAATGTACGGGCTCTGAAAATTATATACATATGAATAAAATTATAATTGTAAGTACAGTCATACTAATACTTATCATTTTCTTATCACTTAGAAGTTGAAAATGTTATCACATATTCTAAACATGTTGTGATCATAATATTGTACATTAAAAGATCTAAGTCAATAATGTCAACAGCATATTTCATTATGTAGATGCATTGAGACTGAAAAAGCGATCTTATCTTCAAAGCACACCGTTAAAAGGGTTGATTCTTTAATGTTTTTATTTATAAGATGTTAATGTATTGTTGAATCTTTTCTCTTGTTAAGTAAAGTTTTATATTGTTTTCTTATTTTTGAACTTGTGCTTGCAATATTGAAGATATTCAAACGATTTAAAACTTTTATAAATAATGTTCCTTTGAAACTTGAACTTGAAACATATTTATTTCAAGTTTTCATATTGGATGGAAAACATACACCTCTTTGCGTAATGCGAAGTAATGCAGAAGATCAGAAAAATTAATGACGAACTTAATTACAGATTAAAAATATTAAAACTAATTACAGATTAAATTACATTACATTTAAACGAACAAAAATATTTTAAGCAGTTCCCGTTACTAGTTTTTTACGGAACACCTCACAGAACATGATATAAGAAAGTAAACTATGTCGTGGCAAACACATTTAGTTGATTTTAGTATAATAGGGACACTCACATTATTGTCGAGTATTTTAAAGTAATCAAGAAACATTTTGCTCAATTAATACTAATATCTCATATATTTCATGTGTTAAAAAATGCTTATTATGTCAATGCTGCGTTCTTTTGTTTGGTTAATACTATATCAAAAGAATACATAGTATTAACCAAACAAAAGAAACGCAGCATTGTACATGTAATTTGATTTTGCCGCTATAAGCCAATAGCTATAAGTTTTCACGGACTATATAGTACGTAATAAACGGTAGTAAATAACAAATAAAAATGAAAGAAAAGAAAATAGACTAAACAATTTTAAAGAATATATATTTTGTTAAGGAATCTTATAATAATAAAAATCTTGTAATAATTATTTTACGTTTATCAAGTTTTTACGAGAGGCACAAATTTATATATATATAAACGAATATGGTCAATGGTACCATATTTATAATTAAGTTACAGGCGTTATTTGTTATTCGTTACAAGCTCGATATAAAAATCTAATTTTGGTATTGTATTTGGTTTTATCAACTAGAATAACTAAAAATAAAAAATAACATTTAGCGAATTATAGTGTACATGAATAGTCCACTCTTCGCCATTTTACATCATTTAATTGCTTTTCGTAAAGCAGTTTTTTCTGTTTTATCGAGAAATTGATGATTGAGCATTTATGAAAATTTAATGATAACCGATTATTATTGCAATAAATACTTAATCGATTTATATCATCCCGGAGTTCGGTAGAGTCATTTTCAGATTTAACTATTTTACCTATGTGGGTATCATCTGCGAGCAACAATAATTTAAAATTATGAATATATTTTACGGTGTCATTGATAAAAATAATAAACAGAAGTGGACCGAGGTTAGAACCCGGAGAAACCACCACATGAAACAAGAACGAAAGACGTAGTAAATCTCTTTATCATAGCTGTTGGGAAACCATCATGTAAATATGAAATCAGTCACCTTAAAAACATCACCACATAAACCGGCCGTTTCTCTTTCTTTAATTAAGAATTCATGAAATATTTTGTTGAAAGCTTTAGAGTAATTGGTATACACAGCGTCAACCTTGGTGGTTTTGTCCATAGCCTCCAAAACGATAATAATTTGTTTCTATAGAGCGTTTTGTTTAGGAAACCGTGTTGAAGCGAAGTCAGTAGTCGTGTTCACTGCGGGAAACAATTTGTCATAAATGCTAGCTACATCTTTTAAAGACTATATGGTGTAAGCCATCCGGACCACTACTTTTGGCTGTAATAAGAGCTGCCAAGTATTTTTCAACAGTTTCTAAACTTATTTGCATATATCTGATAATATCTTAGGAAGATTTATTTATGTCAATATAAATAATTGTGTCCAAAAGTTTTTTAAAATTGATTGAAAAAAATAAAAATAATTTTTGCTGCCCATATATACATCATATACATTTTGTAATCCAAATATTATCTGTCAGGAATGGTTTTAGAGTATATATGGAACGTATAAATGACTAAAGACTTTTAGAGTTTAAATTTAAATAACAATTTTTCGTTTCGTTACAGAGTGGACAAAGCTATGTGTAAAGTATGTGTAATGTGTAATATAAAAATTAATAATCACCGACACCCTGTTTTTTTATAGAAAAGATAAATTTTATTCCTATTAGGTTAACGATGTTTGTATATTTCTTTTAACAATAGTTCAAAAGTATTTAAAGCCGTGAGTAAGATTATTATAATTAAAATCAGAATAATGTCGTTTACTAATAAGGTTGTGATTGTGACCGGCGGCAGTTCGGGAATAGGAGCTGCAACGACGATAATTTTTTCTAAGGAAGGAGCAAAAGTTGTCATTGTCGGAAGAAATAAACAGAAATTGGAGAATGTTAAGAAACAATGTGTGTGTGTGTGTGTTGTGTGAAGAAAGTGGTAATAAACCTTTGGTAATAAATGCTGATGTCAGCAACGACACCGATAAAAATGGCATAATAAATGATACTATAAAGCATTTTGGTAAATTGGACATATTGGTGAACAATGCTGGTGTTGGATTCTTTGCGGGTATAATGTCAGAAAATGCGATTCAAGAATTCGATAGGATTATGGCTGTAAATCTTAGGTCTGCCGTATACCTATCCCATCTTGTTGTACCACACCTTCTTAAAACAAAAGGTAACATAGTAAATATATCGAGTGTTGCTTCGATGGCGCCATTATTTGAAAACCATTTTACATATTGTACATCTAAAGCGGGTTTGGACCATTTTGACAGAAGCATCGCATTGGAATTAGCATTCCATGGTGTTCGAGCAAACACAATTAATCCAGGACCAGTAAAAACAAATTTTCTTGATGTTGTTGTCGACGTAAAGGAACATGAAAAATTCAATAATATGATAGAAAAACGTACTGCTTTAGATAAACAATCGGATTCGAATGAAATTGCAGATTTAATACTGTACGTCGCCAGTGAAAAAGCAAGAAGTATTACTGGTTCATCATTCGTCATAGACAATGGATTGTTGCTTAAGGGTTAAATTAAACCTGTTAAATAATATAATTAATGTTGTTTTTTTATTTCACTTACTAATATTAAAATAAAGATACATATTTTCTGAAGCATATTAACTTAGCTCAATAATGTTCAATAGTATACAATCGAGTGACTAGATGAAATCTCATTGGCCAGTTCCGGGTTTTCTCATTAAAGTCTAGTAAACTGTTCGCGGTTGCATTGTTGGCGCTGTAATTAAAAATAAATTATGACTCTCGCCAACAAATGATACAATTCAGTTTATTTGCTTTCTCATTTATTTGAGTGCTCTTGTATATCACCAATCTGTCTTATCAGATGTTTATATTTAAGTTATTCACCATTCAGTTAGTCTTCTTAATGTCAACTTATGTAGTTAAATTACTAAAAAATATACGAGGATATTTAAGATAGAACTGTGGTTTAATTGAAATATTTTATAAAAATTGACAGCGTTATTTTTAGTTGACTATCCTTTGACTTCATGTTGAAGTTTAATAAATTTCTGTGTTCAGAAATTTAAAGAAACCTGGGAGAAATGCTCTCTCGCATCTTGATTTTGTTAGAGAGCCTTATGAATAGTATTTTTAAATAACTCTTTTATTAAAAAATAAAACGAGTAAAACCTGTATTTTTAAAGCAAATAACATATTTCAGGAAATTCCGTCTAATAATATTTGTTTTGCGCTATCAAAGAAACAAAAACCTAAACAAAACACATATATGTACACATATTAGTTATGAAATGAAAATATTTTTGATAAAAATCTAGAACGGGAGACATATTAGAGGATAAGATTAAAATACTAATAATTTCATGATAACGTAATCAAATATTAGGTCATTACATATGAAATTGGCGTGTTGTCGTACTGGCCACTTTAATCACAAATTTCTTCTCCCTGGTTAGGAATTCCATATTTAAATTTATACAACTATTTACACATGTATTTGCGTTTTATTAATCGTCATTCATTTGTTTTTTTCTTCTGTTTTATTCTGTTTGCGTCACTCAGTTTACAAAATGGAAAACTTGAAATGTCGCTTTATTTACGAGTACGAGTTCCACCGTGGCACCAGTGGTGCACAAAATGAATAGCTATTGTTGAAAATAAGCATATATATATATATATATATATGTATACATATATATTTACAATTTTTTTGTAATGTGGGGATATTAATTTATTACTACACCAAATCTAATGACATCAAAAAACATATGTCTAAAATTGCTTATAAATCAATAATTCGTTATTAAAATCTTATTATTGCAATACTTAACTAACAAACATAAAATAGCATTCTTGAAATTTTTTAATTTTAAGTTAGAGGAGGGCAAACAAGTGTGCGGGTCACCGATGACAAGTGATCACCGCCGCCCACGAATTCTGGCAACATCCGAGGAATCCCCGGTCAACCCCCGGTCGAGCCAGCCCGATACGAGCTGCAATCAAATGACTACAGCTAGGCTAGACTAGGCTAGTTACCGAGGTAGACAACCTAAGAGTTTGCATGAACTTTAATGCATGTTTGTCCCGATTTTCTAAATATATGGTGGTAACACTAGCAACATCAACAGTTTCATTGTTGATAATTTAAGTATCAAACCACAAACAAATAAAAATACATTATATTTTTTACGTATGAGATAACAAATGTTCCTTTTTATGAAATCTTTATAAAGATAAACGAAACCCATTACATGGATTAAAAATACGAGTATATGAAAGATTGTAATTTGCAAGACGCTCTACAGACTACAGCTGTTTTTTGTTGCGTGAATACAACAGATAGTCTAAAAAATGTTATGGCAATTTTTTACAAAATATTTGTCACATGATCATATTGTTTTTTTTTCTTTTAAATTATATAAGTTTAAAAAGAAATTCGTTTGGATCAATTCTATCACTACGAAATTAACAGAGTAAATAAGCAAACAATTCACTGTCTTAACATCTGTAGATATATATAGCATCTATATGCAATATTGGTATTGTTTCTTCATGCGCATATTTTTCTTATCAAAAACCACTTCGAAGCTTGGGCTAATAATTAGTTATGAAGTAAGTGTTTAAATCGAAATTTCTTGTATATTAGTTGAAACTAATCATCAAATAATTTACCACTAAAGTTGTACTTACTCGTGAACTCTCGTAGCACACAAAAATGCAATGGCATATATTTTATTAGGAAGGAGGCGATAGTTGTTATCATGGAAAAAATAAGTCTGAACCTAAAAACCTTGTAATTGCTAATGTCAACTTACAAACCATACATATATTTTATGAAGTATAAAGTAATACAAATACTTTTATGAAAATAATAAATATAAAATTTTTATAATATCCCTTCGAATTTTTGAAACAATAGCTACAAGCTAACGTGCAAAAAATTTAATATTTAGCATTGGATATTGGCAGTATTATAGAAAAAAACGTGTCGAGTTATTGAATACAATCTTAGACACATCTGTCGATAACAGACTGGATTATTAGATGATATCTAGATATTTAGAAATACTCGTACATTCCTATTTATCTTACATAAGTTTTTGTCATGGAGTAAAATTTTAAGTAACGAAATTTCTTATGAATTAGACTTCTAATTTTCTTTACTACCAGTCTTGACTCTTGCTTTGACCAGAGCGACCCAGGATGGCGTTTGTTGTTTGGCAGAATGTTAAAATATAATTATAAAATAAAATATATAAATTATGTATATTTTACTGAAATTTACAATTACAGAAAAGTAAATTCTATATCTGCCAGCTCCAAGGTATGAACAAATATTATTTTCATGATAATATTTATATGTTTAGAGTAAGTGCTTATAAAAATTGTCTATTAATATAACATTATCAATATTTATGATTCACTTAGTTATAAAAATAGTAAAGTTAATTAAAAATACTTTAATAATTTAATTAACTTATTTTCAATACAAGGATAACTACGTACTTCATGTAACACAGATATAACTAATGACAAACAGGATGACAAAGTGAAGTTACAATACACATAGCTCTAATGGCACATTTAGACTACGACAGAAATTACGACAAAAATGTCGGACATTCGTATCTGTATTATTTACAGTTGTATGTATTTTTCGTATCTGAGTAGTGTCTATTTGTAAGTGTACGGAAATCGTGTACGAGCTGTTCACACACAAATCCGGACACGAAACAAACCAGTTAGTAATTGGTCAGCATGAATAAACTTCGGTCAGGCGCTATTGCTACTATTGTGATAAAAATTTTCATCACTACTTTGTTCCCTTTTTTTCTTCTTTTTTTTCTGATTTTATGATGGAGTTGTCCTTAAATTATGATTTTTTCAGCTTATTTCTATTGAGATAATTTTAAACTATTCTGCCAAACTTTCTAGCGCCGCCTGCTTATTTATTCTATTTTTATAGTCACTGGATAAAAAATTCCTCAGGTCTCAGCCCTCGTACAAAAATAATAAGATTGCTTGTGGTCTCCTAGCACTACGTAAGCCTCATTGTGTACCCAAATGCAGTGCGGTATATTGAAAAATGTCACACTTGTTCTAAAACTTTTCAACTTTACTAGAAACCCGGGCCCAACGTGTTCACAAGGCGGCTGATGCGACGCTTATGATAGTGTAGCAAAAAATGTTATAATTAAAGATACTCGTGTTCATACACTCGATGTATACACTGAGTGTACAGTGTATAGTGTCGTAGTCTAAACCTACCATAACTCATTAGAAAACCTGCAGCCACGACTAAACGTACTTTGATAAATTGCAGAAAGTTTGACAAATTATAGTAGCTCTTGAGGAAGAACATTCTATTGTTATTTTGTGATGTAAGCGTCTCTGTCGTAAAACTTATTCGACCATCTCAATACAGATAATGTTTAAGAAAATAATTGTCGCCAAATTGTCGTCGTCGTCTTTCAAATCATCTTTCTTTTCTTAAAAAAGCTGATAGCTTTTTGAGTTACAACATGTTCCAACAGGCAACGTTTTGATAACGCTCTAGACTTGCTTTTGTGGTTTTCAATAATTTCCTAAATTTATTTATTTACTTTAAGTTAATTATTTTTGCAACTAAAAAAAATATAAGTTGACAAAAACTTGGAAGTGGAAAACAGATTAACTGACTAACTGACCTACACCTACCACTACCTTGTCTTTTACCTAAGTAAGTCCTCAAACTTTTATAGGATGAATAAAACTTTTTTGCTGTTTTATTTTTACTATACATTTTCCATCGTCTTTTCTCCATTCTAATTGTTATTTGCGAAATAGCAGGAATGAAGGCTGAATTGAATCCAAGTTAAATTAGGACAAAAATCTAGTCCGTTTTGGAAACAATATATATACCTAGGGAGATCCGAAAATAATCTTCCTAGCTATGAAAGAAAAGACTCACGGGAAATTTTATTTTATTTTTTTCAAACTCCTAACTCAATATATTTGTTGTAACTGGATAGGAGTCCTTAAATACCGTAAAAAAAAATTAACTTGATCTGTGAAAAATGCTGAAACGGCTTACTTCATTTCTTCTTAATCGTCGAAAAAATGACGTCCCCGTAGTCGTTTCTTCAAAATTCGAAAGAGGTAATGGTCGCTGGGTACCAGGTCTGGGCTATAATAGGTGGTTTAATTCCTGGAACCCCAACTTAAGAACAGCAGTAGACTTGTGCACAGGAGCGTTGTCATGTAAGAGCTACACCCCGCAACTGAACTTCCCGCTTCGCTACTCCAGTATCGTTTCCTACAAGTTTTTCAAAACCTCAGCGTATTACTTCCCTTCGATTGTCTTCTTGTGGGAAAGGTAGTCAATAAATAGCACACCTTTCAAATCCCTGAAAATTGTCGGCATTATCTTTCCTACGGACGCATTCAACCGAATGCGAAATTTCTTCGGCAGTAGGGAACCCTTGTGTTTTCATTAAATGCATTCTTGTTTTGTCTCCGAGTCCCAATGGTGAATCCATATCTTTTCACTTGTTATTATCTTTAACAGAAAAGCTTCACTCCCTTCCTCAAATAGGTCCAAGTTTTTTTTTTAATCAGAACACACTTTTCTTTCTGGAGAGGCGTCAGCATCCTGGGGACTCATCTTGTAGTAACTTGTTCATGGACAAACGTTAGTGTAGAATTCTGAAAACCGATGATTTTGAAACGCCGCATTTAATAGCTAATTGAGAAGATTTTAAACGACGGCACAGGTTTTTCAAACTTGTCGATAATTTCAGTTGTGGTTGCTTCCATAGGCCTTCTACTACGCTGGTCATTGTCAATGGACTCACATCCACACTTTAACTGTTTAGCCCAATATTTTACTATATTTTACTAAGGTGAAGACTCTATGGTCCATTACCTTCTTTCACTAAAAACTCGATGACGGCACGATGCTTTAAGCTAACGTTTTCCATATTTTCTGCAACTAGTCACATAACTAGTCACAACGACCTCACACTAGGACAACTGACGCGCTACTGAACTGTCGGCAAGTATCCCGACACGTAAGGACATATCAGTGCTTGCACGAACCTGTTCCACCCTGCACTACGCGTCTATCATGTCTAGGTAGATTACTTTTGGTTCTCCCCTCGTAATATACACAAGTATCCCACCACCTACTCTTTCTTATCTAGAAATGAAATTAGTTTTATTAATAGATTAAAGGTATATACAACATTTCAGTAGAGATATTAATAATTGTCATTATTGTTTCAAGTTGACTATAAAATAAATTTGAAATTTTAAAATAAATTTGTAATGAAAAATTCATCGACACGGACAGGACTCAAACAAGAAATTTATTAATTCGTACTTTACTTTCATTAATAGAAAATGGAAACAGAATGTTATTTAGAAGTTCAAATTTAAACTTTTAGTTCTTCGAATGTTTTAAATGTTTTTTTATGTTTTATATTTTGTTCCTAATATATATTTTGATTTTACTGTAATAGTATATGTTAGTATAAGTATTGAAAAGTGTATACGTAACGTAACAAAGTAAAAGGAGTTCCAAATTCATAAATGTTTTTCTCAAATTGTTAATAATTATTTTTATGATCTCGAATACTGCGTGAGCACTAGTATATATTAGTAGAGTAGGTTAAGGTAGTGTTGAATACTTCAACCCTTGAAAATATAGCAAAATATAGACAACATTTGTTATTTTTGTAGGAGGTAGCTTCTACAAAAATATCAAATTTTGCCGACAAAATTTATATCTTAGCTGTAAGAGTAAGTTTATTTCCCGACTAAGAATAGGTCTAAGTCTTAAAAGTAAGTTTTCCGATTAAGACGGGCTTCTTCCGCAGCTGGCGTAGATTTTAAACAAATATACGGAATCTACAAAATTATATATATAGAAATAAAATTACATTTGTAAGATAATATATAAAACAAATTATTTACTCATCAAACCACCTAGAAGTTAAAAATGTTAATACATATTCTAAACATGTTGTTATGATAACATTATAAACTAAAAGAATCTAAATACATAATCATAGCAATCAATAATGTCAACAGTATATTTCATTATGTAGATGCATTGAGACTGAAAAAGCAATCTTATCTTCAAAGCACACCGTTAAAAGGTTTGACGCTTTAATGTTTTTATTTATAAGATGTTAATGTTTTGTTGAATCTTTTCTCTTGTTTAGTAAAGTTTTATATTTTTGCACTTGTGCTTGCAATATTGGAGATATTTAGACGATTTAGAACTATGATGAATAATGTTTCTTTTCAAAATGTTCCAAGTTTTGACATTTTGTTTGAACCTAAAAATACCGAAAAAAACTATCATATCTCCTTAACGGCTTAATCGATTTTGATGTAATCTTCTTTAATTAGCGCTTTAGTTTTGATAGCTGAAGTATCCGGATAGGCAATATAGGCCAGCTATCACTCAAATATTTTGAAGGTTGTATTTGTGCATTAATTTAGTAATGATGACCTGTCTAATAAAAAAAAATATTCTCTAAGAAAGAACTTAATAAGGAGTCTGATACTTTTTATTATGATATATTGCATAGCCTTCAAGTTTGAAACCATGAAAATGATCCTCGTTATATAAACGTTAGGAGTCCTTGTAGTCGCTTGACCTTGCATGGAAAATTACGGTTCCTGATAAGTTTTCCCATCGCAACAATTGTGTATCCCAGAGGAAAAACTATGTTTACTATTAAAACTTTTAGTATCTTTTATAAACGCTATGATATAGTGTTATGATAATGCTAAAGTTTTTGAAGCATGTCGGGTCTGTGGGAGCCTTAAAGTAACGACAAAAGCAGCGCTAAATTACATGTTAATGACATTAAAAATGTTTTAAGAATATTTTATATGTAACTTATTATTTATTAGATAAGCGTCTGTCACCAGCTATAAATATTCTTTAACTAATAACAAACTTCAGCTATGAAACAGATGGCGGCATGTGGTTCATTTCTTAAAAACCGGAACATTTCATAGCTGTTGTTGTTGTTTGGTAGAGAGTTTGACTTTTTATGGGATTTAGTTATCTTTGTCTTACTAAAGATATAACTCTCTATTTTTAATTTACAGTTTATAAAATAATATTAAAATATATTAATAGCCGAGGGTTTGTAATATTCACAAGCGGCAGTAAATTGAGGAAGGTATTTTTAATGGTTTTTATACGGCTTGAAAACGACATCAATCTCTGAACACCGAAGCAATAAAAAGTAACCCAATCTGAGTTAGGGTTCTGCTCTGTGAACTTAAATATATAACCGTTTCAACATCTACAGATATGAACAAAATTGAAGTGTCTGTTTGCAATTCCAAATGAACAGCTTGTCACCAAATACATCTAATCTTTGAAGCGACTGGACCGACTTTAACAGGAATTTCACTGGCGGATAGCTGATATTATAAGCAGTAAATTAGGCTACTTTTATTGAAAAAAGCACGACAGCTAGTTTCTATATAAATACAAAGTAAATACTATATATGTTTTGGAATTTAGTTTATGTATTGAAATAAAGAAAATATGGAGAGGTTTTCTTGTGTTATAGTTATCAAATACTTTTCCGTCACTGGAATTTGGGGTCTTTACGTTATGCATAAAGGAATAAAAGAATAATACTGAAGGTGGATAACATTTTTTCGATTATTTAAATTCCGTCTATTTCTGAAGAAACATATATATATGTGAAATACTGGACGTAATAGATATTAAACGTAACGTACAGTAACGTAACGTAAACATATAGAATATAAAGAATATAAAATAAATATATATATACAATTGTATAATGTTGATTATTTTATATGTATATATTTTAAAATTCATCATTTAAATTTAATTTTTATTTGTTACTAGTGTTTAAAAAATGAAGGAAAAAAAAGTTTAATGTTTTTACATTACATTTTTTGTAGAGTTCTAAGTCAGCACATAAATTTTACCTCATTTAGTTAGTAAATGCGTCTCGTGAGAGGTTTCATTTCATTTAGATTGGTAGCTTTGTGTTATTATGTATTGTGATGAAATGGTAAGAGAAAACTTATATATATTAAAATAATTCTTCTTCTACAAATAATATTTTACACACACACATACACAGACCTATGTATACATATAAAACCACGAACTCCTCATTTAGTTAATTTGACGACTTACATACTAATGCACTAGTCATCGTGTTTTAGTATATTATAATATAGAATTTAAACATGCAATAAAAATATATATTATGTTAGTATGTAAATTGTGTTAGTTTCGCTTTCATCCCAAATTATTTAAAGGCCAATGGAGATAAGTCCTCTAAAGTTAGAAGTTTCCCGAGTGCAGTCAACAGATAATAATAGTATTATAATTAGTTTATGCAGCGTACAATACACATTTACATATATATTCATTATATATTACTACCACTTACAAGTCTATTACTATACTACTATATTACTACTTATAAGTCTTTACCCTGCTGATCCGGGTTATAATCCAAAATTGCATCATTATTAAAACTATATTTTGAAGTAATATAGTATTTTTTACAATGACAGCCAATAATTTGGCTAAACAAACTGCTTTTATTGAGCAATATATAGATGTAAGTAAGACAAGTTTGGATGCTATCCCAAACAATATTAGTTTAAACTAGATTCTAAGACAGAAGAGATATTCTCTAGCCGAATAAATGAAATGTGCAATCACAATAATTATTATAGAAAAGAAAATATTGTCAATGTGAGTAAGAAAAATAACAATGTAAATTATATCAACCTGGTGCATCAGAATATCCAGTGTATGAGAAATAAAGAATTAGAAATAGAGTTATTTTTGAATAATTTTAATATTAATATTTTTTGTGTAACTGAACACTGGCTTAAAAATGATGAAATAATGTTTAATTTTAATAACCACCAGGTTGGTAGTTCGTTCAACAGAGTTAATTCCATACATGGTGGCTCTTTAATTCTATTAAATAAACAAATAAAATTTAAAGAACGTAAAGACATAGTGAGCCATTCTGTTGAGCGAATAGCTGAACTAGCATCAGTTGAATTAGACGAATTAATAATTGTAAATGTATACAGGCCACCGTCATCTAACTTTGAACAATTTGAAAAGATTATGGATGAGGTATTGTTTAATCTATCACATTCTAGTAAAAAGCTAATCATTTGTGGAGACTTCAATATTAATATTCTTGAAAAAAATTCAACAAGTATAAAATTTTTAAATTTATTCAAATCTTATAATCTTTTACACATGTTTATGGAGCCTACTAGAATCACAACTACTAGTGCCACTTGTATTGATAATATTTTTACAAGTGTTATTCCAAATTTTAAATGTTTATTCAATACATTAGATTCCGACCACTATGGCCAATTTATTAAATTCAGTTGTAACAAGATAAGAAAATCAAAACAGAAAGTAAGTTTTATACCAGTGACTGTAGAACGTATTAGTCAAATTAAAAATGATTTAATACACTATTTGCCCTCGTTGAAAAAATCAAATCCCAATGTTATGTATAATGAGTTTTTCAATACTTTCATTAAATTATTTAACTTTGTATTTACCACAAAAACAGTGGTTGTTAATGATAAATTAGTATTTAGTGAGTGGGCATCTGCTGAGTTACACAAAAATAGAGAAAAATTATACAATATGTATAGTGAATTGATGTATAATACTAGTAATGAGTTTAGGGATGAGGTAAAATTATTTTCCAAATCTTTTAAAAAACAATGTAAAATAGCTAAATCTCAACATATCAATAAAAAAATAGGAAGTAGCAATAATAAAATAAAAACAACTTGGAAAATAATTAATGAGGAAACTGGAAGAGCTAAATCCCAGAGGATCGACTTTAAATTAAATATAGATAATAAATATGTTACGTCTGACCTCGAGGTTGCTACTGCTTTTGAAACCTTTTTTACTAATATTCCAGTGACTACAACGTTATCTTTAAATTCTTCTCCCGCTGCAGCTATAGGATTACTTAGAGATAATGTAGATCGATGTGTTAGCATTTTTAATTTTAAAAAAGTTAATGCTCAAGAAGTAATCAAAGTATTTAAATTAATTAGCGTTAAAAAGACTAGTGATCTTTGGGGAATATCTGTTGACGTACTCAAGTCCATAATTGACATTGTAGCGCCAGACTTAGCATTGATATTTAATAATTGTTTAGAATGTGGTATATTTCCTGATCTAATGAAACAAAGTAAAATAACTCCATTATTTAAATCTGGCAGTTCATTAGATCCTAGTAATTATAGACCAATTTCAGTCTTACCTACATTTAGCAAGATTTTTGAAAAAATAATTCTTAATCAACTTGTTGATTTTTTCAGTAAAAACAATCTCTTGCACAAAAACCAGTTTGGTTTCACTGCCGGTCGCTCTACAACAGATGCTGGGGTTGAGCTATTACTCAATATATTTGAAGCCTGGGAAGGATCCCAGGATGCACTTGGCATTTTCTGTGATCTATCTAAGGCGTTTGACTGCGTTCAACACGAAATCCTTATAAAAAAATTAGAACATTATGGAGTTAAGAATAAGTCCCTAGATTTGATCAGTTCATATCTTAATGATAGAATTCAAAAAGTAGACGTAAATGGAATACGTTCCCCCGGTTCATTGGTAAAAATAGGTGTGCCACAGGGCTCTATCTTAGGGCCTTTCTTGTTCCTCATTTACATAAATGACTTACCTCACCTAGTGAGGGAAAAACATGGGATAGTGTTGTTTGCTGATGATACTTCTCTTACTTTTAAAGTTAGCAGAAGGCAATCTGTTATTGACGATGTAAATAATGCTCTCTCAGATGTTGTACAATGGTTTAACGCCAATAATTTGTTGCTCAATAAAAAAAAGACGAAATGTGTTAAATTTACTTTACCAAATGTTAAAAATGTTAAAACCAATGTACAATTAAACAATGAGGAATTGGACTTGGTCAAATCTACTACTTTCTTGGGCATTACCTTAGATGAAAAATTGCAATGGGGTCCTCATATATTTGATTTATCAAGTAGACTTAGTTCTGCTATATACGCGGTTAAAAAAATACGTCGTTTGACAAATATGGAAACTGCTCGATTAGTTTACTTTAGTTACTTTCATAGTATAATGTCTTACGGTATACTCTTATGGGGTAATGCAGCCGACATCGATACCATATTCACACTGCAGAAGAGGGCTGTTCGAGCAATATATAATATGAGACCTAGAGAATCCTTAAGAAACAAATTTAAAGAATTTAAAATAATGACGGTTTATAATCAATATATTTATGAAAATTTAATTTACGTTCATAAAAATATTTCTAAGTTCAAAAAAAATTGTGATTTTCATAAAATTAATACGAGAAATAAAAATAAACTCGCTATGCCCAACACTAGGCTCCATAAAATAGGTAAATCCTTTAAGGTTAATTGTATACGTTTTTATAATAAGCTCCCAAATGAAGCCTTAAGTTTATCGTTAAATAAATTTAAATTATATATAAAAATAAATTTGATAAAAAAATCCTACTATAGTGTACAGGATTACATCAACGACGGTATGGCCTGGGAATGAATTGTATTACATTGCGAATAACTAGTAATCTCCGCAATTTGATTTTTGTTGTAGATTAATTTCGTTTTATCGACCTGTTGCATCACACCGATTCCTTAGAAGTCATTACTTGCGGTAGCGTCGGGAGTCGGGTTGCGCTCGTCCCTCAAATATGTGCGAAGGGGGTGATGGCTGACTCTTGCGTTATGCTCGTGAACGGGTGCTGCTTGCGGTGACTGGTTGTGTAGCAGGCCTATTTTTATTTTTTATTATTGTTATCATTATTATTAATTTTTTTTTTGCTATTATTATAATTATTGTAATAATAATTATTATTTTTTTCATTATATTGCGACGGTTCTAGTTGTTCCAAAATAGCTTTTAAGATTGACATTTGTGAAACAGTGATCACAATATAAAAAAATATATATCCGGCTGAGTTTGTTGTGTGGTTCTTCTCAGACTTGGACGCGTTTGGAACCCTCATAGCTTTAACATTAAGTTGGACAGTGCTTTTACAGAAGGGCTTATTACGATAAATCTGGTATCGAAATAGGCCCTCCTGACACTTCCATTTTGACGTACACAAGTGATCACTGATAATGATTCAAAGTGGAAAAGATATAAATAAATAAATAAATAAATAAATATTGCTTAAGTATTATTATTCATAATATAACCTGTTATTAGCAAGATACTCGTACTTACACTGAATATTGTTTTTATATCATAATATGTCAGAGACGGCACAAAGTGATCAACATCAAAGGAGTTACAAAGCTAGTTAGCAAGTTTAAGTGAAGTTTTAGTTAACTTAAGTTAAATTCCATAATACAGCCTGCTTAATGACTAAACTGTATACCATAAATGAGGTTAAAATATTTAATAATGAATTATAACGTATTTTTATTTGTTTCAGAATCGAGAATGATTTGAACAAGTTCGGTAAGTTATTTTAAATTTATTGAAACTGTTTAAAAGAGAAACTTTTGCTTTTATAGAATTGATTTTTAACTCACAGTAATGAAATATAAAACTTCAAACAATAATTACCGTAATTTATGACAATGGCGATGTACTCGTATTATGGATCTTTTAAGAAAAAATATTTTATATAAAAAAAATATATATAACAACTAAAAATACAATATTCATTTTTGCTTAACTTTGCTTTTATTTCTTATTAGGGTAATGAAAATATATTAAATTAATGAATTGACATAATTACATTCTCCTTAAATATTATACATAAACTTACTGTGTGACTCGATTATTAATGCACTTACTACATAGGGTCAAACTGAAAGTTCTTAGAAAATCAAAAACTAAGCATTCTAGCAAGTTATTAGTTTTATTGTAACTTTTCAAAATAGCGTCCATTTACATCAATACATCGCTGCATTCGATGGAACCATTGAGAAAAGCACCTTGCCCACTCGGCCTTAGGGGTCTCTTCGACGGCGTTTTGAAACGCAGCCACTGCTTCTTCGGCGTCTATAAAACGTTTTCCTCGAAGTTTTTCTTCTATTTTCGGAAATAAATAAAAATCGCAGGGTGCGAGGTCGGGGCTATACGGCGGGTGACCCAGTAATTCCACGTCTGAGGTCACCAAATAGTCGATCGTTTGCCTGGCGGTGTGCGACGAGGCATTGTCGTGATGAAGGAGGATCCTGCTGCGAGGTCGTTTCTCTCGAACTTTTTCCAAGACAAGTGGCAAACAATTGTTAGTATACCACTCTGCATTAACCGTTTTCTGGTCCTCTAAGACTACTGTCGCGTAATGACCTGTCTTTCCGAAGAACGAGGCCACCATCTTTTTTCCAACACTTCGACCTCTCTTCACTTTAGTTGGCAACTCTTCGGAAGGAAACACCCACTGAGCAGACTGTCTTTTGGTTTCCGGATCATAACAGTAAATCCAGCTTTCGTCACCCGTTAGTATGTCGAACACAGCATTTGAGTCACCTCCGTAAAATTTTTGGATCATTTCTCGACACCAATCAACACGGCGGAGTTTTTGAGCCTCGGTCAAATTATGCGGTATCCAGCGGGCACAAAGCTTCCTGACCGCTAAATGTTCATGGAGGATTTTGTGCACTTGACTCATACCTATGCCTAGACTTGTCCAAATCTGCTGATAGGTCACTCTTTTGTCAGTCTCTATCATACGCCGCACAACACTGATGTTATCTTCAGTCGTCGCTGTAGAAGGCCGTCCCTCACGCAAATCATTGGTGACATTAGTTCGACCACGTTTGAATTCAATTAACCAGTTGTAAACTGTGGCACGAGATGGGGCTTCATCGTGAAAAACCAATCGAAGTCTATCATAACTTTCTTGTTGACTTAAATGACATCGAAAGTCATAAAAAATCATTTCACGAAAATTTTCTCGGCTTAAATTCATTCTGACGTGCACAGACAATTTTCAATTTGCCGCCAAATCGTAAAACAAATGACAAATGAATGAAATGTACACTCAATAATATTGGTAAAGAGTTCTATTTTCAAAATTTAAAGTATTTTTTTTAATATAATGCTTTTAAGTGGCCAGTTCTAAAAACTTTCAGTTTGTCCCTCGTATATAAAGACTTGCTTCAAATATCGTATCATATACCCACTTTACCTGGAAAAATGTAAATTCAATTTAAGCTTGTGATTAAATTGCAGTACTACAGATATTGAACGTAGTCTTTTGCAGTCACGATCGGCTTTAAAATTTCCAACATCAAACAATCTACTCAAATATTAAAACAAATCTTAATATATAAAACACAAAGACACTCACTGACTGATTCACTGACTCATTCATTACTCTACAGCCCAAACCGTAATACCTAGAAAGCTGAAATTTGGACACAAGACTCCTGACATATTGAATAGATGCAATAAGAAAGGATTTTGCAAAGGTCCAAACCGTTCCAAAATACAGCTAAAAACTGCAAAAAAAAATATAACGCGCCTGTTTGATACCTCCTAAGTGGTGTGGAAATTCAAACAAAATGTTTGATCACTTTCGCCGTCCGTCGAAGTCCGCGAAGCACGGGTAACCTGCTTTATTTAGTTTATTTATATATTAAAATTAAAAAGAGTTATTAATTAGAAAGAGTTAATTAATGACTTTATCTCTGGACAAAAAAATATTACAAGGGCAGTTTTTATTTTTATTATCAGAATTATTTATTGAAAGAAATATAAAAACTGTCTAACCATCAGTTATCTGGTACAATTTTATCCGATGATTAGAAATCGACCTGTACGATAAACGGTTTTGATAAATAAGTAACAAAATGTTCACTTCATATATATAATAAAATGTCAAATTTCGTTTAAATCCCAAAAGCCTTCGCAGCCTTTTTTAGATTGTATTAGACTGATTCGGATGATCCAATAAGGTAATTTTTCGTTAGGTATAAATCAAACGTTTACCTGAAATATGACTGCCATCAATTACAATTATGCAACATTCCTATATCTTTAGTGCCCAGTGAACACTAGTGGCCAAGAGCGGGATATGTTTTTTAAAACAAAAGTAGCGTATGCTACTATTTATGTGTGAAAGTCTTGTTAAAATACGTTTTGTGTCAGAAATTAATGGTATATCAGATAGACAACATTTTTTTTTTTATTATTAAAGTATATATATTTAAGTATAGCATATACAATTATGCCTTCATATGCATTAAATAAAAGCTGTTAATTTAGAATTACAAACAGATATTCCAATTTTATTTGCATGTATAGATTATTTCTTAAGCCTTAAGAAACTCACCCTTATCTGTGATGACAGTTTTTACGTTATGATTTATTAAAATTACTAAAATAGCAAGAGTATAACTAAAGGTAAATACAGAAACAAATCACATTTATTTTTCCAAGAAGAAATTAATTTATGTTCAAGCCTCTATTCCGAGTGAAATAGGCTGGGTGGAGCTTAACGGAAATAAGGTTATCTCGAACTCAACGGTTTCCCTGGAAGCCTGGAAGCCTGCATAAGCATACCTATAATGTAGATAGAATATTGTATTTTCTTATTTACAGTCGTATCCTAGGGCTTCTTTTGCATACCATAGACGTTTTGTAATAGTAAGATTTATATGTAAAACATTGATTTCATTTTCTCCTATTCTACTTTAAATCTTAATGTAACTGAGCTTTTAGTGACGGTAATAACTGGAGTGATAAAAACTTTGTTACTTAGTAAAAGTAATTTCAATTTGTCTAAGAAAGGTATAGGATGACGTTACCTTAAGACTAATAAGGCTTTATTACGTGTTTACGATTGTTGACAAGCCTTAAAAGTAGGAGTAACAGATTTTACGGCGCCACGAAATGTATACCTAATTTCTGGATACATAAATAGAAAAAAATATATTTTCTTATCAATAATACTTACAAATGATTAACTTTCTTATAGATGATTTAAATATATATATATATATAAGTCTAGTAACAAAGTATTAATTATACACCTTTTATCAAATTTAGTAATTTATTTTTATTCGAATTGTCAGGAAAACAATAAAACTTGAAATGTAATAGACAAGCTTTAACATGTTAAATGTGCTGTATATTAAAGACGCAATATAGAAGTACCATCAGTTGTTGTATACACCTGTTTCTTATCAATAATATTTAATGGACATTATTATATGTTATATAATATTACTAATTGATTTGAATATGTATAAATTAATCATGTTTTACTAATTCAATTCTCAAATAATATTTTAGAAATAAGTGATGAAAATAATGTTAAATAACTTATTTATTATCCAAAAAGGCTTTGTGTATTCCTGTTCAGTTTATAATCTGATCAGTGTTCCGTAGCTTATTTATTGGAGCGTGAACCTTTGTAACGATACAAAAATAAATACGGACCCTAGTCTACATACAATAATGTATTTCTTTGCATTGGAAAAATAAACTATATAATCAAAAGGTATTTCTCGTAAAGATGTCTAGAAGCATCTTATAAAAACTTTGCAATTTATAAGAATCTATTTATATTTTCTTTATTGTTACTTTATTTTGATCTTATAGTGACAATACATATTCGTTTAAATTGAAGTTTGTCATCTTCTATTACTAATAAGAGAGCCTAAAAAACTTGTCAAAATTATTTGAGCAATAGAGCTCATATCTGAAAGATACATTTGTTAGTTTTATATTTACTTTTGCCGAATGTTTTAAGTCGTCTTATATCAATAATTTATTATACATCGCTTTTCCTTTACGTGTCAGATATAACGCGGTACATTTTTTATATTGACACGATTTAATTCTTTGAAAATGTATATTGTTACATACAAAAACCCATTTCCCGCAGTTAAAACTAGTTTTGTTAACGAAAAAAAGGTTTTAACTGTAACAAATACAATATGATCTTTCAGCTGTCGCAGCTTCGATCAAAAGTGTATAAAAAATCTGGTATTTAGACAGCCCAACAATTATTTTTAACAAACATATCTCCAACCGTTAATTTTCGTGTTTTCGCAAGTGTCAGTTCCATGATGAAAATACTCACTTGTGCAAACGGTTAAATAGAGAGCCCCTTGGACCCTTCTATTTGGTATGCCGGGCACTTCTCCCGGAATCCTATTCAACTTTACCACACCTTTTCACTTCCCCACTCATGTATAAACAAATACCGTCCCGATCCGTCCTCACGTGTTGCTGATTGCTAACTTTATCTGTAGAATATAATCTTTTCACAAGAATCACTTTATATATATATTTTTTTAAATGATATATTTTAAAATTTCATATTTTCATTATTTGTAATATACCTTTCAGATCTAATATACCTTTCAGACCAAAGAAGGATATCATATAATTTCAATTCAATAATAGTTCTATTATTTGTTGTACAACAAACTTTAGGTAGGCTTTATTATAAAAAAGACACAAATAATCATTCTATATTAATACGTTACGTTACGTTGGAATAGAATGGAGGGGAAAGTGTATTTCTCTCAAAGATCTCTGTAGGATCCATCCTGGTTATAAAAGTATTAGTTCTATCCTTTTCGTTCGTTAATTTCTTTTGTTTTGTGGACAATATCGATAAAGAAAATTATTGGCTGTCAATTGTTATCGCTTTATTTTTTTGCCATGCTTTCAGAAAAATGACAGAGTTAGATAATGCGAATTAATTATAATGTGTGTAACTTTCACACACAACATCGCTTATCTTAAACATGTCTTTCATCTGCTGTCTAAAAAGATATCAGACGACTATATTGTTTCGGTTAAATCATTTTCTCTCTTTTTAACGAACCGTGGTTTAGTTTCAAGTACATATTACATTTGATAATTATTTTAATATTTGTTCTTGAAATGATAAATTGCAGTTCTTCTATATATTAAAATAAAAATTCCTAATATTTCTCTGCGTTTAGATTTTGGAGGGTAAAAATGAAGATTAAAGGTTATCTTAAAGTCACACATACGAATGGACAAAATAAATTAATACTTTTATTCATGTTAGATCATTAAACGTCCAACGACATTTAATTACCTCAATATTCCATATTAATTAGATAATTTTATAACAAGGCCTGTTATAGAACCTAATTTAGAAAATAAATTTTTAAATTAAAGGTTTTTTTTATAAAGTTTGTCTTACCAAAGTAAGATAAAGTAATCCCTTGTAGATGTAAGAGTGTAAGAGAATGCTTGAATTAGTAGTAGAGTAGTTAGTTATTTTAGTCCTCTTTTGGTACCACCATGCTTTACCTGAAATTAATCTGTTCTTACATATCAATTGTCTCTGACTCAATAGTGCCAATCAATACATGGCCTTTTTGTCGGTTCTTCCCCACGGAACTACCCTTTGGAACAGTGCAACTAAAGTATGACATTTCATGAGTGGAATTCATGCCTAATTCATATAAAAATGTAATTAAAGTAAATGATAATAATATCTATAATTCATGTTAACGTAGTCCCGAATTTCAATTAATGAATACTAATATCATTAATAAAATAGTGGTTTGAATAGATCTTTGTGAAAATGCATCTGCTGATAAATTTTTCCGTGTATCGAACTACATCACGAATAAAAGCACTGAGGGTTTTGTACAGAAAAAACGATGTCAGTTCCTTTCACTCACTTTGAATAATGAGTTTCTGCTTCACAAAGCGTTCCGTAAAGCATACATAATATATATTTATAGATAGTATTGAAGACAGTCTTTGTCAGATTTATTCATTATTTTTTATAAAGATATTGATTATGTGGTTAAATATATTTTGAATAATTATTAAGAAATCAAACTCAAACTAAAACTATAAGACCCAAATCACAAAATCTATCTGTATATGTGAGCGGCAGGAGGGTTGTACACAAGGTGTTAGGTAACTGATGTCCTTCCACATCCAGAATAGCTAGTCATCGATTTATTGATTTGAATTTATATATCTTATAGGTTACTTGAAGACTTCTTCAATAATCTACTAATAATATTGTGCAAAAACTCACCCCTGGACTAAACAATAAATTGACACAAAAGTGCGATTATAACACACGTCTTAATGACATTTAACAATATCTCAAAGCCATGTACAATAGCGGAATATTATAATTATCTAAATGTCGGTAAATTTATATTTTCAACTCGTTACTAGTACACGACCACTCACATCGAAATCACTCTTAAAATTATTCTAATATCATAATATAACAATACAACACTACTTGCTAATTATTTTTTAAATAACGTAAAATTAAATTTCAGTTCAAAATATAATACAGGACTCGTTGGGATCGAACTCGTGTCGACCGGTTTACCTACAAAATTCAACCCTACAAAATTCAACCTGGCACCTTAAACACGACACTAATTTTGTGTCAAGAGATTTAGCGAATTTGGCGAAATATTTGGCTATAGGTAATAGCCAAATACTTTTACCATTACAATACATAGACGCATACACACACATACACACAAAACGCACAGACAAGCACTTTCGCAAACATTTTTCCTCACTGTGTGCGTTTATATATATATACATATTTATATATTTCCATCCATTTTGGATAATAAGTAGTCTGTAGTCAATTTATCTTTAGTTTGAAAAGCAATAGACTTCTAAAATACTGAAACACTAGTTTAGGAGTAGAGGAATTGGAAGAGAATATAAAACATTTTATATGGATTATTATTGTTATATATCATACATTTATTAAAATACTCCATGTTTTTATATTTTCAAAAGTTATATCTTATGTAATTAACATTTCATGAAAATAAATTGTAAGGTAAATTATGAATAGCTATGTATCTTAAAAACAGTGATAATATAAAATCTTTTATACTCTGAAGACTTTCATGGTTCATACGTTCTTTGACTTTACGAAAATAGGTCTCTTTCTAGGCTATGAATTATATTCAGAATTTTATGGGTTACATTTTGAGGTCAAGACACAAATATAATGAGAAGAAAGGAAAACAGAATATATTTTTATAATTAAAATGTATGTGTTATGTAAGTTAAAAATATTTTTATACGATGATCGTATAAAAGTTGTAGAACGGTTTAGTCACGTAGTGTTATTATATTTATTTATATATTTTGACAAGAAGAGGGCTCTTAGCTCGTGTAGGGCCTTGAGCACACTAAGATTAAGAGTTCTTTAAAAAAACGTCAGTTTAATATAAAAACAGGAGTACATTGTATAATGCCTTTATTGTTTGATATAATATTTACAAAAAGAAGGACTGAACTGACTGACAGAGAAAAAAATATTAGAAAAGATTAGACTATATATTCAATAGAAAAAATTACAATATATATTGAGTTAAAGCTACTTATAATTTATTGGTATATTACTATTAGATCTGCAATTTTTGTAATGTTTCGAGAATTGCAAAGATACTTCTCCCTCAATCAGGAATTTACATAGGAAAACTTATTTTAATTATTCCAAAGTCAAAAGAGAAAAATAAACTGTATTTTTAAAAGCATAGGAAAGATATAAGTGTATTTCAAATTACAAAACTCTGAACAGCTCATGTTGTGTGCCGAACTTCTTATTTGCTGACAGCGGACTACGTCTAGATATTAAACTCTCTCATACCTACCCTTCTATTTATATGTAGCTGGAGAATATTTAAGTTAGAATATATAAAATCGTTGGTGATTAGTTCTATATTTATGAACAAATGTTTTTTATATGAATTATATAGCGGTTACGGTCAATAAAAAACAATACCTGGCCGAATTCCAGCGCCGTAAGCGAACTTTTAATCAATAAATTTGTTTTTAAGCAGAATCAGAGAGAGAACCTAGTATTCGTATTATAATAAGCAAAAACAAAGCAGTAAAATAATGATGATGAAATACAAGTTTTAATACATTTGCAAATGTATTCAGTCAGTCACTGTGTAGTTTCATTGTTATAATTACAAGGGATAATAAAAATATAGTTAATTTTATACGTTTTGTATTTTTTTTTATAATAAGTCAACTTAGAATCCAACTTGTACTTATAAAAAATAAATGTAAAATTATAAGCCATAGTGACGGACAGACAATATGTTAATACAAGTTACTGATGGCCTGTTAATTCCTATAGCAAGAATATTATTAAAATCATAAAGTTTTAAGTAAATTTTGTGAGATTCAGTATTATTCCTTGATGTGGCTTTACTGAAGGGTTACTGTATTAAATTTATTTTGTACGAATTTAAGTAACAAATCATATATCATAAACTTGATAACGTTTAGTTGAAAATATATTTAATAAAATTTAAAATTTAAAATTTAATATTAGTCTTTCTTCAACCACGTTTAATTACATATAAACATTTATATTATATTATATCACAGTGGATACATTTAAAAAAGATTGTATGCGCTAAAACATTAAAGCATTAACATAGCATTTGTGATTAAGTATACCAGTTTATAAAAAAATATTCGCATAAACAGACAGTTATTATCACAATGCACATATATCAGTGCGGAGAATAACGTGTTCCAGATGGTCAAGTCATGAACCATTATACAATGCCGGCTGGAACAATGCCCGACTCTGACACCTCGTTTCAGAAAATTTAATATTGCATCCCGAAATTCGGGTTTAATATTTATAATTTAAATACGAAAATTAGTAATTGTCAAATCTAATTAGCTCTATCTATTTATATAAAATCGTTTAGCCTGAATATCAAAGTCTAAACAAATGACTTTAGAAAAATGAAATTTGGAACATTTAATTAAATGTATTTCATAATATAAGCAGTTCTCGGTAAATGGTTTCTGGAAATTCCACGCCTAAGGATGTTTGATAGGGATGAAATTCTATATAAATTATTGTTTTTGTGTCTTCAAAAAAAACGCAATTTAGAGTGTTTGGTAATTACCCGAATGAAGTCGAAGTGGAACAACTAGTTATATTATAATTTTATAATGAATTCAGGGTCTTTGTTTTCATGAATATTTAATGGCTTTACTTTTCCAATCTCTAACATCTATCTGAGTACAATGATATCATTTAGATCTAAATTAAGAAGTATTTATAAATGATAGTGATTTCCATTTCAAGACTAAAGGAATAATAAAAAGGTTGCTTAACTTCTCTCGGAGCGAAAACAATTCACCTTATCCTCATAACCTTCGGGCACCATTCTGTTGATTGGAAATCCTATTGCCACGCCCACAAAAACGGAATGAAAATTCAATAATAATTATGTATTTATATATATATGTATAATAATAATATGTTTTTATTTTATAATAACAATAATTTTATTGATCTAAATTTAAAAATATTCTTTAACTATTGTTAACGACGAGAGTATCATTGGATGGTGCATTGTTTGCTACACATATTTCTTTCCCTCTTCTTTTCCTTTTTTGCTACTATTTCTTTTCTTTTTTTAATTATTTCTTTCATCTTCCTCTTGCATTTTTTAGTTTTCTCTTTTTTATTGTTTTTTTATTATTTCAAATTATTATTTTTTGTTTTATTATTATTGATTAAAGTTTGCTTTAAAGTAAAAATTAACAAGTAAGCTTAATTTTCCTTTGTCTACTTTTTAGATGTTGCCGCTGGTCGCATAATGAAAGTAATGCGGCTTCACTGAAGGCTTTTGAGTGTTCAATTAGGACCTTTTCTAGTTTTTATACATAATTATTACTGTGCCTTCATTCTCATCAAAATGAAGTCTTTAGGAACATAGTCCTTCCTTTTCAAGTTTAATTATAGTTAACTAAATTGAAGGACTACAAAATGTATTCTCAAATAATGTTTTGGTACTCTTTTTCTACTTAACCCGCATACTTACTTTTGAAACAAGTTTCTAAAATATACATTATGTTATTACAAAGCCGGTTTGAACTCATTCTCGTATAAAGTTAGAACCTCGTTTTCCTCAACGTTAATAAGCTGAAATTCAACGAAGCTTAAACAAAAATTACAGGTGCGTGAAGAAACGGATATCGCTACACTTTGATATGTTTTTAAACAATTTTCATTTAACATTATATATTTAAATTCATTAGATTCAGTTAAAAACTGTGAAATAAATGCGTGTTAATAAGGTATAGGTGAATAAGGTGAATTTTTCCGGAACGGTAATAGTCACAAGGAAATGATCTTATGTGATTTTCCTTATCGGTTTGAAACACGACATTTTGAACAAATGTTAAATATAATAACAGGAAACAAAATTAAGGTATAATGTCAATTTCATAAGGACAAGATTACAAGAAGTGTCAGAAACATCAAACAAAACTTTAAGAGTAACAATTCATAAGAACCATAAGTTGTGTGAGAAGTTTAATGTGAATATGTATTATCGTTTGAGCAGGTGAGCGCGTGATTACGCGGATGGTTGCCGGAGATGAGAGCGCCGCGGCGCGTGGCGAGTGCTCTGCTCCTGCCTATCGCTCTGCTGTCTCTACCGCACACCTACGCTGCCAATGCTACTACATACCGTGTAAGTATCATCACGTAGTATAATATTTTTATATTATTAACTCCACTAGACTCATTACGATTGGGCAGTTTTCTTTTACAATTCAACTTTAATTTCATAATGCAAAATAAACTATTAATTATATTTTTTTTCACGGAGAAAGTTTAAAGAATTTCGGGAAACAATAAGAATAGTATCTGTTTTGCCAGTGACGGGTCTTTTATTTCCATAAACAATTTTTGATTGTGGTGACAAACCACCCGATGATAAGATGTGATACTGGTTCATGAAAATCTACAAATACAGTAAATTGTAATTGCTATTTGAGGAACGGAAATTTAAGCTTCCGCCTCCCTCCTACGCTGTATGAAATTTATTAAAAATTGCCACCTTTGATAATTGGAAGGGGAATTTGTCCATCTGTCTCTCTCACTAGTTATACAAATTTATCCGTAACAGCTACTTCACGTTCAGTCCGTTGTATTATTATTTGTATTGCAGTGAATATTCATTGACTTTATAATATGTAAGCTTTTAAAATAACAAGTGCATGACTTAAAACTTGAACAAGACGTTTAAAGAAATCGATTTTAATTGCATGTAGAAAGCTTTTTTTTCTTTATCCGTGTTCTTTGGAAGGCACTTTTCCACTACTTTAATAGATTCAATAGCTTAGTTTACTATTGTATTTTCAAGAATAATACTTATATTATATGAACCACAGCGTATGTTTTATAGTCTATTAATTGTTAAAAAACAATAGTGTAATATGCTTAACATAGAAATTAAATTTAATATCTCTTAAGTTTACGTACATTCTGTTCGGTCTAAGAAATTAAGTTACTTTATTTATTATCTCTGTTAATTAGAATAATGTTTCACATTTTATTTACTGTTTTGTTTCTCTATTCTTTAGTGCGAATCACAGGAATAATACTCACTTTTAGTGTTCTTCTTCTTCAAGGAAACCCATAACACTAATAAATGTACAGTTATCTTATTATCTATTTTTAAAGGAAACAAATAAAAAAATATACTTGTACATAAAAAGATATCGTGTTTTCTTTACCTTTATTACATACATTATGACGAAACATCCGAGGAATAAGAATGAAATGCAAACTATATATTATAAATGTAAATAAAATGAACGCTCACGACTTTGCTTATATTTGCACAAATATTTGTTATTTGCATACCATTACGCTTTCAGAAACGATTATTACATTTCTGTTTTTCCTTATTTGTTTCTTTAAATTGAACTGGGATAATATTAATTAAAAGTTGCTCGATTAAAAGTTAAAATATAAACTAATTATTGTTGAAATCTTTAAATTAAATCATTTATATGTCAGTACAGTCGGTAAGATTTTAACTACGAGTATATTGCTAATTTTGTCACCTTTTGTAGTTCATGTTACAAAAATTATTTAATAATGAAAATATTCCGGGATCCAAAACTTTGACAGTCGTAATGAAATTTTTAATAAATGAAGGCCTATAAAGTAACGAAAATATGTATTTTAATAAAAAAATATTTTAAGATATAATATATTTTTTATGAAACATTCAACTTTTTAAATCGCTTATTTTAATATCATTTTTTTAAATTAAAATATTAATGTTAGTATATACATTTTGTTTTTTTTTTAATATCGGATCATGAAGGTATACCGGTATGTAAAATATTTTTGAATAATAAAATAAAGCTTAAGGTTAATGTTATTTTTTAATTAAGGCAAAAAGCGGAGCCAAAAACTCAATTTTTGTAGCGACCAAGAAAAGTCAGGCACTTTTAAGAAGTTTAATTGCCTAAGAGGTTTGAACACAAACCTAAGTTTTAAAACTTTCTTACACTTAAGATTATTATTTGATTCCTAACTTACTTGTTACTTGTAAAGAAAAATATAAATTATCAGTTTTTTTAAAAATGACAAGAAATATTTCTAAAATATATATATATATATATATTTACATATTGAAGTTACATTTATAATCTTTCAATAAAGTATAATTAACTTAAAAGTACTTACTTAAGTACTGAAAAGATATTCAAGTACTCTTGTAACATACCAAGGAGTCCAGAGAGGCCGAGCACTGTAGCTTTAAGCTCACAAGAACTACGTCATCAGAAATAGATACCTATAGTAGACGATGTACTTGGATTTCATTTATTTTAGATTTAAAATTGCAATGATTCAGCTGATATTCCATATAAAAAATTTATATCTAATACGAGTGCTTTGTGAACATTTTTTCGACAGTCCTAAAAGTTAGTTATTTTCATTATAGGTTAGAATGGATTGTTCACTAGTTGTTGCTGAAGACACCGTCCGTTTTGATATAACGAAACTCTCCTAAGGGCCCCATATTTTTTATTGGTCTCTATGAAAAGCCTTTTTATTTTAATGGAATAATATACAAGTCTATATCCCTCCAGATCTATTTCCAATTGGATAAAAATTTGAAATCAGGTAATAAATAGTTTTTATGAATACCTCCCATATAATGGTATTATATTATATATATATATAATACCATTGATTTGGCTTCTGTTACTTAATATTATTGAAAACAATGAATCGTAAGTTTATTTTTTTAATGTATGTAAAATTAATGAAGTCTACAATAATTAATTAATAATTGAATTATAACATTATAAGCCTAGTAATGATTGCATTATCAATCAAAAGCCTGAATTCAATCTACTCTTCATTCATTTATTATACTAAGTGTTCTGTTTATTTCACACAAACCTGCGTCATAGGGCTGAGTGTACACTGTTGCATTTTACGCCCACAACTTGATTTATAAAAGACATGTCCTAGTTATTTCACACGTAAATGAGAAAATCTTTTACCAAAATAATTTATATTCCCACACATTCTCTATTTCATACAGTTTGTCGTTTTTTGACATTTGAATAGTAGTTATTAATAATACTATCTGTATTTATAATGTTTTAAAGATACATCTTTAGCTTAAGTAACGAATATTGCAGTTATTTGTGAAAAGTAACTTTAAAGTCAACTGTTAAATTTGTTACCAACATTTAAATAGATAAACAGCGAATTAAGACGTGAATAATGAGATAGTTATGAGGTAACATATCTGCTACGTTTTAATGAAATAAATCATTACCCATTAATGAAAAACGTATGGTACGAGATAATAATTTGTTTTAGCTAAACCGGATATAGGCGAATGAATTTAGGGTATATTTGGTTTTTATATTCTACATTATATATAAATTGTCCAATATAGTTTTAAATATTTGAGTAAAATTATATTACTTCAATGCAAATTCAAATTCAAATTCAAAATATCTTTATTCAAGTAGGCATTTACACGCACTTTTGAATCGTCAATTACTACAATACAAAAAAGATCAGTGTAGTCCGTCCGTACGTAAGCTACCACCGGCTCGGAATGCTGCTCTGTTGAGAAGAGCCGGCCAGAAACTCAACAGTTGCTCTTTTCAAAAGAAATATAACAATAGGTGATGTATATTATAATATAATATAAATCCTGCAAATGATTCAACAACTTAAGTTCCACATATTTCGATCCACTAAAAACTCTTGAACGTTATAATAAGCTTTATTTAACAATAAACTTTTGATTTTAGATTTAAAACTAAGAAATGGAAGGTCTAAGATATCTTGTGGAACTTTATTATATATGCGTATACTCAAACCCATGAAGGATTTATTAACTTTTTGAAGCCGAAACTTTGGCGTTACGAGTTTGTTTTTATTTCTCGTATTTATCGCGTGTCTGTCACTGTTTTTTATATAACTATTTAAATTTTGACGTATATATAAAATGTTATTAAATATGTATTGGGAAGCGACTGTAAGAATACCTATTTCTTTAAAAACATCTCTCAGAGAATCTCTAGCTTTTAAGTTATAAATAGCCCGCACAGCTCTTTTTTGTAAAATAAATATAGAATTAATTTCGACAGCACTGCCCCATAATAAAATACCGTAAGATAAAATACTGTGAAAATAACTAAAATAAACAAGTCGAGCCGTATTTATGTCCGTTAATTGTCTAACTTTTCTAATTGCAAAGACGGCGGAGCTGAGTTTGGCTGCGAGTGTTGAGAGATGGGGGTTCCACTGGAGCTTTCTGTCTAATGTTAAACCTAAGAATTTTGTTGAGTCAATCAATTCTAACACTTCATTGTTAAGGAGCAAGTTACAATTTTTACTTTTTACATTAGGAAGTGTAAACTCTACGCATTTAGTTTTCTTAGCATTTAACACTAAATTATTAATTTCGAACCAATGCAGGACTCGTGACAAAGTACTGTTTACTTCGTCATAATTAATCCTATCACGCTCAACTTTAAAAATAAGCGAGGTATCATCAGCAAAGAGTACAATGTCACACAGACCCTTAACAAAAAAGGGCAAGTCATTAATATAAAGTAAAAACAAAAAGGGGCCCAGAATAGATCCTTGTGGAACACCCATCTTTAGGTGAGAACCAGACGATTTAGAATTATTTACGTAAACTGTCTGGATTCTTTGATTCAGGTAAGAGGCAATAAGATCAAGCGCAGCGCTACGTACACCGTAGTGGTTTAGTTTGCATAGTAACGTCCGATGGTCCACACAATCAAAGGCTTTGGACAAATCGCAAAACACCCCAATTGCATTCTGCGACTTCTCCCACGCGTCGTAAATGTGCTTAAGAAGCGCAGCACCCGCATCAGTCGTTGATTTGCCTTTGGTGAAACCATATTGTTCACTATGCATGATCCCACTGCTATACATAAACTCTGAAATCTGATTTAAAATAATTTTCTCGAAGACCTTACTCAAGGTCGGTAAAACCGAGATAGGCCTTTAATTTTCGGGATCCTATCTATCGCCACTTTTAAACAAAGGAACTATTTTACTGTTTTTCATCAAATCTGGAAATATACCGGTTTCGATACATTTGTTAAAAATAAGGGATAATTGAGGGGCAATATCATTTATAATAGTGCTAAGCAATTTAACTGACATACCCCAGAGATCACCGGTTTTCTTCGAATTTAAGGTTCTAAATGTGTTAACTATTTCATCTGATGAAACAGGTTTAAAAGCAAAATATTTATTATTGACTTTAACATTTTTGTTCAATTCCGCGATTGCAACAGATGATGAGGAATTTAAATTACGTGTGACTGTTATTGGGATTTCAGTAAAAAAGGTCTTAAAAACAGCCGCCACCTTTGATTCTTTATTTATTTCAATATTATCAATTTTTAACTTTATAGGTCCATTGGGAGCCCTAGATTTTCCAGTAAAACTAGATAAAACATCCCAAGTTGCCTTTATTTTATCTTCTGAATTTAAAATTTTATTTTTTATATAAATGGACTTGGCTTGTACGCAAACGTTCTTAAATATTTTAGAGAAATTTCTGACTCTATTTAAGAACACCGGATCATGATTCCATTGCCTCTCACCATATAAATCATATAATCTTTCTCTGCTTCTATATATTCCTACGGTAGCCCAATCACTAAATTTAATTTTAAAGTATTTTGTAAACGTTTTTGGCTTAAAAATATTATTAAATTCATTTAACAATAAATCGAAAACTTTATTATATAGATTGTTCGGATTATCATTGGTTACATTTTCTTTAACCACTATTTTTGCAACATATTTTTTTTAAAGTGAGCATTCTATTTTTTGTTATTGGTCTACAAGTGAATTTTTGGGGTCTTGCAATTTCATGATTAATTAAGAGAGAAAATTGTTGACCACAGTGGTCTGAACTTAAATTCGATATTATCCTCTCTTCATATACGTTACAGTGACAGAACACATTATCAATACAAGTCGCGGAAACACTAGTTATTCGAGTAGGTTCCGAAAAGACGTTTAACAGGTTATAGGATTTAAACAAATTTAATAAACGAACACTACACGAAGTTACTTGTAATATATCTACATTGAAGTCGCCGCACACTATCACCGACTTGTTTTTATTACAAAGTGTTGTTAAAATATCCTCCATTTTATTTTCAAATTCATCAAAGTCTCCAGAGGGGGGTCGGTACACGCATAAGATAATATATTCATTGAGCTCAATGCAGGATAGCTCAATAATTCGCTCGATAGAGAGCGCCACTATGTCTGAACGAGACTTAAAAACTACATCACTACGAGCTAAGATAAGTGAGCCACCGCGATTAGCTTTCTCTCTACAGAACGAACTTGACAATTTATAATTTTCGATATTTATAATATTGTTGCTCTTTGAAAACCAGTGCTCTGTAATGCACAATAAACTAATATTGAATTTTTTAACAAAAAGTTCCACTTCCGACTCCTTGCCACCTAAGCCTTGTATATTTTGATGGATAATATTAAATAGCTTAGGCTTTGTCGTATTATTCAGTTTAAAGTGGAACGATTATTTTCTATCACAGTTATATTATTGTGATTAATGTCATTTTTCGTTATATCCCTTATAACGAAGTTTTTTATATTAAATGCTACTAAAGTAGCAATTTGTTTTTTATAATACTGAGGCAGATACATTGTACCTTTTGTCATTCTAAAACTATTATAAATAAATTTATTTATGTCAAAATAAAGAAAAGCGTCGCTATGACGGTATGTCAAATTGTACAATGTCATATTAAGATTATATATGTATTTGTTCTGTTTGTCCGAATAAGATAATGAATATGGAAATGAGCACAATACAAATTTACAATTATTTTTGCTATTTATAGTTAATAATTTTTCCATATTTTTAATAATTTCACTTTTCTTAACGGACAAACCATCTCCATGTAATAATACAATAGTACTATTTTTGATCAAATTGTAGCTCATCATTTTATTTACATGATGTTGGTAACTGGCTCCAGGCGTGCATATATTACATAAATTATCTAATTCAAATATACATGTAAATTCCTTCCACGTTATTTTATGATGTTATATCTTGGAGATATGCATCTTTGTCGTGTCATTTTTCACTCACCCTATCCTTCTTACGTCGGATTTTACTTTTGTAGCACTCCCCATTCATATCTAAAATTCTTCTCGTTACTTGTTACTTCATCCGCATTACTTGATAAAATATTGTTGATGATATTGGCATATTCCGTGGACCTCAAATTGAGATAATAGCAGATGGATGGAATTATATATTATTTTAGCACCATTATATGTAACAAGTTATGTTTGTTATTACGAATGCCCTTATGTAACTTTCAACTCCAGTATCACGCTTGCAAACGGGTGGTAAATATTTAAGCCTATAAAAATATCTTCATTTACATTCATTTCTATGTTATTAATAGTTGAAATTAAATGTTTTTCTAAATTGTCGAAACCTTAAGGTTCAGACAAAACTAGTACGTTTAAAAAGATGTCCAATTTTACGGAAATTTATTTTATAACCAAAGCACACACTGCCAAAGGATATTTCTTAATTTAACCACTATTGTAAAAGTGTCTTTACTTAAAATCAAATATATCCAAATTTAGGAGGAATTAGAGTCATCTCTCCGGCTGGTCCACGCTGTAGCGACAGGCGCTACGGGAGCGCTCTGTGTCACCCACCACTACGGACGACTACGGGCACCCATGCATGCGTCACGCTGGGACGCAGCACGGGCCAGGGCTGACCTCACCGCGAACATTCTTCAACAGCTCGGCTTGGAAACCGCTGGTAAGTTTGAAGTTCTAATATATCTTCTTACATTTGAAGAATTTATTAAAGGATTAATTTCAGACATTTTTGCTTTGAGTACACTAATTTATTGTCTAAATACTTATTATTAATTTAGTTACAAATGTGTACCTAATATTTCACAAATAAAACTTAAGTTATAATATTCATCCAAATTCTAAGACGTATATTATAAAATAATCATTTTAAATTCCACGACATCATATCATGTGGCCAAAAATCCCATCCATCATATCTATATGATATATTCTGTTACATTCTATAAAATATAACGGTTACTAAGCGATCCTTGAATATTATACTCATATCGCAAAAGGAGGTCCCGTAGACAGCTATTAGATTTAACCGAGGCGGGTTTCCTAAAGCAGAATAAATGAAGTTAGCATATGCATATAAAATGTAATAAGTATAAAAAGATTAAAAAATGCATATGATTTTTAATTTTATTTAAAGTTTCAGTTAAATCTGTTATAAAAAAGACGCTGATTAAGAATCTTCTGTTATTTTTAACAACCGGACCTCCAAACTTACCGTCCAATATTTTGACTTGGAATGTTATTATTTTGATAAAGCGGAATATTGAGGCTAGTTTATTTATATTTATTTATTTTATTTACTGTAGGATGTTTTTCTATTTCGATTTTAATCACGTAGATCTTGATCCCTTGAATATCGAGACGAAAGAAGAAATCTATCATTGTCGCTAATATAGAGCTTTCGAAAGATTAATTTTAAAATCGGTCCAATAGTTCTAAGAATATTCAATACATACAAACAAACAAACAAAACTTTTGTCTTCATAACAGGAGTATAGATTATATTATATAAACATTAATAATAAACAGTTAAGTGGTAGATAGGTTTTAGAAGCCTTTTAAAACTTAACTTTAATATAATTAAATAGCGGTCTCTGTTAGCTCAGTAATACTCAATAATAATGTCAAGATGAAAGTTGAGCCTAGAGGCTTTTAACCGAAGTCACCACTTGCTCAAGGACGGTAAGTGTATTGTATGTGAAGGAGGAAAAATGTAGTACCTACATTCCTAATACAATGTTTGATATATTATTTTAAATGGCAATAAAACATTTTTATGAGCACTCTCCTGTTTACTTAAAAGAGATATCTATAATATAATTACCATCAAACTCTAGTTGTTCCTTCCTCCTCCTTAATTCCTAAAAGTCCACAGAGCAAAACCTATAAAAATCTCAATGATTTAATTTATTATTATTTTACAGTTTTTAAAGTATTGAATCTATACAAAAATCGTGATTATAAAAACAAACACTTTTGTAAATGCTATAACAACGAATGCCGGATACAGTTAGTATATAGTATATAAAATACTTGTCCTATCGAGCCGTTTTGTTACGCCTAAACCCCTGAAATTAGAAATTAAAGTTTTTTATATGTTGGTAAGTTACTAAGACGAGATATTTTAAACATTACTAATAATTTTACATCGGGACGAATTTTAAAAAGTTAAAACCACGTACTTGGATACGAATAAAGGAAAACTATAGGTATGTGTAAAATGGTGATAGTTTATTAAAAGTAAAGTTTTATGTCTCTATATCGCTCTTGTGAGTTTATTTGGCTATTTCTTTTATGTTCGACTAATAAATATTATAACATGTTTATTACGCATTTTATTATTTTTTATATATTATTATTATATTAAAAATTTTAGTGTTTGCTTACATAACCTTGATATTCAAAATTATTCTCATCTAAATACTCAGTAAATTCTATTTTACCTGTATTTTAATTTATTTACAGGACCAAAAATATATATTTAAATCATTATTGTACGTATTATAGATAAATATATTCGTAATTATTCAGAAATTACAGCACGGTTGGTAATGAATTGGACGGATGCAGATAAAACGGTTCAGTAACCATTTCGCTAGTCTGGCTGGATTTATTAAGCCATCGAAATTCCAGTGTTAATCATCTCTGGCCATTTAACAATTACATTTTTCATGCGCTAAATTTATATGAATTTCACTATAATTTATATGTAAAGTTAATTAATTTTATTATGGGTTATTTTTGTTTTGTTTTTAGAAGTCCTCATGGCAGTGTCTCAAGGCTTAGTTATGGGGACGAGTACATCAGAGAGGGCGTTAGGGGCCAGGGCACTCGCACTAAGATCTGATGGTGTAGTCAATAGTGCTGTGGCGTGGGAGAGGTACGGCGCTGCTGAGCCGGTAGCAGTCGTATCTCCACAGCTCGAAAAACCACCAGATCCTGATTATCCATGGTATTTATTTTGTGGAAACTATAACAGTAATTAAGTTTATTTATTTAGTTTATATGTGAAAGAATAATGTAACATTGGAAAGGGAGATATTGCACACTTTATTATTATATTATGTTACATATTTATAGTTATAAACAACGGTATCAATATATAGTGACAAATTTAATATATATAAGTTATATGTACAAAACAGAATATAAAAAAATGCATAAACATTTATATGTTTATGTATTTTTTTTACAAAAAATATTATCTGACTGAAAAAATTGTGTAGTTCAATCTTCGTTTCAAAGTTTGGACTATGTGATATATTGCCTGAAAAAAAATCCATAACCACAAGCGTGTAAAGTGAAGGATGTAGAGAATATTATAATAAGGCTTTGAAGGTCGTAGAGCCAAGCTGTAGTCATCTGACTGCAACTCGTATTAGGCTGGCTCGACCGGGGAAGGGGTGGTCTCTCACAGAAGATCGAAGGTTCCCCAGGCTGCATGCTGTCCCCCATTTTGTTCTTTCTGCACATCAACGATATATTGGATATCTCTAACATACATTGTTATGTGATTGAGAGCAGCGGGAATGTTTTATATTCCGGTAGTGCAGGGCCCTTTTGATTTCGTCCATGGTTGCCATAAGAAACTTGTATCTTCTACAGAGACCTCCCTGGGAATGGTTACGGACTGGGGTGAACTAAATCTTGTTCAATTGAATCCCCAAAATACAAAAGTTTGCGTGTTTTGGTAAGCACGAGTGGTCTAAGAAAACACCATTTATCGTGTCGCCTCTCTTCGACAGTATTCCCCTCATTGCTGCGCCCAGTATCAGAATACTAGGCATCGCCATTTCCATCGACTGTCAGTTCCGTGGTCACCTGAAGAGCAAGGCCAGGTTGGCCTCTATGATATTGGGATGATCAATAGGCAGTATTTCAAACCTAGTCAAAGACTTGGGCTCTATTAGGCGCAAGTCCGGCCACACATGGAATACTGTTGTCATCTCGAGTCTTGATTATCCCAATATCAGCTTCTACCGTTTAATCGTTTATGTGCATTCGGATTATCAGTGATCGGGTGCTCTGCGATCGACTCGAGTCTGTGGCATTGGGTAGAGACATGGCCTCTTTGTTCGTCTTCTATCGCATTTATAACAGGGGGTGTTCCGAAAAGTTGATCTGATGCCTGCCATCGAATTTCATCACCGCACAGCACATCATCGTCTACACTAACACAATCCCTACAACCTGGATCCATGGCGATCTTCTGCTGTGCGGATTTTAAGGACTTCGGGAAATCAGCGCATCGGGAAATCGCGCAGCGCGCAGCGCACCTGACATTAGTGACCCACACGCTCGTTTGACCTTTTCTACTATAAAAAAATACCATAACAAAAAAACTCGAGCGCCGTTACTATGACGCGAAAGCGCAATTATTTAATTATCGATATTAAGTTTGTTTACAAACTTTTAGTTTATGCATGTCTGCGGTCATAGTACTTGCTACAGAGGTAAGGTTAAATAACCCAAACCATTCATTACTGTACCTCATTTATGAGGTACAATATTAAAATCATATCCGTCAAACATCGTATCCGTATTTTAGGTATGTTTCTGCAGAGGACAGCGAATCATTGAGATCACCAAAATTCATGCCATCCCCACCTGGTGCTACTATGGACGGGTGGTGGACATACCCTTACTATAGCTGTGGAGCAAAACGATGGCTGCTATCTTATACTGTTCCTGTGTCGACTATCCGAGGGTAAGCTGGAATTATAATGATGGAATACCATCTTTCAAAATCCAAAATTATTTTTAATTTGTTATATTATTGTACTCCCTTATATTTTTATTTTCAACCAACCCTTGTGAATTTTAGATGAAATGTATAGTATTAATAAAGAATCATTATTTTCTTCTAGCGCAAGTTTTAAGTAATGGATAGGTACATAGACGCAAAACTAGTTTTGAACTATCGTAGCGGTAATGGTACTCTTATTTTACTTATGAAGTTTGGTCTGATAGCATCTTAGCAACTCTCAAACTTCGCTTCGAGGAAATACAACGGAATATACACTTCCCCTAACATTAGATAAGGGTTGAAAATAGATTTCCATTTAATGATACCGTCACATTAATTTCTCTTTTCAGATTAAAAGGTGTTGTTTCACTGGATATTGATATTTCCAATCTTGAAATAAATCAGTGCGAAGTCGATAACGATGAAGAAAACGACAATCAAATTTATTCTTTTCACGGAACACATAAATGTCCTAACGAGACCACTTACGTAAGAATAGTTTATTTATAGACCTGAGATTTTAGACTTAATTTGATAAATTGTTCACGATAATTTGAGAATCAGTGCATGTTATAGAACAGAATATTAAACAATCATAATTCTGATTGGAAAATTACAAATATCATTTGGCATTAACATCATCATCCATCGAACCAATCAAACAATCAATCAGTCAGTTAGTCTGTCAATCCGTCAGTCAATCAATCCACATCTATGCAATACAATTGAAATGACATTTTATTTTAGTGCGATTACAAGCCCAATCGTGAGATAACGGTGCGGTACGTGGGTTGGGCGCGCGGCTCCTACATCTGCAGATGTCGTCCCGGATTTTACTCAATGCACCATCCTGAGGGATTTAATGGATCTCTTGTTGAAGGTAATTGTTGAGAAAATTATTTACGCTTCAAATTCAAAGCATTAACAGCACCATATTTTAGAATTAACCAACAGTCCCATAATTCATAGGATTTTATAACGTTAAACAAATATAAATATGAATTTAAAAACTGTATTTTTTTAAAATTCTTCTTATAAGACGTGTGGTTAAGTTAAACTTTAATATTATCGTTAATATTATCATATCTTTTGGATAGTGGCGTATCAAGAATATGAAGAAAACGGTTTGGATAATTGGAGCGAGCCCTATGAGTGTCTGAAGTGCCAGCCCGGCTGCGAGACCTGCCGGGGACCGGAGCCTTGTCTAGCGACATATAATTGGCCTTTTCGGTAATTATATTTTGATAATTAGGCTTGCAGTTATGACACTAACTATTGGAAAGAATAAGTCACTTCTTATTAAATGTACCACAAATTCTAATTCATCCATTACCCACATTTGATGCAATCGGAGATTGGAAAAGTAAAGTCTGAAACACGATATTGCAGTATGCACATGATATTGTTTGTGCCGCATTCAATTTCATGAAACTCAGTTTTAAGGTTGCTTACTTACGCGATCATAATGTTTATACATAACTAAAATTCGTGGCAGTCGGATATCATGACATAAAATAAATATGACTGGGGATCTAAAACCACTGAATAATGTAATAATATGAATGTTGCAGGATATCGCTTCTCGTGATCTCAGTGAGCTGCGCCGTGATGACGGTGCTGCTGACGGTGTACACGCGCCACCACCGCAGGGTGAAGGTGTTCCGCGTCGCCAGCCCCGTGTTTCTCTCCATCACGCTGCTCGGATGCGCCATCATGTACATGGAGGTTCGGAACGTCACTAAATTAGCGCACATTCAACTTTTAACAGATTCTGATAAGTTACAAGTACAATTAACCGATTCTAATAGAAAATTGTCAAAAATCTGTGGAAGATATTTTGATAAGACATAGCTTCCACATATGTTAGAAGTTAGATTATAATTCAAGAATGTTTATGGATCAAAATCTTACATTAAATTAATATATTCTGTCATCCAATATTTTTTATTTATGAAATTGCAGATGGCCGCCATATTTCCAGTACTGGACCGGTATTCTTGCATTGCTACAAAATGGACTAGACATATGGGATTCTGTATCACTTATACAGCATTACTCATGAAAACTTGGAGGTGATTGATATTTAAATTACAAAATACTTATTACTTTTCATTGTATGTTTATTAATAAGTTTTATTTTAGAGTATCACTAACATTCCGCGTGAAATCTGCACATAAGTTGAAACTGACAGACAAACAGCTATTACAATGGATGGCACCAATCTTACTGATAATGCTCGTGTATCTTGGCACTTGGACGCTCTCTGCACCTCCTGATGCTGAAGTGGTATGCTTAGAATATTGATCATACTATATTAAATGCCCACATCTACTGTACCTGTTCCAATGCTCTGGGGCAAACAAGAAGTGGAGACCCCGATTTATTAATTATTTTCAAAATAATAATAATATTTTTTCTGTCAAGTATTTAAAAAATGTATTGCCAGTACATAAACTACATTATTTCAACAAAATGAATGTATTAATTTGTCAAATACTATTTATTAAAAACTAAATTACCGCGATAACGAATGGAATCTTGAGAGTTTTATTCGACGAAAGTCGGTGATGATTTTGCTAAAATCTAGCTCGAAGAGTAAATCACTTTCAGTACTAAATGGGATTTTAATATTAGTCAAAATTTAGAGATTAGTTTCAACTTTATTGTGGAGGCCCTTCACCTGTGGAGACCTCGAGGCAGTAGCGGCGCCTGCTCTCTCCTAAATCCGACCCTGCATTCATATTTTAATATATAACCGAAATTTATACGGAATTTGGAATTTTAATGGAATTGTCGAGGATTCCTTAGTTTATACACGTTCAATTAAGTACCTACAATCGAGCTTATATCGAAAAACGAGCTTATATCTGTTTTATAAGTGTCCTACTACTATTAAATATAATCCAATAATTTTCTTTTAGATAACAGATAACAAAGGACTGAAATTCAAACAATGTACATACAATTGGTGGGACCACAGTTTAGCCATAGGTAATTAATCTGAATAATATATAATCATCCAAATTGTTACAATCATTAATTATGTACAAGATGTATGTTTTAACTTAGTATTCATATAATAATAACTTCAGGCGAAATCTTGTTTCTTCTGTGGGGCGTCCGAGTGTGTTACCGCGTGCGACACGCAGAGAGCCTCTACAATGAAGCGAGGCTCATATCAATTGCCATTTACAATATATTTACTGTCAATTCTCTGATGATTGCTTTTCAGTGAGTATGCGTTATACATTGCCTCATTAAATAAAAAAAACTTCTCCAACTTAACTGAAATACCTAACATCCTTACAAATCTGTGAGTATCATATTATTCTGCTTTCAGTTTATTGATCTTGCCACGCGCTGGTCCGGATATAAAATATCTCCTCGGCTTTATACGAACACAACTGTCAACATCAACTACCGTCTTATTGGTATTTCTACCTAAGGTGAGTATTATATTTAATCTATCAACAAAAAAAGCTTTACTACAATATATGTTTAAAAAACGACCCTAAATTAAAACGATGTTTGTTAGACAACAAAAAATATGCTAGTAAATTAGAAAAAACAGTGGTAGTTAAAAGGATAGGAACGGTGTTGAAGGAAAATCTGTGAATGATAGATATTAACATAGAAAGATATATTTTGAAACATTGATGAATTAAGAAAACGATTGGAGTGGAGTTTTAAAAAACTGGCCAGTAAATAATGGTTTAGTGAAGGTGTGAAGGATAGATATGCTCATGAGCTTATGTATGTATCTGAATGCTGGGCGATGAAAGCGATGGATTAATAGCGTTTGCATGTGGCGAAGACGCGAATGTTAAGATGGATGTGAGGGGTGACAAGAAAGGATAGGATAGGATAAGGATAGGAAAAGGAAAGAAGATGAAGATGACATATAAATATCGTGTGCAAATAAATGATTATCACATTATACTTGCGTTAATTCTTGCAAAGATTCGCTATAGATTTTTTTATTTATACAGGTACTACGCGTGGTCCGCGGCACGGGTGACACTTGGGACAGCCGCGCCCGAGCTCGTGGTGTCCCCGCATCCTCCTCACTTAACGGCATCGGATTAGTACCGGACGACCCGCCGGATCTATACCAGGAAAACGAGGAGCTCAAGGTTAGCTGAGGAACTGAAATTGTTGCTTCTAGCAAGGCCTCTTTGTCACTTATAAGCTGCTACAGGGCACGACATCTAAATATGTGAATGAATTAATTACTTTAAATAATATATATATGGAAATAATATATATATATACATGGAAGAGGAAAGCAAACGGGCGAGCCGGTTACTGATGACAGGTGTTCACCGCCGCGCACGATCTCTTGCAACATCCAGGGTATCGCAAGAGCGTTGCCTTTAGAGGTGGGAATATACGCTTGTCTCGAAGGAAGCCAAGAAGTATCGATCCGGAAATATCGCCGAAGGAAGTTTTTTCACATTTTAATGGTATGTGGAAGAAAGGTCCTTGAAAACCGATCAGTAGGGGATCGCCACGCATCCAGCTGGTATGGGTCCCTTGTTTTCAATAACAGCTGCCCAACGGTACGTAAGATATAACACAACATCACCAGACGATCAAATATGACGAAAGCCGAATTGCCGGAAATTGATCAACTTGTGATCCTCGAGGTACGTTAGGAGCTATTGATTGATAATGCTCTCCATTACTTTTAAGAGAAGAGAGGTAATGGCGGTAGGTCTTTTGTTACTTGGGTTCGAGCTATCACCCTAACCTAAACCTAGGCTACGCCTTTAAAGTAGAAGTATTAAAGTCAACTCAGGGGCACATATTCGTAGCACAATTGAAGAAATGCCGTCCGGCCCACGACTTATGAACGTCCAGAGAAAAGAGAGGTTTTTGCCGAAAAACTATTTCCGGCAGTAAGCTTTGACACCGCGGGATGATAGCCGGTGGCTTCCCCTGGTGGTCCAAAATCGAGTTTGAGACAAAAAGAGTACCCAAGAGGTCAACTTACTCTTTTGTCGTGTGGGCCAGAGTCATTCATTATACAAGGGTGATAGGGGTGGCTGGCAAAAATTCCCCAGCGGGGATTTAGAGATGCCCAGAACTTGCGCGTGCCAGGCGGGTACCTTGCCAGCTGATCCCCAATTTTGACGACATGCTTGAACTTTGCTCTAGCAATTTGCCGTTCGATGAATCTGGTTATATTTTCTCTTCAGAACTCTAGAGTTTATATGCCTGCCGTTTGTCAGCTGCTGTAGCCCTGATAGACACATCAAACTAAGGCCGCGAACTGCTACCAAGGTACCACAGAGTTTGGTACAAATAATTCCATTTCCTGTTGTATAACATCAGCTACAGTGCAGTCATCGGGATCAATGGAAATTAAACAAACCGTTCCCTATCGGTAGGTCGCAAAAAAAGACCGCAATCCGCTGACTTGTAGTGCCAAACGCGTTGAGTCGCCGGTCTTATGCGCGCCTGACCTTGAATGGCCATTACACTCCGTACCAAGCAATGATCAGAGTTTCCTAGGGAAGCCTCAACAGTGACCTGGTACTTTGAGGGATGTGTAGTCAGCAGAAGATCCAACAAAGAGGGCATCCACGTCCACGTTCGGAAGACGAAATTATATCTTGACCAACTTGAAACATCGAAGTGCCAGAGCAAATTTAAACACAGATCTCGGCGTAGTCGGTGGCACGTAACCCTAGCCAATCAGTATTGTGCTTATTGAAGTTACCGAGGACTACGACTTCGGCGGAAGGAATCTGTGAAAGCAGACCGTCAATCTTCGCCTGGACATAGACTCTGATATGCTCGTCCATGTCCACGTGTACCCAGAGTACAGACAGGTTCCGACCTTCAAAAACCTGAAGGCGACGGTAGCAGATATCCTCCCTCATGAATAGAAATATCCTGGCGTGTAGTATAGAATGATGTTCAAGTTTATATCCAGGGAATGATAGGTAAACTGTATGCCTACGTTGAGATATCTGCCTCTCCGTCAAAAACAACAAGGCCGACTGAGCTGTCTCTAGTCGGTAGTGGACGGCGATTAAGTTGGAATGAACTGCCCGGATCTTGAAAATCAGAGTAGAGCGTAATGCCGCTGCGTTGATTCGTCGTTTGCTCTCAGTAAACCAAAACGCGACACTTTACCTGCCTCAGAAACGACGGGCAGCCCAAGCAAAATCCGAAAATTATTCCCCCCATTAAGCTCTAGAAGGGGTTCTCCATCTTCGTCAAAGTCGGTGCCCTCCTGGGGAATATTTTTTAGAGGCATCGCTTTCATGTTTGGCGGGGGGAAGGTTTGACTTTCGGATTCTCTCACTCACCGGCGGAACATAACTAAATGAATTTGGTTTCTACACGTCAACCTTCCGTAAAAGGGTCGTTCTTCCCCGATCGAGCTGCAGTCAAATGCTAGGCTCTGCCACCTCTAAAAAGTTATTTACAATTTAGCTAATAATACCTGCCAGTATCAGTTTCTTGTATGTGTAAAGTAGAATAACAAATTTAATCCTCCCGTCAAATTATGTGACTGTGTCCTACTTACCATTTGATTTACAGGAGGAGGTACAAAAGTTGGCTGCACAAATCGAATTTATGAAGATAGTGCAAATGGAAATGCACAACCGTCACCTGCGACCGCGACCTGGGGGCTACTTCACACCCAGTGGGGCACCTCAGAGCCCCATGCACACTAAGACTGTTAATATTTCACAAGTAAGTATTATCAAGCAGCCCATATCCCTCTTATTTGGGTTCGACTTAATATGTCATTTCATCTCTGCAGAGCCACCATGTACAAGTAAGCATGTAGAATTAGGCTTATAAATTAAAGTACTTACGGTATTTACAGTTAGATAGATTATTTGAAAACTAATTACGACTTTTATATCTTAATTACTGTATATGTTACTAACTAATCTAATCCTACAAAAACTTAAAGGAGAACACAGAGTGGTCGGGTCCGGTGTGACTGGTGGCGTTAAGCGACAGCGACTGGCACTGGCCGGGTCCGGCGGGCAAGCGAGTCACCACCGCCGTGGATGAACGACCTCCGACCTTTGTCTAATATTGACAATTGAAATTATGTTTAACGTTTTGTAATGCGCGCCAATATTATATTTCATTTACTGTATCATCCATGTTACCTGGTGCACAATATTATTTTAAATCCTACATCGTTTGGTTAATCCTTATTTGAACCAAGTGTTTTTCAAGAAAATATATAATATGCTGGTTTTATAAGTTGTCATAGTAGTTTAGCTTTTCAAAATGTATCAGAAATCATGAATTTTTACCTGTTCTTCCTTACCCTATATAAACTTTAAGATTAACAGTTGCGGTTAGATTATCAAAATAATAACGATTTATCTTAAACAACATGGGTATTAAAATAGCCCTTAAATGTATACAAAATTTTACTGCTTCGTGGTTTGAGTAAAATCTAGGCACGTTAAATCTGTATTTTAAAAGATATATACCCATTATATTTCAGAATAATACATGTTAATAATTAAACTAGCCGATTTTTATCAGAAATAAGTATCTTTTTGTGAGCAATAACTTTATGAAACAAAAGCCATAGTATTAGAGTATTTACATGTACACTAAATTCCCTTCAACTTTACACGCAACGTGTAATATAAAATAACAATGATTCACTGTTTGAATACTTTAAGTAGTTCAAACAACTTTAATAAAAATATAGAACTTCGTCATGCTATTGGTTTCTTCACTACTTACAAGGCCCCTTTTTATTAACAATAAAGTCACTTAGTAGCACATTTATCTGTTTGTCGCATTACATATCTATGTTACATAAATTGCGTCGGTAATATCATGAAATAGAAGACCCGGCAATACGCTGTTGCTTATTAATACTGTGCATAGACAACTACATGGTCTCTAATACAAAACAAATACTTATTATAATTATAAAATATATTTTATTGTCAATGTTAACAGACGACCATCGTTTTATCCGTAATGGTTACTTAATAGTACTTAATAATATTTAGTTTTATTTGGGCTCATGACACAATCACCTGAATATTTTCAAATGCTTAGCTAAATGTGATAAATAATTTATCAAATAAGTATAGGCTTTGTAACATCACACTGACAGTCGAAAATTGTTGAATAAACTCAATATACAAATAAGGGAAATGTCATACTCGGTCCATTGCATTATCCAATTTTAAGCGCCCAAATTCATTCCAATAGTGAGTTAAAAGTCCACCAACCACAAGGGCGCTGTCTAACTAAGCGATATTAGTATGCTAGTTGACCTAGCGTTTGGCTGATTGGATAATGTCAAGGTATTTCGGTAAGCAATTTCCTCTCTTTTTTACCAGTATAATAGAAATCTTGAATTTAACGCAATATCTGGATTTAAAAGCGGATTGAGATACATAGAACTCTTGGGAAGTATGTATAATTTACTAAATTTAGGAATTCTGTGGACTGTTTAGGCATTAAAAATAATTCCTAAAAATAAACCATGTTAAAAGTTGTACAAATTGTGGGCCACAAGACTAAATAGAACCTATCTATCAATGACAATTGACAACGTAACGCGCTCTTAAAATATTATTTTGTACTAAACAGGTACATTTATAATTAACACTGTTTACCTTCATAGTACTGTTCTCATTGCATTGGAACTACAAAAGAAGTGCTATGGAGACGAGAGTAATAAGTCATTCCTAATATGCTTTACAGCATTTTATTTGATATTATATCTTATTTTTATAAACAATAATTTGAATCTAGTCATTAGTGTATTCTGTAACAGCTTGGCTGAAAATATCCAGAAGGTACAAAAAAAAAAAGAATTAATAATCATATCAAAACAGCAAAAACTACATTAATTATAACACTTATAATTGTGTACTTCCTATGGTACTATCAAATACTATAACTGTTATAATTTCTCAAATAACAATTCATATTTTCTTTATATCTACACTATATAAGTATCAATGTTGTATTAAAAATAAATATCTATTAATTAATTATCAATATTTTAAAGTTGTTAATGTCCACATTCCTTTTACTAGATGTAGAAAAGTCATTAATAATATTAAGGTAATGAATTGTTGAATATAAAATTGTCTTTAGTGGTATAAGTGACTGAGGAAGAAATATATTAATGTTATTAGCAGGTTTTAGCCGTGCTTTCAATATTCAACTTATCTCCATGTTAGATGTTTATGTTTTATATAAAAACTAATACTAATTAGATAGGTATTATGGAAAGGTTCACTTAAAATATTGATCGCTAAGTTAACCAAGCTGTAACAAGAGCGGTGAGGGAAACAATCAAATAATATTTACTTTAAAACATCTTTGTCTATTAATAAAGTGATATTGAACACAAAATATTAGGAATCTATTATTTTTAGAAAGGAATAAAATTTCAATATATTTAATGTTATGTAAATATTAATACGAATCTTGTTGCAAATAAATTAAATGATCAATTGGCGCCGGGCAGCTATTTAGAAATTATTTAAGGTAACAAATATATTTTTAATAGAACTGTACTGCAATTGTTATATATATAATATTATTACAAATATCACATTTTAGATTTATATTTGAGATATTACTTTAAATTTTTTCTTTATTTAGTAGCAAAGTTTTGGGATAGGATAAATTTAAATGTACCTTGAACAATGTGTTGGTTACACGGTTCAGACAATAAAACCTACATTTGTATAGAAAGTAATAAAAATATTTGAAATACAATACATTGATTGATGCTGTTTTTTAATATTATTTCCGTATTGCTGATATTATTGACATAACTGTTGTGATCATATTATAGGATAATACAATTTGTAAATATAAATCAAACAACAAAGCATCAATTCTAAAGTTGTAGATAAATGCGATAGACGTTTGTTGGCATTTCATTTATTATAAGTAATTAATCTAGAATTATTTTAATGCATTAAGACTTCAATTTATAGAACCATTATACAATATAGAATGTAATTACTTAAGCAAGTTTCTTGTAAATTAATTATTCAATTTTAGAAATATTTATGTTGTGAAAAATTTTACATATTATATTACAACTCAATATTTCAAACAGTATAACTTGTAGTGTATTTGGAGATGTTTCTAAATTTTTAAAGTTATGAGAGAAATATGTTTAAATGATTCATAAATACTATTGCATACCTATATATTTTAATACTTATTGTTTATTTAAATGTTTTATTGACAATATATGAAAATTGTATCTAAAGAAAATCTTTATGAGTAGTTTTCAGTCCAATAATTACAAAACCAATATATGATATTAATTGATATTGTAACTCATTTGGGACTTGCAGTAAGTTAGTTATCACTAATTGTTAGTGCCAGAACGTTTTGAATAGGCCAAGCTTACTCTTAGACATTTGTGTAGTTTAAGCCTCAATGTGATATCAAGTAAGAAATAGCTAAGTTAGATCACTAATTATATGACGTTAGGTTTTAAATGTACTAGCATAAATGTGTACTTTAAGATTTGTTGTGCCAAGACTTTAATAAAAATCTGTTTGTAATTGTATAGTTTAAAGTATTTCAAGTGTTTAATATTAGCCGTCAATATTATTCAGAAGTAAAATAAATGTGACATTGTTGTTTCCCATATTTATTATAGACTATATTCTGTAAGTTGTGTTTTTACATTAAAAGAATATCTGTTTTTAATGTTTTATTTTACCTAATATTTGTTTAAGTTAAGATAATTAGTAGAGAAAATTTAAATAAAATTAAAATCAAACCATTCTAAATTTATTCTTCAAAAATGTTGTTAGGATCACTCTTTTGAATAAAAGGCACACTCGCACAAAGAAAATTAACTTCACTCTGAATAGTTTTGGTACTATCATTTCCACTCAGTTGTTTCTGTAACAAATCCAGAACTTCCATATCTTTTTTAGCAATGTCACAAATCTTTTCTGCAGAAGATAATTCTTCTTCTTCCGCTGTCAACAGTGCTTCTATGAGGGCACCCCGTTCAACCCTCTTTCTTAAAGCTACAACCTCTTCCTTTAATTTTATATAATCATCATCAGATACGTTACGAAGTTGAACTTCATCTTCTACTAACAGTACATTGTGAGGTATTTTCAATAAGCGTTCTATCTCTTCATCAATAATATTCAACGAGGGTCCAGCTCTTTCACAGTACAGATGTATAAGTTTATCACATGAGTGTGTTAAGGTGAATTTATCTTTATCATTTAATTCTAATGATTCTTGTAAGTAACATTCCATATCTTTTACTCCTGTTCTAATCTTCTGTTCTACCATTTGACGAACTGCAATTTTAAGCCTTTGGGCTCCAAAGCCGAAGTGCTGTGTTTCATACTCTTCGTCGGTTCCTCCTGTCCAAGGAATAGTTGTAATCATTTCTATTACTATACTATAGATTTAATTATAGATAACTCAAAACGTTAAATGCTAAAATACAACGGACGTTATTTGAAATGACGTTAGACAACTTACGGTCAGCATTTAAAATTCTGACTTTGACAGTTTTAGCATTATTTACATTTCAGTTTGACGAAAATTCTCCATAGACAGAAGGGCCAGTGTTACCCGATGGTTCAAAATTCGAATACTGTATCATTCGAATAAAATACAATCGATTCTAATAATTTTCATGACAAAACTATAAATTAATATTTTTAATTAAAGTTGACTTAGACAGATTCATAGTTGTTAAATACATACAATGTTATTTGTTACTAACTTTGAATAAAGTTTTTTGCCGGTATACTTTATTCAAAAACAGTCTTTCTTTTTTTTCTCTTTGCAATTTGTAGAAAAATCGATGCCAATTTGTTTTATTTTTGTGCGTAATTTTTATATATTTTTACCTTTTATATTATAAGATTGAATAGTTATAGTTATAACCAAGAGTTAGGCACACTAAAAACTGTGTAAATACAGTTTTAAAAAGATCCATCATGGATATGTCACGTAACACATGACAGTAATAAGCTTTTGTAATAAAAATAATCTCAATTAGTAGGTACTCTTAGCACTAGAAAATACGTTTTAATTTTAACTTTATAATGGTTCATCAAAATTTATTCAATATGAATATCTCATGTATGAATAACTTAACAGATCGAAGTAGCATGTTATCACATCAAAGAAAATATTTTTATATGTTAGTTTTAGAAAAATTTACTTAATCCTGCATAGTCAAACACTGGGAACAAGGAGTCCTGAATACATACCTGAAGGTCGCCAAACGATGCACGACAATTCACGAACATGTTGGCACGGTTTCATGGCTAAAACTAAAATTGTAACCGAAACATGCTGAATCCAAAACTGAATCATCGGTCGGTCACTACTATTATTATTATATATTCTACAAATGTGTTTTCATGATTCTGAAATATCAAATTGGCTATTAAGGTTATTATAGAACACATAAAAGAATTAGTTTATCTTCGTGTTACTAGATGTCACCACATGTACCAGTTTTTTTTTATGTAGAAACTATAAATTTTATTAATTAATTGTTTTTAAAAACCCATTTTGAACCTATTAATAGCTACGAGATGGTTTCAGAAGTTTTCAATAAGTTCAACAAACGAGTATTTTTTTATATGATTTTTGATTAGCTGTTTTCCGAATTGCCTGTGTTGATCAGTGTCATTCTTAAATTAATAAAAAAAAATTGCTGATTTGCTCAGTAAAGTTTTTATTTTTAAATATTTATTAAACTAAGAGCTCTAGCTATATGTTAAAATTGAATAACTTTTTAATTTAATACATATTTGTAAAATTAAACACGAATACGACTAAATAGTTCCTTTCCGTAGAAAGTAAATAATAATGTAAGCGCCATCAAAATAAATATTGCAGCACCATGTGGTCCTAGTATTACGAGAGAATAAGACATTTTTATATCCATACATCCGGATTAACTCGCAACTGATTTGCTGAGCGCAAAAACATTCGTTAGTTCATAACTCTGCTCACTAGGGGGCCGGTGCTCGTTAGTCGTTCGTTGTTCACTTCAGTTCAGTGTTGACTGTGGTATTCCGCTGTCACGGTAATCTCAGTAATAAAGTGGCGTCGGAAAGAAATTGACGTTTTCGCGTTTATCAACAATAACATAACCTCATTGGTGTTGTAATCATAATAACTTTCACTTGGGTGTTTGGTGTGAGTGAAAAAGATTTTGTCATCTATGAAATCGTTGATTTATTGTATTTTTATTTAACTTCGCATTTTTTCCGGAACGGGATCTTGTTTCGCTACCGCGTGTGTGTGGAGTGTCGTGTTTACAAAGTTTAGTATTGTTTGATTTTGTGCATTGGTGTGGGTTTCGACCCTGAACTTGTTGCTGTGACTGAGGTACGAATTTAACTTATAACTGAAAATAACATAATTCTAATTATTCTACTGATAAAGCAGTAACTGCTGAGATAAAGAACCTTAACAGTCGTGCTGGCAGTAATCATGTAATAAATAATTTATGATATTCTTGGCTTAACTGAACTTATATTTTTTTAATTTATACAAAGTATAAAAATTAAATTATTTTCTAATATAATTTTGTAAGAATATTTTATGTCTTTGATTATTAAATATTGACCATGCTCAAACCGCGGGAAAATGTTGAAAACAATTTAAAGATTGTTAATCATTTCAAATTATTCATTATGCAAAACACGTAAATAAGAAAAACGACAGCAGTTGGAATTGTTTTTTACTCCAGTCTTTACAAACATCAATTCTACCCTTAGTAGCAATTTTTCTATTATTAACCCAATATATACGTATATCTAAACAAGTTAACCAATGTTTGTTAATATATTTGTGATTATTATTTTTATTACAAAAGAAAAATATATATAATTACGAACGTGATATCGTAATAATAAAGCGTAACATATTACGTAGTATCTATTAAATGATTGTACTTAAAAAATTGCTATCGTAAACATTTATTTGATTAAAAAGTAATTAAACGGACAAGGTCAATAAACCTCTTTATAAATCATTGATAACGACAGATAATAAAAATGTTTTGTAATGAAGGTTCCCAGCATAGATTAACAGTTGTTGTGACTTCGACTTGAAGTAGTTGTTGGCTGCTACTTGGTGCTGAATGGATTTCGGAACATACTTAAATACTGATCTGAGTTTTTAATTTCAAACATACATTATTTTTTATGAAATATCGGAATAGTTGGACACAAGAGAGGATAAATAAAGAAGAGACTAGAGAGAATAAACATTTATATCGCTGAAATTATTATCTATCCGGTTTTCTATATTTTGTAATCAGTATTATCCCGTTATCCCGGGATTATAATGAACAAAAGAAAAAATAACGCGGCAATATGTAACATACGTTCTGTAATATCTTATGTTAATTTTGAATTCATATAAAATTCTTCTTCTTTTTTGCCTCTAACTTTTTTAGGCAATAAGGTCCATACTATGATATGGCAATTTTGCGTATATAGTCAAAAGATATTGCAATATCGTTCCAGTTGTTCCAAGAAAAGGATTTTCTAATCAGCATTTCATGTCTGTTTGTATAAGAGATATCACTTTGCATGCATCATATTTCCTGACTAGAAATACCTTAAGTAAAGTGTAAATAATATTTATGCTTTCATTCTTATCTACATATCTAAATATAAATCTAAATTGATTACGGGCGGTTAAGGAACCACCCGTAACAAAGTCTGTGTTAACTGAAGGCACTTATCAGACTTTTTTATTAATATTATATTTTTCTTCCAGTTTCATTAAAATAGCACACTAAAATCCATTATTTTATTCATCAGATAATTCTTAATACAGGAATAATTTATATTATCAGATATGAAGAAATACTCAGATCAAATTGACATCCTATCTTGAAGATTTAAAATTGTTTTTAACCTAATCAGGTGTTCGATAATGCATTCAACCATGTGTTTAATTAAAAGATAAAAAAGATAAAACATATCCCGTATACAATGGAATGTGCCATGTAATATAACATATATAATTACAGTTCTTAATGCGTAATAAATGCAAATATGAGGCGGAACTCGCTAATAATATCGGCGTGAAGTATTTAAAAGTAATTATTATAAATAATTTTACAGTAAATTATATCAAACAAATCAGGGATGGCAATATTGTTTGTATATTGTAACTGCTATCTCTGAGGTAATTTTTATTATATATATATATAGACCTGTTGCGTCCTGAAAGCGCGTGGCAAATTACTCGTGTCCATGATACATCATTTTAATTTGAAAATTAATTCATTTATAAATGACATTAAGAAAACATATTTAAATTTATCTAAGAAGATTTTTATTACTAAAAAAATATTTGAATTTTAAACTTTCTTCATAATAATATTATAAATGTGGATGCTTGTGAGCATGGATGGAAGTATGTATGTATGTACATTCTCTTTCATGCAAAAACTACTGATCGGATTTGGATGAAACTTTATACTTATATAGGTTATACATCAAAATAACACATAGGCTAATAATGTTGTATATACATAATTTCACGATAAATATCTAATTAGTATATTATAAAAGCAAAAGCTGGTAAGGATATTTTATTTATTTTCTTATTATATATTTATATCTTTTCCACTTTGAATCAATATAATTGATCACTTGGCTGTCAAACGTGAGTGTGAGGACTATTTTGATAAATACTTATCGAAATACACCCTTCAGTAAAGATACTCTCCAACTTAAAATAAGTCTACAAGGGTTCCAAACGCGTCCTGGTCTAAGAACTACACAACAAACTTTTTACTGTGATCACTGTTTCAGAAACGTCAATACTAACAATTAGAAACATCGCAATCAATTCGATAAGGCGACCCAATGATTAGTTAATAATTTAAAAAAATAAATCCATAGCTAGCAATACGACCAGTCACCGCACCCAGCACCCTCTCACGACCATACTGCAAGGGATTGTGAACAGATTTTGATAAAACTTTATAGTAATACAGGTTTTAGATCAGAATACCACATAGGCTACAATTTTGGATACCACATACCTCTCAATGTAACATTTAAGGCAAGTGAAACCGCGTGCAAAAGCCAGTATCCACATTGAGAATTTGGTACATAATACAAGGTATATCGTCACCTTGTTTTTGTCGGAAATTTCGTCTTTGGCAGTTGGCAACGCTTTGTGCACTTGAGGGACGCCCAAATGGCTTCCACATGAGTGTATTAGGCTTAGCACTCACTACTCAGTGTCTATTCTATAAACAAAACAATTTATAATTTATATTACTATATAGTTTTATTCTTTTCTTTAACGTATTATAGAAAGATTATAGTTTATTATTATTTTTTAATAATACTAACTGACTGTTCAATTCGCTTGTCGTCAAATAGTTTTAATTGGTGCGATATTATACTATGGCTTTTGGTTCTGAGTTTTTAGGATTTATCTTGTTTGTTTTATTTCTTGTTCGGTGACTTACTCCTATTTTATTCGTATATGTCCGAATCACAAAGGAATATCTGAATAAAATGTAACCCATGATACTGCTGATAACATCGATTTTGACCTTTGAAAGAAGCTAAAATCGTTTAAGTATGTATATATTGAGCCTATCACAAACAAACAAGTTTTCTTTAACAAATATCGAGATCCTATAAATATATAAATGTCTGATAATATTTTCACAGTTAACGTATTCTAGTATATACTTAATACACACTGTATAAACGTTTTATTAAACTTAAACCTTTAACTTTCACTTAAAATGTCACAAACTTTAGTGATACAAGTAATGAAAAGTATATATATATATATATATATATATATATATATATATATATATATATATATATATTTTAATAACATATGTCAAAGTTTTCAAAGCGTAGGTTCACGGAGAAGAACCGACAAACTCCCTGGAGACTCTTTCAACTTATTATATATATATTTTTTGTATTGACTATTGAGTTTAAAAATTTATATGAACTGTCCTACATTCGTATGTACTATGAACATTTGTTATAGCTTCATATTGTAGTATTTGAAGTGAATATGTAACGTCGTAATAGCCGACTTCGCCTTGCAAAGACCATAAAAACTATTTTGTTACCCAAGACACTGTATCGTTAAAGATCTATAAAATCTCCCTATTAACTGTAATATACACTTTTCAGCACTGACACGCAATTAAAAATCAAGGCTTGTGATTGGCTGATTATATCGTAATACAAAACATGAAAATGGTATTTCAACATCTGTGATTGGCTGATTATGTCGTCATAAATTTATCTTTTCTATTAGAAGACGAAAGATAACAGGAGTTTGAAGAGAAATAATTTAATATACAAGTAAGACAAAGTTTTTAAAATACAATAGGTATTGCAAGAAGTGGTGGTAATTACAACCAGCCCATCCTGTTTTATATGAATGATAATTATTACACATATGAAATGAACGTCACTCAAAAATACCAAATGTATGCATAAAATAACTCATAAAACAAAAGTATAAACATCGATTATAATACATATTATTAATATTTATTAAGGAAAATAAATATGATTTTATTATAAAATATTTTTTTATATTATTAATCGGTAATGATATTTCGTAATGAAGAGGGGTTGACCGGTTAGGGCGATAAGGGTTTTATATCTCGGCTTACCAAACATTGTTATCCAAAATTTGAATCAAAACATTAATTAAGATATAACCTTCAATTATCTTATTGCCTTTCACATAATAATCGTTAATACTCTGTGCGTTTGTTACACACACACACACACACGCACACACACGCACACACACACACGTGCATACACACACAAACACACACACACACTCACGAGTTGTCCATATATTTGTATGTAATATTGTGTTTCATTTAATCAAAGTACGTAAAGATATTGCTGTATAATTATGTGATAACCTCCGCCGACCTTGTTAGTTTGTTACTTCATTAATTGCTACAAATTATAGATAGTATTTATCGACCACGCCTCTTCCAGATAGCAGAGATGAACTGTGTGCATCAATTTTCCAAATGTCACGTAATCCCCGATTACGAGAGAGAGAGAGAGAGAGAGAGAGAGAGAGATAGCAGTGGATAATTTTTGTCCCCGGACAAGATATTTCTGATAGCTATAAATTATTTAACTATGTGGTAATCAAATCCAGGAAATTCTCGTCTTATATAAATAATTGCGAAATATATATTTTTTATCGAATTAATAGTAATGGTTCTAGTTGTTCGTACATTGATCACAATAAAATAATACCCGGCTGAGTCTGTTGTGTTGTTTTTTCTCAGATTAGTGCCTTTGGAACCCTCGTAGTCTTAATTTTAAGTTAAAGAGTGTATTATATCAAAGCGGCCCTCTGAACATTTTCATTTGATACACAAGTGATCACTGATATTCATTCAAGTGGAAAATATATAATAAATATATAATATGTGTCATGGGGGTTTCGTATACAGATATAACAGATTAAGAATACCCAGGCACAATAACTCCCCGTGTGGGGATAGAACCCACGACCTTTGGCTCAGAAGGGAAGTCCAAAACCCACTACACGAATAGGATACCAGGCATTATAATTGCTAAATGAAAGCGACCAAACGACCGATGCAGGGATATATAATATGTATGTAATATATTTATATGTGATAGTCATGGATTAGAAAAACTTTTCAACCTTAAAACTATCAGTTTTAACTAAAGTTACTGTAAACGAATCTCATTACAATGGATTAACTTTGTTTTACGTCAGTTCCTAGTAATTTTCTATGATTACGTAACAATGGGTATAACTACATTGTTAGTTTTAATTACTACACACAGACACACAGTCTTTGTTGATTAATGAAAATGCATCGTAATATAATATAATCATTCATTTACTATGGTATGATTATAAATGTTTTTATATTTATTCACGAGTTGTTAAGTTATTATTCATACATCAGATTAGTATATATATATACAAATTTTTAATAGACAGGTATTGTTTATTTGAACTTCAATAACAATTTCGCTTTTCGTTTCAAAACACGTGCCAAAAGTAGTTTATTTCAATTTCAGTCAGTAATTTAGTTTCTCCATTACGAACAAACCACTTGGCAATATGAAGTGAATATATTTGTATACAAAATACATTGTAGTATTAAAATATATTTGCAACAAAGTATATAGTAATAATATAAGGAGCGTTAAATAAATATTCATCTATTGTATGAAGTTATTTATTTAAGTATAGAAGTATTTACTTGCAACTTTGTAAGTTGTGTATATTCTTATATTTATATAAAATGTATGGAAGTATATAATTTTCCTAACACTATTATGGTCGTAACATTGTGCTAAATAGATAAAGAAAATGACAGCTCACAAATAAATATTTGTCCTATAAACCCTTTTCCAATATACCAGCTGTTGCCAGCGACTTCGTCTGTTGCCTCTTAAACTATTATTAACAACGCCATCTATTAGAAACCTATAGAATATAAAAGTAAATTAAATCTTTTATGTATAAGTAACATTATTAATCTTTTAAGTAGAATCAAACAATCAAATCTACATATCATTGAAATCAGATCAATGGTTTCAAAGATTAACGCAAACGAACATAGTGACACTACATTTATATATATATATATATATATATATATATATATATATATATATATATATATATTTATATAAATTGATTTATCTCCTTTATAACAGAAGAATTCAAACGTTCCGTATGTTTGTATTTCAACCGGTTTGCCGTATTAAAGCCATTTGAGGAAGCAGTTATTTAAAAGCCAGTATTGATAAAGATGGTCGATCAGACTTAGACGTTAAATTTAAGTTTAGACACAAGTGCAAAGTAAATAATATTATAAACACTTATATGTACTAGGTATATACATTTTTCCTTGTAATATATTATGTTAGTATCACCTACATTGTCCTGTTAATATTTAATTAGTCCAATACTTTAATATATACATGCGTATTGTTATATTCAAAAGCTATTTTTATATTACGTTCAGAAACAATAATATAATAGTAATATAAAAATCTTAACAGCTTCAATACACACCCGCGATTTCGTATTAGTTTATTTTGATACATAGTTCTAATAGACATACCGACATAACATTTTTACTGTTATATTATTTTTATGTTAAAGTTACGTTGAAGTCATTAATCATTTACTTATGGAAAAGTACATTCAATTTACATTAGTATTTTTATGTTTTTTGTTGAATTATAACAATAGTTATCAATTTAAAACTTACAATTCCAGTAATTAACTAGCTGATGCGGCTTTGCTCGCGTGAACGTTTTATACCTAAAACTGTAGATGGCGCCATCTATGTTTCAAATAATTATTAAGTTTTCCTCTAGATAAGGTATGTTCTCGCTTTAAAAAGTATCCTGTGTTGTTTTAGGTCATATTCTATTATTATACTAAATTCTAAACAAAGTTGTGATCTTCCATTTAGGCATACTTATAATAAATATAAGTAGAAACTAAGTAATTAAGTTGACAATATTTTTTTTTTATTCATAAAAATACTTATAATGTAAAAAAATATATATGTGAAAAAATAAAACTGTAATAGCATTTAAAATACGATAAATTCGAAATTAAATGACATCTCAACAAATTGATAAATTTAAATGATGTAAAGACAAAAAAATATCTATTTGAAATAATCTCGATAATAATACATCATCACATACAAAAATACATATAAACTATGAAGAAATTATGTAATAATTTTCAAAATTTAAAAACGCTTTTTATAGTTTATCTGTTATAGATACCTCGCGAATTTTGTAGATTGATTTAGTCCTACAATTCATTGGGGCATCATTTTCTTTTATCTTTAACCATTTAAGCAGCGCACGCGAAGAAAGTGAATTTTGAGAATATTTTTTGACCTTATTAACATAACCTGTTTTTTTTGAACATGCCTAAGTTTTTTAGAAATAATTTATAGCTTTCTATTAGTGAAAAAATGTTTAAAACCAGTCCAGTCTTTGGAGCCTACAAAACGAACAGAGAAAAAAAATATAAACGCTGTATATTTATACAGTTTTATGAATAAAACGAAATATATAATATAGTTCATTGACTTTAACTAGTTATAAAACTCGGTTTAAACAAGTTACCATTTACATTAAGCGTAGAGATGACCGATCTTGATCAATATTGATCGGTATTATGTTAATTATCTTTACATATATAAATATTATTTAATTGATAATATATGTATTCAATTTTTAAAGGTCGACAATTTTTTTTTTATCAAGAAATTTAAAAAACATATTTAAGTAATAATATATATTCATAGCAATGTAAAAAAATCATTTGGGAAACTAGATTGTTATATATTAAGTTTAATAATCTATAATATTATATATAATCAGTAGGCTTATGCGGAATATTGCGGGGAAATTTATCCTTAAGATAATTACAATTAAAGTTTCAGTATTCGTTTTTATTTTGATATAAAAATTACATCTAATGTTTGTTCTTTAGTATTTTATTATACCTTTAGTTACTGAAAAGTGTGATATTTGAAATGATCGGGTAAAGTCGCGGTAAAATGTAAGTACATATACGTTTTATATGTATAGATCTATCTAAACGTAGTACGTTATATGGCTTACCGATTCAGGTTAAGCTGGTTTTACGGGTATTTGACAAACCCAGCTCACCGACTTAGTTGAAGCGGACAAAAGACAATCAACCCTGTTAGACTGGCGCCTTCCGTTCATTTTGTGAGTATAATGTTAACAAAATTTGAGTATTTTTTTACATAATTGTTTGTGAAAGTTTTGAATCCTCACGTAAAAGCATAAATAAAAAATGATGTCAAAAAAGCAAGTCTCGATAGAGATGAAGTGTGATAGAAGAGCTATGATGAGATCAACATCCTAAATAATTAGGATAAGGAAATGTGTAGATATGTCTTAACTAGCATAATACATTTTTTTTTATCTCTATACATAGAAATAAAATTAGAGTGTATGTTTGTAATTCCAATTTAAGTTTTCACTAAATGCAAATGGAATCATATACGGTACTTACTTAATTTGTGTCTGTTTGTGTTTGGTGCGGCTAATATCTGAAATGGCGTTATCGATTTTAACAGGACTTTCACTGGCGACTAGATGATGTTATAAGGAGTAACTTTGGTTACTTCTATCTAAAAAATCCGTGCCCGCAGGGGGACACGCGTGGGTAGACCTCGTGTGTAACTCGTTTAAAATATAACTCACTACCTAAGAATAACACACGATGCCGTTGTTTACATCAAAAATTTTCAAGCAAAAAGCGGTTTTTTTTTCTCGGAAAAGGTATCTTTTTTTGGAAAAACTTTTGGTACCTAAATTTAGAGTAAAAAATAAATAACCTTTCTATTAAAAATACTTGTGATGTAAGAATGTTTACCAGAAAAAAGTTATGAATTTTTTTCCGATTTTTTTTTGTTTTTTTACCCCCATCCCTAAGTTATTGAAGTTAGGTTTTCGGTTTATCTACATTAGTTATAGGTATTCATCATTCATTCATCAAAGACATCATATAATATGAACGCGATTGATCTACTTTGTATAGGGAAAAAGTTATGGTCGAAAAACTGAAATCAGAAAAAGTGAGGCCCTAGCCTAGCCTAGGCCCCCCGTGTCCGGATTTCTCTGGTTAACGAACTTGCCCTTAATTTTTGGATGGTTGATTTTTGTGCAAGGTTTGAAAGCGATCCGAGCGAAACTGCGGCCGCTATCGTGGTGCTGACAAAAGTCAAATCTGGACGCACGCACGCGTATATATATATATATATATAAACTTTTTGACCAATGGTCATTTCGGACTCAGGGGGTCATAACCTCCTGTGAAGAAATTTTTCCAAAATCGAAAGTCGGGTACAAATGAATGGGTAGACCGAATTCTTCGAGGTCTACCCAAAAAAAAACATATTCGAACGAAGTCGCGGGCAGAGCTAGTGATATAAAATGAATCGTTGACCGTTTTATATACTGTTATGACATCACTACATAAGCAAGTTTCGTAAATATTGTCACAGTAGACGTTTATTTATGTTTGCTATTTTATCGCTTATTGTTTAATATTTCTAAGAATATTATTATTTATTGCGCAGTATTAAAACTTAATTTCATTATAAATTTATTATATATGATCTACGAGTATGAATTGTTATAGTGTAGTATGTTTTACGAGTCACGACTCGATTAACCCATGAGCTTCTAAACCATGTATATTAGGTTACCTAGAAACTAAATACATAGAGTATTAAGAGATATAAAGCTAATTTATGTTTAATATATTTATATCACATTCAACTATTACTAGTTGTTGCATGTGGCTCCGTCTGCGCTCCATAACCAAGGGCTGAGAAAAACTATTTATTTTCACTTAATTTATACAAATCCATACACTTTAGCCTTCATTATAATTGTAGCACAGGTTATGGTTTTCCTGTAAAAAAATTGTTATTTTCACAGTATGCTATAAACAGACAGATAATTCCGGCAACAATAACTTATAATAAAAAGTTTAATCAAAATCCGTACAGTATTTTTATGCGCAACAGATAAACAGGCGAAAAACAAAGATCTTAGTCAGGTACTAATAGTATGTAATATATATTTTGTATATAAAAAATGTATGTATGTTATATTGTATAAAACATAATTAACTTAATTATATTATGTACTAATTACTGTCTGTTTACAAAATGTATTTTTATTTATAGGTTATATTAAGAGATCCCTAAGACATGGCCGCCTTTGTACTCAACATTTCTTCAAGTAATTTTCTTTTACATATTTTTTGTGTGCTTTAAAATGTTGCAAATATATAAAATATAAGTTGTGTGGTTACCATATGTCTTGTATTTAAAGTAAAATACTATATTTTACAAGTCGTTCTATTTTTTACAAATGCATAACAATTAAATACCATTTCTACTCTCTGTATTTAGTTTGTATGTGGAGGAGTGCTTTGTTTACTGAGGCTGCCTTTGTCTATACATCTATAAAAATGTTAGAACTTTTGAGAATGATAGTGACATTTGAAGTTAGTTGCTTTTAAATAAATGTAATATAGCAGATTATGTTATTATTCTCATAAAGTATAGAATACAATACACGTCATCAGAATGTAATGACGTAGTATTCAAAATAATATACAAGTCGTGCGAAAAAACATTTGTGTTTACTTAAAAGTTAAATCACTTTACAAAATCATTATTTGTTATTAAGATGTACACGGATTATAATTTGGAACTTTAGAAATGGAGACACACACACACACACGCACACGCACATATATATATAGAAGCCTTAAAACTTATACTATGCATTCCTACTCACTGATTGATATCTTGTAGATTTATTACATAAATGTGACTACCTTATTCGATTTGTGACGCAAGAACATCTCGAAACTCTGATACATATCGTTGATTTTCAATACGTCGTGCCGTCTGTCTGTAGATATAGATATATATTTCTATAGATATAGCGTATGTAGATGGATTACTCTTGTTGTTGTTGTAAAGCTAATACTATTGGATAAAATTAGTTTAATATCGTGTTGAAAATGCATTTCATTTAGGATGATTTAAACTATCTTTTCTAATCTATAAATATTTTTGATAATATACTAGATTAGATTAATAATTTGTTTTTTATAATTTAGAAAATAAAGTAAAAACAGTTTGTTACAAATTATCTTTTTATATATAAAAGCAAATTTGCATGTGAATATTTCTATAACCTTGGACGATGTAACGTATAAATGCGATAAAGTAAGTTTAATTGATCATAATCTGTTATGAAGTACTTATCTCGTCTGAATTCTGATAAAAATGTCTATCTGTGTATACAACTTGGTTTACTAGAAACATTACTTTTGTGATAACGTTGATTAATATGTGATAATCACATTCTTATATATTTTATTATTATAATTAAATTTGTGTTCTAATTTGAAGTATACATTTAATTTCGTTTGTCAATGTTTTTTTAGCTTGTAACAGAATTTTTGAATTCGATTTTTACCCACTATAAGCGTTCAGATTAATTCACTATTTCGTACAATTATCAAAAATCTATGATAACACACAATAAAGCAAGAAAGATTATATATATATACATACTAGGATCCGCCGTCGAGCGCTGCGGGAGTTGAGCTGAGCGCCCTCCCCTTCTTTAATGCTAACAAACTTAGCTTATAATATTGCTCTATAACATGCTCAGCAACTATCGGTTTAGAATCTCAATTGAAACGAAAATCAGTTCATCATCAATAAAATTATAGCCATATATCTGTCTTTTAAATGAATCTCAACATTTTTTAACTTTTTTTTAGACTGAGTTTTTTTTGTTCTGTTTTTTGCAGAACCATCTTTAGTAAAAAATCTAGCCATGTGCCAAATTCTAAAAAAAATAATCTATAGGTTTTAAAATTACCGATGTCGTAAAATAGCAAAATGAACGGTTAAGAGCTCCGCTTACGCTCAGCTCAGCCGCAGTAATACGGTATGTCGTACATTTCATATATGACACGTCACTACTTGCAAGGTTCTGAAGGACATGTCCTTGAGGAACAGGTAAGAAAATTCATGGATACTCTTAACTTATTATTAATTTACATTTTGTTACAATATTAGTTAACAGACATATGAGAATAAATTAAAGTTCGTGATTGATACCAAAAGAATTCTAGAAACCCGAACCCGAAACCGATTGGACTAACAACAATAGACAAACACACAAAATAACTATAATAACTAACTACGGTACTATCATTTATGTAAAACTCTAAAATTTATCAAACTGCGGATGTAATATTAATAATTATATATATATATATATATATATATACTTTGATGTTATATATAAGTTTATTAACCCTGGCGGCTTGCGTCGGAATAACAAGTGGCAGTCAAAATTGCTTTTGAGCTGCATTATTTAATTAATTATATTTAATATGTAGAAGGCATTTTATTTTCGTACAATTTTCTAAATATCTATATGTATTGTATACATAAATCAAGATTTTACGGCCGCCACTTTTACGAGTGCCGTCCGTTGACATCTCTTGATAAAATCTCGAGTCGTAATAACATTTTTCGCATGCAAATTTTTTGCAAATATATTTATTTACTTCCAAAAAAATTATATATAAATAGTGCTTTAACTCTGGTTTTATATCTATTGTATATGTATATTGATGTTAATTTATCATTAGATTTGAATCCAATACATTCGGGGTTATTCCAGATCACGACAGAACAACGGATAAACTGATTTATATATATTAGAAAACAAGACATTTCCAAGTATGTATTGTTAACGATATTTACATATATTTACATATATTTACACCTGTAAATGTACGAGGTGCTAAATAATAACACAAGTTAACGTGAAATGCGTCATTATTGTGAAATAATCAAACGGTCATACCTCGCCTCGTGACTGTTTTCTTAAATGTTATTTAAATATAAAAGGTAAAAGGAAACCTTATCTCGGTGACGTTCTCAAGGTTGTGTATTATATATGTATTGTATTGTGTTATGGTTTTAGATTGAAATATCCTTTATAAGTATTTTTATTGATAAGGTGTTGTTCCATCGGAATTCAATAAAATAAATATATGTACTATGGTAGTCTATTTGCGTAGTAAAACACGGGAATTAACGCTTCTCAGACTCACCCTTTATCACCAATTTTTTTAGAAGTATTTTACACGTTTCACGTAGTATAAGTATGTATATGTTGCTGTCAAATAATGTAAGGACACTTTTATTTTTAATACTTTTTTATAACCACAGTGCGCACTGAATACTACATACTTTTAAAGTGTCTTATACGTTAAAAAAATTCGTGACAAAGGTCACAAAAACAAGTTACACCCTTTGAGTATGTAACCTTAAAATTTATAATATTACTTATTAATAATATAAAAAACGAACTCGGTCATTATATTATTATGTATTTGGATTTTTTTTTTATTTAACTTTAAAATTATTAAATATATTTAAATAATTTAAACATTGAAAATATTCAGCTTAAGATTAAATAATTGTTTTACGTTAAATTAATTTATATATTATACAAACTGTATATTCATAGGCTGTTCGAATAATTTTTAGTGAAATTATAAATAGTACGAGTATCAAAAATCTTTATTTATAGCTGTTTAAAATATTTCCCTTCAACCTCTATGAATTAATGCATTCGAGTAAACCAGCTTACAAAATATGTCTCTTGATAGATCTGTTAAATTTTCGCCCCCGAAGAATTTTTAAAATAGTAGGAAATAAAAATAAATGACATGGATATACATCTGTACGGAGGATGGGATAACATTTAAACCCCGAAGATGTCAAATACTCGATGGTTCTGGATGTGTGAGCGTTATCTTGGTGGATAAGAAACCCGCGAAGTCTCTTTGGGTACTTCAACTCTACGTAACCTGGAGGCAGACAACGCAGTACCACTTACTAGTAATTAATCTACGATCTTATAGTTTAGTTACTACTGCTCCATCTTCCTTCAAACTTTTCCAGCATAAATACGACGGGATTTTTGCTTCTCGAGGAAATAAGAGAAGCACCCTTTGCAACCTTCAGTTCTTTATGCAGGATCGGGGAAACTACCTCTGATCAAATCTCTAGTTCAGCCTGAACCTCCCAATGTGTAACGTTTTTATTTTCTCTCAGTTAACCACTCCAGATGATGTCATGGGTGACTGCTGTTGTCGCTCGGCCGGATCCGGGTCATCGTTTAAATTCACAAAACCATTAAGTAACTGTTGCTAACTGCCTTAAACAGCTTATAGATTTTCGTAAAATTTCTTGAAGGTCAACCCTCCTTTATAATCAAAAAAAAACATTATCACAATAGAATCAATCATACAGAATGAAAGATTTTCAGTTTTGTAATGAAATTGGCTGTCAATTCGAAATAGTTTCGGGGAAATAGAGATTATATTTACTTTGTGACTAACAATGTTACAAACATCCCTGCTTATAGGACTAGTATCATTAATAAGGGCTTCTTATTCAGAAGTAATTTTGTACAATAATTACATATTATTAAATAATTCACTTTCCCTTTGTCGGTCTCTTGGGACATTATTCAACTAAGTTGAGTATTTATAAAAAATTACGATTTCTATTATCGCAGTTACAAATAAAATTCTCAATTGAGGTTCTAATTTAGATGTACAATGTAAAATACAACACTTTTATTATATATTGTATCTATATTCTGTTGTAATAGAAAAGTTTTTTAAGAAGTGATCATTCATATAAGAAAAATATATATCAAGTCTTGTCCCGTCTTGCCTACGCTATCGTCGTTAATGAAACAGTCATTTTGCTTAACTATATTATATATTAAATAAATATAAGCAGATCTTCCCAAGTTTATTCTAGTTAGTCTGTATCAATAAATCACTAGTCAGAATTAAATATATTATATATACAGCATGTGAATATAATACATGTAGTTTAATATATGACTTCGAGTTCAATAGTATTGAATTATATGGATGCAGTTGAAATGTGAATTTTATTAAAACGCTGTGAGCGGTAGTGTCAGTAGTGTCAGTGGTGTCAGTCTAGACGTTTATATTGGATGTCTGGATTTGTATATCTTGTCTGTGTATTCTTAATATATATATTAAGGATTTATAGAGTCTAACAATGTGAATATGTTTGAAGGATATGCAATATTACTGCAACCCCAAATAATTGGGATAAAAATGTACCGATAATAATAACATAAAATATTTAAATTATGTATTAAAAATATTCTTGAGAATATAAAGTTGACAGTAAATACTTGGCAATGAAGAAATACGATTAAAGAAACACATTTTGTAAAGTTAATTAAATTGAAGGTGTAGAATGGTAATTATTATTCTGATTAGATCCTCTGCGTATCGTTCCTTTGTAGCTGAAAGTCAATTAAACGCGAATCGCAGAAATTCTATTAAGTATCCAAATGACAGTTTCGTGATGACGGTAAATTGAGGGCAATTATATGAATTGCTACCACTGTTAAAATAACGTGGATAGGATAGGACAGGATAGGATAACGTGGATAGGTTTTGATGGAATCTTTTAGTATTGTTATTGTTAATTTTGTCATTACAAAATATTAATTTTAGACATTACTATTTCTAATTCTTTCAAAATTTATTTAGTTATTGTATTCGTGTTAATTCACAAAAGTAAAAAAATAAATAATTTAAATGAAGATGTTTTAGTAAATAAAATAATTAACATCAAAGTTATAAATCAAATATTAATACTTCGATATTTATTCATATGTTTTGGTATTAAATACAATAGTATAACACTGTCTCGTATTGCTAATAGTCACTTGAAAGGGAAAGGGAATTCAATCGAGAGAAACTCGTGCGGAAAGTCAGCCATTATCCGAGTTGGTGGATCGTGTAATGAACAGACAAAACGTTATATAAAAGCGATATCAAACACCAATAGGATAGGTAAACACTACTCTAGGCTTGCTGTATAGAAAGTGGTAGGGTTTACGCAATTTAGCTATGAAAACTAGCGTACTAACATCGTGTTGAAAAGACCGAGCGAGCTTGCGACTGTTGGACTTTAACTTGTTTTTAGGGTCAAATAGTGCCCTATAATTGGATAATAAAAAGGACACATAAATATTAAAAGAACGCATTACAATACTTCATTATTTTACGGTCGGTGGCTCGGTTTTCTGCAATGATTTATAACGTAATTTAAAATTCTAATATTAGATCAAAGATACACTAACCGGGAACTAATGATCTCATTTAGAACACCCATTCCATTGATGTATACATACTTTTGTTTATAGAACTACGTTCACGAACAAAACTATTTCTAGTTTGTTGTAAATTTTCTATTCTGACGTTTGACATGTATTGTTGAGAAAGTAAGTATGACTAGAATCAACCTGTATTTTATTATAATGAATTGAGGGAAAAAAAATTGAGTTAGTTAATATTGTTAGAGTAAGTTGTGGAAGATAGTGCTACGTTCTTTAAGAATAATTAATATTATTTTGATTATAAATCTTATTATAATCATGTCTTGTTTTATGTAGTTTTAAAGGAGACGGATGCCAAAACGCAAACGTTAGACGTCGTTTCCATTCGAAGTTACATAAGAGAAATGTATGTATGGCATTTTTTATTATATTAGACGTTCATCTCATCTTAATAAGAGGTTACTCGCAAAGCACTTTAAAAGTATTCCTAGTAAGGGGTGACAAAATAAGTTTATTCTGATCCTAAAGTATCTGCCTTTCAGAAGAGTCACGTACGGAACGCGTTGAGAGCGATAGAATTATGTTTGAACCCTGAAAATGTAACACAATTACAAAGGGCGTGCATTGAATCTTTTCACGAATCACTTGGTTTAGATCCTTGCCCTTGAGAGACCCTGCGCCAAGGTTGACACTGACCTTTTTTATATTCTCTTTTTACTTTGTTTTTACGTCTTATCCTTTCCAGTTGGAACAGTTGTTCGAAATAGTCTCAATAGTAAGATTTTAATATATACGCAAGTTAATACTAAGGATACACAGACAGAAATCACAATAAATATATAAATATGATATTTCTATTTAATAATTCTTATAGTGAAAAAATAAAGTTTTGACGGTTCGCACATGAAATCTCTACCATTTAATTTTCTTGTCCCATTTCATTAAAAATAAACCTAATAAAAAATTTATTTACATTTTTTATTTATTTGTTTATTTATGTACCTCATCTTTACATGAAAAAGATAAAATATGTAGATAGGAAGTCATAATAATAATAACACACACAGTCTTGCAACATTCTGACGCTAAATCTATTGGGAGTTGTGAAATAATATGTAAATTAATTCTAATATGGTGTAAGAATTATACTCAAGCAGATAACTGACCCAGAAACCACAGTCTGTTTACTCTGAGTCGATTGTTAATATACACTTTTGGTGTATGTTCTGAATTATTAGTATACCATTGATTGTTTCTGTGATTGATTATTTATGGTAATTCAGAATATAACTCTATATGATCGGTTGTGCTGTTTGTTCTTAATTTTGAGAGATTCAGACATATTTGTGTTAGATGTTTTATATTTATACCCGGATCCGATAGGTGTCGCTGTAAGGCATTAAAAATTTATATACCTAATTTTATAATAAATCAAAAATTTTCACATATAGCAATGACTATATGTACTAGTTTTTACCACCGTGGCGCCCCCTAGGACTTAGCGCATGCTACATAGCTTCGTACGCCGTATGGTTGGGTCAGCCTGTCCGTATATGTATTAAATGTATACTTTAATTTGCCACACACATGTTGTGATGGATTATACTTCATACTATATCACACACCAGCTCAGTGACAGCACTGTGGCAATAAAACACTAATAGTGTGATAGCGTTGTTTTAGTTATTAATAATTTTTCCTTGTATCTTCTTTGTGGAACAGTGGATATGAAAATTGATATCCGACTTTGTCAGACTTCTCGGCCATATTTCAACAGACTTTGTTAAAATTCTGAACGTGAAAGTCAACGTGATCGGACTACAGACTGCTGCAGACCACGACACACTTTATGATTACTTTGCTTTTAAAATATCAAAGGGCCATACTGGCCAGTTATAAATTTATTTACTAGTTTACATGTTACGAAGGAACACACAAAACTATTCTAATGATTAATTATAATTGACAACACACTTTCTTCTTATAAAGATATGTAATAAATTATTGTGTTTTTTATTATCTTTTTAAGATTCAAGTGATGCAATTTGTCGAAATGAAAAAAATACTAACATTAAGACTAAATATTGTTTGTTATGCAATAATTTGCTTTTTTTACTTATTAAATTAAATTATGTACGCAAGGATTAAATTATGCCAGTCTCGAATCTTTATAAAAAGTTTAATACAGAACAATTTACAAATGGCGTTGTGTTGACGTTTCATAATCACTTGCAAATATTGTTGTATCAGATATCAAAAAGCTTATCTCGTTCATATCACGGGGTAGGCATTTCAAAACTTTATTATCTTTACAATTATGCGTTGATGAATCGGTATTTTTTATATTTAAGTTACTGCAAACTGTGACATATTTTGAGATAAATCTGCTTTTATAATTCGTAATTATATTCAGTTGGCTACGGGATTTGTTGTAACGACTAAAATAATAAAAACGGAAGCCGTCGAACCAAAAACGCAGTTCACTTGCGGTACCGGCTCATATATGTAGCGTTGTTGAAACACACCGTATGTGTTGTGCACCAGAGTCACAGGATCCTCTTCAAAAATTAAAACATTTATCAACAAAGAGATTTTAGCCCTAGACATTTAAAAAACTATTAAACCTATTCTGTCATTTCAATCAAAGGTATTCAAGCTTATATGGTTATTTCTATATTAGAAAAAAATAACTAAAATTAACTTTCTTTCCTTTTACTTTCCTTAATGTTTTCTAATAAGAATTTACCAAATTATGGGGTTTCTTGTCTTATACATGGACCAACCTTCTGAAATGTAAGTACTATGTGCCTCGATTAAAAAATAAACTTTGATTTTGTCTTAGAATTATTAAAAATATCAGAAAGATATACATGAAAAATGTGTTAAAGATTTATAAATTTATAAGTATATGATCTCTGCCAAAACTGGTCGGTAATAGAAAATGGAACCTGTATTTCAAAATGTACTACATCCTGAGCGGCTGAGGGAAATTGCCTCAATTTCTGCTATCCATCGACTCCTCTCCGCTTTATTGTGCCTTTACGGTTATTACCTTTAGATTTACGCTCCGTGGACCTTAATAGGATTGTTCTATATTTAACCACGGAATTGACGGTATAAAATACATTTCAAACTCTATTACATTTACCATTACCATTTGATATGTTTATTTACTTATTTATTGATGTATTTTCTATTTTGAATCAGTACCAGTGATCATTTGTGTATCAAATGGGAGCGTCAGGACTATTTTGATACCATACTTATCGAAATAACCTCCAACTTAACGTAAGGAAGAAGGTTACGAAGGTTCCAAACGCGCCCTGCTGTGAAAACCACACTACAAACTCAGGCCGGGTTTTTTCTATTGTGATCACTGTTTTCCAATCGCCAAAATATTTAGTTTTGTTTTATTATAGCACTGTTTTATTACAGTTTAGCATTATTCTGAGATTTTTCATCACCTATTTTGTAGTATTATAATTTGATTTAATTTAGACACCATATGTTCTAATTTATACTGACATATATGGTATAAACAGACAGCTTTTTTGGAAACCGCTTCTAATAATCATATTTGTAGACAAGGTTAACAAAAAAAAAATTACAAGGTTTTTACGAATTCGTAAGTAATGTTATTGAACATGAGAATAAAAATAACAAGTAGTACGTTGTAGTGATAAATGAAGCGTAATAAAAATAATGATTTAATATGTATTCAATATTCAGGTTACGTTCCAGTTGTTTGAACAAAGGCACTGGGTGTGATTCCGCGCACGGAGCACGTGAAATCTTCGGTATCCCAACGCGACTCGAATCCTCTGATCAAGATTTAATATCATGTCTATAAAACTATGTACGTGATATAAATTGAGGAAAACGTTGTATTGTTTTCCTCAATTCAAATTAGCGAATCTTGATGTATTCGGTACTTGTTTTTTGATAACGCACTCGACTTTATTGTTAAGTTATAGTCAAATAATAATAAATCGGACTTGTATCATTAAATTCATTTAATGATGTGATTTATTTATTGCTATAATTTAAGAAATATCACAGCAATTGTGTGGATTTTTGTCCACCTTAAAAGGTTGAGCGTCATTGACGCACTTGGGTTATTAAAAATAAATTAATTGGTGGAATTCTCGTAAAATTTATAAATCACCGTCATTGTTTGGTTCGTTTTTACATTTACCTGAATGTCGCGGTTTTTTGGGTACGAGTGTTGAAGGCACCCGGCCTCGTAATTAAGCCAGTTGCTCCACTGATTGGAATGCAGGTCTTAATGTCTGTTCTCTTATCTAGTAAATTATTCCACTGTTACACGGAAACCATTAGACAATACAATATATAACACCACTAAGTGTTTTTTAATAATATCAAATAATATACCGTCAGTACTGCAACTTGAACATTTTTTTAATAAAATAGTTTTGAAAAATATTTTATATTTAACTTAGATTACAGGATAGTTTAGTAATATGATGATACTTTAATATTATTAAATATTTTAATTGTAAGTAATTATAGTCTTTAATAAATTAATTTAGAAATGACTTAATCGTATCATATCATATCATATCATATCATATCATATCATATCATATCATATCATATCATATCATATCATATCATATCATATCATATCATATCATATCATATCATATCATATCATATCATATCATATCATATCATATCATATCATATCATATCATATCATATCATATCATATCATATCATATCATGGGTCAGGTCAGATATTTTTGACGATTAATTTTAATAGAATTGAATAATTTACTTTCGTCTTTTCACTACAGGTATCTAAGATTAATTGGAAATTTATTATGTTATTGTTATTTAGTCAATGAAAGTTATGTTTTTAATTATATTCTTATTTTATATATTTATATAATTATTTTTAACATGCCATTTTATTTTTATCTTCGTTTGTCTCAACAGATAGTTTGAATTTTAATAATTAATAAGGTAATTATATTTTTTTAAATTGAACTATAAATGGTATTTTTAATAAAATTTTTAGAGTATTCAGTTATGTATTGTATTGTTCATTTAATTTTGGAAGTCTCTCCTGTAGGATTAAATTCGTAAACGTAAAAAATTGCCCACGTCATAGAGTTTCAAACATATATTTTTTTATTTATATAAATTTTTATTTACATAAATAGTAATAGTTGGACAAAAATAGGACACTGAAGTGAATCCAGGCCAACACTTGTTATTGACATTTAGATATCACACACACACAGAGATACACACACACGTACACAGAAAACAAAATTATAAGTATTTAATATTAATGTGCATTCTCTTAGTGTGTGTAGTTGACTATTATTTACGCATGACTTCAAACAATAATAGTTTGATAAAATTAACACTTAATCACTTACAATGTTAGATTACAATCGTAATTACGAACCACACGTAATATTTGTTTTATAAAAGAAATTAATTTATCAGATTAGTATCTATCTTGATTACATAATCCGAGTATTTCATAATCTATAGTTACTTTATATATCTTAATTGATTGTACTCACCTTAGTTAAAAAGTTATTTAAATAAAACTATTATGCGCATTTAAATCGCCGGTATTAATTATAACTGACGGTTCAAATGATTTGTAGCTATTTTCAGTGGAAGAGATGTGGGTCTGTGAGTCTTAGAAAATATCAAATCGGTATGTGATCTACTAGTTTTGATTCTAATCGAGGTTCTTCTTCAGAGTATGGTGGAACTAGGCGGACAAGATCCGATTTAATTAACTTAACCCGGTTAAATAGTATTTTTTGTTATTTAGTCTTTACTATTTTATAATCAAAGCATTACTAAATTATTCTTTGATGTTTATTTCAACTCTTAATATTAGTAGGCACCGCCAACCGTGCGCGACGGGTATTGAGCTGAGCCCCTCTCTTTTCTTCTTTTTTTGATAACTTTTGAATGACTAAACATTTTTTTAATCTGTTTTCGCTATAACATCCGCGTTCGGCTTAAATATATATGAGAAAATTTTTAGATAATTATTTCGTCATATTCTGTAGACAACTAAACACAAAAAAAGGTCTTCCAAACGGTTAAGAGCTTCGCTTACGCTCAGCTCAATTATATTAATTAGTAACGAGAAAGTGTTAAAGTATTATTGATTAAAACTTATTGACAACTTAAAAATTATATAAGTAAAAAAACCTCATCATCATCATCATCATCATCATTATGGAATTATCACAAGTTATAAGTAAAATATTAAATTGTTATTTTTGTATAACAAATGAATTATCTAAAGTGTCTTACGCTATGTGCCTTTAAGAAAATACAAAATACCGTTCCACATAATAAAAAGTGCCATAATCAAAGGAATTTTTGTCCCAAACTCGATAGTCCAAAAAATACTGGTGACCTAGATAGAAACAAAGCTGTTTCGTCCAAATGAATGATATGATGTTAGGGAGATAACATCGTAATAGCGAAGTTATAACAATTCTGTTTTATTAGCGGCTGTGTTGTAAACAAATTTATGCTGAAATAGTTGCGTTTATTTCCTGGTTGACTCATATCAACGTTATCATTAAATTGTATGTGATAAGGAAATTTATTCGTACATTTATATTGGAGATGTCAGATTAAATTAAAGGATGCCGTTATTTGGATTTTCTTTATTTATTATTAAATATAATGAATTTGCCTAAAATATTACAAGATATCCAAAAGATATTAAGTTTCTCAAAATCAAAATCGATAGTAAAATGAAACCAGAATGAAACCGGTTTGGAGGTCGAAATTTGTAAATATACATTTTTTTTTCAAATTACTGAGAAATGTCAAAGTTTGCACACCCACGCGGAATGCGGCATCTGGCTCGAACATTTTTTCAAACCTTTGACAATTTTTTTACTTATATATACATCATGTATATTTGATAACTGAATTAATTAATTTGTGTTTTTATCATTGGACTTATTTAAAGTCACAATTTACATTTAAAAGAATGAGTATACACTTGTATTTATTTTTACGCCATCTAGTGGCGCTTTCGTTTGTTACTACGACGTCATTCATTTGCGAGTTCATTGTTCAGTGTTCATCCTTCGAGGCCTTTGACGAATAAGTATCTCACGCTTCCAATAGATGTCGTCTGTTTCAATTATTCTTTGGAATTCCTTTAACGGATTTATCTTATTTCTCACACAAAATTGCTAATAAGCAATTTTTTTAGAGTTGCCACTTCCAAAGCCTAAAACACTATATTTTCAATTTTATTTTAACTATATTAACTATTTTTTATAATAATATAGTAATGCAGAAATATTTAAAAATTAAAGTCGTAATTTCAATCATCCGCTTTTTTAAGATTAATTTATTTTATACTTAATACTAAAAGTATAAGTTTGAACGCATATTTTCTGCAACTATCAGTTGGATTTTTTTAGCATATGTTAGCCGATTGAGCGAGATATAACACTGCACTACCCTTACAAATAGTAGTAACTTAAAAAAGGTATGGTAAATATGCAAACAGTTTTACTGATTACGGCGCTGTAATATATTCTCGCGATACTTCGTTACCATTTGAAAATCTATCTATTCGATAACAGTTCGAAGAATATATACCATAAACTTTAATATGTTATATTCTTAGAACTTTAATATTTTCTTTTTATAAAAAAAGATATATATATAAATAACCCCAACTTAATTAAATTTGAGCCATTATGTCATAAAACGCAAATATTTGAACAACCCGCTAATTGACACAAACAGACAGAACCCAAAGAGTAATCGAACCAATAATTTAAGTGTTAATTGCCGTCGAATATAATGCCTCAGGTGATACTAGCTTTTGCTTGCGGCTTCGCTCGCACAGCAGCACCCTTGCGTACTTTGATGATTTTTTTTCCATGGGTAGATTTTTTCGGGAAAGAAAATATCCTATGACTTTAAGATAACAACATTTAATAATTCTTTGTCGTCACTGTATGTAAAATTCCATAGTTCCAATAAACTTAGTTATAATGTCATCTACGAACAAATTTACAAACTTTCACATTTATAATATTTGTAGCGATTATTTTTTATATTTGTTTAAATTACTGAAATATATGTCGGTTTGTCTCATCATGATGTGATCGGATCAATAAATATTAACAATAGAGAAGAGAGCAACCAAAGATACGAGGGGAGGTCCAAAAGTTCGTGGAATGGAGAGGATGGAGCGAGGGTAGGCGCGCTCGCTTGGTGTCATACGAATCGGAGACTCATCATTAGTATAAATACCGAGTTTCAACCCGATTGCGTCATTCGTTTATGAACTCCTGTTGCCTGCTGAACAAGTCAATCCGGAAAAAAACTGAAACTATGGAGAAAATTGAACACTATGCTGTGATAAAATTCCTTACCAGGCAAGGAAAGAACGCTCAAACCATTTTGAATGAAATGGTAGTCGTTTATATTCATTTATATTCAGTGCCCTAGTAAATCAATGATTTACAAGTGGCATGGTCTTTATAAACATGGTCGAGAGTCAATTGAAGACGACCCCCGCTCAGGAAGGCCAGTTGAGGCCACCACATCGGAATCGTCAAAAAAGTGGAGAAAATTGTACTAAAGGATGCCCGTTTGAAGAAAAAACAATTATCTGCATTAGTTGGAGTATCAGATACCACCATTTTGCGAATCCTACATGATCACCTAGGTATGACAAAAGTCAGTGCAAGATGGGTACCGAGAATGCTTACGCCGTTTCAGAAAGAGCAGCGCGTCGATGCGTCAAAGCATTTTTTGGAGTTGTGTGGAGATAAACCTGCACAGATTTTGGACCGAATTGTTACGAGAGATAAAATATGGGTTCATCACTTTGAGCCCGAGTCCAAACAAGAGGCCATGCAATGGCATGAAAAGGGGACACAACCGCCAAAGAAATTCAAGGTAACGTAGTCAGCTGGAAAGATGATGGCTACTGTTTTTTGGGACTGTGAGGGTATAATCTTGATTGATTACAAAGAAAAGGGAAGGACTATAACCGAAGAATATTACGCAAAGATATTAGAAAAATTAAAGGTAAAGGGGCGAGGAAAATTCACAAAGGGTGTGTTGCTCTTGCAAGACAACGCGCCGGTTCACAAGAGCAGAATTGCAATGGCTACTCTGCACACGCATGGTTTCGAATCCCTAGTTCACCCAACCTACAGTCCAGGCCTGGCCCCAAGTGCCTTTTTTTTATTCTCCAATTTAAAAAAAGACTTAAGGGGAAGGAATTTTTTCCGACGACAATGAGGTAAGGGAGGCAATTTCGGCTCATTTTGACGGAAAATATAAAACATATTTTTATAGTGGTTTAGAAAAATTAATTCATAAGTCTAATTAATGTATTGAGCTTAAGGGCATTTAGATCTTTTTCATTCCACGAACTTTTGAACCTCCCCTCGTACTTGGCTCCACCGAGATGACGTATGATAGAAGAGCGATAAAGAAATAATATATTGATCCGATCCCAAATAACTGGCATAAGGACAGGCCTATAATGAAAACTTTTTGTATATTGTATATTATATTAGCTAGTCAAATGTTTTTTCCATTTTCATAATATAAATTATCCTATATTAAATGAAAAATAATTATATTTATATCAAGTCAAACAATACACGTGTCTTATAAATTTAATACTCGTTCCAGGAAAAATAAATCTATTTTTATTAAAACATCTTTCTCTGAATATTTATTATATTTTCTTAGACGAGTGAATAGCAAGAAGCGTATTTATAGACCTTTTGTAAATGCAACTGTAATAGGATTCTTTGATTTTATAGTCTAATACTACCTCGGTCTGCGGATTTGCTCTTATCGGACATCCATAAAATTACTACATAGATTATAGGTATACGAACTGATAGTAAAAATACCATAAAACACGAGCTTGATGACAGTTTAATTATTAAGTTAATATAACCATGAAAATCTCGTTAATTTTGTTTCTTAGTAGTTGGTACACTAAAGATAACAGATATTCTACTCTGTGAGTTTTCTGGTTGTGTTTAAGAAATAAATAATCACAATTAAAATAAAAGTAAAAAGACTTTTATTTCTTATTTTACAATATATATTAAAAAATTTACAAAACAGTGTACATGTATTAATAGTTTCTTTTGGTTTTAAGAACTCGACGGAAGGTAAAGGCCTTTTGAATAGGTAGTTTTATATGAATTAAGTATATGTACTTAATTAATATTGTTGCCTCCAGGTGTAGTGACGGCTCCAAGCTGGCTTCGTCGGGCTCCAGCTCGGCGCCGCCGCCGGTGCAGTGGCGAGTGAGGAGAAAACCAGGTAAATATTATATACACATTGTGTATATATTATAAATAATTTCTATCATATGTTTCGTAGTATAATTTGAGGGAATTGATATAATTTGAAACCATAGTATATTTAAGTTTGATAATCGATATTTAATAGTAAGTATTGACGGCGAGACGGGATGTGGGTGTTCGACAGTCACGTTGCTATCTCGTCTTCCTCCAACGATTTCTTAGTTGCTAACCTAGACAAAGGCCTAATTAGTTATTCAGAGGTTCCCAAACTTATTTCGTCCAACGCCCACTTTGAAGATCAGTTATTTTGTAGCGCCCCAAATTTTTTGACACTTCAAAAACTTATAACTTATTAGTCTCGCGTGAAGTTTAATTAGACCTATATTCTAAAACACTTTTCTTACCGGAGAGCAATAATAATGCAACTTTACAATATTGAGTATTTTTCATTTTCATTCGAACAATAATCACACACATTAGGCGCCCCATTTTTTTCTGGGCCCCGCACCCCTTTCTAGGATTTCAGCGCTCACAAGGGGTAGTTATCGCCCACGTTGGGAAATAATGATTTAGATCACAAGTTATATAAAATCAGTTTCAAATATACTCTACGCAGTAATTTTATAACAACTCCGACTTACGTAAATGAGTAAAACATTTGAAATTATAACGTGTTAATGTTTTTACTAGTAATAAAATTCTACAGATATTTGTTTAATAATTATATGTATTTTTATAACAAATAATATCATTATTTTTAGATCGCGACTCCCAACTCCTACATATTTTGAACTGCACCCCGTATAATATGATATATTTGTATTATATTATTATTAGGTATATATATATATATAATATATATATATATAACACTCCTCGCCAGTACATCGACACGTGCCTTATTTATGAACTTAATCCACTGGATTGTATGTGCGTGACTTATCATATAATTTGAATATTTCATGTGCTTCATTTATCCGGGGATTACTGTCTTCATTTAGAACACTTTTATATTTTTAATTTATATATATTATTACTTTATAAGGATAAACAAATAGTCAGTCTTTATTTTATGTAGTTAGTAGTTTTTACCTAGTTGCTACCTATCTTCTTTTCTTGGGTTTATTTCTGCTCCTACAAATCATTATTTTACGACGCAAGTCTGTCTTCTTATTTTTACATGCGCTACTTTATATATTGCTTAGACGCATTTGGCTTACTTGAGCAAATTTATTGAATACTAACTTTTGCTCGCGGCTTCTCTCGCGCTAAGATCAAAATTGGTTTTTAAGTTCTAATTTCACACGCTATTTTGTGGGTGTTTTTATCTTCTGCTGACGCCGAATTGTACCATTTCTTAATGTTGTTCTTATCTTTTAAAGGATATGTTTAAAAATCTTGTGTTAAAAACCAAGTTTCATAAACTCTTAATATGCATCAAAAATATCATTTTGATGAAAATCCATACGTTAAAGGTGCAAATTTTGGATTGGAAATAAATTCAAATTATATCGTATTAATAATCTCTCGATAGTAATGTCTTACACATAATAGATTCATGAGCTGTAATTGACTATTTTCTACAATTATTTAACAATATATCCACCACACATTATGTTCTGTAACTCTTAAGGTTTTACGTAAGCCGAAATAACTGTCAGATGTCAGACTTTAAGTCAGAGCTTACTTGCTTACGTTTTATTTTGGGAAATCTACATGCATTATAATATATTTTATAAAGGGTATGTACTAATCTGATATATGCTATATTATAGTAATTTCATTAACCCATAACAAAGTAGATAGAGAAAGTCTTAGAAGTAACATTATATAGATTCAGGGAACATAAAATATAATCTATTAAAGGTTAAATGTATAAGTAACAGTCGCTCATGAGACACGAGCTCTTGTTATACTTCTTGGAAATACTATTTACATTTCCCCCTCGGATCATGACTAGTTTTACGATTTCCCTAAAGTCAAAACATTAATAAATAATCCGTTTGATATTACAGATATAGTTTAGCTAGAAAATTTTATGATTCATTAAAATTTACGCCATTTCCAACTAGCCTGTGAACGCAGCCTCGCTCGCATTTGTTCTCAAACAGTAGCATATGGTATTCTGATTTATAAACTGTAATATTGTAAAGTTTTATCGAAATCTGTTTAGTAGTTTTATGTTAGAGACTAACAAACATACATATATCCTTTCTCATATATATTAGTAAAACATATCAAACACCTGCTTCATTGAACAGTCAATATTGAACGTGAAGTTAGTTTTGGGTTAAGTTAATTAAACTTGTAACTGTTTCATATTTAACCGTGACCTGTATGTAGTTTGGGACTTAGTTGTTAATATGTATATAAGTTATTATAAATCAAACATTAATATTCATATCTTTTATCTTTTAACGTAATTTCGTCCAAATTAGTGACAGTGTTCGTTAATTTGTTTGGACTTTAATGAAATAAAGGCTGTAGGCTGTATTGTTTACACACAGATGACTGATGATGATAAGAAAGTTTATTAATCACTCTGAAGTGTTTATTTTGGTGTTGGAGGCTCGGTAACTTTAATTAACAGCGACCAATTATATTAATGTTTTTCTAATTACAAGTTATTTACTACTAACATTAAATTTTTATCGACATATATAAATTCTACATATAATTACTCTCTCACAGCAGTTCTTACATTTAAGTAAAATATTGCCATTAAAAATAGTATTTCAATGTTTACAAAAATCCCATTTTTGTAAAAATGCTTAAGTCCACGTAATGGAAACGTATTTTTGTAGATTTATTTGGGGATTACGTCTCTAATTTCACGACGTGGCATCTCCCATGTGTCAAGATAGCGCGAATTACTAAGAGTTGTGACACTTTAATTTAAGAGGCATCCAGTTTAATTGTTCCTCTGGAATATAAGACTCGACACCAAGGACGTAATATTTAATACGTCTAATATAAATGCGTAGTACAGTTAAAGATAAAAGGTTTGATTTTACTTTTGTTTGTACTTGTTACTTGTTCGATTTAAATATTATTTCACCCATATAAAACTATGTCAGTGAGTAATGTAGGCTTTTTATCTTGATATTCCCATGGGATAGATCCCTACGGAATTGAAACTATAAATCATGGGTTATATATTGTTAAAAAAAAGTTCTTTCAGGATAATTAAAAATGTATTTCCAACGAATGCTCCAAGGCGGACGGAGTCGCTGCAACAGTTAGTATTATAAATAACGTTAACAGATAACGAATACGTAAATATTGTTCGGTGAAGTTGTAAACGTTTCCAATTACGTGTCTCACGTGTTGGAAATCGATAAAGTTTTAATAACGTTCATGTAAGTTTTGTCGAGTTTTCTGCGTGGGAGTTGGAAATATCAAGGAATTACTTTATTAGTCACGATATATATACATATATATAGATATAGATAGATAGATAGATAGATATATAGATAGATAGATGTATATTATAAGATACTATTACCTGTAAGCGTGTGACACTTCATATTGAAATACATTAGTCACTAGGCATTGTGAATTTCATTAGTTTCACTAAACTATTTACTACTTACTTATTGTAAAAATACTGGAAAAGACGAAAACTAAAATACATAATGATTATGATTAACCTTGCTCTTTTTATATTACGTTTTGTAGATTAAATCTTGATTTTAACTATAATTTATGATAGTTATAATTTTACCTATATTAATATTAACACAGGAAAATGTATACTGACCCTTATGTGAGATGACTGAACGAGATAGAACACGACTGGTAGGTAATTCAAGATAAATTATATTTGCATACTCATAGAGTTGTAGATACAGTATTGTATTGTATTGAACTAGCTCTGCCCGAGACTTCGTTCGGAATATGGTTTAAAAATAAAAGTAGCCAAGTTACTCCTTATACTCGTATATGCAAGTCAAAGTCCTGTCAAAATCAATCCAGACGTTTCAAAGATTAGCTGGACCAAACAGACAGAAAAAAATATACATAGTTTTTTAAATGTAAATACTGTATATACATACAAATGTATATAGTGAAAATATGTTAATTTGGAATTACAAACAGAAACTTCAATTTTATTTATATGTATAGATGAAGGAACATTTTATAGAAAGTTTGATGAAACTATTTAACTAAAAGTGGATTTTTTATTTAATTTATATGCTTAGTCTTGTCCTGTCCGAAGTCGCGGATTTAAATAATGTTTTAATAAATACTGTTTGCATTATTATTTGTAATATTGTTACACACAATAATGTGTGCGATATTCGACATAATCGCCTAGAGATATCGTATCGAAATCAATTTAATTTATTGGAAGAATTACGAAATACGAATATACCTACAACTAGTCATATATTTTAATTTTCTTAATTATATTATTATTTTATATTTACCTTCACGCCATATCCCTTGCGGGGTAGCCAGAGACGACGGAGCGCCAAAGCTACGGTCCCTGCATACCTCTTTCGCCTCGGCCACAGACATCAACCTCTTCATACATGCCCTCCGGGGGGTCCTCCTGCTTTTTACGTGACCTTCCTCCAGTATCATAGATACTGTTTTTTCGAAGGTCACTCGAGACCTCCCCCTGTCTCTCTTACCGCTCACTTTTCCTGTATAAATCTTTTTTACCATTCTTTCATCACTCATTCGCTCGACATGCCCAAACTCTAAAAATTATATTATTTTATATTATTTTAATATTTTCGATCATTTAAGTAATAAACTTTGGCTTGTTTCTTAAAAGTAAATATATCGTTTTATTTGACCAACGATTGATGAAATAAAAATTATTTTAATTTATAAATATAATGTATACCTTTTTATTTTTATATAATTATACATTCTTTTTACAACTGTTTGTGAGCAATTCCATAAATAGAAATGTCGCTCATAATAAAAAATATTCTAATGTAACAGACAAACAAATTATTTTTTTTATAATTTGTAGAGCGCCAATTACTTTGACAAATTAAGAGTGTCAGTTGTGTTCGTTTCCCACAACTTATTAATACATTATTTTGGCTTATAAAAAAGATCTGTATAAAGCTAGGACAATGCACATATAAGTATATATTTAATAATATATAACAGCGCCAGCGGGCGTGGGGTCTGTACGATGTTTATGGTCGGACATCCGTCCTCCCCGCCCCCCTTTTCGAAAAAATATAAGCAAGCCACCTGCCGATTGATTGCGATTTATCCGCCAAATTTGTTAATCAACAAAATAAAATTTAGACACGCAAACACAAAAAAATAAAAGGTGGTATTTTTAACCTGTATAGGTTAATATAATGCCACAGGTTATCAGACCCACATGAGTTTCGAATTAGAACTAATTGAGTGATAATTAATGTGTTTATATTAGCATATATATTTCCGTACCACTCTAACTAGTCTAACTAAAACTAGTGTGTGGGTCGCCTTATTAATGTTGATATAGTACAATGAGTGTTATGTAAAAGTTATTTTCATCTTGCTTATTCTCAATGGAAGCCCGTGTGCAAATCGTATTTTTGTTGACTTTATCGTAATAAAATTAACGGTTCCCGCGTCATCACCTAATCAGTGCTTCTAGAAACGACACGCTTTTTACATTCATTTAATATCAAATGTATGTACGTACATAGAAAAAAAATGTAAATGAAATAATATTAAGATACTTCCTTGTAAAAAATCACTTCTCTTTTTTTATATAACATATATAACAAAAGCATAACATATATTGATATTATTATTCATAAATAATAAATCATAAAAATATTGTTGTTATTTTTAAATGTACAATTCTCTTTTAGTTCCGTGATGACGTCACTCGGTTGCGTCTGAGTCCGCGTGACGTCTATGAATTAGTTCCGAAATTAAATTATACCACAGTTAACTTTATACAATCAATAAAATACACTTTTTTATAATGTAATTATATTTTTAAATAATCAAACAACGTATAATATATCTAATCTATACATAAAAATAGAATTGAAGTGTCTGTTTGTAATTTCAAATTAATAAGTTTTCACTAAATGCAAATGAAAGTACTAATGTACTTAAATAAAATATTAATTTTTAAAATAAATGTCTGTCTATCTGTTTGGTCCGGCTAATATCTGAAACGGCTGGACCGATTTTAACAGAACTCTCACAATCGGATAGCTGATGTTATAAGGAGCAACTTAGGCTACTTTTATTTTTGAAAACATTATCCAGGCGAAGAAAGTCGTATGTACAGCTAGTGTTGTCACACTCAATCAATCACATGAAGCATATGTTTTTGATTAAAAATCATAATTAGGACATTTGATATAAAATTATATATTATTTAAAAAAGTGCGTTTTTAAAATTTCAATAATAAAAATATAATTATGTTATAGTAATTATAGTGAAATAAATAAAATAATCTTTTGCCTGTTTATATTTTTATTTTAGTTCATGTTTAAATTACTTATACAATTAATTGATTTAAATTTTAAATAAATGTAATATGTAATATACATCAACAAGATTCAAACCTGTGATCGTTAAGGTACCCTCCCAGTCGCTGTGACAACTGAGCTACTGTGTCTACTCGATACGATAAATCTAACAAGTTCGAGCCACAACAAGGCACAATAAGCCTACTATATATATATTCAGAATAAGACACTGAATAGGTGACAGGATAGAAATAATTCAAATTGCCTATTAAATTGATTGAAGCATTCATCAAAATGGACAATATTGATTCTATTTCCATTATTTTTTAAATAATCCCGCCATGGCTTAACGTTTGTAGATAATTTGAGACATTGTATTAATGAATACAAAGTTAGTTTATATTTCCGAGACTGTTAAGAGATTTGTTGATACAGTTGCTTTGAAGCTGAATTATAGTGATACTTTGTTATTAATGAGTCCGTAATACTATGTTGACTTAGTAACACTTAGTTATGACATATATATTATATAGCTACAGCTACTTAGTAGTTTTGTGCTTCTTTATGTTGTTATCTTGAAATAAATGCAACTTTGTTATTTTAGTATGACTAACGAACAGTTTAATGGTTCTTAAAAAAAATTGATATCTTATTTAATTATACTATTTGTATTTTTATCTTTAGTTTTTAGTTCTCTGTAACAAAGTTACTCGAACACATTGTTGGAATGTGTAAGGATCGATCATTTACGATTGCCAACATTTGAAATGTCAATAAGAAAGAACCTATACAAATTATTAGTATGTTATACATAAATCAAATAATATATTGACAAATGAACGCTGTAAGGTTATGGTCATATCGATCAGTTGTTTGTTTGTGTTCGAGGTCGCTGACCCACTTCTATGAAGACATGAACTCTAAGCTAGACCAAAAATATAACTCCTACGCCGAACTAAGTAAGGCCAAAACACACGCTTTCATAAAGAACGATACCGAGGAGTCTGTAGTGGTTATTATCAACAGACTTTTGTGCTGAGTATATATTTAAAGACAAATAGTCCAACTTTATTGAAATTGAGACCAACACTGCTGCAGAAAAGCATGTCTAAAACGTCGGAACCACACTTAATGGTTGCGATTGTCCAAATGTGTGCAATCAGTTAAGAATTAAATGTGGAATAGTAGCATTGAGTGTTGGGAAAGCGTCTAAATCGAACACTAAATCGTGCGCTAAATAGTAATGTCTTTAAAAGTTTTAAAATTGAAAATATTCCTTATTATCTAAATGCAAGTGTTCAAAGTCGGATATTGACACGAGATAGCTTATTTCAGTGCATTTTATTGAATTGGTTTGGATAAGGGAGTTTAGATTTGCAAAATCCACTTCAGTTTTAGTATCGATGTACTTATTTTGAATATATTCAACTAATAATTGTCAATTGACAACTTCTTTACGACGTTATATGCCTTTATACCAATTACTTTGGAGTCAGCTTAATATTTCAATTTCTTCCATTCTATATCAAACCTTACTAACATGTGAGATTTGTTTTATTTTTTTCACACACTTTTGTTTTGTTCCTATAATTATACCATGAAAAATTACGTCTAATATTTTTAGCACTTTGAAAACCTGATATCTTCAAATTACTTACATACACTTTTGAATAAATATCAGTTCTCATCACGCCACACGGGAGATGCTATCTCAACGAGGCGAAAGTGGAAACGGGAATCCAAAATCGTTTCTCACACTTGTCATTTGATCCAAGCTGCGTTGATTCTGTGTTTAAGAGTTCGATCTTTGTCATCTCCTTATACGACTGAGACAAGGTGCCGCAAGCGTTATTAAGCGTTCTTGACTTTAAACTTCAGCTCTTGAATTATGTAACATTTATTCTACTGATTTAAGGGTGTTATACTGACTACGTAAACCACATCATCTTTATATATATATATATATAAAGATGATGTGGTTTATATATCACAATCATTTAAAAGTTATTTGATGATTTTTAATGATACTCCATACTTTAAATATCGTTTGAATAATGCAATCGATTTTACTGACAAAACTTCCCAAACTATATTTTATTAATATCAATACAATTTTGTATATAACCCTTACATTAAGTCTTATTCCTCGAAATCAAGGAGTACCTAAACAAACAGTTTAATGACAAAACAAATAAAGTTTCCGGCAATTTCATTTGTAATTTGTAACGGAGAAACTGTCCACTATAATTCATTTAAAGCTCTACAAAGACGTCCGGACTTTGAACAAATGACAATACTTTGTTTAAAAGTCATTATTTCTAACGGCGACTCCTTCCAGCGTCTGGTAAAATGAGTTCACTTGACAGATGTTATTTATTTGGGATCCTATTAAATCACTCCTCCGTCGACGCCCAAAGTGTCTAATTAGTTGATATTAAATTGCTGTCCAGATAAATATTATACATGCAAATATAGATTGTAACTGTAGCAAGATAAAATTTATTTTATCTTAATATTTTTTTAAGCCTTTTAACAATGTATGAAATAAATATAATATTTTATTGATTAAAATAATTTAAAGTTGGCACAAAGTAACGCGTGAATGAAATACGGGCTTAGCTATTGCCAACTATAAATTTGCTTCTGGTTTTTGGCTTGACCCGTGATGCAGTAGACTGTTAAATTACATGTTGCAGTCTGACCCCAATATGTGTTGGTGGATTTAAGCCGGGCGATAATTTTGCACTTATTTGTTCGTTAGTCTGTTACTACTTAAACAGTTAGAGTACTAATACACTATGGGATTAATACTCAGTTTAGTTTAAATACAGTTTTGGTGTGGATCAATTCCTTCATCCGTGGTTTCTTCGTGGTTCCTACCAGTTAACTTTATTATGAAGTGAAAATAATTGAGGGTGTTGGTAACAGCTTTGCCTGGTTATTCTATATATTTTCCGGGATGGAGAACCTTTTCAATTTTCCGGCAAATAATGTATACCTTTTTGCATTTCGATCACGGAAAATATAAGAATTTCCTGTCACTATATCACTACAAAGTTACACTTTGATATCAATTCCAATCAGCTTCATATATTTATAAACCGACCCATTTATTCGACAGCTGTTAAACTGATTAAAATAAATGACAAAATACAAAATACTGTGAAAAACAATTAAAATGACTTTAATACAATATTTTTATTGAAATGCACTGAAATTAAAATATATTGTAAAATATAAGATTTCAATAAAAATGTGTTAATGGCTAATATTTGAAGAAATTTTTATTTTTATTTTTATGAGAATTTGTTTCTACATAGTTTTTTTGCGTGAATATAGAAGCTATTTTCTGAACTGGAAGCTATTTGAAAATGTATGTATGTTAGGTCGTGTTTTAGTAACCTAAATAAATTAAAATATAAATATAATAATATAATATAATAAATTAAATATTTAATCATTAACCATTACAATAATTTGAAAACAATTTATCATAGCCCTTTTAAAACAACTTAATGAAATGTATAAAAAACTCTTATGTAAATTATCGAAATTCTTTCTAAGACAGGATGGCAATTATTGACTTCCCAAAGAACTGTATCAGTAATCAAAGAAATACAATTTTTTATGATTTTATAAAATAAGCAAATATGTTGAATTAATCAGTACATTGTAAGTTATTCTAGAACAAGAAAGTGGTGAAATGGTACCTTGGCCCTCAGTATCAGTTTACATCTCAAGTAATTAGAATCGGAACTGCAACGTTGTTTTAAACAAGGACAACTAATGCTAACGTTATCTTTAATTAATACTTATTGGATATGCAAATAGTGTGAATGCTGCTTTAGTATTTTTTAGATGTATTTGTATGTGTATTTTAAATTTTGTTTATTTTGAAGTTAAAATTACGATAACTACAATCTTACTGCTTTTTATAAGTTTATTTCTAACAACATGTAACGATAAAATATATATATATATATTGTAAAAAATCTTTGTTGCGTTGGTCCGTGTAACGTACAGCATACGAGGTATGATATGTAGCCATCTTGAAACAAAAATATTTTAGAAAAATTAAGCTAATCTCGTTTTTTTCTCATAATAAAAGACCTGGTCACCTTTATAAAAATTGTCTTTATTTTTTTTTTCTTATTTATTTTTTATTTGCAATATAAATTTTCCGATAGTGTTTTTCATTTCAGGTATTTTCCACCCAGTGAGAAAATTTGATGGATTCCATACAAGTAAGTTAATTTTAATACATTGTTTTACTTTTAAGATATATTTTTTCCTCAAACTATATAGGTTTAAGCTGAACTATTAAACATTTTATATACAAGACAGATGTTTTTTATTGCTCCGAACGGGTCACAAGTCGGGACGCAGTTAAAAAATAATATATTCTGAAACACTGCGGTACATGTTTCATCTTTATGTAGTGAATTTAGAATGGAGCGGTTAACTATTCAATAAAATAAGCACAATAATTGATAATCTTTAGCAAGAGCCGCAGAAATCATAGTTAACGCTACTCCTCGGGTTTTATTACAATAGTTCTGATAACAACAGTAGGAAAGCGGGATATGTTTGTGTAGTTGCATGTGTGTTTTTAAGCTGTTTATCAGTTTTGGTTTGTGCGTGTGTGTCGAAGGGAAACATGGGTGTGTGTTGTGTGTGTGCGTTGCGAGTGTGTGGGTGTGTGGGTGTCGGTGACGCGAGGTGCGGAGCGGTCGGAGGCGCCAGTCGAGTTTAGAACGTCGCGGGGTTGCCGCGCCGCCGTCGCGTAGATCCCTGCATTTCGATCACAACTTTGTGTACTGGAAACTTTTTGAGGCAATTTTAGCAAGGATTCGTCCACCGAGCGCATTTTGCTATAACTATTGTTCAAAGTTGTTAGTGTACGAACGTTCTATGTACTCTAATGCGCGTGTTTCGTACTACGTCGGTCTATTTTTGAATATTCACTAAACGCTTCGCTGCGAAGTTTTCGAAACGCAGCCCGCAGTCGGGTTAACGGCCGCCGTGTGCAGCGCCTGCATCACATCTCCTGTGTTTTTGTTGACGGATAACATTTGTGGTATTAAACTCATCCCGGACCGTGACAAGTTATCTGTAAGTATGGCCCCGCTCGATTAAAGATAGCTGTACGTGTATTAATCCAATCCAATCCAATATATCAGTATGTCTACCTGTTGATTATCCCAATGTTAAACATTATAAATAAATATTTGCAAAAGTATAACAGATTTCGTTGCCATATAGTCGCTTGCATGAGCGAGAGAACAATATATATACGTTTATAGTCATATGTTTGTGTGTACTGACGGTTGTAAGTAGTTCTGTGTTCTATTAGTTATATAGTATATACTAAAGAATTTTATTACGCTGGTGCGGTGTAGGTACGTGTTATTGTTATGTTACGTCTTGAATAACTGATATTATTGAGATAATTATGTACATTTATTTCGTATTAAAAATAATATTGTTTTCAATATATACACAAAATTGAGATTTATTTCTATATAAAAAACATTTATTTACTAGATCATTATTAGGAAAAAATATATATTGAAGTTTGATTATAACGACAAAACTATTGGAATATTCATTTCGTGATTGAATGAAACATATGTAATATAATATTTATATTATCAATATTCCAATATTATATAAGGTTCAGAAAATTTGTGAGTAATGTTTGATTAAATTTCCTAAGTACTAAAAGATGTGTCCTAAGTAAACGTACCGAAATTGGTTTTGTTGGCGCATCAAACAAACGGCTAGTTATTAAATATATATATATTCGGAATGAAATATATTTTTCATAAAAAATATCAATAATACTTAACATATGATATTTTTAATTAATGAAACAGAAAGTAACAATGTTAAAATGGTTAACATTTTTGATAAAATATATATGTATTATATATATTTACCATATTAAAATATTGAATAATAATAAAATATAAACACAATACATATCCTGCGTGCTAATAGTCGTATTGTAAATAGGCTTACATACATTTACATACAATACATTCAAGAGAACATGTAAACAAAACACATGAATGTTTCAATGTGTGCGTCCGGCGCTGTACGAACCATACAGTACTTTATGTATAAAGGTAGGGTTACCATCATTTATAGGATTTTTTAAAATTGATAATTATGTATAATATATTGTAAATTATATTACGTGTCAATATTATTGTTAACCGCAAACAGTAATGGAGACTATCTTTGAGGTCAGCTTGGTCAAGATATGTTATAATGTACGTAGCTTTTTGTATGAATGAAGTATTAAATGTAACATACATACAATTAATTATATATTTTCGTAAACATTTAACGTAATTATGTATAAATTATATAAATGTATGTTATAAAAAATTAGAACGATTTTTTATCTATATGAGTTAGATTCGAACTTGTGACCTCTGGGAGTCCCCGTGACTCTACAAACTGCGCTATCGTGTCGCCTTGATAAAATATATGTATATATATACAATCGACTTTGTTCGGATGTATGGATTATATAATAAATATGTTATATATTACAAATAAATTTAATAATATTAGTTTAACATTGCCATATTGTTAAAACATTCTGATATTAATAAATATATATTACATTAATGTTTTTAAATTGTACACATTTTAATGTATATACCGGGTATTTCTCTATGACAATTAATATTAAATACCTTTTTTATTTCCTAACGAATTTAACCTGCCTTGGTCGCGAGATACCTGGTATCAATCTATTCTCTTCAACTACCCTTCTTGGCTTGGTCATTTATATATTGGTATCGGAATGCGATTACCCGGTATATATTGCGCGTTTAAAAATATATGAATAACAAAATGTGCCTAATAAATAAATAAATAAATAAATATATATATATATGTATATAAACTTTAACTTATTTATCTGGTTCTTAAGAGCCATAAAATAAAAAAAATCATAAATAATCTCATATAGCTTAATAGATTATAAAATCAAAACGGCTATTTAATTTAAAATTTAAATTCAATGGTTAATGATGGTGCCGTGATTATAATGTTTGATTTAAATTTTTATATCATATAGTTAATGATAATTTTATTAAACCACTGCGGAGTTTGAATTATTTATTTTTTAATAATTATTATGTAAGTGATAACATCAATCTAGGATGTGGTTAATTTAATTTATATTATATATATATATATATATATATATATATATATAAATGTAATTGAAGTGTCTGTTTGTAATTTGAATTAACAGATTTTACATACATAAATAAAATCTTTTTTTTTTTCTCTGTCTGACTGTTTGTTACGGCTAATCTTTGAAACGTCTGGACCGATTTTAACAGGACTTTCAATGCAAGTAGTTAATGTTATAAGGGTAACTTAGACTCGAAAACACATGTTCGCTCGAACCAAGTCACGGGCACAGCTAGTTAAAAATAAATTCTATAAAGGATTTTGGTGATTTCTCCAGAGATCTAATGAAATTCAATATCTTTACATACCAATACGCTATGAGATCCAAATCTAAATGTCTAATCAGGCGTATTGTTAGTATTCAACTCTATGAAAGGAATGTAATTTGTATTCATTGAGATTAAAAAGGGAAAATCTCCACAGGTGGGAGTATGAAAGGAATTAGATTGTAGGGAATTTAATAAGGATTGTAAGAGTTGAAAGGAATATTGATGAAAATTTTTATTCATAAGCGATTTTTCATATATACTTAGAGAGTCTAGAGTCATTGATAAGTTTTATTGGTATTGGTATTGGCATCCGTCCCACTTCACGGGAATACGATACAGATACGGTGGTATGGGAAAGTTTTAGATCAAATATATATGTCCTTGGTAAGCCCTTAATTAAATTGACTTTACATGGTTTTAGTAAAATATTAAACAAATTAAGCTTCTTTTGTGTGTTGAATAAATAAATATCTGTTATTCTTTGTAGGTACTCCTTTAATAAGACAAACAATTTGGCAAAAAATACTGTAATATACGGCATTCCGCCTAAATAGGAATTGATTACCGTTAAAGAGTTGATTTTTTTTTATTACCCGCAGCGGAAGTTTATGATATGCTAACATAAATACAGATTACAAAACAAATTATATTATATATACCTTTTCGTCAGACATTAATCAAACTTCACAACAAGTTATCTTTGAAGATAATAGTCGCGCCTCTAATGAGTTGTAATTTTATCTATAATTATATTTATATATATCGTAAACTTTCCCATATTATTGAGATGATATCAAAACACATTTCTACGTAAAACGCTCAAGTGGTGCCGGCTGTGTGGATGTATGAATGTACGCAGTAATGCACTTCGTCACGCGATTGAGGTAAACTAACAATGCCTTGTAAATTTTCCACAACAAGAGTACTGTTTACACTTTAAACACTTATCAAAACATTCTAAAATGACAATTTTATCGCAAAAACTGAGATGTTACATTTTAATTCAAGAATTATTCCATTAGTATGAGTACGCACATGCCATGCAATACGTACCAAGCATGTGATTGTTTCAATATCAATTCAATTGCAAAATTGCTTAGAGATCCTTATATATAGATATACATACATTTTCGTTTATTGGTATAACTTTGAATATCTCTATCGGGATTTATAAATTCGTTACAGGCCGGTATGCTTATCTCATCTATCTGGCGCCTGTAATTGCTCTAGTCTAATAATTATTATCAGCTCGCGTGCTCCGCCCTCTCCGCTGAGATATTACCAGTACTCGGATAAATACTCGACCACGTGCTCGTAACGCTACTTTGTATTGAATATCTTTCAAAATAGGCTCCGCTTACGATAATTATTACGTAAATTTCTTTTCCACTTATCTCGTTTCCTAGAATTAATTATGATAATAAATAAAGATGTTTTGATACCTTTCAGCTAAATTTCTATACACAACAAAAGCATTAGTGAGACGTCATTAATTCTTGAGGTGAACGACCTCGCCGCGGTGCCTCGTCTGGAATAGCAATTATTGTTAGTATTATTTTAAACTTGTATTATATTATATATTAATGAAATATCCGACATATCTCTCGGCTATCTTTGATATTTTTTTTACATGTAAATTTTAAGTGACTAAATCGTATTTATAAAACAGTGGCATTATTGAGTTCTGTTTTATTGGATGTTTGACCTCGTGTTATCGCAACTCTAAAATGACGTGTTGCCGCCATGTTAGTTTTATTAAACTAGCCGTGCCCACGACTTCGTTTGGGAGAAATATGTTTTTCAAAATAAAAATAGCCTAAGTTACTCCAAATAACATCAGCTATTCGCAAGTGAAAGTCCTGTTAAAATCGCTCCAGCTGTTTCAGAGATTAGCCGGAACATACAGACATACAAAAAATTATATAAGATTTTTTTTTTGTTAATACCTATGTACTTGTATATGTATGTAATGAAAAGCAGTTAATTTGAAATTACAAACAGACACTTCCAATTTATTTATATGTAATATACATAGATTTTATATAACTCTTTACTATAATTTTCCTGTTGCTTAGTATATTAAAAATTTTAATGAGAAAGAAGAGAGCGAGAGAGACAGAGACAAATAGAGCTATTAGTTATTCCGTAGATCTTATCTCTGTAAGAATTTACAATATATGTCGATACATTTCGTTAGTGTTACCACAAGGAAAACTGAATAATTCACTGTAGTATGAACGTGCCCGAAATATATAATTGATTGCAAACCAAACGTTACATAAACGATACAAAATTTCATCCATTGTTCGAACACCATAAAGGAATCGTAATATTCTTAAAGCTAACTCGATCTGAGACCACACGTGCGCCCTCATCTAATTAATTCAATCGATACTTTGACACTGAAACAATGTTACAAACACTTATTATTCGTACAGCTAAAGGTTTGTACATCTAATACTCATATACAATTTGGATTTTTTATAATATATAAACAGCGAGTTAATTTTTTATATTTGTCCTCCTGGTGTAATGGTTAGAGTATCAGACTTCTTAACCAAAGGTTCCAAGTTCAATTCCCACGATTTTTTTTTATGTAATCCATATTGTAGCGTGTAGGGTATAACGACTTCGTTGTTTATTTCACTCCCGGGACATGGATTATTTATTATAACAAGAGAGTGTTCTAAGTACTTAATTTTTATCTCTGTATCTAAATATAACATTACTACTTAATCACAAAGATACTTCTAATTGTAAGTTAGTATAAAAGATAACTTTATACTCAGTAAAAAATTTTTTTACTAGAATTCATATTGCATAAGTAATCTTTAAAGATCTTGACGAGTTACAGGCTTATAAGATTAAGCTGACTAACGTCTGAGACGACGGATGCATTTAAATAACATTACAAACGCATTAGTAATAAAAAAAGTACATGACTATTCCGTGACTCGCTAAACTTTGATATTCAAAATGTGTATTTAACTAGTTATCGCTATCGACTCCGCCTGCGTTCGTGATGTTCGTAAGGAATAAATTTTTATATTGATTACCGTGTAAAGCCCTTTTGTTAAACATTGTAATATATAGTCTAGTTCCTTATTCGCTTATAATGTGGCTGTGTAATAATGAAAAAAAACTTCAAAATCGGTCCAGTACTTTTTGAGATTCCCGAATAAAAATGTAACCTTTTCTCTTCGTAATATCAGTATAGATATTTTTTAACACGTTTTATATTGAAATTTTCTGTTCATGTTGAAAATATTGCCGTCTCTTTCTATCTAAGCGGGAGGGCACGACCCTGTGACGTCACGCTTCAGATGAATGAACAACCAGTCTCCCCTAACGGTCATTTTTATAGAAGCTCCGATATCAAAGCCATCTTCACCATCTGCTGTATATGGACTGTTATTATCTGATTTTCATTGTCTCGAAACTTTAAACATAATATAAATAATACGAAACAATATTCTATATTGTATTGTAATTTAATTTTCTTTATACAGAATATGGGATTAACATTTAGCGTCCGGTTTCTTTGTGTGTGTAAAGGGCCGATGTTCGTACTTGAGGGTATACCGTATTTGGTTTGTATGAATCATCCCGCTACATACATACAGGTTATAAAAATCGATAGATCTGTAAGGTAATATATATCGGACATACAAACAAACTTCATTTAAATTGTATATGAGCATTAAATAAAACAAATTTCGCTATTAAATTATGATAGTGTGGGAGTTGCCTAATTTATTATTAATGTTTATCAAATGATGGATTAACTTTCACTTCATAGAATTCAGTACCGTTGGCTTATTTGTCGTGTGCCAAACGATTAAAAATATATTCAATAACTAGCCGCGGACGCGACTTTGTTTGCGAGGAATGTGTTTTTTAAATATATGTAGTCTGTATTACTGTTTATAACAACAGCTATCTACCAGTGAAAGTTCGTTTAAAATTCAGCCGTTTCAGACATTACTTGGACCAAACAGACAGACAGAGAAAAAATATTATTATTTTTTTTTTTTAATGTAAATAATCTATATATTCTCATGTGCGTTTAGTGTAAAGTTGTTAATTTGGAATTACATACAGACACTTCAATTCTTTTATATATATAGATGATAATGACAAGTAAAAGAATTGTCAAATCCTTGTCTTCGTAAGGAGTTACCTTGACCTTCCTCAGGCGGTCTCTGACCGCATGCAAACAAGTCGGCTATAAAGTACTCGTTTCCCCAATACTGTTTCTGAAACGGCAATGTGTGTAGTGTGTCATTTTAACATCAGATTAGTGATAGTGACTAAATGTTTTTGGATAATCGATATTGTTTACTGAAGACGAAAAAAAATACATTATATTTCATATTTTTTTCTTTTTACATTTATTTTTTAACTTTTATTCATAAGTTTTGCAAAATTAACAAAAAATATGGGTCTATGAAGTTTTTAAATACCAATTTCAATACAAACACTAGTGACCTTAATGATTTGTCTCAGTGCGTAAGTGTGAGGTTCAAAAACTCTACAAAAACCAGTTATACTTTTGTTTCACTCTTAATGTCAATAACCAGATTCGAAGATTCGTCCTGCCTTTAACGGATAAAATAATAAAAATAAAACTATAGATAACAGTCGAATTGATACGAAATCTGATTGCTTCATATAAATTATTAATGTTTCTTTTGTTGAAGTTTCCTCCGACGGAACGAATGTCTTTTAATCTTTATCGTTTATTGTCAAATTGGGATAAATCTTCCGTTCTTTAAATACACTACGAAGCTGTACATGGACGTACATACACACTGTTTGAGTCGTATTTTTTGTTTCGCTCATTCGTGACGAGTACCAGCGGAAGCTTAGATTATGAAGCACTTAACAAGAACTATTCAATGTCCCACTTTATTGCCAGTCTAATTTCCCTTTTATTTATTTTTTGTTTTCTCGGGGCGGGGTGTTACTACATATTTTTGTTTCTTTTCTTTTGCAGTTAATGTCAGCACGCGTGTAGTGTTTGGCTGGGAGGGTGATGACCGCGGGTGATTAGTTATCCCCTGTGATTGTGGTAGTGTGAATAGTGTATCGTGATAGTGATGTGACAGTCTATGGAAGTGTCAGGGCATAATCGGAATGTTCACGAAACACGGCAGGGCTCCTGAGCGGTGCCACCACTCGCATAGGGGTTCCAAGAAGAAGCATCCCCCCCATACACCCTGGAAATACTTGATGAATTGCCCACTCGTTAGGAAATGTTTTGGTATAGTATTTTTTTTGTTTTTTTTATTTTGTCCCGGGTAAAAATACTCATCAATCATCTTAATTAACAAGACCTGTACAGTCTTGGTGATAAATAAAGAATCAAAATATTATAATATAATAAATGACGGCATTAAAACTGATTTAATGGAATACTTTAAAGCATTAGTGGATTATAAAGACCATTAATATGACTGCTTATAAATAAGTATGTAAATTAATTTATTTGAATATTAAATTTAAAAAGATATTTTTTTTTATTTTAAATAAACAATAGTGTGTTTAATAAACGTATAGTAGTTTGTAACTCGAAGCTCACCGTACTCAATTGTATGCCTTTTAATTAATCATTTTGTTCAGTCCCTTAGAACATAAATTACTAAGAGAATTAAAATTCCTAACTTTATTTTTTAACTTTATTTTACTTTAGTATTTAAAACTTTTTAAAGCTTAACAACTGCCATATTTACTAATTAGGATTCCTTACTTTTAATGTTTTTAAAGATTAATTATTTTTATATATATTATTTGCTTTCTATCTACTACTTATATTCTTTTGACCTCGGTCCGATACTTTAGATTTTTTAATAAAGACAAAATTAATATAAGTATAAATATGTATATATGTTACATTTAGGACTTTCTTAAACTTATCAATACAAATGGCATGTGTCTCCATGAGACGAGAGTTATTAAACTATGATATAAAATATATTTTTAATATTTCTGATGTTATCAAAATTTAATGTATTAATTGATAAACTTATGAATTATACGAACCATGAAGTAATTTATCGAAGGTTTAGTTTTTGTTATATTCCATTTCCTATTACTAAGACCTTGCCTAATATTGGTAATGAAAAATATAATTTATGGATACTTATCATACATTTTATTTATTCTCAAGGTTTTTAAATAATTTATTATATTATATACATAATATTATACACTGTGCCATTAAAAGGAATAAACCCGTAGTGAAGAAAGAAGGTATAATTTTTTGTGAGTTTAACTTTTTTCATATATATTGAATTCTCTATATTGACGTCTTAAATGTTCAATTCAGATTTCAATCTCCTAAAATGAAATCTTTAGTAGATAATAGAAAACATTAATGTTCACGAAAAAACGTAATGTATCTGTCCATTCCGTTTTTTTTGTGAACATTAGCTCTCACAGCCGTAAGAATATTTTCCAGTAAAATAGATAAAAGTCATTTTTTATGGTATTATACTCATTCAAACTATATAATATATATATATAAGAAATTAAACGATGTTAACGCATGTGTCATGAAAATCTGTCTGACTGATGAACGAATCCGACCTAGCGACGGCATTCCGTTGTCCTGGATTTGGTGCTAAACCGGTTGATGAATAAATCGGGTTATGAGGGGATGTTGAAAAATAATTATAAATATACATTTATTATGTAACTGTAGAATTACATCGTTTCAAAATATAAAGATAATTTAAGTTTATTTGTCAGTTTTATTGAGTGTGTGACGGCTAGCTTCAATAAAAATATATTAAAAATATCAGTGTTAATCACAAACGCGGATATTTGATGAGCGCCACATGTTCACGGCAATTATGATGTTAAACGTATTTGGTCTGAACTAAACATGGCCGCTACTGTCCATTGTTTCATAATGACAATGACATAAATGTATTTAACGGCCTACACACTTCAAGGAGACACTTTTTCCTTATATAACACCAATCTATACATACAAATAATATTGAAGTGTCTCTTTGTAAGTACAAATTGACAGCTTTTCATTAAATGCATATGAATAACGGTACTTACATTAAAAAAACAATAATTATTTTGTTCTCTGTTTGCCTGTCTGTTTGTTCCGGTTAGGCTCTCAAATGACTGGATCGATTTTAACAGGACTTTGACTAGCGGATAGGTGAGAAGGAGTAATTTAGGCTAGTCTTTTTAATTCATATTCCGCGCGAACTTTTGATTACACAATTCACGAAACAACGTCAACAAAGCCATTTAAATTAATAATTTGGACCCCACATATAATTTATTCAAATATATGTAGCGGTGATTTAATCGCGAATAACATAAATAAAATTAATAGTACGTCCGTTTATAAAATAATGTCACTCGTATCCGTTGAAAATATGAAAATTATATTAATTAAACGAGACCGCTACATCTGTGGTATCTCGGAGGCCGGGGTAAAGGATCCTACATGTATTTATGCTGTCAATTTCAAAGCAATAACAGTTTAACGATGTCTAGTTAGATCGTTTGTTTTTAATAAGGTATAAATTATTATTTATTTACAACTAGTTATGAATCCAGTATATACTTGTATATAAAAGAACAAATCAAATCAACCACAACATTAAACAGTTAACAGTAAGCTCGAACGCTAACTTTACGCTTACTCGTTCCGCTTGATTATTTGTCTGGTGATTTGTTTGACGATCAGTTTGACGATTAGTTTGACGATCGGTTGAGTGAATACACTTGTTGCGTTTTGCTGTGACAGCGGTATGTGTTGGTTGTTCATTAACTGGACCCTTTAGAACCACTGAACCAATGTATTCTCTGCTTATATTCCAATACAACGCTTTATTGATCCCAAAATATTCTATAAATAATAAATCAATGTTCAATGTTGATAACAAAGCTGAACAAAATAGTAACTCTAATATCTCGAGTGCTATTACGGAAAGATGAAAGCATTTACAGTTGGACGATCAGTTTGATGGTTGATGTAAGGTCCGAGTTAATCACGCTCCACATAGCACGGCAAAATACTACACCACTATACACAAACTACACCTCAGACTACTACATACTACATACCCGCTCCGAGATAGTCTTTTAACGAGTTTTTAATGCTTTGTCACGCATAATTTATTACTTGTGGCGCCAACTACTGGCAGTCGTAAATTATGGCTCCGTGGTAATAAGAGTACAGCAATGATGACTTAAAATTATCTCGATAACAAGAAGCTAAATTTTAAACACTACGTAATTAAGTATAATTCAATTTAACGATCATTCTATTATTTCACTATGTTATTAAAAGTGTTTGTTTCTTTCTGGGATTTTTATTCTTTAATTAGATTTTGATCTCGTTTTCGCTCGCACTAATCTCTGTATAGGTGGTATGGTCCAAAAATGTTTAACCTATATGTTATTCTAAAATATAAGCTTTAATACATGAGAGGTAGCTGTCTGTCATGGTATGGGCATGTTATTAGGATGAGATGTAGCCGTCTGTCATGGTATGGGCATGTTATGAGGAGAGATAAAAGGCATGTGACCAAAAGAGTGCTGGGTATGGTAGTGGAGGGATGGACAGGTAGAAGACGGCCGCAGAAAATGTTGATGGATTGCTTGAAAGACGATATGGAGAAGAAGGGATGTACAGAGATGACGAGTAACAGGAGAGTATGGAAGGAAAAAACATACTGTGCCGACCCCAAAATGGGATAAGGGCAGAAAGATATATAAGCTTTAATACAGTATAGTTTAATCAAAATCTGTTTACTACTTTTTGCGATAAAATCCAACAAACATACATACATTATCACAATTTTTTGCATTATAATATTACTATTAATCAAACCCTTTATATATACAATACGATATAAAGTATAAATCCCGTACATTTTTATTCAATTTGCGTGTACCTGAATCGGTTGGAGCACGATTTTTTCCTGGGTGAATATATTACAGCTGTTTAGTATTCGGTATTGAGTACTGAGATTGCGTTGCCTTGTAGCCTCGGCCCTCATTGCATATTGCACCGGAATTACTATTATCTATATAAATCGCATTATATTCAATTCAAATTGACTTACAGTGTGTTTAAAATGCTAAACGAATGTTTACACGTAATAACACTGAATGGCTTTATAGTTACTATCGATTCATTTGCTGTTTAGAATTCTTTTAACCTTCCATATAACATTTGGTTTATTGAATTATTGGTATCGTGTCCTAGTACTGCAAGACTAAGTGGAATCTCATTATAAGTGATTTGTACGGATTCAGTACTAAGTTGTATGTCATGTTAAGTTACATAATAATAAATATACTATATTAAGATAAAATAATGCGTGTTACAGTTCACAACACACCCGTCGGTCAACGACCCCTGCTCGTATCATTGTTCAAACTGTTTATTCATGAAAATTATCTTAATATAAATGTTTGTAGCATTTGAAGGTAGTGCGTAAGTCACTCTAACCTCTGGTTAACTCGTTAATTACAATTTGTTGAACTGGTCCCGAGTAACAGTTTAATGTTTTGCCCACGCCGTCCTAAATGCCCTTAAATTGCGGTGGCAGTCCTAATTTGGAGCCCTATTTGATAAATTACTACACAGATAATTGTGTGTTTAATTCAGTGATGTCTGTGTTTAATGGAGTGTGTCTGAATGTGTCAGTACGTTTTCATTTCAAATTTAGTGTAATTATGAATTATCAGATATAAGTTTATGAAGTTATCTATCATATATAAATATATTTCTCTTATATATCAAAGTAAATGTTCAAAGTTAACACTCTTTGAAACAGAAAAAAATCTATAAATATATATATATATGTAAGTTGTTGTATTAGTAATATCGGTCACGTTTAGGGTAGATAATACAAAAATTGAGCAAATATTAACCTAGGAAAAAGCCTTTATAATACCTGTTATATTCTTATAACATTGTTACGTATATAACACACTTACTTTGTGTTTTCTTAAACCCCACGCAAAAACGCGGGCTGTTGTGTGTGTGTGTGTTATAAGTTACTTGTGTGTGTTTATGATGTATATTTGTGTGTCAATATATTTCCTAAACGGATGAACCGATTTGAGTGTAATTTTAATTAATAAAATTAAGTGTCTGTTGATATTGTTATAAAAGATGCCATCCCAAGGTATTAAGTTCAACAAAACAAGTGACTTGAAATTTAAGCATTATTAATATTTCCGAATTTTAATTAATTTCAGTAACATTTCTTATACATATGTCGGAGTTATTGTAACTGTTTCATTCAAAATTCATCCATTTTACCAAAACCGCGATGATGAGGTAAAAAATTATAGGACTGACTGGATAATAATAGTCAAACATATTAATTGGTTAAAAAAAATAATTGATGACATTATTTTATTGATTATTTGATTGATCAGAATATATATTAGTACATACAAAATTATTATGCAGAGACAGAGACCTGTTGATAGAGAACTATTCAGAGCGGAGCTTTGTAGAGAGTATTTAAGTTATTCAAAGCTTTGTTTGTGTAATATTTAATCTCTCTACACTCACTCATGAATGACATTCATCTCGTGCTCCCGACTATTACTCAGTGTCACGTGGTATTGTGCTGTCATTGTGTGGCTCTCGTGGGTTCTACTATTTATTGCTTTTTTAATATTACTATTCCTAAGTGACATGTCTCTCTTCGGTAAATTGCTAGGGCTCCAATAATTTTCGTTAGAATCGTGAGCATCATAGCGCCTACTAGTAGGTAATAATTGGATTTATCTCTTATCAAATCTTTATACTTTATTTTTACGTAAAGCCTCTATAATTTTGTTCAAATAGCAATGTGTTTCGAAAAGGGATAAGCCATATCAACACCCATGAGGACGTTGGTGAAATATGTTCACCCTTCACTATTTCTCCAATCTTATCTATAAATTATATTTAACATATTCTGGAGTGGAACGATTTCGAAGAAACATGAACGAGGAAAAATATTGTTCGTTTTAGTGCATATTTTTCAAAGTATGGAGTTAATTGATATAAACATACACTAAATAACATGGTATTTTAATTTTAACATTCCTTTACAAGATTTTTCTAGTGGCTTTGTGCAATATTACATTTGTTATTTTATGGATATGTGTATTGGAAAACCATTTTTATATTGTAAATACACAAACAAACACTGGTGCAGACTGTTGGGATGCAATACTGGAATTACATTTTTTATGGATAGCATAAAGTTTTTAGGCAATCGTTTTTTTGTTTTCACAAAACGTAAAACAGCGATCGGATTAAAAAAAGATTTAGATCATATTTATTTTTTTATTTATATTTTGAATTTAAAATATATACTTATATACTTAGCACTATATTCCTTTTTGTACAGGAGAAAAGAAAATTTCAATGACTTTTCCTGTTCTCGAATTTGTAAAGGCAATATTCCCTCGCCTTTAATGAGATTAAAATCTGCATAACAGATGGTATTGTTATTTAGGCATTAGCGGTTATTTCATTTTAGACAAAGTTATCTTTGCTTCATCCTTATCTATACATATAAATAAAATGTAGTGTCTGTTTGTAATTCGAATATGAAAATATATACGGTACTTGTATAAAAAACATTTTTTTTCTCTGTCTGTATTTCTGTCTGTTTGTTCCGGCTATTCTCTAAAATCGTTCGACTGATTTTAATAGGATTTTCACTGGCGGAGTGTTGATGTCATAAGCGATATAGTTTACTTTTATTTTATAAAACATATTCGACGCAAACGAAGTCGCGTTCACAGCTAGTATAATATAAAGTTACAATGTATATTTATGTAATCTAGATATATATTATATTAATATTGGGATAATCAACAGTTACATAATACAATAATAATACAGCTGGTCATATATAACAGTACAATATGCACAGTATGAAGGACAGTGTGTAGTGGTGTGTCAATGAAGTGTCGATAGTTATCGATAAGTGCGCGAGGATGACGCCGCGGTAGCGCCCGTATGGGGCAGACGGCGAGCATGTGTCGCCTGCATGGATCATGTCTTCACCACAAAAAGAGTACGTATCTACTATTAATTATATATATGTTTTACACGAATCTTAGTTATAGATTTGTAGAAATATATTGAACTTAGGAAACAGGAAGCAGGTCCAAAGGGTAGGATCATGGAGAAAAATTAAAAAAAAAAAAGGATTTAAAGATTATAATATCTTAATTAAAATAAAGATCCTTCATCCCGTGACCATATTCGTATTAAATTTGTCGAACTTTATAATGAAATTGTTATATATAAATAAAATAAATTTAGTTTACAAAAAATATATAATAACCGGGGAATCTTTAATCGAGTAATATGTTTAATATCAAACCAGGAATCTTCCATTGACCAAAGTAAAAGTAAGTCGCCTCAAACAATGTATTGAATACACAAACAATGAACGGAAGGCGCTAATGTGATAAGTGAAAGCTAATATTATACGGTTTTAAATCTAGTTGTCACATCACTATTTAGTAACACTGCCGGTTTAAAAATGGACTAACACCAGTTTTGAACCTTCCCTGGGTTTAGTTCATGGTTTATGCTATCCAGGTCTAAGCTTGGTTTATCTTGCTTTAACTTTCAGTCGTCGGATTAAATGTCACAGCGAACTTTTAATACAATGTTGTTGTTATTATTAACAGTGTGTTTTTATTTCAAACTATTGCACAATATCAATAAAATTTTTGATAATATTCATAATATTAATTTAATGGGGACACCCCGTCGAGAATATTAAAATCGCAGTCAATAAAATGTTTTGAGATGTCTCTCAACGGTGTCAAAAATGCTTAATGTATATATATATATTTTCGAAATATTTTGTTAAAAAATGGTGGTTTTTAATAGTAGAAAATTGAATAATGGTATTTGAGAGAAACAATAAATAACGACATAATAAATCATCATGTTTACGAAATAAATCATCTATATTAAGTAAAATAAAATGTATGTTATAATTAAAGATGTAAACAATGTCTTTTTTTTTATTTATTTTGTTTTTAACTATCTTACTTTGATTGATTGTTTATTTTATGAATTTAGCTGTTCCCGACACCCATTACTTGTAAGTTCAGTGTAAGTAAAAGAAAGAAGAATTGTAATATTCTAATAGTATGAGAAAAACTAAATGAAATATTTATAAATAAAATCATATGTAGGTCACGTGAAGGTCAGATATGCCGTAATTTATGGATCAGTTGGACGTTGAAAAAGACGGATGGAAGTGCATGCAAATGAAATTAGAATACCGAAATGGATGTGTGGTGTAACTAGATGAGAAGTGCGAGGTTAGTGTGGTATGGTCATGTAAAGAGAAGAGATAAAAACTGCAATTACTTATGAATATGAATGTGGATGGAGGATAAGAAGAGATGGATGGATTACGGCAAGAGTGAGTGGAAGATCTAGTACTGTTAACCAAATGTCAGTAAAGGAGGAGTGGAGAATTACATTAAAATCCCTTTAAGTTTAATTTACCAATGTAAAAAACACATTTCACTCAATAATCAGTAATTTTGTTAAACATTTCTAACAAATTCACTATATTATAATTGAGACATTCTATAGGCATGCGTTAGATCCTAATCTTAAAAACGCTACTCGCTGCTCTTTTCTTTTTAACTTTTGTAATACGATCAGCTTTAAGAAACTGAATATAAAATTAGTCACTGATTATATAGTCTAGTTTTAGAACTGGTGTTAACAGGGTTTCTTGTTATGAAACTAAGTGTTTATTATCAAATTTGAAGAGCTATCGTAGTATCAATGACTACTAAGCTGTAGTATGTTTTGATCTTATCATTTTGATAACCGCCCCTTTATTATATTTAGAATTAAAAGCTGCTTTTCATTTCGAGTAGTGACTTTTATATGTATATCTGAATATGTTCAAGTACATAAATATCAAAACTTATTTTAACCTCTAGATAGTAGTTTGTGAAAGAATTTTCAGAATGAAGTAATATCCGCTATGTTGTGTGGTCCTTCTCAGAGCAGCTAGTTTGGAACCCTTAATTAATTAATTTTAAGTTGGAGAGCTCTACAGAAGGGCTTATTTCGATAAGTATGGTATCAAAATAGGCTCTCCTGACACTCCAATTTGACGAACACAAGGTCACTGGTATTGATTGAAAGACGGAAAGATATAAATAAATAAAAAGTAAAGTAAAGTCTTTGATTTCATTTTCTTGAAGAATAATTATTTTAAAAATTCGAACGCAAATTCAGGATCTGATGACAGGCGTCCAAAAACAATGTCTTAAAATACATCTAAATCACTTTCATTCCGCTTTCTACCCAGAAGTATAAGATCCTGCTATAAGTCTGTTAGTTAATACATTTTACATAAGCAATCTTATAATGTTATCTGATACAGTTCAGTAACTCAATATTGATTATTCAATCCCTGGAGTTCAGATACAATCGCACTGTTTTGCATTGTCAATATATACGGCAGTATATAATTTTCTATTAAAATTGTATTAATAAAGTGATTTTTAAATTAACGTTTTCAATTTTGACATTTAATAAAATAAAACATTGGTGTATTCTCTTATAGTTATAGGTTCGAAGAAACCAAAATCAAAACATGCTTATGAACTCTAAAATCATTTTGTTTTCTAAAAATAATTCCGTATGTATATAACCTGTATATATGTAAGAATATTTGTTCTACATATATAAATAAAATTGAAAAAATTCAATCAAAATTTTTAAAACATTTGCGATTTAGAGATGCCTGTTCCGACTATTCCAACAGTAAAGTTCTTGATAATGTTACCCCATTGAGTATACGTAGAGGCTTGAGAGATCAATTATTACTTTACAAAATTGTCCATAATCTTGTTGATTCTAAAAGCCTCCTTAGTAAAATTTTATTTGAATGTCCACGTCTTAGTTCAAGAAATCGACCATTATTTTTTGTACCTCGTTGTAGAAATGATTATGCCAAAAATGTGTTCTTGTTACGCGCGTGTAATAATTATGTAAAACTTTAGACATATTCAACATGAAAATTAGTAATTATAAGAAAACTTTGTGTAAATTGTCATAGGCTGTAATATTTAAACTGTTTCATAGTTTTGCTTTCTGTTTTTATTTTTTGTATTTTTTGTATTGAGTTTCAATTATTTGTTGAGTTACATATCACGATATTTCAATCCCAAGAGAAACCTCAGTATTTAATAGTTAATACATTATATAGAATTTGCTGTGCCTTGTTCTCAATTGACTATGAATTATTACATGTCTCGGCCCTTGAACAAGTTATTATTTTGTAACTAGATACAAATCTTACTATATTGTATCACGATTTGTTATTACAAGTTAATGACATGAATATGACGCTAATATGACTTAAGATAGTTTTATTAATATTTAATATTATTGTTACATTCACTCTAAGATTTTTTAGATTAGCACTATCTTGGGTATCCTAAAGTTTTTGTCGATCGTTTTTTATTTTTATATTTTCTCACCCCCCCTCCCCCTCCCCCTCCTCACACACTTAAGAAGATTCGTCTACATTTACACATGTTATATTATGGATCTAATAGTAAATATAGTGTTACTATCGTAAGTGTCGGTGTGGCAATCGATTATTCTGTTACGAATTATAAGAACATTAAACACTTACAGTATAACAATTTATATAATCAAACGATTTATACGTATATAATTTGTTTGATGTCAGGTCAATATAAACTTGAATGGTATAATGCAATAAAGAGTCAGTTTAATATATTTAATGTTTTATATTATTAGTAGTATCGTTTTAAATTGTCTATAAACATGTTAGACATGTGAAGTTGTGTTGGATTTGGGATGGTATCCCAGGGGTCACGGGTTCCGTTCATGTCCATGTTGATGAATTTTTCACAATATTTTTAATTCAAATTTAACAATAATCAGTCATTAAAGTATTTCTTTTCTATCATTATATTTATTTGAAAGACAATTTGTAACAACATAGAATTACTTATTGATAATCGCGCTGAAACTCTAAAGAGACATTCTATAACTGAAATACTCCTTTTTATCCTCTTAATAATGGAAATAAAACCACTTCAGTACTCCTCTTAGGGGACTTATGATTACTTGCATAAAATTTTTAATCCAAGGTATAAAGGAGAAAAGGTTGGGAGGAAAGGTTGTATGTCAGTGTAAGATTATTATTCAGTAGACAGTAATTTTTAAGGTTACTGGGAAAGTTTATAATGATTTAAATTCAAGCAACGTCTTCAACAACTATAGTTATCCTCTCATCCTCAAGCAAATGCAATTATTTATATTTATACATAGATAAATTTTTAACTCATTTATGTGTTGAAATGTTAGTTTCGTTTTAGTGCGCTGTAAAATAGTTATCTAGGATTCGTTTATGATCCTTGTTGCTTCCTGTATCAGAGTATTTATTGCCTATAACGTCGCTTGCCGCTTGCTACAAGTATTTATATTTTAGAGGCACTAAAATATAACTTATATCCAGTACGTTTGATAAAAGTACTAAAATATTTATATCGTTCAACCAGATTTACCGTTTATCTGGGTGTGTATAAATGTAAGATCATTTTTATGTCAATGTGATGTCATTTTTAGGACACATTAAATAAATTGAAAGTAATTGAATTAGAACATCCTTGATAATAGTAACATAGGAAAGTTGTTAAGTCGTTACGGTTTAGAACAAAGCAATTTAAACTTTCCGAACAAACTACCGCTATTTTGTAGCAAATGACACATTATTGTAAATTAAGTTTAAAGGTAGTATATAACATGAAATGCTATACGTGTCTTCGTGTTACGACATATCTCAAGAATTAAGATACGTTCACAAATCAATAAGCTATGCTCAATTCTGAGTAGTGTTTGTTTTTGTGATAAACAAACACGCCGATTGCTAAATACAATATCACTGTAAACACGAAACCGGGTGAATGTGTTCGAGGAATTATTTTTTAATCCACTAACATCCAGTATGACTAAATATTGTAGTTGTAAAATCATTTTTTATCAAGACTAGTGAAGATGTAAAAGAACGTAGAACGTAAATCACAAGTAATTTATATTTCAACGCGAGAGCGGCAGCTGGTTGTGGAATAGTATTATATATTTAGTCTTGATTACAATTTAATTAAAACTAAAGTCAGACAGAGAGAGATATATATGTATCGAAAAGCATTCTTATATGCCGAGCGGAGACGCTGACGGTTAGTTAATGGGTCATAAAAATGTTTCACTGGAACTCAGTTTTTCGTGGGTACAACTTTGTTGTGCTCAAAGTCCGATTTTACTTTCACAGAAACAAAACAAAAAGCTGGACGTTTTCCTTTAATGCAGTTTGTAAACTACAATGTGTAGTAATTTACTATTGAATAATGATAGCTATTTCAATTAATATCAAACAGAAAATCGCTTCACAATTTTCTAAAATTTGACCCGATTTTTTGCACAATATAAAAACGACCTTTATTTGACGAGGCCGTATATTTGGGGATCAAGTTATCTGGTCGAGTGGCCAGGTCTATAAATACACTTCACTGAAGTGCTTGTTAGCTGGACTTCTGGATTCTCATTAAAATAATACCGCTGTTATTTCTCACTGAGGTGTAGAAGGTATACTCAGGGCCGGATTTAGTCTGAATGCCCCTAATAATTAATTATTTTACAAATTAAAACTTTATAAAATCCCCGATCAAATCAAAGATTGATGATAAAGAAAAACTTGCAGTTTAGGCTTTCTCATATATTTAAAACAATGTTGTTTGTGCAAATATTCTGAGAACAAATCTAAAAACATTGTTTGGGAGGAAAAACGTAATCTTTATAATGGGGGTCCCCCGTCTGTGAAGACCCTAGGGCAGTAGGCCCCTAAATACATCCCTGTGTAAATTCCTGTCATCATATATGTGTAGGATTATAATTAAGAGAAGCTTGTTTAAAACACCATCAATTTCAGGTCGTAAATTTTATCGTTTCTGCTATTTCATATTTTATACGACGATCTATACTGTAATAAATGATGATTTGTTTGTTGAAACGCTCTAATCTCTGAAACTACGGATATGATATTATTTTTACATATTGATATATTTTTATTATGGAAGCTTATGTATATTAAGGGTTATGTAACACACGAGTATAACACTACAATACTCTTAAAATATATCAATTTTGGCAATATACCTCTGAACTAATTCAGAACGGTTCGGCTCATTTCGCCGCCACGCTGTAATGAACTAGTGTATTAATTATTGTTCATAACGTTAATTGGCAGATTAATTAACAGCGAAATACGCGATACCTATATGGAAATCGATAACGTGATTTTATTTATCTTTATTTACCTTTTAAAGAAACAAAACATGTAATTTCGAGTAAAAATTCCGCTCGCTAACCAGAACGCTAAGTGGATGATCTTAAACATTAAAGTACATTCAAAAGACTCGTAACGACCCAATTGAGGTCATTAACTCGTTATCATCGTCCTTGTTATAATTGACAAAAATAATATCTTATATCCGTATTATCTATAAATTTTTAATCTTAATTTCATTATCAATATTTATATAAAAAAAATTCTCAATGAATATATTATAGGAAGTTATTCCGTGTATGTCTTTAATTTATTTAATTATAACGATAACAAGGAAAAATGTAAAATAATATATGTATACTAATTAGTTTATAAGAGGAATTATCTTTGAACATTGTGTTCAGTTTAGTTTTATCAAAAACACATCATTTGAGAATGGTCATTATTTTCATTGATCACTTTATTTTACAAGAGACGAAAATAATTACATTTGTATGTAAACTTTATGCTTTATTCCCTATAATAGTATGAATTAGAGTGAACTTGTGTGACGGGGTGTACATCGTACAGTGTACACGTGTACGTCAATGAGTGGGCGGTCCAGTCATAAACACATTTATATTGTGTTGAGGGGAGCCACCTCTTAGATAATTTGAACATTTTACAGTTTTGCTTTAATCTTACGTTATTATTGTAGCTTTTGCTTTGATATTTCATCTATTATGAAGTTTTGGTTATCCGCTAAAAATTTATAACCACTTTGTTCCGAAGTGCAAAATTTCTTAAAAAACCTTTGTCAACAATCTATTGCATTGAAGTTTTTAACTGTCTCCTAGGACGGGCGAGAAGACTAGAATAAATTTAAGTATGCAAATATCTGAGTTTACTGAACTTTGTAGTATTGAAGTCGGAAATAAATTTTCCTGTTATTTGGAGAAAACTAAGTTTGATCGCTTGAAAATGATATTTTCTTTTACTTGGAAGTTAAGATGAGTTTTATTGCTTGAAATAAATAAAATTTCAACCTAATAAAACCGTATATTTGGTATTCAGAGTCATCAACATTTTGTATAATAATTAGGACCGAATAATACCTTAAGAACATATAATAAATTATGGTTTCTTGACTTAAAGAGCAAAAATGTTATAATGAACTTAAGCTAACAATTATTTTGTATTGTTTAAGCCTGCTAAGTGCTAACGTTCGCTGCAGCAATTTATACTACTACACTACAATACAAGCATGCATTTAAATTGCTACTATATTTTTTTTGTTAAACTTAATAAAAATGCAAAACAGTGATATTAGCTGCAATAAAAATGTCGGCTCGCCTGCATTGTTATCCCGGCAGCGTTATGCAAACTTAATATTATTTAAGATTACACTTTTGTAAAAATAACACGATTCTAAATAAATTTGTTTAAAATAAAAATTCATTTTATACTTTTATAAATTTAAATCCAAATTAACAGCCTTTCGCTAAATGCATACGAAAATATATACGGTACTTACATGAAAAATATATATATATCTGTTTGTCTGTTGGTTCCGGCTAATCTCTGAAACGTCTTGACTGGTTTTAATAGAACTTTCACTGACAGATAACTGATGCTATAAGGAGTAACTTTTACAAAACATATTCCCCGCGAAAAAAATCTAATTAATATATGTGTTAACAATTTAATCATTAATTGATTATAATATCTTCAAAATATTAATATAAACCAGGATATAATAGGAATTGTAGTAGCATACCACATCGGTAGGCTTGGCTTCTGAATTATGAACCAATTTCTATGAGCTGAGTTTAAATAAATAATGGCTCGAACGAGCCTCGTTTAATCCTTTATTGGATTTCGAGATTTACATAGATAATGCAATAAGGGTGTATATACATTAGCTAAAATAAACCAAACTAGGCTTATTTCACAATTATGTTCTCGCCACAAATGAATTAAAGCCACTTAACTCTATGCAACGATATATTATATTGTTATTATTTATATTAAATGGTTTGATAATATAAGATTATGTATTATTTTAATTAATAGAATAGAATTAAATTGTTTTAAGCAGACACACGAACGTTTTAGGGTTCACACGAGATAAGGGTAGTAACAGTTATCATTTACATAACACGAGCTGTGTTATGGAAATGACGACTTCAAATCTGTTGAAAGCTCAAATGAGTTTGCACTTGGTGTATTATTGTTTTAGCCACAATCGGTATGTTTAAGTTTTAGCCACTGTAACACAATCTTAATGGTTCTGCCATTTATATATAAGTACCTTAAGTTTTGATAATTAAGAATTATTTTCAATTCAACCTACAATGTTTTGATTAATAGTTAATATTAACGCTTGGGTTTATTCTTAACTGTAAAAATTGTACATTAATTTGAGTTTAACTTTTTATAACTATCGTTCCTTAAAAACTACGTAAACTTGTTGTGGTAAAATTACATTGTTTTAGCATTTTGTCTTACAGCGCGATCTATATCTTTATCTTAACCTGTTTTAAGAGTAAAATACAAAAATGTTTAAATTCAAAACATTGCATTAAACCAGTTTTTGTTTTATGTATTTACTTTTTTTATATAGTATATAAACATTTTTATTAATTTATTGGAATTGTTTGGTCGGACAATTGCTCAAATTGCAATTACTTTACTGTACAGACATTTCCATTTAACATGAATTGTATATTTGCATGCGATGAGTCGTGTCAATTTCAATTAATAGAAAGTAAACGTGCCAAGTTTAATTGTTAACTAGGATCTCATACGATCTGCTAACTGCTGATAACTGCTGATAAGTGCTGCAGTAATTGAGAAGGGAATGTCGTTAGCATTTTGATAATCGGTCCGTTGACTCGACAGTATTTAATATAAATATTTAACACAAATTCAGTAGGATGTTACGATATCTCAATTGTGAATCTGGAGCTTTTAATATATGGTATTATTATGTCTTTCTATATGAATTTCGTAAATATTAAACAAGGATATGTTAATTACAAATGTAAAGCAGAAACCGCGAAATAAAAGTTGTATAAAGTTCTCCATAGTACACGAAACCGCACAGGAGGTAACTTTGTTAGAACTTTTAACTAATTAATAATTTTTGCATATCACGTTCAAGTCCCAAATGTATTGCAAAAAAACAGTATTGTTGATTCAAACTCTTTACTAAATTTTAATTTTAATTTTAATTAACGTCAGGGACATAACAGAATATGAAGAATAATTGACATTACACTGAAGTGAATGCCATTATTATTATATTTTACTTGATATGGATCTTAATTGTTTTAACAGTTGTAGCTGGTGGCACGCCAAGATACAAAGTACGCTGTCAAAACTATATAGAATATTCTGACTCAAATTTATAATGTTTAATATTGTATATATAACATTATTTATTATTTATTTATCTTTTTATATTTATCGTACTACAATTATGTTTGTTTTGCACTATCCCGCGTTCCTTTAACTACTTTCTCCAAAAGGTTGCCTGTTAGAGATTGCTGTAGCAATAAGACCGCCTTTTGCATTCTATTTATTTTGTATGTAAGTTTGATGTATTTTAAGCGTAGTCTCCATTGCTGCAGGTCTCCAGCTGCGGAGTATAGAGGAGCCGCCAGGGGGCGCGGGTGTGATGCCCGCGCCGACCTGCTACGATGCGGAGTGCGTCAGGACTGAGGCCTGGTTGGATGAGAACCAGGAGTTCGTGCATGATTACTTTTTAAGGTATCTATTGTTTTCTTAGTCTAATTTAGATTTAGTATTTCGGCTTTCTAATTTAAGGTTGAGAAATTTCTATTTCTAAATTAATTTAATTTTCAATTTATCAGTGAACACTTTTGTTATCCATTAATATTTCGGCTTGTAATTGAAGGTTGAGAAATTTCTATTTCCAATTAATTTACCTTTCTGCTTAGAACACCCATTGAAATTAGTTCGTTAAAAGAGCTTAGAACTCCTGAACTTAATTCCTTATAAGGAAAGGAAATGTTGGATCTAATCAGAGTCGTCGGTAAAGGGCGAAGTGAAAGTTACTCTCAATATATCGGTCAGGTCTATGAATGTCAAAGTTGACCCTGTAAATATTGTATAGAATTATTTTTTTTCTTTCAAAATATTTTATTTTAATTTGTATAATATTTAAAAGATTGTACATAATAAAGATCTTAATCAATCTACATATGACCTTATCAGCATCTCGCATACATTCAAGGGTACAAACCAGAATGCAAAAATAGTATAAAAGTAGTTCCGGTACTACCTTCCTGTTAAGATAACATGTATTTTACCATACACGCCAAATACCTTCAGTGTAGGCACACCCTTATTTGGTCCGAGAACATGTTTTACGAAAATAAATAAATTATAACATTCCATATATATATTATTATTGCTATTGAAATTTTTCTTCATTATTCTCATAATCCCATGGAGGGGTTAATTATCGTTATTATTCATAGTACCGTCGCCATATTTTAATAAGAGATTTAATTACAAACTGTAACTCAAAGCGACAATGGGAACCCTTTATTACACTGATTAGATGTATTATAAAGAATTTGATTAAAATATATTTATCTTAAAGATCAATATATATATAAAACACGTAACTGGTCGTTGTCTGTACGTAGAAGATAATTGGTAAAAATTATTACACTATAGTAACAAATAGAATCTAAAATGGTTTTTAGAAGTCTATTTGTCTGTGCGTTTGCGTGTGTTAACCTGGAACGGCTTAGCCGATTTCCATGTGGTTTTCAGCGAATTTTTTTTATTTTTTTATTTATCTCATTCAAATTGGTAAATGAATAAAAAAGTTGTGAATATTACAAAAATATATATATAAATAAATATTTGGTTGTATTGCCTTAAACTTTGACTATTGTTAAGATATATAAAATTATTATAGCTAACATATTCAGAAGATAAAAAAAACAAATTCCTCAAACGGCGACTCCGTTTATGCAGAAATAGTATATATATTTTTAATATTCAATAATTCTATATATACATATATATATATACACATTAAAAGATGTTTTTATTTAAACAGAAATCAACAAAATATTCCATTGTTGGTATAAAATGGCTTACATTTTGAAGCATCGCGTAAACATGTAAGAACAACAATGAAGACGCTCTTTGAGCTTTAAGGAACAATCTCACGAGCTTTTATTACATTTAAATGCGACAGGATGAGACAGGTCGCTGCAGACTACAATACATGTGTGTACATGTGTGTAATGAAGTCATTATTCTAGGTTTGATTGCAGTTGTTGGTTGTATATGTATTTGTGTTCTATATATATAAAATTAAAGTGTCAGTTTGTAATTCTAAATTGACAGCTTTACAGTAGATACATGTGAAAGTATATACGGTACTTAGTAATAAAATCAATTGTAATTTTTTTATTTATCTTACTGTCTGCATGTTCCGGCTAGTCTCTTAAACGGCTGGACCAATTTTAACAGAACTTTCACATCTTATTATTTTTAAATGTTAAATTGTATTTTTTTTATAAATTTATTAAAACTTATAAATTTATTTATAACTTTTACCGCAGTCTATTAATGTATAGATTTATTTTAGATTTCTTTCCAGTTTTTTTCTATTTTTGGCGTGTTTGAATATCAAATGGATATTAAATTAGAAATTATTTACATATTTTAGTGCTTTCTATTTTAGTGCTCTAATCTATTTTATTATTCAAGCTATTATTTTATAAATCTCGATATAATAAATGTTAATTTAAATCCTCAAATGGAAGCTGTTAATATAATATAGATAAAACGGAATTCCTAAATAAAACAATATATTTTAATATATTTATATCCCGTTACAGTGTTAGCTTTCTAGGATTATAATATTATAAATATATATTTAAATATTGATGAGTGTATGATAGTTTGTCTTTTTGTAACGGCTAGACCCATTACTATTGAGAAAGATGAAACTTTTTCATGAATCTCATATAAAGTAGCGCCGATTATTCTTTTTTAATGTAAACTTTAAGAACCTTCACAAAATTATATAAAAATATATATTTAATTTAAATTGTAAAAAGAAACAAAGTATGAGTAGGTATGTTATATTAAAAGATACGTAAGATAAGATACGTCACAAGGTACTGTGGTTACAGCTCGTTAGCAGACCTACGGATAGATTTTTTTTTATATTAAACACACTTTTTTTATATAAAAGCACTGAATGACGATATTTTTTATATAGATATTTAATAAGAATATATGATATTGTAGTAAACAAAACCATTATTCACAACATAATTTAGAAATTTGAATATAAACAATTTTGCATCAAATTTGCGACATTTTCTTCAGCCATATTTTTGTTTGTGGTGCGTGTCTGTCACCTTATAGCACCTTCTTAATACTTATAAAAGAATTTTAATATTTTTACTTACATATAATAATTTTTTAGTGGCAAGTAATATTAACTGTAGAATTATACTGTTTATTTTGTTAATACGATAATATATATGCAAATGTTTAAACAGGAAAGCTACAAGGCAAGTAGTCGATGCGTGGTTGGTGTCCCACGCGACCCCTCCCAGTGCTGAGCTCGCGTCCCCATCAAGGGCTGGTTCAGGATCCGGCGCCACCACTCCAGTCAGGTAATCTTTAAAATACAATCAATAGAATATTATAATAATTCTATATTTGTAAAAATGTATATTTATTATAATATAATATTCTGATATATAAATATAACTTTGACGGCAAATAATTTTCAGTATCACATTATTAGAGCGTCAATAATTCGCCCTCTCCAACCTGCTCGTATCATCATCCATCTTATTGACATAAGGGTTGACACCCTCACTATACTAATAGATTGCAAAACTCGCTTCGAGTGCAAATTCACTCTAAACACAATGCAAATTCACTCTAAATATCCATTGATTATTTTATCTCAGCTCGAATATTTGCTTCAGTGCATTTTGTTACATTTTTAATTTTTATCCTATTCATGTTATTTCTGTCTATATCTTTGTCCGTCTGTATGGAAGTTTCCTTCCCGAAAAATTCAAAGAAACAATTAATACTGTACCCGTGGATAAGACGTGCCATTCATATCACGTTTTTTGTTTTTTCAACTAGTCATAGCGAGCGAGGCCGCGATTTAAAACTAGTTTGAAAATAAAACAAAATTAAAAGAAACAAAGTAAAATTAAAGAATAAACCAACAACAGAATAATTAAAATTATAAAATAAATTTAAAACCGAATCCTAACAAGAAGAAATCGTTCTCTTAAAGTAAAATGCGTCGAGGTGACGGAAATGGTTTGGTTACTTTGTTACAGAAAAAGTAAAATAACTTTAGAACTTGCAATGAAAATGTCTTAACTGTTATACGCACTTACCTTTACATTATCGGATACTTTCCTCTCGGGACAACGATCCGTCTGTATAAACAAAACGCTTAATATTAATAATGGTCTGTCTGCGAATTTCAATGAAATTTCTATAAGAATATTATTTATTAAAAAATTGTGAATATGTGTTATTTGATGCGAAATGGTCGTATTATATTTTATATATCACAACTATTTATCGTCCTGATAAATCAGTTCAACTGTTCATATTATATTTTTTGTTATATTAATATTCTCAATGATTTTATAGCTTCATATATAATATTATATTCGTTTTATGTTTTTTTTACGACTATTATAATTCAGGTTTTTTTTTAATATGAATTTATTTTATATTTATTCCTATATATAAAATTTAAGAGTCTGTCTGTAATTCCAAATTAAAAGCTTTTTACTAAATGCATATTAAAATATATGTAGTACTTACATATAAAACAATTTATATTTTTTGACTATGAAACGGTTGGACAGATTTTAACAGAATTTTTACTGTTGGATAGCTGATGTTATAAGGAGGAGATTAGGCTACTTTTATTAAAAAAATATATTCCGCGCAAACGAAGTCGTGGGCACAGGTAGTTTATTATTTAAAATTGGTCACAGGGACGGATTCGGTTCGTTAGAACATTATCTGCGATCAAATATATTACTTTACGAAACATGAATCAACTCGTAATCGCTAATTACCATATTATTTGGTAATTTGGATGATTTATTCCAGATATTACCACGGGATTAAATTAAACTTTATAATGCAAATAAAGCTTTTATTAACGTTTATTTAACAAAAATAGATTACAGGTAGAAATAATTGGTATAGTTTAAAAGTCTATTTATAGTAGAAGTTTTGTATTTATTAGATAAAGATTTGAATAAACTTGTGTCTCTCTATCTTCATTTTTAAAATTAAATGTCTATCTTCATAAATAAAATTTACAAATCAATTTGATTATTTTTTTATTTAATAAATTGATTATACGAAAAAATATAGTACAAGTTGTCAGAATAATTTATATAAAAATTAAAAAGACATCATTTTTATTTTGTACGTCTCGCCGGTGCCTTGATATTATATTTTGATATTAATATATCATATTTATAATTTTAATGATATTTTTGATTAAGAATGTAATTTACATGCTTCGTATTTATCGACAGGAAGATTTCGGCGCACGAATTTGAGCGTGGTGGCCTCTTAAAACCTTTGGTGACAACAGTTGATGGAACACCCACCTTTCTCGGAGACCAGCCCCACGCGACCCCCTCGCGACCCCAGAGACGATCACGACACGAGCTGCGACAGTTGGACGAGAAGGAACTCATATTTGAACTAGTAAGTGATGTTTTACGATTTTTACTTTAAAATATTTAATAATTTAAATTCCAATCTTGTTTTTACATATGATATATAAATTAAATAAAATGTTTTTTTAAGCACATCGTCAGAATGACTGGACCGACTTGTATTTTTTATTTTAAATCTAAATATTTTGAATAAGTTTTTTCTTTGATTTTTATTTTTAATAAAATGTTTAAAGTTGTTCGTCTTGGTTAGTTCCCAGAATATCAATATTGCTAAATGTTGGTAGTTAGACAACTAGACAATAGGGTGAATGTTAGGGCCGAGTTCAGTTAGTAGTTAGAACAAGTACTTATAGTTCTTAAGTACTCCATGAGATCGGAGTCACAGCAACATCAAGTTTGTATTCTATCAAGAGTATTAAAACAATATTTTAACAAAATTATGATAATTTGTATCCAATAACAGAGTTTACCTAATTAGACTATGTAAACTGTTTACAAAATATTGAATATTACAGTAAAAAGAAAATAAATATAACTGGTATTTATTTTACCTTTAAGGGCGAGACGAATTGAGAGTGATGGTTGGTAACTTTTCGTGCGTCGCGATGTGGACGGTGTATTTTGAAAGTGGTGTAAATCCATTTTTTTTTAAATTTACTATTACGTAATTCGTGATTAATTTAATGAATATTTTTTATGTATAACCGGTCCATGTTTAATTAAACAGTCAGTTAAATATAGCACAAAATGAAATCACATAATCATCGATTATGAAAGTGGTGTAAGTCTAATTGAAAGAGGTAGGTGGGTGGGTTAGCGGACTAAAATTCACACAGACATAAAGCCCATTAATATAAACAGAAGAATAATCTTGATCTTGATGATGATGATGAAGGATGAAAATAATTCTGTTATGAACAACACATCAGCGAATCGTAAAAAGAGAAAAGAATAATAGAAGTAGAATCTTCATCAGATGAAGATATTGTTATTGAAAATTTAGATTTTGTAGAACAAAACAAAGAAAAATATTTGCAACACATAAACAAAATTAAGCAAAATAGTGGACAAAGGTACTATACAAAAACAGGAAAACTCATTCCAGCAAAACAATTTGAATCCAAAAATTATAATTTCTTGAAGAAATGTATAGAACGTATTATTGAAACACAACGTATAGAAATTTTTGATAAGTTTTGAAATATAAGTGATTTTAATAAGCAATTATTATTTCCATATGGTAGTGTTCAACGAGAATCTGTCAACAGAAGAAAACCTAGAAATAATTCGGGCGCTAAAGCATATCTCGAAACACTGCCACATTCAGAGCATAAGTAAAATCTGTCCGTGTCTTGTAATTTTGACAATGTAATTAGCGTTTAAAATTTAATTTTATGTCTTGTCATGCGTAAACAAAATTGGATTAAAGTGAAGTATATTTTAACTTATATTTTATTTTTCTAAATTGAAATTAAAGGACTTTTACAGTTGTCTAATTTTGAAAGTGGTGTCAGTCCATTTACAGCCTTTTAATATATATTATTATAGTCTAATTCACCTAAAACAATTTTATGTAATCAAATTAAATATCGATAAAACAGTAGAAAAATTGCCAAACTTCATATAATTTGACTAAATTTTTTAAACAACAGATATGCTAACCTTAAATTTTCTCGAAACGAGAGAAAACGGACTTACACCACTTTTAAAATAAAACGGTCCATATAAAGATACAGATCATAATTACCGAGTATTTAAATTTAAATTAATTTTTACTTTTTCATTAAGTCAATATAAAGATCATTTATTTATTGCCTCATTAAATTTGAAAAAAAAGTATTCGTATTAATGAAGTCATTATAGGTACGGGAAGCCTGTTTTGTTTAAGCTGTGTTTTTTTTGTGTAAATCGAAATGCAGGTCTCTTCGTGTCTACTGGTTTAATTGAGCTGAGTTTGTGAGGAGAATAGAATTAACGGAAAAAGTATTTTAAAAAAGTTAAAAATAGGAAAACAACCGTTTACATCACAAAAAATAACAATAAACAATACGTATTGGAATCATCGTGAAATTAAAAATATTGGATTTGATATCAATTATAATATATATATATAATTTAAATATATTATTTATACATTATTATATAAAGCGGTTCATGTGTTAGTTCGGTAATCTTATTACATTACAACTGATAAGACTTGGCGACAAATTTTGCATAACCAAGTAAGTAGGTACACCAGCAAACCTGCTCGTGTTTAAGCTTTAACCAGCGGAGGACTTTATTAACTTGTATTAATATGTATATCTGAAGTTCTTGTAATATTCATATTATGGTAATTTTATACTTTAAAAGAGCCGTTTAAAATTATTTATTTAATTGCTATGGGCTTGTTATCGTTGAACGAATTACTTATTAAGACAAGTCGCTGATATTGCTAGCCGGTGTTAATTTGCGCTGTCGGCGTGATGGACGCAAAGCATATACAACTTTTGATATGGCTGTCAAATCATTTTTAATCCAATCATTCAAAAATAATATTCTCATTTAATTCGCTTTTGAAACTGAAAGAACTAATTGACTACATATGTACTAAAGTAACTATATAGTTAGTTTAGTACATATATATGTACTACATGTTTTTCGTGACTTCGTCCGCGTGATCTACTACTATTACTACTGCTACTTAGGATTATTGGATCCGGGAAGGGAAGGGCAAATCTTCTAAACTACGTTTTTCTTTAATATTTTTTATAGTACTGGTAGCTATGGTCGTATGAATATCCAAATTGATTTAATCAATCAGAAATTAAAGCGTTTATTAAAAAGCTCTGTAATATTAGTATAGATAGGTTTGGTAATCAAACTTCACTATAACAGTGTTACTCATGTAATAAATAATTCCGTCTGAAAGGAAATTTCTTTATGTATTATTTACTTTTACTTTACAAGAGAGCTCGGGACATTTTATTTTAATTTAGTTTCTATCCTTTGATGAAAATTTAATAGATAATTGTATTCTCTAGACATTTGGAGGTTAAACGGACTATTAGATGAAGGCAAAAGGGTAACTGAAGGTTGATAGAGCACGCCGTCAGTGGAAAAGCTATTTTAGAATTGTTATTATATCGACAAAGGGACGAACACAATCCAAGTGAGATTGAATTGAAATAAATCAAGCGTGCACGTAATAGTAAAAGTCTATTTGAATTTTTGTTTTAATTGAAACTAATAGAAATGCTTCAAATAATTGTTTAGAAGAGTTTAGAATTTTTTTTCTTGTTGGGTTTGATTTTGACGTATATTCGACGTTATATAGATTCCGATACTTTAGCATTATCGGGATAAAATTTGCCAATGTTAATCACTAATAGTTTTGCTTTCGAAAAATTACAGAATTTTCAAAATCGTTCCATTAGTTTTCGAGATTATCCTATACATTCAAACATACAATCAAATCCTCTGTGACATTAGCATAAGCATAGTTTTTAATTTTCTGTTACACTCTAGTATGATATTTAATACATAAAATAAGGATAATTCTGTTTAAACACAAACATGTGTTCTGATAACGATAACAGTAGTTAAACTGCTGGGATGCGTTTACATGTACCAATTTAGGCCTGATCCCCGGGGTCCCAGGGGTCGTCAGCGCAATGGCGGTGCCGCTTGATAATTACACAACGCCCCCCCGCCCGGGAATAACAGTTCCAGATCGATGATGTGTTATGACGTTCGCTGCAGTTGTAAACATTTAATTATTATTTGTAGACAAAATGTTATGTACCACTTGTCTATGTTATACATGTGAATAAAATTGAAGCTTCTGTTTGTAATTCCAAATTAACAGGTTTTCACTAAATGAATATGAAAGTATATACGGTACTTAAAATATCTTTTTTTTATATACTTATCTGTTGGAAAATTTTAGTTAATGCTATAATTTATATATTTTTATAGTATTAATATACTTAATATTTAGACTTTTTAATATGTCATACGTATATACTATAGTTCTCCTAGTTTCTAATAAGGTGAAATTTGTCTAGGAATCTCGAGAAAGTTAGTTCTATCTATTATATAAAAATGAATCGCAAAATGTGTTGGTAAGCGCATAACTCAACAACGCATGGACCAATCTTAACAATTCTTTTTTTTAAATGTTCCTTGAAGTCCAAGGATGGCTCTAACGGCGAGAAAAATTTGAATAATTTCCAGGGAAACCCTAAAAAAGCCCTTTTCTTTTTCCTATACAAATATTTTAAATGTAGAATAAATAACTAAATGTAGAGTCAATTTGAACTGTATTGCTATTCAATAAAGTTGATATTAAATTACAAGCACTCATTGTTGTCTAAACAATGTAGGTGTCTTGCTAACGTCAAAGAGTCAATTCGCGCTTTATTGTCGCTGCACAACGTTCAAATTTAATCAAATGAATGTGTACACCCGACCAAATTGAAAAGTCAAAAAAAGTAAATGTAAGATTTGATTGGCCTTGGAATATTCTTTCTTTTGTTTTAGTTTCGGAATGCGACATAAATTGTCATCAGTTTTCACGTCATTGCATCTGTCAAACAAACTGCGTTAAAAAGCGTTTATAATATTTAATAATTAATTTTGATTGTATAAATACCTGTGATTAATAATTATTTCATGTGAATAAATTTAGGTAATTATATACGATATGCCTCCTATAAGACGAAGTAATTTAAGTAGAAGAACCCGAAATGCTACAAACCAAATGAATTACCGATCTTATCATACTGCACAAGAACGTGACGACCGAAATGAACGCGAAAGAATTCGTATATCACGAACGCGGGAAGCGAGAGCGAGAGATTCAACTAATAATCGCGAAAGTTTGAATCGAGCTGCTTTCAATTACGATTTGTCAATTGACTACAGTAACCACCAATGTGTTGCTATTGGATCTATGAACTTGGTTTGCTCTTATTGTAAGGCATTGAAATACAAAAATGAAGCAAATGGATTGTGTTGCGCAAATGGGAAAGTGAAATTGATACCATTGGATCCACCACCAGAGCCATTGTACTCATTGGTTTCAGGAATAGAACCAGATTCCATACACTTTTTGTCAAATATTCAACAATATAACAATTGCTTTCAAATGACAACATTTGGGGCAACAAACGTAGTTCGGGAAAATTTCATGCCAACTTTTAAGGTATGTATTATAGCAGTTAATCATTATTATTTTAATGAACAAAATTTCCTGTTAACTAAGTAAATATGTGTCATTAACCTTCAGTTTCCTAAACCCCAAAACATATATTACTTAGTCATTATATTATTTGGTGATTCAGTATTAGCAAAACTTTTATTATTTTGAAACACAATTTGACGATGGATATTAGTTACAACTAATTATTACATATTGACATACCTAAGCATATCAATTATTATTTGGTGATTCAAATTAAGAGACACATATACTTTTTAGGAACAAATATTATTTCTATTTGGCAAAAATCATTTTTTTTAATTTACAGATACAAGGCCAAATATATCATAGAGCAGGTTCACTGTTACCAGTGTCAGATAGCAATTACAAATTTCTGCAAATTTATTTCATGGGCAATTCACCACGAGAAATTGATATGCGTTGTTCACATAACAATTCACTAAAGAGGTCTATTGTAGAACAATTACAAACTTTATTTCATGAGTACAATCAATTGGTTATGTTGTTTAAAACTGCACTGGATCGGATGCCATCTGATAATCACAAAATTGTAATCAGAGCTGATAAAACACCTGTTGGCCAACATGCAAGACGTTTTAATGCACCAACTATTGATGAAGTTGCCATCGTTGTAGTTGGAGAAAACTTGGAATCCCGTGATATTGTTTTACATCGTCGGAATGATCAATTACAACGTATAAAGGAAACACACCGCTCATATGACGCACTGCAATATCCCATTATATTTTGGCAAGGTGAAGATGGCTATGATTTTTCAAACAAGATGATAAATCCCATTACAGGTAATAAAAAATATTAGTTTAGCTATGGAGCTATATTATCAGTCACTATATTATTATTTTTTTAATTTTCAATATTATGAAAACAAAAATCTATTTTCAGGTTCCGAAACCAACAAAAAAGTCAGTTCAATGAACTATTATTCCTACCGCCTAATGATTCGTGAAAATGAAGATAATCACATACTCAAATGTCGGCGATTATATCACAATACATGGTCCCTATGGAGTTCTTAATCAAAATTCGATGTAAAGTATGATGATATTTTGTATCAAAAACGGATTAGACGGGGAAATCCAAATATACAAATAAGCGAAGAAATTTACAATGAAGTATTGATTTCAATTGAGGACATGTACTTGATGATGTCAAATAAACTATTATTTAAATTAGACCTGACCGCGCCCAATCGTCCAATGCATGATGCTTTTAACCAAGAGTTGCACCGAGAAAAACTGTATGATCTCAACACTTTGAAAGAATTAATTCAAACAAACCTTCCACTATTGAATGAACAACAGAAGTATGTATTTGATACACTTATGAAAGTAATAAATGATAAAAGAGGAGGGATTTACTTCTTAGATGCACCTGGTACAGGAAAAACTTTTTTGATTTCATTTATATTAGCAACAATTCGCTCACAAAATAAAATTGCACTTGCACTCGCTTCGTCGGGAATCGCAGCAACTTTGCTTGAAGGTGGTAGAACAGCTTATTCAGCACTAAAATTACCATTAAACATGCAAAGTAACGAAACTACCACCTGCAACATTTCGAAGAACTCTGCAAAGGTTTTGCAGCAATGTGAATTAATTGTTTGGGATGAACGCACGATGGCACATAAAAAATCTTTGGAGGCTTTAGATAGAACCTTACAAGATCTCCGGAGCAATCATAACCCATTTGGTGGTGCCATGATTTTATTAGCAGAAGATTTTCGTCAAACATTGCCAGTGATTCCACAATCAACGCCAGCTGATGAACTTAATGCATGTTTAAAGTCCTCCAATTTGTGGAAACATGTCAAGGTATTACACTTAAGCAAGAATATGCGTGTCAAGTTGCAAAATGACAAATCTGGAGACATAATCTCTAAACAACTCATTGACATTGGTAATAGCAAATTTTCTATAGACACCTTGACTGGTTGCATTAACTTTCCTCAAAGTTTTTGTCAGTTAACTAGATTCAAAGATGAACTTATTCAAAAGGTGTTTCCAGATGTTGCTCAATATTACAGAAACCATGATTGGTTGAGCGAACGGGCTATATTGGCTGCAAAAAACATAGATGTAAGTGAATTCAATTTCAAAATTCAAGAACAAATTACAGACGAATTGAGGATATATAAATCAATTGATTCGGCTACTAACCAAGATGATGTCGTCAACTATCCGCCTGAATTTTTAAACTCGCTGGATTTACCAGGATTGCCACCTCACAATCTTCAATTAAAGGCTGGATCGGTAGTTATAATGTTGAGAAATATCAACCAACCGCGTCTTTGCAACGGCACACGGTTAGCGATAAAAAAAAATTATTGAACAACGTAATAGCAGCAACTATACTGAAAGGAAAGTATAAAGGAGAAGACGTTTTGATACTACGCATCCCAATGATTCCGACTGATGTACCATTTGAATTTAAACGACTACAGTTTCCAGTGCGGCTTGCTTTTGCTATGACCATAAATAAGTCCCAGGGGCAATCATTAGGTGTTTGTGGTATTAATCTAGAAAACCCATGTTTCTCACATGGTCAATTGTATGTTGCCTGTGCCTGTGTGAAAACCATCAGATTTGTTTGTATATTCACCAGGTTATCAAACAAAAAACATTGTGTATCATAAAGCACTAAAATAAAAATAAAACAGATTTTTGTTAATAATTATGATTCACTTGATTTACAATAACGCGATTATTGAAAATACTTATATACGTTTTATTTCATTATTCTTTATTTCAACGGTTATTAACCCTATGTTAATAATAATAGTAATAAATACTTAATTGTTTCTATGTTTTGTCATTGAAGCAGCCTCTCCATAAATGTTGGTTACCTTTAGGTTCCCACTATCCCTTTAGATTATTTTTCAATCAGGTTTGAACATTAAGTTCCCTTCTTAGTTTGAAGCCCTCAGGCAGACATCCCAGTCAGTGTTTTTAGTGGGTTTCAAAAGGGTGGCCAAAGTTCGTGGAAGCGAAGATACTTAGGTTACCCGAGCTGACCTTTTTCTTTAATTCTCCTGAAAAGAACCGTTACCATGATGATAGGGCGATATGTGAGGGTCAGCAGAGTAAAAACGTCTTAAGGTCAAAATATAAACTGCCACATTCCAAATCTATTTGACAGAACGAAGTCTGCCGAGTTGTATAAATATTGTTGTATTTAATATAAAAATGTATTTTTTTAATTTTTCATGATTTATCGTTTAAAATTTAAATGTTTTGAGTTAAACTTTTATTATATGCATTAGTAAAACCACCAAATATTTTTAATTATGAACATCTTATTAAAATTATAAATTACATATTAAAAAAAGGATAATTTTACGATTTATTTATCATATTATTTAAAATATTAAATGATTAAAAAAATCCACCAGAAATCTTAATATATATAAATCACGTGTCACGTTGTTTGTCCGCGATGGACTCCTAAACTACTTAACCGATTTTAATAAATTTACACACCACGTACAGTTTGACCTAACTTAAAAGATAGAATAATTTTCAACTCAATTCATAGTCACAATATTATTTTATTGCAAATTATATGATTATTATTTTGCAATTAGCTCCTAACAATTCTAAAAGATGGCAGTATCTATTGACTGGATTGAGTAATTACGAATGAGGTATCTACCTTACCTCCCTCATTCGTAAGTTTAGTGTTCCAAATTATTTACTAAAAACTTTGTAATATACAAATAGTGTTATAAACTTGGATAAAATTTAAAAAATAATTATAATTACATATTTTGTTTTGATTTTTGCTTAATATCGACTGTAAGAAAACATTACGGTTTTCATACAGACAGACAGACAGACAGATGTACTCTAAACGTTACTCCTTAAATAGTTTACTACAATGTAATATATCAAAAACAATAGTCACAGCAACGCGTGACCGGGTCTGCTAGTTTGTTATAAAGAATGTCTCATAAAAATTATAAAATTTCGTTTATGGCAATTAATATCATGAAAACATTTCTTAAAGCCCATAAGTTTCATGAAAACAGTTACAGCCGTTTCTAAAACAACAATGAATGAATAAATCTATTCAAAATTATAGTTATTTTAATAACATATTATTCTAAATGTATTAAACGATAAGGAATGATATTTAACCGTATTTGAAAAGTATTATTTACAAGCAAATATATATTTTTTATTATTATCGTCACTTCGCTAAACACTGATTAGAACACGGGTCAGTGACACAGTGACCTTAATATGGAAATGAGACGTTTTAAAAGATTTTGTTTTTAGGATTATTTTTATCTGAATAAACCCTTAAACTCAAGGGCCACTTTTTGTAGCTTCATTTATATACAATAAATTAAGTATAAATAAGAAAAAAATGTTGTAAACATTTTTTTCACATTCTCAAGAATATTTAGATTTTTGTCCAAAAAGAAACATTTCATTAATTTCCATTAATATTTTTTAGATTAATTTTGGATTATTAAAATGGATCACCCATTTTATTTCTAGTTAAAGTAATTTTGTTTTTAACCCAGTAATCTAGTTAGACACGAATCATAGTCAACAGATCAATCAAGTTTCTTTAAGCATTTTTTTTTTAACTGGCCCACGTATAACAAAAGTTTGTCAAGTTACTCCTTATAACATCAGCTATCGGCCAGTGAAAGTCCTGTTAAAATCGTTTCAGCTGTTTCAGAGATTAGGACCAGATAGACAGACAAGATCTGACAAAAAAATAAAAAATGATTTTTTATACAAGTACCGTACATACTTTCATATGTATTTAATGAAAAACTGATAATTTGAACAAACAGACATTTCAATTTTATTATAATAAAAAAAAATATATATATCGTCTGTTTGCTTTGTACGGGCGTATTAAATTTAAATTTTTACCATGTCAAGATGGTTTTGGATTACATTGCATATAGATGACGTTTGAGATAGGAAGTATAGCGGACGAGAGAAGTTGAGCATGCGTTAGGAGATGAACTTTTGGTTATCATAAATTATGCATTGCAGGCCCGCTCTGAACGAGGGAGGATGAATGTAGTATTATTATTAAAGTTTGAAAATTATATTGTTTTTAAAGTCCACTGTTCCCAATTTTAACATTATTATTTGAATAACTTTTGCATGTTTTTTTTTTGTACTTATTCTTCTACCTTTATTGATTTGTTTTATGTCTCAGGTTAGATACTTTTATAGTCTCTAAGAATAATAGTAAATACCAAAAATAAAATCCAAACAAAAATCTATCCCCATTAAGTAGAGCGTATAAAAAAATATGGACAACATTTTTTTTTTAACTTTTTTAAATATAATATTCATTTTAACGAAACGAAAATAGTTTTGTTAAATAAAAAAAACAGTTTTAAAACTACCGAACAAAAAAAATATTTTTTTCCTCATCTATATATAGGTAACACATAACGTTTTCATTGAAACGTGTTTACATCTTCCAGTACGTAAATGATTCATGGCGCTAACCCAAAATACACGGTCACGTGAAGCGTCCGAGTTCTCGGGAACCTAATCCGGGATGTGTTATGTGTGTTGGATCTCGACTCGCTAAATTGTGTTAACACGTCTTCAATACGGGAGAGGAATCTTAAGATAAACGTGATAAATATACCCTTTATTAAACCATCCAACGGTTTTAATTCTTTAATATTTTTTTCTTATTCTTTTTTGTTTCACTATTAAATTTATCTTTGAAATAAATTTAAAGATAATTTTCATTTTATATAATTTTATAAACTGAGTTTTATATTTAAAAAAATAAATATTAAACGAAAGATTGTAATTTTTTACAGACGTGTTATTAATGTTTTTTGATCCATGATATTGAAAATATTAAAAAGAATAATATTTTTATTTTGCTTTACTGGATTTTAGTATCGTAAATTAATTGCAACCCACTTTTGAGCATTTGCTAAATGTTTAAAGTTTTTTTTTCCTTTTAACAGAAAATTAAACTTGGCCTAGTTATTGTAATGATATTTATTATGTAATTATTTATTTTCAACGGTACGTCTGTTTATAAAATAATGGTACAACACAAAAACAAAAACTAAATTAAATGTTAGATTGGAAAACAACTTCTTCTAATTCTAATTTATCAGCTTAGCTATATTCTTTTAAGTGCAGCAATCTCATCTGACTGAGATGCTGCAGGAGATCAACATGAAGTAACTATTATATACGTTTCATTTAGTCAGAAAAGTAGAAGACAATTTATCTTCTTTCCTTATTTGTGTTAACCTACCTACAAATTTGCTGACTCAAATGTTCCGTCCACTTATTTCATAAAAGAAGTCTAAAATACACTACCAATAAAAAATATCTAACTGGTCATAAATTTTAATAAGATACCTTCACTTCACAGTGACTATGAAAATTATAATATATTTGTACGTATGTACGTCGTACGTTTTTATTCAAAACATTCCAGACGTCATTTCTAACCTAATCAGATAAATGAGAGGAAGCGATCTGTTTGTTGAAATACATGTGAATGCTATGAGTCATAATAACATATATATATATATATATATATATATATATATATATATATATAGACAAGTATAGTTTGCTAGTATTTCTGTCAATAACTTTATGTATGTGTATTAAAAAATAGTTTTCAATTTGTACGCACAAATCTGAACTCTTACTGGATAAGAGTAGCTCAGATCACTACTTGAAAAGTCTTTTATCTGCTCCAATCCGGATACAGTTGATGCAGGCGTTTTAAAGATTAGAACAAACAGGCAGAGATATCTAAGAGATTTACCATATATATGTAGAATTTTAAGTAGATTTATGTTATTCTTATATGTAGATTTTGAAGTGAGTTTTGATTCTATCGGCATTATATTGAATAATTAAAAAATATTTTAATGGTGAACTTCATTAAACGTAATAGCAGTATTAGTAAACACAGGATAGATAATTGTAGGTGTGTAACTACAACATATAAATAAATTTAAGTCTGTTTGCAATTCTAATTAACAGCTTTTCACTGACTGCATATGAAAGTAAATAAGGTTCTTAGATAAAAAAAAATATTAAAAAAACTAACTGTCTATCTGCCCGATTGTTCCGACTAATCTTTGAAATTGCTGAACCGATTTTAACAGGCCTTAAACTGTTAAATACTTAAAGTTATAAGGAGTGGGAAGTCGTGGGCAAAGCTAGTGTAGAATATTATAAATATCGTTATATTGTGACAGTTATATGTTATCGTTAATAAATATTAAACTACGTATGTTTGTACTACGCAAAACTATGATGATTAATTTCATAGATGTATTTGCCTCGTTGTCTGTCTATTAAAGTTTGGTAATTCACAGTTTAAATCATTTTGTTTACGTCTTAACTACCGCACGTAAGACGTGAGGTCAAACAAATCTGTGTGTGTTTGTTTTATTAAGACAATAGGTGTTCTGGAATTTGTTTTTGTTTAATATATATCTAATGTCAGAGAAAAATAAATAACTCGTCAATTATATTTTAAATACTTATATGATTCATAGTAATATATATATATATATATATATATATATATATATTAGGCTTTAATGTTTGTCAGCTTCTTTTTCGAGTTTTTCAAATTATTATCCTTTTAGAAATTTTATTGTTAAATGCTAATGTAGGTACATTTTATTATTTATATTTTTTTATTTATTCTTAAAGTTGTATATTCTGTCAATAATATAAAAATCTGTTAATATCTTTTATATAACTATTTGTGGATGAAATACTGAAAGGAATATTTTTTCTTAATTTCATAAAGCATACGTGAGCTTGAGTTATATATTTTTTTTATTAAATTATTTCTTCTTTATAACGTAGCTCATAAAAGTATATAAAATATATTTGAAAATTATATTCAATAAATTTTCTTTTATATTTCGTGGCGTAACATCTTTCCATTCTACTGCCCCGAAGATTTTATTTGAGGAATCCAAATTGTCAATTATTAATCATTTCGTATATCAAAAGGGACAAAGACGAATTGCTCTGACAGATTAAACAAACGGTCTGGATTACATCGGCGATCTTAAAACATGGAGTTAAAACTTAAAATTGGAGTTTTTTTTTAAACATATTAAATTATTGTATTTAATTATTAGTAAGAAAAAAATAAAAAATATTTATGTAAGATTTATTATTCGTAAAAAAAAAACTTTTTTGATTCATCTTTTTGACGTGGTTTACGTTCAAAGTGACAAAAATTTATTTATATAAAGTATTATCCGTCAGAAAAGGGGAGTTTTTGTTTTCGTGTTTCGTTTTTGATTGATTGATTGTTGTATTGACGCAATTATTTAAAATAAAATAAAATTAATCAAGCTTTTACAAACAAAAAATAAGTATTACCTGGCCTTGCTGGCTATAGATTGCTGTGAATTTTTGTAAATATTTCATATTTTTATGTATTCGATTTAGCATATATTGTCAATTTATTTGTACAATATTCGTATTAAATTACAAAACTCGCAGTATTCGGTTACAATATTAACAAATACATTTATTGTACCAAAGGAAATTAGTTCGGAAGTCGCTTGAGATGAAAACGTCGGTAGATGATTCCCGGTAGTCTCCGTCTTTCATTTAATTTATCGAAGCTGAATTTTATATATTTTTGTTATATAGGTTTTATATATTTTATATGATATTTCTCATGTCTAAAAGGTATCTTTGTATTTAAATCTGTTAAATCAGAGTTGAGTGGATATTTAGTGTCAAATTTAACTGCCTTTGAACTATTTGATACGTCTGAATATCGCCCATCATCGAGTATCATACTAAAACTAAAGTACTATTGAATTCAAATATAAATACAAAATGTGTAAGAAATACCCTACGTTTTTATAGTTTTTTGTTCATCTATGTTTTAAAAATTAGTTGAAAATAATGCTTGTAAATGACTTAAGAAAGATTCCTTGTAAAGTATCGGCGGACAGAACTATACACCTTAAAAACTCCTTCATAACTAGAAATGGCTCTTTCTTTCAAACACGATATGAAATCAAAACTGTTTGACGTTAAACGTAATATTGTATATTGATAATCTGATAATTCGAAATCTTTGGTACATTTAGTAATTATTGTTTTAGGTGAAAGACATTTGCAATGAGCTGGAAGTGCGCGTTCTCTGTCACAAGATTCTACAGAACGTGTCTATATTGCTGGATGCAGACAGAGGATCTTTGTTCTTGGTTCAAGGGGAGAGAGCGTCTTCACCTCACCCCCAAAATGGAAGGTATGTACTGCCTACATAATGTACTATATAAAATGAACAATGATTTGCCATTTACAAATATAACGCCAGTACCTACATTATATCTTACTGCGTCACGCCGGTAATCATTGGATGAACAGTAATTAAAGATCGCGCCCATAAAAAGAGTCTAGTGACGTAGAAATCGAAATGAGAATTTGCACTTCACTGCAAGTTGCTTTAATCTAAATTTATTGCGTTGAATACAGGGTTAGTCTTATATAAAACATGTACTTTACATTCTAGGTATGGGCAATGCATATTTTATTAGTTAATAATAATACAGAGAGACAAAAACCATATTTTTGCTTATATTATTTTTGAAACTTTTTTGCATATGTTTTATCAATATTTAAAACAGTTTGATATTGTACGTTATAAATTTTATCGATAACTTCAACTAATGTAAAAGAAATTCAAATTAATTAAATAATCTGGTAAAATTTGAATATCATCCTAATAAAATTATTCTTAATTGAGAACATGATTAAACTAAATGCAATCCGCTGTCGAGATACGTAATTGATATAAATATATTAGTAATACACCTAAACAGTATCCTCGGTATAAATGAGTTTGCAGTCACACTCCAGATGCATTAGAGGTGATTTCATTTCCTCCACGCCGCCTCGTCGTCGGTAGATTTTATGAGATTTTCTAGAAAATAAAATAGATAAAGCAATATTGTTTTGATATTTTCCTGAATTTGTTATGTATACATGGAAAGAACGAGACAGACGATATTTTAATAGCTTTATGTACTAAATAAATATATAATGAAAGATTCATTACATCTAATCGAACTTGAACTTGTGACCCATGAGAGTGTTTTTCCGTAGCTCTGCTAACTGAGCTACCGCGTCCGTATTGATGAAATTCCCTTCTATTTTTAATTTATAACAAAACAATTACATGTTATTTTAATAATAATGCCAACAAATCATTTTCAAGAGTTGTTCCATAACGGCCATAACTGTAATACGCTTTATTAGGAGTTAATGACGAGAGAAGAAAAGTTTTATTTGCTTTAAGTGTTAAACTTGGGTAAAGCTATATGATTTACTATAACTAAGTTATAGTATTTATATATTTTTATATTATACGACGTTATCATTAAACCCCACTTGAGTCAGATTCATGATTCAGATGGATTATATTTAAGTATCTAGTATATGAAAATGCTTCAGTAAAGTGGTGTGTGACGAGGCTTGACGCAATCCGTTACGACAATGATGCTCAGACAAACAGGTAAACCGGATGGAGATTACATATAGATATTGTCAAGAAAGATATGGAAAGTAAGGTGGTGATGTATTATGGAAAATCCCGTAAGGATAAACGGGCTCAAGTGACAAAGGAGCTCAAGATATCTTTTTGTGTGTACCTAATATCTATTTTCGTTCTCAAAATATCTCTGATATTTCTTTTTATTGGCCCATATTTAGAACAAATAGTAAGTCCCTAGATATCTAAAAGACCATCTTACAAGATGCCATGTAAGAGCTAAAGCTTATATTGTCTATAAACGGTTTTATTTGTAATAACTGTGACATTTTAATAAACCCGTATTCCTCACATGTAATCTATCGCCCGAGAAGTTGATAAGGGATCGTAAACGGTTATCCAAAGGAAATAAATCGCTCGGGAAATAAGATCACGTTACGTCATATCCGGTTTGAAGAAAAAAAAAATATTTTAGTGGCGATCCGAGAATCGTTTTACTGAAGCTTCTTCGTTATTAGACCGTGACAAAAAAGAGAAAAATCGGAAGACCGCCGCCCTCGTAAATGTCTTACATCCCGACCTACATTTTATGACTTAACAGTGTGTCTGGGCTGCTCCATTTATTTTCATGGTCGCTGTGTTTCCCGAAATGTACTTACATATTACCACTATGTTATATATATATATTACATTTTCGATTAATTAAAATTAACTATGTTATTATAATAAAAATAACATCATTCTAAGAAAGATTAGATTTGTTTGGTTAGATAAGATTATAGTTAATTAGAAGTCGATTTAAATATAATAATCGACAAAATCCAATTAAAACGATGCTTTGATAATAGATATAAAGAGTTATCTATTTTAATTAATTCGATTCAATTATACACATAAAATAAATACATATACTATTTTAGATTCTCATCAAAAGGTTATAAATCCATTTTCTTAATGCCTCTAAGTTGGCGAAAACTATAAGTAAGTAAAGAAAAAAAAATTATCTAACATTTTTTCTATATGTACAAATTCGTTCTATTTCATCAATGACGCTGGCAGTAGTCCAAGTTTTCTTTGCTAATCGCTCTATGTTTATCTCGTTTGGTCGGACATGAGGCTCCACTGCAGTGTGTAGTTACACACTACGTTTAACTGTTACTATGTCTTGTGGTTTATTATATAGTACATTAATTCTATAAGATCATGTTCATATAGCATTAGAACGGTAATATCATAGGGTATTATTCCAGTAATTAGTTCATATGTAGGTATAAGTAACTCTAAAATTCCTAATATTATGTTATATAGTACCTAGTCTATTACTTGTCCCAAAAATTTCAGTACAGTTTTTTACCGCTTGTCAGTTTTAGAGATTAGAGCGATTAAGCGATACACTTTATAATACTTATGTAGTATATTGTATTACATAATACTTGAGTAATTAACAAAAATAATAATAAAGAAATCGTAAAATATATTAATTTTAAACAACGAGGGGTGACTAAATTAACTTAGTCTCGACAGTTTAATGTAGCACCAGATGTTTATACTATTCAATATAAATGTTAACTAAAATATACAAAAATAGTCGGTTCGTTTGTCATTTTGATACGATTTCGTACAGTTGATGATAAGAAACGATTCCGAATTTCTCCTCAAGTCGCGATTAGAAGCTAAGTAAGTTAAAAGTACAAGTTGTAGGAATAAAAAAACAATAAATGTAATTTACCACAAATATTCTATTAAGAAGGAAATATTTTATATATAAAATAAATCTTTGTGATTGAATAATTTCTCCTTTACATACAGAAACAGCAAGTTTGAAGAGATGTCATTTATAAGTCTGAGTAATATTTTCAAATTAAAGTCCACATACCTACAAGGACAAACAAACATACAATAATTATATATAATATTTTAAATCAACATTTTTTAATTACAATATGTTATTATTTTTATGTTTACGAGTGTCTTTTTTTATTTATTATAATATATTTCGGAATAATTTTAATTAATATAAGAAATATCTCGAAATTAATTTCTTTAACTAATGAAATGAAGGCATATTAAAAATTATTTATTAATTTTCAAATGGTCCGAACCTTAAATAATCAATTACAGAAGTTGAACTTCTAAACTATTACAATGTTGTAACTTCCAAATTCCAACAATACGGAGGCCCGAAGGTCTTCTGTACTTTAGTATTAATACAGTAAAGTAACATGTTTAGTACTTCTATTCATCGCGAAAATAACACTATTTCTTAAACGGACTTTCATTACAGAACTTTTTTAATTTTATATATTGCTAATAATAAACTAGGACAGGAAATTGGATAGATTGGAGGATGTTAATGAATCCCTAAAATATCTCGAATATAAATAAATATTTATTGTTTGTTAAAAATACAAAGATTTCTTATAGTGTTTGAGTAATGATTTTTTTAAATGTTATATGTAATATATCAAAAAATGAAAATAAACATATTCTCTTGTTTGAGATACACCACACGCACGCCACGTGTGTGTTAACTGAGATATGTGTATATTATAAGGTATTTAATTGAATAGGACGGCGTGTGATGGCAGTGACTCATTGAACAAAATCGCATAAACAAGGGGCATCCTTGGCTTCGTTTTACTTGTATCTACCTCTCGCTTTTTATATATATATCAACACTAGTGAGTCGATCTGACTTTACGCGGCTTCAATTTATAAGTGTGTCTAAAAAGAAGTGACCCAAACCATACAATATTAAGTATGTATCATATATTTCTCTCTTCAATTCGATACAAAAATTTAGACTTTCGGCTGTGCGGCAATATTTTTTTTTGTTTAAAAGATATATTTTTATTGTTTGTTTATCGATATGAAATAACGCACTCGCGCAACTACAGCAGTCGTAAAATAAATCGAACAACATTCAACATGACGATGTATAAAATTATTTTCTAATATATAATGGCGATGACGATATTAGCCGATTTATGATTGTGACATTGCTGGATGTAATTCTGCCTTTCTTAACCCATATTATTAACTTTTCATTATCTTACGGGTTTTTTCCTAAAATCTGGAGAAGAGCCCGTATCCTTCCAATACCGAAAGTTCCCAATCCCACGACTTGTAATGAATTCCGTCCTATTTCTATACTCCCATACCTATCAAAAGTTCTTGAAGCAATTGTCCAAAAACAACTCTCTAATTTTGTTTTGAAGAATAATCTTCTTAGCGATTTTCAGTCTGGCTTTCGTCCTGGCCACAGCACTTCCACAGCATTACTAAAAGTCACTGAAGATATCAGAGATGCGATGGACCATGGCCGTTTAACTGTGTTAGTGTTAATTGATTTTTCGAACGCCTTTAACACTGTTGACCATGATATACTCATCACACTCTTAACTCACTTAAACATTTCGTTCAAAGAGCTAAATTGGTTCTCTTCATACCTTCGGGACCGCCAGCAGGCTGTTTGCATTGACAATACTTTGTCTGACTGGTGCAACTTGGCAGCTGGGGTCCCGCAAGGTGGTATTCTCTCCCCACTTCTGTTTTCGTTATTCATTAATTTCATCACTATTAATCTTTCTTCCTCTTACCATCTGTATGTTGACGATCTGCAGATATATTCTCATGCAAAGCTGGAATGCATTGATTCAGCTATCACTGCCATTAACAATGACCTGCAGCACATTCTCAATTGGTGTTCAAAATTTGGCATTCAAGTAAATCCTAATAAATGTCAGGCAATTGTTATTGGTAGCAAATATGGGCTCTCTAAGTTTGATAGTGTTAATACGCCACCAGTTATGTATAACAATATTGTAATACCTTTCACGCCTTCAGTAAAAAAACTGGGTATGTATATTGACAACACGCTTAGTTGGAATGTCCACATAGTAGAATTATGCCGAAAAGTAACGTATTCACTACGATCTCTTTATCGGCATAAACACTTTTTACCCATTCGGACCAAAACTCTGTTAGTGCAGACCCTAATCCTACCGCTCATTGACTACGTGATGTATGCTGCTCTAATATCTCAGAATCTAATTTAGATAAATTGGACCGTCTTCTTAACAGTTGCATTCGTTTCATATTTAATCTCCGAAAATTTGACCACATCTCTCAGTACCGCTCTAAGCTTAAATGGCTCCCCATCCGCGAAAGAAGACGATCCAGAACTTTATGTCAGCTATTCTCTATCCTGAATGATCCAGCTTCTCCTCGATACTTGAAATTTAAATTTCAGCTACTGAGGTCAACTCACGATTTACATCTTCGGTCAGATTCTAATCTTAGCTTATTTGTACCTTCGCACCATACTGGCTTTCTTTCTAACTCTTTCACAGTACACGCTACTAAACTCTGGAACGGCCTCCCTGATGTGCTTCGACGTGCCCCGAATAGAACTGTATTTAAAAAGCGTATCCGTAGATATCTACACCCGAAAATGACATAATCATTCTTGTAACTTTTTTATAATTATTATTGCGTAGTGATATTTATACCAATATTGGCAAAACATTATTTTTATATATACATTATCGTCTTACTATCGCCCTATGCATGTATGTATGTATGTATATGTATGTATCTTTTTTATATATTTAATATGTTTATACGTATTCATGTAATATATTTATATGTAGTACAAGTATATATATATGTATCTATATATTTATTGATTGTTATCTACATAAGTTGTGTGTATTCGTTTGTTTGTTTTCTATTGTACCCCTTGTTTGTTTTTCTGTATTTTATATTTCGGTTGGCTGGTAGAGAATGCTGTAGCATTAAGTCCGCCATTTGTATAATTTTGTTGTACAATAAAGTTTTTAAATAAATAAAATAAAAATATAATAAAGTAAAATACACTAAGTTTGGGTATGGCGTATAAATTTAAAAGTAACCATATCTATTTGTTTCGTTTCGTTTTAAAACTAACTAGTTCTTTTAGCGAGTCGTATTTAAAAATATTGTTCACATTCAATATATACAAATCTGTTTGTTTATGATGCGCGGAAAAGCAATTTACATGATGCTATATGAGATGAGTTATTCCTGCAATCTTGCTCTACCAGTTTATGCGAATTTTAAGTAAAATAACAGTGATAAATGTGTACTTGAACTTTATATAAAATTTATACCAAAAATAAAAAATATTACTCAGCAAAAAATACAAGGAGAATTTCTCGTTTTATTTAAATTGTAGTATTTTTAGATATGTAAATAGGTTTAAAATTTTGCGTAGCTTTTGCTAATTCTAGTAGCCGTCCGTTCATTATGAATTCAACTTAATTATACAAAGATTTATCGTCGTGGGCGTCTGTGTGACTCTGTATTGTCAACGTTACCCGTTACTACGGAGGTCATGTATTTACATGGTAATTATCGACTTATATACAAAAATAAGTTTGGTTTGACTAAATCTACACGCTGGCGTATTTTATTAATAGTGTCAGACGTCACGGAGTCTTTGACACTTTTGACACGCAAATTTTACGAATTAGCGGGAACGTAATGAAAATTATACAACACTGGCCTCTTTCTTCGCTGATTATTTTATTTTATACGCGAATAATCAAAATCATAAATATGACGCAAAAATTGGGAGGCGCAAAATGAATTTCTGTCCTAGTCCCATGAATAATCGACTCCCAAATCAAACTAGATAGTTAGATCTATCCAACCGTTGGAAGGTGTTTTAATTCCTTCATTAACATATGTAGTAGAATAATATGAATTGTATTAATAATATTAATGTAGCAAATAAATGTACATCCACACTTTTATTACATTACTAGCTGTGCCCACGTCTTCGTTTGCGAGAAATATTTTTTTTTAAAATAAAACTAGCTTAAGTTACTCCTTAAAACATCAGCTATCCGCCAGTGAAAGTGAAAATGAAGTGAAATCCTGTTAAAATCAGTCCAGCCATTTCAGAAATTAGCCGGAACAAACAGTCACACAGAAAGAAAATAATATATATATATATATATATATATATATATATATATATATATATATTATATAAGTACTGTATACCTATACTTTCACATGCATTTAGTGAAAAGATGTTAATTTGAAATTACAAACAGACACTTAAAATTTTATTTATATGTATTGATACCTTGACTACAGAAACCCAAAAATAATAATAATATAAAAGTAATTGGAAATGCTTTCTTGTAAGGATTTCTTTTCAATAAGACGCCATTCGAATGAGTTACGAAATTGATTGGAATCTTTCCTTTCGCTTTTCCGACCGAAGGTCATGGTCACTTAACAATGGAGGATGGAATAACAGCGATACAGATAAATTATTCAATGATCTAGGCATTTCTTATTGTATACTAGCTGTGCCGACGACTTCGCTCGCGAGAAATGTTTTTTAAAATAAAAGTAGTCCAAATTACTTCTTGTAACATCAGCCATTCGCGAGTAAAGGTCCCTAAAATCGCTCCAGTCGTTTCAGAAATTAGTCGGAACAGACTGACAAACAAATTAAAAAATATGTTTTTTATTCAAGTACCGTATATACTTTCATATGTATTCAGTGAAAGCTATTAATTTGGAATTACAAACAGACGCTTCAATGTTATTTATTATTGTATATAATCGTTCATGTTCACGTAACCCAGATAAGGCGTTCGAAAGAGATTCATTGTATTTATAAGATAAAATATGTGTAAACCACATATTAGTCACTAATGTACGTGTCAAGGATGTTTAATATATACTCAATATATTATATATGTAGAATTAATTGATTAATTACAATATCTATCATGATATAATGACGTAGTGTTGAGGGATGAAAGTTGAATAACTAGAAGAGTTTTAGTATGAATATGGATAATATAAAAAAAAGAAAACATGGATAAAAAGCCTCTAAAGTTATATGACAAAAATCATATTACAACTCCGATGACGATTGAAGAGCATAAAAAGAATTAATACGTTACGCCAACCCTAATTATTATTATAATATTGATTGATTGATTGATTGAAAAAGTACAATATTTTTTTATTAAAATGTCATTTAATGTCACAAAAATTATACACAGTCAGTTATCGTGAATAAAAGTTAAGTTGAAAACGTAAGCTCATTTTATCGTAAAAAATAAATTGATCGCCCTCGTTATTCTCGTTATAATGGGAGCGTCTTTGAACGCCACAAATCTTGTCGGATATACCAGTAAGAGGCTCATGTAATTTAAGATCTTTTAACATTAATTTTGGAGGATAACAGTCCTGGAGAGAGATTTGATTTATTTTAAGTTATACATCTTTGACACATGACACTATTATCTTTGAGGACTGTAATATGTCTTATTTATTCTTGTCCTTTTTTATATTTATACAAAATTATATATAAGTGATGTATATATATACATATAAATAAATTTTAAGTTTCCGTTTGTAATACCAAATTAATAGGGTTTCACTAAATGCATATGAGAGATGGTTCTTATTATAAAAAATAAAAAAAAATCTCTCTCTATCTGTATGTCTGGTTGTTCCGACTAATCCCTAAAATGGGTGAACTTATTTTAACAGAACTAATTGGCGGATCGCTGATGTTATAGGGAGTAACTTAGGCTGCTTTTTAAAACATTCTGTATTAATAATATAAAAAATGACGAAGTCGTGGGCACAGCTAGTATATATAAGAAAAATATAATATATTAATTCTATCTTTAGGGTTATCTGTGTAAAGTGTAATTAAACACTACTTCTATTAAAATCAAAACTATATACAAAATCTACAAACAAATAAATAATTCCATGAACCTATAAAAAAAATATATGCGAAAGTTTGTGAAAATATTTGGTATTCTTTAACGCGGAATTTAATTAATGTATGTTATTAAAAGTTTACAATATTATACATCGGAATAACTCGTATTTATAAAGATATTTTATAAATATAAAACAATATAATTTCAGAAACATTTTGATGCACGCTGTGAAAACTTGATATATATCTTTAAAATACAAAATATTAAACTACAGTATATATGATACTATTTATTCTAATGTAAAATTACGTATAAGTTGTTATAAAATATGTCAATCACTTCTGAAGTTTTAAAGAAGAAACTTTCCCTTTTACATTACATAGTTTGAAGATATTTTAAAAGTTACGATGATGGTAAAGTGAGTGCAACTTACTGTTGAAGGAGTTTGAGCGAAAAAAATTGTATTTAACGCGGACAAAGCAAGTATATATGTGTAAAACATATTCTAACCAATAAATTGTAATAATAAATTAGTCTGTTATTCATGGTACCTAATGTAGGTAGAACTAACGAATTAATTTTTCACATGTTCACCTTTTACTATCTTTTATTATCTTTTGGTATTAATTATTACATATTTTTTGGTATTAAAATACAATTAGGTTTATATGTAAATTATAAATAACAAATCCTGATTCGGTAAGTTAATTTAAATATTATGTTAAATGTTCTAAACATTTTGTACATTTTCCTCCAGCAGATTTCGCAAACACTTTGACTTTTACATTATGTATTATATTTATTCTATTTCATTTGTAAAGCTGTGTTTAATAAGAAATGTCTGAATAATGAAGCCTCGGCTGAAAGGACGACTGTGAAGCAAAAGGTATATTTCATTAAAATTCATTAGGTTTTTCCACTGAAATGTAACTGCGGTTTCTATTCTCGTGTATAAGATTAAAACTTAATTAATTTGCAATATATCTATCCTTATAGATACACGCCTAAATCCACTTTATAATATAATCAACACGTTTTCCCGTACATTACTTACATTATTTGACCTAAATTTGTATTTATATTTTCACTCGTCAAAATACGTTAAAGGGCTGATCCTTAGACGAAATAAGTTTGAGAACCTCTAATCTAGATCAGACATAGAGCGTCTAACGCCCACTTTAAAATGTATTTTTTTTTTTGGTAGTAGGTACTCCTCCTTTTTTCACCTTAAAAACATTAGTATCGCCTGGAATTCAATTAAACCTACATTCTAAACGAGACTTTTATTACCGGTAATGCAACTTTACAATGTTATCTTTTATTCAAAATTAACAATAATCAAAATCACATCAGCGCCCACCTACTTTCTTCTGAGCTCCTCACCCACAAACAAGGGGGCGCTATCGTCCACTTTTGGCTTGAGTTTTATAAACTTTTTAATATATTACATATTATAGAATTTGTAAAGTATTTACAATTAGTATTTAATATTTTTATACATCACAAATAGTAGAGATTGTTGTGCGTGGTTCTGTTTATTATATTAGTGTCCACCTTTTTGTATGTCTGTTAATAAATTTGTTTTCGACTTGTATGTTTGATCCACCCACGGGATGGATGATAATTGAATACGGAGATGAAAATATGGGGTTGCTTTGTAAACTTACTATGATAGATAAAATATGATATTTAGGATGTGGTAGAATCTGAAAGAGAAGAAGCTTTAAGAAAGAATGCAGACCATAACGGATGAGAATTCTTCTTTTCCCCGAATGTAGATTTTTTTTCAAGTTAAACTATAAGTATAAAAGATGTCTATCTTAAGCATTTTATTGGATGAATGCTTATTCTTAGTAGTAATTAGTATTATATATTAAGATTATTGTGGTATGATATCGTATATTTTCTGACTGTTATAGATCCAACTACTATTTTTAACGCGACCACATTAAACATTTGAGTAAAGAAAGAAGCTGAAGGACTAAAATTGCTTATCAGAGTTTTAGTGTAGTCTGCAACGTCTCAGCCGCACTCGAGAGATTTTATTGTGTTTGAGTAAACTCTTAGGCGGAATTATCTCTGAGGTTCTGTTAAATTAAACCTGTAGGAACTCTTTTGTGGATTCTATTGATTAACACTTTATTTAATCTAATATATATTTAAACCAAACTTTCTTTATAAACCTGTTTATTTTTTTTATATGTATCGTTTTTTATTTGTTATAAAACTGATACTGTTGTACTGATTTTTAAACTGAAACTATCTACATCGTACATCTATTTTTGTAACTTGTATTTTTTGTTCACATTTTTAAAATATCAAAACTGTAGGTAACGTAACATGTTAGTTCTACTAACAATTTGTCTTTTGAAACACGGGAGGATAAAATAAACATTTTGCTAAAGATCACTTTATTTATTTTTGTCTGATGCTTATAGCTATTCTATATATATGAACAATTTCTCCCAAAATATTAACAACCGAAATAGCTTTTTAATCACGAGAGATTTAAGTCGTAATATAATTATACCTTTGTGTAGGTATAATTATTATTTTATTTTATTTTATGTAATAATAACCAGCACTTTCATATGCAAAAAACCTATCAGAATAATGCTTTTTATTGATATTGTATTCATGTAATAAGGTAACATTGTCACGAACGATCTTAAACCCTCGTTATAACTAATGAGCACTTATTTCCGGAAAGCTTCACATTTACGGTTAATATCGAAATTCTTTGTCGGAAAAAATGTTTTACGACCATTTATAGACGATTTCGGCTCACATCAAACATCAGATATCAATAATAAACTATAATAAGAACAAAGAAACGTCGGCTCTCTCAAATTCAATGTAATATCTGACGGAGCTGTACATAAAACTGTTTGTTTACCTATTTCATTGAGAAAATTGCCTCTTTAACTATCACATTCCAATCGGTCCGTGGAATTTTCCTATCGAGGGGTACGAGGAGATGAGTTTAATAAAAGCCGAAATCCGATGCACGTGCGGTCGAACGAGCTTTATGAAGCGGTAAACTATGTGCGAAATGCTATAATCGCCTAGATAAGTTTTGATAAATTTGGTTTTGTGTGTTTTGTAATTTTTTATTTTACTTTACTCATTTTATAATCTTTACAATTGCGGGCAGATGTCTGGTGTCGAAGCTGTTCGACGTGTGCTCGAAGTCAACCCCCGAGCAGATGGAGCAGCTCGAGGAGATCAGGATACCGTGGGGTAGCGGTATCGTGGGGTACGTCGCGGAGAGCGGGGAGCCCGTCAACATACCCGACGCATATAAGGTATTTTGATATATTATGGGTTTTTAACCATTTACATTTAACTCTAATATATGTGGTATTTAATTGCCAATTTTTTTTATTATATAACCAATACACCCGCCTTAAACTGTAAAAAAAAAACATTTTGCAACTCAAGACAAAATGACGAGAGACTCATCAATATCATTTCATAATTCACCTCCCCAGTAATAAAAGACAAACGTCAGTTGCTTGTAACTAAAAAAAAACATTACATAACAACATATACGAGTATATCACTTTTGTCTTAATTTGATTGCCAAGATATTTTTTTCTATAACCAAATATTAATTGCCGTGAAATATAAAAAATATTTTTCATTTCAACTAATACTTCAACTCCAGACAAAATGACACAACACCAATATAATTTAATAATTCACATCCCGAGTAATAAAAGAGAAACGTCAGTTGCTTGTAATTACAGACAGACGTAACAACACATTGATAAATACTACAGTACCAAAGAACAAACCTTATAATAAATTCATAGTCGGTCGTAAGTCAAGTGAAGATGAATGGTGCTAAATTTAATGTGATGCTTAAGGCTACGGAGAAATTGTCTCTCACATTTCTTGAGGCATTCACTAAAGTGAAAATGATCGACGTGCCTATTCAAAAGATATCGGACTGTAGAAAATCATTTATGTACGTTACTCATTATTCATCTGTTATATTTGTAGGTTTATTTTATCTATTTCATGTCAATTTTTATTTATAAAAGTAATCTGTTTTCCATTAATATATCAATAATAGAAGATGATAAATAGTAAAATAATTTTGATGTGAATATTTTTTAGTTTCTTTCAGTGTTATATTTTTAAAATAATCGCCTTTCAGAACGTTTCAATGTTACATCATTTGAAACGGTAATTCAAAAGCTACACGCCCGTAAAAGTAATGTTTTTTTTTGCAAGGTAAAAAGCTTTTTGGTTTTAAATAAATGTAAGTTTTAATGTGTTTAATAATTCATTCAAGTCGGTATCATCTATTTGTCGGTATGCATGGTTTTTGTATTTTACAATTCACGAAAATTTGGAGTAATGTCGGTCGTAAAAAGGAAGTACCGGCTTTTAGTGAGGGCAATTATTATTAACTAAGCCCTACCGGGGCTTCGCTTGCGTGGAGAGGTAGAGGACCTCTCTAAAAAAGTAACAGGCAGTGTCCGCAAAATTTTAGCTCTCTGGGGCGACAAAAATAGCTGCGTGTTTTTTCCACCGGAATTTTGTATATTTCTGGGAAAAAATATCCTTTTCTAGGTATATCTGTGTAAAAAAAAACTTGAAAATCTATTCACAAACGTTTACATGAGACAAACAAACTTACCAGGATATTTTAAACGAAAATACTTATTATCTACTGATATAAATAGAGAGAACAATAAAGTATAATGTATTCTGAAATAAGAGTGCGGCTAACTGCGAGACACATTTGGGATTCTGTGTTTAAACACAAAATATGTTCCACAATGACCGTAAAAAAATGAAACAGTAACTCAGTTTTACGAGCTCACATTAAAAGTGACACTTTCAGAACTTACATTGTCTTAAACAATACGGATGATATAAGTTTCTTTTATAATAATAATGGTTTTAATCTACAACTATATTTAATGAATACGCTAATTTAATGAAAAATATTCATATAAGTGAGAAATGATTTGCTGAAACTATAATTAAATGCAATAGTGATAGTTACTTTTGTCGCAATGAATTATAACAAATTTCTTAGAGCTATAAAATATTAGTGTTTTAGTAAATAACTCTTCAGTTTAATTTACGTTAATCTAATTTTCAATTTATTATTATATATTTATTTTTCTCACGTCAAAACAAATTGTACATTTTTAATAATAATTCCTTCATTTATTACTTGTATTTTTATTAAATATATTTTGTTATATTTAAATCAAAATAAGAAATTTTAATGTAATATGTAAATTAAGGAAATATTGCTGAAGTATTACTGTCAATTAAAGCAGTTTTGCTGCATTTATTAATGTAAAAATTAAAAAAAATAAAAATCGCGAATCGGCCGTAGTGTTATTTTGAAGTGTTTTTTATACAGATCAACGTTAAAACACTTGCTATGTTTTACGGTTAGTTACTTAGTTTAATTGGATTACTTAGTTTTATAAAGTTTATTATTAGTTCAAGTTATCATTATTTCTTTTTACTCAAAGTAAAAATTTTCGTACCAAATAAATATAGTGTAGTGCATTTAACAAAATTCCTTCTACCATTTAGTTTTTAAACGTGCGAGTGTGAGGGAAAGCCATTAATTCGGAAACTTCTAAATTGGACGGACGTAAATGTGACTGCAAAAAAGATATCGTGGTATTTGTCATCGTTTAGTGAATTTAGTTTCGGTCAGTAGCACTCGTATTGTGTTGGACCGATGGGGAATTTAAAATCAATTTACGCTGTTTTTAGAACATTTTGGACAAAATGACTTTTTTATCGATTCCCGTCGGTGCAGTGGTTAGTGGCGTCTGACTGTTGAATCAGGGGTTGTCGATTCGATTACTAGAATGGACACCTTTTTGTTGTGATCCACGGAATGAAAGTTACATTATTTATATGTTTCAACTGATTTATTCATTACACATCGCGTTATATATTCTAAACACAATTCCGGAATAGATTTAAACGTTTAGACAAACTATGTCCTCGGTTAACTAAAATAACTTCTGTTTCAAAATTAATAAACAACAAAAATTCGAAATTCATTTAAAAGAAAACGCTAAATTCTATGTTTAATTTAAGATTCGTCATTATTATACATTTTCAATACAATAAATTATGGTGACGAAGTACCGATGAGCTAAAAAAAATGGTATAATATTTGTAGAATAATATTATATTGAGATATATTAGAAACACACGAGTAAATAAGCCAAAGATTAAGTTGAATGTTGAAACATATGGAATAGTAAAAGCGGGTATATAAATAATTCTCGCAAAGCCCTCTGAATAATACCGAGCCATCCATCTTGGCACACTTCATGAATTTTGTGATGGAAGTTATTTTATTATGAAATTATATTATATATTTCTTTGGTGAACGAGATAATGTATGTTTGTTTTGAAAATAAGATTGTAATTACCGAAATTAATATTCGATCCTAATCTATTTTTGATCTAAATATTGAAGATGTAATAAATTTTTTTGGAGTAAGGTGTTTTATAAAAACCGTGGATTGACTTTATATGAAGCCATCTGAGGTTAACTGTTGATCTGGGATTGTAAATAGAATATTAATTACGGTTGTTAATCTTCGTTAATGGTATCGCAAATTATATATATTATATATCTTTGCTTCGTAACTCTGTTTGTGATTACATTTTTTTTCGTTTTTATATTATTTTTTACGTTATATTGTTTAGTAATCCTTTACAATTTAGAATTTTCTTTATAATTTATCCACACAGTATTTACTGTTATTTTGTAACTCTTAATATGGTGAAAAACAGATAATTTAGCATCAAATGGTGCAATTATTTAGCACAATTTAGTGTCTACTATGCTAAATATATAACAATATATAATGTATAATCCTAATAATCTCAGAGTGATCCTTAATTAATTGCTAAGCCATGATCTGTCTATATTATTGTTTATCTTCAAGGTCTCATCTCCTCAGGATTATTAAATTCATCTTAGTCAATCTTTCGGGAGCAGCACCGAGCTGGCCGACGTCCAAAGTCCTGGCCTTGTACCTATTAACTGTCTGTATCGTACTTTACGTGTTCATGAATTATGAAAACAATTTGCATATAAATTAACATCTTATCTTAACTTTTTGTTAGTGTTAGAAATTTTATGTCCCAAGCCAGTTTATAATATCCACCTAGATATTATATTTTAGGAATTAAATTAGAATTGTGTTGCTATGTAATTATAATCGACTTTGAGGGTTTCCCTTATCTAATACGGAGTTATCGTCATGAGACGATCAACAAATTTGTGCGACATTTCTAACGTGATAAATTTAAATTAATGTTGTAATTTTAACTTTTTTTGAAATATTTGATAATTCTTTTATTTTTTGCTTTTATTATTTTCGTCCCTTTATTATTCAGACGCATTCCTTTATCTTAATTTGAGTAGAGAGAATCGTAAAAAATATGTCCCTTAGACACTTTTCTGTATTGTTTTATTTGTCATATAAATGAGAGGACAAAGAAGAACGTGACGTGCTAAAAAGTATGGCGTTAATATTTCGGATTGTATTGTCTTATTTATTGAACAGATTCTGAATAATTTACAATAAATTGTTACTTTCAAACTGAAAAACAAAAAAATATATGTATCCTTTATATACAAATAAAAAAAAATCGTGTCGCGATGTCCGTTTGTGCTAACATATTGTTTGATCCAACTTAAAAGATAGGATAGTTTTAATTTTAATGTTTGTTTGGTCTAACTAATTAATAAAGCGGCTAGACCGATTTTAACATAAATTTCACTGGCGGATAACTGATGTTATAAAGTAACTAAGTTATTTTTGTTTTAAAAACATATTTCGCGCGAATCGAACCGCGGGCACAGCCAGTGTTAAATAATTTGAAATTCAGTATCACTGAAAATCTGTGATACATGATACTGTTATAAATGTAATATCATTAAAATGTGTATAAAGTAAATGTAGCAAGACATATATCACAATGAAAAGGTAAATAACGAAAAGGTCACTGATCTTCTCCTATTATTTGATCTTTCAGAGATCGGTCGGCAAAAAAGACTTCGACGTTCAAACAGCTATGTATAAATAGTTTCTCGGCTTTTACTATTTTTTCAACGACATATATATCGTGATAAGTATATATGTATATACTTCGGTTTCTGTCGAATGTTAAATACAGAATACGTATAATTTAACACGAAACAGTGTATTTGTATGTATTTATAAATAATAATTAATGATGTATATTCATATATAGAGATGTATATATTAACCGAAATTTATGTTATCGTAAATGAAATGTTTTTAAAAGTATATGAAACAATATGATATATTAGTACATTTGTTATATATAATTATTTATTTTATTGGTTATTATGGACAAAATCGCTGGCAAACGCTAGTAGTGCCTCTCCATAAGTTATAACAATGAATCTTGTTATTGATAGCCCAAAATTGGCAGCAGTATAATAGAATCATTGTGTGTTCTAAAGTTTGTGTGTATATCTTTTTGTTAACTGTTTTTGTGTGAAAGTTGAGTAAAAAATTATAGTGCCAACGTTGAGAAACTTTAGTTTTTGTATTCGATTATTTAAATAATAAAACAGTTTTTTTGTGTTTTTGTAATAAAAGATTGGTTTTCAACATGCGTATGTTATATTAATTGTAAACATGAACAAATTGCTCACTAAACATTGACGTTTGTGAAACAGTGATCACAATAAAAAAAATACCCGGCTGAGTTTGTTGTGTGGTTTTTCTAAGATTAGGACGCGTTTGGAACCCTCTTAGACTTATTTTAAGTTAGAGAGTGTCTTTACAGGAGGGTTTATGGTATCAGAATAGTCCTCACACTTCCATTTGATACACAAGTGATCACTGGTATTGATTAACACTGGAAAAGATATAAATAAATAAAGTATATAAGTATGTTTATTAAGAGAAGTAACGCTACAATTTGATGGTATAGCAAAACTAATAATATTTGAAATACCGTTTAAATTAGAATGTCACTCAAACGCAGAAAATGTTACAGTTCTTCAATTTATTTAACTATTATGAAACTGTAATACCGTATTTTGCTTGCGGGCTCCTTATAATATACGAGTAGTCTTAGAAAATGGATTATAACATATGACACGTCCCTGCTTTGCTCGCGATTTTATATTTAATTATATACATCTTCATCACTAGCTCACTACTAACGGATACTTGGAAAAACATTGTAATATATTAACCAGAAACCTACATTAAATGATTGAATTATTAAAAAAGTAGATTAAAATATTGTAATGCGATAACAAAAACGGTGATAAGAGCAAGCAAGAAGTTTAAATGTATTCATTTCCACTAAACTTTCATAGTTATTAACTTGTAGCTGGCGCATCTCAGTTAATTTCTCCGTGTATTAAAGTTTTTGCTCCAACAAGTTCGAACAGCAATTAGATCCAGGCAGCGCTGCGGTCTGCGGTAGTCTGCGGCAGTTTGCCGACGCGTCCCACTTCATTCAATCCGTTCTATTTCAGTGTAATCTATTTATAAGTAAATTAGTTCGCATCGAACACTGTTATCTCGGACTTAATCTTGTTTCACCATTCGCTAATACATTTGTGTATTAGTTGTAAGTAATTTTAATTATATTAATTGTATTTTAAAGTTGTTTCAAATTTGTCTCGGTATTCCAAAATGTTCTTTGGTATTACTAAACTAGTTGTACCCGCGACTCCGTTTATGCGGAATACGTTTTTGTAATAAAAGCCTAAGTTACCCTTTATAACATCAGCTAATCGCGCGTGAAAATTAGAATCGGTCTAGCCGTTTTAGAGATTAGACGGAAGGCAAAAACAAACAGAAAAAATAAAGCTGTAAATTTCGTATTACAAACAGACACTTCAATTTAATATATATATATATATATATATATATATATATATATATATATATATATATATATATGTTTAACGCCATGGGTGTTCTGAACACTTTCATATATCCTTTTCCACTTCCTTGATAACTGACCTTTGTTTCCAGTCGCCGCGACTTCATAACACAAACCAGTTCAAATAATCTCTTAGAAGTTTGCTACGTCATATGAGGAAAATATTATTTTTTTATGTTCCTTTTAAAAATGAATGGTTACATTAAATATTATGACTTTTCCAGAAAAATACCTGTGTATCTTAGTTTTCTTAATTTACCAAAGTTTGAAATATTATAACAAACTTGATTTTGACTTTTTTTTTTTGAATTTTTTCCTTTACGTTTCGTTATTTGTCTTTTTAGTGCCAACTTCATCAAAAACTAAACTGTTTAGAAAATTATATGAACTTATCTAAAGATTATATAAAAATTATAACCGACCATTAAGTTGATTACAGGTTTTTCTTGTGTTATTTGTATTGAAAATAATGGCAGTATTCTCCATCATCCATTTAGTTTAATAAGAAGCGACAATGATATAGTTTTAAAACTAAACACTCATAATAATGGCAGACTTAACAACGGCCTAATAGTGAAGTTATTATGACTTATATCGATAATTGATAACCATATCTACACTATAATCTGTGGGCACTTCACTATACATAATGATATTGTTACAGGACAAGAGGTTCAACCACGACATCGACCAGCAGACTGGGTACAAGACGAGGTCTCTCCTCTGCATGCCGATTAAGGATATCAGCGGAGAAGTCATTGGAGTTGCACAGGTATATTATGTAACACTAGTTGTATTCTGTGACTTCGTCCACGTAAACTAAAAATGGCGGTCGGAGTTTTAGAATCCGCGAAAAAGAGTAGTCGTATATTTGCTATATCTCTTTGTGGGGTACTACTAGGTAAAAGAGTTGTAGTTTATGTTTATAAATTCATGGTTTTCTCATAAACTAGATAATCACATTTTTCTATATAAGGTAAAAAGGTAATTTATACTTTTTATAAAGGCAATTTTTTATTACTGTACAAATTAAACATTTATTATTAAAAAGTTATCAAATCAGAAAATTTATTTTTACTAATTGGCTAATAAAACGAAAAAATTGGGAATTATTTAATTTTACATTACGATTCTTTAATCCCTCGGGATGACAATGAATTGGAATAAACGTAGTCAAATAAATTACCGAAGTCTGTACGGTTTGATTAAATGTATTTGTGTTTCCATTCATACAACTCACGAATCAGTCATTTACTGTGTTAAAGGTTTTTTTTATATACAATATATTGGAAATACATTTTTTTTTATTTCAAATTTCATTTAGTTTAATATCGCATATATTTATGGACGATTATAATGCTTTATATATATATATATATATATATATATATATATATATATACATTATAAATTATTATCAATATAAATTTGATACCTTAAACACTTAAACACAGAGCTTATTAAGGTTCAGTAACTTTGTATTCTTTGATACATTTTTAATAAAATGTTTCTGTCAAATAATCTTCTATTCCGTTACGTATCAATATAATGTTACTGTTTAAATATTTATTTTAAGTACAAAATATATTGGTAGTAAGATAAAAAAACTCGAGCGTCGCCGCAGGCTTGAGGGTATTATATATTTCTTTTCTTTTAACTGCGATATATTTTGCAGTTTTATTCTGTTAAGTAAAAAACAATGAGTCTGTTTTTATTGTAAGTATCACTTAGCGTGTTCATGGCGCTGTCAAACACATCAACTGTATTTACTGTCGAGATTAATTTGCATTCATCATATTCGCTTGAGCGCAATTAGGTTTCAAGAGGTGTTTATGACGCATTTAAATTTAAAAATTCCATTTGTCAATGGGATTTTGTCCACATCTTAATTTTCAATGGGATGTGGAATGGAAATGGAATGAATGGAATGGAATGGAATGTGGAATTCTTAAAATAAAAAAAATATTTGTCAATAGCAACGCATTGATTTTGTTGCTGTAGTTAGTATGCGATGATTTAATGCTTTTTATAATAAAAAGTCACGAAATACAACATCGCGAACATGTTTACACGCACCATAAGCATAACAAAAATATTATTTTTATTCATTTATGTTCTTTTTTCTTCGTATTTCTTGATCCCTCAGAAATTTGATGAAATATTTTCTCACTGTATATTTACTTTATATAAAAGCTCTCTCGGTTTATTTTCAATTTGTAAGTAAAATTCCATGTATAAAAATACTTTTTTCTAAATTGGTCCCGCCTTTCAGGTGATAAACAAACAGAACGACGGTCCGTTCACATCGTACGATGAGAAAGTCTTCTCTTCGTATCTTCAGTTTTGCGGTATCGGTCTCCGTAACGCTCAATTGTATGAGCGGTCCCAGCTGGAGGTGAAGAGGAATCAGGTACTTCTGGACCTGGCCAGGATGGTCTTCGAGGAGCAGAGCACGATAGAGCACATGATGCTAAGGATCCTAACACACACGCAAAGCTTAATACGATGTCAACGTGTACAGGTATGTATAAACAAAGGCTTCTGTTTGTTGGGAACGTGATATTTGTTTTTATCGAATATACTCTAATGTGGTGACAATTGATGATGAATATGTATGTGTAAAAACATTAATTTGCTGTTGAAATCGTAAATTAAATCTAAATTCAGACGTCGTTTGTATGAAAGAGTATGAAATATATGAAAGCTATTGCATTTTTAATATAAATATATTTTCCCTTTACCTGACATCGCCTTGAAGCTTGGTATATTTCTAGAAGTAAATAAGGTTTATTATATATTGATTATTTACTTTTAACATTAAAACTTTACATTCCTAGTACTAACTAGCTGTGCCCCTGACTTTGTTTGATAGGAATATGTTTTTTTTTTAAATAAAAGTAGCTTAAATTAGTTAGTGGCCAAAAAAGTCAGAAAAATAATATTTTATATGTAAGTGCCTTATGTATTTTCATAAGCTGTAAGTTTGGAATTATAAACCGACATTTAATTTTATTTTTATATATTTTTATAAATTCATGTTAAACAATATTCAGCCTTCGTTTTTTTTTATAATAAGCCATAACCTATATTCTCTTAAGACAATATTTTACGATAGCCTTTTGGGTTTCATCCAATCATATTAAGGTCAAAGTTTATGATGAAAAATATATGCTCTACAATCGGATATAACATGTGCTCTACAATATGAAATAAACCTAGATAAATATATATGTATAGTGTTTTGAACGCGGCTGTGGCCGTCTGTGGCAACTGACTATTTCTAGTCGTGTAAACTATGAACGTGAATCGAATGCCGATAACGCTAACCATTTCCTTGTTTTCATTGTGACTGCGACATTAGTGTCTTATTGCGTAATCAAATATTTATTTTACACAAGATTGTTATATAAAATTTATACATTGAAGAACAATCCTATAAAATTGTATTTGTCAATAGTTCCATCAATACCAATGATTGACGATTGATGATTGACTCGTCTTAGTTTGTACTTAATTGTCGGAGTAGTTCTAGTTCGCGGTCATTCGACTCGTTATAATGACTTCATAATAACATAGCTGACATTTTACTTGCCTTCCTTATTACGAGGACATAAGCTACAGACCCTTACCGGTTTTATCCGCCTAATAACCGGAATTGACCATAAAATCCGTAATAAAATTCGAAAACCATAATCTCATTGACACTTTACCATATAAAAGTTGTAAGTGTATTCCATAAAGCAGTGAAACGTCACTTTATATTCATGAATTAAACCCCACAATCTTAAATCTCGTATCGCTCTGGGGTATCTGACTTTATTATTATTCTCGCAGACATAACTCCGTCTATCCGACGCCTTTAAATTCTATAATATTGAGTGGATCTTACATCTACTCAACGTTGTATATGGCGCCGTAGTAGATGTTTTAACTGTAATGCGCGAACAGTTGAACGCTAATTAAAGTGTCCACTTCTGAATGATGATAATACATTTATTTCCAACGGGGTTTTTAATGATTTTTACATTATAAAGTATAATTTTCGTAAAGTCTTTTTATACGTAATGTTTACCGCCAATAACTCAAACGCTTGTCAATTTAAAATCAACTGTCAATATTATTGTCAATTTTAATTGACGGTGTGTAGAACGCTTTAAAGAAGTTTTTTTATATATTTTTTAATATGAAATGGAGAATTGGTAATAAATTAAAAGTTGAATTGCATCTCTGTTGTTTCTATTTGTATATTTGGAGCGGGATGAAGTTCATTTGTGTAAGTAAATGTTTTTGGCACTTATCGTTACTACACTTGGCTTATGTACCTATCTAAGAAAGAACAATGTGTCCGAATTATGGAATGTTGCCAAGAGTTTCGAATTTAAGAAATACGATATAGATCCACTAAAATATAGACAAGACTATAAATATATTTTACCATTAGTGGTTTCTTATTTTTATATTAATTGTGAACTTACAAAAATTTATTACTCACATATTGGATATAATAGTTGTCCTCTATATATCCTTCAGTTAAATTAATAAGTCTTTTCTAATCATTTGTAGATCTACTTTTAAAATAAAGTCTGGAAGTGTTAGTGTTTTTTCCAAGCGCCGGATTTTATTTAGAGGATGAAGAAGAAGTTAAGTATTGAATATACTTAACGTCTCCCTCACTTTATGTTGAAAAAATATGTATATATTCCTAAAACAGCAAAGAACTTAGATAAAGTCAATCTATGCTAATAAAGTTGTTAAGCATACGGCGGAAGGATAACCGGATCAATCGGAATATTCGGTATAATGTCGAAACTCGATCACAAATATCTCGTATCCAATATATTTTACCAACAGAGATAAAGAAACTTGATACAGGAGGCTATGGAACAGAATTTATCTTTATATATATTTTATTTATGTAATAAATAATAAAGAAAAGTGTTGAGAATAAATACGTCGTTAAATAACTTGGATTGGATTGGATGGGACTCGTTTTTAAAACATTTATTGCTCTTTTAAAAGCTGCGTGTAAAATAATGTTATTATTTTTTTATATATAAAATGTATTTTTTACGCACAACGTTGACGTACCGTTGTTATGAGATACGAGCCGCTTTTAAGATAATATATTATGTATCGTACACTCGTTGTATCAGATAATTGAAAGCATCAATCATTCTCGTGCCAAGATTTGATGTCCATTATACTTTGGCAATAACAGGCCGAAATTATTAAAATAAAGTGTTTTTTAATATACACAACTAACTGATCTCCTCGACTCTGTCCGTAAAATACAGACGGCTGTTACTTAACGAACCTAGGAAATAAATAACATTGTTTTCATTAACATTTTTATTTAAAAGTATTTCCATTTGTTATATGATCGTTGTTAGGATCGTAGTGTGTGTGTCTGTAAGTATGTGGTGCGTGCGTGCATGCGTGTGTGTGTGTGCACGCATATGTTCACAAATTTAGGGTGAATACTACATTACTTAGTATCATTTAATTAAAAAAGCGTTCAATTTGAATATATTGTGCGAATGATTACATCAGTCAAGTGCGGGCGCGCCGCCCCGCAGCAATACTTTATTGGATCATCTCCAACGAAAACTCAATTACATATGAACAGTAGAAATAATGGCAACCCACAAAATCCTTGATCTAAGTTAAAAGATTCTCTTAGATATGGCTTGAGAGTGTTATTGGTCTTATCATAGTAATGTTATGGCACGGAATATAAGAATTATACTTACCATAATATGTGAAATACAATTATTTTATACTATTGAGTTCTTAATTTTTTTTCAATTAATAGCTTAAAAAAGAATAATCCTCGTATTTCGGAGAAGAGCAACCTTTTTTCAAACAATTGATTTCCAATTAGTTTTTTTTTCCAATTATTCATAGTCACTTTCGGATTAAACAAAGCGGATAATTCAGGTTTATCGCAAATTAAACGGGTCCTAACAGGAAATTTTCCGAACCCAATTACACTTGTTTGCAAAGACTCATCGAAATTTAATTTCACTTAAACTTTACAAGGGCCGTTCAGCACGCGACCATTAAAATTCATAGACTTTGTACTTTAATTAATTAGATGATCATGTGTTTATATTATCCTATAATGAGATGTCGTCTGTGGCACAAACAGCTTTATAGCGGAGCCAGTTTGAGATATTATTGTTTTTTGAACAATCTACAAAAAATACTTGTTTACTTAGCGATAAATCCATAGATCTACTGTCAGTTAAGTCAGAAAAGTCAATACTTTCCTAATTGATACTTTATTTATATATATATATATATACTATAACAAAATATATATATATATATATATATATATATATATATATATATATATATATATTATTATGAAATTTGTAGTAATAAATTATGTATGCAATATTTTTTAGTCCAAGTATTAATAGACGTTTTAAATTAATGTGTGGATTAAAGAAGGTCGATCTTTTTTATTGATAATCAAGATTTTATCTAAGTGTGTCTTGAGATTAAATTGAAGAAATTTGTTTCTATTTATAGATTAATCAATAAAACTTGCCAAAGATATGCTAATGAGGTAGGCAGGTATTTCGACAGGCCTAGATTCTAATATAACATTTATTATAATAATTTGATTAATTAACAGATAACATTTTTTTACGATATAATAAAATTATAAAAAAATTAATTGCTTATCTGTTTTACATATTGCAAATGTTATTTTTAAAATAATTAATTCTAAAAATGTCCGTTACTAAATAATCTATTTTTTATTGTGGCACAGATTAAAATGTTGTCTATCTATGCAAGAGTGACCACCTGATTAGAATATCTCCATAAGTTCGGACAAACATCCAAATTATATGATAATAATCTAGAATTTACATTTATTTCACAAACACAGATAAAATATAAGATAAATAATTTATTTTAATCTATCTGATTAACATATAAGAGTATTAATTGAATATTTTATGAGTTTGTTGAAAAAAATTAAATGTTAAATTTTTATTTAGGCAAAGCCAAAATAACCGAGTCACGTTTTCTCTTTTAAGCGTTGTTTTTTTTCAAATTTCCACACACAGTAGTAGATTTTTTGGCTCTAATAATAATTCCATTTCAGGTGCTGCTAGTCCACGAGGCGTCCAAGGGTAGTTTTTCCAGGGTGTTCGACCTGGAGGCGGGGGATGATGAAGAACCCGGGACCCCGAGGACTTCGCCCTACGAGAGCAGGTTCCCGATCAATATCGGTATCACGGGCTACGTCGCCACCACCGGTGAGGTAATTATCATTTTGTATCTATAACAAAACCTTAATAACAACGTAAAACTAATTTTAACAGGAGAGGTATTTTCAATAATGCCTAAATAAAATTATAGATTGCAAAATAAGTGACTGAGGTAGAATTTCACTGGCACGTATTGTAGTATAGGAAGGACATTATCTAGTCGTGTGCCATTAGGATAATACGATCATGTACGTGTTATATACTGGACACTTTATTGATAACGATAACTTATTACAATTAAAGTAACCTTATTTACTATTTATAACTATCCGCCGGTGGAAGCCCTTTTAAAATAGGTTGAGCCGTTTCAAAGATTAGCCAAAATACACAGACAGGCAGAACAATATAAAAAAGATTATTTTTTATGTAAGTATCAGATATATTTTCATATGCATTTAGTGAAAATTTGTAATTACAAACAGACATCTCAATTTTGTTTATATGTATATAAATAAAATCAATTACCGCTTGTATGAAAAAGCGTCATTTGATAAAGGCTCAACCGATTTGACAGATTTTTTGTTATCCTCGTCACTGTGAGGACGATTTTTATGAAGAAATATTTTTAGAATATCAAACAATAGTCATCAATATTGAATACAATTGTTGTATGAAAAACTAATTGTAAAAAAGGTTTTGTTCAGTTAACAGTTCATATCGTACACATTAAATTCATAAATTCACGAGCAAAGCCAGGATGGGACGTGGAATATATATATATACATTTTGTGGTCTCAATAGTGCACTTTTATACTAAGTCCAAACTTGGCATTTATGACATTTTAATGCCATAAAAATCCCCAGACCGTGAACATAGCCGACGCGTACAGTGACTTGCGCTTCGACCCCTCGGTGGATGACGGAGCCGGCTTCAAACACAACACCATCCTGTGCATGGCCATCAAGAACTCTGAGGGGAGAATTATTGGTGTTATACAGGTTGGTTATTTTTTTTTTTTATATGAAAATAAAATTGATTTCAGATGCTCTTTATAAATATGTTTTGTCTTGAACAATAATAATAAAATAGAAACTTTAGAGAAATTCACAGCTACTAGACCTTATTATTAATATATTTTGTTTATTTACTAAAATAGATTCTATTTTAAAATATATATAATTATTAAAATAATTAAATTTGATTAGAGCATTTATAACAAACAATTTATTAATTTTTACTATAATGTAATAAATTTGATTTATTTTTAATAATTAGTTTATTTTATACAAATTGGAGTGAAAAGTTTGGTTTTAAAAAATAATCGCTAACCTTGAATACGAAAAAGATTATATTTTATTTTATTTACATTTTATTTAAAGTTTTATTGATATTATTAAAACAAGATAAAATGGAAAAAAAAATCAGTAATAAACAAACATCCTTTGAATAAAAAGGCGACTAAAGTAAGAATACCAATATATTAAAATGTCGAATAAACGACGTATTTACATTTAAATATAATAATATCACATTAAATAAAAAAAACAAAATCCACCATATAAATAAAACCCGTCTAAACTAGATATTTTGATATTTTTGGAATATTTTTGAATAACGATCACTATAAATAGAAAATATATAATTAATTATACCTTTTCTATATAATATATATATATGTACATATATATACATATATACGTATTGCGCATTGCGGGGGGCCTGCGACAACGCGTGAGCGTACACTTGTGGTCGACAAGTACTTTGTAGATTAAACATAGTGCTCGTAATAGATAAGCTTTAAAACTGTTACCCTACTCAGATAATACTAATTGAATATACCAATATTATATATATAATATTTTTAAATAACTCTATTTCTATAGTGTAAGGTATATTTCATAGGTAATAAATAACGCCAAATAGTTAACAGAAAACTTGTTGTAGGCTGTGGTCCCAATAAATTTTTAAATTTTATGGCGTAAATTAACTCTGGCTTTAAAATACTTTGTAACGATTTCTTAATTAACGCCCACAGAATGTTTTGAGTGTTTCAATTTAATTTTATGCATCTCTCAATTCTTTTTCTTGTAGATATTTTAAAACCCATTCGTTCACCGTTTTCATCCGAAAAGTTATTCACTAATGTATATATAGTACAAAATACTCTATATATATACTATATATAGTGTATTTTGTTATAAAAAAAATAATAAAAATGTTTAGCACACACTTAAAATATGTACAAAACTCTAAGATACATTTAATAATTATTTTAATATTATTTTCAGCTCGTTAACAAATTCGATGATCTTCTCTTCACGAAGAACGACGAGAACTTCGTGGAGGCGTTCGCTATATTCTGTGGCATGGGGATACACAACACTCACATGTATGAGAAGGCCATCACGGCCATGGCCAAGCAGAGTGTCACTCTGGATGTAAGTAACTTTTAGGAGTGTATAAATGATTTATTGATTGATTGATTGACTGATTAATTGTAAATATTTATTATTAAAATGGTCTTATTGCAATTAATAGATTATTGTTTTCTTGTATATAATATGATATATCTTACGTGTAACCCGTTCCAGGTGTTAAGTTACCACGCGTCCGCATCGTTGGATGACGCGCAGCGGTTACGGGTGAGGAAACTTGTATATGTACAACCAACAGACCAATGTTTTTAATATTTAAAAATATACGAGACACCTCTGAACAAACCTTTAGTATACCAAAAAACTATTTTAATTATTATTTATGTTTTAGATTATAAGATTCGTTATTAAATTTATGTTTTTTTTGTATTTCTATTTAAAAAAAACACAATGTCAGGTAAATTTATCTTCGTTAAAAAGCTACTTTAATGGTCATTCTGTTTTAAAATTTGGTTGATATTTTATTGAACAACTTAGTACAATTTAAATCAATATACATATATATATATATATATATATATATATATATATCATTACAGAGTCTAAGGATACCTTCCTCGATCCACTTCAACCTGCACCAGCTGGCCTTTGACGACATCGACCTCACTGATGACGATACTCTCAGGGCTTGCCTCAGGATGTTCCTTGACCTGGACTTCGTGGAGCGGTTCCATATAGACTACGGAGTCCTTTGTCGATGGCTTCTCAGCGTTAAGAAGAATTACAGAAATGTTACTTATCATAACTGGAGACATGCCTTCAACGTTGCGCAAATGATGTTCGCTATTCTGACCGTAAGTTTAACAACTTATATATAACATATACCGATGTTAATAATCGATCTGTGATCCCAGATTTTCAATGAATAGATGACTTCGTATAATAAAATGTAAAATTCGTTTTTTTAAATTTAATGACAAAAATTGAATCAAAATAAATTTTATCTATTTTTTTTTTATATTCCCAACTTTTTTTTTTAAAGAGTCTAAACTAAGAGAAGAATGTTAAAAAAGTATCGTAAAATAAACTTATATTTTCGGTGTAAGTTATATCAAAACGGGTATATTCTATTTTAAGGAAACGCAATGGTGGAAGATCTTCGGTGAGCTGGAGTGTCTGGCTCTGATCATCGGCTGCCTATGTCACGACCTTGATCACAGAGGGACAAATAACTCATTTCAGATCAAGTGAGTTTTGTACAAAATCCGACTCCAGAGTTGGATTTGGAAAACTCAAGATGGCGGATCCAATATGGCAAATTAATCTTGAATTTTACGAATTCAATCCAATTCTCAACTCTCGCCAGCTTGAATTTTACAAATCCAACTCTAATTTAATGCAAATCGGTTGATCTTTTTAAGATACTACTTGTCATGTGGTTTTGTCTGCCATATTGGATTTTACTCGATTAAAAAAGTCTTACCGCGTGGGTTTTGAAAGTAGACCTCAATTATACGACATTAGTTTTATAGCGAATTTAGAGCAAAAAAAAAAATAAGTTCGTGCTTTTGGCAGTTATCTTTGATTAGCCATGATGTTCTGATGATAAGGCCATTTCAATTCCGAAAGTAAACTTCATTTAACCTTTCTATAGATTATAAAACTTTATTAGACTAACCCAATTTTGGGAAGAATGGGGGGTCATCGTTGAAAGACTTATAAATTATTATTATATACCCCAACAAAGTTATATTTCTCTATATTCTAAAGATGTTATGTGTCAGTTATCTTTTAACATTTAACTCGCCTTTGGTATGTTTTCTGTTTTATTTTTTGATAAAAATTAGAAAAATGTTTAAAAATTGTGTTCTCAATTTTTTCTTAGGCACATCAAATCTTTTTTCAGATATATTCGACCGTTTGTCAAGACACAATCAACCTTTTATTCAAATACACGATTTCCAGGGCGTCATCACCTCTGGCGCAGCTGTACTCCACCTCCACGATGGAGCACCACCACTTCGACCAGTGTCTCATGATCCTCAACTCTCCCGGGAACCAGTTGCTGGCGAATCTCTCCTCCGAAGACTACGAGAAGGTGGTCAAAGTTCTCGAAGATGCAATCTTATCAACCGATCTGGCTGTTTATTTTAGGTAATTTTATAGATTTCTAGGACATTACTAGTTAGTATATGATATTCTTTAAAATATATACGTATGTGTGTAGATTACAAGAATAAAGTACGGACATGTTTTAAATATATGATAAATAAGATTTATGGACGTACACACTTAACACACACACACGCTAGCTGTAACTAGATTGAATTGTTTGAAACTGTTCAATGTATATAAATTATATATGAGCCGATACTACAACTGCGTATACAGTATCAAAATTGTTAATTAAGTAATAAACAAAATAACATTTTAAAAAATACCACAGAAAAGGAAATTATTGTTAAAAAAGATCGGTAAGAAAAGCATTTCCAAAATTGTTACTATTCATATAAATAACGAAACATTTTTAAAATATTCGTTATATTACTTAATACACTTTGCACTTATTATAGCAATATATAAACCCAATAACGCTTTCAAGTTTTCCTAGAACCGGTGGATTTGCAGGAATAGCAAATTTTTTTCTAAATTAATGCACATATTTAATACAATATATTTTGTTGTTATTATTATACAATATTCTATTATTATTACCGATACATTTAAGCGAACGAGGAGGAAGTCCTAGAACTTGTGTATTAGTTAATACACAAGTTCAGTACAATGCTGGGTTAATATAAAATCAAAACGGAATTATAATTACAATATTATCGGGTATTAAACAAACAAACTAGTAAGCCGTCGCAAGGTGCACTTAGCAAGTTATATATGTATTATAATAGTCTCCCCTTTTCCCCCCTCAGTAAGCGCGCGTCGTTCCTGGAGCTGGTGTCGGTGGGGGGCCCGTGCGCCGGGTGGGGGGAGTGCGCGCGGCGGCGCTCGCTGCTACGCGCCATGTCGATGACGGCGTGCGACCTGGCCGCCATCACCAAGCCGTGGCCCGTGGAGCGACGGGTGGCGGCGCTAGTCGCGGGCGAGTTCTTCCGTCAGGGTGATCTCGAGAGGCAGAATCTTAATCTCACTCCCATTGTGAGTGTTTTCTTACATATTAATTTATTGTTAATCGGTCGACCGAAATGGTGTGCAGAAAAGGCTATTGCTATACTGTACTAACTTGCCTATGTAGGTTTTAATTTAGATATTGTCCCCTGATTTTGTAAAAAAATCTGTGTTTATAATTTATTGTTTCTGTTGGATAACGTGGAAAAAGCATGAAATATTAGAGATTTATAGATTATGCCCTTTCCGTTGCAGTTGACCATCGATTGTCCTTTTCTAATAGTATGATTAATATTAACCGTAATTATACGCTCTTTGTTACTCGGTTATTAATTTAAGTCAAAATTTCATTATTTACAATATCCTATTGTAAATATTATTAATTCAGATTTAAAAACACTTTAATTGATAACTGGATAAATTTATTACTATTTTTTTATTTTTATTTTTTATTAATAATTATAATGTTGTTTTCAGGACATCATGAATCGCGACAAGGAAGACCAACTGCCTGCTATGCAGGTCAAGTTCATCGACTCGATTTGCCTCCCAATATATGAGGTAAAAATATTATAAAAATCCGAATGACTTTAATAGCTATAGTTGATATATTTTTAACATAATTCCAGGCTTTTGCGGTACTATCGCCGTCTTTACAACCGATGTTGGATCGAGTGAAGTCGAACAGGGCGCACTGGATCGAACTCTCCGAAACCGACGAGAAGTTCGATTATAATCTAGATCAAGGACATCTAGATAAGGACAAATCCAGCATCAGCTCTCACGTGGACGACACGGACACCTACGAGGGGGACAGCAGCGGGGCCGTGAGTCTCTCGTCGGAAACAAATTCAAAGTACGACAACATTGAAAACCCCGTAGTGGGGCTCGTTTGCAACAATGCATTGACGCTCCCGCGTGATCCAAAAATATGTCAAATAAACGATTAGGACGTCCAATTCTTTTTGACCAATGGCGTCAGCTTATTTCTTTGCGTGACCGCCATCCGTATTCCTATTGGTCGAACGTGTGTGTGATATTTGTGTAGTGTTTTTGTAAGTCGAATTTGAAATTCGATTTGATTTCGAATTCGTCGCTTTAGTTTTTTTTTATACGAGTCGTTCGTATGTACGGTACGTGTATGTAAGTTTTTTTTTTGTTTTACTTACCTCATTATATTCCTATGACGCGTATGAGATAGACGTATTTTTAGTATAATTGTATATACACGGAAATATACAATATTTCGAGTGACCACATATTGAAAATCGGGGCCTAACTGTCGTGCATAAATTTAGCAAATAAATGACCAAGATACCAAAAATTCTTAGTTAGGTATTTTACTAAATTATTTTTTTTTATATCCCGTGAAATTCATGCTTTTAGTATTGTGATTGTAGAGAATGCACTAATTATATATTATATATTTTATTATAGTTTTAGTTTGTCCATATCTAAAGGATTTGTGTTGTATGTGGACAATAAATAACGGTTTTTTTGGTCGCACAATTTAGTTTTTTTTTTGTAAATAACTTTTTTTTTTATATAACAAAATAACAAATTGTTTTGCTAAGTACTTATTATAACGAGTTTTTCAGTTTTTGTTAGTCACATCTAGGAACCGCTGCCTCGCGTTTTTAGATAGTTTGACCATTCCACGTTTTTTTTTATCCAAACCAAACGTATTTAATCATTAAATCAAATAAGTCAATTACGATTAGATTATATGTATGTATATATAACATTATTCCTAAAAATATATATGTATATATATTTTCCTTTGCTGTCCCAAATAGTTTAACTCCAGTTACCGGTTTATCATGAGAGTGTTTCTTTGTACACCAGTGCAGGGACCATGGCGTGGTATTTCATTTGGTACGGTATTTAATAGTCACTATTTTTATAATAAATAATTTATCAGTGTATATGTATCGTAGTATTAATATACTAGGATGTAACATTAATTAAATGTAACCTTTTTATCCAGTCGAAACAAATGAGAAAACAAATGGATTATTTCATTGCCTTCGAACTTAAAAAAAAATCTATACATGAATCATGTATGGATAGAATTTAATAGAAAGAAATTTATATTTTTTTCTTCTCTTGTATATTTGATCTTAACTTTATCTTAAGTTGCATCTAATATTGGCGAAATAAATCAATACACAGGTCATGTAAGGTCAGGAAAAAATCCTTTCATTAAATGTGTATCTTCACACAAAATATAGTGGTTAAATAAGTCGTCCCTTCCATTTGATTGTAATTTTATTTCTGCAAGTCATTTATTAAAGGTTGTATTTATACATTGAATTAAATCTTCTACATGTTTCTTCGAGCACTCATGATGGTAAAATTTAACTAGATAATAAATTTGATGTTTGATTATGTGTACAGAATCTATCCAAGTGTAAAAGTTATTCCACTGTAATGTTATCCGAAGATTAAAAGTTATCCTAAGGTCGATAAACAAATAAAATAAAATAATGTAATTTTATTACGCCGTTGCATGAAATATATGTAAATTTATTCGAGATTGAAATTTGTAACACATTTTATTGTTTTTGATTTGAATTGAGTGCTCTTTGGATAAAAATCAATATATACATATATATATATATATATATATATATATATGTATATATTTGTCCGTATGAAAGTGCGTATCACGGTTATAAGATATGCTTGACTTCTATAAACTTCTATTCAATACTAGACTTTCTCCTATTTCGTCGATTATTTTTGAAATTTACATGAATTTTCCACCCTTTATAAAATTATAAAAATATTTAAACCTTTGGACTTGGCTTGGGCTACCAGAATAAGATATAAAAAAAAACAATTTTGACTTTTAAAATTTATAAAATATGCATTATAAACTCTTTTCCTACCTATAATAGTGTATTAAACGAAAATCTTTAAAGCAGGCACGTGGCAAATGTAATATTAAAACGGAGCGACTAAAAATATGAATTGTCAATAGTATTCCGATTCCGCTGAAAGTGATATAAAAATGTTAATATTATGTATAGGTATTCCAAATAAATATGACCAATAACTATTCCACATTAAATACTAATTGGTTTCTCTCTATACAGATAATATTTTGATACATAATAGATAATCTCAAGTAACTTGTGGTAATGAATATGTACAAGGTAAATTTAAGATTGCTGTAAGTATTATTAGAGGTAATTAGAAAATTAATAATTGTAATTCACTGTGGAGTCGTGTTGAACTTGTGTGAACATGGAGGTTGTTTTGTTCCAAACAAAAATTTTATTTATTTATGAATAAACAAATTTTGAAATAACTATTGTTTTATTTTTTTTACTAGCCGTGCCCTTGCGTGGAATGTTTTTTTTAATAAAAGTAGTCTTAAATTACTCCCTATAACATTAGCTATCCGCCAGTGAAAGTTTTGTTGAAATCGGTCCATTTCTTTCAGAGATTAGCCGAACCAAACAGATAGACAGATACCAACAAGACCGGCAAAGACAATACTTTTTTTATGTACCGTATATTTTTTCACTTGCATTAAAGCTATTCATTTGGAATTACAGAATTTTCCAGGTTAAAAGGTAAAAATACCAAAATCCATCCAGAAGTTTGGTACGACATTGGAACAAACAAACAGTTAAAAAAATTAAACCAATGTTTTGAGTTCGAGCATTATAATACATTACCCTTCAGGACGAGCTCAATCAGCGGAACTTGAATCGAAATCGTGATATATATATATATATGTATATATATATATATATATATATATATATATATATATATATATATATATATATATATATATATATACACATGCCCTCCGAAGGATGCTCATGCTTTTTACGTGACCTTCCTCCAGTACCATAGATACTATGTTTTCGAAGGTCACTCGAGGCCTCCCCCTGTCTCTCTTACCGCTTACTATATATATACATATACACATATAAATCTTTTTTACCATTATTATGGCTTTAAATCAATTTACTATTTTATTAAGAGACTTTGCTTAGAAAAACATTATACATGATCTATATTCGTAAATAAACATTTATAGTTGGCTAAGTACATCAACGTGTATATTGCCTTTTCTACTTATACACTCACCGGCACATTTAACCGCCCACCTTTATCATTCGTCGCCCTGTTTGTTTACGTTTATTATAGTTTATCAACTGTTTTGTTTTTTATCAAGTGGCTACTCTAGCAATAAATTAAATACTTATACTCGTAATTCGCTTCCTAATTTTGTGTCACCAACAGGTATTTTGGTATTTAGTCGTTATTTGACATTGTTGCCGTTGTGTTCCCGAGTTAACATTTCCAGTTATTTTGTACCATAGTATGTAAATATTGTTTAGTTTAAGTTTCCAGTGTTTGCTTATTGTTTTTAACTGTAAAAAATGCCACTCGATACAACTGACGCAGCTAGAGCAGTGGCTTTATCGGACGCCGGGTAGAGCCAACGTTGCACCGTCCGTACACTCGGTGTACCTCGAACTACAGTACGGGATGCCATCAGACGATTTCGGGAGACAGGCTTATACAAGTTCAGGCCAGGTCAAGGCGGATATCGATGCACTTCAGGTCTAGATGACCGCTTCGTTACCAGCAACGTGTTGAGAAATCGCTTTTATACGGCTACTGAATTTCGTACGCGTCTTTTTGAGGTGATAAATGTCAGTGTGAGTGAACGAACAATTAGGAGAAGACTGGCAGAAAGGAATCTGTGTGCTTTTCGTTCAGCTCGTGCCCCACAACTGCTCCCACAACACTGTATAGCTAGACTTGTTTTTGCTCGACAATATGCTAACTGGTCTGTTTGGGAATGAAAGGGCGTAATGTTCTCAGATGAGAGCAGAATAGTCCTAAGAGGTCCAGATGGACGTCAGTGTGTCTACAGGTGCCAAAATGAAAGGTTTGCTCCATGCGCTACCAGAAAGGATCCGTAATGGTTTGAGGAGATATCTCTTATGAGGCTCGTACTGACCTTTTTGTGTTCGATATAGGCAGTGTAAATTCTCAAAGATATGTGAAAAAAGTCCTACAAGACCCATGTCATATCTTTTTCACCATTCATTGGTGACAACTTTAGATTAATGTATAATAGTGCACGTTGCCATACCGCAAGGTCCGCATAGAGTACCTTAATGAGGACGGTATTCAAGTTTTACCATGACCGGCACGCAGTCCTGATCTTAACCCAATTGAGCACATTTGGGACAACCTCAAAAGACGTGTCCGAGCAAGAGTACCAGCACCTAAGACACTAGGAGAGCTCAAGACGGCTGTGGTAGAGGAGTGGCACAATATACCCCAATCGGATATCCAAGATATCATGGATGGAATGTCAAACCGGCTCCAAGAAGTCATTAGAGCCCGAAGCGGCAACACCCATTATTAATTTTAAATTTTCTTTTTAATTAGACCACTTTTTTCAAAATTGAAATTGTTAAATTGTTAAATCGAGTTTTGCAATTCACCGTTTAATAAAAACCCTTTTTGAAGAATTTAGTTTTTTTTTCAAGACCTTTAGGGTAGCTTTGAATGTACCTCTCATAAAATGTGGTCTAAATTTGTCGATTTCTGTCAATTGAAGGAAATACAAGGTGGGCGGTTAATTGTGCCTGTGAGTGTAGATAGGCGCAATATAATATTTTAATCAACTAATTAAGTTTTTTTAACTGAAACTAAATATACAAGTACTAGTTTCAGCGGTGTTATGAATACAGATAAATTATTTATTATTTTTAATACCCTTGCGATTAGATTACAGACAAGAAATACCTATTACAAATCTTTAATGTAAACTACTTGGATGATCGCATGCTCATTGTTATTAAGACTGTCCGAACAATGAAGTTTTACTCAGATATCCCACTTTTAATTGTTTAATAAATAAATTAAGGTCAGGTGATTAGAATAACAAATGAACATTACTTTTTATGTATATAACGTGTATTGAGAAATCCTAGAACCACAAAGTTAGTTATTGTAGTATCATCAGTGTAAGACTAGTATATCTTATATTTGTATGAACTTGGGTTCGCATTAGCTTCGTGTTAGGAAATTATGTTTTAAATTATCAAAAAAGTGAAAGTGTGTTAACCGGAATTACCGGTTAGTTTTGACCGCATCTGTGATATTTTTATCTCGTGTCTATTTTGTAATTGGCCACTTGGCACGAGGCATCTGTGCAGTGACATTGCGTTTTTTTTACATTTTGAATTTTCTGTTTTGTTATCGACGTGATATTTATATCGTACGAGACGTAAGTTTTATTTATATTTATTTAACAATGCCGCTGGTCGATATCACCAACCCGGCGATCATAATTTTTCTTATCGAAAACTATGAGAAGGAAAATCGGTTGAGGCTTAATTGGATTCATAAACATTGGGCACAAATACAACAGGCCGCGACACTAACTAGAGAGCCGACTCACTACTTTGAAACGGATGTCATTTCTCACAATATGGTAGGTGGCTTGGATACCATAACGAGGGACCATGTGGTGGCCGGTTATAATAGACGCAAACAGCCAATACGCGATGGGACTTTTATTCCCGGGGTCAAAGACCTTCGTCACGGTCATTCTATTAAAGACGTTGGACTCGATGATGTTAGCGATCCTAGACTCGGCAGACCAGATACAGATCTCACGATCGATCCCATTATGCGTCCGGTGGAAGCAGACATAACAAAGATAATATACAAGCCAAAACCCGAATTCGGTAGAGAACAGTACTTGGCAAAGCGAGCGAAAGTAAGTCCAGAGAAAAAGTACTACTTCGCCGAATGTAGCACCTTCAAGTACGGGTGGCGTCTCAAAGATAGCGAGTTACGTCAGAGGCCTACCCACGGAAGGTGCTGGCATCTGACCAAAGCTCTGCGTACCAGAGTTGGACCCCAGGCAGACCCACGCCATTACAAGTCTTCAGAAATCCCGGGACCGACCAATTGTGCCGGCATTTAGATAGATGGCGTTCATTATTAAATATAAACTATATTTTGATTTTTAAATATAATTTAGATCTATTTTAAATATATTATCTAAAAAAATAGTTTAGTCGACTTTTAATCTTTGTATAATCAATTCACGTAAATCTGTTATAAGTGTAGTTTATTTGATATTCAGTTAATTAGCGCTTATCGTAGCGTACAAGTGCAATGAAATCAGTTCAACTATTTTCATCAATAAGAGTGCGCATGTCTCTCTATTTATATCCACTGTTATTGTGAGAGGGAGAGAGATAACTTAACTTTAACTTGACGCATGCGTGAAATGGGATTAAAATATGGTGGTTTCATGGTAAAGTACTCCCAGAGTTATATTAGGCCCCGTGTGGGTGCCAATAGTCCTCACTTATTTGAATCTGTGATTTTAATATAAGCTAGTTTCCTATTTAGATAAAATATAAACGTTTAAAAAACTACAGCTTTAAATAGTAAATATCGTGTGAGCGTTAATGCAATCTTTATTTGTGATATGTGGATTGTTTTGCAACCTATTCCTTATATAACCCAGTAAGTTGACTTTTATAGTAATAGTAACTTTACTATAAGAAAATATAATATTATATGTCTTATATCATCAATGGAAAAGAGACTCATTGAATATTTAATAAGGAATAACCATTAACCGCCACGTTAGTGGAAATTAACATATATATGTAAATATATGCGTTTTTTTAAGTATGAAAGAAGAAATATATGAAAACAAACTAAATAGTGTTAAAAGTAAGTTTTAATATACTAATTTTACATATTACTTGGATCTAATGAAATTAACGTAAAATTAATTAGCGATGATGAAGGACGAGACCTGAAACGAGCTATTATTTAAAACATAAAAAAGTACAGGTTGCTACATTTTCCGTAACATAACAGAAATTTCAACATTCTTGACTAGTCGTGACTAACGACTCTTTAAGGGCTTTGAAAGGGCGTTACAAATTTAAATATTAGGGTAGAATTAGTGATCGAACTGGAAAAGAAACCACGGATTTCTTTTTAATTAAATGACTTTTTATATACAAATATATTATTTCAAATCAGATTCTTTTAGAACTTGGTACGTTAAAATACAAAAACGTGTCTCAGCTGTTATGTTAGTATAGACTTCGCTATTATTTAGTGTTTGTTCATATACATAAGATATTATGAAGTAATTCAAAACATTACCCAATATACTAAACATATTATTAATAGATAAGTTCTTGTGTATGATTTAAAGAATCGATTCGGCGATAGTTTGAATCAACTTAAGTTTGTGTACTCACTCAGTCAACACACGATGACTATGAAATATTTTATGAAACTAGAAATATTTGTCGAGTCTTAATTATTTTAGATTATATTCATTAAGATACTATTATAAATTGATTAAAAATAGTAATAAAGATATGATTTATTGGACATGGACACGAGAGACCCGAAATTTTATACATATATTTGTAAACTATGTCTGTAAGATTAGGCAATAAACATTATTATACCTATTAATGTTATGAACGTCACCCTGTTCTCATCCCAATTATTTGGTGTCCGCACAATATGTGAATTCCTCTCTTACTATCATACGTCACTGGAGACACGTCTTCGCCATATCATTTCTTACTTCTCTCTTCTTTAGTCTTCTCTTATAACTATCCACATACATACTTAAAACTCTCGCTACATTATTTTCATGCCTCCTTCATACTTTCCTATTTATATTTGTCTTTTTTACTTTGAACCAATACCAGTGTCCACTTGTTTATAAAATGGGAGTGTCAGGATTATTTTGATAGCATACTTTTCGAAATAAGCCCTTCTATTAAGATACTACCTTTAAATTGAGACGTATAAAAAAGTATTGATTTAATATAAACAAATAACAAAGTAAATTATCATGATATTAAAGCACACTAGACATAATATTGACTTGTTTTAGGTAAATAATTAACAAACAGCGGATATGGAAATTTGATTCCATATTATCATGATGTTACATTTTTCATTAAAATTGATTATTTAAACATTATTACGTCGTACTAGTGACTAACGATGACCCATGACTTTACTAAAAATAAAACTAAAAAACTCTAAACATTATATATCTAAAGTCTACTTTATAAATACATCTCAAGTCATCTATCTGTCATGAAAGTTCAATTAAATTCGGTTTATCTGTTTGAGTAGCTAAAGTAAATAAAAAATAGACATTTTTAATAGCGTGTTTATGGTTTTGTTATTGAGATTTTTATAGCAATCAAAAATAGCCTTCAATTATGTGTATACATATACAAAAAGCGGTTCATTCGTTTTAGTATTATAAATGTGAAATACAATGTTAATTTATATACATATATATATATATATATATATATATATATATATATATATATATATATAACAATTATAAAGTATTAAATTCTTTTTACATAATACAATTTATTAATTAGCGTTCAAACTTCTCTAATTTAAAAAGAAAATTGATGACAGAAGAATTGACAATGTCATTACAGGCCTCGGCCTTCGGATACGGATTCCACGATTCAATAACAAAATGTAATACATCAAAACCGGTAAACAAACAAAACTAAATCAATTATATATATAATGGACAAGTAATGTAGATACAAAATGATAATAGATTATTCTAAAATTGATTATATTATGTAATATTTTGGGTTAATTATAAAGCTATTAAGTATAATTTATGTTACATAAAACCACGTGAAGTCAACGGAAACAATGATACAATCATTTTTGTGATAATCATTTAGCTTGAATTGAAAAGTTTTATATGTTGTATGTAAAATGTATAATAAGGTATGATATTCTAGCTGGTGTTATCATATTTATGCTAGTGTTCTAGTTTAGTGACAAAACTCGTTAAGTGATAACGCTCTGTGGATGTTTTGTTAATAATTGTTCAATTTGTTCAAAGGTCCGCTGATTAAGATTGTCCCCAAACAACAACAAGATGTCGAAAAGTAAGTGTTTCTTTTTATATTTTATAACTATTTTATAATATTTTTGTTGTTTGTTTTTTGTTATTATTTATTAGTAGTATAATGTTTTAACTTATATATAACACTATTTTATTATACTAATAATAATCATTTAATGATAATTTCTATAAATCAAATTAAAATATGATTAGGAATATTTTATTTATGACAAACTATTATGATTTAAATTCAATATATATAGACTCTTCAAATGAAAGAATAAGACTTTTACAATTTATAGAATAAGTAATTGGACATGAACATGATCTAAGTGACACAAGTGCAACTGTGTTACTTACTTCATTGGTGTATATTTTTAATGTTTCCGCTCCATCATCAGACAAACTTGTAAATTATTTATTTCCTAATTTAATTAGCTCGGCTTCACACTCGGTCCTTCGCACTGAGATTGTCTTGAGACAGAAATTAAAGTAACATTATATGTTAAGATGATGATAAGAAAAAATTGATTAAACATCTATTATTGTCATGGCGTCACTACGCTTTACCACCTTTAAAAAAAACTGTTATTGACAAAGGTGAATGATATAGCTAGAAGTAAACATACTTATGGTAACAATAAAATATGCTGATAGTAAAACTTGAAGGTTAGCATGTAGTGTATATATTTAAGCATGACTTTAAAATATTTATCACCACTAAATATATTAAGCTCCGTGATGTTCTGGGATTTTCGAGACATGATATGTTTGGATTTTAACATGTAAATTCAATAACAATTTAATATAAAAATTAAAAAAAATATGTTAACATAATAATCACGTAACTATAGTTTATATTTATCTAGATATAGGGTACAATTTTTATCTATAGATATATTTTCAATCTAGACTTATTAGTGTTAATTCAAAATCCATATTCTGATTCTTTTCTGATTTTTTTTATTGCTATCAGATCAGTATTTAGTATTAATTAATATGATTTATCACAATCAATCGGCTATTTACTATATTTACAAAATTTATATATCCAATACCCTTATCCGTGAGTTCTTTTGTACGGATTGCTCTATGTTATAAAATATTTCTTAGCTAAAGGTTATATTTTTCGTACCAAAATCATTGATTTTTGTATTATTCATATAAAGAGATTACCTAAAACAAACATTTTACGTGTATCACGTTTGTGTCAGCAATTATTTTTTAAATAACGTTTAATGTTATTTCATTTTGGTATAATTATATTATACTTGAATATACATTAGGTAAGGTATGGGATGCCATAAACCAACCCGCATTGCGGAAGATCACTAACTTTTACGATTTCTGTTCATTTTAGTTGTAACCGACTTAGAAAAAGATATACATTTTATTATATTTGACCTTTTCCTACGATGAATAACTTAGTTTTATTATTTTAACATACTCCTTTATATTTGTATCCTAATAGTAAATTTCAAATGCAGTAATTACAAGAAAACTTTATGTAGTCAATGATTATGAAACAATTCAATTAAAATGTTTTTATAATATTAATAATATAAACAATATTATAAATTTACTACAAAGTCTATACTCAACACAATAATTTTAAATCTATACATATAAATAAATTTAGTGTTTGTTTGTTATTCCAAATTAAGAGCTTTTCACTAAATGCATATGAAATTATATACGGTTTTCTCATTGAAAATAAAATTCTCGCCGTCTGTTTGTCTGTTTCACCAATTTTACCAAGACTTTCACTGGCGGATAGTTGATGTTGTAAATAGTAACTTCGGCTTTAATTTTAAAAATATATTTCACGCGAGCGAAGTCGTGGGCACAGCTAGTTATTTTATACAACCGATATCAATATTGATCCGATAACAATATAAATAATTGAAAGTACCGAGCTCCATCGATGGTTTCACTCATGGGGTAACCCAATAAATAATTCTTTAAGTCAACATGAGTCACCGTATCGTTCCCGGAAGCCAGTGGTCACAGGGGTGTGGGTTATAGTAGCACTAATTTCCTACAAACGTATATAAGTTTTGACTTTAGATTATAGAGAATTGTACACGATAAAACCTAGTATTTATATATTTTTTAACTACCAACTTATAATTATTTTTTTTTATGCTAGCTATTGCTGGTCAGTTTGTCTGTTACTTCATACACTATTTTACGTCAATAAAATTTTTATCAACACCGCCATCTATTGGAAAGCTATAGAACTGAGATGGGAATTAAATCTTATATATAAGAACTTCAAATTAGCAATAAAAATTTGAAGATTAACAATCGAGATTAAAACTAAAATAATGTATATACGTATATAATGAAATAACATTCATTTGAAACTTGCGTGATTGTTCAAAATTACTTATTAAGAATATGTATTAATATATGTATAACACTTAAAGCTATAGAATACAAATTATCCAAAACGAAATCAGGTCATTTAGAAGCATAAAATATGTTTCATGTTATTTAATGTGAAAAATAACTTCAGTTTATTAATAAATTTATAATTTGTATAAACCCGTTACGAAATATTTTGTCTCTTTAAAGCAAGATATATTCTTAATAAAAATTACTCCTCGCCTAAACAATTCTTTTCTCGAAACTGTTTAAGTGTTCATTATAAAGAACCGTTTGCTAAAGCATTACTGGGAAGAGTATTATTTTATATTTTATATGGAAGTATAATTAACAATTATATATTAAAGTCTTTACACCAATGCACACTTTTTTTCTGAATTCCGTATTTCATCAAAAATAAAAGATATATACAAGTTTAAAATAAATATAATGATAACGATCAGATGATACTTTACTTTTTACAATAATCGATAAACGAAGGTCACTTTATTAATATTAAACGAGTATTAATTAAGATTTAAGAATGTAATGTTTGTTACATTGCCAAAATATCAAACAGTTAATCGCCGCCTGTCAGTATCACCATAGCAAAACGTTTACAAACATAATGTCACCGAAATAACATTGTTGCGTTTGATTTATAGTTTTAAAGAGTTTATTGATTTAGCACTAGAGTGGTACTTTTAATGATGATTTTAAACAAAGATCTTAAAGTGTTATTGTGTGTTAAAATGAGTTTTATTAGTATTTTTATTGTTTGATTACAGGAAATATATTTTATGACTACCTTTACTAAGATACCAAGTTCATAAATGCCTTTTAAAAAAATAAGCAAAATGTATATACATTTTTTCAGTATATGTATTCAGATTGAATTCTTTAAATTAATTACAGTAGTAACAAAGACTTAATAATAGTATTTAATATTTTTATTAATAAATAGGTCAGGACCTAGTTTTTATATTTTTTTGTGTGTTGATCTGTTTGTTGGATTGATTGAATGAATTTTATTTTTGGCTAACAATAAAATTGGCCTGTGCTATAATTAAATTAAAAATAAATACATACGACTTTTATAACAAGGAGGGTGGGTTGCGGTTATACGGGACTCTCGACAGCACAGAGTTTTTTAGGTTTACCCATTAAACCAGACAATTGCAATCGCGATCATATCGGCACTCCTCGGGAACGCTTGAATATACAACCGTGGTGTCCCCACGCACACTCCACGAGGAAGGCACCCTAAACGATAGGCTCTTTATAAAGTTAGCTATATTTCCCCTCCCCTCTACCCAAGCCTCCCTAAAGCATCTGGCCATCTGAGTATAGCAAGAAGAAGTTTCAGTAAGGAACCCACTAAGCCCAGATGATCACCGAGTTCAACGATAAAAATTCCCAAGCCCCCAAACCCCGCAACCAGAAGGACACTCCAAGGTCCACACTGCGCCCAAAGAAGTATCCGCGGGACAAACCCGCTACTGTCCAATGAAAAAGGCCTGTGCTCTCCCACCAATCCACCTAGGCTCACTTTCCAACGGCTGGTCAAGGCTAGAGCCCCCCATAGCAAACATTCTACCCCTGAGAACAAGCAAAACTTCATGCCCTAATTGACTTTACGCCTAGCAGCACTGCTAGGCAGAAAGAGATCCAAGCGACCTACGCTGTCCCCCCACAACCACAAGTCGCTCACAGTCTACTCTACGAATAGAAAAAAATCCGGAGCGGCCGCGGTTGTACGCCGGCAAAGATGGCCTGCGCCTTCCTACTATACAGCCCAGACCCGCTTTCATGGGAAAGCTAGTTTGACGACGGTTGGAGCCTGTGCCTACCATCGCGGACGAACCACACCTAAAGGCAAACCGCTGTATAACGCACCCAACGTCGGTCATGAAGCGGGCACAAACCCGCACAAACCCACTCCCGCTCCGGACAAGCAGCAGTCTGCCAATAATAGCCTGGTCAACGATTATCATTGGCAAGCTTACACCCTTATTATATCTTCAGCCGAGTACTCGAGGAGAAATCCTGTTCGTCCCTAATTATGACTAATCGTAGTAGTCACTAAAATGTGTTAAATCTAGATTATGATTAAATTATAAGAAATATATGTTAGTTTTCTAAAATATAACCTTTTAAAAATGATATTGTTTACAAGCAGTTCGCTTAAGAACAATTAAGTGCTCTTGTAAAACTTTCCCACCGCTGGCACTTTATGATCTAACTGTGCTCTTTCTCGGACACAAAAACTCTCAAATGTACAAGGTACTATAAATATATATATATATATATAAAATTATCGTTGCGAAATCAGACAGACATTCTCATCGTGTAAAGTATCATAAGGATCTGTAAAGCCGCTTTTAAGTCATAGACATAGATATAGACAAAAATATGAAAGAGTAAAATATGGTTCAAGGTGTCATAAACATTTATTACAAATATTAAAGTCAGAACCAACAGATTAATAAAGGAGTAGGGAGAAAGTGTCTCTTTCGGTTTTGTAACAAAGATAACTATAGTCATTAAAATACCGATGGAGGATATTCATAATAATAATGGGGCGTCCTAAAATGATTGACAGACTAACATTAGCATACGTACTCGTATACATTAATTTCAAAATGTAGTTTAACTAACGTGCATTTGAAAGTGTTTAACATGTCAAAAATGTCGTCTTTGAGTCATGAGTTGTGTAACTGAATCGTTTGTATCGCAATTATGATATCGGTAAATACGTACACGGGGTTTGTGTGTCAGAGTCAGAGCGACCGGCTCCGGCGGCTCCGGCGGCGGATTTAAAATATATGGAAGGGATATCATTGTCAAGATCAAATCGTGGACACTGATTGGATAATTGGTGTTATTAAAAAAATACACGGATCATACAATTTACGGTGTCTTTAGTTTGTTTTTTTATATATGTGTGTGTGTGTGTGTGTGTGTGTGTGTGTGTGTGTGTGTGTGTGTGTGTATGTGTGTGTTTATGTTTGTGTGTTTCTGTGATTTTTATTTGTTGTTTGTGAACATTAATATGTCAATAATTGCTAACTATTTAAATCAAATATATTATACAATCATTATTATTATACATCTATATTCTATTAGTATTTGTTTTACAGTACAGTATTTATTTTCTTCTTATAACATTATTTCTACCAGTATATATGGGTTTTGCTTATGAAACATAGGTTAACAGTGCCTTGTTTACAACCTTATATACTTTTCGGACTATAACTTCTAGGTTATATTAATTGTTCTGAGTTATTGTTGGTGTTATAAATCTACTCCAATTGGACTATCGGGATCAAAGTATATCCTTCTTAATCTTAAATACTCTAGCAATCTCCCTCCCTAAGGTCACCTCCAACTTTAAGATGACGTAATTTAGAAAGGTTAATAATGACTTACAAAGTGCCTATCCTTAACTTATAACCTACACAAATTTTTTCTTACTAATCTAACTTCCAAATTTTTACCAAATTATTCAATCATCTTGAGTGACACGACAACATTTTTTTATAAACATAGTGGGTGATGTGTTTTGAAGTCGTGAGAGTTCGGTGGTTATTGGAGATAGGTAATCTTTGAAGAAAACGTTAAAGTAATTAGCAATACCTACTTAATACATAAACACATCCAAGTTGATTAAGAACTATAATAATACTTACTATGAATAACTGATTTTGATAGAATCTTCATGAAATCACATTTATAATAAAATATTGTAAGTGTATTCTTTGTGTCGTTGTCAATCAAGTAACAGATCAAAATTATACATCTCGCATCTTTTAACTGCTCTTAAAAAATATTTTATGCGTACATTCATCTCTATAACAATTTATTATGTTATTTTATTTACATTTACAGTTTATAATGCGTAATTTACAGTTATCATTGAGGCACATATCAAAATTTTCTAGTCGCCGTATTATCTATATAATTGGATGTCTGTCTGTAGGTAATGGCCGTCGTAAAATTTTATGTCCAATTGATATTTAAATAATAATAGAAATTATCTTTTTTTTTTGTGTACGTATGTCTCTATCTCTCATTTGCTGCTCACCATTAATTCTGATAGATTTAATACGCCTAGCCGCGGATGCTTTTAAAATAAGTGAAAAAAATATCCCCCGCCATGTATCTTTTTATCTGATATACCATAAATATATTTCTAATTACAAATGGAAAAATTCGCTAAGAATTTCTTTTGTCTCGACAGATTTTGTTTTGTTAAAAATAAAGGATGCCGCATCAGAATTTTTTAGAGTTCTGTTCATTGGAAATATTGTGTGGAATATATTGTGTTGCAATATTAGAGTATTGGAATATAATACTGTATGTAAAAAATACATATAGTTATTATTGGAATTCATATTCTTATGAATATATTTTTTTATTGTTGTAACTGTAAGATAGTATAATTTAACTTGCAACTCAGTATCACAAGTTCTGTTTTCCTAATAAGGTCATTTTTAGATGAAAATGTTTACTATAAATATTATTTTATTAAAATTTTATTTTATTTCTATTTTTACCAACTATAATGCCAAAATGTTTTCTTTTTATTCGATTCCGCTAACGTTTAGATCCAATCTTCAAAATCCTTGGCGTCTTTTGTCTAAGCATGCAAACCAAAAAAACGTAAAAGCTACATGGAAATATTCCGCCATCCAAGAGCAGCGCCGACGCCGGCTGCAGACGTTAACTTTTTGTTGTGTCTCTTCGAAAATTTCTAATTCCTTGAACCGACAAACCGAAAACATAAGATGCCAGAGTACGTTGACCCCAAGACCGTCAGTCCGGTCCTGGCTCACAAGAGATATGATTCGATAGATAACTGTAAAGATATTTTTTATCGTTGACGAATCGGGGCTATATATTTGATTCGTGAGCAAACTAAAATTTTTCAGAAATGGAATTTACTTGAATGTGTGTACACGGACAATGCAAATTAGAACTTAATTGATATTGTTAACCTCGTATCAAATAGATGTCACTGTCCAGTGAATAATTGAGTGAAATGTTTTAATAATTATTACGTTACACGTGAAATCCTGTTCACTGCACAACGGTGTCGGAAACGGTATATTTTTTATTGTTCTTCCGATCGACCGTTTCTGATGAATTAAAAATGCAGCTCGTTATGTTAATTAGTTACTTGTATAATACCTTTTGTTTTCTCGTGTGTAGTGTCAACTTTTAGTAAACTATATATGGTGGAGCGATTTAGAATCAAACAATGAACAATGGTCAGTGGATTTTTTGTTCAATTATTAGAAATGTGGGTCAGAAGCATCGCATAACTGCTCATGACACAACGCGCTGTGAGTTCAATATGTTCGCTTCAATCCATCGGCATCATAGAGCAAGCGACTTCAGAGGGTCAAAGTAAAAAATATTATTCTATTACTTTAAATATTATTTATATGAAATATATACCTTTAACAAACTGATAAATTAGACGTTTAGTATGTAGAAAATGGAAGCACCAACTATTTGTATTGTGTTAATTTAAAATTAATATAAAATAAATGTGTCTTGTTTGTTTGTTTATCCTATTCTTCGCGTTCAAAAGAAGAAGCACAATATGTAGTTTTATAGAGACAGGTGGTGAGGCGGGAAGTGACATATCCTCCTTGATGTGGAGAAAACACGAACAAAAGATTCCTTTATGCTGTGGTCTTTTGTAATATAACTTGAATCGCAGTGAATGAATTATTAAATAAAATCTTTATTAAATTATATTTAATATAATATCTTGGTCGTATATAAATTTAATTCGAAGGTAAAAACGAAGTAAAAATAGATGTTTTTAAATATGACGCGTCTGTCATATTTATCTTTGATAGTAGATATGGCTGACTCCATCTGCTATGTACCGTTACTCGACACAGTAACCGGGAAGGGGAGATTAATGTAACAAATCTGCGCGGGCGCATAAAGGGCGAAGTAGCTTATTAAACTATGTACTATATTCTATAGGTATACTCATATTTAGGGATAGAAGTTTTAAATACATCACTACTAAATTATGACTTTTTTAACTGAAATATATACTTAAAAAGTAATGGATATTGAAGAAATGTACATTTGGTATACAACATTATAACATCTTTAGTTTTTGTGTTATATGTAAATCATATAAAATTACAAAGTAGTTTAAATCATTTATTCTATATTCTAGTATAATAAACTTTAGATAACTGAAAGTGGGGCAAATTTGCCTTGCCTCGTTCTCTCAACAAAGCTTTAAGTTCGACCGGTTGATAGGTCATTGACCCCGCAACCTACTGCCTGCTCACGTATAACTAACTATTCATAATAAATTGTTTAATTGTAATGCTGTTCATTTCTTTGCTTATTATATTTAATATAATTACCGACAAATATTTATTAAATGAATATTAGAAACGATTTTTTTTTTCTAAAGACTATTGAATCATTACTTATATGTTAATACAAAATTTAGTATTTCGAATATATTTATCATACACAAAGTATGTGTTCTTAATGCCGTTATTACTGTATCGTCACAATATTATAACATTACTCACGTAAAATTAATGCGGTTCTTAGAATTTTTATATTTAAAGTCGTTGACAGATTGTTATAGTAATGGCATTAATATATCATTGTAAACGCACTCTTACAACAGAGATAATTCATGCATATCAACATAAATAATAGCCGAGTTTGCGTCGTTTTCCATAATCGTGGACTGAGAAACACACATTTTGTTTGTGCACTGAAACTAGTGTCGTGTACGGACACTGTGCTAAAATAGCCATAGTTGGAAAGCGTTTATTCGTCGCAGTGATGCATAAGCTCCTAGAAATTGTAATGCTTTCGCATTCGCAGCCTGCATTGAACTGCACCGCAAGTTCAAGGCTGGTCGTGTGCATGGTGCATGTGCATAGACATTAATTCAACTCACAAACGCAACTACCACCATTGTCTATCACTCGCGAACGGTTCAACGACCCCATGAAGGATTAACGACACTATTGTGGGGAGTTATATGGTTTATTCCTTTTTTTTTTTTGGTATCATTTCGTCCACCTGCCAATGTTGCAAGCTATTCTCTTTAGTTTTAATGTAATCGAATAATGTATTGGCTGTTATGTTTCACTGTTTTCGAGATGTGTTTTATTACTTGTGTTTATTATTCAGGAAGCTTTTAAACGTATTGTTTTATATCTTTTATCTTGACGCGTTTCATAAAAATGTTAAATTCTGTATGTAGTATTTAATTCGTAACGTCTTAGTATGTACAGACGTAGTGTGAGTACGCTTCCTTCATAATTAAGCGTTAAGAGTTTTATTTGTTGAAGAATTATAATTGATACGGCTCACTGTTTTAAATATTTTAAAATTGTTTTCGGGTTTTGCGGAGAGCGAGTAATGTTTAAAGATAATTTTCGAAATAACGTACTTGGTAATTGAGAATGTCACTTTACATTTTTATTTATCTTTTTAATAATCATTTTATTGTTGTTTTCATTTATAATGAATTATTTTAATATAAGATTTTATACGAAAATCTCTTCAAAGTCAGTCAAAACACTATAATATCTCAATTATCTGTATGACGGTGGCTTGTTTTCTTCACGGGGCAGCTGACATGCATTCTGGACGAAACACACATACCGCATTACTTGATCTAATGATCGCTTTCTTTCTCAGACACGACAGAGATATCACGATGGAAGGAAATCACATTGCGTTTGTTTATAAACGTCAACAACAGATACGAACATTCTTGAAATTAAGATTAATATTTCAATAATTGACACTTTGCAATCTGATATTTTTTTAGCATATTTATATACTGCTATTAACTAAATTTGCGAAAGTTTTTAGGATATATTTTGACCAAATTAGTATTAGTTTCTAATTTTATCAGTTCGTTTACATTCAAAGTTATCATTTTATTACAAAAGTATTACTTATGTCTGTCAGTTCTCAATGAAATACGTCTGTGGGAAGCTTTAGTCCGTTAATAGACCGGCATCTCGCCAAATGATGCTAATTTACATACACCATTTGCAAAATGTTTTCTACGGCATCGGTACCGAAACACTCACGCGGGCTCACCTCTCTATTTTAGGAAAACAAATATATTTAAGAGTCGGCGGCCATTAACACATTATAAAGATATCCATTGAGGTTTGTTGTGATGCATCTAGCTTTACTAGTTCTCTATACCTCGGTGCCAATTTATCAGTTCCAGTTCGACGCCCTTGTGCATTGCACTGTTTATTTTGGTGTTTTACGTTCATGTACTCTGGCACTGTCAATATTTAGGTTTGTTACGTTTATCTCAATAACCTAGACTGTACGATTATGTCAGTCATGTTACATTACTTTGTATATATAATAGTATTATGTATCGGAATGTATAGACATATTTTCGGAAGTAATATGAGAAATAATTTTGTAATATAATATATATACTACTTAAAACTATATATTTTTTGCTGATTAAGCTGCTTGTTAATGTGTTATGAATGTTTCCTGTAACAGGATATACGGACAGCATAAGTTATGATTATTAGACATATATATAATATGGTAGGGACTTGTTTTTATGTTTCTTTATCTCAATTCTATTAGCAAAATAACTATGTCAAAGTACTTCACACCTTTTTGAGTAACTTGTCTTTATAATAAGTGTTTTATGAATATATTAATAAGAAGCATTGATGTAAATGATTTGTAAAAGCAAGTATTGATTGCACTTTATTTACAGTTATCAAATAGTTTATAAATAGTATATTTTTATAGATTGCCTTCCCATGGCCTCATTAAATGTATAGTATGATAAACTACAGTCCCTATTCGGTGATAGATGACTTGTTAGTCATATGTACATAAAGGTTTTTTAGGCACCAGTATGTATGCCTTCCGTATGAGATTTTATTACTCAGAAATATTACACATGTGTGGGTGTATAACTAACACACACACACACACACATCTTCATCATAAACAAACCTCTGTTTATGTCTAAGAAAACAATTTGAATTGTAATCAATCAGGATTCAAAGTAACAAATTCTGATTTCATCAAAAGGTACAAACGCATTTCAGACTTTAATAGTGGAGATATTTAAACCTTATGTGTATACTTACATTATTTCTCATTAATTAAATCAGTACCAAATCTCTGAAAAGAAACTAAACTTGAATTTGTGGGGATATAAAATTAATTTCAGTGATTTATTTCATCCAATCGTTACTTAAATTAATTTATATTTGAATAGAAATTCCCTTGAATAACAAAATAGCGGAACGATCTCTGTCACTAGTTAGTTGCGTCCAACCTGTTTTTGCATTTGCTAACTCTGTGACGAGGAGTGTCACAGTATTTTATTAGTTTGCTCATTTCATCAAAGATATATGTTATTTCTACATTTTCTGTTATTGACTATATGTTGATTTTATTTATGTTATAACCTAGCAGGGCAATATAGTGGTAGTTTATAAATATATGTGTATATATATACATATACAACCAATTATTAGTCACAGATTAGGTTATGAATTATGACATCATTCATAAATAATAACCTAACTACGAAATGAGACAGATATATCGTTTGAATAAAATTCAAACAAAAGTGAATTCACATTATAATCGACAAATCGTAATTTCAACGTATGACAGTGATATTAAGATTAAAGAAAATAAACAATTAATTAGTCGAGAGCCAAAGTTGCTGTGTCAACTTGAAAGAGAGAGGCTAGAGAGGCAGCGCCGGGCTCACGGGGCTCACATTGACGATGCGGACGCCGCACCGGCCGCGCGTGCAGCCTTAGCCTCACCACAGTGACTTACTTGTGATTAATATCTGTGTTTTCGTATTCCATTTGTAATACAGTGCTCTGGATTGTCGTAATGATAATATCATTTATTGTACGGTTTGTTATATTCGTATACATGTTTGTGTTTAAAATGCATGTAAACGTTATTTAAGTTAAATATAAATAGATGTAAAAAGGTTCTATTTACATGTAATCCACAATCTCGTGTCGCATCTCGACGGCTCCGCGTATTATAATGCACTTTATAACTCGAAGCAGCTCGCAGGTAACCATTATATTAATAACGACTCTTGTACACATAAACGATTGCGATCGTGCCCGGGGGGATCGCGATGCTACTTTTGAAATTTGATCTCCGTGTTTGTGGGTCAAAATACGACTCTATAAACACGCTCCCATCCATTTAATAAATGCGTTTTGTAGAGTTATGAATGGAGATTGATAAGTCTTGTTATATTATTATGTACTTACGTAGTGTTGTTTTTTTTATTTTTTTTGTTTTTTTATTAATGATAATGATTGTCCCGTAATGTAGATTAAAAGGAACTGCTCTTTTGTTTGAGTTTAGTGGATTTTTTTCAATCTAACTTACACTAAAACCCTCGCTTGTCATGTCATGTCATTCAACAGTGAATAGGGTCGTGTCTTTGATCATTTGGACATTAGGCTAAACTGAACGATGAAAGAAAAACAAAAAAAAATTATAAGAACTCGCCCCCGTTGCTTTTATGTGGTAACCTTGAGTAGTTTTATCTTTTCTACATCTTTTTCCTTAAAGATACGATTTAAAAGATAGTAAAGGAACTGTTATTTAAACCTACTTTGTAGTTGTTAACTCGTTACCTTCAGTTGTAATCGCGTGTATTTTTCTGCAATTGAAGTCATGTAGACATGTATTGTGAATAAATTCGTGCGGATTCTCTATTCTCAGAAGTGTATATGGATCCGTTCAAGTTGAAAACTTCTCCGAAGCATTAAACGCATCCTGCAGACTTCGGATTAGCTTCACACAAAACTTGTGTTATAAAAAATCGTTGTAGCCACAACACGTGTGCGATATTTTTAACAAGGCTTTAAATAATTGTTTTAGAATTCAAATTGACAATAATTGAAAATAGTTGGTTTTTGATATCCCAAAAAATGTGTCAGAGCCTTTTTTACCCACGAACTCATTCGCACCTAATATGTTCTTTTAAACAAAAGAAGCCTAAATAGCCTATAACATCATCTATCCGCCAGTGAAAGTCATGTTTAAATCGGTCCAGCCGTTTCAGAGATTACACGGATCAAACAAACAATTATTTTTATATATATATGTAACGTATATACTTTCATATGCATTTAGTGAAATGCTGTTTATATGGAACTACAAATAGACACTTCAATTTTATTGATATATTGAAAGAACGCTATTCTAAAATCAGTTTTGTTCAATTTAATGTGATACTATAATAGTATGATAAGAAAATATGACGGAAAATTTTATTACAGTATTATTTTCGTATAATTCTGATTTAATTAGATTTCCAATTAATTTTATATTACATTAAATACTTCATAAATAGTTAAAAATAATGATACTGTTATACAAATAATACTGAATAAGTATGCCTTATAAAACATATATATATATAATGAAACAAGTACAGTTCACAATATCACCTTGTTCCGTCAGCTGTTGGTTCAGAAGTTAATCGCTTATACTTAGGATCTTAATAAAACTGACCTTGTCTCACTGATTCAATCTTGACTTTTTGTTGGCAACACTCACTATTATCTTTATTTAGGGTTTAATGCACTGTTTTTACATCGCCATTAAAAGTATAATTTATTATTATTTGACATTAGAAAGACAATACATAATTAAAAATGTTTTTGTTTGAGAAAAAAAAACTTGTATTTTTGCTTAAATTACTGATAGTATCCGCGAGGTGTGATATCTTTTGTCTCTCTTCGTTTCCTCTCACCTAGCAATCCAGTATTTTCTAGATTTACTGTCGTACTTTCTCTTTACAATATCATAGATGCTTGTAAATGTGTCGGGAATGTCTAAGTCATTTTAACGTCATAATTTTGATGCCAAAAAATACTGTATTGAGAGTAGAATATTAGCATTAGAACCACATAAGTTAGTGGACCGTCCGTTAAATATAGATATATAAGTTCGAAGAAAACAAAAGTATAGTTCCAGTATTATTATTAAACATACATACACATAATATCCAACTGGTGGACGTGACTAAGTCGCCGTCTCATTCGGTATGCGAAACCGCAAAACCTAGGAAGTGCAATAACAGACGGAAAGTCATGAGCGAATTAATTTTGATCATAATAAACAAATATATTCATTGTCTTAATTAACGATTCTTATATTTTGCATAATTCTTTGTAAATAATAAATTAGACAAAATTGCGAATTAAACAAATTAATGTAATGTGTTTTTTTTTTTGCAAAATTTACATATTTTGTTTATTTGCAACCCAGTTTCAATTCTGTTGCTCAACATATGAATATATGGAAAAATTTTTAGTCTTAATAAGCTAATTGTAAAAATTTAATGCTGGTTATAATTTTATTTAATATTTGCGCAACTTGAACTGAATTCTAGTCTTCTTAAAGTAATGAAAAGATTTATTTTATCTTACTCCGTTATTAAAGATACTAATGGATTTTCATTAATTGCAATACAAACTATAAAAAAATGTAATTTTGCCTTAGTTATATGAACTATCTAAAACGTCGTTCCGTTCATATTACTTTCCGCTAACGGTAGATTTTACTACGAGAGTCATGACGGAGAAGTAATTAAAACGCTGTCCAAAAACTTCATAGCTCTCTTAACTGTAACCCGCGGTGGTTTGAGTATAAAAAAATGGCAGGTGTTGAATTGACGACTATATCAAAACACGGGCCGCGTGGGTCGTTGACCTTAAAATAAATTAGCCGTCCGAAATGTGTGTCAAAATTAAGTGATATTTGCTGTACTATTTGGACTGTAATAATGATCTAATGGATATATATTTTTTTCTATTTGCAAATCAGTCTATGATTAATGATGTTAATATCTTTCGTTTATTTATCTTTAATGTATTCCTATAGAAAGTGAGATTGTTATCTTTTGTGATCAATCTCTATAAGAGAGGAAGTATTACTGAGATTACAATTTGCTCGCTCGCTCGATATGATTAGAAAGTCAAATCTTTTGGGTATGAGTAATGTCACATTTTAAACATTAGCATGACATAAATATGACACGGGATTATAAGGTCGATGATATTAAGCCTATAATAGAACGTGTTTACCCAAATTGATGTTATTTTTATTCTTTGTATACCAGAAGCACCGTTAAGTGTGAATGTTCTGATAGCGGAAATATCAAGCCTCATTCATTATTATCACAATGGTAGCGTTTTCGGTGTTTATGAACCGTAACTTATAGGATTTGAATTGTGAATAACTGTATTAAAAGGTATACAGGCTCTTGTACTAGACAGGTATAGTAATAAATAAATACCATCGTGATTTTAAATTATTATATAGTATAGGAGTTGTGTTAAAATAAAGAATTATACTTGGAATGTATTATGTAATAAATAAAGTTTAATTCTAACAGTTTATTATATATATGTATCTCTTGATGCTATACATGCCACGAGTGGCAATTGGATTCAAAACTAGGTCAATTTTTTATATACTTAACGTTTAAATATATATAGTAGTCAAAGTTTAAACACACAAATTGTGAATCATATTTCCAAAACAAAATTTTTATCGAATCATCAGTCAATACCGGGAGTAACTGTGTTGACGTTGAATGTGTTCCTACACCCACTACCTCGCTTTCGAAGTATCGGGTCAGCCGCACGCATACAACTGAAGGATTAGAGCATTGTCGGATTTCAATGAAGTCCTGTTAGTTTGATGCTATCTCTAATATAATATTTCATTGTTATCGTATGACTAGAATAAATTTCGTATTGTGATTTACTACTAGTCTTTTAGTATTCTTTTTTACCTTAATTTGGCTGTGATTTGTGAAATACTCGTTGAAATATATGTATGTATGTATTTATAAAAATGATTTCCAGCTTTTCGCTCAATTCTTTCGATGTCCTTGTTTGTAATATTTATAATTATGTATAAAATTGAATATAAATTGACAGCTTTTATTTATTGCTTCATTTTATTTCTTATTTCCGTATAAATGAATTGACGGATACGTTATTAACATTTCCTTAAATTACCCGTTGACATTAAGATAATTAATAATCCTTCAGAGGCTTTCGTCTACTCTGTATTGTTTGTAATTCAATATATTTTAAGAAAAAAATATATTTTATTTAATTTCGTTAAACTTTCTTACAGATTGTTTATTTATATATATATTTAACCGATTGTACTAAGTTTGGCATGCTCCGAACTAATGAATGGGTTAAAAATTAATCGGAAAATTTTCGATTAAACTAAAGTTAGCGCAGTCGGTGAAAATGTATAATGATTATTATATGATTATATATCACGAAAAATTAAATACAAAACAGTTTGTTTGTTACTTAAGATGTAGTTTTTTTATATCAGTTTTTACTTTTTTGTTATATTTAACATCAGTGATAGTACAATAATATGTATTTCATACACTCACTGTAGATAAACAAACAGACGACGAAATCAGATGTTAGATTAGTATGAGATATCGGGTAATGCTAATGACACTCCCAAGGCTAAAGGCCTCCTACAAATGATTTTATAAAACCTTTTAGTTGTACGGATACCGTTTCATTCCACAACAATATATAGTGTATATCTTTACGACTTTCGAACGTTATCATATATATTATATTGTAATGGAATATGTTAACATTTTTTTTAATAATAAAACAGACGACGCGTTTCTAGATATGTAAATAGAGGCGAAGAAAAATGTGTTTAATACATTTAGTGATAATATATTAAATATGTGCAACGGTAGCAATAAAATGGGGAGCGGAAAAATGGGACTTAAAGTTAAAAAGGATAAAGTGAACATGACCGACGATAAGACTGAGTTTAGTGTTAAGGATAAGTGTCGAAAATTACAGAAGAAACTTAAGAAGACTGAAAAAACGAAGACTGAAAACGATTCCAAGGAGAAGACTATTTGGTGGAATCAGTGCAGCAGCCGTGAGTAAAAAATATATTTTTGGGACTATTTTATTATAATAGAATAAATATATATATGTTTAAACTTATTGAAAAGAAATTATATCGGATTAAATGAAAGGTTACCTGTATAGTTGCAAGACCGCCTGGCCCTTGAAGGTCCGACGGCGGTTACGCTCATTGAATGCACAATAAGGGGAAATTAGATCACCAAGGTTCCGACTTTTGAAATCAACAGAGTACCTCCTGTTATTCAACGACAAATTATCGAGGTCATCGCGGCGACCTTAAACGTCGCCTTCAAATTAAAATCATGTGGGCCCTTCTAATAATCGATTAGAGCTATTTCGTAATTAAGTTTGCGATGTACTTGCAGAGAGCATTTCTCTTAAAGAAATACAATATTAATTTGAAGTTATCCTTATAAGGAATAACGTACATAACATTGTTACACTGAATCTGTATATTTTTGATGCATGTGACTTACTGCAGTACGGTAAAGTGTGTCAATGGAAAGCGCTAGAGAATCCCTAGAAATCAAGAGCTAACACGGCACCCCGGTGGACTTTCTAAACTAGCATACGGTTTATGGTTCAGGAACTAGACTCGAGATTACATGAAAGTTGTTTGATGTTTCCTCGTCTTGGCCGTGATGAGACGAATCGATATACTACGGCAGTTTTAATAACATTATATATATATTGTTTTGATTAGTTTAAAAATTACCAATTACTACACAACTAAATGTAATTTATTGTATATTTTCTGTGTTTAATTTTGATTCAGTTGTCTATATTTTTGTGTTAGATTACGAAATAATATAATAATATAATAGTTAATTAAAAACAAACATTTATTATGAGCTTTAAAATCATTTATATCAATATTTCACGCTTCAGAGTGCGTATTAAAAAAAATCTAGTTAACGTTATTTTCTGTGGATGTTTTGCAAAACTTGTTCCCTTTTAAATTAAAGACGAATAATAATGTAAACTAGTATCTTAACAGCTCTTTTAATACTAGCTGTGCCCACGACTTCGTCCTCGCGAAATGTTTTTAATAAAAGTTAAAAGCCCAAGTTACTCCTTATACCATCAGATATCCGACAGTGAAAGTCCTATTAAAATCGGTCTATGTAATTAGTGAAAAACTGTTAATTTGTAATTACAAACGGACACTACAATTTTATTTATATGTATAGATATTTTTCCCGGTAAGTCTATGTTCATTAGCCGGTCGCGATTGACAGGGAAGGTTGATTATCATTGTGATCATGTGAAGGTATAAGGTTCTCGGAACGTGTCCTATAGTAATTTTTAATGGGTTCTCCCATTATCGTACAGCCCTTTTTGGAATTGACAGCGACTGAGATGATTCGCCATTTTTGTTTGTGAAGCCGTAGTTATAAATATATTTTGTTGCCATGCGTCAATAAGTATTTAATTATTGGATTGGTTTTAATATCTGAATAATAAATATATATATATAAGAGAATAAATTGCCGATTTTGTCTTTTGCTTCTTGTTTATCGAAACGGAGATGTATTTTAAATCGTCAACAAATGTTTTATTTTATATGTTATTTTGTATTTAAATAAATAATGATTTGTTTCAGTAAGCGAAATTGATCAATACCTATGGATGGTGGGCGGATCAGCTGGAGCCTTGGCTCTGACAGGTGTAGCAGCTGCTTCCGCTTTCTATCTCAGCACAAGGCCAAAACCCGAAAAACCCTTAGTGACATTACACGAACAGAGCCTCCTGGAACCGGTGAGTTTTACACATAATAAGGGTTCCTTGAACCGTTTTAATATTGTAATTTATTTCACCAATTACTTAGTTGTATCGAAGCGATCTTTTCCTATTTATAACGGTCATATTTTATATTAAATGAGGTAAAAAAAAATAACATGGAGATTACAAGATTCGATTACTGATACATAAAATAAAAGTCTTAAATATTTTTAAAAGGGTAATAACAGAGTGCTTGAGTGCGAGTTGTTAAATTAATATGTTTATAAGGAAATAAGAAATAATTAGTGTTATTGGTCCTGTTGCCACGAGGCATTGAAGGTAGTACACACACACACACACACACACACACACACACACATATATATATATATATATATATATATATATAATATATATAATATATATATATATACACATGTATAAACGATAAGAATTGAATAATTTGAGGTAAATAACCGATAGAAAAATAATATATTTTCGTTGTCCGATATCATAGAGTTTAATGAACGATAAAGAATTAATTGTATCTTAAATATATATGAGATTAGTTTAACGAAATTAATCATTGATAAAAATATATACAAAATATATAATAAATATATAACATACATATTAAAATTAATATGAAAATTGGTTTATAATAAGAAGTGAACGAGTGAATTATGTATAACCTTGTATTCGAAGTGTTGAAACTGTTTTTCTGAATGTCAATGTAAAGGTCCGTTCTGAATGATCTTAATCTAGATATTTAGATGTATTGATATATATATGTATATATATTATATTATAGATGTTGTTATAACTTACCCTAATATCAAAGTGAGTGAATTGGCAGAGCGCATCTTCGAGTGATATTTTTAACTCATTGTACCACGAGCTGCTCCGTGCTGCTCTCGGTCTCATGTCAGTGTATATAACTCCAGCGAAAGTGACGATCCTATATTTGACCTCAATATAAAACAAAACTTTATAATTAAAAAGTCGCGTTAAGTGTTAATAGTGATGTACATTACGCGTTTTTAATTATATTATACGTATATTTGTAAAGTGATTGCGCAATGAGTGACTAATGTATGTACGAAGTTAAATAGAAGTTATCGTGGATTAAGTTGTTGTTGGTTGGTTTAAGTAAGATGGCGTGTTGCGATTTCTGTATCGGGGTAGCTCCCATACGACCACCGATAAACCTCAGTGAGCAGTCAGACTCTCTCAAAGTAAGCAATACCCATATTGAATGAAAAAAAAAAACATTTCAGTAATTCAGTAGAAAATGTTCTCTCTACATGAGTATGCATCATTTTGCATATTTTTTTTTTATCTCGCGGATCTACATTTTTTTTATTTCGCAGAAATAAAATAGTTATTTAAAGAAATGAAACGTAGATAAAAAAAATGGTATTATTTAAATTTCGAGACATTGTTAATTGTGGTGAGATTGTTGGCAGTGGTCCGCGTCATTTAAAGAATCATCCTAGGCTCAGATGGCGACTTCATGACGTGTTGTTATTTTCTAGAAGTTATTTTTTCATTAATTATAACAAATATCTAAAATAGAAAATCATTTAGAAATATTACCAATTTTAAACATATTGATTGATTGATTGATTGAATTTGGAAACATGTTATATTTAATGTACAATAATATATCTTATTATGAAATATTTCAATTGAAAAGTGGGTCGTTGCTCTTTAATGTTATAATTAATTATTATTTAACAAGACATGTATTTTTAAATATTATTTATGCATCATTAACTAATTTTCTCTTTATAAGTAAAAATTTAGCTCCATTATCGAAATATAACAATTTTTTTTTTGCATTTTGCAATGCAATTGCATATTAACAATATACAAATATTGTGACAGACAAAAAAACGAAAACCAATCTGCAGTATATGTATATATCGTGCTATATCTACTACAATACCTAACCAAAGCCTTACGATAATAGATCATGTAATAAATGATCCAAAATCCCATGATATACAACTCATGTTATATTAAAATATAATTTGTATCACTGGAGATAATATACTTTACACTGTCATAAAGTGTCATGTAAATTTTATGTAACCACAAGTCATGAGTGTAAAATTGTAAAACGAAAGCAATTCGGTGACTTGTGTCTGTAATAAAATGAGTGTAAAATCGGAGTCAATACTTCGGATACGTTAAACTATAAAATGGTGTAATATTGGTAATAATTATCGGTGTAAATTCTGAGCATATTCTAACATTGGAAGCGCGTGTTTAAAAGTAGACTAGTAATAAACACATTATAAAATGATTAACCGAGATAATTATAGATTGTAGTCAGTCGTTCACGTGATAATTTTAATACAATCTAAATATAATAATTAACTGGTTATGCACACGACTTTGTGCGCACTGAATATGTTTTTTAAAATAAAAATAACCAAGTTAGATACTCCTTATAACATCAGCTGCCATCCGCAACGGAAAGTCCTGTTAAAATCGGTCCAGTAGTTTCAGAGATTAGACGGACCAAACAGACAGACAGAAATATTTCATATTCATTTAATGAATATCTGTTAATTTGAAACTACAAACAGACATAACAGTTTTATTTATATGTATAGATATAAAATCAACCAAACCACCTCTTCAATCATGTAGTCACAAATAATTATAAATACATAGAAAAGATATTTTACAAGGTTATAAAAAATAGAGGGCAATGACCCGTGAGGCTACAATTAACGAGTTTAACATTAAAAAAAACCCGTAGCAACGAGTTTAAAGTCACATGCCCGACCTTTGGGAAAGCACAGTCACAGTCACGGTAATCTTCCAACATTTCTTAAATATTTGGCAAACCATCCAGACCACTCACGGGACGTTCGGGGGACGTTTGTCATTTTTTTTTTATTTTATTAACGATCTAAAAGTTGTCAGTAGTAATTTGATAAAATAGTATTAATAGTGTAGTTGTGGAATATTTGTACACATTGTACGATTTTGCTTGTAATTTTGACAAACATATAGAAGAAAATATATACATGGTAATTTGATCTCTGCTGAAAAACGCTGTCATAATTTGCGGTCAGAGCAAAAGAACTGTACCACCCTCTCTCTGTAACTGTAGTTATATTTCATCTTAATATCCGATGTACCTTTCAGGGAATATCAGCAAACAAAGTTAGTTATTAAATAATATTACTAAAGTTTTGATTATAATTATATTAAATAGTATAATATAATTTACAAAAGAAGTCATTAAAATCACCAAATTAGATAGAATTGTTTTACAAATAATAAAGAATAAAAGATGTTTTTTTTATTATTTTTCAATAATATTATATTACTATAATAATTATAATTTAATAAACCAACATAATTAAATAAAAACAAATAATTTTCTACATTTTTTATGGAGGAAATTATCAATTCCCCACTTCCTTTACTTTAATGAATTCTAACAATATTGTATGTCTGTGAGTCATAAAGACAAACATCTCGTGACAAGTTTGAAGAAACGCCAAATGTAATATCAATAACGTATTGATTGATATTTTATTAATACAATATTATTTTATAACCTATTAACATTGTCAGTGCGAATGTTTGTTGGGATGTAAGTTTGTTACACTATAGCTCAAAAATTACTTGACTGATTTTGATGAAACTTTACAATAATTTAAACATCAGATTAACACAGGTTTATTGGTACAGATTTTGTGTAATTTGGTTATAATATAACTTAAGTTATTGGTATGAAAAAAACCGTCTCTACGAGAGATATTTTTCGTGAGTAGGCAGAACCACTGGTGCTACACGAATACTGTACTGTACATATTGCAGACAGAGCCGCGGGGAAAGGCTAGCATGTAATAAATGTATTACACATGATTTGACGATTTGTACATAGTTGCCAATATATATATATTAAGAAGATTGATCAGATATTGAATCTTGATCGATCAGATTGTGTTTAGTTATAATTTTATTGATACGTATCATATTAATAATAAAGATGTAGTTATATATCTATATCTAATAAATAATATAGGCACTGTTTGTACATTTTTTGTTTTTGACTACATTTTGACATAAATATTTGGTCTGTCTTCACGCATTTCTATAACTTAAAAACTGATGAGCAGATTTTGATAAATATTAATATATTGTAAGAACATAGGATTGTGTGTGTGTTTGTGTGGATGTGTACGCTTGTTTGCAATACAAGCCATAATACTATAACTATCTTTGCATTCTCTGATTTAAAGGATAAATAAATTTGTCATTTAATTCGTTTTCAAAAAAAAAGATATATACCGGTATTCTTTTATTCATTTTCATGTTTGTGAATTTATAAATTAAAAATTGTAACTATTAAAAATACAATGTTTAAATTTGACTATGCTACTAATTGCTAATTATTATATAAACGTTATGTAAATCAAACATAAATCACGGCGTTCACTGCGACCGTTACACGGGAGCGTTATGCGGAAACGGCATCGGCCAAACTATCTACAATGTCAAGTATTTCAGAAATAATTATTTATAGATGCCAGAAAAGAAGCCGACAAACAATATGACCTTTATAATATATTAAAATTTTTAAAAATATAACAGCGTTAACGTTTTAAAATTGGAACGATCGGATAAAATAATATTAATATTTATAATTACATCTTGTATATTAAAATGAATAAGCAAATATAAAATCGTTTGGAATTCCATTTTTGAATTCCCTTTTCGAATTTAGAATTCTCAATTTATTAAAAAGAAATATAGAATCGTTTGAAATTCTATTTTTAAAATCCCTTTTCGCATTTAGAGTTCCATATTGAAGAAAAAAAAGAAATTAAATAATTTAGAATTCCTTATTGAAGAATTTTGAAACGCATATATTGCATTAATTGTGCACTACAACAGCATGAACTACTTACATTTTACCATGTTATAGTTTAGATCGTAAAATTGCTTCTCATTAAAACATTTTATAGTCACTTTTAAAAATACTTTATAATTTTATTAGCGGCCACTGTAATAATATAGATCTCACCATGTGTTAGATCACATGTTATAAATACCGGGAACGCAACTGTCGCCATTTTTCTTATTTTTCTTGGAGCGTTGAATTTCCTACCGACCTTGTCTAATATAGATATTAACGGGAGATTATTTACAATTTCCCGTTATTAATACTAGTTTACGTTTTTAAATATCATGTTTTTAATATTAACGAACATGTTTTGAGACTTTAGAATGTCATTTATAATGTTAGAAATATTTTTTTTGTATAAATTTTTATTTAAAATATAAAATTCTCTCCTTTAGGTATTGTTATAATTCTTAAGATAAGAAATTTTTAAATGATATAATGTCATATGTATAATGCTACTTGTGACCTAATAATGACCTAAAAATGACATTGACCCCCTTTATTATTGATGTTAATACTTAAAATTGACAAAACTATACCCGTGAATGTGTCACTCTTTAAATACATTATTTGTATACAATATATGTCATTGGGTTAAGTTGGTGTTGTTTGCATAATATTTTAGTGATACTATGTTGTTCAAAATAGTGTAAATGTAAATCTAAAGAGCTAGCACCTTATCAGTACTTTGGTATTTAAACTAGTACTACAACGTATTTACACATTATCGTTAAAAAGATTACACACTAATGCTAATCAGTTCCCCTCTTGCGGGGTTCAATGAACCCTAATAGGATATAACGATGTAAAAACAAACATGTTTTTAATGTTTTAGGGGCCTGAAATGGTTCGCGTGTCAAAATTCTACAAGGAAGCGAAGAATGGTCGTTTTCTACGATACCTGCACGAGGACACTCGTACACTGTATGAGACATTTCGACGCGGGGTGAAGGAATCTAGTGAGTATTTTATCTTAGTTAATGCCTCATTTGTAACGATTCTTATAGTAAGTACGGACAGACATCGTTCCGAGTGGGACCGACATCGTTTCCCCTTATTTCCGCTCGTTTGCGATAAAAGCGTAATTTACATTAACAAGTTGATGAATATTACTCCGTAATTCTGTGTACAGTTAGCATAATTTGTTGTGTGCGGGACATTTGTAATATTTTTTTATTATATAGCAGTGGAGAAAAAAAATGATCGCCACAGCAACAATGTTTTTTTTTACAAGTCGAACATTCCGCACGTACATATCGATGCAACGATAAAAACAGCATTTTTTTCTTTGTAATTATAGCTAATGAGTCTCGTAAAGAGGTTTATTTATATTATATTATATATTTCTAGACAATAATGTTTTCGTATTTCTCAGATAATGGCAACTGTCTCGGTTGGCGTGAGGGACCAAATAAACCTTATATGTGGCAGACGTACAACGAGACCCTGCTGCGTGCTAAGAATTTCGGTTCAGGCCTCATATGTCAAGGTCTTTCCCCCGGACAGGGTACCTTTGTTGGTGAGTGACTTGCATCTATTTTGATCGAATCAAATAATACATTATCTTGAAAACCTCTCAACAATAACATGTATTCCTTTTCAGGTATATATGCACAGAATTGTCCGGAGTGGATAATGGCTGAACAAGCTGCGTATTGTTATTCGATGGTCATTGTACCATTATATGATACATTAGGAGCCAATGCATGTGCCTTTATTATAAACCAAAGTAAGTATTCATTGGCTTACATAAAAATATCTTTTATACCATATTTTAGGCACTTTTATGGTTCAAACTAATGGGTCAATCTAATTTCTCGAATTTTAGCCGAAATGTCAGTGGTAGTTTGCGAAGATGACAAGAAAGCCAACCTCCTCCTGGACCAGTCGCCCCGGTGTTTGCGCAAACTGATCACGATAAAGGAAGTCTCGCCGTCTACACACCAAAGGGCAAAGAGTCGTGGTGTTGAAATTGTTAAATTCAGCGATGTTGAGATACTCGGAGCACAGAAAGATCATCCGTGTGTTGTAAGTGTTTGAGATGGTTCGTTTATTACTACTACGATAAATCAATTTGTTAGAGCATAAGTAAACTTTCAAAGATTTCTTAAGACTGGTGATATGTTCTTGTATTGATTTAAGAGCTCTTGCATGATTTTACTTTTACTTTGACATTAAAGTGTTAAAACATCTTAAGGTATTTAAAGCTTAGTACATTTAACTAGAAATATCTAGTTAAGTAAATGTACTTCCTAACGTCAAATCTATTGTATTTATATACCATTGGTTTACCTATTACCTTTATTTTCAGCCACCAAAACCAGAAAACCTTTGCACAATATGTTATACATCAGGGACGACGGGAATGCCGAAGGGCGTGATGCTGACTCACGAGAACGTGGTGGCGTCCATGTGCAGCGTGACCATGCAGCTCGGAGAACACCGACCCACAAAGAACGATATCATGATCTCCTTCCTGCCTCTAGCTCATATGCTCGAGCGGTGTTGTGAGGTGATCATCAAACATTATACATTTTTAACTAAAACGTATTCTAGCTCTGATATCTTAACAATGATCTTCTATCCCAAGGACCTTTTTTATTTTTATTAGTCATATATGCACTTATGAAACTCTATTTGCACTCCTCTGATCTCTTTCGTGCTACGAAAGTAAAGATTCTTCTTTAAGACGAGTTTGTGAAACAATAATGTAACATTCACACGACTTTGTTTTCAAAATGAATTAATTTTTAGTTCGTATTTTTAATAATTAATTTCGTGAGATTAAAACGAAAAAAGAGTAAATTTGTAGCATATTTCATAAACTGTAACCATAATACTTATTAAAATAAATGTTTTACATTTTCAGAACGCTCTCTACATGGTGGGTGGATCTGTAGGGTTCTACAGCGGCGACATAAGAAGACTGGGTGAAGATCTGAGTGCCCTTAAACCGACCATGATGCCAGCCGTACCTAGACTTTTAAACAGATTATTCGATAAGGCACAGAATGAAATATCGAACTCGAAAATAAAAAAGTTACTCTTCAATATGGCGCTATCCGCTAAGGAGTCGGAATTGAAAAGGTAAATTTTGGAAAACTTAAAAATAATCCTTTATATTTTAACTTTATTTCTCTCTATCCAACAACAAAGTTTTTTTATTTAGTTATTTTATTCAAATAGGCATATATTGCACTTTTGAAACATGAGATTTTAATTGTATAATTCTGTATGGATGGGTCCGCGGATAAACGGCGGGAAAGTCTCTGAATAGTTTTTTAACTAAATACTTATTACAATTTTTAACTTTTACATTTGTAATATTAATATTTCAGAGGTATAATCCGCGGTGATTCTATCTGGGATAAGCTGGTGTTCCGTAAGGTCCGTGAGGGTATGGGCGGGAGGCTGCGTATCATCGTCGTCGGTTCAGCTCCTCTCGCTGGCAATGTATTAACTTTCGCGAGATGTGCTCTTGGATGTCTGGTGAGTAAATTTAAACTGTACCTATTACTGTTCGATACTGTATATGGACATGGTTAACCAAAGTTACACTTTTATATATTAGAAAGAGAAAAGGACCTAATATGTTCTCAAAAAATATAAGGAAAAGTAATAAATTTGGCATTGGGGACAGTATTTTCTCCTTTCTATTTCGTTATATGTATTAATAGTATACTCCCTTAAATAATTATATAACGATATAAAAGATGTCTATCTGTTGGGACAAATCACATTTTGTAATAAAAATTTAGGTTATTACGTAACAAAGATGTATCATCAAATACCATTGAATTTTAAATAAGTTTCCAGAATTTGAAATATGCTAAATTTACATATTACGATAACATCTTGATTTAAAGCCAATTCTATTTATCTTTATTTATTGATAATTTAAACTTACAATGTTATTCTTTGCATTAACTTCCATTAGTTATTGTTATTTGTTTGTTCTGGATCGCTATCGTTTATTTTGGCTGCAAGTATATCGACGGTTAGAGAATGAAAATGAATTAAATGGTTGCATTTTATAGATATTATGCATAAGAATTTAACAGAATACTCACAGATTTGCATACAAATTGTAATCCCTTCCTTGAAGAGTCCAGTTCCATTATAAAGTCTTAAGATAGTTTGAGTAACGCTAATATATTAGTCCCTTATTTAGTTATATAAAAACAAAATCTAGATCATGGTGTAGAATTTAAACTGATCAACAAATCCACCTTGAACTTGTTGCGTTCTTAACGGACAAACATACAAACCATTTTCATATTTATGATATTAGTAGGATGTTACGATTTATGACTTATTTGAAGTTATTTTTTATTTATAGATCGTAGAAGGTTACGGTCAGACTGAGTGTACTGCGCCCGTGACTCTGACGGTTCAGGGAGATCACGTTCCTGAACACGTCGGGCCTCCTGTCGCTTGCTGTAAAGTGAAGGTAGGACTCGTTTCTTGTTAGAATAGTAGAAGTAACAGTAAATCAATTAATTATTTTCCACTTTAGAACAGTGAATTGATTTATATATGTATAATAATGACTGTGGGTTATAAAAACTCTATTTTTATACCATATTTTTTGTTAGATTGGATGTCGTTTTCGAGAGATATTTGATCAAAAATAATATATAGTTTTCATTGCATAATCAGTATATAATGGAGAGGTTAATGTCATCTTGAAAGATATATGAAAACAAATCTTCTTCTTGATGATGCCAGCGCAAATTTGAACATTATGAACTGTTACTATGAAATTTATTTATCGAATTTAACTAAACCAATCTAATGTTTAACAATTCATTCCATTATAGTTAGTGGATGTCCCAGAGATGGAGTACTATGCGTCTCAGGGTCAGGGCGAAGTGTGCGTGCAGGGTGCTAACGTTTTTAAGGGTTACTTCAAGGAGCCGGAGAAGACGAGACAAGTCATTGATCAGGATGGATGGCATCATACGGGGGATGTTGGGAAGTGGTTGCCGGTACGTGAAATTTTAATGTTACCTAGATTCAAAACAGTGTGTGTGACAATAGTGAGACTTACAACCATTGTAGGTCGAATATCATTAACAGCACTGTGCTTATTACTTGATATCTTCCTTCCTTTGATGATATTTTTATCCTTTGCAAAGATTTCTATTTCCCATTACTTAGTCCTCGATATTCTGTACATATAATATGATCGGATGGACCAAAATCAACATTTACTTACGTATAATTTCTTTTATTTTTCCAGAATGGAACTTTAAAAATCATCGACAGAAGAAAACACATCTTCAAGCTATCACAAGGCGAATATATTGTACCCGAAAAGATTGAAAATATATATATAAGAAGTCAGTACGTTGAACAGGTCTTTGTGCACGGTGAATCATTAAAGGTAAGATATGTATATAAACAGATAGACCGACAGATGGAGAGATAATAAGATTGTAATGATACTATATATAAATAATTAGGTGCGTGGGAAGTCCTATCGTACTAGATTCATAGCCAATATTTACTATATATATACATATATGTATTATAGTGTTTGTCTGAATTGCTATTTGGCGTGATGGATCGTTAGTTGTAAACAAATACAAACTTCAAAGACATATTAGCGAAGACTATTTTCTTGGCACCCCGTTGCACCAATGTGACAATAATTTGTAAATAGGTTTAATATTAATGGTTAGTTTTTATTCCTCATTCATTATATATCATATTTTAATGATTAATTTTCTCTATTCTGGTATTAATTTGACTTCAAAGATTATTTATTAAATACAATTTAAATCAATTAATGTTATATTTTAATTGTCTGTTACAAAAATTCCTCATTCGTACGTATATAATATAATATACATATAAGATTAATATGAGTTTTAATTTAATAGTTGCTAGATCTGAAAGGATTTCTAATATATATGTATCATTGTTGCCTTAATGTCTTAAAAAAAAATCATTTATGATCAAATAATATTACTAAATGTTAACAAAGGAAAAACCTGCTTAAAAATACATTTAAATTGCAGTCATGCGTAGTCGGAGTGATAGTACCAGATGTTGATGTGATAAAGTGCTGGGCCCTTGAGAACGGTATAAAGGGTACATTCTCAGCTCTGTGTGAAGATGAACGTGTGAAGACCATCATACTTGAAGATATGCTGCAATGGGGTCGAACTGCTGGGCTCAAGACCTTCGAGCAGGTCAATGACATTTTTTTTATATAACGTTTGCTACTCTGACTGTCTTTTAGTAAAGAGATGTCGATGTCAATGTCAATTTCAAGAAAGTGTTTTTTTAATTGTTTAGTCTATGCGCAAAATCAAAAGCTATACTCTTGGTAATTAAATGTCAATGTCAATGCCAATGTCATTTTTGTCTTTTTTGTAATTGTTTTTTTTTTTCAACTTTTTACAGGTAAAGGATATATATCTACATCCAGATCCATTCTCGGTACAGAATGGTCTTTTGACACCCACAATGAAGGCAAAACGACCAGAGATTAGAAACTACTTCAAGCCACAGATCGACGACATGTACAAAAAACTCGAATAACAGATGCATTCGTTTTGTTATTAAAATAAAAGTTTTTTAAAGTAAAGACATAAAGATCAAATTATGTACTATAATGAAATATGAATAAATGCAACTGCATATCCGAAATGAAAGTTATCTTATTAGCAATTTTTTTTATTATGTTAAGAGTGATTTGGTACTATGAAAGTAATAGTTTTATGATTTTCTACGTAAATAAGTTTGCTTCTAAAAGGAGTTGAAAAGCAACTTTTTCAGCGTTGCCTTCTATCAATATTATATATTTTTTTAAATAAGTTTTTAAACTTATATTCGCCCACCCGATTGGTTTTTATATTTATAAGTAATTGCTTTTAAAATAAATATTTTGAAATATCTGTAGAATGTGTAATCTTTGGAAGGAGTGATGGTTATATTTTGTATAAGTTGAAATTTTCAAACAAAATATATGATTTATTATATTAAACTATAACCGAGGGGTTTGAAAATTTTTCCCCAATATTACGCATTAGTATGGGATTCAAAAATTATAAGCAAAAACGCAAATTATGTACCTTATTGTAATAATAGATGCGTTTTACTTAAATAGCATCTGTTTGATGGCAATAATGAATTAATAATTCAAAAGTCAATTATTAAATCAATTTTATTAAATTTAAATTTATTTAAAATTGCTTCTACCTTAAACACAATTATAAAATCGGTAAACGAATACAAAGATGAAAAGAAATTTTAATCCTCAAAATGGCGACCATTTGACAGTTTGACAGATAATTTTAAGTTTATCAATAAATATAAGATATATATAGTATTATATGCTTTTAAATAATAAGTCACAATTATAAATGTTTGAAGTTTTTTATTTCTATATAATTATATGTTCATTATTATTTGATATTACAATAATTTTGCAGATTCATGGAAGAAGGTTTTTTTGTTAGAAAATATTGTTACGATTAAGTATTGTAATGTTAATATTTTTATACTTGCATAGGTTAAGATTGTTGCAACTCTTAACTGACGTGTGAAGTGTGGTAAATGTATTGTTTGTTGATCATAAAAAATATTGTAGGACAGTTTTATTTATAGTAAGTTTAACATTTTTATTTCCTGAAACGGTCGCCATAATCCGTTTTTTTTTTAATAATCAGATGCGAAGGCGTGTGCTTTTCGGATATATAAAGAGGCTATATTATAGTTTTTTTAAGTGAAGCATTTTGTTATATAGAACTTGGTATATAAAGAATTATGATTAAAATCTAATATCCACATAAAAAAACTAATCTTACACTGACTAATGAGATCAAATTACAGATAAAAAAACCGTTCTAATATTGCTCCAAGTAAAGAAGGGTATGAATCTCATTTGAATTGCGTGTTTTGCAAAGTTTAGATATAAAAATATAGTCTATAGTCCACTGAGCTTAATTTTAATAATATAAAATTGAAAGTACTTAATATACTTATAATTTCTTTATAATTTAGAACGATACTTAATTGGCGGTTAATCTAGAATATAGTGGGCTATAGTAGTTTATTATATCACGCCTGGATGAAACTATCAAGTAGAATGAGATAGATTATATTTTGATATAGGCTGTCTCTTTCTCTTTGACAGATATTTGGTATAGACAATTTTAAGGTTGAAAGGAATTTAGGCTATAGATTTAATCGCACCCTTTAGATAATTTGCTATTATGTTAGGACATTGCTTTGAGCAAACGTTATGGTTATGGTTTCGTGTTGGAAACAAAATTTTGTTGTTATTGGTGCAAACGTACTACAATAATTTATTTTTAAATAAAACTCAAAATAATTGTCTTTGTTTTATTTTTTTATAGACTCCCTTTTTTATTTTTTTTCCCTATTAAATGTATATATGGATTCGGAATCAGGATGAGGGTGTGGGTGTGGGTGTATGGGTGTCTGTGGACACACACACGTGTATATCTGTGTGTGTGTGTGTGTGTATGCGTGCCTGTGTGTTTTCCAAAAATAAAAATAAAATAAAATAAATATAGGTAATACAATCTCTACACAACGATTCTGAAGGAAATTAAAATATATTCTTTATATCAAATAATTTGTTACAGTGAGGTTTGTTATATAGAAGTCAGGTTCGTCTACTGTTTGAAATCAAAACTCTGCTTAAAAATCAAATCTGTTTTAAATCTTACTTTCTATTAATATTTTGTAATAGTTGAAATTTCATATAAAAAGTTTTTGACAAATCTATATATAATGTAAAGTAAAATATTGTATGAACTCTTGTTGGCAGTTCTAGGGGTTTAAAAAAAATTGTAAAAATCATAACTATATGTAATTATAATTTGTTAGAATTAAAATCGTGTGATCGGTGTTCAACATAAAATTAATAGTCTTAATACCTCAACACAATACCACATTCCCCTACTGACAGTTCGTGTTTTATTTCGAACTTCCTTTTGTTTCATGTCATTAATGAATGACCTTCTTTAGAGAATTCATCATTAATAAGAATTCTTCTCTTATACATTATACATTACATATATTATATGTATTATATTATAAATTATTCTCGTGTTTCACATATAACTATTGCTTTGATATAAAAACGGAAAAAGTATTGTTTTCTCCTGTAATGAGAAATAAAAATATGTCTAATCTTATTTGAACAATATTATATTGGAGGTGCTAGTTCTGAAATACACATACGGCATACATTAAAATAATGCATCGGTTTATTCCACACCCACTTCGAAAGCATTCCACCAAACACTCAAAACCTGTAGAACCGTTTCCAATTCGAACCATTTCTCATCATCCATTGCGACTTTTGATGGATAATATATATCGATCGTATATGGCTCAGAATGCTGAAATAATTATGCCATCAATGACGTAATTAATGACGTTTTCTCCACGACGTTACCACCATGATCGTCACGCAAAACGTCAAAAGGAAAATTTTAGTCGTTGCGAGCTTTTATTGGAAGGCACCCAAAGTAAAGCTTTAATTAAAATTACTTTAGTTATGTAATAGCTTTTCAAAATATCAAATATTTTCAAAATCTTTAAGTAATCTAAAACTTTGAGATTTTCATATGTGATAAACAAGAGGTTTGCTACTGTTATGGTTCAGTAGACACATTTGTCATCCCATTTAACAGTTATAAACTGTCCATATTTATTATTTAAAGAGTTATTCATACATATTTATATAAGCCTAACCGATTTAAAGGCCGATTTTCCTCTTGTAATTCCTCCCGTTCCGCCATTATAAGTTAGAAATCGCAATGGGTTCAAAACTAGTGGAGTATATTGCGATATAACAAACATGAATACAGCTGGTTAAATAAATATCATAGTAAATAATAGCTTGCCGCATGCAGCGCCGTATCTACGATTTCACGATATAAATATATAAGAGACACATTGTTCGGTGGTAGTCTTTATGTATTCTTCGATCACTATTGATACTGATCAGAACATCATAAATTTTTATGTCACATAAATAAATTCACGTTCAGAGAAACAATTAACTCTCAATCATATCACTCTACGCATCTTTTCAATACACCAACGGTATAAGAATTGTATCTTAAATGTTATTTCATATTATATCCCTGGAGCAAAAGTTTCTCCGATCCAATTCCGATATTTCGACACTTACAAGTAGCAGATCACTTTATAAACTATTAAATTTTGATGTCTCAAGTAATATATCAACACTAAACCTACCAAGTACCGGTCAAATTGACCGTTCTTAAACTTTTGTAAAACTTACACATTTTTAAACGTTATAATATCGTTGTTAAACTACATGACAATTCTTAGAATATGCATATAATATTTTCTTCACTCTTCACTTTTAGTTATTGCCGTTATTACCTGCGTTATATAATAAAATAACTTTTAATTACCGGTCAATTTGACGGCGCGCGGTAGGAACAGGTATACAAGAATTGTCGGTAGGTTTAGTGTTAAATCTCTTTGATTATATTCACCGCTGATAGCTCGTATCTCGTATCGTTTGTAGAAAACCTTATGAGGAAGGGCCCTCTTTGGTACTTTTTAAAACGCTAGCACCATCTTATTTTTGCTATCACACTCTTCGAGGGCCGACCATCTGAATATTTTTCATCAGAAGACGATACACTATCAGTATTCATGGATCCATGCTCGTACATAATCGAATCATTCTTCTGGTTTTGGTTTTTCAATTCTATTATTAGTGCAATTTACATTAGTTTATTTAAAAATAGCAAAATTATGCAAAAGAAATACCAGTTGAGCGCTGCAACCCCCACAATCTTGAAATGGCAATCCCACAATATTGATTAACCTAGATCAATTCTTCTGTATAAGATTAAAATATTAAACTGTTTTGTGATCTGTATAAATAAAATAAATTAATAAATTGCTGTGTCTCTGATTATTGTGTTAATAATGTTACTCAAATATTTATCACTGCTTACATTCAATCTGTTATTTAAATTATAAATCTGGCGCCCCTTTAAATAGCTAATAAATAAAGGATAACTATATAAATTAAATTAAATTTCATTTCATTTAATAAAATATCGAGTTTAATTAGAAATTTCCTTCAATCTTAATTTAAAGTAGCGACATCTAGCGCTGAATAGCGCAACTTATACGCCTCAAATATGAGATAATTTCAAAATTTCGGAATACCGCTTAGGAGCTTAGTGTCTCCATTGCCTAATATTTATATTGTAATGCGTTATCTTGTAAATCTTAATTCAAGACACACTTAAATGTCCTCGGCGCCTATGTTATAAACCGCTTTTTATTTTACCTTATCATTAGTTAATTAGGAGTCGAAATGGTTTTCTTTTTTATCCGTTGTCAATGAAATGAGTTGGAAACAATTAGATTGATAACATATCTATAAAAATAAATATATATCTAAAAATACCAAGTACATAAATATATATAATATCACTAGAAATAAATACTGAACTGAGTTTAACTGTTAATTTAATATATGTAATAAATGTTCATAAATAGGATTCATTTGTGATGTTAAAAAATCACATGTGAATCCTTCAAACCCGACCGTTCAAATGCTTATAAACTATAGTTTTTATATATTCTATGCTTAAATTAAACAATATTTGATACAAAAAGGATTGCACTTTTCTAGAAAGCATTTATCTACCCACATTATTGAGCAAATAACGTAAAAACATTTCGCATTCATTCATATTCACAACGCGGCGTTTTTATTTATACCATATACCGCTTATCGGCGCATCACGCCGGGCTCAGTCACTGTTTAGTTGCCATACGGGCAGCGGAGTAGCTGCTCGTGTTTAAGCTGCCCTCTATCGGCGATCTGCATCACCGGCTCTGCCTCCAGTGACCTTGATGCTGTACGTTCATTGGCCGCTGTGCCAAGCGTCGCGATCCGATCCCTAAACTATGATCATGTTTTATGAAACATAACCGGGTATTGTGATCGGTGCAGGTGTAGTGACATTCACGTCATCTGTCAAAATGTGTAATAACATAACCTCAATATAATTATAAACTACGGTGCTAACATGATTTGGAAAATGCGGGAACCGACCAGACGTGGTAAGATTTTTTATTTATGTTAAATGAAATACATCACGTACATAATATGTGCAGTTTTGAGAGCCGGCTCCACACTCACAGACCCACTCATTCTATTCATTACATTAAAGACAAAGCCATGATCTCTGTACTCAATCTAAAAATAACTCGCACAGTAATGGCGGTTAGGTTAATCAGCGGTTTACTATAAGTTAGTACCTCATTACTTATTATTCGAATGTAATATATACACTAGGTACAATCTTTTATAGTGTAAAACAATCATGCACTTGCTTCGTGCCGGTGTCTGGTATTAAACGAGAATTCTGTATTTGTAAGTAAACGAAAAACCCTACTCTTGTACATATATTTTAAATAAAGATTAATAAATAATTATACAAAAAATATATTTACCATACATACTACATTTTATAGTTATTTTATTATAATGACTATCAAAATCCCTAATTTAATATGCAGGTTTGTGAAATACCTACATACATATTGTTGTCTATAAATAGACACAACATGTATACAAATAGGTAAATATGTTTGTAATTCCACGCGAAAATTCCAAATAAAACAATGAATTCGTTCCCACAATTTATGGTAGGAAAAAAAGATTCTAAAAGATATTAATTAATACCTATTACAACTGATTTTTTAAAATGTATATAATAAAATAAATTATCATTTAGATTTATTAAATTTCGTTACAGCAGTTTCGTTAGGTTATAAATGATTCAATACTGACTTCATTTACATTATTCATGACGTTTTGTTCAAAATATTAATTTGTAAATTCTGTTACAAAAAAACTTGATTTGATAATTAATTAAATGGAAGATAGCAGTGCGTAAAGAGTCAACATTTTCGTAATTAAAATGATCGTAATGTAGTTTTTACTTAGAGTATCAATAATATAGTATTTTCTGTCTCATATTCTATTTTGATATTAATGTATTAAAATTTTATCCAGTTTCACTGTTTTGTGCGAGCAAATAAGGTAAACTATCAAGTATGGTGGATTTATACTAACATAATATTTGTCTAATGACCGCACTGCGATAACAGAACACATACTGCTATTGTTAATTAATAAGAAATAATTCAAATGAATGTTCAACTAAGGAGTTATCTACATATTTATATATCTACTTTACTAGAAATTTAGTACTTGCTAGTAAGAGATTTGGAATTAAATTTGTATCGAAAAGTAGTTAAAATTATATAAAATATATTTCGTGTCAAATAATAAAGAGAGAGAAAGAAAAATTTCTTTCTCTTTCATCTTAGAGTCGGGTTGTCAAATGTTTAGAATTCTTTTTTTTATTCCGCAATAGTAAACAAATAAAAGGTTTGATTTAAGAAATTTTAATTATTATAGTTTTTTAGGTTATTAATTGCTAATAGCTAAAGATAACACTAAAGTGGGCTCTTCAATATTATGAATGGAGTTATTAGTGAGTCCTTAGTATTTTAACGCGCTCACTAAAACTCCTTGAACTTCTTATCAAATATAGATACGCTTATCATTTTTATCTCCAAATATAAGAGCGAGATAATAAGAGACTTATATTCACTGAAACAATATGATATTAAATAGTTTTTATTTAGTTTATAGATGGTACTGGGAGGAATAGATGTATATTCGAAGTGAAAACGTCATATTTTTCATATAAAAATACATTCATAATGTAATCACAAACAGGTGTTATTAAAATAAACATTTCAAATAGTTTTTTGTTTTCCGAGAATTCAATAAATTACTAAGAGGTATCTGATAATTTTAGCGTGTAGAAAATTTTCTTAGAACAAATAATATTGTACTCAGCGATTAATTCATAGCGCTTACATTATTTTGAAGGTTTTTTTTTTATCAATTTTTCGTATAATATATATGATATTTTGTGTGTTCAAAACAATTGTTTTTTTCTTATCAGTGATAACGCTGAATGACGTAACTTCACAAATAGTATATTTGATTTAGTATCGTGTGTTAAATCTGTGATATAATAGATATGGGTATTAATATATTTTTTTGGTATATAAGGAAAATATGCAATAAATACGAAGTATGTTTTATTGTTACGTAAAGATGTACAGTTTTCCAGTTTAATGTAGTTTTAAAAGATGGTGATGGTAAAAACGCGGATGGATTGCGTGAAAAATTATGGATGGGTTGCGTGAAAAATTATGGATGGATTGCGTGAAGAATTATTGATGGAGTGCGTGAAAATGTCATGGCGAAGATTGTCTTTACTGTGATGACGTATGATGGAAGGATAGAAGAGTTTGAAAGGAATATTAATATATGGGATAAGGATAAGGTATGATGGTAGATTTTATCTTGTATTTTCATGTTATATTCTTTTATTTCAATATGACTTTATCATATATAATCGCATCCAGAAATTTGGTTCAGAAATTAAATATTTATGAAATCTGTTAATACTTTGATAATAGTCAGGGTTAAACAATCGATGTCAATATCAATTTATTTTTTAAAATAACTAAACACTTATTGATAATTCAATTAATAATTCATTAAATAGCTATAATGGTATCCTTATTTAGTATATGTTTTATTATATTTAAAATATATCTTTAGGAATCGTTGTATTTTCAAGCGTTATTTTGATATAAAAAAATATTTTTGTCAGAAACAGTCGGAGCTTAATTTTGATATTATATTGTTATTAAAATACTTTTGATATTAAAAACTTATTTCTTTATCGGTTAATGCTATATTTTTTTTGTTAGCCTCAAACCAGATGTCTTTTGAATGACGCGCTTCCTTCTTACGTTCAGTTTTATGACTGACTTTGATAAATATCTAACCTTTAATGCTTGTATATTTTGTAGAGTACTAACGTTTTTTATACATCTATATTACTATATAAATAAATTGATTCTGTCTCTACATTGATATTTTAAGTGACAAACAATCGTATGATATATGTTTGTTCGTATATCTTTCTATAACGAGACGTTTGATAACTCTTAATATAAATTAGTATACACCAAGAAAATGTGATGGTGGTTAGGCCATATATGCATTACGGGCGAAACCACTGGCAAAAGCTAGTATAATGTAATATTATATATGTAAAGTTAGTATAGTTAGTTAATTTAATCCTTTCAGTATATACCATGTATTGGTTAGATCCATCCATTTTAATTATGCAATTTTAACTTTTACAAATCACAGAATTTGTTTGACATAAAAACCGTAATGTAAAAAAGATACGAGAAATAATCATTTGTCGTGATATGATCACGTAATGGCGAATAAAATGCATATAACGAGATGAATTTATGTAGGAATGTAGATTGTTATAAGAAAAGATGACCGAAGAATAAAGGAGGGAGTGCGTGAAAAATTATGTGTTCATTTTACATTATTTTAGTATAACTTTTGAAATCATTGGTTGATATCTTTTTCACTCTTTGATATCTTTTTTTGCTTTCTGTTTCCCTTTTTTTTTTGTTGTTAACAATGTTGGTTGCCTGGTTGACATTAAATTCAATGATCTCTACTGATGACGTGTGATAGAAGAGGGATAGGAATTGACGTTAAATAATTAGGATAAGGCATGTAATCAAAAAAGTTCTGGGTATGTTAGTGGAGGGATGGACAGGTAGAGGACGACTGGAGAAAAGATGGATGGATTGCGTGAAAGACGATATGGAGAAGAAGGAAGTGTGTACAGAGATGACGAGTAACAGGAGAGTATGGAAGGAAAAAAAAAACTGTGCCGACCCCAAAATTGGGATAAGGGCAGGAAGATGATGATAGGATGGTGATATATATTCAATCTTGAATCGATTAAAGAGCAAGTGTTGGTACTGTTCAAATGTGTTTAATTATAACTGTTATGGCACGTTCAAACTATATATAACATAATGTATATAACCCACTTCAATAGCAATCCATCACTCACATGAATAATGCATGTATGCAAAAAATTTATGTAATTCTCCAATAAACGTGACACGTTTACGTTATCAAGTGTTCAAAGTGTACGTGTGTGGAATTAGGAATGAAGCAGGTACATCATTTAGGGTATTCAGTACATTTTTTGTTTTCTTTTTTAGTTTAATGGATTAATGGAAATATAAGCAAGGTATTCCCATACTTCACGATAATATAAACAACATACCAACTTGGATATAAAATGAATAATTAAACATATACTATATAAACTAGATATATATAACGGGTTTAGTCACTAGCTATTGCCAGTGACTTCTGTCAGCATGTTTGTTTTTTTAGCTCATGAAAATGAGAATATTTTCTTCCGAAAATAATAACTCGGTTTAAATAATAATATCAAAATCTGTCAGTACTTTATGAGAGAACAAACAAATGGACAAAAGTTTCACAAACTATTAGTTATAGATATCGATCTTGACTTTTTCAAGGAAAAATCATGTGTAGATTGACCTCGATCATATATTATTTGTATACGACCATGAAAATATATTTAGAAATGAGAGTAGAAGTAGATGTTTACATTAGAAATTGTATTTGTATAGCAAGCGATAGATCAAAGTCACTTTACAAGTAATAACTGTTTTTTTATCATTACCTTTTTGGTAAAATAAAATTTTAGACGTTCAATATAATCTCTGTAAAAAACATACATACATATATATATATATATATATATCTTTAATTGTGTATTACAAAGAACATTGTATCATTTATATAGTTTTTGTTGAAAGAAAAATTATTTAAAAAGATTTCTAACTTTAATATCAAGATACAGATCGCTTCAGTCTTATAAGGTGTTCCAAGTAGACATGTTAGAAAGCTGGTCGACTGGATTGGATTGGATTGGTATAAAAGTTATAAATCCTTAGGATGATAACATAACTCTGAGCCTGTCAATTAAAATATAACTGTTTAAATAGTAATGGAAAATACTTTAAATTAATATGTGAATGAATCTTCTTCTTTCTAGGGTTATATATACATATAATAAAATTGTAGTGTATGTTTGTAATTCCAAATTAAGAGCTTTTCACTAAATGCATTTGAAAGTATAGGTAGGTATATAGTATTTACAAATTTTTTTTTGTTAATTATTCTGTCTGCCTGTCTGTTTATTTCGACTAATATCTGAAAAGGCTACACCGATTTTAATAGGCAAATTTTAATTCAAAAAAAAATATATTCTGCGCGAGCAAAGTCGTAGGAATGGCCAGTATTTCATATATATTTCATTACGCTCTGGACAATTAAAAAACAGTTATTTAATGTCTGTACATTTCGATCTTCCAATTAAACAAATCCGTCGGTATATCAGTGTGATATCAATTACGTTAAAGTACCGCAAGTAAATTTTTTTACTTCTCAAAACTATTATTTACGGGATATTTACCGTTTTTCAAGTTTTATCGGACAGACAGACATGCAATGAGATATCAGAAACTCGATTAAAATGAGAAATACGGTAATCATATATTTATTAAGTAACAACCGTGTCAGAATTGAAAAAGTTGTTTTCTCAGCATTTAGTCCTAGAATATATATAATATTTAACTTGCGCTGGATAAAATTGGATTTGGATAGAGTTGGATTAAGCTGGATTTTGAGCCAACCAACAATGAAAATCAAACTCCAATCGCTTCTCTTTTCTCTATGTGATGCGAAACTATAGACAGACACCAAAATTAAAATTATCTATATAGATAGTATAGTGATAGTAATATTACTATTCATGTCCACATTTTGACCACAGACAGATATATAATAATTTGAATAAATATACTTAAATACGGACAACCAACCATTCATTTATATCGAATTAACACGAACCTAACGAGGTTTGAGTCAAAATAATTGCTATATAAATTAATATTAATTTTGTCATTACAATTAAGTGTCCTTTGAAACCGCGCATCATTGAAGCACGCTAAGTTGGAGATTTACATTCAATAGGATTCTCAAAACTAAATATTATTATGTACAAGACACGGTTGAAAAACCTTCACAAATACAAATGAACCTTCTCCCGTACGGTGTACAATATTATTTAACATATTAAAGAATTATAGCCCTTATTGTTTTGTAATAAACGTAATAATTGCATCTCATCCAACGATTTCATTGTTTAAATGTACTTTAGTACTATTGGTTACAGCTTCGTAGAATTTATTTGACATACTTTATTTTGCAATATTTATTACATTTTTAATTTACTGCTCCGTTATATTCGAAAGGCCATTTATTGCTTAATAAAATGTATTTCAAACACACCGCAGGTTTATTGCTATCTGTATTTACATCACCGTCCAAACCATACGCGTGAGTCGAAATTGCCAATTATAATTATATTAGTATTTTTCAAAATGGCCGAAGCGCCAACGTAATGTATCTTATTATTTTTGGCGCTCTGACAGATTCTGTTTCTATCTGGACATTTGTTTAATTTAATGCCATCGCGTTGAAATATATAATGGCGCAAACGAGTTCCGGGTTAAGGAGATTATTTTAAAATTCCTAAGGCTATGCACACATCTATGAGACGTGATAATTATATGTAACTGAGCCTAATTATTATAATATGCAAATTTAAACAAAATACTTTTTTGCATTAATTTGAACTGGTTTTATATAATTTTACTGATATAAATGATTGATTTTTAATCAGGTGACATTGAAACTTATTTCTGTATAAGATATTAAGAATATAAAAATTTATTTATATTTCATATAAGCTGTAACCCGTAAGTGTAAATGTAAAGTGCGGATAGAAAATGTATTTGCGTAATGAAAATTTAATGTATACTATCATTTCTGAGACTTTGATCTCAAATACCTTTAGCTCTCTAAACTTATACGTATGTTTATCTTAGACATTTTTCTTTGATATATCTCTGTAACTCTACCAAACAACTAAAACAAGATAATTATATTACATTTTAATTTTAATTATATTATTGTTTCAATATGTGAATAATATTGAAGACAATCCCTAAGAAAGTCAGAATTAAAGTGATTTATTTCAAGTATACATTGCACTTATCAAACTTCACGATACTAGATATCAATGGAGAAGTATTGACAAAAACTTCATGATCTTTTGTATGTACATATTTGTAGTAATAACTCTTGAAATCATAAATGTAAAATCAAATTAGAATTCAAGTAAAGCCTACGAAAAGAACACTAGAACAGCCAACCATTTTATTACTAGATTTTTGATGCTCTTACTTAAAGGGCTTAACTCTTCCTGCTTCTCTCTTCTGAACTTTTCCTTATCCCAATTTATGACGAAAATCCGGGATAAAAAGTAGCCTATCTTACTCATTGACAATGTTGCTTTTGACAGATGAAATTATTAATATCGTTGTAGTAGTTTTTGATATTACCCAACACATGGAAAAAAATATTTTCTTAAAAACTTCAAATAAGCAATAATAGAATAAAAACGTCAGTACATACAGCAATCTCAATATAGCTTATATTATATACATATATGTATATAGTAAAGGTATTCGATGGAGCGCTTGCACTGGCCTTGATTATGATATTTGCATCGTGTGGCTGTATGCAGTATAATGGATAAGCGATTTTATATCTATTCAAATTTTGTCCCACATACAGCTGTGTAAGAAGATTATTATAAATATAATTATAAGTATTATATAATATCAAATTAATCGCTATTATCTAGGCAATGAAATAGATAACCCTAAAAATGTATGTGAAGTATAAATGGCATACTGTCGGTCTATTAGTGTCAAAAAATTATATATATATATTTGAAAGCCGTTACACACAAACACAAACAATACTTAACAATTACAGGTGTTATATAATAAGGTTTTAAGTTTCTGAGTTTAGTAAAGGCTTAATATTTTATCTATTTCGGATCCTGGTATATAATATAGCATAAAACAAGTTCTTATATTACTATTATATATAGAATAATCAACTTAGTATAATTTTAAATAAATTTAAATCATAAATAACTATTAATATATTTTTATTATATGTTCATTTGAAATTAAAATCAAACTATTTTTAGTATTAATAATATTTTAGATATATCGTTTCTATAATAAAAAAAATATTAAACTCTAAAAATATATTAATCATCTTCCTGCCCTTATCCCATTTTGGGGTCGGCACAGTATGTTTTTTCCTTCCATACTCTCCATCTCTGTACTCTGTTACTAGTCATCTCTGTACACACTCCCTTCTTCTCCATATCGTCTTTCACGCAATCCATCCATCTTTTCTGCGGCCGGCCTCTACCTGTCCATCCCTCCACTACCATACCTAACACTCTTTTGGTCACGCCTTTTATCCCTCCTCATAACATGCCCATACCATGACAGACGGCTACCTCTAATTTTTTCTGTCACTGACGCTACTCCTAAGCTTCCCTTAAAATACTCAAACTCTAAAAATATATTATTACAGTAAAAAGTTAAATTATCAGGTCTATTTATTAGTAAGAAATGAAATGTTAAGAATTCAAAAGTAGATAGTAGTAATATGAAGCTATTTTAATATTCTATATATAGTAATACAAATATAACTTGTTGTGAGTTAACATCGCCATAGCGAGGTATTTATAACGATACCGCTGACATTTGCATACTAGTACGTGTAGCTTCGGAATAAAAGATTTTAATAATACATTTATTTGTAAAATATATTTTATAATAACCGTATAATATTAAGAGATTGATTTTGAAGAAAGAAAGGAGGGAAAGGGGGGGGACTCCCTCCTTTTTTCTTCCTCCTCTTGACAAATATACAAGTAATGAAAACAAATTGAGAATTAAGACTACATTTTTCAACTTAGGACTTTAAAATTACAAGTAGTAGTAGTAAGTAAATAAATGAATTATTTACACGAATTCTTCATATTACTCACCCACTATATATCAATATCTATAGTTCAAAACCACGTGTATGTATGTATGTGTATACGTATGTATGGTGTAGCTTAACAGACGGACAAGCACACTTTATATATTACTATATACGCTATATATATATATATATATATATATAGCGTATATAGTATTTATTACTAATTAACAATAAACATAAAACTAAACGATCCCACAATAAATCCAGATTGATTTATGAACACAATCCTTAAGAGATAACCGTTAATTCTTTTTATTTCGCCAAGCATTCAATTTTATGTTTGGAATACAAATTTAGATCGAAATTCAGGTTAACGGCTTGTTACCGCCATTTTTGTATTTTTTATTCAAGTTTATGACGTATTTATATTAGTTTCTAGATATTAATAAATTATAATACATCTAATTATTTTAATCGCATAATTAATTATGTTAAATAAAATGTTATAAAGTATGTAAAATTTGGTGATGTTTTCAGATTGACTCTTAAGTATGAATTCCGAAGGTAGTCTCAAATTCCCATATTCCAGGTTAAGGAACCATTAATAAAAGATGCTGAGAAAACTAACTTTTTTTTTTTTGCCGATTATTTCCTTCTTTTCTTTTGCGTATTTTTTGTTATAACTTGGAATAATTTTCCGTCTATTTCTTTCTTTCCTTAAAACTTAATAACACATTAAATTCAAAATGAATACCTATTCACATCACCTGACACTGATTCATTTATCTACCTTTAACATAAACGTTACCATTATATATATATCTATTGTGTTTTGTATGTCTGTATAAAAGTGTTACAAGTTCAAGCAATTTATTCCAGTCTAACGATTGTGTCCCAAAATAGATCACATCATGACACAATACTGACCTCGTGACATTACACATTTGGAAACCAACTAACTATATATGGCTTATTATATTTGGTATTATTTTAAGATTTTAAGATCGGACAATGTCCTTGTTTTGTTAAAATTAATGAAAATGTCATAATCTACATAAGTTGTTATTAAAATAATATTTTTATTGGTTCATAACTGCTCAGAGGTGAGTACGACACGTTAACTCAGTTCGCAGAGCGACGGGACGTTTTAGGACGGTCGCATGTTCGATTACCACCAGTTATATACAGCAACATATAAAACCTCGTCTAAGTTATTATTAATTAGAAATATTTTTGTATGTTTATGTAATAATTAATATATAAATAGGTATTGTAATCGTTTATTTATATTTTTCCGGGTAAGAAGCGTTTAACAAAGCATACATTATTTGTTTGTAATTATGTTTATGTCATAATATTAATAATAAAATTAATAATAACCACATTTGTTAGCTATAAATAAACACACATACACACACACAGATAATCAAAACATTTTGTTTATTTCGTCTCGGTCATAACCATCAAGTTATAATGATATCAATAAAATAAAAATAACTTTATATTTATTAAAAGTTATAAACTTTTTATCACCGAAAGTTGTGACTTATGTACACTTATCAAGTACAAAAGGGATGGACCTAATTATATTGCATTTTTATTTTTTAAGTTATCAAAACTGATCGTAAACTACGGATGAGAAGTGACATTTTGATTTTTTAACAGCGTTCTTTGAGTGTTTCTTTTATAAACAGGAAAATTATAACAAAGTGAGTTGTGTTCTTGTGTTTGAGTTATGAGTCAGTTTTTTTAATCATTTATAAGAATTTAAAATAATTATATTTATTTCCTCATTTCACAAAAGATCTTGTACTTTTTTTGTTAAATAAAAAAAGGTAATTTTTGGTTTATATTTAAAAGTTCCTATAATACTTATGTAATACATAAACAAAATAAAAATAAAACAGTACATAAATATATATTTATTTTTTACTTACAATTTTAATATATATATCATATGTCAGTTATTTCTAGTCTGGTCTGAACCATGGAGATTAGTTCAAACTGTTTAAGGTTGGCGTTAATTTGAAGGGTTTTCTTTAGTTAAATCATAATAAAAGTGTATAAAATATCATGATTTAAAAATATTAAAAGGTATCATAAACTTTATTTTGAAAATTGTTATTTTTAATGAATATATGTCTTAGTTTTCAATATTTAACGTAAAATTTACGAGTCCCAAGTACCAACTTCCATTTCTGCGATTCTGGTTTGTGAAATCAACTCATATATCTTACAAGAAATACAATGAAGAGCGTGGTGGTGGTGGTGGTGGCTACCCTTTCTGTAATTAGCGAGAAACTTACTACAGTTACAATAATTGAATCGAAGATAAAGTTAATTAAAAAACCTATTAAAAAATAAATAAATGTTTTTTTTTCCATATCCAAAGTAATATCTCGAAAACATGTTTTATATAACTTAATTAAAATCGCCCAATGTGCGGAGATCAAAGAATATACTTAAATAGATCAAACTTTTTATAATAAATAATAAAAAGAATCGTTATTATCCACACGCATTGAATAATATCACCAGAGCAACGTCCCTCAAACCGGTCCAACAGAATCTTGTTTTAGTCATGACTCGCTTCTTTTACCACGCTAAATATTTCATCTATGATAGATGAAAGATTTTTATAATATATATATTACCAAAATCATTTAAATGTTAAAAGATAAGGAATACAATGATATATTTAATTCAATTTCATGAATTATATTTGTCAGTATTTTATTATGGGTTATTGGCAATCAGTAGTGACACTCTTATCGTTACATTCTAAAAATACACAGCGGAAAGATTATAGACGTTAAACATAAACATGCATGGTTGATAGCATTTAAATTATAAATAGCAATTTGAACCAATAATATTAATCTCCGAGTATAAATGTTCTTTTCGACTGATCTTTACACAATACGTTTAATTTATAATCCATAAAAGATTTTACCTATATTGGATTATGTGTTCATTATTTTGGGATGATTACAAACTAATAAATCTATTCACTCTCATAAAATTAAAGTAATAATAATAAAATTGTTCTTATTTATAAAAAAAAAATAATGCCATCTATAATATAAATTGAACAACTCTTAAGATACATTCAAGCATGTAGTTCAGCAACTCGACGCTAGATGGCGCTTTTAGAATTACAAAAATTTATACATATTTTTCTGACATGTAACATCTCAAAATCGATTGTATCAATGCGAATTCATTCCTGTTATATTTATTTTAGTTTTTTTACGAGTTACCGTTCTATTAAAATGACAATACGGAAAAGGAAGGAGTAATTGTCACGCTTCGACTGCATTTCAAGCTTTGAGCACTGAACTTTTTCTACCGGTAGTACTTAGTGACAAAGTAACATGAATAATGTGTATACGACCTCGCTGGTGCAAGCGTTTTGATACTTACGGGTTACTCGAGAGATTCCGCGCCTCATTGAATAGATGGTTATGGTGTAAGTGAAAGGAGTTATTTAATAAAGTTATTAGTTTTCGATAATAACTCTTTTTCTTTGTAATTTTTTCTATCCATTCATTGGATATATTGTAATCATAAAATGTTTATTTTAACTTTTTAAATGAAAATGATGTGTTACCTTTGTGTGTGTGATTCTTTGAATGTTGCAATTAAAATGCAATTGGCTTAATCTTATCTGTCGTCTTTTTATTCCCTTATTTGTTTTTTAACAAAAGATTGTGTACTTTAATGCATTTTGTATCAGACATTGACTCTGAATACTTAACTGATTTAAAATATTTTCGTCATTAACATTTTTCTGCATTTCTCTCAGTGTTGAAGAAATCGATACAATATGTTTTTTTTCTCTAAGAATATATCCGTCAACTCTAACTCTATTCCTTGTTATTTTAATATACTAACTATAGCCATAGAATAACTTTATAAAATATATATATTTTTATTAAGTCTGAGGTCAAAAGATTTGTCATTATGGTAAATATAGTTATTTTTACGTACGGATATCTGCAAATATGGATGGATATGAAAGGTTACCAGTCTTGAAGAAGGTAGAGGTATAATAAGGGTAAAGTCACAGTATTAAACGCAGCCATCATAATTAGTAGTTAAGCCCTTAAGTTGTGCAGTCAACTGGATCTATTAGATACTCATACTATACAAAAACTGTTACTACTACAAAAACTGTTTTTTGGTTCTTGTGTGTACTATTTCTTTGGCTTTAATTAAATACTTAATCGCTACCGCTTGTACCTTGGGTTATATCTCAAGTGGTTTAAACTAGTAACTATGAGTTGGTGCGAGTGTCGCTCGTTCAATATATATTTATTGTCCACCCGGCTGCTTCACGGTCGCTCGTCAGTAATCCCGAACCTAACGAATTTTTGACCGACAATCACCGACACCAACTGGACGACATTGCACTGTCACTCCAAATCTCGCCGACAATCAGAAAAGTGTTGTCAGTTATACAAAAAAGTGTGTAAATTGATAATGATAAGAGTCAATTTAATTTAAAGTGTTTTTTGTGTCGTTCAGTGAATTGTTTAAGAATACAGTTTGAGATAAAATTAATTGGTAAGTGAACAGTATTTTAATTATATATTTAAAAAAAAAAACAAGAAGTATAAATATTTTTAAGCTTTAATAAGAAAGAGAACGAGAAAATGAAAATGAAAATATTTTATATACGACACTTGTTTTAGAAGCAATTATTATTAAAAATATATCGCATTTATGTAACTCTGGTATCAAAAATAATAAATTATATATAAATAAAGTAAATAACATACAAACTGTAAATAGGCTTGTGCTCGTTTCCATGAAAAATATATATTACAACGTTCAGTGATCAGTCCCAAGATACAAATTAGAGGTTAATGACCTTTATCAGTTGAATTGAAAACATTAGATTTGTTCTATGATATAGATGTAATCAAAATACACTTTTTCACAATCTCTGTGTACATTTCTCTTGATAATGTTTTGGGAGATTCAATCACAGCGACGCCATTTTGAAGTGTTAATTAATACACAAATACATATATATATACATATATATACATATATGTGTGTGTATAAATGTAACTAATTATACTTTGTATTTAATTAAGAAATCGTGATTGTCTTTAATTTGTACTTCATAATACTCTTTCTAAACATTCTAGGCTTATCTTTATCTTTATTCTATTTTCACGCCAATAAAGCAATACTCTATTTATCCGCAAAGCATCTTTTTATATCCAATTTGTTCTATAAGCTCAAAAGATAAAGGAAATAAGTATATTTTGAAAGGTTTTGATACATAGATTAATAGATTAGATAAGATACGTAAAATATATCTTTCTCTATCAATTATATATGTCTATAACTATACTTATCTATTACAATGATAATAGATTTATTAGACATCAGAGAGCTACTTTCTTCTAGATAGTTCGGTAAAAAATAAGTTTAAATTATAGTATCAATACTTTCTTTAATGTTAGTTGTACACCGTGACTCCTCTCGTATCCTGTTTAAGTGGATTTGGAGTTTTAGTGACATATCACTAATCCTTATAATGTGGCTATAAATTACTTTTGGCTAATGGATTGCAAGTAGTAAGCGTATAAAAAAAATTACTACAAAAAAAAACATAACAAAAAAACTTATTCAGTAAAATTATATAACACAATAGTTGTGAATTAACGTATGATATAATATATATTTGTATATGTATATATATATGAGTATCATATAGTTATATTGTTAGGATCCTCACGCGGTTTCAATTAAAGTATCTCCGCTAACGCGTGACGTGGTTGTCTGTTCGTCATATTATATTGTTTTAACCAAATACATCCGCACACGACGACATTTTAATTAATATTTATTTATACTATTGGTTATGAATAAATGTTTGTATGTCTTGTAATCTCAAAAACTACTAAACCTATTTTAAAAATTCTTTCACCTATCAAAAACTACATTATCAGGGAGTATCCCTTATATTGTAATGGGATCGGGACTTATTGTACAATCCTTAACTATTCTATGAACCATAAGAGATAATATTATAAAAAAAAAGAAGAAAAGAAAGAAGTGGGCATGGTATTAATATTATAAAGGCGAGTTAAAGTATATATAAGAACATATTAAATAAATAATTTATTGTTTCCAATACATATATTTCAAGTTGTTAAGCGGTTTTGAATAAACTAGAAACTAAATACCTACTCTATACCATCCCGGATGTCCCAGGTTCAAATCCTGCCGGTGATGAATTAATTCTAAATTATCTTATATTTTTACTTCATGATTATCTTAAATCTTTTTAAATATTTTCTTATTGTTTACATTTTAATAGATTTTGTGATTCATATTTTACCACTTTTACCTTTTTCAATCAATATTATTATTAGCAAAATAGAAAAGTGTAATCAAAACCGTTTCTGCTTTAAGTATAGGTATATAAAAATACATTTTTTTAAAGTTTTTTGATTAATCTCGGAAATAATATTATCCCAAAAAAATGGTAAACAAAATACGATAAAACATATTTTAAAAAGAAATCAACTTTTCGATTTCACGATCGCTTTGAGTGACATTTGAACCTTAATGGTATCTTTTATTATCTTTTACACCATTTCGAACATATCCCACGATATCTTAAAAGTAAATTGGTTTAAAATAAACGATAAATAAAATATATTTGAATACTTAAAGTGGTAAAGTTATTGCTCGTACGGATTACCACGTAACGGTGTTTTTATCTTATCTTAAAAGGTAAAATATTGACCATCTAATATTTGATATTTTTGATTGACCCTTACGTTGGACTTTTTTTTAAAAAACTTTGTCGTCTTTTCTTATAATAACTTGTTAAATGCAATGTGTTTTTTTAATTATACTTAAAATATATATAATATGAAGTTTTTAAAAGATTAAAGTACAAAGTTATATCACTTATATCATATATTATATATTTACGTTTATTATATACTAGCTGTTCCCACGCCTTCGCACGGAATAAGTATTTAAAAATTAAAGTAGTCTATGTTACTCCTTATAACATCGGCTATCCTGTGACAGTCTTATTAAAATCGGTCCAGCCGTTTCAGAGATTAGCCGGACCAAACAAACAGATAGAATATTTTTTTTCGAAAAAATGTTATTTTATGTAAGTACCATATATAAACTTTCATATGCATTTAGTGAAGCTGTTAATTTGGAATTACAAACAAACACTACAATCTTATTTATATGTATAGATGTTGTTTATATTTCTTTATTCATATTTTTATATATTTTTTTTTCTGCACGCATACAGACGACAGACATTTCACATCCTAAGGTTGGATAGCAGGGAATACCTTTTAGCATTAAGCCCGCCTTTTGGACATTATATAGTGTAACAAAGAATTAAATAAATAAATACAATACGAGTTTTAGAAAAAAAAAACAAATGAATTATTAGGTTTGATATGGCGTATCAAAGTATGAACCATTGTTATCTATACACTTTTGCCATTACATAGGTAGTTCATTGACTTTACTAAAGAAATTTCGGACGGGAATCAATGAAATCTTTGCAGGCGGTTTGGACTACTCCATCGTAGTTGAATTCTTACACGAAGTTATCCAAATTTTAAAAAAAAAAAAAATGGTAACCTGTTGGAGCAAGGTCCGGGGAGTACCATGGTTGTCTTAGACATTCCAATTGAAGTTCTTCTAATTTGGTAGTCGTCTGTTGTGCAGTGTGGTCTAGCCTTGATGTGAAGCAGCAGTGGCGTAGAGCGATTGATCAGCCTCGGTTGTTTAGGAGCTTTTCCATTTTGGTTTGCAATTGCTGACAACAGACGTCTGCCGTATTCGACTGGCCAGATATAAGAAAACTGTAAGGAACGACACTGACACTAGTCCCTCAAAGCAAACGTATATAAAATGTAGTACTTGTAGTTACGCTTGAACTACAAGTACTTTGACTGTATTATTCTAACAAAAAGTATATCTTAAAAGATTATGTTAAACATAATATGCTACTATTAGTCATATGGTACTTGGTTTTTTTAATTTAATACGATAAATATCTTTATTGTTTTACATTTTATTCTGCGTCATTTACCAGTTTTACAAAACCTTTTTTGACGTACTCTCTTCACTTTTCAATAATTTGTGTAATTAAGTTATACATATGTATATAATTTACAGTCTATAAATCTAGTTGTTGCCAGCGACTTCTACTTTTAACCCTCTTCCCTCTCTTTCAAGCAATAAGCCATCTATCATTCCCAAGATTATACAAAATCCGTAGTGTTATTTTAATTCAGTTCAAACATATGTTTGTGTGTTCCCGTTTATCCCGTGGGAATTTTTAGATAAAAAACATATGTTACTCGCTGATAATATAGATTTCGACGGGTAAAATAATTCTTAAAATCAGGTCAGTAGTTATAGAACTTATTAATTACAAACAAACAAACTTTCCTCTTTATAATATACAAAAATATTCACTGAAATGAGAACTTCGTCATTTTTATCTCGCACAAACAAACACACACACACACACACACACACACACACACACACACACACACACACACACACACACACACACACACACACACACACACACACATACACACACACACACACCCACACATACAGAAATTTTCATGAATACTCATCTTAATCTCCACACTATACTGAACAATTATAAACATGGAAACCAAATCTATATATATAACAATATTAATATGTTTATAGATTAAGTCATTACTGTTAGTACACGGTCGTATATTGTATACACAGATCCTTGACCAAAACGTGTCCGACACAAACACACGACTAGACTAATTACACACTGACACACCGACATGCACTCTGACATTTGTTTGATTATGCACGATAAGTGTTTAATAATATTAAATTGCTATAAACGAGATTACATGATTATATATTATGTATTAAATAAAGTTACAAGTGTCTTAAGACTTTTGTAGATTTCTCTCCAAAGATGTATCCTTTGGAACAGTATTAGTATTATTATTGGTTTATTTAATAAAATTTTAATGGTTTAATTGTCGGACTTACAGTCCACACTATAAAATAAAAACACAATGAAGGAAACGTATTGTTAAAAAGAAAAAATACTATGAGTCGATCAATAATAACATACTAGTTAGAGAAATACATACATAGCTTATTCGTGAATAAAATAAATGAAATACACAAATTAATTATATAAACTATAATATAATATTTATTTATTTATTTAGCTTCACACCATATCCCTTGCGGGCTAACCAGAGACGAAGGAGCGCCAAACGCTACCCTGTCCCAAATAGTCCCTGCATACGTCTTTCGCCTCGGCCACAGACATCAACCTCTTCATATATGCCCTCAGGGGGGTCCTCACGCTTTTTACGTGACTTTCCTCCAGTATCCTAGATACTGTGTTTTTGAAAGTCACTCGAGGCCCTGTCAGGGGGAGCCCTGTCTCTCTTACCGCTCACTTTTCCTATATAAATCTTTTTTACCATTCTATCATCACTCAATCGTTCGACGTGCTCAAACCATCTGAGCACGTTCTTCTTCATTCTCACCGTGACATCTTCGCTAGTACCTGCCATTCTGTGGATCTCTTCATTGCGGATTCGATCAGTTATACTGAGTCCGCATATTCTGCGAAGAGAAAGCGTCTCCACAGTATTCATTTCATTCACATTTTACATTTTTCTTCTGTGTTATCCACGTTTGGCTGCGTCGGTAGCAAAACCGCATTGTGTACAGCCAAACGTGCAGCTATACTGACGTTTTGCCGTCTCAACAATGCAGCCAAAGCACCGTTGACTCTGTTACCAGCAACAATACGCTTTTCCACATCCATTTCGTATCTTCCGTCTCTGCTAAACATACTTCCCAAATATACCACTTCATTCACTTGTTATATTATCTTATAATTCACTTTGATCTTACATTCTGTTCTTTCTTCATTTCTTTTAAATATCAGAACCTTCGTCTTATCTACATTCAAGTTTAGACCATTAATTTCACACCCATCTTTCAGAGTGGTGACCAATGCCTGCAAATTGCATTGTGATGATGCAATGAGCACTGCATCATCAGCATATAGCAAGCAATTGACCTTAAGGTCACCTACTCTCACTCCCATGTCACTGTCTTTCACGCCTTGGAGACAACTATCCAAATACAAATTGAACAACCAAGCTGACATAGCGTAACCTTGCTTAACACCCGATTGAATGTCAAACCAGGGCGACATGTCAGCTCCTACTCGCACACAGGCTGAGTGATTTCTGTAAAGAGATTTTACAGCCTGTAGCAAGGGTCCGCTCACATTGTATCGGGCAGTATCTCCCATAATTTCTTTCTCACAACCCTAACAAAAGCCTTTTCCAAATCCACAAAAGCACAGAAAATCTTTTGATTTAGGGCCAAAAACTTTTCCGTGATCATGCGGAGGGAAAAGATCTGATCTATCCACCGTCCATTCAGGTCTAAAAACCTCCTTGGGCCTCCCACAACAGCCTTTCAGATCTCACTTGCATTCTTCTCGAAAATATTTTAGCATAATTTTACCGCCCAAGCTGATCAAACAGATAAACTGTGCAAGCTATAGAGCTTGCACAGTCTCTCTGTGAACCTTTGCCTTTATACAAAGGTACGATGACTGCACCTCGCCAATCGTTTGGTACCTCCTCCGATTTCCAGCATAAATTGTACAAAACGCAGAAAAAGTTCAAGACGTGTGGCCCATTAATTTAATAATTAAATAATATTGTAAGCCCAGAAAAAATAATATAATTATTCACGTTACCATATATATACATATAGACATATATACATATATATTGTTATAGTTTTTTCCTGTCATCATTATCCTGTCCTTATCCCAATTATTTGGCATCGAATCAATATGTCAATTCGATCCACGCTCTTCTATCCTGTCATCTCAGTGGAGACATGATTCTTCGACATATTTTTCAAGCACTTCATTGTGGTCTTCTTCGGTTTTTTCTTATAACCATCTACATTCCGACTTAAGATTCTTATAGTTATATAATTCTCATTGTTTCTAGTTATGTTATATTGTAACGACCGGTCAAAATAACTTTGAATAGTAAAATATTAACTATAAAATATACAATATAGATCTATAAATAAATAAATGTATATATTTATATCGTGCTATGTATTACGGAAATTAATTATTTTATTATCTCCTTATGTAATCTCAAGAGCATTGTCTCGTACAAAAACTCGAATATAACCTAGACATATAAGTCAAAATAAATACTCTTTATTTAATAATAATTCAAGTCATTACCTCGCCTCGTATCATAACTTGCTCATGTCGCCGGCGTGTAATAAATCGTCCATCTCAACAAATTACTAGTTCACTAAAATGGCATCTACGAGTAATAAATTAAATCATACTACAACATATTCACTTTGCCTCTAGCCGAGATTTATTTTGTTACCGCCCAGACACTTATTTTCGATACGATCGGTATTTAATGACGGAAAGTAATTAAGATTTTTAATCTATATGAACTTTAAAGCTTTCATAATTATCCTTAACAATATTTACGTATTTTTTATCTAGATATTAAAGTAAAGTAAAACATATATGTGTCTAACAAAATTTGTGTAACCAACTAAAATGGCAGACAATAAAAGTTTTAAGAAATGATATAATATTTAAAAAAGCATTTATTTATTGAAGTATCGTCAGTTGCTATAAAACTTGACACCTGACTCTCAGCTATCAATCAACCAGCTCATGCAACCTTTAAATTACACGTTCTGGTATATTTCATGTTTTATATTTAAAAGAACGGCGCTTCTGTTATTATTATTTTGTTCACAATTTTCCTTTAACTTTTGTTTAATGTGATCATTGTATCATTTTAAGGTGATGTATGTATAAGATGCGAAATAAACGATTGTCATTCATTTTATATTACACCAGCTGACCATGATCACGGTGGCCCTTTTTTCTGGTTCATATTCAGAGTTTAGTATTTTTCTTTCCTACTTTTTTCCTTGTAAGTTATCCCGTTGCTATATAGAAAAAGCCTATTCTACTCGTTGACAACTTAGCTTTAGTAGTTTTATTACCCAATACAAACATACAATTAAAACATTTCATATTTATTATTAGTATCCACTAATAGAAACAGGTTTCACGTTGTCTGACCGCGGGCCTCAAAATATCACCGGACCTGTCATAATTAAGTATTGACATACTGAGAGTGATCTTATTAAGAACACACGTCTTATTGATTTTCATGACGCCTTCAATGTCGAAGGTAAGTGATATCGGAAGCTATTTATTTTGATCTGTTTGTTTTTTAGTTCGTAGATTTTGTCTGAGATAACGGTTAAACTAGTTAGTAAGAAATCCTTCTAAAACAACATATATATTGTAGATTATTATTATTTATTATTGTTATTTATTTAGCTTCACGCCATATCCCTTGCGGGGTAACCAGAGACGACGGAGCGCCAAACGCTGCGGTCCCTGCATACCTCTTTCGCCTCGGCCACAATCATCAACCTCTTCATGCATCCCCTCCGGGGGGTCCTCATGCTTTTTACGTGACTTTCCTTCAGTATCATAGCTACCGTGTTTTCGAAGGTCACTTGAGGCCTCCCTCGGTCTCTCTTACCGTTCACTTTTCCTTTATAAATCTTTTTTTACCATTCTTTCATCACTCATTCGTTCGACGTGCCCAAACAAATATTGTAGATAGATACGGTCAAGTAATGTACATGTTTAATGTATAAAATTATATTAATATCAACTATATATCACATAATTAATTGGTAATGTCTAATTATCATTATTACACTATTAGTGCAGATACTATATTTGGTTACCAATAAATACATATAAAATGTTAGAAGTTATTTACATAATAATACCATGAAGGTAAATACTAATTAATCCTATTCCATATCGTTCTACTAACTATTTATGGTGTTTAATGTTAAGAACTCACATTAACATGCGTTTTCGAAGGTCAGAACGCGGTTTCCCCTAAAACAGATGCTATAAAAACAGTTCCAAGTAAATATCAATGAATTAGTGTTATCTCTCCGTATCAAATTCCTACATATCTTTACGAGATAAGTTGGGATGTAGGGTTGTCAAATGCTTTTCGATGAAGTCCTCTATTCTTAATTAGATAATTGTATTTTTTTTATTATTTAATTATTGAAATAATGACAATAAATTGCATGTATCGTGTATTTTAATTTTATTTTTGCTAAATTTTATTTAACTTTGGTTCAACCCTACCCCAGACCCTAAATTGGTTGCCCTGGATGCCAGCACAAGTCATTGCGTCTAAAGTTGGTATGTTCAATTATCTAATGACTGCATCTCTACGGAAGTGCCTTATTTGACGCAAACAATCTACGAGTGTTCTCTTTAAAAATAAATAGGACAGTAGACAATCTTTGTATATTTTATATTATATTATATAAATTATAAATTTTATTCTTCAATATTGAATAAACACATCCTATCCTTATCCCAGTTATTTGGGATGGGTGTAATATCTCAATTCCACAATCTTCTATCATATTACGTTATATATTTTTTGCATTGAATTAGTTTTGTATGACGTCACAGCTTTATGATAAATGATTTGAATTTCTTTTCCCACAGTTAAAATCAACATGATTAAGTTGAATAAAAACTGTTTATCATCATTAATTGTTTAAAACCTCTAACCAATAAAGGCCAATTAAACCTACGATTTCACTTATAACCACACACACTTATAACCACACACACTTATAACCACAAACACTTATAAACAGACACACTTATAAACAGACAAGGATCCAGCAACCGTTGAATTGACATTAATTGAGTCCAATCTAAAAATAAACTAAACCACAGTAAAAATAAACATTGAAGTTTATTAGCAACAAGTGGTAGCTTATGTTTCGTAATTGATTCATTGCTTAACTTCACCCTTCTACCAATTTGACGTCTCGAGTTCAATAAAAATATTAAATGTATTTTTGTATGTACTACAAAATGTGAATATATATGTATATTATAATAATAATCCCTAAAGCTAATTTTATAAATATATAATTAAAGTGCTGAGATAAAATCTTGTATTTATTGTAGAAGTTGACGTGCGTAGTTACGTGGTTATGTCGACTTGTCCTAAGTACATAATATACACATTCTATTTACTCTATTAAGGTTTTGTGGATTATATTTTGTTATATCACTAAATTGAAAACAAATTCTTAATAACTTATTCTGCTGTTACTTTTTACGATAGATTCGCTTCACCACAACCAGTCCGTATTTCAATGATAAAGTTTAACAGACGGGAAATAATTTAAACCAAAAAAATATTTGCGATCTCGAACGCGAAAACAGATGCAACTAATGTTTTGATTACGAATTAGTTGAAACTATTTTGCTTCCATTGCTATAGCTAATTTTATTTACATTCACTGTTAATTTACCGATCAATATAAGCTTATAATCTATATATATAAGCGATTTACCACTCACTGACTCATCACGAAATCTCCGAAACTATCTGTCCGATTAACTTAAAATTTTACATAGATACTTGTTTTATTACGTAGACGTCCACTAAGAATGAATTTTACGGAATTCCTATCCCAACAGATTTCAACTTTGTGCATTTTGCTAAGTTTTAAACCTGTAGGAGATATACACTTAACGCGGAAGTAAGAGTTACTGTAGCAACGGTTACCATAGCAACGGTTACGATGACAATGGATAATATGACAAAGGTTACCATAACAACCTAAGTTTACATCCAAATTAATAGCGTATCCAAAGTAATATTATATGTGCAATGAAAAACTTATGACTCGACTTTTTAATACCTTAAATAAATTCTATAAGTTGATATTCAACATCTCCATTCAAATTTTTAATATTACCAGTAGTTGATACCAGGTCTGGCTTTAAAAATATCTTTGACGAGTTGAAAACTAACAATAGTTACGTGATCATATATCAAACTGCTCCTTCCGTCATCAAGTAGCAGAAATCCGCTTATCATGTCGTGACATAAGGCTCACAGTTTTCACTTTCTTTGTTTGTTATGTCTAAAGAAATTTGGTTTCTTATAAAATAAAATGCCTACGCATCTAGTCTCATTTGCTAAATTATAAAACACAATTACTATCTTTTCACTCCAGGACTGTCATTTTTTTGAGGGGATTAAGGTAGCATTCTTAATTAGGTAGAAAAAACTCTTAAAGTTAAAAGTTAAAATTAAAAGTTAAGTTTTAAAGTTAAAAACTATTAATAAGTGTCACCTTATTTTCTAGTCTCGAAACATAGTTTACTAAAGGTTTACGCAACTTTTGCAACACTATTTATAAAAATAAAAAATAGAATACAATTTATAGTTTCATTTAGTTCAACAATAATAGTTGATATATAGTCAATTAGTTTTTAAAACATCGCGTTATTAATTGTTATGGGTGTTTCATAATTCTAACCTAATAAATAAAAAACACGCTAATATATTATAATGCTTTGATCATTTTATTACGTGTAAAATGACAAAGTTTAACCTAAATTTTTAATTTATTGAAATAATAAAATAAAACATTCAAGAGGTGAATCTACATTTTATGAAACATTAAACTTTAAAACACATTTTTTATGACAATTTTTATTTACCACGTTAAGATAAGAATAATATATAAATTGTATGCTTGTCAGTTTGAATGCTTTAATAAAACTTTACTTAAAACTAAGCGTTAAGTATCTCGACATAAAGCCTACAACCCGTCAAATGAATTGAGCACACACATTAATCATGCAATTACATATGGTCTGCTTAAATAATATATTTTTGTTATTTATTTTATTTATTATTAAAGGTCCAAAATGTGGATGTAATGCTGGTTAGTATTCAGTATAAGACAATCCTAGGACGTGCACAGTACAGGAGATGTGGGCGTTCAAAAAGTAAAAACAATATTAAAATTAAAAATGCTTCCAAATACTTTTAAATATTATGCTTAATTATTATGAAATTATATAAAAATAATTATAATATTTATGTCAACATATAAATTAATAACTTAGTATTAAGAATACTTTACGTCAAAGAATAGTTAAGGTCATATTACCGAGTACCTTAGGACTTACTCAATTCAAATATCAAATAAAAGTATTACCAAAATGATCAAGGTATAAGTTGTAAGTTTTAAATCATATCTGATGTGATCTTTGAACTTTGCAGGCTCTCATTAAACCGTCATTTGCGCATTCATGAAGGCTGTATTTACTTTCATATTAATATAATTATGTGGAGTATTCTTGGAATTAGACTTTAATAATATTTTAAACATTTTAATTGTGTAAAACAAAAATGGCTGGTTAAGGAGTGCTACTATAATAGTGACGTGGAAATTTACTTTTATGGAGAATTGTGTTCTGTTGTAGATAGTTATATAGTAGTAGGTAAAACTGTTAACTAACTCTACCACTCACAGAAATTAAGTCTGTTAACCACTCTAAAAAGTTTTAGTGATTTAAATTGCATTTTGAGGGTAAGGTTTGATTAATTAATTAGATAAAAACAAAATATTTTTTTGATCCAATCTTATTTTCTCGGAATAAGGACGTTTGAAATGAATATCACTTGAAAATGCTTTACTCTGAATATTTGTGGTTCCCAAAACATTCACACAACATATGAGTGTTTATCGACTTTACTATAATTACTGAGTTTACTTTCGGTATTAATCTAGAAGGATCAAATTAGGTAAAAAAAGACATTAAAATTTATGACCTTCTGCTGTCCACATTTCTTCTAACCCCTATAAAAGAATGGTCTATTTAACTAAAATTCAAAAACCTTTTATATTTAACTATATACAAAATTATCCTGACGTATAATTTGAAACCAATTAAAAATCTAAATTGTTTCTTAGTTTTTTTTTTAATGTTCACATTTTTTGATTCAGGATTTTGGTATTTCCACCCACAATCCCAAGCAACCTTAATTGTAATATAAGACTTTGATAAGTTCATGAAGTTGGTACAAACAAACACGGCAACTTAAACCTAGTGTTATAAAATAAAATCATATTAAATGCAATCGAATAAAGTTTAATTGATTATATTTGACTTGCGACCCGCCCCGACTTTGCTATGCATATTTTTTTATTTTGATTATAAAAAATGGAATAAAACAGTTAAACTTAAGGTATTTTTTCATTGATAGTATGTTGAATACTTTTATATATATATATATATATATATATATATATATATATATAAAGTGCGAATAATCCCTACTAATATTATAAATGCGAATGTATGTTTGTTTTTTGCGCTTTCACGCGAAAACTACTCAACCAATCATTATGAAAGTTTGTACACATACTTTTGGAGGTATCAGAAGTAAGATATTTTTTATAATTTTTTTAATTTTTTTAGTTTATTGTTGTCACAGTAAAAAATATTGTTAAATTTGTTGTTGTTATTCAATAAAGCATAATTTAAGTTTCTGAACCTTCATTGTGTGTACAAATTTTTAAAAATTTACAATCCCAGCCAAACAATAAAATATAGTTATCGTATTGATTCATTTTTATTGCAATAATCTCTAATACTTATTTAATGACTCAAATCCGAGCAAATCCGTGGGTAAAAGCTAGTACAAAAATAAAACAAAACGGTTGTCTGTTCGTGCATTAAAGCATTGATTATTATAATTTTAAATAAATATATATGAAAAGACATATAATTAATTTTTATACATATTTAAAATAATATACCTCTGCGGTGTTTTTTTTTAACCTATTAATTTTGAGAATTCGAAGTGAAACAGACATAACTCATAATAATTACACACTCGAATTGAGATAATTTCGGCAAATTACAACCAGGGTTGTCCTTAATTTTTGTGCAAACAGCAAAAATGGTAATTGTTTTATTGGGTAATTGTCCGCTAAATATGGGTTTTGAATTTTATAACTATCTCGCTATGAGATAAAAATACATAGAAGTACCATGAAGAAGAAGAATCGTGGTAATAGATTGATGGGTGTATTTTTTCGTTTAAAATGAAAGATCATTGAAAATAAAGTGCTTTTACCCTTAAAAAAATAAATATAAATAAATTTTGCAAATTACTTTCCAAAAAAAAAATTACAATCATTATAAAATTAATTAACATTTTTTATGGTCGTGTTTTATGTGAGACACGTAATTAAAATTGTATCGCTTTATTTTATAATAAACTTAAAATATATTTTAATTATTGACTCCAGCCTTCACTATGGTATTTGTATGAATCGATTGTGTGTATATTAGTATCATATTCATACATACATGTATTATAACGCCCACCGGAAATATACCACGCCCACTCACAACTTAGATAAGGTTATGATTAACATCTAAACCTTGGTTAAGGTACGACTATAGGACAATCTAATACCTTATCAATCTATACATATAAATAAAATTGAATTGTCTGTTTATAATTCCAGATTAACAGCTTTTAACTAATTGCATATGAAAGTATATATATTACTTAAACAAAAAAAATATTTTTTTAATTTTGTGTCTGTTTGGATTCTGGTAATCTCTGACACGGCTGGACCGTTTTTAACAGAACTTTCACTGGCGGGTAGGTGATGTTATAAAGAGTAAATTATTATAAAACAACAAATGAATGACGTTCTATTATTAATTCTTATCATTATCAAAGCATTTTATATTTAGTGGGTGATTACAATAATTATTTTTCATTAAACTTTTCCTCTTCAAGACAAAAAATTATGAATCTCTGATATCTTAACTCTCTAGCTCAGTGATATCATTGCTTGTCTTTGAATTAGCAAGTCCTGGGTTCAACTTACCGTGGCAACACCGAGACAAAAATTACTTGTACTTGATGTGTTTCTATGATACCCGCCAACCCACAATGAAGCAACGTGAGTTAATCTCCTCATCCTTCTTAGAAAGGAGGCCTGTCAGTTTGACATATGTCTATAGGTAGATTGATCCTTTTTGTCATATATATGCTTGGTTAGCCAAGTGTACAAATATTAAGTCTTTTTGACATTTCAGTTTCTATTTCACCACTTCATAAATACAGAATATGTATTGTAAAAGTGAATAAAGTATGACATTAATAAGAAATTGACGATCGAGTAGTAAGTAAACTTCCTTTAATAAAACGTTTAGAACATTTTCTGATAAAATGTTGTAAAAAAGTCATACAAAATCGTCCTTCTGATATCGTGGTTAACAAATTCCTATAACGTCATGGAAAATTCAACCCATGTTAGCATTTCGCTATTCAGATATTCTGACATTAAATATTTATATTTATTACGTACTTCTGATAGTTTTCATTGGCCGCCTGTCTTGTTTGTCTCCTCGGTTTATATTTGAGGTCCGACTTTCTGTTTGCACAGATGTTTAAAACCACTTACGATATTAGCACTAATACGACTAAAAAACTTTTTAAATTATATAACCACTAACATCTGTGTGCTTAAAGTTTGATTAAACTTTATTCAACGCTTCATTTACTTTAAGCACATAAATAAATCACGAAATAATTGCACCGTTCAATTATGTTTATTATATGTCGTTATATATCGCAATATGTCAGGTCGGTCTGAATCAGTGGAAAGTTTGCTAGCACGTGCTTCTATTAAGTTAATTGATGTTAAACTATTTCAATATCTGTAACTATTTATACATTTAGTTGGTGGGGTTTTATTAATTGAAATGTATATATGATTTGTATTTAATAGATGCATTTATTTTAGATTAGGAGCGATGGATATCGATCTCACAGATGGCGTTGTATATTGTTTGCTGTTTACTTTCCTATACAATATTCGTCGTTGAAAGGTGTCATAACTACAAAGTGACTAGAGCAAGCATAATATTTTGATTGACATGTCGCATACGCAACTTTACTGCTTCTTTTGCGTTTGAAAATAAATATGATTTATTATAAATAACTAGCTGTGCCCACGGCTTCGTTCTTGCGGATATGTTTTTTTTTTAATAAAGCCTAAGTTACTCCTTTTAATATCAGCTATCCATCAGTGAAAGTCTTGTTGAAATCGGTTCAGTCTTATTAGAGTTTAGCCAGACCAAACAGACAAAAATTAAAATTTTACAAAATGATATTTTTACGCAAGTAAAAATGTAAATATGTAAAACTGTTAATTTGGAATTACAAACAAACACTTTAATTTTATTTATAGATATGTTTCTGCAGTCCTATGTGAAGTACTAAGAAACAGACAACTTCCAAATTTCGTCTTTACTTAAAAAATGTAACATTAATTTTGTGATTAAATGAAATTAACATTTAATCACAAAAGTGTAAGACATGCGTGCGGTGTGGTTGTTCTGAATCTATGAAAGGGACATATTACATGATAAAATAATATAACTAATTATACATATCAAGGGCAGTATCATAACCACTTGAACACAAATATATTGATTATATCAAACCAGCTGCATTCAATAGCAGCCTGTGAAAACTGAGACGTCCGTCTCTATATTACTAGTTACGCATTATACACGTTCACAGCGATTTTATCCAACATATAATTAATATAAAAAATATAGTTAGTTTGTCAGTCTGTACTTCTTGAATGCTAATGCTATTGCTCTTGTTTATGGTTTAACCAAAATTATTGCTAAACTTGTTCGGATAAAAATTTTTCCATGTGAAACATTTCATAAAATTGTCAAGAAAATTGTTCCTGTTCTTCTGTTCCTGTTCCTGTCCCTGTCAGTTCCAGTTTTTCCTGTTACACTATAATTAGCGTTGTCTCGTATTAATCACTTCCTTCATGTTAACCCATTTTGAACTTTGTTTCCGCCGATATCACTTATATATCTCATGATATCTGTTTGTCAGTTTTGAGTTATACAGATTAGATAGCCAGCATCATGTGGTTATACGCGAGTTGCATCAGCTGATCGACAGACACTTAATACTAAATATGTTTTTATAAAGAATTATAATAAGAACAGTGTATCTAACAATATATACTAGCTAACAATTCTACATATGTTAGATGAAACTTTATTAGCATTATTGATCCAAAAATGATTAAAATGTGACTATTTTTAATATTTAAAGTTTAATTTATTTATTTATAAAACTGAGCATCAGAATAAGGGCGTGGTTACTTTTCTTTTGGTTTTGTTTTAATTTAATTCTAATTTGTTCCCATTCATCAATTATGACTGTGACTTAACAATACTATAACATTATGTAAATTAATAATAAGTTAAAAGAGTATCCATTGAGTTTCTTTCCGGATCTTCTTACACCTACACTTTGGGGCCGTGCAAATTGAGACTGACGTTTCATAAGTGAAAAGTATGCCTAATTTAAAAAGACTTTTGACTTTAAATGTAAATCTAGTTGTAAGTTTTAGTTTCAGTGTAATTATTGTAATAAATTCTTATATACATAAATAGGTTTTTAAATGCATGGTATAATTAATATTGTGTAATAATTTGAATAGTAATTAAAAAATACTCATATCTTTTTCGATTATAAATATTGACTTTTTTAAAGTATTTTGAAACGAAGAATTATTACAATAGCTACTGATTTACAACTAAATATAGTAGTAAAATATAATTTAATATAATTGCCTAATTAATTAAAGTTCAATCATCATGATATTTGAATATAAATAAAAGTGAAGATAGTATTCTTTTGGTTGCTATTTAATTAGCTTATCAATTACAAACGTATATTTAGAAAGGCGGAATTCATGAAAGATATAAAAGAGTATTTGATATTTTTATCATGATATCAAATAATACGAAATAACAATGTGAATAATTTTGCAGGACGTCGCCGAGGCACGCGGGGCTAACCGCAGCGGATAGTATCACTACTCCGTCCGTCCGCGCTCGCGTCGCACGACTCTCGCAATCAGACCGCAAGTATCCAACAACTAAAACTAAGTGAAAAGTGAACTCGTGATTATAAACAACAAAAGTGTAATCGCCAGTGATTCCGCGGTGTACTCGGTAGCCGAGTGAATGCGCGTCTGCTTCGATACCCTCTGCTTTGGATCGTCACAGCGAGCAGCTGGTGACGATGAGTCGAGGGCCGTAGTTAATATAGGTGGAGGTGCGCTAACTGTGGCGCCCACTGTGAACGGTGATAGACGAGCCTTAGATGAAACGTATCGAGAGGAAATAAATGGTATAATGGGGACTCCTACAATGAATTCGGATTCTGAGAATTGTGTCGCTAACGCGGTCGTTACGAGCGATATGCAGCCGCTCGTCGAGAGGATTAGGGAATTGGAGGCGTTGTTGAAGCAACGCGATCAGGAGATGCTGGAACTTCGCTCGCAATTGGATAAATTGCAGAGCGTGTTTCCGTATCAACAATACGTGAGGGGATCCCGAGCTCCTAGGAAGCAGAGAGCTCAAGGTATCTCGGCTGAACCGCAGACGAGCTCGTCCCTTCAGGATCTGGCACACCAGACCTTCCCGATATACGACAAGAGTGAAGCGTAAGTACTATTTATTATCTACTACTTACTACCGACACTTAATAATCAGTATATAACAATGCAAAACTATATCTATACTAGCAAGTGTAAGTGTCATTATATATATAATAAATATAATATGACTAAAATAATGTTAAATTAATAATCTATCATTATTTTTACAAGGCAGTTGATTAATTATATCTTGAAAGAATGTCAAACTAATTAGGTCTGTTGTCCGGTGTGTGATATTTTTCATAATATATCTAGTAATTAATACGACAAGCAACAAATATGGTATTTAGTTGCAACTAAATATTTTATAGCACCAGCCTACACACTTAGGGCCTTGATTATTTAATTAGATAATATAAGATCATTAAATATACTTTATTATTTAATAATTTTATGTGAAAACATAATTTTCTTATTAAAAAACTAATATTATAGTTATGGTAGCGTAAAAATATTTGAAAGTATAATATATATTTAAATGAAAACATTGTCACAGATAGATTACAAGTCAAAATTAACTTGTACACTTAACTTGAACTCATAATAATGCTGATACGAAAATAATTTGGGTTAGATAAGGGCTGTACCACATAATAAGTTAACACCGAAAAACAACCGAACATAAAATAAAATTTAAAAAACATTCAAAAATTACTACCAACCCTGAAATTTATATAGCATAACGTTTGTTTTTTCTAATAATTGGTCACTTTATAGCTGATACATTTTATAGCGGACTGTGGAAATAATACTTTTAGTGTATGTTAGCTCTGCATCTTATCTAGTGTAAACAACCATTAAGGAACAGTAAATAAGGATCAGTGTTAATTTGATATTCGTGAACCATCAACATGAACATTTATTTATTTAATTCACACCAATATCACCGTATTTGCGTTTCATTAATATCATTTTTGAATAAATATTCAATGAGGCCGCGATAACAAACTTATTATATAAAATGCATTTGAAAACATTTATCAAATGTATATTTTGAACATATATAATATGAATATATATAATAGTTATATGTTATCAAGGATGTTTTATATTGTAATATATTATGGAACATTCTGGATAGACGAACAGGATGTGTTTGTTTTAATAATTGAAATATTGTGGATAAAATGAAGTTATGATATTATAATCTTAAATGATCATTCACATAGCCCTAAATTAAATGCCTTTCGGTTTCAATAAATTATCAATTGAAGGTATTTAAAGTAATAGTTAATAATTTAATAACGAATTTAATATGAAATTCAATACAACTAGGAACCGAACCTGCGACCTTAATGAGTCTATCCTAGTTACTCTCCTAACTGAGCTACCGCATCGTTACTCGTCTTGACGAATTAAGTTTCTATCCGTCATGGTCCTTGTTAGTTCTAAGACGATAGTTAATAGAAAATCCAGTCCTAACTTTGATCAAATTTATAAACAATTATAGAATAAGATGGTTGACATGTTTGTACATAATAACAAGTATAATAATTTATCCACCCTAAAGTATAAAAAATCGATAAATATAACCTTCATCAAAAGACAAAGTAACATCACTACTGTTCATATACATATATCTGTATTGGGCCTTTAAACAGTAACTCAGCATTATCTTAATGTATGACAAGTATAATAAAATTTAGACTTTTACTTAACCCCACAACGAATAACCTTTAAACTTCGTTTTTAAAAGTATAATTTTTGTTACAAAGAATTTTAATTAAACCATAAAAAGAGTGGACAATGTTTTTAACGACCTCTTTATGTTAACCGACTCGAAAATTATTTATATCGTATACCTACTGTCTTAAGAATGACCCATTTATTATATTTAATTGATACTTAATATTAATTTTCAATGCTTAATCGTAAATTTATATGACGTATTATTTAATTTAAACATACAATGTTACTTCATTATATGATTTCGATTTCATTCAGATGTTTAAAAAAACAAAATTTGCAGATGTAATATTTATTGTTATTTGTTTTATTTGTCATATTAATTGTAAAACAATACTTAAGCTCGGTAAAGCTTTTGACTACAGCTCGTATACGGGATAGCTCGACTGTGTATGTAGGACTAGACTACTTAAGGGATTGGCGTAAAGTAGTTCTTATAGTTATATATCGAAGTATGGGTGACACACCCCATCAAACCTTTTATGTATACATGTATCCTATTTCTCTGACATTACTCCTCATTTCTCAAAGCTGGGAAAACTTTACAATTTTATATTTGTAGATCTCCATAGATGAAGGCACCACTTACTTACGCGGATATGACGATTTACGACCTATAAAACAACATAAAAATACGTTTTAATACATAATGAACGTAACAACAAAATAGATGTAAATAAAACAAAATAGAGTAAACCTATTATTTAATTAATTTATATAAAACTAGCTGTGCCCACGACTTTACACGACACGACGATCAGCTATTCGCCAGTGAAATTCCTGGTAAAATCAGTCCAACCGTTTTAGACATTATTAGGAACAGACAAACAGACAGACTAAGAAAAAAAAATGTAAGTATATAATCTCATATTAGTGAAAAGCTATTAATTTGATATTACAAATTTTATTTGTGTCATAGAAGTCATCCAAAAACAACTAATCTATTTTAATAAAAAACGTCTTTCGGTTTGTAAGAGCGTTGGTATGTCTTAACGAGAGATGAGTATACTATAATATATATTTATCAGATAAAGACGCAACACACTACGACAAGAATCGTCTTATCTCGCATTTCAATCTTGCACTTGTAAACTTAATTACATCGACATTTTGTTCATGGTTTATTTGTATTGTTTAAAGCACATCAAGGATAATTTACATACGAGGGTGTGGTGGGTATCTACTTGATTTGTAACCGAGCTTACCATTCAGGTATTAAATGATGTTTTTTAAGCAACTTTTTAAACACTTCATCACCCCTGATGAGGTTTGAAATAACCTCTTCCTTCCTACCCAAAATCACATGTATATTTTGTATAAAAATATATTTCTTATATTATTTATTTATATAAATATTGTATTATTGTCTAACTTAATTCTATCTAATTTAGGTTGCAGATTGTTTCAAAAAGTTATAAAAGTATTAATTAAAATCAATTTTTTTGCAAACCTTAATTAATTCGTCTTTTCTATATTCTCATGGGTTTTTACAACTGATTTAGAAAATCTCCTCACAATTTGTACATAAAATACAATTTATAGCATTATTTTAATTCAGCGTGTGTAGCGGTTTTATTGCCAAAATTTAGCAATTATGCTATTTAGAACGTTTAACTCACTTAACTATTGATTAATATTCAAAAAGCGTATGCTCTTTATTTCTTTTGTCGAAAATAGTGATAAAAACGCAAATAGCCCTGAATTCTAAATAGTCATTAGCATTCGAAAGGTTGTGATACGGGACCTTTATGTCCTTTACAAATTTTAGAGTTACTTTAGAGATATCAAACAGATTCATAGATAATCATTTGGCAATAGGACTGAAAGATAATACGAATCATTCTTCTTATGCAATGAATGATTGTCGTGACACGTTAGATATACAAAGACGTACATCAGATACTAAACGATCTAGATAAATTCCCTTGGCATCTAATTAGCATATATAAGCAGTTTAAAAATATTGTCAAAAGTGTCGGTTCAAGGTGTCGAGATAACCTTCCAGATTGGCCTTATCGTTACGACATCTCGCCCGTATTCTATGAGCGTACTACTAGTTAGTCTGTTTATATATTAAATTGGGGTTTGATAATATTAGAAACCTTGGTTCTTTACCTTATTTACGTGCTATTTTGTTTCCTTAATTATTTTTATAGGTACTCTTGTCCATCTTCCATAGTATTATGAAGAGAAAAGGTTTGATTGTATGTTTGTATTTGATAAAAGATCTCAAAAACAACTGTACCGTTTTTAAAAATTCTTATATCTATCAAAATTTAAATTATCTGTGACAAAACAATCTTTTATTCAGATATTTTGGGTGCAGTTCTTACAAATGCTCCATTATATCAACGCGAACAGAGTCGCGGGGGACAACTAGTTATATAATAAAATCAGGGCATGTTACTTTGTATGGAGAATTAACATAGGAATACCTTATTTAGTATCGTACTAATAAAATGTTATTATATAAAAAAACAAATTCAAAGTAATAACAAAATCATGATGCAGTTACCATGTAAGTAGCGTACAAAAATAGCGAATATATTCATTAATTTCTTGCGTTACCTGAGAACTAGTACTCATTCTATCTTTGGGACCAGTCAATTTTATCCTAAATTATAACTGTCTGTTAGATAACAGTGGAATAATTTAACTATAAATTTATTATCTCGTTCCGTTAATAATCATTATTAATGTCTCTGTCCTAATATATTGTATTATATAATGTGGTTGAAATAAATAGTTTCTTATATAAGTATGTGGTTGAAGTAAACACTAGTCGGTAACATGTCTAATTATCATATTTATCTAGTGCATAAATACCACGACGCCAAATTAAAGGTTGAAAACTCGAGGCACTTACTCCTTATCTGAAGTGGGTTCTAACTTTAACATTTGCATGAATGTCGTTTTTAATGGGTCTAAAATATGTATTCTAACCCTTATCTAATATTACATTTCGTGGATTGAATCTGACATATATGATATTAGAACTATTTCAGTAAAATCAGATGTTATCAATGGAGAGTGATTTATTTCTCTTATCTATAGACTATCGCTATTGTTATTTAGAAATAAAAGATATGCTATTATAACTAGCTGTGCCCGCGACTCCGTTCGCGAGGTTGTTATTTGGATTTACAGAATTGCTTGAGATATTTCAACAAAAGAGTTTCGTAGTAATTAGTAGTAACGCTAGTAAGACGCATTTTTTTATAAACTAAACTATTTCTTATGAACAATTTAAATAAAACAAACACTAGACATTGTTTTGGATACTATTATATTAGATACTACTAGTTTGTCTCACATATTTTCTATGTATAGATAGATGTTACAGATTATATGTAGAAATGTGGTATCATCTATGTTGTTTATTCTATGTTATCATATATTTTTCAATTTTCGATAAACTCTTTTGGATCAAGATTTCTGATTGCAATGTGTATGATTAACGTTACGCTTAACAACAAATATAGGACGGGATCCTATTGATAGAAGTGAATCGAACAAATCCCATCACCATCATCAAATCAGATCAGTCGATGATGATGAAAAAAATATATTGAGCAATGAACAAATAACGAATAAAAGACTCAAGGTATCATGTATATCGTATATGGTATATCCCGTCACATAACTCGAGTCAGGTGCACGCACAACAATAAATTCGTACATTCTGAGTTGAAATGCAAGTGTGTTGTGTATTTGTAACCCAAAGATGGCAATGAGAGAAATCTCGTTTACGATTCGGCCTTTGCCATATACCGAGCTTTAAAGCTTAAAGCTTCTCGTTAATGCAATTAAATTCAGACCACCGTTTATTTTAACAGGTGCTTCGCTTCATTCAGAATGTTTATAGATTTTTGTAGTATTATATATATGACATAATGAGGATATAATGTGATGTCATGTACAGATCATATTTTGGTCATAAAAGTAATATAAGATGTTAATAACAAATATGTGCGTTTGTTATCACATGATCTGATTGCTGAAGTAATTTCTTTACAATATGTGTGTCAAGATTTTCAAGAGAGCTATTCAAGAAATCATTCAAGTGCCGGCCACTGAGGAAGGACGTCTAGCATGATATCAACTAGGATATTAGTAACTAATATGTTTTATTGCGATTGTATTTCATCTGAACAAATTGTTCGATCTAATTCAAATGTATTGTTTATCCCTTAGTATTTCACTGAAACAATATTTTTTTAAGCAGCGGTGCACAAAAATAGATATAACGAACTTAAAGAACGCCTAAACATGAAACAAACCCATGCCCTTTCCATTAGACCACTAATCACTTAGTCACTATGACCAATTGAATATTGGTTTAATAGTGTAGAAGAATTCACTTTTAAATTATTTCAGCTTGAAGTATTGGTAAATGTTGGATTTTGGGATAGTCGCTCTTAAGCCGTATCTCGTATCAAACAGACCGACTCTTCGATTTGTAAAAACTTAATTTGAGACGGCCTAAATATAGAATTAACATAAAATAAAAAGTTGTTTGGTACACGTTCATTAAATTATTTAATATTAAAATGGATTTCAATTATAATTAATAATTATGAAAGTAAAAGTTTTAATTCGTTTCTGACCTAAGAAAGTGTAACATGAAACCAAAATGTCAGGTAGCATTCGTGTCGGCGAATTTGCTGACCAATTAAATCCAGGGTCGTTAAGATTTAAGATATGGTGGTACCGTGGCTGTTGGTATCACAAAAAAAGGTAGTCCTGAGTATAAATGAAGTCATTATTTATAACGACACCGGTGAAAGATACTTTTAAAACCTCGTGTGTTTTAAAGTCATAAAGAAAATTATACCCGATTTATAATGGAGAGAAATTTTTCTTAAGTTTATTATTTGTTATATAAAATATATATTGAAGTGTTTTTTTTATATATTTAATTCATATCCAATATGTCAAAATGATCAATGAATGAACGAAACTGATTTGGTTATAAATTTCCATTCAGTTAACAGAATTAATAGCTTATATATGACAGCTCATTAAAATGCTGTCCAAAAGCTTATTACAGTTGTTCTTTGCTTATGTTCATTGAAACTTGAATCATGATAATAAGTATAATTTAAGTCACAAAGAACTCGACTACATTTAAAAAAAACCTTGATAGTAAGAGTCGTAAAACGAACTTATTTGGAAAATTATAGTATATCCATAAAAGATGAACGAAATATATTTTATATATAAAGTATATAATACAAATATTAACCTCATTTTATAAATGGCTGTACATAATTGAATTATATATGGTATATTGGATTATAAGTCTATGTATGACTTGTAATTGATCCGAGTGTAATAATTGCCTTATAATGTGGGTAACGCATTTGAAGTATTTAAATAATTAAGGTTAAAAGAGATCTGATAGATAAGAATCTAACACGAACAACATTATATGAATACTTTTCTAGAATTTTTGTCATTTTGATTTCTTTATAAAGACGATGAACAGGTTTATATATATACTAGCAATGAACCGCGGTTTCACACGCGTAGATACTGATCTTGTGGTAGTGAACTTTTGAAGGGAATGTCCAATTTTAATAATTTGAAAAGTATTTTATAGGTATTAAAATGGTCTTTAATAAAATATAACTTAATGGGATAAGGATTTGTGCAGAGGTATGAATAGTATGGTTTCATTATAGTAGGCACTTTTATCAACTTTAACATGTAAAAAAGTTGTTATAGTGGCATAATTACAGTAGTTACAGTATATTTGGTATATTAATACGTTCTATAATACTTTAGAACATTTTTTTGTTCTACCATCAATACTTTCCGCAGTGCACGTCATGACAGATTTTTTATAATCAACTTTTGCACACCTTGGGTCACATTACACACCTTGGGTTACATTATTGCGTTTTTATTAGGGACCCTATTTTTTTTTTAATGTAATATAGCCTATATCACTCAATGAAGATGCAGTTGTCTAATGGTTAAAGAATTTTTGAAATCGGTCCAGTAGTATTTGTGTGAAAATATTACAAAACATACATACAAAAACACAAATGTTTCCTCTTCATAATATTAGTATGATAATTATGAGGGTTATATACAATCCCAAAAATAAAACTAAGTCTTAGGTATTTGGTAGAAAGCTTGTAAATAAAAGTTATAGAATTTTAGTGCAATTGACTTGCAGATAAGCAGATTTGGTGAAAAAATTAAATATGTTTTCATCCATGAGCAATGGGGAACGCTGGAGGTTAGCATATAGGGAAGGAATTTGGGCATCAGCCCCTCACTCATGTCTCGAAACAGTATAATAGCAAATTCATGCAAATCTTCTGTTAAGGGTCTATTCAACTTTTTACGAGCTGTTGTTATATGGCTACAAATGAGCTAAACCAACTTTAAAAAATTGTATTCCCTCTTAGTACAACCACTATATAGTTTATAATTAAATAAGTTTTATTATTCATACATTAAGAATAGTTAAATATTTTTCTCTTACAGCGATAACCGGTAACAATAAATAGTATAAACCATAGATAATTTTCTAACTTTGTCCGTCTGTCTGGTCACAGAAATATCCACGAGTTTCATATGTATATCTAAGATTGACTCGCAAGGAAAAGATCCCCTTCATAATTCAAAAAATTAAAATAAATTATTTGCAGTTTTAAACAATGGAGTATTGATCCTTGACCAATTTAATATGATAATTACCTATGGCCTTTGATATCATATTATTTTAATAAAACACTGAATGATATCAAGGTCAGTTTTTGACAAAATCGGTAACGGTCTTATCCTTGTATTTTCGTAAGACTCAGACCTGCCAAATTTGAGTCAAAACTGACCCAAGACCCGCGCTTCTCACAGTCTTAACTGATTTGGGCATTACTGAGAATAATTTAATAAAGATAAGGTATACAAGGGATAGTCCCTTTTCAATCTATAATATTAAATGTCTATATTTAGCAATTTAACACTAGTTGTCAATTGTACTTAAAATATCGCTACGATTGTATTGCGTAAGTTTGACAGTTGAAGTAAGAAATTACAGATTTCGGAATATCGTTATCGCTTATCTCCACTATATAGACATATTTTTTATTATAATAAAGTTATTTCAAGAAAAGATAAAGATATAAAAAGGTATAAATAGAAATGATCGAGTATTTAAAGTAAATTCGTGTTCGTTTTCTTTACCTTAGTCATAAAACCTTTGTTCTTTTCTTTATTATAAAATCGTTCTGCGTATACAGAAGTAATCTTAACGTATCTTAAAAGTTAATCATTTTTTTAGCTTAATGCTGTTTGCGGGTGGTTTGGTAGCAATCTTTTAATGTGTGTGTGTGTGTGTGGGTGTGTGTGTGCGAGTACACTACAGATTAGTGTGTGTGTATGTGTTTTTTTTTATTCTATTTTTGTATTTATTTTTTTTATACAAAAACAAACTGATAAAGTTCAGTCACCTAAAAATTTCTGAATTTATAAAATTTATTGATATTCACTTACATTTTCCTTATTTTTTTTTCAGTTATAATCAATAATATTCCTGTAACTGAACTAAAATCCCGATGATAAATCTATTAAAGTTTAATAAAAATAATAAAGGAGATTGTGATATGAAAAAAATCAAGGGCAAATATTGCCTACGTTTTTCGAAAATGCCCAAGTAAAATTAAATAATAAAAAACACTTTTTTTCTTTTATAGTAATTATGTATATTTATCACACGCCATAAATGAGAAACTTCATTGAAATTATATAGTACTAACCGTAGTATTATCCAGCCGATTATTGGACCCACAAAATTACTTCGCCACTGTTAATTTGGAGGTCACTTATGTATTTATTGCTTTATTTAAATTATGTAAAATCTTAACAGTTAAAATAAAATTTATAACAATTACTAGAACTATACCGGAAATGGTAAAAAAGACATTAATATAGTCACGAAAAAGCTCTGAGAAAGCCTTATACGGCCTTTCATTACCTAATCTACCAAACGATTAAATAGCATACTAATATCGTACACTTAAAAGGCAGTTAGTGAGCTGTTAACTAGATTTGTGGATTTTTGTATGAAGTAGTGTGCTTACAATGGGCAACATTAACAAAACTTAAGCTATACCTACACTAAATAAAAAATTGATGTTTAATTCAAATAAAATAAATTTCAATGAAACAGGCAAATACTTTTATATACACGCGGAGACGCGAGGCGATTATTAGTTAAAAGACAAATTAAAAAAAAAAAGTTTTTTTGTTAATTTATTTCGCTTCTGAAATGTCAGGTAGGTACTTGTTGGTGAATTTTTGAATATTATTTAAAAATGTAATATCATTATGTCAGACACTTTCAATTAACGTTTCAATTGATTTTATCAACACCTGTATGTCATTAAATCAATTACCACGAGGTCATTAACCCCTTGCGGGAGCTCAGAGTATCCAAAAATGTAATTAAAATATTTTACTCTTGCAAAACTAATTAAGGTAAAAAAGATTTCTTTAACACATGCTGTAGGTACCTACTCCTGAACCTAATTAAAATTCAACTCCTGAAGTTAATTTGGGAAATGTTCTTAATTAGTACTACGTCAAAGATTTACTTTTAAGATAAATTCAATCAGAAATAATTTAATATCATCCAGTGATTTAATATACCGAGTGATTAAAGGATGCATTTCATTAATTATTATTGATTACCAAGTTATTAATTTCCTTCGATTTGTTATTTGTATTGAATTTATTCGGAATTGCTAACTATGATATAATTTCATTTTTTTTATAAAGTGCCTTCAGTCTTGTTGTAAAATTATCATCCGACCTAGTTCAGAATTACATTATAACTCATTTATGGTCAATTTTAACTTTTGATAAAATACAAAAAATAAAAAGCCCTCAAAGTACATCCAGATTCAGAACTACAATCTGTAAAACAAAGAATTGGGAATCGAACACACTACCCTTGGATCCAAACACAACCAACCAAACAAACTTTATATTTATGTATATACATATAATTACAATTCATAATATATTTTTTTTATTATGCCTTTTTGCTAAAACTTTATGGATTTTTAGATTAATTTGTAATTAAATTCGCAAAAAACAAAAAATCTTGAAATTCTGTTTAAACTATTAACTGTAATACATTAAGTATTAAAAGATCTTGTCTGTTTGAATGTATACCTACTTGAACAAATGTAATAAAGATGAGTTTTATTATATAACTAATATTAATACTCTCACCCTAACATTCAAATAGAAAATACACATTTTCTGTAAAGAGAAATCAAATGCATGTGTTTGAGTCCAACACTCTTATATACTTAAGGTTAAAATAAGGTTGTTCGTCATCACAGTCTGAATCACGACCCAATATTGCCATATTACCATTTTAATATATAATTTCTGAGAACATCGAGTAATAAATTATTCATATATCTTATAACTCATCTTTTACCTACATATATGTATATCGACTGTAGGTCTGTACGTCTTGTTATAAACGAATAAAATGTAAAGTAGCCAGTTCGGATGTTCAAGTTTTCTTGCATGGCTCAAAATCGATATGGAACTTTCAGCTTCATATAGACTCAATGAAATTATTTTTAGTTGTATTGTTAGTAACTGGCCGGTTTTGATACAATTAAAACGTGAAATTTAAAAATATGTTATTAAAAAGTAAAAACAGTTCTCGACACTTTTCATTTGTTCTTCTATTCGCCAAAATGTATGAATTCAACAAATAAATTCAGTAGATTTTAAAGTACACATCAAAGACATGAACTCACTGACAGAAACCTAATAAATATGTCATCATTTGCAATTCTCTTTAGAAATGAAATCGAACTATTTTTGCAAAGACAGAAAAGATCGTGGTCAAAGGTCGGTCAAGCTGCACAGACTATCACTAAACCCGGGTTTACACGCAATATGGTGATGTTTAGTTTACAATGGGATTGAATCATTCGTTATGAGCTTTTACCGCCGGAGAAAACCATTTTGATTTCTGCTGTCAACAGCTGATGAGACTTAACAAGAATATGCGAAAAAGCAGCTAAAATTTATGAACAGGAAAGGTTTGTTCTTTCATCACGTCTAACCCCAAACACATACATATTAAGCCTCTCAAAATAATTTGGGCACGTTTGTTTTTAAGTGATAATGCATCCACCCTTTGGCTCTTGCACAGCTAAATATAAACTAATTTTGTAATCTATAAAATAAGAAGAAATTCGTGTTTTTATGTATTAAATGGCTGCAAAACGTATATTACTTAAGATTTACCGCTCGTGTTACTTTATCAAAGGGAAATAAGTCTCGTATCGAGTTCCGATTATCAGTCAAGGTGAATTCGTTACACCACATACATATCAGCACTTGATTGGGATTTAAGTTATAGTAAGCTATAATTAACTTATTGCAGGTTTCTTTTATCCGTTCATTAAGTACAAACCATTTTGCAGTACTTCGAATATTGAATTTTTGTTCATATTGGAATCTAAGATAAAGAAATTAAGAAGAAATTTTAACTGATATTACCTTTTTAACTTTTAAAATAATGGTTAAATAAGTTGTATTTGAAATCGTTTTATACATATTAAAAATATATATCAGTGATTTTAAACTAACTGTTTTGTTTAGATGCTATTTGCTTAGAGTTATATACATGATACCAAGACAAGACAAATAATCTTTTTTTTTTTTTTTTTTCTTTTTGCTAACCGCTTAATTTACTGGGACTTCAGTGCAAAAAATGGATTTTGTTAGCTTATATATAGATATTTTATCCCAAAAATAAGGGCTAAAACCGAAAATTCCTAAATCTAATAAAAGTGTTTGGTTTGGGATATAATTGTAATAAAACCAAAGAATATCTATTATGGACTTATAAAAAGGGGGAAGACAGACAAAGTCACAGGCAACAACTATAATTACCAACAATTCATACGAGAACATAGTTTTGAAAAGTAGAATGTTTTTCAATCTATTTCTAGTACTATGTACAATATTATATTTGACTTAAATAGGCCGATTCGAAGTAATGGTCACTATAAATCATGTTATATTTTAGCCTTGAAGACGGAGTTATTTATGATTTCAAACACAATGATGCCCGTTTAAAATAATTAGGTACTTATTTATTTAATTGAAGTTTTTGTTTGTAGTTTTTCTTTTTAAATTAATTAAATATTTTAATTTTATTATTAGATTACTTTTTTCTGTTTCTGTTTATTGAAATTTGAACAAACATCAAAACAACATGATTGATAAAATATATCTATCTATAGTTATTTGATTTATCGGAGAATAGTATTCTTTAAATCAGTTTTTGAATATTTTATTTAGCTTAGATAGTAACAGACAATTGTTGTACCTAATATAAGAACAATATGATAAAGATGAGAGTAGGTATCCTATTTTTAGTCTCCCAACGAGGCACAATATGTTGACTTCATCAACAATCACGCGCAATCAATTTGACCTATCCCGCAGCTTTGTTGTAAATTGGGACGTCATATTTGGTGATTGTGAATTATAATGACATTTTAAATATTAAACATGTATTCCAAGTATATAATATATAGATATTATTTTGTTTTAGATATTTTTAATGAGTTTATCGTGATGCCTTTTTAGTAATTTATAACAGCGCCATCTATCGATGAGTAGTTAATTTAAATAAAGTCGGTTATTGCTATAGTTTTCCTTTATGTTTGAAGATGGCGCTTTACACCATACATTGTCAATGTTAAATATTACGCTGATAATTAGTTTAAATATTATAAATAAAAGCAGCTGTAATAAAAAATGCTTAATGCTACTTTAATTTCATTTTGCAAATCATCTCATATTATATGCGTCATCATATTATCATAAACACAAAATTTGTTTAGCAAGTTGGTTTTAGAAAAAAAAAGTTACAATATATGTGAAAAATTTACTTATATTTAATATACTATTATACTAGAAAAGCTATAAAAAATATATCGTTTTGAAAAAATAAGTCACACACGAAAACACGTATGTATGTTATAAAATATCGTTATTTTATTTTAAGTTTTTTTTTTTGCTCTAATATTTCATTTTGTTATTTTTATCATCCTTAAGTAGTACTTAAACATCTATTACCTGTATACTAAGTAAGTAAGGAAAAACTTCAAGACTTTATATTAGTAAAAAAAAAAACTTACAACTAATTGTTATTTTGCTCTTGTTTTCTTATAAATATATACAGTAATGGAAATGTTTTAGAAGACTCATCATACCCATAAGTTTCCACTCCACGTCCTCCCATAATAAGGTGATTAATAATCCTCTAGGAACATCTTTGAGAATTGTATATGGTAAATATTCGCAAGGCTACTCCGCCTGCCAATGGCCAAAATAGCGACGAGGTTAAATCGGATAAGTATCGATTTTATAGCATTTATTATATTTACTTTATAATATATATACTAATTATAAAGAAGGAAGCTATTTGTTTGTAGGTTTGTTTTTAACAAATAAGCTCAAAAGCTGCTATAAATACACATTATTAGCGAGTAACATAAGCTACTTTTTAGCCTCGAAGGAGTTAGCTACGCGAGTGAAACAAGAGACGACTCTTGTTTCACTTGTTCGACTCTGATAGCGCTCTTTACTACGAAGTAAAGAGCGCTATCAGACTTATTTACGTGCATACTCTGTTAATTTGGTCAATTATTCTGCAAAAATAATAAGACATTTTGTATACATAAATAAGCAAGAAATATTTAACATTTTGTTGTTCGGCATATATTTTTGTCCATAAGCACTTGAGAGGGCGATGGTTACGTGTTTAATCATGGTTATTGATAAAAAGTTACTGCAGATTAGAAAAAAATAATGATTTCCATAGAATGCATCGTTTTATATCCTTTGTAAGTATAGATATAAATTTATATAATACATGTTTTTTATCATATATATATATATTATTATTAGATAGCCTTTTTTGCACACAAACGTTTTCTCGTACATGAGGTTAGTAAAGAATGCCTTATAGCGTTAAGGCCGCATTTAATATGATAAAGAATTTAATTAATTAATTAGTTAATTAATAATAATTAACCCATAAATTTTCTACTCGATAATTAACTAATTTCTTCACGCCTTTAAACTGTAACCAAAACAATAATGCATTTCTTAAATATGTCACTGACACGAGTTATAAAAGTAATTATTATCAAATGATAATTATCAATAATCATTTGATAATTATAATAATTATCATTTGATAATCATAATCTATATTGATGTATGTTTGTGTGTACAAGTAGTGTTGTGTGTACATGTGCACCTAATTACGGATTGCATCATCTTGTACCACATGTAAAAAGTTTTATTCCATCTCCCGTAATGATTGCTTCTAGAAAGATTCTAGATATATGTACCTACACTTTGGCTGGAATGTAATGTCAAACGGAGCCCTTGAAAATGATTTGTTACAGCTTTCTAAATATAGAAATTGAGTGCTTTTGTATATTAATATCTTGTTAAGACACGTTGTGTTTAAAAAAAATATTATCCAAAAATTTTTTCAATAACTATTAGAGAATAAGATATTTTTATCACTGAAGCCAATTTTTTGGAACGTCAAAAATACCCATAAAGCGTAATGTAATTTTTTTTTGTTACCAAATATTTTTGTCCCGAAATGACATTCCAGAATGTTCCAGACAATTATGATTATGATGATTGTACGGTTCCAGAATTTATTATGGACATTAATAATTATATACACATGATCTTTGCGTTCGCGATTTAGTCAGGCCGCAGCGTCCGTTCAGATATAACGCGTGGTTATTTTTTTCGCGAAGTGTTAGATTAATAAGATTATTTGAAGTGTAAATTTTTTTGCTCTTTTGAAGTTTTTTTTCGTTATCAGCATTTTTTATTCTAAGTGTGTTGTATGTATATGTTTTTTCTTGATGTTACATTTTATTGATTTGGTTTATGTGTATACAGCAAAGTGATTTTTAGAATTGGATAGAAAAAAATATATCAGAATAATAAATATTAATTTTTATGAATTACGTATAATAATATAATTATAATTTAATTTTATAATAAAACGACGTTTATATTTGATAATTTATTTTATAATATAAACTGTTTAAAATTGATTTTGGCAAAGAATATTCATGTAACTCATATTTAATCCATAGTTAAATAGTGGGTGTTTGTTATTTCTTTCGTTCGATTGTAAGCAAATGATACTGAATCCTTGGCAAGCCTAATTGGAGAGTCACTTTCTGATGAAACTATTATTATTTCAATAAGTATGTCATGGAAAATATTCTTAATATTGTCTTTAAAATATGTTCGTTTCTTAATATAAAATCCAAAGGAAATTCAAGCCCATATTTGTAAAAAATTTGACATAACATATTAATGTACTGGCCGAACTAATGTCAATGACTGACTCAACAGTCACTATAAAAAATATGTTATAAATAATTAAAAAGAGTATTTATTCAGTTTCCGGTCGGTTTATCTCCAATTTCCTCAAGAATCAACTAGATTCTAATGTTTTGTAAATTATGTTAGACACTTGAAATAAAAACTTTGACTTAAAACCGCAAGACGGTCTGTCTGTACCAAATTTATTCATCATATTTTTTACTTAAAAAATATAGGAAGTCAGCAACAATTAGCCTTAATATGAAATAAATCAAATTTATACTTTATACGTAACCTGCAATAAAAATCACCCTATACTAAATTTGCGTCAACTATTTCTTAAAGGCAGTTCTTTATTTCTTCCTCCTCCTTCTGACATTTTGATGTTGACAACCCTAGAATATCAACATAGAAGTCCATAACCCTGAACACCACATGGTTGATATCTGTAATTTGTAATATAGATTACGGTCACGATCCATTACTTCCGATGTCACCGACAACAACCTTGGTTGTTCCGGATGTCTATTTTCTTACTCTAAGTTTCTTTGTTGATGTCGCAAAATATTAGTGATAGTTTATTTCTAGTAGTATTTGAGATAAAAATATCTTTGCAAAGTATCAAATATAGTTTATTTCTAGTAGTATTTGTGATAGGAATACCTTTACAAAGTATGAGTGATAGGTTATTTCAAAAAGTTTGTGATAGTATCTTTGCAAAGTATCAAAATATCAATCTATTTCTAACAATTCAATTCATGTATTTGTTGTTCATATTTAAATAACCAATTAGAATATTCCATAATTTTAAATGTGTAATTATTTCTAACTTCTCATGTCTGTTGTTATTAGTTTCTATTTAAGGATATACTATAATTATCGAGTGTATAATATTTGTTTTGAATATCAATAGAGTCAATTGTGTATACAAGTATTTACCTCCTTCTTTATATTACATCGGGTTGCCTTTCAAAAGATACTCTTCAAAATAATGGAAATAAAAAAGTATATAACTTTTTTTTTAATTAATTCAATATAAAAAGTTCAAATGAGCTCCGATATTGACATTTTGGCGAAGATATAAAGATATTAAGTCAATACCATATGGTACAAGCGTCACTGAACCCCTGTCAGTTCAAAGTCGCCAAAATAAATTGCTATTTCTCACCACGACACCAACCTTTCTCCCGTCACCACTAAGTATACTGGGTCAGGGTTTGTGCTATATTCACGTGTAACAGATAAACATATTAATTATAACCCCGATGACAGATAAACTTATTTTATTGGATACAAAAAAAAATTAATTTGACTTGTTTAAGGAAATGTGACAAACAGGTTTTTTTAAGCAAAACAACTGATATTTTGATTAATAATATATAAAAAAAACATATTAGATTATTATATAAGTTGGATGACTTATATTATATGAAAAATATTTTGCAGACAGTTTGCATTTGATAGTTAGTTTTTTTGTTATTTGCATACCGAAACTGAATATTTAAAATAATATTTCAAAACTGAAACATTAACATAAATAACAAAAAATACATTAAATAAAAAAAAAACCCTCAAAAGACTAGAATGCCCTGGAACTATCAATAATTTTGCATCCAAATTATACTTACAGCTTGCTTTTTTGCATCGAAAATCATCGAAATATATAATTTCAATGATGAAGCACCAAAGTGGAAGTGACATTACGTAATCAGGTAGTCCTAATGGCCGGTCGAGATAACGTCAAACACCATAAATAACATTAGAGTTGTCAGCTATCTCTGCCGGCTTTACCGTCACCTGACGTCACTCAGATTAACAGCTTTCAGATAAATCCATTTAAATGGATGCGACTTTATTGGATTAAATGTTTTATTTTGTGCGAATGCCATTTTATTTAGCATTCTCTTGTTATATTTTCCTGTTCTAGAAATGAAATTTATTGTCCTATAAATTTGTTCCCGTTCAAATCCGATCTGATTGCTTTATGACATGCAAACATTTTCTTGTGTCCAGTATATTTGTTCCCATTCAAATCTGTTAAGATTATGTTATCTTTGGAATATACTAAATATTCTTAAGTTAAAAAATTGTTATAATTCAAAACTGATTTGATTGCTTTGCAATATGCAAAACTCTATTTAATATTGTTCCCATTCAAATCTGTTCTGATATCTTTGTAACATTCAAAGATATTTTTAACTCCACTAAATTGTTACCATTCAAATCTGATCTGATTGCAAAAAATATTTTAGTTTTATCTTCTAATGGTAATTTTTTTTATGTAAATCTTTATTTCCTTCTTAATAAATAAATGCAAATGTTAAATATCGCAATTTTGATATATTAAAATATTTCGAGGTGACTTATTGGTCATGTAACCTTAATGGTGTAACCGTGAAGAGTCGAGCTCCACATGCCCAAAGGAAATGCCACAGTTCAAACATAATTTCGTATTATTGTATGAACTTTATACTCACTAAGCGAAGACTGTTAAGAGATCTATATATTTTTATACTCTGTGGCATTACAGATTATAAATTTTCAGTGATTTTTAAAACTATTAATATTATAGCAATTATATATAATTATAAATATAACTTCCATCTAGTTTCTTAGTCACTAAACTAATAAAGTATCATAATGTTTAGTTTCAGTCTAATGCCTAGTTTACACTGTAATTACATTGTGTAATCTAGTCATTATTTATTCTCATACATAATTAAATTTATATTATGTTTAATAATAATTCAATTAAGTGATTTATTCTTATAAATGATGTATGATAAACAAGTCCATAGTTTCTCTTTTTATTTTCTCTCTTCACATTAAAAGTTGATCTTTTATAAAATGAAGGAAAAACAAACAGATAGATATTTATATGTACATATACATATTAATGTTTAATATTATTTAGTAAAATATATAATTGAATTCCAGAAACTTAAGTTTTTATAGCAGGTAATATTAACAGATATTTCAGCAAAGCAAAATATTTGGGCTTCTGTCCAAGAAAAATAATAAGGTCAGGGTCAGTTCTTAAAAGACTCAAGTGTCTTAAGTGTTAATTATATACCATCATTTATTAACATAAAAAAAAGATGAGGAAAAATTTTATTAAAATAAGAAATAACTGTAGTTTAAAAGATGATATTAAATCAACTTATTTTCATTTCAATGATTTTATCTGATTAATTTTGTTATAACAAAAATATTTTAATTATGATGATGTGTTCAGAAATAGTTGGTATTAAATTATCAACCACTTATCTTATCAGTTATCAGTCTAGTGCTAAAAATAGATTACCGTCATAACGGGATAGAAATATTGTTATATAATAAATCTAAATTAATTTTCAAAATATAAATTTTGTTATGATTTATATGGAAGAAACAGAAATTTCTAACCCTTTTGTTCTGAATAGCATGTAATGGACACGAAGAAATTTTGATTCAGATTTCGATTCTGTTATACTAAATATATTAATGATGCAATTTTTTTCCACCAGAACTTATTATTATGAATCTTAAATTGTGTATAAAATAATAAATTGTTAGTTTTGTTGTAAGTAACAATCTAATTTTCGTATTTTCTGATATGAGTGATAATTTTGGATCAAAAAATATTTTTATCCTGTAAATAATCTGTCAATCAACACGAAGTTCAACAAAATCCTTCCAATATTTTTTCTGTGATATACACAGATAAAAAATGTTTTAAGGTGTTTCTCATGTTCTAAAGATGTAGAAATTTGTGTTTTTTTTATAATAAAGTAAAAAGTTTTTGAATATAACTATAAAAAAAAATCATAAAGAAGAAATATGATTGATGGTTAAATTACAAATTGTTAGACTATTTATGAGAAATGTTTTATAATATACATTTATATAAAAGTTTCGTGAAATACTAAAAAAATGGGAAATCCAGCAAAACATCTTTTTCGAGGTCGATAATTTCTATTATTAATATGCGCGTCTTAAATTTAGACAAATCCTGTAATAAGAGTTAATATAATATATCTAATATATGCAGTCTCATAATCTAATATATGCAGTTAAACCACAATGAAACCAAACAAATGTTTGACCTTCCTGGTTTCAATCCACACACAAGTACCCTATCTATAACAGGTCGAAAGCGAGTCTAGCGACCTTCGCGGCCTGACTATTTGATTAATTTCAAGTTGCCCAATATAATGTACCTATTTCACTGAACATATATCTCAGTCTGACCTTTGAAAGGTATTGTAATGATTGATCGACCTTATTAAAGCCACCCACTCAGTATTCTATATTAAATACTTCTCAGGTGTTTTATCTACACACTTATCGTATACTTAAGATATATATTATTTATATTGTCTTATCATATTTAAGGATAGTTTTTATATAAAAATATAAATTATATTATAGTCTTCATATCCTATAATATCATATCATTCATACAATAAACAATGGAGACATTATTTATCATGACGCTACACCATAATTGTGTGTCAGGATATTATAATTGTGATGTTAAATTAAATGTTTATTTTTTGCCAACCGTACCCTTTTTGTGTCAAAGAATATATATATATCTTTATTTGGACTTTATATTGTATATTAATTGTTTTATCTCATCGATAATGTTTGCTGATAACGAAAATAACTCGAAGGAAATTATAAATTGTATCACAGTTGTAAATAAAAAGTAACGTGCGAATACAACAAATAGTGTTGGTGGTGTGTGTTTGTACATCATGTGCCAGTGACGTGAGGACGTTAAATTAATTAAAATGGCGACTCACACGACGCAGTGTAAAATAGAACATTACTACAAACTGGAGAATAAATATATTGAATTGAAACGGCTCGTTATAGAGAAGACGGAGGAATTGAAACGAAGAGACAAAATAATAGCGTTGCTCGAAAACGAAATAGACGATAAAGACGCAACAATACGATATTTAAAGAATGAAATCGATAAATACAGACAGATTGTCAAACCTCTCACTAAGCAGATGTTGCAACGAAACGGCGGAGAGGATGATAGCGGGTGTAAGATACCTGGTGTGGAGAATACCAGAATTCTGGCCTTAAGTGAACCCAGGCTTAAAAGGACCGCCATATCTGCGGAACCACTGTCGTCGTTGTCACAAGATTGTGAAATGAGACTTATAAAGATACCCAAAACTCATAAGTAAGTATCACGAAATGGGGAAATGGTTTTTGAAATGACAACGGGAATAACGTTATAATTTGCTCAATTTCTCGCATTGTTTCAATGATTTATAGATAGAAATATATCAAATAATTCCTTTGACGCACATACACTATGTGTGAATTGTTTATATAACAAAATTATCACCTAAATGTTAATAAAAGGTCCAAATTTAATCTAAAACAGGACAAATTAAACATGTTAGAAACGTTGTATGTATTTCCTCTTTAAATTGTGATGTAAATTAATTAAAAACTGAACGAGTCTTGCCCAGTCTAGTTTAATATTAATATATGATATCAATGTTATTAATTAATAAGTATAATGTCGTCAATCAATCAGTAATATGCGGTGAGGTGAACGTGTTAGCGTTATCACCCGACCACCTTCAGTACTCCCATTTGGTATAATAGTAAGTATACTTTATTGCAGTCACAGTCCTCAGTCCTCGCCCAGTCCACGGCCTTAATAGTGACTAATTCTCCAATTAGTTTTTGACGTTTCTAACTATTAATTAAATAATTTTGATATAGATCATTATTGTTTATATCGTAAATTTATAACATACTCATGTGTTTAGAGATTTTTGATAAAATAAATTAGTTAGTATTATTTTAAGTTGAAAAGTAAAGTTAAATAACTATTATTTTAATTATATGAGGTTTGGTCCAATTTAAAACCAACCTCGTTAAATTATTAACACTTTTAATGGTCACAGCTTGTTAAATATATAATTTTATATTAATAGAGACCTGGATCTAATTTTATATTCGTTCGCGTATATTCTCGACCCTTTGATTTCTCTCACTTTCTCTTTCTCTCTTTCATTCATTTCTTGACCGTCTGCCATATTTAATTAATTAATTACATTCTATTAGTAGTAATTAATATTATAATATAACAAAAGTAGTATTGTAATAAACAAGTAACAAGATTGAGATGTACCTACCAGTAATACCTAAATTAAATTTTGATTAAAATGTTAGTTCCTTAATAATTTTGACGCTTTAGTAGAAATTAATATTAGATTCATTAGTATTGGCAGTTATTTTGAAAAATAACATATTTAGAAATGCTTATTTTAGGGTAATATCGCAAAAATCTGTCCCTATCCTGGTTATAAACATTCCCTATTACGATTACATGTATACAAGTACATGATAATTGTTGTATTCATCAATTTGTTGTTATACAAAGGTTATTGTTATTAAACCCAATTAGAAGAAGAACCTTGTGTATTCGCAAATCAATTAATGAAGATCATTAGTACTGATATAACCTATCTACGTTGTACATTATATCAAGGTTTTTTAATTGGAAAGTAAATTTAATAAATTTTTAACATATTTTATAACATTGCTGACTGTGCTCATTCGTTCGCCCGGATTGTGTTTTTTAAAGTAAAAGTTATTCTTTATAACATCAGCTATCCGATAGTGAAAGTTCTGTTAAAATCGGCCCAGACTTTTCAGAGATTAGCTGGATCAAACAGACAAACAAAGGCAGAGAAACATAAATTTTATATAAATAACAAATATACTTTCATATGCATTTAGTAAAAAACATCTAATTCGAAATTACAAACAGACACTTCAATTTTATTTATATATATAGATATTCTCGTTACCAACTTCCTATGAAGTTAATTTAATTAACTTTTTTTTTTTCTGTGTACACTATTCATATTATAATACAAAAATGAGTGACAATAAGACTTATTACTGTAAGAAATATCTGAATTATTAATTTAAATCTGTATCTATATCTAACAAAAGCTTTATTTATCTTAACATTCCAAACAAAGTTGAATCAATTTTAAAACAGTTTTGCTGTCGAGATCTCTGAAATGATTCATAGATCATGTATGTTTGATACATGTAGAGTATAAAAAATATACCATCAAACGTCCTCTAGTGACATCTGATGTCAGCTTTAAGAATATCACTTAGAATACAAAAAATAGGTATGTGTAGTGTGTAAGGCTTCATATTGTTATATACATATATTATTATCAAGTTTTTAGTAGAGGTAGTGGGTAGAGTGAATTGGTATAAAGGTGTACGTTTAAATTCATATACATGTCTTAATAAACATAACTCCAATGTTACCAAAATATTTTAATAACTGATGCAAAGTATGACCAGTTGTTGAACAAGGATCAAGGTGCAGGAGCAGCAAGGAAGGTGCAGACAATGAATTGTATTGTAGGAGTGGGAACAACCTTTGGTTCAGAGCTAGGGTCACTGACCTCTACTAATATGACATTCTATTTTTCTATTCTTAAATCTCAATAGCAATCTTAGTATGTGGACTAACTTCTCTTGGATCGACCCTTATTAAATGGGAGAGATAAGGAATTTTATATTATAATTGACACTAGTCATTGTAGCAATAGATGCAGTTACTTAAAAAACATCTAACAGACAGCATGCTTTATATTTGGTTATATAAAGTAAATGAAAAATATTATTATAAATATTCAATCACAAACAGTAATTTTGTTATTATAAAGGTTTTTACATGACTCTATAAACCTCAATGTATCTATTTATGGTATTTAATAATATATGATGTATGTAAGGAAGTGATCAGTAATTAGTTTCTAGGTAAGAGTAATACATTGGAATATAAATGAGCATTTATTTCTGAGGTTTCAATATAAAAATTGCATTTTATATACCTAGTATCTAGAATACTTGTTTAATTGCTATAAAAATATTTTCTATAATCTAGAGGATATTAATCACACATCAGATAACAATGTTAACTGCTATTATTTCGCAATTAAAATAACATTTTTTTCTTTTCTAGATCCCGGGAACTCATAAAGGGTGCGATTTTGGATAATGACTTCATGAAGAATTTAGAAATGACGCAGATACGAGAGATCGTGGACTGCATGTATCCAGTTGAATATGCTGCTGGGAGCCTCATCATCAAAGAAGGCGATGTCGGCAGTATCGTATATGTTATGGAAGGTAAGATTTGTATTATGCTGCCATCTAGTAGAGAGTAGTAAAACGATTTGAAAGTGACATCTAGCGGCTTATATCGTACTAATATCATACTATCGTTTCTAATGAGTTCGTGTGATACGTAACAGATGGCGTTGATATAAATTGTAATCAAAGTATTACCTTTGTTAGTTTCCCGATATTAAATTTGTTTTAATTAATTTTATTATCTTAAATTAATTCACTCTTTATAAAAAATATAGAATGTCTTAATAAAATACTTAAATGTCAGTTGCTTATAATGGTATTAATCTAAACCATTCAATGACAAAGACATCACGATCAGCAATTAACCTTTATTTCAACATGTTTAGCACCAAAACAGTATTAAATAAAAATTATAAATTATTAAATTATATGTATTTAAAATAATTCTATATAATTAAGTTTGTTCTTGAAACTTTCTCTCTACGAGAAAGCGGAAAAACTGCAAGCGACACTAACTTATCTAGTAAGATGAAAAAGGCGGTAAGAGCATCACAGCTACGCATTTCTTTAATAGAAACTAAATGGAAAGAGTGCACCAGGTTTTAACTCAACTACATTCTAAATGAATATTACATTGAGGCAAATATCTCAATGAAAAAGACCCTCAAAAAGATACTGATCTTAATACCTCTTCACTTTTCATTACTTCTCTAATAACAATGTCTACCGAAGTAGTTATACTCTTTTCTTAATATATATTTACTTGTTAATTCATATTTAATGTATCCTACATTTCTAATTGATTAACGAATATAAATTAAAATATTTCTAATACAAAACCGGCTTTTGGTAATAAAATTTCAATGAAAGTCATCAAACTTGCTAATTACTTCCAAAATAAACTCGTTTAAGTAACCTCTTTATAATAACGATAACGAAAATTTATTGCTGCTACTAATTATATATTATAAAGGTTATAATTTTGTGTGTTTGTACAGACGCGCTAACGACTTAATGTTAACAAATTTTCTTGCGTTTATTAAGAATATAATAAGCTATATCCCCCTGTATTAGTAAGTTTCAAATAAATTATAGGAAAGTATTGCAAGCGGGTTTTTATTTCCTTTTCAATTCAACGGTTCAATTAGTCGTCCTTCAGAAGTCGGATGGAGTCGTGTGAAACTACTAGTCATTTTATTTATATATCTATATATATTTATATGCCTTTATATATACTACGGCTAGTGAAAGTCGATTAGCAATAGATGATGCTTTGAAGACGCACCTTGAATATTTTATCACAGTGACATTCAGACGTCACCGACCAATTTATTATATACTAATTATCTATACATATAAATAAAAGTGAAGTGTCCGTTTGTTATTCCAAATTAACAGGTTTTACTAAATACATATGAAAATATATACGGTATTAACATAAAAAAATCTATTTTTAAAAATTTACATAACTGTTTGTTCCGTCTAATCATAGAAAGGACTGGACCGATTTTAAGATTACTTTCACTGATAGATAGCTGATATTATAAAGAGTAACGTAGGCTAGTTTTTTTTGATTTTTTTTTTTTAGTCGTGGGCACGTCGAGTATTAAATAAAATTAGAAATAACTATTGACGTTATATACATATATATGTTTGGACTAAAATTTGTTACCTAAGAAAGTATTATATTTTCCAAACGCTAGTCTATTGGTCCCAGATGGTAACACACGCTTTAATATGAACCCCTATCACTTGATTGCTTTTATGAGTTGGTGGATTGTTACTTGGCACGTATCAATGGTGATCAGGGAACCGAAGTCAAATAAATGTAGTGTTTAATTTTTCTCAATAAATATTTGGGTTTCTTAACAAGATTCTTTAAACTACATAAATAAGAAAAATGCAAAATAATAATAAAATATATTTAATGTTAACTTTAAATACAGTTCTAAAAATAATTTATAGTAATAAATTCTGAATTTTGAGATGATTAATTCTGTCTGATGAAAGTATAACAAAATCTTACTGTAATTTAAAACCTGATTAATTATTATTAATGATTTAAAAATAACTTCAATATATATTTTGAACTTATTTTCTATAAAATATCGTTGTTAATAACCAAAAATTAATTTGTAATCTGTTTTTTTATTAGTAAATTAGTAATTATAATTCTGTGCTTAACATTATGTTAGAGAAAGTACTGTGAGTGGAGTAATTACAGGACCTTATGTGTCTGACGCTAGAGGGCGCTGACCGTTCTAATTGTTCCTCCATGTGACGATCACATTAGTCACTGTCATGGGTTGATGACTTACTATAGTTTGACTGTCTGGTTGTACGTAGGAAGCAATAATAGTAACGTTAAAATAATTATTCAACAATTTATATTCATTCATCATTCATTCATTCATTCCTAATTATATTAAAAATATTTCGTATTTATTACTACTTATAAATACTTTATAAAATACATTTATTATATATATATATAAAAACAAGTAACTTTTTTGAGAACATTATTAATAGACATTAATATTTATCTCAATACTTAAATGCAACATGTCTTTTGTCTTATCTCTCTTATATTCGATAGAAGAAATCTCTTTAAATATATATGTACATATGCAAGTCCCCGGCTTCTCTCGTGGTACATACATAGCATATATCACCGGCAGGTAATGTACCTTAATATTAATGAAAGTCCAATAGTTTTGAGTTTATTCATTACAAACATACGAACAATCTTTCTTCTTTATAATTTTATATATATAATTCTTCTATTGTTTTGGTGTTAAATAATTATTGTATTAATAATTAATAACACGTGTAATTATCAAAGAACAGTAAATAAAGCACGTATCAGCTGTTATCAGCGTTCCTAAAACCTTTTGACCTTTATCAAATACGTGATTGTTTCGTCTTAATACAAGTTGAACGAAAAATATTAAGAGATAAGTTTGATGTTGTTGAGGTTGAGGTTGAGGTGATATGAAGTGTATGTATAAATAACAGGAGATTTTTGTTATTACATACTATACGAGCTTTTGTCGGTGGGTTTGTCCGATGACGGTAATTAGTACATAAAAAGTAATTATAAAAATAGTGTCAAAGTTAGTTCATTATTTATTATATTTTATGATATATATTTAATTTTTTTTATACTACGTTATAATAAACTACAATGAATATACCTACTAATGTAAACTAACATGAATTTTGATGTAATTGCAATAAGCAAATTAAAATATTTTTTTTGCTATTTGCTTAACTTTTACTCGTTAGATTTAAATGTGACATATATTATAATCTTCTATACTTCTTCAACTTTGCAATAGTCCAAAAAAAATGCAATCATTCTTACAGTTTTTAAGTTATATGCAAACAAACAGACCGACAAAAAAAATCGTAATATAAAATTTCCCAGATTTTTAGATTTATATAAAATTATTTCTAATGTAATTTTATTTTCCTGTTATAACTTCGATAATACTAATATCTTTCGACACAAAGTACTGATCTCATTCAGGTACATCTGAAACTGGGATACGTATTATATTAGTGCACTCAACTATTACCGTTACAATAATAGTAATAGAGATGAAAATTGCATCTCCACATCTCCAAGATAATTTTCAACTTGGTTCCACTCACTTAGTGGCCAAGTTGGCCAACTATATGACCTTAATGTCTGTCTGTTATTCTGAAATCATTATTATAGTTCTAACATTATATATATATATATATATATATATATATATATATATATATATATATAATGCATGCAAACTTCTTATAAAACTTTTCTTCCTCGCATGTAATTAATAGTTAATATTGTCACGTTCTGATTCCTCGGAAGGAATTTTAGTTTAATAATTTATAACAGTGTTTTAATTTTAATATGTATTTTGTTTTTCAAGACTTGAATATCTAATTGGTCGTGTAAATAACAAGAAAACAATTTCACTGATTTTTTTAACACGCTGTAGTTTTTAGTAAGAATAAAGCAGCCATTACATTGTCCAGTCTATCGAGCGCTAGGACAAGTAGCGCACTAACATCGCAGTGTCTAAACTGTTCTTAAGCTGTGGTTTACCTTAACCTTAACACGCTATTTCGGGGCTCAAATAGTTTGTTTAAAGTTGGTTAATAAAATGGGTCTATAAAATATCTGCCGTTTGAACATCATGTAGCTGTTAATATGAATAAAGCAGCCATTACATTATCCAATCCATCGCGCGCTAGGACAAGTAGCGCACTAACATCGCAGTGTCTAAGGTGTTAGCGAGCTTGTGATTGGTTGACTTCATCTCTCAAATAGTATGCTTAAAATTGGATAATAAAATGGGCCAATAAAAAAGTCACTTAATACTGGTGAGGCTAAAAAAAACTATTATTGACTTGTTTAACAAGCTATTGTTATCGCCCTAAATTAGATTTATCGCCAGATGGAGCCCAAAACTTGGCCAATTGGCCAACATTGGACAAATCTCAACCAATGTGTATTATATCAGTGCTGTTAATCCAACGCTCTGTTTGTTCAGATTGTATTAGATAATACACTAATTATTTCTATTAAGATAACTACAAGTTCTAAGAACTAATTATTTATAACAGTATATTATGAATAGCGTCTTCTTTTTATATCGTACCGTTTAGTTTGTAATCAAATATAATAGAGAGAAAAAACTAATTCATTTTTTTTAATTCTTTGCATATTTTTACTTGAAATAGTTTTCTGCTCACAAAATACGTAAACATTTTATATTATATATTTTATATTTTAAAATATATATATAAATTTGCAGTGTCTGTTTGTAATTCCAAATCAATAATTTGTCACTAAATGCATATCAAAGCATATACATAGTCTCTGTCTGTCTGTTTGTTCCGTCTAATCTCTGAAACGGCTGGACCGATTTTAACATTGCTTTCACTGACGGATAGCTAATATTATAAGGAGTAACTTAGGTTATTGTTAATTTAAAACACGCACGAGCGGAGTCGTGGTCGCAGCTTGTATATAATATAACCTTTATCCGTTTGTGAAAGTGAAACCGCAGCCTTGACCGGTCGAAAATACGTCAGAGACGGAGAAGAATCATTTCTAATTTTACATTAATTCAAGATTACATTTATTATCAATTTAGATTTTTATCACTGTTTATGATAAGCTACCTGGGTGGTCGAAAAATTAAGTAAATAGGGGTAATTAAGTTAATACTATTCCTTAACTTTTTAGGTATATTGAAAAGGCATTTTTTATGTTATTCACTTACTTATATATATATAATTTTAGATTTTTCGAAAATTTTTTGATCTTATATTTTAGTTATAAAAAATAATTGTATCCTTGATTGAATTTGTTTTGCTTAATCTCCAAATATATAAATAAAAACACAAAAAAATAATTAGTATTTAATATTAATTATCAGAAGTAAATAACTAATAATAACTTAAAAGAATTTATATTATATACAAGCTGTGACCACGACTCTGTTCGCGCGGAATATGTTTGTTAAAATAAAAGTAGCCTGAATTATTCTTTTTAACATCAGCTATCCGCCAGTGAAAATCCTGTTCAAATCGGTCTAGCCATTTCGAAGATAGCCGGAACAAAAGACAGACAAGCAGACAGAGAAAATAAATGAAAATTGTTTTTTATTTAAAAATGTATATTATTGTTATTGTATTGTTCATATGCATTTAGTAAAAAGTTGTTAATTTGGAATTACAAACAGACACTTCCATTTTATTTATATGTATAGATTGATCAATATGGTTTTTGTTTTCTTGTCTTTATATTTCTCATCTTAAAGCTTTCCACTTTCAACTAATTTCCATAACATCCGTATTATGTTATACCTTATATAACCATGGCGTTATAATAATTAAATTTCATTATATAAATTATTTTTATAACCTCCGGCGGCCTTTTAATTCATATGTTAACTTTCTGTTTGACAGGTAGTTACGAAATCTTTGTTTAGTTATCTTTTATCTTTTATTGTTTAAAGATAAAGAACTGCTCCACTAAACCCGTTATCCGTTAACCAATGAATGAAATTAACTGGGATTTTTAATTACTCATTGCTATGGTCATTAACTGTGACTCTTATCTCGTTGTAAAATACCTTAATAAACGCAATTAGTACCACAAAATATAATTATATTTTTATGGGTCATTTTCCTTACATTTTAGATATGTCTATTGTAAAGGTTTGAAGCTTTAAAATTCAGGTATATATTCTGTCTCTGTTGCGCGTAGCTCTCGCTCGCACACGTCAAAAATACGTGCGCAGGAGTTGATCAAGATTCGAGTAGGACAGTGAGCGGGGTGACGCCAACGTGATCGGACGTCTTGTGATCATTCTGTCGTGTTTTTAAAATACATGCGATAAATATTTTAAATAATTATATATTGTTCGGTTCAGTTTTCGTCGAATACAGTGGTAATGTCATTATAGTGTCAGAGCAGTGACGTGAGGGTGACCGTTTCGCGGCTAGCAGCTGTCATAACAAAATTTTCGAAGGATACTATTATGAAAAGCTTGGATTGAACATCCGTTTGTGCCACAGCAATATTTCGTTACATTAAATTATTATACGATTATATTATATTATATTATATTATAATTGAAAGTTATAATAATGATAATTATGAAAGTCTTTCGTTATATTTACGTGTGATATTATCAAAAGTTGATATTTCGCTCGTGTTTGCGTGTTTTATCCGAATGTGTCGTGAAAGTATTTTGGAGCGTTGTGTTCACGGTGAAGATTTTAGCATATTAATGTTTAAAACTTAAGCTTTCTACTGCCTTTCAGCCTAACGTGACAAGTTTGTTCTGAATTTATATATATAGTGATATTATTAAAATAGAAATAACCATATTTATTTGAATAATTTATATTGTTCATTAATGTTTTATTTTTATAAATAAAACCACATGGAGTTTGTGTCCATCTCTTCACAAATCAAGCAAATAACTTATTAGTTAGTCGTTACTTTGGCAATAGAAAATGAGTTTTAAACATATTAATATATTTTTTTGTATTTAATTATACTGTGATTGTATACAAAGGCTAATGGTACCAACATTCTATAGAACCACAGCATCGAGACACTGAATAGGAGATTAGAAAGTAATGTTATCAAATTCATGTGATCGTGCCATACTTGTACTACACTCTGATAACTATAATGATTTTATCATTTAATAACACGGCATTGTCACGACATAGAAAGTATAAATCAACCTACACTGACAACGTTTGGAATATAATGACATATGTATGTGTATGCGTATGTATAAAATAGAAGTGTCCGTTTGTAAGTCTAAATTAACAGCTCAGGATATGAAAGTATATACGGTACTTGAATAAAAAACATTTTTTTCTGTCCGTCTGTCTGTTTGTTACGATCAATCTCTAAAAAGTCTGTTTTGACAGGACTTTCACAGGCAGATGAACTGATGTTATAAGGAGTAACTTAAGCTACATCTATTATAAAAAATATTCCGCGCAAAGTCGTGAGCACAGCTAGTATAACATAAAATTAAGCTAGATTATCGCTATAATACATTTTAATGGAATCGACAGCTAACTTATACGTAGGAGTAATATCTTAAAGTTTACATGAGTCATATACAGTTTGTGTGACCTTACGAACTTCATACGGGTTTTTTATTTAAATTTTGGATTACATTATTATTATAACATACATTTTATGTATGATTTTTTTTTATGTCACCATTTCTATATATATATATACTTTTGTTTTGATTTCATAACAATAGATAGTTTTTTATATATACTATCAAAGATATCTGAAAAACTTATAAATTCACATAATTTCAATAATAATATAATTAAGCAAGTTATTTTAAATGACAATGGCTTCTCTATGAATAGTATGAATGGTAAATTTGATAATAGGCGTGTAATAAGTCAAGTTATTGTAGAGACATTCAATTTGTTAAGAACATTGAGGCTATTCTCTACTGTCTGTAGAGAAAAAGTAGAGTAAGCGATTTGTTACATCACTGTGAGTCATCTCTACGTGATATTATTCATCTCGTTTAATGAAATCATTAATATCAGTTACTGTTGTTTTAGTTTATGGAATCTGTATGTAGTGTTAGGTTATTTAACACTAGCAATACACTTTGACTTCACCCGCAAATAAGTACTTATAGATTCTTTAGGTACTTCATAACGAAATACTATTAACAAATTCAACTGAATTGATTTTTTATGTTATGTTTTGCGGAAACCCCTCTCCTGAACTCCAGGGGTAAAAAATTATTTTTACATTCTGAACATTTTTGGGGGTTTACCCCAGGGGTTGCTGACCCTTAACCAAATTAAGCAACTAAGCCTTTAGACTTGATTTGAACCTGACTATAATTAGAAATAATGTTTCGTGTGAATTATTAATTTTAATATCTAAGAGTTTATTATTCTCTTTGAAATAAGTTTGTTTGTTTGTCTTATCAATATCATTGTTTGATTGAGTTCATCAACTCAGTGCTGAATGTCATTTATATTCGACACACATACAAGAAAACAGATACGTGTTAGTATATATATATATATATATATATATATATATACGTAAATTTGAATACTGTCGTATTAATTACCTAATATAACATATTTCATAAGTAGGAAACCATTTTTAATATTTTTTCTAAGAATAAATCAAAGAGAGTATGACAAGTTTATCCAAAAATAATTTCCGTAAAAAAAAAGTAGGTCGTTCCTAATTAAGCGCAACGCGTTCAGATTTTTTTGTATTTGAATAAATTAAAAAAATATTATTGAATATTAATAATAATAAGGTTGCCCACAGACAAAGCGATTAAGCAAAAATATTTGACTATGATGCATCCTGATAACAAGGTCATAATAAGGTCATAATGAGGTCAGTTTAAGATTTCTCAAGTCTCCTAGACATGTATCAGTCCAGTGGATATGTGGATCGATAAACTTGTTTCAACTCGATCTAGAAATCGTTTTCTAGTAATTCAATCATGCGTTCAATAATTAAAATAATTTACAACTATACTAGTGTGATAATTGTATATAATCAATAACATCTTTAATTATACGAAATTAGGTTTATTCTACACTAGCGGCTGTCCCTGGCGCCGTTCGTGTGATTTAAATTATATGAAGAATGGGGCAACATATATAATTATCGGTATTTTTGTATGTTATTGAATTAGTTGTGCCTACGACTTCTTTTGTTTTTTTTTTAAATAAAAGTAGTCTAAGTACGCCTTAACTATCGCCACTCCTCTTGAAATCGGTCTAGCCGTTTCTGAGATTTACCTGACCAAACAGACAGATTATAAATATATATTTTTAAGTAGCTACTCTATATTTAGTGAAAACGTGTTAATGTGGAATTAATAACAGACACTTTAATTTTATTTATATGTACTTTTCGACGTGACATATTCTGAGAGAGATTCCTAATTACACTAATTGATATAAAACGTTTCTTTAGATCCTATGGTTACGGGGATTAAATTTGAATGCAAACAAACAAAAAAACAATTCATTCGTCTATATATATTATTATATGAAATTTGCCTTAGTCACTGATAATTATAGCCAACAGTTTCCTCAAATGTTTTATTTAATTTGGATACTGTTTGAAACAGCCTTAAATAACGTGCCTAATTATAATATTTTAATATTTCTATCGCCATATTTAAATCTTCAATACACGACTTTATTTTAAAAATAAACTCAAAAACCATTCAATCTAATAGTTGTATACGAAATGTATTGACATTGTGATCTCGTGTTTCTTTACGATATTTATTGATTATTTATAAGGGTCCTTACACACGTTAATTGTACTCGGGAAACAATTAGTCATAACTAGCTTTAGCCCGCGGCTTCGTTTGTCCTACATTCTACATTGGTGGTATGTTCCAAAGGATGTTAAAGACTAACAAATATATACATAAACTTTCGCATTTATTATTGTTAAAACAATTCGTCTATCATTTAACTAAATATATTGTCCAAACAAAATTATTAAAATATTTATAATTATATTATATAAAAACGGTACGCAAGTAATTGATATTATTCCATTAATATTGTATGCGCAAAAAGTAAGTGTGCGCTCCCCCTAAGTGCAGTGAAAGTGCAGTAATAACAATAAACGATGTTAAAAACTGCCTTCTGTGGATGGAATAAAGCCATCCAATTATCTGATTATTACGTAATACAGCTTACATTGGATGGTCTCTTGGATTAATGGATGGATGGATGGATTTGAGACCCACTTATTTTCGTGGCGTTTGTGCAATTCGTGTTTATGGACCGTGAAGTATCTGTTCGTAAAAATTTATTTATATTTTGCGAAACTATTTATATTGATACCGAATGTAATATCAAATAACTATTTGTTACAATGGTATGTTAAATATTCGTTTCATAAATATTACTATACATATAAATAAAAAGTGTCTGTTTGTATTTGCCAATTAAAGGCGTGAGATAGTTTTTCACTAGATGTATTCGAAAGTATGTATATATGATATTAACATAAAATAATAATAATAATAATTTGTTTGTTCTGGCTAATCTCTGAAAAGGCTGGACCGATATTAACAGGACTTTCACTGGCGGATAGCTGATAATATAAGGAATAACTTAGGCTTCTTAAAACATATTCCACGCGAACGAAGCCATGGGCACAGCTAGTTTATAATAATTTAGAAAAAAAAATATCTCTATAAAAAAATATGTCTCTCGTAAGATACAAACAATTGATGAGAACATTAGTTATTGTAATAATAATATGGTATTTTCAATGTCGTCTTTTACATCGTTATGTAAATGACACAATATAATAAAATATTTACTTTTAAATTACTATTATATAGTAGTTTATTGTAAGCGGTTATAAAATTTATCATATTTATTTAATGATATCTTAGCGTGTTTAACGTATGAAATATTGTTGTGGCAAAATCGGAATTTAATTATATTTATGCAGATACCACAGTGGAGATAATATACTCACTAAAATGAAAAAGTACTGTTAAAAACAATAAGTGACTGAAAAATGGATTCAGTATCGTCGTTACTTTATAAACTTTCAAGAAATTGTTTTTCAAGTTACAAGACTGATGAGACATTGATGGATCTGAAAACATTATGAAAATTAAACATTACCCAGGGAAAGCGGTCATGGAGGACCCGTGGCTTTCTATAAACGATAGGACTATGGACCTTGTGTATGCAGCGAACTGGGTCGGAGCGAATAATCTAAATAATTATAGAGAAAATGATGAAAACAAATCAAAATTCAATTCCATATCCAGAAGCAAGTCGTGTAGAGACTTGGGACGCAACGATCATAAAGATGACATCCAGCAACAATTAAATACAAAGCAAGACTACAACAACTATACACAAAATGTTCAGAACAATAATATATCACAGTTAGCAAAATATCAACAAGATATAGAAGAAAAGGCCCGAACAAATGATAATTTTCTCTTGCAAAATAAAATTAAACATAGCTACAGTTTTAAAGATATGCCAAATGGTTATAAACCGTCTACATTAAGACGAGTTAAAAGAAGAAACTTCACAGATTGGGACATAGAGGCCTTTTCGCCTAATGAAAGTCAGACTCCTGCTCCACCGCAAAGAAAAGAATCTCTCAAATATGCCCATCGACAAAGAAAAGCTGATTCCAAAAAAAATGGTATTCCCCTACCAGACCCTGGACCAATACCTCCTGATCCGTCTTCTGAATCATATTACGAGTATTATTCCAGAGTCAGTCAACAAAACAATGACACCGATAGTGATAAAATTAAACTAATGCAAAAAGAGCCAAAGAAAGACAGAAATCTCTACAATGGAAATATGAAATCCAACGGATCGGTTCGAGGGTACGGCAAAGACATGTGTCAAATAATTAATTCAATGGCAACATTAGATTTAACACCTACAAAATCCAGATCGGAAAGTAAAAACCTCGACATGGATAGCGAAGCGGAAGATTTAGGTTTATACATGCGTCCGATTAATGAATCGTTACCTACATGCGAACTTCCGGAGCGTAATACGCAACCTGAGAATCAACGGAACGGTCGTGTTGATGAAGCAAAATATAGTTTTAGATCAAAATCTATGAGAGTCAAGAGCGAGGGACGTATACCTCTTAGGGCGTACCTTGATACTGTAGAAGATGAGAAACCATATAATGGTGTTACTGTTACTCAACCTAAAAGAAATTTATCTCCGAGCGAAGAGTTGACGTTGATGCAGCACGGGATGTACCGCGGAAATCAACCGGTCCCTAAGACCGGTAATGGATTTTACCCAGTGGATTTAGGAAAAGAAAGTGATAGGACTAATAACACTAGACAAATTAAACCCGATAAATACGGGAAGTTATACAATACGGTGAGAGTAAAAAGTGATGATAGGTTTAATAGATATAACGATATTTTGTCGCATTCCCGTGATCGTATTAGTGAAGAACGTGTGACTAGTAACGGTGCCTATTCTAGAAGTGCTAAAAGTTCATCGAGTGGTTCAGACTCAGACTTCTCTATACCCAGACCGAAACTCATAGTACCCGTTCATACATATGGTACTCGTAAAAGGCGAACTGGTAATCTCTGTCAACGCGACTGTAATGCAACAGAATCATCCCTTGATGCTGGGATCATTCTCGACGTATCCCGTTTAGAAAATCCACTAGAAAATCAAAGGAATGGAGATTCAGGTGATATTTTTTGTTTCTATGACGTATTTTTCTAATATCTTATCTTTATCATGTGATTAGTTTATTTTCGGATGCTGTCATGTTGATTGATGTGAGAAACAGTAAACATATTCAAAGTCGGGACTTCACCAAGGAGAAAATACACTGTTCAGATATAAATTCTATTTATTATATTTATAAAGTAATTAATAATATATTCAAAACAATCAATTATAACAAGTTATATCAATTATAATGTAGTTATAAAGTAATATGCGATTTATAAATTGACTTATAACGTTTTAAACTAACTTTTGCTTTAATAGAACTACATTAAAAACTAATAAACCATCCACAAGAATGACCATTGTCTAGTAAACTATAATCTATAAGCATTTGTTGCTAGCATTCCATTCGTATAAATGATTCCCGATTATTGGATTTCAATTAAAAATAATCGAGAAACATTAACGAATAATCGATAAGTTCGTATCCGAAACATCAATGCATCTTACATTAAATCTATAAATAATCGATTGTACCATTTTTAGATATAACGGTAAGATGAACAGCTGCATAGTAACCTTTGCTAGAATAAATGGTCCCATTTCAATATCCAATTGTAAGCGCACTATTTAAGTCTAAAACAACGAGTCCACCAATCACAAGTTCGCTAACAGCACACTAACAATTTCTTCCTATTTAATGTTAGTGTGCTAATTGACCTAGCGCTTGGTAGATTGGATAATGATTGCTGCATAACAAAGTAGGACAAAAACATCAGTTTGAACTTCCAACGTAATTGATGCGAGTTACCTTGAAAGACTTTCATTTTCAAATCGAATCTGGCTTCATTTTTAATGAATTATTATGTGAATATTTTTATATTAGATGCTTATATAATATTGCATACAAAAATACATATATTACTGTTACTTAAAAATGGTGTGTTATTAAAATATTCTTATAATTTAGTTTAAATGGATGTCGATGGATGTTTATTTACAAACATTCTTAAAAAGGTCAATGTACTAAATACCTTTATATTATATCAAGTTCTAGCCATAAATATTTATAGTAAAATAGATGATATGAATATGAATATGCATTACAATATAAAACAAACATATCTTTAATTAAATAATGATAACAAAGAACATAGCAGTTTGTTTGTTCTCACGTTCGTCACCTTTTATTGTTAGCTGATACAATTTTCTGCAATGATTAATACTCTTAAGATCTTTTATATTAATATACTTTATCCATTCATTTATCTACATTAAATCTTTATAATCTGTTTTACTTCATTTATCCTGAATAATATTTGGTTTATAACTTCATTTATTTTAAATTATATCAAATTAATAAGTGTAAATGATTTCTTTCATTAAAATCTTCCAAGCCTTGCAAAATTGAGATCATATTATTTGAATAATTCCTCAAGATTACTTATAGTTAATTAAATTACATATCATATTTCTTAAGCCACAACATATCTAGTTTCATGTCTGCTAAAGTTGCAACTTTTTGCAATATCCCGTCATTTTTTAAAACGAGACCAGTTCTGAGTCACCAATATGAGTTGTTACAGCCTTGAACGTCAATGGTATATACTAATAAGTTCCGTTTAGGATTATTGGATATTTTATTACTAAATTGAACTTAATTAACATTTAATAAGATTCATTTTTGATTGATAAGTGGATTACCTATTTATCCTCGGAATAACCATTCTAGGTATCAAATTATATTTTCGTGTTATTCTCAGATGTCTTTGACTAATTTAAATATTTGTCAACAGAGGGTAGGGTGGAAGTATCGCGTGAGAATAAGTACCTCAGCACAATGGCTCCAGGGAAGGTGTTTGGAGAGTTGGCAATACTGTACAATTGCAAGAGAACTGCCACTATCAAAGCAGCAAGCGACTGCAGGCTTTGGGCCATCGAGAGACAATGCTTCCAGACCATCATGATGAGGACTGGGCTCATCAGACAGGCTGAATACACAGACTTCCTTAAGAGGTAATACATTTTGTTAATAATAACACTACATATCTAAATGTCTATAAATGTCTATATAATTGACTTGTTTTAGCAAGTTTTAGTTTGTTGTTTAGTTCTTTTATACAGCAGAAGGTCACTTATAGTATATAATATATGATATAGTAACTAAGTATACTCACACCTAACCTTTTTGCCATTTACAGCGCCCACACTCGTTATTTTGTTATTTGAGTTATCATTTTCAAATCCTACGCTCAATTTAGAAACAACCTATAAAGAAACTAAGTATTTTATGCTTCCACATAACTTTCAATACAAGAAAGTGTATTTACTTAAAGACACAAAATACGAGTCATTCTTTTAATAAATAACATTCATATCAATATCATTCGGTCATCAACTTTCGTTCCAAATTTGAATTAAAATAACTCTTCTCAAAAATAACTTACAATTTTTGAGGCGAGGAGTTATTTTAAGATTTTCTTAATGGACCAAATTGTTTACTCCTCACTCGTAAACATTTGTACAAGATATATGGACGGTTTGTTTAAGGCAGTCCTTTTTTATTATGTTGTTATACTTTCAATGAACTTTACCAAATCAAAAGACTTCTCTAAAATAGATATTTTATGTTTTTTTTCGTTTCTCTTTAATCTTTTCTCGATGTATAGATAGAATTATTTTTGGATTAATCTCTATCGAGCAACGTGTTGATTTTTTATGCTCTAAACATTATTATTGAGGTTAATTTTATAAGTAAAATTTTTGTGTCATAAATTTGTGATTCTACCAGAAGTCGCTGTTAGAAGAAGTTATCAGATTGTATCTTATATTTATAAAGACTTAATCTTGTCAGCTGTTATCTATATATTGTAATATTTAAACAGTAAATAAACTAAGTAATTAAAATTTGTTAAAACCAAATATCACTTCCGTTACGATAAAACTACTTTACGTAAATTGCTTAATTCAAAGACACAGTAGCTCAGTTGATAAACCGCCGGGGTCAGGATCAAAAGGTCGCAGGTTTGAGTCTTGTCAGTGTTGATAATTTTTTTCTTTCTCTATTAAAAATTTTAATAAGCATATTATAATTTAAATCATTATCTTAATATTATGCGTCCTGTAAATTAGTTAAATAAATATAAATTAATTTTAAATGCAAAGATAATTCATTAATTGTTGAATCAAACAGATCTGATGCATATATTTGTGAAGATTTATGTATGTGAAAGGATATTGACCCGAGACACTTATGCAAATTCAATGGGCCGAAGAACGACCTATTCTTATGCTTTCAACGGGCGGCACTTAAACTTATATACAAGAACATAGTATAGGCACTGATATACGTAGAGTCTTATCAAACTTTCGGTATATTAAATAACATACACCCACACACACACACACACACACATGCACACACACACACACTTGTGTTATACCCACAAGAATTGTTTAGTTTAAGGTAAAAGATACAAGGAGTAGAAAATAGCAGTGTATATCACTGCATGCTCTAATAAATAAGTGGACTATTTTATAACATGCAATTCTAGAAAGTAACATTGCTAGGGTGTCGTTTAAATATTTTGAATCCTTGCATATATGTCTCATGCATGCATGCACTGCATATTTACGCCATAAAAGCATCCTTTCAAACTGGCAAGACAATTTATATTCTACTCGTATTTAGAGATTTTGTACAACTTTTGTTACAAAGACCGAAATTTCTCAATATATCGTGCGATGGTTTGCGAAATACTTTTGTCATATTGGGTATGACATTTCAATCCTTTCACTGACTGACTGTTCTGGTGTGATAAGTTTCAGGAAGACAACTCAATGTCGTACAATATTTCCGCTATTAATATAATAAAAGAAAACGATTAAAATTTAAACTCACAAAATAATATTAAATAATATATATATCGTCTTAAACTAAAGATTGCGTTAATTTCGACATATTTTGTTGTCCAAAATATAACATCATATAACATATTGCATATATATATAAATATGCATACCTTGTCCGTCTGTTGCGTATCGCCGCTCATTATATTATATATTATATACTATCATATTTTATGAACAATAATTGATTGCAACCTTCTTGTGACGTAAGATTTACGTAAGCGGATGAAATGAATTATAGTAACATTTTAATCATTTATTAAATATCAGTAATAATATAATAACGTTCTTTGTTCGTATTTCCACCGTTAATTCGAAGTCTCTATATTATACATACCTACTAATTGCATCATAAAAGCTAAATATTTAACGTCTTGCGTATTGCTTCATTGATGAAATCTTTAATGATTTTTTTAATAACATTTCATTAGAATTTTAATCTAGGTGACTGTGCTTCAAAACAATGTATCCATTGTTAACATTATTATAACACGTGAGTAACTGTTTACTGAATGAATTAAGAATTAAGGATATATATTTCCTCAGACGTTTGTAGAATTATGTTACTCATTTGAATAATCGGCACACGTCCGATGTCGCGACCTCTTGTTCTACAATTAATAGAATACAGTATAAGCAATAGAATACAGTATACAAAACAGAATACAGTGTACAGAATTATGTTATTAATTTTATATTAATTGTTACTCAAAATTCTTATTCATTTTAATCAATATAACATGTTACATTCAAATAATTGTTACGTCAAAGTCAAATCACAATGTAACAATTTATTAATTGCTTGACTTCACTAAATAACCATCCTTAGGTTAGGTTAGGTTATTTATTTTGAATTTTAACAAAATTTTAGCATATTATTTGTTTGTGAACTCGTTGACCGTGAAAATAAAAATATTCACACAGTCAGCGATCGTTCTCACAGAAGCCAGTAATTATTTTATAGTCGCGATTGCTGTTAGACCAGTTTTAAACTAATTACACTATTATTATTATTGTTTATTTAAATTGTTGTTACATTGACTCCATTTTAAGTTTTGTTATTAAGCAATACAAGATTGTTAAGTTGGTTTAAAGTTATTGAATGCGATACTGCCAATACAACGAGGCTAGAAATGTTATGTGGGTTAAAATTGTTAAAATGTTATACATATTAAATAATTTTTAAAAATAGTTTGATATAAATAAATTTAAAACTAGATTTAATACTTATTTAGTATAAAAACAAAAAAAAAAGTTGTTCCGATAAATGAAAGTTGTTTGATGAATCTGTGTATAACCTTGAAATATAAATATATATTTAATTTAGAATTTTGTTCAACTTAATGTTTTTTATAATTCTATTACCTGCTACTGTTCTTAATGCGAAGTAATTTAAACTCAAATTAATTTTATTACTTATCTCTAATTGAAACGAAAACAGGTTAAGTAATTTGAAAATATTCAAATCGATATATCGATCACTAATTAGCGATGCTAGAAACGAACGAGTAGCAATTTAGGGTGTAATTTCCTCAGTTACTGCCCTCATTATTTTAAGTAGTTGAGCAACTTCAAACAAGTATTAATATAATTTAAATTACCTCTTTAATAACATATAAAATGTACCACAACTCTCTTCGTTCGTTGAATGTAATTTTAATCTAGAAAACTTTGTTTAGATAACTTTTAATAAGTTCATGTTAAAGTTAATAAGTTCATGTTCACAACCATAAGGTTGTTCTTACAAGTATGTCGTATTATAAGTATTATATATTATTATAAATTACAAAATTACAGAAAGTATATACGATTCAATGTATTTCATTTTTAATCTATAAATTAATAGCAATTTATTAATTTCAGGAATGGTATTTTTAAATTAATTCCCGATAAAAATAAATTTAGTTATTTGAAGAAATTACTCGAATTTATTTGAAATTGTTTTATAGTTTCAAACTAAAATTTTTATTTATTGTTAATCCTAAAATGGTTTTATTTTTGTTTTTTGCTTCTAAAATTATATATAAATAATATGTATTACTTTATTTTGACAAGAATCTGCTGATTCTCGGTTCAATATCGTCTTTCGAATAGAAATATAACCATATAACATTTATTATTTTATTACAGCGTCCCGATCTTCAAGAACCTACCTGAGGATACACTTATCAAGATATCAGATGTGTTGGAGGAAACGCACTATCAAAATGGAGACTACATCATCCGACAGGGAGCGAGGGGCGACACCTTCTTTATCATCTCCAAGGGACAGGTAAGTCACTCTAAATGTAGTTTACATTTAAAGTTACATTTATTTCTAGAACCCACCTAATTATTTTATACTAAAATAACGATTGTATATAGTACATTACATTTTACGAACGTTATATAAATGTATCAATTACATATTTTAATGATAACCTGATATTCAAAAAGATATTTAAATATAATTATGTAACGAGAGCGGCTCAACGTAAATGAACATTCAAGGTTCGAACGCTAACATCGAGTTGGCAAATATTTTTCTTTGTTCTGTTTTTAAATGTAAATAAATGTTGTGACGCCATCATTTAACTTGACGTACATTAAATTTCGTAATAAATGTAACAATGGAACGTTCTTAATTCAAATGTTGTTGACGTTTTTTATTTCTTAATTCCAATCTTAGTCTATTCTATAACATTGTAAATTATAATTGTTATTTTGCATTATGTTAACAATTTTTATGTCATCATCATTAATGACCACAAAAACCTCATCCTCCGCGATGATGGAGTCGTTTGAAATCTCGTTTTTGTTGTTTCATTTATAATTTATTTCGATGACAATGTTAGTGGAGATTCTCAAATGCGAGACAAGTTTCACTTTCGTTTTGTATTGACTTTCGAGGAACCGCGCCTCAGTGTTTTGTATAAGTACAAAATTCGTCTCGCGTCTTCGATTTGTACAATGTTTATCTTTTCTTTGCATACTTCTTGAATATTAATACTCTGTGTCTGTCTGACCTTTAATATGAACAATGCATAGCAAATATAATTTATCTTTCATAACGTCTTGCTTGCATCACTAAAGCATTTCATTATTCAATCTATCGTACGCGATTACTAGCGTACTAACATCGATTGAAAAGACTGTTAGTGAGCTGTTACCGTTGTGAATGGAACTTTTACTTATTTTAGAGGTCAAATAGGGAACTTAAAATTGGATTATGAACCCATAAGTAAAGTATTTAATAAAGGCAATAATAATTGCATTTATATATATTACTTTTTGTAATAATTCAAAATAACTCATTGTCCGCGTAGAAACGGTGATTGTGGTATAAGTAGTTCACCTTGGCATTTGAGACTAGACTGCACATTCAAACTTAACAATTTGCAATTTAAAAATTACAGGAAGGTTTATATATATTATATTACATATAAATAAACAACTATTTACATAATATCGACTTGAATTTTTCCAGAAACATTTGAATCTGTCTGTAATAAGGAAGAAATTAAATTTATATGTAATGTATTAAAATGACATATTTAATTATATTCGTAATTAGAAAACCAATTAATTCAGATAACATTTAAAAAATCTATTATTTAAACAATTTTCTTTTTATAAAAATTAATTAATATTGACTTTTTGATAAAAATTTACAAAAATATAATATTTTATTAAAAAAATATAATATTTAACTTGTAATAGTTATTGTTTTTTTTAATTATATATTTAGTATAAAATGTCTGTTTAAAACACAAGTTGTTTCATGTTTTGAAAAGGTAATGTTTGAAATAGACATTGGATTCAGAGGCCAGCCTTTTGTGAGTACAAGGTCAGCGCACTAACACTTAGGTCACTGTTACTTTTTATACCTTGCTATAGAGTAAATAAAGTAAAATGAACAAAAATACTTTTACTATTTTTAACTTGCGTATTTGTTTATTTTTATACACACGTTTTAATTGCAGCAATTATTTAAATTGTAGTTGTATCTAATAAAATATTAAAATTAGGTATTAGTAAACTTTACCGGACAAATATAATAATAATTGATCCAAAATTTATTTTGTTTTGTACGTCGTCAGTGCAAAAAATATATGGATTGATTCAATAAGCCATCCAAAGTTGCCCAATCTTAGATCGTAGATCGATTATTGGCGGTGGTTATTGAAAGTACGTACATTACGTGTAACATAAATAGATAAGACAAAATGTATTTCATAAATCGTTATTATGTAAGTATTATATAATAATTATATTTAAAAATTATAAGAGAAATACAATAGTATTAGGAAATATATCTGATACTTAATATCAGAAGGTTTTGAAATACGTGAATAACTTTTTACTTACTACTTCTTTATTTTTTACTTACTTTACAAAAGTACTTTGTACAAGTATTGTAAAAGAACAAAAGTACAATACACATGTATTTTTTTTTATATATTTTTATTTATGATTTTTTCTTTAAAGAACTAGTAGTTTTATATTGCCTATATAATATGCAATTTCTTGTATATAATTATTATAGCGACTCAATAGATATATTTAGTACTCGCTGTGCCTACGACTTTGTTCACGGGGATTATATTTTTAAAAATTAAATTAGCCCATGTTACTACTTATAATTTTAGCTATCGGCCAGTGAAAGTCGTGTTAAAATCGGGCCAGCCTTTTCAGAGATTAGCCAGACCAAACAGAGAGACAGCAAAAAAGTAGCTTTTTTTAGTGTCAATACTTTCATATGTATGTAGTGAAGAGCTGTTAATTTGGAATTACAAACAGACAGTACAATTTTATTTACATATATATATTTAATTCACGTCGTGTGTAAGATAATAGTTTTATTTCCATGTGCTATTATTATTGACAAGTTATATTGTATATAAGTGACTGTAATTGACTATAAGTGTAATATTACAGAGGAATATAATTACAAGATATAATCGTGATGTAATGCAACCGGGATGTAATTGTTGGCAGGTAAAGCCGGCGTTACGGTATAGTCTTATGAATCCGTTATTTTAACTAATTGTTCATAAAAATTTTTTTCAATATTATTTTCTGTAATTATTTTAGTGTTTTCACTATGCAGTTATAACATTTATTAATCAATTTGCAGTAATTTGTAAAGATAAATCGGACATATGCTAAATTACAAATTAACATTGCCTGTCCAAATAGATGTTTTTGTCTAGACTGAAAAGTGAAAGATAAAATTACAGCCTCTCTCAAACAAATTGCGTTAAACGTACCAAAAGGAAAGTAACCGCAAATACTTTGTAAAAACGTTCGATAATTTTGTTATTTCTGTTCCGATCTGTTAAATAACAAATTGTAATCGTAGCTCGAGTTATCTCATTTTATCTATCGTTGTTTTGTGAGCTTAATATTGACTGATTGATTTAAGATAAAGTTTTTGGGAGAAAAACTAATATATATATAAATATAAAAAACGCGAATAGTATTTTTATTTCTATTAATTGGTATTTAATATGTTTGATCAAATGGTTTTAAGATTTATTTTAAGATTTATAATGATATCTTACTTTCTAATGTTTTATATAATTCAATGTCTCGTTTCCAGGTCAAGGTGACGCAGAAGCAGCCGAACAGCAACGATGAAAAATTCATAAGAACTCTCACTAAAGGCGATTTCTTCGGCGAGAAGGCCTTGCAAGGGTGAGTTGTACACTGATAACGAAATATTAACATACAAACGGAATTTATTTGAAAATTCTCTTAAATTAAATAAAATATTGAATAAGATGTTTATTTTATATATAAAGTTTGAAAAGTATAAATTTGATGTTAGTATGAACAAGCATGACGCGGTAGTTGAGTTAGTGAAATGACCGCACTCCCAGAGGTGATAGGTTCGAGTCGTGTTGATTATTTTTTTTATAAATAAGTTATCGTAAGATAGTCAATATATTTATACAGTATTTCAAATTTGAATATAATTTATGTTACTATGTTATTTCTTAAAAATAAATTATTTTTCAGAGACGATCTCCGAACAGCGAATATTGTGTGCCACTCGCCAGAGGGCACCACTTGTCTGGTGATAGACAGGGAGACCTTCAACCAGCTCATCTCCACGCTGGATGAGATCCGCACCAAGTACAAGGATGTAGGGGATGATAGGCAACGGTGAGATTATAATTATTTAAACAATACATTAAGGTGTCAGCGGACTTGTGACTTTGAAGTCGCAATTGCTTACAAAAAAAACAGAGCACTAAGTCAACTAGTACACTAACATCGTATAGTTAAGGCTTCAGGGAGCTGTTAGCGAGCTTATTGAATGGACCTAAACAGTGCGCTAAAAATAGGATAATGAAATGTTAAGTATTTTTATTAAATGAATAAAAAACATGTTTTCAAAATATAATCTATAACAAAAACACGAATACAACGTGCCATTTGTCACACTAACAATGGATATTCACAAGAATTAAACAATACTATTGTTACTATTATTTTGAAACATCGATAACATTTTCGGTCTCCTTTGTCTTATTAATACGTTCAATTTATGTTTATGCCAACTTGGATTCTTTTTACGGTAAGTAATTAACATCACACAAGAAAACATTGTAGGAGACGGTAGGTATAAACACAGAACATCACTTTATTGTTTTACGCTTGAATAATATTACCATATCCAATCCTCCAGCATTCTTAGAACATCCTTGGTATTTTTTATCTAAGGCTAGAATGCACGCTGACTAAATTAAAGTCTATACACGAAATGTTGTATCGTTTGTGTTCTTTTTTCAAATAAAAACATACTATAAAGGCAGTTATACACAATGATGTAAAATGTAATTATAATGCAATAAATTACTTTCGCTATCACATAAACGCGAGGTTAAAGATATTAGTTGTGAGTAAACCTGAAGCAGGTTATTAACTTTCATCTTTGGCATAGAAAATAAACTTTTTATTGAAATCCATTAAGCTGACATTGTGATTCCCGCGGTTTTGTGTCTATATTGTGAACCGTGACAATGTAATCGATAAAGCAAAATATCGAGTTAATGTCAAATTAGAAAAGTTAATTGAACCCTTTAAAACGATTTAGTTTGTTGAATTTTGATACATTTTGTATTTTATCTATGTTATGTCTAAAATACTTACGTCATATGAATGCACAGATGTTCTAAATTCGAATTATAATTCGAGAATAAACTAAAATAAAAGTCAAACGACTTCACAAATTTAAATGTAACTGGTGTTCTAATTTGAATTATAATTCCAGATTGAACGAAGAATTCGCAAATTTGCGACTATCGGATCTCCGCATCATCGCCACATTGGGCATCGGCGGCTTCGGTCGCGTGGAGCTCGTACAGATCCAAGGGGACTCGAGTCGATCCTTCGCGTTAAAGCAGATGAAGAAAGCCCAGATCGTTGAGACCCGACAGCAGCAGCACATAATGTCAGAGAAGGAGATCATGTCAGAGATGAATTGCGAGTTTATTGTGAAACTATATAAGACGTTTAAGGATAGGAAGTATTTGTACATGCTGATGGAGACTTGCCTTGGCGGAGAGCTGTGGACGATTTTAAGGGACAGAGGTGAGATTTTTTATTTATATTTTCATGAATATAATGTCATTGATATATTAAATTATGCTGTTTACCTTGCAGGTCAATTTGACGACGCCACAACAAGGTTCTACACTGCATGTGTTGTTGAAGCCTTCCACTATTTACATTCTAGGAATATAATATACAGGTAATTTAAGAAAAGAAAAATATACTTTTTTATTATGTATACATATGTTAATACCAGTATGTTTCCAGGGATCTCAAACCAGAGAACTTACTACTTGACTCCAAAGGCTACGTGAAGCTAGTGGACTTTGGTTTTTCGAAAAAACTACAGGCGAGCCGAAAAACTTGGACCTTCTGCGGGACCCCCGAATATGTGGCCCCAGAGGTCATTATGAATAGAGGACACGACATCAGTGCGGACTATTGGTCGTTGGGTAAGTAATATTTAAAAAAAAGCTGAAACAATCTAATTTCATACAAAAACTACAAAAAAAATCCATCTATAACTTAACTTTTAGATGCCTATAGTATAATGGTTTTAATACATTTATCTCAGGGGTGCTAATGTTCGAGTTACTGACCGGTTCCCCTCCATTCACGGGCGCGGACCCAATGAAAACGTACAACAAGATCCTAAAGGGAATAGACGCGGTGGAGTTCCCGAGATGCATCACACGTAACGCGGCCAACCTCATCAAGAAACTGTGCAGAGACAACCCTGCGGAGCGGCTCGGCTACCAGCGAGGTGGAATCACAGAGATACAAAAGCACAAGTGAGTTGAGATTCATTTGACGGCTTGCTGGTGTAGTGGTTAGTGGCTATGCCTACTGATCCGATGGTCGAGAGTTCGAACCACAATACTGGGAGTTTTATTTATTTATTTAATTCCTTCTCGCCTTCCAGATGGTTCGATGGCTTCAACTGGGAGGGTCTAGCACAACGCACTCTGGATCCGCCAATAACCCCCGTCGTTAAGTCCGCGATAGACACACACAACTTCGACCAATACCCCCCAGACGGTGACGAGCCCCCCCCAGACGACCTGTCAGGTTGGGACAGCACTTTCTAAGCCTATGTAATTGTTAAGATTCAGTTAAGTGTGAGAGACGCCTTATTACATTTATGTTTTTACGTAAATAACTTCGTAGCAGACAATTTAACGCTTTTGTTTCAATCCTTATAGACAAATTGACCAAATGTTCCAAGGAGCATTTTTGGCTAATTTTAATTTGACGAACGTTCGACAAATGGTTGGACAAATGTTCCAATGCGCACTATTTTCTAATTTTTATTTGCCAAATGCTTGGACAAATGTTCAGACGATTTGGTCAGATTTTATTGAAAGTATAGCCACTATATTTAGTTAGCTCAAAATCGTCTCAACAAAGCAGTGGTTTGAACTAATCGAATATGTCACGTTACTGTGAAATAAGATATCTCATTTAGTTGTAATTGTTGGATGCCATTAAACTAATTAACAGCGCTTGCCAAGATTATCTAAATTTAATAATTTCGTTTTTATTTGCACTAATCCTGAATTTACTTTTTCCATAAATATAAACTTTGTCATACCAAAACATTGTTACCAGATTAAAATTACACTTTCATCCAATAAAATATTTATGTTACAATTAATTAATTAATTAATTAAATTAATTATTATTATTATATCGTGGTAGCTGCTTTATAAATATAAAAATTTATGTTATTCAAATAATTTTCAATATTATGTAATAATATATATATATAAAAATATGTCAATTCTACTTCTATAAGGTAAAAATTACATTGGTGCTTATGAAATATATATTTCTTTAGATACACAATAAATTGTAAAAATATATATTATTATAAAAATGTACATTTTTATATTAAATGTAATTGTTTTTTTTATTAAATAAATAAGGTACTTATAAATGAATTATTTAACTTACAACATTTTTTTTTCAACGCAACAATATATTAAGATAAATAAATAATAACACCTACAAATAATTGCTTTAATGATTATGTAGTTTGTGAAAACTACTATACAACTACTACGTTACTACTACACTATGGTAGTTTATTCACGTAATATCAAAGTCAATTAATTTAAGTCTTCCTACATATGTAAATATAGTATCAAAATGAATTACTAAAATTATATGTTACTACTGTAATTAGTTTAAGTACATTTATTTTTGTAATCATAGATTAAATAATTGTATGAATTTTGAATAATGTATAAATACATTATTTCGATTGAATAATATTTGTTTTATTAAATAACACCTTTTCAACAATATATAGTGACTTAATTTAGATATAGAAGAACATATTTTACCAAACTTATTCCAGAGAATAATTATATAAAGCTTTGTTTAAACTTCTATTTTAGACTCAGATAACTGGGTTTATTTAGTTACTCGATTCTGTTTGTTTAAAATTATCTTTGGAACTTTGAAATTGTCTTTCGAAAGAAGCTTAATAGATCTTTGCTTCTAGATAAGGTTATATATAGAATGCTGGATTTAATGGAACGACACTGGCTCAATTGGGACAGCGAACTGTTTCCCAAAGAACACAGGTTCGAGTCCTGCTCGTGCTGATTTTATTTTACAAATACAAATAGAAAGAAATATAATCTCTTAACTGTGTTTTGTTTAATTTGATTGAAAAACATAGGAATATATAAAAGCTCGAAATGAAATCGCCTGTATCCAACCAAACCAATGGATATTAATAACGACCAAAAACATGAAACAGTGCTCTCCTTATCAGAGTCGAGATCACGTCACAAATACAACTTGGAGAGGGAGCGCGTAAGCAAAGCCAAAGAGCTTGTGAGAGTTGAAAGGGCCCACAATAAGCAAATAGCGGCCATGACTCAAGAACTCGCCACCCTAAGAGAGGAGATCGTGTCTGCCAAAAAAGAGACGATTGACGTGAGAAAGTGGCTAGAGTTCGAAACAAGAGACCCATGCAGACGCATTAAGGAAATATCTGAACATCTCCCTATTCAAACCAAAAAGTGTGACAAGTTACAAGAACTTCTGCAACAAAACATCAAGCAGAGTGACAATAATAACACAGAAACGCTCCGCCAGGAGATACAAACAATGATTAAGACCACTAAAACCATGGCCATAAAAATTGAAGACCTGGAGAAAGGAGTAGTTAAGGTCACAAAACAAACGGAGATGATGTCTACAAAGCTGAAAGAAGACACGCGTGCCGCAACACAACCAGACCTCCCAATTAATCTTGGAGAGGACTTGGAAGACATTAAGAAAGGCATCAGCGACCTGAAAGCTAAAGCGGACATCGCCGCAACATCGTCACTAGCCCCACCACCACCAGTCATCAAGTTGGACGAACACCTCCAACCAATAAGTGAAAGGCTCAAGGCGGTTACTTCGGAGCTAAGGACGATGCGGGAAGAACGAAAAGATACTACCCAACAAATAGGTATGAGTATCGGCACCGAGATGGCTATAACCGAGCTCATCAAAAACCAGGTGAAGGGCTATCCACAACCAACATACGCCCAAATAACGAAAAATAACTCCCCACCACCAAGAAGGCCGAACCACTCCATCATCATTTCATCGACGGACGCTACAAAAACCAGCGAGCACGTCGTGACGATGATTAGAACCGCGTTAGACGTGAAAAACACGGGCGCAAAAGTGGACCGAATAAAGAAAGTTAAGAACCAAAAAGTTATTATCACCTGCAATACCAAGGATGACCTTCAGCTGGTAAGGGAAAAAATCAAAACAACCAATACCCTAAAAACCGAGTCCGCAAAAACAACAAATCCACTAATTATCATTAAAGACGTCATGGCTTATCACACAGACGCAGAGCTTGTGGCACATATTCTGGCCCAGAACAAGCAGGTGCTGGAAGGAGTGGAGACAAATGAGCGGGTAATTAGAGTCAGATACAGGAAGCGTGCGCGCAACAACCTAGTATGCCACCCAGTCTTGGAAGTTTCCCCCAAAATTCACAAAAACATGCTTGAGGCTGAGAAGCTCTACATAGACCTCCAGAGAAGACCAGTGGCGGACCACTCACCACTTGTCCAATGTGCCAGATGCCTCGGTTTTGGCCACACAAAAACAATTTGCCAGGAAGCGGAAGAGAGGTGCAACTTCTGCGGAGCAGCCCACTCCTGGGAAAAGTGCCCTAGCCGTAAGGAGAACAAGCCGCCAAACTGTCTTAACTGCCAAAAAATAAAGAGATCTCTAGGCGCACCACTGGTAGAAACAAACCACATAGCATACAGCAATGTATGCCCTGAACGCCAGAAATGGGACGCAATAGCAAGAGCCAGAGTCTCCTACCTCTGCTAAAGATGACACAACAGCTCCTCAAACAACAGCAGCCCAAACCAACCAATCCCAAAATAGTATCAAAATTATCCAAGTCAACCTCCAGAGATCGAAGCTAGCAACCGCCGAATTGATGCAGGTGGCAGATTCAGAGGGAATTTCGATAGCACTCGTCCAAGAACCTTATGTGGGAAAGACGGGTGTCCTAAAACAACATCCAGGCACCACAATAGTCCAGTGCACTCTGAATCGCAGAAAACCGAACAAAGCGGCGGTCGTCATCTTTGGCGATAAAATCGCAGTCACCCACGATCCACAAATGGTCACAGAAACCGAAGTACCGGCAACAATAACAACAGGAAAGACGAACATTGGCCTAATATCACTCTACCTAGAGGGGAATGAAGCCATCAGCCCCTACATCGTCAGGTGCAAGACCATTATGAGCAAATTCACCACAAACAACATCATAGTGGGAGGTGACATAAATGCCTGGAGCAACTGGTGGGGAAGTTCATCGGAAAACGACAGAGGCATAGAATACAACGCCTTCCTCGACGAGATGGACCTCCACATCCTAAACAAAGGCAACACACCAACGTTTGAGACGAACAGAAGAGGTAAACTCTATACAAGTATAGTGGACGTCACAGCGTGCAGCAAACCACTGTTGGGGAAAATTAACAACTGGAGAGTGAGCCGAAACAAGATAAATTCGGATCACAACGCCATCACCTTCTACCTCCAATTGGAAAGGGCTCCGAAACCATTGAAGCCCATCACCACCAGGAGATACAACACAAAAAAGGCCAAATGGCGAGAACTCAGAAAAATTTTCAACAACAGATTGGAAAACGAGAATTTGACTCCACATACTATAACAGCCATAGAAAAACCAGTAGACCTGGAAACCGTCTCAAACACCTACATTGACTGCATCAAAGAGGCTTGTGAAAAGTCTATACCCTCTGCAAATACATACAAGGGAAACCCCATACCGCCATGGTGGACACCAGCCCTGCAACAGCTCAAACAAGAAGTCTTAAGAAAAAAGCGCAGAATCCGCAACGCCGCTGCCTGTAGAATATTACAGGTGGTAACCGAATATCAAGAGGCAAAACAGCTGTACAACATCACAGCAGAGGAGGCCCAAACAGCGAGTTGGAAAAAGTTTTGTGCAACACAGGACAGAGAAAGCATGTGGGACGGAATATACCGAGTGATCCGGAAAACAGCTAGGAGACAAGATGACACCCTATTGAGAGACGCTGCGGGAAACACCCTTACCGCATACGAATCAGCGGAACTCCTAGCTCAAACTTTTTATCCGGATGACGATGAGAAGACCGACACCCCACATCATCAACTAATAAGAAATACTGTCCAGCCCTCAAATCCCACATCATCGGAATACCCATATGCAGACGACCCACCCTTCACATTAGCCGAACTGAACTTAGTCTTGGCGGAACTAAACCCAAAAAAGGCCCCAGGTCCGGATGGATTCACGGCGGATATCTGTATAGAAGCCATCACAGCGAACAGGGAGGTGTTCTTGGCGATTGCAAACAAATGCATGACACTGGAATACTTTCCTACTCAATGGAAAAAGGCACATGTGGTGATCCTGAGAAAACCAGGAAAAGAGGACTATACTAAACCAAAATCATACCGACCAATAGGCCTACTCTCAATACTAGGCAAAATTCTAGAGAAAATGATGATAGGCCGAATACAGTGGCACGTCTTTCCAACACTTAACAACATGCAGTACGGGTTCATGCCAAGAAAGAGTACAGAAGATGCACTCTATGTCCTAACGGAACACCTCAGGGGAGAGATAAGCAAGAAGAACATTGCCATAGTAATCTCACTGGACATAGAAGGAGCATTTGACAACGCATGGTGGCCATCACTCAAAAAACAACTGGTAGATAAAAAATGCCCCAAGAACTTATTCGGGATGGTAGGCTCCTATCTTCAAGATAGAAGCGTCCAAGTACATTACGCCAGGGCATCGAGCGAGAAAAAAACAACAAAAGGATGCGTCCAAGGATCCATAGGAGGACCAACCTTCTGGAACCTGATTCTGGACTCGCTCCTACAGCACCTGACTGCCCAAGGAGTAAGATGCCAGGCGTTTGCAGACGACGTGGTCTTAACATTCTCCGGCCCCTCAATCCATGAGCTGGAGCGTCAAGCCAACGAGACCCTTGATATTGTACATGACTGGGGGCAGAAGAACAAGCTAAGTTTTGCACCACACAAGACCTTCGCAATGATGCTAACAAAGAAACTGAAAGTATCAAACCCCCAAATTTACATGGACGGTAAAGAGATTGCCTTGGTTGACGAAATAAAGATACTAGGATTAACCATCAACAAAACCCTGACATTCAAATCACATGTGGCCGCAATATGCAAGAAAGCGGCGGACATCTACAAACAGCTAGCATGTGCGGCAAAGGTAACTTGGGGATTAAACTCAGAAATAATAAGAACAATATACGTGGCGGTGATAGAACCGATACTGACATATGCAGCATGCGCATGGGCCCAAGCGACGGAATACGAAATGATCCAAAAGACTCTAAGATCAATCCAAAGAGGCTTTACTCTTAAAATATGCAAGGCATACAGAACAGTATCACTCACATCTGCACTAGCCCTTACAGGAATCCTGCCGATAGACATCCGAATACAAGAAGTTGCCAGTTTATACAAAATCAAAAAAGGATTGTCAGTGGACTACCTACCGCCAGGCAAGGAGCTCGAAGAAGTAGTTAACTACCTAGACTATCCACACCCGTCTCAACTAACTTCCTTCGACTATGAACTGTTAGAGAACATGGACTCTGAAACCATAACATCCCTTCAAATTATCGGCCCCCAAATATACACAGACGGGAGCAAGATAGAGGGGAAGACAGGAGCAGCTCTCACCTGGTGGGCAAATGGAAAGGAGATAAAACACACCAAATACATTCTGGACCCAGCATGTACAGTTTTCCAGTCAGAGTTGTTTGCCCTGCATAAGGCCATAGAGGAAGCTAAGGAGAGCTCGGAACCCATCATCAACATTCTGAGTGACTCTAGATCATCGTTAGACCTACTTAAAAACCCTAGACAAACACTCCCATTGGTCAACAAGATAAAAGAAGACCTTTCTATCATAACACGAACTGGAAGACGGATCAGAGTGTTCTGGCTGAGAGCACATGTGGGCACGGCCGGCAACGAAAGAGCTGACGAACTTGCAAAAGTAGCAGCCCTAACACCTAAATTGACTCCAGATTACGAACTAGTTCCGCTGTCATATGCCAAGAGGAAAATCCGAGAGGAGAGCATACTCAAATGGCAGGACAGATATGACAACTCAACTACAGGTTCAGTCACGAAGCATTTCCTACCAGAGGTGAACAAATTATACCGAACGGTAAGGAATACAATTCTGAACCCAGTTCACATACAGTTGTTGACGGGACATGGAGGAATTGCTGAATACCTGCACAGATTCAAGTTAATAACTGACCCCGGATGCGAGTGTGACCCCCACGAAATAGAGTCTGTGTGGCACCTGATCTTGGACTGTCCTCGCTTCCAAAGGGCGAGAATGGACCTGGAACAAAGTTTCAACACCAATCTAACAATGGAATTACTACCCAAACTTCTGGACGACCCAAAAACCAAAAAACCTTTTTTGGACTACGCTGAAAAAATCATGCGCACAGCAGCCAAAAGGCATAAGGACACAACACCACCGCAAACTAGAGAAAACACCCGCACTACCGCACTAATAATTCCAAGACAGGTACCAACACCTAAAACAACCCTCCCTGCTACCAAAAATCACAGAGAGACAGTAGCAAGACTGCTAGAGAATGGAGTAGTCGGTCCACCTGGCATCAAGACCAGAAGTGTGGTAGTATTCATGAACACACCACATGAAAGACTGGGTATCAGCTTCTGCTGCAAAACGGGCCCAAACAGCATAGAGATGTCCCCGGGACTAGCGGCATTGATGAAAGGCAGTCCCACAAAAAGCAAATTAAAACGGAAAAAGCTCGAGGCAATGAGCGTGATTTTAATAGCAAACCAGAAATGTCGTCTATACCGCAAAGACAACAAAACGGTACTTATTTTCGAAGACGAAGAAGTATCAACACAGTTTGCAAGAGCAAGCTCACTACTTAACATCATAGCTGAGGTCAGCGAGCCCCAAGATCCGGCTCGAATAATCAGCGTGGATACAATGACAGCCGGATATTACAAAGGCGAAGTTGCAGACCACCTGGGTATAGTTGTAGCCTCCAAGATTCACCAACTCGTGGCTTATGAGAATAGAGGCGAAGATCTCAGCTATTTAAAACCCAAACCAACAAAACCCCAACAAAACCCGGCAGTTCTAGACACCGACCATAGAAACCTGGCAAATCCAAGTGGCTCGGAGAGAGTGCAGAAAAAACATGAGGAGGAGAGAGATGCCAAAAACCAAACAGCAAGAAAATCTCCGAAGGAAAGCATCATCACCTCTATCATTAAAGCAGTCAGCATAGCCTCGAACCAGACCCTTAGGAAAAATCCTATAAAAGAACAGCCAGTAGGAAAACAAACATACAAATCAAAACCAAAAACGACGAAAAAACCAACGAAAGCAGCAAAAGGCCCCGCCGAACTCCCAAAATACCTACCAGTAGTCAGACCACGGGACCACATGATAAATGCCTTCATAGAGTACACCGCCATACTTAAGGCAACAAGAGCGAAAAAGATCAAAGAGTGCCAAAACATCCTGGAAGCACGTCACAGCAAACTAAAAGACCTATTAGATGAAAGGATAAAGACTGCGAAGGCAACAATTTATAACAACCAGACCGCGGAAGTGATCGAGGGAGAAGAGGCAGAGCAGCACATGGCTGCATTCAGTGAGACAATTGGCATGGTTGAACTTGATTTAGAAAAAACAGAAACATCAGGAGTAGTCACTTACCGAACCCCGACGACTGATCCAATCGTGGTAACCACAAAGAACACTAAGATATGGCTAGACGACAAAATACTCGAAAGAGCGGAAAAAATGGTCAGAAACATGCCAACAATGGGAGTTACCACTAATAAAGATGATATACGGAGTACCAGGATGCGGTAAGACTACATGGATAATTAACAACTTCAACTCCCAAGACGACCATATAGTCACTACCACTAAAGAGGCTAAACTACAACTAGCATCAAAAATCTCCGAAAAAGAGGGGGCTGACGCCGCGCGCAGAGTAAGCACACTGGCTTCGATCCTAACAAACGGATTACCGAAAGAAAAAAAGGGGAAATGCCAAAGGCTTATAGTCGATGAAGCACTGATGAACCACTTCGGATCCATCGTGATGGCCCTGCAACTCACCGAAGCCACAGAACTGCTACTCATTGGTGACGTATTGAAAGAGAAAACTTGTTCGAAGTCTACTACCACCGCCCAGACTTTATAACAACTGCCATCATAACACAACTTATGTGCTCAAACAGATGCCCGAGGGATGTAGTCTACGCCCTTAGAAAAGTATATGACGGTATATATTCCTCGAGCAGCATAGCAAGATCTATGAACATAAAATCCCTTACAGGTGAAAAGATCCCCATTGACCAACCAAATACCCTATACCTGACCTTCACTCAAGAAGAGAAGCTAACATTGGTAGAAAAAGGGTACGGAAAAGGGAAGGGATCCAAAACACTCACCGTTCATGAGGCACAAGGTTTGTGTTATGAAAGCACAATAGTTGTAAAAAGAACCGGAAAGAGCCTCCCACTCCATGACAGCGTACCTCATGCGCTAGTAGCCATTTCCCGACACACCAGGACGTTTGTCTACTACACGGACCATCAAGAAGATGCGCTGGCGAGGTTCATCAAAGACAGCATTGTTAATACGGACAAGACAATAAATGATTACAACTTGAAATTAGCAATACACAACCAAGACCAGAAGGTCATAACAAAATTAACCAATTGAATAGAATATTTATTTATGTATTTATTAAAGTAATTCTTGTGCCTGAATACACAGGCAAAAATCTCAAAAAAAAAAAGAAATCAAAATAATAATTATAAAACAAATTAAAAATGGCATGGACTACAAGTCTATGGTAAATTTATAGTAATAATAATAAAAAAAAAAAAAAAAAAAAATAACGACCAAATAAAATTTGGTATTGTATCAGAGCTATTGAATAGAGCTATTCAACCGCAAACAGCACCCGTTCTTTCAAAACTACTCTGAAAGAACGGGTGCTGATTGCGGTGACCAGTCGTCTTGCTGGCTACGGATTTTCTCATATTATTAAATAATCATTTGGTCGGCTTATCGAATTGCGATGGTTCTAGTTTGTAAATTGCTCAGTATATATTGACATTTGTGACAGTGATCACAACAAAAATAGTTTGATATTGTTTTGTGGTTCTTCAGACGCGCGCGTTTGGATCCCTCTTAGCCTTATTTTAAGTTGGAATATCTTTACAGAAGGGCTTATTTCGTTAAGTTTGGTATTAAAATAGTGTCATTTGACGTTTATGTCCACTGATATAGATTCAAAATGGAAAATATATAAATAAATAAATCGTACTGATCATTATTAAGTAAGATTTAATACATCTCGGTGAACTCGTTTCTGTATGTGTAACGTATATTAAAAATTCAATCTTTTATTCAATCTCACGACTGTGACTTGATATTAAATTTATTGATTTCGAAGTGAGAATCTTATAACTAATTTGCCTTTCAATACCTTTTCCCTGACATCCACGGGTGTTGGGTCAAGGGCGTTGGGACAAAATAAGATATTTAGCTACCTTCAGCGTATATATAAATATATATTTATATTAGGTATATGTTATATAATTGAGAAAACATTTTTTAGTTTTTGGTACTTCAACTGATTGTTTTTTTTTATAAAAAAAAAATCATTTTGTCGAAATTTTAACTTGTTATATTATCTCAAAACGAGAACTTTTGAGACAGAAAAATTAATATCCAACAAAAACTGTCAAAAAGAAAAGCTTAAAGAAATGTCACATAGATTGCATGTGTCCTAAAAAAATTAATAACTTTTTAATTATTTGATATATTAGCAATAAAATAATATATTAAATATCCTCACAATAATCTAAAAACACCGAACGCATTATTTTTATAAATTTGCAATAATTTTGCAAATAATTGCTGGCACAATTTACGTGACCCACTCCCGTCAGTGGTTACGGAATTCCGTTGGGGGTTATCATGAAGTTGTTCGTATCCTGTCAGTTTGTAACACCCACGAGGATGCAGTTGGAAACCAATGTATTTTGAATCGTAACAAACTTTATCATATAATAAATCTGATATCCATTTCGTCGTGTAATTATTATCATATAAACGAATATTAAATATTTTTAAGATTTAATTGACAAGTATATTATATATATAAAAGATCTGTATATATATAGACAAGTAAACCGTTATTTCCAGTATTTTTGATATATTTGCAAAACAGAAATTAAATAACATTCTTTGACTAAGATTCCACAAACTCTGCTTTATATACAAAAGAATACTTTTTACAATTCTTAGATGAAAACTGAAGTAATATCCGTTCATTCAATTTCAATATTAATCTCAAGTCAATGACAGATACGCTCAGACTGATCGGATTCAGACAATGTATATATCTTCAATTTACTTTTACATTTATGAATAAAAGTAGAATATTATTTTACTAATGTACTAGCATATATTAGAAATATCAAAATACTTTTGTATGTACGTTCTCAATATACATATTTTTATTCACGTACTTAAAAAAAATTGGAAGCATTTGTCAAATTCTTTCAGTATTTTAATTGAATTAGACACTAATAACTATTGATTGTTATGAATTTCTAATAATATTACATTCATAAAATATACATGTTTAAGTACATTATATATTTAGTATCATATGTTTTTGATTTGATTAATAAATAAGTTTATTTTGTTTCTACAACTCAAATAGCACGTGATTAACATATATAAAACTTGAACGTACAATTAAGATAAACCAACGCGTTGTTCCTAAACAACTCCTAAATGTACTCCTACAAAATCCCGGCGTATTAATTAAAGAGGAAGTTGCAACGTGTAACGAGAGATATATAAACCTTAAATACACGGACAGAGCATGAATTTAGATATATATATATATATGTATATATATAGACGAAGGATGTCATAATATTTGAAACATACTTTAAATTATATATGTATATTTGGAGTTCTTTTTTTATTATTAAGATTAACAAATTAATAATTGTTTTAATTTTCTATTATTATTTTGATATATGTACTTTAGTTTAATACAAAGGTTACTTATTGAAGTTCGATTGAACAAAACAACACCTGTCATGTATTCCTAGCCTCAAGCTAATCTAGTTGAGTTCATTGAGAGCAAATTTAGGACGCGTGAAATGAGTTTACCGAGGTGTCTCAGGTAGACGAAACCATTTTATACAACCCCATCATATTATATTATATGATATATATATCTCACCCTACATATATTCACATATTTCAATCCATTAAAAACTCTTGCATGTTAGAATAAGATTTATTTAATAACACGTTTCACGTTTCATTTTAGATTTAAAACTAAAAAAAATATGGTTTTGAAGATAACATTTAGGCATTATGGAGTTTGTTTTTATTTCTTATGTTTATTTTATCTAAGATATATTTTCCCTCATAGAAATGATTGAACACACCACGTTACTCTACGGTTAAATATTTTGAAATTGTAGTTACAGTGTTTTCTTTCCCAGATCCAACTCAGACTTGTTATAAGTCCACGCAGCAAAGGATCGGACACGTCTCTTCAATGCAAAGCATTGATACTTATTTATTATATTAAATCGATGAAAAGTATTCAAAAACAAACCAACATGATGTGTTATCTAACGTGTAGCAAGGAAGCATTGTATTTTCGCGTGGCACCCTCCATTCCTGTAGTTAATGAGATAATTCACTGCCTGGGGTCGATCCCTCCACTATTGACATTTGACAGATTGCACTCGTAAAACACAATCGTCATCAAAAGCCATGTTCTAAAATTGTTTTAGACATTATTGTTGATTGATTTAGTGGATGTCGGAATTATTTCGATTAAAATCGTATTTCGTGATGATTCTTTATGTTTTTGGATTGTAATTTAATAGAATTATTTAAATAATATTTATTAGATATATTTCGGTTATCTCTTTGTTTGTCATTTGATTTTTTTCTTTCTTATCGTTTTGGTATTTTCCAATCAGTATTTATTTTATCTTTATTAAAGAGACATATTTCAACTGCCAGTAAAAGCAAATATATAATGAACTCTAGATGTCACTTCATTATATTTATGCTTTATTATATATACTTTTAACTATATATTCAACTAAATCATATAACAATTCGGATTTAGAAACGGAAGGGTCATTATAATATCCTAAATATAACAAGTGATATTTATAAATTGTGGATAGAATCCTTCTATCAGTATTTAATAAACATAAATAAACCTATTGGTTTATATAAATTAAAGTAGTATTGAAATTCATACAAACTGTGTTACATAAAAATGATACGTACAACAAAAACTTTGTATCCGTTTTTATACAAAGTATTGTAAAATATGATATTTGGAGTTAAAGTTATAGATATAGATAGAGTTAAAGTTATATGAAGAACGCTAAACAATTTATATTAATAAATCCATAAAAATACATTCAATTAATAAATGCAAATATTACACACACTATCATGCCATTCAGATTCATTACTTACGTTTATATTGAGAATGTCAGTAAGTGTGAAAATAATGACACCGTCAATATTGCCTAAGAGATATAAAAAATAATATATATCTGTATATATGTGAAACGATTATGAATGAGTATTGTTGTCCAAACCCTTGTTTTATTGACTGACATAGAGCCTAGCTGTAGTTATCTGACTACAACTCGCATTGGGCTGGATTCACCTTGGAAGGACCACCGTCTCACAGAAGATCGGCGAGAAGGAGTCAAATTCATTTATTTGGATATGTTCTATCGGTCAGTGAGAAAATCCTGAAACCAAAACAAAACATGAAAGCGATGTATAAAAAAATATAGGAGGATAGGATAGGAGAACTTCTTCCTGCTCAAAAGTAGGGAAATGATTCTCCGATTCTGCTCGGGTTGCCACTCGTTTCTGACAATGAAATCGGGGCGGACTGAAATCGGGGCGGACAATGTTTCGCGATTTGAGTTTACTGAGAGCCAAGGGCGACGTGTGTTAAAGTCAACACAGCGGCATCCCGCCCCACTCTAAAATCCGACCTTTTGCAATATCCGGGCATTTCACTTTAACCTAAACGCTGGTCACTACCACCTAGAGACGGCGCAGCTGATCTAGTTGTTTTTGCCGTAGCTAAGACAGCGGAGTGATATAGAAAACGGTCCTTTTTTACATCCTACCCATGGGTTGGATTTCTTTCCAATAATCTCAGTGACAGCGCTGCGGCTGCAGAATTATTGAAATAGATACTATAGTGCATAGAATTATTTATACCAAGCTCTGTGGTACCACTTGGGGGACAGTCTATCAGGACTGCTGCAGCAGCCAAACGCCAGGCGTATCAAGCTTGAACTAATGAATAGGACTAAGGATTCGAACTGTAGGGTTTTGAAGAGTAAATATAACCGTACCTCCAGATTCTTCAAACGGCAAATCGCTAATGCAAAGTTCAAGCATGTCGTCAAAATTGGGGATCAGCTGCCAAGATGCCCGGCACGCGCAAGTTGGAAAAAGACACCGCCTACCACCCCACAGTGTTAGAGCTCAAGGCCCGAAATAAATCCAATCCCGATAAAAGGGGACAGCTTGACTCTCTTCTCTCCAAAACAACAGTGAGCATCATTAACCGACAGTTTTTAATGTACCTCGGGAATCCCCAGTTGATTAATGACCGGTAATATGTCATGGTCGATTGGCTGGTGATCTTCTGTTATACCTTACGCACCGTTACACAGCGAAACAGGATACAGCGAAAGCCTTCGATTGTGTATGAAACAAGGGGCTTCTTTCCAAGCTTCTTTCCTATAGATTTTCGGAGAGTTTAAGGATTTAGATTATTAGCTTTCTCACTGGCTGGAGCATACAGATCTTTAACGTCGATTTCGCTCGGAGCCCAAGAACGTGAATTCTGGTGTACCCCAAGACTGCCTGCAATCTCCAACTCTGTTACTTTACGTGGATGGCAAAACTGAGGAGATATAACTCAGAATAATTAAAAATATGTCGGCAGTACAAAGCTCTCTCGGGATAACGTCTGCAATGCCATCTATACTTCCTGGATGCCTGCCGATCTTGTACTGTTCGGTTTTCAAGGAACTTTCTTCAACGTACCACTAATAAGATGTGGAATTAACTTCTTTCGAAGGTACTTCTAGAGCGATATGATATGGGTACTTTCAATAAAAGCGTATACTCCTCCAAGGCTGACGACGCTTTTGCGATTCCCCGAATGTTGCTAGATTTCGTAGATGGCAGTTATTACTTATAATCGACCGGCACTCTCGTTTTCCCTCCTCTATCAAAAAAAGGAAGCACTTAAAGTTAGGGTCTAATTTGGACTAATTGTGTAGTTAAACACATATATTTTTATAATAGTAAAATTACACAGATGTGATAAAATAAATATCCTTGTCTTCAGTATTATAATGGCCTAAAGACTCCAGTAATTTTAATATAAAATGAGGTAATGAACTTAATTATACTTGTGCTGAAAAAATCTAGCTATTAAGATTTACAGCATACTTTGTTAGAACATGAATTTTTATGAAGCGTATATAATAGGATAGTGTAACTATGGGAGCTCGACCATGTTGCACTTTTTATATTATAATTATATAAAAGGGAAGGAAAGTAACTTGTTTAATATTAAAACGCAATATATAAAATTATTTCTCCATAATGAGAATTTGTATATATAACTAACTCTTTCATAATATTAATAATATTGACAAGTTTTTCGCTTGCTTGATTGATTTTTGGATTTTCCGATATCGATTTCGATGATATTTCGATTGTAAAATACTAAAAATTTATTTAATAATAGTTAAAAATACAAAACCATTCCGCCGCTATACGTATTAGTTTTGAATGTTTGTTAAACATCGATACTCGTAGTTTGTTGTAATATACGTTGAATTTCCATGAGCAAATATTACTTTCCAAAGTTACTGATTAATATTGGACGCTAACCTAACATTTCGATTTGCTTCTTAATTATTAACGACACTCCTGCAGGATATATTTGTCAAAGTAAAGTACATAACATTTCACTAAACTTGAATATTGTTACTAGATTATGTATTATATAGAGCTATTTAATAATATAATTAATATTATAGATAAATATTGCAAGTTTTCGATTAATCTGTCCGTCTGTATCAAAGTAGAATGTGCATTTTATTAGGACATTATAATTATAGACCTGTAATTAAAATAATATTATGATAATTTAATTTAACATGTAAGTAGCACTTCTAATTATATTTTAAATTCAAAAGGAATATTATGAATACGGAAACAAAGTAAAATGATTAAATTTAAAACAACCCTATTAAAAATACAGGCCTTCAGAGGTAACTCGTGTACCTTCGACCCTTATTATTTAGAATACGAAGAAATGAACCAACATTTAAAACATTATTACATATATATATGTTATTTTATTTCTCACTCTAAATGGCACTCTAAGAATAATGTTTTAAGGTTACTTTTTAATTGCAATGATAAGTGATTCACTAAAAGGCTTGTGTGAAGGAAGCTGAAATTTTCATTTTCTTAATTAATTTATAATGTAAATGAAAAATAAATGAGTGTATTCTTATAACGAGAAATATGAACTCAAGGTTATACGAAATTATTATTTCTAGAACGAAAGTAAATGCTTTTCGGAGTTAATAAATGGTTATGTTTTGATTTTAATTTGTATGTTATAAAGGGTGTGTTGAAAAACAAATTATATAAAAAGTACAGTGTATATAATAAGTGTTTTACTAGAGCGTGTAATTCAGTATAGAAGCCTGATTGAAATTTAACACGCGGCGGTTACATGGTTTAAGGAGGCACTTTCTTAGGCTGTGAACAGATAAGTATATTATTAAAGAAAATAGAAATCTTCAAATCTTAAAGAAAAGAAGTTATATTGTAGTTATCTTTGTGACTCCTCTCTATTAAATGTTTCTTAATTAACATATAAGTAGCCTAAATTACTCCTTATAACATAAGCTATCCGCCAGTTAAAGAATTGTTAAAATCAATTCAACCGTTTTCGAGTTTTCCCGGAACAGACAGATAGATATTTATTTTTTTATATGTATTATGCATTTAGTAACAGGCTGTTAATTTGGAATTACAGTTCTATTTATATATATAGATATATTCGGCACACATTTACGCGCATTTATGATTTTAATAAAAATATCTGTATTTATATTTTAAATACAAATTGTTTTTAATAATATTAATACTTAATACAATCCGTTCAGAACCTAATAGAAGCCGTACCAGAACATTTAAATCAATGCAGCTTTCCGACTTCCGACTTTTATTACAATATATTATTGGAATCCGAGACTGACCGCTTTTCAATGTAAAGCTTACTTTCATATAATAATAATTAATTCATAGTTTTAAAATATTATTTATGAACAAGACACTTACACATATGATAAATATATATATTTTTTTTCAACTCCAATCTTAAAGACATAATTATGACGTCATGTACGTATGAAAACATTATATAAATAGTACATAATAAAGACATCATAATAAATCAGAAGTCGCGTATGCAAATAACAGACTACAATCGCCATTTCATTCCCAACACATCAATAATGAAAGAAAAACGCTAGGAACTTTAAATCTGCATATGAATTTACATTGTAAAAGAAATTATGACTGCTAATGTACAAACATTCTTAAAATAGATCTGAATTATAATTTATGAATGTTTTCTTTGGATATTCGTGGTTTGGAAACTGATAATTTGGGTGATATGTATCTACCTCTTATCGGAGAGCTCTGGTCATTATCATTATCACCGTCGTTAGCATAAATCTAACTGGATTTATGGTATCTTAAGATAATGTTTCGACCTTGAGTTTTAAGGACGTCTTAAATTTATTGCCTACTTACACAATATTTTAGCGTTTTATGAGTGGCTTTTAACTTGTCAGTAACATATAATATACAAGTTCTCCCCATGACTTCGTTTAAATATGTTTTGCTAAATAAAATTGCTAAATTGCTCCTTATAATATCAGCTATATGACCTTGAAAGTCCTGTTAAAATCGATCCAGCCGTTTTAATCGGTACAAACAGACAGAGATTTTTTTTTATCTTAGTACCGCGTGTACTTTCATATATATTTATTGAAAAAATTATAATTTAGAATTACATACAGACACTTCAATTTTATATATATATATATATATATATATATATATATATATATATATATATATATATTACACTTTTCATATATCTATCAAAGCACTGTATTAATTATTCATTGAAGTAGATTTATTTAGATTATTGTTATAAATAAATTAATTGAAGGACCTCTGACAGCTTGTTAACGAGCACTTAAGAAATAAGAAATGAAATATTTATAAGTAGGAAGAAATTCCTCGAAAAGTATTATATATTCAGAATCAGGAGTATATATAAATATTATATTGTATAAACTTGTGCGTTCCTTCAAAGTTCAAACATCAAAGCTTAAGTTATAGTTTCTGCTTAACTTTCAAACAAAGGGAATAGAAGTGAAAATAGGTTAAGTCGGGTAAGCCTATAGTATTGGTGTATTATTATTATCACTGATATTTCTGATAATAAAGATTCTAACAACAGTATGAGAAATATAATAAATTATGTAGGATACACATACTATTCTACTAATAATATATGTAATTAATATACGCAAATGTATTGGACGGATTTGTATGAAATGATATTTTGGACGTTTATGTATTATCCCGGAAGATATATGATTTTTCAGAAATAATGGAGCATCATTCATCATCAGAAAATGCAAGGGCACTGTTACTCTCTGTTATTAATTTTCTCCTTCTTCATGCCCTATCTAGGAGAGCAAAGCCGTGAGGAAAAGTTTGTTTATATGTTACTTGTTATAAATGTTTGGTAAATGTGCAAATATATGAATTTAATAGTCTTCACCTGCTTTCAGCCTCGCTCGTCATCACATAAAATTTATTAAAAACTTGCACATTTTTAGTTTAATGTTTTCATAACAAAAACGAGTTATTTCGTTTGACCGAAAAAACAGAATAGTGGAAAATATCCCCAAAATATGGTTTACTATTCAAACCAAATATTATATTCCGTTTGGTAGTTTTTCCGTGATGCGCAAACATACGAACAGACAAAAAATTAATTCTTTAGAGATACATAGGTTTATGTATTGATCATACATACAGTATATAGGTGCACTTAGACTCTAGTATTTGATATATAGTTTCTAATACTGAACATTATTTATATAAAATCTGACCATAATATAATAAGTAGCTAATAAACAGTACATTGCAATTAGATATAAAGGATATATAAAAAAACATTTTCCACAGTTGGTTGAGCGACCAATTTTCATTGGTGGTTTAGTAACAAACGAACGCTCACACAGTGAGGACGTCTGGCCGTCCTTAAATACATCGCGAAATCAAACGTAAACAAACCAGCTCTTGAATTACAAATAGTGACATTAAAATTAATTACATTTCTGACGTTCTAAATAACAGTGACATACCATTGTGTTTGTGACGTAATTTTATTATAATTGTGACATTTTAATCAGTGGTGTGTTTGGGGTTAATGACTGAATACCAGGTGAGATTCGTGTGGAACATTTTTTTTTATATATCTAAAAAATGTATGTGCGTGAACCGGCGGCTGTTTTGATTTCACCGGTATTTTTTATATCATAATTCATAATTTCCTACATTACACAATAAAAGTACTCGATATGCTGTAATGATTATATTTAATTATCTTATTCGCATTGCCCTGTTACTTGATAACGTGTTAGATTCATATGTTTTGATAATCGTCTTCCATAATTAACACTTCTCGTTTGAGTTATGTTTTACTGTTAATTTATTATTTATTTCCAGTAAGATCATAAATTGATATATATTTTATTTAATTTAGTAGTAATCATAACATTTATTTCCTCTTATATTAAAAATTAATAAATAATAATAATATGAATTATACATTTTTATTATATTAAGAACACGGAAGATATTTTATCTAAAAGGGGTCAGGGAGTGACGTTCAAATCATGGGTCATATGTTTTATAATAGCAAATAAGATAGTAAATTAAAGAAATCTTTATAATAAATCATTACACACACAAGAATATATAAACAGTAATGATTATAGAATTATCACACACACACACACACACACACACACACACACACACACACACGTAAACACACTTATCTTAATAACAGAGGTATTATTCTCGTTACATCTATATCTTAAACAATAGATGAAAATATTTCAAACATTTAAAACAAAGGTGAAATTAAAAACATTTGCATGTTTTCAATGAAAATACATTACAAAAGGGTAATTTGTTATCACAATATAGTGACGTGCTGTGAGAAGATTTCAACCTCCGGGGATATTAAAATATCATTCAGTTTGGATAGAATCACATTGATATATTACTTATACATGTATGTATGTATGTATGTTATACATGTGATTACACTAAAATAATATTATATTTTTAATCAATTAATTGAATATTCTTATCGCATTTTATATTTTTTAACAATAAATTTCATTAAACACTTATTATTCACTTCAGATAAAATAACACATAATTTCTTGTTTTATTAAACATCTTAAATAACTACATTATTAATATATGATAATTGAAACCAAAATTCGCATTGCGGTAAAACTGAATTTAAACCGTTCTGTCCAAGCCTACAGACATTGTTGATACCAGGTAATTTAAAATGGTAAATTAATTTATTAACATATGTATGTATATATTATTTTATTGTATTTATTGTATATAATATTAAAGAAGGTTTGGTTCACCATTATATTTGTTTGCTTTATAAAATGTATGCTCTTCACTAAGTTCTCTGATATCACTGGTACAGTATAAGATACAGCATCTGTTTAGTTTCTCAAAGCAGAGCCCCTGAGCTCTCGCTTTCTTAGACTCTTACAATAGAGCAAACACTGATCGCACTGTTGTAAGAGATTATATCACTTTACAAAAGCTTTATATAAATAACAATGAAAATATATACAAAATGTATATATATTTTTCTTGTAATATAAATTTTATATTTATAAGTAGGTACTAGAAAATGTTTAATTCTGGTAAAAATAATATAATATTTCGTTTAGTTAAAATCATTCCTAAATAGTGTAAATGTTAAATTAAATAATAAAATAAAATGCATTTTTCATTTATGTTCTAAAATTCAGGTGCATTCATAATTGTCTAGTAACGTTGGAGCGGAAATTGCCAGGAGCGTGTGACCGGGAACGAGGTTCAGATGACTAAATCCAACTGGAAAATACCATTTTTAAAAGAAAAGGTTTTTATATTTACATTTAAAAGATAATTTCAGTGATTCTTATAACCATTCATTTGTTTTTTAAACATAATTATATTATAAAAATAGTTTATATAATATATTTATAATACCATTCTACATTGACAGAGGAATCTCTGATTATAAGAATTTATAATCATTAATTAATTTATTTATTTTTGATGAAATTCATTTATGTTTACATTTAAAAGCCAATTTAGAGAATTTTATATTCATTAATTTAATTTTATTTGAATTTCAAAAATAATTTAAATTAACGAATAATATCATTCTATATATTTTTTTTAATCTTGCAAAACAATTTTTTTTTTTATTTTTGGTTATCTGAATGAGGGAACACTTTTGAATTATTTATTTTAAGGAGAAGAATATTTTATCACCAAGATTATTATACTTTTATCTCAATTTTTTATTTGAAAAACATCTCCGTCTGGTTGAATGAGTGCGGATAACGAAGAAATGTTCACTGGAGTTCATTTCAGTGAATACCTTAATTGTCGAATTTCATATTTAGGAAGATATTTACTTTAAGTTAAAACCCTTATACATACGTTCTATATATATAGCATGTAACTTCATTTGTTTTATTTATTTTTTAGAGAAACTTTTCATATATTTTGTGCTATATTGCTATTTAAACTGAGGAAACTTTTTTTAAAATATCTTCAGGTCGTTTTCAATGATCAAATTCAAATTCACAATCTTTTGAATCGTCAATTACTACTATAGCTAACTACTAACTCTAAATACAGCGCAGCTGATAAGACGAGAAACTGAACAGTTGTTCTTTTAGAATAAAATTATTTTAATGAAAATCTTCCATTCCAAATTGTTACATGTAAAATATTATTATTACATTGTATTATTACATTAATTTATCTCAATTTATTGCTTATGTAAGGACAACACGAGATATTGCGAGAGCTATCTAAACGGAATTTCAACCAAGATTATGTCAAAGCCAAGAATTTAGGATTCACGAAATAACAGGACCGAAGTTTACATTCAATTCAAATCGGGACTACATTCGTTAAATCCTGTGATTTACCTACTACAAACTATTGATGATTTCTTCTGATAAAATTAATGATATATATTTTTAATTATAATACATGATAAATGTGACATATTGCATGTTAACGTGATATTCGAGCGGTAAATGTTTTTCCCCGTTCGTTGTTTAAAACCGGATAATGGCTTCCGTGAATTAATTCGAGTGGAAAAACGGAATGTCTTAAAGGATCAAAGGAACGTTGTACCAAGCACCATCACAAGATAACACGATGTGGTTAGTTCTGGTTGAATCAAATCTGATTTTGGGAGTTTGAATTTGAAATGTGGTTTTCAAAATTTCAGACACTTTAAACACTGTTTCAGACTACACTAACCTGTCAAAACTCTTGTTCGGTCTTTTAAAAACTATCATGAGAGCGTTCAACAACTTTTTAAGTAGCGAAGTTTTTTGATTGTCAATATCTGTTTTTTTTGTCTACAAATTCTATAGATAAGAGATATATATTTTAAGACGTTATTTATATATTTATTATATTATTTATATATATAAAATTAATATATACTCGTAAGATGGGGTTGTCATAAATACGTTTTCTACCATATATCACAACTTGACAATATGCCTTCTTTCTGATCTTATACCATAGGTAATCACATTAATCAACCACTTAATTAATCAATCAATCAATCAATGAAAAATCAACATTATGAGTAGTTGTGAACATAGTTATAAAAATTGGATAATAGACAGGGCATATAAATAATAGGATCCAGATTACATTATTACAAGAAATATATATATATATACATCGTTGCAAACCACAATGGTGGTTGCACTGTGGTTTCGCTGTTTCCAGTGAAAGTGCTGAATGCCGTTTACAATGGACATAATAATACCATGACAAACATTTTTATATGTGTATAATGTGAAAAAGATTATTATTTTAATTTATACTCGTCATTAACATGTTTTTTTTCTAGGCATAGTTTAGTAGTTTCTAGGTATACTTTGAATGTAGACAAAATATATATTTCTATTATTTTGCGTCCTCTCAACATTTTGTCCTCTCTCCCGAGTTTGAAGAAAACCTATATTGGAATATTGAATATACTTTAAGTTATCTTTTAAATTAAGTATTATCCAAGTTAAGGAAAAAAAGCCGCGTAAGTACATCTTAAAACGTATTAGAAATTTTGAAAATACCTTTTAAAATATCTTAAATGTTTTTGACAAATTAATGAAAAATATTATTATAATAATATAGCAAATATTATACTTCATTATATATTACTGTATTAAACAATTAAGTTGTTTTTCCCAAAGCATTCATGTTGATGTCATGATATAATGATATGATAATGATCATCATATCATAACATTAAATTCATCACATAATAACATGGTAATTGAATAATAATTACTGTAATTTTAAAAAGAAAATAACTTTCTTAGTTATTGGTTAATAATAGACTGATTTAGAAATAGTTTGTGGTTACAATGAGATGTACATTTATAGATATGCAACTTTATTATATGAAAGAGAAGACGAATTTAATACTTAACAAATGATACATTAATAATTTAAATATCTCGAATATTGTTAATAAATATACACCAATATATAATATAAGTGAACCACTATTCTTATGAAGTTATGATATTACAAACTATTTTGAATACGAGACATATAAAGTAAATATTTTTTGCCATTTTTCTGAGATTTCAACACTCATCACACCTAAAACAATAATAATATTATTTTCACATCATTTTTTCTGTGCTGTTTTATCTTAAAAATATAAAATAGATTATCTTAAAAGGGTTAATGGATTAAATTTGTTAACAAATGGGACGATAATGATGTTAAGTTTTCTATTGCGTTTCATCCCATCACTCCAATAAACTTTTATAATGAGATTTCGAGCTTGAGAAAATTTTGTATTCATGTTTAATCTAATCAAATCCACTCCAATAACTTATTTTTTTCTTATGTGTTATTACTGGCTGTAGTATTTTTTTGATCCACCATCAAGATGACATAAGAGTTTAGAAATTATTTTCCATAACGCAGACGAAGACAACGGACTAGTTTATAATTATACTACGGATCTAGGATCAAGTTTGAACAAGCACTTGAGATTTAAGACTATAGATATAATTATTTAGATATAATAATTCGGTGCTTCATAAACAATATTTAATTATTTGTAAATATCTGACAACGTTAAGTAAAAGTAATTAAGTAATAATCAATATTATAATATCAATGAATCCGCTAAAAAATTATTATTGAATGTCTTTTTATCATTATTCTAATGATAGATATGACACAATAAATGATCTCAGCTTCGCTTACTCATACATAAATTAGGTACAGCCAAAAAATCACACTATATATATATATATATATATATATATATATATATATATATATAATGTAAAAAAAATATTTTACGGTAACAATTTTACAATCTTTCTGTCTTTATAAATCTTATAATAATTAATAAAATATAAATAATTTACTAACACACTAACAATTTCATTTAAGTTCAATTCATTTAAGTAGTCTTATGTACATAATATAGTATATAACATAAATCTGTGTCTAGCTATCCTTTTGATGTATATTTGTATATATACTTAGATTTTAATTCAAAGTCTTAGCTTGAAACTACGTTTTAAAACTAAATGCAAAATATCGGAATAGTTTTAGAGCTCTAATAATCAGGAATGTTCTCTTTTATTGAATATCTTAATATTATATATTATTATTTATATTATATTCTAGTAATAAACTACTCTCTCTCTCTCTCTCTCTCTCTCTCTGTTTCTTTCTTTCTTTATCTTTTGATAAATATTTTATTGAGAATCAAGAGACATTAAGTCATAAAAACGCTTTTAAGTTAACAAAAATTAGACGAAAATATATGTATAATTTATATATAATACTCAATTTTAAATATATATACAGATATCGTGTGGAAAACTATTGTATTTATTATATATAACTATTAAAATTCTAAGTGCAATTTCTAGAAGTTGAGTAATGTTGTCCCTAAGTATATTATAAATGTATAAAGTGCAAGTCCATAGTGCTCCAGTTCTGTGTAGTTCTGTTAACAAGCTCAGTTACATAATCGGTCAGATATCATCTATCCGGTCTGCAACTGTATCTTAGATCACCGTTGAATAAATCAAACTTAACTCTATGAGTCATACTTCAATTATATATATTTGTTTTTAAATTTATATATTTTAAATATGAATGTAGAATGATGCTCGCGTACCGTTCGTGAAGAAGTTTAATAAATCGACACAATACCAAATTCAATTTTCAAAATATTGAGCTTCAATATTAATTATGAACTTAAAATCATTTCCTATTTCATTCGCGCGACAATTTTTCCATTCCAGGATTTCTTCAGAAAAAAACAGTTTTTCCAAGGATATAACGTTACCTAGACAAATCAGTTCAGCATTACAGATGTGAAAAAATAACAAAAATGAAAACATAACTATTACCATGGTTTTAGTGATTACGGATATTAAATTATCTGTCATTACAATATGTCAAAGTGAAGTTTCAATATTCAAATGGAATTATTATGGAAATTAGCAATAAATGATGTAGATTCCTATCGAGTTTGTTTACATGAATAATTAAACCAATCAGTTCCGCTGATAGAAGCAAGTTTACACACCACTTATATAATGACTTGTAACACTTCAGAACGACTTCAATTTAGTACATCATAATATATTATTTTATATATGTTATTTTATTAATAAAATATTCATTTTGTGTGTAATATAAATATAATTGCATTAATAATATAAAAAGAAATGTTATATAATATTAGCCGCAAAATGAACCCTCAAATTCTCTCATTAAATAAAAGTAAATTATTATTTAGTCAAAGCGATTCTGTTATAATTTACATTTTAAGCGAAGTTAATTTTAAGAAGAATTAAATTTATTCCAATTAAAATTATGTATATTTCAATAGAGCATTAATATTTTTTTATTTTAACAGTATAGATAGTAAAAACAATCAAAGTTAAAAAATTATCTTATTTAACCAACTCTTGCTTTATTATCCATAAAAGTAAACTAAAATTGCTTACAGAATACTCATAATAAAATAAATTACTTTAACTTGAAAGATACCCGGTTCGATTCCCGGTTGTTACAAATATATTTTAATAATATATAATTACTATTGTCTGTGAATAAACACCGTGATAGAGATTACAGTTCTTAATCACGCAACCCTCGTGTCTACATTCATTTAATAATTAGAAAATTTCTTTACCTGCCAGTTGGACATGTCCTGAACAAGCTTCGATAAAATAACAAGTTCCTTGATTTGATATTACGGGTTTCCTTCTATATATAACAACAACCATCACAATTAGTATATTCCGTGTGAACTAATATAGCATCTTAATTATTTATATGTATATACAAGAATTGCGGAAATGTAAAAAGCATGTAACAAGAAGTTTTAAGTTTTAATGTGTTTTGATATAAGAAAAGAGAGCGATCGCAAAAGACAAGGACTGATTTAGTGAAGGCCCCTGATTAATAATAATTATCTAAATAAAAAAAACCCCATAAAAATTTGGATATTTTTTTATCTTTATTGTGGGGGGCTCCTATCCTGAAGAGGCCCCTCGACAGGGGCCTTGCCTGCCCTCTCCTAAATCCGTACCTGGCAGAAGACACAGACGGAGTGCGTGAAAAACATACTCGTATATAGCAAAAAAAATGTCTTCACTAAGATGTATGACAGAAGAGAAATAATTCACAATACCGACAACGCAAAAGTATTTTTCATAATTATATTTGACTTAGAGTATTATTTTATAAATAGTAGTTATTCTACAATAGTTTAGAATATATTATGTCTATTTCCATCAGATTTGCATGTTGAATGTCCAGTTATACCATATAGTCGATTTGTCACAACGCAAGTCAGCTTCAGCCTCATTTAAATTACATGAGGTGGTGATTAGGTCTGTTATACACGTCCTGACTTATTGAGCTGAGCAATAAAAACTTGACGACATCCTATAATCTGCCAAGTATAGAAATGTAACCAGTTTCATGTTGTTAATGATGAAAATTGTTAGTTAATTTTAATGCTTACCAATTATGTAACTTTTTTTCTATAATTTCAAAAAAACATAACAATATCACTAATATCCCGTCTGTAATTCGAATTAGGCGTATCTTGATATTTATTTCTAAATAACTATTGCGATAAAATCAGATTCTCAATTTATAAAGTTTGACTCAAATCGGTTTATCAGATTGGGAGGTATGAGGCCACACAAATACACACATAAAGATACACATCCTCCGTTTTTGCGTCGAAGGTTAAAAACACCGTTAAACCGCGTTTGATACAATTTAGCAAAACTGATAGTTGATATTGCACTGCGTGGGGGGTCTTGGGCGTAATTTTACTTTGTAATCTGATATGGTCTAATAAATCTTATGTAAATACTGACATTGGGAACGTGCTGACTAATATACTTACAAATCGATTGCGCTTATAGAAGTCTAATATACTTATAAGCCAGTTATAAAATGTTTTTTTTTAAATTAAACACTTATTTTATATTTAATTAAAATACTTTTACCCATTATTTATTTTATATAAAATACGACTATTTATTGTGTATAATTTTTTATGTTAATTCTTAAATTAGAGAATTCTTAAATTAGAGAAAGTAAAAAACCTTAAAAAGTACTTAATCTAATACCAGAGAGCCCTCCTATGTTATTTAAATATTAAAAGTGCCTTCGTATCTCATCTTTTAAACCTATTTAGTATTCTATCTTTCGGAAAATATAAAAAATATTTCATCGTTCTGTTATGAATTGAATGAATATATTTTGGTATGTAAATAAGTAGACTTTCTTACCACCATATTATTAAGGAATGAGTTTTCAAGACGTATTTGTGAACGGTATCTAACTTAATATTATATTTATATACTTATCAGTAAATACTTAAGTAGAAGTTAAATAAGATTTTCTCTTAAATAAATAGAGGTTATTTACATTGAATGAAACCAATTATTAATTTAATTGAATTGTAAATCTAAGTATAGAGTATAACACAATTCGAGGCAGACAAATTGATATATATTGTATAATAAAACGCTAATTACAACACTTAAAACGCAAGAACCAAATGCATTACGGACCATAGTTGAACACTGAGAGCTTTTAACTAATTTAGGAGACGCTACGTGCTTTATCAACAGACATTCACTGATAAAGGGGGTGAAACAAGTGCCACCGTGCAATACAGCCTTTATGGTTTTCTGCTATTTCATTTGAGTAAGATGTCGGATAAGAGACGCTTGATTTAAAATATTGATAATGTATTTCTTGGTAATACTGTCAGATATATTTAACTCCAATTGATACCTTCATCGATCGATTAAATTTTGACGTCACTTGTCATACTGTAAAAGTAACACTGACAGTTCTTTAGAATTATTTTATTCACGGATTCAGAACATTTTTTAAGATTACAAAGTTATTCAATTGATATAAAACCTAAGTAACTAAAAGTAGCCTAAGTTACTTCTTATAACATCAGCTGTCCGCCAGTGACAGTCCTATTAAAATGAATCTAAAGGGACATGATTTTCTTAAGTAAATAATGAGGTACTGTGTACATTTTCATGTGCATTTAGTGAAAAGCTGTTAATTTGAAATTACAAACAAAAATTCAATTTTATTTAAATGTATTGAATAATTTCTATATTGATAATGGATTAAACTAGAGTATAGGTTAACATTGTACTTTTACCCTGGCATTTAAATGCTATAGTGTTCAGAGCAAGTCAAGGTGTCTGTTTGTGATTCACTTAATTAGTTTACTCCCAAAGGTTTCTTACCACGTAATCAGGATGCACACAGAAAGCATTATCAGTATCTTGAGTTGAGACCTCAATGTGTGTGTGTGACCTGTGTATTCTTGGAACTTTATATTTTTATTAATGTCCTGGGAAACATTAATAGGACCAAACAATTCTATTTTTATAACAACATTACATTTTGTACAGTTTGTGAACATTGTTGTTGAAACATTTTGTAGGAATATTTTGTATTCAATATTATATTTAACTGACTACAGCTAGCGGAACGCTTTCTTGTGACAATATAACAATATAAAACGGCATAGTTGTATATATAACAAAGATATTGTTATTTATAGTACATATGTTATGTGGTACAATAACTGAAATTGTTTTACATAACATATAATAACAAGTTACTTGATTTAGACTTTAAATCAGTTTTTTTTTTATTTTACAACCAATAAACCATTTTTTACAACCGAACAAATGATAGAAATGTTACAATTATAAATGCAGTTAATTGCTTAGTTCAAATTCAAATTCGAATTATCTTTATTCAAGTAGGCATTTAGACTCACTCTTGAATAGTCAATTACTACAATACAAAAAAAGGTCAGTGTAGTCAGTCCGTAAGTAAGCCACCACCGGCTCGGAATGCTGCTCTGTTGAGAAGAGCCGGACAGAAACTTAACAGTTGCTCTTTTCAAAAGAAATATAACATTACATATATAGATCCTGCAAATGATTCAACAACTTAAGTTCCACATATTTCGATCGTCTAAAAACTCTTGAACGTTATAATAAGCTTTATTTAATAATAAACTTTTGATTTTAGATTTAAAACTAAGAAATGGAAGGTCTAAGATATCTTGTAGAACTTTATTATATATGCGTATACTCAAACCCATGAAGGATTTATTAGCTTTTTGAAGCCGAAACTTTGGCGTTACGAGTTTGTTTTTATTTCTCGTATTTATTGCGTGTCCGTCACTGTTTTTTATATAACTATTTAAATTTTGACGTATATATAATATTTTATTAAATATGTATTGCGAAGCGACTGTAAGAATACCTATTTCTTTAAAAACATCTCTCAGAGAATCTTTAGCTTTTAAATTATAAATAGTTAGCGCAGCTCTTTTTTGTAAAATAAATATAGAATTAATTTCAGCAGCACTGCCCCATAATAAAATACAGTAATCTAAAATACTGTGAAAATAACTAAAATAAATAAGTCGAACCGTATTAATGTCCGTTAATTGTCTAAATTTTCTAATTGCAAAGACGGCGGAGCTGAGTTTGGCTGCAAGTGTTGAGAGATGAGGGTTCCACTGGAGCTTTTTATCTAATGTTATACCTAAGAAATTTGTCGAGTCAATCAATTCTAACACTTCATTGTTAAGGAGCAAGTTAAAATTTTAACTTTTTACATTAGGAATTGTAAACTCTATGCATTTAGTTTTCTTAGCATTTAACACTAAATTATTAATTTCGAACCAATGCAGGACTCGTGACAAAGTACTGTTTACTTCGTCATAATTAATCCTATCACGCTCAACTTTAAAAATAAGCGAGGTGTCATCAGCAAAGAGTACAATGTCACACAGACCCTTAACAAAAAAGGGCAAGTCATTAATATAAAGTAAAAACAAAAAGGGGCCCAAAATAGATCCTTGTGGAACACCCATCTTTAGGTGAGAACCAGATGATTTAGAATTATTTACGTAAACTGTCTGGACTCTTTTATTCAGGTAAGAGGCAATAAGATCAAGCGCAGCGCTACGTACACCGTAGTGGTTTAGTTTGCATAGCAACGTCCGAAGGTCCACGCAATCAAAGGCTTTGGACAAATCACAAAACACCCCAATTGCATTTTGCGACTTCTCCCATGCGTCGTAAATGTGCTTAAGAAGCGCGGCACCCGCATCAATCGCTGATTTGCCTTTGGTAAAACCATATTGTTCACTATGCATGATCCCACTGCTATACACAAACTCTGACATCTGATTTAAAATAATTTTCTGGAAGACCTCATTCAAGGTCGGTAAAACCGAGATAGGCCCTATAATTTTCGGGATCCAATCTATCGCCACTTTTAAACAAAGGAACTATTTTACTGTTTTTCATCAAATCTGGAAATATACCGGTTTCGACACATTTGTTAAAAATAAGGAATAATTGAAGAGCAATATCATTTATAATAGTGCTAAGCAATTTAACTGACATACCCCAGAGATCACCGGTTTTCTTCGAATTTAAGGTTCTAAATGTCTTAACTATTTCAATATTATAAATTTTTTGACTTTATAGGTCCATTGGCAGCCCTAGATTTTCCAGTAAGACTAGATAAAACATCCCAAGTTGCCTTTATTTTCTCTTCTGAATTTAAAATTTTATTTTTTATATAAATGGACTTGGCTTGTACGCAAACGTTCTTAAATATTTTAGAGAAATTTCTTACTCTATTCAAGAACACCGGATCATGATTCCATTGCCTCTCACCATATAAATCATATAATCTTTCTCTGCTTCTAATTATATTCCTACGGTAGCCCAATCACTAAATTTAATTTTAAAGTATTTCGTAAACGTTTTTGGCTTAAAAATATTCTTAAATTCATTTAACAATAAATAGAAAACCTTATTATATAAATTGTTAGGATTATCATTGGTTACATTTTTTTAACCACTATTATCGCAACATTTTTTTTGAAAGTGAGCATTCTATTTTTTGTTATCGGTCTACAAGTAAATTTTTGGGGTCTTTCAATTTCATGATTAATTAAGAGAGAAAATTGTTGAGCACAGTGGTCTGAACTTACATTTGATATTATCCTCTCTTCATATACGTTACAGTGACAGAATACATTATCAATACAAGTCGCGGAAACACTAGTTATTCGAGTAGGTTCCGAAAAGACGTTCAACAAGTTATAGGATTTAAACAAATTTAATAAACGAACACTACACGAAGTTACTTGTAATATATAAACATTGAAGTCGCCGCACACTATCACCGACTTGTTTTTATTACAAAGTGTTGTTAAAATATCCTCCATTTTATTTTCAAATTCATCAGTCTCCAGAGGGGGGGGGGGGTCGGTACACGCATAAGATAATATATTCATTGAGCTCAATGCAGGATAGTTCAATACTTAATATCAAAAACAAGTTAGATAATTAAATTAACTCCTCTATATGTATTATATATTTATATATATCCTTTAACATGTTGCCGATACATCAACAGTTATATTGATTACTGACAATTTGAATTGCATATTAATATGTGTATATGTGCTATTGGTCTTTCATTTAGTCGGTTATGATGTTTTTGAGGTTATAAATTAGAGTTATTTCGGACCAAGATATAAATTTTACGTTGTATTAATTTATGAATGTAGATTTTTATAATTTTAATCATATTTTTGCTATTTATGATTTAAATGTAATGACAAAATTCTTATCTTATACTTGGTTAGTATTATATTATTGTTATACTTAACAACTATTAAAATTTTATGTGCATTATTTAGAAGTTGAGTAATGTGGTCCCAAAGTGTATTATAAATGTATAAAGTGCAAGTCCATAGTGTTCCAGTTCTGTGTAGTTCTGTTAACAAGCTCAGTTACATAATCGGTCAGATATCATCTATCCGGTTTGCAACTGTATCTTAGATCACCGTTGAATAAATCAAACTTAACTCTATGAATCATACTTTCCGAGCCGATTAAATTTTCGGTACATATAATACGAATGAGAGTTAATATAGTGTCAACATATTAAGCTTCAATATAAATTATAAATTTAAAATCATTTCCTATTTTATTCGCGCGACAATTTATCCACTCCAGGATTTCTTCAGAAAAAAAACACAATTTTTAACAAGATAATGTTACCTAGACAAGTTTAATACAAATCAATTCAGCATTACGGGTGTGAAAAGATAACAAAAATGAAAACATACTCGTAACTATTAGTATGAATTTAGTGATTACGGATATTAAATTTTCTGTCATTGCAATATGTCAAAGTGAAGTTTCAATATTCAAATGGTATTATTATGGAAATTAGCAATAAATGATGTAGATTCCTATCGAGTTTGTTTACATGAATAATTAAACCAATCAGTTCCGCTGATAGAAGCAAGTTTACACACCACTTATATAATGACTTGTAACACTTCAGAACGACTTCAATTTAGTACTTTATAGTATATAACTTCATATATGTTATTTTATTAATAAAATATTCATTTTGTGTATAATATAAATATAATTAAGTTAATAATATAAATATAAATGTTATATAATATTAGCCGTAAATTGAACCCTCAAATTCTCTCATTAAATTAAAGTCAATTAATATTTAGCCAAAGCGATTCTGTTATAATTTACATTTAAAGCGAAGTTTTTATTTTACGGCGCTTACTAAATTTATTCCAATTAAAATTATGTATATTTTAATAGGGCATTAATATGTTTTTAATAATAATTATTAAAAATATAGTTTAACAGTAAAGATAGTAAAGACAATCAAAGTTAAAACATTCTCCTATTTAACCACGTTTCGGTACTACTTATTCATAAAAGTAAACTAAGATTGCTTATACAATACCTGGTTTGATTCCCGGTTGTTACAAATATATTTTAATAATATATAATTACTATTGTCTGTGAATAAACACCGTGATAGAGATTACAATTATTAATCACGCAACCCTCGTGTCTGCATTCATTTAATAATTAGAAAATTTCTTTACCTGCCAGTTGGACATGTCCTGTACAAGCTTCGATAAAATAACAAGTTCCTTGTTTTAATATTACGGGTTTCGTTCTACATATAGCAACAACCATCACAATTAGTATATTCCGTATGAACTAATATAGCATCTTAATTATTTATATGTATATATAAGAATTGCGGAAATGTAAAAAGCATGTAACAAGAAGTTTTAAGTTTTAATGTGTTTTGATATAAGAAAAGAGAGCAACAGCAAAAGACACGGACAGATTTAATGAAGGCCCTTGATTACTAATAGTTATCTAAATAAAAAAAACCCGTAAAAATTAGGATATTTTTTTATCTTTATTGTGGCGGGCTCCTATCCTGTAGAGGCCCCTCGACAGGGGCCTTGCCTGCCCTCTCTTAAATCCGTACCTGGCAGAAGACACAGACGGAGTGCGTGAAAAACATACTCGTATATAGCAAAAAAAATGTCTTCACTAAGATCTATGACAGAAGAGGAATAATTCACAATACCGATAACGCAAAAGTATTTTTCATAATTATATTTGACTTAGAGTATTATTTTATAAATAGTAGTTATTCTACAATAGTTTAGAATATATTATGTCTATTTCCATCAGATTTGCATGTTGAATGTCCAGTTATACCATATAGTCGATTTGTCACAACGCAAGTCAGCATCAGCCTCATTTAAATTACATGAGGTGGTGATTAGGTCTGTTATACACGTCCTGACTTATTGAGCTGTGCAATAAAAACTTGACGACATCCTATAATCTGCCAAGTAGAGAAATGTAACCAGTTTCATGTTGTTAATGATGAAAATTGTTAGTTAATTTTAATGCTTACCAATTATGTAACTTTTTTTCTATAATTTCAAAAAAACATAACAATATCACTAATATCCCGTCTGTAATTCGAATTAGGCGTATCTTGATATTTATTTCTAAATAACTATTGCGATAAAATCAGATTCTGAATTTATAAAGTTTGACTCAAATCGGTTTATCAGATTGGGAGGTATGAGGCCACACAAATACACACATAAAGATACACATCCTCCGTTTTTGCGTCGAAGGTTAAAAACACCGTTAAACCGCGTTTGATACAATTTAGCAAAACTGATAGTTGATATTGCACTGCGTGGGGGGTCTTGGGCGTAATTTTACTTTGTAATCTGATATGGTCTAATAAATCTTATGTAAATACTGACATTGGGAACGTGCTGACTAATATACTTACAAATCGATTGCGCTTATAGAAGTCTAATATACTTATAAGCCAGTTATAAAATGTTTTTTTTTAAATTAAACACTTATTTTATATTTAATTAAAATACTTTTACCCATTATTTATTTTATATAAAATACGACTATTTATTGTGTATAATTTTTTATGTTAATTCTTAAATTAGAGAATTCTTAAATTAGAGAAAGTAAAAAACCTTAAAAAGTACTTAATCTAATACCAGAGAGCCCTCCTATGTTATTTAAATATTAAAAGTGCCTTCGTATCTCATCTTTTAAACCTATTTAGTATTCTATCTTTCGGAAAATATAAAAAATATTTCATCGTTCTGTTATGAATTGAATGAATATATTTTGGTATGTAAATAAGTAGACTTTCTTACCACCATATTATTAAGGAATGAGTTTTCAAGACGTATTTGTGAACGGTATCTAACTTAATATTATATTTATATACTTATCAGTAAATACTTAAGTAGAAGTTAAATAAGATTTTCTCTTAAATAAATAGAGGTTATTTACATTGAATGAAACCAATTATTAATTTAATTGAATTGTAAATCTAAGTATAGAGTATAACACAATTCGAGGCAGACAAATTGATATATATTGTATAATAAAACGCTAATTACAACACTTAAAACGCAAGAACCAAATGCATTACGGACCATAGTTGAACACTGAGAGCTTTTAACTAATTTAGGAGACGCTACGTGCTTTATCAACAGACATTCACTGATAAAGGGGGTGAAACAAGTGCCACCGTGCAATACAGCCTTTATGGTTTTCTGCTATTTCATTTGAGTAAGATGTCGGATAAGAGACGCTTGATTTAAAATATTGATAATGTATTTCTTGGTAATACTGTCAGATATATTTAACTCCAATTGATACCTTCATCGATCGATTAAATTTTGACGTCACTTGTCATACTGTAAAAGTAACACTGACAGTTCTTTAGAATTATTTTATTCACGGATTCAGAACATTTTTTAAGATTACAAAGTTATTCAATTGATATAAAACCTAAGTAACTAAAAGTAGCCTAAGTTACTTCTTATAACATCAGCTGTCCGCCAGTGACAGTCCTATTAAAATGAATCTAAAGGGACATGATTTTCTTAAGTAAATAATGAGGTACTGTGTACATTTTCATGTGCATTTAGTGAAAAGCTGTTAATTTGAAATTACAAACAAAAATTCAATTTTATTTAAATGTATTGAATAATTTCTATATTGATAATGGATTAAACTAGAGTATAGGTTAACATTGTACTTTTACCCTGGCATTTAAATGCTATAGTGTTCAGAGCAAGTCAAGGTGTCTGTTTGTGATTCACTTAATTAGTTTACTCCCAAAGGTTTCTTACCACGTAATCAGGATGCACACAGAAAGCATTATCAGTATCTTGAGTTGAGACCTCAATGTGTGTGTGTGACCTGTGTATTCTTGGAACTTTATATTTTTATTAATGTCCTGGGAAACATTAATAGGACCAAACAATTCTATTTTTATAACAACATTACATTTTGTACAGTTTGTGAACATTGTTGTTGAAACATTTTGTAGGAATATTTTGTATTCAATATTATATTTAACTGACTACAGCTAGCGGAACGCTTTCTTGTGACAATATAACAATATAAAACGGCATAGTTGTATATATAACAAAGATATTGTTATTTATAGTACATATGTTATGTGGTACAATAACTGAAATTGTTTTACATAACATATAATAACAAGTTACTTGATTTAGACTTTAAATCAGTTTTTTTTTTATTTTACAACCAATAAACCATTTTTTACAACCGAACAAATGATAGAAATGTTACAATTATAAATGCAGTTAATTGCTTAGTTCAAATTCAAATTCGAATTATCTTTATTCAAGTAGGCATTTAGACTCACTCTTGAATAGTCAATTACTACAATACAAAAAAAGGTCAGTGTAGTCAGTCCGTAAGTAAGCCACCACCGGCTCGGAATGCTGCTCTGTTGAGAAGAGCCGGACAGAAACTTAACAGTTGCTCTTTTCAAAAGAAATATAACATTACATATATAGATCCTGCAAATGATTCAACAACTTAAGTTCCACATATTTCGATCGTCTAAAAACTCTTGAACGTTATAATAAGCTTTATTTAATAATAAACTTTTGATTTTAGATTTAAAACTAAGAAATGGAAGGTCTAAGATATCTTGTAGAACTTTATTATATATGCGTATACTCAAACCCATGAAGGATTTATTAGCTTTTTGAAGCCGAAACTTTGGCGTTACGAGTTTGTTTTTATTTCTCGTATTTATTGCGTGTCCGTCACTGTTTTTTATATAACTATTTAAATTTTGACGTATATATAATATTTTATTAAATATGTATTGCGAAGCGACTGTAAGAATACCTATTTCTTTAAAAACATCTCTCAGAGAATCTTTAGCTTTTAAATTATAAATAGTTAGCGCAGCTCTTTTTTGTAAAATAAATATAGAATTAATTTCAGCAGCACTGCCCCATAATAAAATACAGTAATCTAAAATACTGTGAAAATAACTAAAATAAATAAGTCGAACCGTATTAATGTCCGTTAATTGTCTAAATTTTCTAATTGCAAAGACGGCGGAGCTGAGTTTGGCTGCAAGTGTTGAGAGATGAGGGTTCCACTGGAGCTTTTTATCTAATGTTATACCTAAGAAATTTGTCGAGTCAATCAATTCTAACACTTCATTGTTAAGGAGCAAGTTAAAATTTTAACTTTTTACATTAGGAATTGTAAACTCTATGCATTTAGTTTTCTTAGCATTTAACACTAAATTATTAATTTCGAACCAATGCAGGACTCGTGACAAAGTACTGTTTACTTCGTCATAATTAATCCTATCACGCTCAACTTTAAAAATAAGCGAGGTGTCATCAGCAAAGAGTACAATGTCACACAGACCCTTAACAAAAAAGGGCAAGTCATTAATATAAAGTAAAAACAAAAAGGGGCCCAAAATAGATCCTTGTGGAACACCCATCTTTAGGTGAGAACCAGATGATTTAGAATTATTTACGTAAACTGTCTGGACTCTTTTATTCAGGTAAGAGGCAATAAGATCAAGCGCAGCGCTACGTACACCGTAGTGGTTTAGTTTGCATAGCAACGTCCGAAGGTCCACGCAATCAAAGGCTTTGGACAAATCACAAAACACCCCAATTGCATTTTGCGACTTCTCCCATGCGTCGTAAATGTGCTTAAGAAGCGCGGCACCCGCATCAATCGCTGATTTGCCTTTGGTAAAACCATATTGTTCACTATGCATGATCCCACTGCTATACACAAACTCTGACATCTGATTTAAAATAATTTTCTGGAAGACCTCATTCAAGGTCGGTAAAACCGAGATAGGCCCTATAATTTTCGGGATCCAATCTATCGCCACTTTTAAACAAAGGAACTATTTTACTGTTTTTCATCAAATCTGGAAATATACCGGTTTCGACACATTTGTTAAAAATAAGGAATAATTGAAGAGCAATATCATTTATAATAGTGCTAAGCAATTTAACTGACATACCCCAGAGATCACCGGTTTTCTTCGAATTTAAGGTTCTAAATGTCTTAACTATTTCAATATTATAAATTTTTTGACTTTATAGGTCCATTGGCAGCCCTAGATTTTCCAGTAAGACTAGATAAAACATCCCAAGTTGCCTTTATTTTCTCTTCTGAATTTAAAATTTTATTTTTTATATAAATGGACTTGGCTTGTACGCAAACGTTCTTAAATATTTTAGAGAAATTTCTTACTCTATTCAAGAACACCGGATCATGATTCCATTGCCTCTCACCATATAAATCATATAATCTTTCTCTGCTTCTAATTATATTCCTACGGTAGCCCAATCACTAAATTTAATTTTAAAGTATTTCGTAAACGTTTTTGGCTTAAAAATATTCTTAAATTCATTTAACAATAAATAGAAAACCTTATTATATAAATTGTTAGGATTATCATTGGTTACATTTTTTTAACCACTATTATCGCAACATTTTTTTTGAAAGTGAGCATTCTATTTTTTGTTATCGGTCTACAAGTAAATTTTTGGGGTCTTTCAATTTCATGATTAATTAAGAGAGAAAATTGTTGAGCACAGTGGTCTGAACTTACATTTGATATTATCCTCTCTTCATATACGTTACAGTGACAGAATACATTATCAATACAAGTCGCGGAAACACTAGTTATTCGAGTAGGTTCCGAAAAGACGTTCAACAAGTTATAGGATTTAAACAAATTTAATAAACGAACACTACACGAAGTTACTTGTAATATATCAACATTGAAGTCGCCGCACACTATCACCGACTTGTTTTTATTACAAAGTGTTGTTAAAATATCCTCCATTTTATTTTCAAATTCATCAGTCTCCAGAGGGGGGGGGGGGGGCGGTACACGCATAAGATAATATATTCATTGAGCTCAATGCAGGATAGTTCAATACTTAATATCAAAAACAAGTTAGATAATTAAATTAACTCCTCTATATGTATTATATATTTATATATATCCTTTAACATGTTGCCGATACATCAACAGTTATATTGATTACTGACAATTTGAATTGCATATTAATATGTGTATATGTGCTATTGGTCTTTCATTTAGTCGGTTATGATGTTTTTGAGGTTATAAATTAGAGTTATTTCGGACCAAGATATAAATTTTACGTTGTATTAATTTATGAATGTAGATTTTTATAATTTTAATCATATTTTTGCTATTTATGATTTAAATGTAATGACAAAATTCTTATCTTATACTTGGTTAGTATTATATTATTGTTATACTTAACAACTATTAAAATTTTATGTGCATTATTTAGAAGTTGAGTAATGTGGTCCCAAAGTGTATTATAAATGTATAAAGTGCAAGTCCATAGTGTTCCAGTTCTGTGTAGTTCTGTTAACAAGCTCAGTTACATAATCGGTCAGATATCATCTATCCGGTTTGCAACTGTATCTTAGATCACTGCTGAATAAATCAAACTTAACTCTATGAATCATACTTTCCGAGCCGATTAAATTTTCGGTACATATAATACGAATGAGAGTTAATATAGTGTCAACATATTAAGCTTCAATATAAATTATAAATTTAAAATCATTTCCTATTTTATTCGCGCGACAATTTATCCACTCCAGGATTTCTTCAGAAAAAAAACACAATTTTTAACAAGATAATGTTACCTAGACAAGTTTAATACAAATCAATTCAGCATTACGGGTGTGAAAAGATAACAAAAATGAAAACATACTCGTAACTATTAGTATGAATTTAGTGATTACGGATATTAAATTTTCTGTCATTGCAATATGTCAAAGTGAAGTTTCAATATTCAAATGGTATTATTATGGAAATTAGCAATAAATGATGTAGATTCCTATCGAGTTTGTTTACATGAATAATTAAACCAATCAGTTCCGCTGATAGAAGCAAGTTTACACACCACTTATATAATGACTTGTAACACTTCAGAACGACTTCAATTTAGTACTTTATAGTATATAACTTCATATATGTTATTTTATTAATAAAATATTCATTTTGTGTATAATATAAATATAATTAAGTTAATAATATAAATATAAATGTTATATAATATTAGCCGTAAATTGAACCCTCAAATTCTCTCATTAAATTAAAGTCAATTAATATTTAGCCAAAGCGATTCTGTTATAATTTACATTTAAAGCGAAGTTTTTATTTTACGGCGCTTACTAAATTTATTCCAATTAAAATTATGTATATTTTAATAGGGCATTAATATGTTTTTAATAATAATTATTAAAAATATAGTTTAACAGTAAAGATAGTAAAGACAATCAAAGTTAAAACATTCTCCTATTTAACCACGTTTCGGTACTACTTATTCATAAAAGTAAACTAAGATTGCTTATACAATACCTGGTTTGATTCCCGGTTGTTACAAATATATTTTAATAATATATAATTACTATTGTCTGTGAATAAACACCGTGATAGAGATTACAATTATTAATCACGCAACCCTCGTGTCTGCATTCATTTAATAATTAGAAAATTTCTTTACCTGCCAGTTGGACATGTCCTGTACAAGCTTCGATAAAATAACAAGTTCCTTGTTTTAATATTACGGGTTTCGTTCTACATATAGCAACAACCATCACAATTAGTATATTCCGTATGAACTAATATAGCATCTTAATTATTTATATGTATATATAAGAATTGCGGAAATGTAAAAAGCATGTAACAAGAAGTTTTAAGTTTTAATGTGTTTTGATATAAGAAAAGAGAGCAACAGCAAAAGACACGGACAGATTTAATGAAGGCCCTTGATTACTAATAGTTATCTAAATAAAAAAAACCCGTAAAAATTAGGATATTTTTTTATCTTTATTGTGGCGGGCTCCTATCCTGTAGAGGCCCCTCGACAGGGGCCTTGCCTGCCCTCTCTTAAATCCGTACCTGGCAGAAGACACAGACGGAGTGCGTGAAAAACATACTCGTATATAGCAAAAAAAATGTCTTCACTAAGATCTATGACAGAAGAGGAATAATTCACAATACCGATAACGCAAAAGTATTTTTCATAATTATATTTGACTTAGAGTATTATTTTATAAATAGTAGTTATTCTACAATAGTTTAGAATATATTATGTCTATTTCCATCAGATTTGCATGTTGAATGTCCAGTTATACCATATAGTCGATTTGTCACAACGCAAGTCAGCATCAGCCTCATTTAAATTACATGAGGTGGTGATTAGGTCTGTTATACACGTCCTGACTTATTGAGCTGTGCAATAAAAACTTGACGACATCCTATAATCTGCCAAGTAGAGAAATGTAACCAGTTTCATGTTGTTAATGATGAAAATTGTTAGTTAATTTTAATGCTTACCAATTATGTAACTTTTTTTCTATAATTTCAAAAAAACATAACAATATCACTAATATCCCGTCTGTAATTCGAATTAGGCGTATCTTGATATTTATTTCTAAATAACTATTGCGATAAAATCAGATTCTGAATTTATAAAGTTTGACTCAAATCGGTTTATCAGATTGGGAGGTATGAGGCCACACAAATACACACATAAAGATACACATCCTCCGTTTTTGCGTCGAAGGTTAAAAACACCGTTAAACCGCGTTTGATACAATTTAGCAAAACTGATAGTTGATATTGCACTGCGTGGGGGGTCTTGGGCGTAATTTTACTTTGTAATCTGATATGGTCTAATAAATCTTATGTAAATACTGACATTGGGAACGTGCTGACTAATATACTTACAAATCGGTGGCGCTTATAGAAGTCTAATATACTTATAAGCCAGTTATAAAATGTTTTTTTTTTAAATTAAACACTTATTTTATATTTAATTAAAATACTTTTACCCATTATTTATTTTATATAAAATACGACTATTTATTGTGTATAATTTTTTATGTTAATTCTTAAATTAGAGAATTCTTAAATTAGAGAAAGTAAAAAACCTTAAAAAGTACTTAATCTAATACCAGAGAGCCCTCCTATGTTATTTAAATATTAAAAGTGCCTTCGTATCTCATCTTTTAAACCTATTTAGTATTCTATCTTTCGGAAAATATAAAAAATATTTCATCGTTCTGTTATGAATTGAATGAATATATTTTGGTATGTAAATAAGTAGACTTTCTTACCACCATATTATTAAGGAATGAGTTTTCAAGACGTATTTGTGAACGGTATCTAACTTAATATTATATTTATATACTTATCAGTAAATACTTAAGTAGAAGTTAAATAAGATTTTCTCTTAAATAAATAGAGGTTATTTACATTGAATGAAACCAATTATTAATTTAATTGAATTGTAAATCTAAGTATAGAGTATAACACAATTAGAGGCAGACAAATTGATATATATTGTATAATAAAACGCTAATTACAACACTTAAAATGCAAGAACCAAATGCATTACGTACCATAGTTGAACACTGAGAGCTTTTAACTAATTTAGGAGACGCTACGTGCTTTATCAACAGACATTCACTGATAAAGGGGGTGAAACAAGTGCCACCGTGCAATACAGCCTTTATGGTTTTCTGCTATTTCATTTGAGTAAGATGTCGGATAAGAGACGCTTGATTTAAAATATTGATAATGTATTTCTTGGTAATACTGTCAGGTGTTTTTAATTCCAATTGATATCTTCATCGATCGATTAAATTTTGACGTCACTTGTCATGTTGTAAAAGTAACACTGACAGTTCTTTAGAATTATTTTATTTACGGATTCAGAACATTTTTTAAAATTGATGATAATCACAAAGTTATTCAATTGATATAAAACCTAAGTAACTAAAAGTAGCCTAAGTTACTTCTTATAACATCAGCTGTCCGCCAGTGACAATCCTATTAAAATGAATCTAGAAGGACATGATTTTCTTAAGTAAGTACTGAGGTACTGTATATATTTTCATGTGCATTTAGTGAAAAGCTGTTAATTTGAAATTACAAACGAAAATTCAATTTTATTTAAATGTATTGAATAAATTCTATATTGATAATGGATTAAACTAGAGTATAGGTTAACATTTTAATTTTAACCTGACATTTAAATGCTTTAGTGTTCAGAGCAAGTCAAGGTAGGTGTCTGTTAGAGATTCACTTAATTAGTTTACTCCCAAAGGTTTCTTACCACGTAATCAGGATACACACAGAAAGCATTATCAGTATCTTGAGTTGATTCCTCAATGTGTGTGTGTGACCTGTGTATTCTTAGAACTTTATATTTTTATTAATGTTCTGGGAAACATTAATAGGACCAAACAATTCTATTTTTATAACAACATTACATTTTGTATAATTTGTACAGTTTGTGAACATTGTTGTTGAAACATTTTGTAGGAATATTTTGTATTCAATATTATATTTAACTGACTACAGCTAGCGGAACGCTTTCTTGTGACAATATAACAATATAAAGCGGCATAGTTGTATATATAACAAAGATATTGTTATTTATGAGGTACAATAACCAAAATTTGTTTTACATAACATATAATAACATGTTACTTGATTTAGACTTTAAATCAATTCATTTTTTTTTATTGTACGACCAATAAACCATTTTTTACAACCGGACAAATGATAGAAATGTTATAATTATAAATGCAGTTAATTGCTTAGTTTAATATCAAAAACAAGTTAGACACTTAAATTAACGCATCTATATGTGTTTATATATTTATATATATCCTTTAACATGTTGCCGATACATCGATATTTATATTGATTACTGACAATTTGAATTGCATATTAATATGTGTATATGTGCTATTGGTCTTTCATTTAGTCGATTATGACGTTTTTTAGGTTATAAATTAGAGTTATTTCGGACCAAGACGTAAATTTTAAATTATAGTAATTTATGAATGTAGATTTTTATAATTTTAATCATATTTTTGCTATTTATGATTTAAATGTAATGACAAAATTCTTATCTTCTACTTGATTAGTATTATACTATTAATGTTATACTTAACAAATATTAAAATATTATGTGCATTTTTTAGAAGTTGAGTAATGTTGTCCCTAAGTGTATTATAAATGTATAAAGTGCAAGTCCATAGTGTTCCAGTTCTGTGTAGTTCTGTTAACAAGCTCAGTTACATAATCGGTCAGATATCATCTATCCGGTCTGCAACTGTATCTTAGATCACTGTTGAATAAATCAAACTTAACTCTATGAGTCATACTTCAATTATATTTATTTGTTTTTAAATTTATATATTTTAAATATGAATGTAGAATGATGCTCGCGTACCGTCCGTGGAGAAGTTTATAAAATCGACACATAATTCCAAATTCGATTTTCAAAATATTGAGTTTCAATATTAATTATGAATTTAAAATCATTTCCTATTTCATTCGCGCTACAATTTTTCCATTCCAGGATTTCTTCAGAAAAAAACACAATTTTTAATAAAATAATGTTACCTAGACAAGTTTAATACAAATCAGTTCAGCCTTACAGGTGTGAAAAGATAACAAAAATGAAAACATAACTATTAGCATGAATTTAGTGCTTACGGATATCATATTTTCTGTCATTACAATATGTCAAAGTGAAGTTTCAATATTCAAATGGTATTATTATGGAAATTAGCAATAAATGATGTAGATTCCTATCGAGTTTGTTTACATGAATAATTAAACCAATCAGTTCCGCTGATAGAAGCAAGTTTACACACCACTTATATAATGACTTGTAACACTTCAGAACGACTTCAATTTAGTACATCATAATATATAACTTCATATATGTTACTTTATTAATAGAATATTCATTTTGTGTGTAATATAAATATAATTACGTTAATAATATAAATAGAAATGTTATATAACATTAGCCGTAAGTTAATCGGACCCTCGAATTCTCTCAATAAATTAGAGTCAATTAATATTTACTCAAAGCGATTCTGTTATAATTTACATTTTAAGCGAAGTTCTTATTTTAAGGCGCTTATTAAATTTATTCCAATTAAAATTATATATATTTTAATAGGGCATTAATATTTTTTTAATAATTATTATTAAAAATATAATTTAAGAATAATGATAGTAAAAACAATTAAAGTTAAAACATTCTCTTATTTAACCACGTTTCGGTACTACTTATTCATAAAAGTAAACTAAGATTGCTTATACAATACCTGGTTCGAAAAATATATTTTAATAATATATAATTACTATTGTCTGTGAATAAACACCGTGATAGAGATTACAGTTCTTAATCACGCAACCCTCGTGTCTGCATTCATTTAATAATTAGAAAATTTCTTTACCTGCCAGTTGGACATGTCCTGTACAAGCTTCGATAAAATAACAAGTTCCTTGTTTTAATATTACGGGTTTCGTTCTACATATAACAACAATATTCACAGTTAGTATATTCCGTATGAACTAATATAGCATCTTAATTATTTATAAGTATGATAAGAATTGAAGAGATGTAAAAGGCATGTACCATAACATAAGAAGTTTAAAATTTAAATGTGTTTTGATATAAGAGAAGAGAGTAACCGCAAAAAACAGGAACGGATTTAGAAGCGTTGAGCCCCTGACTAATAAAATTCTATTTTTTATTTGGAAAGTTATTCAAAATAAAAAAAGTATTTTCTGAAAAACATGTAAATTGTTAACCCGTAAAATTTTAGATGTTTTTTATTTTTATTGTGGCGGCTCCGCTCATGTGAAGGCCCCTGATCAGTGGCCCCACCTGCCCTCCCCTAAATCCGGTCCTGGCAGAAAACATGAATGGAGTGCGTGAAAAATTATATAGCAATAATAATGACTTCACTTAGATGTATCACAGAAGATAAATCATTTACAATAGCGACAACCCAACAGTATTTTTCACAATTATATTTGACTTAGATTATTATTTTATAAATAGTAGTTATTCTACAATAGTTTAGAATATATTATGTCTATTTCCATAAGATTTGCATGTTTGAATGTCCAGTTATACCATATAGTCGATTTGTCACAACGCAAGTCAGCTTCAGCCTCATTTAAATTACATGAGGTGGTGATTAGGTCTGTTATACACGTCCTGACTTATTGAGCTGTGCAATAAAAACTTGACGACATCCTATAATCTGCCAAGTATAGAAATGTAACCAGTTTCATGTTGTTAATGATGAAAATTGTTAGTTAATGAAATTTTACTTCTAAGTAACTATTGCGATAAAATTGGATTCAGAATTTATAAAGTTTGACTCAAATCGGTTTATCAGATTGGGAGGTATGAGGCCACACAAATACACACATAAAGATACACATCCTCCGTTTTTGCGTCGGAGGTTAAAAACACCGTTAAACCACGTTTGATACAATTTAGCAAAACTGATAGTTGATATTGCACTGCGTGGGGGGTCTTGGGCGTAATTTTACTTGTAATCTGATATGGTCTAATAAATCTTATGTAAATACTGACATTGGGAACGTGCTGACTAATATACTTACAAATCGATTGAAGTCTAATATACTTATAAAGCAGTTATAAAATGTTTTTTTTTAATTAAACACTTATTTTATATTTAATTAAAATACTTTTACCCATTATTTATTTTATATAAAATACGACTATTTATTGTCTATGATTTTTTATGTTAATTCTTAAATAGATAAAAAAAAGAAAGCAAAAAACCTTAAAAAGTACTTAATCTAATACCAGAGAGCCCTCCTATCTTGTTTAAATATTAAAAGTGCCTTCGTATCTCATCTTTTAAACCTATTTAGTATTCTATCTTTCGGAAAATATAAAAAATAATTCTCTTCCATTTCATCGTTCTGTTATGAATTGAATGAATATATTTTGGTATGTAAATAAATAGACTTTCTTCCCAACATATTATTAAGGAATGAGTTTCCAATACGTATTTGTGAACGGTATCTAACTTAATATTATATTTATATACTTATCAGTAAATACTTAAGTAGAAGTTAAATTAGACTTTTCTTTTAAATAAATAGAGGTTATTTACATTGAATAGAAACCAATTATTATTTTAATTGAATTGAAAATCTAAGTATAGAGTATAACACAATTAGAGGCAGACAAATTGATATATATTGTATAATAAAACGCTAATTACAACACTTAAAATGCAAGAACCAAATGCATTACGGACCATAGTTGAATACTGAGAGCTTTTAACTAATTTAGGAGACGCTACGTGCTTTATCAACAGACATTCACTGATAAAGGGGGTGAAACAAGTGCCACCGTGCAATACAGCCTTTATGGTTTTCTGCTATTTCATTTAAAAATATTGATAATGTATTTCTTGGTAATATTGTCCGGTATTTTTAACTCCAATTGATATCTTTATCGATCGATTAAATTTTGACGTCAGTTGTCATGTTGTAAAAGTAACACTGACAGTTCTTTAGAATTATTTTATTCACAGATTCAGAACATTTTTTAAGATTAGATTATTCAATTGATATAAAACCTAAGTAACTAAAAATAGCCTAAGTTACTTCTTCTAACATCAGCTGTCCGCCAGTGACAGTCCTATTAAAATGAATCTAGAGGGACATGATTTTCTTAAGTAAGTACTGAGGTACTGTATACATTTTCATGTGCATTTAGTGAAAACCTGTTTATTTGAAATTACAAACGAAAATTCAATTTTATTTAAATGTATTGAATAATTTCTATATTGATAATGGATTTCTTGGTAATACTGTGAGGTATTTTTAACTCCAATTGATATCTTCATCGATCGATTAAATTTTGTCGTCAGTTGTCATTATGAATAAGTAACACTGACAGTTCTTTAGAATTATTTTATTCACAGATTCAGAACATTTTTTAAGATTGATGATAATCACGAAGTTATTCAATATAAAACAATAAGTGTTATCATATTTTTATTATTAACTAGTTGTACCCATGACTTTGTTTATGTGGATTATGGTTTATTAAGTAAAAGTAGCCTAAAATTTATTCGGTAACGTATATTTTCATATACATTTTGTAAAATGCTGTTAAATTGGAATTACGAACGGACCCTTCAATTTTATATATATATATATATATATATATATATATATATATATATAGGCAAATTGTTAATGAATTAACTTGAGTATAGGTTAACATTTTAATTTTAACCTGACATTTAAATGCTTTAGTGTTCAGAGCAAGTCAAGGTGTCTGTTAGTGATTCACTTAATTAGTTTACTCCCAAAGGTTTCTTACCACGTAATCAGGATGCACACAGAAAGCATTATGAGTATCTTGAGTTGAGACCTCAATGTGTGTGTGTGACCTGTGTAATCTTGGAACTTTATATTTTTATTAATGTTCTGGGAAACGTAAAAAGATCAAACAATTCTATTTTTATAACAACATTACATTTTGTATAATTTGTACAGTTTGTGAACATTGTTGTTGAAACATTTTGTAGGAATATTTTGTATTCAATATTATATTTAACTGAATACAGCTAGCGGAACGCTTTCTTGTGGCAATATAACAGAAATATATAGCGGCATAGTTGTTACAACAAAGATATTGTTATTTATAATGCATATGTTATGTGGTACAATAACGGAAATTTGAGTTACATAACATTTACTTAATCTAGACTTTAAATCAGTTTATAATATTGTTTTTATTTTACTACCAATAAACATTTTTTACAATCAGACAAGTGATAGAAATGTTATAATTATTAATGAAGTTAATTTGTTAGTTAAAAATTTAAAACAAGTCAAATGTTTAAATTAACGAGGCTTATATATGTATAACAATTATATTGATTAATGACAACTCAAATTATACATATATAATATATATATATGTTATTAGTCTTTCATTATGTCGGTTATAATTTTATGAGGTTTATATGTTATAGTTATTATGTACAGACGTAAATTTTACATTATATTAATTTATTAATATATTTTTTTATAATTTTATTGATATTATTGCTGTTTATGATTTATGTTTAATGACCTCTCTTCATTTTATATTATTTAACAAAATTCTTACCTTATACTCTTATTATTATATTATTAAAGTTCTTCCTTTGTCCTGTTTTGAGTTAATAATGATGACGTTTGATACAATGTCATAATTTGAAATTAAATCAATAAAGCCTTATTAAAGTTGTAAATTTATATCAAACATAAAACAAATGAGTATGTAAATTAAGTTGTCTAAGAGAGAAAATACATAAAATATAAAATTCTACTGGAACAAAATATATCTGATTTTATAAATGATAATGCCTGTTCTCAATCACTGTACATATAAATACTGACCACACTGACGAAAATGCAATATATCATGAATTTGATCAACACAAATTGAACCTCCGATTTCATGAACAATACAGTTTAGTACCTTGTTAAATTTTAATCCATTTGAAAAAAGGATAATTTTTATTCGGTCATTGACCGTTATTATTGCAAGGTGTTAAATTTTATTTTAAATTAGTTTTATAACAATCATAATCTAACTATAAATTAATATGTAATGCATAATAAAGTGCATTTTCATTAAACTTTATACGTACTTAGTTATGGTCCTGTCGTAGAGCAAATTGGTAATTAAAAAAGTTCAACGCTCTAGCAATGACGTGGTAGAGTTGAAACGCCCGGTCAAGTGGATTCTGAAAACTTCAACTCTATATAGTCATATTGTAATAAAATATGAAATAATATCGGCCTGGAATTACGATAATACAGATATTTTTAGTGAAACTAATATAAAAATGGAATAAGATTTTTGTATTAAGAGTAGAATTTTTAATCATATTTAAAAGAAAATGGATCAAATATATGCATGTGTGTGTATATGTGTGTGTGTGTGGATATTGTTACGTTACTCTGTACGTAATGATCATTATAGCAATGGATTTAATGAAAGCATATAATTCGTTACGCTCCGCACATTACTTTGTTTTGTCTTAATGACGCATACATTATTATATTTTACACTCGTTTATGCCCGCGACGTTACTTAAACTATGAAAAAATATATTTACAAATTAACTATCTCATTTGATTAGACACATGTAATAGCTATGACTTAATACATGTACAAAGAAACAGACAAAATAGAAATATATGTTCAAATTTAAGACTCTTGTCTAAATACTCTTATTTTTCATTATATGCATTTTAAAAATAATTGATTATGTAAAGATAATAATCATTACATAAAAGTATTTTAAAATTTGGTTAACAGTAATTCAATTAATTCCATTAATTAAATTAAAAATATATAATAATATGATATTCTATGTATAAAAATTGTAATAGCAACGAGGAACGTTCATTTTTAGTTACAATAATTCTTTGTTTTTGGTTCATTATTCGACCAAAGAATGAGTATCGCTATTCAAAAGGAAAATACAACCACCATTCTTGCCACTATACTCACTATATAATAAACACAGTAGCTGATTATAACAAACAAACAGATAGAGATTAGTATACATTTATTTGTTTTTATTGTTGAAATACAATTGTAACAGTATTCATGAACTAGTTACGTTACATAACTCTGGCCATAAATATTGTTACAATTTACAACCACAGATTTCATTTATCAAAGTAAATGTGGACTTTTATTATTACACATACTTCGATCGAATATACATACAATTTTGTATGGAGATATATGTAATTTGTCACCCAAATTCTGTTTGAAATCGTCTTATATTTCACACTTTTATATACTGTTAAGAGGTCAGAAAAGTGATTATCCTGCGTCAGTCAGTCATCTTTTGGTAACAGATTAATTCACAAAAGAGTCGCTAACTATAATATTGAAAAAGGACTGAAGACTTTGGCCAAAGCCCGTCCATACGTCTTGGACCGTTCTGTGAAATCCTTTAATACATTTCTTAAAAAGTTACTTTAAACATTCCACCCTGACCCTGTCTCAAAGCTAACTTTATGGATTATAGTCGAGCTGAAGACTGACCCTTGTCTTAGTCATTTTTGAGTGCAAATTGTTTCAGTATTAAAGGACCTGAACAGATGTTCGAAGCGTCACGTCGATATTGGTTTTCTAAAAATATCTGTTGAGTGAAAATTCAGAATCTGCATATTTGAATTTTTACATGAATCCATAGATTCAATAGCAGATAAATTAAACTTGCATAAAAAGATGATCATTTAATAATTATTATGAACAAGAATATAATGAATTTTCTAACTGAGTTTTCTATAAATATATTTTTAAAGATTACTTTTTACTTTAGATGACTTTATAAATTTTACTTTTAATTTGTTTGTCAGACCGCCTCTAATTGTAGTAAGAGGTTTGTATAATGTGATATTACCATTTTAAGTTAAACCCCTTTTATTTTGTTCGCTGCTAGAAAGAGAGACCAGCTTACAATTTACGATGAAAAACATAAAAGTTAATATTTAACTATGTTAGTGAAAACTCCGTAAAAATTCTTTATGTATTTTTCTATGGTCATACTAACCTACATATATAAAGTAAATAATTCATATATCATTTTATTATTAACAATGAAGGCCTATTAAAGAAAATGTTCTTGACTTCAATCACGCACTTCGCACAATAAGATAATTTGTACTTTATTACTCATTTTAGTTTTAATAGAAAATTGAAACTTATAATCACCTAAATAAAGAATTTAGAAGTGTTTGTATTAATTTATTCCTTTTATTATTTGTTGGTCTTGCCGGGAATAATTTTAGTACGATGTAGACGAAACCCCTTCAAACTCCTTGCAAAAATAGCAAAATAATAAATATTTATATATTTTTTAGAATAAATAGTTCATCAGAATTCAAGAAGAAAGAAAGCAAAGTAAGGTGCTTTATCTTAGGTATCTGTCATATAAGAAGATTCTGATTAGATATACCTAGAATTAAAAAGATTCATAAAATTACATTTATTTTCTTTCAAGACACATTATAGTTACTTAACCAATATAAATCGATGAAGATAAAAAGAAATATTGGAAATGAAAGCATTTACAGGATAAAACTTTTCAAAGTTTCTAGATTTGTTTTAGAAGAGAATTATTATTATAGCGATTATATTGAATTTCATATTTCATTTCGTATTTATCTTGGTACAGAATAAACATAATTATTATTGACGAAATTTGTTACAACAAAATATTATTGAACTAGTACAGATGGATATTTGACTGCAAACACTGTATAAATTTAATTATTACAAAATACAAAATTTGACCTAAAACTGTCACTATATATCCAAAATATTCACGTGTGTGTGAATATGTTAACACTCACCCACACACATATACACACTCACACACACATACATGGTTAAGACTTTTCGGGTAACATGATTTTCATCCCTCTGCATTACGAGACCACAACATACCACTTTTTTTATCTTTTTTACCACCGGTGTTATTTTTCAGCTATCTTTTACATACTCATTTCTTATTTTAACAATTCTCATCACGACTTATAGATAGATTTAATTCTTATAAAATATTATGCCAACTGGTAAATTCTAAGAATTCTGAAAGTAAGCGATATAATAAATCAAAAGTGTGAGATAGCAAGGTACTTTGGTTCTTACACAGATTTATGAGGATTGTACCAAGGGATTTCTTGTAGTCTACGCCTTATACCATTTACTCTACACTAAGGATGTGTACACACTATCATCTACAATACGATACCTAACTTTGTAATGTAATCTACTACAATGGATATCTATTTCGACCTTTTTATTTTATTCTTGTGAATTCGCTTTATGTCAATATACTCTTATTCAGTATCTAACATAAATTGTTGTTTACTTAAACATTAAAAAATTCAATTTTGTACATTTATTTGAAAGCTCTTTCATTGAACGTCTACCCACTTATAGAATTTATTTCTTTTGATTTGTTTCTTTATGCAACTAAGAGGTAGAAGTGGACCACAAATTCGTTTATAAACCGGACGCTGCTTCCATTCCCCGTTTCATTATATAAGTTTACTCTAACCCAGTTTAGGGTAACTCGATTTTCACCTGTGCCATATTGAGAGTCTTAATGAAGGTGTGTCAGCGAACAAAATGAATTTAAGTTGATTGAACGTTGATCCTAGAATAATTTAATATAATATTACGTAATTAATACATATAAATAAAATTGCGTCTGTTTGTAATTTCAAATTAACTGCTTTACACTGAATGTACATGTATATGAAAGTATTCATAGTACTTACTAAAAAAACTATTTTAAAAAATATTGTTGTCCTTTGCCTCTTTTTGTTTGTTTCGACTAATGGCTGGACCAATTTTAACAGGATTTTTACTGGCGGAAATCTAATGTTATAAGGACTCACTTAGGATACTTTTATTTTAAAAAACACATTCCGAACAAAGTCATAAACACAGCTAAAATTTAACATAATTTCGCAAAAAATAATAATATATAATAAAGTTCCACTTTATCACGTTTTTCATCACAAGCAGGCTTGAAGATGAAACATATTTCATTACGACTCCAGTTCATATAAACTAATTACTTCCATTTCAAGCCTAATCTGATTTCGGGGAAATGTAAGTTACATTACAGAATACATAAAAAAGAATATTATTTTATATAAGATTGTAAATTGATTATGTTTTTTAAAATATATTTAAAGATCAAGCTATTTTAAAATTACGTGTTATCTATATAAATACAAAAGATTTTGTCTATTTACCGAAGCGGTCTTTGAATAAGTGTTAAGTGGAGACAAATAGATAACGTCAATGGACACTTCAATGAGTAAATCTTCCAAGTGTTTATAAAACCCTTACCAACCAATTCAGTGAATAAAGGCGACGACAGTAACTTTATATAGGTCAGGAGTCAACTAATCTTAGGAAGGATTTAAAGTTGAGACATTCAAAGTTTATAATATATATTTGTATATAGAAAGACATCTTATCTTTAAAGTTTGTATATAATTTATAAGTTCTTGGTAATAAAATCGAGTTGTGTGTTATTTTAGTATGGAACCAGACCAAACTAATAAGTTTTTTTTATAAACGAAGGCTAGAATAACTGAAACTAAAAACTTGGAAAGGTCTTGAATACTTAATAAAACATCGGATTCAAGGAGTAATTTTATTTACATTTAAAATGGCAACTAAAAATATTAATTGAAAGCCCAATTCATTGTTTATATTCTCAGCACTGTTTTTTTTTTTATTTTTCTCACAAATCAAACCTTCGTTTCTACTGGACGCATAGGAAGAGAGAGAGACTTCTCTCTCTATAAAGTGAGCATACCTTTCGCCCAACAGCCGTTAGAGACAAACATCCTACCCTTGGCCAAATTAAGGTGCTTTTTATTTAAAACAAAATTAAATTAATATTAGTTAAATTTCCTCACACAGTACCAGATGTCCAAAAGTATGTGATCCAGTATATTGCAGTAATTAATGATAAAACTGAGTTAAAACTGAAACCCGGTCACCCATCCATAAAGTGATTGTAAACATGTTGCTTCATCTTAATTACACCTGTCAAGATCAACTTGATTGAGTAATATGAGAAGCAAAAAAGCAATTAGTAAACTATTTTATACCGCTCTTGTTACAATTATAATTGTCTGGTAGGAGTTGACGTATTTAAAAAAAATTTATCGGAATAAAATAAAGTAAACTTACCTAAAAGTTCTCTAAGCTTCTATAGACTTGACCCATTTTGGAGTTTTGCAACAAATTTAATATTTATAAAGCATTTTCTACTGAGTCGATATAAAAAACTACACCGTAAAAGCCATCTGTCTTGTCGATATAAATCTCCTATAAAGTCCCTTACAATAAATCCAGTGGTAGGTATATACAGTATACACTAAAAACCTTTTTCATCGAATCCTAATTTTATTAATGCCAAAATATTTACTTTACATAAGGTATTATGTATCATTACACCACTATAATCGAACTTGGAATATTTAATATAATACATACATACATACATACAGATATTAAGAAATTTGAGACTTAAAACGTATTCCCTGTATATATTTTCAAAGCAGTTATAGTTTATGTTAGTCCATGATACGCGATACTGACACTCGAAGGGCAAAGGTTTAAGGTCAGGATAAGCTGAGTCATCCTCTGTGATATGTCATGATTACTTTTCAGTTTAAGTGCTACATGATAACCGTTAAGTAACGATATTGTTTATATAAATATTTATTTATAATATCATCTATCTTTATTATCAATAACATTCATATTCTTAAGTTGAAATTTATTTTCAATACCGAGGTTACTGAGTATTTAAAGCTTCAAGTTAGATAACTTAACCATAAAAATATATAAATTATATTAAGTATGTAATAAGTTAATATAAAATATATTACGATTATATATAATAAATACTTGTTAGTCGAGTGTGAATCAGAGCTGCGTACTAAGTGCCCATACACTGCCACTTGTATCAGGTAATATAAAATGTTCTTTCCGTCTCGATAGAGAGCTCGTTTGATATACTTTTAGAAAAAACCTTTAATAAATTATTAAGGGTTGGGAAATATTTTATTATTTACTGAAAAGATATAATGATGATATTAAAATACATACAATTCTAACATTGAAAGTGTCAAAAGTTATCAGTGTTGTCAAATACGAGTAGTATTGACTGCTTTTATATCCAACTTTGAAGACTAAAAAGATATAAGTTAACAAAAATACACAAAATTTAATAGGTGTATATGTATAATTTACGTATTTTAATATTTTAAGGGTCATGTAAAGTTGATGGGATTACATGTATAAATATATACTTATATATAACGTCTCTTACCGTATGGATAATGACGTTATAGCAAATTCATTTTATTTTTTAATATTTAGACAATGGTCACTTACCTCACAGTGAGACTCCACTTTACATTCACTTAACAAAAGATTTCTTGAAAATTCAAAGGCTTTTCTGAATTTTGTGTCATGAAATATAAAATACTTTTTATGTAAATGAGCCTTATTATGAGAAAGTATTTGTTACACAGAATTCAATGTTAACTATATATCTGATAGAATGTATATTCTTTGAACAGAGGAGTGACGAATAGACGATCCTTCAAACATTTGTTACTGCAATAAAAAGTGATTATTTAAGTTAATGACAAATTAACAGTGTTTTCAATAAATAGGAACTGTTGATTGGACTAATATCTTCATGTTTCTCCTGTCTCAAAAACAGATACTATTTTAATATATAAAACAAAACGACAAAATATGTACTAACAACTTTCCCCTGCTTTACAAGTTCCCATTAAATAATATGGTAATCGATAAAATATTTACATTTATATTTATTCTCTCAAGATTGATGATCATTTTAACAAACTAAGGCCAAGACCACGGTACTAAAAAATTCTTCAAAAGAAGTCTATTCTACTCTTACAGAATACAGTACAATTTTATAGCAAATTGTTTTCAATTATGGATAAAATGTTCAGTTGTTTTATAAAATAATGTTTATATGTATAAAAATAATAGATTATATTATTTAATCATTGGTTAAGGATATATTTATAATAAATTTAGGATGTCAGATTCATCAACCCATGTCAACTGATCTGTGACACCGTGTCCTTCACATATTTTTAGTTAAAAATATTTTTAAACAGACCTCGCTGCCGTATTCATATATAATCTAAAAATATTAACTAGAATATTGTTTAATAATATTTTAAATACTGATAATCACATTATAATCCATTGCGTGATAAAATCTATAATTACAAACAGAGACCAAAAGTTACTTTATATCAGAGTTCTATACTTGGATGCATGCTGATGTGCATACATCCGAATGCATGAGACACGCGTGTAAAATAACATAGACTAAAAAAGTGTATTCTTTATATTCGTGATATTATGAGTATAACTTAGTTAGTAAAATCATTTTTTTATTCAAAACAAGTTAATTAGAAAATTATTCCATTTTATTTGTTTCTAATTGAAAAATGTATTTAATTTTACAAAATATAAAATTAATAAATTTGTCACACAGATACACACACACACACACACTATATTGTAAGATCACGTAGATATATCGTAGTACCTAAATAGGTCGTTGCATTTAAAGTTTTTTTTTTTTTCTTAACTATGAAATATTTAATGACTTATGTATCTACAAAGTATTTTACAATGCAACTTATAATATACAACTATTAATTACTTTATAAATTTCTTTCATTTCACGTTGGCAATTCAAATGACAGCGGATGTGTCGACCTTATTGCGCTCTTATTCAAATAACTATTGTTAAGTGAAGCACCCAAATAATATCCTAAATTAATTCTTCCCTCCCTTCAACTTTGAACCTTATGACAGAGGCACAGGTTTGATTATTCGATAAAAGTTTGTTGCGGTTACGTCACTTAGTATTGGGATAAGGTTGACATAGGTCAATTTTGCTCCGGACCAAAATTAATTATTGTACAACTCCAATGTTTCATTATATAGGTGTATTATATAAAGTCTGTTACGGTTTTTGAATACAAATTGCAATTATTTAATTAAATCGCTTCGTAATGTTATGTGATATATAAAATATATATATACATTTTGTGTTCATTTATATATTTAATTCTTTATATTTTACATTTTTGCAAAACTAATTTTACACTTTTACTTTTACTAAAACTGTTTTAGCAAATTCTAAACTTCTTTATTCTTCTAAACTTAAAACTGACTTCACTCAGCCTTTCTAGAGGACCTTGCTGATCCCAAATTATAAAAAAGAATTTGAGACAAATGAAGAAATAGAAACTGAAATATGTAACAAACTAATTGGTTAAAATATTAAACAACTACTGTTGTCAATGAAACTAAAACTAACTTAGCATCTTACAAGATTTTCTCAAGTAATACACGAAAAATAACACTAAATTATAATTCCCTTATAATATCTTTGGAACAGTTGCAATTAGACACAAATTATACTTATTTTTATCTCTCTCTTTTCTGTTTGATATCTTTTAAAGATTTATACACTACTGGTTATATAATGTCTATCATAGACTAAAATCAATTCTAAGCATTCCAACAATCAAATCCAGATTTTAACTGCTATAGTGGCTATTATTATGTACGCGACAGATAGACAGACAATTTTATATTATGTATATTCTCTTCAAGTGAGGCATTTCTAAATTGTAAAAAATGTGCTTAGATCAGAAAGAATCTGTTCAAAATACCCAACTCACGTTATTCTACCTAAACTATCGTTCTCGAGTCCCGCGGGAAATCAGAGAAAAGGATTATTTTACATGTTGTTAGAAGTTAAGATCTCATATAACTTTGACATCACATATACGAACCTTAACAAACTTTTAGATAGAATACTTAATTTTCTACCCTTCCCACAAGTAAGGAAAAATTCTAAAAACGACATTTGGCCGCGGACCAAAAATGATAACCTAGGAAAGAATAAAAGTCATTAAACTTTGAACTATTTCGGGGACCCATAGTTTATTCGTTATTTTAGTAAGGACGCGAAATATCGACAGGAAAACAAAACAGAATCATGTTTATTCATTAATGATTAAACTAACAAAAAAAGGGGTTAAATTATATTAACCACCTTTTTATTACAAAAAGTTTAAATAAAACAACAAATCTATTATATACTAGCTTTTGCCCGCGACTTCGTCCGCGTTTCCGTCGTTTTTCGAAAAAAAATTAGCAGATGTCCTCCCTCATAGTTTTGACGTAACAGGCAGATTAACTTTCGTATTTTAGAAGGGCAATAGTAATATAATATGCCAATCCACAAAACTGTTGAAAAATATAAGTAACCGCAGAATATTATAATATACCCACGCTATACCCACGACTCGGTCAGCGTGTAACTCCTTGTTTTTTATTAAGATAATATATTGCTAATATTTTTAGATCAAATTAAAATGTTTCAGCGCAAAGCTTCTGGGTAGACTATGTTAAGAGTCGACCCGTCCGGCACGTGAACGTAAAGATTCCTAGAATTGCTAACCCGGGAAAGAGCGACGTATAATTGACCATGCGAGAAACAGCTAACACCGAGATCTACTCCAGCAACACGAAAAGTCTGCCCTTGAGCTTTATTGATAGTCATGGCATAGCACACCGATACTGGGAATTGCGTTCTTTTAAATTGGAATGGAAAATTATTTGGTATTATGGGAATTCTGGGAATAAAGACAGTTTCTCCTGCACCGCAACCTGTTAAAATTTGAGCCTCGATTACATTTTGTTGCAACTGGGTTACTTTTAGCCGAGTTCCATTGCAAAGTTGAGGTGGTCTTAAATTTCGGAGCAGAATTATCGGTATGCCAATTTTTAAACAAATTATATGAGAAGGTAGTCCAGGCATACTTAAAGAATTTAAAAATTCTATCGGGTAATTAGTGGCTTCTTGTTCATCAACCATTCTATTTATTGAACTATAAACTTTGCTTTCTCCCTGTATATTAGACAGTATTTTATTATTAATTTCAGATGCCTGGTCATTGCGAGGAGTCAAAATGGACCTTTCGCAAAGCCAAGAATTGTCCCTATTTAATATAATTGTTATGTCACCGTAAACCGAAGATATAAGATGTTGTTGGGATTGCACTATACAACATAACTCAGGTGTCAGAATAAGTTTTCCTTGGTGTAGTTGTGGATAGGTACCTTCACCAATCTTCAATAATGTATCAGAAAATTCACGATTATCTGCGTTGTCTCCAGTTCTCACTCGCATATTTATAGTCAAATGCACCGATTGTATATCACGCCACAAATAAGAGCTTTTCAGGCAAGCCCTAATCTCATCAGCTCGGGTTCCCCGTGGTATTACCGGTAAGGTTTGTCGGAAATCACCACAAAATAAAACCGTAATACCGCCCATTGGTCGATCATTTTGTCTTATGTCCCTTAGAGTTCTGTCTACTGCTTCTACTCCTTTTCGATGGGCCATCGTACATTCATCCCATACGATTAAATTACACTCACGCAATACCTTAGCTTTGTCGCTATTTCTTGAAATACTACAGGTTGGACTTTCCGTGCGATCTAAATTAATTGGTATTTTAAACATAGTGTGAGCAGTCTTACCTCCTGGTAGCAATGTTGCAGCTATACCTGATGAAGCCACGGCAAGAGCGATTTTACGCTGATTTCGAACATAAGCTAATATTAATTTAGTCAAAAAAGTTTTCCCAGTTCCTCCAGGTGCATCTAAAAACCATATTGTTCCTAAATTATTCTGCACACTCTCGCACACGCGATCATAGACTAAGCGTTGTTCTGCAGTCATCATTGGGACACCGTTTTCTAATGTTACCAGCAGTTCCATTGGGTTGTAACCAATCTCTGCGGAATATTCCCTATTGGTAACCTCTCCGACTGAGGTTGGCGTTGGCAAACCATATTCACAAAGTGATTTACCGCCTACTGCTGTTAAGTCTTCCTGAAGAGCTAATAAGCACTGATTTATAGCCAGATCTCGAAAATTATCATTAGTTGCGCCTTCATTATTGTGAGAAAAATTCCGAAGAAAGTCTTCTGCAAATTTTTCTTTATATTTTTCCCATAATTGGACAGGATCAGATAAATTACAAAATGTGAGTAATGTTACAAATAAATGGCGTAACCGTCGTGGATTATCACTAACACAGGATTCTGCTAAAGCGTCATCCCAATGTTGATCATTTTCAAGCAAATGACGCGCTTGGCAAGCTGCATGATAAGTTGGATAAACAACATCGTCTACTTTTCTCAAATCTATAAATGATGTTGGTCCTCGCACTGTATGTAATAATAATCTCAAATAAAAACACTCTGCGTTGTTAGGATGAACAGTATACACTCTACCAAGAACATGTTCTTTGAAAATACCTGTCTCGCCATCTACAGGCCTGCCTCGGCGTCTACGGTTAAAGACACCTCGTTGTTTATCGTAGGTATAATACGATGGAACTTCTTCATACAAAAGAGACTTTGCGAAATTATCAGTTTGGCAAAGTCGAAAGAATGCCAATAAAGTTGTTTGTCTAGGGTTCTCTAATCGTTCTGTAACATTTTCGGCGTTAAAATACATACGTTGACCGCCTTCCAGATGAACATCCAGATGGGTCACAGGTGGATATCTTTCGTGAATATTAAAACTTAAGATCCGCCACACAGCTTCTGAAGAGCTGATATATCTGCCTGACTGAAATCTAGTAACTTCATCATGTTCATTTCTTAACGCAAACGTAGCTTGGTCACTGCCCTTGTTAATGTACTTACAAATATATTTAATTGACTCTACACTATTACACATTTCTACATTTATGTGAGCTTGAAATGCTCTGGACAATACAGGCGAATACGGAACGACCCACCTATTATCTAAAGTAACCTGTTGTCCAGACATTCGCTTTTCAACAGTAAAACCACCATTGTCTCTTGAACGGCGACGATATAATGGGTATCCATCATGTCCTGTTACAGTTTCATCCACTAATGCTTTTGGATACCTTTTAGTGCAACGACCGTCTTGCATGCAAGGAGCATTTGCGTTAAATGCACCACATGGACCATGTATCATATGAGTTTTAACAATGTCGTATAACAGGGGATCTGCAGTCGGATCTGGAATTTCAGCACTGATTAATCTGTCTACATCATTAGGTCGAACCTTATCTTTTAACCAAAGCAAGATATGTGCGTGAGGTAAGCCGCGTTTTTGCCACTCAACACTATACATATAACACAATACTTCTCCAAAAATGTTATCTTTGGTAAGAAGATCTATCATTGATTTTAATTTTAAATGAAACACTCTTGCAATAATATCATGGCGGTCATGCGGTGCCTGACCTTCAAGAAGCTCCCGAGTGATTTCATCCCACTTGGGATTGGTAGTTACAGTAACAAATAAGTCGGGACGTCCATATTTTCTTACGTAACAAAAAGCGTCTTGAGTACGTTCATGCATGTAGCGTGGACCACCAGTAAAAGAAGAGGGTAAAATAACTAAACGACCCATATTCACAGTATCGTTATCTTGCTGTATGGCATCGCGAAAGTGCACGTATTCTTCAGCGCGCAGCTGCCTTTGATTAGATCGTATATAAACTAATCTTTCGGTTTCAATTTTTGCGTACATGTCAACAATAAACTGATTAAATAAGCCACGAAAACGTTGAAAGTATACCAATCTATTCCGTCTCACTTGCAGGTGGTAACAATAAAATTGAAGGCATGACACCTTTTTATTATAATTAGGTGCGCCTGTGCGCGGATCGGTTTGGTATACAGCGAAATTATAACCATCTTCCCCTCGACAGTATATCATAGGATATTGCAAACTGTCGTAAGCCCTGTGGGTTTCGAAAATACGTTGCAAACGATTGTCTCTGGAACGTATAACGATATCACGCCTATCACATTCCTGGTCGACCAGTACTACAGCAACTTCATTCGTGGATGGAACGTTATGACGCCCAGGGTGTTCCTGAGTTGGACGCTTATCGGCATTTATAACAATTTTATAATTGTTATTACCATCTTGAGAAAGGGCTTCTAATGCCGATTTAAAACTGCATACGTACGAATTAACCTGATGTAACATGTTCTGAAGTTGTGAAATGAGTTCAGTATTTAAATTCGGAAAATATTGATTTCTTATATTCGACTGTTCGTTGTAATCGGATACAAAATATATTTGAAGAAATTTAGGTTGTTCTTCAGGCAAAAGGGACCCTATCAAATGGTAAACCTGACCTTGTACCTTAAAAGTAGGCATGAAAGGGCCTTCTGAGATTTGTTTAGCACCAAAGGATGTCATTTGGAATGCACTATTATAAGTGCGAATATTATCTAAAAACTGTTTGGATTGCAAATGTTCCCCTAAAAGTAGTGATTTTAAAGGTTCCGGTGGGTCTTCGAACGAAGGCAAATTTATTTTACCTCCAGAACAACAGAAACCAGCAGACTCCTTCCTCCACTTCGAAGCATTACAAAAGGAACATACTACGTTCATATCGCCTATTTCAGAAGATGATCTGTAATCAATTGTGAGGTTATAAGCAAACCCACTTTTATATTTATCGGACCACGCCACCGAATTTGTAGATTGATCTACCACGTGTATATCTAAGTCATTAAGACCATGTCGAAATCTATCTGCAGTAAGACGGGCCTCTCGCTGTTCTTCTGTTTCAAGCGACCGAATATTTTCAATTCTTAATCTTTCATTAGATAAAGTAATCAATTGTCCTTGTCTCAAAGAATTGTAATAATCGCGTCCCGACTCTAGTCGTTGTTCATGCTCATGTTCATCTTCAAGAGATCGAATCATGTTATGGTGCGCCCTATCATTTGTCAAACGGTCTTGATATTGAGTAAAAGTTTCAGATTCTCGAGACAAAATATGACGTTCGCGATCAGCTGTAAGCCGTAATTCCCTCTCAGTGAAGGTTTCGGACTCGCGATATAAAATATGACGTTCGTGGTCAGCTGTAAGCCGTAATTCCCTCTCAGTGAAGGTTTCAGACTCGCGAGATAATATGCCGTGTACGCGAGATATATATAGAGTATGCCGTTCGCGGTCAGCTGTGAGTCGCAATTCTCGTTGTAAAGCAGTTTCAGCTTCTCGGGATAACGCATGTTGTTCCCGGTCAATGGAACGCCTTAGCTCTCGTTGAGAAGAGCTTTGAGAAGCCCGTGTTGTAGCTCGTCTCGCTCTTTCAGCTGCTAATCGCATCTCTCTTTCTGGAGAGCTTTCATTAGCTCGAGATGTTGAGGCACTAACTCTCATAGAGTTTAACCGATGTGCTCTTTCCTCTTCCGATTCTTGAGAACGCGTCATTCTCATTCTCCTAGCTTGACTCGAAGTTCGAGATAAAGATGGTCGTTTTTTAGGTGGCATCGTTTATTTTATTTTTAATCGACGGTAACTTAAATTCTATTTAGTTACCCAACAAAAAACTTACGTCAGAGGTCCTAACTATAGCTAAGTATATAATAAATAGAATATAAATCTAAGTGCCTATTAAAACTAAAATAATATTCTAATCGAATTATAAATATGTACGTAGGTACCTACAAATTACAAAAGAATAAAAAATGAAAATAAAGCTATACTTAATGCGTGTGCAATACTATCTACACTTACCTACTTCACTTAAAAATGAATAATAAGAAATACCTACAACTACTGTAATTAATCAAAGTACCTATGCTAATACAAAAAAAACCTTAGATGTTCTAAGTACAGCTGCTATATAATAAAAAAATATAAATCTAAGTGCCTATTTAAACTTAAATACCTAATATTCTAATAGAATTAAACTAAGAAATATGTACCTACCTACCTACAACTTAGGTACAAAAAAAAAAGAAATGAAAATAAAGCTAAAACACGTGTGCAGTATAGGTAGATAGTAGGCAATATCTACCTATACCTACTTCACTTAAAAATAAATAAAAAATCCCTATGAATACTATAATTAATAAAAGTACCTACCTACGCTTTTATCTACTCAATACAAAAAAAACTAAACATAAAATGCCCAAAACTAACCTATCAGTAACTAAAAATCTAACAATAATCTAATCTATCTATCTATTATCTAATCTAAAAATCGAATCTAAATCTACTTAAAAAGAAATAAAAGAGGAACTATTAATAGTTAAGAATTTAAACAAAACTAAAACTAATTTAGAAAATAACAACAAAAGAAATTAAAATAAACTATTTAAAGACAAAAAGTCGCGCTGATAAGCACGGTTTATAAAATAACAATTATTGTCTGTCAATAAAGTTCAACACTCTGAACGCATCAACAGCCAAATATTGAATGACGCTTGCGCTCGCCTCCCGCCCCTTTTATACTCTGCCGCCGCGAGCCCCGTCGAGCGCGGCAACCGTTACGCAAAAATAATCCTTATAGCTTGATTCACTATTCACGCGCGATGTCTTGTTGGCGTATTTCATGTAAGTAAGTATAAGTTTGGTGTTTCTATACCGATTTCAATGATTCTTTTTTTATTGAATTGGTGCTAATGTTTATTTTTTTTTTAATTAGGAATGATGGTGAGCATTATTGGTTTTATAAACGTAAAAGTAAACAAATATAATAAGAAATCTCCGAACTGCTAAGCAATCGAGAGTTATGCGTGTTATTGTGAGTTAACTATAAAAGGTAGATATATGCTGTCTTGGAATATTTTTCGTGTATTTTTATGTAGAATATTTCCGTTATACATAGTTTCTATGTAGCTCTAACCATTAAGGCTGCACACGCGACGGAAGCTTAAAAAATCAAGCAACTTCTCCCATTTTCTCAACATTTCCTTTCACTGCTCTGCTCCTATTCATTGTAGTGTGATGAAAAGTATACTATTACCTGCCCAGGAGTATAAAGAATAATTGTACTAAGTTTCGTTAAAATCCGTCGAGTAGTTTTTTTTTCTATAAATAACATACAAACAGACAGACAGACAGACAGACAGACAAAAATTTTTTTAACTGCATTTTTGGCATCAGTATCGAACACTAATCACCCCCTGCTACTTATTTTGTAAATATATTTCATGTACAGAATTGACCTCTCTACAGATTTATTATAAGTATAGATAGATAGAACACACAAAGTTGCCTAATTGTCTATCAGCTGACAATATTAAACAATTATTACACTTCGTTATATAGCAGAATTTATATATAAAAATGCAGTTCATTGATCTCCAGTGCGATGTCAGCCGTCCGTCGACGCACTGCTTGCACCCTTTCGACAATGAGGCACCAGCTAGTGAGAGAATAATATCGATACTTGTAATATTCAATATTCAATACTTATTATTAATTAAAATATCTTAAAAACAAGACAGTTCTGGTCTGAAACCACAGCACATACTAACACGAAATATCAGTTAATTCATCTCCCAATCTCCCAAGAAACTTGCTGTGATATCGAAAACTATAAAATGAGACGTTTCTTATAAAATTATTAATACAAAAAGTCTTCCGCATAACGATGAAGGCGTATGTATTATTTATCGATACAAAAACCGAAACTCGTCTTCCCTTAATAAGCAAACGCCTTGTTTCATCTGCCGCTGTAAATGACCAGATAGAAGCTGAATAGCTGCTTTGTAGTGGATATTGCCTACTTTATGGTCTATACAGATGTTGTTAAACCACTTCGAGACGGAACAGTGTTGCTTCAGCGATACAAATAACTCCCTCATCACTGACGTGTCATTTAATTTGTTTCGATTATAAACAAAAAATACAAAATGATAAAAACTTAACAGTTTTCGAATTAAATTAATATTTATTTATTTATGTATTATTAATAAAGATAGCGGTGTGCAAAAAAATATCAGAGTTAAACCAAGAAGGCGCTCTGCCATTTTTATTTTTGTTTATCGTCACGCAATTTCTTTTTCTAAGACAACCGATACGTGTTATTCAAGTTCATGTATTTTTTTATTATTTCAATTATTTATTTATCTGCTGCATATTTCGAATTTCATTTCAAATATTTTTTTGTTATTTTTTTATATTATTTCTCATAATTCTTCCATTTTTCATTTATATGTAATTAAATATAAATAAAAATGTAAATTCTACGCGACTCTCAAAAAAAAATCACTCTATTTAATATACAAAAAGCTTTTTGATTAAGCCCAAGGAGACCTTCGTAATAGAATTTGTGAAGACCATTATTCCCTGAATCAACAATTGGATATAAACTCATCTTCATAAGGTAAATAAAATTCTTTTCAAGGATTTACATAATCTCGTCACAGACGAGAACAAATTTTTAGAAAAACTTCTCATCTCGAGCACCGAGTTACAGCCTCCGGTCATTTGATTTAGAAATGTGAAATACTGTGAAGAAGTTATTTTACCGAATTTAACTTTACCCTTTCGATTTAATTGACTTTAAACATTGACAAGTAAGATTTAAATATAACATAAAGTAAATACTTACTCCTACTTAAATTCAAGTTAAAGGAAATATTCGTTTGATTACTTTATTTCTTTATAAATGTAAAAACGTAAAACGTAAAATAAATCGTTGATTTTTTGTTGTGGTACTTGTTTACAGAAATAAACTTGTTAACATATTCTTTACCCGGTTAGTTGTTCTAACTAGTTAGAAATTGTCTTTATTACTTAAACTTTAATTTTTAAATGTTACTATTTATAAAAGATAATGATAAATTTATACGGCATTTAAGATATTTGAATAAAAGATAAAGTAATTAAACATTATTCTTATAAAAAACATGTACGTTTGCCAATACTAATACATTTTAAAAGATTTTTATATTAAGACACAATATTTAACCCTTATCAAGTATATAGGAAATAAATAATGATAACATTACGAAAATCTCTTGTCGCTTATGTAATATTGAAAACTGACAATTCAGAGTTCAAACTGTCGGTACGAGTTATTTGTGAAATGAATTTATTTATTCGAGTGCTTATTTCCGCCATTGTTAAATGTCAGCTATCAGAATTTATAAATTTTAATTAAAATAAAATTATATCAAAATATTTCGCTCCTTTACGGGATAATATATTCCATACATTATTGATGATAAGTACTGACGAGATATCTAGATGATATTTTTCAAGATTTTCTTTATAGAAAATATTACATTTTTCGGTTACATAAATTCAACCTCAAAAATCCTTATATTCAATACTTTTCATATAAAATAATCACCGTATTCAATTCGGTGCATCTTTCAATAGAAGCTAATGAGAGAGCTACATTTAATATTTTTTACTTTTAAATCTGAAATCCATTCATATAAAATTCATAGCATGTATAAAAGAAAATATCTATATACAAATAATTGAAGCCATATCATAAAGCTCCATCTATATTACATTATATAGATATAATAAACCGCTCATTGAAACATGCCCTAAGGATTGCATTTCATTACGACGCATGTGAAACTAATTGTAATTAAAGTAATAAAACGGATGCCCTTAGGAATTTAACTGTATTGTAAACTAACCGAACTAAATTACTTGATAATTTTGGTTTATAAATATATTATAGTAATAAAATTTATTATAACATATATATGGAATCACTAATAATACATCATTTTATATTGGATTTGATAATACATATCTTTTATATATTATATTTACAAAGATATATACTTTTTCGGCATGAAAAATGGAGTTTATACTGTACTTACAAAGATTACGAAAGATAAAAAATAATATCTGATTTTGCTGTTTATATTAGCGACAGAAATAATTATATATATATATATATATATACGTTTATACAACGATTCGTATAAACGAGAAATGTTCCTTCATTAGATGTGAAATTCTTTAAAAAGGCTATTGACGGATATAGAGTATACTGATATTCAGTTGTCAATAAAAAACAATACAGAAATGTTTCGGGTGAGAGAACCGAATCCCCTCCTTTCGCATTCTCTTCTACACGCATGCAGACACGCACACACTCTCACACACGCACACACGTGCACACATATACATACACACACAATCACTCAAACCCATACTTGTTTCAGCCTTAATCAAGCTACTAATTAATCAATTAGGCAATATTTAAAAATTGTATTAGAAATTCTATTTACAAAACGTATTTCAGAGACTTAAGTAAGATGCCGACGTAAATTCCGTAAATTCCGTGTTTGTATAACAATATATATAAGTATTTAATAATTAAAAGTGACTTTAAAGGAAGTATTATAATACAACAGAACAACTGTTCAAAACACAATGATAGCTGCTCGTGGCAGTTCATTAAAATTTAATAACTCCTCCTCACTTTCGGATAGAGGACGCGTGTTATTTGAGACGTGGATTTAATCAAGCCCTTCAGTTGTCTCGAGTTATTTAACTTTTGTAAAGACTTCGAAATTAATATTTATTTCATTATTTAATAATACGTGGATCCGTCTCTAGTGAATTGTTCTAAATATGATGTTTTGGATATAAAACATATGCACATTTTAATTTATACAACTATTAATACAGTACTTAGCTAAAATGAATAAAATATATATACACATAGAGTACAGAAGAAAGAGAGAGAGAGAGAGAGTACAGAAGAAAAACAATAAAACAATATTTTTTAAATATATATAATTATAGTTAGCAGGACTTTTACATTTACAGATAGTGTTTTAATACAGTTTTTAAAGAGCGTCGTATTTCAACAGAAAGTGCGAAAAAGATTAAATATTTTGATCTAGTAACTTTAAAAATTTAATCTAAATTCTACAAAGATTGATGCTTTCCTCTTCCCATACCAATCAGTCGTCACAATGACATCAATATTCCAATTTCATTATTTTATTTATAGATATATCAAACTAACAAACCTAAGAAACAAACATTCAAATATAATTATTCCGTGAAATATATACATATAATACAAAAGTACAAAAATACAAGTTGACGAAAGTAACAAAAGGGATGAAAAAACACGTCACCGGAAACTACATTTTTGTGAAAAGTAATTTACTTCTGACCAAACTCTGTCATTCGACATACGAGTACGTGGTTGGGACAGAAACAATATCACATACGAAAATATGAATTTTGTTCTAGTTAAAAGTTGTTTTAAACGACGCTCCAACTTTATTTTTTCTATGTAAATTATATAACACTTTATAATATATATAAATACAAACATAAAGGTTTAAAAATGTGAAAAGCTTTTTCAATTTCTGTACTCATTTACCCGTTTCCACTTATGCTAATTAAGTCAGAATTTGCCTGACTAGCTTTGAACCCATCGTGGTCCTTGCACATGAACTCGGCATGGAAGCTAGTTCTATATTACTAGAATCACACGGCTTTACCTGTCATCATGTCCGTGTATATTGCAATTTACTACTTTTTATTGTGGGGAGAGTTTTTAATTGAATGTTACAGTGTTAAAAAGTCTGATTATGTGGCAATATATATATATATTATTTTAAAAACATGTTTTATGCAAGTCGACTCAGTCTCATATATGGTTCATATATTTACATAAATTGTCACATACCGGCTGACTTTAATAAACATAAAATTTATTACTCAATATTCGTTTATTATATATGTTATTATAAATAAAATGAAGATTAATCAACTCCAGACATGACACTTCTCAAAGAGTTTTAAACTATTGTATTCCAATCTTGGGATTACTACTTGGGACTAATTCACCAGTAGTAAAGTATTTACAACTTTAAACCTATAACAACAATACAATAAAATAACCTTGAATTACCAATAAAATAATAAAAAATGCGTAGAACGCAAGCAATTAGTATAGGTATCTCCTATGGAACGTGAGAAATTCAATTGTTTAAAACCAAACCAACAATGTATTGTAGGCTTTAGATTTCACAACGTTACCTCACTATTTCAAAATTAACAAATATATAGGTTCTTGAAATGGAAAATAATCAAAATATTTCAAATAATACTAAATTCGGGAGTTCTCATTAAATATTAAAGCAACAGAAATTAATTGTTAATATATTTATTTCTGGTTATAATCTCCGGATATTATATCGTAAATTGCAACTCGGATGCCCGCAACTGATAGATTGAACGAGAGGTAATTTGTTCTTGCCGGTGCAATCTTCCATGGCGTTTTATACATTTCTATTATGAGTTTTCATTTTCTCTTTTCATTTAGAGGATTTGATTTGATTAGATAAATGTTACTATATTAGTTTGTTTCGTAGATATTTGTATCCAATTTCAGTTCAGTTAAGTTAGATAATTGTATGAAGCCAGAAATTGGATAGTTCTAAGATATTGATCTTAGAATATTAAGTTATACATTAGTAATATATATAAAGAAGTAAACAAAGGCAAGTTATTTGTTGATAAATAAATATATATATTCAAAATATTCATTTGTATGTATATTTTCTGAACGCACCGACCACCAACAAATGACTTTCCTATGTTTACTCTGGACGTGTGCCGCCTTTACAATACCATGGGGACTTTCTATCGAAATATTTAACACAACTTGCGCGCGCGCATCGAATATTCATTAGCGAGAACAATGACGGCGTTCACGGCGATTTAGGAGCCTACGTGTGAACTTTATAACCAACAACTGCTGTCACACCATAAATATAACCAACAAATTAGATTTTACACCAAATATAGTATCTATCTGTATAAGCACCGAGCACTGAAGCGAATGAACCGATTCTTCGATTAGAAACGATTTTATTGAAAATTTGTTCAACCGTTTGGAGGACATCTTTTGCTCATTGTGACTTCTTAAAGCTTTTTAGAGTTACAAATTGATTAATATATGTTGTACTCCTTAATAGTGTGTTCAATTACAAAATTAATTACATTATATTTTTTTTATTTATATAACACTTGATCCAATTTCCGGTAGGTATACGTGATTACAAATATTACTAAGTTGTAAAATCTTTTATTATAAAAAAAATATTTATTTTGTATTGAACAGAATAGAAACTTATGTAAATGGGATTATTGTTATTGTACTATTCAAAGAGTCCAAATTCTATTATTATTTTTTATAAGAAGTTTTGATAATAAAATAATTAGAAATATATAATTTATTTATTATATTTACACTCAAACCTTATAAATATAATGTAGTTATTCTATAGATATCTGTTACTCAAGATTATATGACCTTGAAGGGTAAAATATATAAAGGCTCAGAAATTAATACATTATACCTACAAAATATACCAAGAACTGTTTGCATGGGATCCATACAAAAATACGAGTCATCGCAATATTAGTAATCGAAAACGAGAAGAAGATGTCGACCATTTTATTATTATTAAAATAACTTTATATATATTATTATTTTAACTAATAATAACTCGTATGGTGTATACTTTACAAACAGACACATCTATGTATTATTTATATGTTAGTTCTATGTGTTATGTGTATTTTTAATTAAAGTCTAGAAGCTTAACCTAGATCCTATCTCTCGTACTAATTATAAAAATGTTTCAGTGTTGAAATTTTTCTTTTGTAGTTATTTATAAGTTATAATTAAGAGCTTTAAAAGCATATATACTATAACTTCGTTTGCACGAAATATGTTATATATATATATATATATATATATATATATATATATATATATATATATATATATATATATATACATATATAAAATGGAAGTGTCTGTTGTAATTCCATTTCATTGCATATAAAAGTATAACTTACTTATATAATAAACATTTTTAAATATTTTGTCTGTTTGGTGTGGCTTATCTCTAAAACGCTGGATCGATTTTAACAGGACTTTCACAGGCCTATAGCTGATGTTATAAGGAGTAACTTAGGATACTTTTATTTTTTTAAAAATACCGCGCGAACGAAATCTTGCAATACATAGGCTTATATTTCCAATATTGTTTCTAAAATCCCGATCATTATAACTTTTTAATTTAATCACTTTTGAAACTTATCAAACTTTCAAAATAACAACAATATTATATTTTTATAAAATTTAAACAGAATTAATTATACCAGTATTATGATTACTATATTTTATTTAATATACGTTTAAATTCTGGCAAGTTTAAAATACAGATAATCGTCCTTAGATTAGTAAGATTTATATTCTTGAATTAGAATCTTGATCGATCGAAAAACTGTTTACTCCGCTATTACCAACCTTTTGTAGAAGACTGTTCAACAAATATTTTATATTATGATTTTAAGAATCGTATCTTAAGTAGTGTGTAACAAAATCAATAATTTATATAATAAATTCAATCCAATGTGATATTTTTGTAATTCGTCTTTAGTTAAAAAATTTGGACAAACAAACCAAAACTCAAACAAGAACACACATGTATTAAGTAACCAAAAATTAGATTACCATATTAAAGTAAAAACGAAATCTCACACTATTTAATAAACATAAAAATGTATATGTCACATATAAATGATATTTTTGTATTTTTTCGAGGACGTAAAACTAGTTACACTTCAAACAAAGTACGAAGAGGGATTGAAGTTTGTTGAATTGTTGACACGCGTGAAGCTGGGTGAAGGTCGTAGTTTCAATTACCGCCGGATTTACCGTACCAGATACTACTAAAAGAACATCAGTTATGTATAATGTTAAGAAGAAGAAGTGACAAATCATTTATATTATTTTTATCTTTTTCACTTTGTGTCAATACCAGTGATCACTTGTGTAACATGGAAGCGTCGGGATCCTATTTTTATAGCATGCTAATCGAAATAAGCCCTTCCTCCAACAATATCCAACTTAAAATAAGGCTACGAGGGTTCCAAACGCGCTGCTCGGAAAAGTAGCACACAACAAACTCAGCCGGGTAAACAGTGTTTCACAAACGTCAATATTTAGTGAGCAATTTACTAACAACTAGAGCTATCACAATCAATTAATAATTGGTTGTGTTATGTACTTAGCAATGTATTGTATTCCTGAGAGATCAATTTTACAATTCTAAGAATATCCTTATTTTAATTGAGTTTATATTGGAGTGTATCTTTGAATTGGTGACATTGAGAGCCGTTGGTTAATGTTGATTAAACAGTAAATATTAATAGAGATTTAGTAAATAGTAACAATTTCTGGAAACTGATAAAATAGTGCGAGACTTAATATTTTACTGGACTTCATGCTATATTGATTTTAACATAGTTTCCAATTTATTTTCCTTGATATTTTTAAGGATAGAGTTAGTTATAGGATCAGGGATAGGGACATGGAGAGGGAAAGAAATAGATAATGAGATATAATTACGTCAGAATAATTTACAATCATCGATATTACATTTTAACAGCTAGTTAGATCGTTAGATCTTCACACCGGTTAGATCTTAATATCTTAAAAACGACGCATATCTATAAAATATACAAGTAAATAATAGTTCTTTAAGAATTGAAAATGACTTTTTTAACAGTTTTCACGTTAGCTGTGAGCATACATTTTGTTAATTACGTTATTATAGTAATGTTCAACGGCTTTTTATAGCAACAAATCCTGACGAATATCTTCATTTAACATATACATTATTGATTCTTTACGAGGTGTAAATATATTACATTATTGAGCGATGCGAGCGCTCTACTGGTGATTTTTTCACATTCTTTGTCACGAATAGGCTTGAAAACTACTGGACGGAAAATTATGAAATTATTCAATCAAAAAGACACAGGTCATGGTTGTAAAAAACATTTTTGAAATATCATGTCGTTAAGGAAAAATCGTCAATAAACTGATAACGCATTGAAGTCAATGGGAAAAAAAATTCGCAAGAAAAATTTGCTTTACAATGAAATCTCCTACATTATCGACATTGTCCACAACCATGAGTCATTGCACTGAACTAGCTTCGCTCAATATGCAGACGCATCCGAGATTTCGCGAGCGCAGCGAGTCGAAATAGAGGGTCTATTGGCGCCCCTAGTATACTTATTAATAATATTAAAAAGTCGGCACAAAAATGTGTGTATTTAAAGCCTATGTCGATAAATTTTTATTTTCAATATATTTAGATTATGTTATTTGTAGATATAAAGATTTTAATATTATATCACATAATCTCCGTGCCAGCTTGTAATGAACTAAGTATATTTTGATTAAAAAACTCAGGAAACCTTGAAAACATTTTTAAAACAACAATATGAGATTATAAGTAATATAAATAGTCCTATTGGATCCCTAAAGAACTTTTATAAAGTAATAATATAAAACAGAAATCTTTTAATATAGTACAAAGAATTTTGATCTCTATGCTGGTTCGAATAAAGTATAAAATATAAAATGCCTATCACCCCAAATAGAGCGGGTCCTTCGAGAGACACGTGAACGAAATATTTTGTTCTTGAAGGTGGAAAAAATAAATATTTCGTTTATAAGCAACACGTTGGCTTACATAATGTGAATATTTTTTGACATAAATTCATTATTTATCAGATATAATTATATTATATAATCAAGTGTTAGCGTCTTTTGTTCTAATAAAGTAACAAAAAAATGTTTAGGAAAGAGTACATGATTTATTAAGAAATAAACAAACAATTTTACAATACTGTATATTATATTTAATTAGTTTTACTATAATAAAATGTATAAAAAAGTGTTATAGTAAAGTAAAAAGATGTATATATGTATATCTGTATCACAGTCATAGCTACCTGCTTCAGATTTTTTTAGATTTAAGCTCATCCAATGTCTTTATATCTCTTTATATTTTGTTCGCACTAAATCATACATCAAATAAACATTTAATAAAAGACTAAACTGTTTCAATACAATTATACCACATATATTATATCAGTATTGAACGAAACCAAAATAGCATAAACACAGGAATGATATAAAATATAAATCAACTCAGACAACAATGCCGCTAACGATTATCAATTGATTGAGGCAAGTCCTACATTCCACTTGGAACCGTGTGTGACGCAGCCGTGTCGGACCTGCCTATACCAACACATCCTTCAATAAAACACTCATGTTGTTTTAGATATAAATGGTCATCATATTTACAGTTTTTCAACACAAGCAGCGTTTATTAGATTTAGATTAGATTAGATAGATCTTGTGGACATATATATACATATTTACATATATATATATATATATATATATATGTACATTTATAGATATGTGTTTAATTTTATGGAGAGTAAGTACCTATAATAAAGTAAAAAGTAATTTCTACTAGTTTTTTATTTGTCCGATCATGCAAATATTACTGGGACGATTCAAAAGAAATTTTCTGCGGTATCCTTATATCTGAATCCATAAATTATACTTTTTACTTTGGAATATTATATCATTCCCACGGGAATACATAAAAACTGATTTAAGCTATAAAAAGAACTTTAGACTTACGGAGGTTGTAAAAATTTTATGTAAAGATACATGGCTTATACTTTAGGCCACTGAGAGGATAAGATCACGGAAAGCCATTTTAATAATGATTTAATTACAAGTTTAGCTTAGCAATATAAATATATCAACAAAAGTAAATAGTATATACTATAATAATCTTTGCGGTCTCAATCTTTCAGAAGTTATATTTTCCAATGAAAAAGTTAAATAGTTCCATTCTCAGACATTTATTCTTAAGAATAGGTATTCTGGAAGATTTAAGATATTTTTTTATAATTTATTATTGCGTAGATAAGTTATCTGCTGATTATTAAAGTAAGACATATAAAGACAAGTGGGACGTGTCATAAATCACATGCCCATATGTGTCAAGTAATTTTTAATTACCAGAGTCGCTCGGCCGTTGTCACGTGATCATATAAAAATTACTTTCATATATAAATATTGATTATTCCACAGTTATAAGGCGCTTTCAGCTATATTCTTTCATCGGCGTGATAATAACTAATTCAGACGTCAGAGTAAGCTTAACTTAGTCTTACTGGATCTCAATTATTGGAGCTAAGATATATTTATTGAATGATAGAAGAAAAGATAAGACTCATCGTTACAGGGTCTCGAACAACGATATACTATGATTATATTTTAAACTAGTTGTGCCTATGACTTCGTGCGCGCGGAATGTGTTTTTCCTAGCCTAAATTACTCCTAGCATTATATCATATTATCATATTATATCATATTATATTATCCGCCGTCGTCCTGTTAAAATCGGTCCATCCGTTTCAGAGATTAGCCGGATCAAACAGACCGACAGACAGACAAAGAATAATTAATAAAAAAGATTTTTTAGTCCCGTATATACTTTCATATACCTTCAATGAAAAACTGAAAACTTGGATTTACAAACAGACCTAAATTTTATTTACATGTAATATGTGTCAATATAAAAAAAACATCTTAATGAAAATATATGTAATTCTTGATGTAATTACCAAAGCACGGCACACAAAGAACATTTATTACGTACAATATTGAAACTTCTGTAATAAAAGAAAGTAACGAATAACACAATTTATTTTATATAGCTGTTGATAAATTCATTTCTATATATACATGGAACATTATGCCTTATCCATATATTTCAATTCATGGCTTAGAGTCGATAATCAATAATAATACATAAGACGATTCCCGTTTAATTTTGCAATGGTTCCTAACATGCTATTAAAAGATACTATCATACGTAGACACGTGCTATATGAATTGACTATAAAGATGTTAGACAAGTTACATATATATATATAATTATCCTGTTATTAATAATGACATTATATATTATCTTAACAGTAATATTATTATTACTTTCAAACCGCAAAAGTTATCTAACTCAATATACAATTTATTTATTTATTTACTTATTTATTTATATCTTTTCCGCTATGAATTATTAAACATTTGTTTATCAAATGGGAGAGTGGATCCTATTTTGATACCATAAAATGAGGATTTTTGCGTTCATAGTATTTAAGACAAATGTTTATAAAAGGTCAAAGAGTAATTCAGTGTAGGAAACGCTTCTCTTGGTTTTATTGGTATCTGACTCAGGCGATTAATTACAGTTTAAAATTGCAACATCACTAACTCGCAAATTAAGTGATAGCCGTCTGCCCTTTAAGCCAAGCCGTTAAGGTCGTATCAGTCAAGATTGGTTTTATAATTTCACATACTTCACCAGATCTCTCTGATATAAATAAATTAACAGGAGATGCAGTAATATGAATATTACAAGTATATTTCATATCATGTGTATTTTATTAAGTATTAGTGAGTGCAAATATATCTCAGAATATGTATTAAATAAAAGGAATATAAATATTGAGACTTAAGTTCTTAATGACTTCGATCTGAGTCATTGAAAGCGAACCGTTGTTCCTTGTTGAACGTACACCAGTAGTCGACAAGCAAAGTCCATTTGAAATCAACATACACATACATATATCTTACGTATCTACAGAAGGTTTGATTACAGTATTAGAATATAACAACAATAGTGAAACAATAGCCTTTCTTATTTCAATTAGGCACACATTGCACTCAAGGCCGGATTTGGAAGCCTGGAGGCCCCGGGGCATATAAAGGAGTAGAGGCCTCTGATTATTAATTATTTTCCAAATATTTTTTTTTTCTGTCAGGGTTTCAAAAAGTTAAAATCAGCGATTAAAATTATTTCAACAAAGAATATACTAAATTGTTCAGGTGAAGTACAATATATTAAAAACTAGAAAATGAAAAACGTAAAAGTTGCTGTTCTGTCACAATTTGGATATATTTTATCTTTATAATGTGGAGGCCCCGGGGCAGTAGCTCTACTTGTCCTCCCCCTTAAACCGGGCCGTGATTGCACGTCCATTAAGAAGATGCCACAAAAAAAATCTTAGAAACTTATTATTAAGTCGACTTTTGATATTATTATTATTACAAAAGATTATATAACTTTCATTTCTCTTCAACTGCTAGCTGCATATGACATCATCACGGCGGGATAAGTCGCCTGTGAGTATTGAAAAGCTATTTCGACATTCATCAATATATCCAAGAATTTTCAATCTAAAAAAGTATCTGAAAAAATGAACTGACTCCCAGTCTTAATTTGGATGAAAAAAAGCAATTCTTAACTTTCTTCGCATCAAGCAAGTACGTAAAAGAATTAAGAATTTCGTGGGAGAATTAAAAAGTTTTATTTGGCCTGTTTTTAAAATACGCGGAGCGGTAAAGAAATTTTACTTAAATGTGTCTGCCGGTTTGTTTTTAATACAAAAGGTATCTTTCAGATAAAACTGTATGATTCGTTTAATGAGACTACAGACGAGTGAAACAATTTTAATTTATCATAATAATATTAAATTAACTAGGTTATACACTCATTATTATTTTACAGTTCAAATAACCTTGTATCAGTAAACACGGTTCTGGAAATACATTAAATACTAACAAAGGAAAATAAAACGTATATTTGAAAGATATAATAATAATGTTCGTTATTATCCCGAGTATTCGAGCGTTTTTTTGTTTTATTTAACGTGAAGTTGAAGGATGCTTCTGTCAAAGAATATTGCTTGGTCTGTGGTCTGGTCTTCATTATAACAGGGTACTCTCGAGAACAACAGTAATAACAGATTTGTCCCATTATCTAAGGAGACTTTAATGTATTCAAATGAAATTTTATGTCCATTATGAAATAAATCTAATAGATATCTTTACTTTTATATATCTTTTATTTGAGTTTGTACATTTTATTGTCTATATTTCTATGTTCAACAATCGTCTTATTGCATTGATAAAAATTAATTTATACTAAGAAAATATGAAGGCTCATATATTATAAAATATCTATAAAACCTATAATATTTTATAAAATTAATTTTAATTAAGACTCATTAAAGGCAAGGCGAAAAATAAGAGATATTTATTAGACACTTTGATAGTCTCAGATAAACCTGGAACTTACCAAACAATATCGAACTACGCGCGAGCGAAACCGCGTGAAAAATCTAGTTTTATAATAGTTACATCCCTTAACATATGCAAAAAGTTTTCTAAACTAACAACTGTGGCAAAAAAAATTTCAACAATGAATGCTTCCAGCTTAAATATTTTTTAAAAAGTTGAGCACATTCCTTGTTTTTAGAAGCGGTTTTCGAGGATGTTTTTAACTTTATACTGTTATTGTGGTGTTTGAAATGGTAATATGTGACGTTATATATAACATTGTGCTGGTTTAAAAATATAAAGAGTGTTTATATAGACTTCCAAGCTCTCTACAATTGGCTTCTACGATATGTCCCCAATCCAAGCGGTTACCGCTGGGATCGTCTAAAAAAATCAAACAATAGCCATCCCTGCACCCAGAAATAGACAAATAGATCCAGGTAAAGATTCTAAATCACACTAACGAAATTTTTCGAAAATTTTGCTTATATACAGAATAGATCGATGTTGGTTCGGGTGTCCGTTTCTTCGCGTTAAACCAGTGGCGGGAGCTGGATAAAATTCCTTCTTATTGTGCGGTGATACGGCTTTGTCCTGTGACCTTGACCTCCCAGTGCATCTACCTCTATCGATGACTATCGGCACTTGGCACTGAGTGCATGTCAGAAGTCTCAACACCAACGACGAAGAACATTTTGACACCTTTTTAATACACTTTTCTATAATTATAAAAAATAATCATAAAATGTACTATTTATATTGACTCAATAAATCATAAACTGTTTACATTTTGTGTATATATTATTGTTTTATCACATAGTTGATAGGTAAGTTATTGTTTAAAGTCCATATGGTCTTATATTGTAAAGGTTAAATCAATATTCGCAAAAACAGTTAAGTGATACAATGATCACACAATAACCAACAAGAATCTAATAAGTCTTGAGGTAAGTAATCGCAATAATGCAAAGTATTGTTACAGCACTATAATAATACTTATAAATATTACTAAGAAACTGTACAGATAAATGATAAAGATCCTAAATCGCGCTATTGAAGTTTCTACGATCCACGAGTATATATAGAACTCGTTGGACGACGCGACAAGGGATCATCGTCTCTACGTGGTAAGCCGGTCTCATCATTTAGAATTGGATTGGATTGGTCGACATGTACACACAATAATTCAATGAGCAATCTAAGAGCTATGTATGAGTATTACTTGATACATACAAATGATTTGATATAAGTTTTATGACTAAATGCAGAGGTTTCAATCAAATCAGTTTAAGATATTTTCAAATTTTCTGAAAGTTACCCTGTTGTACTCTTTAGTCGATAAAAAGTATTTTCTTAGGTTATAAAACTGATCAAATTCCCTTGTCAAATTGTCTTTGAACAAAGATATACAAAAGCGTACATAATTATTTCTAGCAACAAAATAATGTTACATCAATAATATGTGCAAGTTAGATCCTTTCAAATTTAGAAAAAAACCTTTTGGACGATGTCAGTTACGAAAATTTTCAGCAAAAGAATTCGAAATGACTTTGGAAGAGTGATAAATATTATTAGTTTATAGTAAAAGCAAGCAACGTGCATAAAACTAATATTAATAGCAATAAGGTCGCCGCGCATGCGTTTCTTCTTTCATTTGTTACTAGCTGTGCCCACGACTTCGCTCGGAATGTTTCTTAAAAAAAATTGCCTAAGTTACTTTTTATATCGTCAGCCATCCGCTAGTGACGATTCAGAGATTAGCCGGAACAAACAGATAGACAGACAGAGAAAAATTATGTTTGATGATTTTTATGTAAGTACCGTATATACTTTCTATTTACCTTATATACTGTGCTTTAGTGGAAATGGAATAAATTTGGAATTACACTTTAATTTTATTTCTATGTACCTACAGATAAAATAAATACCTAGAGACATTGTGTTTAATGCTTTAAATTCCATATATTTAGACTCCTGTACCTAAATATTATATGTAATAGTCGTTTTGAAGAAATCCTCAAAGAACTTTAGTTAAACCTTGGATCAAGAAACGTAACCTTTGATACCAGCAACCCTTAGCGGTCTTTGTATATTATTGATTTATATTTATAGAAATATACAGTTCATATCTACTCTTTGTATTTTGAATGTTGTGTATAAAATATGTCCATAAACGATATTCTAATTAAATTACTAATATTTGCTTTTAATTATCACAACGAAGCCGCTAAAATAGAAAATTAATGTTGACTATTTCAGAAGAATAATAGAATATAATGATAAACAAACATCAAGTTGATTATAATTATAAATTATTTATAATGTTTAGATAATATCTCTTCGTCTCTTCTATCATCTCTCCATATCTCCATCTCTCCTTGGTAAGGCATGAAATATGTATACGTTATGAGATCGCTTTAGAAATTGAAAATTTATTTAGACTCAAATGTTACTTAAATGTAAGCTACTAGTCCTGTTCCAGCTCATTATCATTACCACAGTGACCATTTAAAGCGATTCGCGGGTTCAATACCTGGCGATAGCAGGTTTAGTATGATAAAAAACTAACTAAAATTATAGGTTATAATTTAAATATTCTTATTAAATTATATTATTATAGACAACAATGACATTGAATTACCACATCAAAACTATGATTCGAACAACATAATGAATTTATAATTATATAAGTAATTTAAATAACACAATCTATTTGTAAAAATATAAGAAAATAAAAACAGATATCTTTTAAAACAATAGAGATTAAAGAAACAATACAATTAATTTAAATATAAAGGCACCTTTTATACAATTGTAAAATTGTTAAATTTCTAATAAGTAATTAATTCTACTAAACAACTAAAACCAACAAAACCGACTGAAGCTGGATACACACTATTATATTTTAATCAAACCCTAAACTTTAGATATTAGTGAAAACACGTGACAAGTTATTTAACTGATATGAAAACTTTGCTCGGGACAATCCAGGGATTATCTATACAGAAGTTTGGCTTTTAATATTGTGTATTTGAAAATTAAGAACAAAAAAGATACTAAATATTGATAATATACTAAATAAAGACAAGAAAATTTAAGTTTGGTATCAAAAAACGCGTTTTTGAGCTTTGACGTTGTATTTAATAAATAAGAAAAACTAGCGCGAGTTTCTGTTTGTGTCTACAAAAATAAAAGTAAAAATGCATTAAAATTATGGTAAAAGGAGTCATAACTTCTACGTCAGTGGTGTCGGGTGGTAATCACCTCACTTTCCTCATCAAACAGCACTTTGCCCTCTGATGCCATATCCATACCATATAGTACTTCGTGCCAAATCAATAATCTATACGACATTGTCGCATTTCCTGCGTAGAAACGGACTCCCACGCATTCCATCCACAAAATCTATAATATACCAAAAATATTACAAAATTTCGATACTGTGATTCAGAGATCATAGGAAAAAAATAGACTTTTGAGTGACGTCACTAAGGGATGAACGCAGGTAGTCACAGAACAGTAATTCTTTTATAACAATGGTTTTAAGACCTCGGGTGTAGGAACTTGGAGTGAGCCATGTTTATTTGCAACATTAAAATGTGTGGAATCAAATACATAAGTATCTATTTGGTATTGCACTTTGAAAATGTACATTCTAGCTGTCTCTATGAAGAAAAAATTCCGCGCCTATTCTCTCAACTATTATACAAAATGAAATTATTAATTTCAATTTGTATAACAATTAATATGCAAAAATATAATATAAACAGAATATAAGATTTATTTTAATTATCAAAATTAACTTGTATTTTTAATTGTTTAATGTAAATGATTGCGTAATTATTTATAATATCAAACCGTCTTAATTAAGCAAACGGCTGTCAGACTGAAATAGATTACTAGAAAATTGGGTAGGCGTTAGAAACTTATTTACTTAAGTTCTAAGCCAATATCACAGTCCAGTTTTGATAGATTCAAAACACTTATCTGTATCTAACTGTTTACTTAAATAAACTGTTAATTAAAGTTACATATAAAATGTTTAAACTAACATAATAACAAATTTACGTTAATATAATGTAATTGAATTGTTATATTCGTATTTCATATATAATTTTCTGTTTCAGGTCATTTCAAGAATAGTGTGAAGTGTGTAAGAGACAGCGGTCAGTACTGTGTGAGTGTCATGTGATCATCCACAATGTTGAAGATACAGATGTTAGAATCAATTGTCAGTAATGATGCTGAAGAGAATCAGGAGTCGCAACAAAATGGGTATGTATATGGTAATATTTAGACTATAAATTACATCAATCGTATGGGATAAAAAAATCTAGGGTTGTCCAAACTATATTTTTAATCGATTAGATCTTACTTATTATATTTTTTATTACCACACCACATACAGGTGTTTGATCTAACTCCCTCAGGTAATTACATATCCCAGACGGAAACAAAATAATACTACCCTATATCTGATTGTAATCGATTTTACGACTCTAAGACTTAGTCTTATATTTACTGACATATATATTTGTTGCTTTAGACAAAAAATATTACTGCTTTGATGTATTTACACTTCTGATTCAAAACAAAGACAATATACCCTCAACGATTCCAAATTACTTAACAAAATACAATAAACTGCCAAAAATAAATCTTAAACTATTATTCAATATAACAAAGGAGAAAGGAAGCTTTTTTCTTAACTTAAATAATATTTTAAATGAGTGTTTCATTCATATTAGCAATAAATTCATAAACTTTCATTTAATCTTTTTTTATTAATATGAAATAACAGTAAACTATCTATTATAACATTACTTTTCACGTTAAATAAAGCTATTGGTATTTAGTATACCCTCGGTGATAATGGAGGAGGAATAATAAAACATATAAAGTAAAACAAAAAGCGAACTAAATTCGTCAGGAAGTAAATCTTGATTCCGCTCACCTACATTCTATTACCTCAATACATTTGTATTGATTTTCCGCCGGCCAGCTCGGCCAGCTCGGCCTCCCGTACCCATATCATATTCTTAAAATAACTTTATACATTACTATTATTTATTATATTATGTACATAATATTCAAGTATATTTTCATTTAAGTCAAAATGTTTATAAAATCATAATAACTATAATAGTTATACTCCACTACGTACGGGGAATCGCAATATCTATCTCGTTGTTTAGTTAGCCCCATTAATCGTAATATATAGGCCATAAGACCGTACGCCTCAAAGGAAAGAAAACAAGTCGGTTTCAAGAATAAAAACATTTTGAATATATACAGTTCCTTACTATTTATAAGGAAATGTCTTAGTTCGCAAGAATATAAAATATCTTAGGAGTAGGAGTTAGACTAATAAATATACAAATTAAATTAATGATTTTGTTTATGAAAGTTTTACAATATTAGGTTTTTATTGCTAACGCTAAGGGCTATTCAGGAAGTGTCCCCAGTCAGGACGACGCCTCCTTACTACCATAACAAATTTAGGAGCAACTCTTTTATGATGCTGGCAAGACACCAAACCTATCATATAAGTTATGTTACGCACTGTCTTGTTATATGAAATTAGATTAATATATAAAGTTTTAGAGTAAAATCGTAATATCTTCTATAAACATAGAAAGAAAGTAACAATATTAAATAGAATATTAATACAAAAAGTGCAAATATGATTATGATATATAAATAAAAAATTATAATAATAATTGTCTATTTAATGATGCATTAGGATTGAATTTCTTGAATTATTAAACGCAAAAAACACTATTGTTATAAAATGAAGCACCAAATTAGGCTCTTAGTGACATTGGAAATAATATTTGGTACAAATATTTTCATAGCCAACATACATGTTATACAATATAGATTTTGGATTTAGTGTAGTATCTAATCGCATCTTTAAATACTATTTATAATATAAAAAGGGTCATATTGCATACAGCAGTGGTGACGTGCTAGCGACTAAGGAACTAAGTATTTTGACTACCTCGCTTAATTTACGTGACAGAGACACGTATATATTATATATATATATATCTGTCTCATGGTACCACATTAACCTACTACGACCGGGAACACAAATAATAGTGGACAAGACAATTTGCAAAGCGGGATCTTACTATACAGCTGAACAGTTTAACAACTGCACAGATATATAGGGGTAAATATACCCAGATACCAGTGGTACCCTGCGTATACACGGACCCCGGTAATATCATCAGCAATGTATATAGGTTTAGAAAATTGAAAAATATCTATAGCGTGATTCAGATATGTATTCTTTAGTATAGTATTTATTAGTAACGAGTCATTAATGATATAGTTTTCTGGTAATAAACTTTATAAGCTTTTCTGATTTATTTTTGTTAGAGCACTAAAACTAAGTAATTGAAGAATTAAGTATCAGTTAAGTATGCATTCTGTAATTTAAATATAAAAACATATCTTAAAGTTTTTGTTTCAAAATCTACATATATTATAGTATTGTTTTCGTCTTAACTCAATTTGAGCAGTGATTTAAGCAGTGATTTAGTATAATCAATTAATAATCAAATCAAATCAATTAACTGAGAGTACAAATACCTGCAATATTGATTGCAATAATTATTAATAGAATGAACACTACATACTACTGTATCTTCCTTTTAATTGAATTTCATGTTTCATTATGACGACTGATTAAGCAAGAAACGTGAAAACTCTGCTTTAAAAAGTATTGTAAAAAGTTTTTTGATTCTTTCACGTGTAATAATTCATACTCTTTCCAAGTAAGACTTTTAATTTTAGTAAAAACATAATCAAATTTTTTTTTCTTAATTAAAGCTTAGACAAAATTATACTAACATTAATACGAAAAAGTATTTTTAAACTAACGTAAATCCAAACTCTAAGCACTACTTATTAGTCGACATTGCAGTTTTAAATTAGTATAATATCAAAAATATAAGTATTGTCTAAAAGTAAATAATATAGTACACAGAAAATAGATTGCAGTAATAATTGACGGTAGCAACCCGTCCTTGTCTGACATTCCAAAGAATAAATTCATTGCTTGGTAAGAAATTTGTGATTCAAGATCAAATTTTTATGTATATATTTAGACTTTATCGGCACATGCAGTTAGTAAAAATAAACAGCTTACCAATATCCTGACTAAAAGGATGGATTTCTAGAATAGTTCCACAGTATTATGTCTTATGCTATTGTGACCAGGGATCAGAACGGATGTAGAATCTATTTCTATTTTACAAAGAGATCTGATCGAGGTACATACAATATGAGTGCTCGTGAATTCCTTGAAAATGTTTTCAAAGACAGTATAATACACACTTCTATCACTTTATATCTTAGAAAATATAAAGTACTGTAAGTACTCAGAGTAGATATTTAATTCAAGAAATAATCTGAATAAACAAAAAAGACTATTATATCATTTCTGAGCAAAGAACTTCGATGACCACTATGTCTTACCAACATAAAAATCTAATTACGTATATATAATAAAATATAATTAAAATATTTATGATCACACATTTTTATGATGTTAGTCGATCGTCAAATCTCAAGACATTAAAATAATTCATTATCTCTTGAAACTTGAATAATCTGCGATATTCGTAAGATTCAGAAATTGAATGTTGCCAGCTTATATATATTATTTAGGAGTACTTTTTAAGATGTTTAGAATCTCTAAACATCATAAAAAGTACTCCTATGTTGTGTTATTAATATATATAATAATATATCAATATGCAACCTGTATATTATAATGATTCGCACTCAAAGCGATCAGTGCGTCGTTTTCTATTAATATATTAATTATCTTCTTTGATCGTTAATCCCAACTTACCTTTAGTTTGACACTCCGGATGATCTGTCGAACCCTTTCTATTGACAGCACTTCCGAGTTATAGTAAGAGGCTTTAGTGCTAATTAAATATTGTAGACTAATTAAATCTATAAAATTAAAACTGATTGCGAGTATATAATTCATCGACACGGGCAGGACTCGATTCTGCGACCGTCTTTCATTGTTTAAAATAGACTTAACATGGCTAAATATGTTTATAAAAAAAATCATAACTCACGTTATTGAAGGCTCTTCATGGGCAAGTTAAAATTTATTGGGACAATGTTTCAATTTGTACTACGAGTATTTTGATCATAGAAGTCTGTATAGACTATTGTCCTGCCTGTAAATAAATCACACACAAATAATATAACACCCTTATTCACGATGTAGTATTTATTGAAATTGATATATTTTATTAATGATTATCGTCAGTTATAGTGAATTCATTCTACATAAATATATTAATGTCTCCAAAGCTATACTCATCTCTCTCCCGCGGTCTGTATGCTGTGAGAGGGGTGGCGGGTGAAAGAACTTCAACAAGAACCCTTCATACATCCTGTACAACTATTCAATTTCCGCTCATATAAAATAGTCCTGGTGATGTAATCCAACTTTACCTGAGTATAAAGTAGGTATTCCTGTAAGACACTCCATCAGGAACACTCTCTAAAGAGCACTTCATTGTAAAACGTAAGACAAGGATTACATTCTATATATTAAGTGACAATTACAATTATAATTTATTAATGACTTTATTGTTTCAATTCGAAAAAAAAGATTTGCATTTTAAAATACACTTTCATATTAAATTATAATATTTTAATTATTTAATTATATCATATTTATATTCATTATGTTATCTATATTCTATTTTCTATTCTATTCAACATATTCTAGTTAACTGTTAACAAACGTATTTTTATAATTATTGTGTTTTAATATATATTGAGTTAGGAATTGTTAAAATTACAATTTATTTAATCTTAACCCATTAAGGACCAGGTTTTTTTTTTTAAATTTTTACCGAAATAACTTTATTTAATCATTAAAATAAAGTAAAAATTGTCAAAAAAAATTAATTTTATTCAAATTTAAAATATCTTAATTCAAGTTGGCATTTACGCGCACTTTTGAATCGTCAATTACTACAATACAAAAAAGGTTAGTGTAGTCAGTCCGTAAGTAAGCTACCACCGACTCGGAATGCTGCTCTGTTGAGAAGAGCCGGCCAGAAACTCAACAGTTGCTCTTTTCAAAAGAAATATAACAATAGGTGATGTACATTATAATATAAATCCTGCAAATGATCCAACAACTTAAGTTCCACATATTTGGATCCAATAAAAACTCTTGAACGTTATAATAAGATTTATTTAATAATAAACTTTTGATTTTAGGTTTAAAATTAAGAAATGGAAGGTCTAAGATATCTTGTGGAACTTTATTATATAAGCGTATACTCAAACCCATGAAGGATTTATTAACTTTTTGAAGCCGAAAATTTGGCGTTACGAGTTTGTTTTTATTTCTTGTATTTATCGCGTGCCTGTCACTGTTTTTTATATAACTATTTAAATTTTGACGTATATATAATATGTTATTAAATATGTATTGCGAGGCGAATACCTATTGCTTTAAAAACATCTCTCAGAGAATCTCTAGCTTTTAAGTTATAAATAGCCCGCACAGCTCTTGTTTGTAAAATAAACATAGAATTAATTTCTGCAGCACTGCCCCATAATAAAATACCGTAAGATAAAATACTGTAAAAATAACTAAAATAAACAAGTCGAGCCGTATTAATGTCCGTTAATAGTCTAACTTTTCTAATTGCAAAGACAGCGGAGCTGACTTTGGCTGCGAATGTTGAGAGATGGGGGTTCCACTGGAGCTTTTTATCTAATGTTATACCTAAGAAATTTGTTGACTCAATCAATTCTAACACTTCATTGTTAAGGAGCAAGTTAAAATTTTTACTTTTTACATTAGGAACTATAAACTCTACGCATTTAGTTTTCTTAGCGTTTAACACTAAATTATTAATTTTGAACCAATGAAGGACTCGTGACAAAGTACTGTTTACTTCGTCAACTAATATCTTGTGGAGATAAACTTAATAATGTCAGTGGTAGTCAAATGACAACCGTGGCTATTAAAGGTAACTAAAATAAATTAATGTTATTGACATTGTGAAAAGAAAGTTTATTTGTTTTACTATATTTTGCAAATAATCTTTTTATTAAAATATAAAAAAAAATCTATAAAAATTGGTTCTTTCTAAAACGTAATCATATGATCCTCGCTTTTTTTTCATTACAGTATCGTTTTTTATAGGGCAGTTATTCATTCTATTTATTCTTACATTTCCGGTGCCTTTTATAACAGTTTCATTTAATTTACACATCAAATTGAAACTTGTGAAAAAATTATCAAAATATAATGAATGTTCTTTAGGGTGTAGTAGGTGTAGCTACAGGCGGAAGTGCTCGCCGGGGTGTATTGGCACCGGACAGAAGCCAGGGCCAGGGGGGTAAGGCCCGAGGCGGCTCGGGTCAGGGCTCTAGCTCACCGAGCCCTGATTCGACGGTGGGAGAGGGACCTAGGGTTCCCTGCCGCCGGACTGACGACTGTGGGGGCGATCCGTCCCCACCTCGATCGTTGGATCAACCGGCGGCATGGAACGCTTACGTTCCGTCTTGTGCAGGTGCTCACTGGGCATGGGTGCTTCGGGGAGTATCTGCAGATCCAAAACGGCAAAAAAAAAATCGTCATTTTTACCTTCATCCAAATTCATATGACAACAATATCCAGTGAGTGAAGAGCACAATGCCCACTGCTTGAATCCATACCTGATGGATTTTTCTTTTATGAATTGCTTAAAAAAACGGTGCCTGTAGTAACGCACCATATGTTCGTCTCTAGCAAGTTCCCTGGAGAAAATCCCAAATTTCTTAAATTAAAATTTAAATTCATTTTATCCAGTAGAGAACGAATTTTAAAAATTTTGTCTCGTTTCTCCATGAATGATAACAGAGAATTATCGTTAAAATGTAAATTTCGTTTTATCGCCATAAACCTGTTTCTCGTAATACAATTCTTTACACATTGAACATTGATATCTTCATCTTCACACCAATATAATTTTTCTTGTGGCAATGAATGATATCCCGATAGCAATAATATGCCAATAAATTTTATTAGACAGTTTGGAGTCAAATTGAATTCATGACGATTTTCTTGCGAGGCATACAGGTGCAACTTACTTTGAGTTACAATAAATTACAAAATATTTATACTTACGGGCTCTTCTAAAACTTGAACAGGTGATTTATCTTTAAAATTTTCTTGCATACTTTTAAAGATATCATCTACAAGATTTGATTAAAAAGACTCTTGTGGAAAATCTGTATCGACTTTCCTTCAATCCGATTGCCCTTTTTCGTTCTGATTTGGGTAAATGAATTTCAAACTGACCGGGAACAACATTCGTTGTTGTGTCTTCTAAAATATCTTTGTCAATGTCTTTACAATCAGAAAGCCTATCGACATTATCTGGTGGCAGTTCGACTGTATCTACCTGTCCCTCTTCCGAGTCGGACCAAAATTATTCATCCTCTATTATATTTTCTATTTCTTTCAAGCTCAAAAACCTTTTAGATGTCATTTTGGGTATCTAAAAATATTACTTATAAACGTATAGTTATGAAAAATTACTTAAATTTATAAAATATTTGAACTAACCAAATATAGTTATATTCTCCCCAGGTCATCAAATGACTATCACTACGTTTTTCTTTATAAATCTAACACTAATGTAGATAGTGCACCAAATATTATGCATTATGTAACAGAAAGAATATTATAATACGTTATAGACAAAAATTTAGAACAAAGTGATGTTCACTACACAGGAACGGAAGGAACAGGAACTATCTAAACTGAACCAAAAATAAATAACTTAAAAATCAAGACATGCATTTAGTTATATTGGTATATCACCTTGCATACAAGCTCGACTCTTTTAAAAACTTTTTTGTGTATGCAACACAAACCAAAGCAATGATTGTGCTAGTAAACTTCATTACTAAAAATATATTGCAATAAATAAAAAATATAAACCGTAAAGTCGACAACCAGGGTCGCTAATGGGTTCATTAATTTTTTAGACATGGTTAGTGCAGAAATTTTAATATCTGTTTAAAATCGACACTTAAACCTTTCTAAGGCCTCTTATAAGAAAACTAATATTAAATATCGAAAATCACATAAACCTATAGTGAAATTATTTCATTCATGGTTCAGAAAAAATGCGTACAAAATTACGATCTCGGTGTTACTTTGTTTAAAATTTTGTAAACTAATATGCAATTTAAAAGAGTATTCAAAAAGTTTCTTGCTAGTTTTTCTCCATGGACTCACAATTCGGACCCTTGCTTACTGTTCTACCGTCTATAAGCGCAATGTTTGCGCATTTTATATAGAAAACTTTCACCTTTTTATCATTTAGAATCCCCCGAAGTGATAATACCTTCAACCTGGCTAAATAATTTTAGTTTCATATACTTTAGAATTAAGAACGTCCAAATTAATAAATAAATTATGTCTTATGTACATTTCCTTCAGAAATTAGATTTTATTGTAAACTAACTTTCAGGATATAAATCCTAAATATAATGCTAAAATAATAATATAAAAGTAACAATATAATATTATAATATAATAAGCATATATCTTAATAAATATGCATATAACAATGGGCATCATCTATACTTATAATAAATCTGTAGAGAGGTCAATTCTGTACATGAAATATATTTACAAAATAAGTAGCAGGGGGTGATTAGTGTTCGATACTGATGCCAAAAATGCAGTTAAAAAAATTTTTGTCTGTCTGTCTGTCTGTCTGTCTGTTTGTATGTTATTTATAGAAAAAAAAACTACTCGACGGATTTTAACGAAACTTAGTACAATTATTCTTTATACTCCTGGGCAGGTAATAGTATACTTTTCATCACACTACAATGAATAGGAGCAGAGCAGTGAAAGGAAATGTTGAGAAAATGGGAGAAGTTGCTTGATTTTTTAAGCTTCCGTCGCGTGTGCAGCCTTAATGGTTAGAGCTACATAGAAACTATGTATAACGGAAATATTCTACATAAAAATACACGAAAAATATTCCAAGACAGCATATATCTACCTTTTATAGTTAACTCACAATAACACGCATAACTCTCGATAGCTTAGCAGTTCGGAGATTTCTTATTATATTTGTTTACTTTTACGTTTATAAAACCAATAATGCTCACCATCATTCCTAATTAAAAAAAAAATAAACATTAGCACCAATTCAATAAAAAAAGAATCATTGAAATCGGTATAGAAACACCAAACTTATACTTACTTACATGAAATACGCCAACAAGACATCGCGCGTGAATAGTGAATCAAGCTATAAGGATTATTTTTGCGTAACGGTTGCCGCGCTCGACGGGGCTCGCGGCGGCAGAGTATAAAAGGGGCGGGAGGCGAGCGCAAGCGTCATTCAATATTTGGCTGTTGATGCGTTCAGAGTGTTGAACTTTATTGACAGACAATAATTGTTATTTTATAAACCGTGCTTATCAGCGCGACTTTTTGTCTTTAAATAGTTTATTTTAATTTCTTTTGTTGTTATTTTCTAAATTAGTTTTAGTTTTGTTTAAATTCTTAACTATTAATAGTTCCTATTTTATTTCTTTTTAAGTAGATTTAGATTCGATTTTTAGATTAGATAATAGATAGATAGATTAGATTATTGTTAGATTTTTAGTTACTGATAGGTTAGTTTTGGGCATTTTATGTTTAGTTTTTTTTGTATTGAGTAGATAAAAGCGTAGGTAGGTACTTTTATTAATTATAGTATTCATAGGTATTTTTTATTTATTTTTAAGTGAAGTAGGTATAGGTAGATATTGCCTACTATCTACCTATACTGCACACGTGTTTTAGCTTTATTTTCATTTCTTTTTTTTTTGTACCTAAGTTGTAGGTAGGTAGGTACATATTTCTAAGTTTAATTCTATTAGAATATTAGGTATTTAAGTTTAAATAGGCACTTAGATTTATATTTTTTTATTATATAGCAGCTGTACTTAGAACATCTAAGGTTTTTTTGTATTAGCATAGGTACTTTGATTAATTACAGTAGTTGTAGGTATTTCTTATTATTCATTTTTAAGTGAAGTAGGTAAGTGTAGATAGTATTGCACACGCATTAAGTATAGCTTTATTTTCATTTTTTATTCTTTTGTAATTTGTAGGTACCTACGTACATATTTATAATTCGATTAGAATATTATTTTAGTTTTAATAGGCACTTAGATTTATATTCTATTTATTATATACTTAGCTATAGTTAGGACCTCTGACGTAAGTTTTTTGTTGGGTAACTAAATAGAATTTAAGTTACCGTCGATTAAAAATAAAATAAACGATGCCACCTAAAAAACGACCATCTTTATCTCGAACTTCGAGTCAAGCTAGGAGAATGAGAATGACGCGTTCTCAAGAATCGGAAGAGGAAAGAGCACATCGGTTAAACTCTATGAGAGTTAGTGCCTCAACATCTCGAGCTAATGAAAGCTCTCCAGAAAGAGAGATGCGATTAGCAGCTGAAAGAGCGAGACGAGCTACAACACGGGCTTCTCAAAGCTCTTCTCAACGAGAGCTAAGGCGTTCCATTGACCGGGAACAACATGCGTTATCCCGAGAAGCTGAAACTGCTTTACAACGAGAATTGCGACTCACAGCTGACCGCGAACGGCATACATTATCTCGCGAGTCTGAAACCTTCACTGAGAGGGAATTACGGCTTACAGCTGACCGCGAACGTCATATTTTATCTCGCGAGTCCGAAACCTTCACTGAGAGGGAATTACGGCTTACAGCTGACCGCGAACGTCATATTTTATCTCGCGAGTCCGAAACCTTCACTGAGAGGGAATTACGGCTTACAGCTGATCGCGAACGTCATATTTTGTCTCGAGAATCTGAAACTTTTACTCAATATCAAGACCGTTTGACAAATGATAGGGCGCACCATAACATGATTCGATCTCTTGAAGATGAACATGAGCATGAACAACGACTAGAGTCGGGACGCGATTATTACAATTCTTTGAGACAAGAACAATTGATTACTTTATCTAATGAAAGATTAAGAATTGAAAATATTCGGTCGCTTGAAACAGAAGAACAGCGAGAGGCCCGTCTTACTGCAGATAGATTTCGACATGGTCTTAATGACTTAGATATACACGTGGTAGATCAATCTACAAATTCGGTGGCGTGGTCCGATAAATATAAAAGTGGGTTTGCTTATAACCTCACAATTGATTACAGATCATCTTCTGAAATAGGCGATATGAACGTAGTATGTTCCTTTTGTAATGCTTCGAAGTGGAGGAAGGAGTCTGCTGGTTTCTGTTGTTCTGGAGGTAAAATAAATTTGCCTTCGTTCGAAGACCCACCGGAACCTTTAAAATCACTACTTTTAGGGGAACATTTGCAATCCAAACAGTTTTTAGATATTCGCACTTATAATAGTGCATTCCAAATGACATCCTTTGGTGCTAAACAAATCTCAGAAGGCCCTTTCATGCCTACTTTTAAGGTAGAAGGTCAGGTTTACCATTTGATAGGGTCCCTTTTGCCTGAAGAACAACCTAAATTTCTTCAAATATATTTTGTATCCGATTACAACGAACAGTCGAATATAAGAAATCAATATTTTCCGAATTTAAATACTAAACTCATTTCACAACTTCAGAACATGTTACATCAGGTTAATTCGTACGTATGCAGTTTTAAATCGGCATTAGAAGCCCTTTCTCAAGATGGTAATAACAATTATAAAATTGTTATAAATGCCGATAAGCGTCCAACTCAGGAACACCCTGGGCGTCATAACGTTCCATCCACGAATGAAGTTGCTGTAGTACTGGTCGACCAGGAATGTGATAGGCGTGATATCGTTATACGTTCCAGAGACAATCGTTTGCAACGTATTTTCGAAACCCACAGGGCTTACGACAGTTTGCAATATCCTATGATATACTGTCGAGGGGAAGATGGTTATAATTTCGCTGTATATCAAACCGATCCGCGCACAGGCGCACCTAATTATAATAAAAAGGTGTCATGCCTTCAATTTTATTGTTACCACCTGCAAGTGAGACGGAATAGATTGGTATACTTTCAACGTTTTCGTGGCTTATTTAATCAGTTTATTGTTGACATGTACGCAAAAATTGAAACCGAAAGATTAGTTTATATACGATCTAATCAAAGGCAGCTGCGCGCTGAAGAATACGTGCACCTTCGCGATGCCATGCAGCAAGATAACGATACTGTGAATATGGGTCGTTTAGTTATTTTACCCTCTTCTTTTACTGGTGGTCCACGCTACATGCATGAACGTACTCAAGACGCTTTTTGTTACGTAAGAAAATATGGACGTCCCGACTTATTTGTTACTGTAACTACCAATCCCAAGTGGGATGAAATCACTCGGGAGCTTCTTGAGGGTCAGGCACCGCATGACCGCCATGATATTATTGCAAGAGTGTTTCATTTAAAATTAAAATCAATGATAGATCTTCTTACCAAAGATAACATTTTTGGAGAAGTATTGTGTTATATGTATAGTGTTGAGTGGCAAAAACGCGGCTTACCTCACGCACATATCTTGCTTTGGTTAAAAGATAAGGTTCGACCTAATGATGTAGACAGATTAATCAGTGCTGAAATTCCAGATCCGACTGCAGATCCCCTGTTATACGACATTGTTAAAACTCATATGATACATGGTCCATGTGGTGCATTTAACGCAAATGCTCCTTGCATGCAAGATGGTCGTTGCACTAAAAGGTATCCAAAAGCATTAGTGGATGAAACTGTAACAGGACATGATGGATACCCATTATATCGTCGCCGTTCAAGAGACAATGGTGGTTTTACTGTTGAAAAGCGAATGTCTGGACAACAGGTTACTTTAGATAATAGGTGGGTCGTTCCGTATTCGCCTGTATTGTCCAGAGCATTTCAAGCTCACATAAATGTAGAAATGTGTAATAGTGTAGAGTCAATTAAATATATTTGTAAGTACATTAACAAGGGCAGTGACCAAGCTACGTTTGCGTTAAGAAATGAACATGATGAAGTTACTAGATTTCAGTCAGGCAGATATATCAGCTCTTCAGAAGCTGTGTGGCGGATCTTAAGTTTTAATATTCACGAAAGATATCCACCTGTGACCCATCTGGATGTTCATCTGGAAGGCGGTCAACGTATATATTTTAACGCCGAAAATGTTACAGAACGATTAGAGAACCCTAGACAAACAACTTTATTGGCATTCTTTCGACTTTGCCAAACTGATAATTTCGCAAAGTCTCTTTTGTATGAAGAAGTTCCATCGTATTATACCTACGATAAACAACGAGGTGTCTTTAACCGTAGACGCCGAGGCAGGCCTGTAGATGGCGAGACAGGTATTTTCAAAGAACATGTTCTTGGTAGAGTGTATACTGTTCATCCTAACAACGCAGAGTGTTTTTATTTGAGATTATTATTACATACAGTGCGAGGACCAACATCATTTATAGATTTGAGAAAAGTAGACGATGTTGTTTATCCAACTTATCATGCAGCTTGCCAAGCGCGTCATTTGCTTGAAAATGATCAACATTGGGATGACGCTTTAGCAGAATCCTGTGTTAGTGATAATCCACGACGGTTACGCCATTTATTTGTAACATTACTCACATTTTGTAATTTATCTGATCCTGTCCAATTATGGGAAAAATATAAAGAAAAATTTGCAGAAGACTTTCTTCGGAATTTATCTCACAATAATGAAGGCGCAACTAATGATAATTTTCGAGATCTGGCTATAAATCAGTGCTTATTAGCTCTTCAGGAAGACTTAACAGCAGTAGGCGGTAAATCACTTTGTGAATATGGTTTGCCAACGCCAACCTCAGTCGGAGAGGTTACCAATAGGGAATATTCCGCAGAGATTGGTTACAACCCAATGGAACTGCTGGTAACATTAGAAAACGGTGTCCCAATGATGACTGCAGAACAACGCTTAGTCTATGATCGCGTGTGCGAGAGTGTGCAGAATAATTTAGGAACAATATGGTTTTTAGATGCACCTGGAGGAACTGGGAAAACTTTTTTGACTAAATTAATATTAGCTTATGTTCGAAATCAGCGTAAAATCGCTCTTGCCGTGGCTTCATCAGGTATAGCTGCAACATTGCTACCAGTAGGTAAGACTGCTCACACTATGTTTAAAATACCAATTAATTTAGATCGCACGGAAAGTCCAACCTGTAGTATTTCAAGAAATAGCGACAAAGCTAAGGTATTGCGTGAGTGTAATTTAATCGTATGGGATGAATGTACGATGGCCCATCGAAAAGGAGTAGAAGCAGTAGACAGAACTCTAAGGGACATAAGACAAAATGATCGACCAATGGGCGGTATTACGGTTTTATTTTGTGGTGATTTCCGACAAACCTTACCGGTAATACCACGGGGAACCCGAGCTGATGAGATTAGGGCTTGCCTGAAAAGCTCTTATTTGTGGCGTGATATACAATCGGTGCATTTGACTATAAATATGCGAGTGAGAACTGGAGACAACGCAGATAATCGTGAATTTTCTGATACATTATTGAAGATTGGTGAAGGTACCTATCCACAACTACACCAAGGAAAACTTATTCTGACACCTGAGTTATGTTGTATAGTGCAATCCCAACAACATCTTATATCTTCGGTTTACGGTGACATAACAATTATATTAAATAGGGACAATTCTTGGCTTTGCGAAAGGTCCATTTTGACTCCTCGCAATGACCAGGCATCTGAAATTAATAATAAAATACTGTCTAATATACAGGGAGAAAGCAAAGTTTATAGTTCAATAAATAGAATGGTTGATGAACAAGAAGCCACTAATTACCCGATAGAATTTTTAAATTCTTTAAGTATGCCTGGACTACCTTCTCATATAATTTGTTTAAAAATTGGCATACCGATAATTCTGCTCCGAAATTTAAGACCACCTCAACTTTGCAATGGAACTCGGCTAAAAGTAACCCAGTTGCAACAAAATGTAATCGAGGCTCAAATTTTAACAGGTTGCGGTGCAGGAGAAACTGTCTTTATTCCCAGAATTCCCATAATACCAAATAATTTTCCATTCCAATTTAAAAGAACGCAATTCCCAGTATCGGTGTGCTATGCCATGACTCAATCATGAATCAATAAAGCTCAAGGGCAGACTTTTCGTGTTGCTGGAGTAGATCTCGGTGTTAGCTGTTTCTCGCATGGTCAATTATACGTCGCTCTTTCCCGGGTTAGCAATTCTAGGAATCTTTACGTTCACGTGCCGGACGGGTCGACTCTTAACATAGTCTACCCAGAAGCTTTGCGCTGAAACATTTTAATTTGATCTAAAAATATTAGCAATATATTATCTTAATAAAAAACAAGGAGTTACACGCTGACCGAGTCGTTGGTATAGCGTGGGTATATTATAATATTCTGCGGTTACTTATATTTTTCAACAGTTTTGTGGATTGGCATATTATATTACTATTGCCCTTCTAAAATACGAAAGTGAATCTGCCTGTTACGTCAAAACTATGAGGGAGGACATCTGCTAATTTTTTTTCGAAAAACGACGGAAACGCGGACGAAGTCGCGGGCAAAAGCTAGTTTATAATAATTATCATTTTTATTTACTATTAAATTTACGAGGGGAGGTCCAAAAGTTCGTGGAATGGAGAGGATGGAGCGGGGGTAGGGGCGCTCGCTTGGTGTCATACGAATCGGAGACTCATCATTAGCATAAATACCGAGTTTCAACCCGATTGCGTCATTCGTTTACGAACAGTCGCCTGTTGAACAAGTCAATCCGGAAGAAAACTGAAACTATGGAGAAAATTGAACACCGCGCTGTGATAAAATTCCTTACCAAGGAAAGAACGCTCAAACCATTTTGAATGAAATGGGAATCGTTTATAGGGAACAGGGCCCTAGTAAATCAATGATTTACAATTGGCATGGTCTTTATAAACATGGTCGAGTGTCAATTGAAGACGACCCCCGCTCAGGAAGGCCAGTTGAGGCCACCACATCGAACATCGTCGAAAAAGTGGAGAAAATTGTACTAGAGGATGCCCGTTTGAAGAAAAAACAATAATCTGCATTAGTCGGAGTACAAGATACCACCATTTTGCGAATCCTACATGATCACCTGGGTATGACAAAAGTCAGTGCAAGATGAGTACCGAGAATGGTCACGCCGTTTCAGAAAGAGCAGCGCGTCGATGCGTCAAAGCATTTTTTGGAGTTGTGTGGAGATAAAAGTGCACAGATTTTAGACCAAATTGTTATGGGAGATGAAACATGGGTTCATCACTTTGAGCCTGTGTCCAAACAAGAGTCCATGCAATGGCATAAAAAGGGGACACAACCGCCAAAGAAATTCAAGGTGACGGAGTCGGCTGGAAAGATGATGGCTACTGTTTTTTGGGATTGTGAGGGGATAATCTTGATTGATTACAAAGAAAAGGGAAGGACTATAACCGGAGAATACTACGCAACGATATTAGAAAAATTAAAGGATGCCATCAAAGAAAAGCGGCGAGGAAAATTAACAAAGGGTGTGTTGCTGTTGCAAGACAACGCGCCGGTTCACTAGAACAGAATTGTAATGGCTGCTCTGCATACGCATGGGTTCGAATTCCTAGTTCACCCACCCTACAGTCCAGACCTGGCCCTGAGTGACTTTTTTTTACTCCCCAATTTAAAAAAAGACTTAAGGGGAAGGAAATTTTCCGACGACAATAAGGTAAGGGAGGCAGTTTCGGCACATTTTGACGGAAAAGATAAAACATTTTTTATAGTGGTTTAGAAAAATTAATTTATAGGTGTAATAAATGTATTGAGCTTAAGGGTGATTATATTGAAAAGGAAAAATAGTTTTGTTGTTTATTTTATTTAGATCCCTTACATTCCACGAACTTTTGGACCTCCCCTCGTAAATAGGATAAAACGAATGAACAATGTATCCACATTCAGTTATTTTGAATGTATTATTTATGATGTCTTTTCATTTATTTACAATAAATAAAGTTACAAGAAATTAAACGTTGCTTTGTGACGAAGTAAATAAATTTATAAATCACATTTAAAACTGAGATAAAAAGAATAACCACAATTTTCACTCAATATAAGAAGAATAAGGTTTATTACGCAAAAGAAGGTTCTAAATTCACATAACTTAACTGCAGCCTGGTACACGTCAATAAAGCACTAAAAATAAATAATTCAGACTAAACTAAAATAGATAATATAGATTTTGTTTAAATTAATAATTGTTAATATTTAACATTAAAAAAATATCAAAAAAAGGGTCATATCGTATACGTCAGTGGTTTTGCTAGCGACTTGGAACACGAGAAATAACGCCCATATAGGATAACTCACGTGACAGATACACATACATGTGTAAGTACGTCTGCTGATATCACATTAACCTAATATGGACGGACACACAAATAATAATAGCCGACAAGCCAATTCGCAATGCGATTCCTTTCTATACAACCGTGCAGTACTAACTACGGTTATAAACTGCACAGATGTATAGCAAGGGGGTAATTATAGCCAAATACCCGGTGGTACCCTGCGTATACACGGACCCCGGAAATAATATCTTCGTTAACGTATATATGTTTAGAAATTTAAAAAACTTCGATACCGCGATTCAGAAATATATTGTTTGTTGGCAAGAAGTCATTAGTGTCAATCGATAGATCAATTTGTACAAGAACTATCAAATATATAAAACGATGTATATTCCAAAAAATATTCATTCGATTTGTTAAACGTTTAATATTTAACTAAAAGATATATTTAACGTTTTTATTATAAATAGAATATATATAAATATAGTCTAGAATGAAATAAAGTTAAATTATATATATAAATATGTTATTGCCCCCAAAATATTTATTAATATAAAAAAGAATTGTGTGTCTTTAATTAGATATTGGTTTTATCTTAACTTGGACCGTTACTTGCAAAAGTATTTGACTAATTTTATAATTCTACCCTCACTTGTAATTTATTTGGAATATTTCTATAATGATGAATATAAATTGTATTTGTGATTGTATTCTAATACAATCTGTAATTGGATTTTAAATATATTATGGATTAAAATTAGTCGCCATTTAAGTTGTACATAGTAAAATTTTTAATTGTATTATATTTTATTAGTATTTTATGTTATATATATATATATATATATATATATATATATATATATACTAATATATGATGCATTATTCTGCCAGTGCTCACACACATTACATACACACACACACATACACACGTTACATACACACAATCACACACACACTCAAACACGCGCAAACGCACGCACACGCACGCGCACGCGCACACGCACACACATGAGTACACTCGGATACACAATAATATTACCTTAATTGTTAAAAGTCGATTGTTACTGTTATGTCTACCAAATAAATATATTACTTTAAAAATAATTAGACCGTGAAAGTTATACAACAATTATATAAAACATGTCTTATCTGACACATTCTTTCTTAAAATATCCTATTTATATTTAATCTTTTCTTATTTTTATAATTATATTTTATTCTTATTTGATCTATAATTCAAAAGACTAACGAACGCTATTTGGTATTTTTTTACCGTATAATATAATGCAATAAAATTCATCACTCAATAACTATATACATATATACATATACTATAATAATACTGTTGTCTGTTTATGTTAAGTAAACAGGTTATAATTGTTTTTATAACAATAAAAAGAGATTAAAAAACAACAAATTATTTCTATTTAATATTATCCCTATAATAAAAGTGTGTAGTAGTAATAAAATAATAAGCAGAGCAAACGCTGTTAAAAGCTAGTCTTCGAAATTAACATAAAATTTTTCCTTCATCAAAAAAAATGTATCGAGTAAAAAAATATGTTTGTTAAAAAGAATATCTTTACACTTACATATTTTTAAAGGATTTGTATAAAATACGTACAATTTGACATTCGATACGCTAGATGGCGTTGTTCTTATTTCACACTATTCGCGATGGAGTTTGTAAAAAAAAATCGTTTTATTAAAATTTCTTACGATATTGCTATAATCAAATAGGTTATTAAAATTAACCACTAATTTCAGATTCTCCTATTATAGCTTAAAGTTGTATTGATTTACCAAAACCTTCAATAATAATTGTCCTCACTTTCGTAAAGGTATAACCTGTCAAAGCTACACTTTGCCGATGAAAATATTGCTTTACAGCGAAATCTGACACAGATATCCAGTATAACCAGACCCCCGATTATTATTGAAAACCGAGTAAATACTGGTAACATAAAGGCAGTAGGATATCAAGTCTGGCTGGTGCAATTATTATAATATAAATTTCGCTTGTTTCCAAAGAAACAAATTTTGCGATTTAGTATGAACGTGACACAACACTATATTTTTAACATTACATGATATCTGACGTCAAATTTATTTCAATGTCGAAATACCTTAAACTGAGATATATTTTAAAGTGACAAGACCCCTAGTAGTATTGAATAATTCAGTGTACTTATTATGTATACAGTTTCAAAGCTCACACAGGTATTGAAACGAAACTGATTTGTAAACCATATTAAGGTCTTAAATACAACTGATGAGATTCTACCAACGGCATAACCAATTTTAATGGAACTTTTACTGGAAGAAGAGTGAGAAATCTATCATTTAGGCATTTATCACAGAAACTTGGGTAAACATTTTTATTAAATTATGAATAGACATGAAATAACCACATACAAATATTAAATAAAGAAGCGGGCGAAGCTGCATACAAAAGCTAGTACAATTTAAAAACGAATTTTAAAGGAATGCTTAAAACATTGAACATACCTATTGCTCTTCAAAATCCAAGCGAAAGTGAAACGTGAATAATTAAATACTTTAGTTTTAGTTAAAGCAATAAATATTTCATTAGTGTACAGAATATATTAAAACTAGTCACTTTAAAGTTTGGACGGCTTGTTTGATGTTATATGACTTCTTGTAAATCAAAGAGTCTATCTGTTTAAGTGCTTAAACTCAATTATCTAAAAGAGAATAATCTTTTATAATATGTAAGCATGATATCTGGTCAGGATCTAACACATTTTTATTAGCCTGTAATATTTTTTTACATTTTACAGTCTTAGTTCCTTTCAATGTTAGTTTCGTGGTTTTAGAAGAGATTTAGTAGTAAGTAGTAGTGTAATATTAATATTAAGTAAAAATTGCTGTCTAACAAAGTAAGTATGAAAAATAGTTCATTACAAATACTTTTTATACATTCATTCGATACTTTACTTAAACGCATAAATTATGGTTACATTTCTTCATATTCAATTTTCTGTTTATAATATTATTAATTATTGTCTATATATTCGTATTAATTTTCCGCACCGCCATCTATCTGTTAACGTTAGAAAGTATTACAGTATAACCAATAATAATTCCACTTACTGTTACTAGATGGCACTAGTTCCCAAATGTTTGTTTTTACACAGTTTATTCAATTGATATATTTATTATTTACAAGGTTCTTGTTAACCTAAACGAGTAATAATATTGGTAGTTCTTCATCGGGATAATAGAATCAAACAATCAAATTCATACAATATTAGATTTAAATATTTTTCTTACATCCGGAATTATTAACCGATCAACTTTTCGAAATTTAAGTCATCAGTCAGTTTCTAGTGTAAAATATATATATAAATGGTAAAACACTGTAGGTTCCCACTTATCATTAGTTTGCACGTCTGCTCGTTCGTCACAAAAGAACAACGTTTAGAGGATTTGAAGTAATTAATTGGCCTCTCTTTTGAATAGTAAGGTAGTTATAATGACGATCTTGAGACTAACACCCTTACAACCCTTGCGGAGAATTTCATAAGGCACGGCTCATTGCTCCGTAATATTGTCTTAAAGTAATAACTAAGACATCTGTTTGTAATATTCGAGAAAGTTAAGCGTGACGGAATTATAAGCTCAAATACATTAATAAGTTAATAAATTTTGAACTTTTGTTTACAAAGTGCGTATTCATAAAACTAGCTTTTAACCGCGGTTTCTCTTACGTTTAGTTCGCCATTGGAAGTTTAAATTTCGCGACTTCATCGTTTTCTTTTTCATCTCGTCCATAACGCGTCCTATCGCCCTGCTCACTGTAAAAATACATTTTTTATTACATGTTTTTTGTATATAGTATATAGTATACAATAGAGATTGGTATATATTTGTACATATTTGCACCAACATATTTTATCACTATATTCTATTTTTTTTACAAGATTTGTGTTGTAATAAGACGGACAGACGGAAAAATAAAAGAATATTGGGATTGAATCAGCGGATCATCACTATTGTTAATCACAAGTTTTGAAAAAAAAATTAACTGCACAGACATTCAATATATTTATATACCATAATAGTATAGACATTTCATTTTTAATTTTTTCTTTTTTATATGTAGTATTGTCACATTATTTATTAATTAATTGCGGAATGCAAATGTAATTTTTATTTATTACTGAATGAAACTGTTCCTTGGTAATATGAGTATTACTATGTCCTGTAATTTGCATACAAAATGGCCGCCCGTACTTGATTCTTATCCACTCATTTGCACTTCCTTCTGCCTTTCAAATGACATATTGAAATCTTTTAAATCGAAGAGACGAGTTTAACAACACTAGTATACCCAGTTAAACTAGATTTCTTGATAATACATAGCATTGGTTAAACATGTTATTTTGAATCATAAGCCTCTTGGGATAAAGTTCATTTTTATTTAAGTTTACTTTTGTGTTACATATTATTTCTTTAGAATCATTCCCACCTGGATAGCACGTGGCGGATGTCTTTACAAACTTATTATTATAAGTAATAGAAATAACTACCTCTGCACACGACTTCGTTCGGAATGTTTTTAAAATAAAAGTAGCTTATTTACTCCTTATAACATCAGTTATCCGACAATGAGAGTTCTGTTAAAATACGTCCAGCCATTTCAGAGATTAACCGGACCAAACAGACAGACAGAGAAAAAACAGACACTTAAATTTTATTTATATGTATAGATTAAAAAATAATGTTTAACACTAAACCTACCGACAATTCTAGTATACCTGTTCCTACCGCACGCGGTAAAATTGACCGGTTATTAAAAGTTATTTAATTATATAACGCAGGTAATTATCTAAATAACTAAAAGTAAAGAGTGTAGAAAATATTAAATGCATATTCTAAGAATTGTCATGTAGTTTGATAACGATATTATAACGTTTGAAAATGTGTAAGTTTTACAAAAGTTTAAGAACGGTCAATTTGACCGGCACTTGGTAGGTTTAGTGTTAATAATACAAATTTGTACAAATACATAACGCAAAGGATGTACGGACTACTTGTTAAAGTTGTTTTCGAAGTATATTAGTATTTTTCTTATAATTAAATAAGACGGACACATGTAATTGTCAGTGCTCAAGCACTGTGACTTGGGGCGTTATGGGTTAAGTAATAATCATAAAAATATTAATGTTTTTTTTTTATATTTATTTCATACTTCCTCACATTACAGCTGCATAAGGTTCGTTCTAAGGGTAGGTATTGGAGCAAAATTTATTGATATCGAAAAACGTTAAGGGTTTGATTTAATGCTAGTTTTTTGAATGCTCCTTTGTTGTAAGTGTAGCACCCACTTTATTTATGATAACCCAATTTTAACGCCCCATTTATTTTTTTGCTGGGGTTTGTTTTAAAATGATTTTAGTTTTGGGTTATTCGTGCTATTAAAAATATTTTCAATTTTAAGTTTTAAGTTTGAATGTGGATAAGAAGATATGGATGAAGTGAGAGAAGATCCACTGAGATGAAGTGTGATAGAAGAGAGTAGAATTTATTAACTGATCCCGAATAATGGGGATAGAATAGAATCATCCTATCCTATTCTTGACTACACATATTCTTATTAAATTTAACTGAGTATATCTGTATCCCGGATGGGATAAAGCAAATAAACAACCACAATTTAGCATTGTTTTTATTTACATATCATAGTAATAACATTTTTTGTGAATGTTCAAACGTTGTTTGTATACGCCCGTACATACACAATGGCATTTATCCTGATTGCCCTAATTTATTCATTCCTGTGTGGTTAAACAGGAATGGCAAACAAGGTAACAAAAACAAAACAAAACAAACAAAATACAAACAAACTGAATGATATACCGCTAAAACGACATTTATTAATATTTTTGCTATTTTAACCATTTTTTCGGTCGTTTTAATAAAAATATTCATAATGTCTATGCGATATACTTCAATGCAATTTCATTTCAAAAAACTACCGGAAAATTGTGTTTTAAAATTTATCTCTGAATAAATAAATATTCCTTTTATTCCTTTGATTACATAAATGTGTTATCAAAGATTATAGAACACGATAAAATAAAAAACACAAGTTCAAGATATATATATATATATTAGACTGGTTCAAAAAAAGTGACTATTTTTTTTTTTTTGAAACAATTTCATTTATACCTTCGAGGAGGTGTAGAAAGATGCCTGTTAAAAGGAGAGCTCTTAATATTAATATTTAGAGGTCGCTCATCGCAGATTTCTATTTCCCATTGAAATAACATTGGAAAAAAAAATTTTAAACTTTGGAATTTTATATTTCGGTCTAGAAGCAAAATGCCGAGATGAGCGATATGTATTTTTATAGAAAATTTGTTGCTCTACAATAAAGGTTTCTTATCATTTTTCGACAAATTCACTCCTTCAAAAGTTATTCAAGGTTAAAGTTCAATTTAAAGTAAATTCAAGTTTTTTTTCTTGATTTCTGACAAAATGTTACAACTTATCACTTAAAATCTTAAAATCATTCATGAAAATTTAATGAATAGATTATCTAAAGAAAAGTAGAGCCAGTTTAAATTGTTTCAAAAAAAAAAAAATAGTCACTTTTTTTGAACCAGTCTAATATATATATATATATATATTATAAAGGGACTTTTTTCGATAAGTACGTTATCAAAATAGTCTTGCCAGTTCCATTGGATACACAACTGATCACCGGTATTGTTACAAAGTGGAAAAGGTATAAATAAATAAGAAAGAATAAATAAATAAGATTGAGAGTCACAAGTCAAAGTTCAAAGGTCATATTATAATATAAAAACACTAGATAACATTTTTGCGGTTATTGTAACAAGAGAACTAAACAAAGGCTACCTTTGTCAAGTACATGTTTGTTAAAGGGGCGTTACCGAAAAAAAAAATATTTGCAATGTTTTTTTTTGATATCAATAAATTCAACACCAGAGATACCTATTGTTGTGAAGTGGAATATTTAATTCAGTTTTTTAGTTGTCCTTGTTAAAAATTATTTTAAAAGTTATATGTTTGTTTTATATGTAATGTTTTATGTATGTTTATTTTTTAACGAAATTATTAAATTTTTTTTTGCTGATTTCTCAAGTTCAATGTCATTTGAATTAATACATATTAATCGAACATTTTAAATATTTTTTGTTAATAATAATAATATATTTTATTAATCGCATCCCTATTTGAAACGAAAAATATATTAAAACAAAAAAAATACAACGATATGACAACAATACAATAACTCGATATTTACAAACTGACATCCATCAAAGATAAAAAAAAACATACATTTTAATATATATTTTTCGGCGAACGGACAGTAACAAATGTGATGCAAATCACTGCACAAAGGATGCGGCTCACTATGTTATGCCGTCTGTGTCTGTGCCTGTGCCTGTGCATATGTCTGTGCGTCACAATAATAAACACACGCCCCTATTTACATTTGTTGTAACTTTTGGGTTTTTAATTAATTTCCACCCCTTTTCTGTTAAGTATCATGTAATAAGTAACATTACAAAATAATATGATGACGATGAAATAAAAAGAAATATATATATATATATATATATATATATATATATATATATATATATATATATATATATATATATATGTATATTTTTAATAAATACATATATACTATATATATATATTGGTTTCATCTTTAGCTATTTAGCTATTTTACATCAAAGCAAAATATTTGTTAAATATTTTTATTTTTTCTTTTTCGCCACCAAAGTATAAATAATGAAATGTACGTGTTTTTTTAATTCAAAACATGTATGTACACGTCACACGTCAAAATAGTATCAAAGAATTGATGTAAAAGGTCAGCAGAGGGCGCTCATTGTCACGACATGATGAATGATTCAGAACCCAACTATCACCTATACATATGCAAATCATTTTTATGACTGACTGCACGCGTTTTGTTAAATAAGGGAGGAAAAATGTTGATGACTTTTTGTTAGAAAATATATATATATTTTTTTAAAAAATTTTGTAAAAAATGTTATTTTTTGTGAATATTGTACAAAAATATGTCTGTTTGCAATTAAAATGTTTTATTAGTAATAATGTTAAGATTAATTACTAGGTAATTGAACACTAAACCCGATGTGTTTTCGTTATCACTGCAAATTAATATGAAGAGTCAGTTAAGATTCAATCTTAGATTAATTTCAATCTCGGATTGTAGATAGTTTTATTGACTTTCATCTGGTGAGATAAAAAAGAAATTAAAAGTGGTACAAATTATAAATATTAGCTGTGCAAATTAAAAATTATTATTTTAAGAAAACTTAAGAATAGATTCCAAAAATACTTAACTAAATAGAAAAACTTCATTTTTATCTTAACAAAAACTCAAACTTTCAATATAAAGAAAAATATTTTTCATATAAAATTAACTTAAAAATTAACCAATATTTTTTTTTTATTATTGGTTCACTCGCACATAAAAGCGACCGGTGCGTTCATAATATTATCGCCACGCGTCTCCGCCCCAAACTCTTTTATAGTGATAAAGGGCTGGATGCACAATGCAATAGTGAATCAAGTCAGTATCATATATATTCCGCTGGTCGGTCGGTCGGTCGGTCTGTCACCGTGATTGATGTATCTAATTAATTTGGGCGCGTGTTCAGATGCACTTCAATAACAAATTAAAAATCGGGTTTCCATTGTTATTTTACGACAAAGGGTTGATTTTTTAATTTTGATATAACATGTGCGTAATAAAATATTCTAAATCATGATCGTATAGGAAAAAAACTGAAAAAAAATTGTAGACTGTGAGTCTAGAAATAACATTTATATGTATTGATATAAATGAATTTTCTTTCTCCCCCACTTTTAAGATGAGCAGTACGATAGAAGCCTGAATTATGAATGTTTCAATCTCCATGACCCATAACTATGGCCCCTTTTTGGAAATAAGGCCCAGTAATATGCCGATAGCTCAATATTATAGCACCTCAAAACTACAAACATAGTTCACATCACCGTAAAAGATAAAGAATATCTTACAATAATATATCTTTTTATATCTTATCTAACAAAATTATAAGTTTTTTTTCATAACAATTATTCACATATTATGCAATTTTACATGTTATAATAATAATTCTTTTTATACACTAGCTGTGCCCACGACTTTCCGTGGTATAACTTTTTAAAATAAAAGTAGCAGGTACTCCTTATAACATCTGATATCCAATAGTAATTTTTAAAATAATTTTACCACTACCGTAAAAACTGTTAATGTGGAATTACAAACAGACACTTCAATTTTATCTATATGTATATATAAATTTATTTATGTACTAGAAAAAAAATTGAAAACGAAATATATAAGAGTTTGTCTCTCAAAATTTCTCCCAGGTAATGCAATAAAGATGCAGAAATAGGTATGAATATATATAATTGATCACTATTCATATAATAAAATTAATTATACTTATAATAAAATTAAACCATACAATATATATATTAAAAAAAATCATATCGACAAGAAATAATGAAAAATAATTCAATTTTCTACTAGCGTGATTCACGAATTCAAATAATTGTACATAAATTACCGGAGAGGAGGAAAAGCGTTATCTATATTAATGAATACTGTGTGTCTGTCCCATAATAAGTATGTACATGTCATGCACCGCTGGTTGGTTGGTTGTACCATGCTTCGTTACTTCAAGTTAAAGTGATTTGATTTAATTAATACTGTTTAACTATTTAATTGCTTCCGGAAGGTGTGGTATATGTTCTGTGATATCTCTGAATCCTTAGAATACCACATCCGCTCTACGATTATATATGTTTTATTTAATATAATTTATTAATTAATAGTTTAAAGTCCAGGTAAGTGTGAACGGGATTCTTCCTGTCCATTTCTTGCTTTATTTCTTTATGATTTCTAAAGATGTTACAAAATTTAATTTATTTGTATTGTGATAGTAATATATTTTGAATATTTTTTGTGAATATTTGTAAATCAAAGTAGAAATGAATATTAATAAAAATATTTTTCATTATTTATATTATGAAATTCTAATATATCATCTAATGAGGATTTTACAAAAAATGTGGTAAAGGTGTAATGTTTTCAAATTTTTAAAAAATTCTAAGATAATATTATTTCTGACTTCACAATATATACAATAAATATGATCATGTTCTATGTGTAGTTGGAGAAAGTAATTTTCAAGGTAATAAAATAAATTGTGATATACAAACATATAAAGTAATCCCCGCGAACGAAGTCGCCGGCAACGCTAGTATATTCGGCTACATCTTATATTTTCAAACTTTACTCACCATTTATTAGTCACTCTAGAGTCAATACCATTAAAATTAATTAATAATGAGTTAAAAATATTTATTAAGTTTTTTATTGATATTGCAAAATACAGACAAAACATTATACAATCTACCAAGCGCTAAGTGAATTAGCACACTAACTTTGTATAGTGAAGAGACTTAGTGCACTCGCTAGTTTTAGTGTAAAACAGTGCGCTTAAAATTGTAGAAGTGCAATATATGACTAATCTATACTCTTGAACTGTGGTTTGAGAGCTGGTAAAATTAAATGTATGGAATACTACATTCATTTATAAATTAATCATATAAGTTAATAATCATTTATTTCCAGAGGTTCTCAACTTTAATATGTTATATTTAAAATTAAATAAAATTATCTTTTAAGGAGTATATTTCTATAGAATATTGAACCAGTACTGTAATGTAATCCAGAGCTGTCCCGTATCTTAGCTATTAAGCTTCTAAGATAATGTTATAATAAAATTGGCAAGCGTATGTTGTTGCAGCTGTCAGCAGCTGTCAAGCTTAACTGCCACGGCTTTAAAACATGGACTGTTTACAAGAATATAGATCAATACATAATATAGTTAATATATAATAATAAACTAAGTATTTATTCATATAAATTTTAACATATTTAAATAAAAAATACGCAAAAATGTTGTTTACTTAACTTTGAGTTATTTTGTCAAAATAAATTATTATAATGCATGAATTTAGTTTAAATGTTAATTTAAAAATAAAATGTATAAAAAAATATTTTTTTATGCATTACATATATTACACTTAGTGGCACACTTCCAAAAGCTGGCTCCATGGAAAACATCAAGAAATTTTTTAAATAATATTTTAAAATAAATATCATATTATTAAATTATATTAGTGTACGAGTATGTCCATCCGTCCCCGCCTACCCCAGGAACCGTAGTTTCATTAAAGACAGTTATAGTGTTACAGACATAGTGTTACTATAATTATCTGTTGGTTTACTTTATCAAGTGATAAGGTATACTTTGTGAAAGTGCTTGTATATAACAATATAATATTAACACGAAAAATCTGTAATATTGATCTTCATTTCTTTTAATTTTGAACTAAGTGCCCAAGACTTCGCTCGCGCGGAACTTGTTTTCTTATAACATCGTGTATCCGCCAATGAAAGTCGTTTTAATATCAGTTCAGACGTTTCAAAGATTACCGGAACAAAGAGACGGACAGACATAAAAATTTTAGGAAAAGTGTTTTCATTTTAAGAACTTAGTAGGTTTATATATATATATATATATATATATATATATATATATATATATATATATAAACGATTTACCACTCACTGACTCATCACGAAATCGTCGAAACTATATGTCCAATTAACTTAAATTTTACATAGTTACTTCTTTTATGACGTAGACGTCCACTAAGAATGGATGTTACGAAATTTTTATCCCAACGGAATTCAACTTTTTGCATTTCGCCAAGTTTTAAACCTGTAGGAGCTACAATCTTAACGCGGTTACCATAGCAGCGGTTACCATAGCAACCTAAGTTCACATCAAAATTAATAGTGTGCCCAACGAAACGGGCGGGAATCATCTAGTACTTTCAGCGGCATTTACTGAAAAGCTGTAAATTTGGAATTACAAACAGACACTTAAATTTTTATATACGTATAAATAGATATTACTTCTTTGCCTTTTACGAGTAAAAGTTTAAATGTTTAAAACATACCCGTCATTAGAGTATTTTTTGTGTATATATACAAAAAATACTATATATATATACACAAAAAATATATATAACAAAAGATCTGTTAGTCTGTAGAGAGAATCTCATGTTAAATATCTACATATATATTTTTTAAAACAATAAAATTAATATAAGTCTTACAATACAAATACTTATTAATACATATTAAAAAGTAAAAATAAAATATAATTGTATATATTATTTTATTTGTTACTATCTGTAAGTATTTTCAAAGCCTTTCATAAATCAAGCCCAAACAATACGCTTCGTATATCATTATATTTATTTATAACAATAATATCGATAATCGATAATCAATTGATAATCGATATAAGAGATATCGATTTTCAATTGACATCAACAAAAACCGTGTAACGTTTTTTGAACTCATCCCATGTTTTTAACATCTGTCTCTTATCATATCAATTAACAAAATGGTCACTAATGGATTCGATGACAAAAAAATCAATACCAACAAACTATAAAAGCGTTTACAATGTTAAATTCATTTGATTAATTTAATTTAAATAAATAGTGGTATAAAATATATTTTTTAAATACATATAAATAAAATTGTAGTATCAGTAGGTAATTTAGTAAATGCATATGAAAGTATAAACTTTTTTCTTTCTCTGTCCGTCTATCTGTCTGCTTGTTCCGTCGAATCTCTGAAACGGCTGGACCGATCTTAACAGAAATTCACTGGCGGATAGCTGTTATTTTAAGTTACATTTATGTTAAAAACATATTCCTCGCGTACGAACTCGATAGGAGAGCTAGAGTAAAATATAATTTATAAATACTAACTATTGTCTGCAGCTTCGCTCGCCCTGAGTTCGATATTGTTCTGTAAGTTTATACTTTATCCGCAACTTTCCTTGCTGTGTCGCTCTGCTCTCATTATAGAAATATAGAAAGACGCATTAAAAATTTATTTTAACAAAATACTATATACGTATATTAGTACGTGTATTAATGACTTCATGGAGATGAAAGTCTAAGTAAAAGTTACTATCTTGGGAGCGCTTTATGTACTGACATACAATTTATTAATAAACATTACAACGTGACCCTTATTCTGAGGACCAAAAGACCTTAAATTCTCTCACCATCACTGCTAGTTCACGATCTAGCCCTTATTTCGGGGACATAAGAGCTATATTACTTTAGGTAACCATTGATGCAACAAATTGAAAAGAATATTGTTCTAATGATATCGCCGAAAAGGTACTATTGGGAGTACAATACTGCAATAAAGCTCAGACACACGATACTTTTAAACGCGTGTCTATATCAACGTTTAGTATCAATTTCATTATAGATTAATGCATTACACTATCCAATTTACAGAGCGCTAACTCAACTAGCGCACTAACATCGCATACTGAAAAGTTTTTTAGTGAGGCTGTGATTGGTGGATCTTTAACGTTATTTTTGGTGTAAAATAGTGCACTAAAAATTGGATTCTAAAATGGATCCATTAAAAGTGTTTTAAAGTATACTTTATAAGTTATAAAGAATAGTGATAACAGTGAGTGGTTTAATGTGAACCGTTAAGATAAGACGGCAGTTTACTTAAATTTTATCATTTATTTAACAAATAGTTAAAGCCTCATTATGATAAGAACCTGCTTGAAATATAACCATTCAGGACATTCTCAAACCTAACTTTGAGAAATGAAACAAAAACATTGACCTAAAGGTCCTTGACCTTGACCTTAAGGTCAATGCTTTTTATTTCACTTAGGCATACGTTGCACTTATGAAAGGTCACCAATTGCATGGTTCCAAAAGAAGCAGTGAGAAGAAACGCCAAAAAAACCCTGGATTTTTTTATATCATTATCTAAAAACTCCCAGGAAGTATTCCGGTATAAAGTTCTATCCATTTTCATTTTAAAATTGTATTATGTGGAGGATATAATGTTTTAAAACATCAAAGATTAAACATACTTATATTTGAAAGCGCACCGTAACTCCAAGTGTACTCCACGGAACGCAAGTTTTGTATTTATTATCATATATACCCCATAAACTACGTGTCCCTAATTAAGGGTCCTTGTATGATAAACGCCTTATACCTTTGACATAAAGCCTACAATCCAAGGGCCAATGTTACCAAAGCAAATGCCTAGACCCTAGAGGTTTTATTTGTCTTTGAAGGTAAACAATTTTCTTTACGTCTCTTTAATGTTAAAATTATAAAAGCATACAGTACGAATAATTATTCATGCACTCTCGTCTTCATAATCATGATTACAGAACTTAGTATTACGTCCGTAGTTTTGTAGAATCAGTTTTTGATCAATTAAATGATTTGACAAATGTAAAATAATAAATGTAAGACAACATCGATTATTATCTTTTTATACTTCATTCCTCAATCGATTGAAGATAGCACAAGACAAGACAACTCAACGAGATTATTACTGACATTTAGCATCGATATTATCTAAAATCGAATCTGATGCTGATAGGTCGTTAACCTATATATAACAACGAATACATTGTGGATATGATTTTAATTTACATAAAATTAAACCTTATTTCTCCTTGATAATTTAAAAGGGTATTATTTAATAGATGTCCTACAAATTCCGTTTCTCGCTCCACTGCTTCGATTATGTTAATTCTTAAATCACACAGACAACAGACATAGTGACAATTGTATCGTGTTATAGGACTTAATCCGTTATGTTTTGTGTTTGTGCAAAGAGCTTGTAATGTTACACAAATAGAAAAAGGAATGCTTTATACATATATGTTTTTAAATAACAATTATAACTTATTAAAACAATCTTCTAGTAACTTCATTAAGTATTACTTTAGAAGAATAACAATTGAAACGTTTTGAAAAATTTCTAACAATTTCAAATAAAACATTAACACCGTAAAAAACCAGGGTAATCCCGTAACACAAAAGCCGGGTAACAATGAAGGGATCAACCCTTATTTTTAATTCAAATCTGGTAAATCTGAATGGTAACCCTCCACTTCGTTTTGGTCACCGAAATTTGATACCCGATAGCCATCGCGGAGTCAAGTTACCATTAACGTCGTTAAAATCACACGCATTTAAATTAAATAAACGATCACTGGAAGATAAAACAAGATGTAACTTAAGTAACGTCCTCTTGTATCCGTTCCATAAAAGGAATTTATTTCTTGAAGATATTATAGTCATATATATATATATATATATATATATCGTACAGTTACATTATTTCTTGACCTTTTGAAGAGATTTTGGAGTTATCATAATATAATATTACTAATTTGTTAGTAATTATTACATGACTAAAGACAGCAACACACACACACACACACACACTCACACACACTCACACAAGCACATACGGGCACTCATAAGCTCGTATGCAAGCACGCACGGACGCACTGTAACACCTACACACAAACATATATATATATATATATATAATTGTGTTCATTAAAATAATAAAATCAGTACCACTCACCAATAACCTTAGAATTTGTTATAGAAAAGTAACAAATCATTTCAACAACAATGACACTCCAGAGGTCAAATGGTTTTGCAAATCATTTTTTGGCCAGTCGAGGCCCGAGGCACGAAACAGTTTAGTGACCCAGTTTGAAATAATTAATCACGTCCCACTCCCGACCGCGGGAACACGGGAGCAAGGGAGCACAGGTAAGATAAAGCTTGGAATGCTGATAGGAATTCTGATCTACTGATTTAAATCATCACTTAAATAATACTGTATTCTTTTGTTTGCAATTCAAGATTTACTTTAATTTTATTTATTTATTATATCTTTTCCACTTTGTATCAACACCAGTAATCACTTGTGTATCAAATGGGAGTGTTTAGAAATTTTAACATGATATCTTAATAAACGGACAGAAACTTATATATATATATATATAATTAGAACCAATGTTCATTTATTATGTTAAAGAAATGTAATGGAATTTGTCAAGTAAATAAAAGTGAAATTTGTCAAATGTCAACTAAATAACCGATCGGTAATGGAATGCTTTAAGTATTGAAAAGGTTTTATTATTTGTGGCTTTATTTATTACCTCATGGCTTTTGTGGACATCCCTCAATGTTAACAACCTTAAAAGGAATGTGTCTCATTTAATTACAGTCATACAATGATGTTGAGAGTCATTGTGAAGAGCGGCCGACTTAATACAATTCATTTTACTTCTTTGTGAGGATAAAAATGTCTTAAAGAATTTAAAGGTCGCTCTTATAGTTCACGTCAGATCTTTGTTATGACCTTAAGGACGAAGTGTGAAGCTTTTATATTATACTTTATATTTATACAGCCCTATATAGCCTTATATGGATCACTTGTATCAGATTCTAAATATGGCTGTCGATATAGTTACTTGCCAAATATTTGTGACGTTCACATGACGTATTTATGATGTAAACTTACAAATTTTTATTACTTCTCTCCCTCATTCTTTATTGACTTGCATTATTTATTATTAACTACCTGTGACTTCGTTAGTGTGGAATATGTTTTTTAATAAAAATAATATAAGCTAATCCTTATAATACTAGCTATCCGCCAGTGAAAATTCTGTTAAAATCGATCCAGCCATTTCTGACATTTTCCGGACTAAACAAACAGAACGTTTTTTTTTTAAATAGATTGTTTAACGTATGTCACGTTTATACTTTCATATGCACTTTGTGAATAGCTGTTAATTTGGAAATACAAACAAACACTTCAATTTTATTTTTATGTATACTTTACTTACTAATACTTACTATACAGTTATGAATATCTTCTTAAATTTTTCCGTTTGTAATTCAAAGTCCTTCCAAAAACCGGGAGAAAGGTCATTGACATCGTCTAAAGAAAGGGGTTGCGATCGCTGTTGTTTTGGTGCTTTTGTCCTCTTTGTGAATATTGTTATCCACTTGTAATACTTCACCTTGCTCTGAACTACATCTTGACGGAAATTATACAGGGGGTTACATTTGTTTCAAAATCATCACAATAGTTTTTTTAACAAAGGACCCTTTTGTCATTTACAAATCGCACGCTGAAACAAAGCGGTTGCATTATTAAAACATAATCAAGAAATCCACTTTTATTTATATGAACTGTAAATCAATTATTCTCCACTCAGCGAAAATAAATCATTTTGAAAAAAATAGTTTAAGCGTAAATGTATTATTTTGTTAGTTTTTTAACATAGTAATGTTAAAAAACTTATACATAATTAATAAAACATAAATGAAACAAAATGTATTATTTCCAATCATCCTGTATCTTGTATTATCATCAAATATATTATAATAAAGTTAACTGTGTGTGTAACAGCATCCTTTTGTTGTTTTGTGGGAACCTTCTACGGTGTTAAGTTAATACTTGCTTACTCGGTCCATTGTTGTTATTATCTGAAGGGTATTAACAGGTCCAAATTGACCGACAGACGTGACCGAACTATATATATATATACACACACACACACACAATATGTATATACATAGTTACAGTTAGTACACAATATGTTTATAGTTCGGCACACAATATTTTGTTCTCTATAAATAAGCAAAAAAAAGTTGTATATATATATATATATATATATATATATATATATATAGTATATGTATATGTATGTATGTAATTGTAATTTAACAATAACAAGTAATTAATATTATAAAGTAATCAGTCCTTAATATTTTGATCTATTATATGTGTAATAAATCGATATTACATTGTGAATCCATATTTTCTAATCTCAGCTGTCTTTAACGATAATCTGAAATTACTGTTCGCTGATTGCATTCCCGCCGGTTAGATCCAGAATCTAGTCTAGACTTTCTTTTTCTATCACCGGATATTAACTTCAAGGTTTTAAATATCGAGCAAATCTTATTTAATTGTAATATTTTTTAAATATTTATAAAATATAATTTCAAATTTTGATTAAAATACCGACCGCCATTTTTAATGTGGAATGCAATTTCTAATTTGAATACAGAACACGTTTTTTGGCGATCAAAGTCGGTCAAACACGATTACTCTCTCATCGGAATCATCAACGAGATTTTGGATTATTATTATAAGGTGTTGCAAAAACCAGTCTAATATTATAATATGTTTTTTTTCTCACTAATCTAAGGATGCAGTGTGGAAAAAATTATACCCATCTGTCCCTTTGTTATTAAATATTTTAGTATTTGTTTGTTTCGTATTAATTTTAATTTTGTTTCAAGTAACTAAAGAATTGGAGAAGTGCCTATGTTAAATAATATATTTAACATAGATACATCTCCTAACTCCTAACCTCTAATTTATTTATATACCTATATTCATATATAGGTATATTTAAGTTTTGATATATATTTTTAATGGTTATCAAGTTTTAAGTTTAAAACAAATTGAATTTAAAATAAATTGGTTTAAATTTAACGATATTCGCCTGGGTTTGCTCTTTTGTATTTATTCTGTAAATTGTTATAAAATGCCCCTGGGTCCGAGGCGGTGCTAACTCTCGTTTGTAATTTAACATCTAAAATCCCATGTCGAGTTAATTATGGGTCAAACTGGGTTAACCCTTCGAGTTTGGCAAGAATGGTTCAAGTGTAAACAGTGCTTGTAATTTCGGAGGTCATTGACACTGAAACACACAGCTTCTTTGATATCTGTAATTTGAGTTTTCCATACGAATGCGTATCAAGATTGGATAGCTTTGTTGTGTAAAATATAATTATAGTATACAATTTTTGATTGACATACATACTTATTCTTTTATATATATACAAGTTAGTTCTTAGAAAAACATGTTTAAAAAAATTTTAACAAACGAAAATTTTAAGTTTAATATAATCAATTGTACCTATATAATTAAATTAAAGATAAATCTTTCATCATAATAATTAGATAAATTAAATGAAGGTAAAATTGAATATTACAAAAAGTTCGAGGTGACTTCATTTAATTCATTTAAAATAATTAAATGAAGTTGCTTCCTATCACGTATAACCGTGTAGTGGGCGTTTATTTATTTTAATTATACACATGTAATTGACTTATATAATTATACCTTTATATATACATCTCTTACATCAGATTCTAAATATGACTATCGATAAATATCGTTACGTTGTGACGTCCATATGACGTACTTATGATGTAAGCTTAATGCCTAAAATACAATTCTATTGTTGTTTTTATATTACTGGGATATAAATTTACAAATTCGAATTTAAATTAAAAATATCTTTATACAAGTAGTCATCTACACGCACTTTTGAAATGATTACATTAAAAGGTGAGTGTAGTCAGTCCGTGTAAGCTACCACCGGAATGCTGCTCTGATGAGAAGACGGACAGACACAATTGCTCTTTTTAATGAAATTTAACAATATTTGATGTATATTATGCGAATCTTAGATTTGTAATAGTTTCACAAATGTAATGTTTGTATATTTTTTTTAATAATAATACTTCTATAAAAAATAAACATGAATTCAAGTAGGTATCAAAAAAGTGATTTAGAAACATTAACATTGTAACTGCTTTGTTTTTTTGCTTTGTTTTGCTCAACTATTTTACATCTCACTGCACAGTTTAAAGACCTTTGTCATTTTTTATAATTACAGTTTCAAATTTTATCGGTACTAATCGTGACAATTATTTGTATCTGTAACAAATATTTTTTTAAATAAAATACTTTTTGATTTAAATCATAAAAGAACGGTAACTGTACCGGTAATTATATATATATATATATATATATATATATATATATATATATATATATATATATATATACATAATATTGTCTGTTTGTACGCAATTATCACTGCTTTATATTATATAACAACAGTTAAAACTAGTGATGGTTATCAAGCAAAAACCCTTAAAAAATAAAGCAAATTAGAGTAAGAAATATAACTCTTTTGTGTATTTATCGTTCCAATTAGGAAAAAAAAAAACAATTGGCTACCTCTCACCACACCGAAACCCTTTATAAAGAGCACAGGTGGTCACATCAGCACAGTGACCCCGATTTGATCTCAACATGACGTCGCCCCATTGTCGGTTATCTTTTCATCTTTATATATCGATAAATAATGAATTGTAACTGCTTATTCTCGAAGATTTTTCTACTTATTAATGATTTCCAGTAACTAATATTGAACTAAACATGTGATTACATGTTATGTTATGAACAACTGTATCAAGATACGGGGTTTTAGAACAATTGCCCCGTGGATGGAATCTCGTCTGTTATTACGCTGCGTTTATAAACGGTAAGAAGATTGGCTCCCGAACCGTTCGTTTCTACCTGAGAAAGCTGACCTCGTATGATTAGATATATTACATACTAGCTGTACCTACGATTTCGTTCGGAATATGCTTTTTAAAACAAAGCCTATATTATATAATCTATCCGTCAGTGAAAATTAAAATCGGACCAACCGTCTCAAAGATTTACGGGAACAAACAGACAGACAAAAGGTTTTTTTTTATGTACTGTATATACTTTTATATGCATTTAATGAAACGCTGTTAATTAGGAACTACAAATGGACATTTTAATTTTGTTTATATATACATATATATATAAATTTAAGTGAAGTCAGAATACATGTTCCAAGTATGAGAACGGAGAGTATAGTTTATAGTATAAGCACTAAGGGATATCCAGATACATTATCGTTAACATTAGTATGCGTGGTGAAACTGAGCGAGACGTGTAGCATCACAAGATAGTGACTAACACCAGTACTGCCCCGTCAACTGTGGAATATATTAACAAAAATAACGGCTATTAGACCTAATAATGAGATATGTTTGTTTGTAAACTATCATTACTTTAAAATATTATTGTACAAACTTTACAACTGTTTTAAAATTTCCTTGCTATGTCAACAGTTTTATGGCAAAAATAGTAAAGGACGAAATCAGCCTTTCAAAAAGACATACATTTTAAAATATTTTAATATATTTAATACCAAGATTTACAATTATATAAAAAAATATATAATATAATATAAGAAACATCCACCCTATTAAAATAATGATTGAACCATACTGCATTACTGCATCCCGGCGCAAGCGCATCATACACCCGTCCATCGACCAATCAGTGAACTGGAAGCCACTCAAACTTCAGTTGTCGTTCAACCGCACTTGGGTGTGGTTGTGTTTTTTGTGTGTGGGTCTAAACTCAACTTACTCGTAAGAATGGGCGTTCTGTATTTATGTGAATTTTATTAAAACATTTAATGGATTTTTGTGTATCGTCCGGAATATTTACTATGGTTATCGTCAGTGTTTTTAACAGGTCAGTTTTATATTTTTTTGTGCATGGTATTGATATTTTTGTGCATATATTTTAATTATGTTATTATATATTTAGAAATAGATAAAGATATTATATATGTATTCGATATGAAATTTTATTTTAACACAAAATAATTGAATGTTACGTTTCATTAACTAAGTAATATTTAATTTATGAAAAATTCCACATAACTGCCAAGGAACTACAATTAATAACATTATGTGTAATAAACGTTTTTGTTACGATGTATTGCTTATAAATTGGTAATAATAGAGAATGTGAAATATTAAATCACCCACTAAATCACGAAACAATTCCATTTCTTTTTCATAAATCATATTAGTAATTGAAAAACAAACGTACCCTCCCCTACACGAGATATTAAAAAAACAAACAATACATGTCAACTCGAAGCGTCTAATGATTTCTACCATCTGTCATCGACCACTATTTCATAATTCCGGCGTGAATCGATTATCGAGTTGAATTTGAAATTCGAATCGTTCTGACACATGTAATTATAATGTCATTAACACGGCGATTGAATATGAATTGCACGTTTTTTATTCTAAATTTAAACTGAAGATTGAATTCTAAAAAAAAGTAATAGTGCCTTATGGTTTTAATAAATTTTGCAGGCAATCTTTCTTGCCATTTAAATAAAATACAGTTCAAATTTGGAATGTTTAATGTTCAAGTAAATTGCAATTATGTTCGGATATTACAATAATATATATATCGCCCCAGATATTTTGTGCTTATATATTTCTACAGATAAGATTAAGACGTTGTTTATATTCGAATTTCAAATATTAGAATTTTAGATTTTACAGTCATTATCTAACACAATGGATGCATTAAGAATTTATTTTCCCACGGCGAATTCTTAAAACGATTTAAATTTTCGTACCTTAGCCTATTATTTATAGATTAATGTTCAACAAATTGTCACCAACCAATAATTACGTAAACTGTCAATACTTTAGGGATGTTCCATCCCTTTCTTTCAACCTGGTTTTAATATACCCGTTGTACTCTAACGCGGTTGCTAGATTTGTCTTTTTCTCCCTTTTTGATGGTTACCATTTCTTCCCGCTAAGTCATTAACCAATCAACGTTTATTAGATACGAATTTGTGCTTTATTATTATGAACTGTAAGTTAAAATTTGCTTGATCAAAACAGTGATGTTTCGACGCACTTCCGATTACGCACGCGAAATGGAAACTGATCTTTGAATATGCATGTACACGCATGACGTCGTCCAGCTGCATGCATACCATGCATAATGCTATACAAGTTTTAATTTTTGACTGGTTATCGTAATCATTAACGCTGTACTTACTGTCTTTATGCAAAATGGAACCAATTTATTTTAATTTATCCATTATTTTTAATTCCGTCGAATGAGTTTATGCAGTCATAAAATTGAACCCAATAAAAGAGCAATAATAAAAATCAAATGAATAACAATTACACTGATCGAGTTAAATTCAAAATGGCGGAGAGTACCTACTTGGTAAGTGTGGTCTCACACCACAAACCTAAATGGATAGAAATAAACTCATTAACCTGGTAAAATATGAATTCCCAGAAAATATAACCTTGATTTAAGAAGAGACAATTAGAATAATATGACATGAGAACATTCAGAGAATCATCAGATAAGATTTAGCATTATTTGTTAACTTGTTTTTTTTTGGCATTTACAACTATTTTATTGTAGTATATTACATTTTTTGGTAATTAATATTTACATAAATAACATTAGCGGTGTCTTCAAAGAAATTTCTACAATTTTTTTTTCAGAAATATTTTATTTAATATTTCTATAGTTTAATAGTCTTGGATTGTGGATATTGTTAAATGTGAAATGGTTGGTCAACATTATTTTTTGGGAATTAAAATGTGGGGATATTTACTCCCCCCCCCCCACAACTCTATGGTTAACCTCCAAGGGATGGTTTTAACCCCCGGCATCAACCACAAAAAATGCTCAGAATGTCGAGATTCGTCGAAAAAAACGTTTTTTTTAATTTTTTCTCTTGAGTGTCAGGTCTTTCAAAAATCTGACACCGGAAATCAAATCACGAATTCTACCTCCTCCCTTTGGGGGTTCTGATCACATTAAGTATAATACCTCAACCAATGAAATAGTTCATTAACCAATGTTCTCTATAGTTGAAGGAGTGGGACGTCTGTCCATAATTAATCACCCACGTTGTATTTACCTTATGAGATGCTTAATGCAGTGCGCAAGTTAAATTTAAGTAGCAATTAGACTATCCTATCTATCGAGCACTAAGTCACCTAGCACACTTATATCGCATAGTGTAAAGACTATTAGCTTGTTATTGGTGAATCTTTAACACTATTTTAAAAAAATAGTGCGCTAAAATTTGATAATAACTTTTAGACCCTCAAACTTCAAGGTCGTCTGGAAATTGTGTTAAGCGTGTTATAATATTATTCACCTGATGTTTCAAACTTTTATTAGATTATTTGTTATCATTTGTCCTGTATTCCACCCACTGACCGACGAAACATCCGGAACACAGATAAAGAGGACCAAAATAAGATAAAGAGAACCGAAATAAACAGAATTAAGTAACAATTAAGTGTGAATTACATTTATTATTATTATTATATTAATGATTGTATACCCAAATACAAAACAATAGTAATAAAATAGAACAAAAGAAAATGATGAAATACAAATAGGTTTTACCGCTTTGAAGCGATTTCTTCCAGATTTTAGAGACTGGAAATTGAAGTAAAAAATGGGTAAATAAATATGAATATATATATATATATATATATATATATATATATATATATATATTTATATATATATATATATATTTATATATATATATATATTATTAATACATATAGTTTATAGGTAATGGTGTCATTTTTTGTTTCAAAACTGAGGAAGTTATGTAGAAAATTCCGTTGGAACTAACATACTTACTTGTAGTTTTAACGTCAGAGTAAAAGTAAAGATACTGGTTTCTTAGATGCAACAATTTTCTCTTGGCCCTGACATTGAACTTTATTATCAGATATGTTGAATAAACCAAAGATTTTTGACTTTAAAACATTTTTTATCTTCGCCATTTACTATGGTTTACCTCAAAACGATTTTTCAAACCGCAATTATTGTGCTCAAGTTTCTATCGCTTGATTTCATTTCACTATTTTAAGTTAAAGAAATTGCTATATTTATTAAGTATAGAAAGAGAGGTATATATCTCTCTCTTTCTATAATTATAAGTAGGTAATGATTGAGTGTTTTAAATTAAAGATGAAGTCATAAACGCCGCGTTGTACTAATTGGTTAAGATGGAAAGTCGCTCGGTCTCACGCTATACAAGTAATACTGGATTAAATGAAGTGTGAACTATCATAACATTACCGCCATTTACAATAAAATGGAAATTATTATTTATTAATAAAATTTTAATAATTTGAATTATAATTTTGAGGGAAATAATTTTTTTGTTGTTGAATGGCTTATTAATAATAAATAATATTTTGTACTTAGTTTTGTATTTAGTTGTAGTATTTTAGACTTCGTTCGCGTTGAAAATGTTTTTAAAATAAAAATGGTCTAACTTACTGCTTATAATATATAACTTCTAGTAGATGTCGTGTTAAAATTGGTAGAACCGTTATAGACATTAATTAGCCAGACCAAACAGACAAGGAAAAATTTTAAAAATATATATTTTTATGTAAGTACCGTAGGTATATGCTTTAATATTTAGTGAAAAACTTAATTTGGAATTATAAACAGACACTTCAATTTTATTTATATGTATAGATTATGTTTGTGTCAAGCGATTAATTGAGCAAAAAAATTTATACTATGATAATAAAAGTATGGTATTGGTTAATAAAATCTCTCATATAAAAGTGTATGTATGTAAGTGTATGATATATACTGATAATTAAAAAGAAAACGCTCTTATGCACGAATGAAGATTTTATTATCTATTAAAGTAAAAGTTAAGAGATGTAAGATAAAATACATCGCACGAGTACGAGTACATATCATATAAATAACAATGTAATATATAAATTTGTTATTTATTGCACAACACTTTCACAGATTTCATTTAAAGCAGTTCTAGGTTCGAGGTTTTTAAAGAATTTCTTCGTTTTAGAACTATTTCATGTCTAATATATATAAATATCATTGAAGGAGTAAGTTAGGCTTTTATTTTAAAACCATCCGAGCAAAGTCATTGGCACAGCTTGTATATAATAAAAATTAATCATGTCTTGTTGAAATATAAAAAAATAAAAATTGGATGAACACGCAGAAATGCCCCCAAAGTATTCCAATACTATAATTGGTCTAACAATACGCATTGTGATTTACAACTGTCATTCAGGGTTTCAATTTGCTTTATCACTAGCCGTGCCTGCGACTCCGGACGCGTTTTATTTTATTTACAGGCCGATTTACATTAAATAAATTTTAAGTGAAGTTATATAACAATACATCATGAAAATCGCTTTAAAATCGGATAAGCCGAAAGATTAAAAGTTTTGGTAGTGATACAAGTAATTTCTCTAAAATTCTTCGCTATACAGAAATCAGATATATATATATATATATATATATATATATATATATATATATATATATATATATATATATATATACACGATCCAATAAATAGTACGCGTTTGATAATTGAAATATGGCTATTATTGTATTTTTGAAGCCACAATCGGATAACTTTATTTATTGCTGTTAGGGTTCGATTTACGAGTCAGTTTATTTCTTTGTGGGGATCGACGAGGCCCGAGAATTACTTTTACTGTTAATGTTAAGTAATCTTAATTACTTTTATTATTAATGATCTTAATAAAATTTGGAGAATTTTCATACTAAAGTATTGAAGTTCTTAATTAGTGGAACTTATTTGATAATATTTTTACCATTTCATAATGATTCATTAATTAAAGAATTATTATTTTTATTATTTTATTGATACAAATTTTGATTTCTTATTAGTGATGGACAGACACACTCTAATATAGCAATATTTTATTAAGTTATACCAAAATCATTGTAAAAACTACCTTAATAGTATCACAAAGCTCACGCATTATAAGGGGTGTATTGATTCCTGATTTTATTGTTATAAGATTTATGAATATTTTACGGCTTATCCGATATATAACAATGCGGTCATTGTTGAAGAGCAAAATTGTTCCCCATTCCGGTCATTCCGGATGAATAGTCCGTAACCTCACCGGACTGACAGCTTAGAATTATTGACTATTAAAACTCGGAACATATCTTAATCATGAAATACATGTCTATGTTATGATTAATGTTTACATGACTTCCTTGATAGAGGAGGGAAATTTGTATTTTTTTTTACACTTTTTTTTGTGTTCGAAAAATTTTTTGTAAATATCCGCAGGCGAAATGACAGGGGGGTTATGTAGGGTGGGCTACTCAGTGCATTGCAATTTTCAAGGGTACCTAAAACCTAACGAGTACCCTCTAAAAAGCAACGAATACCCTTATCACCGTAACGGGAACCCAGGGGATCTCTTTCGCACTCACATTTAACTAAACTGTTAAATTATTAGACACTGGTTTAGTTAAAAAATAAACTATAAAGTTAGTTTTATGACCTTGTAAAAGTGAGAACATGACGTAATTAGTTATTCAAGAATTTGGTATTAACTTAAAGTCTAATTTGTTTATATCTTTTATGACTTAGTCAATGAAAAATATAAATTAATATTAAGTTAAAAGATATCCATGGAGTTTCCAGCCGGTTCTCAATAGACCCTTTGGAACCGTCCAAATAAAATGTGAGGTCTCAAAAATGCAATATTAAAAAAAACTTTTAGTTTTTTATTTATATTTATATTTATTATAGCATTGACTTACTTATATAATATATAATGCTATAATTACTAAGAACGCATTGAAGTAGTCGATTGCTATCAAATTATTGCAGTCCACTTAACTTGTGATAGCTTCCAAGACTTTTATTGCCTTAACTGTATTTTCTGTGACTTTGATTCCGTGTTTAATGATTATATTTATAGCATATTAACTGGAACAGTCAATCGGTTATTAGAGACTATTTAAATCGATTTAAATCGATCGATATCTTTTTGGGGTGTAGATACATACAAAAATGTGGTCACATACAATTCAAATCAATCGTAAATAATCACATTAAGTTTTTGTCCGTTTGTTTGTACGGGGACGTTTTTTCGTTTCGTCTTTTTTGTATTATATAAATTAAAAACGAATGTACTTAAACTTTATCAATACATATTTGTTTTTCTCTTCATATTAATAGAAAAAAAATACTTTCTATTGCTAAACTTTATTTGTTAATTAGTTATCTTATCAAAATGGAAAGGTCAGCGGATAGATTCAAACTTCCCAACTAATTTACTAGTTCAGACAAACGAAACTTTTATATATATATATATATATATATATATATATACTTCACTATACTTTACTATACATTTATAACTTAATTTTATAGAAATTATATATAGGATATATGTACCTTTTTAAATGTCCTTTTAAAGGTTCGAATCCTGCTCATATAATAATTTTATACATATTTTTAAAAAATTAAATAAATTTCACATGTCTCAAACTGTTTATATATATAACAAATATTTTATGAAGAAGATATATATATATTACAAATATTTTGTAAAGAGTTTAACTTTACTGTTAGGATTCATAAAGTTTAAGTAGTTTCTGTAAATTTCGTGAAAAATAATCTAGAACAAACTGCACGGATTTGAAATCAAAGTAACTGTAAATATAATTTTGATTAAGTACTTTTATTTAAACTTTTTTATTATCTTTTATAGATAAAAAGAGAGTTATCTGACAAGTTGAACAAACGTACAAATATATATTAATAGTTCCAACATATTTAGTTAATTCTTTGCAATCTTTTAAGAAATTAATATAAGCATATGTGTATTATGAATATAGGAATTTGTAAGTATTGGACATAGTATTAATAAAATCGTGAATTATATCATATTCATAGAAAGAACAACTGTTGTTAATTATAACCTTATTAAATTAAAAATTTGCAAGTGAGTATTACGCGGATTTACTTTGGTTTGTTCATAGGATGTGACAAACGGACAGACGACTCACTTTACAGTAGGTGCCATCCCCAAGGATATCTGCACATAAAGATGCATTGACATCCTATAGAAATATACTAAAGTAGACGTAGCTAATAACTACTTTTCAGATCTTCTATGCGAAGGTGTTACTACCATGTTGGACCCCGTACGAGGTGTAGTCCAAAGTTTAACTAAATCTGAGATACATATACTACTTTCTACTGTAAGATAATAATTTTCTAGTAACACGTTAAGAAAATTAGTTCAAAACTAATCGAAACTAAGTAAAAGCTTAACTCGTATTGGAAATATATTTGTAAAAGACTTTCTGTATCGTTCGTTGTAACGTTCGTTACACGTTATATACCTAGATGTTAGAAAATGTCTCATGAAATTGCATATAATTTTGTACTTATTGATACCTTTCCATATTAATTTCGTGTTTTTAAATACTCATGTTTTATCCTCGTTCCATACGTGAAACAAGTTTCAAACAAAAACTGACACAAATAATATTATTTAAATTAAATAATTTAAAAATAATACTCAGCACAAATATATATATATATATATATATATATGTATTATGTTATCTGTCTTTTTAAGATTTTGTACGTAACCTTAGTCTGTCATATCGTTTATAAATCCAAAGTCTAATAACATAAAATACCTTTCATATTGTAGTCAAATACTAAAGTTTACGAGAAATAGTGTCTAATATTTCAAGTAATAGTTGGTCCATTGTGGTCAAGTTTTGGCAAGTGACTCCTGCCCACATCTCAAGGAACAATGCCCACTTTGTTCATAACGTGATTTCCAATATATTTCTCTAATACACCCAGTCGATACAATCGTCGTGGGTGACAATAATTCCTAAGGAAATTTATTGTTTTTAGATAATATGCGGACTTGGATTGAAACTGTTTTAATTTGCATTATGTTTTATAATATTAATAAATAGTTATTTCTCTGATGTAGCAAGTTCGCGGGTCACTACCACCTTTATATGTTATACCTATATCTTATAAAACTAACATCGTAACTAAATAACAGTCAGTGTGCCTAATGCGAATTTTTTTACCAACTCGATCGCGTTAAATAGTATAAAAAAAGAACAACGCCATCTAGTGTAGCAAATGTCAAATTCTTTTCTTTTTCATTCCTTACGCTAGATGGCGTTAATTTTATTTCATACAAATCGAAGTTTACTTTAACGATAGAGTTGTTAAAAAGAACTCCCACTAGACGCACAGGTCTAACAGTACGCGTATATGTTTAAGTAAAAATCTCATAACTCATAACTGTTTCTCTATAAACGACTACTGAGCTCAGAATAAGCGATTAGTTACGGACTTAGGCCTAAGTCCCGATTTCACAGTTACCCGTTTTAATCTATGGTATTTATCGATTATATCTGCTCGGTTATCGTTTTGTTATTTATTGTCTGTTCTTTGTTTTCGAATACGGAAAGGAAATGTTTGTATTGGTTTAACGGTCGGCATCGCTCGCTCGCTCGCTCGTAACAAATAACTTAAATAAATAACGAATTATTGTAATGAAAACACATTCAGTCTTGTCAAAGAGATCGTAGATTCGAATCGCGTTTATGAAATTTTCATGATGATGAATTAATTATATTCAATGAAACTTTAAAGAATTTTGTTTTAACTCGAACTGAAAAGGTTCTTGAACTTAAAACTTTATTATACCAGAAGTAACAACAAAAATTCGACCGATGCAACCCACATTTTTAAAACCAGTTAGTTGGCGCCAAGTATTACATTATCAAATATAATTTACATATATATAAATGACTTCGCCTAATATGATTGGCAGTCTGTATGACATAATATCCATCTTGAACAATAGCTTTATCTTTACCATAGCTACAGCCTACATGCTTTAAAGCCTTATGAGATCACGAGCTGGAAATGCCCACTTCGTCAACATTTTTTTCTTGATGATATTATCTTTTATAGTATTTTAGGATTTTTTTTAGGTATATTTTGTTTTTTTTTTATACGTGCTTCGAATATACCCGCGCAGGTCTCGATTCTGATCAAAATACAGATAATAAGTAGTCTATGTTACGCTCTGGTAATGTAACTTTCGACAGCTAAAAGATAATATCAGTCGAATATTTTTTAAATTGGCAATACATACAAACATACAATCAAATCTTACCTCTTTATATATTTTTATAAAAAAATAGTTTAAAAGATAATTTTCGTACTTAAATGATAGTCTACAAGTTAAAAGGTAACTTTAAACCCTTCCGAGACCGGCACCACCTCGTCTGCGTCTAATGGATGGTTAATAATTCAAGTATCTAACATAATCCCGTATTATTAATTACAAACATGTCGCGTGTTTACAGAATATTAACTGTTCAAGATTAATATTCAGGTGTGAACACGCGTAAGGTTATTATACGAAGAAGAAAATAAACACACATACACGCACACACACACACACACACACACACACACATAGAGTATAGTATCTTGTTTAATCAGCTGTTCCATTTTGATATTACCCTATTCCTTGGTTAAACTAACACTCGATAGTGGTAATGAGAGCGGAGTGGTAGTGGTCAATGGACTTTCATTATTCATTAAAAACTATATCATTACATCGATAACATCATTAGGATTGGTATTCTTAGAAATCCTACTACTTATAAACATATGCATGTATGTTTGTTACAACATAACGCAAAAACAGTGCACAGAATTACATAAAACTTTACAGTAATATTTGTTATATATTACTATTAAGGTATTTCTTTAAATGTGGTTAAAAGTTTTTACTATTTTTCACGCGGACAATCCCGGGAAACAGCTTGTATAGATATATTGAATAATCTAAATAGTAAATATTTGAACTACAAATATATTATTTATAATCCAATTATTTTGCTAATTAAATATCCTAATTAAACTTATTAACAGAGTTCAAAATATGAATTTGTGAAGTACATTAATAACTGTTTCTCATTAAAATGACGACATTATATATTTCCTTTGTTTTAATAAATATAGTTATAAAGCAAAATGGGTTTATATTTTATTGTTTGAATCAAAATATATCTATATCTAAATATCTATGTGAGATTTATGCCTACTCAAGAAACATCTAAGATAGGGATCATCTAACCTCGCTTTGAGATTAAATTTCGGATTCTCGAGGTCTATCCACAATGGATTATTTGATATAAATATTTAATATTATTGTATTATATATTGTATTAGACTTAAGAGGCTTTAAATAATCATATTCGAAGAAGACGTAATAAAATATTTTTTTTATTATATATAAAATAATAAATAGTATCTTTCAGTCAATAAAATTATAATACTAGCGGTGCCTGCGACTTTGTTCGCGTTATAAGTTTTTAAAATAAAAGTAGCCTAAGTCATTATAACATTATCCGCCAGTGAAACTTAAAATCGGTTTAACCGTTTCAGAGATTAGCCGGAACAAACAGACAAAAAAGTTAAAATATATTTTTATGTATTATAAGTATATGCTTTAGTGAAAAGCTGTTAATTTGGAATTACAAACAGACACTTCACTTTCATATATGTATATATGCCTTTATTTGGTAAGGCTTGCAAGATTTGCATACGTTCCACACAAAGCTTCCAAATTACTATATAATATATTCATAGTATCATTTCACGTTACTTGCAATTATTGTTTTGAACGTGTTCATTTCTCTATATATGATATAATAATAGTGAAAATAATTCATATCTTATATACTTTTAGAAGTGGATATTAAAATTTTGTTTGTTGTTTTTGTGATTATAGAAAAACACTTCAACGTTTTTATTGTAAAGTAAATAAGAACTTTGACGGTTTGTTTAATTTATTGCTTTTTCAAGTTTATTATTAGTCGTTAAGCTATTTCATGGTCATGGGAACTCCTAATACTGAGCTATTATATACTACTAGCTGTACCCGGATCCGCTTGCGGTACGTTCTGATTGTATAGTCTCTAGCTAGTATTGCGTCTGTTTTAAAACAACAAAACAAAATTTTCAAAACGTAAATATTTTAAAATACATTTTATTTTTTAACTGAACGCCTCGTGTAAGAGCGAAATATGAATGCGTAATTACAATTATAAAAATATAGTTATAGATAGATAAGATAAACTAAGATAAGATAGATAACAACCATCTCTAAAACGGATAGTATATGATGTCAAAATTTGAGCTCAATCGGTGCAGTAATTTTTGAGTTTTTGAGGCGTATATAAACCAACAGTTATTATTATATTGATCTTGATAATATATAATACCAGTTTTAATTTATTTATAACAGGAATTAGTTTATACATTTCTCAAAATAAAAAACACATTTTTCTGTATTTAAAAATATATATAATAATCTTGTAGTTTCTGCGAACTGGACAAACAGACAATTATACAATATTGTATTTATTTTGATTTATTAATCTAATAATTAGATTATTTACTTAGAACTAAAGCAAAACACTTAACATATATCCAAATTCATAATATCTTTATACAAGTAGTCATCTTCACGCACTTTTGAAATGATTACATTAAAAGGTGAGTGTAGTCAGTCCGTGTGTAAGCTGCACCGGAATGCTGCTCTGAGGAGAAGACGGACAGACACAATTGCTCTTTTTAATGAAATTTAACAATATTTGATGTATATTATAATATAAAACGAAAATGAATCAACAATATAAGTCCCACACATTAAAATCAACTAAAAACTATCAAATGTAATATTATATTTATTATTTTTTATTTATTTTACGACTGCGTTCAATAAATCTTGAACTCAGTTCCAAAGTTTCCGGTTTTAACTATGATCTAGTTACTCTTAAATTAGTTTAACTTAAGTGAAGATGTTAAACTTAAGATGATTTGTTACTTAGAAATAAATTACTTTTTGTAGTCATAATTATAAAATTATTATCAAGTCTCTTATCCATAGCTATATTGGCATTTGCCCGGCTTTGCTCGCCCTAAATTCTATATTGGTATGTTCCTTTAACCTATACATTATTCTGATAAGCTATAGTATTACTGTTATGTAACATCAAAATCTGTTCAGTAATTAGAAAGAGTAACCCTCTGCATTTATAATATTAGTAGGACAAATTAAATAAGTAAACAAAATATATTGATGACTTAGTTATTTAGTGTTTATTAGTATTTTTCTCGTAAGTGGTTCTCACACTCCGCTCTCATATAAATATCCGATATCCGTTATTTATTTGACTTCCTAACGACTCGCCCAAAGATTATATTCACAAGACTTAATTAACTAACTCTGTCTTTACATTTATTGCTATAGTATATGACTAGCCTTTGCCTGTGGCTTTGCTCGCGTGTTTGACATTAGTTGGTAAGTACCTAATCATCTAGCACACTATTAAAGTATAGAATAATTGATTTAAAATATATTTTTACAATATTATAGAGTTTACTAATTTTTATCACGATTTGCAAGTTATGTCTTATAGAAGACGTATACAGAGAGACACAAATATACATATAGACATTCGAATTGCATTATAACGATGCTTTATAAACAAACTGAAACGTACAGACAGTACCAATATATTTATTTATATAGATATTATTATTAAAAGTACTTAATACATAAACAGTATACATAGTATTTGTTATAAATACTAATTGGCAATAAATCAAATAGTATTGATAAGGTTTTCTTGTAAATTTTGTGTGTTTGTTGGCAGCGGGTATGTCTAGACTTATTGTGGATTTATGATGACTGCTCACTGCGGGGTCGATGACCTTTAACAAACTTATAAATAAGTTTTTAAGTACATTAAACTTTACCTAAGCTCACTTATTTGTGTATGTTTATTTACATTATATATAATTTTCGATTAAATAAATTACTTTACAGTAAAGAACATATAGGAAAAATGTATTTTCTGACTTATTACAGGGCACCCCCCATAAGATACAAGTATATATTTTATGATTAATAATTAATTTTATATAAATTCGATTGTTGATAATACAGTTCATATATCTTAATAATTTAGATTTCAATCCGAGCAAAGTCGGGGTATATTTAATAGTGATATAAAAATAACATAAAACATGTTATATGAAGGCAGTATAGTACTAAAATATGCAAAGAAATAAAAACAAATGCATTAAAAGGTATAGCAATACTTAAGTTACGAAGCGAGTCTCGTAGTAAAACTAATTGCTTCAGACACAAAAGAAAACTCAATTAGCAGACACATGAAGAGGGTCACTGGACCTCTGCTTGGAACAATATTAAGTATGCCCTTAGAGAAGTCACTTTATTTTTCAAATCAACTCAACGTATAATAGAAAGAGTCAAAATACTTCGTTGTCTGAAGCCTTCACTCACAGAAGTAAATCTATATTAATAATTTCGATTAAAACTTCGCCTCAATAATAAAACATTAAAAAATTTCGAATCGCCAACATGTATCCGCAAAATACGGATTGTCGAGTATTTTGTTAAATTCTAATGACGGTGACAGGCGTCACTGACACCGGAGGCCATCTTGATTTCGTTAATCAAAGCTATAACTACAATAATCTACCAACATTATGTAAAAGATTGATGAGAGGAGTCACATTTACCATCTAGAATTAGAATAGAATTTAATAGATGAAATTTAGTTACAAACCGTCCTCTGCTCTATATTGTCTTTTTCCAGGTGTGCGAAGCCACGGGCATAAGCTAGTACATTTAATAGGCAATAAATACTAATATATGTTTGGAAGTATATTTGTTAATCTCTAGGTAAAAACTACTAAACAGATTTTTATAAAACACACATTAATATAGCTCATTCGTCAGGCTACAATTTAAAATGATTTGATTTGATGATGATGATGATGATGCGTGCGAAGTCGCAGCAAGAGTTAATTTTAATTTAATTTATAACCTGTTATACCAATATACCGCGCAGGCTCTTTCGTTAATATTTTGTATGACACGGACCTAAATTATGAAGCCTTATTGAAAGTATTTGACCAACCTTAAAAGGTTTTTTAGTATATAATTTTCTCATTATATTGTATATTAGAAGTTCTTGCTTAACACCTTTAAAGTACACTCTTGGTACATGATTTTGAATATTGAATATTGGATATTGAATATATTTGTATGAAAAATAAGTCATACACACACACACACACACACCCAAACACACACACACACACACACACGTGTGTATTTATATTTATGTATTGACATAATTATCTATTACATTATCAAATGAGTGTACAATTATTATTGACAATTTTATAATCTTATATCAATATTAGAATCAAGAATAAATAAATATATTATCAAAGCATTATTATTTAATGAATAATTTATTTCTCATTATTTTCTGAGAAAACAATTATGTGGAAGACTTCAGTAAATCGGATGATCCAATTAAGTAAGATGAAATATTTTACCTAAAGTGAAGGTAATTTATTTAAAAAATTTATTCTTTGATATCATATAATATAAAAAAAATCTAAAGCTTTTGTGACTGGAGGAATCTCATTTGTCTATAATTGTTAAAATACAACACTAGTGGCTAGCCCCGGCTTTCCTCGTGGTACATGTCACTACTTTTAATCGGTGAAAGATTTTTAAAATCGGTCCAGTAGTTTTTGAGTTTATTCATTACAAACAAACATACTAACAAATCTTTTCTCTTTATAATATTAGTATAGGTATATAATATTTCCTCACTTATAATGAGCTGGATATAATTATAACTTAGGGATATAACAATATAATACTAATAAGCAAGGATAATACTAATTGCTTCTCGGATATCTGAACGTGTTCAGAACGCTCCTAATCAGGCAGAGTCACCAAACACTATTAGTTTATATAACATACTCAATATTCTTATATAATATATTCTTATTATTAATTAAATTAAGAAATACTAATACATATAAATAAAATTGAAGTGTCCGTTTGTAATTTCACATTAATAAATTTTACTAAATGCATATGAAAGTATATACGGTACTTATATAATTTTTTAATTTCCGTCTTTTTGTCTGTTTGTTTGTTCTCTAATCTCTGAAACTGGATTTTAACAAGACACACATGCGTATAGCGGTTGTTATAAAGAGTAACTTTAGATAGTTTTATTTAAAAAACACATTCTGTTCGAAGTCGTGCGCACAGCTTGTTAATTTATATATGTATATATATATATATATTTATTTATTTATTTATTTATTTACCCTTTATTGAATATTACAAAAGGCGAACTTAATGCCTGTTGGCATTCTCTACCAGCTAACCTTTGTGGATGGTGAGAAATTGCGGTAGGCGTAACAAAAGTAAAATTCAAAATAAAACTAGTACTAAGTGAAATAAAAAAAATAAATATATATATAAAAAAATAAATATATATATATAATATGTAATAATAATAAAAATAAAAATAAAAATAATAATAATAATAAAATAATAATAAATAAACTATAATATATATATAAATTATATATATATATATATATATATATATATATAGACAAATTATAAACACATATAATGTCTAATTAAATATACTTACATATAATAAATAGCATATATATATCTGAATGAAATGTGTATTAGGAAGATTCTAGGAAGTAGTTGCGAACAAGATTTTTAAACGACCTTTTGGTAGGTGCCCTCCTTATATTTTCAGGGAGATTGTTCCAAAGGATAGACGCTTGAACTCTAAAAGACTTTTGAACAAAATCAGTTTTATGGGGTAGAATGGAGATTTTAAGGTTGGAAGATGATCGAAGCATTTTGTTATGAGTTGCGTGAAGATATTGGAATTCCTTCTTTAGGTATGAAGGCGCATTTGGATCATTTAAGATTGAATAGAGGAGATTAAGTATTCTAGAGCTACGCCTCTGTCGAATAGTGAGCCATTTAAGTTTAGTGCGAAATTGAGAAACATGATCATACTTACGTAAGCCGAAGATGTAGCGGAGACAGTTGTTAAGGAGGCGCTCTAACTTGTTGAGAAGATCATTGTTTAGGTCTGGATAGGAGACATCTGCGTAATCAATAAGGGGCAATATAAGAGAGTTGATTAGCATTATTTTCGTCTTAATAGGGAGGAAATGTTTAGTCCGATATAAGGACTGTAATGCGGCAGTGACTTTGCGGCATATTTCGTTAATCTGCTGGCGCCAATCCATTTTACAGTCAATGCACAACCCCAGGTTTTTTACGGTCTTAGATAGTGGTATGACATTGCCATTATATGTGATGGCAGGCATGCTGTCAAAATCCGTTCTGACCAGCAATCTTGAGCTTCCAATGACTATAGCTAAACATTTTTTAGGATTAACAGAAACACCAAATCTGGAGGACCATAAACTCAATTGATTTAAGTTGCGATTAATGGTAACAATTGCATTTGAAAGTTCATTTATCCCAGTCTGCACATAGAGCTGAAGGTCATCAGCGTATAAGTGATACGAACAGTCGAAGTTGGGAAGTAATGTATCAATAAATAAAGAAAATAAAATAGGAGAAAGAATACCGCCTTGTGGCACACCAGTTTCTATGTTGGCCCATATGGAGGATGAGCCACCCATGCAAACTGACTGTTGGCGGCCACGAAGATAAGATGAGAACCATTTAACTGCAGATGGGCTGAACTTGAGTAAAGATAAAATGGCAAGGAGGATTTCGTGGTTAACTGTGTTGAAAGCATTTGAAAAGTCTACAAGCACCAACACTGTTAATAGCTTTTTGTCCATACCAAGTCGTATATCATCTGTTACCTTTATGAGAGCGGTATTGGTGCTGTGACCTGGACGAAACCCAGACTGGTAAATACTCAGTAGGTTGTACTTGAAAATATGAGAAGATATTTGCTTAAAAACACAGGCTTCTAGAACTTTTGAAAGGAATGGCAATATGGAGATGGGTCTATAGTGATTTGGGAGAGTAGGTTGAGGAATTTTTGGTAACGGACGCACCAAAGCTTTTTTCCAAATATAAGGATATTCACCAGATATTAAGGAAAAGTTAACAATGTGAGATATTAAAGGTAAAAGAGGATCCAAAATATTAAGGATCATAGATCTGCTAATATCGTCACAGCCCATTGCCTTAGATTTTATAGAGAAAATGGTTGTTTTAATTTCATCCTGTGGTACAGTCGTGAAATAAAAAGATGGGATATCAGGACTCTGCATTGATGAAATGAAAGCAAGTGTTTGAGATAGGATTGTATGATCTAATTGAGGAATAGAGACAAAATAACTGTTAATTTCATCTAATGCCAGAGGGGAGCAAGGATTAACGGAAGGTGACGTGCAAACACCAATAGAAATTAGAAACTTCCATGTATCGGAAGATGAAGAATTGCTTATATTGTCATGTATGTAACGGCGTTTAGCTATTCGTATCACTTGATTGCACCGATTCCTCGCACGCTTGTATATTGACCAATTCTGTGCATTGCGGTCTTTTTTGAATGCTCTAAATAAACGATCCCGTTTAATCATAGCAGCCCGAATAGAGGCAGTCATCCACGGCGCTGCAGGCCGCTTTAATTTAACTTGATGAACTGGTGCGTGAGTGTCATACAATGTTAAAATAGCAGTGTTAAGATAATGAATTTTGTCTTCAACTTTCGGCGCTGCATTTATTACCGAGAAATCAAGATTGTAAGCATCCCGCATTAAATTATCTAAGTTTATTTGTGACAAATTTCTAATTTCCAAGATTTTAGGCTTCTGTTTTGGGGGTTTTAATTTGTATGACAAGTAAATAAGGTCGTGTCGCGAAAAGCCAGGAGCAGATAACTGTCCAAATTTTTGTGATAATTCAGGGACTCCGGTAATTATGAGATCTATCCATGAATCATCACTGTCTAAATTGTGATGAGTTGCCTTCAATGGGAGAATTGAGAGATTAACTGACTCAATGATAGATCGAAGTCTAAGGGATCGCGAGGAAGATTTTAGGAGATTAGTATTAAAGTCACCCATTATTATATAATGTTTATAATTAGACGATATATTATCTAGGGCGTGTTCAAAATCTGTAAAGTAATCAGTCGAGGGAGGACAATATATAACACCTAAGAGTGCCTTGACACCTTTAAAATCTAGCTCTAAAAATAAGTACTCACAGGAGGCCGAATATCGAGAGGGAGACATTAAAATTATTTTATGAGTAATAAACGCTTTTAAATATACAGCGACACCACCCGCCCTTCTGTCTGTGCGATCGTTCCTTATTAACACAAACCCAGGTAATGGATAAAGCGCAGAGTGCAATTGTGGTTTTAGCCAGCTCTCGGAGATAAGTACCGCGTGGATTGCATTATTCTTTGAAAAAGTAGCCTCTAGTTCAGCATAGTGGCTCGGTATACTTTGAGAATTTAAATGACATATATTGAACAAGTTGCGATTATCAGAAAATATGCTTTCCAAATGTCCACTTAAAGAAGTTAAGCTATCGTTTATGGGATCGTCACAACTATCAAAGGAACCACTGGAATCGTGCAGTGAGTAAAATGTGTCATCAATACTGTGAGAAGATTCATTATCAGACATAATGTATATTAAATAAATAAACTATGAAATAACTATATAAATAAACAATAAAATAAGAATAAAAAAAAAATAAAATAAAATAATAATAATTAAAAGCGCAACTAAACTTGTGCTACAAAAAAAAAAAATAATAATAATAATAATTAAAGTACCCTATTTATCACCAACCAACCCAACAGTTTACTGTTTACATGATTATAAGTTTTGATAAACAGTACATTACAGTACAGTTATATAATAAAAAGACTTAATTATATGAAACATAAAACTAACAAAGAAAAATTAAAAAAGTGAATTAAATTGAATGAACTTTACTTTGGTCTGTGCGTAAACATAAACGTCACATTGACTGACAGTTAATCACTGCCACTGACAACTTGTCAGTTCAGAGAATTAATATAATAATATTAAGTAATGTTAAATTAGATATATCCATATTTAATAATATTATTAGTAAATATTAACAACAACAGTTTTAAAATGAGTTTGAATTTAGAAAATATAAATTATCAAATTATTAATATTATACAAAACGTTAATTGTGGAGAAGAATTGGGTTATATATTAATGACACAGACCAAGAAGTTATTTACATACTGTGAATGAATTATTTCTTCAGACCCATACGCCGAGACTTTTTGATATCTTCACCTTGAACCCCTGCGATGTTCGGCTTGCGACGAGGCGCCTGGTGACGAACAACCTGCTGCTGGGCACCGCTCGGAGTAGCCAATGGTTCTGTGGTGGTAATAGTGTCGGGATATTCAGAGATCAACCGATCAAGTTCTTCCTCAGTAACGATTTTCACATGGTCTCCACTGGGTACCTTGATATGTATTACTCCATCAAGAGTCCAGACATTCTTCATATTGAAATGCTGCCTCGCTCTCTTGTGAACCGCCAGGCGAACTTTAGTGAGGAACTCAGTCACCGTATATCCGGTGCCCTTTAACTTGGATTTACACCTCCATAACTCAGCCTTGGTGTTGTGATACCTAAAGTGAACAAGTACGGGTCTGATATGCTCACCACTTTGGACACCCAGTCTATGACAGCGCTTGATGCAATCTTTAGAGACGTGCGAGAGGCTTAATTTTTCATGGATTAAATTAAGGACCTCCTGTTGAATATCTGTATTTTTATCCTCAGTGATGCCATTAATTAGCAGAACCTTTTGCCGCTGTCTCATATCTAAAGTATCAACCATTTTAGCACAATCACGGGCTTGCTGATGCAACAAATTGAGCATGTTATGCACAATCTCTCTGAAGGCTTTAAATTCATCAGCCAATTGCTGTAGTGTTGGTTTCGATGGAGTTGTCGCAGCTTCAAGACGTTTATTAAAATCAGCCATCCGTTGTGTCCAGCATGCTTCAAGCTCAGTTATGTTAGCCATTGTGATGTGAGTGTTCGATAAAACAGAGAAAATAGTGCTTTATGTTCAAAATATACTGTTTTAGGATAAGCTGTTGGGATTGATGTAAGTAAAGTTATAATTTAAATTATAACATTAATATTTATATCCAGAATTATTGTAATAAACTAAATATTAAGAATCTAAACACTGTTAACTAAAAAAATACTATTTAAATATATTAAATTAATAGAGCAACTAAAAACTGTTGTTGACTTTTTTAACACCTACCTCGATATATATATAAACTTATGATTATAATCATATACCAAGTAAACAATATGTATTTATTATTAAACAAATAAAAATATATTTAAAGTTTGAAATCAAACAATTCTGTTACATTACGTAACACAGTTTTTGCTCCAATACAAATTGGTGTCTCAGTTGCACAATGCTCACCCACGCGCCTTTGTCTAACCTTACCTTCTGTTTAGTAATATTGACAAACATATTCAATTATATATATATTTAAAATTGATTTGTTTGTTTGTAAATCTAAATTAACAGTTTAATGTATTTCAAAGTATATACTTACATAAATACGGTGCTTACATAAAAAATCTATTTTGGTAATTTTCTGTCCCTTTGTTCCGACTAATCTCATTAACGGCTCACTGGTTGATAGCTGATGTTAAAAGTAAAAAATATATTCCGCGCGAAGTCAGGTGCACAGGTAGTATTAAATAATGTATATATTCAAAACGGGTCCACATTATCATATTTGATATCCAATTAACTTTGTAACAAAAACTTTAACAATATTAACTATGGAATGTTACAAAAACAAAATATAATTCCCGCCCGCGGCTTCTGAATTATTATTATAATGGTTATTGCCTTCGGCTTTGCTCGTATTTTTTATCGGTAGCAATATTGTAAATGTATCTTTGTGTCAGGATGTTCGTTTGCGCTGATCTCCTAAACCACTGAACAACTTCACCAGCTTCATTTTTTTATACATATAGAATTTAATAAACTTCTAAGTTCTATAAGTTTCCAATAAAAGCCGGTATTAAAAACAGTAGTTGAAGTAACTTAGTGTATGAAGTAGCAAACGAAGCCGCTGAAAACAACTAGTGTTATATACTTTTCTAATATGGATATAGGAAGTGGTTACTAAAATTGCTTTAATTATATATTCCATATATAACTTATAAATTATAATTAAATAATTATATTTTTTATCACGAATATTCTAATTTTGTTTTTAGTAGACTCACACATATAAATGTGTGCGTGGAAGTGTGTGTATAGTCAAACAAAATCACTCATACTTTTGAATAATAACCAAGCTATATATAAATAAAATTGTAGTGTCTGTTTGTATCCAAATTAATAACGTTTATAAAAATTCATATGAAAGTTTATACGATGCTTACATAAAATTTTACTTTTTTCTGTCTGTCAGTTTTTTGTTCCGGCCAATCTCTGAAATGTTGGACCTATTGAAACAGGACTTTCAGTAGATAGATGATGTTATAAAGAATAACTAGGGCTTTATTTTAATAAATACTCCGAACGGAGTCGTGGGCGCAGCTAGTCTAACATATAATAATAATATTTCCACAATCTCATTTATAATTCATAATTATTAACAATAAATTAAATTTAACTTTACATTAATTATTTAAAATACTCAAGTTTATAAACTTTATCAATTTTCAAACGAAAACTTTCTTTGACGAAATTCAAATTGATTGATTACTCTTAAGGCTCTAGAGTTTCAAAGTCAAATTAATTAAAAGTTTCAAAGGTTACATTTAATTATTCATATTAATTTTATTTTATTATTAATTAAATAATATGCTTCGTAATGTCGGACTGTAATGACGGACATTTTACAATTTAATATATATATATATATTATATGCATGCATCTATCTATATGGGACAATAATTTTCTTGGTATTTAGTAGTATTGTGAGTAATGTGTTTGTTTTCCTCCTGTGAGTGGTTACTTTACATATATACATCTATACATAATGGTCGTCTGTCTGTATTGTAGGGTGCTTCGGTATTTGTGAGACATTACAAAATTATTAAACACCGAATGAAGTCCAAAATAGTGAAAATGAAATATTTGTCCAAGGGCGGCCAAAAAGAGACTTACACACTACTGACGGCGAGGAGGAGATATATGAAGAAACTAATGTATGTATTCATTATTTCATTTTGATTATAATATAAAATTATAATATAAAATTATATTATATATTAAGTGTCTGTTTGTTTCAATAAATGCATATGAATGTATAGGTATACTAACATAAAAATATCAATGTTTAAATTTTTTTGTCTGTCCGTGTAGTCCGGCTAATCTTTGAAACGGCTGTACCAATTTTAACAAAACTTTCGCGTGCATCACAAGTAGGACTAATTTGTCTACTTTTATTTTAAAGTCCACGCGAAGTCACAGCACAGCTAGTATATAATATATATTAAAGATTGTGATTTGAGCGAGTTATTCATCTCCCGTTAGCCGAGATGCTGTATCTTGATAGATGTTGCAATCTGTAACAAAAGTACACTCGGCAAATATTGTATTTTGTTCCTTACTTTTATAACTTTAATACCTATTTCGCTCGCTGTACTCATCTGTAACTCCACAACTAAACTGGTTCGTTTGAAAGAAATATATTTCTGTTCCAGTAAATTATATTACTTATGAAGCAATTTATCTCAACTATTGATCATTAGTGCTATAATAATGAGTGCTTCAGGCTATCACTTAAAAACCTGATATTTATTTACTTCAAAAATATATTATTCGACGGAAAAAATGTTTTTAACATATAAACAATACCACAAATAAAAGGCATTTAAATTTAATAATGTAATAATTAAAATAATACACTTTTTATATCTTCTACTTCCACTTTAATATAATTATTTATGTATATATTTTAATTTAAAAATGTTTGTAATAATTTTAATCCCCTCGTAATCTATGTAATACGCGCGTATATCCAAAGGTTATATTTAACTACCAATTTAACTACCGTCATATCAAATGTCATCACCAACGGTTCAAAACACCTGACAATTAAGCATTTTAAACAGTTAAATTTAACTATAAAATACTTTTAACGTATTACAATCAAACCATCTTGAATCATGTAGATTTATATTTCGATAGCCTGGAAATATAGCTTTGAAAAAAATATATCTTCATAAAGACAGCTTTTATGGAATTATACATTTTGACTATGACTTTTCTAACCTAATTGAATAATAAAATTAATTTTAATTCGTTTTCTTATTATAATAAAATTGATCGCAAAATGTAATACGATAAAAACCATTATGAACGGACGGATGGACAAAAAATAAAATGTAGTTCAGACGGCCGATACAATTTAATAACTTGATGAAAGTGTAAAACTAAATTTTAAATTTTATTAAAAATTGATTCAGGCGTTATTTTTTATTTCATTCAATAACTGTTGTACTTCGTTAAGATAATGTCAGATGAAATAAAACATGAAATACGAACTTAATATTTATTATTACCAGTATATATATACAAATAATTAGAATTGTAATGTTTATTTGTAATTCCAAATTAACAGCTTTTCACTACATAAACATGAAAATATAATATATTTTTGTTATAAGTAACTTTGGCCACTTTTAATTTAAAAAACATTTCGCGTGAAGTCGCGAGTACAGCTAGTGAATAAATGTAAACCTCATAAATAAAACAATAAACAGAAGCTCAATAGTTAAGTATCTTGTGTAATGTTTCTATAACAAGTAGAGACAGAGACCACTCCGCGGGGGTCCGATTGTAACATCTGATTAAAACTATCAACTCTATTATAAATTATACACATTTAATATATTTTATTAGAGAAATAAAATGCAAAATATTAAATAAATTATAATATAATTACTTTAACTCCTTTGCTAAGAAATAAGATGTTATTATTATGTAAATAGACTGAAATATAAATTACTGTTACATCGCAAGTAACGCCGGGTAAAAGCTGGTTATATTTTGACAAGAAAATATTTTTTTTTATATTATTATTTTTGTTTCGTAATCTTAACACGAAGCTTTAAAATATATATAAAGGTCCACAAGACTTAGAACCTATTAATTAATAATCGAAGTCTGTGTTTAGACCTAGGTTTGGGACCGCTCCAACATTAGTTGTGGTTTACTCCTGATGGATAATTGGGATACCAACCGCAGGTCCACGCGGTACCAAAATGTGTGGAGTATTCACATTAACTGGAATCACATTATAATTATTTTTTTATAACCTATTATGTAACACTTACCTTATTTGAGTTTGATCTTTAACGCGATGTACGATGAGAATAGAAAGAGATCAAAAACTTTATACATATATATGGTATACGAGTTTGTAAACAGCCTTATCTAAAGGGATTATTATCATTCGTGAAATAAAATTTTCCGGTTTTGCAATGCATAAGGGATGCGTAGGGATGAGATGTTAGATCTAAGTGCTCCCCTAAAATACCCCTAGCCCTTTGCGACGGCGCCGGGAAGCGTCGCTTTGTTATGAATACTTCCAGACACTTTTAAAAGCCTTTTGTTATTTCAAGTATCTATCCTTTAAGGTATATTCTTTTTTAAATATTTTTAGAGTAAAATGTTTGAGTAATATTATTAGTATAGGACCCAATAAACTTTGTTTTTAATTTTACTTAAACTGGCCATAATTTATGTTTACTACCATAATGATATGAAGTGTCAGACACCCGAGAATAAGTGTCTGACATCGTTATCTTTATGGATAAATCTTTGACAGATTGATTTTACGTATCTCTTAAGTATATATGTATATATAAAATATAATTCAGGAGAATGTTAATACTCTGGAGACGACTGTACGTGTTACGCATAAGTTTACAAAATTATTACCACTATATTAATTCTTCGCACGTCTTGACACGAACATGTGAAAACTTCTATCATATTATTCCGACTGTACACCGCTGTATATAGTGTATATAGTTTACAAAACTATCTGTTAACACATAATGTACACCATGTACAAAGAAAATATATATAACGTTCCTTTTCCTTCCTCCTCCTTCCTTATATTGTCCATAAATTTAATAACATTTTTTTATAAATACAAGAGCTAATATTACAGACGGGAATACTTTATAATGAGCTACCAACCATTTTAAAATTAACCTTACATGAATACTCAAAAAACAATTAGTTCAATATTTTATATCATTTTATTTCAGTTATATATAAGATATCTTAGGATAAGCAAGGAACACTCCCCTCCCCCCCTCCCCAATTATTTTAAACCGACTGTGGAAGGCAGGATGTTTTATTTCCTATCTTTCCTATTTAAAGATAAGATACTAATTGATAAAGTTAACAAATTGAAATGTTCCTCGTTTTGTTTAAATCATTATTTGTGTTCGTGAAGTTTCTTAAAGTTAAATTTGTCAATCGAAAACACAAATTTCTGAATAATTTGTCCCTTTTATCCTCTTATCCTTTATTTTATATTAAATTATTATATTTATATTTAAAAGTTTCTCATTGAGTCATAACTCTTGTAAGTTATAAATCATTTGGTACCACTTCTTAAATATAATTTATTGTCTCTCAGAACTCCCACTAAACTTCCTGGAAGCGATAATGGATTCTCGGATATCAAAATATCAAGACTATCTTATTATTATTATATAATAGAATTCCTTTGTCTTGCATCTTTATATATATATATATATAAAGATGCAATATATATATATATATATATATATATATATATATATATATATATATATATATATATATATATATATATATATATATATACGATAATCTTTAAAATCATAAAATGGATTTGAATTTGAATGAAATTTTGTTGATGTTCTGATGCAACTTAAGAAAAATAGTTTTATCTCGATTAAGGTTTTATTGCGAATATAGCTATTATACATAATGAGTTTAATTCACGTCTAAGTTCTATTATTTTCCAATAGATGGTGTTAATGATAAAATTTTATTTGATGTAATTTTTTTTTATGAACTAACAGATAAAGTCGCTGGCAGCTAGTATATTAAAAATGCTGACAGATTAAAAAATAAAACGATTTTGACCTTCAATGTCTGCGTAAAATCTAGACAGACTGAATTATTTAGGACTGATTATTATGCTTTTTAATTCCAGAGATTACTTAATTCATTGGATATTGTATTTTCAACCTTAATATTATAACAATGAAGTTGAATATTGAACAGCTGTATTCAGGCAGAATTATAAAACATTCATAAAAGCAATCGCAATTTTGCTCCACACGTTGGACGCAAGATATAAAAAAATCATACAGCTTTTAATCACATGTACATGTGTATGTGAGTTGGAATATAAAATCTTTGTACCATTGTCATATAAATATTTCACAATAATACTACATAACAAAATATTTTTATTCTAATCGTATTTAAAACATACTTATATTATCACTTAAAAAAAACATCAGACTTTAAATTTTAATCTATCGGAATAATTTATATAATATTAATTTTCTTAATAAAAAACGTGCCTCCATATTATTATTTAAATGCCTAAGCCTAATACAAATTGAATTAATAACCCCAAATTATAAATAATATCCGTTAATAGATGTTAACTTTAATTAGACGGCAGGTGATCAATAAAAATATCGTTAGAAATGAACCTCGAAACGATAGCTTATAAAGTTTTTTAGCATTTAGTTATATAATTGAATATAAACTATATTACTGAATTTTTATTATATAAAACATCGTTACTTTGAATTGTAACATCTGTCAATTATATTTCTCTTTATAATACACGCCTTTCAACACGAAATTAGACTGAGCAGAAAAACAAACAATCCTTGATTAAGTTGCACCAGAACCGGTTTGCAATTTAAGGGGAACATTTGGAAAACCGTAGGTCATATTGTAAAGTGGGGTATCAATGAATGGTCAGTTAATTGACTCAATAAATCACGCTCGGCCATTACACAACAATGCATACGAACTTACGCAACTGCTCAATAGATGGGGTTACTAGTGAAGTATTGTTTGAAATATCAAAATACTATATTGTATGCTAAATTTACGTATTTCTGTCAACGTTTTAGATATTTTATTATTTGTATACGTAATGAATGTAAAGAATGCGTTATTCAATGAATTGTTAATTAAAATTGTTTAAATTTAAAATACATATTTAAATATTATAGCTGTTACGGTAAATAAGTTCAGTATTTAATTTTTTTTAGAGTAAAAGGCATTTGTAACTAGGTACCTCTGTATAAAATTAAAAATATTAAAACGATCAATTTAGTTTTTGCTGTTCTAAAGAACCGCTAGACAAAAAAATTTGAAAGAAAGCCGAGGAACATTCATTTTTTAAAAAAATTCACAAATTTTAATTACTTAAATTACAAATAAATCAATTCTCTTTATAAAATCTAAGTGAATACAATAACAGAAACAAAAATTTCTTAATCTTCCAAAGTTGTATTTTTTTAATAATTCTAATTATTACTTGTTTTCTTATTATATATAATTCAGTTTTAGTTAAACAAACTCAACGGTTTATATTTAACGCCATCTAGCGGTATAATCGGCAACTACGAAGTCTGCAGAGGTTTGCTTATAGTTCTTCTTATTTCCCACAGGCGGCAGCACGTTTCGGCGCCATGGAGCTCGACAACAACAGGTAGCGCTCGCGCTCAACACGAACTATTCGAGTTACTTGAACGAGTACAATGTTCCCGATTAGACGACCAGAGGGCAGTACTACCACCCTACTTTTCTCAGGTAACTAAAAAACTTTAATATCTGTTAGGTGCGTTACTTGTAAGTTTTAATTACATCTTGAAAGCGGAGAAAATATACACTAGTACAATATATTTAGTAATTAACTCATTCTTAATATATATTTATTGTAGTTCCAAATTAATTGCATAAATAAATGAAAATATGTTGTTCGCAACGGTCAGTCAAATTTCCAAATTGTACAATGACCGCGAGTTCAACAGTCATACTTGGTTCGCTAAGGAATAATCGACGGAAATGGTAAAGAAGATTCGTGGGGTGTTAAGCGGAGCGTATCGCAATTATCTTGTCTCTCGCGTCATGCTCTTCAACTTTCTAGAATGCTATTTTATTTATCATTTTTTAAATAGTTATTTTAGCTGTTTGATAACTGTCATCATTGTCACAGACGTGGCTTGAAAAGTGGATCGATTTTGTAATGCACTTTCAACTAGTTTCACGTTTCATAAGTATTACAAAGAAATATCTTTGACTTGAACAGTGTCCTTGATAGCATGTGACAGATAAATGACAAAGGAATTTACTGAGAAACTTCTCTAATACTGACTTACAACTAAATTCTGTAAAATATATGAAATATACAACAGTTTCATAACAGATTATCAGGAAACAATCCGACTAACTGTTGGTGATTGAAACTTGGCACAATCATAATAACACACGAAATAATTTGTGTATTTCAATTATGAAATTGTTATTTATAACTACTTACTATAATTTTTAATAAAAGTCGTTCTAAAATAAACGTAAATAACTATTGTATTTTATTCTTTTAAAAACATTAAATCTTCAACGTTTTTTATATTACTTAATATCAAAACTATAAATATTTAAAAGCTATATTACATTGCAATTATAATAAAAATATAAATTTAATCACTCATTATAAATTCACCCTTTTATTTCTTTGTGTTAATTTTAGAACATTACATTTAACATTATTTTAACCTCTATAATAACGAAAGGTCTATTTGGAGTAAACAATATATAACACTAATAGCTAACAGTGTCTGTTGTTTACAATTCTTTAGATTCAAAAATGTTGGAACGGAAGCGTGCATTAGCTCCCTTTGTTCTTACACTTCGTAGAAATTATAGTTTAAAATCTTATTTAAAAACATCTTGATAGATTTATTTTTATAAATATTAAATTTCTGTCTGTTTGTGTGTGTGAAAATATAAATGAAATTGAGGTGTCTGTTTGTAATTCCAAATTAACAGCTTTTCACTAAATGCATACGAAATATGGGGTACTTAGATATAAAAAACTATTTTTAATTTTTTGTCTATCTGTTTATTCCTAATAAAACGCTAACCGATCTTAACAGGACTTTCTTTGGCGGATATCTGATGTTATAAGGCGTTTTATTTAAAAAAAACATTCGCGCGAACGAAGTCGCAGACACAGCTTGTGATAAAATAAACAAATACGTCTAATAGATAACCATTGGCCATTATTCAATTGTTTTTCCGAACTTGTCAAACCAATCGGGTATTTCGAGAAGGATTTGGCAGATGTTGTGGAGGAAAATTATGATCGTTAATTTATAAATGTTGTCTGTTAATAAATTAAACTTTGTTAATATTATGTTATTAATTTAATAATGCATGGTTTTAATTGATACATTAAAATATATTAACAGTTTGTTTCCGGTAGCGTAAACAAGTTTTGGTATTTCAAAAATTTATTGATTCCAATTTATTGTTTCACATTTTATTCATATATATATATATATATATATATCATATACATATACATAATATAACTAATTCAAAATTTAATTTGAATTAGTTATATTTGACTAAAGGAAATAATACCAGACGATACTTGAACAACTAACAACGCCATTACTTCTACTTTGCTCTTACAAATATAACTGATAAAAAGATCAACTTCAAACCTTCAACATAGTAATTATATAATATCTGTCAAAAGGAAATATATATACGAGAATTGTTCTACATTTAGCAACAAGATTCCATGTTAAGATTCGAACAATATGTCCGACATTGCGTAAATGTAACACACACACGCATACACACGCATGCACGCACACATACACACACGCATGGACGCACGCACACACTCACTGTCACGCCAACAATTCACAGTCAAGGTAACACGACGCATGTAAATTTTTATTATCTTTTTCCTATTTCTTTTCTCTTTCTTTCTTTATGTAAATTGAAAATAAATGAATTAATTTATTCATTGTTACAAAAAGTATATGAAACTTAATGTTTTAACGACATGAAAATGGATGAATGAATATTTAAGAGCTAAATTTCTATCGGTATTTTTTTATATTTATCTAATTGTAAATTGATTTATTAACTCGCTTGTATTGACATCATATTTTTTAGTTTATTAGACATAAGAGTCGAAAATAATGGCAAGATTTTATCCTTTTTTTATTGGATTTTGTATGTATTTTAGTGAGATTATATGATATGAATATGAAGCGATACATTACAACTATTTATCTATAGACTTCTATAAACTAAACACGATCATAATAATTAAAGTTTCATGTCCGTCTGCACGTAAACCTTAATCTAAGCCTTTTCAATAGAATGCCTTTCAAGATACTTTTTATGTATCAAGGACAGCCTCTTATAATAGTATTTTTTGTTTAGTTTCATTTTAATCTCAATAAAGAAAAAGTTAATTAATGATAATACGATATTTTATCAAACTGATAATCTTTCTGCTAACGGTTTTTATTCTAATAGTAAATAATATATTATAAACAAATTAATATTTAACCGCCACTTATCATAATGAGTGCTTATATTTTTTATCTGTAAACTTAGTTTTTGACAACCCTCAATTTTTTTTAAGTTGACACTTGAGAGCTAAATTTACAAACTAAATTTATTGTTTTATACAAAGTAAGAAACTTAAAACAAATCATAACCGTATTTTAATATAAATAATATTATTTAGAGGCGTTTGTGTATTGGATTCCAATGTTATCCCGTGCAATCATCGAGCCATGACAGCTGCGGTTACATGTGACCTTCAACAAAGTATCCTTTAATGAATACTGATCATTGAACAGCTGTTTTAAGCAGCAATTGCAATATCCAATCTACCGCGCGCTACTCTAACTAGCACACTAACATCGCATACTGTTAATTGGAAGACTAACACGCGATTTTCGGGGTTAAACAGAGCACTTAAAATTGGATGATGTAATGGATTACTTGCATATAATATGTTATAAAAGTTTGTCGATATGTTTCAACCTAATCTTGGCAGAGACAAACACTGCAGTGGGACTGCAAAATGGTTCAAAATGATCAAAATGGCCGAATCATCTTGGCAAGAGGAGGTCATTAAAAACCCCGATCTTGTGGATACGTTCCAGAGTACTAAAATGTAATATTTCATTGTATTATTCGTTCAGCTTCACCTTTCAACGTGATGAGTTTTACCGGAACAGTCCCTCGGGACCCCCGCCATGATATTGAAAGAGAAAATCAGTAATACATTGTTTTTATGTAGGTCGCTAATTTACATATATGTACGAATATTTTTACCTGCAGTACGATGTCCTGTATCATATCATTTAATGATACTTATATCATTTTATATGTGTTTTTATTGAAGTTTTTCTTGTATTTTTGTTTGTTGCATATTAATACATAATTTTAGTTAGGAAGGAACTAAAAATAGAAAAACATGTATTTACGTTTGTAATATTAATACATTAAACTATCGAAGATCAAAATTATTAATCAATCTACAACCAGAGATTAAAATTAACCAACACAATCCTATAAAAACCGATGGGTATGGCTTTTTAACTTCAATTAATAACCATAAATAATAAAAAATTATAATTGGATTACTTTCTACATATCTTTGATGACTTTAATTTGATGTTTATCTGACCTATGAGATGCATATAGACTGAGAGAATAATATAAGCTATTGAGCTTACAGTAGACTATTGAGTCTAAGTGAAAGGAGAACCAATGAACGAACTGTTATATTATTAGGATTTATTATTATATATAATCATAATTATAATGTAAGATCACATATGTTTTTAATTTTGATTGGAGCCAGAATGTAACAAATAGTTGCCAGAAATTGCTCTGATTTTATTGATATTTATTAGCCAACTATTACAAAATAATATCTATTGGTATAATATACACGATGAAATAATCTATAACTATATCTATATAATCTATAAACATTCCACGTCATGAAATTAAAGCACATAATTTGATAAGTAATAATAATGTGTTAAAATAGTTATTATCTTCTTATTATAATACAGTTTTCTTGAGTTACATGTTTCTTTTGTATGTAAAGTAAATTGCAATCAGACTAAAACGGCAGTGTTAACGACCTCCAAATGAGGGTTGCATAACTGATGCATCGCTTGCATAACACCTTTAGGGTTATAACGTATACAGGTAAATCGATCTGTGAAACTTACTACTACTACTGTTACTACTGCTACTACTACTACTACTATTATTACTCTTACTACTACTATTCACAAACAGACAGAAGATTTTGTTACATTATATAGTTTCATATGCAATTATTTCTTAATTTTGAATTACAAGTAGTCACATTTTTTTTTAATGTAAGTACTATTGAAATGTCTTTGCTACATAAAATCGTCCTTTTTGTTTGTTTGTTCGGTCTTTGAAAACATATTTTGATACTTGTGAAATTATTGATTATTAAAATGTAAATTAATGTAATAAATTATTATTTCCTATAATTAATTGACTGTTAAAAACTCGAAATACATTTGTGAAGGTAAAAACATATATGGATACTATACTTTATGTTATATATGTGTGTATGTATTTATTTTCATATTAAATCTGATTATAACCTGTCAATTAAGAACACGGTACTGAATAGCTAAACAGTAAAGTGATCTATTAAATTATAGTCAATACATATATAAAATAAAATAAGATGAGATGAGATGAAATAAAATGAGATAAAGAGATAAGATGATGTAAAATCAAATAATAATAAATATAACATCCCCACTTCGTAATGTATGTTCAAAATGGCCACTACCAGGAAATTATATTGAAATTAATTACCAATTATAGAACAAAACGAAAGTAATTATTGTTTGTTAATTATACTAATATATACCTTATATAATTAAGTTACTTACTTTAATAAGACAAAAAAATGTTTAACTTAATAAATAAATACAATTTAAAATTTATTGATTATTGCTAACGTGTTTTTAGCTTATTGTTATGTGATGTTTGTAAATATTATTATTTATTTGTTTTTCCATAAACCAACAACCATAATCTTTTAAAATCTCAACAATTTTAAACACGTCTGAAAACAGATAATAGTATTTAAATGTATTAAATAATTTCCCCTAATCTAATTGGTATTATAGGTTTATTTCATTATCAAATTACAAAAGCACTATTTAGCATCAAAATAGCTTACATCACTCTAACTAGCATTAGAATTTTGCAAATCTTAACCTCCACTTCCGTTGGTACTTACTGGAAAAGAGACCTTATCCTTCTAAATATAAGGTTCTTTTTGCATATCAATTTGTGGCAACGCTAGCACACTAACTGCCTTTTCATTATGCAATCTTAGTAGGCTATTTGACCTAGCGCTTGATAGATTGGATAAGGTAATGGCTGCATAAGTTTGTTGATTATTTTTCCTTTAATACTAATTTAAATATATATTTGATCGTACCAACGTTTATCGTGTGGTTTATGAACACAAAATGCGCATCTCCGTCATGCTACGTTTCTAGAAAGAGAAAATTGCAGACGTTACTTTAAAATTTACACTTATTTATAAAGAAAGTTAAGTACCGTATTAAATTAAACGTCAACCGCTTTACATTGGAAAGTAATGATTCACATCACTATTTTGCAAGTTTTCATCACGTTTATCAACTTATTCAAATTTAAAAGTTCGATTAAAAATATATTATAGATATATTTTGTATAAAGCATTTTATCATTGCCTAATATTATGTATTTATAATCTGTAATTTTGAAATTCATGTCTAATCATTAAGGATGAAAAAAATAATTTCTTTGTGTAAGAGTTGTGAGTAAAAAAAAAAGAAAAGTAAGATGGCGTGCATTAAGTTTACCGCCGTGGGATATTGTAATATAAAACTATTTACATTGGAGTGAGTGCTGGTATCCCACGGTTAACCAAATGTTCAAAACAGGGTTTAAATGTATAAAATCGACGTTTTAATGCAATTTGGTTTGAGGTTACAATCGATAATTCGATTCGATCATTTCGTAATGCATTGGAATTGAACGTCCTGTATTAATAATATTAATAGCACGTATTAATTTAAATATAAATTAATATCATTGCATTGGGGTAAAAACGAACTTAAGGTAGGTTCTTGTTCTTAAACCGCATCCTTTGTATCCTGTCCATAACGGATGGATATTTCTAAGATTTCCCAGCCATTTTGGGTTTCGGAAGCAGCTGCACTACTTACACCTGTTGAATCCTTGTCCCAATTGCTCCCTATGGGGTGATGGCAACTGCAAACCGGATATTCCCACGCACCACTCCTACATACAAATGTACCTTTATTGCAATTCCTAGTACGACTGTTTTGACTACACTACATCGGCCAAACGATTCGCATTATATTTTGGTACTTGTATGTAAATAGATACTATACAACGATTATTAATAATATCTATCGATATATTTAGATATATATGTGTTATTTAGTTTCGTGATTTAAGACTATAATTTCAGATTGACAAGATTTTCTTATTGTGCAAATTCTTTTGAAGTTTTTGCTTTTGCTACATTCACCTGCTTGTATTCACGGTTTGCATCTGAAAGTTGAATGTGCTCGCTGTCTTTATCAGATATGCTATAACTTCGCAAATAAGAAAGAGATAGACAATCTTCAGTTTAAACGGTGATGGTGGAACTTGGAAGCATGTAGCACGCGCCAAACGCCATTCGGGTTCCGAACGCTTGCGTGAGAAGACGTAGTTTCGTATTATACTTTGACTACAATATCTGAATGACTCGATCGTGTTTTCACAGTTAAGGAATAACGTGTTGTTCGCGAAGTGCATTGTTTTGATTGTTATGGACTTGTTATTGTGTGATTGTAAATTGTCGTAGGACTTTTGTCTGAGTTTTAAGCGTGGAAAAGGTTTTCAGATTTTAAATTAAAGAAAACAACCTAGTTTGAAGAAAAGATATAGCCGGTGCAAAGTGAAAGTTCATTATTTCTTACGTCTGACTTCAGATACCTAGATCATTTTGGACATTTTACTATAATATTGTACTACAAGACACTGCGAATAAGCAGCCGAGTGACCCAAAATCTTATAATAAACATAAACGATTTAGTCTGTGATGTCGGATTATGATGATTAATGACGCGTGTGTTGTGAGAATGCATCTTCGTTAAACTCTTCAAGGGTCATTCCTACGAGCTTTATGAGGGAAAGAAGATCATTACCTATTAGCGAAGTGGCGCTTAAAAGCGAAAAGGATGGAGCTGGGAGGGGGTTGGGAGTGAATTCGGTTTTATGTGGTGTGGTGGATGAACTGTCCAACGCCAGGACTGGGAGGCGAGGTTCGTGGGTGCGTCACGCAGTCATGGGGGTGCTAAGGTGGAAAGACCTTACCGGGATGAGAACCAGCACTCCGACTGAACCAAAAGAGGTATATATATACATAAATAAACGTACTGTCCTTGTTTTTAAAAGCATATTATTCAAAATAGAATAATAGAAGCGAGGATAGTTAAGACATAAAATATAGTACGGGACATTTAAAATGGAGTTGCATTGTTTGGATGCATTAAAAGTTATTCGTAATGTCTGAAAGCACATAATTTTTATTTACAGTAGACATTTTTTGGTTACGAGGCGTAAAATTGTTTGTATAAGGGATCCATTAGTAATAAACATTTACAGTTACAAATTACTAAACTATTAATATTTCGTTACCAAGATAATGAAGTTGGCATGTAATGGTATAGCTGTTACTAATAGTTTTATTTACTAACAGTCCATTACTTACGACTGATTTTAGATAACGAAGTCAAATGATAAATTACGTTTAATATCAAATGACTCAGATATTATACAAATATACCCATATGAGTAATAGCGAAAATTTCGTGTATAAATCCGGTTTTAAAAGATAGTTCGCAGTGACTCTTATCTGCGGTTTTGTTGAAATTTTCTTTCAACTTATCATCTTTTTAAATGTTCGTTCAGGTCAAGGGCTATGTGGCTTATTATGTTTAAAATAATACTATGTAATCAATTTATTCTTAAACGATTTAAAAACCAAGGAGTTCTTTACATATATTGTTTTGCAACATTAAAAACAGAAGATTATCAATTATAGGTATTCTCTGTTTGTTTTGAATACAATAGCAACTTCAAGTTCATGTGTGCACAGGTGGATTTATGTATGAAAATGTACTGAAACAAAATTAATCCACAAATTGTTATATATAAAATATAAAGCAATATTTATTTTAGTTATGATGACATTAACGCATTAAAGCAGCGACAGTCGCCATCTTCACGTATATTAAAGGTGTTATGCATCATCGCATCATTAAAAATAGCATGAACAAAATGTAGGTTGTACGTAACTGTAAAATATAGAGGAAAATGATTGTTACGGTCTCGTTGTTCTTAAAATGTTTTTTTTTTTAAACTAAATGTCAAAAAACAAATCCATACATTCGTTTGTGTTACCTTGAAACAAAAAGGTTGATGGCGTTTCGTAGCGTTTACAAACAAAAAAATATTTTTCGTAAAAAAATATTCGTAATAAAAATCCATAATAGTGGATAGTATATATACGATATAAATAAAAAATATAAAATTCGAATTTCATTCTCTAAGTGGACTTATTATTTTAACTTGGCTGAGAGTTTCGTAGTTTTCTAAAAGAAACAAAGAACTATATTTAGAATTATTACAGTCCATATATTTATTTTACTTTTATTATCAAATTAATATTCGATGTACTTAGTAAGCAAACTAGGCCTAGAGGTTAAGGTCATTTTTTTAATATTTCAATTATTTGGGATCGCCGCTATATGCCAATTAGTTCCACGCTCTTCTACCATACGTCATCTCACTGGAGACATTCTTCTTCGCTATATTATTTAACACAATCAAGCACTCCGTCCATGTCTTCTTCGGTCGCCCTTCTTCTCTTATACCAATCCATCTTCCTATTTAAATCTATTCTTTTAAATGATTTTCATTTCTGCGTTATGTGACTATACCACAAGAAATGATTACTTCTTATCTGTACTATCACCAGTGCTACTTATATATATATATATATATATATATATATATATATATATATATATATATATATATATATATATATATATATATATTAATCTCAATGTTGAGTTCTTTGATGTCAAAAATAAATATAATAGTATAGCATTTTTTCTTCAATATCTGTTCATATGTACATGTTATGATATCATTATTTATATGCTAATATTACTACACATATAATATATTTTTCAACCTGGTAAAATTATTATATTTTAATTTAGACTTGAAAAGACCTCCGCCTCTAGTGAAACGTAATTTATGACCTTGTATTAAAGTACAAATAAATTTATGAGGAAAGAGGTCATAATAAAAATCGTGTCGACTCTTATATCGTTGGGAATTTCTCACCCCAGTTACCCTCAACGACTTAACTGCTTTCAGGGTTGTCATGCGAAAATTCACTAATTAATTCAACTCATGAAAACTGTATACATTTTTTAATTACATCCAAATCTTTTATGATTTGTAGATGATATATAACTTCAGTACACTCCAAGTGTACTTATAAATGTAAATATAGAGGAATAATAATTAAACATGTTATTCGACAACCCTTAACTAATATTTCGTAGTAATTCTATCTAACCTGAAATATATTATATAAATGTTTTAGTTAATGATATATAGATGTGATGAAATCTATCATTCCGTCGAACACTTCAATAAATCAATTTCGTGTTTCGGCCATTCGCGTGATTATGGAACATTTTTCTTTATATTAATTCAATTTATTACCAAAATATTATGAGCTAAATAACTAAAGTGCCATTAATGTAATTTTGATTACTGGTTTTCATTTTTCTTTAGTGGTGAGTTGTTTTTCAATATTTATAGAGAATATTATAGATTTTAAAATTAATAAGTGCGATTTAAAAAAATATGTAAGTAGCCCAAGTTACTCCTTATAAAATCAGCTATCCGTCAGTGAAAGTTGTGTTAAATTTGGTGAAGCGGGTACAAAGATTAACCTGATCAAACAGACAGACAGACGAATAAACATTTTTATTTTTTATGCTAGTACCGTATATAGTTTAATATGCATTTAGTGATAAGCTGCTAAATTGTTATTAAAAACAGACACTTCAATTTTATTTATATCTATCTATCTATAGATTATAAAGAAAGATTGAATATAGAATGATAAATGATCATTTGTCGGTTGTAATCGAATCTCAGACCTAATTCTATTAAATTCTCACTATCTTGCAAGAATTGAGAGGATTTCGTTTTTTATCCCGTGATTGTATACGCCACTTTGTTCGTTATTTAAATGGATTTTCCTTTGGCTGATATTTTAATTCTCGTAAACCATTTTAAGGATTATTTTTTTGTAAAAAATATATTATTTTATTTTAATACTTTGTAATTAGGTAATTTGAGTATAATAGTAATATATGACATATTTTATATATATTATTTATACATATTATTATATACATATTATATTTATATATGTTAGACTTATATGACTCTTTGTTAACATCTGGTTTTTTTTATATATGTTAACCACCGTTCTCTTCTTAAATAAGGCTGGTAGAATGAATTTATGGCATAAAGTCTTCCCTTACTGAATTATTTTGTAAATTGTGCAATAAATAACGATATATAAATATTGAAAACTAGGAAGAAAGAATCGTTAAATTCCGAACGTGGTCAATAAGATCTTACATTTTAGTTTCGATAGTGTATATCTATATATCTATATATATAGTTAGAGTATTATAGCCACATTGCTAAACTTGGCACCTTGACAAGTATTTCACGGCATTTGTTCTTGCTTGTCAAGTAGGTCGCTGACTTGGGCTATCGTAATGTCCTCTGGTTTCATGTTTGCCTGGTACTTTGTTTATTAAAATTAACTAAGAAATTGTTAATAATTATTTGAAATTTGTTAAATTTAACTTAATCCTTAATTATAGTCATTTGATCTTAATTAAGTGGTAATCTTAGAAAGTACAGGACAAATAAATAATATTTAAATATTTGCATTTATAAATGAAGCCTATTAAAGACCACACTATAATTTTTAAACAGTGTTTTACCAAATATGTGTATTAGTAGTTATTAAATACTCTGTTACAGACAAAGTCGTCAGCAATCACTATCTTACACGACACAAGAATATTACAAAATAAATATATTTATATTTATTAAACTGTAAATAAATAAAAACACCATTAAAACCATATCTTATGTCACAATTACGTATTATATTACTTATCATATTGTTTTTATTCAAATGATACGAGTAATTGATAGCATCTAATAGACTTACATATCGGTTGCTCCAGTTTTGTAATAAGCTTATTGGTATATAAAGTTTATCTTACTATAAAGGACCGTTTACATGATTGATATATAAATTAATTATTGATAATATTTGCGTAATTTCATGTTATTGTAATAGTTTAAACTACTTAGTACATTATTGCAAAGTAATAATGCATTTTGCAAATATTATAAACGTAACTAAGACTTTGTGTTTCTTTAAGTAAATTAAATATTTTACAGTAATTATTCGCATTAAAGTAGTAGAGTTTAACTATAATGATGTTTCATTATTGATTCATGTAGACGCACCTTTATTAAATACAAAAAGGTTAACGCACCAGCGTTAATGGGATAAAAACTACGAGATAAAATTGACAACCCAGTGATAAATTGACGCGGATGACACACTTTATGACGTGTGGGTACAGTTTAATACCTAGATGAATACTACACCTTGCTTTTTAAATAGGATTCTTTATAAATATTCATAAAATATAAAATTCTTGCAATATAAATTTAACTATGTCAAACAATAACTTAGCCGTGTTGGCGATTTTTTTAAATTTTATATAATAAAAAAAAAATCCTCAGAACTTTGACTACTTATATAAAGAATTTTTAAGTTACGAAGATAAATTATTTAACATTTTACAGTTTTACGTTAATTGAATTTTTCATATCTCGAATACGATTATTAAAAATGTCAGCCATCTCCCTTAAAATTAATTTGATTAAAATCTTTTCTATATCAAAATTATAATGAAAATCCTATAAAATACAATGTCATTTATAAAAACAGAGGAATCTTTTATATATATATATATAGAGTTATATTTAGTGTTGTTTATAAATAAATTCGGTATTTAACAGGTACCGGCCACCGAGATTTCTTTTGTCTTGTAAATGAGATGCTATCTGAAAAGGTTCTGTTTCAAAGAGGAATGGGAGACCAGAGGCGTCACTAGATTTGAACCTCTGGTCTGATGTACTTCTGAAGTGTCATGACCTGGTTGCATTTCAAACGACTATTCCGTACTTTGAACTAGTTTCAGACTTACTGTACCTATTTAATAATATTAAATTAACATAATAAGAGACCTTACACCTAGATAAGAGCTTTTATTTTCACTAAATAACGAACGGTCTCAACAGATAAGACATTCGATTTAAAAACCGTATTTAAAATAGTCTGTTTAGGAGCTATGATGTCAGAATCAGACATACAAACAAAAAACTTCAACATTTAAAAATAGAATACCACTACACTAGAACCATTAACATTGGATGACAAATTTTAATCATAGTTTAATTTAATTTAATTTATAGATAATTTTATTAACATTCATATTTTTTAATTTTATTCTCTGTTATCATTTTGGAGTGGTTCTTGAATAAGAACAAATAGACAAACTAGTACATGATAAAAATTATTTCTAGTTTAGTATTTATTATTTATTTATTTATTTATTTAAACTCTTTATTGCACAACAAGGTGCAAAGGGTGAGCTTAACGCTAAAGCATTTTCTACCAGCCAACCCAAATTTTTATATTATATTTTTAATAGTTAATTTGCAATGACAATGCATATTTTTCAATAAATAAAACTCTATATTCTCTATTTAATTTGTTATATATCAAATATTTAATATATTTAATACGTTTATGGATAATCATATAAATTAGACTGTAATAAATTTGCAATAACTTGCATTTAAAATTGTTACATAATTTGATAATTTACATAATTTATTAATTTAATAATTTATAGATAGAAATAAAGAGAGCAGTTTATAAATAGGACAACCATTACACAATTTCATTGCAACTACATGTATAACTAAACTATAATGTTTTAAAGCTTATATTTTATGCTTAATTCATCTATAAAAAGAATCCGATAACAAAGTTTAAAGCGACCTTAATTCGAAACGTATTCGCACAGGGAGTAAGATATAATGAATTCGAGTACACTGAAAACATTATAGGTCGTCACGATTTCGTGTACATCACAATAAAACACGGCCATCTTTGTACAAATAACTAACTGTATTCAACACGACACGTGTGTTCCATTGAAGTTGTTTAAAGATTGAAATTTGAATTTGGAACGTCGAACTTTTGCATGCTAAGATTTTGTTTGATACATTTATAATAAATAAGATCTCTCGTAGATTGTGTTCTATATTTAAAAATTTATTAAAAAGTTGCCGGTGACTTTAAAAAGAGAATTTATTCGAAATTCGAAATTAATGACCAGAACTTTGTAGCATTCTAAGTACATTTAAAGTTTAAACAAAGCAAGGAGGTCCTTTGTGATTATCAAAACCTTCAAGGGAATTAGAACTTTGGGAGCTTCGATCGTTTTGGATAAGTTTGAAATCGGTCCCAAATGTTTAGTTTATTTATTACAGGGGTTCTTAAACATCAAATGGTTTGAATAAATATTAATAAATGCGATATGGAGTAAATAATATCGTGTTTAAATTTGTAATCCAATTTCAATTTGTATTTAGTTCCAACTTTCCAAATTCAAAATTGTATTACTACCTATGTTCCTTTTTTAAATAAACAATGTTCCAGTGGGTTTTACATATTATATATATTTTTAACGTCATTTCTAATTATACTTTTTGATTTATTTAACACATGTATACATGTATATAAGTGTGACTATATATATAATTATTAAAAAATATTGTTTTACATAAGACTCTTCTAGGTTACGTAATAAATAAACTTTTATTGCATACCAATTAGAATTATTTACGATTATTCCATACATTTCCACTACAGTATTTCTTATACGATAAGAGTTTTATAGTTCAGGATACATAACTACTTATATAATAATTTCTGTCATAAAATAGTTATTCGTGGCAATTAACGAAATATATATTTCAAACCTTTTGAAGATTACGTAAATATAATTTGTTTACGTTTTATGAAATCGTGATTTATTTTTATTCAGTTCAAAGTTTTTATATTAGAAACTTTGTGATAAATAGGACGCGCGTATTAATTGTATATATAATTTATTCGTACATTTAATTTCACGCAAACCAATGTGAAAAGTAATGTCTTTCTTCGGTTTCTCCATTAGTCATGCAAAACTAATTAAAGAATGCATTATTTTTTTTTCAATAATAGCGTGAGAATATTGTCATAGTATTTTATGATTTTTCTTTTAAGATTAATGTTGTATTGTTAACAAACGATGTGGAATTAAAATGTTAAATGTATTACTGAATATATTAAAAAACATAACGTAAAATAATAGCAAGGTCTATATATAAGCAATGGAAAGGCCAATTAACATACAAAAAATGGCTTGTGTGTCTTTTTATATGAGAAATTAAACAACTGAAAATCATTTTTTTATTATTTTATTTATATCTTTCCTACATTGTATTAATACCAGTGATCTCTTGTGTATTAAATGGGAGTGTGAGGATTTTTGATACTTATCCGAAATAAGCTCTTCTATAGATTTAAAATAATGTTACGAGGGTTCAAAACGACCTCTACTCTGAGACGAACCACAAACTCAACCGGATATTTTATTATAATTAGATAGATTATTTAGTGATTATATTATCGTAATGAAAATCAAAGAGCTTAAGGTTTCCCATAGATGATGTTTTAACAAGTGCATGTGCATTGTAAACATGATAGGTCGGTTGTCCCACTTTCGCAAGATGTCCCATTATTTGTGTTGGGTTTACGATGTGTGGAAACACACGAGTGGGATTATACACTGTTTATTTTACTATGGGAATAGATAATACTTTCAGCTTATTCTTATCTTTAATGTTTTATCTTCAGGTAAAATATCCATTAAAAAGATGTTTAAATGTGAGTTTTTTAAGTGTAATCGATTAATGTTATAAACAGAAAAAGTTTATTGTACGTTTGTTTCTAAGTTTTGGGTAATTATTAAACCGATAAATAATTCTTTTAGAATCGGGTAAAATCAAGGTATCAATGAAAATACACCCAACAATAAAAATGAAAGATAAATTAAATCCTAAACCCTCAACATAATAAACCACAAAATATAATTCGTGATAACAATTAGTATTTTAAAAAGTGGTTTTGGTGTTAAAAACATTATATTCTCATGCAATTTATATGTTTAAATATTTAGTTACGGGCGTTGTGATAAAAAAGTGTAGTCAGGCAATTATTTCCGTCAAACGGGCGGGTGAAGGCCGGCGGGATTACGTCAGATTAGACTAGGTTTTATGTCTTAGTTATGCAGCCATTACATTACCCAATCTATCAAGCGCTAACTCAGCTAGCACACTAACAGTGCATGGTGTAGACGCCGTTTATCACCTTGCGATAGGACATCTAACTTGCTGTTTTTGGGGTTAAATAGAGCGCTTAAAATTGGACACTAATAATATATTACTAAAGGAAAATAACAATAATATCATTATTTATATGCTATATTTTATATGTTGTTGTTAAGTTCATATTCTGAATGCTTTCCCGCTAATATTGTTATGGGAATATAATTTACACGTATAATATTATTATATTAATGTTTTTAAAGATTTTTCTGTTAGTACACATTGAAATTTCCTTTACAAATAATTAAAAGCTATAAAAATATAACAATCTCTTACAAAAACATCAAAATCATTCTACATTGAGTCATTTTACGATACACTTATTACTTTGGTGTTAACTTTGTGACGTAGGTTTATGATTTTGATTCTTGCTTTTAGCTGATTGTGTAATCCCATTCAAACCGTCGTATTAATGGAGTAACAAATTAAATTGTAAACTTGGGAGTTGTTGACGTACTGTCTGAATCATTAAGTTAATTTTATTAACTAGTTGTTACACGCGGTTTTATCTATGCTTATTTTTTAGCTATTTTTATTACAGACTTTTATGCGGTTGATAATTTGAAATTTATCTCGTAGTTTTTGATTTATACGCCAAAAACCAAGTAGACACTCCAAAATATTAAATTTACAACTTTGTGGTGATATACAATATATTTTATATAATATTTTAACATTTTAAAATGTTATAATTATGCAGAGGTGTCGTCATCTTTATTTCATTATCTATATATTATATACGACGATAATAAAACTTATTAATAAACTTAACCTTTTAATACTGGAAGAATAACAAATATATATAACTATATCCTTTAAGTAAAGGATACGTAGATAAAGCACTTTATATATTTTATTATCCTCCATATATATTTTGTTACGTGCACTTTGTATCCCGCCGAGCCTGCAGTAATCCAACCCTTGTCAGCAAACCAATATAGGGTTTTACTAAATTTTCTCTCCTTACATAAATCTTAAAACGGCCCTTGAGATATGGTTAGGAAAGCGTTCATTAATATTTATTTGAGGGCAACAAAGGGTCAGCGGAAATAACTCACTTTACTTTAGACCTCGCGTTTTTTAAGCTTAATTTACACTGAATTCGGGTTACTTAATGTTTTATATAGATAAATATGTTATAGTATTTGTTTCATCAATATGATATCAGCCGTACCTCGGACTATTCAGTTATATATAAAATCCATATATCAAATGATAACGAAAGGGTCATCTGCTTTCTATTTGTGTAAATGTCATTATAATGTACAAGTTGGTTTAAATGTTGTCAACAAATAATAGAACACACACAAATAAACATACACAAACACACACACACACACACACACACACATTTTTATTAAAAGCTCAGTTTGTTTTTTTTTATAAATATATATCCTAAGCTTATGAAGTACATAAGTAGCTTTACCGCTGCAGTTTTTACTATAATATTCTTTTATATAACAGTAACGAGTGCTATCATCCTTAATGTTAAGAGATTTAGTAACTTTGAGCGTACCTCTTATAATTTTATATAAGCAGTTGTTGTAGTAGTAGTATCGTATACATATAATAGTGATAGTGAACCTTGTGATAATTGTGTTGCTATTTCTTGACCTATTTGAATATTTTTTCCTCTCTTTAGTAATGACTGGTTGTTTAATTGGAAGACGACAAATTAGTTTACGTTCTAAAGTATTGCGGTCAAAGTATACATTAACTTTTCTTTTAAACAGTTCTTGGTGAGATAAAACTTTCTAGTCTAAAAGATGAATAAAAAGAAAATAATTAAATATACTTATAATATATAAGTTAAAACGAAATATAACTATTACTATACTTAATACCTCTTTATATGAGTAATTTCGTAAAAAGACCTTGGTATGTACATTTTTTACAAGTACCGTATCTCACAATCTTTTAAACGTATTTTTTGTTGTCCAATTTATACAAATGGTATATCGTGTTGCTAAAGAACTATATATTTGTATAGAACTGTATAATTTAGTTTATTGTAGTTCTTCTCAGACCAGGGCGCGTTTGGAATCCTACGAGCGTTATTTTAAGTAGGAGAGTGTCTTTACAGAAGGGCTTATTTCGATAAGTGTGTATCAAAATAGTCCTGACACAGTGTGTGTGTGTGTATGTGTGTATGCGTGTGTGTGTGTGTATGTATGCGTGTGTGTGTGTATGTGTGCGTGTGTGTATCAATATGTGATAATAGTTACCCAAATGTTTTTTGTAAATTGGGCAAATTCCGATTCAACTAAAGTGGGTGCAATATGTATGATATTTAAATTAATAAATGCCCTTTATTATGTAAAATACCTCAAAATAGTACGCCGGTACCTCCTTATCAAATGTTTTCCTGGTGGTATCAGCACTCAATACAACACCCAGTTTTCAGTACATTTTCCCTCATACATTCAAATGGCGCGGACGTTTCATTGTATTAATCAATTTGAATGTATTTTATTTTTATATTCATGTCTTTTTTAGTAAAGTGATATTGGGTTTATAAATAAGTGCATCATGCTGTACTTGCGAAGAAAGTCCTCGCTAAAAAGTCTAGCGTTAGATATTTTGAAGCGAAGGGATTCCGCCGGTAAAACGGATCAATTTTCGCCGTCCTCATCAGACTCGGTAATATGTAAATTTTATTTATTTTATATAAAATTATCAATATTGTAAATATTGACGGATATGTGATATGGCCTTGAATGCTCGCCAATCTTATCAATGACTGATAACGAACGATTTTTGCTATGAATATTAGTTACGAAACTTAAATAAGGTCTCAACTAAGGTCACTATTGTGTGATTTATTCCAACAGCTTTAATAGCAGCAAAGTAATAAGTAATAGCAATTCAAGTTATAATTAGATACATATTTGTATTGGCTACGCTCATTGTTTACTCGAATTTCCTGTGTTATTTTCTTTTAATGTCTTTTTAATTGTAGGAAATAACTCAATAAAACTATTAATAAAATATAATAGAGGATAAAAAAATACATTAATTAATTATAAATTATTACAATAACCTTTTAAGGATTCCAATATAATTCTTCTAATCTAATTCTAGAGTAAAAAGTCTTTATATATATATATATATATATATATATATATATATATATATATATTTATTATTTACATTATTATAGATTTCAAAAGCTTATAAAAAATATGATCATTCTGATATATCAGAGAACAAATATCACTTTTGCTTTTATATTTTAAATATGGCTGAGTAACTACGAAAGAATTATAAAATACATAGTTTTTTAATAAGTGTCTGCAACTTTTTGAAATAAAACAGATTTGTCAATAATATATAAGAACTGGAACAACTTGAACATCTACAATATATAACATTATTTTTATCATATAAATAACTTTAAGGTCAAGTTATAAAATCAATAAATATAAATATCGTTAAATATAATTCCGTAATGACAACCTTACCGCCGGATATAGGCACTCCTGCGCATACCAGTTTCCGTTCCGCGCTGCTTATCACTGCCCCATTACATTTTAAAGACGTTGCATTTAATACACTTAAATTATAACATTACATTACGATTTACATTAAAATAATATAACTTTATACGAGACATTCAAAATGGCCGACGTTGGAAAAGGAACATGGCTACCAAAATAACGACACAAAAAAAATTTAATGAAATTTATTAGTGTTATGCATATAATTAAAAATTGCTTATTTTTTGATTTTATTACAACGGAAAATATCCTATATCTTCTTCCCACATTTTGACAGACAGACATTCAGACGATTGAATTGATGCTATTAGAGTTTTTTCTATAAAGATAGAGAAAACCTACCAATTAACATTTATTTATTTCCATATTGTAATTATTTTTCCATCATTATTAGTATAAATATTTTTCCTCCTCAAAATTCGTTAAGACTATATAAGGTGACAAATAAGCAAATATTAATTAATATTATTATTCATCGTAATTACATCATTTATTATATTTGAAAACCAAAAATATTAAATTTACCTTGTATATCTATTTATGTTTGTTTTGTATAATTCAAATGTATATTTGGTACGTTAAGTTATATAAAAACAAATAAAATGGCTTGTATAATTCTTAAAATATAATCGTAGTTGAAGAAATAGGTTATAATGTTTTGTGATTTAACTTATTACAAACACACGTGGCCTTGAATTTTAGTCAGGCTTGTCTAATCCGTTCGTTTGTTTGATGACGTCATTACTACAATTATGACGTCATTGTAGGCACGATGTAGATAAACTTTAAACACAATTTATTTATTAAATGTGTTTAGACATTATTTTGTAGACATTATTTTATACATAAAAGTATTTAGTTTTTTACATCTTTAGTTTTGAAAATAGTTTATAGTTTCTTATATATTAATAACTATTCTGTTTAAGTGAAATTAATTAATTAATTTGCCTTTTATGAGAATTATTCATATTAATAATCTTTAGTCTAAATGAGAACATTTCATACTTGTATCTTTCCACTTCAAAGTTATATCGCTTACGGTATATTAAAATACCCTAAAAATAGTTGACATAATATAAAAATATTCACAAGTCGGTCTTTTGGATATTTTATTTCAAACAAACAGCCGCTCAACTAATGAATATAGCAATGCCGAAATAACGATCAATAGCCAAAAAAACTGAAGCGTTATGTTTGTCCGTGTCGTCATGGCGACCTCCCGACTGCAGGTGTACCACCAGCTGTCACTTGCTAACAATATAACATCGTATTGAACATGTGGTAGGTTCAATTTTTGGGAAACCTTTCATATTAAGTTTGGGATGCACTGGAATTTTTATGTCATTTTTTTTTAAAAAGATTTAGTCAGACAATAATGTGTTTATTATTTTGAGAATCTTATTAAACCATAATTGTTAGACCACATCATTATAATTGGGTATCTCCATTTTGCTAATATAAAATAATACAGGAAAATGTAAACACGTTAATTAAAATTAATGGCAAATAGGTCAACCGATTTTAAATATAATAATAAAATGACGATAAGAACTCACATTCAGGTACATAGAATTATACTCTTATATTTTTTATTATTCCATAAACAATTACGTATTATGGTTAAAATGGCGCCCCCGAATGTTAACCGGCACGCGATAATAAAACACGTATTTACTTTGGGTTTTAGAACCCCATAATATATTTTGGGTTGAACTATTTTATGGTGAATTAACGGTCTTCCCTATTTATTCAATCTCATTTTTATTAAACTCCACCTAATATTATGGTCACAAGATCTTGCAATAAGTTTTAACCTACTGAAAAAGGAGGTATAAGCATTTTTGTTTTGTATTTTGTTAATAAATGTCGTTGAGTTCGCATTTTTTCTGTCAAAACTGCAACTTATTCCTCATAACTATATATTTTTTTTTACATAAAATGTTAACTTTGATAACACCGATTAATTAATAATTTTTTTGCGATAATTAAATCATTATTATTATATATTATAAATAATAATAATTAGTATTATTGTGTAATCCAATTTAATTGATTACATTAAAAATTAAAATCTTTTTTTTTTAATTATACCAAAAGAGAATAAATCTAGATTGTAAAAGTGCTCTAACATTTATCTCAATCTCGGATTGAAGATCGATATTTAATCTGACGATTGCGTTAGAATCGATAGACTATAATTTCTATAAATTATATTAATTATCAATAGAAAATGTACAATTGACCGAACAATACAACGTCTAGGATCATTTAAAATGAACTTCAAATCACAAAAGCTCAAATATGATCTTTCTATATTTATAAAAAGTATATTGTACTTAAACTTGAAGATTTTCTAGTCATTGTGCCGTTCCCATACAATGGTTATAGTAATTACTGTTGAGATTTTCTTTAGCGTCGGTCGATTTGTGTGGGAAAATATGTTTAGAAAGATCACTTATTAAGAATTGTAAATGTATTGCACCCGTGGGAGTGGGTGGAGTGTGTTTTTATTAACACTATTGCGACTTGAAACTATTATGTTATTATGTTTAATGATATTAATGATTGATGATTATATATAGACAGTTATATTTATTGAGCGCACTGTAGCTCAGTTTGCAACTACGTAATGATCTTCAGAGGTCGCGGGTTCGAATCCTGTATATATATATATATATATATATATATATATATATATATATATGATATATATGTTTTCGTCTAGACGCTGTTCTCTTTATTTATTTCTTAGATAACTCAAATCTGTAAATGCTCAAACGTGTTAGTTTTCAATCGATTAGACACACGATTCCATATTTATTCTTTCATATCTATTCACAGAGAGCTTAAAGTGTAAATATATTTTAACTGAAAACACTCTTAAAGAAACCAAGATATAAAACAATAAAGACAAAAAGCAGTAATTTTATATATTTTTAAAACTTTATACAATTGCCAATTCAATTTATTACACGGAATTACATGACCGTTTAATGAAATTAATATTAATATGAAATTAATAAATATATTTAAATTATTAATGATCTCAATAGTCGTTAAGATCCTCCCATAATAATATTAGTAACGACAATTCGTCGACTCGTTAGTTGTTCAGTGGACTTGTGACTACTGACTTGTGACTTGTGACTTGGGCTTTCAAGTGCTTCGGAAGTGTTATACTTTGTTGAAAGTTCTTCACCCATTACTCATAAGGCATGTGCACACAGAGTGTTGGTGTTTTTTATTTAATTATTATAGTAATAGAAGATGAAAATTTTAAATTCTTATGTTTCATACATTAGCTAAACAGTTTTATAGTATAAGAAACATAATATCTATGTATTAATATTTTATATACATATATAAATAATCACAATCTCATAACATCAAAGATGTATGAGAGAGAGAGAGAGATGAGATGAAATCATCGATTTAAATAATTTGTTTAAATAAAACTAATAAATCAACTTAATATTATGACAATAGATTTGACCTTAAGGTCCTATAAGAGCTGGTATTTTTATCAGAAACTTAATATCAATAAATCCTTAAAATACATAAAAATTATAAAAAGTTATAACTCTATTGAGCTATAATTTATCAATTTAAGTAATTATTAAAATAGTGTAAATGAAATAAAAATACTTTCCCTTTGTACTTCACGTACTTAAAGGGTTAGTACAAAGTTGTATCATCGGCTCACATGATCCTGGAACATTCTACCGCTGACTCATTTATACCAATGCCACAATGGTCACGAGTTTCCTATCCTAAGGTGTTAAGGTTCACATTTGCGTAACAAGTAATAGTAAAAACGAAATCATAATCGGTCCTTCGCAATCGTCTAGTCTTTGAATAAATCAGTGTCGCAACTCGAGTGGAATATGCAATGTGCTGGTAAATAAAGTATTGGCATGATTTAATTATATATATATATATATATATATATATATATATATATATATACATACAGACAAATCATAATAATTTAATATATTATATAGACGTATCTCGAAATCGAAACTTGTTTCTTATAAACATCAATTTAGGAATTTTGAATTTACTTTATTTTGTACATTTAATGGAAATACGTTAGTCATTAATTTGCATGTTACAATAAATACAGGTTTTAGAGATTTTGTTTTTTTCAAAACATTTGTTTGTTCAATATTTTTTCCAACATTCGTTTAACTAAAAACAATTCCGTGAAATTTTAAATTGCTCTTGATAAATTCAACTCTTCCGTAACTCGTGTAAATAAACCAACTATATAGGTTTTAGTTAATATTGATTGCAATGTTTATATCTCGTGTAAACACTGTGCGTTAAACTAGTTTACTATTTAGTTGAGGTTATTTTAACGCTGTGTTAGGTGACGTGCGTTTAATGTGTTTAATTTTACGCTATTTTCTGGTTTACAAATTTAATTATTGTTTTATGACAGGGAATGACTTATGTATGACCTAAAAATGATCTATATTTGGTTTACACATTTATGATATTCTTTTTGGTCACAGAATGATTTATATATGACCTAATTAATAATGTTCTATAGTTTATGCAATTTTCTCTGTTTTACAAATTTTATGTTTTTGTTGGATCATGGAATGATTTAGATATGATCTAAAAACGACATATACTTCATACCAATTTTTTCTGGTTTACAAAATTTTATTGTTTTACGTGGAATGACTTACATATGACCTAAAAATTACCAATCAATAATCTTTGCGTTTAATAAAATGTTTTAAAATATTGAATCTAGTTATACAAATAACACATGGCTGTTGACCTTCTATCTAGTTTAACCAAAACCAGTTACTAAATTCATTGATAAAGCGAACCGCTGATAGATATAATTACTAGTTCACACTAAGTGAGCGTACTAGTTACATAATTTTCTATTCTAAGACTGACATTGAAGTTAAATAAGGGAACTATATCAAGGGATACACAGAACATTTGACTTGTTTATATTTTATTATTTATAAATTTAGCTTAAAATTTTAATTGTATCGGTTTTAAATTGAATGTTTCCTTATGAGTTATTAATCATTTTAATGCGGTGTTAGTAATAATAATTAATAATTATGGATTATCTGGATGCATTTGTTTTTCCTGTTTGGTTATGTATATATGTAAAACTAGGTCGACATTACAAGGTAATGATAACCAGCACGCGAATGTTCAGCATCTCAATAACATTGTTATATTTAATAAGAGCAACTGTGTTTCTGTCCGTCTTCTCATCAGAGCAGCATTCCGGTGGCAGCTTACACTCACCTTTTAATGTAATCATTTCAAAAGTGTTAGTAAATGCCTGAATAAAGATATTTTGAATTTGAATTTATTACTGGAATTTAATTATGATTGTATATGTTGCCTGGAGTTTAAACATTAAGTGGGAATACTATAAATACTCCAGTTATTTAGTTGAACCGTAACATATTTATATCTCAATTTAATGAATTTGTAAACTATTTTTGGAAGTGCATTCAACTTGGGATCGATTTACAAGAAAACTAAAAATAAAACTATCCATCGTGACCCACTTGGAGAGTTCAGGATACTATTGGAGGGACCGGGATGTTTTAAAACTAACAAATTCTGTAGCGAGATTAAAGTTGAGTTTATATATATATATATATATATACATCTAAACAAAGTGTCTGTTTGTAGTTCCAAATTAACGACTTTTCGCTAAATGCATATGAAAGTATAGTAAGTAAGTATATACGGAACTTATATCAAAAAATATTTTTAATCTTTGTCTCTGTTTTGTCCGGCTTTCTGGAACGCCTGGACCGATTTTAATAGGATTTTTACTGGCGGAAAGTTAATGTCATAAGGAGCAATTTAGGCGACATAAAAAAACATTCCGGGCGAACAAAGTCGCGGGCGCAGATATATACACATATATCGTAAAACTCAATGTGGTTAGTAGTTTTTTCATGACAATATAGTGTATATGGAGCTATAGTGAAAGCTGTGTAGCTCTGGTATGATTCTAGTCTTTGTTGTTATACCAAGTAAAAGTTATTTCTTAGCAGCAAATAAATGATCTGCTAGAGAAATCTACTTTCCTGCCGTAAACTTTCCAATACGCTGCGTTATTATGCAAAATGATCTTAATGTGGAATGACATCATAACACCAGCGAGATGTATCATTTAATGATTATAATGATTCATTAATTTAATTTATTATTATTTTATTGCTAGGCTTTTTTTTATTATTGTATCAACGTTTCATCAATACATTAGTTTTTGTCTAATAGTAACAAATATACATTTTAAAACTGCTATTTATTATTAGTAAATTTTAAAGTCTTAAATAAATAATTATCAAGTCACTGAAACTATAATTAAAATCAAACATGTAGATATATAACCATATATAGAATGAACACGATATATACATATATGTATGTATGTATCAATGGATATCAGGTCTTTGAACATCTCAGCCGAGATTGTATTTGTCACGCGATATGTTATTAATCCCGCAATCGGATTTCGTAAATCATTTCGATATTTATTACGCGAATCAGTGACGAAATTATTCAATTCAAAGTAACGTTTGATTCTCTCTCTCTCTCTCTCTCTCTCTCTCTCTCTCTCGCTCTCACTTATAATATAGAGATAAACTCTCTATAATAAGAGTTTCATAATCTTTAGTCTACAGTAATTTGTACTAATTAAAACAATTACTTAACTTGATGTGTTTTGTAATTTTTATTATTGTATGTATGTATGTAAGATACGGAAGTTACTGATATGTGAATATTAAGTGTAGTTTTACAAATTTACATGCTAATATTGTGGTATTATTGTACGAATATATTAATAAATATCGAATTAAAAGAACATGAAATTATTATAATTATCGTATTAAGGACAATTACCTATGATTAGTACGTTTTAATTAGATTGTTTACTTTTTGAATAAGACTTTACTTTCTAAGTATATTTAAAGCAGTAATTGCATTAAAATCTTAGTACGGAAATACGTTTCATAATAAAATACCAAAAATTTCTTCAAAGCAAAGATGTATGAAAACGAGTTGAAAACATTTTTGTTAAAAAGTATATTATTTTAATTATTTAAAGCTGTTTTAATTCCTCAATTGACTGGGAAATATATTTATATGTATATATATTTATAAGTATATAGGTATTTACTTACTTTAAAGGTAAGTCAAGGTCTTACCTTACCTTACCTTAAGATAATTTGTAACTTTTTGTTTCAAAAGGTAAATACCGAAACAAACACTACATAACTTTATAACACGCCTATTAAATAATATGTTATATATGTGGATGTTATATATGTAAATAGAGTGTTTGTTCATCAAACTGACGTATTTATTAGATATTATTAACATAATTATGTGTTTAATATAATTTGATTTTAAATTTATGTTAAAATTTGTTGCATAGTTACTTAATGCTACTAAATATTGTTATGAATTGGAGATGCCAAAATTATCTCCGTATTATATTCTTGGCAAGGTTTATGTTCATGTAATACTATTAATATTCAAAAACATATGACTCATTAATAAATTTAAATAATTTTATTATATAATATATAGTTCAAATACGCGTGAAAAAGTCCACTGAACCCTAAAAGTTTTTAATTATAAAAACACGTGTAGAATTTCTCTTAATATGTCGTCAGCTGGTTGCATTTCTCACTGGACCCGCATTAAAACGAACCTAAATGTTAGATCCCAACTCCATTCCGAGTTTTCAACAAAGACACGATTTTATGATGGTTTTATTTTCGTTTTAATTCATAAATCGATCGTTTTATTTGGACAGTTTAAAATACGAAATATTTCTATATTAGCTCATGACGTTTGCAAATGACAAGTATTTTAAAATAACATGAAACATGTCTATTTATTATTAGTATATGTTTGTATTTAATATTTTTCAGTTTTTGGTATACGTATAGTCATAATCATTTATATTAATTTAAAACATATTACCTTTACATTACGATTTTATTTTCACCTGACGACGACGACACGATAATTGTATAACATGTAGTAGATATCCCATTTGAGTGGGCGTCGGATGTAAGTCGTCTATTGTAAAACCTGTAAAGAGTTTTCCTATTTTGTTCGCCAGGTGCACTCTGCACGAAAATGGGAAAATTTCATTTCATTTTTCGCTCGAGGCCGACCGACATTGCAAATATAAGGCTTTAGTAAAAATTATACAAAGAGTTTAAGGTTAGTTTGCACAGCGATGCAGACCTAACGATGCAAAAATTTAAGTCATTAATTTTTTTATATGATTTTTTGAAAGTATTTATGTAGTCTCTTTTTTGACATTTCTCTTTTTTTTCGAGTTTTGTTTGGTCGATTCAAAAAGTTTTAAAAGTATTTGTTGTTTTTGTGACTTTTTTTCGAGTTTTATTCGGTCGACTATAAAATTTTTAATGTATTTATATCGCTCTCTTTTTTGACATTTCGCTTTTTTAATTTTGACATTATCGTTCTGTCAAAAAAATATATATTTTTTTGAGTTATTTAAATCGTATTTGGACAAGTGAAATCTTGTTAAAATTCACACAAACATCAAATAGTAAAAGTTATTAGTTTATACCGATTTGGCATTCGTTTGATATCAATGAAACGTGACATGAATTGTTTATTACATGTCTATTTACGATCCTTATATAGGATACACAGAATCAAAACTATGGAATAACAATCCTTATTATCATAAGATAAGGTATATATTCCCGTGTATAGTTAGATATGGTAAGGTCGACTCCGTCCGGTCTACAAATAATCACATTATGACTCCGAATAATCAGTGATTGTCACTTTCGTTTGATATTACATACATTTATTTAGTACAAACAATATTATTCATGAAAACAAAATAAATTAATACATATTACTTAGCCTCTAATTACAGTAAATGTAAACAAATATAACAAAGGTATAGAAATCGCAAACTTATTTTTTTTATTCAAATTATACATTTCATATAAAACAACTTTAGTTTCAAAGACATTAAAGTTTTCCAACTTCAGCACTTAAATTGAAGGTTATTGTCATATGAAGTTATAAAAGTTATAAGAGATCCCAATTGTTATTTGAGATTTCAATGACAGTTTTTGTTAAGTTTCAAATATATTAAATAATATGTAATATTTGTTAAATAATTATTTGTACACTTTATCTAAAACTAAAACAATATCTTCAAATAGTTTCCAATAAAATAATCTATTCGTTCTATCATTACTGAGAAATACTATCATTACTAATTAAGGTATTTATAGACCTAGATATCTATTTAAGGACTCTATGCAAATGTCAAAATGCAAAAACATTTCTGTAACCTCTTTAAAAAAAACTATAAGTCAGTAATCTACAAACTATTTTAAAACATTGTTAGGTTATAAATATTTATATATAAAATTGTTGCTTATTCAGCTATCGTCTTTTATATATTATTTACCTTGAGATATATTTCTCAGTATCTCCCGAGATAAGCTCCAAACACCTCTACTTTTCAGATTTGTTCATGTCTCGTAAATTCAGATGGTATAAAGAATATCTATATTTCTGATATGGCGATATTACTTTTTATCTTTGATCTTTTATATATATAATATATTTTTTACGGAATACATATTGATTTTTTTACGTGAAGATAATTCAGTAACTACAGTTTCGTTTCGCTTTAACTTATTATTAGTATAAAATTTAACGGTGATTTCGAACTAACGGTAGCACTAACCATCTTCACGGTTAAAATCCCAAATTGGGCAAATGTCAATAGCCGAAGAAACAGTAAAAAATGCAATAAATAACAAGAATCGGATAAATATAACTTTATATTTCATCCAAGTAAAGGATAAATTAATTAATCTAGTTAAACCAAACGTCACAATTCTCATAGCAACGCTTAACTGGCTTAACGACTGTCAAGACAGTTGGTTAAGCTGTGTCTATTGTTATATCTATGTCTATATATCTATATCTATATCTATGTATATTTTATAGACAGTAATCCGGATATAAAAGGCTCAGACGGAGCAACGGAACAATAGACTGTTTCTGCGAGAATATTTTAATATAAAAATTGTTTTCATATAATAAATGATAATAATAATAAGTGTTGATAATATTATATTTATTTTTATATTTAATATTAATTATTAATTAATTGTTAATTGTTTCAGGTATTTTTAACTGATAATGAAGAGCAGGATGGGGTAAGATGGTCGGCCTTATACAAAAAGTCGATTTTAGGTGTTTTTTATGTAGTGTAATTATTTAAATGAAACTGAAGTTAACATACAAGTAATAATATGAAGATATAATTTGTCAAATAATTTTATAAAAATAGAAAAACGTTTCATGTTACAACCAATGTTTTGTGGTCGCGATATTTTTTTGCTTCTCTCCGGAGCCGCTCATTCAGCTTGCATTTTTCATTTGAAAGCTGAAAACTCGCCGTATTCATGGTAGAATATTATCTTGGTTCAATACTTTAAAGTTACTCAAAATAATATTTTTTCATTCTAAACATTTTTGGAAAGTATGAAACTTTAAACACTTATTCTATGATGATATTCAATTATAATAAGAAAAATATGTAATCATCAATACGCTTCATTGTGTTGAGTTCGCTCGTGCCTCTTAAAATATCACACAATCGGATTTATTTTTACATTTTCGTTGTTAAGCTCGTTAATATAACAAGCTGTACATAATACACTCTCTAAATTAATTGAATTTTTCTTGTTGACACAATAAATAATACTTATATTATATTTGATGCTATTACGTATTCAACAGACGGAAAGATTTACTTTATTATAATATATACTTCGAAGTCTCACAAAAATAACGTGTTATAATTTGAACCATTTGTAAAATTTAAAGTCAAAAAGGGTGTGAAATACAAAGCATTTTGTCTTGAGGAAGGCATTCGTGGAGTGACCTTTTAAGCATTTCTTTAAGACGGCTATAAAGGTTCCTATTGTTCTAATATGGCATTCTGCCTCCTTGACTTTGCTCACTTGACTTCTAAGATTTGTACCCTATTTAAAAGTCAAAAGAATAATATTTAGAATGACTTATATTCCTATAATGACTCAATTATTTTCCCACGAATGTAAAGTATGTATTGTATTGAAAACGGTTTAAGTAATAATATTAATTCCTTAGTAATATCAATTTGATCGATGAAGAACATTGTTAGAAAACTAAACTAATAAGAATTAGTCAAATTCTTAGTCACAACGTCTAAGTTCTCTAAGTTCCATAACTTGTTACATAACTTGCGAGCCTATCGGTTTTCTAGTTTAAAATTGAAAATTGAACGGCTAAGTTTGTGAGAGCTTGAAACTTGAAGAGTCCATATCGTCAATTAGTACGTTGGCTGGAGCACGAACTTGGGAGCGAGCTGAGCTTGAGTGTAGGCAAATTGTGCTCCAGCGAGTATAACACGGTATATAAACATTCATATACAACACTCAATATTTATATAATATTGGATGATTATCAGAGTAAAAGCTATACACTAATAAAAGTATAATCAAGTTGTCTATCACGATAGACTTTGTTTGGGCGGGGGGGGAGGAGGGGGCGGGCATCGACCTCGCTAATAACTTCCGTTTACCTGCAAACGAATCGTTAGACCAGGCTAGGGTTTAACGGCTTTTTAGTGAAATGAACTTATGATTGTAGGCTTTGGTACAATAAAACAATGATTATAGATTATTGCTCAATACTTTGTATAAAATATGATCTCAGGTATATATATTGCTTTACAAATAATATTCTCATCACAATCTATTTCTTTTATAATATATTCTTCGTTTTTTGAAATAAGCATTTAGTTAAATTGTTTCCCGTATAAACATTTAACAAATATAAGATAAAATATATAAATATTTATTCTTCAATTCGGGAAAAGGATAAAAATCATTTTTATGCAATTTTGATGCAATCCTATCTATTTAGAACAAAGACAGTACTTTTCTAAGCTCCGACTGAAGTCTTTGTAAATACTAAAGAGAAAATTATTATGTTTCGTGTTATTTATATAACGTGAGGTAAAGGGGCAATCTATGTTCAAAGCTGTCAATATCGTACAGTAACCGACGGTAAATTTACCTCTCAAAGAGTTCTGATACTTAAAGTGCTTGACATCTAGTTCTCTTTGAAAACAAACGACAGTGGCTTCCCAAGATTGTGTTGTCAAGTTACTGAACACAGTAACATGATTTTGTTAGCTTATATTGTTAAGGTTGAAGGACGTCACTATTGAGGCACAATATATTGAATAATAATGTCTAGTGAAACTAAAAATCTTTTATATAAAGCGATAGTTTAGCCTAAAAGATTGGTCCTACTATTATTAAATTTCACACAGACGTACATAAATTATTGATGTATTTGTAACGTTAAATTACAATTTTACGTTTCAATTCCCATCAAAAAGAACCATTAACTGTATTCTGTAACACTAAATGACAATTCATTGATAAAATGAACTCTGCTTCATGGTATTGTCAATCGAAGACTAAAATTCAATTCGACGACCCACATCTCTTCAATACGTCTATTCTCTGAAGCTATGCAGATTGCATTGCAAGCTAAATTAACTGTAATGTACGTAGCAATAGGGAATATTGTCGCGAATAGTAATATTGAAAAGTAGGTGCCATTAGACGTGTAGTTTGAATAGCGGTTTCATATACGAGTAAAACGGAAAAAATAGGAAAAATAAGTCTATATGTATAATTGAAATAACTTTAAAGGATTTTTAATTAAAATTTCCATATCGATATGTAATTGTTCATAATGATGGGAAAATTTCACCATTGTCTAATATGCATAAAGTTATGTAGAATAGGGAGTGCGTGATCTCTTGATAGCCGTAAGGCTGTGTTTTTGTCACGCGAACTTCGTTACGGTTACTGGATATGGTTGTAAGTTGTTTCATAAATATTTATACATAATATAATAGGTCAACGTTTTATAAACGTAATATTAAATAGATATTTTATTATTGTATTTGTTTTCTTTATTTCTTAGTCTTGTGTTTTCTTTTTATCTCGTACAATATAATTTTTATGTTCAACCCTAACAAAGCCTAACATTTCCCGTACAGTTCATTCCATTTTATACAGTACTGATGTATCTCAACACAGACGTTTGAGTTCGAAACGATTTTACACGGGATTGATTTGAAATTTTCGTTTTTTTTTTATTTGTTTTGTTTTGTTTTGTTTTGACGGCGATTTTATTCGGTTGATCGGTTTCTATTTCGACGGCTCGCAAAATATTTGTTGGTGACTTTAAGCGTTTGACTTTATATGAGAAATTCAACTTCATGCATCTAAGTTTAAGTTTATTTATTGCTGTTTGATATTCATTGAGAAACTGACCAATGCCCGTACCTTCTTACGGAAAGTTACTAGAATAATTCATATACTTTAATATTTTACGTTTACATTTTTAATATTCCTCACTTAGCGCATTACTGACGCAAGTTAACACTACTGTTTTAATTATAGGACCTTCTACCTCTTTAGTACGATCCAGTTTTAAGTCAAACACAATTTATAATTACAATATTACGTCTCTATGAAATATTTTATAATCTTAATTGAACATGTTAATTTTTAAGACATCTTAAAATTGGTATTAAAATAACAGGTTTTAAATATTCGTCGACTGTTTTACCGTGTATCAATAATGTGACTAAACTGTAAACAATGTGTTCTCATTTTTGGACATAAGTTATCTTTTCAACCAGGAAAGTGTGTCACATAACTGTGTGTGTCGTAAACCTGTTACTGTTTACTATACTCGTTTGTTTAAGGCGGCCATCACTTTCTTTGTAAGAGTAAAAGATGCCTACTTTTACTCTTTACTCTTTAACAAAAACATACACCCATATATGCATAGTATCACGCCTCTTTCCCGGAAGGTAGAGACCAAATACTTCCACTTCCTACCATCCTTACATACTTCTTTCGCTTCTACTCTCATAAAATCCCTATCTCATATCATAGTTATTCTTGACTTGTCCCTTTTTCAAAATCCCAACCTGACCGAGAAATATTCGTCCAGGTTTTCCATTTCCGACCTTTCCCTTACATATACGACTTATAACAAAAAATAGACAACAATAACGTCTGTATTGTGATATATAAGATGAATTATTTTGTTATTTATTCAAGTCATCGTTTATTATAGATCCAGAACCCACCTGGGAAATATCACGGGTTGTTTTATTACCTCTAATGCATCCCAACTTTACCGCACAAGTCTGCGTAGTGTAGTCCTATTTTGTTAAGTTAGTTTATCTCTCGAGTGCTCTAATTCACAACTATACCCGATACTGAGAATGGAAACTAATACCCGTAGTTGTTTACGTAATTTGACTAGAATTACAATTTCGAAACTATTTTACATCTAAGATTATTTTGCTTAGCAAATATTTCTGAGTCTATAAATTTTTCTCGTATAAGAATATAAGCTATAAAGATTTTCTATGCTATATGTAAGTGATGTCTGTCGCTGCGAGCACGTGGTAATTACTATGCTTTGATAACGAGTTCCTGTTTAGTCTTATTTGGTACGTATCCTGGTATTTTCGTAGTATTCAAGAGAGCGCATGGAATTTTAGCACCGGTATAGCACAATAATGCAATGCCGGAGCTCAGCAGTCGCTTTGTAAGAACAGAACAGAAACGCACTCGTTGAAAATTATGAACTTTTTGAATAAATGCAGATTCAACGTAAGTTTGTGTGTTGAGAGTGGTTCATTACGCGTCCTGTGGTTCAATGATACCAACAGCTCAGCCGGATGTTTTCTACTTATTAAATTTAATTAATTCAAGCTTCTTATAATTAGGTAACGCAGGTTTTTATTAACTAACCATGTATCAGTAACCAATTGAAGATGAAAAATCAACAATAACATAATGTATTCAATTAAAGAAGTTTTGAAAGTAACCAGCAATGAAATTGATGTCAAAAAGATGATTGTTTACGATTTATTGGTGTATCGACGTCTGATAGCTTAGTTGATAAATAATGTTTAGTTTATCTTCAAAGAGCTTTGAAATACAATGCTAAAAGTACCTATAGATTGCTAATTAGTATTGAATCTTTCGAACTGTTACAATATAATTGAAACAGTTCGTCTGTTAATTGGTATTTAACTGACTGGAAAGAGGGAGTATACAAAAATATTATGAGTGCTTTTTGTGTTTCTTACTTTCTTATCACTAAACGTTTTAACTTATCAACCTCAATACTACCTTAGACCCTTTTTAATGTATCCTTAAAAATGTCCAAACAACAAAAAGATAAGAATAAAAAGCCTCGTAAAAAGTTGATTTGTATAAAAAAAATTGAAGTGATTAAAGATTGCAACGCTCATTTACCGCTCCGATAAACACAATTACGGACGGATTCTGCCGAGTACTCTCTTTACCTCTATCTGGGTTTTAATAGTAACTTTTGAGAGGTTTTACTCCCTCTAGAATGATGTCAAGCAGTTACTTCTTTTCTACAGTAACTTTAATTTTTATTTTCATACGAAATACTAATATTTAATATATAAATTATACCTCCTTTATAAAAGTATATTAATTTTTATTTTAAAATATTTAATACGAAATAATACTATATATAAATTATACCTCATACACACTTTAAAAAATAAATTTTTTTTTACTTATCATAATAGCCTGAAGAAAGTATCAATAATAAATTCTATTATTCTCTCCAAAGTATAATAACCTTTATCTGACATTTTAGAGGCTGTAGGTATATTTCTCCACTGTATATTTCTGCACTGGATATTTCTTGAACAGTCATTTTGTCTAGTACATCTCATATAAGCTTGGATTACCTCTCATTGGTCGTTCACCTGACATACGTACATTTCGCTCCGAGGTACTCCTGAATAGTCACCTTAACTCACAACAGACAATAGTAATAAGCAATGAGTGCTCTATTTAATGGAGATGATTGTATTCTGTGAGTTATTCTACATATCATATCTTTTGGGCTTTATTCCAGTTATATATGTGTATATATCTCTTAAAATGATTCAAGCCCCCGTAAGCTTAAAAGCTTATTAATTATGTTTAAAGAAAGAGAAGTAAAAAAATATTATGTTTATATTAAATTATGCATGTATTAAAGAAATTTTTTGGAGTCGCAATATGATTTTTTTCGCCATGACTGTTGATTGATTGAGTCACTAGTATAAAACAGCGTAACATCCAACCTTCCGCATTTTATATTAGCAAAAAGTGCATGTCATATTTTATAGGAAATGTATTTACGTACTCGCACCCCGCTTTACTCCGTGTACTTTTATCTTAGACATATTCGAATAAATTTTCTTCTTATTTGTATGTCCGAATACAGAAATAACTATATATTACAGTGAGTTCATAATCGATATACTGGAATTTCTGAATCATAAGTGAAAAACCAAAAGACGTTTAAAATGTGAAAAAATGAAAGCACCGAGACACGATGATTCAGTTAGCAGAGCGACGGAAACAAACACAGGTCGTAGATTCGAATCCATTGATAATTAAAATTGTAATATATGAAAGAGTTATGTTAAAACATTAATATTATTTTAATAAGATTCTAAAGGTACTATAAAACATATATAAGATTATTTCAAAGAAAAATAAACCGCAATACCATCCGCAGTGAAGTGTGTTGTCTACCGTCGATGCAATTTACTTTCAATCACAGACCGATCTGTGACGTCATCTACGATCACAATTTAATATAATTTGAATTTGTTCCATATATTTAAATATTATTAGATAAGATTTAATCCGGGAATAACCTTCGTTTATAAGTAAATCTCTAGTTAAAAATTATCTGAGGATTTGATAATCGATTCTCAGATAATATTAAACTCGTTTATAAAAAAAGTGTATAAGAATTGTTTGTGCACATTCTAAATAAGCAAGTAAATATATTTTATAACATTCTAGTTGTGTTTCCGTTCAACATAAACACAGGCTTTGCGGTTTCACCCTTCAGTGGCGACTATTTCATTTTATGTAATAAATGGAAAGCGTAAATATTATAATACATTATGAATAAAAACTCCTTTGTTGTGTTTATTTTTGCATCTTTTTATAGGTATTGTTTTATAACACACATACATATATTTGCGTGTGTGTGTGTGATAATATGTACTACTCACAATATGCATATATTACAATGAAAATTGTCATAGACAATTAGGGTCAATAAAATCAGGGAGCTGTAATTGAGTCACCAACAATATGAGATGGGTTTCATAGAAAATCCGGAACAAATGATATCTACACGTAGGTTACGTATCAAAAATATTTTATTTTAGAAATTAAACATTATTATCATTTGTTCAAATACGAGGGCCAAACTGAAAGTTTTTAGAACTGGCCACTTAAAAGCATTATATTAAAAAAAATAGTTTAAATTTTGAAAATAAAACTCTTTACCAATATTATTGAGTGTACATTTCATTCATTTGTCATTTGTTTTACGATTTGGCGGCAAATTGAAAATTGTCTGTGCACGTCAGAATGAATTTAAGCCCAGAAAATTTTCGTGCAATGATTTTTTATGACTTTCGATGTCATTTAAGTCAACAAGAAAGTTATGATAGACTTCGATTGGCTTTTCACGATGAAGCCCCATCTCGTGCCACAGTTTACAACTGGTTTAATGAATTCAAACGTGGTCGAACTAATCTCACCGATGATTTGCGTGAGGGACGGCCTTCTACAGCGACGACTGAAGATAACATCAGTGTTGTGCGGCGTATGATAGAGACTGACAAAAGAATTCGGACAAGTCTAGGCATAGGTATGAGTCAAGTGCACAAAATCCTCCATGAACATTTAGCGGTCAGGAAGCTTTGTGCCCGCTGGATACCGCATAATTTGACCGAGGCTCAAAAACTCCGCCGTGTTGATTGGTGCTGAGAAATGATCCAAAAATTTAACGGAGGTGACTCAAATGCTGTGTTCGACATACTAACGGGTGACGAAAGCTGGATTTACTGTTATGATCCGGAAACCAAAAGACAGTCTGCTCAGTGGGTGTTTCCTTCCGAAGAGTTGCCAACTAAAATGAAGAGAGGTCGAAGTGTTGGAAAAAAGATGGTGGCCTCGTTCTTCAGAAAGACAGGTCATTACGCGACAGTAGTCTTAGAGGATCAGAAAACGGTTAATGCAGAGTGGTATACTAACAATTGTTTGCCACTTGTCTTGGAAAAAGTTCGAGAGAAACGACCTCGCAGCAGGATCCTCCTTCATCACGACAATGCCTCGTCGCACACCGCCAGGCAAACGATCGACTATTTGGTGACCTCAGACGTGGAATTACTGGGTCACCCGCCGTATAGCCCCGACCTCGCACCCTGCGATTTTTATTTATTTCCGAAAATAAAAGAAAAACTTCGAGGAAAACGTTTTATAGACGCCGAAGAAGCAGTGGCTGCGTTTCAAAACGCCGTTGAAGAGACCCCTAAGGCCGAGTGGGCAAGGTGCTTTTCTCAATGGTTCCATCGAATGCAGCGATGTATTGATGTAAATGGACGCTATTTTGAAAAGTTACAATAAAACTAATAACTTGCTAGAATGCTTAGTTTTTGATTTTCTAAGAACTTTCAGTTTGACCCTCGTATATTGGTATTGGTATACCCAATGGTAATTTAAACCCTCTCATAGAAGTCACAGGTTCGAGTCCTGTCCTAAATTTTTCTCTCTATATTTCAAATGTTAGCGTTATATATTATGAAAGGTAGTCTTCGCCTCTCAACTCAAAGTAAGTCTAATATATGCGATTGTGAATACTTTGAATTCAAATATGAATAAGTAATTTGGTAGCGAAGTTTTGATTGAAGAAGATTCAATTTAAACTGTTCATAATAATTGTGAATTAAGAGATTTTATTTTTAATTTATTATATATTGTGTATGTAATTGGATCCTTATATCAATACCATGTTGTACATATACATTTATTGAGGCGACAGGAAGCCTTTTGTACCGATACTTGATACGAGAAGTCCGCATTACCGATACAAGGTAATAACTTGTATTATATATATTTTTATTGTATGAAACTTTTATTATCATAATAGTCATAACTCCACACTATTCAAGAGGAAATTTATAATCATCTCAAAACATCTCTATGTATCCCATAACCTATTTAATGGTTCATCTTGCTTTGGTAAAGTATTTATAGACAAATTTAAAACTTCCGAGCATCAAAGCATTCTTAATATAAAATTATATTCTAAGACTAAGATGCGGCCGGTTCTGTCATTTCACGTTAAAACTATAATCGAGTGTGGCATCAGTTTTAGTAGAAAAATACCTCAAATATCTATGTCGCAATTATAGTCAAAAATGCGTGAGCCGTTTTTTAAATAAATGACTTCGATTTATTTAACTCTATACGTTTAAATGATTCAATGTTACATCGGTATTAAATGTCAGTGGTTCCACAAGTGACGTGAACATTCGGCACGTGACGTAAGATTAATTTGATCAAAGTGAAAACGCTAAACATTTTCCACGCTACTTGTTTCGAGTTGCTGTCAACGCTTCGACTAATGCTTCCGTCGGCTTCCAATATTAAACTTTTGATGGTGTTTACAACCCGACCACAGATTTATGGACGGTCTATTTTCCTTTCCATTGATATCGAAAATTGATATTTTCTATCGAAATCGTCTTTTGCACACTTTGGGAACTTTATGAACAAATTGGTCAATTGGTTTCTTTCATGCTTTTGAATTGATGGTGTGAAGAATTGCTCCCGGTTTTGAGTCTAAATTGAAGTACCGCAAAGATTTGCACGGTGTGGTACAGTTATAATCATCCCACGGTAATGGGTCAGTGAACTGTAGGTACAGCTACTGTTTTGACCGATTTCAGGACATAACGAATCAACTTTATAAACGAAAATTTTTATGTTAATACCTGTCTTTGATCTCACCCAAGGTTGAAATCTACATTTGACTTGCTATCATTGTCAATTGGAAGTCGATTGAACTAATTAAATATTGATGAACGCCATTAAAGACTTGGTATCCACTCGAGTAGTACCTACTGTTTAATTAATTTTTAATTGTACACGTTTGATATTATTATAACAGGATGAATGTAAAGTATTGTATGAAAGATGTCAAATATACACAATGAAGCTATGTATTATAATGTGTATTTTGTTTTCAGGTATCTCGACCAGACAGACGGTCAGTTGGAGGAAACACTGGATCAAATGGTGATAGGAGTTACCCAGAGCACAGGGTCCCGGCTCCGCACGGACCCCCGCCGTCTCCAGGGTCTGTGGCGACTCAGCGTCGTGCCGCCACTCAAGCCAGCCGTCTGTTATTGGAAGAGACGCTGGCTAAGCCTGGTGAGAATCAAAATTTAACTTCTATATTTCAAATACGCTTACATCTTATGAAATGTCAAACTCTATTTGGTAAGGAGAAAGAGAGGCAACCAATTTGCATAATGGATCGTCGTATAAATGATGTTATATTTTTAAGACACTACTTATAATATTAATTTGTAATAAAATATAATTTCTTTATACAAAACTTACGATTCACATTTTCTGAGACGGTACTCTGAGCAAACAAAGCCGTCCATTCAGCTCGTAGTTAGTTAATTAAAACGTTAATTAAATTAGATGAACGCATCTTGGGAAATCAGAGCTTGTTATTTAGAAAAGTTAAAGAAATTTCTTAGTTATCTGGTGTTAAATGATTAAGATAATATATATATATATATATTCTCCGCAATTTGTAGATTTCGTCTCGAATATGTAATGTTGTTTATTCCCTAAGAAATGTATGATAGAGATGAGATCGGCGCTGGGTATTGACTTCTTTATACGTATTTTTTGTCCTTTACGTAAAAAAATATCATATTTTCTTTATGTACTTTAAATATATCAATCTACATGATATGTGTATAAATGGACTTATTTCTAAAAGTGCAGAGAAACTTATGTATTTATTCGAAAAAATAATATAAATAAAATAAACACTTTTAAATTATTTCAAAAACAATTAACCTCACAGTTTAAATGTACAGAATATTGATTAAGAAATAGTTGTATTTGTTAAAATTATTAAAAATATAGTTCATATTAAAATTTTATTGCTACTTATCACGATATTAAATTAATGATAAATTAATAATTATTGGCACGAGATTTCGTAAATGGATATCCTGTAATGTGTGTAACCTGCTGATATTGGTTCGTTTTTATTATTTATTATTATTACTCGATAAATATTCACGACAAAATGGCACATATTTTATATAAAACTGACACCAATAATTTCTATTAATTTAAATGAAAAGATACATTAAAATTGATTGAAGTTCATCAGTCAAATGTTACCTATCACAGTTTACTCTTAAAAGTAATAATATGAGGGTGCATACTGACGGACGAAGCAATTTTATATAGACACGGGAACAATGGTATCTCATGGGAGTATTTTATTCAAAGTCTTGTAAAAATATTCACGGACAAAGCGGTCTAGACTAGAAGGCTGCCTTTTTCAAAATTAGATGCGACGTCACGGATCTTTTATTGAAATTTTTTCGATCGTTCACTTTATTTTTATATCCCGTGACAAATGTATTGCAAAATGATATTCTTTATTTTGATAAATTGCATTGGCAATGCAACATTATATACATCTATTTGTATATTTTGATTTTCTTACAGGGACTCCTCCGTCTATAGTTCTACCACCGAATGGATGTTACTGGATGGATACAGTGGAAGAGAACTCTCTGGATGATGAGAGTGAGTCTCGTCCCCAACCTGGCACTCCGCGTACATCCTCCAGACGACACAACATTGTTACCGACGATACCGCCAAGTACTACAGGCGGTTCTTCCTTGGAAAGGTGAGTTAGGACTTTCAATTGATAAACTTACAAAAAACATAAATACTACTAGTATATTGAGTTTAAAATCATTCCTTAAAAGGAAGGTGAGGAAATATAAAATACTATTAAGGTAATATGTAACATGAATATTTAATACGATCTGGTCTTCGCCATACTCGTATAAATGTATAGGCGAGGTGTTCAAGATCGGATAGAGCATGTCCAAGTGCTTCATTGAATTTTAAATTTATTCCTTCCTTAGCATCTTTCCAATATATAGTATAAAAATCACTTTTTAAGGCAAAAAAAACTACAAGCTGAATAACATTATGTTTGAATTTATTAAAGTAGTTGAGTATCAATTTAATGTGAAAATATTACGTATTTCTTGACATTTAGCGCGCCGCGCTGTCTGACCGGGTTCAAGTGAATTGCCAACTGGGCCGGTGTGTGTGTACGTCTGTGTATTTAATATTGATAAAAATTATACCAGACAGACCCACTTGATCACGTTCCCCTTGACATCGTGGAGGTGTTCGTGATTCGTTGGCCTTTTGATATCGCTCTTCCGGGAGACCATGGAGTTAATAAATCTATGTTAATCTAAAATTATAATTTATCCCTTGAAAACTTTACGTAAACTTCAAAATATATAGAATATTATCATGACCAAAGCTCTAAAGTTATTTTTATTTATTTTCTTACTACCTTTTGCCCCCGGCTTCGCTCGCCCTAAATTCTACATATTTCATAATTTTAGCCTGTATTTTATTTTGTTGTATAAGCTATATTTTAATAGTATAATAATAGTTTTTTTTTCACGAAGGAGTAACAAACACATCCATACAAACTTTCGCATTTATTTTAGTAGAATTAAAAGTATTAAACTGTTTATAGATTCAATATGTTTAGTAATTAGTTAGTTTATTTCTCCCTTCTTTGATAGTTAGTTCAGTTAAGCCGTCTTGACACAAAACAGTTACGAACACGTGTGAACTTTCCCATACCCACGCACGAGGCTCGCTTTTTCTTCTTTTTAGTGTCTTCATACATCTTCGTAATGACCTGATTTGATAATAAGATATCTTTAATCTAAAACATTAGTATGCGTTTGTTAACTATTTTAAAGCAATTAATGTTAACTCAATTTATGTTAATTTTAAATAATACATTTTTGGTACGAGGCATTAAAAGTATATTTAGACGTAACGATCCCTCATAAAAAAGTGAAATAAAAACGTATAATAATAAAAGGTAACCACTAAATCGTGTAAAATAAAACATTGAAATTAAACTCAACCATGCATGCCCTAAGGGTCTACTCATTACAGCAATCACTAGCGACAGTGGGAAAAGTCTGAGCTCAGGTACGCGGAACGGTCTTGGTTAACGCTCACTGAACTAACTTCATAGATCGAACAGATTACAGTATTAGGGCATGCACTCTAAAGGATTGCGTCAAAGACATTCATATTGCAACATTACTTTAACAATTCTTTTGTTTACTTCGAGTGAATAGTTTTGTAAGTGCTTAATTTTGGTTTATCACCTTTGATACTCGCCGTTCATCAAAGTTTTAATTATTTAGTTGTTGAATTTGTTAATGTTAAGTGTTTCATGGAATTGATTATTTGCCGTCTGTTCTCCGTAATCCATAATGTACATGTGCGAACAAGTTGCTGTTTTCATTAACATTACTTGTTAGCACTTAATTCGTATTAAACACAGCATGATTGAATAATCTCCATAGTACGCAGAAAGTCATTAATCACGTCTATTAAATCATAAAGAAATGCTCCAATATTCTCAATCCTAATATTCATAAAGGTCATAAAATTGAACGCTTCTAAACATCGTTCATAACATTTTGTATATTCCCAAACATCGTAAAATATATCGGGTATTATCACAGGTAACATAAAATATTACGCTCCGTGTCAACTAGTTTGGTTCGGCCATAACACCAAGGTAGGCCAGATGAATGCCATGCCATCACTTAAACGACCTGAGGGTTGACACGTGAATAACTTAAGATCAAACAGTTAACATTGAATTTTAAGGATCGGTATATTTATCAGAAATAATTTTGGTAACCCTCGAAATGTTGAAAAAAAAATACTTTATAGTGATTTAAAAATTTTGCAATTTGTATTCCAATTTTGATATCGTGTGAAAAGTAAGTCTATTTAAATCTCTCCGAAAGACAGATGTTCCCACGACAAAAGAAAAGTGAGAGTAATAAGCAATGCGTCTTTTCATAACGCAAAATTGGTTCGAGAACAATTCGTTTTGAAAGACGATGGTTCCTCAGAAATGATTGCTTTTTGGTACGATTACCATTGAATATACGGGAAGAAGGAATGGAAATGTCTGACGACTTAGATTCACTTCAACAGATGCTAATACTTGATCAAGTCTTGATTGTGAAATTGAGAAATTAGTTATTGTAATAGGTTTTGATTCCAGTCCAATTTGTGGGTTATAAAGGTTTGATACACTGTTAGTGTGCAAATTACTTAATAATAATTATATATTTAGTGTGTATTGCGCATTAGTAGCTGTGCAGAAAATTACCCAAGTTTTGATGAGTTTTAGTTAGTTTATAAATCATATTGTTCAAACACTTACACGTGCTTCACAGCTATGTAAGATTAGTTTAATAGATAACGTGAATGTATTAATTGTTTTAATTTATCAGTTTTGTTGAACATTTCTGTTGACGTGGTAAAATTATTTCGAATCACTGAAGATCAAAAAATCCGTAACATTCCATCGCCAATGACGTGATCCATCAGCGTTCAAAAAGGGACATTAACCCCTCGTCCCTTCAATTACCGTCTTTAGCTTTCAATTTGCGTCTTTGAAATGATGAAAAAAGGACTAGTGATAAATTCTGGAATCTCAGTGAGTTGACACGGAAGGAACCATATTTGAGAAGCGCTTCCTTAATGATAATGTTGTTTTGATGAATTTCAAAATCTTCGATTTTGTCTCCGACGCATTGTGTGTATATAATGAGGACCCAAGTTAAATGTTTAACCAAAGACCTCTGATTAAAGTAAAGTTCCTACACCTCCAGTAATTAAAAAGGAATCCTGTGATCATCTATACACTTTTACTTTTATCTTCAATCTGTGTATAGAAGACGCAAGCATGATCGATAGTGACCCATTAATTAATAGAACATAAAGTTCTACCTCAAAGTTCTAAACCTCATTATATTATCCTCATTACTTCGAGAGAATAAATTAGTTGATTCCAGTATTTTAAAGTAATTTAAACTACTAAATGCTGTATGAATTATGTTTTATTTATTCTGAAAATCCACTAATGAGTTCCTGGCAGGGAATAACGAAGGAAGTTGTATCAACTCGGAGTGAGACATTGTTTATACTGATCACGTAAGCAATGAATTGACACAGGATATAGACGGGTTAGGAGTTGCAATTAAGATGACTTGTAACCTGAGAGGTTGCACAGACGTAATAATATGAATTATCACACACAGTTACACGCACAGTTACACACACAGTTACACACACAGAGATACACATACACTAACATACACTAACATACACACTAACACACACAAACACACAGTTACAAACACACAGAGAGAGATACACACACACACACACACACACACGCACGCACACACATGCACACGCAAACGCAAACACACACACACATACACACACACACACACACACACACACACACGCAAAGAGAAACACATGCTTGCACCCACATACACACACGCACGCCCTGACACATACACACGCCACGTTACGTTACATACTTTCACATTATACTTTCAATCACTTTTGATTTATAAATTAATAATACAATTTTAATATATTTGTGTAACTGTAATCATGAAAATATAAAAAAATATACTCATTAACAAATTAAAACCTACTAAAAATGACTCTAATTAAAACAATGGATCGTCCTTCGTGAAGGTTTTATCTGATAAAAATGCCTTCACCACCAAGGTTGGCCTAACAATGTATGAAACTAATTAGCACCTGGTCCTATGGCAATTGTCTTTTATTGTCTATTATCAGCGCGACCTTGAAGTGACACACCCAAGACCTAAAAACAATTGGAATAAGCGATAAACCTTGTCTTCTGTACAACCTTACATACGATAATTATAAACAATATTTGTCAAAATAAATCATATTTCAATATGTACACATGCATTTTTGTCAATGCCGCCGCCATATTGAAATGAATTTTGTCAAATTTTGATTTATTCACAATTTGTTTTACTGATTGATTTATTATTCCGTATTTATTTGTTTATTAATAATGATATAGTGACGTTTTCTTTATTGGCTATATAAAGTGCATCATCGGGTCAGAATGAGATCATTCATTGAAATATCTTATTCGCGCTGATTGTGGAGTCATAGTACTAGTTAAATTATCCATATAACAAGAGATAAAAATAAGTATTTTTATTATTTCATATACTATATACGTTTGTCTTTAGTAATATTTATATAATACAATATAAAAGTACATAATTGTAATTTAGTTTCACGATATGTAGTGAAGTACATTACCAAAATTTAATTAATATTTTTTGTAGCGTTGGTCTGTTTGTACGGGTGTGACGGTCATTACGCGATAGTATGATCAATATTGTCTTTTAATTTATAACCTTTTCCTGTTTCATTTCAGGAAAATATTCCGATTATTAGTGTTAGTTAGTTCTCAGAATGTCTGTATTGAAAATGTAAACAAGGATACGATATGTAAACATCTTTTGTTTTTAATTTTACCTATATATGTTATTATTAATATTAAATATGACTTTAAAAAAAGAGTTTCTATAGCCAGCTCTTCTCAGGTCAGTGACAAGTAACTTCGAGCTGGTAGATTTGACTATGAAATCTATATCTATATGATTATTAATCTATATCTATATGATTAAATAGGATAAAATTTAGCAATAACAATGTCTCACCAGTATTACGAATCTAGAAAGTCTGTTCGTGACTCGTGCGACCTTTGTCTTACTCAGACCGAGCGTCTTCTGACACCACTCGTACGATAGCAACTTGAAAATAATAAACTTGTAGATATTGCGTGTGTAACGAGCGCATTGAACGCAAAGAAATAATTGGTCTAGACGTTAATAAGACAATATTATGCTTTCTTCTATTCTCACCCACATATGGACCGAACTATTCCACTTCTTATTACTGAATATTCAATTTCACTTAGGAGCACATCAACTTGGTTGGTTTCGATGCGAACTTGAATCCCGTGGTGATGTCACTCAAGAACGAACACATGGCCGGACAGGATCACACCAGGATACTCCTACGGCTAAAAACGGAAACAATGCACGGACTTATTCCTATCCCAAGTAAGTAAAAAGTAAACATATGTTTTAAATTCACACGCACACATACGGCATGAAACGACTAATTCTCATCAAAAGTAAACAGAATTTTTAATATAAAAAAAAAATAATAATTTATTGATATTTTATATTTTATAGATTCTGGAAAAATGCCATCACCTTGCCGCATGGCTAAAATGCTGAACGAACAAATAAATGTGGATAACTTCATGGCGGTGATGTGTTTAAACGCGTCCTCCCTCATCGCGGCGTACGACGAGCACGTGCTGGTGAATACCTTCAAGTTCGGAGTATTGTATCAGAAGTACGGACAGACGACGGAGGAGGAGCTGTTCGGTAACAACGACACATCGCCAGTCTTCGACGAATTCTTAGAAATGCTCGGACAGAAAATTCAATTGCGCGATCACAAAGGTAAGAATAACAATTATCATAATAAATCATTATTGGTAAATATATATTTATATATTATAATATTTGCTTTGTTAAGCTATTATTAAGTCTGTATTATAAAAAAGGCCTAATGGGAGAATTTAATTAATGAATTCTCTATCTGCAACCCGGATAATAATTAATTAAAAGAAAAATTTACAATAAGGCGGTATAAATAATATGGAAATAAAAATATTGTCATTAATCAAAAATGGTTATTTAAAACAAAATTAAATACATATATATTTAACTTTAAAAAATAAATATAAAGCCCTTGGGCAGTTCCCTAAGAGTTAGCAAGAAACACTATTTACCTAATTACTTTCATTATTCCATATAACTCAAATGGGACAGTTTCATATAAGAATTAGCAAAAAATACTATTTTACGTAATTACTTTCGTTGTTCCATAGATCTCAATTTGGGCAGTGCCATAGAAGAACCAACAAAAGACATTATTTAACTAATTACTTCCATTGCGCCATAGAGCTTAAATTGGACAGTTCCATAGTAGAATTAGCAAGAAATACTATTTACCTAATTACTTCCATTGTTCCATAGAACTCAAATTGGATAATTCCATAGATGAATTAGCAAGAAATGCTTTCTACCTAATTGTCTCTATGGTACCATAGAACTTAAATCGAACAGTTCCATATAGGAATTATCAAGAAACACTATTTACCTAATGATCATCATTCCGCAGGTTACCGCGGGGGCCTGGACATCGTGAACGGCCACACGGGCTCGGAGGCGGTGTACGAGATGTTCCACGAGCGGGAGGTGATGTTCCACGTGGCGCCGCTGCTGCCCCACACTGCCGGGGACGCGCAGCAGCTGCAGAGGAAGCGGCACGTCGGTAACGACATCGTCGCCATTGTCTTTCAGGTACATCACAATAATATCCACTACAAGCTACAGTATTACTGTTGTTTACTTCTTTGTACTCTGTGTTATTTTTTTAAGTGACGTATATTTCTTTATTAAATCAGGTACACGTTAAACAATAATAAAATAATAATATTTAAATCTTTTCTTTCCAGGAAAAAGCGACCCCGTTCACCCCGGACATGATCGCGTCTCACTTCCTACACGCTTTCATCGTCGTCACCCCCGTGGACGTCGACGGGGAGACCAGGTATGTATTATAGTTACAAGATATGGATTATCTGTCTGTACAGAGGGACATCCTCTGAAAAGCAGCAGACAGCTAAACACAAACAAAAATGCATACAATGTATATATATATATACACATTGTTTGTTGTTTGCGTGAATGTTTCCGTTCGTGCGTCTTGTCGTGTTTATCTGTGTGCGAGCGGGCACGTGTTCAAGTGTGCGTGTGTGCGTTTCCGTGCTTTCTTGTATATGTGTGTTCATGTGTGTGTATTTATTTATGTCTGTAGCGTGTTGGGTGCGTGTGCTTGAATATGTGCGTTCATGTATATTATTTTTTATGTGTATGTGTGCATGTTTGCGTGAGTTCATGTGTGGGTATTTTTTGTGTATATGTGCGTGTTTGGGTGCGTGCTTGTATGTGTGTTCATGTTAATGTGTGAGTGCATGCGTTGTATGTGTAGAGTGTTAGGATAATGTATGAAATATACATATTATTACAACAATAAGATATTTATATAAATAATTTGACGTCCCAATGTTATTTAAATTTGTAAATACAAAATATAAACATTTGTAAAAGTATAAAGTGTCGGTTTTAACTTTTAGCTGTAAATGTATTGTAACTTTCCTCGTTGTTTCCACAACAAGTTTTACAAGGGAATGCATTTTTTATTCATTTTCATTTCCACTCGTAAAGTTATTTAACATAAAGTTAGTGTTGAAGTTATTCAATATTTGCATGAACTGAGAGATGGCTCGGAAGAGGGATGAAAGGAAAATTTATATGCAAACGAATTGACTTTGAAATTAAGGAGTTTTATGACGATTCAAATTTAAGGTCGCCGAGATGATTACTTTAATTAGAGGCCACTGACTTGTTTGTGGGGCGCGGGGTTTAATTAATTCTTTCTGTAATATAATTATCTGTACAACTTATAATTAGTGGAAAGGTTTCATTTTTTATCATAATAAGTCAACTCTATTAGATAAAGACACGTTTTGGGGTCAAAATTAACATGATTTGGCATCAAAATGAACACGGTTTGAAGTCAAAAATATGTAAATAAGGTCAGCTAATATTAATATTTCAGGTACAAAGTGGCCGTCACGGCACGCGTGGACGTACCGTTCTTCAGGCCGACCCTCCCCCACCCCCCGATTTTCAAAAAGGGGCGGGAATTTAAGGAGTTCCTCCTGACAAAACTAATTAACGCCGAAAACGCCTGCTACAAGGCGGAAAAATTCTCCGAACTGAACCAGCGTACGCGGATATCACTATTACAATCATTGGCTGATAAATTAAAAGAGAAAACCGTCGAGTTTCTGGGTGCGAGGAGCGAGGTCGCGGTGTCCCCTCAGCCGGAGGGCACCCCGAAACAAGAGGGGACGGGGTCGAAAATATTGGAATCCGTGAAAAAAGTTATCATATCCAAAGTCAGGTATGAATGACTATTTTATTTATTTTTTATTATTATTCTTTTTATTTTTAAATTATATGTTGCTTATGATTATTATGTGACAGGTCTCCAAGCGTCGACACCAATCTCTCCGGGGATAAAAGCAATGCTCTGAATAAAAAGAATATCTTGCACGACACGCCCACCCCGAATGTAAGTTGTTAATGTATATTATATCTCTGTTCTTTTTTATTACTTTATACGCCAATTAATGAAATGGCGGTCATTGCCTAAATTAAACTATTATAAAACTTTTTTGTATATATTATTTATACCAGTGATCACTTGTGTATCAAATGCGAGTGTCTAGACTTTTTTGATGTCATACTTACCAAAGAAAGAAGAAAAACACACACGTAATAAAATAACATATATAACAATGTACATCCAGAGCGGTCGGTCAAAGTCGTCGGTGTCGTCGTCGGCCAGCGCGGTGTCGGCGAGCGCGGCGTCGGTGAGGTCGGCGGGCGGCTCGGACGCGTCCAGCCCGGACGTGACGTCACGCGCCGCACCCCCCCGCCCCCCGCCCCACGACCACAGCGACGACTCCAGCCTCAACTCCGTCGACCTCGACCCGCTGGGTGTGTATGATGACTTGTATGCATAAAGGTCCCGGCTTCGATTTCTGTGTGATAAAAATCTTATAAGACGGATATTTTTGATAGAATACGTATATTTTTTTAAATGATTATTTATAACTGCGTGTTGGACTTCATCAAGAAATTATATCCATTAAAATAGTGACTTGAACATCATTCATATAATTCATGAAAATTCATAATGTCTGATCATAATGCATACTGAAAAACATTTTCTCTCCTATCAGACGACAAGGACTGGTTGATATGTGGTAAAGCGACAGGTTAGTCCCGAGTTAATGTGTAGACAGTACATACATACACCGTGCATGTGTAGTGGATGTTGTAAAACAGTATTAGTTATTATCCCTAAACCCCTAAAACTACCTGGACCAAGTGGTCCAAAGATGCCAACATTTCCTCCTCTTATTTTAGTAATCTATTATTCGACGCATCTTTGTCACATACATCCATACATTACAACCATAAACAAAAATTTCCACCATACATACAAAATGACTTAGCGCGGTTCTTGCTACTACTACTATTTATTACCAGTGAAATTGACTATCCTTACAGTACTTTAAAAAGGAGGATTTCACTCCCGTGACGTCATAATAATATGAACCCTCTTGACTTTACACTCTTACATCTAAAAAGGACTTCATGACTATGACGTCACAATAATTAAACCTTCCTAACTCTAGAAGGTGTATATCCAGGTGGTGTGTACGTGGACAGCGACACGGGGCTGGAGTCAATGTCCTCGGCGGAGGCCGGGGCGAGGGAGCCACGGGACAGCGACCAGCTCAGGATGGAGGTGTGCCGCCTCAAAAACGACAAGCTGGATCTGCTCAAGCAGAACATCGTGAGTGCACATACATACATACATACATTGTCTTGAAAGGCAAATTTCTTGATGTTGAAATTTTTCATTCAACATTTTTCTTATTATAGACTTGGCAAAACGAAATAAAAAGCTTGCGTGAGAGGGTGATGATGCTGCAGGCAGAGCTGTCCGCTGCGGCCAAGGAACGGCGACTGCGAGAAACCACCGCCATCATCCCCAACCCTTCCAACCACGACTCCACCGCTTGAGATAACATCAAACATTAGACTAGGTGCATTCTACAGCGCTTTAAGTGTTTAGTGTTTTTGAAATTAGAACTTTCACGTTTATCTCTATTCGCTGAGGCTAATTGAAAACAACGCCACCTAGCGGCAATAGATGATAGTTTTGATTGGGAGGAAGCGGCAATTTTTGATTGATGGAAAATTAATCTTCATTATAACATAGATCTTTCCTGTTAGATTAAGTGATTCGGAAATAATTGTGCAATATTTTCGACATTTAAATCACGCAATAGCTTACCTTACGGTATTTTGATTGTACGTTTGGTAAATTTTTGATCTATTACCCAGTTCATTATATTTTTAGGTATGACTGATTTTTTATTTAGAGCGTAGAATATAATATACGATTTTCTATAGTTAATTGGAATGCTTTGAAAATAAATAGTTTTTTTTTTATTAACTTGTGCTTAAACAAAAAATGCATATTGCGAACGCAACTTTGTATCTACAAATTTTAGCAGATTTTTTATTGTAATGTCACTTTTAAAATGTAAAATCTTAGTTAACTAATAGCCAGTGTTCTATTAGAATTGCATTCATAGGAAAATGTTTTTATAAATTAAAAAAAAAGTTAACATTTCTAAAATGTAGAGATTTTCTAATTAACAATGATTATAATTATTGTATTTAGGTAAATGTTGTAAAACAAAAAGTGTAAAAAAATCTTCATTTAAAATATATTACAAATTTAAACGGTACCTACAAAACGCCTTCTATTAGAAGCCTACTAATATGGTGCGTAAAGAATCTTATAGAAATCTTATAGTCTAATAAATGTTAGATCTTCTATTATATATTATTATGTATTTTTCCATATTAACTTGTAAGTGCAATTGATAAATTTAATTTAAAAACACTTAAATTAGATAAATCGACGGTAGCGTCATCTATTATCGAGCACTTGCAATTAAGAATCACATAATTTAAAACACTTAAAATCGACGGTAACGCCATCTATTATTTAACACTCGCAACATATGCTGGTTATCCGGCTTTGTATATAACTAGACTATAATTAAACAGTATTTCATTAATTTATGCTTGATTTAAGAAAAGTATTTGATTTGAAGATGTTTCGTTGTTTATAATTAATATTTTATACCAAAGTTAACATTCCCCACTAAATAGCATAGTTATAATTACCATAGAGAGATGAGTCGTCGGTCGCTTAGTTGTCGCACGCTAACATATTTCTAAGTTTACATTTATTTTGTAATTGTTAAATGTAATCTCTTAGATGTTTGTTGATTTGTTTGACTAACAGTTGATTCTTCTCGTAGACTTAAACCAAATATTGTGAGCGCGGAGCGTTAGGGAATATAGTTATAATTATAAGAGATAATATCGAAATATATAAATAGTTAATTAATAATAAATATTGTTGTTTTATTAACATTCACAAATCCTGATTTTTACATAATTTTTATTAGTCAAGAGTGAAAAAGCTTCCTTTTCCATAGTCCTCAAGAATTTTTTTCTTTTATTGTTGTTACTCAAGAAATATAAATTAAACAGTGAAAGAGAAGAAATAGTAATGCAAAAAAACTAAAATTCTATACTAGTTTATACTGAATTAAAATTATTATGTTTTAAAGTATAAAGAATCGACAAAAAAAGCAGAAGCCACCTAAAAGAACTGAAAATCAAAATTGTATCTTGTCTTTGTATTCAAAATGAACAAACTACATTACAACAAACAACAAATATTGTGACTTGTTTTTATATTCAAAATGAACAAATAATTATTTATCATTCTTTGAAGGCCACTGGCCTCTGGTTTGAAATTATAAGAAAACTGTTATATATAATCATCATCGTTAATCATTTTTGTTGTGCTTATATATATTTTTTATTATATATCCAAATGTAATATTAATGTGATTAAAGTTGGAATACGGTCTGTATACACATGATTGCCAAAGAGACATTTCTTATATGAACCGTTAAATAAATAAGTTGATTGATGTATAATTTTGTTTATATCCTCTCAATGCCATCTATGATAAGTAGCTTAAACTTCTTGACAACTAACGCGATAACGACTTGTTTGTGCATTTTAAAAACTATTTTCATGTATATTCATAGATGGCGCTGCCACAATTATACAGTTTTGCAATTCCGCAGGTATTTAAGATACTGTCGTAATAATTTAGTGCTTTGTGAAAGAATTAAGTAGTATAAAAATATATAACATGGCTATGCACTACTGGGATCGTTCGTTTTAATAAACTTTTAATAAACGTATCTCTCTCTATAGAATTTTTTTAGTTCACAAAAAATGTGATTTGTTTTCTTCATATTATACAATATAAATACATATATTATATATAAGTATAAATTATATTTTTACACGTATATATAAATTTATATAATTTATTTTCTCCTATAGGTAAGTCAATGACCCAGACTTAAAAAAGATTTTTGAATTTATACATCTATAATAATGTACATATCGCGGTTCCAGAAGAACAGTGAGGGAACTGCATTTTTTTTACAAATTACCTTTTTTTGCTTAATTAAGATCAGAAATACCATGAGCTGACGATTCAACAACGATACAACTGTAATTATATTTAGAGTCACCAGTTTTACACCTATGTTTTGGAAGACCAATGGCACTGAAATTATTATAAAACGGCAATTATTGCAGTTGCGTCATTGTTCCTCTGGAATGACGATGTGTTCCTGACAATAACATGGATATATGTCTATGTCCAATATTGTAACTATTTGAAATACTTGACTCATATTACTCTCAACTTACTATATTTATAGAATTTATTGTCAAATTAATCAATACGTGCGATTTAATACTTACATCATATGACGATGAAGTCATCAGTTATCTATGAAATTTATCTGCAATGATAAATATATTGGCTTGACGCAAATATTCTATTTATGGCCATTCTACATACCTACTCTATTAATTGAGCGAAGCGCTCTACTGGAAACTTTCACATTCTTTGTCACGAATAGGCTTGAAAACTACTTGACGAAAAATTATGAAATTTTGTAATCAAAAAGACACATATTAGGTAATGGTTAAAAAAAAAAAATTAAAAATGTCATGTCGTTGAGGAATAATCATCAAAAAACTGATATCCTATTGAAGACAATGGGAAAAAAATTCGCGCGATAAATTTTCTCGCTTCGCTCAATATGTAAACGGCACCCAAGATTTCACGAGCGCTAGTCGAAATTGAGGGTCTGTTGGCGTCCCTAGTATCTAATGATCCATCTACATACTTACCTTAGTTACATAATAATTGAATTTATAATAATTGAACAATATCCCACCATAAATTAATTATCTTAGGATCATAAAAAAAAATCAATGAATTTACACAGACATACATAGAGGAATAAAAGAGATGAAGGGTTGGCAGACCTCAGGAACAATATGCCAGATTAGAAATCCTCTATTAATTCCTAATAGGCCTATTCTAATATAATTTTATATAAATAAATTTACAAAATGTATTTGAAAATTTTTTATTCATAATTCATTTAGGACTATGGTTACTTTTTTAAATATTTAATTGAAAGTTTCAAATATACCTAGGATCCACCAACCGTGCGCGGCGGGTGTTGAGCTGAGCCCCTCTCCTTTCTTTTTTTCTTGATAACGTTTGAATGGCTAAACATTTTTTCAATCTGTTTTCGCTATAACATCCCCGTTCGGCTCAAATATACATGAGATTTTTTTATGTTAATTATCTCACCGTATTCTGGAGACAACTAAACACAAAAAAGGTCTTCCAAACGGTTAAGATAAATTTATTGTAGATACTCCCAAGTATGGATTTTATTTTACAAACAAATCGAACATTCGGTGAGAAGATCTCATTTACTAAATCTATATAAAGTGATGTTGCCAAGGTCGCTTCTTCTACTAAAATTATATGTAAGTATCCATAGTGACGGTAACTTATCATCAGATGCATCAGATGGCCTGCTTTTGCTTGAAAAAAAGTTTTTTCCGTTTCGGTAAAAAGTATTGCCAGTATATTTGGTAGCGAGATCTGTTGTATCATTTTACACCACATTTAATTTAACAAGGTCTTTATAACGACAGTTCAATGTTATGGTATGATCCGATAGATGGTGCTGTAATAAAAATATTTTTAACTGTTTTGTTCTAAGGCAAGCCTTGAGCAAAGATTGAATTATATAATAAATTATAAGGGATTTTAAATAGTCAATTTTTTTTAAACAATTAAGTTTAGTCTTAACCTGGAATAATTATCAACTGACCTCTGAAATATCTTAATGCTTAGCCAGAAATGTAGGTTCAATAACATTTGTTTGAAATACTTAGTCAGTCTAATGAATATATAATATTAGATTTTATGTTTGTCTGTTTATTTGTTTTATCACTCGACAATCAACACTATAAAATATAACAATTATGATTAGGTTAATTCCTAAGGGAACTGTCCCTTTTGCTTTCTGGTAGACTGCAGTTGTCTACAAAATATTAGTATTTTTATGTTTAACGCACCAAATATATAAGTTAAAAATCAATAACAAATATATATATATATATATGTTTTTGGTTGAATATATTGTTTACATTTCACGCCTCTTCAAATTAGTTTACACGCGCGGTTAGCATTTGATACATTTCAATAAATCTTCCAAAACCAATTTGTCATTGTATTGAAAAACAATTATGTATTGAAATTGAACTAAAATATACAATTTTTATTGAAATATCAAAAGTTACAAAGTTTTTATACACTATGTGTCATTTTATGAACACTATAAAGTTGAAAAAATTGTTTAATATTTGTCGCCTCTGTCCGATAAAGACGGTTCTACTTATGATGTTAGATGCGAATAACTGAGATGGAGTCCCAGAGGTCACAGCCATGTTAAGTGTGATGAAATTTTATATTAAAAATATAATAATATTATATTAAATGGCTTTTGTAGCAACAGTCACGGGAATGTTTTTTTTGTTATTCTCAATTAATTGAAAATCTCTCTGACTCCTTACAATTATATCTTTTATTGATATATTTATTCAATCAAATTCTATAAATAATATAACTTCATCTTGAAATTGTATTAGTATTTTTAACTGTTTTGTTCTAAGGCAAGCAATATAAGCTAAAGTTAAATTTGATTATAGTCTTTAGTTACTTAAACAGTACATTGTTTCTCTTATGTAATATACCATATAATGAAGCACACGTGCGCAAATTAATATATGAAATTATAATAATATAAAACCAGAACCACTTCTTCGACATCCAAAACATTTAAACAGAAAACTATCAGTTTGGCGTAGATTTCTTTTCATAAAAATATTTTGAAAGTTTTCTGGTAAAAGTTTCAATGATAAATGATATTTTTAAGTTAACATTATGATGACTGATACTTTGCTCTCTGGTTAGAAAGATAAACAACTTAGGTATGTGAGCCAAGCGCCGGACCAAGCTAGTTGAATGATAAGATTCTCTAAACATAAGAAGAGAAATAAAATAAAACTGATGTATAGTATTTTTTTCCTAATTTCATAAGCTTTTTTAGTTAAGAAAATATAATACATAATATATAATACATTCAGCTATTTACAGTTAGATTCAAGTGATGGAGTAATTAGGAATGTTATTTATAATTAAAATACAAATAAATATTTTAAATTTTTATACACTATGTATGTCGGTATGAATACGTATATATATATACTAAAATTGTAAATGTCTATAGTAAGTTTTCGTGTAAGTTCTTATTTCTCAACGTCTTTGTGATAAGATGAGCAGCGTTGATAGGTTGTGCCTTAGTGATTGTTTTTAAAACACTCGTATATTTGATAATACATGATGATGTAACACACTATTGGGCAAGGATGACAAACATGTAAGGACAATAGTTATAAGTATGCATTTTTGTTATGGTTTAGAAAAAAATATATATGTATTATTATTAATGTCTTTGATGGATATAAATCGTTATAAATCGTTTTCTACATTCGGTAGATATTCAATTTAAACCTATCATCATAAAAGCGGCTTTGCAAGGATATTTTATAAAAGACATGATTTGTAAGAAAATATGAAATCATCAAACGATCGTTTTGGAGAGATGCTTGGCTTCACTTACTTACTTATTACTTGGATTTATAAATATCAAAAGCATAAAAATAGATGTGTTAAGAGAAAATTGTGCAGAAAACAGTATAATTACGATTTCATTTAATGTATTATAATCGCTTATGCTTTTTTCGCTTAATTCGCTTGTGCTTTCTTTAAAAATAAAATAATTAAATTCTTAAATAAAAATTAAGTAGCATTGTGGGTTAAAAAAATAAAATAAAAATGTAATATAAGAACTATAACTTACAGGTTACGGAAGAATCTTAAAAGCCCTTACAGCTTTATATTCCTCTACTTCTTTAATAAAGTTGAAAGGAATCTAAATGAGTTAAGATCTTCATCTTTAATCATCCCCAAATTTATAATTTTTGTAGAAAATTTCCAAAATAAGCAATACCAATTTAGTTTCAATAAACAAGGCCAGTATGGAACCAATATTTAATTATATCGTTATATTATATTATAGCATAATCTTCATTATAAGTTAAACGTCAAAGCGATCACAACATGGTATATTTGTCGCTTGCAAAGCTTCAAAGTTATAGAACCGATAGATCCGGGAGTGTTGTTAAGTTATTTCTAACTGCTTTATCCTCGGGCATCGGTTGATTATAAACTAACAAATATGATAACATTAGCTCTGACAACTTTATTATGTGTAAGACTTAACATGTGACTTTAATAGGATAATATCTAGATACATCTTCAGAATAATTGTATGATACTGAAAGCTAGGAAATAAAATATTTGATTTTATGGTTCTTTGTTCATAAAATCCTTGAGACTACTATATAATAACTAAGGTAAGGTTAAATCTTAAGTAGAAATCTCCTTTTCATTTCTATTAGACTACAGTTTCCTTCGAAAGCTTTTTTTTAACTTTAACCTACCAAATTTAGTGTGTTCAGAATCAATAACATAAAATATTTATGTATGTATGTATATATAGTAAATAAAATATTATATTTGTATTTCAAGTCTATTCAAATTGATTTCACACGTGGATAATATTAGATACATTTCAATATACCTTTCAAAACCAATTTGTCATCGTATTTCAAAACATTAGGGATTAAAACTGAACTGAAAATATGTATTTTATTCTTATATCTTGCAAGAGTCCTTTGTAAATAGATGAAGAAATTTCTGAAGCTTAATATTTATATTTATTTATTCGCCAGGTAAAAAACATTAGCCTATTTGTAAAGACTTCATGTACAAACTAAGTATTATTAAGCACAAAGTTATTAATTATATTTTAAGCCGTCAACTAATTTGATATAACTTTGACACAAAACTCAATTAAAATTGTTTGGTACATTGCTAATTTTACCTAATCTCTGAATCCATAATATTTTAAATACTTTATTACTTAACTTTACCTATATAAGACTGTTAAATATAGATAAATATAGAATGTTGGGCTTGTCTCATTTGAATTGATGCGCCCTACTACTTAACTACTTGATATCTGATTTTTTTTCCCGACGTTGAAGATTGCTTTTGTGCACATGCACATATCGAGATGAAACCATATTATGAATTATGTGTTGAATGTAAATAATAATTTAGTTTATATTTTTATAAAACAAATATTGAATAATAAACAAATCAATTAGAACAATCTAGGTTCAGTAACAATAAATCGTAAATTTAGTTCAAACAAAAGTTACGAGTATATCCGAATATCAATGTATGTGCTATGGTAGAGGTTTAAAATATTACTGAATATACAAAGGTAATGATAATTAATGGGTTCTGTAAGAAAACAATGGGACAACAATATATACCGTAAACTTTGATCGTGGGTGTAAATGAGGATTAGTACGGAAAGGTTGTAACTAGTAACGTTTGGTTTATTGCATTCATGTGTAATAAACCTTACATTACATTGTACCATCAATTACCATTGTACATTAAACTTTTATATACATTATAATTAGAATACGTAATTATAAAGTACACAACTAAATATATAAAATATACTATCGTTATTCAGACTCATTAGGTATTTGTAACAGAAAACGCTTTTGAACGTTTTAGTTCAAAACGATATCTTATAAGTAATTTAATTGGCCTAAATTTGTTATTCGTTTGACTAGAATGTGTCAGAATGGAATGGAGGAATGGAATGGAATCCCCATAATGTAGGGAAAAGAGGGCCAGAAAAACTTTCTCAACATCACAATGTAGTATGCAGTGTAAGTTATAACGTGGTAGATAAAATGAAACTACTACAAATTAGTGTTGCTGAGATTTATTGTGATCTTATATTTTTGAGGTGCTTGTGACAAGACTTTGTGATTTTATCATAGTATTTCTGTTTTTAGTTCAAAATTATTGTGTAATCCGATAGATGGTGCTGTATTAAAACTATTTTTAACTCTTCAGTCCTCCAGCAGCCTTAAGCAAAGGTTATATTATATAATAAATTACCATTTAGTCAAATTTATTATACAATTAGGTTTAGTCTTAATTTATAAAAATTATCAACTGACCTCTGAAATATCTTAATATTTATAAAATCTGTACACACTTTGAAAGTTATAAATTGGAAGTAAATACGAATGCTCAGTCTAATGAATCGTGTATGTGGCACTGAAGCTGCATATATTATATTAGATATCATGTGTTTGTTTGTTTGTTCAGGTGACAAGCAAAATTAGTTGACACTAATATATATGACCTTTAGGTTTATTCCTAAGTAAAGTTCTATTTTATTTCTGTTAGATTACAACTTTCTTCGAAAATATTTTTATATTTCTCTTTAAGGTTCCAAGTATATAAGTATGTTAAAAACCAGTAAGATATAAATACGTAAGTATATATGTATGTATTTATTTACATACCTATTTCAAATTAGTTTACACACGCGGATAACATTTAATACATTTCAATAAATCTTCCAAAACCAATTTGTCATTGTATTGAAAAACAATTAAATTTAACTGTAAATATTGAATTAAAATAAATAATTTATATTGAAATATCAAATGCTTTATTAACTTTATTCTTACACAAAACACTGCCTGCGGCCTGGAACACTAATGGTTTTGCAATTTTCTTTTATTTACAAGAGTTTTTATTCTAAATAATTCTACGATAAAAAATATTTTTTTGGTTATGATTATGATAACTAATACTTTGCTGTTTGGTTAGAAAAATAAACAACTAAGGGTAGAAATATACAAAGGGATGTAAGTTTGTTTGTATATGAACCAAGCGCCGGGCAAAAGCTAGTTGAATTATAAAGAGTTTCTCTAAAAGAGATATAAAATAAAACTGATATATTTTTTTTCCCTAATTTTAGGAGCTTTTTCAGGATAAAGATAAGAACGTGTTCTTAATATAATTTTTAGAATTAAGAATACGCTTCACCTTTGAATAAAACAGAAAATGAAAACTAGGTATTTAAGGTTATGGAGCAATTATAAATGTTATTTATAATTAAAATATAAATAATAACCAGTCTTCGTCGAGATGGTTGCTAGCTGTAGCTAATGATTTTTATTTTCTATGGATCTCTGTGTACATACGTATATATTCTAAAATCGTAAGTGTGGTCTGGAAGTGTTTTTGTATTTTTGAATGTGTTTGTAATATTGGTTATTAAGGGCCATTAAGTGACCTTAGTGATTTTTAAGACGTATATTTATGCGAGTATTAATTATCATTATCAAATGATAATACACTATGAAGTAACACATAATTACAAAAGGATGAAGAATATGTGGAAATGGTTATCAGTTCACGAATCACGAGTTTGTTAAAAGATTAGAAAAAAATTGCAAAATAATTATATTATTGATGGAAATCCTCTGTTGGAGGTAAATCGTTACTTTTGTATATTCGGCAGACATTCGATTTATTCACATCATCATAAAAGCGGCATTGTAAGAATATTATATTAATGATATTAATTATAAAAAATAAATTTTATCTTTCATTATCTGAGTGAAAACAATATAATTTCAATTGCATTTAATTACAAGTTCAATATAAGCGTGTGCCAAATAAACTATTTAAATTATAATGTACTAACAGTCTTTACTCACAACTTGGGCTAAAAAATGATAATACTTGGTAGTTCGCCTTAAAAATGTAATATATTAAAAGTATGTTAAAGTTACGGACGAATCTTAAATGTCCTTTCATAAACTTTTTTAATAAATTTGGAAGGAATCAAAATTCCTTGAAACGTCGACGTCCCAAAACTTATAATTTATGTAGAAATTTTTCAAACTGAGCAATATTTAATTTAGTTTTAATAAACAAAGTCAGTATGAAGTCAATGGTTAATTATATGTATAAGTTAAACATCAAAGCAATCACAACCAAACCAACTAACTATTTTGCCTCATATTTATATTGCTTACTTGATATATTTGTTTACGAACTATTTCAAAGTTATAGCAGAATCCGACAGATACGGGAGTGTAATTAAGTTATTTATCCTCGGGCATAGGTTGAATTATATACTAACAACTTATGATAACATTAATAGTCTGGTTAATTTAGACTTAAAAATGAGAGCGAAGGTACATAAATTCCCATCAAGCTGAAAATCAGTAAGGTTGTTTAAAATATGATTAAAAATAAAATTTGAAAGTTCCTCATCTTTCCCCTGTGAGGAAAAAAAATTATTCAAGGTCAAAGGTAAAAAAATGAGTTTTTCGCGATTTTCAGCGAAATGGTAAGTTTTATCATAAAAATATCTCAGACAAAAATTAAAGATCATAAAACAATCTACAAAAAATGTGTCAATACTTTTTTTCCTACAAGCCACCGTTTTTGAGATATATACGAGATACGTATTTAAAAAGTTGTTCAAGTTGTTCTCGTCATAATATGCATGAGTGCGCCACGTTAAATGTTGAGGAAAATGAAAATGTTAATAGGTACTAAAAGCAACTAAAAGCAAAGGTAACAACAATATGCAGTATTAACGTTGATCGTGGGTGTAGATCAGGATTAGTTCTAAAAGGTGTAACTCGTAACGTTAGGTTTATTGCATTCATGTAATAAACCTTACATTACAATGTACCAGCAATTACCATTGTACATTAAACTACAAAACTTTTATATATGTACATTATAATTTGAATTGTGTAATAATAAAGTACACAACTAAATATATAAAATAAAATATTTGTTTATGCAGAATCATTAGGCATTTGCGACAGAAAACATTTTTAGTTCAGAACGATATCTTATAAGTTACCTAAATGTACCTAAATTTGTTATTCCTATGACTAGGAATTGTCCAACAAGGCGAAGTTTTTATAATATAGGGGAAAGAGGGCAATAACAACGTCCTCTTAATCATGATGTACTATGCAGTTAAACAAATAACATAGTAACTAAAATGAAACTACTACAAATAGCTGTTTCTATTTATTATTCGTTCTCAAACTTGTTAACTGCAACTGTTATTCAAAACATTATTGAATTCAAAGTTCGCTAAACTTCACATTTTATTAAATGTTGTGTAATGATGTTATGAATATTCAAAATGCAGATGATATATTTGAATACGTGTATTGGCAACTGAGAGATGAATAAAGCGTTTTGGGAATGTAATTTTAGAATTCAATGTTGTCAACTAATGAAACAAAATAATTACATGTTTTTGTTTTAGCGGTGCTTATTATAATTTTTAATATAAGTGATATATTTTAGAAACAATCCTTTTGAATATAACAAGTTTCCCAGACACCTAAAAAGGTTCATGCTGTAAATGTTTATATTTTCATAATTATTTATTTTCTTCGTAATCGATTAAATATCTCTTATATCTACCTGATAAAGAAGTATAATGTATTGTAATATAATACAAATACCTTTACAAATTTATTTTCAATGTGTACTAATTATATAAATATTACATTTAAACTGAACTATATGTTGTTTAATAACAACAGTTCCAAGTATCATAAATATCCCCTGTGGTTGTAATCTAATTTAAAATGAAACACAATTACTTCGTGTGGTTACTCCAATACAGTTCTGTATTATTGTTAAGTACAAGTATACTTCGGTTTCATAACATTAGTAAGAACTAAGAAGCAGAAAATATTATATTAAAAAATATTTTTTATTAATATAATATATATTAGGTTCCACAATTCTTAATTTGAATATAGATTATTGAAAATCAAAAACTCTTAAATTCTCTCAAAGCTCTTGAATAAATAAGTTGACATTAAACTTCTTCATTATAAAACTTACCTCTTTATCTTATATCTTTATCTTGGCCCTACCAAGAAGGCCTTCCAAAATTTGGAGATTCGGTCCTCAACTTGTCTCTTGCAGATGTGTTTAAAACAAGTCTTATTAAGTACAATTTAGTTTAGTCATCTTTTTCTTATCTTTGCTTACCTTTTATTAAGTATTGCATTATTTTTATTTGCATTAAAATATTAATTAAAGTTTTAGAATAAACTGTGTTTGTATTTAGTTGATTACTGAAAAGATAACAAATTGATAATATTATTCAGGGAAAACCTCTGTACTTTGTACATTTGGTAGATATTCAATTTATTCACATCATCATAAAAGCGGCTTTGTAAATATATCTTATAAAAGATATGATTTATAAAAACACATTTTTATCCTTCTATATTTGAGTGAAATTAACCTGGAGCGATGTTTAGATTCACATTTAACGAAATTCGTTCTCTTGAATGAGAATAAAGTTATATACTTTTTATTCCACTTAACAATACTTCATATAACTGCGCGTCTTATTAAAATTTGTGGCATTTCTTCAATGTCATTCTATATTACAGAGTGTCGTGTGTGTGTCAAGTATCGGTGCTCCCTCATACGAAATATAACTATAATATCTATTTTAGCTCGTATATCATTGGAAGGATGGTCAAGAAATACAATCAAAAGACCAGACCTAGGGTTAATGGAGTTTTACTTTCTTTTCTTCTTTAGCAATAGCTTAATTTTTTAGCTTCGAAATCTTAACAGAACAACGGGCTAAAATCAAGAGAAATAAAACAAAACAAAGTATGGAACAGTGTAATAAATAATCGTAAATAATATCTTCATCAATACATAATATATTATGTTTCTTAATGTTCTATGTTCTATGTTATTTGTATAAAGACAAGTAATTAAATTTGTGTTTTATCAACTTTGTATTTAGATCTTGTTTGTAATTATAAACTACTTTTGAAATTAAAGTTAAAATTGTCAACCTCTTAAGATGTTTCCAATTACTTTGTTGACTTAAATAAAGTTTTTGAATTCGAAGAAGATTTGTGACATAAGTTTACTCTCAAATTAATTATTTAAGTTACTAATTGCGTTGGTATTAATTAATATGAGACCAAGAGCGCTCCACGTGTCCACAATCTGATAAATTAAAACCAATATTTAAGGTCATAAGTCAAAATCGTCGCCTAAACGGATATGCCGGTTAAATATGAGTAAATCAAAGTTTTAAGTGACGCTGAATTATATTTATGCAGAGTGTAATTAGTGTTCAAGTTCACTGAACCATAAAAGACTCAAATATTTCACAAGTTTCCCTTATCTATGAAAATTTTGTGCAAAAGTATGATAAAAGTGAGTGATTTGTCAGTAAGTAATCTAGGCTCTGAAATTGTTTTTACATAAAAATCAATAAAATAAACGTCAAACGAGTTTTAATAAGTGATAGTGGCGTGAAAAGCGACCTTTGTGAACAGAGAATAATACATTTCCAGAGAATACATTCTGTCTATCATTCGCGGACCATCAATAGGAAAATTAAAAAAAATAGTTCAAACGCGTGAACGTGAAATACGAGTATAGTGAATGACATATCAATGAGTAAGGCAGGTATTTTTTTATGTCTGGATCTTTCTTTATAAATGTAATTTTATTAGTAAATTTTATATTTTATAACATAAAAGTGATTTAAATATATGTATTAAAATGTTTGTATTGAAGTGGCTGTACAAACAGTTTAAGATTGAATTGGTAAATACCTCAGACAGATCTCTTTTGTAAAATAAAAATAGAGCAACATCTACCCCTGATAATACTGAACGATTAGGGCGTTTACTTATTTTTGAATTACCAGATTTTGTAATTGCTGTCGCTAATGAACATCTCATGAGAAATAGAGAGAAAAAGGGAAGGTTTGAGCATTAGGCAGCTATGACAATTTATGTTTTCGCTCTAGTCCTTATATAAATAGTTAGGGTCTATATACAATGGATATACCTGAAAAAAAATGTTATATTTTATTATATGATATATAAAAGACATAAGTGTCAGGTACTATAGTAATTTCAGAATTAGACTTTTAAACCTAACACAACCATATTCAAAAGTAAAAGTTATCAGTACGATTCAAAGTGCAATGAATAATAATTTGCTAATGAATTATTTAAATATTTTGATTGGAATCCGAAAGAAGTAATAAGACAGTAAGTTTTGTTTGCAGTTGGTGTATCACGAGATATTATGTCACTGCTGTTGGTAATTACATATATCATATATCTAGCTTAAGTATAGCTACACGTACTCTTTTATATCAAATATAAAAAATACATTTCGTAAAGATACAAGTACAGTTTTCATAACTTAAATTGCTATATATATATATATATATATATATATATATATATATATTACGTCTCAACAACATATGGAGGTCACCGTTAAAAAAAACGACAAATTAGTTTATAGTTCACTTGAAGACACCTATTAATTAATTATCATATATTTTCCACGTAACATATGCCACTACATTTTCCTCTATTTTATTTATCCCTTGCAGTACATTATATTATAGTGTTTAATTATAATTTTAAGGGATTGCAAATGTTAAGTATCCCATATCAAATACTAATAAAAAATATTACTAACTACATTGTTTTTCTATTTACATCTTCTCAATCTCTCAATCTTTATTTAACATTATTTAAACTAGTTCATAAATAGACAAAATATTACTAGATATAAATAAAGTAAACAATTTAATATAAAAAATGGTAATATTATTTGTGCAAAATGTATATGAAATAACTTCGTAATATAAAGTTGAAGTGCGGACATCAATTTTAATTGAGAACCGTTTAACTGTATTAACTGTACCTTTCCATAAAAACTATTTTTTTTTATAAAATCTAAATACTACTTTATAAATAATATACAATACTGGAGGTTAATGAATAGAATAAAAGTAATACACATTACTAAAAGCAACATTAGAGAATAATTGATTTAGTTTCGACATTTTTGAATACTCCAAGTCTAAAAATTTTAATTAAGTTCGTAAATTATTAAAATGATCTAAAAACAATTACGTTGTTTGAGGTAAAATAATCCTGGTATTATCGGATGAATTGTGATTTCACAAACACAAAAGGTACACCCGGACTCGGAACACCAATTTATGGATCACAAATAATTAACTAGTATGGAAATTGAATCCACATCTACTAAACAAACAAACAGACAATGTTTTGAGGGGCGTAGCAAACTAGCTAATGTAAACAGTATATATAATTTTCATACTTAATTATTGAGAATATTTTGTTCTTACACGCTTTCATAGTTTTTATTATAAAAAAAAAAATGTTTTTAAAAAAGGCTCTATATATCCGTCTGTGTGTTCAGACTAATTCTTAGTAATGTTTTTAGTTGTTTCATTTTATTGTGATATAACACATATAAAATGTTGTCACCCTAAAACGCCTCCTGAAAGTTTCACATCGCTCTATTAGATTATAATAGTTGCAGAATCACTTTTCTAAAATTTCTAGTACATATTGCGGCCTTCATTAGATTGTATAAAGTATTAATATCAATTTAATTTATTTGTGATTCGTGTGATAACTTTATTTAAATATCATATATTATTTTAATATTGTGTATAGATTTAAAACAAAATAATTGTTACACGATACTAAAATAAGAAAAAAAGAGTTAAAAATATAAAGATAAAATAAATACGTATGACGACTAAAAGCATTTTTATTTTTCTTCTCAGTCTTAAGAACCTTTTGAATTAATTATCTTACCGATTACTCAGAGTGAATCCAACCACATGAAATGTCATTAATCAAAAACCTCTTATCTCCTCATTTTCACTCACATCATCGTTTAGCGTTTCAATTTCAATTACAAGAGAAAACAATGTTTAAATTTGTTTGAGGTCTGCCGTCTCTCTAAGTCTTTTAAAGGTCTAAGGAGTTACTTGAACCTGAACAAAGATAACTTGTAGATTAGAGGTTAGCTGATGAATAACAGTATTTAACTTAATTGTATTAGACACTTCTCAAAATTATATGAAGATGATCGTTAAAATCAAACATAATATATGTCACTTATTTTCATTTGTTACGTCCAATAACGTAAAGGGTTAAATATTAAATATCCAAATGTGACTTTAAAAATACTTTATAAGAGAGTTTTAGGTTTATACGTGTCTTTGAAAATGGATGACCTTTGAGCTATAAAAAAGATGGGTGTAATAATATTTTAATGGAAAGAGAGAGAGAGAGAGAGAGAGAGAAGAGAGAGAAATAGAGAGAAAGAGAAGAAGATACTCTAATTCAGTCTTAATTTGAAACATCCGTTCACACAAATTCAATAATTCTGTTCAAATAGCCCTCAAGTACATACAAAGGCATTAATTATAACACAGCATATACAGGGTGTCCAGGAAATAATGGATAACCTCTGAAAGGCTAATAGTAGAACTAAAGGCAAGCCCGAAAAAAAAAAAAAAATTATAACTCTTATACTGCTAGAAAAATGGCGCTTTAATACAAAACATCACTTTTTTTCTGATTACATATTTTTACTCCTAACGAGGTCAAATTAGTTAAAATCATAATTATATTTATACTCATATATTTATTATTAATCGTATTAGTGAATAACTATCAAATATCATAGCTAACTAGTATTTTTTTCAAAAAATAATGTTAAACTATTGTTTTGTGTATAATTTCTGAAGAAATATATTTTGATTTGAAACTTTGAATAGCTCTGGTGTAAAAAAAAATATGAAAACAACAGTGACCAACCATTTTAAAATATTTCTGGTTTAATGGCGTTTCTAACAAGATGTAATATGTCGTTATTGTAATGAAAAAGTATTGAACTCTTGGTATAAATGTGTAAAATGGAATAATTATTTAATACTAGCAAAATTAAAAACATACGAAAAAAATGGCTGTTATTCCGAAAACAGAATGCCTGGTGGCGGTGTAGGTGATGCTGGTCCCGGAAGGGTTGGTCGCTTTGCCGTCGAAGAAGATGTTCTCAATGAAGTTGAGCAAGACCCTGCGATCTCCATGCGAAAAATAGCTCACCACACGGGCATAGACAAATCAACTGTGCGCAATATTTTAAAGAAAAACAGATTCTATCCATATCATTTTACACGCGTGCAAAATCTACTTCCAAGAGACTTTCAACTTAGAATTCAATTTTCTCAATCGAACCACTATTGAAAAATTTGAAAAACCATTTTGATGTTTTTTTAAAGCCCCATTTTTCTAGCAGTGTAAGGGTTATAATTTTTTATATATTTTTTTTGTGCTTGCCTTTAGTTCTACTATGTTATCCATTGTTTTCTGGACACCCTGTATATATATATGCTTTGTATAGAATTATCAACATTAAGGTATCCTAACTTATTTTATTTACTTTATTTTGCAGATATTGTTTTAGATAACTCTTAACTTTATATTATATTTCTAATTCTAATTTGTACGTTACTAATAAGGCCAAAACTTTTTAAATTGGTTTGAATTTAAGACTAAGTATCTACCCTATCTAAGGTTTTATTATTCTGACTCGTAATTAAACGCTCGGGTAAGATCCATAGTGGGAGTTTATTTTTATCACCTACTAAAAGTTACAGGTGTATTTCTGTAACTACATTTTTATATTTTTAGATATATGATAACGTGTGAAAATTTAAAAAACTTTCACTGATATTTATTAAAACATTTATAATGTATTTCACGAGCGGCCATCCTTAATTTGTAATTTCAGAAAATAATGTCTTTTGCTAATATCTCAGTAATATTTATTTGACATTTACTCTCATATAGTAAGAATTTGTAATTGTAATTAATTTAGTTTCTATTTAACGTGAGGGTTAGTCAGGGTTACCTACTTACATTGTATAATATATAGATGAGACATTGAATTTAGACGTGAATGTAATTATGAGACACTCTCCGTTCATATCGTGTCGTCGGTTCATTTCTAATTCACATTACCTTTTATCTATAATGTCGTCTGTCATTTTAATAACTTTTATACTAATATAGTTTTTTTTCTTCTTCTCTTATTTATGGATAAAAAAATACAATATTTTTTCACGGGAACATTTAAAGAACCGGAAAATCAAATACGCTACTACCTTTATCCAAAGAGTAATCTTCATAAATCACCAGAGTGAAAACACGGGTTCAACCTCGTTAAATATAAAACATATGAAATTCCTGTGTCCCTATGTTAGTAATTCATATCCACCGTGATGTATTTTTGTTTTAATATAGTTACCTGAAAACCTTAATTAAGTCAGTAGATGTCGTTATAGATTTAAAATACTATTTGAAATATTTATTTATTTGATTATTTTTTATATAAAAAGGTACAGTCCCAATTTGATCGGTCTACCAAATCTTAAATATTTTAATTTAATATTTTGTACACAACAAATATATAGTAGATTGTATAATTGCTGTTATATTATAAAATTACGTCAGAACTTTCAAGCTTCAAGTAATTGACATGACAATACAAGAGGACAGATAATAGAACATCATATGAACACCAACATAATATCTTCATCAATACATAATATATTATGTTTCTTAATGTTCTATGTTCTATGTTATTTGTATAAAGACAGGTAATTAAATTTGTGTTTTATCAACTTTGTATTTAGATCTTGTTTGTAATTATAAACTACTTTTGAAATTAAAGTTAAAATTGTCAACCTCTTAAGATGTTTCCAATTACTTTGTTGACTTAAATAAAGTTTTTGAATTCGAAGAAGATTTGTAACATAAGTTTACTCTCAAATTAATTATTTAAGTTACTAATTGCGTTGGTATTAATTAATATAAGATCAAGAGCGCTCCACGTGTCCACAATCTGATAAATTAAAACCAATATTTAAGGTCATAAGTCAAAATCGTCGCCTAAACGGATATGCCGGTTAAATATAAGTAAATCAAAGTTTTGAGTGACGCTGAATTATATTTATGCAGAGTGTAAGTAGTGTTCAAGTTCAGTGAACCATAAAAGACTCAAATATTTCACAAGTTTTCCTTATCCAAGAAAATTTTGTACAAAAGTTTGATAAAAGTGAGTGATTTGTCAGTAAGTAATCTAGGCTCTGAAATTTTATATAAAAATCAATAAAATAAACGTGAAACGAGTTTTAATAAGTGATAGTGGCGTGAAAAGCGACCTTTGTGAACAGAGAATAGTACATTTCCAGAGAATACATTCTGTCTATCATTCGCAGACCATCAAAAGGAAAATTTTAAAAAAATTTTCGAATGCGTGAATGTGAAATACGAGTATAGTGAATGACATATCAATGAGTAAGGCAGGTATTTTTTATCTCTGGATCTTTCTTTATAAATATATTTTCATAAGTAAAATTTATATTTTATAAAATAAAAGGAATTTAAGGTTAAGATTAAGTCAGTTTTAAGATAAGTTGGTAAATAGCTCAGACAGATGTCTTTTGTAAAATAAAAATAGAGCAACTCCTACCCCTGATCCTGTGAGCGGTATGTTGTTAAACATAATAATATGAATGTATGCAAAGTGAACTAACTTAGATATGGTGATATCAGTTAGCTCTCTAATTTTCCTAAAACCAGTTGTCACTGAAATAAAGCCTGTAGTTAGCTGAGAAAATTTAGACCTATTTAGGAAACATTGGTTATGGAAACCTTGAGAAAAATTGTTTTTTGTTATTATTTATTATTATTTCGGTTATTTGACGTAAACTTGTAATAAATAAATACCTATGTTGTATAAATATAGAACCATTATTATTTTTTATACTGAGCGATTAGGGCGTTTACTTATTTTTAAATTGCCTTATTATGGGAAATTATGCTAAGTTTATTAAACGCAACAACAAATGTGAAGTAGTTGAAACACATTTATTGGAAATAATTTATTAAATACAAGAATTTACATTTACAAGATTTGTATAAAAAATCACAATTTAATTTTTTTTTTCGACCACACGGACCAAGTAATACAATTGTACTTATAACTTTATTTGAATTTAACTTTGATTGAAATGTGAAGTCGTCGTTATTGGAGCGATGTCTTGAATGTTGTAATAATAATAGGTGAAATTATATAATTATCTCACTCTCCACATTAGATATTTATAAAGTGTAGTCTCACTAAAACCATGTTTTAAAGATGTATCATTAATATATTTTAGATGCAATATCTCTACATACAACATTTAATAGTCAAAGGTTAGAGAATTTGGTCAAGCAATGAGGTTGCGGCTTGAGGCATTTGCTCTCTGAGGTACTGAATTTGACATTTGTAATCATTGAAACTTAGAAAAATCGTCATAAAGTAATTATAACCCGATTAGTAAAATATTTACATTACTCCTATTCTTCACTAAGCAATAAGCAAAATATTTTATTTTGCTACACGTACTCTTTTATATCAAATATAAAAAACTTATTTCGTAAGATACAAGTACGGTTTTCATAATTTAAATTGCTGATTTATTCCTAGTCATTTTTTTATATCCAGTTACTTCTTCAGAGTTATGATTTCCAGTAACCTTTTTGACTCGTTGTTCAAAGTCTATCTTGGTTTCTGACACAACTGTAAACACGATATAATTTTTTTTTGCATAGTTTTATTTATATATTGTGACTTATGGCGGTCACTGGGAAACAAATGCGACAACATAGCTTATATTTTATTTTGCTATTCTTCGTTTTTCTATTTATATCTTAAAATCTTTATTAGACATTATTTAAAACTAGTTCATAAATAGACAAAATATTACTAGGTACAAATGAAGTAAATAATATAATATAAAATATGGTAATATTATTTGTGCAAAATGTATATGAAATAACTTCGTAATATATAGTTGAACCGCGGACATCGATTTTAATTGAGAACCGTTTAACTGTACTATGACCTTTCCAAATAAGTGGCCTTTCCAAAAAACTTCTTTTTTTTAAATAAAATTTAAATACTACTTTATAAATAATATACAATACTGGAGGTTAATGAATAGAATAAAAATAATACATATTACTAAAAGCAACATTAGAGAATAATTGATTTAGTTTCGATATTCTTGAATGCAGATGTCTCCAGAGTACGTTTCATTACAGTTTAATTATTATGACTCGTAATTACACGCTCGGGTACTCTTTTATATGATTTTATTTCATATAATAAAAGCTACAGGTAGTTCTATATTATTAGTTTTTATTTCTTTATAATAAATCAATGGATTTTTGGGTAGACCTCGAAGAATTCGGTCTGCCCATTCATTTGTACCCGACTTTCGAATTTTTCGACCATAACTTTTTCCCTATACAAAGAAGATCAATCGCGTTCATGTCATATGATGTCTTTGATGAATACCTATAACTAATGTAGATAAACCGAAAACCTAACTTCAATCACTTAGGGTTGGCGTTAAAAAAACCAAAAATTTTTGGAAAAAAATCATAACTTTTTTCTGGTAAACATTCTTACATCACAAGTATTTTTAATAGAAAGATTATTTTTTACTCTAAATTTAGGTACCAAAAGTTTTTCCGTAGAAGGTACTGTTTTCGAGAAAAAAAATAAAAACCACTTTCAGCTTGAAATTTTAAGGTAGGTAAAACCACGGCAACTTTTTTCTGGTAAACATTCCCTCCTCGCAAATATTTTTAATAGAAAGGTTATTTTTTACTCTAAATTTAAGTACCAAAAGTATTTCCATAAAAGATACCTTTTCCGAGAAAAAAAATAAAAACCGCTTTTTGCTTGAAAATGTTTGATTTAAACAACGGCATCATGTGTTATTCTTAGGTTAGGTAGTGAGCTATATTTTAAACGAGTTACACACGAGGTCTACCCACGCGTGTCCCCCTGCGGGCACGGATTTTTTTTTCTTTATTTCTGCATGAAATTAAAATATGAAGAAACTAAAGTAAAAAAAACTCGCTTAAATTTGTAATTTAAAAATAGTTATTTTCAAATAATTCATAACTTTTTATTTGTGTATATATAATTTGCAATTTATAAAAAATAAAATAATGCTATGAGTTCAAAAATTTGGACCAAGTTAGTAAATTATTAAAATGATCTAAAAACAATTACTGTATTTGAAGTCAAATAATCCTGGTATCATCGGATGAGTTGTGAGTTCACAAACGCAAAAGGTACACCCGGACTCGGAACACCAATTTATGGATCACAAATAATTAACTAGTGTGGAAATTGAATCCACATCTACTAAACAAACAAACAGACAATGTTTTGAGAGCCGTAGCAAACTAGCTAATGTAAACAGTATATATTTCTTTCATAATTAAATATTGTTAATATTTTGTTCTTGCACGCTTTCACGAGTTTTTATTGTAAAAAAATATCTTTAAAAAAGGCTGTATATATCCGTCTGTGTGTTCAGACTAATTCTTAGTAATGTTTTTAGTTGTTTCATTTTATGGTGATATAACACATATAAAATGTTGTCACTCTAAAACGTCTCCTGAAAGTTTCACATCGCTGTATTAGATTATAATAGTTGCAGAATCACTTTCCTAAACTTTCTAGTACATATTGCCTTCATTAGATTAGATTGTATAAAGTATTAATATCAATTTAATTTATTTGTGATTCATGTGATAACTTTATCGTGTGTAGATTTTCAACAAAATAATTGTTACATAAGGTTAAAATAAAGAGTTAAAAATATAAAGATAAAATAAATACATATGACGACTAAAAAGCATTTTTACTTGTTTTCTGAGACTTAAGAACCTTTTTAATTAATTATCATACTGATTACTCAGAGTGAAACTAACCACATGAAACGACATTGATCAAATACCTCTAATCTCCTCATTTTCACTCACATTTGCGTTTCAATTTCAATTACAATAGAAAACAATGTTTAAATTTGTTTGAAGTTTACCGTCTCTCTAGTTCTCTTAAAGGTTTAAAGAGTTACTTGAACCTGAACAAAGATAACCGTGCACACAAATTCTATAATCATGTTCAAATAGCCGTCAAGTACGTACAAAGGCATTAATTATAACACAACATATATATGTGTGTATAGAATTACCAACCTTAAGGTATCCTTTTAGATATTTTTTAACATTATATTATATTTCTAATCAATTTGAACATAACTTATAAGGTCAAAACGTTTTAAATTAAATATAATTGTTTATAATTGTTTATATACTTTTCAAAATAATTGACCCGTGTACAAAGTTTTTACACTATCTAAGGTTTTATTATTCTGACTCGTAATTACACGCTCGGGTGAGGTCCACACAGTAAGAGTTCATTTTTATCACCTAATAAAAGCTACAGGTGCATTTTTACAAATGGAAGTACATAATAAAGTGTGATAATTAAAGAGAAAATTTCATTGATATTTATTATATATTCCATGAGAACCTATTAAGTATTGCATATTGTAATTTCAGAAAATAAATAAGTTGAGAAAATATATCAGTAATATTTTTATAACATATTCTCTCATATAGTTAGAATGTATATTAAGATATCACATTCTATTTAATTAAAACAATATCTATTTAACGTCAGGGTAGTGTTACTTGTAATTATAAAATACATTAAGAGGACACCTACTTAAATTGTATATGAGACTTTGAATCTAGACGTGAATGTAATTATGAGACACTCTCTGTAGTTCATATCGTCTCGTCGGTTCATTTGTAATTCACATTAACTTGTATCTATAACGTCGTGTTTCATTTTAATAACTTTTTTACTAATATAGTTTTTTTCTTTTCCTCTTCATCATCATCATCATCGTCAGCTATTGTGCGTCCACTGCTGGACGTAAGCCATCCCCATTGACCCCCACCTCGATCGATCCAAAGCGGCCCGCATCCATTGGTTTCCAGCTACTCTCTTCAGGTCGTCTGTCCACCTAGGTGGCGGTCGTCCTCTACTTCGATTGCCAGTAAGTGGTCTCCACTCAAGGATCCTTTTTCCCCATCTGCCATCACTTGAGCGGGCTATATGCCCAGCCCATTGCCACTTCAGCTTACAAATCCGTTGCTTTACGTTCGGCTCGGCGTCGGTTACTTTTGTTCGCCTGCGAGTCATTTCATTTCTGAGTCTATCTCGAAGCGATATTCCCAGAATAGCCTCTCTATCGCACGCTGAGTGACTTTAAGCCTCTCTAAGAGTTCCTTTGTTAGAGGCCACATCTCGGTTCCATAGGTCATCGCTGGTAACACATACTGGTCGAAGACTTTCTACTTAAGGCACTGCGGTATTCCGGACGAAAATACGCTCCTTAAGTTCCCGAACGCTTCCCATCCTAGTTGGATTCGTCGATTGACCTCTCCCTCGTAGTTAATAAAGTATATAAAAGAGTTAAAATTCCTGTGTTCCTGTGTTGTGTTAGTACGTCATCTCTGCCTTCAGCTTGTGATGTGTTTTAAAATATTATTTAAAATATTTTTTTATTTGGTGATTTTTGATATAAAAATCCTAGATATCCCTCTCTCTCAGATCTTAAATATTTTAATTTAAAATTTTGTACAATTTATGTAACAAGAAATATAGCTATTATATTATAAAATTACGTCAAAACTTTCAAGTTTCAACTAATTGACATGACAATACAAGAGGACAGATAACAGAACTTTCGTATGAATACCAATATGGCTTTGAATATAAGTTTTATTAGTTAACATACTGACTAAACTTTACTATCGATAAGCAACATGACATTCAAGTATGGTGACTGAAGTTAATATATAAAAAAAATATAGTTTCATTTTTATAATAATTAAAAGTAACATTTTCTGCTGATCCTAAAATGAGTAGAAATGTTTTCCGAGACATGTTGAGTTTTTTAATTTAGAAAGTTGGTTTGGTTTGGTTTCTCCAAACGAACATTTTTCCCTCTTAAAAGAACAACAAATAAATGAAATTCCATTACAGCTACTCAATGTAATTAAATTAAAGTACTTTCGTCGCAAAATTTAATAGGTTTTTGAGGTTCGCGTTTGATAAATTTGGTAACATTCAATAGTATAAATAATAGTTTTAAGAACGATTCTATGCATCTTATTTTATATAATTAAAATTTTAAGTATATTTGTCATATTTTTATATTACGAGTGATGATGACCTTTAATTATAATATCTTTGTTCCCGTACTTTCCTCTTTCATAATCCTTCATGGTTCAATGAGAATCATTATTTTCTCCAAATGAAACACCTTAACCTTTTCTCTAAGTCAGTATCTTACTTAATCCTTAATTAATCTTCAGATTATTAGAAATCTTACGCTTATATTTATCTAATTTTTGATCACTTCTCGTAGTTCTGCAAGTTTATTTTATTATCACAGATCATAACATAAAGTTGATCGATGGAAAATGTTATCATAAACATCCAGACAGATATTAGAACCTTCTCCAAACAAGGTAAGTGAGTACTAGCTCACTTATCGTGATCAAAGAGCATATATACTAACTCTTAATAACGAGAGTAGAGTTTATATATCCCTCTATATATATATATGTATATATGATCCATCAGTCCAAATTCATCGTAGGCAAAATCTGACTTCATAGGTCGATAGGATAAATTAGTAGGACAAACGTAGCATCTCGTTTTTTTGGAAAAAATGAAAGGGGGGGCTGGGAGAGGGGGTGAAAGTGCAAACCTTTGGGACACGCTACAGGTCGTAAATATTGACGGAGGATTTTCAAACTTGGTATACACATTCTTAAGGACAAAATGAAGGTTAAGTTCTTGAACGGGGGAAATCGGTCAGGAGGTTGGAGGGCTGGGGGGGTTGAAAGTTAAAAACCGAAAAAAGTCATCGAAAGAGGCAAAATTTTATCGTCGAAAAATTCTTAGAAAATTAACAAATTAAAAGAAGAAACTTTTTTGTCCGAAAAGTTTTTTGATGCGACCCCCCGTTTAGGAAATAGGGGTGGGAGGTGGTTCCCCGCTCACCCAATATACGCAGAATGACCCGTCATAAGACTCGTAATGACCAGTAGAATACTGCTGGCTAGTTTTTCTTTGTCGATCCGACCGACGGGAATCTACCTTACATGATCGACCCTGTCGAACGAGGTATTTTATTTAGTCCTGTATGTTATAATACATACCTGTAGTTTATTGACAATATAGTTTTAATACAAAACTATTCAAACATAATTACTTTCTTATACGGAAAGGGTCACATTTTTAATCAAGATTTCTTTTATTACATTTGAATCCTTAAAATGATTGAAACTGTATTTAGTTTCATAAGTTATTGCTTTTCATTTATATTTATTTTTATTACCGAAAAAAGCTTACATAACAAATTTTCGTGGCCGTAACCGTGACGTTTCTGAAGTAAAGGCAATTTATTTTAAGAAATTTAATGATATTTTAGAAAAGATATCAGGGTTGTCACTTTAATCGTTTTGGATATTTATCTAGACAAAACGCTCGTATCAATTATTTCCATGAGAGGCCTTTAGTCGTTTTGAACATTCTTATCTTTATGATGTGTTATTTTTGTAACTGCGAAATATACGAGACCTTTCACAGATATATTTTAAAATAATGTTTTTTAAAGAAGTATACTTTTTTTTTAATTGCATATAGCATAATAAAAATAAAAAATATTGTTGTAATAACTTTGTTGTAATGACGGGGTGAATGAAATTTGCAAAATAATTAAATTTTATTTCAAGCAAGTAAAGATTTTAAGGGCAAGTCATTCCACATTTCAGGTAATTGGACAAAACAAACCATTCCACGAGAAGACCGACATTATTGGTTATCCGACATGAATTTAATCATACTTTCCCCAAACCCTTATATGTATGAGCCGAGTGAATGAAGAGTGTTAATCAATATCTCTCAGGTTGGACAATAATTGTAACTTTTTAGATTTATACTGTTAATAAATTTAACTGTTATATTACATAATATATACAATATTATATTGCTAATGGTTGATATTTATGTCAAAAGCAATTATTTTGTCAACATTTAATTATACGATGACACGCACATATAAGGTGTGATTATTGTATCTTTGAGCTGTTAAGTATAGACAATATTACAAAAGTATCTTATTTTTACGAAAATACATAAAAGTCAATTAAAAATTGGAACTGCATAAAACACGTTATATGTTGTAATAGACGTGTGATAACAAATTACTTTAAAAAGGTTCCATGTTTGTTTACTTCAATTATTTTTAGAACGAAGGAGGTTAACTTCTCGTTGCCGACCTTACGTTCGTCTTCATTGGATGAGCTTCGCGACGTCAATTTATCCAGTCTGTACAGTGACGTGCTCATCCCGCCCACGTAAGCCCCGCGTATAAGTTTATACTAATTTTAGACTGTCTTAAATTGTTTCGCAATAGTTACGCGAGGTTGGTTACAGTCATCGACCTTTAAAAATACATGTTTTATATATTTTATACTTCATTCATTTACAGTTAATTATAAAGTATACCGGAATTCCGGGTAGGATGAAAACTTTTGTGTCATACTAGATGAATGGTATGGGCTGATAGTTATTAAAACAGACATAATATTTTCTGGTATTTTGCTTGACCATGAAAGAGATTTATGTACTATAATATAAAAACTGAGGTTGCATACTTAAACTATGAAGTAAAAACAATTTGTACGAATTTAAGATTATATCAAATGTGATTATTTTAATGATATGTGTACATATGTACATTGTGATCACAAGCAGAGGCGCTCATAATGTTTAACTCTCTACTTACTCAGCGTAATTACATTATATTGCTGTTCTGTTAGGATAAACCAACTAACACATTTTCTAATTTAAAGGTATTTTTGTTACGCTAATTCATTTTATCTTTAGCATTTAACTAGATTTTTAAAATACTAAAAATAAAAGCTTACAAAATATAATATTTACTGAAGAATATGTATAATTTGCAAAACCCTTTTAAGTATGAATTGGTGAAAACCACACACAAAAACCACATAAAAGATTATGAAGTAAATATAACTATCACATCTATACAGATAAAGTTTAGGATCAGGTTCAGGCCGCTTTGAAGTATTTAACCAACAATATAACTTTTGGCATTTGCACTTTGTCTTAACATGTAAAGAAATTAAATATATCTACATGTTAAGACAAAGAAAACATAATGTTTCAGCTGTAAAAATATTAAAGTATGAACAAATCCTATTTTAAATAATTTTTGTTTTAATTTCTGCTAATTAAATGTCGGAATGAGTCTTTTAGATTAAAAATTATTTGTTAACAAAGTTTGCTTTTTTAAGTAAATTAAACATGTTTAAAAATGCGCAGGAATAGTGAGTTTTGTAATTAAAATTATAGCTTAAATATGAAATATATAGAACTTTATATTAGAAATATAATTTGCATCATCGTATAAGTTGCCTCCCTGTAAACCATGATTGCTATTGTATAAGAAAAATAATATTTGTAAAAATTCCTTGGAAAATAAGTAGTTATGTTGTAAAGAAATTAATTTATATAGAGTGATTAATATTTGATGTAAACTACCGTTGGATTATAAAATAGATTCTATTATATAATTAATAGCCAATTATGGACATTTGATCACAAGCATTGTATTTCAATATGTTTATAAAATATTATATAATTAAAAGACCATCAACTTTCTTTTAGTCGGTGTAGAAAGTTATTAAATAAATAAAATCTTATGTACAAAATAGTTGAACTATAGGCCTATTAGCTTTTTTAATATATTCATATTTGATATTGTTGTGATGAAAGCCGGTGAACTGAAGTATATTAAATTATTTCATAACTATATTAGTAACGTTAATCTATCAATACCGTATATAAAAACGAAGTTAACTGTACAATGCTAGTAACTCAATAAAGTAGTTAATTCCTTTGAGAACCAACTAAGTAAATAACGAGGTGCACTTTGCTCTTTTAAAGCAACCATTATTAAGGCAATATTTGTTGTAACAGAGATAACAATATTATCCACTATCATTTAAAAGAGGTTTTTAATGATACAAAAGCTGATCTAAGCAACATTTATGGTCAGAGTAATATAATTTGATGGTTGAGATAAAACGAGGCTGAGGTATGCTTTTCATACATAATTCTCGTTTCCCTGATTTTTTTTGGTGGGTTTAATTATTTAATAATAAATGATCTGTACTATCGAGTTGAATTCTGTATTATTTCTACTGTATTAATAATTACCTACAGCAATATATTTTAATGTCTATCATTAATTGATCGCTCAACATATTTAATTTTCGAAATGATTACTATTTTTATTATTATTACTATTATATGTTTACTCGACTGTACTTAGATAAGGTTTATCGATTTTTTTCGGATTAGTTTCAGAGTTCACGTCGCGGTAGTGCTCCGGTAGCCGCGCTCCGCGCTCATCAATAAGGACCTCGAATGGGTTTGAAACTATTAAACCCCGAAAATAGTAAGTAAGGCCAATATGAGAAACATATTTATTAATAAAATTTTGCAGCCTATGTCTTTTCTCTCAAATATTGTTAAACCTGTCCCCTCCACTTCATATTATCACTGTTAATTAAAAAACAAATAGTGTTTCAAAATATTACTGAGATACACATAAAATTAAAAAAATAAATGTAGTATAATGTGTCATATTAGCTTTATTACGTAACTTACATACTTTATTAACATAAAAACATGAATGACTTAAATATTTCATGTTGATTCAGCAAAGTGTCTAATCCTATTAGTTCACTTTGGAATAAAAATAATTTATACGGTCTATTAGTAAATTTATTTAGTTGAAGTTACCTTACTTTCACAAACATTAAAAACTGAATGAACAAATGTGTAGCGTGTTGACTTTTTGAGATATTACGGCAATAAAGACAAATAAAACAACGAATGAATTAAATAAAAAGGATAACAAGTAATAATTTACGCCTCAATGTAACTACGTAATTTATATAAAAAAAACTAATTTATTATGAATAATTATATCAACATGAAATAGTTTACTATACTTTCGTTGATACGGTACAATGTATTTCTGTCTTTTTCTATGTTTATATTTTAAGGGCATTTGTTAAATCATATCAGCTCTCTCTTATTTGAAGGTTTTCAGTCAAATATTAAAGGATAGTCATCATTCATAATAGAACTGAAACGTTTGAAATGTAGAAGATATTTTTTGATAAAAAAAAATATATGTATATCAATAGCTTTTTACACTCAAATATTACTGTTATTTGAAATTATTAATGTTAGGATAATTCTAATTAATTGTACTAAAATCTAATTCATCCAATAATTACTAAAATCTAATTAATTGTACACAGCCTTATATTCAAAGTGGACCGCCATTCCAAATACCATGTAGTTTTTGTATATGAAGTTCATTCAAACGGTTTTCCACATTTCCAATGACTGGAAGTTTCACGAATCTGTGGAACAAATTCAACTGTGAATAGATAACCATATTGTGAGGTGCGGTTTAAAAAATATTTTTAAACAGACAAAAGAAACTCTTTTATATGTTACTATAATAAAAAGTAACTAGTGGTATCCTAGGACGAAATATAAAAATATGTTTATATGTACAGGCAGCATTGTGTGATTATAATAATATAAACACGGCCCTGATATTCAAATTCTTTGCAGTTCGTCAAACGTTTTCCTATTAATATATCTATTAAAAATAACAAAGTAGTAAAGTGACGCGAAAAATATTGTAATTTGTTTTTTCGAATTAACAATTTTACAAGAACTTTTGGAATGATTCAATATTAAAGTTTAAAATATAACCTGTATAAAAGAATAAGGCATCCATATATTTAGAGTGTTATACTTAAAAATTATAAACAATGTCATAATTCTCTCATTAAATTTCGAAACATTTATATACATTGCGAACGTCACCAACTTAGAAGCTAATAATATTCTAATAGCAGGTGTTTGAATATGTTGAAAATTTAATAAAATAACAATTTGCTCTAACAGACGCTTTTTCAGCCAACCTGAATATTTGAATATTAGATATCCTGAGCCATTCTTGGCGTTGCTGCGAAATTTTTATTTTCATGAACAGATATTTCCGATATTCTAGGAAAAGTTTATTCGAAGAAGGAATTTACACAGTAGGTAAAGTCGATATATTTTCGTAAAATGTAAAAGATATATTGAAATATTCTACTGGAATTATTAAATCTTAGGATTTGTGAATCATTTTCACTTCAATTATTATAAATATTTATCGTATATTCGATAAATAAGAAAACTTTACATCCTTTTTCTTATCTTTCTTTATTCACTTATTACTTCAGTATTTAACCTCGAAAATTCATGACCATATTTACCTAAAGCTTATTTAGGACTTTTATCAAAAATAAATATTTTGTTGTTATCTGTAAAAATAGTTAACAGTTTTATACATTCGTACATTGTTAAGTCGCTATATATTGGAAGCTAAAATACCTTTTACATTTGGAGCTTTCAGGATTTTCATCCGTTTCACGGACAGACGGCTATTTCAATTTAAAATTACACTTGATAGCTCAGTTTAAACACGGGTAGGAGTGGCGATAATTTAAAATATAGTTTTCTACCTATTTAAGGGAGGACATTTAGCCATATGTTCTCTTTTGGACTGTTGAAAAATCCAATAAAAACAATTGAACTCTTTGAATGATAGGATCTGTATAATACTCATAAAGTGATAAAGTATTTTTTATAAATGTTTGTTATAAATAACTTTGACCGTCATAACAACATAGGATACTATTGGAGCAAATGCGTAAGTACGTGATAAAAATAATATTACATTATATTATTACGTGATATAATCCTTTATGTTAGGTAATAGATATATATTATATATTTAAAATTTGATTTATTCATACGATTACCTTAATGATAACAACGAGCTCGTAAAATTTAATTTAGTATTCACATATAAAATATTAGTTCGTTTTATTTCCGAATTCTTTAATAAAGCAGTATCTTAAGAATACAAATTTCTACTTTACTAAGAAATCTTAACTGAAATGATTTTTTAAAAACAGAGACATATTTAATAAGACGTAAATTATCAGTAAATTATAGCAAATTAGTTATTATTGTTACAATAAGATATTATTATATACTTACACATAATAATGTATTAGTATAATAAGAAATCATAATTGATTTCTTATTATACTAATTATTTGTAATGGGCACAATATGTCAATTCTTCCCATGCTCTTCTATCCACCGTCATCTCAGTGCAGATAAATTTTGCCATATGATTTTTCTTGCACTCCCTCCACCTCCACCTTCTTTGGTTGGCTTCTTCTCTTCTGACAAACCACATTCATAATAAAACTCTTTTCGATACATTACGTATACATGAAAAGGATGAAATATATAAAGTGATTTACTAAAAAGTACGATTATGTTATAATTATATTATTAGAAAACTTAGTTTATTTTCAAGAACGTCCTTAAAGCGTTCAATATATTTTCTTATGTCAACTATACTTGCTGTATTTATATATACTTTAAGTAACTACGGATTGTTTTTAAACAGTTATGTATTGCAGTAGATATTCTACTGCAATACATAATGATCCTTTTTATATATCTAATACAGTTTTTTATATTTTATTCTTTCAGTTACGAATAATAATAAAAATACCCCTTCAATACATTCAGACAAGATTTCTGTATAAATATCAATCTGCGTGTGTATAAATGAAACAGTAGACAATGTCTTGATTGTTACTTTGGTCTAGTCTGGTCGATTGTTCAGTAAAGAGATAAATTTTATTTGCTAATTTGATTTGTTTCAATACTCGAAAAGGTCACTTGGTATTTTCAATTTACTTTTAATAAAAAATTCTATCGCTTAGTTGTAGGATATGTTCCTTGAGGTTAATTTTTTCTTGAGTAAATAAAAGAGGGGAGGTTCTTAATGTTTTAATAAACAAACCCTGTCACCTTGCCTTTCTTGAATCTAGATTGTTCACAAATCGTTTTTATCTGAATGGAAAGAATATCTTTACTAACAGGGATGTCTGAAAACGGATTCGAAGATTAAAATTGTATTTTATGATCAAATTTTCTTTACTGTAATTCTACGAATATATAGTTAATAATGTAGAAAAATATTTTAATAAAGTATCACGTGTATTTAAATTTTATATCTTTCTAATTCTAGGCTTATAATTGGACGATTTTATATATTTCTTCGCTTGGATATAGATTTTTAAAGTTTTAGTAGTTTTAATTGTAATTGTGGATGAATGATATGAAATTGAATAAATGAACTAAACGCAGCGAAATCGACTTAAATTCTATAATATTTGTACTCTGCTAATGATTGGATTGTTTACAGTTACAATGAATTTTAATTAATTAGAATAATTATAAATATGTTTATCATTAATTGATCGCTCAACATATTTAATATCAGTAATGATTAATATTATTATTACTTTTATATGTTTACTCGACTGTACTTAGGTAAAGTTTATCAAAATTTATTAGATTAGTTTCAGTGTTCATTTAGTTGACAGGAACCAAAATAATTTTTACGGTCTAAAATTATTTATAGACCGTAAAAATTACCTTCATTTTTTGTCAGATACATTAAAAATTGAATGAATAGCTGAGTAGTGTATTGGCTTTTTTATGATATTACGATAATAAAGATAGATAAAAACAAATGAGCTAAATGAAAAGGATAGCAGTCATTTATCCCTTACTTAATGTAATTATCTTAAACGTAGAAGTTTTACATTCAAATATTAAAGGATGGTTTTTATTAACTTCTCAACATATTTCACCTCTTGAAAAGTATTTATTTACATATATTTGAAAAAGAAATAATGTTAGAATAAGGATAATATAATTAATTGTACACAGCTTTCCATTCGAAGTCGAAGGGGATCGCTATTCCAATCACAGGCTGTCACTCCCAATAACATGTAGTTTTCGTACGTGAAATACATTGAAGGTGAGTTTAAATGTAAATGTTTTTGACATTTCCAATGACAGAAAGTTTCCATTTCCATTCCATTCCATTTACCATTTGATTATATATTTTTTTCTTCATTTGTTGATATTTGGGCAAAATAGAGCAGTAGTTCGTGATGCTGTTACTATAGAATAACGTGTCTGTGATATAAAATGAGCAATGAGAGATTGCAGCTCGATTTTAATGTCAATAAGTGTTCACAGTGAATTTTCGCGAAAAATATATTTAAATTTTCGCCAAATGAACCAAATTATTAAAAAAATTATAGATTTTTAATTCTAATAATTTTATTTATTAAGCTCTTAACTCACAGAATAATATTGAAAGAAAAATATTATTACATTATTATTTATTCTATAATACATATATGCTCATATCAATAAAAATGTTATAATGACGTTTAACTTTAAATTTCTGATACATATATTAGTTAAATAATATGACTTATTAACTTTCACTTTAGGATCGGAAAAGAATAATCGAAGTGAGAATATTGAGAGAAGAAGAGCTGTTGAATTATAACCTGATATTACTAGATATAGTTATGTTTCGTAAAGTGAATGCTCTTAATGACTCTAGTGAAAAGCTCAAACATTCGCACTTCCTTACTTTCTATGTCCCTCATCCCTTCCCATTTAATTTTTTTCACTTTTTCCACCAAGTGGACTCTCTAAAGGTTTACACCCGGTCACAAAAAATGACTACGCAGGCGAAGTCAAATGAGATAGCTATTATTTTATATAAACTTAATTCATCCTTTCAATATAAATCTCTTCTGTATTCATATTTTATTCAGATTCCTTTAAATATTAATGAAAATTCATCAAACCGCATAAGAAAAATATTTTTAAGTTCAACGATACGAGATTTGTAACACTTAATGTACTTTCTGAAAATGTCTTACAGGTAACAAATTTTTAAAATGAATTTTACTTAAAAAGATTTTTATTTTCTGATGATTAGTTTTAATATACAATGTCCAATGATTCTAAGAATTAGTCCATTTTTCTGTATAACTTGCTCTTGTAGGCTTTGAGAAGGTTTCCTTTCAGTAACTCAGTGTTATATTTGATACGGGACGGCTTAAGGTAGACTTAGTTTGGATGCTGACCTTCAGGAGTTAAGTGAAATATCTCGTGTGCTCTGTACAGTAAAATTAAATTATATGCTTATATTCCTTCACTTTACTCTAGAATGTTTTTAATTAGGTATCAAATATATAAAGTCTTCTGGCCATAATCAGTGCTGTTGTTATCGGTAATATTTTCCATATTGAGGGTAGGCGTGGATAATCGGGTTGGAGACAGTGTTTCAATAAAATATAAGCGGTAATACAATAATTACTTTTATTCTTCCTCGAATCACTTTAAATAATTATAAAATAATCGAAATTCAACAAGATGTTCTTGGATTTAATTAACTTCCACCGAGCACGTGGTCGCGTGCGCTCTTCACGACGTTCGTAAGACAAGTGTCTATTATTTCAATGTGGCCGCCTCACCAGTGCTCGGTGTTCGTTATGACATTGACGTTTGACAAGCTGTCAATTGCCGATAACACAAAGTACGGGTGCGCCGACATATATGTTATACTTTTAAGAAATATTGTTCAAAAAGATTATTAATCAAAATACGGAACCTTTTGTACCTTTAAATATTTACTGACATAAAAAGATATTTCAATATGAATGTACTTAAAATAGTACAACGTAAATCCCGAAGGATTAGGAAAAGCTTTTGTAACGCATCTCCGATATGAATATAGAACACTGTGGGATCGGAAATAAAGATTTCTGTACAAATAAAAAATGCAGATCATACTCATCTTCTTTGCAAGGAATAAAATCGAATAATATGTAATGATGGATTTAAATTTGGATTGCATTTTGTGAAATTGAACCAATTAAAAGACGATGATAATACTACTGATAAAAGACAGACCATGACTACTACTTATAAATCGACTAATTTATAACAAAGTATTCAATTATGTTATGTTGTAGTTCATATATTAATATAAATATTGTTAATTTGAGGTTCATTAATATAAAACAGTTTATCTTAATTTATTATACTTAAACTTCGCTTAGCTTCTGCGAGGCTAATTTACCTAAGATGGGATAAGTCTTAGTCGGGCGGAAGCTTTTATTAAAAGCATTCCAAGAAGCCATCTTTACGTTTCAGCAAAGCCTAACCTGGAATTCGCTATAAGTTTAAACAATATGCAGATTATTTCCTTGGAGTATAAGGTTTAAACTTAATAAATATTTAAATTTCAACGAATTCAAAATGGTGCATGATAAAATAAGCTGGAGCGACCCTTTAAATATATATATGTATCTTAAAAAATTATATATATGATACATTTTGTAATAAGAGTGTTCGGGATGGACTTAAACTACGCATACTCTTCTTTATTCCACTTATATATAAAACATTACGAGATAAATACTGCTTCCACGTTATAAGACAACAACTTCACTCCCTACTAATGTTCGGAATGTTGTTTCTATACCAACTATCCAATCTATCAACAAATCTTGTAAAACAAAAAGGCAACTATTCAAAAAGAAAATCATAATTATGGCTACTTCATTTATTTATTTAAACAAAACAAATGTTCACTCATTAATTGATTATTATAATTTGATATGTTGGTATGCATATAACAAATGCTATTCAAGTGACAATGCTGCATTATTTTGTATTATTTTTATCTTATTTATTGACACAAAAAAAATGTTAGCTCATTAATTCATTATTATAATTTGATATATAGGTATGTACGAGTATATAGTGAACGCTATTCAAGTAACGGTAACAGACATGAAATATTTATTTTATTTGATCATGCGTTGTATATACTTTACTATACTATACATATATAATTTACGGATTGCAAGTCGGTACATACATCTGAAACAATTTCTAAATATATATAATTATATTTGTAATTAAAACATTTTTTATTTTAAAACTAAGATTAAATAACGATGTTTCAAAAGATACAAACTTTCATTGTTGTGCAATCACTTAGTTCTCTGGATACTACATACAGGCTTCGAGATTATATTAAACAGGGAATTTGTTAAAACACAATGAATATTCATAGATCTGTTCTGAATGAATACTTTGTCGAATAAACGACACCTTTAGTATGTAATTTTTTTATTGGTTTATTTTATTTACATAATTCCTTTGTACATGTATTTATTATTGAACTTCGAAGCGGCTGAAGCAAAATTTTATACTTCTTTGTGTATATTTGAATAGATCCCAGGATCTCACACACAAACATTTTTCTCGTTCATGTATTGAAAAATAATTTCTTTTGTGTTTTCAAGAATTCTTCGTACAGCAATTGCTTTAAAAAGTGTGCCTAAAAATATTTATAGTAGGTAAATAACGTAATTTATGTTAAAATATTAATAACTAATACTATTGTATCAATTACGATAGACGAGATATCTAATAATAGAGCTAGTTTATTCACACCCCTTTAAAGATAAATCACTGGTGTATTAAGAAGTCAACATATTAAGTATGATAATCCAGCAACATAAGCTGGATCAGATAAGATAACAAAAGTATAATATTGTTAGAAGAATTATTTTATTATTATCATATTTAAAAATTGTATATATGTTGTATGCTTTTATGTTTACACAGGCATACAAACAGATTAACATAGCCTTCATAGCATAGCATAGCATAGCATAACATTCAAAACTCAATGAAATTTTACCATGTTTATTTTATATGCATATCACATAATAGAAAGTATCCCAACTACCGGAGCAAACATTTATTTCTAACTAATAAAGGAAGTTTCTAATAAAGGAAGAGTTGCGAAGTTCTTCTTTTACTATTTTTCTTGTCATTAATTATTGAATTTTAGAAAGAAATTATAGTTTGTTAAGAGTATTTCTATGCTCACTTCTGATTCTATTTTATATATTACATTGATGTAGAATATATACTGAAAATATTAAGAGTATTTCCCAAACTAAAAATGTTGTATGTTAATATATTTAACAATGTCATTATTTCCCAGGGATCCAGTGTACACTTTAAAGTAAGGAACAGAAAGACTTCAAGAGCATATTATACAAGCGAAGCATCTTCCCTCACACACACCAGCTTTGGAGAAAGCATGTGACGCATCAAGTAAGAAAATAATGGTTTCTATGATATGATAATAATTTTATTATAATATGGTGTGAGTATATATTATAATAATACTGTAATAATAAAGGATACTATTGTTTTACACTTATCTCAACTCTAAACACCACTATTAAACTAAAACTACATTTTGCTGAAAAGACTTGACATTTTATAAAAATAATGAATCTTGTTTGAAAATAATGAATGTTTTTGTCTATTTCTCTGCTAACCTGTACTTCTGTTTAAGTTTTGATTATTTTTTAACGATTTTTAATAAAACGTTGTCGGGTTAATGTTATCCTCTCGGTTATAAATAAAAAATAATATATTATTAACAAAATCTATGTTACAATGAAACTTACTCGTGTTTTTCTTATTCAAAATTAAGAAACGTTAAAGCACTGAATGAATGGTCTTAACAATATCCCATTACCATAACTAAATGAAAGAAAACAGTACTTCAATTCATTTGGAATTGATATTGCGGTAAGAACATATTCTCTAAGGAATCATAAAAAAGAGCAGTTCTTTTATACCAACGCCCTCGGGATACTTTACTGACAAGATAATGGTTATGTCGCAAAGAAACTTGAATCGAGTCATTTGATTAGAACACAAGCTATAAAACAACATTAGGTATATTTGTATTGACTGATTACTACATTTTAAGAAAATCATTATTTAAAATGCGAATTCCTCCAGGAAAACCTGTGTCCCTAACTCTAAAGCTCACTCCTGGATAATTGAAAAAAAAACAAACAACAGATCGGCCATATCATCCTAACACTTGGTGAACTTGAAGGAGTGGCGCATGACGAGGAACCACAACTATACAAATTGGATATTGAAATGGTAATATAATTATATATTTTAAGTACCATAAAGGTAGAGTTTATAATTTATAATTTTATACGTTAAAATCATATCTATACCGTGTGCATTATATTTAAAAACGATGGTTGGAATTAGTAGATCGATACACACAAATAATACTGTTATCTCCATCTGTGATTTGAAAATAACTATGTTAGCAAGACATATACAAAATCTGTTTAAAATGTCTGTGTGTCTGTGGGGGTAAAACTTAAATGGCTTAGTTTAAAAAGCGTAATTTCAAGTATTAGTATGAAATAGCAGTTTATTAATTGATTTACACGGCGAGGGCAAAGCCGCTGCAAAAGCTAGTATGCAATATATGTAATGTACGACTGTTGTGTTGTATCGTCATACATTGCTGACTACGAACCATAAATTATATTTTGTTCTGGAATCTTATAAGGGTTTGTGGAGAGATTTCATTTTCATTTGATTTATAAAACAAATATGTGACATGAATTTCAGTTTGTAATTATGAAATAAATTGATGTGTTATAGAAAATTGTAACAATATTATTATATTCTAAAAACATTGAAAATCTGATTTGATCACAAAGATTTAGGTATTTAGTTTGGAAAATATATTACTATATTTAAAAGGTGGTTCCATTGATATGACAAGATTAAATTAGGTTCTAATTATGACTGCTTGACTTAAAAGCCTTTATTGTTATATATTATATTTATAGTAAATTAATCACGTAGTTCAGTCTTAGTACCCATCATTAAGCTTATTAAGACACAACGGTGCGTCGCTAATGAACTTAAGGAACCTTTGAATATATACTGTCTAATTATTTTTAACAAACAAACAAACATTATGGATCCTCATCCATAATAACAATAAAGTTTAATTAAATTAAACCCTAAGTTACATACAATTTATGTACATGATGAGAGCCAAAAATTAAGGATTAAAATATTTAAACCAAAGAATTTTTAGTGCCAAAAACTGTTTTGATATGTGGCTTCTTTAAAATGTAAAGCAAGACACACACTTTGTAGTAAAAAATATTTGATTTTATAACATTTTTGTTTTAGTTATAGAAGGTACATGATCCATCATCAGAGTGGGGAGAAAATCCGGTGTTATTGCTGTATAATAAAAATCTGCATCGGTTTGTTGTAACTTTCATAGAAGTACAAGGCTTGAAGGTATTATATATTGTAAACTTCAGACTTTTATTTCAAAGATTTGCCCTTCAATATGATGAATAAAATTAAAAATGTTTTTTTTTTACCAAAACGCATGTAGTTGCCGCAAATCGGATAACTTAATATTTATTGATGATAAATATTTATTGTGTATATTAAGGATTCACAAGGCTGTTTTCTGAATTGGACAGAATTAAATCGTTTTATCTTCAATCGAATAAAATATCGTCTCTTTACTTGTAGTGGTCCGTTGAAAGCGTAAGAGGAAATTCACTCAATTAACAATTGGATCCACTATTATGGATGTCAGCTTTCGCTATCGACGGAAAACATGAGTGTTTAATTATAATAAATCTTCTGTGTTTTACTTTAAACGTAGTTATAATAACAAATAAGCCCAAGTTTTCAGATAAGCTTATTAGATCATATAAAACTTTTCATAAGCCTGTACAAAACTTTGTGATAAACTAAAATACCGAATTTAATTTAACTTGTAAATACTATTTGTCAACTACTGTAATTAATGAAAGTGTTGTGAAATGTAACGTTTTATAAACTAATTACTGAGGAGTAGGTCAATAACTTAATACTCAGGTACTTATATCCTACACTGACCATACACTGTGTCAGTGTAAAATATACTCAAAGAGAACTTACTCTTCACATAAGTGTCTCGACACTGACGTTGAACACAACGTATTCTGGTTCCTAAGTTTGTTTGCATCACATTTCCTCAATACCTAGTAATAAACTATTATATCATAAATGTTTAATACAAAATACGATTATATTTATTTTTGAAATGATATTTCTCAATATGTGAAAAACTTATGTTTTATTAAAAATTTTATTTATAAATATCTTCGAAAAAAATACAGATAATCTCACATATTGCACAGTTTATAGTCCACTGTGATTTAAATAAAAAACGCATCAATTCAAGTAATAGCTTTCGAGTAATCTGACGTCAAATAAATCTCCAAGGATTATGTTTCTAATTAAAGGACGTTTCCCGGAAATCTAAGGTTGAATTTTCTCTAACCATAGATTTAAATCTATCAGACGATTTAAATTTAAGTAAAATAAAGTGTATATAATTCAAATATATTTCAAAAAACAATATAAAAAAAAACAAAGGTAGTTTCTTAAATAGCTTCAAATTATTAAGTTACTGTGTCTTTTTATGTCTTAAAAATATCTTTGGCTTCAGGAAAAGTCACACGTTACTGATAAAATAACGCTCCCGGTCAATATACTATATGCACTTTGATAATCAAGTTAACGTACGTCACGTAGAACTAATATGAACGTAACGGACGTTAAGGATAACGTTACGTGATCTTATACGAGGTCAGCTGTGAGGACATGGCATGAGGACTTTAATATTCCTTCAGCTCTTTATTTCTTAGATATTAACATAAAAATGCTATCCGTGCTTGTATTGGTAAGCCATAAAATTTATAATAGCCGATTTATAGCTATCACAAAATAATTTTATGTTTAAATAGCTTAAAATATTCGAAAGTTATTTATTATCATAATATGAAAGATAATAAAAGATTATCGATATAGAGTTCCTTAGATTTTAACGAGTTAAACATAACAGATAGTTGTCCGAGGAGCACCACAACTACGTACATAGGTATAAATACCATTTAAACATTTTTATACTTATACGTTAATGGTTCGCATTTTTTTTGTCTTGAAGTGGGTAAAATGTGTTCAGTGTTTGTGGTTTATTGTCACATTATCAATATCCTCGTATAAATATCATGCCCTAAGGGGCGTTAAAGTACAAAGTCACGATTAATTTTAGATTATCTTCTTCCTTATATAGCCCAAAGACTCGGTAAAATAATAATATACATTGGATTTTAAGAACATTAACAGTTTCGCTGCCACCAGATTTTCAGAAATTGAGCCCTGTGTGCTGTTTCAATTTTTCATATAAACGTTTGCATAAAGGCATTTAAATAAATGCAAAAATAGTAAAAAAAATGTTGAGCCAATTAAATACTATAAAAAATTGACTTTTAATTGCTCCGTACATGCTACGGCCCTGGGGTGAAACACGGGGTGAAACTTGCGTCTCCGTACACGCTACGGAGCTGGCAGTGAAAGTGTAAACTAAGATTAAATTATATAGAAACAATCTGTATACTCTTTTTTAATATAATATGCATAAATATAAATTATATTTGTTTTATATACATTATAATTATGAAATTACCTATTTTATTTTATTAACATAATTCATATATATAGATATCTATATCCTTACTATATAATAACGAGCTAATTGACTCTGTATGCACGCGCATCACTTATCACCCACAAATCACACAATAATGTGTAATACATCAAAAAAAAGCTATTGAATCAGGCTACAAAATAGGGTAGGTGCCAACCTCATACGTGACCTTAGACCCTTCCTGGCCCGAAGGGCCGGGAAGTTCCCTTGTATATATATATATATATATATATATATATATATATATACTAGCAGACCCGGTCACGCGTTGCTGTGACTATTGTTTTTGATATATTACATTGTAGTAAACTATTTAAGGGGTAACGTTCAGAGTACTTCTGTCATGTTTTCTTACAGTCGATATTAAGCAAAAATAGAAACAAAATTATTTTTTAAATTTAATTCAAATTTATAACACTATTTGTAAATTACAAAGTTTTTAGTAAATAACTTGAAACACTAAACTTACGAATGAGGTAGGTAGGGTAGATACATCATTCGTAATTATTCAATCCAGTCAACAGATACCGCCATCTGTTAGAATTGTTAGGAGCTAACTGCAAAATAATAAACAAATAAAATAATATTGCGACTATGAATTGAGTTGAAAATTATTATATATCTTTTAAGTTAGGTCAAACTGTACGTGGTGTGTAAATTTATTAAAATCGGTTAAGTAGTTTAGGAGTCCATCGCGGACAAACAACGTGACACGTGATTTATACATATTAAGATTTCTGGTGGATCTTTTTTATCATTTAATATTTTAAATAATATGATAAATAAATCGTAAAATTATCCTTTTTTTTATATGTTACTTTATCATTTTAATAAGATGAAATAAAGAATAATGAAATAAAACGTATATAAGTATTTTCAGTAATCGTATTAATAACAAAAATATGTTTTATTTTTATTGTAGTGCTTTATGATACACAATGTTTTTTGTTTGATTACCTGGTGAATACAAACAAATCTGATGGTTTTCCAACATGGGAACAGGCAACATACAATTGACCCCTGGGACTTATTTATGGTCATAGCAAAAGCAAGCCGCACTGGAAACTGTCAGTCGGAGTCATTGCGATGCGTGGTATCAACACGTCTTTTCCTTATCCAGTATAGTTGCTTCTATCACGTTGTTCAATAATTTTTTATCGCTAACCGTGTGCCGTTGAAAAGACGTGATTGGTTGATATTTCTCAACATTATAACTAACGATAATTAAAGGTTTAATTAAAGATTGTGAGGTGGCAATCCTGGTAAATCCAGCGAATTTAAAAATTCAAGCGGATAGTTGATGACATCATCTTGGTTAGTAGCCGAATCAACTGATATATCCTCAATTCGCCTGTAATTTGTTCTTGAATTTTGAAATTTAATTCATTTACATCTATGTTTTTTGCAGCCAATATAGCCCTTTCGCTCAACCAATCATGGTTTCTGTAATTTTGAGCAACATCTGGAAACACCTTTTGAATAAGTTCATCTTTTGATCTAGTTAACTGACAAAAACTTTGAGGAAAGTTAATGCAACCATTTAAGGTGTCTATAGGAAATTTGCCATTACCAATGTGAATGAGTTGTTTAGAGAATATGTCTCCAGATTGGTCAATTTGCAACTTGACACGCATATTCTTGCTTAAATGTAATACCTTCACATGCTTACACAAATTGGAGGACTTTAAACATGCATTAAGTTCATCAGCTGGCGTTGATCGTGGAATCACTGACAACGTTTGATGAAAATCTCCTGCTAATAAAATCATTGCACCACAAAAATGGGTTATGATTGCTCCGTAGATCTTATAAGGTTCTATCTAAAGCGTCCAAAGATTTTTTATGTGCCATCGTGCATTCATCCCAAACAATCAATTCACATTGCTGCAAAATCTTTGCCATTGCAGAGGTCTTCGAAATGTTGCAGGTTGTGGTTTCGTTGCTTTGCATGTGTAATGGGAATTTTAGTGCTGAATGAGCTGTTCTACCACTTTCAAGCAAAGTTGATGCGATTCCCCAAGAAGCGAGTGCAAGTGCAATTTTATTTTGTGAGCGAATTGTTGCTAATATCAATGAAATCAAAAAAAAAAATCCTGTACCACCAGGTGCATCTAAGAAGTAAATCCCTCCTCTTTTATCATTTATTACTTTCATAAGTGTATCAAATACATACTTGTGATGTTCATTCAATAGTGGAAGATTTGTTTGAATTAATTCTTTCAAAGTATTGAGATCATACAGTTTTTCTCGGTGCAACTCTTGGTTAAAAGCATCATGCATTGGACGATTGGGCGCGGCCAGGCCTATTTAAAATAATAGTTTGTTTGACATCATCAAGCACATGTCCTCAATTGAAATCAATACTTCATTGTAAATTTCTTCGCTTATTTGTATATTTGGATTTCCCCTTCTAATCCGTATTTGATACAAAATATCATCACACATATCATACGTCTTTGTACTTGATCCACAAATCCTTTGGGTTTGATGGGAAGCATGTAGATATGATTATAGAAAACAATGCTCGTATTTGATGAGCTTGTGATGATATTACAGCAACATTGAGAGTTTGATCCCAATGATCATTTTTCTAGCAATCGCAAACGCTGGCAAGCTTTTTTGTATGATTCACACAAATCACCATCAACAGTTCGTACATGTTGGAATGATGTTGGGCCACGTACATTGTCTAATAGTAGTCGTGAATAAAAACTTTCATCATTACATCATACATGTACATCAAAATGTACTGAATAAATCGACCAATCGCATCGGTAGAATATACATCTGGGTATCCTGAATCTGGTTTTCCTTGATTCCGTGGTATAAATCTCCTTAAGGATTGATTCCAAGTATAATATTTTGGTATCATTTCAGAATATAACAATGTTTGAGCAAAAGCATCGTTTTGGCATGTCAAAAAAAACTGGTTAATGTAATAGATGGTGGCTGTACAGCTCTTTGTACTGCTTTCTGTGCTGTAAATTATACTCTTTGTCCATTTTCTAAATGCACAGCTAAATGAACAACAATAAGGTGTCTCTCATGAATAGGAAAAGAAAATATTCGCCAAACTGCTTCATTACTACTAACATTTGGTATTGGGTAACTTCATCATTGGAATTCTCTGCATTAATACTAATCACAGCCATATCACTCCCTTTGGTTACATATTTGCAAATGTATTTAATAGATTTTACTGAATGGCAAGATTCAACGTTGATGTGCGCTTTGAAGGTCTTTGATAAAATGGGTGAATATGGAACAATCCAGCGATTATCTATTTCAATATCTTGTTGATTTAATTTGACAATTGTTGATCTTCCATCCACCATGGTAAATTTTGATTAAGAGTTCCACAGGGACCATGTACCATGTTTTTGATAACTACCTCATGCAATCCAGGATCTACTTCTACATTAGGGATTTTAGCTGATATTACTGCATCAACTTCATTTGACTTTATCTTGTCAACTAACCAAATCAAAATATGTGCATGTGGCAATCCCCGTTTCTGCCACTCCATAGAACGCATCCAGCGGCGTGTCTCTCCAAACACATAATGTTTCACAATGTAATCCATTAAAGATTTCAACTTTTGTATAAAGACTCTGGCTGTATCTATTTCTATCCAGTGTGGATTGCATGTAAATGTGATGAACAAATCTGCTGTACCATAATGACAAACATATGACATGGCATTTTGAGCATATTCATGCATATGTCGATGTATGTTGTTGGAAGAATAGTTATTCGACTAAGATTCTGTGCATTACCATCAGTATTAATCGCATCTCGAAGGTGAATATACTCTTCAGATCTGAGTTTTGTCTGATTCAACCTGATGAATGTTAATCTCTCCGTTTCAATTTTAACATACATGTCTACAACATACTTATGATATAATCGCCGACGTTTGAGTATGTGATTGTCATCATTAGGCGGTAGGAATAATAGTTCATTGAACTGACTTTTTTGTTGGTTTTAGAACCTGAAAATAGATTTTTGTTTTCATAACATTGAAAATTAAAAAAAAATAATATAGTGACTGATAATATATCCTTGCTAAACTAATATTTTTTATTACCTGTAATGGGATTTATCATCTTGTTTAAGAAATCATAGCCATCTTCACCTTGCCAAAATATAATGGGATATTGCAATGCGTCATATGAGCGGTGTGTTTCCTTTATACGTTGTAATTGATCATTCCGACGATGTAAAACAATATCAAGGGATTCCAAGTTTTCTCCAACTACAACGATGGCAACTTCATCAATAGTTGGTGCATTAAAACGTCTTGCATGTTGGCCAACAGGTGTTTTATCAGCTCTGATTACAATTTTGTGAATATCAGATGGCATCAGATCCAGTGCAGTTTTAAACAACATAATCAATTGATTGTACTCATGAAATAAAGTTTGTAATTGTTCTACAATAGACCTCTTTACTGAATTGTTATTTGAACAACGCATATCAATTTCTTGTGGTGAATTGCCAATGAAATAAATTTGCAGGAATATGTAATTGCTATCTGACACTGGTAACAGTGAACCTGCGCTATGATATAGTTGGCCTTGTATCTGTAAATAAAAAAAAATGATTTTTGTCAAATATAAATAATATTTGTTCGTAAAAAGTATATCTGTCTCCTAATTTGAATCCCCAATTTATAATTGATATGCTTAGGTATGTCAATATGTAATAATTAGTTGTAACTAATATCCATCATCAAATAATTATATTGTGTTTCAAAATAATAAAAGTATTGCTAATACTGAATCACCAAATAATATTAACACTAAGTAATATATTTCTTGGGGATTAAGGAACTGAAGGTTAATGACACACCTTTACTTAATTAACAGGAAATTTTGTTCACTAAAATAATAATGATTAACTGCTATAATACCTACCTTAAAATTTGGCATGTAATTTTCCCGAACTACGTTTGTTGCCCCAAATGACGTCATTTGAAAGCAATTGTTATATTGTTGGATATTTAACAAAAAGTGTATGGAATCTGGTTCTATTCCTGAAACCAATGAGTACAATGGCTCTAGTGGTAGATCCAATGGTATCAATTTCACTTTCCCATTTGCGCAACACAATCCATTGGCTTCATTTGCCTTACAATGAGAGCAAACCAAGTTCATAGATCCAATAGTAACACATTGGTGGTTACTGTAGTCAATTGACAAATCATAATTGAAAGCAGATCGATTCAAACTTTCGGGATTATTGGTTGAATCTCTCGCTCTCGCTTCCCGCGTTCGTGATATACGAATTCTTTCACGTTGTTTTCGGTCGTCACGTTCTTGTGCAGTATGATAAGATCGGTAATTAGTTTGGTTTGTAGCATTTCGGGTTCTTCTACCTAAATTACTTCGTCTTATAGGAGACATATCGAATATACTCACCTAAATTATGTTACATGCAATAATTATTAATCACAGGTATTAAAACACTTTGCACAAAACACGATATAAAACAATCAAAATTAATTATTAAATATTATAAAAGCTTTTTAACACGGTTTGTTTGACAGATGCAATGACGTGAAAACTGATGACAATTTATGTCGCATTCCAAAACTAAAACAAAAGAAAGAATATTCCAAGGGCCAATCAAATCTAAAGCTCTTAAATTTTTTGACTTTGCAATTTGGTCGGGTTCACGATATTGTCACTTTTGTGTGAACCTGCACACACATATATTTGATTGAATTTGAACTTTGTGCAGAGACAATAAAGTGCGAATTGACTCTTCGACTTTAGCAACACACCTACATTGTTTAGACAAAAATGAGTGCTTGTAATTTAATATGAACTTTATTGTATAGCAATACAGTTCAAATTGACTCTAAATTTAGTTAGAAAATATTTGTATAGGAAAAAGAAAAGGGCTCTTTTAGGGTTTTCCTGGAAATTATTCGAATTTTTCTCGCCGTAAGAACCATCCTTGGGCTTCAAGGAATATTTTAAAAAAAGAATTGTTAAGATTGGTCCATGCGTTGTTGAGTTGTGCGCTTACCAACACATTTTGCGATTCATTTTTATATAATAGATATATATATTTATCAGTCTCTTTCAGTATATAATATATTGTATATTCTCTTATGTGTCTATCATTGATTTGAACAAATACTAAATGAAATAAAACCCATGAAAGAAATCCATTATTAGATTATATTTTTTTATCTCTTATTTTTATTTTTCCCATGACGATAGACAGAATCGAATTAAATTTCATTAATAAATGTAATCAAATTGTTACAAAAGCAATTTTGCTGCCACCAAATGGGCACAAGTCTTCTTAGATAAAAACTAGACCATATTGTGTATACAAATACAATATTGCTTTCTTTGTTATTATTTTTTTTACAATACAATTTGTATGGCGTTCTCTGAATATGAATTTGGTTAATGTTATGGCGTTTGTTAGTAAAAAAAGTAATTCAAGTCTAAGTTTCTGTACGTTTTAGACAGACCATGTTATTCTTATTACGCTCCAAAACTATTTTACTGATATTTAATTAAACTTACAAGATGTAAGTGCTAAATATTATTTTTATAATTGTAAGGAAATTTAGTATATATTATAAAATTATTAATACAAAAACGGACTACAACGAAAAGTAATATGTTTCTAATAAAAAAATTAGCAATTAAAGATATACATATTCATAAAGCCAAAGTAAAATCAAAGACATTTGATTTTGTCAACGTTGATTTAAACCGTTGAGAGAGGACGAGTGAATAAATTGTTCATTGAAATAAGAGGTCACCGTGTTGTATTGTCAACCTTTCCATTACGAAATGTTATATTTTGTTCCACATTAAGAGACCTGCGATAAAATGGCAAAAGGACTATATTAAACATTAAAAAAAATATAATATTTATTTATAAAATATAATATAAAAGTATATAGATATGGAATATAGATGTAGGAGATATTTTTTCAAACGATTATAATGATTTAACGTAAAAGCTAGCTGTTTATTACGAATCCTTTACATTTAAGTTAATACATTTGAAATGATATATTAATTCCATCTGAATGTATGTAAGTGGACAGATCATACTTAAAAATCCGTGCCCGCAGGGGGACACGCGTGGGTAGACCTCGTGTGTAACTCGTTTAAAATATAACTCACTACCTAAGAATAATAAATACATAATGCCGTTGTTTACATCAAAAATTTTCAAGCTAAAAGCGGTTTTAACTTTTTTTCTCGGAAAAGGTATCATTTTTGGAAATACTTTTGGTACCTAAATTTAGAGTAAAAAATAGCCTTTCTATTAAAAATACTTGTGATGTAAGAATGCTTACCAGAAAAAAGTTATGAATTTTTTTCCAAAAATTTTCGGTTTTTTTACCCCCAACCTTAAGTTATTGAAGTTAGGTTTTCGGTTTATCTATATTAGCTATAGGTATTGATCAATATGAACGCGATTGATCTTCTTTGTATAGGGAAAGAATTATGGTCGAAAAACTGAAATCAGAAAAAGTGGGGCCCTAGCGCTCCCTGTGCCCGGATTTCTCTGGTTAACGAACTTGACCTTCAGTTTTGGATGGTTGATTTTTGTGCAAAGTTTGAAAGCGATCCGAGCGAAACTGCGGCCGCTATCGTGCTGACAAAAGACGAATCTGGACTGGAAAAACTTTTTGACCAATGGTCATTTCGGACTCAGGGGGTCATAAGAAGACCTCCTGTGAAGAATTTTTTCCAAAATTCGAAAGTAGGGTAGAAATGAATGGGCAGACCGAATTCTTCGAGGTCTACCCAATATTAAAAAATCCTTGCCCGCAGGGGGACACGCGTAGGTAGACCTCGTGTGTAACTCGTTTAAAATATAACTTACTACCTAAGAGTAACACATGATGCCGTTGTTTACATTAAAAATTTTCAAGCAAAAAGCGGTTTTTATGTTTTTTCTCGGAAACAGTACCTTTTACGGAAAAACTTTTGGTACCTAAATTTAGAGTAAAAAATAACCTTTCTATTAAAAATACTTGTGATGTAAGAATGCTTACCAGAAAAAAGTTATGAATTTTTTTCCAAAAATTTTCGGTTTTTTTACCCCCACCCTTAAGTTATTGATGTTAGGTTTTCGGTTTATCTACATTAGTTATAGGTATTTATCAAAGACATCATATAGTATGAACGTGATTGATCTACTTTGTATATCGAAAAAGTTATGGTCGAAAAACTGAAATCAGAAAAAGTGAGGCCCTAGTGCCTAGAAAAAGCGATCCAAGCAAAACTGCGGCCGCTATCGTGCTGACAAAAGTCGAATCTGGACGCACGCACGCATATATATATATATATATATATATATATATATGTATATATATATATATATTTAAACTTTTTGACCAATGGTCATTTCGAACTCAGGGGGTCATAAGAAGACCTCCTGTGAAGAAATTTTTCCAAAAGAGGTCTACCCAAAATAGAACGATAGGAAGAAGAAGTCACATGAGAAAAATCAAGCATTGTGTTCCTATTAGTAAAATTGTTGAAACGCAAATTGAGACGCAGGCAGCTAGTATATTATAAAATCAGATAAGATATTTTTAGGGTTCCAAAGTAACTTTATTGCTTTACTTCAATTAAAATTTTATTACGAATCAGCACTAATTCATTCATTAAAGTATGTATTCTTAATATATTATTGACTTTAACACGTAATTGTGTAATGGAAATCTAATAATTTCGTAAAAAGAAGTTTTTGTTAATAAAAACCATTGCTAGTTATACCATGTCTAATATATTTTACTACGCAAATTCTAAAAATAAGTCATTAATATTGTTTATAAAATACAAAACACCGTATTAAACAACATTGTATATCAAATAAACATTTGTATAATGATCTGTCGATATAGTAGAGAATATATTTGAATATGTGTTCCGTCTCTTTAAACGGAAATAGCGAATATTCAGTTTGTGATTTTAGGACTGAGGTAATTGAAATGAGGTAACACGCGATTTAACACTCTAAATAGTTATTTTCTGTTGTTAATAATAACACATATCACAGTTCTGTGTAATTAATTATAGAATATGTAAATAACTGTAATATTTCAACTAAATCAAAAATGTAATATGACTGTAACGTACAATGTTATTTAGCTTTCCAATCGAACACAGAGGAATATATTAAGTGTTCACAAACATAAATAATGACTTATTTAAACTAATCTTAATTTATTACATATTAATATGACTTTAAATGTATCATTTAATCCCTCAAAAGTCTTTTTAAGGTTTCACAGCGCTCTTATATATATTATAATATTCTCGGAATCACGTTTCGGAATTTTCTAGTACGAACTGCGGTCTTCTGTAAATTAAATTGTATAAAGTATTAATATCTTTAGTCATTAGTGTGGTAACTTTATAAATTCTCATATTAGTTCAGAAATTGTGTATATATTTACCAAAATAATTGTTATTCACGCTGTAGTATATAATCATTGTAGTGTACAATAAATTGAAAAAAATATCTCATATGACATACAATAAATGTGGGAGAAAATGTTTTTCAATTTTTTAATTTTATTTGGCATAAGGAAAAAAGATATAATACTTATATTAAATATAATAAATAATAATTATTTTAAATATTTCTTCATGACAATTAAATTAAAGAAACAAAACTTCGTTCTTTTATTCTGACATAAGATTAAATACATATTTATATACCGTTTTAGCAACGAACCATTGTTATGTGTTATGAGCCCCGATTCATTACACACTAACCGACTAGGCGATGTGTACTACCGCGAGGACGGTATAATTACATCCACGTCTAATCCTACAACCACATGCTGTGTAATTAAAGCAGGTGTCATCTTAATGTATTTTATAATTCAAATGTTTTATTACATTGGTAATATTCGAGAACCTCACCATGAATCCGAATAAAGTATGAAATTGAACATAAAAGATTAATATCTTTTTAATACATTTAAGTCGCGATTTAGTATTATGCTCTTAGATATGTACGAGTGATAAATATTTAAATAAAACTCTTTCTTTTTTATTTAAGGAGACAGAAACACACGTCTGTTGCTGGCTAACGATTGCCGCAAAACATTCTTTGTATACGATTCAGGTTACAGCAATTGTTTGAAATGTAATACAAAATACTCGCGTTAATGCATGAAATCTTAAATATTATATTTAACAATAAATTTCCGTCACTTTCTTAAAAAAATATTGGAATCTCTCTTATGTTTTGAGAGGTACCATATTGTCCATTGTAACTAAATTAATCAAGATAATATTGAATGACAAGTCACTCATAGTTGGTGTTAAATAATTTTATTTCAACATTGAACTAATAGATATAAAAGATTTATCTGTATGTTTTACTAGATTTAATAAAATGAAGGCAAAGAATGGATTGCACCCAAGCGTGTAATGACTCAGAACATTTAAACCTTAGAGAAATCTTGTAGGTTGGAGACGTTTTTATTAAAAAATGTTCCAATAAAATAGAAAGCAATGATAAAGGTGGTCTTATAATATCGAATATCACTCAATTAATAATTAATATAATTTGTTTGTCAAGTTTGACATGTTATTGAAAAATAATATTTAATAATATTTTTAAAATACTTTATTTTCATTAAATAAAATGGTTTGAGGAATACACGAAAACTAGAACTATATTAGATTTTATTAAATTTCAATTTCATGGTTTCAAAAAAATATGCTTAAAAACTGAAAAGTTTAGCACGTTGGAAAATATAAAAATTTTTGGTATTATTTATATTACATATGTCATTATTAATACTGTCGTATGATGGTAACTATTCAACTAGAAGTATTTAATTTAATATTGATTTTATTATTTTATATATTATATTTATTTTATTATTACAAAAGTAAGTATTAGAGAAGTAAACATTTCCTAATTTGTAACACTATGATTAATAATATATGTAACAGAACAGATGTCGAAAATCATATTACTGAGTATTATTAATATAACGCAAAATGTAGTAATAAAGTAAAAGTTAATTATAAATTACGAAAATGGAGAGGAATACTCGCATGTGGAACTCACTGAATTATTACAAACATCTAAAAGCTTTTACTCTACAATTAGCAAAGTAAAATTTGCAGTATTTTATATTTTGAAAAGAATTTTCCGAATCATATGCAAAGCAACACCTTAATAGAACTAATTTTAATTAATATTAAATAATTAATTACTTTAACGATATTAAAATATTTCATATCTTTAGCATTAAATTGTTATATTATTTTTTGTATCACTTTATGTAGTTACATCGTTTGGTTTTCATTAAAAGTTTTAGTCACATACAGAAACATTATATAAAAACAATGTCACAAGATCGTATTTATGTATCATATGTGTTTTATTAATTCCAATGTTATTTCAAGGTTATATCGTCCTCTGAATTGTAACTTTATGACGTAATATAAATAAGAAATAATTATTATCAAAAGTGACGAAATAAGTAATGGCTACTGATCATAAACTTATGCATGGGAAACAGTATTTTGTATACGTAAATAGAACGTAACTTTACTACTTTTATTCACATACAATTCTATAAATATTTTTTAATTTAAATTTCTCTTTTACCATGCCTAAAACTATATTCATGTTTAATAATTTCATAAAACATATTTATACACAAACTTATAGTAATTGTTTTGTATACGACACGTGCTTAAGTACTGCTTTTAATAAAAAATAATGTTATAATTATCTTTACTTTGGTACCTTTTCATTAATCTCAAACTGGTTTGATTTTCTCTATACAAATGTCTTTGTCCTTAAAATTATTTTAAAGAATACTAAATTATATATTTTAGGAGTGTTTTAACCTTCTTAATCAAATAAATAATGCTTAAGAAAAAGCGTGCAAGATTCAGTCGACTGTTAGTCTGTAGGTAGGGTCTGTAGAAAACTAATGATTTAATATTTATGAAGCCAAATTGTGTCTTATTTTTACTAAAACTTCATTTCATTAAAAATACTTAAATAATTAATATCTAAATTTTAAAATGCTATCTCTTTTTTCAGTTTTAATCATTAACTTTTATTTATATATATATATATATAAATATATATATATATATATATATTTATATATGTATATATATATATATTATGTCTTATATTCTAAGTAAACTATGCAGGAACTGAACTATGCTGGTTCCTAAGTCGAAGCATTTATTCTAACACACGCACACGCTAGCTTGTGAGATTAGAAACTTATACTTTTGTTTGTGGTATATTAGACTTGGATTGTTCAAAATTAAACACTTAAAATTAAAGATGTTTTGTATGAAAATTCATTCTTCTAGTTTCAAATTGTTTTAATCTGCCGATCACGGACAAAGTCTTGGTAGTTTAGTCAATCATTTATAATATTTATCAAGGTTTTAATAAATCAATAGCACTGATCAAGAGTTCTAATTTTATATAATATTTTACCATTTTTAATTCATGGTTTCAATCTTATTGGTATTATAATAAGGTTCCAAGTTTCTTAAATTTTTGACAAGAGAATATTATCTGTTCAAATCAAAGTTAGGATTGTTTGCTTTCCAAAGGTTGTTGAATTTAGGCTACTAAGTAAAAAGTTCTTTACTTTCTTCAGAATGTAATTATAAAACGTATAAATGTAAAATAAAATTTAAAACCGCAACAAGTAAGTAACTATACCAAATAAACTGAGTTATTTTTTGTTTCGGTCATAATAAAAATTATTTACATGAGTTTTAATAGTAAATAAAGTATAAAAAGTAATTTTGACATGAGTGCTAAAGTACATTATAACACACACGTTTGTTTATAACATAACGTCACAATAGATTTAAATTTTAAGTAAACTCTAAGTATATTTTATTATCTATACTTATAATAAATCTGTAGAGAGGTCAATTCTGTACATGAAATATATTTACAAAATAAGTAGCAGGGGGTGATTAGTGTTCGATACTGATGCCAAAAATGCAGTTAAAAAAATTTTTGTCTGTCTGTCTGTCTGTCTGTCTGTTTGTATGTTATTTATAGAAAAAAAAACTACTCGACGGATTTTAACGAAACTTAGTACAATTATTCTTTATACTCCTGGGCAGGTAATAGTATACTTTTCATCACACTACAATGAATAGGAGCAGAGCAGTGAAAGGAAATGTTGAGAAAATGGGTGAAGTTGCTTGATTTTTTAAGCTTCCGTCGCGTGTGCAGCCTTAATGGTTAGAGCTACATAGAAACTATGTATAACGGAAATATTCTACATAAAAATACACGAAAAATATTCCAAGACAGCATATATCTACCTATTATAGTTAACTCACAATAACACGCATAACTCTCGATAGCTTACCAGTTCGGAGATTTCTTATTATATTTGTTTACTTTTACGTTTATAAAACCAATAATGCTCACCATCATTCCTAATTAAAAAAAAAAAAAACATTAGCACCAATTCAATAAAAAAAGAATCATTGAAATCGGTATAGAAAAACCAAACTTATACTTACTTACATGAAATACGCCAACAAGACATCGCGCGTGAATAGTGAATCAAGCTATAAGGATTATTTTTGCGTAACGGTTGCCGCGCTCGACGGGGCTCGCGGCGGCAGAGTATAAAAGGGGCGGGAGGCGAGCGCAAGCGTCATTCAATATTTGGCTGTTGATGCGTTCAGAGTGTTGAACTTTATTGACAGACAATAATTGTTATTTTATAAACCGTGCTTATCAGCGCGACTTTTTGTCTTTAAATAGTTTATTTTAATTTCTTTTGTTGTTATTTTCTAAATTAGTTTTAGTTTTGTTTAAATTCTTAACTATTAATAGTTCCTATTTTATTTCTTTTTAAGTAGATTTAGATTCGATTTTTAGATTAGATAATAGATAGATAGATTAGATTATTGTTAGATTTTTAGTTACTGATAGGTTAGTTTTGGGCATTTTATGTTTAGTTTTTTTTGTATTGAGTAGATAAAAGCGTAGGTAGGTACTTTTATTAATTATAGTATTCATAGGTATTTTTTATTTATTTTTAAGTGAAGTAGGTATAGGTAGATATTGCCTACTATCTACCTATACTGCACACGTGTTTTAGCTTTATTTTCATTTCTTTTTTTTTTGTACCTAAGTTGTAGGTAGGTAGGTACATATTTCTTAGTTTAATTCTATTAGAATATTAGGTATTTAAGTTTAAATAGGCACTTAGATTTATATTTTTTTATTATATAGCAGCTGTACTTAGAACATCTAAGGTTTTTTTTGTATTAGCATAGGTACTTTGATTAATTACAGTAGTTGTAGGTATTTCTTATTATTCATTTTTAAGTGAAGTAGGTAAGTGTAGATAGTATTGCACACGCATTAAGTATAGCTTTATTTTCATTTTTTATTCTTTTGTAATTTGTAGGTACCTACGTACATATTTATAATTCGATTAGAATATTATTTTAGTTTTAATAGGCACTTAGATTTATATTCTATTTATTATATACTTAGCTATAGTTAGGACCTCTGACGTAAGTTTTTTGTTGGGTAACTAAATAGAATTTAAGTTACCGTCGATTAAAAATAAAATAAACGATGCCACCTAAAAAACGACCATCTTTATCTCGAACTTCGAGTCAAGCTAGGAGAATGAGAATGACGCGTTCTCAAGAATCGGAAGAGGAAATAGCACATCGGTTAAACTCTATGAGAGTTAGTGCCTCAACATCTCGAGCTAATGAAAGCTCTCCAGAAAGAGAGATGCGATTAGCAGCTGAAAGAGCGAGACGAGCTACAACACGGGCTTCTCAAAGCTCTTCTCAACGAGAGCTAAGGCGTTCCATTGACCGGGAACAACATGCGTTATCCCGAGAAGCTGAAACTGCTTTACAACGAGAATTGCGACTCACAGCTGACCGCGAACGGCATACATTATCTCGCGAGTCTGAAACCTTCACTGAGAGGGAATTACGGCTTACAGCTGACCGCGAACGTCATATTTTATCTCGCGAGTCCGAAACCTTCACTGAGAGGGAATTACGGCTTACAGCTGACCACGAACGTCATATTTTATCTCGCGAGTCCGAAACCTTCACTGAGAGGGAATTACGGTTTACAGCTGATCGCGAACGTCATATTTTGTCTCGAGAATCTGAAACTTTTACTCAATATCAAGACCGTTTGACAAATGATAGGGCGCACCATAACATGATTCGATCTCTTGAAGATGAACATGAGCATGAACAACGACTAGAGTCGGGACGCGATTATTACAATTCTTTGAGACAAGAACAATTGATTACTTTATCTAATGAAAGATTAAGAATTGAAAATATTCGGTCGCTTGAAACAGAAGAACAGCGAGAGGCCCGTCTTACTGCAGATAGATTTCGACATGGTCTTAATGACTTAGATATACACGTGGTAGATCAATCTACAAATTCGGTGGCGTGGTCCGATAAATATAAAAGTGGGTTTGCTTATAACCTCACAATTGATTACAGATCATCTTCTGAAATAGGCGATATGAACGTAGTATGTTCCTTTTGTAATGCTTCGAAGTGGAGGAAGGAGTCTGCTGGTTTCTGTTGTTCTGGAGGTAAAATAAATTTGCCTTCGTTCGAAGACCCACCGGAACCTTTAAAATCACTACTTTTAGGGGAACATTTGCAATCCAAACAGTTTTTAGATAATATTCGCACTTATAATAGTGCATTCCAAATGACATCCTTTGGTGCTAAACAAATCTCAGAAGGCCCTTTCATGCCTACTTTTAAGGTACAAGGTCAGGTTTACCATTTGATAGGGTCCCTTTTGCCTGAAGAACAACCTAAATTTCTTCAAATATATTTTGTATCCGATTACAACGAACAGTCGAATATAAGAAATCAATATTTTCCGAATTTAAATACTGAACTCATTTCACAACTTCAGAACATGTTACATCAGGTTAATTCGTACGTATGCAGTTTTAAATCGGCATTAGAAGCCCTTTCTCAAGATGGTAATAACAATTATAAAATTGTTATAAATGCCGATAAGCGTCCAACTCAGGAACACCCTGGGCGTCATAACGTTCCATCCACGAATGAAGTTGCTGTAGTACTGGTCGACCAGGAATGTGATAGGCGTGATATCGTTATACGTTCCAGAGACAATCGTTTGCAACGTATTTTCGAAACCCACAGGGCTTACGACAGTTTGCAATATCCTATGATATACTGTCGAGGGGAAGATGGTTATAATTTCGCTGTATACCAAACCGATCCGCGTACAGGCGCACCTAATTAGCTAAAAAGGTGTCATGCCTTCAATTTTATTGTTACCACCTGCAAGTGAGACGGAATAGATTGGTATACTTTCAACGTTTTCGTGGCTTATTTAATCAGTTTATTGTTGACATGTACGCAAAAATTGAAACCGAAAGATTAGTTTATATACGATCTAATCAAAGGCAGCTGCGCGCTGAAGAATACGTGCACCTTCGCGATGCCATGCAGCAAGATAACGATACTGTGAATATGGGTCGTTTAGTTATTTTACCCTCTACTTTTACTGGTGGTCCACGCTACATGCATGAACGTACTCAAGACGCTTTTTGTTACGTAAGAAAATATGGACGTCCCGACTTATTTGTTACTGTAACTACCAATCCCAAGTGGGATGAAATCACTCGGGAGCTTCTTGAGGGTCAGGCACCGCATGACCGCCATGATATTATTGCAAGAGTGTTTCATTTAAAATTAAAATCAATGATAGATCTTCTTACCAAAGATAACATTTTTGGAGAAGTATTGTGTTATATGTATAGTGTTGAGTGGCAAAAACGCGGCTTACCTCACGCACATATCTTGCTTTGGTTAAAAGATAAGGTTCGACCTAATGATGTAGACAGATTAATCAGTGCTGAAATTCCAGATCCGACTGCAGATCCCCTGTTATACGACATTGTTAAAACTCATATGATACATGGTCCATGTGGTGCATTTAACGCAAATGCTCCTTGCATGCAAGACGGTCGTTGCACTAAAAGGTATCCAAAAGCATTAGTGGATGAAACTGTAACAGGACATGATGGATACCCATTATATCGTCGCCGTTCAAGAGACAATGGTGGTTTTACTGTTGAAAAGCGAATGTCTGGACAACAGGTTACTTTAGATAATAGGTGGGTCGTTCCGTATTCGCCTGTATTGTCCAGAGCATTTCAAGCTCACATAAATGTAGAAATGTGTAATAGTGTAGAGTCAATTAAATATATTTGTAAGTACATTAACAAGGGCAGTGACCAAGCTACGTTTGCGTTAAGAAATGAACATGATGAAGTTACTAGATTTCAGTCAGGCAGATATATCAGCTCTTCAGAAGCTGTGTGGCGGATCTTAAGTTTTAATATTCACGAAAGATATCCACCTGTGACCCATCTGGATGTTCATCTGGAAGGCGGTCAACGTATATATTTTAACGCCGAAAATGTTACAGAACGATTAGAGAACCCTAGACAAACAACTTTATTGGCATTCTTTCGACTTTGCCAAACTGATAATTTCGCAAAGTCTCTTTTGTATGAAGAAGTTCCATCGTATTATACCTACGATAAACAACGAGGTGTCTTTAACCGTAGACGCCGAGGCAGGCCTGTAGATGGCGAGACAGGTATTTTCAAAGAACATGTTCTTGGTAGAGTGTATACTGTTCATCCTAACAACGCAGAGTGTTTTTATTTGAGATTATTATTACATACAGTGCGAGGACCAACATCATTTATAGATTTGAGAAAAGTAGACGATGTTGTTTATCCAACTTATCATGCAGCTTGCCAAGCGCGTCATTTGCTTGAAAATGATCAACATTGGGATGACGCTTTAGCAGAATCCTGTGTTAGTGATAATCCACGACGGTTACGCCATTTATTTGTAACATTACTCACATTTTGTAATTTATCTGATCCTGTCCAATTATGGGAAAAATATAAAGAAAAATTTGCAGAAGACTTTCTTCGGAATTTATCTCACAATAATGAAGGCGCAACTAATGATAATTTTCGAGATCTGGCTATAAATCAGTGCTTATTAGCTCTTCAGGAAGACTTAACAGCAGTAGGCGGTAAATCACTTTGTGAATATGGTTTGCCAACGCCAACCTCAGTCGGAGAGGTTACCAATAGGGAATATTCCGCAGAGATTGGTTACAACCCAATGGAACTGCTGGTAACATTAGAAAACGGTGTCCCAATGATGACTGCAGAACAACGCTTAGTCTATGATCGCGTGTGCGAGAGTGTGCAGAATAATTTAGGAACAATATGGTTTTTAGATGCACCTGGAGGAACTGGGAAAACTTTTTTGACTAAATTAATATTAGCTTATGTTCGAAATCAGCGTAAAATCGCTCTTGCCGTGGCTTCATCAGGTATAGCTGCAACATTGCTACCAGGAGGTAAGACTGCTCACACTATGTTTAAAATACCAATTAATTTAGATCGCACGGAAAGTCCAACCTGTAGTATTTCAAGAAATAGCGACAAAGCTAAGGTATTGCGTGAGTGTAATTTAATCGTATGGGATGAATGTACGATGGCCCATCGAAAAGGAGTAGAAGCAGTAGACAGAACTCTAAGGGACATAAGACAAAATGATAGACCAATGGGCGGTATTACGGTTTTATTTTGTGGTGATTTCCGACAAACCTTACCGGTAATACCACGGGGAACCCGAGCTGATGAGATTAGGGCTTGCCTGAAAAGCTCTTATTTGTGGCGTGATATACAATCGGTGCATTTGACTATAAATATGCGAGTGAGAACTGGAGACAACGCAGATAATCGTGAATTTTCTGATACATTATTGAAGATTGGTGAAGGTACCTATCCACAACTACACCAAGGAAAACTTATTCTGACACCTGAGTTATGTTGTATAGTGCAATCCCAACAACATCTTATATCTTCGGTTTACGGTGACATAACAATTATATTAAATAGGGACAATTCTTGGCTTTGCGAAAGGTCCATTTTGACTCCTCGCAATGACCAGGCATCTGAAATTAATAATAAAATACTGTCTAATATACAGGGAGAAAGCAAAGTTTATAGTTCAATAAATAGAATGGTTGATGAACAAGAAGCCACTAATTACCCGATAGAATTTTTAAATTCTTTAAGTATGCCTGGACTACCTTCTCATATAATTTGTTTAAAAATTGGCATAGCGATAATTCTGCTCCGAAATTTAAGACCACCTCAACTTTGCAATGGAACTCGGCTAAAAGTAACCCAGTTGCAACAAAATGTAATCGAGGCTCAAATTTTAACAGGTTGCGGTGCAGGAGAAACTGTCTTTATTCCCAGAATTCCCATAATACCAAATAATTTTCCATTCCAATTTAAAAGAACGCAATTCCCAGTATTGGTGTGCTATGCCATGACTATCAATAAAGCTCAAGGGCAGACTTTTCGTGTTGCTGGAGTAGATCTCGGTGTTAGCTGTTTCTCGCATGGTCAATTATACGTCGCTCTTTCCCGGGTTAGCAATTCTAGGAATCTTTACGTTCACGTGCCGGACGGGTCGACTCTTAACATAGTCTACCCAGAAGCTTTGCGCTGAAACATTTTAATTTGATCTAAAAATATTAGCAATATATTATCTTAATAAAAAACAAGGAGTTACACGCTGACCGAGTCGTGGGTATAGCGTGGGTATATTATAATATTCTGCGGTTACTTATATTTTTCAACAGTTTTGTGGATTGGCATATTATATTACTATTGCCCTTCTAAAATACGAAAGTGAATCTGCCTGTTACGTCAAAACTATGAGGGAGGACATCTGCTAATTTTTTTTCGAAAAACGACGGAAACGCGGACGAAGTCGCGGGCAAAAGCTAGTTTAAAAATAGATTAATAGAAAAAAAATCTTAATGACAGATTCATGTTTTTGTATAAATATGAAGCGCAAAGTAACGAAGGAGGGCCGTACTGCGGCTAATGGATTTTAATTAAAACAGATGACCGCAGTTTTACAGTTAACTACTAGTATAGTTCCTTACAATATGGATAAATATTATTTATAAAATATCCGAGTATATTATATATTATATATTTCCATGAAAAACAAGAAATTATATTATTATAATTATTATATATTATAAGAATATATACATATTCATAAAACCTTGTGAAATAATTATTATAAAATAAAACAAGGTATAAAGGTGATATGAAATACTATTAAGAGAACGGGTGAATAAACTGTTCCATTAACATAAGAGATCATCGCACTAACGATATTCTGCGGTTCTGTTTGTTTTGCTTGTTTTGGTTTGGTCATTTCTTTACGATATTTGATATTTTATATTGAGTTAAACATTAAAGAGTCCTCCAATGAAATTATGAAAAGGGTCATTGAATATCAAAACAAATACAACAGTTACTTATAGACAAGATAAGCAAACATCTTTTAAATGTATATGTATCTTATAATGTAAAATTAAAAATAAGAATATATTTTTCATTATTTTAAAATTAATTAATTTGAAATACAATATTAATTCCATCTGAATGTCTTAAATTATTATCTTTGTGTATCGCTGGGTTGGTTTATTTAAATTACTTTGATTGACATTGAATATTGTAATAGAAGAACTTTGACAATATACATTTCTGATACTAGTTGAATATTTTGTCTGAAAAATACAGTTATGATGATATAAAGTTTGATGGACTTTACATTATATTATGTTTATTAAGATGATTTGCAAATGACGTAGTAATATTATTTTGTATAATAAAAGCTGGTCGATATCTGTTGTGATACTTGTGACTATATATAAATATTCTATTGTCTATTATATATTTACGGTAAACTGTAAACCTTACAATTTATTTTCTGTACATGCTATTTTAATTTTTTATTATTTGATATGTATTGTTATGTGCAATAAAACATTTAATATCATTTCAACCTACCACTTAGTGAAATTTATTCCTATATGTATGTAAATATGAGAAATGAATTTGACATATGTACAAAATTACCTTTAAAATAAAAAAATATAATTTATTCCCAGTTATTCCAAATTCATTTCAGCATGATTTTGCAGCGCTTCAACAACAACTCAGCGACTTTATAGGATTGGATGGCAAACGAGCAGATGATTACCGATCATCTGTGAACAATTACAAGAATGAAAATGTTCAAGTATGTTCCATTGCGAGAGAAGGGGCAAAAAAAAAGAGAGAAAAAGAGGGAGTTCTTGCATCCAGTTTTCTTACTCACTGAACGAAAGAAAGGTAGCTACAATAACTACTTTACGCCTACCTTCTGTGAGAGGGTGGTTGTAGCAATTAGTGTGCGACCTTTAGATAAATGAAGTTATTCAAATGTAATCATAGAAACTCACACACTAAGTAATTACATAGCTATTTGTTTTGAATGTATTGAAACAATATTTATTAATATACTTCTTAAAGTATTTTCTATTCCTATTATTTGTATTCTGTATTTTGTATTATACGCGAGAGTACTTTTAAAATAACTTTTTTACAGAAAAAAATATGATATACTCGTATATACGAGTAGTTAAAAAATAGGATATGTGATATAATCGAAGCTATAAAGATAAACTAGCAAACTAGCAATTCCTAGCATCTTTAACTTAATTCGATATCAAAAGGACTCCATAACATGAACCATAAATTAATATAAAACAAAATATATGTGTATAACTATAACATGTCTGATCTATTGTTCCTAAGTATAGTCTGAAATTGAGTCACATTGTTTTATAAAATACACAACACCACATGTAATGCACACACTATATCGCAATCAAACGTTTGTATAACGAACTGTTGAATATTCTGAATATAGAGAATATATTTGAATACGTGTACGTGAATACGTGAATCTCTTTAAACGGACATAGCGAATATTTAGCATTTAATTATAGGACAGAGGTGATTTGACTCACGACTGACCACTAAAATAACAAATTATGTTACACAAATCATAGCTATTCTATCATTTTATTCAGTAATTAAAAATTATTACAATACATTTACACAATTTTGAAATACGTACTGATTGCTTGTTTTTCTTATTTTATACTTACTACGATGAAAAAGCTTACTTTTTTTGTCCTAAAGGGACGATTTACCTGCCTATGAATTCTTGCATTTATTAAAGAAGAGAAACGAAAAAGTAATTTGACTTTACTTTAAGACTGTTTCAGTTATTGCGATCTCGAATTTATAAATATTGAAAGTGCATTTTCAAACTATTGCACTTAATACTCTATTGCTGTCGCTTTAAGTGTTTACCTGAGTATTTACTATATTATAAAACACTATCCTATTACTACTGTTACTATAAATAAAAAAACTATTAAATAATTGTTATATTCAAACTAATTCTAAAATACGTGTGTATGCATGATTTCGTGTGTGAAAAGAAACTTGAAATTTTGAACTCATCACATATTGAAAGCATTTAGTGAAGTAAAATGTAATCATTTTTTTATTAATTTGCTATTTTAATTAACCTCATAGAGATTATAATATTTATCTCATCGTTATTTACAATTTATAATTGGAAGCTTTTGAAGGGAATTATTGAGTTTCGTTGAAACTATCTGACCACTAATAATTATTATTAGGAATTTATTTTAAAAAGTTGTTAGGATAATTTTCAGTCCAAAATAGGTACTTTCTGGATATTTTTATAGCCAGACCTATGCTTGACTCCATCTTTTTTTTTTAATATGTGTACATATATTAGGAGTTTTTTTATTTCCTAAATTCCCACAGGGACTTGAAAACTTTTAAGAAAAATCTGTAAATAGGCAATAGAAATATTCAGAGTGGACAGAGATGAGATGAGTTATTTTTATTGCAGTCTTTCAACAATGAGCAGAAGAAAATATATTTAAACAATGTATAGAAAGAAATTAATAACAAGTTTTAGTTAGGTTTTGCGTTAGTTTTTATTGTTCAAAACAGTTGACATTGACCCGTCCGTTCTATTTAAACTTCATTCATAAATCTCTCTCAACCATAGACTCACCACAAAAAAACCTTCCTAATCAATTGACAATTAGTAACAACTCTTGACAGTAATTATAAACTGCCATTAATTTAATCACAACAGACCCCAATTTTCTTGTCACCTCATAATCACTTACAACATCAAGGTCTATGCGGTAATAATTGTTTAAAATAATAAATAAAAACCTAATTATGTGGAATTAAATTTTAAAAGAATAAAAATAAATATTACATAAGGAATATAAATGTAATATTCTTAACTTCTCTGCTACGATTCTGATGTGAATAGTTTTGAATATGAATAAGAAATTGGAAATACAGACCTATATATTGTCAACACGTGAAAACGATTGCTGCAAACCATTTGAAATTTCGTGTTATTTTTTTTTTAAATTGTTTAGTGTAATATTTTCTAAATCATGAAAATCCAAAAAAATTTTAGTATTGAATTATTTTACAAGGGTATAAAAATGCACAACCAAGATCTTGGTAGCTTATGAATATTAAAATATAACTTTCGATAACAGCGTTTATTTAAGACAAAAGTTGTGTTGTTTAAATGTAGACCATAACATCGGGTCGCCGGCAAGGTTACCACCCATCGAACAAAGTCGTGCCGCAAAGCGACCTAGTCGTGTTCCGGCACGTTGTGCGATGAAGCCGTATATATGAGAAATGGGTCTGAACAGTTGCGTTGCGTTGGCGAACCGGTTTGGCGTTGAGTTGGTGCTTGTTGTGTCGGGTGCCTAGTCGAGGAGGGTAGCGGGATCCGAAGCAACGGCTTTCCGCTGGCCGCCCGCAGATAGTTGGGGGCCCAATTAGTGGGTCAGCCACCCACGAAAGGCTGCCCCGCCAGCTGCGTAAAATCCCAGGGTGGCTCGTGCTGGTTGGCGACCAGACGAGGAGGCCCGATGGCGATCCCTGGGGGGGTTCGGGCGTCCCCGCAGTCTCCTGACTAGCCTCCCAGTGGCATGACAACACCAATTTCGGCGCCGGGTTTGATACGTACCGCCTCGTTCAACTGCCATTTCTCATCCTATTCACTCTTTTATTTTTATATTTTTAATGAAAAGGTCCAATAAGAAGATCAAGTTTTCACAGCGGTTGCACTCCTCCTCATTTGAAGTGCACCTCACTAACATCAGGGGTTTGCACTCTAATCTCTTACCTGTCCACCACCACCTCGAGACAGAGCAACCGCACTTGCTCTTTTTGACGGAGACGCAGATACAATGTCCTTTGAGCGCTGCGTACCTGGATCATCCCGGTTACTCGTTAGAGCACAACTTTCGCTCACGTGCCGGGGTCTGTGTGTACGCACGGAACGACCTCTGTATCATGCGTCTCCGTCATCTTGAAGACCCCACGTTTTCTTCTTTATGGATTTTAGTAGACACAGGAAACGAAAAAATCCTGTATTCCTGTGTCTACCGTTCGCACAGCGGTGATCAGGAGACAACTAGATTATTTGAGTATCTCGGTGAGGCTGCTGATATGGCTCTGCATCAGTACCCTTCAGTGCAGCTCGTCTTTCTGGGGGATTTTAATGCCTGTCATCAGGACTGGCTGTTCCCGTACCAGAAGACCGACCATGCTGGAAGAGAAGCGCGGAACTTTGCGTTGTCCTTCGATCTCTTTCAGCTGGTGAGGCAAGCGACGAGGGTACCAGATGTAGTAGGCCATACAGCCAATTGCCTGGACCTTTTTCTGACAACTGATCCGGACAGGTATCGTGTAGAGGTTACCTCCCCCTTGGGAACCTCCGATCACTGTTTGGTGAAATCTGTATTTACATATTCCCCACCAGCTTCTGAACCGCATAGTGTTAGGCGAGTATGGAAATACAAGTCAGCAGATTGGGATGAGATGCGGCACTTCTTTGCATCTTATCCTTGGCGGCAGGTCTGCTTCTCTTCTTTGGATCCGTCGAGTTGCGCGGATGCTATAACCGATGTGGTACATCAGGCAATGGAGTACTTCATTCCTTTTGCTGACGTACCCATCGGTGGCAAAGCTCGCCCATGGTTTAATGCCGAATGTGGTCATGCTGAAGACCGAAAACATTCGGCATACCTCATTTGGGCTGATGCTCGAAGCCGTAAAGCTCCGGATGTAAGTTTAAAGAAGAGAGCCTTTAACCAAGCTGCCAAGTCCTGTAAAAAGGCATTACGGAAGGCTCGTCGCGATCGTATTGCTAAGAATGGCGAAAAGCTCTCTGTCAGACCTACTGGCAGTCGAGCTTTCTGGTCTCTTGCCAAAGCGATCGAGTCGAACTTCTGCCAACCCTCACTACCTGCTCTGCTGAAGCCGGATGGATCTCTGGCCCATACAGCGACAGAGAAAGCGAATGTATTTGCTTCTCTGTTCGCTGATAATTCACATCTAGACACTGGCAATGCTTCTCCAGCACATCTTCCTCACTGCGGTATTTCGATGCGTGAAATCCGCATCACTAACAAAGAGGTATGGAGAGCATTGTGTCGCCTTGATGTGAATAAAGCCAGTGGTCCTGATGGTATACCAGCCATTCTGCTCAAGACATGCGCAGCTGAGTTGTCTCCTGTATTGACACGTCTGTATCGCCTCTCTTTCAAGTCTGGAATAGTGCCGAAATCTTGGAAGCTTGCTAACGTGCAACCAGTGCCCAAAAAAGGCAGCCGTGCCGATCCTGTCAATTATAGACCGATTTCAATCACCTCCATACTCTGCAAGATTATGGAGCGTGTATTGAACTCGCGCCTTTTAGCGTACCTTGAAGGTAACGATCTCCTCAGTGACCGACAGTACGGGTTTCGCCGAAATAGGTCCACTGGGGACCTTCTAGTGTACGCTACGCACATTTTAGGCGAGGCCTTCGAGAAGAACGGAGAAGCGGTCGCCGTCTCTCTTGACGTCTCGAAGGCATTTGACAGGGTCTGGCATGCGAGCCTTATAAGCAAGCTTTCAGCATACGGCATATCTCCTGGTCTGATCGGCTGGGTAAAGGACTTTCTGAACCAAAGATCTCTCCGAGTAGTTGTCGACGGGTGTTCCTCGGAACTTTTGACAATAAATGCCGGAGTGCCTCAGGGGTCCGTTCTTTCTGCAACTCTCTTTCTGCTGCACATTAACGATCTGCTGAAGCCCGGTATCTATGGGTATGCAGACGACAGCACAGTTGTAGAAAGATACCTGCCGAGTAGTCGGGCTAGTAGAGATCAAGTACAGTCTGAAAGAGAAGCCATGGTGCAACGTTTGAATGACAAACTTCAGGCAGTTTCCGCATGGGGCAATGCCAATCTTGTCAAATTCAACGCCACCAAAACGCAGACGTGTCTGTTCACCGCCAAAAGGAGCCCTTTCACCTTGGCTCCTACTTTCCAGAGTGTATCTTTGGAATACAGTGACCGGCTTCAGTTGTTAGGCTTAGAGATTTCCTCGAACCTTAACTTTGGTCGGTGCATTGAGTCCAGAGCAAGAGTAACTGCGGGAAAGCTTGCCGTTCTTGCGAAGGTCCGTCAGTACTTTACACCGGGACAGCTTCTTGTATTATACAAAGCACAGATCCGGTCGTGTGTGGAGTACTGTGGGCATATATTCGCTGGTGCCGCTAAGTCTCATCTTGCGGTTCTGGACTCAATTGAGAGGCGAGCAAAGAGGCTTATAGGTGACCCTGAATTGGTTGAAACCAACCTCCACAGCCTTGAACACAGGCGTAGAATTGCTAGCCTCTCAGTATTCTATAGGATACACTTTGGTGAGTGTGCGCAGGAATTACACGATTTAATTCCTCCGTCCCCCTTCCATCACAGGACGTTCCGACGCACGGCGGATATCCATCCTTACGTTGTGGACTTTGCTCCTGTCCGAACGAAGCGCTTTGCTTCGTCTTTTTTAATGCGTACAGCGAAGGACTGGAATAGCTTGCCTGCGTCGGTATTTCCGTCCACATACAATGTGGGTGTCTTCAAGAGAAGAGTGAATAGGTTACTAGGTTAATACGCCTTACCACCTATGACTACATTTCCACTTTCCATCAGGTGGAATGTAGTCAAGTACTAACCTAGACAGTATAATAAAAATAAAAAATAAAAAAAAATGTCAAGGCCGCGTAGATAATGACTCCGTGATATGTCCTAGATATGAATCTAGGACACATCACAAAATCATTTATTTATTTTCCATTAAATCAAAACTTAAAAATTTCTATTTTGAAAATTATTACTCGAAAATTGGTATTGTATACCACTATATTTGGTATTCTATTAAGCATATCTATTATAATTAGAATGAAAAATATAAATTTATATTATTTTTGTAAAGCATCGACTCATTCTTCATTGGAGTTAACTAAAGTTAATATACAAAGACTTTAAAATTTCTACAGTAATTTAACGGTAGATCAGAAGCATTTTTGCTGTTATTGATATAAGATATTTCTTGCTTTGACTGGAAGTATTATAATTCGAAAAATATTTCTTTACTGAATAAAAATAATATCTTTTACTTAATATAATCTATATTTAACATTTTATAGATTTATAAGATTTTATTTTTGATACAATAAGATCAATCCAATTTCTTTACAATAACTTAGGAATCTGAAATGGAACACAATATTACTTCTAGAAGATATTCGAAAGTCTCCATATTGATTAAATACAATCTTTAAACTAACTAATTATTCTTATCTACTCAGTAAAGATTTTTTTTGAACCAATTAATTTGAAAATAGTTAAGTACCTCCGACCTAATATAATTTTGGCTTTGGACACCGACTGCAATGTAGATAAATGAAAACAAAACAGTTAAAACTACGTTCTACTAGTACATAGAATGTGGTTAACAAACAATTTTTCTCAGTTAATATTTTATAACTGTATAATTAGCTTGTAAACCTAATATAATATAACAGCCGTAAAAGTATACGGAAACTACCTCATTTTCCGTAATGAAAAATTTAGATAAATAAATATTAAAAACATCTTGAAACTTTATTGGTTGAAATTCGTTTCAATGACGATGCCCGGAGTTCGGAAAAAAATAAATGTTCACTTCTTTCAAAACGACATGGACTTATTAAAATGAAAATCTTTAGAATATTCTTATATTCGGTTCTTTTTAGCGATTCAAAGGAATTGAATGTATAACTTTATATTCGTCGGATAAAAAAGGAAGTGATTTTGTTAAAAGAAATCGCTTTGACAGCGTTTTAAATTTAGAATAACAATAAAGTATCTTAGCAACCTTGAAATATATTGATTCGTTTCATTTAACTGTACGAGTATATTGTAATGAAATATACATCTGCATTTACTATATATATATATATATATATATGTATATATACACACATATGAACATATATATATAGACAGAAATCTATATCAAAAAACTTCAAGTAACCAAACCCATCGGTTTTATATTGACGTACCAGTCAGTAATGCTTATTTATTTGAATAAAAATGTATTAACGGTGTCTTTCGCTCAATTTACGTTTCATAAAAAAAACAAAGATAAAATTTCATTCAAGGATGACCTACTTACTTACATAAAAGTCCTTGAGAGTAATGAAAACCAACAGATCAGTTAGGGAGGATAATCCTGAAAGTAAGTTTTTTTACTCGACTTAACTATACATCCAATTGATTGTAATGTAAGATTTTGTGTTTTTAAAGTCAATTACCTTAAGTATTGAAAATACACAAGTGAAGAATTCTCTGAATTGAACTCTGGTTATGTCCATTTAAAACTTTCTTACTTGATTTAAAATAAAAAGACAATTTTGTAAGTTCATAGACTTTTTTTTCAAAGTTAGAGGTTTTATATTAACATATCTAACATAATCATAGAATATTACAATATTAGACATTATTCATACAAATACTAAATATTACATATTAGGTCTACAACTTTGCTCCCGCCGTTTTTTTTTAATTTTAAAAATTATATAAAAAAAATGGTATCTTATTTATGTTTCAAAGTATTGTCCGTCACTTTCCACCACTTTGGTCCATCTTTCAGGCAACAAACGAATCCCGCGTCGGAAAAATTCTTCATCCTTTGATAAGATCCAAGAATCGGTCATTCTTTCACTTTTTCAAAAGAATCGAAGCACTGGCCCGCCAGGCCGTGTGCCATCGACCTAAATAAATGGTAATCAGATGGAGCAACATCTGGAGAGTATGGCGGGTGAGATAGAATTTCCCATTTCAGTGTTTCGAGGTACGTCTTGACTACTTTCGCCACGTGAGGTCGAGCATTGTCGTGTTGCAAAATTACTTTTTCGTGACTATCAGCGTATTGCGGCCGTTTTGCTTTTAATGCCCGACTCAAACGCATTAATTGCGTTCGATAAAGTGCACCAGTAATTTTTTCAGAAGGTTTTAGCAGCTCATAATAAATTACGCCAAGCTGATCCCACCAAATACACAACATGACCTTGGATCCGTGAATATTCTGTCGAGGTGTCGCCGTAGGAGTGTGGCTGGGCAATCCCCATGATGTGCGTCGCTTAGGGTTGTCGTAGTGCACCCATTTTTCGTCCCCAGTAACAATACGATGAAGAAATCCTTTTCGTTTTTGTTTTTCAAGCAGCTGTTCACAAGCAAATAAACGTCGCTCAACATCTCTTGGTTTCAACTGATACGGTACCCAGTATCCTTGTTTTTGGATCATCCCCAGCTTTTCCAGGCGTTTTGATACTGCTTGCTGAGTTACTCCCAATGATTTTGCTAGCTGTTCTTGAGTTTGGCACGAGTCTTCATTAAGTAAAGCCTCCAGTTCATCATCTTCAAAAGTTTTTTCTCTGCCACCGCTATGCCGATCTTCAACAACAAAATCACGGCTTTTAAAGCGCTGGAACCACTCTCGACACGTTCGTTCACTAATAGTATCATCACCATAAGTACTTGAAATAACCCGATGAGCCTCAGCCGCCGATTTTTTCATGTTGAAATGAAAAAGTAAAATCTCCCGCAAATGACGTGAATTCGGTTTATAAGTTGACATATTTAATTAAGTGTAACTATATGACGCAAACAAAAATTAACTAATATCGATGTAAGGTTATATTTATAGATGTCAAAACTGATGAAAAACAACTGTGATTTATTTATTTGAACTATTACTGGCTACTAGCGCCATCTTTTGGAAAACGGCGGGAGCAAAGTTGTAGACCTAATAATATGGTAGACTGAAACAGCTGATACATCTATCAGTAGCAATAATTTTAACAAATAAAGTTTAACTCCGAAGTTTCTAATAAATTTCAGTTATTCTGTTTCATTATTCTTTAAATATTTAGGAAGGAAAGAAAGGAAGAGTTTTTTTTAATTTAAGAAATAAACATAATTTAGTCCCCAATGTTTACAAACAATTCCAAATTTAAATAAACAGACCTCAGGTGTAAGCAATAAAATAAGTGCATTTTATGTAACTGATGTTAAATCATATACGATATTTATATTCAATGAATATACCCAAAATACGTATGCGACATTATAACTTAATAAAGGATAAATGACCCCCTAACGATAAAGGAAAAGAAAAGGATATTATTTTAAGTATAATAATAAAAGGATTTTATCGTATTGTACATTTGCTATATTTGTATAATAATATCTTTATATTTTCATATTGATAAAATTCAATTGGTGTGAAAACTTTTCTTTTAAATAAAAAACTGAAACTTTAAAAGTTAATAACATTTCATATAAACCAACAAGCATTCAATAAGAAGCATTTAATTTTCTACTAATTTATAAGATTAGTTGAAAATACTTCCAATAATTATTTTAATAGAAGTTATAAAATTTAATACTATTACTCTTACTTGAATGTTATCTTATCGTTACTGAGGTCTTCTCAGTCTGTCAACAGCAAAGATAAACCAATATTGGTCTTCAATATATACAGTTTTGTCATCTATAAGCTGTTACTATCACAACAACAACTTGAAACTAGAACGTTTTACCATATTTTCATGATGTTATTACAATCACATAACCTATTTTTAAATAAATCTTAAGTTATTCCTTATAACATCAGCTATTCGATTGTAAAGTTCCTGTTAAAATCGATTAAGCCGTTTCAGAGATTATTTGTTGTTCATTTGTTGTAAATATTGTATATATTTTCGTAAGCATTTAACGAGGAGCTGTTAATTTGGAGTTACAAACAGACATTGAATTTAATATATTTTATAGTTAGAAACTAAAAGACCTGGAATTGTACCTTTTTTGTGGCTATATGTCACTATTCCTAATATAGGCAAATAAATATTTGTATAGTAGTAATAGTAAAATGCTTGGAAAATTAAAAATATATTCTAAGTCTCGACGACAACGCCATCTAGCAGCTTAACAAAATGTTCAGTTAACTATCCTGGTACAAAATTATATCACAAGCTAAGTTAAGGTGGATATGAACTGCTAACATAGTGACACCGGACTTTCAAGGGTTTCATATTTAACAAGGTATAACTCGTGTCTTCAGTCTGATAAATGATGATAAATGATGATTATTTTTTGGATATGGAACAGTAGAGTATTTGATTTTCCGGCTCTTTAAATGTTTCTGAAGAAAAAACATATATTTTTGATTCGTAAATGCGAGAGAAAAAAAAGGAAACACAATCATTCTATTACAAAAGTAATTAAATCGCGAACGATAGATTGTATCTGTGATACAAGTTCATGTTAATTACAATTGAACCGTCCAGACGATATGAACTGTCCAGAGGACCTCATTCTACATTCACGTCTAATTTATCTGTAACGTCTCAACTATATACAATACAAATTAAAGCTGATGTCATCCTAAAGTATTTTATGATTATACTAACTTGGCGTAGAAACGAGATTATTACAATGGAATAGAATGTAATATCGTAAAATGTTTGAGAGCACATATTATAAAAATGTTGCTGATATATTAATAATTTATTTTCTGAAAATACAAAATTTATGAGTTAACAAGGTTTCAAGAATTATATTTAAAATATTTTAATAAATATCAATGAAAGTTTCTCTGTAATCTTCACACTAATGTATAACAAAGGACTAAATGAGGTTGTCTTATTTTCTATTAAATGAAATAAAAATAAACTTCCATAATGGACTTCACCCGAGCATGTAATTACGAGTCAGAATAGTAAAACTGTAGAAATACGTTGTGCACTAGCGACTTAATTATGTAGGAAAGTATGTAAATAGGTTTGAAATCAATTCAATTTAGTAAGTTTTGTTGTATATTGGTTAAAAATATAATGTAATTTGAAGTATTAAGAATAATTTCAAAGCAATATATACAAAATGGCTTAAATAAAGTAACCTAGAATACCTGTAATTGAAATTGAAACGCAAGTGTGAGTGAAAATGAGAAGATAAGAGAAGTTCAGCAAATAATGAGGTATCATGTGGTTATGTCTGTCCAGTGTTAGAACTGTGATAATTAATTCAAATAAATTTCAGGACTTAAGAGTTAATCTGTAAAGACAAAAAAAATTTTTTCATCGAAAATTATATATTTATATGATCTTCACATTTCTTAAGAAAAATGTGAAATGAATAAAGTTGTCACAAGAATCACCAATAAATTGAATTAAGATTAATACTTTGTACAATCTAATTTATGAAAGATCGCAATATGTTTTAGAAAGTTCTGTAACGTGATACTGAAACTATTATAATTTAATACAGCGCTACGAAACTTTCAAGATAGGTTTTAGGGTAACAACACTTTGTAAATGTAATATAATAATATAATATTTTACTTGTTTTAAGTAAAAATATTCCCAAGAATAAGTCTGAATACTTAAAGGATAGACAATGACTTTTATACATAATTTATACGTTTATATCAAAAACCCGTGTATCAGTGAACAAAATACTCCTAATAATTAATGATCTAAATTATATAAATAATTTATTAAACAATTTAATTTATTAGCCATGGTGCAGAGTCATGCTAGCGGTGTAGGTTTATTTATAAATAGTTAATGATTTCAGTCTGTCAGCATATTTGTATGTTAAGTGGGTTTGGATTCGATTTCCATACTGGATAATTATTTGTGATCCATAAATTGGTATTCTGAATCGGCGTGTACACTTCGTGCTTGTGTTTTTACACAATACATTCGACCATACCCGAATTATTCTTTAATGTAGATGTTGTTGATTATTACTTCTATTTAATTATTATTTAATACTAAGCTAAATATCAGATGAAAAAAACTTTATTTTATAGTCATATTATTAATCTACTTAAAATATTTATTTTGTAGTTTTTACAGCTTTTTTTATTAATTTACTTTTTGTAAATAATTTGTTTTCATAATCCTACGTATTATGTTTAGAAAAATATCGTAATAAATGAAGGAGGCCACTACAGAATTTTATTTTATTTTATGGTGCTCTTATATAGATAAATATAATAAAAAATATACAAAAAAATGACATAGAATTTTATATACAAAGGCAGACCAGGCCAGTCAACATCTTGATCTTTTTTTGTCTTTATTGTGGGGTTCCCTCTCCTATTGAGGTCCCGCCCTCCCATAAACCTGGTCCTATATACACGTATATATAAAAAAATAATGTTTCGAAATACATTATCATATTAATATAATAATTAAGCAAAGAAAGACTTCTTGGGGACATAATCACTCTTTCACTCTAAGAAACTTTGGTCATCAAGTTAATGTCATAGTGGATATTATGATCTAGTTTGTTTAAAGCTTCTCATTCGTTTGGAGGTGCAAAGTCATGTAATGAAATTAATAAGGCAAACCTCTTTGCTAGCAAAACATTTTCTAAAAAAATAAACTGTATAAAATACACTTTCAAATAATTGAAAAACTGATATTAATTCCAACTTTTAAAGCAATTTCTTCATTACGTTTCGAATTGTGAGGATGATTTAGCTTGATAACTTAATGTATTTAAACTAAAAATGTAATCTTGTCTCTTCTTAAAAAAAATACTATATTATTATAAAAAATCTTTTACTTAAAATTCTTAAAAAATATATTAAAATTATTAAGATAACTTTTTACAATGGATTATAATACTTAATTATTGCTACTTTCGTCTTTAGAATTAGGCTAAGAAATATAACTTGTTAATCATAACTCAAAGAACCGAGTCAATTAAAATTAGGTATTTAGAACAAATTCTTGATTTTTGGTATTTTTTTTGAAAACATCTTTACTTGTACATGTTTTAAATGATGATTTTCTACTTCTCCTAGTTTTCTATCAGTTAAAGATAAACAGTTCTCACTACGTTTATCAGATTTTAATTATATGGTCCGAAGACTAAGTTTACAGAGACAATACGTGTAATAACAATACAAATTGGTATCATTTAATATTAATGGTTATCTTTCCTATCCTACAATTATTCTGTATTCATATTTCATTTATAAGTTATTTAAATATAGACAAGAATTCATTCATTTGCAATAAAAATAAATACCAGGAGATAAGATTTATAGGAGATACTGTTTGATAATTTATTTGCCTAAATTAATTAACGATCTGCAATCCTTCATAGAAATCTACCTTACGTGGCTAACATTACATGATTTACGATACTCTATGTGTATGTTTGATATCGCCAAATCTGATAAACGCCTATTAATAACAAGTATTGGTAATTTTTCATCATTGCAAAGGTTTTTCATTTAGTTACTTAAAAAATATTTCTAAGCAAACGAACAAACTGGAAATGGTTCTTTTTCATTGACAAGTTAAATTATCTTGTTATATGAAAGCCGTTCTAATAACAATTATATTATAGAATATTATGTTTATACTAATTATATTATATTATTCTTAGCCATTAAGTTAAATGTAAATGTGTGCTTATCGATTTTCCTTACAATAATAGTGTATGTTTTTATTGTAACCAATTCGACATTGTAAAGGTTTATATCAATATCTAATGAAAAGCATGAGGGCCCCCCGGTGGACATGTATGATGAGGTTGATGTCTATGTCAGAGGCGAAAGAGGTATGCAGGGACCGTAGCGTTTGGCGCTCCGTCGTCTCTGGCTACCCTGCAAGGGATATGGCGGGTAGATAAATAAATAAATAAATATAATAGGAGTTATTGTGGTATTTAGGAAATTATATATGTAGGAGTAAGTTTTCTTTATTAGAATTAATTGTTTTTTCCTAATTACTAAATGTTCTTGAACAATTTAAACTAATAGTTAATATGTTATTTTTACAATTTTTTATTACATATGTTTTCCAGCGTCCGTAAACATTGTAAAAGAGTCTGCGGTCATTTCTCATCATGTAAACCAGCGAGCTTCACTTATTAAGTAAGATGAGTAAAATAATTAAATATATAAATAAAGTTCATATAAGAAAATAATCCAAATTATAATTTGAAATATATTGATTTGCTATTTCCCTAGAAATGTACAGACTATACAACGCATAGGAACATATAATTAGTCACTTAGAAACATAGGCACTCCCAGAACCAGTTTATGAATAATTTAATAATGATAATTATTTTGTAATTAATTAAGGACTTTGTTAGGTCAGTCATCTTTGTTCTAATTCATTATTCGTGAATGGGTTTTATATTTTTGACTAGGTTTGATTTTTTTTCTGTTAAATGTAAAAGATTCTTATATTATTTTCTTTAATTCTTTGATTCTTAATTAATAGCCTATTTATACAAAAAATAGCTGTGCGATTTATTTAAACTTAAAAGGCACTAATTCCCTGTCAAGAAGTTTAGGAGTTTCTTAAAATTACTTTATATCTTAAACTGTAAAATTACTTTATATCATACACTTTCTAAATGTATACTCAGCGAACTTATTCTTTACGTAAGGGTCTTAAGATTGAGTTGGATTAGAATATGTTCTGGTAAATACCTAGTAGTAGTGTAATAAATGTTCAATTAATTGCATCACCTTTAATAACTGTTATTTTAATTTTGACATTATATACCTCAATATTTGAAACGACAAATGTGTTATTTAAACTTTAATATAGCTTTGGAAAAGAAAATCAATAATTTCACATGACGCTTAATTTTCAGTCAACTGTGATTTAAGTCAACAACCCATCAGTCCTAGTAATACCTTTATAGTAATCTGATATGAAATAAATCCCTAAGGATTACGTTTGTAATAAAAGGACGTTTCCCGGAAATCTTTGGTCGAAATTTGACTCACCGCAGATTTTGTGACACCACAGGTTAATGAGATAGAAAAAGACGATTTAAATTTAAGTAAAATAAAGTTCAAATGAAATATTCATATTACAATATTAAAAAAACAAAGCGGGGTTTTTTCATCGCTTTTAATAATTAAGGTATTGTATGTTTTTATATGTTAAAAATATATTTGACTTAAAGAAATAAACGTTACAAAAAAAAATCACTCCCGGCCTATTTCATGTGACTTTTTGATAATTAAGTTAACGTGGAGCACGTACAAGCAATATGAACATAACGTACGTTAGGTACATTACGTGATCTTATATGAAGTCAATAGTCCTTCAAGCTCTTTATTTCTTAATATTAACATAAAATTGCAATCAAATGTTTGTTTTGGTGCTATAAATTTATAACAGTCGTTTGATAAGTATCACAATGCAATTTTACGTAAAAGTAGCATAAATTATTCCAGAGTTATAAAATATATATTAACATTTTTTTTCTAAGGTTTTTACTAGTTTAAATATGATAAAACTTTGCACAAAGAGTACCTACAACAACATACAGATAGATATAAACATCATATAAAGTCCTGGACGTTTTGTTATAAATATAATTCATTAAAAAACACCAAATTTTTCTTGAAGTGTCGAAGCGGTGACGCCTCTAAGGCCATGAAATTTATATGAGGTGTTCCGCATATAAATTTCATGGCTTTAGCTTACCTTCTCATTCTTATTTTTCACATGACGAAAGATACAATCAAAATTAATTTGATTAATGACCTTAACCAACTTAATACGAAGTCATTTAGCTTCCACCAAATAATCACAAGCTGTGTTAGATAAAAACCAGATTATGTTAAGTTTTAATAATAATATTGCTTTGTTTTATTATCACTTTTAATATTTTAATTAAGTTCTTTTGCTACAATAGAGTTCCTATAGCGTTCTGTTATGACCCTGGATTGTAACCCTTATTGCTGACCTAACTCCTGTCTTAGTTTCCCATGGATTTCCTAACATTCATGTTTAATCAGCTCCTTTTCTTTCTCACACAATCCGACCGCCCTGATATTCAGATCAGTACCAGCTCTCTTACGCGATACTACTTTTACCGAATTCTCTCACTGTGTTTTATTAATTCATTATATATCTTAATATTTCATAAAGGACATTAAAAGTATTTTAAATAAATTTTCCCTTTTTTTTTAAAGCCCTTTTTTCGGGGAGTCCTTACAGTTCGAAGAATAAATATAAAGTATATGACGTCATAATAAACACATTTTATACTGTCTATATTTGGTTAACGTTATGGCGTTTGAATGTGAAGTTACTTAAATCATAATATTAGTTTTTAATGGAAAGTAATTTATAAGGATACTTTGCTTTATAATTACTATAATTTAATTTTTAAAATTTAGTAATTTTGTTGATGTTAAAATTTTATTGCATATATAAAAATCCGTGCCCGCAGGGGGACACGCGTGGGTAGACCTCGTGTGTAACTCGTTTAAAATATAACTCACTACCTAAGAATAATACATGATGCCGTTATTTACATCAAAAATTTTCAAGCAAAAAGCGGTTTTAATTTTTTTTCTCGGCAAAGGTATCTTTTTTGGAAATACTTTTGGTACTTAAATTTAGAGTACAAAATAACCTTTCTATTAAAAATATTTGCGAGGAGGGAATGTATACCAGAAAAAAAGTTGTCGTGGTTTTACCTACCTAAAATTTACAAGCCAAAAGTGGTTTTAATTTTTTTTCTCGGAAACGGTACCCTTTACGGAAAAACTTTTGGTACCTAAATTTAGAGTAAAAAATAACCTTTCTATTAAAAATACTTGTGATGTCAGAATGTTTACCAGAAAAAAGTTATGAATTTTTTTCCAAAAAATTTCGGTTTTTTTACCCCCACCCCTAAGTTATTGAAGTTAGGTTTTCGGTTTATCTACATTAGTTATAGGTATTTATCAAAGACATCATATAATATGAACGTAATTGATCTCCTTTGTATAGGGACAAAGTTATGGTCGAAAAACTGAAATCAGAAAAAGTGAGGCCCTAGCGCCCCCTGTGACCGGATTTGTCTGGTTAACGAACTTGACCTTCATTTTTGGATGGTTGATTTTTGTGCAAAGTTTGAAAGCGATCCGAGCGAAACTGCGGCCGCTATCGTGCTGACAAAAGTCGAATCTGGACGCACGCACGCATATATATATATATATATATATATATAAACTTTTTGACCAATGGTCATTTCGGACTCAGGCGGTCATAAGAAGACCTCCTTTGAAGAAATTTTTCCAAAATTCGAAAGTAGGGGACAAATGAATGGGCAGACCGAATTCTTCGAGGTCTACCCAAAATGCTGTTATAAGCTGTCCCAATATTTATGAATAGCCGTTCATGACACTAACACAATGTGGACTACGTATACGATGTATAGTCATACCTACTCTTCGTTAAGTTGTGCCATGATGGTAAAAAACTGCTTTTAAGTGTAGATATTCGCCAAACGTATTCACTATAGTTTATTAAGTCTTCGTACTACAACAACTAGTATAAGTACTGCGATTAATTTCGAACCGCAATGATCGTTCTTATTCACTTCCTCACAAAAACTCCTGTCGATTCACCGCATAACAAACCGTCTAAAACCTTCAGAAACTTGGTCTTAAATAAAATCGACTCCTTCGCCTTTACGTTATTAGAATTTCTAAAGTGAATTATTTTACTAATAACAAGAAAAGTGTATTAATAAAAATAGCTTTTGAATTCTATTATTTAAAAATAACTATAGTTTCCGAAGTAAAACGGGCCTAGGGCATCTCGCCACGGACAATGTAAGTTTTTATAGTTGCCCATGGTGGATATCTTTAAGATTTATAATTCTATTGTACCAATTATGCGTACAAAAATATATTTTATAATTTAACCGACTATTACTCGTAACTTGTAAAGTCTACGTAGTTGTGATAGTTTTTGTCTTAAATTCGTTATATGTACCTATTATCGTGACTTTTTTCACGTCTTCAAAGTCAACGAGACGGGCGGATATAACAAAATGATAAGTTCTTAGTGGCCAATGCAACCCTAAGATCGATGTTATACGTTAAGGTTAGTATTATTTGTTGGCCTAAACTCGAACTTAATATACATATTTTATTAATAATATATTTACATGTTATAAAATATTTTGGTATTAACGTAGCATTAAATGCATAAAACTTATTATGGTACAATTTCTATTGGGCAATTCTAGTTTAATCATATTACAATATATTCTCATTAATATAATTATAACATTATTTTTAAAATATATTAAAGTTCAATAACTTTGAACAAACTATTAAATACAATTAAGATTACATAACCATATGTAACCTTAATAGTTAAATGTTACTCGGGAAAAAATTCAAACTATAATATTATATTCTACTATATTCTTGTAAATGTTGGACAGGCTTAAGTCAAATGCGGGAGACTAGTAGATACAAGGAAGTTAATAATATTAGATTACACGGGTCTTTGTGATGATAAATTAGTGGTGTAACCAGAGTCTATCGTATTACCACCTAGTGTCGTAGATTCGTTGACTAGTTCAAATAATATGTTAAATATATAATAAAAGAATCTTTTGCTGTAAAACCTTCAGAGGTATGTCTTTATAAAGATATATCTTTATAAAAGATGTTGTGTATCATTAGCTAGACTGTATGCTCTTGCATAAAACATTTGTACTTTGATTATCTAATTGACAATAAGGGTTAGATTGGACTACGCACAGGAAAATTCTCATACATTATAAAATAATTGACCAGGTATAATGCTACGCATACATCACCTCATCAAATTCTAATTAATCAAGTTTCAAATTCAAGAAAGTGATATTTATATAATGAAATAAAATATAACTTCTCTGCCGCAATAATTTACTTGTAAAGCATAATTTTTAATTACGAACTCTGATAAAGTTTAAAAGTAAGTTTAAAAATGAATATAAGTAAAATGAAGTGAAAAGTAAATCGTAAATAAACAGTGGCTCTACATGCAATAGATAAAAATTAATAGTTTTTCGTTCACATCTATATCCTTCGAAATAGACTACAGAGGTGTAAGGACCTTAAGAAGTTATTTTGCTTTATTTTAAAAACTTGCCGGATTGAAAAGCATTCTACTTCTCGATATCCTACATCTGATACACCAGCCCAAAACCTTTTAAAATAACCTCTAGTTTAGTCGTATGGTAATTATAACAAAAATCTGTATTTTTCTGGAAATTATTGAAACACAATATTTCGTCAAAATCTTGCCCGTATGCGATCATAATGTGCAAACAAGCCAATATAAACACGACACTAAAATAAATGAATGTACATAACCATAAATCGTCAACTGAAATTTGCTGATAACACCATATTAATTTTAAATTAGAGTACCCTGTGCGCTAATTTCTTATACAAATGTTTCGTTTATATTGCCTTTCACGGTATATTTGATTTTTATATACAGTGTGGATCAGCATAATTAATTTAAGCTTAAAATAAATATATACTCAATACTTATTTCAATAGGGTTTAACCAAAAATTAGGCATAACATCCGGAACCATAGTATATCACAATAATGGTGAAAAGGTCTTATTACCTTACTATTCTAAAAAGTTGATTTGTTATTCCAGAAATGTTTGTGCCAAAAAAAAGATTAAACATATTTAAACGCTTATGATTTTACCGTTTCAGGAACGACCCATTAGAATATTATATGAGCTCATAATAATTAGAAATTAAGCGACGAGACGACGTGAACTACCGAGCGGACGGTACAATTATATTCATGTCTAACTTTATAACCTATTGCAGTATGATTTAAAAGAGGTTTCATCTTCATGTATTATATAATTCAAACTAATCAAGGTAATAAATACCTTGATAATAACCCGAGAACGGCGGTACCCAAAAACGTATGAAATGAAATATAATACAGGATTATTATACTATTCACCCAGTTTAAATTGCTCAATATCTTTTTAATACTTTGTGTTAAATTCTACTATTTGTACGGGCAGTACCACATTTATGCAAATCTGTTACAATTGATGATACAGATACCTACTTCCCTTTTTTCCCGCGGACATGATTGCTACAAAGCATGATCCGAGGACATTTTTTTAAATCTGTTTTCATAGACAACTCACGCCAGGATAAGTTTGAATATTTTTCGTTATAATGGACCAATAATACAAAATCTTTATAATTTTTAAGCCATGTCTTATTCTGATGCATGTTTATAACTTAAGTTTTATCTGAATCCGTTTTCATACTTTTGCTTGATATAATAACAGAATAAAAAAATAATATAATACTTGTAACAGAATAAATCGTAAACAGCATTTATAACAATAACGTAAAATAATAACTTGTTTTATAATAATCAACGCTAAAATATTTAAGTAATAAAAATTTAGAGTAAATTATAAAAATATTTATAAATATGTGTTCTACATTTAATTATTAAAATATTTATATATTTATATAAGAGTAATCTCAAAATGACATTCTTTAATCAATTATAATAGGTGGCACCACTGTTGTCTTGTCATTGTCTGGAAACTGAACTTCTTATTCATAAAAAATTCCAACGTATTTGACATTTAAATTACTATAAATATGTAGTTGACTTTCATTATTTATTTAAATTAATATTCAAAAGTGCGTGTAAATGGATATTTGAATAAAGATATTTTGAAATTGAATTTGCATTTGTATATAAACAAATGTATTCCGTGAAACTCGATATTAACTAATTTATTTATTTCTTCTTTACGTTGAATGACAGTGAGTGCTTTTGTATTAAATTCGTTATTTTTACAAACTCTGTAAAATAAAAACAACTACATATTTTTAAATTTCTACAATAAAGACATGGATAATAAAAAAATGTTATTATTACTATAAAACTAGATTTACATTGGATTGTAAAAAATATTTCTGAAATATGTATTTTCATAAGGTTATTATCTTATACTTAACTATTTTACGCAATCTTATAACAGTGACAGTAACATGATTGCGTAAAATATATATTACGAAATCATATTTATTTTATATTATCCATTTTATTGACAACAAAATGTTATTTCCGTCTCATATGTGCTCCAAAATGTGATTACTTGATTTATTCGTATACAAGACGGAACTCATATCAGAAGCGACGAGACAAGCAATATTTACTGCATCGTATCGCAATATCAATAATGAACCGCAGACCAGTAACTTTATTAACCTTGTTAATTTTATTAATATTTGTTATGTATAGTTTATATAAGTTTTTATTTGTAGAGGTAATCTTTCTTGGTACCATCTATAAATATACTTACCATTATAAATCACATTAAATGGTCTTCTTAAAAAGTGATTGCTTGGTTGAAGCTTGGTAAGTACAAAACTGATAAATTAATATTTGTATAACATAACTCATTATTATTTTACTTTTAACTCCAGTTAATTTTGGCTTATATTATTTATTTATTGATTATTTATATTTTATCCACTTTGAATCAATACTAGTAATCACTTGTTAACGTGAAATAGGAGGATGGAGGAATGTCAGGAGAACATATTTTGATACCATTTTTATCGAAATAAATCCTTGTGTAAAGACACTCACTCTCCCACTTAAAATAAGGCTACGTTCTGGTTCCAAACGTGCCCTGGCCTTAATCTAACAAGTACTCGTTATGGCCATCTCCAATTAGATCTTTAGAATTAGATTAATTGAGAAAACGTACATTATTAATTTACATTTATTGAACTAGGTCTTAAATATGAATGTGCTTGGTTATAAGGGAAGAGAGTGACTAAAGAATACATGAACGGAGTCTATAAAAGTAATATACTTGTATGTTTTCACAAACATGATATGTGATAGAAGAACGTAGAAGGAATTGTCTTAATGCGTGGAACCTATACAATTAGGATTAGGACAGGTGTATTATGTATTGGACTCGGTGTGCTGACAACACTGGTATAGCTGGTACAATTGGTGACAATTAATCTTAACGCGCTTTAATCAAATGAACTTAAATTACTTATGAATTCACATAAATAAAAGTTTAAGAACCATTTTCTTAAACTTTATAATTCAGTCGACTTTTAAACTCCAGTTAGAGATGAATAATAAATATTTATGCCGCCACTTTGTGAGTGATTTAAAGTTTAATTTTATAAAAATAAAATACTAGAATAATTAAGACATAATGTATTAAATGTATTTTTTACACTTAGCTTGTGACAGCTTTAATTTTAATGTTTATTACAAAAATTAAAATAATGGTAACATCAAAAAATATGTACGTGATATTAATTCCATCAAGACAATACACATACACTGCATTAGATAACTAACTAAATGTAAAGATCATTCGTTCTCAAGAACCGCGTGTGTGTCGCTTTGAAGTAGAAGTCAGACACTGATCAACTTCAATTTTTTTTTCAAGTTCAAACATCTTTCCTCACGAACTTTGCTTTTATAAAGTTAGTTTAAACCACTGGGATTAGAAACTTATATAATTTATACTGTAAAATCTCACCGATTGAATTGAGGATGGCAGTTTATAAGAAACTTCGTTGTTATTGTTTCGAGTACAAAATATTCAAATTACTTAATCAAAGTCGGGGTAGTTTAGGTAATCCTTTATACGTATTGAAGATTTAATACAATAATAAGTTTAAAACACAGGTCTGATTTTATTATACATTTCTCAGCACTTCATTGAGAACTTCCATCATATTAATCTGTTTATAAAAGTTTAAGTAGTTTGTTTATTTGGCAAGATAATATTACTCATTCAATAAATGGGTTTTAGACTACTAAAAGGAGGAAATTGTTTACGTTCGCTTTTTTACATACTCAAATTACTACTACATACTCTTACACTGTATATATGTATGTATATAGCGGACAATATTACAATAACTGATCTGTCATAAACTAGGTCACTTTGTTCCTTATTATTTATATTTTATGTCGACTCCCACGGGATACTTTACAGATAACACACTATTATTTGTATTTGTGACATAATAAAACATCATTCCAGCTTTTTCAAGAATAATGTATTGAAAACCTTTTTTTTGTTGTCATACTCTTAAAATATGTTTTAATTTTTCCACTTAAAATAATGACACTAATTAGAGAAAAGGCAGATTAGATCTAGTACCTTAATCAAAAATCGTATTATTGAAATGTCTTCTCATTATTAAAAGTATACTTAGATATTATATATTAGTATTAGAAAATAATAATATAATATAATGATTTGTAGCAAAATACAAAATTGTTAATATAAAAAAATAAATTTATGACCACTTGTTACGCAAGCATAGCCAAGGGCAATTGTTATAGTAAGAACCAACTTGGTTTCACACGGTTAAATGCTGACGCCACGCTTCGAGTATCCTGAAGACGACACCATACGGCTTGGGTTCTCACCATCGATGGGAATCGAGGATAAAATATATTCATTCTTGGGTCAATCGCTGACCTGGAATCACCTTTTTTTTAGTATTAATTAATTATAAGTTTTAATTGTAACTCGTTAATATAATTTTATAAAATAATTGTTTTTCTTTGCATCCTTCGCTGCCACCAAACTTAATTGGCGCAGTCGGTAGGATATTCGAGATATATTCGGTACGCGTCGCGTCAAGATTTCCCCTAATATCGGTGCGAGATCCCGCGTGACTAACCGATTTCGAGTATCCGAATCTACATACATCGTGGAGGCCAGCGGAGGTGAATCCGAAAATCGATTCGGCAAAGAAAATCATGTTCATGTAAGTACTCTGAATCTTTCAAGTCCTTACCTTTCCTAATTTTTAACCTTAATCTTTATCCTTAACCTAATCTAAGTATTTTTTATATTTCAAGTAAATTACTATTAAAAGTATTTTTTGAAGTTACTTAGAACTTTAAAACATACATCGATATATTCTGAGTGAATTACTTTTTTATTTGGCTATTTATAGTGTTTTAAATTAGTTTTAGATTTTCTATTCAAAAGAATCGAGTAGCTGTAGTTTGTAGAAGTAGACCTAGCAGCATTAGTAAAAAAATATAAGTCAAAATCTAAAAAAAAAAACCAGGAATTATTTCAATTTGTTGATTTAAGACTAACTATTCTCATAACTAGCGATAACGTTGATAGGTTATCATAAGAGATATCTAAGCTACAGAATTTTTTAGCTTTTGTAAACAACATTTACAGCTGACTATGAAGTTTTTAATTTAAACTCTGATAGAACTATAATTAATAAGTAACGTAGTATATATGGCAGTAATAAAGTATTAAATATACGAGCGAGAGAATATTAAGATATGATACAGTTAAAGAAATAATCATAGTATATCAATTCCTAATTTTTCTATTCCACACATGATTTATATAAGATATCCATAGTAACTAACGAAAATCATGAGATTCCTGTCCCTCACTTCCAATACCCTGCAATCCATCTGAAAGATTTCAAGTACACAGAGGCAGAATGCCCGAAGGTCACTAAAAGGTATCTATGTGAAGAGATACACAACATACATAATCCTACATCGCCGGATTGTGTAACAGCCCTCGTTACTACGCAGCAAAAATTCCCCGAATGTAAACCAGTCACCGTATCCCTACTTACTCGAGAAACTCGACGATCGCCACTACACCATCAGCTTTCCAACTCTTACTAAAGTATCCTGCGATCAAGATATCTACAAGATGTTGCAAGGAAGTTATCTCGCTATAATTCCATATGATTGTTTCATTCAAACAACAGAATTCATCATCTCGAACTTCAACGATCGACTACAAGGTCAAGCCTTGAAGATAATAGATGTCCCTATTGAAAATACACTCAGTTCAGCAGTACATCTGATATTCAAATTTAACTCCATTAATTTGACTAATCTTCACGCTACCAATAGAGAGGTTATTCTACAGTCACCAGTAAACTTAAGCAAGAACAACGATATAAGCGTCTACCATACAAAAATACCTTTATATGCGTTACTATTCGGTGCATGTGTACTAATTAGCGACCTTGCATACCGGAAATACCGACTTAAACATACGAAACACACCATCCAAAAAACTCAAAGGGATGAATCAGAACTTCCAGCGCAATTTACAACGAAGGTCTTCAATAGTCGCTGTTCTACGGGGGGAGGTGTTACGCAAGCATAGCCAAGGGCAATTGTTATAGTAAGAACCAACTTGGTTTCACACGGTTAAATGCTGACGCCACGCTTCGAGTATCCTGAAGACGACACCATACGGCTTGGGTTCTCACCATCGATGGGAATCGAGGATAAAATATATTCATTCTTGGGTCAATCGCTGACCTGGAATCACCTTTTTTTTAGTATTAATTAATTATAAGTTTTAATTGTAACTCGTTAATATAATTTTATAAAATAATTGTTTTTCTTTGCATCCTTCGCTGCCACCAAACTTAATTCACTAATAAATGTTTACAGTATAATAATAATAAAAATAATAATATTGATAGTGTAGTGTGTGTAAGTATTCGTAATGCTTACGTAGTATATATGACAGGAAAGCCATGTGCAGAAAGGGTGATTTTCCCCGTAACGACTTGGACAAAAGAGTAATTTAATCACTACATAAAATTTCAAACGGATGGTTGACGTCAGACCGACGGCCGACCCAAAAAAATATTAGCAGATGTTTCGCATCTATATATGCTAGACATACTTTGAACATAATATATTGAAACTTTAGTTCTGTTTTGTTTAACACTGATGACTAAATGTAACTGTTCGTCTGTTTCATATTAAAACCCTTATTATTGAAATCTATACTTAAGTTTCAAATATTTAGGAAAGGGATGTGAGTTATATGCGAAACGTCTGAAGATAATGAAAGCTTATAATCCGATTACGAAATCCATAGATCTACTCCATCTAACCGGAATAAACCTCTATAAGCGATGGACAGCTAACCACAACTCCAAAGTGTTTTGTAATTATTTATATTTTGACATATATTTTACTTTAATTACAACACACTTAAATTTACTTGTAACTTTATGTTCATCACTAGAATAAGGTCAGTAAAATAATAATTGTTTTATTCTATTTTATTACTATACAGTTAATCTTGACTGCGATTCTGCTGTTAACAGTAAAAAATGCACCACAAACATAATATTTTGATGTTAGTTAAAACATATTTTTTAATCTTAACACTGTTATGAATATATAAATATAAATTTAATTGCTAAAGTTCCTCTTCCTCTTCATACATGCCCTCCGGGGGGTCCTCGTGCTTTTTACGTAACCTTCCTTCAGTATCATAGATACAGTGTTTTCGAAGCTTACTCGAGGCCTCCCCCTTTCTTCCTTATCACTCACTTTTCCTGTATAAATCTTTTTTACCATTCTTTCATCACTCATTCGTTCGACGTGCCCAAATCTAAAACTGATAATCCATCCATATACATTTTATTTGAAGTGTGCCGTTTAGTTATAAATAAAACAAATGGAAATGTCTGTGAATTGTTGAAACAAATAATTTCAATATGAAAACCACGTTAAAATATAAAATGCAATTGCAAAGTAGGTAACAATATATATATAATAACCTAACTAATATAACTTGACTAATAAGTTACATAATAACAACACAAGTATTTTTAGACTTACCATAATATTTATGTCTATTCCTTACATTGACTGAAATTTATTCCAATAATAATTAATCCGTTATTGTATATACTATATTTTCTTTCTATTTAATTATATTTAATTTGATTTATTAAAGTAGGTTTATTTAAAGGTTTTATATAAAGTCTTGTAGCCGTTGATATATTCAACGCATACTGTATTCATTTCATGCCTGTCATTACAAAAGGTAAGCCAATCAGTTAAAAACCTGGTCATAGAATACCCATCTTAGTCGATAGGGAGTTCTAAAATACCAGTTCTTATGCCCTTTAGAACATTTCGGGACTTTAATCATGATACACAACTTTTAAACTTGTTATACTTGTCTTTACTAACTATGGATGTATTAAGGATTTTAGTTGGTGTAAACTTGCTACAAAATACGATTATGTTACCATTTTATTGTTCTTCTGAGAATATTTCTAAGAATGTGAATTTGGCTAAAATAATTAAGGTTAAAAAATTATAACTTTATAATAAACTTCCAAAAATTTTAAAAGCTATTAATACTTATAAATAAACCTAAATAGAGTTATGGTAACAGAAAGTTGTTATGTTGTTGACAGATTGTTCAACATATAGTTTAATATGATATAAACTAAATAGTTTAAGCTCCAGTAAATATTGGAGGTTTCATAACAAACTCATTTATTATTTCTATTAAAGTAAAGAAACCAACCTTTTCATCTTATTAAACTAACAAAAACTTTTAAAAGGTCAGCCTGAATGCAATTTGCATTAGGAAGGAGATGAAGTTTATTTCGAAGTTTACTTTGTTATTAGAGATTTACAACAAAGAAATTCGATAGACTATTCTACCACATTATCAAAAAAAAAATAATGACCCAAAACTTTTGTTTTAGGTTTTGAAGAGTTAAAGGAATGGTCGTAAAGAAACTGAAAAACATTAAATGCTATATAAAAATACTAAACAATAATAAAAAATACGATTTTTTATTGGAATTTGCTAAGCTGAGTATGCAGCTTCTTAAAAATAGTTAGTGATTTTTAATAAGAACGAGTGGTAAAGGTAATGAATTTGTTATAAAATTCTTACAATCTGAAGAGATAAATCGATAAACGACTAGTTTTATAATTACCCTCATATAAAAGCAAATAATCAGAAAATAATATAAATAGTAGAAAATGATTTAATTAAATACATACAAAGAGTGGTAAACGCTCTTGTGAATCCTCGGATGTAGCAAGAGTTCATGGGCGGCGGTGATCACAAACCACCCGTGACTCGACGTCTCGAGGTAGTAGAGCCTCGCTGGTAACAGCGTGAATGGGCTGGCTCGACCGGGGAAGTACTACCCTCTCACAGAAAATCGGTGTGAAGTAGCAGTATTGATACTGCTGCGTTTCGTCCGGTGAGTGATGAGTTCCGGAAGCCCAATAGATGCAAGGATGGCATCGGCTGCAGTATATGTGGGACCAGTAGAGTTATCGTGGAATCATTATGTGAGTGGTGTGATTCGACCCGCCGGACAGGGAGACCTGTAGAAACGGTGGTGCCGCTGGCCGCCCGCGGCATAGTACAGGGGCCCAACTTGGACTAACCACCTAAGGAGGCTGCTCCACCAGGCCGCGCATAATCCCGGAGTGGTTCGTCGTGCCGATTGGTGACCGGACGGTGGGACCCGGCGACCATTTCCGAGAGGGTACAGGGGCCCTTCCGTCCGGTGGATCGGCTACCGCCATATCACACAGTTCAATGACAACACAAAGCTCTGCACCTTGTTCCATACTGCTACAATCGCTGCCATCTTTTTTTTTTCCACCTCCCTTCTCTTCAACCTTATGGCAGTACAAAGAAAAGTATTTAGTTCAACAGCGGCCCTTCCCTCCCCCACCAACTCTCTATTTGAGGTGGAGTTCGCTAACATCCGTGGACTCCATTCAAACCTCAATGCCGTCCACCAACATCTTGAGACGGCACGCCCGGCCATGCTTTTCTTAACGGAGACACAAATACGCCGTCCTGACGACACTGCATACCTTAACTACCCCGGCTATATGCTCGAAGAAAGATTCCTAGCAAAAGCCGGAGTATGCGTTTTCGTCAGGACGGATATTTTTTGCCGTCGTCTGCGCTGCCTAGAGGACCCTTCCCTATCTCTCCTTTGGCTACACGTAAATCATGGCTCTCGTAGTTCGATTTACGCGTGCCTCTACCGATCCCACACCGGAGACTTTGAGACAACTCGACTCTTCGATCACCTGAATCAGGCTGCAGATCAAGCGCAGGAGCGGTTCCCGAACGCCGAATTGGTATGTCTAGGAGACTTCAATGCCCACCATGAGACCTGGCTGGGATCTCCCAGATCGGACCATGCGGGACGAACTGCCCATGCATTCGCTCTCACGCACGACCTGACCCAATTGGTACTCCAGCCCACCAGGATACCCGACATTTCAGGTCAAGCGTCCTCTTTGCTGGACCTACTGCTGACGAATCAGCCAGCCCAGTATAGTGTATCGGTGCGCGCCCCGCTAGGTACCTCCGATCACTGTTTGGTATGTGCTTCAGTGCCCTGTCTGGCCCCTCCACGACCCGTAGAGGTGAAGCGACGACTCTGGCACTATTCGTCAGCAGACTGGGATGGTATGAGAGACTATTTCGCATCCATCCCATGGGCCTCACGCTGCTTTGAAAACAGGGATCTGTCGGAAAGTGTTTCTGCCGTGGTTGGTGAAATCAGTTTAGGTATGGAGTATTATATTCTGTACACTGAGGTCACCAAACAGAGCAAAGCTCGTCCCTGGTTCAATCGTGAATGTGCTAATCTGATTGTAAAAAAACAGTTAGCGTACCGCGCTTGAATCAAGGCACGGGCTATCCACGATCCAGATATTGATCGCCTAAAAGCAGCGTTCAACAAAGTCACTAAGGAATGTAAGAGGGCTTACATCAGAGCGGATGCCCAGCGTATTGCACGCTTTGGACAAGGACTTTTATCGCACCCTACGGGCAGCCGTAGCTACTGGCGACTTTCCAAAGCCGTGCAATTTAACTTCTGCCAGCCTTCGTTGCCCCCGCTGAAATATTCGGATGGATCGCTTGCTCATGAGCCGCAAGAGAAGGCAAATTTGCTGGTAAATCTCTTTGCGGCTAATTCCCTCATTGATGACCATGGTAGACAGCCACCCAATATCTCAACCTGTGACGTCACCATGCCGGATATTCGTATCAGGCAATGTGATGTCTATTTCGTCGATATTTCCAAAGCCTTCGATCGAGTCTGGCATCGTTCGCTTCTGTCGAAGCTTCCTGCTTACGGTCTGCCACCTCGTTTGTGCAATTGGGTTGCCGCTTTCCTGCATGGACGTCAAATCCGAGTCCTTTGCGACGGATCGGCCTCCAGTTTTCGGCAGGTAAATGCGGGTGTGCCTCAGGGCTCCGTTCTATCGCCCACCTTGTTTCTTTTGCATATCAATGATATGTTGAACCTAGGCAACATTCATTGCTATGCGGATGATTCTACGGTACACGGGAGATATTTCGGACACCCTGCGGCAAAGCAGACTGACATTGAGGGGAAACGAAAGGATCTTGTTGTTGAAATGAACCGGGTCCTCAACCTTGTCTCACGATGGGGTCATGAGAATCTGGTTGAGTTCAATGATAAGAAAACACAGGTATGCGCGTTTTCCGCCAAAAAGTCTCCGTTCCCTTCTCTTCCTTCGTTTCGGGGCACGCAGTTAGCGCTCCAGGACAGCCTCAACATCTTGGGCGTAGACCTCAGCCGGGACCTCAACCAAAAGGTCTACATCGAGAGTGTCATTAAAACAGCCTCACGTAAGCTCGGAGTGTTGAACAAGGTGCGACGGTTCTTCACGCCGGCGCAGCTGTGTCTTTTATATAGGACGCAGGTTCGCTCCTGCGTGGAGTACTGTTCTCATCTTTGGGATGGCTCAGCTCAGTACTTGCTTGACACTCTCGACCGGTTGCAGCGGCGAGCAGTTCGCATTATTGGAAACCCAGAGGCCGTAAAGATCCTGGAGCCTCTCCAATTACGTAGAGACGTTGCTACTATGGCAGTCTTTTATCGCTTACACCACGGCGAGTGCTCCGACGAACTTTTCCAACTTATCCTCTCCTTTCCGATCCAGAACAACACGTGCGGGACAGAAGTGCCATCCCTTCACGGTGGATTCGGTATCTTCACGAACCAAAAGGTTCAGCAGATCTTATTTATGTCGGTCCATCAAAATGTGGAATTCATTACCACGGCACGTGTTTCCTTCCCACTACGATCCTGGGTCTTTTAAGCGGGGCGTGAAAAAGCATCTCATAAGGCCGCCATAGTGGAGGCCACCATTCGTCATTCTGTTTTGTTTGAATGAGATTGGTGGCATCCATTTTTGGACCTCACTGACTGCTTAACATCAGGCAGGGTGGAGTCATTTTGGTAGGCAGATACATATAAAAAAAAAAAAAAAGACCCGCCAGCTCGTTTGCCCTCCTCTTACATTAAAATAAATAAATACAAAGAGACTAGAGAATATTCGAATGTTCTTTTTCTGGTTCATTATGGTGATTTAATGAAATTGAATATATTTTTATACCGTTCAATTACAAAATAGAGTCATTTTAATAATCCGTTTTGATATTGTTCAGATTAAGAATAACAAAAATATATCTTAGCAACCTAAAAATATTATGTGTGAATTATTGTTTGAAGTCACGAAATGATACAGTACAAGATTTACATGATAGGATAATTAATCTTAATGTTTATTCTTGTATATTAAAAAAAATAGAATAATATCTTCATTCACAATTTCAAGTTTCTTCCAGCGGCTGTATATTAACAGAGCAGTCAGTCAGTACCTATTTATTTTAATAAAAAAAACCTCTTTTTAATTAAAATCTTCTTTATCTTCCAATTTTAAATGATGTTTTGGAAACCATGAAAATAATTCTAAATTTAAGGGTGGTCTAATTACAATAAAAAATAAACATCTTTTAAAATAATTTCAAAAACACAGGCAATTTAAGGAGGTTTTGAAAATGGGCTAATACTATTTGTTTATAGTAGCTGTCTTAAACGTTACTTCTAGTTTAATATAATGTAAGTTTTAAGTTTTTAAAGTCTTGAAGTTTTCAAACACACAATTCTTGATAGAATTATTATTCTGAACCTATAGTTACCAAAATGTATGTTTCCCACGCTAATATTAAGCTAGTAATTAATAAACAATAATAGCTAGCGTCTGAAATATATCTTGTTACGTTTACTTTTTAGATGCCTTACTCTGTCTACTCATTTTTAGTCATGGAGGAGCTTCAGTTATATATCACGGGCGTTCTATGAATAGAATAACAATTTATTTTTATCAGATGCTCGTAAAACTGAGGCATTTGTGGTGTTAGAGCCTAATACAATTTGTGTCACCGTTTATTACCGTTTATTATTATCAAAAGCAATGATTTAAGAAAAAGCTTTATATGGTTTGATTTAATTATTTTTATTGCCTCATATTAAAATATAATAATAATAAAAGTAATATATATTAACACTAATGTAACCACAGTCTAGATTAAATAATTAGTTTTTTTTTAGTTATTAGTTTTTTTTAATACAACCCCCCCCCTCCGCTCTCCCCCGAGACGTATCCGGTACGAATAAAATTTATAAATTTTCAACGTAATTCAGCTAAATTCAGTTCAATACAAAAACCTGTTCTTTTCAAGTGTTTAAAAATATTTAATTTGTAGATATCTTGCATTTTATTATTTCACAACAATTTCCTTTTTCCATAAATTTTCAAGTAATAATGTTTTTTCCTGACTCTTGCCAAAATTAAGTACAAAATTAGGTAGTCAGTAAAGTTAAATATATGTTTAACAATTATGTAATAATTGTAAACTAATTCGAATGTGAGTTCTGTTATTGATCGAAAATTTTTATTCATTTTTTTTAAAATACATTATTCTTGTTTTTTCGATTAACCACATCATATTAGTAAATACAAGCTTACGTTAATTACAAATAAACTAACGAGAGAACTAATATATATATATCTATTTTGGCATCTCATCTACTATGTGGGTATGTAAGTCTTAATGTTTATAATGTGTAATTAACAGGGTAGTGTTACCTTGGCGTTTTGATTTTTTTGTTTTTATTAGTTATCATGTGATATCGTATATGATAAAAAGAAATATGAAAAACTTATAAGATATATCTTATAATATATGTTATAAAACAGGTTTTTGGAATTAATAGGCTCTCATACATTTTATTAAAGAAATATTTAAATTTGTAATAAATATATTTTGGCAGAAGGTTGACTTTCAATTCTCATCCTTATCATGTAAATAAAAATTATAGAAAATACCTCCATCTTAAATTAAAAGAAAAGACCACATTGAATATTACCTTAGGATATGCATTTGAATCTTTACAGATAATTTATATTTTAAATAATATTAAGTGATCCTCTTGAGAATAATAGAAGAAAATTTTGTTAAGCAATCTTACTATTGTCTATTCTCAAATCTTCAAGTTATCTAGACACTACTAACAAATGTAAACATTGTTTTCTCTTTTAATTGAAATTGAAACGCAAATGTGAGTGAAAATGAGAAGATAAGCGTAGTTTAATAATAAATGTCGTTTCATGTGGTTACGTCCGTCCCAAGTAAGAAGTATTATAATTAATTCAAAAGGTTCTTAAGTCTTAAGTAAGTCTGAGAAGATAAATACTATATATTTACCATATATTCGTACAAAAAATGAATACAATTTGTGTGAATGTACAACTTGTGTGAATAACAATTATTTTAATAAAAAAATACACAATTTCAAAACAAATTTGAGAATTGTATAAAATTACCACATGGCTCACCAATGGGTTGAGTTGTTATTAATACTTTATACAATACTAGCTGATTCCCGCCCGTTTTGCTGTGCAAATAATAACAAAGAATCGCAAACTACTCGTATATGTGGGTTAATTGAAAATAATCACAAATTATATGTGGGTAAATAGATAATAACTACAAATAATCACATACTGTATGTAGGTAAATAAAAAATAATCACAAATAATCACAAACTATATGTGAGTTACGGAACCCTAATCCTACGAATAAAAATAGTGAGAGGCCAAATAATTTTAATTTCTACTGCAATGGAATGGGAAAAGGGAGGGAGCGGGGGGTAAACTTTGCAGTTTTTTAGCTGTAACTTTGGAACGGTTTGGACCTTTGCAAAATTCTTTCTTATTGCACCTATTCAATATGTCAGGAGTCTTGTGTCCAAATTTCAGCTTTCTAGGTATAACGGTTTGGGCTGTAGAGCGATGAAGGAGTCAGTGAATGAGTGTCTTTGTGCTTTATATATTAAGATAATTTATGAAACACCGCAATACGTACTAGAAAGTTATGAAACAAGATTTTGAAACTGTTATAATCTAATATAGTGAAGACATTTAAAGCAATTAAATGAGGTAATAAAAAATGTATATAAAATTAAGATTAGTCTGATAATTTAATCACTAAATGAGATGCTACAATCTGTATATGTGGGCGCCAGGAAGGTTATGCACAAGGTATTAGGTGGCTGATGCCGTTCCACATCCAGAATAGTTAGTCATCGGTTCATTGATTCGAACTTAGATATCTCATGGGTTGCCTCAAGACCTCTTCAAGAAAAGGCGTTTCGATAGACTATATAAACAAAATAAAGACAATTTAACACTTAACTTAAACTTAATTATTACTTACTTAATCTACTAATTAATATAGTGCAAAAATTCACCCCTGGACTAAACAGTAAGCCGACATACATATCTACAGTATCCACATACAGTATCTCAAAGTCATGTACAATAGCGGAATATTATAATTATCTTAATGTCGATAAAATGATATTTTCAACTCGTTACTACCGCATACCTCAGTAATGAATATATAGTATAAAATCATGTAAAAAAATAAAATATCAGAATAATAATTATTCAGGGTGAACCAAAAGTCCGTTAACATTTGAATAGGTTGCCGCGTTTACCAGCGGCGGCGGATGGGGTAGAGGGGTTTTGCATTGCAAGAGCGTCGTTCAGCGGTGGTCAACGTGCATTTTGTGTACGTGAGTAAAGGGGGGACATTAACTGGCCGCCTCGTAGCCTAATGGATTTTTCTTTGGAGATATCTTAAGACTAAAGTTTACGACAGTAACTCTTTACGAATTAAATATTCATTAAACTTTTCACTCACTTGAATATAACAAAAATTTGCACTCTAAAACTTTCTTACGGAGCCCTAAAAAGATCCTTGCTTATGAATTACTAAATACTAACATTTTTCAAAGAAAGAGTAAATCTAGTAATTAAGTACATTTATGATCTTTATAAGCTTAATATAAATTAAATTGAAAATTATAATATATATATCGCTGAAACTAGTTTTATTAGCCAATAAACAAAAACATTACTTACAGATATGTTTAGATTTATGGACTGATACTGAATTATGAAAAGATATAATAAATTATTATATGATTCATGGAAATACTCTGATAAATGGAATAAATCGTTACTTTTGTACATTTGTCATATCCTAAAAGCGGCTTCGTAAGAATATTTTACAAAAGATATGATTTACAAGAGAATATTTTTATCCTTATATTTATCTAACCTAACCTAACCTAACTAATAAACATAAATTAGTGTTGAGCGCTAATATAATACATTAAAAAAACAGAAGCACATTATTATATATATATTATATTAGCACATTAGCTCAGTATAATCACTTTAAATTGATCTTTATTATTTAGTTTACTGTAACTTTGGGAAACTATTTATACGAATTAAAAGTAATCTCGTTATTGTGGACATGTGTAAATTAGTATGTCAAATAAATAGTTGCAAAATATGTGTTACTACTACTCTTGAAAATGGAGAGAGGTGACATATATATAACTATAATAATTATAGATATATTGTTTTAATTCTTATCTTTAAGCTTGTATATATTTTATAATATTAGTTTTATAAAAACAATGAACTAAATTCATCAGAGATTAAGTTAAAGTAAGCAAAAGTGTAACACGTAATCATAAATAACATCTTCATCAATCAATAATATATTATGTTTCTTAACGCGGAAGTCTATGTTATTTCTAATGCAGACCTGCTAACATGTCTAGAGTTTAAATAATAGTAATTAAATCGTACCTAAGTCGTACCTCAAGACATTTATTTAGTAAAATTCAATTTATTAATTATTTTAGTTATTACAAATCAAAAGACAAGAGGTCTTTTGATTTAAATATTATACACCATGAACGTATCAGGTATTGACATAAAACTATGACTAATGTGTAACGTTTAAAATATTTTTGTAAATCACGGACGGAGTTATAAAGAAAATATTTGCGAAAGTATTGCGGTGTTATAAATAATATACGTGACAAAATTTCGAATGAGTTACCAGTATTGAGTCAGTAAAATTAAAGTGTATAATTTTTTTCTGTACGTTCTAATATTTCACCACGAGAAGTAATAAAATGTTTACCTTGAAGAAAACATTTTGGTTGTTGTTTCGCCTTGTTTTGCTGCCAATAAAGTCCTACTATAGTATATTGTTGCAATGTAATATACATAAATTAATATACAATGTAATATACATATATATATATATATATATAATTTACATACATATATTCAATACTACATATACATTAACACCATATAAAAACATTATTATTATAACAAGTTGTTATTCGTATCATTCATATGCAAATTTGTTAGTAAATGCTTTTACTTCACGCGGGTGAAACTTAATTAACATCGCTTTAACCTCATTTTCCGATTGAAGTATACATATATATATGTAACTAGAAAGAGTTATAGTCATAATGCTAAATTATTTTCCAATTGATATATATATATTAAATTCTTTGTAAGTGACAATTTGACAATTTACAAACAGATGTAAAAAAGTTTAAAAAAAAACAACATTTTAATGATTATAAAGCTGAATATTAATTTTCAACAAAAAGGTTTTTTTTGCAAAGTAAAACCAATGTATTTTTTATATTTGGGTTTAGGAACAACGTTATTTCGGAATTGGTTCTATAAAACTAAAAATAACTTGGGTCAATATACATAATAAGTCGGTCCCTGTATAAAATTCCCTTAAGAATATTTTATATGAAAAAACTTTGTAGTGCTTTTTGATTTCTTTTACCATATCTTTTTGGTATATTTTAATAAAGTTTCCTTATTATCAGCTCAGGCTGTTTTCAGTAGTACAAAGCAAAAGTTAACTATTTATTCTATTATTCATAATTTGTTTGCACTTATCTATTGACTTATATTTGTATTCAAAATTTAACAAACCAACCCTTAATGATACTATTACTCTGCTCTTATATTTTTTATACAACCACTTTCACTTTCCACAATTCACTTCCAATGTTGTTATATACAAATATTAATTTTATCATGCTTATCAAAATATTATAATATTAAGATATTAAAATAATGTACTATAATATTAAATACTATAAATCTAATTTTCTACACTTACAACAATATCTTACAACATTTTCGTGATTATTATTAAATCAGATTTATCGTAAATCCTGCATTGTGTAGTGCTCTTATACCATATCTTTAAATATTAAAGACCTTAATGAAATTAAATCGACTCCGATCTACCGTCAAACGATATCTACTTCTAGTTGCAGTACAGCGTTACTCCCTATGAAGAAATTGTAATAAAAATCCGAGTCTAACGACAAGATTATCAGGTTCTGGACAAAATCCTTCGTATCTCACATTTAGTATAATAATAGCAAAAACTTTTATTTTGTCCTATTCTATTTAAATAGATAAATAGATAATGGGAACCAGTGTCATCTTAATCATTTTGTTATAAATTCTTTTATTAAACTACAATTTACTCCTGTATCTATTGAGGCTACATTTGAAATATCATTCATGAAATCTGTAGTAAATTTTAATTCGGCTTTTCATAGAATATTTTAAATGTGAGTAATAAACAATATTAAAATTTCAACTCAATTTCATTTTCAACGTTGAAATAACAAATAATACAAATATTTATGGTATTAAAATTAACTTGTAATTACTAAAAGAATATATTCATAGGGTAATATAGTAACAATATATAAATATATAAAAAATATTTAGTAATACACCTAGCTTTTGCTCTCACCAGTTTAATTAAACATATCTTAATATTAATATTGTATATATCATATATATAATATTGAACTAATAAAATTATTATTATATATCTGAAATATCTCAATAATAATGCCAAAATTTTTAAATCTCCTAAACCTGTCAACTTTTATGTTTTATGTAATATATATATGTCACTTGCACGTGTATAATAATTGATAAATTTAAATAAGCCTTCCAAAACCAATTTGTCATCGTTTGGTAATTCAAAACGATTAATATTGAACTAAAAATATATAATTCATTTGGAATTGTTAAAATTGACGCTAAAATTTTTGTATTGTATTAACACTGAATATTTATATCATAATGTTTACCTTTTACCAGGTAAATAATATTTGCCGATTTGTACAGACTTCATAACCAAACTAAGTGATAATAAACATAAAAGTTATTAAATATATTTTAAACCGTCAACTAATTTGATTTAATTTGACACAAAATTCAATTATAACTTTCTATTACAGTGCTAAGTTTACCTAAACTCTGAACCCATAATACTTTAAATACTTTATTAATTAACTTTACCTATATAAGACGGTTAAATATAAAGAATGAATACATAGAATGGTGGATGCATCAGAGCGGATAACTGGGACGGTACTCGAGAGGTCGTAGTGAAGTTTTGCCCATAGTGATAAAATTTTAATTCTAAAAATATAATAAAACGGGATGAAAGTTTGAATTATGAGACAAAGTCTGAATCACAAACAAATTTCTGACTTTGTCGAGATGTAATTGTATTATCATTCATGTATTGAATATAAATAGCGTTTTAGTATAAATTTATATTATTATTAAACATAATTAATTAATTACAGCCATCTTGGGTTACTTACAATAAATCGTAGTTTTAATTCATACAAAAGTGATACCCGAATATCAAATTATATTTATTACATTTTTTATTATTATATTTACTACAAAGGTTTTAAAATGCTACTAAACATAAAAATGCGAATAATAGGTACTGTAAGGAAAATAAATAATATGCAACATTAACTTTGATCGTGGGTGTAAATAAGGATTAGTTCTAAAAGGTATAACTCGTAACGTTAGCTTACGTTCATGTGTAATAAACCTTACATTACAATGTACCAGCAATTACGTTTGTACATTAAAAACTTTTTTAAACCAGTTACAAAACTTTTGTTTTCGTTATAATTAGAATTATGTAATATTTAAATATATAAAATGATAAAAAAATGGGGAAAGAAGAAAAGAAAAAGAGGGGTATAAGCTTTGAGTAGCTATAATAAGTAGCCACTTGATATTGTCGATCCAGCCCTTGTACGAATTGTCAAGTAATTATTGCTATGCTCTATCTTTTCCCGTTATTCATTGTACCTTTACCGCAAATATCAAGATATTTTCTCCACTAATGAAGGGTTTCTGGTAGAGATCTCTTTTAAGCGATAAGTCATCCCTAGTATAAATTTTATTTTATATACATTGTCAATTGTATTTTATCCTGTTACAAAAATAAATAAATAGTGATTCCTAAAATGAAGCAAATTAACCATATATCCTTACAAGCCTAACTATTTTTACAATAATTAATAATAACTATCTGGTATTGTTTTATTATTTTAATTTAAGAATTCGATATTCAGGAAAAAAATGTGAGTTGAATTTATAGTGGAATTAATAAAAATAAATTATAATTTGCTATTAATTAATTTAATTTGCATTAATGTACTCGTATATAGGGTACTGTTTTAATGTAAATCCTGAATCATTTTTGGTCAAATTAATATATATTGCATTTTTCTGACTAATATTAACTAACTGAAATCGATATAAATATACGAAATTAATTATTTTCCTTTATAAACTCTGATTACCATCCGGTGATAATAAGACAGTAAATTTTATTTTCAGCTCGTGTATCATGAGATATTATGACGCAGCTGTTGTTTATGACCTGTTTTTATTGAGCGAAGCGAACAAAGTGAGCGGAGCGTTTTACTGGAGACTTTTTGAATTTTTTGTCATGAATTGGCTCAAAAACTACTTGACGGAAAATTATGAGACTTTGCAAACAAAAAGACACAAATTAGGTGATGGTTTAAAAAAAAAATTTGAAAAATGTAAAAAAAAATATTATTTTTTTAATTTCTTGTCAAAAAACTGATATCCCATTGAAGTCAATGGAAACGATGAGTGAATACACTGGGCTCGCTTCGCTCAATATGCAAACGTTACCCGAGATTTCGCGAGCGCAGCGAGTCGAAATTGAGGGTTTGTTGGCGCCCCTAGTATTTATATGACAATTGGATTATGTTCACGTACTCTTTTGTATCAAATATGATTAAACTTTATATGTAAAGATATATCTATATATAGAAGCTTTCTTTTACGTTCTGTACAAGTACGGTCTTCGTAATTTAAATTGCTAACTTATTCCTAGTCATATTTCAAGAAACTTTTGCAGTTACGATTTCTAGTAAACTTTGATGACTTGTTATTCAAAGTGATCCTAGGTGTCGTGACACAAATTTTAACACAACATAACTTTTTTATATACTTATTCCGGTCATAAATGCTGTTACAATTATAAATAAAGTAAAAAGTACTTTTGAATTTGGAATTTATCATTTTCATACGATTGTTCTTAGTGTTTTCTTTTTTCACGCCAATATATTGTAAACTATTTTGTGATATTAAATTGAAGTGGGGTGATAAAGAGAATAGAATCGCTATTATTGTATTATATAATGTAGATTTGGAGCCAAATACATTTTAAAAAATCTTGCAGCCTAAAGAGACGCACTGGTCATTTCTTAACTGATAATTTAAAAAGAATAGGTAATTAAAATCAAAACAGCTACGTAAGCAGTATGCAATAGGAGATCACAGACTTTTTTTACAATTGAACACTGTTTTAACAAACAAAATGACCGTATTTATGCTGTAAGCTCTAAAGAATATTCCCAATTAGTCAACAGACTACAACGTGGGCATTATCCAACCGGTGATGGTATAGTGAGGTGTTATGAAAGAATACCTGAGCCATATTTTTGTGAAAACTTTTTAACAAGTGTATTAATATACCATTGTTGAAAAGGTAGTTAACGGGCTTAACTACCTACAACACCATGTTCAACAACCAAGAATGATCCTGTCAGCAAGACTCAGGGCCGGATCATAAATCTCGATCCGCAAATCTTAGTTGGAAACGAACGTTCCGAACTTCATCAGAGCTGAAAACTGATCATCTAGCCCTGATCTTAATCTACTGAATTATAATTTATGGCCAGTTTTAGAGAGTAAAGCTTGCTCTAAACTCCGCGATAATTTGAAGTTCTTAAAACAATTTATAAGATTAACAGTTAACATTTTTTTCATAGCTATTGATAACTGGCGTCAACGTTTAGAGAACTGTATTACAGTCAATGGCGACCACTTCCAACAAGATGTGTATTAATAGTTTTATATTAATGTATTAAACTAACACATTGTAATAGTAATAAATGTTACGTACGACAAAAAATATTGTTTTTCTTTGTAACAATATTTACAGTAAAACTAAGTATTCATTTATTTATTTATTTATTTATTTATTTATTTATGATTTCAAATACTAATTGAATCTAAATTTAAAAATGTACTAAAAGAACCTTAGGAGATTTTTTTTAGACCTTTATAATTCTTCAGTATTTAAATTTAGTACATAAGTAGATAAAATATTACTTGGAAATAAAATAAACAATTTAATATAAAAAAAAAATTGTGCAAAAAACACATCTGAAATAACTTCATTATATACAGTTAACCTACGGTCATCGATTTAAATTAAAATAAAAACGAATAATCATAAACTGTTGAGACACTAGGTCCCATTACGAATAAAAATATTTATTAAGTAAATTTTATATATATAATTTCACCTTTTAGTGGCTTTTTCAATAATCTCCTTTACGATATATATATATTTATTATATTGATAAATTTTAAATACTACTTTATAAATAATATACAACACTGGCAGTTATTGAATAGAATAAAAGTAACATACATTATGAAAAGCAACATTAGAGTATAATTGATTTAGTTTCGATATTCTTCAATACTGATATCTACAAAGTACGTTTCATTATGGTTTAATTTTTCTGACTCTAACATAAGTCAGGAGTCAGGATTCCACTAAAATACATCATCGAAAAGTTATTTTCGTATCATTTGTAACTTAATATTTGTGTAAATATAATTTAAACAAAAACAAATTATTACCAAAGTTTTAATAAGGTAAGCTATTAAAATTGCGACTGCGACCTGCGACTGTGACTTTTAGGAGGCCGTCCCCGTTGATTACTTTGGCGACATCTGTTAAGTTCTTCTAAAAAAAAGTTACTCTTGTATCTATATTTCCTAAATTCCACAATTATTCCTATTATATCTTCATTAGATATACATATTCCAGTTACATTATTTCATATATGTACAATAGCCTTTACAATGACGAATTTATTACAATTAATACATAACACCATTATTGTAAGGAATATCGAAACACGGCCTTTCATCCAACAAGATAATTAAACTTTGTAAATGAAAAAAAAAACATTTTCTATCAATTTGTCCGTTTGCAAGGAAAGAAAATTCAAGAAACTACAAAATACATAAGTGACAACCCTTGAAACGATGAAAAACTACCAAGACGAGTTATTGCAGATCGTTTATTAATTTAGTCAAATAAATGATCCTATCAAACAGTATTTCCTATAAATAATATCCCCTAATATTTTTCCTCTGCCTGAAACATTTTTAATAATATCAGTTTATATTATATTGTACGACTACGACATTCACTGGTTGACAAAAGTTTCTTAGAGTGATTATATCCCCAAAGAGTCTTTCTTAGCTAATATTAATTAATATTATTTAATATATTGTTATGATAAATCATTTCGAAATATTGATTATTTATATTTATACTTGTATACGGTACCAGATTTAGAGAAGGACAGGCGGAGCTACTGCTCCGGAAGCCTCCGCGGGAGAAGGGTCCCCACAATAAAAAAATAATAATAAATTCCGTCCCTGTCTACTTATATATATTTATATATAAACTGCACTATAAACTTACCATAAACATAAAATTAAATTCTGTAATGGCCTCCTTAATTTGTTGCGATGTAATACGCAAACTTCAAAAAAACATTTAATATAAACAAATATTATGACTATAAAATACAGTGTATTTCATCTCATATTTAGTTTCGTATTAAATAATAAGTAACTCAGAAGTAGTAATCAACAATATAAACATTAGAGAATAATTCGGTATCGTCGGATTTATTGCGAGTTCACAAACGGTACATCCGGATTCGGAAAACCAATTTACGGATCACAGATAATTATCCTATATAGAAATCGAATCCAAAGGCACTAGACAAACAAACAGGCTGACGATACGTTAGGCTCCGTAACTTTCTTAAAGAAATCATTAATTATTTTAAATAAACGTAACACCGCTAGCATGACTCTTCAACATGGCTGATAAATGAAATTGGTTAGTAATAATTCAGATAATTAACTATGAGGAGTATTTTGTTCACAGATGCACGGGTTTTTGATATAAACATATAAATTATCTATAAAAGTCTCTGTTTATCCGTTTGTGTATTCAGACTTATTCCTAGGAATATTTTTACAGCATATAAGTAAAAATATTCTACTATGATATTACACGTATAAAGTGTTGTCACCCTAAAACGTATCTTGAAAGTTTCATAGCGCTGTATTAGATAATAATAGTTTCAGTATCACGTTTCAGAACTTTATAATACATATTGCGGTCTTTCGTGAATTAGATTGTACAAAGTATTAATATCAATACAATTTATTATTGATTCGTGTGACAACTTTCTTCATTTCACAATTTTCTTAAGAAATATTGTCTGTAGCTTTCAATAAAACAATTGTTATACACAATGTTAAGGAAAGATCAAATAAATATATATTTTTAAGGACAGCATTTTTTATTTGTCTTCTCAGATTAACTCTTAAGTCCTGAAAATTATTTGAATTAATTATCAAAGTTCTAACACTGGATGGACATAATCACATGATACCTCATTAATTATTAAACTCCTCTTATCTCCTCATTTGCAGTCAGTCCTCCTCATTCATTCATTTTAGTTTCTATTTCAATTACAAGAGAAAACAACGTTAACTATTGTTTAAAGAGTCAAACGATAGTACTCTTAAAAGTCTTTAGAGTTATTTGAACCTGTTAAGGTTAACCAGCTAACCTTATTTAACTTAATGGAATTATTTAATTCTCAAAATTTTAGGAAGATAATAATTAGTATTATATAAAAATATAAATCAACTATTTCAATTTCTCCATCCGGAAATGCTTGAGGTCCGTTGTTTCGTCTGTGTTTCATGGAATTGGGAGTCGTTTAGTTCCTTCCTCCTTCTTTAAAGTAAAACATACGTGGCCTTTAGTAATAACATAAATGGTTACATTTTTAAATACAAGACATTAAGAATAGTTCCTTAAATGTGCATTTGAAGATGGCCTCTAGCCCATTTGCATTATAAAAATATTGATGTTAAACACTAATATATTCAATTCAATAATTGATTCGATTAAAAGATACAGAGACACAAGAGAGAAAGAGATCCTCTAATTAAAACTGTATATATCTATCTGGTCACACAAATTCAATATTCCTGTTAAAACAGTCCCATACTAAATCAGAGTGTATATCAATTATAATCTGTCATATATTATATATTTATAAAAATAACTAACCTTAAGTTATCGTAGGCTACTTTATTTAGGCCATTTTGCATATATTACTATGAAATTATTTATAATACTTTAAATTACATTATATTTTTAACCAAAACTTATTATATTGAATTGATTTCAAATCTATATACTTTCCTAAATAATTAAGCCTCTAGTGTGCAATGTTTTTCTACAGTTTTACTACTGTGACTTGTAATTACATGCTCGGGTGAAGCCGATTTTGAATGTTTTGTTTTTTTTCTTCTAATAAACACTACGAGTACCTCTTTTAGTCATTTGTTATATATTAAAGTGTGAAGATTACTTCCATTGATATTTGTTAAAATATTTTTAATATAATCCTTGAGACCCTTATAACTCCTTAATTTTTATTTTCAGAAAATAAGTTATTAAAAAATATATCAGCAATATTTTTTATAATATGTGCACTGAAACATTTTACGATATTACATTCTATTCCACTGTAATAGTCTCATTTCTGCGCCAAGTTAGTATAGTCATAAAATACATTAGGATGACACCTGCTTTAGTTTGTATAGTATATAGATGAGACGTTACAGATACATGAGACGTGAATGTGATTATGAGATCCTCTGGACAGTGCATATCGTCCGGATGGTTCATTAGTAATTTACATGAACTTGTATCTGTAATGTATCGTCCGTCTTTTTAATTACTTTTGTACTAGAATGAAAAATATAATGTTTTTTCTCAGGAAATATTTACAAAGCCGGCAAATCAAATACGATACACAACAAATAACCATCATTTATTACCAGAGTGAAGACACGAGTTAAACATTGTTAAACATAAAAAGTTTCGGTATCATTATGTTAGTAATTCAACATCACATAAACATAGCTTGTGATATAATTTTGTATAGTTAATTGAAAATAATTTTGTATAGTAAATTGAAAATATCAGTATAGTTAATTGAAAATTAAGTTATGTTGGTAGATGGCATTGTCGTCGTAATTTAGATTATATTTTTAATTTTCCAAGCGTTTTATTATTTCTAATATTTACCTATTTTAGGAATGGCGACGTATATTCATAATAAAGATACAATTTCCAGTTTTTTTATCTTCCGAGTTATTTAAATATATTAAATTCTTTATTTAATAATTATTTGTCAAATCTATATACATAAAACAAAATGGATGTGTCTGTTTGTAATTCCAAATTAACAGCTTTTTTTTAAATGCATATGGAAGCATTTACAATATTTACAACAAGAAACATGATTGTTTCCATTAATCTCTGAAACGGCTGAATCTATTTTAACAGAAACTTCACAAGCGAATAGCTGATGTTATAGGAAGTAACTTAAGATTTATTTGAAAAACCACAGCGACTTAAGATTTATTTTGAAATAAGTTATGTGATGGTAATAATATTATGAAAATATTGCAGAACGTTCTAGTTCCAAATTATTGTTGTGATAGTAACAGAGCACAGATGACAGAACAGTCGTATATTGTAGACCAATATTGGTTTATCTTTGCTGTTGACACACTGAGAAGACTGAAGAGTAACGATAGAAGATAACATTCAAGTGGGAGTAATAGAGTTACATTTTATAACTTCTATTTAAAATAATTATTGGAAGTATTTTCAACTAATCTTATAAATTAGTAGAAAATTAAATGCTTCTTATTGATTGCTTGCTGGTTTATTTTAAATATTATTAACTTTTAAAGTTTCAGTTTCTTATTTAGAAGAAAAGTTCTCTCGCCAATTGAAGCTTCTTTTCAACCTTTATTAATATGAAAATATAAAGATACTTTTATACGAATGTAGCAAAATGTACAATACGAAAAAACCTTTTATTATTATACTTAATATAATATCCTTTTCTTTTCCCTTATCGTTGAGGTAATTTATCTTTAAGTTATAATGTCGCATACGTTGTAATATTTGAGTATAAATATTTTATATGATTTAACATCAATTAAATAAAATGCACACATTAATTTGCTTACACCTGAGGTCTGTGGTTTTAAGTTTGGAAATGTTTGTAAACATTGGGGGCTAAATTATGTTTATTTCATAAAACAAAAGTTTTCTTCTCCTTCCTTTCTAACTTTTTAAGAAAGAATGAAACAGAATAATTGAAATTTATTAGAAACTGCAGAGTTAAACTTAATTTATCATTTTTTTAAATATATTTTTTAATTAAAAGTACTGATAGATATATCAGCTGCTTCAGTCTACCATGTTATGTAATATTTAGTATTTGTATGAATAATGTCTAATATTGTATTATGCTATGATTATGTTAGATATGTTAATATAAAACCTCTAACTTTGAGAAAAAAAAATCTTTCAACTTACAAAATCGTCTTTTTATTTTATATAAGTAAGAAAGTTTTATATACGGACGTGACCAAAGTTCAGTTCAGAAAATTTTATCAAGACTTGTGTGTTTTGAATACTTAAAGTACTTGACTTTAAAAACACAAAATTTTACATTACAATCAATTGGATGTAAAGTTAAGTCGAGTAAAAAAATTTACTTTCAGGATTATCCTCCCTAACTGATCTGTTGGTTCTCATTACTCTCAGGGACTTTTTTTTGCAAGTAAGTAGGTCATCCTTGAATGAAATTTTATCTCTGTTTTTTTTCTGAAACGTAAATTGAGAAAAAGCGTTAATACATTTTTATTCAAATAAATAAGTATTACTGACTGGTACGTCAATATAAATCCGCTGGGTTTAGAAACTCGAAATTTTTTGATATATATAGTAGATGTAGATGTATATTTCTTTACAATATACTCGTACGGTTAAATGAAACGAATCAATATATTTTTAGGCTGCTAAGATACTTTATTGTTATTCTAAATTTAAAACGCTGCCAAAGCGATTTCTTTCAACAAAATCATTTCCTTTTTTATTGGACGAATATAAAATTATATATTCAATTCCTTTGAATCGCTAAAAAGAACCGGATATAAGAATATTCTAAAGATTTTCATTTTAATAAGTCCATGTCGTTTTGAAAAAAGTGAAAGTTTATTATTTTCCAAACTTCGGGCATCGTCTTTGAAAATATTTTCAACCTATAATAATAATATATTTATTTATCTAAATTGTTCATTACTTACCTTATTTTATGTGTATTTTTAACAGATGTTGTTTTTATAAACTTATTATAATTAATTTCTCTTTTGAGTTTGAATTGAAATTTATGAATATTTATTTACCTATTCTAATGATACTTTCTCAGGTAGAAAGAAGAAGGTAGTAGAAAGCTTTTATTCAATTCTTTACGTTTTATATTACAATAGTATTTATTTGCAGAGAGTAGCAGGATTTTACACAGACTAATATAAATTTATATTCTTCGTTCAACTTGTGCGTAATATTAAATATGTTCAATACAACACCAAATAAGGCGGTATATCATACCAATTTTCTGGATTTAATTTTCAAAAGGGCAACGACAAAAAAGTTTAATAGAAAATATTAAGTTTTCGATATGGTTCTAGGACACATCAGAGAGGGAGTCATTTTGAAAATATATAGGTGTCTGTATTTCCCATTTCATTGATTAGAATTTGGGAAATAATAAAATATCTAACATATAGACACATATTTAAATAAATTTTGACATTTCATGTTTTAGGAATGATGTCTGTTTGTTTATTAGTGCATCAAAAATAGGTCTGACCTCCAGAAAAATCCTATTTTGGACTGAAAATTACCCAAACATCTTTTTAAAATTAATTCCTGATAATAATTATTACTGGTCAAATAATTACTGATTATCTTTACTTCAATAAAATTGGAAAATATCAATATGGGATGAGTTCAAAATTTCAAGTTGAGAAGAAACTTGAAATTTTGAACACACGAAATCATGCACACACAGGTATTTTAGAATTCGTTTTAGTAAAATATTTATTTAATACTTCTTTCTTTATAGTTACAATAGTAATAGGATAGTATTTTATAGAATAATAAATACTCGAGTAAACACTTAAAGCTACACCAATAGAGTATTAAGTGTAATAGTTCGAAAATTCATTTCATTTCATTCTTCTTCTTCTTTTCTTCTTTCGTTCTTTCGTTCTTTCTTACTTCTCGTCTTTAATCAGTACGTATTTGGAATTTGGTAAATGGATTGTAAATATTGTTAATTACTGAATAAATGCTAATATAGCTATGATTTGTGTAATATATTTTGTTATTTTAGTGGTCAGTCGTGAGTAAAATCACCTCTGTCCTATAATTAAATGCTAAATATTCGCTATGTCCGTTTAAAGAGATTCACGTATTCACGTTTTCACGTACACGTATTCAAATACGTTCTCTATATTCATAATATTCAACAGTTCGTTAAACTAACGTTTGATTGCGATATAGTGTGTGCATTACATGTGGAGTTGTGTATTTTATAAAACAATGTGACTCAATTTCGGACTTTACTTAGGAACAATAGATCAGACATGTTATAGTTATACACATATAATATAACCATAAATTAATTTTTATATTAATTTATGGTTATATTAATTTATATCAAAAGATCTGCATAACATATGCAGTTCTTTTGATATCCAATGATGTTAAAGATGCTAGGAATTGCTAGTTTATCTTTATAGCTTCCATTATATTACATATTCTATTTTTTAGCTATATATAACATATTTTTACTGTAATCAAGTTATCTTAAAAATACTCTTGCGTCTATTAGAAAATACAGAAAACAAATAACAGTAATAGAAATTACCATAAGTGGTATAAAATACCACATTATTTATTAAAATAAATAATGTTTCAATACATTTAAAACAAATATCTATACAATTACTTGGTGGGTGAATTTCTATGATTACATTTGAATAACATAATTTATCAAAAGGACGCAAACTAATTGCTAGAACCACCCTCTCACAGAAGTAATTATTATGGCTACTTTTCGTTGGGTGTGTGAGAAAATTAATTGCAAAAACCCCCTCCTTTTCTCTCTTTTTTTCCCCTTCGCTCAGGAGTGAACACACTTGCACATTTACATTTTTGTAGTTGTTCACAGGTGATCGATAACCGTCTGCTCGTTTGCCCCCCAATCCTATAAATTTTCGTCTGACTGGTCAGTAAATTTTTGGCATTTATCATTTGCGATTAAACTACAATTTTGCAAACGACACCACTTTAATATAACTGGTTCTAATTGGCGTAAAGTTAAAGAGTTGTTGTTCTAGCGCTGCAAAATCATGCTGAAATGAATTTGGAGTAACGAGGAATAAATCATATTTTTGTTTCCAATTAAATTTAATAATAATTAAAATATATCCTTCATTTCAACCAAAATATATCTAAAATTTTAATTATTAGTCAATATGTATCCTTTTTGAAATTTCAACTCGTGATAAAATAAAATATACTATAATTTTTTAGAGTAAGATGAAAAGTTATTTCGTACATATATCAAATTCATTTCATGAGAAATAGTAAATATGAATTTACATATATATAATAATAAAGTTCACTAAATTGTATGTTGATGTGATATTTATTTTTTATTTATACTGTTTATTTCACACCACAAAACATATCAAATAATAAAACATTACAATAACATCTACAGAATATAAATTGTACTGTAAGGTTTTCAGTTTACCGGAAATATATAACAGACAATAGAATATTTATATATAGTCACAAGTATCAGACAAGACCAGCTTTTATTATACAAAATAATATTACTACGTCATTTGCAAATCATCTTAATAAACATAATATAATATGAAGTCCGTCAAACTTTATATCATCAAAACTGTATTTTTCAGGCAAAATATTCAACTAGTATCAAAACTATATAATGTCAAAGTTCTTCTATTACGATATTCAATGTCAATCAAAGTAATTTAAATAAACCAACCGAGCGATACACAAAGAGAATAATTTAATACATTCAGATGGAATTAATATTGTATTTCAAATGAATTAATTTTAAAATAATGAAAAATATATTCTTATTTTTAATTTTACATTATAAGATACATATACATTTAAAAGATTTTTGCTTATCTTGTCTGTAAGTAACTGTTGTATTTGTTTTGATATTCAATGACCCTTTTCATAATTTTATCGCAGTACTCTTTAATGTTTAACTAAATATAACATTTCAAATATCGTAAAGGAACAACCAAAACAAACAGAACCGCAGAATATCGTTAGTGCGATGATCTCTTATGTTAATTGAACAGTTTATTCACCCGTTCTCTTAATAGTATTTCATGTCACCTTTATACCTTGTTTTATTTTATAATAATTACACAGGCACACAAAAAAAAAAAAAAGTCATGAACCAGAGGGGAGACCCCATTATTCTTAGGTTTTTGGGATCGCTAAAACCGAATATGACAATAAAAACTAATTTTAAATGCCAGTTTTCCCGCTAGCACCCCCTTACTACCTCTTAAGGGGTGAAAATTGAAATTTTTGTATAAAATCAAGATAGATGTCTATTTCTACGTTTTTTGGGATGCTGAAACCGAAAATGATAATTAAAAATAAATTCATGACCACTATCACCCCCTACCACCCCTTACGGGGGGTGAAAATTTAAATTTTTCTATAAGTCAAGATAGATGTGTATTTCTACGTTTTTTGGGATGCTGAAACCGAAAATGATAACTAAAAATAAATTCATGACCACTATTACAACCTTACCACCCCTTACAGGGGGTGAAAATTTATTTTTTTCTATAAAATCAAGATAGATGTGTATTTCTACGTTTTTTAGGATTCTGGAACCGAAAATGACAACCAAAAGTGAATTTGATACCTCTTTTACTCAATACCACCCCCTAAACTTCCCTAATGGGGGGTTTCAATTTTGTATAAAATCAAGATGTATGAAGAAATTTTAACGATTTACAGTAAGTGACATGTTTATCAAACTAGTTTGAGGTTACTCTCTCTCTCGCTCTTATATTAGAAATTCAAATGCTTTATCGATCAGAAGTATCTGATATATATTCATGATTTAATTCTACTCTAATCCTGATGGAACCTTGCATCTTGCTCCTCACTGTAGTCTCCTAAATTGTCAGGAAAATAGTCCCTTCTATTTCGGAGGCATAGAATTAGGTTCAGCATCTTTTAAGCGTTTTACAACACTGCCGGATGGATAACAGGATAAGTAGTATTAAATAGAAAGCAAAAAAAAAAAACAAAAAGTGAAAAAAAATTATGAAGAATAAGACAAAAATCATGACTCAGTCTTAAGGGTTGGTGAGGGGTCTTAATGGGTGATAGAGGTCTTAAATTTTATTTTTAGTAATCATTTTGGGTTCCAGCATCCCAAAAAACGTAGAAATATACATCTGTCTTGATTTTATAGAAAAATTGAAATTTTCACCCCCTGTAAGGGATGGTAGGGGGAGATAGTGGTCATGAATTTATTTTTAGTTATCATTTTCGGTTTCAGCATCCCAAAAAACGTAGAAATACACATCTATCTTGACTTTATAGAAAAATTTAAATTTTCACCCCCCGTAAGGGGTGGTAGGGGGTGATAGTGGTCATAAATTTATTTTTAATTATCTCTTTTGGTTTCAGCATCCCAAAAAACGTAGAAATACACATCTATCTTGATTTTATACAAAAATTTCAATTTTTACCCCTTAGGAGGTAGTATGGGGGTGCTAGGGGGAAAACTGGCATTTAAAATTAGTTTTTATTGTCATATTCGGTTTTAGCGATCCCAAAAACCTAAGAATAATGGGGTCTCCCCTCTGGTTCATGACTTCTTTTTTTTTTTGTGTGCCTGTGTTATTTACAGTCAATAATATTACTGATAGTAAGATGGAAGACTTTATTTTTTTTAAGAATCACACTTAATAAAAAAAATATAAAAAATTGTTGTTATAAGTTTGAATATCAATGGGGCTATTTACTTATATTTTATAGAATCTGAATATATGATCTGAGTATAAAAAAATGGTTGATCGTGTTTTGTATCAGCTTTTGGAAAAAAAATTCACAACCTTGATTTGGGTTAGAGTTGCAAAGCTTTTTCTTTGTAGACAGTCTCCTATTTTTGGAACATTTTTCAAGTATCAAAATTGTATGATATTAGTATATGGTAGTGTAGGAGTAGCCATTTGACTGTAACTCATATAGGAGTTTGGTCGTCCGGGATTGCACTATTTTCCAATAGAAGATCGACGTAAAGTTGCTATTTTAGCATAATTTTGTTTAGTGACTGAGAGCCACTTGGTCACAACCGCTACCTTTTTTTTCGTATGACCTTAATTCCTTGTCTTTCCCGATTTCTTATGATTGACGACGCACTATAATTGTTATCAGTTTTCTGACGTCCTGTGCGACAAGGTAGGTTTTCTGCCCGTTTGCCAATCGTTGTATGAAAAATTGTAATAAACAATGTTGAATCGATTTTTTTTCGTGTTTTATATATAGTTACAAAATAATAGCATTTAGACTATATTATAATACATAATCAGGCAAAGAGCGTAAGAAAATACATTATACCGTCTATTCTCGAAACTTATGTCAGAGGATTGAGGATTGATTTAGTGTCATGTCAAAAAATAATGTCAAATATGACGGAATTTCTTCTCCGTCTTAATAAATTTCATAATATTATTTAGCTTTATTTTAATTGATTTCGAGCAGCCCTGCTTTAAATTTACTTTAGTTTAGTATGTACATAAGATTTTCTTTAATATTAAGGAATTGTTGAATAAATATCTGAAAAACCAGTCAAAGACGGAGAAGTTTATATTCCGTTGAAGTTATGTCTCCAAATTAGTATTGGAGTAAAATGTGGTAAAATGACACTGAAATTTAAAATCTTGAGAATGAAATCAAACTGATAGAATCATAAATAAAACATTATATTTTCATTAATATTATTATTTTTAATCTGATTTATTTTGATATTTTTTTTATAAATACACATTTTATTTTAAAATCTAGTGTGGGCTTAAAATTGTTTATATAGGTTAATATCAGCTTTGAAAAAGCCGACAGCATAATCATTTAAGTTGTTATTCCATATTTATTGGTGATTTTATAATTCAATCGCTCGTTTTGCATTGTATCGCGTGATAAAATTGAACGCTAAATCACAAGTATTATTGATTTTGGACTTGTTGAAACGGATATCAGATTACTCTAGCTTAGTTATAGTGGCTTTGCTTATACATAATTAGTTGACTAGATTTTTGATTTATTACATTCATACAGACAATGTTCTATTTTGCTTATAAAAAACGGTATACATTTCTTATTTTGTTTGATTTCTCTAAAGAAGGAAGAAAGAACACAAAGGAAACAACCATAAGATTCGGTTATCTGACGAATATAATAAATTAGACTATTTTTTATTTTAATATTAAATATTTTAATGTCTGTTACAATAAAAAGAAATATTAAAATAGACAAAGTTGCTCACGAGATTAAACACATAGATATAATGTCTTGCACATTTCTATTTATAATGTGCTTTTTTAATTAGAAACATAATATATTAAAACGATATATATTGCAAGTTTTAATAAGAAAAATCTATGTTTTCCAATTCAACTTTTTACTCGTTACAGCTACGTATTAATTTTGCCATTATTAACTAAACTAAATATGCTACTTACTTTAGTAAGTTTTTATACTTAATTGTCTGCGTTAAATCTTTTATAAGTAAATTTTTTTGAGGACTGGATAAATCTCTTTTCATAAAAATAAAGCGAGTTGCATATCATATTTTTAAATGTCATACACTTCAAATAGTATTTTAATCATGTAATTAGATCAACATGTATAAAATTTGTGTGGTAATCTTTTTACAGCCATTAGACTGCAGTTCGTATAAAGGCTCCAACGACTTTGATGGTAAAACTATTTCATACAAAAACGACAAGAATAGTAATAGCTATTGCAACCACGTTTCGTAAAGAGCGAAGAGCCCAAGCCTAATATCGCTCTCATCTTAATATCCAAAATTTCTTTACTAATCTTAGTTTAAGTTATTATTTATTTATATATCTACCGCTCTCCATATTTAAAGATCTTAAAAGTCAGGCACCGTGTACCATTAGACAGAAAAGGTGTATGATCATGTGTAATGTAGGTGTAACAGTAAAATTAAAATTTACTTAAAAATGAATTATCAAATAATGTATAATATTAAATATATCATATTTTATATATGATAATATTATTATAAAAACTTTAATTTATATACTTGCTTATTAGTTGCTGACTGTAGGAAACAAAAAAACTACGAATACTACATTCGTAGATAAATAAAACAACGAAAGAATGAGTAAGGTAACAAATTTATGTACTTAAAATATGTCTGTCGTCTGTGCTTTATATACTACCACATTATATGGAAAATCAAAATCGATTACTCTGGAGACGAAGGAAAATGTAAAAGACAGGGTTCACATGTACTAAAGAGAGGTTGAAAACGTTTGAAGACGAAATACGCTTTCCAAGTTGAAAAGTTGAAATGTTTTTAACAACGACAATCGTATTGGCGCAAGAATAATATTATATTCATAATTTATAATTTAAAATATATATATATATATATATATATATATATATATATATTACTAAATAAAATATCTAACATTATTAATAAGAATAAATATTTTTGTTATCTTACAATATTGATATTAATTAAATAATATGTAGCTAGACATGAATTTTATTATTAAATAATAATATCTAGCTACATATTATTTAATTAATATCAATATTGTAAGATAACAAAAATATTATAAAGCAAAATTATTAAATCATTACAAATTTTAGCAGCAGTATGCTAAATACGAGTACATACTATTTTTTAAATTATTTTTAAACGATGATTTTAAAAAAATACCTTTACTAATCTTATCTCAAATCGAAGGCACGTAATTAACTATTCAAAATACTCTTTACTTTTATACTATTAATAAACAGAGCATTTATATATTTACCTATATATTTTATAGTTTAAGACACTTTTTTTTTAAAACGAATAAGGAATTCCTTTATTTTAGTGGTAGAGCTTAGCTGTAGTGATTTGACTGCAGCTCGAATTGTGCTGGCTCGACCAGGGAAGGATCATCCTGTCGTGGATTATCGGCGTATAGTAACCAAATTCATTTGGTTATATTCCATTGGTGAGTGTGAGAATTCAGAATCCAAAATCCCCTCCCCCAAACCGCTCCTCCCGTCAAACATGAAAGCAATGCCTCTAAAAAACCCAGGAGGGTACCGGCTTTAAAACAGCCGAAGAATCCCTTCCCGAGCAAAATCGTGGTAATGATTCTCGGATTTTGTTCGAGCGACTCTCCGTATTCGGGCCTCCGTCAAATTATCGCGTTTGGTGTTTACTGAGGTGAAACATCGAGTCTACGTGAGCCTCTACAGGTTCCATTGTGGTAGTGCCAAAACGGGTCAACTCCTGAGCCATGTCCAGGTGAAGATTGACAATCTGTTTTCACAGACTCCATCCGCCGAAGTGGAAGTTCTCAGAGACTTCAATGAGCACAATACCGATTGGCGATATTCACGTTCACGATCACTTTCCACCGACTACGCGAAGAGATCTGTGATTTTACTCTGGCAAATGGTCTGTCCCTGTTGGTCAAGGTTTGGTAGGTGAGAGTTGTAAAATCCAAAAAAGAGGGCAAATACCCTTTTTGTTGGATTTTCTGCTGACTAGACTTCCCGGAAAGTAGCAGATCTCTACCGAAGCTCCCTTAGGGTTCTCTAATTCTTATTTGGTACGGAGTGTAGTGCCCATTCAACGTCCGGCTCGCGCAAGACCTGCACCTTGATGCGTTTGGCACTAGAAGTCAGCCGATTGAGATTTAATTACGTCTTTTTTGCGTTCTACCTATGGGGACTAATTTGTTTCCCTGTACTAAACTCTGTGAGTATCACTTGGTGGCAAATTCCGGCCCTTATGCGATTATCGTGGCTGCAGCAGTTAGCAAGCAATAGGCGTACTGAGCTTGGGCTAATGCATTAGTCACTAAGGATCCAAACTCGAGAATTCTGAAGAGGAAGTATAACTCTGCCTCTAGATTCGTCAAACGGCAAATTGCTTTAGAAAAATTCAAGAATATCGTCAAAATTGCGGATAAGCTGGCAAGGTACGCCCAAGTTCTCATCATAAGGGGCTTCTTCCGAAACTTCCTTCCTTTATTCTTTCCGAAAGTTTATGCAAATGGCTCACCAGTTTTCTCACTGGGCGGAGCGTAGAGATGGTTCTCGATAGTTTTTGCTCGGATCTCAAACCCGCTATCCCCAACTCCGTTCCTCCGGCACATTAAAAATATGTTGAATATTCCCAACATACATTGTTATGCGGATAACAGCCCTGGAAATGCGGTATGTTCCGGCCGTGCAGGTCTCTCTCGGGAAAACGTCAACGACTGCCGAAACTTGTTTCTTCTATAGAGACCTCCCTGGGGATGGTCTCTGTGTGGGGTGAACTGAACCACGTTCAGTTTAATTCACTAAAAAGACACAAGGTTGCGCAGTTAGCACTAAGAAAACCCCATTTGTCGTATCACCGGTCTTCCAGAGCATTCCTGTGAATGCCTCGCCAAGTATCAGGATACTGGCTTTCGACATTTCGATTGATTACACAGGCACACAAAAAAAAAAAAAACGTCATGAACCAGAGGGGAGACCCCATTATTCTAGGTTTTTGGGATCGCTGAAACCGAATATGACAATAAAAACTAATTTTAAATGCCAGTTTTCCCGCTAGCACCCCCTTACTACCTCTTAAGGGGTGAAAATTGAAATTGTTGTAAAAAATCAAGATAGATGTGTCTTTCTACGTTTTTTGGGATGCTGAAACCGAAAATGATAACTAAAAATAAATTCATGACCACTATCACCCCCTACCATCCCTTACAGGGGGTGAAAATTTCATTTTTTTCTATAAAATCAAGACAGATGTGTATTTCTACGTTTTTTGGTATAATGAAACCGAAAATGACAACCAAAAGTGAATTTGATAGCTCTTTTACTCAATACCACCCCCTAACTACCCCTAACGGGGGGGGGGGGGGTAGTTTCAATTTTGTATAAAATCAAGATGTATGAAGAAATTTTGACGATTTACAGTAAATGACATGTTTATCAAACTAGTTTGAAGTTACTCTTAGCTCTTATATTAGAAATTCAAATGCTTTATCGATCAGAAGTATCTGATATATATTCATGATTTAATTCTATTCTTAGCGTAACCCAGGAACAACGGCGTGGACGTAGTAGATTTCTGTTCCCTTTTGGAGTGCTGGATTAAAGTGAGTCCCCTTGCCTCTCACTATCCGAGGTGCTGAATTAAAGTGAGTCCCCTTGCCTCTCACTATTCAGCGTTTACCTGTTTCTACGATAACGAACTCTCTTGTTGTCAAAAGTTCTTCTAAGTGGTTGCCTTTTATTGGTTCTTTTCTGTTCTGGCAAATCTCTTTTTAAATTCCAACAGTAGTCTACTAACATATTGACATCCCATTTACCCTGATAGCGCTGTTCCATTGTCTTAAGATCCTGTCTGATGGAACCTTTCACCTTGCTCCTCACTATAGTCTCCTAAATTGGCCGAAAAATAGTAACCTTTCTATTTCGGAGGCATAGAATTAGGTTCAGCATCTTTTAAGCGTTTTACAAGACTGCCGGATGGATAACAGTATAAACAGAATTAAATAGAAAGCAAAAAAAAACAAAAAATTAAACAACTTGTTAAGAATAGGACAAAAATCATGATTCAGTCTTAGTATCATAATAACAAATATATGCATACAATAAGGTTACCATATACTTTATAATCATTTTTTCTCTCAGCATCTTGAAAAACATAGAAATTCACATATTTTCGGTTCCAGCATCCTAAAAAACGTAGAAATACACATCTATCTTGATTTTATAGAAAAATTTAAATTTTCACCCCCTTTAAGGGGTAGTAAGGGGTGATAGTGGTCATAAATTTATTTTTAGTTATCATTTTCGGTTTCAGCATCCCAAGAAACGTAGAAATACACATCTGTCTTGATTTTATAGAAAAAAATGAAATTTTCACCCCCTGTAAGGGATGGTAGGGGGTGATAGTGGTCATGAATTTATTTTTAGTTATCATTTTCGGTTTCAGCATCCCAAAAAACGTAGAAAGACACATCTGTCTTGATTTTTTACAACAATTTCAATTTTCACCCCTTAAGAGGTAGTAAGGGGGTGCTAGCGGGAAAACTGGCATTTAAAATTAGTTTTTATTGTCATATTCGGTTTCAGCGATCCCAAAAACCTAGGAATAATGGGGTCTCCCCTCTGGTTCATGACGTTTTTTTTTTTTTGTGTGCCTGTGTTATTTCACAAGGTTTTATGAATATGTATATATTCTTATAATATATAATAAATATAATAATATAATTTCTTGTTTTTCATGGAAATATATAATATATAATATACTCGGAAATTTTATAAATAATATTTATCCATATTGTAAGGAACTATACTAGTAGTTAACTGTAAAACTGCGGTCATCTGTTTTAATTAAAATCCATTAGCCGCAATACGGCCCTCCTTCGTTACTTTGCGCTTCATTTATACAAAAATATGAATCTATCATTAAGATTTTTTTTCTATTAATCTATTTTTAAATAATAAAATATACTTAGTGTTTACTTAAGATTTAAATCTATTGTGACGTTATATTATAAACAAACGTGTGTGCCAATTTATAATGTACTTTAACACTAGTGTCAAAATTACTTTTTATACTTTATTTACTATTAAAACTCATGTAAATCATTTTTATTATGACCGATACAAAAAATAACTCAGTTTATTTGGTACAGTTACTTACTTGTTGGGTTTTAAATTTTATTTTACATTTATACGTTTTATAATTACATTCTGAAGTCCCTAATTTGAATTTAATAAATTACTTTTTACTTAGTAGCCTAAATTCAACAACCTTTGGAAACCAAACAATCCTAACTTTGATTTGAACAGATAATATTCTCTTGTCAAAAATTTAAGAAATTTGGAACCTTATTATAATACTAATAAGATTGAAACCATGAATTTAAAATGGTAAAATATTATATAAAATTAGAACTCTTGATCAGTGCTATTGATTTATTAAAACCTTGATAAGTATTATAAATGATTGACTAAACTACCAAGACTTTGTCCGTGATCGGCAGATTAAAACAATTTGAAACTAGACGAATGAATTTTCATACAAACCATCTTTAATTTTAAGTGTTTAATTTTGAACAATCCAAGTCTAATATACCACAAACAAAAGTATAAGTTTCTAATCTCACAAGCTAACGCGTGCGTGTGTTATAATAAATGCTTCGACTTAGGAACCAGCCCTTGGTATAGTTCAGTTCTGCATAGTTTACTTATAAAATAAGTTACAATATATATATATATATATATATATATACAGATAGACGTTTATTTAACAAATAGACGTTAATAATTGAAAATTAACGTTAGAATTTAAAATAGTATTTTAAAATTTAGATATTAATTATTTAAGTATTTTAATAAAATGAAGCTTTCGTAAAAATAAGACACAATTTAGCTTCATAAATATTAAATCATTAGTCTTCTACAGACCCTCCTACAGACTAACAGTCGACTGAATCTTGCAACCGTTTTTCTTAAACATTATTTATGTAATTTCAAATATTAAAACACTCCTAAAATATACAATATAGTATTCTTTAAAATAATTTCAAAGACCAAGAGATTTGTATAGAGAAAATCTATTCAGTTGGAGATTAATGAAACAGTACCAGAGTAACATTAATTATAATATTATATTTTATTTAAAGCAGTACTTAAGTACGTGTCGAGTATAAAAACAACAACTAGATGTTTGTGTATAAATATGTTTTACGAAATTATAAAACATGAATATAGTTTTAGGCATGGTGAAAGAAAAATTAAAATTAATATATATTTATAGAACTGTATCTGAATAAAAGTAATAAAGTTATATTTTATTTACTTATGTATTTCTTATAGATAAGTGTTTCTTATAGATAAGCTTACGATCAGTTGCTATTATTTATTTCATCGCATTTGATAATAATTATATCCTGTTTATATTCGTCATAAAGTTACAATTCAGAGCACGTATAGGACGGAAATACATTGGAAATAATAAAACTTATAAGACACATAAATATGATGTTGTAACATACTTTTTTATATAATGTTTCTGTATGTGACTGAAAACCTTTAATAAAAACGATATAACTGCATAAGAGAATAAACTAGTATAATAATTCGTTAAGTGATACAAAAAATTATATAACAATTTAATACTAAAGATATGAAATATTTTAATATCGTAAAAGTAATTAATTATTTAATGTTAATTAAAATTACTTCTATTTTAAGGTGTTTCTTTGTATATGATTCGGAATATTCTATTCAAAATATAAAATACTGCAAATTTTACTTTTCTAGTTATAAAGTAAAAGCTTTTAGGTGTTTGTAATAATTCAGTGAGTTCCACATACGAGTATTCCTCTCCATTTTCGTAATTTATAAATTACTTTTACTTTATTACTACATTCTGAGTTAGGCGGATTTTTAAATAGTACTTAATATCAATTTTGTAATCTCTCCCGTTACATAGAGATAAGTCACCTGTTCATAGTTCACCGTAGAGATACCAGTTGGGAACTATTTACTTCTTCAAGATGTACTTTTTGTAATGGTAATCAATTCAATATTAAATTAAATACTTATATTTGAAAAGTAGCTATTATACGAAAGTTTTAATAATGGCATATTTAATATAAATAATAGCAAAACTTTTATATTTTCCAATGTCCTAAACTTTTTAGTTTGGTAACGCAATATGCGTTACCAAACTAAAAAGTTTAGAAACCAGAAAATTTAAATTTAGCAAAATCTAATAGAGTTCTAGTTTTCGTGTATTCCTCAAACCACGTTTTATTTAATGAAAGTATTTTAAAAATATTATTCCATATTACTTTTCATAATGTGTCAAACTTGACAAACAAATTACAATAATTATTAATTGAGTAATGTTCAGTATTATAAGAACCACCTTTATCATTGCTTTCTATTTTATTCATATTTTTTAATAAAAACGTCTCCAACCTACAAGATTTCTCTAAGGTTTAAATGTTCTGAGTCATTACACGCTTGGATGTAATCCATTCTTTGCGTTCATTTTATTTAATCTAGTAAAATATACAGATAAATCTTTTATGACTATTACTTAGATGTTTAAATTTAACACCAACTATGAGTGACTTTTAATCCAATGTTATCTTGATTTATTTCAATAATTATTATGTTATATATTATATTGTCATAATGGACAATTCACTACCGTAATTCTCAAAACATAAGAGAGATCCCAATATTTTTATAATAATATTTATATATTCACGCATTAACGAGAGTATTTTGGATTACATTTCAAACAATTTCTGTAACCTCAATATATTTAGAACATTTTGAAGCGATTGTTTCTACGATAAGAAGTAGGTGCCAGTCTCATTAAATAAATAAGAAAATGTTAATTAAAATATTTACCACTCGTACAAATCTTAGAACATAATATTATAAACCGCTACTTAAATGTATCAAAAAGATATTAATATTTTATGTTCATTTTCATACTTTATTTTGATTCATGGGGAGGTTCACGGATATAACCAATGTAATAAAACAGTTGAATTATGAAATACATTAAGATGACACCTGCTTTAATTACAGAGCATGTGGTTGTAGGAGTAGATGTGGATGTAATTATACCGTCCTCGCGGTAGTCCACATCACATAGTCGGTTAGTTTGTAATGAATCCGGGCTCATAATAATGTTTAGTTTCTAAAATGGTAAATAAATAGAGATTTTATTATTTAATTTTCATGATCAAAAGAAAGAAGTTTGGTTTCTTTGCAGTAATCAATATAAAATATCAATCATAAAATGATTAATATTTATTATTCCTTATGCTTAAAATGATATACCAAATAATTATTTATACCCTTATATTCAAATAAAATTCATACACGCGACGCGTTATATATACAAAAGGTAATAAAAAGTTAGTAGTTAGTACACACAGATTCATAATTTGAAATTAATGTGGTTATTATAAATTTTCATTCTTTATATACAATTTAAGGCAGATGTCATATTAATTTATTTTTAAATTACAGCCAATACGACCGTGGCTTTAAAATAAAAAGTTCGTTCGACAGGATCGAATGTGTTAGGTAGATTCCCGTCACGCGATTCTCGATACGCATTATGCGAAGGTAACAATGAAACCGAGAATGCGATAAACATATAATATATGATAAAAGATGGCATCGCCCATTTTTTACACAGGTACTTGGAATGTCCTAAAGAATAAGCCTACCGAGTTAGAGTTGAATTGGACAAAATTTTGTTTTCTGTGATTTTGGGGTTGGGGGCCGACCTCTCCCTTAGGGGGGGTCGGAACGAGAAAAAACTAGTCAGTAGTATTCTACTAATCAATACGAGACTTTTGAGGGATAACTCGGCATATATTGGGTGAGGGGGGTACCACCCCCTACCCGTATCTTCTAAACGGGGGTCGCATCAAAAAACTTTTTAGACAAAAAAGTTTCCTCTTTTAATTTGTTAATTTTCAAAGATTTTTCTGACACTAAAATTATGCTTTCTTCTGTGACTTTTTTCGGTTTTTAACTTTCAACCACCCCCCAACGCCCCAACCCCCCGAATCGATTTCCCCCATTTAAGAACTTAACCTTTATTTTGTCCTTAAGAATGTGTATACCGAGTTTGAAAATCCTCCGTCAATATTTGCGACCTGTAGCGTGTCCCAAAGGTTTGCACTTTCACCCAGCCCCCCCTTTCACTTTTCCAAAAAAACGAGATGCTACGTTTGTCCTACTAATTTATCCTATCGACCTATCCAGAATTTGCCTACGATGAATTTGGACTGATGGATCATATATACATATATATCGGGATATATAAATTTTTATATTAAATATATCGGGTTATATAGATATATAAATATATCGGGATATATCATTTTTTTTCGACGGATTCTCAATCTCCAATTCATAAACGGCGTAGCGCCCCTTCTTTGGGATCTGGTTCCCGTCATCGCATCGATTGCAATAGGTAGATTCATCTATGGAATCTACCTAAAATATTTATTAAAATAATAAGATTTATGAAATAACAGAATTTTGGAATTCATATCTCATTGATTATATAAAAAATACAATATTATAAGAAATATGAAAGTTAGAAATTAATCCTCACACTTCAGTGTGTACTTAATAGTTATAAATATAACCGTAACTTTTGTTAGATGAGATAAAAATAAGCATCCATAATGGATCTTACCGGAGCGTGTAATAACGACTCAGAATAGTAAATGTGTAGTAACGTTGTACACTGGAGACATTATTAAATAGTCTCGAATTCGATTCAATTTAATATATTTTTATTCTACATTGGGTTGTTTGTAAAAAACATTTTCTCTCATATTTATTATTTTTCACAATATGATAAAATAATATTTTTTTTAATTTATTGTACACTACAATGATTTTATATTAGAGTGTCTATAACAATTATTTTAGTAAAAGTCTATACATTTTCTGAACTAGTATGAGAATTTATAAAGTTACCACACTAATGACTAATACTTTATCCAATCTAATTTATGAAAGACCGCAGTTTGTATTAGAAAGTTCCGAAACGTGATTCCGAGAATATTATAATATATTAGGGCGCTGTGAAACCTTAAGATGTTTGAGAGGATTAAATGACAAGTAAAATTATATTAATATTTAATAAATTAAAATTAGTCTGAATAAGTCATTATTGATGTTTGTGAACACATAATATATTCCTATGTGTTCGTCAGAAAAGCTAAATAATAATGGATATATTGTACGTTGCAGTCATATTATGTATTTTTGTTTTAGTTGAAATATTATAGTTATTTTATAATTAATTACACAGAACTGTGATATGTGTTATTAATAACAGTAAATAACAATTTGTAGTGTTCAATCGCGTGTAATTACCTCACTCCTAAAATTACAAACTGAATATTTGCTATTTCCGTTTAAAGAGAACGAACACATATTCAAATATATTATCTCCTATATCAACTGATCATTATATAAATGTGTATTTGATATATAATGTTGAGTTAAATACGATGTTGTGTATTCTATAAACAATATTAATGACTTATTTTATTTTTAATGGCATAAATAGTTATGGTTTTTATTAAACCTATTAAAGTAAATAATATATTACGCATGCATACTTGTATATTGTACATATGTATGAATTAGTGGTAATTGATAACTAAGTTGTAATCCAAGTTAAAGCAATAAAGTTACTTTGGAACTGAAAATATCTTATCTGATTTTATAATATACTAGCTGCCTCCGTCACACACACTGGTAGATTTTGATTATGTGACTTCTTCCTCCTAACGTTTTATTTTTAATATGAAGTATGAACTGTCCATTTCCATATATTCAGATGGAATTAATATGTCATTTCAAATGTATTAAATTAAAAGTAAGAATTCGTAATAATCAGCTAGTTTATGTTAAATTATTATAATAGGTTTAAAAAAATTCTTCTACATCTATTTTTTCATAATATTTAAAAAAAATCTTATATTATATCTTGTAAATAGTTATTATATTTGTCTTAATGTTCATAGCCCTTTTGTAACGTTTAACAAAATATAATATTTCGTAAGGGACCGGTTTAACCAAAATTAAGCAAAACAAAGATATTAGAAGATTAAACCAAAAGAACAGTTTATTCTTTCTCCTTTCAACGGTTTAAATCAACGTTGACAAAATTAAAAGTCTTTGATTTTACTTTATACCTTGGTTTTATAATTATGTATCTTTAATTGCTAGTTTTTTTAGTAGAAATATATTACTTTTTGTTGTGTTCCATTTTTGTATTAATAATTTTATAATATACACATATACTAAATTTCCTTACAATTATAATAATAATATTTAGCACTAACAAGATAGCTTAATTCAATAAACGTTAAAGAGTTTTGTAGCATAATAAGAATAACCAGTACCATTCTTGTCTCAAAGATGATTTTATTAAATGGCTCCAGTATTGTTACGTAGTGTAATGTATATGCAATGTTAAATACATGTTGAAGAAACAATAACAACGAAGTTTCTTTTAATTTAAAATAGTCCTAGCGAAATATATTACATTATAAATTACAATTACATTATAAGTTTGTAATCCCAGTGGATTAATCTATAATAGATCCAGTCTCCGTGAGGTCCGTGTTTCGTCTCTGTGACATGCACTTGTAGTCGTTTAGTTCCTCACTTGTATTTTAAAGTTGTTTGTTCCAACATGGCAATGGCTAATGAAAATAAATTAAAGTCTTATTAATTGCGCTCTAGCTTGGAAAATTACTTAATTAATACTAAACCCACCAAGTACCGGTCAAATTGACCGTTCTTAAACTTTTGTAAAACTTACACATTTTTAATCGTTATAATATCATTATCAAACTACATGACAATACTTAGAATATGCATTTAATATTTTCTACACTCTTTACTTTTAGTTATTTCCATTATTACCTGCGTTATATAATAAAATAACTATTAATTACCGATCAATTTGACGGCGTGCAGTAGGAACAGGTATACAAGAATTGTCGGTAGGTTTAGCGTTAATGGTATTTATTAAGATTTATGTTTTCTTTTACCGACCAACTGACGGTAATTGTTTTAAATTTAATTTGTTTAAAATATCTATTTGGAGATAGTACATAAGTGAAATATCAATAATTAAATCATTACTAGTAGATCTACATCAAGTTTAGTGTGAATAAGATTTGGCTCATATATATTTTACTTTATATATTAGTACATAAAGTATACATAACAAATATTATAATAACAAAGTGATTGGTCTGCGGTATATTGTTGATATTGTTGATATTGCGTGTTGATATCGGTCAATCATTAGGCAATTGTTATTTATAGAACTGTATCTAAATAAAATCAATAAAGCTGTGCTCAGTTTGTACGTATGAGTAATATGATTTCTAAAAGATGACTTACGATACAGTAGCTATTGTTTATTTCGTTGCTTTTGATAAGAGTTCCTTCTTGTGTATGATTGAATCAAATAATCACATTTGTGAGCACGTATAAGACTGAAATAACGGCTGAATTTGTTTTCAATAAAACATATATTACACAAAAATATGATTCTCCAATAATACAGTACAAAAATGTTATAATATCTATTTATTATTTATTCATATTTTTATTGTAGAAATTTAAAAACATCTGGTTGTCTTAACGCTTTTTTTTATTAATTTTATTTAAATTCTTTAATTTACAAAATGAAATCTGTATATTAAAATTTATATTTTATATTATTTCTGCAAGACAAATAAATGAAAGGAAGGAATTACATTATAAAGTTTCATTCAATATAACAAAAAAATATAAAAATATTTATATACAAAATAGCCACATACATACTATACATTAAATGAAGATAAATACTAAATTAAATGTCATCATTATGTACTATTATACAATAGAAATTATTAAAATTTAATTACAATAAAAAAACTATATTCACGTATGATCTAATACAAAAGACAAAAACAAATGTGTTTTAACAAAATTTCCACGTCTGGACAACCCTGTGTTGAGGTGATATGATAAAAAGTGTCAGGAACACGGCGAGAAAGAGAGAGAGAGAGATACAAACACACACATAGACACACAGCATACGGCATTTAGTTATGTGACGATTTCTACTAATTCGCACCTCCGATAAGCCGCGTTAAGTAACTTGGGTCTTATAAAATCTTATTTTTTTATTAGCACTTTGAATCCAATTAATATGATAATTGAGATAGTTTGGGATGATGTTCGTTATTCTTTCACACATAACCAGCTGAATATCGCTTATACTTCAGAATAACATATGGCTACAATTTGGAAAGATTTTATATAATTTAGCCATGTTATAAGAAAACGTATTCTGAATTATCCTTGCGTGCGCTTTATAAGCATTTCATTTCAAGAGTCACACGAAGAAGATATACTGTAAGATTATTTGTCTTAAATAGTTAAGTAAAGAAAAGTCCGCACGCATACTCGTATATCTTTCTTGGTTACTACATATAATCATTTAATGGTAAATATAACACAGACATAATATATAAATAAACACATATATAATCAATTATTTATTCAAAAATTCAAAATTTAAAATATCTTTATTCAAGTAGGCATTTACACGCACTTTTGAATCGTCAATTACTACAATACAAAAAAAGGTCAGTGTAGTCAGTCCGTAAGTAAATTACCACCGGCTCGGAATGCTGCTCTGTTGAGAAGAGCCGGCCAGAAACTCAACAGTTCCTCTTTTCAAAAGAAATATAACAATAGGTGATGTACATTATAATATAAATCCTGCAAATGATTCAACAACTTAAGTATACAACATATTTCGATCCACTAAAAACTCTTGAACGTTATAATAAGCTTTATTTAATTTGATAAACTTTTGATTTTAGATTTAAAACTAAGAAATGGAAGGTCTAAGATATCTTGTGGAAGATATGTTGTTTATTATATATGCGTATACTCAAACCCATGAAGGATTTATTAACTTTTTGAAGCCGAAACTTTGGCGTTACGAGTTTGTTTTTATTTCTCGTATTTATCGCGTGTCTGTCACTGTTTTTTATATAACTAGTAAAATTTTGACGTATATATAATATGTTATTAAATATGTATTGCGAAGCGAGTGTAAGAATACCTATTTCTTTAAAAACATCTCTCAGAGAATCTCTAGCTTTTAACAATCTCTCAGAGAATCTCTAGCTTTTAACATCAATATTAACAATCGTGTCCACGGAAAAGATGAAAAATAGCTGACTGTATCCTTAAGTAAGGTACACTCGTACAAATCTAAGAATGAAACATATTGTAGTAATAAATTTTTAAACTACTTAAATTCTATGAAAATATACTCGTGTATCATTTTAAATTTCAAACATTTTGGGTAGTGTAATTATCGGGTTATTACCAAGGTAATTAATGATACCATTTGTAATATAAATAATATTAAGATGAGACCTGCTCTATATTACAGTGAATAAATAAAGTTTGAAATTTGACATATATGTAATGCACTCCTCTCGGTAGTCCATATCATCTAACCAGTTAATTTGTAATTAATATGATAATATGTCTTAACGTTATAATGGGTCGTTCTTCAAACGATAAAATCATAAGCGTTTAAATATATTTTTTGACACATATTTCTGGAATCACAGTTGCTACTTTTTAGAATAACTAGAACTAAGGAATATTTGCTAAAGCTTTTTTTAAAAAAAAAAACATTATCTAATGGCCTCTATTTATTTAATATTTGTTCAAATCAATGATATACAAAATAATATACAATATAATATATACTGAAGAGACTGATATATATATATATATATATGAAGTATGCAAATATAATAAGACATATTTAATCTTAGTTAATGTTATTTAAATCCATTTTATATAACTATTTTACCGAACCTTTGGATAAATGTAGAAGATAATCTAATATTATCAGTGACTTTGTACTTTAACGCCCCTTGTATATGTCACAATAAACCACAAATTCACCACTTCAACCACTTGTTACCCACTTCAAGAAAAAATATATATTTTTGTGACCATCATAATAAAATTGTTTGAAATGATATTTAAACCTATATGTAGTTGTGGTGCTCCCAAACAGCGATTTGTTATGTTTAAGTTAAAACCTTAGACAATCCATATCGATAATCTTTCATCATATTTAATATTATGATAATTAATAACTTTCGAATACTTTGGTATTTAAACATAAAATTATTTTGTGATAGCTATAAAAAGGCTATTATAAATTTTATGCCTTATCAATACAAGCACAGATAGCATTTTTATGTTAATATTAAGAAATAAAGAGCTGAAGGAATATTAAAGTCCTCATGTCCATGTCCTCACAGCTGACCTCGTATAAGATCACGTAACGTTATCTTTAACGTCCGTTACGTTCATATTAGTTCTACGTGACGTACGTTAACTTGATTATCAAAATGTATAGCATATTGACCGGAGCGTTATTTTATCAGTAACGTGTGACTTTTCCTTAAGCCAAATATATTTTTAGGACATAAAAAGATACAGTAGCTTAATAATTTGAAGCAATTTAAGAAACTCCGTTTGTTTTTTGATATTGTATTTTTAGAGAAAATTCAACCTTAGATTTCCGGGAAACGTCCTTTCATTAGAAACATAATCCTTGGAGATTTATTTCACGTCAGATTACTCGAAAGCTATTACTTGGATTGACGGGTTTTTTTTATTTAAATCACAGTGGACTGTAAATTGTGCAATATGTGAGATTATTTGTATTTTTTTTCGATGATATTTATAAATAACATTTTAAATAAAACATTAGTTTTTCACAAATTGAGAAATATCATTTCAAAAATAAATATAATCGTATTTTGTAAATTGAACATGTATGATATACTAGTTTATTACTAGGTGTTGAGGAAATGTGATGCAAACATAACTCAGAGGCCAGAACACGACGTGTTCGAAGTCAGTGTCTACACTTATGTGAAGAGTAAGTTCTGTTTGAGTATATTTTCATTAACGGAGTGTATGATCAGTGTAGGATATAAGTACCTGAGTATTAAGTTATTGACAAACTCCTCAGTAATTAGTTTAAAAAACGTTACATTTCTCAACACTTTCATTAATTATAGTAGTTGACAAATAGTATTTACAAGTTAAATTAAATTCGGTATTTTAGTTTATCACAAAGTTTTGTACAGCCTTATGAAAAGTTTTATATGATCTAATAAGCTTATCTGAAAACTTGGGCTTATTTGTTATTATAACTTTAGTAAAAAAATAAATAAACGATTTGTTACGTTTAAAGTAAAACAGAGAAGATTTATTATAATTAAACACTCATGTTTTCCGTCGATAGCGAAAGCTGACATCTATAATAGTGGATCCAATTGTTAATTGAGTGGATTTCCTCTTACGCTTTCAACGGACCACTACAAGTAAAGAGACGATATTTTATTCGATTAACGATAAAACGATTTAATTCTGTCCAATTCAGAAAACAGCCTTGTGAATCCTTAATATACACAACAAATATTTATCATCAATAAATATTAAGTTATCCGATTTGCGGCAACTACATTTACATTTTCCGCAATATTATTTTTTTTCATTTTAACAATTAAAGAATGAAGTATGTGTTTGTGTATTACTCACTAACAACCCACCCAGCTTCGCAAGGCTAATAGAGCATATTCTGCTTACATGTTTGTTCCGTGGTCAACCTCACCACGTTGTCATCAGCTCGTTGCATTGAAAGTGCTCATTAGATTTTTAACGTAACACGTCACGTTAGTTGAAGTATTTATAACATAATATACAGTTTTTATAGACCTATTAAATATGCGTTTTGATAAAAAAAACATTTTTAATTTTATTTCATTTCCCCATCATATTGAAGGGCAAATCTTTGAAATAAAAGTCTGAAGTTTTCAATATAATACCTTCAAGCCTTGTACTTCTATGAAACTTACAATAAACCGAGGCAGATTTTTATTATACAGCAATAACACCGGATTTTCTCCCCAGTCTGATGATGGATCATGTATTTTCTATAACTAAAACAAAAATGTTATAAAATCGAATATTTGTTACTACAAAGTGTATGTCTTACTTTACATTTTAAAGAAGTCACATATCAAAACAGTTTTTTTGCACTAAAAATTCGTTGGATTAAATATTTTAATCCTTAATTTTTGGCTCTCATCATGTACATAAATTGTATGTAAGTAGGGGTTTAATTTAATTAAACTTTATTGTTATTATGGATGAGGATCCATAATGTTTGTTTGTTTGTTTAGAATAATTAGACAGTATATATTCAAAAGTTTCCTTAATTTCATTAGCGACGCACCGTTGTGTCTTAATAAGCTTAATGATCGGTACTAAGACTGAACTACGTGATTAATTTACTATAAATATAATATATAACAATAAAGGCTTTTAAGTCAAGCAGTCATAATTAGAACCTAATTTAATCTTGTCATATCAATGGAACTACTATTTAAATATAGTAATATACTTTCCAAACTAAATACTTAAATCTTTGTGATCAAATCAGATTTTCAATGTTTTTAGAATGTAATAATATTGTTATAATTTTCTATAACACATCAATTTATTTCATAGTAATAAACTGAAATGCAGGTCATATATTTGTTTTATAAATCAAATGAAAATAAAATCTCTCCACAAACCCTTATGAGATTCCAGAACAAAATTTAATTTATGGTTCGTAGTCAGCAATGTATGACGATACGACCCAACATATATATATACATCGTACATTACATATATTGCACACTAGCTTTTGCAGCGGCTTTGGCCTCGCCGTATAAATCAATTAATAAACTGCTATTTCATACTAATACTTGAAATTACGCTTTTTAAACTAAGCCGTTCAAATTTTACCCCCACAGACACACAGACATTTTAAACAGATTTTGTATATGTCTTGCTAACATATGTAGTTATTTTCAAATCACAAATGGAGATTACAGTATTATTTGTGTGTATCGATCTACTAATTCCAACCATCCCATTTTAAATATAAGAGACTAATACATTCACACGGTATAAATATGATTTTGACGTATAAAATTATAAATTATAAACTACCTTTATAGTACTTAAAATATATAATTATATTACCATTTCAATATCCAATTTGTATAGTTGTGGTTCCTCGTCAGGCGCCACTCCTTCAAGTTCACCAAGTGTTAGGATGATATGGCCGATCAGTTGTTTGTTTTTTTTAAATTATTCAGGAGTGAACTTTAGTTAGGGACACAAGTTTTCCTGGAGGAATTCATATTTTAAATAATGATTTTCTTAAAATGTAGTAATCAATGAATACAAATATAACAATCAGTACCTAATGTTGTTTTATAGCTTATATTCTATTCAAATGACTCGATTCACGTTTCTTTGTGACGTAACCATTATCTTGTCAGTGAAGTATCCCGTGGGCGTTGGTATAAAAGAAAAACTGCTCTTTTTGTGATTCCTTAGAGAATATGTATTATTCTTACCGCAATATCAATTCCAAAAGAAACTTTCATTTAGTTATGGTAATGGTATATTAAACAGACAGGCAAAAAGGTTAGCAGAAAAATAAACAAAAACATTGAGACAAATAGACAAAAACATTCATTATTTTTAGTAGTTTTAGTTTAATACTGGTATTAAGAGTTGAGATAAGTATAAAACAATAATATCCTTTATTATTACAGTTTTATTATAATATATACTCACATCATATCATAATAAAAAAATCCGTGCCCGCAGGGGGACACGCGTGGGTAGACCTCGTGTGTAACTCGTTTAAAATATAACTCACTACCTAAGAATAATACATGATGCCGTTGTTTACATCAAAAATTTTCAAGCAAAAAGCGGTTTTAATTTTTTTTCTCGGAAAAGGTATCTTTTTTGGAAATACTTTTGGTACTTAAATTTAGAATAAAAAATAACCTTTTTATTCAAAATACTTGCGAGGAGGGAATGTATACCAGAAAAAAGTTGTCGTGGTTTTACCTACCTAAAATTTACAACCTAAAAGTGGTTTTAATTTTTTTTCTCGGAAACGGTACCTTTTACGGAAAAACTTTTGGTACCTAAGTTTAGAGTAAAAAATAACCTTTCTAATAAAAATACTTGTGATGCAAGAATGTTTACCAGAAAAAAGTTATGATTTTTTTTCCAAAAATTTTTGGTTTTTTTACCCCCACCCCTAAGTTATTGAAGTTAGGTTTTCAGTTTATCTACATTAGTTATAGGTATTTATCAAAGACATCATATAATATGAACGCAATTGATCTCCTTTGTATAGGGACAAAGTTATGGTCGAAAAACTGAAATCAGAAAAAGTGAGGCCCTAGCGCCCCCTGTGATCGGATTTCTCTGGTTAACGAACTTGACCTTAATTTTTGGATGATTGATTTTTGTGCAAAGTTTGAAAGCGATCCAAGCGAAACTGCGGCCGCTATCGTGCTGACAAAAGTCGAATCTGGACGCACGCACGCATATATATATATATATATATATATATATATATATAAACTTTTTGACCAATGGTCATTTCGGACTCAGGCGGTCATAAGAAGACCTCCTGTGAAGAAATTTTTCCAAAATTCGAAAGTAGGGGACAAATGAATGGGCAGACCGAATTCTTCGAGGTCTACCCAATTATTACCGTATCATAGAAACCATTATTTTCTTACTTGATGCGTCACATGCGTTCGCCAATGCTGGTGTGTGTGGGGGAAGATGCTTCGCTTGTATAATATGCTCTTGAAGTCGTTCAGTTCCTTACTTAAAAGTGGGCCCCTGGGAAATAACGACATTGTTAAATATATTAACACACGACATTTTTAGTTTGGGAAATACTCTTAATATTTTTAGTATATATTCTACATCAATGTAATATATGAAATAGAATCAGAAGTGAGCATAGAAATAATCTTAACAAACTATAATTTGTTTATAAACTTATAGCATTTCAATTCCAGGTTAGGCTTTGCTGGAACGTAGAGGTGGCTTCTTGGAATATTTTTTATAAGAACTTACGCTCGAGTAAGACTTATCCCATCTTAGGGAAATTAGCCTCGCAGAAGATAAGCGAAGTTTAAGTATAATAAATTAAGACAAACCGTCTTATATTAATGAACCTCAAATGAACAATATTTATATTACTATATGAACTAGAACATAACATAGTAAAATTCTTAGTTATAAAGTAGTATCTGATAACATGATGGTCTGTCTTTATCAGTGTTATTATCACCGTCTTTTAATTGTTTCAATTTCACAAAACGCATTCCAAATTAAAATCCATCAATATATATTACGCGATTTTATTTCCTGCAAAGAAACTAAGTATGTTCTGTATTTTTTTTTTCGTACAGAAATTTTTATTTCTGATTCCACAGTGGTTTATATTGACATCAGAAATGCGTTACACAAGGTTTTCCTAATCCACCGGGATTTATGATTCAATATTTTAAGTTCATTCATATTGAAATATCTTTTTTATGCCAGTAAATAATAAAAGGTACAAAAAGTTCCTTATTTTGATTAGTAATCTTTTAACAATACTACTTAAAAGTATATTTGTAAATTAATTAAACACATTCTACAGTAAAGTAAAGGGATATAAGCGTTTAACTTAATACTTAACCTGTTCGTACCGCACAGAATATACGAGATATTTGACTTAACTCCTAAAGGTCAGCATTCAAATCAAGTCTACCTTAAACAAGTCACGTATCACATATTACGCTGAGTTACTGAAAGGAAACCTTCTCAAAACCTACAAGAGCAAGTTATACATGAAAGTGAACTATTTCTTAGAATCACTGGAGTATTATAAAACTAATCATCAGAAAACAAAAAACTTTTTAAGTAAAGTTTATCTGCAAATTCCTTACCTGTAAGACAATTTCAAAAAGTATTTATCCTTCGCGTTAATTACAAATCTTGTATCGTAGTATATTTACTTCAAAATACTTTTCTTTTGCGCTTCGGTGAATTCTCATTAATATTTAAAGGGATCTGAATAGAATATGAATACAGATTTTTATTGAAAGGATGAATTAGTTTTTATAAAATAATAGTTGTCGCATGAGACTCCGCCTGCGTAGATTTTTTTCTATCCGGATGTCAACCTTCACAGAGTCCACTTGGTAGAAAAAGTGAAAAAAAAATAAATGGGAAGGGATGAGGGACATAGAAAGTAAGGAAGTGCGAATGTTTGAGCTTTCCACTAGTCATTAAGAGCATTCACCTTACAAAACATAACTATATTTAGGAGTGTCAAGTTATAACTCAACAGCTCTTCTTCTTTCAACATTCTCACTTCAGTTATTCTTTTCCGATCCTAAAATGAATGTAATGAGTCATATTATTTAACTAATATATGTATCAGAAATATATAGTTAAATGTCATTATAATATTTTTATTGATATGAGTGTATATGTATTTCACAAATTTTAGTTTACTATATTTTAATTTATTAAGTGGCATAAATACTAATATTTAATAGCATTAGATATATTATTTAAAAACCACGTTCCGTCCCTAAATTCACGTCCGTTCGAATTATTTCTGAATACTTTTAAGCGTCATGCTCATGGAATAAATAATAATTTATTAACATTTTTCTTTTCAATCTTTTCTGTCAGTTAAAAGCTTAATAAATAAAATTATTAAAACAGAAATATATTTTTTAATAATTTGGTTCATTTGGGGAATACTTCAATATAGTTTTCGTGAAAATTCACTGTGAACACTTATTAAATGTAAAACAGAGCTGCAATCTCTCATTGAGTATTGCTCATTTTATATTGCAGATACATTATTCTATAGTAACTTAATCACGAACGACTGCTCTAGTGTCCGAAATATTTTGCCCAAATACCGGCAAATGAAAAAAAAAATATATAATTGAATGTTAAACCAAATTTATACTGTAAAATAAATAAACACATCGAATTTTTTCCACAGGTTCATGGAAACTTTCTGTCATTGGAAATGTCAAAAACATTTACATTTAAACTCAGCTTCAAAGTAATTCACGTACGAAAACTACATGTTATTGGGAGTGACAGCCTGTGATTGCAATAGCGATCCCCTTCGAATGGAAAGCCGTGTACAATTAATTATATTATCCTTATTCTAACATTATTTCTTTTTCAAATATGTGTAAATAAATACTTTTCTAGAGGTGAAATATGTTGAGAAGTTAATAATAACCATCCTTTAATATTTGAATGTAAAACTTTTATGTTTAAGATGATTGCTATCCTTTTCATTTAGCTCATTTGTTTTTATCTATTTTTATTATCGTAATATCAAAAAAAATCCAATACGCTACTCAGCTATTCATTAAATTTTTAATGTATCTGACAAAAAATTAATTTTATGCTCTATAAATAATTTTAGACCGTAAAAATTATTTTGGTTCCTTTCAACTAAATGAACACTTGTACTAACCTAATAAATTTTGATAAACTTTGCCTAAGTACAGCCGAGTAAACATATAACAGTAATAATAATAGTAATCATTACTGATATTAAATATGTTGAGCGATCAATTAATGATAAACATATCTTATTTAATAATTATTTAAAGAAATTAAAATATATTAGCGTAGGTAATTATAAACACAGTAGAAATATTACAGAATTTAACTGGATTGTATAGATCATTTATTGTTAAATAATTAAACCCACCGACAAAACATAAATCAGGCGAACAAGAAATATATATAAAAAGCATGATTTTCCTTAATCAGTCACTTGTACCTCATCCTCGTTTTATCTCAACTTCAAATTATATTACTCTGCCAATCAACGACGACGTGTCCAAGCTTGGCGTCGAATTATCGCATAAGAAGCTGGAAGCTTCAAGATCCACCGATCAGAGAGGAATATCAAGAGAGGGTTTCCAAGAAGCTTGAAAGCTGTGATTCTGGAAATGAAAGTGTTGAAGTATGCTGGCAGAACCTTAGAAATGGTATGGTGAAAGTAGCGACAGAAGTATGTGGTAAAAGGAAAAGAGGTTTTAGTAAAAAGCGCGATGAATGGTGGGACGATGAAGTGAAAGACGCTGTAGAGTTAAAGAAGAAAGCATGGTTGGATTATAAAGCCTCTGCTAAGGATAAAAGTATGAGAGAGATAAGAAAAAGAGCGTACAAGCTGCAAAAGCACAAAACGAAAGCACTTATAAAGATGAAGCGTGAAAATTCTGAGAGAGAAAGGGATGAAAGGTTGACAAACAACTTCCGGGAAAACACGAAGCTTTTCTGGCGAGAAGTTAGTGCTTCCCGGGGTTGTTCGGTAACCTGTAGAATGAAAGGGGTGCTTTCGAAAAACGATGAAATTTTAACTGAGCAAGCACACGTTTTGCAGCGGTGGGTGGAATTCTATAAGGAGATGTATGAACGTAAGGACGCCTCGGTCTTGACTACCAGCGTAATGCTGAGTCAAGATGTAGCCGATGGTGAAATCAGTTTGGAAGAAGTAGAGAACGTGATTCGAAGTCTGAAATGTGGTAAGGCTGCGGGAGCAGATGAAGTTACTGCCGAGATGATCAAATATGGTGGGCCACGCGTCTGGGACTTTTTCTGGTTTTTGTGCAATTTATGCTGGAAATCTGGGGAGGTCCCAGACGATTGGCGAAGTGCAGTCATCGTACCTTTGTATAAAGGCAAAGGTTCACAGATAGACTGTGCAATCTATAGGGCCATCAGTTTGATTAGCTTGGGTGGTAAAGTTTATGCTAAAATTTTAGCGAGAAGAATGCAAGAGAGATCTGAAAGGCTGTTGTGGGAGGCACAAGGAGGTTTTAGACCTGGAAGAGGGTGTATAGATCAGATCTTTTCCCTCCGCATGATCACGGAAAAGTTTTTGGCCCTAAACCAAAAGGTTTTCTGTGCTTTTGTGGATTTGGAAAAGGCGTTTGACAGGGTTGTGAGAAAGAAGTTATGGGAGATACTGCCCCGATACAATGTGAACGGACCCTTGCTACAGGCTGTAAGGTCTCTTTACCGAGATCACTCAGCCTGTGTGCGAGTAGGAGCTGGCATGTCGCCCTGGTTTGACATCCAATCGGGTGTTAAGCAAGGTTGCGCTATGTCAGCTTGGTTGTTCAATTTGTATTTGGATAGTTGTCTCCAAGGAGTGAAAGATAATGACATGGGAGTGAAAGTAGGTGACCTTAAGGTCAATTGCTTACTATATGCAGATGATGCAGTGCTCATTGCATCATTAGAATGCAATTTGCAGGCATTGGTCACCACTCTGAAAGATGGGTGTGAAATTAATGGTCTTAACCTGAATGTAGATAAGACGAAAGTTCTGATATTTGAAAGAAATGAAGAAAGAACAGAATGTAAGATCAACGTGAATGATAAGATAATAGAACAAGTGAATGAAGTGGTATATTTGGGAAGTATGTTTAGCAGAGACGGATGATACGAAATAGATGTGGAAAGGCGTATTGCTGCCGGTAACAGAGTCAATGGTGCTTTGACTGCATTGTTGAGACAGCAAAACGTCAGTATAGCTGCACGTTTGACTGTACACAATGCAGTTTTGCTACCGACGCTGTTATACGGCAGCCAAACACAGAAGAAGAATGTAAGAAAGATGAATGCTGTGGAGATGCGATCTCTTCGCAGAATATGCGGAGTCAGTCTAGCTGATCGAATCCGCAATGAAGAGATCCACAGAATGGCAGGTACTAGCGAAGATGTCACGGTGAGAATGAAGAAGAACGTGCTCAGGTGGTTTGGGCACGTTGAACGAATGAGTGATGAAAGAATGGTAAAAAAGATTTATATGGGAAAAGTGAGCGGTAAGAGAGACAGGGGGAGACCTCGAGTGACCTTCGAAAACACAGTAGCTACGATACTGGAGGAAGGTCACGTAAAAGGCATGAGGACCCTCCCCCCGGAGGGCATGTATGAAGAGGTTGATGTCTGTGGCCGAGGCGAAAGAGGTATGCAGAGACCGTAGCGTTTGGCGCTCCGTCGTCTCTGGCTACCCCGCAAGGGATATGGCGTGAAGGTAAATAAATAAATAAATCAGCTTTTGTATCATTAAAAAGTTTTTAAATGAACGTGGGTAATATTGTTATCTCTGTTACAACAAATGTTGCCTTAATAATGGTTGCTTTAAAAGAGCAAAGTGCATCTCGCTATTTACTGTTTTATTGAGTTACTATCACTATATATATATATATATATATATATATATATATATATATATATATATATATATATATATATATATTAAGTTTAATTATTTTAATAGTTAACTCTGTTTTTATATAAGGTATTGATAGATTAAGGTTACTCATATAATTATGAGAATATAAAATTTACTAACTCCAGATCCGGTTTTAATCACAACAATATCATTTATAACAATATCAAATAGTATAGTCAGGATCCTATCTAATAGTTAATACTTAAGTTAGTTTAGTTAGATAGTTAACATTTTTAAATAAGACTATTAAGAAGTTTATGGTAGACTCTTAATTATATAGTAATTTTTGCGATCAAATGTCAATAAGTAACCATTTATATAATAGAATCCATTTTATAAAACAACGGTAGTCTACATCAAATATTAATCACTATATAGTCTAATTTCTTTATAACATAATTACCTAAGAATTTTTAACGAATATAATTGACTTGATACAATAGCATTCATGGTTTATATGAATGTAACTTGTACGTATTTTATCATATAAAGTTCTATATACGTCATATTTGACCTATAATTTTAATTATAAAACTCACTATTTCTGCGCATGTGTAAACATGTTTAGTTTACTTTGAAAAGCAAACTCTGATAACAAATAACGTTAAATGTAAAAGTTTACACTCATTCCGGTATTTAATTAGCAGAATTTAGAATTAAAATTAAGAAAATATATATGTTGTTCATACTTTACCTAATATTTTTTGAGCTAAAACGTTGTTTTCTATATCTTAACATGTAGATATATTTTATTTCTTTAAAGGTTAAGACAAAGTGCAAAATGCCAACAGTTATATTGTTGGTTGAATTCTTCAAAGCTATTAAGCGGCCTGACACTGATCCTAAAATTTTTCTCTATAGATTTAATAGTTATATTTACTTTAAAACCTTTTTCAAAGTTAACCAATTCATACAATGTTCTGAACATTGTATGAATTGGTCAGATATATAACATACATATAACGTACATTTTAGAACTTAATTTTATTTTTCAAATTATACGTATACTTCCGTAAACATTATATTTTGTAAGCTTTTATTTTTAATCTTTTAAAAAATATAGTTAAATGATAAAGATAAAATGGATTTGTATAACAAAAATACCTTTAAATGAGAAAATGTGTTGTTTGTTTATCCTAACAGAGCAGCAATATAATGTAATTACGCTGAGTAAGTAGATAGTTAAACATTATGAGCGCCTCTGCTTGTGATCACATTGTACTTATGAACACATATCATTAAAATAATCACATTTGATATAATATTAGATTCGTACAAATTATTTTTACTTCATAGTTTAAGTATGCAACCTCAGTTTTTATATTATAGTACATAAATCTCTTTCATGGTCAAGCAAAATACCAGAAAATATCATGTCTCTTATAATAACTATCAGCCCATACCATTCATCTAGTATGACACAAAAGTTTTCATCCTACCCGGAATTCCGGTATACTTTATAATTAACTGTAAATGAATAAAATATAAAATATATTAAACATGTATATATTTTTTTAAAGGTCGATGACTGTAACCACCCTCGCGTAACTATTGCGAAACAATTTGGGATAGTCTAAAATTAGTATAAACTTATACGCTGGGCTTATGTGGGCGGGATGAGCACGTCACTGTACAGACTGGATAAATGGACGTCGCGAAGCTCATCCAATGAGGACGAACGTAAGGTCGGCAACGAGAAGTTAACCTCCTTCGTTCTAAAAATAATTGAAGTAAACAAACATGGAACCTTATTAAAGTAATTTGTTATCACATGCTTATTACAACATATTACATGTATAATCCAATTGGGTAGACCTCGAAGAATTCGGTCTGCCCATTCATTTGTCCCCTACTTTCGAATTTTGGAAAAATTTCTTCACAGGATATCTTCTTATGACCGCCTGAGTCCGAAATGACCATTGGTCAAAAAGTTTATATATATATATATATATATATATATATATATATATGCGTGCGTGCGTCCAGATTCGACTTTTGTCAGCACGATAGCGGCCGTAATTTCGCTAGGATCGCTTTCAAACTTTGCACAAAAATCAACCATCCAAAAATGAAGGTCAAGTTCGTTAACCAGAGAAATCCGGTCACAGGGGGCGCTAGGGCGTCACTTTTCTGATTTCAGTTTTTCGACCATAACTTTGTCCCTATACAAAGGAGATCAATCGCGTTCATATTATATGATGTCTTTGATAAATACCTATAACTAATGTAGATAAACCGAAAACCTAACTTCAATAACTTAGGGGTGGGGGTAAAAAAACCGAAAATTTTTCGAAAAAAAATCATAACTTTTTTCTGGTAAACATTCTTGCATCACAAGTATTTTTAATAGAAAGGTTATTTTTTACTCCAAATTTAGGTATCAAAAGTTTTTCCGTAAAAGGTACCGTTTCCGAGAAAAAAAAATTAAAACCGCTTTTTGCTTGAAATTTTTTGATGTAAACAACGGCATCATGTATTATTCTTAGGTAGTGAGTTATATTTTAAATGAGTTACACACGAGGTCTACCCACGCGTGTCCCCCTGCGGGCACGGATTTTTTTTAATTGACTTGTAATTATAAATATATATATATTTCTTATGGTCCTTACAAATTTTATGTATTTTCGTAAAAATAAGATACTTTTGTAATATTGTCTATACTTTAACAGTTCAGAGATACAATAGTCACACCTTATATGTACGTGTCATCGTATAATTAAATGTTGTGAAAATAATTGCTTTTGACACAAATATCAATTATTAGCAATATAATATTGTATATATTTTGTACTATAACATTATTATCAGTATAAATCTAAAAAGTTACAATTATTGTCCAACCTGAGAGATATTGATTAACACTCTTCATTTACTCAGCTCATACATAAAAGGGTTTTGGGGAAAGTATGATTAAATTCATGTCGTATACCCAATAAGGGTGTCTTCTCTTGGAATGGTTTGTTTTGTCCAATTTCCTGAAATGTGGAATGACTTGCCCTTAAAATCTTTACTTGCTTGAAATAAAATTTAATTATTTTGCAAATTTCATTCACCCCGTCATTACAACAAAGTTATTAAATAATATTTTTTATTTTTATTATGCTATATGCAATTAAAAAAAATTATACTTCAGTAAATAACTTTATTTTAAAATATATCTGTGAAAGGTCTCGTATATTACACAGTTACAAAAATAACACATCATAAAGATAAGAATGTTCAAAACGATTAAAAGCCTCTGATGGAAATAATTGGTACGAGCGTTTCGTCTACATAAATATCCAAAACGATTAAAGTGACAACCCTGATATCTTTTTTAAAATATCATTAAATTTCTTAAAATAAATTGCCTTTACTTCAGAAACGTCACGGTTACGGCCACGAAAATTTGTTATGTAAGCTTTTTTCGGTAATAAAAATAAATATAAATGAAAAGCAATAACTTATCAAACTAAATACAGTTTCAATCATTTTAAGGATTCAAACGTAATATAATTAATCTTGATTAAAAAATGTGACCCTTAGCATATGAAAAAGTAATTATGTTTGAATAGTTTTATATTAAAACTATATTGTCAAAAAACTATAGGTATGTATTATAACATACAGGACTAAATAAAAAAAATCCGTGCCCGCAGGGGGACACGCGTGGGTAGACCTCGTGTGTAACTCATTTAAAATATAACTCACTACCTAAGAATAATACATGATGCCGTTGTTTACATCAAAAATTTTCAAGCAAAAAGTGGTTTTAATTTTTTTTCTCGGAAAAGGTACCGTTTTTGGAAATACTTTTGATACTTAAATTTAGAGTAAAAAATAACCTTTCTATTAAAAATATTTGCGAGGAGGGAATGTTAACCAGAAAAAAGTTGCCGTGGTTTTACCTACCTAAAATTTACAAGCTAAAAGTAGTTTTAATTTTTTTTCTCGGAAACGGTACCTTCTACGGAAAAACTTTTGATACCTAAATTTAGAGTAAAAAATAACCTTTCTATTAAAAATACTTGCGATGCAAGAATGTTAACCAGAAAAAAGTTATGATTTTTTTTCCAAAAAATTTCGGTTTTTTTACCCCCACCCCTAAGTTATTGAAGTTAGGTTTTCGGTTTATTTACATTAGTTATAGGTATTTATCAAAGACATCATATAATATGAACGCGATTGATCTCCTTTTTATAGGGACAAAGTTATGGTCGAAAAACTGAAATCAGAAAAAGTGAGGCCCTAGCGCCCCCTGTGACCGGATTTCTGTGGTTAACGAACTTGACCTTCATTTTTAGATGTTTGATTTTTGTGCAAAGTTTGAAGGCGATCCGAGCGAAACTGCGGCCGCTATCGTGCTGACAAAAGTGAATCTGGACGCACGCACGCATATATATATATATATATATATATATAAACTTTTTGACCAATGGTCATTTCGGACTCAGACGGTCATAAGAAGACCTCCTGTGAAGAAATTTTTCCAAAATTCGAAAGTAGGGGACAAATGAATGGGCAGACCGAATTCTTCGAGGTCTACCCAAATATGCATGTGCATTCCTAAAAATGCTGCAAAATCTTTGTTGGAATAAAAAAGGCAATATATTTTGCTTACAACCTATGCTAGAACTAGGTGACTAAAAGTTTCTAGTACTACTCACTGTATCATAAATCCCGCGTAATACATTAGTTCATAAAATAAAAATCATGTTTTCTATTACCTATATACGACACCACATTATAAGGAAGCTTTTCTTATTGGAATTTCCATTTCGTTTCCTACAAACAAAGTTTACCTGTATATTAACTAAATAAATTGCCTTACAGACTGTAACGAAATAAATTATTTTTATCCCAAAGAAAAGTAATGGGATTAGATACTTTGCTGAATCAAGATGAAGTATTGTTTTTATATCATTAGACTCGTTATTGTTGATATTAATAAAGCCGGTAACGCTCTTGCGGTTCCCCGGATGATCCAAGAGTTCGTGGGCGGCGGTGATCCCTTGTCATCCGTAACCCGGACGCTTGTGGGAGGTAAGATCTAACATTAAAAAAAAAAGTATTTAAGTTATATAGTTTAGCTAATATTATATGTTATATTATCTTATTTATATTATATATAATATCATAGTTAGTGTTGTTATAATACAGAATTAAGGCGATTGGTCTATAAAAAATTTTTGAAGAATGTATAAGTTCTAGAATATGTTTCTCATATTGACCTTACTAACTCTTTTCGGGGATTAACAGTATCAATCCCATTCGGAGTCCTTATTAAAGAGCGCAGAGCATGGCGCTAAAGTGGCCTGAACACTGACCGGAAAAAATTGTACAGTAAGTAATATTAAGTTAGACATTAATTATTCCTGAGCTATTCATATAACATAGTTTTATAACAAATATCTCTTAAGAATAAATTATTTTTAATAATATTTGGGATATATAAGCATTTGATTTTAGACAATACATATACTTACATATAGTATAAAGTGGCAATATCAATAGGAGGGTACACCAAACTGGGCGGTGAAGGGGACTGGACTGGGGCTGTTCTTGCGTCGGCGAACACAACACTTCCGCCATCACGATGAGGAGCACCAAAGCGGCGCTTATGTCACCTTAAACTGCTGCCTCTGTTGGAACATGTATGGTATTCAAATTTACAAATAATTTATATTAAAAATATATGTATATTTGTTTTTATTTATGAATATTCAATAAAAGTAATTATTAAAAAAATATTTAAATTTTTATTGTATTTTATAATTTATAATAAAAAATCATATCATATGAGAATGACATGAATAATAATATGAAAAAGTACTTATGTTTGGACATTTTTTGTATTAAAAGTATATTATCGATAAACTATGTACTAGGTACATATGTCTACATGACTAAATACAATATATATTTTAATTTTAGCAAGTTTTACCCTGTATATATTTTTACCTAACAGTGCTGTATTCACTTAATACTGAAAATAAAGCAAAGCTTTTGTTTGTATAAAAGACTGGATGATCAAAAGTTTTGGTAACACCCACTATATCATAAAACATAAACATTTCGTCGGAAATGTCTAAGCCAATTCAAGGTTGTAAATAAAGTGAACACTCTACTTAATATATTAGAAGCATTGTCCTGTTACAAAATTTATCGCAAGGAAATTTCTTTCTTTACTACTAAGAATTTATTGGTTTCCAGTATATAGTCTGACCGTTATAACTGCAACAGAGTCGCATTGTATCTACCGATAAAATAAAATATCACGAAAATTAAACGAACATATTTGTCCTGTTTTCAGCAGTTACATTTAATATTCAAACAGTAAAAATTTTCCTTAACCTTGTTTGTAAAGTTATTCTGTATTATACATAACAAATGTATGGTCTACCAAACATTATCCACAAATAATATTAAATTAAATTAATATATTTTTGAGGATTTAGTAATAAATTATTATCGTAGTCATTATATAGGATAGTTATCATATATCACATTTTTTTTTGCTCATTTTAGTCTGTATTTGTTTTTTAATAAATATAATTTAATAAATACATGTAGGTATATAATAAATGTATTTTTTATATACCTACATGTATTTAAGTATTATTTGTTAAGAGTAAAACAATTGTAATAATCAGGTTGAAATTAACATATTCTCTCGAAATGCACAATACTTGATCAACATTATTATTATTACATATTCATGTTTCGGGAACACCATTAACATGCAGTTATGCTGTATGGACAATAACACGATATAAAAAGAAAATAGAAAATATATTAATCAGTAATATAATATATGAATCACCCAACACTTCTTTCATAACAAATTAAATATATTAATAACTAAAACATTACATAACATCATTCTCTGCGACCTAAATATCAATTTTAAAAGCGTGCGATACTTTATTAGGAATTAAGTACATCCCTATGAGGAACTGATCTATGTTTTCGACATATATTAACAAACACTTTATAAAATATCTTTCTATATTTTAAGCTTGTCTTTCTTGCACATGGAATCAATCAATTCTAAACAATCGCCGTAAATTTTACGACAAGACAAGACAAAAAAAATTCGTATAAAACATTTATATTATTTTAGGATAAGGTTATATTGTAATCTTGTTATTCCAATATTCATCTCTGAGGGTTAAACACATACGTCAAGGAGTACAGTAGAGTCGATTGAATTAACCTAAATAAAAACATTAGGAAATTCTAAAAATCCTTCTTTAAATATTATATTATAATTACTGTCAAGTTTGAATTAATGTAGATTAATTCAGAGCTTATATAAAGTCTTTAACTTTAGTTACAAGGTCATATTCAATGGATGAAGTTATTCTTGTTGTTTAACAACAGTTGTATTTTAATAAGTTTATAACTGAGATATATTGTCATAATAAACTGAATTAATAGCAATATTGAAATTAATCGTAAAGTATATAGTCTTGAGCATGTATTTTTGACACATCCTATTCATCATATAGAACATGGCTCCTAAGATTAAAAAGGGGTTATAATCGGCATTTAGAGTTTCCTTTCGGTATACAATTTTAGTATGTTCAGGTCAAATCTTGAAACAGATTTTTTAACCAGGTTATCCTTTGTAAATAAACGGTAAATGAGATTTCATAGTTCATCACCGTTTCATTGAAACGATGATGAACTATGAAATCAGTGATCTTCCAATATGGTGAAAGCAAAAATATATTTTAACTAGCAACCAACAATTACAAAAATATTATTATGTTTTAAGTCAAGTTTCAAATTTAATATTTAGGAATTAATTTAAGATAAATAGAACAGAAAATAGATTAGACTCAGCGGTGGGTTACTTGAAGTAAATATCTAAAATACTTTTAATGAATAATATCCTTAACATTACGGTCTCTTAAATTAAAATCATAGACATTGGACAAGCAAAGACATATATATATATATAGCTCCCTAGTTTTTCAGTACAAGAACATTGAATATTAATATATTATAGTGTTGAACAAATATATATAAAGTTGTACATCACCAAATAACTTCTTAATATATAATCGAGGATCAGGCATTTCAGGACTTCACATTCGTCTACAGCTACAGATCAGGAAACTGGACATCCTGGTCGACGCTCCAAAGTATAACCCCCTAATAAACCTCCTGCAATGAGTAATATACAAGTTAACCTGGGTAAAAAGGCCACATAAACAATACTAGGAACGCCAACAGACCCTCAATTTCGCCCCACTGCGTTCGCGAAATCTCGGGTGCCGTTTGAGTTGCCGTTGAGTAAAGAGAGCCCAGTGTAATGAATCATCGTTTCCCATTAACTTCAATGGGATATCAGTTTTTTGACATGATATTAAAAAAATATATTTTTTTGACATTTTTCAATTTTTTTAAACCATCACCTAATGTGTCTCTTTTTGATTACAAAATTCCATAATTTTCCGTCAAGTAGTTTTCGAGGATATTCATGACAAAGAATGTGAAAAAGTCTCCAGTAGAACGCTCCATGGGCTCGGCAAACTTGGCACTAAACATTTTCAGAATTTTGTTGGAGCTGTCCGCTTTCTAAATATCGCGATAAAGTCGTCAGTACTCGCTTTAGCCAACATTTCGGACGCACTTCAGAAGTGTCTCAGTCCAAACAAAAGCCTGAAACCAATATTATATTGCACTCTAAGTGCATCCAATGATTTTTTACTGTAACTGGTCCACAGGACCACCCGGAAAACCTGTGTCAGCACGTTACATCCGGCGGCAAGCACCCTTCTTTCACGCTATATGTCTGCATGTTCCTTGAGGTCATCGGAAATGTAATGACCTATTTGAAAACTTTTACCCGTCTTAACAGTACATCGTTCAGTTTTAACACCTGTTCATAGTCAAGTATCCTTCCCAGGACCCCAATGACCATATATTCACTTTTTTTTACATTGTACGTAAGACCCATGTTTTACTGCATGTTCTTCACAAACGTTTATTAGAGTCCTAACAGAGCCGGCCAAAGGACCCAGCAGCACCATGTCATCTGCGTAACTAAGATTATTCACACAAACAATACAAATATATCAATAAGATAACATAGGCAGCCTCTAAACATCTGAAACGAATGACAGCTACTTTTAAATAATATTCAGCATTCAATTTATAGATATATAATTTATATCATAAAAGTTCAGTGTTCACTGAATGTAAACAATAAAATAGAACATATTTATTTTCAGATTTCAAGGAACTTAAAGTAACCTCATGCTGGCAACATCTAATTTCTAAAACAATATAAAACATCACAGACTTATAATAATAATAATATTTGTATGTAATGTATGTATAATAATGTAGTATGAAATAAGTAACTAAGTAATTATTTTATTTTATACCTACCATTTTATTTATAAAAAAGTATTCTAAAGGTGTAACGTATAGGGATATAATAAAGCTGGTATGTCTTAATAACTGTTCTTAATTCTTTAAGATAGAAAACCTAAAAAATAAAGTACATTGTATTCGTACTGTACCGAAAGAAATATGATAAAGTTGTTCCTATTATTATAAATGTTAATAACACAAGGTTTATTTTCATTTCTAAAATAAGACATGGCTGAGATAGTTATTTACTTTAAGGAACATACGAAGTAGTCTTCAACATTAGAACAAACAATAAATAGAAAAGTTTTAGTATAGTTTAAAAGTTTAAGTTTCGAGACCCAATACTTTCCTTTTTTTAAATTAATTAATTCATTATCTTGCCTTTAATATTATGAACATTATATATTTAAACAGTCAATACGCTATTCAATTATCAATTCAGTTTTTAATATATGTATTTGAAGGTACAGAGCTTGGTAAAAATAGTTCCATGCCCTGTAGTATCACATCAGCTACAGCCGCAGCGCAGTCATTGGAAGCGAAACAAATCGACCTCTTTGGATATGATGAAAAAAACGACCGCATTTCATCCCAATCCGCTGACTAGTAGTGCCAAACGCGTGCTTGTACAGGGCTTGTGTGAGAGGGACGTTGAGTGGGCACTACACTCCATACCAAGCAATGATCAGAGGACCCTAGCCTTGACATTGACTTGATACGTTCCTGGATGTGTAGCTAGCAGGAGATCCAATAAAGAGGGCCTGTGGCTATCCACGTCCGGTAGACGAGTGTGCATGTTAACCAGCTGGGACAGACCATATGCCCGAGTAAAGTTAAACACATACCTATATATTATCAATAATGTAATCCTATATGTATATTTTTTAACATATACGACTAAATAAAAAATATATTTTAAGTTTAGCAACTCATCCGCTGCATGTATTTTTCCCTAACATGTACACTCCTGTTTATATAATCTTAAAAGTGCCGCAAAGTCTTTGTTTGTATCAAAATCTCACACAATATTTTTACTTATAAACTATCCTGGATCTGAGTGACAATAAAATCTGGTAGAACTCAGATAAAACTAGTGTAATTCCCATGTAATGAATTAATTAATAAGACAAAAATGTTGTTTTATATTTCATATTTACGACATCACATTATAAAGAAACAGGTCGTTATGTAATTCACAATTCATATAATACAAAATAAATGTGGAAAAATGTACACGAAAAATACGTATAAAATATTTATATTATTTCAGGATAAGACTGTTTTATGATCCTGTTATTTCAAAGTTCATCCTCTTAGAGGTTAAATGGTCGTATATGTATTATATTGTTTAATAATAAAATATTTATCTTATAACATCGGATATCGTGCTCCAATTTATTATTTATTATTATAACTAGAAAAGTCCGTTTCTCAGAATATTATTTTAAAATTCTTGTTAAGTATAGATTAACATAGATTTATTTAACGTCTTTAACTTTAGTAATTATGACAAATGAAGTGAATAAATGAAGTTATTTACACTTTTATAAGTTTATAATAAACAAAGTTTTATGAACACCAATATTCAAATAAATAAAGTATGTAGTTCTGAGTGTATTTTGATGACAGTATTTTCATGATATAGAAGATAGATTCGAAAGTTTAAAATAAGTTATAACCTGCATTTAGAGTTTTTATTCGACATATAGTTTTAGTATATTTAGGTCAAACCTTAGAACTGAATTTGGATCCAGGTTACCTTTCACTATTAAATTATTATTGAATGGCGAATATGTGTAAGTAGCTTAATTATATGATAAAATAGAATTCTATAAATTATTAAAAAGTGTTTTGTTACACTTTGGATTATATTTTTAAGACAAAACCTTAACAGAATACAACAATAAAATGACGAATAACAACGCTAAAATTCAATAGATTATTATCATGAACGATAAATGTATATCAAACATACTATATACGATTGTTTTAATATGTGATTCACTTATATTAGTTTTTAATATCGCAGTGTACAAATCAAAACACGTTTTGAGTGGCCATACTTTTATAAAAAAAATAAGCTAAATCTAAAATGACCTAAAATGTATTATTTTTCTATTTTATAATGACGTCAATTTGATATGATTAGGTTTGATCCAAAACATTTAAATAAAATTTACCAAATTAGAGAATAAAACAGTTACAGAAGCATAAAATATAAGAATTTTATAAAAATATACCATTCGTAAATAGTAAATTTTTTCGTTGCTTGCAATTATTTATAAGGGTTTGGTAAAGTTATTAAAGAATTATTATTAAAAATTATTATTAATTATTAAGAAATTATATTCTTTCTTTCTTTATTTATCGTATAAATATTTTATTAACTAAAGCAAAAAAGTGCTTCGTCTCCAAGCTACAGCTAAAGATAATAATTCAACAATTGAGTCCAGTCTTTATTATAATAAAACAATGTGGCAAAGACATTGCTCTGAAGTTCAATATCCCGTCTATTTAGTACCACTGTCTGTACAATAATAATGTAAACGTGAAGCAACAACGTTGACACTTTGATGAAATCCACGAGACATAAAACGGACAGACTATAATAAAACAAGGTTCAACACAACTACAACATTTATCTTTAGATTCATATAAATAGATAATAGATTAGCATTCAGTTATCTTGTACATTATAATTATCAAAATAAATATTTGTTAACATCCCAGTACTGAGAGACGGTGTTTTTTACAGTTTTGAAACGGCAATTCAACAATAATCTGAGTTATAATAATGCCAAAATAAAAACTATTCTAAACAAACTACAAGAATCATAGTCATAGTCAAATGTTATTATCCTAGCCATACATTTGTAAAAAGTAATACTAATAATATAGATAAAATTAAAAAATTAAATTCAGAAAATATTTAATTTAAGATGTCGGTATGGTAAAAATTGTTACATAAGTATAACTAAAAATAAATACTAAGAAAATAACTTCAGTTAATATATTTTCTCTATAACAAATGATATATGCGTAAAAAATATATGAATATAAAGGGAAAAAATCCCGGAAACGTATTCAATTTATTATTATATGAAACCCGAAATATAAACAGTTATTGTATTTCACTTTTATATAAGAAGCCGTGGTTGTTTGAAGTAATTGGACTTTGATTTGTAATTACGTTACGTTGTTAGCAAATTATTCAGACGTTAACGAAGGAGATTCAAAGTTTAAAATATTATCAAAAATAATATTTAGACGTCTCAAAACTTAAGTTGTTTCATATTAAGGTCAAAAGATATTTTAAACTTATTTATACTTAATTATTTTTAGTCTCGTTGGAATCCTATTACTGATAAATATATGTGTTTGCAATTAATTATAGTACAAGCCTATGTACGTTTTATAGACTTTAACTTTACAAAAAAGAAAATATGCTACGGTAATATTATTTATTAATATACTGCATAGTAATATATGTATTTTATTGTTATAATTAAAAATAATAGTGAAGTAGTCCTCCTGATATTGGTGCTAGAGATAGTAACGTGTTCATAACGAGCCCTCAGCAGTATTTAGACAATCAATACAAAACAGATTTTTTATAACCGACTACCTATCAATGGATCCAGAATAATTTTTGAAACTTGATCATCAGAATTTCTATACAATCTTAAATATAAGACTATATCACACATATTAAGGATACAATTTTATAAATTTGTACCATGATCAAGATAGTTAAAGATCATAAATTTCATCTTTCATACGCCGAGACTCCATTTAAGAGATAAATCGTCCAATTATTATTTTCCCTCAAACACGTAATAAAATGAGACTCTTTTATACGTTTTATAAATTTTAGAACTCTTTATAAACATTCACATCATTAAGTTCTAGATAATAAAACAATAAATTCAAACTCAACAGTGAGATAGATATTTTTACATTTCAAAATATTTTTTTTATTTTCTTACTCTAAAATTATTCAACATTTAGCGAGAATACGTTGCATGAACACAAAGTACAAGTAAGCGTAACCATTTAAATAAATATAAAATAATATCATATAAAGATTATTGTTTATACTATTGAATGTTAATTACCACATTTATCAAATGAACGAACGAACCTCAAAAACCTTTTAAATTTTGCGACGAAAGCAAACCTACTTTCCAAATTAAAAATCAACATGTCTCGGAAAACATTTCTACTCATTTTAGGATCAGCAGAAAATGTTTCTTTTAATTATTATAAAAATGAAACTATATTTTTTTAATATATTAACTCCAGTCACCACACTTGAATGTCATGTAGTTGCTTATCGCTAGTAAAGTTTCGTCAGTATGTTAACTAACAAACTTGTATATTCAAAGCAATATTTGTATTCATACGAAAGTTCTGTTATCTGTCCTCTTGTATTGCCATGTCAATTACTTGAAACTTGAAAGTTTTGACGTAATTTTATAGCTATATTTCTTGTTACATAAATTGTACAAAATATTAAATTAAAATATTTAAGATCTGAGAGAGAGGGAGATCTAAGTTTTTTTAAACAAAAATAACCAAATAAAAAAATATTTTAAATAATATTTTAAAATACATCACAAGCTGAGTTAAGGCGGAGATGACGTACTAACATAGGAACACAGGAATTTTAACTCTTTTACATTTAACGAGGTTTAACCCGTGTTTTCACACTGGCGATTCACGAAGACTACCCTTTGGATAAAGATAGTAGCGTATTTGATTTTCCGGTTCTTTAAATAAATCGTAAAAAAATATTATCTTTATTTATCCGTAAATAAGAGGAAATTATGTCGAATGTCCATGTCGCGCCTATCCCGGTATCCGTTGGGAGCTCCATTCTCGAAGTTGGCGACGAATATGTCTACCTGGGACAAAAAGTCCGATTGGGCAGGTCCAACTTCGAGGGAGAGGTCAATTGACGAATCCAACTAGGATTTGCAGCGTTCGGGAACTTAAGGAGCGTATTTTCCTCCGGAGTACCGCAGTGCCATAAGTCGAAAGTCTTCGACCAGTATGTGTTAACAGCGATGACCTATGGAACCGAGACGTGGCTTCTAACAAAGGGACTCTTAGAGAGTCAAGTCACTCAGCGTGCGATAGAGAGGGCTATGTTAGGAATATCGCTGCTAGATAGACTCAGATATGAGGAGATCTGCAGGCGAACAAAAGTAACCGACATAGCCCAACGTATTTGTTAAGCTGAAGTGGCAGTGGGCTGGACATATAGCCCGCTCAAGTGATGGCCGATGGGGAAAAAGGTTCCTTGAGTGGAGACCACTTACTGGCAAGTGAAGTAGAGGACGACCGCCAACTAGGTGGACAGACGACTTGAAGAGAGTAGCTGGAAACCAATGGATGCGGGCCGCTTCGGATTGATCGGGGTGGGGGTAAATGGGGAAGGCTTACGTGCAGCAGTTGATGCACAATAGCTGACGATGATGATGATGATGAAGAGGAAAAGAAAAAAACTATATTAGTATAAAAGTTATTAAAACGACAGACGACATTATAGATACAAGTTAACGTGAATTACAAATGCACCGACGAGACGATATGAACTACAGAGTGTCTCATAGTTACATTCACGTCTAGATTCAAAGTCTCATCTATATACTATATAATTTAACGTAGGTGTCATCTTAATATATTTTATAATTAGAGGTAATACTACCCTGACGTTAAATAGATATTATTTTAATTGAATAATGTGATATCTTAATATATATTATAATTATATCAGAGAATATATTTTAAAAATATTACTGATATAATATATTATCTTAAATTACTTATTTACCGAAATTACAATATGTAATACTTGATAGGTTCTCATGGAATATATAATAAATATTATAATAAATATCAATGAAATTTTCTCTTTAATTGTCACACTTTATCATGTACCTCAATATATAAAAATTGACCTGTAGCTTTTATTAGGTGATAAAAATAAACTCCCACTATGGATCTTACCTGAGCGTGTAATTACGAGTCAGAATAATAAAACCTTAGATAGTGTAAAAACTTTGTACACTTGAGACATATATTTTGGAAAGTTTACAAAAAATAGTCTTGAATTCAATTAAATTAAAAACAATTATAAGTTATGTGAAAATCGATTAAAAATATAATATAATGTTAAGAATTATCTAAGACAATATTTGTAAAATAAACTAAAAAAATAAGTTAGAATACTTTAAGGTTGCTAATTCTATAGATTATTATATATATGCTGTGTTATAATTAATGCCTTTTTTTGTACTTGAGGGCTATTTGAACAGGATTATTAAATTTTGTGTGAACGGATGTTTGCAATAAATATTATACTCTTAATTAAAGTATCCCTCTCTCTCTTTCTCTTTTTCTCTCCCTCTCTCCCTTTTCATTGAATTGAAAATGAATATTGTAGTAGTGTATTACACCCATCTTTTTATAATTCAAAGACAAGTATAAACCTAGAAACACTTTTATAAAGTCTTTTAAAGTCACATTTGGACATTTAATATATATATATATATGACGGCGCGTTGATTAAAGTTTATTTTAAATTTTAAGTTACGCAATTATATTATTGGATTCTGTAATGGATTGTTATAAAAAATATTAAAATATGAGCGGATAATCCCGAATAGGGTAGTAGGTGTCGCCACTGGTAATGGCGGTTGTCATGGAGTTGACAGCTGTTTGCAAGAAGTGCACATTTGCTAACCTATTGGCTCTAAATCCCGTTTAATCTTATTGATTGTGTAATATTTTGTTAAACAGTTTTAAAAGAATTAATAATAACGTTTTGAAGAATACGAGTGTACTTCTATTTTTAATTCCTATCGTTACAACGCCCATTATGAACAATAACAGCCAAGACCGCTATGAGGCTTCTCCCGACGCTCTTACATCAGAAGTGGGATTACCAGCGACGAATAAGGAACAGAATAGAGGTCAGAACGTTAATATTTCTCTAAATAACGAGTGTGAACGTTGGAAATATCTCTTTGAAGTGCAACAACAGAATATGATGGAATTAATTCGCACTATACGAGAACCATTTGTATCTAGTACTAAAATAGCATTACCCCAGTTTAACCCTGATACTCCTGAGTACGACGCTCGAGCGTGGTGTGAAACCGTGGACATATGCTTACATGAAAAACCTATTTCCGGCAGTGATTTAGTAATCACAATGAGCAAAGCACTCAAGGGAACGGCGTCAGCATGGCTTACTCAATCTAGTTTTACCGGTATTACGTGGCCGCAATTAAAAGATCTCTTCTTAGCTAGATTTGATACTGTTGAGACACCAGCTGCGAACGTATGACGACTACTCAATAGTAGTCCAAGGGAAGGAGAGTGTTTATCTGCGTTTGCCGGGCGATTTATGAGCACTATATTAGCAAGATGGAAGTCTTTATCGAAAGAACAGATTGCGATCGCGCTTACTTTAGCACATACTTCAAAAATTGAGTCGCGATTGCAAAGAATAGCATTTACTACTGAGATTGACACTCGTAATAAATTGCAACAGGAACTTATGGCTTTCGGCTTTAGAAAAAGAGGACCCCCGATTAGTGAAAAGACTACTCCGACTGAATTAAAGAAGCCGCGTACAGATAATGCACAGCGATGCTATAACTGTGGCAAGCCGGGTCACGTATCTCGGGAATGTCGAGGAAATAGTAGTCGTGACAGCAATACTACACAATTTGAAATTTCAGATACTACCTCCTCTCAGCATTCGAAGGATGCTAGCTCGCAGAAGAAGACAATTACTCCAACATGCTACAAGTGTGGGGAACGAGGCCACATCGCGCCCCGTTGCCCCAATGCGGATGTCAAGGCCAGCGATGCACGAACTGAACGACGAGTGAATGTCTGTTCCATCCAACCTGCCATCGATGAACTTTTAGATGAAACCGGTGAGAAGTTTTCATTTTGCTTTGACTCAGGTGCCGAATACTCGTTAATAAAACGAGTTCTATCTGATAGATTTCTAGATAAACGACAGTATGATGCAGTATTATTGTTAGGAATAAGTATTGCGCATCTTAATTGTAACGTCCAAATTCTTTCTACAGTTTCAATTCAGGGTTATTCAGTACAGTTACTATTTCATGTGGTGCCCGATTCGTGTATTTCAAATGATATAATGATCGGGAGGGATCTACTTTCACTAGGGTTTTCAATAGAGATTTTTGAAAATAATTTTATCCTTAAAAATAATAAGGCCGTTTCTATTTGTGACATAGGTACAAAGGAAAACAAATTCGAAAGTATAGATTGTGATGTGTATGATTTTGAAAAACGGCAATTAGTTGCTCTACTGAACAATCATTCCAGTAATTTCGTAGAGGGTATACCTACTGGTAGGGTTAGTACGGGTCAGCTGATAATTAAATTATGTGATCCTAATCTCACGGTCCAGCGTAGACTCTATAGATTAAGTCCAGATGAAAGACAGGAAGTACGTCGTCAAATTAAAGAACTTTTGTCCGCTGGCATCATACGTAAAAGCTCTTCTCCCTTTGCTAGTCCAATTATCCTTGTTAAGAAAAAGGACGGGTGTGATAGGCTCTGCGTAGATTATAGGGAATTGAACAATAATACAGTGCCTGATAGATATCCTCTCTCACTTATTTTAGACCAAATACAGCGTCTAGTGGGGGCAAACTTTGCAATGCATACAACATTAACTTTTGACTTTTGCCATGCATACAACATTAACCTACATCTTATAGCTACCGGTACAAGTCGTGCAAATGGGCAAGTAGAACGTGTCATGTCCACATTAAAGAATATGTTAACTGCTGTCGAGGTAGATAATAATAAGTCATGGCAAGCTGCACTGCCTGATATACAGCTATCCATCAACTGTACTATGATTAGGGTTATAAAAGCGAATCCTTTAGAATTGTTAATAGGAAAGGTTGGTAGGCTCCCAAACTTAATGACATTAGAAACAGATGACATAGAAGTTGATTTAAATCTTATAAGAGACCAATCGACACGAGCAATAGAAGCTAATGCTTTTTCGGAGAAAGTAAGGTTTGATAAAAGTAAAGCAAAATTAAAAAAAGTTTGAAGTAGGTGATTATGTGCTACTTGAAAACCACGAGCGTAACAAAACCAAACTTGGCCCAAAATTTAAAGGCCCTTTTAAAGTAGTTGAGCTGTTGGATGGTAACAGGTATTTACTTCGGGCCCTTAATTCTAATAGTAGTAGTAGTATAGTACAACTAAGTACGCACACGACCGTATACGGGCGAATGTTATGTTCCATTAGAGTTGAGTGGTGGACTAGAGATTCCAATCCAGTAAGAATGTGCCGATGACGGCCATGGTAAGTAATTACATAACCTGTGCATCCTACTTTTTAGTCTACGAGACAATAGGCTACCTGTGTGGCATCTGGCCTGTGTGGCATCTGGCCTGTGTGGCATGGACTGGCCTGTGTGGCATGGACTGGCCTGTGTGGCATGGACTGGCCTGTGTGGCATGGACTGGCCTGTGTGGCAAAGACTGGCCTGTGTGGCAAAGACTGGCCTGTGTGGCAAAGACTGGCCTGTGTGGCAAAAACTGGCCTGTGTGGCAAAGACTGGCCTGTGTGGCAACGACTAGCCTGTGTGGCAACGACTAACCTGCGTGGCAGAAAACTGCCTGTGTGGTAGCAAATGACCTATGTAGCATTAACTGACGTATGTGACATATTTCATATGTTGAGTGTGACTTTTACCAAACATTTCGTAGTACTTAAATTTAAAAAAAAAATGTAATTGCTGTAAGTTGTATGACATGAACAAATAAGAATAATATGTGGTCAGGAAGACCGATCGTGATATAGTATAAAGCGCTATATTTATTGTCCACAGATGAGAATGGTACACACGAGGACGTGTGACAATGCAGGACGGCCGTGACGGCGCGTTGATTAAAGTTTATTTTAAATTTTAAGTTACGCAATTATATTATTGGATTCTGTAATGGATTGTTATAAAAAATATTAAAATATGAGCGGATAATCCCGAATAGGGTAGTAGGTGTCGCCACTGGTAATGGCGGTTGTCATGGAGTTGACAGCTGTTTGCAAGAAGTGCACATTTGCTAACCTATTGGCTCTAAATCCCGTTTAATCTTATTGATTGTGTAATATTTTGTTAAACAGTTTTAAAAGAATTAATAATAACGTTTTGAAGAATACGAGTGTACTTCTATTTTTAATTCCTATCGTTACAACGCCCATTATGAACAATAACAGCCAAGACCGCTATGAGGCTTCTCCCGACGCTCTTACATATATATTTATTTAGCTTCACGCCATATCCCATGCGGGGTAGCCAGAGACGACGGAGTGCTAAGCACTATGGTCCCTGCATACCTCTTTCGCCTCGGCCACAGACATCAACCTCTTCATACATGCCCTCCGGGGGGTACTCATGCTTTTTATGTAACTTTCCTCCAGTATTATAGATACTGTGTTTTCGAAGGTCACTCGAGGTCTCCCCCTGTCTCTCTTACTGCTCACTTTTCCTATATAAATCTTTTTTACCATTCTTTCATCACTCATTCGTTCGATGTGCCCAAACCACCTGAGCACGTTCTTCTTCATTCTCACCGTGACATCTTCGCTAGAAGCTGCCATCCTGGGGGTCTCTGCATTGCGGATTCGATCAGCTAGACTGACTCCGCATATTCTGCGAAGAGATCGCATCTCCACAGCATTCATCTTTCTTACATTCTTCTTCTGTGTTACCCACGTTTGGCTACCGTATAACAGCGTCGGTAGCAAAACTGCATTGTGTACAGCCAAACGTGCAGCTATGCTGACGTTTTGCCGTCGCAACAACGCAGTCAAAGCACCGTTGACTCTGTTACCGGCAGCAATGCGACTTTCCACATCCATTTCGTATCTTCCGTCTCTGCTAAACATACTTCCCAAATATACCACTTCATTCACTTGTTCTATTATCATATCATTCACGTTGATCCTACATTCTGTTCTTTCTTAATTTCTTTCAAATATCAGAACCTTCGTCTTATCTACATTCAGGTTAAGACCATTAATTTCACACCCATCTTTCAGAGTGGTGACCAATGCCTGCAGATTGCATTCTGATGTTGCAATGAGCACTGCATCATCTGCGTATTGCAAGCAATTGACTTTAAGGTCACCTACTTTCACTCCTATGTCACTGTCTTTCACGCCTTGGAGATAACTATCCAAATACAAGTTGAACAACCAAGCTGACATAGCGCAACCTTGCTTAACAACCGATTGGATGTCAAACCAGGGCGACATGTCAGCTTCTTCCTACTCGCACACAGGCTGAGTGATCTCGGTAAAGAGACTTTACCGCCTGTAGCAAGGGTCCGTTCACATTGTATCGGGGCAGTATCTCCCATAACTTCTTTCGCACAACCCTGTCAAACGCCTTTTCCAAATCCACAAAAGCACAGAAAACCTTTTGGTTTAGGGCCAATACCTTTTCCGTGATTATGCGGAGGGAAAAGATCTGATCTATACACCCTCTTCCAGGTCTAAAACCTCCTTGGGCCTCCCACAACAGCCTTTCAGATCTCTCTTGCATTCTTCTGGCTAATATTTTAACATAAACCTTACCTCCGAAACTAATCAAACTGATAGCCCTATAGCTTGCACAGTCTATCTGTGAACCTTTGCCTTTATACAAAGGTACGAGGACTGTACCTCGTCAATCGTCTGGGACGTCCCCCGATTTCCAGCATAAATTGCACAAAAACCAGAAAAAGTCCCAGACGCGTGGCCCGCCATATTTGATCATATCGGCAGTAACTTCATCTGCTCCCGCAGCCTTACCACATTTCAGACTTCGAATCACGCTCTCTACTTCTTCCAAACTGATTTCACCATCGGCTACATCTTGACTCGGCATTACGCTGGTAGTCAAGATCGAGGCGTCCTCACGTTCATATATCTCCTTGTAGAATTCCGCCCACCGCTGCAAAACGTGTGCTTGCTCAGTTAAACTTTCACCGCTCTTCGAAAGCACCCCTTTCATTCTGCAGGTAACAACCCCGGAAACCACTAACTTCTCGCCAGACAAGCTTCGTGTTTTCCCGGAAGATGTTCGTCAATCTTTCATCCCTTTCTCTCTCAGAATTTTCACTATCCTCCTTTCCTACACTCCTATCACCGTATTTGCCTATCACGCTTATATATATATATATATATATATATATATATATATATATATATATATATATATATATATATATATATAAAAAATAAAAAAATAATAAAATATATATATATATATATTTTATTATTTTTTTATTTTTTTTTGTTTTAACTTAATGTCCATAGACATTTGTCCATGCCTTTCATTGTAATTTTAAAACAATTTTGTTATGATTTTAATTGCGATGGTAACTTCGCAGGAAATTGTACACCTGCACAAGTTTTGGAAAGCTATTTTAGTAATTAATAGTAATTATAAATAAAATAAATAGTAGTGGTAGTAAGCTAGGTTAATAAGTTCACTAGCTTTTTCATAGCCTCGGAGTCACGGTGACAAATTGCCATCTTGAGGTTGTACTCTATAAAGTTTCTATCGGAGGTATCGCCGGCCTGCCTAATGAATCTCACAATGGCGTCTTCGTCGATATCCGTGTAGTACGTAGAATTTCTTGTGTGTCTAGATATAGCCACCACTGCGTGTGGGACACTTGTCAGGTACGATTTTGGTTTGGATTTGGTTTGGATGATTATTACCGACTCGTATGTTAATCTCTGAGCTTCAATGATGGTGAGGATGCACGAGTTTTCCCCTTTTCTGTACCCTAGGTTTGTAAGGTCCGCTTTTTATATATAACCCTTTACGCTATTACCCAAGAACAAGTAAATTTCACTTTGAACGAGTTAGGAACTAAACGACTTCACATCCTTACTACAAAGACGAAACATCTGACCACAGGGATTTTGGACCGGAAAAATGAAAATAGCTGACATTATGTATAATTTTAAAGATTATCTTCCATTAACTTTGAGTATTGACTAATACAATTAAGTTAAATGCTCTTATCCATAGCCTAAATTCAAATTTTCAAGTTATCTTTGTTCTGGTTCACGTAACTCTTTAGACCTTTAAGAGAACTAGAGAAACGGTATACCTCAAACAAATTTAAACATTGTTTTCTATTGTAATGGAAATTGAAATACAAATGTGAGTGAAAATGAGGAGATAAGAGGTTTTTGATTAATGACGAATCATTGTAATCAGTATGATAATTAATTCAAAAGGTTTTTAAGTCTTAGGCCGTAAGTCTGATAAGACAAGTCGAAATACGTTTTAGTCGTCATATGTATTTATTTTATCTTTATATTTTTAACTCTTTACTCCTTATTTTAACCTTATGTAATTATTGTGTTGTGTGTACATTTTCAACAAAATAATTGTATTTTGTTGAAAATGTACACACAATAAAGTTATCATAAGAATCACAAATAAATTAAATTGATATTAATACTTTATACAATCTAATGAAGGCCGCAATATGAACTAGAAAGATTAGAAACGTGATTCTGCAACTATTATAATCTAATAGAGCGATGTGAAACTTTCAGGAGGCGTTTTAGAGTGACAACACTTTATATGTGTGATATCACAATAAAATGGAACAACTAAAAACATTACTAAGAATTAGTCTGAACACACAGACGGATATATAGAGCCTTTTTTTAAAAACAATTAATTTTTTTACAATAAAAACTCGTAAAAGCGTGTAAGAACAAAATATTTCCAATATTTGATTATAAAAATAATATAGACTGTTTATATTAGTCCGCCATGTTAATTTGTTATGCCAGTGATTTATTTCAAAATACTTAAAAATGTCCATTTAAAAAAATGCTACGGCCCTCGAAATATTGTCCGCCTGTTTGTTTGTTTAGTGGATGTGGATTCAATTTCCATACTAGTTAATTATTTGTGATCCATAAATTGGTATTACGAGTCTGGGTGTATCTTTTGTGTTTGTGAACTCACAATTCATCCGATGATACCAGGATTATTTTACCTCAAACACGGTAATTGTTTCTAGATCGTTTTAATTACGAACTTAATTAAAAGTTTAGAATGCATAGCATTTTTTTTTATTTCTTATGAATTGTAAATTAATATATAAACAAATAAAAAGTTAAAAAAATAACTATTTTTAAATTACAAATTTAAGCGAGTTTCTTTTACTTTAGTTTCTATATATTTAAATTTTATGCAGATATAAAGATACCTTATCTATTTATATATTTTAAAGAAATAAAAACTAATAATACAGAAATGCCTGTAGCTTTGATTTGGTGAAACAAAATCATATAAAAGAGTACCCGAGCGCGTAATTACGAGTCAGAATAATTAAACTGTAATGAAACGTACTCTGGAGACATCAGTATTCAAGAATATCGAAACTAAATCAATTATGCTCTAATTTTGCTTTTAGTAATATGTATTACTTTTATTCTATTTATTAACCTCCAGTACTGTATATTATTTATAAAGTAGTATTTAAATTTTATTAACAAAAGAAGTTTTTTTGGAAAGGCCACTTATTTGGAAAGGTCATAGTACAGTTAAACGGTTCTCAATTAAAATCGAGGTCTGCGGCTCAACTACATATTACTTCATATACATTTTACAAAAATAATATTACCATATTTTATATTATATTATTTATTTCATTTGTACCTAGTAATATTTTGTATATTTATGTACTAGTTTTAAATAATGTCAAATAAAGATTTTAAGATATTAATAGAAAAACGAAAAATACTGAAGTAAACTATAAGCTATGTTGTCGCATTTGTTTCCCGGTGACCTCCATAAGTCACAATATATAAATAAAACCATGCAAAAATTTATATCGTGTTTACAGTTGTGTCAGAAACCAAGATAGACTTTGAACAACATGGCAAAAAGTTTACTCGAAATTACAACTCTGAAGTAGTAACTGGATATAAAAAATGAGTAGGAATAAATTAGCAATTTAAATTATGAAAACCGTACTTGTATCTTACGAATTAAGTTTTTTATATTTGATATAAAAGAGTACGTGTAGCAAAATAAAATATATTGCTTAGTGAAGAAATCGGGTTATAATTACTTTATGACGATTTTTCTAAGTTTCACGGATTACAAATGTGAAATTCAGAACCGAGAGCAAATGCCTCAAGCCACAAATTAATTAGCCTCATTCACTTGACCAAATTCTCTAACCTTTGACTTTTAAATGTTGTATGTACAGATAATGCATCTAAAATATATTAATGATACATCTTTAAAACATGGTTTTAGTTAGAGTACACTTTATTAATACCTAATGTGGAGAGTGAGATAACTATATAATTTCACCTATTATTATTACAACTTTAAAAACATCGCTCCAATAACGACGACTTCACATTTCAATCAAAGTTACATTCAAATAAAGTTATAAGTACAATTATATACTTGGTCAGTGTGGTCGAAAAAAAAAACAAAAATAATTTTAAATTGTGATTTTTTTATACAATTCTTATAAATGTAAATTCTTGTATTTAATAAATTATTTCCAATAAATGTGTTTCAACTACTTCACATTTATTGTTGCGTTTAATAAACTTAGCACAATTTCCCATAATAAGGCAATTTAAAAATAAGTAAACGCCCTAATCGCTCAGTATAAAAATAATAATGGTTCTATATTTATACAACATGGGTATTTATTTATTACAAGTTTACGTCAAATAACCGAAATAATAATAAATAATAACAAAAAACAATTTTTCTCAAGGTTTCTATATCTATAACCAATGTTTCCTAAATAGGTCTAACTTTTCTTAGCTAACTACAGGCTTTATTTCAGAGACAACTGGTTTTAGAAAAATTAGAGAGCTAACTGATATCACCATATCTAAGTTAGTTCACTTTGCATACATTCATATTATTATGTTTAACAACGTACCGCTCACAGGATCAGGGGTAGGTGTTGCTCTATTTTTATTTTACAAAAGAGATCTGTCTGAGCTATTTACCAACCTAATCTTAAAACTGACTTAATCTTAAACTGTTTGTACAGACGCTTCAATACTATATATTTAAATTCCTTTTATTTTATAAAATATAAAATTTACTTATAAAAATACATTTATAAAGAAAGATCCAGAGATAAAAAAATATCTGCCGTACCCCTTGATATGTCATTCACTATATTCGTACGAGGGTCAAACTGAAAGTTCTTAGAAAATCAAAAACTAAGCATTCTAGCAAGTTATTAATTTTATTGTAACTTTTCAAAATAGAGTCCATTTACATCAATACATCGCTGCATTCGATGGAACCATTGAGAAAAGCACCTTGCCCACTCGGCCTTAGGGGTCTCTTCGACGGCGTTTTGAAACGCAGCCACTGCTTCTTCGGCGTCTATAAAACGTTTTCCTCGAAGTTTTTCTTTTATTTTCGGAAATAAATAAAAGCCGCAGGGTGCGAGGTCGGGGCTATACGGCGGGTGACCCAGTAATTCCACGTCTGAGGTCACCAAATAGTCGATCGTTTGAGGTCGAGGTCGTTTCTCTCGAACTTTTTCCAAGACAAGTGGCAAACAATTGTTAGTATACCACTCTGCATTAACCGTTTACTGATCCTCTAAGACTACTGTCGCGTAATGACCTGTCTTTCCGAAGAACGAGGCCACCATCTTTTTTCCAACACTTCGACCTCTCTTCACTTTAGTTGGCAACTCTTCGGAAGGAAACACCCACTGAGCAGACTGTCTGTTGGTTTCCGGATCATAACAGTAAATCCAGCTTTCGTCACCCGTTAGTATGTCGAACACAGCATTTGAGTCACCTCCGTTAAATTTTTGGATCATTTCTCGGCACCAATCAACACGGCGGAGTTTTTGAACCTCGGTCAAATTATGCGGTATCCAGCGGGCACAAAGCTTCCTGACCGCTAAATGTTCATGGAAGATTTTGTGCACTTGACTCATACCTATGCCTAGACTTGTCCGAATCTGCTGATAGGTCACTCTTTTGTCAGTCTCTATCATACGCCGCACAACACTGATGTTATCTTCAGTCGTCGCTGTAGAAGGCCGTCCCTCACGCAAATCATCGGTGAGATTAGTTCGACCACGTTTGAATTCATTAAACCAGTTGTAAACTGTGGCACGAGATGGGGCTTCATCGTGAAAAGCCAATCGAAGTCTATCATAACTTTCTTGTTGACTTAAATGACATCGAAAGTCATAAAAAATCATTGCACGAAAATTTTCTCGGCTTAAATTCATTCTGACGTGCACAGACAATTTTCAATTTTGCCGCCAAATCGTAAAACAAATGACAAATGAATGAAATGTACACTCAATAATATTGGTAAAGAGTACTATTTTCAAAATTTAAACCATTTTTTTTAATATAATGCTTTTAAGTGACCAGTTCTAAAAACTTTCAGTTTGGCCCTCGTATTTCACGTTCACGCGTTTGAACTATTTTTTAAAATTTTCCTTTTGGTGGTCCGCGAATGATAGACAGAATGTATTCTCTGGAAATGTATTATTCTCTGTTCACAAAGGTCTCTTTTCACGCCACTATCACTTATTAAAACTCGTTTCGCGTTTATTTTATTGATTTTTATATAAAAACAATTTCAGAGCCTAGATTACTTACTGACAAATCACTCACTTTTATCAAACTTTTGTACAAAATTTTCATGGATAAGGAAAACTTGTGAAATATTTGAGTCTTTTATGATTCACTGAACTTGAACACTAATTACACTCTGCATAAATATAATTCAACGTCACTCAAAACTTTGATTTATTCATATTTAACTGGCATATCCGTTTAGGCGATGATTTTGACTTATGATCTTTAATATTGGTTTTAATTTATCAGATTGTGGACACGAGGAGCGCTCTTGATCTTATATTAATTAATACCAATGGAATAAGTAACTTAAATAATTAATTTGAGAGTAAACTTATGTTACAAATCTTCGAATTCGAAAAACTTTATTTAAGTCAACAAAGTAATTGGAAACATCTTAAGAGGTTGACAATTTCAACTTTAATTTCAAAAGTAGTATATAATTACAAACAAGATCTAAATACAAAGTTGATAAAACACAAATTTAATTACCTGTCTTTATACAAATAACATAGAACATTAAGAAATATAATATATTATGTATTGATGAAGATATTATTTACGATTATTTATTACACTGTTCCATACTTTGTTTTGTTTTAATTCTCTTGATTTTAGCCCGTTGTTCCGTTAAGATTGCTAAGCTAAATTAAGCCATTGCTAAAGAAGAAATGAAAGTAACACTCCGTTAACCCTAGGTCTAATGTTTTGATTGTATTTTTTAAACAGACTGACCGAGACCAAGACCATCCTTACAGCGGTATACGAGCTAAAATAGATATTATACTTATATTTTCTATGAGTTAGCACAGACATCTAAATCTTCTTTTTCTCTAATCTCCTGCATCCACATTTCTCAATGGTAACAAAGCACATTTAGAACTATTTATATCATGTTCTTGTTTGCACATGTTACTTATTATAATTATTATTAATATTGTATTAAACAATACTAATAAAAGGATTGAATTTAAAGTGACTAAATATAAAATAAACCTGATTTTTAAATAAAGAAATATTTTTTTCAAAATATGAACCTGCGACCTCTTTAAAACCGTTCCGTCGCTCTGCACATTGAGCTACCCGCCTTGATGAATCGCACATTCTATAAGTAATAGTCTTCAAGGGAACGGAAGCGACATCTAGTAGACTTCCTTCGAAAATCTGAACCAATGTTTTTAACTCTGTAATATAGAATGACATTGAAGAAATGCCACAAATTTTAATAAGATCCTCATTATATAAAGTATTGTTTAGTGAAATAAAAAGTAAATAACTTTACTCTTATTCATAATAACGGGTTTCGGTAAATGTGAAGCTAAACATCGCTCCAACGTAATTTCACTCAAATGTAGAAGGATCAAAATGTGTTTTTATAAATCATAACTTTTATAAGATATATTTACAAAGCCAAAGCAAAATATATTTATGATGATGTGAATAAATTGAATATCCACTCAATGTACAAAGTACAGATTGACTTCCATCGGAGGTTTTCCACGAATGAAACTAAGAAATATTTTAATGCAAAAAGAATGCAATACTTAATAAAAGGTAATTTAAACTAAGCAAAGATAAGATAAAGGTGACTAAACTAAATTGTACTTATTAAGACTTGTTTTAACCACATCTGCAAGAGAAAAGTACAGAGCACAGAATCTCCAAATTTTGGAAGACCTTTTTGGTAGGACCAGACCGATTGTGAAGAACGAAATTATGATAATATATTCTTACAGTTGTATAATGAAGAAGTATAAGGTCAACTTATTGATTAAAAAATTGAGTTTTGAGAGAATTTAAGATTTCTTAAATATTGGCTTTACTTCTCTTGGCACCAAATAAATTTTAACAAGATCTTGTGATCTTTATGTAGACAATTCAAATTAATGCTTGTGGAACCTGTTATACCTTATAAAAAATGTATTTTAATATATTTTTTTCTGCTTCTTATTTATAACTAATATTATAAATCCGAAATACATTTCTTGTAATTACTCGTAATAATAATACACGACTGTATTGGTGTATTTGTGTTTCATTTTAAATTAGATTACACCCGCAGAGGATATTTATGAGACTTGGGACTGTTGTTATTGAAACAACGTGTAGTTCAGTTTAAATGTAATATTTATATAATTACTAGCAGACCCGGTCACGCGTTGCTGTGACTATTGTTTTTGATATATTACATTGTAGTAAACTATTTAAGTTCGCACGTTCAGAGTACTTCTGTCATGAAAATCATAATGTTTTCTTACAGTCGATATTAAGCAAAAATAGAAACAAAATTATTTTTTAAATTTAATCCAATGTGTAAATTTATTAAAATCGGTTAAGTAGTTTAGGAGTCCATCGCGGACAAACAACGTGACACGTGATTTATACATATTAAGATTTCTGGTGGATCTTTTTTATCATTTAATATTTTAAATAATATGATAAATAAATCGTAAAATTATCCTTTTTTTAATATGTTACTTTATCATTTCAATAAGATAAAATAAAGAATAATGAAATAAAACGTATATAAGTATTTTCAGTAATCGTATTAATAACAAAAATCTGTTTTATTTTTATTGTAGTGCTTTATGATACACAATGTTTTTTGTTTGATTACCTGGTGAATACAAACAAATCTGATGGTTTTCCAACATGGGAACAGGGATTATACAATTGACCCTCTGGGATTTATTTATGGTCATAGCAAAAGCAAGCCGCACTGGAAACTGTCAGTCGGAATCATTGCGATGCGTGGTATCAACACGTCTTCTCCTTTATACTTTCCTTTCAGTATAGTTGCTTCTATCACGTTGTTCAATAATTTTTTTATCGCTAACCGTGTGCCGTTGCAAAGACGTGATTGGTTGATATTTCTCAACATTATAACTAACGATAATTAAAGGTTTAATTGAAGACTGTGAGGTGGCAATCCTGGTAAATCCAGCGAATTTAAAAATTCCGGCGGATAGTTGACGACATCTTCTTGGTTAGTAGCCGAATCAACTGATATATCCTCAATTAGCCCTTTCGCTCAACCAATCATGGTTTCTGTAATTTTGAGCAACATCTGGAAACACCTTTTGAATAAGTTCATCTTTTGATCTAGTTAACTGACAAAAACTTTGAGGAAAGTTAATGCAACCAGTCAAGGTGTCTATAGGAAATTTGCCATTACCAATGTCAATGAGTTGTTTAGAGAATATGTCTCCAGATCGGTTATTTTGCAACTTGATACGCATATTCTTGCTTAAATGTAATACCTTCACATGCTTCCACAAATTGGAGGACTTCAAATATGCATTAAATTCATCAGCTGGCGTTGATCGTAGAATCACTGGCAATATTTGACGAAAATCTCCTGCTAATAAAATCATTGCACCACCAAATGGGTTATGATTTCTCCGTAGATCTTGTAAGGTTCTATCTAAAGCCTCTAAAGATTTTTATGTGCCATCGTGCATTCATCCGAAACAATCAATTCACATTGCTGCAAAACCTTTGCCATTGCAGAGTTCTTCGAAATGTTGCAGGTTGTGGTTTCGTTGCTTTATATGTGTAATGGCAATTTTAGTGCTGAATGAGCTGTTCTACCACTTTCAAGCGAAGTTGATGCGATTCCCCACGAAGCGAGTGCAAGTGCAATTTTATTTTGTGAGGGTATTGTTTCTAATATCAATAAAATAAAATAAAAATCCTGTACCACCAGGTGCATCTAAGAAGTAAATCCCTCCTCTTTTGTCATTTATTACTTTCATAAGTGTATCAAATACATACTTCTGTTGTTCATTAAATAGTGGAAGATTCGTTTGAATTAATTCTTTCAAAGTGTTGAGATCATACAGTTTTTCTCGGTGCAACTCTTGGTTAAAAGCATCATGCATTGGACGATTGGGCGCGGCCAGGCCTAATTGAAATAATAGTTTGTTTGACATCATCAAGCACATGTCCTCAATTGAAATCAATACTTCATTGTAAATTTCTTCGCTTATTTGTATATTTGGATTTCCCCTTCTATTATCCGTAGTTGATACAAAATATCATCATACATATTATCTTTGTACTTAATCCACTAATCCTTTGGGTTTGATGGGAAGCATGTAGATATCATTATAGAAAACAATGTTCGTATTTGATGAGCTTGTGATGATATTACAGCATCATTGAGAGTTTGATCCCAATGAGCATCATTTTCTAGCAATCGCAAATGTTGGCAAGCTTCTCTGTATGATCCACACAAATCACCATTAATAGTTCGTACATGTTGGAACGATGTTGGGTCACGTACATTGTCTAATAGCAGTCGTGAATAAAAACTTTCATCATTGCTTTGATGTACTGAATAAATTCGACCAATCGCATCGGTAGAATATACATCTGGGTATCCTGAAACTGGTTTTCCTTGATTCCGTGGTATAAATCCCCTTAAGGATTGATTCCAAGTAAAATATTTTGGCATTTCAGAATATAACAATGTTTGAGCAAAAGCATCGTTTTGGCATGTCAAAAAAAACTGGTTAATGTAATAGATGGTGGCTGTACAGCTCTTTGTACTGCGTTCTGTGCTGTAAAATATACTCTTTGTCCATTTTCTAAATGCACAGCGAAATGAACAACAGTAGGGTGTCTCTCATGAATAGGAAAAGAAAATATTCGCCAAACTGCTTCATTACTACTAACATAGCGACCCATTTGGTATTGGGTAACTTCATCATTGGAATTCTCTGCATTAATACCAATCACAGCCATATCACCCTTTGGTTACATATTTGCAAATGTATTTAATAGATTTTACAGAATGGCAAGATTCAACGTTGATGTGCGGTTTGAAGGTCTTTGATAAAATGGGTGAATATGGAACAATCCAGCGATTATCTATTTCAATATCTTGTTGATTTAATTTGACAATTGTTGATCTTCCATTTTCTGCTGTCGATCGGCGACGATACAAAGGATAACCGTCAATACCAGTGATTGTTTCAGATATTAATGTCTGTGGATATCGTTTTTAACATTTACCATCCACCATACATGGTAAATTTTGATTAAGAATTCCACAGGGACCATGTACCATGTTTTTGATAACTACCTCATGCAATCCAGGATCTACTTCTACATTAGGGATTTCAGCTGATATTACTGCATCAACTTCATTTGACTTTATCTTGTCAACTAACCAAATCAAAATATGTGCATGTGGCAATCCCCGTTTCTGCCACTCCACAGAATGCATCCAGCGGCCTGTCTCTCCAAACACATAATGTTTCACAATGAAATCCATTAAAGATTTCAACTTTTGTATAAAGACTCTGGCTGTGTCTATTTCTATCCAGTGTGAATTGCATGTAAATGTGATGAACAAATCTGTTGTACCATAATGACAAACATATGACATGGCATTTTGAGCATATTCATGCATATGTCGAGGGCTTACGATGTATGTTGCTGGAAGAATAGTTATTCGACTAAGATTTTGTGCATTACCATCAGTATTAATCGCATCCCGAAGGTGAATATACTCTTCAGATCTGAGTTTTGTCTGATTCAACACTGATGAATGTTAATCTCTCCGTTTCAATTTTAACATACATGTCTACAACACACTTGTGATATAAGCGCCGACGTTTGAGTATGTGATTGTCATCATTAGGCGGTAGGAATAATAGTTCATTGAACTGACTTTTTTGTTGGTTTTAGAACCTGAAAATAGATTTTTGTTTTCATAACATTGAAAATAAAAAAAAAATATATAGTGACTGATAATATATCTCCTTGCTAAACTTATATTTTTTATTACCTGTAATGGGATTTATCATCTTGTTTCAGAAATCATAGCCATCTTCACCTTGCCAAAATATAATGGGATATTGCAATGCGTCATATGAGCGGTGTGTTTCCTTTATACGTTGTAATTGATCATTCCGACGATGTAAAACAATATCAAGTTTTCTCCAACTACAACGATGGCAACTTCATCAATAGTTGTTGCATTGAAACGTCTTGCATGTTGGCCAACAGGTGTTTTATCAGCTCTGATTACAATTTTGTGATTATCAGATGGCATCAGATCCAGTGCAGTTTTAAACAACATAATCAATTGATTGTACTCATGAAATAAAGTTTGTAATTGTTCTACAATAGACCTCTTTACTGAATTGTTATTTGAACAACGCATATCAATTTCTTGTGGTGAATTGCCAATGAAATAAATTTGCAGGAATTTGTAATTGCTATCTGATACTGGCAACAGTGAACCTGCGCTATGATATAGTTGGCCTTGTATCTGTAAATTAAAAAAAATGATTTTTGTCAAATATAAATAATATTTGTTCGTAAAAAGTATATCTGTCTCCTAATTTGAATCCCCAATTTATAATTGATATGCTTAGGTATGTCAATATGTAATAATTAGTTGTAACTAATATCCATCATCAAATAATTATATTGTGTTTCAAAATAATAAAAGTATTGCTAATACTGAATCACCAAATAATATTATGACTAAGTAATATATTTCTTGGGGATTAAGGAACTGAAGGTTAATGACACACCTTTACTTAATTAACAGGAAATTTTGTTCACTAAAATAATAATGATTAACTGCTATAATATCTACCTTAAAATTTGGCATGAAATTTTCCCGAACTACGTTTGTTGCCCTAAATGACGTCATTTGAAAGCAATTGTTATATTGTTGGATATTTAACAAAAAGTGTATGGAATCTGGTTCTATTCCTGAAACCAATGAGTACAATGGCTCTGGTGGTAGATCCAATGGTATCAATTTCACTTTCCCATTTGCGCAACACAATCCATTGGCTTCATTTGCCTTACAATGAGAGCAAACCAAGTTCATAGATCCAATAGTAACACATTGGTGGTTACTGTAGTCAATGGACAAATCATAATTGAAAGCAGCTCGATTCAAACTTTCGGGATTATTGGTTGAATCTCTCGCTCTCGCTTCCCGCGTTCGTGATATACGAATTCTGTCACGTTCTTTTCGGTCGTCACGTTCTTGTGCAGTATGATAAGATCGGTAATTAGTTTGGTTTGTAGCATTTCGGGTTCTTCTACCTAAATTACTTCGTCTTATAGGAGGCATATCGAATATACTCACCTAAATTATGTCACATGCAATAATTATTAATCACAGGTATTAAAACACTTTGCACAAAACAGGATATAAAACAATCAAAATTAATTATTAAATATTATAAACGCTTTTTAACGCGGTTTGTTTGACAGATGCAATGACGTGAAAACTGATGACAATTTATGTCGCATTCCAAAACTAAAACAAAAGAAAGAATATTCCAAGGCCAATCAAATCTAAAGCTCTCAAATTTTTTGACTTTTCAATTTGGTCGGGTTCACGATATTATCACTTTTGCGTGAACCTGCACACACATATATTTGATTGAATTTGAACTTTGTGCAGAGACAATAAAGTGCGAATTGACTCTTCGACGTTAGCAACACACCTACATTGTTTAGACAAAAATGAGTGCTTGTAATTTAATATGAACTTTATTGTATAGCAATACAGTACAAATTGACTCTAAATTTAGTTAGAAAATATTTGTATAGGAAAAAGAAAAGGGCTCTTTTAGGGTTTTCCTGGAAATTATTCGAATTTTTCTCGCCGTAAGAACCATACTTGGGCTTCAAGAAATATTTAAAAAAAAGAATTGTTAAGATTGGTCCATGCGTTGTTGAGTTGTGCGCTTACCAACACATTTTGCGATTCATTTTTATATAATAGATTTCACATTGAAACCGAATATAATATAAATTTGTAAAGGTATTATATTACAATACATTATAGTTCTTTATCAGATAGATATAAGAGAGAGACATTTAACCGATTACGGTGAAAATAAATAATTATCAAAATATAAACATTTATAGCATAAACCTTTTTTGACAAATAAGAAACTTATTATATTCAAAAGATTGCCTCTAAAATATTACTTAAATTAAAAATTATAATAAATTTTTTAATTAGTTTGTTTCATAAGTTGATAACATTGAGTTCTAAAATGACATTCCCAGGACGCTTTATTCATCTCTCAGTTGCCAAACAATACAGATATTCAAATACATTACTGCGTTGAATATTCATAAGTTCCTTAACATTTAATAAAATGTCAGGTTTAGCGAATTTTTAATTGAATATGTTTTTAAAAACATATACGTTTACGTCACTTAGAAACAAATTTAGACTGAAACCTACATAGTATATACTCAAGTTGGTTTCAAATGACGGAGGCGCATGTAATTGTTCATCAATAACCTGTATGTGTGTGGCTGGAGTAATTAAAAGTTGAGAGTTGTTTGATTGCGAACTTACCGTTTTCTTCTGCAATTCTTCGCCTTCTTTCAAGAACGAATAATAAATAAAAAAAGCATTTTGTTGTAGTTTCATTTTAGATACCACGTTATTTGTTTAACTGTATAGTATTATTATAGTATTATTATGATTATGAGGACGTTTATTCGCCTTGCTGGACAATTCCTAGCCTCAGGAATAACAAAGTTAGGTCAATTTATGTAACTTATAAGAAATCGTTCTGAAAACGTTAAAAAAATGTTTTCTGTCTCAAATTCCTAATAAGTCTGAATAAACAAAGTATAATTTTATATATTTAGTTGTGTACTTTATTATTACATAATTCAAATTAATATATACATATTTACATACAAAACATACAAAAGTTACATACATACAAAAGTTTAGTAAAGTTTAATGTACAATGATAAATACTGGGATATTGTAAAGTTTGTTACACATGAATGTAATAAACTAAACATTACGAGTTACACATTTTAGAACTAATCCTGATCTACACCCACGATCTAAGTTAATGCTGCATATTGTTGTTACCTTTGCTTTTAGCACCTATTAACCTTTTACTCAACTTTTAACCTTTAACATACAAATATAATTTGACAAAATACAAAATTCACGATATATTGTCCCACTGATATATTAATTTATTATAAAATCATCAAATTCTTTAACCTTCCCTGTCTCAATAGTGTAGGCTCGGCGCCATATGTAAATTCCTTCCACGCTCTCCTATCATCTGCACCTCAGTGCCTCTGCCTCTGCCCATGCCTTCCTATGTCCTCTTATCTTATAACAAACCACATTTATACTTAAAACTCTTCTCGTTACATTTTGTCCATCTTTCCGCAGTGGGCAAACCATTTAGTAATAAATATGTATTAATATTTTCACTAAAGCACCACCTTTGTGCATTCATAACCATGTCACGCGGATATTCAATCATAAGAATTTACACGAACACTATCAGATCGCACTTAAGATTCCTCCATGCATCCCGACTAGTCTTGAATTATTTTATATTTTCATTTTAAGTTAAGTTCAATTTAAGTTAATTAAGATTTCGTTTCTGTTTTAATTTATTGTAAAAAAAGCACCTTTTTACGTTTAAAAATGTTAAGAAAATGTCCTCAACATTAACCTGAAAAAGGTTCTTGTAAATAGTAAAAAAAATACTATAATTAAGTATGAGTTTTATTTTGTTTTGTTTGAGTATTATATTATTCCACTATCATTTACCCGCCACTTGGCTTATACTCATACAAAATTAACGTTCATCCCTGTTAATGTTTTTCTTATCTTAGTACACTGCAAATTTATAGAAATTATTGTTTGTCCAACCAGAAAGCAAAGAATTCGTTATCATAATGTTAACTAAAAATATCTTATAAAAACTTGTGACAGAGTAAATCCTTAATATCTATATCTATCTATAAGAGAGGAAAACTTTGAGAGTAAATGCGTTAGTGATACTCGACTCATTTTATATTATTATATTATGGATACAAATTGTTTTTCATTTACTATTTTATATTTAATACATACGTGTATTAATATATTGGTATAAATAAATGAAGACAGTGATAAAATTAAATTTGACTTATATTCACTGTAATAAATAATGCTTACATCAATAATACATTTCTTATATAATCATAGAGAGTTAGTTAGAGAGTTTTTTCATTGACACTCACTATTAAATACATCAATAAAAAAATCATTCCTACAGGTTTTACTACGACCTCTGGGATGTAGTCCCTGTTATCCGCTCTGATATATCCCATCTATAGTTAACCGTCTATAATAGTCTATATACATGTTAAATAAGTTAATCAATAAAGTATTAAAAAAATCCCAAAAGGTCTAATAATATTAAAGGTTCTGAGATTAAGTGAAAGTTGGGACAGTATTAGCAAGTTATAATTGAATTTTGTCATAATATTAAATTAAATTAGTTAACGAATTATACTAAATTTTAAATTTTTTATCACTTAGTCCTCAGGTCATAGCTTATTTGTGTATTTTTTACATTTCTTGTTAGGTCGTGGATGCTTTTAGCCTGGCAAAAGGTGATATTCACATATTAATATTCAGTTTAAGTAATGTAAAAAGATACATAAATATTTTCTTTGTCTATTTACGAGTGAGTGTCAATTTTCAGTCTAAACTTAATTGTTTTTCAATACGAAGATAAATTGCTTTTATTGAAACGTATTGAATATTATCCACTAAAATAGGCAAGTTATATATGCAATATATTTCTTTTACTACATATATATACATACACATTCACATATAATTGAATACACCTACACATTTTTATGTTGAAGAAACTAGTATGTCCTTCCGAAATAATCTCACCCTAGTTATTATATGCCAGTGTGTCTAGTATATTCTACTCACGCAATAAGCAGAAAGACGAGAAATCAAATATTTGATATCCTAGCTTTCAATACGTATGTACGTACACGATGTATTAAACTGACTACTATTTCTTGATAACATTATTTTGAAAATGTATCTAGACGTAAGCATCTAAATTACATTAAAGATTACAATAATTGTATAATAAAGCTATCTGACTTAAGGTTATCAATAAGTTGTTAGTATATATTTCAACATATGCCCGAAGATAATGCAGTTTCAAGTAACTTAATTAAACTCATATATATCGGATACTGCTATAATTTTATAACCTACGCCTTGTAAAACGCAAGACTTTGGGCCAGGCTTGAAGTACTGCCTCGCTCTGTTGATCACACCCAATTGCATCGAGGCCAACTTGGCCTTGCTCTCCAGATGACCACGAAACTGACAATCGCTCGAAAATTGGAAAACTAGTATACTGATACTTGGCAAGGCCAATGGCATATTGGAGTTTGTATTGGAAATATCCAACATATCATTGACTTGCTGGGAGGAACAGAGTTGGACATAGGACAGATGTTTAAGTCCACAAAAGCTTTATTAGAACTAAAATAATATTGCTTATTTTCTACGTTAATTATAAGTTTTGGGACGTGATCTCAAGGCATTCTATTTTAATCTCTTCCAGATTTATTAAAAAAGTTTATGAAAGGATATTTTAGATTCGTTTATTCGATCGATTCGATTCCTTTAACATATTTTTTACGATATTACATTTTAATGAGAATTATATATTATTATTTTTATATATTAGTATTATTTTTTTTAGCCAAAATTCTCTAATTGCCGCTCGCGAAAAGATCGTTAGTGCACTAGAATTTTAATAGTTTATTTTACAACGAAGCACGCGTTTATATTAAACTTATGGTAATTAAATGCAATTGAAATTACATTGTTTGCGCTCAGATATAGAAGGATAAAATTAATTTCTTGTAAATAATATCTTTTGTAAATTATCCTTACAAAGCCGCTTTTATGATGAAGTGAGTAAATTGAATACCTACCAAATGTACAAAAGTAACGATTTGCTTCCATCAGAAGTTTTAGTTTTGCAATTTTTTTCTAAACTTTTAACAAAATCGTACTGAAAACCATTCTCACATATTTTTTCACCTTTACACAGCTGTGTTACTTCATCATGTATTACCAAATATACGAGTTTATTAAAAAATCATTAAGGCACAACCTGCCAGCACTAATAACCTATATCACAAAGACGTTCAAAAACTAAGAACTTACAGAAATACTTCTAGACCGCACTTACTATTTTACAATACATATCTATTTACACATACATATGGTAGAAAATGAAAATAATTTTGGTAAGGCTCACAAACATCTCGACGATAACATTTATAAATGCTCTATAACCTTAATACCTAATTTTCATTTTTTGTTTTATTCAAAGGTGAAAATGCGTATTATTAATGTTAAAGTATATTATAATGATATTAAGAAGATATTCTTATCATCACCTTGAAAAAGATCATGAAATTAAGAAACAAAACCATACACCAAATATATTTTATGTATTTTTCTACGTTTAGAGAAACTCTTTATAATTCAACTAGCTTTTGCCCGCCACTTATTTCATATCCAAAGAATCAAACTTTCACCCCTTTTAAACTAAACATACAAACTTTTAAGCTAAACATACTTCCCAAATATACCACTTCATTCACTTGTTCTATTATCTTATCATTCACGTTGATCTTACATTCTGTTCTTTCTTCATTTCTTTCAAATATCAGAACCTTCGTCTTATCTACATTCAGGTTAAGACCATTAATTTCACACCCATCTTTCAGAGTGGTGACCAATGCCTGCAAATTGCATTCTGATGATGCAATGAGCACTGCATCATCTGCATATAGTAAGCAATTGACCTTAAGGTCACCTACTTTCACTCCCATGTCACTATCTTTCACTCCTTGGAGACAACTATCCAAATACAAATTGAACAACCAAGCTGGCATAGCGCAACCTTGCTTAACACCCGATTGGATGTCAAACCAGGGCGACATGCCAGCTCCTACTCGCACACAGGCTGAGTGATCTCGGTAAAGAGACCTTACAGCTTGTAGCAAGGGTCCGTTCACATTGTATCGGGGCAGTATCTCCCATAACTTCTTTCTCACAACCCTGTCAAACGCCTTTTCCAAATCCACAAAAGCACAGAAAACCTTTTGGTTTAGGGCCAAAAACTTTTCCGTGATCATGCGGAGGGAAAAGATCTGATCTATACACCCTCTTCCAGGTCTAAATCCTCCTTGTGCCTCCCACAACAGCCTTTCAGATCTCTCTTGCATTCTTCTCGCTAAAATTTTAGCATAAACTTTACCACCCAAGCTAATCAAACTGATGGCCCTATGGCTTGCACAGTCTATCTGTGAATCTTTGCCTTTATACAAAGGTACGATGACTGCACTTCGCCAATCGTCTGGGACCTCCCCAGATTTCCAGCATAAATTGCACAAAAACCAGAAAAAGTCCCAGAAACGTGGCCCACCATATTTGATCATCTCGGCAGTAACTTCATCTGCTCCCGCAGCCTTACCACATTTCAGACTTCGAATCACGTTCTCTACTTCTTCCAAACTGATTTCACCATCGGCTACATCTTGACTCAGCATTACGCTGGTAGTCAAGACCGAGGCGTCCTCACGTTCATACATCTCCTTATAGAATTCCGCCCACCGCTGCAAAACGTGTGCTTGCTCAGTTAAAATTTCACCGCTTTTCGAAAGCACCCCTTTTATTCTACAGGTTACCGAACAACCCCGGGAACCACTAACTTCTCGCCAGAAAAGCTTCGTGTTTTCCCGGAAGTTGTTCGTCAACCTTTCATCCCTTTCTCTCTCAGAATTTTCACGCTTCATCTTTATAAGTGCTTTCGTTTTGTGCTTTTGCAGCTTGTACGCTCTTTTTCTTATCTCTCTCATACTTTTATCCTTACCAGAGGCTTTATAATCCAGCCATGCTTTCTTCTTTAACTCTACAGCGTCTTTCACTTCATCATCCCACCATTCATCGCCCTTTTTACTAAAACCTCTTTTCCTTTTACCACATACTTCTGTCGCTACTTTCACCATACCATTCCTAAGGTTCTGCCAGCATACTTCAATACTTTCTTTTCCAGAATCACAGCTTTCAAGCTTCTTGGAAACCCTCTCTTGATATTCCTCTCTGATCGGTGGAGCTTTCCAGCTTCATTTACCCTCTTATCACCATATTTGCCTAGCACGCTTTCGTAACCGCTTCGCACGGTTCCAACCCATCCATTCATATTTCCACATACTATCAACTTTTCATTATCTCTGACACTACTTAGAACATCTCTGACATTCTCCCAAAACTCCTCGAGCTCGCTCATTTGAGCTGAGGATACTGGCGCATACATGGCTAACAAGAATACTCTTGTTATCCCCAGCTTAAAGCGAACCCAAAGAAGCCTCGGGTTAATCGCCTTGTATTCTACCATTGCATTAACCATTCGAGAGGACAATAATACGCCTACACCTTGGCAACCTCGCTCACCCTCTGGAACCCCAGCCCAGAAAGCGACCCGGTTGGCAGGTAAATCGGTCGTATCATTGCCTTTTCGCTTGGTCTCAGACACACAAATAACATGCAGATCTTTGTCATCCATCACATCTAATAATTCATTCATCTTCTGTTCCATTCCTCCTCTTACATTCCACGTAGCTATTTGTAGCTCCGTCCTCCACCTTCCGCCGTTCGGAACATGGCGTGTTGGTTGGCGGTTCCCAACGCCGCATTCGTTCATTCTATAATAAAATCATTAAAAATTGGTTATTACATAATTACAACATATTAAAAAAATATAATATTAATTTAAAATTAACATAAATTATAATTAAACAATAATACATTATATATATATATATTAATATATTATATAAATATATATTATATATATATATATATAATTATAATTATAATATCGAAACTAAAATTTTTCACTCTGCTGTAAGTCTTTTGGAAAGCTTCTAAATTGCATCAGGGCATGTATGAAGAGGTTGATGTCTGTGGCCGAGGCGAAAGAGGTATGCAGGGACCGTAGCGTTTGGCGCTCCGTCGTCTCTGGCTACCCTGCAAGGGATATGGCGTGAAGGTAAATAAATATATAAATAAATAAATTACTATTTAAATTCAATACATAATTTGTAATATGGTTTTATGTGGATATGTGCATGTGCATCAAAAGCAATCTTCAAAGTCGGGAAAATAAAAAATCAGATATCAAGTAGTTAAGCAGTAGAGCGCATCAATTCAAATTAGACAAGCCCGACATTATATATTTATCTATATTTCACTGTCTTATATAGGTAAAGTTAAGCAATAAAGTATTTAAAATATTATGGGTTATTAGTACCAGAAAGTTATAATTGAGTTTTGTGTGCAAAATTATATGAAATTAGTTGACGGCTTAAAATATATTTAATAAGCTTATTATCACTTAGCTTATTTATGAAGTTCACAAATAGGCTAATGTTTTTAGTAATAAATATAAATATTCAGCTTCAAAAATGTCTTTGTCTATTTACAAAGGACTCTTGTATATACAAATATTAGAATAAAATATATACATTTCAGTTCAGTTTTAACCCGTAAAGTTTTGAAATACGATGACAAATTGGTTTTTGAAGGTTTATTGAAATGTATCGAATATTATTCACGTGTGTAGACAAATAGACATGAATATAAATAAAATATTTTATTTACTACCTACTCATACATATTTTATGTTATTGATTCTGAACATACTATATTTGGTACGTTAAATTAAAAGAATGCTTTCAAATAAAGAAACTATTAATATATACCAATAAAATATAGTAAAAGAAATCAAAAAGCTCTACAAAGTTTTTTTCATATAAAATATTCTTAAGGGAATTTTATACAGGGACAGACTTATTATGTATATTGGCCCAAGTTATTTTTAGTTTTATGAAACAAATTCTGAAATAACGTTGTTTCTAAACCCTAACATAAAAAATACATTGGTTTTACTTCGCAAAAAAAAACCTTTTATAAATTAAATTTATATTCAGCTTTATAATGTATAAATGTTGTTTTTTTTTAAACTTTATTAAATTTGTTTGTATATTGACAAACTGTTATTATATAATACTTACAAAAAATTTAATATATATAAACCAATCGGGAAGTAATTTAGCAAATACGAATGTTATAATTATAACAAACTACAAAATGACTATGTTTCTAGTTATAAATGTTCATGTGTACTTCAATCGGAAAATGAGGTGAAAGCCATGTTAATTAAGTTTCACCCGCGTGAAGTAAAAGCATTTAGTAACAAATTTGCATTGTTATAATAATAATGACTTTATATGTTATGTATTTCTGTTGGCCTATATATATATAATTTAAGTATATAACAGAACAATTTTTGTACATTATCAATATGGAGAAAAAGACGACTATAGTAGGTCTTTTTTGGCAACAAGACATGGCGAAACAACAAACAAAATGTTTACTTCAAGGTAAACATTTTATTACTGTTCCTGGTCGGAATATTAGTACGTACTCAAAAAAATTATACACTTTAACCAATAAAATATTTTTTCTTGTTTGTTTGATTAACCATATATTAGAAAATACAAGCTTACGTTAATTACAAATAAACTGACGAGACAATATGAACTAACGAGAGAACTAACATACATATATATTTTGGCATCTCGTCTGCTATATGTATATGTAGGTCTTAATGTGTTTTACGTGTAATTAAAAGGGTAGTGTTACCTTGGCGTTTTTAATATATACAATGTGATATCATATATCTTATAATATATATTATAAAACAGGTTTTTGGAATTAATAGGCTCTCATACATTATATAAAAGAAATATTCAAATTTGTAATAAATATACTTTGGCAGAAGGTTGGCTTTTAATTTTCACTCTTTATCATGTACCTAAAAATTATAAAAAATACCTCCACCTTAAAGTAAAAAAAAAAGACCACAGTGAATATTACCTTAGGATATGCATTAGAATCTTTGCAGGTAATTTGTATTTTAAATAATATTAAATGGATCCTCTTGAGAATAATACAAGAAAATTTTGTTAAACAATCTTTTCATTGTCTATTCTCAAATCTTGAAGTTATCTTTGTAATAAAGGTAACTCTTTAAACCTTTAAGTACATGCGGTAGACACTACTAATAAATGTAAACATTGTTTTCTCTTGTAATTGAAATTGAAACGCAAATGTGAGTGAAAATGAGAAGATAAGCGTAGTTTAATAATTAATGTCGTTTCATGTGGTTACGTCCGTCTTAAGTAAGGAGTATTATAATTAATTCAAAAGGTTCTTAAGTCTTAAGTAAGTCTGACAAGATAAATACTATATATTTACCATATAGTCGTACAAACAATGAATACAATTTGTGTGAATGTACAACTTGTGTGAATAACAATTATTTTAATAAAAAAATACACAATTTCAAAACAAATTTGAGAATTGTATAAAATTACCACATGGATCACCAATGGGTTGAGTTGTTATTAATACTTTATACAATATAATTTATGAAACACCGCAATACGTACTAGAAAGTTATGAAACAAGATTTTGAAACTGTTATAATCTAATATAGTGCTAGGAAGCTTTTGTAAGATATTTAAATCAATTAAATGAGGTAATAAAAAAAATTATATAAAATTAAGGTTAGTCTGATAATGCGGATAGCTAAATAATTTTTTAAAGATTTTTAAATAACTCTTCACATGAATAGGCTCGAAAGAGTAAAATATTAATATATCATTTAAAGTTTATAATATTACTAAACTATATTACTTAAAGTTTGTAAAAAAAGTCTTAGCCATCTCATGCTGCTTTAAAAACAATTAAAGATGTCAAAAAATGCGATGGATCTCAACATATTGTTTATTTATTTAGTTAGCCTTTAATAGTGATGGATTGGATGGTTGGGTGATGGGTGATGGGTGATAGATTGTTGTTCCAAGCATGGGTGTAGTACTTTGTGTCCATTATGTATGTGTTTGTGAATACAATTCATATTCCTCGATGCCCAGAATACTTTCATTATTCTCTAATGCCTGAAAAGCTTTTTTAGTCATATTTTTTCAAATATATTAATTTTATTTCTCCTAAAAGACAGATAAATAACAATGGAAAGGTTCATATAGGTTATATAGTTGTATTATTAATATTTTAGGTCCTTTTTTATAATTTTTTATATATTTTATCAATTATGTTTTAATTTTGAGACAACATCGAAACAAATAATTTGCTTTTATTTCTTTGGGCAAGTTCCAAAGATAGACTTATATAGTGTTATGAGCTAAAATATACTGGAATAAGTATTAAGAAATCAAACTCAAACTAATTACAGGATACATAATTTAATCACTAAATGAGATGCTGATTCATGGAAAAACTCTGATAAATGAAAAAAATCGTTACTTTTGTACTTTTGTTATATTCTAAAAGCGGCATCGTAAGAATATTTTACAAAAGATATTATTTACGAGAAAATATTTTTTCATAAATTAGTGTTGAGCGCTAATATAACACATTAAAAAAAACAGAAGTACATTAGCAGCATTAGCACATTAGCTCAGTATAATCACTTTAAATTGATCTTAATTATTTAGTTTACTGTAACTTTGGGAAACTATTTATACGAATTAAAAGTAATCTCGTTATTGTAGACATGTGTAAATTAGTATGTCAAATAAATAGTTGCAGAATATGTGTTACTACTACTCTTGAAAATGCAGAGAGGTGACATATATATAACTATAATAATTATAGATATATTGTTTTAATTCTTATCTTTAAGCTTGTATATATTTTATAATATTAGTCTTATAAAAACAATGAACTAAATTCATCAGAGAAAAAGTTAAAGTAAGCAAAAGTGTAACACGTAATCATAAATAACATCTTCATCAATCAATAATATATTATGTTTCATAACGCGGACGTCTGTTATTTGTAATGCAGACTTGCTAACATGTCTAGAGTTTAAATAATTAATAGTAATTAAATCGTACCTAAGTCATACCTCAAGACATTTGTCTACATAAATATATATATTTAATAAATGTATATATATATACTCGTATATATATAATGTATATAGTAAATGTATATAGTATAGTAATGTGGCTGACATTATATTTATTAATTTAGCACATTTATTCATTTAGTAAAATTCAATTTATTAATTATTTTTGTTATTACAAATCAAAAGACCTCTTTAAATATTATACACCATGAACGTATCAGGTATTGACATAAAACTATGACTAATGTGTAACGTTTAAAATATTTTTGTAAATCACTGACGGAGTTATAAAGAAAATATTTGCGAAAATATTGCGGAGTTATAAATAATATACGTGACAAAATTTCGAATGAGTTGCCATCAACCAGTATAGAGTTGGTAAAAAAAAAATATTTTTTGATCAATAACAGAACTCACAGTCGAATTAGTTTACAATTATTACATAATTGTTAAACATATATTTAACTTTACTTACTACCTAATTTTGTACTTAATTTTGGCAAGAGTCAGGAAAAAACATTATTACTTGAAAATTTATGGAAAAAGGAAATAGTTTTGAAATAATAAAATGCAAGATATCTACCAATTAAATAATTTTTAAACACTTGAAAAGAACAGGTTTTTGTATTGAACTGAATTTAGCTGAATTACGTTGAAAATTTATAGATTTTATTCGTACCGGATACGTCTCGGGGGAAAGCAGGGGGGGGGGGCTTGTATTAAAATGATACTAATTATTTAATCTAGATTGTGGTTACATTAGTGTTAAAAAGTATTACTTTTATTTTTATTATATTTTAATATGAGGCAATAAAAATAATTAAATCAAACCATATAAAGCTTTTTCTTAAATCATTGCTTTTGATAATAATAAACGGTAATAAACGGTGACACAAATTGTATTATGCTCTAACACCACAAATGCCTCAGTTTTACGAGCATATGATAAAAATAAATTGTTATTCTATTCATAGAACGTCCGTGATTTATAACTGAAGCTCCTCCGTCACTAAAAATGAGTAGACAGAGTAAGGCACCTTAAACGCAATAAGATATATTTCAGTCGCTAGCCATTATTTTTTATTAATTACTACTTTAATATTAGCATGGGAAACATACATTTCTGTAACTAAACTAAAGTTCAGAATAATAATTATTTCAAGAATTGTGTTTGAAAACTTCAAGAGTTTAAAAACTCAAAAACTTACGTTATATTAAACTAGAAGTAACGTTAAGACAGCTACTATAAACAAATAGTATTAGCCCATTTTCAAAACCTCCTTAAATTGCCTGTGGGTTTGAAATTATTTTAAAAGATGTTTATTTTTAATTTTTAATAGGCTACCTACTTTACAATTGCATTCTATGTCTTAATCCATTTGTTTTATTTATAACTAAACAGCACACTTAAATAAAATGTATATGGATAGATTTCTAACGAAATTTTCTTTCATATAAATATTGTTAAAATAAGTTACCCTATTATCAATTTTTAAATACTCATTATCAGAATAAGTATGTCATAAAAAATAATATAAATTATTTATTTTTCATCAGGGAGTCATTTTCCACTTGATTTGGTATTTAAGCATCTCTACAACTGTTGTCTTAAATCCACGAAAATTCGGAACTTTAGTAATTAAATTTAAATTTATACATACATAAAATATAATTAAGGTTAAGATATTTTTTTACACCTATGAAAAAACTTGTTTATGATACATTTTTATAGAATTAAATATGATTAAGTCTATAAAAAAAATAAAACACATTGAAACACAATTATATTATTATTTTAGGTTACAAGAAACTTTAAGTCCGTTGTGATTAAAATAAAATGTGTGAAAAATATAAATAATTTTAAAGCACTTTTAGTGTTGTGATTAGGTGTCCATCGCTTATAGAGGTTTTTTCGGTTAGATTAAGTAGATCTATGGATTTCGTAATCGGATTATAGGCTTTCATTATCTTCAGACGTTTCGCATATAACTCACATCTCTGTCCTCAATATTTGCAACTTAAGTATAGATTTCAATAATAAGGGCTTTAATCAGAAACAGACGAACAGTTACATTTAGTCATCTGTGTTAAACAAAACAGAACTAATGTTTCAATATATTATGTTCAAAATTTGTCTAGCGTTTATAGATGCGAAACATCTGCTAAAATTTTTTTAGGTCGGCCGTCGGTCTGACGTCAACCTTCCGTTTGAAATTTTATGCTGTGGTTAAATTACTCTTTTGTCTAAGTCCTTACCGGGAAAATCACCCTTTCTGCACACGGTTTTCCTGTCATATATACTACGTAAGTACTGCGATTACTTAATAATAAGCAGGCTAACTAATCAACTGCAAGAATTTGGAGTAATGGATGGATGGATGGATGGGGTGATAATTAAAGCATATTATTATACAACAGAATATATAATTGAAGTGTGTGCAGTATGACTGTGACACGTGTTATTATTTACTGTTGTTTGCGTTAGTTACGTGAGTAAAACAACCACAGTCCTAAAATTGCAATTCAAATATTCACTATTTCCGTTCAAACGGGCAGAACATATATTCAAATATATTCTCCACAATTCCAACAGATACAAACGTTTGTCTGCGCTAAAATGTTGTAATTAAATGTAACGTTGTGTTTTTTATGAGCAATATATGTGTCATTTTTAGACTCTGCTTTGTTAAAATTTATCATTATTGGTTATGATTGGTTGTAGTTTATTAAAATGAAAATATCACATCAGATTTTATAATATACATGCTGCCTGCGTCTCAGTTAGCGTTTATACAATTGTATCAACAGGAACACAATGCTAGATTCAGATTATGTGACTTCTTCTTCTTAACGCTTTATTTTTAATATAAAGTGTAAATTGTCTGTTTCCATGCATTTAGAAGCAATTTATATATAATTCCAAATGTATTAACTCTAAATTAAGGGATTTGTAATAATCTGCTAGCTTTTTGTGTATTTATTATAGTTATCTGAAAAAATATCGACAAATTTTTATTTTTAGATTATAGACATATCTTCAAAAGGCTTTCCATACTTTATTGCTTAAATAATTATTGTCTGTATTGATGTTCAATGACCTCTTTGTAATTGTATCGCAGGTCTCTTTAATGTTTAACGAAATATAACATTCTGAATATCGCAAAGGAACGATTTAACCAAAGTTAAGCAAAACAAAGAGAACCGCAGAAGATCATTACACCTCGATGACCTTTTATTTTAATGAACCCGTTCTCTCTTAATGGTAGTTCAGAGATATCTTTGATTTTACTTTTATACCTAAGTTTTATGTATACCTATATGTCTTGGTTTTTTAATAAAAATTGGTTTAAAATATTGTTGTGTTCCGTTTTCATATTCATTATTTTATAATACATATATGTATATTAAATTTGATAAATAATATTTAACACTATGACTATTATACTACTAGTAAACATTTATTAGTGGTCATAAAATTGTTCTTTTTTTATTTACAAGTTTGTATTTTGCTACAAATCTTCCCGAATAAACCAAAAGCTTGTTTGAAATAATTTTTTCAATACTATTATATTATATCTAAGTATACTTTTAATAATGAGAGGACATTTTTATTATACGATATTTTTATTTAACTGGATCTAATCTGCCTTTTCTCCAATTATTAACAAATGTCCGTAAAATATTTTATTCAGAGTTAATTCAGTTTTTACAAAATGTTATCGGTTGCATCGCTATGGTTTATATTGGTTTCTTTACCAGTAAGTTAGTTTTCTTAAAATTTTAAACGATTAGTGCCATTATTTTAAGTGGAAAAATTAATATATGTTGAATTTTAAGACAATGACAAAAAAAGAAAGGTTTTTAATACATTATTTTTGAAAAAGCTGGAATGATGTTTTATTATGTCTCAAATATAAATAATAGTGTGTTGTCTGTAAAGTATCCCGTGGGAGTCGCCATAAAAGAAAAAGGAACAAAGTGACCTAGTTTATGGCAGCTCAGTTATTGTAATATTTTCCGCAATATATATATATATATAGTTTGAAACGAGGAAGAGAAATATATTTGTGTTTATAAATAGTGAACGTAAACAATTTCCTCCCTTTAGCAGTCTAAAATCTAGTTATTGAATGGGTAATATTACCTTGCTAAAGAACCAACCTACTGAAACTTTTATAGAGACATTAATTATTGTGATGGAAGTTCTCAATGCAGTGCTATGAAATATTTAATAAAATCAGACCTGTGTTTTAAACTTATTAATTTATGAAATCTTCAATACGTATAAAAGATTAGCTAAACTACCCCAATTTTGATTAAGTAATTTTATTTTGTTCTCGAAACAATAACAACGAAGTTTCTTATTAACTGCCATCCTCAATTTAATCGGTGACATTTTAAACAATCCTAGTGAAAGATTTTACAATATAAATAATGAGTTTCTAATCCCAGCGGTTTAACCTAACTTTATAATAGCAATGTTTCACCAGGAAACATGTTTCACCTTGGTAACATGCACTTGAAGTTATTCAATGTCTGACTCCCACTTCAAAGCGAGACATAGGCGGCTCTTGAGAACGAATGATCTTTACATTTAGTTAGTTATTTAATTTTTTTTAATAGAATTTAACATCATTTATAGAAGATCACAATTTGATTGATTTTAACTTTTGTAATAAACATTGAAATTGAAGATGTCAGAAGCTAAGTGTAAAAATTACATTTTATAGATTAGGTCATATCTGTGACCCGCCAGCTCGTTTGCCCTCCTCTTCCATAAAAAAAAAAAAAAAAAAAATATCCTAATTATGGAGGTTCGGTGTATTAAGACAATTCCTTCCTTTTTTTCTATCATATATCATCTTTGTGAAAACATGCTTCTTAGCTTTATTATTTTTATAGACTCCATACATGTTTTCTTCAGTCACTCTCTTCTTTTATAACTACCCACATTTAACATATTTAAGACTCTAACCGAGTTCAATAACTGTAAATTATTTCTTTTCAAGTGTGTTAAATTTAATTGATTTAAAAGACCTACTTGGAGATGGTAATAATTGGGACATAACGAATACTTGTTAGTTAGACCAGGGCACCTTTGGAACCTTTGTAGCCTTATTCTAAGTTAGAGTGTGTTTTTACACAAGGGTTTATTATGATAAGAATGGTATTAAAATAGACCCTCCTGGTACTTTCATTTCACTTCCACAAGTGATCACTGGTATTGATTAAAAGTGAAAAAGTTATTATTAAATTAATAAATAAATAAAGTAAGCTAATATTAACTGTAGTCGTAGAATAAAATAATAATGAGTTATGTTATACAAATATTATTTTGTCAGATTTGTGCTTACCAAGCTTCAACCAAGAAATCACTTTGTAAGAACACTATTGAATATGATGCATAATAGTAAATATATTTATAGATGTTACCAAGAAAGATTACCTCTACAAATAATAACTTGTATAAACTACACATAACATTTATTAATAAAATTAACCTTGTGGTTAATAAAGACCAGACGCAGACCAGTAATCTGCGGTACATTATCGATATTGTGCCAATCCATAGGTGATTAAGTATATTTATTTTAAACACAATATTATTTATAGAACTCTATCTAAATAATATAAATAAAACTGTATTTCATTTGTCTGTAAGAAAAATATGATTTTTAATAAATCACTTACGATGCAGTAGCTATTGCTTATCTCGTCGCTTCTGATATGAGTTCCGTCTTGTATACGAATAAATCAAGTAATCACATTTTGGAGGACATATGAGACGGAAATTACATTTTGTAGTCAATAAAATAGATATGACAAATATATATGATTTCGTAATATATATTTTACGCAATCATGTAACTGTCACTGTTATAAGATTGCGTAAAATAGTTAAGTATAAGATAATAACGTTATGAAAAATACATATTTCAGAAATAGTTTTTACAACAATATAAATCTAGTTTTATCGTAATAATATTTTTTTTTTATTATCCATGTTTTTATTGTAGAAATTTAAAAATATGTAGTTGTTTTTTATTTTATAGAGTTTATAAAAATAACGAGTTTAATACAAAAGCACTCTCTCTCATTCAACGTAAAGAAAAAATAAATTACAGGCTAAAAATTTGTATCGAAATTTACGGAATACATTTGTTTTTATATAAATGCAAATTCAAATTCAAAATATATTAATTAAAATATGCATTTACACGCACTTTTGAATATTAATTCAAATATATAATGAACGTCAAATATATGTCATTAGCAATTTAAATGTCAAATACGTTCGAATTTTTATGAATAAGAAGTTCAGTTTCAAGACAATGACAAGGCACAACAGTGGTGCCACCTATTATAAATGATTAAAGAATTAAATGTTTAAGATATAAAACATATTTATAAATTATTGAAAATTCTTATTACTTAAATATTTTAAATTTTTTATTATATTATTATTTTATGTTATTATTATAAATGTTTACAATTTATTCTGTAACAAGAATTATATTATATGTTTTCTGTTAATTATGTCAAGCAAAAGTATCAACGTAACATGTTTATTTTGAATTAAAGTATAGTTAACGGCGATGGTGACTACTTTTTTTAAAACGTTTAATGATATTAAACGTTTTCTTTAAATATTTTGTATTTACTTTATATTTTACCAACTATCGTATCATTTCAATCATCAATTTTCGTATACAAAAGAAATATTAAAAAAACAGGTCTTCCTTTGGTCTAACAATAAAAAAAAAAAAAAATTAGTATTTGTATGATTTGTGTCTAATATTGTATTATTCTATGAATATGTTGGATATGTTAATATAAAACATCTTCGAGAAAAAAATCTTTCAACTTATTTTAAGTCAAGTAAGAAAATGTTAAATGGACGTGACCAAAGTTAGAACTATTCTATAAAGACTTGTGTGTTTTGAAAACTTGAAGTACTTAACTTTCAAAACACAAAATCTTACATTACAATCAATTGGATGTAAAGTTTAAGACAGCGAATAACAACCTTATTTCAGGATTATCCTTCCTTATTAGTCTGTTGGTTTTCATTATTCTCAGCAACTTATTTTTTAGGTCATTAATGTTTATTTTTGTGTTTTTTTTTCTAAAACGTAAATTGCCAAAAGACACTGTTAATACTCTTTTATTCATATAAATAGGTATGGACTAACTTTTTTTATTTTTTTTTATGTAAGAGAAGGGCAAACGAGCTGGCGGGTCACCGTTGATATGTGATCACCGCCGCCCATGTACTCTTGCAACATCCGAGGATTTACAAGAGTGTTGCCGGCCTTGTAGGTGGGAATAAACGCCTTTTTTTAAGGGACCCATGTTCGAGGTCAACTTGGCCTTGCTCTCCAGATAACCACGAAACTGACAACAGGTCGAAATGTCAAGACCCAGTATTCTGATACTTGGCGAGGCAATGAGGGGAGTGCTCTCGAAGAGCGGTGATACGACAAATGGGGATTAAAGTGAACAAGGTTCAGTTCTCCCCACTCAGAGACCATCCCCAGGGAGGTCTCTATTGAAGACACAAGTTTCTTTCGACACTCATCGACGTTTTCCCGAGAGAGACCTGCACGAACGGAATATACCGCATCCCCAGTGCTGTCATCCGCATAATAATGTATGTTGGGAATATCCAACATATCATTGATGTGCAGGAGGTACAGAGCTTATCCTGAACTCTGTTCCTCTTGCACATCAATCGGCACAGAGTTGGGAATAGCACGCAGCCTTGGGGTACACCAGCGTTCACGGGCTTTGGGTCCGAGCAAAAACCGTCGAGAATGACCTGTATGCTCCGCCCAGTGAGGAAGCTGGTGATCCACTTGCATAAACTCTCGGGAAGCCCATAGGAAGGTAGCTTCGAAAGAAGCCCCTTGTGCATGGCACACATGATACACGATACACGATCGAAGGCTTTCGCCATATCCAGACTAACTGCCCTCTCCCTTGCTTTCAATAACAGCTGCCCAACGGTGCGTAAGATACAACAGAAGATCACCAGCCGATCGACCATGGCGAAAAGCCATATTGCCGGTCATTGACCAACTGGTGATCCTCGAGGTAGGTTAAGAGCTGTTTATTGATAATGCTCTCCATTACTTTGGAGAGCAGAGAGGTAATGGCGATAGGTCTGTAGTTAGCTGGGTCCGAGCTATCACCTTTTTTAGGGATCGGGTGGACAAGGGCACGCATGAGACTGGGACTACGCCTTTAAGGTAGGAGTACCGAAATAGACGCGTTAGCACTGGAGTCAACTCAGGGGCACATGTTCGTAGCACCAATGGAGAAATACCATCCGGCCCACTCGACTTATGAACGTCCAAGGAAAATAGAGACTGCCTAATAGTTTTCTGCCGAAAAATTATTTCCGGCATTGAGTTCTGACACCGCGGGATGATAGGCGGTGTCTTCCCCTGGTCGTCCAAAGTCGAGTTGGAGGCGAAAAGAGTGCCCAAGAGATCGGCTTTCTCTTTTGCCGTGTGGGCCAGAGAGTCATTCCCCATGTGCAACGGCGATAGGGACGGCTGGCTAAAGTTGTCCAAAGTGGTCTTTGAAAGCGCCCAAAATTTGCGCGTGCCAGGGGGGTACTTTGCCAGCTGATCCCCAATTTTGACGACATGCTTGAACTTTGCTCTAGCGATTTGCCGTTTGAAGAATCTGAAGGGACGACTATATTTCCTCTTCAGAACTCTAGAGTTCGGATCCTTAGTGACTAACGCATTGGCCCAAGCTTGATAAGCCTGCCGTTTGCCAGGTGCTGCAGCCCTGACAGACGCATCAAACCAAGGCCGCGATCTGCCACCAAGTGGTAAAAACTTGTACGTCAGTATAAATCCACTGGGCTTAGAAACTTGCAATTTTTAAATATAGATTATATATGTAGGTGTAGATGTATATTTAACACTATATACTTGTACGGTTAAATGAAACAAAACAATATATTTTTAGGTTGCTAAGATACTTTATTGTTATTCTAAATTTAAAACGCTGTCAAAGCGATTTCTTTTAACAAAATGACTCCCTTTTTTATAGAACTAATATAAAAGTATACATTCTATACCTTTGAATTGCTAAAAAGAAACGGATATAAGAATATTCTAAAGATTATCATTTTTTTAAGTTCATGTCGTTTTGAAAGAAGTGAAAGTTTTTTATTTTCCAAGCTCCGGCCACCGTCATTGAGACGACTTTCAACTAATAAAGTACAACGATATTTTATAAATCATGTAATACTAGATATGTTCAATAGAATACCAAATAATGCGGTATACCACAGCAATTTTCTAATTTTAATTTTCAAAAAAACCATGACCACAAAGTTTAATAGAAAATAATAAGTTTTCGATATGAATCTATATGAATGGAGGGACACGTCAGCGAGTCAACTACCAAGATCTTGCTTGGCCGTTTTTATACCCTTATAAAATTTTTCAATACTAACATTTTTTAGATTTTCACTAGTAATACACATTAAACTATTTTTCAAGGATTTAACTCGCATAAATGAATTGTATTCAATTAAAAAAAAAATAACCAGACATTTCAAATGGTTTGCAGCAATCGTTTTCGCGTGTTAACAATACGCCTATGCATAAGTGTCGGTATTTTGAATTTCTTATTTATATTCAAAACTATTCACATCAGAATCCTTGTAGAGAAGTAAATAATATCAAATTTATATTCTTAACGTAAATTTATTTTTATTTATATAGAAAAATGTAATTCCACAAACTTACGTTTTTAATTAATAATTAAAATAATTATTACCGCTTTGTTTTTAATGTAGTAAGTGAACATAAGGTGACTAGAAAATTGGTCTGTATTATGATTAAGGTAAAGATAGTTTGTAATTACGGTCAAGAGTTATTACTAGTTGTCAATCTATTAGAAAGGTTTCTTTTGTTTGTTATGGTGAGTCTATAGTTGGTCAGATTTTTGAATGAAATTTAAATAGAACGAACGGGTAAGTGTCAACGGTTTCAAACAATAAAAACTGTCGCAAAACGGAAATAAAACTATAATTTATATACATTGTTTAAATATATTTTATTGTGCTCATCATTGAGAGACTGCAATGAAAATAACTCATCTCATTTCTGCCTATTTTGAATATTTAAAGATTTTTCGCCTGATGTCAAGTCCCTTTGGGAATTTGGGACATAAAAAAATATTTAATATATGGGCTCATCTTTAAGAAAAAAAATTGTGCCATTTTGTTTTAAGAATGAGGTCTGTTTGTTTATTAATGTTGCAAGTATAGGTCTGGCTGTAAAAATCCCCAGAAAAATCCTAATTTTGTCTGAAAATTTTCCAAACAATTAAAAACAAACATAAATATTTTCTACATTTATAAATTCGAGATCGCAGTAACTGAAACAGTCTTAAATTCAGGTCAAATTACTCTTTCGTTCTTCTTCTTCTTTTCTTCTTTCGTTCTTTCGTTCTTTCGTACTTCTCGTCTTTAATCAGTACGTATTTGGAATTTGGTAAATGGATTATAAATATTGTTAATTACTGAATAAATGCTAATATAGCTATGATTTGTGTAATATATTTTGTTATTTTAGTTGTCAGTCGTGAGTAAAATCACCTCTGTCCTATAATTAAATGCTAAATATTCGCTATGTCCGTTTAAAGAGATTCACGTATTCACGTACACGTATTCAAATATATTCTCTATATTCATAATATTCAACAGTTCGTTAAACTAGCGTTTGATTGCGATATAGTGTGTGCATTACATGCGGTGTTGTGTATTTTATAAAACAATGTGACTCAATTTCGGACTATACTTAGGAACAATAGATCAGACATGTTATAGTTATACACGTATGTTTTATTTTATATTAATGTATGGTTCATGTTATGCAGTTCTTTTGATATCGAATGATGTAAAAGATGCTAAGAATTGCTAATTTACTTGGTGTGAAAACCTGACATATTATATTTATTATTTTGCAATATATCACTTTATTACATAAATTGCATAAATAAATATAACAAAGTTTTTGTAATTCAGCGTATAATTTTAAATTAAATTATCTATTTAAGTAGTTGGCCTATTAAAAATTTGTAGTTGGTAAATAAATGCGTATCTTCTTCCTATGTTCTTTTACTTAGTATCTAATTCTGACACATATCTCACTGTGCTTTACGATATAGAGCTTAATATAGCTGAGACCCAGCTAATTAAAATGTATTTTTCAAATAAAAGGCACGCAGGACAGATCCAGTAAATACGTATGTCATAGTGACATCTGGAATTGTCTGGTGTTATTTAAGAATTAGTTTTTGACATAATAGTATTATCGGATACCCATTCGAAATTTTTAAAAATGTCAATAAAAAGTGATAACGATATTGAGGTGTCACCAATTTAAGAATTATGTAGCTTTTATTAAATTATATTGTTTTTAAAAGTTTGAGTTGTAAAATATCTATTTTATGTATAATCTAGTTTCATTACGATATTATATTTTTTACTTCGATATTTATTTATATTTGTTTATTATTACGCTAGTAAATACATTATTATTATTGTTAAAAAACATCGTCTATATATCTCCATAAGTGGAGTTACTCATTTAGAGTTACAGTTATCAGTTGCAAAAAAGCTTTGAAAGACAATATAAATCAAAAGAAGTAAAAATGAAAAGGACGCAATCAGTTTTCATTATAATATTTTAAATACAACTTTGGTCTGTATTTATAGGAGCCCGATGACATTGTCCAACAAATATTAGTTGGTGGTTGAAATGAATTGTAAATGTAACTTACTTAAAACTCTGACGACGTAAGTGTAGAAATTATGTGATTTTCAAACGATAAAAAATATAGACGTAATACTATCTTGATTTGAGATTTAACATACGAGTATGTGGGCGTTATATACTGCAATTTTTTCAATTTCAACTCAATGATATTCTAAATTTAGATTCATAGCTTCCATTTTATTATATATCCTTATTATTATAGCTATATATATCATATTAGAATCTATTATTTATGCTCTGAAAAAGTTATTAGAAAAAATCTTTTGTATCTGTTACAAAATAAAGAATACAAATAATAGTAACGGAAAATACCTTAAGAGGTATAATAATAAATATTGTGTCAATACATTCAAAACAAATAACTATCCAATTACTTAGTGGGTGAATTTCTGTGATTACATTTGAATAACGTCATTTATATAAAGGTCGCAAACTAATTGCTAGAACCACCCTCTCACATAAGATAGGCGTAAAGTAATTATAATAGCTACCTTTCGTTGGGTGAGTGAGAAAATTGAATGCAAACGCCCCCTCCTTTTCTCTCTTTTTTCCCATCTCGCAGGATGGAACACACTTGCACGTTTATATCTTGTAGATGTTCACAGGTGATCAGCAACCGTCTGTTCGTTTGCTCCCCAATCCTATAAATTTTCATCTGACTGGTCGGTTAATTTCTGGCGTTCATCATTTGCGATTTAACTACTATTTTGCAAACGATACCACTTTTATATAACTGGTTCTAATTGGCGTAAAGTTGCTGAGTTGTTATTGAAGCGTTGCAAAATTATGCTGAAATGAATTTCGAGTAACTAGGAATAAATTACTATATTTTTGTTCCCAACAAAATTTGAAAAATATATTATAATTAATTGCAAGTAAATCGTTAATTAAACATTACATGACTTTACCTCATCTAAACACATTCTAATTATTTTAACAAATACAAATTCGGCCTTTTTACTATGTTTTTTTTATTTTTAATGAAAATATTTCCTTAATTTTAACCAAAATATATCTAATAATATTATCTTAAAATATTAGTCAATCATTTTATACACACATCAAATTCATTTATTATATTTATATACATATATAATAATAAAGATATTTAGTTTTTATTTAAACTCTTTATTGCACACCACAACACATGTCATATAAAATACTTTTTAGTTTACCGGAAATATATAACAGATAATAGAATATTTAAATATCATATGTTCCACAGCTTGGACAGCAATCAGCTTTTATTATACAATATAAGATTACTACGACACTCGCATACCATCTTAATATAAATAATATAATATAATATAATTTATTTCATCATAACTGTATTTTTCAGACAAAATATTCTAGTATCAGAAATATATATAATGTCAAAGTTCTTCTAATACAATATTCAATGTCAATCAAAGTAATTTAAATAAACCAACCGAGCGATACACAAAGAGAATAATTTAATACATTCAGATGGAATTAATATTGCATTTCAAATGAATAAACTTTAAAATAATATTTTCATAATTTCATTAGACTACTATTTAATGTTTAACTAAATATAACATTTCTAAGACCGTAAAGGAACGACCAAACCAAAAAAAACAAAACAAACAGAACAGTAATATTATTATATTACGATGATTAATATTAATTGAGCAGTTTATTCACCTGTTTGTACCTTGTTTTATCTACTCGTAGTAATAATTTCACAAGGAGGTTTTATAAATATTTATATATAATTTCTATTTTTTTTATGGAAATATATAATAGATACTTGAAAATTGTACAAATAATACTTATTAATAATGTTAGGAAAACATAAATCTGACATAAATATTTTCTTTTAGTTGATGAATTTTTTAAATAATAAAATATATTTCGAGTTTACTTAAAATTTTAATCAATGGTGTCGTTATTTTAGGTTGACTTATTAACAAACTTGTCTGCCAATTTATAGTGTACTTCAGTGCTCATGTTAACATGACTTTTTATACTTTATTTACTATTAAAAATTCATGTGAATAATTTATATTATAACCAAAATACAAATATATCTTAGTTACTCTGGTATAGTTACTTACTTGCTGTGTTTTACATTTTGTTTTATAGTTATATATTTTATAATTACCATTTTAAGTCCCTTAGTATCCTCAATCAACCCATCTTTGGAAAGCAAACAATCCTAACTTTGATTTGAACAGATAATATTCTCTTGTCAAAAAATTAAGAAACTTGGAACCTTATTAAAATATTAATAACATTGAAATCATGAATTAAAATGGTAAGATATTATAATATAAAATCAGATCTCTTTATCAGTGTTATTTATTTAATAAACCCTTAATAAGTATTATGAATGATTAAACCACAAAAACTTTATCCGTGATCGGTAGATTATAATAATTTGAAACTAGAACAATGAAGTTTCATACAAACCGCCATCTTTAATTCCAAGAGTAAAATTTTAAACAATCCAAGTCTAAGATACTACAAACAAAAGTATAAGTTTCTAATCTTAAAGTGTAAAGTGTGCGTGCGTTAGAATAAATGCTTCGACTTAGGAACTTGCACTTGAAGTAGTTCAGTTCATACATAGATTTCTTAGAAAATAAGTTACACTATATATTTATATACATATATAAACAGACAGACGGTTATATAATAAATAGAAATTAATGATTAAAAATGAAAAAAAAAGTTAGAATATAAAATAGTATGTTGAAATTCAGATATTAATTATTTTAGTATTTTTAATAAAGTTGAGCTTTAGTAAAAATAAGACACAATTTGGCTTCATAAATATTGAATCATTAGTCTTCTACAGACCTATAGGTTAACAGTCGACTGAACCTTGCAACCGTTTTCTTAAACATTATTTATGTAATGAAGAATGTTAAAACACTCCTAAAATATACAATATAGTATTCTTTAACATTATTGTATATAGAAAATTACAAAGACATTTGTATATAGAAAATCTAACAAGTTGGAGATTAATGACACAGTACCAAAGAAAAGTTAATTATAATATTATATTTTATTATAAGCAGTACTAACACCATCTGTAGTGTACAAAAACAAAAAACTAGAAGTTTGTCTATAAATATGTTTTACTAAATTACCAAACATGAATACAGTTTAAGGTATATAATTATAGAACTGTACCTGAATTAAAGTAATAAAGTTATATATATAATGTTCTATTTACGTAAATATAATATTGTTTATGTATATGTATAATATTGTTTCTTATAGATAAGCTTACGATCAATAGCCATTACTTATTTCATCGCTGTTGATAAGAATTATATCCTGTTCATATGACGTCATATAGTTACAATTCAGAGAACGTATAGGACGTAAAAAAACATTGGAATTGATAAAGCATATATGATACATACATAACATACTTTTTTATATAATATTTCTGTATGTGACTGAAAACCTTCTACGAAAACCTAACCTTACCGTTAGGTAAGGTTAGTTATAATATAATAATTCGTTAAGTGGTACAAAATTTAATATAACAATTTAAAATATTTTAATATCGTAAAAGTAATTAAATATTTAACATTAATTAAAATTACTTCTGTTTTAAGGTGTTACTTTGCATATGATTCGGAATATTCTATTCAAAATATAAAATATTGCAAATTTTACTTTGCTAATTATAAAGTAAGAGCTTTTAGGTGTTTGTAATAATTCAGTTCCACGTGTATCTCCCCTATTTTAGTAATTTATAAATTACTTTTACTTTATTATTTCATTCTAAGTTTAACGACCAATAATAATACTAAATGTTAATATAAATTTTGTAATCTGTTACATAGAGATAAGTCACCTGTTCATTGTTCACCGCAGAGATACAACTTACGAACTATTTACTTCTTTAACATGACTTTTTGTAATGGTAATAAAATCAATATTAAATTTAATAATTATAGTTGAAAAGTTAAAAAGTCATACTAGTATAGTATAATATTAATAATAGCATATATAATATAAATTATATCAAAAACTTTTATATTTTCCAATGTTCTAAACTTTTCAGTTTTTGAAACATATTTTTTGAAATCATGAAATTGAATTTGAACAAAATCTAATATAGTTCTAGTTTTTGTGTATTTTTATTTAATGAAAGTTAAGTATTTTAAAATTATTATTACATATAAATTGCTTTCTAATTGATTGATACATTTTTTAATAGAAACGTCTCCAATCTACAAGATTTTTCTACATTTTAAATGTTCTGAGTCATTACACGCTTGGGTGCGATCTATTCTTTGCGTTCATTTTATTTAATGTAGTACAAGATACAGATAAATCTTTAATATCTATTAGTTAAATGTTGAAATAAAATTATTTAACTCCAAGTGTGAGTGATGTTTCATCCAATGTATCTTGATTAATTTAGTTACAATGGACAATTCACTATCGTAACTTCCAAAACATAAGAGATTCTCATATTTTTATAACAATAGTTACAAATTCACGCATTAACACAGTATTTGTATTACATTTGTATTACAACCTCAATTGTATATTTAAAATGTTTTGGAGCTTTCTTTTCCACGAAAAGAAGAGAAGTGCCAGTCTCCTTAAATAAAAAATATTTATTTAAATATTTACCTATAAATCATTTCTGAAATGTATTAAAAAGATATTAATGTTTTATGTTCAATTTCATACTTTATTCGGATTTATAGTGAGGTTCTCGGATATTACCAATGTAATAAAACATTTTAATTATAAAATACATTAAGATGACACCTGCTTTAATTACAGAGCATGTGGTTGTAGGATTAGATGTGGATGTTATTATACCGTCCTCGCGGTAGTCCACATCACCTAGTCGGTTAGTTTGTAATTAACCTGGGTTCATTATACATAATAATGTTTAGTTTATAAAATGGTAAATAAATATAAAAATGTATTTAATCTTATTTCAGATCAAAAGAACGAAGTTTTGTTTCTTTGTAATGAAGGAATATTTAAAATGATTATTATTTGTTACATATAATAATTTAAGTATTATATCTTTTTTCCTTATGCTCAGGCTGATATACCAAATAATGATTTACGAGTATACCTTTATATTCAAATAACATTCGTACACGGGACGCATTGTATATACAAATATGATATAAAAAGTTAGTACGCACAGATTATATAATTTGAAATTAATGTGGTATTATTATAAATTTTCATTTATCAATACAAAATTAAAGTTACAGCTAATACGACTGTAGCTTTAAAATAAAAATATTTAAATTAAATAGAATGTATTATATATGATAGTTTATATTATTATAAAAATACGGTTTTTGTAATAAAATATTTTTATGAAAAAACAGAATTTTGGAATTCATATCTCATTGATTATATAAAACATACAATATTATAAGAAATGTTAAAGTTACAAGTCAACCCTCACACTTCGATGTGTACTTTATAACTATAAATATAATCGTAACTTTTGTAAGATGAGATAAAAACAAACGCCCACAATGAATCTTACCGGAGCGTGTAATAACGACTCAGAATAGTAAAAGTGTAGAGTGACGTTGTACACTGGAGACATTATTTAGGAAAACATATAAATAGTCTCGAATTCAACTCAATTTAATACGTTCTTATTCTAAATTGAATGGTTTGTGAAAATTAATTAAATAATAAAAAGCATTTTCTCTCATTTTTATTGTTTTTCACAATATGATAAAATATTTTTTTTTTTCAAATTATTATACACTACTGTGGTTATATACTACAGTGTGAATAGCAATTATTTTCGTAAAAATCTACACAATTTCTGAACTAATATGAGAATTTATAAGGTTAACATACGAATGACTAATTATATTAATACTTTGTACAATCTCATTTATATAAGATCGCAGTTTGTACTAGAAAATTCCGAAACGTGATTCCGAGACTATTATAATATATATAAGAGCGCTGTGAAACCTTAAGAAGACTTTTGAGGGATTAAATGAGACAATTAAAGTCATATTAATGTGTCATAAATTAAGATTAGTCTCAATAAGTCATTATTTATGTTTGTGAACACATAATATATTCATTGTACGTTACAGTCATATTACATTTTTGTTTTAGGTGAAATATTACATTTATTTACATATTCTATAATTAACTACACAGAACTATGATATGTGTTATTATTAACAACAGTAAATAACTATTTGGAGTGTTAAATCGCGTGTAATTACCTCAGTCCTAAAATCACAAATTGAATATTCGCTATTTCCGTTTAAAGAGACGGAACACATATTCAAATATATTCTCTACTATATCGACAGATCATTATACAAATGTTTATTTGATATACAATGTTGTAATTTAATACGATGTTGTGTATTTTATTAACAATATTAATGACTTATTTTTAGAATTTGCGTAGAAAAATATATTAGACATGGTATAACTAGCCATGGTTTTTATTTACAGAAACTTCTTTTTACGAAATTATTAGATTTCCATTACACAATTACGTGTTAAAGTCAATAATATATTAAGCATACATACTTGAATGAATGAATTAGTGCTAATTCCTAATTAAATTTTAATTGAAGTAAAGCAATAAAGTTACTTTGGAACCCTAAAAATATCTTATCTGATTTTATAATATACTAGCTGCCTCCGTCTCAATTTGCGTTTCAACAATTTTACCAATAGGAACACAATGCTTGATTTTTCTTATGTGACTTCTTCTTCCTATCATTCTATTTTTAATATTAAGTATGATCTGTCCATTTACATGCATTCAGATGGAATTAATATATCATTTCAATAAATTAACTTAAATTTAAAGGATTCATAATAAACAGCTAGCTTTTATGTTAAATCATTATAATCGTTTGTAAAATTATCTCCTACATCTATATTCTATATCTATATACTTTTATATTATATTTTGTAAATAAGTATTATATTTTTTTTAATGTTCATAGTTCTTTTGCCATTTTATCGCAGGTCTCTTAATGTTTAACAAAATATAAAATTTCGTAAGGGAACGGTTTAACCAAAATAAGGTAAAACAAAGATCATTACAACACGGTGACCTCTTATTTCAATGAACAATTTATTCACTCGTCCTCTCTCAACGGTTTAAATCAACGTTGACAAAATCAAATGTCTTTGATTTTACTTTGGTTTTATGAATATGTATATGTTTAATTGCTAGTTTTTTTAGTAGAAACATTACTTTTTGTAGTAGTCCGTTTATTCATTAATAATTTTATAATATACACTGAATTTCCTTACAATTATAAAAATAATATTTAGCACTTACATCTTGTAAGTTTAATTCAATATCAGTAAGAGTTTTGTAACATAATAAGAATAACATTACCGGTCTGGTCTCTGGTTTTTATTAAATGGCTCTGGTATTGTTACGTAGTGTAATGTATATGTGATGTTAAATAAATATCGAAGAAACAATAACAACGAAGTTTCTTTATATTTAAAATAGTTCTAGTGAAAGATTTATTAATACATTATTAGTTTGTAAACTCAGTGGATTAATCTGATTTAATAGATCCAGTCTCCGTGAGGTCCGTGTTTCGTCTTGTAACATGCATTTGTAGTCGTTCATTTCCTCACTCGTACTTTAAAGATGTTTGTTCCAACATAGCTCTTGGGAGCTAATGACCTTTACAATTAGTTAGTTATCGAGTTAAATTGTATTTTTTGACGTAATTTAACATTATTGATCATCATGTTATATATTTTTGCATAAAACCATGACTTTTATTTTTGTACGTCAGAAGTTATTTATTACATAGAAATTAAAGACATCAGAAAATTATTCTGTTATTATTTTTTTTATAAAATTATGCTTTACTAACAAAAATTCCCTGTAAAATAATTTATCTCCCCGTAGAAACTAAAAGTCGACTGAATATGGAATCGTTCTCTTAAACTTTCATTTATGTAAATAAGGTTTTTTTTTATTTCTATGGATTCACCCCGAGTCCAATATAGCATACACTTGTCATTATCCTAGCATGGGTTCAGCGCAATAAGACAAATTGCAATCCTTGCAAACTTTTCTATAATACGTGATCTGAGTGGAAACATGCTTCTTTGCTATATTATGTTTCACACACTCGATCCATGTTTTCTTCAGTCACTTTCTTCTGTTAGAACCACCCACATTTCTATTTATGAGTAATCGAGTTAAAAAAAATACTTACAAAATTAATTAGACTAGCCTCAAAATTTTATTGGATTAATAAATTAAACGTTCACTTGATAAAATTATTGTGCTCAAAATAATTTAAATTGAAAATAAATTAAAGTCTTATTAATTTCGCTCTATCTTGGAAAATCCTTTAAATGTTTTTATTAAGATTTATGTGCTTTTTTCTCCACGTTTTCTTAGACTAATTAACTGACGGTAGTTGTGGTAAATTTAATTTGTTTAAAATATTCAATTGGAGATGGTACATAAGTGAAATGTCAATAAATAAATCTTTTCGACTACATGTACATCAACTTTAACGTAAATAAGATTTTACTTATAAACATATAATCGCAAAAAATATATTTTACTTTAAATATTAGTAAATAAACTATACATAACAAATATTAATAATAACAAAGTGACTGGTCTCTTGTATATTGTTGATATTGTGTGTTGATATCGGTCAATCATTAGGCAATTATTATTTATAGAACTGTATCTAAATAAAATCAATAAAGCTGTACTCAATTCGTATCAATGAGTAATATGATTTCTAGAAGATAACTTACTATTCAGCAGCTATTGTTTAATAATTTAATAATTTTATTTAAATTCTTTGTGAATAAAAATGAAAACTGTATATTATTTTTTTTATTTTATAATATTTTTGCAAGACAAATAATTTAAAGGTACGAATTACAATATACAATAGAAATTATTAATTCTTAATTGCAATAAATAAAACAATATTTACGTATGATCTAATACAAAAGCCAAAAACAAATGCGTTTTAACAAAATTTCCACGTCTGTACAACCCTGTGTTGAGGTGATATGATAAAAAGTGACAGAAACACAGCGAGAGAGAGAGAGAGAGATACACGCACGCACATACACACAGCATACGGCATTTAGTTACGTGACGATTTCTACTAAATCACACCACCTGTAAGCCGCGTTATGGAACTTCGTTCCAATAATATGCTTATAGCACTTTGAATATTTAATTTAATTATAGCACTTTGAATAGATAATTGAGATAGTTTGGGATGATGTTTGTTACTCTTTCCCACATAACCAACTGAATATCGCTAATACAACAGAATAACACACGAACTACAATTTAGATTTTATATAATATTATAGGAAAACGTATTCAGAAATATCGTGTCGTACGCTTTCTAAGCTTTTCCATCCGTTGGAGTCACACGAAGAAAATGTTCCGTAAAATTATTTGTCTTAAACAGTTGTAAAGAAAAGTCCGCATGCATGTATCTTTCTTGGTTACTAAATATAATAATTTAATTGTAAATAAATAAAATATACTAATATTTATAAAAACACACAAATAATCAATTATTTATTTATAAACGTTTCCACGGGAAAGATGAGAAATAGCTGACTGTACCCTTAAGTAAGGTACACTCGTACAAATCTAAGAACGAAATTTCATAGGTTTTGGGTAATTGTAATTACCCAAAATCTACCTAGTGTAATTCTCGGGTGTAATTCAAACGGTATTATTACCAAGGTAATAATACCGTTTGAATTATAAAATATATTAAGATGAGACTTGCTTTATATTACAGTGTATAAAGTTTGAAATTTGACATATATTTGTAACTAGCTGATTCCCGCCCGCTTTGCTGGGCAAATAATAACAAAGAATCGCAAACTATATGTGGGTTAATTGAATATAATCACAAATTGTATGTGGGTAAATTGAATATAATTACAAATAATCACATACTGTATGTAGGTAAATAGAAAATAATCACAAATAATCACAAACTGCGTTACGGAACCCTAACCCTTCGAATAAACATAGCGAGAGGACAAATAATTTTAATTTCTACTGCAATGGAATAGGAGAAGAGAGGGAGCGGGGGGTAAACTTTGTAGTTTTTTACTGTAACTTTGGAACGATTTGGACCTTTGCAAAATCCTTTCTTATTGCACCTATACAATATGTCAGGAGTCTTGTGTCCAAGTTTCAGCTTTCTAGGTATAACGGTTTGGGCTGTAGAGCGATGAATGAGTCAGTGAGTGAGTGTCTTTGCGCTTTATATATTAAGATTGCACTCCTCTCGGTAGTCCATATCATCTAACCAGTTAATTTGTAATTAATATGATAATATGTCTTAACGTTATAATGGGTCGTTCTTCAAACGATAAAATCATAAGCGTTTAAATATGTTTTTTGATACATATTTCTGGAATCACAAGTGCTACTTTTTAGAATTGTAACTTAAGAATCTTTACCAATTGTTTTTTAAAAGATCTAAAATAATAAAGTAAAATCTTAAGACCTTAACCTTTTACTATAGTATATGTCCTAATATTAAAATACGTACTGATAGTACACTGACTTAAATCTCTAGTGTTGAATATGTATATGAAATTTGGTGTTTGAAAAAATTTTATCCAGATGATCAAAATTTTAAGATTTATGTAGGTATGTATGTATGCATATGCATGGACTATATAGTCCAGCTAATGATAAATTACGTTATCTAAAAGTTATATACTTATAAAGATATACTTCTGAAGATTTTAAAAGCATAGGTGCTTTATTATATATTTAATATATTATATGGACGAGTCCATATTACTAATTGGTAATGCGTCAGACTCTGCTTGCATAACTGATTTATCATCACAAAGGCCCGTTTAATCTTTGACTTCCTCGTATTGACCTGTCTTCCGCATTTGATTTAATCTTGTCAACGATATACTGGAATATAGCAGAATATTGTATATTTGAGGTATGCAGGGACCGTAGCATTTGGCGCTTCGTCGTCTTTGGCTACCCAGCAAGGGATATGACGTGAAGTTACATCAATAATAAATAAATATAAATCTTATATTATAGTTATAATTATTCCGGAGAAACATTTAAAATTACAGGTTATGTGTAATCTTAATTGTATTTTATAATTTGTTAAGAGCTGTTGAATAATATATTTTAAAAATCATTTTTATACTTATATTAATGCGATCAAACTTGCATTGGCCTATAGGAATTACGCTATGGTGATTTTTATGCATTTATTTTTGCGTCAATACCAAGATGTAAATAAACCCTTAAGATACAACAACGTATTTCGGGTTTTGTAGTTATAATTTCGTCATAACCGTCCGTCCGTTTGTCCCCAGACTAGCTCAGAGTGCCTTAGTACTAAAACGTAATTAGTCATGAACATTATTCAAGCCGACAAAGTGATATGCTGAAATTTTGAAATATTTTCTTGGGTTGTTTTTCTTTACGTATAGTGGGGTTGTATTTTTTTTAATGTTTTTGCATGACATGGTATACTTAATATTCAGAGAATGCCATAAAAATTCTATTAAAAAAATATATATCTTAAAAGTAATAAAAGCAAACAAAGCAATATTGTAATATTTTTTATACACAACATTCTCTGGTTTTTATTTAAGAAGATTTGCGACTATTTGGTGGCAACAATATTGTTTTTGTAACAATTTTATTACATTAATGAAATCGATTCTGTCTATCGTATAAAAAAGAGAAAAAAACATTATCTATTAATGGATTTTATTTCATTTAGTATTTGTACAAATCAATGATATACAAAAGAATATACAATATATTACATACTAAAAAATACTGATATATATATATTTAATAATTATAATGTATTATCGATATCATATATATCATATCGATAATCTTTCATTATCTTTGATATTATGTTAATAAATAACTTCCGAATACTTTATGCTATTTTAACATAAAATTATCTTGTGATGGCTATAAAACGGCTATTATACATTTAATGGTTTACCAATACAAGCACGGATAGCATTTTTATGTTAATATCTAAGAAATAAAGAGCTGAAGGAATATTAAAGTCCTCATGTCCATGTCCTTACAGCTGACCTCGTATAAGATCACGTAACGTTATCTTTAACGTCCGTTACGTTCATATTAGTTCTACGTGACGTACGTTAACTTGATTATCAAAATATATAGCATATTGACCGGGAGCGTTATTTTATTAGTAGTGTGTAACTTTTCCTTAAGCCAAGAAAAGATACAACATTCTAAGAAATAAAAAGTTATAATAGCTTAATAATTTGAAGCAATTTAAGAAACCCGCTTTTATTAATATTGTAATATGAAATATATTTAAATTATAAACACTTTTTTTTACTTAAATCGTCTTCTATCTCTTATCAATCTGTGATATCATTACATCTATGGTTAGTCAAAATTCAACCTTAGATTTCCGGGAAATATTCTTTCATTATAAACATAATCCTTGTAGATTTGTTTCACGTCAGATAACTCGAAAACTTTTATTTGGATTGATGTGTTTTTTATTTAAATCACAGTAAACTGTAAATTGTGCAATATACAAGGATCGGCCAACCGTGCGTGGCGGGTGTTGAGCTGAGCCCCTCTGCTTTCATCTGAATACAGGAAATATCGTTGTATTAGGAATAATTGTCACCTTCTAACTCAGCACATTGCTAGCAGGCGCAGGGCAGGTCTAATGTATTGTCTATGGCAGGAGTGATCTTTTTTGATAACTTTTGAATGGCTAAACATTTTTTCAATCTGTTTTCGCTATATCATCTGCGTTCGGCTCAAACATACATGAGAAAATTTTAAGCTAATTATCTCGTCGCATTCTGGACACAACTAAACACAAAAAAGGTCTCCCAAACGGTTAAGAGCTTCGCTTACGCTCAGGTCAATGAGATTATCGTTTTTCTTTTGGGATGATATTTATAAATAAAAATTTTCAATAAAACATCTGTTTTTTATATATTGTGAAATATACTTTCAAAAATAAGTATAATCGCATTTTGTAAATTGAAAATTTATGATAACAGTTTACTACTACGAAATAGAGATTCTGTTTGCGTCAAACAGAACTCAAAGGCCAGAACTCGATGTGTTCGAAGTCAGTGGCAACACTTATGTGAAGAATAAGTTCTATTTGAGTATATTTTACACTGACAGAGTGTATCATCAGTGTAAGATATAAGTACCTGAGTATTAACTTATTGACCTACTCCTTAGTAATTATGTTATAAAATGCCACTAAAACGTTACATTTTATAACATGGTCATCACATATAGTTATGTGATGTGATGTGTGTAACATGACAAATAGTATTTGGAAGTTAAATGAAATGCGGTATTTTAGTTTATCACAAAGTTTTGGACAGTCTTATAAAAAAAAGATTTGTTACGTTTAAAGTAAAACACAGGAGATTTATTATAATTAAACAGTCATGTTTTCCGTCGATAACTGATAACTGACATCTATAATACTGGATCCAATTGTTAATTGAATGGACGCATCTTACGCTTTCAACGGCCCACTACAAACCGGAGACGATAATTTATTTGATTATAGATTAAGCGATTTAATTCTACCCAATTCAGAAAACAGCCTTGTGAATCCTTAATATACACAATAAATATTTATCATCAATAAATATTAAGTTAACTGATTTGCAGCAATTACATTTACATTATCGTGAAGTTATTCGCAATATTATTTAATCTATTATAAAAATTGAAGAATGAAGCATGTGTTTGTGTTTGTGCAATAATCACTAACAACCCACCTAGCTTCGCAAGGCTAATAGAGCATATTCTGCCTACATGTTTGTTCCGTGGTGATGTTGCATCAGCTCGTTGCATTGAAAGTGCTCATTAAATTTAAATGTAACACGTCACGTTACTCGGAGTATTAATAACATAAATATAAAGTTTTTATAGACCTATTAAACATGCGGTTTTGTTAAAAAAACACTTTTAATATTATTTCATTTCCCCATCATATTCAGGGGCAAATCTTTGAAATAAAAGTCTGAAGTTTACAATGTAATACCTTCAAGCCTCGTGCTTCTATGACAGTTACAATAAATCGATGCAGATTTTCAATATACAGCAATGACACCTGAACTTTAACCAAGTCTGATGTTGGATCTTATATTGATTGTTAATAATTCCAGTACCTAAAAACCGTTTTAGAGTGCTGAAATTACGACCTATTTAAATATAGTAATATAATTTCCAAACTGAATACTAAAATCGTTGTGATAAAATCAGATTTATAATATTTTTAGAATATAATAATATTGTAATAATTTTCTATAACACGTCAATTTATTTTGTAATTACAAACTGAAATTCAACTCAAATATTTGTTTTACAAAGCAAATGAAAATGAAATCTCTCTACAAACCCTTATTACATTCCAGAACAAAATTTAATTTATGGTTTGTAGTCAGCAGTTCATGACGATACGACCCAACAGTCGTAAATCACATATATTGTATACTAGCTTTTGCAGCGGCTCTGCCCTCGTTGTATAAGTCAATTAATAAACGGCTATTTCATAGTAATACTTGGAATTACTCTTTTTAGAACCGCAAGTATTTGAATAAATTTAATTATATTTGATCCTAAAAAATCTGTTTTATAAAGTTTAATTTGTATTATCATCAGATAAGCCGTTTAAATGTTACCCCCACAGACACACAGACATTTTAAACAGCGTTTGTATGTCTTGCTAACATAGTTATTTTGTAATCACAGATGGAGATAGCACTTTAATTTATGTGTATCGATCTACTAATTCCAACCATCCCTTTTTATATTTATGAGACTAAAACCATGTACACAGTATATATATGATTTTAGCATAATAATTATAAAACCAAAAATTATAAACTCAACCGTTATAGTAACTTAAAATATATAATTTATTACCGTTTTAATATACAATTTTTGTAGTTGTGGTTCCTCGTCAGGCGCTATTACTTCAAGTTCACTAAGTGGTAGGACGATATGGCTGATAAGTTAGTTGTTTTTTTTTTCCAATTATCCAGGAGTGAGCTTCAGAGTAAGGGACTCAAGTTTTCCTAAAAGAATTTGATGGAATAGAATAAAATTTAATTCTCACTTCAAATAATGATTTACTTAGAATGTAATCAAATAATACAATTACAAAGACAAAACAAAGTTACGATTGACTTATGAGGATAACACAGCATTTTAGGATAACAAATCGCTGAGTGGCAAAGTTATAGCTAGCCTCTCCATCGCCATAAAATTAATAGCTATATAATGTCCATTAAGTACTATACTTGTTAAATTAACAATTATATGATAGAAATTAACTTACTTGGTACACGAATGTCTCATCGAAGAATGACTTACAGGTCTTCTTCTTTTGCTTCATCTGCAATACTCTTCTCCCGTCCGGCATAAGTTGAATTCACCTAATGTTGAAAAATTTAAAAGAGAAGTAACTTCCCGATATATTGATAATGCAATGTAAGTAGAAATAAGTGCCTTTCTCTTTTCTTTCATTGTATTTTTAGATCTTAACTTAACTTGACTAGTGTAAAAGTAAAGTAAATAGACTTTAAGTTGCCCATTATACGAATTAACCGAAGCAATAGATATGCTCAAAATAATCTATATATATAAAATATCAAGATTTAAGTAATAGAACGTATATTATTATTTCTACATATGTTAGTCTGTTTATCTTTGGTATTAGTTAGGTACGTTATAAATTTGATATAATTATAGCGTATTGCGATATGAATTAATAAATTAAACTTAATTAACATTATTTATTATGTGAGCAAAATATTATTATTAGCAGCTAATCAAAATATTGGTTATAAAAATATCAATAAAACAAAAATATGTGTTTTAATAATTATGACTACCTAATTACTTTAGTCAAAGTTGCAGTGAGCAGACAGTGTTAAAGATAATTGAGTGTTTAAGCGTAGTATAACAATCAGTACCTTATGTTGTTTTATTTTAGCTTATGTTCTATTCAAATGACTCCATTCACGTTTCTTTGCGACGTAACCATTATCTTGTCAGTGAAGTATCCCCTGGGCATTGGCATAAAAGAACTGCTCTTTTTTATGATTCCTTAGAGAATATGTATTATTCTTATGGCAATACCAATTCCAAATAAATTGAAGTGCTGTTTTTTTCATTTAGTTACGGTAATGGGCTATTACTAAGACCATTCAGTGCTCTAATGTTTCTTAATTTTGAATAAGAAAAACAAGACTAAGACTATTTTCATAAAATGTAAAGATTTTCTCTCATTGCTATTTATTAGCAAAAAATCGTTCTTGTCGATCGTCAAAAAACTAACTTAAAGAAATAAGTGGGTTAGAAACTTTTTTCAGTAAGAGTTTCATAGCTCTTAACAAATTTCTAGCAGTTTCAGTCACGAGCTTCAAAACTTAGCAGAATATATTGACGGTATTTCATAAATAGACTGTACACTGACTTAATATTAATTAATTCAGTTCATTAATGCTTCATGTAGAAACTATATAGATTTTATTCTGACCTAGTAATTGAATTGAGATTTTATTATACATGTTAAAAACCACTGAATTAAATACGAGTAATAGTCGTATTTCTTAATCCGGACCCAGCTTATATAAATATATCTATAGTAAATATGTATATACTATATACTTAGACCTCAACAAACACCAATAATGTAACATTAAACTGGAATATGGACTCCAAAAGAATGATAAAATTAAATAGATATACAAACAAAACTATTACAAAGTTCTCTAATGTCTTGCGAATGACCAAGTCTTTTCAGAAAATTATAGTTTTAGTTTTAATACTAGTCCTTAAAGAGTAGATAAGTATAAACCAATATTATTATTGTTAATACTCTTACTACCTTATTATAGTATATACTAACACCATATTATAAAAAAATATTATAATACGGGTATACGGATATACGGGTCATATGCGTTCGCCACAGATGGTGTGCTTGATGGAAGACGCTTTGCTTGTATAATAAGCTCTTGAAGTCGTTCAGTTCCTTACTTTAAAGTGTGCACTGGGCCCTTGGGAAATAATGAAACATGGTTAAATATATACATTTTTAGTTTGGGGAACAGTCTTAATATTTTTAGTATGTATTCTACACCAATGTGATATATAAAATAGAATCAGAAGTGAGCATAAACATGCTTTTAATAAATTATACCAAATTAATTAATAAATTACAAGAAAAATGTAAAAAATGAATTTCGCAACTCTTTCTTTATTTATTTTTGTGATTAATGATTCTATAATATATTTTTTGTATAGGACTTATTAATGCAAATATTTTTCCGTTAGACTATCTGCTTTGACATTAGTAAAATATTTTAATTCAACGTTGAACCAAATAAAGATATGTATTGAAATGTAAGTCATTCTATATTATATATAAATATAATAATTATATATTATATATAAACATAAATCTCTGGGTAATATAAATTAAAGAAAATTCAAAGTATATGATAACAGAAAATGCAAATTAATAAATTATCGATGTAAATTCTATCACACATCCCTCAGGCCACAGGTGTCTTTAATCAATCAATCTGACTTCTAAATAGATGAATCCAAAAAAGCCAACATCAATAAAATTGAAGTCTGTCTATTTTTAAATCCAAAATAACAGCTTTTACAAAATGCATATGACAGTACTTGTATAAAAAACTATTTTTTTAATTCTAGTTTGTCTGTCTGTTTGTTTCGGCGAATCTCTTAAATGCCTGGACTGATACTAATTTTATTTAAAAATATATATTTCGCGCGAATGAAATCGTGGGCACAGCTAGTCTGTAATAGTATTAATCATTAAAAGTCAGTTAGAGACTATCGCTATTATTATCTTGTTTTCATTTTTTTACGGTATAATCATCCGACGGGTAAGTTAAATAACAATTCCTTATATAAATCAATTAACACTTTGTATCTATACTGTTATATTAACCCTTTGCACTCGAGCGGCGCCGGGCAACTCGAGCGGCGCCGATACGGCGCCCGGCCGATTTAAGGAAGTGGTAATTCAACCATTTTTTTTAGAGCATGGAAATTTGCCTCATCAATTCGTACATTTCGTATGAACGAGAAAAAATCGCGAAAGGGGAAAAGCCGTTATTATTTGTATATGTTTATTTATTTATAAATGTCTTTAAGAGTATTTATAAAGTGTTCCCTGAATTAAGCCGATACCGTCTCGAGTTACTGGTTAGCGCAAGCAAAAAAGGTTTCGAGTGCAAAGGGTTAATATTAGAGATCTTTCTTTCTATATGAGGTACGTAAATCGTAGTACCATAATTATAGAATTGTTAGAAATAAATATTTTCTTCGATAGTTGGGATACATTTTATTATAGAGTGCGTGTGCTGCCACCGCAGTGTAAACATATTTTTACTTGTCTCGTAATAAATAATTGTCTACGCCGTAAATAACTTGGACATTAGTTTATAAAGTATTGAACGGAATATTTAATGCATTTATCTTTAGTGTATGTAATTCAGTTCTCGGTTTAAAAGTGTACTTCGTCTAAAAAAGTTTGTTAAAAAAAAAAATGTGCAGTGAACTTGTGATATATTTTTAATCAGTTACCTACATCAGCTGTTTTAACGTGGATACGAACTGGATACTCAATATAAACGATAAACGTTTAGTCGCGCGTTCGATCCCCACATGATTGAAGCTATAAAAGCGATAAAATTTTTTCACAATCTTAAGATTATACTTGTCACCTGCTGTCTGTATATTATTTAAAAACACAGTTTAAATTAATACAATGGTCGCCGTTTGCGAGAAATGCAACGGTAACATAGCAGTTGCTCAAAAAAGAATTAAATGTTCTAGCTGTGGCAATATATTTCACTCTGATTGCGTCCGCTTTAGCAATGAATCAAGTAACATCAGGGCAGGCAATCTGGAAGTGTCATATGTGTGTGTCGCTATCTTCGAGTAAAAAGAGAGTTGATTCAAGTTTGAGTTATAAAGAAAGGTGATAATGAGCCTGTGGATATGAATAACATTTTAATGGAACACCGAGCATTTCGCTCTGAGATTAACAATAAACTAAGTACTCAAAACGAAACTTTACAAACATTACTAGGACTCTCATCTAGGACCATTATTGTTTAATCTTTTTATCAATGACGTAACAGGATACATTCATAATTCTAGTGTTTTACTTTATGCTGACGATATGAAGGTTTTTAAGGTTATCGAATCTCATCAGGATTGCGTATTGCTTCAGAACGATCTCGAAAATTTGGAGAATTACTGTAAGTATAACCTTTTAAAATTGAACATAAAAAAGTGTAGCGCTATAACATTTACAAGAAAGAGAAAGGCTATACCATTCGACTACAAATTACAGAATACCGTTTTGTCTAGAGTCTCTGAGATTCGAGATTTGGGTATTTTCTTGGATCAAAAGTTAAGTTATGCGTATCATATAGATTATGTAACATCTAAGGCCTATCGAATGCTTGGATTTATTCTTAGATCTACAAGGGAGTTTAAAGATTGCCGCACGCATATTCTACTTTTTAACGCTTATGTAAGGTCCCTCTTGGAATATGGTTCAACGGTTTGGAGCCCATTTTATAAAAAATATATAAATAAAATTGAAAAAATTCAATCAAAATTTTTAAAACATTTGCGATTTAGAGATGCCTGTTCCGACTATTCCAACAGTAAAGTTCTTGATAATGTTACCCCATTGAGTATACGTAGAGGCTTGAGAGATCAATTATTACTTTACAAAATTGTCCATAATCTTGTTGATTCTAAAAGCCTCCTTAGTAAAATTTTATTTGAATGTCCACGTCTTAGTTCAAGAAATCGACCATTATTTTTTGTACCTCGTTGTAGAAATGATTATGCCAAAAATGTGTTCTTGTTACGTGCGTGTAACAATTATAATAAACACTGTAAAACTTTAGACATATTCAACATGAAAATTAGTAATTATAAGAAAACTTTGTGTAAATTGTCATAGGCTGTAATATTTAAACTGTTTCATAGTTTTGCTTTCTGTTTTTATTTTTTGTATTTTTTGTATTGAGTTTCAATTATTTGTTTTAATTTTCTGTGGAAACTTAATTGATTTATGTTAAACATTTTGTAATTTTTTTTTTATTGTATAGGTGCTATTATAATTGTATGTTTCCCAACTAAATAAATAAAATAAAATAAAAAAAAAATTACAAATGTCCTTTAATTCTATTAAGGAAGATTTGATAGACTTACAAACAAGAGTTAAAGACATTGAAAATAAAAATTTTAATGTTGATTTATTGGATAAAAAAGTAACCGACTTAACGAAACGAAATGAAGTTTTAGAAAACGAGATTAACAAGAGGGACCAACGTGACCGGATCAACAATATTGAACACTAATTTCAATATTATTCAGTATTCCCCATTACCCTAATGAAAATATTCCCAATATTGTTATTAAAATCGCTAAAAGTCTGGGCTTAGAAATAAAAGAAACTGACCTGGATTGGGCTTTTAGGACTAAGTCGTGGAAGCCTCTAAATAAACCAGACATCTCGATGGCCGACGATACTTCCGTCGAGGGCTCTTTTGCGAGTGTTGCTGCTACTACTCTTAATACTAGGCTGTGTGTACGTTTTCACCGGCGGGAGGTGAAGGAAACAATATTAAAATTATCAAAAAAAATTCAAAACAGCCAAGGTGGTACCGGACTAACTTCAACAGATATCGGTTTTAGTGGCGAAACTCGTCGTATATATCTCAATGAACATCTGACACCAATTAATAAGCACATACTTCGACTAGCAAAGCTACGAGCCCGTGAAAAGAATTACGCCTTTGTTTGGGTAAAGGATTCTAAAATTTTCATTCGTAAAACCAACAAATCCCCTGTTACTCAAATATCTAAGATCAGTGAAGTAAATTCAGCTATTTTATGACTATCAAGTGTATGTGTAAGTGTAAGCATTTTTTTTCTTTATTTATATCCAAGTCTTAATAGTTTTATGTATGTGTCAGAATCATCGGTACTGTACCATTTTTTTGTTTTTGAACACAATTGTTTTATATTGCTAATTAATTGTTATATATTGGAATTTAAAACACATAAGCTGTATGTTAATATTGAGTTGAAAGTTTTCATATTTATACTTATATTTACTAAAGATAGGTAAGCGTAAACCTAACTTTACTCTCGCGACATTAAACGCGCAATCGTTAAACACAGGAAGAGATGAATTAATAAATACCATAGCCACATTTTTGCCGGATGTAGTCACCGTAACTGAAACTTGGCTAAGTAACGAATCGAACGCTACTTCGTTTGATGTAAATGATTACACATTTATTCATATGCCGCGTTCCGAATTTCTTATGACAACTCGTGGGGGAGGAGTCGGAGCGTATATCAGACGCGGAATACATGTTCGTCAGCTCCTAATGCCAACAACAGAGCTCGAACAAATGTGGTTAGAGATTAAGTTATATCGTTTCAAAATAGTAGTTGGTGTTCTCTATCGATCACCTAGGCTTAATTGTAAAATATTTTTGGATCTGTTGGATGAAACATTGTCAACTTTAACCTCAACATATGATTTTACATTTTTAACAGGCGATGTAAACATCGATCTCTTAAGTAATGACTCTCAGCAACGTGAATTCTTGTCCCTTTTAGAAGGACATGGCTTACATCAAATTGTACGCGAACCGACCCGTATATCTGTATCTTGCAGTTCTCTTTTAGATGTTATTTGCTGCATCAAAGAGTTCACACTGCACCAGCGTTAAGTATAATAATGACCTGAGTGATGACGCTTATATCCAGGCTAGTTTTCCAATTGCAGTTCCAAAAAAAATACCAAGAATTATTAGCTATAGACCATTTAATCAGTTTGATCAAAAAACATATGAATTTGCTTCAAGTATTACTCCTTGGGATTGGATATTACAACTTCAAAATATTGATGAAATGGTTAATTGTTTTAATTATCTTTTGCTTGGTCTATTTGATCACTTTGCGCCAGTGCGGACAAAAATATTTAGAACTTCTCCCACTCCCTGGATTACGGATACTGTGAAAGCTATTATGGCAGATAGAGATAGGGCATGTGATATTGCGAAGAAAACTAAAAGTGATGACGATATGAGCTCCTACCGATCACTACGGAACTCAGTATTATCTGTCTCTCGAAATGAAAGGGAATATAATTTTACCCAAAATATTAATCATAATATAAATAACCCCATAAAGATGTGGAGTGAATTTAACAAAATTCTAGGTAATCATAGGTTTATTGATTTTCCACATGATTTACGTGATCCAGACATTATTAACCAAGAGTTTCTGAAATCAATTCCCGTTTGCAACCATATAAGTAATGCCTGTTTGGAACAATACTCTAAAAGTCAATACAAATGTCAATTTTCATTTTCAGAAATATCATCTGGCGAACTACTAAAAGTAATTAACTCAATTAAATCTAATTCGCAAGGGTTAGATGGCATATCAATAAAGATGATAAAATTGACGTTGCCTTATTCCTTACCAGCCATAACCCACATAGTTAACACATGCATTCTAAAAGGACACTTTCCTCATTTGTGGAAAACAGCAGTAATTAAACCCTTACCCAAAAAAGCTAGTGTAAATACTATAAAAGATTTACGCCCAATAGGCATGTTACCAATTTTATCCAAAGTGGTTGAAAAATTGTAAATTCTCAACTAACAAGTTATTTTGAAATTAATAATATTTTACCCACTCAGCAATCTGGTTTTCGGAAACGACATAGCACTACCACTGCACTTTTACATATCGTAGATGAGATTCTAGCAGCTTCAAATGAAAATCTTCCAACAATTCTTGTTTTATTAGATTATAGCCGTGCATTCGATTGCCTTAATCATAAATTGCTGATTACAAAACTGAGTTACTATGTTTGTGATGAATTAGTATGCACATGGTTTGAGAGCTACTTCCACAATCGGCAACAAATTGTAGAATACATAAATAATAAAGATAAGATACTGAGATCTCGCGCGTTTGATGTAAGCAATGGAGTTGTTCAAGGATCCATCTTAGGGCCACTACTTTACTCTATATATACGGCTGATCTGGTAAAATCTATAAAGTCTACTTTGCTGCACATGTACGCTGATGATACCCAAATTTTATTAAAATTTCATACCAAATCAACACTCGAATCGAAAAATTGTATAAATAATTTAAATCAAGATCTAGAGCTAATCAATAATTGGTCTAAAAATAATAATTTGTCTTTGAACCCATTAAAATGCACATACATTGTTTTGGGAACTAAAACACAAATTAAGGCAGTCCATCTTAGAGCGCCTGTAGTTGCCATCGGTAATACTATGATTAAAGAATCATTTAAAGTTCGTAATTTAGGTTTAATACTTGATAATATGTTGCGTTTTAATGAACAAATCGATCTAAAGATCGGCAAATCATACTCAGCGCTTAAAATGCTGTATAAATTTAGACCACATTTAAATCCTGCAATCAGACAAAAACTCGCTGATTCATTAGTTCTTTCACATCTTGACTATTGTGACATTGTATACGGCCCCTGTTTAAGCAAAGAATTAGAAAAAAAAATTCAAAGAGTGCAAAATTCTTGTGTCAGATTTTGTTACAATGTGCCCCCTCGCTCAAATATAACACCCTTTTTAAATTCATATAATATTTTAAACATGAAAAACCGGCGAAAGTACAAATTCAGTTCTCTAATTTACAAGTTACACAAAAATGTCGGCCCTCGTTATTTAATTTCCAAGCTCGACTGGCAGAAGAATAGAAATGAAAATGTTACATATCGTACATCGCGGATTATTAATCTAATCGTACCTAGACCAAAGCTCTATCATTTCAGGGGTAGTTTTCGTTTTTCAGCTTCAAAATGTTGGAATGACATTCCTCCTCCTATAAGAATGTCAAAATTTACAAGATTTAGATTGTTATGTAAAGACTGGCTTCTGAATGTTCAAAAACAACAACATAATTGGACTGCACTACCTTAAAGTTTGTTTAATGTATTGCCGCTTTCTGTGCTTACATTTTTATTACTATTTTTACTTTTTGGTTTACAATTTTATATTTAATTTTATTTAATTTATTTCTACTATATCTTTTTAAGAAATAACTCAATTATAGTAATTTTAATACATTATTCTGTACAACGACAGCTTATGTGTTCACCCAACACTACTCGATAACTTTTCACCTTAATCAGATTGATAACAATCCATTGTATTTTTTTCTTGTGAATCCCTTTATTTATTTTGTCTAGTTAAAATTTTTGTCTGCATGCTGTGGCAGCATTGGCACAAGGCTTGAACTGAAAAGCAGCTCTAAGCTGAGTTCATTTCCTTTTCAGTTGCATACATATACCTAATTATTTAAGTTATTTTTTGTTAATCTTAATTAATTTGTGTGCTTCTTGAATAAAGTTCTTATTATTATTAATAGATCCAGTTTCCGTGAGGTCCGTGTTTCCTCTTTGTGACATGCACTTGTAGTCGTTTAGTTCCTCACTTGTATTTTAAAGTTGTTTGTTCCAACATGGCTCTTGGGAACTAATGGCTTTTACAGTTAGTTAGTTATCTAGTTGAATTGTATTGTTTTATTAGTAGAACCATGTGTTTTATTTGTTGAACGTCAGAAGTTCTTAATTACAAAGTAATTGATCCATCTATCTTGGAAAATTACTTATTTAACACTAAACCCACCAAGTATCGCTCAAATTGACCGTTCTTTAACTTTTGTAAAACTTACACATTTTTAAACGTTATAATATCATTATCAAACTACATGACAATACTTAGAATATGCATATAATATTTTCTACACTCTTTATTTTTAGTTATTTCCATTATTACCTGCGTTATATAATAAAATAACTTTTAATTACTGATCAATTTGACGGCAGTAGGAACAGGTATACAAGAATTGTCGGTAGGTTTAGTGTTAATGGTATTTATTAAGATTTATGTTTTCTTTTACCGACCATCTGACGGTAATTGTTTTAAATTTAATTTGTTTTAAATATCTATTTGGAGATAGTACATAAGTGAAATATCAATAATTAAATCATTACTAGTAGATCTACATCAAGTGTAGTGTAAATAAGATTTGGCTCATATATATTTTACTTTAAATATTAGTACATAAAGTATACATAACAAATATTAATAATAACAAAGTGACTGGTCTGCGGCATATTGTAGATATTGCGTGTTGATATCGGTCAATCATTAGGCAATTATTATTTATAGAACTGTATCTAAATAAAATCAATAAAGCTGTACTCAATTTGTACGAATGAGTAATATGATTTCTAAAAGATGCCTTACGATACAGTAGCTATTGTTTATTTCGTTGCTTTTGATAAGAGTTCCTTCTTGTGTATGATTGAATCGAATAATCACATTTGTGAGCACGTATAAGACTGAAATAAAGGCTGATTTTGTTTTCAATAAAACATATATTACACAAAAATATGATTTTTCAACAATACAGTACAATAATGATATTATATCTATTTATTATTTATTCATATTTTTATTGTAGAAATTTCAAAACATCTGGTTGTCTTAACGCTTATTTTTTATTAATTTTATTTAAATTCTTTAATTTACAAAATGAAATCTGTATATTAAAATTTATATTTTATATTATTTCTGCAAGACAAATAAATGAAAGGAACGAATTACATTAAAAAGTTTCATTCAATATAACAAAAAAATATAAAAATATTTGTATACAAAATAGACACATACATACTATACATTAAATGAAGATAAATACTAAATTAAATGTCATCATTATGTACATTATACAATAGAAATTATTAAAATTTTATTACAATAAAAAATTGAGCTGTTGAATTAAAAATTTTAAAATCATTTTTATAGTTATATTAATGCGACCAAACTTGCATTGCCCAATAGGTATTGCGCTATGGTAATTTTTATGCACTTATTCTTGCGTCAATAGCAATATATAAACCCTTCACCTACAACAACGTGTTAAGGGTTGCGTAATCAACCCTTATAGTTTCGTCATAACCGTCCGTCCGTCTGTCCCCAGACTAGCTCAGAAGGTCTTAGTCTAACCATATATCAGCCAAACCGACAAAGTTGAATGATAAAATTTTGAAATATTTTTTAGGGTTATTTTTCAACCAAGTATAAAATGCATCTATTATGACATGATATTCTTTATATTCAGAGAACGCCATAGAAATTATATTGAAAAAAATAATAAATGAAATAAAAGCAAACAAAGCTATATTTTAATATTTTTTATACACAACATTCTCTGGTTTTTATCCAACAAGACTTGTGCCTATTTCTGTGGTAGCAAAATTGCTTTCGTAAAAATTTGATTACATTTATTAATGAAATTTCTTTCGACTCTGTCTATTGTCAAAGGAAAAATAAAAATGAGAGAGAAAAAAAACATTATCTATTAATGGCTTTTATTTATTTAATATTTGTTCAAATCAATGATATACAAAATAATATACAATTTATTATATACTGAAGAGACTGATATATATACATATATGAAGTATGCAAATATAATAAAACATATTTAATCTTAGTTAATGTTATTTAAATCCATTTTATATAACTATTTTACCGAACCTTTGGATAAATGTAGAAGATAATCTAATATTACCAGTGACTTTGTACTTTAACGCCCCTTGTATATGTCACAATAAACCATAAATTCTGAACACTTGTTACCCACTTCAAGAAAAAAAATATATTTTTGTGACCATAATAATGAAATTGTTTGAAATGATATTTAAACCTGTATGTAGTTGTGGTGCTCCTCAATCAGTGATCTGTTATGCTTAAGTTAAAACCTAAGACAATCCATATCGATAATCTTTCATCATATTTAATATTATGATAATTAATAACTTTCGAATACTTTGCTATTTAAACATAAAATTATTTTGTGATAGCTATAAGAAGGCAATACAAGCACGGATAGCATTTTTATGTTAATATCTAAGAAATAAAGAGCTGAAGGGATATTAAAGTCCCCATGTCCATGTCCTTACAGCTGACCTCGTATAAGATCACGTAACGTTATCTTTAACGTCCGTTACGTTCATATTAGTTCTACGTGACGTACGTTAACTGGATTATCAAAATGTATATCATATTAACCGGAGCGTTATTTTATTAGTAACGTGTGACTTTTCCTTAAGCCAAATATATTTTTAAGACATAAAAAGATACAGTAGCTTAATAATTTGAAGCAATTTAAGAAACTCCCTTTGTTTTTTTGATATTGTATTTTGAAATATATTTGAATTATAAACACTTTATTTTACTTAAATTTAAATCGTCTGATGTCATTAAATCTATGGTTAGAGAAAATACAACCTTAGATTTCCGGGAAACGTCCTTTCATTAGAAACATAATCCTTGGAGATTTATTTCACGTCAGATTACTCGAAAGCTATTACTTGGATTGACGGGTTTTTTTATTTAAATCACAGTGGACTGTAAATTGTGCAATATGTGAGATTATTTGTATTTTTTTTTCGATGATATTTATAAATAACATTTTAAATAAAACATTAGTTTTCACATAGTTAATAGTTTATTACTAGGTATTGAGGAAATGTGATGCAAACATAATTAATATTAGGATATAAAGTATTAAGTTATTGACAAAGTCCTTAGTAATTAGTTTATAAAACGTTACATTTCACAACACTTTCATTAATTATAGTAGTTGACAAATAGTATTTACAAGTTAAATTAAATTCGGTATTTTAGTTTATTACAAAGTTTTGTACAGCCTTATGAAAAGTTTTGTATGATCTAATAAGCTTATCTGAAAACTTGGGCTTATTTGTTATTATAACTTTAGTAAAAATATAAATAAACGATTTGTTACGTTTAAAGTAAAACACAGAAGATTAATTATAATTAAATACTCATGTTTTCCGTCGATAGCGAAAGCTGACATCTATAATAGTGGATCCAATTGTTAATTGAGTGGATTTCCTCTTACGCTTTCAACGGACCACTACAAGTAGAGAGACGATATTTTATTCGATTAACGATAAAACGATTTAATTCTGCCGAATTCAGAAAACAGCCTTGTGAATCCTTAATATACACAACAAATATTTATCATCAATAAATATTAAGTTATCCGATTTGCGGCAACTACATTTACATTTTCATGAAGTTTTCGGCAATATTATTTTGTTTCATTTTAACAATTAAAGAATGAAGTATGTGTTTGTGTATTACTCACTAACAACCCACCGAGCTTCGCAAGGCTAATGGAGCATATTCTGCCTACATGTTTGTTCCGTGGTGAGGTTGCATCAGCTCGTTGCATTGAAAGTGCTCATTAGATTTTTAACGTAACACGTCACGTTAGTTGAAGTATTTATAACATACGAGGGTCAAACTGAAAGTTCTTAGAAGTTCATTCTAGCAAGTTATTAGTTTTATTGTAACTTTTCAAAATAGCGTCCATTTACATTAATACATCGCTGCATTCGATGGAACCATTGAGAAAAGCACCTTGCCCACTCGGCCTTAGGGGTCTCTTCGACGGCGTTTTGAAACGCAGCCAGTGCGACGAGGCATTGTCGTGATGAAGGAGGATCCTGCTGCGAGGTCGTTTCTCTCGAACTTTTTTCAAGACAAGTGGCAAACAATTGTTAGTATACCACTCTGCATTAACCGTTTTCTGATCCTCTAAGACTACTGTCGCGTAATGACCTGTCTTTCCGAAGAACGAGGCCACCATCTTTTTTCCAACACTTCGACCTCTCTTCACTTTAGTTGGCAACTCTTCGCAAGGAAACACCCACTGAGCAGACTGTCTTTTGGTTTCCGGATCATAACAGTAAATCCAGCTTTCGTCACCCGTTAGTATGTTGAACACAGCATTTGAGTCACCTCCGTTAAATTTTTGGATCATTTCTCGGCACCAATCAACACGGCGGAGTTTTTGAGCCTCGGTCAAATTATGCGGTATCCAGCGGGCACAAAGCTTCCTGACCGCTAAATGTTCATGGAGGATTTTGTGCACTTGACTCATACCTATGCCTAGACTTGTCCGAATCTGCTGATAGGTCACTGTTTTGTCAGTCTGTATCATACGCCGCACAACACTGATGTTATCTTCAGTCGTCGCTGTAGAAGGCCGTCCCTCACGCAAATCATCGGTGAGATTAGTTCGACCACGTTTGAATTCATTAAACCAGTTGTAAACTGTGGCACGAGATGGGGCTTCATCGTGAAAAGCCAATCGAAGTCTATCATAATTTTCTTGTTGACTTAAATAACATCGAAAGTCATAAAAAATCATTGCACGAAAATTTTCTCGGCTTAAATTCATTCTGACGTGCACAGACAACTTTCAATTTGCCGCCAAATCGTAAAACAAATGACAAATGAATGAAATGTACACTCAATAATATTGGTAAAGAGTTCTATTTTCAAAATTTAAACTATTTTTTTTAATATAATGCTTTTAAGTGGCCAGTTCTAAAAACTTTCAGTTTGGCCCTCGTAATATAAAGTTTTTATAGACCTATTAAATATGCGTTTTGATAAAAAAAAAACATTTTTAATTTTATTTCATTTCCCCATCATATTGAAGGGCAAATATGTGAAATAAAAGTCTGAAGTTTACAATATAATATAATATAACCTTCAAGCCTTCTACTACTTCTATGAAAGTTACAATAAACCGATGCAGATTTTTATTATACAGCAATAACACCGGATTTTCTCCCCAGTCTGATGATGGATCATGTACTTTCTATAACTAAAACAAAAATGTTATAAAATCGAATATTTGTTACTACAAAGTGTGTGTCTTGCTTTACATTTTAAAGAAGCCACATATCAAAACAGTTTTTTCTATTAATAATTCTTTGGATTAAATATTTTAATCCTTATTTCTGGCTCTCATCATGTACATAAATTGTAAGTAAGTTGGGGTTTAATTTAATTAAACTTTATTGTTATTATGGATGAGGATCCATAATGTTTGTTTGTTTGTTTGTTAAGAATAATTAGACAGTATGTATTCAAAAGTTTCCTTAATTTCATTAGCGACGCATCGTTGTATCTTAACAAGCTTGATGATCGGTACTAAGACTGAACTACGTGATTAATTTACTATAAATATAATATATAACAATAAAGGCTTTTACGTCAAGCAGTCATAATTAGAACCTAATTTAATCTTATCATATCACTGGAACTAAATATAGTAATATACTTTCCAAACTAAATACTTAAATCTTTGTGATCAAATCAGATTTTCAATGTTTTTAGAATATAATAATATTGTTATAATTTTCTATAACACATCAATTTATTTCATAGTAATAAACTGAAATGCAGGTCATATATTTGTTTTATAAATCAAATGAAAATAAAATCTCTCCACAAACCCTTATGAGATTCCAGAACAAAATTTAATTTATGGTTCGTAGTCAGCAATGTATGACGATACGACACAACATATATATACACCGTACATTACATATATTGCACACTAGCTTTTGCAGCGGCTTTGGCCTCGCCGTATAAATCAATTAATAAACTGCTATTTCATACTAATACTTGAAATTACGCTTTTTAAACTAAGCCGTTTAAATTTTACCTCCACAGACACACAGACATTTTAAACAGATTTTGTATATGTCTTGCTAACATATGTAGTTATTTTCTAATCACAGATGGAGATAACAGTATTATTTGTGTGTATCGATCTACTAATTCCAACCATTCCATTTTAAATATAAGAGACTAATACATGCACACGGTATAAATATGATTTTGACGTATAAAATTATAAATTATAAATTCTACCTTTATAGTACTTAAAATATATAATTATATTACCATTTCAATATCCAATTTGTATAGTTGTGGTTCCTCGTCAGGCGCCACTCCTTCAAGTTCACCAAGTGTTAGGATGATATGGCCGATCAGTTGTTTGTTTTTTTAAATTATTCAGGAGTGAATTTTAGTTAGGGACACAAGTTTTCCTGGAGGAATTCATATTTTAAATAATGATTTTCTTAAAATGTAGTAATCAATGAATACAAATATAACAATCAGTACCTAATGTTGTTTTATAGCTCATATTCTGTTCAAATGACTCCATTCACGTTTCTTTGCGACGTAACCATTATCTTGTCAGTGAAGTATCCCGTGGGCGTTGGTATAAAAGAAAAACTGCTCTTTTTGTGATTCCTTAGAGAATATGTATTATATTATTATATTCTTACCGCAATATCAATTCCAAATGAATTCAAGTACTGTTATCTTTCATTTAGTTATGGTAATGGGATATTAAACAGACAGGTTAGCAGACAAATAAACAAAAACATTGAGACAAATAGACAAAAACATTCATTATTTTTAGTAGTTTTAGTTTAATACTGGTATTAAGAGTTGAGATAAGTATAAAACAATACTATCCTTTATTATTACAGTTTTATTATAATATATACTCACATCATATCATAATAAAATTATTACCGTATCATAGAAACCATTATTTTCTTACTTGATGCGTCACATGCATTCGCCAATGATGGTGTGTGTGAGGGAAGATGCTTCGCTTGTATAATATGCTCTTGAAGTCGTTCAGTTCCTTACTTTAAAGTGGGCCCCTGGGAAGTAACGACATTGTTAAATATATTAACACACAACATTTTTAGTTTGGGAAATACTCTTATATCAATGTAATATATGATATATATATCAATGTAATATATGAAATGGAATCAGAAGTGAGCATAGAAATACTCTAAACAAACTATAATTTGTTTATAAAATACTTTAATTAATAACAAGAAAAATAGTAAAAAAAGAATTCCGCAACTCTTCCTTTATTAGAAACTTCCTTTATTAGTTAGAAATAAATGTTTACTCCGGTAGTTGGGATACATTCTGTTATATAATATGCATATAAAATAAACATGGTAAAATGTCATTGAGTTTTGAATGCTATGCTATGAAGGCTGTGTTAATCTGTTTGTATAACTATCCCCTTGTCGTGTAAACATAAAAATATACAACATATATAAAAATTTAAAATATAATGCTAATAAAATAATGCTTCTAACAATATTCTAATATAGTTATCTTAACTGATCCAGCTTAAGTAACTGGATCATACTTAATATGTGGGCTTCTTAATACACCAGTGATTAATCTTCAAAGGGGTGTGAATAAACTCTAGTAATTGATGTAATAGTATTAGTTATTAATATTTTAACATAGATGACGTAACACACCTACTACAAACATTTTTAGGCACACTTTTTAAAGCAATTGCGGTCCAAAGAAATCTTCAAAACACAAAAGAAATTATTTTTCAATACATGAACGAGAAAATGTTTGTGCGTGTGTTAGTTATCGTGGGATCTATCCAAATATACACAAAGAAGTATAAAATTTGCTTCAGCCGCTTCGGAGTTCAATAATAAATATACGTACAAAAGAATTATGTAAATAAGATAATAAAAAATTTGCATACTAAAGGTGTCATTTATTTGACAAAGTATTCATTCAGAACACATCTATGAATATTTATTATGTTTTAACAAAGTCCCTGTCTACTGTAATCTTGTAAGCCTGTAGTATCCTGCAGAAAAGTAAGAGATTGCACATCAATGAAAGTTTGTATCTTTTGTAACATCGTGATTTAATCTTCATTTTAAAATTAAAACATGTTTTAATTACAAATTTTATTATATATATTTAGAAATTGTTTCAGATGTATGTACCCTCTTCCAATCCGTAAATTGTATAATTGAAGTAGCCAGAATTATGAGTTTCTTTTTGAGTAATTGCTCTTTTGTTTTACAAGACTTGTTGCTAATTGATGTAGGAACAACATTCCGAACATTAGTAGGGAATGAAGTTGTTGTTTTATAACGAGGAAGAAGTATTTATCTCGTAATGTATATGTAAGTGGAATAAATTGTATTGTATTTGTAATTGTATTGTAAGTGTATATATTTAAAGGGCCGCTCCACCTTATTTTAATAAGCAATATTTTGAATTCGTTTAAATTTAAATATTTATAAAATTTAAGCCTTGTACTCCAAGGAAATAATCTGCATGTTGTTTAAACTTATAGCAAACAGGTTAGGCTTTGCTGAAACGAAAAGATGGCTTTTTGGAATATTTTTAATAAGAGCTTACGCCCGAGTAAGGTTTATCCCATCTTAGGCAAATTAGCCTCCCAGAAGCTAACCGAAGTTTAAGTATAATAAATTAAGATGTTTTATATAAATGAACCTCAAATGAACAATATTTATATTAATATATGAACTACAACGTACCATAGTTAAATACTTAGTTATAAGTAGTAGTCATGGTCTATCTTTTATCAGTAGTATTATCATCGGCTTACAATTGTTTCAATTTCACAAAATGCATTCCAAATTAAAATCCATCATAACATATTATTAGATTTTATTTCCTGCATATAAATTAATAATATTTTTGATTTGAACAGAAATCTTTATTTCTGATTCGAGTGGTTCATATTTACATCTTAGATGCGTTACACAACTTTTCCTAATCCTCCGGGATTTGTGTTGTAATATTTGAAGTTTATTCATATTTATGATGATACGAAATAGATGTGGAAAGGCGTATTGCTGCCGGTAACAGAGTCAATGGTGCTTTGACTGCATTGTTGAGACAGCAAAACGTCAGTATAGCTGCACGTTTGGCTGTACACAATGCAGTTTTGCTACCGACGCTGTTATACGGCAGCCAAACTTGGGTAACACAGAAGAAGAATGTAAGAAAGATGAATGCTGTGGAGATGCGATCTCTTCGCAGAATATGCGGAGTCAGTCTAGCTGATCGAATCCGCAATGAAGAGTTCCACAGAATGGCAGGTACTAGCGAAGATGTCACGGTGAGAATGAAGAAGAACGTGCTCAGGTGGTTTGGGCACGTTGAACGAATGAGTGATGAAAGAATGGTAAAAAAGATTTATATGGGAAAAGTGAGCGGTAAGAGAGACAGGGGGAGGCCTCGAGTGACCTTCGAAAACACAGTAGCTACGATACTGGAGGAAGGTCACGTAAAAAGCATGAGGACCCTCCCCCCGGAGGGCATGTATGAAGAGGTTGATGTCTATGGCCGAGGCGAAAGAGGTATGCAGAGACCGTAGCGTTTGGCGCTCCGTCGTCTCTGGCTACCCCGCAAGGGATATGGCGTGAAGGTAAATAAATAAATAAATAAATAAATAAATAAATAAATAAATAAATAAATAAATAAATAAATCAATGCTGCTCAGATCAGCTTTTGTATCATTAAAAACTGTTTAAATGAACGCGAGTAATATTGTTATCTCTGTTACAACAAATGTTGCCTTAATAATGGTTGCTTTAAAAGAGCAAAGTGCATCTCGCTATTTACTTAGTTGGCTCTCAAAGGAATTAACTGTTTTATTGAGTTACTATCACTATATATATATATTTTAAGTTTAATTATTTTAATAGTTAACTCTGTTTTTATATAAGGTATTGATAGATTAAGGTTACTCATATAATTATGAGAATATAAAATTTACTAACTTCAGATCCGGTTTTAATCACACCAATATCATTTATAACAATATCAAATAGTATAGTCAGGATCCTATCTAATAGTTAATAAGACTATTAAGAAGTTTATGATAGACTCTTAATTATATAGTAGTTTTTGCGATCAAATGTCAATAATTAACCATTTATATAATAGAATCCATTTTATAAAACAACGGTAGTCTACATCAAATATTAATCACTATATAGTCTAATTTCTTTATAACATAATTACCTAAGAATTTTTAACGAATATAATTGACTTGATACAATAGCATTCATGGTTTATATGAATGTAACCTGTACGTATTTTATCATATAAAGTTCTATATACGTCATATTTGACCTATAATTTTAATTATAAAACTCACTATTTCTGCGCATGTGTAAACATGTGTAAAATGTTTAGTTTACTTTGAAAAGCAAACTCTGATAACAAATAACGTTAAATGTAAAAGTTTACACTCATTCCGGTATTTAATTAGCAGAATTTAGAATTAAAATTAAGAAAATATATATGTTGTTCATACTTTACCTAATATTTTTTGAGCTAAAACGTTGTTTTCTTTGTCTTAACATGTAGATATATTTTATTTCTTTAAAGGTTAAGACAAAGTGCAAAATGCCAACAGTTATATTGTTGGTTGAATTCTTCAAAGCTATTAAGCGGCCTGACCCTGATCCTAAAATTTTTCTGTATAGATTTAATAGTTATATTTACTTTAAAACCTTTTTCTAAGTTAACCAATTCATACAATGTTCTGAACATTGTATGAATTGGTCAGATATATAACATACATATAACGTACATTTTAGAACTTAATTTTATTTTTCAAATTATACGTATACTTCCGTAAACATTATATTTTGTAAGCTTTAAATGAGAAAATGTGTTGTTTGTTTATCCTAACAGAGCAGCAATATAATGTAATTACGCTGAGTAAGTAGATAGTTAAACATTATGAGCGCCTCTGCTTGTGATCACATTGTACTTATGAACACATATCATTAAAATAATCACATTTGATATAATATTAGATTCGTACAAATTATTTTTACTTCATAGTTTAAGTATGCAACCTCAGTTTTTATATTATAGTACATAAATCTCTTTCAGGATCAAGCAAAATACCAGAAAATATTATGTCTCTTATAATAACTATCAGCCCATACCATTCATCTAGTATGACACAAAAGTTTTCATCCTACCCGAAATTCCGGTATACTTTATAATTAACTGTAAATGAATAAAATATAAAATATATTAAACATGTATATATTTTTTTAAAGGTCGATGACTGTAGCCACCCTCGCGTAACTATTGCGAAACAATTTAGGATAGTCTAAAATTAGTATAAACTTATACGCTGGGCTTACGTGGGCGGGATGAGCACGTCACTATACAGACTGGATAAATGGACGTCGCGAAGCTCATCCAATGAGGACGAACGTAAGGTCGGCAACGAGAAGTTAACCTCCTTCGTTCTAAAAATAATTGAAGTAAACAAACATGGAACCTTTTTAAAGTAATTTGTTATCACACGCTTATTACAACATATTACATGTATAATGCAGTTCCAATTTTTAATTGACTTGTAATTATAAATATATATATATTTCTTATGGTCCTCACAAATTTTATGTATTTTCGTAAAAATAAGATACTTTTGTAATATTGTCCATACTTTAACAGTTCAGAGATACAATAGTCACACCTTATATGTACGTGTCATCGTATAATTAAATGTTGCGAAAATAATTGCTTTTGACACAAATATCAATTATTAGCAATATAATATTGTATATATTTTGTACTATAACAGTTAAATTTATTATCAATATAAATCTAAAAAGTTACAATTATTGTCCAACCTGAGAGATATTGATTAACACTCTTCATTTACTCAGCTCATACATAAAAGGGTTTTGGGGAAAGTATGATTAAATTCATGTCGTATACCCAATAAGGGTGTCTTCTCTTGGAATGGTTTGTTTTGTCCAATTTCTTTATTAAATAACTTTATTTTAAAATATATCTGTGAAAGGTCTCGTATATTACACAGTTACAAAAATAACACATCATAAAGATAAGAATGTTCAAAACGATTAAAAGCGTCTGATGGAAATAATTGGTACGAGCGTTTCGTCTACATAAATATCCAAAACGATTAAAGTGACAACCCTGATATCTTTTCTAAAATATCATTAAATTTCTTAAAATAAATTGCCTTTACTTCAGAAACGTCACGGTTACGGCCACGAAAATTTGTTATGTATACTTTTTTCGGTAATAAAAATAAATATAAATGAAAAGCAATAACTTATCAAACTAAATACAGTTTCAATCATTTTAAGTATTCAAACGTAATATAATTAATCTTGATTAAAAAATGTGACCCTTAGCATATGAAAAAGTAATTATGTTTGAATAGTTTTGTATTAAAACTATATTGTCAATAAACTATAGGTATGTATTATAACATACAGGACTAAATAAAAAATATGCATGTGCATTCCTAAAAATGCTGCAAAATCTTTGTTGGAATAAAAAAGGCAATATATTTTGCTTACAACCTATGCTAGAACTAGGTGACTAAAAGTTTCTAGTACTACTCACTGTATCATAAATCCCGCGTAATACATTAGTTCATAAAATAAAAATCATGTTTTCTATTACCTACTAGCAGACCCGGTCACGCGTTGCTGTGACTACTCGTGTTATTTTTGATGTATTACATTATAGTAAACTATTTAAGGGGTAACGTTCAGAGTACATCTGTCATGAAAACCATAATGTTTTCTTGCAGTCGATATTAAGCAAAAATCAAGACAAAATAATTATAATTATTTTTTTAATTTTATCCAAGTTTATAACACTATTTGTATATTACAAAGTTTTTAGTAAATAGCTTGGAACACTAAACTTACGATTTACATTCGTAATTACTCAATCCAGTCAATAGATACCACCATCTTTTAGAATTATTAGGAGCTAACTGCAAAATAATAAACAAATAATTTGCAATAAAATAATATTGCGACTATGAATTGAGTTGAAAACGTACGTGGTGTGTAAATTTATTAAAATGAGTTAAGTAGTTTAGTAGTATATAGTTGTATATAGTTGCATATAGTTGTATATAGTTGTATATAGTTGTATATAGTTGTATATAGTTATAGTAGTTCACAATTAAAAATATTTGGTGGTTTTACTAATGCATATAATAAAAGTTAAACTCAAAACATAAATTTTAAAAGATAAATCATGAAAAATGAAAAAAATAGATTTTTATAATAAATACAACAATTTTTATACAACTCGGCAGACTTCGTTCTGTGAAATAGAATTGGAAAGTGGCAGTTTATATTTCGACCTTAAGACGTTTCTACTCTGCTGACTCTCACATATTGCCCTATCATCATGGTGACGGTTCTGTTCAGGAGAATTAAAGAAAAAGGTCAGCTCGGGTGACCTAAGAATATCTTCCACTTACTTAAGCGAACTTTGGCCACCCTTTTGAGACCCACTAAAAACCCCGACTGGGATGTCTGCCAGAGGGCTTCAAACTAAGAGGGAAACTTAACTAAAATAAAACGTATATAATTATTTTCAGTAATCGCTTTGTTGTAAATCAAGTGAATCACAATTATTAACAAATATCTGTTTGATTTTTATTGTAGTGCTTTATGATACACCTGTTTTTTGTTTAATTACCTAGGTTTTCTAGATTAATACCACAAACACCTAATGATTGCACCTGGGACTTATTATGACTCATAGCAAAAGCAAGCCGCACTGAAAACTGTAGTCGTTTAAATTCAAATGGTACATCAGTCGGAATCATTGGGATGCGTGGTATCAAAACGTCTTCTCCTTTATACTTTCCTTTCAGTATAGTTGCTTCTATCACGTTGTTCAAAAATTTTTATCGCTAACCGTGTGCCATTGCAAAGACGCGGTTGGTTGATATTTCTCAACATTATAACTACCGATCCAACCTTTAATTGAAGATTGTGAGGTGGCAATCCTGGTAAATCCAGCGAGTTTAAAAATTCAGGCGGATAGTTGACGACATCATCTTGGTTAGTAGCCGAATCAACTGATTTATATATCCTCAATTCACCTGTAATTTGTTCTTGAATTTTGAAATTTAATTCATTTACATCTGTTTTTTGCAGCCAATATAGCCCGTTCGCTTAACCATTCATGGTTTCTGTAATTTTGAGCAACATCTGGAAACACCTTTTGAATAAGAAGATCTTTTGATCAAGTTAACTGACAAAAACTTTGAGGAAACTTAATGCAACCAGTCAGTGTCTATAAGAAATTTGCCATTACCAATGTCAATGAGTTGTTTAGAGAATATGTCTCCAGATTGGTCATTTTGCAACTTGACACGCATATTCTTGCATAAGTGTAATACCTACACATGCTTCCACAAATTGGAGGACTTTAAACATGCAGTAAGTTCATCAGCTGGCGTTGATCGTGGAATCACTGGCAATGTTTGACGAAAATCTCCTGCTAATAAAATCATTGCACCACCAAATGGGTTATGATTGCTCCGTAGATCTTGTAAGGTATAGAACTTAAAGCCTCCATAGATTTTTTATGTGCCATCGTGCGTTCATCCCAAACAATCAATTCACATTGCTGCAAAACCTTTGCCATTGCAGAGTTCTTCGAAATGTTGTAGGTTGGAGTTTCGTTGCTTTGCATGTTTAATGGCAATTTTAGTGCTGAATGAGCTGTTCTACCTTCAAGCAAAGTTGCTGCGATTCCCGACGAAGCGAGTGCAAGTGCATTTTTGTTTTGTGAGCGAATTCTTGCTAATATCAATGAAATCAAAAAAGTTTTTCCTGTACCACCAGGTGCATCTAATAAGTAAATCCCTCCTCTTTTAACATTTATTACTTTCATAAGTGTATCAAATACATACTTCTGTTGTTCATTCAATAGTGGAAGATTTGTTTGAATTAATTCTTTCAGTGTTGAGATCATACAGTTTTTCTCGGTGCAACTCTTGGCTAAAAGCATCATGCATTGGAGGATTGGGCGCGGCCAGGCCTAATTTAAATAATAGTTTGTTTGACATCATCAAGCACATGTCCTCAATTGAAATCAATACTTCATTGTAAATTTCTTCGCTTATTTGTGTATTTGAATTTCCTCTTCTAATCCGTATTTGATCCAAAATATCATCACACATATTATCTTTGTACTTGATCCACAAATCCTTTGGGTTTGATGGGAAGCATGTAGATATGATTATAGAAAACAATGTTCGTATTTGATGAGCTTGTGATGATATTACAGCATCATTGAGAGTTTGATCCCAATGAGCATCATTTTCTAGCAATCGCAAACGTTGGCAAGCTTCTCTGTATGATCCACACAAATCACCACCAACAGTTCGTACATGTTGGAATGATGTTGGGCCACGTACATTGACTAATAGCAGTCGTAAATAAAAACATTCATCGTTGCTTGGATGTACTGTATAAATTCGACCAATCGCATCGGTAGAATATACATCTGGGTATCCTGGAACTGGTTTTCCTTGTTTCCTTCGTATAAATCTCCTTGAGGATTGATTCCAAGTATAATATTTTGGTATTTCAGAATATAACAATGTTTGAGCAAAAGCATCGTTTTGGCATGTCTAAAAAAAACTGTTTAATGTAGTAGATGGTGGCTGTACAGCTCTTTCTACTGCATTGTGTGCTGTAAAATACACTCTTTGTCCATTTTCTAAATGCACAGCTAAATGAACGTCAGTAGGGTGTCTCTCATGAATTGGAAAAGAAAATATTCGCCAAACTGCTTCATTACTACTAACATAGCGACCCATTTGGTATTGGATAACTTCATCATTGGATTTCTCTGCATTAATACCAATCACAGTCATATCACTCCTTTTGGTTACGTATTTGCAAATGTATTTAATAGATTTTAATGAATTGCAAGATTCAACATTGATGTGCGCTTTGAAGGTCTTTGATAAAATGGGTGAATATGGAACAATGCAGCAATTACCTATTTCAATATCTTGTTGATTTAATTTGACAATTGTTGATCTTCCATTGTCTGCTGTCGATCGGCGACGATACAAAGGATAACCGTCATTACCACTAATTGTTTTAGATATTAATGTCCGTGGATATCGCTTTGAACTTTTACCATCCATCATACACGGTGAATTTTGATTAAGAGTTCCACAGAGACCATGAATCATGTTTTTGATAGCTACATATCCAGGATCTACTTCTACATTAGGGATTTCAGCTGATATTACTGCATCAACTTCATTTGGCCTTATCTTTTCAACTAACCAAATCAAAATGTGTGCACGTGGCAATCCCCGTTTGTGCCACTTCACAGAATGCATCCAGTAATGTGTCTCTCCAAACATATAATGTTTCACAATGAAATTTATTAAAGATTTCAACTTTGTCTAAAGACTCTGGCTGTAATATCATGACGATCAATGGGTGATTGCCCAGGGAATAACTCCTGCTTGATTTCTATCCAGTGTAGATTGCATGTAAATGTGATGAACAAATCTGCTGTACCATAATGACGAACATATGACATGGCATCTTGAGCATATTCATGCATATGTAGAAGGCTTCCGATGTATGGTGCTAGAAGAATAGTCAGTAGTAGTAGTTAATCGCATTTCGAAGGTGAATATACTCTTCAGATCTGAGTTTGGTCTGATTCAACCTGATGACTGTTAATCTCTCCGTTTCAATTTTAACATACATGTCTATAACATACTTGTGATATAATCGCCGACATTTGAGTATGTCTTCATTTTCACGAATCATTAGGCGGTATGAATAATAGTTCATTGAACTGACTTTTTTGTTGGTTTCAGAACCTGAAAATAGATTTTTGTTTTCATAACATTGAAAATAAAAAAAATAATAGGTAATATAGTAACTGATAATATATCTCCATAGCTAAACTAATATTTTTTATTACCTGTAATAGGATTTATCATCTTGTTTGAGAAATCATAGCCATCTTCACCTTGCCAAAATATAATGAGATATTGCAGTGCGTCATATGAGCGGGGTGTTTCCTTTATACGTTGTAATTGATCATTCCGTAATTTTGTCATTATCAGATGGCATCAGATCCAATGCAGTTTTAAACAACATAATCAATTGATTGTACTCATGAAATAAAGTTTATAATTGTTCTACAATAAACCTCTTTAGTGAATTGTTATGTAAACAACGCATATCAATTTCTTGTGGTGAATTGCCCATGAAATAAATTTGCAGGAATTTCTATTTGCTATCTGACACTGGTAACAGTGAACCTGCTCTATGATATATTTGGCCTTGTACCTGTAAATAAAAAAAAAAGATTTTTGCCAAATATAAATAATATTTGTTCCTAAAAAATATATCTGTCTCCTAATTTGAATTACCAAATAATAATTGATATGCTTAGGTATGTCAATATGTAATAATTATTTGTAACTAATATCCATCATCAAATATTTATATTGTGTTTCAAAATAATAAAAGTGTTGCTAATACTGAATCACCAAATAATATTATGACTAAGTAATATATGTGTTGGGGTCTAGGGAACTGAAGGTTAATGACACATATTTACTTAGTTAACAGGAAATTTTGTTCAGTAAAATAATAATGATAACTGCTATAATACATACCTTAAAAGTTGGCATGAAATTTTCCCGAACTACGTTTGTTGCCCCAAATGACGTCATTTGAAAGCAATTATTATATTGTTGGATATTTGACAAAAAGTGTATGGAATCTGGTTCTGTTCCTGAAACCAATGAGTACAATGACTCTGGTGGTGGATCCGATGGTATCAATTTCACTTTCCCATTTGCGAAACACAATCCATTGGCATCATTTTTGTATTTAAATGCCTTACAATGAGAGCAAACCAAGTTCATAGATCCAATAGTAATACATTGGTGGTTACTGTAGTCAATTGACAAATCGTAATTGAAAGCAGCTCGATTCAAACTTTCGCGATTATTAGTTGAATCTCTCGCCCTCGCTGCCCGCATTCTCGATATACAAATTCTTTCACATTTATTTCCGCCGTCACGTTCTTGTGCAGTATGATAAGATCGGTAATTAGTTTGGTTTGTAGCATTTCGGGTTCTTCTACCTAAATTACTTCGTCTTATAGAAGGCATATCGAATATACTATACCTAAATAATGTCAGATGCAATAATTATTAATCACAGGTATTAAAACACTTTGCACAAAACACGATATAAAACAATTAAAATTAATTATTAAATATTATATAGGCTTTTTAACGCGATTTGTTTGACAGATGCAATGACGTGAAAACTGATGACAATTTATGTCGCATTCCGAAACTAAAACAAAAGAAAGAATATTCCAAGGCCAATCAAATCCATAGCTCTTACATTTTTTGACTTTTCAATTTGGTCGGGTCACAATTTTATCACTTTTGCGTGAACGCACATTTGATTGAATTTGAACTTTGTGCAGCGACAATAAAGCGCGAATTGACTCTTCGACGTTAGCAACACACCTACATTGTTTAGACAATAATGAATGCTTGTAATTTAATATGAACTTTATTGAATAGCAATACAGTTTAAATTGACTCTACATTTAGTTAGAAAATATTTAAAAAATATTTAAAAAAATAGGAAAAAGAAAAGGGCTCTTTTAGGGTTTTCCTGGAAATTATTCGAATTTTTCTCGCCGTCAGAACCATCCTTGGGCTTTAAGGAACATTTTAAAAAAAGAATTGTTAAGATTGGTCCATGCGTTGTTGAGTTATGCGCTTACAAACACATTTTGCGATTCATTTTTATATAATAGATATACGACACCACATTATAAGTAAGCTTTTCTTATTGGAATTTCCATTTCGTTTCCTACAAACAAAGTTTAGCTGTATATTAACTAAATAAATTGCCTTACAGACCGTAACAAAATAAATTATTTTTATCCCAAAGAAAAGTAATGGGATTAGATACTTTGCTGAATCAAGATGAAGTATTGTTTTTATATCATTAGACTCGTTATTGTTGATATTAATAAAGCCGGTAACGCTCTTGCGGTTCCCCGGATGATCCAAGAGTTCGTGGGCGGCGGTGATCCCTTGTCATCCGTAACCCGGACGCTTGTGGGAGGTAAGATCTAACATTAAAAAAAAAAGTATTTAAGTTATATAGTTTAGCTAATATTATATGTTATATTATCTTATTTATATTATATATAATATCATAGTTAGTGTTGTTATAATACAGAATTAAGGCGATTGGTCTATAAAAAATTTTTGAAGAATGTATAAGTTCTAGAATATGTTTCTCATATTGACCTTACTAACTCTTTTCGGGGATTAACAGTATCAATCCCATTCGGAGTCCTTATTAAAGAGCGCAGAGCATGGCGCTAAAGTGGCCTGAACACTGACCGGATAAAATTGTACAGTAAGTAATATTAAGTTAGACATTAATTATTCCTGAGCTATTCATATAACATAGTTTTATAACAAATATCTCTTAAGAATAAATTATTTTTAATAATATTTGGGATATATAAGCATTTGATTTTAGACAATACATATACTTACATATAGTATAAAGTGGCAATATCGTGAGGAGGGTACACCAAACTGGGCGGTGAAGGGGACTGGACTGGGGCTGTTCTTGCGTCGGCGAACACAACACTTCCGCCATCACGATGAGGAGCACCAAAGCGGCGCTTATGTCACCTTAAACTGCTGCCTCTGTTGGAACATGTATGGTATTCAAATTAACAAATAATTTATATTAAAAAAATATATATATATTTGTTTTTTATTTATGAATATTCAATAAAAGTAATTATTAAAAAAATATTTAAATTTTTATTGTATTTTATAATTTATAATAAAAAATCATATCATATGAGAATGACATGAATGATAATATGAAAAAGTACTTATGTTTGGACATTTTGTGTATTAAAAGTATATTATCGATAAACTATGTATTAGACTATGTACTAGGTACATATGTCTACAAGACTAAATACAATATATATTTTAATTTTAGCAACTTTTACTCTGTATATATTTTTACCTAACAGTGCTGTATTCACTTAATACTGAAAATAAAGCAAAGCTTTTGTTTGTATAAAAGACTGGATGATCAAAAGTTTTGATAACACCCACTATATCATAAAACATAAACATTTCGTCGGAAATGTCTTAGCCAATTCAAGGTTGTAAATAAAGTGAACACTCTACTTAATATATTAGAAGCATTGTCCTGTTACAAAATTTATCGCAAGGAAATTTCTTTCTTTACTACTAAGAATTTATTGGTTTCCAATATATAGTCTGACCGTTATAACTGCAACAGAGTCGCATTGTATCTACCGATAAAATAAAATATCACGAAAATTAAACGAACATATTTGTCCTGTTTTCAGCAGTTACATTTAATATTCAAACAGTAAAAATTTTCCTTAACCTTGTTTGTAAAGTTATTCTGTATTATACATAACAAATGTATGGTCTACCAAACATTATCCACAAATAATATTAAATTAAATTAATATTTTTTTGAGGATTTAGTATTAAATTATTATCGTAGTCATTATATGTATTTAAGTATTATTTGTTAAGAGTAAAACAATTGTAATAATCAGGTTGAAATTAACATATTCTCTCGAAATGCACAATACTTGATCAACATTATTATTATTACATATTCATGTTTCGGGAACACCATTAACATGCAGTTATGCTGTATGGACAATAACACGATATAAAAAGAAAATAGAAAATATATTAATCAGTAATGTAATATATGAATCACCCAACACTTCTTTCATAACAAATTAAATATATTAATAACTAAAACATTACATAACATCATTCTCTGCGACCTAAATATCAATTTTAAAAGCGTCCGATACTTTATTAGGAATTAAGTACATCCCTATGAGGAACTGATCTATGTTTTCGACATATATTAACAAACACTTTATAAAATATCTTTCTATATTTTAAGCTTGTCTTTCTTGCACATGGAATCAATCAATTCTAAACAATCGCCGTAAATTTTACGACAAGACAAGACAAGAAAAATTTGTATAAAACATTTATATTATTTTAGGATAAGGTTATATTGTAATCTTGTTATTCCAATATTCATCTCTGAGGGTTAAACACATACGTCAAGGAGTACAGTAGAGTCGATTGAATTAACCTAAATAAAAACATTAAGAAATTCTAAAAATCCTTCTTTAAATATTATATTATAATTACTGTCAATAATGATAATAATGTAAATGAATTAAAAATAATAATAATAATGTAAATGAAATAATAATAATAATGTAAATGAATTCAGAGCATATATAAAGTCTTTAAATTTAGTTACAAGGTCATATTCAATGGATGAAGTTATTCTTGTTGTTTAACAACAGTTGTATTTTAATAAGTTTATAACTGAGATATACTGTCATAATAAACTGAATTAATAGCAATATTGAAATTAATCGTAAAGTATGTAGTCTTGAGCATGTATTTTTGACACATCCTATTCATCATATAGAACATGGCTCCTAAGATTAAAAAGGGGTTATAATCGGCATTTAGAGTTTCCATTCGGTATACAATTTTAGTATGTTCAGGTCAAATCTTGAAACAGATTTTTTAACCAGGTTATCCTTTGTAAATAAACGGTAAATGAGATTTCATAGTTCATCACCGTTTCATTGAAACGATGATGAACTATGAAATCAGTGATCTTCCAATATGGTGAAAGCAAAAATATATTTTAACTAGCAACCAACAATTACAAAAATATTATTATGTTTTAAGTCAAGTTTCAAATTTAATATTTAGGAATTAATTTAAGATAAATAGAACAGAAAATAGATTAGACTCACCGGTGGGTTACTTGAAGTAAATATCTAAAATACTTTTAATGAATAATATCCTTAACATTACGGTCTCTTAAATTAAAATCATAGACATTGGACAAGCAAAGACATATATATATATATAGCTCCCTAGTTTTTCAGTACAAGAACATTGAATATTAATATATTATAGTGTTGAACAAATATATATAAAGTTGTACATCACCAAATAACTTCTTAATATATAATCGAGGATCAGGCATTTCAGGACTTCACATTCGTCTACAGCTATAGATCAGGAAACTGGACATCCTGGTCGACGCTCCAAAGTATAACCCCCTAATAAACCTCCTGCTATGAGTAATATACAAGTTAACCTAGGTAAAAAGGCCACATAAACAATACTAGGAACGCCAACAGACCCTCAATTTCGCCCCACTGCGTTCGCGAAATCTCGGGTGCCGTTTGAGTTGCCGTTGAGTAAAGAGAGCCCAGTGTAATGAATCATCGTTTCCCATTAACTTCAATGGGATATCAGTTTTTTGACATGATATTAAAAAAATATATTTTTTTGACATTTTTCAATTTTTTTAAACCATCACCTAATGTGTCTCTTTTTGATTACAAAATTCCATAATTTTCCGTCAAGTAGTTTTCGAGGATATTCATGACAAAGAATGTGAAAAAGTCTCCAGTAGAACGCTCCATGGGCTCGGCAAACTTGGCACTAAACATTTTCAGAATTTTGTTGGAGCTGTCCGCTTTCTCAATATCGCGATAAAGTCGTCAGTACTCGCTTTAGCCAACATTTCGGACGCACTTCAGAAGCGTCTCAGTCCAAACAAAAGCCTGAAACCAATATTATATTGCACTCTAAGTGCATCCAATGATTTTTTCTGTAACTGGTCCACAGGACCACCCGGAAAACCTGTGTCAGCACGTTACATCCGGCGGCAAGCACCCTTCTTTCACGCTATATGTCTGCATGTTCCTTGAGGTCATCGGAAATGTAATGACCTATTTGAAAACTTTTACCCGTCTTAACAGTACATCGTTCAGTTTTAACACCTGTTCATAGTCAAGTATCCTTCCCAGGACCCCAATGACTATATATTCACTTTTTTTTACATTGTACGTAAGACCCATGTTTTACTGCATGTTCTTCACAAACGTTTATTAGAGTCCTAACAGAGCCGGCCAAAGGACCCAGCAGCACCATGTCATCTGCGTAACTAAGATTATTCACACAAACAATACAAATATATCAATAAGATAACATAGGCAGCCTCTAAACATCTGAAACGAATGACAGCTACTTTTAAATAATATTCAGCATTCAATTTATAGATATATAATTTATATCATAAAAGTTCAGTGTTCACTGAATGTAAACAATAAAATAGAACATATTTATTTTCAGATTTCAAGGAACTTAAAGTAACCTCATGCTGGCAACATCTAATTTCTAAAACAATATAAAACATCACAGACTTATAATAATAATAATATTTGTATGTAAAAAGTAGTATGAAATAAGTAACTAAGTAATTATTTTATTTTATACCTACCATTTTATTTATAAAAAAGTATTCTAAAGGTGTAACGTATAGGGATATAATAAAGCTGGTATGTCTTAATAGCTGTTCTTAATTCTTTAAGATAGAAAACCTAAAAAATAAAGTACATTGTATTCGTACTGTACCGAAAGAAATATGATAAAGTTGTTCCTATTATTATAAATGTTAATAACACAAGGTTTATTTTCATTTCTAAAATAAGACATGGCTGAGATAGTTATTTACTTTAAGGAACATACGAAGTAGTCTTCAACATTAGAACAAACAATAAATAGAAAAGTTTTAGTATAGTTTAAAAGTTTAAATTTTGAGACCCAATACTTTCCTTTTTTTAAATTAATTAATTCATTATCTTGCCTTTAATATTATGAACATTATATATTTAAACAGTCAATACGCTATTCAATTATCAATTCAGTTTTTAATATATGTATTTGAAGGTACAGAGCTTGGTAAAAATAGTTCCATGCCCTGTAGTATCACATCAGCTACAGCCGCAGCGCAGTCATTGGAAGCGAAACAAATCGACCTCTTTGGATATGATGAAAAAAACGACCGCATTTCATCCCAATCCGCTGACTAGTAGTGCCAAACGCGTGCTTGTACAGGGCTTGTGTGAGAGGGACGTTGAGTGGGCACTACACTCCATACCAAGCAATGATCAGAGGACCCTAGCCTTGACATTGACTTGATACGTTCCTGGATGTGTAGCTAGCAGGAGATCCAATAAAGAGGGCCTGTGGCTATCCACGTCCGGTAGACGAGTGTGCATGTTAACCAGCTGGGACAGACCATATGCCCGAGTAAAGTTAAACACATACCTATATATTATCAATAATGTAATCCATATGTATATTTTTTAACATATACGACTAAATAAAAAATATATTTTAAGTTTAGCAACTCTTCCGCTGCATGTATTTTTCCCTAACATGTACACTCCTGTTTATATAATCTTAAAAGTGCCGCAAAGTCTTTGTTTGTATCAAAATCTCACACAATATTTTTACTTATAAACTATCCTGGATCTGAGTGACAATAAAATCTGGTAGAACTCAGATAAAACTAGTGTAATTCCCGTGTAATTAATTAATTCATAAAACAAAAATGTTGTTTTATGTTTCATATTTACGACATCACATTATGAGGAAATATGTCGTAATGTAATTCACAATCCATATAATACAAAATAAATGTGTATAAAATATTTATATTATTTCAGGATAAGACTGTTTTATGATCTTGTTATTTCAAAGTTCATCCTCTTAGAGGTTAAATGGCCGTTTATGTAGTATATTGTTTAATAATAAAATATTTATCTTATAATATCGAATATTGTGCTCCATTTTATTATTTATTATTATTACTATAAAAGTTATTTTCTCAGAATATTATTTTTAAATTCTTGTTAAGTTTAGATTAACATAGATTTATTTACCGTCTTTAACTTTAGTAATTATGACAAATGAAGTGAATAAATGAAATTATTTACACTTTTATAAGTTTATAGTAAACAAAGTTTTATGAAAGCCAATATTCAAATAAATAAAGTATGTAGTTCTGAGTGTATTTTGATGACAGTATTTTCATGATATAGAATATGGATCCGAAAGTTTAAAGTAAGTTATAACCTGCATTTAGAGTTTTTATTCGACATATAGTTTTAGTATTTTTAAGTCAAACCTTGGAACTGAATTTTGACCCAGGTTACCTTTAACTATTGAACTGTAAATTGGTTCATCTGATTAGGAAATATATTTTAGAAAACATATTATTATTGAATGGCGAATATGTGTAAGTAGCTTAATAAATGTGATAAAATATAATTCTTTAAATTATTTAAGTGTTTTGTTAAACTTCTGGTTATTTTTTTATCATAAAAGCTTTACAAAATACAAGATGACGCATTCGATTAACAATGCTAATAAAATTCAATGTATTATTATCATGAACGAGAAATGTATACCAGACATACTATATACGAGTATTTTACTATGTGAATCACTTATATTCGTTTTTAACAACGCACTGTATAAAACTAAACACGTTTTGAATGAATACTTTTATAAAAAAATATGATAAATCTAAATTCAGTACAGGAAACTATTATATTAATATATATTGTTTTAAAATTACCTATAATGTATTATTATTCTATTTTATAATGACGTCAATTTGGTATGATTTGGTTTGGTCCAAAACAATTAAATAAAATTGACCAAATTAGAGAATAAAATACTGAGAAAAATTTACAGAAACATAAAATACAAGAATTTTATAAAAATATAACATTTGTTAAATACTTAATTTTTTCGTTGCTGGCACAAATTTATAAGGGTTTGGTAAAGCTTTTAAAGAAATTTAAATATTTTATTAATTAAACCAACAAAGTGCTTCGTCTCCAAGCCGGCGCTAAAAGTAATAATTCTACAATTGAGTCCAAAGACATCTTTATTACACGAAAACAACGGGGTAAAGACATTGTTCTGAAGTTCAATATCCCGTCCACTAAGTGACACTGTCTGTACAATAATAATGGAAACGTTAAGCAACAACGTTGACACGTTGATGAAATACACGACGAGACATAAAACGGACAGACTATAATAAAACAACGTTCAACACTGGGGTTGTAGTAACAACCCTTAACTTTATATTCATATAAATAGATAATAGATTAGCATTCAGTTACCTAGTACATTATAATTAACAAAATAAAAATCTGTCAACATCCCAGTACTGAGAGAGTTTCCTTTACAGTTGTGAAATCGCAATGCACCAATAATCTGATACATATTATTGGCAAAACAGAATACAAGAGTCAAAGTCAAATGTTATTCACGTAGTCATAATATAGCATTTATAAAAAGTAAGACCGTAATTGCACAATTATAAATTATAGTAGGTAAAAAAAATATAAACAGAAAAAAAAACAGTATATTTCATTTAAGATGTGTCGTTGTGTAATCATTAATATATCATACCATCATAAATCAATATGGTTAAAAATAAATACAAAGAAAATAACTTGAATAAATGTATTTTCTCTATAACAAATCAAATATGCATAGAGAATGTATAAAAAGAGAGGTAACATTCCGGGAAACGAATTCAATTTATTGTTATATGAAACTCGAAATATAAACAGTTAGTGTGCTTCACTTTTATATAAGAAGCCTTAGTTGTTGAAGTAATTGGACTTTGATTTGTAATTACGTTATGTTGTTAGCAAATTATTCAGCCCTTAACGAAGGAGATTCCAATTTGAAAATGTTATCAAGGGAACCTTAAAACGTCTCAAAACTTAGATTGTTTCTTATTAGGGTCAAAGATATTTTATACTTATTTATACTTAATTTATTTTTAGTTTTGTTGGAATTCTATTACTGATAAATATATATGTTTGCAATTAATTATAGTACAAACCTTCAATGTAAGTTTTATAAACTTTCCCTTTACAAGAAAGAAAATGTGACAGGGTAATTATATTTACTAATATACTGCATTGTAATATATGTGTTTTATTGTTATAATTAAAAATAATAGTGAAGTATTCCTCCTGATATTGCTGCTAGAGATAGTAACGTGTTCTTAACGATCCTTCCGTATTATTTGGACAATCAAACACAAAAAGGATTTTTATAACCGACTAACGACACATCGTTTTAGAATAATGTCTGAAACTTGATCATCACAATTTCTAAATAATGTTCAATATAACAATATATTACAAATATTAAGTATATAATTTTATAAATTTATACCATGATAACATAAATTTCATCTTTCATGCGCTGAGACTCCATTTAAGAGATAAATCGTCAAATTATTATTTTCCCTCAAAGACGTAATAAAATAAAACTTTTATACTTCTTATAATTTGTATAACTCTTAATAAACATTCTCATAATCTATATTCTAATAATAAAACAATAAAATCAAAATCAACAGTGAGAAAGATATTATTACATTTCAAAATATTTTTTTATTATTCTTACTCTAAAATTATTCAACATTTAGTGAGAATACGTTTAATGAGCACCAAGTACAAGTAAGAGTAACCATTTAAATAAATATAAAATAAAATAATATCATTTAACATTTGGGGATTCAGTTGGATGGGAACATCCTTTTATTGTACCCATTCTCAAATTAGAACAACATATTTATTTTTTCAATAATTTTAAATACAAAACATCAATCACTTAGTTCAAATGTTGCAAACACATCGAGTAGTGGATTTAAATATTTCCAATCTTACGGTACACACTCACAATAATAAAGTACTGTTAAAAATGTTAACTAAATATATATATAACCATATTTTGTTGTTTGTCTTGATTTATATTATATTATTAATATTATTTTGTAGTCTTTTATGTAGACTTAGTTTATATAGATCTTAAATAGAAAAAAAATCTAAAAACTTTTATCAATAAAATATTTAAAAATTTATTTGTCCAACTTACCATTAGCACTAAAATCTAAAGAAAGATAAGTCTATTTATAAAGTCAGAAAAACAAATCTGAAAAAACATTTGCGATTGCAATATTATAGATAAGATTTCAATCAAAAGTATGATATAAAATACAATTAAAAGCGTAAGAAAATACAGGTTTTTCAACAACTGTTATTAATTCAAGTTATACATGAACCATCCAGGTGCTCACATTTAAACCGTATTTGATAGTGTTCCGACAAAATACTCTCGTTATTAAGAGTTAGTATACTCTTTGATCATGATAAGTGAGTTAGTACTCACTTACCTTGTTTGGAAAAGGTTCTAATATCTGTCTGGATGTTTATGATAACATATTCCATCGATCAACTTTATGTTATTATCTGTGATAATAAAATAAACTTGCTTAAGAACTTTTCTTCGAAAAGTTATCAAAAATTAGATAAATAAAGGGTAAGATTTCTAATAATCTGAAGATAAGGATTAAATAAGATACTGACTTATAGAAACGGTTGAAGTGTTTCATTTGGAGAAAAAAATGATTCTCATTGAACCATGAAGGATTATGAAAGAGGAAAGTACGGGAACAAAGATATTATAATTAAAGGTCATCATCACTCGTAATATAAAAATATGACAAATATACTTAAAATATTAATTATATAAAATAAGATTGCATATAATCGTTCTTAAATTTATTATTTATACTATTGAATGTTACCAAATTTATCAAACGCGAACCTCAAAAACCTATTAAATTTTGCAACGAAAGTACTTTAATTTAATTACATTGAGTAGCTGTAATGAAATTTCATTAATTTGTTGTTCCTTTAAGAGGGAAAAATGTTCGTTTGGAGAAACCAAACCAAACCAACTTTCTAAATTAAAAAACTCAACATGTCTCGGAAAACATTTCTACTCATTTTAGGATCAGCAGAAAATGTTTCTTTTAATTACTATAAAAATGAAACTATATTTTTTTTATATATTAACTCCAGTCACCACACTTGAATGTCATGTAGTTGCTTATCGCTAGTAAAGTTTCGTCAGTATGTTAACTAACAAACTTGTATATTCAAAGCAATATTCATACGAAAGTTCTGTTATCTGTCCTATTGTATTGGCATGTCAATTACTTGAAACTTGAAAGTTCTGACGTAATTTTAGCTATATTTCTTGTTACATAAATTGTACAAAAAATTAAATTAAAATATTTAAGATCTGAGGGAGAGGGAGATCTAGGATTTTTATATCAAAAATAACCAAATAAACAAATATTTAAATAATATTTTAAAAAACCATCACAAGCTGAGTTAAGACGGAGATGACGTACTAACATAGGGACACAGGAATTTCAACTCTTTTACATTTAACGAGGTTTAACCCGTGTCTTCACTCTGGCGATTCACGAAGACTAGTATTTGGATAAAGATAGTAGCGTATTTGATTTTCCGGCTCTTTAAGTGAATCGTAAAAAAATATTATCTTTTTTTATCCGTAAATAAGAGGAAATGATGTCGAATGTCCATGTCGCGTCTGTCCCGGTATCCGTTGGGAGCTCCATTCTCGAAGTTGTCGACGAATATGTCTACCTAGGACAAAAAGTGCGATTGGGCAGGTCCAACTTCGAGGTCAATCGACGAATCCAACTAGGATGGGCAGCGTTCGGAAACTTAAGGAGCGTATTTTCATCCGGAATACCACAGTGCCTTAAGTCGAAAGTCCTTCGACCAGTATGTGTTACCAGCAATGACCTATTAATTATTAAACCTATTATTACCAGCAACCGAGACGTGGCCTCTAACAAAGGGACTCTTAGAGAGACTTAAAGTCACTCAGTGTGCGATGGAGAGGGCTATGGTGAGAATATCGCTACGAGATAGACTCAGAAATGAGAAATGACTCGCAGGCGAACAAAAGTAACCGACATAGCCCAACGGATTTGTAAGCTGAAGTGGCATTGGGCTGGGCATATAGCCCGCTCAAGTGATGGCAGATGGGTAAAAAGGATCGTTGAATGGAGACCACTTATTGGCAAGCGAAGTAGAGGACGACCGCCAATTAGGTGGACAGACGACCTGAAGAGAGTAGCTGGAAACATATGGATGCGGGCCGCTTTGGATCGATCGGGACGTCCAGCAATAGACGCACAATAGCTGACGATGATGATGATGATGAAGAGGAAAAGAAAGAAACTATATTAGTATAAAAGTTATTAAAATGAAAGACGACGTTATAGATACAACTTAATGTGAATTACAAATGAACCGACGAGACGATATGAACTACAGAGAGTGTCTCATAATTACATTCACGTCTAGATTCAAAGTCTCATATACAATTTAAGTAGGTGTCCTCTTAATGTATTTTATAATTACAAGTAACACTACCCTGACGTTAAATAGATATTGTTTTAATTAAATAGAATGTGATATCTTAATAGATATTCTAACTATATGAGAGAATATGTTATAAAAATGTTACTGATATATTTTCTCAACTTATTTATTTTCTGAAATTACAGTATGTAATACTTAATAGGTTCTCAAGGAATATAATAAATAATAAATATCAATGAAATTTTCTCTTTAATTATCACATTTTATTATGTACCTCAATATATAAAAATGTACCTGTAGCTTTTATTTGGTGATAAAAATAAACTCCCACCATGAATCTCACCCGAGCGTGTAATTACGAGTCAGAATAATAAAACCTTAGATAGTGTAAAAACTTTGTACACGGGCCAATTGTTTTGGAAAGTATATAAACAATTATAAACAATTAAATTTAATTTAAAACGTTTTGGCTTTATAAGTTATATTCAAATTAATTAGAAATATAATATAATGTTAACAAATATCTAAGACAATATTTGAAAAATAAACTACATAAAATAAGTTAGGATACCTTAAGGTAATTCTATACACACATATATATGCTGTGTTATAATTAATACCTTTGTACGTACTTGAGGGCTATTTGAACAGAATTATTGAATTTGTGTGATCGGATGTTTCCTATAAAGCGATATATATATTACGAAACGAATATTAAAATTGTAGTATTGTATTACACCCATCTTTTTATAACTCAAAGGTCACCTTCAAAGACATGTATATACCTAGAAACTCTCTTATTAACTCTTTTAAAATCACTTTTGGTTAATTAATATTTAACCCTTTACGTAGAAACGTACCCACCAAGAACACGTAAAGTTTCACTTTGAACGAGTTAGGAACTGAACGACTTTACATCCATATTACAAAGACCAAACATCTGACCACAGGGACTTTGGACCGGAAAAAATTAAAATAGCTGACATTATGTATAATTTTAAAGATTATCTTCCTTTAATTTTGAGTATTGACTAATACAATTAAGTTAAATGTTCTTATCCTAAACTGAAATCTTCAAGTTATCTTTGTTCAGGTTCAAGTAACTCTTTATACCTTTAAGAGTATTAGAGAGACAGTAAATCTCAAACAAATTTAAACATTGTTTTCTCTTGTAATTGAAATTTAAGCGCAAATGTGATCGAAAATGTGGTCACAAGAGGTATTTGATTAATGTCGTTTCATGTGGTTAGTTTCGCACTTAGTAATCAGTATGATATAATAATTAATTCAAAAGGTTATTTCTTAAGTCTGAGAAGAAAAATAAAAATGCTTTTTAGTCGTCATACGTATTTATTTTATCTTTATATTTTTAACACTTTTTTCTTATTTTAGTATCGTGTGACAATTATTTTGTTTTAAATCTATACACAATATTAAAATAATATATGATATTTAAATAAAGTTATCACACGAATCACAAATAAATTAAATTGATATTAATACTTTATACAATCTAATCTAATGAAGGCATCTAATCTAATGTACTAGAAAGTTTAGAAAAGTTATTCTGCAACTATTATAATCTAATACAGCGATGTGAAACTTTCAGGAGACGTTTTAGGGTGACAACATTTTATATGTGTTATATCACAATAAAATGAAACAACTAAAAACATTACTAAGAATTAGTCTGAACACACAGACGGATATATACAGCCTTTTTTAAAGATAATTTTTTACAATAAAAACTCGTGAAAGCGTGCAAGAACAAAATATTAACAATATTTAATTATGAAAATTATATATACTGTTTACATTAGCTGGTTTGCTACGGCCCTCAAAACATTGTCTGTTTGATTGTTTAGTAGATGTGGATTCAATTTCCACACTAGTTAATTATTTGAGATCCATAAATTGGTATTCCGAGTCTGAGTGTACCTTTTGTGTTTGTGAACTCACAACTCATCCGATGATACCAGGATCATTTGACCTCAAATACAGTGTTTATTGTTTTTTTATCATTTTAATAATTTACGAACATAATAAATATTTTAGTACGCATAGCATTATTTTATGTTTTATAAATTGTAAATTATATACACACAAATAACAAAATTGTTTGAAAATTTATTTTTTTTAATTTCAAATTTAAGTGAGTTTTTTTTACTTTAGTGAACTTATTTTAGTTTCAACAGAAATAAAGAAACCTCATTCATAGATATATTATATTATAAAATGTTGTCAAGAAAATACTATTAAAAGCTAATAATGTAGAAATACCTGTAGCTTTTATTACATGAAACAAAATCATATAAGAGAGTACCCGAGCGTGTAATTACGAGTCAGAATAATTAAACTGCAATGAAACGTATTCTGGAGACATCAGTATACAAGAATATCGAAACTAAATCAATTATTCTCTAATGTTGCTATTAGTAATGTGTATTACTTTTATTCTATTCATTAACCTCCAGTGTTGTATATTGGTTATAATGCAGTATTTAGACTTTATCAAAATAAAAGGAGTTTCTTTGGAAAGGCCACTGAAAAATTAAATTATACATGAAAGATAAGAAAACAATGTTTTAGTCGTATTAGGATGTGTCTAAATGATTTATTTAAACGGTATTTATAAGTTTAATATAATATGCTAAGACTATGAAATACAAAATTATTAACGTAATGGCAATAGTACAGTTAAACTGTTTTCAATTAAAAGCGATGTCCGCGGCTCAACTTTATATTACGAAGTTATTTCATATACATTTTGCACAAATAATATTACCATCTTTTATATTATATTATGTTATATTTTGTCTATTTATGAACTAGTTTTAAAAAATGTTGACAAATAAAGATTTTAAGATATAAATAGAAAAACGAAGAATACCGAAGTAAACTATAAGCTATTTTGTCGCATTTGTTTCCCGGTGACCTCCATAAGTCACAATATATAAATAACACCATGCAAAAATGTATGTCATGTTTACAGTTGTGTCAGAAACCAAGATTGACTTTGAACAACATGGCAAAAAGTTTACCCGAAATTACAACTCTAAAGTAGTAACTGGATATAAAAAATGAGTAGGAATAAATTAGCAATTTAAATTATGAAAACCGTACTTGTATCTTATGAAATAAGTTATTTATATTTGATATAAAAGAATACGTGTAGCAAAATAAAATATTTTGCTCATTGCTTAGTGAAGAAATCGGGTTATAATTACTTTATGACGATTTTTCTAAGTTTCACGGATTACAAATGACAAATTCAGAACCGAGAGCAAATGCCTCAAGCCACAACCTCATTTGCTTGACCAAATTCTCTAACCTTTGACAATTAAATTACATTTGTATGTACAGATATTGCAGCTAAAATATATTAATGATACATCTTTAAAACATGGTTTTAGTGAGACTACACTTTATAAATACCTAACGTGGAGAGTGAAATAATTATATAATTTCATCCATTAATATTACAACATTCAAGACATCGCTCCAATAACGACGACTTCACATTTCAATCAAAGTTAAATTCAAATAAAGTTATAAGTACAATTGTATCACCTGGTCAGTGTGGTCGAAAAAAAAAACAAAAATAATTTTAAATTGTGATTTTTTATACAATGCTTGTAAATGAAAATTCTTGTATTTAATAAATTATTTCCAATAAATGTTTTTCACCTACTTCACATTTGTTGTTGCGTTTAATAAACTTAGCATCATTTCCCATAATAAGGCAACTTAAAAATAAGTAAACGCCCTAATCGCTCAGTATAAAAAATAATAATGATTCTATATTTATACAACAAAGGTATTTATTTATTACAAGTTTACGTCAAATAACCGAAATAATAATAAATAATAACAAAAAACAATTTTTCTCAAGATTTCTATAATGTTTCCTAAATAGGTCTAACTTTTCTTAGCTAGCTACAGGCTTTATTTCAGTGACAACTGGTTTTAGGAAAATTAGAGAGCTAACTGATATTACCATATCTAAGTTAGTTCACTTTGCATACATTCATATTATTATGTTTAACAATATACCGCACACAGGATCAGGGGTAGGAGTTGCTCTATTTTTATTTTACAAAAGAGATCTGTCTGAGCTATTTACCAACCTAATCTTAAAACTGACTTAATCTTAAATTTAAATGCCTTTTATTTTATAAACTATAAAATTTACTTATGAAAATACATTTATAAAGAAAGATCCAGAGATAAAAAATACCTGTCATTCACTATACTCGTATTTCACGTTCACGCGTTTGAGCTATTTTTTTAAATTTTCCTATTGATGGTCCGAGAATGATAGACAGAATGTATTCTCTGGAAATGTATTATTCTCTGTTCACAAAGGACGCTTTTCACGCCACTATCACTTATTAAAACTCGTTTCGCGTTTATTTTATTGATTTTTATATAAAAACAATTTCAGAGCCTAGATTACTAAATTACTTACTGACAAATCACTCACTTTTATCAAACTTTTGTACAAATTTTCATGGATAAGGAAAACTTGCGAAATATTTGAGTCTTTTATGGTTCACTGAACTTGAACACTAATTACACTCTGCATAAATATAATTCGGCGTCATTCAAAACTTTGATTTACTCATATTTAACTGGCATATCCGTTTAGGCGACGATTTTGACTTATGAACTTAAATATTGGTTTTAATTTATTAGATTGTAGACACGTGGAGCGCTCTTGATCTTATATTAATTAATACCAACGCAATTAGTAACTTAAATAATTAATTTGAGAGTAAACTTATGTTACAAATCTTCTTCGAATTCGAAAAACTTTATTTAAGTCAACAAAGTAATTGGAAACATCTTAAGAGGTTGACAATTTCAACTTTAATTTCAAAAGTAGTATATAATTACAAACAAGATCTAAATACAAAGTTAATAAAACACAAATTTAATTACTTTTCTTTATACAAATAACATAGAACATAGAACATTAAGAAACATAATATATTATGTATTGATGAAGATATTATTTACGATTATTTATTACACTGTTCCATACTTTGTTTTGTTTTAATTTTCTTGATTTTAGCCCGTTGTTCTGTTAAGATTGCTAATCTAAAAATTAAGCCATTGCTAAAGAAGAAATGAAAGTAAAACTCCGTTAACCCTAGGTCTAATGTTTTGATTGTATTTTTTAAACAGACTGACCAAGACCAAGACCATCCTTACAGCGATATACGAGCTAAAATAGATATTATACTTATATTTTCTATGAGTTAGCACAGACATCTAAATCATCATCTAAATCTTCTTTTTCTCTAATCTCCTGCATCCACATTTCTCAATGGTAACAAAGCACATTTAGAACTATTTATATCATGTTCTTGTTTGCACATGTTCGTATACGACGCCGCTACTTATTATAATTATTATTAATATTGTATTAAACAATACTAATAAAAGGATTGAATTTAAAGTGACTAAATATAAAATAAACCTCATTTTTAAATAAAGAAATATTTTTTTCAAAATACGAACCTGCGACCTCTTTAAATCCGTTCCGTCGCTGTGCACATTGAGCTACCCGCCTTGATGAATCGCACATTCTATAAGTAATAGTTTTCAAGGGAACGGAAGCGACATCTAGTAGACTTCCTTCGAAAATTTGAACCAATGTTTTTAACTCTGTAATATAGAATGACATTGAAGAAATGCCACAAATTTTAATAAGATCCTCATTTATATAAAGTATTGTTTAGTGAAATAAAAAGTAAATAACTTTACTCTTATTCATAATAACGGGTTTCGGTAAATGTGAAGCTAAACATCGCTCCAACACTAATTTCACTCAAATGTAGAAGGATCAAAATGTGTTTTTATAAATCATAACTTTTATAAGATATATATTTACAAAGCCGCGTTTATGATGATGTGAATAAATTGAATATCCACTCAATGTACAAAGTACAGTTTGATTTCCATCGAAGGTTTTCCATGAATGAAACTTTAAGAAATATTTTAATGCAAAAAGAATGCAATACTTAATAAAAGGTAATTTAAACTAAGCAAAGATAAGATAAAGGTGACTAAACTAAATTGTACTTATTAAGACTTGTTTTAACCACATCTGCAAGAGAAAAGTACAGAGCACAGAATCTCCAAATTTTGGAAGACCTTTTTGGTAGGACCAGACCGATTGTGAAGAACGAAATTATGATGATATATTCTTACAGTTTTATAATGAAGAAGTATAAGGTCAACTTATTGATTAAAGAATTGAGTTTTGAGAGAATTTAAGATTTCTTAAATATTGGCTTTACTTCTCTTGGCACCAAATAAATTTTAACAAGAAAAAAATGTTACGATCTTGTGATCTTTATGTAGACAATTCGAATTAATGCTTGTGGAACCTGTTATACCTTATAAAAAATGTATTTTAATATAATTTTTTCTGCTTCTTAGTTATAACTAATATTATAAATCCGAAATACATTTCTTGTACTTACACGTAATAATAATACAGGACTGTATTGGTGTATTTGTGTTTCATTTTAAATTAGATTACACCCGCAGGGGATATTTATGAGACTTGTGACTGTTGTTATTGAAACAACATGTAGTTCAGTTTAAATGTAATATTTATATAATTAGTTCACATTGAAACCGAACATAATATAAATTTGTAAAGGTATTCGTGTTATATTACAATACATTATAGTTCTTTATCAGATAGATATAAGAGACATTTAACCGATTACCGTGAAAATAAATAATTTATAGCATAAACCTTTTTTGATAAATAAGAAACTTATTATATTCGAAAGGATTGCCTCTAAAATATTACTTAAATTAAAAATTATAATAAATTTTTTAATTAGTTTGTTTCATTAGTTGATAACATTGAGTTCTAAAATGACATTCCCAGGACGCTTTATTCATCTCTCAGTTGCCAATCAATAAACGTATTCAAATACATTACTGCGTTGAATATTAATAAGTTCCTTAACATTTAATAAAATATATTTATACATATATTTTACGTCACTTAGAAACAAATTTAGACTGACACCTACATAGTATAGACTCAAATTGGTTTCAAATGACGGAGGCGCATGTAATTGTTCATCAATAACCTGTGTGTGTGTGGCTGGAGTAATTAAAAGTTGTGGGTTGTTTGATTGCGAAATTACCGTTTTCTTCTGCAATTCTTCGCCTTCTTTCTAGAACGAATAATAAATAAAAACAGCATTTTGTTGTAGTTTCATTTTAGATACCACGTTATTTGTTTAACTGTATAGTATTATTATAGTACGAGGGAACTTCCCGGCCCGAAGGGCCGGAAAGGGTCAAATGTCACCTATAAGGTTGGCACCCACCCTATTTTGTAGCCTGATTCAATAGCTTTTTTTTGATGTATTACACATTATTGTGTGATTTATGGGTGATAAGTGATGCGCGTGCATACAGAGTCAATTAGGTCATTATTATATAGTAAGGATTATTATGATTATGACGACGTTTATTCGCCTTGCTGGACAATTCCTAGCCTCAGGAATAACAAAGTTAGGTCAATTTATGTAACTTATAAGAAATCGTTCTGAACTAAAACGTTCAAAAAATGTTTTCTGTCTCAAATTCCTAATTAGTCTGAATAAACAAAGTATAATTTTATATATTTAGTTGTGTACTTTATTATTACATAATTCAAATTAATTTATACATATTTACATACAAAACATACAAATGTTACATACATACAAAATTTTAGTAAAGTTTAATGTACAATGATAAATCCTGGGATATTGTAAAGTTTATTACACATGAATGTAATAAACCAAACATTACCAGTTACACATTTTAGAACTAATCTTGATCTATACCCACGATCTAAGGTAATGCTGCATATTGTTGTTACCTTTGCTTTTAGCACCTATTAACCTTTTACTCAACTTTTAACCTTTAACATACAAATATAATTTGACAAAATACAAAATTCACGATATATTGTCCTACTGATATATTAATTTATTATAAAATCATCAAATTCTTTAACCTTCCCTGTCTCAATAATGTAGTCTCGGCGCCATATGTAAATTCCTTCCACGCTCTCCTATCATCTGCACCTCAGTGCCTCTGCCTCTGCCCATGCCTTCCCATGTCCTCTTATCTTATAACAATCCACATTCATACTTAAAACTCTTCTCGTTACATTTTGTCCATCTTTCCGCAGTGGGCAAACCATTTAGTAATAAATATGTATTTAAAGATATTTTCACTAAAGCACCACCTTTGAGCATTCATAACCATGTCACACGGATATTCAATCATAAGAATTTACACGAACACTATCAGATCGCACTTAAGATTCGTCCATGCATCCCGACTAGTCTTGAATTGTTTTATATTTTCATTTTAAGTTAAGTTCAATTTAAGTTAATTAAGATTTCGTTTCTGTTTTAATTTATTTTAAAAAAGCACCTTTTTACGTTTAAAAATGTTAAGAAAATGTCCTCAACATTAACCTGAAAAAGATTCTTGTAAATAGTAAAAAAAATACTATAATTAAGTATGAGTTTTATTTTGTTTTGTTTGAGTATTATATTATTCCACTATCTTTTACCCGCCACTTGGCTTATACTCATACAAAATTAACGTTCATCCCTGTTAATGTTTTTCTTATCTTAGTAGACTGCAAATTTATAGAAATTATTGTTTGTCCAACCAGAAAGCAAAGAATTCGTTATCATAATGTTAACTAAAAATATCTTATAAAAACTTGTGACAGAATAAATCCTTAATATCTTCTATAAGAGAGGAAAACTTTGAGAGTAAATGCGTTAGTGATACTCGACTCATTTTATATTGTTATATTATGGATACAAATTGTTTTTCATTTACTATTATATATTTAATACATACGTGTATATATATAATATATTGGTATAAATAAATGGAGACAGTAATAAAATTAAATTTGACTTATATTCACTGTAATAAATAATGCTTACATCAATAATACATTTCTTATATAATCATAGAGAGTTAGAGAGTTTTTTCATTGACACTCACTATTAAATACATCAATAAAAAATCATTCCTACAGGTTTTACTACGACCTCTAGGATGTAGTCCCTGTTATCCGCTCTGATATATCCCATCTATAGTTAACCGTCTATAATAGTCTATATACATGTTAAATAAGTTAATCAATAAACTATTAAAAAAATCGCAAAAGGTATAATAATATTAAAGGTTCTGAGATTAAGTGAAAGTTGGGACAGTATTAGCAAGTTATAATTGAATTTTGTCATAATATTAAATTAAATTAGTTAACGAATTATAATAAATTTTAAACTTTTTATCACTTAGTCCTCAGGTCACAGCTAATTTGTGTATTTTTTACATTTCTTGTTAGGTCGTGGATGCTTTTAGCCTGGCAAAAGGTGATGTTCACATATCAATATTCAGTTTAAGTAATGTAAAAAGATACATAAATATTTTCTTTGTCTATTTACGAGTGAGTGTCAATTTTCAGTCTAAACTTAATTGTTTTTCAATACGAAGATAAATTGCTTTTTATTGAAACGTATTGAATATTATCCACTAAAATAGGCAAGTTATATATGCAATATATTTCATTTACTATATATATATATATACATACACATTCATATATAATTGAATACACCTACACATTTTTATGTTGAAGAAACTAGTATGTCCTTACTAAATAATCTCACCCTAGTTGTTAGTATATATATCAACATATGCCCGAGGATAATGTAGTTTCAAGTAACTTAATTAAACTCATATATATCGGATACTGCTATAATTTTATAACCTACGCCTTGTAAAACGCAAGACTTTGGCCAGGCTTGAAGTACTGCCTTGCTCTGTTGATCACACCCAATTGCATCGAGGCCAACTTGGCCTTGCTCTCCAGATGACCACGAAACTGAAAATCGCTCGAAAATTGGAAAACTAGTATACCTACTGATACTTGGCAAGGTCAATGCATATTGGAGTTTGTATTGGAAATATCCAACATATCATTGACTTGCAGGAGGAACAGAGTTGGACATAGAACAGATGTTTAACTTCAACAAAAGCTTTATTAATAAAAATAAAAATAAAAATAATATTGCTTATTTTCTATGTAAATTATAAGTTTTGGGACGTGATCTCAAGGCATTTTATTTTAATCTCTTACAGATTTATTTAAAAAGTTTATGAAAGGACATTTTAGATTCGTTTATTCGATCGATTCGATTCCTTTAACATATTTTTTACGATATTACATTTTAATGAGAATTATATATTATTATTTTTATATATTAGTATTATTTTTTTTAGCCAAAATTCTCTAAATGCCGCTCGCCAAAAGATCGTTAGTGCACTAGAATTTTAATAGTTTATTTTACAACGAAGCACGCGCTTATATTAAACTTATGGTAATTAAATGCAATTGAAATTACATTGTTTTCGCCAGAAAAAGAAGGATAAAATTAATTTCTTGTAAATAATATCTTTTGTAAAATATCCTTACAAAGCCGCTTTTATGATGAAGTGAGTAAATTGAATATCTACCAAATGTACAAAAGTAACGATTAGCTTCTATCAGAAGTTTTTCATAAATAATATAATTAGTTTTGCAATTTTTTTCTAAACTTTTAACAAAATCGTACTGAAAACCATTCTCACATAATTTTCCACCTTACACAGCTGTGTTACTTCATCATGTATTATCAAATATACGAGTTTATTAAAAAATCATTAAGGCACAACCTGCCAGCGCTAATAACCTATATCACAAAGACGTTTAAAAATAAGAACTTACAAAAATTCTTCTAGACCGCACTTACTATTTTACAATACATATCTATTTACACAGACATACATATGGTAGAAAATGAAAATAATTTTGGTAAGGCTCACAAACATCTCGACGATAACATTTATAAATGCTCTATAACCTTAATACCTAATTTTTATTTTCTGATTTAATTAAAAGGTGAAAAGGCGTATTATTAATGTTAAATTATATTATAATGATATTAAGAAGATATTCTTATCATCACCTTGAAAAAGATCATGAAATTAAGAAGCAAAATACCATACACCAAATATATTTTATGTATTTTTCAACGATTAGAGAAACTCTTTATATTTCAAATAGCTTCTGCCCGCCACTTATTTCATATCCAAAGAATCAAACTTTCACCGCTTTTTTTGATATTTCTTACATTGATAATGTTTACTTTTCTAACTAGAAAGCAAAGTATTTTAGTATTCAAAATAAAGGAAAGCTGCAAAACAATGGTTTTAAACTAATGAGTTTTCCAGGCCGCAGACAGTGTTTTGTATAAGAATATACGAGTAGTTTATAAAAACTTTGTAACTAACTTTAGATATTTCAATAGAAATTATTTATTTTCAATTCAATATTTACAGTTAAATTTCAAGCATAATTGTTTTTCTATACAATGACAAATTGGTTTTGGAAGATTTATGATATATTAAATATATGAAATGCTATCCACTCGTATACATACACGTGTATACTACATATTTATATCTTATTGATTTTTAATATACTTATATATTTGGAACCGTAAAGAGAAATATAAAAATATTTTTAAGGCAATTGTAAACTAACGGAAACCAAAAGGAACTTCACTTAGGGATTACCTAAGGTTATCTATATTAATGACTACTATTTTTGCTTGTCAAACGAACAAACAAACAAATAAACGAACAGACATGAAATCTAGTATTTTATAATCAGCTTCAGTAACACTTAAACACAATTCATTAGACTGAGTATTCGTACTTTTATTATTTATTTACTTTCACTTTAAAATTTTCAAACCCTATACAGATGTTATCGAACCTATAATACTAAGATATTTCAGGGGTCGGATGATAATTACTCTAAGTTAAGATTAAACCTAAATGTATAATAAATTTGACTAAATAGTTATTTATTATATAATACAACCTTTGCTCAAGGCTGCTGGAGAAGAGAATAGTTAAAAATAATTTTGTTACAGCACCATCTATCGGATCACACCCTAACATTGAGTTAAAAACACAGAAATACTATGATAAAATCACAAAGTCATAGTCACAACCATCACAAAAATATAAAATCACAATAAATCTTACCAACACTAATTTGTAGTATCTTTTTATCTACCACGTTACATGTTACACTGCATACTACATTGTGATGTTGAGAAAGTTTTTCTGGCCGTCTTTTCCCTACATTGTGGGGAGTTCTCTATTCCATTCTAACACATTGTAGTCAATGGAATAATAAATTTAGGCCAATTAAATTACTTATAAGACGTCGTTTTGAACTAAAACGTTCAAAAGCGTTTTCTGTAACAAATACCCAATAGTCTGAATAACGATAGTATATTTTATATATTTAGTTGTGTACTTTATTATTACGTATTCAAATTATAATGTATATAAAAGTTTAATGTACAATGGTAATTGATGGTACAATGTAATGTAGGGTTTAGTCACATAAATACAATAAACCAAACTTTACGAGTTACACCTTTCCGTACTAATCCTCATTTACACCCACGATCAAAGTTTACGGTATATATTGTTGCCCATTTTCTTACAGAACCCATTAATTATCATTACCTTTTTATATTCAGTAACATTTTAAATCTCTACCATAACACATACATATATATTCGGATATAATTTTTGTATAACTAAATTATACAATTGCTCTTATTCATTTGTTTATTATTAAATATTTATAAAATAAATGTAAAAATGTAAACTAAATTGCTATCAGAGCAAGCACACGTTTAGCAGCGGTGGGCGGAATTCTACAAGGAGAATATGAGGAGGAGGATATGAGTATGAATGTGAGGACGCCTCGGCCTCGAGTATCAGCGAAATGCTGAGTCCCGATGTAGCCGATCGTGAAATCAGTTTGGAAGAAGTGGAGAGCGCGATTCGAAGTCTGAAAAGTGGTAAGGCTGCGGGAACAGATGAAGTTACTGCCGAGATGATCAAATATGGTGGGCCACGCGTCTTGGTCTTGTTCTGGCTTTAGTGCAATTTATGCTGGAAATTAGGAGAGGTCCCAGACGATTGGCGAGGTGCAGTCATCGTAACTTTGTATAAAGGCAAAGGTTCACAGATAGACTATGCAAGCTATAGGGCTATCAGTTTGATTAGCTGGGGCGGTAAAGTTTATGCTAAAATATTAGCGAGAAGAATGCAAGAGAGATCTGAAAGGCTGTTGTGGGAGGCCCAAGGAGGTTTTAGACCTGGAAGAGGGTGTATAGATCAGATCTTTTCCCTCCGCATGATCACGGAAAAGTTTTTGGCCCTAAACCAAAAGGTTTTCTGTGCTTTTGTGGATTTGGAAAAGGCGTTTGACAGGGTTGTGAGAAAGAAGTTATGGGAGATACTGCCCCGATACAATGTGAACGGACCCTTGCTACAGGCTGTAAAGTCTCTTTACAGAGATCACTCACCCTGTGTGCGAGTAGGAGCTGACATGTCGCCCTGGTTTGACATCCAATCGGTTGTTAAGCAAGGTTGCGCTATGTCAGCTTATAAGGATAGTTATCTCCAAGGCGTGAAAAACAGTGACATAGGAGTGAAAGTAGGTGACCTTAAGGTCAATTGCTTGCTATATGCAGATGATGCAGTGCTCATTGCATCATCAGAATGCAATCTGCAGGCATTGGCCACCACTCTGAAAGATGGGTGTGAAACTAATGGTCTAAACCTGAATGTAGATAAGACGAAGGTTCTGATATTTGAAATAAATGAAGAAAGAACAGAATGTAAGATCAACGTGAATGATATATTAATAGGACAAATGAATGAAGTGCTATATTTAGGAAGTATGTTTAGCAGAGACGGAAGATACGAAATGAATGTGGAAAGGCATATTGCTGCCGGTAACAGAGTCAACGGTGCTTTGACTGCATTGTTGAGACGGCAAAACGTCAGCATAGCTGCACGTTTGGCTGTACACAATGCAGTTTTGCTACCGACGCTGTTATACGGCAGCCAAACGTGGGTAACACAGAAGAAGAATGTAAGAAAGATGAATGCTGTGGAGATGCGATCTCTTCGCAGAATAGGCGGAGTCAGTCTAGCTGATCGAATCCACAATGAAGAGATCCACAGAATGGCAGGTACTAGCGAAGATGTCACGGTGAGAATGAAGAAGAACGTGCTCAGGTGGTTTGGGCACGTCGAACGAATGAGTGATGAAAGAATGGTAAAAAAGATTTATATAGGAAAAGTGAGCGGTAAGAGAGACAGGGGGAGGCCTCGAGTGAACTTCGAAAACACAGTATCAATGTTACTGGAGGAATGTCACGTAAAAAGCATGAGGACCCCCCGGAGGGCATGTATGAAGAGGTTGATGTCTGTGGCCGAGGCGAAAGAGGTATGCAGGGACCGTAGCGTTTGGCGCTCCGTCGTCTCTGGCTACCCCGCAAGGTATATGGCGTGAAGGTAAATAAATATATAAATAAATAAATTACTATTTAAATTCAATACATAATTTGTAATATGGTTTTATGTGGATATGTGCATGTGCATCAAAAGCAATCTTCAAAGTCGGGAAAATAAAAAATCAGATATCAAGTAGTTAAGCAGTAGAGCGCATCAATTCAAATTAGACAAGCCCGACATTCTATATTTATCTATATTTCACTGTCTTATATAGGTAAAGTTAAGCAATAAAGTATTTAAAATATTATGGGTTATTAGTACCAGAAAGTTATAATTGAGTTTTGTGTGCAAAATTATATCAAATTACTTGACGGCTTAAAATATATTTAATAAGCTTATTATCACTTAGTTTATTTATGAAGTTCACAAATAGGCTAATGTTTTTAGTAATAAATATAAATATTCAGCTTCAAAAATGTCTTTGTCTTTTTACAAAGGACTCTTGTATATACAAATATTAGAATAAAATATATATATTTCAGTTCAGTTTTAACCCGTAAAGTTTTGAAATACGATGACAAATTGGTTTTTGAAGGTTTATTGAAATGTATCGAATATTATCCACGTGTGTAGACAAATAGACGTGAATATAAATAAAATATTTTATTTACTATCTATTCATACATATTTTATGTTATTGATTCTGAACATACTATATTTGGTACGCTAAATTAAAAAAATGCTTTCAAATAAAGAAACTTTTAATATATACCAATAAAATATAGTAAAAGAAATCAAAAAGCTCTACAAAGTTTTTTTCATATAAAATACTCTTAAGGGAATTTTATACAGGGACAGACTTATTATGTATATTGGCCCAAGTTATTTTTAGTTTTATGAAACAAATTCTGAAATAACGTTGTTTCTAAACCCTAACATAAAAAATACATTGGTTTTACTTCGCCAAAAAACCTTTTATAAATTAAATTTATATTCAGCTTTATAATGTTGTTTTTTTTTTTAAACTTTATTAAATTTGTTTGTATATTGACAAACTGTTATTATATAATACTTACAAAGAATTTAATATATACAAACCAATCGGGAAGTAATTTAGCAAATACGAATGTTATAATTATAACAAACTACAAAATGACTATGTTTCTAGTTATAAATGTTCATGTGTACTTCAATCGGAAAATGAGGTGAAAACCATGTTAATTAAGTTTCACCCGCGTGAAGTAAAAGCATTTAGTAACAAATTTACATTGTTATAATAATAATGACTTTATATGTTATATATTTCTGTTGGTCTATATATATATAATTTAAGTATATAACATAACAATTTTTGTAGATTATCAATATGGAGAAAAAGACGACTATAGTAGGTCTTTTTTGGCAACAAGACATGGCGAAACAACAAACAAAATGTTTTCTTCAAGGTAAACATTTTATTACTGTTCCTGGTCGGAATATTAGTACGTACTCAAAAAAATTATACACTTTAACCAATAAAATATTTTTTCTTGTTTTTTTGATTAATCACATTATATTAGAAAATACATGCTTACGTTAATTACAAATAAACTGACGAGACAATATGAACTAACGAGACAACTAACATACATATATATTTTGGCATCTCGTCTACTATTTGTATATGTAGGTCTTAATGTGTTTAACGTGTAATTAAAAGGGTAGTGTTACCTTGGCGTTTTGATTTTTTTGTTTTCTAATATATACAATGTGATATCATATATCTTATAATACATATTATAAAACAGGTTTTTGGAATTAATAGGCTCTCATACATTATATAAAAGAAATATTCAAATTTGTAATAAATATACTTTGGCAGAAGGTTGGCTTTTAATTTTCATTCTTTATCATGTACCTAAAAATTATAAAAAATACCTCCAGCTTAAAGTAAAAAAAAAAAGACCACAGTGAATATTACCTTAGGATATGCATTAGAATTGAATCTTTGCAGGTAATTTGTATTTTAAATAATATTAAGTGGATCCTCTTGAGAATAATACAAGAAAATTTTGTTAAACAATCTTTCCACTGTCTATTCTCAAATCTTGAAGTTATCTTTGTAATAAAGGTAACTCTTTAAACCTTTAAGTACATGCGGTAGACACTACTAATAAATGTAAACATTGTTTTCTCTAGTAATTGAAATTGAAAAGCAAATGTGAGTGAAAATGATAAGATAAGAGTAGTTTAATAATTAATGTCGTTTTATGTGGTTACGTCCGTCCTAAGTAAGAAGTACTATAATTAATTCAAAAGGTTCTTAAGTCTTAAGTAAGTCTGAGTAGATAAATACTATATATTTACCATATAGTCGTACGAACAATGAATACAATTTGTGTGAATGTACAACTTGTGTGAATAACAATTATTTTAATAAAAAAATACACAATTTCAAAACAAATTTGAGAATTGTATAAAATTACCACATGGATCACCAATGGGTTGAGTTGTCATTAATACTTTATACAATATAATTTATGAAACACCGCAATACGTACTAGAAAGTTATGAAACAAGATTTTGAAAGTGTTATAATCTAATATAGTGCTAGGAAGCTTTTGTAAGACATTTAAATCAATTAAATGAGGTAATAAAAAAAAATATATAAAATTAAGATTAGTCTGATAATGGGGATAGCTAAACAACTCTTCACATGAATAGGCGTGAAAGAGTAAAATATTAATATATCATTTAAAGTTTATAATATTACTAAACTATATTACTTAAAGTTTGTAAAAAAAGTCTTAGCCATCTCATGCTGCTTTAAAAACAATTAAAGATGTCAAAAAAATGCGATGGATCTCAACATATTGTTTATTTATTTAGCCTTTAATAGTGATGGATTGGATAGTTGGGTGATGGGTGATGGGTGATAGATTGTTGTTCCAAGCATGGGTGTAGTACTTTGTGTCCATTATGTATGTGTTTGTGAATACAATTCATATTCCTCGATGCCCAGAATACTTCATTATTCTCTAATGCCTGAAAAGCTTTTTTAGTCATATTTTTTCAAATATATTAATTTTATTTCTCCTAAAAGACAGATAAATAACAATGGAAAGGTTCATATAGGTTATATAGTTGTATTATTAATATTTTAGTTCCTTTTTTATAATTTTTTATATATTTTATCAATTATGAAGCTTTGAAACACATTTTTTTTGTTTTAATTTTGAGACAACATCGAAACAAATAATTTGCTTTTATTTCTTTGGGCAAGTTCCAAAGATAGACTTATATAGTGTTATGAGCTAAAATATACTGGAATAAGTATTAAGAAATCAAACTCAAACTAATTACAGGATACATAATTTAATCACTAAATGAGATGCAGATTCATGGAAAAACTCTGATAAATGAAAAAAATCGTTACTTTTGTACATTTGTTATATTCTAAAAGCGGCATCGTAAGAATATTTTACAAAAGATATTATTTACAAGAAAATATTTTTTCATAAATTAGTGTTGAGCGCTAATATAATACATTAAAAAAAAACAGAAGCACATTAGCACATTAGCTCAGTATAATCACTTTAAATTGATCTTTATTATTTAGTACTGTTACTTTGGGAAACTATTTATACAATTTAAAAGTAATCTCGTTATTGTAGACATGTGTAAATTAGTATGTCAAATAAATAGTTGCAAAATATGTGTTACTACTACTCTTGAAAAAAACAGAGAGGTGACATATACATAACTATAATAATTATTAAAACAATATATATATATATATTGTTTTAATTCTTATCTTTAAGCGTGTATATATTTTATAATATTAGTCTTATAAAAACAATGAACTAAATTCATCAGAGATTAAGTTAAAGTAAGCAAAAGTGTAACACGTAATCATAAATAACATCTTCATCAATCAATAATATATTATGTTTCATAACGCGGACGTCTATGTTATTTGTAATGCAGACCTGCTAACATGTCTAGGATTTAAATAATTAATAGTAATTAAATCGTACCTAAGTCATACCTCAAGACATTTGTCTACATAAATATATATATTTAATAAATGTATATATATATACTCGTATATATATATATATATAATGTATATAGTAAATGTATATAGTATAGTAATGTGGCTGACATTATATTTATTAATTTAGCACATTTATTCATTTAGTAAAATTCAATTTATTAATTATTTTAGTTATTACAAATCAAAAGACCTCTTTAAATATTATATACCATGAACGTATCAGGTATTGACATAAAACTATGACTAATGTGTAACGTTTAAAATATTTTTGTAAATCTTGGACGGAGTTATAAAGAAAATATTTGCGAAAATATTGCGGAGGTATAAATAATATACGTGACAAAATTTCGAATGAGTTGCCATCAACCAGTACTGAGTCGGTAAAAAAAAAAAATTTTTGATCAATAACAGAACTCACAGTCGAATTAGTTTACAATTATTACATAATTGTTAAACATATATTTAACTTTACTTACTACCTAATTTTGCACTTAATTTTGGCAAGAGTCAGGAAAAAACATTATTACTTGAAAATTTATGGAAAAAGGAAATAGTTGTGAAATAATAAAATGCAAGATATCTACCAATTAAATAATTTTTAAACACTTGAAAAGAACAGGTTTTTGTATTGAACTGAATTTAGCTGAACTACGTTGAAAATTTATAGATTTTATTCGTACCGGATACGTCTCGGGGGAAAGCAGGGGGGGGGGGGGGGGCTTGTATTAAAATGATACTAATTATTTAATCTAGATTGTGGTTACATTAGTGTTAAAAAGTATTACTTTTATTATTATTATATTTTAATATGAGGCAATAAAAATAATTAAATCAAACCATATAAAGCTTTTTCTTAAACCATTGCTTTTGATAATAATAAACGGTAATAAACGGTGACACAAATTGTATTAGGCTCTAACACCACAAATGCCTCAGTTTTACGAGCATCTGATAAAAATAAATTGTTATTCTATTCATTGAACGCCCGTGATATATAACTGAAGCTCCTCCGTCACTAAAAATGAGTAGACAGAGTAAAGCACCTTAAACGCAATAAGATATATTTTAGTCGCTAGCCATTATTTTTTATTAATTACTACTTTAATATTAGCATGGGAAACATACATTTCTGTAACTAAACTAAAGTTCAGAATAATAATTATTTCAAGAATTGTGTTTGAAAACTTCAAGAGTTTAAAAACTCAAAAACTTATGTTATATTAAACTAGAAGTAACGTTAAGACAGCTACTATAAACAAATAGTATTAGCCCATTTTCAAAACCTCCTTAAATTGCCTGTGGGTTTGAAATTATTTTAAAAGATGTTTATTTTTAATTTTTAATAGGCTACCTACTTTACAATTGCATTCTATGTCTTAATCCATTTGTTTTATTTATAACTAAACAGCACACTTAAATAAAATGTATATGGATAGATTTCTAACGAAATTTTCTTTCATATAAATATTGTTAAAATAAGTTACCCTATTATCAATTTTTAAATACTCATTATCAGAATAAGTATGTCATAAAAAATAATATAAATTATTTATTTTTCATCAGGGAGTCATTTTCCACTTGATTTGGTATTTAAGCATCTCTACAACTGTTGTCTTAAATCCACGAAAATTCGGAACTTTAGTAATTAAATTTAAATTTATACATACATAAAATATAATTAAGGTTAAGATATTTTTTTACACCTATGAAAAAACTTGTTTATGATACATTTTTATAGAATTAAATATGATTAAGTCTATAAAAAAAATAAAACACATTGAAACACAATTATATTATTATTTTAGGTTACAAGAAACTTTAAGTCCGTTGTGATTAAAATAAAATGTGTGAAAAATATAAATAATTTTAAAGCACTTTTAGTGTTGTGATTAGGTGTCCATCGCTTATAGAGGTTTTTTCGGTTAGATTAAGTAGATCTATGGATTTCGTAATCGGATTATAGGCTTTCATTATCTTCAGACGTTTCGCATATAACTCACATCTCTGTCCTCAATATTTGCAACTTAAGTATAGATTTCAATAATAAGGGCTTTAATCAGAAACAGACGAACAGTTACATTTAGTCATCTGTGTTAAACAAAACAGAACTAATGTTTCAATATATTATGTTCAAAATTTGTCTAGCGTTTATAGATGCGAAACATCTGCTAAAATTTTTTTAGGTCGGCCGTCGGTCTGACGTCAACCTTCCGTTTGAAATTTTATGCTGTGGTTAAATTACTCTTTTGTCTAAGTCCTTACCGGGAAAATCACCCTTTCTGCACACGGTTTTCCTGTCATATATACTACGTAAGTACTGCGATTACTTAATAATAAGCAAACTCACTAATCAACTGCAAGAATTTGGAGTAATAGGTAGTGTAACAAATAAAGCAAAAATTATAATACAATAGAATATATAAATGAAGTGTCTGCGGTATAACTATGACACGTCTTATTATTTACTGTTATTTGCGTTAGTTACGTGGGTAAAACCACCACAGTCCTAAAATTGCAATTCAAATATTCGCTATTTCCGTTCAAACGGGCAGAACACATATTCAAATATATTCTCCACAATTCCAACAGATACAAACGTTTGTTTACGCTATAATGTTGTAATTAAATGTAATGTTGTGTTTTTTATGAGCACTATATGTGTCATTTTTAGACGCTGCTTTGATAAAATTTATCATTATTAGTTATGATTGGTTGCAGTTTATTAAGTTTTAATTCAAGTAATAGAGTTACTTTGAAAATATCACATCTTATTTTATAATATACGAGGGTCAAACTGAAAGTTCTTAGAAAATCAAAAACTAAGCATTCTAGCAAGTTATTAGTTTTATTGTAACTTTTCAAAATAGCGTCCATTTACATCAATACATCGCTGCATTCGATGGAGCCATTGAGAAAAGCACCTTGCCCACTCTGCCTTAGGGGTCTCTTCGACGGCGTTTTGAAACGCAGCCACTGCTTCTTCGGCGTCTATAAAACGTTTTCCTCGAAGTTTTTCTTTTATTTTCGGAAATAAATAAAAATCGCAGGGTGCGAGGTCGGGGCTATACGGCGGGTGACCCAGTAATTCCACGTCTGAGATCACCAAATAGTCGATCGTTTGTCTGGCGGTGTGCGACGAGGCATTGTCGTGATGAAGGAGGATCCTGCTGCGAGGTCGTTTCTCTCGAACTTTTTCCAAGACAAGTGGCAAACAATTGTTAGTATACCACTTTGCATTAACCGTTTTCTGATCCTCTAAGACTACTGTCGCGTAATGACCTGTCTTTCCGAAGAACGAGGCCACCATCTTTTTTCCAACACTTCGACCTCTCTTCACTTTAGTTGGCAACTCTTCGGAAGGAAACACCCACTGAGCAGACTGTCTTTTGGTTTCCGGATCATAACAGTAAATCCAGCTTTCGTCACCCGTTAGTATATCGCACACAGCATTTGAGTCACCTCCGTTAAATTTTTGGATCATTTCTCGGCACCAATTAACACGGCGGAGTTTTTGAGCCTCGGTCAAATTATGCGGTATCCAGCGGGCACAAAGCTTCCTGACCGCTAAATGTTCATGGAGGATTTTGTGCACTTGACTCATACCTATGCCTAGACTTGTCCGAATCTGCTGATAGGTCACTCTTTTGTCATTCTCTATCATACGCCGCACAACACTGATGTTATCTTCAGTCGTCGCTGTAGAAGGCCGTCCCTCACGCAAATCATCGGTGAGATTAGTTCGACCACGTTTGAATTCATTAAACCAGTTGTAAACTGTGGCACGAGATGGGGCTTCATCGTGAAAAGCCAATCGAAGTCTATCGTAACTTTCTTGTTGACTTAAATGACATCGAAAGTCATAAAAAATCATTGCACGAAAATTTTCTCGGCTTAAATTCATTCTGACGTGCACAGACAATTTTCAATTTGCCGCCAAATCGTAAAACAAATGACAAATAAATGAAATGTACACTTAATAATATTGGTAAAAAGTTCTATTTTCAAAATTTAAACTATTTTTTTTAATATAATGCTTTTAAGTGGCCAGTTCTAAAAACTTTCAGTTTGGCCCTCGTACAAGCTGCCTGCGTCTCAGTTAGCGTTTATACAATTGTATCAACAGGAATACAATGCTAGATTCAGATTATGTGACTTCTTCTTCTTAACGCTTTATTTTTAATATAAAGTGTAAATTGTCTGTTTCCATGCATTTAGAAGGAATTTATATATAATTCCAAATGTATTAACTCTAAATTAAAGGATTCGTAATAATCTGCTAGCTTTTTGTGTATTTATTATAGTTATCTGAAAAAATATCGACTAATTTTTATTTTTAGATTATAGACATATCTCCAAAAGATGTATGTATAGCAGTATGGAAAGCCATACTTTATTGTTTAAATAATTATTGTTTGTGTCCTGATGTTCAATGACCCTTTTGTAATTTAATCGCAGGTTTCTTTAAGGTTTAACAAAATATAACATTCTGAATATCGCAAAGGAACGATTTATTCAAAATTAAGCAAAACAAAACGAACCGCAGAAGATCATTACACCTCGATGACCTTTTATTTTAATGAACCCGTTCTCTCTTAATGGTAGTTCAGGAATATGTTTGATTTTACTTTTATACCTAAGTTTTATGTATACCTTTATGTCTTGGTTTTTTAATAAAAATTGGTTTAAAATATTGTTGTGTTCCGTTTTTATATTAATTATTTTATTTTATAATACATATATGTATATTAAATTTGATAAATAATATTTAACACTATGACTATTATACTACTAGTAAACATTTATTAGTGGTCATAAAATTGTTCTTTTTTTATTTACAAGTTTGTATTTTGCTACAAATCTTCCCGAATAAACCAAAAGTTTGTTTGAAATTATTTTTCAATACTATTATATTATATCTAAGTATACTTTTAATAACGAGAGGACATTTTTATTATACGATATTTTTATTTAACTAGATCTAATCTGCCTTTTCTCCAATTATTAACAAAAGTCCGGTAAAATATTTTATTCAGAGTTAATTCAGTTTTTACAAAATGTTAACGGTTGCATCGCTATGGTTTATATTGGTTTAGTTAGTTTTCTTAAAATTTTAAACGATTAGTGCCATTATTTTAAGTGGAAAAATTAATACATATTGAATTTTAAGACAATGACAAGAAAAAAGAAAGGTTTTTCATACAATGAGTATGTACATACATACATACATTTTATACAAATATTATTTTGTCAGATTTGTGCTTACCAAGCTTCAACCAAGCAATCACTTTGTAAGAACACTATTGAATATGATGCATAATAGTAAATATATTTATAGATGTTACCAAGAAAGATTACCTCTACAAAAAAAACCTTGTATAAACTACACATAACAAATATTAATAAAATTAACCTTGTGGTTAATAAAGACCAGACGCAGACCAGTAATCTGCGGTACATTATTGATATTGTGCCAATCCATAGGTGATTAAATATATTTATTTTAAACACAATATTATTTATAGAACTCTATCTAAATAATATAAATAAAGCTGTATTTCATTTGTCTGTATTAAAAATATGATTTTTAATAAATCACTTACGATGCACTAGATATTGCTTATCTCGTCGCTTCTGATATGAGTTCCGTCTTGTATACGAATAAATTAAGTAATCACATTTTGGAGGACATATGAGACGGAAATTACATTTTGTAGTCAATAAAATAGATATGACAAATATATATGATTTCGTAATATACATTTTACGCAATCATGTAACTGTCACTGTTATAAGATTGCGTAAAATAGTTAAGTATAAGATAATAACGTTATGAAAAATACATATTTCAGAAATAGTTTTTACAACAATATAAATCTAGTTTTATCGTAATAATATATATTTTTTATTATCCATGTTTTTATTGTAGAAATTTAAAAATATGTATAATAGTTGTTTTTTATTTTATAGAGTTTGTAAAAATAACGAGTTTAATACAAAAGCACTCTCTCTCATTCAACGTAAAGAAAAAATAAATTACAGGATAAAAAATTGTATCGAAATTTACGGAATATATAATAATGAACGTGAAATATATGTCTTTAGTAATTTAAATGTCAAATACGTTAGAATTTTTATGAATAAGAAGTTCAGTTTCAAGACAATGACAAGGCACAACAGTGGTGCCACCTATTATAAATGATTAAAGAATGTCATTTTGTGATTACTCTAATATAAATATATCTTAATAATTAAATGTTTAAGATATAAAACATATTTATAAATTATTGAAAATTCTTATTACTTAAATTAAATATTTTAGCGTTGATTATTATAAAATAAGTTATTATTTTATGTTATTATTATAAATGTTTACGATTTATTCTGTTACAAGAATTGTATTATATGTTTTCTGTTAATTATGTCAAGCAAAAGTATCAACGTAACGTGTTTATTTTGAATTAAAGTATAGTTAACGGCGATGGTGACTACTTTTTTAAAACGTTTAATGATATTAAACGTTTTCTTTAAATATTTTGTATTTACTTTATATTTTACCAACTAATATATATCAATTTTCATATACAAAAGAAATATTAAAAAAACAGATCTTCCTTTGGTCTAACAATAAAAAAATAAAAAAATAATAATTTAGTATTTGTATTATTTGTGTCTAATATTGTATTATTCTATAAATATGTTGGATATGTTAATATAAAACATCTTCGAGAAGAAAAATCTTTCAACTTATTTTAAGTCAAGTAAGAAAATGTTAAATGGACGTGACCAAAGTTAGAACTATTCTATAAAGACTTGTGTGTTTTGAAAACTTGAAGTACTTAACTTTCAAAACACAAAATCTTAGATTACAATCAATTGGATGTAAAGTTTAAGACAGCGAGTAACAAACTTATTTCAGGATTATCCTTCCTTATTGGTCTGTTGGTTTTCATTATTCTCAGCAACTTTTTTTTTAGGTCATTAATGTTTATTTTTGTGTTTTTTTTTCTAAAACGTAAATTGCCAAAAGACACTGTTAATACTCTTTTATTCATATAAATAGGTATGGACTGACTTTTTTTATTTTTTTTTATGTAAAAGGAGGGCAAACGAGCTGGCGGATCACCTTTGATATGTGATCACCGCCGCCCATGAACTCTTGCAATATCCGAGGATTTACAAGAGTGTTACCGGCCTTGTAGGTGGGAATAAACGCCTTTTTTTAAGGGACCCATGTCGTACCGATCTGGAAATACCGCCGAAGGGAGTTCGTTCCACAAGCGAGTGGAACGTGGAATAAATGTCCTTGAGAACCGCACAGTGGAGGACCGCCACGCATCCAGGTGGTAAGGATGGTATTGGAGGCGATGGCGCGCTGTGCGGTGATGAAATTCGGCGGCAGGCATTAGATCGAATAGTTCTTCGGAACACTCCCCGTTGTAAATGCGGTAGAAGACGCACAATGAAGCCACGTCTCTACGCAATGCCAAAGAGTCCAGCCGTTCGCAGAGCACTGGGTCCCCGTAAATTCGAACGGCTCTCCGTTGTACGCGGTTAAATGGTAGAAGCTGATTTTCGGGTGATCCGGACATATCCGGATACATGTGTGGCCGAACCTGCGCCTTATAGAGCGCAAGTTTTTGGCCAGTTTGAAGTACTGCGTCGCTATATTGATTACTTCCAATTTCTTCGAGACCAAATTGGCCTTGCTCTCCAGATAACCACGAAACTGACAACCGCTCGAAATGTCAAGACCCACTATTCTGATACTTGGCGAGGCAATGAGGGGAGTGCTCTCGAAGAGCGGTGATACGACAAATGGGGATTAAAGTGAACAAGGTTCAGTTCTCCCCACTCAGAGACCATCCCCAGGGAGGTCTCTAATGAAGACACAAGTTTCTTTCGACACTCATCGACGTTTTCCCGACAGAGACCTGCACGAACGGAATATACCGCATCCCCAGTGCTGTCATCCGCATAATAATGTATGTTGGGAATATCCAACATATCATTGATGTGCAGGAGGAACAAGGTTGGGTTAGCACGCAGCCTCGGGGTACACCAGCGTTCACGGGCTTGGGGTCCGAGCAAAAACCGTCGAGAATGACCTGTATGCTCCGCCCAGTGAGAAAACTGGTGATCCACTTGCATAAACTCTCGGGAAGCCCATAGGAAGGCAGCTTCGAAAGAAGCCCTTTGTGCTAAACACGACCGAAGGCTTTCGCCATATCCAGACTAACTGCCAGATCCTCTCCCTTGCTTTCAATAACCGCTGCCCAACGGTGCGTAAGGTATAACAGAAGATCACCAGCCGATCGACCATGGCGAAAGCCATATTGCCGGTCATTGACCAACTGTTGATCCTCGAGGTAGGTTAGGAGCTGTTTATTGCTAATGCTCTCCATTACTTTGGAGAGCAGAGAGGTAATGGCGATAGGTCTGTAGTTAGCTGGGTCCAAGCTATCACCTTTTTTAGGGATCGGATGGACAAGGGCACGCTTCCATGAGACCGGGACTACGCCTTTAAGGTAGGAGTACCGAAATAGACGCGTTAGCACTGGAGTCAACTCAGAGGCACACGTTCGTAGCACCAATGGAGAAACGCCATCCGGCCCACTCGACTTCTGAACGTCCAAGGAAAATAGAGACTGCCTAATAGTTTTCTGCCGAAAAACTATTTCCGGCATTGAGCTCTGACACCGCGGGATGATAGGAGGTGTCTTCCCCTGGTCGTCCAAAGTCGAGTTGGAGACGAAAAGAGTGCCCAAGAGATCGGCTTTCTCTTTTGCCGTGTGGGCCAGAGAGTCATTCCCCATGTGCAACGGCGATAGGGACGACTGGCTAAAGTTGCACAAAGTGGTCTTTGAAAGCGCCCAAAATTTGCGCGTGCCAGGGGGGTACTTTGCCAGCTGATCCCCAATTTTGACGACATGCTTGAACTTTGCTCTAGCGATTTGCCGTTTGAAGAATCTGGAGGGACGACTATATTTCCTCTTCAGAATTCTAGAGTTCGGATCCTTAGTGACTAACGCATTGGCCCAAGCTTGATAAGCCTGTCGTTTGCCAGGTGCTGCAGCCAGACGCATCAAACCAAGGCCGTGATCTGCCACCAAGTGGTAAAAACTTGTACGTCAGTATAAATCCACTGGGCTTAGAAACTTGCAATTTTTAAATATAGATTATATATGTAGGTGTAGATGTATATTTCAATACTATATACTTTTACGGTTAAATGAAACGAAACAATATATTTTTAAGTTGCTAAGATACTTTATTGTTATTCTAAATTTAAAACGCTGTCAAAGCGATTTCTTTTAACAAAATGACTCCCTTTTTTATAGAACTAATATAAAAGTATACATTCTATACCTTTGAATCGCTAAAAAGAAACGGATATAAGAATATTCTAAAGATTATCATTTTTTTAAGTTCATGTCGTTTTGAAAGAAGTGAAAGTTTTTTATTTTCCAAGCTCCGGCCACCGTCATTGAGACGACTTTCAATCAATAAAGTACCACGATATTTTATAAATTATGTAATACTAGATATGTTCAATAGAATGCCAAATAATGCGGTATACCATAGCAATTTTCTGATTTTAATTTTCAAAAAAGCCATGACCACAAATTTTAATAGAAAATAATCAGTTTTCGATATGAATCTATATGGATGGAGGGACACGCCAGCGAGTCATTTTCTACGCGGCCTTGACATTCAAACAACACAATTTTTGTCCTAAATCCACGCTGTTTTAAAAAGTTTTAAAGTTATATTTTATATCAATATTCGTAAAATATAACCAAGATAAAAAAAAATACCTACTACCAAGATCTTGCTTGGCCGTTTTTATACCCTTATAAAATTTTTCAATACTAACATTTTTTAGATTTTCACTAGTAATACACATTAAACTATTTTTCAAGGATTTAACTTACATAAATGAATTGTATTCAATTAAAAAAAAATTAACCAGACATTTCAAATGGTTTGCAGCAATCGTTTTCTCGTGTTAACAATACGCCTATGCATTAGTGTCGGTATTTTGAATTTCTTATTTATATTCAAAACTATGCACATCAGAATCCTTGTAGAGAAGTAAATAATATCAAATTTATATTCTTAACGTTAATTTAATTTTATTTATATAGAAAAATGTAATTCCACATACTTACGTTCTTAATTAATATTTTAAACAATTATTACCGCTTTGTCTTTAATGTAGTAAGTGAACATAAGGTGACAAGAAAATTGGGCTGTATTATGATTAAGGTAAAGATAGTTTGTAATTACGGTCAAGAGGTATTACTAGTTGTCAATCTATTAGAAAGGTTTCTTTTGTTTGTTATGGTGAGTCTATAGTTGGTCAGATTTTTGCATGAAGTTTAAATAGAACGAACGGGTAAGTGTCAACGGTTTCAAACAATAAAAACTGTCGCAAAACGGAACTAAAACTATAATTTATATACATTGTTTAAATATATTTTATTGTGCTCATCATTGAGAGACTGCAATGAAAATAACTCATCTCATTTCTGCCTACTTTGAATATTTAAAGATTTTTCGTAAAAGTTTTCATGCCCCCAGGCTGATGTCAAGTCCCTTTGGGAATTTGGGACATAAAAAATATTTAATATATGGGCTCCAAATTGATTAAAAATTAGAACTGCATAATAAACACATGTAATGTGTTATAGACGTATGATGTCAAATTACTTTTAAAAGATTCCATGTTTGTTTGCTTCAATTATTTTTAAGATGAAGGAGGCTAGCTTCGCGTTGTCGACCTTACGTTCGTCCTCAATGTCCTAATAAACCAAAAATAATATATACATATTTAATAAATTTAATACTCCATTCATTTACAGTTAATTACATAGTATACCGGAGTTCCGAGAAAGAATTAAAACTTTTGGGTCCTACACGATGAATGGTATGGGCTGATACTTATTATAAGAGACATAACATTTTCTGGTATTGTGCTTAACCTTGAAAGAGATTGATGTACTACAATAATATAAAAACTGAGGTTACATATTTGAACTATATTGACATAAAAGCAATTTATACGAATCTAAGATTATGACATATGTAATTATTTGTAATAATATGTGTACATATGTACATTGTGATCAGAAACACATTCGCTCATAATGTTTAACTATCTACTTTCCCAGCGCAATTACATTAGATTGCCGTTCCGTTGAAGGATAAACAAACCAACACATTTTCTCATTTATACGTACTTTCATTTTATAGAATAATTTCATAAAGTATAATGTTTTAGCTATAAAAATATTAGGTAAACAAATCATGTTGTTTAAAATTTTTATTTCAATTTCTGCTAATTAAATATCGGAATGAGTATACACTTTTACATTTAACATTATTTGTTAACAAAGTCTACTTTTCAAAGTAAATTAAACATGTTTAAACATGCGCAGGAATAGCGAGTTTTGTAATTAAAATTAAAACTCAAATATGAAATATTGAAAACTTTGTATTAAAAATATAAGTTGCGTTCATTGAAACCATAATTCCTATTGTATCATATCAACTATATTCGTAAAAATTTCTTAGGTAATTAGTGATTATGTTATAAAGAAATTAGACTATATAGAGTGATTAATTTGCTGTAGACTACCGTTGGATTATAAAATTGACTCTATTATATAATTAATGGCTAAATATGGACATTAAATTCCCAAAAAATTTATTTAAATGTGTTTAGCAAATACTTTATTATAAAGAGCCTATTAACTTTCTTTTAGTTTGTGAAGAAAGTTATTAAAATAAATAAAAACGTAAATTAAAAATTTATTTAAAGTGTTAACTTTTATTAAGGATCCTGACTTTTAATATACATTTTAAAAACAAGCGGATTGAAGTTAGATTTTTTTATATACTCATAACTATATTAGTCTATCAATACCTTATATACAAACAGAGTTAACTATATTAAATTAATATTGTGTTAATATTGTTAACATTGTGCTAGTAACTCAATAAAGCAGTTAATTCCTTTGAGAGCCAACTAACTAAATAACGAGATGCACTTTGCTCTTTAAAAGCAACCATTGTTAAAATAATATGTGTTGTATCAGAGAGAAAAATATTACCCACGTTCATTTAAAAGAGATTTTTAATGATACAAAACGAAGCTGAGGTATTAGTAACAGATTAGGGAAAATTTAAATCATGCTTTTTATATATAATTCTTGTTTCCCTGATTTTTGTTTTGTCGGAAGTTTAATTTTTTAACAATAAATGATCTGTACAATCCAGTTAAATTCAGTAATATTTCTACTCTACTTATAATTGCTTACAGCAATATTTTAATTTATTTTATTTTATTTTAGCTTCACGACATATCCCTTGCGGGGTAGCCAGAGACGACGGAGCGCCAGACGCTACGGTCCCTGCATACCTCTTTCGCCTCGGCCACAGACATCAACCTCTTCATACATACCCTCCGGGGGGTTCTCATGCTTTTTACGTGACCTTCCTCTAGTATCAAAGATACTGTGTTTTCGAAGGTCACTCGAGGCCTCCCCCTTTCTCTCTTAGCGCTCATTTTTCCTATATAAATCTTTTTTACCATTCTTTCATCAATCATTCGTTCAAAGTTTCTTCTTCATTACTTGCTTACAGCAATATTAATTAATTTAAATAATTATAAATAAGATATATTTAGCATTAATTGATCGCTCGACATATTTCATTTCAGTAATGATTATTATTATTACTGTTATATATTTACTCAGCTGTACTTAGATAAATTTTACCGCAATTTATCCGATTAGTTTCAGTGCCGTGCTCCGCGCTCATGAATAGGGACCTCTAATGGGTTTGAAATCATTAAACCATTATGAGAAACATACAAACATACATACATTTTATGTTTGTTTTTTTAAGGACATTTGTTAAATATCAGCTCTCTCATATCTTATTTGAAGGTTTACGTTCAATATTAAAGGATAGTCATCATTCATCATAGAGTTCAAACGTGTTTAAAGATGTTTCAACTCTAGAAGAGTCTTTTTATAAATAAAAAAATGTATATATGAATTACTTTTTAAATACAAATATCATTGTTATCTAAAATAAATTATGGTAAGATAAGAATCTAATTAATTGTACACAGCGTTCTATTTAAAGTGTACCATCAGTCCAAATACCATGTGGTTTTCGTATATGAAGTACATTCAAATGGTTAATGTTTTCTGTTGAAAATGACGATGATTGATGTTTCCAATGACAACTTGACAACAAAGTGAACAGCAACTACGAGTAAGTGAATAGATAATGAATCATATCGTGAGAAGCGATTTGAAAAATATTTTAAACAGAGAAAAGTAACTTTTCTATATGTTTGAATGTTAAAAGTAACTAGAACGAAATATAAAAATATGCTTAAAAGTACAGACAGTATTAATGGCACGGCCCCGATGTTCTTCCATTCTTTGAAGTCCGTGAAACGTTTTTCTATTAATAAATCTATTAAAAATAAGCAAAACAAAGTATATGACGCGAAAATTGTAGTAACTCGTTTTTTCGAATATAAAAATTTGAAAAGAATTTTTGGAATTAGTCAATTTTTTATTTTAAAGTTTAAAATTTAAACTTAAATCTTTTTAAAAGAATCCATGTATTTAGTGTATTATACTAATAAATACTTATAAGACTTCTATTTTACGTTCATTTATATTTATGACTCAAGTCTTATGTTTAAATCTTTTTCAGTATAATATCTGTCAAGTATAAGTTATCTACAATTCTTTTACTAAATTTCTAAACATTTATATACGTTGCGAACGTCACCAGCTTAGAAGCAAAAAATAATTTAATAGAACGTCTTTGAATATGTTGAAGACATAATAAAATAACAATTTGCTCTAAAAGACGTTCTTTTCCCAGCAACCCCTTTTATTACCTGAATATTTGAATTTTAGATATCCTGAACCATTCCTGGCGTTGCAACGAAATATTTATTTTCATGATCAGATATTTCCAACATTCTAGGAAAAGTATATTTGAAAAAGGATTTCACAGATTCGATATATTTTCATATAAGGTAAAAGATATTTTGAAATATTTTGCTCGAATTATAAAATCATAGATCATAGGTTATTATAAATTTTAATGGTATTTTTGACAATTACGAAAATTATACATTCTCATTCTTATCTTATTACTTCAGTACTTACCTCGAAAATTCTTGACAATATTTACCTAAAGTTTATTTACATTTAGGAATTTTATCAGAAATACATATTATACATTTATTATTATGTATAAAAAATATTTAGCAGTTTTAAACAGACATAAATTGCTATATCGTTATAAATTGGAAGCTTAAATACCTTTTTTATTTCGAGCTTTCAGATTTTTCATCCGTTTCACGGAAAAACAGGCGGCTATTTCAATTTCAAGATTACACTCGATATCCCATTTTAAACACAAGCAGAAGTGGCCATAGTTCAAAATATATATTTCTACCTTTTTAAACTACAATATTTAGGCATACGATCGCTCTTGGACTGGAAAAAATGCAATAAAAACAATTGAATCCTTTGAATGAAAGAATCTAAATAATACTGTTACAATGATGAAGCATTTTTATATAAATATATATACATATATATAAGGAATTTATTATAAGGATTTGTTACAACAGTTACTGCGATAGTAGTAACTTGTACCGTCATAGTAACTTAGGATACTGTTAGAGCAAGTACATGAGCTACGTGATTTAACTAATATTATATTATATTACTAGCTTTTGCCCGCGACTTCGTCCGCGTTTCCGTCGTTTTTCGAAAAAAAATTAGCAGATGTCCTCCCTCATAGTTTTGACGTAACAGGCAGATTCACTTTCGTATTTTAGAAGGGCAATAGTAATATAATATGCCAATCCACAAAACTGTTGAAAAATATAAGTAACCGCAGAATATTATAATATACCCACGCTATACCCACGACTCGGTCAGCGTGTAACTCCTTGTTTTTTATTAAGATAATATATTGCTAATATTTTTAGATCAAATTAAAATGTTTCAGCGCAAAGCTTCTGGGTAGACTATGTTAAGAGTCGACCCGTCCGGCACGTGAACGTAAAGATTCCTAGAATTGCTAACCCGGGAAAGAGCGACGTATAATTGACCATGCGAGAAACAGCTAACACCGAGATCTACTCCAGCAACACGAAAAGTCTGCCCTTGAGCTTTATTGATAGTCATGGCATAGCACACCGATACTGGGAATTGCGTTCTTTTAAATTGGAATGGAAAATTATTATGTATTATGGGAATTCTGGGAATAAAGACAGTTTCTCCTGCACCGCAACCTGTTAAAATTTGAGCCTCGATTACATTTTGTTGCAACTGGGTTACTTTTAGCCGAGTTCCATTGCAAAGTTGAGGTGGTCTTAAATTTCGGAGCAGAATTATCGGTATGCCAATTTTTAAACAAATTATATGAGAAGGTAGTCCAGGCATACTTAAAGAATTTAAAAATTCTATCGGGTAATTAGTGGCTTCTTGTTCATCAACCATTCTATTTATTGAACTATAAACTTTGCTTTCTCCCTGTATATTAGACAGTATTTTATTATTAATTTCAGATGCCTGGTCATTGCGAGGAGTCAAAATGGACCTTTCGCAAAGCCAAGAATTGTCCCTATTTAATATAATTGTTATGTCACCGTAAACCGAAGATATAAGATGTTGTTGGGATTGCACTATACAACATAACTCAGGTGTCAGAATAAGTTTTCCTTGGTGTAGTTGTGGATAGGTACCTTCACCAATCTTCAATAATGTATCAGAAAATTCACGATTATCTGCGTTGTCTCCAGTTCTCACTCGCATATTTATAGTCAAATGCACCGATTGTATATCACGCCACAAATAAGAGCTTTTCAGGCAAGCCCTAATCTCATCAGCTCGGGTTCCCCGTGGTATTACCGGTAAGGTTTGTCGGAAATCACCACAAAATAAAACCGTAATACCGCCCATTGGTCGATCATTTTGTCTTATGTCCCTTAGAGTTCTGTCTACTGCTTCTACTCCTTTTCGATGGGCCATCGTACATTCATCCCATACGATTAAATTACACTCACGCAATACCTTAGCTTTGTCGCTATTTCTTGAAATACTACAGGTTGGACTTTCCGTGCGATCTAAATTAATTGGTATTTTAAACATAGTGTGAGCAGTCTTACCTCCTGGTAGCAATGTTGCAGCTATACCTGATGAAGCCACGGCAAGAGCGATTTTACGCTGATTTCGAACATAAGCTAATATTAATTTAGTCAAAAAAGTTTTCCCAGTTCCTCCAGGTGCATCTAAAAACCATATTGTTCCTAAATTATTCTGCACACTCTCGCACACGCGATCATAGACTAAGCGTTGTTCTGCAGTCATCATTGGGACACCGTTTTCTAATGTTACCAGCAGTTCCATTGGGTTGTAACCAATCTCTGCGGAATATTCCCTATTGGTAACCTCTCCGACTGAGGTTGGCGTTGGCAAACCATATTCACAAAGTGATTTACCGCCTACTGCTGTTAAGTCTTCCTGAAGAGCTAATAAGCACTGATTTATAGCCAGATCTCGAAAATTATCATTAGTTGCGCCTTCATTATTGTGAGATAAATTCCGAAGAAAGTCTTCTGCAAATTTTTCTTTATATTTTTCCCATAATTGGACAGGATCAGATAAATTACAAAATGTGAGTAATGTTACAAATAAATGGCGTAACCGTCGTGGATTATCACTAACACAGGATTCTGCTAAAGCGTCATCCCAATGTTGATCATTTTCAAGCAAATGACGCGCTTGGCAAGCTGCATGATAAGTTGGATAAACAACATCGTCTACTTTTCTCAAATCTATAAATGATGTTGGTCCTCGCACTGTATGTAATAATAATCTCAAATAAAAACACTCTGCGTTGTTAGGATGAACAGTATACACTCTACCAAGAACATGTTCTTTGAAAATACCTGTCTCGCCATCTACAGGCCTGCCTCGGCGTCTACGGTTAAAGACACCTCGTTGTTTATCGTAGGTATAATACGATGGAACTTCTTCATACAAAAGAGACTTTGCGAAATTATCAGTTTGGCAAAGTCGAAAGAATGCCAATAAAGTTGTTTGTCTAGGGTTCTCTAATCGTTCTGTAACATTTTCGGCGTTAAAATATATACGTTGACCGCCTTCCAGATGAACATCCAGATGGGTCACAGGTGGATATCTTTCGTGAATATTAAAACTTAAGATCCGCCACACAGCTTCTGAAGAGCTGATATATCTGCCTGACTGAAATCTAGTAACTTCATCATGTTCATTTCTTAACGCAAACGTAGCTTGGTCACTGCCCTTGTTAATGTACTTACAAATATATTTAATTGACTCTACACTATTACACATTTCTACATTTATGTGAGCTTGAAATGCTCTGGACAATACAGGCGAATACGGAACGACCCACCTATTATCTAAAGTAACCTGTTGTCCAGACATTCGCTTTTCAACAGTAAAACCACCATTGTCTCTTGAACGGCGACGATATAATGGGTATCCATCATGTCCTGTTACAGTTTCATCCACTAATGCTTTTGGATACCTTTTAGTGCAACGACCGTCTTGCATGCAAGGAGCATTTGCGTTAAATGCACCACATGGACCATGTATCATATGAGTTTTAACAATGTCGTATAACAGGGGATCTGCAGTCGGATCTGGAATTTCAGCACTGATTAATCTGTCTACATCATTAGGTCGAACCTTATCTTTTAACCAAAGCAAGATATGTGCGTGAGGTAAGCCGCGTTTTTGCCACTCAACACTATACATATAACACAATACTTCTCCAAAAATGTTATCTTTGGTAAGAAGATCTATCATTGATTTTAATTTTAAATGAAACACTCTTGCAATAATATCATGGCGGTCATGCGGTGCCTGACCCTCAAGAAGCTCCCGAGTGATTTCATCCCACTTGGGATTGGTAGTTACAGTAACAAATAAGTCGGGACGTCCATATTTTCTTACGTAACAAAAAGCGTCTTGAGTACGTTCATGCATGTAGCGTGGACCACCAGTAAAAGAAGAGGGTAAAATAACTAAACGACCCATATTCACAGTATCGTTATCTTGCTGCATGGCATCGCGAAGGTGCACGTATTCTTCAGCGCGCAGCTGCCTTTGATTAGATCGTATATAAACTAATCTTTCGGTTTCAATTTTTGCGTACATGTCAACAATAAACTGATTAAATAAGCCACGAAAACGTTGAAAGTATACCAATCTATTCCGTCTCACTTGCAGGTGGTAACAATAAAATTGAAGGCATGACACCTTTTTATTATAATTAGGTGCGCCTGTGCGCGGATCGGTTTGGTATACAGCGAAATTATAACCATCTTCCCCTCGACAGTATATCATAGGATATTGCAAACTGTCGTAAGCCCTGTGGGTTTCGAAAATACGTTGCAAACGATTGTCTCTGGAACGTATAACGATATCACGCCTATCACATTCCTGGTCGACCAGTACTACAGCAACTTCATTCGTGGATGGAACGTTATGACGCCCAGGGTGTTCCTGAGTTGGACGCTTATCGGCATTTATAACAATTTTATAATTGTTATTACCATCTTGAGAAAGGGCTTCTAATGCCGATTTAAAACTGCATACGTACGAATTAACCTGATGTAACATGTTCTGAAGTTGTGAAATGAGTTCAGTATTTAAATTCGGAAAATATTGATTTCTTATATTCGACTGTTCGTTGTAATCGGATACAAAATATATTTGAAGAAATTTAGGTTGTTCTTCAGGCAAAAGGGACCCTATCAAATGGTAAACCTGACCCCGTACCTTAAAAGTAGGCATGAAAGGGCCTTCTGAGATTTGTTTAGCACCAAAGGATGTCATTTGGAATGCACTATTATAAGTGCGAATATTATCTAAAAACTGTTTGGATTGCAAATGTTCCCCTAAAAGTAGTGATTTTAAAGGTTCCGGTGGGTCTTCGAACGAAGGCAAATTTATTTTACCTCCAGAACAACAGAAACCAGCAGACTCCTTCCTCCACTTCGAAGCATTACAAAAGGAACATACTACGTTCATATCGCCTATTTCAGAAGATGATCTGTAATCAATTGTGAGGTTATAAGCAAACCCACTTTTATATTTATCGGACCACGCCACCGAATTTGTAGATTGATCTACCACGTGTATATCTAAGTCATTAAGACCATGTCGAAATCTATCTGCAGTAAGACGGGCCTCTCGCTGTTCTTCTGTTTCAAGCGACCGAATATTTTCAATTCTTAATCTTTCATTAGATAAAGTAATCAATTGTTCTTGTCTCAAAGAATTGTAATAATCGCGTCCCGACTCTAGTCGTTGTTCATGCTCATGTTCATCTTCAAGAGATCGAATCATGTTATGGTGCGCCCTATCATTTGTCAAACGGTCTTGATATTGAGTAAAAGTTTCAGATTCTCGAGACAAAATATGACGTTCGCGATCAGCTGTAAGCCGTAATTCCCTCTCAGTGAAGGTTTCGGACTCGCGAGATAAAATATTCAATTCTCGTTGTAAAGCAGTTTCAGCTTCTCGGGATAACGCATGTTGTTCCCGGTCAATGGAACGCCTTAGCTCTCGTTGAGAAGAGCTTTGAGAAGCCCGTGTTGTAGCTCGTCTCGCTCTTTCAGCTGCTAATCGCATCTCTCTTTCTGGAGAGCTTTCATTAGCTCGAGATGTTGAGGCACTAACTCTCATAGAGTTTAACCGATGTGCTCTTTCCTCTTCCGATTCTTGAGAACGCGTCATTCTCATTCTCCTAGCTTGACTCGAAGTTCGAGATAAAGATGGTCGTTTTTTAGGTGGCATCGTTTATTTTATTTTTAATCGACGGTAACTTAAATTCTATTTAGTTACCCAACAAAAAACTTACGTCAGAGGTCCTAACTATAGCTAAGTATATAATAAATAGAATATAAATCTAAGTGCCTATTAAAACTAAAATAATATTCTAATCGAATTATAAATATGTACGTAGGTACCTACAAATTACAAAAGAATAAAAAATGAAAATAAAGCTATACTTAATGCGTGTGCAATACTATCTACACTTACCTACTTCACTTAAAAATGAATAATAAGAAATACCTACAACTACTGTAATTAATCAAAGTACCTATGCTAATACAAAAAAAACCTTAGATGTTCTAAGTACAGCTGCTATATAATAAAAAAATATAAATCTAAGTGCCTATTTAAACTTAAATACCTAATATTCTAATAGAATTAAACTAAGAAATATGTACCTACCTACCTACAACTTAGGTACAAAAAAAAAAGAAATGAAAATAAAGCTAAAACACGTGTGCAGTATAGGTAGATAGTAGGCAATATCTACCTATACCTACTTCACTTAAAAATAAATAAAAAATACCTATGAATACTATAATTAATAAAAGTACCTACCTACGCTTTTATCTACTCAATACAAAAAAAACTAAACATAAAATGCCCAAAACTAACCTATCAGTAACTAAAAATCTAACAATAATCTAATCTATCTATCTATTATCTAATCTAAAAATCGAATCTAAATCTACTTAAAAAGAAATAAAATAGGAACTATTAATAGTTAAGAATTTAAACAAAACTAAAACTAATTTAGAAAATAACAACAAAAGAAATTAAAATAAACTATTTAAAGACAAAAAGTCGCGCTGATAAGCACGGTTTATAAAATAACAATTATTGTCTGTCAATAAAGTTCAACACTCTGAACGCATCAACAGCCAAATATTGAATGACGCTTGCGCTCGCCTCCCGCCCCTTTTATACTCTGCCGCCGCGAGCCCCGTCGAGCGCGGCAACCGTTACGCAAAAATAATCCTTATAGCTTGATTCACTATTCACGCGCGATGTCTTGTTGGCGTATTTCATGTAAGTAAGTATAAGTTTGGTGTTTCTATACCGATTTCAATGATTCTTTTTTTATTGAATTGGTGCTAATGTTTATTTTTTTTTTAATTAGGAATGATGGTGAGCATTATTGGTTTTATAAACGTAAAAGTAAACAAATATAATAAGAAATCTCCGAACTGCTAAGCTATCGAGAGTTATGCGTGTTATTGTGAGTTAACTATAATATGCTGTCTTGGAATATTTTTCGTGTATTTTTATGTAGAATATTTCCGTTATACATAGTTTCTATGTAGCTCTAACCATTAAGGCTGCACACGCGACGGAAGCTTAAAAAATCAAGCAACTTCTCCCATTTTCTCAACATTTCCTTTCACTGCTCTGCTCCTATTCATTGTAGTGTGATGAAAAGTATACTATTACCTGCCCAGGAGTATAAAGAATAATTGTACTAAGTTTCGTTAAAATCCGCCGAGTAGTTTTTTTTTCTATAAATAACATACAAACAGACAGACAGACAGACAGACAGACAAAAATTTTTTTAACTGCATTTTTGGCATCAGTATCGAACACTAATCACCCCCTGCTACTTATTTTGTAAATATATTTCATGTACAGAATTGACCTCTCTACAGATTTATTATAAGTATAGATTACGTGATTTAATCCTTTATGTTAGGTAATATATTTTTTTATAATTTAATTCATTTAAATACCTTGATGATAACAATGCGCTCGTAAACTTATATTTTGTATTCAAAGAATAAATCGAAGTTCTTTTTATTTCCGAAATCTTTAATAAAGTATCTTAGACTACGGTTTTATTTAGTCTAAGCAGGTTCAAAGCTTTGTCGTTATTTAAACTCATGATGTCGATTTGTTGGGGCTTGGGAATATTCCTTTTGCATATAAGAATACTTTTGTTTTGCTTTAGATAACACAACTCGAATTTATTTAAATGTCTAAATGTTTATATAAATAATTAAGTTTATATAAATTTATGAATTAACATTTAAATGAATTACTTATTTTAAGAGAATCCACTTAATATTAAATAATATTATATGATATGAGCATTAAACACCGTTTATAATTTGGTTTAATATATTGAAGGTATAAATATTACTGATTAAATGTATTAATTAGAAGTATTTATCGAAGCAACACTTAAATACCGCATCTTTTTTAAGAATACAAATATGTAAAAGTTTCAAAATGAGATGGAAAATTTGAAAATATTAATGAAAAGATGAGGTACTCGTATATTTATAAACGCTGCTTAAAATTACTTTTACGATTTACGAAGAAATGGTAATTGTAATGGTTTTTAAAAACAGAGACATTCATCATAATACGCAAGTTAACAGTTAATTATAAATAAGGAAATTAGTTCATATTGTTATAATTAAAAGCACTTGTATGTATTTATGTATAGTTTACAGTATTTTAAAAACAATACATTTTAGTTTGAATAAAATTGAATCTAACGTCTATTTAAAAAAGTATCGTTTTTTTTATAGTATTTAAAGAAAATGATTTTGTCGTAGCGTGATTATTAAGTTTTCCAATTAACAATGTAAATCACAGCTACTCTTGTTAGTGACGAGACACAGAAGTGTTTAATTACAAAAAATATACCGTATTTGAAAAAGTTTATACAACATTAAAACAAAAACATAATTGGTTTCTTATAATACTAATTATTTCATTATTTACTCGGCTGTACTTAGAAAAAGTTTATCAATTTTATCCAATGATAGAAAGTTTCCATGGACCTGTCGAACAAATTCAAGTGAATAGACAATCAACCGTAATGTGAGGTGTGATTTTTAACAGAAAAAAGAAACTCCTTTATATTTTAGAAAATTAAAGTATTCTAGAAAGAAATATAAAAATATATACTAGTTGTAAATAAGAGTTTATAAACGCATTTTTTTAAGGTCTAGAGTGAATTGAAGTAAAAACCGTTTAAGCTAAGATGGTGGTTAATATTAAATATTTTTTCTAACTTCTAACGAAAGTATAACATGTAGTTTTGAAAAGATTGCCTTAAAAGATGTTTTTTAAATTGACACTATTATTAAATAATATACTAAATATTCTAATAAGTATGGGCAGCATTCTTTGATTGTAAGAATTGAAACACGGCCCCGATTCTTTGTAGTCCATCAAATGTATTTCCATTAATAAATCTATTAAAAACAAGCAAAACAAAGAATGTGACGCCAAAAATATTGTGGTTTTTCGAATATAACACTTTTAAACTTTTGGAATTAGCTAATTATTTATTTGACAGTTTAAAAATTAATTTGTTTTATGTTTTAAACAATGATTTTAAATTTTTATGGTTAAGTCGAAAAATCTAAATTAATATTTAAATTTTTAATTAATTTTTTATTTTTCATTGGTCACTTGTTACTTCAGTATTTACTTCAGGAATTCATAACAATATTTAAGTTAAGTTTATTTAATAATTTTATGAAATTAATTAAAGGATAGTTTAATATTCTCTGTAAAAAATTATTAACCAATTTTAAACGTGATTGCTTTGTCGATATAAATTGGGAGCTAAAATTGGTTTATATTTCGCGCTTTTCAGGTCTCCGACCGTTTCACGGAATAACAGGCATCCATTTCAATTTCAAATTACATTCGAAGCCTCATTTTAAACAAGGATAGAAGTGGCGGTAGTTTAAAATATTTACTCGTATTATTTAAGCGAGAACATTTAGGTATGATTACATTTACTTGCTAACTTCTAAAGATCTCTTTCGGACTGAGAAATAAGATTAATTCAAAGTATTCAAGTATGAGTTTTAAGTAAGTTTCAGTAAATAATACTTTAGGAAATTATTAAATAATTTTTGATTTGATTCGTATTTCGTAGGTCATTGATCCTTAGTTGTAGAATTTGAGTACTTCTCCCAAGAAGTGACAATAGTATTTTACAGCCATTTATATAGTGTGTAAACTAATATTTCCGGAAACTTATGAAATAATGATTTTTAGGTAAAATTTTATACAAATTATATATAACATTATAAAAATTAAAAATAATTTTTTAGAAAATGCTTTTTGTTACATAATATTCATACGATTGCCTTGATTATAACATTAACAACAATATTACAGTATAAGGTTTTATTTAAATTTGTCTTTATTTAAATTTATGATTTCGTGGTTTAGGAATATTTCTTTTGCACACTAGAATACTTTTGTTTAAAGCTGTTGTTTGTTTGTTCTTAAAAAGGAAAATGCTATTAGATTCTTTATTTAAAAAACTATACTCAGAATTCTATTTCAGGGCGACTGTGCTGTCAATTATCTGCCCTGAATCTTGCCATCTGATCTGAAATACATTTATGCTGAGGATTATGTCTCAGATTAAAGGAGGTCTCTAGCAATTTGTGACATGAATTTCACCATTAATATGCAAACTGAGAAAGCCAAATAGAAAATAACTCAAATATTAGTATCAGTAAAATACTGATTAAAAAAAACACAAAAATCCTATACATTCATATTTATAACTTTATCGTTATTTATGATTATTATTCAGATTTATATATAAGAATAAAGCATATTTACAATATTATGTTTTATAATTTAGTCTCCATGGGCTGTGGATAAATTTAGCTCAAGAAGCTTGAGTATTATGTAGAACTAGCAAACTGTAGTCTCCTGATTTAGGTTATTATTTTGTGCGATGTGCTAAATGCTTATTTTACAGTATCTATTTAATTTACCATGTAATTATATATATTTTCTTAATTTGCCGATATTTGGGTAAAATGTTTCGAACTATATAACAATGTATCTACAATATAAAATAGCCAATACTCAATGAGAGATTGCAGTGGTTTTACATTAATTCAATAAATGTTCACAAAGAATTTTCTCGAAATCTATATTTAATTTTTCGCAAAATAAACCAAATTATATATTTGAATAATTTTATTAATGAAGCTCTTAACTTACGGAATAAATATAAAAGAAAGAATATTATAAAATTATTATTTATTTCATGAGCGTAACGCCTTAAAGTATTTAGAAATAATTCTAATGGATATGAAATTAGGGACGGTTTATGTATCTTTATTATATTTAATAAATTAAAATAAGTGAAATACATATACGCTCATATTAATAAAAATGTTACAATAATTTTTAATTTTATATTTCTGATATATATGTTAGTTAAATAATATGACTTATTAACTGTTACTTTAGGATCGGAAAAGAATAACCGAAGTGAGAATATTGAGAGAAGAACTGTTGAGTTATAACTTGACACTCTTAACTTGATATAGTTATGTTTTGTAAGGTGAATTCTCTTAATGACTTTAGTAAAAAGCTCAAACATTCGCACTTCCTTACTTTCTATGTCCCTCATCCCTTCCCATTTTAATTTTTTTCACTTCTTCCACCAAGTGGACTCTCTGAAGGTTGACACCCGGACACATAAAAATACTACGCAGGCGGAGTCACATGCGATAGCTATTATCTTATAAAAACTAATTCATCCTTTCAATATAAATCTCTTCTGTATTCATATTTTATTCAGATTCCTTTAAATATTAATAAGAATTCGTTGAAGCGCAAAATAAAAATATTTTTAAGTACAAAGATACAAGATTTGTAAGGAACGCGAAGGATAAATATTTTCTGAAATTATTTTACAGGTAAGGAATTCGTAAATGAATTTTACTTAGGTAAAAAGATTTTTATTTTCTGATAATTGGTTTTATAGCACTCCAGTGATTCTAAGAATTAGTTCGCTTTCCCGTATAACTTGGTCTTGTAGCTTTTGAGAAGGTTTCCTTTCAGTAACTCAGTGTAATATGTGATACGTGACGGCTTAAGGTAGAATTGATTTCGATGCTGACCTTTAGGAGTTAAGTCAAATATCTCGTATGTTCTGTGCGGTGAAATTAAGTTATATGCTAATATCCCTTCATTTTACTATAGAATATTTTTGATTAAGTATCAAATGTATATTATTCTTTTAAGTTACATTGTTCAAAAAGATTACTAATCAAAATACGGAACTTTTTGTACCTTTTAATATTTACTGACATAAAAAAAGATATTTCAATATGAATGTACTTAAAATATTACACCATAAATCCTGGAGGATTAGGAAAAGCTTTTGTAACGCATCTCCGATGTGAATATAAAACACTGTGGAATCAAAAATAAAGATTTCTGTACAAATAAAACATACAGATCATACTCAGTTTCTTTGCAGGAAATAAAATCGCATAATATATACTGATGGATTTAAATTGGGAGTGCGTTTTGTGAAATTGAAACAATTAATAGGAGGTGATAATATCACTGATAAAAGACAGACCATGACGTTGTCAGATACTACTTTATAGCAGAAGTATTTTTTGATGTTATGTTCTAGTTCATGTGTTATTATATATATATATATATATATATATATATATATATATAGTATTAATATAAATGTTGTTAATTTAAGGTTCATTAATATAAAACAGTTTGTCTTAATTTATTATACTGAAACTTCGCTTAGCTTCTGCTAATTTCCCTAAGATGGGATAAGTCTTAGTCGGGCGTAAGCTCTTATTAAAAATAGTCCAAGAAATCATTTTGACGTTTCAGCAAAGCCTCATCTGTAATTAAAGTTCTCGATGTTCCAAAAGATACTAACTTTCAATGTTGTGCAATCACTTACCTCTCTGGAGGATACTACAGGCGTACAAGATTACAGTAAAGAGGGAATTTATTAAAACATATTAATAGATTTGTTCTGAACGAATACTTTGTCAAATAAACTAGTCCTTTAGTATGCAAATTTTTTGTTGGTTTATCTTATTTACACAAATCCTTTGTACGTGTATTTATTATGGAACTCCGAAGCGGCTGAAGCAATTTTCATATTTTTTTCCTACAGAAAGAATTCTGATAGATCCCAGGATCACACACAAGCATTTTTCTCTTTCATGTATTGAAAACTGATTTATTTTGTGTTTGGTATTAAAAATTAAATGTTTTTAAGAAGTGTTTGGAGAGCAATTGCTTTATAAAGTGAGCCTAAAAATATTTGTAGTAGCTATATTATGTATTTATTTTTTAAATATTTATAACTAATACTATTATATCAATTACGATAGACGAGATATCTAATAATAGAGATAGTTTATTCACACCCCTTTAAAGATAAATCACTGGTGTATTAAGAAGCCAACATATTAAGTATGATAATCCAGTAACTTAAGGTGGATCAGGTAAGATAATGAAATTATAATATTGTTATAAACATTATTTTATTAGCATTATATTTGTTAAGTTCATATATTTTGTATGTTTTTGTATGTTTAAACATTGTTCAAAACTCAATCACATATACATATACAATATACATATTATATAATAAAATGTATCCCTAAACTAACTAAAGGAGAAAATATTTATTTCTAACAATTCTATAATTATGTTACTACGATTTACGTACCTCATATAGAAAGAAAAATCTCTAATATTAATATAACAATACAGATACAAAGTGTTAATTGATTTATATAAGGAATTGTTATTTAACTTACCCGTCGGATGATTATACCGTAAAAAAATTAAAACAAGATAATAATAACAATTGTCTCTAACTGACTTTTAATGATGAATACTATTACAGACTAGCTGTGCCCATGATTTCATTCGCGCGAAATATATATTTTTAAATAAAATTAGTATCAGTCCAGGCATTTAAGAGATTCGCCGAAACAAACAGACAGACAAACTAGAATTTTAAAAATAGTTTTTTATATAAGTACTGTCATATGCATTTTGTAAAATCTGTTATTTTGGATTTACAAATAGACAGACTTCAATTTTATTGATGTTGACTTTTTTGGATTCATCTATTTACAAGTCAGATTGATTGATTAAAGACACCTGTGGCCTGAGGGATGTATGGTAGAATTTAATTTATTAATTTGCATTTTCTGTTATCATATACTTTGAATTTTTTTTAATTTATATTACCCAGAGATTTATATTTATATTTATATATAATATATAATTATTATATTTATATATAATATAGAACGACTTACATTTCAATACATATCTTTATTTGGTTCAACGTTGAATTAAAATATTTTACTAATGTCAAAGCAGATAGTCTAACGGAAAAACATTTGCGTGAATATATAAATAAGTCCTATACAAAAAATATATTATAGAATCATTAGTCACAAAAATAAATAAAAAGAGTTGCGAAATTCATTTTTTACATTTTTCTTATTATTTATTAATTAATTGGGTATAATTTTTAAGAGCATGTTTATGCTCACTTCTGATTCTATTTTATATATCACATTGGTGTAGAATATATACTAAAAATATTAAGACTATTCCCCAAATTAAAACTGTATGTTAATATATTTAACCATCTTTCATTATTTCCCAAGGGCCCAGTGTACACTTTAAGGTAAGGAAATGAACGACTTCAAGAGCTTATTATACAAGCAAAGCGTCTTCCATCAAGCACACCATCTGTGGCAAACGCATATGACCCGTATATCCGTATACCCGTATTATAATATTTTTTTATAATATGGTGTTAGTATATACTATAATAAAGTAGTAAAAGTATTAACAATAATAATATTGGTTTATACTTATGTACTCTTTAAGTACTAGTATTAAAACTAAAACTACAATTTGCTGAAAAGACTTGGTCATTCGCAAGACATTAGAGAACTTTGTAATAGTTTTGTTTGTATATCTATATAATTTTATCATTCTTTTGGAGTCCATATTCCAGTTTAATGTTACATTATTGGTGTTTGTTGAGGTCTAAGTATAGTATATACATATTTACTATAGATATATTTATATAAGCTGGGTCCGGATTAAGAAATACGACTAATATTTAATTCAGTGGATTTTAACATGTATAAAAAAATCTCAATTCAATTACTACTTCAGAATAAAATCTATATAGTTTCTACATGAAGCATTAACGAACTGAATTAATTAATATTAAGTCAGTGTACAGTCTATTTATGAAATACCGTCAATATATTCTGCTAAGTTTTGAAGCTCGTGACTGAAACTGCTAGAAACTTGTTAAGAGCTATGAAACTCTTACTGAAAAAAGTTTCTAACCCACTTATTTCTTTAAGTTAGTTTTTTGACGATCGACAAGAACGATTTTTTGCTAATAAATAGAAATGAGAGAAAATCTTTACATTTTATGAAAATAATGAATCTTGTTTGAAAATAATGAATGTTTTTGTCTTCTTATCTCAATGTTTTTGTTTATTTATCTGCTAACCTGTACCTTTGTTTAAATTTTGATTGTTACTCAACAATTTTAATAACATTTTGGCGCGTTAATCGATTATAAATTTAAAAATAATATATTATAAACAATACCTATCTTACATTGAAGCTTAGTCTTGTTTTTCTTATTCAAAATTAAAAAACATTAGAGCACTCAATGGTCTTAGTAATAGCCCATTACCGTAACTAAATGAAAAAAACAGCACTTCAATTCATTTGGAATTGGTATTGCCGTAAGAATAATACATATTCTCTAAGGAAGAGCAGTTCTTTTATGCATACGCCCTCGGGATACTTCACTGACAAGATAATGGTTACGTCGCAAAGAAACGTGAATGGAGTCATTTGAATAGAACATAAGCTAAAATAAAACAACATTAGGTACTGATTGTCATACTACGCTTAAACACTGAATTATCTTTTACACTGACTGCTCACTGCAACTTTGACTAAAGTAATTAGGTAGTCATAATTATTAAAACACATATTTTTGTTTTATTGATATTTCTATAACCAATATTTTGATTAGCTGCTAATAATAATATTTTGCTCACATAATAAATAGTGTTAATTAAGTTTAATTTATTAATTCATATCGCAATACGCTATAATTATATCAAATTTATAACGTACCTAACTAATACCAAAGATAAACAGACTAACATATGTAGAAATAATAATATACGTTCTATTACTTAAATCTTGATATTTTATACATATAGATTATTTTGAACATATCTATTGCTTCGGTTAATTCGTATAAGGGGCAACTTAAGGTCTATTTACTTTACTTTTACACTAGTCAAGTTAAGATCTAAAAATACAATGAAAGAAAAGACAAAGTTTTGTAGGCACTTATTTCTACTTACATTGCATTATCAATATATCGGGAAGTTATTTCTCTTTTAATGTTTCAACATTAGGTGAATTCAACTTATGCCGGACGGGAGAAGAGTTTTGCAGATGAAGCAAAAGAAGAAGACCTGTAAGTCATTCTTCGATGAGACATTCGTGTACCAAGTAAGTTAATTTCTATCATACAATTGTTAATTTAACAAGTATAATACTTAATGGACATTATATAGCTATTAATTGTATGGCGATGGAGAGGTTAGCTATAACTTTGACACTCGGCGATTTTTTATCCTAAAATGCTGTGTTATCCTCTTAAGTCAATCGTAACTTTGTTTTATCTTTGTAATTGTATTATTTGTATTAATTGATTACATTCTAAGTAAATCATTATTTGAAGTGAGAATTAAATTATATTCTATTCTATCAAATTCTTTTAGGAAAACTTGAGTCCCTTACTCTGAAGCTCACTCCTGGACAATTGGAAAAAAAAAACAACTAACTGATCAGCCATAGTGTCCTACCACTTAGTGAACTTGAAGGAATAGCGCCTGACGAGGCACCACAACTACAAAAATTGGATATTAAAACGGTAATAAATTATATAGTTTAAGTTGCTATAACGGTTGAGTTTATAATTTTTGGTTTTATAATTTTTAAGTTAAAATCATATATATACTGTGTACATTGTTTTAGTCTCATAAATATAAAAAGGGATGGTTGGAATTAGTAGATCGATACACATAAATTAAAGTGCTATCTCCATCTGTGATTACAAAATGACTATGTTAGCAAGACATACAAACGCTGTTTAAAATGTCTGTGTGTCTGTGGGGGTAAAACTTAAACGGCTTATCTGATTTTAATTCAAATTATACTTTATAAAACAAATTTTTTTAAGGGTCAAATATCATTAAATTTATTCTAATACTTGGGGTTCTAAAAAGAGTAATTCCAAGTATTACTATGAAATAGCCGTTTATTAATTGACTTATACAACGAGGGCAGAGCCGCTGCAAAAGCTAGTATACAATATATGTGATTTACGACTGTTGGGTCGTATCGTCATGAACTGCTGACTACGAACCAAAAATTAAATTTTGTTCTAGAATGTAATAAGGGTTTGTAGAGAGATTTCATTTTCATTTGCTTTGTAAAACAAATATTTGAGTTGAATTTCAGTTTGTAATTACAAAATAAATTGACGTGTTATAGAAAATTCTTACAATATTATTATATTCTAAAATTATTGAAAATCTGATTTTATCACAAAGATTTTAGTATTCAGTTTGGAAAGTATATTACTATATTTAAATAGGTCGTAATTTCAGCACTCTAAAATGGTTTTTAGGTACTAAAATTATTAACAATCAATATAAGATCCAACATCAGACTTGGTTGAAGTTCAGGTGTCATTGCTGTATATTGAAAATCTGCATCGATTTATTGTAACTGTCATAGAAGCACGAGGCTTGGAGGTATTACATTGTAAACTTCAGACTTTTATTTCAAAGATTTGCCCGTGAATATGATAGGGAAATGAAATAATATTAAAAATGTTTTTTTTTACCAAACCGCATGTTTAATAGGTCTATAAAAACTTTATATTTATGTTATTAATACTCCGAGTAACGTGACGTGTTACATTTAAATTTAATGAGCACTTTCAGCTGATGCAACCTCACCACGGAACAAACATGTAGGCAGAATATGCTCTATTAGCCTTGCGAAGCTAGATGGGTTGTAAGTGAATAATACACAAATACAACACACACTTCATTATTTCATTTAAACTAAATAACATTCTGGATAATTTCATAGTAATGTAAATGTATTTGCCGCAAATCAGTTAACTTAATATTTATTGTTTATATTAAAGATACACAAGGGTGTTTTTGAATTGGGCAGAATTAAATCGTTTAATCTTTAATCAAATAAAATATCGTCTTTCGATTTGTAATGGTCTATTGAAAGCGTAAGAGATAATCCACTCAATTTACAATTGGATCCAATATTATAGATGTCAACTTTTGTCGTCGACGGAAAACAAGTGTTTAATAATAATATATGTTCTGTGTTTTACTTTAAACATAACAAATCGTTTATTAAGTTTTTGTTTTTTTTTTACTATAGTTATAATAAAAAATAAGCCTAAGCTTTGAGATAAGCTTATTAGATTATATAAAACTTTTTATAATCACTTTCATAAGCCTGTCCAAAACTTTGTGTTTAACTAAAATACCGAATTTCATTTAACTTTTAAATAAATAGTATTTGTCGTTTATTAAGTTTTTGTTTTTTTTTACTACAGTTATAATAAAAAAATAAGCCTAAGCTTTTAGATAAGCTTATTAGATTATATAAAACTTTTTATAATCACTTTCATAAGCCTGTCCAAAACTTTGTGTTAAACTAAAATATCGAATTTCATTTAACTTTTAAATAAATAGTATTTGTCATGTTTTCATCCAACTATAATTGTTGAATGCGTTATGAAATGTAACGTTTTAGTGACTTTTTATTACCAAATTACTAAGGAGTACGTTAAGAACTTAATACTCAGGTATTATATCTTAAACTGATCATACACTCTGTTAGTGTAAAATATACTCAAAGAGAAGTTACTCTTAACATAAGCGTCTCGACACCGACTTCGAACACAACGTGTTCTGCTTTCTAAGTTCTGTGTGCATCGCTTTTTCTCAATACCTAGTAATAAACTATTATATCATACAAGTTCAATTCACAAAATACGATTATTTCTATTTTTGAAAGTATATTTCTCAATATGTGAAAAACTAATGTTTTTTTTTATATAATTATCATCGAAAAATAATACAGATAATGTCATCTATTGCACAATTTACAATCGACTGTGATTTAAATAAAAAACCTACCAATCTAAGTAATACCTTTCGAGTAATCTGACGTGTAATAAATCTACAAGGATTATGTTTCTAATTAAAGGATGTTTCTTGGAAATCTTAGATCCTAATTTTGATTCACCATAGATTTAATGATATCACAGGTTAATGAGATAGATAGAAGACGATTTAAATTTAAGTAACATAAAGTGTTTGTAATTCAAATATGTTTCAAAAACAATATCAAAAAAAACAAAGCGAATTTCTAAAATTTCTTCAAATTATTAAGCTATTTTAACTTTTTATGTCTTAAAAATGGTTGGATTCAGGAAAAGTCACACGTTACTAATAAAATAACGCTCCCGGTCAATATGCTATACATTTTGATGATCAAGTTAACGTACGTCACGTAGAACTAATATGAACGTAACGGACGTTAAAGATAACGTTACGTGATCTTATACGAGGTTAACTGTAAGGACATGGCATGAGGACTTTAATATTTCTTCAGCTCTTTATTTCTTAATATTAAAATAAAAATGCTATCCGTGCTTGTATTGGTAAGCCATAAAATTTATAATAGCTATTTTATAGCCATCATAAAATAATTTTATGTTAAAATAGCATAAAGTATTCGGAAGTTATTTATTAACATAATATCAAAGATAATGAAAGATTATCGATATGCGTTCTCTTAGGCTTTAACGAATTAAACATAACAGATCGCTGTCCGACGAGCACCACAACTACGTACATAGATATAAATATCATTTAAACAATCTTATGTTATAATATGTTAATTGGTCACAAAAATATAGATGTTTTCTTGAAGTGGGTAACATGTTTTCAGAATTTATGGTTTATTGACACATTATCATTATCCTCGTATAAATCTCACGGCCCAAGGGGCGTTAAAGTACAAATCTTCTACATTATATAGCCCAAAGGTTCTCAAAAATATTAAAAGAAAATGGATTTTAATAACATTAACTAAGATTAAATAAAGAAAATGTCTATATTTTTTTTAATATAATTTATATTTATGGACATTATATTTAAAAAAAGTATAGAAGATTTATATATATTATAATTATTAAATTAACTGTTTTATTTTACATAATACATATATACATATACATATATATTGATATATTAAAAAACTGATGTCTTTTTCAGTATGTAATACATTGTATATTTTTTTGTATATAATTGATTTTTACAAATACTAAATGAAATAAAATCCATTATTAGATAATGTCTTTTTTCTCTTTTTTATTTTTCCCTTGACGATAGACAGAATCGAAAGAAATTTCATTAATGTAATCAAATTGTTACGAAAACAATATTGCTGCCACTAAATAGGCGCAAGTCTTCTTAGATAAAAACCAGAGAATGTTGTGTATAAAAAATATTACAATATTGCTTTGTTTGCTTTTATTACTTTTAAGATATATATTTTTTAATAGAATTTTTATGGCATTCTCTGAATATAAATTATACCATGTCATAACAAAAACATTTAAAAAAATACAACCCTATACGTGTAGAAAAACAACCCAAAAAATATTTCAAAATTTCATCATATCACTTTGTCGGCTTGAATAATGTATATGTTCATGACTAATTATGTTTTAGTACTAAGGCACTCTGAGCTAGTCTGGGGACAAACTGACGGACGGTTATGACGAAATTATAACTACAAAACCCGAAATAGATAGAAGATAGATAGAATATACTTTATTGCACACCACACAATAAAATAAAAAAATAAAAAAAACAAAAATAATAATAAAGTAATCGAAAACATGGTAGAGTACAAAAAGGCGGTCTTATCGCTAACTAGCGATTTCTTCCAGACAACCTTTAATAATGGAGCAATTGTATCGAATATGGCAGGGTGGTGCAAAAAAAAAAAAAAAAAATATATATATATATATATATATATATATATACAAATGTGAAAAAAGAAATAAAAAAAGTATAAATAAATAAATTAAAAAATATATATATATATATATAATAATAAGAATGAAATAAATAAATAAATATATATATATATACATTAACATATAAATATATACATACATACATCCTATATGTACATAGAATACAAATAACTCATATAAAAACCATCTACTTATATAACATACATACACACATACGTAAATATTTATTATTTATATACAACTTAAAGTGAGATAATGCGACTTTAATTTAGTTTTAAATGAAACAAGTGATGTTGATTTCCTTATGTGCAACGGCAGACTATTCCAAAGTTGAATGGCCTGAATCGTTAGAGATTTATTGAAAAATTTTGTTTTGTGAACTGGCATGTATAAGGTCAAGTTTTCAAAGGATCTTAAAGATTTATTAGTAGTACCCAAGAATTGGAATTTATTTTTTAAATAGGGAGGCGAAGAGGGTACACAGTACAGAAATGTAAGTATATGCATTTTACGGCGAAATCTAATTGGTAACCACTTGAGCTGTAGGCGAAACTGAGAAATACGGTCAAATTTGCGTAATCCAAATATAAACCGTATTGAAAGATTTTGGAGTCTCTCAAGTTTATTAAGTTGGTCCTCGGTTAAATTGGTATAGCTTGCGTCTGCATAATCTAGAATAGGTAGGATTAGGGACTGTGCTAGCATAATTTTGGTTGGAATAGGAAGGAAAGTACCGAGGCGGCGCAAGGAGCCCAATGCTGCAAAAGTTTTGCAGCTGACTTTTTTAAGGTGATCAGACCAAGATAATGTATTGTCAAATATTATCCCCAGATTTTTGACACTGGTGCTGTACGGTATAACTACATTATTGTATTTTATACTAGGCAAGGTAGCCCAGTCAATTTTGGATATAATTGCAGGACTGCCTACAATAATACTTTGTGACTTAACCGGGTTAACTTTAAGACCATAAGATATAGTCCAGTCGTAAATATTGGCAAGGTCTGAATTAATGATAGAGATTTTACTTGGTAAGGTCTCTATATCACTGTGACAGTAAAATTGCACGTCGTCTGCATACATAAGGTAGAGAGACGAAATTTTATTAGTAATCGTATTGATGAAAATTGTAAATAGCAAAGGAGACAGCACGCCACCCTGAGGTACTCCAGCACGAATCTCGCGCCACGACGAAAAAATATCGTCGACGCGAGTTCTTTGCCGGCGTCCCTGTAGATAACTACGAAACCAGTCAACCACTAATGGAGATATGTTAATAGAGCACAATAGGTTTAACAATATATCAAAATCCACATTATTAAAAGCATTACTTAGATCTAACAGAGTTAGTACGGTAACCTGTTTTTGATCCATTGCCCATCGAATGTCGTCGGTAACTTTCACGAGAGCCGTAGTAGTACTATGGCCTTGACGGAATCCAGATTGATAAGGATTAAGGAGGTTGTGATTATTAAGGTAAACGTTAAGTTGAGTGTTGACAAGTTTCTCTAATACTTTGGATAGGAAGGGCAAAATTGAAATGGTTCGGAAATCGGAGGGGTTGGTCGCATTTGATTTCTTGGGTATAGGAGTAACAAGTGCATCTTTCCATGAATCAGGGAATTTCCCAGTAGATATGGAAGTGTTTAGAATATGGGCAAGGAAAGGAGAGATTATATCAATGATGGGGACTATCATATTTCGGCTAACGTTATCAATACCAACGGCATTAGAAGAAATTGACATTATGCTCTTTTTAACATCACATTCAGTGAATTGCGAAAAAGTAAACGGAGGAAAGTCAGGAGTTGGAGAAACAAAGATAGAATTCAGTGTATTTCTCTTAATGGAGCTAACAATTGGATCGGAGGTTGTAAAATGTTTGTTAAGCGAGTCAACATCGATGTTTTTACAAGAATCTTTAGAAGAGGATGTACCAACTCCAAGTGACTCCAGAAATTTCCATATTTTGGATGTGTCGCCGTTTTCGACCGATCTATGGATGTGGCGACGCTGTGCATCTCTACATAATGTATTGCAGCGATTGCGAACTTTATTGTACTTGTGACGATTTGAGTCCGAATTATTTAATTTAAGTTTAGTTTTTGCCCTGATTTTCTTTTCGATCATTTTTTTTAATTCCTCTGATAACCAAGGGGCAGGGAGATGTTTTATTCTAACTGGTCGGATAGGTGCGTGTTTATCAAATAACTGTGTTAATAAGGAGTAAAAAATTTCTAATTTATCGTCAACAGTAAATGCATTAAAGACCAAGGACCAGTCAGTTTTCCGAGCATCTTCGCATAGTCGGCATAAATCCATTCCACCAAAATTACGTTGCAGAAGTATTCTGGATTTTTGGGAGGACGGAGTTTGTATGATAAGTATAATAAATCATGATACGAAAATGCATCAGCAGAACATTGACCGTGCTTTAAAATAGAATTAGAGGATGATACTATAATAAGATCAAGAAGAGAAGAAGTATAACCTGGTAAACAATGCGTGGCTGACAGGGGTAGTAATTGAAGGTTATGGGATTCAACGATGGAGAACAATTTCTTGGAACAGCTATCTTCTTTAATTAGGCACGTATTAAAATCCCCCATAATAACTACGTGGTCATATATAGGAACGTAGTTATCTAAAATATGATCGAAAGGAGGAAAATAGTTATCATGCATGGATGGGCTATAAAAGACGCCAAGAAGGATTTTTGAATGTAAAAGAGTAACTTCAATCATAAGATGTTCGGCCGCGTCTTCCAAGGGTGGTTGAGTTGATGAGGAAACTATTGTAAAGGGAATGTGAGAACGCAGATAAATTGCCACACCACCGCCCCCTTTATAGACACGATCGTTACGAATCAGCTGAAAGCCAGGCAGAGAATATGATGATGAAGGTAGAAATGGCTTTAGCCAAGATTCTGATACAAGAATCGCATGAATGTTGCGAGAATTAAAAGACGCAAGCATATCAGTATAATGAGCCGGAATACTTTGGGCATTTATATGAATGATGTTAAAATTTTTCAGACAATCTGAGAAAAGAGTATCTAATGTATGATTGAGAGGGAGAGGAGGAGATGTACTGTGATAGCTATCATCTGCTGAGTCAGCACTGGAAGAGAAAAATTGAAACAAGTCGCTATTGATACTATTATACAAAGAAGACATCGTGAACGTATTCTATTATAAAAAATATAATAACAAAATTAAATTTAATAATAGATAATATTACTAAAAATAAATAAATAAATTAATAAAATAAAATATAATAAAATAAAAATCAGTTAATAAACAAGTAATACACTATTTTAATCCTTATCAATATATAAAATGGTATTGTATACTAACAAAAAAAAAAATATATAAAAAATAAAAAATAAAAAATAATAAAAAAATAAAAAATAAAATAAATAGATGTATTTAAATGGATATCGATAAATTAATTATATGATATTAAAAATGATAGATATCCACTCCATAGACCCGCCAGTTGTCTGAGAGTTACAACACAAATTACACAATCGATATTAAACAGTAGTTAACTAGTGAAATATTAAGTAATACTAGAAATAAAAATAATTAAAGAGAAGAAAAAAAATAATAAAAAAATAATAATAATAATAATAATAATAATTAAAAACACGTTAAACAACACTAGAAAAAAAAATATATACATACTAAAATCAATAATAACAATAATCTAAATAAATCTATTATTACATAACAAAATGTGATTATTTATTTATCTTTTTAAAACGCAACTTTAATCTTTAAAACATAATTATAGTAGAAAACATAACAAATTAATTAAAGCTAAAAGATTAAAAAGTTAGAGTGAGAAAGAAACGGTAGTAACATAACAGCATTCATTCAGATAATAATTGTGGGTTGACATATTATTATATTATATATTATACCTACCTTACGGCAGGTGTCAATAATCAGCTGTCAAAATCAAATGTTTGTAATAACCTTATATCGACATAACAACAATAACAATAAAGTTTCTCTTACGCAAATTATAAGTAAAATAATGATTCGTAAATATAAAAGACAATTATTGTAAATAATAGTGAATGAACAGTTTTAAAATTTAAAAATAAACTATTATAAAGTTAAAAGTACAAGAAATCTCAAACTATATTGGAGAACAGTGAAATAGTGAATGAATGTGATTACTCTCTAAACTAAAACAAAAACATCACTTATTCTTAACGGTGCGTTTGGATCTCAAAGTCGATATTTTATTTTCCACAACTGAGACCGTGGTATTCTTTACTGTACTAGGTACAACGGCACTGGCACTCGGGATCGCATCAAGTTCAGATCTTGTTGTGATATAGTGTTTTCTATTATTGGATCCAAGAATAGTAATGACACCATTTTTAGTCCAACAATGTGTAACACCAAAACGAAGTCTGGCAGCTACAAACACATCATGGCGGTTCTTCTTCAGAAACTCCGAAACCGTAATTCCAGAACCCTTCAAGGCCGTCTTAGCAAACCAGATCTTATTTCTTAGTGTTACGTCATAAACCTTAATAAGAATGGCTCGTGATTTACCAGACGTAAGGCGTCCTAACCGATGACAACGAGAAAATGCGTTTGCAGTTACTTCCGGAAGGTTAAGATTGTTAGAAAGGATTTTCGAAACACATACCGCAGTGTCCTCTCCTTTTGACTCTGCAACTCCATGTACAAGAAGTATCTTCCTTCGTGAGCGAGTGTCCATATCGTCATACTGTCTAGACAATAGCTCCACTTGAAGTTGGAGGGATTCAAGAGCATTTAAAACAAATGTCCGAAATGTTTGAAATTGTGCGTTTACATTTGAAGTGGGACTTGCAGCAGGGACAACGGCCCTGAGATCCTTCTGGAACTGTGCCATTGTGGAATTGAAGTGCTCATTTAACTCTGTTAAGGTGGTTTTGATCGACTCCATGGTTCTAGTAGTAGATTAAAGTTTCGATTGTGTCAATTAAAGGAAAATGATTGGCAGGTAAGAAGTAGTCACTGGCACATTAAAAAAATAGTGAAAACTGTATTAAATTAATTAAAGTTAAAAATAAAATTTAGAGCTCTAAAACTTATAACTGTCAGTTTGCACTCCTACCCTCAAAAAAAAGCAAATACGTTGTTGTATCTTAAGGGTTTATTTACATCTTGGTATTGACGCAAAAATAAATGCATAAAAATCACCATAGCGTAATTCCTATAGGGCAATGCAAGTTTAATCGCATTAATATAAGTATAAAAATGATTTTTAAAATATATTATTCAGCAGCTCTTAACAAATTATAAAATACAATTAAAATTACACATAACCTGTAATTTTAAATGTTTCTCCGGAATAATTATAACTATAATATAAGATTTATATATATTTATTATTTATGTAACTTCACGTCATATCCCTTGCTGGGTAGCCAAAGACGACGAAGCGCCAAATGCTACGGTCCCTGCATACCTCAAATATACAATATTCTGCTATATTCCAGTATATCGTTGACAAGATTAAATCAAATGCGGAAGACAGGTCAATACGAGGAAGTCAAAGATTAAACGGGCCTTTGTGATGATAAATTAGTTGTGCAAGCAGAGTCTGACGCATTACCAATTAGTAACATGGACTCGTCCATATAATATATTAAATATATAATAAAGCATCTATGCTTTTAAAATCTTCAGAAGTATATCTTTATAAGTATATAACTTTTAGATAACGTAATTTATCATTAGCTGGACTATATAGTCCATGCATATGCATACATACATACCTACATAAATCTTAAAATTTTGATCATCTGGATAAAATTTTTTCAAACACCAAATTTCATATACATATTCAACACTAGAGATTTAAGTCAGTGTACTATCAGTACGTATTTTAATATTAGGACATATACTATAGTAAAAGGTTAAGGTCTAAGATTTTACTTTATTATTTTAGATCTTTTAAAAAACAATTGGTAAAGATTCTTAAATTACAATTCTAAAAAGTAGCACTTGTGATTCCAGAAATATGTATCAAAAAACATATTTAAACGCTTATGATTTTATCGTTTGAAGAACGACCCATTATAACGTTAAGACATATTATCATATTAATTACAAATTAACTGGTTAGATGATATGGACTACCGAGAGGAGTGCAATCTTAATATATAAAGCGCAAAGACACTCATTCACTGACTCATTCATCGCTCTACAGCCCAAACCGTTATACCTAGAAAGCTGAAGCTTGGACACAAGACTCCTGACATATTGTATAGGTGCAATAAGAAAGGATTTTGCAAAGGTCCAAATCGTTCCAAAGTTACAGTAAAAAACTACAAAGTTTACCCCCCGCTCCCTCTCTTCTCCTATTCCATTGCAGTAGAAATTAAAATTATTTGTCCTCTCGCTATGTTTATTCGAAGGGTTAGGGTTCCGTAACGCAGTTTGTGATTATTTGTGATTATTTTCTATTTACCTACATACAGTATGTGATTATTTGTAATTATTTTCTATTTCCCCACATACAATTTGTGATTATATTCAATTAACCCACATATAGTTTGCGATTCTTTGTTATTATTTGCCCAGCAAAGCGGGCGGGAATCAGCTAGTTACAAATATATGTCAAATTTCAAACTTTATACACTGTAATATAAAGCAAGTCTCATCTTAATATATTTTATAATTCAAACGGTATTATTACCTTGGTAATAATACCGTTTGAATTACACCCGAGAATTACACTAGGTAGATTTTGGGTAATTACAATTACCCAAAACCTATGAAATTTCGTTCTTAGATTTGTACGAGTATACCTTACTTAAGGGTACAGTCAGCTATTTCTCATCTTTCCCGTGGAAACGTTTATAAATAAATAATTGATTATTTGTGTGTTTTTATAAATATTAGTATATTTTATTTATTTACAATTAAATTATTATATTTAGTAACCAAGAAAGATACATGCATGCGGACTTTTCTTTACAACTGTTTAAGACAAATAATTTTACGGAACATTTTCTTCGTGTGACTCGAACGGATGGAAAAGCTTAGAAAGCGTACGACACGATATTTCTGAATACGTTTTCCTATAATATTATATAAAATCTAAATTGTAGTTCGTGTGTTATTCTGTTGTATTAGCGATATTCAGTTGGTTATGTGGGAAAGAGTAACAAACATCATCCCAAACTATCTCAATTATCTATTCAAAGTGCTATAATTAAATTTAATATTCAAAGTGCTATAAGCATATTATTGGAACGAAGTTCCATAACGCGGCTTACGGGTGGTGTGATTTAGTAGAAATCGTCACGTAACTAAATGCCGTATGCTGTATGTATGTGCGTGCGTGTATCAATCTCTCTCTCTCGCTGTGTTTCTGTCACTTTTTATCATATCACCTCAACACAGGCTTGTACAGACGTGGAAATTTTGTTAAAACGCATTTGTTTTTGGCTTTTGTATTAGATCATACGTAAATATTGTTTTATTTATTGCAATTAAGAATTAATAATTTCTATTGTATATTGTAATTCGTACCTTTAAATTATTTGTCTTGCAAAAATAATATAAAATAAAAAAATAATATACAGTTTTCATTTTTATTCACAAAGAATTTAAATAAAATTATTAAATTATTAAACAATAGCTGCTGTATAGTAAGTTATCTTTTAGAAATCATATTACTCATTCATACGAATTGAGTACAGCTTTATTGATTTTATTTAGATACAGTTCTATAAATAATAATTGCCTAATGATTGACCGATATCAACACGCAATATCAACAATATACCAGAGACCAGTCACTTTGTTATTATTAATATTTGTTATGTATAGTTTATTTACTAATATTTAAAGTAAAATATATTTTTTGCGATTATATGTTTATAAGTAAAATCTTATTTACGTTAAAGTTGATGTACATGTAGTCGAAAAGATTTATTTATTGACATTTCACTTATGTACCATCTCCAATTGAATATTTTAAACAAATTAAATTTACCACAACTACCGTCATTTAATTAGTCTAAGAAAACGTGGAGAAAAAAACAAATAAATCTTAATAAAAACATTTAAAGGATTTTCCAAGATAGAGCGAAATTAATAAGACTTTAATTTATTTTCAATTTAAACTATTTTGAGCACAATAATTTTATCAAGTGAACGTTTAATTTATTAATCCAATAAAATTTTGAGGCTAGTCTAATTAATTTTGTAAGTACTTTTTTTTTAACTCGATTACTCATAAATACAAATGTGGGTGGTTCTAACAGAAGAAAGTGACTGAAGAAAATATGGATCGAGTGTGTGAAACATAATATAGCAAAGAAGCATGTTTCCACTCAGATCACGTATTATAGAAAAGTTTGCAAGGATTGCAATTTGTCTTATTGCGCTGAACCCATGCTAGGATAAGGACAAGTGTATGCTATATTGGACTCGGGGTGAATCCATAGAAATAAAAAAAAACCTTATTTACATAAATGAAAGTTTAAGAGAAAGATTCCATATTCAGTCGACTTTTAGTTTCTACGGGGAGATAAATTATTTTACAGGGAATTTTTGTTAGTAAAGCATAATTTTATAAAAAAAATAATAACAGAATAATTTTCTGATGTCTTTAATTTCTATGTAATAAATAACTTCTGACGTACAAATACAAGTCATGGTTTTATGCAAAAATATATAACATGATGATCAATAATGTTAAATTACGTCAAAAAATACAATTTAACTCGATAACTAACTAATTGTAAAGGTCATTAGCTCCCAAGAGCCATGTTGGAACAAACATCTTTAAAGTACGAGTGAGGAAATGAACGACTACAAATGCATGTTACAAGACGAAACACTGACCTCACGGAAACTGGATCTATTAAATCAGATTAATCCACTGAGTTTACAAACTAATAATATATTAATAAATCTTTCACTAGAACTATTTTAAATATAAAGAAACTTCGTTGTTATTGTTTCTTCGATATTTATTTAACATCACATATACATTACACTACGTAACAATACCAGAGCCATTTAATAAAAACCAGAGACCAGACCGGTAATGTTATTCTTATTATGTTACAAAACTCTTACTGATATTGAATTAAACTTACAAGATGTAAGTGCTAAATATTATTTTTATAATTGTAAGGAAATTCAGTGTATATTATAAAATTATTAATGAATAAACGGACTACTACAAAAAGTAATGTTTCTACTAAAAAAACTAGCAATTAAAGATATACGTATTCATAAAACCAAAGTAAAATCAAAGACATTTGATTTTGTCAACGTTGATTTAAACCGTTGAGAGAGGACGAGTGAATAAATTGTTCATTGAAATACGAGGTCACCGTGTTGTAATGATCTTTGTTTTACCTTATTTTGGTTAAACCGTTCCCTTACGAAATTTTATATTTTGTTAAACATTAAGAGACCTGCGATAAAATGGCAAAAGAACTATGAACATTAAAAAAAATATAATACTTATTTACAAAATATAATATAAAAGTATATAGATATAGAATATAGATGTAGGAGATATTTTTACAAACGATTATAATGATTTAACATACAAGCTAGCTGTTTATTACGAATCCTTTACATTTAAGTTAATACATTTGAAATGATATATTAATTCCATCTGAATGCATGTAAATGGACAGACATACTTAATATTAAAAATAGAACGATAGGAAGAAGAAGTCACATAAGAAAAATCAAGCATTGTGTTCCTATTGGTAAAATTGTTAAAACGCAAATTGAGACGGAGGCAGCTAGTATATTATAAAATCAGATAAAATATTTTTAGGGTTCCAAAGTAACTTTATTGCTTTACTTCAATTAAAATTTAATTATGAATTAGCACTAATTCATTCATTCAAGTATGTATGCTTAATATATTATTGACTTTAACACGTAATTGTGTAATGGAAGTCTAATAATTTCCTAAAAAGAAGTTTTTGCTAATAAAAACCATTGCTAGTTATACCATGTCTAATATATTTTACTACGCAAATTCTAAAAATAAGTCATTAATATTGTTTATAAAAACCACAACACCGTATTAAATTACAACATTGTATATAAAATAAACATTTGTATAATGATCTGTCGATATAGTAGAGAATATATTTGAATATGTGTTCCGTCTCTTTAAACGGAAATAGCGAATATTCAATTTGTGATTTTAGGACTGAGGTAATTACACGCGATTTAACACTCCAAATAGTTATTTACTGTTGTTAATAATAACACATATCACAGTTCTGTGTAATTAATTATAGAATATGTAAATAAATGTAATATTTCAACTAAAACAAAAATGTAATATGACTGTAACGTACAATGTTATTCAGCTTTCCAATTGAACACAGAGGAATATATTAAGTGTTCACAAACATAAATAATGACTTATTCAGACTAATCTTAATTTATTACACATTAATATGAATTTAATTGTATCATTTAATGCCTCAAAAGTCTTCTTAAGGTTTCACAGTGCTCTTATATATATTATAATATTCTCGGAATCACGTTTCGGAATTTTATAGTACGAACTGCGGTCTTCTGTAAATTAAATTGTATAAAGTATTAATTAATATCTTTAGTCATTAGTGTGGTAACTTTATAAATTCTCATATTAGTTCAGAAATTGTGTATATACGAGTATTTATCAAAATAATTGTTATTCACGCTGTAGTATATAATCATTGTAGTGTACAATAAATTAAAAAAAATATATCATATGAAATACAATAAATGTGAGATTATTAAATAAATGTGAGATTATTAAATGTGAGATATTTAATTTAATTTTCACAAACCATTCAATTTAGAATAAGAACGTATTAAATTGAATTGAATTCTAGACTATTTATGTTTTCCTAAATAATGTCTCCAGTGTACAACGTCACTCTACACTTTTACTATTCTGACTTGTAGTTACACGCTCCGGTAAGATCCATTGTGGGCGTTTGTTTTTATCTCATCTTACAAAAGTTACGGTTATATTTATAGTTATAAAGTACACATTCAAGTCTGAGGGTTGACTTGTAACTTTAACATTTCTTTTAATATTGTATTTTTTATATAATCAATGAGATATGAATTCCAAAATTCTATTTTTTCATAAAATATATTATTAAAAAAACAGTATTATTTTATTATAATAATATAAACTATCATATATAATATATTCTATTTAATTTATATATTTTTATTTTAAAGCTACAGTCGTATTAGCTGTAACTTTAATTTTGTATTGATAAATGAACATTTATAATAATACCACATTAATTTCAAATTATATAATCTGTGCGTACTAACTTTTTATATCATATTTGTATATACAATGCGTCCCGTGTACGAATGTTATTTGAATATAAAGGTATACTCGTAAATCATTATTTGGTATATCAGCCTGAGCATAAGGAAAAAAGATTTAATACTTAAATTATATGTAACAAATAATAATCATTTTAAATATTCCTTCATTACAAAGAAACAAGACTTCGTTCTTTTGATTTGAAATAAGATTAAATACATTTTTATAACTATTAATTGACCGTTTTAGAAACTAAAACTTATTATGTATTCTGAGTACGGATTAATTACAAACTAACCGACTATGTGATGTGGACTACCTCGAGGACGGTATAATTACATTCACATCTAATCCTACAACCACATGCTCTGTAATTAAAGAAGGTGTCATCTTAATGTATTTTATAATTCAAATGTTTCATTACATTGGTAATATCCGAGAACCTCACTATAAATCCGAATAAAGTATGAAATTGAACATAAAACATTAATATCTTTTTAATACATTTCAGAAATGATTTATAGGTAAATATTTAAATAAATATGTTATTTAAGGAGACTGGCACTTCTCTTCTTTTCGTGGAAAATACTACTCCAAAACATTTTAAATATACAATTGAGGTTGTAATACAAATGTAATACAAAATACTGTGTTAATGCGTGAATTTGTAACTATTGTTATAAAAATATTAGAATCTCTTATGTTTTGAAAGTTACGATAGTGAATTGTCCATTGTAACTAAATTAATCAAGATACATTGGATGAAACATCACTCACACTTGGAGTTAAATAATTTTATTTAAACATTTAACTAATAGGTATCAAAGATTTATCTGTATCTTGTACTAGATTAAATAAAATGAAGGCAAAGAATGGATCGCACCCAAGCGTGTAATGACTCAGAACATTTAAACCTTAGAGAAATCTTGTAGGTTGGAGACGTTTTTATTAAAAAATGTATCAATAAAATAGAAAGCAATGTTAAAGGTGGTTCTTATAATCTTGAATATCAATCAACTAATAAGTTATAAAATTTGCTTGTCAAGTTTGACCTATTATTGAAAATTAATATTTAATAATAATTTTAAAATACTTAACTTTCATTAAATAAAAATATACAAAAACTAGAACTATATTAAATTTTGTTAAAATTCAATTTCATGATTTCAAAAAATATGCTTAAAAAAACTAAAAAGTTTAGAACATTGGAAGATATAAAAGTTTATGATATAATTTATATTATATAGCCTATAATTAATATTACACTACACTAGTATGATGATAACTTTTCAACTATAATTATTAAATTTAATATTGATTTTATTACCATTACAAAAAGTCATGTTAAAGAAGTAAATAGTTCTTAAGTTGTATCTTTACGGTGAACTATGAACAGGTGACTTATCTCTATGTAACAGATTACAAAATTTATATTAACATTTAGTATTATTATTTGAAAATCTGCTTAACTTATAATGTAGTAATAAAGTAAAAGTAAATTATAAATTACGAAAATGGAGAGGAATACTCGTATGTGGAACTGACTGAATTATTACAAACACCCAAAAGCTCTTACTTTACAATTAGAAAAGTAAAATTTGCAGTAACACCTTGAAATAGAAGTAATTTTAATTATTATTAAATAATTAATTACTTTTACGATATTAAAATATTTCTTTCTTTGTACCACTTAACGAATTATAATATTATTTTTGTTTATTATTTTATGTAGTTATATCGTTAGGTTTTCGTAAAAGGTTTTCAGTCACATACAGAAATATAATATAAAAAGTATGTTACAACATCATATTTATGTGTCTTATAAGTTTTATTAATTCCAATATATTTCCGTCCTATACGTGCTCTGAATTGTAACTTTATGACGTAATATAAACAGGATATAATTATTATCAAAAGCGATGAAATAAGTAATAGCTATTGATCGTGAGCTCATCTATAAGAAACAATATTATATATTCGTAAATAGAACATAACTTTATTACTTTTATTTAGATACAATTTTATAAATACTAAAAACTATAATCATGTTTGAAAATTTAGAAAAACATATTTAGATACAAACTTCTAGTTGTTGTTTTTGTACACTTCACGTGATGTTAGTTCTGCTTTTAATAAAATATAATATTATAATTAATTTTACTTTGGTACTGTTTCATTAATCTCCAACTGAATAGATCTTTTCAAATATATACAAATATATTTTAGGATAGTTTTAACATTAACAATTACATAAATAATGTTTAAGAAAAAGGTTGCAAGGTTCAGTCGACTGTTAGTCTGTAGGTAGGTAGGGTCTGTAGAAGACTAATGATTTAAAATTGATGAAGTCACATTGTGTCTTATTTTGACTATAACTTCATTCTATAAAAAATACTTAAACAATTAATATCTGAATTTCAAAATACTATTTTAAATTCTATTTTTTTTTATTCTTAACTTCTATTTATTAAATAAATTTCTAACTGTGTATATATATATAAATATATATTGTAACTTATTTTCTAAGTAAACTATGCAGGAACTGAACTACTCCAAGTGCTGGTTCCTAAGTCGAAGCATTTATTATAACACACGCACACATTAGCTTGTGAGGTTTTTTTTTTTTTTTTTTTTTTTTTTTTTTTTTTTTTTTTTTTTTTTTTTTTATTAAAGACCATAGACATTTGTCCATGCCTTTCATTGTGATTTTAAACAATTTTATTACGATTTTAATTGCGATGGTAACTTCGCAGGAAATTGTACACAAGTTTTCGAAAGTTTTAGAAATTGATAATAATAATAAATAAAGTAAATAGTAGTAGTAGTAAGCTAGGTTATTAAGTTCACTAGCTTTTTCATAGCCTCGGAGTCACGGTGAGAAATTGCCATCTTGAGGTTATACTCTACAAGAGTTCTATCGGAGGTATCGCCGGCCCGCCGAATGAATCTCACAATGGCGTCTTCGTCGATATCCGTGTAGTACGTAGAACTTCTTGTGTGTCTAGATAAAGCCACCACTGCGTGTGGGACACTTGTCAGGTACGATTTTGGTTTGGATTTCGTTTGGATGATTATTACCGACTCGTATGTTAATCCCTGAGCTTCATTGATGGTGAGGATGCGCGAGTTTTCCCCTTTTCCGTACCCTAGGTTTGTAAGGTCCGCTTTTTCAGTTTGTGTGTGGACCAGGTACAGGGTATTAGGAAAGTCAGCTTCGATGGTAGCACCCGTAAACCTGACTGTTCTCAGAGAGCGAGTCAATGAATGGGCTGAGTATATGCCGTTGTATACCTCGTTTAGAGCATAGCTTACGTCCAGGGGACATCGGTAGGTTCTTAAGAGCTCTTGACTGATAGACGTCACGAGGTATGGGCTATTATATTTCATATGGAACAGATTTAGCCGGTCTATATAAGGAATCTGGTTTGTGTCTCCGATTAGTGTGACTGCTTTGGCCTCTGTTAGTCGGGCCGCCATAACGATCGCTCCGAAATGGTTCATCAAGGCCTCGTCAACGATAAGTCGTTCAGGCTTTTCTTTGACGCCATTTATTAATATTGAAGCGATCGTTCGGACTTTGGTCTTCCCGTCCTTTGGACAACTGAGGGCGAGTTTATTCCTGAGCTCTAGTGCTGCCTCAGTCGTCGTTGTTGCTATCAAGTCACTTTCAAATACGAAGTTGTTTACTACCCAAGTCGATTTTCCACATCCAGGAACGCCGTTGACCCAGTGGAAAATTGGTGCTTCCCAGTCTTCCCAGGGTCTTGCTGAATCCTCTACGGCTGTAGCCATTTGGAGGATGTTATCTTCCAGCGAGACCTCTGTGCAGCGGGCTACTACAAGTATTGAGTCTTCAGCGGGTGTTAAATACTTGGGCGGTCCAGTTACTCCTTTGGGGGTTTCAGCTATTTTAACGAGTCCATTTTTAACGCTGTAAGCCGCCATGTGGGGAATTTTAGGTGTTTTACCCCGTACATATTCAGATGTAGTGTTGTTGAAAATGGCGGCTTTTTCTTCCTTGAGTAATACTTTAAGAAGACCTTCGTTTTCAAGTTCAAAGGTCCGCCTGATCTTTTCACAGATCGCAAGGTTAGTTTTTATTGTTTCCCTTATAGATGCTGTGTACTCAAGAAACGCGTTTCGCATATGTTCGTTGGCACCACTGGCGGATGGTAAATCGGGTGCACTTGTTTGTCCCATGTCGGCTCTAGTTCTGTTCTTTTTATGATATTTTTGCTTCGGTTTAAGCATTGTAATCATCTTATTAAATCCTTTCTTAGTTTTTGATTTGTCCTGTGTTATTTTGTTGGATTGAATTTCGATGGCAATTTTCTCTTGAAGGCGTGCGGCGCTGCTTTGTAGGATCTGGTTGCTTGGTTCGCCCCAGGTGTTTTCGGGGGTCGTAGTCCTATTTGGTGTTTTTCTTATTTTAAGGAACGTTAGGTCTTCTCCGCGGTCTTCATATACAACCACGTCGTGGTACCTTGAAGCATTTATAGATCCTATGAGATTTGCTACAGTTCCTTTGTCATAGCCAACTCGCATAGCGTCAACGCTTATTGTTTTTGGACTAGTGTTAATATTTTCAGCTCCTAGTGTGCTCAGGTGATCGAGCATCTTACATGCATTTGTGTAAGGGGACTCTGGGTAATTAGCGTCCAGTAGTGCGATGGTTTTGTTCTTCCTCCGCACTATTCGGCAATCCCAGTCCCCCAATGTGACTATTGGCATGCTGTCGTACATCGACCTCTTCATTGTTGCCCTATCGGTACTTCCTTTAGTGAGGGCAGCTAGTCCGGGTGAGATGTATACCCAGTTTTTTGGTCCTACGACGCAAAAACTGAAACCTATTTTTTCTTGGTCGTCGTTCATGTATAGAGCTACTGGTTTAGTCCGAAGCCCTGGTGTACTAGGTTGTCCATTATCCACAAAGCGTTGTAGGTTCGACTTTTGTATCCCTGTAAGTTTGATAGGTGTTTTTAGCTTGTGAGGTTAGAAACTTATACTTTTGTTTGTAGTATCTTAGACTTGGATTGTTCTAAATTTTACACTTAAAATTAAAGATGGCTGTTTGTATGAAAATTCATTGTTTTAATCTGCCGATCACAGAAAAAGTCTTCGTAGTTTAGCCAATCATTTATAATACTTATTAAGGGTTTAATAAATCAATAACACTGATCAAGAGATCTAATTTAATATAATAATATCTTACCATTTTAATTCATGATTTCAAACTTATTAATATTTTAATAAGGTTCCAAGTTTCTTAATTTTTGGACAAGACAATATAATCTGTTCAAATCAAAGTTAGGGTTGTTTGTTTTCCAATTTTGATTTAACTTAGCTACTAAATAAAAAGTAATTTATTTAATTTAAACAGATTGTTCGGATTTTAAAAAGGTAATTATAAAATGTGTAATTGTAAAATAAAATGTAAAACACAATAAGTAAGTAACTATACCAGAGTAACTGAGATATATTAATTTGTATTTCGGTCATAATAAAAATGATTCACTTGAGTTCTTATAGTAAATTAGGTATAACAGTAGTAGAAGTACACTACAAATTGGCAGGCACGTTTGTTAAATAAGTCAACCTAAAATAACCGCATATTATTAAAATCTTAAGTAAACTCTAAGTATATTTTATTATTTAAAATATACACAGATTTATGTTTTTGTTTATGTACAAAGCGCAAAGTAACGAAGGTGGGCCGTAATGCGGCTAATGGATATTAATTAAAACGGATGACCGCGGTTTTACAGTTATCTAATAGTATAATATACCTAACATTATGAATAAGTATTATTTGTAAAATCTTCAAGTATATCTAAATATTTTATACTTCCAAAAAAATATAAATTATAAATATATATTCATAAAGCCTTTTTATCAAATAATTATCACTAGATAACACGAGGTATAAATCATTTTAATCATTTTAATTGAACAGTGTGATGATGTTCACACAACATCACACTGTTCAATTAACATAAGAGATCATCGCACTGTAACGATCTTCAGCGGTTCTGTTTGTTTTGATTGTTTTAGTTCGGTCGTTCCTTTACGATATTTGAAATGTTATATTTAGTTAAACATTAAAGAGTACTGCGATAAAATTATGAAAAGAATAATTGAATATCAAGACAACAGTTACTTACAGACAAGATAAGCAAAAATCTTTTTAATATATATGCTTATAAAGTAAAAATGAAAATGAGAAGATATTTTTTATTATTTTAAAAGTAATTCATTTGAAATACAATATTAATTCCATCTGAATGTATTAAATTATTCTCTTTGTATATCGCTCGGTTGGTTTATTTAAATTACTTTGATTGACATTGAATATTGTAATAGAAGAACTTTGACATTATATATATTTCTGATACTAGAATATTTTGTCTGAAAAATACAATTATGATGAAACAAATTATATTATATTATTTATATTAAGATGGGATGCGAGTGTCGTAGTAATCTTATGTTGTATAATAAAAGCTGATTGCTGTCCAAGCTGTGGAACATATGACTATATTTAAATATTCTATTATCTGTTATATATTTCCGGTAAATTGAAAAACTATTTTATATGTTATGTATTGTGGCATGCAATAAATAGTTTAAATAAAAAAGTAAATATCTTTATTGTTATATATGTATATAAATATAATAAATGAATTTGATGTGTGTATAAAATGATTGACTAATATTTTAAGATAATATTATTAGACATATTTTGGTTAAAATTAAGTAAATATTTTCATTAAAAATAAAAATAAAAACATAGTAAAAAGGCCGAATTTGTATTTGTTAAAATAATTAGAATGTGTTTAGATGAGGTAAAGTCATGTAATGTTCAATTAACGATTTACATGCATTTAATTATAATTTTTCAAATTTTATTGGGAACAAAAATATAGTAATTTATACTCTACTACTACTACTACTACTACTATACCTAGTTACTCGAAATTCATTTTAGCATGATTTTGCAACGCTTCAATAACAACTCAGCAACTTTACGCCAATTAGAACCAAGAATATAAAAGTGGTATCGTTTGCAAAATAGTAGTTAAATAGCTAATGATGAACGCCAGAAATTAACCGACCAGTCAGATGTAAATTTATAGGATTGAGGAGCAAACGAACAGACGGTTGCTGATCACCTGTGAACATCTACAAGATATAAACGTGCAAGTGTGTTCCATCCTGCGAGGAGGGAAAAAAAGAGAGAAAAGGAGGGGGCTTTTGTATTAAATTTTCTCACTCACCCAACGAAAGGTAGCTATAATAATTACTTTACGCGTATCTTATGTGAGAGGGTGGTTCTAGCAATTAGTTTGCGACCTTTAGATAAATGACGTTATTCAAATGTAATCACAGAAATTCACACACTAAGTAATTGGATAGTTATTTGTTTTGAATGTATTGACACAATATTTATTATTATACCTCTTAAGGTATTTTCCGTTACTATTATTTGTATTCTTTATTTTCTAACAGATACAAAAGATTTTTTCTAATAACTTTTTCAGAGCATAAATAATAGATTCTAATATGATATATATAGCTATAATAATAAGGATATATAATAAAATGGAAGCTATGAATCTAAATTTAGAATATCATTGAATTGAAATTGAAAAAATTGCAGTATATAACGCCCACATACTCGTATGTTAAATCTCAAATCAAGATGGGTATTACGTCTATATTTTTTATCGTTTGAAAATCATATAATTTCTACACTTACGTCGTCAGAATTTTAAGTAAGTTACATTTACAATTCATTTCAATCACCAACTAATATTTGTTGGAGAATGTCATCGGGCTCCTATAAATACAGACCAAAGTTGTATTTAAAATATTATAATGAAAACAGATTGCGTCCTTTTCATTTTTACTTCTTTTTATTTATATTTGTCTTTCAAAGCTTTTTTGCTACTGATAACTGTAACTCTAAATGAGTAACTCCACTTATGGAGATATACAGACGATGTTTTTTAACAATAATAATATTGTATTTACTAGCGTAATAATAAACAAATATAAATAAATATCGAAGTAAAAAAATATAATATCGTAATGAAACTAGATTATACATAAAATAGATATTTTACAATTCAACCTTTAAAAAACAATATAATTTAATAAAAGCTACATAATTCTTAAATTGGTGACACCTCAATATCGTTATCACTTTTTATTGACATTTTTTAAAATTTCGTATGGGTATCCGATAATACTATTGTGTCAAAAACTAATTCTTAAATAACACCAGACAATTCCAGATGTCACTATGACATACGTATTTACTGGATCTATCCTACGTGCCTTTTATTTGAAAAATACATTTTAATTAGCTTTGTCTCAGCTATATTAAGCTCTATATCGTAAAGCACAGTGAGATATGTGTCAGAATTAGATACTAAGTAAAAGAACATAGAAAGAAGATACACATAGATAGATAGATAGACGCATTTATTTACAAACTACAAATTTTTAATAGGCCAACTACTTAAATATATAATTTAAATAAAAATTATACGCTGAATTACAAAAATATTGTTATATTTATTTATGCAATTTATGTAATAAAGTCATATATTGCAAAATAATAAATATATATACGAGTATCTTTATTATTTCATAATGTCAGGTTTTCACAACAAGTAAATTAGCAATTCTTAGCATATTTAACATCATTCGATATCAAAAGAACTGCATAACATGAACCATACATTAATTTAAAATAAAACATACGTGTATAACTATAACATGTCTGATCTATTGTTTCTAAGTATAGTCCGAAAGTGAGTCACATTGTTTTATAAAATACACAACACCACGTATAATGTACACACTATATCGCAATCAAACGCTAGTTTAACGAACTGTTGACTATTATGAATATAGAGAATATATTTGAATACGTGTACGTGAATACGTGAATACGTGAATCTCTTTAAACGGACATAGCGAATATTTAGCATTTAATTATAGGACAGAGGTGATTTTACTCACGACTAACCACTAAAATAACAAAATATATTACACAAATCATAGCTATATTAGCATTTATTCAGTAATTAACAATATTTACAATCCATTGACCAAATTCCAAATACGTACTGATTAAAGACGAGAAGTACGAAAGAACGAAAGAACGAAAGAAGAAAAGAAGAAGAAGAACGAAAGAGTAATTTGACCTGAATTTAAGACTGTTTCAGTTACTGCGATCTCGAATTAATAAATATTGAAAATATTTATGTTTGTTTTAAATTGTTTGGAAAATTTTCAGACAAAATTAGGATTTTTCTGGGGATTTTTACAGCCAGACCTATACTTGCAACATTAATAAACAAACAGACCTCATTCTTAAAACAAAATGTCTCAATTTTTTTTTTATTTTTTGGTTTTCACAAATTTTATGTATTTTCGTATAAATAAGATACTTTTGTAATATCCTCTATACTTTAACACTTCTAGGATACAATAGACATACCTAATGTGTGCGTGTCATCGTATAATTAAATGTTGCGAAAATAATTGCTTTTGACACAAATATCAACTATTGGCAATATAATATATTATATATTTTTTAGTATAACAGTTAAATTTATTAAAAGTATAAGTCTAAAAAAGTTACAATTATTGTCCAATTTATGTTACATATTGATGAACACCCTTCATTTACACAGCTCATACATAAAAGGGTTTGGGGAAAGTATGATTAAATTCATGTCGGATACCCAATAAGGGTGTCTTCTCTTGGAATGGTTTGTTTTGTCCAATTACCTGAAATGTGGAATGACTTGCCCTTAAAATCTTTACTTGCTTGAAATAAAATTTAATTATTTTGCAAATTTCCTTTACCCTGTCATTACAACAAAGTTATTACATTATTGTTATTTTGTTTTTGTTATGGTATATACAATTAATTAAAAATTAAACGTAAAATAGGTCTACTTCTATAAATAACTTAATTTTAAAGTATAATTATGAAAGGTAGAAAAATAATTATAACTATCAGAGGATAGTTATAATTGGTAGGAGCGTTTTGTAGATAAATATCCAAAACAATTAAAGTGACAAACCCTGACATCTTTTCTAAAATAGCATTAAATTTCTTAAAATAAATTGCCTTTACTTCAGAAACGTCACCGTTGATGGATGGAATAATTTATTGATGGTTTGTGAATAAATGCTATTTTGTTTACAGAATTAACTATATCATTTTACACTATTACACACTATATCATTAATCCCGGGGAATGCATTAGTTCATAAAATAAAAAACATTTTTTCTATATCATATTTACGACACCACATTATAAGGAAGCTTTTCTTAATGGAGTTTCCATTTAGTTTCCTACAAACACCGCTAACATGTGTTTTAACTAAATAAATTTCCTTACAGACCGAAACAAAATAAATTATTTTTCGGTCACAAAAACTAATGGGATTAGATATTTTGCTGAATCAACTTGAAGTGTTATTTTTATATTTTTAGACACGTTATTGTTCATATTAACAAAGCCGGCAACGTTCTTGCGATTTCCCGGATATTCCAAGAGTTCGTGGGCGGCGGTGATCACTTGTTATCGATAACCCGTACGCTCGTGATATATAGATGATATATAAGATATTTAAACATACTCTAGCTAATATTGTACGTTACTTTATTTACATTATATATATATATATATATATATATATATATATATATATATATATAATCATAGTTAGCGTTGTTATAATACAGAGTTAAGACGATTGGTCTATAAAAATTTTTGAAGAAGGTATAAGTTCTAGAAAATGTTATGTATATGTTTCTCATATTGACGTTACTTACTCTTTTCGGGGATTAACAGTTTCAAACCCATTCGGAGTCCTTATTAAAGAGCGCATAGGATGGCGCTAAAGCGGTGTGAACACTAACCGGATAAAATTGTATACTTAGACATTGATTATTACTGAGCTGATTTTGTAATAGAAGTCAAAGAAGTGTTTAATCATATAACATAGTTTTATAATAAATATTTTTTAAGACTGAATGAATATTATTTGGGATATATAAGTTTAAATAGCTATTGTATTTGATTATAGACAATACATATAGAAGTAAATAATAATATTCACATATATCTTTTTATTTTTACCAGATGAACCAATTCAACTACACAAAGCGATCACTGGTATTGTTTCAAAGTGGAAAATATATAATTAAATAAATTAAATTAAATTTGGACTACAAAACTAATTGATATGTATAAAAATTAATTGTCTTTTCTCTTGTAATTTTTTTTATGGTGCATAAATAAATAAATAAAAAAAAATAATAAATAAATAAAATTAATTCCCTATTTTATACACAATATTTTCTGTTCATTTTAGTCGAAAAATATATACGTAAGCATGTATTAACTATTATTTGTTAAGAGTAAAACAGTTGGAATAATCAGGTTGAAATTAACATACACTCTGGGAATGCACAATAATTGATCAACATACATATATATTCAAGTTTCGGGAACACCATTAATATGCAACTGCATATTAATGGTGTTCCCGAAACTATGTTATATACACAATAACACGATACTAAATGAAAATTAAAAATATGTTAATTAGTAATATAATATTTGAATCACCCAACACTTATTTTATAACAAATTAAATATATCAATAACTAAAACATTATCTAAAATAATTCTCTGCGACATAAATATCAATTTTAAAAGCGTGCGATACTTTTGTAGGAATAAAGTAGATCCCTATGAGGAACTGATCCATGTTTTTAAGAAACATTAACAAACATTTTACAAAATATCTTTCTACATTTTAAGCTTGTCTTTTTTGCACATGGAATCAAAAAAAAAACTGAAGACTTAACATAAATTAATAACTTTGTCTAAAAAGGAGTTTATTTAATATATATTTTATATTTTTGACAATTCCAACAAGCGCCGTATAGTGAACAAGATATTTTTATAAAACACTTATATTATTTTAGGATAAGATAATATTATAATCTTGTTATTCCAATATTCATCTTTGAGGGTTAAACACATACGGCCATGACTATATTAATAATTTCATCAAGGGGTACAGTATAGTCGGTTGAATACGTACTTAAATAAAACAAAGAAATCCTAAAAATCCTCCTTAAAATATTATTTGATAATTCCTTTTAAGTTTAAATTAAGGTTATTTCAGAGCTTATATAAACTCTTTAAGTTAAGTAACAATTAAATGAATAAAGTTATTCTTGTTTCTTAACAACTCAATTAACTTTATTAATTAACTCACAATTATGTTTAAATGAATCGTCAAGTATCATCATCATATAAAAAGATAAAAAGGGGGTTATAATCGACAGGCTGTCTCTATTTTCCTTGGACGTTCATAAGTCGAGTGGGCCGGATGGCATTTCTCCATTAGTGCTACGAACGTGTGCCCCTGAGTTGACTCCAGTGCCAACGCGTCTATTTCGGTACTCCTACCCTAAAGGCGTAGTCCCGGTCTCATGGAAGCGTGCCCTTGTCCATCCGATCCCCAAAAAAGGTGACAGCTCGGACCCAGCTAAATACAGACCTATCGCCATTACCTCCCTTCTCTCCAAAATAATGCAGATTATTATCAACCGACAGCTCCTAACGTACCTCGAAGATCACCAGTTGATCAATGACCGGCAGTATGGCTTTCGTCATGGTCGATCAACTGGTGATCTTCTGTTATACCTTACGCACCGTTGGGCAGCGGTTATTGAAAGCAAGGGAGAAGGTCTTGCAGTTAGTCTGGATATGGCAAAAGCCTTTGATCGTGTATGGCACAAGGGGCTTCTTTTGAAGCTATCTTCCTATGGGCTTCCTGAGAGTTTATGCAAGTGGATCACCAGTTTTCTCACTGGGCGGAGCATACAGGTCGTTCTCGACGGTTTTTGCTTGGACCCCAAGCCCGTGAACGCTGGTGTACCCCAAGGCTGCGTGCTATCCCTAACTCTGTTCCTCCTGCACATCAATGATATGTTGGATATTTCCAACATACATTGTTATGCGGATGACAGCACTGGGGATGCGGTATATTCCGGTCGTGCAGGTCTCTCTCGGGAAAACGTCGACGAGTGCCGAAAGAAACTTGTGTCTTCAATAGAGACCTGGGGATAGTCTCTGAGTGGGGTGAACTGAACCACGTTCAGTTCAATCCCCTAAAGGCACAGGTTTGCGCGTTTACCACTAAGAAAACCCCATTTGTCGTATCACCGCTCTTCGAGAACACTCCTCTTATTGCCTCGCCAAGTATCAGAATACTGGGTCTCGACATTTCGAGCGATTGTCAGTTTCGTGGTCATCTGGAGAGCAAGGCCAAGCTGGCCTCGATGAAATTGGGAGTGATCAATAGAGCGAGACAGTATTTCAAACCTGGCCAAAGACTTGCGCTCTATAAGGCGCAGGTCCGGCCTCACATGGAGTACTGTTCTCATCTCTGGTCCGGATCACACCAATATCAGCTTCTACCATTTGACCGCGTACAACGGAGAGATGTGGCTTCTTTGTGCGTCTTCTACCGCATTTACAACGGGGAGTGTTCCGAAGAACTATTCGATCTAATGCCTACCGCCGAATTTCACTACCGCACAGCTCGCCATCGCCTCCTTTATCATCCATACCACCTGGACGCGTGGCGATCTTCAACTGTGTGGTTTTCAAAGACTTTTTTCCCACATACCACTCAAATGTGGAACGAACTTCCTTCGGCGGTATTTCCAGATCGATACGACATGGGTACCTTCAAAAAGGCATATATTCCTTTCTCCAAGGCCGGTAACGCTCTTGTGAATCCTCGGATGTTGCAAGAGTTCATGGGCGGCGGTGATCACATACCAACGGTGACCCGCAAGCTCGTTTGCCCTGCTCTAAAATACTAAAAAAAAAAAAAAATTGAGTTTCCCTTCGGTATACAATTGTAGTATGTTTAGGTCTAATCGTGAAACAGAGTTTTGATTCAGTTCATCTATTGTAATTAAACAGTAAACGATGATGAACTATGAAATCAATGGATGTCCAATATGGCGAAAGCAACAATATTTTTTAACTAACAACCAACAATTACAAAAATATCATTACGTTTTAAGTCAAGTTTCAAATTTAATATTTAAGAACTTAATGTATATGACTTAAGATAAATACAATAGGAAGTAGTCTAGAATCAGCGGTGGGTTACTTTAAGTAAATAACTAAAAATACTTTTAATGAATAACATTCTTAATATTACGGCTTATTAAATTAAAATCATAGGCGCCACTGACAATGGACAAGCTAAGATATACACATAGCTTCCTTGTTTGTCAGTATAAGAACTCTGAATATTAATATATTATAGTGTTGAAAAAATAAATACAAAATTGTACATTACCAGATCACTTAATGTTTTATCCAGGATCAGGCCTTAAGGACTTCACATTCATCTACAGCTACAGATCAGGAAACCGAACATCCTAGTCGACGCCCCGAAGTATTTCTCCCTAATAAACCTCGTGTAATGAACAATATACAGGTTAATCTATGAAGTAGCACTAATCACTTAGGAAGGAAAAAGGCCTCCTAAACAATACAATAGCCTGTGGATTCCAATTGTCAAAACAAGATAAATACTGAAATTATACAACTTAAAATATTAAAGAAAGTTATGAAAACTAAAGAACATCTCGTAATTTATGTTGAGAATTCAAATTACTTACGATGTATCCTTCAAATGGATTTTCAAACTGCCCGCGAAGTGCCGGTATTACAGACTGAATAATCCATAATGTCTCATCAACCCTGCATTAATACACATGAATGATTTTATTAGGAACATTAATTACAACAACACTCAGTAATTAAAAAGTGATCTTGGAAATTCTTTTGATAGAAAGAACTAGAAATACCATACAATTCCAAATTAAAAATACGCAAATACTCGCAGTGGGTAAATAGAAAATAATCACAAAGAAAAATAATAAATTTATTAATATTAAACATAATGATTGATAACATTTTAATATAATATTAAATATATTATATCAATAAACACGTGAAACAAATGACAGCTACTTTTAAATAATATTCACCATTCAATTTATACAATTTATTTCATAAGAAAAACACTGAATATAAACAACAAATAGTATATAATTTCTTTAAAATTTCGAGGAACTTAAAGTAACCTCAAGCTGGCAACATCTAATTTCTAAAATAACACAAAATGTCAGAGACTAATAATAATAATAATAATAATATTTGTATGTAAAAAGTAATTGACACCTACCATTTTATTTATAAAAAAATATTCTTTTAAAGATGTAACGTGTCTAAAAGTGAACGATGATCATCCTTAATATTTGAATATAAAAGTTTAAATAGGATATAATAAAGCTGGTATGTTCAAAAGCCCTTAATTCTTTAAGATTCTAGAGATAAAAAACAAAAACTAAAATACATTGCACTGTACCGAAAGAAATATGATAAAGTTGTTCCTATTGATATAACTATTAATAACACGTATATTTTTTTAAATTTCTAAATTAAGACATGACTGAGATATTTATTTTCTTTTAACTGTTGGTTGATCACTGTCTGGTAAGGAGAGTAGTGCCCATAAGGAAACAATTCGGCCCTCATGAGTAAGATGCAAAAAAAATCGCATTCCATCCCAATCCACTGACTTGTAGTGCATAATCGTCGAGTCGCAGGGCTTGTGGGAGCCGGAAGTTGAATAAGCGCTACACTCCGTATCAGACGAAGATCAGAGGACCCTGGGAACTCAGACATTGACCTCATGTTTTCTTGGATGTGTAGTCAGCAGAAAATGCAACATTTATGCGTCCTAACCAGCTGGAACAGACCATTTGCCAAAGCAAAGATCCATACTATATATTATCAATAAACTAAAATAAAATATATATGTACATACACGACTAAATAATAAATATATTTTAAGTTTAGCAACTCTTCCTCTGCATATATTTTTCCCTAGCATGTACATTCCTGTGTTCAATATAATCTTAAAAATGCCTTAAAATCTTTGTTTGTATCAAAAACTCACACAATATATTTTACTTATAAGCTATCCTGGATCTGGATGATAAAAAAATCTGGTAGAACACAGATAAAACCAGATTAATGCTCGCGTAATTGTTTACTTCACAAAACAAAAATATTGTTTTATATTTCATATATACGACATCACATTATAAGGAAGCGTGTCTTAATGTAATTCAAAGGTTTAAAAAAAACCAAAGTGGAAAAATGTACAAGAAAAATATGTATAAAATAATTATATTATTTTAGGATAAGACTATATTATTGTCTTGTTATTTCAACGTTCATCCTTTTAGAGGTTAAATGGTTGTATATGTATTATACTGTTTATAAATAATATATTTGTCTTATAAAATTCAAAAATCGTACTCCAATTTATTATTTATTATGATTACTAAACATGTCCTTTTCTCAGAATATTATTTCTAAATTCTTGTTAAGTTTAGATTACCATAGATTTATTTAACGTCTTAAACTTTTGTAATTTTGACAAATGAAATAAATGAAGTTATTTACAGTTTTATTAGTTTACGAAAAAATCTTTATAAATGCCAATATTGAAATAAGTAAAGTATGTAGTTCTGAGTGTATTTTGATGACACTCTTTTCATCATATAGAAGATGGATCCTTAAGTAAAAAATAAGTTATAGCCTGCATTTAGAGTTTTTATTCGACATACAGTTTTAGTATATTTAGTTCAAACCTTGGAACTGAATTTTGACCCAGTTTACTTTTAACTATTAAACTGTAAATTAGGTTCCTTGGAAATATATTAGGAAATATATTTTATAAAACATATTATTATTGTACGGCGGATATATGTAAGTAGCTTATTTGTGATATTATTATCACGAACGATAAATGTATATCAGATATACTATATATCCGTATTTTACTATGTAATTCACTTAGGTTCGTTTTTAGGTCGCACTGTATAAATATAAACTCGTTTTGAATGGTCATACTTTAGAAAAAAAATATATATAGTATTTATAATAAGTTAGACCCTACTTACTCAAAGAAACGCCAGTGGATTAAAAAAATAAATACAGTAAATTAAATTTTAGATGTGTTGATCTGTAATCATTAGTATATTAATATCGTTAAAAATAATTACATAGAAAATAACTAGAGCAAATATATTTACTATATAACAATTGAAATATGTATAGAGAATGTATAAATAGAGAGGTAACATTCCCGGAAACGAATTCAATTTATTATTATATGAAACCCGAAATATAAAGAGTGAGGGTATTTCACTTTTATATAAGGGGCCGCGGCTGTTGAAATGATTGCACTTTGATTTGTAATTGCGTTATGTTCTTAGCAAATTATTCAGCTGTTAACGAAGGAGATTCAAAGTTTAAAATATTATCAAAAGGAATCTTAAAACGTCGCAAACTTAAATTGTTTCTTATTGAAGTCAAAAGATATTTTAAACTTATTTATACTTAATTACTTTTAGTCTCGTTGGAATCCTATTACTGATAAATATATATGTTTGCAATTAATTATAGTACAAGCCTTCAATGTACGTTTTATAAACTTTCCCTTTACAAGAAAGAAAATGTGATAGGGTAATATTATTTATTAATATAGTGTATTGTAATATGTCTGTTTAATTTTTATAATTAAAAACAAAATAGTGAAGTATTGATATTGGTGCTAGAGATAGTAACTTGTTCTTCGATCGAGTCTTCAGCAGTATTTGGACAAATAAACACAAAACAGATTTTTTCATAAACAACTACCAACCAATCCTTCCAAAATAATTTCTGAAATTTGATTATCACACTTTCTAAACAATGTTCAATATAAGAATGTACTATAGATGTAAAGTATATAATTTTAAAAATTTGTACCATGTTCAAAATAGTTAAAGAACATAAATTTCTTCTTTCATACGTCGAGACTACATTTAAGAGATAAATTATTCAATTATTATTTTCCCTCAAAGGGGTAATAAAATAAGACTATATTTCTTATACATTTTATAACTCTTCATAAACATTCTCATAATTTAATTTCTAGATAAGAAAACAATAAATTTAAAATCAACAGTGGGAAAGATATTATTATTATTATTACATTTCAAAATTACTATGTTTAAATATATATATTTTTTCTTATTCCAAACTTATTCAACATTTACTGAGAATAAGTTTAATGAACATAAATTATAAGTAAGCGTAACCATTTAAATAAATATAAAATAATATCATTTAACATTTGGGGATTCCAGTTGGATGGGAACATCTTTTTATTGTACCCATTTTCAAATTAGAATAATAGATTTATTTTTTCAATAATTTTAAATACAAAGCATCAATCATTTAGTTCAAATGTTGCATACACATCGAGTAATGGATTTAAATATTTCCAATCTTACGGTACTTACTCACAATAATAAAGTACTGTTAAAATTGTTAACTAAATATATATATAACTATATTTTGTCGATTGTCTTGATTTATATTATATTATATTATTATTATTATTATTTTGTAGTTTTTCATGTGGACTTAGTTTACTGATCTTGAATTGAAAAAAAACATCTAAATACCTTTAAAAATAAAATTTTTATATCAAAATACTAAGATACAAAACTCGGCAAATATGCAAAAATATATTTGTCCTAATTACCATTATCACTAAAATCTAAAGAAAGATAAATCTATGAAGTCAGAAAAACAATATGAAAAAATTAATTGATTGTAATATTATAGATAAGCACAAGTTTTACAGCGGTGGGCGGAATTCTACAAGGAGAGGTATGAATGTGAGGACTCCTCGGCCTCGAGTACCAGCGAAATGCTGAGTCCCGATGTAGCCGATGGTGACATCAGTTTGGAAGAAGTGGAGAGCGCGATTCGAAGCCTGAAATGTGGTGGTGGAAATCAGGGGAGGTCCCAGACCATTGGCGAGGTGCAGTCATCGTACCTGTGTATAAAGTTAAAGGTTCACAGATAGACTGTGCAAGCTATAAGGCTATCAGTTTGATTAGCTTGGGCAGTAAAGTTTATGCTAAAATATTAGCGAGAATAATGCAAGAGAGATTTGAAAGACTGTTGTGGGAGGCCCAAGGAGGTTTTCGACCTGGAAGAGGGTGTTTAGATCAGATCTTTTCCCTCCGCATGATCACGGAAAAGTTTTTGGTCCAAAACCAAAAGGCTTTCTGTGCTTTTGTGGATTTGGAAAAGGCGTTTAACAGGGTTGTGTGAAAGAAATTATGGGAGATACTGCCCCGAAACAATGTGAACGGACCATTGCTACAGGCTGTAAAGTCTCTTTACAGAGATCACTCAGCCTGTGTGCGAGTAAGAGCTGACATGTCGCCCTGGTTTTTTCAAACCAGGATTTCTCGAACCGGGTGTTAAGCAAGGTTGCGCTATGTCAGCTTGGTTATTCAATTTGTATTTGAATAGTTGTCTCCAAGGCGTGAAAGACAGTGTCATGGGAGTGAAAGTAGGTGACCTATACGCAGATAATGCAGTGCTCATTGCATCATCAGAATGCGATTTGCAGGCATTGGTCACCACTCTGAAAGATGTGTGTGAAAATAATGGTCTAAACCTGAATGTAGATAAGACGAAGGTTCTGGTATTTGAAAGAAATGAAGAAAGAACAGAATGTAAGATCAACGTGAATGATAAGATAATAGAACAAGCAAATGAAGTGGTATATTTGGGCAGTATGTTTAGCAGAGACAGATTATACGAAATGGATGTGGAAAGGCGTATTGCTGCCGGTAACAGAGTCAACGGTGCTTTGACTGCATTGTTGAGACAGCGAAATGTCAGCATAGCTGCACGTTTGGCTGTACACAATGCGGTTTTGCTACTGACGCTGTTATAGGGCAGCCAAACGTGGGAACACAGAAGAAGAATGTAAGAAAAATGAATGCTGTGGATGTGATGTGATGTGAATGCGATCTCTTTGCCGTATATGCGGAGTCAGTTTAGCTGACCGAATCCGCAATGAAGAGATTCACCAAATGGTAGGTACTAGCGAAAGATGTCACGGTGAGAATGAAGAAGAACGTCCTCAGGTGGTTTGGGAACGTCGAACGAATGAGTGATGAAAGGATGGTAAATAAAAATTATGAAGGAAAAGTGAAGAGAAGCGGTAAGAGAGACAGGGTGAGGCCTCGAGTGTCCTTCGAAAACACAGTATCTTTGATACTGGAGGAAGGTCACGTAAAAAGCATGAGGACCCCCGGAGGGCATGCATGAAGAGGTTGACGTCTGTGGCCGAGGCGAAAGAGGTATGCAGGGACCGTAGCGTTTGGAGATCCGTCGTCTCTGGCTACCCCGCAAGGGATATGGCGTGAAACTAGATAAATTATAAATATATTACAATCAAAAGTACGATATAAACAATTTTTATAGCGTAAGAAAACATATATTTTTCCAACAACTGTTATCAATTCATGCTATATGTGAACCGTCCAGGTGCTGACATTTAAACCATATTTGATAGTGTTCCGACAAATTACTCTCGTTATTCAGAAGTAGTATGCTCTTTGATCGTGATAAGTGAGTTAGTACTCACTATCTTGTTCGGAGAAGGTTCTACTATCTGTCTGGATGTTTATGATAGCGATCAACCCTATCTTACGATCTGTGATAAATAAATAAACTTTTACAACTTTACTCCCAGAATTAATTAAATAATAGTTAGCTGTATAAGCGTAGGATTTATAACAAGTTGAAGATTAATTAAGGATTAAGTAAGATACTGACTTAGAGAAAAGGTTGAAGTGTTTCATTTGGAGCAAATAATGATTCTCATTGAACCATGAAGGCTTATGGAAGAGGAAAGTACTGAAACAAAGATATTATAGTTAAAGGTCACCATCAATCGTAATAATAAAATACACCTATACCTTAATTATTAATTATGTAAGATAAGATTGTATATGATATAAAAAAAGGGGATGAAGTTATTCCTATACAAAGGTTATATCTTATTTTAGAACTTTACCTTATTAATTTATCAATCAAAGTTTGAGTAAATTTTCTTGCATCAACAGTACTTAATTTATGATTTTTTATGGTAAATAAGACTTCTTAATTTACGTTCTAACATATTTACGTTTTGTTAAGAAAATATAAAATAAATACTTTTAGTATTTAATGAAAATATCAAAATTGATAATTTCGAACATATTATTTATTATATTAATGAATATGGAATCATTGGTTTATTGTATTTGTTTCTACAATAATAGTTTCTTTGAAGATAATCTGAGTTTCATAGTTTATTTTTTTGTAGGATGATATATATTTTTATTTTTGTGGTTTTATAATCCCTTATGACGACATTTTACACAGACATATATAAGTATAATATTTATTTAAAAACAATATGTTACTTTAAGCCAACAGAGCGTTACTTTATATGTTGTTGAATAGTGTAAATCCAATTTTAAAAATAACAAATTAGAAAATTTTGAAATTTTTTAGAAATTTTGTATATTACCAAATTACAAATCTATCTTAATACTAAACCTAAAAAGTACCGGTCAAATTGACCGTTCTTAAACTTTTGTAAAACTTACAGATTTTTAAACGTTATAATATCGTTATCAAACTACATGAAAATCCTTAGAATATGCATATAATATTTTCTACATTCTTTACTTTTAGTTATTTCCATTATACATGCATTATATAATAAAATAACTTTTAATTACCGGTCAATTTGACGGCGTGCGGTAGGAACAGATATACAAGAATTGTCGGTAGGCTTAGTGTTAAATCTGAATTCATTATTTACACTATTGAATGTTTAACATTTATCAAATGCTAACCTAAAAAACTTAAATATTAAATTATTCCAAAAATGAAACTGTAAATAATATACTAACTCTAGTCATCATACTTTAATGTCATGTAGTTGCTTATCGCTACTAAAGTTTTCTCAGTATGTGAACAGCAAACTTGTATATGAAAAGCGATATTGGTGTTCATATGATGTTCTGTTATCTGTCCTTTTATATTGTCATGTCAATTACTTGAAGCTTGAAAGTTCTGACGTAATTTTATAATATAACAGCAATTATACAATCTACTATATATTTCTTGTTACATAAATTGGACAAAATATGAAATTAAAATATTTAAGATTTGGTTGACCGATCAAATTGGGATTGTACCTTTTTATATAAAAAATAATCAAATAAATAAATATTTCAAATAGTATTTTAAATCTATAACGACATCTACTGACTTAATTAAGGATTTCAGGTAACTATATTAAAACAAAAATACATCACGGTGGATATGAATTACTAACATAGGGACACAGAAATTTCATATGTTTTATATTTAACGAGGTTAAACCCGTGTTTTCACTCTGGTGATTTATGAAGATTACTCTTTGGATAAAGGTAGTAGCGTATTTGATTTTCCGGTTCTTTAAATGTTCCCGTGAAAAGATATTGTATTTTTTTATCCATAAATAAGAGAAGAAGAAAAAAAACTATATTAGTATAAAAGTTATTAAAATGACAGACGACATTATAGATAAAAGTTACTGTGAATTAGAAATGAACCGACGACACGATATGAACTACGAAGAGTGTCTCATAATTACATTCACGTCTAAACTCAATGTCTCATATAAAAATGTAGTTACAGAAATACACCTGTAACTTTTATTAGGTGATAAAAATAAACTCCCACTATGGATCTTACCCGAGCGTTTAATTACGAGTCAGAATAATAAAACCTTAGATAGGGTAGATACTTAGTCTTAAATTCAAATCAATTTAAAAAGTTTTGGCCTTATTAGTAACGTGCAAATTAGAATTAGAAATATAATATAAAGTTAAGAGTTATCTAAAACAATATCTGCAAAATAAAGTAAATAAAATAAGTTAGGATACCTTAATGTTGATAATTCTATACAAAGCATATATATATACACGGTGTCCAGGAAACAATTGATAACATAGTAGAACTAAAGGCAAGCACAAAAAAAATATATAAAAAATTATAACCCTTACACTGCTAGAAAAATGGGGCTTTAAAAAAACATCAAAATGGTTTTTAAAATTTTTCAATAGTGGTTCGATTGAGAAAATTGAAGTCTAAGTTGAAAGTCTCTTGTAAATAGAGTTAGCACGCGTGTAAAATGATATGGATAGAATCTGTTTTTCTTTAAAATATTGCGCACAGTTGATTCGTCTATGCCCGTGTGGTGAGCTATTTTTCGCATGGAGATCGGAGGGTCTTGCTCAACTTCATTGAGAACATCTTCTTCGACGCCAAGGCAACCAACCCTTCCGGGACCAGCATCACCTACACCGCCACCAGGCATTCTGTTTTCGGAATAACAGCCATTTTTTCGTATGTTTTTAATTTTGCTAGTATTAAATAATTATCCCATTTTACACATTTATACCAAGAGTTCAATATTTTTTCATTACAATAACGACATATTACATCTTGTTAGAAACGCCATTAAACCAGAAATATTTTAAAGTGGTTGGTTACTGTTGCTTGCATATTTTTTTTTACACCAGAGCTATTGAAAGTTTCAAATCAAAATATATTTCTTCAGAAATTATACACAAAATAATAGTTTAACATTATTTTTTGAAAAAAATACCAGTTAGCTATGATATTTAATAGTTATTCACTAATACGATTAATAATAAATATTTAAGTATAAATATAATTATGATTTTAACTGATTTGACCTCGTTACGAGTAAAAATATGTAATCAGAAAAAAGTGATGTTTTGTATTTTTATTTTCCATTTTTCTAGCAGTATAAGAGTTATAATTTTTTTTTTAATTTTTTCGGGCTTGCCTTTAGTTCTACTATTAGACTTTCAGAGGTTATCCATTATTTCCTGGACACCCTGTATATGCTGTGTTATAATTAATGCCTTTGTATGTACTTGAGGGCTATTTGAACAGAATTATTGAATTTGTGTGAACGGATGTTTCCAATTAAGACTGTAATATATATATATATTAGTCTTAATTAGAGTATCTTCCTCTCTTTCTCTCTTCTCTCTCTCTCTCTCTCACTCTCTCTCTCTCTCTCTCCATTAAAATATAATGTATTACACCCATCTTTTTTATAGCTCAAAGGTCATCCATCTTCAAAGACACGTATAAACCTAAAACTCTTATAAAGTATTTTTAAAGTCACATTTGGATATTTAATATTTAACCCTTTACGTTATTGGATGTAACAAATGAAAATAAGTGACATATATTATGTTTGATTTTAACGATCATCTTCTTATAATTTTGAGAAGTGTCTAATACAATTAAGTTATATACTGTTATTCATCAGCTAACCTCTAATCTACAAGTTATCTTTGTTCAGGTTCAAGTAACTCTTTAGACCTTTAAAAGACTTAGAGAGACGGTAGACCTCAAACAAATTTAAACATTGTTTTCTCTTGTAATTGAAATTGAAACGCTAAACGATGATGTGAGTGAAAATGAGGAGATAAGAGGTTTTTGATTAATGACATTTCATGTGGTTGGATTCACACTGAGTAATCGGTAAGATAATTAATTCAAAAGGTTCTTAAGACTGAGAAGACAAGTAGAAATGCATTTTAGTCGTTATATGTATTTGTTTTATCTTTATATTTTTAACTCTTTTCTTTTATTTTAGCATTGAGTAACAATTATTTTGTTTTAAATCTACACACTATATTAAAATAGTATATAATTGAATAAAGTTATCACACAAAAAAATTAAATTGATATTAATACTTTAAACAATCTAATGAAGGCCGCAATATGTACCAGAAAGTTTAGAAACGTGATTCTGCAACTATTATAATCTAATAGAGCGATGTGAAACTTTCAGGAGACGTTTTAGAGTGACAACACTTTATATGTGTTATATCATAATAAAATGAGACAAGTAAAAATATTTCTAAGAATTAGTCTGAATACCCAGACGAATTAACAGAGACTGTTTTTTAAAGAAAATTTATTTTTTTATAACGAAAACCCGTGAAAGTGTGCAAGAACAAAATATTTCCAATATTTGATTATAAAAATTATATAGACTGTTTACATTAGTTCGCCATGTTAATCTGTTATGCCAGCGATTTATTTAAAAGTGCTTAAAAATTTCCATTAAAAAAAATGTTACGGACCTCAAAATATTGTCAGCCTGTTTGTTTGTTTAGTAGATGTGGATTCAATTTCCACACTAGTTAATTATTTGTGATCCATAAATTGGTATTACGAGTCTGGGTGTACCTTTTGTGTTTGTGAACTCATAACTCATCCGATGATACCAGGATTATTTTACCTCAAACACGGTAATTGTTTTTAGATCATTTTAATAATTTATTTACATAATTAAAAGTTTAGTACGCATTGCATTATTTTATTTATTATAAATTTTAAATTATATATACATAAATAAAAAGTTTAAAATTGTTTGAAAATATCTTTTTTTTAAATCAAATTTAAGTGAGTGCCTTTTACTTAAGTTTACTATTTTAGTTTCAACAGAAATAAAGAAACCTTATTCATTGATTTATTATAAAAATGTTGTCAAGAAAATACTATTAAAAACTAATAATATAGAAATACCTGTAGCTTTTATTACGTGAAACAAAATCATATAAGAGAGTACCCGAGCGTGTATTTACGAGTCAGAATAATTAAACTGTAATGAAACGAACTCTGGATACATCAATATTCAAAAATGTCCAAACTAAATCAATTATTTCCTAATATTTCTTTTAGTAATGTGTATTACTTTTATTCGATTGATTGATCTTCAGTGTTATACATTGTTTATAAAGTTGTTTTTAGATTTCATCAAAATAAAAGGAGTTTCTTTGGAAGGGCCACTGAAAAATTAAATTAACATAACATAATACAAACATAACATAATACATGAAAGATAAGAAAATAATGTTTTAGTCGTATTAGGATCTAGTGTCTAAATAATTTATTGAAACGGTATTTATAAGTTTAATATAATGTTCTAAGACTATGAAATGCAAAATTATTAACTAATGGCCATAGTACAGTTAAACGGTTCCTAATTAAAATGAATGAGCGCAGCTTAACTTCGTATTACGCAGTTATTTCATATACATGCATATTGCAGAAATAATATTACTATTTTTAATTTTAAATTATTTACATTATTTATACCTAGTAATATTTTCTCTATTTATGAACTAGTTTTAAATAATGTTGACTAATAAAGATTATAAGATATAAATAGAAAAACATTGCAGTTGTTAATGTTTTTCATTAGTATTTGACGTGGGATACTTAACATTTACAAACCCTTAAAATTATAATTAAAGACATTATAATATAATGTACTGCAAAGGATAATTAAAATAGAGGAAAATGTAGTGTCATATGTTATGTGGAAAATATAAGATAATTAATTAATATGAGTAGTCAAGTGAATTATAATTTAATTTGTCGTTTTTTTTTAACGGTGACCTCCATATGTTGTTGAGGCGCAATATAATCTACCTATAATAAATAATCTATATATATATATATAAGATAGACTTTGAATGACAAGTAAAAAAGTTTACTGGAAATCGTAACTCTGAGTAAGTAACGGGATATAAAATATTAGTAGGAATAAATCAGCAATTTAAATTATGAAAACCGTACTTGTATCTTTACGAAATGTATTTTTTATATTTGATATAAAAGAGTACGAGTATCTAATACTTAAGCTAGATGTATGATATATGTAATTACCAACAGCAGTGACATAATATCTCGTGATACACAAACTGCAAACAAAACTTACTGTCTTATTACTTAATTCCAATCAAAATTTATAGAGGAAATGATTTGATGAATAAGTCAAATATTTGTATTGATTTCACTTTACATTCGTAAAGTTAATTCTTTATTATAAATGAGTCATAGCAATGCTCTTCATAATGATTTGACCACAAACGCTTCAATGCCTCCATTAATACCACACCCGATATAAATTAATAAACATTAAATTATTTATTGCTTTAATTATTCATTCATTCATTCTTTTAATTCATTATTATTATTCATTTTAAAAGTCTAATTCGTAAATTACTATAACACCTGCCACTTCTGTAATTCAATGATGTCAAAAGTTGTTATTAAGATATATATATATAATTTTTTTAGGCTTTAAATTTCAGTGGTACCTGAAATAATAATATAGCCTTTATATTATCCCAACTATTCACGGACTGGACGTAAAGTCGCTATTGTAGCTGTTTAAAGCTCAAACCTCCCCTTTTCTCCATTTCTCATCAAATGTTCATTAACGTCAGCAATTATAAATATAGAAAATTACAGATTGTCATGTTCGTTCTGTAGAGAGAAAGCTATTCGCGGTGGCTCACTTATCTTAGCTCGTAGTGATGTAGTTTTAAAGTTTCGGTCGGACATAGTGGCGCTCTCTGTCGAGCGAATTATTGAACTGTCCTTCATCAAGCTCAATGAATATATTATCTAATGCGTGTATAGACCCCCCTCTGGCGACTTTAATGAATTCGAAAATAAAATGGAGGATATTTTAACAACACCTTGTCATAAAAATATGTCGGTGATAGTGTGCGGTGACTTCACTATAGATATACAAGTAAGTTCGTTTAGTGTACGTTTATTAAATTTGTTTAAATCTTATAACTTGTTGAACGTCTTCTCGGAACCTACTAGTGTTTTCGCGGCTTGTATTGATAATGTGTTCTGTCACTGTAACGTATATGAAGAGATGATAATAGGGAATTTAAGTTCAGATCACTGTGGTCAATAATTTTCTCTCTTAATTAATCATGAAATTGAAAGGCTCCAAAAATTTACTTACATAAAGTTTAAAAAGAGAGCCTTTTACCAAGCTGCCAAGTCCTATAAAAAGGCATTACGGAAGGCTCGTCGCGATCGTATCGCTAAGAATGGCGAAAAGCTCTCTGTCAGACCTACTGGCAGTCGAGCTTTCTGGTCTCTTGCCAAAGCGATCGAGTCGAACTTCTGCGAACCCTCACTACCTGCTCTGCTGAAGCCGGATAGATCTCTGGCTCATACAGCGACAGAGAAAGCGAATGTATTTGCTTCTCTGTTCGCTGATAATTCACATCTAGACACTGGCAATGCTTCTTCAGCAAATCTTCCTCACTGCGGTATTTGGCTGCCTGAAATCCGCATCACTAACAAAGAGGTATGGAGAGCATTATGTCGTCTTGATGTGAATAAAGCCAGTGGTCCTGATGGTATATCAGCCATTCTGCTCAAGCATGCGTAGCTGAGATGTCTCCTGTATTGACACGTCTGTATCGTCTCTCTTTCAAGTCTGGAGTAGTGCCGAAATCGTGGAAGCTTGCTAACGTGCGACCAGTGCCCAAAAAAGGCAGTCGTGCCGATCCTGGCAATTATAGACCAATTTCAATCACCTCCATACTCTGTAAAATTATGGAGCGTGTATTGAACTCGCGCCTTTTAGCATACCTTGAAGGTAACAATCTCCTCAGTGACCGACAGTACGGGTTTCGCCGAAAGAGGTCCACTGGGGACCTTCTAGTGTACGCTACGCACATTTTAGGCGAGGCCATCAAGAAGAACGGAGAAGCGGTCGCTGTTTCTCTGGACGTCTCGAAAGCATTTGTCTGGCATGCGAGCCTTATAAGCAAGCTTTCAACATACGGCATATCTCCTGGTCTAATCGGCTGGGTAACGGACTTTCTGAACCAAAGGTCTCTCCGAGTAGTTGTCGACGGATGTTCCTCGGAACCCTTGACAATAAATTCCGGAGTGCCTCAGGGGTCCGTTCTTTCTGCAACTCTCTTTCTGCTGCACATTAACGATCCGCTGAAGCCCGGTATCTATGGGTATGCAGACGACAGCACAGTTGTAGAAAGATATCTGCCGAGTAGTCGGGCTAGTAGAGATCAAGTAGAGTCTGAAAGAGAAGCCATGGTGCAACGTTTGCATGACAAACTTCAGGCAGTCTCCGCATGGGGCAATGGCAATCTTTTAAAATTCAACGCCACCAAAACGCAGCCGTGTCTGTTCACCGCCAAAAGGAGCCCTTTTACCTTGGTTCCTACTTTCCAGAGTGTATCTTTGGAATACAGTGACCGGCTTCAGTTGTTAGGCTTAGAGATTTCCTCGATCCTCAATTTTGGTCGGTGTATTGAGTCCAGAGTAAGAGCAGCTGCAGGAAAGCTTGCCGTTCTTCCGAAGGTCCGTCAGTACTTTACACCGGGACAGCTACTTGTATTATACAAAGCATAGATCCGGTCGTGTGTGGAAGTACTGTGGGCATATATTCGCTGGTGCCGCTAAGTCTCATCTTGCGGTTCTGGAATCAATTGAGAGGCGAGCAAAGAGGCTTATAGGCGACCCTGAATTGGTTGAAGCCAACCTCTACAGCCTTGAACACAGGCGTAGAATTGCTAGCCTCTCAGTATTCTATAGGACATATTTTGGTGAGTGTGCGCAGGAATTACATGATTTAATTCCTCCGTCCCCCTTCCATCACAGGGTATTCTTTCTGTCCGAACAAAGCGCTTTGCTTCATCTTTTTTAGTTCGTACAGCGAAGGGCTGAAATAGCTTGCCTGCGTCGGTATTGCCGTCCCAATACGATGTGGGTGTCTTCAAGAGAAGAGTGAAGAGGTTACTGGGTTAATGCGCCTTACTTACCATCTATGACTACATTTCTACTTTCCATCAGGTGGAATGTAGTCAAGCACTAACCCAGAAGGTATATAAAAAAAACATATTTAAAAACGTTTGCGTACAAGGTTAGTCCATTTATATTAAAAATAAAATTTTAAATTCAGAAGATAAAATAAAGGCAACTTGCGATGTTTTATCTAGTTTTACTGCAAAATCTAGGGCAGCCAATGGACCTATAAAATTAAAAATTGATAATATTGAAATAAATAAAGATACAAAGGTGGTGGCTATTTTTGAGAACCTTTTTACTGAAATTACAATCAATGAAACAGTCACGCGTAATTTAAATTCTTCACCATCTGATTCATTCGCCAAATTGAAAAAAAAACGTTAAAGTCAATAATAAATGTCTTGCTTTTATAATTGTTTCATTAAATGAAATGGTTAAGGCATTCAGAATCTTAAATCCGAAGGAAACTGGTGATCTCTGGGGTATGTCAATTAAATTAATTTACACCATTATAAATGATATTGCCCTACAATTATCTCTCATTTTCAGCAAATGTATCGAAACCGTTATATTCCCAGATTTGAAGAAAAACAGTAAAACAGTTCCTTTGGTTTTAAAGTGGCAATAGATTTGATCCCGAAAATTATAGGCCTATCTTAGTTTTACTGACCTTAAGTAAGATCTTCGACAAAATTAATTTAAATCAGGTGACAGAGTTTGTGTATAGCATTGGGATCATGCGTAGTGAACAATATGGATTCAGCAAAGGCAAATCAACGACTGATGCGGGTGCCGCGCTTCTTAAGCACATTTATGACGCATGGGAGAAGTCGCAGAAAGCAATAGGGATGTTTTGCGATTTGTCCAAAGCATTTGATTGCGTGGACCATCGGACGTTGCTATGCAAACTTAACCACTATGGTGTACGTAGCGCTGCGCTTGATCTTATTGTCTCTTACCTGAATCAAAGAGTCCAGACAGTTTACGTAAATAATTCTAAATTATCTGGTTCTTACTTAAAGACGGATGTTCCACAAGGATCTATACTTCTTTTTTTCAATATATTTTTGTTTTTACTTTATAGTAATGACTTGCCCGTTTTTGTTGAGGGTCTGTGTTACACTGTACTTTTTGCTGATGAAACCTCGCTTATTTTTAAAGTTGAGCGTGATAGGATTAATTATGACGAAGTAAACAGTGTTTCGTTACGAATCCTTCATTAGTTGGAAATTAATAATTTAGTCTTAAATGCTAAGAAAACTAAATGCATAGAGTTTATATTTCTTAATGAAAGTAAGTAAAAATTTTAATTTGCTCCTTAAAAATCAAGTGTTACAACTGATTGACTCAACAAATTTCTCGGGTATAAGTTTAGATAAAAAGCTCCAGTGAAATCCCCATCTCTCAACAGTCACAGCCAAACTCAGGTCCTCTGTCTTTTGCAATTAAAAAAATTAGACGATTCATCATAATCATCATTATCAGCTGTCGTGCGTCCACTGCTGGACGTAAGCCTTCCCCATTGACTTCCACCGTGATCGGTCCAAAGCGGCCCGCATCCATTGGTTTCCAGCTGCTCTTTTTATGTCGTCTGTCCACCTAGTTGGTGGTCGTCCTCTACTTCGCTTGCCAGTAAGTGGCCTCCACTTAAGGACCCTTTTTCCCCATCGGCCGTCACTTGAGCGGGCTATATGCCCAGCCCATTGCCACTTCAGCTTACAAATCCGTTGGGCTATGTCGCTTACTTTTGTTCGTCTGCGAATCTCTTCGTTTCTGACTCTATCTCGCAGCGAAATTCCCAGCATAGCCCTCTCCATCGCACGCTGAGTGACTTTAAGCCTCTCTAAGAGTCCCTTTGTTAGAGGCCACGTCTCGGTTCCATAAGTCATCGCTGGTAACACACACTGGTCGAAGACTTTCGACTTAAGGCACTGCGGTATTCTGGACGAAAATACGCTCCTTAAGTTTCCGAACGCTGCCCATCCTAGTTGGATTCGTCGATTGACCTCTCCCTCGAAGTTGGAGTTGCCCAATCGGACTTTTTATCCCAGGTAGACATATTCGTCGACAACTTCGAGAATGGAGCTCCCAACGGATACCGGGATAGGCGCGACATGGACGTTCGACATAATTTTCGTCTTGTCCATATTCATTTTAAGGCCCACCTGTTGAGAGACTCCATTAAGATCGCCGAGCATAGTGCTGAGGTCTTCCAGGGTTTCTGCCATTACTACTATATCGTCGGCAAATCGAAGGTGAGTTAGGTACTCGCCGTTTATATTGATGCCGAGTCCATGCCATTCCAGGAGCTTGAAAGCGTCTTCCAGTGCAGTGGTAAATAGTCTCGGAGAGATAACGTCTCCCTGTCTCACGCCTCGCTGTAAAGGAATAGCGTTTGTGCAATGCTCCTGGACTCAAACCGACATGGTAGCGTTTGTGTACAAATACTTCAACACTTCGATGTACCGATAGTCAATATGGCACCTCTGAAGAGACGACAGTACCGCCCACGTTTCGATCGAATCAAAGGCTTTCTCATAGTCCACAAACGCTAAGCATAATGGCCGATTATACTCCTCGGTCTTCTGTATAATCTGCCGCAGCGTATGAATGTGGTCTATGGTACTAAAACCTTTTCGGAAACCAGCTTGTTCGGAAGGCTGGAATTCATCAAACTTGCTCGTGAGACGAGTCGTGATAATCTTCGAAAACAGCTTATAAACATGGTTCAGAAGCGAGATGGGCCTGTAATTCTTCAGCAAAGTAGTATCGCCTTTTTTGAAGAATAGTGCCACTACACTTCTGTTCCATGCTTCCGGCGTTACACCCTCAAGCAGGACGGCATTAAAGAGCTTCTGAAGGACCCTAAGTACTGGCAATCCGCCCGCTTTCAGAAGCTCTGATGTGATACCGTCTTCACCTGGTGCCTTGTTGTTTTTAACCTGTTTTAGGGCCATACTGATCTCGTGCAAGCTGATGTCCGGGATTTCATCGGAATAGTGCCGGGTAAGCTCCGCTCTTGGGTCTTCTGCTAAGCTATCAACAGGTTTAGCGACTGAGGTATATAAGTGTCCATAGAACCTCTCGACCTCCCTCAAAATGTCAGCCCTACACGACACTGTGCTTCCATCCCCCAATTTCAACTTCGATAACCGGCTTTGCCCAATTGACGAATCTCGCGCAAACACTTTGGAGCCTTGGTTTCGCTCTATCGTATCTTTAATACGGTTAGTATTGAAAATACGGATGTCGTGTCGCAGATATTTCCGTATGCGTCTGTTGAGCTGCCTATAAGTCTCGGTATCATTGAGGGACTGAAGTGCCAACGAGCGTCGTTCCGCCATAAGTTTGAGAGTTTCGTTGGCTAGTTTTCGGGGTCTATTTTTACGGCCGGGTCTGCAGAATTTTCCTCCGTCCGTATGGACAGTTTCTACTAACCTGTTGTTAATTTGGTCCACGGATGCGCAATCATCTAGGCAAGCGAAGCTGTTCGATAATTCGAGTTGAAAGCTTTCGAGGTCTTGAATATGAGCTTTAGATGGACGGAGCGTAGACTTCACCAACCGGGATCGTTCCAGCCTGACATTGAGATTCAGCGTGCCTCTTACCATTCGGTGATCGCTCCCTGTTTTTGCATTGTTGATCACAGATACATCGTTAAATGTCTGGCGTCTAGTGGTCAAGATGAAGTCAATCTCATTTCTAGTGGAACCATCGGGACTTAACCAGGTCCATTTCCTTTTGACCATAAGGACTTTTGGACCATAAACCCTACACCTCCTTGGGACTTTTGGTCGCCCTCTATATTATTTCTAGCTATATTATTTCTAGCTGCACTGATTGTGATGGATATACCGCCATCGGTCGGTTGGAGGAGAATAGGATGGGGGTAGGTATATTCAAGGGAAAAAGAAAGGAAAGGGGATATTGCTTACACGGACAGACAAGGTATTGTAAGCAAATAGCTCGAGCAAGTCAGGGTCGCGTACCTGTAACTCGGACTGGCTGGTGCCGGGAAGTCAGAGTCCTCTAACTAAGATTAGACGAAAAAAAAATAGACGAGTAACGGACTTTAATACGGCTCGACTTATTTATTTTAGTTATTTTCTTAGTATTTTATCTAACGGTATTTTATTATGAAGCGGTGCTGCCTAAATTATTATACATTTATTTTACAAAAAAGAGCTGTGCAGGTTATTTATAACTTAAAAGATAGAGATTCTCTGAAATATGTTTTTAAAGAAATATGTTTTTAATAACATAATAAAAAAAAAAGACAAACACGCGATAAATACGAAAAATAAAGACAAACTCGGAACGCAAAAATTTCTTCTACAAAAAGTTAATAAATCCTTCATGAGTTTGAGTGTACGCATATATAATATAGTTCCACAAGATATCATTTCAATTTCTTAGTTTTAAATCTAAAATCTAAAATTTATTATTAAAACGTTCAAAAGTTCTTAGTGGATCGAAATATGTGGAACTGGAGTTGTTGATTCATTTGCAGGATTTATATTATAATGCATACCATCTAAGATTGTTATATTTCTTTTAAAAAGAGCAACTGTGAAGTTTTGGCCGGCTCTTCACAACAACAACAGCAATATTCCGAGCCGGTGGTAGCTTACTCACGGACTGATTACACTGAACTTTTTTTTATTGTAATTCAAAAGTGCGTGTACATGCCTACTTGAATAAAGATATTTTGAATTTAAATTTGTTTGTGTCGACTTTCTTTCTATTTGTATGATAATGGGAAGCAATAACTTCTAAGTAGAAATATATTTTTAATTTGCTCACGATATTAGATAATTAATAATTTAAATATTGACTTTACAGTGATCTTTTTTAAAAATATTAGTACAAGAGAGTACTCTTCATTTAAAACAAAAATTTACAATAATTAGCAAAACTTATGCCATCCATAGCTAATTTACCTATAGACTAGTTTATAATTCCGAGTTTCAATATTTATGAGATTTGAAAAAACAATACTCTATAATCAAACAATAAGCAAATGAAAAAGGACAGTCTCTAAAGCGTATTATTTAAATAAAAGTATAAAAAACAATCAGCGGGTATTAAGGCAAGATTTGTCATTATTTATCTACTGCTCACAGGAGACTTGGCAACAATCAGTTCTAAAATCATAATCTCAATGCGTTTTATTTATCCCTTAGGTACCAAAACACCTATTCAAATATATTATCTGCATTCTGAATATTCATCAGTTCATTAGACTAACATTTCATTACATATTAAATATAATATATTTTTAATTCACTAATATTTTATTTAAGTTACATTTTTGAGTTACAAAGAGGACGTTTGTTCTATAATAAACATCCTCTTTGTAACTCATAAATAGTTTAATATTTTTATTTTACTAATCTGAGTATAGAAAGTATAATTTATATAATTTTATATATTGAAATGTGAAATTTATTACTATACAATTCAAACTATAATGAATACAAAAATTTTATCATTGCTTTAAAAAAGTTTAATGTACAAACATAATTAATTGCTGGGACATTGTAATGTAAGGTTTATTACACATGAACGTAAGCTAACGTTACGAGTTATATCTTTTAGAACTAATCCTTATTTACACCCACGATCAAAGTTAATGTTGCATATTATTTATTTTTCTTACAGTACCTACTAATTGCCTTTTTATGTTCAGTAGCATTTTAAAATGTAATAAATATAATTAGATATTCAGGTATCACTTTCATATGAACTAAAACTACGATTTGTTGTAACTGGCCCAAGATTGTTCTAATTCATTTGTTTATAATTAAATATATATTTAATAATAATATAAATATATAATAAAACGCTATTTACTTTCAATACATATATGATAATATGATGACATCTCGACAAAGTCAGAAATTTATTTATGTTTCAGACTTTGACTCGTAATTCAAACTTTCATCCCGTTTTATTATATTTTTAGAATCAAAATTGTATCACTACGGGCAGGACTTGACTACGACCTCTGGGGTGTCGTCCCAGTTATCCGCTCTGATGAATCCACCATTAACTGTCTTATATGGGTAAAGTTAAGCAATAAAGTATTTAAAATATTATGGGTTCAGAGATTAGGTAAAATTTGTACAGTACCAGAAAGTTATAATTGAGTTTTGTGTCAGAATTATTTCAAATTAGTTGACGGCTTAAAATATATATAATAAATTTTAAGCTTATTATTACTTAGTTTGTTTATGAAGTTCACAAATAGGCGAATGTTTTTTACCTGGCGAATAACTAAAAAATACGATAAAAATATTAAGCTTCACAAATTTCTTTGTCTATTTACAAAGGACTGCTGCATATACAAAATATAAGAATAAAATATATTTCAGTTCAGTTTTAACCCGTAAAGTTTTGAAATACGATGACAAATTGGTTTTGGAAGGTTTATTAAAATGTATCGAATATTATCCACGCGTGTAGACAAATAGACGTGAATATAAATAAAATATATATATTCATACATATGTTATGTTATTGATTCTGAACATACTATATTTGGTATGTTAAAAAAAAAAGTGCTTTTGAATAAAGAAATCTATTAAAATATACCAACAAAATATAGTAAAAGAAATCAAAAAGCTCTACAAAGTTTTTTATATAAAAGATTCTTAAGGGAATTTTATACAGGACAGGGACAGACTTATTATGTATATTGACCAAAGTTATTTTTAGTTTTATAAATCTCGTTCTGAAATAACGTTGTTCCTAAACACAAATATAAAAAATACATTGGTTTTACTTTGCAAAAAAAAACTTTTTGTTGAAAATTAATATTCAGCTTTATAATCATTAAAATGTTGTTTTTTTTTAACTTTTTTACAACTGTTTGTAAATTGTCAAATGGTTACAAAGAATTTAATATATATAAATCAACTGGAAAATAATTTAGCAAATATGACTATAACTGTTTCTAGTTATATATGTATATGTATACTTCAATGGGAAAATGAGCTGAAAGCGATGTTAATTAAGTTTCACCCGCTTGAAGTAAAAGCATTTAGTAACTAATTTGCATATGAATAATATGAATAACAACTTGTTACAATAGTAATGACTTTATGCAATGTATATTTGTGGTCATATTGATAATGATAATTTATGTATATTAAATTGCAACTACATTTCTGTACATTATTAACATTGAGAAAAGCAACTATAGTAGGTCTTTATCGGCAACAAGACATGGCGAAACAACAAAACGTTTACTTCAAGGAAAACATTATATTACTTTTTCTGGTCAAGTTAACAGTATGTTTACAAAAAAATATACTTTAACGATTGAAATAATTCTTTCTTGTTTTTTCGAATAACCATAACATTATATTAGTAAATACAAGCTTACGTTAATTAAAAATAAGCCGACGAGACAATATGAACTACCGACAGAAAGGTATACATATATATTTTATCATATACATATCTATTTTGGTATCTCATCTACTATCTTGGTATAAACTTCTTAATGTGTTTAATGTATAATTAATAAGAATATTATTAAAAATAGATTGATTTTATTAGATAGGATGTGATATCATAAAATATATTGTAACTATCTTAATAGATATCATAAAAATATTAGTGTTATTTTTATAATTTATGTTTGTTATAACAGGTTTTTGGAATTAATAGGCTCTCATGCATTCTATAAAATAAATACTAAATACTGGATGGCTGAAGGTTGTCCTTTAACTCTCACCCTTTATCATGTACATAAAATTTATAAAAAAAACTTAAAACAAAAAAAATACCACAATGAATGTTACCTTAAGATATTCATTAGAATCTTTGTAGATAATTTATATTTTAAATAATTTTAAGTTAACTTCCTTACACCTGAGAATAAAAAAAGAAAATTTTGTTAAACAATCTTTCCCATTTTCTATTCTCAAATCTTCAAGTTATCTTTTTGATCAAGGTTCAAGAAACCCTTTTAACTATTAAGAGTACATGCGGTAGAAACTACTAACAAATAATAACATTGTTTTCTCCTGTAATTGAAATTGAAACACAAATGTGACTGAAAAGGAGAAGATAAGAGTAGTTTAATAATTAATGTCGTTTCATGTGGTTACGTCCGTCCTAAGTAAGAAGTATTATCATTAATTCAAAAGGTTCTTAAGTCTTAAGTAAGTCTGAGGAGATAAATACTTTATAATTACCGTGTACACCTTAGTGTGAATAGCAATATTTTTTTATATAAATCTACACAATTTTTTAATAAATATGAGAGTTATATAATATTACAACACGGTTAATCAATGGATTGAGTTGATATTAATACTTTATACAATATAATTTATGACACACGGCATTTACAGTGTTCCGAAGAACAATTCGATCTAATGCCTACCGCCGAATTTCACCACCGCACAGCTCGCCGTCGCCTCCTTTGCCACCCATACCACCTGGATGCGTGGCGATCTTCCACTGTGCGGTTTTTAAGGACTTCTTACCCACGTTCCACTCGAAAGTGGAACGAACTTCTTTCGGCGATATTTCCAGATCGATACGACATGGGTACCTTAAAAAAAAGGCATATATTCCTATTTCCAAGGCCGGCAACGTTCTTGTAAATCCTCGGATATTGCAAAAGTTCATGGGCGGCGCTGATCACATATCAACTATGACCCGCAAGCTCGTTTGCCCTCCTGTAACACAAACAAAAGAAATACGTACTAGAAAGTTATGAAAAAAGATTCTGAAACTGTTATAATCTAATACAGTGCTAGGAAGCGTTTAGAAGACATTTAAGGAGATTAACTGAGGTAATAAAAAGTGTGTAATAATTTAAGATTAGTCTGAATATTACGAATAGCGAAATTTTTTTTAAAAGTTTTACCAGGAATAGGCGAGAAAGAATAAAATATTACTATATTATTTAAAATGTGAAAGAATAAAAAGTTACAACAATATATATACTACTTAAAGTTTGTAATTAAAGTGTTAGCCATCTTATGCTGATTTAAAAATAATTAAAGATATGAATTAAAAAAATATATCATTTTACGGCACGTTACGGCCAATTGGATGTCCTGGGTATATAGCAGAGTCCTTCTGATTGTGGTAAATATAGAGTTCAATACACGTCGTCTTAATGCCAAATGTCTCTTGCAATCTATAAATTGGTTAGAAAATTAATATTCATTAAACTTTTCAGTCACTTGAATATAAAAAAAAATCATTCTAAAACATTCCCACGAAACCCTAAAAAGAAATTTTTTGATGCAATAACGTAATCTAATAGATAAGTATATTTAATATCTTTATAAGCTTTATTATAAATTAAATATCAAATGAAAACAAAAGATGAAGAAAGTAATTTTTTTTCACTTCTTTTTTAATTATATTGCTAAATCTAGTTTTATCACCTAATTAACAACAACATTACCCACAAATATTTATGGACTCAAGTATAGAAACACGAAAAGAAATGATAAATGATTATATTATTCATGGAACCATCTGATGGAAATAAATCGTTACTTTTGTACATTTGTAGATATTCAATTTATTCACATCATCATAAAAGCGGCTTCGTAAATATATCTTATAAAAGATATTATTTACAAGAAAATATTTTTATCCTTCGTACGCCTAAGTAATAAACATAAATTAGTGTTGAGTAACGCTCAACATAAATACAATAAATATAATATAATACATAAAAATTAAAAACAGAAGCACATTATTTCAGTATAATCACTTTAACCTGACCTATATTATTTAATTTATTGTAACTTTGGGAAACTATTTATATGAATTAGAATTAATCTTGTTATTGTAGACATATGTAAATAAGTATGTCAAATAAATAGCTGCAAGATATGTGTTACTACTACTCTTGAAACATGCGGAGAGGTGACATATATTATATATATAACTATAATGATTATATATATATTGTTTTAATTATTTATTATCTTTAAGCTTGTATATATTTTATAATATTATTCTTATAAAAACAATAAACTAAATTCACCAGAGATCAAGTTAAAGTAAGTAACAGTGTAACGTGTAATCATAAATAGCACCTTCGTCAATCAATAACATATTATATTTCTTAATGTCAATGCACAGTATTATTTCTTTAAAGATAGGTAATTAATTTGTTTTGTTTAGTGCTTCTTAAGAGTTCGATATTTAGCTTGCTTTTGTAATTACATATTACAATTGAAATTTAGGTTACAAATTTTCTACCTCTTAAGAGGAGAGAAGAGGAGAGTGCAGACCTGCTAACATGTCTAGAGTTTTAATAAATAATAGTAATTTAATTTATTAATGATTTTAGTTATTACAAAACAAAAGACCTATTTAAATATTATATTACATATCAGGTAATTGACATAAAACTTGTAAATCACGGAAGAAGTTATAAACAAAATATATAAAATACTTTTATCTCTCTTCATTTCGTATATAGCATAACACACGCCGTATTTCATGCAAGATTTGTTTTGCGAAAAATGGCAATGCTGTTAGGCTCACGTGACAAAATTTGGAATGAGTTACCATCAACCAGTATTGTGTGTAAAAATTTTAAAATAAAAAAAATATCAATAACAGAATTCTGAGCCGAATCATATTACAATTACGTAAATGTAAAAATTTACTTGAAAGGGACTTAAATTTGCAAGTGTCGTGAAAAAAACATTATAACTTAAAAAAGTAAAGATAAACGAAATTGTTGCGAAATAATACAACGCAAGATATATACCAATTAAATCATTTGTAAACACTTGAAAAGAACAGTTTATTCTAGTGAACTGAATTTTGCTAAAATTGAAAATTTATAGATTTTATTCGTATTGCACAAATTTTAGAGGAGAGGGGGGGGTTAGTATTGAAATGATACTAATTATTTAATCTACATTTTGGTTAATATACCTACCGACGATCGCACAGTATTCCAAGGGGCTCTCCAAAAGCTACTTTGACAATGCTGTGGGATACCCAAACCCGCTGGTGGTTAAGGCCACAGGATACACGGCCCGTAAGTCAGAAAGAAAAGACCCAAGTCGGTACTTTTCGATCCGGACGACACGATTACGTTAGTGAACGCTACGTAAAAGCGGCAAAGCGAACATAAACACTACACACACACACACACACACAGCGTCTTCGCCGGCAAAGACGAGGCCCTCACCCAAGCACGTTGCCCCGGCGTTCTACCGTCGGAGGAAGCTCGTGTCAAATCCTAACCCACATCTAACCCTCGCTTGCCACTTAACAGCGTCCTGAGCCGTGGTCCGAACCTCACATGAGGCGCCCTCAGGACACGCGTTTCCCTGAGGCCCTTCAGGCCCCCCTGTTTCAAGGCCGGGTCTCTGCACCCGTCCATTCTACCGGTGATGCTGTCATGGCTAGTAGGGCTAACAGCAGAGACACACAAAAAAAAAACATTTTGGTTATATTAGCGGTAATATATATATTACTTTAATATATTATAGTATATTTTGTCATCCTTATATTAAAAATGACTAGCAATTTGTAAGAAGCTGTACACTCTTTAAAGCCGGCAACGTTCTTGTGAATCCTCGGATGTTGCAAGAGTTCATGGACGGTGGTGATCACGTATTAACTGTGACCCGCAAGCTTGTTTAATAAATGTTTTTCAGTTTCTTTACAACTATTCCTTTAACTCTTCAAAACCTAAAACAAGAGTTTTAGGCCATTATTATTTTTTCTGATATAATGGTAGAATATTCTATTGAATTTCTTTGTTGTAAATTCCTTATAGCAAAGTAAATTTTGAACTAAACTTCATCTTTCTTAATGCAAATTGCATTCAGGCTGACCTTTTAAAAGTTTTTGTTAGTTTAATAAGATGAAGAGGTTGGTTTCTTCACTTTAGTAGAAGTAATTAATGAGTTTGTTATGAAACCTCCAATATTTACTAGAGCTTAAATTATTTAGTTCATATCATATTAAACTATATGTTCAATAATCTGATTTGAAGACAATTTTCTGTTATGCTAATTCTATTTACTTATTTGTTAAAAGCTTTTTTAGTTTTTAAAAGTATATTCTAAAGTTATAATTATTTTATCTTAATTATTTTACCCAAATTCACCTTCTCAGATATCTTCCCAGAAGAACATTAAAATGGTATTATAATCGTATTTTGTTGCACGTTTACACAAACTAAAATCCGTAATACATCCATAGTTAGTAGGGACAAGAATAACAAGTTTACAGATTGTGTAACATGATTAAAGTCCCGAAATGTTCTAAAGGGCATCAGAACTTGTATTTTAGAATTCCTTATCGACTAAGAGGTGTATGGATGGATTTCTAACGATATTTTCTTCTACATAAATTTCTATATATTATATTGTATATATGTTATACAAGTCAACTTCAAGATACAAAAAATTAGCCCAATTTTAAATACTCATTGTAAGTTGAACTACGTCATGCAAAATATTGTAAAATATTTAGTTTTATATAGGGATATATCACACGTCATGAAGTCATTTTCCACTCGACTTGGTATTTAAGCAAAAACACAACTATTGTCTCAAATCAAAAAAATTCGGCACTTTTGCAATTAAATTTATATTTATATATACATAAAATATAATTAAGGTTAAGATATTTTTTCACTGCAATGAAAAAACTTATGTTTATTTTTATACTGTTAAAAGTAGAATTAATTACGATTAAGTCTATAAAAATAAAATACATTGAAACACAATTATTATTTTAGAATACAAGAAAATTTGAGTCTGTTGTGATTAAAATAAAATATATGTAAAAATATAAATAATTTTAAAACACTTTTGGAGTTGTGATTAGCTGTACACCGCTTATATCATAAAGGTTTATTCTGGTGAGATGGAGTAGTAGTAGTAGATCGAGGAGGACTAGTAGATCGTAATCGGATTATAGGTTTTCATAATCTTGAGATGTTTCGCATATAATTAATATCCCTTCCCTCAATATCTGAATCCTATGTATAGATTTCAAAAATAAGGGTTTACATCACAACAGAAACAAACAAACAAATATGTTAAATAAAACAGAAATAAAGTTTTAATATATTATGTAAAAATTTTAGGGGTCAGCCGTCGGTCTGACGTCAACCTTTTAAAACTTTATGTAGTGATTCATGAATAAAAAATAGACTGTAAATTATTCTTTTGTCTAAGACGTTAGCGGGAAAATCACTCTTTCTGCACACGGTTTTCCTGTCATATATACTACGTAAGTACGATTATATAATAAAAAGCAAACGCACTAATCAACTGCAAGAATTTGGAGTAATAGGTAGTGTAACAATTAAAGCAAAAATAATAATACAATATAATATATAAATGAAGTGTGTGAGGTATAACTATGACACGTGTTATTATTTACTGTTATTTGCGTTAGTTACGTCGGTAAAACCACCGCAGTCCTAAAATTGCAATTCAAATATTAGCTATTTCCGTTCAAACGGGCAGAACATATATTCAGATATATTCTCCACAATTCCAACAGATACAAACGTTTGTTTGCGCTATAATATTGTAATTAAATGTGATGTTGTGCTTTTATAAGCAATATGTATGTATCATTTTAGAATATGCTCTGTTAAAATTTATCATAATTAGTTATGATTAGTAGTATTATTTCAAGTAAATAATAATGAGCTACTTTTTATATGAAATCGTTATAGTCATCTGAAAAAATATCGTCTCTTTTTTATTTTTACATGGCCTATATATTTTTAAAAGAATTGCTATACTTTATTGTTTAAATAATTATTGTCTGTATTGATGTTCAATGACCTCTTTGTAATTTTATCGCAGGTCTCTTTAATGTTTAACGAAATATAACATTTTGAATATTGCAAAGGAACGATTTAACCAAAGTTAAGCAAAACAAAGAGAACCGCAGAAGATCATTACACCTCGATGACCTTTTATTTTAATGAACCCGTTATCTCTTAATGGTAGTTCAGAGATATCTTTGATTTTACTTATATGTATAAAAGTTTTATAAATATGTATACATTTATATCTTATTTTTTTATAAAAATATTGCTGTGTACCGTTTTTAAAATTATGATTTCATAATACACATACATATTAAATTTGATAAATATTATTTAACTCTTTCACTATTATACTACTCGTATTAGTAAACATTTTTACTACTCATAAAATAGCTTTTTTTTCGTTTACAAGTTTGTATTTTGCTACAAATCTTTAAGAATAAAACCAAAACCTTGTTTAATATTATTTTTTTATTACTGTTACATAATGTCTAAAGATACTTTTAATAAGAAGACATTCTGGTTTGAGTACATGATCTAATGAATCTACCTTTTCTCCAACTATTAACAGGTGTCCGTAAAATATTTTATTCACAGTTTATTCAGTTTTTACAAAATGTTATAGGTTGCGTTGTTATGGTTTATATTACTTTCTTTGACAGTAATTATTTTATTATTTTTTTGTGAAATTATCTGTGTAAAAAATATTATTTCACACATAGTTTCACAGAACATGTTCAATACAGTTTTCTTTAAATTTTTAACTATTAGTGAAATTATTTGAAGCAGAACGCTTAACACGTATTGAATTTAAAGAGTATAACAATAAAAAAAGGTTTTTAATACATTACTGTTTAAAAAGCTAGAATGATGTTTTATTATGTCACAAATACAAATAACAATGTGTTGTCTGTAAAGTATCCCGTGGGAGTCCACATAAAAGAAAAAGGAACAAAGTGACCTAGTTTATGACAGCTCAGTTATTGTAATATTGTCCGCAATACACATATATAGAGTTTGAAAAGAGGAACAGAAATACCTTTGAGTTTATAAATAATGACGGAATAAAAAATCCTCCTTTTAACAGTTTGAAACCTAGTTTTTGAATGAGTAATATTATCTTGCCAAAGAACCAAACTACTGAAACTTTTATAAACACATTAATGTGATGGAAGTTCTCAATGAGGTGTTGAGAAACGTTTAATAAAAAAAAAAATCAGACTTGTGTTTTGAACTTATTAATTTATTAAATCTTCAATACGTTCAGATTAGCTAAATTACCCTTTAATTAAGTAATTTTATTTTCAGCTCGAAACAATAACAACGAAGTTTCTTATAAACGGCCATCCTCAATTTAATTAGTGAAATTTTAAACAATCCTAGTGAAATATTTTATAGTACAAATACTAAGTTTCTAATCCCAGCAGTTTAAGCTAACTTTATAAGAGCGATGTTCGCGAAGAAAGATGGTGCACCTTCTTACCATGCACTTGACGTTCAGTTCTTGACTCCTACTTCAAAGCGAAACACACGCGGTTCTTGGGAACGAATGATCTTTACATTTCGTTAGTTATCTAATGCATTATCTATTATCTATTGTCTTAATATAATTTAACATCACGTACATATTTTTTGATACTACTATTATTTTAATTTTTGTTATAAACATTGAAATTAAAGATGTCAGTAGCTAAGTGTACAAATTACATTTCATGAATTAGGTCTTAATTATTCTTGTATTTTATTTTTATAAAATTAAATTTAAAAACACTTATTTAAGCAGCCACTTTGTGGCTGCATAAATATTTATTATTCATCTCCAACAGTTTAAAAGTCGGCTGAAGTCTGAACCATTTTCTTAAAATGTTTATATATATAAAACTGAATGTTTTAAAAACTCTCCAAATAATTTTGATAATATAGTGTTATATAACATAGTATGTATTAAAATAACATATATGTAAAATTATAATTTTTTTATTAAAGAGTGTGTTAAGATTGATTATTACCGATTGTACCAGCTGTATCAGGATTGTCAACATCGAGTCCAATACATCATACACCTGTCCTTATCCTAATCATATAGGTTCGGCGTTAAGACAATTCCTTCCTTTTTTTTCTATCACATATCATCACGTGAAAACATTCTTCTTCGTTATATTATTTTTATACACATTTTTATAGACTCCATCATCATCATTTACATCAGTCATTCTTTTCTCTTATAGCCACAAACATTTATATTTAAGACTGACCGAGTCCAATAAATGTAAATTATTTATGTACGTTATGTATAATACGTACGTACGTATTATAACGTACGTATCATAACAAATATTAATAAAATTAACAAGGCTAATATAGTTACTGGCCTGCGGCACATTATTGATATTGCGCCAATCATTATGTGGTTAAACATATTTATTTTAAACAAAATATAATTTATAGAACTGTATCTTAATAATATAAATAAAGATGTATTTCGTTTGTCTGTACGAAAAATATTATTTTTAATAAATCACTTACGATGCAGTAGCTATTGCTATGAGCAATAGCTTTCAAATATATATTAAAAGTCAAATATATGTCTATAGTGGTTTAAATGTCAAATACGTTGGAATTTTAATGAATAAGAAGTTCAGTTTTAAGACAATGACAAGACATACAGTAATTGATTAAAGAATATCATTTTGTGGTTACTCTATCTTAATATATAAAGCACAAAGACACTCACTCACTGACTCATTCATCGCTCTACAGCCCAAACCGTAATACCCAGAAAGCAGGAATTTGGACACAAGACTCCTGACATATTGAATAGGTGCAATAAGAAAGGATTTTGCAAAAGTCCAAACCGTTCCAAAGTTACAGCTAAAAAATTGCAAAGTATACATCCTGCTCTCTCTCTTCTCCCATTGCATTGCGGTAGAAATTAAAATTATTTGACCAGTCACTATGTTTATTCTCAACACGCTGCAATGTGAGAAACAAGAGTGTGCCTATAACCCAATAGGAATAAAACTCTGTAGTTACCAAACTCAAGGCATTCTCACACTGAGAGCGAGTCATGATGGGTTGGAGGATAGAGCGTGTATGTTTGAAGGGTAGGGTCATGGGTTTAATACTCACGAACGTCAGTTTTTTTGGTTTATTCCCGTAGCGAAGCATGGGTAACCTGCTAGTTATAAATATATAAATATTTTAATAAATTATTGGAAATTCTTATTACTTAAAACTATCGCCGTCTGTTGGTAATGTAACATAAATAAACATTGTAACTTACCATATAAACTTACTCCTAAAATATTTTAGCGTTGATTATTATAAAATAAGTTATTAATTTATATTATTATTATAAATGCTGTTTACGATTTATGCTGTTACAGGTACCATATTATGTATGTTTTTATTATTATTTCAAGCAAAAGTAACAGAACGGATTTAGATAAAACATAACAGTTATATACATCAAAAAAAGACATAGGTTAAAATTTATAAAGATTTTGTATTATGTGGCCGTTATGTCAAAAAATATTCATACCTATCACGGCGTGAGCTGTCTAAACCTTTGCAATCAGCTGAAAAAAATGTCCTCGGATCATGCTTTGTAGCAGGGAAATAGGTATCTGCACGAGACATATACCTATTTCCATATATATATAAGTAATTGTTACATAGGTTTGCATAAATGTGGTACCACTCGTATTAGAACTTAACACAATATAATAACAATAATAACTAATGTTTGTTTTAACCCTTAAATTCAAATGAGTGTTGAGTACATATTTATTTTGAGCTAAAATTTATCAGCATTTTATATAATAACATAAAGGGTAATACATTTATATAATAAGTTAGCCCACACTCTAATTTAAAATTGATATGGTGTTATCACCAAATTTCAGTTTACGATTTATGGTTAAGTGTATATGGCTTGTTTACATATTATGCGCGCATACGGGCAAGATTTTGACGAAATATTCTGTTTCAAAAATTTGCAGCAATCAAATTGAGTTTTGTTATAATTACTATACAATTAAAGGATGTTTTAAAAGGTTTTAGGCTGGTTTATCAAATGAAGAATATTGACAAATAGAATGCTTTTCAGTCCCAAAAATTTTTGAAGCGATGCAAAAAAACTCCTTAAGGTCCTTCTACCTCTGTAGTCCATTTTGAATGATATAGATGTGAACGAAAAACAATTAATTTTTATCTATTGCATAACTCTTTATGTTTACGGTTTTAATTTTCTGGTCATAATTGTGCACGTTTGTGTAAAATATTTTGTATTTGTAGTTTTTTATTTTATTAGTAATTGCAGTAGGTTATACTTATTTATTGAGCGAAGTGAGCGGAGCGTTTTACTGGAGACTTTTTACATTCTTTGTCACGAATTGCCTCGAAAACTACTTGACGCAAAATTCTGAAACTTTGCAATCAAAAAGACACACATTAGATGATGGTTCTTAAAAAAAAATTTTTGAAAAATATCCTCAAAAAAAATAAAAATTATGTTATGTCATAAAACTGATATCCCATTGAAGTCAATGGGAAACGATGAGTCATTACACTGGGCTCGCTTCGCTCAATATGCAAACGGCACCCGAGATTTCGCGAGCGCAGCAAGTCGAAATTGAGGGTTTGTTGGCGCCCCTAGTTTTTTAACTTTTATGTTATTTATATTCTTTTTATCTTTTATTAATAAATCTTAACTTCGTATAAATAAAAAAACAGGAAAAGATGCAATAAAAACAAATTAAAGTAAATCTCGACATTTCCACGTGCAGTTATTTTCATTTATAAACTTACTTTTAAACTTTCTCAGAGTTCCTAATTAAAAAATATGATTTGCAGGTAAATGATTCCATAGAGAAGTTTTATTTTAATTTATTATATAAATATTACTTTCTTGAACTATATACTTGTTTAATTTGAATTTACCACGAGACGAGGTGTTGTTTGCATAGCAAAATTATACCTAATCACTTAGCTTATAATGTCTGAGAATTTTCCTACGCATAGTCCAATCTAACCCTTACTGTCACCCAATTAGTTAATCAAAGTTCAAATGTTTTTATATAAGAGCATACAGTCTAGCTAATGATAAATGAATAAATATATATCTCTATAAGGAGATAGGTACAACTCTGATGATTTTAAAAGCCAAAGATTGTTTTATTATATTTAACATATAACAGCTAACTACAGACCTATCGCCATTACCTCTCTGCTCTCCAAAGTAATGGAGAGCATTATCAACAAACAGCTCCTAACCTACCTCGAGGATCACCAGTTGGTCAATGACCGGCAATATGGCTTTCGCCATGGTCGATCGGCTGGTGATCTTCTGTTGTATCTTACACACCGTTGGGCAGCTGTTATTGAAAGCAAGGGAGAGGGTCTGGCAGTTAGTCTGGATATGGCGAAAGCCTTTGATCGTGTATGGCACAAGGGGCTTCTTTCGAAGCTACCTTCCTATGGGCTTCCCGAGAGTTTATGCAAGTGGATCACCAGCTTCCTCACTGGGCGGAGCATACAGGTCGTTCTCGACGGTTTTTGCTCGGACCCTAAGCCCGTGAACGCTGGTGTACCCCAAGGCTGCGTGCTATCCCCAACTCTGTTTCTCCTGCACATCAATGATATGTTGGATATCTCCAACATACATTGTTATGCGGATGACAGTACTGGGGATGCGGTATATTCCGGCCGTGCAGGTCTTACTCGGGAAAACGTCCACGAGTGCCGAAAGAAACTTGTGTCTTCAATAGAGACCTCCTTGGGGATGGTCTCTGAGTGGGGTGAACTGAACCACGTTCAGTTCAATCCCCTAAAGACACAGGTTTGCGCGTTCACCACTAAGAAAATCCCATTTGTCGTATCACCGCACTTCGAGAGCACTCCTCTTATTGCCTCGCCAAGTATCAGAATACTGGGTCTCGACATTTCGAGCGATTGTCAGTTTCGTGGTCATCTGGAGAGCAAGGCCAAGTTGGCCTCGATGAAATTGGGAGTGATCAATAGAGCGAGGCAGTACTTCAAACCTGGCCAATGCTTGCGCTCTATAAGGCGCAGGTCCGGCCACACATGGAGTACTGTTCTCATCTCTGGTCCGGATCACCCCAATATCAGCTTCTACCATTTGACCGCGTACAACGGAGAGCCGTTCGAATTGTCGGGGACCCGGTGTTCTGCGAACGGCTGGACTCTTTGGCATTGCGTAGAGACGTGGCTTCTTTGTGCGTCTTCTACCGCATTTACAACGGGGAGTGTTCCGAAGAACTATTCGATCTGATGCCTGCCACCGAATTTCATCACCGCACAGCGCGCTATCGCCTCCAATACCATCCTTACCACCTGGATGCGTGGCGATCCTCCACTGTGCGGTTCTCAAGGACATTTTTTCCACGTACCACTCGAATGTGGAACGAACTCCCTTCGGCGGTATTTCCAGATCGGTACGACATGGGTACCTTCAAAAAAGGCGTTTATTCCTTCCTACAAGGCCGGCCTGTAGGAAGGAATAAACGCCTGCAACATTCGAGGATTTACAGGAATAAATCCTGTAAATCCTCGGATGTTGCAAGAGTTCATGGGCGGCGGTGATCACGTCCATCCGTGACCCGCCAGCTCGTTTGCCCTCCTCTTAGATAAAAAAAATATATATATATATTTAAACTAGTTCACGACACTAGGTGATAACACGCTAGACTCTGATTACACAACTGACTTATCTTCACAAAGACCCGTGTAATCTCTATTGTTAACTTCCTCGTATCCACTAGTCTCCCGAATTTGACTTAAGCTTACCAAGATTTACGGGAATATAGTAGAATATTATAATATCGTTTTAATTTTTTCCCGAGTAACATTTAACTCTTAAGGTTACACATTGTTATGTAATCTTAACTGTATTTAATAGTTTGTTATGAGTTATTTTTAAAGTCTATTTTATAATTACATTAATGCGAATATTTGATATTATTAATAAATAATATCAAATATTCGCATAAATAAATATTATTTATTTAGCTTCACGCCATATCCCTTGCGGGGTAGCCACAGACGACGGAGTGCCAAACGCTACGGTCCCTGCATACCCCTTTCGCCTCGGCAACAGACATCAACCTCTTCATACATGCCCTCCCTGGGCCCTCATGCTTTTTACGTGACCTTCCTCCAGTATCATAGAAACTGTGTTTTCAAAGGTCACTCGAGGCCCCCTGTCTCTCTTACCACTCACTTTTCCTAAATTAATCTTTTTTACCATTCTTTCATCACTCATTCTTTCGACGTGCTCAAACCAATAACAAAATGTATAAAGTCATTTATATGCCCAAATCAATATTTGATGATCAATATATAATAATCAAATTAGAATTGTCCAATAGAAATTGTACCATAATAAGTTTTATGCATTTAATACTATTTTAATACCGAAATATTTTATCACATGTGAATAAAATATGTATATTAGGTTCTAGTTTAGGTCAATTAATAAAAGTAACCCTTAAAGTACAACATGGTTTTTGGGGTTTCGTAATCCACTAGCAACTCTTATAATTTGTCATGTCTGTCCGTCTGGTTAACTGTGAAGGTGTGAAAAAATTCACGATAGTACATATAACGAAGTTAAGACAAAAACTATTAGAACTAAGTAGACTTTACCAGTTATGACTAAGAGTCGGTTAACTTATAAAATATATTTTTGTACGCTTCATTCCTACAAGAGAATTATACAACTTAAGGAGATCCATCATGGGCAACTACAAAAACTTACATTGTGCGTGGCGAGATAGCCTTATCCCATTTTTCTTTGAAAACTTAAGCTATTTTTAAATCGAATTCGAAAGCTACTTTTATGGATGCATTTTTATTATTAATGGTAAAATAATTCACTTTAGAAAATCTAATTACGTAAAGGCGAAGGGGTGGATTTTATTTCAAAATGAAGTTTCTGTAGTTTTTAGACTGTTCGTTATGGGGTGAGAGAGTTTTTATGAGGAAGTGAATAAGAACGATCATTGCGACTCGAAATTAATCGCAATAATTATACCAGTAATTGTCGTGCCAAGACTTAATATTAATAAAGTATACTGAATACGTTTGACAAACATTTACACTTACAATCAGTTTTATTGCCCTTATTATCATGGCCCTAACATAATGTAGACTAGGTGTATGATAATACATCGTGTATGACAATACATAGTTTATATTGCGTTAGTGTCATGAACAGCTATTCATCAACGTTGGGATCTATTATAATAGCATTTTCATGTATGAAATAAAATGTGAACAAAATTATCCAATTTTTAATTTTAATAATTAATTATAATAATTATAAAGCAAAGTAAATTTATAAATTACCTTAAAAAATTACCTTATTTAAAAATTATTTTATGTTTTAAATATCTTTACATACAAAGCCCATAACATTAACCAAATATAAAAAATAAAACATGTTTTTATTATGACGTGTTATACTTTGTATTCATTCTTAGAACGCTATAGGAACTCCATTTATCAAAAGAACTTAATTAAAATATTAAAAGTGAAAATAAAACAAAGCAATATTCAATATTTTTATTAAAACTTAACATAATCTGGTTTTTATCTAACACGCCTTGCGATTATTTGGTGTGTCTTTCGTCAATAAGAAGAGAAGATAGATATTTTTTTATTAAATTCATTTTATTTAGTTTTTGTTCAAATCAAATGTATACATATAAAATAGTTTACAATATATGTACTGAAAGTGACTGAAATACATCTTAATTATTGGTATAAAATAAATTAGTTCATTTAATAATAATAATGTATATAACATATAATTATTATTCTGTTTATTAACATAACATAAAATTTAAAGTATCAAAGATCTGTCATGCGGTTTTTTGTGCACAATTTAATCTAAGTCAAATGTTCTAGTCTTAGAAACTATTTTATATAACTATTTTACCAAATCTTTGTGCTATAGCATAAAGAACGATGATCGTCTAAAATTAACAGTGACTTCGTGCTTTGTCGCCGCCAAGATTGTAAAAATTATAGAAACAGACCAACTTTAAGAAAATTTTGATATTTTTTAGTTAATAATATTAATAAAAATCGTCCAGGAGTTTAACATAATATGATATAATAATAATATTGTTTATATGATGTTTATATCTATTTGTATATAGTTGTGGTTGCTCTTCGTGCAGCGTTTAATTGTGCTTAACCTTGTTAAAACCTAAAACAATCCATATCAATAATGTCCGAGATTATGTTAATAATATGTTATAGCTTTGTAACACTTTATGCTACTTTTACATAAAATTATTTTATGATACCTATAAAACGACTGTTATAAATTTATAACACCAAAACAAACACTTATTGCAATTTTTTGTTAATATTATGAAATAAAGAGCTTGAAGGACTATTGACTTCATATAAGATCACGTAATGTACTTAACGTACGAGTATGTTATGTTCATATTGCTTGTACGTGCTCCACGTTAACTTAATTATCAAAAAGTCACATGAAATAGGCCCGGGGTGATATTTTATTTGTAACGTGTAATATTTCTTGAAGACATATTTTTAACAAATAAAAATTCACAATACCCTGATAGCTGATTCGAAGCCAGGAAAAACTCTTTGTTTTTTCTTTTACTATTGTAATATAAATACTTTATTTGAACTTTATTTTACTTTAATTTTGATCGTCTTTTTCTATCTCATTAACCTGTGACAAAATGTACGGTGAGTCAAATTTCGACTTAAGATGTCCGGGAAACGTCTTTTTATTAGAAACGTAATCCTTAGGGATTTATTTCAAATCAGATTACTATAAAGGTATCACTAGGACTGATGGGTTGTTGACTTAAATCACAGTCAACTGGAAATTATGCGTCATGTGAAATTATCTGTTTTCTTTTCTAAAGCTATATTAAAATTTTAATAACACATTAGTCACGAATAAATAATTAGAACTAAGGTGACTAACCTGACAAAGTGCTTTATTAATTATTAACTTTCATTACTAAATTATTTATAAACTAGTACTGGGAGTGCCTACGTTTCTAAGTCACTAATTGAATGTTCTATGCGTTGTATATTCTATACATTTCTATGGAAATGGCAAATCAATATATTTTATTATATGGTCTTATAATCGACTATGTGTATTTTATTTATATATATATTAATTTCATTTGTCTTACTTACTTTTTCTAAACACATTGCTAAATCAAAATATAAAGAGTAAGGTTAAAATTTACCACAAAGTGAAGCTTGCTGGTTTACTTGATCAGAAACGATAGTCGACAGACTCTTTTACAATGATTAGGCTTCGTGGGAAAACAATTTTAATTAAAAAAGACTACATATTATATAAGTTTATGTTGTTCAAGAACGTTTTTTAATCAGGATAATATTTTTTGTCATGCGAAATCGAATCTCTGAAAATCACCCATAAGAACAAATGATCTTTAAAGTTGTAAAACAAAATAAAATTATGGTAAATTTTAGTATATTACTGTACGTAAATCGTAAATACTAGTGTGAGATAGAGATCCAAAAGAATATTTATTGTACTATATGGTCAAAAGTCCACAAAATTTGGAAACAAAATCTTGTCTCAATGTACTTTGTAAAGAAGTTACGTCTTTGCTGGCATTAATTAAAAGTAATAAGAGCTAAGATTAATTAAAAGTAATAAGTGCTCGTTCTTTATTTAATAACTTTAATATTAACTTGTCGCTTAATTCGAATTACTCGGACAATAATTTGATGCAATTAAATTATAACCATCTTAATTTCATAAAATTTGACTGAAATTAGCAACAGCTAAAATCTATTACCGGAATTATAGAGTAGCAATTAATATTAATTAATTAATAGTAATTATGAGAAGTAGAGTCACAAATTAATGGTAATTTTGTTATATTATGCTGTAAATAATTATTTATCTATAGTTGGACCTCGTAGAGTCATTTTATGCTAATTTTTTTTTAAGTCTATTAAAGATTATTTCCCTGCTTAAGAACTCTTTGATAGTTTTAAACAATTAATAAAACTATAAGATTGGAATTCCTTTTTTATTTTGACAGACATTAAATGGCGGTTATTTATGAAAATAGGTTTATATTACGACTTATTTATTTGGCGAAGAAGGTGACGGATGAAAAGCGTTTAAATGTAACGGAGATGCAAATTTTAAAATGGATGTGTGATAAGAAATGAAAGGATAAGAAATGAGAATATTAGGGGAAACTGGGAAGTAGCGAAAGTAACAGAAAAAATTTTAGGTATGGCCATATCATGAGGAGAGATGAAAGGCATTTATTTAAAAGAATGTTAGATATAGAAGTAGAGTAATGCGCAGGTAGAGGGCGGCTGAAGTAAAGATGAATGGATTCCGTGAAAGAGGATATGGAGAAGAAGGGAGTGTGATACTCGGTACCTATTAAGTTATTGACGTACTTTTTAGCAGTTCTAATATTACATAATACATTCCTTAACTAGTTTAGAAAAAGTTACTATTCTTCTAATATATAGAAAAATCTTTTCTTATTGAATAATTTTATTTAAAATTTGCATATCTGTATACAAAATTTTACTATAAAAAATATTGTGAGTGTTGCGACAAATTAAAGAAAGCAGAAAAAGCGGACGGCTATGGCTAAGGTTATAACTATAGGTGGCGAGCGCGGGGAGGGCGAACTTTATTCCGGGGCCGTTTCGCAGTGTAGACGTACCTTGCGCTCTAACATCGTAAGGGGCTCGCGATGTTTTAATGTCAATAAGTTATATAAAATGTCCTTTTGAGAACAATATTCTGAAGCTTAAATTGGTCTTCTCAGACAAATAACACGGCAGCTATAATAGTTTTGTGAAAACATGACAAATATTATTTACAACTTAAATGAAATTCGTTATTTTAGTTTAATAAAAAAATCTAAACACGCTTATAAAAACGTTAATGAAAAATTTTAAATGTTCTAATTAACTTTTCTGAAAACTCGAACTGATTTGTTACAAGTATAGGTTTATAACCCTATATAAAAGATCCAAATAATAAATAAAGACTATTTGATATGTGTAAAGTAAATTACGTAAGAGTTATTAAACACTTATGTTTTCCGTAGTGAACAAAAGCTGACATTTATAATACTGAGTTCAGTTCTCAATTAAGTGGATGGCCTCTTACGCTTTCAATGGCCCATTACGAAACGAGAAACGATATTTTATACGATTAAAGATTAAACGATTCAATTTTGTCCAGTTCAAGGAATAATTTAGTAAATTATAAATATAAATAATAAAGCTAACCCAATTGCGGCCATCCCAGTATTCCTATTTAAGTATAATAGTTTAAGGCCAAATCAAATTTACAATGTTTTTAGAATACAATAATATTATAATATTTTTCTATAAAACACGAATTTATTTCGTAGTTACAAACAGAAATTATATTAAACAAATGTTAAAATTGGTTTGTGGTCAGCCACGTAGGAAGATATGACACAACAGTCATATTTCACACATATTACATACTATCTTTGCCAAACAGCTCCGCCCACGCTGTATATGTCAAGTATTATCATATCTATACTTGGAATTCCTCTTTTTAGAACCCCAGGGATAATGTTGACGTATATAACCTTACAAATCTAATTGTAATTGATCAAAGAGGAGCATTGACCAAGTACAATTAAGCAGTAAAACAGTTATCTATTTATGCCGACCAAAGATTACCTCGGGACAGACAGACAGACATTTTATTGTTAAATAAATATAAGAACTTGTCAATGTGTTTATTTATGAAACCTACGGAAATAACAGTTTTATTTATATGTCTGTTAATTTCATCTATCAGTATAATTATATTTTTGTCATAAAAATAACGAACACCAAAATAATAAATTCAACCGTTATTGTACTTAAAATATAAACCGTTATAATTATCAATTTGTAACACCGTGGTTCCTCGTCAGGATCTTCTCCTTCAAGTTCACTACATAATGAAAAGCCTAGGATGATATGGCTGATCAGTTATTCCCAACTTGTCCTTGTAATTAGAAGTGACAGTTTCAGTAAGGGACTCAAGTTTTTCTGGAGAAATCTAATAGAATATAATATAACTTTTAATTCCCACTTCAAATAATAATTGATCTAGAAGAAAAATTTTGAAGATAAATCTAATTATAAAAATCCGTGCCCGCAGGGGGACACGCGTGGGTAGACCTCGTGTTTAACTCATTTAAAATATAACTCACTACCTAAGAATAATACATGATGCCGTTGTTTACATCAAAATTTTTCATGCAAAAAGCGGTTTTAATTTTTTTTTCTCGGAAAAGGTATCTTTTTTGGAAATACTTTTAGTACTTAAATTTAGAGTAAAAAATAAGCTTTCTATTAAAAATATTTGCGAGGAGGGAATGTTTACCAGAAAAAAGTTGCCGTGGTTTTACATACCTAAAATTTACAAGCTAAAAGTGGTTTTAATTTTTTTTCTCGGAAACGGTACCTTTTATGGAAAAAGTTTTGATACCTAAATTTAGAATAAAAAATAACCTTTCTATTAAAAATACTTGTGATGCAAGAATGTTTACCAGAAAAAAGTTATGATTTTTTTTCCAAAAATTTTCGGTTTTTTTACCCCCACCCCTAAGTTATTGAAGTTAGGTTTTCGGTTTATCTACATTAGTTATAGGTATTTATTAAATACATCATATAATATGAACGCGATTGATCTCCTTTGTATAGGGACAAAGTTATGGTCGAAAAACTGAAATCAGAAAAAGTGAGGCCCTAGCGCCCCCTGTGACCGGATTTCGCTGGTTAACGAACTTGACCTTCATTTTTGGATGGTTGATTTTTGTGCAAAGTTTGAAAGCGATCCGAGCGAAACTGCGGCCGCTATCGTGCTGACAAAAGTCGAATCTGGACGCACGCACGCATATATATATATATATATATATATATAAACTTTTTGACCAATGGTCATTTCGGACTCAGGCGGTCATAAGAAGACCTCCTGTGAAGAAATTTTTCCAAAATTCGAAAGTAGGGGACAAATGAATGGGCAGACCGAATTCTTCGAGGTCTACCCAACAGAAAAAGTTAACATTTAGCCTACGCGGCATACATATTTACAGTATTTTAAAATTTATATTGAAATATTTTGTTTTCAATATTTAATAAATCAACGCAATAGGAATAAAATCTATATATATTAATATATGTATATATATTACACATAGGAAATTAAATTGCTAAAGGTCTTTTGGACGTTTTCTTTTGAAAAACACACCAATTTATTTTTTATTGTTTAACTTTCCTTTAATAATGTATTATGGCTATTTGTTGGTAATAAAACTACTTTATTAAAACTAAACTTGATACTGCATGATTGCATTGATAATGTTCACTAATATTTTAGTAATCCTGTGGCGACGACACATGAATATTATTTATAAGTGACACACACACACATATATATATATATATATATATATATATATATATATGTGTGTGTTAAAAAGTTCAGTGCTGTATTTAGTAAAAATAAGGTTAACGAGGTCAAACATAAATTAAAAAGCACACATGGGGAACCAATGAAGTCCATTACTACATTATGTTATTATCTTAATATTGTTACCTGTTACTAGTATAATAGGGTGATATATACAAAACTAGTAGAACAAGTTGCGGTCAGCAATAGTATTAAATATAATTAAGTGTTTAAGTGTAGTATAAAAATCAGAGCGAAATGGTATTTCATATAAGTTTATTTAAGTTTCATGTGGATACCACATTTATGTATGAAGTATACTATCGTATATATTTTTTGTTCTGAACTAATTGTTGAATCTAGTTTTTTAAATATGTTTTAAAAAGTACTCTTTAATATTTTTAACTGTTAAATATCGTTGAATAAATATCATTAGTCACTCAGTGCAGATATGCTATGCTATGATATGATTATTACTTTTTACTCGTGACTGGATCAGCTAGTATAAATATCTATATAAACTGTACATACTACAAGCCTAAACAAACGCCATTAATTTAATATAAAATTATAGAAATGCACTCCAAACGAATTCCAACATTATTTTAATATGGAGACCAAATAACATTAACACTAATCCACAGTACTCTAACTTTTGCGAAGGACCAGCAAGAAATAGTTTTAGTTGAATACTAGCGTTTACGGAAAAGGAGAAGAACAAAACCACAAAACAAAAGTATTGAACTATGCTTTATTATTACTATTGATTTCTTTACTACTACCGGAATTGCTTTATAATATATTATTTATAATATCACAAAAAAGCTCTTATTTTCTTACTTGATATACCTACGGGTTAGCCACACCATCTATGTCCTTTTCAGTCGCCCTCTTCTTTAATAAACATCACATTTACTTTTAAGGCTTATTTACGAACTAGTTATTATTATAATGTTTTTCTTTTTGATGTAAGTAACTAAGTGCCTTTATACATCTTCATTAATTAATCTCCACCTACAAGAAAAACGGCAAAGAATATCGCACTTCCTTTCATTTATTATTGTGAATAATGATTGTGTAAAATCTTTTTTATTGGTACTAAATTAATAAATAAAAGGGTCTCAAGTCTTATATACTAGTTAAATTGGATTAAAGATAATAAAATAAAGAGACAGTCATTATTCTTATTTTATGTTAAGTTATGTTATAATTTCGCAAATACCAGCACATTTTGCCGATATCTGATATTTTTTTCCATCTTTTTCCGAAATATGATTTAACAGCACGATAAGTTAAAAATGTTAGCTGCGGCAAGATATGCAATTTGCGAATATGTTATGTTATAGTAGAATTTAGGACTTATTGATATATACACATTTCAACCCCAAAATATTAATCAGATTTTGGGAAAATATGGTGAGGTTTCAAAATTATTACATAACGCTTATTCACAGTTTTTATAAGGTAAAATAGGAATAATTACTTTCTGTTTATTCTATTATCTTTAATCCATTTTAACAAATATATAAGACTTAGGAGTTCATTTATTTCGGAGTCACAATGCAACTACATGCAAATACATACTTATAAATTATTAATTTCCTCGTTTTCTACTTCCTCTTTTTATTAAAATTGTCGAATATTTGATTAGTGAATTGGAACACGGATATTTCATTTCTAAAAGTTATTAACTAATTACATTTTGATATTTTGTATTATTGAGTACTAAAAAATCTCAAACTCACTGAAAACACTTGCGGTGCAGACTATATATAATAAAAACGCAAATACTTACTTATACTTACTCATGAGATAAGTCTTAAGTTATTATTAAGTATATTACTCTTAAGGTAATTAATATTAATTTAAAATTTATATAAGATAATGAAATAAAAAACTTAAACAATTTTTTTAAATATATTTTTATAATGTATATGCTTGACCGTATTCTTGATATATCTTTATTTTTATTCAAATCCCAGTTACATTATTTATTATGTAGAACAGAAACCTTTACAACAAACAAATTTATTAAAATACCTGAAATCATTATTAGCACAAACAAATAACAGAATTTTGTTCCCTTAAATTACAATTGTCAAGGGAGTTTTCAGTTCGCAATACTCTTATTTACTTAAATTTATTTGGTAAAACTCTTATTTATTTTGTTCCTTACCTTAGGTATCGTATACTGTGGACTCAAAACATTTTTAACAAATATTGGATAACAAATAAAACAAATTCATTTTAATTTTTCCCTAAAATATACTTTCCTTTTCTGTAAATACCACTATTTCAACTTTTTTTTTTATTTATGAAATTTTTATCAACATAATATGAATTTGAAAATAGTACGTCAATAAATGTTTCAAACATATTATATATTATATATTTTAATCCTCTATCTATATATTTTCTATGTTCTAAAGTACAAAATAAATTAAGTAAATAAATAAACATATGTATTAATATTATATAATATGACTCTTACTACTTCACTATGGTTTACGATCAGCGATTGAAGTCATAGAAGAAAGAATAAAGTATTGAGTTTAAAACTCAACCTCAATAAATCAAAATAGTTCCAGAACAAACGAGAAATTCGATTTCCTTCAAACTTTGTTTTTATTTTTACCTGTTCTTATTTGTTCTTTAAAAGAATTTTATTAAAAATTTAAGTTATATACATTTGTGATTGTCCTTTATAACCTCCTAAATGGTTGCATAATAATAACTGTATCTTTAATAACCTGGAGAACTCTTCATTTTAAAATTAAAATATGATCTAACTCTTAATAAACACAATAATTTTAGATATTTAGAGAATTGATAAATAAGTATAATTGACACATCCACATTTCATATCCTTCAAAACATTACATTACAGCAACATTATATTGTTTAACTGATTTATTTTATTATATAATAAATTACATTGTAGAAATAAAGGCAAGGAATTATGTCATATTTCCAATATAAATTATAAACTTACTTTGAATCGAGCCTTAAAGGATAAACATTAACCAAAAATATGCAAAGCCAAAATGTGTAACAGATATTTATTACTATTACGTGATATATTTTATAACAATCACAAAGTTACAACCCTAATGAATATTACAGCTAATAATAAACAGATATAATATTATAATAATAAATCATAATTAATAGATAATATAATATAATTTATGTATTATTATAAGAATTTCGAGGAATGTCATATTTTTTGAAACACAAAACAGCAATTATATTATATATATCGTTATTTTTAGATGTTCCAATATTTTAGAATTACATCTTTATAGACTTGGTTTACATTTTACATAAATGTACCTAAATGGCATTGGTTAATTTATATATATATATATATATATATATGTCCTCAAATATATCAGAAGATAGTAGAAGAAATCTTAGGATATTTACTAAACTTTATATTTGGATTTTATGTTTGTATATTAAGGAGTTATAAATTTTGTCAGCTTATTATTTAAGTAATGTTAATATTTTCTTTCTCTATACATACAGCGAACGGTCAAATAAAATAAGCATAATATTTAATGACATGTCGGTTATATTATTTCTTTTATAGTAAAAGAATTGCAATAAACCAGCAGCTTTTCAAACTCAGTATTCTTTCCTTTATCTGGAAAGGTGGCCTGCGTCCAGCATTATTATATAAGCAGATAATTTTTGTATTTCTTGTATATACGAGTATAAATAGGATTATGATACCGTGACTAGATTTGACTTAATGATCTTAAATTATAAATATTTTTCTTAACGATTTTAAATATACAAATTTATACTAACATTTAATCCACCTTCTTACCACATGCACTAGAGATAAATAAAAAATATATTAATCAGTACCGAACATACATGTTTATAACATTTAATTTCCAGTGTTGTTTTTTATAATGTGTCTGTTATTTAGGTCTATTCACCAGTGGCATAACAGTTATGTAAAAAAACAATAAATTTCAGAGATTACATAGAGTCAAGTCTCACACATTTTATGATACATATGGGATTTATATCTCTTCCAGTTCTAACAGGATGCTAGCGAAGCGAAGTTTGTTTTTCACAAACATTTTATTACAACTTTAATTTATTACATAAATTACATTACATAAATATTACATAAAAACACATATATTGCTTAATGCGAATAATTATTTTTATATTAACTATTTCATACATATTTAAAAATTATTTGTAAAATATTATAAGGTAGATTTATGACTACCCCATCCTTTTATTTTTATAAATGATTAGTATTTTGGTAAATATAGTGGGTAAATATTAATTTGAGCGTAATTAGGATACATTAATTTGTAAAACTTTGATTTGACTAAAGTTATTAGACAAGTCAAAGCTGTCACGTGATCGTGTGATATGGACAGTTTTCCGGAATCGAGTCAAATTATCAACTTATTTGAGAATTTGTATAAATGGCGGACAACTCGCGTAAATATTTTACTCTTTGACTGGTGCTCAAGTTGGACAGTGATAAGAATATATTGGTGTCGCACTGTGAGTAATTATAAATGTTTATTAATTTTTTTAGAAACTTTTAGTGATAAATTGTTCATGTTATTCTTAATAAAATATTAAGTTTAGTTAAGTTTTAATTTATTGTGAGTGATTATAAGAAGTGTGTGTCTTAGAGAACTTTGATTATTTTAAATTAGCTGTTATTAATAATAAGCATTCGGGTGTTTCAATTAATTAAAATTGATATTTTTCCGGTGTGCTGTGTTTTCTCATTCCTAAGAATTAATTTATAATAATGTATTACACTTTTTACTTGATAAGTATGAGTAATACTGATAAAAGAGTCAATGAATCTAATCGAGTCATCGATTCTGAAGTTTTTTAAATTTTATTTTAGGTTTGAAATCATATAAAAAATGGTTAAAGCAATAAGGAATACAAAACTAACCATTATTTTTTTTATTATAATTTAATTAGCAAAATTTAGATTTTTTTAGAATACCTCCGATTCCATTTTATAATATATATTCCTAGAAGAATGTATAGAAATAGCATTTTGGATAATATTGGGGATTTTAGTTATGGTTTTATAATGAGGAAGAAGTTTATAGTGTATTGTGTCGTATTATATAAGTGGGATAACGAAAAGTATGCATGTTTTGAGTCCGTCTGACAATCCCCAACAATCTCCCACATTACAATATATATCATTTTATAATTTAAAGAAAAAATATGTATATTTAGGGTCATTTCAGTAGATCTTATTAAGCCATGCTCATCTTAACTTTTTAAAGTTTTAAATTCAATATATAAAATCAGCTGCTTTTAAATGCTCTCGCATATTGAATTTTCAGCTTATATTAAGTGTAGGCCTTTATTCTATGGAAATCATCTACAAAGTGATTAAACTGCGTATAGCAGTTCCCAGATATGGCTTTAGTGAATAAAAATGGCTCATTGGAATTATTTGTAATAAGAAAAAATTTGCCTCTAAGTAACCGCTTAGTATAAGTTTAATCAATTTATTCAAATTGTTCTATATAAATGTACCTTATAGTAACAATTTTTATATTAATATTTGAAAAAGAACAAAACTATGTAAAATACATAACTATAAGAATAATGAGCGCATGACGAGAGTGCCGGATAATATCTGTCTCTTATGGGTGCTATTAACATGTCTTTTAATTAATTTTTAAAAATTAAATGATTTCATTTCCAGCATCTTTACTTATATAGAAATCTTTATTTCTGATTCTAAAGAGATTTGTATTCGCATTGAAGATGCGTTACACATGCTTAGTCTAATCCTCAGGGATTTGTGAGTTATGTTTCAATATTTTAAGTAAATTCATATTAAAATATCTTTTGTCAGAGCATACGATATCTTTGAGTTTTATATTCTAAAGGTCAGCATCCAAATCTAATCTGACGCCTACCGCCGAATTTCATCACCGTACAGCACGCCTGCAATACCATTCATACCACCTGGATGCTTGGCCATCTTATACTGTGCGGATTTCAATGAACTTTCTGCTAGTAACACTAAGTTGTATAACGAACTCCCTTCGGCGATATTTGCGGACCGTATCGATCCGGAGATATGGGTATCATCAAGAAAGAAGTATACTCCTACTTCCAAGATCGGCAACGCTTTTGCGATTCCCCCCGCATGTTACAAGAGTTCGTCGGCGGCGGTTAAGACCTGACTTCGATGACCCGCACGTTCATTTGCCCTCCTCTAATATTAAATTGAAGCAAAATAGCTGTAATCTCCATTAAAAATTGTTTCTTTCTTTTTTGTAATTAATACTGATATCAGTAAATTCACTTGCCAGAAAGGCCATTGAATAATTCTATGTATTCATCTACCATGCCATGTCATGACAATGCGGTAGCTTGGTCTGTGTGGACCACGTAACGTAACTCGTTTGTTCACATTATGTATTAGCTGTTTTCAAACTGTATAATAAAATGTTGATATTTGTGAATTAGTGTTATTTTTCATTTATCCTAAACAGTGTATTAGTTTTATAACAGATTAGATTAGTTATAATATACCTATTATACAATATAAAAATAACTACGTATAAACAAAACTTTAAAATAAAAATATATGATTATAAAGGATAGTCTATATCACTGAATATTATGTTAACTGCCCTGATAAACGGTTCAACTTTGCTACTATACTGTACCCCAAGGAACACATGTTTTGTCATTCATACATATAATATCATTATATTTATACCAAAATCTTGTTTAAATATATTTGCTTTGTATTTTTAGTAATTCATTTATTACAATTCATTGTTTTCGGAGGTGGTGTAAAAAATATCTTAAATGCATTAAAAACTAACTGTACCAAAGTAGCCATAAACGGAGTTCTTGGCAAAATATCCGGCGAAGAATCATGTCTGCATTGAGATGACGTATGAGCCTGGAAGGAATTTATAATTTGCCGATTCCAAATAAATAGGTGAATAATGTAGCAAGTTTTTCTTCATAAACTTTTTCAATATAGGACATAAATATGGAATGCTTTTTATTATTAAATCTCATCACTACCAAGTGCAGCTGTTAACATTGGAAGGCTTTATTATCGCGCGATAACAAAATTGAAGGTTTATTGAATATTATCAAAAAAAACGATAATATGTATAAATTCACATAAGATTAAATTTTATAATATATATTTGTAATCTGTAATATATTCGTATATACTAAAGTTTTTAAATATATAATCCTTCAAAACTATGTCTTAACGTCATGGACTATAAGCGTAATTAGCGCGTGGATATGATATTTTATGCGTTTAAAGATTGTTATTATACAATTACCATTTTTTGTAAATTGTAAATGTAATTTTGAATTTGCAAAAAAGTTGCTACACCTTCATTTCCGTTAAATAATTAAACATATAAGCCCGTATATTATGATATTGCTTTATTAAATAATTCAGACATGAAATGAAATATATTATATGAATACAAAATTAAATTAATTCCTCGATGTTATCATCAAGACAATTTTCCTTTTATTACCTAACATAGGGGATTACATCACGTAATAATATTAAATTTTATCGTGTAACTTTAGTATTTGGTCTAAATGTTTCCTACGTTATTACGACGTTATTGTTAAGTCATAGTTTGCAAGTTCTTGTTAAATTTTCTACGATCTCAGTAACGACTGAAATAATTCATATTTATTATAAACTTTTGTAAAAGAATGATTTGTCATTTTATGATTATTATACATATATTATAATAAAAGTATAATAATATCATAAAGTTCCAGAAACATTGACTTAAGCACCCAATATATGTCTATAAAATGTTTTTGTTACTTCTCCGAGTTCATTGTTTTACTTAAATTCTACAGCTAGTGCCATTGAATATGAATCAAATCAAATATTACTCAGTTATTTCCGAATGAATTAACTTAATAAACTTAACTTAATTAAGTTTCAGAAAATAAAACTGAAGCAAAGTCTTAATTAAGCCTTGAGTTTCCTTTTGAATCCTCAAAGGGAGAAGAAAAGTCAAAAGACAATTGAGATTATTCCATAGTCAGAAAGAGATCTTTAGAAATAAACAAATAAATATAGTCATGTAACTAAAAGTGCTTCCTTAAATAGGTATTGAATTTTGTTATAAATTATCGCCACAGGCCATTAACAATATAATATACTATCTTTTAACTGAAGGGTTTCATATAACAATTTAGTATAACACGATAAATTATATTTTTATATAATAACTTTAAATGTAAAAATTAGTACTACAATTGTACCTACTACTATACAATTTGTACCTACTGAAAATATTTTGTACGTCTAACTAAGAAGGTATCTAATAAGTTCAGCATATTAATGGCCTAACATAATTTATTCATGATAAATAAATAAAACGAGTTAACTTAAATACATTGAAATTGAAATTGAAACTTTATTTAATTTCAAAAGACTATTTCATGAGTATAGAAATTAACTATTGGAATATCCCTCATCCCTAAAATTTAATATAAAAAATAAAAAACTTATAATATATTTCATAACCATAAAAATTGTTATAGCAACATACATATGTATGTAGAATGACAGCCAATAATAACATAGATCTGACCCTAAAAGAATTACATGTCTTAATTTATTAATATGTTTTACAATATAAAAATAAGTTATAATAAGTACAGTCCTTTCATTTACGAAAAATATTAATATTCAATATTTTTTTTGTTTTACGAATATTAAGATTTAAATTGCAACTTAAGATTGACCTGAATCTGAAATTATAAGTAAAACTTAAAGTGGAATAATGTGAGCTTGAATTTTTATAATAAGCCTAAAGAAATTATAATTATTAAGATCAACCAATCTGTGGGGCTAATTGATTTACATTAATTTATTCAGCTCATACATAAAAGGGTTTGTGGAAAGCAGAATTAAATTCATGTCGGTTACCCAATAAGTGTATTTTCTCTTTGTTTAACGGTTTTTTCGTCCAATTACCTCATGGAATGGGTTGCCCTTAAAATCACTTTTTGCATACTTGTAATAAAATTTAATTAATTGCAAATTTCGTTTACCCGGTCATTATAACATAGTTACTACATTAATGTTATTTGTTTTTCTTATCTTATATATAATTAAGTTCACAATAACGAAAACATATAAATCATATAATGGTCTTGTATTATGCAGTCGTAAAAATATCACGAAGTAAAGATAACAATACACAAAATACTTAAAAGCCTCTCATAGAGATAATTGAATACGAACGCTTTGTCTAGACAAATATCTAAAGAGATAACAGTGACAACCCTAATACTTGTTCTAAAACAGCATTAATTTTCATAAAATAAATTGCTTTTACTTCAAAAACGTCACTGTTGATGGACTCCGAGTCGAATAATCACGTTATCTTTATAACTAATGAAAGTATCTTTTAACTTTCATGGTTTGTACACAAAAGTTATTTTGTGTACAGAATTAACTATGCTATTATAAAAAGAATTCTTATACCCTTATCTTATATAAATGTTAATTTTATGTACAACCTTCTAGATAGAAGATATGTAGATACATAAAAAGCGTATTAGATGTCTAACTGTTTTTTAATACTCAATAGTAATAGAAAACCTATTATTTTACAAACAGCAAATAAAAGCAAACGTTTACTTCCCAAGAGTTGAGAATTCAATTACAATGACTTTACTTATTTTAGTTTCTTTTAATATCCACAATAATATATTTTTTTCTTCTTGTTAAATAATTTGTTTGTATTCTAATTTGTATTAAATTTTAATATATGATTTTATATTCATTTCAACTAGTGACTTATTTATTTACTCTATAGAGGTTCCAGAACGTGCTATATAAATTATATGAATTATGATACAATCACTGCCTTTCGTATGTTCGACCTCTTGAGTAGAAAATTACTTGTTTAATCAATTCCTATTTTGAAGAATTGTATGATTATGATCCCTAAAACGATCACTTCGACAAATAAAACGATTAAATATTTCATAAGTAATTATAGTTATACTAAACTATTAAAATAATCATTAAACGTATAAGCCAGTGAGGTAAAAAGATAAACAGCCTTTCACAGTCCATGCGACTAATTTGAGAATCTCCTTAAGCTTATTTGTAAATCTTAAAGCTTTAGATTTTGAAAATTATTATTGTCGTACAATATTAAAAACTCTCTTGTATATTGTTTGTACTCTTAACATTTAGTAATAGTCATCATTTAAAAAATTAAGAAATATATTATACAACATTTTTATAAAAAAACCTGATCACAAAAATATAAGGAAGTAATTATATTTGAATAGTTATGTATTAAAACTGCATTATCAATAAGCCATGCACTAGACATGTATTATTACATACAGGAGAAATAAAATAGGTATTTTAAGTTTAGCAACTTTTACTCTGTATGTACCTAACACTGCTGTGTTTATTTAATCCTAAAAATGTCGCAAAGCTTTTATTTAAATAAAAGAAACACAATATATTTTACATATAAACTATGTTGGAACCGGTTGACTAAAAGTTTCTGGTAACACCTACTGTCATAAAACACAAACATTTGATAAGAAATGTCTTAGGCGACTTAAGGTTCTAAATAAAGTGAACACTTTACTTGATGTACTAAAAGCATTGCCCTGTAACAAAATTTATGGCAACGCAATTTCTTTCTTTACTACTAAGAATTTATTCGTTTCTAGTATATACGAGTATTCTGACCGTTTCCAACCGCGACAGTCTTCCATTGTATCGGTTTGACCGGAATATAAAGTATGTTGTAATTTAAACGAATATAGTTATCCTGTTTTCAGTGGGAATATTTAATATTCAAATAACAGTGAACATTTTCTGTAACCTTGAAAGTAAAGTTAATCTATATTCAATAATACATGTCATTTGAAGCATCTACCAAACATTATATACGACTGATAATATCATCTTTAATATTATTTTAGAATACTTTTTACGATTTTTATTTTAGTTACTGAAAGTGTACAATGAAACTTTATTTAATTTTATTTATTACATTGGTTCGAATAACTTTTATGAAGTAAATCAAAAACTAATATGGAGAAAGCAACAATATATTTTTGACATAACTTAACAATTAAAGACCGGGAATCGAACATGATAAACGTACTTAATGTACTCTGGATCCAAAATGGCGGACGCACCTAAAGGACGCCTATAAAATGTTAAATGAAAATATTTTTACATAGTAGCTTTCATATAAAAGAATTTATAAAAAAAATGTTCTTCAAATTTTTAACAATAGTATTGATATAAAGTAAATATTAGTATAAGTAATAGTGTATTTCTTAATTTACTAATCAATATATTTCTATATTTAGGTTATATTTCATTTTATATAATTTCATCCTCCTCTGTGTTTAAAAATTATTAAATATTTTATATAGTTTTTTTTTTATTTTATATATTATAATATTTTTATCCAGAGTATTAAAAAGTTATGTCGATATATAACGGTATAAAAACTATTAAACATCTTTTACTCTTTCACATACTTTTTATCTGAATATAGAAAACATTATTATTATCCCCCGAACGCTCACTAACTAGTTATTATTATAATAAAATAGAATATTTCAAGCATTAACATATGTTGTTGTTTACACATTACAATTTCAATACAAACACTAGAATTTTAAGTAAGCAGTTTGAATATTTTTTTTTATTGAAGCTACCCTATTGAAATTTAAAAGTGTAAATTGTTAAAAAGTATTTTGTAACATTTCAAGAGTATATTTTAACATAAAACCCGCTTTACAAAATACAACAATAAACCATGAACTTGTCAGGTATTTCATTTTATCAACTCAACATATAATAAAAAGAGTCAAAATACTGCGTTGCCTGAAGCCTTCACTCTCAGATGTTTATATATTAATAATTTCGATTAAAACTTCGCCTTAATAATAAAACATAAAAAAATAAAAATTTCGATTCGTCAACATGTATCCGCAAAATACGGATTGTCGAGTATTTGTTAAATTCTAAAGACGATGACGGACGAATCGCAGCGCCGCTACGCTAGCGAAACGTCACTGACACCGGAGGCCATCTTGATTTCCTTAATCAGAGCTATAACTACAATAATCTACCAACATTATGTAAAATATTAATGAGAAGTCACATTTAACCCGAGCGAAGCCGGGTTATCATCTACAATTAGCATAGAATTTAATAGACGAAATTTAGTTCCAAACCGTCCTCTGTTCTAAATTCTCTTCTTCAAGGTGAGCGAAGCCACGGGCATTAACTAGTTGTACTAGTTCTAAAATTAGAATGGATAAAGATATCTCTTAACAACTTTAATTAAAAAGCATCACACAGTTTAAATGTTTCAAATATTAGAAGGCAGTAGATTTAAATACCTAATATAGGAGCTATTTAAAGACAATATACTTGTGTGAATTGACTAAGACAATGAAGTTAAATACTCTCTATCGGCTAAAATGAAATCTTTAAGTTATCTTTGTTGTTCAGTTTCAAGTAACTCTTTAGACCTTTAAGAGTACTAGCGGTATACTTCAAACAAACACAAACTGTAAACATTGTTTTCTCTTGTAATTTAAATTGAAATGCAAATGTGAGTGAAAATGAATGATATTTCACGTGGTTAGGTTTGCTTTGAGTAATCAGTATGGTATTAGTTCAAAAGGTTCTTAAATCTTAAGCAGTAAGTCTGAGAAGACAACATGAAATGCATTTTAGTCGTCATATGTATTTTATCTTCATATTTTAACTCCTTACTCTGTATTTTAATTTTGTGTCTAACAATTATTTTGTTGTAAATCTAAATACAATATTTAAAAAATATATATGATAACTGAAAAAAGTTATCATATATATATAAATTGAATCGGTATTTATAACTTCTACAATCTAATTTACTGACCGCAATATGAACTAGGAAGTTTTGAAACGTGATTCTGAAACTATTATAATCTAATAGAGTGATGTAAAACTTTCAGGAGACGTTTTAGGGTGACCACATTTTAGAGTATATCGTAATAAAATAAAATAAGTAAAAGTATTCCAAGAATAAATCTGACACAGAGACGGATATATAGATAATTTATATTTTTATATCAAAAACCCGTGAAAGCGTATAAGAACAAATGATCCTAATATTAAATTGAATAAATATAACTCATTAATAATTTGGATTGAATTAGCATATTAATATAATAAATAATATTAATTAATGTAAGCAAAGAAAGACTCTTTGGGGATATACCTCCTCTAAGAACTATTAGTCATCAGTATAATGTCAACATAATGGATATTATAATATTGTTTGTTTAAAACTAAAGAGTTTTATTCGAGAATAAAGATTCGTGTGATAGTGAAGAGCCATGTAATGATATTAATAAGAGCAATCTAATTGTTGTTTTAGGTAATTCAGTTATGAAATTGTATTATTGGTGAATAATTAGGTGTCTTATATTAACAAAATAAGTGACATCTATGTGTCTTATAGATGAGAATATTTTTTATCAACAAAGGCTAGTTAACAGCTCTTATTGCTGTTAATTAGTTTTGAGCTCATAAAGTTTAAAAAAAATTGTACAATATAATTAAAAAATAACAACGTACCAAATCACAATTTTAGGTATTCATAACGAAATAAAGATTTTGGGTGTTTTAAAAACCATACTTATACCAGTTATAAAAATAATTTATTTTCTACTTCTCATTTTCTTTCAGAAAATATAAACAGTAAATACAATCTGTAACAGCAATGCAGGGTCACCAAGTTTATCACATTTTAATTCAAAGTCATTCTTCCTATCAATTTACATCTGTTCCGTATTCATATTTCTTTAATAAGTTCTTTAAATATTAATGAGTAATCATTCCTAAGCAAACGAATAAAAATATTTAATGCAGGAACTGAATATCGGCAGATAAGATTTATAGGAGTTTTTTCGTTTTTTTGCCTTAATTAATAAACGATCTGCAATCCTGCAATCTATTGACATATAACACAAAAGACAGGTTTTATGAAAGAAACATATCAGATGGTGCCAAAGGTCACAGTGACTTTATTTAAGAAATATTATTCCTTATTCATTACCAAAAATAAAAACAATAAAAAAACAATTACAATTACAATATTTGCATAGAGGCGCACATGTTCGTAATTACGTTCGAATTATCGATACAAACAAACGAAACAAAAAAAAATCCTTATTTAGATTACGATTTATTTGTATCAATTCTAAATTCATGGCAATTAAAAACTACACAAAATAAAATAAAAAAATTGGTAAAATAAGCTTTTACTTTGCTTTTGAGGTTGCGTTCAAAACCTATAATACCTATATTATTATGAGGTTAAGTTTACTGACAACAATTTAAAAATAACTTAAAGTCGTCATCGGTAACTGAAGAAAAATAATACTGCTACTTTATTTATAGAGGTAGAATGGTTTGCGGCACAGTCCTTTACCTAATAATAACAAAATAAAATATCTGACGTTTTCTTTGCGACTTCTTCTTCTTTTCAAATAGAAAATATTATAAAAAAACAACTTATACTTGTCTATATAGAAATAACATAAACATTCACATTAAAAAACATAATACATTATTGATTGATGAAAATGTTATTTGTGATTACTTGTTATACTTTTACTTTGTATTGATTAAGTTTTCTTAATGTAAAAGATTTTAGGCAGTTATTTTGTTAAATATTAGAAAAAAAGCTATTCTTAAAGAAGAAATGAAAGTAAAAGAGTGTTATTTGATTGCTTTACATGCCAATGTTAATATTTTAACTGGTCTATAAACATGTTTACTCATGTTTATAGACAAGTTAAAGTTAAGATTTTTTAAAATTAAAGAATTATACATTTTCTATTTAATGTTTTACTCCATAACATCTTTAAGGTGAATAAGAAGAATATAAATATATATATCATTTATAATAACTACTGTAAGGTAAAGAAAAAGTAAATAATTTTTCATGATATATTAAAAATAACTATATGTATACTTTACATAATCAGAAAAACGCATTACAGCAAATGTGAAGGCAAACATCGTTGCAAAGTATTTTTTTCAGTCATATAAAGAGGGATAAAAATGAGTTCTTATAAATCATAGCTTTTATAAAATATCTTTACAAAGCCGCTTTTATGATGATGTGAATAAATTGAATATCTACCAAATGTACAAAAGTGCCGATTTACTCCCATCAGATTTGTTGTCTTGAATAATGTTATCGTATTGTAATTTTTTTCTTTGAAAACAAATTTGAAACCAATATTACTTTTTAAACTTTAAGACACATTCGGATGTTAATACAATGAATGCTTTACTTAATAAGTAATTCAAACTAAACATAAAAAAATATTTTATAAAAGTATTTTTCATAAGACCTTCTATTTTACCACAAGTATGATTTTAATTACCTCTATATCTTTGGATGGCAGAGAATCTCGCTGTATCATTAAATCCGATCTTTATATAATTTTGTTTACAATTTGAGAAATAAGGAATGAAATAACACCTTGTTTGTGTGTAACTAAACTAAATCATTTTTAATAAGACTTGTTTCAATCAAGTCTGCAAGAGAGATGTTGAACACAAAATCTTCAAACTTTGGTAGACCGTCTTGATGGGGCAAAGTTCTAAAGATCAAAATATTTCTGTAACTATTAAGTTTTAAATAAATTAACATTAAAAAATAAAAAATAATATTAATACCACATTTCTACAGCTTAATAAAGAAAAAGCTTAATACAGTAGGTCATCTTATTGGTTTTGGAGTATTCCTAAATAATGTCTGTACACAAACTTTTCTTGATTCAATAACTTTAACAAAAAAAAATGATATGAACTATTGATCTTTATATAGACAATACAAATTAATAATTGTGGAACATTCTTCTAGTAACGAGGAAACTTAAAACATATCAAAGATTAAATCATATAAAAGATTATAATAAAAATACATCTATATAGGCTAAAATTGTCATAATTCATCAGTTCATTACAACAAAAATTGTATTAAATATTAGGTTTTGTAAATTTTTAATTCCATGTATATTTTTTTCATATATTAATAATGTCACTCCGAATCAAATTATTTTTACTACAATCTGGGTATTGGACTCGAAGAAATGTTAGCTCATGGAGAGTTTGAAGTCCAAACACATAATATAATTATAATTAGCCCGTTGCTCTGTGTGTGGAGGGACTTGGCCGTGTAGAAGTGAAAAAGAACAATTAAAAGTTGTGTAACGAAATTGACCTCTTTAAAAACAGGGAGCGGATATTTGTAGTAGTGACATTTTGTCTGCCATTTTTTCTTTTAGTGTATACTTCATTGTGATTTGGAGGACGTGTTTATAGCCCTCTTTCCCCTATATTATGAGGACATTTCTGTGCTTCACACATTCTCGTCATAGGAATTATAAATTTAGGTCATTTTAAATAACTTTCTGTCGCAAATATCTAAAGGGTCTAAATAAAAAAAAAAGCATATATATTTAAAAGTGTAATGTATATAAAAGTTTTATTAACATTATTAAGGTTTATTGTACATGAATGCAATAAACCAAACGTTACGAGTTACACCTTTACGTATTAATCCTTATTTACACCCACGATCAAAGTTAATGGTTTACATTGTTGTTACCTTTCCTTACAGTACCTTTTAATTATCATTGACAAAGTATCAGTTTTCATAATGTTTACAAAAAGCTTTAAATAATAAAAGCTTTTACCAAAAATACCCTTAAAATACTTTTTATGAAAGAAAAACTAACAGTTTTGTAGGTTGGATGGTTGTTAAATATTTAGTGCTTACCTTTGCTGACAAGTTATTTAATATTGTATTTTTATTATAAATAAAGAATTTAAATGTCGTCACTACGAGCAGGACTTGACTCAGACCTTTGAGATATCTTTACCCACTATGAAGCATATACCATCTGATATATAACCGTCTTTATCGGCACGGAGGCGACATTACATTACCTGCTTTATTTACATATAAATGTATGTGTATATTTCTTATTTACTCTTATGCATAAAATGTTTACTATTTGTTTTTGACATTTCAATATAGAGGCTTAAAGAATTATTAGCCTCTCATATATTATATAAAAAAGTAATTAAAATTGTAATAAATATAACAGAACGTTGCTATTTAAGGCTCTCTCGGAATCTGTACTTAATAAATATAAAAATACCTGCAGCTTGTTTTAGATGAAATAATAATAAACGTCCACAATGGGTCTTACCCGAGTGTGTAATTACGAGTAGAATAGTATTTTATTATACTTTTAAAATTAAATTAAACAGTTTAATTTAAAATGTGAAAAAAAATAATTTTTTCTCACATTTATTGCTTTTCACAAAATCATTAAAGATACGATTATCTTTAAAGTTATGTGATATTAAATACAGATTCAATACAGAAATTTAAAAAATAATGACACAAATAGATACAAATTTATTTCTTTCACTTGAATATAGAAAGCATTTTAAAGTGTTCTTTCTCTCCCATTCAAAGTAAATATTCAATTATATCAGTGTATCATTTCTATCTTTTTATACAGCTTATTTAAAAAATTACTAGTTAGAAAAAAGATGTGTAGGGTTATAAAAATATGTATAGATGTAGATTTTCGTAAGCTTTTCTCCATTTCTCATATTTCAAATATGTGACATTTTCGCACCTAGAAAGGGATTTTACAAAAAGTATTCATATTAATCCAAGACGAAATAATTTTTTAATATGCACAAAAGTAAATGTAAGATAGGGATACATAGTAAATATGATTTATTTTCCGTAGGCGAAGTTCAAATTAATTAAATGAAACATAATAACTTGTGACACTTGTCAGGTAATAAATATTTATCTTTATAATATCATAATAATTAACTAGACAGGACATTTTAGTTAAACACTTATCCATCGTCGAAACTTAAATCTTCAAGTCCTTTGACATTGATAGTGTTAGGATAAATAATTAATTTGCTCATTAATTTGTGTGTGTCAACTCATACTACTGCGTGTTATGTGTTTTTTTATTAATTTAATGTATTTATAACATATTATTACCTTATAGCACACCTTCTACATATAAATTTTAACTGGTCAACGTTGTGTAGTTCTCTGTTGGCATAATTTTCATGAACAGGAGTGAAAAGCTCTTATTTCACGTCTTAATATAATGATAAGACTTTATACTACATCCTTCATAAAGGCTTCTAATTGTCATTATGCATTTATATAATGTATATATTTATAATATAAACGTATGTTAATGAGTGCTATTTTAAATGAAGGTACAACTATATTTACTTTATTCATTACGAAACGCTTAATTACAAAACGATTTATGTCTGCTTTTTTAATTTTAATGTATTTAGTTTACATATTTTATATTCTTGTTAGTATGTCAAATCTACTGGTATTATAAAAACAAACAATGTTTCATTGACGTCCACTTGTAACTACTCGAATTAACGTTTAATTTCGCTATGAAATTTAATCGTGTCATATAGCAAAACTTTGTAGAATTGTGATTTGTTATGAATTGCAAGCAAAATTTTTATGTTTATTACACATGTTTTGGGAGAATATAATAACTATGTTTTAATTAAATGACACAGAATTCTAAACAGAAGTTAAAATGTCTGTCTGTTTGTTTGTTTATGTGTTCGTTACATCAGGAAGCTAAATCTACTAAACTAAGTTTCGGGTAGAAGCCTTAGGCAACAGCTATGTAAAATTATATTAACAAAACATTCAATTAAATAAAAAAAATACCTAAAACAATTATTAAATATTTCATTAATTAATTTCTGAAAGCCTAAAAATATTTGAGTTTTAATAGCCTTTGGAGATTCCCTGAGCTGGTTACTAATTTCGTTAAATATAATTTAGCGTTACTGAAATTGTAGCATACACATATTAATATTATCAAAACCGTAACTGTATATGCTTGTAGACCACGGTTTTGAACTATGACTTGAATATTGGTTTACATGACATGCTAGCAGGAGGGAGTTTAAATCTGACATTAATCAATACCAACACAATTAGTACCTTAAATAATTAATTTGAGTGTTGTAAACTTATGTTATAAATCTTGTTCTAATTCAAAAACAAAGTAATTGAAAACATCCTAAGAGGTTGAAAATTTGTAACTTAAATTTCAAAAGTAATATATAATTACAAACAACAGTTAAATACAACAAAACAAATTAATTAAATGTCTTAATATAAATACATTAGCTTGCGTATTAAAATACATAATATATTATTTTACTTTTACATAATTTGTTTTCTTTAAGAGTTATTGATATCTAAAAGATTTTGGACGCTTGTTTTTTTTTTATTGATATTGGAATAAATATTTAAATAATACCTGATTAAACTTTTTTTTTTATTTGAAATAAAATTTAAATTCCAAACGGATTTTCCAATTTAGCAATTTAGCAGCATAAATGATCTACCACTTTTAAGACTACCCACTTATTAACCAACGGTTGCCCTCATCGTCTTTGTGAGACACCCCGGAACTGCTTACGGACTCACCGTGATACCCCAGCGGAGCCCCCCCAAAAGCTCCATGACAGCTGTAATGAGCTGATGCCAGTTCTTAAACTTACTGTCTCGAAAGAAACCATCTTCAAATCACAACACACAGACAGATCGAGCTAGATATGTTATTACTGTCATAGAATGACATTAAAAAATGCCACAATCGAATCTACTTTTCGTTGCAAGCGTTTATTGATAAAAATTCAAAATTATGCCAATTGAACGTAGTTAATTTTTTTTCTATACATTTTACTGAATAAATATGTTAACAATTTTCATATTTATGAAAATGTGTTTATGTAAATATGAAATCAAACAATATCTTTCTAAAATATTTTTGCACTCAATTATAGAAGGATAAAAATATGTTTTCATAATTCATATTTTTTATAAATTAGTTTTATGATGATGTGTATAGATTGAATATCTACCAAACTTACAAAAGTACCGATTTACGTCCATTAGAGATTTTCAACGAATAATATAATAATTTGTTTGCTTTTCAATAATAATAAATTCCAACATATTTAAAACTAAACCACTTTCTAATACTTTCAGCCATATTTTGTCATAAATAAAATGAATTACTTACTGCTGCTGCTTTACTTGAAATAAATCAAACTTAAGCATCAAAAATATTTTCTAAAACTAAACTTCGCAAGACCTTACTATTTTGGTCCTATCCTGTATACTTTTAGATGGCAGAGAATATCTTTATTACATTAAGTCAACTATTTCTACAATTTAGTTTACAATTTGAGAAATAAGAAATAAAATGAACCTCCTCTTGTGACTGTGAAAGGGGACTAAAATAAATCATATTTAATAAGACTGGTTACAATCACATCTGCAACAGACATGTTGAGGACGGCATTTCCAAACTTTGGTAGACATCCTTGGTAGAGCAAGGACGGTTGTAAATATCAAAATCGTTTATTTACTAAAACAGTATATCAAATTTACGTAAATTAAAAATAATACAAATGCAATTATTGACGAGGCGATACAATTTATTTAGATCGACTTCAAAATTATTAGAGTAACATACATCAGCGTAGTCTCTAAATGGAAGAACAAGAGTCTGCACTTACAGTGTTTATTTTAATTGGTATAAAGTTTCTGTGCCGATAAAGTAAACGTAACGAATACGTATTTTTCGATATAACTCAGTTATTTGGAAATTCGTACAAACATATTATATTATAAATATGGTGGCTGACATTTTTTTATATCCTTCGAAATGGCTTACAGAGGTGCACCTAAAATTTTAAGAAATTTTATTGAAATAACGTTTTTTATGTAATTTTATTGTAAAAGAACAGGTAAGTGGTACCATCGGCCGTAGATATCTGCCAAAATTAAATTTAACCATAATTCTTAACCATGATAAAAGGGGATATAGAAACTTAACACAACCGCAGAAGGTGGGCGTTTAGGAGTTGCTTCTTCGCGAAGCGTAACTATAGCAGTTATTTTAAAGAAAATTATTTTAATTTAAACAGTCAATATATTTTTTATTATAATAAATAAAACATGTTTGACGTAGTCTACCAAATACCGACGAGAAGTTCATTATACAATAAAAAATATAAAAATAACATTAATAATAATCGTTAAAAAAACTGATATGATAAAAACATAACTAAGAAGTTATTTTATTTTTATCATAAAAATATATTTACCTTCGTTAATTAATAATTGTTGCGATCCTGACTAGGAAAAATACATACAAATTCAAAATTTATTTTATTATGCGATCTAAAAGTATTTAAATTTTATATTTTTTCTGAGGTTTTAAGTCACATTTTTATATTATATCATAATGTATTTTACAAGATCTTGTTATATACATAAATCTCGATAAAACAATAGTAAAAGTAACTTACCAAGCTAGTGAGTAATTTGTAAGATTTAAATTTTTCCTCTTACATTTCCTTGTATGTCCATGATCGTGTTACAATTTAGTTTTGAGGCTTCTCTCATGAAATCTGTAGTCATGTATTGAACTCGTTCAGAATATTAAATATGAATGTAGGTAGTTAAAAGAAATTAATGACCCACATTCGTATTTAAAATTCAAAATAATAATTAATGAAGTAAACCAATAAATTTGGATTTAATGTAATTTTTCCACAGAAAAGTAACAAGGTTTAAGGGTAATGTCAATTACATTTAATTTTGTTAACATTAGCGAAATACCAATAAGAATGAACGGAATAAACTCTTCAATTAAAATTCTTATTTATTATATATTATCATTACAGTACGGTAACCAAGAGATTATGAGCTTCCGCGGTTCTCTTTGTTATTCATAACATTGGTTAAGCCTTTCCTTTACGATCAGTAAGAGGCGATAAGATCAAGCGCAGCGTTACGTACACCGTTACGTACACCGTACACAAGTTTGCAAGATAATGTTTGATGATCTATGCAATCAAAGGCTTTGGATTAATCGCGAAAACTCCCCGATAATATTCTGCGACTTAAAAGCGTTCTAAATGTTCAGAATCTTGAGATCAGATTCAGATCAGATTCTTTAATCTTCAGAAGCGCGGCACCCGCATCAGTTGTTCATTTACCCGTGGTAATTACAAGTTATGGCAAAAACTTCAAATAAATAATATTTATTTCATTTGTTTTATAATCATATAATTTATTTCCGCTCTGAATAATATAAAAATGATTACACGGCTAATCACCTGCATCGTGCACTTAGTAAAAAATGATGGTCCCTCTATTGTTGAATTAATGCAAATATAATATAAAGTTTTAAATATGATTAATATTAAAATAGTCTATTATAATTGAACATTTAAGTACTAGAGGGCCGTGGCGATCACTTTTTATCCTATACGATTTAATTGCATGTTGCTATTTGTAACAGACTGTTAGAAGTCAAAAAAGCATGAATGTAATTTTTATGTCATTGTGAAATCATAATCTTTAACTAAAAAATGTGAAATAACGAATCACATCTAAATGGTATCTTATAAAATAAAAGTAAAATATACGAAGACAGTACTTTAAATATCTTCAGTTGTGTAACTTTAATGGAGTTTCATTAAGTATTAAGAGTGAAACTTATTAACTATAGAATATTCAAATGATATACAAGTTACTGTATTATGTAAAATACTTTTGAATGAAAGTCAGTTTTACTTGTATACTTTTTTATTTTAGTTTTCTATATTTATGCTGTTGATAATATTACACAATTTAGCAATTGTGTTTTATGCATAAATAGAAAGCATTTTTGGAACGATAGAAAACGAAACAAAACAAACCAATAAAACAATTATTATAAGTTTAATTTTTAACCCAACAAATTATAATTGTTTAAGTTCAACATTTGCGTCGTATCAAGACGAACGTTCAAATACTCTCTAAATAATAACACCAAGTATCTTGCTACATTTATATAGAGATATTTTATATTGTTTTGTTTCGTAACGAGTCCCCTGTATCCAATAGTTATTTTATTCATTTTGTTAGAAAATTTATGTCAGACATGATATTTTATATTGAACTTAAATACTTAAGCCTAAAATCATTGCCATTCTTTTAAAAAAAAAACCTTACCTGATATACCGTGATAAGAGTATCTATGAAGTGAAAAGAAAACTCTGTCCGTGATGAACGAATATATTGATCTATAGTATCAATTACATGCTAGATATTTATGTGAAAATAATATTAAATTAGATTTTTATTTTATATTAATTAAACTTGTGACGTCAAATATTTCACTAATCTGGAAATTAATAAAAGAAAAATTTTACATGATGTCTATATATGTGTAAATAGTTACAAATATAACTATTCGTCAAACTTTTTCAATAAATTTGAAAGGAAACAATTTTGAGATATACGTATATAATACGTTTCTGTAATATAATTAAAAACAGTGAAAAATAAAGAAGAAATGTCATTTTGTTATTAAGTATTTAAGTATTAAAAGCAAGAGTAAACCTAGTAATATTATTTATAAATTAAACTTTAAATCACGAGAAAGTGTAATAAACTCATTATCTTTTAACTTCTCTTAATAATTATACCACTGAATTTAGTTTTATTAGCCAGATTACGAGTTTTTATGTTTTATTTGTAAAAATATATTACACTTGAATACTTGCACAAAAATATTATAATTTACTTGGTTTATGCTTAGTATTATGTCCATAGTAATTATTATATTATATTTAATTATTTTCAGTTAAAATCCAGAATACAGTTTCCTACGACAACATCAAAACACAAATATGTTTATATTTATCCTCTGGAGTATAAGATTATGAGAAAAAACTAAATGATTATATTATTCATAGAAAACCTCTGGTAGAAGTAAATCGATACTTGTGTACATTTGGTAGATATTCAATTTATTGACATCATCTTAAAAGCAGCTTTGTATTCTTTATTATGTTAATATTAAACTAAAAGTTTTTAAAATAAAGCTTAAATATTTACATATTTACATTATTTCAATATAGTGATTTTAAACTAGCGTTTATTATATGTAATATCCTCTTTACGGACAGCGATGTTTAACCACGTACCAGATAAGCTTTGTTTTAATTCCCATCTTTAAGCATAGCCTATTTTTATAATATTATTAGTATGAAATGACGGACTAAACTCATCAGAGATTAAGATAACTCAAACAATTCAAGGGATTTGAAAGTTTACTCAAGTTTGTAATTATAAATTACTACTTACTATAAAGCGTACAATTTCAAAACCGCCTCATTGATGTGTGTCATAGTATAAATATACATTATTTACAAAAGTTTAATAATAATAAGTAGTATAAAAAATTATAGTAATAGAAATATAAAATATAAACTATAAACTACTATCAGTATGACTCAAAAATAAAGCGTATTGCTACTGATAATTAGTTTTTCATTAAAATAAATAAACACAAACACATCTCGGAACAACAATCTATGTATCATATTTAATTGGCCCGTATCCCGTAAATAGAACCCAACACCGTTGCACACTTGACAAACGGGCTAACAATATGTTGAGATCCGCCAAAACTGTTTTATTGATATCATTAATTAATTTTAAATGAGTGTAACATACCCAAGATATTTCAATTTAACTCCATTATCATAATATTTTGTTCTTAATAATAATAATTTAAATTATATTAATAAAAAGGGTCTGTATGTCGCTGACTGTCTGTCTGATTATTCATACTACTCCTTGGCAAGGCTTCTCTTTTTTACATATCAATAAAACTTAACTGCCTCATTTTATTATAGCATAACACTAGTTTCTTATAAAAAATTGTCTATTGCTTTTCAATACACAATTATTATACTTAATTTTAAGGCAACTGCACTAAAATATAAATAGAATTCGACTAGTAATTTTTACCTCGATATTTTTTTTAATATTTTCTCAGACTTACTACTTAAGTTATGTTACGACTGTTGCATTAATTAGGATACTTCTCACTCAGGGCGGATATAACCACACGCAACATCTTTAAATATCTCTATCGTTATTCTATATATCTAATAACATAAAAAGTTAAATATTATTTAATCAAATGTGAAATGTATAACATTAAAAGACTTTATGACACTTTCCAGGCTTCTACGTGTCTTTGAAAGTGGTCCGTAACCCTTTTGGTTTGTATATGTTATACACCAATATACTTCTAATATTCGATACCATTGAAAGAGACAGACAGATAGACCGAGGGGATCCTTTAAAATTCAAATTCAACATTCCTGTCCTGTAGCCCTATGCTAACTCAAAATATATTCAAAGGTATTAATAATAACACAGCATAAATAAATAATTGAGCGTACGTCTGTAAAATTAACCAACGTTGAGATAATCTCAGTTAGTTTATTTTGCAAATATTGTATTGAAATTATTTTTAACATTACAAATTACAAATTGTTGATAACTTAACAATTTGCTCAAAATGCAATAAATTGAATTGAATTCAAGACTTAAAAATTTAATTCCTGTTCAATGTTTTTCTACACTTTCACTATTCTGAGTCGTAATTACACGCTCGGGTGAGATCCATTGTGGGCGTTTATTTTTATCTCATCTAATAAAAGTTACAGGTAATCTTTTAATTTATTTGTTCCATATTAAAGTGTGAGGATTAAATAGAAGCTTTCCTTGACATTTACTACAGAATTTATTAAATCGTTAATCTTGTAACTACAGTAAAGAAATGATAAAAAAAAACAGTACATTTTTTAAAATATAAACTTTATAGTATATATTTATAGTATATATGTATAATATATATGTATAGTATATATGTATAGTATATATATAGTATATATAGATGAGACTTAAAAGATAAAGTTAGACGTGGAAGTAATCATGAGATGCTCTGGTAGTTCCTATCGTCTTGTCGGTTCATTTGTAATTAAAAATAACTTGTATGTGTTAACACGTTCCAAGCGAAACCAGGTCGAAAACTCCTGGTCCATATCTTGCTTGTGGTGCGGCTACGAAAAGTATAGACTTCTCTGTCGTGCGAAGAGCGTAACTTCAGATTGGTTCGGTGTAGGAAAGAGATAAATACCTTTCTGAGATAGGCTATTAAAATAGAATCCAGTGGTGTGCCTATCTTAATACCGGATATTTTATACCTGGTACCGCACTGAACAAATAAAATTTCATCACAGTGAGGGTACAGGTTGAATACACCTGGTGCCCCCGCTCACCTGGTACCGCACCCCGCGCTAGCTTCGCACGGCCAGTGTTGTGATCGTAATCTAGTGAGCGCACGCGTCGATAATGACTTCAAGACCAGCGAAACGGTGTTGTAAAAGAATAAAACTGGACCACATTGAAGACAGTGATGATAATATTGATGATAATAATAAATCAAAGTATAGATTGGTTTATCAAAAACGGGTAAGTCGTTATTACTATTTATTGAATTTGCTAATAAATAGGTAGGTGATAATTACGAGTACATTTTCTTTAGATAATAATATGTAATATAATAATTATTTGTGTTATTACATAATTTACGGTATTTAAGTACTGTAAATAGTATTCGGATGTCAAGCTTTTTAGGTAACAGAATCGATTTTTGGCCTACAAGCAAATGTAGGTAGGTATCTACATATCATTAGGACGGGCTCACTAGTTTACAGAATTTATTAATTACCTATCTACAGACTTATTATTTTGTTAATTTTAAAATTATTGTCTTGTTTCTAGCAATCTAAAGAAAAGGATTACAGTTGTTGGACTCGTGAGTACTTCATTATATAGTGGGAGATGTATTGTTGTAATTTGGCTGTAAAATATCTTCTTCTTCGTCTTTGGTGTTTTTTTTGTTTGAATAGCTTTAAAGCATGAATCTTTAACACTAACACTACATTGCGTTGCAACATTTAAATTGAATTGATAAAAACAAGTTTATAATCTGAAATTTACGATCTTACTGCATGTAAAAAATCTGCACGGTCGCGAACAATGCTTCATGCTAATGGCATACTTCATGACAATGTGTATCTAACCTGCATTATCCTGAATCATGCCGGATTTGTTTCTAGTTATAATCTGCTATTTCTTACCATAATCATTACTATGTAATATTTTCCATCTTTAAAATAAGGCAATGCGTGCACTGTTGATAGTTGCCACTTTGACTGTTCTGTTACTCTCGTCTATATAAAGTTATTATATTTGATAAAGGTAACAAAACAATCATAGTAGCAATTTTCACCAGCTGCTTTGGATAATAGACTAAGAATGCGATGTGCGACATGAAAATTAAATGTCTCATATTTCTAACGAATTAAAAAGAAAATCGTTAAAGTCAAAATTTTGGGCTTTTGGAGTTTAAATGTGTACCGATCAAAATTATCGCGGGGTATGGCAGTGCTCGAGGGCTTCGTATATTTATATTGTGGGTATATTTGCTTTTTCTTGCATAATTTACAAATAAAAAAAGATGCACTCTTGGTTGCAAAGTATATGTTTATGTAATTACTAAACCTTGTATTGCATATTAATATTGAAATGTTGTCAATTAAAACATAACAAAATTGGTATATGTGTAAAATAAAGCCTGATGTGCCACTTTACGATACAAATTAAGAACTTGCAAAAGCCAGCCATAGATGTATTGGCTTAAGTCCATAAGCAATTTCTAGGTAATCAAAAATACTGTTATTTTTCAGAGTCCACCACCATGTAATTCTAAGCATGCTTTTTTAAATAAATCTATTATCGAAGACACGTCTAGCGATGAAGAGATTTTTCCGATAAAACGCTTTAAAAAGGCCATTGATATTGATAATGTGGTAGTAAAAGATTATGTGGTACCGACTCCATCAACCTCTAAAAATTTAAATATACAGAAAGATTATTTGGCATCACAAGATCGAACTATTGATAAGAAACAAAAACATGTCATAAATAAACAAGCAAATTCCATAATTTTAACCAGAAAAGAAGAAGCCATAACAGCGAAAAAGAATAATTTAATGACCTCTGGGAAATACAAGCAACAAAAAGAAATGATTTATGTTAGTCCTAGCACCAAACAAACATCTCATGTGTTACGGAATGTTGTATTCTCCCCGTCATGTACTCAAAGACAACTACTTCAAAACAATAAAAATCCACCAACTCCAGGTTCACTCTCATTAGAAGTTCCACATTTGTGTCACGAAAGTAGAGCTGTTTCTCTATCAGAAATCTCATGCTCCAATTAATTGGACTGTGATATGCAGCTTATTAATGAGGACAAAATAAATGAACTGCTTCAAACACCGGAACAAAAAAGAGAAAACGTAAATGTTACATCAGAATACGCGCAATCTGAAGATTCAGATAACAAATCTGAAAAAAAAAATATTTTAGAAGTGTCTACTATTGAAAAATATCAAGAGAATATAAATTCAAAAAAACAAAACATATGTAATAACCTACCAACCATTGTGAAATCGCTTCATATTATCGACGAAGATAGAATTGAAAGTATAAGTTATGACAAAAACGACTTGGCCAAAAATAGTAAACATTCTAAAAAATATCCAGCTGTTGAATCGCAAGACTTAATTGTATTTGATGGTGCTGCAAGTATTAATAGTGACAATAACGACACCGCCAAATATAGAAAAAATGATAAAAAGCTTTTTACTGTTAGATCGCCAGATTTAATTGACCCTAATGGTATTGGAAGTATTAGTTGCAGCAAAAATGATGTAGATAATAACAAGTCTCTTTATAATAAACCACAGAGCATTGCATATTTATCTGGTATGAATATATTTGATAGCGACACAGATGAGAATTACATACCTTCTAGTGACAACTCAAGTGATTTAGAGACTGCAGAGAGTAATATATCAAAAAAATGTGCAGGAATAGAACTAGAGTTATCCTCTGAAGATTCAGAAAATGGAATTTTAAATATTGAAGAATCACTGCCTGATAGCCAGATTAATAATTACGATGCAGATGAGTGGGAGGATATTAATGAAAGCCCAGTAAATTTTGACGAATATTTAGGAGAGAGTACTCTGAATGTACCTCCGTTTGCAAAATCACCTGAAGATATATATAACTTATTTGTGACAAACGAAATGATTAACAAAATGGTGTCTGAGACAAATAATTACGCCCTAAATTACTTACAAGCAAATCAACGAAACATAAAACATAAATCACGCATACAGTTGTGGACTGATACTAACTTTGAGGAGATGAAAAAATTTATGGCAGTTTTATTGGCTATGGGTTTGTGTAGAGTTCCTTACATAAACTTGTACTGGAGCAAGAACAAACTATACAGAAACGAATTTATATGTTCGGCAATGACCAGAGATCGATTTTTGTTGCTACTGAAATGCTGGCATGTCAGTAATGTCTCAAATGATGATAGAACTGACAAACTGCATAAAATTAGAGATATGTTTACAAAGATAACCGACAACTTTCAGGCTGTGTTAGACCCAGGTAAACATGTAGTCATCGATGAGACAATGATACCCTGGAGAGGCCGATTGGGTTTCCGTCAATATATAAAAAATAAATCTCATCGTTATGGCGTTAAGCTATACAAACTTTGTACTCCTGAAGGTTATACTTATCAGATAGAGATTTACACAGGCAAAAAAGATCAGAAAAGGGAAGTTGACCACGGTCAAAATGTAGTGCTGCGTTTGATGAATAATCTAACAGACAAAGGGAGAATCGTAATAGTAGATAATTACTACACTTCATTGGGCCTAGCAGAAAAACTTCTCTTACAAAAGTCTTTCATATGTGGTACATTGAACGTAAGAAGAAAACATTTGCCAAAGATAGTTACTCTATCAAAATTAAAGAAAGGTCAGGTAATAGGAAAAATGAACAAAAAGGGAGTTAAAGTACTGAAATGGGTTGATAAAAGACCAGTTTTAATGCTCACTACGTGCAAAAATCACGACGATAAATTTATAAATACAGGAAAACTAAAGCGAGGCACTAACGAACCAATTGAAAAACCAGGTTGTGTTCTCTTATATAATCAAACTAAAAAAGGAATAGATTTCAGTGACCAAATGTCATCATATTACACACCATTGAAAAATGGACTGAAGTGGTTGAGAAAGGTCATAATGGAGTTGTTATTTGGTACAGCTCTTGTTAATGCTTGGATTGTATATAACTCGATCAATGATGGTGGTAAAATACCCAAGCGAGAATTTGTGGAGAAAATTATTGAATCTTTATCAGGAAAGGACTTGGACGCTTATACAGGTAATGTTATAAAACATTGCACTGCACATCGCACGCCCTTTGCCTCACGCTACACACCGCATACCGCACGCCATAAACCGCACACCACACTTAGTTTACAAAATATTACGTACAATAACACTCACGTAAGATCTTTTATAATAATTTTATTTGCAGAACCCGCAATAAAACCAAATAAACACCATTTAGTAAAGGGCACGAAGAAGAGAAACTGTGTTGGATGCTACGAAAAGCTTCGAACAATTTTAACAAGTCGTCAAGCTGACAAAAAAGTTAAAAAAATTTTAACTGAATGTAACACATGCAAAAGAAACTTCTGTTTGGATTGTTTCAATGAAAAACATTAATGAATATTATTTTTTCTTTTATTTCTTCAATAAAACTTAGGCTCATCGATATCTGTTTTTCCCATCCCTAAAATATACATAAATATCCCCTTGTTCAGTGCGGCACAGGGAACATAAAACCCTGTATTTTATTTTAGCTATAGATTCTAAACCAAAGAAGCTGTCCACGTACGCCGTCAGGATCTCTTCAATCAATTCATTAATACTAATACTCAAAGCAAACAAATATGTTTTTTCTTTTCATGAAGCCAAAAAAAAGATTTAAGTTTTTTTAACATTACAGGGTATTAAAAGCCTTGTACCGCCGCAATGGTAGTTTTAGGTCCAGGTGTAAAACGCCCGGTACCACAGGAATAGAAAGAATAGAAAATTTTGTGCCGCTTGGAACGTGTTAAGTAGTCGTTCGTCATTTTAATTATTTTTGTACTAATATAATTTAATGTTTTTTTACCAATACGTTGTTTTTTCTTGTCTAAAGAAAAATCTTAATTAATCACAGAAGTGAACACACAAGTTAAACCTTGTGAAATATGAAAGAGGTGAAATTTGAATGTATTTATATTAGTAATTCAACTCTGTACTTAGCTTGTGATGTATTTTTGTACCGGTATAGATACTTGAAAAAACTGTTAAGCTGGTAGATGGCATTGTTGTCAAGATTTCCAATTTTTTATTTTTTAACCAATCTATATATCTATTTCAAATATTTATTTAGCTATTCTTAACGTAAAAAAGGTGCAATCTCATTTTTCTTAGCCTCCCAGCGGTTAAATATTTTAAGATCTTTATCTTTCAATATTTTGTGTAATAAGAAATATAAGAAATATATATGTTTTGTTATTGTAATTTTATTATTAAACTATGACAGAACCTTCCAAAGATAATATAGATAATTATAGAGGCTATAGAATTAGTACCTCGTAATACGAAAACCAATATTGATACAATTTTGCTGTTCAAATACTGAGAAGACTTGAGTAAAGATAAGTGACTAGATAACATTTTAGATTTATCAAGATTATAGGAAGCATTTTCTACTGTTCTTATAAATCAGTAGAAAATTAAGTTCTTCTTATTGATTACTTGTTGTTTATGAGATAGTTGCCTTGTATTAACTAACAATTGTGGAAATGAATAATAAAAATAATAATAAATTGTAAAATATGATACAAAACCCTCACTAGTTATAGTAGGACAGATGTATTGTATCGTTGGTATGTTGCAAGAATAATGTATATGTAAACTAAGAAAATTATAACTTTTGTATATTATATATACAAGATACTATACTTCTTATAATGTATATTTGTGCTGTGAATCCCTATCAGCTTTGTATTGTTTAATGTGTATGTGTGTGTGGGTTACATTTATTAGTTGTTGCTAAAATCATAATTTACTGTCATAATTTATAATTCACTTAATAATTGTTAGGTAATAAAAATGCTTAGCTGTAATGGAAAATAAATATAACATGACAAATTTAACTTCATTCGGGTATTTTTAAAACTGATTATATATATTTTTATTTGATAAAATTTTATAATAATCTATAAAAATTGTAATTAATTTCTATTAAAGAGTTTGTGTTCAAATATGTAAATCTTTTAATAACTTGAAAACTTTGAAAGAGAAAATAAAAAAATTGGTATTTGGTATACAAATATTCTACAATTAATTCTTCTAACACATTACAATAACTTTTGTAACTAAATCAACCAATCCAATTAAATTTGTAACTAAAACAACGTTAAAAAAGTAAAGTAAACAGGACACATGCATCAAAATTTCTAGTTGAAACTAGAAATAGTTCAGATGACTTTCATAACTGAAGAGAAAGAATAAGAGTCTTTGTGATTAAAATACACAAATAAGCCTATAACAATCATTATTCTGTTAATAAATTTCAAATTTATTTCGAACTTAAATAATCCTGCAATTATATTCATTTATAATATGCCTATTTATTACCCATAACCTATAAGAATGTCAACTGTTTTGTCAAAATAATTCGTTTATGGATTTACTTTCATTATACCATTGAAATATAAGTTTTTTTTTATGTACAACTGCTGTTTTTGAGAAATGAAAAGTAAAATTTTGCAATCATTTCAATGTTTATAAAAAGTATTTATTTAAATGTAAAGCCAAGCATCGTATCAATAACTTTTTTATTTAAATATATGTAGAAGGATAAAAATGTTTTCATATAAATAATATTTTTAATAAAATATCCTTGCAAAGCAGCTTTATGATGATGTGAATAAATTGAATATCTACCGAATGTACAAAAGTAACGATTTACTTCCATCAGAGGTTTTCCATTAATAATAATATAATATAACCATTTCGTATTTCTTTATGTAACCCTATACTTCGGTGAATAAATCAAAACATGTTGGTCTGTAATGTAGTACTTTGAAATACTTCAATATGATAAAATAATTACTTGAGTAAATATAAAGTAAATAAATTATTATGTTTTTGTGAAAGTAATTAAATGTATTGTATATTTATATATAAAATAAAAAAGCTCCTAACCTAGCTAATTAAACTGGATCCAGTGTTATAATTAATAATAGTAGTGAAAAAGTAATGACTTTACCTCAATTTAGTAAAAGTTCGAAAAATACATCTTTATTGAGTTTAAATATATTTCATATCTTACAATTTATTGTAAATGATGAATGATTTGAATGATTTTACCATTGAATGATTTTACCATTAGCAAATTTCTCGCGACATTTTAACAGAGTATAAAATGCACATATTATGTTGCTTAAACTTGAGGTCTGTTTATTGAAATTTGAAATTGTTTGTAAACATTAGGGGCAATACTAAGTTTGTCAGCGCACCCGTACTTTATAGTCAGTGTCAGTAGCAATTAGCAGCTGCAACAAAATAGTCATTTTATTTTAAGTTCAGTAATAAAGTTTTATATGAACGTGACCAAAATTCAAAAGTATAATTCTATCAAGACTTGTGTGTTTTAAATACTTGAAGTACTTTAAAAACACAAATTCTTACATTACAATCAGTTGGATGTAAAGTTAAGTTTAATCTTCCTTAACTGAAATGTTCTTTTAATTACTCTCAGTGACTTTTTTTTTTTTGTAAGTCATCCTCTATTACAATTTTGTTTTTGGGGTCTCTTCTAAAACATATTTTGAGAATTGTAAGAAAAGGACGCCTGTAATTAAAATATTGGTAATTGAAATAAACAAGTACTGACTGAGAATTTGATTATAGGTGTTTAGAATGTCTACCCATATAGGTGTCGCGTATATGACCATAACATTAACAACTGTATAAAAGCAACGACAGCCTACACTCGCCCCTTCCGAGCATAATAGGTTAAACGCGCTCTGCCTGCTGCCTTCAAGAACTTCGGGAAAAATCACCGAAAATTCTCTTCGAATTTCCGTCTATTGTCGAGAATTATTCCAAGGTTTTCCATGGACTGCCTAACAGCGATGAAGTCTCCTCCTAAAATTTTCATTCCCTATTTTAAAGCTTTTAAAATCCTTTTTTTTGCATTGTAACCTTACGTTTTCTAAGATCTTTCTTTGTGCCAAATATCATTAAATTCTGTTCTGTGGTTTAGTTAGTTTAATAGAAAATATGGATCTAAGACACATCAGAGAGTCTTTATCTTTACGTTTAAACAACACAACTTTTGTCTTAAATCCTCGCTGTTTCCGGAAGTTTAGCAGTCATATTTTTTAATATTCATAAATTATAACGAAGTATAAAAATTGTACCTGCTACCAAGATATTGGTTGTGCGTTTTTATACCCTTAAATTATTCAAAATTGTCACTAGTACTAAACATTAAACTTTTTTTTTATTTATATTCAAAACTATTCACATCAGAAACTTAGTAAAGAAGTAAATAATATTACTATTATATTCTTTAGGTACAATAAAAATAGAGACTGGCAAAAAAAAAATTAACAGAATTACGTTTTTTCCAGAAGCAAAAAAATATCTTTCAACTCAAAGGTGACTCGTAATACTATAAAGAATTATCTAAACAATTATTACTGGATTGACCTTAATCTCGTAAGTGATTATAGGCTGATAAGAAAATTAAAGTCTGTGGTGATTAAAGTAAAAATAGTTTGAAATTACTGTCAAGAGTTGTTACTATTTGCCAATCGATTAGAAAGTTTTCTATTGTGTGCTGTGTAAGTATCTGTCCAACCATAGTTGACTAGATTCATAAATTAGAAAATATATTTTATTTTTTAAGATTATTCTAATATAACTCACTCTTTTCCTCAATATTTGAAATTTAATTGTCAATTCAATCAATTAAAACACTTTAAATAATAACGGACTGTTGCATATCAACTGTGCTAAACAATAAATCCTGGCACAAAATGGAACGGAAAATCATGTCGTTGTAGCTAATTTCTGTACACTGTTTGAATTTATTATATTTTATTGTTCTAATAACTGAAGGACCCCAATCAAATTAATCAGACCTTTCTCGTCTACTCAGTAATACGAATTTGAGAATTAATTACTTTTATTAATATTTTGCTTTTGGGTAGATAGTTGTTAAAGGTTTTAAATAAGGTTGTTACAGATATCTTCTATAGTTTCTTTTTAGGAAAAAATCAAGAAGCGACAGGTAAAGCGTGACTATATATTTGACAGTAGTTTATAATCGTGTAACACAGTTTTACAATGGAATTTATTGCAATCAATAATAGAGTGCTTTTTAAAATAGTGATTATAAAAATTCTATATGGAAGATTATATATTTAAACTTTACTGTATTAGCCGAAAGCTAATGAATACAAAGGGCGAACTAAATGCCTATTTGTATTCTCTACCAGTCGACAGGTGGTGTTGGTTAGAGATTGTAGTAGGAGTCCAAGTACAATATTCCTTAGTATCAAAACAAAAATATATTACATAAAAAATAATAGTTATTATAACACTGATAGTAAAAAATAATTATAAATAGAGAATTAATAAATATAATTAAACAAAGATAAGTAATAATAATAAGAAAATATAAGAAAAATAAATAGATTGCTTTAGGAGATTATACAAGTTTATACATACTAAGTGTGTTGTATCAAAAGGTGTTATCGGACCTGTCGCTTAAATGTTAACTTCACGACAACTTTCTGATATCCATTCAACGAGTTCAAAAAATGCTGTTCTGTGCGGTGAAATAAAACAACATAGTATTAGTAGATGGGCGTAGTATTCGGCCGTGTGTTGAGAAGATCTACTGAAAATTTTCTAATAAATAAGGAGAAGTCGAGTTATTATGAATTGAATATATCGTGGAAAGTATTCTGAAGTTACGCCTCTGTCGAATAGAAAGCCAGTTAAGCTGCGAACGATATTGAGAGATGTGATCATACTTCCTTAGACCGTAAATACGAGTATATCTGATATAGTTGTTTGGAAGATGCGCCAGTTTGTTAAGAAGTTTTTCAGTTAGGTTTGAGTAGCAAACATCCGCTTACTCAATGATAGGCATTATCAAGTTCTGCACTAACATTAGCTTAATATTTAACGACAAGAAGTGTTTAAGTCGGTACAGAGATTGCAGGGTAACGGTAACTTTTCGGCTAAGAGTCTATGTAACGGCCATGTTCTTAATAGTATTGCTCAGTGGGATAACAGTTGCATGGTCTCTTTCAAATATAATATTTTGAATATCGCCAAGGAAACTGCGGTTATCTTTGTTTTATTTAACAAAAGTAAAGCAAAACCAAGGTAAGCAGAAGATTATTACAACACGATGACAGCTTAATTTAATTGTACAGTTCATTTTGCTTGTTCACTCTTATTGGTATTTCATTTTACCTTTATAACTTGTTTTATCTTCTAATAATTGTTATACAAAAAGGTGTCATGCATACGTAAGTATATCTTTTATTTCTGGTTTCTTATATGAAAAGATATATTATAATATATAGAAATAAGACAAAGCTGGACCAATAATATTTATTCTTAATGTTAGGTTAAAAAAAACAATATTTTAACAATTGTAATACTAGTAAATATAAAAATCGCGGTCATTGGGTTATCGCCCACATAAAGCAAATAAGAAAACAAGCAACCATGTAAATATGCAACCATGTAAGTCAGTTTCAAATGTCTACAATTATTTTATATCCAAATTAAAATTTGCTACAGATTTTATTTGCAATTATTTTACATAATATCTAAGTATACTTTAGGGTTAAGTACAGAATATTATTGTTTTTTTAATATTCATCTGTTTTTTCTCTAAGTATCTATATAGTAGTAAGTAAGGACGGAAAAGTTTACGTTGATTGGATTGTATTGGAGATTTATAATAGTAATTAATTAATTATTTTTAAATAACAAAATATCTAATGTACTAACTTACTTAATTTACTTAAAATTTAAAACAATGGTGCCGTTATTTTAGGCTGATTATTTAACAAATATAAAAATTATAGTCTATTTTAGTACACATGTTCAAAGTAGTTTTGTACGTTATTTACCATTAAAATTACTTAATTCATTTTTATTATGACCAGGATAAAAATAATCTTAGTTATTCTAATAAACTCACTTACTTGTTGAATTTTTAAATTTTTGTAATACATAGTGTAAAATATAATTTTCAACACATTTTATAATTACTGTAAGCCTGTAATAACCTTTTTGAATGAATTGTAATATTTCTTACTTATCACGGAGGTAACCACAACCAACGCCATTAATTATTAAACTCCTCTAATCTCCTCATTTTCATTTAGATATTAATTAAAATTTAAATTTGGAAACCAAACAATCCTAAGTTTGATTTAAAGAGACAATATTCTCTTGCCAAAAAACCAAAGCATTCTTATAAACAGTAATAAGGTTGAAAATTGAATCTGTTCCTCGATGTTGTTGATTTATTGACCTAATTAAGTATAATAAATGATTAGCTAAGGCAGCCCGACTTTGTTTGTTATCCAAACATTTAAAAAACTATGAAACAAGAACAACGATGTTTCTTACAAACCGTCATCCTCAATTAAAAAATATAAATTTTAAACAACGCTAGTCCAAGATATTACCAAAAAAATTATAAGTTTCTAATCTTAGCGATTAGAGAGTGCGTGCGTGAGAGTAATTATTTTACCATTTTCACCTGCACTTGTCAGTTCCTGCAGAAATTACTTAGAAAACAAGTTTCTGATTGTATGACAATAGAATGATTAAATATTGAATAAAACGATTTTCGATTTATAGACTTTTTAATAAGCAAGCTATCCTATCTATCCTATGTCATCTCAATATAGCTTCAATTTTATATTATTTTTCAAAAATTCCATCCATACTAGAGGTTTGCGCTGGTATCATTGGTGTTTTCAGCGTGGGTGTTGTAAATAAAAGAAATATTTAATTCCATTCATTTCTTTGTTGTGGATAAAGAGTCTCCACGGATACTGGGCTTAACCTTGACCTCTTAGCTGTAATTTCTACAACAGAGAACACTGCTGCTGGAGTTCTGGAACCAGAAATACACATTATAACTCTTAAAAAATTAAACGGGGAAAGAAAAATGAATCTGCGTAGTTACACAAATACATTGAAGTCGACAAACAAGGAATGCTACTGCGATTAATGTTACTGAAAATCGGTGAACTAACTAAAAAAACTAACTTTGCTAACATATTTTTCTTCATGTGATGTGTATTCATTGTCTTCAATTTGTTTAAGTTTTTCTTCTATTTCCCACCGAAACACAAGCACAATACTAACCGTGATCAATATTAATAATATCGCCAGCTACGTCTACAGCAGTCAGTCTCTATTCATCTCTTTACAATGTTTTTCCATAACCTATATTTCTGGTATATTTTTAAAACCAAAAAGTTGAGCAGTACAAATGGCAAAAATGTTAGTAATGTTAAATAATAAATTAAATTAATTAACAATAGTTGGATCGAAACAAACCCTATACAAGAGTATTAATAATAATATAAATTAGTTATATAACTTATATAACTAATTAAGTTATATAACTAATTTATATTATTAATAATATTAATATATATTAATAATAATATAACACCAGCAACTTTACATTTTTCCTATATAACTTTAAACTTTTAGTTTGATAAATCAAAGTTTTGATCCTATGAAATTTCATTTTAACAAAATGTAATTGACCTTTACTTTACCGCATATTCCACAAACCAAATTTTATTTTATTTTATTTCAGTAATACATTCTTTAATAAACACGTCTCCAACCTACAAAATTTCTGTGAGGTTAATTAGACTATTGATTGCGATCGATTATTTGCGTTTGCTGTTATTTCAAGTAATAAAAGGTACCGATAAAACTTTTATGAGTATTAGATGCATATACAAGTGTGAGTAATGAACACCAACTATCAATGATGTTTCATCAACAATATCTTATTCTCGGGATATTACTGAGGTAATAAGTCTGAATTATATAATACATTAAGATGACATCTGCTTTGAATTACAGTGCATGAGGCGGTGAGATTAGACATGAATGTAATTGTACGGTCCTCTCGGTAGTTCACATCATGTAGTCAGTTAATATATAATCAATATGAGCTCATACAATATTATAATAGTTTGTTTCTAAAACGGTAAATTCGTAGGGGTCAAGATTCATCTTACTACATGATCACAAACCAATGGGAAGAAGTTTTGTTTTTTTGCACCTCTATTTGTGGAGCCCCGAATTTAATTCATCATACTTTGTGTTTTGTAATCAAAGAATGTTTAGAAGGATTAACAATACTTTAAATTATTATATCTTTTTACGTTATGTTCGGGCTTGTATGTCAAATAATTGTTTATGCCCTTTTATTCAAATACCATTTGTACACGCGAAGCAACGCATCCGAAATATGTATGTAAAAGTACACAAAGATTCACATTTAATAACGATTACTGTTACATACACACATGTTCACAATTAATAATAATTAGGGTATAAATGAAGATGTCTGATACGGGATTTAAAGAATAACTTAAAAAAATATTTATTAAATAGCAGATTATTTAATGAAGACTAAAACCATCGAAAACCTAATTATGGTTAATATCTCAATTATATTCTGAAGGTGTACAACTAGTCGTTCTGTGAACAGTAGACCTCAACACTTTAGGGGATGAGACATTGTTGGGAAATTATTTATAGTGGATTTCAAGAGGTGCAGTGGTTACGATATTTCACCCGTAAACCAAGTATGAGCGCCACACCAGTAACCTCGGTACACTGGACCTCCGCCGCCGGAGAATAACGAACATTATTACCGACTCACGTCTTTAAAAAACCCTTCACAAATCATCACTTCTATGTAACAAACCCGTGTATTAAATTTACGTGTTGCCTGCTGGCAAGAGAAAATGAATTGTGGTAGGTACCTACCTACAGTGTGCTTTTTAAGTGCCTTTTCCAAAAAGGAATAAGTAAACCCATGTAAGTATGTAGGTGCATAAGTAACGAACGAAATTTGGTTCCACCAAATAACAACGGAGTTATTCAACTTTAAAATTTTTGATAATTCGCTAGGGCCGCCATTTTGGATTTTAAACTAACAAAAAATGTCATGATAAAATCTGGCATGACAAAAGTCATAGATGTATTATCGATAATTTGTATAACAGTTTGGTATCAATATTGTCTAAAGCAGCTACAGTTTCTTACGACATCAAGGGAGGTAACTCGAGTGCTCGTTTGCCAGATAGGCTAAGAGGCTGGAATACTCACGTAAGTGACGCGCATAGGGAAGCTAGGTCTAAGTTTCTTATGTGGGTTTGGTATGGCAAACCCAATAGTGGTACTCTGTTTAATGAAATGGTAACTAGTCGTAAAATTTTTAAAAGTAGACTGAAATGGTGTCAAAATCATCAAGAACAAATAAGGATGGATGCGCTTGCCACTCATCACAGTAAGGGTGATTTTAGCAAATTCTGGAAATCAACGAATAAACTAAGTTCTAGACCTGGGCTGCCGGCAGTCATAGATGGTGCAGGTGAGCCCAAAATTATAGCTAACCTTTTTAAGGATAAGTTTACTATGCAATCCTCACATAAATCGCCGGAGAGGGTGCCTGATGCTGACATTAACTTCAAACATATTACTTCTGTAAACGCTAAATCGGTTACAAAAATTATACAGTCGATGACTAGAGGCAAATCGCCTAGCCACGATAGTCTCAGCATCGAGCACCTGCAGCACGCGGGGCCTCGCCTGGCCGAGGTGATTACCTATCTCTTTAATTTGTGTATCGTACACTCATATTTACCCCCAAATTTGATGAGAACCGTTGTGGTACCGATAGTCAAAAACAAGACAGGATATTCGGCTAACAGTTCAAATTATAGGCCTATTTCATTAGCTGCAATCATAGCCAAGGTTCTTGACAGTGTGTTAAACGCTCAGTTAGATAGTTATCTGCATATTGAAGAACTACAATTTGGATTTAGATCTCAGTTATCCACTGAAAGTGCAATTCTGAGTTTAAAGCATGCTGTCGGGTATTACACGAAAAGAAGCACTCCTGTTTATGCCTGCTTCTTGGACCTGTCTAAAGCTTTCGATCTGGTCGTGTACAATATCTTGTGGGAAAAGTTACAACAAGTGGGAATGCCCACAGAACTTATTTCTTTGTTTAAATATTGGTATGTTATCAAGTAAACTGTGTGAAGTGGGCAAACGAGTACTCGGAGCCGTACAGGTTGGAATATGGGGTGAGACGTGGAGGGTTGAGCTCCCCTAAGCTTTTTAACCTCTATATCAATGCGCTGATTGAGGGGCTCAGCGGGATGAGTGTCGGATGCCATATCGGTGGCGTTTGTTTTAATAATATTAGTTACGCAGATGACACGGTGCTGCTAGCTCCCTCAGTGAGTGCTATTAGAAAGATGCTGGCTTTTTGCGAGTCATACGCCAAAGTGCATGGATTGGTGTACAATAACAAGAAGAGTGAATATCTGGTCCTTAAAGCTGGTAACAGAGTACCGGGAAATGTGCCGCCAATTAAGCTCAACGGGGCAAATCTTGTCAGAGTAAACCAATTCAAGTATCTAGGCCACATTGTCTCAGAAGAGCTAAAGGACGATTTAGATATTGAGCGAGAGCGCAGGGCGTTGTCGATCAGGGCGAATATGTTGGCTCGCAGATTTGCCCGTTGTTCAACTTAACTTAAGATCACGCTTTTTAAAGCCTACTGTACTTCTTTTTATACGAGCAGTCTGTGGGTCAACTATACTCAGAGGTCGTATTACGCCTTGCGTGTTCAATGTAATAATACCTTCAGGGCATTGCTGGGGATGTCGCGGTACTGTAGCGCCTCAAGTATGTTTGCGCACGCAGCGGTCGACAGTTTCCCGGCCATTCTTCGTAAGAAAGCTAGCTCTCTTTTAAGGCGAGTGCGCGGCAGCCGCAACAATATCTCACATCGAGCACGTGCGCCTAAGTTCTGAAAATATCGCTATAACCTTCTGACTCACGTGGGATATAATTTGGTCTGACCCCAAAAGCTATTCAAACCTATTCATTTTCTTTTCAACTTTAGTTATGTGTTAATTTAATTGTAGTCAATAATTTGTTGTCACTTTTTGATCGAAGTTCGAGTTGACAAAATCCCCCAGAACCCAAAAAAGAGAATCCTTCTTCTAAATAGGAAGGATTAAAAGAGTTATACAGAATAGAGTATAGAAGTGAAAGGATATTCATGTTGCAGCGGTGTGTGATGGTTAGATATTTTAGTTGAGTGCGGCATTCTGATACATGATTAAATTTACGTAGGCTAAAGATACAAAAGGCAATGTCTGAAGGTAGCGAAGGCCTTTGAACAATGTGTGTTACAAGTGATGACTTATGGGTCTTAGATATATTATCGTTTATGATACTCCCTATCCCCTTTGTGTAGATAAAACTTTATCTTCTTTATTTCATATCAAATGCAATCTTGTCTTACATAATTAATAATTAATGAGATGATGGCTTTCTTTATTATAACAATTAATGGTGACTTCTAAGTAGAATATCTTTGTTTTAATGGTTTATCTCTAGCATAAGCCTTTATGGTTCAATGGAAATCTTTATTTTTAAAATAAATCTCTTCCACCTTTTTTCTCAGTCAGTATCTTTATCCATAGTTAATCTCCAGTTTGTTAGAAAATCTTACGCTTTCACAATTATTTATTATTGAATTATTTCTCGAGGAAATATTCTGAAAGCCTATATAATTGTCACATATCATAAAATGAAGTTGATGAATGGAACACTTCTTATTATAAACGTCCAGACAGATATCAGAACCTTCTCTAAACAAGACAAGACTAGAACACTTACCACAAACAAAGAGGATACTAACTCGTAATTAATGAGAGTAATCTTGAATGTTATTTTTCTACTGATGAATTTATTTCACGTAATAAGTTACAAAATAATAACAATAAAATTTAATTCAAGAGATACGACTTACAATAGTTGTATACCAACTATGTAGGAATATTAAAAACTAGTTTAATCGTGTAATATTTCTCATATAGTTTAGTTTAATTGTGTCTTACTGAAAATATAAACAGTAATATTAATTTTAACTTTTAGCTTTTAGCCGTTCTAGTGAAGGAGAATAATGACTTAATTAATAAATGGACAACGAAGCAATGTACACATAAATATATGAGTGAATATACGTGTTGTAGGTGTTCAAAATTCGTTAGTTGCGTCAGTGTATCTAATTTTAATTCAAGTATGTGTGGTTGGTTACCGATTTGTATCAGAAATTATTATGAAATAATATCAGTATTTAGGTAACAAATTGAACAGTACCTTCTTATTGTATGAATAGGTTTTGTGTACCGTATTTAAGGTATTAAAATCAATTTTTTCTATGTATGCAACATTTAAGCTATGTGGTGTTTTTTACTGAAAATATTTAAAAATAAAAAAACATCTATTTATCTTACAATTTGTAATAAAAAAAGATGTATCTATATTATCTATTACATATATTATATATCTAAGATATTCTAAGTAAATATCACATAATTATAGAATAAAAATAATAAAATATAATACGTAAGTTTTGAAATATTATAATAGTATATCTTTCTGTCTATTGAGTTCCAGATACAACTGGAATTTAAATTATGAGCAGTTATAAAATTTATTAAAAATAATAAAGAGATCCATTTTGTTACGTCTTTTAGGGTAAAGAGGCTCGACGTATAAAAGATGAAATATGTTCTTTAATTATGTTGATGGTAGTACAAATTTATAAAATAATAGACATGTCTATATTATTTTTTAAATCAAAATCAGGAAATGCTTACTGGATTATTTCTTTTAGTAAAATTAATAAAACAACTACAACATATTAATAAAAGTTATATTAAACAACTTTCACCCTTGTAAAGGGAGAGAAGGACAAACAAATACAATTTAATGTTTATAAGAAAAGCACTGAATGCTTTTTACGATAGCTACATGCAAACTTAACTATTTTTAAGTAATCGGATTTCAATGTCACAGTGAATACTAAGATAGAACAATATTGTATAGTGTGAATAAGTTTAAAATATCTTTTAAACTTAATAAACAACAAATTTGGTTTCGCGAGGCTTAAGATTCCTTTTGATAACATTTCAAACTTTAAATCGTCTCTGTTAACGGGATAAACAATTTTCTCGACAACGTAACACAATCATGAAGCAATCCAATTACTTCAATAACCGCGGCTTCTAATATAAAAGTAAAGCACACTCACTGTTTTTAATTATTTTATTCGGTTATCATATGACATCAGAAAATGAATACCTTTGAACAATTATTTTAAAGTATAACCTTCATTTAGATATATTACAAAAAACACTGTATTAAATTTTCATGTTATTTCTTGTTCTTTTCCAAGGACCTACTCTTTAAAACTGTGCTACTAGAGTCTTTTATAAGTGCAATGTGCAGGGGACCGTGAATAATATTTTGTAGACTTTGACTTTTGCATTCTTACTAGAATAGCTTTTGCTTATACATAATGTAAAGGAAGCCTGCATTCACTGGTATATATTTTTATATTAATATATGATATCTTTCTTAATTATAACATTGGTTTTGTTGTCTGTCCATTTTATGTCTCGTCGTGGATTTCATCCGTTCATTATTTTATAGACAGTATTACTTAGTAAACGGGATATTGAACTTCAGAACAATGTTTTAATCCCATTGTTTTATTATAATGAATCTCTTTCTGGACTCAATTGTAGAATTCTTATCTTTAGCACCAGCTTGAAGACGAGGCACTTTTTTGGTTTATTTAACAAAAGATTTTTATGTTTAATAAAATAAAAAGAAAGTTTCTTTAAAAGGTATATTTTTGTATAAAAACTTGTATTTTGTTTTATGTTTGTGTAAGTTTTTATTATAATGACAAATTTTAATAAATTCTGTTATAATTATGATAATCAAGAAATTTTGCATTTGATCAATTTAAATTAGTTGTACTGTAAAATAAAAAAAGTATATTAGTAAATCATAGGTTAAAAATATTTACAAAAAACTTATTATAGTAGGAGCCCAAATTTATATTTATAATCTATTTTGATCAAATATTTCTAACTGTATCGTTTCGTTTACACAGTATTAAAAGTATGGCCATCCAAAACACGCTCCGATGTATTTACGAGTATTTAGTGCGATCTTAAAAACGAATCGCATCGTAAAATACTCGTATATAGCATTTCTGATAAAAATGTATCGTTCATAATAAAATTATATTGAATACTAGCGTTGTTTATCGAATTGGTCATTTTTCGAATTGGTTAGTCGAATTGGTCATTGTTGTATTATTAAAGCGGCTTTTATATTGAAAATATAAACCGAAATATGACCAAACATTTTTTTATAATTTAAAGAATTATATCAGTTATTGATTAAAGTAACCTATATAAGTGTTTGTATTGTATTCTATTGTGTAACCAAAAACCTATGTATTGCTTGAAATATTTAATTCTTTTATTTTATTTAATTATAATAACAACTATAAGTAGTAGGCATTAGCCGACCGATAACAATATATATTTTCTACAAAACTTAAACCATCTTAAAAGTTTATTTACTTAAAAATTAATTCTAACATAAGTGATACCGAGATGATTCTTACATTATCTATGATATACAACAGCCATTTAAACCTAAATATCATAAATAATATTAAAAATTATTTATTATTAAGAAATATTTATTATAAAAATGTGTAACCACTTCTTTGCTCAGAAAAAATGATAACTAAAATCAGTATGTGGTGTCAAATATATACTTATTTAATAATAATATTATACACAATTATATAAACAATATACAAACATATACAAATAAAATTTACTATATGGATCAAATATACGATGATGAAAATAATTCAGCAAAATTCTAATGTAAGTAGTTTTACATATTTTTCGATAAATGTTAATATAAGATATTTACATAAAATACTTTAACGGACTTTTTCAACATTGCAATACAATGTAAATTTTCAAAATGTAAGGCCTTCAAATTTTCAAATAGAATTAAGATGTTTCACAACTTCGTCATATGGACTGTGAAAGGCGGTTTGTAATATGTTTTTAACTTTACTAGCTTGTATACTGGAAAAATACAATTATCCTAAATGTATACTCGTATTATTACATTAGACCGAAAATTAATATAAATATTTTCCATGTAACAGCACCATTTAATGATGATATGTAATTTGTATGATAATTATTATTTAATCATGTTATTATGTTATTGATCGGAGTGATCGTTTAAAAGGTCATAATCGTATAATTCTTCAAAATAGGCATTGATTAAAAGCATTGTTCTACAAATTATTAGTCAGAGTCAAAATGATTTTAGTATTTTACAGGAACTTAAATAATCGTGTTAGGTAAGGCTAAGAGGTCGGGAATACGAAAGGCATTGATTGTATTATAATTAATTTCATATAGCTATAGTACGTTCTGAAACCTCTCAAGAGCAATTAATTGAGTCACTAAGCGACGTGAAATACAAAATACTATATTATATATAAATACAAACACAAATAATAATGCAGGAAACTTGCTGCAATTTGCTAAACTCTAAATTATAACAATCTTAAATTTGTGTATTGTGTTATCGAAGTATGTATTAACAAAACAATTAATTTAACATTAAAATAATAGTTATCAAAAATATATTTACGGTATATTTTAATTTTATATATTTAATTATATGATTGAGAATATATTTAGATACTAATTAATTTTTAAAGTAGTGAAATATAAAATAACCTTTTGAAATTCAATAAAGTTTGAATGTATTCTAGTTGTAGTTAGTTAATTTTATTAATGTATCATGAATAAATTATGTTCGGCAATTACTAGGTATCTAAATACCTACTTATTTAGACGTATAAATTTATATGAATAAGTATATTTAGTAACAATTTTAACATTTAATGTTATAATATATAAAATATATTCTTATTTACTCGTAGCTATTCTTAAATGTTATACAAAACTCCATTTAATATATAAAATATTATATTGCTAATAGTTGGTTTTTGTGTCAAAAGCAATTAATTTCGCATCATTTAATTATACGATCACACGCAAATATCAGGTGTGACTATTCTTTCCCTAAAGTGTTTAAGTATAACGAATTTTATAAAATAAATAAACTAAAAAATGTGAAAATCAATAGAATATATATGAATTCAAATTATATATGTTTAAAAATTAGAACTGAATTATATGCTTAATTTATTGTATTAAATATATTCATTGCATGCTATAATAAAATACTTTAAAAAAACTTCACGTATGCTTAATTCAATTATTTTAGAATATATAAGGTTAAGTTTCTATTGACGACCTTACGTTCAACTTCGTGTCGTCAGCATCTCCAGTCTGAACGGTGACGTGCTCGTCTAGTCCACGTCTTCACAGTACCGCTCCAACTCATTTACTAATTTTAATCAATCGACTATCTGACATTATTTTTTTGCGATAGTTTATTATAGGAGGGTGGTTAATCATTTTACAGACATCGACCGCAATAATAATATCTTACAAATAAAGTTGTATACTTAACTAATTATAGTTAATTACAAAGTATATAGGAGCTTAGAGAAACACTAACAACTTTTGGGTCAAAGTCTATGAAAGTTGGTAGTAGATACTTATTATAAGAGATTTTAACATAAAAAAAAATGATACCTTGCTTGACCCTTGAAAAGATTTATTTAACTCTTAATTATATGAAAACTAAACTAGGTTTCTAAGCTATGTTGCTTTAAAAATAATGTTCTAATGTGAGATTATATCAAATGTAATTATTTTAATGACGTATGTATATTTGCGAACCCAAGGAAAGGCATTCATAATGTATGCTATATTCCGTACGTAATTACATTAGATTGTCATATCGTTGAAGAATAAACAAACGACCACATTTTCTCATTTAAACGTATTTCCTTTTCAAAATTTCATTTTATGAAATACTAATTTCATAAAATGATGCATTCGAGAGAATGAAAACTAATTAAAAATATAAAAAATATAATATTCAGGAGAGAATAAGAATAATTTGCAAAATTATAAAGTTTCAAAATGTACTTTTAAATACTTGAATATCGTATGAATTGGTAAACAAGGATAAATGTTCTAAACAAAATATCACAGAAACATATATGTCTTACAGGATGGATATATAATATGAGCAGTTTAGGATCAGGACGATTAATAGCTGTGACGAATTCCACCAAAAATAAGTATTTTTGCATTTTGCTCTTTGTGGGAAATACGAGTATATAATAAGGCGTCATAGCAAAGTTAAATATATTTATATGTTAGGATGAATAAATATGATGTTTTAGCTGCAAAAATATTGCATAACAGCGTGAGCAAACTACGTTGCTTAAATGTTTAATTTTTAATTCTGTGAACTTTCAACTATAACATGATGTGTAAATTAAGTTTGCTTTACATATTAAAGTAAGCTAGACACGTTGAAACCCGGGCAAGGTTAGTGAGTTCTGCAATTAAAATTGTAGCTGAAATATTAAATTATTAAGTAAATAGAATTTTATATTACAAGTATAAATTAAAAAAAAATATTTGTTCAAATCCCTTAGGAGTTGATTGCATTATAAAAAGCTGTAATAAGTACTTATAGTATACTTTACACAAAAATTTTGTTATTAAAATTAGTTAAAATTTTATGTAGATTAGCATTGGATTATAAAAATGGATTCTATTATATCATTAATGGTTTATTATAGATATTTGATCCCAAAAATAATGTAGTATTCTAATATTTCGATCAAATACTATATAATTAAAAAGCGATTATCTTTATCTTAGCCGGTAGAGTTATTAAAATTAATAAAGTCCTAAGTAAGAATGAAAGAAAATATCTAGTAATTATAAGATAGGTACCTTACTATTTAAGTATATAACATATTAATATTGTGTATATATATATACATATATTATTGTTATATTAATACCCAATTCTGAAAAAATAATAAATAATTTTTTTACATTTTAAACCTCTTCTCTCTGCTGTGTATTATGAGTTATTTAAAAAAAATGTCACTGAGGTATATAATACAAATAATGTAGTGTAAGATATAATATTAACTAGAATATGTCAGTGTTAAACGAAGAGTATCTAAAAATAAAAAAAGCAATATTTTAAGTTGCTAATGGTTCTCTTTGGACCAAAAATAATATATTTTATTACGATCTCTAAGGTAATTTATTCTTTTAAAATATTCGTTAATGACCTTCACGTTTATTAAAAACCCAATAAATAACTGATTAGCGTAATGGCTATTTATGATATATAAAGATAATAATATTATTATATAAAATAATAAATAAATTAAATTAAATAGGATACTAATAATGTAGTCCTCAAGTAATAGTAATAAAATACCTCGTTCGACAGGGTCGATCGTGTTAGGAATAAATATGAAATATGCGACGGTAACAATGAAACCGAGAATGCGATAAACATGTAATGTATGATAAAAGATGGTATTATCACACCAATAATTTCATCCCTTAACTGGCATCGCCCATTTTTTACAAAGACATTTGGAATGTCCTAAAGAATAAGTCTACCGAGTTTGAATTGAATTGGACAAAATTTTTGATTTCTGTGATTTTTGGGGTGGGGGCCCCCCTCTCCCTTAGGGGGGGGTCGAAATGAGAAAAAACTAATCAGTAATATTCTACTGATCAATACGAGTCTTTTGAGGGGCAACTCAGCATATATTGGGTAAGGGAGAAACCACCCCCCACCCTTATCTCCTAAACAGGGGGTCGCATCAAAAATTTTTTCAGACAAAACAGTTTCCTCTTTTAATTTGTTAATTTTCTAAGATTTTTCCGACATCAAAATTTTGCCTCCTTCTGTGACTTTTTTCGGTTTTTAACTTTCAACCCCCCCCAGCCCCCAATCCCCCGATCGATTTACCCTGTTCAAGAACTTAACCTTCATTTTGTCCTTAAGAATGTGTATACCGAGTTTGAAAATCCTCCGTCAATATTTGCGACCTGTAGCGTGTCCCAGAGGTTTGCACTTTCACCCCCCCTCCCAGCCCGCCGTTTCACTTTTTCCAAAAAAACGAGATGCTACGTTTGTCCTACAAATTTATCCTATCGACCTGTGAAGTCAGATTTTGCTTACGATGAATTTGGACTAATGGATCATTTATACATATATACATATGTATATATATATCGGGATATATAAATTTTTTTTTTTCGACGGATTCTCAATCTCCAGTTTATAAACGGCGTAGCGCCTCTACTCTGGTGTCTGGGTCCCGTCATCGCATCGATTGCAATAGGTAATAGTAATAGTCATCTATGGAATCTACCTAAAACTTTCCTATATTTTAATGCTTGTTGTTATGCAGACAACTATCTCTTCCTATAAAGTAACAATTTTATACCTTTATAAATATATATATATATATATATATATATATATATATGTATATATATATATATATATATGTACATATATATATATATATATAACCGCACTAGGTTCAATGTAGTTTTGTCTTTGTTTATAAATTTATTTCTTTAAGGGCATGTGTAATATACCAGCTCTACCGTATCTCATTTTACCTTTAAATATTAAAGGATCCTTTAATTCACTTTTCGTCACATTTTAAATTCAGGAGAATATTTTTTTAGAAAAATATTTAATGTGAATTTATTTTTAGATTCAAATATTGCTGCTATCTAAAATAAATCACACTAGGATAATAATCTAATTAACTGTACAAAGCATTCCATTGGAGGTGGAACGCTGTTAGAATCAAAGGTTTGTCAGTCCGAATACCATGTAATTTTAGTACGTGGAATACATTCAGACTGTGGTGAATGTTTTCGACATTTCCAATGACCGGAAGTTTCTATTTACCTGTGAGATAAATTCCAATGCAAATACACACTTCACCATGTTATGAGTTGTAATTTAGAGGCAACAATTTCTTTATAGAGAAAAAAATATATTTAATTTCATATCCATTCATAATTTTGTACAAAAACATTTCGTTTTAAATTAAGAATATTATAAAATACCTAGAAGTATTAGGATATTTTCAAAGATCTTTTTTAAAATTTAATTATTTCATGGAATGTGGTCAGTTGTTAGACTGAATTGAAAGTTGGTATAAATATATTATATCATATTAAATTAGCTATTGCACAATATATTAAATATTCTTTTGAGTATAGATAGCAAAGCAGTTTCTAAGATTGTATGGAACGAAATACAGATATTCAAGAATTTTTCTAAGTATCGATTTATAAAAAAACCAATAAAACAAAGTATGTGATGCTGAAAATATTCTTACTTGTTATATCTTATATGTGAAGAACATATAAGTTTTGTAAATAATTGTTTTGAATTAGTTTTATTGCCTGAAAATGTTATTATTTTCAAAGAATTCGTCTGCAAGTAAGTGAGTATGTTATATATAATAACCATTATATGTTTTAATAGGTATACCAATTTAAGTGGGTCAAAACTTCGATGTTTCTATATTTTTTTCTAGAATATATGTTTAAAATGTTCGTAATTATAAGTTATCTAACATAAAAAATATCTAAAATTTTACATACATTGCAAACATTATCAACTTAGACGCAAAAATTATTCTTGTAGAATGCATTTGAGTATGTCGAGACCCTAATAAAATAACAATTTGCTCTAACAACCGCTGTTTTCCAACCAACCCCTTTTATTACTTGATCATTTAATATTAGATATAGAGTTATTTTCGAGGATGATAGTAAATATTTATTTTCATGATCAGATATTTCCTATATCCTAGAAAAGAATTTTCGAAGAAGAAAATCACAAAGATTTTCAGATCAAATTTTTAGATCAAATTTTATAGATTTTATTAAAAGATAACTTAATATGAAATAACACTTCTTGAATCATTTCCACTTTTACTCAATTATTATAATTTTTATACATTAATCCGAAAAATATAATTCAATAAATTATTTTGCTAAACACTGTTATCTTTCGTTATCAACTTCAGCTTTAATTTGTTTAGGGACTCTAACTGAACCTATTTAAAATATGGAGTTTGCTGAGTCGGTATAAATTAAGAGCTTGAATACGGTTTTTATTTCCAACCTTTCAGGTTGTCCATCCGTTTCATGATGATGTCCGTCTGACGACAGATAGCCATTTCAATTTGAAATTTCTCATTTTAAACACAAGTACAAATCGCATTAGTTCGAAATATTTTTTTTGACCTACTTACAGAAGAACATGTATAACTACATGTTTCTATTTACTTATTCCCTGAAACTATCTACAAATTTCTTTTCTTTGGATAGAATAAATTTGATTTAAAAGCTTAGTAAGCCTCGTAGATCTATTAATTGAGTTTTAGGAAATAAAACTTCAGGAAATCAAACTAAATTATTGAATAATACAAGTAGTTAAGGATAGATATTAGTTTCCGACTGGAAATTACTTCTTTGACATTAGAAAATATGATTCTTATTTAATGTCACCAATTGTAGAAATTGAGTCAAATAACCAAGTGCGAAGAGTTGCAGTAGTATTTAAAACGCATTTATTTAGTGAAACTCATCCAATGATATCTTTTAAAGTATAATACTCATAAAACCATAAAACAAATATATAACCTTTTTATTACAGCCGTTATTAAGATTGAATAAAAAATTAACAACAACTTGCAAATTATGGCACTAAGACAGGAAGTTAAGCATCTTTGGCTGTCATAATAATGTAGGACACAATTAGAGCAAATACTTGAGTTACACGATAAAACTTGATATTATTACTTCATATAATATCCTATGTTAAGTAATAGAAATTTTAATTAAAATTACGAGTTTTTTGTATTATTTACCTTGGTGATAATATTGAACACGCAGAATGTAATAAGGTTTTTATATTTTTCATTATTCTTTATAGCTGTATTTCTTTTTTCAGAATGTTTAAAGAAATAATGTTAGAGTATGCTTTATTTAGTCTAAAGAGATTCGAAGCTTTGTATTTATTTAAATTCATGATTTCGTTTTGTTAGGGTTTAAGAAAGTTTCTTTGCATAGGAGATTACTTTTATTAGATACAAGTTCATTTAAAAAAAATAGGCTTCAGCATTTTCTGTAACGTAATGTAATATATGACAAAGAGCTTGCTCAACATCAGGACGGTCAGTCGTGGTGTATTCGAATTAATACTGTGATTGTACATACAAACGTTTGTATTGCGTAAAGTTTCATCACCTTACAAAATCATTATAAACTGTTAAGATAAGCGCCGATTGTAATTATAGAAAACTTTAAAAACCCGAAGAATTTGGTTTCACAAGGTACAACCAGAATAAATAGAATTTAAATTAATAGAATATTAACAAACTCTTTGACTATAAGTAAAAAGGATATTACTTGACATTGACTATGACACGTTTACGTTTACATTTAAAACTAGCTTGTTAAAATCGCCAGTATATGACGCTCTGTATACATACGAGTAGATGCATAAAGGAATTGTAATCAATAAGAAACCTGAAGAAAATAATAAAGACAGGGGACAATTGGATATAGGATTGGGTACGTGGGATATATGATCTACCTCACAAGTGGAAGAAACTCAACATCCAAATGCAACAAAAAAAAAAGAAAAATAGCAATAGTTTCTTATATTATTTATAAACATAATATTAAGCCTCAACTTTAAAAAACCTCATTCCAAATCTTATGTTATAATTAAGTAATAGCATGACCTAATCTTAATATGAATACAGATTCATATACCACCTTGATCTAACCGAAGTTATTGATATTGTTCGTAGATAATTATTAATTTTTATACACATAAATATTAATAAATAAGTTATCTAATTACATATCTATTAAAAAATTGAAATAAATTTAATTTTCAATCTAACACATATTTTAATAATGTTTGCAAATATTAATAGCCTATAATGTGCGTATAAAAGATTATTTAAAATTATATAAAAAAATTATCGACAAAACTATTTCCATTTAAATATTTTACTAAAAAACATTTAATGAAAGAAGGGTAAAATACCTATTCTCTTTTAAGATTACAAATTTCTATGAATTTCGAAGAGAATTTCTACAGATAGAAAATATGAAAATATTAAGGTAAAGGAGGGGTACATTTCTATAAAGGCGCTTTTATAATTGTTTATATAAATTACGAAGAAATAATAATTGCTACGAGATTTTAAAATCACATGCAAATTAAACGCATAAACGCATATTATGCTTTTTTATTTCTTTGGATAATTTTAAATGATATATTGATTTAGTTCAATCGTGATTAATAACACAGGCACACAAAAAAAAAAAAACGTCATGAACCAGAGGGGAGACCCCATTCTTCCTAGGTTTTTGGGATCGCTGAAACCGAATATGACAATAAAAACTAATTTTAAATGCCAGTTTTCCCGCTAGCACCCCCTTACTACCTCTTAAGGGGTGAAAATTGAAATTTTTGTAAAAAATCAAGATAGATGTGTCTTTCTACGTTTTTTGGGATGCTGAAACCGAAAATGATAACTAAAAATAAATTTATGACCACTATCACCCCCTACCATCCCTTACAGGGGGTGAAAATTTCATTTTTTTCTATAAAATCAAGACAGATGTGTATTTCTACGTTTCTTGGGATGCTGAAACCGAAAATGGTAACTAAAAATAAATTTATGACCACTATCACCCCCTAATACCCCTTACAGGGGGTGAAAATTTCAATTTTTCTATAAAATCAAGATAGATGTGTATTTCTACGTTTTTTAGGATGCTGGAACCGAAAATATGTGAATTTCTATGTTTTTCAAGATGCTGAGAGAAAAAATGATTATAAAGTATATGGTAACCTTATTGTATGCATATATTTGTTATTATGATACTAAGACTGAATCATGATTTTTGTCCTATTCTTAACAAGTTTTTTCATTTTTTGTTTTTTTTTTTGCTTTTTATTTAATTCTGTTTATACTGTTATCCATCCGGCAGTCTTGTAAAATGCTTAAAAGATGCTGAACCTAATTCTATGCCTCCGAAATAGAAAGGTTACTATTTTTCGGCCAATTTAGGAGACTATAGTGAGGAGCAAGGTGAAAGGTTCCATCAGACAGGATCTTAAGACAATGGAACAGCGCTATCAGGGTAAATGGGATGTCAATATGTTAGCAGACTACTGTTGGAATTTAAAAAGAGATTTGCCAGAACAGAAAAGAACCAATAAAAGGCAACCACTTAGAAGAACTTTTGACAACAAGAGAGTTCGTTATCGTAGAAACAGGTAGACGCTGAATAGTGAGAGGTAAGGGGACTCACTTTAATTCAGCACCCCGGATAGTGAGAGGCAAGGGGACTCACTTTAATCCAGCACTCCAAAAGGGAACAGAAATCTACTACGTCCACGCCGTTGTTCCTGGGTTACGCTAAGAATAGAATTAAATCATGAATATATATCAGATACTTCTGATCGATAAAGCATTTGAATTTCTAATATAAGAGCTAAGAGTAACTTCAAACTAGTTTGATAAACATGTCATTTACTGTAAATCGTCAAAATTTCTTCATACATCTTGATTTTATACAAAATTGAAACTACCCCCACCCCCTCCCCCCCGTTAGGGGTAGTTAGGGGGTGGTATTGAGTAAAAGAGGTATCAAATTCACTTTTGGTTGTCATTTTCGGTTTCATTATACCAAAAAATGTAGAAATACACATCTGTCTTGACTTTATAGAAAAAAATGAAATTTTCACCCCCTGTAAGGGATGGTAGGGGGTGATAGTGGTCATGAATTTATTTTTAGTTATTATTTTCGGTTTCAGCATCCCAAAAAACGTAGAAAGACACATCTATCTTGATTTTTTACAAAAATTTTAATTTTCACCCCTTAAGAGGTAGTAAGGGGGTGCTAGCGGCAAAACGGGCATTTAAAATTAGTTTTTATTGTCATATTCGGTTTTAGCGATCCCAAAAACCTAGGAATAATGGGGTCTCCCCTCTGGTTCATGACGTTTTTTTTTTTTTGTGTGCCTGTGTAATCAATGCTTCAAAACAAAAATATTGAAACAAAAAAATCAATGTTTTATTAAAAATTACGAAGATGTTACATTCTATTATAAAACACTTAACTTTTTTTTTTGGGAAAGTTCTTAACATATTTAAAGTATTTTTTTAACTCAAGGAGCATATTTTAAATATACTTCAAGGACTACCGATTTTTTTAAATAATTGTATATTAAGTCCGCCATTTGTACAGTCTCATAGTACAATAAAATAAAAAATTAATTGAATTGAATGAGATTTGTAAATTGCAATAATCAAAATAATTCATAGTTACCAAGTTATTTAATTTTTAACTTAATATTATATCTTCGTTCTAGCTAAGCATTTTTCTAATATTTTTTATTATTTATAGTTCCGGCCTCTTTTCTTTTTATCATACAAGTGTGTCTAGACAACAGATGTATTTCAGTTAACTATTAACAATAACTATTAACTATTAAAATGTAAGAAAATAAATCTTCACATTTAGTTTAATAGTTTTATAGCTCAAATAATTTAAAAACATAACACTAAAGTGATCTGTTACAGATAATACACACATAGAAGCTTATTCGGAATTATAACATGTATAAATTATCATTATTTATTACAAAATAAAAGTATAGAACCCTGGATTTATGAAAGCGATAATTTCCTTAGTTTATTTTGTCTTCACACCATATGAATACACTAATATTATGTAAAGAAGATAAAAACATTTTAAATTTATTTTGAACTCCTTTTTTACGCTTATATTTTGAATTTTTTTTTGTGAACTTGATTCTGTTTGCATTGTTCAGTTGTATTTAATTGTATTTTGTTCGTTTGATGAAACAATGTGTTTTCTAATTAAAACAACTCAACATGACTTATTAGTTATTACTATAAACATAAACCAATAAGCAATCAATGAAAGCTTTCAATTTCTAAAGATAAGACCAGTAAAATATGCTTATTAAAATTATTTTAAGAGGAAGTTATAAAATTTTACTGCAATACCTTTACCTTATGCTTAATTAAATATCATCTATTCGCTTATCAATATTGTAATCTTCTCAGTATGTCAATAACAAAGTTGAACCAATATTGGTTTTCAATGTACCAAAGTTCTGTCGTCTGTGCTCTGCTACTATCATGGCAATAACTTAAAACTAGAAAGTTCTGTTATATTTTCATTTCTATAAACAATATTTGTTATTAAAAGTAATACCTATAATATCAGATATTCATTATTTGTTAAAGATTAATTAATAAATATAGTAAACCAATATTTAATTCATAATAATATTTATAAATTTAATATTTAATTTAACTTCTGGCCGTTACGCTATACGCGTTTCATTTGTTATTCATATTTAGTAAGACATAAAAAAATCCTTATTACGAAAAACAAAACAAAACTAAACTTATATAAGAAATCAAACATCCGATCTCTTCTAAGGTAGTTTAATAAATATATAATTCTCATGAGATTTTGATATAAGCACGGATTTATTTTCATTGTTTGACTTACTTCAGTTTACTTTGATAACACTAACTTTGCTTGCTCAACTTCTTTTACAAAACATAGACTTTTACAAAACCTTCTTGTTTTGTAAATTGTTATACTGTATTTTATTTATTTTACTCTAAACTTGATGACAAGGATTATAATTCAATACAATATTTTGGATGGATTAATGAAGTATTTAAAGTTTTTTGATTTCGAAGTAACACTACTATCTATGATATGAAAATAAATCTTGATTTATAAAATGGGATAATAGGACTTTACTTAGGCATTGTTTTGAGTTATAAAAATGTAGTTGTAAATTCATATTAAATACATACCTTATTTACCAATGATTAGATTAATTGATTGACAGATTTCATAAACAAATTAAAATTCACTGTAACGTAACCAATTTTTGAATTAAATTGTTATTATATTATATTGTTGTGTATTTTAGAATTGTTCAACTATTAAAAATAGACGGCTCAAATATAAAATCTCAAAAATTATAATTTTATCAGCAAATTTGGCGTTAAACTTTATTTTCCAAATTACTTCTGCAAATTTTTTGTGATTGTACGTATTATGTGTAATATTGTATTATCAAAATTTTATAGAATATATTAATATCTTATATTGTATACATCAATTTAAACTCTTATTTTGAAAAATAAAAGTAAAATCTATAAACTTGCTCGTTATATTTTCATTTAAGGTTCACTCATTGTAAAATACAAATCTATGTAAAAGTTTAAAAAGAAGAAAGAATATTTTATCTGGACGTGACCAAAGTTCAGAACTATAATTCTATTAAGAATTGTCTGTTTTGAATACTTCAAAAGTTTAAAAACACAAAAGCTACATTACATTAAATTGAATGTAAAGTTTAAGTCAGCGAGTAAAAGATCTTTCTTTCAGAATTATCTTGCCTAAATTAACTGTTGGTTTTAATTACTCTCAGCGATAACCTTTTTTGTTAAGAGAATAAAATATATTTTTGTGGCCTCTCCTAAAACGTATTTTGAAATTGTATTTAAAAGACGGCTCTGATTAAAAGACAGTTTTAATTTAAATTAATAGGCACTGACTGACTGGTACATTAATATCCGTTGGGTTTAGAAACATGAAAATTTTATGGATACTTTTTGAGGTCTATTGATTGTTTGTATATTGGCTGACAGTAGAGAAATAGTACTACCTATTTCTATATCGCCAGTTTTACTTAGTACTACCTAGTATTTATTTTTGAGGGACCTGTCAAGCGACACATGCGTTATCAGAACTCCCGAGCTTTTAAACAACAAACCAGGCGAAATAATAAAAGTTTTCTTCTAAATTCGGCATAAAACTGTGTATCATATCAGTGGCAGTGGAATAACGTGTGATATGTGTATAAAACAGTGAAAAATAAACTTAAAAAGTGGAAGAACAGAAATACGGAATATATATATCTGGTAAACGTATATCTACACATCATACGATTTACATTAAAACTACTTTCCGAAAATTGACACATTAAGTTCATGACAGATAGTGAACAACAAAGTTGATGACAGTAAATAACTACCATAGACAAGTAAAGTATTAACCCTTAAAGTCCAGTGCTGCTTGTAATGAAAAACCTGCCAAATAGAAAGGAAATGTCAAGAGATAAACAAATGGAGCTATTACTTGAAAAAATGGATAAGATTGATATGAAGATGAATGAGATGAAAGAAGATTTTAAATTTCAAGTGAATGCGCAAACAGAAGAACTTGTCAATGAATTAGCTTCAACAATGGACAAAAAGCTTGAGCCATTACTAGAGGCGAATCATCTACTGAAAGAGGAAATATCATTTCTGAAAACGAAATTACGAAATTTGGAAAGGGATGCAAAGAAGAATAATGTTATACTACATGGAATCAAAGAAAATGAAAATAACAGCTACAATCTTCAGAACCTGGTTATGGATATATTTAATACGGTTTGCATGAATGTAGCATTGGATAAAAATGGTAAATGGGAAATCAGCGCCGCCTATAGATTAGGAAAAAACAAGACAAGGAACACAGACCTATACTAATAAAACACTGGCGTGAAGAAGAACAGAAATGCTAAAAAATAATAAAAAGTTTCCCATAGATATTTACGTAATGGAAGACTTCCCAAAAGATGTCCGAAATACTAGAAAAGATTTAAAAATTAAGTTACAAGAGGAAATAAAAAAAGGAAACAAGGCAAAGATTCGTTACGATTAACTCATTATAGAAGGGCAAACCAACTCGAACATAAACGAAAAAAAAGGGGTCTCCGTCTGACACTCCAACAAAATCAAACCAAAATGAGGAAACTATAATACAAAAGGCACCACAAAAAATAAATAAAACAAACGCTTTCGATTTCATGCAACGTACACGAGCCAACTCACTCCTCAAACCTAATAAACAATAGCAACAAACAAGCGCCCCCGGAAGAACGAACAAAAACGAAACAACATCAAAAAACAGAAATAATCCTTCCCCAATCCGGTTGGTCCCCATGGGGGAGTATGAGCACAACCCCTCAGAACTATTAGAGCGCCAAAAACTACAAATAGTGATAGTCACGTGTACACAAAATGAAGATGAAGAAAAAAAAGAAATATAAAGGATTTTTATATTGCTACACTCAACACTAGAACATTAAGAACTGATGAATCAATGATGAGTTGGAAAATGCCCTGTGAAACACATTGCACATTGTTGGCTTAAGTAAAGTACGGAGAGTTGATGAAACAATACAATATGAGAGTCATATACTGTACTATAAAGTAAATATTTCAGGGTTGTAAGGAGTCGGATTTTTGGTCAACCCTTACAAGAAATACATAGATGAATTCATCGCAGTCTCAGTAGAATTATAAAAATAAACATTTCATTCCCTCAACAAGATGTTATGTCCATAATTCAAATATACGCTCCCACAGAAACAGCTACAAAAGACATTAAAAACACTTTCTATAATGACTTGCAGGATACAATTGAAAAGTCACACAAAAACATGATTATTCTAGATTTTAACAGCCAAATAGGGGAAAGAAAAGCAAACGAAAACCAAATAGTAGGACCGCATAGTACAGGAAGGAGGAATAACAATATACAGAGACTTGTTAACCTAGCCAACACATACAGCTTGAAAATATTGAACAGCTTCTTCAAGAAAAAAATTTAAAAGAAATGGAGTTAAGAATGAAATTGATTTCATACTGAGTTCCACGCCCGAACTACTTCAAGATGTTGATACCGTAAGTGTAGAGTGGGTCGGTAGTAGAAGCTAGCTTCCTAATCTGGACCTCCGTCGCGGCAATAACCTGTCCGCATAAGAATGATATTACGACTAAACACCTCATAAAGTAAAAGTTATTATAGATGCCTTATGAAATTCATGAGTTATTGAAAACCCAACTGATAGTTTGTTTAAAATATAATATAAACATATTGCATTTAAATTTTCAACTTATTATAGACAGTGTAAGAGTATTAAATTTCAAAAGTATGTATTCTGTATTCATAAGTTTTGGAAAGTCATTACTAAGTCTCATAAACAGTCTCATTACTAAGTCTCATAAACAACAAGTAATCAATAAGAAGCATTTAATTTTCTACTGATTTAAAAGGTCAGTAGAAAATCCTATAATAATTTTAAGATTAATTCATAAAATATATAACTCCAGTACCCTTACTTGTATGTTATTTAGTCGCTTATCGTTACTAAAGTCTTCTAAGTTTGTGAACAGCAAACTTGGGCCAATATTTGTTTTCGAGCTACGAGATACGAGTCCTGTCAGCAGTGCTCTGTTAGGTAGATTCCATAGATGAATCTACCTATTGCAATCGATGCGATGACGGGACCCAGACCCCAGAGTAGGGGCGCTCCGCCGTTTATGAACTGGAGATTGAGAATCCGTCGAAAAAAAAAAATTATATATCCCTCTATATATATATGTATACATGATCCATCAGTCCAAATTCATCGTAGGCGAAATCTGACTTCACAGGTCGATAGGATAAATTAGTAGGACAAACGTAGCATCTCGTTTTTTTGGAAAAAGTGAAAGGGGGGCCTGAGAGGGGAGGTCAAAGTGCAAACCTTTGGGACACGCTACAGGTCGCAAATATTGACGGAGGATTTTCAAACTCGGTATTCACATTCTAAAGGACAAAATGAAGGTTAAGTTCTTGAACGGGGGAAATCGGTCGGGGGGTTGGGGGGCTGGGGGGGTTGAAAGTTAGAAACCGAAAAAAGGCACAGAAGAAGGCAAAATTTTGATGTCGGAAAAATCTTAGAAAATTAACAAATTAAATGAGGAAACTTTTTTGTCCGATAAGTTTTTTTATGGGACCCCCCGTTTAGGAGATAGGGGTGGGGGGTGATTCCCCGCTCACCCAATATATGCAGAGTGACCCGTCATAAGACTCATAATAACCAGTAGAATACTGCTGGCTAGTTTTTCTGTGTCGATCCGACCGACGGGAATCTACCTAACACGATCGACCCTGTCGAACGAGGTATTATTATCATGGCAACAACTTAAAACTAGAAGATTCTGTCATATTTTCATAATATTAACCTATATATTTCTTATTCCAACAATTTCAAGATCATTATTGAAAAAATAATTACCTTAAAATGTTTAAGCGCTAGGAGGCTGAGGAAAATGAGATTGCACGTTTTTTATGTTTAGAATAGTCAAATAAATACTTGAAGTAGAAGATTGTTTGGAAAATTAAAAATTAATTCTAAATCTCGACGATAACTCCACCGATAATAAAATTTTTCAGGTAATTAAAAAATACTGGTACAAAAACACATCACAAGTTAAGTTGAAGCGGAAATTAATTACTAACATAGGCGTACTGGAATTTCATCTCTTTCACATATAACGAGATTTAACTTGTGTGTTCGGCTAATTAATAAAGATTATTCTTTGGATAAGGAAAAGTAGCCTATTTGATTTTCCGGCTCTTTAAATGTTGTGATGGAAAAAACATCATCTGTTTTTGATCCCTAAGTGAGTAAGAAGAAAAAAGAAACAAAATTATATTACTACTAAAATAAATAACATGAATAACGACTACATTAGAGATGCAAGATAATATTAATTATAAATGAAGCAACAAGATGATATGAACTTCCGGGAGGATCTCATAATTACATTCACGTCTAAATTATCCCTAAAGTCTCATCTATATACTATTCAATTTACATTAAGATGATACCTTAATGTATTTACTATTTTATAATTACATTTAATAAAAGTTAAATACAAAATTACATAAAATAAAAATAAACGCCCACAATGGATCCTACCCGAGCGTGTTATTACGAGTTAGAATAATAAAACTGTAGCAAATACGGTGTAAATCAGGGACATATATATTTTTAAGAAAGCATATAAAATAGTCTTGAATTCACTTCAATTTAATATTTTTCAATAAGATTTTTGACATATAATTTGTTATATATTGGTTAAAATATTATGCAATTTGAAACGTTAAGAATAATTTCAAAACAATATTTACAAAATAAATTAAATTAAATAAGTTACGATACCTTAAGATTAGTTAGTCTAATAGATATATATACCTTATGTACTTAACAAATGTATTAATACCTTGAATATATTCTGTGTTAGTAAAGGACTATTTAAACAGGAACATTGAATTTGTGTGATCAGATGTTTCCAATCAACGACGTATATATTGTAGTTTTAATTAAAGTACTTCTCTTTCTCTTTCTCTCTCCCTGTGCATCTGTCTCTTTTAATCGAATTCAATATTAAAATTATACAACATGCATCTTCTATAACACAATTGGGGTAAAGGCAACGTTCAAAAACACGTATAAACCTTTTATGCCACAATTATCTTATATTTAGCTATTTATGTAATTATCAAGGGTCACGTATGTTTGATATTAATGACCGGGTTAGGACCTTAACTCTAACTGTATTTTACAAAGAATCATTGGATCTTACGTTCTTGTGACTTAAGAAATATAAAAAAGTAATTTATTTTTTAAATAATGTTTATTATTTAAAAAATAAATTACTCTTTTCAAAATTTCGATAAATTAATAATAATCCATTGTCTAAGCTCAAAGTTATAAGATGCAATCTTTGTCATAGAGGTTGAAGTATCTCTTTAAGCTACTACTTCATACAAATGTAAACATAGTTTTGTCTTGTTATTGGAATTTAAAAAATAGTAAATGAGAAGACAAGAGGATTTAATAATCCATGATTTTTCCTTAGTAAGAAGTATGATATAATTTATTTAAAAGTCCTAAGAGGACTAAGTAAAAGGTTAAGGAGATATTAAAACTATATATTATTCCCTACGTCACGAAACAAATTTGTCAGAAATATAACCCAGTTTAATGACCAAGATCCAGTAGTAGTGTTAAATAATCTAAATACCAAATAGATATTTATCCCTATAAATAATATTTACAGTATGAATGTTAAGGCATATATACCATTCACCCGTTTATTTACAATTCACTTTCATCCTATACTAGTAATTTATGTTAGGGACAGTTTTACCGATAATACTTTTTATTTTTATAGAAAAAACTGATTAAAGTTAAAAGTTTACAAATAATACATATACAAGAAAGAACAGTAAATCTTATCTTAAATTCCGTATATTTACTATATTATGTGGAAGATATATACGAATATATTCATGATACTATGTGGGAGACTTCGTTTTAACAGACTTTTTCAAAGTATTTTTAATTACAAAATACGTTGCTGAGTCAAATGCAAATGCCTCAGGTCGCAGCCTCGTTAGTTAGCCCAAATTCTCAAAGCTTTGATATTTAAATTGTCTATGTTCTGCACATATTGCAACTAAAATAGAGATAAACTTACACAATAGAGATTTAAAACTTTTTCTTTGTCAGTTTAGAATTTATAATATATGACTTGTAAACACAAAGATAAGTTTCACCTATTGTTATCGTAAGAATAAATATAATTAATTAATAAATAAAATAAATATAATCAAATAAGTTGTAAAATAACAATTACCCAACCTTACATTGTAAATACAATTCTATAACCTAATAAAAATGTCAATCTATTCATGTTACAAGTAAAAAGTAAGTTCATTCGCTCAAGCTCTTGATTCGGTTAAAGATATGAAAAAAGAAGAACAAAAAAAAATATTTTTCGACATAATCATTTCTTATGTAAGTAATATTCAAATGGAGTTGTAGTAACTAACTATTCATTCTGGTCTGGTGATAAATTTTAATGTCTAAGTAAAGATACAGATCAATCTATTGCTTCGTTATTGTAAAAAGTACAAGAAAATGATGATGATAAATGATGATGTTCTACTAAAAGTATTTTTCTGGAATAATAAGCCTATAGGTATAAGTTTCCCTTGGTTTATTTGTATGCTTCATGGACATAAAATTTATAGATAAAAGCTAAAAAATAAAAAGGCTACTCTTATTACAATCATCATTTTGAATTTGATAAATTTAACACCTGTATGCTAAAATGAAGACTAATTTAGAAATAAACTAACGCCAATATTGGCCAATATATAAAATATTATATCTATTTTTATTTCATTTTATTGTTTTTTCTTTTGATGTCTAAGCAGTTAATAAAATTGAAAAAGACTAGTACATTTTAGCCCTTTCTCTTTTAAATATCTTTTTTAACTTTTTATGTATATAGTAACTTAGTTGTCACTAAAAAGTAAATCTGCTTAGGTACATTTAAAATTTAACCTAAAATTATTTAGTTAAAATTTAACATTTTTTACATTTCAAGCACGTTTAATACTCAATTTAACTTTATTATTGAGGAATGTGAAGGAAACAAAAAATTAAGTAAATTGTAATATTACGTAAGTTATTATTGCAATCACGTGTTTATACTTATTCAGAAATATAAGTATCTGCTAAAATTATAAGTGTTTACTATAATTCAATTACAACGTATAATTAGTGAATGTGTAAAGAAGTGTATATTATTACAATTTATTAAAAGTAGTAGGTAGAAAAAGAAATGTGATAATGAAATATAAAAGAAGATCACCGAAACCACAAAAGTATAATTTAATATAAAATATTTAGTTTTATATGTGAATCTAGCGCACACCTGAGAGTAATTTTCTACTTGACCACGAAAATTCAGAACTTTTGTATTTTTTTCCTACAGTATATATAATTTGTAACTAAAATATGTTAAAACTACTACCAAAAACTTATCTGTGGACTTTTTTTATTATTCACAGCAGAAATAAAAGCTATGATAGTAAATCACATTAAATAAATATTCGTTACTGGAATTATATATCAAGAAAAATGATATTCCACTCTCAAAAGATAAAGATACGATATAAAATTTTTAATATACTTAGTTAAAGGTCAGCCTCAAATATCGTTACAATTAATATTAACAAAATATTGCTTTTGAAGATAGATTCTGTCATTTATCAATTGTAATATTAGAATAACTAGGATCCGTCAATCGTTTTTCGCTATAACATCCGCGTTCGGCTCAAACATACAGGAGAAAATTTTTAGCTAATTATCTTGTCCCATTCTGGAGACAACTAAACACAAAAAAAGGTCTTCCAAACGGTTAAGAGCTTCGCTTACGCTCAGTTCAATAAGAGCGCTGAATCACTGTGATTGTATTACACAAAGTAAGTACAGAGCCAAATACAATTCATCAAATCCTCCGTACCTTTGGTATTAGTTAAATTTCGCCAATTTAAAAAAATAATAGGATGATATATCAAAACAACTTCTTAAACGGTACGCAAGGTCACAGAAAAGAAATGTTTATAGATGAGAAAAATTTTACAATTGAGCAATGTTTTAACAAACAAAATGACTGGGAGCTCTAAAGACGCTTTTTAATTAGTCAACAAAGTACAACTTAAGCATTATCCGACTTTAATGATTGTTTGGTGGGGTGTTAGCTATGTAGGAGTCACCGAGCTATATTTTTGTGAAAAAGGTATCAAAATTTCGGTATAAAATATCACGATACCATTCTAGAGAAAGTAGTGAAGCCCTTCAACAACGATATGTTCAATAACCAAGAATGGTGCTTTCAGCAAGACTCGGCGCCGGGTCTTAAAATTCAATCCCACCAATTTCAATCAATTAGTAAACATAAGATGTCAATAAAATTGCAGTGAAAATTGTAGAAATCGTTAGCCGGATTCTTGTATAATGTTTTTTCTGTCATATTCAGTGTAATATATACTAAATTAAATTTAAGTGAAAATAAAAAATCCGTGCCCGCAGGGGGACACGCGTGGGTAGACCTCGTGTGTAACTAACGTTTAAAATATAACTCACTACCTAAGAATAACACATGATGCCGTTGTTTACATCAAAAATTTTCAAGCAAAAAGCGGTTTTTATTTTTTTTCTCGGAATAGGTATCTTTTTTGGAAATACTTTTGATACTTAAACTTAGAGTAAATAATAACCTTTCTATTAAAAATATTTGCGAGGAGGGAAAGTTTACCAGAAAAAAGTTGCCGTGGTTTTACCTACCTTAAATTTTCAAGCTAAAAGTGGTTTTTATTTTTTTTCTCGGAAACGGTACCTTTTACGGGAAAACTTTTGGTACCTAAATTTAGAGTAAAAAATAACCTTTCTATTAAAAATACCTGTGATATAAGAATATTTACCAGAAAAAAGTTATGAATTTTTTTCCAAAAATTTTCGATTTTTTTACCCCCACCCCTAAGTTATTGAAGTTAGGTTTTCGGTTTATCTACATTAGTTATAGGTATTCATTAAAGACATCAAATAATATGAACGCGATTGATCTACTTTGTATAGGGAAAAAGTTATGGTCGAAAAACTGAAATAAGAAAAAGTGAGGCCCTAGCGCCCCCTGTGGCCGGATTTCTCTGGTTAACGAACTTGACCTTCATTTTTGGATGGTTGATTTTTGTGCAAAGTTTGAAAGCGATACAAGCGAAACTGCGGCTGCAATCGTGCTGACAAAGTCGAATCTGGACGCACGCACGCATATATATATATATATATATATATAAACATTTTGACCAATGGTCATTTCGGACTCAGAGGGTCATAAGAAGACCTCCTGTGAAGAAATTTTTCCAAAATTCGAAAGTCGGGTACAAATGAATGGGCAGACCGAATTCTTCGAGGTCTACCCAAAATATATCAATGGTGTATTATACGAGTATATTATATATAATAACTACATGTTAAATATTCGTTATTTCCGATAAAGAGACAGAATATGTATTCAAATATATTCTCTATATTCAATACAGTTCGTTATAGAAAAGATCGATTGTGATATAATGTTTCAATTACACGTGTATATCAGGTTGTGGTTTTGTATAAAAGTTAAAGTATTATTTATGTATTATAATTATTTATGTTATCCATTACTTTTTATTACAGTGAATGATGTCATACTTAAAAATATGTCAAGAATACTTGTGTAGATTATGTAAGTTAAGTACTTATTTTCAACATGAAGTGTGTCTTCGTTCTTATCCCGGTTTTAAATCATATCTTTTCCATAATTTCATAATAATCGAACAAGTAATACAGCCGTGAGACCGTAACAATAAAAAATAATCGGACAGACGAATAGGCTGAAATTCTCAGATGAAAAATGCATACATACATATGTATTTCTAAGATATATATTTGATATGTATTTATATTAGGATTAGGAAAAATCTTAATATTATAACTACGTCTATTAAGACGTAGTTATAATATTAATATTAAGATTATTAAATCATCCCACCAATATTTTTTTTATTTTTATATTCGTTATTTTATCGCAGTCTTCTTAATGTTAAACAAAATATAGTATTACATTAAGAATATCGTAAACGAACGGATTAACCAAAGTTAAGCAAAACGAAGACAATCGCAACAGATCATTACACAAAGTTGACCTCTTATTTTAATTAACAGTGTATTCATCCGTTCATTCGTAATGGTATCTTATATTAATAGTATTTATTTATTTATTTATCTTCACGCCTTATCTCTTTCGGGGTAGCCAGAAACGACGGAGCGCCAAACGCTATGGCCCCGACATAACTCTTTCGACTCGGCTACAAGCATCAACCTCTTCATACATACCCTCCGGGAGGTCCTCATGCTTTTTACGTGACCTTTCTCTAGTATCATAGATACTGTTTTTTAATAATAAATAAATTGTCCTGGTGTACGTATCTTTTATTACAAACATGATCGAATACGTAGCACTAGTATAATAAAATTCTGTTTTTAATACTTAAATAGTCAAATAAATTGTACGGAGTTTAATTATTAAAGTTCTTAATAATATATTTAACTTAGAGTTAAGTATGTAATTAAAGAATGTAAATATTGCTTTGTTATGTTATTATTTTTCTGTTAATATATATTTTCAATGTCAAAGTGCTTATGTATTTCTTACGGGTTCCTAACAAAATTAATTAAATGGTGTCATAAATCGTTTTGGGTAGACCTCGAAGAATTCGGTCTGCCCATTCATTTGTACCCGACTTTCGAATTTTGGAAAAATTTCTTCACAGGAGGTCTTCTTATAACCCCCCGAGTCCGAAATGACCATTGGTCAAAATGTTTATATATATATATATATATATATATTTATATATATGCGTGCGTGCGTCCAGATTCGACTTTTGTCAGCACGATAGCGGCCGCAGTTTCGCTCGGATCGCTTTCAAACTTTGCACAAAAATCAACCTTCAAAAAATAAAGGTCAAGTTCGTCAACCAGAGAAATCCGGCATCAGGGGGCGCTAGGGCCTCACTTTTTCTGATTTCAGTTTTTCGACCATAACTTTTTACCTATACAAAGTAGATCAATCGCGTTCATATTATATGATGTCTTTAATGAATACCTATAACTAATGTAGATAAACCGAAAACCTAACTTCAATAACTTAGGGGGTAAAAAAACCAAAAATTTTTGGAAAAAAAATCATAACTTTTTTCTGGTAAACATTCTTACATCACAAGTATTTTTAATAGAAAGGTTATTTTTTACTCTAAATTTAGATACCAAAAGTTTTTCCGTAAAAGGTACCGTTTTTGAGAAAAAAAATAAAAACCACTTTTAGCTTGAAAATTTTAGGTAGGTAAAACCACGGCAACTTTTTTCTGGTAAACATTCCCTCCTCGCAAATATTTTTAATATAAAGGTTATTTTTTACTCTAAATTTAAATATCAAAAGTATTTTCAAAAAAGATACCTTTTCCGAGAAAAAAAATAAAAACCACTTTTTGCTTGAAAATTTTTGATGTAAACAACGACATCATGTGTTATTCTTAGGTAGTAAGTTATATTTTAAACGAGTTACACACGAGGTCTACCCACGCGTGTCCCCCTGCGGGCACGGATTTTTAAATAAATATGTACATTTACTACTATTAAAAATGCTGGAGTTGTTGGCAATTAAATGAAATTGTTTTACTGTGTCAGAACTATTAATAATATTGTGATGTCTTTAAACTATCCTGTGGGAGTCAGTATATAAGAAAAAAGAACAAACTGACTAATTTTATGGCAGCTTAGTAAATTTAATATTATTGTCCGAAATATACATATCAAAGTAAAAGGAGTTTAAAATGAGGAATACAATACATTTATGAGGTTTATAAAAAGTGAACATTAACAATACTTATTCCACAGTACTTGTTTCCGATTTACTAAATCAATCATTGATTTATTACGTTTTTTTTGGTATGACAAAATAATAATGTAACAATAGTTGTATGGTTGGTTGTATGATTGTGAAATTATGACGGTTGAATGTATCACAATGAAGTAACTATGATGATTAATCTTTTGTTCTTTAGTAAACTATATTCAATTGATTGAGAAGTTTGATGTATATCATATAAGACTTCTCATTTGTAAGGTTTTGTTCTATTTGTATTATGAAGTATATTAAAAAATACATCTTTAATCTTAATTCTTATGTATTTACTACTTTAAACCCATAATAATTTTGAATTAGTTATAGTATTTCTTACTTGGCACGGAGGTAGCCGCAACCAACGCTATTAATTAATTAATTTTAATTTGGAACGCAAACAATCCTAAAATCGATTGCAAGAGATAAAATTATCTTTCCAAACAACCAACTTGTGTTTTGATAAATCATTAATACAGTTGAATTTTTAAACATAAGTGATAAGAAAATATTCATGTCTTTAATTTTATAAATCCTCAATAAGTATTATGAAAAACCAACCTAATTGTCTCGACTTTTGATTATTCTCGGTACATTTGAAAAATAAACGAAACAATAACATTGAAGTTTTATACAAATTGCCATCGTAGAGAATACAATTTTGAACAATCCTTGTTCTAGATTAATTTATAAGTTTCTAAACCTAGCAGTTAAATCCAACTTGATAGATTCAGTGTTTGAGGTCAGATGTTTCTTCTTTGTAACATGCATTTAGAGTCGTTTCATTCCTGACTTGTACGTCATCATCATTAGTCTTTTACATTTAATTAGTTATTATGTCGATGTAACTTCTTTTTTAACCACCTACATTCATATTTAATAGTCTTTCTTAGTCCAATGACTAAAATTTATTAGATTAATCTTAAAACTAAATTATAACACGGCCCCGGACACACCTGATAATATTATTTAGCTAGACATTAAATTAAATAAGTAAATATATATGAGTGTTATATATTACTCATTAGCTTGGCAAGTTACTTACATAATAATTTTTATTAAGATTTATGCACGTTTTCTTAATTTTTTTAAATAAACCGTCTGACTCTAACTGTGTTAAATTTAATTGCTTTAAAAAATCTAGGTGGAGCTTGAAATAGTACGAAAGTGAATAAAATTTGTAAAATAATAATAAAATATTCAGTAATGATGATAACATAAATAATATTGAATTAGTTTTGTGCTTACCACGAAGCTTCAACCAAGAAATCAGATTTTTTACGAAGACGATAAATCTAATACATGATACAACGATAAACAGTTACAAAAAAAACTACTTCACCCATAAGAGTGCATATAAACTTCTAGTCACAAAAAGTATGTACGAATACAAATCTTCGTATTAAAACTAAACTTAAAAATGTTAATAAGAATAAACAAAGTTACCGGACTGCGGTGCTTTGTTAATAATATTGAACAATAATTAAATAAATATATTTATTACATATATACGAGGGGAGGTCCAAAAGTTCGGGGAATGTAGAGGATGGAGTGGGGGTAGGGGCGCTTGCTTGGTGTCATACGAATTGGAGACTCATCATTAGCATAAATACCGAGTTTCAACCTGATTGCGTCATTCGTTTACGAACAGTCGCCTGTTAAAGAAGTCAATCCGGAAGAAAACTGAAACTATGGAGAAAATTGAACACCGCGCTGTGATAAAATTCCTTACCAAGCAAGGAAAGAACGCTCAAACCATTTTGAATGAAATGGGAGTCGTTTATAGGGAACAGTGCCCTAGTAAATCAATGATTTACAATTGGTATGGTCTTTATAAACATGGTCGAGAGCCAATTGAAGACGACCCCCGCTCAGGAAGGCCAGTTGAGGCCACCACATCGCACATCGTCGAAAAAGTGGAGAAAATTGTACTAGAGGATGGCCGTTTGAAGAAAAAACAATAATCTGCATTAGTTGGAGTACAAGATACCACCTTTTTGCGAATCCTACATGATCACCTAAGTATGACAAAAGTCAGTGCAAGATGAGTACCGAGAATGCTCACGCCGTTTCAGAAAGAGCAGCGCGTCGATGCGTCAAAGCATTTTTTGGAGTTGTGTGGAGATAAACCTGCACAGATTTTAGACCAAATTGTTACGGGAGATGAAATATGGGTTCATCACTTTGAGCCTGAGTCCAAACAAGAGTCCATGCAATGGCATAAAAAGGGGACACAACCGCTAAAGAAATTCAAGGTGACGGAGTCGGCCGGAAAGATGATGGCTACTGTTTTTTGGGATTGTGAGGGGATAATCTTGATTGATTACAAAGAAAAGGGAAGGACTATAACCGGAAAATACTACGCAACGATATTAGAAAAATTAAATGATGCCATCAAGGAAAAGCGGCCAGGAAAATTAACAAAGGGTGTGTTGCTGTTGCAAGACAACGCGCCGGTTCACAAGAGCAGAATTGCAATGGCTGCTCTGCACACGCATGGGTTCGAATTCCTAGTTCACCCACCCTACAGTCCAGACCTGGCCCCGAGTGACTTTTTTTTACTCCCCAATTTAAAAAAAGACTTAAGGGGAAGGAAATTTTCCGACGACAATGAGGTAAGGGAGGCAATTTCGGCTCATTTTGACGGAAAAGATAAAACATTTTTTATAGTGGTTTAGAAAAATTAATTTATAGGTCTAATAAATGTATTGAGCTTAAGGGTGATTATATTGAAAAGGAAAAATAGTTTTGTTGTTTTATTTTATTTAGATCCCTTTCATTCCACGAACTTTTGGACCTCCCCTCGTATATATTAAATAAATTTGTTCGTATAATCTTATAGATCTTTAAAGAAGCAATAGCTATTATTTATAACGTCGCTTTTTAGAGTTCCATTTATCATATCACATTTCAGAGAACGCATAGACAGAAATAACATTAGAATAAAAAACACATAAATTAAATTTTGTAACATGTGATACGAATTGAAACTCAGAAAAAATAGAATGCTTACACATTTTAAAATGCATTAAGTAAAAGTAAGTATTGAATTTATTATATGTTTTCTTGGCCACAATCACAGAAATTATTATTTACGAAGGTAAATACAGTTTTTTGATAAAAATTAAATAAAGTATAATAAAGTCCATGTCCTTATTATTGCAAATATGAGTTTTGTTTAACGTTTACGTTATAATTTTTTTTATTGTACAAATTAATACTAAATTACTCTCTACCTATCGATTGAAAGGTAGAGAATAATTTAGTATTAAGTATATGGGTTGTATTAAGAAATAATTACGTGAGGCGTTCATGTTATATCTTATTTCTAGGTCAATTTTACTTTGACATGGTTGTTTAGATAGTAACAGGGTGTCATGTGCTTTACTTGTTCCATATTGCTGAGTTATACCGCTTTAAGACTCCTCCTCGAGCAAATGTGTATGAGCAGAGCACGAAGTTACCAAGAAAGTGGTCTGAAATTATAATTTTTGCCGACATTCAATTTCACCGACGTGTTGTTTTTGAATATTATACAAAAACATTAAACCTGAATAGATTCATATTGAAGTGAAGAGAATAAACAATTTCGCATTAGTCTATTTTTAATTTTAGAATTGATGTTTATTTCATTTATTGATAAATAATAATATTAAACATAATTCGTTTTATATTTAATGTCTAATATTGTTTTCGAAATGTCATCAAAATGTTAAGATAAAACTTATTAACTCCCTGTAAGAATGACTACCCCCGAGCCTTACTTAGTCAGTGTCGTCATCTAATGTCACATTTGAATTTAATCGCAAAATAGTAATTTAGGTTGAATGAAACATTGTTATAAGACGTAAGTGGTTTTAAGAAGACGACAGAAACTGTGTTTCACTTAATACAAAGCAATTTTAGAATAATAAATTATTATTACTTTTATAATTTTCTTATTTGTTGAAATAAGTTTTTTAATTTCAGAGACCTCCAAAGCGGCGGTGTGCCGTGCTCTAACACTTTAGCTTTCTTGATGATGGATCCGGTTATGAAAGATTGAAATGATGCATAGAATTGATGATACTTAAATAAAATGGTTCTGGTAGAGAATGGTATCCTATGCTGATTAAGATTAAAACGCAATGTGCAGTTGCTTACTTCGTTACTTCGTCTCGTAATTCTATTACAGTTACAGTAAGACGATGCAGTTTTTATTACATAGCAATGACAACAAAATTCCTCCGAAAGTTGACGTATACAATTTTATCAACTTACTTTTCTAAATCTAAAACTTAATTTTTATAACAAAACAATATTCACGTATGATCTAACACAAAAACAAAAATAAAAAAAAACGTTTTTACCAAATTTTCACATGTGTATAAAATCCTGTTATGTAATAATACAATTATACTAAATATGATAAAACAATGTTACAATTAACCTTATGAGGGCATTACAGTATTATTAGATACAATATCACCGAGTGTCAAAGTTATATTGAAATAGTTTGATTTCTATATTCAATAAACCAACGCAATATGAATAAAGTAACCAAGTGGCAAAGAAAATAAAATAGTTTTTCATATTCTTGTATAATAAAAAATACACTTTGAAATGTATTATTATATCTCGTATTGTAATATTTTTTTATTGAGCGAAGCGAGCGGAGCGCTCCACTGGTGACTTTTTCACATTCTTTGTCACGAATAGGCTCGAAAATTACTTGATGAAAAATTATGAAATTTTGCAATCAAAGAGACACACATTAGGTGTGATGGTTTAAAAAAATCTAAAAATGTCATGTCGTTAAGGAATAATCGTCAAAAAACTAAAATCTCTTACATTTATTCCTAATTCCTATTTCCTAATGTTCAGTATTTCTTAAATCATTAATGGTGATAATGTGGGTAAAACATAATCACAATAAATTATTTCAGATATCTGTGAATGGATCTATGGATGATAGAAACAGTTTGTTAATCTTTTAGTTTACCCGTGAATTTAACTCATGAAAACGAACGAACGATTTTTTTTAACTCATGAAAACGAACGAACGAAACGAAACGAAACCTTGGGTACATAGAAAGTAAATAATATCCATTACTTATGTGTGAGAATCATGAGAGTAATATGGATATGGGTGAAAAAGTTCAGTGCTGTATTTAGTTGTCTTATAATATCGAAACTAGAAGACATATGGAAGATAAAAAGAATTGAAAAACCTTACAAGAGAAACCAATGTAGTCCATTAATAAATGATGATCTCCTATATTTATTGAAAAGTTAGTAATATTATGAAGAGGTTGATGTCTGTCGAGGCGAAAGAGGTATGCAGGGACCGTAGCGTTTGACGCTCCGTCGTCTCTGGCTACCCCGCAAGGGATATGGCGTGAAGCTAAATAAATAAATAAATAAATAGTAATATTTTCTGTTATTAGTATTATTATATTTACTGTTATTAGTATAGGAGTAGATTTAATAACATAATGATAATATAATATAGTGATTTTAAATTTCTTTCGGTTATATCTTCAAAACATCTACTATCATAATTATATTTTAGCACAACGATTACGATATATTATTGCTATTAATGATAATTAACCTAAGTGTATTATTTCATAGCAAGCCTATTATTTGTTGTATCAAGAACTGTCTATATGAAGGTAAACCGCGGTCATCTATTTTAATTAAAACTCGCTAGCCGCACCATCGCCATAGCGTTAATAGTTTGTACTTCATTTTAATAAAATATATAAAATTACCTGCAGACTGTACAGGTCGTTTAAAAAATCGTTCAGGGTTGAGTTTATTAATCTATTAAGTATCATATTATCCTTGTTAAATTCACAAATTAAAATAAATTATAAGGTACTTGAATATCTCATCAAAGGATTGCAGGTCTTCTTCTTTTGCTTTGTCTGTAAAATACGTATCTCGTCTCACAGAAATTAAATTCGGTAACTCTTTAGAATTGAAAGAATAATCTGACCGATATTACATAGTAATGAATAATGTGGTATTAGTAGAAATATATTTTCTTTAATTATACTTTTAGAGTTCAACTTGAATAGTAATAAAATTAGTATAGTGTTAAAAGTGTTAATGTCTGACAATATCTTTGTATTGATTAATTTGATTCAGTATTTAGTTATAGCATAAAAATTTGTGCCAAATGTTGTTTTATATTTTTTTCTATTCAAACACTCGATTCATGTTTCTTTACGACATAACCATTATATTGTCAGTAAAGTATCCCGTGGGAGTTGTGATAAGAGAAAAAGCTGCCCTAAAGAATAAGTATTTTATTACCCACAATATATATTTGAAACTAGATTTGAAATTCTGTATTTCTTTCATTTATTTATGGCCACTGCCATAACCAATGGCCCATTCGCCATATAAATATCATTAAGACCATTTTGTGATCTATCAATTTTCAAAATAGGTGTTGTAATATATTATTTGAAAATTTATTATATAATAATTTTTATTTGATAACCGCCCGTTGGCATTGACTTTGACTCCTTCCACAATAATTGTTAAAGTTATTTAAGCATTTAAAATTTATAAAAAATGTGTAATTTTAATTTTAGTGCAATACCCAAAACCAAATATTTCTTGTGTTCTTAAAAATGAAATAATATGACTGAGACAACTACTTTACCCCTACTATTTTTTTTTCAAAATTCATTAAATATAATAATGAAAAGTAAACAAACAGTAAAAGTTTAAAATATTTTATATTTCATTTAGCATAGACGTAGCAATTATTATTTTCATAAAATGTAAAGTTTTTATCTCTTGGCTGTTATTTTATGTTTAGATCGTCAAAAAACTAACCTAGTGAAATAAGTAAGTTGGAAACTTTTTCAGAAAAGGTTTCGTAACACTAAATGAGGTTGTAGCTGTTTCAGTCACGATTTTCAAAACTTTCTAGTATATATTCTTGGTATTTCATGAATTTGATTATACAATAATTTAATTTAAATTAAGGCTAACATTGCTTAGACATGGAAACCAAACACTGTTAATAATGATTTAAAGTGCTGTAATTTCTTGTGAATGACGAACAAGAGATGGTTTTAGCTTAATACTAGAATTTAGAGGATGGAGAAGCATTGAAAAAAAAATTACTGTTATTATTATAATATCATAAACAACCAATTTTTTTAAATTGATATACGGGCCCAAGCAGTCGCCAAAGATAGTGTGCGGGGGACAAGACGTTTCGCCTTTATAATATGTACTTGGAGTCTTTCAGTTCCTGACTCGTACTCTAAAGAGAACCACACCTCCCACGACAACCCTTGGGAAATAACGTAAAATGTTAAATATTTTAACAAACAATTTTTAGTTTGGGGAATACACTTAGTACATACTAAACTCTACACCAATATTTATATATCAATAAAAATAATAAGAATAGTTAGCATAAAAATTGTGTCGACAAATCAGCTTCTTATTAACATTAACTTTTAAGACTTTTTTCCTTATTTGTATAATCGTATAATATATATTGTATAATCTATTATTATAATGATTTTTTTATGCCAGTTACATTTATGTATTTTACATTATAAAACTTAAAATAAGTAGTAACTTATGTAATAATTTGCACTTATTATTTTTTGCGAAAACTTGATACGTTTTCCCATCCTTTCTACCACATTTTGACACAACAGCACGGTAATTTAATACTGCCGACTGCTGCACGATTTGCAATTTGCCATGTCACATATTATAGTATACAAATGTAGCCTTTAAGACTTATTAATATATTGACATCTCAACTCAAAGTATACATTTATTTTACATGCTTAAATAAACTACTGGTATATTAAAATATATAATATCCTAATGTGAATGAAAGCCTCTATTCACATTATCTGGATAATACAAAACATAACTTACCACTTTATCTGGTAGGAAGCAATTGTATCAACGATATGAATATTTTCTCTTTGACTTTTATTTTTCCTTAACCAGCTAACTTACCATCTACCTCTATTTCGTGGAAACCTTTTCGCTGAGAAAATTTCATTTGACCTTAACGAAATATTTTTATACAACGTTTAAATTACTAAAGTTATATGTAAATCTTTCTATGCATATAGAATCTTACAGGATCAAAGAAATTAAAAAAGGTGCAAATTTATTATTATTTCATACTTACCACATGTCCACAACTGGTCTTCAACCGGCTTCAATCGGCTTTGTAAAGAAATGGATCCAAAACGCCAAGGTCGGTAGTATTCGCTGTAATCAAAGACAAAGATTAAATTTTCTTTATAAATTATAAAGGAAATTTCATCTTTGTCTTATAAAATCAATATTCGAAAATATATTTCCTAAAAAATATATTTTTTCGAATATTGTAATATTTACGTTTAAAAACTACTTGCATATACTATCACTATTTTTGTCTATTTTATATTGCCAACGAATTGAATATTCTGACCCGAAATTATAAGCTGTGAATACACTCGAGGCTGCACGTGAATTCATTCTTTGTGTTTGGTTTTGTTTCATCTTAGAAAAGCTACAAGTAAATCGTATACCATAAGGACCTTTAATCAAGTGTGAGAAATAGTAAGTAATAACTGTAATAGAATTTTTCATATATTGTCTTAGTTAATATACTTTTTCTTAATAATTCTGAATTTTCAAGTGGACTTGTATCATCTTGGCGATCTTTGGAGGAGATCTATGCTTTGCAGTAGACGTCTATAACCTTATACGATAGCAGATGATGACAATATTTAACTTTAATTTTTACTATTAAAATTGCAAACAGATTTTGAATACATTTTTTGTCAGTAAATTTTCTTAAACTAGCAAAAAATATATTAATCAAGTTTATTTATAATATTGTAAATAATGTCCTGCCTTATCTCCATTCTTTGATTGGTTCAAAATGTCTAGAATATTGTTAAGCTACCACCATTCTTAGAAACGCGTGTTTATACTATTACTGCTACTTATCAGATAAATTATGTATACATATTCACTATTATTTTTAATATTATATAATACTCTCTTACTACGACATTTTATACATATATATATATAAATGTTTAATTAAAAACAATCTGTTTTCTCATTTCAAAAACTTTTCAGTTGTTTTAAGTATAGTGTTTTGTATAAAATTGTTATAATTTTCATAGATTTTATATATTTAAATAATATAAAATATAAGACAATGCTTGCCTTTGAAATACTTCAATATAATATAGTCAACTCGCAATAACTATTATATTTTGTTAAAATTATCGAAGTATTTGTACAATAAATACAATATAACCTGGCCTGACCTTTATCCGCTTAACGTTTTCCTTCACATATGATCACGATTTTACCTTCTCATTTTAAAAATGTTTAGAGTTTCTGGAACATATACTGTATTTACCTATTTATTTTAGCTATCTGTGACATCTGAAATTGTTTTAGTTTTATTGAAGATTAGAAGAAGAAGAAAATTATTGAAAAATAAAAATTCCGAGTTTTTTTTAACAAATATCATGGTTTTAAGATATTTAAATGAAAACATAATTTAATAAAAATAAACAAAACATCGTTTTGTAATGCACAAAAGAATGTGACCTTAAACCATACTTTCTTAATTTTCCACTATTCAATAACCAAATAACATTTAACATAATGAATTTAACAATTTCAGTATTCTAAAATTATTTACAGTCTTACAAATATTCAACTTAAATTTATTTTTGCTTAATAAACATCATAATTTTAAGAAAATATTTGCCGTTTTATATTATTTTTCAAGAAAACTAAATATCTTTTCTACCTTTGACATGTAAATACTCCGAGTAACGTACAAAAATTTTAAATTCTTAATTTAATGTCTTTCTTCTTACAAATATTTTACCTTAATTAAATAATATCTTTAAATTTCTGAAAAATATTCTTGACTTGGTGATTGTTTTTATTAAAAAGAAGTAACATAATAAAATAAAAATAATTAAAGAATTAAATGCTACGAAACTGATTTAGTCACTATTTATAGCATGTTCTTTAAGAAAGCATAAAAATAATAATGTAAGTACAAACTATAAAATAAAAAAAATTATACGTTATTTTAAAAAATAAATAATTTTATTATTTTATTTTATTCTTAATAAACTATTAAGAATATTTTTTTGCTAAATAATGTAAATAACCTTTTAAAAATGTATTATATGCTATGTTATAATTAATCCTTATTACATACATACTTTGAGTTAGTATAGGACAATTTGAATTTGAATTTATGTGATCGCAAGTTTTCAATGAACGATATACTCGTATAGTTTTAATTAGATAATCTCTCTCTCTCTCTCTCTCTCCCCCTCTCTCTGTGTATTTGTCTTTTTCAATATATAAAATATTAAAATTATATTGATGTATAACATTAATTTCTTTATAAACCAACTGCAAAGCCACGTATAAGCCTCATATGCCACAATTGGTATGTTATATAATACGATATCTTATATTTCTCCTTTTCTATTATTATCCAAAAGCTGGGTATTTTTGATATTAAAGGTCGGGTTAGGACCTTAACAATACTATGTGCATGATGTAAAGGTGAAACATTTTATTTTCAGTCACTTTTGGGGTTGGCAAATTAAAAAAGTTATGGAATATATATTTAAAATAATTTTAGTCAACATCTTCCCTAAAATTTTGAGAATTGAATAATAGAGAATAATTTAGTTAAACAATCTTATTCATCGTCTAAACCATTTCAAGTTATCTTTCTTGTTAAGGTTCGAATAACTTTTTAGATCTTTAAGAGTACTAGCGGTAGGTACTCCTAACAAATCTAAATATTGTTTTATCTTGTAATTGAAATTGAAACGAAAATTTGAGAGAATAAATATAATCAATAATGACATTTTATGTGGTTATGTTCACTCTGAGTAACAAGTATGATAATTCATTATAATATCTTAGGAAAATGCATTTGAGTTAAAAATATACATACGATAATAACGATAAGCATTATTTTTACGGTTCATAATTTCTAAAATGTTGTAATTCTAAAATCTGGTTGGGTTTTTAATAAAAACTCATCAAAATTTAATTGAGAAGTATTTCATAATAACATAACATATGGTTATTTTTTCTATTATAATTATTAATCTCACTGATATACGAGTAACTAAACGGATTTTTCGGTAACGTCAACATACCGAGATAAGAACTAACATATTAGTTAATCTATTTTAATATACTGTCTAATATACTATATATGTGATTTATACTATCATTTTTAATAACCTATTTGTAGCAAAATAAAAAGTTAATATCAAAATAGTTACAAATAGCCTAAATTTCATACAAAACATTTTTTATTTTCAAAGCTCCCCTATATTATACCGCGAACATGTGTTCATATTTGATATAAAAGAATACGTGTACTTAATACTTAATGACACATATAATATATATATATATATATATATATATATATATATATATATATATATATATAATACTTAAACAATAACTGTAACCTAATATCTAATGATAGACGAACTATCAATGAATCTCAGAGCCTTATTATGTTTTTTGGATTCTACTTAGATTGTATAGGAATCTAATTTCATGGATAAATTGAAAAATTGTATTGATTTCAGTTTGAATTTGCTAAGTAATTATTGTGTAATTGAAAATTTGTCAAAACACCGCTACAAACATTATTTTCAACATAAATGTTTTTACCGTACCGTTTTGTATTTAATTCATTACTCTATATTTGTAGTTTATATTTATTAAATAATTGTACCATGAGTTCGAATGACAATTTATAAATAGCGGTAATGTAAGATTCGTGACGGCAGCTTCTGTCATGAGGTTGCTTCTCATTTATCTTTATAAAAATATATCGTCTCGACTCTTCGGCTTTTGAAGTAAATGCCTTTTGAAATATTACGAAAAGTAGAAAAGTAAGTGAACTAATAATCATTTTAATAATTGCAATTCAGTGACGTGTAATAAATTGTACTATTTCTATTGGCTTACCGTATTGAAAATTGGAAAATACGACAATGTTTTAGCAATGTAGTTATACTCGTAATTACTTCTTGGTTCTTTCTTATTAGAGTTGTTATAGTAATTGAATTAATATTCAATTTTCTATTTATTTTCTAACATGGTTTTACATTTATCACATTAATTTAATAGTTGTAGTCTATTTTATAATTAATGTAGAAGGTATATTTATCTATTATATATATATATTTATATATTATATGTTTATTATATTATATATTTATATATTATTTATTGATTATATTATATTTGGCGAAGATACAGTAAATAGTTACTGCCACTTCAATATATACGTGTCATATATTATTTATAAAAAAGTATAATTTTTAAACTATTAGAATTTTGTTTTAACCTGTATGTGATTTCAGATATAGTTTTTATAACACATGTTTAGTTGTCTGTGCTTATCAAAATCATCATTTTATGTGTGGGATAGTATAATTGACATAAATCTTTACACATAAAATTATTTCGTAAAAAAACAATATATACCAATAAGTCTTTTTAAAGGAATTAAAATTAATTTATATTAATTTATTTGATATCAATCTTGATATTCCTGGCAGTTATGTCCATCAACTTGTTCGAGTCTAATTGAATTGAATTATAAAAAAAGCACGGTTTCAATTACTCGATATACTTACTAGGGCCATAAATTTTGCTAAATATTTAATCAGATCAGTGTAAATGAACTAAAACAAAGAAGAAATAAAACTATAAATTGTGTTCAATCGAGGTCGTCGAGCTACAAGATTCGAGTTGTGAGGAGTAATTGTAGTCTAATCGAGATATAGTGATAGTGTATTATGGTTTTAATAGCATGTAGATAATAATCCCTATAAACTAGATTGTAAAGTATGTTTGTTAATACTGTAAATACAATACTCGACTTGGTTCCAATACGTAACCAACCAATTATAGTTTCCATCCAGTCCATCGTACTGTATATATTTAAAAGTGTAAGTAATGGAGCAGATTAATGGATTACTTGGTTATTAAAAAAGTACAAGAAATAACTATATTGTACCAAAAGAATTTTTCTGCAATAATATACCTATAGAAAAAGTATTGGCAAAAGATTAAAAATACTTTTTTGTATTTTACTTTTAAGTTTTTTGACGTCAAAGTATTAAATGAAATAAAAAAGACTGGTATAATATTTCCCTTTCCCCTTTAATATTTAAAGTTTTTTAAACTTTTATCTATGTAGTATATTAAGTGGTTCTTAAAATACTGTATACATAAAAAATACTAGAAACATAAGAGTACTATATACATGTCAAAAATGTCAGTCAAACTTTTTGAATATAATTGTTTAAAGTTCATATTTAAACTCAACCTCCAAAATATATCAGTTATACTTACGTCGCTTATTGCAATATTAAAAAATTGAAGATGTTTTATAAGAGTTTCTTTTTGTGAAATATAAATATGTTTATGATAATTTTATCATTTATTAAAGAAGAAAAACTGTATATTAATTATTATTTTTAAATCATAATAATTATACGTAACAAATAGTACTATATTTTAAATTTTGTTTTAATATTTTTATTAATATAATAATAATTGTTACCTATTCAATAGTTAAAATAAACATTTTTTTTTGTTCATTTGTCTATTTATTTCACGCATCAGGCATATAACAGAAAAAAAATGTAAAATTGTATTAACAAACCTATTAAAACATATTTTGTTTAATTTATTTAAATTTATAGTGAAAATCGTTTCCACTTTAAAGTTTACTTATTCCAGAAATTATAATCTATGACATAAAAATATTAGAGTTGTAATAAAATTCTTCAAGTTTTTGGTCCGAAATTATATTCCAAATAAACACAACTAAGCGCCACCTGGAACGAAAATATTTTTGAGCATAAGAATTCATAATCTGTATTTATATAAATATTTGAGCCTGCACGCGCTATGAATTGGTCAGTGAGGCGTCAATCAATACTTTTTGGAAATGTCAAGCAGTATGCTTGGGTGTAGTCGATGCATCGTGGTGACATGGCACTCGAATGACAGTTGTAAGTGTCATCTGACAGCTGACTTCACTTTAATGAGTGACTTCGATGGTGGAATTATTTTTTGATGGAACACTTGGGAAAACGGTTGATTTTTGGTTAACAAAAATGTTATTCGCCACGTTGCTGGTGACGCTGTCATAGCCAGTGGGGCTAACAGCAGAAACATTCACAAAAAAAACCCCACGTTGCTTGGAATTCACCGTATTTACAATCCTAATCATACTATATCGATTCAGTCGCGTGTTATTATTGTAATCTATGCTGTGAAGTAATTAAACAGACTATTATTACGGCATTACGCGTTGAGACTATTATTTCAACTCTACAAATCTACACATCTAAATAGGCTTACTCTACAGCGGTATTATCTATAATATATGCCAGTCGAAAGTGATTATAATTGACTATTGTAAATTTGAATTTAGATTTCATTTAAATTATTTATTTTAAAATTTTCATTTTTATATCTCAAACACGCTCAATACTAATTTATTTATTACTCAGGCCTATAAACAGTAAAAATATTTTCTGGTAAATAATATCTTTAATAAAATATCCTTGCAAAGCCGCTTTTATGATTATGTGACGAAATTGAATATCTACCGAATATACTAAAGTACCGATTTACTACCATCAGAAGTTTTTCATGAATAATATAATCATTTAGTATTTTTTTTCATAATCCTATATTTCAATGGATAAATCTATTTAATATGTAATCTAATATTTGTGTGTGAGGTTTTTAAAAGAAATAATTAAATTTGATGAAATAATAGAATGGCTATTACTTGAGCAAAAAAGTAAGTAATAACTAAGTAAATTGTAATGTTTTTGTAAAAGCATTTAAGTCTTATATATTTTTAGAAATATAAAATAAGAACTCGTAAATTAGGTAATATAATTAGACTCAGTGGTATAATTATTAAGAGAAGTGAAAAGATCAAGGTTCAAGGTCGTTACCTCATTCTACTTTTTTATTGATTTGATGTAAAATATATAATAAGGCTTAGAAAGATATATTTAGTTAATTACTAAATTCAAGTAGATTACTTTTTAATTTTAAAATACTAGTAATTTATAAAAAAATATTATTTTTGTTTATTTTTCATATAAGTTATAAAATTTGAGAAACTTTAAAACTTTTTTTATAATATAATGTTATTAGGATAGGCATCCTAATAACATTATATTATAACATTATTTATGTATATATGAAAACGCAGGCCTCTGCGTTTTAATTTTTTTATATAAACATAAATAATAATTTTGTCCCTTATTTTCTTCTTTACTCCCCAAAGTTTTCTTAAACCATTGCTTGTGATAATAAATACATAACCGTGACACTAATTGTGTGATCAGACTTCAACACTTCTTATCATTATGCAACTTATGAAAATAAACGGTTATTCAATTTATATAATACTCAAGTTACGTAACTTTAACCTTTTTGTAACTGAAAGTTAGGGTGTCAACAAAATATATTTTAAAATAATATTTCTTTATGTAGTTATTTTAAAAGTAAAAGCAGTAACATATATCTCAGACGCTAGTAATCCACTCTTTCCTAATACTACGTATAATGAATGTGTTAATAATACGTATATTTCAATAATAAGATGTCAATAGTTAAACATGTTTAATTTTGAGAGTACTCCGCGGTATCTTGAGGCACGAAGCGCTATATAAACTTTGCTTCAAAATTCTACATGATTCAAAGTAATTATATAGAACTTTGATTTAAAATCACTAAGCGGTGACATAAACTTTATCAAATAGATAAGACTTTATTAATACCTGTAAGGACTACAGCTTGTTTTAGTATATAAAAATAGTATTTGTGGAAATAATATTATATATTAGTATTTTGTAATTCCTAATTACTTTCCAGTTCACAGAATTCGATGCGATTTTATAGTATAGTGAATTTTGAGAAAGTTTATATTGGACGCAGGAGAGTCGTTATGAAACACTTAATATTATATAAATATTATAAACACGCATGTTATATTTAAATTAGGTTTGACGCAGATATAATTCATAATATTATTGAAAGAAATGCATTTTTTTCTTTAAAACGAAACAAATGTTGAACCTTAATAATTATGTTTTTATCGCTCCACTAAATGCTTCCTATTTGTGCACAAAACATAATTACTAAGTTGTCTAAAATTGTTAACAGCAGAAATATCATAAACTAAAGTTAAAAAGTATGAAAATATAGATGAGTAACTGTCAGAAGTATTTTACAATAAACAATAAATAGTACGTCATCTGAATGTTCTACAATAAGTTTTATTTTTAATAAAGAAAATGAAACTCCATTAAAGTTACAATTGAAGTAATTTAAAGTACTGTCTTCATGTAATTTAGAAACGGTGTCTTTTCGGTTAACTTTATTTTAACCAGATATTATTCAGAAGTGACTTATTATTTAACTTTTATTCTTGAAAGGTTATGATATCAGAGGACATCAAGATGACATAACAGTTTTTTGACAAAGTATGTAATAAATAACAGTATGCAATTAAATCGTATAACAGAAACAGTAATCGCCAACCTGCTCTATAGTACTTGTCCATTGAACGGACAATGGTATTAGACTAATCTAATCATTAATAATAATTTCACTTTTATATAATACTAGCATTAAGTGAAGAGTAACGCTACCTTAATGTCCTACTAAGTTCACGATGCAGGTGGTTCTATCTGTATGTTAAAATTTCTAACTGATTGTGATAAATTTGGATTCGGCTTACTTCCGTCATGACTTGAATGAAATGACCTTTTTCGTTTTACTTTTAATATATCGCTGCCTATAAGTCTTTCAATAAAATACTTATATAAAAAACCTCTTTAAAAAATCAAAATGAATATAAATAAATCGTAAAATGATAAATAATAATAAACAGTAATGAGTAATTTTTGGAGACTCTTCCAACCAAAGCTAGAACTATATTTTGTTAGCCAACTAACATAGATAAATATACGATATACAACCTCAAGATGGCAATTTCTCACCGTGACTCCGAGGCTATGAAAAAGCTACTGAACTTATTAACCTAGCTTACTACTACTACTATTTACTTTATTTATTATTACTATTAATTACTAAACTAGCTTTCAAAAACTTGTGCAGGTGTACAGTTTCCTGCGAAGTTACCATCGCAAGTAAAACATTTTTTTTTAATTACAATGAAAGGCATAGACAAATGTCTATGGACATTAATATACGATATATATTTTTTTATAAATATGTTGCTCACTTGTTTATTGGTATTTTTTTAAGTATTTATAAATCTTGTAATTGGAATCTTTTAAATGCAGATCAAAAACAGTCCTCTAGCTATAAAGTTATAATTTATTGGTAAGTAACAAAATGAAAAAAGAAAATGAAAGTCTGTTGTGATTAAAGTAAAAATAGTTTGAAATCAGTGACAAAAGTTAGTAGCTGATGATCGATTACTATGATTTCTTTTAATCCATTAAAACTTAACTATTTTTTTATGTGTAGTGAGGGTTAATATAAATTTAAGTTCAAGTTTGTGGGTTTCAAGTTTCGTAGTCCTTATCCCTCGGCCGCTATCTTGGAAAAAAGGGTGCAAAAAATTTTCCTGCTGTATCTCAAGCTACCAACTCTACAGAAAATATTATTAAACATTATTGCTAGCAATAAAATAGGGGGATATAACGCCAATATCTACCTTTTTTTATATAACCCGTCGCAAAATTGAGCTAAGATCAAATCGCGTTAGATCATTTCTAATCACGGTTTAAATATATATTGCTTTGATCATTGAAGAACTATAATATAAATAATAATGTAATAATTATAAACTCCTGCCTATAGCATTCTCTGTCTATAAAGACAAAAAATATATTACTTTTATTAAATAATTAACTTTCAAGAGGCCGCATGTTATAAATGTTATATTAGGTTATAGGGTGAACCATCAAATAGTACCAAGAGAAGGAGAGCGTAATTTAATTTAGCTATTTGATAATGTTTGCCAAAGACTGTGAACTGTGACTTGCATGGATTTATCGTAAAACCGTAAGACTTACACCAGTCACTAATAGCTTGAAGGCTTTAATTCAGATGTTTTACAGCCTTGGTGATGTTAATAACTATTGTAGTTGTATGAATCTGGAAATCATCAACATAAAGATAGAAGGGTAAGATAAGAAAATTAGTTATAAAATTTATAAAATTAGAGAAAAGTAAGTATTGTCTTAAAGTTGAAGTATTATTTATGTATTATAATTAATTGCTTGAAAATATGTTATAAAAATGCTTCTGACTGCCTGACTTCTGCAATAAACAAGAATTTTACTCCAATCTAAACGCTGTTCATTATCACCTAAACACGGCTCAACCAGCCTTGTTGTTTTTGACACATACGCAGATATCTCAACCTAGCAAAACACCGTACCTATCATACGCGGTTTATCATATATATATGACACTTCCACGGCAGGATAAAAGTTCATTTGAAGAATATATCTATTTATCCTGTTTCGAAAATTGGAGTCGACATAGGCTACTGTATTATTTGTCTGATTTTTTTATTAGGAAGATTTATTTCACCCGACTTTAATTTTATCGCATGTTTACGTTAAACTTCGGGACGTCAACTTGGATATCCAGTTTCCTGATATGTATCAGTAGATAAATGAATAGCTGCATTGCAGCCTGCCCGTAAATGTTAAATGTTATCCTCGATAAAATATTTAACTTAATTGTAAATTTATAATTGATCAGAGGACCCTAGGGACGCCTCGACAGTGAACTTGTACTTTCTTGGATGCGTAATCAGCAAAAGATACAACAAAGGGACTGTTCTTCTGTTGTTGTTCACATTCGATAGACCGGTGTGCACTTTATCCATCTGAGACAGACCATTTACCGGAGCAAAGTTAAACACAGATGTCCCCGCATCGTCGGTGATACTAGATCCTAACCAATCGGCATTGTTCGCCTGGAATTCCCCGAGGACTACGACTTCGGCGGAGGGAGTCTGTGAAAGCAGGTTGTCAATATTAGCTAGGACGTGGCCCAAGAGTTGATCCACTTCTGCATTACCACTATGTTTCCAGTACAGGCACCCGTAGATCCTGACATGATCGTCCACGTCTACCCACAGCCAGAGTACTGATAGGTCCCCACCTCCAAAATTCTGAAGGCGACGGTATCTGACGGTACCTTACGAATACAGATACCCCGGCGTGTGGTATAAAATGATGTTCGATTTTATAACCGGGTTACACTGTATCGATAGGTTGAAATATCTGCATCTCTGCAAAAACAAACAAGGCCGACTGCGCAGTCTCTATCTAGGTGATAGTGAAAACATAATCAAATAATTCGGTTACTACACGTCGATCTTCTGTAAAAGGGTGGCTCTTCCCTGGTCGAGCCAGCCCAATACGAGCTGCAGTCATATAACTACAGCTAGGCACTAACACGGAGAGATGTATTTAATTTTACCTTTATACCTTGTTCATTTTAAATCATAGTTAGCTAATAAGCATGTATTAATTAATTTCATTTACAAATTTGTATTTCGTCTGTTACAAAATATCTTCTCCCCCCATTAAATCAAACCAGGAGCCATCTATTTTAATTAAAATCCGTTAGCCGCTTTATCGCCCACTGTCTTAATTGCTTTCACTTTGAATTAAAGAAATAAATAAAGTTTCAAGACTTACGTAGCTTGTATATCTTAAACACGATCGAAATACGTAACACGAGTATAATGGAGTTAAATGTTTTTAATTCTTAAAAAGCCAAATAAATTGCAGCGAGTTAAATTATTAACGAATGCTGATAATATATTCTATATAGAGTTCAATTCTCTAATAACAGAATGTTAAATATCGCGTTGTTTTGGATTATATTGGAAATTTATAACAATATTTATATTAGATTTTACACTGTTACTATATAAAAATATCTTATTTACGCTTTTCCCAAACTTTGATGAAGTGGTAACAATTAACTTATAATAGTGCACTTACATTGTTAAACTGTATTACTGTTAAAATTGTGAAATCGTGTTTTATTGTATTGTATTGATAGTGTGTTATATGTAAGGTATACTGTGGGAGTCAACATAAAAGAAAAACGAGCAAACTGCCCCTTTTTTATGACAGCTTAGGAAATGGAAAAAGCGTTGTTTCTTTTTGCAATATACATCAAGTTAAAAGGAATCTGAAACAAGGAAGAAAAATACATTTTAGTTTATAAATAGTGAACGTAAATAATTCTTAATTCTCAGTACTCCAAAAACTTCCTCTTCATTCAGGGAAAATAAATCAGTTTTTAATTTTTTTTTTAAATCAAGTGACAATTTAACAATAATTATATGGTTTAAAATTTTGACGGTTGAATGCGAACTAACTGTAATTTAATCTTTTGTTCTTTTGTGAACTATATTCAATTGATTGAGATGTTTGATGTATATCTTATAAGACTTCTCATTTGTAAGGTTTTGTACTATCTGTATTATGAAGTATATTAAATAAGACATCTATAATCTTAATTATGTATTTACTGTTTTAAGCCCATAATTATTTTCTTTTTTTGAATTAATTATAGTATTTTTACTTCGCACCGAGGTAGCCACAATCAACGCTATTAATTATTAAACCCATTCTCATTTAGATCCTCTAATCTCATTTTCATTTAGATTGACTTCCAAATTTCAATTTGGAATGTTAACAATCTTAAGAATCACTAGGAAGAGGTAATATTCTCTTTCCAAAGAATCAACTTGTAACTTTATAAATCATTATTGTAGTTGAATTCTTATGCTTAAATGGTGGTAAAATGTTTATTAAAATTGAACCTGTTTTCAGTTTCATTTATACAACAAGTCGTCCATAAGAATTGCTAAAAGTGGACTGAATTGTCTCGACTTTAAAAAAAAAAACAAAAAAAACAGAAAAACGAAACAATAACAATAAAATTTCATCACACTGTAATACGGTTAGGAACACACCTGGTATTATTATTTAGTTAGTTAAATTCAAATCAAATTGAAATATGTATGAACGTCTTATAAATCGCCCGCTAGCTTGGCAAGTTACTCTCATAATTATTTATATAAAGACTTATGTACGTTTTCTCAACATTTTTCTTTTAAAAACCAGCTATCTGACTATCGTTGCTTTAAATTAAATAGCTTAAAAAATCCTGTTGGAAATCGAAATAGTGCCCAAGTAAATATAATTAGCAACATAATAATGAAATATTCAGTAATAATTTAGTTACCATAAATAAATAATGTTACATTAGTTTTGTGATGACTATGAAGCTACAAGCAAGATATCAGATTTTTTACGAAGATGACCTGACACACTATACCACGATAAGAAATATTGATAAAAATAAACAAAGTTACCGGAATGCGGCGCCTTGTTGATAACATTGCTCTAATCATTAGGTAAGTTGTTATAAAAATAAATAAATATATTTTACTTGTGTATGATTCCATCCTATGATCACTTTTTGGAGCACGTATAAGATGGAAATAACATTGTGGCAAAAAAATTATATTATACATGAGCAAGATCTTGTAAAATACGCTTTTTGTATAATATAAATATTTGAAATAAATCTGGTTTGTTTAACGTTTATTATTTCTCGCCATATTTGAGAGAATATATCAAACATGTGTTGTTTATTATAATAAAAAAATATTAACTGTTTAAATTAAAATCATTTTCTTAAAATTAGCAACAATAGTTACGCTTCGCGAAGGAGCAGGTCCTTAACGCCCTCCCTTCTTTTTCAGTTGTGTTAGTTTCTTGTATCCCCTTTCCTTGTAGGTATAACATCGGTATAATTTAATTTTTAGCGATATCTACGACCGACAGTACCACTTACTAGTAAGTGGATTTATTCCTTAACCATATATTTCTCTAAAAAATGTTGTTTCATTTCAGTTTCGTTAAATTTAAGTTGGACCTTTGTAGGCCATTTTAAAGAATTTAGGTGGGAACGATGGAAGATTAAATTTTTGTATAGTATCTTAACTCCCCTCTTTTAACTCTTTTACGGGTTTGCTTTTGAGACCATGGTTCTGTTCAAGTTCGACCAAAATATTATTTTTGTCCAGAGATATAAATTTAACTTGAATACAAACATAATTATTTTGAATTTACCCTAAGATCAGATGATGACTGCTTCAAATTTCATAGAGTAGCAATTATACCAGAGCCTAGGCAGTTAGTTTATAATGTATGAAAATATAATTCTATTGTTATAACACTAGCCGTGTGTTTGTATAATTTTTAATATGACCTTTACAGTACGGTATAATGTTAATATTCGTATGTGTATGTAATCAGAGATTTGTTTACATGAGTATACAGTCCACCTGAAGTTAAATAAAACTATGTATAAACCTCTGAAAATTTAGAAGATATAGAATCTGTTATTACATTATTTTGTCAATTTGTCTGACCTATATTATATTGTATTAATTTGTGATACCCTGATAACACCACTGTTTTATCTTCAGAACTGTTTGTGTATATATTATTAACTTTCTCGTAACCATTTGTTTTCGCATTTGACTTAATCCTAACAAAGATATACTGAAATGTAGTAGAATGTTATTTTATTATAGTTTCAATTCATAGGGACATAGTTGTATATAGTATTAAATGTGTAAACAGACCATATATACTATTAATTGAGGGTGTTGAAAACGGTTGATCCGTAAATGTTTTTATTGGAAGTTGTAGAATATTTTGTTACAGAAAGGAATCATTAAAATAATTTATTTTTGATTTTTTTAAAGATTTTTTTTCTTGTTTATAAAATTTAAGTGTGAAAAACCAACTAAGCAACATTTTAATATTTTTTTTATTAAAACTCAATCTTTTGTTTTTTATGTAAGAAGATTTGGCTGAAAAAAAAATTGCCTTCGTTAAAATTTTACTACATTTATAATTACAATTTCGTTTGATTATCTTTTGTCAAGTCAAAAGTAAGATAAATTAATTTTACAATTGTAATTTTATTTTTTATTTGTTTAACCTAAATGTTGTTTAGTTATAATCTTTAGTAAATAATATGATATATAGAATTATAATATTGTAATAATATTATGGTCATGGGTGTTTCTGGGGTTTTTGAGTAGGTCATATTATTCTTAAAATACTCTTTGAATTAAAGTTAATAAGCATATGTTCAAAAATAATTAATAAAAACAAATAATTATAACCGTTATTATTAATCTATATCATTTATTTTAACCTTATTTTTTTTTGTACTTAAAATGACTTTATCTGTATTTTTACATTCTTTGTAATATTTTCTTTAGAGAATATTTGCTAGTAATTATTTTATTCACCACAATAAACGCATTTACACTAGATACGATAAATTTGATAATATTGTTTCATTATTTTATATATTAAAAATATTTTTTTCTAATTTTGGTGACAACATTAAAATGACTCCTATAAATTTATGACTTACCTACTGGTTAGTCATTTGATAATTCAATCGAATCTAAGATATAAAAAGCTTAAAATCATGTCCTTTGTCTTCACTATTGACCTCATATAAGATCACGTAACGTTATCTCTAACGTACGTTATGTTCATATTAGTTCTACGTGCCCCACTTCAACTTGATTATGAAACTATCATAGTCAATATAGCCGGAACGTTATATATGCTACTTAAATGTACGTCTATTGCTTCTGTCTGAACATTTTTTTTTTAAATATTTTGTGATACACAATCAAAACAGTGTGGACTAATTCTAGTATTCATTTTATCTTTGATTATTTGTTTGTCATTTAGTATTTAAGAATTAAAGATAAATATGAGTGTATACTAAGAAAATGTGATGGCATATAAGAAAACGGTATTTTGTAAAATAAATGTTAAATAGGTTAGACAAATACGCCTATAATGTCGCAGATGAAGTGGAAACTTACCAAATAGTTTATGTAATCAAGATCTAGTTTTTAATATATAATTAGTAACCTCTTCTTAAGATGGTTTTATAAATTTTCACCTTTGGCTTAAGGGGAATTCGAAAACCGCATGTTGTCTTCGTGGCTTGTCGTCATTTCATATATCTCTTATTGATTCTGTCCTTTACGTCCTGGCGAATATTGCCATCCCTTTATATAAGGGAACCAAGAACTTTGCAGACTTGCTCTGACTTTCACTACCGGGTTACCAGTCGGTATTGATACTCCAATCAAAAGAATAGGAATAAAATTGGAAACTCTGCCGATACCGCCAAATAAGTGTTATGTTTTGGTTCTGCTTATTTTCAGGCTAAAACTCGTTAGCTTTTGTTGTTGTTTTCCCAGTCTACTCTGCATCTCGAGTGTATCCTCGCCGACAAGAACCATGTTATCAGCAAACAACAGGCACCAAGGTGCCTCCCCCTGTATGTCCGATGTCAGAGCATCCACTTTTAACAAAAAAAAGTAGGGAGTCAAAACCAACTTTTGGTGCAAAACTACTACCACATTTAACTTGTCGAAGTTTCCAGCGACCGACCGGACGTGTGTTAGTACACATCGATCGATCGATCGATTTTACATTGTATAAATCAACTTACCAGGCATACCCTTCTCTTTCATAGCCCACCATACCATATTAAGGGGAGCCTGTGTCGTATGCCTTTTCGAGATCAACCATGTGCAAGTTTTTGTGTGCTTTTCTGCACTTCTCGCATAACTGGCGGAGAGCGAATATGGTTTCCGTCGTACTCCGACCAAGCATAAAATCGAATTGATTGTTCGAGATATCACTCGTTTCGCATCCTTTTTTCTATCACTTTCTCCTTTATATAAATCACTTTATTTAAATTTAGACTAAATATGCATAATTTAATTTTTATAATCATTTTATCTTTCTTATTAACCTGTGACATAGTCAAATCTATGGTATGTTACAATTTGACCTACGATTTCTAGGAAGCCTTTACTTAGAAATATAATCCACGTATATTTATCACAAGTCAGAAGGTATTATTTCGACTGATTGGTTTTTGATTTAAATCGCAGTCGAGTGCAACTTGAGCAGAAATGAAATTGTCTATCAAAATCAATACACAATTCATATTTTACATATTATATTTATCAATAAAAAAAAATGAGATATAAAAGTCTGAATTAATTTTAAATCGTGGTTTTCTGCGCCAATATTGGAATACTTTGAACATTTATTTTTAATATTATATAAAAAATTGATGAGGTTTATTGAATAGAACTTAGAAACAAAAATAAATTCGGAGTCAGTCCAAGACTGAGTCCGAACTTGTTTTTGATCACTTTGATCTGGTTTAAGTGGTCTTTAAATATATTTATTATTAAAACAGTGTATGATCAATTTATGATATATATAATGTTTTTAAAATACATTATAATTTTATTTACAAACGACTAACTACTCAGAAATAATCAAAAAGTAAATCATCAATTGCTAACTGAACTTGTTTGAATATTCATAGTTTCTAAAGAAAATAATAAAAATATTTTTTTAAACCCTTAAAAGAAATAATTTTAAACCTAGACAGAAATGTTATTCGTACTCAGGAATAATTAATTGAAACAAAGGTGAATAACCTAACAAAAAAGTATTTTAATTATTGCAAAAGGAATATTATTTGCAAATTATTCAAATCTGGGCCTACGTTTCTAAGTAACAAATTTTATGTGTCTATGCGTTTTATAGTCCGTTTATTAATTTGTCAATTCAGTATATATCAATATATTTTGGATTATTTTATTACACAATTTTCTAACATGTTTCTTTATATGGCTGTAAAAAATTTATAATCGAATGTAATGTATATTGTTTTTTTTATCAATAAAATATTATAAAAAAATCATCAACAAACCATGATGTTTCAATTTCAGGGAAAATTTTTTATTCTTGTCAAAAACATAAAGTTTTGTTAAAAAGTAGTATTATTATTACCGTACTGTATTTACATAAATTTCATCTTCAACATTACAAAAGTTCTTTTAAAGTTATGATTTTTTTTTGTAATTTTATTATTTTAGTAAGTATTAAATTTATCTCACTGTTGTTTTGAAGGAGTTACATCTTAAAAGTCGTTTTTCTTTGTTCAACAGTTATTTTTCCGTACCTTACCGTACCGTATTTAAATAAATTTCATCTTCAACATTAGAAAAGTTTTTTTAAAGTTATGATTTTATTTTGTATATTTATTATTTTAGAATTAAATTTATCTCACTAATGTTTTGAAAGAGTTATATCTTAAAAGTATTTTTTTTTGTTCAACTCCTCATTTTTATTTATTTATCTTGCTGTGTTCGTAAAATACAGATAATTAAATTAATTTAAGAAATACTTTAAATATAGTAGATAAAGAAAGTTACAAATGATTTATATATATTCTTATAAACATTTACTACTAAACCATTTCCACACCAAAAAATACTTTGCTTAACCTCAGTATTCGTATCTTACTAACTTTTTCTACGTTGATTTACTTTATGATAAAGAATACCAGGCAGACTGTTTTACAGTGCTTAGGGGTCGTAGGAAAATAGACAAATTTATTTTTATAAAGACAGCAAAACAATCTAATTGATTTTTTAGTTCAAGAATATTTTAAAGTAAAATAAATATTTTATGTATACTTTTTTCAAACATAACCGATTCTCTGAAAATCACTTAAAACAAGGTGCGTCACCGTTTTATATGGCTTCAGTAAATATTGTACGCAGACCACACATACAAGAGAGAAGAGAGGGTCAATAGATTATTTATTTACTCGAGTATTTATTCTTTTTCAATACAAAATCTTGTACGTTGTATGAAAGTCACGTCTTTGCCTGCATTAAGCTAACATTATTTCGATTGTAATAAATTCTTGATTTTCATCATCATTATCAAATTACTTGAACAATATTTCTTATTTACTATTTTTATTTGCTTTATTTTATTGTGGGTAGGACTTAAAAGCAGGAATCGTCTGTTGACGTTTATGTTACAAGAAGTTAAGTACTCATTTACTTTGAAGATTGTATAACCATGAGCTCCAAAAGTAGAAACTTGTAATCTCGAGATCTTATTTTCGGACGAAGATCCGGAGGATCGAAGGATCCCGAAGAATTGATACCTCTAGTGTCCATTCCTCATCATCGTCAGCACCACACTAAGACACATGGCACATCTTTCCTACTGGAAGTGTTGCCAAGTTTATTTCTGATTCCTGAAAAAAATCTTGATGACCTTGCTACATTTTTTTTTCTGAAAATTCAAGTTATTTTGTATTAACAATTTATTTTTTTGCACAATGTAAAAAAAAAACAAATATAAAAGTATCAGATGTTTGATACGTTTTAAGTAAATTACAAAAGATTTATTATAATTAAACACATTTTCCATCGAGAATAAAAGCTGACAATAATAATATTGGATCCATTGTTAATTAAGTGGATTGGCTCTTACGTTTTCAATGGCCCATTAAAAACGAGAGATGATATTTTACACGATCAAAGATTAAACGATTTAGCTCTGTTTAATTCAGAATAGCCTTGTAAATTCTTAATATAAATAATAAATATTTGCCATCAATAAGTATCAAGTTGTGGCAATTCCATTTACATGTACATTTTTCACGTAGTTACAATATTAATTTTGTTTCATTATAACAATAGTGATGGAAGTGTGTTTTTTTGTATTAATCACTAACAACCCATCAAGCTTCAGAAGTATAAGAAAATATTTTGCCGTCAAGTTTGTTATGGTACATCATCAACTTGTTACGTTGAATATATTAAACACTAGGTTACCCGTGCTTTGCGACGGACGGCGAAAGTGAAGAAGAGAGGGAGCGGGGGGTAAACTTTGCAGTATTTTAGTTGTAACTTTGGAACGGTTTGGACCTTTGCAAAATCCTTTCTTATTCAATATGTCAGGAGTCTTGTGTCCGAATTTCAGCTTTCTAGCTATTACGGTTTGGGCTGTAGAGCGATGAATGAGTCAGTGAGTTAGTCAGTCAGTTTCATATATTAAGATATGTATATCTACGTTAGTTAGAGTATATTAATTGGATTACGTGTTGTTCATCACTTGACTTATTTAACTGCAGTAAGCAGTTTGAAAGCGGAGGGATGATCGCATCAAGCGAGTCCCGTCATCGGTGCGTGTTTAAATTTATTTTACTAGCTCTAAAATAAAATAATATTTTTAAAATTAACTTAAGCTTTTCATGCACATCGTTATGAGTAACATGTTTAAGTTAAAAGTTATTATCACACTGTATGAGCCTTAATAGCTTTTTAATTACCACATTGTAAATCATAATTTTAATTAGATATTTTTTATAAGAATGGTTATAGTAGCCTATGCTTAAGATTATAGTTTCCTAGATTCTTTTTGCATCTACAGAAAATGAATTTTCCAATATACATTCTTTTATATACATAAAAGGGATAAAGCAACGTTTAAGTTGAAAAATAATTTATATATTTTGGCTTAGATAACAATCCCACACCACAGCAAAGGTCATAAAAGTACGTTTATAGTAATTATAGTATCGTCATCTACCCTTTAAATATCTCCGGCGTTATCGTTGCGGATACTACGCTTTGAAGTCCTGCATATATATTTCAGCAACAGCGAGGGACCAGCTACTTATGTACAGGAAAAGATTCCATGACCTTATATATATATAATTTTGCAATTGAACTTAAAAAAATCTTGGAAACATTCATTTGGAAACTGGTGCATTTGAGTTTAGCAATTTCTGTGGTCAAGTTGTAATATTTTATGTCTCACACTAATATCCAACTATATTATCAGCAGCGGTACCACCATATGCTACCTACCTTCTAAAAGTGTCAACTATTTTATTTACAATAAAAAAATTCTAAAACAATATAAGTGATAATTTTTATATAATTCAAAATATGAACAGAGTAGCACTTCGGAGTACAGATCAAATGCGAATCATGCCTCTTTGACAGCGCGTAGACTTAAATATTACATGATAAACAATTCTACTAGTACTTTGTTCATATCACGTGATTGAACTATAGGTTAAACAATATTAGATCGAGAATATGATTATGAAACATACAAGAATAAATATATTTAATTACAAATTATAATCTATTTGTTCTTCTTATATCAATTTACTTCTAGGTCAATTTAACTTTGGCATGGTCATTTAGTTAGTGAGGGGGTACCATTGCTTCACCTGTTCCATGGAACTTGATTGCTGCTTGCCAATGCTGTAAGGCTCTTCTTCCAGTGAATATGTATGAGCCGGGAACAAGAGCTTACTAAGTAAGCGATCTGAAATTATATTATTTTTACCGATATTCATTTTCAAAGCTATTTTTTTAATATCGTACAAAAATATTAAAATGAATATAGAGAATAAATAATTTGGGCTTTAATCTATTTTTATTTTTTGGGTAAATAATAATATAAAATTTGAATCGCATGGTAAAGTTATATGAACTTAATTTATTTTAAATTCAATGTCTAATATTGTTTACGAATTTTCATTGATATGTTAAGATAAAACTTGTTGACTCACTGTCAAAACGACTTCTCCCGAGTTTTACTTAGTGTCATCTAATATCCTTTATAATTTATAATCCTCCTCCTCCTTCTCCTTCCTTCATAATTTGAATTTCATCACGAAGCAGTAGTTTCTGTACTCGTTAATTAATGAAACATTGTTTTAGGATATAAGTGGCCTTGAGAGGATGACAAAAATTTTTAAATCACTTAATACAAAGCATTTATATAATAATAATAAATGACTCATACAATTTTCTTATTCATTGAAATAAGTTTTACATCTGATAATTTACAGTTCTTTTTAGCTCTTAATTAATGCAGCTGCTATCAAAAAAAATCATCCAAACTGATTTTTTTATTCTAAAGTGCTGTTTAATATTAATTAAGTTTTCTTTGGCATACATGGAATGCGATAATGCTTGGACCGTTACGCTGGTGGTATGCAACTCATCTACCCGCAGTCGGAAGTTGAAACACTGATATCAAAGTAATTCCCTCTTCAGAGACTTTCTCATACTTGATGACGAGTCTGGTTACAAAACGCTAAAATGAGCTATAGAATAGAGGATACTCAAAAAAAATGGCTCAGTTTTATTAATGTGTCGGGAGATTTCATTAAGAGAATCGTTTCTCAAGGCTGATTATGATTAAAACTCTTTATGCACTTGCTTATTAATTTACGTCAAGATACAATTAAAACAAACCTAATATCAAAATAACTTTTTAATTATATAAACATTAAGTTTTTCATTGGTGTAGCTAAGATACCATTTATTCCAACAAAATATTAGTTATTCTCTCTTCTTACACTATTTCATTTTCATATCCTCATTCCTTACTATATCTTGTATTAAATTTTCGTCATCATCTTTAAGCATTATGTTTCTCTTACAGCTATAGTAAGATAAGATGCAGAATTTTATTATAACAGCAATGACAAATGAATTTGACACCTGAAGTCTGACGTTGATTCTTTTACTTCCTACATAAAACAGATCTTATTACCACAATTACTATTTAAACTTTAACAAAACAACATATCAATATAATCCTTGAAAGAAAAATTTCAACACTTTAATTTTTGGCTCATGTCCCCAAATTGTATTGTTGTTAGCATCAAATTTAAATTTATTGTTGTTATGAATTTGTCTTTGTATTAATTTAAAATATTTAGATGCTAATTATTATAAGTTTCTTAACTTAATTATTAAGTTAATAAGATTTAACTGAGAGCATTTTATTATAGGTATTTTATATAATAAGAGCTTTCATGTCAAGCAGTCATTATCAAAATAAGAAAGTCTGTATCAATTTGACTTCATTTATTAAATAAATATATATGGGTAATAGGGTATAGGGTATACATCGTTATTAAGTTACAAATTATTAATCGCTTTGACTGTGAGCTATTTTAACACAGTAATATTAACACTTAAAATAAACAGTTTGTGATCAAATAGCATTTCCAATGTTTTTAATACATAAAAAATATGTGGTAGATTGAACCCGTCAAGAACGAAGTTCCTTACGTTTTTTCTTCAATTTCGAATGTATTATATTATTTTTACAAGGCAAATAATCTAAAGGAACGAATTAGATCAGAAACAGAATTGTTCATGGCGTTCAGTATTGATTTGATTGACAATAAACGAATGTAAATAGTAAATACTTTTATCACCTAATACAATATTATCAAATTACTTTTCTAAATCTGCATAACACATTTGCAGCTATCTCCATTTTTCAAAACTTAATTGCTATAATAAAACAATATTGACGTGTGATGTAATATAAGAAAAAAATAACAAAAAAATGTTTTCACAAAGTCTCCACGTGTGTACAATCCTGTGTTGAGGTTAAATGCTAGTACAGTGCGAGAGAAAGTTGCGCATGCACACACACGCACAGCACATGGCATTTTTTTACTTGACGTTTTCTACTAATATGCACTACGCCGTAAGCAGCGTTATAGAACCTCGTTCCAATAATATTATAATACATTTCTATAAAAAGTAAACTTATTTACAAACCTAAAACAAATGTCTTTTACTAAGCAAAAGATTTCTCTCTATAAACCCTTAGTAGAATCCTAAACAAATAAGATCCAAAGTTTGATTTTTTATTCGTGGTCAGCAATATATGACGATGACAACGAGCACAAACGTAAAACAGAAATATTATTATACATACTAGCTTTTGCATGCAGCTTCCCCGGTTAGATTGTTAAATTATTAATTGTTTATTTTTCTATACTTGACTTTTCTCAGTTAAGATACGCTAACATGAAATGTACATAATTTTGAAGTATATTCATTTTCACGTGAGAACCTAAATCGTTTCTGGAGTAAATTTGAGCCTATATTAAACTTTAAAAATTCCTTCTTGATCCAATGCAAGTCGCATTAAATAAAATATAATAAAAATTTCAAAGATTACCCTGGACGTACAGACATATTTAAAAAAAGTTATTTAAGTATTGCTAATGTAAATAATTATATGCATTAAATATCCGATCTAGATAGATTAAACATTCTTTTATATGCAACATGAATAAATCACACTTTAATATGATCGAAATTGGTATAGTTAGGACTTTGTCATAAAAATTATGAACACGTAAAATAACCTCAACCGCTATTGCACTTAAAATATATAATTATAATACCTTTTCAATATTCAATTTGTATAGTTGTGGTTCCTCGTCATGTGTTCCTTCAAGTTCAAAAAGTGGTAGAATGATATGGCCGATCAGTTGTTTGTATCTCTCTACTTTTCTAATATCCAGGAGTGACAGCTTCAGATTCTGAATTATTCCCTGAGGAATCTAATATTATATATGACCGATTCAGACCTAAATTAGATTTTTCAAACAGATCAAAATCGATGACCCAATCAGATTCACCGACTCTTATCAGTATTACACATACCTATAAAATAAAAAGTCAAATATACTCTATTATAATTTCTTAGGAATAACAAACTACGGCACACTGGAAAAATAATAATTTTAGTTAATTAAAACATTAAAACATATTATCAATAACAAGTAATTTAAAATAATCAAAGTTCTCTAATACACTCACTTTTTATAATCCCTTACAATAAATGAAATATTAACTAAACTTAATATTTCATTAGGAATAACACAAAGAATTAATCACTAAAAGTCTAAAAGAATATAAAAATTCTAAAAGATTAAGTAAACGTTTATAATTATTCACAATACAACACCAATATATTCTTATGACTGTCCAACTCGAGCACCAGCAAAAAGTAAATTGTCGAAGCGAGTTCTCCGCTATTTACACAAGTTCTCAAATATGTTAATCATTTGACTCAATTCTGGAAAATTGTCAATATCGCACGATCACGTCACAGCTTTAACTTGTCTAATAACTTTAGTCTAAACATAGCATTGGAAGTTAATGAACCTAAGTTTTATTACGCTAGATTATAGAAGATTCCCATGAATGTGATAAACTTAACTCTCTGACTCTAACACCCTTGCTATCAAACGCATACATAGAAATTCACTCTCAATCGACTAACAATTTAAAACCACCTAGAACTAATCAATACACATGTATAAGCCAAATCACCAAATGATGCGCCCCACGTTTTCAGTCTTCAGCTTAGTACAAGATTACGAGTGACACAAATTAAGGCAACAGCTGCAGGAGGGGTGATGGAGTGAGGCAGACGTGGAGCTCAGAGCTGCCATAGGGCAAAATTATTTTCTTCTTTTGAGTGCATTTGTAAAATGTGGGTTTTTTATTTTTTTTAATTACTTAATTATTTTCTACGTTTTAGATTTTTTTATGCTTGAATATTGCATTGCCATCGACTTCTAAGCGATCCTGAAATTTTTAGCGCTCTAGATAGCTGAAAAGTGGGTGGAATTTCGATTGCAAGATTTGATCGCCACAAACAGACAGACGTGACGAAGACGAGCTAAGTAAAACGTGGTAAAAAGCGAGTGTCAAAATTATATTGAAGTAGTTGGTTTTCAATATGAAATAAACTAAAGCAATATGAATAAACTAACCAAGTGGTAAAGGTAATAACATATTTTATATTATACTTGTTTATAATAAATAAAAACAATTGCGGATGACTTACAAATAAATAATATGTATCAATATTGTCCAAAACTCTAGCATACTTGTAAAGTGAAGAAGCAAATCATCAAATCATTCATATTGTAATATATTTTTATAAATATTATTTTTTGTAATCTACGTCATTCATATTTACATATAGTACAATAAATTATTTAATGTCTTTTGGAGGCATTCTTAGAGGAAAATGTTTATTTAGTATTTGTCGTGTTTAGTTATATAAATATGAATAGCGAATGTATTATTTATATGGATAAAAATGGTAAGTATTGTTTTTAGTATTCTTATATTATTTATTTATTATTTGTTTAGCTTCACGCCATATCCCTTGCGGGGTAGCCAGAGACGACGGAGTGCCAAACGCTACGGTCCCTCCATGCCTCTTTCGCCTCGGCCACAGACATCAACCTCTTCATACATTCCCTCCGGGGGGTCCTCGTGCTTTTTAAGTGACCTTCCTCCAGTATCATAGATACTGTGTTTTCGAAGGTCACTCGAGGGCCTCCCCCATTCTCTCTTAGCTCCATCCTCCACCATCCGCCGTTCGGAACATGGCGTGTTGATTGGCGGTTCCCAACGCCGCATTCGTATATTTTATATCTTATATAAAAAAATATATAAAATAATTATTAATAATTATTTATAACTTATATAAAATAATTATTAATACAATATTCTCAGTAGTTTCAAATAAAATTCGTATAACATTATCTTATTTAATTTAAGCAGGTTTAATCTCGTTTTAATGTAAAATATTAAAGAATATTAAAGCTGTTAATGAGATAATGGTTTAATTGTATTATCCTTCAGTTGTTAAAGTCACCTTTTGGCTTGTTTGCAATTAAGTAAGTTCTTCGAATACAATTAGCGTCATTATAATTAATTATGATCATCGTAATTGCTGAAAGTAATCTTATATTATTAATGTTATAAATTTTGAAAGTTTGTTTCGATGTTAGGCTGACAATATAACAAAAAACATTAACTACTCATTATAAATAGTCTGTGTGTGTATGATCTGTATATGCGTATGACGTACTTTTTTCAAAACAAAAACCTTTCCTATGAGATAAATGAATCGTTTGAGTTTTTTTAACACATTATTTTTTTTAGGTACTTGTTAGCAGAGCAATTCCTTTACTGAGAAAAATGTATTGAAAAATTAAGGAGGATGTGGATTAAATCATGTATGTTAGAAATATGAAACTGTTTGCCCATATTTCTTGTTTACGTAGCAACTGATATTTTTTTAAGTTTAAGAAAAATCTAATTGCATTTAATATAAATTTGTATTATGCAAGCGGAAAACAATTTAAATAAAATTAGCTCCTTTTATTAAAATGCATCTAGTTAGTGAGTATTTATTACATAGTTATTTTGGTTCGGAAATCGAGCAAGTTATTATATACTACTGAGCTGGGTATTCACTTGTGCTTTAGTACTTAAATCAAATAAGTTATTCAACATTTTGATCATTTCGTCTGATCGAGTAACGTAAAAATAAACCCACTGAAAGCATCTTCAGAGTATGCAAAATGTAAACGTAAATATATAATTGAGAAAGTAATGAATGATATACATTAAAATACTTACACTTCATTAAATTTACTTATAAAATATGTGTGTCTTAAATTATAATTAGGTATATTACTCTTTTAAGGTAATTAATATTAATTGAAATGTATAGAAGAAAATTAAATAAATTAATCTTTTTTTTTTCCTCATACATATTTATAAATTTATGTGATGGACCTCACCGTTTCCTTGATATAAATTCATTAGTTATTCAAATGCCTCTTACGTAATTACATGTATAGAAAAGAAACCTTTATAACAAGAAATTTATTACATTACCAGAAAATCATTGAAAGTCTATCAAACAACAGAACTTTGTTTCCGAAAAATATAATTCTCAGCTGAATTTTGAGTACGAGACAATTTGTCAATGTATCATATACATATCTTGTCTGGTAAAACTCTATTTACTTTGTTATTATACTCTAGATGTTATTGCCAAATAACGGAAGACCAATAAAAAAACAAATGTTAAATGTTCCTTCAAATTTAATATTTTTCTTTTTATTTGGACATCACAGCTTGTGATGATATGCATTTTTAAATCCATTAACTCCTTTAACTTTAAAATGTACCGAATTTCTTCGTTGGGTCTCCCATTTTGACGCATAAAATAATAAATCAAAAGCGTCGGGAAACTGTTTTATATTTTTAATCTATTTTTTTAAAGTTAACAGTTTTAATTTAATCAAAACCACTAAACGACAAAAAATATTTTATTAGAAATGTTTACTATAAAATGAAAAAAGACATTTTACCCGACCTATTATACAGTTTGTATACGGATTTGTTTGTGTTTGTATTTGATTTTTCTTTCCATATTAGGTAAGTAAATCGTAGAAGCTCAATTTTGGCATTGTTAGAAATAAATAACTTTTTCCGGTAGTTGAAACACATTCTATTATAAAATAATAATAAGCATATTAAAATAGGTATTACTGTGTCTTGAAATATGTTAATCTGTTCGTATGTCTGTCCTCTAGTCCTGTAAACATAAAAACATATAAAATGTATGAACTTTAAAATATAATGCTAATAAGATAATGCTTCTAACATTATTCCATTTTCATGATCTTATATCACCCAGCTTAAGTTACTGGATTATCATACTTAATATGTTGGCTTCTTAATACACCAGTGAGTTATCTTCAGTGAGATATTCACCCGTCTATAGTATTTGACATAATACAATCAGTATTATAAATATTTTATCATAAATTACGTAATATAGTACAAACAACTTTAGGTACAGTCTTTAAAGCAATTGCTTTCCAAAGAATTCTTGAAAACAATAAGTAAGTAAGTAAATTATTTTCCAATATATCAAAAGAAAATCAATGTTTGTGTGTGATATTCGAAAAAACAAAAACTATAAAACGATTGCAGCATAACCTACCACAGCAACAACATTCTGGAATCCATCCAAATACACACAAAAAAATATAATAATCACTTTAGCTGCCGATGAATTCATAAATTTAAATTTAAAATTAAATACTAAAGGTATCGTATATTTAACAAACATTCTGTATGTTTAAAGAAAATCCAGAAGAAAATCCAGTTTTAGAATTATAAGCCTGTAATATCCCCTTGAGAAGTAATTGATTGCATATTAATAAAAACATTGTACCTTAAACCTCAAAAACTCTTAATTTTAAAATAAAAATGAACATACTTTTAATTAAAAAATAAATTATGCATTATATAATTTATAAATATAATTGGTACATGCACCTTTTTAATTAAATAATATCTACCAATATAAATTACTTTGTACAAATCTAGGCAATGTAACATGTCATATTTCTAATATAAATTATAAACTTCCTTCAAGTTGAGCCTTAACCTTTAACCAAACATATCCTAAGCCAAAAGCCAAATGCCAAAGTAGATTAAAGCTATTTATTATTATAACGTGAGACATTTTATAAGAAGCATAAAGTAACAATCCTAATAAAAATTCATAGCAAGTAATACACTAAAATAATATAATAACAATAATATAACAGTAATAATATATCAAAACAGATAATATATATCATATGTTTTATAAAAAATAAACAGCAATCATATTACAATTTTACCAGCCTATTACTAAAGTATCGATCCTGAAAGACATTAGAATTTTCTTAGCCTATATAAAGCCCATGATCATTTATATGATAACCAACATATTATGACATGATATTATTTTTTAATGACAATTCTATTATAGCGAAAAACCTGCAGTATCAGGTAGGTCAAGTGTTTCACACTCAGTATTATATCGCTAATTGGAAAGGAGGCCTGCGTCCACCATTGAGGTACAGGCTGATTGTATAAATATAATTATGACAGCGTAATTCTAGGTTTCTCCATTTACAATAACTTTGAAAAAGTACGTACTTAAATTTTTTCAGCCTTTGTATATGCAAAAAAAACTAACCTTAAACAAACAAACATTAAAATTTAGAACTTAATGTATAAAATCAAGTATCACAAAACGTAATGAATGTTATACATTGTGTTTATTTAACTTTCAGTTTCAACAACATATTAATGAATTAAAGACTGTATCCCCCAAAAACAAAAAGCAAAAATAACCACACTAATTGAAGCACTATTTCTGAGATAGCGTTTTCCATATATATACATACTTATATTTCAAATTATGTATATAAAATTGTTTTATGCAAACATTTATGTTGTAGTATTAAATTTGATACTTGATTTGTCTTTATTCCAAAAAGCACACGATCTTTTTGACGTTGCACTCTTAAAGGCCGGAATCCATATCTAGTATCGCTTAGGCCAAATAACATATTACACTGAATTACTGAAAGAAAAGCTTCTCAAAACCTACTAGAATGATTTATATAGGAAAGTGAACACAGAACTTGTGTAGTTTGAAAAAATGAATGGACTTGTATAAAATATTGCATATGATTCCGCCTGCATTTTAGTGATAGGGTTGTAATCTGCCATACAATACATGTTATGAATAAATGTGCCAATTTTATGGAGTTTTGCAATACGAATTACATTATATATATATGTATATATAAATTATTTTTTTTAAACAAGTTATTGGAAATAGTTTATTAATTTTTGAACATTTTTACGGTGGCACGTTCATGGAATAAATAGTATTTTCCATTTAAAAATCAAAGTTATTAATTTAATCAGTAAGAAAAATATTTAAAAAAATTATGTAAAAAGTGAAAATGAATCTCTTTTTTATAGTTTTATTGCTATATTGTAATAATCACGAAATCTTTATTGACATTAAACACTTTGTATCTCATCACTAACTAGAGATAAAAGCTGTAAGGCAAACTTTTAATTGGGAGGCTTGATTAATTACACAGGCGCACAAAAAAAAATCATGAACCAGAAGGGAGACCCCATTATCCTTAGGTTTTTGGAATCGCTGAAACCGAATATGACAATAAAAACTAATTTTAAATGCCCGTTTTCCCGCTAGCACCCCCTTACTACCTCTTTAGGAGTGAAAATTGAAATTTTTGTATAGAATCAAGATAGATGTGTATTTCTACGTTTTTTGGGATGCTGAAACCGAAAATGATAACTAAAAATAAATTCATAACCACTATTCATCATCATGTGATAAACAAATTATAAAATTATGTGAATATAATATTATAAGAAAAACAACTATGAGAATAATTTGCTTGTAGAGATGTCTTTAGTTTTAAAGACTCCTCGCAATAATCCTTTTTTTGTAGATTGTATAGACAATTGTATAGCTTTAAAAAAATATACCTCTCCTTTACTTTAATATTTTCACATTTTCCTTTTGTAGATTCTTAGAAATTTGTAATCTTAAAAGAGATGAGGTATTTAAGCGTTTCGTTAAATAATTCTTAAAAAATATTAAAACAGAAATGATTTTTTTTTCAAAATACTAAATAATAAGAAACTAGATTCTATTAAACTGTGGAATAATATGAACATTAAATTTATATAATTTTTGTTTAATAGATATGTAAATAGATAACTTATTTAATAATACTTATATAGTTAAAAATAAATATTAACATAAATACAATATCAATAATATCTGTTACATCAAAATAGATTTTCATTTTAATTTAAGTATTAAGGTTTCCTTACAAACTGAAATCTATATATTTCAACGATATTTTATTTCATTATAACATAAGGTTTACAACGCCGCCGACGCCGCCGACGCCTTTTAAAGTTCAGCAAATTAGGATATGGCTTAATATTATGGAAGTACTCTTATATTTATAAATAATATTAAAAGCTACGTTGGGTATCTCCCACTAAGGGATTTTGAGATATATCATAGATCCCTCGTACCAAAACATAAACTAAGTTTCCTCGCGCTTTCCTCTCTTCTACTTCTTATTGAGGTCTCCTAAGGGTCACTATTGATATCCCTTATAGATTAGTGTTTCTTATCCTACAAATAATATTCTACGTTCAAAACTTTTATTTTCCCTAAATGAACTTACATCGTCTAACGCAAAACAAAACATGTACAAATGAAACATTCCTAAACCATAACATAACGAAATCATGAATTGAAACTTTTATCTCAAGAAAGGCTGTAACAAATTGTATTTATTTCATATGTCATTTTAAAAGTATTTTACAGATATTAAAATAGCACTTAGCGTTAAAAAATGTAAATTCATGAGTTTTACTTAATAAAAGGCTATAAAATGCTACTGTCATATCTCGTTATAATGATAATAATATAATCATTTTGATTATATTCTAAAAATAGTGACTCTTAATGTGAACCAAATCACTTAATATCAAACCGGAAGTTTTCCATCAGAAATTTGTACACATTTCGTATTTACTTAATAATTTCCAAGTGATTTTCTTAAGTTTTATTTATTAAAACTCAGTTAAAAACATAGGAACTTATAAGGCCTTTGAATTCAATTTACTTTATAATTCAAAGGAACTCTTAGGAATAAATCAGGGAAAAAATTAATTAAAAAATCTAGTTATGTAACTTTTCTTCGGTAAGTAGGTCTAAATAAATATTTTAAATTATCGCGATTTGTTTACGTGTTTAAAATCAGTTATTGCGTCTAATTTGAAATTAATATAGTTGTCTGTGTCTTTGTCAAATGGTCAAAAACCTGAAAGGTTTGAAATAAAACAGGTATTTAACATAAGATCTCAATTTATATCAACATAGCAATATCATTTAAGTGTTAAATTACAGATATACTCTCTAAGCGAATTGTTAACCTCTGAAGTAAATATTAATGTTAAGTAAATTTTGGAAGATAAAAATGTTTACCAAAATATTTGATTGATTGTTTAATATTTTTCGAATATACACAAAAACTATATATAATCATTGAATAATAATAAAAAATATTTATTAACCGTATGATTTATTAACGCCAGCAGAATATTTTAAATTAAATTATCTTTTACCAAAATGTATCAATTTTACCGTCTTTGTTAATTCCTTATTCAAATAAAACCTTTCCTGGAATATAAGTAATCTACTCATGAAAATAAATATTTACAACCAACACCAGGAATATCTCCGGATTAGAAATATTAAAATATTCAGGCAATAAAAGGGGTTGGTTAAAACTTGTAGATCAAATTGTTATTTTATTGTTTTCAACATATTCAAAAGCATTCTATTAAAATATTTATATAGATGTTTGAAAATGTAGTAATGGAATATTAAAATCATTTTCTATTGTTAGAGAACTTATTATTATGAATACTTTTATATTTTCTTACATATTATATTACTTAATTTATTTATACCAAAATAAAAGAATGCGTCGCTTTGACAACATGTCAGATTCATGTTACAAGTATACGAGTAACAATACAAGTATGCAGTAAAATTTATTCCATTTGTTATTGGTATCAATAAAAATACCAAAAACTTTAAATTCAATTTCAATGTATTTAACCTAAGAAAACTACATGGCATCGGACTGACAAGCCTTTGATTTTAATAGCGGTTCACTACAAGTTTGAAGTTGAAACGTGTGGAAAACTGAATGATGACCATCCTTTGATATTTAAATGTAAAACTTCAAATAAGATGTTATAGAGCTGATATATTTCAACAAATGCCCTTAAAGAAATAACTATAACAAAGACGAAAGTACAGTGATCCGTACCAAAAAGGTATAATAAACTTGTTTTTGTTCATATATATATTTTATAACACATGTTTTCATTGAAAGTTCTAAATTAAGACATGACTAATATAGTTATTTTATAGGAAGAGATAGTCTTGGACATAACAACATACATTAAATAGAAAATTTTCTTATAAATATTACTTGAAATATCAGTATAGTATAGATGTACAGCACATTATTACTATTTAATCTATTTAATTCATTCGTAATTTTATCTATTAATTATTGCCTTTATATATCTAACAAATCCAACACGCTACTCAGTTATTTATTCAGTTTTTAATATATGTGATGGTAATTGACTAAACTTGTAACTGAATAAATTGCCTTAGGGACAGTAACAGAATACATTATATTTAGCCTAATGAGAACTAATGGAATTGGATACTTTTCCAAATCAACATAAAATATTGCTTTTATATTTTTAATCTCTTTATTGTTACAATAAATAGAGCGCATAATCTTGTCAATTTTATATTTTATACTATATGACAATATTTATTATTTATATTATATAGGAGACAGGTTTATAAACTATGAGGTAGGTATTAATCGTGGAAAATTTGTTTTAAAGTTTTTTGTCGAAAAACTTTGGTTATTTTTAATTCTTATTAGTTAACCAGTCTAATCAATTCTAAAAAAAAATACATCAAAACGGCCAACAAAACGTATATAATATATATTGAAATCAAATATGATGAGCGATCAATGGATGCTGTACACCTCTCAGTTAGTTAACCAAAGACTAAATATTGTAATCAAGATATATTGCTATAAATAATTATACACTATAGAATAGAAATATTACAAAATTTTACTCAATGCGACAGTGGCAATTTATTTTTAATAACGAAACTACCAACAAAACATGTATAGAAACAATAATTTAAATTTTATGTAATCTGTCACTTTCACTTCAGCTTCGGGTTATCTCAACCATAAAAGTTATATTACTCTGCCCATTCATGTTATGTAGATCAGCTTTTATACAATTATTTTTTTTATGAACATTTGTAATATTCCTTTATCTGTTGAAATAAATATTCTCTTAATAGTGGTTTGCTTTTAAAGAGCAAAGTGCACCTCGTTACTTAGTTAGTTGCCTCTCAAAGGAGTTAACTACTTTATTGAGTTTGTTTACGATAGAAGTTGGATATAAATTATTCAGTAATATATTTTATAGATGCCCCTATTTTAACTCTTCTGTTATATAAGGTATTGCTAAATAAAATTACTAATATAGATATGGAAATATATTAACTTCTCAATGCAATAAGATCAACCTATTAAAGGTGCATTTTACAACGAAACCGTAAGAGCCAGATTAACTTTACTAACCTTCCCTTTTCTTCATTGAGCTATCTTTCTTAAGGATAATATTGGTATTATACGTGAGAATTAGAAAATAAGAAAAATGTTATTTATAAAAAAAGTGAGGAGCTTATCTAATAATTAATAGGTATATTCTTGCATTCTTACCCAATAATTATATAATTTTCATATTCCAACAGTAGTCTCCATAAATATTAATCACTCTAAATAGTCTAATTTCTGTACAAAATAATTACTGATTGCTGGTTATACCCAAGGAAATATTTTATGTTCTGATACAACAGCACATTCATGGCTTACATGGACGTAATTTATAAGTTTTTTTAAATAAAATAGTATTTGTTTCGTAATTTTAATTAGAAAACTCACTTTGCTTATGCATACTTTCAAATATAAAGCAAATTTGTTAACAAATGATGTAAGAGGTAAAAATTCACATTCGTTAGAATATTTAATTAATATTAAACATTTAAATAGTTTGCTCACACTATTATGTATTATGTTATGAAATATTTTGAAACATCACATTGTTTCATCTCAAAATGTAAATATATTTAATTCTGTATATATTTTTGTTGGAATTCTTTACAACTTTTAAGTGTTCTGATCTTAATCTTGTTCCTGATCCTGAACTCTTTCTGTATCCCGAAATAGATGTGACTGATATGATGTTTCAAAGTACATATCAAAGCGGGCGTTAGCTAGCTCAGAGTGACGAAAGCACCCATAGTGCTGAAAGTCTAACTCTGTATATATACGCGCAATATCGATTTTTTTATACAGGAGACCTTCTGGTATGAGTGTGGTATTTTTAGAAAGCCCTTGGTCCATAGACCTAGAAAATGCATTTACACTTAGCAATATACCTACCGCCTCACCTCTACGGCCGTTTGAAAAATGAGACTAAAATTTAGTTTTTGGCTCCGCACCAGTATAAAATCAATTATTTCCACCTTGAAAAAGATTTTCCTAAAGGTCCTCGTCGAGACCTTTTCAACAAGCCCAAAAACGCCAAAATCCGACCACCGGTTGATGAGATATGACATTTTAAAAATTTTGACTGGCGCCTCCATCGATGATTACTTTGTCTGTTTGTGGGTATATTCGTAGTTTCAACTGATTTTATTCAAACTTTCAGAGATTGAAGTACATCAAAAACTAAGACTTTTTTGTTCTACGACATTTCGATTTGGCCGCCATGTTGGCCGTGGCCAGCCCTCGAAAGGCCAAAAATGGCCATTTTTCGTACAGGGACTGTGGCCAAACCAGTTGACGTACATTGACAAATTGGGCATCATTGGAAAGGTCTCAAGCTCATCTTTTGAATAATATCCCTTTTGATGGAAAAAACATTTTTTGGCGTGACTTCTTTGGTCAAAAACCAAAAAATGGCCGACTGGCCGGGGACATATCAGCCATTTTCTCGAAAACAGCGCCAACAATTTTTTCCAAAATTTCCTCATTCGTAGCCCCAAATTAGAGCTAAAATTTGGTATATAGCACATATCTGGGAAAACTCGTAATTTTGAGATATAGCCCTTAGAAGTTCAAAAAATCATGAAAAATGACCAAAAATTGCCAAAAAATGACTTTTAAAGCCAGAATCGTACTCACAACACGGTTAAAATTCAATGCTAGCTGCACATTGAATAAACTCACTAACGCATTGCCGTCTGTAACAATAAAACAAAATTTACAGAAAAAAATCCGAATACTGAAGAAATTCTGTTTTGAAGCAATGAATTAAAAAAATAAATGGAAATTGAAAAAATCAAATGAAAAAAAAAATCGGGCACCTGTGGGAATCGAACTCGAGGTCTCGTCTTTGTCATTACAACGCTCATCCTCTGAGCCAAAACACTCTCATTTTGTCAGAGGCAACTATTCCAAATAAATGAGTATATATTTGCATGAAATATAATCGCACAGCATTTTGTTTCCAATCCTTTTACAAAACTATTGATATCAAAACAAAAACTTCTCAACGAAGTAAATACCGACTGACGAAAGCGAATCCACTGACAAAACTCCTGATATGAATTTTGCGACGAAAAAAACCACGAACATTTTTATTCACAAACGTAAACAAACACAAAAAATGTGAATGTGTTCGGAACGTTACCGAATTGTCTTGATCAATCTAATAAAATAAAATCAAAAGTGCAATTTGTGCAACGTTTCGAGCACATTCACATTTTTTGTGTTTGTTTACGTTTGTGAATAAAAATGTTCGTGGTTTTTTTCGTCGCAAAATTCATATCAGGAGTTTTGTCAGTGGATTCGCTTTCGTCAGTCGGTATTTACTTCGTTGAGAAGTTTTTGTTTTGATTATATGTACTTTGAAACTTTTATCCGAGTTTATCATTTAATACAAAATTCAAATATTTAAAAGTGCTTTTTAAACTAAAAGTTATATTTCAAATTATTTCTTTTTCTTCCGTGAATAATATGTTTTATATGTTTTTAAATAGCTTTTATGCTTAACCGTTGACACGAAATGAAATTGTAAAAAGGAAATACGTAAAGATGAGAAAATGTGTTTGTTTGTTTATCCTTCAATGACAATCCAATGTCATTACGTTCGAAACGTAGCTTCTTAAACATTATGAACGCATTTGCTTGGGTTCACTAATATACACACTTAATTGTGTGATACCATACTTTCAAAAAATAAAGTAAATCATTATCCACCTTCCTTCTTAACTGCTGATACAAAAGCACTATCAGTGATAGTGAATAGTAAAATTATCAGTGTTAGTTTTACTTTTAAAGTAATTACGAAGTGTGTTGTATTAAGGAAGCAATTTTAAAAATTAATTCTAAAGCTGTATACAATTAGTCTACGAATAGGAACTATCATGTCCCGATTAATGACAACATTGTTTCCTATTCTTGACATCTTGTTAATATAGTATCAATCAATGATGTAATCAATTAAATATGCAAATCAAAAAATATCTGTATTTTTCATACTCTATAATAAAGATGTAGAGTGACAGACAACAATACCATACACCTTGGCCTAAAACGACTTCATGTTTTTTTTTTCGACTATGAATAAGTAAGGAATAAAAAATATAGTTGTATTTTTAAGAAAAATATAGAAAATCAATGTATATTTTTTCCTTTTATAAAGGTTAAGATTTAAAGTGTCCCTAAGGATTGATCTAAAACTGAAACTATATGTTAAAATTATCAAACAGTCTATGGAACATATTGATTTTCACCCTTCATTTACTAAGCTTCTACATAAAAGGGTCTGTGGAAATCAGGATTAAATTCACATCGGATACCTAATACGGGTATTTTGTCTTTGTTTAATGGTTTGTTTTGCCCAATTACCTCTAATATAGAATGGATTGCCCTTTATATATCTTCTTGTGTACTTAAAATAAAATTTAACTATGTACTTTTCTAATTTGATTCATCCTGTCATTACAACAAAGATATTATATTATTGTTATCTATTCTCGTTATGTTATATGTAATTCAATTTACAATAAAACGAAGGTATATATCTAAAAGGTCTAATATATTATACAGTCGTAAAAATATCACGTAGTAAAGATCAGAATACACAAAATCTTAAAGACCTTTGACAGAAGTAATATTTATGACGACAGCCCTAATACCTGTTCTAAAATAGCATAAAATTTCTTCAGAAACCTTACTTCAGAAACGTCACTGTTGATGGACTTTGAGTCGAGTAACCACGTTATCTTTATGATTAATAAAAAATTTATTAGCTTTCATGGTTTATATATAAATGTAATTTTATATACACAATTTACTATAATATCTCCAAGAGAATTTTTACGCCGTTATCTTATATAAATGTCAATTTTATGTATAACCTTACATTTGAATAAAAAGCCTATTAAAAGACTAACTGTTGTTTAAGACAAGAATAAAAGAAAAGTGAACATTTTACAAACAGCATATAAAAGCAAACGTTTATTCCGCAGGAATTGAGAATTTAATTCCAACGATTTTGTTTCTTTTGGTGTGTATTCTTTTAGTGTCTACGAATATTTTTTATCCCTTTGTTAATTGATTTGTATTAATTAATATACGCAACACAAATTTCAAGATTGTTATAATTTTAGGTATACCAATTTGCAGTAAGTTTCCTATATTCTATTTGTATGCGTATTCATATTTAACATATTATTTTATATTTCACTTAAACTAATGACTCATTTAATTACTCTTCAGAGGTTCCTGAAAGTGGTACAACTATAGCTCAAAGGAATTATAATACAATCACTGCCTTTCCTATTCTTGACATCTTAGCATTCTAAAAAAAATACTCGAAGTATTTTGCATTTTCTGAATACAAATTTCTAGAAAAGAGCTTGTTCTTATTTTGAATTGAATTATACGATAAAGAATTTAAAACGACCACTACCACGATTAAATATTTAATATCATTATTAAGTTAAAATAAACTAACTACATATAATCACTAAATTATTACTGTGACAAGGAAAATATTTATTTAAATTTTCGATAAAATGTAGGAATACCAGTATAAATTATAAGACGTTTTTTTATAAGCTCTAAGTTAAAAAAAATATTATAAACAGTCTTTCACAGATGACGTCACGACTACGTTGTAGATTTCGGAAATAAATATTGTGTTGCAATATTGATAAATATTTAATATTAGTATTTATCCAAAAATATGTTAAAATAGTTATGTATTAACAATAGAAGGTAGCTGAATTATGCTTAATGTTTCAGATTATATCTTATCTTAATATATCTTGTATAAATTTATTTGTCTATAAAGAACTATATTTAATAAAAACAACTATTATAGAAATTAGAATTGTAATAAATATTGGTAAAAAAATCTGCTCACAAACATATACATATAGTAAAGTAATTATGTTTTAATAGTTTTTTTATTAAAACTATATTATCAATAAACTATAGATATGTATTATAACATACAGGACTAAATAAAAAATATATTTTAAGTTTACTTCTCTTCCTCATTGCTTATTTTTTCTAACACTCCTCTTTTCTTCTAATACAAAAAAAACCGCAATGCCTATGTCTGAATAAAAACACAGAAAATGCTTTTCTTATAAACTTTACTGGAACTGGCTAACTAAGTGTTTCTGGTTACACATACTATATAATAAGATACAAATATTTGGTAAGAAGTCTCTTAGCCAACTCAAGGTTGGAAAAAAGTAAACACTCTACTTGATATACTAAAAGCATTATCCTGTTATATACACAATTTATGACAAACAATTTCTTTTCTTTACTACTTAGTATTTATTAGTTTCTATTATACTTTCTGAGCGTTTCCAACCACAAGAGAGTGTCATTGTAGTTATTGTATCTGTCTGACGGGAATTCAAACTATTTTGAAAATTAAACGAACATATTTATCTTATTTTCGGCAGTCATATTTTATATTCAAATAAGAATGAACATTTTCTGTAACCCTGTAACTAAAAGTATTCTGTATTCAGGAATACATGCCATTTGAATGTCTGCCGACATTATCCTCAAACGATAATGTTGTCTTTAATATTCTTTCTTCTTTCTTCAATACTTTTTACAATTTTTATTAGTTTATTTACTAAATTTGTCATCATATAAACAAATTAGCTTGCCATAGTTTACCAGTAATTTAGAAAGTTATGGGTTATAATGATATGTATGTATTGTTATGTATTAAAACTATAATTATATGTATTACTATTACATGTATTCCCATTAACATGACTGTACAACTAAAACAATTGGTACAACCATGTTAATATTAACATTAACTCTAGAAGTGGACAATACTTGATCAATATTTATTACATATTCATGTTTCGAGACCACGATTAACCTGTAGGTATGGTATAAAAGACAATATTACGATATTAAATGAGAATAAAAAATGTGTTAATCTATAATATTAATTTAACAACAATCACCCAACACATTTATGACAAATTAAATATATCAACAATTAAAACAGTGTATGGCATCTTGTTTATGTCAAAAGCGGCAGTGGTTTAATCCCTACCATTCCTAAACATATTGATTTAGATACAACGTGTTATTAATGTTTGAAATATTGTTTTTTATTGATGACTACATTTATATTATACAATATTTGTTATAAGTTATCATGTGTTATTTACAAATCGATCCTTTAAATATTGTTTTGTTATAATTTCCTCAAATATATTATTGAATGTAAAAAAAAACTTAAGGATTTTATTAAGCTAATTAATACATTACTCTTTAATTTACTAAACATTAAAATACTAATAGTATTTTATGGCTTTTATGTACGTTTACCTAATTAGAAAAAAAAATATGCTCGTCCAGCAGAGTATTTCTTCCGTATTAGATTAGTTTATAAAATAAAATAAATATTTTATATTACGTATTTACGACATCACATTATAAGTAAACTTGTCTTAGTAGTGGAATTTCCATTTCATATCCTTCCATCACAGAGTACCAGTATTATACTGATCAGTGGGATCCTTTATAATCTCTATTGGAACAATGGAAGGCGCAAAGTTCCAGGGTCTCGTCGAGTATACGTTCTTGTTCGTCACTATTTTCTCTCCTACAACATTCCGAAAATTCGATGTAGACAAGTTTAACATCTCTAAACATCTGATAAGATCTGAAGAATGTAAACTTTATTTTTCACTGTATACGAATATTTTTATTGAGTCTTTTTTTTACTTTGTAATTAAGGAATTTCTTTATCTGACTATAAAATACACATTAGAGGGATAGTTCCACTTCTTGACATAAATCTTTTTTTCTTTTTAGAAAAAGAAATACATTTGTTTGGTAAAAGTAGGGTGAAATAATGTCGATCTTAACATTTTTGTTCTGATTTCATATAAAGAATGACTTCTATTATCATAAGTATCTCAGAATAACAAAGTTATCGAAAATATCTCTATTGAATACGTCTATTCATATGAGATATGTTCAATTTATAATATTTAAGGATTTAATTAAACTGTGATATTAACTTTATTTTGGTAATAATTATGAACGTCTCTTTGAAGAACTGATTTTTGTTTTCGACATACATTAACAAAATAATATACTCTTTTTGTATTTAAAGGTCGTGTTTCTTATATATGGAAGTAGTCGATTAAACACAAATTAAAACTTTTTGTTAAAGAGGATTTTTTAACTTAATATATATTTTTGTCATTTCAAATTAATCGCGAAAAAAGGGACAAGAAAAATACGTAAAGAATACTTATATTTTTTTATTATAAGATTATATTATACTCTTGCTATTTTAACATTCATCCGACAGGTTAAGTGGTAATATGTGTATTAGATTATTTAAAAATAATATCTTGTAAAATTCGATAATAAAATTCAATTTATTATTCACTTTCTTAACTTAACATCTTTTTTAAAATATTATTTTACAATTCCTGTGTAGCTTTAATTAACATAGGTTTATTTCAAAAGTTTATATAACGCCTTTAACTTTACTAATAAAGACAAATTAAATGAATTAATGTAATTCTCGTTTCTCTTATATACATTTATATTTTTTGTTTATAAATTTATATTATAAAGAAATTAATGCTATCGTGAAACGAATCATCAACAAGTTCTGAGTGTGTATTTTTGACCACATACTAATCACCAATACCACCATACAACATGGCTCCTAAGATGAAAAGGAGGTTTTACTCGCTATTCTTAGTATTCATTCAACATAAAATTTTGGTATGCCCAGGTCAAATCTTAAAACTGAGTTTTGAACCAGTTCACCTTTATAATTGAACTGTACATTAAGAACATTTCGTTCAAATGATGATAAAGTATAAAATCAATGATAATCAAATATGAGTATAGTAACAATATATTTTTGATATGACATAATTTATCAATTAATAGGTATCGAACCGAACATGATAACGGTAATGAATTCACTCTGAAGCCAAAATGGCGGGCGCGACAGAACTAATTAATACCAATAATCAATACCACTGACTAATACCAAGTGTGTTAATAAAATATTAAATTATAATAATAACAACACTAGTATATAAGGGTTTGCTCAACCTTTTAAAGAAATAATTATCTTTCTTTCCTTATTAAACATATAAATATTTTAATTAAACCATAAAACTTCTTCGTCTCCTAAAGATAATAATTCTACAATTGATTCCAGAGACGTCTTTATTATAAGAAAACAATGGGATAAATTTATAATTAATAAGCAGTGATCGCGCTTCACGTTTATATAAGAAGCTGTGCTTGTTGAAGTAATTAGACTTTGATTTATAATTGTGTTATGTTGTTAGCAAATTATTTACCCGTTAACGAAGACGATTCAAACTTTGAACTTAGGTTATTAGGGTCAAATATATTTTAAATTTATTAAAACTAAATTACTTTTATTGAATTAAAAGCTTTATATTGCTCTATCTTCTTAGTATATACCGTGTCGTTAAACACCTATTACTTGAAAATATTTAGGATTGCATTTAGTTATCGTCAGGGGCGTAGGAACGAAATTTTTACTGGGTGGGCAGGTTTGAAATCGTACCCCCCCCCCCTAGTTTTTAATAATGTCAAAGAAAAAAAAGTTCTACAGAAAAAAAAATTGTATCCCATAAGTAATCAATAACAAAAGACTTAAAATAAATTGCCTTCCCGGAAGCAAACAATGGCTTTCTGATTACAGGAGTCGATGAGTCATCTAATCCGCCCAAAATAGAAAAGGTCCATTTTGTCGTGAAAAGCGACCTTTTTGCCTCTAAAATGGTCTTGAACAAATTTCCATTGAAACAATAAATGTTCAATTTCAAAATTTTAATCCTTTGAACAAAAAGCATGGGTGGGCAATGCCCACCCTGGGAAATTTCTGGGTGGGCAGCTGCCCACCCTGCCCACACGGTTCCTACGCCCCTGGTTATCGTGAATATTCAATACACTTTATATAAACATCAAAGTAAATTGTTTGTTTGTCCAGCTTTCCCTTAAGAAGGGTGAAAGTGACATATGTAACTTTTGTTGTTAATTTACTGTAACTATTTTATTGTTTTAACTAAAAATAATAATCTAGTAAGCACTTCCTGATATTAATTCTGCAATCGTAGTATTCCTTCCATAAAGTATAATTTCAAACCCAAAACGTGTAATTTCTGCAATATTACAACATATGCGTATTATTTTGACATCTTTAAAATTCAAATCAACATAATTTTGTCTCCAATAGAACATTTTAATGGTGAGGTATGTATGTGTGTAGGTCTTACATTTTTTAAATATTTGATATAATAAAATATTATAAAAGTTTAACAAATTCTAAAAAATGTTCCATATAAGATAAATTAAGTCTAAAATTTAATAAACTTTAACTACTATCAAGATAGTTAAAGAACATATATATCATCTTTTATATACGGAGACTCCATTTAAAAGATAGATTGACAAATCATTCTTTAACTTAAAAGAGGTAATAAAATACGTCTGTTTTTTACTTATCATAAATCTCGAAATTGTTTATGAATATTCCCATAATTTAAGTTCTAGATACAATTTAAATGCTAAATCAACAGTAATTAAAATATATTATTATTATATTTCGAAATTTTGTGTAAATTTTAATATTTTTACTCTTAAATTATGAAACATTTACTTTAAATTAATATAAAGTATAATTAAGCGCAACTATTTAATATAAAATATATCTTATATTAAATAGTTGTCAATTCGAGCTTGATACTAATTCTCAAATTCGAATAGTATAAGATTTCTTCTAATAATTTTAAGTAATAAATATCACATGGCTTAAATGTTTCATTCATAGAAAGTAATACATTTAAATACCTCCTCTATTTTAATAATGTAACAATAACACGGTACACAAATACACTCAAACAATCACAGTGTACTGTTACCTAAATATTGATATTATTTCAGGGTAATTTCTTATACAAACCAGTAACCAATCATTCACGCTTGAAGTAATCGGGTTCACCAAAATAGACACACTGACGCACCTGACTACATATACATTTATAGGTGTGATCCTTTGTTGTCCATTTATTTATTAATTCAATATTGTCCTTTACAGGCAGGACTAAAGATTTTAGGTTGAAAAAAAATATTGAATTTAGATAAAATCTTATTATAATGTATATATATGCTTAGCATGCAATTGATAGGGACCTACGATTAGTGCTTATATTCCAAGGAAGGCATAATTAATAAGTCAAATACAAATACAAGGATTATATTTAATATTCTACTATATTTGGTTTTGATTGTTTGTTTTTAAGTTATTAAAATATTTAACTAGTTGAAAATATATTTTTCAAAGATCTTACTAAATGTAGGTAATACTAAAATAGGTCTATAGTCAGTCGGGTCTAATGTACTATCGAATATAAATAATGTTATTATTTTACGTTTCATTAGATCAGGAAATATACCACATTCAACACAGTTACAAAATGAATGATAATTTTATTGCAACTATGTCTATTAATGGCCTAAGTATGTTAACGGATATACCCCATAAATTACTTGTCTTCCTAACACTAATTAATTTAAAAACCTTTGTTATATTTTAGGCATGAACTTTTTAAAATTAATTGCCCGCAAGCATTGTCAGTGCTTAAAAAATTTGTAGTGGTAACTAGTAAATCTGTAAGGAAAGTTTCAAAAGCTGTTGCAGTTTCAGGGTCAGAAGTGACTTATTTATTGTTTATATTTCATTTGAAGTCGCTTCTCTGAGATTTAGTTCTTTCAATTTCCTTATTGATTATTTTCCAAGTTGTTTTTGTTTTATTACTGCTCTTTTGTATTTTACTAATTCTACATAATGATTTAGGAATTTAAAAGATTTATTTTTTAAAAGATTTGTAAAATAATTTTACATCATTTTTTAACTCTTCAATAGTATTAAATTGCTGTTAAGCATATGGTTGACAACTTTTCTTTATTTTTATGTAAGTCTGCTGTTGCCCATACACTAAATACTAATGCAACAGTAAAACAGACAGATTTCGGGGTAAATATTGATTTAAATAATTTATTAAAAGTATTCAAAAAATCATTGTACTAATATGACTTGACTTGAACTACTAATGGGACTTGAATTTTTTGATAAAGGTAAATATTAAATTAAGTCATTTTTAATTTTACTTATTCGGTCAATAGTTACTGGTACAAAAGTTGTTTTCCTCTTTTAAATTTATTAAATCTTGTTACTTTTGAACTTAATAAATTGCTACAGTGGTAAAAACGTAGTGTATTAATTGAACATCTGAAAGTGGGAATAATATTAGTAAATATATTATCAATACAGGTGGCGCAAGTGAAGGTGATTCTAGTAGGCTCCATAAACATGTGTGATAGATGGTGTGAAGAAAATAAATTTTAAACTTAACACCTATTTAATTGTTTTCTATGCTATTAATATTAAAATCTCCACAAATAATTATTTGTTTATTTATATTTGATATTTTAAGTAAGACCTCATCTTGCTCAAATTGTTTAAAGTTAAAAGACGGTGGCCAATAAATGCTTACAATGATGAATTGTTCATTGTTAATTAAGGCTATAAATCTATTTGTAAAGGCAGAAAAACTATTTCAGAAAATAAAGTGATTTTATTTTTATAGGTATTAATTCAATCAAAGCTTGATATAAATACAATTAGGAACTATTGAGAATATATATATGTTTCGAAAAACTCCTATAAATTCATGTTGGTTATATGTGAAATATCCAGTTGCTGACATATAAATCGTATTTAACTGTATCTCGACAAATTACTCTTGTTAATTGAGAGTTAGTATCCTCTTCGATTGTGATAAGTGAGATAGTGCTCACTTATTTTGTTCAGAAAAGGTTCTAATATCTGTCTACATGTGTTTCATCGATCAAGCTTATCTTGCGATCTGTGATAATTAAATAGACTTTCTCCGATAAATAATTCGATAATAAATGGTTGTATAAGCGTAAAATCTCTTACAAACTGAAGATTAATTAAGGATTTATATATTGATTAGGAAAAATGATTGAAGATTTTCATTGAACCATCAAGGCTTATGTAAGGGAAAAGCCAATAAAGAAACAATGCTATTATAATTAAAGATCACAATCAGTCTTAATAATAAAGTTACTACTAACTACTAATTAATTGTTAATGATGGAAAACGAGATTGCATTTGATATTAAAGAAAAAAAATGAAGATTTTTTTCCATACAAATAAAATGTAGATGAAGTATATTTACTCCAAACTTTAATTTATTACTTTAACTTTAACTTTAGCAATTAAATTTTGAATTCATTTTTGTGAACAAATTATGTTATTGTACGAAAATTTAAATGCAGTAGAAAGTATTGACGTATCCACTTTTATTTCGTCTTTTCTAAAATCCTCTCTTACGACGACTTTATATATAAAACAGTTTATTTCATATTAAATGTATATAGTAAGCTAAACCACTATTAATAATATATTTTACCAAATTATAAGTAAGTTTTAATTTGAATTTATTATTTAGTCTATTGAAAGTAATTATCAAACGGGAATCTTAAAAAGGTTCTTTTATATTTCACAAAAAATTTAAATAATTTATTTCATTGAGTAGCTGTAATGGATTTTTATTTGCATATCAAGGTTTTTATACAAAAACATGAAAAAGTTTTCTTAAATTTTAACATTGCGAGGAATTTTATTAAATTAAAAATTTCAACAAAATATCAAACGGTTGGTGAAATGGCGATAATTATAATATTTAGAGCTAAAATCATTTAATACAAATTATACAAGTTATTACTACTAATTATATAGAAGATGATATTGAAATTTGAGAAAATCATTTTCTAATAATAGTGTGAATCACAAGAATAAACCGTATAATTAGTATGCGTTTGAAGCGAGCAACCCTGTAATAGTTGTTAGCAAATATAATTTGTTTATTAATTATTTTTTTATAACTTAATTAAATAATTTTTGTTTATTGCAGTCTTATAATAAATAAATTGCTATCCTTGAATAATTGTACGACAAATGAAATAACTGAGTTAGTAAACAACTTTAAGGCATAAAAATAAATATCCGTCATATAAGTCTTCAATGAAAAGACTTTTACATGATTATGTTTTATGTATTTAATCATAATTTAAAGTTCCCTTGGGCTGTGGAGTAATTTAGTTCAAAAGGCGTGGCTAATATATGGAACTAGCAAACTGTAAGATCTCTTAATTGCGACCATTACATGTTTAAATTTTATTAACCTTGAATGTATATATTTTTTTTTCCTATATCTGGGTAATATTTCTTGTAATATGATGATTATGATCAGTCTTCATGATGCTTTTTATACATTATTTTGTTTCAGATAATGTAAATATGTATAGGAAATGGATTATAGACCTTAGGGATCCTTTTGTACCTCATAATTTTTACCGACATAAAAAAAGATATTGCAATATGAGCTTACTTAAAATATTGAAACTTAATTCAAACCTCCCCGAGGATTAGATCAAGATATGCATTTGAAATACGAATATAAACCTGTTTGGAATCAGAAATAACGATGTCTGTACTTGTCAAAAATACAGCCAATAATAAATTTTAATCATCGATGCAAAAAATGATAAGGAATACTTGTACCAATAAATACTGACACCGTGTAATTCAAAATGCATGCTTAAATTAAAATAATTTAATTTTAAATTACATGTGACAATTGTACATAGATATCAGGGAACTCTCACATTATCTTTATAATTATTTTACGTAATTATGTTCTAGTTCATATATTAATATTAGCACTTTTACTTTAATTTTCATTAATATATTAACACTCTACTAACGATTTTTATCTACTAACTATTTTAATAAGAGCTTACTCGTGCGTAAGCGTTAAAATTCATACAAAAACAATATCAAGTAGCCTTATAAGGAATTTGTGGAAGTGTCAGAATATTAATGGTATTATGATACGTATCTGTTACAAAGAGAGGGCGTGGTATTTAACTAATTATAAAGACCTATATTTTTATAACACTGGTTGAAGGAACTACATTTATCACACAATTTCTTTTAGTAAAACAAAGACAAAAATAGTGATTAAATGTAATTTTATCAAATTTAATTACCGTAAAACGAGTTGTGCTGAAAGTGTTTATTTTTGCAATAAATTCTATTTCTAATTAAGTTATTAGGGGAAAAACTTCGCTTTGTTTGTTGGAAGAGAAATGAACCCCGTGTATTTCTTGAGACTTGATTTTATATATTACATTTGGAATTTTATTGTTGGTTATATAACTATTATGTAGCTGGTAAGTAATTATAAGTATATATATTAATATAATTGGTACTTTTCTATCTCTTTTGCATATGAAAGGCAAAGAAATTGTTCGTAATTTTTTGAATATATTAAAAACAGAGATACTTAGGAGTGTATAGGTATCTTAATAGTAGTTTTACAAATATACAATACTAAAAATACAAAACTATCAGCATCATCATATGACATTGTCGAACGCAGGCCTTTCCAATTAATGGAAAATAACTGAGTTTCATACACCTCTGTTTTGTTCACTGCAGTTCTTTTTACTATATGTTATACACATAACCGACATGACATGAAATATTTATTTTATCATGAACTGTATATGGACAAAGGAAATTCTGACATGTCTTTAAGGATCGATATTTTAATCATATGCTGATAAAATTATAATATGATCGCTATATTTCTTTTTATGAAACATGTCATACTTTGATATTTGCTATGAATTTAGTTAGCGGTTTTTTTTTGTGATTATTATAACACATGCCACTTAATAATAATACATAAGACACTTTGGCTTTAGATATTTTTGGTTACTATTTATCCTTTAATGCTCGACTGGAAGAAAGTTTATAATTTATATTATAAATATAAATTATTTCATTGCCCATACGAGGGCCAAACTGAAAGTTTTTAGAACTGGCCACTTAAAAGCATTATATTAAAAAAAATAGTTTAAATTTTGAAAATAGAACTCTTTACCAATATTATTGAGTGTACATTTCATTCATTTGTCATTTGTTTAACGATTTGGCGGCAAATTGAAAATTGTCTGTGCACGTCAGAATGAATTTAAGCCGAGAAAATTTTCGTGCAATGATTTTTTATGACTTTCGATGTCATTTAAGTCAACAAGAAAGTTATGATAGACTTCGATTGGCTTTTCACGATGAAGCCCCATCTCGTGCCACAGTTTACAACTGGTTTAATGAATTCAAACGTGGTCGAACTAATCTCACCGATGATTTGCGTGAGGGACGGCCTTCTACAGCGACGACTGAAGATAACATCAGTGTTGTGCGGCGTATGATAGAGACTGACAAATGAGTGACCTATCAGCAGATTCGGACAAGTCTAGGCATAGGTATGAGTCAAGTGCACAAAATCCTCCATGAACATTTAGCGGTCAGGAAGCTTTGTGACCGCTGGATACCGCATAATTTGACCGAGGCTCAAAAACTCCGCCGTGTTGATTGGTGCCGAGAAATGATCCAAAAATTTAACGGAGGTGACTCAAATGCTGTGTTCGACATACTAACGGGTGACGAAAGCTGGATTTACTGTTATGATCCGGAAACCAAAAGACAGTCTGCTCAGTGGGTGTTTCCTTCCGAAGAGTTGCCAACTAAAGTGAAGAGAGGTCGAAGTGTTGGAAAAAAGATGGTGGCCTCGTTCTTCGGAAAGACAGGTCATTACGCGACAGTAGTCTTAGAGGATCAGAAAACGGTTAATGCAGAGTGGTATACTAACAATTGTTTGCCACTTGTCTTGGAAAAAGTTCGAGAGAAACGACCTCGCAGCAGGATCCTCCTTCATCACGACAATGCCTCGTCGCACACCGCCAGGCAAACGATCGACTATTTGGTGACCTCAGACGTGGAATTACTGGGTCACCCGCCGTATAGCCCCGACCTCGCACCCTGCGATTTTTATTTATTTCCGAAAATAAAAGAAAAACTTCGAGGAAAACGTTTTATAGACGCCGAAGAAGCAGTGGCTGCGTTTCAAAACGCCGTCGAAGAGACCCCTAAGGCCGAGTGGGCAAGGTGCTTTTCTCAATGGTTCCATCGAATGCAGCGATGTATTGATGTAAATGGACGCTATTTTGAAAAGTTACAATAAAACTAATAACTTGCTAGAATGTTTAGTTTTTGATTTTCTAAGAACTTTCAGTTTGACCCTCGTATTTCTATAAAATCTTAATATAAATAATTTGTTATTTTATTAAAGTTTAAAATTAAGATTTACTGAGGTTACAAAAAAACTAAGTTTCATTATTATGCAGTCAGTTACTTCAGGCGAATATTACCGATTACAACATTTACAAGAATATATTGGAGAGGGAATTTGTAAAAACATACTAAATATTCATAGATGCATTCTGAATAATTTGTCAAATAAACGCACATTAGTTTATCTTATTACATATATGTTCTGTACGTGTATTTATTGTTGTTGTTGTCTAAGCGGCTGAGGAGATTTTCATATGTTGTGTGTATTTGGATGGAGTCCAGAAGTGGTGCTGCAATCGTATTATAGTCATTATTTTTGTCATGCACACGTAAAATAAAGATGTTCTCTTCCATTGAAAAATAATTTCCGTTTTGTTTTGTATTCAAAATTAAAAATTTTCAAGAATTCTTTGAAAAGCAATTGCTTTATTAAATTAAAATTATTTCTAGAATATAACATAATTTAGCTTAAAATGTTTATAAAACTAATGTTATTATATAAAACAAGATATACAGGTCTATACGAGAAATCTAATAATAGAGACAGATTATTCATACCCCTTTGAAGATAAATCACTGGTGTATTAAGAAGCCCACATATTAAGTATGATAACCCAGTAACTGAAACTGGGGCAGATAACATAACGAAAATAGAATATTGTTGGACGTATTATTTTAATGGCTCTTTATTTTTAAAGTTAATTATTTTGGTAAGATTTCATATTTTTTTACAAGAGGAAAGGCATACAAAAAGATGTATATTTTATGTTTGCAAAAGTCAGTTATATTTTAACATGTTTATTTTTAAGTACGTATAATAGAATGTATCTTAACTCTTTGAAAAGTTGTTTGACTCTTTTACTAACTTTTCCAGTAAGACCTTTGTATAATACGAAATATCAAAATAATAAGCTTCTCAATTATTATCATTCGGCACTGAGGTGTGGATATAACAGGTAACCTAATTTCATTTGATACTGGACAATTGATTGAAGATTTGAGAGTACACTATGATTGGATTTCCATTATTAGTATGATATATTATTTTATTTCAATTAATAAATTTTCTATTACTAGTGAGGAAATGTATGTCTGAAACATATATTTTTAATTAACTCGGATAGAACACATATGACTAGGCTGTCATCTACATTTTATTTTGTGGGGCTGGACAATACAAAATACTAGGATACTCACTAAAACTAAACGTACCTTCATCGCCATAGTAAAATGTAACAGGGTCGTTTTTGAACTCAATCGTGTTAACTAAATAGGAAACCTATTTTAAACTTAAGTTTATAGCTTATATAATCAGTAAGCTCCACTAGTATAGGACTTATATTTTTATTGGAGTTCCTTTAAATAACAATCTCGATTAAAACAAGGTCAAAATAAATACAGTTTTACCAAATTGGACAAACTGTTTCATACTAAAAATTCTCTTGACAAATATTTTTAAAGGAAACAAAGATCTGTTGTTTGATAGTCCTTACAATAATTTTTACGTATTATAAATAAGTTCTTTTGTTGTAAAGGTTTCTGTTCTACACAAAAAAAAACGACATTTGAATAACAAATGAAACGATATCAAGGAAACAGTAGCGTCCAGCACATAGATTATAAACATGTACGAAAAAAAATGTGAAACTAAAAATTATTTTATTTTCATGATAATAATTGATGATTTATAGTTGAATTAATACTAATAAGAAAATCAAAATATAATTAATAATAATTTAAGACATATTTCATAAGTAAATATAAGTAAGAGTAAGTATGTATAATATAAGTAATAAAAACATACTTACACTTAATTTTCTACGCCTGAATAAGTTCTAATATATTCATTCATTTCCTTCCCATTTATATATCTGTTTTTATATTTTGTATACGCTGCAATGCACATGCTTTCAGTGAGTTCATTTTAACAGCACTCGATCATACGAAACGATCAGAATATTGAATAACTAGCTTCATTTAACTACCGAAGTACATGTGAACACACAGCTCACTAGAATAATACATAAGTTTCAGAACTAAAGTACGTATCTGCCGGTTCACTAACTATATTTACATTTTAATTTTATTATAATGTAAATATAGTTAGTTAGTTAATTTTATTTTTATCATTACTTCTCTAAGGCAATATATGGATATTTAATATTTCCTTATTCATTACAGGTGCGAATCCGCATATGTTGCATTTTAAGTCTGAAACGAGTATACCGATTTAGATTTTTACCATTTTTCACGTCATAAAAACCTATTTACCAGTTTTAGACCACTCATTAGACCTTTTCTAGTAGATGAGGGTTTTTTAATTGATGTTATTTTAATTCTAGACTAATAGATTTATTTATTTATTTATTATTTTATTTAACACTTTATTGCACTGTATAATATAATAAAAAAAAATAACAAGAATAGACAAGACGAAAACAAAAATATAAACCGTGCAAAGGCGGTCTTATCGCTTAAAGCGATCTCTTACAGACAACCTTTGAAGATAAGTAACAATAAGAGATCAGACGGGATAGTGCAAATGATAATACATATTAATATTCATAGATGATAAACATACTTATACTAGAAATAATATATACTTATATACCTACATATTAAATTATATTTGTGTATATATATATATATATATATATATACTTAAATTTATACTTTACATATATAGATAATGTTGCTTTAAAAGATTTTTAAAAACTGATAAAGTAGGAGATTTTCTAATAACTAAGGGAAGAGCATTCCAGAGTCTTACAGATTTTACAGAAAAAGAGTTAGAATAAGTGTGTGTATTATATATCGGTAGTTTCAATTTTATTTCATTAAGAGAACGGGACTGAGAGCCAAAGTATGTAAAACGTTCTTTAAGATAGGAAGGAGTTAAAGGATGAAAGAGAATGGTATATAAAACGGTTAGAAGATGCATGTTTCGTCGTTCCCTTATGGGTAGCCATCCCAGCTGAGCACGGTGTTGGGATATATGGTCGAATTTTTTTAAATTAAAGATGAAACGAATGCAGATGTTTTGTAATCGTTCGAGTTTATTGAGCAATACCTCTGAAAGGTCTGGATAAGCTGTATCTGCGTAGTCGATGATCGGAAGAAGAAGGGTATTAGCTAGGGCAATTTTAGTTTTTATAGGTAACAGATGTTTCCAACGTCGTAGTGAACCAATAGTAGCATAGATTTTTCGGCTAATACTTTCAATCTGTGGTACCCAAGAAAGCTTACTGTCAACTAATAATCCAAGATTGATATGATTGATAGATATTATATGGAATTAGGTTTTATCCTTTGAATTAACTAGAATGCGTATATTTTCAGTATCCTAAAAAAGTTATTGATCAGTTACAGTATAAACTACATAAGGACAAAATATATATATATATATATTTATAATATATATGCTATAAATCCACATATTCCCCTCAAGTTTTAATCACAGTCATGCCTAGATCCAGTATCATTGTCATTTTTTAATTTATCCAAGTAAAGAGAATTTCCAATAAACATTTACGTAAACGAAATAATGTCTGTTAATATTATGCACCACTCTTCTGTGTGTAACTCAGCTTAAACTTAGATATAAAGATGTCTGGAAGAGATCGCTACTTAGCGATAAGACCGCCTTATTGTATACCTATATATAATTTAAATGTTTTTTTGTTCCCGTACCGTTATTTTACATTGTGTTGAAAAATCATAAACTATATTATGTCTATCTCACTGTAGTCGCTTTTTACGGTTTTTACAAAGGAAATAGGCCATCTTAAGGACATGGCCTCCGGGTTTCCTTATGCTTCACTACTGTCCTTATATTATAAGATTTACCTTTAGCTTTTATAAGATGAAATACAAACAAATGAATGAATATTTTTACGTGAGCTTAGGAATATAAAATAGAAAAAAAGGGATGGATTATAAGTAGTTTTTATCGTTAATATTGTTAAAGAGTTAATATGTATTATATAAGGGAAATTATATATTTTTCTTTGATTACAGCGAATACTACCGACCTTGGCGTTTTGGATCCATCTCTTTACAAAGCCGATTGTTTGGTTGAAGACCAGTTGTGGCCTGAAGGACATGTGGTAGGTATAAAATAATAATAATAATAAATTTATTCAGTAGATAACTATGTGTATATATATAACAATTTACACTCTTTTCTTTCTATATATATAACTTTAGTTACTTCAACGTTGGGTAAAAATATTCCGTAAAGGTCAAACAAAATTCTCTTAGGGAAGAGGCTTTTGCTATTAAGTTTTCCACATAATAGAGGTAGACAGTTAGTTGGTTAAGGAAAAACAAATGTCAAAGAGCTATTTCTTCATATCGTTGAAACAATAGCTGAATTTAAGATGAGGTAGTGGGTTATGATTTGTATTATCCATATAATGTGAATAGAGGCTTTGGTCTACATTAAGATGTTATCAGGCTGGTTTTTGAAATCAACAACTAAAACACAATTAATCTGGAAATTTTAGGCACTTTCAGGCAACATAGGCAACAATAAACTTATCTACATTTTTAGTAATAATGTTTTTAAGCATATAAAATGAACGTGGTCTTTCTGGGGTGGTTTCAATAAGTCTTAAAGCACCACATTTGTATGCCATAATATATTACATAGCAAATTGCGAACATTACAGCGGTCGGCAATATTAAATTATCTTTTATTTGTTTAATGAAATGTAGGGTAAAGTTAGAAAAAATTATCAGATTTTGGCAAAATCTAGCGATATTTTTATATTATTACATAACTTAAACCTTATTTTAAGCTTTACAATGTGAAAAACAAATTACGTCTGTGTTCTGTTATATCCGACTCATTTTTTTATATACAAGATTTAGAAGACTTTAATTCATTAATTTATTCCCCGGAAAAAATATTTTATACAATCATTAATCACAAAAATAAATGAAAAGAAGGGTTGCGAAATTCTTTACCATTTTTTCTTGTAGGTGGAGATTATTTAATGAATATTTATGAAGCCACTTCGTAACTAACATAAAAAGTTATTCTAATAATAAATTATTCTTAAAAAGTAGTTAACATAGCGTCGGGTCCAAAAAAAAATGGCATAAGCTTAGTTGGATGAAGAGATAACAAATTTGAAACTGCTTTGTGAACATTAACTTTATGATATCTTTCAAATATATTTTATATATGCTTTTAAATATATCATTAACAAGTTATTAAGGGTATACCACAAACTAAAAATGTTGTTTGTTAGAATGTTTAACCTTTTACGTTATTTCCCAAGGCCCGTGTGTGGTTTACTTTAAAGTACGAGTCAGGACTGAACGACTCCAAGTGCATATTATAAAGGCGAAACATCTTCCCTCGCGCACACCAGCTTTGGCGAACGCTTGTGACCCTTATATCAAGTAAGAAAATAATAGTTTTTTTATTATTATTATTATATCATAAGAAGTTTTGACGCTAGCAAAGGAATCAAAAGTTTTAAAAAGGATATTTTTGTTCAATACTTATCCAAAAATTTCTAGTATTACATTTATCTTTTACTGAAAATACTCGCTGGAAGTTACAGCACATTGAATGTTACATTAGTAGTAATTGATATCATATAAAATATATTTTTTTGTTTTTTTATTGGTTTTGTTGTTTTGATTTGGAGTGCATATTCAAGGAGTTTAATATTGTGGTCGTTAAGATCTAATCTATACTAGACGTATATACAAATATTAGACTGACAGTAAATTAAATGGTTTTACCTGTTAAATTTTGTTAATTTATTTATTAAAAAATAAATTGGTTCCACATCAAGCATAAACTAACTGAATTAATATTAAATCATTGTATTATATATATACTACATACCCTGAATATATATTACAAAGTTCTGAAACTCGTGACTGAAGCTACTACAACCTTGTTAAGTTTCTAACACACTTATGTTCTTAAATTTTTTTTTTTTGACGATAATTTTGTTTGAAAATTGGAAAAAATAATATACGCCACTTGTTTAGTATATGATAAACCATTTTTATTTAATGTTTTTGTTTATTTGACTTTTTACTTTTTCAACATTCAGAAACGTTAGAGAAGCAAATGGTCTTAATAATACTTACATGGCCCTTTACCATAACTAAATGAAAGAAATACATAACTTCTATTTATTAATGTATTTATGCAGTAGGTAAGAATAATATTTATTCTCCATGTTATGATAAAATAGGGTATTTTTTATTTTATCGCCACTCCTACGGGATACTTTATTAACAAGATAATGGTTATGTCGTAAATAAACATGAATTGAGCAATTTGAATAGAAAACAAGCTATAAAACAACATTTGGTATTGAATTATATTTAATAATAGGTGAACTTCGTCTTCAAGACACAAATAATGAGCTAGACATAATAACTGAAAACTACTACTTACTACTATATTTTGCGGTATTGAATCCCAATAGCATTTTACACACAAGACATTAAAAATTATTTATTACATCCAGAATTGTCATATTGTTATTGTAATAAAAACAGCTTAGAAAATTACAAAATTATTTAGATTGAAACGAAACCAATATTTTCATCGCAGCAATATCCTATAACAGTAACAAATTTAATACGTATACGTAAACGTATAATACAAATACAAACAAAAGGATTAACAGACACATTTTCTAAAATACGTTCTACTGCTTAACTGAGTACTATTTTTATATATTTTGTAACAAACCCATTGTTTAAAGTTAAATTGAAAACAAAATGAAGGAAAAGAGAAAATTATTGTATTTATTTCTACTTAAATGGAATTATTGCTTGCAATGTAATATTGGGTAGTTATTTCCCTTACAATGTTTAAATTTCAACAGAATACAACTTATGCCGGACGAGAGAAGAGTTTTGCAGACGAAGCAAAAGAAGAGGAACTGTAATCCATTTTTCGATGAGACATTTGTGTACCAAGTAAGTTAATTTCTATAATACATTTGTGAATTTAACATTGGATGTAATGGCTCAATAAATTCTACCTCAAAGGGTTTTTTTTAAAAAGCTGTACAGTGTGAGGGTAATTTTATATATTCTATTAAAATGAAGTACAAACTATTAACGTCATGGCGATGGTGCGGCTAGTGGGTTTTAATTAAAATAGATGACCGCGGTTTACCTTCATATAGACAGTTGTTGATACAACAACTAATAGACTTGCTATAAAATAATACACTTTGTTTAATTATTATTTATATCGATAATATATCGTTATCGTTAAGTTTTAATACAATTATGGTAGTCAAAATATTTCTCACAGATTAATGACATATTTTATTTTAAGTATAGACAATAGTTGTTATAAATAAGACAAAACTTATTATAAATAATGTATAAACATTTTTTTGAAGATATTACCGATTGAAAGTTAAAATAACATCACTATATGTAATGTTACTTTTTTATTATTTATCTGTTTCACTATCTATAATTAGTACATACTAACTATAGTACATATCAACTAACTTTTCAATTAATATAAGAGGTGCTCATGTAGTAATGGACTTCATTGGTTCTCCGTGTGCGCTTTTTAATTTATTTTAGAACTCGTGAATCTTATTTCTTTAACTATATATTAAATATAACACTGAACTTTTTCACTCATAAATGAAACACTCGCGATTTTCACTCATAAATAATGGATATTATTTACCTTCTGTATACCCGACATTGCAAATCCGTTTCACGAGGCGTCCCCTCAAGACAACGAAAAGATCAGCAAACTGTTTCTGTAAGATAAGAGTATGGGTGTTTTATTACTTAAATACATTACAATTACATGGCATCCCAGCCTATCTTAATTTATAATTTGTTACAATAATTTCTATGTACGAAATCAAAACGGCAGCCTATCTAGTTCACGATCAGTTTGTACATCAATATTATACTCAAGGTATTGTTATCTAGAATATCATTTAAACGGGCCTGTACAATAGGAATATTTGCTTCTACGCCAATTAGCAAGGGCAAAAATCCAGTAGATTTTGGACCGTAGTATTGATAAATTGTTAAGCTTTCCACAACCCACAATCAACAACTGTTGAAACGTAACATTCTACTTGGCCATTACTTTTCGGCGTGCCGATTGCTATCATGTGATGTTTAATATTTAACTCAAAATAGTGACTGAAATTGATTAGAGCTGAAATTCGTTCCCTGGCCAGAGATAACTAACGAAAGTGTGCCAAATAATGTTATGATTTCTCTTATAATAGAAGTTAACGCCTCAGTTTTTAGCGAATAGCAATTTAGTAAAACCATCTAAAACTAATAGGATATATTTGTAACCTTCGTTGGATGAGGTAAAAGGTCCAGTGCAATCTAAATGTATTGTATTTTCATACATAGGGTATAGCAGTTTTTTTTTAATTGGATGTAAAAACCCTTGTTTTGGACCGGTAGGTCCTTTTAGTATACACCAAAAAATGAAAAATATATTTTTTAACGAAGGCTGACAATCCCGGAAACCAAAAGAATTCTTTAATTTTTTCTAGAACTTTATCATAACCCACATGACAGTTTTTAACGTGGAATAGTTTTAAAATGCTTAAATATAAGATTTTGAGTCTCACTGTCATTTTGCTTTGCTACTTTTGACCAGAACTTTGAATTAGTACTACCTTCAAGAATACCTTCAAGTTGGTGTAGCCGAATTTGCAAGTGCACTAAATTTAGATTCACTTGGCCTAACATCTTCGCGAGAATGTGCCTACCTAGATATTCAATGTTATCAACAAAAAAATTTCACTTTTTAAGGTTCACTGTAAACCCTGAATGGGTAAGTGTCGAATTGTTTTGCTCCAATAGGTCTAATCCTTGCTCAATAGATTTAAAAGGGATCAGTATATCATCTATATAAACTAATAGGAATTTATGGTTCTGGACAGTCTCACATATAGCTCTTTGGAACACCGATGGACCATTACAAATTCCAAGAGGCATTTTGAGCTATTCATAATGGCCATCCGATGTGACAAAGCCTGTATATTTAACCTAATAACCAAACATATATCTGATCCTCTATTATTTTATTTAAGGCCCTATAGTCTATATACATTCTGACACTTCCGTCACTTTTCCTTACTAAGATTATGGGACTAGCAAAAGACAAATGACTTTCTCTAATAATATGTCTATCTAAAAGGTACTGGAACTATTTTTTAAACTTATTTACGTTCTACTAGAGCTAATTGATATGGTCTATGAAAAGAATAAATCTGTACATTATCAATTGGTTTTTATACTGCAACATACTTTTAAAAAAACGCTTTAATTTTACTTTGTAACGCGTTATCTAAATGACGTATCATGAAAAAAGTTCTGATAATGTGCCTAATTTATGTTTTAAATCTAAAGAATTAATTTTTAAGTTCCTGTCGGTAAAATTTTTGGACGCAATCTCTGCCTATTAATAGGTCATAGTGACAATCAGTATCCCTAACAAAGTACTGTGTACATTTGGACTTATTATGTCCTAATTTGCCACAAATAAAACATTTTTTTAAAGATGAGTCCTTTACGTCCGTGCCGCTATGCTCTAACGAGCGTTTTTTAGTTTTTGTAAGTAAATAATGCTAGGAGTTCGGAGGTAGTTTTAACACTGCTATTAAAAAGATGCCATTTTTGTGTTCACAAACTAACTCATTTAACTGTAATTCACTAAAATGTAGTTTTGTGCTACGTGATAATCGTAATTTCTCCCTCTAATAGGAGTGTGCTGTTTCGGAAGTATAAAGAACTGCTTTTTGAAGTTTTTACCTGAGAGATTCTTTTTTTTCGGGATACAGACGTCAATTCTGTACGTAAATTTTCCCGCGACCTGCTCTCTGCAGGGTCCCAAGATTCGAACTATAACAATGCAAAGCCTTTTCTGGCCTTACCTGCTTTGCGGCAGTTGCAAAAAATAAAACATTTATCATAGAATATAAAAATAAAACATTTACTCATGAAAAAAGACGTATTATAAATAATAAAAGTACTCAACTTACCAGTACTCCAGCAGGGATTTAAATATCGTGACGTTATATATCTTAACGTTATATAACAACAAAAAAGTTATTTTGAAAGATAGTAAATTCTTATTTGTATTTGATACAATCATTTTTAACACATTTATATTTAACATCTTGTAGTTACCCAAATATATTACTTTAATATCGTAAAGATGGCTTCTGGCAATTTGTCAAATCAATAACTTTTACAACTTGAATATAATGTGTTTGGTGATAACAATTGGTATAGGTAATTGTAAATTCTTAACTCTAATTAATACAGCAATAATTAACTTGTACATACTTATTATGGACGAGTACATAGTAATATTATTACATTACCCACATATTAAATATCATATCATAATAATAAATATGTAGGTAATATTATAAACACCCTCGTAAGGTCAATCGTGACTTTGTTTTATCATATTTATTTTTATAATTGTATTATTTGCATATTTTATCTTGTTTAAAATATTCTAAGTAAATCATTTATTAAAGTGAGCACTTAAAGATATATTATATTCTATTAGATTCCTCCGGGAAAACTTGAGTCCCTTACTCTGAAGCTATCACTCCTGGATATAGGAAAAGTGGGTAAAAACAAACAACTGATCGGCCACATCATCCTACCACTTAGTGAACTTGAAGGAGTAGCGCCTGATGAGGAACCACAACTATACAAATTGGATATTGAAAAGGTATTACAATAACGGTTGAGTTTATTGTTTTCGTGTTCATAATGTTTACGACAAAATCATAATTATACCTATTTCGATCGATTCTCCACTGATGGTATTAAAAAAAAATCAGATTTAATGTTTTGATTCATAAAATTTATATTTGATTTGATTTCAGTTTGCAATTATGAAATAAATTCTTGTATTATAAAATAATATTATAATGTTAATGTATTTTAAAAACACTGGAACTCATATTTGATCTCAAATATTTTAGTATTTAGATTGTAAATTATAATATTTATAGTTTACAAGACATCGAAATTTTGGCACCCTAAGAACGGTTTTGAGGCTACAGTTATTAAAGATCATTATATTTAATCAATGCCATGGTTCCATTGATATGACAAGATATGGTTAAATCCCAATTATGACTGCTTGTCAAGCATATTATATTATATCGTTAATACATTACACTCGTAGTTAAATCTTATTAACGATCATTACGCTTACTGAGACACAATGGTTCTTCAATAATCTTATGAATATATACGGTCTAATTATTTTTATTTTTATTTTTTAATTTTATTTTATTTAATAACTAAGGAAATCAAGATTTTATTACAAGAATTACTTTCATGTATTGCTCCTGTAAAGTTTTAATCTCTGCAGTCATAAATATTCTGTTTTGTTAATTATGAGATTTCTGTTTTATTGATAGGAAGTACAAGATCCAACCTCAGACTTGGGTGAAATTCAGGTGTCATTGCTGTATAACGAAAATCTACATCGACTTACTGTAACTGTCATAGAAGCACGAGGTTTGAATGTAAAATTTAAAAAAAAATCTTATTTAAAGATTTAATACAAAATATAAGGAATAAAATAAATTTCAAAGTTATAATTAATATTTTGTTGAAACAAATAGCATCTTTGCTTCACCTGTGAAAAACTTAATGTGTATATAATTAAATAGTTCTTAAATATTACGTTTATATTTTAATGGTTTCCTAAAGTAACTTTAATCATAGTCGTCGTGAGATATAATTGTCGTTAAGATATTTTCTGACACAAGAATCTGTACCCTATTATTTGATTATTATAAATTGTATAGAGCCTTTTAACGTTTCATAGCCGGACCCATCATCAAGTAAGCGAGAGGTGGTTGCTCGCGTAACTCAAGAGCGAGCCTGTCGAGGTGTTAGAGCACGCCGCACAGCCGCTGTGGAGGTCTCTGAAGAGGGAGTAGCTTTGATATCAGAGTGTTTCCACTTCAGACTCCGAGCGGATGAGTTGCATACCACCAGCGTAACTGTCCAAGCATTACAACCGCACTCTATTTATGCCAAAGGTAACTTAATTTTACATTAAATAGTACTTTAAAAATAAAATAAAAAAGATATGTGTTTCAAATGAGTTTTAGTTATGCATTAATTAAGAGCCCATAAGAATTTAAATTTATCACATGTAAAACATAATAAGTTACAAAACTTATTTTAATGAATAAGACAATTTTATAAGTAATTTATTGTTATAAAATTGCTTTGTATTTAGAGATGTACAATATCTGTAATTTATTAATTATTATTTGAATTTATTTATATCTTTTTTACTTTGAATCAATACCAGTAATCATCTGTGTACGTCAAATGGGTCTGGCAGGAGGGCCTATTTTGATACCATACTTATGGACACAAGCCTTTCTATAAAGACACTCTCTGAAAGGTCTGAGAAGAACAACACGACAAACTCAGTCGGGTTTTTTTTATTATCATCTCAAAACCATTTATCTCCTAAAATAACGTATCATTCCTTTTACTCACTATATAAGCTATTGTTTTACGATGAAATCAAAATGTTACATATGATAATGATAGTCCTTAAAGTTCGTGAAGTCCTCCTGACTGTGAGTCGACAAGTTTTATCTAAACATTGTAATTTATAGCCCGAAACCCGAAATAGACATAGAATTACAAATAAACTAATTCTATTAAAGACACAAGTTCCTTTCGGCACTCATCAACGTTTTCCCGAGAGAGACCTGCACAACCGGAATATACCGCATCCCCAGTGCTGTCATCCGCATAACAATGTATGTTGGAAATATCCAACATATCATTGATGTGCAGGAGGAACAGATTTGGGGATAGCACGCAGCCTTGGGGTACACCAGCGTTCACGGGCATGGGGTCCGAGCAAAAACCGTCGAGAACGACCTGTATGCTCCGCTCAGTGAGGAAACTGGTGATCCACTTGCATAAACTCTCAGGAAGCCCATAGGAAGGTAGCATCGAAAGAAGCCCCTTGTGCCATACACGATCGAAGGCTTTTGCCATATCCAGACTAACTGCCAGACCCTCTCCCTTGCTTTCAATAACCGTTGCCCAACGGTGAGTAAGGTATAACAGAAGGTAACCAGCTGATCGACCATAGCGAAAGCCATACTGCCGGTCATTGATCAACTGGTGATCCTCGAGGTACGTTAGAACCTGTCGGTTTATGATAATCTCCATTATTTTGGAGAGAAGGAGGTAATAGCGATAGCTCTGTAGTTAGCTGGGTCCGAGCTATCACCTTTTTAGGGATCGGATGGACAAGGGCACACTTCCATGAGACCGGGACTACGCCTTTAAGTTAGGAGTGCCGAAATAGACGCGTTAGCACTGGAGTCAACTCAGGGGCTCACGTTCGTAGCACCAGTGGAAAAATGCCATCCGGCCCACTCGACTTATGAACGTCCAAGGAAAATAGAGTCTACCTGATAGTTTTGTGCCGAAAAACTATTTTCGGCATTGAGCTCTGACACCGCGGGATGATAGGCGGTGGCTTCCCTTGGTTGTCCACAGTCGAGTTGCTCAAAAGATCGGCTTTCTCTTTTGCTGTGTGGGCCAGAGAATCATTCCCCATGTGCAACGGTGGTAGGGACAGCTGGCTAAAGTTGCCCAGACTGGCCTTTGAAAGCGCCTAGAATTTGCGCGTGCCAGGCGGGTACTTTTTCCAGCTGATCCCCAATTTTGACAACATGCTTGATCTTTGCTCTAGCGATTTGCTGTTTAAAGAATCTGGAGGCACGGTTGTATTTCCTCTTTAGAACTCTAGAGTTCGGCTCCTTAGTGGCTAACGCATTGGCCCAAGCTTGATAAGCCTGCCGTTTGCCAGCTGCTGCAGCCCTGACAGACGCATTAAACCAAGGCCGCGATCTGCCACCAAGTGGTACTCGTACCACAGAGCTTGGTACAAAAAGTTCCATGCCCTGAACTATCACATCAGCTACAGCCGCAGCGCAGTCACTAGGATCGTTGGAAAGGAAACAAATTGGCCCCCATGGGTAGGATGCAAAAAAAAACCGCATTCCATCGAAAAATTCCGCATTCAATAGAGACCTCCCTGGGGATGGTCTCTGAGTGGGGTGAACTGAACCACGTTCAGTTCAATCCCCTAAAGACACAGGTTTGCGCGTTTACCACTAAAAAAAAACCCCTTTTGTCGTATCACCGCTCTTCGAGAGCACTCCTATTATTGCCTCGCCAAGTATCAGAATACTGGGTCTCGACATTTCGAGCGATTGTCAGTTTCGTGGTCATCTGGAGAGCAAGGCCAAGTTGGCCTCGATGAAATTGGGAGTGATCAATAGAGCGAGGCAGTATTTCAAACCTGGCCAAAGACTTGCGCTCTATAAGGCGCAGGTCCGGCCACACATGGAGTACTGTTCTCATCTCTGGTCCGAATCACCCCAATATCAGCTTCTACCATTTGACCGCGTACAACGGAGAGCCGTTCGGATTGTCGGGGACCCAGTGCTCTGCGAACGGCTGGACTCTTTGGCATTGCGTAGAGACGTGGCTTCATGTGCGTCTTCTACCGCATTTACAACGGGGAGTGTTCCGAAGTACTATTCGATCTGATGCCTACCGCCGAATTTCACTATCGCACAGCTCGCCATCGCCTCCTTTACCATCCATACCACCTGGATACGTGGCGATCTTCAACTGTGCGGTTTTCAAGGACTTTCTTCCCACGTACAACTCAAATGTGGAACGAACTTCCTTCGGCGGTATTTCCAGATCGATACGACATGGGTACCTTCAAAAAAGGCATATATTCCTATTTCCAAGGCGGGTAACGCTCTTGTGAATCTTCGGATGTTGCAAGAGTTCATGAGCGGCGGTGATCACATATTAACGGTGACCCGCAAGCTCGTTTGCCCTCCTATGACATAAAAAAAAAAACTAATTTCATGCAGTTTTACCATTCGCTTAAATATTATCATTTAAGCATAGTATTAAGTATAAATATATTTTAAAAATAAAAAAGACCAACTTATTTATTCTCTATATTTATTATTTTTTTATGTATTTGACATAAAAAATATATGGCTTTTGTCTGATATGAAAAATAACTCGTCTTTGACATTGAATGACGTCAGAAATAATATAATTTCAGATCGCTTACTTGGTAAGTTCGTGCTCGGTTCATACATGTTTGCTCGAGGACGGGCCTTACAGCATTGGAACTCAGCAATATCGAGCTCCATGGAACAAGTAAAGCAATGGCATCCCCTAACTAACTAAACGACCATGCCAAAGTAAAACTGACTTAGAAGTAAGATATAACATGAACGTCTCACGTAAATATTTCTTAATACAAATACTCTGTATATTATATTGATATAACTTGGTTTATAAAACAATACTCCATATTTAGTAATTAATATGTTATCTAACAAATGTCATTTTATAAATATCTCTTTTATCATTTCATTATGTATTATATTTCGTTGTCTGTCTGTAGTTTAATATTCGAGTCAACAACACCTCTGACAATTATATCTTATATTGAGTCTTTCTTTTCTTTCGGTTACGAATTCCTCAAAGCAAAAGAAAATAATGAATTAACGTAAGCTCTTTAACTAATGTGTTTGAAAATAAACTTAAAATTAAGCCTTAAACGATTCATTTTAAGTGAAAGGTATTTTCAATAAAATATAATAATAAAAGAATTAAAATATTATAGTTGTCATTATGCAATCGACTTGTTCCTTCCTCCTCGACCTTTACTGATAGATCTTTATAAATTTACAAATTCATTAATAATCAAGTTTACATTAAATATATTTCTATCATAAAGTTTATATAAACATATTATAATTATATAGCCTAATAGAAGTATATTCAATATTTTTATATCCGCAATTTTAAAAGATATAAAATATGTTTCCAACAATATATTAAAGCTATTTTAACTTCGCTTATGTCTTACCATTTTAATAACATTCCAAACACACACTACAAAATTATTAACATACATATATATTTCTGTATCTGTATATAACAACCTTACTTTAATATCAGTGAATAAAATTAACTCCATTATCGGTTTACATTTCTTTAATAACTCTAAAGTGATTTCAGTTTCTGTTTTGTAAGCAAATAAAATTTCTTCAACTTCATAATTAGTTTCAATCAATTTACAATCTTACACTTGACTTTATTTTATGATTTAACATTAAATGACAAAAAGAATCCTCTTTATTTAAAAATATTCTTTGTTATTTACATAATTTACAGTTTTGTGTCGTAATTTGTGTAAAATATAATTAAATTAAGTCTTAAGTCTGATATAATATTTAAATCCTATATTATCGTATTTATAATAGCAAAACACCAATTTCAGAATTATATAAATATTATCACATTATTATTATATAAAAGTATTATAAAATTATTGTAACCACATATTATTAGAAAAGTATAGTATCTTAATATTATTGTATACTGTAGTAGTCTAATTTCAGTATTGTGCAAACAAAGAAATAAACGGTGTATCGCCAAATTGGCAATGAGATTGTGTTTTATTACTTCACTTTTCAGACGTTATTATCAGCCCAGATTAAAACAAGAAACAAAACTCATTCATTCTTAATTATCAATGAGGCTATAAGGAATACACTATTAAGCACACAAAATATATGATTTCACTATATCGATTATAATTGAAATCGTTTCGATAGTCGTACATACACACACACACACATACAGATAATAGTTGTACAACAAGAAATAAAAACATTTAGGAATCGTAGTTATCCATACATCTGCTGATCTTTAATGTGAGATTAAGATACATGACGCGTTTAGAAGGTAGGTGGCATTTGGCGACAGCGGTGGTGATTATACAGCTGGATATTAGTTCGATACATCAGAAATTCACCACAAGTGTTAAACTCAAATCCACCGATTTCCAAAGAAATTGTATGTTTCTAATAATTTTGTAGTAGGCGTTACAATTTTTACAAATGCCATTCTAGAATATCTCTTAGAAATTGTTATTAGTAAATCAATGTTGGAAAGGAGTAAAGCATCACGAATATAATGCATAATATGTGCGAATAGTGAAAATTATTTCTATATCGTTCTGATTCATATTCATCAAGATGTGAATATATTCGAATACGTGTTTTGAGAGTTAATCCTAAAAAATAAATACGTATGTATGTAACTTTCTAGAATTGAATTGACATTTTGCAACTTTATGAATATTTTAAATTTGGCTTTCCCTGGATCCTTGGTTCATTGATAATAACGGTTTATAAAAAATTGCAAAGATACGATAAATGTCATTGTACCCCTAATTATTAAAAAAAATATATATTTCGTTTAATATATTAGAAGTAATCGTAACATAAGAACTAATACCCGCTAAAAGGAATTTAAATTATGTCAGTGTGAACTGATGATGATGATGAACGGGACTCGCTTGATTCGATCGCTCCTGCTCTCGTAAACTGCTCATTATCGTCCACTGTTGCTAGGAGTAAAAAAGCTGAACGATAACCCATGCGTAAACCTATGCGTAATACATGTTAAGTAATATACATCTGTTATCTAAAACTAATCCACATATTCAGCGCTATAGCTGTTGTGTCCCCGTAATAGACTAATTTTGTAGGCATAACATGCTCTTCTACCGGTCAGAACCTGAGCGGGTTGTTAATACACAAAGACACATTTCCCTCATTGTTTTTATACTGAAACAAAATGAATATCTATATATATATATATATATATATATATATATCTATATATATATATATATATATATATATCTATATATATATATATATATATATATATATATATATATCTCTAGCTATGAAATTGACTTCAAAAGGGTAATTTAATATGTATTTATGATTAATATTTATTACTTATATTAAGGATTCACAAAGCTGTTTTCCGAATTGGGCAGAATTAAAATCGGTTTATCTTTAATCGAATAAAATATCGTCTCCGGTTTGTAATGGGTCATTGAAAGTGTAAGAGCCAATCCACTCAATTAACAATTGGATCCAGTATTATAGATGTCAGCTTTTGTCGTCGACGGAAAACATGAGTGTTTAATTATAATAAATTGACTGTGATTTACTTTGAACGTATCAAATAATATTTTTATTTTTGTAAAATTACTGTAAATATAAGGAGTAAAAAACTAATTTTTTCAAAGAAACATATAATATAATATTTAACGTTCCATAGGGGCACGTTTTGTCCATATTTCATAAAAAAGACTTTTGCTTTCACTTTATACATATAAACTAATTTAAATAAACTAACCCAAATACTTTTAATGTTTGTTTGAGTAGAAAAGGTAAATACAAAATAATTCGATGCATTTACTTAATGTTAAATACAGTTGTAATCTTACCTAGACTAAGAAAAAACTCGGTGGCCTCTAATGATTGTATGAGGGTTATGCGTAAGTAATTTGCTTAATCATAATATTTATTTATTATGCACCTAATTTGTTTTGAACTTAATTAGGTTTTACATTACCGATATTTTTTTCTTATCATTATATTCATGTTATTTGGAAGACCAGGCGAGAAATAACACCCAGATTGTTTATGTACAAGCGAGTAAGTCTGCAAATCCCAATCCGCCTTAATAAAATACCCGCCTCTGATATTGTGAATTTATTTTACGATACAGTGAAAAATGTTAAATCGTGAACTCGTCTTCCTGATACTATTTGCATAAGAGTTGCTATTTTGCGTCGTTGTGGAGAAGAAATTCTACCACAATATAAGGATTCTAGACAGCTACATTTAGGGAGGTCTGTGTTAGTTAAAGTTAAAGCGAGTTATTGGCAATAACTTTTACTAGAATAAAATAGTTCATCATATAATTCCAACTGAAAATAATCGACAGTATAAAAATAACAGGAGTTTTTACTTCAATTACATTTTATATGAAATAAAACCAATTTAAGAAATAAAAAATAAATTAATTTTAAATTTCATTTCTCTAAAAAAATCTCCTAAAATTTCTAATAAGATTAGGTTGATAATAATGACTAACTTCGTTAAATCATTATTTATTATCGAATCTTTTCTTATTCACACATTATGTTAAGCGTGTAAATCTTGTAATCTGAACAGAGAATATTATTGAAAATTTTTATTTTAAACTAAATTAAAGTTCAGTGGCTTTTAATATCTAATAGATACGGTCTGTGTATACAATTAATATTATATACAGCTATGTTACTCCGGAACATATTGTACGAGGGCCAAACTGAAAGTTTTTAGAACTGGCCACTTAAAAGCATTATATTAAAAAAAATATTTTAAATTTTGAAAATAGAACTCTTTACCAATATTATTGAGTGTACATTTCATTCATTTGTCATTTGTTTTACGATTTGGCGGCAAATTGAAAATTGTCTGTGCACATCAAAATGAATTTAAGCCGAGAAAATTTTCATGCAATGATTTTTTATGACTTTCGATGTCATTTAATTCAACAAGAAAGTTATGATAGACTTCGATTGGCTTTTCAGGATGAAGCCCCATCTCGTGCCACAGTTTACAACTGGTTTAATGAGTTCAAACGTGGTCGAACTAATCTCACCGATGATTTGCGTGAGGGACGGCCTTCTACAGCGACGACTGAAGATAACATCAGTGTTGTGCGGCGTATGATAGAGACTGACAAAAGAGTGACCTATCAGCAGATTCGGACAAGTCTAGGCATAGGTATGAGTGAAGTGCACAAAATCCTCCATGAACATTTAGCGGTCAGGAAGCTTTGTGCCCGCTGGATACCGCATAATTTGACCGAGGCTCAAAAACTCCGCCGTGTTGATTGGTGCCGAGAAATGATCCAAAAATTTAACGGAGGTGACTGAAATGCTGTGTTCGATATACTAACGGGTGACGAAATCTGGATTTACTGTTATGATCCGGAAACCAAAACACAGTCTGCTCAGTGGGTGTTTCCTTCCGAAGAGTTGCCAACTAAAGTGAAGAGAGGTCGAAGTGTTGGAAAAAAGATGGTGGCCTCGTTCTTCGGAAAGACAGGTCATTACGCGACAATAGTCTTAGAGGATCAGAAAACGGTTAATGCAGAGTGGTATACTAACAATTGTTTGCCACTTGTCTTGGAAAAAGTTCGAGAGAATCGACCTCGCAGCAGGATCCTCCTTCATCACGACAATGCCTCGTCGCACACCGCCAGGCAAACGATCGACTATTTGGTGACCTCAGACGTGGAATTACTGGGTCACCCGCCGTATAGCCCCGACCTCGCACCCTGCGATTTTTATTTATTTCCGAAAATAAAAGAAAAACTTCGAGGAAAACGTTTTATAGACGCCGAAGAAGCAGTGGCTGCGTTTCAAAACGCCGTCGAAGAGACCCCTAAGGTCGAGTGGGCAAGGTGCTTTTCTCAATGGTTCCATCGAATGCAGCGATGTATTGATGTAAATGGACGCTATTTTGTTAAGTTACAATAAAACTAATAACTTGCTAGAATGCTTAGTTTTTGATTTTCTAAGAACTTTCAGTTTGACCCTCGTATACATATATATGTATTTAAGAAATGAAAAATATTTTTTAATGGAAATTATCTTTCAGTACTAAACCAATATATAATGTTGTGAAGATATATATGCCTGATGTATCATTCTGCTCTAATATTAGAATACATTATGTAAAGTCAAGAAATTATAAAGTGTCTGATTTCTTGACTATCTTTATGGAATTTGCTGCGCCCTAGAAACAATTAAAAATGTGGTTTCTGATTTAAATGTGGGATAATTTATAAAGATTTTTTAAAACCAATTTTGAAGTTTCTTTTGTTTATTTTAGAATAGCATTACAGTCGTTATTTTGGTAGAGTTTAAATTTTAAAGAACTTCTTAGTGCTTGTCTACATTTTAAAGTGGAGTGTTCAAAACTTTAAAGTTTCTAGAACAAGAGAACTATAAACTGATATAAAAATTTCGGCTTTTATATAATTAACTAGCTTATTTTCGGGACTTTCTATTAGCCCATAAATAAATTATTATTTCTACATGCCGTCCAACCGTAACATACATGTAATCTTTGTATTAACAAATCGTTGTGTCGGCTTATCGAATTAATTGCGATGGTTCTAGTTTTTCGTAAATTGCTCACTAAATATATTGACGTTTGTGTGATCATAAAAAAAACTAGCCGAGTTAGAGATTTTAAAGTTTAAATAAATAAAATAAATAAAATCATACGCACACAAATGTTATTGAAAATTATATTAGTTATTAGTGAGTTCAGTTTTTGAAAAGATCAGCAATTGTCAGGAGAACCGTCAACCTACAATATACTTTTTAAATGGTCCTGAAAACTGCAGATAAAAGTCATATAGAAATCAATTTGTTCTATCTTTTTGGAGAAAAACCCGGACAAATAAATTGATATTTAATAAAAACATTTTAAAATGTTCGTAACTTGTATATCTAGATAACCATAATGGTTTAATAGCCCTTTTTAAAAAACAAATACATTATTTTTTTCTACAATATCGTCTTGAAATTTTTCGTTTATTGTAACTCCTTTTCTTCTTTATAACAATTTTGTGTGCAAAAAATGCTTCCTTAGCTATCTTTCTAAGAATGGTTAAATATATATTAATTTATAACATTCACAGATCATTTAATAACATTACAACATTTGCAAACGGCTTTACAACCATTAAATTACATAGCCTTTGTATGTAATACTGAGTAAAAGAAATAATTTATTTTTCCAATTAATTTAATATCAAGAATTGTGTATAATACCTATTTATTAATGATTAAATTTGAATGAAAACATAAATGTTTACTAAAGTTTTCGTAGTTATAATTCAAAACTTTAAGAGAAAGTACAAGAAACATATACAGGTTATGTTAAATACAATGACTGTCTTTATAAAAGCTTTAATTTCTTTGTTTTTATGTAATAGAGAAAAAATTTTATTTTTCAACGGTATTTAAAAAATTATACTTTGCATATAAAACTGCAATCGGTATTAAAATTTTACTACGTTTTAAGAATAGCAATGGCGTTAGTGACTATTTTTAAATGAAGTAAACAAGTCAATATTCCATTTGTAACATTTTATTCTAAGCGTTTCAATTATTTTAGGAAAATAATTCTATGCTTATTTAAATTATAGCTTTTTATATAAGTGTATATGTTTAATTAAAGTTTAATAAGATAATCAAAGCGGGCGTTAGCTAGCTCCGAGTGACGAAAGCACCCATAGTGCTGAAAGTCTAACTCGGTATATATACGCGCAATATCGATTTTTTTATACAGGAGACCTTTTGGTATGAGTGTGGTATTTTTAGAAAGCCCTTGGCCCATAGACCCAGAAAATGCATTTACACTTAGCAATATACCTACCGCCTCCACCTCTACGGCCGTTTGAAAAATGAGACTAAAATTTAGTTTTTGGCTCCGCATCAGTATAAAATCACTTATTTCCACCTTGAAAAAGATTTTCAAGGTGGAAATAAGTGAAGTGCCAAACAAACAAACAAAAAAAAAACAAACAAAAAATGTGAATGTGCTCGAAACGTTGCACAAATTGCATTTTTGTTTTTTTTTATTAGATTGATCAAGGCAATTTGGTAACGTTCCGAACACATTAACATTTTTTGTGTTAGTTTACGTTTGTGAATAAAATGTTCGTGGTTTTTTTCGTCGCAAAATTCATATCAGGAGTTTGGTCAGTGGATTCGCTTTCGTCACTCGGTATTTACTTCTTTGAGAAGTTTTTGTTTTGATTGTACTTTACGGCATTCTAACTCGAGTTTAGGTACATATTTTAAATTTATAAATTGGATGGGTTGCGTGTTGCACGTCTGGCCTTTAAAAATTCATTCACTGAGGTTCACCTTCTATTTCCGTCAGCATTTTCCTCTACATTTCCATGAAAATTCTGGTAATTTCTATTCACATTGTGTTGTCTACAGTTTATTTTGTAATTTCTACGCTTCCCTAATATATTTCAACAGGCTCATTTTCTTATCATAAATGTAAATTCAAAGTACTTATAACCTTTTATGAAGTTGTTGTGTTATTACATTTATATTTGGTAGTAAAAATGAAAATCAAAAAGAAATCATATTAATTTTAATATTTTTACTCTCTAATATAGTGTTTTTATATGTAAATACAAAAGAGAATTCATATTAAACTAGTTGTTGCCCGCCATTCTACATGTGTACAAAATTCACAAAATGTAAACTTACTTGACACTAACAGTACAGATTTAGGTATGCGTAATGTATTGTGTTGTATAAAAGTGGTTCTAATACAGAATTATGGATTCAAATCTCTTATTTTTATCATAAAGTTTAAGAACTCATTTTCTTCTAAATAAAAATAGCCAGTCAGCCATTCAGTATATAGTTTTTTTTTATGGGCTGTAACTATAAATAAAAATAAATCGATATTCTAGTATTAAGTATTTATTATGTTATTTTTTTTATGTTTATGTTTATGTAAATTTTTTCTATTATTTTTATTTATTCATATATTTTTCTTAAAATCATCTAAGTCACATTCGTTGGTAGAGATCTCCCTTTGGAGATAAGCTTCCTCCTAAAGCTTAACTGTTCCTTACATGGATACCTTTAGATCCAATTTGTTTTTCCTATGTAACTTTATCGGAGTTAAATAAATCATTAAACTATCTACTCGAATAATTCTCTCATTGTATTAAAATTAAATAAGCTGACAAATAATAGCTAACAATTAATTATTAAAATATTATCTATCCCTATCACCTTATACAGGAAAAACTTCAACTTCTTTTTTTTATATCAAATAATATTTTGTCTTAGATAATCAATAAATAATGAGTGAGTAGTTTACTTTATTAATGGCGATCTTTAACTAGAATATCTTTGTTTCATTACTGGCTTTTCTCTAAAACGGGTTTTGATGGTTCGATGATAATCTTAATTAATCTCCAGTTTGTAAGAAAACCTTACGCTTTCACAATTATTCATTATCGAATTCTTTGAGGAAATGTTCTGAAAGTATTTATTATCACAAATCGAGAGATAAAATTGTTTGACGGTGCACATGCTATCATAATCATCTAAATAGACCTAGAACCTTCACTGAACAAGATAAGTGAGTACTAGCTCACTTAACACGATCAAGGAGGATACTAGTTCTTAATTAACGAGAGTAATCAAATACGTTTTAAATGTCAGCTGTTGGATGATTAAGATATTACCGATTTGAATTTGCAACAGTTGTTAGTAAAATATATATTTCTTCTAGTTCTTTTATTAGTTACTAATTGTATGTATATCAATATTTTATTAAAATATAAACTATAATATTAAAATCACTTTCTTTATTCAGATACTTTTTTGTGACTTTACAAATAAATTTAAACTTATTTAGAATTTAGTGGTAGTGTCAATTATGGATTTATTTAATATATTTGTCGAGTTTTACTACTTATGTTATATTTGTTTTATTATATTCGGATGTAAAATATTTATCCGGAATAGATATTAATTTTAGCTACGAAAGAATACGTTAAATACATATTGTTTTAACAATAAAATTGAAGACAACGAACAAAATATAATTATCTATCAACTAAGCTTATAAAATCTATATAGTTGATTAATTAATTATGTTTTACTAGAAATATAAACACCTATCTTACGTAACTCTTTATTGCATGTTAAGCTTATCAATTTTTTAATATTATTTATTGCAATAAGAATATCAATATCCAATATTCATTTCAACTTTAACCTTTCGCAGTTATAGTGACCTTATAAATAAATAACCAACAAATCACCACACATATAAATATATATGTTTGTGCATATGTTTGTTTATTTGCACAATTGGTAAGTTGCGTCAGTGTGTTTAATTTGATGAACCCGATTAATTCAAGTGTGCGTGATTGGATACTGATTAGTATTTGTGTGTGTGCAGTTATGTATTGCCTTTAATAGATTGAAAGTATTTTAATCCATAATGTCTAGGTATGCAATATTTTTACTTAAAAAGCATCATATAGTTCAATCCATGTACTAAATTTTACTTAAAATGAATACTTAAAATGGTTACGTTTAGTTATAATTTAATTTAATATATTCTAAATAAATAAACCATAGTTTTAAACTAAAAGTAATAAAATATATTCAAACACTAGTAATAAGTAAGTTATATAATATGATAATAATATATCTTTCTCTTTGTTGGTTTTGTATTTAAATTATAAGTAGAACTTAAATTATGAGAACATTTATGAACAGTAATGAAATTTATAAAAAGTAAAAAACAGACCTATTTTATTACGTCTTTTATAAGGAATAATTTGACAATTTATCTCTTAAATGGAGAGTCTCGGCAGACGTTTGTTCTTTAGCTATATTGATGGAAGTCTAAATTTATAAAATTATAGACTCAATTTATCATATATTGAACATTAGATTATGAAACTTTAAAAATAATTTGAAACAACCTATAACATCAAAAATTGAAAAGTTAGACAAGACCTACATACATTATTATTAAAATGTGTTATTGAAGACAAAATTATGTTGAATTGCTTTTTACAAATTTATTTTTATTTATTTATTTTTGTTTAAACGACTCCTTTGACACTTTTTATTGATAATTCATATATTGTGGAGGGCTCAATAAGATAACAATAGAATTTTTAGAATCATTATTAGGAAGTATATCTTAGATTATTGTTTTAGTTTTAACTGATATATCAAAAAGTCAACTGCAATAAATTAATAAAAGTTACATTATACTGTTTTCTATCTTGTAAAGGGAAAGAAGAATACACAAAGGAACACACACACACACACTTATTACACACTTTAAGGTAATACAAATTATTTTGAATACATGTTATCATAACTTCATATTGTTAAGTAATTGGTTTTCAATGTCATAGTGAATACAAAGATAACAATATTTATAATTCAATAAAAGTAATTTAGAATTAATACGTTTAAAATATCTTTAGACCTTAATAAAAACAATTTAAGTTTTGCGAGGTGTTAAGATTCATTTTGATAATATTTCAAATTGCCTTCGTTAACGGGTAAATAATTTATTAACAACCTAACACAATTGTGTAAGGAAAGTCCAATTACTTTAACAACGAAGGCTTCTTATATAAAAGTGAAGCACGCTCAGTGTTTATCATATGGGTTTCGTATAATAAGAAATTGAATACATTTCCGACAATGTTACCACTCTATTTATACATTTTTATATTATCATTTATACACTAAAAGTAACTTAAATGTATATATATATATATATATATATATATATATATATTTGATATTTGTCAAGATTATATACTGTAACGCGTCTTATTTATAACATATGTAAGTTAACTAAATATTATTTTAAATTCAAGTAAAAGGAAGTATTTTGCTAGTGATCCAATAGATCTAGTAATTTTATTTGAATATATTAATTTATATTTTTACGTACATTTAGATATGTTACAAAAAGCGAAATGAAATTAAAATTAAATACTATAATTTTAATTTCATTTCGCTTTCTCCTCCATAAACCTACGTTATGGAACGGTGCAATTAGTGTCTGACTTTTTATGTATATGGGAACAGGAATAACATTTAACTTTGACTATGATTACAACAATTTTTTGTTTTGGCTTTAATATGTCTGTTTCAGACAGATGATTATTGCTGAATTGCTATTTCATAGCTGTAAAGGAAACCCTTAATTGACAAACTTTTGGTTTGATTATTATATTCTATTACATTACTGAACACTAATCAATATATCTATTTTTATATGAATATAAAGTTATAGGTTTTAGTAGTTTTAAACGTAATTTTAATGTAGTCTGTCCGTTTTATGTCTCGTCGTGTATTTCATCAAAGTGTCAACGTTGTTGTTTCACGTTTCCATTATTATTGTACAGACAGTCAGTTTACTAAACGGGATATTGAACTCCAGAACAAAGTCTTTACCCCATTGTTTTCGTGTAATAAAGATGTCTCTGGACTCAATTGTACAATTATTGTCTTTAGTGGTAGCTTGAAGATGAAGCACTTTTTTGGTTTATTGAATAAAATATTTATTTGTTCAATAAAGAAGGAAAGAATATTGCTTCGTTAAAAGGTTTACCAAACCCTTATAAATGTATGCACAAAAAAGTAACTTTAACTAATGTAAGTGTAACTTTTAATTACAATGAGAAATCTTATATGTTATAATTATAATGTATTCAGCATTTTAGCATTTGGTCTATTTGAATAAATTGTATAAGGTCTATATCAAATCGGTGCTATTATTATTATTAGTTGTTTAATATTACAATAAAATAGTATCCCAAAAATATTTGGTATTTATTTTTCTTCTCCATTTTTAGCTATTGTTTTGAAATGCCAAAAATATATAGTAATGTAAATAATTATCTTTAACCAAAGCTTTGAATCTGTGTTCAATCGACCGCTTTAAGTCACTTTCATATATAAGAAACTTGATCTTTAAATACAAAAAGAGTAGTTTATAAAAATTATGTTAATGTGTCGAAAACAAAAATCACTTCTTCTTAGAGATGTACTTAATTATTACCAAAATAACGCACGCTATTAAAGTAGATATTTGGGGTCACACAGTATAAATAGGTCATAAAATGTTAACCATTAAACATATTCCAAATCTATAGATGTATTCAATTTATATACTTCCGATAACTTAGTTGTTCGGAGATAACCGGACCAAAAACAATTTGCTTCTCTTTGTACAAAGAAATACTAGATTTAAAGCAAGAAATGTAACTACCCCTTTAATATCTAATTCTTAGTAAGGTGAAAATATTTCAAATTAAAAAATATTTATCTATATATATTATTCTGAATTCCAAAGTAAATAAAGGCTTTTAATAAAGAAATACTACTATCGTACTTAGTGTGTTATAAAGTATATGTTCCTCAGGTCTCATCAGATGATTAGAGATGTTAAATTTTTCTCCGTCGAGTTATCGGAATTTTGATGATGGAGAGAGAACAGTGACGAGCAAGAAGGTGTACTCGAGGAGACCCTGGTATGCGCCTCCTATCGATCCAATAGAGATTGTAAAGGATGGAGGAGGATTGATCAGTATAATACAGGTGAGCCGTGTTTGGAGGATACGAAATGGAAATTTCATTAAGACAACCTTCCTTTTAATGTGATAATACGTAACATAAAGCAAGATTTTTATTTCTAAAATAATAATTAAAAAAGTAATAATTAGCTTAATACAATCTTAAAGAAAATTTTTAAATTTATTCATTTATTTGAGGAAATTATAATTGAATAATATTTAAAGGATACGAAACCTACTATAACTCTGAACCGAGTGAGGAGTATTATGAGCCGGTGGACAATGAGCCAGTAAACCGAATCCACGTAAAGGCTCTCGGTCAAGTGGAGTCTTCCTCTCCGAACCCGAGATACGAACCAGCGTCCACTACGAGCACTGTCACTGAATTCTCAATTACTAATGCTATAAATTTAAGAGGTAAGATTTTAGAGCTATTATTTTAGTGTTATTTTTAGTTACAGTTTAGAAATGGTAGGGAAAAACCGCCTTTGTGACATATAAATGATGTTATATGCTGTTTTAATTATTGATATATTTCATTTGTTATAAAAGATGTGTTGGGTGATTCATAAATTAGTATTATTGATTAATACATCATTTATTTTTATTTAATATCCTAATATTGTCTTTTATATCATAATTACAGATTAATCATAGTCTCGAAATATGAATATGTAATAAATATTGATCAAGTATTGTCCACTTGCAGAATTTATGTTAATATCAACATGATTGTATCAACTGTTTCAATTGGAATTTGCATTAGTTAAATACATGTACATATATGTATAATTTTTGACCAAAATTTTTGCAAAAATCCAAACCCAAAAATTTTGTTACTTTTTTTTTTAAATACGTTTCGTAATCCAAGTCATCTACAGCACAAATTTATTTAAATATGTTTTTATTTTATTCACACAAGAAGAACACCATTCTGCTTTTATTTCACTTATTTGTTTATTTTCTCAGATAAATAACAATGCTTTATAAATTACTGGTAAATTATAACAAGTTCCACTGTTTATATAACGCGACACATTCAGTAAATAAAATTTAATAAAATCGAAAAGTATTCGAAAAGAATATTGGAGATGATATTATCACTCGTGTCTAATGTCCGTAGATCATTCAAATGGCATGTATTCTTGAGTAGAGAATACTTTTACTTAAGGTAACAGAAAATGTTTATTGTTATTTGAATATTAAATATTATTGATCAAAACAGGACAAATACATTCGTTTAATTTTAAAAATACTTAATACTCCTGTCAGACAGATCCAATGCGACTCTCTTGTGGTTGGTTTCCAACCTTGTAGGCTCAGAAAGTCTACAAGAAACGAATAAATTCTTAGTAGTAAAAAAAAGAAATCGCCTTGACATAAATTTTGTAACAGGACAATGCTTTTAGTATATCAAGTAGAGTGTTCACTTTATTTACCACGTTAAGTTGGCTAAAAGAATTCTTACTAAATGTTTGTGTTTTATGATATACTTGGTGTAACCAGAAATATTTAATTACCCAGTTCCAGAATAGTTTATATGGATTTTTTTTCGTTTTTTTTTATTTTGTGATATTGCGGCATTTTTGTGTTAGATGAACAGTTTTAGATAAAAATAATTTCAGAGTTAGTAAACTTAAAATATATTAGGAGCGTTCTACTGGAGACCTTTTCACATTCTTTGTCGTGAATAGGCGTCAAAACTACTTGACGGAAAATTATGAAATTTTGCAATCAAAAAGACACACAGTAGGTGATGGTATTTTTTTTAAAATGCTGTCAAAAAAAAAATTGGAAAATGTCATGTCAAAAAACTGATATCTCATTGAAGTCAATGGGAAACGATGAGTCATTACATTGGGCTTGCTTCGATCAATATGCAAAGGCACCCGAAATTCGCGAGCGCAGCGAGTGGAAATTGAGGGTCTGTTGGCGCCCCGTAGTTTATTGAAAATCTAGTTTTAATAAAAATAATATTGAAAAATAATTACTTTGCTATGTGGATATGCTGCTAGTGAACAGATTTTTTACCAAGATTTATTATAATTCAAATTTCTAAAATGGTTGTTTTTATTAAATATACTTCTTTCAAAAAAATACTTTTGTAAAAAAAATACATACAAATTTTTCGAATATATTCTTGATACAAATCAAACTTTGAAATTTTAATGCCATATATGTCCCAACAGAGGCAGTGCTGGTGGCTTTAGGTGGCGCAAGCGCAGCTTTGGTGCTCCTCATCGTGATGGCGGGAGTGTTTAGTGCTCGCCGGCGCAAGAACAGCCACAGTTCCTTCACCACCCATTTTGGTGTACCCTTCCCACTATATTGCTGCTTCATGTTATTTGTAAGTATATCTACTGTTCAAAATTAAATACAATAGTCATTAAAACTTATATATCCCAAATAATATTAAACGTTATTCATTACTAACAAGTATTTATTATAAAACTGTGTAATATGTTGAACCAACTTTATACTGAGAAAATATTAATGACTAACTAAAAATATATTTACTTATTACACTGTTCTTAAATAAATTAACATAATAGACAAAGAAATTTATACAAAATATATAAAAATAACCTGAAATATATTAAACATAATTCAGCTAAATTCTAATACTAACACGTAACTAGTTTAAAAATATGTAAAAATATGTTACTTTTTGATAAATACTAATACTATCAATATTTGCAATACAATATTAATTTCCAAAATCTAAAGCTTTAACATTATCAAATAGAATTAAGGCATTCTACAACTTAGTCGTAATGTAGGTAACTGTGAAAGACTGTTTGTAATATCTTTTTGAATTACTGGCTTATAAGAAAAAAAAAATCAATCTTATAATGTATACTGGTATTTACATTTAGTCGAAAATTTTAATAAGTATTTCCCATGTCACAGTAATGATTTAATAATTATATGTAGTTTAATTTATCTATAATGACATTGAAATATTTAATCATGGAAGTGGTCGTTTTAACGACTTTATCTTATAGTTCTTTACAATAGGAACAAGCTTTTTTTTACAATTTAGTAGTTTAGTTAGTTTGTTCAGAAAATGCAAAGTGCTTCGAGTATTTTACAGGAACTTAAATAATCATGTTAGGGAATCTAAGAGGTCGAGAATACAAAAGGCATTGATTGTCTTACAATTCATTTAAGCTAAAGCTATAGTACGTTCTGAAACCTCTCAAGAGTAATTGTCAATCTTCTTTTTGTTGATTTGTCACAAGGTCCACGTCTCCGCTGCGTATAAAAATATGGGGAACACAAGTATTTATACGAGCTTGATTTTTGTGGCTTTAGTTATGTTTCGTTTCCTCCAGATTTTTTTCAACTTATCCATTGCGGTTCTTGTGATTGCAGTATTCGAGATTAAAGCCCCAAGATATATGTATGATTGAACGACTTCGCAGTTTGCAATTTTAGTGACGTCGGGCAAGTTATTGTTGGCTCGATCTACAATCATCACTTTGGTCTTGCTGCGATTGAGTTTTAATCTGAACTCTTCACTTACGTGCTCCATTCTGAGAAGTAGGTCTTCCGTATGACATGCACTACTCGCGAACAGGGTGGTAATTGCTTTAGATATAAAAAATATTTTGGTTTAAAAAATGTTATTATTATTGTGGTATACGAAACTATATAGATTTAATATATAATATATTATATTCCTAATAGTTTGTTTTTGAGTTAAAAGCTATCATTTTCGCAACATTTAATTACACAATGACACGCACATATCAGGTGTGACTATTTTATCTTTAAATGTTATAAATGTTATAAATGGTGTATATTATAAAAGTCTCTATTTTTTTGCGAAAAACAAAGAATATATATATAATTTCAAATCGATAAAAATAGATTTCCATAATAGTCTTAATTTATTGTATATAGATTGTAGTTGGAACAAATTACTTTAAAAAGATTTCATGTGTGCTGACTTCAATTATTTTTAGGACGAAGGAAGTTAACTTCTCGTTGCCGACCTTACGTTCGTCCTCATTGGGTGAGCTTCGTGATGTCAGCGTATCCAGTCTGAACAGTGACGTGCTCATCCCGCCCACGTCTTCACAGTATCGCTCCAACTCATTCAGTAAGTTTAATCATGCTATGTAACATTAATTTATTATAAGAGGGTGGTTAATTTATTTACCTTATAAATAATATCTAAATGTTTAATATAGTATAAAGTTTTATACTTAATACATTTACAGTTAATTACAAAGTATACCGGAATTCCGAGAATGGGTAAAAACACCTTTTGGATCATACTTAATGAAAGGTATTAATTGCTAGTAATTATAAGACACATAAACATAAAAGTTTTTGATATTTTTTTAGACCCTGGAAGAGATTTATATACTGTTAATAATATTAAAATTAAGGTTAAGCTATTTTAAAGTATAAACAATTTATAAGAATGCAAGATATGTGATATCAAATGTAATTATTTTAATGATACGTGTACATATGCGATCCCAAGCAAAGGCGTCCAAAATGTTTAACTGGCTCTATTCCCAGCGTAATTACATTAGATTGATGTTCCGTTGAAGGATATACAAACGAACACATTTCCTAATTTGAAGGTATTTTCTTTTCAAAATTATATTGAAATTCCTTATGTAGAATTTTAGGCAAATGTTGTTCCGATTTCCTAAAATTCTATACAACTTAATATCTAGTTAATTAAAAAAAAATAAAAGCTAATCGTCATTTTCACTGGATATTTTACACAATTAAAAATGAAACCTATTTATAAAAGAAAAAAGTACAATATATCTAGAAGAAGATATATAATTTGATAAGTAACTTGTAAAGTTCTAAAATGCACTTTTAAATACTTGAATTTTCGTCGACGTCAACTTAAGTGGCTCCCTATTCGCCTTCGCAGGAATATGCATATTTTAACCACGCTGTATAATGTTTATAGAAATTCATCTCCCACTTATTTATATGAACTCTTCCACCTGTCCCCTCCTATCTACTGTGACACCCGGCGGTAGATAGTTTGCAGCTGAACTACGGGTCAGCTGCTAAGATCAGGGTACTACGGGACCCCGGTACCTAAGCCCCCCGGCAGCGACGCATGCGCTTGCGCGTGTAATCTGCCGGGTTACCGGTTTTGGTGTTGGATTCGTGGTGGTAATGTGGTTAGCTGTAGAGGTTCGGCGCTGTTCGTCTGGGTTCCCACAGTTGTCGGGGGCTCGTCGGATCTCGTGCGCAGCGAGAGGTGATTGACCAGCCTAAGGCGAAGGGCTGCTGCGGTCTTTTACTTCGGGGCTTGGAACGGTCCATAAGCAGAGATCCCTTCGGGGGTCACTGCAGTTCGGGTAGCCTCCTGCTTAGAGGTTAGATGGATGTGCTAGCATCTATCCGGTCACCCGACTGTACTGTAGGGTAGGCTTGCAGCCTGACTGCCTGTCGGGAAGTGAGCGTGCCTTACAGCTCCGGCACCAGCTGGAAACTGGTAGTTAGCCTCTCTGACGTTCTCAGCAAGTTATTGCTAGTGCGAGAAATCACACGGGAAGTGAGCGTGCCTTACAGCTCCGGAACCTTTCATGGAGAAAAGGTAGCTGGGTGGTCGCGATTGGACTTGTCTATGACCGATAGCCTTGCGAGCTTACTAGTCTTATATCGTTGTCGTTATCGTTGTTAATACCGTTGTCGGACGACTTCGGAGGTCAGATCTGCCGTACCAAGGATCCATACGACCGGGGTAAACTTGGACCACATGTATAGCGGCTCAACCTTTATAACCGGAGGGTTGAGATGCTATAAACATAATCATTAGGGCGGAAGGAGGCGAGGGCGACTATGTCCCCTCCGAGTAGCCGTCCCAAACGTTCTTGTGTTCCTGTTAAATCTTTTAATGTCCCTCCTTACAATCAACATTTTTCTCCAAATCCTTCTCCATTCATGCAGCGCGGTTATGGAATACCCTTCCCAGCCATATTATAAATAGCCCAAATGTCGTATTGTTTAAACGTAGATTAAAGCTCTACTATCTCTCCCAGTTATAATTATATGTATTATATCTGTATTTGTATTATTATATATTTATATATTCATATATGTATTTGTATATATTTTCGATTTATTATATTGATAAGTATTTGAATTTATTTATGTATCGGTATAATTTAGTTTATTATATAAGTAATGTTTAGTTAGTTTTTTACTACTAAGAATATTTACTATATGTAGTGTGTACCTATTTCTGCCCTTTTAATTGAATTTTGTCACTCTCATGGGTAGCTGGTAGAGATCTCTCTTTAGAGATAAGCTCATCCAATGTTCTTCATGTCTCTGAATATTTTGTTTTAACTAAATCTCGTATATGAATAAATAAATAAATAAAATAAATAAAATATGTATCATATCTGTTATTTCATAGCTGTACACCTGTACACCTCTTCCACCTTTGTTTGTTGTGATATAATACTAGGATTACCCAGTAGAGATCACTTGTCGCTTCCTAGCGGTAGGCCCTTTGTACATTTTTTTTTATTTTTTTGCTGTTACTGTGTATTTTTTACTACTTTGTGACGATGAAGAATGTGACAATGAAGATGATTATTATTATTGTTATTAATAATATATACCTTATTAATAGTAATAATGATGAACCTAATGGCAATATTTTATGTTCATTTAACAAAGTATCCAATTCCATTAGTTCTGTTTGGGCTAAAAATAATTTATTTTGTTAAGGTCTGTAAGGAAATTTATTTGGTTATAATTTTCGTAAATACTTTCACATATTTTTTAATTTATGTATTTAATAGGAAACCAAGATATGTAATGGAAAACATTAGTTTTACAAAACTTTAGGTTAATAATTTAGAAAGTATATCCTAATTAAAGGATAACTCAACAATTATTTCTAGGATAGCTGTTCAGAAAATATTTAAAAATGTGCATTTAAGGCAGTAAGTAAACACTATAGATTTAAGTTGTAGAAGTTAGAATTAAAATTTATATATATATACAAACCCAACAAAAATTATAAAACTTTATCTTAATCAAAAATAAAAGCAAATTGATTGAGGTATCGAATTTGTTACAATGTTCAAACAAACAAAAAACCAAAAATGGAAAAAAAATATTAAGTTAAATTGCATAAAACAGTTAATATCAAATATTAATGTAAAATAAAGAAATAACAATTAGTTAAAATATAATATATTATAAAAATATAGAATTTTGAACTGTTTGTTTTATTCTGTATTCATTACTGAAATATTTTCTAACTTTGGCCTTAAAGGACTTCAAAGAATCATCAAATATATAATACCCTCATTTTTAGAAATAACTATATATAGGTTTTAAAATTAGATTAATTTAATCTGACAGAAATTTGAGTTTATAATCTTTTCTGTATATATCTGTGAAATATAAGTTATTAAAAATTGGAAATCATTTCACAATTTCCTCATTAAATTCATAACATATATATACATTACAAGCCTTTCTAACTTAGAAGCAAGAATCTCATTGAATACGTTGAAAACGTAATAAAATAACAATTTGCTCTAACAGACGCTCTTGTCCATCCAACCCCTTTTATTACCTGAATATTTGAATATTAGAAACCCTGAGTTATTCCTGGCGTCGCTAGTAAATATTTATTTTAATGACCAGATATATCGTATATTCTAGGAATATTTTATTTTAAGAAGGAATTCACAACGTAGGTCATTTTGATATATTTTGGCAAAAGACAATTTAATTTAAAATATTTTACTGCCGATAATTTTAAAACTCATGAAATATTTTCACTTTTACTCAACGATAAAAATTTATAAGTGTATATTCGAAAATATTTGAAACATTGAAACAGTCAGTTTGTTAAATATTATAACTTTTTATTATTAAACTTATTGTAAGTATTTTCTTCATAGCTTGGCTTAAACTCGTTTAGGGTTTCTATCAGAAATATATTTAACAATTTTAAATGAAATTGCTATATTTATATAAAGTGGGAGCTTAAATATTTTTTTTCCATTCGCTTCAAGAGATAACAGAAAGCAATTGCAATTTTAAATTACATGAGTTATCTGATTTTAAATACGTGTACAAATCGTGATAGTTTAAAATATTTATTTTGATCTACTTACGGAAGAACGTTTAGTTACATAATTCCATATCAATTTACTTATTCCCTGACTCCTTCTAAAAATGTCCTTTGAACTATAGGATAAAAAGAATTCAAAGGCTTTATAAGATTCTGTTTTTAACTGGGTTTCAGTGAATAAAAGTTAAGGAAATCACTTGGCAATTATTAAGTAATACGTGGCAGAAGCTTTTTATAATCATATATTTAGTTAAACTCATGAAATTACTATTATTTTTAAAGTTAAATGCAAATGACAAAGCAAATATGTATATTATTTGTTAACAAACATGAAAATCTTAATAAATTGCAAAAAAAATATATAGCTATTGTATTTTGTTAACTTGCAAATTGTGATACTGCGACAATAAGAGAAGTTAAGTAACTTCGGCCGTCATAATAACATAGGATAGAATTGGAGCAAATACGTGAGTTACATGATGAATATTAATTCATACTCATAATATTGATTTCGTAAAATGTAATTTTGTGTTCATATAATTTAAAGTATTTTTTTCCAAATTCTATAATAAAACAAAATTCTATAAAATCACATTAACTGTGACACAGTATACGGTTTTATTTAGTCTAAACAGAGTCGAAGCTTTGTTTATATTTAAATTAATGATTTCGCTTTGTAAAGGTTTAGAAATGTTTCTTTTCGATACGAGAATACTTTTGTTTTTCGTTAGACGACACAATTTCATTTAAAGAAAATAAATTTTTGAACTTTTTTACTTATTCTACAGTAGGCCTAACGTCCTAAAATTATAACTTAAATTATTTAAATTTAACAGCACTTACTTATCTAAAAGTCAACTCACACTAAAAAAGGAATGCTATCTTGATAATATTACTGATATTCCATTTATGTATTTATTAATTTTTAATATTTTTTTATTAGACACATACATATAAAAAAATTATGTTTGTTTAAATGTATACATTTTTATAAAACAAAATGAAATAAAATAATTTTCATCGCAATCGGTATGTTAATTTGAAAAAATATTCTTAATAATAATTTTATACAATGTTAGCGTCAAATGTAATTTGAAATTTTATTTCACCTTTTGAAGATAAATTGAATTTTTTACTAAGAATCTGTTAACGAGACAACATTTAAAAACCTCACCTTGGTAAATGTGAAAATATTAACGTAAAGGAGCTATTTATTTCTTGAATAAACCTTTTTTTAAATTATTTAAACAATTTATGAGGAAATGATATTGTAACGAGTCTTAATAGTAAGAGTTCTAAATAATAAAATTACTATTAAAAATGCATCGTCAATAGATTCATATACGATTTTGGTATAAATACAATTTTGCATACGTATGAATGAAGCAATAGAAAATCTATTGATAGTTAAGTTACTGACAAGAAATACTTACAAGATTACATGTTATTTTTAATTTGATTTGAACACCATTTTCTATCGCTAACTGACTAACAGCTAACCATCTTAATTTAAAATGTTTTAATAAACATTCCGTGTCTTCCTTGAATCTGGCATTCTACAAATCATTTTTATTTAAATAGGACGAATGTATTTTACTTGACAGCTACCGGTAACGCTGTCATGGCCAGTAGGGCTAACAGCAGAGACATTACAACAAAAAAATACTTGACAGGATGTCGGAAAACGGCTTCAAAGATTACCATTACTTCAACACTAAGAATTAATTTACTTTAATTTTAAATAAATAATAATATTTTAAAATTGTTCAATAAGTTGTTCAATTATTTTTTTTAATAATTTGTATTGTTTGTTTTATGAATTTAGATTTTATGTTTTTCTATTAAGCTTATAGTTGAACGAACGATTGTCGAGTTTGTTCGCTTGCTAACCTTTAAATTGTTATTGTGGATAAATGATAATAAGTTGAAATCATGAACTAGGGGCAGCATATTAAAAGAACAAGTGTAGAGGATTATATTTCTAATTAAAAAAGGGTTCTGGCACAATGTGAGACTAATTTATTCATTAAAATGTTATTACACGTGATGATTGAGGAAAGCAAAGTAAAAAGTAATTCAAAGCTTTATCTAAAATCAGGATTGTGAAATGGTGATAATTATAAGATTTAGACCTAAGTACTCATTTATTTACAATACTTATGAAACTAATAAGTAACTTTAAGACATATAAAACTATTTGTTCGTCGCATAATGAAAGGACTTTTACATGATTGTGTTTTATGTCTTTAATCATAAATTAGAGTTTCCTTATGCTGTGGAGAAATTTAGTTCAAAAGGCGTGACTAATATAATATATAGAACTAGCAAACTGAAAGATCTCTTGATAGCGACTATTAATTGGTGCGATATGATCTATTCTTAATTTATAGTTTAACTTTTATTAATCTTGAATGTATATTTTTTTAAATCCTTTTTCCTATATATTTGGGTAATATTTCTTCTAGTATGATGATCATGATCAGTCTTCAATATGCTTTTTATATATTATTATGTTTCTAGTAATATAATTATGTATATAAAATGGATAATAGACATTACGGATCATTTTGTACCTTTAAATTTTTACCGACATAAAAAAGATACTGCAACATGAGGTTATTTAAAATATTGAAACATAACTCAAAAATCCCCGAGGATCAGATCAATCTTGATCTTTGCATTTGCAATACGAATATAAGCCTGCCTGGAATCAGGAATAACGATTTTTGTACTTGTCAAAACTACAGCCAATAATAGAAGTTTAAATTTCAACATGAATTCAAAAAATTAATTCATATATTGAAATTGAAACATTGATTTATTGTATACTATATTTTACGATGACGCACACAAAAGACATTTATAAAGAAATGAACGTAGTACGAAAGAAGTCAATAATTAAATGAAATGGTACTATTACGTTTGTACAACACCAATAATTGTGATTATAAAATAAAAAAGTTAAGAAAATTATATCATTCATTACATATGTCTCTTTTATTTTATTTTATATATCACCCTATTAGTTTTTATTACTTTAGTCAAATTACTAATTTGTTATTATGAATACGAATGCAATCACTTTTAATTAACAGTTTATTAAAATTCATACAAAAACAATATTAAGTACCCTTATAATCTAACAAGAGTTTGTGGAAGTGTCAGAATATTAATATTATTATGATACGTATCTGTTACAACAGGGCGTGGCATTTAATTAATTATAAAGACCTATATTTTTATAACACTGGTTGAATGAACTACGTTTATCAACCAATATCTTTAAGTAAAAAAAAAAATAGTGATTAAATGTAATAAACCCCATGTATATTACATTTTTCATGAGGCTGGATTTGATATATTACGTTCGGAATTTTATTGTTTTATATAGCTATTATGCAGCTGGTGAGTAAGAAATAAGTATGTGTGCTTTAAATTAATAATTATAAGTATATATACTCATTAGTATAATTGGTACATTTCTATCTCTTTTGCATATGAGGTGTAAAGAAACTGTTAGTAATTTTTGGAATATGATATAAACAGACATACTTTGGACTATATAGGTTTAATACTGTTTTTACAAATATACAATACAAAAATACAAAAACTATCAGCCCATATTGCATTGCTCGACGCAGGCCTTTCCAATTAATGAAAGATAACTGAGTTACAGAACTAACTAACTAACACACTTATCGCCATTACCTCCCTTCTCTCCAAAATAATGGAGATTATTATCAACCGACGGCTCCTAACGTACCTCGAGGATCACCAGTTGATCAATGACCGGCAGTATGGCTTTCGCCATGGTCGATCAGCTGGTGATCTTCTGTTATACCTTACGCACCGTTGGGCAGCGGTTATTGAAAGCAAGGGAGAGGGTCTGGCAGTTAGTCTGGATATGGCAAAAGCCTTTGATCGTGTATGGCACGAAAGAAGCCCCTTGGCTTCTTTCGAAGCTACCTTCCTATGGGCTTCCCGAGAGTATATGCAAGTGGATCACCAGTTTTCTCACTGGGCGGAGCATACAGGTCGTTCTCGACGGTTTTTGCTCGGATCCCAAGCCCGTGAACGCTGGTGTACCCCAAGGCTGCGTGCTATCCCCAACTCTGTTCCTCCTGCACATCAATGATATGTCGGATACATTGTTATGCGGATGACAGCACTGGGGATGCGGTATATTCCGGTCATGCAGGTCTCTCTCGGGAAAACGTCGAAGAGTGCCAAAAGAAACTTGTGTCTTCAATAGAGACCTCCCTGGGATTGTCTCTGAGTGGGGTGAACTGAACCACGTTCAGTTCAATGCCCTAAAGACACAGGTTTGCGCGTTTACCGCTAAAAAACCCCATTTGTTGTATCACCGCTCTTCGAGAGCACTCCTCTTATTGCCTCGCCAAGTATCAAAATGCTGGGTCTCGACATTACGAGTGGTTGACAGTTTCGTGGTCATCTGGAGAGCAAAGCCAAGTTGGCCTCGAAGAAATTGGGAATGATCAATAGAGCGAGGCAGTACTTCAAACCTGGCCAAAGACTTGCGCTCTATAAGGCGCAGGTCCGGCCACACATGGAGTACTGTTCTCATCTCTGGTCCGGATCACCCCAATATTAGCTTCTACCATTTGACCGCGTACAACGGAGAGCCGTTCGGATTGTCGGGGACCCAGTGCTCAGCGAACGGCTGGACTCTTTGGCATTGCGTAGAGACGTGGCTTCTTTGTGCATCTTCTACCGCATTTACAACGGGGAGTGTTCCGAAGAACTATTCAATCTGATGCCTACCGCCGAATTTCACTACCGCACAGCTCGCCATCGCCTTCTTTATCATCCATACCACGTGGACGCGTGGTGATCTTCAACTGTGCGGTTTTCAAAGACTTTTTACCCACGTACCACTTAAATGTAGAACGAACTTCCTTCGGCGGTATTTCCAGATTGGTACGACATGGTTACCGTAAAAAAAGGCATATATTCCTTTCTCCAAGGCCGGCAACGCTCTTGTGAATCCTCGGATGTTGCAAGAGTTCATGGGCGGCGGTGATCACACACGAACGGTGACCCGCAGGCTCGTTTGCCCTCCTCTAACATAAAAAAAAAAAAAAAAGAGTTTGATACACCTCTGTTTTGTTCACTGCAGTTATTTTTACTATATGTTATATATATAACCGACATGACATGACATGAAATATTTATGTATTTGATCATGAAGTGTATTTAGACAAAGAAAATTCTAACATGTCTTTAAGGAACGATACCTTAATCATATGCTGATAAAATTGTAATATGATCGCTATATTTCTTTTTATGAAACGTCATACTTTGAAATACATAAAATAACATTAAATTATATTATTATGATATATTATTTGCTATGAATTTAGTTAGCGGTATTTTTTTATTTTTTTTCTAAAACATGCCACAATAATAATCAATAAGGCACTTTGGCTTTAGATATCTTTGGTTAATGTTTATCCTTTAATGCTCGTCTCGAAGTAAGTTTATAAGGTATATTAGAAATATAAGTTATTTGATTGCCCATATTTCTACAAGTAATTTATATACAATCTCAATATAATGTATCATTTTATTAAAACTTCATTCAACTTCATTCAAAATTCATTTTAAGTTTAAAATTAAGAGTTACTGAGGTTACAAAAGATACTAAGTTTTATTATTAGCAATCAGTTACTTCAGGAGAATACTACAGATTAAAAGATTTACAACATTATATTGAAGAGGGAATTTGTAAAAACATACTAAATATTCATAGATGTATTCTGAATACTTTGTCAAATAAACCCAAATTAGTTTATCTTATTACATATTATGTTCTGTACATGTATTTATTGTTGTTGTTGTCTAAGCGACTGAGGAGATTTTTATATTTTGTGTGCATTTGGATGGAGTCCAGAAGTGGTGCTGTAAGCGTATCATAGTCCTTATATTTCTTAAATGTTTTTAAGAATATTTTAAAAAGCAATTGCTTCAAAAAATGCGCCTAAAACTATTTCTAGTGTATAACATAATTTAGCTTAAAATATTTATATAACTAATGGTATTATATCAAATAAGATAGACTGGTGTATACGAGAAATCTGATAATAGAGATAGATTATTCATACCCCTTTGAAGATAAATCACTGGTATATTAAGAACCCACATATTAAGTATGATAACCCAGTAACTTAAACTGGGACAGATAACATAACGAAAATAGAATATTGTTGGACGTATTATTTTAATGGCATTATATTTTTAAAGTTAATTAGTTTGGTAAGTTTTCATATTTTTTTACAAGAGGAAAGGTAGACAAAAAGATTAACATGTTTTCAAAACTGAGTAATATTTTAGTATATTCTTTTTTAAGTACATATAATAGAATGTATCTAAACTGCCTGTAAAGTTGTTTATTTCTTTTACTTACCTTTCCAGTAAGACCCCTCTACGACTCTAAGACTCTATAAGTCGAAATAACAAAATAATAAGCTTCTCAATTATTATCAATCAGCACTGAGGTATGGATATAATATGTAAGCTAATTTAATTTGATACTGGACAATTGATTGAAGATTTGAGAATATACTATGATTTGCTTGCCATTATTAGTGTGAAATATTATTTGGTCAATTAATGAATTTTTTATTACGAGTAATAAAATGTATGTCTAAAATATATATTTTAAATTAATTCGGATAAAACACATATGACTAGGCTGTCATCTACATTTTATTTTGTGGGACTGGACAATACAAAATGCTAGGATACTCACTAAAACTAAACCGTACCTTCATCGCTATAGTAAAACGTCACGGAATCATTTTTAAACTCAATTATGTTAAATTAAGTTACTTTAAACTTAAGTTGGAAGCTCATATAATCAATAAACTTCACTAGTATAGGACTTATATTTTTAATGGAGTTCTTTTAAAGAACAAAAAAAAACAGCTTACAGAAAACAAAGCTTGAAGAAAATTGAATTTCTTCTTTGTTCTAGAACTGTTGCAATCTCATTATTTTTTCTATTACTTCACTCGCTAAGGCAACTAACTTACTACTACTTGTCAAGTACTTGTCAAGTAGTAAATCCTAATAATGTAATATTAATACGTATATTTATTTACTTATTTCTATTCATACTTATTATTATAAGTTTTAAGATATATCTAAACCTAACCTATATATTTATAGGTTAGGGGTAGATATATCTTAAAACTTTATGTACATTTTATTCTCATATTTCTTTTATGTATTTGCATTTAATGACTTTGAAAAAGCACATCATAACAGGTAAAAAAGTGATGTTTATATAAAAAAAAAGTCACAGTAATCTTCAAAGAACATTCAACCTGTGTTTCTTTTTTATTTGTTTTCCAATATTTGGTAAAACATCTCGAGTAAAACAAGGTCAAAATAAATACAGTTTTACCGAATATATCATATCATACATGGACATACTGTTTCCTACTAAGAATTCTCTTGACAAATATTTTTAAAGGAAATAAAAGTTCTGTTGTTTGATTTGATTTCTTGTTTTGATATTTGAATTAATACTAATAAGAAAGCAAAATATTTTATAAGTAAATATAAGTAAGAGTAAGTATGTTAATGTAAGTAATATAAACATACACTTAATTTTCTGCGCCTGAATAAGTTCTAATATATGGGTCATTTTCACAAAAAGTGTACAAAGTTAAAATATCATGTAAATTTTTCAAGTTATGAAAAATGTATGTTTTGCGGTTTATCTAGATTGGTTATTTATTAGAATATTTGAAAATACCAAAATTATATATTAGAATTATGTATTTCTCGACTTATAATTATTTGAAAGCCTCCAGGTTCGAAAATTATTCCATTCCGTGACTACTATAAACACTCAGATTTACTAAATAAAACGTAACTTAAAATTGTTTCACGTAGTATATTTTAATAAACCTAAATACAAAATTTAATAAAAAAATAACAAAAGTGTAATCAAGCGTAATTAGCAGTCATAGAATCATTATTAACTTCCAATCCGTTACTCTTTGGATAAAACAATCACAATTTTTCTTATTTAAGAAATACTTAGCATATTAGGAACTTTTTATCAATTACACAATCAAAGAACACATTATACATTAAATATTATTGAAAACAAGAAATACGAGAACGCTTCCAGTGTAAAATTACATTAACAAATTTGATCTAAAAAAATAGGACAAAAGAGACTATCAGAATTAGGGATATGGCACACATAACAAAATTAGATTGATTTTATTGAGAACGATTGACAGCCAGTTTAATCATTTTTCAGATTCTAATCCTACACATCCTTGTGATGAATAGATTGGAAAAATAGAATTATTAATAACAAAAATCGCATTCATCTTGACAATAGTGATCATATATAGTATAAATAGTGCATCGTTGACACCAAAAAAAGTCAAAATGCAGTAAATCCTTTAGTTTAGCTCTATTATAAACTACAAAATGCTACGGTTTGTTGTTAACTGAAGTAGGATATTTACACCCGTAACATTTACTGAAAGTATAAATTATATCATTGTATCAACTCCTTAAGAATTCCACTCCGAAACTTTTGGGTTCCACGTTATACGTTACCAGTGTTTTGGTTTCAGAATGGAAGTAACGGACACTTACCTTGGTTTGAATTTAATTAAATAACTTTTAAGGAACTAAAACAATGAACTATTAAACTTTTGATTTAAATTTATTGATAATCTATAAACAATTAGTATAATTTGCAAAAAAGTTACTAAACTACTTGCCGTCGTATTGGTTTCGGTTTATGGAACGTTGAAACTGGACCACCGCGGCCGACACTCCTATTTTAAACAATTGTCGCCACAAAATGAACGAATCACAAGAACAGTTTGTTTTAAAAGTTAATGTTTAAGTTGCCTTGCATAATTAAACAACTTTTATTAGTAGTTTTTGTTTACAGGTTCAATAAAATACGGTTAGGGAATGGAATTTTCCATAGGGACCAATTTTGTGTTTCGGAGTAATTATATAATTAAAATTACATATTCTACCTTTTAACATTCATTTTAATTGGACTCGATCATACAAAACGATCAGAATATTGTATAACTAGCTTTCAAAATTTTTTTTTATCAGTTACAGTATAAACTACGTATTAAAAAATTGTATATTTATAATATTTATGCTGTAATCCACATTTTTCCTCTTAAGTTTTAATCACAAAATAGATTCAATATCATTGTCTATGTTAATTTAACCCAGTGAAGAAAATTTGCAATAAAATTTAGGTAAACGAAATAATATGTTGAAAAAGCATAAACTATTTGTCTATCGCATCGTAGCCGCTTTTTTACATTCTTTACGAAGGAAGTAGGCCGTATTAAGAACTCTGACTGCGAACTTCCTTATGCTTCATTACCGACCTTACATTATAAGATTTACCTTTAGCTTTTATAAGATGAAGTAAAAACAAACACAATCATCCTTCATCGTTCATCGTTCATCAATTGTTAGGAATAAAACAGAAAAAATAGTGATAGTTTACAAGTAGTTTTTCATCGTAAATTTTGTTAAAGTTTTGATATGTATTTTTTGAAGGAGCTCATTTAAATATTTATTATTTATTTATTTAGCTTCACGCCATATCCCTTACGGGGTAACCAGAGCCGACGGAGCGCCAAACGCTACGGTCCCTGCATACCTCTTTTGCCTCGGGCACACACATCAACCTCTTCATACATGCCCTCCGAGGTTTCCTCATGCTTTTTACGTGACCATCCTCCAGTATCATAGATACTGTGTTTTCGAAGGTCACTCGAGGCCTCCCCCTGTCTCTCTTACCGCTCACTTTTCCTATATAAATCTTTTTTACCATTCTTTCCTCACTCATTCGTTCGACGTGCCCAAACCACCTTAGCACGTTCTTCTTTATTCTCAGCGTGACATCTTCGCTAGTACCTGCCATTCTGTGGATCTCTTCATTGCGGATTCGATCAGCTAGACTGACTCCACATATTCCGCGAAAAGATCGCATCTCCACAGCATTCATCTTTCTTACATTCTTCTTCTGTGTTACCCACGTTTGGCTGCCGTATACCAGCGTCGGTAGCAAAACTGCATTGTGTACAGCCAAACGTGCAGCTATGCTGACAGTTTGCCGTCTCAACAATGCAGTCAAAGCACCGTTGACTCTGTTACCGGCAGCAATACGCCTCTCCACATCCATTTCGTATCTTCCGTCTCTGCTAAACATACTTCCCAAATATACCACTTCATTCAATTGTTCTATTATCTTATCATTCACGTTGATCTTACATTCTGTTCTTTCTTCATTTCTTTCAAATTTCAAAACCTTCGTCTTATCTACATTCAGGTTTAGACCATTAATTTCACACCCATCTTTCAGAGTGGTGACCAATGCCTGCAAATTGCATTCTGATGACGCAATGAGCACTGCATCATTTGCATATAGCAAGCAATTGACCTTAAAGTCAAGTCAAGTCAAATTGAACAACCAAAGTTAACATAACGCAACCTTGCTTAACACCCGATTGGATGTCAAACCAGGGCGACATGCCAGCTCATACTCGCACACAGGCTGAGTGATCTCTGTAAAGAGACTTTACAGCCTGTAGCAAGGGTCCGTTCACATTGTATCGGGGCAGTATCTCCCATAACTTCTTTCTCATAACCCTGTCAAACGCCTTTTCCAAATCCACAAAAGCATAGAAAACCTTTTGGTTTAAGGCCAAAAACTTTTCCGTGATCATGCGGAGGGAAAAGATCTGTTCTACACACCCTCTTCCAGGTCTAAAACCTCCTTGGGCCTCCCACAACAGCCTTTCAGATCTCTCTTGCATTCTTCTGACTAATATTTTAGCATAAACCTTACCGCCCAAGCTAATCAAACTGATAGCCCTATAGCTTGCACTGTCTATCTGTGAACCTTTGCCTTTATACAAAGGTACGATGACTGCACCTCGCCAATCGTCTGGGACCTCCCCTGATTTCCAGCATAAATTGCACAAAAACCAGAACAAGTTCAAGAGACGTGGCCCACCATATTAGATCATCTCGGCAGTAACTTCATCTGCTCCCGCAGCCTTAGCACATTTCAGACTTCGAATTGCGCTCTCCACTTCTTCCAAACAGATTTCACCATCAGCTACATCTGGACTCAGCATTACGCTGGTAGTCAAGACCGAGGCGTCCTCACGTTCATACATCTCCTTGTAGAATTTCGCCCACCGCTGCAAAACGAGTGCTTGCTCAGTTAAAATTTCACCGCTCTTCGAAAGCACCCCTTTCATTCTACAGGTTACCGAACAACCCCAGGAACCACTAACTTCTCGCCAGAAAAGCTTCGTGTTTTCCCGGAAGTTGTTTGTCAGAATTTTCACGCTTCATCTTTATAAGTGCTTCCGTTTTGTGCTTTTGCAACTTGTACGCTCTTTTTCTTATCTCTCTCATACTTTTATACTTACCAGAGGCTTTATAATTCAGCCATGCTTTCTTCTTTAACTCTACAGCATCATTCACTTGATCATCCCACCATTCATCGCGCTTTTTACTAAAACCTCTTCTCCTCTTACCACATACTTCTGTCGCTACTTTCACCGTACCATTCCTAAGGTTCTGCCAGCATACTTCAATAGCTTCATAGCTCATTTTATAATGGAAATTATATATTTTTCTTTGATTACAGCGAATACTACCGACCTTGGCGTTTTGGATCCATCTCTATACAAAGTCGATTGTTTGGTTGAAGACCAGTTGTAGCCTGAAGGACATGTGGTAGGTAAAAATTAATAAATAATTTGCACTTTTTGTGATTTCATATATTCAGTGGATAATTATATGTATGTATAAAACGATTTCTTCGTATAACAAAAGTTACTTCAACGTTGGATAAAATATTTCGTTAAGGTCAAACGAAACTGTCTTAGGGAAAAGGGTTTTTGTGATTAAGTTTCCACATACGAGTAATAGAGGCAGCCGATTAGTCGATCCGACAGTTGGTAAAGGTAAAATAAATGTCAAAGAGAATTTTCTTCATATCGTTGAAACAATTACTTCTTATAAGATAAGGTGGTCGGTTATGATTAGTATTATTCACATAATGTGAATAGGGATTTTCGCCCATATTAAGATGTTATTAGGTGGGTTTTTGAAATCAATACACAATTAATTATGAAATTTTAGGCTTTTTATAATAGACAACAATAAAATTATCTATATTTTAAGTAATCGGTAAAAATCATGTATTTTTTAAAATAGACTACTAGTTTATTTAAGAATATAAAATGAACATGAACGTGGTCTTTTTGGGATGGGATGTCAATAAGTCTTAAAGCCCACATTTGCATGCCCTAATACATGGCAAATTGCGAACCTAACAGCAGACAGTGTTAAATTAAATATCTAGAGTAAGTTAATAGGTGGTAGAGCCTAGCTGTACCACCCTCTCACAGAAGACCGACGTGTAGTAACCAAATTCATTTGGTTATGTTCCGTCGGTGAGTCAGAGAATCCGGAAGCCCAACCCCCCCCCCCCCCTCCTTGCCAAACATGATAGCGATACCTCCAAGAAGTATACCCCAGGAGGATATCGGCTTTGGTGAAGCCGGGGACCCTCTCTCCGAGCAAAATCGGAGACATGATTCTTGGATTTTGCTCGGGCTGCCCGTCGTATCTGGGGCGGGCAAAGTATCGCCTTGTGTGTTTTTTGAGGGCAAAAGACGAGTTAACGCAGCGGCACCCCGAGCCATTCTAAATGTGGACTTTTGCATCATCCGGGGACTTCATTCCAACTTGAAAGCTGTCTACTATTATCTAGAGACGGCGCAGCCGGCCTTGTTATTTCTGACGGAGACGCAGATATCTCAACCTAACGACACAGCGTACCTGTAAACTAGACTAACTGTTTATAACCCGGGTATAAACTTTTACCACACCATTTTATACCACACGCCGGGGTTCGTAAGGGAGGATATCTGCTTCCGTCGCTTTTAGGTTTATGAAGGTCCTGGACCTGTCTGTACTCTGGCTGCGCATGGACATGGACGACCATGTCAGAGTCTACGCTTGATTCTGCAGGTTCCTTTTTTGCATTCTACCTATGGGGGTCGATTTGTTTCTCTTCCAACGGTCCTAGTGACTGCGCTGCGGCTGTAACTGCGGATTGGGATGAAATGCGGTCCTTTTTTGCAATCGTGCCTCCAGATTCTTCAAACAGCCAATCGCTAGAGCAAAGTTCAAGAATGTCGTCAAAATTGGGGATCAGCTGGAAAAGTACCCGCCGGACACGCGCAAATTCTGGGCGCTTTCAAAGACCACTTTGGGCAACTTTAGCCAGCCGTTCCTACCGCGAATGCGGGAATGACTCTCTGGCCCGCACGGCAAAAGAGAAAGTCGATCTCTTGGACACTCTTTTGGCCTCAAACTCGACTTTGGATGACCAGGGGAAGGCACCGCCTATCATCCCGCGGTGACCAAGCTTAATGCCGGAAATAGTATTTCGGCAAAAACTCATCCGAAAAGCTCTCCTTTCCTTGGAAGTTCATAAGTCAAGTGGGCCAGATGGTATCTCTCCAGTGGTGCTACGAACATGTGCCCCTGAGTTGACACCAGTTCTAACGCGTCTATTTCAGTACTCCTACCTTAAAGGCGTAGTCTCGGTCTCATGTAATCGTGCCCTTGTCCATCCGATCCCTCAAAAAGCTGATAGCTCGGACCCATAAAACTACAGACCTATCGCCATTACCTCTCTTCTCTCCAAAGTAATGGAGAGCATTATCAATAAGCAGTAGCTAACCTACCTCGAGGATCACCAGTTGGTCAATGACCGGCAACATGGCTTTCGCCATGGTCGATCAGCAGGTGATTTTCTGTTATAGCTTACGCACCGTTGGGCAGCCGTTTTTCAAAGCAAGGGAGAGGGTCTGGCAGTTAGTCTGGATATGGCGAAAGCCTTCGATCCTGTATGGCACAAGGGACTTCTTTCGAAGCTACCTTCTTATGGGCTTTCCGAGAGTTTATGCAAGTGGATCACCAGCTTCCTCACTGGGCGGAGCATACAGGTCTGTACTTTGTTCCTCCTTTACATCAATGACATGTTGGATATTTAAAAAATACATTGTTATGTGGATGACAGTACAGGGAATGCGGTATATTCCGGCCGTGCAGGTCTCTCTCGAGAAAACGTCGACGAGTGCCGAAAGAAACCTGTATCTTCTATAAAGACTTCTTTGGAGATGGTCTCTGAGTGGGGTCAACTGAACCACGTTCAATTCAATCCCGAGAAGACACAAATTTGCGCGATTATCACTAAGAAAACCCCAGTTGTCGTATCACTAATACTGGGTCTCTACATTTTGAGCGATTGTCAGTTTCATGGTCATCTGGAGAGCAAGATCAAGTTAGCCTCGATGAAATTGGGAGTGATCAATAGAGCGAAGCAGTATTTCAAACCTGGCCAAAGACTTGCGCTCTATAAGTCGTAGGTCCGGCCACACATGGAGTACTGTTCTCATCTCTGGTTTGGATCACCCTAATATCAGCTTCTACCATTTGACCGCGTACAACGGAGAGCAGTTCGGATTGTCGGGGACCGGGTGCTCTGCGAATGGCTGGACTATTTGGCATTGCGTAGAGACGTGGCTTCTTTGTGCGTTTTAAAACGGGGAGTGTTCCGAAGAACTATTCGATCTGATACCTGCTGCGGAATGTCATCACCGCACAGCGCGCCATCGACTACTTTACCATCCCTACCACCTGGATGCGCGGCGATCCTCCCACTGTGCGGTTCTTAAGGACCTTTTTTCCACGTTCCACTCGCTTGTGGAACGAACTCCCTTCGGCGGTATTTCCAGTTCGGTAAGATATGGGTACCTTCAAAAAAGGCGTTTACTCCTACCTACAAGGCCAACAACACTCTTGTAAATCCTCGGATGTTGCAAGAGTACATGGGCGGTGGTGATCACGTCCATCTGTGACCCGCCAGCTCGTTTGTCCTCCTATTAAATAAAAAAAAATAGATGGAAAAAAGTATCTGATTTTGGCAAAATCTGTATATTTCTAAATTATTACATAACTTAACCTCATTGAAAGCTTTATAATGCGAAATAAATATAAATTACGTCTATGTTCTTTTATATCAGACACATTTTTTCAAATATACAAGACTTAGTAAACTTGAATTCATTAATTTATTTCCCGGAAAAAATATTTTATACAATCATTAATCACAAAAATAAATGAAAAGAAGGGTTGCGAAATTCTTTACCGTTTTTTCTTGTAGGTGGAGATTATTTAATGAATATTTATGAAGCTACTTTGTAACTAACATAAAACAATCATTCTAATTGTAAATTATTCTTGAGAAGTAATTAACATAGCGTCGGGCGAAAAAAAAATTGGGATAAGCTTAGTTGAATGAAGAGATAACAAATACGAAACTGCTTTGTGAACATTAACTTTGATATCTTTCAAATCTATTTTATATATACTATAAAAAAGTATAATTAACAAGTTATTTAGGGTATATCACAAACTAGAAATGTTGTTTGTTAACATGTTTAACCTTTTACGTTATTTCCCAAGAGCCGTGTGTGGTTCACTTTAAAGTACGAGTCAGGGACTGAACGACTCCAAGTGCATATTATAAAGGCGAAACATCTTCCCTCACGCACACCAGCTTTGGCGAACGCTTGTGACCCGTATATCAAGTAAGAATTTAATAGTTTTTTATTATTATTATTATATTATAAGAATAATAGTTTTTTTATTATTATTATAATATTATAAGAAGTTTTGACACTAGCAAAGGAATCAAAAGTTTTAAAAAGAATAATTTTGTACAATACTTATCTAAAAATTTCTAGTATTACGAGTACATTTATCTTTTTACTGAAAAGACTTTTGATCCTTCACTGGAAGTTACAGCACATTGAATGAATGTTACATTGATTGAGCGAAGCGAGCGTGGCGAGCGGAGCGTTCTACTGGAGACTGTTTCACATTCTTTGTCACCAATAGGCTTGAAAACTATTTGATAGAAAATTATGTTAAATTTTGCAATCAAACAGACACACATAAGGTGATGGAAAATTTTTGAAAAATGTCATGTCGTTGAGGAATAATCGTCAAAAAACTGATATTCCATTAAAGTCAATGGGAAACGATGAGTCATTACACTGGGCCAGCTTCGCTCAATATGCAAATGGCACCTGAGATTTCGCGCGCTCAGTGAGTCGAAATTGAGGGTCTGTTGGCGTCCCTAGTATTATTATTGGTATTGGTGTAGTAGTGGTGTCACATCAAAATAATTTTAGAATTGATTTTGAGTGCGTATTTAATATTGAGGTTGTTGAGGTCTAATCTATACTAGACGTACTAGTATATACAAATATTAGACTGACATTAAATTAAATTTATTAAAAAAAAATATATTGTTTCCACATAAAGCAAAAACTAACTGAATTAATATTAAATCATTGTATATATATGTATATATACTACATACCCTTAATATATACTAAAAATTTCTGAAACTCCTGACTGAAGCTGAAGTTACTACAATCTTGTTAAGTTTCTAACTCACTTATGTCCTTAAGTTAGTTTTTTGACGATCTAATAAATAGCAATGAGAGAAAATTTGTACATTGTAAAAAAATATATATGTCACGTGTTCAGCATATGATAATACATTTTTATTTAATGTTTTTGTCTATTTGTCTATTTTCTTTTTCAACATTCAGAAATGTTAGAGACGTAAATGGTCTTAATAATATTTACATGACCTATTACTATAACTAAATGAAAGAAATACAGAACTTCTTTTTATTAAAAATTTATCCAGTAGGTCAGAATAATTCTTATTCTCTAAGGTGTAATAAAATGGGGTAGTTTTTATTTTATCACCACTCCTACGGGATACTTTATTGACAAGATAATGGTTATGTCGTAAAGAAACATGAATCTAGCAATTTGAATAGAAAACAAGCTATAAAATAACATTTGGTATTGAATTATATTTAATAATAGGTTAGGTCAGCAACCTCGTCTGCAAGACAAATAATGAGCTAGATAATAACTGAACATAATAACTGAAAACTACTATTTACTACTATATTTTGCGGTATTGAATCTCAATAGTTGACGCATGTAACAATGTCAGCTTGTTAGACAAAAAACTTATTATTTCTCTTCTATTTTAACCAGAATTGTTATATTGTTATTGTAATTATAAACAGGTTGTATTTTCCTTTGAAAATGCGATAATTATTTAGACTGATACGAAACCAATATTTTAATATCCTAAAACTGTAACAAATTTTAAACGTATACCAAAACAAATATAAACAGATAAAAGATAAGAAGGAAAGGACAAATTTTCTAAAATACGTTCTATCGCTTAACTTAGTACCATTTTTATATATTTTTCAAAAAACCCATTATTTAAAGTTAAATTGAGATTAAATCATATTACGGGCAACACTATGTGGAATGTTAAATCACTCATTAAAATATATGTATAAATTTGTGTACTTTTATTACTAGCCAAGTCAAACTTTAAAAATAAAATGAAAGAAAAGAGAAAATTTTTGTGTTAATTTCTACTTATATTGAATTATTGCTTGCAATGTAATGGTTCTCTTACAATATTAAAATTTTAACAGAATCCAACTTATGCCGGACGAGAGAAGAGTTTTGCAGACGAAGCAAAAGAAGAAGACCTGTAATCCATTCTTCGATGAGACATTTGTGTACCAAGTAAGGTTTTTTTCTATAATACATCTGTGAATTTAACATTGGATGTAATGGTTCAATAAATTCTACCTTAAAGGCTTTTTAAAAAAAGCTGTACAGTGTGAGGGTAGTTTTATATATTCTATTAAAATGAAGTACAAACTATTAACGTCGTGGCGATGGTGCGGCTAGAGGGTTTTAATTAAAATAGATGACCGCGGTTTACCTTCATGTAGACAGTTCTTGACACAACAACTAATAGACTTGCTATAAAATAATACACTGTGTTTAATTATTATTTATAGCGATAATATACTGTAATCGTTATGTATAAATACCATTATGACAGTAAAAAAAATCCCACAAATTAATAAAATATTTTAATATAAGTGTAGACAAGAGTTATTATAAATACGAGAATTTATTATAAATAATGTATTAATATATTTTTTTAAAGATATTTCCGATTGAAAGTTTATAAATAAATGAATAAAATAAAAACATCACTCACATCATCACATCATATGTAATGTTTTTATTTTAGTCATTTCACTATATATAATTAGTAAATACTAATAACAGTACATATCAACTAACTTTTCAATTAATATAAGAGGTGCTCATGTAGTAATTAATGTACTTGATTAGTTCTCCGTGTGTGCTTTTTAATTTATTTTAGAACTCGTGAATCTTATTTCTTTAACTATATTTTAAAGCTACTAAATTAACTACTACTAAACTACATTGAACTTTTTCACTCATAAATGAAACACTCGCTATTTTCACTCATAAATAATGGATATTATTTACATTCTATATTCCCGACGTTGCAAATCCGTTTCACGACTCGTCCCCTCAAGACAACCAAAAGATCAGCAAAACTGTTTCTGTGAGATAAGGGTGTTTTATTACTCACATACATTACTCACACACATGGCATCCCATCCCATCTTAAATTATAATTAGTTTTTTTTAATTTTAAATTTTTCGGTAATGTACTGTAATCGCTGCCTAGCTAGTTCACGATCAGTTTGTATATCAATATTTTACTCTAAGTTATTGTTATCTGTACAATACAATACTGTACAATAGGTAAATTTCTTTCTACGTCAATTAACAATAGCAAGGGCGAAAATCGTCGTCGTCGTGGATTTTTGTCGACTACTGCCAACAGCATCTTTGATGGCCCGAAGCAGGTCTTGTACGGCAAACAAATCTATCTAAAACAATAATATGAATTTTAAAAAAAGCACTGATCCCACTTTTGATATTAGAATATTAGAGACTACAAATAATGAAGGTTAAAGAATTAAGAAAATCTATTCTCAAGCTATAATACACTGTCTAGTAAATAGAAGATATACAAGAGAATGTTTGTTAGACCTGTTAAAAAAAGTCAATATCAAATATATTTAATGTCTACAAAATAAATCATTTATCAAGGAATACAAAAATAAAATATTTACACATTATAAAAGACTTATTGTAAATAATGAAGGTATAAAAGTACTTAACTTACCAGTACTCCAGCAGGGATGTAAAGAACCCAAACGGGGGCATGTAGCCCTATTTATACAATTTTAAGACCGACAGAGGCGCCAGCTACTATTTATGGCGTTTTGTCATAATCATGACTTTAAATAATAACAAAATAGTTATTTTAACAGACAGTCAATTCTTATTTGTAATTGTTACAATGATTTTCAACACATTTACATTTAACATCCTGTAGTTACCCAAATATATTACTTTAATATAGTAAAAATGGCTTCTGGCAATTTGTCAAATCAATAAGTTTTACTACTTTAATATAATGTATTTAGTGATAACTATTGGTATAAGTAATTGTTAATAATTAACTCTAATTAATACAACAATAATTAACTTTTACATACTTTTTAGGAACGGAATGAATTAGTTGACTAGTCATATTACTACATTATCCACATATTAAATTATCATATCATAAAAAAACAATATGTGGGTAATATTACAATTATATAACACCCTCGTAAGATCAATCGTTGCTTTGTTATATCATAGTTACTATTACAATTGTATTATTTACATATTTTATCTTGTTCAAAATATTCAAAATATTTATTAAAGTAGGCATTTAAAAATATATTATATTCTATTAGATTCCTCCGGGAAAACTTGAGTCGCTTACTCTGAAGCTGTCACTCCTGGATATAGGAAAAGTGGGGAAAAACAAACAACTGATCGGCCACATCATCCACCACTTAGTGAACTTGAAGGAGTAGCGCCTGACGAGGAACCACAACTATACGAATTGGATATTGAAAAGGTATTACAACAACGGTTGAGTTTATTTTTTTCGTGTTCATAATGTTTAGGATAAAATCATAATTGTACCTATCTCGATTGTATTCTCCACTGATATATAAAAAAAAATCTCATTTAATGTATTGATTCATAAAATAATATATTTGGTTATGGAATAAATTCATATATTATAGAAAATTATTATAATGTTATTGTATTTTAAAAACACTGGAACTCGTTTTTGATCTCATATATTTTAGTATTTAGATTGTAAAGTTGTAATTTAATGAGACCGAAATTTGGCACCATAAGAACGATTTTGAGGTACTACAATTATTAACAATCAATATATTTAAACAATTACAATTACACTCTTAGTTAAATCTTATTAACTATCATTACGCTTATTGAGACACAATGGTTATTCAATAAACTCATGAATATATACTGTCTGATTATTATAAAGTAACACAAACAAAGATCCATAATAACAATAAAGTTCAATTTGGTTTCAATTTCAAAAGAACATGATTGGAGTCAAAAATTTAGGAAATCAAGATTTTCTTTCAAGGATTATTTAGTAAAGTGTATTTGTTGTTATAAATATTCTGTTTTATTAGTTATAAGATTTCAGTTTTATTAATAGGAAGTACAAGATCCAACATCAGATTTGGGTGAAATTCAGGTGTCATTGCTGTATAACGAAAATCTGCATCGACTTACTGTAACTGTCATAGAAGCACGAGGCTTGAAGGTAAAATTAAATTTCTTATTTAAAGATTTAAGATTATGATAAGGAATTAAATAAATTTAAAAGTTAATAATTAATATTTTGTTGAAATAAATAGCATCTTTGCTTCACTTGTGAAAAACTTAATGTTTATATAATTAAATAGTTTTTAAATATTTGATTTAAATTTTAATGGTTTCCTCAAATAACTTTAAACATAATCGTCGTGAGATATTATTCTCATTATGAAATCTACTGACACAAGAATCTGTACGATATTATTTATTATTATAAATTCTGCGTCTTTTAACATTTTATAGCCGGACCCATCATCAAGTAAGCGACAGGTGGTTGCTCGCGTAACTCAAGAGCGAGCCTGTCGAGGCGTTAGAGCACGCCGCACAGCCGCTGTGGAGGTCTCTGAAGAGGGAGTGGCTTTGATATCAGAGTGTTTCCACTTCAGACTCCGAGCGGATGAGCTACATACCACCAGCGTAACTGTCCAAGCATTACAACCGCACTCTATTTATGCCAAAGGTAACTTAATTTAACATTAAATAGTACTTTAGAATAAAAAAAATATTTCAAATGAGTTTTAGTTATGCATTAATTTGGAGCCTAAAAAAATCTAATTTATCAGATGTAAAACATAATAAGTTAAAAAGTTTAATTTATTTTTATTTTTTTACTTTGAATTAATTCTTGTGATGTGTACGTCAACTAGATCTGGCAGGAGGGCTTATTTTGATACCATACTTATGGACACAAGCCTTTCTATAAAGACACTCTCGGAAAAGTACGAGAAGAACTCGAGAGAACGAGAAACTCAGTCGGGTTTTTTTTTTATTATCATCTTCTCAAAACCATTTATATCTTAAAATAACGTATCATTCTTTTTACTCACTATAACATAAGCTATTATTTTGCAATTAAATCAAAATGTTACATATGATAATGATACTTCTTAAAGTTCGTGGAAGTCCTCTTGACAGTGAGTCGACAAGTTTTATCTTAATGCTATGGTTTGTAACCCGAAAACAATATTAGACATTGAATTTCAAATGAAGTTCATGTAGCTTTACAATTCGCTTAAAAGTTTTATTATTATCATTTTACCACAGCATTAAGTAAACATATATTTTAAAAATAAAAAACCGCCAACGCCTAACTTGTTTATATATCCTATCTCTATATTTATCAATTTTTTAAAGTTAAATACTTTTGTATGGTATGCCAAAATAAGTCGTCTTTGAAATTGAATGACGTCGGAAATAATATAATTTCAGATCGCTTACTTGGTAAGTTCATGCTTGGTTCATACATGTTTGCTCGAGAACGGGCCTTACAGCATTGGAACTCAGCAATATCGAGCTCTATGGAACTAGTAAAGCAATGGCACCCCCTAACTAACTAAACGACCATGCCAAAGTAAAACTGACAGAAGTAAGATATAACATGAACATCTCACTTAAATATTTCTTAATACAAATACTCTGTATATTATATTGATATAACTTTGATTTATACCACAATATTCCATATTTGGTAATTAATGTGCTATCTAAAAATTTCATTTTATAAATATATCTTTTACCATTTCATTGGGTATTACATTTTGTTTTCTGTCTGTAGTTTAATATTCGAGTCAACCACATCTCTGATAATTATATTTTGCATTCTTTCTGTTGCGAATTCCTAAAAGAAAATAAACTAATGAATTAATGTAAACTTTCTAAGTATATATATTTAAATATATATTTAAAATTAAGCCTTAAACATTTCATTTCAACTGAAAGGTATTTTCAATAAAATATAATAATAAAAGAATTAAAAATATTATAGTTGTCATTATGCAATCGACTTGTTCCTTCCTCCTCGACCTTTACTGATAGATCTTTATACTCGTACATTTACAAATTCATCAATAATTAAGTTTACATTAAATATATTTCTATCATAAACGTTATATAAACATATTATTATTATATAGCCTAACAGAAGTATATTCAATATTTTTATATCCGCAATTTTTAAAGATATAAAATATGTTCCCAAAATATATTAAAGCTATTTTAACTTCGCTTATGTCTTACCATTTTAATAACATTCCAAACACACACTATAAAATTATTAACATACATATATATTTCTGTAACGGTATATAACAACCTTACTTAATAATGAGTACATAAAAATAACACGATTATCGGTTTACATTTGTGTAATAATTCTAAAATGATTCCAGTTTCTGTTTTGTAAGCAAATAAAATTTCTTCAACTACGTAATTAGTTACAATATATTAACGATCTTACACTTGACCTTATTTTTTGAATGAATATTAAATGACAAAAAATGACTTCTTTATTTAATAAATATACTTTGTCATTTATATCATTAACAGTTTTGTGTCGTCATTTGTGTAAAATATAATTAAATTAAGTCTTAAGTCTGATATAATATTTAAATCCTATATTATCGTATTTGTAATAGCAAAACACTAATTTCAGAATTATATAAATATTATCACATCGTTATTATATAAAAGTATTATTGTAACCACATATTATTAGAAAAGTATAGTATCTTAATATTATTGTATACTGTAGAAGTCTAATTTCAATATTGTACAAACAAAGAAATAAACGGTGTTTCGCCAAATTGGCAAAGAGATTGTGTTTTATTACTTAATTTTTCAGACGTTATAATCAGCCCAGATTAAAATAACACACAAAACTCATTCATTCTCAATCATCAATGACGCAATAAAGAATATACTATAAAGCACACAAAAATATATGATTTCACTATATCGATTATAATTGTAGTCCTTTCGATAGTCGTAAACAGGCAATGGTTGTACAACAATAAGCAACAACATTTAGAAATACGTAGTTATCCATAAATCTGCTTATCTTCAATGAGGAAATAAGATAGATGACACCTTTAGAAGATAAGTGGCATTTGACAGCAGCAATGGTGATTATACAGACGGATATTAGTTCGTACATAATAATTTCATCACAAAAGGTATCAAACTTAAATCCACCGATTTCCAAAGAAATATCATATTTCTAAGAGTTTTGTAGCAAGCGTTTGAATTTCATCCAATGCCATTCTAGAATATCTTTTCAAATTTTGTTATTTGTAAATCAATGTTGGAAAGGAGTAAAGTATCACGAATGTAATGCATAATATGAGCGAATTCTGAAAATTATGTCTATATCCAACTGATTAATATTCATCAAGATGTCAATATATACGAATACGTGATTTGACAGTTAATCTTAAAAAATAAATACTTATGTATGTAACTTTTTGTAAGAATTCAGTTGGCATTTTACAACTTTATAAATATTTAACATTTGGCTTTCCCTGGATCCCTGGATCGTTGATAAGGATAAGGTTTGTGAAAATTACAAATAGCACGAAGTTCCAATAAGATACAAGAAATTTTATTTTACCCGTAATTATTAAATAAAATAAAAAAATTCGTTTAATTTAATAAAAGTTATATTCAAATAAAAACCTTAACGAGCTAAAATAATATAAATAATTTAAATTGGTTTCACACTGATGACGGGACTCGCTTGATTCGATCGCCCCTGCACTCGTGCCCGTTATCGTCCAATAAGCCGAGCGATAACCCACTCATAAGCCCATTAATACATGTTAAGAAATATAGATACAAATATGTTTTATTTAAATCTAATCCACATATTCAGCGCAATAATTTGATGTGTCCTCGTAATATAACACTTTTGTAGGCATAATATGCTTTCTTCTGAACCTGAGCGGGTTGTTAGTGATTAATACACAAAGACACATTTCCCTTATTGTTTTGATAAAAAAACAAAGAATTCACAAGGCTATTTTCTGAATTGGGCAGAATTAAATCGTTTCATCTTCAATCGAATAAAATATCATCTCTGATTTGTAATGGGCCGTTGAAAACGTAAGAGGCATCCACTCGATTAACAATTGGATCCAGTATTATAGATGTCAGCTTTTGTTATCGACGGAAAACATGAGTGTTTAATTATAATAAATTTACTGTGATTTACTTTGAAAATATCAAATAATTTTTTAATTTTTTTTTTGGTAAATTTACTGTAGATATACTAAGACTAAAAACAAAATTTTTCAGAGAAACATATAATATAATATTATATTAAACGCTCCATAGGGTTACATATTGCCCATATTTAATATAAGAGACTTCGTCTTTAACTTTTGACTATTGAACTAAAATAAAGAATTTATTTATCTTTTAAAGTTATTGGCATATTTTCACTCTACAGAGTATTAGAGTTAGTTAGTTAGAGTATTATAGAGATTAGATATATAATAATTGATAAATGTCTCATAAAATATAAGACTGAAAGAAAAAACTTTTTAGCATCTAATGATTGAAGCAAATTCAAGCAAATTACATAACCTTAACCCTCGTAGAGTTATGGTTATGTAATTTGCTTAATCATAATATTTACTTATTAAGCACGTAATTTTTTTTTTTAAACTTCTATAACATTACCAATATTTTTTTCTTATCATTATAATAAATAATAATAAGCTTTGTGATTATTCCATGTATAAGGTACATATTCAGTTTAGTTCTGCAAGTTTTGTATTTTCATTTACACGGACCCCTGTTGGGTAAAAGCCTCCTCCATCTTTAGCCATCTACTTCTATCTATGGCGACACTCATCCATTCCTTTCCTGCTACTTTTATAATATCGTCTGCCGAACTCTTTCTTTGTCTTCCAACGCTCCTCTTTCCTAGTGGTCCTTGCCATTTGGTTATCAGTTTAGTCCATCTTTTGTCCTTGTATCTTGCCACATGTCCTGCCCATTTCCATTTTGCCTCATTCTAGTGCGTCCGTCAGCTTTGTTCTCTTTCTGATATCTACATTTCTCGTTTTTTGTTTTTTGCTCAGCTTCAAGATGCTCCTTTCCATGGCGTGTTGGTATGATAGAATTTTATTTTTGGCTTTTTAGTGAACACCCATGTTTGGCTTGCATAAGCTAGACTAGGAAGTAAGCAGGAGTCCATGATTCTTCATACTCAGACTGTAACTTCCTTTTAGAATTTCCTTTTGCGCCCAGTATTTCTTCAAAGTGATGTTTATTCTTCTGTCTATTTCTTTTATGTTGCTGTTTGCGTCAAAAGAGATATGACATATTCCAATGGAATCCCATCGATTTCTATTGTTTTGAGGTTTGTTGGGTTGTTTGTCTTGATTTTGGTTTTGGAGGCATTCATGTGCAAACCGACTTTCTTGCTTTCCGTGTCTAGACTTTTTATGATCACTTCTAAGCCTGTGGCTGATTCACTAAAGAGGGCTATGTCGTCCGCGAATCTCAGATGTGACAGTCATCAATTTGATATTATTAGCCCTTTGTTTTTCCAGTTAATTTTTCTGAAGGTATTTTGGAGAGTGGCTATAAATAGCTTTGGAGAGAGAGGATCTCCTTGCCTCACTCCTCTTTCTATTTTGAACTCCTCTCCTTGTATTTCGAGTTTTACTCTACTTGTGCTTTTTGATTAGATATTCTTTATAATGTTGGTGTATTTTTCGTTTATGTTGCTTTCTTTGAGAGCATTCCATATAGATGAGTGTATATTGTCATTATTATAATTATATATATAATGTCAAATGCTTTCGAGTAATCCACAAACGCTATATATAATTGTTTGTTCTGCTCTTTGAATTTTTCCATAAGTTGTTCTATAAGATGTATGTGGTCGGTAGTGCAGTAGTGTGAGCGGAAACCCGCTTGTTGTTGCTGATCAATTCCTGATGTTATTCTACTCAAAATTATAGAAGAAAATAACTTATAAATTAGTTAACAGGCTGATGGGCCTGTAGTTGCTCAAATCTAACGGGTTCCCTTTTTTGTATAGTAGGATTATGTTTGACCTACACCACTGTATGGGGACTATTTCTCTCTCCAAGATCATGTTGAACAGTTTTTCTAAAGATGTTACTAGATTATATGCTCCTACTTTTAACGCTTCGTTTAGAAGGTTATATGGACCAGGACACTTATCAGGTTTTAGATTCTTGATATGACTCTGTATCTCACTTCCAGCTATTTTTTGTCGTCACATCTTTGTCAGTGGAGCACAGTTCCATTATTTTTTGTTCTTTTTCTTGTGGTGGTTTTTTATATAGTTCCGCATAAAATTATGTTGCACATTTTATTTTATCTTTTCTGTCTCTGATTACGCCTTCTCCCTCCTTCAGGCACTGAATCCAATTTTTGTGACTTGTGAATTCTTTATAAGCTCTTTTAGAGCTTCGGAATGTTGTTATGTTTCTCTCTATGACTGATCTTCTGTGCATTTCATAGTCCTTCCTGATTGCTTTATTTGCATTTTTAAATAGTTGTTCTAGTTCCTCTTTCATGGATTTAGACTTGTTTTTTATGTTGACGAGATTAGTGTGCTTAGAGATGAGATTTAATGTTTGAGATTTAATAATTTCCTCCAGTGTATCACTTAAGGCTTGAACATTTTTGATGGTTTCAATTGTTTGCTTAGATTTTGTTACTTCTTTTTCTTTCAGGTTTTGTACATAGGTAATTTTTTCGTAAGTGGACTTAAGTTAACAAAACAATGCCTTGAATGCCCTTCTTTTTTTTTATGGGGATGGATGCCTATAGTGCATCTTACCATCCTGTGGTCAGTTGGGAAACACATTTTGTTAATTATCTCCACATTCATCACAGACGCTGGGTTGGGGCTTAATACAAAATCAATTTCATTTTTTGTTTTATGTTCTGAAGATATCCATGTCCATTTTCTAGAGTTCCTTTTCCTGTAAAATGTGTTCATTATTAAGAGATGGTTTTCGCATGCATATTGTATTAATTGTTCCCTTCTTTCATTTCTCACTCCATATCCATATTTTCCCAATGTTACTGTTGCATGAGGTTTTGGGTATCCAATTTTTGCATGGAAATCTCCCATAATTAGGAGATTTTCGTTAGCTAGGTCTTGTGCCTTTGATAAGTCCTCATAAAATTTTATGATGTCTTCTTCACTTGAGCTTTCAGTTGGTGAGTATACTTGAATTAGTGACAATAGATATTGGTTAAACTCTTTCTGAGATGGCTAGAAAACTCACAATGTTAGCCTTGTATGATTTCTTTACTAAGAATCCCATTCCATGTAGGCCTGCTGTTTCTTGGTGTTCTTCAATGGCGCTTCCGTTTCTTTTTACTTCTGCAAGTCCTATAATGTTCCAATTAATTTTTTCAATAGCGATTTGAATAATCAAATCTAACATTCTCGCTGTTGTTGACAGAGATCTCACATTGTATGTACAAATTTTTAGGCTTTTTGACTCTCTTATTCTACAGTGTTTCTTTTCAAGAGTTGTTGTTTTATTTGATAGAGGGTGGTGGTCTTCTTCCCCCACGGAGACCGCCCGGCTTGGGGTGCTATATTTAAAAGTTGTTTTTGTTATTGTTGTTTTTAAATAGTTCCGGGTCCGAAGTAGCTTCACAAGTTTTTTGTCAATTCTGACATTGAAGCTGACCTTCCTCTTTCTATATAGTTCAGCATTTTGGGTTTTATTATGTCCTTTGTAATAGTTTTGTTAGATGATTGTGTTTGATGGTTATTAGTAACAGTAATTTTCTTCTGGTTGGATGCATTTGGTGACCCTGAGTTCTCTCTCTTTCTTTTTTCTCTGTTATTTTCTTTTGGTGTAATGACCACCAGTTTATCATGTTGTATGTAAGCTAGGTTACCTTTCTTTTTCTCTTCATCGACTTTTGGCTGCAATTGCCTTCGTTTTTCTAGAACTTCCTTTGTATAATCCTTTTTCACATAAATACCTGAGTTAAGCTTAAATTTATTTTTCAATATAAGATGCTTTTTCCATATTGTTGTGAGGGAAACTACTACCGGGCGGTTTTTATTGTTGGCACGTTTTTCAATCCTAAAGACATTACTAATTTCATTACTCTCCAAAAGTACTTCCGTATCTATTATATCTTTGATGTAATCCACCAGCTTCGTTTCGGTTTTTCCTATTTCCTCCACTCCGAAAAAAACCAAGTTATGCTTTCGTTTTTCTTGTTCCAGTATATTATTCTTGTGTTCTAGGTGTTTTATTTTTAGTTTCATAGACTCGTCTTTTTGAAGAGATTCTAATTTTTTCTACAGTGCTTCAATGACATTTGCAGTCACAGCCTTTGTCATTGTTTCGGCTTGTTTTTGTAGCTTGTCATCTAGTTTTGACTGGAGCAATTCCATACTTTTTTCCATAATTATATATTTTTTTTTATTATAGCAACACTCTGAATGCCAATACCAGTTTTATTTAATTTTTTAATTAATTGAATTATGGTACTACACTATCGCAATTGCAATTTCTATTGTCTATGTTTTTTCTATTATAAAGCGTTTTGAGGTTATGTTCTCAGGCGATAATAGACAGATATTTTCGCGAGTTTTATTTTCACCACTGTGTCCACTTTTCACTTTGTTCATTAAGTATTGCAATTGCTTTTTGGATAATAACAACACAAACTTTACACTAATTACACTGTTATTATTTATTTTTTCGAAGAGGTCACTGACGTACGTGTTAGTAGCTGTGTCAACTGAAACTGAACTGAAACGGCTCTACTCTACTTTCTTATCATTATATTCATGTTATTCAGAAGACCAGGCGAGAAATAACACCCAGATTGTTTATGTACAAGCGAGTAAGTCTGCAAATCCCAATCCGTGTTAATAAAATACTCTTCTCTGATATTGTAAATTTATTTTCCGATACACTGAAAAATATTAAATCGTGAACTCGTCTTCCTGATACTATTTGCATAAGAATGGTACATTTTTCGAAAAGATTCTGCTATTTTGCGTCGTTGTGGAGAAGAAATTCTACCATAATTTAAGGATTCTAGACAGCTACATTTAGGGAGGTCTTTGTACAAAGAGAGTTTTTTGCAATAACTTTTAGTAGTTGTCGTATTATCATGTAATAACTGTTTTTAATTGAGCTTCAGGTTGACGTTTGACTCTTTTGTGTATCAATAAAATTTTAAAGCTTAATCCTTAATCAATCAATACTCAATCAATACTTAAGAAACTTACTAATTTCTGTAGTCTTGAAGCTCATGAACTATTTTATTTTTTAATAAATGACATTTGAACATATGCTTAACTTTAAGTCAAAGAATATTTAAGATTTTTATGACTTTAAACATAACTTAACCTGAAAAACACCCATGACTACATAGAGATAGATATAAACTTCAAACAAATAATATTAATATATCATAATTCTACATGTTATAACATTAACACATTTGAAAAATAAATGTCTTATTTTTCATATGACCAAGGATAGCCAAAAGAAATTTAATTATTAAATGTAATCAAATTATTACGAAAGCAATTTCTCCTCACCAAATAGGCACAAGCCTTGTTGTTGTCAGATAAAAACGAGAAGATGTTGAGGTTTAATAAAACTAATATCAAAATGTTGGTTTCTTTGTTTTTATTACTTTCAATATTTTAATTACTTATTTGTAATAGCACTTCTAAAGTATTTTATTAATATAAAATAAATTAGGTCAAAATAAGAACTTTGATAACATTTGATTAATGTTATAGTGTTTGTATGTATAATAATTGAAATCATTAAATAGAATATATATACTAAGTAGGTTGACTTACTAACAGATGTAAAGGTAATCAATCTATTTTATAATGAGGTTTTTGAGTGTAAGTTAAAAATATGTTGTCAATATGTTTATGTTAACATTTTACTAGATTAGTTTATTTATCCTATCATAAACGAATAGTTGTTTGTGACACTTCCGAAAAACATTCTGTATTCATTTGTTCCCTTTTTATTTTGGTAACTTTTTAGAAGAACCAGCTCATTGTTTCAAATAATTGCTTGCAAGTGTATGGTAGATCTCTGCCAAAATTAAACCTTATTAAGATAACAATTTTAAAAATATTTAAAATTCGAAATGAAAGTAACTGACAATGTAAAAATAACAGAAGTTTTTACTTGATTCACTTTTTACATGAAAATTAAACACCTTTAAGAAATTTAAAATAAATTAATTTTAAAATCCTTTTCTCTAAGAAAATCTTCTATAACTTTCAATACAAATAGCTTAATTCGTCAAATCGTTATTTATTATCAAATCGTTGCTTATTATCAAATCAAGAAAATCACGCATTATGTTAAACGTGTAAATCTTATAATCATATAATCTGAACAAAGCAATGTTATTTTCCTTAAATCTATATCTATATATTCACATTTATATTATTGAAAAATTTTAATTAAATTTTAAACTAAATTAAAGTTCAGTGGCTTTCAATATCTAATATGTACGGTCTGTGTATGTTACTCCAGATTATAATGAAACTATAATAAAATATCATATTCTACATTCATAATACATTTTTGATAGGATTAAGTCAAATGCGAGTGACAGGTTGTTACAAGAAAGTTAATAATAAATAATAGTTAATAATTACATTAATATTTGTGAAGATAAATCAATTGTGTAATCAGGGTGTAACTAAAAAGCACCCAGTAACGTACTTTAGCTCAGACAGTTTGAGAAAACATAATATGATAAGAGATTCTATAGGATTTTAATATTATACCGTACAGTAAAGGACACGTATTAAAATTCATCAAACACACTGCTAGTAACCATAGAATATAATATGAACTAACTGACTAGACTGGTATAATTACTGTGATATGAAATTTGAGGCAGACATCATCTCATCTTATTGTAAATTCAAATTAATCATGTTAGTATGAAAGTGCAACTAGATTACATCACTAGATAAATTATAACTTCTCTGTCAAAGTAATTTAGTAAGAAAATAATACATTATTAGTACCGCTAAACAAAATTTGAAGAAAAAAAATTGTGAATATAAAACTTATGTCATTACAAAATGAAATAAGAAGCTATAATGGTAATGATGTTTGGCTACTATTAGTAATGCGTAATCTAAGTAAAGCAAAGTAAATCTCAAGACACAATGTTAATGTCGTGTTTAAGGTGCCGGGTTCAATTTTGTACTTGAGCCGATCAACACAACTTCGATTCAAAACGAGTCCCGTATTATAATTCTATTTAGATTTTAATTTTATTTAAAAATAATTAGCAAGTAATGTTGTATTGTTATGTTATGACATAAGAATAATTTAAGGACTGATTTGAATGTGAGTCGTGTCCTAGTAACGAGTTGAAAATATCAATTTGCCGACATTTAGATGATTATAATATTCCGCTGTTGTACATGGATTACAGACGTTTATAAATTAAATAAGTAAATAAGTTAAGTGGTAAATTGACTTTGTTTTGATTATATAGCTCATCGAAACGCCTTTTCTTGAAAAGGTATTTAGGTGACCAATGAAATATTAAAGTGTTAAAATATTAATATAGATGCAAAAGATAAAAATTTATCGTCCGTGGTTCAAAACTCACTTCAACGACTTTACAATACAATACAATTTTACCTATCTATCAATTTTTTCTATTCACTTCTAGAAGATAGGGTTTTACCTATGTTATCCTACTTCTAGAAGAATTCATATACAAACAATTCACCTCTTTTCTAGCTTTCAATAATCTACATAACTCTTTCCAATCTAGCTTCCGTCTTTTGTATAGTACTATAACTGCAGTTTTGGCCGTGCCATGACAATTAAAACTTACTTATCTTGTTAAATTTTAGCAACGTTTTCCATTCAGTCGACATTGACGTAATACATGAAATATTACACTCCCTTAATATGTCATCTTCAGTAATCGAATGATTTTCCTATTACCTTCGTGGATGACGGTGGAGGGTTAGCATAGATAAGGACTTCTAAGATAGTTGTCTCTGTAGGTATCATTTCATTTTAATTAATGTTCTACAATTTTTTTTTGTGTTTCTTTATAATTATAATTAGTCCACTCTTTTTTCCTCTTCCGTATATGGATCAAAGATAAGATAATGTCATTTTCACAGTAATTACGCTACTCATCTTTATCTAAGGAATAATCTTTATTAATCACCACAGCAATGCCACAAGTAAAACCTTGTTAAATATGCTCTTTTATTTATTTTACTTAGTTACAGTTACTTAAGATGATAAATAACGTTGTTGCCAGATTTAGAATATATTCTTAATTTTCAGACCAATTTTCTACTCTTGGCATAAATAAGCACAAATTACCATAATTCTTATTTTATTAGCCTTACAGGTATTAATAATTATAAATTATTTATTTTTTAAATGTTTGTGTAATAAGTAATAAAGTAATAATATTATAAAAATATGAAAGATCTTTCTAGTTTCATGTTGTTGTCGTGATACTAACAGAGACGATAGACGATAGAACTCGTATATTGAAAACCAATATTAGTTCAACTTTGCTGTTGACACACTGAAAAGACTTCAGTGACGATAAGCGACTAGATGACATTAAAGTACTTGTACCCTTGTACTGGAATTATGTTTTTATAATTTCACGGTAGAACAATTTATTTCTTAACTTAGAAAGCTTAACCAAACGAAACTGGCCTTATGAAAATATGACTCATACTCAAAAGCACAGAATACAATATTACTAACAACTTAATAATATAACTATAAAAAATGAGTTAAAATTGTTTTAAAATATTTTGTTATCTTCCTTACGTAATATCAATCTATTCATATGATGTAAAGATGTAAGAAATTTAAGAAATTTAAATTTAATTTAATTTAATAATTTTTGTAAGAAAATTATCGTTTTCGTAAGTACAAGATACTATATCTATATATAATTTTATTTATACCTCATTTAATTCATATCGTCTACCGGACGTGGACAGCCACACGCCCTCTTTGTTGGATCTTCTGCTGACTACACATGCAGAGAAGTACCAGATCACTGTCGAGGCTCCCTTAGGTTCCTCTGATCACAGTCTGATACGGAGTGTAGTGTCCATTCAACGTCCTGCTCGCACAAGACCTGCGACTCGACGAGTTTGGCACTACAAGTCAGCAGATTGGAATGGTATGCGGTCTTTTTTTGCATCCTACCCATGGGGGCCGATTTGTTTCCCTTCCAATGATCCTAGTGACTGCGCTGCGGCTGTAGCTGATGTGATACTTCAGGGCATGGAACTTTTTGTACCAAGCTCTGTGGTACAACTTGGCGGCAGATCGCGGCCTTGGTTTGATGCGTCTGTCAGGGCTGCAGCAGCTGGCAAACGGCAGGCTTATCAGGCTTGGGCCAATGCGTTAGTCACTAAGGATCCGAACTCTAGAGTTCTGAAGAGGAAATACAACCGTGCCTCCAGATTCTTCAAACGGCAAATCGCTAGAGCAAAGTTCAAGCATGTCGTCAAAATTGGGGATCAGCTGGCAAAGTACCCGCCTGGCACGCGCAAATTCTGGGCGCTTTCCAAGGCCACTCTGGGCAACTTTAGCCAGCCGTCCCTACCACCGTTGCACATGGGGAATGACTCTCTGGCCCACACGGCAAAAGAGAAAGCCGATCTCTTGGACACTCTTTTTGCCTCCAACTCGACTTTGGGCGACCAAGGGAAGACACCGCCTATCATCCCGCGGTGTCAGAGTTCAATGCCGGAAATAGTTTTTCGACAAAAAACTATCAGGCAGTCTCTATTTTCCTTGGACGTTCATAAGTCGAGTGGGCCGGATGGCATTTCTCCATTAGTGCTACGAACGTGTGCCCCTGAGTTGACTTCATTGCTAACGCGTCTATTTCGGTACTCCTATCTTAAAGGCGTAGTCCCGGTCTCATGGAACCGTGCCCTTGTCCATCCGATCCCTAAAAAGGGTGATAGCTCGGACCCAGCTAACTACAGACCTATCGCCATTACCTCCCTTCTCTCCAAAATAATGGAGACTATTATCAACCGACAGCACCTAACGTACCTCGAGGATCACCAGTTGATCAATGACCGGCAGCATGGCTTTCGCCATGGTCGATCAGCAGGTGATTTTCTGTTATAGCTTACGCACCGTTGGGCAGCCGTTATTCAAAGCAAGGGAGAGGGTCTGGCAGTTAGTCTGGATATGGCGAAAGCCTTCGATCCTGTATGGCACAAGGGACTTCTTTCGAAGCTACCTTCTTATGGGCTTTCCGAGAGTTTATGCAAGTGGATCACCAGCTTCCTCACTGGGCGGAGTATACAGGTCTGTACTCTGTTCCTCCTTTACATCAATGACATGTTGGATATTTAAAAAATACATTGTTATGTGGATGACAGTACAGAGAATGCGGTATATTCCGGCCGTGCAGGTCTCTCTCGAGAAAACGTCGACGAGTGCCGAAAGAAACCTGTATCTTCTATAAAGACTTCTTTGGGGATGGTCTCTGAGTGGGGTGAACTGAACCACGTTCAGTTCAATCCCCTAAAGACACAGGTTTGCGCGTTTACCACTAAGAAAACCCCATTTGTCGTATCACCGTTCTTTGAGAGCACTCCTCTTATTGCCTCACCAAGTATCAAAATACTGGGTCTCGACATTTCGAGCGGTTGTCAGTTTCGTGGTCATCTGGAGAGCAAGGCCAAGTTGGCCTCGAAGAAATTGGGAGTGATCAATAGAGCGAGGCAGTACTTCAAACCTGGCCAAAGACTTGCGCTCTATAAGGCGCAGGTCCGGCCACATATGGAGTACTGTTCTCATCTCTGGTCCGGATCACCCCAATATCAGCTTCTACCATTTGACCGCGTACAACGGGGAGCCGTTCGGATTGTCGGGGACCCAGTGCTCTGCGAACGGCTGGAATCTTTGGCATTGCGTAGAGACGTGGCTTCTTTGTGCGTCTTCTACCGCATTTACAACAGGGAGTGTTCCGAAGAACTATTCGATCTGATGCCTACCGCTGAATTTCACTACCGCACAGCTCGCCATCGCCTCCTTTATCATCCATACCACCTGGACGCGTGGTGATCTTCAACTGTGCGGTTTTCAAGGACTTTTTTCCCACGTACCACTCAAATGTGGAACGAACTTCCTTCGGCGGTATTTCCAGATCGATACGACATGGGTACCTTCAAAAAAGGCATATATTCCTTTCTCCAAGGCCGGCAACGCTCTTCTGAATCCTCGGATGTTGCAAGAGTTCATGGGCGGCGATGATCACATACCAGCAAGCTCGTTTGCCCACCTTTAAAATTAAAAAAAAAAAAAAAAAATTTTTAATTCATATTTCGAAACCCAACAAAGATTTTTTTATTAGAAACCACAAATACGAAACTTATATAAGAAATTAAACCACAGAACTCCTCTGAGTTTTGTTTTATAGATATACTAGCAGGTTACCCGTGCTTCGCGACGGGAATAAACAAAAAAAACTGACTTTCGTGACTATTGATCTCATGACCCTACCCTTCACACATACACGCTCTATCCTCCAAACCATCATGACTCGCTATCAGTTCGAGAAAGCCTTGAGTTTGATAACTACAGAGTTACATTCCTATCGGGTTATAGGAACATTCTTGTTTCTCACATCGCAGCCTGTTGAGAATAAATATAGTGACTGGCCAAATAATTTTAATTTCTACTGCAATGCAATGGGAGAAGAGAGGGAGCGCGAGGGTAAACTTTGCAGTTTTTTAGCTGCAACTTTGGAACGGTTTGGACCTTTGCAAAATCCTTTATTATTGCACCTATTCAATATGTCAGGAGTCTTGTGTCCAAATTTCAGCTTTCTAGATATTACGGTTTGGGCTGTAGAGCGATGAATGAGTCAGTGAGTGAGTGTCTTTGTGCTTTATATATTAAGATTTGACCCACGCGGCGTTGCGCGCGTGATCTTTGTTTATAATTTATCTCTTCCACTCTAAAAACTAGCGTATGTGTAATTCTAGGTCATTTATATTATAATTGTGTACTAAACCCCACTCAAGGCTGTGATCTGACTTTTTATTCATACTTCCGGTATTCAAATAAAAATAAGTAGACATTAAGTAAAAAATAAGGTCAATGATTTGTTTTAATTCAAATAAACATACTTCTACCTATTGTAAGAAAAAGTATTAAATTAGGGTGTAGATAGAGAAGAGAATAAATATCACGGTGCGCGGAAACAGGTCGTTTTTAGCATTTTAATAATCTTGATTTCTTCGAAATTAAATGTTTATAATTAATTTATATTTACTTAATCAATTAAAAATTGATACTGTAACACCTCTCCCAAAAGATAAAATTGCCACAGAGTTGAGTCACGACTTCAATTCCATAAACAATTTATGATAGGTTCCCAAACAAATAAATCAGAGCTAGGATCAAGTAGGAAAGAACAAGACAAAGAAATAATAAAATCCATTATTCGCCAAGATGAAAACAATAATTACCAGCTGCACGCGATGAGCCTAGAATTGCAAAATTAATGGGTGATCATAGGAGGTTATTGTATTCCACTAAGAGCAGAAGGGTATAACAACCACCAAAATATTAGTAGAGTTCGTAGAAGCAGGTTCGATCAAAAACTCTAAACTCAAACCTTATTTCATCTTGGACGCGTTTCCTGATTGGACTCTCGTGATGGGCACGTATAAAAAGCAATACAAAATCCCCGGGAATGTTTATGTTTCGTCATGTAGGACGGGCTTAATTTCTGTACTCAAAATAACTAAGGCACGTTATACTTGTGGAGCTTACTGTACCCTGGGAAACAATCATACCCAATACATTTAAGCTTAAGGATCTCGGCCTTTCTAGAACGATCATCAGTTCATTTCTGGAACATACTCTAAAGGCGGTTTTAGTAGGTTCTTACGATATTTGATTAGGTAGGGAGAGGAACGTAAGCAGTGAAGGTGAGCGTGTATGCGCATAGAAAAGATAATTTTTGAATGGCTAAACATTTTTTCAATCTGTTTTCGCTATAACATTCGCGTTCGGCTCAAACATACATGAAAAAATTTTTAGCTAATTTTCTCGTCGCATTCTGGAAACAACTAAACAAAAAAAAGGTCTCCCAAACAGTTAAGATTAATATTATAATAATTTACAATGTGTAATATGTTTATTATATTATAATACCTACGTAGGTATTATAATCAATCAATAAATATTTTATTTCATAAAATTTAAAAATACCGCTTCAAAAATATTACATTTATTAAAAATAATAAATAAAAATCAATTAAATTATCTTTACAAATATAATTCCTTTAGATCATCCTGATTTGAAGATATGGGTTACTTTCTATTTCTTTCCTCAATCACCACGTATAATAACATTTTAATGTATAAATTAGTCTCACATTAGTTCATGATTTCAACTTATTATTATTTATTCACAATAACATCATTAACAATTTAAAGGTTAGCAAGCGAACAAACTCGACAATCGTTCGTTCAATTATAAGCTTATTAAAAAAACATAAAAGTTAAATTCAAAAAACAAACAATATAAATTATTAAAATATTATTATACCTTATTGAACATTATTAAAATATTATTTACATACATTTAAAATGAAAGTAAATAAATTCTTAGTTTAAAAATAAACGTAATCTTTGAAATTCAACATCCTATCAAGTATTTTTTGTTGTAAAGTATCTGCTGTTAGCCCTACTGGCCATGACAGCGTCACCGGTAGCTATCACGTAAATTGGTAAATGAAATGAGGTGTCATTTCTCAACAAACCACTTAGACTAGTCTAATTTAACTATCAATAGATTTTCTATTGTTTCATTCATACATATGCAGAATTATATTTATACCAAAATCGTAGCTGAATGTATTGACGGTGAATTTTTAGTAGTCATTTTATTACTATCTACGGTAAAACGTAAATTAAAAATTAAAATGTAAGAAAAAATATTACATCGTTAATAAGAATAACTAAAATATCTACTATTGCTCAGACACTCAAAAGTAAACTTTAGTTCTTGAAGTATATTCAAAGAATGCTCAAAGAAATGATTTAAAAACCAATATTAAGTAAGTTAAGAACTTTCTCGAAAGAAAAAATCGTTGATGGATTATATGAAATAAATTATGTTTATTTAGATTAATAATGTATAAGCTTTTAAAATATCGAATACAAATGACGAAAGCTTTATTGATATTAAACACTTTCGTATCTCGTTTCTAACAAGGGCTTATAACTGTAACATAATATACGTTAAAGTTAATTGTGAGGATTGATTATTAATCACGCTTGAACTAAACCAAAGATTCGATTTTATGCAAACCTAAATTTATTGTTTCCTAATTAGATATTATATAAACTTTAACAAACAAATTATTAAATTATGCGAATGCGCCATATGTTATTAAAATCAACTATGAGGATAATTTAGGTATAGAAATGGATGTCTGTGTTTTTAAAGACTCGTTACAATATCATTTCTTCATAAATTGGTTAAATAATTATAAAAAAGTTTATTTAAGAAATAAAATGCTCCTTTACGTTAATATTTTCATATTTACCGAGATGAAGTTTTTAAATGTTCTCTCGTTAACCGATTCTTAGCAAAACTTATCTTCAAAAGGCGAAATAAAATTTTAAATTACGTTTGACGCTAATATAATATAAAATTATTATTTAGAATATTTTTTCAAATTAACATTCCGATTACGATGAAAATTATTTTATTTAATTTTTTTAAATAAATATGTATATATTTAAATAAACATATATTTATTATATGTAATAATAAATATATGTTAATAAAAAAATATCAAAAATTAATATATACATAAATAGAATATCAATTAGATCAAGATAGTAATCCTCTTTTAGTGTGAGTGAGATATGGAAGTGCTTTTAAATTTAAATAAATCCGGCCGGCCGGCCGGGCCGGTCCCACTACAAGATTTGTGAGATAGATCTTACAACCACTTACCAAATCCTATTCCCTCTTCCTTTCCTCTTTTGTATTTCCTATTCAGGATTCCTAAGAATAAGAATTGGATTTATCATAACATAACCACCACGTTTCAAAAAAAAATCACGAGTTTTATTTTCTTTAAATGAATTTGTGTCGTCTAACGGAAAATAAAAGTATTCTCTTATCGAAAAGATATATTTCTAAACCCTAACAAACCGAAATAATGAATTTAAATAAAGACAAAGCTTTGAATCTGTTTAGACTAAATAACCGTATACTGTCTAACAGTAAAAGTGATTTTATAGAATTTTGTTTTATGTAAAGACTTTCCTAGAAGAAAAAATCCTACCATAGATTATGTATATGACTACAAAAGTACATTTAACGACATTAATATTAGCAATATGAATAAATCTTCATTTTAAATAATTGTCCATTACCCAACATAGTATCAAGTTTTATCATGCAATTCACGTATTTGTTCCACTTCTATTCTATGTTATTATGACGACCAAAGTAACTTAACTTCTCCTCTTATTCTCGCAGTATCACAGTTTGCAAGTTTTTGTTACATTTATTAAAATTTTAAAGATTGTTATCATATAATATTTTTTTTGTCATTTGCATTCAAAAATAAACTTTACAAATAATGGTAACTTAATGAGTTTCACTAAATAAATGGTTATTATTTTATAAACATTATTGTATTGCCAGTTCTCGCTCAAAATTATTTTACTTAATATATATTTCGTATTACTCAATAATTTCAGTGATTTTCTTAGCTTTCATTTACTGAAATCCAGTTTAAGACAGAGATGTATAAAGCTTTTGAATTCTATTTATTCTATAGTTCAAAGGAAATCTTCAGAAGGATTTAGGGAATAAGTAAACTGATATGAAATTATGTTACTACATGTTCTTCCGTAAGTAGATCAAAATAAATGTATTAAACTGGCGCGATTTGTACAGGTATTTAAAATTTGAAATCACAATTGCTTTCTGTTATCTCTTGAAGCGAATGGAAAACTGGAAAAGTTAAAAAAAAACCTCTCAATTGATATTGATATGTAGTTTCATTTAAAATTGTTAAATATATTTTTGATAGAATTCCTGAACGGATTAAAGCCGAGCTGTGAGGAAAATACTAATAATAAGTAAAATAATAAAAGGTCATAAATGTTTAACAAAAGAACTGTTCCAATGTCTCAAATATTTTCGAATACACCCTTTAAATTTTTAATCATTGTGAAAAAGTAAACATTTTTATAGTTATAAAATTATCGCCACCAAAATATTTTTAATTTAGTTGTATTTTACCAAATTATACCAAATTTACCTACTTTTCCTTCTTCAAATAAAATTTTCCTAAAATATAGGAAATATCTGGTCATGAAAATAAACATTTACTGGCGACGCCAGGAATGACTCAGGATATCTAATATTCAAATATTCAGGTAATAAAAAATATTAAAGATATTCTACTACTAATCATACATATACGTATTAGCTTTAACGATTTTTCAAATTCATTCTAGGATTAGAAACATTTTAATACGTTTAGCTCATTTAAATGTTTAATATTAGTTAATTACACAGGCACACAAAAAAAAAAACTATCATGAACCAGAAGGGAGACCCCATTATTCCTAGGTTTTTGGGATCGCTAAAACCGAATATGACAATAAAAACTAATTTTAAATGCCCGTTTTGCCGCTAGCACCCCCTTACTACCTCTTAAGGGGTGAAAATTGAAATTTTTGTAAAAAATCAAGATAGATGTGTCTTTCTACGTTTTTTGGGATGCTGAAACCGAAAATGATAACTAAAAATAAATTCATGATCACTATCACCCCCTACCATCCCTTACAGGGGGTGAAAATTTCATTTTTTTCTATAAAATCAAGACAGATGTGTATTTCTACGTTTCTTGGGATGCTGAAACCGAAAATGATAACTAAAAATAAATTTATGACCACTATCACCCCCTAATACCCCTTACAGGGGGTGAAAATTTCAATTTTTCTATAAAATCAAGATAGATGTATATTTCTACGTTTTTTGGGATGCTGGAATCGAAAATGATAACTAAAAATAAATTCATGACCTCTATCACCCCCTTACTACCCCTTAAAGGGGGTGAAAATTTAAATTTTTCTATAAAATCAAGATAGATGTGTATTTCTACGTTTTTTAGGATGCTGGAACCGAAAATATGTGAATTTCTATGTTTTTCAAGATGCTGAGAGAAAAAAAAGATTATAAAGTATATGGTAACCTTATTGTATGCATATATTTGTTATTATGATACTAAGACTGAATCATGATTTTTGTCCTATTCTTAACAAGTTGTTTCATTTTTTGTTTTTTTTTTTGCTTTCTATTTAATTCTGTTTATACTGTTATCCATCCGGCAGTCTTGTAAAACGCTTAAAAGATGCTAAACCTAATTCTATGCCTCCGAAATAGAAAGGTTACTATTTTTTGGCCAATTTAGGAGACTATAGTGAGGAGCAAGGTGAAAGGTTCCATCAGACAGGATCTTAAGATAATGGAACAGCGCTATCAGGGTAAATGGGATGTCAATATGTTAGCAGACTACTGTTGGAATTTAAAAAGAGATTTGCCAGAACAGAAAAGAACCAATAAAAGGCAACCACTTAGAAGAACTTTTGACAACAAGAGAGTTCGTTATCGTAGAAACAGGTAGACGCTGAATAGTGAGAGGCAAGGGGACTCACTTTAATTCAGCACCCCGGATAGTGAGAGGCAAGGGGACTCACTTTAATCCAGCACTCCAAAAGGAAACAGAAATCTACTACGTCCACGCCGTTGTTCCTGGGTTACGCTAAGAATAGAATTAAATATTAATATTACATGAATATATATCAGATACTTCTGATCGATAAAGCATTTGAATTTCTAATATAAGAGCTAAAAGTAACTTCAAACTAGTTTGATAAACATGTCATTTACTGTAAATCGTCAAAATTTCTTCATTCATCTTGATTTTATACAAAATTGAAACTACCCCCACCCCCTCCCCCCCGTTAGGGGTAGTTAGGGGGTGGTATTGAGTAAAAGAGGTATCAAATTCACTTTTGGTTGTCATTTTCGGTTTCATTATACCAAAAAACGTAGAAATACACATCTGTCTTGATTTTATAGAAAAAAATGAAATTTTCACCCCCTGTAAGGGATGGTAGGGGGTGATAGTGGTCATGAATTTATTTTTAGTTATCATTTTCGGTTTCAACATCCCAAAAAACGTAGAAAGACACATCTATCTTGATTTCTTACAAAAATTTCAATTTTCACCCCTTAAAAGGTAGTAAGGGGGTGCTAGCGGCAAAACGGGCATTTAAAATTAGTTTTTATTGTCATATTCGATTTTAGCGATCCCAAAAACCTAGGAATAATGGGGTCTCCCCTCTGGTTCATGACGTTTTTTTTTTTTGTGTGCCTGTGTTATTAATAAAATTCTTATTTCTATTACTTGAGGCCTAAAGTATTACTATCCTTTTTATTTAATTAATTCATTAACTTATCTTTTATTACCTTAATATCTTAAAAAACCTACATCCTACACAGTTATTTATTCAGTTTTAATATATTGTAATATATTATATGTACTTGGTATTCACTGTTATCAATAACATACATTACTCCTAGTGACATATTGTATGTCTGTCAATCAGATAAATTTCAACCTCCTCTAAGAATATAATATATTAAAGTTAAGCCCAAAACAAAGCTATAAAAACGTAGATCATGACAAAATAGGGCCCAGCACCCGCACGGTGAATCCATGGAATGCTAAGAAATTCGTCTCTGATATCCAAAATACAAATTGAATAAAAATATTTCATGATTGTAAAGATGTTGATGATATTGTAGAAATAGTTTAGTTAGTTTAGTTTAAAAAGTGTGTATTATAATAGAAACTCATATAAAATATATCCCATATGGTATTCATTTTAACGTTAAAAAAAAATATTTTTACATACGAAATTTATTAATTTTAATTACTTCACCGGCTAAAAGAAAGTTAATCGCCTTTAATTGTATAGCATCTGGTCAAAATACTACATACGTATACGAATATATGAAATAGCACATCATTTTTGTTTTGAAATATCCATAATGGCCCAATAATTAAATAATGGAACCCATTTTCTTATTCCAAAGGTTGTCTACATAAAATATTATACAGTAAATAGTCTAACTTCTGTACAAAGCATTGACTTACTACAGGTTTTTATAATGTAATGAAGAAGTATTGTATTGTATTATATTCTTTAACGCAACAACGTATCATATTTCCGCTATTTATATTTATAAATATTTCAGCAATATTTGAGCTATAATTTCATTAAAACTCACTATTCTTGCTCATATTTCAGCTGTTTAGTTTACTTTAGCACGAAAGCAAACTTTGTTAACAAATAATGTTAAAGGTAACTGTTTATATTCACTTAGTTATAGAATTAAGCTGTTTAATTAACAGAATTAAAAATTAAATATTTAAACAGCACGGTTTGTTCACACTGTAATGCAACTAAAACATCACATTTCTCTATATTAACATATAAATATATTTTAATCCGTATCGCCTTATTTTACTTCCCACAAAGAGGAAAACAAAAACTATAAATATTTTTGCTGGAATTCGTCACAGCTTAATAGCTGCTTAAAAGCTTAATAGCCTGATCCTAATCTTCTTAGTCTTAAACTGTTTCTGTATCCTGGCATAGATGTGAATAATATATTTGCTTTAAAACTTTTATCCGGGTTTACCAATTCATACAATATTAAGGTATTTATGTACTTCGTACATTTATAAATAGGTTTTAATTTAATTGTTTATAAATTCCAGTTAAACTAACAATTATCTCTTCATTTTTTTACTTAACACCTAATGTAGAATTTTAGGAAATTGGTGTTCCAATTCCCTAAACTTGTGTATTAGGAATTACAATTTCAAAAAGATAAATTGGAACAAGGAAATATCTTTAAATGAGAAAATATGTTCGTTTGTTTATCCTTCAACGATACATCAATCTAATGTAATTAGGCTGTGAATGTAGCCAGTTGAACATTTTGAGCGCCTTTGCTTGGGATCGCAAATGTACACGTATCATTAAAATAATTAAAAAAAAATTACCTTAACATAGCTTAAGAACCTCAGTTTTTATATTATTAACGGCACAAATCTTTTCAAGGGTCACATAAAATATCAAAAACTTTTATGTTTATGTGTCTTATAATTACTAGCGACCAATACCTTTCATTCACTGTGACCCAAAAGTTGTTTTTACCCTTTCTCGGAATTCCGGTCTACTTTGCAATTAACTGTAAATATATTTAGTATAAAACTTTATATTATATTAGACATTTAGATATTATTTATAAGGCAGATTAATTAACCACCCTCATACAATAAATTAATGTTAGATAGTATAATTAAACTTACTGAACGAGTTGGAGCGATACTGTGAAGACGTGGGCGGGATGAGCACGTCACTGTTCAGACTGCATACATTGACGTCACGAAGCTCACCCAATGAGGACGAATGTAAGGTCGGCAACGAGAAGTTAACTTCCTTCGTCCTAAAAATAATTAAAGTAAGCACACGTGGAATCATTTTAAAGTAATTTGTTATCAACTACAAACTATATGTATATTACAATAAATTAAGACTATTATGGAAATCTAATTTATTTAAAGATTTAAAATGATATATATTTTCTTTGATCTCACATTTTTTTTAATAAAAATGTTTATAATATACACCATACTTAAACATTTAGTGATAAAATAATCACACCTGATATTTGCGTGTCATTGTATAATTAAACGTTGCGAATATAATAGCTTTTGACACAAAAACAAACTATTAGCAATATAATATATTATAAAATCGAGTTTCGTATAACACAATGAAAATAATATTTTTATAATATAATATGCCTATTAATATAATGTTATAGGTCTAACTAAATGTGTATCTAATAACTAAACTTAGTAATGGTCGAACATAATTTATTCATGATACATTAGTAACTAACTATAATTGAAATATATTGAAACTTTTTTCAATTTCAAAAGGTTATATATAGAAATTAGTTAGTATTGGTATATATTGTCAATCATATAGTTAAATATACAACTTTTAAAATACTATAGCTACTTTTTCAAGATAATAAACAATCTTATTGGAACGTACATGTGTAGAATTATAGACAATAATAACGTAGTTCAAGATCCACAAGAATTAAATGCCTTAAATTTAAATTTATTTTGGACAATAGTAAAATAAGTAATAATGAATACAGTTGTATAATTTATGAAGAATATTAATATTCAATTCACATTTTTTCTTTTACGAAGGTTTAGATTTAAAATGACCCTTAAGATGGATTTGAATCTGAAATTATAAATAAAAATTTAATGTGGAATAAAATTAGTTTGAATTTTTATAGTATATCTAAACCAGATATAATTATTATCATATCTGTAGAACGTATTGAATTACACCCTTCATTTAGTAACATCATTCATGAAAGAGTTTGCGGAAAGCAGGATTAAATTTCATTTTGGCTTCCTAACAAGGGTGTTTTTTCTTTGTTTAACAGTTTTTTCGCCCTATTTCCTCAAATATGGAATGGATTTCCCAAAAAATCTCTACTTGCATGCTCGAAATAAAATTAAATTATTTTGCAAATTTCTTACATCTTGTATAACCTTATTGTATACCTTATACCTAGGCTTACCATAATTACGAAGAGCCAAACCTGACGCAGAAGAGAAAGAGGTTCATTTTCATTTTGCTTTTCGCTTAATTTGTGTTTTTCATATTTGAAATGCAATCAAAATTATTATGAATTGAAAACATATTAATAAATGTGAATATATTTTTTATTAAAAAGACAAAGAGACAAAAGAGTGCTGTTCAAGTTTGACCGGGACGCCGGGACAGGGATCTCAAACCGGGACTATCCCGGTCAAACCGGGACGTATGGTAAGCCTACTTATACCTGTTCTAAAACGGCATTAAATTTCTTAAAATACTTTACTTCAGAAACGTCACTGTTGATGGACTCTGAGTCGAGTAATCACGTTATCTTTATAATTAATGAAAGTAACTTTTTAGCTTTCATGGTTTGTATATAAATACAATTTTGTGTACAGAATTTACTATATTATTTTAAAGAGTATACTTATACCATGATCTATTATAAATATCAATTTTATGTATAAATATCAGTTCTAAATAAAAAGCATATTAAAAGACTATTTGTTATTTAAGACTCTAGAGTAAAGAAAAATTAAACAATTTGCAAAGAGACAATAAAAACAAACATTTACTCCGCAGGAATTGAGAATTTCATTCCGACGACTTTGTTTCTTTTTGTTTTTGCTCTTTTAATTTATTTTTGTTTAATAACTTGTGTTTTTTACATATTTCGATATGACACAACACAAATTTAAAGATTGTTTGTTATAATTGGCGATTCATCAATTTGCATCAATGTTCCTGTATTCTATAATTTGTATTCGTATTTATATGTAATTGTATTTTATCTAGTGACTCATTCAATTACTCTTGAGAGGTTCCAGAACGTACTCTAGCCATAGCTTAAATGAATTATACGAGTAATACAATCAATGCCTTCCATATTCTCGAACTCTCAGCATTCCCTAATATGATTATTTAACTTCCTGTAAAATACTCGAAGCGTTTTGCATTTTCTGAATACTTATTGGTAAAAAGAGCTTGTTCCTATTGTAGTGAACTAAAAGATAAGGTCTTTAACTTATTCCAAGGTATATATACAGGTATAGTGTAACATGACATGTAATACTTCTTTAAACTTTCGATAAAATATCAGAAAACCAATATACATTATAAGATCGATTTTTGTTTGTATAAATTAGTAAGTTAAAAATATATTATAAACAGTCTTTCACAGTTTTTTTTTTAGTTTTTTATGTCATAGGAGGGCAAACGAGCTTGCGGGTCACCGTTAATATGTGATCACCGCCGCCCATGAACTCTTGCAACATCCGAGGAGTCACAAGAGCGTTGCCGGCCTTGGAGTAAGGAATATATGCCTTTTTTGAAGGTACCCATGTCGTATCGATCTGGAAATACCGCCGAAGGAAGTTTGTTCCACATTTGAGTGGTACGTGCGAAGAAAGTCCTTGAAAACCGCACAGTTGAAGATCGCCACGCATCCAGGTGGTATGGATGGAAAAGGAGGCGATGGCGAGCTGTGCAGTAGTGAAATTCAGCGGTAGGCTATCAGATTGAATAGTTCTTCGGAGCACTCCCCGTTGTAAATGCGGTAGACGCACAAAGAAGCCACGTCTCTACGCAATATCAAAGAGTCCAGCCGTTCGCAGAGCACTGGGTCCCCGACAATCCAAACGGCTCGCCGTTGTCGCGGTCAAATGGTAGAAGCTGATATTGGGGTGATCCGGACCAGAGATGAGAACAGTAGTCCATGTGTGGCCGGACCTGCACCTTATAGAGCGCAAGTCTTTGGCCAGGTTTGAAATACTGCCTCGCTCTATTGATCACTCCCAATTTCATCGAGGCCAACTTGGCCCTGCTCTTCAGATGACCACGAAACTGACAGTCGCTCGAAATGTCGAGACCCAGTATTCTGATACTTGGCTAGGCAATAAGAGGAGTGCTATCGAAGAGCGGTGATACAAAAAATGTTTTTTTTTTTTGTGGTAAACGCGCAAACCTGTGTCTTTAGGGCATTGAACTGAATGTGGTTCAGTTCACCCCACTCAGAGACTATCCCCAAGGAAGTCTCTATTGAAGACACAAGTTTCTTTCGGCACTCGTCGACGTTTTCCCGAGAGAGACCTGCACGACCGGAATATACCGCATCCCCAGTGCTGTCACCCCCTTAACAATGTATGTTGGAAATATCCAACATACATTGACAGTTGACTCAGTTCGACTGAATTGTAGAATGCCTTAACTCTATTTGATAACGTTAAAGCTTTAGATTTTGGAAATTAATATTGTATTGCAATATTGATAACTATCTAATACTAGTGTTTATCAAAAAATATGTTAAACTAGTTACGTGTTAGCAATAGAATTTAGCTGAATTATGTTTAATATATTTCAGGTTATACTTTTATATATTTTTTATAAATTTCTTTGTCTAGTATGTTAATTTATTTAAGTATAGTGTAATTAATAAATATCTTTTTAGTTAGTCATTACTATTTCCTCATTATATAGTTGTTTTAATATATTACATAGTTTTATAATAAATATTTGTTAGTAATGAATAAATTTTAATATTAAATGGGATATATAAGTTTTTAATGGCTATAGTAATTAATTTTAAGTAGTAGATATACTTACAAATAACATGAAGCAGCAATATCGTGGGGAGGGTACACCAAAATGGGTGGTGAAGGAACTGGACTGGGGCTGTTCTTGCGCTGTCGAGCACAAAACACTCCCGCCATCACGATGAGGAGCACCAAAGCTGCGCTTGCGCCATCTAAAGCTACCAGCACTGCCTCTGTTGGTACATGTATGGCATTAAAATTTCAAAGTTTGATTTGTATCAAGAATATATTCAAAAAATTTGTATGTAATTTTTTTTACAAAAGTATTTTTTTGAAAGAACTATATTTAATAAAAACAACTATTATAGCAATTAGAAATATAATAAATATTGGTAAAAACATCTGCTCACAAACATATGCACATAGTAAAGTGTTTGATCAGTTTTTTTATTAAAACTATATTATCAATAAACTATAGGTATGTAAGCTGAATAAAAAATATATTTTAAATTCACTAACTCTGAATTTACTTTTATCTAAAACTGTTCATCTAACACAAAAAAATCCGCAATACCGCAAAATAAAAAACAGCAAATATTTTATTTATAAACTATACTGGAACTGGGTGACTAAATGTTTCTGGTTACACCCACTATATCATAAAACACAAATATTTGGTAAGAAGTCTCTTAGTCAACTTAACGTGGTAAATAAAGTAAACACTCTACTTGATATACTAAAAGCATTGTCCTGTTACAAAATTTATGTCAAGGCAATTTCTTTTTTTTACTACTAAGAATTTATTAGTTTCTTGTATACTTTCTGAGCGTTTCCAACCACTAGAGAGTCGCATTCATTGTATCTATCTGACTGGAGTATAAAGTATTTTTAAAATGAAACTAATGTATTTATCCTGTTTTGGGCAGTAATATTTAATATTCAAATAATAGTGAACATTTTATGTAACCTTGTAAGAAAAGGTATTCTTTATTCAAGAATACATGCCATTTGAACGGTCTACCGACATTATACACGACTGATAATATCATCTTTAATATTCTTTTCGAATACTTTTTTAGATGTTATTAAATTTTGTTTACTGAATGTGTCATTATATAAACAGTGGAACTTGTTATAGTTTATTAGTAATTTATAAAGCATTGTTATATATCTGAGAAAATAAATAAATAAGTAAAATAAAAGCAGAATAGTGTTCTTCGTGTATGAATGCAATAAAAAACATATTCATACAAATTTGGTCTATAAATGCCCTAGATTATGAAACGTAATTAAAATAAAACAAACAAAAATGAAAACAAAAATAATTTTTGAACTGTGAAAACCATATTAAATATGGCCGTATAAATGTATTGATATATATTTGAAAATCATTATATAATTTTATTGCTTCTTATTTTTTGCATTCTTTTGCAAAAATTTTTGGTCGAAAATTATATATGTACATGTATTTAACTATTACATATTCCAACTAAAACAGTTGGTACAGTAATGTTGATATTAACATAAATTCTGCAAGTGGACAATACTTGATCAACATTTATTAAATATTCATGTTTCGAGACCACTATTAACCTGTAATTATGATATAAAAGACAATATTACGATATTAAATGGGAACAAAGAAAGGGGTTAATCAATAATATTAATTTAGGAATCACCCAACACATTTCTAAAACAAATTAAATATATCACTAATTAAAACAGGATATAACATCATGTACTCGTATATGTCACAAAAGCACCAGTGGTTTGGTCTCTACCATTCCTAAACTGATTGATCATATTGTTTTAGATACAACATGTTATTAATGTTTGAAATATTATTTTTAATTAGTGACTACTTTTATTTTATACAAGTTATCATGAGTTACTAAATAATCGAAAATACTTTTAATGTCTTGTTCACGCATCTATTATAATATATTATATCTTATAATACTACACAGAACATATTTAGAGATTATTATAATGACTTACTTTGAGAAATAACACTAAAATGTTACCTCTTAAATTTATAACATTAGCAATTGAGAATTCAGTGACAGTGCTCGTAGTGGACGCTGGTTCGTATCTCGGGTTCGGAGAGGAAGACTCCACTTGACCGAGAGCCTTTACATGGATTGGGTTTACTGGCTCATTGTCCACCGACTCATAATACTCCTCACTCGGTTCAGAGTTATAGTCGGTTTCGTATCCTTTAAATATTAGTCAGTTATAATTTCCTCAAATAAATCAATTAATTTAAAAATTTTCTTTAAGATTTTATTAAGCAAATTATTATTTTTTAATTTACTAAAATTTAAAATACTATTAAAAGATTTTTAAACATTAAATACTTGACTGTACCTCCCTAATACCTAACTAGAATAAAAAAAAACTGTACGTTCTAATATATCAGATTAATTCTTGCGGAATAGATTGTTTTATAAAATAAAAATCTTACTTTATGTTACGTATTTACATGACATTATAAGGAAGGTTGTCTTAATGAAATTTCCATTTCGTATCCTCCAAACACGGCTTACCTGTATTATACTGTTCAATGGGATCCTTTACAATCTCTATTGGATCGATAGGAGGCGCATACCAGGGTCTCCTCGAGTACACCTTCTTACTCGTCACTGTTCTCTCTCCATCATCAACATTCCGATAACTCGACGGAGACAAGTTTAACATCTCTAAACATCTGATGAGACCTGAGGAACATATACTTTAAAACACACTAAGTACGAAAGTAGTATTTTTTATTAAAAGCCTTTATTTACTTTGGAATTAATATATTTTTTAAATAATTTTTAATTTGAAATATTATTACCTGACTAAAAATTAGACATTAAAAAAGTAGTTACATTTTTTTGCTTTAAATCTAGTATTTCTTTATACAAAGAGATTTTTTTTTGGTACAATACAACGTACAATTGAAAAAAAATATGGTGAAAAATCTTAACATTTAACATTTTTGTTCTGTTTACATATAGAGAATGACTTCTATTATCATAAGTATCTCCGAATAACTAAGTTATCTGAAGTATATAAATTGAATACGTCTATAGATTTGGGATATGTTTAATGGTTAACATTTTATGATATATTTATACTATGCGATTCCGAATATCTATTTTAATAGCGTGCGCTATTTTGGTAATAATTAGGAACATCCCTATGAAGAACTGATTTTTGTATTCGACATACATTAACAAAACTTTTATAAAATACTCTTTTTATATTTAAAGGTCGTGTTTCTTATATATGGAAGAGGCTTAAAGCGGTCGATTGTACATAGATTAAAACCTTTTGTTAAAGATAATTCTTTACATTAATATATATTTTTGGTATTTCAAAACAATCGCTAAAACAGGATACGATTATATTGTAATATTGTTATCTCAACATTCATCCGAGAGGTTCCAATTTCCATTTTTTTAAACATCTTTTTTTAAATATTAATTTTAAATCCTTAGGAATTTAAGATAGTAATCGCTATAATAGCAATTAAATTAGCATAGATTTATTTCAAGACATTATAAAACGGCATCAACTTTACTAATATTGAAACAGAAATTTGAATAAGTTTACCTTTTATAATTAAACTCTAATTAGGAACATTTCATTCAAATATTGATAAACTATTAAAATCTCTGATAAACTAATGTGGGAAAACAACAATTATTAAATTCATGTATTTAAATAAATGTGTTATATTAAAAAGAAATTTCTTATAAAAAAAATAACACATTATTTTATTTATTTAATTTACTCATTCGACGTATTTTCTAAATGAACACTGGGTTTAAAAAATAATTTCGTATAATTTTACTACCTATGTTACATTATAGTTTTATAGTACAAGGTAAGTTAACACTGAATCATTGTGGTGATGTTAGTTTCATATTTGGTTCCATTACGTGTGTGAAAATAAATAAATCTTGCTTGCTTGCTTGTGATAGACACAAACTCTTTTAAAGTATTCGAGACTTTAATCAAAAAGTTCGCTCATACTAATAAAATATACACGCGTTGGTTCAAAGAATGTGGTTGCATGTTCAGTGTCTTTCGAAATCCGAAAAATATTCAAAGTTTCTATTTTTTTTATTTATAAAGTAACGGCGAAGTCATAGGAGAAAATTTGTAAATATAATATATTGTCTTACAGTTTTATGATCGCACTGTAAATCGGAGCGTGATTTGAATGAACATACTTTTGAAAAAGAAAACAATTCAGTTAGAAATATGCAAATACTGAATTGTTTTCTTTTTCAAAATGTATAATTAATCATAATTTTGGGCCCATAAAATTATAATGAGGTTTGTGTATGTTATTTTAAAATAGCGTATGAGTTTTAAATATTATTATTATTTTACATTTTTATTCCATATGGACCCCTATACAATCTATTCAAATTGACGAAATGCCAAAATACTAAATACATTATAATTATAACATTTCAACAAGATTTCTCATTATAATTAAAAGTTACATAGAAATATAATAAAATTATGACAATCTTTAAGTTATTTTTTGTGCCTACATTTATAAGGGTTTGGTAAACCTTTTAACGAAGTAATATTCTTTCCTTCTTTATTATGAGTATAAATATTTTAATAACTAAACCAAAAAAGTGCTTCGTCTCCAATCTACCGCTAAAGACAATAATTCTACAATTGAGTCCAGAGACATCTTTATTACACGAAAACAACGGGGTAAAGACATTGTTCTGAAGTTCAATATCCCGTCTACTAAGTAATACTGTCTATACAATAATAATGTAAACGTGAAGCACTTTGATGAAATCCACGACGAGACATAAAACGGACAGACTATATTAAAACAACCCTTAACTTTATATTCATATAAAAATAGATATATTGATTAGTATTCAGTTATAGTAGTAGTATAATATAATAATCAAACCAAAGGTTTGTCTGTTTAGGGGTTTCCTTTACAATTATGAAATAGCAATTCAGCAATAATCATCTGTCTGAAACTGAGACATATTAAAGCCAAAACAAAAACTGTTGTAGTCATAGTCAAAGTTAAACGTTATTCATGTTCCCATATACATAAAAAGTCAGACACTAATTGCACCGTTCCAGGTGGTAGGTAGGTTTATGGAGAAGAACGCGAAATGAAATTAAAATTAAATATCTTTTATAACTATATATATATATATATATATATATATATAACTTATAACTATATATATATATATATATATATAACTTATATTCTTATTAAATACCTTTTATAACATAACTGAATGTGTATTATTATTATTATTTAATATAACTACTAGATCTTTTAGATCACCAGCAAACTACTTTTTTTTGCTTGGATCTAAAATAATATTTTGTTATCTTATAAATAAGACGGGTGACCGTATAAAATCTTAACTATTAATATTAATATATATATAAAAATACATTTAAGTTAGTAATTTTCTGTGTATAAATGATAATATAAGAATGAATAAATAGAGTGGTGACATTGTAATATTGAAATATGTTCAATTTCTTATTATATGAAACCCGTATTATAAATACTGAGTGTGCTTCACTTTTATGTAAGAAGCCTTGGTTGTTAAAGTAATTGGACTTTCCTTACACAATTGTGTTAGGTTGTTAACAAATTATTTACCCGTTAAGGAAGGCAATTTGAAATGTTATCAAAATGAATCTTAAAACCTCGCAAAACTTAAATGGTTTTTATTTAGGTCAAAAGATATTTTGAACGTATTAACTCTAAATTACTTTTATTGAATTATAAATATTGTTATCTTAGTATTCGTTGTGATATTGAAAACTAATTATTTAGAAATATTTATGTTTGCATAAAGTTATGGTATCAAGTAGTCAATATATTAGGTAGATTCCATAGATGAATCTACCTATTGCAATCGATGCGATGACGGGACCCAGACCCTAGAGTAGGGGCGCTACACCGTTTATGAACTGGAGATTGAAAATCCGTCGAAAAAAAAATTATAATATATCCCTCTATATATATATATATATGTATATATATATATATATATATATATATATATATACATATATATATATATATATATATGATCCATCAGTCCAAATTCATCGTAGGCAAAATCTGACTTCACAGGTCGATAAGATAAATTAAAAGGACAAACGTAGAATCTCATTTTTTTGGAAAAAGTGAAAGGGGGGGCTGGAAGGAGGGGTGAAAGTGCAAACATTTGGGACACGCTACAGGTCGCAAGTATTGACGGAGGTTTTTCAAACTTAGTATACACATTCTTAAGGACAAAATGAAGGTTAAGTTCTTGAACGGGCGAAATCGGTCGGGGGGTTGGAGGCCTGGGGGGGTTTAAAGTTAAAAACCGAAAAAAGTCACAGAAGAAGACAAAATTTTGGCGTCGGAAAAATCTTAAAAAATTAACAAATTAAAAGAGGAAACTTTTTTGTCCGAAAAGTTTTTTGATGCGACACCCCGTTTAGGAAATAGGGGTGGGGGGTGGTTCCCCGCTCACCCAATATATGCAGAGTGACCCGTCATAAGACTCGCAATAACCAGTAGAATACTGCTGGCTAGTTTTTCTTTGTCGATCCGACCGACGGGAATCTATCTAACACGTTCGACCCTGTCGAACGAGGTATTTTTTACTAGGATCCGCCAACCGTGCGCGGCGGGTGTTGAGCTGAAGCCCTCTTCTTTCTTCTTTTCTTGATAACTTTTGAATGGCTAAATATTTTTTCAATCTGTTTTCGCAATAACATCCGCATTCGGTTCATACATACATGAGAAAATTTTTAGCTTATTATCTCGTCGCAATCTGGAGACAACTAAACACAAAAAAGGTCTCCCAAACGGTTAAGAGCTTCGCTTACGCTCAGCTCAATAACCTTAAAGTATGTTTGTTTCCCTTTACAAGATAAAAAACAATATAAAGTAACTCTTATTAATTTATTGTAACTGACTTTTTGATATATCAGTAAAACTAAAATAATAATCCAGTATATACTTCCTAATAACGTATCTAAAAATTGTAGAATGATCTTATTGAGCTATCCACAATATGTGAATTATCAATAAAAAGTCTCAATGGAGTGAATAAACAAAAAATAAAAAAATAAATTTGTAAAAAGCAATTCACTATAATTTTGTCTTCAATAAAACATAATAGTAAAAATGTATGTAGTTCTTGTCAAACTTTTCAAATATTTGATATAATATGTTGCTCTAAATTATTCAAAAAGTTTTAGAATTTCTAATGTTCAATATATGATAAATTCAGTCTATAATTTTATAAATTTGGACTTCCATCGACATAGCTAGAGAACATATTAATTATCTTTCGTATGCTGAGACTCTCCATTTAAGAGATAAATCATCAAATTATTCCTTATTCCTTATAAACGTAATGAAATAGGTCTGTTTTTTACTTTTTATAAATTTCATTACTGTTCATAAATGGTCTCATAATTTAAGTTCTACTTATAATTTAAATACAAAACCAACACAGAGAAAGATATATTATTATTATATTATATAACTTACTTGCTATACGAGTGTTTGAATATATTTTATTATTTTTACTCTAAAACTATGGTTCATTTAATAAGAATATATTAAATTAAATTATAACTACACGTCACCATTTTAATAAATATAAAATTATATCTTTTAACCTGAGGGAATCCGAGCTTGGTTAGTATTCATTTTAAGTAAAATTTTATGCACGGATTGAACTATATGTAGAGATGACGACGATTTTAAATACTTTCAATTTAGGTTTTATTAAAGATGGTACATAAATCCACACACACAAATACAAATCAGTATCCAATCACGCACATTTAAATTAATCGGGTTCATCAAATTAAACACGCTGATGCAACTAACCAATTGTACAAATGCAACACATATACATATTTATGCACAAATTATAATATGCACAATATATGTTTGTATGTGTGGTGCTTTGTTGTTCATTTAATTATTAAGTTACTATAACTGCTAAAAGTTATAAGTTGAAATAAATATTGAATATTGATAAAGTCTTATTGTAATAAATAATATTTAAACAATTGATAAGCTTAACATGCAATAGAGAGTTACCTAAGATTGGTGTCTATATTTCAAGTAATACATAATTAATAAATCAACTATATAGATTTTATAAGGTTATAAAGTTGGTAGATAATTATATTTTCTTCTTTGTCTTGAACATTATTGTTTTTTTTTTTAATTTGTCATGTGGACTGATTTAGAATCATCTAAAAACAACATGTATTTAACGTATTATTTCGTAGTTCAAAATAATTTATAGGAAATTCGGATAAATATTTTACATCCAAATACCAAGATATCATAAAACAAATATAATATAATTAGTAGAACGCCATAAATATGTCAAAAAATCCCTATCCCTAATTTACACTACCACTAAATTCTAAATAAGTTTACATCTATTTGTAATCGGAAAAGAAAGTAATTTTAATATTATAGCTTATATTTTAATAAAATATTGATATAAATACAATTAGTAACTATTAAAAGAGTAAGAAAGAATATATATTTTACTAAACAACTGTTGAAAATTCAAATTGGTAATATCAGAACCACCTAACAGCTGACATGTAAAACTTATTTGATTACTCTCGTTAATTAAGAACTAGTATCCTCTTTGATCGTGTTAAGTGAGCTAGTACTCACTTATCTTTTTCAGTGAAGGTTCTAATATCTGTCTGGATGATTATGATAGCATGTGCACCGTGGATCAACTTTATTTCCCGATCTGTGATGTGTAATAATAAATAGATTTTCAGAACATTTCCTTGAAGATTTATTCGTTAATAAATAATTGTAAAAGCCTAAGACTCTTACAGGCTGGAGATTAATTAAGGATTTGGAGAAAAGCTTGAGGAGTTTCATTTGGAGAAAATAATGATTCGAACCATCAAGGCTTGTGTAAGAGAAAAGCCAGTATTGAAACAAAGATATTCCCTTTGTATTTATATATTCCAAGATATGCCATTAATCATATTAATAAAGTAAACTACTCACTCATTATTAATTGATCATCTAAAACAAAATTATATTTGATATTAAAAAAAGAGGTTGAAATTTTTCCTGTACAAAGGTGACAGGGATAGATATTTCTGATTAATATTTATTACAATATTTTTATAATAATTATTTGACAGCTATTGTTAATACTTTTTTCGTTAAAATTATGATAAAGAATAAATGTATTACATATGTACATACATATTCAGAATTAATATTGTTAAATTTTAATGTATAGGACTTACCTTAATAGAGTTAAACAATAATTTAGCCATTATTCTTTGACGAAATACAAAGATATTGAAGCTTTAAGAGACCCTATTGAGATGTGATTGTTCCTTTTTCATTAATTAATTAATCAATATAATGAGACAGTTTTACGAGTACGTAGTTTAATGATTTGTTTAACTGTACAACTTCATAATTAGGAAAAACAAATTGAGTCTAAAGGTATCCATGTCCGGAACTGTTATTTATTTAAGTACCAGATGTGTAAAAAACATTATGAAAGAAAGAACATTGGATGAGCTTATCTCTAAAGGAAGCTTTCTACCCAAGAATGTGACAAAGATGATTTTAGGAATAATATATATATAAATAAATAGTAATAGAAAAATTAATAAATAAACATAAAAGAATTAGAAATTAATAATAACAGAATAAATACTTAATATTAGAATACTCTTTTAAAAACCTATCGATTTATTTATATTTAAAGTTACAGCCAATAAAAAAACTATTTGCTGGCTGGCTGACTGGCAAAGCAATTTATTTGGAAAAAAAAGAGTTCTTAAGCTTTAAGTTAAAAATAAGAGATTTGAATCCATAATTCTGTATTAGAACCACTTTTATACAACACAATACATTACGCATACCTAAATCTGTGCTGTTAGTGTCAAGTAAGTTTAAATTTTGTGAATTTTGTAATCCGCACATATAGAATTGCGGGCAACAACTAGTTTAATATGAATTCTCTTTTGTATTTACATATAAAAGCACTGTATCAGAGAGCACACGCCAGAATTCTGTGTTGGTACAATTATAACTTATGAAAAAATATAAATACTTAAAAATATTTAAATTTCATATGATTTCTTTTTGATTTTTATTTTTACTACCAAATATAAATGTTATATATAATAGTATACGCACGCACTTAATAAAAGATTATAAGTACTTTGTATTTGCATTTATGAAAAGAAAATGAGCCTGTTGAAATATATTAGTGAAGCGTAGAAATTACAGAATAAACTGTAGACAACACAATATGAATACAAATTACAAGAATTTTCAGGGAAATGTAGAAGAAAATTGACGGAAATAGAAGGTGAACCTCAGTGAATGAATTTTGAAAGGCCAGAGGTGCAACACGCAACCCATCCAATTTATAAATTTAAAATATGTACCTAAACTCGAGTTAGGATGGCGTATCTTATCTTATTAAACTTAAATTAAACACATAAACAGCTAGTATTTAAATAAGCATAGAATTAATTTCTTAAAATATTTTAAACGTTTGGAATAAAATGTTACAAATGGAATATTGACTGTTTACTTCATTAAAATAGTCACTAACGTCATTGCCAATTTTAAAACAAAGTAAATACCGATTGCAATTTCATATGCAAAATAAAATTATTCTAATACAATTAAGAAATCAAAATTATTGTCTCTTACAAAAAAATCAAGGAAATGAAAGCTTTTATAAGGCCAGTCATTATATTTAACATAACCTGTTGCCTGTTGCCTGGGCCTCTTGTACCTTCTCTCAAAGTAATTTTAATTAAAACAATAGAAACTTTAGTAAACATTTATGTTTTTATTCAAATTTAATCATAATTAAATAGGTATTATACACAATTATTGATATTAAATTAATTAGAAAAATAAATTATTTCTGTTACTCAGTATTAGCATAAAGACTATGTAGTTTAATGGTTGTAAAGCCGTTTGCAAATGTTAGAATGTTATTAAATGATCTGTGAATGTAATAAATGAATATATATTTAACCATTCTTAGATAGACAGCTAGGTAAGTACTTCTTTTGCACACAAAATTGTTATAAAGAAGAAAAGGAGTTTCAATAAACAAAAAATTGCAAGACGAAATTATCTATATTATAGTAAAAAAAAAAAATTATTTACATCTTTTCAACTTTAAAATAATGCCACTGATGAGTTGTGTATAGCAAATGGGAGTGGCATAAGGGTCTATTTTGATATCATACTTATCAAAATAAGCCCTTCAGCAAAAAACAGTAGAATAGACAGTCTTCAACTTCAAATCAGGCTACTTATGTTCCTAACGCGCTCTGGTCTAACAAGAACCACACAATCAACTCGGCAAGTTTTTTTTATGATCACAAACGTCAAACGTCAATATATTTAGTGAGCAATTTACAAACAACTAGAACCACCGCAATCAATTCGATAAGCCGTCCTAACGATTTGTTAATACAAATATTACATATATGTTATGGTTGTACGGCATGTAGAAATAATTATTTATATATGGGCCAAAAGGAAGTCACGTACAAAAACTAGTTAATTATATAAAAACCCGAAATTTATATATCAGTTTATGGTTCACAGGTATGGTTCCCTAGAAACTTAAAAGTTTTGAACACTCCGCTTTATAATTCAGACAAGCACTAAGAAGGAGTTCTTTAAAATTTAAACTCTACCAAAATAACGACTGTAATACTATTCTAAAATAAACAAAAGAAACTTCAAAAATCAGTTTTAAAAAATCTTTACAAATTATCCCACATTTAAATCAGAAACCACATTTTTAATTGTTTCTAGGGCGGAGCAAATTCCATAAAGATAGTAAAGAAATCAGACACTTTCTAATTTGTTACTTGCTCGTGCAAATAACGAGTAACATCGTACGAGACTTTACGTAATGTATTCTACTATTAGAGCATAATGGTACATCAGACATATATATCTTCACAACATTATATATTGGTTTAGTACGAAAAGATATTTTCCTTTAAAAAAATGTTTTAAATTTCTTAAATACATATATATGTATGTACATATTATGTTCCGGAGTAACAGAGCTGTATAAAATATTAATTGTATACACAGACCGTATCTAGACATTAAAAACCACTGAACTTTAATTTAGTTTAAAATATTTTTTTTCAATAATAAAAAATGCGAATATATAGATATAGCTTTAAGGATAATAATATTGCTCTGTTCAGATTATAATATTTACACGCTTAACTTAATGTGTGAATAAGAAAAGAATTGATAATAAATAATGATTTAACGAAGTAAGTCATTATTATCAACCTATTTTTATTAGCAGTTTAAGCAGATTTTTTTAGAGGATAGGAATTTCAAATTAATTTATTTTAAATTTCTTAAAGGTGTTTTTTTTCATGTAAAATGTAATTGAAGTAAAAACTCCTGTAATTTTTATATTGTCAATTATTTTTTAGTTTGAAATATTTAAAATGTTTTTAAAATTATTACCTTAATAAAGTTTAATCTTGGCAGAGATCTACCATACACTTACAAGCAATTTTTTGACACAATGAGCTGGCTCTTCTGAAAAGTTACCACAAAATAAAGCGAACCAACGAATGCAGAATGTGTATATTGAGGATGTATTATAAACAACTATTCTTTTATGATCTTTTATGAAAACAATGTTAACATCAACATAAATTAAACAAAAACTCAAAAACCTAATTATAAAATAGATTTCCTTTACAGATGACCTACTACTTACTATATAAAGTTTATTTCATGATTAAAATTAATACATATACAAACACCATATTATCAAATGTTATCAAAAGTTCTTATTTTGACCTGATTTATTTTATATTAATAAAATACTTAAGAAGTTCTATTGCAAATAAGTAATTAAGATATTGAAAGTCATAAACATTTTGGTATTTGTTTTATTAAATCTCATCTTCTGTCTTTTTTTATTTAACAAGGCTTGTGGAGCATCTAACAAGATTTGGTAGAGAGAAATTGCTTTGGTAACAACTTGATTAGATTTAATAGTGAAGTTTCGTCACATGAAAAATAGGACATCTATTTTTCAAATGTGTTAATGTTATAACATGTAGAATTATGATATACTAGCAGATTACCCGTGCTTCGCAACGGGAATAAACAAAAATAACCCATGACACTACACTTCACACATACACGCTCTATCCTTTAACCCATCAGTGGGAGAAAGCCTTGAGTTTGATAACTACAGAGTTTCATTCCTATCGGATTATAGGTACACTCTTGTTTCTCACATCGCAGTGTATTGAGAATAAACATAGTGACTGGGTAAATAATTTTCATTTCTACTGCAATGCAATGGCAGAAGAGAGGAAGCGGGGGGGTAAGCTTTGCAGTTTTTTAGCTGTAACTTTGGAACGGTTTGGACCTTTGCAAAATCCTTTCTTTTTGCACCTATTCAATATGTCAGGAGTCTTGTGTCGAAATTTCAGCTTTCTAGGTATTACGGTTTGGGCTGTAGAGCGATGAATGAGTCAGTGAGTGAGTGTCTTTGTGCTTTAAGTATTAAGAGAACTTTGTTCGTACTGTATTGTTTTCACTTTTCTAGGAAGGACATCTGTGGACAGGAAAAATTTTCATTACTGTCAAGAGATTTACAATTTACTGATTTAGTTTATTTTCATATTTAATTGTATTACTACTTTGTATTATTATTAATCACACTTTTTTGTTATTTTTTAGTAATTATAAATAAATATGTATTTAAAATTTTATTTTTTTTATTAACATTTATAATTTCGTCAAAGTTGGTTTGGGAAATACCCTGGGTATTTGCATCTTCACTGGTTTTTATTTGAAGTTTATATCTATCTCTATGTTGTCATGTTTTTCAGGTTGAGATATGCTTAAAGTCATAAAAATCTTAACTATTCTTTGACTTAAAGTTAGGCATATGTGCAAATGCAATTTATTAAAAAATAAAATAGTTCATGAGCTTCAAGACTACAGAAAGTAGTAAGTCTTAAGTCACCTAGTTTGCAAACTTTACAGTTCTTTTCGGGCGACTGATAATATTAGTACCTTACGTTGGTTTTAGTAAACCATTGCAAAAAGTGGCGCAAGTGGATAATTTAGTAGTTCTTTCAAGATTAACAGTGCAAGATATTGAATGGTAGAATTAAAATTTAAATCCGTAGTGTAATTTGGTCAGACACGATAGCCCATTTCACCATTTCACAAAGATACGACCATGTACTATGAAGACATATAAACAGACTAGGTAACAATGGACTAACTGGTATAAAGAACTAAGTATTAATACTAAAAACCTAGTCAGTGACGGTCCTTAACGTCAGATAAATGGATTATGCCCTAAAATTTAATTTATATACAAAAGAGTTGTGTTAAACTTCTAACCCGAAGCTCGAATAAAAACAGTTCTCACGTAATAATACGACAACTCCTATAAGTTATTGTAAATAACTAATAAATGTTGCCATCTAGAATCCTTAAATTGTGGTAGACTTTCTTCTCCTCAACTACGCAAAATAGCATAATCTTTTCGAGAAATGTATCTCTCTTATGCAAATAGCATCAGGAAAACACGTTCAGGAGTTCACGATTTAACATTTTTCAGTGTATCGGAAAATAAATTCACAATATCAGAGGGAGATATTTTATTAAGGCGGATTGGGATTTAAGCACATACTTACTTGTACATAAACAATCTGGGTGCTATTTTGTCGTCTGGCCTTACAAGTAACATAATGATAAGAAAAAAATATCGTTAATGATTCATTATCTTATAGAAGTTTAAAACAAATAAGGTGCATAATAAGTTCATATTTTGAAATATTATGATTAAGCAAATTACTTATGCATAACCCTCATACAATCATTATTAGATGCTAAAGAGTTTTTCTTTTAGTCTAAGTCAGATTACAGCTATATTTAGGCGCTCATTAAGTAAATACATAGAATGATATTGTATTTAACTTTTTTACTCAAACAAACATTAAAAGTATTTGGGTTAGTTTATTTAAATTAGTTTATGAATAGTCTATCAAAAATATATATTAATATCCTAAAGTGAAAGATTCACAAATATAATATTAAATAAAAATATATTACATACATAAAAATGATATTATTGTTTAATAACTTAGTATTAAAAAATTCCATAGCAATTCGTTTATAAGAAGCCAGTGAAATCTTATATTTTATGAGACATTTATAAAGTATGATAGTAGAATGAAAAAAAATTACAAGTAAATAAATTCGTTACTATAGTTCAATAGTCAAAAGTGAAAGCAAAAGTCTTTTGTATTAAATATAGACAACATATGCCCACATGGAACGTTTAATATTACATTATATGTTTCTCTGAAAAAAATAGTTTTTTCGTCCTTACATCTATAGTAATTTTACAAAAAATAAATATTATTTGATATGTTCAAAGTAAATTTATTATAATTAAACACTCATATTTTCCGTCGTGAACAAAAGCTGACGTCTATAATAATGAATCAATTTGTTAATTGAGTGGATTACCTCTTAGCCTTTCAATGGCCATTACAAACCAGAGACGATATTTTATTCGATTAAAGATACGATTTAATTCTGCCCAATTCGTAAAAAAGCCTTGTGAAATTAATAATAAATATTTATATCATCATATTTAGTTAACCTTTTAAGGTAGTTCTATAGTTAGACAAAATATTAATTTTGTTTCCTTATAAAAACAGTGAGGGAAATTTGTCTTTGTGTATTAATAACGATCAGCTTCAGACGGGTAGAAGAGCATATTATGCGTACAAAATTGTTCTATTACGGGGATAAAGCAGCTTATTGCGCTGAATAAGTGGTTTAGATTTAAATAAAACTTATTTATATCTATATTACTTAACACATATTAATAGGGTTACGCGGGGGTCATCGCTCGGCTTATTTACCCTAGCAACAACGGACGATAACACGCAGTTTACGAGAGCAAGGGCGATTGAATCAAGCGAGTCCCGTCATCAATGTGAAACCAATTTTATTTTAGTGCGTCTTAGTTTTTATTTTAAAATAACTCATATTAAAAGAAATATCAATTTTTCTTCAAATCATTACGGGTACAATAACATTTTTCGTATTTTTTGGAACTTGTGCAAAATGTAATTTTTTATAAACCGTTCTTATAAACAAACCAGGGACCCGGGGAAAGCCAAATGTAAAATATTTACAAATTTGTTAAATGCCAACTGAATTCTTACAAAAAGTTACATACATATGTATTTATTTTTTAAGATTAACTGTCAAATCACGTATTCCTATATATTCACATCTTGATGAATATCAATCAGTTGGATATAGACATAATTTTCAGAATTCGCTCATATTATGCATTACATTCGTGATACTTTACTCCTTTCCAACATTGATTTACTAATAACAAAATCCTAAAAGATATTCTAGAATGGCATTGGATGAAATTCAAACGCTTGCTACAAAACTCTTAGAAATATGCTATTTCTTTGGAAATCGGTGGATTTAAGTTTGACACCTGTGGTAAAATTATTATGTACGAACTAATATCCGGCTGTATAATCAGCAACGCTGCCGTCAAATGCCACCTACCTTCTAAACGTGTCTTTATCTTATTTCTACATTGAAGATCAGCAAATGTCTGGATAGTTACGATTCTTAAATGTTGTTTCTTGTTACTTAATTGTTGTACAACTATTGTCTGTGTGTACGACTATCGAAACGATTACACATATAATTGATATAGTGAAAGCATATATTTTTGTGTGCTTCATAGTGTATTCCTTATAGCCTCATTGATGATTGCGAAGGAATGAGTTTTGTTTGTTATTTTAATATGGGCTGATTATAACGTCTGAAAAATGAAGTAATAAAAAACCAATTTCATTGCCAATTTGGCGATACACCGTTTATTTCTTTGTTTGCATAATATTGAAATTAGACTTCTACAGTATACAATAATATTAAGATAATATACTTTTCTAATAATATGTGGTTACAATAATTTTATAATACTTTTATATAATAACGATGTGATAATATTTATATAATTCTGAAATTGGTGTTTTGCTATTATAAATACGATAATATAGGATTTAAATATTATATCAGACTTAAGACTTAATTTAATTATATTTTACACAAATGACGACACAAAACTGTAAATTATGTAAATAACAAAGTATATTTATTAAACAAAGTGGATTCTTTTTGTCATTGAATGTTAATTAATAAAATAAAATCAAGTGTAAGATTGTTAATACATTGAAACTAATTATGAAGTTGAAGAAATTTTATTTCCTTACAAAACAGGAACTGGAATCACTTAAGAGTTATTAAAGAAATGTAAACTGATAATCGAGTTAATTTTATTCACTGATATTAAAGTAAGGTTGTTATATACAGATACAGAAATATATATGTATGTTAATAATTTTGTAGTGTGTGTTTGGAATGTTATTAAAATGGTAAGACATAAGCGAAGTTAAAATAGCTTTAATATATTGTTGGAAACATATTTTATATCTTTTAAAATTGCGGATATAAAAATATTGAATATACTTCTATTAGGCTATATAATTATAATATGTTTATATAAACTTTATGATAGAAATATATTTAATGTAAACTTAATTATTGATGAATTTGTAAATTTATAAAGATCTATCAGTAAAGGTCGAGGAGGAAGGAACAAGTCGATTGCATAATGACAACTATAATATTTTAATTCTTTTATTATTATATTTTATTGAAAATACCTTTCACTTAAAATGAATCATTTAAGGCTTAATTTTAAGTTTATTTTCAAATACATTAGTTAAAGAGCTTACGTTAATTCATTATTTTCTTTTGCTTTGAGGAATTCGTAACCGAAAGAAAAGAAAGACTCCATATAAGATATAATTGTCAGAGGTGTTGTTGACTCGAATATTAAACTACAGACAGACAACGAAATATAATATACAATGTAATGATAAAAGAGATATTTATAAAATGACATTTGTTAGATAACATATTAATTACTAAATATGGAGTATTGTTTTATAAACCAAGTTATATCAATATAATATACAGAGTATTTGTATTAAGAAATATTTACGTGAGACGTTCATGTTATATCTTACTTCTAAGTCAGTTTTACTTTGGCATGGTCGTTTAGTTAGTTAGGGGATGCCATTGCTTAACTTGTTCCATAGAGCTCGATATTGCTGAGTTCCAATGCTGTAAGGCCCGTCCTCGAGCAAACATGTATGAACCGAGCACGAACTTACCAAGTAAGCGATCTGAAATTATATTATTTCTGACGTCATTCAATGTCAAAGACGAGTTATTTTTGCATATCAGACAAAAGCCATCATATATTTTTCATGTCAAATACATAAAAAAATAATAAATATAGAGAATAAATAAGTTGGTCTTTTTTATTTTTAAAATATATTTATACTTAATAATATGCTTAAATGATAATATTTAAGCGAATGGTAAAACTGCATGAACTTAGTTTTTTTTTATGTCATAGGAGGGCAAACGAGCTTGCGGGTCACCGTTAATATGTGATCACCGCCGCTCATGAACTCTTGCAACATCCGAAGATTCAAAAGAGCGTTGCCGGCCTTGGAAATAGGAATATATGCCTTTTTTGAAGGTACCCATGTCGTATCGATCTGGAAATACCGCCGAAGGAAGTTCGTTCCACATTTGAGTGGTACGTGGGAAGAAAGTCCTTGAAAACCGCACAGTTGAAGATTGCCACGTATCCAGGTGGTATGGATGGTAAAGGAGGCGATGGCGACCTGTGCGGTAGTGAAATTTGGCGGTAGGCATCAGATCGAATAGTTCTTCGGAACACTCCCCGTTGTAAATGCGGTAGAAGACGCACAAAGAAGCCACATCTCTACGCAATGCCAAAGAGTCCAGCCGTTCGCAGAGCACTGGGTCCCCGACAATCCGAACGGCTCTCCGTTGTACGCGGTCAAATGGTAGAAGCTGATATTGGGGTAATTCGGACCAGAGATGAGAACAGTACTCCATGTGTGGTCGGACCTGCGCCTTATAGAGCGCAAGTCTTTGGCCAGGTTTGAAATACTGCCTCGCTCTATTGATCACTCCCAATTTCATCGAGGCCAACTTGGCCTTGCTCTCCAGATGACCACGAAACTGACAATCGCTCGAAATGTCGAGACCCAGTATTCTGATACTTGGCGAGGCAATAAGAGGAGTGCTCTCGAAGAGCGGTGATACGACAAATGGGTTTTTTTTTTAGTGGTAAACGCGCAAACCTGTGTCTTTAGGGGATTGAACTGAACGTGGTTCAGTTCACCCCACTCAGAGACCATCCTCAGGAAGTCTCTATTGAATGCGGAATTTCTCGATGGAATGCGGTCTTTTTTAGCATCCTACCTATGGGGGCCGATTTGTTTCCCTTCCAACGATCCTAGTGACTGCGCTGCGGCTATAGCTGATGTGATACTTCAGGGCATGGAACTTTTTGTACCAAGCTTTGTGGTACCACTTGGTGGCAGATCGCGGCCTTGGTTTAATGCGTCTGTCAGGGCTGCAGCAGCTGGCAAACGGCAGGCTTATCAAGCTTGGGCCAATGCATTAGTCATTAAGGAGCCGAACTCTAGAGTTCTGAAGAGGAAATACAACCGTGCCTCCAGATTCTTTAAACGGCAAATCGCTAGAGCAAAGATCAAGCATGTCGTCAAAATTGGGGATCAGCTGGAAAAAGTACCCGCCTGGCACGCGCAAATTCTAGGCGCTTTCAAAGGCCAGTCTGGGCAACTTTAGCCAGCCGTCCCTACCATCGTTGCACATGGGGAATGATTCTCTGGCCCACACGGCAAAAGAGAAAGCCGATCTTTTGGGCAACTCGACTGTGGACAACCAAGGGAAGCCACCGCCTATCATCCCGCGGTGTCAGAGCTCAATGCCGAAAATAGTTTTTGGGCAAAAAATGCCGGATGGCCGGATGGCATTTCTCCACTGGTGCTACGAACGTGTGCCCCTGAGTTGACTCCAGTGCTAACGCGTTTATTTCGGCACTCCTACCTTAAAGGCGTAGTCCCGGTCTCATGGAAGTGTGCCCTTGTCCATCCGATCCCTAAAAAAGGTGATAGCTCGGACCCAGCTAACTACAGAGCTATCGCCATTACCTCCTTCTCTCCAAAATAATGGAAATTATCATAAACCGACAGGTTCTAACGTAGCTCGAGGATCACCAGTTGATCAATGACCGGCAGTATGGCTTTCGCTATGGTCGATTAGCTGGTTACCTTCTGTTATACCTTACTCACCGTTGGCCAACGGTTATTGAAAGCAAGGGAGAGGGTCTGGCAGTTAGTCTGGATATGGCAAAAGCCTTCGATCGTGTATGGCACAAGGTGCTTCTTTCGATGCTACCTTACTAAGGGCTTCCTGAGAGTTTATGCAAGTGGATCACCAGTTTCCTCACTAAGCGGAGCATACAGGTCGTTCTCGATGGTTTTTGCTCGGACCCCAAGCCCGTGAACGCTGGTGTACCCCAAGGCTGCGTGCTATCCCCAACTCTGTTCCTCCTGCACATCAATGATATGTTGGATATTTCCAATATACATTGTTATGCGGATGACAGCACTGGGGATGCGGTATATTCCGGTCGTGCAGGTCTCTCTCGGGAAAACGTCGATGAGTGCCGAAAGAAACTTGTGTCTTCAATAGAATTAGTTTATTTGAAATTCTATGTCTATTTCGGTTTTCGGGCTATAAACTACAATGTTTAGATAAAACTTGTAGACTCACTGTCAGGAGGACTTCACGAACTTTAAGGACTATCATTATCATATGTACCATTTTGATTTCATCGTAAAACATCGTAAAATCGATAAATGGTTTTGAGATGATAATAAAAAAAACCCGACTGAGTTTGTCGTGTTGTTCTTCTCAGACCTTTCAGAGAGTGTCTTTATAGAAAGGCTTGTATCCATAAGTATGGTATCAAAATAGGCCCTCCTGCCAGACCCATTTGACGTACACAGGTGATTACTGGTATTGATTCAAAGTAAAAAAGATATAAATAAATTGAAATAATAATTAATAAATGACAGATATTGTACATCTCTAAATACAAAGCAATTTTATAACAATATATTACTTATAAAATTGTCTTATTATCATTAAAATAAGTTTTTTAACTTATTATGTTTTAAATGTGATAAATTTAAATTCTTATGGGCTCTTAATTAATGCATAACTAAAACTCATTTGAAACACATATTTTTTTTATTTTATTTTTAAAGTACTATTTAATGTAAAATTAAGTTACCTTTGGCATAAATAGAGTGCGGTTGTAATGCTTGGACAGTTACGCTGGTGGTATGCAACTCATCCGCTCGGAGTCTGAAGTGGAAACACTCTGATATCAAAGCTACTCCCTCTTCAGAGACCTCCACAGCGGCTGTGCGGCGTGCTCTAACACCTCGACAGGCTCGCTCTTGAGTTACGCGAGCAACCACCTCTCGCTTACTTGATGATGGGTCCGGCTATGAAACGTTAAAAGACTCTATAGAATTTATAATAATCAAATAATAGGGTACAGATTCTTGTGTCAGAAAATATCTTAACGACAATTATATCTCACGACGACTATGATTAAAGTTACTTTAGGAAACCATTAAAATATAAACGTAATATTTAAGAACTATTTAATTATATACACATTAAGTTTTTTACAGGTGAAGCAAAGATGCTATTTGTTTCAACAAAATATTAATTGTTAACTTTGAAATTTATTTTATTCCTTATATTTTGTATTAAATCTTTAAATGAGATTTTTTTTTAATTTTACCTTCAAACCTCGTGCTTCTATGACAGTTACAGTAAGTCGATGTAGATTTTCGTTATACAGCAATGACACCTGAATTTCACCCAAGTCTGAGGTTGGATCTTGTACTTCCTATCAATAAAACAGAAATCTCATAATTAACAAAACAGAATATTTATGACTGCAGAGATTAAAACTTTACATTAGCAATAGATGAAAGTAATTCTAGAAATAAAATCTTGATTTCCTTAGTTATTAAATAAAATTAAATTAAAAAATAAAAATAATTAGACCGTATATATTCATAAGATTAATGAAGAACCATTGTGTCTCAATAAGCGTAATGATCGTTAATAAGATTTAACTACGAGTGTAATGTATTAACGATATAATATAATATGCTTGACAAGCAGTCATAATTGGGATCTAACCATATCTTGTCATATCAATGGAACCATGGCATTGATTAAATATAATGATCTTTAATAACTGTAGCCTCAAAACCGTTCTTAGGGTGCCAAAATTTCGATGTCTTGTAAAGTATAAATATTATAATTTACAATCTAAATACTAAAATATATGAGATCAAATATGAGTTCCAGTGTTTTTAAAATACACTAACATTATAATATTATTTTATAATACAAGAATTCATTTCATAATTGCAAACTGAAATCAAATCAAATATAAATTTTATGAATCAAAACATTAAATCAGATTTTTTTTTAACATCATCAGTGGAGAATACGATCGAAATAGGTACAATTATGATTTTGTTGTAAACATTATGAACACGAAAACAATAAACTCAACCGTTATTGTAATACCTTTTCAATATCCAATTTGTATAGTTGTGGTTCCTCGTCAGGCGCTACTCCTTCAAGTTCACTAAGTGGTAGGATGATGTGGCCGATCAGTTGTTTGTTTTTACCCACTTTTCCTATATCCAGGAGTGACAGCTTCAGAGTAAGGGACTCAAGTTTTCCCGGAGGAATCTAATAGAATATAATATGTCTTTAAGTGGTCACTTTAATAAATGATTTACTTAGAATATTTTAAACAAGATAAAATATGCAAATAATACAATTATAAAAATAAATATGATAAAACAAAGTCACGATTGACCTTACGAGGGTGTTTATAATATTACCGACATATTTATTATTTATGATATGATATTTAATATGTGGGTAATGTAATAATATTACTATGTACTCGTCCATAATAAGTATGTACAAGTTAATTATTGCTGTATTAATTAGAGTTAAGAATTTACAATTACTTACACCAATTGTTATCACCAAACACATTATATTCAAGTTGTAAAAGTTATTGATTTGACAAATTGCCAGAAGCCATCTTTACGATATTAAAGTAATATATTTGGGTAACTACAAGATGTTAAAAATAAATGTGTTAAAAATGATTGTATCAAATACAAATAAGAATTTACTATCTTTCAAAATAACTTTTTTGTTGTTATATAACGTTAAGAAATATAAGGTCACGATTATGACACAGCGCCATGAACAGCCGCTGGCGCCTCTGTCGCTTTTAAAATTGTATAATTACGACCACAAGCCCCCGTTTGGGATATTTAAATCCCTGCTGGAGTACTGGTAAGTTGAGTACTTTTATTATTTATAATACGTCTTTTTTCATGAGTAAATGTTTTATTTTTATATTCTATGATAAATGTTTTATTTTTTAGATATTAAATATATTATTTGATATTGACTTCTTTATTTTTAAACAGGTCCAACGAACGTTCTCTTATATATCTTCTATTTACTAGACAGTGTATTATAGCTTGAAATTAGTTTTTCTTAATTCTTTAGCCATAATTATTTGTAGTCTCTAATATTCTAACATCAGAAGTAGAATGAGTGCTTTTTTTAATACATATTTCTGTTTTAGATGGATTTGTCTGCCGTACAAGACCTGCTTCGGGCCATCAAAGATGCTGTTGGCAGTAGTCGACAAAATTCCACGATGACGTTGCACTGCCGGTTTTCAATCTGACGAATAACCTGGGCGCGAAGTCTTGATGTAGCAATATCCAGGCTCTGTCTCAAGAATTCGGCTGGAGCAGCATTGCAACTACCGCAAAGCAGGTAAGGCCATAAAAGGCTTTGCATTGTTATGGTTCGAATCTAGGGACCCTGCAGAGAGCAGGTCGCGGGAAAATTTACGTACAGAATTGACGTCTGTATCCCGAAAAAAAAGAATCTCTCAGGTAAAAACTTCAAAAAGCAGTTCTTTATATTTCCGAAATAGCACACTCCTATTAGAGGGAGAAATTACGATTATCACGTAGCACAAAACTACATTTTAGCAAATTACAGTTAAATGAGTTAGTTTGTGGTAGTATCTTAGAAGAAACCGTAAAAATGGCATCTTTTTAATAGCTTTAAAACTACCTCCGAACTTATAGCATTATTTACTTATACAAAAACTAAAAAACGCTCGTTAGAGTATAGCGACAGGGACTTAAAGGACTCATCTTTTAAAAAAATTTTGTATTTGTGGCAAATTAGGACATAATAAGATCAAATCTTGTATACAGTACGTTGTTAGAGATACTGATTGTCACTATGACCTAATAATAGTCAGAGATTGCGTCCACAAATTTGACCGACAGTGACTTAAAAATTAATTCTTTAGATTTAAAACATAAATTAGGCCCATTATCAAAACTTTTTTCATGATAGGTCACTTAGATAACGCGTTACAAAGTAAAATTAAAGCGTTGTTTCAAAAGTATCTTGCAGTATTCAAACCAATTGATAATGTACAGACTTATTCTTTTTATAGACCATATCGATTAGCTCTAGTATAACGTAAAAAATTTAAAAAATAGTTCCAGTACCTTTTAGATAGACGTATTATTAGAGAAAGTCATTTGTCTTTTGCTAGTCCCATAATCTTAGTAAGGAAAAGTGACGGAATTGACAGAATATGTACAGACTATAGGGCCGTAAATAAAATAATAGATATAAATTCCCTCTTACTCTCATAGAGGATCAGATATATAAGTTTGGTTATTAGGTTAAATATACAGGCTTGGTCACACCGGATGGCCATTATGAATAGCTCAAAATGCCTCTCGGAATTTTTAATGGTCCATCGGTGTTCCAAAGAGCTATATGTAAGACTATCCAGGACGTTAAATTCCTATTAATTTATATAGATGATATACTATCCCTTTTAATTCTATTGAGCAAGGATTAGACCTATTGGAGCAAAACAATTCGACACTTAGTCATACAGGGTTTACAGTGAACCTTAAAAAGTAAATTTTTTTGTTGATGACATTGAATATCTAGGTTGGTACATTCTCGCGAAGGTGTTAAGCCAAGTGAATCTAAAGTTAGTATACTTGCAAATTCGACTATACCAACTTGAAGGTATTCTTGAAGGTAGTACTAATTCAAAGTCCTAGTTAAAAGTAGCACAGCAAAATGACACTGAGACTCAATCTTGTATTATAATTAGAAACCGGTGACCTATATTACAAACATTATTTAATAAAAAAATATTTTATTGTATTATAAATTTAGTCCTGATGACATTCCAAGATTATTCGTACAAAAGGGTATAGGTTAAGCATATTAAAACTATTCCACGTTGAAAATTGTCATGTGGGTTATAATAAAGTTTAAGAAAAAATTTAAGAATACTTTTGGTTTCCGGGATTGTCAGCCTTCGTTAAAAAATATAGTTTTTATTTTTTGTTGTGTATACAAAACGGAAATACTGATCCTAAACAAGAGTTTTACACCCAATTCAAAAAACTGCTATACCCTTTCATACAGTACATTTAGTTTGCACCGGACCCTTTACCTCGTCCAACGAAGGTTACAGATATGGCCTATTACTTTTAGATGATTTTACTAAATTGTTAATCGCTGAATACTGATGAGCTAACTCCCATTATAAGAGAAACAATAACACTATTTGGCACTTTCGTTAGATATTACTGCTTAGGGAACGAATTTCAGCTCTAATCAATTTCGGTCACTATTTTCGATTTAAATATCGAACATCATATGATAGCAACCGGTAAGCCGAGAAGTAGTGGCCAAGTAGAATGTTACGTTTTAACAGTTGTTGATACCTTAAGCGCTGTGTAAAGAGTAACGGGTTGTGGAAAGCTCAATTACCATCAAAAATAATCAATACTACGGTCCAAAAATCTACTGGATTTTCGCCCTTGCTAGTGCTAATTGGCGTAAAATGCGAATATACCTATTGTACAGGCCTGGTTAAATGATATTTTAGATAACAATAACTTAACTTAGATTATAATATTGATGTACAAGCTGATCGTGAACTATCTAGACAGCGGTTACAGTACATTACCGATAAATTTAAAAAACGTTTGATTCCATACATAGAATTTATTGTAACAAATTATAATTTAAGATGTGATGGGATGGGATGTGTGCCAGTAATATATGTAAGTAATAATACACCCATTCTCTTATCTCACAGAAACAGTTTGCTGATCTTTTGGTTGTCTTGTGGAGACGACTCGTGAAACGGATTTGCAACGTCGGGAACATAGAAGGTAAATAATAACCATTATTTATGAGTGAAAAAGTTCAGTGTTGTATTTATGAGCTTTAAAATATAGTTAAAGAAATAAGATTCACGAGTTCTAAAATAAATTAAAAAGCGCACACGGAGAACCAATGAAGTCCATTACTACATGAGCGCCTCTTATTTTAATTGAAAAGTTAGTTGATATGTACTATAGTTATATAATTATAGATAGTGAAACAGATAAATAATAAAAAAGTAACATTAGATATAGTGATGTTATTTTAAATTTCAATCGGTAATATCTTCAAAAAAAATTTTATACATTATACAGGGTGGGCCATGAATTAGTTAACATTTGAAAAAATCGTATAAAAAAAAACCATTTAACATATTTTAGAAATAGTTTATTTACGAGAAAGCTAATTAGTTGTAATTTTTTTTTTTTAATTATTTCGTCTAAATGACCACCGTTTCGGTTTTTGCACTCATCTAAGCGAGTCCTGAAGTTTTCGAATACTCTTCTGCAAAGAGACCGCGAGATCGTCGACATCTCTTCGATGATTTTTTCTTTAAGTTGACGGAGTGTATTCGGTCTATCAATGTAGACACGACTCTTTAAATAACCCCATAAAAAGAAGTCTGCTGGGAATAGATCTGGACTTCTGGGCGGCCATGGGATGTCACCTCGTCTGGAAATCAGCTTTTCCGGAAACATTTCTTTGACCACCGGCAAGGACTCGTTCGATGTGTGACACGTGGCTCCATCTTGTTGAAACCATGTGTTACGATTATAGCCAGCAAATTCCAGTAGCATCGGTGCTAAAAACTCCCGTAACATTTTCACATACTCGGCAGAATTAACAGTAACTGAACGGCCCCGAGAATCTTCAAAAAAGTAAGGTCCGATGATTCCTTTTGCTGAAATTGCAGCCCATACAGTTACCTTAGGAGAGTGAAGTGGCCTTTCATGTTTAGCTTTGGGATTTTCGCTGCTCCAATACCTGCAATTCTGTTTGTTTACATGTCCATTTAGGTGGAAATGGGCTTCGTCAGAGAATAAGATGTTGTCAAAATTACTGAATCGAGTTAACATTGTTTGGGCATATGACTTACGCAAATTTAAATCATTAGGGTTTAGTTCTTGCACTATCTGGATCTTATATGGATGTAATTTAAAATCTAATTTCAAAATACGGCGTAATGATGTGCGGGATAATCCTAATTCAGCCGAACGTTTGCGCGTCGATAAATCTGGATCACGTCGAACAGAAGCGGAAACTTGCTGCACGTTCTCTTCGCTTCGAGAAGTCCGCGGGCCGCCGGTTTGTTTCACATTTAGTGTAGATCCCGTCTCTTCGAACTTCTTCACCCATTTCTTTATTAAAGGAGCACTTGGACACTGACTTAAGTCGTGTAAACCATATTCAACGCGAAATAAGCGTCTCACAGTAATGAGCGAAAAGTTGTTTAAATAAAACTGTTTCACACAGTAAGTGCGTTGTGGCCCCGTGAAGCGATCCATTGCGACTAAATTTCCAAGAAGCGAGTTATTGCCCCCGCCCGCGCCCTCGCCCGCGCCCCGCGCGGCAATAGTTTGCGTGGTAAGTTACATTTGTTAAATGTTAACGAATTCTTGGCCTACCCGATATATAATAAGTTTTGTCTTATAATATTGATTATAATAACTATTAACTATACTTATAATAAAATATGTTATTAATTTGTGAGACATTTTTTGAATGCCATAATTGTATTAAAACATAACGATTACGATATATTATCGCTATAAATAATGATTAAACAAAGTGTATTATTTTATAGCAAGCCTATTAGTTGTTCAAGAACTGTCTATATGAAGGTAAACCGCGGTCATCTATTTTAATTAAAACCCGCTAGCCGCACCATCGCCATAACGTTAATAGTTTGTACTTCATTTTAATAGAATATATAAAACTAATCTCACGCTGTACAGGTCGTTTTAAAAAGCCTTTAAGGTAGAATTTCTTGAGCCATTATATCCAATGTTAAATTCATAAATGTATTATAGAAACAAACTTACTTGGTATACAAATGTCTCATCGAAGAATGGATTACAGGTCTTCTTCTTTTGCTTCGTCTGCAAAACTCTTCTCTCGTCCGGCATAAGTTGGATTCTGTTAAAAATTTTAACATTGTAAGGAAACTAACTACTATTACATTGCAAGCAATATTTCAATCCAAGAAGAAATTAATACAAAAGTTTTCTCTTTTCTGTTATTTTACTTTTAGAGTTTAACTTACTAATAATAAAAGTATTGTTAAAATTTATAAATAAATTTAAATAACAATGATTTAACATTCCACATAGTGTTTGTTGCCCGTAACATGATATAATTTTATTTTAACTTTAAACAATTGGTTTGTTAAAAAATATATCAAATAGTACTCAGTTAAGTCATAAAACGTATTTTAGAAAATGTGTCTGTTAATCCTTTTATCTGTTTGTATTTGTATTGGTATACGCTTTAAATTTGTTACAGTTATAGGGTATTGAGGAGGGTATGAAAATATTTGTTTCATGTCAGTCTAAATAATTATCGCATTTTCACAGAAAAATACAAAAGCTGTTTTTTATTACAATAACAATACAACAATTCTGATTATAATAAAGATTTTTTAAATCTCTGGAGCGTAAAAAGAAGACACCACTACATGAGTTAAATATTGAGATTCAAAATACAGTAGTAAGTAGTAGTTTTCAGTTATTATGTCTAGTTCATTATTTGTGTCTTGCAGACGAAGTTGCTGACCTCACCTAGTATTAAATATAATTCAATACCAAATGTTGTTTTGTAGGTACAAAAAGGTGTTTTCTATTCAAATTGCTAGATTCATATTTCTTTACGACATAACCATTATCTTATCAATAAAGTATCCCGTAGGAGTGGTGATAAAATAAAAACTACCCCATTTTATTACACCTTAGAGAATACGTATTATTCTTACTTACTGCATAAATTTTTAATAAATAGAAGTTCTGTATTTCTTTCATTTAGTTATGGTAATGGGTGATGGGTAAGTATTATTAAGAGCATTTACTTCTCTAACGTTTCTGAATGTTGAAAAATGAAACAGACAAATAGATAGAAACATTAAATAAAAATGTTTTATCATATGCTGAACAAGTGACATATATTATTTTTTATAATGTACAAATTTTTTCTCAGTGCTATTTATTAGATCGTCAAAAAAATAATTTAAGGACATAAGTGAGTTAAAAACTTAACAAGGTTTCAGAACTTTTTAGTATATATTCAGGGTATGTAGTATGTGAATGATTTATTATTAATTCAGTTAGTTTACGCTTCATGTGGAACCTATTTATTTATTTTTTTTAAATTAACAAAATTTAACAGTTAAAACCATTTAATTTACTGTCAGTCTAATATTTGTATACACGTCTAGTATAGATAAGATCTCAACAACCTCAATATTTAACTCCTTGAATATGCACTCCAAATTAAAACAACAAAATCAATAAAAAAACAAAAAAATATATTTTATATGATATCAATTAACACTAATATAACATTCATTCAATGTGCTGTTCAACTTCTAGCGAAGGATCAAGTCTAGTATCAAGTAGAATTCAGTAAAAGATAAATGTAATACTAGAAATTTTAGGATAAGTATTGAACAAAAATATCCTTTTTAAAACTGTTGATTTATTTACTAGCGTCAGAACTTTCTTATAATATAGTAATGATAAAAAAACTATTATTTTCTTACTTGATATACGGGTCACAAGCGTTCGCCAAAGCTGGTGTACGTGAGGGAAGATGTTTCGCCTTTATAATATGCACCTGGAGTCGTTCAGTCCCTGACTCGTACTTTAAAGTGAACCACACACGGCCCTTGGAAATAACGTAAAAGGTTAAACATGTTAACAAACAACATTTTTAGTTTGTAATATACCCTTAATAACTTATTAATGATATATTTTTATAGTATACATAAAATAGATTTATATATATAAAAGATATCGTTAAGTTAATGTTCACAAAGTTTCATATTTGTTATCTCTTCATCCAACTAAGCTTATCCTAATTTTTTGGTCCCGACGCTATATTAACTACTTTTTAAGAATAATTTATTATTAGAATGATTTTTTTTATTTAAGTTACAAAGTGGCTTCATAAATATTCATTAAATAATCTCCACCTACAAGAAAAAATGGTAAAGAATTTTGCAACCCTTTCTTTTCTTTTATTTTTGTGATTAATGATTGTATAAAATATTTTTTCCGGGGAATAAATTAAAGAATTAAAGTCTTCTAAGTCTTGTATATTTGAAAAAATCGGATATGATAGAACAGAGACGTAATTTGTTTTTCACATTGTAAAGCTTGAAATAAGATTTAACTTATGTAATAATTTAGAAATATCACCAGATTTCCCAAAATTTGATCAATTTTCCCATCTTTTTACTATATTTCTTTTAACAGCACGATAAGTTAATATTGCCGACTGCTATAATTTCGCAATTTACCATATAATATATTATCGAATGAAAATATGGCCTTTAAGACTCATTGACATCCCACCCCAGAAAGACCACGTTTATTTTATATGCTTAAAAACTTTATTACTTAAAATGTAGATGATTTTATTGTTGCCTATGTTGCCTGAAGGTGCCTAAAATTTCTAGATTAATTGTGTTTTAGTTATTGATTTTAACAACCCGCCTGATAACACCTGAATGTGGGCCCAATTCTCTATTCACATTATGTGGATAATATAAGTCATAACCGACCACCTCATGTTATATGAAGCAATTGTTTCAACGATATGAAGAATTTTCTCTTTGACATTTATTTTTCCTTAACCAACTAACCGTCTGCCACTTTTATGTAGAAAACTAAATCACAAAAGCCTCTTCCCTAAGACAATTTTGTTTGACCTTTACGGAATATTTTTACCCAACATTGCAGTAACTAAATTTGTATATGAAGAAAGAAAAGAGGGTTAATCGTTTTATATATACACATAGTTATCCAGTGAATAAATAAATTATTATTATTATTATTATTTATTTATTTTATTTATATACTTTATCGTGCACCACACGAAAAAAATAATTACAAAAGAAACAAAAAAAATATTATTATATACCTACCACATGTCCTTCAGGCCACAACTGGTCTTCAACCAAACAATCGGCTTTGTAAAGAGATGGATCCAAAACGCCAAGGTCGGTAGTATTCGCTGTAATCAAAGAAAAATATAAAATTTCCCTTACAAAATACATATTAACTGTTTAACAATATTAACGATAAAAACTACTTATAAACCATCCCTTTTTTTCTATTTTATATTCCTAACTATTTAACTATTCTGAGCCGCGATTATACGCTGTGAATAGGCTCACGTAAAATCATTCATTCATTTGTTTGTATTTCATCTTATAAAAGCTAAAGGTAAATCTTATAATATAAGAACAGTAGTGAAGCATAAGGAAACCCCGAGTCCGTGTCCTTAAGATGGCCTTTTTCCTTCGTAAAAACCGTAAAAAGCGACTACAGTGAGATAGACATATAGTTTATGATTTTTCAACACAATGTAAAATAACGGTACGGGAACCACAATACATTTAAACTATATATAGGTATACAATAAGGCGGTCTTATCGCTAAGTAGCGATCTCTTCCAGACATCTTTATATCTAAGTTGAAAGTGAGTTACACACAAAAGAGTGGTGCATAATTTTAACAGACATTATTTCGTTTACGTAAATGTTTATTGGAAATTCTCTTTACTGGGATAAATTAACAAATGACAATGATACTGGATCTAGGCATGGTTGTGATTAACACTTGAGGGGAATATGTGGATTTATAGCATATATATTATAAAAATAAAATATTTTTGCCTTATGTAGTTTATACTGTAACTGATCAATATTTTTTTAGGATACTGAAAATGTACGTTTACATTGTAGTTAATTCACAGGATAAAACCTAATTCCATATAATATATATTTGTCTAGAATAAAAATAACATCAATTAAAAAACCCTCATCTACTAGAAAAGTTCTAATGAGTGGTCTAAAACTGGTAAATAGGTTTTCACGACGTGAAAAATGGTAAAAATCAAAATCGGTATACTCGTTTCAGACTTACAATGCAACACCTATAATGAATAAGGAAATATTAAATAATATCCATATATTGGCTTGGAGAAGTAATGATAAATATAAAATTAGCTTTTATTAAACTGTAAATATAGTTAGTGAACTGGAACACACGTACTTCAGTTCTGAAACTTATATATTATTGTACTGAACTGGGTTTTCACATGTACTTCGGTAGTTAAATGAAGCTAGTTATTCAATATTCTGATCGTTTCGTGTGATCGAGTGCTGTTAAAATGAACTCACTGAAAGCATGTGTATTGCAGCGTATACAAAATATAAAAACAGATATATAAATGGGAAGGAAATGGATGAATATATTAGAAGTTATTCAGGCGTAGAAAATTAAGTGTAAGTATGTTTATATTACTTACATTAATATACTTACTCTTACTTATATTTACTTATAAAATATGTCTTAAATTATTATTAAGTATATTTTGCTTTACTAATTAGTATTAATTCAAATTTAAAAAATGAAAATAAAATTATTTTTTTTTACATTTTTTTCCTACATGTTTATAATTTATGTGCTAGACGCTACTGTTTCCTTGACATACCTTCATTTGTTATTCAAACAAAAGAACTTATTATAATACATAAAAATCACTGTAGGGGGCTATCAAACAACAAAACTTTGTTTCCGATAAATATAACTGTCAAAAGAATTTTTAGTACGGAACAATATGTCCATGTATGATACTAGGATCCGCCAACCGTGGGTGGCGGGCGTTGAGCTGAGCCCCTCTCTTTTTTCTTTTCTTGATAACTTTTGAATGGCTAAACATTTTTTCAATCTGTTTTCGCTACAACATCCTCATTCGGCTCAAATATACATGAAAAAAAAGAATTTTAGCTAATTGTCTCGTCGCATTCTGGAGACAACAACAACAAAAAAAGGTCTCCCAAACGGTTAAGATACTACTTTAGGTAAAACTGTATTTATTTTGACCTCGACTCGAGATATTTTTACCAAATATTGGAAAATAAATAAAAAAGAAACACATGTTGAATGTTCTATGAAGATTACTGTGACTTTTGTTTTATGTAAACATCACGTTTTCACTTGCTATGATGTGCTGTTTCAAAGTCATTAAATTCAAAGACATAAATAAAAGCTATGTCCGAATAATATACACAAAAATAAAGCTTTAAGACCAATCTAAACCTTACCTTATATATTATATACCTTATATATCATTTTTAGCTATATCTAGTAAATAGATATACGTATTAATATTATATTATTGAGGTTTACTACTTGACAATGTTTAACAATTGGCGACTGAAGTAATAGAAGAAATAATGAAGTTGAAACAGTTCTAGAACAAACAAGCAATTCAATTTCCTTCAAGCTTTGTTTTCTGTAAGCTGATTTTTTTTTGTTCTTTAAAAGAACTCCATTAAAAATATAAGTCCTAGACTAGTGAAGCTTATTGATTATATGAGCTTTCAATTTAAGTTTAAAGTAACTTAATTGAGTTTAAAAACGATCTCCTGACATTTTACTATAGCGTTGAAGGTATTGTTTAGTTTTAGTGAATATCCTAGCATTTTGTATTGCAGCCAGTCCCACAAAATAGAATGTAGATGACAGCCTAGTCGTAAGTCTTCTATCCGAGTTAATTTAAAATATTTATTTAAGACATACATTTCTTTACTAGTAATAGAGAATGTATTAATTGACAAAAATAATATTTCATACTAACAATGGAAATCAAATCATAGTGTACTCTCAAATCTTCAATCAATTGTGCAGTATCAAAATAAATTAGTTTACATATTATTTCCATACCTAAGTGCTGATTGATAATAATTGAGAAGCTTATTATTCTGTTATTTTGACTTATAGAGGGGTGTTACTGGAAAAGTAAGTAAAAGAAATAAACAACTTTACAGGCAGTTTGGATACATTCTATTATATATACTTAAAAATGAATGTTAAAAATTAATGTTAAAATATTACTCAGTTTTGAAAACATGTTATCTTTTTATGGCTTTCCTCTTGTAAAAAATATGAAAATTTACCAAAATAATTTTTAAAAAAATATAAAACCATTAAAATAATTTGTCCATCAGTATTCTATTTTCGTTAAGTTATCTGCCCCAGTTTAAGTTACTGAGTTATCATACTTAATATGTGAGCTTCTTAATACACCAGTGATTATCTTCAAAGGGTTGTGAGTAATCTATCTCTATTATTAGATTTCTCGTATAGACCTGTCTATCATATTTCATATAATTTGATAAATATGTTAAGCAATTTATTTTTAAAGAATTCTTAAAAACATTTAATTCTTAAAACAATGTACAATCGACATTATTTTTCAATATATGGAAAAGAACATCTGTATGTCTGCATATGTCTGCATGATATTTGAAAATCATCATCTTCCTGCCCTTATCCCATTTTGGGGTCGGCACAGTATGTTTCTTTGTTCCCGGGCTAGCTTCTCGCGTGGCACCGGTATTACCATACTGCTTTAAAGATTTGGCTTCGTTTTACGGCCGGCCGCCTGCCTGACGCCAACCCTCCTTGGGAAAAGTAATTAAATTAAATTACAAAAAAATATACAATATAAATAGCATAACAATTACAAAAAATTAAATAACAGTAACAACAATAATAAATTAAATATTTTCAATACATTCATTAATAACAATTAAACAATTCCAAAAGGTGCAAATAACAATTACCAATATAAATATTACAATTAATTCAATTCAATTCAATAATAATAATTAAAATTAATATTGAGGCTTTAATAATGTCAAAAATGATTCCTAAATATTGAATTACTATTTCAACTTAATTCGATACACAGAGTAAATATTATTTTAATTTATTTTGTTATAAACGAAATTGAGACCTTCATATTGTCTTTTATGGAAACTTTCTTCTTTCTTCTTTCCCATTTCTCTTACGGTCTTTAAGTTATTTCCAATTAATCTCTTATTCTTTTGCTTATTAATATGGTTTGCCAAAATTGATAAAATATCGTCAATAGGTAAAGCGACCTCTTCTGTGATGTTGACAATCTTAGATATGGCAGCGCGGGATTCAGATGACAATTTTAAAACCATTATTTTGTATTGTTCTGCGTCGATATCCACTTCTGTTGGTTTTGACTGCAGCCAACCGTAGTTCGACGTCCGATTCAATCTCCGAGAAACAATCGGTGAAGTCTTTGATATATAATTGTACCGTATAAAATATAATAGACAGTTACTTAAGATGGCCACTAGATGGAGCTATTCACAATCTTTGTATATTTATAATGTTAATAAAAGGTTTAACTTTAGTTTAATGTAGTTCGTTTATAAAATATTTGAAGAAGTCAAATAAAATATCATTATCATTATTATTATTATCACTAAACACACATAAACCGAGAACAATGTCATAAAATTTTGTGTGGGTATATTGTATCTCACAGCTGATAGTCCATAAATTCACAACACTGTAACGGTCTTAATATAACGAAATATTCGTCAAATTATATTGCACAGTACCGATGGTGACAGCAATTCACTAATAGTCTTAAATAACACTTAATCGCAGCACTATTACTATTTTTTATTTACAAAAATACTAAGAGGTCAAAAAATTAGGTCAGATGTCAACGACGGTTGACAGCCAATTAATGATATTTGAAAATATAATGACTATAATGCGATTGCAGCACCACTTCTGGGCTCCATCCAAAAACACACAAAACAGGAAAATCTTCTCAGTCGCTTAGAAAACAACAACAATAAATACACGTACAGAACATAATATGTAATAAGATAAACTAATTTGGGTTTATTTGACAAAGTATTCAGAATACATGTATGTATATTTAGTATGTTTTTACAAATTCCCTCTTCAATATAATGTTGTAAATCTTTTAATCTGTAGTATTCTCCTGAATAAACTATTATACATAAACATTAACCAAAAATATCTAAAGTCAAAGTGTCTTACCTATTATTATTATATGTCATATTTTATAATAATCATAAAAAAACATCGCTAAATAAATTCATAGCAAATAATATATCATAATAATATAATTTATTGTTATTTGAAGTATTTCAAAGTATGACATGTTTCATAAAAGAAAAATAGACATCATATTATTATTTTATCAGCATATTATTAAATTATTGATAATTAAAGTCGTGTTAGAATTTTCTTTGTCTACATCAGTTCATGTTTAAATAAAAAAATATTTAATGTCATGATATATCGGTTATATATATAACATATAGTAAAAAGAACTGCAGTGAACAAAACAGAGGTGTATCAAACTCAGTTATCTTTCATTAATTGGAAAAGCCTGCGTCCAGCAATGTCATATAGGTTGATAGTTTTGTATACTTTGTATTGTATATTTGTATAAATAGTATTAAGATACCTATACAGTCCTAAGTACCTTTATATATAATATATTCTAAAAATTACGAACAATTTCTTTGCCTTTGTATATGCAAAAGAGATAGAAAAGTACCGATTATACCAATGAGATTATATGATTATTACCAGCTGCATAATAGTTATATAACAAACAATAAAATTCCGAATTTAATTTTTATATATCAAGTCTCACAAAATATGTACGAGTTATATACACGGGGTTTATTTCTCTCCAAATTTCAAAGTGAAGTTTGTTCCCCTAATAACTTAATTAGAACTAGAATTTATTGCAAAAATAAACACAAATTTCAGCACAGCTTTGTTTATCTTAATAAAATTTGAGAAAATTACATTTAATCATTATTTAATTTTTTTTACTAGAATATATTGTTTAATAAGTGTGGTTCATTCAACCAGTGTTATAAAAATATAGGTCTTTATAATTAGTTAAATACCACGCCCTCCGTTAGTATAATATAATACCATTAATATTCAGACACTTCCACTCGTGTTAGATTATATTATATTATGGCTACTTGATATCGTTTTTGTATAAATTTCAATGTAATGTTATTTTAATTAATTAATTTTATTCGTATTATAAATAACAAATTAGTGATTTGACTAAAGTTATAAAAACTTGTAAGGTATATATAATAAATTAAATAAAGAAAAGGTTTCGTTTTTTTATGTCCTACTAAACTCTCATATTATAAAATAAATCTTTATGTAATATAAAGTAACTTAACTTCTTAACTTTTTAGTCATAATCACAATTTTTGTATGTAATAGAACGATTTTATTTAATTATTGACTTCTTACGTCCTACGTTTATTTCTTTATAAATGTCTTTTGTGTGCGTCATCGTAGTACATAGTACACAATAAATCAATGTTTCAATTTCATTATGTGTTTTTTGAAACTTGAATTTTAAACTTTTATTAAATATAAGTCCTCCAAGTAAATCGTAGGCATAGTGATTAAACTGCTTACATAAATCCCAGGTTAGTCTTTTAGTCTGTCTAATAATTCTATTCTACTAACTATTTTTATAAGAGCTTACGCAAGAGTAAGACTTATATCATCTTAAGTATAATAAATTAATATAAACTGTTTTATATTAATCAAGGTTAAAATAACAGTAATTATACTAATATATGAACTAGAACATAATTACGTAAAATAGTTATAAAATTCTTGATATCGGCTCGGTATGTGTAAATTGTAACTGGCTCTTAATGTCAGATGTATTTTAAAATTAAATTGTTTTAATTTCATAAAACCAGATATAAACATACATTTCGAATTACGATGTGTCAGTATTTATTGGTACAAGTATTCCGTATAATTTTTTGCATCTGATTAAAATTAATTATTGGCTCTATTTTTGACAAGTACAGATACCGTTATTTCTGTTTCCGTACAGGTTTATATTCGTATTGCAAATGCATATCTTGATCTAATCCTCAGGGATTTTTGAGATATGTTACAATATTATAAGTAACCTCGTATTGCACTATCTTTTTTTAAATAATAAAAAATATACTGTAAATTATATGACTACAAAATTACATTTTACGAGATCAATATTATGAGTATGAATAAATCTTTTTTTAAAATAAATGTCCATTACCCATCATAGTATCAAGTTTTATCATGTACTTCACGTATTTGTTCTAATTCTATTCAATGTTATTATGATGGCCAAAGTTACTTAACTTCTCCTCTTATTCTCGCAGTATCACAATTTGCAAGTTTTTGTTCAATTTATTAAAATTTTAAAGGTTGTTATCAAATAATACATATTTATTTTGTCATTTGCATTTAACTTTAAAAATAATAATACCTTAATGAGTTTCGCTAAATAAATGGTTATAAAAGGCTACCGCCACTTCTCGTACAAAATTATTTTACTTAATATATATTTCGTATTACTCAATAATTTCCAAGTGATTTCCTTAACTTTTATTTACTGAAACCCAGTTAAAAACAGAAACTTATAAAGCCTTTGAATTCATAGAATTCCTCAATTCTTCTCAAGATTTCCTTTGAACTATAAAATAAATAGTTTATTCTATAGTTCAAAGGAAATCATCAGAAGTATTCAGGGAATAAGTAAATTGATATGGAATTATGTAACTAAATGTTCTTCCGTAAGTAGATCAAAATAAATAATTTAAACTATCGCGATTTGAACAGGTTTTTAAAATTTGAAATTGCAATTGCTTTCTGTTATCTCTTGACGCGAATGGAAAACCGAAAAGTTAAAAAAAAATTAAGCTCTCAATCGATATCGATATAGCAATTTCATTTAAAATTGCTAAATATATTTTGATAGAATCCCTAAACGGATTTAAGCCAAGCTGTGAAGAAAATACTAATAATAAGTAATGAAAGGTAATATTTAGCCTAATAACTATTCCAATGTTTCATATATTTTTCGAATATACCCCTAAAATTTTTAATGATTGAGTAAAGGTGAAAATCTTTCATGAACTTTAAAATTATCGGCAGCAAAATATTTTAAATTAAGTTGTCCTTTACCAAAATATATCAAATTGACCTACTTTGTGAATTGCCTCTTCAAATAAAATCTTCCTAGAATATAGGATATATCTGATCACGAAAATAAATATTTCTTGGCGACGCCAGAAATGACTCAGGATATCTAATATTCAAATATTCAGGTAATAAAAGGGGTTGGTTGGAAAAGAGCGTTTGTTAGAACAAATTGTTATTTTATTACGTTTTCAACGTATTCAAAGAGATTCCTGCTTCTAAGTTAGAAAGGTTTGTAATGTATATAAATGATAGAAATTTAAGTAGGGAATTGTGAAATGATTTACAATATTTATATAACGTATATTTCACAGATTATCCACAGAAAAGATTATAAAAGTCAAATTTCTGTCAGATTAAATTAACACATCGGTGTCACACAATTGTTTATAATTATTATTTTGGATAATTATTAGGATACCAATTCATTATAAAAAAAAATTTGTAAAGATATTTACGAAATTTGTACTCAGATAAATTTTCTTAAAGAATAAATTACTAATTTAATTGGTACTTTGAAAAATCCATATAAAATATTACCTTAATGTTACTATTAAAAAAAAAATATTAATAATAATAATAATCTTTATTGTACATCCTCACAAAATAGTAAAAACACAAAGAAACAGCAAAAAATAAAATAAACATGTACAAAGGACGATCTTATTGCTAGTAAGTAATCTCTACCGGGTAATCCCAATATCGTAGGAGATCACAACCAATAAAGATGGACGAGGGGTACAGCTGAGAAAATAATACACATAACAACAAATGTGATACATGTATACAATACAAGACGAAAGAAAAATTAGTAAGAACAGCATTTTTTAAAATATAATAAACTGAATGAGAAAATGTAAATAAACTCAGACAAGGAATTCCACATAAGAGAAGGACGGTGAAGGAATTTGTGTAGAAGGTATTAGAGTGAGGAGAAATTTTAAGTAATAAGTTGTCTATAGAACGAAGTGAACGGTTAATAATTTTTTTTTTAAACTCATACCAATTCTTTAGGTAGTAAAGAGTTCCGGGATTAAAGAAAATAGAGTAACGAAGGCAAAGTGCATGAATATTCCTGCGAAGGCGAATCGGCAGCTACTAGTCTTTCGCGATTGGCCAAAATTAAAATTATCATTATAAATTTTTTTAAAGAAAGTGTATAATATTTTTCTGAATATTTGAACAAATATTGTCTTAATAATGGTTGCTTTAACTACTTTATTGAGTTATGGTAAAAGCTGAAAAATTATTCCTCTGTTCTGTTTTTATATAAGGTATTGTCAAATTTAGGTTCCTAATACAGTTTTTACTATTTACTCATTCTAATAAGATGTACCTATTAAAGATTCATTTGCAATGAGAGCGTAAGAGCCGGACACTCCAGAAGAACCAATAATCCCCATTTTTTATTGATCTGTTTCTCAAGGATAATACCGAATTGACCAGGTTCATGGACAGCAATAACCATATTCCATCATAAAAGTTGTTTGCTGGTTTGCACAATATTATTGTGTTATATATATATTAAAAAGGAAGGAATCTATCTAATAATTTAATAGAATTGTCTAAAATTTTTACATACGCCTTTATTAATTTTAGTAGCTTTGCTGACTAAAAGAAAGTTAATTGTCTTTAATTATATAGTCATAATATTGAAATACTACATAATATATAGTCATAACACTGAAATACATCATTTTTGGGATCGTATATCCATAATTGCCCAATAATTAAATAATAGTATCCATTTTCTTATTCCAAAGGTAGTTTACATAAAATATTATACACTAAATAGTCTAAATTCTGTACAAAAGCAATGACTTATTAAAGGTTTTTATAATGTAATAAAAAGGATTGTATTATATTATATTCTTTAACGCAACAACGTATCATATTTCCGTTATTCATATTTATAAATACTAGTGGTCGCCCAGTGGTCGAAATTCGACCATATAATAAATTTAAATTGTAAGTGACTTAATATACATTATTAAAAGAATTAATATACATTATTAAAATAATTAATATACATTATTAAAATATAATATTCAAACATTATTAAGGTTCTACTATCGAAAACTAACTACTATAACCACAGATTTTACCGAGACTGTTATTTGCCAATTTCTTTTTTGAAAAAAATTATATGAAATTAAAAGAAATGTTCAATTCATGTTCAATTCTAAGTAGTCTGTTAAATTGTAAACTTCAGACCTAAGACTTGTTTGATTTTGTCGAATGAAATGTAATCGTGAACCCTCTATTCTCACATACATATCAACAATCCACTGCAGAAATAGTTTTTGTGAATGGTGTAACATGCTGAAATCATCTCTAATTGCTAGTCGATAGGCTGTATACTGAAGCATGGTTAATTTATTTCTGGGTGCTCTTGAATTAAATGTAGTTGGTGTATTATGAGCAATATTGACATGCCACCCAGTATCACCGTTAGGAAAAAGCAGTGGGTACGCTAAAGGGTCTAATGATGAGTCCAAAACTCAGATATTCTTAATTATACCATTAACTTTTGAAAAACAAATCATATTTCATTCAAAAGGTGGCTTACCATCGTAGATGTATGTATGGAGTAGATCTAAATGATGATTTACTTTAATGAGCATACAAATTTCTTTGTTTTGATTTTTGACTCTCTGACAATGATCTTTCATTGCAATGAATGACCGCACAAAAGGATTATTGCCTTCCAATTCCAGTGAAATTTCATGCATTATGTTGTTGTTACATGTTTGATTAACATGTTCTTGTAATCTATAATTAATGGCAGTGTCAACATCATAAAAATATAATTGTGCATAACATGGTGAGCGACCATATGCGGCAGTCATTGGGCCTGATCTGTGATAAAAAACATCATGTATTTTGAAATGATACACTCCACTTGTAACTGCCTCAGCAACTTTGGCTTCTGAGCTAACCATAGCAAAACATGAATTATATTTCCTAATATTTTCAAAATAATTTTTTGATTTACTTTTTATTAAAGGTTCATTTGAAGTAAGTCCATCATATAATATTTTAAATCAAATATTCATTTTGACTTAAGGGTGGTAATATTGCTTTACCCTTGTGACAACATGAAGTTTGGTCGCCTAAAGTCACTTCAGGTTCAAAATGTTAATGTCATAACTTAAAAACACATTTAGAGCACACTTAAATGCATCTCTCAAAATCATATTACTATCTAATACTACTGATGAGGAATTATTCCTTCCTCTTAGAGAAATATACCTTCTTCTTTGTCTCTCACTCCGACTCGTTAATGTTCTATGTCGAGGCATAATTAAAGTTCTTTCATAGATTACTGAAATCAAGAAGAGAAAAAGTTTTTACACAAAATCACTTATTTATCCTAAAGTATATGCAATTACTGAAATCGTAAACTACAATAATTGCTTTGAACCAGCAATATCAAAAATTTTTGTACCTGAATGTTGTTATTGCAGATTGCTGCTACAGAGCTTTCTTTATGCATATAATGATAGTCCTTGAAAGACGACGATACGATTAAATGTATCTTACTGCTACACAACTCACATAAATTTGTATAAACGCTCAGTATTTCACGTAATATTCGTGAAATAAAACTTTAATTAACTTTAAACATTTAATAAAACCACAACAAACAAACTTTTCAACTACGTCTATAATAGAGAAACGAAACAATTTGACCACAGAGTATGTATGCGTGTGTCAAATGCATGCTGGTTAGTATAATGTTTTATTAACTGATTTAATTTATTTTTATGCATTATTATAAAAATATTTTTTTATATTTAATTAAATGAGACAAATTAAACTTTTTTTTTAGTACTCTGTCTATGCACAAAATGATAAACAAAAAAAACCATTTGACTACAGAGTATGTATAGGCAAATATATATATATTTTTGATATGTCAATGTCAGTACTCTAAGTCTGTAGTAAGTATGCGTGTGTGAATTTGCATGGTAGTGTGTGTAATGTTTCTATGTCTATAGACAAAATGAAAAACAAAAGAAACATGTGTATATGAAATGCATGGTAGTGTGGGTAATGTTTTATTTATTGATTTAATGTACTTTATAAGCATTATTATTAAAAAATATTAGCGTTCTGCACTTCTCCTGTACATAAACTATAAGTGTGCCAAGTTTTATGCTCTTGCGTCCGCGCAATTTTCGTAAAAAGGGGTCCAAAGTTTTGGCATCACGTATTAATATATAGATTTGAGCAATATTTGAGCTATAATTTCAGTAAAATTCACTCTTTTTGCTCATATTTCAACTGTTTAGTTTACTTTAGAACGAAAGCAAACTTTGTTAACAAATAATGTTAAAGGTAACTGTTTATATTCACTTAGTTATAGAATTAAACTATTTAATTAACAGAATTAAAAATTAAATATTTAAACAGCACGGTTTGTTCACACTGTTATGCAATATTTTTGCAACTAAACCATCACATTTATCCATCTTAACATATAAATGTATTTAAATCCGTGTCGCCTTATTATGCTTCCCACAAAGGAAAATGAAAAATTTTTTTTTTCTGGAATTCCTCACAGCTATTAAGAGTCTGATCCTAATCTTGTTCCTGATCCTGAACTGTTTCTGTATCCTGGCATAGACCTGAATATCATATTTACTTTAATACTTTTATCCGAGTTTGCCAATTCGCATGCAAATACAATATTCAAGTATTTAAAACTGCATTTTAGAACTTTACAAGTTATTTATCAAATTATATTTACAAGTTACTTATCAAATTATACATCTTCTTCTAGATATATTGTACTTTTTTCTTTTATAAACAGGTTTTGTTTTTAACTATTTAAAATATTCAGTGAAAATCATATTATATTTTATTTTTTTTACTTAACTAGGTTTTAAGTTGTATAGAATTTAAGGAAATCGGAAAAACATTTTCCTAAAAATCTACATTAGGGATTTAAATTTAATTGTGAAAAGAAAATACCTTCAAATGAGGAAATGTGTTCGTTTGTTTATCTTTCAACGAAACATCAATCTAATGTAATTACGCTGTGAATGTAGCCAGTTGAACATTTTGGACGTCTTTGCTTGGTCTAATTGCAAATGTACACGTATATTAAAATAATTACATTTCAAATCAAATATCTTGCATTCTGATAAATTGTTTTAACCTTAACATAGCTCAAAACCTTAGTTTTAGTATTATAAACAGTACATAAATCTCTTCAAGGATCAAACAAAACATAAATAACTTTCAGTAAGTATGACATAAAAGTTGTTTTTACCCTTTCTCGGAATTCCGGTACACTTTGTAATTAACTGTACATGTATTAAGTATAAAACTTTATACCATATTGGACATTTAGATATTATTTATAAGGTAAATTAATTAACCACCCTCATATAATAAATTAATGTTAGATAGCATAAATAAACTTACTGAACGAGTTGGAGCGGTACTGTGAAGACGTGGGCGGGATGAGCACGTCACTGTTCAGACTGGATACGCTGACGTCACGAAGTTCACCCAATGAGGACGAACGTAAGGTCGGCAACGAGAAGTTAACTTCCTTCGTCCTAAAAATAATTGAAGTCAGCACACGTGGAATCCTTTTAAAGTAATTTATTCCAACTACAATCTATATATACATTACAATAAATTAAATATGGCAATCTAATTTATTAAAAATTTTAAATGATGTATGTTATTTTGGTTTTCACTTTTTTTGCAAAAACAATATTTTTTTTATAATATACACCACACTTTAACACTTAGAGATAAAATAGTCACACCTGATATGTGCGTGTCATTGTATAATTAAATGTTACGAAAGTAATAGCTCTTGACACAAAAACCAACTATTAGTAATATAATATATTATATATTAAATCTATATAGTTCCGTAGAACACAATAAGAATAACATTTTTTATATCAAAACAGTAAATATTTCTACAAGCTATGCCTATTAGTATGTTATACGTCTAACTAAGTATGTATCTAATAATTTAACCTAGTAATTGTCGAACATAATTTATTCATAATACATTAGTAACTAACTACAATTGAAATATATTGAATATAGAAATTAACTGGTATTGGTATATAGTATCAATCATATAGTAAAATATACAACATAAAGAAGACTGTAGCTATCTTTATCAAGGTAATAAACAAACTTATGTAACGTGCATGTGTAGAATTATAGACAATAATAACGTAGGCCAACATCTACAAAAATTAAATGCCTTAAATTTATTTTTATTTTGAATAATAAAAAAATCTGTAATAATAAATACAGTTGTATAATTTATGAAAAATATTAATATTCAATGTATATTTTTTTCTTTTACGAAGGTTTAGATTTAAAGTGACCCTTACGATGGAACTGAATCTGAAATTAAACGTAAAAATTTAATGTGGAAAAATATCAATTTGAATTTTTATAGTATATCTAAAGTAATCATAATTATTATCATATCTGTGGAACGTATTGAATTACACCTTTCATTTAGTAAGCTCATACATGAAAGAGTTTGTGGAAAGCAGGATTAAATTTAATTTCAGCTACCTAACAAGGGTGTCTTCTCTTTGTTTAATGGTTTTTTCGCCCAATTTCCTCAAATATGGAATGGGTTTCCCTAAAAATCTCTTCTGGCATGCTCGACATAAAATTTAATTATTTTGAAAATTTCTTTCATCTTGTTATTATAACTAAGTTATAACGTTATTTTTATTTTATTTTTGTTATCTTATACATAATAAGAATTTCAATAACACGAAAATAATCATAAATATAATTTATCTAAAAAGTTCTCGCATACTAACTATGCAGTCGCAAAAATATCACGTAATAAAGATAAGGATACACACAATACCTAAAAGAAATAATTTGCATTAGCGCTTTGTCTAAATAAATATTCAAAAAGATAAAAGTGACAACCCTAATTCTACCTGTTCTAAAACAGCATTAAGTTTCTTAAAATAAATTACCTTTACTTCAGAAACGTCACTGTTGATGGACTCTGAGTCGAGTAATCACGTTATCTTTATAATTAATGAAAGTATCTTTTTAGCCTTCATGGTTTGTAAATAAATTCAATTTTAAGTTCAGAATTTATTATATTATTTTACCTAAATGATCTATTATAAAAGTCAATTTTATGTATAACCCTATGTCTAAATAAAAAGCATATTAAAAGACTAACTATTATTTAAGACTCTAGAGTAAAGAAAAATTAAACAATTTGCAAAGAGCCAATAAAAACAAACATTTACTCCGCAGGAATTGAGAATTTCATTCCGACGACTTTGTTTCTTTTTGTATCTGTTCTTTTAATTTCTTTTTGTGTAATAACTTTTGTTTATACAAATTTCAATATGACATAACACAAATTTAAAGATTGTTATAGTTAGAGATTCATCAATTTGCAGGAAGTTCCTGTATTCTGTAATTTGTATTCGTATTTATATGTAATTGTATTTTAACTAGTGACTCACTCAATTACTCTTGAGAGGTTCCAGAAGGTACCATAGCTATAGCTTAAATGAATTATAATACAATTACTGACTTTCGTATTCTCGACCTCTTAGCGTTCCCTAATATGATTTTTTGACTTCCTGTAAAATACTCGAAGCATTTTGCTTTTTCTGAATACTAATTTGTTGAAAAGAGCTTATTCCTATTGTAAAGAACTATATGGTAAGGTCTCTAAAACGACTACTACTACGATTAAATATTGAATGTCATTATTAAAACTAAACTACATATAATCACAAATTCTTTACAGAGACATGGATAATACTTATATAAATTTTCGATAAAATGTTAATACCAGCGTACATTATAAAATTATTTTTTTTATGTTACAACTAAGTTGTAGAGTGCCTTAATTCTACAAGTATGTGATAATGTTAGCTTTAGTTTTTGGAAATTAATATTGTAATGCATTATTGATATCTATTTAATATTAGTTTTTATCAAAAATATCTTAAGCTAGCTACGTGTTAACATTACAATTTTGCTGAATATTAAATGAAATGAAAAACATATTTCAGGTTATTCTTTTATTTATTTTCTTTGTCTATTATGTTAATTTATTTAAGTATAGTGTAATTAGTAAATATATTTTTAATTACTCATTAATATTTCCTCAGTATAAAGTTGTTTAACATATTACATAGTCTTATAATAAATATTTGTTAATAATGAATAAGGTTTAATATTACTTGGGATATTTAAGTTTAAATAGCTATTGTAATACATTGTAAACAGTAGATATACTTACAAATAACATGAAGCAGGAATATCGTGGGGAGGGTACACCAAAATGGGCGGTGAAGGAACTGGACTGGGGCTGTTCTTGCGCCGGCGAGCACAAAACACTCCCGCCATCACGATGAGGAGTACCAAAGCTGCGCTTGCGCCACCTAAAGCTACCAGCACTGCCTCTGTTGGGACATGTATGGTATTAAAATTTCAAAGTTTGATTTGTATCAAGAATATATTCGAAAAATTCGTATGTATTTTTTCTACAAAAGTATTTTTTGAAAGAACTATATTTAATAAACAACTATTTATTTATTAAATATAGTTCTTTGTTTTAATATAGTTTTATTAAAACTATATTATCAATAAACTATAGGTATGTATTATAACGTACAGGACTAAATAAAAAATATATTTTAAATTTACTAACTCTTACTCATTATTTATTTTTTCTAACACTTTTCTTTTCCTCTAATTCAAAAAATGCCGCGATCTCGAATAAAAAAACAGAAAATACTTTACTTATAAACTATGCTAGAAGAGGGTGGCTAAATGTTTCTGATTACATCCACTATATCATAACACACAAACATTTGGTAAGAATACTCTTAGCCAACTTAACGTAGTAAATAAAGTAAACACTACTTGATATACTAAAAGCATTGTCCTGTTACAAAATTTAAGTCAAGGCAATTTCTTCCTCTTACTACTAAGTATTTATTAGTTTTTTGTATACTTTCTGAGCGTTTCTAACCACAAGAGAGTCACATTGTATCAGTCTGACAAGAGTATTAAGTATTTTGAAAATGAAACGAATGTATTTGTCCTGTTCTGATCGATAACATTTAATATTCAGATAACAATAAACATTTTCTGTAAACCACCTTAAGTAAAAGTATTCTTTATTCAAGAATACATGGCATTTTAATGGTCTACCGACATTATACACGACTGATAATATCATTTTTAATATTCTTTTCGAATACTTTTTTCGATTTTATAAAATATTATTTACTGAATATGTCGCGTTATATAAACTGTGGAACTTGTTATAGTTTACTAGTAATTTATAAAGCATTGTTATTTATCTGAGAAAATAAACAAATAAGTGAAATAAAAGCAGAATAATGTGCTTCTTGTGTGAATAAAATAAAAACATACTTAAATTAATTTTGCTGTAGATGCCTTGGATTATGAAACGTGTTTAAAAAAAACTAACAAATGAAAAGAAATATAATTTTCGGGTTTGGATTTTTGCTAAAATTTTGGTCGAAAATTATACATATATGTACATGTATTTAACTGTTGCATATTCCAATTGGAACAGTTGATACAATCATGTTGATATTAACATAAATTCTGCAAGTGGACAATACTTGATCAACATTTATTACATATTCATGTTTCGAGACTTTGATTAATCTGTAATTATGATATAAAACACAATAATAGGATTTTAAATGAAAATAAATGATGTATTAATCAATAATATTAATTTATGAATCACTCAACACATCTTTTATAACAAATGAAATATATCAATAATTAAAACAGCGTATAACATCATGTATATGTCACAAATACGGTGGTGTTTTTTCCCTACCATTTCTAATCTGTAACTAAAAATAACACTAAAATAATAGCTCTAAAATCTTACCTCTTAAATTTATAGCATTAGCAATTGAGAATTCAGTGACAGTGCTCGTAGTGGACGCTGGTTCGTATCTCGGGTTCGGAGAGGAAGACTCCACTTGACCGAGAGCCTTTACATGGATTGGGTTTACTGGCTCATTGTCCACCGACTCATAATACTCCTCACTCGGTTCAGAGTTATAGTCGGTTTCGTATCCTTTAAATATTAGTCAGGTATAATTTCCTCAAATTAATCGATTAATTTAAAAATTTTCTTTAAGATTTTATTAAGCTAATCATTACTTTTTTAATTGAATAAAAGTTAAAATACTATTAAAAGCTTTTTAAACATTAAATACTTGACTGTACCTCCCTAATACCTAACTAGAATAAAAAAAAAACTGTACGTTCTAATATATCAGATTAATTCTTGCGGAATAGATTGTTTTATAAAATAAAAATCTTACTTTATGTTACGTATTTACATGACATTATAAGGAAGGTTGTCTTAATGAAATTTCCATTTCCTATCCTCCAAACACGGCTTACCTGTATTATACTGTTCAATGGGATCCTTTACAATCTCTATTGGATCGATAGGAGGCGCATACCAGGGTCTCCTCGAGTACACCTTCTTGCTCGTCACTGTTCTCTCTCCATCATCAACATTCCGATAACTCGACGGAGACAAGTTTAACATCTCTAAACATCTGATGAGACCTGAGGAACATATACTTTATAACACACTGAGTACGAAATTAGTATTTTTTTTTATTAAAAACCTTTATTTACATTGAAATTACAGAATTTATTCTAATGTTGTTTAATTTAAATCTAGTATTTCTTTGTACAAAGAGAATCAAATTTTTTTTTTAGCGTACAATTGAAAATATAATAGGGTGAAAAATGGTGAGTCTTAACATTTTTGTTCTGTTTTCATATAAAGAATGACTTCTATTATCATAAGTATCTCCGAATAACTAAGTTACCGGAAGTATATAAATTGAATACGTCTATAGATTTGGGATATGTTCAATGGTTAACATTTTATTATCTATTTTTACTGTATTTACTTTAATGGCATGCGCTATTTTGTTAAGAATGAAGTACATCCTATATATATTCCATATATGAAGAACTGATTTTTGTTTTTGATATACATTAACAAAACTTTTATAAAATACTCTTTCTCTATTTAAAGGTCATGTTCTTATATGGGAGTGGCTTAAAGCGGTCGATTGAACACAAATGAAAACCTTTGGTTAAAGTATAAAAACAATACCCGTACCCGTACCCGTAAACAATAATCGTACCCTATAAAATACTTATAGGGTACGATTATATTGTAATATTTTTATTCTGACATTTATCCGAGAGGTTCCAGGATATGACATAATTTATCGAATAATAAGCGTCGAATCGAATATGATAACAGTAAAGAATTTACTTTGAATACAAAAAAGAGAACGTGCCAAAATGACGGTCACTAACTAGCAGCATATTAAATGAAAAACTTTTTCACATATTAGCTTTTAAATATTACATTAATTAAAACACAGAAAAAAATACTTGTAATGTTATACAATTTTATTTCATTCATTCAATGTATTTTCTAAGTGAACACTATGTTTAAAAAATAATTTCATATAGTTTTACTACCTATATTACATTATAGTAACACAGTTTAAGTTAACACTGAATCATTGTGGTGATGTTAGTTTCATATTTGGTTCTATTAGGTGTGTGAAAATAAATAAATCTTGCTTAAGAAAAATACCAAATAAGACTACGACCCCCGAAAACACCAAACCAAACAACCAGAGCCGACAAAACAGCGCCGCACGCCTTCAAAAGAAGTTCTACGTACTACACGGATATCGACGAAGACGCCATTGTGAGATTCATTAGGCGGGCCGGCGATACCTCCGATAGAAAGCTTATAGAGTACAACCTCAAGATGGCAATTTCTCACCGTGACTCCGAGGCTATGGAAAAGCTAGTGATCTTATTAACCTAGCTTACTACTATTATTTACTTTATTTATTATTACTATTAATTACTAAAATAGATTTCGAAAACTTGTGCAGGTGTACAATTTCCGGCGAAGTTAATCTCAATTAAAATCATGAAAGAATTGTTTTAAAATTACACTGAAGGGCATGGACAAATGTCTATGGACATTAAGTTAAAACGAAAAAAAAAAAAAAAGAACTTACTTTATCACAACCCTTTTTTAAGTATTCGTTACTTTAATCAAAAAGTTTGGTCTTACTATTATAATCTTACAAGCGTTGGTTCACAGATTATGGTTATAGGTTTAGTGTCTTTTGAAAACCGAAAATTATTCAAATTTCGTATTTATTTTTTTTATTAGTAAAGTAACCGCAAATTCGCAGAAAGCCACAGCAAAGTCGTAGGAGAAAATAAGTAAATATAATATGTTGTCTTACAGTTTTATGATCGCACTATAAATCGGAGCGTGTTTTGAATAGACATACTTTGATAAATAAAACGATTCAGTTACAAATATTTGAACAAAAAGATACCAAATAAAACCAAATTTGGGCACATAAAATAATGAGGTTTTTGTGTATATGTTACTTTTAAAATAACTTATGATTATTATATATTATTATTATTATTTTGCTTTTGATATGGACAGTACACAATTTATTCAAATAGACCAAATCCTAAAATACTAAATACATCATAATTATAACATGTAAGACTTTTCATTACAATTAAAACTTACTCAAAAATAAAACAAAAATATCACAATCTTTTTTTTTTGTGCATTTATTTATAAGGGTTTGGTGAACCTTTTAACGAAGTAATATTCTTTCCTTCTTTATTAACCATATAAATATTTTATTAAATAAACCAAAAAAGTGCTTCGTCTCCAATCTACCGCTAAAGACAATAATTCTACAATTGAGTCCAGAGACATCTTTATTACAATAAAACAATGGGGTAAAGACATTGTTCTGAGGTTCAATATCCTGTCTACTAAGTAATACTATCTATATAATAATAATGAAAACGTGAAGCAACAACGTTGACACGTTGATGAAATCCACGACGACATAAAACGGACAGACTACATTAAAATAACGTGTAACACTACTACTACCTACAAAAATAGATAATAATCAAACCAAGAGTTTGTCTGTTAAGGGTTTCCTTTACAGTTATGAAATAGCAATTCATCAATAATCATCTGTCTGAAACTGAGACATATTAATGCCAAAACAAAAACTGTTGTACATATGCATAAAAAGTCAGACACTAATGGCATCGTTCGTAAAGGTTGGTTCCATGGATAAGAACGTGAAATGAAATTAAAATTAAATACTATAAGAAATTATTATTATCAAATAAATTTACTAGATCACCAGGAAACTTTTATACATGAAATTAAAATAATATTTAGTTAACTCATATGTTATAAATAAAACGCGTTACAGTATAAAATCTTGACAAATTAAAAAAAAAAAGATAAAAAAAAAAAAAATATATATATATATATATATATATATATATATATAGTAGCTTTGTGTGTATATATGATAATATAGGAATATATAAATGTTAACATTGTCGGAAACGTATTCTATTTCTTATTATATAAAACCCGTATTATAAATACTGAGTGTGCTTCACTTTTATGTAAGGAGCCTTGGTTGTTAAAGTAATTTTACTTTGCTTACATAATTGTGTTAGGTTGTTAACAAATTATTTACCCGTTAACGAAGGCAATTTGAAATATTATCAAAATGAATCTTAAAACCTCGCAAAACTTAAATTGTTTTTTATTAAGGTCAAAAGATATTTTAAACCTATTATCTCCAAATTACTTTTATTGAATTATAAATATTGTTATCTTAGTATTAACTGTGACATTGAAAACCAATTGCTTAAAATTATTTCTGTTTATAACCTTAAAGTATGTTTGTTTGTCCTTCTTTCCCTTTTCAAGATAGAAAACAATATAATGTAACTCTTACTAATTTATTGCAGCTGACTTTCTGATATATTAGTTAAAACTAAAATAATATTCCAGTACTTAATACATCCTAATATGGGTTCTAAAAGTTTTAGTGTGATTTTATTGAGCCCTCAACAATATGTGAATTATCAGTAAAGTCTTAATGGAGCATTTAAATCAAAATAAATAAATAAAAAATAATTTATAAAAAGCAATTCAACATAATTTTGTCTTCAATAGAACATATTAGTAATAATTAAATTTTTTTATTAAACTTTTCAAATATTTGATCTTATAAAATAAAAAAGTTTCATAATTTCTAATGTTCAACATATGATAAATTGAGTCTATAATTTTATAAATTTGGACTCCCATCAACATAGCTAAAGAACATATATATCATCTTTCGTCTGCCGAGTTTCTCCATTTAAGAGATAAATCGTCAAATTATTCTTTATCCCCTTAAAGATGTAATAAAATAGGTCTGTTTTTTACTTTTTATAAATTTCATTACTGTTCATAAATGTTCTCATAATTTAAGTTCTACTTATAATTCAAATTCAAAACCAACAGAGAGAAAGATATTTTATTATATAACTTACTTATTATACGAGTGTTTGAATATATTTTAATCTAAAACTATGGTTTATTTACTTAGAATATATTAAATTAAAATTAATTATAACTAAACGTAACCATTTTAATAAATATAAAATTTAATTTTATCACCTGTGGGAATCCGAGCTTAATATGTTAGTAAAAAGCATCATATAGTTCAAATATTGCATACCTATAGATTAATGGATTTGAATACTTTCAATATAGGTGCTATTAAAAATGGTACATAACTATACACACACAAATACAAATACTGATTTGATACTGATGGATGGATGGATGATTGGATACTGATCCAATCACGCACATTTGAATTAATCAGGTTCCTCAAATTAAACACACTAACGCAACTAACCAATTGTACAAATGCAACACATATACATATATATGCACAAACATATATATTTATATGTGTGGTGATTTGTTGGTTATTTATTTATTAAGTCACTATAACTGCTAAAGGTTAAAAGTTGAAATTAATATTGAATGTTGATTGTTGATAATGTTGTCTTATTGCAATAAATAATATTAAGAAATTGATAAGCTTAACATGCAATAGAGAGTTATCTAAGAATGGTGTTTCTATTTCAAGTAATACATAATTAATAACTATATAGATATTATAAGGTTATAAAGTTGGTAGATATTTATATTTTGTTCGTTGTCTTCAATGTTATTGTTATTATTATTTTGTAATCTGTCATGTGGACTTTAGATTTGATATAGAATCATCTAAAACAACATATATTTAACGTATTTTATCGTAGCTAAAAATAATATATAATCCGGATAAATATTTTAAATCCAAATACCAAAATATAATAAAACAAATATAACATAAGTAGTAAAACTCGAAAAATATGTAAAACAAATCCCTAATTGACACTACCACTAAATTCTAAATAAGTATACATCTATTTGTAAAGTCAGAAAACCTATCTGAAAGAAATTTTAATATTTTATATAGCTTATATTTGAGCTGAGAGTAAGCGAAGCTCTTAACCGTTTGGGACACATTTTTTGTGTTTAGTTATCTCCACAATGTGACAAGGTAATTAGCTAATTCTTTCTCATGTATGTTTGAACCGAAAGCGGATGTTATAGCGAAAACAGATTGAAAAAATGTTTAGCCATTCAAAAGTTAACAAGAAAAGAAGAAAGGAGATCAGGATCAGGAGGCTCAGCTCAACACCCACCGCGCACGGTTGGCGGATCCTAGTTTAATAAAATATTGATATAAATACAATTAGTAAGTATTAAAAGGGTAAGAAAGAATAAATATTTTTCTAACAACTGTTGAAAATTCAAATCGGTAATATTTGAACCATCTAACAGTTGACATTTAAAACGTATTTGATAACTCTCGTTAATTAAGAGCTAGTATCCTCTTAGATGGTGTTAAGTGAGCTACTACTCACTTATCTTGTTCAGTGAAGGTTCTAATATCTATCTAGGTGATTATGATAGCATGTGCACCGTCAAACAACTTTATCTCTCGATCTGCGATAATAAATACTTTCAGAACATTTCCCCAATCAATTAATCAATAATAAATAATTGTGAAAGCGTAAGATTTTCTTACAAACTGGAGATTAATTAGGGATTAAGAGAAAAGCTTGAGGAGCTTCATTTGGAGAAAATAATGATTCCCATTGAACCATCAAGGCCTGTGTAAGAGAAAAGCCAGTAATGAAACAGAGATATTCCAGTTAAAGATCGCCATTAATCATATTAATAAAGTAAACTACTCACTTATTATTTATTGATTATTTAAGACAAACTTATATTTGATATAAAAAAAGGAGTTGATGTTTTGCCTGTACTATATTATTTGTACTGACAGGGATAGATCACCATATAAATAAGTTTACTATTAATTTAATATAATGAGAGAGTTATTCGAGTAGATAGTTTAATGATTTATTTAACTCCGATAAAGCTCCATGCATAAGAAAACAAATTGGATCTAAATGTATCCATGTCCGGAACTGTTATTTATTACTATACCAGATGTGTAAAAAACATTAGAAAAGAAAGAACATTGGATGAGCTTATCTCTAAAGGGAGATTTCTACCAACGAATGTGATTTAGATGATTTTAGGAAAAATATATAAATAGAATAATAATAACGTAATAAATATTTAATATTAGAACACTATTTTAAAAATCTTTAAATTTGTTTATATTTATAGTTACAGCCAATAAAAAAAACTGTATACTGGCTGGCTGACTGGCAAAAGCAACATATTTTTATATGGAAAAAGAATGAATTCTTAAACTTTAAGATAAAAATAAGAGATTTGAATCCATAATTCTGTATTAGAACCACTTTTACACAATACAATACATTACGCATACCTAAATCTGTACTGTTAATGTCAAGAAAGTTTACATTTTGTGAATTTAGTAATCCGCACAGATAGAATGGAGGGCAACAGCTAGTTTAATATGAATTCTCTTTTGTATTTACATATACAAACACTATATCAGAGAGCACACGTCAGTATTCTCTGTTTGTACGCTTATAACTTAAGAAAAAATTAAAAAAAAATTAAAATATATTATTACACACACACTTCATAAAAGGTTATAAGTGCTTTGTATTTGCATTTATGAAAAGAAAATGAGCCTGTTGAAATATATTAGTGAAGCGTAGAAATTACAGAATAAACTGTAGACAACACAATATGAATACAAATTACTAGAATTTTCATGGAAGTGTAGAGGAAAATTTGGACGGAAATAGAAGGTGAACCTCAGTGAATGAATTTTTAAAGGCCAGAGGTGCAACACGCAACCCATCCAATTTATAAATTTAAAATATGTACCTAAACTCGAGTTAGGATACCGTAAAGTACAATTATCTTCTTAAACTTAAATTAAACATATAAATGTATATAAAACATATAATATACATAAAGATGGAATTATTTTCCTAAAATATCTTAAATATTTAGAATAAAATGTTACAAATGGAATATTGACTTGTTTACTTCATTTAAAAATAGTCTCTAACGTCATTGCTATTTTTAAAACAAAGTAAAATTCAAATAACGATTGCAATTTCATACGCAACATATAATTATTATTACCATTAAGAACCAAAATTTATTCTCGCTTACAAAAATTCAAGGAAATTAAAGCTTTTATAAAGACAGTAATTATATTTACATTACCTGTAAATGCTTCTTGTACTTTCACTGAAAGTATTTTAATTAAAACACCGGAAACTTTAGTAGACATTTATCTATTTATTCAAATTCAAATTTAATCATTATGAAAAATTATATACAATTGTTGATATTAAAGTCGAAAAATAAATTAGTTATTATTATTCAGTAATACCACGAAGGCTATGTAGTTTAATGGTTGTAAAGACGTTTGCAAATGTTATAATGTTATTAAATGATCTGTGAATAAATAAATATATATTTACCATTCTTAGATAGATAGGTAAGTGGGGAAGCAATTTTGGCACACAAAATTGATACAAAGAAGAAACGGAGTTTCAATACACAAAAAATTGCAAGACGATATTATCTATATTATAGTAAAAAATTATGTATCTGTTTTTGATTTTGTAATAAGGGCTATTTTAAACTGGTATGTTTATTTAGATATACAAGTTACGAACATTTTAAAATGTTTTTGTTAAGTATCAATTTATTTGTCTAAAACGATTGAGCCAATTGATTTATAAACAATTTTTATCTACCGTTTGCAGGACGATTTAAAAAGTATATTGGAGGTTGACGGTTCTCGTGATGATCACTGGTCTTTTAAAAAACTAAACTCATTAACACTAAACCTTTCGACAATTCTTGTACACCTGTTCCTAACGCACGCCGTCAAATCGACCGGTAATTAAAAGTTATTTTATTATATAATGCAGGTAATAATGGAAATAACTAAAAGTAAAGAATGAAGAAAATATTATATGCATATTCTAAGAATTGTCATGTAGTTTGATAACGGTCAATTTGACCGGTACTTGGTAGGTTTAGTGTTAATAATTAATGTAAGTTTAGTGTTAATAATTAATTTTCACACAATGATATTTGGCTGTGTATGATTTGTTTATTTATTTTCTTATTTATTTAGATCTTTTCAACTTTAAAATAATAATACTGATGACTTGAGAAATAGGAGTGGCTGGATGGCCTATTTTGATACCATACTTATCAAAATAAGCACTTCTGAAAAAAACTGAAGAACAGACAGTCTCTAACTTAAAAGAAGGCTACTTCCAAACGCGCCCTAGTCTAACAAGAACTACACAACTAACTCGACTGGTTTTTTTTATGATCACACAAACGTCAATATATTTAGTGAGAAAACTAGAACTACCGCAATCAACTCAACAAGCTGGCCCAACGATTTGTTAATACGAAGATTATATATATATTAAGGTTGGACGGCATGTAGAAATAATAATTTATGTATGGGCCGAAAGGAAAACACGAACAAAAGCTAGTTAATTATAAAAGCCGAAATTTATAGATCAGTTTACGGTCCGCTGGTTTTAGAAACTTAAAAGTTTTGAACACTCCTCTTTATAATTCACACAAACGCCAAGACGGAGTTCTTTAAAATTTAAACTCTACCAATATAACGACTGTAATACTATTCTAAAATAAACAAACGAAACTTCAAGATTGGTATTAAAAAATCCTTATAAATTATCCCATTTTTAAATCAGAAACCACATTTTTAAATGTTTCTAGGGCGGAGCAAAGTCCATAAAGATAGTCAAGAAATCAGACACTTTCTAATTTGTTACTTGCTCGTGCAAATAACGAGTAACCTGATACGACCTGTTACTGATACGAGTCTACGTAATGTATTCTAATTTTTTAGCAGAATGGTACATAAGACATGTCTTCACAACATTTTATATTTGTTACTAGTAAAAAACGATACATTCCTTTTAAAATATTTTTTTTCATTTCTTAAGTACATACCAGTTATAAAATTTCAACTAGTTTCTAAACTAAATTTCGACAGAATATAGAGAACAATAAACTAAACATATTGACCTAAAACTACAACATATAGTTTTGTCTCACATAAAATTCACTCCAAGTCATGCAATATCCAACAGGTTAAGGAAAAAGTGGATCTACAGGTGAGGCGTTACTTACCCACAAACAATAAACACGAACACTTAGTTTTGAAGATAATTTTCGATACCTCTAAACACACATCGGCATGCTTTTCTACTTATGCTTACATATAACTCGGCGGTTATAATCGGAAAGTCGAAATATTTTCCTATATATTTCGAAACGCACGAAGTTAACGGGAGCCTGGCAGCTACTGTACTAAGGTAGCTCAAAAGTTACTGAAACATCTGCGCATGTCACGTAAAATAAAGTTACACTGAAATGGTAACTATACTTGCATTAACGCATATTTGGTTATGAAGTATGTTTCCAGGTGGTTAAAGCTTGGCTAATTGAATTATTCGACTGAAACATACATGACTATCTCGACAAGTTGTCATTTATTTTAAGTGTAAATAATATGTGTTTATGACATTACGATTACTTTAAAACAGTGTTGGTCTGTTTTGTTGTACCATACCTCTTGTATGCTCTTTCTGTTCTCTAGCTTCATATTATTAAAATTATTTAATTATTATTATATACTTTTTTATTTGAATGTCGTATTTAACAATCAATTTAGAATTGAAATAAGTTCAAAATAAGGGCTTTATATATGTATATTTATATTTGATACATATATAATTAATAATTTAAAAAATCTATCATGAACAACCATATCCAATATCATAAAATTTTATGTAAAAATCATTGAAATAAAAAAGTTATAACGACAAAATATCATGTGCTAAAAAATGAAATATGGATCTATTGATAAAAACAAGATAGAAACCAGGGCCAGTATTCAGCGGAGGCCCTCAGGGCCACCTTTCCATTTGTATTGGTAATTTATTGGCTATTTGCATATTAAATTCAGTATTGCCGAATTCACAGGGATCTTTTTGATGTATTTTTTTCAAATCACAATAATCAATCTAAAAACGATATGCCTATTTTTAGTCAGTCAGTCAGTCCATCTATTCTAAATATAGTCTAGAAGATAGCATAAAGGTAAAATATAACTTTAGCTATATTTATATTATCAAATATAAGCTATTAGCCATCTATCATTACCCGAAAATCATAAAACTATTTACAGTTTAAAATGTTTTAGATTATGTAATCAATAAAATTTAGAGAACATGTTAGCGATTGGTATTTTATATTTAATCAACACATTTATCTATGTTGTATTATCCATAGAGAATCAAAAAATTCAAAATGAAATAATATGAAAATCTGCTTAGCTGCCAGACAACCCTTTGAATATTTACCTTTGTAACGTGAACACTAAAATGAACACAAAAGCCTATGTTAGCATAACGACGTGTAGCTCACATGCTACGGTCTGTAGCCTGTGAACTACGGATTGTCAGCTATGTTGACAAAGCCTTTCACCGTAACTGGTTACTTGATTCCTGGATTTAGTAGAAAAAATTATAATAATGCTTTTATATACCGTACCTAAAATGTTATGTAAATTGGGGGCAAGGTTAAGAAATAATTATACGATAATATACGGATGATGGCCTACAAGAAGTAAGATTACATGCACTTTCAGAATACCCATACACTTTACATTTATAATTCACTGGTGAACAAATCGTGAGATTAGTTGAGGAAACTTCCGGAAACCTTGGCCTATATATTGTTTTTCCTTGACATCTGCTAAAAGTAGACACAAAGGAAAGGCGAAATATTATTTTTCTTTAGAACACCTTAACTTATCAACAGAAACGATTTCTTTGTCGCTGTTTCATTTGGTGTTAAGATTTAAACTAAATAGATCAAAATTTTATTATGGCTTTTGTTTATTCGATAGGAATCAGTTAAGAAATAATGGCAAAATAATATAAGTTAATAACTTGTTTAAGCTTGTTTAAGCGCTTTAACTTTTAATGATTTGTTCTGCCAATAAATCTTTACTTCTTAATGTCAGCCTTGTGGATATAAATCATTTAAGAAATGTTTTTCTGTAGGTATAATAGAAAATATAGTTCATGTTTTCCATTATATTATCTCTACCAGGCAACCTTTAGGTAGTAATGACAATTATATATTATTTTAAATAATTATGATTCAAGAGGTATAAAGAAACAAGACGAACTATTTAGCAATTTCGGTTGCAAAGTAATTTTATAAAATATTTTAATTTGTAGCAAATTCGATATTTACTATATGCTAAATAAAATTTTTATTCAAATGCTTTTACGATATGCTTATTTACCAAGGCCGGTCACACCCTTTTCGACTTATGGAAAGGCGGATATAAGGACAGACATAAAATAAACAAAATGAAGTGTCAGAACCCACAAAAGTACAAAGTATTTTATATTCTTGTGGAAAGTTAAAGAATTTTCCAAACCGATACTTTACCACTCAAAGGGGTGGTAGGTTAGGTTAGTTTGACGATTGTCTTAAATATAAAAACAGGACATCTGCAAACTTTTTATAGATTAAAAGTCCAATATAAAAAGATACCAAAATAGTTTTTCCAAGACATTTATATTACACGTTAAATCATACTTTTATTAAAAGCACTTTGTAAATATAAAAATAATAAAGCTGGAAATATTTTTTTTTTTTTTTTTTTTTATGTAAGAGGAGGGCAAACGAGCTGGCGGGTCACGGATGGACGTGATCACCGCCGCCCATGAACTCTTGCAACATCCGAGAATTTACAAGAGTGTTGCCGGCCTTGTAGGTAGTAATAAACGCCTTTTTTGAAGGTACCCATGTCGTACCGATCTGGAAATACCGCCGAAGGGAGTTCGTTCCACATTCGAGTGGTACGTGGAAAAAATGTCCTTGAGAACCGCACAGTGGAGGATCGCCACGCATCCAGGTGGTAAGGATGGTATTGGAGGCGATGGCGCACTGTGCGGTGATGAAATTCGGCGGCAGGCATCAGATCGAATAGTTCTTCGGAACACTCCCCGTTGTAAATGCGGTAGAAGACGCACAAAGAAGCCACGTCTCTACGCAATGCCAAAGAGTCCAGCCGTTCGCAGAACACCGGGTCCCCGACAATTCGAACGGCTCTCCGTTGTACGCGGTCAAATGGTAGAAGCTGATATTGGGGTGATCCGGACCAGAGATGAGAACAGTACTCCATGTGTGGCCGGACCTGCGCCTTATAGAGCGCAAGTCTTTGGCCAGGTTTGATTACTGCCTCGCTCTATTGATCACTCCCAATTTCATCGAGGCCAACTTGGCCTTGCTCTCCAGATGACCACGAAACTGACAGTCGCTCATATTATTTATCTTTGATATTGATATTTTATCTCTGAATAGGTATTGTAGCGACTAGTTAATTCATGTTCGGAATTAATACCTCCCATATTCTACGTTAGATAAATCGTTCGTTTTAGATTTAAGATTAATTCCATAACACATGTTGCTAGGCATTTAACTTGTTACATCGTCACCATGTTCCCGGTATGATTACCCAGTAATGGGGTATTTATACTCTGATAAGTAATTAACATGATAGTCAAATGTGTTGTAGCTAAAGAAACAAACTCAATTATTACACTTTAAGTATATGAATCGAATAAGGATTTGACTGAATTGAACACGACCCAGTTTCGTGTGTCATTAGAGATCAAAATATGCATTTAGAACGCTAATATATTACTTTACACTTACACTCCAAATAAACCACTACCATATAATGAATTACGAGAGACATTTGAATCGTCTTTGAGTAACTCTTACTTAATTATAATATATTTGATGTTTGTATACAATTAGCGAAATATTTGGTTCGGTGATAGCAATATTTTTTTAAGGTTTGAAGAAATTTTTGAGAGGACACAATTCAATAAATCTAATGGATTAAATCTTAAAATTTGTTTGTTATTGTTGAGTATAATGTGCATTTTTTCTGTTAACAACACTACTCCGATGTGGCAGTAAGTGGACCAAATCTCACCTCAGAATAAGAACTCCATTGTGGTTGATATATTAGATTAGACGAAGAAGGGAACTCTTATTACCTAACATTTTCGAGATGCTTAGCTAAATGGCATGGCATTTTCATTAATACAAAAATGTACATGAAAAATATCTAATATTAATATTAAAGCATTGTCACTCTTACAAATGCATTAGACTTGTTTTCCCTGAGCACTCAGTCATTACCTACAAAGCGTCATTAAAATACTTGGGGGCGTTACACATAAAAATGAGTCATGTTTTTAATAATGAAGTAATTTTTACTTGAATTTTAAAAGTCTTCTTTTATACGACTCTTCACTCTATACATAATAATGTACACAATTTAACACATTGAAGTCTAGAGTCTAGACACAGCGATTATAAATTTATAAGGTAGTAAAATGTACCTAGAAGCATGTCAGCCATGATCTGTATTTATCTTTATTCGATTAGTTCCAACTTAACTAACTTCCAACTAATAATAAAATATACTTAAAAATAAATTTACTACATCTATATAACTTTATTCTGAAATAGAATTGTAGAAACATATTATAATTAGTATAATTATACTTTATAATGAATTTATACTTATTGCAACTATAAATTATACATAAGATATAATTAAATGTCCATCTTTCTATTTGCATACTTACATTTAAATAAAGAATATAAAACGATTTATTTTGTCTGTCTGTCTAGACCCTTGAAAAGTATCAAGTAACAACTACTGTTCAAATATTAATCAAATTAGGTACAATTAAGAACGAAGGAGACATGCGAGCGTGGGTAGAGTGCTTGAAAGATGATATGGCAAAGAAGCAAGTCTTGACTGAGATGACGTATGACAAAAGAGAAAATAACATATATCGACCCAAATAATTGGGATATCGCCAGGTGGTTGATAATATACTTAAAATATATTTTAAATATATATTTCAACCCTAAAAAAATACGAAACGAGGTGAAAATGTATGCATAAATTATGAATTAATGAATTATGTTTCCGGCACTCACTCACCATACGAAGCGCTTTTGTGAAAATTAAAAAAGAAATCCTTTGTATATTACTAAATAATAAAGTTCGTAAAATGTATTGTATTTAATAGAAATATATTAAGAATTCCTCCGACGAATGAAACCGTTAATATCATCAGTAATATACGAGTAATAACATTATCAAGGAGGTACCTATTATTTTAGCGACGAAATAACCGTCTCCTATATAAAATATAGACGTACATCTTCAGATATAATTAGGTTCCTCAAACTTCAAAGGGAAATTGGCACTGAGTGTGACCCGTTCCAGTTAATTCGATAGCAGGAGTCTCTTTCAGTTTAACATTTTATATTAAACGTCTTTACAGAGATTCTGCCATGATACTGTTCATAATTATTGATAATAAAAAGAAGCTTTGTAACATCTCTGTGAATAACATATGCAAATGATCGGAAGCTTAATTTTTAATAAATTATTAATAGATTTGGGATAAATGACATTTTCTAATACTTATATTTATGTAAGTATGTAAGTATTAGAAAAAACTGTTATTATAAACATTTATCTATACATATAAATAAAATTGAAGTGTCACTTTGTAATTCCAAATTAACACATTTTCAAAAAATGCATATGAAATAATTAAAGAAACAAATTTGGAATTTTTACTATGTCCGTCGATCTGGTTGTTTGTTCCACCTAATCTCTGAAACATTTCCCGAACGAAGTCGTGTACACAGCTAGTATAAATATGTCATTTGTAATGTTTTACTTAACGCAGTTAAAGAATACTTTTTATTTTACTTTGAACGTTTATTCGTGAAATAAGCAAAATGTTTTTTTTTATATATTTTAAAAATAATATTTTAACAGGTTTAATATATTTTATAGCGAATAATTTTGTCTAGTTTTTTAATTAAAAAGTATTTTTTATTAATTATTCTGTTAGCAGAACAAAGAAATTACTTTACTAAGGTCTATCAAATACATTTAGTATTCATAGTTTTTTTTACCCTTCAAATTGATATTTAAATAAAGAGGTATAAATAAAAATGTCAACATATAATCTTTATTTAAGCCAATAACTTTTTCACACTTGACCTCTTTAGATTGCATGTGAAACATTTAGTATTTTTTTAAATCCTCTGAAATATTATTATTTTCCAGGTAATTTAAAGTGAGTGGCACTAGCTTTCTAACGTTATACAACACGAATAAGCTTTCAGGAAGTAACAACATAATGTAGCGACGTCAATTCCACTACATTTTATATTATAATAAAATAGTTATAATTTAAATAACAAAACTGAGGTATTTTATATAATGAAATTTTATTTAAATTACTTAGAAAATACTTCACACTGCACAGATTTATATAAAGTATTCAAAAGTTCTATTTTGTACGTGTCTCTAATTCTATTCTTTCATTCGCTTATTCACATAAACATAAGATTCAACGTTAGAAATTTTGTTCTGCTTTACGAGGCCATAATAATGTAGTACTCGTATAACACGTGCACCATGTTCCTTACATCGTACCTCTTATTATGATATTACATTCTTCCTTTTTCTAGATTAGACCATAATGTAATTCGGTAATAACAGATTATTATTACTAAAGATGTATTATAATGGATAATTATTTTATAACCTTAGTCTTTTTGGATTACAGATACATACACGTCTATGTAATAACTGTATATTTCTAACCAGTAAGTACCCTTGTGAAGTGACTTAGCGACTTAATTAAACTTAAATGTACTTTAATATCTAAGAAAATAGTCATGTTTTAAACACACATATCCTATTTTACTTTTATTCGCTAACTTGAGCTTTAAAGTCGTTTAATAGCGTCTGGACTAAAAAATATATATAATAATAATATAAAATAATAAAAAAACAAATCCCTGTCATGTAATTCTATGTAATTACCTTTTTAATTGGAAAGAGTTGTTTCAAAATCATTACAATTATTATTACTTACGAGTATATAATGCTACTAGCTGATTCCCGCCTGCTTCCATGGGCACACTATTAATTTGAATGTGAAATTAAACTTCTTGTATTGACTTAATATTTAATTTCTATTTTATATTTAGTGTAATTTTTTTTTAATATTGAATAGAGAAATATAATGCCAGTCAGTGAATACACAGATTTATGTCACCTATGAGGTAACAGTACCTCAATACACAGGTATTGGGATAAATTCCCGTTATGTAATGTGCTAGGCTAGCATATAACTAAGGACAAAATTTGATTTGTTTTTTAAATAATATTTGTTTACTTTTAAGAGATATCAAATTCAATTCCGTCATCAATTATATTTCTACGTCCTTGAGGTTTTATTTATGATAATTTTTAATTTTCAAATTTCACCTTTTTGCACCCCACCCCCCCCTCCCAACCTCATCTAAACTCTGGTTGCCATGGTAACCATTGTCGTAATAACCGGGGACGTTAATTGTATAGCTCCTACAGGTTTAAAACTTGGCGGTAATACAAAAAGTTGAAATTCGGTGGGATAGGAATTCCGTAAAATCCGTTCTTAGTGGGTGTCTACATCACAAAAGAAGTAACTATGAAAAAATTTTTGTTAATCGGACAGATAGTTTCGGAGATTTCATGAATCTATGAGGGGTAAATATATATGAGGGGTATATATATATATATATATATATATATATATATATATATATATACCCCTCACATATAGATATCAAGCGATATTTATATATATATATATATATATATATATATAAATATCGCTTGATATCGTATATGCATAGTTTCGTGTAAGATTTCTGTTAATATTTTTTTCCTTTTATATTATTTAAAAATGTAGTACTTTATCACACTAACTTTATCTTTGGAAAGTAATAAAAAAAATATAAACAAACAAATATGGTCTCATTGTGTACTGTTTACTAAAATAAATTATTATTGTTAAGCTATTGAGACTTATCGACATAGTTACAAGTAATTGTGTAGGGGACATCAAAATTATCGAAAAGTAAGCGATTAGGTCAGTTAGGGTCAATTTCTCTTATATATATAACAGTAGTAAATTGTAGAAAAGTCAGTTATACACTCAGTGCGATGAAGGCAATAGTGTGTTTAGTTATAGGGCTAGTGGCTATGGCCACAGCCCGTCCTGACGACACGGACTTTAAGCTGGATAAACTAGGTATCCAAATATATTAATTATTTTCTTATTAAATTAAATATTTTTAATCATTATTTTAAGGTTTTAAAACTACATTTGTTTAATTACTGATTTTTATATTTTTTTTTCAATAACTTTTTTCTACAAAAATCCTTATTTTTTCAGATACAATGGATGTTAAGCAAAAACAGTTTTTCATCCTTAAGTTGCTGAATAACATCGTAGGACCTGTTATGTATAAGGACATTGAAGATATTGGCAAAACCTATAAAATCGAGGACAACATTGACTTGTACACTGTAAATAATTAACAACTATAATTCTTCTAAAAAATTAACCTAAACCCAAACCTAAATAATTTTTAATTCCCTTAATTATTATTTTTACAGAAAACCGATGTAGTTAAAGTATTCTTGGAAAATTGGAAGTTTGGTTTCTTACCACGTGGAGAGATATTCACACTTCATGTTGACCGTCAGTTAAAAGAAGTTGTAACTTTATTCCACATGCTATACTACGCTAAGGATTTCACAACTTTTATTAAAACTGCTTGCTGGATGCGCCTTTACGTCAATGAGGGCATGTTTGTCTACGCTCTCACTGTAGCTGTTAGACATCGCGATGACTGCAAAGGAATAATCCTTCCCCCACCTTACGAAATATACCCGTACTATTTCGTACGTGCTGATGTAATTCAAAAGGCATACATGCTTAAAATGAAAAATGGACTTCTTGATAACAAGCTTTGCGACTTCTACGGTATCAAAAAAACTGATAAGGATGTTTACATCATTGACGAAAATGTTTTCGACCGCCGCGTCTATCTTAACGATGAAGACAGAATTAGATACTTCACTGAAGATATTGATCTTAACACTTACTACTATTACTTCCACGTAGATTATCCATTCTGGATGAGGGATGATATGACTAACAAAGTCATGACCAGGCGTTGGGAACTTACTCTATATATTTATCAACAAATTCTGGCTAGATATTATCTAGAGCGTCTTTCTAATGATCTTGGTGATATTCAATCCATTAGGTTTGACAAACCTATCAGAAAGGGTTATTGGCCTTGGTTAATGCTTCACAATGGTGTTCAATTACCTGTAAGAATGAACAACTTTGTTATTGACAAAAAAGATATAGAAATGGCACTGATTGATGACTATGAAAAGATTATTACTGATGCTATTATAAAAGGATTTATTGAGGTAAGTCGAAAATAGGGAAGTAATATTTTTACAGTAATATTGAGATTAACTTTAAAACATTAATATCCACAGATTAATGGAGTCAGACTGGAATTTACTAAAACTGAAGACATCGAAGTACTCGGTAAACTTATTTATGGAACAATTGATAAGACTGACTTGAGTAAGGTTCGACTAGACGCCTACAGATATCTTCTAATCTTGATGAAGGCTGTTGTGGGTGTCAACACTTTGGATTGTGACAAGTAAGAAATTATTATTTACAAATTGGTGGTTTCTATTGAAAATCATTTATAACTTATCAAAGTACGGAGGAGCATTCTGAATATTTTAAACAAGTAATAAATAATATATACTGTTTCAGATACTTCATGGTACCCACTGTGTTGGATAGTTATCAGACAGCACTTCGTGATCCGTTATTCTATCAGTTGCAGAAACGACTTGTCAAACTAATGATGCTTTTTAAGAGACGACTTCCAAGCTATACTCGTGAAGATCTTTACTTCCCTGGAGTTAAGATAGATAACATTGTGGTTGACAAGCTTGTGACATACTTTGATGATTATTTAATGGATATTACTAATGGCGTCTTATACACTGACGAAGAACTTAAAAAGACAAATACCGATATGACTTTCCTGGTTCGTAAACGTCGTCTTAATCACGAACCATTCAAATTTACGATTGACATTTTGTCTGACAAAATTGTAGACTCCGTTGTTAGGATATTCTTGGGACCTAAAGAAGATAATTTTGGACGCTTATTAGACATTAATATGAACCGTCTTAACTTTGTTGAACTTGATTCTTTCTTATACAAACTTAATACCGGCAAGAACACTATCGTAAGAAACTCAATTAACATGCACAATATTGTTCGCGATCGTATCATGACACGCGATTTATGGAAGAAAATCGATGGTATTACTGACATGAGAGACCTGTTGATTAAAGATTTGAGAAATTACCAGACTGGTTTCCCCGCTAGGCTTCTTTTGCCCAGAGGTCGCGTCGGTGGCATGAAAATGATGCTTTACGTAATTGTCACTCCATTGAAACTCGTTGACAATGTTGATATTGATATTAATCGCAAAGATCTCTTCCGCGATTTCAGATCAACTATTTTGCTAGACAGAATGCCTCTTGGTTTCCCACTGGACCGTTATATTGATGTAACAAACTTCTTTACTGCGAACATGAAGTTCTTCGATGTTATGATTTTCCACAAAAAACAAGTGTGTGACATGAAGACCCGTTGGGATCGCTATGTCCTTAGAGATTATGACTTAGTTGACAGGACTGCCAGGATGACCGACAATTATTTCATTGATGTCGATATTGATACCAAAGTAGACCGAAATGTCAATATGTTCGACATGTAAATAATATTGAAAGAAAATTATAAAGGCAAATTATGTAATGTATTTATAAATAAATGAGTTCATTCTAAATACATTTTTATTTTTTTAGAAAACTTACCCTGAAATTCTTAATAAATATAACGAATAAATGTATAACACATAAACAAGGTTAGCAAAGATAAAAATAATTTTACATGATTGTACACTTTTAGTTAAAAAAAGTAATCGTACAATTATAATTCTCAAAATTCTAACTTTCTATTTGAGTCAGTAAAAACAATGCAATGATACCAAAATATTATATTTAGAATAGTAACTATATAAACTTTTATTAATGTTACTTCTTTGCATATTCATGAAAATAATGTTTACATAAAGCATTATAATTTGATTTAATCAAACTTATCAATATACAATGTCGGATAAGTATGATTAAATTAACAAACACAAATTCATTAATTTATTTCAGAAAGTACGTTTATGCGTAGGTTACACATGATATTATGCAATGAAACTGTTTTTTAATATACTGTTAATATTGAGATAATTTCTATTTATAAGAGGTGCACCTAGAAAAAAAACTAACTTTGAGATAAATAAAGATTAAATTCATAAATATAAAGTTAGATTTCGCGTAACTAATGTTTAAAATAGTGTCAATAAAAACTACTGAGTACAAATGACGTTGACGCTGGGCAAATAACATGATTTTCTATTGTTTTTTTAATAATTTTACAAATGTAAAATATTCAGTAATCTTAATATATATATATATATATATATATATATATATATATATATATATATATATATATATATATAGATATATATATATATATATATATATATATCTATATATATATATATATATAATCTATTGAGTAAAAGTTAACCAACAAATATATATAATTGTAATAAAAAAATGATATAATATAATATAATCGTTACAATTTTTTCCAACAACAACTATTTATAACAATATATCTTTTTGTGTAAATTATTAAAAATCAATGCAAAGCTTACACATATGACACGTAATTTTCAAAATAATTAATTCTCTTAGTAGGTATATAAGAGAGAGACGAAGCTTCTTAGCATTCCATGGATACACCGTGAGGGTGCCGGGCCCATCGCGTTGCAAGAAGAGGAGAGCAAACAATGCCTAGGACTTGCGACCCAGATGTAGGTTTAAGGGGCCCCTTTACTATGCGCATACACGCTCACCTTCACTGTTTACGCTCCTCTCCCTACCTAACCAAATATCGTAAGAACCTACTAAAGCCGCCTTTGAAATACGTTCCAGAAATGAATTGATGATCGTTCTAGAAAGGCCGAGATCCTTAAATAAGTTGTAGAGAGATTTTGCTGTTATACATCTCGCTCCTACTTCTACAGCGTACAAATTAACTATAAATTTATTCCTGATCAGTTCGTTACATAGTTCGTAATACTTGTTAAGCTTAAATGTATGATCTTTGGGTATGTTTGTTTCCCAGGGTACAGTAAGCTCCACAAGTATAACGCGCCTTAGTTGTTTTGAGTACAGGAATAAGTCCGGCCTAGATGACGAAACACAAACATCCCCGGGGATTTTGTATTGCCTTTCGTACGTGTCCATCATGAGAGTCCAATCAGGAGACGCGTCCATGATGGAATTAGGTTTTAGTTTACGTTTTTTGGACGAATCTGCCTTTACAAACTCTACTGATATTTTGGTGGTTGTTATACCCTTCTGCGCTCTTGCTACAGAGAGACTAACCGCTTCTCGTACGATTTCTAATACTTTATAGTGGCGACGCGAGTATTTACCTCTATTAAGAAGTACCCTACACCCTACTAGCAAGTGTTTCGCGGTTCCTACTGCCTCCCCACAGATATTACAAGATTTTTCAGTGGCTTTGCCCCATCTCACTAAGTTACTTTGATCTGGGAGAGTCATTTGCAAAGGCATTAAGATAAAATTTTAATAATGCTGGGGACCAATCATGAAGCAGGGTGCGCCATCGTAAAGCTAATGGAATACAAAAATCTCCTATGGTCACCCATTCGTTTTGCAATTCTAATCTCATTGCGTGCAACCGGTAATTATCATTTTCATCGTGCCGAATAAAGGATTTTATTATTTCTATGTCTTGTTCTTTCCTAATTGATACTAGCCCTGCTTTATTTGTTTGAGCACCTATCATAAATTATTTATGGAATTGAAGTCGTGACTCCAGCTCTGCGGCAATTTTATCTTTTGGGAGAGATGTTACAGTATCATCATTCGACTTTGAGATGATATGTCTTTTGGTCACTTTTAGGTGTTTATAGAGTTCCGATGGTTTCTTTAATTTTAACCCAAAATTGTGTCGGTCTCTAAATAAGGTAGAAGAGTCCGCTGGATGTGCTAACCCGAGCCACGACTTCAATGTCCTTATGACGCTTGCATCTAACTTTAACAAAAGGGTCTTAATTATATAGTAAACGAGGAAAGGCCAATTTAAACGTGATGTTAAATAATGATCATATATCCAAGCCTTTTTCATGTTACTTATTGGCTGATTTTTAAGATCATTCAAAAAGCTATCGAGTATTATATCTAACGATAGAGTGCGCCCTTGGTAATCGATTTTTTTGCCTAAGAATTTGAACGGAGCTGCGTCGGTAATAGTAGTAACGCACTTACCGCGTATTATGAGACCCGGATCGTAAGAGGTATATCTGGGGTTCCGCCTACCCAGACATAGACTGTAGAATTTATTGGGTTTTGTTCTTAATCCGTCCGTCCAAGCACAGAAATCCTCCAAAACATTTAAAAGTAGCTGACATTGTTTTGGATTACGTGTCAGTATCGCGAGATTGTCTGCAGAAGCTAGTATTGATTCTGTGTATTTATTGTTAAACTTAAACCGATCACCCCAATTCTTTTCGTTTTTAATTAATTTATCTATTAAAATATTGATCATTACGTTAAATGTAGTGGAGAAATTCAAACAACCTTGAAATAAACCTATGTTGTAATTTAATGATTTGGAATGATTTTCATTCGTGATTATTGAGAATTTTAATTTTGAATAATATGATGCAATCATGTCAGTTACTAACGTTGGAAAGTTATACCACCTTAGCGCGAACATCATCAGTTCATGTCGTACCTACCCAAAAGCGTTTTTTAAGTCTATCCAACACACCGTTATTTGTCTTTCACTAGTTCTGGCATCTTTAAGGCTTTCCGATAGTAACGTGTTATGTTCGAGGCATCCAGGAATGCCAGGCAAAAACCCTTTCTGGGGATAAGGCCCGAATATTCAGTTTTATTCGTAAAAATATAATATGAATTTTCTAAATAACGACATTTAACGATAAATGTACATCTTAATATATATAAATTACGTGTCACGTTGTTTGTCCGCGACTCCTAAACGACTTAACCGATTTTAATAAAATTTAAATACCACATGCAGACTGATCTAACTTAAAATATGGGATAGTTTTCATCTCAATTCATGTCTGTCTGTCTGACTGACTGCAGTCTGAGTGTGATCTTATGAATCGATTCACAAAAAGTCGAGATCAATAAGATTGATTTCTGAAAAATCAATCATTTTTTCAAGTTTTCGTTTATAATATAAGTCTCTTTTACTAAAAACAAGGTACATATTATATATATATTTTTTTATTAATTACCTAATTTTACTATCAGTAAATAATAAATAAAATATTCAATCAATCAACAACAAACTAATGAGTGATGCAAACAATATAAGGCACAAATACAAAGAGTCAAAGATTATAAAGGTAACTTTTTTTTGTAAAAGAGAGGCGAAGGAATCTAAACATATAATCATTTCGCGAGTTTTTGAATAATTAACCCTTTAACCGGCAGTACTCTTATATACTTTCATAATACGGGTACATTCAATTAATTTTAAATATAGTTTTATTGTTTGTACCCAAAAAAAATCAAATGTCGATTAATGACTCAACATTCACTCGAAGCATTGCATAGAACTATATAACTGTAAATAATCCAGTTACATTCTTAAATTCACACTTTACACCTGAAATGCCACCACATAATTAAAGATTGGTTCACCTATTATTCTCTTGCGTAACTTGAATCCATCTCGATTATGCTACGTTATGCTTTCGATAATCATCGAAATCACCGAAAATGTTCTTGAGGCAACCATTTTTAATACAAAGTTTAAAGGAGAAGTCGTTCTGTTGCCGCGTATTCTAATGATACCGTCCGACTCTACAAAATTACTCTACTCTACGAAATTGTAGCCTTTTGAAGGATATACCTTCAAAAGGCTACAATTTCTGATTTGTTTAGCTTTCGCAATGTCTATAAATAAGTCTCGAGGCCAAATAATATCTATTTGTGGTTTAGATTTGGAAAATCCCTTATTTTCTCACGGGTAACTATATGTTCCATGGTCACGTGTAGGAAAGCCGACGAATCTATTTGTGTTAGCTTAAGACAGGTTAATCAAAAATATTGTTCACCGATTAGTGCTAAATTAAATTGAAATAGTATTTAAAATTCATAATACGAGTAAGTAATAAATATTATTCTTAAAAATTTTTAACTGTCTGCCCTACCTACCTCATTGGTAAGTTTAAGTGTTCCATGTTATTTACTAAAAACTTTCTATAGTTATTTGTTACAAACTTAAATAAAAAAAATAATACAATTTTAAAATAACTATTTTGTTTTGATTTTTACTTAATATCGATTGTAAGAAAACCCGATGGCTCTCATAACAGATGTTCTCTTTCCGTTACGCCTTAAATAGTTTGCTACAATGTAATATTACAAAAACCATAGTCATAGCAACACGTGGTCGGGTCTGCTAGTACATATATAATTATAAGAAGTAATTAACATTTCAATTAATTCACCAACACTCATATATTTTTCCACATACACGAAAACTAGAATTATTTTTTTAGTTCGTATACATTGGAATATAAGCACTTTATTTAATATAAATGGTCAGTATGTGCACAAGAATCAATCGAAAATCAAAAATTTTTGATAAGAGTGAAAAATCATTGCATATATTTGTCTACAATTTAGTTTCATATTTCAGGCGGAAATCGACTCAATGATTATTTGACATCGACAAGTTTTATGTATGTGCTCATAATCGGCGAAATTGCACCGATTATATATAAATTTTATCGTTTTGCATGATAAAACTTTTAAGTTGCACAATTTGCTAATTACTCATTATTTTCCCTTCACGTATAAACATATATAGATAATCATTTATTTACTTAAAATTTTAATAGCTACTAGCAATAGCTAATATTTAGATACGTTGGGGATGAAGTCGGTTTTAACTACTTGCGAAGTCTTATTTTACAGATCTGTCTATGCAACCCTATAGTGGTTTAGGCTTAAAAATTTAAGAAAAGAACTTACATTTTTTAAGATATATATTATAAATCAATATAACAGTAAAATCGCTTATCATAAGTGTAAACAAATTCACACTAGTTATTTATCAATATAAAAAACAATACATATTTTTAGTATCGTTATCATTACTGTTATCATATGAAAGATGTATAATAAAAAAGCGATTTACGACTCTCTGACTCATCACGAAATCTCCGAAACTATCTGTCCGATTAACTTAAAATTTTACATAGTTACTTCTTTTGTGACGTAAACATCCACTAAGAACGGATTCAACTTTTGCATTTCGCCAAGTTTTAATTCTGTAGTTGCTATACACTTAACGCGAGGGTCAGAGTTACTATAGCAACGGTTACCATAGCAATGGTTACAATGACAACGGGTAATATGACAAAAGTTACCATAGCAACCTAAGTTCACATCCAAATTCATAGTGTGCCCAGCGAAGCGGAAGAGAATAAGCTAGTATCTGTATATAATCTGTTATTAAATATGATGAAAATTATTAGTGTTTCTTATAAGTAGAAGATAATTTATTTTGTTTTATTTTGTTTTTTATTCATTTAACTTTGAATATCTAATAATTTATAAATGCATTAATCTGAATAATGAATTTTTCGAAGTCTGTCTAAAATAATCTTGCAAAATTGTAATAACAATTGTTAAATTAAAGACTGCCGCTGCGCTAAGAAAATAACTACAAATTCTTCTGTTTTTATTTAGTTGGCTTTTATAGTTTGACATGGTTAATAAGGGATACAGTTATTAAGAATTTTTAAATGGCCTTATTGTGGGTAATTTATAACATATATTCTTTTACAGACTTTGCTCCAACAAGATCTTAATATTTTGTTTAAGGTTTACCTATATAATATATAAGGATACCTTAATATTATCTTATATATACATCTTTATTGATTTAGAAAATATAAAATTAAAATTTTAAATTGTATTTTTTATATTTGCATGAATACTTTTTATTTATCACATGGTTAGGAGATTAGATCACTTTTGAAAAATTTTTGGTTTATTTGTTCCATTCAGAAATTATATTTTATGCATAAATATATTTCTATTGTGGCACTATCTATTCTTACTTATAATTTAATAAACACAATAATAATGTGTAATATTGCATGTGAATGTCGATAATTTTTTATCTTAGTATATTCAGTAGTTTTAAGATAACTTTTCACCTTGCATAAACAAATATATTTGTTTAAATTATCTTTATTTGCAAACAATTTAAGGTACATTAGGTCAGGCTCATCAATCAGACGGGGGTATAAATAGGAGTATATTTAAAATAACTTCACAGTTGACAGGCAACTGGCAATCATGAAGGCTATAGCGCTTGTAGTGTTAGGGCTAGCGGCTATGGCCGCTGCCCATACGGTATACGATGACCGAAATATGGGTAAGAAATCATTTAAAATAATACTGCTTACAACTAGAATAAATTTCTTTAGATCTAGAATATAAAATTAAAAAAAAAATTACTTCTTTCAGTGAGCATGGATATAAAGGAAAGGCAAATGTTTATCTTAAAGCTGTTAAATCACGTCATGGAACCAGTTATGTACAAAGACATAGAGGATATAGGCAAAAATTTTAAGATTGAAGATAACATCGATATGTTTGTGGTAATAAATAATAACTAATTTACATGTAAATAAGAAACTTTATACCAATATATATTAATGGTATTAGAAAATAACATATTAAAAATTCATTTTCAGAAACGCGATGTTGTTAAAACTTTCATGTCTAACCTTAAAATTGGTTTCTTGCCACGGGGTGAAATATTTACTCTGCACATTGAACGTCAAATGAATGAAGTAGTCAAAATGTTCCATATGCTATACTACGCTAAAGACTTCACCACTTTCATTAAGACAGCTTGCTGGATGCGACTTTACCTTAACGAAGGTATGTTCGTGTATGCTCTCACTGTGGCCGTCAGACATCGTGATGATTGCAAAGGAATAATTCTTCCCCCACCATATGAAATTTACCCATACTTCTTCGTCCGTGCTGATGTTATCCAAAAGGCTTACATGATCAAAATGAGAAAAGGTTTACTGGACGCTAAGTTGTGTGACTTCTATGGCATCAAGAAAACAGACAAGGATGTTTTCATTATTGACGAAAATGTTTACGACCGTCGGATGTACCTAAATGATGAAGACAGGCTGAGATACTTTACTGACGACATTGGCCTTAATACTTATTATTATTATTTCCACATTGACTATCCCTTCTGGATGAAAGATGACGTTATGAACAATAGATTTAAGGTCAGACGTTGGGAGCTTACCTTGTACACGTATCAACAAATTCTTGCCAGATATTACTTGGAACGCCTTTCTATTGGTCTTGGTGACATCACATCTCTTAGCTGGAATAAAAACCTAAGAAAGGGCTACTGGCCTTGGTTGATGCTGCATAACGGAGTGCAATTGCCTGTGAGATTTAATAATCAAATGATGGTTGATGATAAGGATACGTACATCGTGAAGCTTATTGAAGATTATGAAAAAATTATTAATGAAGCTATACTTAAAGGATATGTAGAAGTTTGTACATTACTCTTAAAATAACTATTATATTTCTCACTTCAGAATTTACATAGAGTTTAATTTTATTTTCTAGATTAATGGTCTTAGACTGGAACTTAGCAAAAATGATGATGTGGAAATGCTTGGAAAACTCGTTTACGGAGGAGAAATTGACAAAACTATGAACCAATATAAATTGGAAGCTTATCGCTACATGCTTATATTAATGAAGTCTGTAGTCGGTCTGAACACTTGGACCTCTGACAAGTTAGTATTTTTGTTGCTTTTTTGGGTTGCTATTTTAATAAGTATGTTGCCCTTATTGCTAAGTTTAAGATAAATGTTATAAATAATATTTATTTTCAGATACTTTGTCGTGCCCACCGTGCTTGATAACTACCAGACTGCTCTCCGTGACCCAGTATTTTACCAGCTACAGAAGCGTCTGACTTATTCAACCATGCTTTTCAAATTGCGCCTTCCTAGCTATACCCACGAGGACCTCTTCTTTAATGGTGTCAAGATTAACAACATTGTCGTGGACAAGCTTGTCACATATTTCGAGGATTACCTAATGGATATGACTACTGCTGTTACCCTCAACGAAGACGAAATGAGAAAGACTAAATCTGACATGACCTTCTTAGTACGTAAACGCCGTCTTAATCACTACCCGTTCAAAATCATGCTTGACATTGAATCTGAAAAAACTGTTGACGCCGTTGTAAGGATTTTCTTAGGACCAAAAGAAGACCATTTGGGTCGCTTAATAGATTTAAACATGAACCGCGTCAACTTTGTAGAACTTGACTCATTCTTGTACAAACTTAAATCGGGCAAAAATACCATAGAAAGAAAATCAGTGGACATGCATAACCTTGTTCGCGACCGTATGATGACTCGTGATCTATGGACGAAGATTGACACCATGACCGACATGAGAGACCTCCTAATGAAGGATTTCAGAAACTATATGACTGGATTCCCAACTTGGCTTCTATTACCTAGAGGTCGTAATGGTGGAATGAAGATGATGATGTACGTCATCGTCACTCCATTGAGAATGGTAGACAATGTTGATGTTTCACTTCTGGATACTACGCGCAAAGATCTTTCTATAGATTATAGATCTACCGTCTGGCTTGACAGAATGCCTCTTGGTTTCCCATTCGATCGCCATATTGATATTACTAAATTCTTCACCCCCAACATGAAATTCTTTGATGTTGTTATCTATCATAAGAAACAAGCTTGCGACATGAAGACCCGTTGGAATAGATATGTTCTGAGAGATTATGATTTAATGGATATGACCGTAATCGACAACTATTTCGTAGATGTCGATATTGACACCAAAATGGATACAAAAGGTCGTATAATTGACATGTAAAAATACATCTTAACTCACGAATAAAAAAATAAAACCGTTGTATATTTATATATGTATATATTATATTGATATTGTGACACAAGCAAATAAAATCATAAATACTTATCTATTTCTTTTTTTTACCTAAAAATTTCATTTCTTAAAAGATAAAATATAATAATGATTAATTTTTGGATATTAATAAATAGTTAATTTATAATTATAAGATAATCATATAAGTAATTGAAATTAATAATAGTAGTAGTTTAAAATATATATAAAAATAAAAATCTGTTGCTGTTTGTCTCACTAAAACTCAAGAATCGCTGGGCCGATTTGTCTAATTGTGGACGTTCAAATATTGGTGAGAAACGTTAACAATAGGTAATAGAAAATAAAAAAAATACAACTTAATATTTAATTACAAAAAAAATGTGAATTTCTTTATTTTTTATTATATAACAGGAGGGCAAACGAACGTGCGGGTCACTGATGGTCAGTGATGACACATGATCCCCATGAACTCTTGCAATAGCACTGTCGGTCTTGGAAATGGGAGTATACACCTTTTTGAAGGTACCCATGACGTATCGATCCGGAAATACCGCCGAAGGAAGTTCGTTCCACATCTTAGTGGTGTGTGGAAAAAAGATCCTTGATAATAGCACAGTTTGATGTCTTTTGTCTTTATTGCGACTAGGTTGTTAAATATTTATAAATATGTTTATTTAATAGATGTAGTATGCGGTCCGATCTCTTTGCAATATTTTATTAATATAAAAAGTAGGTTTAAGAATTTTTAAAAAGTATAAAAGTGTGAGTATCAGTAGATTGTCTAGAAAATAAAATTAATTCTTTATTTGAAGGATGGTTATTAAAATCTATCATTAGTTTGTCAAAGCCCGAGAAATGTGTATACTGTTATTTTGTATTTTTCATTTAGCTCATACGAAGACCACCTACTAAAACAAAAAATATGAAATATATATTGACACAATACCTTTAAAGTTTTGATTGATGTATAACTCTGTTAGTCTAGAAATAAAATCAATATTTTTATTACAATCAATGTATTCCAAAGTATTTCATGAACTGCATTGCTACGACTCTTCATTCTTTTAAACTATATACCCCATTTTTGCGATGAATGTCTTAGGTTCACTGGAACGTCTAAGATCATTTTATTAGAATATAATTGCAAAGGATTTATAAATTATGAAGATCATGTCCAATTTGTTTCTAAAAAGTGGATATATTATATTAAAGTTTACAAAACATCTAACATAAAATTTTGTTAAAACTGCAAAAAATCTAATATTAGGTTCATTATTAATACAGTACTTCTATATTTTTTAGTTAATAGCTTGATACTTTTACTATTTATATAATACATTAAAAAAAATATACTTTTGCATTCGATTATTGACTTAATTTTCAAATTATATGGACGGGATAATATTAATTGAAATCAAACATAAAACTAAAGATATTCTTAAAAGCGTTAGCATTAACAAAAACATTTAATGTGTTTCAAACATATTTCAAATAATTATATAAATTAAATAATATGACAGACAAAGATGACCAAAAGGGAAATTAAAATCAGGCAACATTTGAATACCTGAAAAGAAGACAAAAAGTACATTGGATTAAGCTAGAGAAAAGTAAAGAGATGATTTTTTCACATTATATATACTTAATTCATTTGCTGGATTAAAAATAAAACAAGTTTCAATATTTAAGACATTACAAGTCAAGCGAATAAAGAAGAATAATAATACTAATTTAGGGAATAACAATTTGTTGAGAAATATATGTTTCTGATTTGGCATAACATGCCTTTATCTTAATATATATAAATTACGTGTCACGTTGTTTGTCCACGATGGATTCTAAACTACTTAACCGATTTAAATAAAATTTACACTCCACGTGCAGTTTGATCTAACTTAAAAGATAGGATAGTTTTCATCTCAAATCATAGTCGCAATATTATTTTATCGCAAATTATTTGTTTATTATTTGACAGTCACAATTTTCAGTTAGCTACAAACGATTCTAACAGACGACGGCATCTGTTGACTGGATTGAGTAATTATTCGTTATATGGTGCTATGTTAAACGTACTGTAGGGGTTGTTACTACAATAAATGCGTATTCATATGTGTCTGCCATATGTATTACTTTATTAATAATCTTAATTCGAGTTGCAATTACAAGTCTTATAATGTTGTTTCTGTTCTGCGATTAGTGCTAAATTCAATTGAAATTACAATTATTTAAAATTCATAATAATATATATTATTCTTAAAACTATCTAAACTATTTTAAACTATCTGATCTACCTACCTCATTCGTAAGTTTAAGTGTTCCATGTTATTTGCTAAAAACTTTGGATAGTTATTTATATAGTTATTTGTTACAAAGTTGGATAAAAAAAATTATATATATTTTTTTCTTTATATCAACTGTAAGAAAATATGGTGGTTCTCATAACAAATGTTACCGTTACCCCTTTAATAGTTTGCTACAATGCAATATAACAAAAACCATAGTCACAGCAATGCGTGGCCTGGTCTGCTAGTACTAGTATATATTTTAACATAACATTATATATGGTAGAGATTTTTAACGTTTAGGAGTATGCAACTTATTATACCTACTTCGAATTAAGGCTGTAATAGTTTTTGTACACTTTATATTTCTTAAATACATGTTTATACAATTGAAATTTAAAGATTTTTATACAATAAATAAAAGTTTATAACTGAAACCAACATTTGTAGTACATAATGAAATTTGATTTCTTTTATAAAACGTTACCCATGTTAAGCTTATTCAAATTTTTGAATAAAATACAATAACATATTCAACAATATTGTTAGGACTAGAATCTGCAATTTTTTGGGATTATTTTTTATTCTATTTATAAAATCCTAAAACGACTATTATGTATAGATAATTTAAACCAAATTAAAGTTTTCCTGATATAATATTTATAATTATATGTTTTTTATGTGTTTTTTTATATATTTCAGCGTTATAATATATTTACTGAAAAATAGGCAAAAATATGATAGCTTTTAAATTAATTAATTTTTTCCTGGTACCGCCATCTAACACCAATTGGAGGAAGTTTTTGAACTTTTAAAGCTTGCACTTTTAGATGTATCTTTCAATAAGTTCAGAAGCAAACTGCTAGATGTCACAAAAGTAATAAATTTTTCTCTACTTTTCCTTTCTTTATTCTTAGAAGTGGAAAAAATGTTAGTTACACAATATAAAACTTTGTTCGAAAACATATTTAAAATGAAATCGATAATAAATATATTCCGATTCTCATGTGTTTGTGCGATGGATTTTATTTTTTTCCAGACTTTTTTAGGTTACTTCCTATACTTATGAGACGATATTTATTAATTTTCGTTAAAAGTTCGTTAGAATTAAGGTTCATTGCATTTATTTCTAATAATTTACTGCGATGTATTTAAATAATATAAAACTACAAATTTAACCATAATTTAATCTAAACAATAGTATATAAAAAATAACAAAAACATTTTATAATATAATTGTTTTTTGTACTATATTAATGATCTCGTTACTTCTAATGGAAGGTCAATATTTTTTATTTCTTATTTTTTAATACTTCACAGGAACGTGGCTTTTAATATATCAGTATCTGAAAATACGAGCTTATAATAATCATGTCTTGGTTCTAGCACAGTTTTTCAGAACTACTAATAGTTTACTAAATGCACAAGATCCGTGCCAGCTACCGCATCCTCGTCAACTATAATAAGAAACGATACATTATAATATATAATAAAACTATATTTATAATAAAACCACAAAATTTTATATTGTAAGTATATAGCAGTTTACTTTTCATACTAATATATTAGCATATGTTTTCAAAGCAGTTTGCGCTATGCGTAGCTTGTATTCTAGTAAGACCCTTAAAATATATCTATCAGTCCCATACTGTACGTCCGAAAAAATTAAAAAAAGATACGAACCAGAAAAAAATCATAAAATTATAATTCCTTCATCGAGATTTACTGAAAGATTTAAGCTTGTTTAAGTTTCTAAAGCTTATTATAAAACTAAAAATATATTGCTTTCAAGGTTTTTATTAGTGTATATAATCTTCAAATTAACATGGAATTGTTGTAGAACCGTGTGGAGTGGTTACTTAATCTTCTTTTGATATCAATGATGACTTTGACTCATTAGTACAAAAATGGATTAATATATAAAGTAATTTATGTGATGTATTTACATCAACTAAATTTCTTTGGAAATGTATTTCTAGAATTCGATATCTTATAAATTCATTGTGGTCTACATATACATATTTAAAATAAAAAACTTCGACTTTATTTTGATTCTATAAGTGAATATACAATTATAAAATGACTGAGATAAAGGATCACACATTTTGATGTTCATCATAATCCATCTCGTACTTATTGCGAGTGACAATTACACAAACAAACATAAGGAAAAACGTGCAAAAATATAGAAGTAGTGTTTTAAAATGTGTGTTAATAAAATATATTGTGCATTTTCTGACCACTTAGATATCGTCTTATTATATAAAGATTCTTAAACTTATTCATGTATAACTTAGATTTTCTCTCTACTTGTAATGCCTAATATTAGTATACAAATTACATATAATATATACTTATTATGATATTATTCTCATTCTGTAAAAAAAATCTCCAATAAAACAATGCATATCATAAAAAATATTTCAATTACCAGACAACCTATATATTATTGTTTTATAATTTTTAATCTTAACTCATTAAGAAAACAGTTGCTTTTAAATTGCCAATTCATATGTTTTGATGAGATAAATATACTCATTATAGGTACATTTATAATATTGAAAATATTTCATCATTAATTTTGTTGAACTCACAAAATGTATTAATATTTTATCTTTATTTAATTTTTTTTTTAATAAAGTTATTTATGGTATCAAACTTAAAAGCTACTGTTTTAGTAAACTTTTAATTTACGTTTATTTTGAAGTTTGTAATTCAGATATTCAAAAAAATATTTGATTAAATGTTATAAACTATTTTAGTTATTTAGCTTAGATAAGTTAATATTATTACAAGTGGCTCTCAATCCTAGGATACAACACAAAAACTGCTTATTAAAAATTATTATTTCTTCATTTAGGACTATCGACCGAATAAACTTTTGACATTCCAATATAATAATTGTGTCATATAAATTAATTAGTACATTCAACTACCTTATCAAATAATTGAAACAAATAATGACTACGAACTCTTAGATTACTATAAATGTGTGTGGTTAGTTGGTAATTTTTAGTACTAAGTCGAAAATGAAAACGTTAACATTAATTTTAATTTCAGTGTTGCTCATGCAAACTGAGGGATATCTTATAAAGGTTCCAACTACAACAACGAATTCTAGAATTGGTATGTTTGTATTTAATATTTTTTTATTATTTTTGACATCATGTTATTCCATTAAGTTAATAATTATTTACCAAAATTATGATTTACCAAATTAAAAGAATAATCTTATGTAATTAAATCGTAATTAATACAAATTATTCAAACTGTTTCAAGCTAGTGAAATCACAAAAGTAGGAATTGTTATCCTTCAGATTTTTTATAAATCATCTCATGTGTGTATATATTATATATTTTTAAATTATTATTACTTATTTCTTTATTTACTTTTAGCGCCTATTGGATGGGTTCACGTTCAAAAGCTACTACTACCATTATTTGAAAATGTTTGTGATGTTAGCACAGAATCTATTGTTGTAAAATTAAACGAAGAATTCAAATTAGATCCTACCGTCGGAAACTATGTGGTATATATTTTATATTTTAATAAATTTAAAAGAATAACATATAACTGAATTTCACCTACAGCTACTTTTACAATTAAAAAATTTTAATGTGGATTATAGTATTTATACTTTAATATTTATATTTAAGACAATTGTTATTTCCAGAAACCAGAAGTTATTAACAATCTTTTAGACCTCAAAGCGACAAAAGGTTTGCTGGCTCAGGGAGAAATATTTACTGAGTACAATTCCGATCACTTAAATGAACTCAAAACTGTATATGAAGTTTTATACTATGCAAGAGACTTCGATACTTTCTACAAAGCTGCTTGTTGGGCTCGACAAAATCTTAACTGCGGCCTATTTGTTGACGCTATATACTTAGCTATTATAACCAGACGAGATACTGAGAAAGTTTCAGTACCACCTCCATACGAACTTTTGCCTAATTATTTTATTCGAAAAGATTTTATAATAAAAGCATCTTCATTAATAAAAGGTGAAGAAATTGCAACTGACGCCGTTCGAAATGAAGGAAACGCATACATTTTAGACGTTAATTACACAACAAACTTCTTCGACGACAGTGGCGACAAGTTGGCCTACTTTCACGAAGATGTCGGTTTAAATTCATATTATTTCTTGACAAAACTAAAAAATAGTGAATGGCTTAATGACATACAAAATCTAAAACATAACAACGGAGAATATTTATATCACACGATGAAGCAATTGATGGCTAGATATAATTTAGAAAGATATTCAAACGGTTTACCCGAATTAGAGGGTATAGACTGGGATGATATTTATGACTTACCTTTCGACTCAATGCTTGTATACTCAAATGGGAACAGCTTTAGTGAAAGAATTTCTATCAATAAAAATAACGAAATTATAACGTTACTAAAAAATATAGAAAACAATCTTCCAGCAGTTGTGATCCATATGGTAAGTATAATTTATTATAATCTGTTACATTACATACTGTAATTTCTAGTGAAATAATAGTTTAAATATTTACAGAGAGATAATGGATATAATAAATCAGAAATTTTGAACTACTTAATGGAGATACTAGTTACAGAAGAAAAGAGTTACGAAAATTTAGCTATACAAATTCTCAGCGTTAACAATTTTGGGTAAATTTAACTTAAAGTTTATGATTAAATATATAGTTTATTCAAACACTAAAAAGTAATTAATATATTTGTTTTAGATCATCTTCTGTATTAGAGCATTACCTTACAAGTGTAAGAGACCCAATATTCTGGAGAATAAATAAGAAGATTGTTGATATGGTAGATAATGCTTTAAGTGTTCTACCAGGATATACTACAAAACAACTTTATTTCCCCGGAGTCGAAGTTCAAAACATTGAAGTTAAAAAAATAATGACGTCATTTAATACTTTTGAATTTGATGTCACCGATGCTTTAAAAACGGAGGGCGAAGATAATAAATTTCAGATAAAAATAGCACAGAGCCGATTAAATCATAAACCTTTTACATTTAAAATCAATATCGCATCATTAGTAGCGCAAAAAGCTCTCGTCAAAATATATATTGGTCCCAAAGTGATGCCTGGTGAACTTGCTGAAAAGAAAAATCTATTTATGTTATTAGATTGCTTTGAGGCTAACCTTAAGATTGGCAGCAATGTTTTGTCAAGAACCTCGAATGAAATGACAAGTTTATCCGAAGACTTGGCATCTTTAGGTGTTGTACATAAAAATGTCTTAGATACTGAGTTTGGAATAGATGCATTGCCTCTCAAATCAGTTTTGTCACAAATAGGGTTCCCGTCTCGATTAGTTCTACCTAAAGGAACTAACAGTGGTTTGCCTCTTCAAGTATTCGTTTTTGTAGCTCCTTATGTAAAAGCAACTGTTGGTGGCACGAGAACCAATTTAGAAGTTAATTTAGACGCACTTATTTCCCCTGGATACCCATTGGATTTAGATATGGAAATCCAACAATTATTTAATTTGCCGAATGCTTTTGTTAAGGATATCATGATAACACACAAAACGGAAGGTTCAAGCGCATACAACAAACCAATGAATACTTATAATGAAGATTTTAATGACAAGGTGTGGCCAACTGCAGAAAAAGACAACGGAAATTCACATGGTCTCCTGACAATGGCTGATCAAACCGCATTCACAAAAACGAGATTTGATTACAAATCTAAAAAGAACCAGTTCGGTAAGCGTCCTAACTATTCATATAAACCAACTGATAATTACAATGACGTAAATAATCTAGAGCAAAAAGACGAACCTGAAACTGTTACTACAGATAAGCTTAAGGATCAACCTGAAAACAACGAAATTATTAACAACATTTATATTACTCCTGAAATAGATCGCAAAGTCGATAAAAATATTAATGAAAATGGCTATAAATATATATTAGATAAAGATACTGTTAATAATGTTTTACATAAACAGTTACATGAAGAAGTTAACAAAGAAATAAATGTTCCTCATAAAGATATTGAAGATAAAAACATACAATATAAAGTAATTATAGATAAAGATGATGTTAATAGTATTCTACATAAAATAATCGAGCAAGAAGGTGATACTACATTTAATATGGGTCATAAAGCTGTAGAAGGAACAGATATTTATAAAGTCATTTTGGATAAAGGTAATGAAAATAATATTATACATAAAAAAGTCAATGAACTGATAAATAGTGATACTAAGAATATAGAAAACGATAAAGTTATGCCTCACGGCTTACTTACTATGCCTGAAAAAAGATTTTCTAATATTTTTAATATTCTTTTTGAACCACAAAAACAAGACACGGATGAGAAAATATATGTTTAAGTTATAACATTTATTATTTTGTTTATTTGTTTATAATTGATTAAACTTAACATTAAATAAAAAACTTTTATTTTTAAACATCAAATTCATATAAAATATACACGAAACACTTAAAATATATATTATGTGCCTCATAATAATAATTGTCTACAAATCCTTAGACAAATAAATGTAACCTTATTACTATTTCCCGATATTCTATCATTAATCCTGGAACGGTTCCAAATACTTTACAACGGTTTTACGCTTTCCCTATTTTCATCGCGGAAAAATTGAAAACCATCGGTCACTAATGTGACAACGACTAGAACACAAACAGAAATATTTTACAGTTGATTACAAGGTTTCCCTATATATCTATATTTTTATACATTATATTATAGTATGTGTTTTGCACATAAATTACATTTATCTGCTTCACTTTTGTTATTATTTACATATTTTGATAAATTGTATTAAAAATGTAATGGTTTCTAATTTTGTTATTAATGCAACCTTATAAATAACAATGATACCGAGAAAATGTTCTTATAATTATATTTCATTCAGACAAAGATATTATTAACTAAACAAATTCGTAGTTTAACTACACACACATTAATCATCAAAGTTGTCTCATTGCCATGTCCGACACTTGTACGGATTTATTTTGTAATGATGTTGTAGTAACCCGTAATAAAATTAATTATATACTGCTACTGCATGCTAATTTAAATGCTAAAGAAACTAGCTATTTATCATAGAACCTATTTAAAGAATTATTTGCATTTGGCATCTAGTACTCAAGAGAATGCTGCAAGGAAAATTGCTAGTTCAGTGCCAAAATAAAGTTATGTTTTGTATTTCATTGACACCAATGATTTAAATTAGAATTGCTTCTGGATGTTATTTACTAAATATTTACGTCGAGGATTTGTTTATTGCAAAATCTGTGCGTTAATAATTCAAACGTCTTACACGTATATACGTCATCTAATAAATTTAATAAGCTTAGTTTATTGGTAATAAATAATAATGAGGCAAAGTCTGTGGATTACATATGTCATAGAAAAGAGTAATAACTATTTACTAGTACGCATCAAACCTAAAAAATATCAAATATTTAAAATCATTTTCTAAAAATTTTATGTTGAGGATTTTTTATGTAGGAGCAAAGTCTGGCAATTATTAGGAAAATATATCATAAATAAATCTATTACTACTTTAATATAAAATATAATACACAATTCGAAAAGTGTAGAGTGCAAAAGACCATTACAAATATTTTCAACTAATAATTTTTAATAAGAGCATTCTCGCTATTATAAAATGATCTAAAGTCAGTATTTGAATTGGATGTGTAATAAGATAGTAGTTATTTTTATCAAATACTTTTTTATATACATATGTATATTGAATGTTCTAAGAAAAAGGCGTAAATAAAATCAAAACATTCATTTCGTACAGGCTTCCCCTACTCTAAATGGTGATCTTACATCTCATTATTGCAATGATTTGTCATCGCGACCTATTTTTATATCAAAGTCAGTATGCCAAGGAAATAGAAACATTGAATGGAATTGAAAGCGATAGTCCAACTAATGGCCGCCCACAAACTATAACATTGACGTTTCGATCGATATAAATAAAGCATATCTCAACATAACGAGTATAAATCAAAAATAGTTTCAGGATGTGAGACGCCAAGACATTTGGCATATTTGTATATTCAATTAGATTGTATATGTGTTTCTTAAATATTATTAATATATATTGAAACTTTTAAATTTATTTTATAAATGCTCGCATGTATAAAATAAAATAAACTATTTTTCTTCAATATAATAATTAATTGTAATAAATATGTATTAAACCTGCAATTAAAATATTTGGAGAACACTTAATAATAAATTGTTTGATGAGAACAATAAAGATCGACTGCCATTGTTTATTACACCCACGTGGGTGCATCTTATTACTTATAAACGTTCTCATATGAGAAAACAAAAATTATAGCCCATCACCGACATTCTATATCTGCGCGAGCGCGCGTATAACCCGTTGCACATACCAGTTGTCGTAAACCAGTGACGCGTACAAGCACTTTAGTTTTTTGTGACGACACTAAAAAAATAATAAACAAAGAAACATGGTCATATACTCTATAAGATATATTATAAGGTTTGATTAACTTTTTTCTATAAAGATGAACACAAATTAAAATTATGGGACAAATTAATTAAAATTATGGGACATAAACTTATTTTAAAAATGTAATTAGTTAAACTAATATACAAAATAATAATTGAGATAATTAAGAAAAAGTTTTATTACCTCTGACGCCTGGATTTTGTCCTTCAAACAGTCAGTGACGTGACTCTACGTAATATTTTCATTCGATTGTTTTGAATCGCCACAACTTCCAAGGAATTTTCTAGTACTCAATCAGGAATTTGGTTAATAACCATGGCTTTTCGATTCTGGAACATTTTAATCAAGATATACGAGCTGCGCTCTTAGTTTATTGATTGAGTTATTGTATTTAAAATATTATTTCATAAATAATTATTTTATAGCTTTAATAATAACACAGGAATAACAATAGACTATAGTTTAAGCACCTACCAAAACATTCTTTTGTTTAACTTACAGATATTTCGTTTATTTAGATCATACATTTTCAGGTCAATAAAAAAACACGTGTTCAAAACATTTATACAGAAACTCTCGTTTAAAAGTTATAAAAGTTTATTCACGACGAGATATATACATCACATTCTTGCAAAATGACTTTTGATGAATAAATATAAAGAAATAGCTTCCTGTTATATTCTCTGGCGTATCATTGGATACTGACGGCGAAACGTCACCGAACCATTACGAGAAGACACTAGCTGATTTTTACTTATTTTCGTATTCCTTCGTCGGAGGACTGGTCTATAAATAAAGGTGCCACTTGAATGTAAAATCCAGTGTAACAACACTCGCACTCGGATTCGGTTCTTGTTACTACTGCTGACACAACTCAGACATCATGGTGAGAATATAATGTGATTCATTAAAAAGTGATTTTGTGGAAAAGTGATTTTAAAAAAGGCAGTGCTGCAATTAAAATTTGTATTTTTTTTTAATATCACTTTGTGAATTATTTTGGACATTGGCAGTGCTTACACTTATTAAGTAAAATAATTAATTTTACCATTTCTGGTACCATAGGACACTGATGACGACCAGAAGATGACCATGCTCCGCAAGGCATTCCAGATGTTCGATACCACAAAGTCAGGATATATTGACGTCCTCAAGATCTCAACTATCCTGAACACCATGGGACAACTGTTTGATGACTCAGAATTACAAGCCCTTATTGACGAAAATGACCCAGAAAGTAGGTGTAGTTTTGTGGTAATAAGTTTAAAGGTTTAATTCTTAAAGATCTACAATAACCTTTCCAATTTAAATAATCAGACTTGGTATTTGAAGTCATAAATTAAATTAAATAATGGAATCAATACGTTAAAAGATATATATATATATATATATATATATATTTAAATTTTTTTAGTATATATTTATATATCATAATAAGTATTACTAGTAATTTACTCGTCCATTTCAAATTTAATCTCTTAAAGACCTGCCATAAAATTACCTGGCACTTGTGAGACACATTATATAGTTTATTAACCTCATAAAAATAACGAGGTGAGATTAATCATTATACTTGAAACATGCCACCGCAGCTCGAAGACATCTCCAAAGATACAAAAATATTTTTACTCCCAGTCGCTATAATGAGTCTATTTCGGGAAGACTGTCTCCTAAAGATTCCGATACCTTTGCAACACGTACTTCTATTTAGATACCTAAAGACATTTAGTCGCAATGCGTACTGTATTTTTAGCTGAAATAAATGCGTTATATTTTAATGTATAAAATTAATTGATGGTAATTAACACGTGGCAATCATTCTGACTGGGATTAAACGATCACTCTCTCCGATTCACTGAACAAATTGCCCGTCACTTTCGATAGCAAGTGACGGACAATTTGAACAGTATGACCCCTACAAGATATTGTGTATGGGTCATATTGTTCTACTAATGAGTCATTAATTAAAACTTAGAGTAGTGATGTACCACTTTAGTTATTGTTAATAATATTCTAATATATTTTAAATACATTAATTTTTTACAGCCACTGGTAAAATCAACTTTGATGGATTCTGCAACATCGCCTCTCACTTCTTAGAAGAAGAGGATGCTGAAGCAATGCAACAGGAACTGAAAGAAGCTTTCAGGTAATTCAGATGTACACACAATATACATTTTTGTACTGTAAGATACTGCAAGAGAATGTACCAAACAAACTTATCATTTATTAGACGATAATAGCCTTTGATTGATCTATCAAAAGAAAATTTTAGTGATATTGATATAAGAGGTTTATATTTTTTATTGATAAAAACTATTTTTATTTTCAGGTTGTACGATCGTGAAGGCAATGGCTACATTACCACATCTACCCTCAAGGAGATCCTCGCTGCTCTTGACGACAAACTAAGCAACTCTGATTTAGATGGCATCATCGCTGAAATTGACACTGACGGCTCTGGCACCGTTGACTTCGACGGTTAGTATTACGCTCAATGTAATTTATTTCTTAGTGTTAAAATGTTTATTTAGTAATGAAGAAGATTAACTACACTTCGAATTTACACCTTTTATTTTTGCTATAATTATAGTAAATTTAAATATAATATATTATTTGAAATGTTACAATGATTATTTTGTTTTATATTGTATATTTTATATGTATTATTTATAATGAATGTTATGATAACAAAATCTCATTTTGTTTCAGAATTCATGGAAATGATGACGGGAGACTAAATTATCTTCTTAGTATTAATAAATTAGTTTTTTTTCTATAACGCACTTATGAGTTGTAAGACTTCATTAGTACAAACCATGTGGTATTAGCATAGCATGTATAGTTTATCTAACTATGCACATTTATTTTAATTTATCTTATAGATAGTTTAACATTTACATGTGGACGTTAATTATTTCCTGGAATAATTTAAACCGATTCCATTTTGGTATTATGCTAATATTTATAACGCATAAACTGTACTTAATGTAATAACTTTATTACCTCAAATTTTTAGAATGGTCTTGAAAATATTATCAACATCAAAACTGTATAAAATAAAATTATTATTCTCTAAATGACGTTTTGTTACTTTATCAATTTTGTACAACCCTAACGCAGTATAAACGAAAATTCCAACAAAATTTAAAAAAACTGTATTTTTTGGATTTATTCCATTATAGTTATGATAATGGAAACCTTTTCATAAGAAATTATTTCATGACTTACATAAAAAAAAATTATAAGATGATGCAAATATACTTACTAGTCCACGAATAACTTAATCGTATTTAATTAATAAATTATACTGAGATTTTATTTCATATAATTGATAACATTTCAGGCACACATACAATCATAGATATTTAATATGCATTACCTTTTTACGCAAACGGACGCATTATATAATCTTGTTTGTTTATCAGTTTGTGCAAATTTAGTCCGGTTATAACTTTTTTCTCCTAATAAAGTAAAATATACTTTTTACTCAATTATCTAAGTGAGCAAAATAATTTTTTTAAAAATCATTTTTTACAATAAAGCTAAAAATTTGGCTATGATAAAACAAAAAATCTATAATTGAATTTGTCATAATGTTACATTTATTATTAGCTTTTATAGATGGCTATTACTCTTAGGATATTTATGTGACAAGAGAATACAGAGATTTGCAGATAATTTTACTACAATAAACGTTATATTTTAGTGAATGGTTATATAAGGAAACAGCGTTCATAAATGCTTTGATGTCATAAAAAACAATGTCCATACAATCTAATAGGTGAAATAATGATTTAACGAGGAACCTCCCGACCAAAACTATACATATGCTATGACCACAATTGGAAAATTGCCCAATTGCATTTTGCTTCCTGAATATTATACATCATTGTACTTTCGTGCTCTTAACTTAGGTTTAAATATGTGAAACAAAATCATTCTCTTAACATTTCTTTTACAATATATATAATAAATATACAAAAATTCTTAATTACTTAAAAATTAAAGTTAATAAATATACTACTCAATGTTATTAACATACTATTAAAGTTTTAAGCAATAATAAATTACTTATATAAATCTTTAAGTAATTAAAGATTGAGTTATTACATTTACAACTACAATAAAATCTTTTATGTTAATTTAAAAATGATTTAACCCACTTTGATAGAAGTATAAAAAGTTGTCATTAGCGGATGCTATTTTTTCATCGTTAGAAATATTTCCTTCTTTTTATTATATTTCGATATTATACTTTTATTATTTTTTTTTATATAATGCTTTTCTTTATACAGAGCAAGTTTCAAGATATTTTAGACCTAATTATAGATTAGAACTTTTTATACAAATAATATATTATATTTATTTTTTGTATAATAATTATTCAAATCATTCTAACAGTCCAGCAGATATCTAAAGATGATGATGATGATGACTGTACTAAGAAAATTATTCCTATTAAAGCGTCCCCAAGATTTCAATTGAGAGAACAGAAATAGTAGCAGTTGAAGTTCATATAAACTGTTTAATGTATTTTTCTCTTAGTCTTACATGTTTTTCGCAAGTGATATATTCTTAGAAAACACAGTTAAAATGATTTTGTGTTTATTTTTATTGGGGACCGTTTTATCTGCATCTTTGGATGAATTTGAAGCGTTTGTTAATAATGAGGGTAAGATAACTAATATGTTATAGTTGCCGCGGTAAACCCTTGCACTTAATTCAATATTATTTCAGAACTTGCATTAAATGATGAAGCCTATATAAAGTACATTATACCATCTGGCTATTCTCCTCAAAAGACACGCAAACAATCAAAACTGGAGCTGTCAGATATTCTTAATAAGGTACCCAGACAATGATATCTAGGAATAAATTTATCTTTAAATAATTATTCGCTAATATTCAATAAATGTTTTACCATTTACGAATTCTAAGGTTTTTAAATCTTCATTTCTACGACTACATCATAAACAATAAAAAAATATATATAAAAAGCAAGTTAAAAATTGTATTGCATATTGTGACACATATATTTTCTATACATAATTGCAGCATTAAATTTTCTTTTAACTTCCGTCTTTAAAAAAATTAAATACATAGTTTTTGTTGTTTCCTTCGATTACATTTTTTTAAGAAGTACATAAAGATGCTCAAAATAATATTCTAGGTGAAGTTTATAAAAAAATATTGACAATTATAGAATATTTATGAGCTAATCTTGAAATGAGATCTTAAAAAGTTTTAAGTTACTTGTTTTTGAAATTTTATATCCGATAGATGGAATTTTCATGTGAAATATTCCTTACAAGAGTACAAAATAGTTATTGGTGCAGTTACGTATGTTTACACTTTTATTTAATTACTAAGTCATGACATTCATCATTTGAAATAATCGATGAAACACAGATTAATATAAAATAATTTTCGTTTCTGAGACAATTTTCTCGGCTATGACATTTTTTTTTCTATAACGTTTATAAAAGATAGCATATGATATTTTAAATATCTGTTTTCTTACAAAGAAAAACAAAAGTATTAAAATGTGAATACATTAATTATTGTAATGTTATATCTGGCTTAACAAAACACACATCCAAGTTCTTTCAAGATACCATAAAATTGATTCTAATAAATATTTTTCGCAGGATAATGAATACTATGAAATCTTAAAGAAACATATCTTAACTGGCGATGTTAACAAGGGTTTAACGTTTAATATATACGATGACAATATGAGAGAAGCCGCTATTGCGTTATTTCGTTTATTACAATATGCTGAAATAGATCAAATAAATACAATTAAAGAATGGGCCTCAGAGAATATAAATCATGACATTTTGGATTATGCCTTGAGAATGGCTTCAATATACAGAAATGATGCTATTAAAGACCAGGAACCACCTTTCGTAACCAAACCCAACTATTTCATTAATAGCGAAACTATTGTTAAAGCTATGAAATTGAAAATAAACAATGGTAAATTCGATCCCCAAGTGTCTTCTGTTCAACAATTTTATAGAACGGATGACATAATAACGATTAATACAAATTATTCTGGTTGGAACCTATTGAATGATGAATGTAAAGATAACCTGGATTATTTTAGAGAAGATATAGGATTAAATAGCTATTATTATGGTGTGCACCTCCAATTTCCATTCTGGATGACCAATGATGAATTAAATGGCATTGATCCGAAATACACTGAACAATATTACTATACACACAAACAACTGATGGCTAGGTACCAATTGGAAAAGGAACACCTTAGTTTTGTAAATCATTCATTTCATGACTCAAAATGTTACGATGATTTAATTCCTTACCTATCTTATGAGAATGGACTTCGTTTCCCCATAAGATCTACTATTCGAAGAGAAGTTAGCGAAGAATACTCTCGTCTAAGATCTATAGATATCGTTATAAATGAATGCATTTCGAGAGGATTTATTTTTATGGTAAGAAAATAAATTAAAAGTTATGAAAAGAAAAATTTTCCAAAAATAAAAAGATAATTTATATTACTCTAACTTTCAGGAAAATGAGACAAAAGTTATGTTAGATGAAGACAATTATGTTAATTTATTATCGAAGTTTATTAGAAATAACTATGAAAGTGTTTCAGTGGCAAAAATTATAAGGTCTCTATTCGGATATGGAGGAAAGGGATATTTTACCAATACGTAAGTCCTTTTTGAAATGCTTATCCTTAAAAGACATTCTGCAAAATGCAAAAGTTTAAATGATGGGAGGTTCGTGATTGAGGTGAATAATAATGAATGGATTTATTGAAATCATGATTACTTGAAAACTGAAAACGTCTACTTTTATTCAGAAAAATACAAAGTTCCCGTTGTAAAAACGCATCTCAATCTCTAATCTTACATTTTTATTTCATTTAGTTTCTTCTTTTCCTTCTTCCGTAAACCGCAAGTAATAACCGTAAAAGTAGTTTATTTAGTTAATTTACAATTCTATTAAAAATATATAATTTATTTCCAGGTATAATCCGGCTCCATCAGTCTTACATCACCCACAGACAACATTGCGTGATCCCATTTATTGGTATATAATTCAAACTATGTTAAATTATTTTTCAGAATACTCAAATACTTTAGAACCTTATAATTTCTCTCAATATCAAACAGAAGAGCTTAGTATTATAGATCACAATTTTTCAAAAATGATAACTTATTATGAACATTATCAGGTCAGTCTTAACAAATTATTTGATAAGGAATATGATTTTGGATCTGCGTCATTAATTTATACGGCAAGACAAAAAAGATTAAAACATTTACCTTTTACCCTTGAATTTAACGTTAATTCAAAATCCAACCAAACGTCTGTAGTAAAATTGTTTCTTGGTCCAAGATGTGATGGTGCGACTTGCTGGAATGAATATTCAAAATTCTTTGAACTTGATACTTTTCCTTACCACCTCGAAGAAGGACTTAATCTTATCAAGTGGTCCCCAGACTTCTCAAATAAATATTCATTTGATGACTATTTTAATGTTGAGCTGAAATCATTAAGAAAAAATAGGTTTAATTTGTTTAAATTTCCAGAAAATATTTTAATACCTAAAGGCATAGAACAAGGGCAAAATTTTACTTTGTTTATTTTATTGACTCCTGCAATTGAAAGTCATGAATTAAATCTATCATCACAACAATTTGGATTTCCTTTTCATAGACAAGCTGTAGTGAATGACAGTTTGCTTTTTAATAACTACAAATTTTATAATATTACAATTTATCATAAAGAAATTAATGAAATTGGAGGCTATTTTTCAAAACACCTTAATTAGTCTAATATTTGATATACAGGAGACAAGTGTTATATAATGTTTAAGTTACGTTATATTTTCTTCACCGTCAAGTAGAAAGACATAATAAACAAATATGTATTGATATTATCTTTTATTTATAAAATTACGATATACATTGTTCAAATACAATACATTTAAAAACAATTTATATCTCTTTCTTAATGTTTGTTGACTTCGTTGTGATGAACTGGATGAGAAGGAATGTTGTATTTGTAGGTCATCTCTTCTCCTTCATGGTGCACTAAGACATCCTCAAAGAACATATTGGGTTGCTTAAAGTACGCTTCATGCACTGGACGGTCAAATGGATAACCATAAGGTTTATTGTCCCAAATGAAACTCTTAAAGCCTTCGAATTTCTTGTCTGCTGCTGCGTATGGGTACACCATCACAAACATCTGGTATGGGAAACCACCCTGAGTACCCTTTGGTACAAGTAATCTCTTAGGGAAAGCACCAAACTCAGTAGACATATCAGCAGGCACCTTAGATTCTTCAAGAAGCTTATAAATATCACGAACTGGTACAGAATCATCTTTGTAGAAGAAGAATTCAGATGATTGACGCTCTACTTTGTTTTGTCCCTTGGTTAGTTTATGTACAAACCAGTCCCATTCAACAAAGTTTTGCCAGTTGTCTTCCAGGCTAATAGGATAACCCTTGCTATTGTATTTAGGTCCAATGAAGATTTTAAATACAGCTTCACCTTCAACATCAGATTTAATATTAAGAACTACATTGAATGGCTTGTGGTTCAGGCGGGGTTGACGTACTACATAGTAAGGATATTGTTGAGACTTAAGCTCTTCCTTAGTGTAGAATACATTGTTAGATACTTCAAAGTCAAAGTAGTCAAAGTATGTTACAAGTTTATCTACTTTAACATCAGTGATCTTAACTCCAACATAATGTAAGTTCTCCTGATTGTAGGGAGTCAGGAACTTCTTGTATTCGACGAAGTATTTTAGAATTTTACTGTACATTTGATAGAACACGGGATCACGGAGTGAAGTTTGGTAGAAGTCCAGGGCGCTTGGTACAAAGGTATATCTAAAAATAATATGTCATTAAAGTTAGGACTATAGCATTGCTCTTACTTATATAAGTTACTAAAATTAGCTATGCCAATGACATACAAATATATATAATATTTTATAACGTACGGTATAGTACGTCTAATAAAGATATAAAAAATACAAACTTGTCAACGGGCTCAGGAGCAGCACCAAGAATACGACGAGCCGTGATTTCGTATGAGTTGTGGTTATCTTTGCGTCCAACTTTGCCCCATACATCAGCATTAGATTGCCAGAAATTACCAGCAAAGTTAATTGATTTGGAGTTGTGAAGGTCAACCTCCTGATTAAACTGAAGTAGAAATTATGTTAATTAATAATGTTGGTATTCCAGTTTAGAAAATACAGTAAATATTAACATACAGTTTTGCAAAATACTAACTGTTTTGAAGTGACCTTGCTCGAGATACTGAATGAAAGTCTTTTCATAAGTATCTAACAGCTGCAACTCTTCAGTTTTCTCTTGTGGTATTTGATAATATGAAGGTCTCTGTACGAAAGAATGGAAGTAGTTGACATAGGGGCTGTATCCAGATTTGATTGGCTGCCACCAAGAAAAATCAGGAATTTCACCTAATCCGTTTGAGAGTCGCTCCAGATAGTAACGAGCCAAAAGTTGTTGGTAGAAATAGTAGTAGATCTCACCACGACGGTCCTTTATTACAGAGAAAAATTCGCCATCCATCCAGAAGGGGAAGAAAGATTGGAAATAGTAGTAATAGGCGTTAAAGCCGACATCTTCGGTGAAGTATGAAATCCTATGTTCATCGTTGTGGTAAGTTAAGTAGTCAGAGTAATTAGAGTATACTAAGTAGTGGTCATTTTCATGAACAACACCGGTCTCCGTTCCAAAGTCAGGAGAGAAGACACCATTCTGCATCTTAATACGGAAGATCTTATACCATACATTTGAGTTTGTAAAGAGCTCGGGATAGAGCTCATAGGGAGCAGGTACAACGAAACCTTGAGTGGCAGCGCGATGGATCAGCGCAATGTAGTATGCGTATAAGAATTGTCCTTCATTCATCCAGACTCGTGCAAAAGCAGCGGTCTTGTAGAAGGTTTCAAAGTCCTTGGCATAATAGAAAATGTTAAATAGTGCAACAGCTTCTTCTCTTTGTCTCTCGTAGAAAACTGAGAAAGGAACATTCTTTGGTAAAAATCCAGTCTTCCAAAGATCAAAGAACTCTTGGACAACTTTTTTGTTCTGAAAAATATACATTTATGAATATTAATATGTTAATCTAAACACCAAAATCATTTTAAAATGATATCAGATTGATTCATATATTACAGTATAATCATCAACGTGGGCCTCGATGTCGTAGTCCTTGCCAATGTGATAGTAATCAGCTTCAGTATCTACTTGCTCGGGGTGGACAAAGAGGTTCAAAATTTTCTTCTGTTTTACAACAAATTCACTGTCCACTAAAATAAAAAGATATAGATATTTTATGTAAATTTTACAATAAAAAAGTTTTTTTATTTTTATTTATGCCACAAATATTATTATCATTTTCGTTTGTCTTACCAGTCTTAGTTTCGTAGACATGTTTAGTAGAGACCACCTCAGCTCCAACAAGAGCTAAAGCCAAGCAAGCAAATACCAGGACAGTCTTCATCTTTACAAGATGAGAAGACAACTGTACCCGATAATAGAATCCGTGATCTTTTATACTCATCCACCATATCCATATCGATTTCTTATCTCGTGTGTGTGAACTCATGAAAGTTTAAAAATAATAAAAAGTTCCATATTAATAAAAACTTTATATTATTATTTTTTATGAATATACTTTAATAAAAAAACTTTAATTAACTTTAATAGATTTAAATACGTATGTATTTTTATATTAAACTAACGGTTATTGTGTTATATATACATATTAAATTTTATAAGAACAATTCCTACAGTTTTAATTAATTAAACTTGAAATTTCAAAAAATTACAGCACAAACACGTATTATTTTAAATTAATTAAAGCATAACTTTAGGTTAACTGTTTACTATTATACAAAAATAATAAAATCTAATGTGCACCTTACTTAATTCTTAAATTAAGAGTTAATTAAAATTAATACACAAATAATTATAAAATTTTAAATTACTCAACATTCATCTTTACAATTTTTTCTTATTTGTTTGAATTAATTATTGCCACGCAATAAACGATTTAAACACAAATTTTCTGTCACCGAGCTACTTAATTTAGAATTTATATTTTTGTGGATTTTTTCTAAACATTCTCATCTATTTTAATTTAGAGTAGCCTTTATTATTTTATATTTTTTATCCTAAAAATTAAAAGGAATTATATTATTGCGTTAATTAATAATAACAATTAAAATTATACATTTTGTTTTTTAAGTCATATTTTATATAATATTATAATGTTTTTACGTAAGGCTCAGAAACTATTCTTAATTTTGTCATAAAAATGACTGAAAACTGTTTTGTAGAGCATTTGGTGAATAAAAATCTTTTCTATTTTGCTATAAAAGAGTTATTATCTCATACAGAAATACAGAGATTCTACCAAAGAAATACTTGATATAAATTTAATTATTGAAGCATGTATTTAAATTTATATTTGTTATTTTATAGCATCTACCATTCTTTCGTATATTATTTACTTCAATCTAACTAATACTAGGATCCGCCAACCGTGCGCGGCGGGTGTTGTTCTGAGCCACTCTCCTTTCTTCTTTTCTTGATAACTTTTGAATGGCTAAACATTTTTTCTGTTTTCGCTATAACATCCGCGTTTGGCTCAAACATACATGAGAAAATTTTTAGCTAATTATCTCGTCGCATTCTGGAGACAGCTAAACACAAAAAAGGTCTCCCAAACGGTTAAGAGCTTCGCTTACGTTCAGCTCAATAAAATGTGTGAATGAGACCGCTACCTAGCAATACGATCATCTCACTGTATAGCAATACCTACTTTTCCGTATTATATTCTTACTTTAATTATTATTAAATATATGACAATAACGTTCATTTGTGTTAAGAGCAAGCCTAAAATGTAGTTTTTCTAATAGAAATATAATAACCTAGTATTTTGTATACATTTGTACAAAATATCCACTTCGACTATTCTATGATACACCTCATTTTATGCATTCTTATATGGTTTGTCTCATATTATAATGTTATTATATCTGCCTAATAATTAAAAAATCTCATATTTAAACAATATTTTAAAATTGAAATAATAATACGTAGAATAAAAAGATTATTTAAAAAGATGTGCATTTCATAATCATATTTAATGATTATGTATTTATTTTTGTTGTTATATTAAGTTTTGGCAGATAACTGTTACCTATAATTAATCAGGTGCTATTTGATCCTTAATTACAATATAATAAAAATAATTGTGCAAAATTTTAATACAAACAAAAAATATATATATATGTTGCCTTAATATGAAAACTTCAAGAATCAATTCAAATTCGATAAAGATGTTATTCTAATTTAATATAAAATGTATATATTATCTATATGAATTAATTGTGGTCTTATTATATATATGTATATATAAATAATACGCCCACAATATACATATTTTTATATATATTTAATGGAATAAAAATGTAAATTATATAAATATGAACTTATATCAATTCACAATAAGCGAAGTTGTGGACAAATATAATACTTATAACATTAAAATGATAAACTGACAATTACCACTAATTTCCATTACATTAAAAATGAACTCTGATAACCTACATTATCATTAGGTAAGAAATGTTTAAAGAAAGTCTGTATATTTATTTAATCGCTAGTGTTATAATTAAAAACTGATAAACATTACGAAATAATAAGCATATCGATTTAAGATGAAGGAGACTTTAAAACAAAGGTGACATTTATATTATCGACGCTTTATCAGTGAAATTATAAATAATTGCTCTTGTCACCGACGTAGTGATAGTTCGAAATAAATAAACAAACAAGAAAGACCCCGGGACAAGAAGAGTCTTTGGAAAGAAAGTGCATTTACACTTCTTCATAATACTGTAGTCTGTACTCCGATGTCTTTGAACTTTACTAAGCTTAGAGCTAATAATTGATGACGTATAGCTATGTTATAAAGAGATACAGTTCTTTGTCATTGTTAATATGCTTTGAATGTTTATAAGAACGAGGTAATCCTGAAATACTGATACAAACAACTACTGCCAAGTGACATATGTCTTTATTGTTTAGTTAGAGTCAGTAAATAACAATTTTGTATTTCTAATAAGTATTTAATGCAAAATAGGTTATAGTAACTACTGAGGTCTATAAAATAAACCAAACAGCAAAATATTTATAACAAAAGTAGTAGTTTCGTAAGTGGTACTGTTTCAGTATATTGACAGATATCTTAAATCAAATAATTAACTAAAAAATTTCATACTTCGAAATTAATATAGATATATATTTGTTAAACACCCACAAATGATTAAAAGATAACAATATTATGAAGTTATACCTAATCATTGACAATAAAGTAATGAAGTAGAATTATTTTTAAGTTATTTAATCTAAATTAATTATTTAAAGAGTTCTGTTGTCTCATGGTCATAGTACTAATTTATTTGGCATTTACTTTATAAGAAACTAGATACAATTGCCAGTAATTAGGCTTAAGAATTTGCTTACTATATAAAAAAGTTAAAATTTAATTGAAATACATTGTTGGTTATGGTTATGGTTATTTCAGAATCGATTGTTGAGGGACAAATTATGATAACCACCCTCACTTAGTGTTCTAATTATTATTAAGCTAACACAGTTGTCTCTTCTAAAAAATATATAAATAATAATATTATATATGTGGTTCTTGTTTTATTTATTTATCTTTTTACTATCGTACGCCAAACAGGCAGAAGCTATTGAAGAAATTTACCAATAACAAGATCCATACCTGGCTTCACTGTATTTAAAATTCTGAACGAATATAGAAAAGAAATAATAATCATTTGATATCAAATACGTTAGAATTATATATTGACCTTTTTATATCCTATCGGTAGACTTTCATTTTTTATTATATTATATTAAGCTTACTCAATAACCAAAACTGTAATAACTTAAAATTATAATTTACATAAATGATTTCAAAGACAGACAGACAGAGGTTTGTCTATCAGTGTGTCTGTCTACCATTTTGTCGCACTGATGGATAAACAGTCAGACAGAGACATATAAATAAATAAATAAATAGAGTTACATTACTTTGTTGAAAATCTTTAACAATAAAACCTATTAGTAAATAATAATTTAGATTTAACCCATAAAAGTAACGAAACGCAACGCACCTAATTTATAAGCAATTCAAATTTAAAGAGAGGTTGCTATTTTTGTATAATCTACCATCAAAGCAATGAAAGTGTAAAGCAGTAATAAAAAAATAAATAATAATTAACCTTTATAAATTATCCCATATTTTTATAGATTGAAGACAAACATAACTAACTGTAGGTGACTCTATAGTCACTTAGTCTAGTCTTTATAGGTATTATACCTATAGTGTTATATAAGTATTTCTATTTTATTTCGTGATTATAGGATGTCAGCATTACAATTACACTATATTGTTTATTTTGTAAAGCTTATTTTAAAATATTATCGTTATTTGTTAGTATATAATGAAATTTTTATTCATATTATAAAAAACGAGTAGATTTTGTAAGTTTCAAATGTAAGATAATATCCACATTATCTGAAAGTTTAATGATTCCAAATATATGGTTTATTTATTTATTTATTTATTTACCTTCACGCCATATCCCTTGCGGGGTAGCCAGAGACGACGGAGCGCCAAACGCTACGGTCTCTGCATACCTCTTTCGCCTCGGCCACAGACATCAACTTCTTCATACATGCCCTCCGGGGGGTCCTCATGCTTTTTACGTGACCTTCCTCCAGTATCGTAGCTACTGTGTTTTTCGAAGGTCACTCGAGGCCTCCCCCTGTCTCTCTTACCGCTCACTTTTCCCATATAAATCTTTTTTACCTTTCTTTCATCACTCATTCGTTCAACGTGCCCAAACCACCTGAGCACGTTCTTCTTCAATCTCACCGTGACATCTTCGCTAGTACCTGCCATTCTGTGGATCTCTTCATTGCGGATTCGATCAGCTAGACTGACTCCGCATATTCTGCGAAGAGATCGCATCTCCACAGCATTCATCTTTCTTACATTCTTCTTCTGTGTTACCCACGTTTGGCTGCCGTATAACAGTGTCGGTAGCAAAACTGCATTGTGTACAGCCAAACGTGCAGCTATACTGACGTTTTGCCGTCTCAACAATGCAGTCAAAGCACCATTGACTCTGTTACCAGCAGCAATACGCCTTTCCACATCCATTTCGTATCTTCCGTCTCTGCTAAACATACTTCCCAAATATACCACTTCATTCACTTGTTCTATTATCTTATCATTCACGTTGATCTTACATTCTGTTCTTTCTTCATTTCTTTCAAATATCAGAAACTTCGTCTTATCTACATTCAGGTTAAGACCATTAATTTCACACCCATCTTTCAGAGTGGTGACCAATGCCTGCAAATTGCATTCTGATGATGCAATGAGCACTGCATCATCTGCATATAGTTAGCAATTGACCTTAAGGTCACCTACTTTCACTCCCATGTCACTATCTTTCACTCCTTGGAGACAACTATCCAAATACAAATTGAACAACCAAGCTGACATAGCGCAACCTTGCTTAACACCCGATTGGATGTCAAACCAGGGCGACATGCCAGCTCCTACTCGCACACAGGCTGAGTGATCTCGGTAAAGAGACCTTACAGCCTGTAGCAAGGGTCCGTTCACATTGTATCGGGGCAGTATCTCCCATAACTTCTTTCTCACAACCCTGTCAAACGCCTTTTCCAAATCCACAAAAGCACAGAAAACCTTTTGGTTTAGGGCCAAAAACTTTTCCGTGATCATGCGGAGGGAAAAGATCTGATCTATACACCCTCTTCCAGGTCTAAAACCTCCTTGTGCCTCCCACAACAGCCTTTCAGATTTCTCTTGCATTCTTCTCGCTAAAATTTTAGCATAAACTTTACCGCCCAAGCTAATCAAACTGATGGCCCTATAGCTTGCACAGTCTATCTGTGAACCTTTGCCTTTATACAAAGGTACGATGACTGCACTTCGCCAATCGTCTGGGACCTCCCCAGATTTCCAGCATAAATTGCATAAAAACCAGAAAAAGTCCCAGACGCGTGGCCCACCATATTTGATCATCTCGGCAGTAACTTCATCTGCTCCCGCAGCCTTACCACATTTCAGACTTCGAATCACGTTCTCTACTTCTTCTAAACTGATTTCACCATCGGCTACATCTTGACTCAGCATTACGCTGGTAGTCAAGACCGAGGCGTCCTCACGTTCATACATCTCCTTATAGAATTCCGCCCACCGCTGCAAAACGTGTGCTTGCTCAGTTAAAATTTCACCGCTTTTCGAAAGCACCCCTTTCATTCTACAGGTTACCGAACAACCCCGGGAACCACTAACTTCTCGCCAGAAAAGCTTCGTGTTTTCCCGGAAGTTGTTCGTCAACCTTTCATCCCTTTCTCTCTCAGAATTTTCACGCTTCATCTTTATAAGTGCTTTCGTTTTGTGCTTTTGCAGCTTGTACGCTCTTTTTCTTATCTCTCTCATACTTTTATCCTTACCAGAGGCTTTATAATCCAGCCATGCTTTCTTCTTTAACTCTACAGCGTCTTTCACTTCATCATCCCACCATTCATCGCGCTTTTTACTAAAACAAGAGGTTTTCCTTTTACCACATACTTCTGTCGCTACTTTCACCATACCATTCCTAAGGTTCTGCCAGCATAGTTCAACACTTTCATTTCCAGAATCATAGCTTTCAAGCTTCTTGGAAACCCTCTCTTGATATTCCTCTCTGATCGGTGGATCCTGAAGCTTCCAGCTTCTTATACGATAATTCGACGCCAAGCTTGGACACGTCGTGCGGCTGCGCCAACCTGCGAACAAACCTCTTATTCTAGCAACGACTAGATAGTGGTCCGTTCCCAGATCAGCACCTCTGAACACTCGCGTGTCCATAACTTGACTTCGAATACGCTGGTCCACTAGGAATAAATCAATCATACTTCTTTCTTCCGCTCGCTCCCATGTGTACATGTGAATTTGTTTGTGATCAAACATCGTGTTTGCCACAAACAAATTTTTCTCCTTACAAAATTCCAAAATAAGCTTTCCAGCCTCATTTACCCTCTTATCACCATATTTGCCTAGCACGCTCTCGTAACCGCTTCGCGCGGTTCCAACCCATCCATTCATATCTCCACATACTATCAACTTTTCATTATCTCTGACACTACTTAGAACATCCCTGACATTCTCCCAAAACTCCTCGAGCTCGCTCATTTGAGCTGAGGATACTGGCGCATACATGGCTAACAAGAATACTCTTGTTATCACCAGCTTAAAGCGAACCCAAAGAAGCCTCGGGTTAATCGCCTTGTATTCTACCATTGCATTAACCATTCGAGAGGACAATAATACGCCTACACCTTGGCAACCTCGCTCACCCTCTGGAACCCCAGCCCAGAAAGCGACCCGGTTGCCAGGCAAATCGGTCGTATCATTGCCTTTTCGCTTGGTCTCAGACACACAAATAACATCCAGATCTTTGTCATCCATCACATCTAATAATTCATTCATCTTCTGTTCCATTCCTCCTCTTACATTCCACGTAGCTATTTGTAGCTCCGTCCTCCACCTTCCGCCGTTCGGAACATGGCGTGTTGGTTGGCGGTTCCCAACGCCGCTAATATGGTTATATTATTTTATATTAATTCAAAATCATTTTTACTCTACACAACGCTATAGAAGCCTTTATACTATGTGAAATTTTAGTGTGTAACATATAATACAAAATCACAAATGCAATTATATTTTTAAATTTTTATTTATCATATCTATTAGACACCGAAATGTTTTTTATATATTAAAGGTATAATGGACACAGCTACTGCAAATATATAAATAGGCATTTGTATGATATACTTCCAATAGGCAAATCACTCACGATATATGTGGTTGTAGCTTTTCGAAAGTCTATACAAGCTAAATAGCTTTTGGATTGAGGGATTTCTTTTATATAGGCAACCTGGGATTGTAATAGAAGATCAAACAACGATAGCTATTTAAAACTGCTGATTAAAACATTTTTACAGCGAATATTAATATAAATAAAACAACAAAATATATAAATAGCATAATTTAATTGAAAGAATTGTTATATTTTCAGCATACAAAGTGTATTTTGCACACATATCAAATAAAATAAATTATAATAATACATAGATACTTATGAATGTGAGATCTAATAGCTGATTGTGTGATATAACTGAATCTGAAAATGATTATATTAAGAAATGTCGGTATAACTATTGTAGTAATTGAAAGTAGGTTAATAATAAAATTCTTTGATATAATACATAAGAAATAAATAAATAATGTAAATAACATTAATTATACATACTATAAATAATAACATTTGATACAAAAACTAAATAACATTTATAATTCGATCGATTAAATACATTTACATTTTACGAACTATGAGGTAAAACAATTTCTGGTGTAGGTTTGTGATAGATCTGAACCTCGTCGATGTGTAGGTTTGTAAGATCCGTTATCTGCCACTCATACAGTGGTCTGTCCAATGGGTAGCCCCAAGGGTCATTGGTGGTGTGAAGAGCTTCCATGCCAGTATTGGTACCAGAAGATTCAGTAGGTTCTTTGTATTCATTAATGTACACTAAGAATTGGAAGGGCATACCACCAACACGACCTGAAAAAGGTTATTATTCGTTTTTCAATTAGATTATCGATGAATCTAAGAATTATAAAGGTGACAAAATAAATTGGAACTTACCTTTAGGCAACATAAGATGACGAGGAAATCCACTAGAAAAGGTGTTTAGATCAGCTACGAACTGGCCATTACCATGAAGAGCGTTGACAGCCTTAGTAGTAATTTCTGTGCTAGACCACCATTTGTCGATCATGTAGGTGTTACTAGTCGACTCACGTTTGATTACCGTTTCCCCTGCTGGCACTGAAATTAAATATATACTGTTCGTTTATTCAATGACAACACACATCAAACAAACTAGATTATGTAACAAACAAATATTTCAACAATTCCGCCCTCGATGTTACAAACTCATACTCAGTTGTAGATTTTGCTGCCATCATTAATTGTATCATTAATTAAACAAAATATTAGTGGCAATGCAAGCAAGTCACCTACATATCGAAACCAAATGAATATTTAACTTTCTCCGGAAAGCTATATAACTGAATAAAGAAAAAACTGCTTTTAAAGAGGTAGAAAATACTTTGTACTCACAATTATAGGTAAACTGATCAATCTGGAAGAAATTTTCTGTGTTGATCTGCAGAGGGATTTCCAAGCCCTTGCTGTTATACTTAGGTCCCACGAAAAACCTCACTACAACTGTTTTAGGAACATCGCTCTTGACATTGACACGGACATTAAATACTTTGTTATTTAACTGGGCATGTTGGACTAAGACACTCACCGCGCTTCCCTTTGCTGAAAATAATATATTAATAGAAAATTTGTATAGTCTGAGTATTTAAATATTATTTACATACTTACATTTAACTTCGTTCCGGGGCAGAGCATTAGTAACGTTAAAGTAAGTTTGTTGGAAATAAGTTACAAGTTTATCAACCTCGACTTTTTGGATTTGAATCTCCGGCAAAGCCAACTCTTCTTTTGTGTATTGAGGCAAATACGACTGCCATCGTGTGAACAAGCTTACAATACGTTTCCAAATCATATAGGAAGCGGGATCACGCATTTCTGTGATAGGCATATTTAAAGCGGCCGGTAAGACCAGAGGGAAGTGTCTGTAAAAAAAAAAGTTAATTCTACTTTACCAACTTAGAAACCAAGAAATATACCAAACTTACCCTTTCCACCACACATTACTAGAAACAATTGAATTGCCAAGTAAGTCTTTCCATAAGTTTAAAATGCTGCCATAGTAAATTAAATCTGGGGAATAAACATTTCCTTCGACAACGTTCATTAAAACACCAACAGCTTCTGGGTCACGTAGATTAATTTTTACACCAGTCGCCTGCAAAATTAATTTAAATGTCAAAAGTAGGGAGCGTTTTTCTTCTAACCTATCCCATAACTACTAGATATTACTTTGGTTAGATTTCTTTATTTCGATAATATTATTAAATATATAACTTACACTAATAATGTACCCCCTGTCGATTGCTTCACTAACGCGACTTTCATACTGCTTCAACCGTTCTATATGCTCAAAGAGTTTAGGTTGTTCTAGTGTAAAGTAGTTCGGTCTAACCGGCAACGGAACACCGTTGAAATGAACTAAACCACTGGTATATCCTTGTTCTATGACATCCCAGTTCAGAAGAGGAATTTCTCCAAAACCATTTGAAAGTCTCTCCATGTAATAACGAGTGACATACTGTTTGTTGAAGAACCAATTAAAGGCCCCGAACTTGTTCTTATTTATAGAAGGTTCTTTGTAAGTGGTCCAAGATGGATTCCTAACGTGATTGTTATATTTAAGAGTGTTTAGAGCATAGTCATGTAAGTAATACGAAATTGGTGAATTTTCTTTATCGACATATGGCCATACAGTTGTGTTCCATCTAATAACAACGTTGTCATCCCAAACGTAAGTCTGTGGGTAGTTCTTCACGAATTGTTTTCCATGTACATTAACTCTATGTGCAATATTCATAATCTCTGCGTTATGGAAGTACATAGGAAACACTTCATAGATTGGTGGTACAATAATGTTTTGCGTTTCGGGATGTTGCATAATTGCTACAGATAATACAAAGACAAAAATTCCTTCATTTAGACGATCTCTTAAGTACACTGCTGTTTTGTAGAATGTTGTGTAGTCCTTAGCGCTAATTAATAAATTGAAGATCGTATTAAACTCAAAGTATATTGTGGGGTCATTGACTTTGAATGGTGTCAAACGTGGCATGAACATGTCATATTCTTGAATCAGCAAGAAATCTTTTACAGCAGTCACATTCTGAAACATATATACTTTTATAAGATATAGTTAAAAAATATGATATAAGTTAAATAATAAATTAATTAATTTATAATTTTGTTGTCAGGCTTCTCAGTTCTTTGGCGAATTTAATTTTGTATCTTAATAATAATCTAGTTAATAAAAATAAATTAAATTTAATAGTCAAAATACAAGAAATATAGAAAAATATATATATATTTAAATTTCACACATACGTTGTACTGTTCAATATTTTTCTCCACATCCCAGGTTTCAGCAATGGTTTTTAATGATGGGTCTTTGATGGGCTCACTGATGTGGTTAAACAAGCTGGATAGATCTATCTGGCGTTGTAAAGTCACAAGATCGACTAAAAAAGAGTAAAGGCTAATTAGACTATATAAAGATAGTACAACTACTTTATACACTTAAATTAAAATATTGTTTAATTTATTATTTAGTTATAATATTTGTCTCATAGGTTACACGTTACTGTTAATATCGAAAATAAGCAGTTCTATTGCTTTTCGAATTTAATATACCTGAAACAGATTTAATACAATCACAAAACTGTAATGTGCTGTAAGCGCAATATGTGCTAACACCTTAAATATTGTTTATGAATCTACAATTAAAAATCCATCCACCTACCATATGTAGCCAGCTCATTATTCAAGTAAGGGAGTCGGAAACTGGTGAATATCTTTTATCGCTATATTGACGTACATACAAGCGCTAAAACTTATATAATAAAAAGGCCACATTAATTCATTTACCGAGAACTTTTACTTACCGACTTTAGGTGCAACTATATTCTTCGGAACCACATTTCCTAGACCCTGCACCACCAAAATGGCGACAACACCCGCTACGAACTTCATCATGTCTACTGCTTACTTTCCCTTCTTTCACGAATATTTATACTCACGGATATAATCTAATCAGTTGGGTCAGGTATTAAAAATAATGGATAAGAAGAAATTCAGAGGTCATCGCAAAGCAATACAAAGTTATTTAATAAATTAACTGTCTTGGAATCAGGGATGTTAAAAGAAACTGTAAGTCATGAATGAAATGTATATCAATTTTATCTGTCCGATTTCTACACTTTTTACGCAATAAAAATAAATGACAAGTGATTGAAATTTAATTGATTTACTATTCGAAAGTTATAGACGTGGATCACATTTTAGGATATTATATCTAATTTTTAAAAGAAAAAAAATAGTATTTAATAAAAAAAAACTATTAAAATGAAATTGGAATATGCTCGTATGGCAATTGTACAGTAATTCATAACTCAAATAACACCATTAATAAAATTATCAATTATCGTAATACAAACAACATCTTTAAACATAACTTAAGAGCAATATTTCATTGTATCACCAAAATGCATGTTAATATTGATGATAAATAATTTTAGCATTCTTTTTCCAACTGGTAGGTCGCATTTCATTTTTTGAAACTGAATTAAATGAGCCATATAAAAACAGAAAAATTTAAAATAATGTCACCAAAAATTTTAACTTGTAATTAAAATTAGCTCAATATTGCAATTTCAGATTCTTATCGCTTAAGAGTCCTGTGTTTTACAAAGTTATGCTATCAAATACTTGTTCTAAATCCCATACCTGTCGACCAATAAATAAATCTTCTATCATCACACTAAATGTTTACGAATACAAAAATTGCAAAAATGTATTGTATTAAAATTAACCGTAATTAACACACATTTGGTGTCAGTGAAGTGTCGCTAGAGTGGTTAATATGGCGACTGCGGTTTATCTGTCAAAATCATTAGAATTTAACAAAATACTCGACAAACCGAATTTTGCTGATATACAGGGTGTTTTGTAGAGAGTCCGACAAATCAAGTGAGCATATTCAGGTACCTATTTAGAGAATACAATTTAGCCAAAAAATCGGCCAATGAATTGGGGAAGCAGTCATCTAAATCCTCGCGTACAATGTGTCGGGTAGCCGTCATTCTGAAATATGATTGCCCGGTCATCTTCAAAAATCGGCATGTGGCTCATTAATTCCGGTAAGTTATTGATTAAAAATTCCAGGTAATTTTCGCCATTTAGTGTATCTGGGAGATAATGGGGTCCTACGAGGTCTTTCCCAATTTCCCAATATTTCAGAATGACAGCTACCCGACACACTACCGAAACATTATACGCGAGTATTTAGATGACTGCTTCCCCAATTCATGGATTGGGAGGCGTGGCCCAATTGAATGGCCCGCACGTTCCCCAGACCTAACACAGCTCGATTTCTATGTCTGGCGACGTACTAAAGAGTTGGTGTATGAGGTCGAAATCACAACAAAAGAAGAATTGGTGGCAAGAATTAACGACTCATTTGCAAAAGTTAAAGCAGAAATGAGTCTAAAAACCACCACAAAAGAAATAACTCATATTTGGTCCCTTACTTTACGTAAATGATACTTTTGTATTTATTGTTAAGATGTTACCTTGAATCTTAATTTTACTCAACAAGCAGGTAAGTATTGTAGTATTTTTTTATGTCGTTGTAATAAGTGATAAATGGAGAACTTTTTTAATACATACTACCTCCAGAATCGCTAGTGTTTTATTTTTTCAATCATTGTGAAAGTTGAACTTAGATGTCAAGCTTAAACTTATTTTTTCACTTTATGAGTTCTACATCAGTTAGGTAGTTCAGATTGTATCTAATTTTGCTTTTCGTGGCTTAAGCATGCATTTGAGACTAAAATTACATAAAAACATCCGGTCTAAAACGGATTTTAGAAATGTTATTATATTTAAATGATTAGTTACAATTTCGGTGAAAAACGAAAAATTCACAAAAAAAATCTTAAAAAAAAAATAGGTCAGGGATTTTTTTGGCCAAATTGTATTCTCTAAATAAGTACCTGAACACGCTCACTTGGTTTGTCGGACCCTCTACAAATATGGTCTATGGTCGACTGCAAATAACTACTTTTTATGTTTTATTAATCAGGTAAGGTTTCAATTGAGTATAAATATTTTGACTGCTACTATAAGCTACCTAAATTTATTCAATATTCATTGAAGGCTTTTGTTTATATTGTAGTTAGAGCTCCACTCAGCATTATATTTTAACTTACAAGCAAAACAATTATAATCAACAATAATATCATTAACGTTTTGCGTGATAGCAACAGACTAACAGGCTTAAACTAAAAACTTTTTTTAAGTTACTTCATGTATAATCAATTAAAAAATTTTCAAATATACAAAAAAAAATTTACTCACACGTAACAACACAATTTAATATCACACCAAAATGATAATCACACAATATTTAAACAAACAAATACTACATATAAGTGTCACCTCAAATATGCAAAACTATATGGATTCAATGGATATGTATATATTTGTAGATTGAAGAAAAAACAAATACTATATTAGATTTAAAAGAAGAAATAAAATCAAGTTACAATTGCAAAAAATACTAAATTTATTAAAATAAAGCAGTTTCTAAACTGTATAATAAAATGATAAGTTTATTACCTTCGATGGTAAATGAAATAAGCTCAAATAAGCTCCTTATTAAATTTATTTTTGAAAATTGTGTTATTTATGTTGTTGTAGCTTTTTGTGACTCCATTCGACCAAGACAGAATTCTATGATTTGATCTTGCACGCTTTTGGAGCAGAGGATTCTATGTCTTATATCTGGGCAACCTCATCTTATAGATAGGTATATCAAAGATAAAGATATATTGGACATTTCATGCATCTGATTAGAAAATATTGAATAAACTTTGAAAGGAAAGCAACAAAAATAAATAACAATACAATAAATTAATTGAAATTTGTTTATATTTTTCAGTATAAAGTAAATATTCCGAATAAATCGGTACTAAGTATATAAAAAGTATAAGTGGTATTTTGGTAGGAATTAAATAAATTACAATAATACACAAATATGTACAAATAAGACATCTAATAGCCGGTTAAGATCTACGATGTAAAAGATATGTACGTATATTTGTAACTATTGCCGTAATTGAAAATATGGAAGGTAAGTTAGTTAATCATTAAAGTCTTTCATTTAATATAAAACAAGTATAAAAAATTGTAAATAAGAATAAATAATACATACTATAAATAATAACATTTCATACATAAACTAAATAACAATATTTATAATTCTACCAACTGAATTCAATCCATTTCTATTTTACATGGTATAAGGTACAACAATTTCTGGTGTAGGTTTGTGATAGATCTGGACCTCGTCGATGTGTAGGTTTGTAAGATCCTTTATCTGCCACTCATACAGTGGTCTGTCCAATGGGTAACCCCACGGGTCGTTGGCGGTGTGAAGAGCTTCCATGCCAGTATTGGTAACAGAAGATTCAGTAGATGCTTTGTATTCATTAATGTACACTAAGAACTGGAAGGGCATACCGCCAACACGACCTGAAAAGGATTGTTAATTGTTTTTTATTAAGATCGTCAATGAATTTAAGAATAAGGATTATAAAGGTGACAAAATAAATTAGAACTTACCTTTAGGCAACATAAGACGACGAGGAAATCCACTAGAAAAGGTGTTTAAATCAGTTACGAATTGGCCATTACCATGAAGAGCGTTGACGGCCTTAGTGGTAATTTCTGTGCAAGACCACCATTTATCATTCATGTAGGTGTTACTAGTCGAATCACGTTTGATTACCGTCTCCCCTGCTGGTACTGAAATTAAATGGTTTTGTTTGTTGATTCTATCAGTTACATACTAGATTATATAGCATACAAGCTATTCCCGATATTTCGCTCCTGTTCAGAACGACTCGTACGATGTTATTTTATTCAGTAGCAAATCGTGACGCCACATTATTAACATCATTAATTCAATAAAATATATAGTGGTAAAGCCTTACGTCACCTAAATAACGTAATTGAATTAATATTTAGCCTTGGCAAGTAACCTTTTTTTTGCACAGTTATCCAAATTATAAAACTGAACAATAATTTATATAAGAATACTTTTAACAAGTTTGTAAGTACTTAGAAAATATCTTGTAATTACATTCATAGGTAAACTGATCCATTTGGAAGAAGTTCTCTGTGTTGAGGTGCAGAGGAATTTCCAAGCCCTTGCTGTCATATTTAGGTCCCATGAAAAATCTCACAACAACTGTTTTAGGAACATCGCTCTTAACATTGACACGGACCTTAAATATTTTGTTAGTCAATTGCGGACGCTGGACTAGAACACTTACTGCACCTTCCTTAGCTGAAAAAAATATATTTATAGATACTTATCTACTTCATATTTTTACCTAATTTTATATACTTACGTTCAACTTCATTCCGAGGCAAAGCGTTAGTCACATTAAAGTAAGTTTGTTCGAAATAAGTTACAAGTTTATCAACCTGGACTTTTTGTATTTGAACTTCAGGTAAAGCCAACTCTTCGTTTTTGTAATGAGGCAAGTATGACTGCCAATGTGTGAACAAATTTACAATACGTTTCCAAATCATATAGAAAGCGGGATCACGTATTTCTGTGACAGGCATATCTAAAGAGGCCGGTAAGACAAGAGAGAAGTGTCTGTAAAGAAGAATATGTTAAATCTGGTTTATAAACCTAAAGACCAAGAAATATAGTATACATACTCTTTCCACCACACATTACTCGATACAATTGAATTGCTAAGTAATTCTTTCCATGCGTTCAAAATACTGCCGTAGTAATTGGGATTAGGAGAATCTACATTTCCTTCGATAATGTTCATTAAAACACAAAGGAAGTCTGGATCACGCAGATTAATTTTTTCACCAGTCTCCTACAAATATTAAATAATTGATTTCATTTAGGTTACCCTTAAGACAGAGTTTAATAAAAAATAATCAACATCTTTACAGTGTCAAGATTTAGATACCATTTTACTCATTAAATAGTCATTTTGTTTTTAATATTAATTTCATGTACTTTAATAACTTACACTGATGACGTATCCCATGTCGATTGCTGCACGGACGCGGCTTTCATATTGCTTTAACCGTTCTATATGTTCAAAGAGTTTGGGTTGTTGAAGTGTATAGTAATCGGGTCTAACTGGTAACGGAACACCATTGAAATGAACCAAACCACTGGTATATCCTTGTTCTATGACATTCCAATTCAGAAGAGGAATTTCTTCTAAACCATTTGAAAGTCTCTCCATATAATAGCGAGTAACATACTGTTTGTTGAAGAACCAATTACAGGCTCCTAACTTCTTCTTATTTACAGAAGGCTCTTTGTAGCTAAGCCAAGATGGATTCCTAACATGATTGTTATAATTGAGAGTGTTCAGTGCGTAATCATTTATGTAATATGACATTGATGCACCTTTTTCATCAACGTATGGCCATACAGTTGTGTTCCATCTGATTACAACATTGTCGTCCCAAACGTAGGTCTGTGGGTAGTTCTTTACGAAATGTTTTCCATGCACATTAACTCTATGGGCAATATTCATAATTTCTGCGTTATGGAAGTACATAGGGAACACTTCATAAATTGGTGGTACAATAATGTTCTGGGTCTCCGGGTATTGCATAATTGCGATAGACAATACATAGACGAAAAGTCCTTCATTAAGACGGTCCCTTAGGTACACGGCTGTTTTATAGAATGTTGTGTAGTCCTTAGCGCCGATTAATAAGTTAAAGATCGTGTTAATCTCAAAGTATATTGTAGGGTCATTGACTTTGAATGGAGTCAAGCGTGGCAGGTACAGGTCATATTCTTGTATCAATAGGAAATCTTTTACAGCCGTCACATTCTAAAAACATGTAAATACTATTATTACAGATAATTTAATATTTAAAAAATCATAAATATGTTCGATAGCATGGTTCGTTAAGGCGAATTCAATTTGAAACCTTGTAATTAATGAATGATTAGTTATTAAAACTGATTATTAAACATACTAAAGTAAGGATTCAAATCCCACTTCAAGAAATGTACAATTATTAAATAAAAAAACAAATTAAATTTCACACATACGTTGTACTGCTCGATATTTTTCTCCACATCCCATGTTTCAGCAATGGTTTTCAATGCTGGGTCTCTGATGGGCTCACTTATGTGGTTAAACAAGCCAGATAAATCTATCTGGCGTTGTAAGGTGATATGATCGACTAAAAAATGGGGTAAAGGGAAATTAAGTTATTAAATAATTTAAATTATTGCTATTATAGCTCAAACGTTAGTATTAATATCAGAAATGACCAATTTAATTTTTTTTTTTAAGATTCAACGTCGATTAAGTTTTAATTTTAAGAATAAAATGACTTATACATAAGACACAATCGCAAATCGCCAATCCTTCAATTATATTTTGTACTAACACCGAAAATTAAGACTATTAATCCATTTTCGGTCACAGTAATTTTACACCATTTAGCGAAAAGATTAACTTACCGACTTTGGGTTCTACTATGTTGTTCGGAACCACATGACCTAGACTCTGCACCACAAAAATGGCGACAACACCCACTACGAACTTCATCTTGTCTACTACATACTTTCTGGTCGGTCACATATATTTATACTCACAAATATAATGTTATCAGTTGGGTCAGTTATTAAAAATAATAGATAAGAAAAAACCGAAAAGGTCATCGCAAGGTATAAAGGTATATAATAAGCTTTTTTGCAAATCAACTATCTTTTATATAAATGTAAGAACTTGACTTCATATCAGACCGACAATATACATATATATATTCGCTCGGTCTGATATGAAAGTTTAGAGCTATAGAATTATCTTTAATTTAATAATTATAATTAATAACACAGGCACACAAAAAAAAAAAAACGTCATGAACCAGAGGGGAGACCCCATTATTCCTAGGTTTTTGGGATTGCTGAAACCGAATATGACAATAAAAACTAATTTTAAATGCCAGTTTTCCCGCTAGCACCCCCTTACTACCTCTTAAGGGGTGAAAATTGAAATTTTTGTAAAAAATCAAGATAGATGTGTCTTTCTACGTTTTTTGGGATGCTGAAACCGAAAATGATAACTAAAAATAAATTCATGACCACTATCACCCCCTACCATCCCTTACAGGGGGTGAAAATTTCATTTTTTTCTATAAAATCAAGACAGATGTGTATTTCTACGTTTTTTGGGATGCTGGAACCGAAAATGATAACTAAAAATAAATTCATGACCACTATCACCCCCTTACTACCCCTTAAAGGGGGTGAAAATTTAAATTTTTCTATAAAATCAAGATAGATGTGTATTTCTACGTTTTTTAGCATGCTGGAACCGAAAATATGTGAATTTCTATGTTTTTCAAGATGCTGAGAGAAAAAATGATTATAAAGTATATGGTAACCTTATTGTATGCATATATTTGTTATTATGATACTAAGACTGAATCATGATTTTTGTCCTATTCTTAACAAGTTGTTTCATTTTTTGTTTTTTTTTTACTTTCTATTTAATTCTGTTTATACTGTTATCCATCCGGCAGTCTTGTAAAACGCTTAAAAGATGCTGAACTTAATTCTATGCCTCCGAAATAGAAAGGTTACTATTTTTCGGCCAATTTAGGAGACTACAGTGAGGAGCAAGGTGAAAGGTTCCATCAGACAGGATCTTAAGACAATGGAACAGCGCTATCAGGGTAAATGGGATGTCAATATGTTAGCAGACTACTGTTGGAATTTAAAAAGAGATTTGCCAGAACAGAAAAGAACCAATAAAAGGAAACCACTTAGAAGAACTTTTGACAACAAGAGAGTTCGTTATCGTAGAAACAGGTAGACGCTGAATAGTGAGAGGCAAGGGGACTCACTTTAATCCAGCACTCCAAAAGGGAACAGAAATCTACTACGTCCACGCCGTTGTTCCTGGGTTACGCTAAGAATAGAATTAAATCATGAATATATATCAGATACTTCTGATCGATAAAGCATTTGAATTTCTAATATAAGAGCTAAGAGTAACTTCAAACTAGTTTGATAAACATGTCATTTACTGTAAATCGTCAAAATTTCTTCATACGTCTTGATTTTATACAAAATTGAAACTACCCCCACCCCCTCCCCCCCGTTAGGGGTAGTTAGGGGGTGGTATTGAGTAAAAGAGGTATCAAATTCACTTTTGGTTGTCATTTTCGGTTTCATTATACCAAAAAACGTAGAAATACACATCTGTCTTGATTTTATAGAAAAAAAAGAAATTTTCACCCCCTGTAAGGGATGGTAGGGGGTGATAGTGGTCATGAATTTATTTTTAGTTATCATTTTCGGTTTCAGCATCCCAAAAAACGTAGAAAGACACATCTATCTTGATTTTTTACAAAAATTTCAATTTTCACCCCTTAAGAGGTAGTAAGGGGGTGCTAGCGGCAAAACGGGCATTTAAAATTAGTTTTTATTGTCATATTCGGTTTTAGCGATCCCAAAAACCTAGGAATAATGGGGTCTCCCCTCTGGTTCATGACGTTTTTTTTTTTTTGTGTGCCTGTGTAATTAATTTAATTGAATAATTTTTACTATATGTAATAATATAATTTTGAATTTTAAGTAATAAATAATGTTAGCATTATTTTGTTCTAATTTATATCTCGCTTTATTTTTTATTGATTCAGTCTTCAAAAGTACGTTTATATTATATAATTAGTATAGACCAAATTAATTAATTATAAAACTTTGAAATTAAAATAAATTAAAATGAAAGCGTATTATTTATTGATTTAGATAATAAGCCTACAGTGTGGTGTAGCTTATTATTTTGTAAAATTAATTTCTCATATAAATAGTATATAGAATACATATATTTATATATATTTAACACGGGCTTCAAAAACTGGGAGCGTCTTATTTGAATAGGTAGTTCATTCTTCAGCGTGGTGGCTTTTATAGTGAATGAATCCATGTATTTTTGAGAATTACAAGCTGTCATGCGTATGTACACACGTTCGTAGTCTCTACATGGATGTAAGATGCGACCACTTAATAGAATAATTGCATTAAAAATAATAGTAGCAAGTGAGGAATAATTTGAGTTTGGCAATTTGTCGGAAGTCACCGATAATAATAACGTGGGACTTATTACAGTTTATCAGTAAACCGTAGGAGTTACTAAAATCGCATACGACATTTAGATCTTGATTTAGGCTCTTGATAAATTCAGAGACATATTTAATGAAAGTGGACACATGAAACAGATGATCATCATATAAATGATATAGTAAGAAGAAAAGCCTAGTAACACAAGATTTATGAAGATTGAAAAAGATAAGACGATAAGACTCGACAAGTACCGGTCCGGTTCCGGTTCCGGTCTTACGAAGCTGATGAGACAATAATAAATAAATAATCTAGAATAGCTAAGATAGTTTTAAAGTCAATTATGTTAAAGACATTAGAAAATTTTTTATTTTTTTTCAAAATTCAAAAACCCGTATTCGCTTTTTCTGACACCCATTTTCTGGTTTCATTTTGAAAAAGATATAAGTTACGAATGCCATTATGAAATCTTTTGATTTTGGCTCCTCTAACTTATAAAATCTCTAAAAACGCCTATTAAAATTTTCTTTCATAACTTCTCTTAATATGTCACAATATGTATGTTACCCTTTTGCAAATTATTTTGAATTCTTTGCATTCTCATTAGTTTCGTATAAGACATCCGTAGTACTGATTATAATATTCCAATGTGATAATGACGACAACATTTTCGGATAAAGTTCAATGCGTTCCTGAATGAAGTTAATTTGATCTTAAGCAACCAAAATAAGAAAAATATATTAAAAAATTTAACTAAACTATTTTGTATTTTACAAATTCTAAATATTATATAGTTTATTTTTTAAACAACTGAGTCAGGATGATAATAATTTGGCCTCCTTCTGCGAGCAAGTCATCACCGCGAAGGAGGCCGCGGAGCGGGTCAGGAAGCAGGCCTCCACCGCTGACCCACTTCGTAGGGGAAGGCTGGGAAGAAGGAGGCGGGAGTACGCCCGCCGCTTCCTTCCCCAGTTGTAGTGCCTTGGTGGGAGGGGAGGGTGACCTCTCTCACCTAGTCCAGGCCACGTCGTGAGGGTGCTCTAAGTTGCTCGGAGCACCCTTACATGGGGGTACCGCCGGGGCGCCACGGTAAGTGCGCAAGCGATCCCATGGCGTCCCATTAAGGCGTTGAGGGCATCCGTTGGTTTTTTAGTGGGTAGCCTTAAAAATGGCAGCGTGCTCGATGCTGCCGGGTAGTCCCACATAACCCTCCGACCATCACCTTCTTGGTCGGCGGGTATCCGTAACGGATTTTTCCAACGATATAAAAAAAAAAAAAAGGATGATAATAATTTATAAAATTTTCGTAAATTTTCTATATTGATAAAGTTTTTCAATTTGACGTATATGATTATGGGCGGGTAAGGTCGAGGAAGGAACTTTCCCCTCGGACCGTGCTTGAAAAATCGTAAAGAAATTAAACTAAATAAAAACAACAGATTGAAACAAATTTAAAAGTAGATTTGTCAATACTATTACAGTGCCATCTTTTGACGAATATGAATAAAAAAACCTTGATGGCATACATTGTCAGTTATCTGTATGTCGGTAGCTGTTGGTCCACTTAATTATTTAATTTAAAAGCACAATTTTACCGTAAAATTAGCAAATTAAAGGAGTCCAATCAACAACATAAACAAATATAAAAACGTAGCTAAAAATAGAAGTTTTTGGAATCGATTTTAACCAAGTATTTGTTCACTTCTCATTAGCAATCGTTATTTAATGATTGAGCTTTTTTTTTCTTTCACTTGCTTATCTTCCAAAGTTTCTATATATAAGTCCAACTGACGCTGTCAATGGACATTTAAAGAATTTTCTTGTCTTCATAAGCACAACTAATTCAAGTAACACAAACTAGGTGTCGCCACAAAGAGCTCATCATAGTTACATACTTTTATAATAGATGGCGCGGTAAGCTCGACTACCAAGAAAACTATACATGTCTAGTAAGGGTAGAAAAAAAAAATCTTATAGATTATTAAGTGTAACAACCATTGCCATAATGTTATATGTATAGACAAAATAACTATAGGGATCACATTATACATTATAATGGAACAAATGAAATCAGCAAATCTAGGGGCTTACCCAAAAAACTAATTTACAATAAGTAGATAAGTATAGACAGTATAAAAAGCCCAAAATTGCACAAAATCGACCATTTTTGAGTTTTTGCTTTAATAATAAAGTTTTCGTTTAGCAACAGCATTATATATATATATATATATATATATATATATATACATATACAAATAGCATGTTTTTAATTAAAATTGTATAGATTACAAATTATTCTGTTTATCTTAAGTATAGTCATCATTTATGGTCGTTACCTATTATTAAAATGGATAATAATGAAGATTTATATACACATAGGTAAGTCTGTTCAGATTTTAAATTATATATAAAATTTTCATTTATTTTAATCGTTCGTATTTATTATTTCATTTATTTTTAAAATGAATCGCCATCCATAACACAAAAGTCAAAGATCTGAATGCGGTAACATGTCACAAGAGACAATATGGTAATGATTTTAATGTTATGTATTTTATTATTATTCAAAACTTAAGTTACGAGATCCGGAACCACGTAATCATAATTAATTTCTATGTACTTAAATGTACATAGATGGAATGGGTTGGAAGATAATGTAATAGTATACCTTTACATCCTTGCTGTTAATTGTGATATTAATTGCACTATCGCACTGAATGGTGTATTTTAGTTACTTAATAATAATTAAGTAACTGTCATTAGATGTAAATAAATCAACAGTTGGTTCATCTATTCAAAACATGACAGAAAATGGAAATATAAATCATTTTAACTGTTCTATCCTGCCACGGTGACGTCATAGATACGTTATAATTAATCATACATTAATAATGATACATATATGAGTCAATTCTTACGTAACACATGACAAGGCTCTATGTTAGTCTATTGATACCCTTACATCAAAGCCTTTATCGGGAAAATACAACAAAAATGACAAATCAACTGCTTTTTTTTATATTGGATTTATTTTCAACAGAATTTATTAAATACACTATAACACATCTACAATTGAATATAAAATACATATTATTATATATAATGTATACATATACTTTGAATATAACGATGAAAAAAAGTATGATATAATATTGTCTTGGATATGTTTATAATATTATGAAATGACCAATTACTATGAATGAAAGTAAGATCTTTCTACGTTCCTCCAGTTATAAATTATAGTCTTTGGTACATAATGCAATATATATAAATATTATAAATAACAATACACAATAACATTCGATACATAAACTAAATAACCATATTTATAATTCAATTCATTGAATTTAATCCATTTCTATTTTACATGGTATAGGGTACAACAATTTCTGGTGTTGGTTTGTGATAGATCTGGACCTCATCGATGTGAAGGTTTGTAAGATCCTTTATCTGCCACTCATACAGTGGTCTGTCTAATGGGTAGCCCCACGGATCATTGGTGGTGTGAAGAGCTTCCAAGCCAGTGTAGGTAACAGAAGATTCAGTAGGTGCTTTGTATTCATTAATGTACACTAAGAACTGGAAGGGCATACCGCCAACACGACCTGAAAAGGGTTGTTAACCGTTTTTAATTAGATAGTCAATGAATCTAAGAAAAGGTATTGAAAAGGTGAAAAGATGAATTAGAATTTACCTTTAGGCAACATAAGATGACGAGGAAATCCACTAGAAAAGGTGTTTAGATCAGCTACGAACTGGCCATTACCATGAAGAGCGTTGACAGCCTTAGTGGTAATTTCTGTGCAAGACCACCATTTGTCGATCATGTAGGTGTTACTAGTCGACTCACGTTTGATTACCGTCTCACCGGCTGGTACTGTAATTAAATGGTTTAAAAATTATATAACATACAAGATATTCTTGCAATTTCGCTCTAGATTACGATATATTTTACTCAGTTGCAAATCTTAATGCCACTTAATGCATCATTACTTTAACATAATATATAGTTTTAATGAATTAAGTCACCTAAATACCGTAGCCGATTAAATGAATGCCTTGGCGAGTAAACTTATTTTTGAATAATGGCAAATTTATCAAAATTATAGAACTGCAAATTTACAATGATACTTCTTACAAGTTTTTATGTAGTAAAAAAATATTCTATACTCACATTCGTAGGTGAATTGGTCCATCTGGAAGAAGTTCTCTGTATTGAGATGCAGAGGAATTTCCAAGCCCTTGCTGTCATATTTAGGTCCCATGAAAAATCTCACAACAACTGTTTTAGGAACATCACTCTTGACATTGACACGGACCTTAAATACTTTGTTAGTCAATTGCGGACGCTGGACTAGAACACTTACTGCACCTTCCTTAGCTGAAAATAATATATTTATAGAAACACATCTACTTCATATTTTTACCTATTTTTTATATACTTACGTTCAACTTCATACTGAGCGTTAGTCACATTAAAGTAAGTTTGTTCGAAATAAGTTACAAGTTTATCAACCTCGACTTTTTGGATTTGAACTTCAGGTAAAGCCAACTCTTCTTTTGTATAATGTGGCAAATATGACTGCCAATGAGTGAACAAGCTTACAATACGTTTCCAAATCATATAGAAAGCTGGATCACGCATTTCTGTGACAGGAATATCTAAAGTGGCCGGTAAGACGAGAGGGAAGTGTCTGTAAAAAAGAATATGTTAATTCTGGTTTATCAACTTAAAAACCAAGAAATGTACTGAACCTACCCTTTCCACCACACATTACTCGATACAATTGAATTGCTAAGTAATTCTTTCCATGCGTTCAAAATACTGCCGTAGTAATTTGGATTAGGAGAATCTACATTTCCTTCGATAATGTTCATTAACACACAAAGGAAGTCTGGATCACGCAGATTAATTTTTTCACCAGTCTCCTACAAGTATTAAACAATGTTACAAAACAGCAATAAACAACTTCACAGTGTCAATATTTAGATACCATTTTACTCATCAAATAGTAATTCTGCTTTTAATAATTATTCCATATACTATATATAACATACACTGATAACGTATCCCATGTCGATTGCTTCACGGACGCGGCTTTCATATTGCTTTAACCGTTCTATATGTTCAAAGAGTTTGGGTTGTTGAAGTGTATAGTAATCGGGTCTAACTGGTAACGGAACACCGTTGAAATGAACCAAACCACTGGTATATCCTTCTTCTATGACATCCCAATTCAGAAGAGGAATTTCTTCGAAACCATTTGAAAGTCTCTCCATGTAATAACGAGTGACATATTGTTTGTTGAAGAACCAATTAAAGGCTCCTAACTTCTTCTTATTTACTGTAGATTCCTTGTAACTGATCCAAGATGGATTCCTAATATAATTGTTATAATTAAGAGTGTTCAGTGCGTAATCATTTGTGTAATATGACATTGATGCACCTTTTTCATCAACGTAGGGCCATACTGTTGTGTTCCATTTAATTACAACATTGTCATCCCAAACGTAAGTCTGTGGGTAGTTCTTCACAAATTGTTTTCCATGTACATTAACTCTATGGACAATATTCATAATTTCGGCATTGTGGAAATAATTAGGGAACACTTCATAGATTGGTGGTACAATAATGTTCTGAGTCTCGGGGTATTGCATAATTGCAATGGATAATACAAAGACGAAAAGTCCTTCGTTTAAACGTTCCCTTAAGTACACAGCCGTTTTGTAGAATGTCGTATAGTCCTTAGCGCTTGTTAATAAATTGAAGATGGTCTTAATCTCAAAGAATATTGTAAGATCATTGACTTTGAATGGAGTCAAACGTGGCATTAACAGATCTTGTTCTTGTATCAGCAGGAAATCTTTTACAGCAGTCGCATTCTAAAAACATTTACATACTTTTATTAGAGATGATTTTTAAAAAAAATTATACAATTCATATAGTACTTATGTTAGGGTATCGTGGTTCATTGGCGTGAATTATATTTTGGAACCATATAATTTATGAATGTCTATTTATTAAACGTATATATTAAATATATTAAAGTAAGGACTTAAGTCAAAAATAAACCAAGAAACGTTATTAAATTAAATAAAGAAGAAAATTGAAATTTCACACATACGTTGTACTGCTCGATATTTTTCTTCACATCCCATGTCTCAGCAATGCTTTTCAATGCTGGGTCTCTGATGGGCTCACTTATGTGATTAAACAAGCCAGATATTTCTATCTGACGTTGTAAAGTCACATCATTGACTGAAAAAGAAATTACAGATATTATTAAAAATAATTAATTAAATTTTATAAATACGTCATATTATATGTAATATTTTGAATTTTACTATTTTTCAACTTATTCTACTTTCTATTTAATGTAAAGAAATTCAACTTACCGACTTTAGGTACCACATTCTTAGGGATAACATCTCCTAAAGCCTGTACTGCCAAAATGGCAAGAACGCCCAGAACCGCCCGCATCATGTTAGCAAGTGTAACTTTCTTTTACCTCACATATGTATTTATACTCACAAATATCACATTGCATTATATTATCACTTGGGTCAGGTATTTAAAATTATGGATAAGAAATAACAAAGGGGTCATTATGAGATAATATTTACATTGTAGTCAATATACAAAAATAATTGCTTCTCATATAATTGGTTATTTTTTATAAGTATAAATTTATAAAATCATCATTTTAATAAAATGGAATATATTAGTTACACCACTTACTATTTCAAAATATTTTTAGAAATTTGTTTCTTTTGTATGTTTCTTCAAAACGAATAGGATCAATAATTACTGAACAGATAATCTCACGGGATCGGCGGCAAAAAAATCGACATTTGTTATGGTTAACTTAGTTATAAATAATAATATATGAATTCCTAAATGTACATAGTATATCTTTATTTCTTCAAAACACACAAAAAAGGAAAGTAGTATATTAAACACAAGTATATATATATATATATGTACATTCATATATCATATATATTTAAACTTATAATACCATATTACCGTATTATATATGTTTGTGTGTATTTGGATGACTGTCTGTGGTATTATATTATATAGCTCAGAAACGGCTGAACCAATTTAAGTCATGTCTGTCGAGATGGTTCTTAGCTTTCATAGAAATAAAAGCAGTCTCCTCTAGGAAAGGAGTGCTCATTAGATCTCTAGCCATGTCCAGCTCTCATTAGATCTAAAGACAGGTTCTCAGTCAATATTGAAGTATTAAATTAATGAATTTTGATTAATTTTTTTAATGTCAAATGTCCTGGGGATTTTTAATAAAAGCAATATGTTTGACAAGATTACGGTCTTATACATCTAAATGCATTTCGAATACTAATTTTAATCGACAAAAATAAAAAATAAGGCTCATATTTTCAAATTATAAAAAAAATCTTGATAAGAGAATTGATAAACATAATTATTACAAAGAATTTTTGAATTCCAAGCACATCCGTGTTATAATAGACCGGCCTCATTAGGATAAACGATTCTACACAATAAGCAATTAATTAATCGAGGAACATATTAAAAATGGTAGAAAAAGGAACAGTGCTGTGACAAGGACCAATATATCACTCGATGCGTTCTGCCGGGCGTCCAAAGTTTTGACGTATGAGTTATTTATTGGCCTAAAAAATAAATTACCGGATTGCCCACACATTTGTTGTGTTCAAGGTGGCAGATTCGGGTGCTCACGCAAAAAATGATGGCCCGGAGCAAGATGCCGCGTTACTTGTAAATTAGGGATGAACAAAATCTTGAAAGCGATTAAGAACTATTTTAATATAATCAACAGTAATATATCATAACTCACATACTGAGAGATTATATATTTTTAGACTAATATACGAGAGAACTAAAATTCTATTTTTATATCAGTGTATAACCAAAATTAAAAGGGTTTTAATATATGTCATAATCAACTCTTTGTTGTTTGTAGGCAATATATAAACGAAATCTGCATAACATGTATTGAAATACCACAACATTGTTTCAATCATCGTTCTGACTAACCACAAATAATTATCGGCTTATAAATTGCAATGGGTGCGTTATAACAGTAAGGCTCTTATTATAACATAAAATATGATGTTTCAATATAAATGACAGTGAATCAGAGTGACGAAGAGTTATGCTCCGTTCAATATTCATGTATTTGTTTTGAACGCCCATTTCGCCTGACACTTAACCGATGGCCATCTATTATTTATACCACGAGTATGCATATATTGAACTCTGCACTTTCGTGATTACTTCTTTGGAAGTCATTTTGTTTAAACGTTTGTTTAAATCTCAGCCTTCTTTTATTCACTTGTATTCCTAAAAATTGGGAGGAATGGTCAGTATTTATAGGATCAAAAAAAATCTCCACAGTATCCTACAGATTATCTCAGATAATAATGCTTGTAAATATGTCCAATAAAAGTCAAGCGGTCAAGATTTGTGACAACTTTAAGATAAAATATTTTGCCGCACTCTCACTAATATCTCACCTGTCATTGAAATAGATGTTAAATGAAAGTACTGTTAATCCCTTACAGAAATAGGATTAGGAATGTGACAACAAATACAAAATCCACATAATATTTTGTCAATTTCGGGTGGTCCCGTCCGTCTGCATCTTGTGTTGCGTTACCTTTGCTTTGTATTAGAGTGGTAAAAATGAAAATTGAATATCAACAGGGTGCTTAAACCTTTCTTTTAATATTTAACATCAAATAATGAAGTGTTGTCAAACGCCGCTTTCACTTCGATGAGCTTAAGTACTTTCTTTGTATGGGAATTAGTATAAGTATAAGTGAATTGTATGGAAACAGATTAACAAAATAATTTATTGTATGACAGTAGAATTATATAAAATATTTCCGATTTGAAACTGGTATCGCTTAGATCATGGCAATATGAAGTAGTAATTAAGTTATAACCAAGAATAACAATTAGCTTACAAATATCTTAATACGTTATTTTAACGTTATCTTAATAAACCAACCGTTATCTAACCTTTATTTATCCATTGTTATTACAGTGCTTATTGACGGTAAGATTACATAGTATTGAAATAATGATGTAATGTCAATTATTTTTTATTAAATGTATATAAATAAAACAAAGATAATAATAAGATAATTCTTTATTTTTGTAAAGGTAACTTTTGTACAACCTTCAAGATCGGATCGTAGGATAATCTATTTAATTTTTACACAGTTTTTAGTGTTTTTTAATTTATATATCTTTTTCTTTTCATATTCCGCATTTAAGCGGTGTAAAAAATCAGAAAAACCCGCCTACCCCATAACAATATTGTGGGTTTTGATACCACTTACTTACTTACTTACATAAGTCGAAACCTACAATCAAAATCCCTTCTGATTGTATTCCTATTTACTGCCTTAATTATTATTGTATATTAGGTTAATAGTCTATCGGAACTTTTATATTTCAATATATCCATCATGTCGGCCGCTCATGTACATACATCATAAAATCAGCGGGAAACATTTAATTCATCCCGTCTTCGTGCCTTGGAATCATAACAATTCAATATCTGTTATGAAAATAATCGCGCACATGCAAAGATTTTATAACGAGATGGTATTGAGATAATCAAGTAACACCTAAACTCTAGCAATAATCTTTTCGTTTTTTATTGTACAAAGAATACTTTAATTGATATATATTATAATTTAAGATTTATTTAAATATATGTGATAAAATTTCTCTTTTAAAAAGTTTTTAAAGATCATTTTAAAATAATAGTCTTGTAGGCATTGGTTTTAAATTATAAAATTTGGGTTATATTGATAAAGTTTGTTAATACGTTAACGATGAGTTTATATCGTCTCAGCAACAGGATAACAATGATCCGTTTTATAATTAACTGACCTCGTGAACTTCAGCGGCTCAACTCCACTGCAACTTTAACTGACAGTTAATTCATAGATTCTAGTCAATACATACGATTAGTTGAGTTTCATTTAATATACATAATAATTGTACGCCTAATTGAAGTCATTATTATAAGAGTTCTTGTTGTTTTTTAAAGACGCATAATAATCTCCAATAACATACCTATCATATAACATGGCCGATAAGGTGTGTTTTCATTCATATTATAATTATTGTATACTATAAAAACATTTTTTATTGTTTTAATATCTAGTATTATTCAAATAAGTATAACTTGAAACCAAATATGTCTTTACCATTTTATTAAAACAATCACAAAAAATCTCGAATCCTATTTAAAATTAAGAGTCGATTAAGAACACGGTATCGCCGGTGGAGCATCGCTCACACCTGTGGTCATCAAACGCGCCGCCCTCGACGCAATACACGAGCCGCACCATCTTCCATGAGAACTAAAAAAACATCTCTGGCTATCATTAACTAGATGTGGCTTAAGAATTACGTATAAAATTATATTGAATCATGCTCTTATATTTTGAATGATTTTGCATTGTTTTATTTTTTAGTTTAGAGCTATACCGCGGTTTCGCTGTCGTGAAAAGGAAGTTAAAAATATTTAAATTAAAGTAAGAATCAGTGGCTGTGCCTGCATTAGCTAGTGACGAATAATATCGTTGTTTTTTCCATTTCTTTTTTAATTCTTTATCTTTCTTCAAATCATGTTCCATTTTGTTAAAAATATTTAAAAAATTCATTAACGATTTTTCTGTGATTGTAGAATACAATATTTATATTTATTTTACACAAACCTAGTAAACCATAATAACACAGTCCTTTCTAGACTATCGACATCTCTATAACAATCCAATAATAATGGCCTTTTCAGATTTTATTGATTTGAAATACCTAATCGACTGATTGATTTCTTTATAGCCGCCACAGCGTGGTCCTATTGACGCTTGTCTAAGTATTAATTGAGTTAATTGCCCGGGAATAAATGATCTTCACGCGTCCAGGACATGTTTTAGCACCTAATTAAGGTCTGTGGGAATTGGGTTGTTAAGGGATAATAAATATATTGAATGGACTAGCATGCAGTACATTGTTGCGTTGGTATAATGTTTTCTTGTAGCTTAATATAGGCCATGGCAACTAATGCTGAATTGTTTGAGAATAATCCTCATATATTTTATCCGTGACCTTTGTCAGTCCGTATTTAAAGATATAAGGCTTAAAAAATGTATAACAGAAAATATATAATGTATTTTTTCTTAGACATTCTTTAAAGATGAATTAAACTAAATCTAAATCGTTACCTAATTATAACAAATTTATTAAAATTTGTTTACAGTCTCTTTAGTGATAATTCTTATATCTCTGTTAAATTTATTTAATTTATAAAGTACTCAGTACCAATAAAATAAAGATAAAATTGTCTATCAATTTATTACTTGACATACTTTAGTATTAATGAAAATGTATTGTTGTTGTTGTTTTTAATGTTATTTTAATACTAAGCGTCTTATATTTTAATATGAATATTCTCAGCTTTCAAAAAACTTATATTTTAAGGGACTTGAATACAATTAAATACCCTTCAACCGTATGTTAATTTTTAACTTATTTTTCTTATTATTATTAACCATGATTATTTTAACTTTATCAGTTATCATTATTAAATATTGGTTTAGATAAATAATATAATAATCAAATTTCATCTAATCAACTTTTAAAATTTATTTAAATTGTACATAAAATGTTATGTACATAACAAGCTGTCAAATAAATGATCCTAATAACGAAACTGGAAGTATGATACTAATTAAACGTATAAAGGAGTATGTTACAACGTATACCCCTTTGTTCGTATGTTGTTACATACTCCTTTGTACGCTTTACTGCAAAATACTGATTTTCGATTTATTATAGATATGAGAGTAATTTCAAGTTGGATATTTGAAACTCTTGTTATGCTAAGAAATGAATTACTGCTTATTCTATATCACTTTCATTTCCTAACACATAATAGACGACTCTTTAGTTATAATCAAATTTTGTATTCAAAATAAAGAAGTTTAAATATTTTTAGTTCCTGTGAATTCTAAGCTCATACATAATTATTAGAATCTAAATTCCTTAATATAGTCAGTGGGAAACATTTTGTCAGTAATTTAATTTCTGTTGCTTATTAGGTGAGAATAATTATGTTTTTTTTCTTCATTATAATAGAAAGAGTACTTTAAAAATATATCTAGTACTTAATACTTAAATAGCAACAAAGAGTTATGGTCATTATCATTAATTTACAAATATTTTTTTTATTTTAGAGGTACTAAAAAAATATATATTAAAAAAATATATTATTACTTAAAAATATTCTTCTAAACAAAATAAAGGCAATATTATAAGGTATTAAATTTGTTTGTGTACTTCGCAACTTATGGTAATGAGTACGTGGACTCGCATCCCGTGAACCTAATCACAGGACCTATCTTTATGTTAAGGTTATGTATATCTTTGTCATAACTTAATTAATACTGTATTAGATAATACTAATTATTTCACTTACATTAATACATTAATAATTTCGAAGTATAATAATTGAACATTTGGACAGTAAAATATTATTAGTGCTGTATGTTTTAAGAAACCATTTTAAGAAAATTTATATACATTATTGACTAAAGACTATATTGATGTTTCCTTCAAAATTTACAACTAACATACAAATCCCTAACAGTTTACGTCTAAATAACTTAACAAACATTTGTTATGAACAATGCAACATCAAATGTAGCCAGCAGCTTTACGTAAAATGTTAACTCCAACAAAGACATCAATCGGATCACATTTCATCTCAAATTACATGTTCCCTCGTAACATTGAACTTACAGTTTAAGAATTCAAAGAATTCCTCCGTTCTCCGAAAATGCCGTCGGCACCTAAAATTGAGGCTTCCTAAAACAGCCTTTAAGTATAATCTATTTAGTAAAATTCCCTTTCAAAATTCCCTTTTTAATTAATATATCTTATTATATATATATGTTAAAATACATTTTATTCCACATAACATATAGCTATCACTAGATTAGATGTAGTTTTATATAATCCTACAAATCCAAGGAGAAAGGTAGAACACTTTTTATATTCAACTTGGTAAATATAAAGAAAGTTTCAACCTAAAAACAAAAGAAAATAGACAGCTTTGTCACGATTTTTATGGAAATTAACTTAACTTGTATCAAAGTTCGTCTGTGAAGAAACAATTTTAAAAGCGTTTCACTAAGGTCAGAACAAACTGCCACTGTCAGTATTCTTATATATATAAATACAAAATATATAGTAATTTATTATTAATAATACAACTAATTAATAAACAAGATAAATTAAATTAGTATACTCTATCACAAAACCATCAAAACAACGGTAAATGTAACATTAATCACATAGAGTTAACAAAACTGTAACACAATCAGTAATTAATAGCCCGTATTTATCGGTCTCTACATAAATACTGCTCTACAATATTGAGTCGGAATAAAAAGAGCGGTAGACCTCCAGGTGTGAGTGCATAAATATACAGGGCGACCCGCCGGCATGCTCATGCCTGCTGTCATATTAGCTGTTACATTAAATTACTGCTTCGAAATTGATCGACCTCTCGAACTTATTGTCTAAAATAACACCAATCCAATCTGTACTTTATTGTACCGTCATTGGGTTTAATTTTAAAAATCACATCATGTTGAGTTATGTCATAATGAAGTGGAGAAGCAATGTACCGCAGCTCGCACATTGATTTCGGCTCATTCTAAAAGATATTTTTTGTTCATTTGTTTGTTTTACTAATATTTTATCCGTTGTGATGGAATGCACGCATTTGTCAGCTCGTGATATATATCTCCGTTTAAGTCCGGCTTTATTAATTAGTAAGTATTTTGTATGTATGGCAATGAAGGATGAGTATAACATTATATTTAAATAATTTTATACGTACTTTTATAAATCCGGTCATATTAAAGAATATTTTGATTAAGAACTCATTATGATTTCATTGTTTGATGATAAATATGATAATGAAGATTTCTTCAATATTGTCGGCAAATATTGAAACAAGATATGGAGCCATTAATATTTTTAAAGAAAATTGGATTTACTGTGAAAAGATACTTTAAATAACTTATATAAATGGTTAAGAGGGAAAAAAGAATGTGTATTTTTTTTTATTTAAACAAAAAGTTTATGACAAGCTTTTTTATCGACTGCCCTATGACATTATAAATAAATTATGATAATTAGTACATTTAATAAAAATTAAATTAAATTATATGTAACTATACTCGATGATGCTTAGCTTTAAAGAGAAAATAAAACTTGCAACCCTACTACTACCACTTGATTTAATGTTTCGTAGTTTTATGTCTTTAAGGGAACAATATAATCAGAAAATAACACATCAAATGACACCTCAAAGACATTCAATCATTTAAACATATCGATATCATAACCCACCGCGGCATGTCGAACCAATCAGTGTCGGTTCGTCCGTATGTTCGCTAACAACTCGTAATGGGGGACTATCATTAAATGTATTAACCCTTTATCTTGTAAATTGCGAATGTGCAAGTCACCTAATTTTTTTATAGTTTAACCTTACGTTAAGTTGATTTTCGACGATTGTTGCTAAATCTAATTATTATATTTTTTTTACTCAGACAAGTAGTGTGCTGCATACATGATGTAATTTAATTTCGATGTTTATTATTTTAAATATAAAATTATAGTTAAAAAAACATTTCACGAAAGGTAACTAATCTAACAATTTAGACCCCTTACGATCTTACTTCCCGATTATGAGATATACAGACGTCGGCACCTATGAACTCTTTTAAGAGTTCCGCTTTACAAGTGTAACTTGGTTATATTATTACCCTTTGAATATATAAAAAAATTATATAGCTTCTAAAAAAAATAGAATTGTATTAATAATTTTCATGATTATTGGGTTCTATTTAATCTCTCCAATAAATATTTTCAGAAACCTATCATTAATTTGAGAAACATTGGTTGAATTGGTTTTTTGTTATATTTTTTTTTAATCTTTTCCAGTTGACAGGATTTTTTACTTAACAAATTATGAAAATCAATAAAATAAAAAAAAATATGGGTAATAATGAAATAATAAACTCTTTCATTTTATATTTATAATTACATTTTTTTATAAAAGATAAAAAATATCCATAAATTACATTACACGAATTGCACCAAAAATTATTTCTATAAATACTATAGTAACTTCATGTTCTCACACAAATTACTTCTAAATATATCTGTGAAATATTTATAAAGCAATGAATGGAATTCAGAATGTGTTCTTGAAACACAAACAAGCAAAATCATGTACCGCCATAAGTTTTATAGGTGTATTGTTACCATCAGGGTTTCTTTCTTGCGAACAGTGCATCATAACGCGTTGAGTAATGCTTTCAAATTAGTTTCAGCTATTTGCAACTTACTTTGGGTGATATTGTAAGAATACTTCTCGTATCCGACCACCTGGATGAAATATAAACATCCAGATAGACATATCTAGACATATCTAGACATATCTATGAGAAAAACAAAAACTGATTTCAATTATCGTTGAAATCCTAAAATGTATACAATGCTACAACAACCAGAAATAGTATTTCATTAACCAAATTACAATATATTATAATATACACATATATTGTTCACATTTTTTTTATTATAAATTATACCAAGTTAGTAGGTACCCTAAACTTAATATATATTACAAGTACTTAATAAGCGTATAATTTTTTTTATTATATTATAATTATAAGACTAATAGTCTTCAAACAAAATCATTTATTTGTTTTAAAGTTGTAATTATTAAGGTTAACTGAGTATAGTTATGGAAACGCCTTACATGTAATGATTTCTGACTATCATTAATCAGATTTGAGTGGAAGATAATGCTTTAAAAATATGTCCGTCTATTGGTCATTTTTTAGCCAATAAATACCTATGTAAGATATCCATAATAACATAAAAAATACTGTTTTCGAAGGTTTTCGATGAAATTATTAATGAATATTAAGTAAATAATTTCAGCACATCTACTTCTCAATCGATATGCCCTATTTAGCCTATCTATACGAAATATAGGTATTTTTCTTAATATTAGTAAAATGCAGAACAAATTGCGCCGTGAAGCGCGAAATTTGCAAAAACCTAGTTTAAAATATTATCTTAAAACGACAAAATCCATAAAACATTTTTCCCACGATTTTTATTTTATAAAACTAAAATTCAGGTCTATGTTATGCCTAATTAATTTAAGATGTATCATAACAAACATAATTAGTATCGGATTTATCTTTGCTTATAATATTTAATAGAGCATAATTTGAATCAAAATGGCTGAAACTATTCCGCCTAATTGGACTCTGTTATTGAAATATCAGTTTGAATGAAATGGTGTATTGTGTTTGAATTTATTTGATTTGATAACAATTATATAGAATATGTATAATTACACCAGATTACATATAATATTATATACACAATTGATTGTTAAGATTGTTACTTATAATAGAGAGGCAATCAAATTAGATGTAAAATAATTTAATTTACTCATTGAAATATATTTAAAAAAATATTTATTTCCATAAATTTCTTATAAATCCTAATAATTTTTATTAATATAAAGATATTTGTGTAATGGGACGTGTAATGTTTTTTTTAATTGTTGATACTTGTAAATAGCCAAACAAAAATTGCTGCTGACCTGAGCAGCAAACACATATTTCTAACGTAAAAACATTATATTATAGTTGTGATTATATAGGATGGTGCCATCTAATAAGACATACAGACTATTTACAGTAAGTAGGTAGGTAGGTATTATAATAGACAGTAGGTATTATTAGGTAGGTAGATAGGAATGACAGTAGCTACGATAGGAAGGTAGATAAATATATTTATAAATTAACAAACAAACAAATATTACAATGTTACAGAGATATGTAAACAAGAGGATTACAAACCTACTCGTATGTAAATAAAAAACAAATATCGTAAAAAAATATATAAAATATATGTCAAAGAGCATAGATTAAAATCGAACCGAGTGACTTGTTTTTAACATCTTCAAGTTATTAAAATTATAGTACTAGTAAATGCATAAAATATATTAAGGAATACAGTGGATATAGCCATTATTAATTAACAGCATATATTTCTTTCCTAATCGCACTTCTTACTCTTTTCATCAGCCGTGTAAAACCAGGGTGAGACGCTAGTAAGTAATAAAAATATTGTTTTGATTTTTTTCTACCTTAATTACTAAGAAGATCAACAAGTGAAAAGTAATTTCACGGCTTCAAAATATAATAACTAGCCACATATGACCGAATGCTGATCGATCAAACGGGAACAGCTGCTGAAAATTACTTTAAAACACACAAAAAATGCCCACCATCTACTCAAATAGAAGTTTTCATTCAACACCATAACAATAGCTCTTCCTTCATTGGCATACTGACGGTTGATTATATTATGTACCGTCAACAAAATACATAAAAACCATTAAAATATAATTTTAAAATCATAGACCTTAATTAAATATATAAATAAATATACTAAACTATTAAATTGTATCCGAAAACGGTGACACGGGTTGAGTCTACAAAATATTCCTGTTCGAAATATTACGATATAATGACAATGTATGTAGAAAGCATACTTCATGTAAAATAACACTATAATATAAGGTTCAAAGCATATTTATGTGCTTGCAGTACACGCACACACACAAGCAGCAACTAGTTAATTTCCTTTGTGACAAAGGCCGGCGGGGATGGATGCGTGGAAATCGCAATGCGTCACGCTGTTCCAGTCAGCAGCCGCCCTTCTAAACTTACTCCTGGTTTATATATAATATAAAAATTGTATTAAGGGATAAATCTTTTTGGGGCCGATCTCACCAAAAATTTTTAAAGATTAATTATTTAATTTATATATGTATATTTTTGTTTTCAAGAATAAAGCATGGCCTAACTAACAGTTTAATTCGTTCGAGTCAGATTTATTCCATTTTAGTAAAAACGGTCCTAATAAGTAATAAATACATTGGTAGGTTTTTAATATTCATAAAATAATGAAATATGCAAATTATAGGTAAATTTGATTTTACGTTGCTATTTTTTCAAGGATATTGTATTTATTTAAAATATGTAAATCATAGCCTTAATATTTTTCTAACCAAAACCAGGTGAAACAAACAGTTTGAACACGTTCACTATATTTATATTATGATATGAAGACAAGCTTAAGTAAATAAGTTTGAAACTAAATGTTGAAGTGATTAAAATGACTTAACTTACTGTGATTAATTCTATAATTACTCAACATTAAATTTGACTCTTCAATAACAACAATTAAGTAAAATATATAATATATATATATATTAAAGTACATATTCAACAAACATTTATCTTAAGAAACGAGTATAAATATCTATTATATGTACATCCTTGTGTTTCTAGAATAACCGAATTAAACATAACATATATACACATATCAAGTAATAAAATTAATATTCACAAATACATCCAATACAAAATTAAATTAAAAAACACATTTATATGTACACATGTGTATCGTATTAATATCGAAAATGCATTTCCAGTGAAACAGATTTCAGGAACACAAAATTCATTATTAAAATAGATTTATTGTATCGACATTTCAAGAGATTAAATTCAGAACATTTCATTTCATTTCAACTTGTTTTCATTGCATATGTTTTGTTTACATTTTTTTAATCGTGAAATTTGTTTTGATAAAAAGTTGTTTGTTTATTAATGTCATTGAAATGTTATCTCTGAAATATTCTGCTTTTACATTAATTATAATAACTTTATTTATAAAATTATAAAATGTATTTAACCAAGCTACTCTGATACACATGAGTTGGGTATTGTTAAGCAACACTAACCAACGTATGCTATGATGGGTGACCGTCAGATTTTCTTCTTACACATACATAAATTCATACACCAATCCAGAAATCTCTGAATTTTTATAACTAAATGAAATAATTATCAATATGTTATATAATTTAATTTGAGTTTCGAAGGTTAGAAAACATCCGCTTCTTAGAAAAACAATAAAATATAATGGAAAAATACTGTGTTATTGTTGAAAACGTTCCTATTATAAGAAATTAAAATTTAGAAACAAGTATGTAGAATTCCATTGTTGTGTGATAAAACTCAATATTCAATTTATTAAAATCAAAAAATATGTTTTGGTTTCAATGTTCTAAAATGGTTCATATGTTATAAACACTTGAGTACTTATAACATACATATACTCTTTTATGGAAGACTATATATATATGTTATTTTATAGGTTCAAGTAACAAATAAGGAACATATACGAAATGCTGCCTGTGTGTCTGCCACCACCCCGTTCCATCAACAGGCGTTCCCAGAATACGAGCACAATTAATAGCGACACGAACTATTTCCGGTTAACCGAAACAAATCATAATTACTCCTTCGAGTATACTTACACCACCCTCTTTGATGTTTTTATTCAAAATCCCGGTTACGGGCGACTTAAAACAAATAGAACGGTGCACAAGCGATTATGCGTTTAAACGATTTGAAACGGTTATAGCTTTCTGATATTTGCTGTTTTCTGCCCCTGTGTGGTCTTGTTTGACTATAATTGTATTGTTTTTGGTGATGTTTTGATGTATCGATAATGTGACCGCGTGATAATCATCCGTGACGTACCTTATCATTTAGGAATTGATCAGACAGCTTATAGAAACTTCTTGGTAAATAACTAATTAACAAAACAATATCATATATTTGACGATTATTACGGAACAGTGACTGGAAATCTTCTGGAACACAACTTATTAAAATAGAATATATATAAATGAAAATATGATTTCTTTGATGACATATAATTTAGGTGCAGACAAGCATTGGTACAGTCGCGCAGATGCGACATCCGTCGTGCCCACGTGAAAATCGATTTTCCACGCTACGCCAGCTGGCCCGTGCGACAATATAAATTGGAACTCACGCTCAAAGACCCCAAATTTACATCAACTTTATTAAAACGTGATAAAGTTTAAAATTGTGTGTTTAATATTTTCAAGGTGAAATAACAACTTTGTTTTTCTATATGTACTATGAACGTCAAAAGTTCCTTTGTTGATATTTTTAATGTTTCGCACATTGTTGGCGGTGACGCGGACCTACCGCGTTTGATCCGATTGCAGTTGTTATTTATGATTATTAGAATACCGTGCCGTTGGCGAATAATTAATTTTTACGTTCACTTCTTTATTGTTGTCGTGAAATTGATGATTCTTAATTGTAGTTTTTATTTAACATATCAGGAAGAATATTAGTGAACGGCTCTTTAGGAAAACAATTATTAATTCAATAAATATATTTATGCACCGAAAAAACATGTTTTGCTAAATATAAATTATATGCGGATACTAATACTTAGCCGAATTTAGTATATCCTGACTCATTTTATATTAAAATATTTAAAATTAATACAATAAAAATTTGATTAAATTACTATTATAATGCAGTAATTAAAAAAATCTATCAATATTATAAATTGTATAGGAGATTAAGTCTAAAAGTCACGATCTGAGATCTAAAGAATTTTAATTAAATTTCAATATTCTTTAAATAAAAAGAAGAAGATAGTAATACCAGGTATCAGAAATAACTCGGCGCAACTTGATTGACGACTCAACAATACACAGCGCTCGAAAACGTAGAAAGACAGATTACATGCGCTCCAACATCTCAGAAACGTCAAGGTTTGATTGGTGATTCCCATGTGTAATACTAGTAGTCTTTCAACATAGTCAAAGCCTTTTCAATTTGAATAATGAGAGACAATCTGTATCCATCATTGTCACTGGCAACGAAACAATGCAACCAAAGGCAATCGGTTTCCTAAAATCTTGCACTAAAGACTATTTTAAGATTGATATAATTATCCATATGACACGAATTCAGCGTATAATGTAACAAACGATGCATAGAATCGTGACATGATGGTGTGTAAGAGATGTGACCGCTCAATTCAATACTAAATACCTGAATCTAATCAACATTCTACACTCATTTTTAACACTTAATTTTACACGTATCTTAGCGTTTCATGTACGATTTTACGGGTGACCCGTTTACTTTGAGTAAGTAGCACTGGAACATATTAAATTATAGCGGGTTATAATTGAATTCTTTGCCTTGATCATTAAAATTTAATAAAACTGTTTATTATACTATTACTATGTTGGTTGATATATTTAACTTTAACTTTTGCTTTGAATGTCTTAAGATTTAAAAGATTTACTTGAAATTAAATACTTTAATATTATAATCGTCAGAATAATCCTATTTTCTCTCATTTAAATTAATATTTATTTAATTTAAATGAGAGAAAATATGATTATTCTATCTATCTTTTGTATCATTACTTTTAATACAGTTAATTATATAATTAGAAAAATATAAGTTATATACTTATAATTGTAATAAGTGTTCCGACATCCACTCCGCCATCTTTATTTTGAGAGGTATCTGATAGATATACATAAACTTTTTTTTGTATATAATAAAGTTAAGGTGACGTTACCGAGTCAATTGGTCATAATTATATATGAAAGAAATATCTACAGATATAATAAAATGGACTTTAAATATGTTTTTAAAATGCAAATTATTATATATCAAAACTGTATACTCTGACCCTTAACAGGGATTTGAAAATATAATGTGAGTTCTAGATACTTTATACAGAATCTTTTGAGAAATAAGCGTCTTACAGAAAATACATTATCATAGAGCTCGTTATCCCTTCAAGATTTATAAAATGTACTATATATTTATAATACTTTTATATTACATACGCTTTTGTAAAGAATATTTACAATATATATTTCTCCATTCCAGATTACGGGGAATTGCTGTTTGTATTGAAATATATATTTATTCATGTTTTGCCAATATATATTTTTAATATGAGATCTCATGCAATATTTTCAATAAAGTTTTTCATTATTATTTAAGTTTATTATTTTACTAATACAATTTAAGTAATTCATATATACATATAATTTGCAGGGGATATTAGTATGGGCGAAGAGTAGCTAGACAATGTTGTTTCAAAACTTACCTTATAGCGTGTGTAAATATATATTTAGGTATAATGAAAAGTCATCTAATTTAAAAATGCATTCTGATATGTCATTATCATATATCAATGTTAAAAAAACAGATGTAAAAATTGGACTGTAAATTTACACTATTATTTCGATACCCTCAGTTTCTACAAAAGTCATTCAACCCCTATTTTATACCCCTTACAACGAGGCGTAACTGAATAGCGTTGCCATTACAAACCCCACTAAATAAATTCTCACCCCGCGTAAATATAAATCGCAAAAGTAAATAAACGGCTGCCATTACTGCCCTGATTATTTGTTCATCCCCGATGTGACCGCCATCTTGCTATATTTTTTATGGCTTCAACTTAAATTATATTGCCACTTTGAAATATTGCCTTGAAACTAATTGAATATAAATCCTGTGGTTATTGTCTTATTTTATGAACTTTTATAAGTAGCTATATTTTAAATTTGCAGGTATATAAAATTGAAGTGTCTGTTTGTAATTTCAAATTAACAGCTTTTCACTAAATGCATATAATATATAAAATATTTAAACTTTTTCTCTGTGTCTGTGTGTATTTACTACGAAATCAAAATTTTGTACACAACCTACAGATTTGTATAGCACAAATAAGTTGTCACATTTAATATTAATAACTAAAATATGCAGGCCTTAAATCTTTTAATGGAATAAACTTTTAATGTAAGAGAATTTAATAACAGTCTAGAAAACTCATTAATTATTTTATAGTCTGAAACTTCCCGTAAGAATTTCAAGGTTCGACCAACCTCCTCCCAGTCCCTTGACATTGACACTATTACTGAAATGATCAATAGATGCGACCTCTTACTTGTGTTTATTGAGCAAGGACATGGCTAGGAATATCTTAAGGCTGTATCATCTTTATTTTGGTAGTACATATTTCAATATAACCAAAATGTATGTACTTGATTTACATTTTAGTGTATTTGTTTTATCAATGTAATTATTGTATATTAGTTATTAATGAGAAGCATGCTTGAAAATACCATAAAATCGATAATGTATTGGGAATACAGAAACCTAATTAGACCCGCCAGCCAATTAGTATACGCATTACACCGTATAAAGTAATTGTAATATAATTATACAAAAAAAATAATTGTAATAGGTATAATATAAAATAAAAAATAGTTATTTATTATATTACTTTCAGAGTTATATAAACATAGAGATTTTTATTTGTTATATATTTATTTTATGGTATCAGTCGCAGTGGAAATTTTAATCTTGCATGGAATTAATGAAAAAGTCTCTAAAAGAGATTTCATTTAAATGTACTGTGAGTGAACTGAATCTTCATGAAACACATCTGAGTATCTAAACTACAAAACTTTGAAGCCCTCCGAATTAAAATTTTAAATCCTCACTCAGTACACCCTTATGATACACCCCAAAAAATATTCGGTCCTAATTTCAAATCTTTGGGCTCAGTGGATTGTTTCCATCGATTAGTTTGCTTTGCGAATTCGCTCGCCAACGGATGCACAAACTGACAAAAAGAAAATAGTTATTTTTATATTATATTTATTTTTATATTATTATATTATATACAAATTGTCAACAAACAAAACAAAACAAGAGTTGGTCCCGTTAATTATATAAATACCTAATTCATAAAATTGTTTGGATGCATTCGCTTTTGTAGTATCATTAAGTAAATAAAAAATTCACATTATATAATAAATCTAATGAATTATATTAAATTAAGCTTACATTTACGATGGTCCAAAGTCAATTATAAAGTCATTTGGCCTAAAATATAACGCTTTCGCTATTATTATAGATTTAGGACATTATATTATACATTCATCTGAGATATCAACATTAAATATAATAAAATTAATTAACTTTAAAGGTAATTAATTTTATAACAAAATATATTAATATTTTGTTATATTCCACTAAAAGTTACCCAGTTATTGAAGCGCATAAACATACATATAGAATAGTTATGTATTTATTTTGAATTCTTCACACTTATATGAATATACTATTTTGTAGTGTATGTGAAAATGAGAATTTATAACAATAATATTATTTTTATTATAAATGATATGTATTATTACAAATCATTGCCTATGAAGTAATATAATATGTAAAATATGTTGTATATTTATTAATATATATTTATTTAAAAATTAATCTAACTTAAGTAAAATGATAAAATCAGTACATTGCATGTAGAGTGTAATGTGTTTGAAACATTCCAGTCGTAGAAGTTTCGACATACTCGTACACCACCCGCCCGCACCACCGCTATTTGCTAAAGTTTAATAGACCTGAAACGTTTATTACGTTGTACGCTGAAGACATTTAGAACAGAACCATTTTAATTATTTTATATTTCATATTGTTCAATTTTAAAGTATTAAAATTTTAAAATATGAAGAACTTTTTTGTCTAAGAAAATATTCAAATCTTTATCACGGACTTTCTAGTTCTGATTTTGAAATAAAATTAATTATGAATGACTTATTAATAAAACTGATATCTCGGAATAAAATTATGATGAAAGACCTAAGCGTAATGTAAATCTAAAATCCCTGTGGACATTATACAAGTGAGTCTGATATTAAATGTCACACGTCCTATATCACTTGCAGACCTCCCCGACTCTCGCTCTAATACCTGTCAAGAAAAACAGAACACAATGGGTCTACACTTCACACCTATTACGTTACACCCGCTTTCATTCATGCCATTGACGCCATTACAAAGACAGTAACATAAACGTCAATATGGCGGCTCTTTCATAAATCGAACGATCTTCATTTTTATTTTTTTTCTGTCGGTATTTGACGCATTGGCCACGAATTAGGCGGCCAGTTCTTTATTGCAGAAATATGTAGTACATTCACAGGGTGACAAAGTGGACACGCCCTTCTCTTGTGTGGTAAAACCTGGGTGGTTACAATGTGAAGCAAAGTTAGGAAGGATGAACAAGTAAAAAAGAATCTATATACATTACAATAAATACATAAGTTAAACAGTACTTTTAATAAAATATAATAAAAAAATAAAAATTTTAAGTAAAAATATTAGACACGTTGTATTCAATTAAATTATTAATGAATATAGGTGACAAAATTCATTAAAATAAACAAAACGTAGATAACATGTTTTAAAAAATCCAATATTAAGGCTTTTCAAAAGAAACTTACTAAATGCGACTTTCGTCCCAAAAATGATAAATTCAACAAACCGGGTAACGACACGATAGTTCAGTTGGTAACTTGGACAGTATCCCAAGAGTCAGAAGAAAAAGAAGAGTAAAATCCTACTGATATTATTAATTTACCTACCTCTATTTATTTAAAAATATATTAAAATAAAGTGCCTCTAATCTATTCTAGTCTAGTCTATTCGAAAGGGATTGAGAAGTAACATGTAATATAATTTATTTTAAGTTGATATGCACTTTCCTCATTTGCCAGACTAGGTTGTAAGTCTAAATCCATCCATACAATGCATTGATACTACTGCGTTAGATGGCATAATATTTAAAAACAAACAATACAAACATTTTCATTCTTTTTCGATACCTTTTAATCTAGGCAAAGTAATCTCGGGAACTGGTATTAAGCTCAACCTCATCAAAATATTTTGAACGAATACCTACTAGGTTCTATAACGGTGATCTTAGATAATAAATTAAAATATTTAACCATATACCTGGATGAAATAATAATGTCAAAATCACACAAATCGAATTAAAATTCTAATGTTTCTGGACGTCATAAAATTTTATTTAAAAAAATACTTAAAAGTTTTGAACGAGGAAGCAATCAATAACATGTTGCAAAACTGTCATCAGGTAAGACAAACCACCCACCGGTAGCATTATAGATTGGTTTGGAACAATAAACTATACTAAACCATTCCTTCCAGAGACAATATAGACTCAGAACGAGAACTTCAATAGTTGTTTGTGGTTTAGATTCAACAAGCAAACGTCATGGGGGTCGCGTAATGCTACCGAACAGTAGGCAGTAATGTATTGTTCTTAAAACTACGTGAGGTCTTAAATGCGGTTAGCCATACATTAAAGGATTTTAACAACCAGGCTAAATAGATATATAATGTTACCGTGACTTCTTGTTTTAAATATTCTTAGAATTTTGAAGATATCTCAATTGAGGTTGGATGGTTCCTAATACATTCTACTAATTTCTTGGAAAATTTCGAAACATTGACTTGGAGATATTTAAAAATAAAAGGTATAAATACGAGTAATATTGAAATATATTTTTTTAAGTTTATTTATCGAGAAATTTTAATTTGTAATCAATGTGTCTGAATTTTAAAAACATAAATTTCATTTTTGTAATTTTTATAAACGAAATATCTTTTACAGAACAATATTTAAATTGCTACATGTTAGTATTGTTACGTTAAACAAGCAATTAAAAAAATTAACATTTATAATTTTAAGTTAAAATTCCCTAAATGTGAGATCATACACTAGAAGTGGCTTGATTAATAAAACTAGTATTCTCTGTTACCACACTTTATTAGAACTCTTTTTTACTTGTCTCACATATCAAAAATTGTAACTCAAAAATCATAATAATTTAAAAAAGTACCTATCCTTGGAGTTTTCTGACAGTTTTTCTCTATCGATCTTCCCTTTTGAACCAGTACAAAAATAACTGTAACTTGACGATTCAGTAGTGATTGTAGTATGCGTATTACGAAAATTTTGCTTCAATGAAATAAAGAACTTGAACTACGAATATTCATAATATTTTCAAAATAAATAGTAATTCCGCTTTATGTGTATAAAACATTTGTAAAGTAAAAGTCATATATGTTAGTCATAAATTATAACATTAATATATTTAACTGCTAGTAGTACTAATTAAAATACTGCTTTCTCCCTTTCGTTAACATAGATTCACAGCAATTACTTCACAAATCCCAGATTAGTTACAATTTCTGGCTCATTTTAGTTTTTTCATTAACTTGTCAGTCAACTCGCGGGTTATTGCTAGGCCTTGTTTTGCAACGATGTCATTCTTATTAACAAAAAACATACTTTTATAAATAAGAGTAAACATATAAATAACGAGATATTAGTACATTTCGTTCTTACAATAACAATTTGCTTAATAAGAATTAAATGTAATTAAGAAGAGTTATTAATAAAATAAGATAGAAAAAACTAAACCTAACAGTTCTAATCTCTTAAGTACAATATTTCATATAACTTAGATATTATGATTGACTAATGATTAATTTAAACATATCTGTATTAAAATATTTATTCGTATTTAAAAAGACACTTTCTTAACTCGATAGTTTTATTGTTTTACGCTTCTACACTTTAAATACTTAATTTATGAAGCGACCATCATTTTAAACAATTATAATACAGACATCGAATTATTTGTAATAAGTGACAAATATTTACAAAAAGAACACTAAATAGGTTATTTTCTACATTCTTAGAAAATGTTGTAAATCTATTCTATTGCTGGGGTATTTGTTTTAAAAGTTACAACACATTATTTTAGGGTGCTACCTCCTACGGGAGCTGAGCAATAAAACAATAAAATCCTCTGTACTGTTATTCTTTACAGGATCATCGACGACAGACTTTTAACGCTTTTGTTTAAATGATTAATGATGTTTAACAAAACTTTACTTGCCTTATTAGATGGGAAAAGGTTTGAAAGTTTAAAATATTGCGTAATTAATATACACATTTATTAACAAATATTTAAATTTTATTACGTGAAATTATAACGACCTTTTTAGGTCTGGTTTAATATTTATGATTCTATTAGATAATTATGACTATGACACATAAATAGATATACAATATATAAAAAATAAGATACGAACTTATGTAAGCAAAAGGACATAATTTTAAATGTATTTTGAATATGGATTTCAACCAAAAAGATAAAAAATGTTAGAGCTTGTCGAATAAAACAATGAGTAGGTACATATATTTCCTATAAGGCTACATAGAATTGAAACCTTTTGCAGTTGTCAAAATAGCTTCAGAATTAATAACATGTGCTGGTTAAACGACAAATGGTTAAATACGAGTATGTTCAAATTAGCTTTTGCAACATATTGTTTGAAGACAAATCTCTGGATTTCAATGGATTAAAACTTTAGGTACGTTTATACTTTAAGTCGGCACTTTATGTTTGGTAATAATAATTGTGTCTTTGTACTCCAAAAAAGTATTAAATATATTTCAGCAAATATCAACAACTTAATAATGAATAGTGTAATTGTATTCTTTTACTCCTGTGTCATTGTTGATATATAGATAATTTTGTCATATAGATATATAAACAGAGGTATACTAATAGTTTGAATATCTTGATGAGATATCCAAAGAATTTTCAGAAGATTCAATACTTTAATTATTTTAAATTATATAAGTCACATATATTTATTAACAATTATATAATTAGCAAAAAACTAAAACTATTCATCACTGTCAGTGATCACAATAAATACTACTTCCAAAGAAGCCATTAAACATAACACCTTTATAAAATGTTTGTAAACAACCAAAGCTTTCCAACTGAGAGGACGCTCACATGCAGAGAACGATAAAGATTCCTTCCAAAGACAATGTCCGCGACTAATGACTACCAATGACTCAAATTCTATAAATAAATGTCTATTCAATCAAACTCGAAGACGGTACTTACAGGAATTACTAGCAATTGTTCCCCTTGTATGCCAAACCAGACTAATAATTTGTTCAAAACAAGGGAAGCTGCGGAACAGGCTACAGGAACGCTCCATGAGGTCTAAGAGATCATGAAAGTCTAAGCCATTGTTGATTAGAAAACAAAACGGCGTGTCGGCACCCTCGTTTCTTTTATTTGCTACAAAATTAGAATTCCTTATAGACGATGTGAGACAAAAACACGGAACGAATTTTCGGTCTATTGAAAGGCTGCAAATGATGAAGGCCGTTATTTTTAAATTAAATGTTCTATTTATCTTTAAATTGTAAATGATATGAGTTGTTTTTGTTGTTATATCTTTTAGGGTCCGGTAAAAGTGTACATAACTATTATAAAAAACAAAAACATTTTTAAAGCATATAAAAATATTAATAATAGAAGCAATAATAATACTAATAATTTGGGCATGTGTCACTTGTCCTATATTCTTTTAATATTTTCTATTTAAAATATACCTATAATACAATAACAAAATTTGAAGACATGTACGTAGCTTAATTTCGTTATAGTAACCTCATTAAACCCATCGAACCTTTTAGTGTAAGAGCATAACATTTACAAAATTGTAATTAAGTTACAACATTGCGACGAGGAAAGTATTACCATAAGGCAGCGTTATATAATGCTGATTCTTTACTAATATTGTAATGTATATCTAGCTTTACAGTATTTTTTTAATGTACTAGACGAAGATTAGTTATTAAAAAATATTATTAACAATAAATAAAATTTACGCATCGTTGCATTTCGCAAATGTATTTTTATTATGAGATTTTTAAATTTATCTTTGCATAGGCCAATATGATCGCCTCATTAAAGTAATATAAAAAAACTTCACGTATAATTTAGATACTTAATAAATCAATAAAAAGCGAAGCGTCACTCGAGTGTTAACACTTTTTTGGACCAGTGATCAATGGATATGCACCACTTTTGCATTTTATAAAGAATCTCTGTACACTCAGACGGAATGCCACAGAATAATTTCTCGTGAGAACCAATGATAGACGACGCGACGAAATCAAGTGCCTTCCCAAAAATTTTGACGATTGTAGATTTTCGCCAAGCAAATGGTTTCGTTACGGTGGCAAATAACTTTCGGAAGCAATTTGGTTATCTACCACGAAACTACCACATGAAAGTAAGGGTCCTGAGAACTATGCCAATATTTGTTTCCGTGAATCGTAATGTTTTACACCTTTCCAGTAATGATCGAGTAGTTATTAGAGACGCTGCGTGACTTAAGGCAATTTTAATTGATATTTCCGTGAAGACAGTTATTCGTTAAGCTATTAATCCGTCTTCACTTTACTGAGAGTATACACGAAATATCAATTTGGACTACTTTACATCGACATGTCCGACATGTCTGTTACATTATATACTAATCTTTGATTAAAGAGCACTTGTTACAATTTATTTACTAACAAAACAAATTATAAGTTTAAATATAAAAGAGATATCGGGTCAGATTCTAGTTGTACGGTTCAAAGGGTGTGTCGATGGTAAAAAATATCAAGCAAGAGGTTTCATGAATACTATCTTAACTTATTATTATTATTTTAACAGAATTAAATATTCAGTCATGATCATAATTTAAGTCAGAACAAATTTGATTTCCAGTAAACCAAAAAGATACAATAACTAATCACGTCACAACTCATTCTAATAGTCTAGGTTTACAAATAATTGAAAGATTTAACTTTAAACAAAGCAATAGATAGTTGATGACATTTTATATGCTTTTAAAATAGCTTTACGGTGCAATCTAAAAGAGTCGTATGTTCAGTGCAAAGCCCAAGTGGGAGCCTATTAATGGGGATTAAGCAAAGATTTTCTGAATACCCGAGCACTCTCATGCAATTGCTATCTAAATCCGTTTGAAATGCTGCGTAATTGAAGAGCAAATAGCTTCCAGCGAAATATTCACTATGTGAAATTAAAGGCGTGTATTTACATTTTATATAAAAGATTTACATACACTGTTATATTATTAATGATATTTAAGATAATAATACGTTATTATTAAAAACATTCTTATTTCAAAAAGTTCAGTTATATAGTAAATATAAAAAGTAGATTTGCGAGTATATTTAAGGAACTTTAGAATTAATATGTCGGGTTTTTTAAATAAATAAATAAATAATTCTCGATAGTATTTTCCAAAATCAATTAGTAAAAACCAATGTTCCAGTAACTATCACGGAACTATAAAACCATCGATATCGACAGTGTGACAAAGCGAGACATCGATGTGACACGTGCGTGAACTATCCGCTGTGAAAATCGATCAACCACTTGACTTTTCCAAAATCCGAGCCGATGACCGATTACCATAATTTTCGACGCAAAATCCGAAACCCACGATACAACCTGCGATACACAAGTCAAAATAACTGTCACTATTCCAACTATTAATTGCATAACTGTTAGTTTAATTCGAATTGTGATTTTCTTTCTCACGGTGATGTGTGAGAACAATTTAGTTATAGATGTTAAAAAATCATTGTTCGACACGGAATATCAATATGTTTATTTTAAGTGAGTTACTTTCGTTCATAATTTTGTTTAAGTCTCTGAATGATGCATCGTTAAATATTTTAGTTTTAGGAGTCATAAACAGATACCATGTAACTGGTAAATGAATTATAATATTAACATGGGTCAAAGTGATTTACAGAAAACACTTGGCTTACATATGTAGGTTACATTTTATTATACTTTAGTTATATTGATTTATTAGAGCAATTTTTAACAATCTTTGTATAACTTCAGTTTCATATTTTATTTTACAATAGAAAAATAAGACTGACATTCATTGGTGTAACATAAATCCTACATAAAATGGTTGAAATGTCACTGACGGAAGATTTTTTACTTCTCAAGTAAAAAACATAACGCCTTCATGCTCAGTCTCCGCCCCGTTTTTCCACTAGTTTCGTTATGAACAATTAAAATAGACTCACGACTTTCCAACACAGACACACCAAGATAAACTACAACTGAATACAAAAAGAACCGAATATAGTATAAAATTTGTCTATTTGTCTATATATTTCGCAATAGTTATGAAATTTTTGAACAAAGCTCTTTATGTGTATGCTAATTTTATTTAAATGATCGTCATGTAGAAATATTGCAACGCATATAATTGTTACAAATGACGAGTGATACCTAATTTTAAACTACTTTTGATACTACTACTACTACTACTTAAAAAATATAATATATTAATGGCAATAAACAACATTTGTACAATAAATGGTTAAAATATATTTAAATAATACAAACATATTATTAATTTATTATTGAAATTGAACTGAACCATACTTATATAATCATAACCTTATATATAACGCAATTTACATATGTTATATATATGGTTATTAGTCATAATATTAAAAGATAACATTCTACAAAGACTAGCGTGCGCCGTCGTCTTTCAATGTCGTTTGGCAAACGGCCTAAATTATACTCGATAAGGAAACATATTAAAAATGCAATAAAACATTACTATTATTACAACGATCAGCTGAACGTGACGTGTTTTGAAACAACTTCAATATGACATCACTTTACTAGCTGTTAGCGTATTATATTTATGAGCTCCATAATTTATTCAATAATAACAGTGGTGCGACAGTTTTAAACCAAGTTCATGATGTATCGGCTGGCATGCATCCTACATAATTTAGCAAATACGTGTCACCTTCTACAAGATTATATTAAAAACAGTTTTAGTTTTGTATTTAGTAAGAATAAAAAATATTCTGAATTTCAGTAAGAAATATAATAAAGAAACTTCAAAGTTATTTATCAGTGGGCTCAGCGAGGCGGAATCGATCTGCGATTCCCACGCGTGTGCTTTACTGGTTACTTTTTGTTAAGCAGTTTTTACTATAAAAAACAAAATTCAGTCACGTTTTCATTCACCTCTTCCGTGATTCTGATTCAGTGAATGAGTAAACCGAGTTGGTCTAAGTATATTTTTTAGCAATTTTTAAAACCGTAATTATTCTTTACCTAATTCGAACACAAAATAACTTAAAGAGAGAAAATCAATTTATGGTTTTATTTTATCGCAATAGTAGTATTTTATTTCTATTGATATAACAATATAGTAACGTAGAAAAGTATATAGATTTTAAAAATTACCAAAAATAAGTATTGCCTACCTCTTAAATACATTATAACCTAACACAACTATAACATCTTTTGCAACGTTGTATGTTTATCTGTTTGTTTATTCGCACATTACGCGAAATCTACCGAACCGATTTTGATTCAATTTAGTTACAACCTATCGATCCGATCAACATAATCGATATTTTTACTAGAGTCGTTTTTACAACTTAACAAATTTATTATAAATTTGGTATAGTCGTGGATCATTACATAAATTGTAGAAGTCATTTATAATATTAATATACTTTAAAATACTTTTCACTTCAGCAATATCGCATTATCAGGGAAAAACTTAAACATAATAAAATTAAAAATGGCTTTATTTGAAAAAAAATATTATAGGTAATTAATAATCTAACTACTATCTAATCTACTGACAACAGACAATGTCGCTAAAACATCTAATTTGTAACAAGCTCTCGAAAATGTAAGCTTTCCGCACATAATTCATCTGTATTATACTCTGTGCAAAGATATTCATATATCTGTAGCTAAGCATGCATTTGACTGTCTAATTAAGCCCCATACTGTGCAGAAATATATTAACTGCTATTGTCTAAACGTGAAAGGCAATCCCTTTATTCCCGTTAATGTCTCTCTATTTACCCACGAGCAATTTTGTCAAGCAAAAATTTCTTAAATAAAGAAATAATTAATAAGTGTGTCGAGATGATTCTAGCCAACATGAAATAACAATTTTTTGTATTCTTTCTAGAAATATCAGCATACCTAAACTATTTATGCACATTGTATATTTAAATAGAACAAATGATTCACACATGACGCATCAATAATAATAATAATAGGTCATTACTGTTGGCCTTTATCTAAAAATAAAAATAATAAATAAACGAAGGTTGAAGTTAGTGTTGTCGCTTAATTATGATAGGAAGTTCAGGTTTCAAATTTCAGAGGATAATTTATGTTATTGGTGTTTTTTGATTTTTGAAAATATATGGTTGGAGTAACAATTAAAGGTGGCAAAACAGCTTATAAAAAAAACTCACTTCAATCAGATACATGATAAAGCGTAGCTACATTTCACACTCTGGGTCAGAGAACCGGATGTCTAAGATATATTTCTCATCTCATTCTTTTCAATATAAGTAAAATATATGTAACTTCTTACCATCAAATGGGCTTGCTGGATTACCATTCAATGTAATAGGACGCCTTAAATAATTGTACTCACAACGCTGGTAGAAAATTAATACATAAAATACATCTCTACACACTCGCTTTTGATAATTGGGTAAAATATATTTTTATTTGCATCTGATGATGAACGCTTGAATATTTAAAATAGTATATTTGTAGACTGAATACAATATTTAATTAATTAATAGTTTATAAATTGGTGATTACATGGTTTCAGTAACGGGAGTGTATATTTTATCGCATTTTCTGACTGTATTGCATATCTGCCTCCGACGTGTAGGTCTCCTTTGTTACACACACATTTGTTAATATAAAGTAGTCCTTTATAGTATTTTTCTTATATTTTGACTCGAAAGCGATTTGGTTTTATTTAACCGACATTATAACATATCTAAGTTACTTGCAAATGTATACTAATATTTTTATAGTATTTTTTATATGTACTATCGGAAATTAAATTTAAATAAAAATCAGTTTATTTTAAAAATTAAAGTTTATTTCGTATAAACAATTTCGAAAAGTGCTTATTACATTAAATTACACTATATATATAACGTAACTTTATAATAAATACATTGTAAAATCACAATTGCAACAAGGGTTTCGTTAATAACTGATTACTTAAAAACATTTATATATGCAAATATGCTACATAATATACATAACTTAAGCCTAATAACCTACTTAATTATTTACTACAAAAGATTGCAAATTTATAAATCAGAATTAAAATTTATTATTATTAGGAACAAATTTACTTATACAATTATGGAGGTAAATAAAGCTGTATACATCTAAAATTATACAAAATATATTTTCATCATTATATATCTGATCTAAGGCACTGTCGATATGTACTAGAATCTAAGCAAATTCTTTAGCAATTTAAAATATATGTAATATCAAACATTATTTTGTTTGTATATAAACCATAGTTACAAATTTTCTTAAATTAAGGAACTGAAAACCTTCTCATCAACTTGAAATAGCTTTATATATTACATAAAAATGTATATAGTAGAAAATTGTCTGTATTTATGTGGGTATTAATATAATGTGTGTAATCAATGAACTCTTCCCATATCCATGCCGCCAAGCTGTCCAATATATGGATAACCCGACTTGGCTTCGCTTGGAGAATGTGCGTGCGACGCATAGTGTGTATTGGCTCCAAAGAATGAACTGAAACAAAAAATATATATATTTAAAATAAAATAATATCATAATATACAGTTGATGTTAAAATTAATATATCATCAACAATAAATACATAATAAAACTACAGAAGTGTATAAATTATCACGTTCTTAAACTAGTATGGCGGAAAATAGCTACACAATTTTAGAATCGCAGCAATTTTTCGGTTATTATGCAAATATAATAAAAACAATACAGATTTTGTGTGGCCGATACGAGCGTGGGAACAGATTATACGATACGAATGAAATAATTGTTCGACTTCAACGCAATACGAAAGTATCGACTGTATTTAATAATTATAGACCAATAACTAATATCTATGTAATTTATACATGGTTTTAGTCTACCGGAATGCGTAATTTGGATGGAATTGTACGAAAGAAAACATATAAATGACGCTTTATAGAAACAAATCGTGACTAAGCTTGCAATAAAATTATAAATTCAATTGAATTCAGTGGCTAATACGTTATTAAGGCTTATTCATGTTCAAAGTAACACATAAACAATAATAGATTACAGTATGTGTAGGTGGATAGGCTTTAATATTAAAACGTTTGTGTCGGTAATACCTAGCTTAGAAAATTTATAAATGCTGTATTGTTTTCGTATGCCTTTTATAATATTATACTTACGTATACAAATAACCAGGCGATACGGTGAAAAAATGTGTTGTAAACGTGTAAAAATCGCTTATAAAACTACCGTAAATAAGTAGTCTGGATGACGGTGTTTATATCGAAACAGGTGAAAGAGAATTTAATCAGTTATCGTAATTACAGTACCAGATATCATTTCCGAAAGCTGCAACTACTAAGTGGAACGATGCACGCAAGAACTGATATACCTAATTTGTATTGAAGCAATTAACTAAGACCCGAAAGATAATAACACTGATCTAGAAGAATGTTATGGCCATATAAATACTAAAATATAATTTGAATATCATTCTATGAAATAAAATATCGTAACATAAATTTAAAAACTGATCTTTCCATTTTTTATTCAACCAAATATTTTTTTTCTATTCTAAATCTACAACTAAACTAAAATAAATCTAAATTTAGGAATTAATTCTTTACTGAACTAATTCATAACTTTATGCGACAAAAATAATCAGCAATACTTGTACAGCTAAGATTTCTTAAATAGGTTAAAAGGGTCATACGCGGCTTATACTCACGTATACCTTACCGAAAGCCTACTATTTCAATCAGAGTGCAATCGAAGAGCAATTTTCGTTTACGGCATTCATCAATCACGTTTCAAACAAACGGTCCGCTCGGTTTTGTGTCCAATAAAACAGAACGATGTTTAGGAAGTTGAATGCAAATAGCTGCTGATAAGTTTTAATACGAGGTTGAAGTTAGCTTTAATGCTCAGGTTCATCGCACTAATGTCACGTTCGGCCTTTCATTAATTGCCAAGCGCTGGATACAAAGCAACATACGTTTATCTGTTCGCCGCAATGTAAAGCGATAAATCCTTCACGTGTTGATGCAAATGATTATGGACCTTCCAACACGGACCTTAGTATTTTTATTGAGTACTAAATATGTGGTATAGTTATGATAAAAACATAATTGAATAGGTTACCTGAACAATGTTATTTAAGGTCGATTTAGATTTTTGTATTTTATTTCCGTAGCGTACTTTAAAGTTATTATTAGGTTTAATATTTAACTAACTATAACTCCAAACAATCCAATCCCCAGTATAGGCCCACATAGTTTCCAAATTTGTTTAAATCCTTATCCAAATTATCAAATACTTTATACCTAAACATTAATTTATAACTTTTACTATATCACATCTATAATCATAATCTCGTGGACTAAAAAATATAGATACAGAATTATATTTAAGTCGAAACGAAACAAATATCTCCATTTAGTTGCGTCAATTGGAGTTGCCTAAAGAACTAGATAAACTGATCACCATACACGAGGCTAACTCATATATTATTAGAACGTCTGTCATTGTACTACAAAATATATTGTGTGTGGTCCAATGTGAAGTTTATAGACTCGCTTTGTCTCTATAACACAGATAAATGTGTCACCGTTTCAAATACAAAGCGACAATGACTTTGCCACATGCTTTTCGACAATATCTTTGTAACATAATAAGTGAAAAGCATTTTGTGATATTAAAAAATCAAACACATCAAACTTAAAATCAATGTACAATAAACGTGGAAACTAATTAGTAATCGATCAAAAATGTACATAAAAATCGCAGACCCATTGCCTTACCGATCGCATCGGCATATTATGGAGAGAGGTCTGTAATAACTACCCGTGCGCTGTATAATGGCTGACTTCTTACACTCTTAATTGATTAGCGGCCGCTTCGGCTAATGATAAAGGATGGTAAAAAGAAATAAAACGAACTACAATTCAGCGAGATCTACGCTTCGATAGTACTTTAACTATCAAGCCACTGTTTTATAAATTATGAAGCAATGAATACGATGTGTTGGAAGTAACTTAAATTTTAATGTATAATAATAAATTAATTTTTATATTTATATGTTATACTTTTATATTATATAAGTAATAAAAGTATTTAAATTACGACTTTAACATAATTTCATGTTCGTCTTCGTAATGCAAGACTGAATATAGGTAGCAAACATCAATAATTCATAAAGGCAATTTAGTCGCCGCCAGGGCTTATTGAGATATTATAGGTAGTTAATATTTATTAGTAGATACAACATTACTACAGATATCTATTTAAACTTACCTATAATTTTCGGGCCATGCGCTGACTTCTGTTAGCTTATTTTGAGAATGACCACTCAGTTGTCTTGATGTCCAATGATTATGTGCCGACATGTGTTCTTGTTTTGCATAATCACCATATCCATAAGGATGAGAAACAACATCACTCGCGTTAGCGTAAGTTGGATGTTGATATGTGATACTGCTTTGATTGGCAGAAGGACTTGACGTTATTGGACTTGAACTTGGTGGTGTGGCATCAGCAGATGCTTGAATAGATACAGGTATTTCAGAGGAATGCGACAAGGGCGTTAGATTTCCAGACGAGAAGGAACTTGATGTAGGAGGATGTAAGGAAGATGCTGTGAGAGCTGATTGACAGACGGAAGGAGCAGATAATGCTGATTGGTGTAAAGAAGGAGCCAAGGCAGAATTAAGGACGGAACTACTACCTAAAGCAGAAGAATAGGACTGCTGCCATGAAGCACATTGTGCGTTGAAAGTAGACGGAGGTTCATATTGCTGATGGACGGAGGGGAAGGCTGATTGTAAAGACATAGTATTAAAAGCACTTAATTGTTGAGAGTTTAGTTGTTTGCGAAGTCGAGCTCTTCGGTTTGAAAACCATACCTAGAAAGAAATAATATTTTTAAAACATTTTGTATTAAATACTATTTTATTTACTAAATAATATAGAACTTGATGATTTTTTTTTCGCATACATACAATAGAGAAAGCATTACAAACATTTTTAACATTTTGTATTGTAAAAAGTAAGTCAACTTTCATACTATAATATTATAACTAATTTCTTAATCGAATTGTTCACTAAGATAAGAAAGTAAAAGCAAAGCCAACATCATATCATAACACATAATTACATAGTTAGATAAAGGTAATTGTAGACTGTGTTCGAATTACAATAATTATTAGGTTTATAATTATATTGAAAGCCATTAATTCAACAAAAAGGGTACAGTAGCATATGGTAGCTCAGTTACATGTTATAATTAATTATAAAGGCGATTACAACATTTTTTTACATCGATCTATTATGTGGGCGGACGGGGAGGTTACTTACTACATTTTGACCCGAATGAAATAAATATTATTTGTAGATTAGTACTACTTCTACTACCCTACTTCTTCAGAATATTTTCCATTAAGGTATGAAAATATTATGAAAATCTGAATATACCTGAACGCGTGCTTCAGTTAGTTTTGTTTTCTGCGCTAGTTCTTCGCGAGTGTAAACATCAGGGTATTGTGTTCGAGTAAAAGCACGTTCGAGAGCTTCTAACTGGTCTCCAGAAAAGGTAGTTCTGGATCTTCGCTGCTTCCTCTTCAGCGTTATTCCGGGCTCCGATTCCGTGTCTGAATCTTCACATGACGATGGCCCTACGAAGAAAAGCGGCTATGTAACATCTATCACAATACTATTAAATAATTAACTTACATACACTGAACTAATTTGATCGCGACTATATCGGGAAATCAGGATAAGTGGCAAATTTACTTTCTATCTAGATAACTCAATTGCGACTACGTGACAGATTTAATGGAGAAAATAAAATTCTACATTACTATACACATTTTTCAAATAAACAACGATTATTAGGTATATTTGTCATTGTAATGCAACTTTCTATTTGTGGATCATTTTGTTTTATTACCTATTTCTATTATTATCATCATAGCTACTGTCGGACCACACGCGGTCTCGATTAAATTAAATGTAACCACGTTTTATATGAAGTTTAAAAAATATATAATATTTTTTTTGGTCTTTTATCTCTTATATCTTATCTTATCTTGTAGGGTACCTACATAAGAAGTAAAAAACTTACACTGTAATTATATTTTTAGCTACTGGTATTGTTTATTACATATATCAATTCTTAAAACATATATTTTAACGAAATACCAAGTCACCGGTCAACTTTATTAAAGAAATTTACGTATACCTGTTCATAATTATAAAATATATAATTATCTTTTACGAGAGCTGATAACGATGTAAAGCGTTTCCGTGAAAAGCATTTTAAGCCCAACAACATTCACCGTTACCCGCCATCATAGACGGCACACAACGCAGATTTCGAGTACGCGAACGCGAGTGCAAAGGGGACCGCTTTTCAAGTGTAGATATTACCTTAGCCGCCACACAACATAATATGCATAATCTTATCGCGGCACAGAATCTCTCCGGCAAAACCGCACCATCGCAGAACCGGGACATTAGGAGCGCCATTTTATATTGGATAGCTATACGGCACAAGACGTGCAGTACGGACAGATTGTCGTAATGCAAGCCTCGCGGCCAAACGCGATGGGATAATAACACCTTTGAGTACTAATTTCATTTTTATAACCTACAATTTCCGAAGCCGACACAAGGGGCGCTGCCGTGGCGTGCGCGCGCGCCTCGCTCGCTTCGCTTTTACGTGGATTATTAACTTTATACGCCATTTTACTAAGTTTGCAAACGTTTCCGATATTCTCATTATGGGAATAAATTTATAATAATAATGTACTTTAAAGTGAATTAAGTGATTATGGTCTTGAATCCGCGTTAAAGACTACGATGACATGGCAGTTATGTACGCTTCATTAAAGCGAAGGTTTTATTCGCCATGTGCAAAATGTGGCTAAAGTGGCTGAAGGACATGAGAGTAAACGTTTTTAAATTATTATTAGGGGTAACCTTACTCTACATATAATAGAAATATAAGGTATATGAGGCAAGTAACATTTAATAAAACTGTAAAGAGAACTTTAGTAATATACAGTTTCAAACAAACGAGCTACACAATTCATTTCAAAACTGTTTAAGGGAACTAATAAACTGCTTTTGCTCCCCACACACAGACAATATGAAATTTGTGTATTGTTGTAGGTATATTTAGATTTACCAACTAAATATTTTGTTGACTATATATTACTATTTTTATTTTGGTTTTATATTCTTAGTTCAAGGTAAGTATGACTTACCTAGAATACCATCTATACTGTGGTTCCTTCTAGGATCTGATTCATCCCTTTTGCCTCCTCTTATAAGTCGCGAAATCGAACTGACCGATGGTGCGGTGTTTTTATCACAAATGCCTTCTTTTATTAATTTATCTCTAATTTCCCAGGAAAATATACCTGGGTTTTGTCTCTTCAGTTCTTCAATCCTGTTCTCGACTTCAGGCGTCGCTACCCTCGGCTTCGAGCCCCCAATCACACCAGGGCGAATAGATCCAGTTTCCTAAGAAACAAATGAAAGTTAATACTAAATAAAAAGTCGACGGATGCTTTTTATTAAATTACAATGAGCGCCATGGTAATTATATGACATTGGCACATTATAATAGTTTATTTTTGGGATGGAGTATTAAGTGAAACAATCGAACTTTCTGAACTATTTGTATCTAGTTTATACCTGGTATCTGTTGAGGATTTTCGAGACGCATCCATGCGAGACGCGCAACTGTCGTGAGATGACGCAGGGACGAACTCCCGCAGCGGCCATTTCCACGATCTTCAGACGGATGTGGTTCGGCAATGGACGCCCGTTGATGAAGACTCCGCCTAACTGATTCATTCGTCCTTGTCCTGTAAAAATATACCTTATATAGTACACAATAAACATAATTTATTTAATATTAAATAAATTTGTGGATAATCCAATTTTTATTTAATTGTAAAGATAACGTAAAAAAAATTTAACCTGCGAAATCCTGAGCATATTATGCTTCCTTGATTTATTTATATATAAGTTTATAACGAAAGAATTTATTACTTTATTTTCTTAAATCGGATATTTATCTAAGGGTTATCTAATAGAAGTTAAATAGTGTAGTTCTAAAAAGCAACAATACATGGTTTCTATGACCGTCAATACAACAATTGACTACCGGTATACGTTGCCTATTTTACGTTCGATTGGATGTGATCTCAACCTGAAGTATCCAATTTCTTTTAAGACTTATCATAATGCTATTGCTGGATTTGACATACGTACAAATAATTGGCTCGAATGATTTGTTAGTTATAGAAAGGAGCTGCCATTGAAATAACAATATATTTTATAACTTTTTGGTACACTAAAAATATCTAAGATATTATTTTTTATCTTATCGTTTAAATTAACGTATCCTAATAACCTATATTTTATCCAACTTAATAAATTTAATATTATAGGTTCCTATAATGGTGACTCATCTTCAATTTCCCACAATGAAAGGTAAGTCATCAAAAAGGTAATTAATCTTTTATCGTAGTGAGTATCGGGAGTAATAATTAAGTTCGTTCGACAGTAATTGCAAATAAAATCTTCTCGTCGTATAAAATATTTCTGGGACTATTAATGTATGTGTGAGTAAAGTGGCTATTATAATCACATCACGGGTAGTGGTGGGACCACCTATCGTCAAAGGAAGCCGCCAATCGACGATTTTTGCAACGCTTTTGTGAGATGACGTCTATTCAGCCAAAATATATTATAAGGACTCGCATTATTGGAGAATATTAATTTGTATTCTTATACAACTAATAGACATAGTTAAAGCTTCGGGATATTAATGATAGCCTTTTAGTTACATAATATTGCTTTGGGCGAAAAAATAAACGAAAAAATTGTAAAACAAAACTAATATATACCTTTTCTATGTACAAACACATTCCAACATTCACTCCTCTTATTCTTACAGAAATGACAGACACCTATCATGTATATAAAAAATAACAGTGGCATCTTCCACTTGTGGCATTTATAGTTTATCAATTTCAAATAATTCCACAAAGATACCGCCACACTTACGACCCTAGACCCCTGCCGAGAACCCCCGATCAATTAAACAACATGTCAACAAGTATGTCCTTTGATAAAGCGAGAGCCAACAACAAATTACTGTAAAATAAACCATAACACAAACAACATATGGATAATAATTGCAGTAATGAAAACAAAGGTTCTATAAGGATAATACTGAACTTAACATTATCACCTTTATTTCTATTCGAATAAGATCTTATTTGTAGTAAAAACTTTAATTACCATGAGATACTGGACTCAATTTCTGCAAGTGATCCCCAGTAACATATTTTTTGTTGGAACCCCGTAGACGCTGTGGTGCCTTAAGAACCCATGTTTTTGAGTGTTAATTTAACGTTCCAGAAATATTTATGACTCATAACGTGTCCATAATAACTCCTCTATACAAATGTGGGTGGCTTTAGGATTAGTGATAATGTATCACTTCATTACTTTTTTATTATATTATTCGATTATAATATTAAATTAATAAAGTTCAAAGATCTAAAACAATATTAAATAATAACTAATAAATTGATCAGAAGTTGAAAGTTGTTAATATATCAGATAAAAAAATATATACAAAAAGAAAAATAGAACAAGATCAATGAAATGTACAATTGGTATTGAACGAGTCCAAAGAATAAAGAATCTTGTAACGCACAATGTGTAATAGAAATCGCAAACATTGTAATACTATTAACGCAAAAGGAGGTAAAGTTAACAACAAATTTAAACATTTATTCATAAAGTTTAATCGTCCGGAAGCACAATTTGATCATGCACCATTTTATAACTACAATAGATCTACCAGGGTGGTACACAAATTGATACGAGACTAACGTTGAAAAGAGTGCAAAAAATATAATAAATAGTCACCGCTTATTCGGAAGCCAGAAGTTTCTTACTTACTTGTCTTATTCATGACCAGTGCAATTGTGATTCCTTTGAAATATAATCACATACTAAACCTTAGACCGAGGCGCAATTCTCTAGATGGAAATAAAATTTTCACAAAATAACATAATCATGTTTCGATTCGTTCAACCGCCGCATTCATGTAAAACTAAATTGATACAGAGTCAATCATTTAATGCTAAACGTAAGAGGCAAAGCGTATCGAAATAAATGAAGATTTTCTATTCACTATTCGCATTTCTGTGTCAACTTTAATTAGCAATCACAATTTCATCAAACTTTGTAGTAGCTTCCAGATGTCATAGGCATTGTCGCTTCGTGATTGAATTTCTCAAGTACATTTTTACTTTACAGTTTTCTTTTCAATTTAATGGACTCCGATTTCTTAATCCAGGGCTCATCACCATCGTTCCGAAACGTTGAAATGAATCTTTCGTTTTGAAATCGATAGAGCAATTGAAATATTACTTCAAGGTTTCGATATCATTAGCCTCTTCTCATACAGCTTTTTAAACACTTCGACATCCGAGCCTGATTTTTATTCACTTGTGAAGACTAAACTGAATTTCTTTTATTTCCAATTCGTTACGTCCCTTTGTATATTGGTTTTGACTTAATGTCATAGGTTATTGCTTCAATACCGCCAGAGGCACACTACGTTAGAACGACCAATAAAAGTTACGCAGGCAAAAGGCGTAAAGATATCCCGTTCGCCTGTTTGTTACAAGCTATATGCTCTATAAAATTTAAACAATAGTATTCTAATAAAATCTTGATTTGTCTGTCTATATAGTGTAAAATGATGTTTTGGGTAGAACGACTAATTATGATATCTATACTTCGATAAACACATTTTCTTTAAGAACTATTCTTTTATTTAATTCATATTCTATTGTATATAAAGTATTATAAATGCAATATACACTTCTTTCGACTATTATATAAAGAAACTAGGTTTTATTCTAAATATAAGAGAAATATATAAAAATTGTCATAGTTTATCTGCTAAAATATAATTTCATTTTTTAAACTTTACTGTGATAGTTTATCATGTTTAGAGTTAATATTATTCTATGTAAATAAATCGTAAACCCCGTTTTCACAATCATAATATGTTTCTGCCTGCAAATCAATTTCACGTAGCGACATTAATGTGCTATAGTAAAATTAATATGAGGTCTTACGTCATGCCTTCCTGCATGTGAGATCTAAGTTTCCCTCACAAAATTTACTTTATTGATAGGACTAATTATATTATATTAATTATTCAAAAAATATCTCAATATTATATTTATAAACTGCTCTATGGTAACGAATATTTTTATTTGTATAAATTTTATAGACATGTACCCATTTTATTTTCAATTTCTTTAAAAATGTTTACATCCAAGCGTAACAATGAAACATGTTTGTTGAGAAAACATTGATTTGATTTCAAAAGGCTATCAACTGAGGGTCAAGGCTTAGTAAATGAAATCTCATAATACCATTACTTTTATCAATAGAGAAATTGAAAAATTATTCAAATAATCCAATAGAATATAAACTATCGTATTGATTACTGTTCGTAACCTGTTAAAATCATTTATACACTAATAAAATAAGCTATTGCTGTCCAAAATCAAGCAACAAAGCGAAGAAATGCCATTTGAATGGGCATTAGAATTGGGCGGCACTCACAAAGCTATGTCATTCCATTAAGCCTTCTTCAAGCGTTGGAATATTTGTGTGGCCTCTTGGTCGCGTGGCTGGAGGTGTAGCAATCGCTTATCAAATCAGTTCTATTATATCCGTAGGATACAACGTAATGCCGATACAATGTATGATGTAGGATATTAGCTTTAATTAAAAACTTTACAAAAAATAATTATTATGCGATATACATATTTTTCATCTGTTAATCTTGATAAGTATTGAGCGAGATGTGTATTTCTTGAATTTTATATATTAAAAACAAGTTTGGGAATCAGCAACATTTTCTTTATTTTTTTGCTCAAATTTGCATCTTTATATCTAAAAATACTAATAATAAAATCTATCGATAAGTGTATCTTTTATATGTATATAAATATGTATATAATGTAATTGTATTATTTTTTTGGCAAGTTATTCTTTTCTTATTTATTTATTTTCAAAAGAAAATTTAATATAGGTAAATATAATTTCTATACATGTTTTATACCTACATAAACAAAAAAAGGAGTAGTTTCTTATACCTTTAGTTGTAGTTCTAGTAAATCTGTAGGCAAACGTGATTATCTATACCATATTTACATTAAAATTATTCTTATCAAAAACAATTATAACATTGTATTTTTTACAAGTAGGTATGTCGAAATCCGATGTTTAAAAATAAGAGATACCTATACGCTCAAACGAAACCTTCCTTCATTGAATGCCAACTGTTCAAACTAGGCAACGCCTTTTGGCTCGTCAACTAATAATATATGTAGGTATGGGCAATGAATGGAGCTGAATATTTTATTTCATTATAATAGTCTGTTTGAAAGTGCCCTATTTGACCTCATTTCGTATTCATAACGCGTTATGTACTAATTTGACGGGTCTTTTCTTTTATTATAAGAAATATACTCTTTGAAGCGTCCATTTGCCGCTAGAACTTCACCGGGAAATCCATAAATAACATGTTATATAGAATGGTAACAAAAGGAACTGACGTACGATAATTTAAATTTATATTATTAAGTGGTTTGTTTGCTAATGATTGTGTAATATTATATTTAAAAAAACTATTTCTATTTTTATTTCTTCATTACATAAAATTGATAGTTTATAGCTGTTTAATAAATATATAACTAATGAAAGATTTATAAACACAAGACTCGAACATACGACCTCTGGGATACACAGTAGGATAAATAAGATTAAAATAACACTTGAGTTATTATTGAAACTGCATTTGAAAATAATTTTAAACACAAATTTATTATTATTTATTAGACAATTTTTAAGTTCATAAAAATTATAATATAAGTGTTTATAAAATAATGAAAATCGAAAACAAACAATATAAAACTATACAAGATCGTTACCACGATTATACAAATTAGATAACAAAACCAACAATTAAAAGGAAATATAATAGAGGGAAAGGCTAGATAAGTCATACTTCGCCCGAGGCAGCGCTGATTCCGATCTTGAGCGTAATCGTTATCCGATTATAAACTTTATGAAAAAAACATTGTATTTTCTTATCGCTATATCTACGAATTACAAAGTCATCAATGACTTTGGCAAGCTCGTTATTTATACATTATTAACTCGAAGAAATCTAATTTCAAATCATTAATTCACTAAAGATACTAATATATAAAACGTTTCATAAATTAAACATCCGTTATATCAATTCATTTATTAATAGATCGGCATAAATAATAGCAAGTAAGCGCCCTGGAGGTAAGACGAGTTTGCCGGAGAGGGAGGGGGGGGCGCGTCATATTATGATTCTAAAAGAGCCTGTCGGTGCCTTTGATCCCGACGGCGTGTGTGTGTGCGTGCACCGCTGTCCAACTTGATATGAATGTGACTAAACCTTGATTATGGTATCCTTTTTATGGAGGTCAGATTTTGTTGAAAACATCCATGTATAACTTTGCTGGTCTTGCAAAAATTACAAGATACGATCGTAACAGGTCGGCCCGTCTCCTAGCCGCGGGCGGAACAGTCGACACTCTTCGGACACATTATGCGAAATAATATCGACATTAAATACCAATTTAAAATTTCTTGTTTGGTATATACAGCGTGTCCCTTTTTAAGCAGGTGTTTATATATTTTTAATAAAATAAAAAAAATAAACATAAATCTTGTTTGAAGTAGACAGATATAAAAAATATATAATTAAAAAAAAATTATAAGACAAAATTACTTGTAAGCTGTTTATATTGTTAATTTTTTTGTAATCTCTTTGATGGTCTGTTAGAATAAAGTAAGAAAATATTTTCACAAATCGCTACATGTCTCATATTTAGATGTAATCTCCTTGTTATTTTTTATTATAAGAACGTTTTCTGATGTGAGCCCATCGTACTTAGGACACTAAGCCCGATTTATACTTGTAGTTATGTAATTATGTGTCGAATTAAAGATTTAAGAGTTTAATAATCTGAAAAGGAACCGGCGCAGGCGCATGATTTAATGAGTCATATAAAATAACGCCAAATTGAAATACTTTACAGAAAGTATTACCTATCATAATTAGTATGATATATAAAGTTAACCAATAATTAATCTTTAGTTTAATATAATATTTAATTTTTTATTTTACAAGAAATATGTTATTTTATATTAATGTTAGATCGTCGGCGTTCTTTAGAGACCCTTGCATCTCTTTTCCTCCTAATACCTTTATATGTACGTCGCGTTCGTTTTAAACTAATTTTAACGAAACATTTTATAAGTCGTGGTGACATTTTTAACAATGCAGTCGAAATGTTTTCGTATTGTAATGATTTATGTTTAAAACCATCAGTGCTGGGCGTTGAGTTGATATTTTACATACGGACTTCAATTCTTTAACGATCTTAGTATGGTCATGAATAAATTATGTATTTTAATTGGAGCTTTAAGTTATTATTTAACAGTCGAGTGTTATTTACTAAGAAAAATGAAGTTCATTTATTAAGGAGGTACGATCAAGTCGCTTACTAATATAATATACATTACATACTTTTTATTTAATATTTTATTAAGATTCATTAGAGTATAGTATCATTTTTATTAAAAGTGATAATTGAATAAAAGAATACAATTAAAAACCGTCATACGTATGTTGTTATTTCTCGAAGTCAAGAAGACATTTCTATTATAAATCAGTAGTTTAACGCCCAAACGGTGACAATAAAACCCTTGTTAAAAGAACTGTCTCCTGCAATAAATGTTCAATACATAGGAACTAAAACAAAGCTCCTACAGTGTTTTTATGGGGGGTAATAATTTTGTTAGAAACTTTTACAATCTGACAAAAAATAACCGTTGACAAACCTATGAGTCTATTTAGTATTCCCATGTTCTATTGAATATAGTTTTATAGGATGGTTTTAATTTATTTAAATGTATATGTCATTTTCTGAAGAATTTTTATTCTTATGCAAGCTTTTTTTAATTAATTAGATGATCGCATTCATAATTTTACATTTATATGAAATTATTATAAAGAATAAATATGATATGCTTTGCTTCATATTTATTATTTTCAGTTAACACTTGAAAGTTTAAGGCCGAGAAATTGGAACAACTAAAAAAACTATAGGTAACTATAATGTATATAATCTCCTACATTCTTATTTCATTCATATAAATTAATAATTAAAGTAATCAGAATAATAAGTAATAAATAACATAACTTAAAATAAAGCGTTAGTAAACAATAACATAAGTTATTAAACAAAATTAAATTATCAAACTTAATCTCGTGAAATATGCCGACGCACCATCCAATGAAACTCACTTTTAGCGGTTCTTATCTTGATAATTATCAATCAATTTAAAAGCACTAACTGATAGACAGATATATGGTAAGTAATAATATACTTTGAATCGATATTTTTACAAACATTAATTATTGAGTTCGAGAACATTTGTGGAATAATAAATAAGACAATTATTGTCATGACATAATAACATTATCTGTATTCTTAACAAAGAAATACAATAGTATTTCTCTATTTAGAATGCTTGGCTATTCCTAAAACTAAACAAGGAACTCATTTCGACGAGTGTTCTGTTATGTTTTTTCTTGTCCCTTGTACTACATCTGGATAAAATATTGTTATATGGGACAGCCATAAAAACACTCTGGTGTTTATAATTTCTTCTTGATTTTATAGTTTTATGGTTGGTTTCGTCGCTTGTGATGAGATAATTAGTTGTGAAGATTATTATGTCATTATCGATGTTTTTGATTCAAGTAATCAAATACTAATCACCTGTTAAATTTGGGTCATAAACATAAGAGAATCTCTTTATTGATATACATTTATGGTACTATGTTAAAAATATAAATAAAGTCTGAACAATTTTTATAAAAGAACAAACAATTAAGAAAATAAAGTTTTCAGTTTTGATGTAAATAATAAATAAACTGAAATACTGCGAATGAAACAAAAAATCGCTAACATAGATTTAGATGGAAGATATTAAAAAATAAAAGAAGTTATAAAAGACATACCTTGGAAAGAGTATCCAGTAAAGTACGGAGTCATGTTTAAAGTTGATACAGCCATTGAAGGAGTAAAGGGACGTGAAGCAGATATTGCGACTCCAAACACCAAATCAGTTCTAACACATACAAAAGTCCAAGATATTCACAATTTTAATGTCACTACAATCACAGGTTACACGCAAGCATGATTACGTAAAATCAAACTGCGTGTGTCTAATCCGTGTTACTTTGAAGACAGCTCGGTGGCCACTGACGTGTGATGTAAAGATGAATTTCGACTCTCAAGTGTAATCTTTCACAATCAGCGGTGCAACAAAAAATAGTCAAACCGCCTCCACAGCCTTCGGCACCGCTACCTGATAAGTTGTCTCTTTCTGTTTCCCGATCGGTTCGACGGACGGGTCTCGACCGGCTATAAATATCTCTACTTTAAAAGATTTTTTTGGTGACATCATCTGTCAAACAGATAAGAATTATATTTTAAATTCTAGAATTGTTTTTAGAAGTAGTTAATTTTCCTTTTTTCCAGAGATATTTAAACGAAAACCTCGGTATAGAGAGCAGGTAAAATGTTAAAAAGGGACAGCATGAAGAGCCTGATCCGGTATCTTCAAAGTGAAGCGCTTATATTTAACAATGTGTGAGTCGCGCCTGAGTCGGTGCTCCGTGACGAAAAACATGAGGCGTGCGACTACACCGATCTATGCCTACAACGATCAGCGATTGGTCAAAATTTATTCAGGGCGGGGTTTTGTGTGCACACTATGATATTATTTTATTATGTCTGTGTGTGTTAATTGCATTGTCGTTTCGTGTTCGTGTACGATACAATTTATAATTTTTCAGCAATATTTTATTACGTATTATTCTTTTAGCTACGTTGATTTGTTGTTAGATTTTTTTTGGTAAGCGTCAGGGAACAATTTGAATATTATAACAAAACGATCTAAATTGGCGTTTTAGTGCAATTATTTTTTTGCATTATTTTTTGTTAAACTGTAACTCTATTGTTTAATCTTTTGATAAATAACCGAGACAACTGAAAATAATTGACATCAATTTTAAACAGATTAACTACAAATCATATACCTAATATTAATTATTATGTTATTACCTGGAAGTTTCATTTCTACAATAATATATATATAAATATATATTTCATTAGTAGGTTCCTACAACCCATGTGCAAGTTTGTTGACTTGCTCTTCGTCTAGTTGGACTACAGATTTATTTATATGTCGTTGCCTATTGATTAAGAAAATTAGTTTTGTACATTTAAAAATAAAACGCTCCACGGATCAAAAAATATTGTCTCATTTTTATGTTAAGTTTTACAATTTCTACGTAGTAATAATAAGTATTATTTTATTAGTCTCACTATAAATGAATTTGTATATAATAGAATATTAAATTAAATTAGACAAAAAAAATTTTGCGGGAGACTGGTGCCTATGCGCATAGTATTCCTAAGTATATTCTTACCTAGTCTGAGCCCTTGAAGCTTTAGAAATATTGAAGATATTTAAATATATACATATATATAATTTGTCTAAGAATAGGTACCATTTAAAGTAAAAGTATTCAAATTCAAATATGATTTTGTTTTAGAACTTGGATGCATTGTCTAAAACATTGAAATAAATTTGTAATAACTAAACATATTTCAAAGTCCTTAGTACTTAATAAACATATTTTCAAGTGAATAATATTTTTATAATTTACAATAAATTTGAAAATATAAATAACTATTTTAACTTTTTTTTAGTTAATGTTTAACTCATAATTATTTAAGGAAGATCCTATTAGAATCGTTTAATATAGCTTCATAAACCACACACACCTACCTACAGAATAAAGATATTATAACAAAAAAATATATAAAATACAAAAGATGTCACAGAGCCAGAATTATTGTTATCCAATCACTTTGACCCACAAATATAATGAGATGGCAAAGATCTATTGAAAGCAAATAAGATTCAAGTAAAGATGAATCACAGAAACAATGAAGTATCGAAAAAACAGAAATAAAGTAATTAAGGATAACCTTCAAAGTTTCTAACGTTTTTAATTAAAACAAACGCTCCAGCGAGTCGGTTACAAAATTTCATTTAACTTAAAATTTCCCTACTTAGGCCGAGCCTTGTACCTAATTTCTTATAAACAATTATGGCTAAAGTAATTAGGCAAATTTTGACCTTCACTGGATTTTAGTTTTATGTTAATCCAATAATACTTTTTTAATCCACAACATTTATTTGATTTATTCTAAATAAATTTCAAAGCTCCAAATATTATTGTGAACTAATTATCACGGCATCTAACACTTCACGGTCTGTAATAAACATCATACATATGTCCAAAAAAAGGCGTGAAACAAACTGAAATCGGTGAACACGCTTCAGGCCTCATTGCAGAGCAAAGATGCCGCTGAAATATACACTGATGGCCCGCACACGACGACAAACTGACAAACATAACATTTAATAAATTAGGGTTCAGTTTTACTTTATATTTTAGTCAATAAAACATACATTCATTATTATGTATTATTTGATTTACTTATTAAAATGGTCAAATTAAATTTATTTTTACAAAAAAACTGTATATAAGCACATCTTATCTCAAGGTCTCGACCATTCAAATGATTGTCATCAGATTAAAATTAAAAATCAGAATTATCTATATAAATAAATATTTTGTATACCAAACATTAGAATGCACAAATTAAATAAGTTAATATTATCCTATACCTAGTCTGAACATATAAATGATGAGAATCAGAATAAAATTTGAATCCTAAAATACATTCCACAAGATCATAAAGTTACAAGTCCAATCATTATCTTGTTTTAGAATTATGCGTATCGTATAAGTGTTATGTCGAATCAAGTATCAAATCGAAATCGGCTATGAGTCATGGCACAATATTGGTGGGGTTTATACGAAACGCTAATGAGAGCTGCGCAGACGCAGACGTATAAATTACAAACTGCTTGTTAAAGAACATATAATAAAAAGTATAAGATGTTTTTTTATTATTTTAATACTTATCAAAAAACTATTTTTGTAAATATTCGAATTATTTCTTTATTATCTATACGCCGTTATTAGAGGCAGGCTTTTAATACTCTAAAAGGTTCTTGAAAGCTCAATTTATTAACGCTGCTAACTTAGTAAAATAAGTCAGAAATTCTACAAAAATATATAAAATAAAATTTTCTAAAAGCACTAGTATAAGTAAAAATATTATATCAAATATAAAGCTATCATATTACACTTTATGTTAATTATTAATTCTTGTATCCATTATACTCGCTCTGAGACTCAAATCTATTTAAAAATTACATATATCCATATATTTTTATTCAGTTCAGGTTCAGTATATTTTGCGTGGTGAGCAAATAAACAAATTTTTTAAACTATTTCTGTGTTCTATAACTGTAACATATATATGTTTTTTTTTATATTTTTACAGCTTTTAAAACAAATTTAAGAAGTATGTTAAGATAATTATTTTAGTTGCTTCTATGATACAATCATATATTAAATTGCTTACACACAGAAAGACAGAAAGCGGTAATAGTATTAGATATAATGTTATATTTGTGTCATTAAGGTGTGCCACATGTGACAGCAGGTCCGGGGCATGTAATTAGTCTAATTCGGCATGCTTTGTGTTCCGGGACATTCGGCTCTGTCGATTAATGAAGTTAATTTTAACTTCAGAACATCAACTAATTAAGAGGATATGGTTTGTGGTATTTAAATGGGATATACCTATATAAAACTATAAACATATATTGTTTTAAATATATAAGGGTTTTACGACATATATTTTTTTCTACATGTTTAGACATTATGAGTTTATTTTAATGATAGATAAGTAGATAAAAAAAAATTACAATACCGTCAGGATTCGAACCTGCGTCCTCTAGGATCCTGTCGCTCGCCAAATACACTACCCGGTATATGCCCGCCTTCAGGTCTAGTATTGTATATATAATAGTCTCCAAGAGTCTCGCCCGTGTCTATATTTTTTTTCATTCTGTATTAATTTCAAATTTATTTATAGCTTTCACCACCGTTCATTCGCACGCAATTTATTTTTTCTAATAAAAGTACTTCTTATAACATCAGCTGTACGTCAATGAAAGTCCTGTTCAAATCGGTCCAGATGTTTCAGAAATTAGCCGGACCAAAAACATAGAGACAAATTAAAAATATATATATGTAAGTTCCGTATTTACTTTCATATGAAATTAGTGAAAAGCTGTTAAATTTGAATTACAAATTGAAGTGTCTGTTTGAATGAAGTGAAATCAATTTTATTTAGATATATAAATGAATAAGACATTAAAATATAATACTTGTACAAAAGTAATATTTGTTTTATATTAAAAGCAAATAAAGTCTGACTATTAATATCATACATTATTTCAAACATACTAATTGTCATATTCACGTTGAAACCAATAACAAATGTAGGTATTATAGTACAAAAAAAAATACAAAACTAACCGAACTGTAACATTCCCAGTAATTTAACGGTTGTAAAGGGCCCGCCCAGTGGGGAAAAACAAATACTCGTAAAAATTCATCAAAATGAAATGTAAAATTTTTCTGTGTCACGAAGAGATATTGTAATGATCCGTTACGAAAAATTATGATGGACTCAGGCGACCGCGGTATTAGACACGTGTGACGACGGATTAGAGACCATTATACTCGAGAAAATCCTATACACTTAGCGTGAATTGAATAACTTAATGGGCGTCCCAGAGATATCGGCGTCATAGAAGAGACCGGTACGAGTCGCCTTTACTTTTATTAAATTTATTCTTCAATAATAATTATAAGATTTCTAAACTGTTAATAAATTAATGTTTTTCAATTCAATTTTAGGTAAAAGTGTTATAGTAAAGTATGTTTAATGTACATGGACAGTATTGAATAACTTTTGAAATACATTTTGTAAATCTAATCACTTCCAGTTAGAGATACGTGTTGCCGGCCCACATTTAACACATTCAACTTGTTTCCACACGCCAGGGCGCGGTCGGTACGATCACATGCTTTTTTTTCATATATTTTTTCGGCATCTTGTCTCATGTCTAATGACTCAAATTAACATTCTCATATTTTATTAATTTACCACATTATTGGGGAAGGTCGGTACAGTTAGTTGTTTTGACACCGATAAATTGTGCAGCCGCTTTGTGATGTTTTCTAATTGATTTCTATACAAAAGTATCTTTATTTATGTATACATTAATTTATTTAAATTTAAATTTTGTAAGCTTTGAGTAATAAGTTTTTACAAGTCTAAAGAAATTTGATATTATTGTTTTGTAATAAATGAATTAAAATGCAATTCGTTATTTAAATTAAAAAGAGATTTATTGTTCTTATATTCGTTTGTTTGTTGATTTGTAATTGACAATTTTTCAAATATTATTGATAATGCTCTTCACTCTCACAGTGCAATCAACAATAAATATTATAAGTGTTAATAAATACCTTTTAATATTTAGTAACATATTATACCTTTGGATTAAATTTGTAGAAAATTATCTAAGATTGATTTTAATCTATAATCTTAGATAGATTATTAATTTCAGTCGTTAGTCATCTACAATTCTTTTAGAAGAAAGCCAGGCCAATATAGGTTTTTTACGCTTTAAACTAAAGAATATTCTGGTCTCGTTGACCATTTCATGTTATGTTAGTATTTTAAGCTTACAACACACATCCTATGTTACATACGTACAGGTCACGAGGCGAGTGCAATCGGTCTGTGTGTAACGGGGTCTATCCCATTATCGTCGGTGAAAGTGGCTTCCTTGAGCCTTTGCAGCCTGCGCGTTGAGAACAATAGTCTCCAAGTTAGCTATTGTGTGTTACAAGTATGACGTACCTTAGGTCCATATCATTAAACATTACGTACACATATATACCACACATATATAATTATAACTGCCATACTATAACTATATAAATAACAAAGAATGTATTATATATATTTATTTCGCAACTAGTCATAAAGTTACACCTTAGAAAATCAGCTATTCGTCAGTGAAAGCCCTGTTAAAAACGGACCAGCTGTTTCAGAATTTATCCGAAACAAACAGAGGGATAGAAAGAAAAAAAAATGTATGTACTTACCGTATATATTTTCATATGCATTTAGTGAAACACCATTAATTTGGAATTACAAATTTGTTTATATGTATAGATAAAATTATTCCAATTCGAAATTGCATGCAAAAAAAAAGAAAATAAAAAAAAAAGAATCAAAAAGCAAATATTTATTTATATCTCTTCTACTTTGAATCCATACCAGTGGTCACTTGTGAACGTCAAAAAAATTATGTATTATATATATGTATATCAATCTGTTTTATTACTCTACATACATAGAAAACCGTAAAATATTGCAATAATTTGCATACTTTGCTTATTATGTGAATCATTGTAATAAATGATCTAAAGCTGTTGGGTTTTATGCTGAGTGTAGTATATTTAAATTTATTTATAATTAGCAGTTGTAGTCGAAAAGACGAGCTTATACGCTTATTGTTACACATATTAATGACATATTAGTAATGTAGAGTCGCTACTTCAAACTACCTATTTGTGGCTGTACTCAATTAGAAACATTTCCATTAGAAAAAGTATACGTAATAAAATAATATCAACAATTATATGAATAGTTTGTTAGAGTATATAAGGCCATGTAAATAAACATACTTTTATATATATAAGATGCTCGCGATCCTGTCCTCGTGGACTACAGAAAGCGTCCGTAAGAAATTCTTCGGCTCGACCTTTTGCATCAACATATTTTGCCTAAAAGCCCTTTGATTTTAATATAACCTATGTCTATTTTGAAGGTTCATTCAAAATATTAATGGAAGAAAAAATTTACCGAAAGAATAGTTATGAAAATTATCTTTTACATACAAATAAGAACAATATTATATGTATCGTCTCCGACGTATCCGCACATATAATAAGATTAATAGTATTTACGCGTTATAAGGATAAAAAAGGTAAATTACTTTTTAACAAAAGTGCCCGACAACCTAAGTAAATATTTTATATTGAGAAATGCGTAGCCTTCGTCAGTTTTTAGCGAGAAAACTTGTAAATTGTTGTAGGAAACTTTTTCCAACGTCTCTTTTTAATAATTAGACCCTAGATTATATAAAGTTTTTATCTATAAAGAAAGTTAAATAATACTTATGTCGAGATTTTAGGTTTACTAAATCGTATCCTACATGTTGCAAAGTAAATTTGAACTATTACCGTTGTATATGGTACAAAGTATATACCTTATACTTTGTAGCTCCATATATAACTTCACGCATCATCAGACCCTATTGGTGTATATGACACCAAATGACTTTATAACCGTTGTAACAGATTTCAAATATGACTGACTTCATGCATGAAAATATTAACCATTGTAGATAGGGCTCCCAGTCTAGGTATACTCATATTTAGTTGCCTGCTTACATAAGTTTTAGATTAGATTAGATTTATATCTCTGTAGCTAGTTTGTAAATTAGATATAACAACAGTAGAAACTTCTGCACTATTAGCATTGAGTTAAATGTAATTGGATCAAAAAAAGTTTTGATTACAAGATCATCTCAATTTAATTTGACTACGAAAATAATCTTTTGTAATTTATCAATTTATTATGAAATAGAGTTTCTGTCTTTTTATATTTAAAAGATTGACTGCACGAATTCTCAAGGTTTCTTTTTATAGTGCATTTCTCTAAAGGCGTTTTAATGCTTGTTTCACCGAAACTTGTTTCGACAACAAAAAATATGTAAAGATTGTTATAAGGTATTATTCGATTTATAAAATAAACATCAATAATATATCCGGGTGAAGTCATTCGATTGTAAAATCATTTGTATTCGTTGTATTTTACAAGATTCAAGTAGCCACTTGAATGTGAACGCCGCTGGTGATTTTCATACGACAACTAATCCCAAGACGCCACTCGATTTTGTTTTGACACACGCCATCATGTCACAGACGTTGCCACCGAGTGACACATTCTTGGCTATCGAATGTCATTCATACGTCTCTTCTGTTCAAAATGAATAGAACGTAATAATAGAACGTGAATCAGCCTTTTTAGTTGATATTAAAATTTGTAAAAGCAGTTGAAAATCTAATTAAATTTGTAGAAAAAAAAACTTAACTGGCAATTCGACTTATTAACATCGTTTTATACTTAATAAATTCTAAAATGACCTACTAAAATTTATAAATATTAATTTTAAAGTAAAAACAGCTGTCTCGATAAATTTTCAAGTATTCATCTAAAAATTCATTCCGAAACGAATCGCAGTTTTGCAGGACACTCGCAGGCTCCGATCAACAATACACACAATACCGAATTATTTGCATGACGACTTTTTATTGATACCTATTGTACATATACCGATGTACTAGCAGCTGCAAATTTTAAGAATATCCACATTCTAATAAAACAGACTAGGAAGATATGTTAAATGAAAAAGTAAGTAATATTTTAAGATAATCAATTCATAAAATACAATATTTGTTAGATTATCTATATACCTATATAAATATAATACTTTCAATAGATGTTGTAATTTATTAAATTCATAAAATTTTATATAAAGCAACGAAAGTAAACTTAATTTCAAATAGTTACCAATATTTCATATTTCAGAATAGGGACACTAATATTATGTGCATTAATTTGCGCCATCATATTAGGGCCGTCACTTATAACATATACGTGACTTCCCCGTGATTTACTATTATTACCAGTAAATAAAAAGTGGTAGGGGAGCAAAGAGGTGGAGCAAATGCTATTGTAATGGCCTGTGAGTAGGGTCCGAAAATAATAGTGCCGCTAGCGACTCTGTAATTGATTCGCTTATATCATAGATACAGCAGTGTGAAATGTAATACGATATGTAGTTGCTCAGATCAAATCGCTTCAGTTTTAACACAAATTTTTACAAATCAATTAAAATTCTCAAAATGTCTCGTTTCTATTTTTATGCCTTGGGCATCTAATAGCTCAGCCGTGTATAAGTGAATAATACTGTGTTGTGTAAGATAATAAAAAACGATCGCAATTAAACTCAAAGAATGGATTACTCAACAGGAACTTCGTCTCACATGAACAATATGAGACCAATTTTCGGAGCATACGCTTTTCAAGGTGAGTCACAAATTTATAGGCATTAGACACGAAAAATATGAGAAAAAGGTTCGATATGGTTAATTACAATATTCCCAGGTATCAATAAAACAAGCAATAATACATCAGTATCAAAGATCCGAAATCAATATCGGCTATCGCTTAAACAATAAAAAATTGGGCACAGAGCATAACAATTACATACCTTCAACGGTTCCGTAAAAATGCTTTAATTTAGCAACACAAATCGACCATCCCGATAAAAATAATCTCTCTGACACATATATCTACGTTATTATAAATAATATTTCATAATAAGTCTTAATTATAAAAACGAAATAGATATTTACAATAATATAACGATCACAACAATCCGATCTTACAAATCCAGTCATATTCCTATTATTGACGCGGACCTCTAAAAAACGAAGATACCTTTCAAAAAGCCGCTTATTAACCTCTCATCGAATCCGACCGTAAAATGTAAACTCGATAAAGCCACCAATTAAAACTAAATATGAGAATTTCGATAATCAAAGCTCAAGCCGCTACATCTGACACCGAACACAATTCTTCTAAAAAAAAAATGAATCGAATTTTTTGTAACGACGCAAGGTCACAAACGCAGCATGATTTTTGCCTTCCGACTACAGCGATTAGGTAACAATATACCCGTATCCCGTACAAAACTGATCAACGCTATATTTTTAAGCGTAAATTGCAGACTATACAAAAAGTATCTCTCGGGTAGGACAAAATGAATTTCGGTATAAGACGGGGTAGGTGGTGATAATAACAATGCTTTATGAAAAGGTTTAGCCAACTAATTTGTTTTTTCTCGGCTACTGTCGATCTCGGTAGCAATGCAACCTTTTTTTGTTGGCGGAGATCAATCAGTCAAAATAACAGTGTGATACCGCCTTTGATGCGGTCCGCTCGGGCTGGTTTAATCTCGCCTGATACATGATTAGATGACCGATGATGCAGCAAAGCTTGTAACTGATCCAAAAATTGAACGATACAACGTAGATTAACATTATAATTAATTTATAAATAAATAATTAAACTCAGTCTACATAAGAAGTCAATAAACAGGTAATTTTGTTACTCTAACAATTATGAACCTATCCCTTCGCGAAATAAAACAATTTAACACCTGTAAGTTAACATCTTGATTCCAAATGTTCGGTAGTCAACCAACAATACCCTGGCTTTTTCAACTCGTAACACAGAGTAAATGAAGGCGGATGAAACAAATGATGTCAATGACATCGTAATGACTGTCCATCATTTCAAGCCGTCAAAAGTGTCTCACCGGGAACAAGGTTGGCAAAAATAAAAAAATCGACTCAAAATAATTAAAAATGTACTGTATCGCTTTGAAATAAAAGAATAGAAATAAAATTTAATTTGTCAAAGATTAAAAATTTAATAATGAATTAAGAAGATATTAAACATTTAATAATGAATTAAAAAAGCTGATTATTTTGTTAAGTATTTATATTTTATAGAAACATTTATGTAATTCTAACAATAATCGGCTTAGGTAATAAGATATACTTAATAATATTATAGATAAAAACATAATATTGACAACCCTAAAACATGCAGTTCGGTAGGCTGTTAACGTCCAACTTTTTGCGGTATCTGATAAATTTCGCACTGATGTATGATGAACACAAAGAGAAACCTCCCTTCTTATTATAAGAAGCGACAAACTCATCATCAATGCCCTTACCAAAATCTTATTAGGTCCATTTTTCCTCTTCATTGACTCTTTCGTTACAAGCAATTTTGTTTTAATATGTAATTTTAAAGCAATAACTTTTTTAAATATATAACAAAATATGAACATAGTTGTCACAAACATAACCTAAGTTTAAACATCCAAAAGAAATATATTAATTAAATATTATAATTCAAAAATATATATCTAGCTTCTTAATATAAAAAAAAAACTAATTAAATCTAACAATATATTCGCAATCTAACTAATCAATCATTCAATTAGTAATAAAAAAATAATGGAACTAAGAAATAATCTTGATTATGCCTCGAAATGAACTCAGGAGCTGCCTCACCCCGCTTCCATTCAGCTCCACAATAGTAATGAAGTATAAGAAATACGTTTGTGATTAATTACTTATCGCCTCCAAAGTTCATTCCACTTCTTCATACAAAGCGATATAAAATAATATACTTTACATAAATTGTATTATAATTATTAAATTTGCATAAATTTATAAATATATAGACAAATGGAACAAAAATGCGTTGACTTTATTGGTAAATTCTGCAAAAACATCAATCTTAATCAAATCCTACAAGAAGCTATTATTTCTATAATAAAGTACCACAAAGTAAAAATGCTAGGAATTTTTCCCATCACGTTTTATCTCTCTGATTTTCTAATTTTATGGCGTTTGCCGTCCGTTCGATAATAGAAGTTGACACATTTGTGTTGAAGAACGCCTCTCCTCAATGAAAAAGTGTAAAATACCTATCGTGCCACCGGGAGGATCGCCTGATTGAGTTATAAGCTATAATGGCAATTCCATCTTGTTTTTGCAATGTTTTTCACTTGAATGCCATATGGTGAAGCTCTACTCATATTTAATATACATTAAGCTTCGATCTTTGATTTCAGCGTTCTTGCTGCTGGTACGAGAATGCGTGACTTGTTTATTTTGATTTGTCACCTTTGATATATGAATCCCTTTTTGTTATTATCTGTAATATGTTATTATGGATGACTGAGGAACTTGATTACATTGCTTTGGAATCTTCGTATCTATCTAAAGTTTATAAGCGAGGGAATATGTAATGCGGATGAAATGAGTTAATTTTAGTTCAACTATTGCAATGTGAATGAAGACAGACACAAAGCGGACTGCTAGATTAATGAGACACAAAAATTTCATTTCGTTATACGAAATTTCACGAAAATGCCTTTTACGTTTCGTGTAGTGGGAAATTGCATTCTTCTGAATGCGAATTAAATTTAAATTATGTGAGAAATATTCACACACTAAAGTCTATTGAATGTAAAAATATTTAACGAAAATAAGGACTTTTCTCAATAAATATATGTGTATAGATAAATATAAATCTAATAACTTTTGATGAAATCTTGTCAGTCAAAAATATATTAAATGCTAATAAAAATTTACTTCAATACAGGCACGAATTAATTAATTTTGGAAACATGTTATCAAAGACGAGACGGCTGGTCGCCAACGCATCGGGGAAACACGAATATCTGTCTTAGTTCAAACACATAAGGTTGAATTCACCTTACATTTATATTTTCTATAAGATTGAGGTTATTTCGTATTAAACAGGAGTATAGTTTTCGTAAAATGCTTAAAAAAAATTCTAATTTTAATATAGATATTTTTAGAAAATATCAATAACCTTTATTATAATGAATATATAGAGCCTTATATAAATATATAATATTTACCATATATATATTTTATCCTCAATAGAATAGATTAATTTTATATTAAAATTTGTAACATTGATCACAAATAAAAATATATTATATTTTGCAGTCCAGTTTATATGACGAAACTCCTAAATAAAGCCAAGTAGCCAACATCGGATGGCTTCAGGGCGACGATTAATTAAAGGAATGAATGAACTGCAAGTCACCATCTCTTCACACTCATTCAAATAATTCTGTAGAATAAGAAGTCTAGTTCTATATACTCCACTTATTAATTTAATAATTATTAATAATAATTCATGTTATCTGTACTTCAGGGTAGGTTAAGTATATTTCTTAATTTAGATTGAAATTAAGAATTAAATATGATATTTAATCTACTGAATAATAAGTCTTAGACCACCGGCTCGATTGATTCACTCGAGTCATTATTAATAGCTGCATCTTTTATGCTACAAAAGAATTTTGCTCTACTTTATCATACTATTCATTTTTATCAGAGAAGATATATATTTATATTATAACTAACTTGAACACTTATGAATAACCTACAAATACTGTGGGATTTTTTAAAATACATATCCCGCTTTTAAAATTCCTATATATCGGGGATTTTTTACTCATACCTGATACATAGAACACCGAGATTTTAAACAAAGCTGTGCACAAAAAAAATATTCCGTCTTAAAAATTTTATTTCATCTGGGATTTGAACCCGTGTCTTTTGACTCAGCCGACACTGCTGCTAACCACTGCTCTACTGAGCCAACAGGCCGATTAAGGATGATCTGACCAATGCAATAATAATCCATACCTCATCAATATATAAATTTATATTATAACCTTTCTAATATGATATCAGTATTCCAACCATCGACGTTAGATAAAGAAATCATAATGGAAATTTTATCTCGGCGGGCAAACTTGAGACTAATCCAGAGAAGATTTATATCTTTAAATTAAAATGTATATAAAATAAATTTTCTTCATTTTCCATTATCTTATGAAGGTCTTAAACAAATGGCACGGATACATAAATAGGTAATATTTGAAGCAATAAAAGTGTTATCGTTGGAGTTATCGCCGCGCAACGGAGCGCATTTTACACGGTTCTAATGAACGCCATATGAAACAGGCAATTTATCACATGTGGCCTTATCAGAGAACTGATAAATTTTATATGAAGAAACTTATTTAAACAATAGCCAGCTATGTTGTGCGATTTTAAAATATTCGTTTGAAGGATAACGTGCAATGAAAAATAAATTTAAATTACAATTTGAATGTTTTCTAAATTCCTAAACCTTTAAAATATTTTGGTATTTGGTTTCTCTGTGCCGTACGTGCTTCGTTATTTTTGTAACGTTTCACAAACTCTCATTACAAATTCGAACAAGTGTTTCAAAATGTTCGTCTTTGTCGGCGCCTTGTATCTTCAGTGTGACCATGAATAAATCAATGAAAACAAATAGTATTCGGCTTCTAGTGTTCCTAAAAGCCTTTTTTAAATGATGTATAATCTACTATTGTTTCAGCTCCCGTTTTGTTAAGAAATCTTTAAGTATGTTAATTTATTCAGAGTGTTATAATAGGTAGAGCATATTTTCCTGCCAAGATTTTAGTATTGTACATCCATATATATAGAGGCGAGGCGTAATTTGGTAGACACCGAAACTAATTTATTTAACAAAGGACGGACCGACCGATAGAGCACTTTTTATTCGTATACAAACATAATACCACTCGAGCTATGCGTAATTATAGATGTTCTTGTTTTGTTATCACAAATAGAAAACCCTTATTTAATCTTAACGAAATTGTTTTAGATAACATTAATTTAAAACTTTTATTAAGTTTTATTAATATAAGTTAATGACTTTAATATACAATATTAATAAAACTATAACTACTTAATATTATAATCATTTTTCACATTGGAAATGAAATACATATAATAAAATGTTAATAAAAAAGATTTCAGCGCTGAGAGGAATTATACTTAATTTTAAGTTCCCAGAACTACTCCGGAAATTAGAAATACCTATTTCAATTCTATAAAAACTGAACAAAAAAATACTAAGCAGACGTGATATTTATTACGTGGATTACCTCAATGGAATTGTAACAGCAAAATAAAAAAATGTAAGTGAAAAAAACTTATCTAACTTGGCTTAAAAGGGTTAGGTTTTTGGATTTGTTAGGTATGCTCTGTTTTCAGTCCGTATATATAACTAAAATAAAAGTTATTACTAGACAGACTTCATATTTCGTTATTCTATTAGTAAGAATATCGTTTAATTGTTTAGGAAAAATTGTTAAATAACGAATTTATTTGACATTTATACAATTTATAAGAAAACGGCTTAGACATATAATATAAATATAAAATTAATAAGTTTTTGATATGAATAATATACATAAGTTTCTGGCTATTTCTTATTTAATATTACCTTTTTTCATTAAGCTTGAGTCTAATATAGATATAAAAAGAACAAACTTAATAAAAATATTTTCGGTTTACCAGATCAAAAAAGTTTATTGAAATTAAGAACCGAAAATTAATAAATCTTCTTTGTAAATAAACCTTTACATAGTTTTATTGTTTTAAAAATGAAACTTTTACTCAATTGTCCCTTATATTAAAATCACATTTAATTTATAGAAATAAATTAAATGTATATATTATATATTATTCGTTTTAAAATACATTGTAGTTTGTGAAAGTAGACGTAGACCTAGTGGCGGGAGAGTTTATTTTTGTCCATTCTTTTGTTTTAGTTCATTTTAAATTATTACTCATATCACTCTTAACATATTTTCTACTTTATATAAATATTTAAACAATGTATAAATAAGTAAAATCTCTATATATATATATATATATAAATAGTACTTTGGAGCAATTTCAAGATTTTTCATCAACTTTCGGAAATATATAACAAGATCTTAATCTTTCATATATTAATTAAGAAATCGTGATTGAAAAAATACTTGTAATGATTATTAAAAACTTTATTATTAGAATTGATATAAGTAAAATCACAATTATCGTAAAATTAAGCAAGTCACGACTAAAATTGTTTCATCGGTGGGAAAGATTTTCGCTTTAATAATAAAAAATATAAGGAAATGAGAAATGTTTAGGGCGGTAACGAAGGCTGTTCGCTTCAGTGATCTCCTTTCCGGTGGACGTGCAATGGACCCCGCGTCACCTGTCCGTACAATCGAATCAAATTCTATTTCTTTATATAATACATTTGTATTTAATCCTTAGATATTTGTTATATATTAATACAGATTATAAGATAACATAATTAACAATACTGCTCGAAGAAATAAAGTATTTCTTTGTTATTGTTATTGATTTCTTCAGCAAAATCTATCTTCGTGCAAACTTATTTACAATACTTATAATTATTATTTATTTACCACTCAAAAGTTATCTTAAACTATACACTAAATAGATATGTACATAAGAACCAACTAAAAACTTCAAAAAGGAAATTAATAAATTGAACAGGATATTCCAGAATGCGTAGAAAAAATCTATATACAAAAAAAAGTAGTCATTCCTTATTTCTGATTCCTCGCCACATCCAAAGATTAGACCAAAAGAGATAAAAAATTCGGCGCTAAAAGAATAACACCGTGAGTCTATTACACGTACAGCATGTCATCGACGGTTCATTAAAATACGATGACTTGACACAAACACCATAGTGGACTTCATTGATAGCCAGACGTAGGAACTGCATAAAAACAAAATTCATTCAATTCAAACAACTAATATAACTCTTATCACTTCGTAATAAGGATTACTTTTTCTCATCAATCCTTCTTTTTGGGATGAGATATCTTACAATAGGATTTTATTCCGTGGAACCCATTGATAAGTTTGAAGCTACCAGTGTTACAAGAAGCTGCTCTCACGAGCGTTCAGAAAGTCAATTACTTCCGAATATAATGTAAAATTCCAGATGAAAACGAAAGTATCTCAATAGAGTTTAATTAAGCCTAAATTTTATCAAATAATAATTAAAAAACTAATTCTGGTATGCGGTTTTTTTTAAAGATAAACCAACAACATATTTCTCTGGATAGATACTGCTGAAAAAGGTACCAATTCTTAACAATCATACATTTTATTATATACACACTTCTCAAATAAATATTTTTCTGCTATTCTCGGTGTATATTTTCGCAAATAAAATAGGAAGCACCAAAATATATATTCAATGTTATTTCCTATTTGCTCGTTATAAGATAAATTTATCGCATCGGATCCGTTGTGTGGAGACGTTGCTTAGAATTCTTACTACTTTTCACGCTACCTTGAATATTTTTATATTATTTTCTCTCGACGCAAATATAGAACAGATAGTTCTCATACTATCCGTAACTAAATAGCAAAATATGATTATTATAAAAAAGTCAATCGAGTGTAAAATGACTTTAAAAAATTAAACCTAGACAATTCGTCAATCTAAAACTGTAACTTTTCCAGTATTAAAATAGAAAGCTAGACTATTTGCTTTCCAAAACCGTGAGAAAAGTTTTTAAAGTCAATCGACAGATCGGATAAATATAGTAAGTAGGGGCCGAAAAAACCGTAAACCGTTAATGTACAGTTACAAATTATTGTGCCGTAGAAATTACCAATTTAATGCAAAATTTAATAGTGACGATGACACTCTGTGAGGTCGCTTTGTTTTGGATAAATCAATAAAGGTAAAAAAAATTGTACCGAGAATAACATATTTCAAATGGCGTATGGATTTGTAACCTATCTTGGACTCAGAATTAGTTAAAGAAAGTTATGTTTTTTTCTCAAAATGCTCAAGCGCAAGAAATTTACTACTGTATCGAATCAACAGCACTAACTATTTACCTAAACTTTTTTGAATGGATTGCTATTTTATAGCTTAAAATATTCACTTTATAAAGTTTGATGTCAAGTAAAAAAATTATATAAAGATCAAGTGGTATACCAAAAGTATCATAGAAAGACCTCACGGACTTGGAAATAAAACAATGCATTTCTAACTAATTATACTAAGATTTTATATTAAAGTACTTAATAATAAATTATTATAGAAATAATTTAGTGTGAATAAGAAAGTGGTAGGTTTATAAATATTCCAGATTTTAAAAATATTTAAAATAGTAATAAAGTAAAAATTACAGTAAAAAGCAAGAAATATATATTAACTATATTTACAATAATATCATAAAGGCTTATTTTTACTCATTTTCAATAAATTTGCTTAAAACATGTAAAGTGGAGTAATTTTATTATATTTTAGTTAATACTTCATGCTTTAAAAATATCTTAATGAATTTTATCTGAAATAGATTTAGACCAATTCATTAATTTTGTTTAAAAATATATTAAAATTTGATAATTTATTTTCAATTTGCCTTAACATTATTCTTAAAATGGATTTACAATCAATGTTTGGAAGTATTTAACTATAATCTTATATGGATTTAATCTTTAAAAAAATAATCAGATAAATATTAATATTATATTCTTTCTACATTTTAATTAATATATAATTTAATTAATTTAAATATTCAGTACTACACACATGTCAATACTCTAAAATTATAATGGCAGTATTCAATAAATAAACAGTGAAAAAAATCAATAAAAAAAATAAATTGACATCTCGATGTCTAAAAAATATTAAAACCATTATATTTATACTTACTGTATTAAATCTATGTAATATTATTTCTTAATTAAAATATATATATATATATATTTAATTTTATTACTTTATTAAGTTATAAAAAAACAATACACAAGACGCTATTCCCAAAGTACATAATAATAACCAATCAAATAAAACAATCAATTGTCTAATCAATATAAGTGTGGGATCAATAGAATTTAATGTAATACTTATTCAGAGGATTAGAGCCTTAAGCCGCGTGTTAAGGTGAAAGAAAGAGATGGATATATTTCTATCGGCTAACTTGAGAAAGAATGGGCAGAACTAATCCCCTCCATGCGCAAGCGTCTGTTTTGGTAAAGCACTCGGGTGACAAAAACTTTCTTTAAACAATACTATAATATTATTTTGTTATAATATATGGAAATTAATTATTTTCTTACAACTTATCTTCAATAAAAATATTTGATATATTAATAAAATTTACTGGTAATTTTTTTTTTTGAACTGTTTCATATTACGTTTTTGTTTTAATCTAACTTTTAATATTAATAAAGGTTACAGAGTGGAATTATTTAATAATTTAAGAGCATTACCGAAAAACACGACTTTTATGTTCCTGCGATAGTAGATTTAATAAAGGATGACATAAAATCTTATTTATAAATAGGTCAATAACATTAGGATATCCTAAAACCCGGTGAGCTTGGTTCTTCTACACTCCTCACACTTGTACAGGTGGGTGTATTCCATGTGCACTCACCCACACAGAGACACCGCGACCTCGCGCCAAAGGCTCCTTCGTAGAGCAACGCACACCACCACGCTCGACTCTGTACGAACACAGAACTCTCAGTTCTATACAACCTCCTCAACTGCACTCACGCGCAGAAAAAAAGATAACGCGATCTATCGATCTTTTTTCTAATAAAAGTCACCGCCGAGATGAAAACCTCAGCTATAGTCGGATAAAACTGACCTCTACAAACGAACGCGTCCATCTTATTTCAATAATATTTACGAGAATAATTAATTAAACATATCGTTTTAATTATGTAAATGCGGCGGGTGATAATCTATTTGAATTATGTGGTCTAACATTCATTTAATTTAATGTAAACATATATTTATATTGTTTTGTGACATTTATAGAGTGTTTATGTTTTAACGGTAAAAGCTGTTTTAAGCGATGTTATACAAGTTTTGTGATTAATAACTTCACGTGGTTGTTGATGAAAGTATATAGTTCTCATACCATTATGGAACGACACCAAAATGGTATGGATGTGTGGGTAGGTAAGGGTATATAAGTAATTTTGTTACTTTAGTACTTACTATGTTTAATATATTTTTATTACCATCTTATTAGACTTTACCTTGCTTCAAAGTCAAAATCTTTTAACTTTGATTTTGAAGCGAAATTTACATTTTTTTCATTTAAAAAATTACAGATATTTTATTTTATATATAGATTATCCATCCATAAAATTATTAAATGAATTTTATAAATACTGATGTATATAAAATTTAAGTTACTGAACAATTTTAGTTTGTTATTTTCCTCAATTAGACCTTTTGGAATCATTTTGTTTTCATTAAACTGCATACAATTTCGGATTGCAATTTACCTTCATAAAATCATATTTATTAATTCTTAACTGATATAACAGAGATCAGTGGCATAAAAAATGATAATATAATTGCACAGGAGTCTGTATAAATTTCGATGGTAAAGCAACAGTTATCCCAGTTGCAAACTTGATGGGTGACCGATTATAGTCTAGCGATAAATAAATTGATTTACCCCTCTGCAGTTATGAGAATGTTATCCGTCGGGCCCGTGTTTTACGGCTAAGGATCGCTTAAACTGTAAAGGAGAAATCAAATTTATTTGGAAATAACTAAAGTATATTCATTCAGGTATTATGTTAGAATTTTCTATAAGCACATATTAATTTTTACCAGACAAAACTTTTTAGTATTACTTTAGACGAATATTACCTTAATAAAATCATCAAAACATATCTTTCACACTCCAATTTTTCCAGGGCAGGGCAGAGTCAACCAATTGGGTGGGTTATTTATCAACGGGCGTCCACTACCTAACCACATTCGTCTGAAGATCGTGGAGATGGCAGCGGCTGGAGTACGACCTTGCGTCATCTCTCGTCAGCTACGCGTCTCGCACGGCTGCGTCTCCAAAATCCTCAATAGATACCAGGTTATATCATATAAATAAACCAGTTTAATGACATAATATACTTTTTCAAACTTTGTTTAACCTTGATCAAAGGAATTAAATAATAATGTCTGACACTAATCCTATCGTACAGGTCATGAGTTCAGATATCTCACTTAGAACAGAAAACCTGTAACAATAAACATGAACATTAATATAAAATACCTATGAAATAGTTTTATGAATAAATCTTATTCCAATAGCAAAATTGTATATGTAATAATATTTTATATATAAAGCATATTTGAGATATTATTGAACAACAAATTTATATGTTTGATAAAACAAAAAATATCTAAACTAAGATTTGACATGGGAGGAGAAAAATTTGTGTCCTAAGAAGACGCTAAAAAGTAGTTTGTGATAAGTTAAAACGTTAAATGATTAATATATTAAGTAGCTACAGTAAACTATAATTCATACCAACTATAGATGTATTGAATCTAAACGAAGGTAATATGATAAAGTATGTCTTAATACTACATAGTATTATACGTACCAAGTATATAAACGAAGTACACACGTACTAATGGAACGTTTTACTAAAGATATTTAATAAAACTAACGGACTTAAAAAGTTTTTCTATTAAAACAATATATTTTTTATAATATCTTTCTCAATACCAACCGCAACATACTTAAATTTAATTGTATTTATGGTTAAATTAATAAAATGGATCCAGAGAAATAAAAAATATGTGTCATTTATATAAAATATAATTTTTAACAAAACCAAAATCAATGAAAATAATAAATATATTTTAATTATACTGAAGACTTATTATTATAAATAAAACGAAAAGTAATTCTAGTAGACTTAAGATAGTTTTTTTTATTACTTTTCCAAGTAAGATATTTTAAAGCAGGAAAACCATTAAACAGCTAATAAACCTAGCATCAGCATCGTGTGAGGAACAAATATATGTATAACATTTCTTTACACTAAAGTTTTGTGACTGCACTAATCTCTAACAGCTGCATGTCCTTGACGAATCAGTTTACCAATAAATGGGGGACAAATAAATCATTTTTAATATAATATTCGATAACGATAATAACTTTCTTTTGAATGGTGTAGCTTATTTCTGTCTTAAATGATTTTTCTTTAAATTATTACATAAATTATTTCTTATTATATAATTATTACATCTCAAAAACTCTACGAAATGCCTTTATTCCCACAATAAATAGGTTCTTCCTTCGAAAACATTCGAGTAATCCTAAAAAGAAATTATCTTTGTTAAAAAACTTCAAAATAAATTAAATATATATGTATTACCCCATTATATGAAACTATTTTTTTACACAGGTATTTCTTTATTTTATTACACAGTATTTTATTATACCACTACCATCTCTTATTTAAAACACCGCCCTATCAACCGGCAAAACAATCACCATTGATTCCCTGTGCAGCGAAGCCTGAAGGTTCATTTTCTCTCCCGGGTACAATAATAGTTATTGTTTCGCTCAGGAAGTACGTTTTCACGCCCCGAGAGAATCTATGACCTCTAAATATATGTTATACTAATACGAGTACATAGCTGGGTGATATAAGTACATAACAAACGAATTAAAAGATATTGTTCTACCCTACTTTTAATATATATAACATATACTATTTTTTATTATATAACATAACATACTATTTTTTATTATAAATATATAATTTCAGATTCTATTTATATTTCATAAACAAAAAGTTTACATAGGACTCCTTTAGAACAGGAAACTATATAATATAAATATATATTTTATAATAGATATAGAAACAATAGCACTATATATTATGTAATACAAGAATCAAAAAACTTAGAATATCTTAATTCTTATCTAGGAGACTGGGTCTATCAGACCAGGTGTGATTGGTGGGTCCAAACCAAGAGTAGCAACTCCCGAGGTGGAAGCAAGAATAGAAGAGCTTAAAAGACAAAATCCCGGAATCTTCTCCTGGGAAATACGTGAAAAACTTATTAAGGTATGTGCAATTATCGAATTACTTTAGTTATTAGAATATATTTTATATATTTAAATGTCTTTTAGTGCATATTATAACATCATATTTTCAAACACAATATTCAAAATCGACAACATATGTATATTTATCAAAAATCTGCTAGAACAATGGAGACCATAAAATTAAAACTTGTATTTTAAATCTTAAATAATATAACTTTTTATAGAAAAAAGAAGAGAGAGGGAAGAGAAAAAAATAAAATGTATAATAAATAAAAGAAAATAATTTCTTATCGTAATTAAAACGTCAAATAATACGATAAATTTTTACACAATTATTTATTGTTTAAATAATAATTCGGTAATAAAACATTATTCGTTAAAACAAATCTATCATATATAAAACCTTTTTAAGCCTTTTAAACTATGATACCCTCAACGTCTGATTATTCGCTAACCAACTCTTGTTATTTTAATATCAATGTGTGTTAATTAAACAAAAAAAGTAACGTTACTGAAAAAGCCATTAACGAAGACGAAGAGAAGATAGAGCCTAACCAACGACACACAACGCTCTCACGCAAATGTAGTCTATATAAAACATTTCGCTATATTTCACGAGGATAAAAAGAGAATTTGAAACTTAATCCTTAAAGATCTCTTGTATATTTTTCTCTTTCTAAAAGACTTCTTCTTTTTTTGTAACTACGCATATTTGTAGTTATTCGTGGACTTGCCTGAAAATGGTCCTTTTACCAACTGGTTTACCACCCGTTTTTACGTATAATTATTTTTTTATCTTTAAGCTCAAAACTTTAAATGTATATTAAAATAATTATTATTTAGTTACATAACACCTAATAATTATTTATTGATTATTATCAGAAAGTAAAGAAAATCTTCTCCTTATCTTGACTTAATAAACCCTGATTTTCAAAAGAAAAATTTAAAATAGAAACTCTAGAAATTGCTAGCTTATCTATCCTAGTGGACTTCTGTTCATTGCCAATCTGGGCAATCGAATTTCTTACGCCAATAGTAGTTCGGAGCTATTTATCGAATCGATACCAGCGCTCATGAACATTTGCAAACATAAATGTAAATGCATTTCACCCTTGAGACATGAGAAGATTTGAATAAGATTATTAAAGGTAGAAAAAAGGCGGGTGGCGGGTTGGCTGATATTTCTTTCACTCTTCGTATGAAACATAGCTCTTATATACATGTCGATCTTCTATTAAAAAGTAGTCTCATCAAGCTATCGCATATGACTTACAGTCCATTAATAGACAAAGCTAGGCCACCTTTAAGTTAACTACATCATTGACTCACCAAACAAACATATATTAGTATAAATTTAAATATTTATAGCTGAGGAACATCAGACCTGCAGCTGAACCAAATACCCAAACTTAGGAATTTCAGTTTAAAATAAAAGACAAATATTTTTTAGCCGCTTGTCAGTAAAGTTACAAAGACAAATATAATATTTTTTTCTGCATTAAACTTTCAAATGTTATCTTTTTAGTTTCAGTAGTTTCGGACGTAGCTAATCAGAACGAACGACTTTATAAGTATAAATTAAATATTTTAATTTTCATGTAATCATATTTCCAATAAAAATTAAAAATATCCACTAATGCGTTAATTTATACTTGTCTTTCATAACATTTTTTATTACAGGAAAAGTTGTTAAATCGGAATGTTTCTTATGAAATGTTTATAACTAGATTACTATTATGTAAAAATTAAATTATATTATGTAAAAAGTGATACCATTAACATAATATAATATAATAAATAAATATAATTATAACCAATATATAGTTATGCCATTTAAAATACCACAAAGATGCAACTGCTTTTCCATAAAAAGATAGACCAAATCTTAATACGATTATATATATTTTTGAGCGAAGCGAACGAAGTGAGCGGAGCGTTTTACTGGAGACTTTTTACATTCTTTGTCACGAATTGACTCGAAAACTACTTGACGGAAAATTATGAAACTTTGCAATCAAAAAGACAGACATTAGGTGATGGTTTAAAAAAAAATGAAAAATGTCCTCAAAAATTTTTTTTTTAAATATCATATCAAATAACTGATATCCCATTGAAGTCAATGGGAAAAGATGAGTCAATACACTGGGCTCGCTTCGCTCAATATGCAAACGGCACCCGAGATTTCGCGAGCGCAGCCAGTCGAAATGAAGGGTTTGTTGGCGCCCCTAGTTTAAATCAATGAGTATATATATAATATGAAATATATTAATATTATTTAATTATAACAATATAACAATAATGACAATGCTTAGTTTGATTAGCTTGATCTATTTGATAAAGCTAAACAAACACACATTGTCAACTTGCCAAAGGAATATGTAACGTGAAATATAACGAGAATGGCAATAAAATAATTAGTTTATGGTTACCAAATAGTGCTTTGATAACCTTAATAAATACAATAAGGAAGAAAAATATTTTCCAGGAAGGTGTGTCAGATCCGCCCAGCATATCGTCCATTTCGCGACTGCTGCGCGGTGGCTCCAGAGATCCAGATGGAAAGAAAGACTACAGCATCGATGGCATATTAGGAGGTAAATGATAATTAAGGTATTTAAAGACAACGGACATCCAACTTTTTATATACGTAAAAAAATAACAATATGCGTATAATTTTGTTGTTAGGTGGCGGTAATTTTTTATTATCAATAGAAAAATAACCCAACCATTCATAGATTGCGTAACTTCCTTTATTTTGCAAACATCCAACTTGTCAAAGCTTTCACACGCATAAAAAAAAACAATTTCCGCACACAAAACTCAAAGTCATTGTCGGTGGTGATATATTAAACTTTAGGCGTCATCGGTACGTTTGTCGGGTGATATGCAGAGACTAGACACGTTTGTATGGAGATTGTTGAAGCTTTCCGACAAAGAGTCCCGCAGCAACCTGCCGCGTCTCGATAGTGCTGAAAACGACAACAATTGGCGTAATGTTTTGGTGTTGTGTCATTGTTGCATTATCCTTCACTTAATTGTGCTTTGAATATGTACCTGTTGCTTTAACATTCGAACCGACAGTCTAGTTGTTGCTTTGTAATGAATCTTCTCGATGTTTAGTATTGATTAGATTATTAAAACAATTAAATTAAAATAAATATTTTAACTGATCAAAGATTATTGTATTGTAATTTATTGATTAATCTTCGCTAACGAGACGTAAATACTTACAATTATTTGTGGGTCCTTAATAAATTTTCTAACAAAGTTATTTAGCTAGTGTTAGTGTTAATTTAGTTTAATATCATAATCGATGAAAATAAATATAAAAAAAATAAGATATAACAATAATTGCAATCATTACAATCAGTCCGCTTTCACATTTGAACAATACAAAAAGTGATAAAATCTTTGTAATAGCCTCGGTCGTTAGTATCAACTAATGTCACGGTCGAGATAATTTAAAGTCCAAGAAGATGATAATATTATATTTGGATTACCACACATGAAGCTCGTATACATTAAATGCGGTTTTATAATAGATTTATGAGATTATTTACATTTCTTAAAATGATTTTTAAATTTTTTGATGAGTTTAAGCTTGCAAAATAACTTTTAACTGTTCTATTGATTATAGATTTGTCTGTATTCTAGCTTTAATATGTAGTTTGTAGTTCAGAAAAACGTTGTAATAAAATTCCTCACAGGATTCCGTACAAAATACCAGACATATATCAACCGTAGGACAACTATTACGACGCTCAACATCCTAACTATGCGGTCATTTATAACGCGGCGTTGTTACATGTATTCTACATTTTGTCACACAAAAGCCCCCCACGACACGACCGTAACCGGAAGTTTCGGCACTTACAGCATCGATATATTGAGTTTACAGTATTACAAGTAGAGTGCACGATTTAAAAAGTTATAGTTATTACATCTTACAATCTTTATGGTTGTTTAGTATCTTGAAATTAAATAATTGCTCATATTTATATCCTCATTATGCGTTTGTTTGATCACAATATTTGTATCTAAATCTAACAAATACATGTTAAAAGCAATAACAAACATCGCATATTTTATTTGCCTAACCAGTCAAAAGCTCAAGAATCCCATCACGCCCATCACGAACGTGCTAATCCGGCCATCTGTTAACATCAGAACGAACCGTTGAAACAAAGGCCGTCCCGACTGTTTTTAATGAGCCCAGATTATGAAGGTGTTAAACCGCCGTCGCTGCTCTTTCAACTCCGAAATTATGACTTTCGAGTTGACTCGCCGACTTCACGGGGTCACATTTCGGCATTCGCCAAAGAATATCCATCTCTTTCCCGTTTACATTTTGTGCATAACGCCTTCGCATTCAGCGTATCCCTCATAATTTATTTGAATGCTTTTAGTTTTAAAAACTAAACTTTAACATCATGAGTTAAGAATGAATTTCATTAGCTCGTACCTTGAATATATATAAGTACTAGATCGTTTAGGTCCATACTTTAAGATCAGAGTCGGAACAAAAAAGGACTAAATAAGATTGTCTCGACTCTCGCAATATCGCAATGGAATTTGAAAAATGTAAATCATTTTATTACAACACATCATTATTTGTATGGTTCCTTACCTCTCAAATATTTAAATACTTTAAATGCTTTCATTTACATTAAAGATCTTGACATAACATATTAATTTGCCTTTAATAAAAATAAAAAACCTTTATAATATTTCATATAATTTTGTAGAGACAGATACAAGCTAATGAATATAAGTATCATCTTTGTACAAGCCTTATTGTCGTAAATATATTTAACTTAAATGATTGTAAGCGCATTAAATCCGTTGTATTTTTACTTGCCATAAATCGAGATCACCACCACCAAAATATTGAATGGTGCCAAAATGTCACCCGACCCAAAGATGCCGACAAACGGACCGCCACGTTGGGTGTTCTTATTCCTCCACTGAGTCTCATTTTTTCATTTCATTCAATTTTGACTTCTTTCAAAAGGCTATTAATATAAGCCGCGTTTTTTAAAATCGGTTTTGAGGCCAAAGCCGCGTATTGTTAAGGTTTTTAATCTGTTTCCGTAGGACACCGCTACCGATTTATAAATGAGGCCGTGATGGAAACTTGACGGTTTTTGATTTAGACGTATTAAAACGTGATGTGGGTGTAATAAAAAACGTTGCTAATAAATGACTCGTGCATAAAAATAGATGAAGACAAATTACTACAATGCATTGTCATTTTGAACTCGGCTCCAAGTAGACATTTAATTATCCCACATGTGATGTAGGTGAATCGATATCTATAAAACTTTCGTAATTGTTTATATGCTCATGACTAATTTCATAAAAACAAATAAAGTTTTTATTAAGATTTTAATAAGTATTAAGTGATTATAGTAAAATAATTATTTTAAATTAAAACTATAAATATATGATTCTTATTAACTTCCAATAATTCAAATCGTTTCAGGCCGCGGATCAGACTCTTCAGACATAGAATCGGAGCCAGGTCTCACTCTTAAAAGAAAACAGCGCAGATCACGCACCACCTTCACTGGAGAACAGCTAGACGCGCTGGAACGTGCGTTTCATAGAACACAATACCCTGATGTATACACTAGAGAAGAACTTGCTCTGCAGACAGGCCTCACTGAAGCTAGGATACAGGTACAAGTTTACTAAAATTCTCGTATATTCCGAATTTCATGATAAAAATATGTTATGTTTTTAGAATATCCGTCTATTAATTTCATAAAAACTATTTTATATATTTTTGTACTCTATATTTTTATAGAACTATGTAATTAATTTAATTTACATTCCTTACAGGTGGTAAATGTATCTGATCTGAATATAAGTCTTAGAGACCTAAAATGACTTCGGGTTAAATGTTTATATAATAGAGTTAAACACATCAAATATAAAAAATATTGATAATATTAAACAAGTTACATTTCCATTTTACTTGGCTATACAGAATGTTTGATGTTTCAAGCTTTTTGACAAACATTTTTTCAAAATTTGAAACAAAGTAAAAAGAAGCAAATTTTCAAAAAGTGATATCAATATTCTTTTTTTTTTTTTGGTTATATTATAAATAATAACTAAGTTATTATTAATAACCAAGGCAAAAACTATTTTTTACCCTAACTGTTGTGTATCATACTTTATTATTACTAAAAGCAAGCACATAACGTTTGTAACAATTGCAGTGCAACCTCGATACAACGATATTGAAGGGAACTAGAAAATATTCATTATATCAAATAATTCGTTATAATGCCGCGTGTTATATAGAGGTTAAGTTGGTCTGCGATTCGATTTAATATTGTTTACAAAAATATTATTGTTTTAATAATCTCAACTTTAGAGTAGATACTAATCTACTTACTCTGTCATAGTGAACGATTGTCACTAATAATGAAAAACACTGCATCTTCTATTTAAAAGTAGTAACACAGTTGTCTGTCGAAGAATAAATGTGAGCTTGTGGAGAATTAATAATAATATACGTTATAATATAATATATTGACTTGGTTGAAAATTTGTTATTTCAAGGTTTTTGTCAAATGTATTCATAATGTAAAGATAATATTTTGCATTAACTTTTGTTGACAATTCTTGGGGATTTGGAAAAAAATATATTGAGAAAATCGTTATATTGAAGTTCACTATATTAAGGTTCACTGTATTTATGTTCTTTCTATAATATATACAAATATTATTAAAGAAGTTAATTATTTTGTTTTAGGTGTGGTTTTCTAACCGAAGAGCTCGCCTAAGAAAACATACAGGTTCAAATCCGACTCCTACCCTTGCTAGTTATTCAACGCTACCGATGCCTCAGATACCCTGTCCCTATCCAGCAGGAGAAATACCTTCACTGTCGCAACACCACCCGCAGCATCCAGATGCATGGCATCATCAAAAATATGCCAATTATAACCAATTAATGGCACAATCACAGCATCTAAACCAAGCTTTTCAGAACGCTGCCTTCCCAAGCACTTCAGGGGCTACTTTTAGTCATTTAGTATCCGGTGCTAGCGCACCAACACATAATCAGCTTTTAGACACAGCTCCTAGAAATGATTATCCGCGATACTCCACAAATGATGTTTACAATAAACCTATAAGTTATATGCCCAAGGACATAGAAGAAGATAAAGTTGTTGGTGATGAAGTAATTGAGCAACGGGAAGATTCCTATGTCAAAACTGCTGGAAATGAATACAAAGAGCTGACATCTAGCGACTACAGTAAAGTTCCTGCTGATTATTCTAAGCTAACTGTCGATCCATCCTCGTCAAACTGGAGCCCATCTAACAACACATTAAACATGAGCCTGTCAGGTTTATCCAGTGACTACAAGTACATGAGTGATCCCTATGCATTTCCTACCATTGGTTCTGACCCTCTTAACCAACATGGCTACGCCAACCCAGGGAATGCTGCAAACAAATACTGGATTTGACACAACCATGTTAAGGTTATTATAACAATAAAATTTACCTTATGGTAAATGAAATATATATTAATTAACTTTGCTAATGTTTACCCAATGGAGTACCTTGTAGGATATTGTAAGACCTGTTTTATGTAAATATATGTTGTTATTTTTATTTAAATTATATGAAATATTTTAAGTATTATAGATATTATAGAAAGAAAGATGCTGCCTTATGCAATGTTAGTAAAAATTACCTCTTTTTGCATTCCATTCGAATATACCTATTTTAATACCAAATTTGTAAAATAAGTTATTAGACAAGTCATTAGGAAATAAAATAGAATTTAAATTTAATTATGAAGTTTAATTATCTTTCCTTTATAAATGAATTGTGTATAATGTTTTCTGAATTTATTTCTCTTCCTTTAAATTGATAATACATATTCAAATAATATATTTATAAATTTTTCTTTATGTAATGTTAAAAATATGCCCTTTAGTATAAGAGATGCCTTTATGCCTAAAATATATGTATATATAATAAGAATATAAATCACAAAAAGGAGATATGGGAAGTCATTGATATAGACTTTAGCTGAAATCCACCTCTTACATCTTCTTTTTTACCATAACTATATGGCTTTTATTTTACTAATAAGAAAATATTTAAGACATTTTTTATTGCATTACTGTTTAATTAATTTAAATGAAAATAATACAAATAATATGATTAAATTCGGTCACAGGTTTTAATAATTTTAACTGTAACTATATTTTAAGTTACTATTGTTGTGAAATTTCCACGACTGATGCACCTAAATCATTTGGTAATGTGATTCCATTTAATTCAGGTAAAGTCGCATCTGTAAGTAAATTTGTGGTAGATTGATGAGGGTCTTGCCCAGCTTGAGTCTCAATAATCCCAGCTTCCGTAACTTCACTAACAGAGACAGTATTGATATTTTCTACAATTTCATTGATGTTTGATTCTTGCGTTTGACCTACTGCACCAGATTGATTCGAAACCACTGATTCATCTACCGTTTTCTGGTTATTAATCGGATTAGCCGCTGTCGTTTCGGCATTGTTAATAGTAGCAGGAGAAGTTTCAGATACATTATTTGTATTAGCATTTGGAGAAATCGCATCAACTGCTGCAGATACTTCTGTTATCCCAGTACTATTTTCATTAGTAAGTTCACCGACAGCAGAAACTAACAAAGATTGTGTATCAGTTCCAGAGTTGATATCGGTATTAAGAGAATTTGCTGGTACAGATACTGGGGAATCAACGGAAGGTTCAGGTATCGAAGATCCACTTACAATATTGATATTACTAGTGTCACTGGCATTTGTAGTAGAACTTGATATTGTAGAAACGTCGGTTGATATTAAGTTGCTATCATCTGGAACGTTAGCAGCATTACTGCTTCCAGTTGAAATCGTGTCAGTTACACTTGTTATGGGGTTTGTACTAACAGAGATAATTTCACTCACGTTCGTAGATTCAACATTATTATTAACAACCTGTAAAGGAGTTGCCTCTGTACCGGTAGAAACATTTACAGCGTCAGAACTGATCGCCGGAGAAACGTCATTAACTGCAACAGATACTCCAGAAAGATCAGAAGAACTACTTATTGCCGGAATAACATTAGGATCATTCAAATCAACAGCTGAGATGACATTTGTAGTTAAATCATTGTTATTTGCTGACGGGGTCGCTATATTATTTTCAGGTTTATTTACATTCGTTACAACATTAGGCCCAGTTGTAGATTGTTCATTGGTGTTTGCACTGAAAATAGGAACTGCATTGACAGATTCACTTTCACTTACAGGCTTATTACCATTTTGTAAATCATTAGAGTTCAGTCCAGTTTCAGCTACTGCAATAGTATTGCCATTGGACCCAGAAACTGAGCTGGCAGGTCCAGTTTCCTCTTCAGGTTGATTAACATTTGGCGAGGTGTTAGAATCAATAACTGCCACCTCAATTGTATTACCTATAGAACTAGGAACAGAACTGACAGGTTTTGCCTCATTTCCTAGAATATCATTATTGTTTATATTATTTTCAGGATTATTTACATTTATCGCCACATTCGGTCCAGTAATAGGTTGTTCGTTGGTATTATCACTGGAACTAGGTACTGCACTGCCAGATCCACTTTCGCCGATAGGATTATTTACATCTGTTTCAAGATTTGATCCAATAACGGTCTGTTCATTGTTATTTCCGTTGGGACCAGAAATTGAATTGATAGTTCCAGTTTCTCCTAAAGGTTTATTAACGTTAAAATTAGTCACTGCTTCCTCATTTGTATTGCTAATAGAACTAGGAACTAAACTGAATGGTTCTGTCTCACTTCCGGTATTGCCATTGTTGTTAACATTATTTTCAGAATTATTAATGCTTGTGCCAATACTAGACCCACTTTCAGGCTTATCATTATTATTTCCAGTTGCACCAGGAACTGAATTGACAGATGGACTTTCACCTTCGGGTTTATTTGTATTTGCTGCAATATTCAATCCAGTTACAGCCTCTTGATTAGTAATGGTATTGAAACCAGAATTTGAACTGATAGATGCACTTTCTGATACAGGCTTATAAGCATTTGGCGAAACATCAGAAACCGCCCCCTCATTAGTATTGCCATTAGGGCTAGGAACTGAACCGACTGGTTTTGCATCACTTCCGGCGTTACCATTGTTTACATCATTTTGAGGATTATTTTCATTAGTTGCAACATTCGAGCCAGTTCCAGGTTTTTCATTAGGATTTCCAGTAGCACCAGGTACTGAATTGACAGATAGACTTTCACCTTCGGGTTTATTTGTATTTGCTGCAACATTCAATCCAGTTACAACCTCTGGATTAGTAATGGTATTGGAACCGGAAGTTGAACTGACAGATGCACTTTCCGATACAGGCTTGTAAGCGTTTGGCGAAACACCAGAAACTGCCACCTCATTAGTATTGCCATTAGGGCTAAGAATTGAACCGACTGGTTTTGCATCACTTCCTGCGTTGACATTATTTACTTCATTTTGAGGGTTATTTATGTTACTTGCAACATTAGAGCCACTTCCAGGCTTTTCATTAGGATTTCCATTAGAACTAGGAACTGAACTGGTAATTTCAGCATCATTTAGATTATTGTTATTCACAATACCTTGATCGGTAGATGGAGCAACAGAGGAAACTTCTTGGGGCTTTCCTCCAGGGAACCAATTAGGTATGATACTTGATAGGAAGTGTGCAATTGTTTGAAGAAATGTTCTTTTTCTATCAATTTGTTGTTGAGCTTCAGAAGCCCAAGTTAAATTAACGTTACTTAATATGGCAGATTTGTTATCCAATTTTTCTAAATCTTTTTCTAAATTATTTTTCAATTTCTGTATTGAAATGGCATTAACATGACTTAAAAGATTATTTATTTCGTCACGAACAGCAGCATCTGTTTGCAACTTAGTCTGAATTAACTTAACTAGTGCCAGGTTACGTTCAGTTTCCGTACTATTTGAATTTAACCCAAGTTCTTCTTGTAGATATCTTTTAAGCGCCGCTTGTTTTTCCAAGTGAGTACTGGTTAAAGTTAGGCCGTATTTCACATAAATATGCTGCCTCCAAATATCTCCAAGTTCTATAGAACTTTCTTCTTCAGTGTTCAAGAAGTCATCATTATCCGTATCATCATTCAATTCTTTTTTAATTTTTTCAAGCTCTTTGCGCTGTTTTTCTTCCTTTTTCTTGTTCTCTTTTTCAATCTTTTCTAGCAGTTTTTGTCTTTTTTCCTCCTCTTTTTGTTTTTCTTTTTCAATTTTTTCTTGACGCTTGTGTTCTTCTTTCTCCCTCTTTTCCTCTTGTTTCCGTTGTTCTTTTGCTTGTTTTTCTTGGAGTTTTCGTTGCTTTTCTTCTAGTTTATGTCTCTCTTTCTCTTCCTTTTCTTTTCGTTTTATTTCAAATTCTCTTAATTTTTTTTCTAAAGATTCGTCGTCGCTATCACTGCTATCGTTGTCATCATCTTCATCGTGTTCATCAACTGAGGCAACGGACTCTTCCGAGTCGGATCTTTTTTGACGCAATAATATAACTGAATCACTTGTATCATAACGCAAATATTTAGCGCTTACAAGGCAGAAGCCTACCTGAAAAATAAGAATATCAAATTAAAAATATTTTCAAATATATTTTTATAACTTCGAAAAATTTAATGTGTTAAACGTTCTAAAATTAATATTTTTAAGCAAATATATAAATATATACATTTTAAAATATAAGTTGATGACTTGGTACACAATACGTTTAGAGGTAAAAGGCAACGTAGCAAAGTTATGGAACAGTACAAGTAAGTTATAGTAATAAGTAATAAGCGACTTTGCACTGAGCTTAGGTTATCATTATCAATCACGTACAAACTCTAGGGTTCGTGAATATTATATATTTGCATTTATTTTAACATATCTAACACAAATATATTTTAAGAATAGAAAAACAACTTCTATGAGAAAGCTATTAATAAAATGTGTTAAAAATTTCAAGACAAAATAACCTATATTTTAATATTTTAAATATATTTTAAATTTATTTGTAAATTGTAAAAACAAAATAAAAAAATGTACACTTACCATAAATAGAAAAACTGTTATCCGCATTTTGCAAAATAATTCGTTTGCACTAAACTATCATAATATGTTTCGTTTGAACTCGTTCGTTAGTTTGAGACAAAATACAACAAGCCTACCTTTTTATACTTGGCCTAGCAATTAGTGTAGATAAGACAGATAATGCTCTTTAAGAAGATAACTGGAGACAAGAATCAACAAATTGTTTTCGCATAGAGTGAGTCATGACAAACAGAAGTAATGATACAAAACATACTAATGAAAGCCGGATGTACTAATACAAAGTAAATATCACAAAGGAAATACACATTAATTAATATGCAATGAATTTATAAACAACTTTGTGGTAGGCAAAAACAATATTGTATCTTTATTTCGATAAATAAAATATTTATAGATACTTAAAATATAAAAAGTAATTGAATTTTATTTCATAATAGTATTTAATATAGTTTATATATAAGTTACGAAAAATTGTTTACATTTTTTTTGAGGTAGGTGAACAAAAAATACTTATTTAATAAGTCATAAAATATTTAATTTATTTATTATGATGACGTCGCTATTATAAACTATAACTTGAAGTTCAAACCTTTTTAAGAATACACTGAGTACACAAAATATTTTCAAACTGAAATTTTGAAAGAACCAACCATTTATTGTAATGTCTCCTTTATTAAAGGACATAAATAAAAAATCTAAGTATTAAATTATCAACAAATATTGGTATCTTTTGTAAGATTCGGTAACAATGTACTTATTTCTAGAAAGATATAGAGATTTACTGTTTTAATAGTAGTTTAAATATTTACAGAGTACATTATTTCATATTTTTTTTTGTAAAGGAACAGTCTCTAACAAGTATCTTTTAGTGAAACTATGGAAGCGAATATTTGTCTAATGTGTTTTTTGGATTCGATATCTATATCTACTTTTTCTAATTATTAATCGTAGTCTGTATTTTTGTTGCTTATTTAGTTTATCATACATTTTAAGCATAATTTGTATTTTATTTTTACAACAAGTTCAACCAACAGTCAGTCAGTATCTTTGCATAGATAAAATAATAATATAATAATCGTCCACCTAAAGAAACGTAACGGTTATTATTAATAAGAAAACATACTGAGTAAAATAAACAAATGTTATCTATTGTTACATATAGAAATACAGACATTATTAATATTAACAAAGTGTCAAACGAACAGACAGTCCACATGACGGTAATAACTATCATTGCTCATATATTTGTATATATTGAAAGTTCTAAGTGTTTTATTATTCATGGAGAAAAGTAAGTGATGAAGAAGAATACTTACACAGGATAGGAAAAGGAGAGGGATTTCGCCTCCGAATCTGGATGGAATACAGTTATAATATCTAAAACCCACTCATATTGTGCATGAGGCTCCAACTGCTTCAGCCGAGGCTTCTAAATCCTTTATCAGCAAAGCTATCTCTAGATACCTGTGGGACCTGTGGGTAATTGCTGGTATACCCGAGGTTCATCACAAATCAAGGCTAGATACTACTAAGTGCAAACTGATAACTAATTTTTCTAACAACCTAAAATTTATTGATGATTCATTATACCTTGAATATCTCAATATAAACTATAATAATATGAGTAATATAACATTTAATTTCATCAAATAATAAATGCATATCAGTTAGCTGCAGAACAAAGTTAATATTATTGAAATTGCTCTTATTATATTATGAAAAGTTTAACTAACAAATAATTGCAAATACTAAGTTATTTAATATGTTATCTTTCTAATACTCGTTTGGAATATAGCTTTTAAGTTTATTCTAACAATGGAGTTATACATTTAAATAACCATCCATGAAGGTCATTAGAGAATTACGTAATATTATTTGGTCACGGGTTTTAAAACTTATCTCTAAGATTACATTGTTTACATTCTTTGTCTTTTGTCTCTTAAATACAAAGGCAATATCGCCTTAAAGACTCAGATATTGAATTTCGGTAATGAGTTTCATGTATGCACTTTTTTTTATTATGTATATATACATAATTTATATTGCATAAGTATGAACTTGAATTATTACAACATTACAAATGAATATTGATTTTATATTATAATTAATAGATGTATGTAATTATTTTATATTCATGGAAATGTCAGCTATAATACATATAATGTTATATTATTTATTTATACTTGTAAATATGTATGTATAAAGTCTGGTTTCCGGTACCCTCTACCTCCACCGGTGACGCTGTCATGGCCAGTAGGGATAGTAGCAGAGACTACAAATAAAAGATAACCTCTAGACTTTAATAAAACACATAACGTACATAGTGCTTATAAATATTGTTGATAAAAAAAAACAAAAAATATTTAAAAATTAAAATTAAACAAAGTAATCAAATTTGTAGAGTACAAAAGTTTTATAATCATCAGAGAATCCAGAATGCCATAAGCGATAATTGTGTGGAAAAAATATTCTTAATATGACATGTACGTAAATAATCTACCTACATACTGACAAGAGTATTAAAGTGTTTGTGCGGTGTCGGCGGTATCGCTATCTGTCGGAACAAACAAACAAACAGACCAACAAACCTTCATTACAATGACGTCATAATGTATCTTGTTTATAATATTTTAAATGTCCGCAGTCATACTGCAAAGTGTGACTTACGATGCATGTCATTGTATTAATATACCTACTTTTTGATCCTAGTTCATTATTTCATTGCAATTAACTTCCAAATGTTCATAACTTCTGGACTTAAGATTTAATATAAAGATAATTTCAAGATTAATGTTGTTTTAAATACACTTGAAGTATTATTAAATGGTTAACAACTTGATACACTTGCACTGTATTCAAGTAAATCTTTATCTAAATTTTCGCTTTTAGTTTCGAACATTCCAACGCAACAATAGTAATGATTAAGGAGTAATCATTACTATTGTTGCGTTGGTAAAAAAATCATATCGGTAATTGCTCTATCACGGCAATGATAAACAAACATACACTACAATTATGAATATATTTTATTTTCTGTCTTTCGTTCAATGTCGTCGTGACAGTCACTGTATTTTCTTCTAAATGACACTGGAATTTTAATAAAAGATATCTAAAAGAGACAGTACTGAAAAGAATTTACGAGGGCTACCAACATTAAGAAAGAAAAGTATTTTTTTAAATTCTGGTTTAGGAGAATAGAATAGTAATAATATTTGTGTAACTTAAATCAAATAGTTGTCTAATTTTGTATAGAATTAAAAGGATTGAATTGATATAATATAACTGAGTTATTTGTATGAATATTTTCTTCAACCTAACCTAAATAAATTAAAACTATGTATAACTAAATTAAAATTATTTTATCTACCACTGATAATTATGTCAGACAAATTATAATAACAGAATACGTCAAATATTTGAACGAACAGTCAGAACCTCAATTTGAATGATATGTTTAAATAAAGTGATAGTGTTGATTATTAAATATGTAGGTTTTAAAACAATAGAATATTAAGTAAAGTACAATATATTTTGGCACACATGAGAGTGTTTACGCCTCGCTCTCTTCAATGTCTTCAATTTTATCAACAATGCGAATACTAGAATCTTGAATTAATAAAAAGGCACTAGTACGAGAGGTACTAGTGCCTTTTTTATTAATTCAAGATTTCGATTTATATATTTATATACAAATTAATATATAATATAAAAATATAGAAATAAAATAATAAATTTTAAATAAAAACTCACTGATTGTACTTTACTTTTACTACTAGACACATCCAAATAATATAAAAAAGACTTCTAATCTCCAGTAGATTCATACTTAATTCGGCTCACATGTATAATATGTTCAGTTACTCCAAATAAATGATACATATCATCTACACTTATTATCATTTGTATTAACCTGTTAACTGGGTATGACGAAGTATTTCATCATACATAAAAGCCTACTGCATTGGACATGACGACATTTTTCTTAATCTAAATTAATCGTAATATATTGAACGCATTACGTTCTACGTTGTTCTTATTTTAAAAATGATATTCTTTTATTATTTAAGGTGTGATGATATTACTTATAAATATGAAAAAAAGTCCTCATTGTGAAACGAATTGAACAAAAGTTTATTCCCCGGTTAACAGGTTAAGGATTGTTAATAAATAAGATGACACCTCTGAGTTTCAAACCAAATATTATAAGTTTTAAGGGTTTGTTTACTTAATAGAGAGATAATAATGAAAAATAAATAATAAAAAATAAATTTTGACTTTAAATGATGTATCATAATTTTATTTATTTTATCAACCACTTTGAGCAAACAATAAATCCGTAAAGAAAAAACTTATTTAAATAATAGGAATCCGAAAATATGCAGATTAAATTTAACCCTTATATGTGGTAAAACAAGAAAAATAACACAGAAAAAGTAACTTTAAGATTTAAGACTAATAAAGATCAAGATTTCAGTTATTTACTAATATTGCTTGGATTTTTCATAAACCGAAAATAACGTAATAATTTACTACATTAAAATATTATTACTGACTGAAAATATAATAATATCAAAACATTCTGAGAGGAACTTTATCGTTATTTTTATTAAATGTAAACTTTTAAAAGTTATGTTTAATGAGGCGTTATGATATTTCTTTAATATAAGCATTAAAAATAAATATTTTTAAGAGTATAAAAGTCATTTTAAATTTAATAATATTCGTATATGGATTGTAGATAAATGTATCTGTATAGTGGCACAATATATCAACTCATCCTGAATTTGATTTCCAAAAATATCTATTTTTCAAAATATTCGTCATACATACAACAATAAAATAAATAAGATATTGTTTTTAGTATCAAGCTTTTGAACTTGTGTTATTTATTATTTCAAACATAAACTTTGTTTTTGTTAACAATACGAGATGAAAGTACCCCCTATAATAAACACTTGTAATCTTTTCTCTGTAAGATTCTTATCTGTTATTCTATTCGCTTTCCATTGGAAAAACCGTCTTGATATCTAATTGGGTTGTATATTATAATCCATTGTATAAATATTGTAAAGTATAAAGAGCAACCTGAACGACGAGTGATCGTTAGTATTCACAAGGAAGATATCAAACATGGTGTCTAAAATCATTATCGTCCTTTGCATTGTAAGTATATCATTTTACTCTTATCATAATTATACTTGAATATCTCTAGTGTGTTAATAGCTTCTATATACTGATATCACATTTTTTTATCTTTTATATAGAACATCAAATACAAAAGAACTAATAGCAATTGATTTGCAGGTAACAATGGCAACAGCCATCCCACCAGGCGTGTGGGGTGGTTGGGGGGCACCAGTTGGTCCCTTCCTGCCTCCGTGGATATCATCAGCCCCCTGGTACCCTCATTGGACTCCTTGCACGGCCATCGGCAACTCCTGCGTTGATTGCTCAACTAAATTAGTCTGCACAAAGATCGGTGGTTTGCAAAGAGCTTGCACAGATCCCACGCTGCCCCATTGCAATCTTGGTGAGTGCTCAGCTACACCATCTGCTGAGTGCGGAGCAGCATCAGTGCCAGATGATGCTGGTGCTTAATACTAACGAATTCAAAACAGATGTCTTATATAAATAATTATAGCCAACTGTATAATATTGTGTTCCTTAATTTTAAAGATATATCTATATATTAAGAGTTTTATATTTTTAATTAAACATAGAAGTTTTTTATATATATCTTTTATTATATTATGTACTGTCCTAACATGTTAATCTCAAGATCCACTGCATAGGTTGTCGAACTAGTTTCACCAATTTCACCACCATCACTTTTCCCATTAGGTACGCTTCTTTTTCATTTTCCAGCTACATATAAGCTACCCATATCATAAATCCAATACACATTTTTGGGACTGGGTATATTATAACTATTCGAGAAACAATCTCATATTATTAGATAAAATAATAAGTGTTTTTATTATTAAAACTATATTTACTTTGTCTTTATGAAATAAACACGGATATAGATCATTTTGCTATTTTTTATAATTAGATAGAATCCACGTATTTAAAGATGTATCAGTCAGTCAAAACGTTTACTGATACTAGACATATGTGTTGGATAAATATTTATTTTTAGATAATATAAAATAATTCTGAGATAGTGATAATGAAATATTTATTTTGTCACAAATATAACGAGGTAGAAACAGAGAAGATAAGTGACTTTACCCTATTCCAAAGTATATAATAGTTTAATTTGACTACCTTGAACGATACTCACGATTTATTGGCAACACCAATACTGAATACTGAATACTAATACTAAGGTTCAGTAATAGTTCAGAGCTGGACAGGAGACGATCCTAAAGAATCCGAGAGGTCCAAAAAACATCCAAATGCAAGATAAAGGGTTCTTTAATTTCCTTTTATACGTTCCATATCTTTATATTTTATATCTCTTTTCCAATGATCTGTGGCTGGACTTACTTTAGAATGAAATTTGTGGTACAAAATATGGTAAACTGTATAATATTACATACTTAATAAAATAAGGTAATAAAATAGTATACAAAAATGTATTTAAATAAAATGTTGAAGGCAAAGTTTAACAGGGTCAGCCTTGATATTAAATTTTCTCAGGCGTTTTAATCTCCCCTTATAATAAGAACACGAGTATAATAAATATACGAAAAGAAATAAAAATAATGTTTCCTAAGACTTGGAATTTTAATATGTAATTGAAAACCTTGCAAAAATATATTTTAATTGTAATTTTATACAATGAAATTTACTAAAGGCGAGAAGTCACTGAATCCACAAATATTTGACCCAAAATACTGAAGTAACTAATGTTGCCACTTGCTGAATTTGTAAAACAATTTCCAAGAACTTTAAGATATTGCTCAAGCACATTCAATTTTGCAAATTAAATTTAACCACTTGTTACCTTCACTAAATTACTTTACAATTAAGCTTTAACATTACTGTAGGTACTTAATAAAATTACATCTTTAATATTATTATAGTATATTTAAATAACTATCATGTTATATGTTAGTACACTTTGATTCCAATTGATTCTAGATTGAATATAAATATGATCATATAATTTAATAGACATACTTAGGAAATAAGTGTTCTTCAGAATCGCTTTTAATATTTTTTTTCATCAGTATTGTACTTTTTTATAATTTATTCCATGTACGCCTTTTTCATGTTCAAGTCTTTTGCATTTGTACAATATATTTCCTTTATATATTATTATTTTATTTCCATTTATTTTTATATGCAAAACAGATGTAAATTTCTATTTGTATGTTTATTGAATTTTAACTATTACGAACGATTTTGTCTGCGCTTCTGTCTTTTCCCGTCGACTCAAATCATAAAATCAAAAGCCATATATATTATTAAAGGCGTCTACTTCTACCTACAAGGCCGGCAACACTCTTGTAAATCCTCGGATGTTGCAAGAGTTCATGGGCGGCGGTGATCACAAGTCATCTGTGTCCCGCCAGCTCGTTTGCCCTCCTCTTCCATAAAAAAAAAAAAAAAAAAAAAATATTTAAATTTATAAAAAAAAACAAATTTCATTGCATCGATTATAGACCAAACCGATTTTGGTGTTCTCCCCAAATTTTGGGGAGAAGCATACTTTATGTTGATTTATATATCATTATCTTATGATAACAACACATACAAGTTCATAAACATCGACGTAGTCGTTATGTTTTATAGTCAACATAAACAATTTGTTGTGTTTTTCAAGGTTCATTTGATTTGATTTTTCAAAGTCAAAAATGCCGTACAAATTAATTAAAATCTTAAATTAACACAAGATCAGTCCAGCAGTATTTTCCGTATTTAACATACAAATAAAAATAATCTAAAATATGATACCTTGCGTTCTCAGTGTTAATGAATTACTGGCTGTTCTCAGAATATTTTTGGTAGATCAATATTTAATGTCAAGTTACTATATGCGATGTACTTACGATGGTAATAAGACAGGCTGTTATAAGCAGTATTTATCTACTCAATATTAAACACTCTTTAATTAGTAAAAGGAAAACTTTTTACTTATATAAAAAGATAAAATTTTTTACTTATATAAACATCCATGTTTATGTACGTACAACAGATAAAACTCAATAAATTTACATTCACATACTAATTACATGTAAATTTATTGAGTTGTATATAGCATTCTATTAAGTCAATGATAGGTCTGGTTGGAAATCAGTGTTTAGAAATTATTATCTTAAAAGCTACATATTCCAACAGGAAAACCCTGAGGAATATAATAAACTTTCCGTTGTTGACAACACGGAGTTGGAAAACCCCGTAAAGCTTCTATAATTTTCTTGTTTGTATATTCTAGGCGCCGTTTAGTTTGTACAGATAACAACTTCTCTAGACAATAATATTAAATGAAAACGTTCATTCATTAAAACATTATCTGTAATGTTACAACTAAGAATATGGAAAAATATTGTCAATTTCGTGGAGTTATATTATAGAAAAGCTGAGTGGTCAACCATTTATCACTGTCTACGTAAATAAATTACGTAAATTGTTTATTGCTTGCCTCTTTTTATTACACACGATACTTTTTTGTGTTATTCAAATACGGGGTTTATGAATGTGAATATATATTATGTGATATTGATAATATCATTTTATAATAACACAAGTAAACCAACCCCAGTATGACAAAGAAATCTTATACAATTTCAATAAAACACCAAGAGAAACACTTCATTCACATTGACATTCAATAATATTGCGATATAGAAACAAATTGAAAATTTCCATAACTATTCATGTTGGCTTCTCCGTTTATATCGGACCAATGTTACTTTATTTATATTTACATTTAATCAAAATCACTTTTCTTGGATTCGAATTGAATTGGATTTTAACCGAGGCTTTTAGATTGTAACAATGTTTACTTAAAACAATAATAATCCTTTTGGGGTGTCATGACGGTCTAAGCGATAAAGAGTTTGGCCCAAAATAATAAAAATGAAACACATTTTACAGGTGCTCATGTAATTCAAATAAAAGCAAACCTAAACAATAAAAGCTAACGAAATGGGAAAACACCTTAAATTCCTAAAAGTTGGATCATCTGCTCTTATTTGCTATCCAATGTGAAGTTCTTTAAAAACGATCAAAACCCAAATGCAATTGGAACTTAATCAGTTTCCAGTGTGAATTTTTATTAAAAATAATAATAAAAAATATATATAAATCAATCAACCAATTGTAAAAATATATTATCATTACAATCAAATAAAGTTAATTAACTTCCCCTCGATTGTTATTTACAAACCGATTCCAATAAAGTGTACTCTTGTCAGCTTTGTGGCAAGCACCACTTAACAAAAGAATGCAATTAGACTCAAGTCTGGAGATAAAATAAATATTGCGATTTAATTAAATTCCTGTTGTCAGTTATGTCAATGACTTCAATCTATATAGTTTACCTAAAGATGAGAAACATATTAGCTAAATAATTCTAATTCTCAAATATAGTAATGTACTTCTATTACTTCATCTGATATCCCATGAAAATCAACCTGTACGTAAATGCTCATTGATAATTATATTCAAATAAACATACAGCATGAATATAAGTAGGCGAAATATATACATTAATTTTACTATCGACTTGATTATTATTTTAGCAAATTACAGTATACAAAAAAGATTATTTTTCTTTCCATTCTTTCTATATAATTTGCTATAGTATATACTTTTAATATATTTTAAAACTAAAAAGATTTTTTTTTACTACAAAGAATTTCGTGCGGGATGGGCTTCCTTCTTTATATTTATTCTTAATAAGAAACAGATTTTATATTATACAATGGAAATGAATTTTTTATAATTTTTACTATTATAGTCCAAAATGTAACAATGAATGTAATATCTCAAATCCAAGATGGCGTAGGAAATGAATCTTTGTCATAAAAGTTAGATCACTTGCAGAATATAATGTTTTGTATATAATAATACAACTTTTCAGTTGAATATTAAATTAAGAATTATTGAGCGAAGCGAGCGGAGCGCTCTATGTGAGACTTTTTGCATGCCATGTCCGGGGTTGGCATGAAAATGACTTTACCGATTTTCATGGTATTTTGCACATTTATAGCGATGGTTATTGCGATGGTTTATAAAAAAAAGTTTAAAAAAACTCATGTTGTTGAGGAATAATCACCAAAAAATTACAGTCCCATACTTGAAATGACTTCTACGTTAAAAAAAATTGCGCGAAAAATTTTATTTACAATGGGATACGCGTGTCGAATTCAGCCTATCCTGTCAGTTTCAGCTTTGAACGCTAAATTGAAGATGGATTACTCGCTTCACTCAATTTGCCGAACTCTACCGAGATTTCGCAAGCGCAGCGAGTCAAAATCGAGGTCCGGTTTGCGCCCCTAGTTTTATATAAGGTTTGTATTTGTATTTTATTGAATGAGTTTTCTGATTTCTGAATTAAAAGTAATTGTAAAACAATATATTTATATATTCTATATCAAAATAACAAGATAACTACTCCCAACTTCTAAATCTAATAAAAAACAGCGTGTACAATAATTATGTATTACCATGTTTAGTTTTGAGGTGAAGCTGTATCAACTTACGTAATACGTGTTCATCAATACTTTATATAAATACTTATGTACATTCCCTTTCATATCCCTCGGTAATACACGATCTCGACATGTTTACTGCTATTATTGTTGGTATGTGAAAACAGCTTTTATGTGAAATTCACGCCTCACTATTGTCCCCTTTCGAAATAACATTCACCGCCGACGCTCAAATAATAAAAACAACCTTACCATCTCATTACATATATATTTTGCCTCCTAAAAAAGGACCCCATTTGTATAAATGTAATATGTTATAATATATAATACATTTAAAATAAAGTCTGAATCATATTTTTATTGCAGTAACCAAGAAGGCTTTTTGGAAATAAATAACTGTAACTTTGATTGCTGTCACAGTATTTATTACAACTGAAATTGAAATCTTTCAAAGTTTTCTGATGTGATTAAAGTTTTCAATAGCTTTGTTTGAATGGTACATAAATATTGATATACATATAATAAGAGGGGTAGGTAATACGAAAGATATTTTTATGAAGAAAAATTAAATTACAACATAATTTTTTTTTAAGATATATTTAAATATAGTTTCCTATATTAAGACGACGGTATCAAAAAATATTTAGATGGACTTTTTTAATATAATCGTACAATGTAAATAACAAGTTTCTATATGTTTATTGTATTTTAAAACAAAAGCTAAACATAAAGCAATTCACGTCTACATAGTCGTCATGTTCCTATTATTTGCTTTCCGTATATAAACTGCAAACCAAGTCTCATATCTTAATTCACTCATCTCGACTTCATCAACAGGTGTTCTAAATAATACAGTTTCAGATAACTCAATTCTAAATATGGCTGTAGGCAACTTCGTTTTCTTCCTTCTCACGGGGCTGGTAAGATTAACATTTTTTAACTGCATTTTACATTCATTCTCCAATGTAATTCTATTAGAATGTGTAATTAATGATCTTATTAAAAATAATTAAAAACCTTAACATATTGCACTAGCACTACCCTGTCGTAGGTTTATAATTTTGGAGTTTAATACAGAAATACTTAGAACAAAAAATCCTTGAAGATATAAATATTGTTTTAACGAATATATTCCAATAAACAGGTAGCTGTTAATCTTATTTTTGCTGAGAGTGAACAACCCCCACCACCTGGTGCCCCACCAGCAGTAGCCCAGGAGGGCCCAGACCAAGAATCAAATGGAAGATTTTTCTTCATCCGCTACACGACTTGTAACTACACTGCAGCGGTATGTATTTATTTATCAATGAACTAATCACTCGCTTGTTACCATATGTTCATTATCGTTTTTACTTATAGTAATAAGAGAAACAGCCCTCTAAACAAAAGGCCACAGATTCGAACGAATTCTTGTTTCAACGAGTATTTCATGCATGTTTATGAATTGTATTTATACTTGGATTTGTATGTGTTTTTAGCCCGGATCTACTTGCTTAAACTGCAACACGGCTTCAAGGTGTCTCTCCAACAATCTAGGCACCGTCCGCGTTTGTCGTGGCTTCCTGCCGTACTGCAACTCTGGAAGATGCACTTTCATCCCTTCCGCTAATTGCTCTTCATCTGGCTAGTCTTCAGAATTATATAAGTATCACTTGTGAACTATCTTATCCACTCCTTAAATATATGCATTATGTAGTATTTCCGTTTTTTATTTGTTAATGATTTAATAATTTTACTTTGAATACATCTATTTCCTTTATCCTGTAATATTATACTTCATAATTCTAATAGTATTCTTTTGAAATCAAGTGTTATTAGATTTTTACCTATCCAAATAATTACTTTTCATATCTATACATGAAAGCTACCTTGACTACAATGTAGAATCAATAATTTTTATTCTAAGTTTTGAACATTGTAAATAATGGACAAGCAATATTTTCTATTAACACACTCTAATACTTCGAACAATACCTTATCGATAATGGAAATTTAACTTTTTATACATGTATAGATTACTTTTTTTTTATAAAAATTTTCCTTTCGTTATATTATAACGTTATTATCTCGTTATATTCTCGTTAATAATATCTTTCAAAGGTGTTGTGAAATGAAAACAATATCAAGATAAGTTTGTAAGATACTATTTTTATCATGAATAACATTAATAAATGAGAGTGCACAAGATGAATATTTTCCAACTAGGTTAAATATGATTTCTTTAAATACAAGTCCATGTTATGACGTGGAAGGAATAAAACAAAATAAATACATAAAAGACTCATCGCAACTTTAACTGGCAACAATTTTTTAATTATATAAGCCTTTTAAAGTTGTAATATAAAATTTCAAATATAACTCTTTCGTATAAAACTTATATTTTGATATTCTTCTACTATTTTTAGGTGTAAGATTTATTTATCTAAAGTATTTGTAAAGTGTTTGACGTTAGTTACTTTAGATATTTAAGACAAAAATTTCCAAATAAATGAATTCCTTATAAGAAATGATGATTACAAACAAGTAATCAAAAGGGTATATGGTCTTTTTAACGACACTTGTGAAGAATTTTAAAAGACGTTTTGGTCCAAAATCGTTCTACAATTAAATTAATTACTGTCTGATCCCAAAGTAGAATGAGAGTTATTTACAGAGGTTGTGACTTCACAAAGAGCTATTTACAAATCCTGACCGTGTAATAAGTCTGAACTTATTGAATCGTACTGTCTTATTAAAGTCCAGACAACACAGTAGCATTGAGGAAGCTATAGTGCTACAAGAATCTCTTAATGAGATAAATAAGAATTTGATATGGAAATTTTATTTATAAATATCAAACTTTATAAATTTTATTTATAAATATTAGTAATTTTTTTAGTAAATATTCGGATTTTCCTTGTGCCAGCGGTCTTTCATTGGATAATAGTGAAAGTTAAAATATAAGGGAGATTGTGGTAAGGGTATATTTGGCAAGTCATGCAACGGCCAGTGGAGGTACCGCTCGGTCGAATGCAGGTAAACAGGTCCTGACGACGGCGGTAGGTCCTCGTCGTATGAACTTATGGGTGCATCAATTTCTTAATCGGTGAGATATTTTCTTTTGGTGTTACATAATATCAAAGAAAACAAAGTATAATACACACATTGTGACAAACGTAATTTCTGGAAATGTATTCGCAACAGCTATTTAATTTAAATAAGCGACTCTTATGTGTTACAATTATTGTATTCTAAAACAAAAGCTAAACATAAAATAATGCGCGTCTAAGTATATTCTTATTATTCATGTTCATGTTCTTATTATTCGCGTTCCGTATATAAACTGCAACAAATGCTCGTATCTTAATTCACTCATCTCGCCTTCAGCAAGAGGTGTTCTAAATAGTACAGTTTCAGAGTAATCAATTCTAAATATGGCTGTTGGCAACTTCGTTTTCTTCCTTCTCACGGCGCTGGTAAGATTAACATTTTTTACTCAATTAATTAATAGACTTTGCATTTTAAATTCATTCTCCAATACTAATAGACTGAATATAATTCTATTGGAATTCAATATAGGTGGGTAATTAATGAACTTAAAAACTTAACTTAACTTAACATATTGCAATAAGCATTACCCTGTCCTAGATTGGCTTTACACTATCTAGATTTATAATTTTTGAGTTTAATAAATAAAAACTTAGGTCAAAGTGACCTAACAAAAAAACTGTAAATATTCCTTTGACGAATATATTCCCATACACAGGTAGCTGTTAATCTTATTTTTGCTGAAAGTGAACAACCCCCACCACCTGGCGACCAACCAGCCGTAGGCCAAGAGGGTCCAGATCAAGAATCCAATGGAAGATTTTTCTTTAACACGCGTTGTAACTACACTGCAACGGTATGTATTTATTTATCAATGAACTAATCACTTGTTATCATATTCTTATTATCTTTATTATTTATAGTAATAAGAGAGGACGCAGATTCAAATGAATTCTTGTCTCAACGAGTGTTTCATGTATATTTATGAATATTAATACTTGAATTTGTATGTATTTTTAGCCCGGATCCATTTGCTTAAACTGCAACACGGCTTTAAGGTGCCTCTCCAACAATCGAGGCACCGTCCGCGTTTGTCGTGGCTTCCTGCCGTATTGCAACTCTGGAATATGCTCTTTCTTCCCCAGCGGTAATTGCTCTTTGTTGGGCTAAATATCAAAATTATATAAGAATTAGTTATTCACTATATCACGAATACATACTTAATCGTTAAATATATGCATTACCTAGCATCTTCAGTTTTTATTTATTATTTTCACATTAGAGACATCTATTTCCTTTATCCTGTATTATTTTGAAACTATTATCAATATTTCATACGACGTAAGAAACACTTCAAAGTTCATAAATATTCTATTCTTTGCAAATATTCGGATGAAAACAAATATTAGTAGATTTTGATCCAAATGAAAAAAAAAACCAAAAATATACATGAAAATTTAATTGGATACAGTTTAGAGAGAAGTTTATTACGATTTGGATATTTCGTCCATAATTAACAAATATGACAAGCGTTGGTTTTTATGTTAAAATTTTAATGATTCTGAACAACACCATTTCAATTATAGGTACTTGAAATTAACATAAAAAATTATAAATATGTGAAATTCTGATGATTGTGTGCAAATGGCATCAGGATATTATACCACTATGGCATTAAACACAATGATCTCAAACTTTTAATGTCTTACTTATCTAATAGAATTCAAAAGGTTGAAGTCAACAGAAAGGGATTTCCTGGGCCTTCAATTTATATAGAGGTTCGTTAAGGTAAAATCTTGGGCCCATTTCTCTTCCTTTTTTATATAAATGATCTGCCTAATTTTGTAGACAAACCTAAAGAAATAATATTGTTTGCTACTGACTACCTTCAATAATGAAGTAGAACGGTATCAGGTAATATCTGACGATGAAAACAAGACTCTCTAAAATAGTGCATTAGTTTAATATTAACAACCTCTACATGTAAATGAGGAAGCGATAGAAATGTTTGAATCTACAGTTTTTCTTAGCATCACTGTAGATGCTAAATTACAATGGGGCCCTCATATAGCCTAGTAAAGTTAGTTCTGCCGCGTATGCTATTATAAAGATGGGCTAGATCCTTTACTGACGAGACCATTGTTAAAGTAGTTTTTGTAGTTATTTTTATAGCATAATGTCATATGGTATCTTACTCTGAAGTAACGCCGCTGATAAAAATACTATTTTTGTTGTACGAAAAAGATATATCCGTGCAGTTTACAATGTGAGTCCAAGGGATTCCTTACGAGATAATATTAAGAAATTTATATTCATGGTCACTGGTCAGTATATTTTGAAAAATCTTAAATGTACACAAGAATAAGGATAATTTTAATAATTAAGCACAGTGATGTATATCGTATAAATACCATTTACTCGACTCAAACAAGTTATTTTTTAAGGGCAATATATACACTTTATCAACAAGTTTCCAATAAACTTTAAAATTTTACACTTTAATAAATAAAAAAAAAAACTTTTGTGTGCTAACGGATACTAAATTATTTCCGAATATGATGAACCCTGGCTATGAAGAGCTCGCAGCTAGAATACTTCAAGATTTATTTATAAATATAATTTAATCTTAATTAAAAAGTTATAATAGTAATAATAATGTAAATGCAATACGTTAAAGAAATTTCAGTTCGAATTGTTGTTTTTGGACATTCAGAAGCCATTCACTCATTCATTCTTTACACGACGATTTATTCTTATTTTGTTATATTTTCGAAACAAAATGTAAATTTGTACTACCTATTTGTTTTTAAAAAGATATTTCAAATTATATTGAAAGTGTAAAAGTAAGGACAAACATGAATTTAAATTGTTTAAAATGACTTTAAATAATAAGATTTAATTCTCTTATCATTTAGATGTTACCTGATTATGTTACTTTTATTAATTACTTCATCTCAATACTATAAAGAATTGTAATAGTAAATACTGTGAAGAAATATATTTTAAAGTTATTGGTAAATGAAAATGATAAAACATTAAGTTTATTATACTTTATACTAATTATAAAATAAATACATTAAGAACACGGAATAATCTCAGATTCAAAATTAGTTATATTTCACACTTCTTCAATTGTAAAAGCTTTTAGAAGATATGGTATTAAAATACCAGGAATAGATATAATTCAGTTATATTAAATATATATTATATTAATAGAATTTATTGTGCAAGGCTGAAACGGCCTAAACCTTATGAAATATTTAAATAATAGATTAAGTAATTGTAAATTTAATCATTCTCACTTTAAGATCTTCCAATGAAAATAAGAAATTTTGTTTTTATTTTTAACTTCTTAATAATTAATAAAACTATTATGCTACGTTTAAAGTCTCTTTACATTAGCTACTTATTTAATACAGATGAATATGTCCCCATAAATGAATTTCTTATAAAAGATTACGATTACAAATAAGTAACCAAAGGGTAGAAATGTAAAGTCTTTTCGTCGAGACTTATGAAGACTTTTTACAGACGTTTTTGTCAAACAAAATCTTTTTTCAATTAAATTAATTACTTTTGGACCCTCGAGTTGAATAAAAGAGTAATTTACACTTAACTTCAGGAAGAGTTATTTACAAAGATTACACTTAATGAATGATACTGCTTTACTAAAGTCCAGACCACACAGTAGGATGTAAAAAGCTGAACTTTGAACAAGAACTTTACATCATAAATAAGAATTAGGAATATTATCTGGGAATTGATAACAAATGCAATATGTCATTTTTAAGTGGATAGTATATAAGCTATAAAGAGAAACAAACTTGTAGGAAATGGACCCAAAAGGAAATTAAATAAGATCTGAAGTATACACAAACATTGGTATTGGTTTTAGTTAGGATTGTGTGTGATATTACTTTGTTTTATTAAATATGATACATGAATCCCATTATTCTTGCAATATTTCTCGTCCCAAATGTATCTGTTGAGACATTTTTGTTTTTGTGGCGACTTAAATCATAAAATGATAAAAGAGCAACCATAATATTTTCCATAAAATAATAATTTCTATTCCTTATCTTTATACCAATATTGAGTTTATTGAGAACCTCAATCTTTTTCTATCTTTTGTCCCTATTATACACGTATTAGTATTGAAAAGTATTTAAAAGAATTTCCATAACCGATCGGTTGATTATATTGGAATTAAATTTTTATTAACAATATTGTGTAACTTATTATTTACGATAACTTGTTTTTTTCTAATTAGATGAAATGTCTATTGTCAGAATTTTGTTTTTAAATAAAGCAACTCCACTCCCACTGTTTAAAAAATGGATAGGTACATCAGCTAGTCAAGGATGTAAATAAAACTATAATAATCGTAGCATCATTATTTATTTACAATAAATAGGACTCTACTTGATTAAATAGGTACCTATTATATACTTAAATGTAATATCGTAAAAGATAGAGAAAGAAGACTACAGTATAAAAGTTTCAAAACGATTATTATGTATGGTAAAGTTGTTTTTTATTGTCAAAGTTATTTGAATATAGCAATTTCGAATAACAAGCTTAAAATCACGTCTAATATATCATTTTTAATAGAATTTATTTATTTGTCAAACACAGCTAAAACTAGTCATGAAAGAGACCAGGCCTCTTGAGATGACAGATATCTGTTTCAAAAAATATTTAATTTTAGACGATTGAATAAACATGTATACAAATTCGAATCTCATTTATCTAAGAGACATGATAATATCGTATAATATTCTTTAAAACGACACAATTTGCGATTGACAACATTACTTATTAATATATCTTAAATCGTCGAATATTATTGTCACTTTTCTAATGACATTGAATATAACAATTAGAAGTAAACTGACCGCTAGTCTTTCATTTTATAATTTCTTTAGAATATGTATAGATTATATAAATATATAATTCTTTATTGTCTGGGTTAAAAGCATCGACTTGTGTTCCCGCTTTTTTATGAAAATGTAGAATTTTAAAAATATATATTTTTGTATTTAATATTTCGCCAATGCTTAGCTGGTGCAAAATCCTGAAAATACTAATAATCTACATCAATTACGTTTATCCAATGTTTTAAACGAAATTTCTTAAATTTTTGTCCAGTTAGGAGTTTTTTAGTATTTTCAGATTTGGCTTTAGCAAGGTTTGGCTTCAGCCAAGCCGTTTGCGACTCGGCCTGCACTGACACAGCTACTGGTTTTTACGGCGGCTGGGAAGACTGCTGTTACGATAAGTCTTCTTTAAAAGGATATTGTCAACAGCGGGAAGAAGCAAATACCTTTTGTCTGAAGCGTGGTAGGGAACTTTTAAAGACCTAAAATAATAAAACTTCGGGTTCTCCTTGTGTTGCCAGCGGTCTTTCATTGGGGAGTGGTGATAGTTGAGAGATAAGGGAGATTGTGGTAAGGGTGTATTTGGTAGGTCGTTCAACGGCCGGTGGAGGTACCGCCCGGTCGGGTGCGAGTAAGCAGGTACTGACGGCGGCGGTAGGTCGGCGTCGTCTGAATCGATGGATGCGTCAACTTCGGAATCAGGGATATATTGCCTGAAAAAAAATATATAATCAAAATTGTTTAAACTTTTGCTGTTATACGTCAAAGGAAACATTATCGCACACGCAGTGCCAAGTACAATTTCTGGGAATTTGTTCTCATTTTATTTTTTATCAAGAACATAACACACTGTTCGAACTTACCTAAACCCGAAATTCTCGTCATGGGAATGCTTCCTGCGAATAAGAAAATTAAAGGTAATAACATTTTAAAAACGGTTTTACGTTAACACAAACATGAATGTTTTTTTTTAATTACACCTATTTGTTTTTATTAAAACATGCCACTTTTTAATTATTTTTTTTTTGTTATATTTAAACTTTAAAATTTTCGTCACTTATTTTAACTCTTTTCTACACATATGTAACTAAACATCGATTCTAACATCAAATAACGTGTGTATCTAACATTTAACATGCCTCTAAGTACTGCACTGCTGGTTTAGGAAGAACTTTTTCAAAGCGTTAAAGCACACCCTATCTACTATTGACTATTATAACGACACGTATTATCTGCAAATCCTATTTATAAACCTGTATAATTCCTGACTAGGCAATAGCAGTCTAGCTCTTCCAGACCTACTGTAGCGGCCGCCAGAAAACCTAAATGATGGCAATAAACCTAACCGTGCCAATGAGCCAATATGACGCTTTTCAAAATTTTCTCTCTTTATATCATCATCCTCTGTAACAATTGTAAATTCCAAAAAAAATTTATGTATATAATAAATAATTACGTAACTTAAGAAAAAATATTTTACATACCCACTGATCTTTTATCGTCGTTGTCGTTCTCGTAATCATCTGGCACAGGAAGGTCGTTGCGATCCAGTACATCAGGAATGGAATAAATAGATCTTTTGCTTTTAGTGTTACCATTGCTTTCAATGTATATAGGTCTATAAAGTCCATGAGCTGGCATTCCGATTGCACCCCGTTTAAGATACCAGTTACCATCATAATCAATTTTGGGATCAAATAAATCAGGTGAATATCCAACATCACGTTTAAAAACTTGCGAAAGTGGCGGAAGCATATCTGGATTCACAGATTGCTGAAAATCATACATTTCATTGAAATCGAGAGGACCATCCATTTCTGATAACGGTGGTACCGAATTCTGATACAAGGGATAGAAGTACTCGTCACCAATTATTTCGTCTTTCTTATGAATTAAACCGTTACGTGCAAGTGCAGCGATGTTGCGCTTATCATTACTGTACTGTCCTCGTCCAAAACGATAACCGTCTCTAGCCAGTGATTGTACATTCCTTTTCATAGCGGAATAACTACGAAGTCGCGCAATGTAAGCCAAGTTTCTTTTCTCTTGCACCTCTTCATCATCTTGCTCCTGCTTATCAGTTTCATCATAAGGCGACCTATATGTAGGAAGCTGTCCATTTTTAGCCAAAGTCGAAATGCTTCTCTTGAAACCAGATGCCACACTCTTTAGATATCCATCTCTAGCCAGGGCTGCAACATTCCTTCGTGGAAACGTAGGCCATACATTTGTTGAAGTATCAGAAGGTAACCCCACAACCTTCCAAAACGACAAATATAAGTTTTTAAAAATCTTTTTATATTTATTCATTTTGTGTATGAACATTTTCTTACCTGATCTATATAAAGTGAATACGCCAGAGCCAAGGTAATGCTTGTAAAAAACCATCTACTATGCTTCCTTGATGTATTAGGTGTTCTACGCTTCATCTAAAATTTATTAATTACAAATTACTTTTAGAAAATTGTACTCAAACAGCTGAAATTATAGAAGCGCTATTTTCACTATTTTATATATAGTTATAAAAGTCAATCTTAGTAAAACTTGCAGAGCTTAAGAATTAATTAACAGTCTCTTCAGTAAACTGAAATTCATTGACTGCAATTAAGTTTCAGGTAATCAAATATATCTTCCGCTTCCGATATAAATTAATATTATTAATATATTTATACCTTTATAACTGTTAGTGGCTATTATAATTTTGTTATAGGCTTATCAACAAAGAAGTGGACAATTACCAAATTTTAACGTTTTTTAAGCAATTTGTATAAACCATAAAGACAAATTACTTTAATATGGTTTCTTTTTAATATGAATTTTAATAAATAATTATACCCATCATTGAAATATACATACATATATTTAAGAGATATTGTATATACAAGTAGAGCTACCTCTATTCAAATGATTTATCTATTTACTATTAACAAGTTATTGTATGATACATGGCTTAAAGAAGTCTAAATTTAATAACTTCTTAATATATCATAAGTATAATAGTTACAATTAATTCACATTAACTATTTATTTCAGATTTCAAAATGCTCTTTATTCGTTCTAAAATAACATTTAGTCTTAGAAGACAATATATGTATTCCATATTTATTTTTAAATATATATTTTATTATTGAAATACAAAGATAGCTTATTAATACGCTCAAGGTTTAAATTAATTATGCATCAGTAAAAAAACATTGAATAAAAAAAATAATAGTAATAATAATTATTAATTTAGCGAGTTTAAAATTGTTATTATAGATGGGGTAAGAACCAGTCATAAATAAAAAATATTACAATAGTAATTAAATTAAAACAATAGTATAATTTAATCACAAATTGAATCCAATTCCAATTTGCCATTTTATTTAATGTTGCCTATCCCCAAAAAAAAAGTAATGCATTGGATTGCAAATGAGAAAAAAAATTATAATAAAACCATACTTACTGCAAAATAACATAATAAAAAATTAAAGAAAAACAAAATAATTTAAAAAAACAGAACAGTAAAACAGAACAGAACCAAATAATATATTAAATTCCAAAGAGAATCAAATACTTACTTTTAGAAGTACAATCCACTTTCACACACTTGAAAACTTTATAAATACGATTTTTAGTGGTCGTATGTTAGTGGTCTTGGCGGGAATGTGCCAAGTCCTCGGGAGTGGAGGCTTTATACCCTGACTTTAACATTTAGGACGCAGGCGCGTACGAAAGCACGCTAATAAATTTTTACAAATATCAAATTTGACCTCTATTGCTATAGATATAAGAACAAACGTTATTAGAGCTTTAGTGGAGCGGTGTACATGGGGTGGAGTTTTCAAGGTAAGCGCATATTGCACTTAACTGATGAACACCTTTTACAGGGTACATTTAAATTAAGTGCAGGAGTGTATTATTTTATAAAATTATACTATATGCGAAGGCTTCGCTTCGCAATGCGCCCTTGTGAACTTCATCAGCTCTGAAATAGAATAAGGCTTTTATAGGATTTGACATCTAGAATTATCGATGTTGCACTTGAAGGGTAAAGTTTAATTGCTTCATATTGTTTGATAAATTCGTTTATAACCCGTATATATGGATGTTGTGTTTAATGTTTAAATAAGATTAAGTTGCTTTTACGTTCAATTATAATATATCTACTAAAACGAAAATTTTATAATAATATAATGAGATATTCATGAAAAATTTCCATTAAATCATTTACATTGACATACTTATTATTTAAATGTATGTGTTCTACCCTCTCCAAACTAGAAGGAGTACTTCATCAGGCACGTCTCTTCCACTCCTCTATTTTTCGTCATCTCAGTACTTCCTTTTTTACATGTCATCTTTAACACAATCCTTTTCACACAAAATCCTCCAATTCTTTTTGACCTTCTTTGACTTTTCTAAATTACCACTTATATGTACTTACTGTTCTTGAAGCATAATCCCCATAATTGTGTAGAAAAAATTATAAAATTTTAATTACTTTATTACAGCTCTATTACATTGATACATTTCACAAATTGTATAACCATTCAAAGTTTTATAAATAATATTGTAACAGGAATAATGAAATAACCATGTCACGGGTTGGCTATTATTTTTGCGCAGTTTGAATACGGGAATCACATTACTAGTAACACGTAGAGGCTATAAAAAACAAACCCCTATATAAGAAATGGTAACTGATATTAATGAAGACAGAGTGATGTTTTTTAAATGAATTCTGAAAATATGTAAAAAAAATTGCTTTTAACCATTTTGAAAATATTATTATAAAATAACATACATGTTATATATTTACAATCTTTCATATAATTACAATCTCTCAGACCTATTAAGGTTCACTTTCGATTTTTTTATTCTTTATTCGTATTGTTTTTGTGAACTAATTAAAAAGTTCCTAATAAATCTATTACAATATATATTCCCAGTTTTACCTTTTCGAAACATAAATCAATTTGACTTAATAATATTACCGTGTTACTTACAAGTTCGAAGTGGTATTAGTAGCTTCAGTCTAATAACAAAGTTTAGTACCAACACAACTACGCTCGATGAATTGACTTGTTTAAGACTATTTAACTAAAAGATGTTGGAAACTATAGTTTATAAATCAATAATGCTGATATATGTATATATTTTAAATATATACGTGATACTGAATGTGAAGCCTCCCACAAATCACAACTAATTTGACGCAAAGGGAGCAATTCCTATTACATTTAAATGATTTACGAATGTAATTTTAAACTTGGTAACTAGGGAACTGTATACTACATTTAATATAAGATACATAACATTTGAACATTTATAATTCAAGAATACATATAATATAAGTATTTAAATTTAAGTAGCTAAAATATGCTTACCGCATGTGTCAAACAGTTTGCTAACTAGCAACTGGAAGCATGCTTAAAATAGTTTAAATAGTAGTCTATTACTCATTATTTCTTATTGTCTTGTATCATCTATGCAGATAAAGTTTTTTGTAATACATTCTGAGATTAAAAGTTGTAAGGTGTAAGACAAAGAGTAGGTGTATTTTTATGTCATTTATATAATAGATTAGTGGCGGGATTAATGTAATGCATTTATAATTTTATTTCTAAACTACAAAAATTACTGTAGTGTATAATAGTGACATCAAAAGATTCAGTGCAATACTGATAAATGCATTTTCTTTATTCTTGATTGATCGTTGAAATCTACATCAAAAAACTAGCCAAATGCGTATCGTAATAAAGGATACTATGGTTGCCTGTAATGGTTAGATAGAAATCATTAACACTCGTAGACTTTTGGTAAATCTTTTTAAGATATACAACCTTAAGCCAGCGTTATCAAAATGCACAAAAATATATTAAGTTAACAGACTATTACTCGTTTAATTTGAAGTCTAAAAAATGATACGCGAATTAAATTCGATAATTTATCTTCTTTTTCTCTAAGAAATATCGATATTATAGAATGTATTATCCGTATGAAAGACATCTTTTCATATTCATCCATTGTTATTGTTGTTTTCTAATAAAAGGCTAATAAAAGGAAGGTATTATATTACTTATTTTAAGGAAAGGCCATTAATATCTATTTATATACACAAAATAAGTATAAAGGATTATATATAGAACTGTATACGAGCATTATATGATATAATAATTAGAAGTATAATATGATTTCTATAAGATTTTTTTTATTATATTAATTTAGAAAATTATGAACATTTATTTTAATTCTATTTGTTAATTATTTTCAATGTACTTTATCTGAATATTGATAATAATAAATTGAATCTGAGTTGACGATATCCTCCTCTGTACGGTGTCTGTGGAACTATAAGGTCAATAGAAATAAAATAGAAATTTATTAAAAATATTATTTTATCCGAGTAGAGGTCAGCTAATAATGAATTTGAGCAAATTTCACCGACAAAGAAGTGTGGAGGCATAAAAAATATAAAATTTCTACATGATAATTATTTAAAAGGGACATTTCATAATTTAACAATTCTAAAAAGAAAGTTCTGTGTATTAACTTTTTAATTTGATTTGTGAAGAAACTATTTAAGCCATGGATTGATGTCGACTGTGTTATTGAATTTTTGGTATTAAAACGAAATATTTATTTATTAAAACAAATGCGCAATTGGAAGAAATAAACCAGTCTTCAAACACAATTAACAAATCCACGTAAAAAACAAATTATCTAATCCTAAAAGTTATTTATGCAAATACATTAACCTCTTTTTCGCATCATTACAAACATAACTCATAAATAACGATGACTAAAATTTACGTCACTTATATTAGTAGATTCATATCTAATGTGGCTCAGAGGGAGCTTTTAAGAGTCGTATTTCTTGCAATTTCCTAATAAATTCTCATATTATGTTTGAAATGTAACTATTTCTATGTAAAATCCGCTCAGACATCAATGTTTACGTATAGATAGGTATTGATTTCTACCTATCAACAAGTATTCTCGAAGGAGGCGTCAATCCTCCTCTCCTGTTTCAAATCCGTAAATAAAAAGAAAATCGATGAAGTAGGTATTGAAAATCCATAAAATATAGTTATCGGTATCCTCCAAGATTGTTTAAGAGGTTATGATGGTGTTACTTTATCAAAAATATCTTACCCATTGCAGCAGCTCACGGTTAGGCGGAATTAGTGGAAGAGATAAAATGTCTAAGATTTCTTAAAACGAATAATAAAACTTAAATTAATTAAGTTTTATTGTTGAAATCTTTTTATGTGAACGGGTTAAACTGCTTTAACATTTTATGTTAAACTTATGAGGATCTCATGATTTTGGATATGAGAAAATATTAAATTCATGTAGATTCATATTTTGCATTTCTTTTTATTTTTTTTTTTATAGAAGGGCAAACGAGCTTGCGGGTCACCGTTAATATGTGATCACCACCACCCATGAACTCTTGCAACATCCGAGGATTCACAAGCGCGTTGCCGGCCTTAAAATCTATCTTCTATATGGTTTGTTTTTTTATTGTAATGTTCTAAACCAATAATGTTATAAACCATAAGCAAATTTTTTACATTTTTGTACATGACGCGGAATGGATTCTGCTTACTTAGATTATGTATTTATTTACATTATATGACCACTTCTGTCTCAGCTCTAGTTAAGATAACTTTTTTATTTATATTGTAATTTAAATCAAATAATTAATTTAAAAAAAACTTTTACTTACCTTTGAACATAAGCGACGGCTTTTTTACAACCGCTTACAAACCCTTAGAGTTTCATCCTGTCTATCCGTCAGTCTACTACAGCCTGGTTCAGACTGTTAATACCAGAAAGCTGCAATTTCGCATAAACATACAATCAAAACATCATGACATCAAAATAATAAAGCAATTAAGATAAAAATTTAAAAAAAAATTTTTTTTTTTTAGTTAGTTCCTCTAAAGATATAGTAGGATTGTATTTTTTATTATTCGGGTATCGTTAGATGGGTCTTTAAAAATGTGGAAAATTGGTAAAAATATTTTTTTGTTTAAGGGATTCGTTTGTGAAATATTAAGCTTTATATAAATTTGCAGACTCCAGTGCGCCCCCCCCCCCTCCCCTCCGCCTCTCGCTTAATTCACTGAATAGTGTCTTTGGAGGAATGAATTCAAAAAGGAAAACGAATTAAAAAAGGAAAACTATTTCAACTGAGTAGGCTTTGTATGCTAGAAGTTTTCAATAATAATCCTCCGTTAACTTAATATTTTTGTGCGTTTTAATGTAAGTGGTGACTAAATCTTAGACGGTATTTAAAACAATATACTATAGAATTGTATATCTCAAAAATATCTACAAAAAAATCCGCGAGTTTATATGTCTATCAATCATTGACAACTACGAAATCCTATATTGTGTACGTGTAGGTGTGTATGCGTGTGTGTGTGCGTGTATATATATATGCGTGTGCGTGTGTATGTGTGCATGTGTGTGTTTGCGTGTATGCGTCTGTGTGTATGCGTGGGTGTATTTGGTTTTTCTTTAACGTAAAATCGTTACTATAGAAAAACATTACTAAAAATAAAAGCCTTTTTATCAAATTCATTATTTATTTCAATAAAAATACATTTTCATAATAATAAAAATAATATGATTTATGGACGGCAAAAAATTTCCTTACTCAGAACAATATAAGAAAAATAAAACACATAATTCATAAACTAGTTTCAATCTGTCCCGATTTCAGATCACTTAATCTACTCTCAACTAGATCTAGATCGTTTATTCTATCTAGAGTGTCGACATCAGATGGTTGGGTGATATTCGACACCTCGGAGTGTCCGACACTATTGACACTAATACTCCAAATCCTTTTTACATCACTACTCAGTTTTATTTCACTCTTATTAAATGTATTATTAGTGTTTTCTAACAGCACCGTTGAATCAAATGTACCTTTAGTTATGTTGCAAGTTAAATCGTTGATTTGGTTTAGAACATCTGAAACAAAAATACAATTAGTTAATTTTAATATCCAAAGTCCTATAAATCAACGTCAAACGAAACCAAGTGATAAAGCTGGTAGAAAATAATCCAAGGGCGCTAACAGACCCTCAATTTCGACTCGCTGCGCTCGCGAAATTCACGGGCTTTTCAATGTAAAGCAAATTTCCCATTAGCTTCAATGGGATATCAGTTTTTTCCTCAACGACATGACATTTTTTTAAAATTGTCATTATAAAACCCGCACCTAATGTGTGTCTTTTGGATTCCAAAATTTTATAATTTTCTGTCAAGTAGTTTTCGAGTCTATTCGTGACAAAGAATGAAAAAAGTCTCCAGTAGAGCGCTCCGCTCAAAAAATATAAAAAACGTATTTTTCAAAATATTGCCATTAAAAAAATCCCTGCTGTAAAGGACAAAGAAAAATTCATAATACATCGTGATCATATATTACAAGATCACTTATAGAACGTGTATTTATTGTAAAATTAGGTAATAAATGTTTTTCTAAATATTTTTATTTATGACATTTTCTCAAGCTCGGTCAATCAAAACAAACGATAAAGAAAAGGTTGTAAAGATTATAACATCTGTCTCCCTCTCACTAGTTAAAACAGCTTATCTCCTTGTCTCGCTCTTTTGGTGGTTTGTTCGATGTTACAAAAAAATCGGTAAGTATTATACCATTATGAATTTCGGATTAATCAAAAATTTTGATGATACCAATATTGCGTAGTTGTAAAAATTATTTTGACGATATAGTTTAACAAAAAAAATTAAAATCCTTTTATAGTATACATATAAAATACAAAAAAAAAGATTAATTTAGTTAATTTTTTTCTCACTTAGTCAGTTCTGAAACTTCTTTACAATTGTTGTGATTTGAAACTCGTTGTAACGAAATAATGCGTCACGAAAAAGGCACAAACACATAAATGTATAGGAGAGAATGAGATAGAAGATATATTGTCCGCTGCTGTTATGGTGCCATCTATTGCACATCTTTAATCTAAACTGGCATATTTTGTAACATAATATTAAATTTATCCTAGTACTCCTATAGTCTATATCCATCTCACTCTCGTAGGCAATTTTTCAGAGTTTTCACTTATACCATGTATATCTTTTTAAAATTTAAATTTAAATTACTTACCAGTAATTTGCAAACTCGTATCCTCAATAAAACTCTTTTCAGAAATATTATTTTTTTGCATTTCTTGACATTTGGTCTTTTTATCAACTGTCATCACACAGTGCTTGTTCAAAACAGCTTTACGTAATGATCGCGACTTCAACGGAGTTTGATACAAGATGGACGGTTCGCGATTTTTTATTTTAATCTCCGATATATTGCACATTTCATCCAATTTGATGGAGAAACTCAAATCACTGTTTCTTGTCTTCAAATGCTTCGTCAGCACCGCCAGAGGGAACCTACCGGTCGATGACCTTAGGTTGGTCCTCGCAAAAATACTTCTAGTTATATTATTTATCTTTCTCGGCGAATTGACATATGTGAAGCCATTTTTGACATTTATTGTTTGTGTTATATTCTTAATATCCGGTTCGTCGTAAAACTCGTCGTTTTCCGACGGATTTAATATTTTGTTAATTTTCTTCACCAAAGTGTAGAGAAGTTTCAATCTCTTCAGTAACTGTTCGAACGTGGCTGTTTGTTTTTCTGATTTTGTTACTTCATATTTATAATCTTCACCTTCACATAGTATATTGCTTACAATTTTGCATTCGATTTGAACTGGAACAAGATATAAACAACTTATTTAGTTAGTTTTAGTTCAAAGAAGCTGTTAAGTAAGCTTGTTTGAACTAAAACTAACTTTTGAGAATAAATAATACGTATTTAAATTTATACAATATAGAAATGAGACAAAATATGAACTTGTTTTTTTTACTATTTCTATGTTTAATACGTGACTAGAACTCTAATATAGTTTTAATAATATTTATTCCTTTATTTCTTATTCTTAATCTGATTATTTGTTTATTTGTTTGCTCATCACGGACCGATTTTATTACAATTTTTGGTAAGGTTTTACGTTATTGCCCTGATATTTAGTTTTTTTCTTTTATATATACATACTCAAATTCAAATACAAATTCCTGTGTAAACACAGGAATTTGTTTGCACTTTTTTATAATAAAATTAAAAATATAAAAATTGTATTATTGGCAAATTGTATAAAATACGACTCGCAAGGGAAGTTCACCAAATATATTACAAAAGTTATTTTCTATAAAAGCAAAACAGACAAATTATATCATTGAAAATTGCTATATATAGAAAGACAGAGTCGCCGGCAAGAACTAGCTGATAATAAATACCCTTATTCAGATCCTGAAGGAGCGGGGTCAAAAGTTCTTTATCACTCAAAGCGTCCGGTTCATACTCATTGTATACGAGAAAGAATTCACACAAAACACAACCCATGTTGATGACTGTACAGGTCTTGGTGTTATCATATGAATTATCGTTTGTTATTTCCAATAGCTTTTGTTGGATCATCTGTTTGACTTTCTGAAAGTATTTTTTAGTATTTAATAAGAAAAATACAACTTTAAGTTACAATGATTAAGAATGTTACTATCCAAGAATGAAAACTATAAAAATATTTATACACCACAATAATATTTACTGGAAAATTTTAATTGTTTCCAAACTCATTCTTATCCATATTTCACTCATGTACTAGAACTAGAACGTTGTAATCAAATGTATGTATATTCAAACTCATATTTCACTTACATCTGCAAATGCCGCTGGATCAACTATCAAGAAAACACCATCCCTTATATCTTTCACTTCTTGTTTCCAGATATTGATTAATATTGTAGAGTGATGACTCTTTGGGGACATAATTAAGGCTGGTACCAAATGTGGGTCCAAAGCTTCAAGGCTTGCGAGACCTCCCCGAAGAGACAGGATCCCTGTAATTATAAAAAGCTTTAATTTTTTTTATGTTGATGATGACAGGAGGAGGCAGGAGGAACAGAGTTAGGGATAGCAAGCAGCCTTAGGGTACACCAGCGTTCACGGGCTTGGGGTCCGAGCTAAAACCGTCTAGAACGACGTGTATGCTCCGCCCAGTGACAAAGCTGGTGATCCCCTTTTATAAACTCTCGGGAAACCCATAGGAAGGTAGCTTCAAAAGAAGTGCCCTGCGCCATACACGATCAAAGATTCTCCACATCCAGACTTACTGCCAGACCCTCTTCAGGTAGACCATGACGAAAACCATACTGCCGGTCATTGATCAACTGGTGATCTTCGAGGTACGTTAAGAATTGTTGATTGATGATGCTTTCCATTACTTAGGAGAGAAACTTTCATTAATTGTATACAGAATAACATAGTAATCAGCCAACTTAAAATTTTTTCCTTGTTAGAAAAATAGAAATATATTTATTAATTTATTTAAATTTTTTCCATTTTTAATCAATACCAGTGATCACTTGTATAAGTCATATGGGAGTGGCAGGAGGAGCTATTCTGATACCATACTTATCGAAACAAGCCATTCTGTAAAGACACTCTCCAACTTAAATTAATGCTAAGGGGGTTCCAAACGCCTCCTGCTCTGAGAATCCCACAGAAACTGAGTCGGGTATTTATTTAGAAAGCTTATACATATTATATTACATATTAAACTAGTATTGACAGGACAAGACTCGAACGTACCTATACGATTTTGTCCCCATCGTAATGCAATATATCGAGCTATCATGTCGGTATTTGTCTGTCTTAAACTTTCTATATATTATCGTCTTTACCGGGACGTAGCCTTTATGGACGTAGACTACATGGATGGTTGCATAAAATTCTTATCTTATCTGGTTATATGAAAATGAAAATATACGCCATTAAAACCTAGTCATTATAGTTCGTCAGTAGTTAAATTTCATATACTATTATGACGACCGACGGCATCTAACATGTACTTCTGAGAACGATGAAAATACTTTATTTTTTGAAATTCTATGTGGAAACACATTATTTTGAGAGTCATATAAAATTAATTTACTTCGTTTTTTTAAATAATTGAGCTGAGCGTAAGCAAAGCTCTTAGCCGGTTGGGAAACTTCTGTTTGAAACAACATCACATACTGCTGAACCGATTTGAATGAAAATTTTCAGAGCTGTAGAGCTTGGGAATGCCAAGCTCTGAAATGTTTAAAAAAAACAGAATTAAAATATCTCATTCCGTTCAGAAATAATGGTCATTAAACTGAGAGGGCTCAGCTCAACTCCCGCAGCGCACGGCGGCGGATCCTAGTAATTTTTTTTTTCTCGCGTAATTCGATGATAGTAGTAAGTGACGCTAAACGGGTTAATCATATTATTAATAACACTAACTAAAGTAGCCATTTCGATATAAGAAAATTACCCAAAAATAGAAAATACATTAATGAAGAAAAGCAATAAATACTTACTTTTTTGATCGGACGAACAAGACATAGCAAATGAACCTATTTGCAAAAGTCTTTCATTGTGCAAATCAAACTCCTTAATAAATAGGCAACTATCCGCTTCATCGTCGCCATTGTTACAACACGTGCATGTTTCTTTGGATCGCTTTTTAAAATGCTCCTTTAATTTGTCCGCCGGTGACATATTTTGACTAAAGCAATGCACTACTAAAGCCAGTAGAGCCGTGTTGGTGTTCGTTTCCAGCACATATAAAACATCTTTCAGTACGTCTATCAGTACATTGATATTGGAAGGCTTTATTGGTAATTTCAAAGTTTCCGTTGTAGCTTTAACAGTGTTCAGATCGCCGTCAATAAGGTCGCCGAGAAGTGCTTTTGTTTCTCTCATTACCTAAATAATAAAATTCCTTAAATGAGCAATTTAAAAGAAAAAAAAAGTTTAATACATTTTCTACATTAATTTCACTTTTAAATTGACAGATCAGATTTGTTTTCCCGCCAAAACAATCGTCCTGCAGTCTTGTGAATTAAGATTTGAAAAAATAATTAGCTGAAACTTTCATTTACTACATTTTCATTATTTATAAAAAAATTTAAATGTGATTTTTTTTTATTTGTAAAAATTATTTAAGTACAGTACAATTCTAGCAATATACCCAATAAGTATAATTTGACTTACCACTTGGCATCTTGCTCTAACAATGGGTTGATCAACCGGCAAACAGTATTTACAAAGAGTCATCGCACACAACAACAATTCATCTATGGATGTGTGTAACACGCACACGTTATCAACTAACTGAAATACACAAAAAATATTATACAGACACACTTCAGACAGAGAACTGCCTTGTCATCCTGTGATCACATTTGCAGCAAAGCATTTAAAGTTGTTGGGTTAAAATTAAAGAAACAAATATGTGCAATTAAGATTGATAAAGTAGTTTAAATGTATACTTATTAAAATTTTCCGGAAAAGTTATTAATACAATAATCCCCCCCTCATAACACAGTACTCTTATAATGCGTTTTCATATAACGGGATTTCAGTCCCTAGTATAACATGCGTCTTCCCCCATATAGTCCGGAGATTTACCATGTTATATTTCTATACTATGAAATTTATAATTATTTTTAACAGTTCATAATTAATTTTGCTTACCTTTGCAGATTGTGCTATTATAAAATTAAATAAATTAAGTAAAAATTTAATTTAATAAAGTTCTTTCTTAATATTCTATTTAAACTGTCTTTAACGAGAAAAATTAAATGTTAATTATTTGTATGTAACTCATTATACGGTCATATGAGCTTATTATACAAGAATATTACTAAAACGAGTTTTCCTATAACATGGAAGGAATCTACCGTGTTATAGGGGGGATTACTGTATATGTAATATAGACCAGTAAAATAGTTTCAAACTATTAATTAAAATTACATCAAAATTATTGCACAAATTCACTAAAAACTAGTTCTTTATAGTTATGTATATAATCCTTAATGTAATTTATACAATTGAAACCTTAAAGACAACTTTCTATAAAATTCATTTACTTAAAATAATTATTTAGAAAAAAGAGCACTGACTGCAATCTAAATAGTAATTAATTATATTTAATATTTACTTCATGTTTCCACTGAGTGTATAACACTTCCTTGTCCTTAACATTTGTTTTATACACAATATTAGATAACTTATTGAGGAGATCAAATGTCTGGTCGATCCAATTAACAAAATACATTGTTGAGGCAAAAATAGGGTTGTCCACATCTATGTCATCTGGTTTGTTTAGGACCTCTTCAATTGATAACAGTTTTTTGTAGCACCATGATAATCTTTCTAGGATACAATTACGGCTTTCCTGAAAAACAATAATATATATTTTTCCAATGTTAAATATTATTTTTTTTTTGTATCAATTCAAAAGCTGAATGAATTTAAACTGCTAAAATACTTTCACGGTGTGTTTCATAATAATATTTTCAAGTCCAAAATCATCTTTATTACTCAATATTAAGTTGAATTAAAATATAGTAAACGTTCTACCATGTCTTCTGAACCACATGCATATATTAAAGTATAACAATTACCTGAAGGTAAACTTTGTGGTGGTTTTCCAATTTGATAATATCTATCAAAGTTATAATACATTTCTTTACTTGATCAGAACATAGTGTGTAAACATAACGTATTTGCACTACATTTTCTTCCAATACAGTTTCAATTGTAGTGCAATCGTGTAGAGTATAAGTTATTCTACTTATCAAAGGATAAATGTATTTAAGAAGTACTTCCTGAAATAAGTATTGAACGTAGGTAAGTAAATGAGTTATGATGAAGGTAATTTTATAATACTAATAAAAGCAGATTTTTTTTCAACTGTACCACAATAAACTTTATTGCTTTGGGGCCATCTTTAGGCATTTTAAATAAATCACTGTCTTTCGATAATTTATTTTCTTCCATTTTAAAATCATTAAACACTCTAAAAAGCGCTGTAATTAATATACAGACTACTACTATTTTAAAAATAACGACTTGTGAGTTGTCAACCATTCAAATTATAAAGTTTAATTGACACTTGACATTTCAGATATATACTACATTTTAGTTTATAAGTAAAGAACACACGGAAGAAATAATCACTAAACTCAATTCTCTGCTTTAATGCAATAAATCTATTTTATTTGGTTGTTTACAAAATTATGTTGAAATTTATCCTAAAGTCATAGAATCAAAAATAATCGTTAGTATTAGACTTTCTATACAAATCCATATATAGTATTTAGCATTCAGATTGATTGCTTTTCTAAAATTAAGTAAAACTGTTTTTTCTTATAGACTGTATAACTATTTTACTCGTTTGACGGAAAATGTGATGTCATCATAACAAATTTGTTATCTGTCACTCCTTTGCAATTTGCATTTTGCATTTCTGTTTCTAGAGATTTCAGATTTGATAGATTCGGATTCATTGAACTCTTTATTTGTGAGAAATAAACAGTAAGATTTTAGAAAGTACGTAACAATGAGTGAACTAGTTTGGGGAATTAAAAATGGGGATATTGATCAAGTAAAGGATATTGTTGAAAAACATGTAAGCCGGCTCTAAATAAGTAAATTTATACATAGATATCAAGTGGAATAAGTTATTTTGTTAAATGACTATTATGCTTTTTATGACTTCATATGTAATGTTGATTTAATACTAAAGTCATTTAAATAATATGTCAATAATACCAAACTAACAATACAATATATATTAATTAACTATTGTATTACAGAAGATTGACGTGAATGCATTAATCGACGGCCGAGTGCCTCTACACTATGCTGCAGATTATGGACAGACAGCAGTTGTGAACTATTTGTTGGACAAAGGTGCAGACCCTAATGTAAGTAATCAGCTATTTAAATCAACACTTTGTTTCGTAAATTAATGTAGGTACCAAGAAAACTGTTGTATGTTTGGACAAATTGCTGGATAAACAAATTTATAAAGAAATATGCTTTCTTATAGATGGTAGACAAACACGGAATCTCCATAATTCTAGCAGCTATATGGGAAGGGCACACAGACTGCGTAAAAACATTGCTGAAACATGTAAGAAATTTTTAAATATTAGTCATTGTATTAATTCTAATATATATTGAAGAATGTCTATAATGTACTCTAATTTTATAAGGCCTAACAGTTCTTTAGTTTATTTACTAATTCTGATCTCTGGAACAATCAGCCTAAGAAATAAATAGCTGTCTAAGAACTAAGAATTATCTGGTTGAACTAGAAATTTGATATAAGCAAAATTTGGTTCACTCAGCTCTTTAAAAAAGATTTAAAAAAATAAATTTAGTTAGGCATTGCAAGTGCTTTTCTGTAGCTACTGTCTCATTCTCAGCATATTTAGCATAACAGAAACATTGTAAATAGATACCACAGTGTTTATAAGTAAATATTTATTGCAGGGTGCATCAAAAAATGGAAAAACACCAGACGGTACACCATACATTGATGCAGCAGAAAAAGACGAGATCAAGGAGCTGTTAACATAAAAACATATAAACCTAAGTTAGAATCGCTCACATGATTTTTTTAAAGCTGTAATGAAAATAGATGAAAATAATATTCACCATATTTACATGTATTTATTTATATTGCAATCAATTATTTTTGTAAGCTCTAGAAATGAGAAATAACTCTTTTATAGTGACTACGTCCATTAGTATTATTTGTTTTTATTATTACAAATATTATTAAGTCATGATAACTAACGAATGCACAGATGATTTTGAAATGCATTTCTATAATTTTTAAGGGCCTATAAATTATTTTATATTACAGAGAAGGCAATGTATAGGAATTTTTAATGCTAAAATAAAAAAAATGTGATATCAATTTACATTTTATTTGTCATCAAGAAATCATATATATAATAACACCCGTTGTGTATGAAATGTAACAAACATTTAATAAATATAATAAAAAATAAATATTTACACACTTAAATAACCTAAAGTTCATCTTTACCGGATGTAAATTTGCTATATTTATTTTTTGATGGAGGACAATAACAAGCATTCTTCTGAGCATCTAAATAAGATTTACACCCAAGTGTTAAAGTCCCTGTAAAAAGAAGTTTGGCTGCCCCTTTGCAACCTAAAACAGAAGAATTATTTAATAACAATTTCAAACAAAAAATTAGGTAGAATACTCTATTTATCAATGACAAGAAAATATCTGTCTAAAAACGGTATGAGTTAACAAGTGCAATTACTCGGCAAGTGACAGTATAAGATAGTACATGACAAACTTGTTATTTTATATAGTGTATCCAGAAGATACTTATGAATTATTGAAAAAAAAATCTCACTAGTTCATTATAGTTACTCATTTGTTATTGATAATTATTATACATTTGTTAATACCTTTAGTAATGGCATCACCAGCAACATTTACAGATTTGTATGTATCACAGTAATTATATAAACATCTCTTGAATTCTATATCACAGACTTCTTTACCATTGCCGCAAGTATCATAGCATATATCATGGGCGTCACAACACTTCGTCATTTGTTCGATTGGCAAGTAATTTGACGATATTTCAAAACCAAGAGAGCCACAGCCATCTGATTTTGGTATATGATTTCTGTTGCGTACTGGTTTGTGTCCTGAAATTTTAAATTTATTAGTTTGCCATATATCACTATTTTTAATAATTTATGATATCATTTTAAAGACCTTCAGGACAACTAAATATGCAGTCTTCTTCTACAGCAGCATCAAAAACATCATGCAGAGATTTAAATTTTTCTGCTACTGTAATCACATTGCGAAACACATCACCAAATACTGATTCTGCTGACAAAACTGCGTCTTTTAGATTCCTTAACATACTCGAGCCAATACCCGTGTAAGAGTAGGCAGCAAAAGTAAGTAAATATATAAAAATCTTCTTATATGGGATCTCCATTTTTGTACCTATTTATATAAATTGTCTTAATCATTTCCTTAAACCTAATTCTTTGCCTGACGTGGAGAAATCTGATCGGCCAAAAAATATAACACTTATGTTGTGTATTTATATTTATAATACACTAGCTAGTAGCTAGAGTAGAGTAATATAAATTAAGATTTAAGATTCAAACGAATACAGACTGCATTCTGTTATTTCTGGAGAAATATTGTTAATGTCATTTTTGATCTTGACTCTTAAATCATGTATACTCTGTGGAAGGAATTGTTAAATAATGATTGCAGCTTATTGAAACTGGAGGTTGTGTATTTCCTTTTTTATCGATTTGATCTAAGTGTAAAGGTGGATTTAGACTAAACGAACAAAAAGTAGAGCTAGAAAAAGAGCTTTTTTTTAGAGAACTCGTATTCAGCGTTTACATATAATGAACAAAAAGAATTATAATATATAAATATAAGATCAATGTGAATGATAAGATAATAGAACAAGTGAACGAAGTGGTATATTTGGGAAGTATGTTTAGCCGAGACGGAAGATACGAAATGGATGTAGAAAGGCGTATTGCTGCCGGTAACAGAGTCAACGGTGCTTTGACTGCATTGTTGAGACGGCAAAACGTCAGCATAGCTGCACGTTTGGCTGTACACAATGCAGTTTTGCTACCGACGCTGTTATACGGCAGCCAAACGTGGGTAACACAGAAGAAGAATGTAAGAAAGATGAATGCTGTGGAGATGCGATCTCTTCGCAGAATATGCGGAGTCAGTCTAGCTGATCGAATCCGCAATGGAGAGATCCACAGAATGGCAGGTACTAGCGAAGATGTCACGGTGAGAATGAAGAAGAACGTGCTCAGGTGGTTTGGGCACGTCGATCGAATGAGTGATGAAAGAATGGTAAAAAAGATTTATATAGGAAAAGTGAGCGGTAAGAGAGACAGGGGGAGGCCTCGAGTGACCTTCGAAAACACAGTATCAATGTTACTGGAGGAAGGTCACGTAAAGAGCATGAGGACACCCCGGAGGGCATGTATGAAGAGGTTGATGTCTATGGCCGAGGCGAAAGAGGTATGCAGAGACCGTAGCGTTTGGCGCTCCGTCGTCTCTGGCTACCTCGCAAGGGATATGGCGTGAAGGTAAATAAATAAATAAATATTTATATATTAATTTAAGTAATATATAAATGTTAATATGTGCATCCTTAGAATATTCCATAGAAGCTTTGCGAACGCACTAAAAATAACGAAAGAATGCTGTACGCCTGTTTACACTAAAAGAATTTGATATAGTTTGGATAGAATGAGCATTCGCTAGTATGAAATGTATGAAAACATGTCATTTGCTATAAGTTGAAATTATTGACCGATTAGTAGGCCAAAAAATGATGTATAATAAAATATATTAAGCACAAAGTTACTTAGTTAGCACATCGTCATCAACAGTGTCTTATTAGCCAAAACTTCCAAAGCTAGATAAAAAGACACGTTTGTACATTGTATTTTACTAAATAATCATGTCTATTACCGTATCTTATAATATTATTTTTCCTTATTTCACTTTTAATCGTAAACTGCTTTCTAATATAACAATTAACAAAAACGGAAACTTATCAACATACACAAAGTCCATATAGATTTTTGGATCAAACCTTTAAAATATTTAACTTTCGTTTAACTTCTTTATGAGAAATACCTCAGTGTATAAATAAAAAGATTTTTCTTTATTTTTTATTTTAACTGGTTTCTTTAATTGTTTACTAATTATAAGATTTCTTAAGCCAACTAATATTTTATATATTAAACATTATATTTATATTAATATTATTTTTATATTAAAAATATTACCATTTGGCTTGAAATCTTCTAGTCCATTTAGACAAAAGTATGTTTCAGTTTTAAATTTCTAAGAAGGAACATAACAAAAACTTTTTTAGATATAATATATATAATATTTACTATAATTTAATTCTATAATATTTAAAATTGTTGGCGATTTTTTGTTTATTACTTTCAATTTATCTTGAACGCATTATTTAATATCCACCTGAATATCCGGTGGCCATGTTAGTTTAAAAAGATAGCCTTTTCCGTTTTGTTGTCGTGAAAATGACGGGTTTTAGTAATAAGGTGAGATTAAAATATTAGAATATTACTAACATTTAGTAATATTATTTGAATTTTTCACTGTAATTGCATAAAATCTTTTATTAAAACGTACTTTGTGTTCCCCGTAGTGATTACGTTAATTAAAATCCCGAATTGTTCGATGTACACGTGCTAGGCTTGTGGTGTATTATAAATAATTTATAAATTATGTGCTTATTTAGTGTACAAATAAAAATGTAACGTTATGATCTCTATAAATATAATATATTGAAAAAAGTGTGACTATTATAACATATTTGTATTTTTAAATTGAGGTTATACATTGCGGTATGCCGTGTTATACTAACTCTTGCTAATATATCTTATATGTTTATTTCAGGCCATAGTCATCGATGGCCGTGGCCATCTGCTGGGCCGCTTGGCCGCAGTTATCGCTAAAGTTCTGTTGGAAGGAAACAAAGTGGTTGTCGTGAGATGTGAACAACTAAACATCTCCGGAAACTTCTTTAGGTATTGTTTTATCTTTTATACTCAAATAGTAACTAATCTTAGTATATTCCACCTAACACGAGTTTGATTAAGTACTTTTTTCTTTACTTAAATAAAATATTATTCCAAAACATTTTAGTGTCAAACAATTAAATTTCTTTAATACTATTTCTTTTAATAATATAGACTGCTATAGTTTAACAAGTTTATTGTTTTAAATTATTATCTTAGTCCTAAATTTGTATTATATAGATTTTAAACTGAATGGATCTACATGTCATTGGTCACATACATTTCTTTCTTCATGACATGCCATGTGTGTTGTAATAAAATAACTGCTGCCAAGATGGACGGGTGAATGAAACATGAGATTTGGTCTGAGTACTTTAATGATGGCAGACAGAGTCGTGTGAAAGCTGTACTAACCCCAAAGTAATTTGGATGAAGACAGGATGATAATAGTCCATTTAAATACTAATTTTTAATTTCCATATTAGCATGAAACAATCATGCGTTTCATTAACAGAAATTAATGGATCATTATTTTCATTAAATAATTAATGAAATAATTTCAGTAATTTTCAAAAGTATTTTATAATATATGATGTTTTTTTGGGTAATTTGCGACTGAATGCTTACATGTTGCTATTAGATATTATAATCTGATTTACTTTTATCAAAAATTGTTTAATGTATAGTAAGTGCCGATTTTAATGTGAATATAATTTTCAGGAACAAGTTGAAGTTTATGTCATTTTTGCGCAAACGCTGCAATGTAAATCCTGCACGTGGACCCTTCCACTTCAGAGCACCTTCAAAGGTGTTGTGGAAGACTGTCAGAGGTATGATCATCGATACAAATATTACTATTATTACTAATTTAGGAATGTCTTGTCTCTTTTTGCTACAAAATTTATAATGTCTTGTACAACCTTAAGGTTTAATAATAACAATGTAGTAAATTATTATCACAGTGTAACTTTAATATAACGAGTTCCACATTTTAATAAATTTTTAAAAATCCTTTAGAGCTGTATGCAAGAGATACTACAAATTATACCTTTTTGAATGTTTTTGTTCAAAATATATATATAATTTTTTTAAATTTTCAATCTTTGCAAATAAATGAAAGATAGTTAAAATTTTTTAATAACTTATAACCTTTAAATGATATATGTATATATAATGTATGTAATCAATAATTGAATGTTTCATTTATTAATGAAAATTTATTTACCTTGTTAAATCATAGAACTTTACCTCTATATAAAAATCTCATTGACATGAATTGATATTACAAATATTTTCTATTTTCCCTCAGTTTTGTTATAAGGAGGTTGCATTGTAGTTATTAATTAAGAATAATAGAAGTTTATATTATTATTGTTAATCTAAAAAATGATAAATAATGGTACATTTGTGATAACATAACCCTATTATTCAATCAAAATGATTATTATTAATTTACCTACATTAGTTGACACAACCAATGATAATAGCACATATTATGAATTATTTGTTCCGATATATTATACAACTCTTTGAAGTAAGGAGTTTAATGGGTGGTGAATTGTTGAAGGCATGATCCCGCACAAGACTGAGCGTGGTAAGGACGCTCTCAGAAGGCTCCGTGCGTACGACGGCTGCCCCCCTCCCTATGACAACCGTCGCAGAGTGGTCGTGCCCGCGGCTCTCAGGGTCTTCTGCTTGAAGCCGGGCCGCAAGGTACATATACTAATTGTTAATACATTAATCTATATCTACTGAACATGATGTGACATTTTTGGGTAATTTGCGACTGAATTAATATTTGTTGATGCTATTGTATTCTGATTAAAAATTTATATATTAGATAAATATGTGTTTGAATTAAGTTATTAATGTTATTATTGTTACAGTACTGTCACGTCGGTCGTCTGTCTCACGAAGTTGGATGGAAGTACCGTGAGGTTGTCCGTAAACTTGAAGACAAGAGGAAGTTCAAGACAATCCACAAAGTAGCATACGAGAAGAAACTCCAGGTTTGTAAAAACATTTATTACAGAAATAAACATTTATACCCAAAAGTTTAATTTACACTTAGTCGTTAATTACATGATGATTAATATCTTACCTACATTATTTGATGTGTTATGAAAATAACTTTAATCTGAATCAAATTATAATTTATTTAATTCAGAATTAATTTATAAAGAATAATTTATAATTATTATTTTATTTATAGAAAATCACTAAGGAGGCCGGCGAGAAGGTGGCAAAGACAACAGCACCCTTCAATGCCATCATGCAATCTTATGGATACAATTAGAACTAAGAGAACTATATAACAAAAATAAACCTCTGGTTGCCCAATTTTGGTTTTATTTTCTAATTAAGTAAATAAATCCTAACCTGATGATTTAAGGTTGCCATCTTTAAAACATGTAGGTTATTATTGCAAATACAAATTATTTTATATATTTATTCACGTTAATAAGATAGTTGCAATTCAAAATGGTTGTCATAATTGTAATAAAAAAATACAAAGAATTAAATTTAATTTGAGACAATTGTAAATTACATTTCACTTTATTTACTTTTATGAAAAAACTGCAATAATTAGTACTGAATAAAATAACTAAGCCGATACAAAAGGAATGGTATTCTCTTTAAATTCCAAATTCAAAATAGTCTTTCAAAATTCTAGATTCAAAATTGCATTTTAAATAATATACTTTTAATAGTTATACTTTTAAATTTTAAAACTTGACTATTAAAAAAAGCTCTAAGGGTATTCAATACTTACTACTTGATGCAGCAGTGACACGTTTTTGTTTAATTAAAAGACAAAGTAAGATTAAACATCCTTGAGGCGTTTTTTTTACATTAAGTCTGTAAATACTAAATAATAAAAATCAAGAATGTTAATAGATTTAAACAATTATTTATAAAAACGCAACTGAAAATGGTGACTAATCTAATATTGTTTTATTACTTAGTATAATAATACTTGTGAAATAAATGTTTAATATATTTTTTCCTAAATTCCCGAGTCATATTTCTCAATAACAATAATAATAAAGATGGTAGGGCTTGATAAGGTAAAACATTTTGTTGGTATAATTTTTTTGAGACATTTTTTTTTGTTTATTTTATGAAAATATGGAGGGATTTAAAATCATTTTTCAATTAGGGTTCGTTTGTAAAATATTAAGTTTTAAAATGCACATTTTTGTTAGACTCACGTACCATTCACCCTCTGGCGAGCTAAATATTTGATTTTAGAGGTCTGAAAAAATTCACCATATTAGTACATATAATGATTTTTTTTTATTATTTTTATTTTTTAGAGACTTTTATCCAACTAGGACACGTCAGCCCCATCGTAGCCCAACTTATAAATATAATGAATTTAAGAGGAAAACTATGTCACCCAAGTTTACAAGTAATAGTCGATTAATTTAAAATATACATTTTTGTGGGCTTTCATTGTAACTTATATCTATCGAAGATCTACAAAAAGTCCACGAGTATGTCTATATATCTATCTATCCATCATGGGCAACTACGGAATCCTACATTGCACGTGGTCCGACACGTACTTGGTCGGTTTTTTATGGTAAAAATAATTTGATTTGTCTAGAAATTTTATAGAACTGTATTTGTTATCAGTGTACCTTACAAGTAAAAACGGAAGTCTTATAGCTTCACTCAGTTGTCCGTCCATCCGTCTGTTTGTCTGTTTGTCTCTCAATGCCTTTTAATTCGGAAACTCGATAAGTAACATCGTCTTATATATACAGTTAAAAAATTGTTAAATAGAGAATTAATTCTAGAGGTATTGGTAACCTATATTTATAATTTCTATGGAACCCTCGGCGAGGGAGTCTGGTTGCCCCACTTGCACAGTTTTTTTTTAATTTTTATAAAGAAGGGATAAGATAAGTGTGGATGAATAATTATTTTTATATAATATACTGCTCGACACAAAAATAAAAAGATTCGAAGATCATTGATTGTTTCAATGTTTTCTAAAGAAGATTCCTATTTTTTATCAAACAAAATATTCAATACGCAAATACAAAATACCTTTTAAAAATAGATACATAAATTATATTAAAAAAAAATATATTTATGCTTTTGTCTGAGATGTAAGTCAGTTTTTGTTTATTCAGCACAAATATTTAAACGCAAGGTTAATTATTACTGAAAAATTTTCTTGAATTCACAATTTTTGTTCCTTCCTGTTATAAATTCTTTACCCACATTTTATTTTATAAATAAAAATAGATATTGTTTGACGTCATAGAATTTCAATTTACGAGCTCCATATATTGCCTCAGTGGATTTGATCAGATAATTATTTTGCGCGGGGACAAATTTTCCCGAGCAGCTGTGACCAGAGATAAAGTGTGAATGGAATATCTATAGAAACACCAATAAATTTTGATACTTGATCTAAAATTAGGTAAAGTTATTAATGTAAATTTAATGTTAAAATCAATGGTCGAAACTTACAAACGAATATTGTCAACTAATTAAAATTATTAAAAATAATTAAATAAGCAGGAAACTAAATCACGTGAAATAAATTTAAAAATTTAACGTAACGTACGTATTTGAGTATTTTTATACTATTAATATATATAAAGTTCGACAAAAGTATCAAACACTTTCGATCCATATCTGAAAGCCTCTCACTGAAAATGTTTGAAATTAAATCCGCTGTACCGTTTAATAGCAGTTCAATCACAATGGCCGCCGGATGACTATAAAAGGATGAAGAATCCACTCGAAGGCATCAGTTCCAGCAGTAAGCTTCTACAGTTCGGTTGAAATAAAAATAATAAATAACTACAGAGTATAGTTACTATGAATAAGTGGAGTTTACTACTCTTTTCGGTTCTTGGGCTACTCCTGTCAACTACATCGGAGCCAAACTTTGTAGATGGCAGGTACGGGTGCTGTGAGCGTTCATCTAGTACCTTGTCAAATACAAGGCTTTCTATCTATGAACCTCACTGTGCTTACAACTCCTTCACCGAAATATATCAACTGACTTCACCCAAACGAGATATACGTTATGATCCTAAAAGCATTGATTTGAAACGGTCATCCCGTTCAGATGGGCGACGAAGACAATTCGAGGAAAGGCGGATTTCTTCTGACGAAAGATCCCGAGTCTTAAACAATGATGTATTTGATCATGAACATTCAACTTTATCCAATATTCGCGCCAGAAAGGCGGTAAGAGAAATAAATGTTTTACAATTGCGAAGAAATTTAAAATCCTTTTCGCGAGATAACTTTAGAGAAAATCATGTTGAACGATCACGATCTCGTAATAACGCTGAACTTGGACATGGAATGGAACGCATTTCTCGTGAAAGAGTAGTTGATATTGAAGACGAATCAATTATATCGGCTAATCGCGTCAGTCGCAATGACAGGATCGAAAATATTAATCTTAAAGAACGTAATCAGGAAAGGTTTACTAGACGCACTTTCAGCATAAGGACTAATATGCCAAAATCAAAGGAAAATATTGACGAAAATAGGGTGAAACTTATACAGAAAAAAGAAGGTAAGAGAGAAATGGAAAGGAGTAATGTCGACGTGAATACTAGACGGAAATTGTTCAGAGATACTCGTCTTACATCAGACATTTCGAGAAACATTCAGGATTACCGACGTCTATCAGTCCGGGATAATGGCATTGAAAAGATGTACGAAAGAGAAATTCGTTCTGATATACGGCTAAATGAGGATAAGAATGGTAACAGAGTCGCTTACGGACGAAACAACGACGAGGATATTTCTAAACAAGTGTTAACAAGAAATATTAATAAAATTGTGGTTATAAGAATTAAAAATGAAAGACTCGCACGGCTTGATAAAGGTTCCTCGTATTCTAGGACCATTCAAAGAGAAAGTGAAGGTTCAGAGAACCGAATCCGTGAGAAGAGGTTACTCGAAGAACGCTATTCAACCCGACGTGTACTAAGACAAAACTCTAAAGTCAATAGCCTTCCAGAAATACGACATGTTAGAAGTTATAATGATAGAAATATTGAAGACGGAGTGGATAACGGCAATGTATTTACCAAAAGAACAGAACGAATCTTGGATCAGAGCAGATATAGAAATATTAGAGAGAACAATCGTGAAATAAGACTAAGCGAAGAAAATACGTTTGAACGTATTACTCCGCGAAACAAAAACAGTCTTACAGAAAAACGAGCAATAAGACAAAATCTTAATAACCGCCTAAGTGAAGCATCTAGAAATAATGTATTAGAGCGACGTGAAAGGGAAGACCCTAGATATAGGTTCGATTATGAAAACGAAAACATTTTTGATCAAAGAAGGATAAGGGAAATTAGAAACAGCCACGAAGGAGATATGTTACGTAGAGCACGCAATACTCAACGTAGGTTTGTACGAAATAACGTGATAGGTCAAGAAATAAACAATAGCAGGCAAATCTATGACAATGATGACACTATTTCTGAGAGACGGAATCGGAACGATGAAGACAGGAAACTAGATAGAAGCCTTGAACGCGAACGACTAACACGCGCTGGTATACGCGTATCTCAAATAAGAAGTCTTCAACGCGAAAACCAATATACAGTGCACAAAGAAGACATTCGAGTATTGAACATTCAAGCGAATAGGCTACGGGAAGACCCTAATTACAACCGACGCTTAGTTTCTAATACAAATAGAAATATGGAAAAACGAGCTAGAACTTCAAATGATAAATTAGGCAGGGAAGAATTAAGACAGTCATTGCTCCGTGGAACTGAACGAGTTTTTGATGAAAGCAGAATGAGACAAATTAGAGACAACCACGAGATTACGCGTGAACACAGACTAAATGAAGAACGAATTTTTGAGCGTGTTTTAACTCGGATTGATCGCAACAGAAACAATGTAGTAGAAAGAAACTTCGTAGCTATATTACAACGCCGTGAAAATTATGAGGTTGAAGGTAGACCAGTTCCTGAAAACGAAAGAATCTTTGACCAAAGAAGGACCAGACATGTACACGAGCGGCGTGAATATGATTTAAGTAATGAACGTCTTGCTCAACGAAATTTAGCCCGTTTAAACAATATGAATAAGGCTATGTTATCTAATAATAGGCGAAGCTATAACGATGAAAACCATTCAAAAGTAATATTTGTAAGAAAAAATAATAGGGAAGTGTCTAAAAGATCCGAAAGAGACAGATTTACTTCCATCAATAAACCTTCTTTTTATATAAGCATGATTCAACGACAAGACGAGCGACAATTGATGAATCGACCTTTAGCAAGACAAGATTCTGATATTCATAGGATTGTAGAAAACCGACGAACTGGAACTCCAACCGACAGACATGATTTCAGAATTAATTTGGCCTCAGAAACTAAACGATCCTTCGATGAAAGGAGATTTAGACAACTGCGAGATAGCCGTGAATATAGGCTTAACGAAAATGAAGAACGGGTTTTAACACGAAATGTTAATAAATTTATAGAAAGACAAGAGAGCAGAATTCGCACTGAAATTGATGTTGACCAAAACCAGAATACTAAACGTACGTTAATATTACTGCACCGTGAAAAAGACGAGCCCACTTTGATGCGTCGAAATAATCCCGAATTTGAACAAAGCAGAAACAGGATAGTTAGAAACAGGCGAGAATATATTAGAATTGAAGTTCATAGTAGGAATAACAGGATTGAAGGAACACGTGGGATGAGAAATATAAATGAAAGATTTAATACTCGAAATGATCGCAATTTAGTAATGAGAAATGTTGATACTGAAATCCAATTACCTAATTCTGACGAAACTCACCACGAACGTAGAACTGAAAGAGTCATCCGTAATATCGCTAGGTATGGAATGTATAGAACGATTCGCAGAATGCGTCTTAGTCCAAGAACATCAATAAACAATCGGGTTTCACTAGAAGGTAGATCAGAAAAGCGAGAGGATATTAACCGCGAACTGGAATATACCAGAAGTCTTCATAGCCTAGAAAATACTGCTCAACGCGAAAACAAGATCAATGTAAGAAGCGAAAGGGTCAATAATAGAGGTCGAGATCTAGAAGATAGGGCTCGAGACATTCGTGCTTCAAGACTTACCACGACGAGAACATATGAAGAGAGAGGAGTACGATATCTCGCAATTCCCAAGACCCAATCGAATAATCCAGTCTTTGAAATGAAATTGCAATACATATTTTATCTGTTGCAAGGATTCTACATTTTAGGACTATATATGAATTCCACAAATGAATCCAATGGGATTCAGAAGAGAACTCGGTAAGGACGACCAAAAAGTTTATATTAATCTTAATTATAAATTTTTAAACAAATACTAATTTTTTTTTTTCAGATTCTCCATCTTATTTCCACTGTACTTAACCTTAAAGGCACATTGAAAACGACCCGGCCCTCGTAAACCGATCTCCATATAACCAATATAAAATATAACCTCAATGTTAAATATATAAAATGTTTACATAATATTTAATAAATATAAACAAATGTTATTATTGTACCAGATATTTTATTTTTTGCCAAAATTACAACACTTAGTAATGCTCTAAAGCTTAACTACATACTAAAGAGAATACGTATGTTGAATTTAAGCTTACACTTAACAAATAACTTATAAAAGAATGATTTCCAATTGAATGATTATAGATCCAGAGTGTCTGTCTTTTTCTTCTGCTGTCCTTCATACCATGCTTTGGAGATCATTCTCTTCATTTCATCATCGCCAGTTTCATACCTACAATTAGAAATAAATTTTCAGTTTAAAAAACAATGTACGACAATTTCTGAAACTATTTTAACAAATTAAGGGATCTGCTTTGATTAAATTTCGAATTTAGATTGAATGAAATATATTCATTATTATTTCTGCAACAGGATTTCATTATTTCTGCTATTCTGCAATTATTTTGATACATGAAATAAATGTCATAAAACAATCATGTATCCATCTAAATATAACTCACATGTTCTTCATAAGACTCATGATAGACTCCTGGGGGTCTTTCTTATCAACTTCGTCAGTTTTAAATCGGTTGGCACGTTGGTCGTCAAACTTCTTCTCAATTTCAGTCATGTGAGACCACTGAGTATTTGGGCTAGCTTTTGCAAGGTACACAATTACTGTATCTAAAAGTATAGAACAGACATTGCAATTAATAGTTAATGTACTCATTTAATGCATAACTTTACTTAGGTATTATGTATGATAACTCATCACTTTGTTTATAAAAATTTTTCAAGACTACACCAAATTCACTAGTAATATTTAAACCACAAGAAAATAATATTCTTAAATATAATTGTAGAGAACATTCATACCATTTTTCTGTTTCCAGTAAGTATCTGCAACATTGATAGGGTATAGCAATTTGTTGATGATCAAGACATGATCTTTGTCTTCCAGATTGTCGACATGCAGTTCCATTGACTTATCTGTGAGCTTGCAGTACACATTCTCTTTTGGTACGGTCTCAACATGTTTTAGGGTAACAAACACTTTAATGTATTTGTCTGTTTGATCCCAACCTGAAAAAAAAATTATTTGTTTTTAATTACATTGAATACTAATTATCGGAAGAATAGCAGTCTCTAAATGCATAACAAATAATCAAACTTACCATAACCATTAATTTTAACTTGATAACGTTTTTTTTGTGTATTTGATGAGGTTGGTACGGGTGCCTCAGTTGGTGAAGCATCTTTAACACTTTCTTTGAGAGTAATTAATTCTGTATCAATTTTACGAATTTCTAAACTCAGGAGATCTTGAACCTTCTTGCGCTTGGCTTGCTTAAGCAATTCTTTCAGTTCATCAACATCACTGCGCAGCTAAAATAATACATTAGTATAAATTAAATGGATATTCACTAATTAACTCGATAATTTCTTTGTTTCTAACATTATAATATACCTCATTCACTTTGGCCTCCGACATGGTTATAAAGTATTTAAAAAAATATATAAATACGACTATGCTCTCAAGATTGTAAGAATACAAACGTTTATAGTTTATGCAAAAACACCCTTAAAAACGAGAAATAAGAAAAACTATTTCGTAAAATGCATAAGCCGCAAATTCGGCAATCAGTATGATTTGCACGCTCTTGTAATGGCAATGGTAAATGATTTAATCTTACTAGACTTAAACTGACAGCTGTGTTATAGGACATTACGAGCAATTTCTAGAATGGTGATACAGCCGAAAAATCAATAATGCTTAATTTTTATTACTTGTCTATGGGAGCCATTATACTAACCCTATGTTATTCGAAAATGAAAAACCGCAATTTATATATTCTTCAATAAGTTTATTTAAACATTATGTAATAAATTGCTGCTTCGGTTGATATTATTTTTCTCTAAATAAAAAAATTGACATAGAATTAAATTATTATAAATACTCTTTATATAAAATAATATAATCATTAGATATGATGAATAGAAGATTAAAAACAAGAAAATGTTAATCAATTGAAATAGGTAATTAGTAATTTATTATATGAAGTAGTTTATAAATTTTGGCCAAGTTTACTTTGTGTCACGCTTTTACCCTGACGCTTGACTATAACTTATAACTGATTATCTATCGATGTCAATGCCCAACGATGTACGTCTGACATATATGACAGACTCGGACTCAGCTAACTAATTCAATCATTTTATCTACCAAACGATGAATGAATAATGACTACTATTATAATAAGACTCACACTCGAAGAATTGTAAAATTAGATAGTTTAAAAAACATACAAAAAATCATTCAATTTATTGAGTGTAGAAGAAAGGAGTACTAATTTCGTGTACCAGAAACATTAAATTGAAAAAGACGTAAATAAAAAAAATAAAAAAAAAACCCTTGGGGACTCAAATTCTGTATTTTTAAAATAGAATTTTATAACATTTATATTTCTTAATAAAAATACTTTTATAATTTATGTACTGTGCCACAGAAAGACTCTCCGATTTAAAAAAAAGTGAAAAGAAATAAATGCTTGTTCTATATTTAAAACTATTTATTCCATCAATCATTACATTGTTACCACAATAACAATACTTAAATTCACAAATACTTAAGCTTCTAAAACACAATTATTAATCAAACAATTTTCACATTTAATAATACATCCATAGCAATATAATGTTGAGTGAATTCTACTTGAAATATACTAAACATTAACCAGTGTTAGTTTATTATATTTGAGATTACATTTATATATGTCTCTACAATTAGAAAAAAAAAACTCAAATAAATTGATAATACATTTTATAATGTATACTTGTTTACAGTATTCTCATCCTTTCATCTTCTCTCTCAAATTTAAACTAATGAACCTAAAACTAACTAAACCCATTTTATTATCCAACTTTTAGTTCACTATTTGACTCTATAAATAGTGCAACAAATTAAGCTAACTAGCGCAACAATCTTGCAAGATACCTCAACTATTGACTAACTGCTTTTTGCGTTGTAATCTATCACAGTTAGAGTTGTGAAGCAAGCGTAAGTTTCCATACCATTGCACTAGATAGCAGCACTATTTCACTATGCGGTTCTAGTATTTAGTTGATTGGATAATAAAATGGTTGCTTAATACACCTCGTTTTAAAATAAATTGAATCACACAGAATGAACTTTAACGAACGAATGAACAAGATTAATGATATACAAGAAAGGCCATAACCAGACATTAATTAAAGACAATCTATTCTATATAAGATATAACGTACATTCAATTTGTATGTAAGAGAATATTATTTAAAAATAAGTATCGGTTAAATGACCTTACCACGAAGAAACATTTTAAGATACATCATGTTTATTTCTTTACTAATAGATTATAGTATGTAGATTTAATTGAATGTCATGTTTGTAGCCAACTGTATATATTGTAATCCCCCTATAACATGGTAGATTAGTTGTTTGTTATAGGAAAGCAGGAAGCGTTGCAGGAATATTCTCGTATAACGCGCTCCCATACCGTATAACGCGTTATGTATAAATGGTTCACGTTTAGCTTTTCTCGTTAATTTATTTAAATTAATTAATGTTTACTTAATTTAAATTTATATCAATACAATTGATGCAACGTGCTAAGGTGAGTGAAATTCATTAGGAACTGTAGATTATAAATTTCACAGTACAGAAATATAACGTAAATTCCTGCGTTATATGGTGGAAATGCTACTATACAAGGTACTGATATAACGTTATACTAGTAGTTATTGTTATAGGGGGATTGCTGTGATCTAGTTCTTCCGGTGTGCTCTGTTCCGTCTCATGTTGGTCTGACACTGGGGGCAGTACCACTTGCCCTTGGGAGGCGCCGTTATACCGACGCACGGGTAATGGAACCACTCGTACGGACACTGGAACATAATTATATTATTTTATTATATATTAACTTTATCTAATTAATTGTGAGCCTTTTAGGAGATTGCTTAAATTAAACGAACTGTCCGTCTCACTTATATTATACTACAAATATTATTTAACTATTTCGTAGATGTTCATAAAATGCTCACTAAATATATTGAGGTTTGTGAAACAGTGATCACAATAAAAAATAAATAAATCAATCAAATAAAAAAATCAACAACTTAGTTGATTATTTTTTTGTTGTGTGGTTCTCAGAGCAACTTAATAAGCAATAACGCCTTAATTTAACTATGAGTGCTTACAAAAGGGGTTATTTCGTTAAGTCTTGTATCAAAATAGTCCTCACACTCACATTTGATACACAAATGATCACTGATTGACTCAAAGTGGAAAATATAAATAAATAGGTATAAACACACAGATAGGAAAGTATAGTAAACTCACATCTTGGTTATCGCAGGCGACCATATCGCCGTAGGACACCTGGTTGCAGATGCAATATCGAGGCTCGTTGGGGTCGTACGTCCACTCTTCTTCCATCGGCTCCTCGATGGCCACGTTGCTCACCACAGTGTTTATACTGAAATTAACATTTATTAGTGATATGAAAACGCGTTGTACGAGGGACTAAAGTAGCGTTATATGAAACCGCGAATATATATACATATATATATGACGGTCATGAGTACAGACGCTAAACTATACGCAGCACTTGTCAAGTGGTGGCAGGACAATCGCTATGACGTCATCACGTGCATATTTCGTCCCGCCACGGGGCCTACATTATGCAGTGGTACTAAAGAATCCACTTGTCTTCAAGCCACTCTGAAGACTAGTATTTTACTAGTAACTGTCATACGTTTATTGAAGACTAGTGCAGTATTGAAGATTCCGTTTTACATTTAATTTCATTTACTCAATTATTATGTGTATCCGTTATATATATGGTATATGTACTAACCCGACAGTGGGAGACGAGGAGCGGCTGGGCGCTGCCGCCGGCTGCGGGAGAGACACGCCACTCGACGAGCTGTACGAGGTCTTCCTGGTAACACAACCTCATATTAATAAAATGAGTACTTATTCCTTAATATTATAAATAAAATTAAAATATAGGAAATGTTACTAAATTGAAATGACTACCAAAGTCAATAACCGATGTGAGTTTGTATCATACAAGACTCCAGTCTTTGTAAATGTATTAATTTCTGTTAGTGTTATATATCTCTTACTTTTGTTTGTTGTGTCGTTTGTTGGTGACGGGGGGCGCGGCGGGGTGCGCGTGCGCAGAGCTCGGCGTGTGCGACAGCGCCTGGCCTGGAACGTTAATGTGTTATATTAATTAAATAATACATATACGCTGAAATGTTAATATCTGTCGGTCTATGAATATCTAAATCAATAAAAAAAAAATTATAGAAATATTAAAAATATATATTACACGATTATGGTAACCACGGTATGGTTCTGTACTAAATATTAAGTATATTGAACAAATATTTAAATAGGTTTAATAGTTTTAATTGATACTCAAACACAGGTACAGAAATTAGTCTTAAAATTAAGTATTCCTAATCTATAGATTAAAAGAAAAACGGATTATTTCTTTTGAATTATTCTGAAATATATGTTTTTTTAACATTTACAACTTTTATACAAGTAAATATTTATTGTTCTCCGATGCTCATAGCACTCAGTAATGGTGTGTCTTTGTGCGTACTTGACTCTCAAGAATTCCAGGTAAAACCATAAAATCTATTGATAATATTTTTTTTTCATTTAATATTTCCCAAGCTATTCTAAGAAATGTTTATCTATCTGTGTATGTACTTACGTATTTAGGATCATACAAATCATTGTACCGTGTGGGAATCAAACTCACAGCCTTCCATCGTCCGTAATATTCGAAATATAATTGTATTAAGTAACATACTTGAGTACTTGTTTCCATTTGAAACTAGCTTTTAATATATAAATAGCGCTCCGACATATATATGTATACATATATATATATATATATATATACTTCTGAAATAATGACAGTGACATTAGAATTGAAATAGAAAATCTGTCCAAATGTAGTATATATTTCAAAGTTAAAGTATAATAATATGTTTTGGAAATCTCAATGATGACCCCGATGGAAGGTTAAGTTCTATGGTCCTATACTTTGTATGGTCCGACATACACAGATATATATATATATATGTAATATTTTGTATAGGCACCATGGTCGTGGTGTGCGTGGTGAGCCAGCTCACTAGCGACTGCCTCATATGAAGCTTTCAGGGACGCGGTGCGACGGCCTTGTTGCATCTGAAGATATTAAATAACATTTACAAACATACATTACAGAAATACATTTGTATATATATATATATATATATATATATATTATTATTAAAAGGTAAAAATTGAGTTTGAACTGTAATCTTTGAATCCGATGTCACGATATATCACTAATATTTCTAAATATAAAGTTTATTCTAATAAGCTTTCAAGTTGGAAAGAGACTTTAAAATATAATGCAGTTGAAATTAGAGTACTTTTTGTAAACACTAATTTTGTGTAGTAAATTGTCAAAAAATCCTTTTCCCATATATATTTCATTTACCTGTTGTGTGGCAGCAATGGCTTGACTTGCGGCTGCTGCAATAGCACTACCCGCATGACCAAGAGAGTATGAATCCCTCCCCAGAGCTGCCTGTAATTATAATTTATGTTTATTTTTATTTGTGTATCACACAAACTAAAATACTAAAATACTATTAAAATACAACAGTTAATAACATGATTATGTATATAAATGTTGATGTTACCTGCAGAGCAGTGTCAGTACGTGATTGGTTTCCATTGCTGGTGTGAGCCCTAGAGTCCCGAGCCGCCCAACTAGCCTCTCGTCTCTTCTCAGCACGTATACGATATCTGATATAATTGATAAATTTATTTTATTATAATAAATACTTTATATTTATATTTACAGTATCTTTAATAAGCACCACTTACTTATTATCCTTGTAATGATTGTTGTTGGATGTGGATGTGTGGTTGGTGTTAGAGTCAAGATCGAGTGAACGTTTCTCTAACAACTCTGTAATTCCTTTATTATCAGCTTCCAACTCGCACTTGAACTTGTGAAGTTCGGTGTCTGTAAACAAGTATGTAGAATTATGAAAACAATGAACGATATCCACTGATTGTAGCAATGGTGTATTGAATTAGTTTTCAAAAGAATTATACCCAATCTCCGCAAATATCTATCCACTAAGTCATACATCTGGTTAGCTAAAGTAAATTTCTCATCAGCTTCTTCAAGAGTTTTATTATAGCCCCGTTTGATGTCCGTAAATTCAGTGTTTGCTTGATCCGTGTTAATATCGCCTCGACGACAATTGCCGAAAAGGGTACGCACTCGTTTCTCTAACGTATCCATGTTATCTTAGTTAAAACAAAATATTATTAATACATTAAGTTATTTTTTATTACTCAGTAACACATTCATAAAATTTTCAACATGCATGCCAAAAAAAATTAATCGTTTATAAGGTAATGGATATTTACTTTGCACGGATAGGTCCATTTCTCGCATTTCCGTAAATCTATCCCTTAATTCTTGAGGTAAGTGCTCGATCACTGAAATTATATACTTTTATAATAATCTTAAAAAACTTAGTTTTAATTTTGAATAGCCCGGCAAAATATTTCTTATACTCAATATTGCCAACTGAACAATGTAATGGCGTTTGGCAAATGGCGATATATTGTCAAAGCAAAATAAAGAACAGCTTACTTTCTAAATAATCCTCAAGATAAAGCATTTTGGTGAGTTTAATTTAGATTACTTTTTGGATAAACACTTATATAAACACAATTTGGAATTAGATGTGGTTTGCTTATTAGTTAATAGTTAAATATGGAAAACAAATGACGTGTACACTAAGCAACGTAAATGTAATTATGTTGTAGTGTTGTGACTAAGAGGAGAGTATGTACATTTGTGGCTAGTGATGTACTCTGTCGTCTGTACTTTAAAAGATATATTTCATTTATTTTCATTGAGAATTGTCAGAATTGATTTGAGAGAATTGATATTGGAATATATAATAAATTATAAATATATATTTAATGCTATTTGTGATTTCTAATGATTGTATATAAATTCAAATTATTTTCGTTAAAAATAAAAGTAAAAGAATCAGTACTAATAAACATTACAAAACAAAAATTACCAATAATTTATAATATTTGTAAGAGATAATATCTTTTATACTATTGTACTTTCATTTTAATATTTTGTAATTTCTTTTCATTATGCTTTTTACATGATACAAAGATAAAGTAAAATAATAAACCAAATTATTGTTAATAAATCGAAATGTGAACAGTCCACGTTGGTAAAAGTAGCCATATTATTTATTTGACAAATGACAGGTTTACCAACTGATAAAAATACGTTTATGAATATTTTTTAAAATAATAATTACAGACAACAAAATGATTCGAAGACCATTAACTGAAATAACCCTAAAACTTGAAGATTTACAAGAATATGAAGCTTTTAGAAGGGAACAAGCTAATAACTCGTCTATAAATAATGCAATGCAGGAAGGTGGTCCTAGAACTTTTGTCGGAATAAAAACTGTTGATGAAATACATAATAGAATCGGATACATCCCAAGGAAAAAGCCTAGCGGTCCCAGTACTGTTTAAATGTAAATAATACAACTTTTAATATATAATGTTTATTTTTTTATTTCATAGTGCTTCAATAATGTTTAAGTTTATATTGTGAAGTAAATACAACAACAAAGGCTTATAATTCTAAGATCTGAAATAAATGTGTGGTGTTTTATTTTTATTAGTTCCTTTTTTCATTTATGAGCTTAAAAATATTGTTAAAACGGTTAAATTTAAAACTGATTAACGCGTAAAACAAAACTGAAATTAATATTTTGGAATAGAATGTAGTTACAAGGAGGTTGTAAAAATGTATTTTGACAAAATTAATTCCACAAAATGGCGCTAGTATAGTTAAAGGAAACTTGTCATCTATTTGCACAGATTGAATACTACGATACAGATAAAAATTGTAACAATTGACGTGTTCAGTTTAATAAAAAGTTTTTAAAACAGTTATAATTGTTTAATGTAAACGTATTTTTCAATATTTAAGAGTATTAATTAATTTCTTGTAATTATAATATATACAATGCTATTTAATTTAATATTTTCTTATCGATACTTTTTCCAAAATATTCCTTAATAAGAGTAATTTAGTTAATAATACAGAATTTATAGGAATATAATTATAATAATGATACATTTAATTGTTGCTTTATATGATAAAGTAAAATATATGACCAATTTTTAATCAATGAAATGATTTTTTAATTTATTTTCATTGTTCTGAGTTCCCGCGTCTTTTGAAAGTCGCTTCTTTTTAGCTTGGCGTCGACTCCACAAGACACAGTAAAGTCTGGAAACAATATAACTATACTGTATTAACACTAAACCTACCGACAATTCTTGTACCTGTTTCTACCGCACGCCGTCAAATTGACCGGTAATTAAAAGTTATTTTATTATATAACGCAGGTAATAATGGAAATAACTAAAAGTAAAGAGTGAAGAAAATATTATATGCTTATTCTAAGAATTGTCATGCAGTTTGATAACGATATTATAACGTTTGAAAATGTGTAAGTTTTACAAAAGTTTAAGAACGGTCAATTTGACCGGTAGGTTTGACTTGGTAGGTTTAGTGTTAATATATATAACAATTAGTTACATAATATTTTATTATAAACAAGCTTTGCCCACGACTGTGTTCACGCTGACTTTGATTTTTAGTTTTTAGTAGTAAAAGTATCCTAAGTTACTTCTTATAACGTCAACTAACCTTCAGCCATTTTAGAAATTATTCGAACCAAACAGGTAGACAAACAGACAAATTTTAATTGATTTTTTATGTAACGTATATACTTTCATATGCATTTACTGAAATGCTGTTAATTTGGAACTTCAAACTGACACATTAATTTTATTTATATATATATATTACCTCAGAGTAAGGAAATAAATAATCTCCGCGACACTCAATATAGAGAATCCCAAAAATAGTCCAAGCAGTCCTCCAACGTTCGCTAGAAACTCTGTTTGTCCATACAGCTCAGATCGCCTCGAAGTTATGAACTGCGCTTCTTTGAAGAAAATCAAAACGCGTGCGTACATTAGACTGGAAGAGACAATGTTTTATACACATTTAATTAAAATTATTAATAATGGTTTTAAGGGAAAACTATCAATGAGTAATTTAAGTCATCTACATCCAACGGTTTCTGAGTTGCCAAAGATATATTCATATTCATACCGTTCTTTTGGTAATATTTTTGGTTTACACAGATCTTACAACTATTTCCAAAAATAAAAAATTGGCGGTTATCATCTTTGTCCGGATGTACCAGAAAGCAGTACGAATATCTTGGTGCTAAGAGTGTGGTACGGTACGGCCACACACACACACACACACACACACACACACACATAGATACCAACACACATACAAGCTCACGCACGCACACTAACACATGCACGCATATATATATATATATATATATATATATAGACATATACACACATTTGACAGATTCACGATAATTAAGAGATATTTGAATGTAGATGACTAATTGACTGATGTTATTCAATACTCACAAGTTAAATTAGATCAAAATAGTTTTATTACAATAATAGACATAAAAGTAAGTCGCTAGACAGAGTAGAAGATGTATTATCTTCTAATAATATTGCTACTACCTAAGGGGATGGTTGGAATGGTTGTTTATCGTTACACACTCACACACATACACACACACACACACACGTAAAATTAAGTAACACTCGGCTGGAAGGTCAACGAACTTAATAATGAATAATTACATTTTATGTTTAATTATATTAAATTAATAAAAAAATAAGGTTATTTCTTTTTATAAGATATATATATAAAAATAATAATTTTGTCTTGACCTTGTGAATGTTATACTCATATCAACATATCAACATTCGCCTTTATATTACCGAGTAGGAGTTATTACATTGACTCCTACCCACATTTATCGATAAAATTTTCTAAATCGAAGGTTGCAATGCACTTTTACTTATTTAAATCTTACTCCATATCGTTCTCGTCGATGGGTGCGTGGTGCGCTCTGAATACAGCCTTCCAATCGTAATCCGCTTGTGATGTTTCTGCGTCGTACTCTATTGATGTACAGGCTTGAAGACATTTGCATTTCGACGCAACTATGCGCGCTTCGCCGAGCGTATCGTTCATATTTGAATCTTTATCCAATCCGGATTGCATTTCTGCTGTCACTAGTTCCACTGGAATTATGTATTAAACTATTTACCGAGTAAATTAGTAACATTTAACGAAAGTATTGTTTCGAGAAGTCGCTTATGAGAAAATGAGTCTATTTTATAACTACTATAACATTTCTAATTGTTTTGTGCTGGAAGAAAGATATTATATACATGTATCTTTATATATGGTTGCTGAAACCCTTCTTTCTCGATATTTCTCATCAAGGGTTGTATGTCAGAAATCGCTTTAACGAAAGAGACGCGTTTGTCAGCTATATAAATTATGTATTATACTACATATAAACTGAAGATGTATGTATGTGTGCTTCGTTACGATTCGCTATAAATCGATAGTGGAATTATTGAAAGCAAAGTTGATCATTGAGAAACATATTTGGGCTTCCTATCTTGACCAGTGTGACACTGACAAAATTGTTATAGAATTCAACCCAAAAGGAAAATTGGACGAGAGATATTTGGGAAATTGCAATTCCGAATCCTAATAACGAATTATAATCGTAAATCCATGGGCGGAGAAGCTAATCTGTCTTTTGCGTAACTCCTTAAGGTCTGTTAGCATATCGGAGGGGTAATAGTTATTTTCTTAAAGTACTATATGAAAATAACTTTTTCAAAAACAAATTTTAAGACTATCTGAAAGTTTTAATATTAATAGTAAACTTACTTATTAATATTTAATTTGTATTAGAAAGTTCTATTTATTAGACGTGTGATAATAATGATTGTGATATGAATAATTAAATAAAATTAGGTAATGGACAGCTCGTTGAATATAAATTGATGTTTGTCGAAATTTTGTGAAGCATATCATGTAGCTAACAGCAAAAATATATTTTCTATCCATGTATGTGTACTTATTATTACGTCATACATCGACAAATTACGACATTAATACCAACCTAAAAATAAGACTATATGGTATCGTTAATCACGTGATGTTTTTAGAAACTTTTTTACCCCTCCCTCCCTCCCCCTCCCCTACCTTATTTAATTACGTTTCATTATGGTTGCAGTAAAAAGTAAGTACATGTTTTGTAGTACATTTTTTTCTTAAGGGGAGGGCCCTTTAGAGTCTCGTATACACTCGACGAACCCTATAGCTGAACGTGTTTTTTTTTGACACATTCACTGCTCATCATTCGGATCCGAGTGAGGAGGGGCAATAGTGCCTACCATTCGGATCCGTTCATTTTGTAGTAAAACATATAAAAAATTTAGTTATAAACATTATAAAACATTCATTTGTACTGTTACAAATTTTAGTTCCTGGCTGTTATTTTTTACTTATTTTTAAATCAATGAGTGTGAAAATAAAACACATCTCTTCGACGTTACATAAAAAAATAAACCACTTACTTTGAGCTTTCTTTATGCAAGCCACACTGCCAGCATTGCATACCGACATATTTGGGCCGTCTAGGTAAAAATAGAATTGAGGTTAAAACAAACATGTCCTGCATAGTTAAGCAATAACATGTTACATAAAGATCAATATGATAGATTTTAGCTAATAAATTACTAAACAATTATGTTAAACAAGATGTTCGTATAAACCTTTTATTTAAGTGAAGCACACGGATTATATATATCTAGAAGCTTTTACCCACATAATTCAATTAACAACAATAAAAAAACAGTGATACAGGAAAAGATTTTCATTATTATGCCTTAATTTTGAAAAAGGTTAAATGAACTGTCAAATGTATCATTAAGAAATTATGATGTTTTTTTGTGTCATATCGGCAACCTAATATTATTGGTAGCAAAAATTAACATGATACTCACGTGGCATGCCGAAATGTACACAGCCGCATCTCGCAAATGTAAAGTTGGTTAAACACTCCATTTCGCAATTACCTTGTGTATAAATTTTAAAATATTGAAGGTAACGTTCAGTTGGGAAATAGCATTGACGTCTGTAATACAAAACAATTGTATTGAATTATTTGTGAAAATATTTTTCCTAACATGATTCCCAGAGTATGAACAATTATACTTTTACTAAACCAGACTTACATAACAATATAAATGTTTTATCACCTTATTTCAATAAGACTCATTTCATCTATTATTTTTATAAGCAATATCTTACAAGCCTACAATGCATTATGGATATTAAAAAAAAAACTAGTAATTCTAGTTATATTGATATTTAAATAAAACCATATTAAACTATGTTGATCTAAGTTTGTAGTGACAAGCATTATACTGATATTTTACATTTAATAATAATATAATGGAGGCAATGTCATTTTAAAGTGACAGTTGTTAATAATGCAGTGAACATTAGTTATACAGGTTTTATAATGGTGGTATAAAAGGTGTTATAAAAATAAAACTAATTTATTTTTACGATAGAATCGAAATTTCATTTGTGTGTTTTACCTTGACGGATCATAAGGTTTCAATCCTTCAGAGGTTGTCATCATGTTAGGTTTAACTGCGACAACCATTTCTTGAGAGAGCGGAGATCTGAAGAACTGCTTCGAGAGACGTGGTAATTCTGCCGGGTTATGGAGCAAGATCTAAAAATTTAATTTAATTAAAACTTTAATTTATACCTAACTCGCGGCAAACGCAATGAAATTATTAGTATCGTAATTAATAATGAATACGCCTGTAATTTTTATAATTAGAACACAAATAGCAATTGTTAATTGGTTGAGTTCTATGTTCTGATAATCCTGAACAACGATTATTTTTAGGCTTCCTAAAAATTACAGCAAAAATCAACTGGAATTAAGGTCTTGGAACCTGTTACCGCAGCAAAATAAACTGGAATAAAGAGCTAGAAATGTCCCTGTCGATAGTGCCTTATGTAAAACCTCGTAAATATCCACTATGTAAGTCTATTTTATTTATTTTCGTCTAGTATTTTTTTATTTACACACGATACTCGTGCCAAGGGGACAAGGAAACGACTATTTGCCAATAGGTGGTTAGAGGATGCTGCCATTTTTAAGACAGCATCCATCCTCTAACCACGCCCAGTCGGTTACCTTTAAGCCAAACGGGTCCAACTTCTTCACTGAAAAAGTGGTAAAGGGAAAGCACACCTTCCCGACCCTATAGTTCAGAACTCAAGATGGAAATTCAGACCCAACTCTGATTCCATCTAGTCTTTTCAGAGCCCATCGAGTAGCGGATTATTCTACCTACTACACTAACACTCGGGAAAAGATGCCCTATCCTCATCGCATCGCGCACGGAAGAGCGCTTAACGTAATCCTTAACTTACTCTAAAGTTGAAAAAACAATTTCAAAGTTAAAACTGTACCTTAAAACCCTGAACCGGACCTTTACAAAGGTAGTCCAGATCTATTTCTTTAGCCTTTAACAAAAACGTCAGTCCCGATTTAACACCAAAACCCTGCAAAATTTAATTCTTTATAACTATTCCACACTAAGTTTTACAATCATGTGTACAAATTTCAATGTTATAAAAACTCCTTAGTAAAATGATTATTATTATATATTTTTTTAATGTTATTGACTACTTACAGTTCCTCTATGTGGATAGGTCTCGACTGGACTATCGAGAGGGTACCCAGTTTCTAAAGTCCAAGATTGATTTTGAGTTCGATTTGAATATTCCAAATAATGGTAGTCTTTATTTAGGCTAGAAAAAAACCGATTGTATTATATAAAAACTGGTAAAATAAACTTATTTTTATTATGTTGGTACTACTTGCTTTTCAACTCGAAATAATTCATCAGCGCTCATAGTGTTGAAGGTGTAGCAAAGTCCTTCTTCCGTGACGATCGGTAGAAACAAATCTGAACAACTCTCACTTGGCACATCTTTCCATTTACATCCAAAAAATACGTCACTTATATTCGGTGATAACTAAAATAAACAGTTTTAATAAAGATAACCTATTTCATAACTTATAAGACCTGTTTTTTGCTATAACTTCCGTCAAAATCTTTTACAGACATCTGCTTTTCTTATAACCATAGATTCTTCCTCTTGCATGGTTTCCATCCCTTCGCAATACGTAATTATATTTCTGTTTTAGCTATATTCAATTATATATTTAAATACCTCTTTAAGATTATACAAAGTCTCATTGGCATCAGAAAATTTCCTTCCATTAGCTGGAGCTAAATGATCGTCGCAAACCATACACAGATCTTCAAATAAATTGCGTCTAAAAACAATTAAATACATTTTAGCCAATTTAGACTACTTTAGTCAAACCCAGACAAGTGCTTCTTGTTCTAATTAAAATAATCTTTCTTGATCGATCGTTTGGTATCATGCATTACTTTTTACATGTATTATTCATTAAATATTAATTATATGTGTAATACTCTTGGTAATCTTGCAAACATTATATATCTATTATATACATTCATAACCATCTAAGGATAGGTTTATCTTGAGCTGACTCAAGACATGTTTGTAATGAGTAAGATATAACTAAAACAACTTACTCTTCCTCGGTTAAATTTCGGTATGTGCTCTCGTTTTTGTATAGATGATAATATTCCGTAAAATTAAATATAGTTTGTCTAGCTTTTGTTTCAAAACATATTGTAACAGCCGGATATGGAATCTAAACAACAAATAATAAAAAAAAATATTACTTCCTAACACTAGTTTCTTATTGTTTTATATAAAGAAAATTCCTGCTACAAATATTATATTATTTTTACAAATTTTGTAATAAAATTAATACATATTTTCCATAATACAAAATAAATATAAAATACCTGCCACACTGGGGTGGAATTTTCGGCGAAGCTGACAATAACTGGACTCTCGTTCCATTTAATCCAAACCAATCGTATTTTACCGGCGCAGAGTATTACGGAACAGGTAAACATGAACAGCCAGAAAATCCTACAAATATAGATGTTTAATATATTCTCGGTGAAACTTAACTCGTTTTAGGGACCATATAAGGATGTATTTTTGTGCTAATAAGTGAAAAGTTGTTGCTATTTAAAGTAATACGGAATACTGGATATATCCAGTTATTTTAAGATTTTAACTTCCTAAATTCACTTCCTTACTTTACGTAACTACCTTATAAATATGTACGTTTAAATAAATTTATAATTGAATTTATATCACAGATAGGAAAAATAAATGTTATCATTTATGTTACTCTTAATAACTGTATTAAATGAATTATGAAGATAAATGTGGATGAAAAGCTTTAAAGACTAGAGAGTTGGATGGGATGTATGAACTGTGACATGGATGAAAGAAGTGGGTAAAAAAATTGTTAGACCAGAAAGTGTGCATGGATAAAAACTCTAACTCTATTGATACACAAAATAATTTACTTACTTTTCAATCGAAGTTCTCTCCTTCTCTCCAATATATTTAAGACCATGGAGATTGGAGTTCGCTGTGTAGTCGATTAGATACTGTTTGATGATCGCAAACTTTCCTCTTTTGACTTTCACATAATTATCTGTGGGATGACCTTTATTCTGTTCTATATCTCCGCCGAAAATTCGTCCTATGCTGTCAGATCTGAAGAACAAAATCTTTGATTCCCAGGTAATTAATTTGCAAAGTATTATAAAAAATTTCAGTATACCTAGAGTGACGCTTCATGTCGCTGGATTCGACAACTGTTCCAAATGAATTGCGTATTAGAAGTGTTTACATTTCGGGCTTGGTTGTCAAATAATTAACATTAGATCCCGTGGGATGTTAATACCATTTGTGGAATTGGTATATTACCCAGAATTTACATTTAATGTCATAATTTCAGACATTTTTTGAACTAATAAACTGGATATGTCATTAAAATATTGCAAATGAAGGGAGTGTTGTTCAATTTTGATAAATGGCTCGTCCCGTAATTGGATGATACGAAAAAAATATTTTTATTTTAATTCATTAAAGTTGGTGAAATGTTTGAATTTAGGTGCATTTGGTGTAAACACGCGACGACTCATGATTATAATTAACTAATATTTATAAGGAAAGTAAATTAAAAGATAAATTATATTAAAATATAGAGTATTTTACTTAACTTTTTATAAAATATAAATCGTGATATTTTATAGTACGTTTCATAAATAAATATTGAAATTTCTAATTCTTACTTTTTTTTTTTATTTAAAATTTATTACGTAGTAGCCATTGCGAGTGACTTTGTCTGTTTCACTCCTTATTGTTAATAAAAAAACATCTTATATATTGACTAGAAAAATAACCATACAAAATTTCATTACAATTCGCCTGTAATTTCAAAGTTATACGGGAACAAACAAACATACGGACAAGCTAACAGACAATCAAATAGGTAAATTCTAATGTTATCTAAGATGTATGAAAATATATATTCTTTTAATTGTACAGATTTTTTGTCCACTTTAAGATATATAAATCAAAGCATTTTAAAAAATAAGTCATCGTAACTGCGATCATAACACTCGTACTTACAGACAAACTGCCATCGCCATTATCAAGGTATTTTCCGACTTATTAAATAACCTTGCGCGTTATAAAACCGGTTTTCCTTCTAATAAACGTAATAAATAAAAGTCTTCTGAGTCATTGTAATATATAAAAATATACTATTTTCGCCTCCGGTTCCGCTCGAGGATTCATTAATAAATTGGTGACGATGCAAACGTTTAAACCATCTTCGTGATAGGTAAATATATATATATATATATATATATTATTCGCTTAATAATACTTTAATACAGTAATCCTTTGTATAACACGCGTTTACCCCCATATAACGCGGGGATTTCTAATATTATATTCTTATAATATGAAATAATTATAATGATTATTTTATAGTTCATAATTAATTGCGCTTACCTTTATACATATGTTTAGTGAAAACAGTTAAACGTGAATCATTTGTACATAACGTGTTTTACGGTCATATAAGCGCGTTATATGAGAATATTTTTTCAACACGTTTTCCTATAACGCGCAAGTAATCTACCGTGTTATAGGGGGATTAGTATTTATCGAAGACCAAAGAGAAGGATAAAAACCTATGTTTCATAAAATGTATTATGTATATATAGGTAGGTACTTACAATATTGCCCCGGTTTTTATTATAATTTTAAACCATAATTCGAGCAATTTTAACAAATCACATGTATTTTATTGAAAAATATAAATTTGTATTTTGTAACCAAGTATTTGTATTTACTTTTAAGCGGCTCTACGCCCTATTCAGATAATATCTAATGATACCTACATTCATGTTTATTTATTTATAACATAACACAAATTTAATGAATATTTTAATTTGTAACACGTTAACGAGTCTGAGTCATAACTTTTCCATTATTGTTTAATGTTATTAAATGGTTCAATATATGAACTTTTTTATTAATATGTTCAAGATTACGTATATATATTTCTTTTATTTGTTCTCAGGTTTAAATATAATGATATTAGAATCATGTATATTGTTAAAATTATAAATCATCTGGTTAAAACTTGGTGTTGTTTTCATATATTAAAACTTAATGTAGATTCTTGCCGGTTCTTCTCCATTAACCTTCTTTGGAACGATGCAAATGGAGTGATGTTCAAAGTGCAATTTGTCTAATAAAATAACTTTGCCTTTGAAAAATTACAACATTTTTAGTCTATGATAGGCAATAATGTTTTTAAAATATTCGTTCTTTAATAACCTGTCTTTGCTATTATATTCTTTTTTATCATATTTATCGAATTCATAGAAATGCATCAGATACCTGCTCATTGTGGGTGAAGAGGTATTTTTTATAATTTATCTAAACAAGACGGCCAAGAAACATAATTTGACCTTTAAGTTTTTTAATCTTTTTAATTTATTTATTAAAAACAATGTATTCTGTTATAGAATAACTTCTTTCAATGAACGGATATTTAGTTTTAATCTGTATTTCTCTACCGGTACTTTGCTTAAGTCTTTTGCTAAAACGTAATAAATACGACGAATAGTTGTGGTTGTCATATTATATAACATATCTAATTTAAGTTGTTAATTCTTTATTAAAATATAATTATCAATTAAACATTTTAATTGATATGGATAACCTTATTTCGAATATTACAACATTAACGATTCTTCTAATATATTAATATGTTTTAATTAACTTATAGTTGTAGAACTTTAAGAGGAGATATTCTATTCATTTAAATAACAATTGCTGCTATTTTGAGTAGTTTTAAACAAATATAATAATTCCATTGGAACTAATTATAATACTCTCCACGTTCCAAATGTATGTATATCTATACAAAGTTATCTATGAATTAAAGAATTCTTTATCTAATCTACTAAACAAACTAAATAGTTTTAGATACGTGTTACATACGCTTTAGAAGGCAGATATAACCTTGATAAATTCCAAACTATTAACTAATTCTGAGAAATATTTAGATTATTTAATGACTAATTAGATGATTATTTAATGTTTACTAGATATATTCATTCAGTTCACATGCTGGCGGTTTTTTCTGTTTCTTTAATACAATTAACAAACCGGACGCTGCGTTTAACTTAACTAAGGTCCGAAGTCTCAGCCTGTTTTTCGTCATATAAATAACATTGAAGCAAATCAACTTAGGAGTCCTTTTTATACCCTTTATCTTTTATTCCAGGTATTGAATAATTTATGTTATGAAATATTATTTATTATTGGTTTATATGGGATAATATCATATCAAATTTAATAATTTTTGAAACATTTTATTGAATTTGACGTTAGTTCATATACATATTATCATATTCTTAGAAATCATTTCACTTGTTTTAGAGTTCATTTTTATTAGTTTGCTAAACAAAATGTACCATTCAAACATGCTATTAAAAAATTATAAAATATCTTCCTAAAAGCTCTTTCATGAGATGTTTTGTAATGTATAACCTTGACCTAAGAGACCAGGTAATGTCTAGCGCTCCAGAGAAATCTGAATTGATTTATTTACCAAAACATTTATTCTTATATTTAGAAGCGCATATTAGCAAGAACGTGAGTTACATTCTATGTGGAGGTTAAAATTGTTAAGTTATTTGTGTACAAGATTGTTTTGTCTGTACACAGCTTAATATTTGTATCTACTCGATACGAGCGCGCGGAGTGCGACGCACTAACTGCCGATTGCCGAATGCGGACCGACTAAACCAACAGTCTTACTAAGATCGTGGATAGCGAAGGACGTCTGTGATTCATCTCCTCACAAAGGGAATAAAACCATTTTTTACGACAATGGCAGCTACGGAGGAACTCAGTGGCATCTTAATGAGACGACAGGCCATAAACGACAAACTCGAAGAGGGTTTGGATGTCAAACCGAAATATAAATTCGTCAATGTTTTCACGGAATTTCACGAGTTCTCCAGAAAAGAAATTAAACAGTACGAACAGACTTTTAACAAGTAAGTTTTTTTATTATATTATTAATTTCGTAAATAAATCTTGTAGGTTGGAGCGGGCAGGTCAAAATCCTGGACGGTTGTGGTTGTTTTACTTGAAGCTGGTTTGAACGTATAGATGTATGAATATGTATGTAAATTAATGTTTGTATTATTTTTAATACTCGGAATTGATATTTTTATCTTATAAATATAATAATAATATGCGGGTTCAACATTCTTATGCGGGTCAAACTAAAACCAAAATAATCTCGATATAAAGGCATTAACATCTTAATTACTTATGAAATTTAAAAAAAGTTTTTTTAATTTAATTTTGATAGAAGACACAAATTTAATAAGAAATTCTATAAAAGTACCTTCCAATTGAAATTTATTTAATAATTTGACAGTTAAATTAAAAAAAAAACAAGTGAAAGGTATAAGAATAAATGAAATACTTAAAAAATATAATAGACACAATTTATTAAGTAATTTACCGTCGTGGGAGATAATATGAATAGGTGCTATAATATGCGAGTTATTCTCTTCTTTATAACTTTCATTTATTTGTTTAATGAGATAACACGATATTCACACGTGAAATGAAATATTATTTTATAACCATCATTTTCGTTCACACTTTTACGATTTCAAAAAAATTGCAAATGGCTGATGCTTTTAGATAATCTTAAGTGTTTGTTGTCGTTAATTTTTAATGCATTTTCATTAAACTTAACGGTTTGTAATAATAACAGATACCAAAAATGTGTTTCCCGAAATTAATTTCTATTAACGTTGTGAGAACAAATTGTTTTGACCCCTTGGTATTTTTATGGTTCAATTTAGTTGCTCCAACGTTCGTTCTATAAATTACACGTAAATAACAAAGAAATAAAATATGAATACATTAATAAATGTAAGTCGTTCTCATTAATTATCTTAGAAATTCCCAGCCTCTATTTATTGTGTTAAATAAATAACAATTGTCTCTTCATTGACCAAGTTTTTCTATCGGTATAATAACAATACGATCACGTATTTGTTAAGTGACATCATATTGATGACAAATAAACACTGATCTTTAATAATGGTATGGTATTTGAAAGGAAATATTTAAATCAATTCAATGCTTTGACGTTATCGGTGTATTTTTTTATATAAGTAAAAATAAAAACCAAGGTTTAAAATAAAAGTACATATTTTTTTTTAATATTTTTTTTTTATTTACCACTGTATACTTTATTTCGTTTCGTATAATTTTTTATGTATTAAAAGTGACTCATCTGTGTTATGAGATTGATTCTTTATAATTTACTCACGTTTACTCGTAACGTAAAATAGCAGTTACTTTGTAATGTCAACAATTAGTCATTGATGACCATTCATGCTTGAGATTTAAATATTAAAAAGTAATTTGTTAATGTTACTTACTAGAGGAAATATAATTATTTAATGATTACCTAAATATTTAGATTAAGATAATAATATTGTATTTGTTTTTTTTGTAATGGAATTGACTTTATTTCTCTTATTACTTGAACATAGATGATATATTCCGATATATGTTTATGTATTATAATAAAATTTAATAATTGTATTACATAGAAATACTTATAAAAACAGGAAGAGGTCCCACCTTAGCGATAAAACAGTCAACTTGTACTATTATTTTTTTTAATGTATAATCTGGGTGTACAATAAAGTACATTTACTTATTTAAAACTTTAATTATCAAGGACTAGTATATTTATTTAAATGTTGTTCACGATGTTTCAAATCGAGGAGCGTGCAGGAAACGGTCGCGTAGATAATATCGCGCGACAAAATCAATGTCGAATGTCGGGACCGGGTGCCCGACTGACTCACACACAACCATTCTCCCCCAAAATGGCGTAGGAATTACCATATATATACAATTTATTGAAATTAAAACTTATTACGAGATGTACTTTTTGTTTCCGGCTTATACAAGATACAAAAAAAATGTCTATTCCTTTGCAGTTTTTTGTATTAATAAAATTAATCAGTTAAATTTATCATATTTTTTGTCCTACAATAGTTATTTTGTGAGCTTTGTACCATATTATTTAATCCCCCTCTGAAAATTTTATACTACATTATAATAATACCATCCTGTTATTTTTCACTTACCACTGGAGGTTATTTCTTAGCCTAAGAGTGGTTCCCCTCTCGCGACAAGGACATCGCTTGATTTAATTATATTTTTATCAAAACCAAACCTTACCCATGTTCCTTTCTTAAAATTATTAAGGGACAGTAAAAGTCAGTCAGTTTTTTTATTTCAAATACATTACACAAAACGTCAAATTCCAATTGCACGATTCCAAAGGGCAGATTCGTGAAGAACTAGCAAGAAACAGCATTGTTAGCATTATTCATAAAAAATAAATAACTTTTTGAAAGTATATATAAAAATTCTTAGTTTATCGTTTGTATTGTATAAAATACTAGACCAAGAAAAATTTAACGTGGACCGGAGAAGCGGCTCTGCAAAATAAAATAAATCTTCACTAAAATAACTACATTATAATACACAAAACTGTAATTTCATACAAAATTTTGACTAATATAAAAAGTTTTGACGTGATTCATACCGAAGAAGTAAAAGTATATTATGAAATGTTATTCGATTCAAGTGTATGAAGTGTATCATACAAATCTAATAATATTGCACTTTCGTTATTATAAATAAATGACAGACAATATTATATCAATCACTGGTATGTGTCATCAATTTAAAATGTTTTAACTACCTCGAATCAATGACCGATTCAATATCACATGAATTATGAATCAAGGGACTTTTCACTCAATATTGTTTTACTAAGTTATACTTATCCGTGTAACTTTATACTTATACTATTCTAACACTTCCGGACATCCTTCCTTTCTTTTTATATTTTATTTAACACGTTAAATCTTTTTAATTCCTTTAAAAGTATCACCCATTGCGCACTCAGAATTATTATTTGAACTAAATACCATTTATTCAATAACCTGTAAATAACAACGAAATAAATCAATTTAATTAAGGTCAATAAAGCTATTATGAATAGAAAATTATTCTCCGCACTTTAGAAATAAACAATAATAGTACGTTAGGAAATAGTTTCGTTTCACAGCTAATTCGCATTGTATTCTGTTGAAACTGTATCTGCTACCGCCTTGCGTGACTGACCGATAACATGAATATCGCTGCATATTTTATTTTTATTATATAAATATTCTATTGTCACTTCCTTCAGAAACTTTAGTGATGGCGGGAACGTACTCGCCTAAGCGTATAAAGTATAGACTACAGAATGAAAGTAAAATAAATCAAGCGATACGTTCAAAAACTTAAAATGACATATTATTAACGTTCAAATTATTTATAATGACAAAATTTAAATTATATTCAATTCATTGTATAATTAACATTATTAAGATAAGTATACATAATGATGGTATATATAATATATAAATGACGGTTTTTTTTTTCATTTGATAATATAGAAAGTTCGTATGTTTAACAAAAAGTGTCATAATTTACCTCATTTTGATATCATTATCATTATATTTCTTCATGAAAATTAAATAGGTACTTTCTCGGTATCGGAAAGGAAATAACTAATCATGTATAATAAATTAGTTTTAAATTAAATTATTTTATTATAAAATACTTAATCACATAAGTGTAGTTTATATTTAATATTTTTTATATTCCTTTAAAATCCATAGCTTGACTGTAACAAATAAAAATCATACGAAAAACAATCATTTCAAAAAATCATAAAGCATGGCAAGTTTCTTTATACGATTTCATTAAAATGTAATCGTAATTTTTGTTGCATTTTTTTTAAACATAGTTGTAGAATAAAGAATTTGATTGTTTTAATTAAAAACTGACCGACTTTGTTTTATAGGTCTTTGGCGTAGTTCGTTAGCAGAATGGATAGTAGGACGAATTCACTTTATTATCTCTGACCCAGTTGTAGCCACGCAAACCTATTTCTCATGTTTTTTGCGTCTTTAATTCCAATATTTGTTTAATGTCAACTTTTTATAGTTTTATCTTGAAAAAATGTTATTATTTTATTTTTTAAAAGAACTTGATTTGGAAATAAATGAAATCAATATTATTGATTTTTTAGCTTTCCTCTGTAAATATTCAACAATTTGTATTATATTTACTTAATTATCTTGCATTTGACACGTGCGAGCATTTTCGTGTCTCCCGCGAAGGATAATTCCACTCCATGATTGAGGAACAACGTTTGGGGTATTTGTCAAAAATAAAAAATGGACGATACGTTGTCAATGGAAATATATAATAATATCTATAAATCTACTTAATGATACTCACTGTAAAAATAGAAGCAGAAATAAAAAATAGACCACAAAATTTATTATTACAAAATGTATTAAATAAAATATCATAAATTCATTTCAATACCGTTTAAAAGAAAAATGTTGTAATATAAAGATAATGTCATATGATAATTTTAAATGGCTACCTCCATGGAATGTTATAAAGTAAAAGTGAATGCATTTTGTGCAAGGCTCACATTACTTATTGTCAGAAAACACAAAATACAATAGAAAATACTTCATTGTTTTAAATATTGTGACAAGTGGTTGACACTAAATACTTTTATTGTTTGTTCAATTCAAACAAAAAATATTCCAAACAATAGAGGTGTAATATTTATAACGTTAAAAATTTCGTTCATTCATTCAGGTAAAAATTATAAAACGTCAGCATAAATTATTGGAGTTTCATGTCGTAAAATCGGTCAAGTGCGCAGTTGAGGAGTTTATTTTTAGTTGACTTTATTATAAAATTGCAGCAAACTGCAAAAAAATACAAGATTACTAAATAGAAATAGAACATATTTCTTTAGTACATCACAAGTACATCTAAATCTCTTTGATCAAAACTTCGGCATATCTCTTTTATAATAATAGAAATATTAGATTATTGATAAAATATTAGATAATAAGAAATGATATTATATTATTCAACTCATCATATCCATAGATAAGTCAACCATTTCTTCGTATAACTAATAACTGACTATATTTTTATTATCAAAAATTATAACCTAAAATTGTAAAGATAAAGATGTCTATAGAATAAAAAAAAATAGTATACGTTATATTTGTTAAATAATACTTTGTTGCTAAATTGCTTTTGTTAAAATTGTAACAAGTAAAGCGAAAGTATCATGCAGTTTATTACTGAACCACATATTTTAAAAACTAGAGTTTCAAGGTCGCTGTTGAACGGAATGTCTGTAAATGTTAAAAACAGGCTTACAAATTAGTTATTCAAATTTTAATATGTCATTACTTAAATATTCATTGTAGATATTCAAAAATAAAATGACTTACAGAATTTAAAAGAGGTTTCAAAAATTTAAATAATAAGAATATTTCTTTTGTAATTATGTTTAAAATTTCCATAACCAATAAATGTTATATAGGTTACTTAATTATACCTAATTTTAATTTATTGGAAATCTAGAAAACGGATTCCGATTATTACATGTAATAGACTAGTTTCACTAAATCTGTTTTAGTAGTAGGTACATATATCTTGTTATTTTTACCTATATATCGTCACGAGGTCAGTTTATTTTCTCGATATTGAATGTTAATTAGCCTATATTATATTGTTCGCGTAACTCGTATAACATATTAAACATTTATTGATTGATTGAGAACAAAAGATGAACTAACAAAGAAATATATAAAATAACGATATTTTTCACATAAATATATATATACTACCCTTTTATCAGAAGTTTAATTATGGAGGTAAGAAAGTAAAATATGTGTAAGTTATCAATATTCTGTACATCGTGTGTGACACTTTCATAACACTTGCCTAACTGTAAATTGACGGTTCTTTCAAGCAAATATTATAAAGTATTGATTTTTGCTTATTACAAAGTAACCACGTTCAAATGGTTAATGTTGTATTGATATTTACATGTAGGTCATAATAAACCTTCAAGCATACACATACTAGTGATGGCACAACGAAAATACGTTGAAACATACATATAAATGTTTGTGACGTCGAGTTCAGGCAAATATACAAAACAATGGCTTGTAATACGAAGCGCTGATAGGTACGGTGATTTTATTGCGATATACATAATAATAATATACATAATTTCTATAGCAGGGATGTTTCGCATCATAATTCTATAAAGTTTTTAATTATTATCCTGAGTTATATCGGATTTATTTCCTTTTCTAAAAATAGTTCAATCCTGTTCACCTGATTAGAAAGAGAATAGCAAACCAGTTTTTTTTCATAGGCAATTATCGAAGTTTAAAAAACAATAAATAATAGTGCAAAATAAGTAATAAGAGCGTAATTATTTGAAAGATTAATCGTCAAAGGAGATGTCGTGGTCTTGACGTATCGAATTTATAAAAATCGCCCAAGAAACCATAAAAAGAAAAACAAGGAACTTTGGATTTTGAGAGAAGAACTACGTAGTGTCGAAAAAAAATAAAAATGTTAGAAAGTATAAAAATGGATCTAAGGGGGAAAAATTTGCTACCGACAAAGAATCTTAAGCCATTATGGTAATGGTCGAATATTTTTCTAACACATCACAGCAAAATATTTTTTTGAGAGTATAAATTAGATGATGAATTTTATTGGTGTGCCATTTATTTATTCATTTACAATTGCAATTGCATATTTAATAGTGTTTACAGCATTATATAACATAAGATAATGACTATATTTTTTTCACATTTCTTAGTTTAATTTAATTAATTTAATAATACTATGGTTAGTCACAATCCCGAAAGTATTGAAAATATTTTTTTACTTTTATTATTTCAGATTTGATGAAGGTAGAGATGGTTTCCTGGATTTGAACGAAGTAAAGCGGATGATGGAGCGGCTGGGAGCTCCGCAAACACACCTTGGCTTAAAAGCCATGATCGCTGAGGTAGACGAAGATGGCGATAACAAAATCAGTTTCCGAGAATTTTTATTAATTTACCGGTAAGAGTCAGAATACCCAACGGCTTCTTGTTTGTTTCTGCCGTAATTACGAATCTAATGTTTACCGATTTATTCTTATAATACGATACGCAATACTTATATTATGCAATACATACCATAGTAGTAATAAGTGGGTATATTTATAAACGTTTAAAGGGCCGTACCAGACCCAAAATGGTTTGATTTACAAGATTCTCATACTTGGACTGAGTCTTATAGCAAATTTATCGATATCGTTAACTAATCCAATATGGCTACATAACTTAGAGAACTAGTTTGATAGTATAGTTTGTTTAAAACTTAGCTGGTAATTACGATATTTATTTTCGAACCCAGATATAAAGTCGCTATCAATAGTTTATTTAAAACAAATCTTTTAACTGTTAAGTGTTGTTACAATAAATATTAGCTACAATTATTACTTATATTTTTGGTTTCAGGAAAGCTCGAGCGGGAGAACTAGAGACCGACTCAGGTTTGGATGCCCTCGCAAGATTAACAGAAATAAATGTAGACCAAGTAGGAGTGAATGGGGCTAAAAACTTCTTTGAAGCGAAAATAGAAGAGCTCGCGAAAACAAATAGATTTCATGATGAAATAATTCAAGAGCAGGAAGAAAAGCGTCGTGAAGCTGAAGATAAGGCATTGAGGAGGCAGCGGTTTAAAGAAAAATCGGCCATATTCCAACAGTAATAGTAGTATAATTAGTATATACCTGTCTAGTCTGTAAGCTGTTACCATATGGCTTTAGAAATAATACTAATAGGGATGTAACATATCACGGTATAACATTGCTGTCTATAAAATTGTCATTCAGTTTTGTAGTCAAATATACAAATTATAAATCTACGAATGTCATTATAGTATTCATTATGTCATTGTATAATGTAGTTTTAATATATGAAGTTCAAAAATAAATTGTTAAGTAGGTACCTAATTAAATATTAATGTGTTAAACTCAGTCTCTCGTATAACATTGTTAAACAAGATGTATCTATGCTTCTGGGAGCAGTAAAATGTGCCTAACATAGAATTGTATAAGATTATAAACCCTGTGTAATGTTTTGTTGCATGTTCAACATGTTAAGATTTTTATTTAAGTTATATTATGTGTATTTAAATAAACTTTTGCAGATTAATTATTGTTTTTTATTTACTTATAACAAATTCTATTTATACCTCATACCATCAGATAACATATATTTTTAAATAATTCTTGTAAAACAAGTTTAAGTGAAGGTCAGAGGAATAGTTAATTGGCAACAAAGTTTATTATGTAAAACTGTTTTGCAGGTACTCTAGTACCTATTATAAATAAATTAATTAATCAAACTGCAACACAAACTAGTGAGAATGACATTTACTGTGCCTTGGTAGCAGAGTAAAACTAAAAACCAAAAAACAGAGTATTTAAATATCATATATTTTAACAATAACTAAGTGTTTTAATATATATATATATATATCACTGAGAGTCGTCCATACATCTAAAACTATCATGTTGCTCATAAGACATGTTCTGTGTTGTTTGGTGGGTTGTATCTGGTTCTGCTCGCTTTAATTTAGGCAGTTTTGTTAAATCAATCTGTTGTATATTTGCAATAGTTGTCATTAATGAGGTATTCTGAAAATAACATTACAAGGACATTGTTATATTGGATTTTGATAATATGCAATCAATTATTATAGTATTAAAAAATATTGCTTACTTCTTTTATATTTGTTTCAAATTCTCCCCCAGAATTGGTGAAGATTTTTATCTTTTGCACTTCAATTGATCTAAAAATTAAGAAAAAAAAATCAATCTAGACCAAGTTTTGGACAGAATTGTGAAAAAATTATAATTGATTTACAAATACAATGAATGAAACCCATAACCTAAATATAACTCATATTACTTTATTTTTGCTTATGTGAGAGTTATCACCAATTAATAAAAAGTATTAATAGCTTAAGGAGTTTAAATATCCAGAGAATTATTAATGTAATAATCAAGAAAGGAAAAAAACATAAGATAAATACTGTCTTAAAAGAAACTTAAAAAATAGGAAATAGTGCTCCAGCAACCTTTAAAAAAGGAAAAGTACTTTACATTAGTCTTAACAGTTGATTTGCAGTATTCAATTCGTTTTGTAATTCTTGTTGTAATTGTTGTATATGTCCAGCAGCAGACATCATTCACTCAAAATATCAAATAATTAATTACAATGTCACTTAAATATTTAAGGTAAAGTTTAAATTAAGAATATAAACTTAGAGGTAACTTATTTTTATTATTTTTGGTTCTGAAATAGGATAGAAATTGCAAATGATTAACGAATTTCAACAAATTGTAGTAGTCATTAGAAAATGTTTTAAATACATACAAATTAAAAGATAAACTTTTCCGTTATTGTTTGACACTTAAGTAGTGTTGCCAGTATGTCGGACCTAAAAGACAAGCCATAGCATCTAGGTTAGAAGTTATCTTAAATATGTATTGAGTTAACGAATTTCCCAGACGAACAAGTAACTTACAGAATACAGTAATTATAAAATTTACATATATTATATGACATAATTATTAAGTAGATTTTTTTCTTATTTACTTACATAGAATTTAATTCCAATAATATATGAATCCAAAAATAAAGATTTTAGAATAAGGTATTTTTTGAAAATAGTTTTAAAATTAGTGTAGTGTGTGAACCTTTGCCGAAAATATTCTCACTGGAAAGCCGTTATAATTGTATCGTAAGTTCTCAAATTTGTTACACTTTGGTTGTTTAAATAAACAATATTTTAAAGTAATAGCTAAATAGCTCTTACTTTGAGGTGTGTAGTATATGCGGTTCGTTCCAAGATATGGTCTCCATGAAGATTTGGAATTATGGAGCTAAGAGTAAACGAAGCTCTTAACTGTTCATTTTGCTGATTTATGACATCGGCAATTTTAAAACCTATAGATGTATTTTTTAGAATTTGGCACATGGCTAGATCTTTTACCAAAGTCAGTTCTTCAAAAAACAGAACACAAAAATTCAGTCTAGAAAAGTTTAAAAAAAGTTGCAATTCATTTAAAATACAGATGTATATCTATAATTTTATTGATGAGGAAAAGATTTTCTCTTCAATTGAGATTCTAAACCGATAGTTGCTGAGCATGATATAGAGCAATATTATATGCTAAGTTTATTAGCATTAAAGAAGTGGAGGGCGCTCAGCTTAACTCCCTCAGCGCACGACGGCGGATCCTAGTATACAAAAACGATAGCGCCAATAACGTGGGATACTTGGATTATAGGAAATGTTGTTAAGAAGCAAAAACGAATCGGGAGCCATTTATACTATAAATAAAACTACTAGGGGCGCCAACAAACCCTCAATATCGACTCGCTGCGCTCGCGAAATGCCGTTTGCATATTGAGCGAAGCGAGCCCAGTGTATTGACTCATCGTTTCCCATTGACTTCAATGGGATATCAGTTTTTTGACAAGATATTAAAAAAAAATTTTTTTTGGAGGACATTTTTTAAATTCTTTTTTTTTTTAAACCATCTCCTAATGTGTGTCTTTTTGTATGTAAAGTTTCATAATTTTCCGTCAAGTAGTTTTTGAGCCAATTCGTGACAAAGAATGCAAAAAGTCTCCAGTAAAACGCTCCGCTCACTTCGTTCGCTTCGCTCAATAAAATAAACTAGAGGCGCCAACAAACCCTCAATTTCGGCTCGCTGCGCTCGCGAAATCTCAGGTGCCGTTTGCATATTGAGCGAAGCGAGCCCAGTGTATTCACTCATCGTTTCCCATTGACTTCAATGGGATATCACTTTTTCGACATGACATTAAAAAAAAAAAAATTTTTTTTGAGGACATTTTTCAAATTTTTTTTTCCTTAAACCATCACCTAATGTGTCTCTTTTTGTTTGCAAAGTTTCATAATTTTCCGTCAAGTAGTTTTTGAGCCAATTCGTGACAAAGAATGCAAAAAGTCTCCAGTAAAACGCTCCGCTCACTTCGTTCGCTTCGCTCAATAAAACTTAGACACGTGGTCAAATATCCAAAAATGAATCGGATAGAGATTTTTTCAAAACGTTAAAATTTATTTATAAATAGTTTATTAATTTAACCTGCAACGATGTAGACAACTCTAGAAATGTTTAACATGATTTTTCTTTAAGTAAATTGTCCATTTCTTTGTCAAATTTTTCGCCCGTTCCTTATCTTCCAAGTCAAAATCACCTCTTTTAAATGTTCTAAATGTTCTAACTTTTTAATCTTTTAAAATCACTTCCGACACGTTTGATCAGCTAAAGCGTTTTTACCATCAACTTCCACTAAAATTCGAAGACTTCGCAGTTCTTTTATTAATTTTAAAATAATGTAGCAAAACTCCCCGAAAAAATATTTTGTTTGCGATAAATTTCGAACTATTGAAATAGATTGAACTTGTTATGAAAATATATTTAAAAATGCGTCGTTAAAATAACAAAATCACAGCTGATTAACGATATATTTGTTTCTGAAGATAGTAACAGAATGCTGTTACGGCCATTTCTTATCAAACGGTACGAATTAATTCCAACACCTAATAGAAACAGTAAATAAAATATATTTATTACGGATTAAATTGCTAATAGTTCTCTTAAATTATTTAAAGGTTAGTGATGAAATACTGATATCATATTTTATTGTGGTGCTAGCAGTATCCTTTAGGAATATTGATTGTTGAATTATTACTTTTTTAGTGGTAACCCTGCTACTACTGTCATACTACTGCTTGATTTGAAATTTGATTCTGTTTCTTTACATTGTTGACAATTACAGAAATGGAGGAAGGTATATCTGTTAATAATGAGGGAAAAAGTATTGACATCAAACAAGAAAAGCATGAAAATGTTGATAACTTTAAGTGTGAATATGATTCTGGAAGCCAAGACAGTAGTAAAAGTGGGAGCGGAGGATATCAACGTTGGGCTCCAAATTTAAATGGTGTGCGGAAAAGTGCATTTACGCCATACAAATCTGTTCAATGCACGCCATTAACTAATTTGCAAAGAGGTGACGTTTTACTAGATATTTGTTATGGAACACCCAGCAAGACTTCTTATCGATTATCCTTTGTGAGGAATTGAGTAAGTTTTAAAGAGTTCAAGGTCGATTTCGTAGGTAATACGCAGGCGCGCGTCCCCGAACTGCCTCAGCCCGATTGTAGCTTCCACGCTAAAGCTGGCCGCGGCGAAATAACCCGTGACGACGTGAAACTGGAGCAGTATGTTGATATCACCGACGAACACGGTCTCACGGCGCTGCACTGGGCAGCCAGTTATGGACAGTTAAACAGCTGCCAGGATCTTGTGTGGTAAGTTCTTTGTGTCCATTGTTAACGTCCTTACTAGGTCATGTCATTGTTTGCTTCTATTAACTGATATAGCCCTTGAAAGTTATTTTTATTGTCTATACAAATAATGCTACAAAAATAACTTTAATTTTCAAATGATAGTTACATTATTTACAAAAAGGCACTGCTTAATTTAACATACTCATATTTTATAAAGGAGTGGAGGGAACGTTAATATGAGGGGTCCAGAGGGAGAGACAGCACTCCATCTGGCAGCAGCAGGTGGGCACCATGAGGTAGTGAAGTTCCTCTTAAATGAAGGAGCCGATGCTGATATTCAGGATGATGTAAGATTCCAGTATCATTTGTGAATGATAACTATATTTATTTATATATATTTTTTTACATATATTTTTATAGTTGCATCCAAGTTTGTTAGAGTTATTGTGTTATTATAATGGGCCTGGTGACCTTGTCTGTCTGTCCTAAACAGGCACCAGCCTCCCACAAATGATTTTTTGTCTATGTATCTAATTTAATATTCTTTCTTGTACAAATTCATTTGCAGTGGGAAAAATAAAACAACTAATAACAATTTGCTGGTATCATGTATTTATTCTTGTTTTCAGTCTGGTAGTACAGCTTTGATGTATGCAGCAGCCGCAGATTTCCCTTACACTTGCAACGAACTCCTCATTAGAGGGGCTGACCTCACCCTTACTAATGACTACGATCAAGACGCCTACACTCTTACCACCACTAATAATTGCAAACTGGGTAACTATTTTATATCTGTTTTGTTGTTACATTTATCTATCTATCTAATATATGCATTTAATTTCAGCTCAAACTGTGATAGAAAATTTTTTGATAGGCTGCCTTAGCAAAATCTGAAAGATTCTACCAATTCATGTTCAGTTGCTGAGATCAACCTACACAATGGATTCATTTGCTTACAGCAGTTAAATGAAAATACAGGGATTTAGTTTATAAATATAAATTGTATTTAATATATATTTTAAGTTCAACTTATACAAACATGTGATGTGATGTGACTCAATAGACAGACAATATATGAATTAAACCTCATCATGTCTTATTATATTGATACATATATTGATCACCCAACACCAAAAACCATAAATCATAATGTTCAGAGTGTAACAGACTAAACATATTTAACAATAACAATAACCCTTAACATAATACAATTTAATATCTAAAATTTAACAGTCGTAAATATCTATCAAAATAAAAACAATTTGTCCTTTTTGGTAATAAAATATTCAATTAGCACCATTACCTTATTATAAATATATATAAAATAAATGCCTGCTTTCTTCAGACTTCCCGAGTTTACAATAGAGTTTACAATATACCTTACACCGTTAAGTAATATATAGTATTACAATTTAGATTCGGTAAGCCAGTTAAATGTTTGAGGTTTTCTATTTGATTGTGGGTTAATAGCAATGTTTATGATGCTTGGTTTGTCTGTGATTTTAACGGCTGCTTTCACGGCTGCCTCTATTTCCTCAACTGTACGACAGTAATAACCACTTGTTCCAAACATTTCCATCATTTTTTCATATCTCACTTCAGTCGACAATGCCGTTGGTGGAGTACTAAAATAAAGAACCATAATAAAATATTAAAAATAAATTTATAGTCTATTGAGAGAATAGTTTGCAAAACTCTTGGAACCAATTTTAAAGTCATTAACATTAAAATATAAATTAAAACATTTGATACAGGGAAAGATTAAAATAAATACAACTCACCATTGAGCCAGATCTCCTCCAGATTGTATGTCTGCCATCAACTCCTTGTCGAAGCCGCTGTAAATACCATTGTTGTTCACAATCACCACAATCACTGGCAGCTTGTAACGGAACATTGTTTCAATTTCCATACCTGTAATGTGTTTCAGAGGCAAAAATTTGAGAAAGAATTTCTCACATATCCTTCTTTATAACGCTTTTAAGGGATACAACATTGTGTTGTTTATTTGTTTTTTTTATATCTATTTTTTTTAAATTATTGACCAGATTTAGTGGTATTAATAAAAAATATTCAAAATAATATTTCTTTTCATACATATTTTAATCAATTACAACTATTGCACTTTTTTTAGCAAATAAAAAAATATTAAACTTGCAAATTCATACTGTGTTGCCAAATTTTCAATAATGATTATACTCAAATATACCAATATAATAACCACTGACTAAACCAAAATCTATGGAATTAGAGATAATCTAAAGAGTGATAACATTTGGATTGTATGATCTTTGTTGAGTATTGGCTCTAAAAAATTAGTTTTAGGAGCAAAATCCAATACATATAAGCAACCTTACATGATTTTGACTTTTTTTTTAGGAGTGCTCCTTAAATGTTTTTTTGACATATCTGTTGACAATCGCTCCCCCCTTTGTAATCCTTTTTTGCCACTAGCAAACCCATGGACTATTAAGGAGCGACCGTTTCGTTTATCATATAGTAGGGCAGCTATGTTGTATGAATAAGTATAGTAAGTACCCGAGAACCCAAAGGCGGAGTCTCCTTCCACACATATGACTCTCTTCTCTGGAGCGTAGTCGCGACACCACTGCGCCGCCGCCACCGCGAAGCCTGGACCCACCTGGAAACATAATAATATAACTAATAGTACATTAAGACAAAACATATTAAACAATGATGATTATATATTTATATTTATTTTTTGTCACATTTAAAACATCTTATTTCTTTTAATTTTTAATTTGAATATAATATAAAAATAATACTTTTCAATATTAGAAGTTACACTGAATAATATTTTCATATTATAGTACTATACAAAAAAAAAATTAAATACTAGTAAGATAAACTAATGGAGATTCATTTTCTAAAGAATGAGTTGTTTATTAGTTAATTTATATTTAATTTAAATTAATTATCTAGTTATTTAATTTCATGTTGTATATAATTAATTAATATCAGTTACATTGACTTACAGTAAAATTATTATTGGCATTCAGACAAAAAATAAAAAAAATAATATTTTAAAAAGATTTTGGTGAAAACTGATGACACATAAAACCAAAAAAAATAAAAATTAGAAAAACTTGCAATGGTACCCAATACTATTATAATACAAACAGAAGTACATATATATTGTTATCTCACCCCCATAGTCCCAAAAGTGCCAGCGTCCAGCCGATGTCTTGGTTTGTTGTTGAGTAGAAGACCACGTCCAATATCCATGGTGTTGGCTCCCTCACTCACTATTATTGAGTCCTTTGGTATGTTAGCCTGCACTGCTTTGAATACAGCATAATAGTTTAACGGAACTGACTTGTCGTTGGCTTGTGCCTATAAAAAAAAATTATTCAGTATTATTTAATACTTTTATTGGATTGAGAGGATATTCTTATTATAATTTTAAAATATAGTAACAAATTAAATGATCTACTTTAATTTTAGAACAATATTTTATTACTTGCTTGTGCCTACAAAAACATGAATTTCTGATTATTTTGATAAAAATTGTAGTAATATAAAATTCAGGAAGACAAAACTTTAATTACTAAAATAAGACTATTTTTAAAATATTTTTTATCCATATATTTATGTATGTCTATTTTGTTAATATATTATACAAGTCCAAAGGTGAGTTGGGTGAATCAGATAACAGATTCTTACTTCTTTTTTTTGTAAATCTAGAATATTTTTAATGATAATTCTTTTTTTTTAAATTTACTTTTAAAAGAATAAGCCAAAACTTTAATTTATAAAAATTCTATAATAGCTGTCTCACCTCAACAAATTCGGTATTTTTCTTTTGCTTTTCTTTCAATGCTTGCCACCATGCATTGCTATCTGGTTGTAAGGAGAACTTCTTCTCAGAAAGTTTGTTAGTGAGAGCTTCTACAAACGGTTTGATATCAGAGTGCACGGCCACTTCAGATTTCACACTGTTGTGGAATTCTTCTGGTGATATATCCACCTACAAATAATAATACATAAAGGATTTATGAAGAATATAGAAATAACTTAAATCTTTATAATGGTAAAAACTAGTACACTTTGTGTAGTAAAAACTAAGTACTCCACTACTTCATAGCTACCTGTATAATCTTAACATCCGGTGCATATCTTGGGGTCTGCCCAAAGTGTAACATCCAGTTCATCCGAGCCCCAAGTAACAACACCACATCGGCTTTAAGCAATGCCTGTGTGCGAGCAGTTGATACACAGTACTGAGACTCGTCTGGCACTACTCCTTTACCTATTAGAATATGTTTACATCTTATTTTAATTTCGGCTAAGCAAAGGTTGTATTAATAATTTATACACAGTTGCTAAGCAGCATATTAATAATTCATATACAATATGTCTGTCGTTATTCAAGCTAAATTATTATCTTAAATGGTTTTTAAGAATATATATAAAACTTTAACACTAGTTATCTTATTCATATTTATTTTTTATATGCACTTGATAAATGATCCTTTATGGTTTTATTATTGGCATATTAAATATATATAAGAAATTCTTACCCATGGGAGTCGGTAAGAATGGCACTTTTGTATTTTCAACGAGTTTGCTCAGGGCCTCCTCTGCTTTCCCATATGCGGCACCCTTGCCAATGATGATGAGGGGTCGCTCAGCCTTGGCCAGTAAGTCGGCTGCTTCCTCCACCAGCTTGGGGTTAGGGTACCCCAACTTGACTGTCTCCGCCGAGTAGTAGTCCAGTGGTACTTTGTCTTCATCGGCTTCTCCCTGAAAATATAATACAGGATCTGATAATTTGATGGCACTAATTGTTCATACATTGCTCACTAAATAGATGTTTGTGAAACAGTGATTACAATAAAGATATACCCGGCTGAGTTTGTTGTTGTTGAACACTCATAGACTTAATTTGAGTTGGAGAGTGTCTTTACAGAGGGACTTATTCTGATAAGTATGGTATCAAAATAGTCTTCATACTCCCATTTCAAAGTAATCACTGGTATTGATTAAAAGTGGAAAAGATATAAATAAATAAAGTTATTACACTACTATTTGTGACCATTTGATAAAAATATATAACAATTTAAATTATTTAATGAATATAATAATAATAAACCTTTTACATACTTTAATTTCATGTGGATTTAGGAAAAAATAAATTAAAAAAAAAACTCCTCAGCCATTTACTGCCTTACTTTGTAAGTATTAAGTAAATGTTAATAATAGAATATATTTAAATTCAAAGTTTCACATACATTACAACTTTGAATTTAAATATATTTTAAGGTTTATTTTTTAAATTAATTATTGTTGTCGTATGAACTGTGTATTGTTAATTTTCATTCAAACAGTAAACATAACATACGCCATATTTTGTTTTTTATCACTTAGAAAAAAACTTATATATATATATATATATATATATATATATATATATATATTTTTTTTTTGGTACTTCATGGTCATATTATTAATTACTCAGTTAAAAGTTATTCACAATCTGTCTCTGGTTTTATTTATTTATAATACATTATTGCACACCATGTATATATAGAAAGAATACAGTAAATATATTGGAACATTCAAAAGGAATGTGAATTAGAGTTATGAGAAATGATATTTTCATTTGGGTCTTATATAGATATTAGTTAAAAATATAAATAATAATTAAATAATGTATTAAAGTTTATAAAGAAAAATAAAGTAAAGGAGTTTTTTTTAAATCTTTAATATGATTAATTAAACATAATATTAAAGATACCGAGAACTGATTTTGTAAAAATTGTTTTTATGGTTGCTTTGTTAACAATAATATTATATAATTAAGAAAATTTATAACCAAATATATATATATTTTATAAATTTTATATAATAATGTGCTGGCAAGCTTGAAATTATTTATATGGTGATTTTTTTAATAAAATAATTTTTTGAATGCTTAACCACCTTAACCACCAAATTATATTAATATGTATAATTATAAAATTGTTTGTTTGTTTGTCATTGAGAACAGCAAGTGAGTTATTTTTGGTAACACACTGTATACTTAGTTTTTTATGTATCAGATGTATTTTAATGTACAATTTTATAAAGATTTTTTGAATATAACGAACATAATTAATGAATAATAAAAAACAGTTTGTAAATCTTGACTGGGAACTGAAAATCCAACCCCCATCTTTTTACCGAGCTAACGATGAGAAAGTCTGAGCTGGAATTCGCAGTTTGTGACCTGACTGACTGACTACTAAGTCAGGGTCACAAACACAGCCGGGGTCACAAACTGATTCAGGGTCACAAAACCAATAGACCATTACTCTAGTTCTGTAGCACATGTTATGAGTAGAGTACACATATGAGTATAGCTCACCGTGAGTAGTGTGGCGGGCATGTCCAGGTAGGACACCCCGGGACGTCCGGCACACGAGTACCGCACGGCCTTCTCGACGTGCAGGGGGATGAGGCGCGGAGACGGGGGGCGGGCCGCGTACTTGCTGTACATGCGGGACGACTCCACCTGGGACACACATATAAACAATTAAAACTGAGTAGTTTGTAGATATTACTCTAGTTAACAGATATTGTTAATATATAGTATTGATATCTTAGTAATAGTATACAAGTTAATGTTCTACATATTTCTTTTACTTTTACATACATCATTTAATATACATTAATTTTTATACAATATTAATTCTATGATACTTTTATCCATTTTTATACGATATTAATTCTTTTAATCCTTTTATCCTTTTTTATATAACCTTTCTAACATACTTTTCTTCAAAACCTACTTGGTAAGGAAATGACTAATTTAAGCTTTTTCTGGTAAATTTACTATAATATTTTTTTATATTATAATTTATGAGAAATTTTAACTTTTCTAGTTAGTTAATGGTTATTAGTTCCCAGCAGTGGTCATTCTCATAACCACAGCAATCATTCTTGGTTACGAGGAATTCATTCTCCATTACATAAATATAGCATCTTAATTCACATTTTTGCCAAAATAGATTACTATTTGTGAAATACAAAATATTTTCATAATCACAGTTTAACAAAGATTACAATTTTATCATAATAAGCCGACACATTAAATAATTAATGTGTAATATATCATATTATCTATGATTACTTTAATAACAATCTGGGGGACCAATTAATTACATAACACAGGAAAAACACATTTTCGATAATTATTTATTTACCTGAAGCCATTCTTGGAATCCGCCGATACCTTCATGGTCTTCGGGACAAGAGCCAGCTATGACTAAAAGCGGCCAGCAATTCACTTGAGCATTTGCCATACCCCCAATACAATGTAGCAGACCAGGTCCAGATACAATGAGACATACTCCGGGTTTACCTGAAATTTGATGTTAACAAATTAAAAACTTATTAATAAATGAATAGTATCCATAGTTTGTTGCCAGTTTGTATCCCTTTGAATCTTTGTCATATCTACTTTTCATAAGTGAAGTTTGTGTATGTCTAGATGAAATAAACATTGACTTAAATTGAATTTGTAAGCAACAAATAAAATGACCCTAGAATGTCTTTTCATTTAAAAAGCTGTGAGTTTATACAAAATCCATTTAGTAATAATATAAAATAATTATTTCTATATAAGTCTAACTCAATGTTATCGGTATACAGTTATTTACTATACATACAATTACATTGTAATTAATTCACATAATTAGTAGTTAATTATATAAAAATTCAGTACTACGTAAAAAGTAATAATCAACTTTTTTATGAGATCATAATCATTTTATATAATACATAAATTAGTTTATCTACTTGGAATTTGTATTAGAGATAAAAAATAAATTAAATTTATGAACAATGTTGAATTTTAATATACCAATAAGGAAGCAAAAAGAAAACATACCATGGTCAAAATGGTTTGGAAATGTTACTACCAGTGTTAGTTAGTTATCCTGAAAATAATTGATTAGTATTTCACAAATTTTAATAATAATACATCAATGTACCTGTTAAATAACCGATAGCTTGAGCTGCATAACATGCTGCCTGTTCATTGCGCATCCCAATATACTTCAGACCAGCAGCTTGGAAAGCCAATGATGTCTCTATCACAGGAATACCCACAATTCCAAACACATATTCAACACCCTTAAAATAAAAGGTAAAAATTAAAAATAAGTAATTAAAAAAATATATCCTATTATATTTTGTTGCTGATCTTACATTATATTTTTTGTAATTTATATATTTCATGGATTTATTTAATTCAAATAATTTTGAAAATCGAATTAATTATCCAAATTCATGATGTAACAAAGTTTTGCTCCACTTTATACTTTTACTTCATAGTACTAGGTTTACTCCCCCCACCCCTCGCCACTCCAGTCAAAATATGGTGTTAAATAATACGTACCTGCTTCTTTAAGCTTTCCGCGAGAATATTGTTCCCATCGATTCCCATTGCTCTGTTTGATTTTGGTGAAACGTGAATAGACCGTCTTAATAAAGGTAGTGACTGTCGTACTAGTCGTCCTAACAACATTTTAAAAGTTAATACGGAAAATATCGAACTATCACTAAGCGTTTTCTAATTGACCAACATGATACCCCCTACTCTAAAATTGGACTTACTGAGAACTTTATCGACAATTATCAAAGTTGCGGCAAGAAAACTGTTTATGTTTGTATTAAGAGCTATAAAATTATTAGGTAAGTACGTAGCAGCACTTGTTATCGTGTTTAATTTTAATATTTTTATAACAGCAATAGATAACAAGTGTTATCAGTTTATATTTTTCTAATAAATAGTAAGAGAACACTACATGTTCAGAAGGCAACCTTAAGAACATTGATATAATAATAATCATAGTCGGTAAGGGATTTGCGAGAATTTAACATGACGTTTTCTTTTTTTTTAATAATATGTCCTCCAAAGGCATTGCCATCGCTTATACAGCCAATGATTATCTGTGGCATTAGATTAGGTTAATAATTTTATTAAAAGACTAAATATATATATAAAACAAATATTAAATATTTGAATATTTATATGAGAATTTATTAAAAGAATTTTGTTTTATACAATATGACAGTCCTTTTTAGAATAATTATATTAATTCATTGCACTCATAAAATGAAAGACTGTGTTACTACTAAAAATGCAGCTTGAACAATTTTTTTGCCGATTGTACAATTTTGAAATTCAAATTAGTAATTGAAAAAATGTTTGTTTTTTTATATTCCCTTTGTTCTTCAACAAATTCTTTCGATTTTTTTAATTTCTGTAATAATAATAAGTAATATTTGGGTTTCTATATAAAATGAAATAGCAATGAGGCAAAAACTAGACAATTCATTCATTATTTCAGGAAAAACAATACTATGCGGTTTGTATATACAGAGAACTCAATACTCTTTGCTTCTTTGCCCACCACACAAAAACTAAGATGTTTATTTGATAATTAATTGTAAATTTGGTATGGATATTGTAGTAGTAGTAATACATAGTATAGTAGTAGTAATACATAGAATTCATCTTATTTTCTTTCTTTCTGGCTTTCTTTTTTTTTTTGATAAACACAAAAGTGTTATTTAATTAGTTTTGTAGTGTTGTAATGTGGTCACATTACGACACTACAAAACTAATTTATAAAATATTTATTATTTATAAACAGAAAGATATCTGACTGATTGAATAAATGTGATGTATTATCACAAGAAAATGTGTACTTAAATGAAGATTCTAGATATAAGTAGTATGTAATATAAAATTATTGCCTGGTAAACAGTTATCTGAATGATTAGTGTTAACATTATTCTGGTTAAAGGGGTTTCCATGCATCATATTTTTGTTTACTTATTCATTTATTATATATCTGTGAAAAATTACCGTTTTCATTAAAGCAATTTGTTACTAGTTGTACAAAACTAATTAAATGTAAGTTTATTTCAAGAAGTTGGAAAGCATCCCTAAGATCACTAAGTTTATGGTCATACAGGCTGTGCTATAAAAATACAAACTCTTTTAGTATTATTATACTATCTAAGTATATTAACATGAGAAAACTAGTAGCATTATTGTAATTGAATTAATCAGAATGTTTATATTTTACACACTATAAAACTTTTTAATGGGCTATGTTATTTTGTGAGTGATAAATAATGAATAAGAAAAAACAACATGGTGTTTTCTTGAATAACTGGAAGTGTTTATAATGAAGATATCATTAATAAAAGTAGGTTATACTCTTATCAAACTGCTTATAGCCTTATTGTTTTGGATAAATTAAAAGAAATGAATTAAATAAATTAAATTAACTATTTAATTTGTTTTGTCCTTATTCATAATACTATTTATTCAATATCATTCTTCAAACAGTTTGTAGTGTTTATGTTTAATTTAATTCACAAACTTAATTAAATTAAGAAATTTATGAAATACAATGCCCTATTGTTATTGGTTATATCAGAACACAGAACACTTGGTATATTAAAAAAATTTGCAATCATTTTTTGTAGATTATAGTAAATGGAAGCTATCACTGTAGGTCACAAAAATAAATAATGTAATATTTAAATTATTAATATTTGTATGTTTAATTTAAAAATTATCAACAATAGCACTTTACAATCTTCATCTTTTGATGAGAATTACAAGGGTGGATTGAAAAGTATTCGGTCTAACCAAGAAAATAAACACGTACAAAATCAGTAATATTTTTATTTTTCTATATAATCACCATCAAGTTTGATGCACTTTTGCCATTCAAAGGATTTAGATCGTTGAAAAAATGATTCTTCCTTAGAGTCAAAATATGCATCTACTGCTGTTTGACGAAAATCTTTAACCTTCCAAGAGCTTTTTTAGGTTAGGGAACAGAAAGAAGTCTGACAGTGCCAGATCAGGTGAATAAGGCAGGTGCAGTAATAGTTCAAAGCCACAATTGTGGATTTCTGCCATTGATTGCAAAGACGTGTGAAACAGGATTTTTTTTCTGAGCATTCCTGGACGTTTTTCTTTTATTTCCTCTCGTAACCGATGTAGTAAGACACAGTAGTAATCAGAGTTTATAGTCTGACCCCTTTCAAGATAATCAATCATAATCACACTCTTCGAGTACCAGAATACTGAAGGCAGTACCTTAGTACTTTTTAAATATTTTCTTCACTGGTGGACGTCGAAGGCCTTCCAGAGCGGGGTTCATCTTTCACACTCTCTCTACCACGCTTGAATTCTGCTATCTATTTTTTTACGGATGAATAAGACAGCAGAATACCCTAATGTACTGACCATATCATCATGGATGGCTTTCGGTGATAGCCCCTTCTTATGGAGGTATTTAATGACCGCACGCTGTCTGTTTTGCTCCATTTGCAGATGTCCGATTGCTTTGTTAAAAAATTTATAAAATCACAACTAATTACCGCACACATTTCAATGTTCACACAATAAGTCTGAACTGAATTAAATAATGTGGGTGGATTTGATTTTTAAAATTGAATGGATCTGTGTCGGGCCCAGCACTTTTCAATCCACCCATTTATTAAGAAAATTGAAAAACAATATTCAAGTTGTCAAATCAAATAAAATGTCAGTTGAATTTTGTCAAAATATATGTAGTACTGACATTTGTTAAAGTTAAATTATTTTGTACGAAGCTTCTCGGTCTTGATTATGTCCATACAAAATAATAGTTTGTCGGATATCGTCGAAATATCACGGGCAACATCTAACAACCAAAAGTTATCAGCACAAAACAAGCAATTATAGCTCGCATTACATTTAAATACACAATATCAAATAATAGTTCATAATAATCAGCTAAAGATTATATTTTTAAATTAAGATTGTTATCAGCATTTCAATTAAAACAGATACGGTGATATTGTTATTATGAAGTTCAATTTCGGCAAAACGTTAAGGGAAAACGGGTAACTCATGTTTTTAGGCTTTCCACAGCAATGCTTTATGAAAGGTAATTGTGGGACGTTAAGGAATTGCTTTCGCATTCGGCCCTGACAATGGTTCTTATATGATAAGAAATCTGATGATTTCAATTAATGTTATTTTTTAATTCAGTAAAAAAAAATGCAATTTAATGTCTGTTCTCGCTTGGAATTTAAAAACGCATTCTTTGTAATTGCTATATTAGTTTGTGAAAACGTCTGGGCAGGGCAACGAAGGGAGCATATTAATAAGCAGAGGAAGTGCTAGCCTGAGCTTTGTTTGAACCAAAGGAATTTTATATTCAAATATACTAACGCCATGTGGTCTAGTCCACAACCTTCCGCGACATAGATACATCATGAATAATCAAAAACATCTTCATTTGCCATATGTATCAACCTTTATTATAATAATATTAAAAATATATATTAATTACGATTAAATTATAACAAAACTCGTTAAATGCGACAACAGAAAATGACAATAGTCAATAATACCGTAAACTAACAATATGAAATAAATAATTGGATTTGCGTAAGTTATACGCATTCTAGTTATATGTTTTTAACTATAAGTCCACTTGAAGATGATTTATTATCCATAAATTAATCATAGATTTTTTATTACCATATTATACTTCAACGTTGTTTGCGTTAGTTTAAGCAATTATTAGTTTAATATATACGATGTCCATTTGGCCCATCGATCGTTTGATCCCTAAATTAAAAAAAAACTGGTTTTGGTGACAAAAACGATGTGACCGACAATAATTAATTCTTCCTGTATTTTTTATTTGACATGATTTTACTACTGTTTTGGATATAATCTATTAATATTCTTAAAAAAATCAAAGAGAAACACCACTATAGGATAGAAAGAGGTAAATATGGGTAGTTGTATATATTTTATTAACTTTGAGGATCAGGGAGTAGGGGTAAATTGTAGTAAGAAGCTGAAGTAATGGTTGCCAACATAACCATAATATATGCAAATTTGATAATGATATACTTCGGGCGAGTCATTGTGGTCCGATAAGACCAATTGCAGTATTTCTTTTAACGCAAAACGTCTAAAAGAACTTGGGGTTTTTATCTTATCCCCTTAACAACTTAACGTAAATTAATTACTAAGACTGTTTTTAAAGTTAATTTGGAATTATTATTATATTTAAAGAAAACATCATTTGCGTATTTATGATAGATTTGAACTATGGGTACTTGTTTTGAACTACCAATATGGGGCTCTCTCTATATATATTTTATCGAGATACAAGGACAGGTAAATCTCGTTATATCATTTAATTGATGTTAGAATTTTTATCTTTTATTTAAATATAGTCAATTAATATATATTTCTTGTAACATGTAGCTATTTACTCAATTTTTATTGCGTAGTGAATACTTCAATAGTTAATATATAGTATATAGTTAATATATAGTATATATATATATATATATATATATATATATGTATGTATATATATATGTATTTTAATAAATAACAAGGTTTGGTATAAACTTATCTCTCTGCATTTAAATGAGCATTTAATTTGAAAATATTTTGAAATATAAAAAAAAAATCTTATTTTTTTTCGATAATTGACCTCAAAATGGCCTTAAAATATTTTATTTAAAGAATAATACTAGTTGATGAAATTAAAATGGGAAATATTGATTTTTTTCAGTTTTAAATTCAAAATATAATAACCGACTATAATGTTTTTTTTTTAATTTTAAGATTAAATATACGACTTTTTTCTATAAAAAAAATAAAATCCACTAATCCTAATTTGTCAAAACATTGCATTCATTCTCATGTATATTTAAAAAAAAATTATGCTATTAAATAAGATAATTTTTAAACTTATTACTTTAGATCCAATAAATCGATTACCTCACATGCAAACGTACGTAATACTTACATTACATTTGCATAAAAATAAAAAAAAAGTTTGTTTAATTTCGCACGCATATATTTAATGCAATGCGTCCGTCTGTAGTTGTTGATACAAGTTGGTTGTTCGCTGCCGTCTTCACTTCTCAGTCACATTATAACGAACTGTCCGTAGGTTAACCGCTCCAAAATGGTTCCAGTAATTTAAATATCAGAATTATTGTGTTGATAAATCACGTTTCTCTATATCCAATATGGCTGTTATAAAATTGAAGATTTTGGGTAAGTTTTTTTTTTTTTGATGGTATTGTTTATAATAATGGGGGTATATTTTTTTTTATTAAAAAATATTCGTGGATTTTATTTTATAAATTGGAATTTTAAAATTAATATTTTAAAAGAGATTTTTCTCAATTAAACAGATATATCAGTGTAATATAAAATAAAAAAAAACATATAATATGAAAAATGAATTAAAAATAAGACACAAAAAAAAATTTAATCATTTTTTTTTAAATAAAGAATATTTCACTTTTTTTTTAATAGTCTGATGTAATAATTAAAAAGCTTTTATATATATTTAAACTTAAATAGGCCAGTATCATTTGATAATCATTATATCAGCTAGGTAATTAATATTTTTAACCGCGAATTGATAACAAGAAAAAAATCTTCAAAATATACTGTACATTCTTTTTTTAAAATGCTTCATTAATTTGCGATCATCATTTAAATGTTTATCAAACGCCTTGATCGTTTTAATTTAAATGATTTCTGTCAAATGAAATTGAATTAAAGGTAAATTAATTATGTGTATCTGAAATTTAAATGACAAATTTCTTATCTATTATTTAAATAAAATTAGTTTTTTTTGTTATTTATTTAAAACAAAGTACATTGTATTTTCCTGTTCAAGTAGACTTTTTAAATTATATACTAAATTGTCTCCATTTTTTTTTAAATTCCATACTGTTACTTATTGCTTTCGTTAACAGATACATCAATAAAAAAAGAAGGTCTATGGTCAGATATCTTTTTCTGTGCAAACTAAACAGGTTTTCTTTATACGCTTCTTATATATGTTTTTTTAATAAAGATTCTTATAAATTTTCCTAGTATATTATGTCAGTTGTTCTGTATGTCTGTACGCTTATTATAATATAATGATGGTATTTAAGTAGTGTTATTAAAAATATATAAACATTGTCATGTATTAAGCTATTAGCTTAATATTAATGTATGAATGTGTGTGTGTATGTATATATATATATATATATATATATATATATATATATATATATATATATATATATGTGTGTGTGTGTGTGTGTGTGTGTGTGGTGATTAGATTAATGAAACTTATATAGGATACATACCTAATGCAATGTATTCGTCACCGTCTGTATTTTCCAAACTTTCTCTTGTGGACTCCAAGGCGACTTGGATTTTCTTGTAGGAGAACATTTAAATAATATGTATATATAATTTCTAAAACAGGTTTATTATTTATTACACGGTATACATGGTAAGAATCCAGGGTTTTGCTGTACGAGTGATCAGAATTTTACCAAATATTGGTTTAGAACTTTAAAAATATTTTTATTACTCTTTTTAGGTAAAGTGCGGTCTTTATATAAATTTGTTTGTTTGATTACGTATCATAAAGGTAAAACCTAATATTTATAATATCACATTGTATGTAGTCTATCAGTTTGTTTGTCAAAACTCTTTAACAATAAGATTTATAGTCAAAATCTGTCTCATCAAACACGATGGGTAGAGCCTGGTAGTAAAATAATATAAATGACACAATTTATCTCTAAAATATAATGTGCAGAACCCAACGGACGATACTAGTCTTATTATGTAATAATGTATTAATATTTAAATATATCTCCTTACATTAATAAAGTAAAAACTTTATAAATAAGTTTTAAATAACCACTTCCATTACCTAATGGCGAAAACGATTAACCACAGATGACAATAAAACGAGAAATCGTCACAAAAACATTATTATTAACCGCTAATTCAAGTTGTTATTACAATGCAATATTGTTTTAAAGTTTTAATATTAAAATATGAAATAACAGATCGTATTATTATACTTTTAATACATTAACACGTGATCGTAATACAAATAACGTTATATGAAAAAATGTATTGAATAAATGAATGTTTCAGAGAACATTATTTTTGAGGCCCCCATGAATGCTTATTTGGGGGCCTCAAAAATAATGTTCTATATATATTGAAATATTAATATATAATGTAACACGATAGCTCAATCTACAGAGTGACAAAACAATATCCTAAAAGTCGCAAGTTCGAGTCCTGTTGTGTCGTTTTATTCCTTATTTATATAATAAGTTTGCATGCAAATTTCTTGTCCTTATAGTTTTGTATTGAGTAATATATTATCTACACTCGGCAGCTATTACAAGAATATTAACAGTAATTGTACTAGACTTTAAAACATTCTCTTATCCTCATTTTATTGGGAAATATACTTTGAATAAATACCAGGTAAAAGTATATACCTATTTCTTTATGGTAATATATACGATTTACCTCTATTTTTTTACCTTGATTCAATTACAATATCCAAATTACCAAGTGCTGCATCAACTAGCTTCAATATCGCACAGTGAAAAGGGTTAGTGAGCTGTTAGCTTGTGATTGGTGGATAATTTGAACTAGCTATTTTTGGTCAAATAGTGTTAGAAATGGATAATTAAATAGTCCAATCAGGGACCTCTTTAAGGTAGCCCAAATATTTCACTAACATTAAATACTATCCGATATATATCTTCACTGATAATTAAATATTAATTAAATGTTGTAACATGCTCATATTACAATATATAAAGCAATATGGCGTGAAGTGTATATTACATGTGAATACATTCCTCCGTATTTTCTTATATATAATTTAGTAAAGTATATAAACTAGGATCCGCCAACCGTGCGCGGCGGATGTTAAGCTGAGCCCCTCTCCTTTCTTCTTTTCTTGATAACTTTTGAATGGCTAAACATTTTTTCAATCTGTTTTCGCTATAACATCCGCGTTCGACTCAAACATACATGAGAAAATTTTTAGCTAATCATCTCGTCGCATTCTGAAGACAACTAAACACAAAAAAAGGTCTCCCAAACGGTTACTCGTAAGAGCTTCGCTTACGCTCAGCTCAATAAATCATCGTTTCCTAAATAACTAATTAAAGGACAAATTATTATTGTCATTCTTGAAAATGAAGAAAATGTAGTAAAAAATACCATATATGTTGAATGGAGTAATAACTTACATATACTAAATTTCATCAAAATCTATTTAGAAGTTTTTGGGTTAGTGCATTTACAAACACACAAAAATAATATACAATTCTCTCCCTAATATATAATAATATCAAACATATATTTAATATTATCTAACTAACTGGCATGAGAAAGCCATAATTAAATATTATGGTAAATTTCTTAAACATTTGTCTTTAATTGAGACGAATTAAAACATGATGTTATCGATTCGATTGATACTGACAAAGACTTAACAATTATACAAACAGCTGAGTTATAATCGCCTGTGAAACTTAACACTGTTATCAAATATTGGATTGTTGACGTTAAGGAATGTCAACTGTAAAAGAATTTTCAATCGCCTGTTCCGCGGACGTGATTTTATTGTTCTTATCTCGATTTATACACCCGAGCTGTTTATCCACACGGTTGGTTTGTTTTTATAGTATTATTGGTTATTTTCAATAAAATTTCACGCTCGCCATGAATGATTTTAAGAACAAAAAAATATTGTATGTTAAGTTACGTATTTTGTAGTTATTTGACCCTCAATTTCAATGTTTACTATAATCTTTCTCATTGGACCCGCATTGTGTTTAATTAATGTAATCCCTCTTTTATAATTAATTATTTCTTCATATCAGTCTTCATTGGTGAGATAATATTGTAGTTTTTGAGAAGGTTTCCTAAATATTCATCACCCATCCATATAGTGACCGGACTTGACTACACTTACCGTGACTAAAGGTTGGAGTTATTTGTGATTTATCCATTATTTGGGTTCACAAAAGCGGTTTGTAATCATTTACCATAAGTCGAGGTCAGTGTATAACACCATGACATTCAACTTGTCTCTTCATTTCCTGATACATTTGATTTGATAAATTTGTATAATCTGTGCCTATTTCATTAACCACAGAATATATACATACTAATTAATTATATACTGTTATATATTGATAATGAAATTTGTTAATAGTTTGTTGGAATTTAATAATTACCATATTTTAATTTTTAATCGATTATTATTGTTTGTGTTTGTTTTATTGGTAACGTTTTGATTTTTTTTTGTATTTTATGATCTGTATAAATTTATATAACTTTAAAGATAATAAAAAATGCTTATATATATAAAATAATCTGTTAGATTTTTATTTATTGAGCGAAGCGTTCTACTGGAGACTTTTTCACATTCTTTGTCACGATTGGGCTCGAAAACTACTTGACGGAAAATTATGTTATTTTGCTATTAGGTGATGGTTTAAAAAAAAAATGAAAATGTCATGTCGTTGAGGAATAATCGTCAAAAACCTGATATCCGTTTGAAGTCAATGGGTCAAACTATGAGTCATTACACTATGCTCGCTTCGCTCAATATGCAAACGGCACCCGAGATTTCGCGAGCGCAGCGAGTCGAAATTGAGGGTCTGTTGGGGTCTTTAGTACCCTTTAGTAGTAGTAGTAGTATACTAATGAAAAATACTGAATGACTTTGGATTCTATTAAAAGTATGTATGTAAACTCTTTGGTTAACACATTTGTAGATACGTGAAGTTTAGGAATAGGATATAGTCATAGTTATAACGTAAAAACTTAGTTTTAGTTTCAACATATAACATGTTATCAAGAACGATTAGATCCGGTCGGGCGATTGGCATAATGTCAACTTGTGTTACTTACACGTTTTTAAAACGTGAGTTTTCATTAAAATATATTTTTTATAATTACTCAACATTCCGTGAAATTATTTCCAACTTCATAATATATCTTTTTTCCAACTTCATAATTTATTTATTTACTTCCAACTTCACGAAACCTTCAAATGACAATGTATTGTTACTGATTTCGTACGCACAGTACACAGTACACAGTACACAGTACACATGTGAACATGGAAATAAACCTATACAAATATGTAATATTAATATACAATGTCAAGGAAACATTTATAAGAAATAACTAATGATTTTCAAAAACCAAACAATAATTTCTATGATGGTTTATGTTTACGACAATTTATTCTAACCTTGAGAACACAAAAAACATTTCAGTACACTTTTAAGTATATATTTTTTTGATTTATGATTTCATCGTGGTTTTCCTTAACAAAATAAATATTTGCTATCTGACATGTATGGATACGATAATGTTTTTAGTATATATTCTATTTGGATGTTTTAGCAAATATCTGACATCTATTTATCAAGTCAACAGACTTCAGACAGACATATACAAATACACGGTCATCGATATTAATGTTTTATAAGTTACAATTAGATATATATCATTCCTAAAAAAAAAATTATATGGTTTAGATTTGTTTTAATTTAATTTCTTCAAAGACCATTTTGTTGTTTCTAAATGGACTAAAGGGATTTCTCGAACGCAGTGAGTGCGCCTTTTGACGATGAAAACTGTTTTTCTTGAGTTTATTTATTTTTAAGAAACAAATAACTCACATGAAAATCTGACAGATCGGCTCTAATGTAGATAAGGTAGACTCAAAAGTTTTTCCGGTGTCGTCTGGGAAGTCCCTCGGTTTGGTCGCGAAGTGTATGGTGCTGTAGAGTAAACGACACCGAAGTTCCGTGATCTGTCTCTTGTTGCTCGCAGCCTAAATATATTTGTTACATTTAGTAGTTCACTATTCTACATTTAGTTTCCTCAGGGAATTGATTTTAAGTATCCTGTCAATGATATTTCGACACTTTATTCTACATCGATGGGGTTGTATGGAACTTGGCCTATAATAATCCACTTTAACCAAATGTGGGGACTTCCTGGTCCAATCAGCAGATTGCGCTGGATCCTACAATGTGTGAATCGAACGTTTTGTTAAACCAAATTTTTCACTTATTCTTTCGTAAAAATAAAATTTAGAGAGAAATTTGAATTTGGAACAAATATATTTTTACTTTTAAAATGTCGAATTTTCAAAATAAAAAATAAATTGCCAGCGTTTCGTACATAATTTTTTTCCCAAAATTTTAATGGTTTTATGGCATTGTAATGAGATTTGTTTAGACGATAACAATAATAAACTTTCCAAGTTAATAATTATTTTTAATATTTACAAAGTACATAATTGCTGTTAATGAATATCTCGTAGACATTGTTTACAATAACAATTAGTGAATTACATACATATATACATTAAATACCGATCGATATTTGAAATAGCTTGACGTTTTTAAACTACCTTTACGTCAGCGTTTTCGCTCGTATAAAATAATGTTTTCTTAATATAGACAATTATTTTTTCTATGAAGTTCTTATCAAAAGATTAAAAATAAAATTTAATATTTTTTTATCTCATATTTAAATCTCTTATGGTTTTTTTTACAAAGTAAACTAAATAAAAATATTAACGTATTTTAGGATCTATCTAAAAGTTCAAATTAAAACCTCCTTGGAAATAAATTCGAACTGACATTTGACAATGCGCTGACGTTGTCACAGTTGTGTCAATTTGTATAAATTAAATTTAAACTATGACTAGAACTTTATATAAATAGATGATAATGAAATACGACATTCAAAAGAGAGAGCATAAAAAATTTAAAGGTTTTTTTTTAACACTCCATATTTCTTTTTTTATTTATATATTTTTTTCGTAGCAATACCTAAGTAACGTAAACAAGTTACAGATCATTAACACGTTATATCCTTTAAGTATGGATTTATTTATAAAAATCCTGTTTATATATGATTTAATGTCAAATAACAGTATTATGAGTAACGGAAAACTTTGAGGATAATTAAGTACAAGGACTTGAATTTCTATTCATAATATAACGGTTTTTTTTGGGTTTAAGGAAAAGATTGAAAGGGTTAAAGAATTACTTTGTTCGATCCAATCGAATTCCTGGTATAAACACTTTCATATTAAAATCAGTTGCTCAGATTTTTACTGCGTTATAAAGTTTACAAGTCAATTTTTAATACATACCGTTAATCATTGTATTTTTTTATTATATTTGTAAAACATGTGATTTTTTCGTGGTAATTAACCCAGATTCTGCAGCTTCGACTCCTGCCCGTGCATTTTTATACTGTATTTTGTTAATACTTTAATGTAAAGTGTTTATAGATAATTTAAGTATTTTCTTATATTTTCATAACTAATATATATGAAAATATATATTTTTTATTTTACGTCTAAAAAACGTCACTTTTTCTTGACTATTTTTTTTTGTTTATTGATAATTTAAATATTTTTATTGAGTTTCACGTCTATATATGGAAATATATATTTTTTTGGTTTAACATTAAAGAAAATTTCACTATCTGTTACAGATGTAATCCCGGTGAGATTCAACCTCTGGATCATGTTGTTCACGAGCTGCTGGGTGGTGTACATGCTGCGGGTTAACATGAGTTTAAATCTGATAGCCATGGTGCCGCAACCCGTCAAAAATGTTACGTAAGTTACGATGTCTTACCAATGCTTTTTTCTTTTTTTTTTTTTTTTTTTTTATGTAATAGGAGGGCAAACGAACTGGCGGGTCACAGATGATTTGTGATCACCGCCGCCCATGAACTCTTGCAACATCCGAGGATTCACAGGAGCGTTGACGGCCTTGCTTCTGCATTTTGACTTTCTTTGACCGTTATAAAAGATAACTTCAATAGTTTATTTAAACATGTAGGCTATGATAGATAAAAAACACCATCAAAAACAGGATATCTAACAAAAAAATACGTTTTTTTATTATTATTAGACAAGCCAATATAGAACTAGATGAAATGTAAACAAAAAGTGACAATGGTATTATAAAAAGTGGACGTCCTTAAAATAAATAAAATACTTAATAACTATGGCTATTGTTCAAATGATCTTGTCTTAGATCCGTCTGTCCGTGTGATTATCTTGCATATAGATGCAGTGTATCTAAATAGACTATCTATTTAAGGGTAGTTAGTCGGTACTAGTATTCCAGAACGGGTTTGTCCGGTGTCCAGTTTAATGCGAGCATAATGACCCTGGGGAATTTTTATGATCCTCTCTTTTCGCGATTTGCTCCTTTTTCCTTAGAAGATAGTAATTATAATGTGTGTATGTATGTGTGTATGGAATTTTATTTATAAATAGCAAATAAAGCTGTCTTTACATATTATTTTTATTTTTTTGTATAAACTGGTTATCCTGAAATAGAAACAAAATATCAAATGATCCTTGGTTAGTGATTTTTTGTTACTATTCTACTATTAAAATGATTTGCCCTCTTTTAACTTAAGTTTTTTTAACTTAAGGTTTGTCTTCTTTTCGTAATATTAAACTACAGTTAACTTAACTTAACTACAGTTTCAATATTTTTTTAGATCAAGATCAAAGTGTGGTTCTGATAACGTGGTGGCATTCAATCAATCACTACGACACGGCGATGTGGCTGACGTGAGAGAAACGAGACAGGTGTGGTATTACATTTTTTATGATAAAACCAATGTAGATGTAGCTATAGATGCAAAATATATCTATAGATAATATCAGTAAAGCCATAAATATTATTATAGATTTACAAAGAAATATAAATGACAAAGTAAATTGAATTCTTCTTTATTGTTGTATTTCAACCGCAAAATACTATTAAATGTTTTCTGGTTTGTCTGAATTTGTATCTGTGGTTTTTTGTAAATATTAGATATTATTATTATTATCTTTCTATTGTTATTCTATGAATATTACTTTAACGTTCTCAGCTATCTACGTAACTTTATCTTTTACATATATATATATATATATATATATATATATATATATATATAATTTTGTTTAATAATAACAATATGTTATATGAACAATTACTTACAATATAAATATATGGATATTATCATATCATAGTTTTATTACAAATATATTATTTTCATTATTTCATATTTAATCTAAAATTAAAGATGGAGCATAAACTAGATTTACTAGTTTCTGTTGTCTGGTTGTTTTTTGAGATAAAAATATATATATAATGGGTCCACAAAATGTCTATATAAATCATTTACCTCACGTGACATTTACATGTGTGTGTGTATGTTAGTATGGATGTTTGTGTGTGTGTGTGTGCGCTTCTTTGTAGTTAAACCACAAATTTTGCTCTCCACGTGCATACGCTTCACGTGTTTTTATATGATATCAGGGCAATGTTATCAATAATTCAAATTAATTAATTCACTAATATTATTTTATTTTAGCTTGCTTGCTTGCCAAAAATATTTCAAATGAATATAAAAAGTTCAGAATTGTTTTTAAAAAATCCCAAATTGTTATTATTTTTTCACTTATATGATAATTAGGTTTTGACTTTGAAGTTGTTTTGTTTGTCAATTCGTCAAACCTCAGTACTTAACGATGTGGTTAGTTTATCCTTCTACGTTTACTCCTCATGTTATCTTTGAGTCAAAAATAAACAAATATTTCAAATGCTTAGAAATAAATAATAAGTCCCAAATTAGTTCTCAGAAGCGATTAACGAAATGTCTATTAATCAATATTCTAAGAATACTAGAAGCTTTAAAGAGTTTTTACTTCACTTACGTCTTTATAAAGTATGATAGACAGATCTGATCGTTGTCTGACTCATATTTTTTATAAAGATATATTTTTTGTATATTATATTATATTTATTATAGTTTCTTACGCTAAAACAAAAAATTAATGAATTTGTTAGTTGAATTGGGAAAACAACCTATTTTATGAACGATTCTCAACTCTTTAAACGCTTTAAAGCGTGAACTGCCGTAAATGAGGGTATGACCATAATTTTTTACGGATACCGGATTCTAAAATTATGACTGAAAAGATAAAGACCTTAGAGATAAAAAAAAATCTAATATATATTTTAGTATAGTACATTACTTAAAAGCTACCAATTTTATGTATTACCATACAGTTCTATCGGTATATATTACTAATAGTAATAATGGTACATAAATCAAATTGAGCGTAGAATTTTAGAATAAGTATAAATTTTAATTTTATACAAAATCTTAAAATGTACGATGAGATATATAGAACATAAAAATTATAATGAAATTCAAATATTCTGAAAATATTTTGTAAGAAGTAATTTAAATAAATTATTGTTTTAAACGCACACGCTTACAAATTAACATGACAATGGAATTTAAATAATAAAATAAATCAACTATAACGCGGTAATAAGAATTCAATACACCTCTAATATGATTTCAGTTACTTGGTATTTAATTATAAATTCCGTAATAAATTCAAAGCCTTATTACGTATTGTTTTAAAAAAATAAATATATTATTAATAGAGAAAATTGATTTATGATCGTAAATAAATTATTAAAATATATAAATTATTCGTTTGTTATCGTTATAATAAATAAAATGAATATACATTTTTGTATTATTCTCGGAATAGGTATTTAATATTACCTGTTTTAAAAATTTTAATTAACATATTTTATAAGGTGCTATATATAACTAACATTACAAGCATATATAATTTACAAATACACTTTATTATGTGGTTTTAACAAGAAAAGTATGGAACATGTGTATTGTTAAATTATATTTCACAGCAAAACATCTAATATATAATATAGACTTCAATTTTAAATATAAGTACACCTATATAATAGAGAAACAAAATTATATAGATGACATGTTATGTTATTACCAAGTGCCATTCCATACATCATCAAACACACGGCTACTCGGATACGAGCAGTCTTTTTGGGAGCAAGTCCATAATTATGTATTCATATTTCTTAGTCACCAGTGTGGAAAAAACCGAACGTTATTTACAATACTGTTAATATTTATTTTCCATTTGGTTTGGTTTACTTTGAAATTAGTATCAAGTTTTATAATTTTTAATTTTATACATATACAGACTACAAAATCTATATAAAAATAAATAAGGGTTTTCGTTCCTTTCTGGTCGTTTATTCGCTCTTCGGTCTTCTCTTACATTTGTCAGCTATAAAAGGGAAAAGGGGCAAAATTTTATTTATATATTTATAAATGTTTATTTTACACAATTTTATAATCTGTTGTCTGTCTATTTACAGATAGGCGGAGGTTCATTTAACTGGTCTAAAGATCAGCAATCAACAATTCTCGGTTCATATTTCTGGTGCTATCCTATAACTTCACTGGTCGGGGGAATGGCGGCAGAGCGATGGGGGCCTAGATATGTAGTTTTAATCACCTCACTAGGAAGTGCCTTATTAACTGCATTAAGTCCAGCCGCTGCCAGACTGGACTATGTGGCGTTGGTCGTCATACGATTCTTCCTTGGATGTGCTGGGGTATGTTTTCTGAGAAAATAAAAAAAGCTAGATAAAGGTAGGTTGAAATATGTATGTTGGTTTATTTTGCAGGGATTTATTTATCCGTCACTCCACTGTCTGGTCGCACGCTGGGCGCCTCCCGCTGAGAAGGGCAAATTCGTGAGTGCGATGATGGGTGGAACTCTAGGGACAGTAGTGACGTGGTCTCTCACAGGTCCTCTGTTGGAAAGATTTGGATGGGCATCAGCGTTTTATGTCCCAGCTGCACTTACGTTCGTTTGGTGCGGGTTCTGGTGGTATCTTGTCGCAGACTCACCGTTGGAACATCCTAGAATATCAGCGTCGGAAAGAAAATACATTTTAGATTCACTAGGAGACAAAGTTAAAACATCGAAGGTAATATGTTCTACACATATTAGTTTCGCACTTACATGTTATATGTTGAACAAATTTACTGATATATATATACTTTATAAATATTTTATTATTATTTCAGGGTCTTCCGCCGTTTAGGAGTATAATAAAATCGTTCCCATTCTTAGCGATGGTTATTCTGCACTTTGGGAATCTGTGGGGTTTATACTTTATTATGACGGTGGGACCGAAATTTGTATCAAGTGTTCTCGGTTTCGAACTTTCCGCAGCGGGAATAATATCCGCTCTCCCATACCTCGCTAGACTGATCCTAGCCACCATATTTGGAGCCGTTGGGGATTGTATTCTATCTAGAAAACTCATGACGACAACGGTTATAAGAAAATTCTTCTGTCTTTTTTCGCATATTCTCCCTGGAATATTATTAGTATTACTGGTATACACGGGGTGTTCCACTGCGCTATCAGTGGCAATGATCACGATGTCAATGGGATTCAACGGTGCAGCTACTCTGACTAACCTTCAAAACCATCAGGATTTAGCTCCAAATTATGCTGGATCTTTGTATGGAATTGCCAATTTCATTGGGAGTACCTCTGGTTTCTTCACACCAATGATAACTGCGTACTTCACAAAGAGTGGGGTACGTAAATAGTATATATTCTTTATATTATAAACTGTATGTATATATATATATATATTTATACATATATGTTTTAATACGTGCTAATATAATATTTCAGGATAGCTTTGAAGAATGGCGTCCAGTGTTCTTTGTAGGCGCTTCAGTGTATATAGTTTCTGCGATCTTTTTCATATTATTTGGTACTGGTACCACTCAGGACTGGAACTTTGATGAGGATGTGAAAAAGAAAGGTAAAGATGAAAAAGGGAGGGATGGAGACATGAACGACATGAACGACACTACGAAGAGCAGTTACAAAGATCTTAAAGATAATCCAATCAGTATAACGACACGTACTTAAATGTGAATATTTACTCAATAAATTATTACTATTAGATTAGATTAGATTAGATTACATTAAATTAGATATAGTGTTAAATACACTAAATGTAGATATTATAGATCTGACAAACGTTCTAATATAAGAAGATGTACTGAAAATTTTTCCTATATCTATCTATTAGAAATTCAATTAACGTAATATATTATAGCTTTAGATAAATTCTAGGCATTTTTTTTAATAGAAAAATAAAATTTTCATTCATCATAAATTATACATAACATAGTATCCGATTTTATAGTGTCTATCATCAACAACCGGACAGACAAGACTGTGATCTTCATTACCAAATAATATATATATTAACATTTATATGATGCCATTTACTATCACGCGAGTAATTGTTAAGTTTTATTTTATTGTGACATTTAAATTAATATGACATTTGTAGTAATTTAAAAATGTATGAAATAAATTGTGTATATATTGTATGGATTAGTTTGTATTCAGAGTGACGCACTGTATTACAATCTCAAAATAAATATTAGAATATTTTGATATATCTTTTACTAGCTGTTGCCAGCAACTCCGCCCGATTAACGAGGTAATAGCCTAGGTCTCCGGATTAAATCCGGTTTCAATCGCGTATTACCGGGGCCGGATTTTTAAAAGCCGATTCATCAGTTTTTGTAATTACCCACCCAATACGTACAAACATATATACACGCAAACCTTTATATTTATAATATTAGTGTAGGTTTAATATTTTATAGGTTTTTCAAGATGGTCACGACAGAAATATCATTCTTATATATATGCGATCATGTTAAAAATTAGAGTCCGTGCTGTCGTGAGTTATTAATTGTTTAATTATATATACATTCGACATGTCATGTATAATACGATTATTTGTAGGTTGGAATCATGATATTCTTTGGATATTTCTTGGTTTACATAGTTCGGTATAACCTCAGCGTGCACATAGTCGATATGGTACAAATACCAAAGAGACTATTTGATACATATTACAGCGACTCACAGTCACTGAGGACTGTACTGAACAAACGTGTCGGGGTTTGTTTTATTTTATAATAGAGAATTAATAATATTATTATTTATTAATAGTTTGTATAGAACGTTTTAGAGTTAATGCATTGGAATGAAATGAAAATAGCTCTACTACTTGCAGCGTATCACATAGGATATTGTGTTTGTTTGCCGATATTTCATAATATTGGCGATATGTGAGTTTGTTTTTATGATTAAATAACGTTAATAATAGTGTACTCAATTGATATGAAAATATTATAGATTTGGTCCCACCTGGGTTATCGGTGCAGCTGGTTTTACATCTGGAGTCTTAAACTGTCTAACATCTGCATCTGCGTATTACAATTTCTGGTTGCTTTTCGTTGTTCGTTTATTAATTGGATTCTGCGCGGTTGGTTATCATACACGTGATTGTTTGGTTCTTTGTTTATATTTACTGATATTGATCATTATCCAGGGTGTCATGTTACCAAGTATGATACAAGTATTGAGGCATTGGGTTCCTCCAACTGAACGGCATCATTTCATGTGGGCGTATTGCGGTAATGAAGTTATTGTTATATTATACAAAAACAGACTAACATACAAATATATGTATATATATATTTAATAGGTATAACAACTGGTACTTGTTGTACGTTCTTGTTTTGTTCCGCGGTGCAATATTATTTCGAATGGGCTGTGGGGTTCTATATATCTGGAGCTGTGCAAATTCTTTGGGCTGGATTGTGGGTGACACTTGTGAGTGACAGCCCCGCCAAGCACTCCTTTATATCTGGAGAAGAACTATCGTTTTTAACGACTGCTATAGGCACTGTATTCAATATAAAGGTAGAAAGACAGTTTATAATAAGTATATAATAGTGTTACTTAATTAATAACTGACTGAGTCGAGTAGTGACATGGTAACTCAGTTAGTAGAGCAACGACACAATTCACCAGAGGTCGCAGATTCGTGTCCTGCCCTTGTCGATAATCTAATAAAATGTCATTCTATATTTAATAAGTTTAACACATCTAAACCAGTTTAGAGGCCATTTTAAACATCAATAACCAACCTTTTTATATTTAGTTAACAAACTCTCAAGCTCCATGGAAATTAATTCTCAAATCTATTCCTTTTTGGTCCTTGTGCATTCTCAATTTTGGATATGCGTGGATGATAATGTCTCTGTGTATACACGGACCACTTTACTACACTATAATTTTAAACTACAGCATATATGAAGTAAGTCATTAAGATATTGTAATTTGATTTGTAATATTATTGTATTATGTTCAACATTTTGGCGTTCCAGGCAGCGGCTTTATCGGCTTTACCATTTTTCTTAAGACTGGTGCTAGGTACAATAATTATCCAAGTTTACCACTGGTACAAACATAATATAAATATTAAAAGAATAAAACATTTGCGGAAATATTTCATTGTTGTATGTAAGTTTTGCTAAATCTTCGTTTAAGACACCATATGATTAATTTTAAAACATTTGAAAAGAACACTCCTTCTGTTTGAATTTATATTTGATATTTTTAAATGATTTTATATAGCGCATGTTATACCTGGAGTGTTAATATCGTCAGCGTGGCTCATGCCTATCTCCCCTGGCCCTGTTCTTCTAACCGCAGCGATCGCTCTCACCGCAGCCGGCATGGATCTCACTTTCGATATTTGTTATGTAAGTTCCATATTACCAAATCATCTCATTAATAAGTTACTTCACTACTTTACTAGCTTTTATTTACAGGATCTATCTCCAAATTACGTAAATTCCATAAATACTGTAATAAAAATGATCGGTCATATGCCTGGAATTATGATTTCGTTGTGCGTTGGAGAAGTAACATATAAATATAAAGTAACGTATGCTGTATTAAAATTAATTGAGAGTTTTTTTTTATAGTTACACTATATATATATATATTCTAGAACTCAATTTTTGTGTGGCGTTTTGTATGGTGCTTTCATGGTACCATTTTACTGTTTAGTGGACTGATATTTCTGATTTGGGGTGATACACATGTGCAACCATGGAATGATATAAAACGGAGGTAGACTATTATACGAATATATTCATTATCAATTAGTATCAATTATCTTATTGTTATTTATTGAATGTTTAAGAGTGAAACGACATCGTCGACTAACTGTAAGACCCTCTACTATGTCGAATATAACAGAAGTGGATGAAGATGAATTCTCGTAAGATATATTTTATTAAGTACCATCAAAGTACATGATTTAAATATATATATGTATATATATTTATTTGCAGAAACCAGGCATCGTTACCCCAGCGACCAAAACGTTTTAAAAGTTTTAAGTTTCCCAAGGCTTAAGACTGCTGAATTACAACCTATAAACGAATTACTTTGATAATAAATGAAAATGTTACTTAATTTTGAACTGTATCATTGATTCTGTCTCTAATATTGTCATCCTAAATTTGATGCTTATTCAGTTTATTACCCTCAAATAACCATTAAATAAGTTGAACCTAAAGATTCATCCTGCACAAGGGAATTTGACCCTCATAGACATATTCTGTATTGGCTTATGCCTCTGAACTGTATGCTACGGGTATACAAGATGGGTTTGACGAATTTATTATTTTTATTTGGGTGTTTAGCAAAAGTGCTTCTAAATGTGGTTGTTTATTTATATCGTAGTGAATTTGTCACAGATTTATTACCTAACAGTCAATAAGCGATTTCTAAATCCAAGTCGAAGTATATTCGATTTAAAGAGCTTTGCCTTGCCCTTTAGACACAGTAAATTTTGCTTACCTTCTGCATTGATAGACATATACAGCAGGCTCTGTAAGCAGCCTGAGGAGCATCAATAAATATATGATTTCGACACTGTGAGGTAGTTCATAAGAAGTCAAGGTAAGTTTTATCTCAAAAATATTGTGAATATGTTGCTATATTTTGTTTATAAACATTATATTTTAGAAATCTCTGATCGTCCTTTTAATTGTGGCTTTTTTAAATTGCGTAGCTTATTAACATTTTACCTGCTGTTTATTGTATGTGTGTTTGTAAACGAATACATATAGTTATTTATAAAATACTTTAAAAAATCATAGAAGGGAAACCAAAAGACAATGAAAAATTTTCTAAAAGGTTCTGCAAATAATAATTAGAAATATTCTTGTGAAATTAAGAATAGTAATTTATAACAATATTTACTACGATAGAACTAAATATAAAAAAACCAATTACAAACATTATAATTATTAATATATACAAACGTACTTAGTGCAAGAATATTGACATTTCTGTCAGTAATTATATTATCAACATAGGAATTCTGTTTACCCATTGCAAAAATTTGTTTATCGTTCCAAACATAATAACCATATAAAATTTGGATTCAAATAATTTCCATTACACTAGTGAAATTAGCAAGTCGGTAAGTGATAGTTTTATACCACAATCTTTTTACAGGATTCGAATTTTTAATTAATTGAGTAGTCAATATTCACAGGACTCAAATTTATAAATAATTGAGTAGTGAACACAGATCGGAACGGAACAGAGACCGGCTTTGCAATTTAATAACGCATGAAATAGAATGTTGGTTATCTGTATGTGACGTTAATAAAACAACCTAATAGTTACGGTTAATAGAATTATTGATTGATATTTCAATTAAATTACTATAAAATGTATTCTGTGAATTAAGTGTCATCCGTCGTTTAAAATCGCTTACAGCTTGGAAACAAATGCAAATTGGACAAAAAATTTTAATATTGTGCAATCATATATTTGGATAATTTTCACAAATAATGTAACTAATATTTGCATCATTGTCAGAAGTCATGAATAACTGCACTGTACCCCTTATGGTGATATATTTTCGTTTTCGTTTTCGTTCGAATGGGGTAAATTGTTTCTAAGATATACCCGATATCGTTTAAAAATGTATTCATATATGCTTGAAATCTGAATACTTTTAATTCTCTCACCTAATGAGGGTACGGCTATATAAGTATGTTGTATAAATATATACTAATAAAGGGTCGTAATGCTCATTGTGTCAAAGGGGGAGAGTGATCAGAATTATGATGGGGTCAGTTACATTGTATGACTTGTGTGGTTGTAATGACTGTAATGTATGGCCGAGTATTTTAACGTTACTTGATAAGTTACTTATATGGTATTTCTTGTGTTACAATCCCAAAGTAAGAAAGATAAGTTACTTCTATTTGAACTTGAATTTCTTGAAAATTTGGGACAATCGATAATAATGTCCGAGTCCGATATTACGCTATTAGTGTGGAGTGCATTTTTAATACATTATGAATAATGAATCAATACGAGCAAAGCATTTTGAAAATGCTATTAATTTAAATATTTAAATAGGATTATATATATCAAAAGAGGGCTGGACTGGTGGTTTCTAAACATAAATAATATATAAATGATTATTAGGTAGACCTGTGTCATTGTTACGACCAATTATCTAGTAACCACCGCATATTAAGTATGGGCCTAAATAATTATATATACTTAACAAAATTAAACACGTTCACACTATAAGTATCACGTTATATTCATTTAAGTATAAACATTGGCTACAAGTTAAATTAGTTCTGAGTTAGTTCTATCGAGATGTCAACTCTTAAAAGCCTAGGATTGTAAATATGAAGCGAAGGCAGCAGCGAAGCAAGCGACTAAGATTTCGAAATTCGGACTGGTAGTCTTAAGTAGTGTATTGTCTATGTACTCTTTATGTCTACTCCTTAACGAGGAGAAAATATAATGTGTAAATACAAATGTAATTGACATCACCCTTGATGGTTATGAAATCAGTATAATCAGAAAAATAAACTAATATAAACTAATTTCTTAAGTAGTTAGATTATAGTTTTTTGTCAAATTAATGAAAAATAATAAAACTGAAAAATAAAATAAATTTATAAATTAGGTTATTATGCAGTTTGTAATAAAAACACTGACATCACGTTCCAGCTAATATTTTATTTGCTTCAGAAAATATTTCTATAAAATGTTTCTTATAATAAATAAGATTAAATATACATCTTATTCTTTTGTGAATAAAGACTAAAATTCGTGTCGAATATTTATACAAATTCTTTAATATGTAGAGTACATTTTAATATATCACGTTCAGAGCTGATCTCACCGAAAGCCAACATGTAAATGTTAGACTCAAACCGAATAACAATTGGTAACTCTTTCATCTTATGCAAGATTTTCCGCAACTTAACATATTTCAACCGCAGGCTTTGTGTCACACTGTGTGTATTAAAGACGTTACAAGGTTTGGGTGAAGTAATATACGAGAAAAGATTTGTATTTGTTGTTGAAAGCTGCATTTAAAACAAATAAATATTGGATATACGAGTTTATTAAATTAAGCCTTTATACATATAAATGGTTATATAATAGAAAAATATATATTGCTACTGGTAGTACAAATATATAAGTTGTACTATATAGGGTAAGGGGGGGCAAAGCGGGGCGCGCTGTACATAGCTTGAAGTAAACGCTGTACGAACTGTCAGATGCGTCGCTATGATTGATCTTTAGACAGCATGGGACCTTCATAAGCTAGCTACGCCCTTTCGGCAAGTGTTTCGTGTGATATAAACAAAAATATCAAAACTAGTGTTTTTCTTAAAATTTTTAGTGAAATTGAATATCAATTCTTTCTAAAACGTATTTATGTACTGTGGTGTGTTATAGTTTATTAGAAATAAAATTCTCTGCTGATTTTTTAATCAAAAAGCACACGGTGATTGAATGAAAGGTAAGATGGCATCAGTTTCTCTTTAATTTTGGCCAAGCCGGTGGGGCATAATGGGGTATGCTGCCCGGGGCAAAGCGGGGTACTCACACAAAAGCCCCACTTTGCCCCGTTTTACAGACTTCTAAGTAGTAATTTTTTTTTTACGTTTTTAGCTAATATGGTGCTCACATATAAGAGAAAAACTGAACAACATTCCTAGTCTATGCAAGCTATGAAACAAGCTGTACAATTTTGACCCGTAACATTACACAACCATTGCAAAAATAACACAATTGGATATGAATATGCAAACTCCTTCTAGGCAGCCTTCTCCATAACCTGGTTGTTCGTGGATGGTCCAGACAAACAGACTACAGAACAAATAATGGCGGTGAAGAATGAAAAAAGAAAAAATAAAACTATTTAGTTTGGAAATTGTGTTTCGCTATGACCACCCCACAATGCCCTATAGGCAACCCCACTTTACCCCTGTGCACGGGGCATAGTGGGTCAAATGCCTTTATTTACTTAAGTGTTCACATCTCTTAGATTAATTATGTTATCAACATAAATGTCTCCATAGTCATTCGAAATGAATTAGGCTATGATTTAAAGTTAACACCTTTAATTTAATCACATTACATTTTTTTTTAGAAATGTTTAAACATTAAGTACCCCACTCTGCCCCTTCTTCCCCTAACTTGTATAGGCTATATTTTACCCTGTCGTCTCTAGGTACACGATTTTTTTTCTTTTGTGATAGACAACATAACTTTAGATAGCTTAATAGATTAAATCTTTGTTTGACAATTCGAAGCAAGGGAAAGAAGGTCTTTTTGGAGTTTAATGTTCTTATTATCACTTCGAAGTCGGGTCAGCTCATACACGAGGTCTGTATACATAAGATTGTTCCATGGAAAATAATAATAATAATTGTGTTTGTATCTCACCGAAATAAATTCTATATGTATATTTTGACGACTTGGCATTCATAACTCATCTATCACGCCGATTTCTATAATTCGATTATAAAACCCAAAGTGGCAATTTAAAAGTGTTTGCGACGCGAACAACACCAGGCAAAATATTATACTCGTATTGAATAATGTAGTTTGAAATGTTAGGAGCAATTTTAAGTTACCCTACTCTGTTATAATATTCAACAGGCCTCGAAGCTTTTAGTAACTATTATCCGTAATATGTACAATCTGTTTCGTTCGTGAACTTCGTACATACATTAATTCGAAACTTAGTTTCAATCGAATCAAATCAATAACAAAATAATAAAGGTTAACACAATAAACGTAACACTAGAGCAAATGAAGAGTATGCTAATATAGGTTTAATTTTCTCTACTAAAATATATATTGAATTGAAAAGTCTTATGAGAATAATTCTCTTATATTTATCAGAAAAGATGTGTTACTCATAGATTGACGAGAATCTTTTTATTTATTAGACAATATACTCTCTATATTCTTATATTATGGATTGACAACTGCATTAAATGTAAATTTATTCTGACCTTATAATAAAAGTACAGCATTGTCTCATAAATAATTCAGAGGTTGCTTGTTATTCATAGATCTGTAAATTGCATTGAGAAGATGTATTGGTTGACGTAGATAGAATTTTCAACAGCTTTTAAAAGATTAAGCTTATACTGTAAAAGAACAATAAAAAAACCAGTAACAATAATTGATAAATAATTGTTATATAAACTTTCTCATTGTAGGTATGTGCCGAAAAGCTTTATCTGTGTTATGTATATTAAAAATTTGAAAGTCCAAGATTAATATTAATATTTTTTTTTCAACGGTAGAAAAAATAAAATGTAAATATTATTTAGTAGCTGTAGTAGTACTTATATTATATTACTTATTTATTTTAATGAGGTGTTGTTAGATAGGCTGTTCAAAATGTGATCAGTTTGAAAAAATATATTTAGATTATTTCGTTTAGAAAACGTTAAGCCTTAAAGTGCACATTTTGGTTACATTCTAGTCTTCCTTCCCCGCCAGATAAATGATTGATTTAGGGGAATGAAAAAATACATATTAGTATAATAAAGACACTACATATAACGAATTTAAAAGGAAAACTATCACGACTAACTAGGCTTTACAAGTGTAGTTGGTTAATTTAAGATATTTATTTTCAGACAATGTAAGTGATGTTACAAACGCTGGCAAAATCTTAGAAGTTAGATCTAACTGATGTACTATAGAATAGTTTATCTTAATAAGATCTACAGTAAGTCTACGAGTGTACATCTATCTATTCATCGAGGGCAACTACGAAACCCTACTCCGGCTCTCAATTGTTTATCATTTCAATCACAAGGAATGAAAAACATTCCATGTAACAATAAACGTAGTAGAGGTATTAAGTTCTTATTTTTCTTGATGATTTATAAAACTTTTTTGTCATAAAACATTAATTTATTGTGTCATAAAACATTCGTCTTTTTTAGAATATTGTGAAATGACTTACATTTTAAACTATTTAAAAGTACTTGGATGCGAGTAGTTATTAAAAGTTATCCAGAAGTTGATCTTAGGTTTTAGGTTAGGTAGGTAAATATGTATGGTTTAAATTCTGCATAATTACCTAGACACTAAATTACCTCTGTTAATGAAAAATTAATATTTGACAATTCGTGTTCATCCAACAGTTTCACAAAATCAGTTATATTGAAATCTATGATTACAATACTTAGTACTTCATAGACGGGTGTGCGTGCGTCTGAAACATGCCTTTGAAATGCTTATTTGATATTACTTCAATAATTTATATATTTTTGTAATAATTCATAATATTATGATATATGTAACGATTCCGAAGTTATCCGCTTTATATTTAGACCGTTGTACCATAGTTAAGGATTATAAGAGAATCTTTGGTCGCAGATAATTTAGTAAAATTTTTCAACGAAGTGAAATATAATTGTATTATTTATTAAACGATAACAATACACATACACGTGACAATTTCAGACAAACTAATCGCCAACATCCATACCACGTTGAATACACCGGTTCTCGTCCGATCACCGAAGTTAAGCAACGTCGGGCGCGGTCAGTACTTGGATGGGTGACCGCCTGGGAACACCGTGTGATGTTGGCTTTTTGCTCTTTTTTTTGTAGTTCATAAAATATTGCCAGTGTTCACTTTCAAACATAATTGCTGAAGTTTATTGTTGTAAAGTGTGGAAATATTGTTCTAAAATGTATCTACACTGACGTGCTTTGATTGCGAAGGGATCGATGCATTTTAAATATTTAAGGTTTGATCAAATATACCTAATACATAATTACTGTACTCGCACATTACCAATAATTATATAATAGTTTGATTCCTTTTAGATAATAATATTAAATATATCATTAGGTCTACTTGTCTAACATGGATGTATTTGATTTGAAAATTACAAAAGTGTTGAGCAAAGGACGTGAAAGCAATCAAATTAAAAAGTTTGGTAAGCACTAACAACAAGTTTTCAACATTCAAGAGAGAATATTAAAATATCTAATAACAAACATTAATATTTTTTATTATAAAATTATTAAAACCATGATTGATCGATATTAACTACCGATAAACTATGAAAGAAGCTTTGGAATCACATGTATAAAGGTAATTTTTTGAGTTGCTTTAAATTCTTTAACAAAGGAAAAATCTAGTTTTAGCTGTGGTTTTATTATTTTTAAGGTACATTCTCTAACTTTTACCGAACAACAAAACAAAACTGCTAAATAGTTTTTATTAAAATCTGGTGTGAGAATGTTGTCTAAATCAACATATAGGTTACTATTAATAAATACATAAGAACAAAGTATATAAGCGCAAAGTATATAAGGGCTAAGTATATATGGCCTAAGTACATAAGCGCAAAGTACATAAGCACGAAGTATATAAGCGCAAAGTATATAAGAACAAAATATATAGGGGTTAAGTATATAAGAGCAAAGATAAATCCGCTCTAACTACAAAATGAAGTAATTAACATAAACAAATCGCTATATAAAGTGTGGTTCAAACAAAGAAGAACGGTTTTAGGTAATAATAACTAGGGGCGTCAACAGACCCTCAATTTCGACTTGCTGCGCTCGCGGAATCTCGGTTGCCGTTTGCATATTGAGCGAAGCGAGCCCAGTGTAATAACACATCGTTTCATTGACTTCAAATGGATGTCAGTTTTTTGACGACTATTCCTCAACGACATGACATTTTTCATTTTTTTTTAAACCATCATCTGATGTGTCTTTTTGATTGCATTATTTCATAATTTTCCGTCAAGTAGCCTATTCGTGACAAAAAATGTGAAAAAGTCTCCAGTTGAATGCTCCGCTCGCCACGCTCGCTTCGCTCAATTATTCTTATTACAAAAGTAGTCAAATATAACAATTTACAACTTATTGATATTAGGTTTTTGTTTTTTTCCTGAAGTAATAAATTTAAATAATATTATTATTAGTTTGTGTGGTTTGTGTGAAATTGAAATTTTATTAAAATCGCTTGAAATTCCAAATAGTTTGTAAACCCTAATACCAGTTGTGAGGTAGCAGTGTGTTGTAATACAATTCTGAAACTTCTGAAACTTTCTTATTTTACTGGCAATACACATAGAAAGAGATAGATTATGTGTAAAGGCAAAACTTATATAATTCGTTTAGGTATTTGTTTTCATAAATTAACATCAATAGCTGTCGTTTAGTTTAGTTCATCATTAGTTTGTCCGGTACTGTATTTTTTATAAAATAGTTACTTTTAAACAGGTTTTTTTATTGCATTTATTAGAAGCGTTTATTACTTGTATGTCTACGGTCAATAACTTAATTAGTTTTACTGGACAGTACTCTATCTTATTTAATTATAACATAAGTTAATAACATAACTTAGAATTTTACGTTTATATTTTTTAATTTTCTAAGAAGTAATAAACATAATTTTAGATTCAAACAAGATTATCAAACTACATTATTAAATTAATTTATTAAATGAACTAAGAAATAAAAAGATACATTTAAAAAACCGATCAAAATGTTGCATTAGGTTTATTCTTTCGTGTAGGTTTAATGGTATAATTTAAATGTAATTATAAAAAAAAATGTTCAAGATGTTAGAGAGGACCAAGAAATATCTACGTAGTTTAAATTATCTAATTATCGTGTTTTGGAATGTTAGAAAAGCTTATATAATGCAAATTGTTTGACATTATTATCAAAGTAGAAAAGAGAGATATTATTTTAAGTTAAATTTAGAACACATAGTATATGAAAAAACGTTTAAGTTACAATTGAGTTGAGTTGAGCAAATAATACGCCGTCAGAGAGATATAATGCATTGCAGATGTCACAGGACCTGCGATTAAATATTTGTTTGGTTTCTTAACAAATTTAATTTATTTGCCATTAATGAGTCATGTGTGCATATTTTGGTATTTTATTAATTTTATTGGATCATTCATTCTTATTTCATTTATATTTAAAATATCTTTACTGAATATATGATTTTAATCGCTTTGAATTAAATATATATTCGTCGAGAGTTATGTATTGGCAGACAACGAAGTCATTAAAAAAATATTTATTTATAAAATATTAATTAATAAATATACATGTTTACTTGATTAAATCTACTACAAGACTAACATAAAATATTATAATTAAATCTTATTACAAACAATGATAAATGTCGAGTCAGGAAATTGATGCTTTCCTCGTAAGCGGGAATCACTGCTTATGCTGTGATAACTCGAGTCTTATGTATTTATGTTGACTTGTATAATTAGGATTGAGGTATTTAATGATAATATGAAACGTATAATCTTAATTTTTTGTGTTATATATGTATGTTAGTATTTATATAACACTAGCATTTGTCTGTCGCCTTGCACGCCATAAATTCGACAATGGCTTAGACCCAACCTCCCGCTTCTCTATCAGCTCATTTATCTTTTTCCTCTTTCGCCTCGCCCCGACAATTTAGCTCTGAGAGTCCAGGATTTTATGTTATGGCCAAATTCTTCACTTCACTTCTATGATTTAACCAACATTTAATATTCGCATGTCATTGTAGACTCGAGGGACTGTGTTCAAAAATAAACAATACTCCGTTGACACAGGGTTCATATTTGATAAACGAAAAGTTGGTATCGGTTTACAATTTAAACTTACACGGCAGTGCGGCTAAGTGAATATATGTACCGATATATACCTATACCAAACGTGCTTGATGAGTGAGGACGGAGAGAAATACGTTTCGGGGATGACAGTAATTTTATTTCAAAATGTCTCTCTTAGTGTCGTTTGGTTATCATATAATGAATTTAATTTTAAAGATTTTTTGTCTTTTTTAATCATAATCACGATTTATTTCTAATAAAAAATCTTTTACAGTAAAATATATCTGTAATCACAGCAATCAATTTATAATTTTACATTGTTTCATTCTTTGAATATTTGAAATTTATTCAGTGACAAGTTCTTGACAAATTTATTTGAAAGAGATTAAGTTTAAAATTAAGATATCACTCAACTGCCTACAAACCTACAAACATAGGCAACTGAATAGTAAATAATAATAGTAATAGAAAAAAGAAATAAAAATATGCATTATCTCCTAGTAATTTTTCTCTTATATCGTTTTAATCAAATTTGAGTTCTTATTAGATATCTATATATATTTAAACCCAACGAACATAATATTAAATCTAATCACGTACAAACAAATAGATACGTCTATTCTACTAAATATAATTTAAATACTATTCTGACTACCGTATCACGTATTTAGTAGTAAAAATGTATAAATGGTACGGTTTAATGTGTTTTTATTTCTTGATTAAGTCTATTATACGAAGCATTCTCAGAACACGATGAATGCCTCGACGGAGCGCCTGCAGCGCTTGAGATTCAAAGTAAACTAAACAAAACAGAGAGGTACCGGACAATGAATAAAGACAAAATATTTATGAAGTAGAAGTCAAGTTATATAGTAGTGTATTGTTAATAATAATAGTAGATGTGTCAAAGTCAAAAAAGTGTAGAAGTCAAAAAACTTGATCGTTTACTAAATCACGCCTCCGCGATTAAAATGTACGGTTTACGTAATATATATAGTGTATATTGTTATTCAGATAGAGATTCCACGGAAGTAACATTAACCTATATTGGTCTATCATCCAGTGTTATAGACTAAACTGCTTATAAACATGATAACTGAATAAATAACAGTTATGATTTGATTATTAAAATAACGGATTTACTATTGACTAAGATGAAATTTCTTTAGTAGAATTAACAAAATTTAAAGAATTTGTACTAATATGTCATATAATTTAATATTTTTATGAATAATTTATTAATTCCAAGGAACTTACTTCATTTCTTTTAACAGCTTCAAATGGCAGCATCAGTCTCACAAAAGAGCTTTGAAAACTACATAACTTACTTTAAAACTACTTAACTTTTTAAAGAAGTAACTCTTTCCGGAAGTTGGTCAAGTGAAATTACCTTTACTCATTTAACACGATATTTTGCTTATTTTTCTTTTATATAAGGATTTATATAAAAATGACGTTTACAGAGTACAACAATATTAATGTCTTAATATCGAGAAAAATGATAAAAATATACATTTTCAATATATCGATTTAAAGTAGATAAAATTCTGAAACGTTACAACAATGCAACACTTATCGTAGAATCTTATTAAGACATACTTCGAACCACGTCACGTCTAAGAATAATGCAAAAGAAACAGCTGAAAATTATGTCAATTATCGTGTATCAACTATTTTTTAGTGAAAATTAATCTGAAAACAATGATAAGTATTTTAAATGTAATAGGTTTTATATAAATGTTAGAAGAACATCACAAAACAATCATAGTATAAGTTACGCTTACGCTTATAAATTTCAAGTCCGTAATAAATTATGATTAAATTAGCTTTTTAACTAATTTAAAATGTCTCGATTAATATTCTTTTATTTTGTTTAGATATTACATACTGTACTAGTTCACAAATACATTATATAAATTAAATTTATTAATATAAAAGTGTGAAATATCCCGCATGGCTGAAGCTTACAATGCTTTGTAGTGAAAAGAGAAAATAAACAATGGCGCGCAATCGCTTGGAAACACGTGTGGTGTCGGTGTTGCCACTTAAATATAGTGGTAACCCTTATATTTTACATAATATAATTTTAAAATTATTTCGCAATTGCAACACTGAACTTTAATATCTAAATCATACGTAAGTAGCTATTCTAGTGTTACATAGATATATTTGAAGTTGCGCTTTGAGATTACGTAAGAACATTCTCGTTCATTAAAAAGTCCATTCAAAAGGGGCGTACAAGTATTAAAATATAAATTTTCCTCCGTACCTAAAGTTGGAATTGAGGTCGCATAGTGGTTCAGTAAGGCTTTGTCAAAGCTTAACGGCTTAGCAACATAAGAGACTTGGCTTTGCAGCGAACAGATACTAGTGGATAATATTTAAGTAGAACCATTGTTTCGGTTTTGTTTGCAAAATGTTTCACTGCAGGGAGTTATTAAAAATAATCGTTTGAGTCAGAAAAGATATTGCTTGATATACCTAATTTGGTTAAAAATGGTTCTTTACTTTTAGCTTAAAAAAAAAGTTATATTTATGAAGGCTTTATACGCCATATTTTTCGTTTTCAATTCTCATAACTTAGTCGAACTCGATACAAAGCATGCACACTTAGCAAGGGTTGCCCACTCGTTTTCATTCGACTTATTTTTTTTATAGTTTGAAATTAGGTTAGCAATGTTGAGTAGCCTTTTTTCTACGAATCTTTTTATTTCTGAATAATTCAAACTTTACAAAAACCGAATTTAGTTAGCATGCAAAACTTATATTTTAAGTAGGCAATAAATTTGAAGTGAATATTTAAATATAGCGTTGTAACTGAAATATGATTCAAGCTATGAAGTGAAATCTGACGAGGTCGCGATTACGACAATCCAGATTTGTGCATCTTAACCAGTTGGCAGGGTTCGCACACAATATAATATTTAAATTTAAAACATTTTCTAGATTATTTTCTCTTACGGTCCACGTGATCGTAAGTAGTCATTATCGCGCATAAAAAAAAATCGATAAAAATTTAGTTACTTATCACTTTTGAAGATCGTGAACGGAGAGAGAGAAGGAAAAACTAGCTTTTTAGATTGAAAATTAAATATATGACCAATATACTTATTTTTAATAACTCATGATACAGGGTTAAAAAACTTATAACGTGATGTATAAAGTTCGTGAAAAGCCTTTATTTTTAAATATTTATTGAAATATAATCTGTCTGTTTCGTTGTGAAATACACAGCAGTATTTAATGTGTTTTTCTCAACAATGTAAGATATGGATTGTGAAGCAGTGGGTGGTGGGGGGAGGGGGGGAAGGCCATTCATTATCTCTATCCGCTCGTGGTTTATAAGGGTTTTTTCCTTTCCTTTTTCAATTTACTATGAGAATGTTGTATAAAATGTTTCTAAAGACAGAAAAAGATAATTTTTCATTGGGTCAGTGGCTCATTAGTTAGTTTGATTTGTTGCAAGCTTGAAAAAAAATATCTTACCATGCTGCCGCTTTGCTTTCATGTTAATGAGTTTCATGGAATAATAAGCCAAACTCCCCTGCTTGTTATTTTGTATAAATTATTTTTTTTCTCCGATACAGTAGCGAGTGAAATTATAAATGTCACTTGTGTATGTGCATTTGTGTCTGGGATCATAGCTACCAAATGGATGAACTAATTTGAATGTTATTTTTATCAAAAGACCTGCCCGTTGATGCTGTTAGCAAGGTTTGTTGGAAGTAAAATAAATTCTCACCAAAATATTCATATATTAAAATGACCTTTGGAAATAACGAATCCAATGATTAGAAATTTTAGTAAAATATGTTTAAGTTCGATATTCAATAAATTTGAAGTTATAAACCTTATTTCTTGCAAGTTAATTGTTTTTATTTGCTTAATTTTATACTTCATTCAATAACTCTCTACAATATAATATATATGTTTAATAATCTCTACTCATAATATGTAAAATCTCCGTAACTTGTAATTAAAATTTCTATATTACAGTAAATCAGTATAATCTAGAAATTTTAACAAATATCTGAATGTAAAACATTTGTGTTTTACCTGTGAGCAATGTTACTATCTATCAGTTAATCAAGCAATCATATTTACAAGTTGTAACCAAATTAACATAGGTGCTAAAAAAACTAACACAATCATTTTATAGGTTGTTTTATATTAATAAAAAGACGCAAGAGTACGGTGCGCAATATATGTATGTCTTGAGAACTTATGTTGACGTCCCTCGAGCCAAAGGATATTAATCACGGAACCTACTATTAGGTAATTATGAAACATCTGCACTGGAGTGGATATACACGTGTTGTTGCTGACCTTACATACACCCACTTAGAAAACGGATCATTTAGTATATAAGTATTAGTAATTACTATATTTTGACTATATTTAGACTTAGTACTTAATTAAAATATTTGCTATATATATATATATATATATAGCACAGTTAAGTATAAGTTTATGTCATAAATGAGTGGAACGGTATACTGTTATTAAACTTAATTATTATTATGAAGTGTTGAAGAATTTTAAATATTATTTGCAAATTCAATTGTCAAAAATTTCATAGGTTCGTCTCGATTGAATAATTATATTCATCAGTGGGTCGTTTATTAATCTGTTTATTTAAAGGCTTTATAGAGGCGTCCATAATTCCGTGAGCTCTTTATCTATCCTGAGATAAATATATACATCGGTACTAGTCTGTTATTTTAAGTAAAGTTTAGAGTAATTTACTTGTATTAGTTATTATTATTTGTGAAGGAAAATTCAGTAAATGGGAAACAGCCTCAATCTAGCAATTCGTTCCAGTAATCAACCATCTGTGAACCACGGGTCTGTTACAAAACGACGAGTAGACAGAATCCGTTTAGTTCAGATATAGTTTAAATAAAACGCTTTACAAGTTTACTTCAACATTTTTAATTTGGTTACTAGAGGCCTTTAACTGCCTTGTAGTCAATATTATACTTAAAATATGTTCATTTCATCTAATTAAAAAGTTTACGGCAATTTTATGAAATTGGTAAATATTAAAAAATATTAATGCTTTAAGGTATGTTACTACATATCTTTATTACTGTATATCTTCGAATGTTTTTAAACTAAAATGTTTGTTGAAATCATTGTTCACTAAAACCTATAAACTATAAATCTATAAACTATTTATATATTATAGATAATTTAAGGAAGAAGATTATAGGAGAACCAAATGCCTATTAGGAGCATGCAATTAATACATTTGTATATATATAAATATTATACTTTACACTAAAAAAATAAAAAAAAACTTTGATCTCATTGCATTAGGTGCATAAGGATCCACTCGTTGTTTGTTCAAGCATAATATGAAGTCATTGTCTCATAACACAAATGTAAGACTATTAAAGAGAAGTGTTGTACATTATATATACTCTTTAGTATTGCGAGTGTGAAATAAAAAATAAAGTAAATGGAAATTGCGATTCATATGTACCAGGATTTAAATTATTATTATTTTTATTTACTACTGTGTTAGAACTGTTATATTGAAATTACTATTAATTACTAAAATAATGATTTAAATTTTTGCAAAGTTATATAAGTGTCAAACTATCTCAAGATGATTGCAGAACAAATATGAAATGAAATTTAATTGGATTTTTTTTATATAATACTTATTATATGTAATGTACACAACATTCCCTACGATCATCAAGTCTTAACTTCAATTTGAACGTAACACGAATAAATTTTGCCACAAGTTAGAAAGCTCGACTACCACTATATCTATCAAGTGACGATCGTGACAATAAGTCGGTTAATATTCAAATATTAACTTGAGTGTCAACATTTAAACTGATAGATCCATCCAATTATCCAAGTCATAAGACCCTGAATATATAAATATACAATCAAACCCTCAAAGTTCGAACTCAACGTACGGTTCAGTAAGTTCGCTTATAATTTGATTTCTAATTCTGGTCTAAAAGCCTCATATCGGCCGCAACGTTACCAGTGGTAATGTGGTGATTGTACTTTACATTATATTATATATAATATTTTAATTCAACTTATTACTTAATTCTCCACTTAAATAAATTTATTATACATTTAAAGTTAGTAAAGTTAATAAGAAATAAAATAAATTAAAGAAGACCCTAATATCGGATCCTAAGTGTGAAATGAGAGCTAGTTAGTAAACTGAGTATTATTCGTGCTTTAAAGTAGTTAGTGTGTATTTTAAACACAAAGGTAGAAACTGAAACTGTCAAAGTTTACAAGTGCGCTCCGTTCTTAAGATTTGAGTTAATCCTTTGTCCTTGCTAAGTCGGATAAATACGGATTTATATATGTTTTTGTATTGCTTAGTTATTTTAAGATTTAAGGATTTTTATTATATTGTTGTTGAAAGTGACCTTGACTGCCGATAATTGTGCCTGCTCAAGAACCCTTCTGAAGTTTCAAGCCCAAATAGTTAAGTTGTTCAAGTTATGGTGTAACCAAAATCGAGAGACGTTAGTTAATAGTGGTCTTTATTAAATAATACATTACTAAAGCAGACTTATTTATAAATATTAAAGATTATTTTTGTTAAGCGATTTAAAAAATATATAATCAAAAGAAGCCTTCGTGCCGGAGGATATGAGGTAGAATTGATGACTAGGACACATTCAACTTTGTTCCAAGTGAATGAACTCTCGTTATTACGACCTTTTAAAAAATCGCTCGCTTCGTTTGAAGTACGCTTCAATAGAAGCAAGTTTCGATTTCGATTTTTTGCTATATAAAAAATATTGGTATATTAAAATTAACACATTTTTTTATTTTAAGGATATGTTAACATATAGTTGAGTATATTTTTAGCTTATATAAGTTTTACGTAAATCAAACTTATATATTTTATAACTTCTTGATGAATAACGATATAGCATAACTTCATGAAAATTTATATTATGTCTAATCCAAATGTCAGTTTCTGATATATTTTGTTTCATGAAGTTGATTTAGAAATAAAGAGCATCTCATTTTTTAATATTTTTCTCGATCATACCATGCTATTGAGTATCTATGTATATTAAGAGTTTGTTTATTTAAACGCATTTATCTGTTGAACTACAATAACTATGAAAGCCCGTTAATCGAAGAAGGCTATACAACAAAACGATTACAACGAAACACCCACCCGGTAGTGCTTTTATACAAATATACCAAAGATACGGACATCCTTGTGTCCCGTATTCCAAAGGCGTCTCCGCAGGAACCGTATCAAATACTATTCCCTTATAACTTTTAACTTTAACTGTATATTATTTATATTAATCGTTATTGAATCGATTCTCAGAATGATTGCTAGCTTTAGTTACATGTCTTATTTTAAAATAATAATGATTTGTTTTATGTCTTAAGTATACAAACATTTTTATTCCTCTGATAAATATAATATACGAGGGGAGGTCCAAAAGTTCGTGGAATAGAGAGGATGGAGCGGGGGTAGGGGCGTTCGCTTGATGTCATACGAATCGGAGACTCATCATTAGTATAAATACCGAGTTTCAACCCGATTGCGTCTTTCGTTTACGAACAGTCACCTGCTGAACAAGTCAATTCGGAAAAAAACTGAAACTATGGAGAAAATTTAACACCGCGCTGTGATAAAATTCCTTACCAAGCAAGGAAAGAACGCTTAAAACATTTTGAATGAAATGGGAGTCGTTTATATGGAACCAACCGTGCCCTAGTAAATCAATGATTTACAAGTGGCATGGTCTTTATAAACATGGTCGAGAGTCAATTGAAGACGACCCCCGCTCAGGAAGGCCAGTTGAGGCCACCACATCGGACATCGTCGAACAAGTGGAGAATATTGTATTAGAGGATGCCCGTTTAAAGAAAAAACAATTATCTGCATTAGTTGGAGTATCAGATACCACCATTTTACGAATCCTACATGATCACCTGGGTATGACAAAAGTCAGTGCAAGATTAGTACCGAGAATGCTCACGCCGTTTCAGAAAGAGCAGCGCGTCGATGCGTCAAAGCATTTTTTGGAGTTGTGTGGAGATAAACCTGCACAGATTTTGGACCGATTTGTTACGGGAGATGAAACATGGGTTCATTACTTTGAGCCTGAGTCCAAACAAGAGTCTATGCAATGGCATAAAAAGGGGACACAACCGCCAAAGAAATTCAAGGTGACGGAGTCGGCTGGAAAGATGATGGCTACTGTTTTTTGGGATTGTGAGGGTATCCCTTATCTTCATTGATTACAAAGAAAAGGGAAGGACTATAACCGGAGAATACTACGTAACGATACTAGAAAAATTAAAGGATGCCATCAAGGAAAAGCAGCGAGGAAAATTGACAAAGGGTGTGTTGCTCTTGCAAGACAAAGCGCCGGTTCACAAGAGCAGAATCGCAATGGCTGCTCTGCACACGCATGGGTTCGAATCCCTAGTTCACCCACCCTACAGTCCAGATGTGGCCCTAAGTGACTTTTTTTTATTCCCCAATTTAAAAAAAGACTTAAGGGGAAGGAAATTTTCCGACGACAATGTGGTAAGGGAAGCAATTTCGGCTCATTTTGACGGAAAAGATAAAACATATTTTTATAGTGGTTAAGAAAAATCAATTCATAGGTCTAATAAATGTATTGAGTTTAAGGGTGATTATATTGAAAAGGAAAATTAGTTTTGTTGTCTTATTTCATTTAGATCACTTTGATTCCACGAACTTTTGGACCTCCCCTCGTAATAAAATTTTAGTATAAGTAATAAGCCTCTCATAGCTCACGCGGTTCAGTTAACTGAGAGTTTATCAAACAGTTAAGCAAAGAAATGCAAGTGTCTGCATCAGAGTGCTTTTGATGATACCTGAGTTTTACATAAAAAACATTACAGGTTTTAATAAGATATTTCCATTAAACAAAAGATTATATGTACATTTACAATAACTAATTAGATAAATATCAATTACTTAAACATAGAAATAATATTACTTGTTGAACTTTGATGTTATATACAGACTGAAATATATAATTTAATGTATTAATTATTTCGCAAAACATAAAAAAAAGTCGCTTAATTCTATTTACTTATTGAAAATATTCCAGAAATACGTGATAATGAAAACAACACATGCAATATATCAATAACGTGGTACAATGTATTCTTTTTACCTCCAGATGATTGCTGTATTACGTGATTACGTGAGGTGTTAATGATCATCTTATTAGTTGAGATGAATCAATATAATATATATTAGTTTAAAGATTATAAGATCACATTACAATTACGAAATAGAAAAGGTGTTTAAATATAAATTTTTATTTAAGATATATACAAGTCGTGATACGTTATAAGCATTTATAAAATTTGATATTTATTTGAGCATCATACTATTGAACCAAAAAAAGAAACAAGATAAGTTTTTTTATGATTCTGATACTTGGCGAGGCATTGAGAGGAGTAATCTCGAAGAACAGAGATACAGCAAATGGGGTATTTTAGTGGTGAATGAGCAAACCTGTGTCTTTAGGAAATGTACCTGAATATGGTTTTTTGGAAAGTGGTGGTAAGATTTATTCATTGACTTCATCAACAATCATGAACGCGTTTATAAATATCTTTTTATGATTATTAATTATGTATTTCCAACTTAGTCACTATTATAATAATAATAATATTTTCCTATTCAAAGTCCAGTTTATTAGGAAGGAACACAGAAAAAACTGTTATTTGATTTATTGCATATAAATATATGATAATATATCTGTAATAAAATAATAGTAACTAGAAGATATTATCATTGGAAATGTGTATAAAGTAAAAAAAATCAATATGATCTGTTACCACCTCCTCCACACTCCTACATATTCTCTTTCTGAACCTAATAACGTTTATATTATTGAATTATTCCTTGCAATTGGTTATCTTTAACCATTTCATTTTAGATTGTAACATTGTTAGTGAAGCCTTATTTCATAAGACATAAGACTGGTATTTATTTATTGATTAAGTGGTTCATTATTCTCAATGTAGGCAGCTCTGTTATTCAAATAAGATTGAACGACAAAACCTTATTGTTAGAGTAAACCTTCATTGAATAAAGGCTTTCATGAAAGTGTATTTGGAACCAATAATACAAAATATTATATGAACCTCTTTAATATGTTCATACTAATTTAAAACAAGGTTTGAATCCACAATTTGTTAGAAACTTTGAGAGTTATATGCCGAGTAACATTATATATCTTTTAAAGATAGTGATACTAGCTTTGGAATGACATGGAGTGAAGTACTACATGCAAATTACTATTTGTAGATAAACTAATAGACTCTGACAGCATACTCGCCCCCTCTAGTAACTAAATAAACCATAGCCTGTCTCTTTCTTTCTGTACCATATGTAAAATTATATTTCAATTGTGTTTTATAACATACAAATCCTACTAATATTTTTATGTTAGTAGTAAGAATTTAGTATATATTTTATTTCTTAAAACATTTAACCCTAAAATATACTTAATGTCAATTCCTTGTGTAAGCATCATTCAATCCCCTTCAGCCATAAAATTACACACCGTATATCACCCTTAACGGCTGTTCAAGAACGCAATCCACATAGATTGCTGATAAACGTTTGATAAGAAGTTAAGCTTACGATGGCAATTGATCTTTTAAAGTAAGTCGGTTAGACACATATGTGTGAGTGACTGACCTTAAGAACTTGTAATATATAATAATATAATAAAGTTTTTGTTTTGTTTGAAACATCACAATGTCTTAAATGAGAAAAATTCATTTAAAAATGTCCAATATTTTTTTATATTCTCTTTTTCTTGTTGATTTCTTTTATTTATTTTCTTGCGTATTGAAATTATTTCTGTTGTAAAATTTAGTGAAATTATACGATATTTTGCTATAAAATGTATTTATTTTTTTGAATTATTTTTCATTTGGCATTTAAGCTACATTTATATTATGTAAAAGAGGTAGGTTTTAAAAAGGCTTATGAAAAGGTTCATAATGAGGCTCATTCGCAATAATTGTTTATATAAGAAAAGAAAGAAAAAAAATATTTTAGTTAACTTACTCGTTGTATGTAAAAAACTTTTTGTAGTGAAGCTTTTCTAACATTGTTTTTTCAATATTAATATATTACATAAAAGTTTATTCGATAAGCCGAGCCATTAAGGTTTTCCTCATACTATCGAACAGGAAATTGGTTTTTCTATCTAAAAAGGACAGTGGCCACACACATTGATGATAAAATTATAATATATCCTCGTCGTAGTAACCGTAAACCTATATATTTTATATACACTAAATATCTTCCAGTAAATAAAACTTAAGTAATCCCAAGCCCGATAAAACAGAAGCTCTTCATTACCAACCCTTCCTAAGACGTTCCACTTTAGTGCTATTCAATTTGCTCTGTGGAAGTAGTAGAGAGTAAAATAACATTCTCTATCTTGTTTTTCTTTCTATATTGTATTTTAGAAAACATGAAACTATGGTAATCAAAACGTTTACTTTATTTGTGATTTTATCACTGAATTATTAAAAAGTGTAAAAAATGACATTTCTGCAAAAACACTATTATTCATCTTTGAAACTTAGATCCTATGCTTAGACATTACAATATATTTTAGATTAAATGTAATCATTACGGAAAAATAAAATTATATTATTTATAGAATTACAGTTAATCTGTTCCTGCCTCAGCTTTTGAATATTATAACAGTTTATGAAATCAAACTTTTTAATTTATGACCTTAAATAAAATGTGTTTTTTTATGAGAATATTCTACTTAGACACTGATTAAATTTGTCAATCTAATACTATTATTATGTTTTTCGAAAATAGATTTATAAAAAAAATCGTTGGTACGTATATGAATTAAAATATTTAATATATTATCTCTTATATTATTATTACTTAGCGAGATTAATGTACCAGCCTTTTTAGTTAAAATATATTTTCCACCTTTAAGAGAAATGAAACGCTGGTCTAGCGCACTTTACGCGTAAACTGTAATAGTTATGCATTAAACACAAAATATAGTATATTATTTTAATGCCTTTTTCTTTTTACACATAAATTAAATTGTGATCATGAGAATTAATGAGAATATAGCGATGGCAAATAAAGCAGTAGTTTAGTGTACAATTAAATTATTTAGTATAGTACTCGTACGTACCGCAGTTGCACATGCCTTATTTTTTTAACTCCTAAAAATGTCTTTTTTACAAGTTGATTTTTCTTCTCAGAGAAAATATCTGGTATATGTAGTATAATAACCATAGCTTAGGATGTTAGTTATATCAGAGTATAGTCGTAGTTCGTTTCAATAGAGTTTTTTATAGAGAGGTTAAGTTGATCTACGATTCGTTTTAACCTATAAATTCGATATAATACTTTGTGTTATGTTACAAATTCGATGAGTCATATCGTAATTTTGTATAAAGAAACTACAGGGAATAGTGTTAAAATGTTAGATAACCATTACCAATAGCTATGTGAAATATTTTTAGGGAAGGAAAAATCATTACGTATAACATAAAATATTTTGACGATAGGTTCTACTGAAGGCAGATACGAGACTGTGGATTATCATTTTTCATATTAAACTCAAGTCGTATTTTGTATATCTGTTATTGAAATATGAATATTATTATTATTTCTGAATTTTGGATACATATATTATTTGATCCAAAATATAGGTATTATATATGTACAAGAATTAGTTAAAATAAGATCTAAATAAGTCTTCAAAATTAGGGCAGTTCTAAATGTTTTATAAATATTATTTTAAAAGTGACGTCTAAGTATTCTCAAAGTTTAGTTATACAACTTAGGATTGTGATAAGGATATGCAGGAAGAATAATTTAAGTAGGACGATTTATTCAAAAACGCGAGATAAAGTTTCAGATTTCGTTTTTGGATCTCCATCAAAGCTGTTAATGGATATGTTCTGAAAACAAAGTTGTATCAACGCATCTGTCACCATCTTTTGTTTTACAGCTGACAGAGTTACTTGTTTTAATTTTACTTCCTTAATAGAATGCTAAATTCACTACGAGGAAAATTTTACATGGAAAAGTTCTGAATTTTTAACAACTGTTAGACTTGCTTAATAATCTGAATTTTTGAAACGAGAAACTACTTTTAACTTTTGTAGCTATAGTATTATGGCATTATGATATATATCAGATTTTGAAATAAATATTTGGTGGACAAATAAGATAAAACTATTTGGGTGCTAAGCGGTTCTGTTAATTTTAAGTATTTAGAAATATTCATTAGAGTCGTTGCGATTAAATTAATAAACGAATCAAAAAGTACCAAAAACCTTTTTCATACATTTTTACAGAAATGAGATATATTTGGTATTAATAAGTTTTTTAATGTTTTAATTTTACAACATTTATTAATGATTATTCATTGTAGTGTTAAAATGTAAAAGATGCTAGTATATTAAAGTAAACCACAAGTTATTATTATATTATTGCGTGTTCGTGGTCTATTTATTACAAGATATTACCTTAAATTAAGGAACAGTTAATAAATCACATTTATATTTTACAAATCACTCAATCGAGTTTCCCATTTTCTTGTATTGTAGAAAATATAAGAAAAGGAATGAATGAACATAGAGGTTGTCTTTTCACTATCAACTTTATCAAATTAGTTCAACTTCGACGTATAAAAATTTATCCGCTGACACTGCAATTGAATCAGACAGGTTTAATGCTTTTCAGCGGAAAACAGAATTCCAATAGTTAAAATATTCTTGTTTGAAATGGAGTGAAATAATAAAACCGACTTTTCTAATGATCTAATTTAAGAATAATGGATTTGAACTACCATAAAATTTATCTAATTTAGGAACGCGATTATATTTTTAAGAAATGTTAATACACGATCATAAAATATTATGACAGGGGTTGTAAAAATAAATCCCGAAAGAAAATGTATTAGAGAAGGGGAAGTTACAGGTTGAAAGCAAGTTAGGAATGGTGTTTATGAAGAATATTTGTACGATAACATAAATAACACACCCTCAGTTTCACTTAGGGTATTGGATAAATTTGCCAAATACGGTATTGCTTATTGTCACTTCTATTGTCTTTTAATATATTGTTATTGGTTTGATTTCTTGTTTTGTGTAGTCTGTCTTTCATAATGCGTAATATTGATATAGCCACTTGGGTGTAGTCACTTTTAATACTATTTAAATAATTTTACAATATTAATTTCTTTTGTGACGTGTAATAATCGTGGAAGGGAACAGAATTTAGCATATATTTACAATAGAAATTAAGCACAATAGTGGAAGAGTTATGTTTATATTACAGAAATAATACATTTACCAAAATTTCATTTATTACAAATTATTACAAACGCTATATTTTTCTTAATTAACAAATACTTAAAACTGATAACAATCTAAATATTTACAAGCAGGAAAAATTATGTCGTATCGGATATTGTGAGAAAAGGTAATAATTATTAGGTATTTTGTTTCGTAAGTTCCTGAAATAATATCAATATATTTTTTTTAAATACGATCATATAAGTATCTGAAAATATGCAAAAAAAAGTGTTATAGTTTTTTGTATTTCATAATTCTTATAGATGTTTTAAAGTGTACTCCATTTTATACTATATAAATATAATAAATACATAATACATAACATCATTGTTATGTAACTGTTATGTTCAAACATAACAGTTGAATATAAAGTTTATAGTCATGGGTTCCATATTTTTCAACACAAATACCTATTCATATACCTACACAAAAACCTAATAAATATTCTTTGTTAAAGCAAATCAACTTTGACAATTATTATTTTCAAAGTTCAACTCGGTAGGATCTACTAAGCGTTTTGAAAAACATGTCGTCATATCCTAAAAGTTTTGTCACACAACTCTGCATTCTTATAACAGTTCAATAATAATCTTTTGAAAATGTAAGACCTAGTATTAAATTCTGTTTTAGAATTTCCATTAAAGCCGTTAAGGGTTGTATTTCGAAAACAAAGTTGTATCGACGCACATATTGCCGGCATTCGATTATCAGTTTAAAAGTTATTTATTTAGACGACGACATCTCCTGAATGTGTTACTAAATTTATTACAACTATTATTTTGCATTAAAAACTTCTGTATTTCAACTTCTCATTAATTACAAACTGAAATACATAAAAATGTAAAAATTAAGCAAATTATACGTAGTAGATTTTTGACAGGGAGGCGGAAAAGCAAGAACCTTGACTATTGTAACTATAGGAAAACGTAGCACTAACTGTTTAAATATTTTTATATGAAATTAGTATTTAAATAAAATACAACTAATAAGTAACTTAACTCAGTTGATTACATTTAGATCAGAATAATGTCATATACTTTTTTTTTACTTGATAAAACATGTTAATTTATATATAGTACATTTTTATATAAATTAATATGTTATTTCAATATCTTTCATTAAGGATTAATATTTTTTAAAAGGTAACTCGTTGTTCTAATTAATGGATAAATGAATATTCCCTTCCTTCGTTGAACAGATAAAACCATCAGCGCCACACCGTGGGAGGTACGTTATTTCATAAAGGTAATCAGATAAAATTTTATTTATATTCTTGCATTTAACTAATCACAAATATCGATAAATTTTTAGTTGTATTTAAAGTAATTGAAAAAAAACATTTCGATTATAATATAAGGAAAATAAATACAACATAGAATCAGTAGTATTTCATTACAAATTGTTTATTATTTTTATAAACACGATGTTAAAAATTTCAAGATATAATATGTTAAATATTTTTTATTATTCAAATACTGTATTTAAAATAGCTTACAATGTCATATCCGGTATAATTGGAAAACAAAATAACAGTTTAAGGCACTAAAATTAAATACGAAGAAAGAAAAATGAGAAAAGTTTTCCTATTTCGTACTCTTTACCTACTACTACACCTTTATTACAATGAGTGGAGCTGCGCCCCTTTATCTCAGACTAAGAAGATGTAGGTTCGGTTTTAGCGGATATCGTAGCTGTCACCCTCCGTGAGTCCCAAATGACTATCCTCATACTAATTTAGTTTTTCTTATACTAAAAAAGAAAACGGAACAAAACGGTAAACGGTACGGTACCGTTTTATTTTAATTGTTTTGATGGTTTTTTATATAGTGTAATAAATAAATATTAAGTATATAGAGGAACTGGATGTAGAGAATAATTTAATTATTAACTGAATAACAGTTATTTGTAATAAAGTTCGAAATTGTATACTGGAACTTAAATTACAAATAAATTACTCTCTACATCCAGTTTCTTCTCTTATACTTTATATTTATAGAAATAACTAAGTAATTACCTAAGAGTTCGTGCTTATTAATTTATTTAGAAAAATGTTTAAGTGACATTATTTCTATAGAATACAGAATGAAAAGAATTTTAAATAAATTATTGTTGAATTTTGAATATCTTATTCGCAACATGTATATGATATTATTTTATTAAAAAAATATAAAGCTAAAAGTGAACAACAGTGACAGCCTATAAAATCAAAGACAGACTCACTCACTAACGGAAAATGAGAGATACACCAGAAATAGGTTATATTAAACATTATTTCGCAGTTTGTTTGTAGTTTGGTAATCTTAATTATTATATGTTATAATTATAATTTCAAATTCAATTGTTATAGCTTATAAATGTGTAATACATTATTATCACATATAGTATATGTTATAATAAATAATAAAAAACACTATTGTTGTCAATAATGTTTTTTTAAATTCAATAAACTTAAAAACAACTTTGTATTGAAAATAAATTCCTTTTCAATTTCTAAATACAAGAAAATACAGTTGTCTGTATTTCCAAAGCTTTTAATATGATTCGACACTTTTGTAATAGTGCTTATCGTAACTTGCTTGAAAACGACTTTTAAATTTCGAATTTCTTCTATAAATCTACATTTAAAAGTAGTTTATTGCATTGAGCTCTTATCTTATTAACAAATATGTAAATTGATTAAATTTTCCAAGGTACAAGTAAATAAAAACAAGACAAACAATTTTATTGCCCTCCAGAATACAAGATATCCGAGCAGTAAAATATAATTATACATATACGACGAATATGTGTATTTTATTTACTGTAAATATATGTATAATATATGAATAATGAACGTATAATTTTAATCATAACCAAATGATAACAGTTTTGTAAAGGTTAATTGTTATTGTCTATTTTATTCGTAGCCGTACCAGCCGTCTATCGTTAAATAAAGTACCTGAAACGAGTGTTTATACTTACATGAAACCAATTATATGTTTTACTTGTATTGTGTGTCTCTTCATCACGTACTACAATTTAAATAAAACTTGGTTCGGAGTTTTCTTTAATTGACGGGTACGAAAATCCAGCTGAAGTTTGTAAAATCCAACTTTAAAGATTAAGTTAAAAACTTTATTCAGAGACTGTAATAAGATAAACGAATCTACTGCTGCTTTCAGATTTAACCAGGTTAACTATATGTTAGGTATTTTGAAAAAATACAGTGACGATATGAAAAAAAAACATTCTTCTCCATATGAAAATAAAATATATGCATCCATTTAGATAAAATGTAAAACGAAATATATTCAACAAGGTTCATTAAAGTTGAAACGTGAACCATATAAAGTGAACGTGAATAAATGATCCTTTGTTTTTATTGATTCATGATTGATTGATTGATTCATGATTTTTTTGATTCATTATAATTTTGCGTTTCCTACAAATATTTGATACAAAGAAGTTGATTAATATTGCATTATAAGCGTTTTCTTATTAACTATTAAAACTGAAATTAATAAAATAATATATTCAAATAATATGTTAATGTAGGAAGTAGCAATATAATATTTGATAAAAAATATATGGCAAACTTTAAAAAATCTATAATTTGTGTTTTGATAATTTGTGTTGAAGTGGATTTGTAATTTGTATTAAAATTGTTTTTTTTTTCCATTTATCATTACGTAAAACTTCATAGGTGAAGCTAATGTTAATTATTAAGTGTTTTCGATGTTTCTTTAATTAATATAGCTTCAATAAAGCACCCGAATGGTGACTTTAAAGTAATAAGGTCTATATTAGCTTGCATTGTGAAGATTCATAGTAATGGAATATTACAATGTCTGTATAAACCATAGATCATTGTAATTTGAATACAACATCAATTTTTTTAGCTGTTTCGCAGCAGAAATGAAGACATCCAGAATTTAAATAAAATTGCAGTTAAATATTATATGTAAGCAGTTTTATACCTTTTAAGAATGTTATAAAATGTATGCTACATTTGGTAAGTTCCACATCCTGGTTACAAGTTGCAAGATGTCCAAGCACTGCAGTTTAGAATGTTGCCATTATTAATTAATTGTCTGCATTTATATGTTTCGATTTGTATGACGTGGTGTAAAATAAGGTAAACATGGCTTTTGTGTATTTTTTTATACTTTTTATACTATTTTCAAATAATCAATATTATTCGAAATTACACATAATTAAACTTGAACTGTCTGTTTGTTCGGTGGTTTGTTTAAGTAAACAAGTTTGTGAACAATTACTGAACAGATGTATACTGCAAGTTATGTTTAATTCCATTTTGAATAATTCAATAAAGGAACCGTTTCTAAATGTGCTGTTAGGAATCGAATAGAATTGAAACAAAAACCAGAAAAAATTTCAAATCATATCCTAACCAGCAAATATTTATATAAAACAACATAGCAATGTAAAAAAATACTTTGAAGCTATTTTGATCACAGTTATGACAAACTATTTATTTTTTCAACATTTTTTTGTTAATAATATTATTTGACATAAATTCAAAATAAACAAAATTTGGTATTGTTGTATATATCAGGACAGACACACAAACAAATGAAAAAAACGTGTATTCGTAAGCTATAATTACTTAAAGCTTTATTAGTTTTATTTAAAACCATCAAAAATAGTCAAAGATATACATACTCGTATGTATAAAAATACATTTTTAAATTTATGATCCGAAAAGACGACTTATATCTTATGAAATATGATTACCGCCAACATTTTATAATAAATTATTATTATGCCTTACTATATCGACAGTCTTGAAACCAGAACGATATTAATCACGAGACCCACTAATAGGACTTCCCTCGCCCTCTGACTACTCAAATATGTAACGTCTGCACTGGAGTAGATACGTCCGTGTTGTTGTTGTAACATCAGCAGTCACGTGCAGCCATTATGTAAATATATTTGGGTATTAGTAAAGTAATTTTTAATAGTAGCCGTCGAGTGTAGGTATATTTTTAATAATTATTACTTAAAAACTTTAAATATTATTTTACTATTAACTGTAGATTTCTTTTTATCATAAATGATATTTACTGTCTTCAATTTAAATATTTCGAATATTTTAAACGCGGTCTTTGCTGTTTTAATTTTGATTATCTGAAAAATAGTTATAGAGTGATTAATTTATATAACATAATTTTAAAAATATTGCAACTAAAAAAATATCATGATTTTATAAAAATACTAAAACAATAATACTCTTGTATATAACAAAAATACCCTTTCGTAACAGTCTATTCGATAGTGAGTATTCCGAAGTGAACATTCTTAATCCTCTTCACTCTCAAGAGGCCTAGAGACCCGTATAAGCCTCTTTGCCTTGTTGGAATGTAACTTCTAATTAGCTCTCTACTTCGTATTGACATATAATCATACATATACATATAATCATACAAAATGTAGATTCCATTATACAATTTCTCTTATCACTCCGTTTGATGGAGTCTTGTAATACTATTGAGTTGTTATCTACAAGTAAGTAGTATTTGAAGTTAGTATTTGAAGAAACTATTTTTATTTAACAATTACTGTCTACTCTAATCTAAAACTAACACACATGTTTGTAACTATTGAGTATCGAATAAAAATGTTCAGTTTGTGTATATTATTTTCTACCATGAAATACTGAATGATTTATCTTTGTATATTTATACATTTTATCAAGTTAATTAGTTTAAAATAATAAATCACCATCACATATTTAAACTGTATTCCAAACTCAATAAGTTAAATAGCATTTTTTACAATTGGCCGTGAATAAATTATTTTAACTAGTTAATATCTATTATGAACAGAAATAAAATAACATTATCAATTGGTTTCCTGTTTCTCACTGATAGCTTAACGTGTATTTGATGCAATTGCGTTTTTATAATTAAATTGCAAGTGGAGTTTATAGATTTCAAGACATCGGATAAGTAAATTACTTCTTCTAAACACGATAGAATTATACTATTGTACCTTAATTGGTTTTTATTTCAAATATTTGATGATATATATTTAATAAGTTAAGATTATTAAAAGAGTGTCTTTTCAAATACATATATTTATAGTATAAGTACGTAACTTTTGTTCAGTCTTAAGATTTTTTCCTTTAAGAATAGTTGTTCACATAAAATGCGTTGAAGATATCTAAACCAAGTGCACGTCGATACTTTGAATATATTACATATTCAGAGCACAGCTGTTGTCAAATAAAACAAGAAAATGTTAGGGTAAACTAATTGAAATGTTATGGATCTAGTGAAGATTTTTCTTTCTTTCTTTTTCTTAAAACAACTAAACGTAATTTGACATTCTGATCTTATTACCTAAGTTAACATACAACATACTTTTCACAAAAGAAAAAACTATAATTTTTCAGGTTAAACTTAAAAATTGTGTCTATAATAGCATAATATAAATGTTCCATGCATTTATTTTCTGTGAAATAAAAAAGTATGATTTTTTAATTTACGTTTTAGTAGAATACTTTTTTCCTATATTTACTCGTATATTTAATATCTAGCAAATAATTTCATTAAAACTTATTATTATTTTTGTAGCAAAATCTGGCCACGAGGAATTATCAGAGTGACCTAATAAGTATTATTACTCTTATTTTACTATGAAATAAAACTTCTCTAATTGTTTCAAACAAAAATCAAGCGATTTAAGATTTTTTGTTCATTAATTCTTGTTACTTAAATGCTATTTCATGCACAAGAAACTTAAACTACAAAATTGAAAACAAAATTTTATATTCGTAACATAAATTGAGTTCCAAGTTATGAAGAAAGTTAAGAAAACTTAACTTAAAACTTATATAGGAAAAGTTATCTTCAAACTGTTTAAAATTGTGATGAAAATAATATTAATATATAATTTTAAACAAGATACAGATTTTACATTTATTATTTTACATTTACAGAATTTTCTATTTCTAGAGGGATCTAGGAGTTATTTACAACAAAAAAGAAACCTATACAATGTGCCAATTTTATGTCAAAAATGTGCATATGGTTTCAACAAGACAGTGAAAGAGATGAATGTTTTTAGTAACTTTATTAGTTTGTATCGAACCTTTGGTAGAAGAGTAGTGGTAAATGTAAAATAGAATGAAAATAACATTTTAAGGAACGTGTCTAGCTTTGCACGTGCTTGTTATTGTTCATTACAATTCATATTAACTATGTTTGAATGAAAATCGTTTATGGTCTTAACCGCTTAACTCACGGCAGTACTCTTTATGGATCTATATTTGTAAATCTTTGCCTTGAAAAAAAGGTTCTGTAAATCGATATCCAGTCAAATATTCATTCGAGTTAAGATATTTTCAGTTTTTTTAAGTATTAGTTTAGTAAACCTTAATTTAGTATTTTAATAACCGATCTCCAGTATAATATATATTATTTACTTATTAATGAACAAATGTATTTTGTGTTACTAAGGACATTCTAGTTGCGCAACTTTTTAAATTTTTTAAAAATTTAATTAGTTTATGTGTCTGGTTGTCTGTCGGTTTACAATTATGTTTACTATTTGAAGATACTTCAATAACTTATCAGAATATATACGGTCAGGATATTCAAACTAAGGTATATAATTAAAAAAGTTTAGGTTAAATATTTAGTTTTTTGTTAATTATTTTAATGATAAAATATCATTTGCTGAAACCTTGCCAGGACTTTCTTAAAAACTATAAATCTGTATAAAACTTTGAATGCTGACAATTTATAAGTAATGCTAACCTACGTAGTATCTCCAGCATCAGCATAATGAAAAGTCATATTCTATGTAGTATGCAGAAATACTACACTACTACATAATGCCTTCCATCGGCACATAAGTTTCGTAGCTTGCCTTACCTCGACATCGTGCCATCGATGTCACTGTGTCGTATCGTCTACGTCTCGTAGCGGGAGGTGGCTGCAGACTATAGTAGAGCGGAATTGCTCATTTAGTTTGTACCTATTGTCTGAACTAACAATGCTCCATATGAATTAATGAGTGTATTGTAGCGGTGTATAAGTTAAAGTATGAAGTATCTGTCCTTTACTTGTTACATTGTATCATTTCATCCCGAGTATGGAATACTTGCGATTCGAATTGGTTTTGTAAAGTATAATTAATAATATAAAACTCTTTTAGTCTCGTTATGTATAAAAAATAATAATAAAAAAATATAGCTAAATGTAAATTAATATACTTTTTGCAAGCCAATATACACTTACAACATTTAGGCGAAAGTTTATAACATTGCATTATTAAATGTAAATACATGCACAGCAGCCACTACTAATTTAATTATAGAATTTGAATAAACCATTTTTACTTCATAAAATCAATATCGCAAATAAATGTGATGTTTAAATTTATTGAGACGATAAAAATACTGAGTTTATTAAAAAAATATTTGAATGTCCATTTTAACACTTGTCATACAATAATGGCATATCTGTACATTCAACATATTGTGAAATCAAAAATACTACGTGTTGGGAAGATAAATCTGAATGTACGTAATGCTTACTATATTATTCTATGCTTATATTTTTATCGAAGAGAGTGGGGGGAGAATGGCATATAGGAAAGTCAGGAAGTAGTCGTCAACAACTTCTTTATTAATGGATCCATTTCCTTTATGCACTAACAGTATTAACTTTATTTGAAGAAAAATACTAGGAAAAGGAACTGCAGAAACACTCTCGCAAAAGGTTTTAAATACTTAAAAAGCATAGCCAAATAACTTTTAAAGCAACTCTCTATTTTCTTTTTATATTATGAAGTGTATATTTTTCTAAGCTCGAACGGTATTCAGTATCCGTCTGTGGATGTCTACAATATATTAATGATAATAAAATATATTATATATAAATTTGATATTATACAAATAGTATTAAAAACTTTCCTTGTTTACTCCGTATAAAGTTTGGACAAAGTGCAGACTTAAAAGTTTTCTAACAAGTTGGACGGCATTGTATCGAGAAAAGGAAGTCTTTGAATTTAGTTTACCTTACCTCTAGTATATTATAATAATGATGTTCGCTGGCCGTTTGTAATGTTTTAGCCCTTATTATCTGGCGCAAAAAGAGTAGTTCCGTTTCGATTAAAAAAAACTTTTTGTAACCTAGGTGCATATATACAGAAATAAATAATGTAACAAAGAATGTTATTGACAACTTTAATATTCAAAATATTATGTGTAGTGAAACTATATCCAGTTATCCTAAAAATGCTATTTGTCTGCTGATTTAGTGCCACGTCAATGAAAATAGAAAATACTACATTTAAAATTAAAATATTAATTGTTAACAGTTGTCACCAGCTCCACATGCCTTATAAATATTTTCATTGAACATTAGTTGTAGTCTAAACTAAACCTAACAAACAATTGAAAAAGGTGGGAATACAACGTAGAAATAGGTCAGTACATAATAATGTATAACTTGATTCATTTCTCAATGTGAATACAATATTAGTCTTTGAAAGTCAAGTATAACAATTTGACATATATTAATTCATCAAATATGGCGTAACTCTCTTTAAACACTAAATGTATTTTTACTATAAAAGTTAAAAAGAGAAAGTAAATGTCTATCTGATAATTTAAAGCTAAATGTATTTTATCTACAGTATTACTTTAACTTTATTTCCAGAAGCTGCGTAAGTTTCCTAAATAGAGTAAGAAATAATTAAATAAACAAATTTCATTTCTTTTTCTTGTTTTATTAGTTAAAACTAATATTTTTGTATATTTTTTATAACAGAAATATATTAAATAGTTGGTTAAAAATATTCAATCTTTATTTCTTATTATATTTCCTAATATTTTCACTTGTCTTTAGAAAGATCTCTTTTTGAAAAAAATACAAATCGTACTTGTATTAGAAGACTTATTTCCGCCGTATAATCTATTAACCACTTTAGTCGCTATTCACTAATCACTAGCGACTTCACTTCTTGATACTAGCAGTTCCACGATACGAATGAGCTCAACTGACCAGCGAGTGACTTATATACCGTCTAGAGACAAGTTTCGTAATAGCGGTGCTACCCTCTTTAACAATTAATCATGGCAAACTTCACGCATCAAGTATCGAGAATGTTACAAATACCCTCCGAAAGTACTGGCGATAACATCCGGCCTTCCTGCAACGTATTCGCCCTCGAATTACGTCTTAGTCTGATGTTATTGCTGAGAACTGTAATAATTAATAATAACACTTAGTAAATAATTCACGATTATATAACAATTATTCTCTTCCGAATGTTAAAATTGGATTCAGAGAGAATGTATAAAAATAATATGTGTCATAAGATGTCTCTATATGTCTGTGCGGTAATTAAGATCATTAAACCTTGGAAGGTCTTAAGTCACTTCGGCAGCACCATATTGACATCCTATGTTCGAAGCAAATACATTAGACATTCACCACATTACCAATATAGTAGTGTTCACAACGGATATCTACTGCAGAACCATGGTTTAGAATAGAGATGCCTGAGGCCACTCTAAACGTGTATCACCACATTACCGGTACAGTAGTGTTCACAACGGATATCTACTGCAGCACCATATTGACAATCTTTAATCAATCTTTGATAACATCCGGATTATAAATCATTATTTCAGAAGGTCTTAAGTCACTTGTAAATCATGGTTTAGAATAGAGATGCCTGAGGCCACTCTAAACGTGTATCACCACATTACCGGTACAGTAGTGTTCACAACGGATATCTACTGCACCACCATATTGACGTCCTTTAATCAACCTTTGATAACATCTGGATTACAAATCATTATTTCCTAGTTGTATCCATGGTTTCATGTTTTCAATACATGTTGTGCTATTATATGGCCTGGTACTTTGTTCTGCTCCTTGCATATCATATACATTGTCTAGACACGAGCCAGCGTCTACCATATTCTGTTCGTCTGCAAATTTTATTTCCCAAAAGTTTGCCTCGGCCTCTCCTGATTGTAAGATATCTCGAATACTACAAATGCTTGGATCTTGTAGTTGTACGGAAAGTAACCAATCAGCCTGTGAGGTGATTTATGACGTATTTATTTCGTTTGTGATACTCATCAGCGCTGCTACTTGTCGAGGTACTGAATCGGTATTTGAACTTCATGTTGATGCTCTTCGAGATTGTCTATGGGTTTTCCTTTTTCGCTGAGGCATGGCGGTGGGCAATGTTTCACAACCACTTCTGATATTAGAAGACTTATTTCCGCCGTATAATCTATTAACCACTTTAGTCGCTATTCACTAATCACTAGCGACTTCACTTCTTGATACTAGCAGTTCCACGATACGAATGAGCTCAACTGACCAGCGAGTGACTTATATACCGTCTAGAGACAAGTTTCGTAATAGCGGTGCTACCCTCTTTAACAATTAATCATGGCAAACTTCACGCATCAAGTATCGAGAATGTTACAAATACCCTCCGAAAGTACTGGCGATAACATCCGGCCTTCCTGCAACGTATTCGCCCTCGAATTACGTCTTAGTCTGATGTTATTGCTGAGAACTGTAATAATTAATAATAACACTTAGTAAATAATTCACGATTATATAACAATTATTCTCTTCCGAATGTTAAAATTGGATTCAGAGAGAATGTATAAAAATAATATGTGTCATAAGATGTCTCTATATGTCTGTGCGGTAATTAAGATCATTAAACCTTGGAAGGTCTTAAGTCACTTCGGCAGCACCATATTGACATCCTATGTTCGAAGCAAATACATTAGACATTCACCACATTACCAATATAGTAGTGTTCACAACGGATATCTACTGCAGAACCATGGTTTAGAATAGAGATGCCTGAGGCCACTCTAAACGTGTATCACCACATTACCGGTACAGTAGTGTTCACAACGGATATCTACTGCAGCACCATATTGACAATCTTTAATCAATCTTTGATAACATCCGGATTATAAATCATTATTTCAGAAGGTCTTAAGTCACTTGTAAATCATGGTTTAGAATAGAGATGCCTGAGGCCACTCTAAACGTGTATCACCACATTACCGGTACAGTAGTGTTCACAACGGATATCTACTGCACCACCATATTGACGTCCTTTAATCAACCTTTGATAACATCTGGATTACAAATCATTATTTCCTAGTTGTATCCATGGTTTCATGTTTTCAATACATGTTGTGCTATTATATGGCCTGGTACTTTGTTCTGCTCCTTGCATATCATATACATTGTCTAGACACGAGCCAGCGTCTACCATATTCTGTTCGTCTGCAAATTTTATTTCCCAAAAGTTTGCCTCGGCCTCTCCTGATTGTAAGATATCTCGAATACTACAAATGCTTGGATCTTGTAGTTGTACGGAAAGTAACCAATCAGCCTGTGAGGTGATTTATGACGTATTTATTTCGTTTGTGATACTCATCAGCGCTGCTACTTGTCGAGGTACTGAATCGGTATTTGAACTTCATGTTGATGCTCTTCGAGATTGTCTATGGGTTTTCCTTTTTCGCTGAGGCATGGCGGTGGGCAATGTTTCACAACCACTTCTGATATTAGAAGACTTATTTCCGCCGTATAATCTATTAACCACTTTAGTCGCTATTCACTAATCACTAGCGACTTCACTTCTTGATACTAGCAGTTCCACGATACGAATGAGCTCAACTGACCAGCGAGTGACTTATATACCGTCTAGAGACAAGTTTCGTAATAGCGGTGCTACCCTCTTTAACAATTAATCATGGCAAACTTCACGCATCAAGTATCGAGAATGTTACAAATACCCTCCGAAAGTACTGGCGGTAACACTTGTAACAATTATTACTCTAAAACTCTTTTAATGTTCCTTACAAGTTGGATGATATTGTTCGGAAAGAAGTGTTTGAGACAGAAATCTAAAAAAAAACAATAAATGGCTAAAGTTTACTCAGTTTACCCTACAGTCTCATCGAGACTATTTTAACAGTTCTATTTTAAAAGTTTATGTATTGCACATTTTTCCCACACTTGCTTATTAAATATTGCTTAATATTTGACCGTTCGTGCGATTATTGTTAACATTTATATTAATATAAAGAAAAACAGAAATATGTTTTTTAAAATACAGGATTACTGGCTTTTTACTTACATTGTATAACATGAACAAATTAAAGCCGAGTATTTGTAAGAGTACTCGGCTTCGGGTCAGGGTGCCCCCTTCTTCATCTTCTTTCCCTTATCCCAATTTTTGGGGTCAGCGCAGTATATTTTTTTTTATATATTCTTGTATATCTCATCATTACTGTACATACTCCCTTGTTTTCTATTTCGCCTTTTACGCAATCCATCCATGTTTTTCGGCCGTCCTCTACCTGTGTATCCCTCCACTTCCATACCTAGCAGTCTTTTGATTACATGCCTCTCATCTCTCCTCATAACATGCCCATACCATGACAGACGACTACATCTATTTTTTTCTGCCACTGGCGCTACTCCCAAGCTTCCCCTAATGTACTCATTTTTTATTCTTACCTTTCTTGTCACCCCACACATCCATCTTAACATTCGCATCTCTGTTACATGCAAACGCCCCCTTCTGGTAACGTTCTTATTTATATAATAAAAGATAGATAGATATTTTTATTTATGTAAATATAAGTAAAGCGTCCAAAACATTGCAGTTACTGCAATGCACAGAGCTACCTAATATCTCATAAACCTATTATTGCAGTAATGAATGTGTCGTGCGTTCATTGTTACAAATGTATTAAATTTAAGATGCATTCAGTCAGATCCTCTCATTTACAATTCAGATTAATTTCCTGAAATTTAACAAAAACAATCTATTATACTATAAAAAAAAAACAACTTATTTTTTTAATTTAATGAAGTAAACAATATGTGTGTATTTAACTTGAAAAATTTGCTTGAAATATGATAAGTGTGAATATTTTATCATGTCTCTGTAAGATGCACGAAAAACAAAGAAACAAAAAGATAAAAGTTTTGTAAAACTTGGCCGTCTTATAATATATATAGATAATTCCATTGAATCCAATAAATCATTCATACACAACATATTAAATTGAATTCAAATCATACTAGCTTCTACTTAGGCATGCTTCAGACGAAGCGAGTGATCATTCAAAAGGCAGTAATAAACTTGATGTTTTGCTTTGTATAAAATATAATCTGACCAAATCAACCAACAACACTGGCACGCATATTGTATATTCATCTTTTTATTATAAGGATTTCTTAAGTGATGACTTACATTTTTTTTCAATAGCCTTTGTTATTATAGTATGGAGATGTATATTTAGCGAGAAGAACGAACAACGAAATCAATTAAGGCACATATACACCTCCTGCTCCACTACGCTTCTTTTTACTTCACTTGAAATTCATATATACAATTCCAATTCTTCTTATCTTATAATATAGGGAATATTGTTATAAATAATATAATATTTCTCATGTAAAATAATCCTACTAGCAAATTAATCCTTTCTGTTGGTTAAGAATGAAGGAATAAAAATTTATTCACTAAATTACCCAAGAAACTAAATTGTCATTAGTGTAATCTATATTTTGGATTTGTTTTAAAAATCCTTACAAATTTAACTATTACCATATAAAATATATCTTCTAACAAAATATGAGATATATTCTCGAATTAAATAAAGGTCCGAGAAGCAAGTAACCTTCACTTTAATAAATTATATCCTAAAGATGTTATCAAGACGTTGGACAGCTTTCAAAGTAACTACAATCAGATCTTTATAACAGAAGTGGAGTGGTTTGTTACAATCTTAAAGCGCTGAATAAACTTTAACTTACATTACTTATAATTTATTTCATAACCCCATAATTTTCATTAATTTAAGTTGGAAAAGTTAATAATTATGTAACTCTAAATGCTTTGATGATAAACATTGAAATCTTGCCCCGGATCTCTACAATATCATTTGACCTATGGTCAGATGTAACAAAATTTAATCTTTGAAGAGTAGGTATTGCCAATAGCGCTCTTACTCAATAGAAAACATTGATTTCGATATTTTGGATTTTCTTAATCTTTCATACAGGTTTTAGTCGGAGACATCTTCAATTGTTACATAATATTTTATTGTAGCTTTTACAATGAAAAAGATGTATAACTACATTTTATTATTTATTAAATAAATAAATCTTGCGACAACATATCGTAATAAAATATTTAGTATGATTCAGTCTTGCATATATCCAGGAGTTCATTTGACAAAGAAAATAATTTTCGTGAGTCTTCTGACAGAGAGCATGTTATTTTTGAATAATTAAGTTGCATATGTAGCTACCGGTTACAAATGGGTACAAAATTTACAAGATTTTCGCCTATGGAATTAAAATTCCAAATACAAATTAATATTTTATTATGTTGCAAATAAGTGCTTAAAAATACGATTGTTTATTTTCGTTGCTGTTTGGTTCTGTGACCAGAGCACATAAAACTATATTATTTTGAGCCAGCTTGATTTCTTATAATTAAACAAAGTATTTAATGAAGAAAGAAAAATAAATTGTATTTTTAATTAGTTATCAAATTAATAAAAACACAATTTTATAATTGTCATCACGTAAAGGTCGTGTAAGTCGTTTTAATTATGAAAATTCTAAAGCAACAACCGTTGTTGAAATATAAAATAACTTAAGATAAATATTTATTAGATTTGATATATTTCAAGAAAATGTCATTATTATAACATAATATATAGGAAAAACTGTTTGTTTGAGGGAAATTTTTAAAGTTAAACCGAGTATATCATAATATACTCGGGTTTTAATTTTTTTTTTCTAAGAAAACCTAAACCTAGTATTATTTTCCGAACAAATATTTATAAACAAACTATTTCGTATAACTTTATATTCTCTCGAACAATAATCTTGCGTGCTGTCAGCCATTATTATCACCTCCACAATCCATTATCGACGGCACTAGAAATTCTTTAACATCAGTGGATTTTCCATCTTTATTTTTTTTGCAACGTTATATCGTCGTAATTACATATCCCCTATATGTTTTATATATTATATCTCAAGATGTATTACATGATCTGTGATAGCTACAATAATATTTTGTTAACCTATACTCCAGGTTATTAATATAAATAGGATAAAGTAGGATAGGTACATTCCGATAATTCTGGTTTCGTTTGATTAATCGGTAGAGTGGGAAAAGAACAGATTGTACATACGAGTATGTTAATAGATGGTGCTATCGTCCATAGATATTGCAAATATAAATATAAATGCATACCATCCTTGAATATCACACAGAGATAAAGAAATACCGATAACGGATGGGTGCTTATTCCTACTCAGTCAGACATCGTACTAATCTTTACTATATTAACTACATGATCTTATTTGAGAGAGTTAACCAGAGTAAAATAGTTGCAAACAAAAAAAGAACAAACAGCAAATTCGTAAATTGTTCCTGTTTAACCGGTTGAGGTTGAGGTTGAGGTTTTTTTTTTTACTTAAGTTCTGTTGTAATTATTTAAATAATTAGAAATTATAAAATAAAACTGCCCATTGTCAATCAGAATCAGAAGAAGTTGTCATGAATGATAAAATGAAATTTGCTTGAAATCATTTTATCACTCGATAAAAGTGTAAAAAGTGTAAACTCTTTCTACACTTAAAATAATCTAAGATCAATTTGAACAACAAAGATTTATCCATAAAGGGTCAATTTTCTTCATTAAACTTCAAACTAAATGGCATTGGAAGTAAATGAAATAATAATGGAATGTTATTTTCGTAGAAACTTAAAGGAACATTATCATTAACGGGGCCTAATAATTTATGGGCTTCTAATTATTGATGTGGTTCTAATTACAAATACAAAGTTGTGTGATAGTTAAGCTAAGATGTTACATTGTTAATTTATAAACTGTAGTAAAACCATTTCTAAACCAGTTAGAAGCTCCTTCTTTATTCGTTGTTTGTTAAACGTCTGATTAATGCACTGAACATTGGAGCAAAAATAATTTTCAAGTTTTTTATTCTTTAAAAGTCTTATTAAAATATTTCTATATTTTGTGATGAAAGAAAGTCATTTAATATTTAGTAACAGTAGGGTTAAAATAAATCGTCAAGTGACTAAAATCTTTTATATTTTTACTTTAATTATTCAGTTTTCAGAGTAATTAAATATTGGTACATTTGAAAATATGCAAATAACGTACTGATATATACTTGAAATATATAAACTTGGATCTTGGATCCAGTTATTCAGAGCTATTTCCTTGCTATAATAATTTTCTGTTTAATAATTTTTAGATAGGAGTGTTAAATTTGCGGTCTATAGAAAAACGGTTGTTAAAATTGTATGTTTCCAAAAAAATCGTCATACGGGATCGTATATGGTTTAAATAAATATAAAATTAAAAATGTATCGCTTGAGTGTAAAGATTGCTCTGTCCTGAGAATTCCGTAAACATATGAGGAAAAACTTTAATGACTTTTATTGTTAAACATAAATGTTTTTGTTGTTATATTGTAAAATAAAATACTAGAGCTTAAATAACCATAAATTTAACTTTAACTTACGGTTTTTATCTTATACGCTTTATAATAGTCATAACTCAATAAAACTAATTTGTAGTATATTCATTAGTATATATATATATTGTATTTATATATTGTATTAGTTGATTATTTCATGTCGCTTTTGTCTTGAATTGAAGTGGTTATATTCGTAGTATGTAATACAGTATTTTTTTACTCAGTAAAGCTGAAGATGAACACTGACAGCCCGTAGGATGTAAGAACTACTCTCTTATAAGTGATTCCAGAGATACTTTCATAACTTATTGGCGAGTAACAACTTAAATCTTCCGAAATAAAAATAAGGATTGAAAATAATTTATGTTTATTTTCAATTTATAATTGAAAGAAAAGGAAATTATCTATTTTCACAAAGATTTTTAATCTGATTGCTTTAGCTTCTATTACCCAACACTTTTGTAGTAATGATCATCGTGTGTTGCTTCAAAGTAGATTAGTTTGATGTATTCTTTATAACATTCAGTTCTTGTATTATTAAAAAATGTGTACGTTGATACCTATTTATAAGGTTAGTGTAAACAATGACTGTATGAATGGCAATATTGTTTTTAGATGAGTGAATTATGACAACATTTCTTTAGCTGTATAGTAAAATATCGGACGAAAATTGTTTATCTATATCTATTTCATGTCCACGTCCATGTCTAGATCTATATATATATATATATATATATATATATATATATATATATATATATATATATATATATATATAACTATATCTATATCTATATTAGTGTGATAATAATTTAATATATATTAGTTCTCACATAGCATTAAAAAAAATCTAAACATCTTTATTCTAGTAGGCATATACGCGCAGTTTTGAAACGTCAATTGTTTCAATAACAAAGGTCAGTGTAGTTAATCCGTGAGTAAGTTATCACCGGCTTGGAATTCTGCTCTGCTAGGAAGAGTCATTGCTCAATAGTTGCTCTTTTTAATATAAATTTAACAATGTTAGATGTCTACATTATACTATCAGCCCTGCAAGTGAATCAATAACTTAAGTTCCATACTTTTACTATTCTATACACACATACCGTAAGACATTATATGAAAATAACTAAAATACACAAATCGAGCCATAATTAAGTCCGTCTGTTTTTATTTATTTTTGTTTAATCTTAATACTACTTCTTCCAAACCGTATCGTGCATCTTGGTCCATATAGTATAATAATGGATATACACGTATTATATTTTTGCTTGGACGGGTATTCGTAGCATCAGAGGACTTTAATTTTAATTAAAAAGTAATTACGAAATTTTAAATCCCCTTTGTCCTGAACTACATAATTAAGCTACTCTTGAACAAGGTTGATTTTTGAAAGCTCGAACATTTTTGATGTGCTGATGTTTACTTGAAATAAGTCAATAAATAAACAAACCAAACGATGAAAAATAAAACGATTACACAGATGTCTTTATCTGTAGCGATTATAATTTAAATGCTTATTGTGTATCTTTAGTGTGAGTGTGTGTCCACACTAAAATATTACCAATCTTTGAAATAAAAAGTAAAGGGTAATATTTTCAACAAGGTTCATGACAGATAAAACATTAGTTATATACATTTAAGAAGACTAAATGAGTGAATGATTTGTAAATAAAGAGATATAAGGCTAATATTAGGCACGTGCAATCTATCGGCGGCAAACATTTTTGATTTATTTATAGATTCGTTAGCAATGAATGCATGGAATGTTTAGAATATAGAGTTATATGTATTTGTAATAAGCTTAACTGACATGAAATCAAAGTTATTTGTTTAAATAGTAAATAATTGTAATATTAATATTACATTATTTTTTAATAACACGTCTAACTCAATAATATTAACAAAAGGAATGAAGAAATAAAGTCCAAGATAAAACTGTTTTTTTTAGTATATATAATTTTCTACCTTTGCTTTCAAACCTTTCTGGAATGTTTTAAAATATATTTCAGACTTGGCAAGTTCAGCTGCCTAGTTACAAGTTACAAGTTGTCTAAAACGGCAGTTTGAAGTGTTGCCAATCCCTAAAATTTATTAATTGATTGCATTTTACGTGGTTTACATTATTCATCAGTTAACTTAAGTTTTAATTGAGTATTATTGTCTGAAAATATTAAAATAATGTCTATTTGTTTCAAATAAGAAAATAAGTTTCTATGAAAACACTTTTAAAGTATATATATATATATATATATACATATATATATATATATATATTAGGGCGTTTCAAAAAAAAAAAAAATTTTTTTTTTTCTCGGAACCAGGCTCAAAAGTTTCGTTTAGATGCCAAAATAGGCCTGTGAAAATATGAGCCCTTAATATTAATATTAAGGTAGTCCGCATCGCACTTTTCGATTTCCCATAAGAATAACATAGGAAAAAAAATTTTTTTTCTTTTGATTTTTATAACTAATGAACGATATATTGTATTGCAATACCCATTCATTATTTTTGTAGAGAATTTAACGCTCTACAAAAATGGTTTGAAGTCAATTTTTGATAAATGAACTCAGTCAAAAGTTATTCAAGATCAAAGTTTAAGTTACTCTCAATTCAGCTGTTTTTTAGTATATGTATGTATATATATATATATATATATATATATATATATATTCTATATATATATATATATATATATATATATATACATACATATATAAACTTTTGAACCATATATATTTTCTTAATCAGCTCGCCGAGCTGAGTAAGGAAATGACAATTTTTTTCAAAAGTTCCGTCATGAGGACCAATGCAATAGTTAGATTTCTATGAAATCTACTAAAAACTTTTGAGCCTGGTTCCGAGAAAAAAAAAATTTTTTTTTTTTTTGAAACGTTCTAATATATATATATATATATAAGCTGAAGCTGATGGAATAGAATTATTCGTATATTAGGTGCTCAATAGGCTTCGGTTACATCAATGACATGATATAATTGTCGATAGTAAAGTTGTTGGCACGACAAAGGAGGATCGATCGACCTCAAGCTCAAGGGTACATTAAAATACATTCATTTTAATAACGTCTAACTTAGTAACAATTTCGTCAAGATGTTACATCAGTAAATAGCAATATGCTGCATACAGTTTGAGACATTAAAAAATAAATTTCTGATGAATTTCTTCATATTCTTTATCTATGGTTGGTATTGTTATACATTAAATGCTTTCAAATTTCATTTTATTTTTTATATTTCTTTAATTTATTTACTGGTGGAAACACTTCGAATGGTTCTTTTGTTTCTTTTGATATCATATTTTTATTAAAAACGAATGTAAAGACACAATACATATTTTCTTTTTAGTTTGCAGTAATAATACTTTTATTTTTACAACGATAATGGAATTTTAATGCCAATACCACAATCGTTTCATTTTTATATACACATATATGTATATAAATATATAGATATATAAATATATAGACATATAAATATAGAAATATATAACAAAATTCATAGGGATAACTCTTTTCAAATAAATAAAAGGGTACTTTATTTTATTGTAAGTAATTATTGAAACAGAAGGAAAGTGCAGCATCTTAAATTGTTCTATTCCATATACTTATTTTATTATTCAGTCACCTTTTGTATTAAAGTACATATAAGTAAAAATATAGAAGAAAAATAATGAAAATAATATTCTGCGTTTTCATAAAGATCAAAGCAACTTCGGGCAAGTGAAGCGCGGCAGTGATAGACCGTGTGTTTTATTTCTCTTACTCTCGACATTACAGTACAATACTTTTACTAAATAATAAAAATAATTATATGCCATTTGTAATAACATGCTGCTTGTTTTAAAAAACTTGTGTTTTGACCAAACGCTTAACGTCGTATTTATGATGACATTATTAAAATTAATCTAATAGCCGTCTGCCAAAGTTTTAAAACTATAACTAAGTTGTAAACTAACATACGAGGAGAAACTTATAATATTACATAAACTATGTCATTAATCACAAGTTCATTAAGATATTAGATATTTTTGGTCTCAATTAAATTGTATACATATCTTTATATATATCCATACTGTAAAAACAAGTCTAAAAAAATTTCAGAAAACCGAAGTCTTATTCCAAGTCTGCCGTGTATCACAATACTTACTATTTGAAATAATATTTATAGTTACTCAAAGGCAAAATTGATATTGCGTTGTTATTGCGGGCATATATCATTGATATATACCCGCAATATTTATTTTATGAATTGCATAAACTCACATCGCTGGAAAGTCAGACTTTAGACGATATTTATTGAGATTGAACAAATTGCTCAAGCTGTATATACGGTTTTCAACTAGAGGTTTAATAATAGTAAATCTCACGATTATCCGTATAAAATATATTGAACTAATAATAAAGTTTTACAAAATTAAAGCTTCAAAATGCGAGATGCAAAAGCTATTATCAGATATGAAAAGCTATATACAGTAATATAAAATAAATGAAGATTCAGGTTAATTATTAAATTTACACTATTGTAATTAAATAAGAAATCAATATATTGAATTTGGACAACCATCTGTACAACGAGTTTTAGAAGGTTAATTGTCCTGAATCGACCCCTGAATGAATCTTTAACACATGTATACTAATAAGCTCTTTGAAAGACTAAGACTAAGCTAAGCTAAGACCTCCTAAGAAAGCTTACGAACTATGACACTTTATTTTTCTAGGTCAAAACATTACGAAAACATGTTTTGAAAGTATGAAAACAAAATATTACTAAAATAAATAATTCTTATGTCCACAATCATTATTTTACATTACACATATGTCATTATTTTATATTGCTATTCACATTATTAAATGTTATTATTCACATATACAAACATGGATTAATAATGTTAAGACCTTGTCATAAAAAATAGGTATAATTAATTTTACATAACAGCCTGACATACTATAATATGTTTTAATTTTGATTGTGTTTAAATTATCATAAGCATTTGATATGCTTCATTCTTTCCAAGAAGTTAAGTTTATCGAAATTGAAATAATATATTTTGTAGTTGTTTGCTTTGAAGTATATATTGAAAAGAAAACAATTTCATTCAGGCAAACAATACAATTGTTCTCTGCTATTCTTAAACTGTACTCTTGTAATTGAAACTTTTCCACAATTTCCAGGGTCGCTTTATTTCTATACAAATATTTAACATTGGATCGGATGTTGAAAACTAAGAAAAGTTTTAACAAATAATTTTAAGTGAAATAAATATGTAAAATATATCAATAGTGGATTACAAAAACAGCAATGCTGCCAACATTAAATTTTATGATTATTTTACAAAAAAGAGCTCTATGTGTCCTTTTTATAACTGAAAGGCTGGTGATTCCCTATGGAGATGTATTTAAAGAAATTGGTATTATTACGGTCGCTTCTCAGTACGTTTTTAATAACATATATTAATACGGCAAAATTTAAATTCTTAATATTATTATAACATTTAAGAGTTTTTAGTGTATCGAAATGTAATTGAATGAAGTAATTAATTAATTAAATGAAGTAATTTTTATATTATAGGTCGTCCCAGAAATAATGGATAATCCTGGAACGCCTAATAGTACAGCTATCAGGTGCTCACAAAAAATATTTAAAAAATAATCTAAGCGGTGCCCAAATTATAAAGTTTTTTTTAAGTTATAAAATATGTTGCGTTTTCGATGTTATCTTATTCCCATTCACACAGACATTCTTATTAGAACTGCAGTAAATAGTATGTATAATGTTATAAATGTATGTTAAATATACTTTAAAAAGAAATCTTATATTTTGAACATGAAATTTATAAAAAAAAAATCTGTTTGTTATAACACCCGACTTATCAGCACATCATAATTAGAACATCAAAACTACTTGACCGAATATTAAAAAAATTCAAATCCCCGAATGAGAGGTTTGATAATGTAACATTATTAGTATGAACATTATTGGTATTATAGTATTAAGTGCAATAATAACAGTATTAATACTGTAAATTAATAAAAATAACCTTTGTTGTAAATAAATCTTGTTGTTTAACAATATTTATTTCACAGTTTTCGTAGCAAGAGGACATTACTTAGTAATAAATAGATTTTTTTTCGAACAACAATTTCTTAAATTCGTATAAAAAATCACCGAGTCGCAGATGTTATTCCCGTTTCGTCGGTTTGCCGATAACATATTGCTCCATATATCTTGGTTTCTGAATGTTGCTCAAAACAGTAAATGGAGATAAATACGCTATTTATGTTTTACCAAAGTGCTCGATTGTTCCGATCGAAACTATCGAACTAATTGTTACGTAATCACTTAATGAAGCCATTATTCCTTAAAATATTTTATATTGCTTATATTTTTATAAGCTTTGTGATAAGATACTATATACAGTTTTATAGTAGAATACGACACACAGCTTCAATCAGTCGTGAATCACAATTACAGAAGTAAAAAGACTAGAATGGCTTTCAACATCGGCTAGCACAACAAAACAGGAAATATTACATACTCATAGCATATGTGTTGTCATTAAAAAAGAAACATTTTGTTGTAAGGGACAAATTGGACAATAACGGGAAGCTTATGCATCTGGTGCAGGATTTCTGTAACTATATTATAACCTCAAGCATAATTTTACAAGTGACACTGTAATGATGTTTGAACTAGTGTCCATTAATGCAAAAAGAACTGTGAAAATTAATTTGTGTTGATGAAATTTAAAATAATGAAAATGATGTATAATATAAAGAAATATATCTTTTGCCAGAACAGAATCGGTTTTTAAATGATGACGTGCTTAAAAGTGTCGAGCCCTGACAGAAAACTCGTCCGACTACCCCGTCATATGTATATATTTTGTTTTGTGTTCATTTTCAATTCTTACATATTTTAAGGACGGGAAAGTCAAAATTTATTTGTTCTTATCCTATCTATTATTATATTTATTTTTCACTATAATACACTTCCAATATCTATCCAGTGAAAGGCTGTGGAAAAACTTTTTCTTTGTTTTTAATATCCATCTGCAAAGTAAAATATATTTAAACAAATTGTAATAAGATTGAAAATTGCGGAAAACTTTTAATTACAAAAGTACACTGTCAAAGAAGTAGAGAACAATTGCATTGCCTGCTTGAATAAGATTGTATTTATTTTGTAGAACGGGTTCAGGATAAATGTCAGCGTAATAAAATGTATATCTAAATATATTTCAATTAGTTTGGGATACACGCCATAACGAAAATATATGTACTTGTATGGTAGGTATGTAGGTAGGTAATAATATATGACTACTTCTGGTGTCAAATGGAATTTTTACTTAACTTTGGTAGATTTTTTTTTGATAATTTCTAAACTGGTATTTTTTTTTTCTAAAAATAAAATATTATAATTTGCTAACCTAGATGTCTAACTTTTAAAGGGCCTTGTAGTAAACTTTTTCGTATTCGTATCATTGCATCGAAGTGTCCTGGAGTCGATTGCCACTTGTTACAAGTACTTTTTCATAATCATCTTAATGCATTGTCTATGTCTCTATATGATATTTCTATTAATTTATAAGTTTTTAGTATATAACCCCAGTTCCCATCCGTTTTATGTCAGGAGCATTTCGTATTCTGAGGCAAACTCTAAGTTTGATTTCGTTTACACGTCTTGTCAGTATAGAATAACTTTTATTATCGCAGTTGGCAGTTTGAAACTTTAATATTCCTCGGAATTTTAACAACTCCGCTTCCAACAGATTAATAAGTAACATGTACTTGTGAAGTGTGTACTTTAGTATGATTCATTTATAAGTATATTTAAAATAATAATTAAATTTATAACTATTAAACGCTGGTTGCGAATCGATGATATAACGTGAATATGTCATATGTATCTCAATAAACATCGTCTTGAGGTCGTTGACTCTACGGCGATGTAAACTCGAGATATTAAATATGCGTGCAATAAAGATTAATGGTTGTATTACTATTAAATATATTTCGAACAGGAATGTGATGATAATCAAGGGATTTGAAATAAGCATCGTTTCAACTGATAATGTATTAAGATAGAATATGCATAGAAGTGAGAATGTACAATACTTATTTATACATTTGTGTATACATCGATGCTGTTTCTAATTAACTGATAAATTAGGGCTGAGACTGAACCACTGTTACTATTCAGATAATGTGATATTTTAATAACTAAAAAGTCTTCTTTTTTAATCTCATATTAAAAAAATAGTAAACCCCGTAATAAAAGTTATATTATGGAAAGCCGTCATTTTACAATAAGAAACTTGACGTTTCTTGTAATTCAAGACCGATATCTACTGTATTATTATAAAATGCAAAATACCATTATTACAACAGCACAAAAAAACGCGACACAGGAATAAAAGACAAATTTTGATAAAAATAAAGGATAAGGAAATATGATTCTACAAGTTGTATATTAATAATTATAGGAATCGCTTACAATAGAACGAAGATAACTTGAAATTGTTAATTATCCTTCGTTTGCTTTGTTTTTTTTTCAAGTGCATTTTTTTCTTGAGTACAATATTTTTTTTAACTTTCATATTTATGTATAATAATGACTTAAGAAATACTCCTTCTAAGGAAAACTATTAAGGAATTTCTCCTTTTATTATAACTTTATAAGATGTTTAAAAACTATTTATTTCTGAAATAACTACTTTTTAAAGTGACGCGTCATTTTTGGAGATCTAAGATGCAAAAAGAAATAAATCCTTCAAAATGATCTCAAGTAATCTAAAAGAGGGTTTTTATAAACCAATAACGAAATTGTCATTCAATAAATTTCATGTCCATATGTCCTTGAAATATTAAGAAATATAATTATTCAAAATTAACATTAAATTACTAGGGATTTGGTTGTAAATAACTACTATGCTTGCTATATAATAGCTTTCGAAAACTTGTGCAGGTGTAGAATTTCCTACGAAGTCACCATCATAATAAAAATCATGTCAATATTGATTTAAAAATTACATTGAAAGGCATAGACGAATGTCTATGGATATCAATTTATTACATAAAAAATAATAATAATAATGTACCAAGCACAAGCGCTGGTAGCTCGTAATTTCAAAGGTAGGAAGGAGTTAAAATTATTATTATTTTTTAATAATAGTATTTTACATAATTTTTGTATGGCACACCATTATTGTCGTATTATTAGGTCTACAACTTTGCTCCCGCCGTTTTCCAAAAGATGGCGCTAGTAGCCAGTAATAGTTCAAATAAATAAATCACAGTTGTTTTCTATCAGTTTTGACATCTATAAATATAACCTTACATCGATATTAGTTAATTTTTGTTTGCGTCATATAGTTACACTTAATTAAATATGTCAACTTATAAACCGAATTCACGTCATTTGCGGGAGATTTTACTTTTTCATTTCAACATGAAAAAATCGGCGGCTGAGGCTCATCGGGTTATTTCAAGTACTTATGGTGATGATACTATTAGTGAAAGAACGTGTCGCGAGTGGTTCCAGCGCTTTAAAAGCGGTGATTTTGTTGTTGAAGATCGGCATAGCGGTGACAGAGAAAAAACTTTTGAAGATGATGAACTGGAGGCTTTACTTAATGAAGACTCGTGCCAAACTCAAGAACAGCTAGCAAAATCATTGGGAGTAACTCAGCAAGCAGTATCAAAACGCTTGGAACAGCTGGGGATGATCCAAAAACAAGGATACTGGGTACCGTATCAGTTGAAACCAAGAGATGTTGAGCGAAGTTTATTTGCTTGTGAACAGCTGCTTGAAAGACAAAAACGAAAAGGATTTCTTCATCGTATTACTGGGGACGAAAAATGGGTGCACTACGACAACCCTAAGCGACGCACATCATGGGGATTGCCCGTCCATACTCCTACGGCGACACCTCGACAGAATATTCACGGATCCAAGATCATGTTGTGTATTTGGTGGGATCAGCTTGGCGTAATTTATTATGAGCTGCTAAAACCTTCTGAAAAAATTACTGGTGCACTTTATCGAACGCAATTAATGCGTTTGAGTCGGGCATTAAAAGCAAAACGGCCGCAATACGCTGATAGACACGAAAAAATAATTTTGCAACACGACAATGCTCGACCTCACGTGGCGAAAGTAGTCAAGACGTACCTCGAAACACTGAAATAGGAAATTCTACCTCACCCGCCATACTCTCCAGATGTTGCTCCATCTGATTACCATTTATTTAGGTCGATGGCACACGGCCTGGCGGGCCAGTGCTTCGATTCTTTTGAAAAAGTGAAAGAATAGATCGATTCTTGGATCTTATCAAAGGATGAAAAATTTTTCCGACGCGGGATTCGTTTATTGCCAAAAAAGATGGGCCAAAGTAGTGGAAAGTGACGGACAATACTTTGAAACATAAATAAGATACCATTTTTTTTATATAATTTTTAAAATTAAAAAAAATGGCGGGAGCAAAGTTGTAGACCTAATAACTAGAAATCCTTACTTAGCTTATATTACTTAAATTGCCATACAGATGTAACATTACATAAAGACGAAATAATATAGCCTTTACAAATATGTATATTATATTTTTCCTGTAAATAAAACGTGATTACGACATGAATATGAAATCTCTCTGCCAATATTAGATGCCAAAGGGAATTTCAAAAATCCAACTACAGTGTGGAGAGTTGTGAAAATCAATGCTTTAAGCAGAAATCTCTTCATATTAAAGACGACAATTTCGTAAACATATTATTATATATTATATTGTTTTTATTGAGTATTATGTATTCACGTTTCTGTTATTGTGACCGGCAATTGTTAATAAAATAATAAAGTTTTTATAATAATAATAAAGTTTGTATAATTTTATAGAATAGTAGTTGTTTTTTTTATCATGGCTTTATATATGATTTTCTAACTTAACTAGTACAGAAGACATTTAATAATGTAGAGTACAAAAAGGGTATTACATTTTGAACGTTGCGTTGCCACTACCGCTATCACTATCGCACCTGCTAAAACTACCGCTACCGTAATTTCTTCCATAACAAGGATAAAATGAATTTAAAAAAATAAATTAAAACTAGTTTAATAAAAATACTATTCAACTTTGACTTAAAAACATAGTGCAATGTTAGTTCATAACATTCAGAAAATATTAAAATTATTTAAAATTATAAGTGTTATTTATAATATTTCAAGGATATAAGATGTAGAAAAACTCTTTATGCGTTATAAATCATGCGATCTCAAACTGTCTTATAGCAATTTCTTCATATAACCGAATGTCATCTTGACAAAACGATTTCAGTGTTAGGTCGTTATTAGAATGCGTGTAATTATTTTTACTCTTGAGTTTTTACTAAATATAATATTCTATTAGCTACTAATAGAATTTATTGTCATACAATATTTGCTACCAATTCATACTTTTGAATATAAATGAAACTGAAATGTATAATCTACTCGAATACTATCAGTATCATTGACCCTCACTTCGGTAATGAGCAAATATTTATTATATTTTATTTTTCTTATAATATACCGAAAATAAAAGTGTATTTTGTTAGCTTTTTTTTATTTTTACCTATTTTACAAGACGTTTAAATCTGTACAGACTTATATAATTTGCGACTTATTTAATATTGCGAAGGTAGAAATGACGCACTTTAGAGTTATGATAATCTAAGAGCATTTTTATATTTTTGTATGTTGTAAATGGGATATTTTTGTATATATTATTTTATCAACAATTATTTGTAATTTAGTAGCTCACTCTTGGAATATCAACGCTTACGAAGAATTATAAGTAAAAAAGCTTTACATCATCACAAATCACAACAATATTATGAAGTAAACAAATCAATAATTGTTTCAATCTGAAATGCAATAGTTAAAGGTACTTAAATTTAATAATTTTATCGCTATTATACTGAGATGAAGAATATATATTCATATTATTTTCAAGTCGTGACAAGGACCGAGTTGCGAGTTATGAATAAATTTAAAGATAAATTATAAAGTATTTGATAAAGTTGAAAGATATTTTAACAAAATTTTATATTAGAAAACTTTTTAAAACAATTTTAAAATATTATAATTTTGATCAGTTTATTTTATTAACAACTAAGGCTGTTAATAAAGTTGTACATGGGTCCAAAGGCTTACAGTAAAATCAAACAATTATTTGTAAGTGTCTATTATTACCTTTATATAACTTTATTGAAAAATATTTCATTTCTTCACTGAAATGTTCAGATTTCAGTTTTCATGATAATTTTTTAATATATTTTGCTTTACATTTTATCGGAAAAGATGGTAGTATTTTATTTGTACTTAAGCTATATAACCTACTAAACTCTGAAAGCATCTTACTAGAGCGTTTCAATTTTATTTACAGATGAATAAACTTTATCGCTAAAGACATATTTTTAAGAAACTTAATTACATTTATTTCTTATTATTAAGAGAAGAGATTGAGACAGAGAGATTTAACCAAACATCAAATGAATAAAAGATAAAAGAATGCTATCTGAAGACCTATACGCAATTGATTACAATAACTACATATTATACATTTACATGTTTTTTTTATTTTTTTCATTATATTCATGTGCCTCTTTAAAATATTTTGCATATCATTGGGTACAACGAGCTTACTACGTAATATCATCAATACATCCAAGCTATATATAGAAGATGTCATTAAAAAATTATCAAATTTATTTCCACATTTTGTAAAGCAAACTGTATGCTGATAAATAATTCAGAAGATGTTTATTATTCATAGCATCAACAACAGCAGCAGTAAAATTTGAATATCATCATCATAGTTCAAAGCTTACACTTACCTAAGATAATGGTGTCAATTTACATATTTGTATATGATACAAGGAATAGATAAAATATAATCATATACTTATAAACTGACGTGAACTTTCTTATAAGAGGCAAGGGACGGCTGGTACTATTATTAAAGCGTTAAGTAATTGACATTAAAGCCATCACATTTAAATACTCTATACCTGGAAACAGATCCATGTGTCATGTGTTAGCATTCTATCATATAAAAATCTGTAATTCGAATTTCAGATTTAAATTATCATTGGAACTATTGCAATAAAATGGCTTTCATTAGGTTTTATTTATAAAAAAATAATAATAAAGAGCTTCTTTATATGTCTCGTGTGAGCTCATATTATTTGCTTTAAATTCATAGATTTATCTCTTTACTTCTTCACATACACAAGTTGAATTAAGAAATCAATATATTAACAAAAATTACGTTGCTTATTTTAGGTACTTACTTATATATGGCCACAGCTCAAGAAAGTAGCGAGGGAACCCTCCCTGACGGCGATGGGACTAACTCAAGGAGTAGTGTTGCTCCCATTAGGGGAACACAACCAAAAACTGAAAATGGCATGTATTCATTTAATTTCGTTTTATATTTGTGTACCGACCAAAATTATTTACTTTCAATTTTATGAATTTGATAATTCTTAATTAACATATTTAATAGTAATCAAAATGATATAATTTGTTGGACAAATTTTTATAACTGCATAGTTGTACATGTACTATTAACAACCAGCAGTTTGTATTATTAAAGAGATATGTTATAATATTCAATACTTATAGATGTAATAATAATCTTTCGAAATAATTTAAACAACTAAATGGCAAATATTTTACCATTCTAATACAGACTACATTTTGTGCGGTCCGGGAAAATAAATATATGTATTTTTTCATTCATATGTTCAATGAGACCTAAATAAACACTAACCCAAGTCTCATTTTACAGATGACAATGAATGTTGATATATTTTAATAAAAAATATATTAACAATGGAATCCTGAGTCCTGTATCAAAAGAAAAATATTATTGTATTATTATTTAAATTGTTAAGGGTAACCAGGAAATAATCACTTTCTATTAGTTAAAAATGAACAAACAGAAATTAATTCATACAATATAAAATATTTTACCATTTATATATCTTATACAGTATCAAACAGGTATTATAAGGACTAAAGCTTGTTTCAAATCATATTGGAAGACATAATTCCTCTGTTTAATCGAATAATATTTGCAGCACGACGTCTTTCCTAGTAAACGAGTACTATCAAATCCTAAGAACTGATCTACATTCGAAGATCTACACTCTGCAGGAAATAGTCTGCAGTTTATGTTGCTGAGATGTTTACTTACCGCGGTATTGAAGAAAACTTAGGCATTCCTTAAAATACAAATGAACGTATTTTCATATATATAATAATAATAAGAATAAGACGTATAATAGTATTTATTAAATGTTTAACCTTTTGTGCTCTTGGTTTCATTGAAATGTTTTTTTAAATAATATAACATTTATCTTGCAATTTAAATTTAGTTCAATTTGGTTGAGAATTTCATATTATTAAAGACTTGCGGACATCACTAAATACATATCGTATTCTGAAAAGTAAACTTTGAACAATATTCGTTATTAAGAGGTAGAAAAAGCTTTCTACATACGAGAAAGTGCAGTTCTGTGGTTAGTTTGTACACTTTTTATGCTTTATATATATATCTGGTATTACTATAGCATGTTTTTAAAGCTTATTTTTAGTATAGTAGTTTGAAAAGTTGTATACTTTTTATTTTCAGCAATATTCATCGGTTGTTCTAGTTCAAATTTCCTAAGTCCTAGAAGCTAAATTAATGATATTATATGACTAACTACTGAACCAGAGATTGTAAGCTCAATGCTCACAGAGAACAATGTTTTGACTGTTGACACATATTGTTCAGATTGTCTGCAGAAGTCGTACACACTACACTACAACTCTACAGCTACAGAGGCGCCAGCGGGCATTTATGACATATGGTCATAATCATAGCATTTAAATATTTGAATAAGTTAAATACTAACTAAACTAAACTAACTAAAATAGTTATTCTGAACAATATTAAATTCCTACATCTATTTGTATTAACCACACATAATTCACACATTTGTATTTCAAATATTTAAATATAGAAAAAATAATTGAATATTATAAAGATAGCTTCTGCCAAAATGTCAAATCAATAACTTTTGCCACTACACATTACAAAATACTAGGGGCGCGAATCGGATCTTGATTTCGACTCTCTGCCCTCGCAAAATCTCGGTAAAGGTCGGCGAATTAAGCGAAGGAAGTAATCCATCTTCAATTCAGCTTTCAAAGCTGAAACCGACAGGCAAAAAATATAGAATAATCAAATATCACATAGTAACGTTTATATAAATTTAAATATAAAAGTTGTTGTTGAAGTCTATGGGACTGTCATTTTTTGGTGATTGTTCTTCAACGACATGAGTTTTTTTTCACCTTTTTTTTATACACCATCGCAATAAATGTGCAAAATTTCATAAAGATCAGTAAAACCGTTTTCACGCCAACCCCGGACATGAGATGCAAAAGTCTCACGTAGAGCGCTCCGCTCGCTCCGCTCGCTTCGCTTAATTATTTCATGAAAGTTCAATATAGAGACAATAATGCATATTAAATAACAAATGAATAAATATAATAAAAATGTAATTAAATAATAAAGAGTAGGATTGACATTAAGTTAAGAATTTGTTTTAGAATTATATTTAGGATTAGAATTAAAATTGAAATTAGGCAGGAATGTTGATTGAAATGAAAAGATATTTATCTAAATCCTTTTATTTGTTAGAATAAAAGGATTCAGATGAATATTCAGAAAGAGATCACGAAAATATAAGAATAATAATTACGTTATTAAGATTGAAGAATTAGTGATTTATTTTACAAATTATGTTTAAAGCATTAACGAATTAAAGAATTACAATAAAGCTATAATAAAACCGCACTGACTCAGCTAAGCAGTTTTATTGAGTTCAAATCATGTGATATTTAACCGAAGTATTTTCAATATAGATTTTCGATCCTTGTGATTAATCCGTTATCGTGTTAGCTGTACTGTTATTTACACAATATGGCATAAATTTTAATGCAATTCTCAATTAATGTTTTCCACACCTTGTATGATTCTGATTATTTTTCTTTTTAATAATATAAAAATCAGAAACGAGTCTAAAACAAAACAACTTTATTTTCAAAGGATTTTTTTAATTTACTTTATTTTTCTTTAATATCCTTAGCAGAATATTAAATTGTGTAACTTAACTTTCAGGATGCAAAAACGTGACTGATATTTTGACAAGTAAACTTTGAAAATATTAATTATAAAAGTTGTTTTTTTTTTAATAGAACAAAATTTTTTTTCGTACCAAATTGAAATAGTATAAAATTATGAATATACTTTTTTTGAATTGTTACTCACTTTATGTTTAAATCCTTGAGCACATTAGTAAGAAATCTATTTGTCACATATCCGACTAATATTTTGAGGGTTTATATATTTCTCTCTATTTTTAATCTGCATATAGCTATTTATTTTATATAAAATATCTCTATTTCGTATAAGAGACGAAGCTTCTTAGCATTCCATGGATTCACCGTGCGGGTGCCGGGCCCATCGCGTTGCAAGAAGAGGAGCGCAAACAATGCCTGGGACTTGCGACCCAGATGTAGGTTTAAGGGGCCCCTTTACTATGCGCATACACGCTCACCTTCACTGTTTACGCTCCTCTCCCTACCTAACCAAATATCGTAAGAACCTACTAAAGCCGCCTTTGAAATACGTTCCAGAAATGAACTGATGATCGTTCTAGAAAGGCCGAGATCCTTAAATAAGTTGTAGAGAGATTTTGCTGTTATACCTCTCGCTCCTACTTCTACAGCGTACAAATTAACTATAAATCTATTCCTGATCAGTTCGTTACACAGTTCGTAATACTTGTTAAGCTTAAATGTATGATCTTTGGGTATGTTTGTTTCCCAGGGTACAGTAAGCTCCACAAGTATAACGCGCCTTAGTTGTTTTGAATACAGGAATAAGTCCGGCCTAGATGACGAAACACAAACATCCCCGGGGACCTTGTATTGCCTTTCATACGTGTCCATCATGAGAGTCCAATCAGGAGACGCGTCCAAGATGGAATAAGGTTTTAATTTAGATTTTTTGGACGAACCTGCCTTTACGAACTCTACTGATTTTTTGGTGGTTGTTATACCCCTCTGCGCTCTTGCTATAGAAAGACTAACCGCTTCTCGTATGATTTCTAATACTTTATCGTGGCGACGCGAGTATTTACCTCTATTTAATAGTACCCTACACCCTACTAGCAAGTGTTTCGCGGTTCCTACTGCCTCCCCGCAGATGTTGCAAGATTTTTCGGTGGCTTTGCCCCATCTTACTAAATTACTTTGATCTGGGAGAGTCATTTGGAATGCATTAAGATAAAATTTTAATAATGCTGGGGACCAATCATGAAGCAGGGTGCGCCATCGTAAAGCTAATGGAATACAAAAATCTCCTATGGTCTCCCATTCGTTTTGCAATTCTAGGCTCATCGCGTGCAACCGGTAATTATCATTTTCATCGTGCCGAATAAAGGATTTTATTATTTCTATGTCTGGTTCTTTCCTACTTGATCCTAGCCCTGCTTTATTTGTTTGAGCGCCTATCATAAATTGTTTATGGAATTGAAGTCGTGACTCCAGCTCTGCGGCAATTTTATCTTTTGGGAGAGATGTTACAGTATCATCATTCGACTTTGAGATGATATGTCTCTTGGTCACTCTTAGGTGTTTATAGAGTTCCGATGGTTTCTTTAATTTTAACCCAAAATTATGTTGGTCTCTAAATAAGGTAGAAGAGTCCGCTGGATGCGCTAACCCGAGCCATGACTTCAATGTCCTTATGACGCTTGCATGTAACTTTAACAAAAGGGTCTTATTAATATCGTAAACGAGGAAAGGCCAATTTAAACGTGATATTAAATAATTGTCATATATCCAAACCTGTTTGATGTTACTTATTGGCTGATTGTCTACCTTTTTAAGATCATTCAAAAAGCTATCGACTATTATATCTAAAGATGGAGTACGCCCTTGGTAATCGATTTTTTTGCCTAAGAATTTGAACGGAGCTGCGTCGGTAATAGTAGTAACGCACTTACCGCCTATTATAAGGCCCGGATCGTAAGAGGTATATCTGGTGTTCCGCCTACCCAGACACAGACTGTAGCATTTATTGGGTTTTGTCCTCAATCCGTCCGTCCAAGCACAGAAATCCTCCACAACATTTAAATATCATATTAATATGTAATAAAGGAAGGACAAAATACAACCCGTGTCTAATATAATAAATTATCTTCCACCATCTCATATCTTCACAGTAATAGATCCTTTGTTAAAATATCCCCTAAAAAAGATAAAACCCTTGTACATGTTAGAGTTTAATAAAAATATGAAGTTGCATTTTTTAAGTGTAAATTTTAAAAAAATTGTATTGTATATATTTTAGCTAAGTTTTCTATCTACAATTAACTTAAAACCATGACGCATGATGTGACACTTTTTCAGGCTGTAAAAGTATTTACAGGCTATCAAAGGCCACTAAGTGTAAGTAAGAAAAGAATAGCTAGAATTTAATTATATTAAATATTTTAATAATATTTTATTTTAATAGTTGTTTGGAGGAGTTGCTGTAGAAATGACTAATTATTTTTTTATTTTTTTATACAAACTTTTATCTATTTTATTTTGTTTTGGTATGCGAATACTATTCGATTTAAATAAATTGCCAAAAAATATTGTTGAGCTTTTGATTTTTAACATGTTCATCCAGCACTTATACCATTAAACCATAATAGATAAAACTAGATCCGTTAGAAATGGTTAACAGAAGCGGACCCGAATCAAAACCTAACTGCATGACTACCCATGTATCACTATTATTTTACCTTAACAAGATTTCTTTAAATATTTTAATTGAGGGGGTTACAAAAGTTATATTACAAAACTTTGGCATAAAAATAAAATAATTTCTCAATTATTAACTTTAAAAAGTTGGTAAAAATATAATTAAGTAGTTTTCCGAGTGCCACAAGTTGTTACAGAAATATTATCCGGTATAAAAAATATGACGAAAACACAAAAATCTAATCAATAAGTATATAAACAAAAACGCTCAAAGCAACAATAAGCCTTGACAATAAATACCTTATTTAGCAAATTTATCCAATCTCCTAAGTGATACCGAGGTCGTAATATTTATGTTATCTGAATAGCAAGCATTCTTCATGCTTTGTTTGGCTCTAACCTGTAACTTTTCCTTTTCAAAAAGATATTTTACTGCTTTATGATAACAATAGTGCAACGTTTAAAAAATAAACATATACGTACATACATTCTTTATGATGAATCAAATATAATATGACAGATGCCATATTATGTATAGTAAAACAACATGGTAAGAACTTATTCTGACCTTGTAAAATACTTCAAACTTAGCCACTTGTAATAAAGAAACTAATATTCTACAAGTTATACGTTATCTATATATAAGTATATGTAAGTTTTATGTAGGGTTTTGTTTTTCTAGTCAAATTAGACAAATATTTTGTAATCTATATATAAAGTAGGTATTTTTATTTCTTATGTTTTATGAATTTACAGTAATTCAGGAAGTCGAATTGTAGTGATTTTTTTAATTTTAGGGGAGGCTCCATAATTATCTTTAATTTTCTTATGTTTATTTGATTATTGGTAAATTGTCGGCAATGAAATAAGTAATTGCGATTTTTATTATGCCTTAAGATCTTACTTCGCTCCTCTTTAAATGTTTCTCATCAAAATGGCTCCTTTGTCCCCGTCCGTCCCCTAATACTACGGCGCTGCAGCCAAAAAACTACATGGTTGTTCGTACTAGTCTCAACATAAATATTGTTAAATTTAAATACTTAATTCAAATTAAGAACGCGTTTACAAAGTTTGATAGATTTAAAACAATTTAAAAATTGTTTCATGGTCACTACCTTCAATAAATCCTTAATTTATAAATCGTTACATTTATAAATCGTTATACGAGACATAGAAATAGATTATAAAAAAAAACTCAATATATTTCTCACCATCGATAACCAAAAAAATATATATTTAAGAAAAACATACATTAGTATTATATTACATTCTACATACCTCGCTCTTCTCTAACAAAACAATTCTTTATTCATTTTTTGATGGCTCAACCTTTAAGTTATAGAACGAAACTTCTTTAACTCTATTCTATTTCTTAAAGCGAAATATAATGTGCTTAGTCATCAAGCGACGAAAATACCTTACAAAGATTTGTATAAAGCGGGGAATATATTACATTAACAGGACAGCTTGTTTTGAAAGAAAAGAGGGAATAGGGAGGGACGTTAGGGACATATTAAATGGTGTTGTCTTTGTCATTTTCATTACTAATTCATTACAATTTCATTTTATTAAAATATTAAGTTAAAAAGATAAGAATTAGAAAAAAAAACATAAAATGACACTTAAATTAACCTAAAACGATAATATGAACATTCTTTATAACATAAAAAAAAATATACATCTGTATATAAATCTTTATAAGATATAAAGAAGTTCCTACAGTAGTGTATTCAAAGAGATTTTTTTCAATTGGACCGAAATTCATTTTATATTCAGCTCAGGAATATATTTTAAATATTTAAACAAGACAAGGAAATAGACAGAATAATGAGCACACAACTTGTATTATTGACCTTATTATTGTTAGAATATTTAGTTTCATATTTATATAAATGTATTTGGTTAAATTGGCGACATTATATATAACTATAAAAGAGTAATTTAATATTTAACCTGGTGTGTAAAACAAAATAATGATTTATTAAAGTTATAAAGCTGTTATTGGGTACTTGTATATTAAATAGACCTATTACTGAATACCTATTACTGTTACGAATATTTTACTACTTACTATACAAGAAAATATTAAAAAATATAAAGGGTTACATTAATTAATATAATACATAAAGCAAAAATAAAAATTTAACCAATATCCGGGCCGAGATACTTGAAACATAATAACCATTCGTTATCACCGATTACACATTACCAATTAAAGATGCAATATTAAAAATGCTGCAACATTACGGGTTACTTAGATGAAATTTTACAAAATAACCTGTTATACGATCAAAATTATTAATTAATTACTACATTACATTACATAACTATAAGATTAACAATCTACTACTACTACAAACAAACAGACTAGAATAAAACAATATTTTCTTTAGATTCTTTATTTAATTAATAGCTTACACCAAAATATATATCAGATCTATTTTTCTCTTTATTCTAGACTTAAGAATTATTTAGAATCTAGCAGTCTAATGAGCATCTTTTACAATTTTGGTAGCGTAAGAATTATTATAAGTAAAATTAAAAAGTCCTAATCTTAATTTATAAATCTATTTATTTAACATACACTGATTAATTAATCTCATTGTATTTTTAGATAATAAGGGATCAGGTGTCTGTTTAGATACGATTATTTCGGAATAGGTATATATTTTATTATAAATATTTATAGATATGTTACGAAAGAATAGCCAGGGCAAATTCATATAGTGAAAACGAAGTCAATTCCTACGATAAAAGTGCAGAATATTAAAATACAGCAATCGGTAGGGAACAACCTAGAAACTACTGGCACTACAGGAATTCTTGGGTCATTAAGTAATTATAAGATTTAATTGTAATTTTGAGTTGTATTTCTTTATTATAACTTTTAAAATTAATTGATTTTCATTGCAATCTTTGCTGCCACCAAAACATAATTGATATGACTATTATAAATTTGTTTATAATTAAGTTTATGTTATTATCAAATTTAAATAAACAGTTAAATTGAAATATAACTCACAAAGCACACTACATACGACTTTTTATACAAATTCTTCTCTCCTTCAAAGAGAGATAGTGAGCCGACAACTTCTTAATTCAGACAATAGACTTTTAAATGAGGTTTTCAATAAAATAAAGCTAGCAAAACTAAATTTGCTAGAATAAGTTACTGTAAATGTTAACCAACGACGTATTTTACGTCTAGCTTTGAAATGAAATTGAAATGTACTTTTAAAATTTCCTTCGTAATACTACTACTACTATTTGAAGCTGTTTAATCAAATGAAATGAAATTCCCTCGAATATAGGAATGTTGAGAAAGTCAATTGTTGTAATTGAGAAAAAAACAAGTTTTTTGAAGTTTATTTTACATCAAGTTTCCACTCGCCCTAGGCACTCTGATAAAACTTATTTCAGAAATAGAAACAAAATAAAACATACTTCTTAAATATTATTTTAATATATTTTGATAATTATATATTCAAAATTTGATAAAATAACAGTTTTTTCTACTACAGATGCATACCTGGATGTTAAAATTATATTAAAATAATATAAGAAGGATACGTCATTCCCTATACCTATATCAGAAACGAGGATACTATTAATATAATTATATACTAAAATTATGCTACAAACCTACATAGCTACGATACATAGCGAATCAATACAAATATTATGCCTGACCATTATATATCACTGAGATATATTATGTACTAAATATATATTGCTATTGCAAATTAAAGTTTTTTTATTAATATTGTTAACTTGGTGCTACACGGTGCATAAATAATGTAGTTAAAATTAAATTATATGTTTATAAAATTTATATTACTAAATATCTAACCAACGAAAGTATTGTAGAATAGGTTTTAACACATTTAACACTCGTATTTAAGTTTAATAATAACTTTGATATATTTTGTTACAATAATTATGCTTTTATTTTAATATTCTTTATTAGTAACTTATGAATATTAATTATAAGTATAAGTATAAGAAATATATTATGTCAACCTCATTAACCTGTATTACTCATGTGTAAATAATGCACTCTGTGCTACCTGTCACCAAATAGTAGTTTGCTGAGAAAAGTCCGTCAGCTGTGCTCATCGATATTGACTAATATGTGCGTGTACAAGTGGTGCGGAGTCACCTTCACTAACTCGTACTCGAGTGTTGATAAACCATCCTTCCGGAATGTTTTGCTAGTTTGCGACAACAACTGATACCTGTATGAAAAAAAACTTATGATTAATGTTATTAGTTTGAGTTTTATTAATCGCAAAGTAGATTATTATCTAACTATTGATATATAATGTAATAAAGAACGAATGTTTTTCAACGTACCTCTCAAGATTAGGTGCTGATTTCTTATGATCTAGCATGGTGTATCTAGCAATTGACATCCTGTACCTTGCTATGTGGTAGTGCATTTTTTTTAATCTGTAACAGAAATTCATATATATTTTTCATTCATTCTATTTATACAGCATTCACTAAACTACTTCTTGAAACAAAAAGAACACCTAGTATTTTGATACTTGACTGAAATTAGATAATACTTAAAACAAATATGTTTTTCTTTGCTTGTTCAGCTTTATTAAATTTTAAAATCAAGACCCTTACCTCTTGAACATATCATCGTCTTCGCCGCCCCAGCCCCAGTATTTGTTTGAGAAGCCGTTCACCCTCCAGAACTGCTCCTGCGTCATGGCTGACACACCGCCAAAAAGTATATTGTAAGTTAAACTGTGGATAACCGCAAAGGTTTTGTAAACAACTGAGTCAAAATATATAATAACAGTGAGTATAATTGTCAAAAACAATAATCATCAACGTGCGCTTGTCTTGAAACTTATGTATTAAAAATAGGAAAAATTGACTAAATAATTTAATTTAGTCATGATGACTTACCTAAAGTTAAATTTATCAATAGACGCGGACATGTGTATCGGTTGTGTGAGACACTTGTAGAGGTTGCGGGAGTCCAGCGGTAGCAGGTCTATGTCGTGAAAGATGAAGCACTGCCATGACCTCTGTTTCAGACTCTCCACGAAGCCCACGTTCATCAGCTTGGCGCGGTTGAACAGTCGACGACCTGGTGACCACCGTGTATTCACAGTATTATAAAAACGTTTTATGTAAGGAGTATCGCAATATGTATGTGACTTACTTTTATGTATATATATATATATATATATATATATATATATATACATAAAAGTAAGTTATAGGTATAAGTAGGTTTAATAGTTTTCAACATAAAACTGCAAATGGCAGACAATATATAACGGATGCCAATTTATGAAAACATACGAGCATCGCATTGCAGGAAAATCGATACTGATAAAGGTAATTATGTAGGCCGTCATACTTCACTCCCAAGTAGAATATAAATCCTTTTCAGACAAAATGACACTTTAGATTTTGTTAATACAATATGAAACTATTTGAATAACTAAACCCTATATGAGACTAGTCTTATTATTGCAGTAGAATGATAATAAACTTATTAGAAGTAGCTAAGTCACACTTGGTCCATGAGGTTACTTACCCGTTTGTTCAACGATGTATATACAATATTCTAGTTGCTGCTTCATTAGGAATGGATGCATATGATTCAAGAATATCGCTAAATTCTGTTGACGATCTCTGTTACAAAATAGTCATATCTATATATATATTACAAATGAAACTTAGTTATTGAATATTCTTAATATTTATATATTTTTTTTTTTAAATAAAGACAAAAAAAAATAGAGACTATCTTGTATGGAATTATCGGGCTTGTAGAAATTGGCGGCTGGTAGTACCAGCTAAAAACGTTATAATAACAAGATTAATATAAGTAAAAAAGCTCACCTGTATGGTACAATAATAGCGACTTTATGCCTGGCCGTGCAGTTAGGCGGCGAGTACAGTCCTCCGGTACGCACCTCGGGGTAATGCTTCTCCACCCAATCTAGTTCTATCTCAGTCTTATTTACTAGTATGGGACCTGCATAAAAATATTTCAATTAATAGGTTACTAAAATATTTTTTACACGATATTTAAATTTATATGTTTAACGAAATATATATGCATAATATAAAAAATACTAGTGAGCTTGTATTAAAACAGTATAAATTTAACCAATGGGCAGACATATTAATGGTTGCTAATCCTTTACCAACTTTCAGATAAATAAAGATAGTTTCAATACATACAATGTCATTAATTATTTCTTCATGTCCTTCAATTTAATTCTTACCTAGATTTGGCAGTATTTTACCGCATAGGGGCAAAGGTTCACCCACAAAGTGTTCTTTAATCGTCACCAGAGTTTTTGTAATGTCTTCAGATATTTTATTACGAGTGGTATTTAACGTTTCTTTAAATGATTGTTTATTTGTACTGTTTGCTATAGGTGTAAATAGTTTTTTAAACCAAATCGGCACTTCTTTATCTCTGCAAGATTTTTTTTGAATATTCGTTAATTGACAGCGTCATCTTATAGATTAAAGTTTAATTCAACTATTCTTCATTCTTATTATAACAACAGAAGTATAAGCTATTGGTTTATAAACTGTAAAAAAAACTTAAGCATTGTTTCTTTTAAATTATTTTCAATCAGACTTACTTGACCGTCGGTGTAACATTGTGCATGGGAAAATAGAGGTTTGTTTGTAATGAAGAGTTATCTAGAAAGAAACCAAAACGGTACTCGAATGCAGTCAGCGCCAGTACAAAAAGCAGCAGCAGTCGGAGTGCCCGCACTGTCCGCCTGCTCTCGACACCCATCAATGTATGAGGTTTAAACGTACTTAACAATATAAGAATATCTTATTTTATCTCAGTTGAATTGTCAATTGATTTTATTTTAATTGACTTTTAAATTTTTTATTGTCATTAATTTGCTTTAAAGATCTTTGTATACTTTATGACTTTTATTATAAAATGAGATCCAATAACAAACCTTCAATAATAATTACTTTAAAAAATTTAAACGCACACTTTGTGCGGACCTGAAAGTAAATGAACTATTTTAAATAAATGCCTGACCAAACTAAAAGGAGTTCGGGATTGTGATTATGATTGAACGAGTGAAATGCAGAAGCTGAGCTGCTTCTAAATAATTATTTAACTGACATAATACTCACTTTGTATCAAAATAAATTAATTAATGCTTAAAGAAGAGAAATTATATAATTACTTACTAAAAGGCTTTTCAAACGTGGGTAACACAGAAGAAGAATGTAAGAAAAATGAATGCTGTGGAGATGCGATCTCTTCGCAGAATATGTGGAGTCAGTCTAGCTGACCGAATCCTCAATAAAGAGATCCACAAAATGGCAGGTACTAGCGAAGATGTCACGGTGAGAATGATAAAGAACGTGCTCAGGTAGTTTTGGCACGTTGAACGAATGAGTGATGAAAGAATGGTAAAAAAGATTTATATAGGAAAAGTGAGCGGTAAGAGAGACGGGGGAGGCCTCGAGTGACCTTCGAAAACACAGTATCTATGATATTGGAGGAAGGTCACTTAAAAAGCATGAGGACCCCCGGAGGGCATGTATGAAGATGTTGATGTCTGTGGCCGAGGCCAAAGAGGTATGCAGGTATGCAGGTTTGGTGCTCCGTCGTCTCTGGCTACTCCGCAAGTTATATGGCGTGAAGCCTAAAAAAAATAATATAACTTTTATAAAGCGTTTCATACTTATGTAGACTATAGTATAAACCATATGGTGGTAGTGCTTAGCTGTAGTTATTGGGCTGGCTCGACCGGGGAAGGACCACACAAAAATTACCACATGCCGAGATGTGGTATATCGTATTAACGTATTCGTATCATTTTATTACATTTCTACGTATGGAATAAATGTGAAAAATAGAGTTTGTAATTCCATTTTGCGCTAAATCAAAAAATATTTTAAAGCTCCGGGTCAATAAATATACTTATTAGTATATAAAAAGAAATAATGTCGAAATTCTTATTTCTTATTAATGCTTAGCCAAAAATGGTTTATTTTTGCCAAAAAGTTTGTTTTCCCTGGATGAGGAATACATTTAAAATTTTAGGTAACTTTTTGAACAACGAACAAACGACGCATTCGTCACTGCAGTAAGAGGCTTATGAGATATTAACTATCGCCGGCGATGCGCTGCAGTTACGAGTTTTGGAACATTTAGTCTCAGCTAAATAAATAAATAGAGACAATTCATATCATTGATAATAATATCACATTCAATATATTCAATAAACAGTTTAATTTATTTGGATTTTGATACTAACTAGATACTAGAACGGCAGTACATAACAAAATTAATTTTAACGAATAAATTTTGCTTTTGATCAAGACAAAGATATAAACAATAAATTTAAAAATAATAAATGTTTAACCCGTTCCGCCTGATAGAAGTAATTAAAACCTCCATTTCAAATGAATATAGTCTTAATTATATAAACTTAATAAAATCGACTGTTCAATGAGTCTTACGAAATAACTAATTTATTGAAACCTTTATATGCAACAACAGGAAAGCTTAAGTATAAATATAGTAAATGATATTTCGTCGCCGCTCAAGCAATACCTGCAATGCGTTGCATCGCTCCGACACTATAACTTATACTTAAATGATCTAGAATCTTCACAGTTTTAACGACAGTTAGACTTAAACACATAATAAATTACACTGTTACTTCCATAATGCTATTTGTATTCATAAACTCAGGTCAATTAGCTAATTAAGGTATGAATAAAGGTGCCCGATAAATAACGTTAGCATTAAATGAAAATGAAATTAAACTTTGTCGTGTGCATCTATACGACATACCGAAACAATGGGACTTAGATTTCTTTTAAGTGTGTATACTTTTATGAATTTATCACTTATCACCTAGCGTGATTTCTGACACACCTGATTGTACCTGGTTAAATTATTCTTTAAGCAGTTATGTAATATATAAATATGTAAAGGCCCTTAAACAAGAAAACTTATCCTTATATTTATTAAATTCTGACTCAGTTTATTTAGATAAATTACAACCCAAGGAGCATACCATCCTTAATTACCGAGACCTCATTGTGAAGTCAAGTCTTGTTTTAGAAGTAAAAATGATAAGAACGTGTTGTGGTAATTAATGAATGTCAAAATATTTAAATATCACTTTTTAAGGGACAATAATCAGTTTAAGGTTCAGAATTGATTAAGGTACAAACGGATATATAGGATAAAATTTCTGTTCTTAAACTGACTCTCTAAAATTAACTTTACTTTTTTGGCAGATAAGTCATGTTAGAAACATAGTTATATAATATTTCGGTAATAAAAAAACATGTTATTACCACCACTATTCTTCTTTATTATCGCGTTATCAAGAGAAACATAAGCGGCCTAATTTTTGTTTCTTTATGCTTTTATATGCCGAATCAATTTGATACAACGTCATCAGTAGTATACCAATATAATATTATAGTTTAATTATTTAAATCATATTTCTGAGTTTGCTCATGACTTTGTTCGCGCTGAATATGTTTTTAAATAAAAGTAGCCTAAGTTACTCCTTAGCTGATATTCAGCTGTCCGCCGGAGAAAGTGCTGTTAAAATTGGTCCTGCTGTTTCAGAGAATAGCCTAGAGATTAGATTAGAGGTTGAAACTGGCGTTGGTTTCAAAATATCATAAATATCAAGTTTTATATATTACATTAATACATACATAAATATAACTAGGGGCGCCAACAGACTCTCAATTTCGACTTGCTGCACTCGCGAAATCTCGGGTACCGTTTGTATATTAAGCGAAGCAAGCCCAGTGTAATGACTCATCGTTTCCCATTGACTTCAATGGGATATCAGTTTTTTGACGATTATTCCTCGACGACTTGACATTAAAAATATATATATTTTAAAACCATCCCCTAATGTGTATCTTTTTGATTGCAAAAACTCATAATTTTCCGTCAAGTAGTTTGGAGTCTATTCGTAACAAAGAATGTGAAAAAGTCTCCAGTACAACGCTCCGCTCGCTACGCTCGCTTCGCTCAAATAATTGTATATTGACTTTGACCGTTTTTAACTTTGTTTAACTAAAATTCATTAATTAAACTATCTAAGTTTTCTATCAATCTGACAGTAATAGGTTATAAATTATAGTGTGTAGAAGTTTTTGTATACTTATTTTATTAATTCGAAAATAGCCACATCACAGGTTTTGTTTTCCTTTCATGGGTTGGCCGCTAACATATTGCTCTATATAAATTGCTTTCTGAATGTCGCTCGGAACAATAAATAGAGACAAATACGTGAAGTATAGTATTTATGATTTAACAGATTTCTAGGTTTTTAGGAACTAGAACTAACGATTTTTTCGTAGCACAAAAAAGACATTAGGAATTTAGGCCATTTAATGTTGAAGTACACTGACAAATATCGTCCTCTTTCCTTCAGGATTTGTCTTGAAATAAAATTCCTAAGCATTTTTCTTATAACAAATAACTATGCACTTTTATGTTAGAAGACGAGGTTTAATCAATAGTGAAACTTATTAACAAAATCAGAAAGACTAAAATGCCTTGCAAGTCCAAGAAAACATTGAATATGTTACACATTCAGAGCACAGCTGCTATCACAGAAAACAGAAATATGTTAGGGACAGGCTGAATAATAAGGGAAATATCATGTATGTTGTTTAAGGTTTTGAACATCAAACATATTTTAACCTGAGACATGACTTCCGAAATAACAAAGTTAAGACGTACAAAACTTAGGCAACATTTCGAACTTCCTAATATATAAATGGTTCGATAGAGAGGACTCTGTCTTTCTGTTTTTGGAGACCCTCACTTTTAAAAACACTTGGGTTGGAATTAAAATAAACTAAGATGTACAAAGCCTTAAATTTGTGAAAGAAATAACATTTCCATATTAAAGTAAAAAAAAGTTTAGTCATTTTTGGAACCAAAAATTCTCAAGGAATTAAAATTGATAAACGATAAACGATATTAAACAGGTAGTAGCCCGGTTTAATATCGCTTTATAGTACAAGTTGTATAATACATATAAATAGTTTTAGTTATATATAATTCGTTTTAGAATTTGTTTTGTTTTAGAGTAAATACATTACTATGAAATCTATTTTTGACAATATGTTAATATGAGGCTCTGACAAAACTTTTCATAGTTTTCAATATCCTTTGCAATATTAAATAATAAATGTGCCATATCCAAATTAAAACATGGCCAAATAAAACACCCTACGGAATATTTAATTATAGTCAGACGTTTAAGTGCAATAAATACAATATATGCCTTTTGAATTTAAAATTGTCGTCTGTTTATTTAATGATAGTAAATAAAAAAATCACTATTAATTTATCTGTCTTAGCTTATCAGTTGACATTGTTGTACATATGTTCGTCATTGCACGGAATAGTTACGGGATCGATTCCCATTCGATATAAATATTAATAGTAAAATTATCTATTATCTAAATACAAAATATCTTACCATTATCACTTTAATAATATAATTTTTTAATAATTTTAATATCTAACTACAATTCCCATCCCTTTCGTAATGGTGTAGATATCTTTTTATCTTCTTGTGTAAACTTAAAGCTTGAATTTTTCCGTTTATATGTCATGTAGCGTCGGTATACAGTTAGTAACTTTTACACTTGCTGTTAGCAGCTTGGAAATTTAATATTTGTAGAAACTTTAACAACTCATATATAGATGTGATTATGGTGTTGAAGTTAGAAATTGAACTGAAAACAATTATGTTTTTTGGAATTACATGACTAGGATTCCGCAAGGAAATAATTAATATAGGTCGTAATTTTTTTAGTAAAAGTATGTTTAAACTTTATTCTGATCTATATCTGTATATACTTGCACAATATTATAAAATATAAAACATCATTACTTTTTGTACCAACACAGGGTTACAACATATTCTTAATACAAGAGTTCGACTTGCGCTTGTTGTTATTTATTGCGTTAGATTAGCAAATGAGAACACGAGTCACTTTATGGTAAATAGTGTTGTTATCGTTGGACATCTGTGTACAGGAAGAAGGACATGCCAAAAGCAATATATATATATATATATATATATATATATATATATATTTAACCTACTTAACGACTTTGCTTCATCTCTGTAAGTATAAAACAAGATATATATTTTTTTTCGAATCAATTTTTTAAATTGTAGGTATTTTTTTGTATAATATCAAGCGCTAATCCGACCATCACATTCTTACACAGTTTGGCCAGTGTATTATTTTATTATTGTAATTCTTTTTATATAAAAATAATAATAGTAATTATAAAATAATAAAGCAGGCTCTTTTAATCATCATAGGACATGTAGACATAAGAGTTACTTGATACTACTTTTTGTGAGAGGAAGATACTGACCCGAATACGAACTATAGTAAGCAAACACCTAGGCTCTAGTATCCGCAAACTATTATTACAATAATTTATAAAAAAATATCCAATAAAAATGTTATTATAACTATCATAATTTTATATATTGAAATATTATAAATTAAAAATAAATATTCTTCAAAAAATATTTACAAACAGTTTTAACTAAAATGTAGTTACGGCACGAATATCCAATTTCGTTGCCTCGTAAACGAATTCGCTGAAAATTTCATTTAGAAAATATTACCTGACGGAACTCTAAAAATACAAATAAATTAACCTGTATACGCTGCGAGGAGTAAATTCTATATTAATGCGAAGAAAACTCCTTACATTAAAACAAAAATGTAACGAATATATTGTTTATAATTTTATTAATGTATATAAATTATAATCGAATTAAACCGTATATTCCAATTAGCTTTGTTATTTTTTAAATGACGTTTGTATCATTAATAGAATTAATACGCGTTCTTGCTATGTAAGTGTATAAGGACTCGATACTATTATTAAATTTAAGTTAACTGTCCTACCAATACTATATGTGGTACTAAGAACTTATAGGGATTAAATTTGTTTCATTATTTGGAATGAAAAAATGAGATAGTTGCAGTAAAATATTTCACAGCATTAAGAGATCTCATTTACATGTTCCAGTATGGTTATGGAAATCTCATGACTAGTTATTTCGTATGTGTTTTTATATTACCAAGAAAATAAGCCGTATCTTTATTTTGCCTTAATCATACACTTCACCAATTGGACCATTGGACCTTTACTTGATATTAACTAAATATCTCATACATTAATATGATTTGTATTTAAAGTATATTTAATAACTAAAAATATAAGTTTTCGTCTTCTTAGTAAGTATTTAGAGACCTGAGAATTTAAAGAGAAGTAACTGTAGGTTATCTTAATAACAATATCTAATAGAATAATAATATACTTACAGTGGCTTTGATTTCCAAGTGCTCCATTTATGTACCGAGAATGGATTGCTGTTATTTGCACGAAACAAGCAGACACTATAAAACTTCATGAGTCATGCGGTAGTTAGCTCAACTTTCGGATTAAATGATGCTATCAGTTAAAAATAGGTTTTTTACACAAATAGGAAAAAGACGAATAATAAAATTATCCTTTATAAAATAAATTGGCTTTTTGTTCAATTCTTGTAAATGAAATTTCGACTGGATTTCTTTACGAATAATACGATTGTATGCCTAATTAAAATACTTTTATAATAATATTATTTTCAACTAAAAATTATAATTGTCAATTATTTTACACATACGAGTCAAGATAAATACATTACCCTATATTTAAAATCATAATATACAATATTAATATGAATAATATTTGATTTAATATATTATAAAAAAAAATTAAGAACCTAAACGCCTTTGTTTCAACAGATCAGGAGTTATTCTTTAAAAAGAAATCGCGTTCATGTTTTAACACAATGAAGCCCTTATGAAGGTTTGTTATTATATTAGTAAAAGAATATGTTATTATTTTGAAAAACTAATATTTTTCAAAATAATAATGTCATTAAGACGGAGAATGCCTAATATTGTTATCTGTTATTAGTAATATAAGATATTATTGTAATAAATTTCTACACATCATAAGAAAAATAAAATGCTGATTTAATATTGCAGATCAAATAAAAAAATGTTGCATCACCACATCCTTTTCTTAAATAAAAATTATATCACGTTAAAAAATGTGAATGTGCCCTCTTGTGAATAAATAATGAATGAAATGATACTTACAATATTAGTAACATACTACGTATATCGGAACTATTTAACATAATGATATTACTTACAATATTTGAAGATAGTTTCATTTTTCAAAAACCATGCTAAGGAAACCATTTTACAACACTTTCAATAAAAAATATTACGGAGCTATGTCGTAAATTACGTAAATCCTTGAGTTTTAATAGATCGATTATTCTATTTGGTTGTAATATAATTTAGTGTCGAAGATAGGGTTATTAACGTCAACAAAATAACTCTTATTTCACAGATGAATCTAAAGAATGATTTGTGCTATAGTTCGACCTCTTAAAATAAATATTTTTTTGAAAGACGAAATTGGAAAATCGGATGTTCAATTATGTTTATTCCTTTTGAAGTAATCGTTACTGGATCCATAAGATTTCTATAATGAAGCATAATTTAACATTTTGTTGTTTTCTTTGACGACAGCTGTGCTCTGAATGTGTTATATTCAAAGTTTATTATGTTATGAGGTTTATGTTATAACGTGCTCTTGGTTTAGATATTTCCAAAGTATTTTATATAAACAACACATTTTTGGCCGAATAATATAAAAACTTATATATGTGTTAGACATACCTTTAAGTCTATGATTGAAGACAAACTTTTTGTATATATAATCTATTCTATAAAAAAATAATAAATACTTCTTTTAAATACTTAATATTGTTTTATTTTGAGAAATAAAATGGAAAATTAAAAAAAACATTATCATTTAAGCTACTCGGTGTGTTAAAAACTAAAAAATCCACTTCACCACGGATTTAACATTAAATAAATGAAGGATGGTTATGTGATACTTTTGCTGCGTGCGTATCAGTTAAAAACAGAAAATTCATAGAAAAGGCCATTCAATTTCTGTTCAAGACAGAAATCAAAAAGTAAAAACGGCTATTGTTGGCCAATTTATTATAAAATGTTCTATGACTTATTGCGTTGCGTATTAATTTCGTGTATTGTTTCTAAATCTAGTTTAAGGGATTATTTATAAATTTCAAGATAAACATATTTAAAGAAAATTAAGATTTTTTCGTTAACCTTAAATTACTACTCAATAGAATATAATAGAATATAATAACTCAATAGAATATCAGGGCTCTAAGATACTCAATCCTTATTAAACAGGAAGTGCCGAAAAGTAAATTATAATGTATTCCACTTTTTGTAGGTTCATATTTATTTTTGCATAGAGGAAAATTAATTAAAAGTTCCATGAAAGGGCTCAAATGGCAAAGAGACTTACTTATACGGCTCTCTTGACATCTCGAGGGTGCAAATTATTACGAATTTACAGGTTGGAATACTCTTTATTAAATAAGGAGGTTTAAAAATATTTTACCTTAATATAGTAACATTATTGTAAAAATATATTCTTTTACTTTTTATTTATAGGATAAACAGTGACAGATATCGCCACGGTCGACTCCAAAAGGGTCCACTATGTAAGTACCCGTTAGTTCGAGAGGTTAGCTGTAGCATTCCAAAATAACCATTACGGCTGTAAAGTTCTTGGTCAGGGAAAGTCTTAATATTTACTAAACAAACAAAGTGTAAAGTACACTATATAAATATATATAACACATGAAGAACATTTTATAGTGTGACAGGATTTATATAAGTAAATACTGACACATGTAATAATTTTAAAATATATTTTTAAAATTGGTTCTTTTTATCCTCGTATGTATCTTAACTTTCATTTCCACAATTTTTATTTAAACACCCGCTGAAGTAAAGAGCGTAATATACAGCCATTTTCTTTAAGTGTCTTACATTTGGCTCGCATGGTGAGTGGTGACAGAGTAGGTAAGTTTGTACGTGATATTTCAGATGGAATTGCTTCGTACTTTGCATTAAGGCAAAATATTAAATCATGAAAGGATAAAACAAACTTAGAACAAGAATGACAATAAGCAATATCTAAACTTCTTCTAAAATTGATTTAAAGTCATTTTAAAATGAATTTTCATTCTTTATTGTCATTAAACCTCTTTAAGGTTATAATTTTGAATTCTAAATAAGTAAGTGGTAGGATTTTCTGTATAAGTATTTTTACTTAATATAATGCCAACATTTGGAACTTATTGCTAAATTTAATAAATAATTGGCAGTGGTCTTTTGAATGAATGAATACTCAGAACGTTATTAGCAATTTGAAATTTTTCTTCTTCTTCTCTTGAAATATTGCTTTAAACATTTTGTATATGTATTAAAATATTTCAATTGAGTGTAGTTATATCGGTTAGTAGTTGTACTTAATTGATATACAAAAGTATATCGTCGCTCTGCCATTTCCCTTTTATCAGTTAACAAAGTTATTAGTTTGTCTTCCTGAGAAGGCTGCGAACTTTAGTACAGTAATAGTAATCTTAGATAAATTACTCAAAACTTCTGTAATACAAATTAATACTGAATTTGGTTAATATAAAAATAAATTATTAAATATCTGTCTTATATTTTAATATCACTGTTAATTAATCGGCTTTACTTATACGTGCAAACTATTTTAAACTGTATGGTTAGGACTTAAGATCTAAAATGGTTTATTTAATCGTGTTAAAATAAACAAGTTAGAACATGTATGCAAGAATATACATGAGCTTTAGGGCGGTTAAACTCATTTTCCATTGTAAGACTTCACTTAATATCTCTTCTATTTTAATAAAACTATTATTAAACTTAAATAGAAAAATAGTATAAATAATTTATGTATATAAAAGATCTCTTATTCAATATGTTTGAGACATTTAGTATTATATAGTAATTAGTACATGTAATAAAGGAAAGGGTAGTATTTAAATTTTGACAACATATATATAATGACAAAAGAAATGAAAACCCTATTGACTAAAACTTAGTATACGGAGACAAAAAAAATATTAAAATTATCAACAACAGTAAAGAGAACTAATGATGAAAGAGAACACTTTGCGTCGGAAGTCATATAATATCTGCAACACACCACAACACAACCCATTACAATTCATATTTCAAAATGTTAAAATTTTTCTAACACATTTTTAAAGGAATAAAATAGTATCACAAAATTAAACGTTTTAAATTTTTATTTCCTCTCCATGACTTTTGATCCATTTGACTTTGAGCCATAATTTAATACAAATTACGACATGACACCTATTTCGATAAATCAAATTCTAATGGCACTCTTTAAAATGGGTTTTCATCTTTATTTTCTAATTTAATGATATCATAGAATTAATTAACATGATTTAACATTGACGCTCTTTTGTTCTGGAGAATAAAATACAAATTACGTACGAATTCAGAATATTTAGGTAAAAAACAAAAAAAACAGGAATTAATTAAGAAACGAAAAATATAATTTAATTTTGATTCGCTGCAATCTTCTAATAACAAGCTCAGTTTTACTAAAGTACAAAGCGAACTAACGACGTCCATCCGAAAGATAAAATAACAACAGAGCTAAAAACGCTTCAAAGTAAAAAAAACTCTTTGTTAGACATTTACGCGTTTATGAGAAACTAACGGACGATTCCTGTACGAACGATAAAAGTTAAAATGATTCGACAGAACTGTCAGTTGTGTAAAAATTTGGATTGATTGTCAAACCTTAGACCAATCAGGAAGGCTTAAATTTAAATTTTGATTCGGTATCAAGCCTAAACCAATCAGAAAGCCTAAAAATTACATGATAATGAATTCGATTTTTATTATTCGTATTTTATAAAATTATCGGATATAAATCATATTACATTCTGTTAAATTCGAACTAAATAAATTTTCAATACTTTTAAATAACTTTATCAATTTGACTTCGTCATTGTCTGTTTAAGTTTATCTCTATAAACATATATTTTTATTTTATGAGACTTTTTTTTCTCCTATGTTTGCTATAATTTCTATTGTTTTTATTAAAATCAGCGCCGCTTCGGCTTCTTATATTTTCATGGTCTTAGTAGAAAAAAGTCTTAAACAAATCTTTTTGTGTTATTTAACAAACCATTTATAACGTTAAAGACATGTCAGTAAACCAATCAGTGTACGTAAACTTAAAGGATAGAAGTTATTTACCTCTAACTAATATCACGCCCACAGTAATACATATTATATATTATAATTATTAAAATAAACTCCTTAAACTAACACTCAAAACATATTGATTAAGCCCTATTTTTAAAAAAATATTAAGTTTGCTTTACAAGGGAATTTTCCCGTGGCAATTTGCCATAAAATTTCTCAAAGCAAATACAAGTAAGATAATAATTACAACAGAGTAACTCTTTGTGGAAAATAAACTTCAACATATGCAGTAAAGTAAAAATAAAGCCTTTGTACTGAAAACTCCTTTAAGACATTCATTTTTTCTTTATAAAACTAAGCATGGAGTAATACAGTATGTTCCCAAAGTACATTATTTGTGTACGCTTATTGAACTAGCCACAATAAAAATTATCCAATTTTTATCTGAAATTAATATTAATGAAAAATATAATGGTAAACTTAAAGACTTTAATGCTTACATATTTGATTTAGATATGATTAAATATTATTAAATACGTCTTACAATTAACACAAAAGACAAAATTTTAATTTTAAATATTTCCGTCTATATATCACGTAGTCTGTAGTAACATCTATCGAGGCTCGCTGTTTGAAACTTTAATATTTTCCGGAATTCCTGTAATTCCGCTGACAGACTATGCCGGCGGATTGATTAAAGTCACGTTCAAAATTATTTTGCAGGTGTTTTTTTCAATTTGAAGAATTTAATTTTGTAAACGTTTCTGAATATTACTTTTATTATACACCATACATACATACTTAGAATATTAGGATGCATTATATTGAATATATGTAAAGATAATTACAAAAAGGTGTAATAATATCGAATCCTTAGTCAAAACATTATGATAATTTAAATAAATATCCTCAATAATTATCGTCTAAAGTGGCGCGTTCCCTCCGGCGACGTGAGCTCTTATGAAATAATTTGTAATAAAGATCCAAAATAAACTAATAAAGATCGAAGGACCTAAATTAAATTTAATTAAAATAGTAATATTATATTACGTGAAAGACTTTGAATTCTAATCAATTTATTAAAATTATTCATTATGTATTTACGAAGAAGTCTTCAAAGGTATAAAATACCACATGTTTAATGAAAATATATTAAAATGAGCAAATAAGATGAAATAAACACATTTGCAAGCAGCAAGTGCTGTTTAATTAAAATTCATTTGTTGCTTACAACGTAGAGATCTCACTATTTTGGTTTTCACTAATGAATAAAGAAAAATATTTGATTTCTATTTTTTCGGGCTAAATTATGATTTTTTAAAAATTATAATTTAATAACATTGATAATAACATTAACATACAGATATTATTAATTTCAGGACAAATGTTATAATGTTTTTTTTTTGAATGAGAACATAAAACTTTTTGTTTTGCGCTCCAATATGTCATTTAACTTGTTTATATATATTTGTGAGCATAACACATAATAATCTCAATTCTGAGAGCATTAGGGCAAGTGAAGGTATTAAGAATAAAAAAAAGAATAAAATAGTGGTGGAAAACCTGTGTGAAATTTTTGAATGCATTAATTTTGAATGCTCAAATATCTTATAAATATACAAATAACCTTAATATATAAGATTTAGATTTTATCTAACACAACCATTAAGCATTACTTGCTTGGCTAAATGCGATACATTTAAATAAGTTTGTGATGCATTGTTAGGTATTACTACCAACTAATAACAGAATCGGTTTAAGTATATAATATTTATAGAAGGTATTCGATATATAATTGATGAGTATATATTATTTCTAAGATATTTAAATAAACATATAAAAAAGATATTTTTACGATATCAAGTACGAGCCGACATTTTACCTTTGATTAGTGATTATTGTAAGTATTGGAGTATGGACATTTACAATAGTGGGTATAAATTGCTTGCATTGCATTGCATTGCTTTTATTATTGGAAAACCCTTTTCTACTCTACCAAGAAGATGATGGCCGGAACAGTTATGTTCAAATGCAAAATAGCCTAGAGGAAGGCGGCATTTTTGAGTCTATTCAATAAATAGAATGGCTAATCTGATGACCTTAGTGAGTAGTGACAGATGCGTTAAAACCCTTGACGGACAAATGTGGATGGAAGGGGAGTTATGATTATCTTGTAGTACATAATGTGACTAACTTATTCACTAAATATTTGTCTACTCACCGATTTCTCAAAGTATAAATATTTTGACAGAAATATCACAAATTATGTTTTTCTCTCTGTCACTCGATCAATCAATCAGAAAATAACTAATTTGATATCAAATCCCGAATATCATATTAGTTACTTTTTTAATAATCATCGAGAAATCGGATGCGGCATTTTTAATTTACGAGATGTTTGCAACTTTTAACCCCTAAGTATTTTAATAAAATATGTTTTTTTACTGTCAAAGAAAGGACCTATTTGAACTCTACTAAATTATATATTATATTTAATTTATATAAATCAAATAGTGATTTGTATAAATTAAATCCAAAATGTAATCCAAGTATCCTTAATTTTTCTTTCACATCGTACTTATATTTATTCTCAAACGGAATACTAGTAACAATACTATACTTGGTAAATATCTGTAACGACACGGGTACGGGGAATTTCCTCTGCTCTTAATAGTAATATATTTACGTACCTTTTCTAATACTTAATTGTACTTCAATAAATAATTCTAATACATTGACATCATCGACATATAGCTCTCGTGGTTCTCGACACCGTGTTGTCGACGTCACTGTGTGGTATCGTCTACGTCTCGTAGCTCCAGTCGGCTCCAGACTATGGTTAAGCAGAATTTTTCATTAAGCTTTTACCAACCGGCCGAACTGACAATGCTTTATATGAATACTACATAAATTATTTTATTATAAATATTTTAAGATGAAATGTTGTTGTTTCACGAATTATTACTATAGTATATTATCAGTAATTGTCTCGAAACCTAAAATCAATAGAATTTATTTTACACGGTGCTCATTTATATAATTGACTGTTAGTAAGCCACTCATATTATTGTGAAATTTGATACTTCTCGAATAATTTCTAATATAAAATATAATTAAGTTATGTGAAATAAATATACTCGTAATATAACATTACATAATAACAATATCACTAAAGGGTTATTATGGTTTCAATTTCCACTGAGAATGGTATGTTTGTTTGCCGAGTTTGAGTTGCCGCTATTTGCATGGAGCACACAGAAACTACTAAAACTTTATGAGTTACGGTTGGTATAAAATATTGGTTATATACATTGGTATAACTATAAATTGAGATATTATTGTTGATCATTTCAACATATCTTTATTAAATCTTCTTTTATACTCAACCTAATTTCGAAATGATTTTGTTCTCAACATTGTCCTTAGTTTGGAATTTGCTACTAGTTATGAACAATTTCATTGTTATAGTTTTATTGTATAAAATATTAATTGCTTCTCCTCTATAAGTATTGCGGTATAAAATTTTCTAAATATAATTATATATTACAATTTACAGACTTCAAAATAATAAGATACGCCTACATATAGAAGTAGGAACATATATTATGTTCTGTACTAAATAAGTTAATCTTACACTAAACTGCTCCATTATTTACCATCATCATCTACTCCGTAGTTCCACTACAAGCTTAACTAGTTAGCTTGAATCGATGATCACAGTTTAATTTACCTGTAAATAAAGAAAAATGTACTAAAATAATGTTCTTCATACTATATTTAATACATAATTATTAAAGCTTACGCGGAAAGTGTGCTGGATTAGCAATTTATTTCTCTTAAATGTGAAAAATATATTCTTACTAAAAATTTCGGTTCATTACTGTCGCTGAGTATTAATAAATATAAAAAAGAGAATATATAAAATAGTTAAAATTATATGTGTCTAATATTTTTATAAATGCGCAAAATAAAATCATAATAATAATATTTTAGATACAGGCAGTCCTCGGTTTTTAAGTTATGTTACCAAAGAAGTGACAGCAAACGAAACGAAACGAGAACATACATTTGTAGGGAAGAGTTGTAATAAAATACCGATCACGGTCACCATAAACACATAAAAAAAATATACCGATTACTTTTGTTTATGAAAAAATGACATGTTATTATACATAGAATAGATAGAATAGACATAAGAATAGGATACATAGAATAGACATAAGAATAGGATATTTAGATATTTGTTTTGGAGAGATGAAAGTATTGTAGGCTTTTCAAAAATTCTGTGATAAAACCGATTAGATTTACTTAATATCACAATGGAATTTAATAAATGTCTTGGTTCCTCTGCAATATCTCAACATCTGTTCTGATTACAATTTTTTGCGACGTATTTAAAATACTTTGATAACTTCTATTAAGAAAGTCATGTAAACGGCTGTCACTCAAATTTTTCTTATTACTCCTCGGGTTTTTCTCATATTTTTTGTGATAGATAAAGTGTTAACAAAAATAAAGGCGGAAACTAACGGTATAATATTAAAGTACATATATAAATATATATATATATATATATATTTTTTATGTTCAAGAAGAGTTGGAATCATAAAATATTTATATTGTTATATTTGGTTGCCAGTTTTTTATCCAACGTAGTATACTCAAGGTCTTGATATTGTTTACGCTCTAGTCAACTATGAACAGCTGAATTGTTTGATATACTCTCGAGTTAATTAATTAATTTAAATTTCTACTAGCACCTTTGAGATTACGAGCTACGAGTGCTTGTGCTGGGCATAATAAAAATATTAGTAATTTACTACCAAATTTGCTTTCTTAATAGTAATAATAGCTTAACGTTAATCATTATATTTATTAATATTTCAAGGCTATACATGAAATTAGTTTATACAAAAATGACCGCTTTTAAATTACTTCAGGTTATTTTGAAGGACTCTTTTTTTTATCTTAGATCTCCAAAAATGAGGCGTGACTTTTATAAATAAATAGGTTTTTTAAGTTTTGTCCGTAGGAAATAAGTTTAAAAAAAAATCTGTTTCCTGATCGTCCAATTTTTAAGCCAGTCAAAAGTAACATTTTTGCAAGAAAATCTATAAAGTTTTTATAGATTTTCTTTTTTTAGTTATATTTATAAGAATTTGTAAAATTATTGTATTAAAAAGGTCCTATTGACGGGAAAAATCTTTTAATAAAAGCAGATTTTCAAGGACACGTGTTAGCAACTAGGTGATTTTGGCAATCATATGATAAATTAAAAGGAATATTGTCGAAGAATGACTTGTTGAATGAATAATTGTCGAACTGTTATCATTTCATCGGATTTATAAAGTTCCTTAGTTAAGAATGGAAAGACTTGAACACTATTAAATAACAGCTCTCTGCGCCCGTTCCAGAATGATTAGATGCTTTTTTGCAGCACCACCCCAAGCACAGATGCCTTATGTTAAACGCGATAGGTAAATAGAATATTAAGTCAGTTTTGTGGATTTTTTTTCTGCGATTTGTCGTAGTAGTATGCCGATCGTACTGGATAGAGAGAATATGTGAGGCTTGATAGAGAGTGTGTTGTCAATAGCATTAGTTTTGTTTGCGTTTATACTCCGAATGTTTTGGGTAATGATCTTAAAAGATCCAAAGCTGTGCGGTTGAAGAATATTATGACAGTTTTCAGGGACGGCTGAAGAAGATTTTGAGACCGAAAATGCATCAATTTTATTGACTAGATTATATGTAAAAGAATTGAATTTTAATGTAAAAAAGCAGTCATAGGCAATAGTAATAATAGTAGTAGGACCATTTATCATATTAGTATCCAATAATATCTTTTATATTTCAATGTTTCGATAGGGCGAGTGTCACAAACAGGTTTTTCATTTTCCAATGCATAATATTAATGTTATTGTTGTATAAGGAACTGCCTTAACTACATTTACATATGGATTTTATTATGTGGATATTTATCTCGAATTTGTTCTACAAAACAGATACAATCTTATTCAAGCACACAATACAGTTAATTGTTTTGCAGTCCTTTGAAAGTGTACTTTTGTAGTTAAAAGTTTATCGCAATTTTCAATCTCTGTTTAATTTGTATACATTCATATATTTTAATCTACAGATGGACATTGAACATAATAAAAAGTTTTTTCAGAGCCTGCCATTGGATAGACCTGTATGGCATATATTATTTGTAGTTCCCAAGTAATTAAAAACCGAGTTTGTTCTGGCAAAATATATTTTTTTATGCTATAAGAACATTTTTTATAAACAAAATACATTCTTACAAGCAAAAAGTTCTTATGTCATTAATGAAAAATTAAGCAGATATCATTACGATGTAATTTTTAAAGTTAAATCTGAGTTTAAAATATAAGTATAGAAATCGTGAATCAGATACGTAAGCTTCCAAGTATTATTTAATTTGTCCCTTACAACAAAATGTTTCTTTTTCTTTGACAACAGATGTGCACTGAATATGTCATGTTTTGTTGTGCTAGCAAATATTTGATAGTCGTTCTACCCTTCCTTTGTGAATGTGTTTCATCACTGATTGAGTTGTGTTCTACCATAAAATTTCTTAGTAAGTTATAACAACAATAATTACAAAGTATTATATTTTACGGAATAATGGCTGCAGAGGTAGCGCGATGGTTCTATGATTAATTCGATCGTTTCGGTCGTGACAGTAGCTGTACTGTTTTGTTAAATCATGATGACTATACTTCCCGCATTTCATGATCTTTTCTGTTTTGAAACTCAATAAATAAATAAGATATACAGAACAATATGTTATCGGCAAATCCACAAAACGGAAACAATATCTGTTTGTCGGTGAATTTCGATACGAATTTATAAAATGATTATTCGAAAATTAATAAAAAAAAAATGAAAAAGGTATTCCCTAAACGAGTTTTGTTTAATATAATAATATCTATCTACAAAAAAAAAAAAAAAAAATTATATGAAACAAATTCAGATATATGTCAGCTGTATTCTGCAATCGAAAATGTAATTGTTACGTTGCATCTTGTATTCGCTCTGAAATCAAGCCTTTCATTCAAAGATCACAGCTTTTTAAATATTTAGTTGGAAATTTTTTTATTAAATAAATAATAATAATTAAATAATTTTCACTTCTTTGAAGAAAAACAAATATAAATGAGGGAAGTAAAGATGTAAGGTGCCTTTATGTTATTCCTGTAATCAATAATAATATGTGATATTAAGTATTCGATTTGCATTCATGTTATACATATTAGTTTAAAGAATGCAATGCGTAAAGATACATGATATAAATTGGTCAAGCATTTTAAAATCCAAAATAAATCAGATAATGTTAATAACAAACACACGAAATTTCAAATATTAAGCATTATTTAATAAGTGTGAGAAAAATGTGCAAATCCTCTACTGTTTCCAGATAAGACTGTAAGGTATGAGCCAAGCCAGCTTTAGCTATTTATTGTATTTTTTTCTAAAAGACAGTTGATGTAAAGTTTTGCTGGTTCAACATTTTTATTCCAAACAATATCATTTAACTTTTAAGGAACATCAGAAGGGTTCTAAGATCAGATAAATTGGTACAAGTAAGATTTGTATTGTTAGTCGTAACTTTTAATATACTTTTAGGTACTGTAAGATAAAAAAAAAGATATTTTTGTTTATTTATTTATTTCTCACTTAATAAATATTTCTTTAAGACATGATCTAATCTGTTTCTCAGTCTTATTTTATCTTATATCATAAAAAAATAATTTTGTCCTTAAAAATAATGCTATTTTAGACGAATTCAATAATTTGTCAAAATGATCTTAATATAACTAGACTTATACTAATATACAATAATAAAAATAATTTTAATTGTTATATTAAATTCACATTACAAAGTGAAGCGAGATATACAATATTATGCAGTATTTTATTTCTATATTGTACTTTGTGCAATAGAGAGTAGGTTGTTAGGTTTAGTTTTCAACTACAACTAATGTTCAATGAAAACAAAAATATTTATTTGAATTATCGTGTTACTTAATCAATAGACAAAATGTATTTTTTGGAATAATTTGACCATGTTTTAGATCAGATAATTAGAAAAAAATATATTAGTGACATTAATTATTTCTGAATATTTACTGATCTATTAAGAGCTTCTTCAACCTAGACGATGTTTTTATTGCGCCAGATATTTAAGTCTATAACAATATAATTACCCAGCGAAGTGTTTGAACTTGTATTCAAACTTAATTATTCTAACTTCAGTATTCTTTGTCCTCTTATAGTGTAGTTGAGATACAAGAGAAAAGTTGAACTAAATTTAAAGACTTTTCCTTTTCTTTGTACAGTGCCGTCCAACTTGTTAGGAAAATTTTAAACCTGCACTTTGCCCAAAATTTATACGGAGTAAATAAGGATTTTTTTAAATATTATTTTATAATAGGAAATTATTTTATTCTCATTTATAAATTGTAGACACAGACAGATACTGAATACGGTTCGGGCTAGCATATACTAAAAAACTTATATTTATTATATAGGTAAAATAGATTTTTCTATTTTAATTTCAAAATACAATTTATAAACGTTTCTTTATTGCCTCAATTTTAATAAAGTTAAGAAAAGTATAAAACGAGGCCACGAGATAAAATTCCAAGTTTTATTAAGCCAAGAAACTCTTTTACATAGAAGAAGTAATGCAGGGTACGGTATTATCTGTCAAGCTTACAACAGATTAAACTAATTAATGAGCGTCCTGAGACGACAATTGAATACTTCGTTCAGTTTGTAGATATATTTACGTATCTACATATATTATTTTATTATAATAATGTCTCTTGTAGTAGGTAGTAAATTATTTTATACATTTGAGTGAACAAAATAATTGCCCACGTCGTTAAAATTTGTTGATTTGCATATTAAGCAACTTTGAAATTTTCTGAAAACTGCGGCGTGAAATGAGTGCAGTTCTCTGGGCCTGGTTCTCTCTCTGGGAGGAGAATGATGTACTTTCATCTTCGGAGGATTCGTGCAGGTCTTCTTCAATCGTCGTTGTAACAGTTTTTGTACATACTGAGTTTTGTGTCACTTTTGAGATTTAATTATTTTTCATTTTTATGGCAAATGCTCTGGTTAATCCCGTAAAAGTAATGTTTAAACGGATCACGAAAGTTTAAGGTATAAAACGTATTGCCTAACTTGGATACTACGGTAGGTTCAGAAACCTTTAAAATAACTGTCTTATAAAATGGATCAAAACCGAAATTATTATTCGAAACTGTATTGTAAATTGAGTTATATAATAGGAGAGAGCCTACCGATTTCTTGGAAAAACAAGGCCAAGTACCTAGGAGTGACGCTGGACAAACAGCTAATATTCACCTCACATATCGAGGACGTTCGCAACAGAGCGGCCTTTATCCTAGGGCGACTTTATCCCCTGTTAGACAAGCGGAGTAAAATGTCCCTTAGAAATAAGGTCACACTTTACAAAGCCTGCATACGCTCCGTCATGTCCTATGCAAGCGTTGCCTTCGCTCACGCGAACCTGGAGCCCCTTCAGGTGCTTCAGAACAGATTCATGCGGCTCGCCACTGGGGCACCGTGGTTTATGCGTAATATCGACTTGCACAGAGACTTAGACCTACCGACGATCGCACAGTATTTCAAGGGGCTCTCCAAAAGCTACTTTGACAATGCTGTGGGACGCCCAAATCCGCTGGTGGTTAAGGCCACAGGATACATGGCCCGTAAGACTTCTAAAGTCAGAAAGAGAAGACCCAAGTCGGTACTTTTAGATCCGGACGACGCGATTACGTTAGGGAACGCTACGTAAAAGCGGCAAAGCGTACCTAAATACTACACATACACACACATACAGCGTCTTCGCCGGCGAAGACGAGGCCCCCATCCAAGCACGTTGCTCCGGCGTTCTGCCGTTGGAGGACGTTAGTGTAAAATCCTAACCCACATCCAACCCTCGCTTCCCATCTAACGGCGTCCTGAGCCGTGGTCCGAGCCTCACAGGAGGCGCCCTCAGGACGCGCGTTCCCCTGGGGCCCTTCAGCCCCCCCTTTTTCAAGGGCGGGTCTCTGCACCCGTCCATTCCACCTGTGACGCTGTCATGGCCAGTAGGGCTAACAGCAGAGACACACAAAAAAAAATAAGAAAAAATAATAGGAGATAGCAGAAAGTTCTAAATTATTATTAACCATATAATGATGTAAATTTATTTAATTAATTTAAAATCACAGTCAATATTAGAAAAACCCTAACAAATAACAATTAATACAATAATTAATACATTAATTTTAACGAAATAATTGTAAAATTTAAATTGTTTTTTTTAAACTTACCATAGTTAACTTAAGTTACCAGATGATGTCTCGAGTATGATTTCTAATGAGTCTCGAGTATGATTTCTGATAGCACTTCGTAAAATTTTTACAATTATCATATTCGTCAAATTTGTACAAAATCACATGGTACTAACATTAGTAATATCAACACTATCAACACGGACATTAATGCATGCATTGCTTTATTCTCTGAGGAATATTGTATGACACTTTCAACCACTATAATTCTGGTTTTGGATTTTGTAGCTCCATGAGGTTTAAAGTCTTGCGTTTATAATTCAATCGACTTTTACACCATATACATCACACGTACAAATATACATACTGCTTTCTCTATTAATGAAATTTTGAAAATACTTTATCGCACCTGTCTTAATCGAGCATTATGTTATCATTCAGTAATCATTATTTGTCTATTTAGATAATAATAATAGTTGCCAGATTATGTAAACGTACAGAACAATTATTATAATTCTTTGATGTTGGCACTACTTAGTGGTGAAGATGACGTCCTAATTGTGATTGTGTAGTACAAGGAACCTTGCATGCCTCTTGATGTATTCTCCTACGAAACTCACTACCACAAAAATAAAAATTTCGCACCTTCACTCAGCAAGTGAAGTACCACAACTGTTTGTTGATTCTTCTACCTATTTTTAGTGGTTAACAATAGGTATAACCAATCTTTGAGCGTTGCCAGATGGGAGAAGTAGGTATGAAATAGAGATTATAATTACTTTAACTGATTACATAATAATTATGGTTTGTTTATATTAAATAAGAAAAAGAATCAATGATTGCTTTGACACTTCAATTATATTGTTTTAATATATTTTTAAAGTAATAAATGTATGTAAATATTCTCTGTTATGTATCTTATAAAGTACATATAATTAGAGTTAAAAATACAGAATTATAAATTATAAGTATATTCAAGAACATATATTTTATGGAATAAAACAAAAAATATCCATGGTAAGTTGAAAAAAGATTTTGTTAGCAAAACATTATTTTGTTATATTCTCCAGCACTATGCATAGATACACTTTATCTCTCCCTTTAGAGATTGAATGGAATAATATAATCAATGAATGACGTTGTTTCAAAACTAAAACACAGTTTTCCTTATCACTGATTATAGTTAAAAGCAATGAGGATATAGACATAATAATTTACATATACTTTTTTAATATTGTATACAATTTATTGTATTATGTACTCGTATGTCATGTTTTATGTAAATAAAAGATTATTATTATTATAATATTAAAAGTAGTATTTACATTATCAAAATAACTGCTATATAAATAACACATTAAATGACAACATTAAAAATATATTTACATTATTTTTTTTCTTTTTAAACATAATTACGAATCTATTATATTATACTATATTAATTTACAAATAAAGTCAAAAGGATTTAAATATTAAAGTAGAATTATGATCAAATTCTCTTCAAAATTTTTAATAGTAGAAACAGGATTTATCTGCTCGGAAGCTTTTTAATCTGATTGCTTTTGTGCTCTCTCAACACTTTTATAATTGTGCTAAATTTCTCTTGCTTCAAGAAACTTTATTTAAGCAATGTCGACTTATTTTTTAAAGATTTAATTTATATAAAAAAAAAACTTTCGATATATGAAAAAAAACTTAATATTTTATACAAAATCATAAGTTGTCGTCCTCCTCGTGCGCCCGTCCGTTATCAATGTCATTCAGACTTGTCCGATAGGGTTGGAAGCGGTACGGGCCGGTGCTCCCTGGGGGACGGTTAATTCGGTCTTTCGGGATCGCATTAGCCATCTGCTAAGGCCATTGTCCAGCGTGGGGTTGTCAGCCATGAGGTGCCCGAGTCTGGCTCATGGCTGACATGGCTTACGCGGCGGTCTGCCCTTAGGAGGTGGCCCGTCTGCGGCGGCGTGGTCGGACCCCTTTCCTTCGGCCTCAGCCGTTGGAAAGTCGGTCTGGGCAATTCGGTGGGAGGCCACAGGCCCTCTTTTCCGGGGGACAGCCGCGGGGTCATTCCGGGTACTTCTCTGATTGCAGAGTTGACCTTGGGGTGGCCTCGTGGTTGCGTGGTTTTTGGGGGCGATTAGGGTTTGGGGTGCTTCCTGTCGAGTCGCTCTCTAAGGAGCAGTTCGGGAGATAGTTTCTCCAAGCAACAGACGGTGCCCGGATTAACCTTCGTGGAACGTGACACCACGGTCTTGCTCGGCGATCGTTAGTTCCGGCTTGGTGGGTTCCCGACTTATGCCTCTTTCTTGCTGGACTCGGTCTTGCGCGGCAGTGGTGCGTTGGTAGTCCTCCCTACCAACCAGCCGAGCTGTCCGCTCATGTGGGGTCCGAACGGTGGTCTTCCTTCGAGAAGATCACCGCCGAGGACGCTGGTCCTCGGTGGTGAAGGCCCAGCGGCCTGGACGAGGTTCTCAGGCGTTTTGGGGTTGAGCCTAGATTCCCCCGGACGTTTGGGTGTCGGACCGGGCCTGGCTAGAAGAGGGCTTTGACCCTCTTCTTAAGGTGGGCTTGGGTGGGGGGAGAGGACTCTCCCGCGATCTAACAAGCCTTCCGACTATGGAGGGGGCCCCTCGTTGCGGTGTGCCCTCTACGTGGTGTCCGTCGGGGCGCCGCGGTTGTATGCACAAGTGTTCTCGCGGTGTCTCATTATGACGGCGACGGCAACCGTCTGCTGAGAGTAGGAGTCTTACATAACCACCACCTTCCTCCCCTGGAATGCGGTGTGTACCCAGGATGGGTAGCAGAGGCAAAAAAAAAAAAAGGCGTCCAATCAAGTTAATTCTTGCTAAATTAAAATTATTTAATTTAGAAAGATTACGTAACTATTCAGTTATCAGTTAATTATCTTCAAGCTGAATAATAAAACAAATGTTGTCCTAATGATGTATTGGATAGATGTCAAATTATGTAGAATTTTATTCCTTAAAGTAAAATAGTTTCCACTATTTTACTTCAAGATCTGTTCATCAAATGTTATCTATAAGGAATTGTTAGAAGCGATAAGACCGCATTTGTAGGCAAGTTATCACTGTATTTATTTAAAATATTGTAATATTATTTTTTACTTTACACCGTGTAAATAAAGTTAAAACTAATAAAATAAAAAAACAAAACTATTTCAAACCTTAAAATCATTAATGCGAGGAGTTTTATGCCTTAATATTAAAATTAAAATAATATTAAGAGAAAACACTGAGGAAAATAAAATATTTCCATTTGATAAAAAAGTAAGTATTTAATAAATGTTGAGGTACCGTCTTTTACAATTTTAACAACAACACATTATATCTAATCTTTCACGTAATTTTGCTAACAATAAAGCGGTCTAACCGAGAATAATTATAAAAACTGCTGTTCTTTATTTTGTTTTTAAATATACATTTTGTTTTGACACTATTTTATTATGCGCAATTCTAAAAAATACAAAATAACCGAAATTAAAATTATTTTTATAAAATACTATTGCATTGAGTTAATAATATGGGTCCTCTATTTTAGATTTATAGAATGGAACAATTTGGCACATTTTTGAGTAGACAACGGTCGCAACTCATAAAGTTAATAGTTTCATGCAAATAGCGCAATTCATACTCGGGACAGCAATAGACCACTTGGAGTGTAAATTAAAGCTATAACATTCCTTTACAGATACTGTTATGATATAAGATAAAATGAAATATCATTTTCATATAACATGAAATATTAATTTACTAAATTTGAAGTCACATGTTTTATAAAATAATATATTTGATATATTATCTAGTTATGAGACAACATGAGGTTTATTTGAAGTTTTATTAGAATTATAAAATCCATAGAGTATTATTATTGTTTGTTTTGTTAATAATGGACTACATCCAAAATAAACTAAGTTTATTCATTGTTAGAAAATCATCACTCATATATTCAATGGGAAAAAAGTCATAAAGATATCAACAATATTTTCCTCCGATAAATTGCACCTACCTGCTATTAGCTTCATACTTGTATTTCTTTATTCACAAATCATTCACTCGCTCACTGAACTGTGTATGGTTCTCGTTTCAGCTTTCATAAACCTTGTTGAATTTATTTCGCTTTATATTTTATTTGAATGGATGTAAATATTTTATTTTCATACGGATGAAATTTTTTTATGCCGTACCGTCGTCAATGTATTTTTTCAGTATGCCTAAAACATACTTGACCTGGTTAACTCTGAAAACATCAGTAAATGTTTATCTTACTTACAGGCGCTGTATAAAAATGTAAACTTAATAGTTAACGTTCGATTTTACTAATTTTAACTCGTTTTCTTTCTATACGTCAATTAGAGTAAAAAGTGAATCAAGTTTTATTTTAATAGTAGAACGTGTTGAAGAGGCACATATTACAAGTAAAACATACACAAATATAAACACTCGTTTCAGCCATAAGTCACCGGGACAACATGTCCAGGAACTATATACATAGAAAAACTTTTTTTCAAGATTGCAACAAATTAAATTAACTAATGCGCAAACTGAGACGACAATTAAATACTTCGTTCATTTTCTAGATACGGTTACTCATCTACCTTATATTAGACTTATTTATATACTATCAACAGTTATTTCATTTATGACAGGAACTTCAGAACAAACAATCAATAAATCAAAGAAAAAAATTAAAATATATATGTATGTATATATATTACAATATATCTTTCGAGACCCTGTCAATGTAATGATATGAAAGAAATTGTTATTGAAGAGGGAAATTATGGCATCTATAATTCCGTAACTAATGTTCACAAAGATTAACGAACGAACGAATGTCGGAATAAGCGGAGCGAGAAAAATTAGAATGTGTAAAGAATAGAAGTATTCTACTAATTGGCTAATTAAAGAAACACTTATATTAATAATTAAATTGCTAACACCCAGCATTATGAAATATGTTAAGAATTTAATGGAATGAGTTTTAATTATTGGCGTCGGGTTACTGTTATATTAATACATTATAAGTCTGACACGTTACGTATATGAGTATAAGGAACGAAATACCTGTCTTTCTAAAATCCAGAAGAACAAATTGAGGTTACATGACTCAAAATTGACAGGTTAATTTAAAAAACCGTTTTCTTATTCATTTATTCTGTATTAAGACAGAGTGGTATTTTTATATAACACCAACTTCGTTTACGAACAATATTACGTTGTCTTACAAATGTAAATATATACATACATACCTATATAGCCAAATTTATTTAACTCATATAAAGGTAATCGATATCAATTGAAGTGCTCGTTACGATGTGAATTGAAATAATTGCAGTACATTGTGCTCTAAGTTGGAGGATAATACACACTTAATTTCAAAAAACAATTTGTAAGTTTTTTAATTTACAAAAAATCATAACGATTGTTAAGAAGTCTAAATGTAGACTGCGCCCAAACCAGTTAAGTAGTTTTATTTCAAAAACGCTAATAGAAAAAGCGTTTCCTTTGTCTGTATACCAAACCAATAAACATCGCTTCGTTCGAAGGCTGCGAAATCCAGTATATCTTATTGTATTTAAGATTTATTTATTAAAGAAGAAGAAGAAGATACAATAAAATTATATTTCAAAATTAAACTTTTTATAATTGAAATGTATTGCCTACTTCTATAAATATATTATTATATAATACAAAGTGGACACCCTTGCTTAGTTTTACCACCTGTAGAAATTATTAAAAGAACAAAGGAATTTTAAAATTAAATAATAATTCTAAATTATGCTTTGCGGTTTTTCACAGCTATGCTTTCGTTAAAAAAAAATATTATATTTATTATGTTCTTCTTATATTCCTTTATATATTCTTCAAAATATTTTTTTTTGCTTTTAAATAAAAATAGCAAAAGGGCAACCATATTAATTATAATCAATTAATACGATTGCTTTTATTGATTAGAATACATTTAATAAGTAAACTTTAACGAGATTATTGAAACATGACCTAAATAACTACGAGCCCTATATCCAATACAAGTAAAACATAGTGCCTTAAAAAACATTTAGTTTCTTTTTCAAGTTCCTATTTTGTGATTTGTATATTATAATGTAAGCAAATTCTAAAATCATAACAAATCAATTCTTCTGTAAGAAGATGTTTTATCATTGTATATGTATATAAATTAGTTTAGCTTCAATAGTTGTCCTGAAATAGAACATTTTGATCCGAACTTTTCCTATTCCAAGATGTTTTGGAAATCGGTATATTGATTTCTATATTATCTTGGTAATTTGGAAATATGCAGTAAGATTACATCGACATTCTGTAGTTTTACACTAAAAATAAAATAAAATAAAATTCTGTACTTTTTACTAGTTAAAAAGCAAAAACTTTAGACAAAAGAAAATTGTATATATTTATCTATTTTTACTGGTTACTTTCTTAATTATTAGTTAAATCGGAATTTCAAAAAACTAGTTTAGAAACTATTCACAGGCCTTTATACATGAGCTCTGAGAATTATATAAGTGTGCTATGATCCGCGGTATTCGGACCGCAGAACTAGAGGTGAAATACAGCTACATTGAACACAACTGGTCAAATAATACATTTGTAACTACGAAGTACCTACAAGCTGTTGTAACTAGTCTTTTCGATTTTATTAATTAAAATAATTTATACAAATAAAACAACCAGAAGTAAAAACTGCTGGGCTGCTATTTTTTTCTGAGGAAGCAATAGCAACTAAAACCTGCAAATGAAAATATAATATGTTACTACATGCTTTATATAAGAAAGTTATAATATCTTGAGTATTAAATGCATATTTGAATACGTCTCGATTATTTGACATATATTTATGTTAAATTGTTAAATTTAAGGAGTAGCTACAAAATTTACAGAACTTTATTTAGACTTTAATATAAAAATCCTGAAAAAATAATTCAATTTTTATTCACCAGCATAAATTAATTTACGATGATGACAACATTCAGTGATACGAGTCTTATTTTAATCATAACTAAAAGTCTATTGAAATCTGCACGAAACTACTAAAAATTATCCTATAAATCCAAAAAATAGATAAACATTATTAACTCAAAAAATTTAGTTTAAAATAAAAAATATAAAAATAAATGAATAAACGGTTATTTTGTATTTTTATAGAGGGCGCAGGGCGTTTGGGCGTATTGCAGAAGAGGTAATAAAGTAAAAGAAAAACAATTGCCTCAAATACACTGTGCTACGTTATGCTGTCACTGAAAAACAGGAATGTCATTTTATTTTTATTTGCTTGCCAGTCAAATTTTGCTGTTTGACTTAATTCATATTGTTAGTAATATGTGCAAGGTAATTTAATAATTTGTAAGAATAACTATACAACAGTGGCGCCACCTACTTATTAAAATGATTATAAAATCATTGTTACTACTTAAATATTTTCATCTAAAAATATTTAATAGTTTATTTCTTGAGAGGAAAAAAGATTAAGAATATTCCCTTCGAAATACTCACTATTAAATGTTGAAAAAGATTTAAAAGTATTGTTTATCATAAGCAGCTACCTACATTTAAAAGTTAAAAATAATTTACAAATCATTTATATTTAAATTTTGCACGTGAGCTGCCGAGTTGAGAGAGGTTGTGGAGATCTCTGATAGTGGATTAATAGCATTAGGGCGTTCCCGTTCGATAGAACAAACAAGGCCAAACAATATGGCCGTCTTATGGCCAAGCTACACGAATAGCTCGAAACGAGTCAACAACGACTTTCAATAGGGTAGATTCATAAATCTTTATGCAAGTGACCTAACTTATGAAAGTTATGGCAACGTTTCGTAAAATTAGGCTTAAGTCTTTTAAGGGGTACGTTCGAATCTAACTCTCCACGAAAATCAGACATACCGGTAATTACTGCTTCAACCGCTGATCAGTCTATCTCCACGCCAACAACCTTCTTTGCCAACTCCAATTTTCTCGTAACATATTCTGAGAGGTTGCTGGCCCGATAGCTGGAACAGTCGTGAGATCTTAGTACCGCGCTTCGTCTGAAAAAATAAAATCAGCTTTTAGTTCTGTCCGTCCGAAAAATGAGTTTTCTTTGTTTAATTTATGGTTCGGATGGTTCCCTATCGGATAAGTCTTATCAATTTTGAGATCAAGGTTGCTTGCACCACACTTGAAATAATAGCAGGGCCAAACGCAGGCAGGCACATAAATGTGTCTGAGACTCGATACGTGGGATTGATTTTGTATTAGGAGGAATAAATGCTTGGGCGGATTCGACTTTTATTGTATGTGTATGTTATATTATGTGTGTATGTTTTGCAATTGATTTATTTTTGTGATTGAAATTTTTGATTTTGATATTAATTTCAATTTGGTTTGAATTGATTAATTTTTTTTTTTTCATTTAAATTTTAATTGTAATGATGATTTTGATTTTTATTTGAAATAAAATAAATGTTACTAACCCAGTTTCGAAATTTAGTATATTGTTACTAATACTTATATGGATAGATAATCTGAAATAAAATGCTTATTATATTATTATTATTAATAAATGAACTGGGACATCATTTGTTGCATCATATTTCGCATAAAACTCAAGGAAAAATTCTAATTCCCTTGAAACTCGGTTGTTTGTTCCCGCTGGGTCATGACTGCCAAGTACCACGCGTCGTTTTGGGAAGTCGTGGCGTCCCTTGGAGCATTGCTGCCATCAGCCGCGCCCTCACTAATTCGAGTGACTGAATTCGAAAAAGTTTGGGAATTTTGCCTGAAGATCGATGAAGTGTGCATCGGACATCACTACATTAGACTCTTGCAATGTGGCTGTAGGGCAATTCCGCTGCTCATCATTTGACGTCACGGCTAATTCATCACAGCTGCACATTTTTAATGACGTCCTGAAACAGTTTAATCATAAGCATAGCCAAGGTAAAAAATCCCATTTGTGATGTAGCCGAAGGGTTAAGAAAGTATGAAAAATATTAAAACTGTAACGATATATTATATTTAGACCGGTGGTAGACCATAACATCGAGTCGCCGGCAAGGTTACCACCCATCGGGCAAAGTCGTTCCCGGTGGTAGACCATAACATCGAGTCGCCGGCAAGGTTACCACCCATCGGGCAAAGTCGTGCCGCAAAGCGACCTAGTCGTGTTCCGGCACGTTGTTCGATGAAGCCGTCTATATGAGAAATGGGTCTGAACAGTTGCATTGCGTTGGCGAACCGGTTTGGCGTTGAGTTGGTGCTTATTGTGTCGGGTGTCTAGTCGAGGAGGGTAGCGGGATCCGAAGCGACGGCTTTCCGCTGGCCGCCCGCAGATAGTTGGGGGCCCAATTAGTGGGCCAGCCACCCACGAAAGGCTGCCCCGCCAGCTGCGTAAAATCCCAGGGTGGCTCCATCGTGCTGGTTGGCGACAAGATGAGGAGGCCCGATGGCGATCCCTGGGGGGGTTCGGGCGTCCCCGCAGTCTCCAGACTAGCCTCCCAGTGGCATGACATCACCAATTTCGGCGCCGGGTTTGATACGTACCGCCTCGTTCAACTGTCATTTCTCATCCTATTCACTCTTTTATTTTATTTTTTATCATGAAAAAGTCCAATAAAAAGAAGAAGTTTTTACAGCGGTTGCACTCCTCCTCATTTAAAGTGCACCTCACTAACATCAGGGGCTTGCACTCTAATCTCTTACCTGTCCACCACCACCTGGAGACAGAGCAACCGCACTTGCTCTTTTTGACGGAGACACAGATACAATGTCCTCTAAGCGTTGCGTACCTGGATCATCCCGGTTACTCGTTAGAGTACAACTTTCGCTCACGTGCCGGGGTCTGTGTATACGCACGGAACGACCTCTGTATCCTGCGTCTCCGTCACCTTGAAGACCCCACTTTTTCTTCCTTATGGATTTTAGTAGACACAGGAAACGAAAAAATCCTGTATTGCTGTGTCTACCGTTCGCACAGCGGTGATCAGGAGACAACTAAATTATTTGAGTATCTCGGTGAGGCTGCTGATATGGCTCTGCATCAGTACCCTTCAGTGCAGCTCGTCTTTCTGGGGGACTTTAATGCCTGTCATCAGGACTGGCTATTCCCGTACCAGAAGACCGACCATGCTGGAAGAGATGCGCGGAATTTTGCGTTGTCTTTCGACCTCTTTCAGCTGGTGAGGCAAGCGACAAGGGTACCAGATGTAGTTGGCCATACAGCCAATTGCCTGGACCTTTTGCTGACAACTGATCCGGACAGGTATCGTGTTGAGGTGACCTCCCCCTTGGGAACCTCCGATCACTGTTTGGTGAAATCTGTATTTACATATTCCCCACCAGCTTTCGAACCACCTGGTGTTAGGCGAGTATGGAAATACAAGTCAGCAGATTGGGATGAGATGCGGCATTTCTTTGCGTCTTATCCTTGGCGGCAGGTCTGCTTCTCTTCTTTGGATCCGTCGAGTTGCGCGGATGCTATAACCGATGTGGTATATCAGGCAATGGAGTACTTCATTCCTTTTGCTGACGTACCCATCGGTGGCAAAGCTCGCCCATGGTTTAATGCCGAATGTGGTCATGCTGAAGACCGAAAACATTCGGCATACCTAATTTGGGCTGATGCTCGAAGCTGCAAAGCTCCGGATGTAAGTTTAAAGAAGAGAGCCTTTAACCAAGCTGCCAAATATAAAAAGGCATTACGGAAGGCTCGTCGCGATCGTATCGCTAAGAATGGCGAAAAGCTCTCTGTCAGACCTACTGGCAGTCGAGCTTTCTGGTCTCTTGCCAAAGCGATCGAGTCGAACTTCTGCCAACCCTCACTACCTGCTCTGCTGAAGCCGGATGGATCTCTGGCCCATACAGCGACAGAGAAAGCGTATGTATTTGCTTCTCTGTTCGCTGATAATTCATATCTAGACACTGGCAATGCTTCTCCAGCGCATCTTCCTCACTGCGGTATTTCGATGCCTGAAATCCGCATCACTAACAAAGAGGTATGGAGAGCATTGTGTCGTCTTGATGTGAATAAAGCCAGTGGCCCTGATGGTATACCAGCCATTCTGCTCAAGACATGCGCAGCTGAGTTGTCTCCTGTATTGACACGTCTGTATCGTCTCTCTTTCAAGTCTGGAATAGTGCCGAAATCTTGGAAGCTTGCTAACGTGCAACCAGTGCCCAAAAAAGGCAGTCGTGCCGATCCTGCCAATTATAGACCGATTTCAATCACCTCCATACTCTGCAAGATTATGGAGCGTGTATTGAACTCGCGCCTTTTAGCGTACCTTGAAGGTAACGATCTCCTCAGTGACCGACAGTACGGGTTTCGCCGAAATAGGTCCACTGGGGACCTTCTAGTGTACGCTACGCACATTTTAGGCGAGGCCATCGAGAAGAACGGAGAAGCGGTCGCCGTCTCTCTTGACGTCTCGAAGGCATTTGACAGGGTCTGGCATGCGAGCCTTATAAGCAAGCTTTCAACATACGGTATATCTCCTGGTCTGATCGGTTGGGTAACGGACTTTCTGAACCAAAGATCTCTCCGAGTAGTTGTCGACGGGTGTTCCTCGGAACCCTTGACAATAAATGCCGGAGTGCCTCAGGGGTCCGTTCTTTCTGCAACTCTATTTCTGCTGCACATTAACGATCTGCTGAAACCCGGTATCTATGGGTATGCAGACGACATCACAGTTGTAGAAAGATACCTGCCGAGTAGTCGGGCTAGTAGAGATCAAGTACAGTCTGAAAGAGAAGCCGTGGTGCAACGTTTGAATGACAAACTTCAGGCAGTCTCCGCATGGGGCAAAGCCAATCTTGTCAAATTCAACGCCACCAAAACGCAGACGTGTCTGTTCACCGCCAAAAGGAGCCCTTTCACCTTGGCTCCTACTTTCCAGAGTGTATCTTTGGAATACAGTGACCGGCTTCAGTTGTTAGGCTTAGAGATTTCCTCGAACCTCAACTTTGGTCGGTGTATTGAGTCCAGAGCAAGAGCAGCTGCAGGAAAGCTTGCCGTTCTTGCGAAGGTCCGTCAGTACTTTACACCGGGACAGCTACTTGTATTATACAAAGCACAGATCCGGTCGTGTGTGGAGTACTGTGGGCATATATTCGCTGGTGCCGCTAAGTCTCATCTTGCGGTTCTGGACTCAATTGAGAGGCGAGCAAAGAGGCTTATAGGCGACCCTGAATTGGTTGAAGCCAACCTCCACAGCCTTGAACACAGGCGTAGAATTGCTAGCCTCTCAGTATTCTATAGGATACATTTTGGTGAGTGTGCGCAGGAATTACATGATTTAATTCCTCCATCCCCCTTCCATCACAGGACGTTCCGACGCACGGCAGATATCCATCCTTACGTTGTGGACATTCCCCCTGTCCGAACAAAGCGCTTTGCTTCGTCTTTTTTAGTTCGTACAGCGAAGGACTGGAACAGCTTGCCTGCGTCGGTATTTCCGTCCCAATACGATGTGGGTGTCTTCAAGAAAAGAGTGAATAGGTTACTGGGTTAATGCGCCTTACCATCTATGACTACATTTCCACTTTCCATCAGGTGGAATGTAGTCAAGCACTAACCCAGAGGGTATAAAAAAAAAAAAAAAAAAAAAAGAAACAATAAGTCATTTCATTTAAGGTATAAATCACGTAATAATCATTTAATAACAATAAAATTACATGAGCATATTACTAATAAAATTATTCCAGCAACATAATCAATCCAAATACATATTAAAATTTAATATAGCTTAGTAATACAAAAATCACATACCTGACCCGGAGAGATACTTCAAACCACTAGGTCTTGCCATGTCGGAGTCCTGACAACGTCTAATGTATTGACAGACGCTTGGCCTATTTATAAACCGCTAGAGGCACGAGTGATGCGAGTGTTTTTTGCATAAAACTACCGTCATGTTTTAATTTAAACAAAATTGTTTCAAAGTTACCAAATATCTGATTATGGTATAATTTAAAGTTAAATACATTTAAAATTAACAAAATCTCAAAAAAAAAACAAACTTTATATTCGCATTTCTTTATTCTCATATCATTCACTCGTGCAATACACTGTGATGTGCATGGTTCACGTTTCAGCTTTCATAAACCTTGTTGAATATATTTTCCTTACTATTTTATCTGAATAACTAACTAAATCTATACATAAGTAAATTATGTAAGGTTTTTGTTAATTAGAAACTTGCAAGCAGACATGCGGCAATAGTATTATTTTCGGTAAGTTATTTATATGAAATGATTTATATTTTTACATATAATTATTAAAAATATATTTGGATAAACATTGCTATTGCTAACATTGTTCAGAATATGCTAACATTGTTAACATTGTTAGCATATGCCCTTAATGTATATAATAATATTATGACATTAAAAAGCTTCCTATTAATTTATTAAAAATTACAGAAATTTTAAGTTCATATTCTTAAACAAATAAAACAAATGTAGATAGTTCGAAGTTAAAGTCAATTGGCATAGGATTTTTTTTCTGTAAATTTAAAGTTACCGTGTATTCAATGTAAACTAGTCGCCAAGTACATTAAAATCGCGCAGGCAACAATTGGCACCAAAACTAGAAGGTGTTAACCATACTTTTAATATAAAAATCTATTTTGAACCCTAGAAGAGTTTTAATTAACATCCTCAAGTGCTTAGAGAGCCAAAGTTTGTTCACCTTGTTTAAATACCTACATTTATTTTAAATCTATTATATCATATAGTAAATGTTAGTATTCTAAGAAAGTCTTATTATAGGTACATCAGTTTAGGTTCCTGCCTTTACTTGTTCGCCTCAAACATTTAACACGTACGATTTATTTATTTTCAAATTATAATTGATAAGTCGTTCAAATACGAAAGTTTTCAATGCGAAATGTTAGTTGTAGTAACATTTAGATGACTTATAACAAGTAACTTTATAACTCATATACGAATATTTGCGATACAACTTTATCTACTAAATACTATCCTTAACAGATTTTACAGAAATCCAACCCCATTTTTAAACTTACTCTTGCATTTTCAAAAGATTTGTCATTAATCAAATTCTTATCAGAATGCTGAGTTGGGAACAAGTCTCGACGACTTGTCTTAAAAACATGCCTCCTAGATACGAAGAATGGAAATGTTTTGGAGTAAATAAAAATATGCAAATCATTGCTATAAATTTTAATTATTATGTTCGTTTTATAAGTTTCATAATGTATTAATAAAATCAAGAATAGTTCATTGTTAATCGTAAAATAAAAAAATATATCATTTTTTTATTTGTATTTCTGTATGTTAAATATTGTTTCCATACCCCATATTTGGAAATATAACACGTTTACTGAACAACGCATACTTAAAGCATTCATATAAAATATTGCAAAACTTTTAATATCTGCCCGTGTAGAATTCTATGTAAAAATATTGTGATTCGGACTTCGTAGATATAATATCTGTGAAAGTATTTGATTACCTGATATCAGTTTATGAGAAAAAAAAATTAAGCAAGTGTAAAGAACACAATGACTTGTTATTATTACATCTGTACTCATATAATATAGATGTTTTATACCTTATATAAAGACTTATACCATACAGGTATATTATAAAAATCTATTCTGACAGGATTATACAATATTACAACTTGATAAAATTTGTTAAGAAAAGTGTAACATCCATACTCGTAGTTCTGTCGAAATTCATAGCCATTGTTCTTAAATTGACCCAAGAGAAAAGTGGGTCATTATTTTATTCAATTTTAAGCATCAATAATTAACCTATTGAGATGTATTAATTATTGGCAATTCTTAAAACATAAAACTAGCGCCACCTGCATGTAGGTTATAATATTGTTACTTACCCTCACTTTAATGTTGTAGCGTCGATTACTATAAAATAAATTGTATTCGTTTTTTTGTAGGCTTTCATGTTATTTATTTATTATAAAATGGTTAAAAAACATTTGTCATATTTACAAATACCCTACACCGTAATTTTTTTTAGTACGAAGTACGCCGTTGCACGGCTGCCTTTATGAGTATACATGCCTATATATTTAATCTATTTTTAATAAAAGATGGAAAATATAAATAAATACTTAGTAAGTCCCGTCAGAAGCAGAGGTCGTGATTGTGATTCAATTTCCATGACATTGATCTGCTGTTACATTATTACAAGGGAACTTCCCGGCCCTTCGGGCCAGGAAGGGTCTAAGGTCACATATAAGGTTGGCACCTACCCTATTTTGTAGCCTGATTCAATAGCTTTTTTTTGATGTATTACACATTATTGTGTGATTTGTGGGTGATAAGTGATGCGCGTGCATACAGAGTCAATTAGCTCATTATTATATAGTAAGGATTATGTGTAATAAAATTATGTGTATTGTAATTATGTGTATTAATATGATATGTACAACGTACTTAATTTTTATAACAGTTCCTCGTTCCAAAATAAATGTGCTTAGTAAAAGAATTATAAATATATTCTTTTGTTAATGTTAAAAAAATTATGCTATACTTTTATAAAACATTTCGGAATTAATTTTTCATTCATATATTTAACGTGGTATACAGTTTAATGTTAATTAGCCTTAACAGAAGGCTTGACAGATTGCTTTGGTTAAATTGGTAACTGACATGGTTTGACTGCTGAAAGAAAACTGCACGTATTATGAATTTAGCTTTACCTTACTTTGACACTTAAGTCGTAGTGTTTGATAGATTCTAAAATAATAGAGTACTTTATTGATGATATTTTAATTATAATTTCTAATTATCAACAGTTCTATGCTATACTGCTCTGCACTGAGCCGTACTATATATACTATACTGTACTTTAATGTTCTCGATGAGACTTGTTTCTTCAGTTGCTATTTTTAATTTACTTGCAACTTAAGTATTATTTAATCATAAGATTTACAAGTCAATTTACATTGAGTAACAATCAGCTAGTATCAAGAGTTAATGTTTCATTTTTTTATTATATATAAATATTATATATATTTATATCTGTTTCAGTCACTTCGGGTCTCAAGTAGTCAGATAATCCATATATATGTTAAGATAGTAAAGTTTATTATTGTAAACCTTACTATCTTAACATATATTCAATATCATAAATCACAATTTTAGGCTCTAGAAAATAACTTTGAAACAAAACATTTTCATCTTTCTAAACTTTTAAAACTGAACCAGGTGCATCTGGAGGAAGAAGTAATTACAAATTTGTGTAACTAAAGTTGTTAAAGCAAGCTCTTGTCTAAGAAATACGAAGAACGTTAGTATGTACCGCCTTGACTAATTATAATCTGTGTGTTGAAATTTAAATTGAATACTGGAATAGGACAGTATCTATGAATGATACAGGATAGAAGAAATATAGTCGTCATTCATTAAAACATTTTTCTTTTTTTTCGGAGACAAAAACTGATTAAATTTAAACTCATCGAAATTGTTAATAAAGATTTTTATATAAGATATTTTTATATAAGAGAATATGTAATGAATAATGCATTTACCTTTATACATTTTAATACACAAAATGTGAATTATCACACAAATAATTCACAAAAGTTCACAAATTTTATTCGATATCACGATTTTTATATGCAAAAATAATGCCGTAATTTATTCTATAATAAATTTACAATCATCCTTTGTTCTTCTGAATTTACAATTGTTTAATAGTGAAAACTGCAGCGCATAATATTTATCGTTTATCCAAAATGTATTCGAATTAAGTACATCCTCCCGAAAATATTTTACAACGAAAAAATATATATTTCAACATACTCGTTTATCAACACTTCCCGTACTAGCATACATTTAATATCAATATAAACTAGTAGAACTTAATTATGGCAACCTTTGATGGCCAAAGTATACATGACAAAACACAATCTAAACAAATTACAAAAATCAACCTTCAAAAGATATTGAACAAACCTTTGTTCTCTAAGTACTTGACAAGGTTGATGGAAACACAGGTGTATGGTTCAATATTATCGTTTTTATTAATAGTTTGATTATGCCTTATATTTCTAGTCTGACATGTTGCCTGCGTGATTCAATATACTAGTGTCGCCATCTGTTGGCGACTAGTTTACATTGAACATACCGCCCACCAAGAACTAGGTTAAGCCTTGTTCTTCAAATTACATTTTCGTTTACTATGTTGTCTTAACATTAAACCTTACATTTATTACATTACATTTATTTAAGTTTATTCGGCAACAGGTAGTATGCACAACTTTTGAGTTGGCCGTTTTATAACACCAACTTTAGTTTTTAATTCTACCACTCGAACAATATTGTCTACACCTGGGTAAGTGGCGATTACTCTGCCAAAGAGCCAACGCGATGGAGGTAAGTCGTCCTCCTTGACTACTACAACGTCATTAAGTTTTACTTGTGGATTATTTTTGCTCCATTTGTATCTCAGCAGGAATTTGTTGAGATACTCGGTTGACCACTGCTGCCAAAATGATTGAAGCATACGTTGAGTGTATTGCCACCTCCTCAAAGAACTCACGTTCAAAGACCCAAGATCACGATCTGGCGCAGTTAGTAACGGCTCACCAATAAGAAAGTGTCCGGGAGTTAAGATAGTGCCAATCTCCGATTGGCTTGCAATCACCGACAAGGGGCGAGAATTGAGGCAAGCCTCTATCTGGCTGAGAACTGTTGCCATTTCTTCATACGTCAATGTTGAATAGCCGATTGTCCTCTTCAGGTGATGTTTCACGGATTTGACTCCTGCTTCCCATAATCCACCGAAATTGGGCGAATGGGCAGGTATAAAGTGCCATTTGCAATTATTTGTAGCTAGCGATGCAGCGACCTCAGCGAGCATCTGTTTGCGTTCTGAGATAGCGCATTTCATAAGTTCTCCTGAAGCTCCAATGAAGTTGGTGCCGTTGTCACTCCACAGATGCGAACAATGACCTCGTCTGGCCACAAAACGTTTAAAGGCTTGTAAGAAACCTTCCGTAGTCAAATCACTTACAACTTCTAAGTGTATGGCTCTAGTGGCCATACAGATAAATAAAGCGATGTATCCTTTGTAGGACTTGTGACCTCGGCCTTTAGCTGTTCTCAGTTGGATTGGTCCCGCGTAATCAACACCACTGTGTTTAAATGCGCGTGTAGGGGTTGTTCTGACAGTAGGTACCTGTCCCATGAGAGGAGCCTTTGTGACTGCTGCGTTCTTAACACAAGTCACACATTTGCGGTAATGTGCTTTGACTAACTGTTTCACTCCGATAATATAATACTTAGTTTGTATAAAGTTTAGCGTAAGTTGCGGTCCACCATGAAGTGTTTGGTTGTGGGCATCAGCTATTATAAGTTGGGTTAAGTGTGACTGTTTCGGAATTAAAATTGGATGCTTTCTGTTGTAAGAGAGTGTTGAAAGACCTAATCTGCCTCCTACTCTCAAGATATTATCGGCATCAATGAACGGATTTAATGCGCGAAGATTATTGCCTTTAGGTAAATCTCTTTTTTGTGATATTAATTTAAGTTCTTCTGCAAAATGATTTTTCTGATCTTTATTTATACAAAAATTAAGTGCTTTCTTCAACTCTTTAGCTGTGATATATTTTACATTATTTTTATTTTCCTTTTTACAATTATTTATAAATCTCATACAGTATGCAATTATTCTAGTCATTTTCGTGAGAGATGAATATTTATCCCATATGTCTGCTTTATGTTCCACTATAGCACAATTTGTTTTGATTTTTAAGGCTTCTAAATCTGTTCCTGTAGTTTTAGGTTTATTGTACGTGATATCTTTATGATAGAGAAATTCTGGTCCACTGAACCAAAGTTTGGAGTTTAGTAGTTCCGATGGATGTAATCCTCGCGACGCACAGTCTGCGGGGTTTTGTTTAGATGTAACGTGTGACCAGTTTTGTGGATCGAGGTTTGTATGAATTTCTGATACACGGTTGGCTACAAATACACTCCATTTACTTGAATGGTTGTTTAACCATGCAAGGACGACAGTTGAGTCAGTCCATGCGTGTATATTGCATTTTTCGATGTTAAAAACCATTGCTACTTCTATTAATAATTTGCTTAATAGTACAGCTCCGCATAACTCTAACCTCGGAATGGACACTTGTTTCACTGGAGCTACCTTTGTCTTTGCGGTGATTAAAGACACGTTTATATTTTTTTCAAAATTAATTACTCGTACATACACAACTGCGGCGTATGCTGACTTCGATGCATCACAGAAACCGTGAATTTCAACTTCGCGATCGTCTGTGTGAGTACCGATCCATCTTGGTATGCGGATTTCACATAACTTTAATTGTTCTTCGCGGTACGTTAACCAGTCATTCAAAAGATTATTTGGAACGATTTCGTCCCAGCTTAAACCTGCTAACCAAAGCTTTTGGATCATAATTTTTGCTATTATTAAACTAGGGCCAACCCATCCTAATGGGTCGTAGAGGCGAGATATATCTGAAATAATCATTCTTTTAGTTACTGGTTGCTGTGATGTCGGGAGGTTAACTGAGTAACGAAAGGTGTCGTCGCGTCGGTTCCAGGTAAGTCCCATTATTTTTATTAATTCGTCTTCCTTGATTCTTATTTCTTCCTGAGTTCCTAATTCTTTTCCTGCTTCGCTATCCATCTCCTTCCCTTTCATTAATTTTAAGAGTTCATTGTTATTGCTATTCCATTTTTGAAGTTTGAATTGTGCCTTTCCTAGTAGTTCATTCATTTGTGTAAATATTTCATATCCTTGTTTGACATTTTCACAACCATTCAGGAAGTCATCAACATAAAAATCTTTCAGTGTTCTTTCAGCCGCCATTGGATAATCAGCACCATCATCGTTAGCTACCTGTTGTAGTGCCTTGACTGCAAGATATGGAGCAGAAGCTGTGCCGAAAGTAACACGGGTAAGTTTGTAATGGTTTATTTCTGATTTAGGATTTTCTCTCCACAGAATTCTTTGGAAATCATTGTCACGATTGTCGGTCTTCACCTGGCGGTACATCTTAACAATATCGGCTCCAACGCATTATGATGTGCCGCAGTTCTTAGGTCCTATTGCTAGTTGATCATTTAATGACATATTGTTATTGCCCTTGCAGGACGCATCGTAGACTATTCTTACTTTAGTGGTTTCTTTGTCATCACGAACCACAGCGTGGTGAGGTAAGTATATGGCTTTAGGATCTATATTATATATTTCTTTTGTAGGTATAAGTTCCATATGATTTAATTTTATGTACTCATCAATTACTTCTTGATATTTTATTCTTAGTGTTTTATCCTTGTCTAACTTACGTTCAAGTGATTTCAGACGATTTACTGCGATATCTCGAGAAGAAGTGACTTGAGGAACTTCAACTTTAAGTGGAAGGCGAACAATATATCTACCGTCGCTCTCTCTACAGGTACTGGTTTTAAAGTGTTGTTCACAGAATTTCTCTTCATCTGTGAATAGTTTTTCCTTGGGTAGTTGATTATCTGATTCAAGTTCCCAGAATCTTTTTAAATCAGATGTGCAACAACAATGCATTACATTTATGTTACAAGCGGGCTTGGTATTTGATTCGATTGCTCCAGAAAGAATCCAACCCAAACATGTTGCTTGAGCCAGTGGAGTACCAAGCGGACCTCGTTTTATTCCTGCACGAAGTATTTTTGTATATACTTCAGCTCCCAAGAGAATGTCAATTCTGTTGGGTGTGTGATATTCGGGATCTGCTAGCGATAATTTTTTAAGTTCTAACCACTCCATTGGTTTGACTTTCTCGGCCGGTAATGGAGACGTTATGCATTTGATAACGTGTGCGCTCACTGAAATTTTTACAGTGGGATCATATGTAGATTTTAACGTTAAATCGACTGCGGCTCTTGATACAACATCCTTTTCTCCACCCAAACCTGCAATGAGATTAGTGGTAGGTTTTTTCTTTAAACCTAGATATTGGACTGCCGATTCTGTTATGAAAGACGACTGCGAGCCCTGATCAATTAACGCTCTTAGTTTGTAATCTTCCCCATTTCTCGATGTGACCTTGACTACCGCAGTGGCTAGCAAGACCTGCTGAAATATTTTACCTGTCGAGAAACAGGAGACCAATGATGCTGAATTGTTTGAAGTAGTAGGATCGTTTGAAGATGCAACAACACTCTTGTTTGGCTTGTTGTCTCCATCATTATTGGCAGTGTTTTTATCCCCAGGATGAAGAAGCGAATGATGTTTTTGTTTACAAATACGACACCGTGAATTGCTATGGCACTCTTTGGCAGAATGATTACCTCCTATGCAGTTAAAACAGATGTTTTTGTCGTAAACAAACTTACGATGATCGTTTACTTTCAATTTATGAAATTGTTTACAATTATACAACTTGTGATCATCACAACATAATGGACAAGATACGTTAGTATTTGTTACATGTAGTGCTTTTATCTTGCTACTATTAGCTTGGGTTTTCGTTGATTTCGGATCGAGACACTCTACAGCGCGGAAAGTTTCGGATAAAAATTCAGTAAATTGTTTGTAAGTGGGAAGTTCTTCAGAAGAGATAGTTTTGGTTACATGAAAATCCCACTGGCGTCTAGTTTCTGGATCCAATTTCAACGTGAGGATGTGAATCAACAATACATCCCACGACTCTGTATTAATTCCCAAACTTTGAAGTGTAGCTAAACATGTATTGGTATTATCGACGAGGTCTCTCAAACCATCAGCCGATTCAACTTGAAGGTTTTTCTGGCTCAAAAGCCTCTTTAAAGTTTGATGACAAATATATTTCTTATTATTATAACGTTCCTGTAATAGTTGCCAAGAACGACTAAAATTACCATTATCTATGGGAACGTGTCTAAGCAATTGTTCAGCATCACCTACAAGATAACTTTTTAAATAATGTAGTTTTTGTATATCATCAAAAGAAGAGTTGTTTATTATTGATGATGTAAACATTTGCTTGAACGTTGTCCATTCAGCATAATTACCAGAGAAATTAGGAATATTGATTTTGGGGTACTTTACATTACTCATAGGTTTTTCACAATGATGGTTGGCATTAGAAGTGCCTTCGTTTAAATTCTTTAGTGCCAACTTTAATTCCGTTTTGTATGAGATATAAATATCTTCGGTTCTATCGTAAACATCATTCGAAATGTAATTAGAACTGTTTAATTCTTTAGGATTGGAGCTACGCATAAGTTCTTTATGTCCAGATAAAAATTCAAACCATAATTGGTCTAATGACTCAATTCGATTGTCGACATATTCTTTAATAATGCGCTCTTTAGGCGACTTTTTAAAATTAGTTCTGGCTTTACTAATGCGTGAAGTTATATCTCCTTGAAAATTAATTAAAGATTCCATTATAAGTAATTACAATTTAAATTAAACATACAAGTTTCCAAGTGACAGACAAAAAGAATTTACAAGTTATTTTTAGTGAAAGTTTTCTAAGTGTTTTACAATTCTTTAAAAAGTAAAATTGGACATAGGTTCCCCGTACCTTCGTTTTTATTGAAATTATTCTAAGTCTTAACTAACATGCACTTAAATTTTTTAAAGTCCCAAATCATTAAAATTCTTCAAGTAATATTTTTACACTTTTATCTTGATTAAAATAAGGTTGAAAATTGTATGAAAGTACTCACAGATAGATAATTCACTCACTGCACTGTAGTATACGATGTCACTGTGCCGACTTCTCAAGCACTGCTGATGATGAACTGCTTCCTTAGGCGGTTCCTCCGCCCACCGTGATTCTTGAATGCGCCTTCCACTGAAGGCACCCTCTGAAGCTGGTCGATGCTTCACCCGCGTCGACCCACTCCTGTACTTGCGTTTGCAACGGCGATCCACCGTCCACAAGTAATGACGTCAAAAATAGACGAAGAAACGTATCCGGTTCACGAAGGACCAAATGAACAAACCTTTGAAACACAGGTGTATGGTTCAATATTATTGTTTTTATTAATAGTTTGATTATGCCTTATATTTCTAGTCTGACATGTTGCCTGCGTGATTCAATATACTAGTGTCGCCATCTGTTGGCGACTAGTTTACATTGAACAGATATAAACCACTGAAACTGTAATTTTCAGTCGTCGCCAGTCACACGTTATCAAAACACGTTTGATATGTAATTATATTTACTTTATAAATAACTGAGCTTCCACTTAAATGTAAATTGTAAATGAATACCGACTATTGTATCTCTCAAATAAATACTCTAATTAAACTGGATACAGTTTATTTTTCAACACATGGCATGATGTTCAAGTATTATACTGATATCAAGTGGGCTGTTTAATTAAATGTGAATTGAAATAAAAAAAAACAATGCGAATTGTGCTATAGTAATATTAACCTTAATATGAAATATTTGTAAGAAAATTAAGCAACAACGCGTAAACATTCTACCGCCATCTTTTATTTGAAAACTAATAAACGTCACTTCTTCTGTAGATTGCTAAATGAAAAAAAATCAATCTTTTCTAATATTTTAATATTTACCACAGTTATCTAAGATTTAATTTATTATTACAGGATAAATAACAACAAGTAAATAATATTTAATTACATATTTTCAAATAAGTATATTTCGTATATATAATTAAAAATAATTGAAAATATCTTATACATATTATCATAACATATTAGATTGCAAATAAAAAAACAAGGAGAGTTGTATTAAACAGAATGGTTTTTTTTAAGAACCTTTAACTATAGAATTCGTATTCTTTTGTGTAAAAATATATTTACTTCGAATGGTTTGAGGTCGTTAATCTTGGTAAAAAGTAATTTACGAGAACACTTTTTGATAAATTAACGCAACTGACTGCTTGAATAACGCTTTTTCATGAATATTTTAAGAAATGTTACGAGGTAGTATTTTATATTTACCAGGGGAAATCCAAAAGTAATCTACCTAGCTACGAAAGAAAAGACTCATGAGAAATTTTATTTATTGTTTTTCAATTCAGTCACCTCCTAACTCAATAAATTTACTCCACTTCAATAGGAGTCCTTTGTGCCGTCAGAAAAAAAAAATGAATTTTGCTCTGTGAAAAATGCCGAAACAGCGCACTTGACTTCACCGTCGGCAAAATGACGTCCCCGTAGGTGTTTCGACAAAAGTGGAAACAGATAGAAGTCGCTGGGGCCCAAGTCTGGGCTATAGGGGAGGTGGATAAATTCCTGGAACTGCAACTCACGTACAGTAGTTGAAGCAATGGAACACTTGTGCTCAGGAGCGTTATGACCCCGCGACTGAATTTCCCGCTTCGCATCTCCAGTATCGCTGTCTTCAAGTTTTTCAAAACCTCATCGCAATACTTCCCTGAGATTGTTTCCTTGTGGAGAAAGTAATCAATGAATAGCACCTCTTCCATATCCAAGAAAATTGTCGCCATAATCTTCCCGACGGACGATTGAGTGCGAAATTTCTTCGGCGCCGAGGATAGTTTAGAACACAGCGCCTTGAGATTAAGGTTGTAATATGAATTGAAACCATATCAGTGTATATTATGCTTTAAATAAATGTTACCTTTACATGAAATATTATTATAAAAAGTCTTTTCTATGTGTAGGTAGAAATTTTCAAAATTCAAACCGTTTATAGTTTCACCATAACAAATGAAATTAATCTAAATATTTTTAAGTACATGAAGGATCATGACGTAAAAAATATATTTTATTGAAAGATATGACGATGGAAGATCATGTAACAAAATCGATTCATGGATTTTATTGATTTAAACGAACGAAGCTTATTTATATTGGTAGCGAAGTATATAAATAATATATACTTTACTAAATATGCGTATAGTTAAGTCTTTTAAAAAAATGTGGTACAAATTCAGCACGACTAAAGTGAAAAAATCAAACAACATCAATTTAAAGATATTAGATGGTTTGCCTACGTATCTTTACTTACAGAACTTATTTTTCTTAGTAATAAATAGCATTTGAAACGACTCCAGTATTAAGATTTGTTGTATGACTGATGGACAGTCATTTACGGTTGTATTTAGTTCATACAACTAATTTATATTGTCCTGCAGCAATCTTCCGTTCAACACTTAATAAGCTACTAGTTTGACGTGACTTCCTTAGTACGCTGCTAAATTCAGGACTACCGCCATCTTGTACAGATAACTTATCTATGTCATGCTACTTTATACTTAAAGATTTTAATACAAAAGATCAAAAGCAAATTATAATTAATTATAAAATATATATTTGTATATTTGTAATTATAGAACTATCTATTCTAACTATTACATCTTAAGTCTTGAGTGTACACCTAAGACTCAAGATATAATAGCTAGTGTTAAAATAAACGAGTTAGTCTATTTTATTGCATTAGTGCGTTTAATCTCAAATTTCTATTGTAAGACTTCACTTAACATCTCTTTCAATTTGACAAAAAAGTTCACAATTTTAATAAATGGGAACTGTTTTATCAAATGCGAACAGATATACATGTTCGCATTTTATCTCATAAATCTGAGTACTTTACTATCCTACTTTACTTTATTTTTAAACTTAACTAGAAAAATAATCTAAGTGATTTATCTGTATAAAAGATTCCATGTCAATGTTTATGGGACAGATTTATAATAAGTATTATAAGACTGAAGAAACAAAAATCTTTTTTACTATAACTTCAGATTCAATGCCAAAAAATAATATTTTAACTTTTATAACAATTATATTTTAAAGAACTAATAGTGAAACATGGGGCACCAACAGACCCGCGATTTTGACTCGCTGCGCACGGGAAATCTCGGGTTCCGTTTGCATATTGAGCGAAGCGAGCCCAGTGTAATGACTCATCGTTTCCCATTGACCTCAATGGTATATCAGTTTTTTGACGATTATTCCTCAACATGACATTTTTCTAAATATTTTTTTAAACCATCACCTAATGTGTGCCTTTTTGATGGCAAAGTTTCATAATTTTCCTTCAAGTAGTTTTCGAGCCTATTCGTGATAATGAATTTGAAAAAGTCTCCAGTAGAGTGCTCCGCTCGCTACGCTCATTTACGTAGTAGTTTGTTTTTATTTACACAAGAACCATTCATTTATTATGAACTGAAATTCCTTCACGATTCAGCTTTTACCGAACGAATATTTTATTGAAAAAGAAAAAGTGTTATTTCTATGCTCTAATAATTATAAGTATCAAAAATCTCAAACACATTATAGTTATATTTATTTCAAAAACATGTAACGAAAAGTCAAGATGACGTATGATAAAAAAATGTGGAAAGAATTAACATACTAGTATAGCCCGGTCAAAATAATTGAAAGTAGTACCCTACTGTGATGTGTCTCATGAAACTTTATTTTTCAAACAATATTTTATTTAATATCATATTACTTTTGTAAAGCTTTCTGGTAAAGAATTAAAAAATCTTTTATTATATACTGCATTCTATTTGAAAGAATCTGAAGTTTTAACTGAAAGAATATTGTAAAGTTTTTCATATTTTGTATAAATTTAAATGTTAATTAAATAGGCACGATGTTTCATTTAAAGTCGTCAAGCTACATTTAACAGAATTAGCAGTCAATAAGGAATGCGGAATTAATCGGATTAAGGACTTTTTAAGCGCTTTTTATTTCTTCTTACAGAATTTCTAAAAGAATTTCTCCTTAATCTTTTAAAATGAAAACTAATAAAAGTGATTACCAATAAATGTTTTATCATTATCTTAGATTGTATTGGATGGCTGAATATATAAGAATAAATATAGTCAAACATGGTCAAACATATAGTTAGAAACTGATAAATTTCAATTCAATTACTAACTTTTATTAAATACATTACAAAAAATATTAAGAAGAAAGGAGAATGCTAGGCCTTTATAGTTTTTTTAGGCCCAGAGTGCCCACGTATGAATATTAATGGTGATATTAGTATGCATTCTTAATAACTTGGAAACCCCAAGTTTGTTTCTAATTTCATTAAAAAGTTAAGTTAAAGTAAAGTAAAATAGTAATTGCTAACTTTTCCTACACACTATAAATAATGTACGTTTGTAGATCTAAGATGACAATTTTGTAGTGTTGCCTTTATATATACAAAATCAATCGATTTTCGTCCTCGTTGAACTACAGCGTATATTGGTTGAATATGTACATTCAAATAGTTTTATATAATGCAATGGTATTTCTTATTACAACAAATGTATGATTAAAATAAATATAAATGCACAAATAAATATTTTTCCACACTACTACTCAATTTTTCACTAAGTAGTTGGCAACAAAGACAAATACGTTCAGTTCTTTGAATTTAAATTGATTCCGTGTTGCATTACTTACTTTTATTTTTTATTATGAACTTGTATCGCATAATGAACGGCAGAGTTCAATATGCCAATTATATTAGATAATTTTTAGTAGAACGAATTTCCTGGCCGCTCTAGGGCCTAAATTCGGCATTCCCATTTATGCATAGAATAGTGTAGTCATAGTACATAGAATTTGTAGTCCACTCGGACGAAAACACGGGTAACAACTACTATAATAATTTCTTAAGAAAAAAATGCAGCAATTTCCAGCTCCGTGGGCACAAAATAGCAATATTAGAATCTTAAAGAAAGGTTCCTTACAAGTTGGACGGCATTGTCCGAGAAATATAATGGTTTTTAAATCAGGAATGTTTTCATTGAACCTTTCTTACATTAACAAGAAAATCAAGAACAACTGTTCACTGAACCCATGCAACACACTTTCATTCAAATTATTTTGAGTTATAACTAAAAGATATATCTTTATCTCTTATGATGATTAGCCTATTTCTATCATATACAATTTTATTAGTTTACAATTATTAGTAACTAGACATTCGATATACACTGTATTACAATTTGTATAGTGACATTAGTAGGACAACTTTACTCTGCCCTTAATAAAAAATTTATTTAAGTACCTATTTTAGTGAACGTTATTAAATTATCCTAATACAATATATGGCAATACATAAAACACTTAAAGCTCTCGGCGCCATGTTGTCGATGTCACAAGGTCGTACGTCTACTGCTGAATTGCTCATTAAGGTTGTGTCAATTGACGGAAGTAATAATGTTTTATATGAATAGTGTTTAATTAATTGAGCTGAGCGAAGCGAAGCTCTTTACTGGTCAGATTGCAAAAAATGCGAACTCTCTGTTCTTAAAAACTATTTGAGCTACGTTGACGAAACTCGCCACAACGATTGCGAGCATAAGGCGCTAAACATATATTTAATTTTGTAAAAATCGTAATTCTAAATTCAGTATAATTTACTAATTCGGTTTAGGACAATTTACGTGCTAGCTCAGAAACTACGCATACCACAGTTTCGAAACTCGGCATGATTGTGCAAAATTTCGGATAATTTCGATCGACAGATCTTAGAAAAAGAATGGTAAGTAGCACACTAAAAGAATGGTAAGTATATATATATATATATATATATATATATATACTTATGTCTTTATAATATATTAATTTAGTTTTGAAAATTACAAACTATAACTTTATATATATTATACATATTCTATACAATAACAATTAATATTGTTAACAACTACAATTTGAATAGGCAACCATTTTATTCGTTATTATTTTGAATTTTATAATAATTTGTTATTTTATTATTTCATAATAATCTAAAATTCCTGTGTTCCTGTGTTCCTGTGTTTTACAATACAAAAATAATATTAAATCTTATTCGAAAAGTTAACAAAGCGAAAAGACTTTTTATGAGGCAATTAAGTTCAGCATAAAAGACTCCGTGGTGGGTTGACCAATAAAAGCTTAAGTGATCCGTATTCCAGACCTGTAACAGCCTAATTCATACAGCATCCGTAACTATTAATTATAAATAAATCTCAGCAAGTGCAGTCACCGCAGTATGTGCTTAAACATTGTGGTCCTGATGCAACTTAGAAGCTTTCCAAAAGACTTACAGCAGAGTGAAAAATTTTAGTTACGATGTTATAATTATAATTATATATATCGGATTTAGACCGCTGATTATATTTCTAAAAAGGCCAGTTCTAATGACCTCATCAGGGCCATTAGTACTGGCATTGGATTTTTCCATGATAATAAATAATCAATAAATTAAATAAAAATAGAAAATAATTATTTGTAATTTAATTAGTATTTATTAATACTAGGTTACACCAGAAATACAATCTACACAAAAATAAGAACTAAAATGTGGTACCAACGTTATTTCATGCAATAATTATGACAGACTTACCGAGTTACCGCTGAAGTCCGAGTGTGTCTAAGTCTCGGCTCCACCCGTTTATATACACGCCTCAGCCGGGTGGGGCGTGTAAGAAAGTAACGTCTACCCACATTTTAGTTTTAACAATTATAAATCATAATATCATCTATTTACAACGATAACAAATGTTTAGTTTAGGTGACAATTCTAAACTTATTTTTAACAATTAAATACTTAAAATTAACAATAACTTCTTAGATCGATACAACATAACACAACAAAATAATACATCAGATGATTCATTTCTTATAACGTCAATAACATAATTTCTAAAAGTAATCAAAATTACTTTTAGTCGTTTTACTACAGTGATATAAGATAATAAACCGTAACATTATTTTATTTATTTCTAAAAATAATAATAAATAAGCTTGCGGCGACATATATATATATATATAATATATTAATTTTTTTTTTTTTTTACTAATCATAATATTATTGTAATTTTTTTTGTATTATTTTTTAATTATAATTTATGTTATAATAATTTTAATTTAGTATTATATTTTTTAATATGTTGTAAATATGTAATAACCAATTTTAAAAATAATTTTATTATAGAATGAACGAATGCGACGTTGGGAACGGCCAACCAACACGCCATGTTCCGAACGGCGGAAGGTGGAGGACGGAGCTACAAATAGCTACGTGGAATGTAAGAGGAGGAATGGAACAGAAGATGAATGAATTATTAGATGTGATGGATGACAAAGATCTGGATGTTATTTGTGTGTCTGAGACCAAGCGAAAAGGCAATGATACGACCGATTTGCCTGGCAACCGGGTCGCTTTCTGGGCTGGGGTTCCAGAGGGTGAGCGAGGTTGCCAAGGTGTAGGCGTATTATTGTTCTCTCGAATGGTTAATGCAATGGTAGAATACAAGGCGATCAACCCGAGGCTTCTTTGGGTTCGCTTTAAGCTGGGGATAACAAGAGTATTCTTGTTAGCCATGTATGCGCCAGTATCCTCAGCTCAAATGAGCGAGCTCGAGGAGTTTTGGGAGAATGTCAGGGATGTTCTAAGTAGTGTCAGAGATAATGAAAAGTTGATAGTATGTGGAGATATGAATGGATGGGTTGGAACCGCGCGAAGCGGTTACGAAAGCGTGCTAGGCAAATACGGTGATAGGAGGGTAAATGAGGCTGGAAAGCTTATTTTGGAATTTTGTGAGGAGAAAAATTTGTTTGTGGCAAACACGATGTTTGATCACAAACAAATTCACATGTACACATGGGAGCGAGCGGAAGAAAGAAGTATGATTGATTGATTCCTAGTGGACCAGCGTATTCGAAGTCAAGTTATGGACACGCGAGTGTTCAGAGGTGCTGTTCTGGGAACATACCACTATCTAGTCGTTGCTAGAATAAGAAGTCTGTTTGCAAGTTGGCGCAGCCGCACGACGTGTCCAAGCTTGGCGTCCAATTATCGCATAAGAAGCTGGAAGCTTCAAGATCCACCGATCAGGGAGGAATATCAAGAAAGGGTTTCCAAGAAGCTTGAAAGCTGTGATTCTGGAAATGAAAGTGTTGTAGTATGGTGGCAGAACCTTAAGAATGTTATGGTGAAAGTAGCGACAGAAGTATGTGGTAAAAGGAAAAGAGGTTTTAGTAAAAAGCGCGATGAATGGTGGGATGATGAAGTGAAAGACGCTGTAGAGTTAAAGAAGAAAGCATGGCTGGATTATAAAGCCTCTGGTAAGGATAAAAGTATGAGAGAGATAAGAAAAAGAGCTTACAAGCTGCAAAAGCACAAAAAGAAAGCACTTGTAAAGATGAAGCGTGAAATTTCTGAGAGAGAAAGGGATGAAAGGTTGACGAACAACTTCCGGGAAAACACGAAGCTTTTCTGGCGAGAAGTTAGTGGTTCCCGGGGTTGTTCGGTAACCTGTAGAATGAAAGGGGTGCTTTCGAAGAGCGGTGAAATTTTAACTGAGCAAGCACACGTTTTGTAGCGGTGGGCGGAATTCTATAAGGAGATGTATGAACGTGAGGACGCCTCGGTCTTGACTACAAGCGTAATGCTGAATCAAGATGTAGCCGATGGTGAAATCAGTTTGGAAGAAGTAGAGAGCGTGATTTGAAGTCTGAAATGTGGTAAGGCTGCGGGAGCAGATGAAGTTACTGCCGAGATCATCAAATATGGTGGGCCACGCGTCTGGGACTTTTTCTGGTTTTTGTGCAGTTTATGCTGGAAATCCGGGGAGGTCCCAGACGATTGGCGAAGTGCAGTCATCGTACCTTTGTATAAAGGCAAAGGTTCACAGATAGACTGTGCAAGCTGTAGGCCATCAGTTTGATTAGCTTGGGCGGTAAAGTTTAGGCTAAAATTTTAGCGAGAAGAATGCAAGAGAGATCTGAAAGGCTGTTGTGGGAGGCCCAAGATCAGAATGTAAGATCAACGTGAATGATAAGATAATAGAACAAGTGAATGAAGTGGTATATTTGGGAAGTATGTTAAGCAGAGACGGAAGATACGAAATAGATGTGGAAAGGCGTATTGCTGCCGGTAACAGAGTCAATGGTGCTTTGACTGCATTGTTGAGACGGCAAAACGTACGTTTGGCTGTACACAATGCAGTGTTGCTACCGACGCTGTTATACGGCAGCCAAACGTGGGTAAAACAGAAGAAGAATGTAAGAAAGATGAATGGTGTGAAGATGCGATCTCTTCGCAGAATATGCGGAGTCAGTCTAACTGATCGAATCCGCAATGAAGAGATCCACAGAATGGCAGGTACTAGCGAAGATGTCACGGTGAGAATGAAGAAGAACGTGCTCAGGTGGTTTGGGCACGTCGAAGGAATGAGTGATGAAAGAATGGTAAAAAAGATTTATATAGGAAAAGTGAGCGGTAAGAGAAACAGGGGGAGGCCTCGAGTGACCTTCGAAAACACGGTATCTAAGATACTGGAGGAAGGTCACGTAAAAAGCATGAGGACCCCCCGGAGGGCATGTATGAAGAGGTTGATGTCTGTGGCCGAGGCGAAAGAGGTATGCAGAGACCGTAGCGTTTGGCGCTCTGTCGTCTCTGGCTAGCCCGCAAGGGATATGGCGTGAAGGTAAATAAATAAATTTATTCGTTACCACATAGTAAAAATGTCATCTTAAATTTGTTTGGTTTATTTTAAAATAAACCAAACAAATTTAAGATGACAAGACTTTAAAGTCTCTAATGTTTTACCAATATGATTAAAATAGTTTACATTGCTCACGGTAAGTAATATGAGTGAGAGGCAGATAGCGTTCCGTGAGATTGTGAGCGAGACGTCATTAGTTCCTATGACACTTTACGTCGCCTTAACTCATCTGTCACGAATGATTATATCATCCAAATATCATAAAATGGATCGTGGACGAGGCAGAGGAAGAGGCAGACGGCGTGCAAGTGGCATATCGCGATACACAGCAACTTCTGATCGTTCACAACAGTATTGAGATAGTGCAGCCACACATATCACGCTTCCTAATATCGCAGCAAACAAGCGTCAATTCAATAAAGAATTAGAAAAATTGGCATATGTTTCCTGTTCTAAATATTCAAGAACCGATTTAAAAGAAGCAAGCGTTCCCTATATTTGCTCTGCATGCTGTTCCATTCGAACATTAGGAATGTTCACCATAGAAAATTTTATGGATTCTGAGGCAGTGCCACCACAATTACAAGGGCTGACACAGATCGAAACTATGCTCATTGCACGCATACTATCAATTATGCGAGTGTATCGGCTCAGGGCAAGCGGTGGGCCCGGACAGTTTCGTTATGCAGGACATATTTTAAACGTCGAATAAGAAATTCAAATGATGGCAACTGTACTTCCTCAACGATTTGCAGATCTGCAAATAATCATTGTACGATGCGAAGCAGAAACAGCGACAGGTTTTATCCCCAAGGAGGTCGAATACTTTCTACTGTATCAATAGTATCGCAGTGGACCTGATTGTTTCATCGTGATGCCATTACGAAAAGAAGGGTGTTATGAGCAATTCTGTAGAAAAAATCCCATGTAAAGACCTGAAACGAATATCAAGCTTGACATATTTGGCAAATGATTTATTGATAATATTCTATATTTCCATTTAACTCTCGTAGCGTTTGTAAGGACTAAGCTAAAGAACATCGTAGTAAATAGCTTGCCGTGCACAGAGCAAAAGTTAGCTCAGCTCACGACCCCGCTTACATGACCTAGTATTAATGATTGTATACTAAGCACTTTTATTATTTTATACATTAATGACTTTGTATGTGGTTTACTGACATTAGATATATAATTTCATCTTGTGACTATTCTTTTTAATGTAATGTTTCGCTCAGATCTGCTATGAGTTAAAATAAATGTTTACTAAAATACCTTCATGTCGAGATATTCCCTTCAGTAAAAATATAAATACGCATTTTTTTATAATAATTTTTGTTTTAGAAATACTGATAACGATTAAAACTTATTATGGGCAAAAGGGCAAAAAAAGGGGAAATAACAAAAAACCAATCAATACCGAGGAAGCAAAAAAATAAAGTATTTAACTCGTGCATACTTCCTACCATGACTTACGACTGCCAGACATGGGCCGCAACGCTACAAAATATAAAGAAACTGCAAACATGTCAACACGGCATGGAAAGAAGTATGCTCAATATCAAGAGAAGAGACAAAATCTACTTAAAAGTTATCCGTCAAATAACTAAAACTATTGAAGTATCTTACACCATCAAAAAGCTTAAATTGAAATGGGCGGGCCATTTAATCAGAGACAAAACAAACAAATGGGCAAAACAAGTGGCCGAATGGTACCCTAGAGAGGGAAAGAGAAAGAGAGGAAGACCAACAAAAAGATGGGATGAAGACTTAAGAGCGGCCGCAGGTACAATGTGGAGAAGGAAAACCTACGATCGGGACTTATGGAAAGACTTGGGGGAGGCCTATGCTAAGACAAAACAACCATTACCGGTGTCATAATTTAGAACTCTGTATACAATATTTATGTTAGATTGTTAATAAAGGCTATTATTATTATTATTATGGGCCAAAGGGATATTAGTTTGAATAAATTTACATAAACGTGGTCATGTACATAACGTAGTTTTCCTTTACGAACATAGAAATTAATGAAAGTTCGTTTGTATTTATTCAGGAAATATGTTGATAGGCCTTTCAAGCTCAATACCCGACCTTAACGAGGTCGCTCATGTATCTTCACTGTTATAAATGCTTGTTATGCTGTGTCCTTATTATAAGTACTCGTATAGTGTGATTTAGTTTGTAAAAGGAAGTGTTGCCAATAATATATACAAATAATGTACTTAAGAAATTTAAGAGAAATCAAATGAAAATCTTAGTAAAAAAAAACAATTTCCTTGAAACACAACCGATACAATATATTTTATACGGTACAAATTTTTATTTTTAAAAATTAATCAATCAAAGTGTATTGTTAATTTCTCAATACATAATAACAATACCACTAAAAGGTTATTATTTATATTGCGACTTTAATTTCCACTCTAAGTTATCTCTTTATGTCCCGAGTATGAGTTGCCGCTATTTACACGGTAACACGAAAAAACTAATGCTAAAAATATATGACTTACGCCAGTTAGCTATTCTCCTTCACTCTTTACTGGAAATTACACTGTTCTTTCTGTTTATTCTATGAAATAAATAAGCTGTAAGAAGAAATATAAACATATTGAATCAATAATAATATTAACACTATATTAATTACAGACTACATCGTTATTTTTCTATTCTTCATCTATTACATAGGAAACAGTGTTTGGTATTAAATAGAAAATAATGAAAAAGTTATTTCGTTAAATAACCGTAAAGTACGGTTTAAAATATTCTTTATTAGTTATTGTATATTTAAATATTATTATAATTGTAAATCATCAATTTAACACGTTTTGTTTTTTCAAGGCATTATATCAAATGCTGATAATATATTCCAGTGGATAGTTATGGGATATCGATTTTATAACAAAATCCACGATACAATGCAAAAACTACATATAACAACGAAATAGTACTTAGAATATTTGTTGTATTTAAACTTTCGTTATCCATAATAATTATTATATATATTTATCTCAGTATACTCGTTAATTTTATCGGGATTTGTCAGACTAGTTTCGAACCTATTTAGTGTCCTTAGTCATGAGCTCGAAGAGTAACGGAACTAGGACGTGAACGTTTATTTTAATTTTTTTATAATGGTAGCATGGTTGATTGAATTTAAAAAATATTATTTATATTCAGAAACAGAAACTGTTATGAAAAAATATAATATAATTCTGGTAATTAATTGCTTTCTTTTTCCAATTATTTCCTAAATTACTTTCTTTGTCAAAGACTCAATTTAGAGGAAGACAAATCACATTACAACGAAGACAATCAACGGACTGTGTTCCCGAAAAGTGAGTTCCTCAATTCTATCCCGAAAGGATTTCACCCTTGACTTGGTTAGGATGCTAAATCGGTTCCAAATTTAATCAATTAAAGACCTTAAAATTATTCACAATTGATTAAGAAATTAAATTACTTTTAGAAATTAGGTGTATAGACATTATAAAAATCTAAAAAAAACAGTTTTGTTATCTTTTATAAACTTTGACATCTGTCATCTGTCAATCGCACAACAGTGACTGACATAATTCTGGAAAAAAATGGCGATAAAAAAACTTTTTTGTAATGGATTCTCCTTTCGAATTTGAATTTGACAAGTATAAGATTTATTATCGATTACTCGATTTATATAAATCATTTATTTGATGTGAATATTGAGAGTTTTTCAAATGATTACACAATTCTTCGATGTTCAGTGATCTCGTCAATTCGTGCATTCGGAATAAATTGTGAAAGCATTTGTTGGTAAATACTAAATTTCGTTATCTTTGCAATATTCTATATTTATATGACATATTGATTGTTGGTAAAAACATATAAATTAAGATTAATTTAACCTAACCTAACCTAACCTTGATTGACATCACAAATGGGTATATCACAAATTATTATAACCTAAATGTTCTGTCGATTGTACATTATAATAGTAGTTAAATAAAGACATGTTTTTTTTCTATTTATTTCAATTATAAGATTTTTATTGATAAATTTTATCGATATTTTTAAATTATTTTAATTCAACCTTGATAGACGTATTTAAATGAATATTACATTGTTTAGAAACTAATAATTTTATTTAATTATAACAGGATTATTTTCAATATTCAACCAACTACGCTATATCGTTGAAATTTCTGTAGTCGTTTTTACTCGATTATTATTTATTTAAATATTTTTAATGCTCGGAAACTCTTATATTTTGTTTTCACTTAAATTTTACGTTTAACTATTCATGAATGGTTTTGGATTCACCAAATAAGGAAGTATTATCATTTTTGTTGCTCGGTTGCGAAATTGCCGAGTGGGTTTAGATTCAAACAAATCTAAGCAAAAAAGACTTTTCCTGCACTATACTTCATTTTTAAAGTTTATTTGAAATACGTAAAATGATTAGGATAAGAGGTTAGTGAATGACAAACTTCCAAACAGAACTCCCTAAAGTACACAATTCTCATCTCAAAAAAACAAAAAAAAAAATATTTAGAAAATAAAAGATCTTACCATTCACAAATAGTATACATACCTGAATGTCAAGTTATAATGTAGATATTTTGTTAGTATAACTATTACAGCTTTCTTTTTTTAGGATTCTACAATAATTATGGACTATTTTACTGAAAATCAAAAAGGTTAAGGGTCGATTAATGATAAATATAATATTTCATTTCAATTAGGCATTATATTGTACTTATAAAACAGACTCTAGTTGCACGGTTCGATAACGTAGGTCCAGCGAGATAAAATCCGTCATGAATGTAATAATACAATCAAACATCATTTATCATAAAAATAACCTCCTTCCATTTCTTAATCACATTTCCCTAAACTATTCACGCTAGCCATTAGCTCCTTCCCTATTTTTCCTTAGAAGATAAGCTTTGGGTTTACGCAAATAAAATCTCGCGGTATTAAAAAGTCCATTCAAAAGGGTATTAAAGTATTAATTTTCCTTCATATCTAAAGTTGGAATTGAGTTCGCATTGTGGTTCAGTAATTTTTTTTCTAAACTTAACTGCTTAGTAAATAATATACTCAACTTTACATAGAACTATGTAGATAACATGTAAATAGAACCATTGTTTCGGTTTTGCTTGCAAATGTTTTACTGCGGGGAGTTACTAAAATTAATCGTTTGAGTCAGGTATATTGTTCGATATACTTTAGTTAGTTAAAAAACGATTCTTCAATTTCTATCTTCAAAAAGAAAAATCCCAAGTCTCCAGCAGCGTGAAAGTGTTTATTTTAGTAAAGGTTTCATATTAATATAATTTTTTTTCGTTTTTAATTCCAAAACCTTAGTCGAGCTCGATACTAGAGCTCTCGAGATCTAAGAATTTAAAATATTTTTTTTATTATAGTTTGAAATGAGGTTAGTACTTTTGAGCAATCTTATTTCGTAGAAATCTTTTTATATTTGAATAATTCAAACTCTCCATAAACTGAATTTACTTACCATTTAAAGCTTATATTTTAAGCGAACAATAAATTAGAAGTGAGTTTTCAAATCTAGCGTTGTAGCTGAAATATAAATCCGAGCTCTGAAGTAAAATATGACGTAGTAGCGATTACAAAAATTTGGATTTATGTTTTGTTGATCCGAATTTGATCCGAATGTTTAAATTTAAAATATTTAATATATTATTTTTTATTTGATTATACGGTCTAGCTGTAAGTGGTCATTGCGCACAAACATTTTCGAAAATAATTTTTATACTTTTCAAAATCGTACCGGAGATAGGAGTAGGGTGAAGTTAGGGAAAAAAGAGCTATTTAAATTGAAAATTAAATACATTATGAATAAAAATGAATGAATACAATAAGACTCATATAAATAACGAATGATAGAAAGTTAAGAACTTATAACGTGCTATGTAAACTTGAAGTACATTCTAAAATGTTTATTGAAACCTATAAATTTGGTTGTGAAATACTCAGCAGTATATAATGTATTTTTCTCAACTATGTATAAGATGGATTGTGAAGCAGGGGGTTGTTGGAGGAGGGTTTTAAGGTCATCATCTCTGTTCGTTATCATCGCTTATTAGGTTTCCATTCATTCCCTTTTTAATTTACTCGTATTAAGGTTTTACTATAAAAATGTTGGATTTAAACTTTTTATTATTTATTATTACAATAATTATATATTTTATATAGGTTGAATTGTTTTTCAATTATTTTTTCATACAATTTCATTTATTTATGTTCTTTATATAGTTTAATACAGTATGTAAGCAACAGCTTTGAAGAAAATTTAAATAAAATGTTTCTAAAGGCAGAAAAAATGTAAATATTCCGTGGGTTCAGTTGCTTATTAGTTAGTTTTATTTATTGCAAACTTGATAGAAAATATCGTGCCATGATTCAGCTTCGCTTTTGTGTCAATAAGTTTCATGGAATGATGAGGCAGGATGGCCTTCTAGTTATTTTGTATAGTTTTTTATGTCCATCACAACATCGAGTAGAAATATAAATATTAATTATGTACACCTAACAAAATGTATGTGTATTTTAATGATCACTATTGGTAATATTTAAAACCTCAGTAAAACTTATAGATAACAGGTGCTATGAAGTAGAAATTGTTACAAGTAAATGAAAATGGAGCAAATGTGAGACCTGGATTTTCGGGCGATGTTGATATCAGTCAGTCATTCAATTAATCAATCATCAAAAATTCTATTAATTTAGGTAAATTGTATTCCCGTGTAGGTTAAGCTTTCTTAATTTAACCTCAAAGTAAATCTGACCTTACATAGACCCATTTAGAGAACGAATTATGTAGAGTATTAGTAGGAGAGATAAAGTAGTATTTTATAGTATTAGTAGTTGATTAAAATTAGTTTGAGTACTCTTGAATATAATAATTGTATTCATCAGTCAGTCATTTGTTAATCTGTTTATTTAACGGTTTTGGGGAGGTTTCCATAATCCTGTGAGCCCTTAATCTATCTTGAGCTTAATTTATACATCAGCTTTTGTTTGTCGTTTTAGGAATGTTTCCAGTCAATTTACTTGTATTTTAAATTAGTATTAATTATAATGTTTTGTAATAATTTTAATTACTCTTTTTAGTCACACTTACTTAAATGTGAAACAGCTACTAACAATTCCTTCCAGTAATCAAACAGCCGTAAAATTAAATTATTATTATTAATTAAGCCGTAAATATTTAGAGAAAGTAATTAAAATAAAATAAACAACTATTCAAATATGCCCGAAGACACTAAGCTATTTTTTTATTTTAATTTATTACTACAGGTTTTTTGATAAATGTTGTAATAGATATTAATTTAAAATGTTTTTTAAAGTTTGGTAATTTGGTGAATTTTGTTTAATAAGTAATATTAAGAAATAAATATAAGTTTAATATGATTAAGCAAAATTGTGAAATATTTGACATATTTTATAGTTTAGACTATGTTTATTGCTGTATATCTAATATTATTATTATTATTATTATAATCTGAACAGGTTCTTTGTTTGAATAAATTATTTTTAGGAGCTGTGACAGGTTTTATAAACTGTTTTCGAAGTGAAACTTCTTTAGAATCGTTGTTATATGAAACACGATGTAACGAAAGATGTGTTACGATACAAAAACAAACCATTTTTTTTTGTTAGAGAATGAGACAGAAGATAAATTGCCCACGGCTGTAATGATGCCATCTATTGCTCAATCTTAAACTAAAGTGTTATTAGAAGCATTTATTAAAGATGTTGATGGTTGATACTTTTATAATGGAATGGTCATAATAGAGACGTTTGAATGTATGTGTAATTGACAGGGCAAAGAGTATTACAATTGAATAATGTTTTAATACCGAGATAAGCCATATAATAAGAGCTTATCCACCAAAATGGACAATTTATTATCTAAAACGGGGGACTACCGTCCTCAATACTATATATATAATGCAAAGCTTTTAAACCGATATAAATTTCAGTTGAACTTTTCAATTATGTTAAGGGATGGAAATTAATTGATAATCGTTGTAAATGTTATTGTTAAATTAACCATCAAGGTGATAAGTGACGTCAACTATCGACCGTTATAATGGGAATTGCGAATGTAAATAAGTTTTATTCTCGATATTTGAATGCCTCTATTAATTTTTATACAATATAAAAAGAAGAAAGCTAGTGTTGAAATATATATTCTTTTAACTACAGAAATTCTTTTAAAAACTTTTCTAATCGCATTTGATCGAATGTTTAGAAAACACATCTTATTCCATTTCCACTGTCCTCAGTAGTAGTATAAAAGATACGGTAGAAGTGTTTTTAGGGTCGTAAGTAAGTCTCTTAGCAGTTTAGAATGCAGTTTCTTGTAGTGTAAATTTACTACTATGTTAGAACAGTTATGTTAAAAAGTTAGTTTAGTTTCGAGTAACTTAAATATTTTTCGCTTACCTCACAAACCCTTATCAAGTTAACAAGTTTATAAGGTAATTCTGTTGTAATCTTAAAGATAAAATGCTTAACAAAAATAAAAACACTATTAATTTATTATTTTTATTATTAGTTTTTAATATTCTTAAAGATTTATGCAGACGAAAGAGCTTTAAAGATATTGAGGTTACAAAAAGAGTTCTAGAGCCTAGCCTTTTTTTGCAACTGTTTAAGATTTGTTATATAAACATTTTAGATAAATCAGTTTTCTTGTGAAACGAAAGAAATAATATGAAAATATATGATACTTAGTGTAATTTATTCAAAAGTACAAATCAGTTCCACTTTGAAGTGTTAAGACTGAATTCGACAGACTATCTTTTTGTACGATTAATCTAAATAAGTCTCTTTCACTAATCTAAATAATTTGTAATACAAAATGACAATAGTGATAATAGTAAAAGTATTGATGTCACTCTCATGTATTGGAAAACTTGCGCCGTTAACTGTAACTGTTGTTTTGATCCTTTTATAAAAAGTTACACTGTAGAAGTATACATAAAAAAAATTAGGTCAGGTCTAGTATAAGTGATTTTATTTTCGAAAATTTGTATAGATGTCAAACTATTTTAAGATTGCAGGAAATATATTAAAAAATTTAAATAGTAAAAGCAATATAACTTATTCCCTACAAAGTTACAAAGTTACAAAGTTTGACCAATATTATCTCTATCGAGTGACGACCACTACAATAAGTCAGTTAATATTCAAGTATTAATTTAGAAGTCAACGTTTAAACTGATAAATCCATCCATTTACCTAAGCGATAAGGACTTAAATACATAAATATTCAATCTAATCCACAGAGTCCGAACTAACCGCACGGTTCAATAAGTTAGCTCGTAATCTACTTAATGAAAGTTTATAATTCAGGTCCAAAGACCTTTCATTTACCACAGACTTACTAGAGGTAACGTGGTGTTTATAATTTGCATTGTGGAATATTATAGTTCAACTGAAATTAATTACTGAATTCTCCCTTTGTACACCTCCCTTTACAATACATTTAAAGTTCATTGAAGCTTTCATCTCTATCTGATGAGGTAAATATATATTATTAAAAGAGATTTTAATGAATGTGTTTTTTATTTTCTTGCACATAATACGTACATTAAAGCAGTCAAATAAATAGATAAGAAAGCTGAATTTTAAAAATAGATTTGAAAAATATATAACAAAAAAAAGCCTCCGTGTAGGATCCGGGCTATGAGGTAGAACTGATGACTAGGACACATTCCACTTAGTCCAAGTGAATAGACTCTCGTTATTGCGACCTTTTGAAAAATCGCTCGGTTCGTTTGAAGTACGCTTCAATAGACGCAAATTTTGATTCTGATTTTCTGTTATATAAAATATACTAAAATATTAAATCTCAAGATTTTGAAAATTATAATTGTAATAAAGATGTGAACATCGTTTTAACTAACATACTCGTAGTTAATGTAAATAAAAAATCCAAGAAAACATATTCTGTGCTTTACGAAATATCCCAACTTCAATAAAAATAATATATGTAGACTATTTTTTAATATTTTTCTCGGTGGTGATGAGGTAGTTAGTATGCTCATTTAAATTTATCTCCGAAACTACAACTGCTTTAATAGCCCGTTATTGAGACACGTTATGCATATAACAAAACGGTTATCACATCAAATAAGCGGATATGCGGATTTATTGTTTCTCATGTTCCAAACGCGGTAATCCTCGATAATCATCGCAAAAGGAATCGTATGAAATAGTAAGTCTTTAATCATTTTTAAGGATATATTTGTCAATGAATCGATTAGCAGAATTATAGTTAATTAATAATAATTTGCTTTTGTGTCTTTTGTATACAAACTTTTGTATTCCTTTGCATATATGATATAATAGAATTACATTATAAGTAATAGCCTCACAGCCACAAAGTCTAGATACTTGTATCAAATAGTTAAGCTGGTTGGGCAAAGTTGATCCAAGTGTCCACATAAGAGAGCACTCGCCGGTTGATATCTCAGATTCAATTAAGTATTAATATATCAGGTTATTAATAACATATTTTATCCAACAATTTAATAAGATAAATTAAATTTTCTTGAACGACGTAAATTTTTTGATGTTATAATATGTTACTACTGATCTATGATGTATATGAAATAAATATATCTACAGATTCAAATACATTATTTAATATATTATTTGTTTTTGTAATTATTGTAATTTATTTAATTTTATTAATTTACTAGCTGTTCTTACGCCTTCATTCGTTCGAAATATGTTTTTTTAAATAAAAGTAGCCTAAGTTACTCTTTATGAAAGATAGAAAGGTACCGTATATGCAAACAAATTACTAACATACACTTAAATTTTATTTATATGTAGATACGAGTATATAGATTAAGAATATTTCAGTAATACGTGGTAATAGAAAACAACACACAATATTTTAGTAATGTTCTACATTGATTCTTTTTTATCTGTATGCTGTATTACGTGCAGTATTTATCGTTATCTTAGTAGTTGGGATGGATCAATACATTATGCATTATATCAAAGATCATAAGATAATAGTAGAATTTCCGATAAGCTTCTTCATATATTAATCAAAGTTTTGGGTTGCTTTGGGTAACTTCCGCTGATATAGTTCCATGTTTTGTTTTATGATACAAGATAATCAATAATTCACTGAGATTCAATAATATATTTTAACATAATTAGAAAAAATAAATTTAAATTTTCATCGCTAAATAAACTTGTTTATTTAAGATACGTAAAAGTCACGTCAGCTTAGAAGTTATAATTCTGGTATAATTTTTTTCATGATAATTTTTTGTTTAAAGGCAATATGTAAAGACAATATTTTTATTGTAGTTAGTAGATATTATAAGAATATGAAACTAATTTATCTTTATCATTAGTATAAACAAACACTTCGGTCCTCGTAAAAAAATATAATAATTAAATACATATATTTATTAACTGAGAGACGTAAAGTTTTAATCACTTTGTTTTTGATTAAACTTCATCTCACAATAAATTTCATTAAGCATATGTGTAAAAAAAAATTGTCGTCTACACTATTTTTAAAATAAAATTTTCAATTCTTTTTATATATTCTTTAAATAATGGTAAATGAAATCAGGAACGAGAAATCAGTACATTACATTTCATATTTATTTAGACCTACATCCATCCCCTTGGAATTTATAAAAAGATACAAGGTAAGTTTTATTATCCTTGCTGCATCAGGAATTATGAATGTGCTTATCCCCTAAAACGAACCCAGGACTGTATTGTCAATGTGAGATTGTAGTTTGATGTCTTTTTATGGTTGTGATTAAAATATTCCACCTGTAGTTAGTATTATAACAGCAATGATATTTTCATATTTCAACATCCACTTTATATCAATTAATTAGTTTTTATTTAGATAATTATATCTCATACACGAAGTACTGTTTCTACTGAACTTAATTTATATTATTTATTTATAAAAATATTTGTCTGAGTTTTAAACCGATATTAGTCCACATCAGCTTATAAAATAAATATAATACAATAACTAGGAAGTAGTTATACGTTCAAATTATTAATAAATAAAATTGATTTTATAGTACTTTACTGTACATATATGTAAATTTTATGCTTTATTATTTCAAGATACTGCTAGCGTTACAAAAAAAGGTATGCAATTCGCTAGAACTGTTTTAGATTTTATTTACTTTTTATAAAAAAATCACATTAAAAATTATGAAGTAATGCAAAAAAACCTTTTAACTTATTATATCATATATTTATAGTAAAATACTAATAAAATACCAATTACATTACCAATAGACAACATATACAAGGTAATATAAAATCCATATATTAATTTCTCAATACAATGTACATAAATATGGTATCTCTCCTCCACACTCCTACGTATTCTCTTCCTAAACATAATAGCGTTAACATTACTGAATTATTTCCTTCGAATAGATTATCTTCAGCCATTTCATTTAAGATTGCAACATCGCTGGTAAAGCCTTATTTCATAAGACAAGTCTATTATTTGTTTGATGATTAAGCGGTTATTCTCAATGTAGGCAGCTCTGTTATTCAAATAAGATTGAACGACAAAACCTTATTGTTAGAATAAGCATTCACTGAATATAGGCTTTCATGCAAGTATATTTGGAACTTATACGGATTAATAGTTAAGGAAATAATATGAATCATTCATCATAAGTAGTACAGTGGTATTATTAGAAAGTGTTCTAGTATTCCTAATATCGAAAATGTAGTATTTGCAATTGTTTTAAAACGTGTTTTTAGCTCACGGATTATGTCTTATCTTATAATAAAAATCGGTCTCTTAAACCCCGTCTCTTATATATCTATACCTTTGTCTGTGTCTGTGTCTGTTTTGTATACATATAATATATAATCTCTGTAGTAGTAGTAGTAGAAGTATCTGTCAGGTATAGTTTTGTATATATTGAAATTTGAAATGTATTTGTTTTTGTACGATCACTCAAATAATGTAACAAAACTATTGTAACTTACATAGTTTATATATATAATATTAGTTTATCTTCCATAGTTTCCATTTCTAATGCTGGCCAAGTCATTTTTATAATATGTGTAAGAGAATTGTAGGTATTAAAGGTTAACAGAAAAGTCTGTAATGGTTTAAGGATCATTTATAATAATATTTTTTATCTTTTCTAAATCTTGTCTAATCTCGACGTTGAATGTAGTTAAAGAGTTTTGATTTGTTGTTTTGGTGAAACTCTTCTAACATTATTCTTTATTACTACGAAGAGAACCATTATCTAGCCTTTCAAAATATACATTTGCTTTTAAAAACACACAAGTGCTTCCTTAAATATAACCGATATTAATATATTATATACAAATTTATTTCATAAGTCAAGACCTTATGTCATCGTGCAGGAAATTGATTTTCTTTCTAAATAATACAACGGGCACACAAATTGATAACAAAATAATAAAATGTTCTCGTAGTAGAGAAGCTGAACCTCTATTTTTTTTAATAGACCAAAATATATTTTAGTAAATAAAACTTAGGCATCCCCATGTCTGATAAAACAGAAGCTCTTTATTACCAACCCTATCTAAGATGTTTCACTTTAGTGATCCTAAATTCCTTTTGTAGGAGTTTTTTTTTTCATTTCGTTTGCAGTCACTATTCTTTGGTAATATAATTCAAAACCGAGGACTGCCTGCATCAAAAATATTATTATTATGATTTTATTTTGCACATTTATAAAAGTATTGAACACGTATATAATTTTAACTATTTTATATATTTTCTTTTTTATATTTATTATTACTTAGCGAGAGTAATGTACCAACATTTTTAGTAAAAATATATTTTTCACGTTTAAGAGAAATGAAATGCTCGTCCAGCATACTTTCCGCGTAAGCTTTAGTAATTATGCATTAAATATAGTATATAAAACATTATTTTAATACATTTTCTTTATTTACAGGTAAATTAAACTGTGTTCATCGATTTAAACTACTTAGTACAGCAGGTAGTTTGTAGTGGAACTACAGACTAGATGACGATGGTAAATAATGAAGCAGTTTGGTGTAAAATTATTTAGTACAAAACATATATGTGGTTGAACGTGTCTTATTATTTTTAAGTTTGTTAAATTGTATTCTTTTAAAACGCTAGATAATTTTAAAGAATACAATTTAAATTCATGTGGTTTTTGGATATAAAATACATATGATAATCTTAGTAAAACTTTGGTATTAAGACAGTTGACACTTGTTTAACTGTTGAACTACAGGTATATAAAAAAATATTGTAAGTGTTTGTAACATGAATGTATTTCCAATGATTTACTTCATGATGGCTGAGTAGCCATCAATTCAATTAATAAGCTGACCGCCAGGTGCAACTTCCGCTTAATAGAAGTTTTCTTTACACTACCTACAGTTTATTGACTAACTTGTAATAAAATTATAATTAAAAATATTTTTCGTTCAGCCACAAACATTTTAAAAATACTCACTATTGTCCCCTATAAATCCTTTGTGGGATTTGTGCGATCCTAAAAGGAAACTCTACGTAAATTTAGTTGCAATTTCTGATATTTTACCATTATTCTCAGTGGTATTTAAATTTTGTATATATAACCGAGTATTATCCTGAAGTCCGTTAGAAAATCGACATAATATAAATTATAGGGGTTAGTTAAGGGAACTTACTTGTACATTTTATTATCAGAATAAAATAATAATATCTAGAAAATTTAAAACTTGCTATATTAATATTCGATTCTAATTTAACATTATTATAATCGATAATAATATCGATATTTAAATGTACTCTTAATAATAAAGAGTATTTTTTATGGCAATTTGAAGTTACTTTTTATGGTATTTTCTTAATAGATTCAGCTTATATTACAATAACTTTTTTGTAATATATATATATATATATATATATATATATATATATATATATAACAAGAACATATAATAAAACTATAACAATCAAATTGTTCATTCATCATTCCAAACGTAACATACAAAAAGAAAGTTAATGATATATATTTTTTTCTTTATTAAAGTCAATGTTGAGACCAAATTCATTTCGAAATTAGGTTATGTATAAAAGAAGATTTAATAAAGATATGTGAAATGATCAACAATAATGACTCAATTTATAGGTATACCAATATATATAACCAATATTTAATGTCAACCGTTTATTAATATATTTTCTCTAAGTCAGGGATACACGAAAGAATATACGAAATATAACTGATCCTGAAGGTTAGAAAAATAACTCATAAATGATCGTCATACTTAAAAAGACTAGCACTATAGCGCGAGCAAAAGCCGCTGACAAAAGCCACTTACAATAAAACTGTTGCTACGGCATGTCAAAGAAAACAAATTTAAATCATTCTTATCTCCAATAATATTAATTATAATAATAATAGATTAATATTATACAAAGGTTTCAATAGAACAGGAAAAAACCATTATGATGATAATATCTGAACTTAAAATTAAGGCAATGTAAAGTGTAATGTAATGGCGTCCGTTATTTATACATTGTATATGAAAGTGTCCGGTGTTTGTATTTAAAAAAATTGTATATTTCATTTTCATTCCGTCCTAGAATTATAAATAAGATTATAAAAATACATTTTTGTTACCTATACAATCCCTCTCCCTCTCTATCTCTATCTCTCTTTCTGTCTCTCTCATACACACACACCCCTACGCATAAACTCAAAAAATATCTAAAACTGTATGATTGTGTAATACCAAGTTCGAGAGAGATCGATTAAATATTTAGAGTTAATATTGTAATTTTAAAACGATATTATACTTCTAACAGCCTCTGTACTTCATAGAATAAACAGAAAGAAAATTGTAAATTAGAGTAAAGGTTGAAGGAGAACAGTTAACTGCCGTAACTCATAATGTTTAGTGCTTTCTGTGTGTTCCGTGCAAATAGCGGCAACTCATACTCGACAAACAAACAAACATACCATTTGCATTGAAATTGAAACCACAATAAACATAATAACCCTTTAGTGATATTGTTATTATGTAATACATTATATTAACGAGTATATTTACTTCCCATAACTTAATTATATTTTATAATAAAAATTATTCTAGAAGTATCAAATTTCACAATAATATGAGTGATTTACTACCTCTCAATTATGTAAATGAGAGCCATGTAAAATATGTTCTATTGATTTTAGGTTTAAAGAAAATTACTTTTTCACTACATTCAATGATAGCTATACTATACTAATAATATGGACACAGAATAAGCTGTTATAACATTGTATGTAGGACGTGGGCGACCTCGATAAGGTCGGATATTGAGCTTGATAGATCTATCAAACTATTTCCAGAATCAACACACGAACTATCATCAATTCTTAACTGTGTCAAATATAAGAGATATAAAGTAATACTTATGAACGAGTTCACATAATTTTGTTTAAGTAACCCTTTTGTTCATAATAATTAGAAATTACATAGTAAGTTAAATAACTATGAAATATGCAGAATATATACTTGCACTTATTTAATTTCTGAATCATCTTTAACCATTATTAATATTTCTAATATAAAAATGATCTTAAAACAATACCTTAAAAAATTATTAGATATTTTTCATAGAAACATCTCGTAAATGTCAAGGTGATTATTTTTCTTCTACATTATATTTGAAAATAGGATATTTTGAAGACTTGGGAGTACTTGAAAAAGTGAAAAAGTATGACGAATTTTTTATAAACATTTAAATAAAAATGTATTAATGTCACGTTAAACATATGTTGTATATATTAAATACAGCTACGTAATACACACTTTAATATAAATTTAATTAAATCTTAGTTTGTACAACATATTCTATCACATTAAGTGAACCGTGAACTTTAACAGCGATAATTGAAAGCGTTATGATAATATTATTAAACTATTCTTTACTGCATCTTTTCAAGTGAGCAATATATGTAATCTAATCTTGCCAATGTATGACGACATATTAATAATGTACTTTAATTTCTCATTAAGCATAATGTAAGCTTATACTTTCCACCTGTTTAGTATGTCATAAATAAATATCATAGCTAAGGTCAAACCAGGACATATCGTTTTAAAGAAATGGTAGACATTAATACAAATGTATAATAAAAAGTTAATCTTATCAATGACGTTTCCGAGAGAATCAATTATATGAAACGTGTATGAGTCACCGTCTATGTATGCTGCCACGAGCGGCACCCGTTTCATATATTTCACATATGAGTAGAATATTAGTTACAAATACTGTAGTCTGTAAACCTCATGTACGTATTTTTTAAATTCCTTCCAAATTTATGCATTATTTCTGACACATGTGACAGACATGTGAAGATTTTAATCTTATGCGGTTGTAAATAATGAAGAAATCTAGCAAGTAGGATATTATCTTAGAGTACATAGATCCCAGATAACTTTAAAGCTTCTCAGCAGGAGGTCTCGTATATATGAAATTCATAAAGCGAAATAAGTATAGTAGATGTTTTGAAATCGTCTATAAATATTAAAATACTTTACATTTTTATATATGAAATTGAAGTGTCTGTTTGTAATTTAAAATTTAACACGTTTCACTAAAATCATAAGAAAGTATATACATTACAAAAAACTAATTTCTAAACTTTTTGCCTGTCTGCCTGTTTATTTCGGTTGGTCTTTGAAACGGCGGTTTCGATATTAACAGGACTTTGGCGGACGGATAGCTAATATTATAAGAAGTAACTTAGGCTATGTTTATTTTATAAACATATTCCACGAGAATAAAGTCGTCGACTCAGTTAGTTTTAAATAAAAATACATAGAATAATTTATCACTAACAGACCTGGGACCGACGGGACGGTATCCCAGAGGTCACAGGTGTGTAACCTGCCCGTGTTGATACATTTTTCATTCTATATTTATAGAATTTTTAGTAAAATATAAATTATACAACTATACTATACTGTTTATGAATATTATAACGGAAGAAAGTCAGTAATGATTCAAAGATGAAACGAAATAATTCATTGTAACAATTGGCTCAAAGGGCGTTAATTGCAACACTGGCCCTTTTTGATTGAATTATACATTTTTTATTAAAAAATTTAAATCCTCAGTTTTTTTAGTTATTCAATGACTTATTAACGTATTTATTTTATTTTACTTATTAATTTTATAATAAAACTGAAAAGAATGAAATATTTATTTGACTGGTTTATATTATTTTACTATTGCATTTTTTAGCTAATTATAATTTTATATAAACAATTCATTAATTAATTGTAAAATCTCGTAAACTAAAACGGAAGAAATATACGTTGGGGGTTTATTGTAAAATTGTTATATAGAAGCGGGCAGAGCCGTTGGCGAACAACTACCTTGTTTTTGATAACTAACATATGTTTGAGTATAAAATAGATCTCAGAAAACAATTAAACTTTAATAATAATCGTGACAAGAGTTTAACAAATTTAGAGACAAAAATTTTATATACATTGTAACATAATTAGAGCTATTCATTGGACGCCAGTTATATAAAGCCATATACTGAAGGCATTATTTACATACAGACACACAGATACACAAACACACACACACACACTCACACACACACACACGCAAGTAAGTACCTTAATACTTACTTATATTCTGTAAGTGTTGACACTTTCAGAATGTAAGTATTGATGTTATAGACTCTTAGTTTATACAAGACTGTAAATTCAATTCTCATAACTGTGACAGTTAATTTATTTCTTTTCATAAATATAATTTAGAAGGGTTTAAATAAGAAAATATTTTTTATTAAAATACGTTTTTTCTAACATTTTTTTTATTATTTTCAAATTTTACTATTTCTATGTTTAAAAAAGCAGTGTCTATTCGAATATTAAAGTTAATTATGATTCATATTTGATTTGTTGTAAACCTCAAGTAAAAAAATTTTAGTAATACTAAAGGAGTACGAGTGCTACACTAACTCACTAATTGACTAACGAGGAAAACTTTGTTGTTATGGAAACATTAACTATGAAGTTTCGTCACTCGGAAGATCTAATGACCTTAGGGATTGAAAGTTGCAAACATGTGGTAAATTGTAAGTGCCACATCCGATAATTATTAATAAAGTAACTAATATGATATTCGGAAGTTGATATCAAATTAGTTATTTTTCTGATTGATGGATTGATCGCCTGACAGAGAAAAACACAATATGTGTAATTTCTGTCAAATTATTTACACTTTGAGAAATCGGTGAGTAGACAAATATTTAGTGAATAAGTTAGTCACATTATGTACTACAAAATAATCTTAACTCCCCTTAACATTTGGCCGTCAAGGGTTGTAACGCATTCGTGACTGCTCAATAAGGCCATCAGATTCGCCACCTTGCATTTGGAACAAAAGTGTTTCGGCCATTATCTTCTTGGTAGAGTGGGAAAGGATTTTCCAATAATAAAAGCAATGCAATGCAAGCAATTTATACCCACTATTGTAAATGTCCATACTTCAAGACTTTCAAAAATCATTTATCGAAGATAAAATGTCTACTCGTACTTGATATCGTAAAAATAAATTTTTTTACATGTTCATTTTAATGTCAGAACTAATATACCCTTATCAATTATATATGAAATACCTTCTATAAATATTATATACTTAAACCGATTATGTTATTAAGTTAGTAGTAATACCTAACAATGCATCACACACTTATTTACATATATCGCATTTAGTCAAGTAAGTACCTAATGCTTACTGGTTGTGTTAGATAATAGCTTATGAAACTTACTTTAGGTAATAGTATATAAAATCTTATATATTAAGGTTATTTGTATATTTATAAGATATTTGATATTGTGTCTACGAATGGAGTGCGGGAAAAATGATATGCCCAAGATGCATCCATTGAGATGACATGATAGAAAAGTGTGGAAGGAATTGGCTTATTACGCTGATCTCAATGTGAATGATAATTATTTTGTTACGTGTAAGTTAAATACGAATGTTACCTATCAAGATTCTGTTTTGAATTAATAATTTTTATTTTGACAGATATTTTATGAAAAAACTGTAAACACAAAAATTTTATTCCCCCGGTAAAAATTTTATTGAAGGATTGAGAAATAGATCCCTCGTGTCTAAAAATATTTGTATAGTTTGTTGATAGTGCTCCAAATAACTATATATAAAATAACAGCTTTCAAATTTAATGCTTTGAAAAATGAGAATTCTAAATTTTCACACAGGTTATCCACCACTATTTTATTCTTGATACCTTCACTTGCTTTAATGCTCTCAGAACTGAAATTATTTTGTGTTATGTCTACAAAAATAAAGAATTTAAATGACAGATTGGCGCGCAAAACAAAAAGTTTTATGTTCTCAGTAAAAAAAAAAACACTATAACATTTGCCCTGAAATTAATAACATCTTTATGTTAATGTTAATGTCAATGTTATTAAATTATAACTAAAAATAAAACCACCATTAAACCAGAAATAATAGAAATCAAATATTTTTCTTTATTCATTAGCGAAAATCAAAATAGTGAGATCTCTACGTTGTAAGCAACAAATTGTTATTTTAATTAAACACACTTACAGCAATTACTGCTTGCAAATGTGATTAGTTAATCTTATTTGTTCATTTTAATATATTTTGATTAAACATGTGGAATTTTATAACCTTTGAAGACTTATTCGTAAATACATAATGAATAATTTTAATAAATTGATAAGAATTCAAAGTCTTTCACGTAATATTATATCACTATTTTAATTAAATTTAATTAAAGTCCTTCGATCTTTATTAGTCTTACAATTCATTTCATAAGAGCTCACGTCGCCGGAGGGACGACGCCACTTTAGACAATATTTATTGACTAAGAGTTAGATATTATTACACCTTTTTGTAATTATCTTTACATATATTTCTATCTTATATAATTATCTTTACATATATGTAACAGAATATATCCTAAATATTCAAAGTATAGGGTTTATAATAAAAGTAATAGTTAGAAACGTTTACAAAATGAAACTTTTCAAATTGAAATAAACTCCTTCAAAATAATTTTGAACATGATTTTAATCAATCCGCCTACATAGTCTGTCAGCGGACTTACAGGAATTCAGGAAAATATATACTACGTGATATGTAGACCGAAGGGTTTAAATTAAACATTTTGTGTTTTGTCTGAAATGTAATAATCATTTATTAATATTTAACCATATCGAAATAAAATATGTAAGCATTAAAGTGTTTAAGTATACCATTATATTTTGCAATAATATTAATTTCAGATAAAAATTGGATTATTTCAATTGTGGCTAGTTCAATAAGCATACACAAATAATGTACTTTGGGAACATACTGTATTACTCCATGCTTAGTTTTATAAAGAAAAAATGAATGTCTTAAAGGAGTTATCAGTACAAAGGCTTTTTTACTTTACTACATGTGTTGAAGAAGTTTATTTTCCACAAAGAGTTACTCTGTTGTAATTATTATCTTACTTGTATTTACTTTGAGAAATTTTATGGCAAATTGCCACGGGAAAATTCCCTTGTAAAGCAAACTATATATTTTCGTTAAAAGTATAGGGCTGAACGAATTTGAGTGTTAGTTTAAGGGGTTCATTTTAGTTATTATATACATGTTAATATATAACATGTATTACTGTGGGCGTGGTAACAGTTAGAGGTAAATAACTCCTATCCTTAAAGGTTTCGTTTACTGATTGGTTTACTGAGATGTCTTTGACGCTATAAATGGTTTGTTAAATAATACAAAAAGCATTGTTTTAAGAGTAATTTCTAATAATACCAAAAAAAGAAGAGAACCAGAACGGCGCTGATTTTAATAGAAACAATAAAAGTGATGGCAAATATAAGAGAAAACAAAATTTTCTCCTAAAATAAAAATATATGTTTATAGAGATAAACTTAAACAGACAATGACGAAGTCAAATTGATATTTTTTTTTTAAAGTATTGGAAATTTACTTAGTTCGATCTTAACAGAATTTAATATGATTTATGTCCGATAATGTTATAAAATTTATTTATTTATTTATTTATTTATTTAGCTTCACGCCATATCCCTTGCGGGGTAGCCAGAGACGACGGAGCGCCAAATGCTATGGTCCCTGCATACCTCTTTCGCCTCGGCCACAGACATCAACCTCTTCGTACATGCCCTCCGGGGGTCCTCATGCTTTTTACGTGACCTTCCTCTAGTATCATAGATACTGTGTTTTCGAAGGTCAGTCGAGGCCTCCCCCTGTCACTCTTACCGCTCACTTTTCCTATATAAATCTTTTTTACCATTCTCTCATCACTCATTCGTTCGACGTGCCCAAACTACCTGAGCACGTTCTTCTTCATTCTCACTGTAACATCTTCACTAGTACCTGCCATTCTGTGGGTCCCTTCATTGCGGATTCGATCAGCTAGACTGACTCCGCATATTCTGCGAAGAGATCGCATCTCCACAGCATTCATTTTTCTTACATTCTTCTTCTGTGTTACCCACGTTTGGCTGCCGCATAACAGCGTCGGCAGCAAAACTGCATTGTGTCCAGCCAAACGTGCAGCTATGCTGACGTTTTGCCGTTATAAAATAAGAATAATAAAAGTCAAATTTATTATCATGTAATTTTTAGGCTTTCTGGTTGGTTTAGGCTTGATACCGAATCAAAACTTAAATTTAAGCCTTCCTGATTGGTCTAAGGTTTGACAAATAATCCAAATTTTCACACAACTGACAGTTCTGTCAAATCATGTTAACTTTTGTCATTCGTACAGGAATCGTCTGTTAGTTTCTCATAAAAGTGTAAATGTCTAACAAAGAGTTTTTGACTTTTACGCGCTTTTATCTCTGTTGTTATTTTCTCTTTCAGATGGATGTCGTTAATTCGCTTTGTACTTGAATAAAATACTGAGCTGGTTATTAAAAGACGTACGTATTTTTGATTTTATTCTGTAGAACAAAATAATGTTATTGTTACATCATGATATCATTAAATTAGAAAATAAAGACGAAAACTCTTTCTAAAGAACACCATCAAAATTTGATTTATCGAAATAGGTGTCATGTTCTAATTTGTATGAAATTATGGCCCAAAGTTAAATAGATCAAAAAGTCAGGGAGAGAAAGGAAAAATTTAAAAAGCTCAATTGGATTACACTATTTTATTCCTTTTAAAAAACATTTTGAGATATAATTTGTAATGTATATAAAGTATGTACAGTTTTAATATTAATGTTTTATTTTATTGTAAATAATAAATAGTTATAATTGGATGAGCTAACCCTTCACGCATTCAGAGATATGAAACACATTCACATTCAGATATTATATGACTTCCGACGCAACGTGTTCTTTTTCACCATTAGTTTAATACTGTTGATTTTTTTTGTCTCTGTGTCCTAAGTTTTAGTCAAAAGAGTTTTAATTTCTTCTTTCTTTATAAATATTTTTCTTTATTAGAATTATTGCATACTACAATAGTGATTCTCAATGTCTCAGACATATTGACTTGAAGATCTTTTATAAAGATAAATTATTTATATTATTTTTCTATTTAAGTTAAGTTCAATAATAGTTTTATCAAATTAGAAGAGATGTTAAGTGAAGTCTTACAATAGAAAATGAGTTTAACCGCCTTAACACTCATGTATATTCTGACATATATGTTCTAACTCGTTTATTTTAACACGATTAAGTAAAGCATTTTAGATCTTAAGTCCTAACCATACAGTTTAAAATAGTTTGAACATTCGTCGTGAAGTCGTTTAATTAACACTGATATTACAAATATTAGACATATATTTAATAATTAAATATACATCTTTTATATTAAAACCATTGAGTATTAAATTGTGTTACATATTTTTCAAATAAATTTTCTATCTAAGATGGCGGTTGTACTGAATGTCACGGCCTTCTCAGTAAGACACGTCAAACTAATAACTTTGTTAACTGATAAACGGGAAATGGTGGAGCTACGATATATCTTTGTATAACAACTAAATACAACCAGTAACTGTTAAAACTGCTAAAAATATATTACGATGTAAACTGCTAACAATATTTTACGATATAAAGAAAGTTAAAGATTCAACATTCCAAGAGAAGAAGAAGAGAAATTATAAATTACTAATTTTGTTCTGAGTACACTTGAAAAATTAAATTAAAACGGTCCAGTGGTTTAGTCGCAATTAATTTTCATCTGATAAAATTAATTAAATAATATTTTAGTAGGCTATCACCAAGAGGCCAAAGAACTTCATCGATGTTAAAACTAAGAATTAATAGATTTTTTTGTTTTTAATCAAGATCATGAAAAACAATCCTCAAAGTGTAAATGATTTCAGCACACGTAAAGAATATTTAACAATTGATAGCTACAGAGATACTGTAAATGTCTTATATATCTATACAAATGTACTTAATCCAGTTATTCATAAGACCACTGCCAAATATTTTTTACATTTAGCAATAAGTCCCAAATTATGGCATTATATTAAGTAAAAATTCTTATACAGAAAATCATACCAGTTACTTAGGTAGAATTCATAATGATAACCTTAAAGACGTTTAGTGACAATAAAGGATGAAAATTCATTTTTAAATGGCTTTAATCAATTTTAGAAGAAGTATAGATATTGCTTATAGTTATTTTTGTTATAAGTTCGTTTTATTCTTTTATGATTTAATATTTCGCTTTAAGCAAGGCAAAATGCGAAGTAATTCTATTTGAAATATCACATACAAACTTATCTACTCTGTCCTTACCATGCGTGCCAATTGTATGGCACTTAAAGAAAACGGCTGTATACTCTTCTCTACTATTTACTTCAGCGGGTGTTTAAATAAAAAATGTGGAAATGGAAGTTAAGATACACACGAGGAAAAAAGGAGCCAATTTTAGACTGTTCTTCGCTATAAATATATATATTTGTATGGTGCAATAATTGTTTGTTTGATTTCTAATAAATATTAAGGCTTTTTCGGACCAAGAAGTGTACTACCACAATGGTTATTTTGGAATGCTACTGGTAACCTCTAAAATCAACGGGTATCCACATCGCCAGAGTGGACGCCTTTGGCGTCGACCGTGGCGAGATCTGTGATTAATTATCCTATAGATAAAAAAGTAATATAGATTAATAAGTAATATATTCTTACAATAATGTTACTACTATACTAAGGTGAAATATTATTATATATATAATACTATATTAAGGTGAAATATTTTTATTTAATAGTGAGTACTCTAAACTAAACTGTAAATTCTTAATAATTTGCACCCTCGAAATGTCAAGAGAGCCGTATAAGTAAGTCTCTTTGCCATTTTGAGCCCTTTCATGGAACTTTTAATTAATTTTCCGCTATGGAAAAAAAATATGAACATATAAAAAGTGGAATACGTTATAATTTACTTTTCGCCACTTCTTGTTTAATAAGGATTGAGTATCACAGAGCCCTGTAATTCTATTCTATTAAGTCGTAGTAATTTAAGGTTAAAGAAAAAAACTTATTTTTATTTAAAATTATTATCTATCTTAAATTTTACTAATTAATCACTTAGTATAGATTCGAAAACAATAGTCTAAATTAATACGTAATGCAATAAGTCATAGAACATTTTATAACCAATTGGCCAACAATACGAGTATCCGTTTTTACTATTTGGTTTCTGTCATGAACAAAAATTTAATGGCCTTTTCTACGGATTTTCTGGTTTTCACTAATATCGAAACGCAAAACTGTGTCATATAATCCATCCATCCATCCTGTATTTCTTTAATGTTAAATCTGAAGTCCATTTTTTAGTTTTTAATATACCGATTAGCTTATACTAGATAATGTATTTAAAATTTTATTTATCAAAATGAATAACTAAATAGAATTTAATAATTAAAAAAAAGTTTATTTTAAGAGAGTAGAATATATATACTAATAAAGGTATGGCTTAGACAAATATAAGTTTTTATATTATTAGGACAAAAATCTGTTGTAAATATTTAAACCATGCGCACGTTATAACATAAACGTTATAACTTAATAAACTTTGAATATAACATATTCAAAGCACAGCTGTTGTCAAAGAAAACATGAAAATGTAAGTTATGATTCATTACTATAGAAATCTAATGGATCCAGCAAAGATTACTTCAAAAGAAATAAAGGTAATTTACCTTCCCATTTTCCAATTTTATCTTTCAAAAAAACATTTAAGAGGTCGAATTATAAATCATTCTTTAGATTCACCTGTGAAAATAAGAGTTACTTTGTTTATGTTAATGACACTGTCTTCGACACTAAGTTATATTACAACCAAATATAATATTTACTTAAGATCGATCGATTAAAACTCAAGGATGTACGTAATTTACGACATAACTTTATAATATTTTTTATTGAAAGCATTGTAAAATGGTTTGCTTAGTATAGTTTTTTGAAAAATGAAACTCTTCAAATATTGTAAGTAATATCCTTATGTAGTTCCGATATACGTAGTATGTTACGAAAATTGTAAGGATCATATCATTCATTATTTATTCACAAGAGGGCACATTCACATTTTTTAACGTGATACAATTTTTAATTTAAAAAAAGGATGTAACGAAGTAATATATTTTTATTTGATTAACAAATATCAAATCAACATTTTATTTTTCTTATGACTTGAAAATTAAATTTTAATTTGACATTACAGAACATTACTTGTACTAAGTTATTTATAATTTTATGAAAAGGATATTCCATAAAGTAATTTTAAAAAGGCGTTTTAATTAGATGTCATTAGAAAAGATTTGTGCTTATTTCTAGTGTAAAGTGTTTTGACCTAACGCAATGTATTTATGGTACTGGCAATGGTAATGGTATAATTAAAAATAATTTAATAGTTATACAGTACTTGTAACTAACTATCACTAAATTGGGAACTTAGTTTATCAAGAGAAAAAAATAATTATAATAATATGTTATATTACTAATAACAGATAACAATATTAGTCATTCTCTGTCTTTATGACATTATTATTTTAAAAATATTAGGATATCAAATATATTCTAAAAAAATGTCCATATTGCATAATATAATAAAAACAAATAGAGAAACAATAATATTAAAATATTCTTTTAATAATACAATTACAAACCTTCATAAGGGCTCATTGTATTAAAACGTGTACGAGATTTATATTTAAAAATGTACGGTCAAAAGAATTACCCCTGATCCGCTAAAACAAATACTTGCACATAAACATTGGAACATGATTTACGTTCTAATTCTTTTTAAAAATAATATATTAAATCAAATATTATTCATATTAATATTGTATATTATGGTTTAATATATATTGTAATGTATTTATCTTGACTCGTATATGTAATAAAATTGGCAATTATAATTTTTAGTAGACAATAAAATATAACAATATTATTATTGTTATATTTTATTGTGTACACCGATTTGGTCCTTGGGTTGTAATTTGTCTTAATAAACAGAGTCAAAATTTAATAAATACTAGGGGTGCCAACACACTCTCAATTTCGACTCGCTGCACTCGCGAAATTTCGGGTGCCGTTTGCATATTGAGCAAAGCGAGCCCAATGTAATGACTCATTGTTTCCCATTGACTTCAACGGGATGTCAGTTTTCTGACGATTATTCCTCAACGACATGACATTTTTCAAATATATATTTTTAAAACCATCAATAATTTATTGTCATGCATAATAAAAGCTAATAGTGTACCTAAAGTAAAATAACATATTTAACAGCCTGTACATTTATACATTACATAATCGTTTTTTTTATGTTAGAGGATTGCAAACGAGCTTGATATGTGATTACCGTCGCCCATGAACTCTTGCAACATCTGAGGATTCACAGGAGCGTTGCCGGCCTAGGAAATAGGAATATATAACTTTTTGAAGGTACCCATGTCATATCGATCTGGAAATACCGCCGAAGGAAGTTCGTTCCACATTCGAGTGGTACATGGGAAAAAAGTCCTTGAAAACCTCACAGTGGAAGATCGCCACGCATCTAAGTGGTATGGATGGTAAAGGACGCGATGGCGAGCTGTGCGGTGGTAAAATTCGTCGGCAGGCATCGGATCGAATAGTTCTTCGGAACACTCCCCGTTATAAATACGGTAAAATACGCACAAAGAAGCAACATCTCTACGCAATGTCAAAGAGTCCAGCCGTTTGCAGAGCACCGGATCCCCGACTTTTCGAAAGGCTCTCTGTTTTACGCGGTCAAATGGTAGAAGCTGATACTGGGGTAATCCGGACCAGAGATGAGAACAGTACTCCATGTGTGGACGGACAACAAACAGGGCGTGTCCCAGTCAGTCCACAGTCCACGTCCGGTAGACAAGTGCGCGTCTTTACCAGCTGAGACAGACCATTTGCCAGAGCAAAGTTAAAGACATATCTCCCCGCGTAGTCGGTTGTACGTGACTCTCACCATTTGAAATTGTGCGCGTTGAAGTCCCCGAAGACAACGACTTCGGCGGAGGGAGTCTGTGAAAGCAGGTCGTCAATCTTCGCTTGAACGCTCAACAGTTGATCTGTTTCTGCATTACAACTATGGGACCTGTAGAGGCACGCGTAGACTCTGACGTGATCGTTCATGTCCACGCACAGACAGAGCACAGACAAGTCCCGACCTTCAAAAATCTGAAGGCGATGGTATCGATCCTCCCTTGCGAACATAGATACCCCGGCGAGTGGTATAAAATGATATTCTAGCTACTATTAATTATTTTATGTTTGTATTATTTATTTTAAGGCAAATTATTTAATGGATGATATCTTAATCAACGGTAATGTATTAATATTACAGATTATATAAAAGAGCGATTTTTTAAGATATTTAATAATTTATGGGTGTCATGTGTACATAATTAAAATTTATTACATTTGCGAATCTCTGAATATTTCTATGTCATAGCTTGTCATATTAAAAGACATAATAGTGAATGTATTTTTTAATTAACGGTGCTTTAGGTGCATTGTTGAGACGGTGAAACGTCAGCATAGCTGCACGTTTGGCTGTACACAATACGGTTTTGCTACCGACGTTATTATACGGCAGCCAAACGTGAGTAACATAGAAGAAGAATGTAAGAAAGATGAATGCTGTGAAGATGCGATCTCTTCGCAGAATATGCGGAGTCAGTCTAGCTGATCGAATCCGCAATAAAGAGATCCACAGAATACTAGTACTAGCGAAGTTGTCACGGTGAGAATGGAAAAGATCGTGCTCAGGTGGTTTGGGCACGTCAAACGAATGAGTGATGAAAAAATGGTAAAAAGATTTATATAGGAAAAGTGAGCGGTAAGGGAGACAGGAAGAGGCCTCGAGTGACCTTCGAAAACACAGTACGAGTATCTATGATACTGGAGAAAGGTCACGCAAAAAGCATGAGGACCCCCCGGAGGGTATTTATAAAGACGTTGATGTCTGTGGCCGAAGCGAAAGAGGTATGCAGGGATCGTAGCGTTTGGCGCTTCATCGTCCCTGGTTACCCCGCAAGGGATATGGCGTAAAGATAAATAAATGAATATTTAAATAGTGAATGTAATTGTAATGTTTATATATGTATATTTATATCATTCTGAAAGCTATCAATCAAATAAAACAAACAAATCATTTGTCTCGGTATTTATACTACAAACGAGATATTTTGTATTATAATGCAAAAATTAGTTTAATAACATATATTTTTTATTACGACGACCAAATAATTGAAGTATTGAAGTCAAAGTTGAAGTTCTTTGTAGTTGTTTTATAAGCACTTTAAGTTAAACTTTCCTCCGCTTTGTAATTAAGCAATTAACTGGGACTTATATATTACATTATAAACTTCATAGAGTTGGATAGGAATTAAAGAAGTATGAGAAATAAAACGTATAAAAATAACAAGGTTGAAAAAAAAATCATAATTCATAAGGAGGGTTCCTTGTTACATGTTTAATAAGATTATTAATAATTTAATATTATTTATTCTTATTTGTTTCTTTTTGTTCCTAAAATCTAAAGCCATGGAGAAAAAAAGCATTCCTTTAGTGTAGCGTAATTAGCGTTCATTAGTTAGTTTAATCTTTTGCAAGCCTTTTTAACTAGAAAATATCATGCTTTAATTCACTTCTGCTTTCTATTTTTTTATTAATGAGTTCTTTACTACATTATTGTATACTCGTTCATATACCCGTTCATTATTATTTCATTCAGAAACATATAAATATTAACAAGTCCTTGTAAAAAAATAAAAGTTCGAATCTTAGGTAGATAATTAATTGTTATCCAACGTCATAAGCATTTACAAATTAAATAATAGCTAAAAGTCTCTTCACAGGTTCTCCTTCATATAATAATTTTATTCGGTCAGCCGGTTAGTAATCTGTTTATTTAAAGGCGTTATGGAGACTTTCATAATCGCGTGAGCACTATATTTATTTTAAGCTAATTTATAGGAGTAAACTTCACCGATCTTTGCCTGTTAAATTAAAAAATGTTCCGATTTTATTACACCTACTATTATTTACTGACAGTATTATATTAGTAATATAGAATATAGTAATACGTTAATAATAGTCTTACATTTATTTGTTTTAAAGATAAATTCATTTTGAAACACTGACTTTCTACATTGTTTCACGAACTATGAAGAAGTGTACTCGTCTGTTAGTCGAGTTGAAATATTTTTATTTTATATTTCAATGTTTTTTGGTCTCATAAAGTTTATTTTTAGAAAATAACCTGTTTTATAGCAGTATTAATGTCCTGTTTTCATAGAATTAGACGATATCTCGACTTTAAAAAAGACACTAAATCGCCTTGTGTCAAATATAAAGGACTTTGTAACCGATGTACTTGTCATGGACTGTGCTCACATTAAGGAATATACTATTTATTTATATATTTAACTTACATATTCATTATGAAATGTTGGTGATACAATTGTAAAAAAAAATATGAGAAACACGAGTTAACTACTCGTTTATTATTTAGTTTTATAATAAAAATATTATTATCAACTAAGTTATAATACCCTTTACAAATATGCATTTTTTACTCAAAAATCTTTGATTTGAAATATAATTCGCTTAATTTCCAAAGAGCCCGATCTTAACGAATGAGAGTAACTACTAACTCCTTGGTCTCTAGATGTAGATCTTTTCAACCTAGCCAAAGGCTATTTACATTCAGATGGAATAAAATTTTGTTTTGTATGTTAATATCACATACAGATTAATGAGAGATAAGTAAATATTATATAAAAAAAAAATAATATTCATACCTTTCTGCATGCACGTATCATTGGTTTCCTTTAAGCTATTATTTTTCAATTATTTAATGTAATATATCTATATATGGCATAATCCTATATAACATAGGGATTGGAAATTTTGATGTTTTTTTTATGGAAGAGGAGGACAAACGAGCTGGCGGGTCACAGATGATTTGTGATTACCACCGCCCATGAACTCTAGCAACATCCGAAGATTTACCAGAGCGTTGCCGGCCTTTTCTTTTTTTTTTTTTTTTTTTTGCGTTGGAAAGATCCGTTACGGATACCCGCCGACCAGGAAGGTGATGGCCGGAGGGTTATGTGAGACTGCCCGACAGCATAGAGGACGCTGCCATTTTTAAGGTTACCCACTAAAAAACCAACGGTTGCCCTCAACGCCTTAATAGGACGCCACGGGATCGCTTGCGCACTCACCGTGACGCCCCGGCGGTAACCCTCCGTGTAAGGGTGCTCCGAGCAACTAGAGCACTCTCACGGCGTAGGCCTGTAATAGGTGAGAGAGGTCACCCTCCCCTCCCACCAAGGCACTACAGCTGGGGAAGGAAGCGGCGGGCGGGCGGCGGGCCTCCTTCTTCCCAGCCTTCCGCCGCAGCCTCCTTCGCGGCGATGACCTGCTCGCAGAAGGAGGCCATTGTGACCCAACACCTCTCGCTGCCGATCATTGTGCCTATAAGGCGTGGCAGCGACAGGTCCCCGCCCACCACGGCCATCAGCTCAGCACGCTGGTGGTCCCAGGCTGCGCATTCCGCCAAGGTGTGACGAGCCGTGTCTACGGCCTCGTCACAGTGGTGGCAGGATGGGGTCGCCTCCCTTCGTGCGACCTTGTGCAGATACTCCCCGAAGCACCCATGCCCAGTAAGCACCTGCACAAGACGAAACGTAAGCGTTCCATGCCGCCGGTTGATCCAACGATCGAGGTGGGGACGGATCGCCCCTACAGTCGTCAGTCCGGCGGCAGGGGACCCTAGGCCCCTCTTCCACCTTCGAATCAGGGCTCGGTGAGCTAGAGCCCTGACGCGAGCCGCTTCGGGCCTTACCCACCTGGCCCTGGCTTCTGCCCGGTGCCAATGCACCAGGGCGAGCACTTCCGCCTGTAGTTCCCAAGGCGGATCACTAGCCAAAAGTGTGGCCGCAGTGTACGACACCGTACGATACCCTTACCGCAAGGATCCTCTGCGTTCTCCGCAAGAGGGTCTTGGAGTCGTTGGTAAGAATTCCCGACCAAATTGGGGCACCGTACAAGGCCATGCTCCTCACGATGCCGGCATATAGACGCCGGCACGGAGCCTGCGGCCCACCAACGTTAGGCAGAAGCCTCAGCAAGGCAGCTGCGGTGGATACCAACTTCGGGACCAGAAGGGAGAAAGAGCGTTGCCGACCTAGGAGGTAGGAGTAAACGCCTTTTTTGAAGGTACCCATGTCGTACCGATCTGGAAATACCGCAGTAGGGAGATCGTTCCACATTCGAGTGGTACGTGGAAAAAATGTTCTTGAGAACCGTACAGTGAAGGATCGTCACGCATCCAGGTGTTACGGATGGTATTGGAGGCGATGGCGCGCTGTGCGATGATGAAATTCGGCGGTAGGCAACAGATTGAATAGCTCTTCAGAACACTCCCAGTGATAAATACGGTAGAAGACGCACAGAGATGCAACGTCTCTACGCAATGCCAAAGAGTTCAGCCGTTCACAGAGCCCCGGGTTCCCGACAATCCGAACGGCTCCCCGTTGTACGCGGTCAAATGGTAGAAGCTGATATTGGGGTGATCCGGATCAGAGATGAGAACAGTACTCCATGTGTGGCCGGACCTGCGCTTTGTAGAGCGCAAGTCTTTGGCCAGGGTTGAAATATTGCCTCGCTCAATAGAGAGTTGGCCTTGCTCTCCAAATGACCACGAAAATGATGATGTCGATTTTATGTTCTATAAATTGTTGAATAGTAAATATAAAAAAAAAACTGTCAAACTTTTTTCGCATAGGTTGCGGGTAAGTAGAGTAGTGACAAGAATACTGGTTGCATTATGCTGTATAGCAATACTTATTACTATGTAGTCGATAATTGATAAAACGATAGTAATAGTTTAGTTAAGATAGTAATAGTTTCAATTAATAGTTTATTACTGATATATTAAATAATCCAAGTATGTGTCCCACGTGTGTGATTTAATTAAATTTAGGTTATGTTAAAAAAGGTTTTAGTTTGAAAATCATGATCGAGTAAATTTTTACTTTGTGCAGCTTAATTATAGATAAAACAATTTTCTTTAAGTTAAAATGTATAACTGGCTTTTCGCATGAAGTAATTTAATATAATAAATATTATTTTATATAATAAATAAGTAATGGATACTTGTTTGAAACGTTTACAAAATTGTTGGGAAGATATTAATTTATATATCAAATTAAAATCAAACACCATAACAAGGTCTTTAACTCTACTATATTATCATAGATATCAAAATATAAAGGAACCCTTTGCAGAAAGGCTACCAAGGTCAAGAATGGCTGCTGCTGCATTTCTCATTGAACCTGTTATTTGCATTTTGTAATTGCCTGCATTCAACGTGTTACTTTACACATCATCATAAATTGATTGCTTTTACCAAAGATTAAACTTCGATTATAAATTACAAGTTTTTCAGGAGATATCAGCTTTATAAGTACGTTCTAATGATCGTTAAAGTATTTTTAACATCTTTAGTTTCAAATTATATTAAAGTTTTTTACAAAGGGTAGTGATTGATTTTTTTTTTATTATCAATTAAAAAAAGTGTCTTTACATCATATTATAAAACAGTACAATAATTGAGATGCTATAATAGTTCTAAAAATCTAAGGACAATAAGACAAGATTACAGTAATATATACCTTGAAGCGATTTGTGGATGACACTAACTCTCTTAAGGTTTGCTTTATTGTGATGAATAAACTGAATTGTTTGTTTAGATTGTTAGCTTTCTGTTTCCCTAATCTTGTTATTTTATTAATAAGACCATCCCTAAATCTTTAACTTGTTGAGAATATAAATTAAATTTAAAAAAATATATAGAAACTTAAAACAAATCGAAGTAAGTAATGGGAATCTGGCCAAAACTAAATGAAATTGTAGACAATCAGGTTTTTTTCAAAATACCTAATATTTCTCTAACTTGAATGAATTAGAATGAATCAAATGTATTATATATATAATAAAAGAGACCTTCCCCAGGGAGTTCTCTATTGAAGACCAAATATTTTATATTTACCCTAATGATTAAAATTTTAATACAATTTAGTCAATGTAAAATATATCATAATCATAGAGAAAACTTTCATAATTGGATTGATGGTTAATTAGGGATCATGACGCTAATTATTCGAAATAAATTCATGTTTCTCGGCAATCTACTATTTGGTGACAGGTAGCGCAGAGTGCATTATTTAGACATAAGTAATACAGGTTAATGAGGTTGGCATAATATATTTCTTATACTTTATTAGTAATTAATGAATGATTATAATAAATTCATAGTTATTGTAACAAAATATAATATATTATTATAATTATTGTTAAAAAAACATAAAAAAATTGTATTTTTTTAACAATATTAAATTATTATTAAACTCAAATATGTGTTAAGACACGTAGTACAATACTTTTGTTGGTTAGGTAGTTACATTTTTAGTAATATATACTTTATAAACATATCATTGAACTTTAACTACATTATTTATGCACGATGTAGCACCCAATTAACAATATTAATACAAAAACTTTAAATTGCAATAGCAATACATATTTAGTACATAATATATCTCAGAGATATATAATGGTCAGGCATAATATTTGTACCGATTTACTACTTATCGTAGCTATGTAAGTATGTAGCATAATTATACTATATATTTATATAAATAGTACCCTCGTTTCTGATACGAGTACAGGGAATGACGTATCCTTCTCATATTATTTGATTATGTTCGTGAAAATGATTTTAATATCCAGGCATGCAGTTTTAGTAGAAAAAGTTGTTCTTTTATCAAATGTTGAATATGTAATTATCAAAACATATTAAAATAATATTTAAGAAGTATGTTTTATTTTGTTTCTAAACCTAAATTATTTTTTTTCAGAGTGGCTAGGGCGAGTCGAAATTCGAATTAAACTAAATTTAAACGTCAATAAACTTGACTTTTTCTCAACTACAACAATTTCTTAATATTCATTAACTCGTGGAAATTTAATTTAAATTCATTAAACAGCTTCAGATAGTAGTAGCAGTATTACGAAGGAAATTTTAAAATTTCAATTCAAATACCTTCCAAGCTAGACGTAAAATACGCCGTTGGTTAACATTTACAGTAACTTATTCTAGCAATTTTTTTTTCTAACTTTACTTTATTGAAATCCTCATTTAAAAGTCTATTGTCTGAATTCAGAAGTTGTCGGCTCGCTATCTCTCTTTGAAGGAGAGAAGAATTTGTATAAAAAGTCGTATGTAGTCTGCTTTGTGAGTTAAGTTTTCAATTTGATTGTTTATTTGAATTGTATAATAACATATTTAAACTTAATTATAAACAAAGTTATAATAGTCATATCAATAAATTTTTATAATTTATAATAATATATACCTATTCCGAAATAATCGTATCTTAACAGACACCTGATCCCTTACTGTCTAAAAATACAATGAGATTAATTAATCAGTGTATGTTAAATTAATAGATTTATAGATTAAGATTACTTTTTAATTTTACTTATAATTAAATAATTCTTACGCTATCCAAATTGTAAAAGATGTTAGATTCTAATTAATTCTTAAATGTAGATAAAGAGCAAAGGTAAGCTATTAATTAAATAAAGAATGTTAAAAAAAAACTATTATTTTTGTTTGTAGTAGTAGCTTGTTTGTCTTATAGTTACTACTGTGACTTATAATACTATTTACGCGAATGTAGTAATAAATTAATAATTTTGATCTTATAATACGTTATTTTGCCAAGTTTCTTCTAAATGACCCGTAATTTTGCATATTTTTGAAAATCGCATTCTTAATCGGTAATGTGTAATCGGTGATAATGAACGGTTATTATGCTTTTAAGTACTGCGACCCGGATAAGGCTTAAATGCTTATTTTTGCTTTCTGACTCTTTTATTACTGATATTTAACGATAATTATTTTTAAATTTATTAAAAAAGATACGGTTTATTATGAAAATAATTGTCATTCTTATAGAACATGACATTTTTTTTCCACACTCTTGGATAGTAGGATACAAAACTTACTATTAATTAGACTACATATAAGATATTACATCAAAGTTACTTAACTATTTGTATTTTACTTTAACACTAAATGTTAAGGTAAAATACACAAAATTTCTTAGTTACTCTAAATTGTATGATTTTTTTATTTTGTTAACGTTAATTATTTTATGTCTGAACTCTCTGAATCTAATTAATAAAATGGGGCACGTTATCAACAATTATTCACTCCTTAATTAGCTAATCGACTTGAGTTTATGAATACAAATTATGGAAGTAACAGAGTAATTTATTTTATATTTTAGTCGACAGTTTCAAAAAACTAATATATAAAAATTTGTTTTTTCAAAACTGTGGAGTTTCTAGATCATGTATATGTTATAGAGTCGGAACGATGCAACGCATTGCAGGTATTGCTTGAGCGACGACGAAATATCATTTACTGTATTTATACTTAAGCTTTCCTGTTATTGCATATGAAGGTTTCAATAAATTAGTTATTTCGTATGACTCGAACAGTCGATTTTATTAAGTTTATACAACTGTGGCTATGTTCATTTAAAATGGAGATTTCTAATACTTCTATCAGTCGGAATAGGCTAAACATTTAAAATTTATTTTTTATATTCTTGTCTTGATCAAAAGATTAATTTCTTTATTTGTTAAAATTAACTATGTATTATGCGGCTGCTATTGCTGTTATAGAATATAGTTGCTATCAAAATCCAAACTATATAAACTGTTGATAGAAAATATTTAATGTGATACTCGTATTAAGGTTTTATTATCAATTGAATAGTCTCGATTGCAATGCGCATCGCCGGCGTTAGTTAGTATCTCATAAGCCTCTTACTGCAGTGACGCATGTGTCGTTATTCGTTGTTCCAAAAATGAACAAAAATTTTAAATGTATTCCTCATTCAGGGAAAACAGTTTTTGGCAAAAATACGCCATAATTTTTGGCTAAGCATTAATAAGAAATAAAAATTTCGACATTATTTCTTTTTATGTACAAATAATAATATTTATCGATCCGGAGTTATGATAACTTTTTTGATTTAGCGCAAAATGGAATTACAAACTCTATTTTACACATTTATTCTATACGTAGAAATGTATGAAATAGTTTAGTGCAAATAGCTTTCGAGTTTCAGTGTTCAGGGATCACTCACGGCTGAAGAGGTTTTATTGTACTGTGTAAATAAATAAATAAATAGAACAAAAAGGTTGTCAATAAATAAGAGCCTGAATTTTAAACGTAGCGTTTTGTAGAAATAAAAAATACACACCACTTCAACTTTTGCCCTAAATATAATGTACATACTATTTATTAATAATTAAATACCATAAGTATAAAGTAATTTAATAATTTAATTCCTCTGATGATTTTTTTGCACGTATGTATGCTTATTATATATTTCATATTTCTCCCATAAATATTGTCACAATATCTACTTTCCAATAATTCAATTTATAATAGTTGTACTACAACAGTTATACAAAATGATAATAGGTTATATAAAGCGAAGTTTGACTTTAAATATGATGACAGAAACAGAGAAAAAATATCTTAACGCAATAAATCACTGCCGAAATAACACATGAAGTTACTGTAACAAAATTAGCAATTTTATAACTTAAAGCTTAGATTTAAGGTATACTATGCCTTGATATAAAAAATACATTGTAGTATGTAGCGAATTTGAGTGAATCCGGATTTAATTATTTCGTTGTTACAATTTAAAACAAGTAATATACTTATATATAAAATTCACGTAACATAAAATTTACAGCGAATTATTGACTACATTACTTGAGCAAGTGAACGTAAAATAAGTATTATAAAATGATACGGCAATGTCAATATGACATACCACATCTTGGCACGTGGTAAATTTTTTAATGCAGTATTTAAAGAGTTAGTATTGTAAATTTATTACATTATTATTTACGTTCTCCTAAATATTTTTTAAGATTCGCGATTTAATATTTAATATGCAATCATGCCTTAAATAGTTTTCAGAAAGCAGATAATCAAGTATTATTAAGGTCATTAGTATTATTATTATTATTATATAATATGTCATTATAAGGAAAATTACAAATATAAATTATAGTACTGACATTTAGTACAAGGACTCAGTCACTCGCAGTTTGGGCGACATTATTACTCCATATATCATTAGTAATAGGTCTATTCAAGTCATAATTACCCGATAACTTCTTTATAAATCTAATAAATCATTATTATATTTAAAATTTAAATATTATTTTATTAAATTATTATTTTATTGCCTAATTTAATGTCACCAATTGAACCAAATACATTTATTTAGATGAATATGAAACTATAAATATTCTAACAATAATAAGGTCAGTAATATTTTAAGCTAACGAATTTATTCAAGCAATAATACAAGCTCTATACTCATTGACATTTATACCTATTTCCTTATATTGTTCAATATTTATAAATATATTCCTAAACTGAATATAAAATAAATATTGTTTTAATTTAACAAAAATCTTTTTGAATATACTACAGTAGGAACTTCAAAGCTTAGTTTTGAGAAGAAAAACGAATAATCTCCAGGAATAGTTTGCTCTTCACAAAGGCTTTGTCTTAACTTTATTATTTATATATTAATGTGCTATATTTTTTTTAACTTTAATGAGTATAGCAAAAATAACCATAAAACAAGTCGCACTTGTCTCTCTTTATAATACGTAAATATTGCTATACTCAATTGTAAAACGAATGTAAAGAAAAAAGTATTCAAAATCGTTAAGATCGTTATTCCAATTTTAGGAATTCATAAAAAAATGTTTTCAAAAATATATTCATACAGACATAACGTTTATTTTTATGTGTTCTAAAGGATGACCATACGTCGAATTATCGTTTTAGGTACAATTTACATGTCATTGTATGGTTTTACTAATTCACATACATTTTAATTACTTACTACTGTACTTGTAAAATTTATTATTTTAATGATTGATTGATTAATACGGGATAGAATTAAACAATAAAAATATATCTTTTTAAAACTTAATATTTTACTAAAATGAACTAGTAATAAATAATTAGTGAGTAATGATGAAAGAAGACAAAAAGACAAAAAACAACACCAAGGACCTTCTTTGAAATAAATAATTCTTAAAAATTGCTTCACCATTTGCATTAATTTTCTATCATTATTTAATATGTCCCTAATGTCCCACCCTAGTCCCTCTTTCCTTTAACAAGCTGTCCTGTTAATGTAATATATTCCCCGCTTTATACAAATTTTTGTAAGGTATTTTCGTGGCTTGATGACTAGTCAGATTATATTTCGCTTTAAGAAATAGTTATGTAAGGACGATTTGTTCTATAACTTCTAAAGTACCTATTGTGCCATCAAAAAAATGTATAAAGATTTTTTTTGTGGCTTGAGGAGAGTCGACAGGTATGATAAGATGTGATATATACTAATATGTGTTTTTGTTATCGATATATGTTTTTGTTAGTGATGGTGTGTAATATATATAAAAGATTTTTTTAAATAACCTATTTCTGTGTTCCGGTCATAATTTATCCGGTTACCAGATATAAATGTAAGGATTAATTGAAGATACAAAATTACAAAAAAACATACAGAAATATTTAGTAACAGAGGTTCTATCTCTTATGAAAAATTAAAGTCGAAACTGAACGCGAGTTTCAGTATGCTAAAATATAATGGTTGTATGGTACTTCGTAAACGAAACTATACTTATAAGGGCAATTGAAGACCGTAATATATCTATCTCCCTTAAACAGGACATAAATCTCCATCAGATAGAATTGCCACTTCTATAAAAAATGTTTTCTTGTACAAAGAAACTTAAAAGATACACTTACAAGACGACTTACTGAATTTTAAATTATTTTCTAATGTGACTAGAAAGGCAAAACCCTAGATTAAACTTATATTATTATAGATAACATATAACTTGTACAATAGCAGTTCGTTATTACAAGTAGCTAAGTTTGAACTAATTTACAAGGTCAAAATGAGTTCTAAGAATATTGTTTTAGGTTTTACTTAGGGGATTGGATAAATTTATCATATAAGATATTACTCATTGTCACTTCTAGCGTTTTTGTGTATATATTTATTGATTAGATTTTGGTGTTTTCGTAATTTTTTTTTATACCGGATAATATTCCTATAATAACTGGAGGCACTCGTAAAACTATTTAATTATTATATATTAATAACTTTTTATGTTATTAGTTGAGCAAGTATTTTATTTTTATGCAGAACTTTTATTATATAACTTTTGTAACCCCATCAATCAAAATATTTAAAGAAATGTTGTTAAGATAAAAAAATTGGTCCTAACGTACCTCGAGGATCACCAGATGATCAATGACCGGCAGTATGGCTTTCGCCATGGTCGATCAGCTGGTGATCTTCTGTTATACCTTACTCACCGTTGGGCAACGGTTATTGAAAGCAAGGGAGAGGGTCTGGCAGTTAGTCTGGATATGGCAAAAGCCTTCGATCGTGTATGGCACAGGGGGCTTCTTTCGAAGCTACCTTCCTATGGGCTTCCCTAGGGTTTATGCAAGTGGATCACCAGCTTCCTCACTGAGCGAAGCATACAGGTCGTTCTCGACGGTTTTTGCTCGGACCCCAAGCCCGTGAACGCTGGTGTACCCCAAGGCTGCGTGCTATCCCCAACTCTGTTCCTCCTGCACATCAATGATATGTTGGATATTTCCAACATACATTGTTATGCGGATGACAGCACTGGGGATGCGATATATTCCGGTCGTGCAGGTCTCTCTCGTGAAAACCTCGATGAGTGCCAAAAGAAACTTGTGTCTTCAATAGAGACCTCCCTGGGGAAGATCTCTGAGTGGGGTGAACTGAACCAAGTTCAGTTCAATCCCCTTAGGACACAGGTTTGCGCGTTTACCATTAAAAAACCCCATTTGTCGTATCCCCGCTCTTCGAGAGCACTCCTCTTATTGCTTCGCCAAGTATCAGGATACTTGGTCTCGACATTTCGAGCGATTGTCGGTTTCGTGGTCATCTGAAGAGCAAGACCAAGTTGGCCTCGATGAAATTGGGAGTGATCAATAGAGCGAGATAGTATTTCAAACCTGGCCAAAGACTTGCGCTCTATAAGGCGCAGGTTCGGCCACACATGGAGTACTGTTCTCATCTCTGGTCCGGATCACCCCAGTATCAGCTTCTACCATTTGACCGCTTACAACGGAGAGCCGTTCGGATTGTCGGGGACCCAGTGCTCTGCGAACGGCTGGACTCTTTGGCATTGCGTAGAGACGTGGCTTCTTTGTGCGTATTTTCCCGCATTTACAACGGGGAGTGTTCCGAAGAACTATTCGATCTGATGCCTACCGCCGAATTTCACTACCGCACAGCTCGCCATCGCCTCCTTTACCATCCATACCACCTGGATGCGTGGCGATGTTCAACTGTGCGGTTTTTTAAGGACTTTTTTCCCACGTACCACTCAAATGTGAAACGAACTTCCTTCGGCGGTATTTCCAGATCGATACGACATGGGTACCTTCAAAAAGGCATATATTCCTTTCTTCAAGGCCGGCAACGTTCTTGTGAATCCTCGGATGTTGCTAGAGTTCATGGACTGCGCTGATCACATATTAACGGTGACCCGCAAGCTCGTTTGCCCTTCTAAAACATAAAAAAAAAAGAAAAAATCAGGTTTTATCTATACTTGTATAGGTGCTGGATAAACATGTTAATAATCAAAAGCTGAACAATATGTTTTGGCACTTTATTTAAATCGAAGACTATTCGCTTACCAAAACAAAATAAAACAGATATGTCTGTATACAAAAATAAAAAAAATATTAGCTATTTCTACAGCAACTCTTCCAAATAATTATAAAAATGGTAATTATTAAAATATTATTTAATATACTTTAATTCTAATTACAGAGCTATTCTTTTCTTAACTACACCTAGTGGCCTTTGATATCCTGTAAATATTTGTACCGTCTGAAACAGTGTAACATCTTGCGTCATGGTTTTAAGTTGTGGATGGAAAACATAGTTAATCTTATGATACAATTTTTAAACAATTTACACTTAAAAAATGCAACCTAATATTTTCATTAAACCGTGACATGTACAAGGGTTTTATCTTTTTTAGGGTAGGGAATATTTTAACAAAGGAAATATTGCTGTGAAGATATGAGATGGTGAAAGATCATTTATTATATTAGACACGGGTAGTATTTTGTCCTGCCTTTATTAAATTTTAATATGATATTTAAAGGTGTTTACAGAATAGAGATATATTATATAAAATAAATGGCTATATGCAGTTTAAAAATAAAAAAATATAAAAGTAGGATAATTGACAGATAGATTTCTTAGTAATGTGCTCGAGGATTTAAACATAAAGTAAGTAACAATTCAAAAAAACTATATTCATATTTTTATACTTTTTTGATATGGAACGAAAATTTTTATTACAAAAAAACAACTTTCATAATTAATCTTTTCAAAGTTTACTTAAAAAAGCATCAGTCACGTCTAGGCATCTTAAAAGTTAAGTTACACAATTTAATATTTTGCTATGGATATTAAAGATAAACAATTTCAATAAGAAAAATCCTTTGAAAATTCAAGACTAAGTTTTAAAATTCTTTTTACATTTTACACTTTGAAAACAAAGTTGTATTGTTTTACACTCGTTTCAGATTCCTGCTTTAATTTTTATATTAATTTTATTTCTAGTCCTAATCCTAAATATAATTCTAAAACTAATTCTTAACATAATCCTAATCTTCATAATTCAATTACATTTTTTATTATATTAATGTATAACTAAAAATAAGCCTTAAAACTATGCTATAGTAATACCAGGTATATATATATATAAACCATAAAAAATTCACAAAATACCCACAGAACTGCATTTTTTGGATTTTTCATTTTCTCGTATTTAGAGAGCTTTTTTAAATTTTAATAACGAATACTCGTATTGTTCAAAGTTTACTTTTCAAAACAAGATAGTTTTATTTATTTAGTAATGTCGTTTATCCGCTAGTCATTAATAATATAAAATACTCAAGCAGATTAAACTAAATTTAAACTGCAAGATAATTGTTATATTATTTTGGAAAAAAAAACATTTCAATGACCCCAAGAGTTCAAAAGGTTAAACATTTAATAAATATTATTATACGCCTTTTTCTTATTATGATATATATGAAACTACGTGTATTTGTATTTTAAGGAAGGTCTAAGTTTTCTTCAATACCGCACTAAGTAAACATTTCAGCAACATAAATTGCAGACTATTTCCTGCAGAGCGCAGTCTTGGAATGTAGATCAGTTCTTAGGATTTGATAGTACTCGTTTACCAGGAAAGACATCGTGCTGAAAAATATTATTCGATTAAATAGAGGAATTTTGTCTTCCAATATGATTTGAAATAAGCTTTAGTCCTTATAACACACCTGTTTGATACTGTATAAGATATATAAAAGTAAAATATTTTATATTGTATGAATTAATTTCTGTTTGTTCATTTTTAACTAATAGAAAATGATTATTTCCTGGTTACCCTTAACAATTTAAGTAATAACACAATAATATTTTTTTTATTTAAAAATATTTTTTTTGATCCAGGATTTCATTGTTGATATATTTTTTTATTAAAATAAATCAACAATGAAATCTGTAAAATGAGACTTGGATGAGTGTTTATTTAGGTCTCACCGGACATAACCACAATGAAAAAATACATTTATTTATCTATCAGGCCGAATAAAATGTAGTATGTATTGGAATCGAAAACATTTGCCATTTAGTTGTTTTGTCAGTGTTCCTGCGCTGTTTTCTTGAGCTTCGGCGATATATAAGTAAGTGCCTAACTTGAGCGACGTCCATTTTTATTGTTATATTGATTTTTTTATTCAACTTATGTGAAGAAGTAAAGAGGTAAATCTGTGAATTTATAGCAAATAATATGAGCTCACACGAGACATAAAGACGCTCTTTATAATTTTTTTCTATAAATAAAACCTAATGAAAGCTGTTTTGTTGTAATACCAATGATATCAATGCTGAATTTTTATACCTGTTAATAGTTTAATGTAAACCGATATTTATCTTAGAATTACAGATGATTTTATAAAAAAAATGTTTCTAAATATCTGAACGCTGGCACATGGATCTGTTTCCACGTACAAAGCATTTAAATCTGAATACTTTAACGTCAATTACTTAACGCTTTTGTAATAGTACTAGCCGTCCCTTGTCTTCACGTCAGTTTATAAGTATATGATAATATTTCATTTATTTCTTGTATACAAATATTTAAAATTGATACCTTAGGTATGATGATTATCTTAGGTAAGTGTAAGCTTTGAACTATGACTATGATATTCAAATTTTACTGCTGCTGTTGTTGATGCTATGAATAATAAATATCTTCTGAATTATTTATCAGCATATAGTTTGCTTTACAAAATGTGGAAATAAATTTGATAACATTTTTAATGACATCTTCTATATAGCATGATGTATTTATGATATTAGTAGTAAGCTTGTTGTACCTAATGATATGCAAAACATTTAAAAAGGCACATGAGAATAAATGAAAAAATAAAAAACATCTTAATATATAACATGTAGTAACGGAACCCCGAGCAATTGTAATCAATTGCGTATAGGTCTTCAGATAGCATTCTTGTATCTTTAATTCGTTTGACATGTGGTTAATTCTCTCTATCTCAGTTATTTTTAAGAGAAGACCTCTTAAAAATAAGAAATAATGGTAATTTAGTTTGTAAAAAGTTTGTCTTTATTAATAAAAATATATGTCAGATTAATAAAAATATATCGTATATTTTTATTAATCTGTAAATAAGATCTAAAACGCTCTAGTAAAGAAGTTTCAGAGTTTAGTAGGTTATATAATTTAAGTACAAATAATATATATTAAAAAATGATCACGAATGCTGAAACCTAAACCGTTTAGTGAACGAGTGAATGAATTTGAATAAAGGTATATAAAGCTAGGTAGGTGCAAAATGTTCGTAGGCTGTCATTTTTTATGGTTTCATTTACATTAAATGAAGGAAAAGTGTATGTTTGTATATTTAAGTTATTCTGTTCTTTTCACATTTTTATGTTTAAATACGACAATAATTGTTAAAAATAAATCTTATTACAATTATTCACTATATACAAGTAAGTTTTATATCCATTAAAGCTAATACTTCCATCTTTTAATAAAGATTTTTCCATAAGAGAAACACGTTCTTAATTAGATTTTTCTGCGTTTCCTTTAATTAATTCAACTTTAATAATGCAACTTTATATAGAGTTTATCTTCAACGAAATTAAGCTTGTATTAGCTTGTGTTAAGTGTATTCATATTTGTGGAATATTATAAATTTAATTTCATGTGTTTTTAATAATGCTGACTGACATAAAATTAATAAAAAAATAATTGGTGTCATTTTTTTATGTTCATTACAATAATTTATGAATACCACTTATTACAATTTTAAAGCATTAATTATGAATACATAAATATAATTAACAAAATGTAACAATGGATTTTAATAACATATATAAATAGTCATATATCTTGCTTTAAATCTTTTGTAATGGGCAAGTTCTAGAGTCCCGTTTTAAGTTACAAGTTGTCCAAATAGAGCAATTTCGAATGTTACCAAATCTGAAGGTAAATTAATTGACTGCAGACGATATTATGAATGGTTGGTGTTATGTTGGAACATTTACAGATCTTTTTTTGTTACCTAATACTTAAGAACGACAAAAGTATTTATACCAGTATTTATACACATACATATATTTTAGTTATTATAACTAATCTTAATTGCTATTCAACGCAGTAAGTTTATATGGTATATTTGTTATGTAAACGAGTCGTATTTGTTGCCGCGTGGGAGAATTAATTAAACTTGACGTGTGAGTGTAACATCGCTACCGTCGATGTACGGTACTGTGAGCGGTATTCGCATCTTTATAAATTAATTTATCTACATCATAACATCTTGGCTTATATATTGACATATAGTAGAGTTCCACAAGATTTCTTATCTTGGGTTTAAATCTAAAATTAAAAGAGCATTATTAAATTATTCTTAGTTTAGCATTTAAAAAAATGTGTTGATAGAAATGCGAGGAATTTAGGTTGTTGGCTCATTTGCAGGGTTGGTATTATAATGTATAATTGTTTTAAAAAGATCAACTGTTGAGTTTCCGACCAGCTCTTCTCAATAGAGCAGCAGCAGCAGCAGTAAGAATTACTCACGGACTGACTATATTGACACTTTTAATGTAATAATTGACGATTCAAAACTGCCTGTAAATGACTACTTGAATAAAGACGTTTTGAAATTGAATTTGAATTTATTGGAGTTGCTGTTTCAACAGTTGCTGTTTTATATATTGGATCTGTTGTATATTACAGCTTCATAATTCTAGTATTTTAAAGGTAAATAATCCAAAAAGAAGAATTATTTCCTCCTCCTCGACCCTCGAATACGTCATTATCAAAACATCTGCACTAGATTAGATAAACATGTATTGTCGCTGACCTGAGGTGATGCTATTAATTGTTTACATTGGATTGTCCATTTCAGAAATTAAAGAGATTAGGTCAGTTGCAGGTTTTACGGCTGAATAACATCATATATTCAGTACTTAGTTAAAATTTACAATAAATTTGAGATATAAGAACTAGAAATTAGGTTTTCCATTATCTCTAGAAGATCAGTATGCAGTTTTCAGGGTGTAGTAAGATTGTTGTTAAATCATCTTAGTAGTATAGTGGAGCCGCTTTTACTAGTTGGATTCTATATCGAACAGAAATTCAATGTACCTTACCTATAGATTTTCTGTTTCTCTCTGATAGCAATACGAACCACAAACTTCCATTGACGAGATTGCATTTCTTCTTTATAAAATCACAAATGGAGTTTATAGATTTTATGACTACCCACCGTACTCACCAGCGTGATTTTATAATTTTATTTTGCTTATGGCATAACTTAAAATTATTATTACATAATTGGTTTATTGTTTATTGTGGATATATTTTAAAAAAGTATATATTCAAATCTAATCATAAGCAATCGTTCAAAATGTTTTATTATTTTACAGAAACATGATATAATATTTACTGCAAATTCCTTGTTCTCGGAAAAATCCTATATTCCTTTAGCAAAACAGAATACACATTGTATTATTTTAGCATAAAAAATAGTTACACAAATCATAATCATAAAAACAAAATAATGTATATTTTTTACATAATTATGTAAAACAATTGGATTTTTTCGATACACTCGTTTTTCTTTACAACAACAAAATTTTAAGATTTGGCTTTACGATTTTACAATTAAATAAATGCTTCAAGGTAATCAAAATTTTCTGTTTCCTACGAGCTTTTTTAGAAAACTCCATATTTTTTGTAACATAAAAAAAGAAATAATTACTTAATTTACTTTAGATTACTTTTGTTCATCTCAATACTTAGCTTAGAATAGAATCCGGACCATTACATATTGCAGTATATTAAAGTAATGTTATTGCTTCAAAACTTCGAAGAAGACTTATAAATATATGTGTTACATTTACAAATGAAAGGAAAAGTCTCATTGACTCTTTAAGACCCTATCAAAATAAAGTATTTTAAGGACTTAATAAAATTTAATGAAGCCTAAAGGAATATTCAAAAAAAAACAATCTAGGAAATAAATAGCAATTGAAAGTTTTATAAGAAACATAAATTATTGAAAATAATGATTAATTTTATCGTAAAATAAGCTTTTACATCCGTGTACAATTTTATCAAAAAACTTGCTTTTTGATGGAGTAAATTGATCAAAATTATTATATTTTAAATTAGTTTTGAGAAGTTTTTTAATATAAAATGTTGTTAAGTTTTCTCAACTTTATACATAACTCGCAAGTCGGTCCTTGTCACGACTTGAAAATAATTTGAATAAATATTCTTTATCTTAGTATAATAGCGATAAAATATTAAATTTAAATAATTTTTACTTTTGCATTTCAGATTAAAACAATTAATGATTTGTTTACTTCGTAGTATTATTTGTGTGATCATTTAGAGCTCCGTTATTTATAATTCCTCGTAACCAGTTCATATTCCAAGATTGAGCTTCATAATTACAAATAATTGTTGATGTTGATGATCATAACTCTGAAGTACGTCATTTCTACATTTAAAATAATAATTCAATTCTGTATAGATTTAAACGTCTTGTTAGGTAAAATGAATCCTAACAAAATACGCAGTAAGGTTTCATTTTCTGTACGTTATAGAAAAAATAAGATCAAAACTTGTAAACATAAAATATAACAAATATTTGCTCATAAACGAAGTGCCATGCTACTGATAGTAATCGCATAAATTCAACATTTTAGTTTCATTTATATTCAAAAGTATGAATTGGTAGCACATGGAATATTATATTTAGTAAAAACTCAAGAGTACATATAACTACACGCTTTCTAATAACGACCTAACTCTGAAATCATTTTGTCAAGATGAAATTCAGTTATATAAAGAAATTGCTTTAAGACAGTTTGACATTGCATGATAAGAAATGAAGATTTTTTCTACATCTCGTATTCTTGAAATATTATAACATTTATTATTTTAAAGAATTTTTACATTTTCTGAATGTTGTGAAATAACATGACACTATGTTTATAAATCGAAGTTGAATTGTAACTTTATAAAATAAGTTTTCAATTTTAATACGAAAGATATCAATACAGTATAATTTATTCTATCTTTGTGGTGGAAGCAATTACGGTAGCGGTAGTTTTAGCAGGTGCGATAGTGATAGCGGTATTGGCAACGCAACGTTCAAAATGTAATTCCCTTTTCGTACCTTACAAACTACAATCTTATTTCCTGTATAAAAAAAAATTCTCCATTGCTATTTAAGTTAGAAGATCAAATTTAAAACCATAATAAAAAACAACTACTTCTTTAAAAAATTATACAAATTTACTAGAATTTCTTTTTGATTCATAGCAATTAAGCATATTATATATTTCGGATTTTGTTACAGTATATTTTATTTACTTTTTAAAAAACTTTATTATTATTATTAAACGTGAATATATAATACTCGATAAAAACAATATAACATGTTTACGAAATTGTCGTCTTTAATATAGAGAGATTTCAGCTTATAGCATTGATTTTCACCTCTCTTGACGTTGTAGTTTGATTTTTAAAATTCCCTCTGGCATCTAATATTTTATGAACGTAATTTCCAACAAATTGGCAAAAACTCGTTTAAGATGCCGAGAGATTTCATATTCATGTCGTAATCACGTTTTATTTACAGGAAAAATAGGATATATATATTTGTAAAGGCTATATTATTTCGTATTTATGTAATATTACATCTGTATGGCAATTTTAGTCATAATATAAGCTCATTAAGAATTTCTAGTTAAAATGACAGTAATGGTGTACTATATAAAAATGGGTTAGATACTACTATTAAAACATAATAATAATGATTTTAACTCTTACCTTTGAAATTACGAGCTACTAGCGCCTGTGCTTGGTATATTATTATTACTATTTTTTAATGTTAGAAATTAATATCCATAGAAATTCGTCTGTGCCTTTCATTGTAATTTTTAAATATTCCAATGATTTTTATTATGATGGTGACTTCGCAGCAAATTGTACACCTGTGCAAGTCTTAGAGAGCTATTATATAGCAAGCATATTAGTTATTTTCTGCCTTAGTAATTGAATGATAATATTGAATAATTATATTTATTGATATTTCAAGGTCATTTGAAAATGACATTGATTGAATGAAAATTTCAGTATTGGTTTATAAAAAAAAACTTCTTTTATTTACTTGAAAACATTTTGAAGGATTTATTTCTTTTTGCATCTTAAATTTCCAAAAATGTCGCGTCACTTTAAAAAGTATTTTTTTTCAGAAATAAATAGTTTTTGAAACATCTTATAAATTTATAATAAAAAACGAAATTCCTTAATAGTTTTCGTAAGAAGGAGTACTTCTTAAGTCATTATTATACATAAATATACACTTGAGAAAACTAAACAAACGAAAGATAAATAACAATCTCAAGTTATCTTCGTTCTATTGTAAGCGATTCCTAAAATTAATAATTAAAAAAATATGAAAACATATTTCCTTTTCCCTTATTTTTATCAAAAATTGTCTTTTGTTCCTGTGCCGTGATTTTTGAGCTTTTGTAATAATCGTATTTTAGATATCGGTCTTGAATTATAAAAAGTGTTTATTTTAAAATGACGGTTTTCTATATAACTTTTATTACTGCGGTTTACTATTTTTTAAGTATGAGAATAAAAAAGAACATCTTTTAGTTACTAACATATCACATTATCTGAATAGTAATAGTAGTTCAGTCTCAGCCTTAATATAATTAATCAGAAACAGCATTGATGTATACACAAATGTATAAATAAGTATTGTAAATTCTCACTTCTATGCATATTCTAACTAAATACATTATCAGTTGAAACTATACTTACTTTAAATCCCTTGAGTGTCATCATATTCCTGTTTGAAATATATTTAATAGTAATACTTTATTGCGCGCATATATAATATCACAAGTTTACATCGCCGGAGGAACAGCGACCTCAAGACGATGTTTATTGAGATCCATATGACATATTCACGTTACATTATCGATTTGCAACCGGCGTTTAATAGTTATAAATTTAATTATTATTTTTATTATAGGTACTTATACTTATATTTGAATCGTACTAAAATACGCACCTCAGAAATAGTAAATAGTAAAAGTTATTCTATACTGACATGACGTGTAAACGGAATCAAACTTAGAGTCTGTCTGAGAAGACGAAATGTTCCTGACATAAAATGGATGGGAACTGGGGTTACAAACTAAAAACTGATAATTTAATAGAAATATGATATAAAAACTTAGAGAATGAATTAAGATAATAAGACTATGAAATTTAGAAAAATTACTTGTAACGAATGGGAATCGACTCCAGGACAGTTTGATGCAATGGTACGAATACGAATAAGCTTACTACAAGGCCCTTTAAAAGATTACGAATTACTTCACAGAGACGTAAAACTAAAGCCATAGAAGAATTGTCGACGAAATAAGGACCCTCAAACTGCTTACCTACATAGACTTCTAAATTTAGAGTATAAAACACTTTAGCATCATGACTGATGCTAAAGTGCATATATATTTTTATCCCATATCCATTGGGTTTTAACGGAATGTATTGACAAAAGCCACAACGGCTTCTGAACGCCTCTAACTTCTCATCGATAGTGACATACTGAGAAGCACTATAGTATTTTTTTAAAGAAGAAATTATTATGTCAAAAATATTTCTAATGGGAGCAAGTTCTTTAGTTCTTTAGTTTTTAGCAGCTCTTTCTGGTCGTGTTCTCTTATCGTCGAATCTAAGAGCGCGCATCAGTAAATAAAACCGATTCTTACTCATAACTAAACGGAATATTTCCGGTGGAGATCCATCAGTCTTGAAAAAATCTTTGGCATTCAGTCTTCCATTCCTATTGACTCCAGCAAAAAGTAAAAGACCTAGAAAGGCCTGAATTTCAATATCATCAGTAGGAGTACTCAGTACAGTCTCTCTCTCTCGTATACTTAGGGCGTAACAATAGCAACTGATCATTGGTATATTGAACAATTTGATATATTACAGTATAACTGAAAAACAATTTCCAAATATCACCTTTTTCTTTCAAGAATTTAGCTTCACCTTTTACGCCTGGTTGTTCAGTCACTATATTCCGTACACGTTTTCTGCCCATCAACGACGGAGCAGTTTTATTCTACTTTGTTTGAGAATCTTTTCCAAGGTAGGTACCTCGTTCATCCTCTAACTCACTCTCGGAGTCACCTTCTTGTTCGGTATCCGTATTTTCTTCTCTTACTTCAACGTGATCTTCCACCTCGCTGTCATGTTCATCCTCGTAATCTGTATCCTGTCCAGCTTCATCCAACATTAGTCTTATCTGCTCCTTATTCATTATCACGCCCATAAACGAAGCTCTAAAACAAAAAAAAATATATTTCATATATAACATAAATACTCTGAAATGTCATAATAAAATTAAGGTAAAACTATGGTAAAAATGTATACGAGGAAACTTCTTTACAAAAAATATGCAAACTATAAAATAAATCTACGAAAATCATGAAAAATAAAAAATATTACTCACCAAAAATAATAACACGTGTACCCGCGCCGGTCTCTGGCACAGAATGACGCTCAGTTCACCCAAATGTGGTCCCCACTCAAGGTCACACGTCACGTCAATTTTAAGGTCGTATCAAATTAGGCAAATACTAGAAAGTTAATTAAACTAGCATTATTCGTTCTTTATTTAAAATCGAAAAAGCATTCTGTCGGTCTCTCAGACAAACGCGCGGGTATAGGAAGGTTAAGAATAAAGGAAAAGATTTTTAACTATAATAAGATATATATTGTAAAAGTGAAAGTGTATTGTAGTCAAAAAATAAAAACAATACTTTTATCGTTAGGAATAATACCAAAGAAAAATAAAAATAAAAATAAAAAGTTCTAATAAGAACAAATAAATGTTGAATTCCCCGTCCTTAAAATATGTTCGAATTCAAAATGAATGAAAGATATCATTACAGTATCACTTGTAAGATTATGCTTGAGGTTATATAAAATAGAAATCCAGCACCAGCTGCGTAAGCTTCCCGTTATTATCCAATTTGTCTCTTACAACATAATGTTTATTTTTTCAATGACAACAGAATATGTAATATTTTCTGTTTTGTTGTGCTAGCCGATGTTGAAAGCCATTCTAGTCTTTTTTCTTTTGTAAGTGTGATTCACGAATGGTTCTGTGTGTCGTTTTCTACCACAAAACTGCAAAAGTATCTTATTAAAAGAAAAAATTTAAAGCATTTTTTTTTAAAGGAATAATGGCTTCAAACATTACGTAATAGCATAACAATTAATTCGTTGGTTTCGATCGGAACAATCCAGCTATTTGGTGAAACATAAATACTTTACTTCGCGTGTTGTCTCGATTTACTATTTCGAGCAACATTCAGAAACCAAGATGTATGGAGCAATAAGTTATCGGCATACCAAAGAAACGGGAATAAAATCTGTTACTCGGTAATTTTTTATACGAATTTATGAAATGTTATTCGACAAAAAACAACTTTATTACCAAATAATGTCCTCTTGCTACGAGAACTGTAAAATAAATATTGTTACTTTATCATACCTTTCATTCCAGGATTTGAACTTTTTAAATATTTGGTCAAGTACTAGCTGATACATCAGGTATTATAGCATATAGAAAAACAATTCTTACATAAAAAGAAATCATTTGTTTAGGTTTAGTTGGCAATATTCGATCGATTGAAATAATTACTTCATTCTTACATTAAATGAATTCTTGTAACGATCTAAACATTATACAATCATTGTGATACATTTCTGTGATAGTGTAGTTCAGCAATTACGACAATTCAATAATATCAATCATAATTAAACTAAAATCAGAATTGGTACATTTTTGTCACGTTAAATATGTTTCAGGATTTCAATGCCTTATTTTTTTTTTTCTCATATATAATACTAATTAAGTAACATATCTTAAATGTCTTTAAATTGGATTTACTATTTCAACTTTTGTCGAAACTACCCTTAGGATAAATTATAAAACATACTCAGTGAACTCCTTGAGGTATTGGGCTACTTATATTGAAGTTACGAGAGTCTGAGGTTACAAACAGAAATTAGACGACATTTCCATTCAAAATAAGAAAATACTGTTGAAAAGGTCGGATAAATCGATTGACTTATTGGTAAGTACGATTTTAGGTGAGAATTTTATTAATTTTATTAAGTGAAAGTTAATCTTAACAAACCCAACAATCAATAAAAATGATAAAATTATCAACATTACATATAAATAATTTTTTTCTATCCCGGGCGCTCCAATTTAATAAATCTCTCTGTGGAAATATTTGATACAGTTTCCTACCACTACAGTTTACTACTACGGAACCAGTATACATCATGTACATACTCGTACACGCACACAAATTATAATTTGCAACTTCACTGCATCCTTAATTATTTTAATTTATAATATAATAGGAGTTACGTATGTTTACTTACAATTTAATCTAAAATTATACCATTAACACAGAAATAAATTACGGAAGAATTGTCATAAGTTTTATTAGGGGTTTCCATCCCTTAGCAATGCAGGTGATGAACTAACTGTGAATATGTAGGACTTATTTATTATAAAATTTGATGTCAAATGAATTATTCTAAATGTTATTAACTTACAACTACAGATATATAACCAAACCAAAATAATTAACACATAGGCATGAAGTAAGAAGCAAATTATGAATCGTTATATAAGTTTTTTGTTATCTTATTACAATTATGTAATTATTTAAAATAAACAAGGCACACCTATTAAGGTGTGCCTTGTTTATTTTAAATAATGGACTATGAGATTAATTGTCAAACAAAAGTTTTAATAGTATATAACGAACGTAAGTCAAAGAACAAAAGAATAATACATATATACATATAAATAATAAAATGAATATTAAAATTTTATTTCTTACTTGTGTTAATATTTTAGTTATTAGTACACATTTGAGCAATCCACTTTCATCTACTATTTACTTCAGTAATATATTCTAAAATATTTGTAATATATTCTAAAATAAATATCTCCTTACTTTGATAACATATGTAAATGTAATATTAGTTATCAGTGACATAAAGCCAACGCAAAGCTTTTATTAAATCCAAGTGGATTATTGTTAAAAGTTTAGTAAGATAATTGTAAAAAAACTGTTTTGAAACACTGAATCTTGTTTTTAAATGAATTTGTTACTTGTTTTATACGAATATATTTTCTGTTTGTAACATGTAACAATTTTTGATATGATATGCTAACAATTTTTTTATTCAGATCAAAAATGCCCCGCAATTATTCAAGAACGACTACTAGACAGGACTGGGATGTCGAACAAATGAAAAAGGCCATAATAAGTGTGTCTGAAGGAACTTTTGGATACCTCAAAGCATCTCAGGTCTACGGCGTGCCAAAAAGTACCTTGCAAGATCGTGTTAGTAAGTATAGACAAAATAATGACCTAACAGTGTCAACACAAAAAGGATTGGGTCAATTCAAGACAATTTTTTCAACTGATCAAGAAGCTACTTTAGTTCAACACGTTCTGTTGATGGAGCAACGTTTGTTTGGGCTAACATACAAGGACCTGCGAGTATTAGCTTACCAACTCGCTGAAGCCAATGGTATCCACCATAATTTTAATAAAGATCGGAAAGAAGCTGGAGAGGATTGGTTATCTGGTTTTATGAAGAGACATCCCGAATTGTCAGTGCGTGCTGCTGAGCCAACATCTATTGCAAGAGCGATGGGTTTTAATAGGGTTAGTGTGGGTAAGTTTTTTGCTTTGCTTGAAGGCCTAATGGACCAACACAAATTTCCGCCGACTCATATTTTCAATGTTGATGAGACCGGTCTGACTACCGTGCCTAAAAAACAGAGTAGAATTCTCGCTTTGAACGGGAAGAAGCAAGTTGGTCTAGCAAGTTCTGCTGAGAGAGGTCAGCTGACTACTGCTGTGCTTTGCATGTCTGCTTCTGGATATTACCTGCCACCGCTGCTAATATTTCCAAGAAAACGCATGAAGGCTGAGTTGCTTGATGGTGCTCCACCGGGCACTATAGCAGTGTGCCATCAAAGTGGTTGGATACAAAGTGAAATCTTTGTACAATGGTTAGATCATCTGATCTCATCTGTAAAGCCAACGAAAGAAAACCCTATTTTGCTCTTGCTGGATGGACATTCCACACATACAAAAAACTTTCCATTGATAGAGAAAGCTCGAGACAATGGAGTTGTTATGCTGAGCTTTCCCCCACACTGTTCCCATAGGCTGCAACCATTGGACGTAAGTTTGATGGGCCCACTGAGTACCTACTACACACAGGAAGTAAACACGTTTCTGCGAAATAATCCTGCAAGAATTGTCACGCAATTTCAGCTATCTAGACTCTTTGGTACAACTTACACCAGGGTGGCTTCAATGCAAAATGCCATCTCCGGTTTCTCCAAGACAGGCATATACCCTACAGATAGAAATGTCTTTAGTGATGCAGACTTTGCAGCTGCTGAAACAACGGATATGTTTTTCCATGAAGAAAATGTCAATCAATCTGCAATTATAAATATTATGCCTTCTACATCTTCTTTGAAGTCGTCTATTTCGCAAGAACCGTTATTTGAACAAATTTTAGCTTTTCCCGTATTGCCGTCATCCGCCTACTTCTGCATCCACACCTGTGGAATTGCAAACAGAGTCTACAAGCAAAATACCGTGTATTATTCCCACGACACCAGGCAGTAGCCAAGCAGTCAATTCAAATTATCTTGTATCACCATCGGATATAATGCCTGTGCCTCGAGTAGACAACAACAATAAACGCATCACACGTCGCAGAGGTAAAACGGCAATAATTACATCATCTCCATATAAAGACGAGCTTCTAAGTAATTCGCAGTCGAAAATGAAAAAACCAAAGTTGAATCTGTCAGAAACTAAGAAAAAAAATAAAGATAAAGTAGAAAGTGAAACTGGAGATAGTAAAGATCTTTGCCTGTACTGTCTTGAAAAATATGGTCAAAGTCGCATGGATGAGGGTTAGGTACAGTGTACTTCCTGTAAAGGTTGGGCCCATGAAGGTTGTACAGGTTACGATTCCGATGATCTTGATGATTTTTTGTGCACTAAATGTTTGGTGTGAATGTTGGGGCAAAAACGTATATTGTGTACGGTTTTGGACAGTACACGGGGTAAAACCGTAATAAGAAGTGTTTTCGTTTTAATATTTTTATTTCGTAAATAAGTAACATCTTTCAATTTTTGTTCTTGCAATTATGTACCTGATAAGACTGGTCAATAAAAATGTTGATTTTACAATCCTATATCGTATTATTACAGAGACATATACATTTCCGCTTAGCTATACGGTTTTAGACAGGTCTCCCCTATATATTAAAAAAACAATAATAGTATTAGATTGAGAAATTTAATCAGTCTTTAAGTGGAATAATCGAATCAAAAACGCCACATTTTATTGAAGGTTATAAATTAAAAAGTTTGATTTCATAAACTATTATAATATTCAAAAGCTAAGGAACAGATAATAGTAATTCTATGATTAATACAACTTTATATTTCTGTAAAGATTATATTTAATCTAAAATATATAGTAATGTCTAAGCATAGGATATATGAAATAATAAACATTTCTTAAAAATAGAATCACATGAATAAAATAATAATAACTATAATATAATAAGATATCATCAAACCTTGTTTTATTTGTTTCAAAGATGAACAATAGTGTTTTTTTTAATGATTTAGTGCGAGATAAAATCGCAAATAAAGTAAACGTTTTGTTTACTATAGTTTCAGGTTTTCTAAAATACAATATAGAAAAAAACATGGTAAAAAATGTTATTTTAATCTCAACTACTTCCACAGAGCAAATTGAATAGCACTAAAGTCTTAGGAAGGGTTGGTAGAGAAGAGCTTTTGTTTTATCGAGCTTGGGATTACTTAAATTTTATTTACTGCAAGATATTTAGTGTATATAAAATATATAGGTTTACGGTCACTGCGACGAGAATATATCATTATTTTATCATCAATGTGTGTGTGGCCACTGTCCTTTTTAGATAGAAAAACCAATTTCCTGAACGATAGTATGAGGGAAACCTCTATGTCTCGGCTTATCAGATAAAACTGTATGTAATACATTATTTATTATATTGTAATAATAAAGAACAATGTTAGCAAAGTTTCACTACAACAAGTTTTTTATTATAATAGGTTATATGATATCAATGAACGTATACATTTTAACTACCTACAACGAGTAATTTAATTAAAATATTATTTTTTATTTATTTTCTTAGAGATGTTAACAATTATTAAGAATGAGTCTAACTCTACCTCTTGTACATAATATAAATGTATCTTAAATGACAATTAAAAAATAATTCAAAAGAATAAATACATTTTATAGCAATAAATCGTATAATGTCTATAAATTTTACAAAAGTAATAATCTCAATACCGAAGAATGTAAATAAAAGAAATCAACAAGAAAAAGGGATATAAAAAAATATGAGATATATCAGTATATATTATAAGTGCTTATTCCTTAAAGTCAGTCACTCACACATGCGTGTTTAATCGCCTTACCTAAAAAGATTAATTGTTTTCGTAATCTTAGCTTCTTATCAAATGTTTATCAGCAATCTATATGGATTGCGTTCTTAAACAACCGTTAAGGGTGATGTACGGTGTGTAATTTTGTGGCTGAAGAGGGTTGATTGATACTTATACAAGGAATTGACAATAGTTTATATTAGGGTTAAATGTTTTAAGAAATAAAAATATAGGAGTACCACTAACTAACATTAAAATTGTATGTTATTATAAAACACATTTGAAATATAATTTTACATACAGACAGAAATAGACTAGCTATTATTTATTTAGTTACTTTACTAGACGGTTCGAGGGTACTGTCACAGTCTATTACTTCATCTGTAAATAGTAATTAGGAAGTAGTAGTTCACTATCACTATCTTTAAAAGATATATAATGTTAAAACTCGGCATATAACTCTCAAAGTTTCCAAAAAAATGTGGATTCAAACCTTGTTTTAAATTAGTGCGAGCATATTAAAGATATTCATATAATATTTAGAATATCTATTCATAATAAAAATATAACACATTAAGATTTCTATTTTAGTCTCTGACAAATGTACAAAGATATTTATAGATCTAACATTACAATATTTTTATTTAATTGTACGAGTACGTGTATTCGTTCAAAAATAATACAAACACATTTCAAGAAACAAAACAATACACGTCAAAAGCTTCTGTCTATTAATGATAAGTTATACAAGAGACAGAGTTTATATTCATATATAAGAAACATACAAGTTAAAAGCTGATCTTATTAATTATAAAATATTTTAAATATTACGAATACAACAAAGTGGTAAATAAGAATATCTTTATTTTATATATTATTTACGATAAATAATTCAAATATTATTTCTTTACATTTCATATTATTGGTTCCAAATACACTTTCCTGATGATCATTAATACCTCACGTAATACAGCAATCATTTGGGGAATAAAAAGAATACATTGGACCACGTTATTGATATATTTCATGTATTGTTTTTTATTTTCACGTACGAGTATTTATGGAATATTTTCAATAAATAAATAAAATTAAGTGACTTTCTTAGAATGTTTTGGGAAATGATTAATATTATAAATTCTATATTTCAATCTGTATATAACATCAAAGATCAACCAGTAATATTGTTTCTATGTTTAAGAAATTTATATTTATCTTACTAGTTATTGTAAATGTACATATAAAATTTTGTTTAATGGAAATATCTTATTAGAACCTAATTTTTAGTTAAAGCTTTCGTCAAAGGTACTCTGATACAGAAACTTTCATATCTTTGCTTAACTGTTTGATATATTCTAAGTTAACTGAACCACGTGAGCTATGAGACGATTATTACTTATACTAAATTTTATATATATATATATATATATATATATATATATATATAGCAGAGGAATAAAAAAGTTTGTATACTTAAGACATAAAAGAAATCATTATTAATTTAAAATGAGACATGTAACTAAAGGAAACAATAATTCTGAGAATCGATTCAATAACGATTTACATTAATAATATAAAAAAGATACAGTTAAAGTTAAAAGTTATTAGAGACTAGTATCTCTTATAATTCCTACAGGTTTGCGCACCACTGGGTGAGGAATCGCTTTGTTGTAAAGCCTTCTTTGATTATTGGGCTTCATAGTTATAGTAGTTCAGGAGATAAATGCGTTTAAATAAACAAACTCTTAATATACATAGATACTCCATAGCATGGTACGACCGAGACAAATATTAAAAAGTAAGATGTTCTTTACTTTTAAATCAACTTCAAAAAAATATATATCGGAAACTAACTTTTGGAATGGTTTTAAAATTAGACACAATATAAACTTTGATGAAGTTATAATATATCGTTATTTATAAATAAATTTAGAAAATATCGTTATTTAGAAAATATATAAGTTTAATTTACGTAAAACTTATATAAGCTAAAAATATACTCAACTATATGTTAACATGTCTTTAAAATATAAAAATGTATTAAAGTTTAATATACCAATATATTTTATATTGCCGAAAATCTAAATCAAAACTTGTGTTTATTGAAGCGTACTTCAAACGAAGCGAGCCATTTTTCAAAAGGTCGTAATAACGAGAGTTCATTCACTTGGAACAAAGTGGAATGTGTCCTAGTCATCAATTCAACCTCATAGACCGGATCCTGCAAGAGGACTTCTTTTGATTATATATTTTTTAACTCTAAGCGATTGAATAAAAATAATCTTTATTATTTAGAAATATGTCTGCTTAAGCAATGTATTTTTTAATAAAAGAAGATAAAGACGACAATTGACCAATGACTCACGATTTTCTTTAGTAAAACCATAACTTGAGAACAACTTAACTATTTAGGCTTGAAACTTCAGAAGGGTTCTTGATCAGACACAATTGTCGGCGGACGAGGTCACTTTCATCAACAACATAATTAAATTCCTTAAGTCTTTAAATAACTAAGCAATACAAAAACGCACTTGTAAACTTTATTAGTTCCAGTCGACCTTTGTGTCTAAAATACACACTAACTACTACAAAGCACGGATAATAGTGACTTGTTCTCAACTCACACTTACGGTCCGATAATGGGTCTTATTTAAAAATATTTATTGAATTACATTAATGTTTTATTAACTTTATTAACTTTAAATATATTATATTCACTTAAGTGGAGAATTAAGTAATAAATTTAACTATAATATTAGCACCACATTACTTCCGGTAACGTTGCGGCCGATATGAAGCTTTTAGACCTGAATTAGAAACTAGAAGTAAGCTTACTGAGCCGTACGTTGAATTTGGACTTTGAGGGTTTAATAGAATGTTAATGTATTCAGGGTCTTATGACTTGGATAGTTGGATGGATCTATCAGTTGAAATGTTGACACTCAAGTTAATATTTGAATATTAACCGATTTATTGTTACGGTCGTCACTTAATAGATGGTAGGTACAAAATTTATTCGTGCCATGTTCAAATTGAAGTTAAGACGATGGTCGTAGTGAATATTATATACATTACATATAATACGTAACACACATAGTATATATAACATTACAATTTCAATTCATTTCGTTTTAGTATTTTTTTATTCTTCGTATTAACTTTGGAAAATTAAAATCCATTATTATAAACCTGATCTACTTTTTTAAATTGTACTTCAACAATGTAACTTTTTATAAAGGGTTATTAAGGAAATAGTTAACAGTTAACGGCACAAGTTAAGCACTGTGTGAAAGTGATATCAATAGTCTTAGAATTGTCACTATTTTCACTACAAATGAGGAAAACAATCTTGCTTCGATTTATCACCAAAATTTTTGTTGAAAACGATTATCAATTAAATTTCCATCCCATCAAAGCTTTGCATTATATAGTATTGAGGACCGTAGTCCCTCGTTTTCGATGTTAAATTTTGGTGGATAAGCTCATATAATATGGCTTATTTTTGTATTAAAACATTAAACTGTAATATCCCAAAAAAAACATGTTGTATTCTAAGCTGTTTTTAATAATATATTAAATATTAACATTTGAAACCATATCATAGTAGACACAACGTTAACATTTTTATACTTTTTTTAATCAAAAAATTTCAAAGGTAATTGAAACTAGAATAACGACTTACTTTTTAAACATTTTTATATTATTATTAAAATAAATGTAATAATCACCGCAACACTTAATTAATTAAGCATCGTTTTCATTCGGAACTGTTTTGTATTTAATACTTTTGACTATTTAAACAATAAAAGTGAACTTATACATTTACTAATGGGATAGTAGTACTTTTAGTTAGTTTAGGTCAAAAGTAATACAAAATAACTATTTGGCTTACAAATAAAGTTTTGTAAGAGAATAGTTTAAAATAATCAGAGACAATAATTTTTAGATGTTTCCATCTCTTAGCGATGCACTTGACTGTGAAGGACGATAATTCACTATACAATATAAGAAACTCCTCCCATATTGTGAAGTACGGCATTTGTAGTGAACCTTGTTATCTATAAAAATTACATTATTTCTACGTTCAACGAATTTATATGGATAACACATGAAAATAAAGACTTTGAAAAATTCACTCACAGACCAGACTGCTAACGACATTTTTATACAAACCCTCACATAAAAGAGGCATAATAAGCAAAAAAGGTTGTTAATTCAGACAAAAGACTCCTGCTAAATGAAGTGAGCAAACAGCATTTTACTAGAACAAGCTACTGTTAAAATTAAAGGACTACATATTTTAAGCCTATTTTTTTAGAGAATCTTCAGTGAACATACCTTTAAAACTTATTTGTATAACTTAATTTGAATTCTTATGTTTAATCAATCATAGTAAAAAGTTATTACATAGAACTTGAATTAAGAAATTATGAAAAATAACTAAATTTAATCACCTATGATTTAGCGTTTGGCGCTCCGTCGTCTCTGATTACCCCACAAGGGATATCGCGTGAAGGTAAATAAATAAATAAATACCTATGATTTATTATATTATGGGAAGAGATACGAACAAACAAGTCATCTGGCGAGAATTGTTCATTTTACAATAAAATAATTAGAAAAATTACAAAAGTATTGACAGCCTTTGAATAAAAAGTAAGTGTTTTTTTACTAAACTGTTAACACACAGTTTAAACAAATAACACCTTGTTCAGATTTCACAGTCAACCGTTTATTTATCTTATATATGAATAAAAGATTTATAACGTTTCATGTGGAGTCTGTAAAGAGAACGTTACGATGACATGAGCTTATTATGAAAATCATCACACACACACGCGCGCACACACACACACGCGCGCTATCTCTGATCAGTGACGGCCTGCCCACGTTGCTGGTACCGCCTTCCTTAGAGCCCGGTAAAGCTGGATTGCAAAGGGTGGGTCATTTTTTTTTATAAGGTGTACTTTATTTAAAATATGCCAATGTAAATGTATAATTAATTATTTTTATATTTTAATATTATTAAAATAAGTATAATATTTAATTTAATTTAAGTTTATCACTAAAATATCTTTTATTGAGGGGTTAGGTGGGTTTCAAAGGCACAAAACACGTATATTTTTATTTAACCAACAAAATATTTCATTACATCAATTTACCATATATAAGGTATATATTACATAAGTTATTGAAATTTTCGTCGAAAAATATTGTCCACACGTCGTCATCTGTGACTCAAAACAAGTTTGATGGTGGTGCTGATGGTGATGCTGGTGATGCTGGTGATGCTGGAGATGCTGGTGGTGATGGTGGTGATGGTGGTCGTGGTTAGGATAACTCAGGACTGATGCATCTGAAACGCAAAATTTTCTGTTAGTAGATGCTTAAAGCTCGCTTGGACGAAGGAGAAAACAACAATTTTAATTTTTTGGCGGCGTTGAGAACAAAAACCTTTTTTTGAGTATAATTTGCACCCCGGTGCATGAAAAATCATTAATGTAAAATTTGGAGGAGATCGGTTCATTCATTTTCGAGAAATCGATTTCAAAAATGTAGTTTTCAAAAGACGCGACTAAAAAGATTTACATTCAAACAGGTGAAAAAACTTACATGAAGTGTCTGCTGCAGTGGCAATATCCAAGGCATCCTTTTGCTCTTGTCTGTGACGAACTCTTGCTTCTTGAGTCTCAGCGTCAGCTTTTTTTTCTGCTGATAGTATTCGCGGCCTTCACATCCTCTTTTCGTGCGTACTCGTGGCTATTTTAGTTTGATTTTTGACGTTTCGTATGCTCTACCAATATTTCGACATGATATATAATTTCTCTCGGCATACAGTCTTCGCATTCCACCTGAATTCCATTAAATTCAAACTAAAAAGTCTATAATGACAGTTTGACTATACACCGGAATATTTGCCCCGCTTTGAAATCACGAATTTCAGAACAGCCTAACAATTTATCTCCTGAAATTTAATAATTATTTAAATTTAAATATTGAATTAATATAATACCTGAAAATTAAATTAATATTAAGCGTACTTACCTTTCTGTAAGCCATAAATTGAGGCACTTCCGCTTCCTTCAGTACAATGCTTTTTTGCCCTAAAACAGCGTCTGGTATAATCTAGCAGATGGTGGGGATGGATGATGTGCTTGCGCGTAGCACCACAGATCGCACACTATTTGGACTGCATTTGATGCCTCTTTTAAACTATTTAATCCAACCCCAATTATAGTTGGACTAGCTCGTTTTTGGGTACCACGTGTGGTGAAGAGGCTATGTATACTGCCTCTGTTGAAGTAAAACGTTCTATTAGTTATTAATCTAAAATACGGGATGCAGTTATAGAAAATTCAAAGAATGACGAATCAGAGATTGGATTATTTGTTAAATATTCAAATATAATGTCTTTATCCAATTGGTCAGATTTGGACTCATTTGCCAGAGCTGGTTGGATATAATCCTTAAATAAGGACGATGAGCTGGTGCAATTAGAAGATTGAAAGTAAGCGTTTTTTAAACCCACTTTCACAAGCCAATCTCATGGTTGGAGGAAGTCGGGCGCTTTGTACATATTTACTAAACGAAATTTGTCTATTTGAACATATTAGTTTAATTACTATTAATTTGAAGACCGTCCGAAAAAAAGGTATCATCTTTTTTGGCGTCTAGGAAAATTTGGTATACAAAGATGCCAGATTGTTCATTTGAAATAAGATATTTTTTGATTTTTTGTCTGAAATTTCGTCGTTAATTGAGATGGATGTATTAAAGGAGATCGGTTTATAAACAAAATTCGATAACTTGTAATTATCTCTAAAATGTACAATGGTGCTCCTAACTTTCTCCAAACACTTACCTGATGTTTGATTTGCCCAGCTTGAAAGGTTCCTTCCAGTCTTCTCCTTGGGGCGCGCTTCTGAAGCTTATCCACGGTGCTTTCATCTCTGATCCAAGACAGCTTTCGGTTAACACCGACAAAATCTGTAAAATTGGTGTCATTGAAAAGGTTATCTGATGGAGGAATTTTTCGTAACGATTCCCTTAATTATCTTTAACAGACTTCAAAATAGCATCACTGCGCTGCTGTACGATGCCAGCACACTTACCACAAATCATTTGCAATATATTTTATTGATTTTTTGATCATTATAATATCATCAATGGTCATTGGATATAGAGATTCAGATAAACAGGAGATTCGCTAAACAATTTTTATAATAAGATTTTATAGAATCATTTCTAGAATCAGTTCTACAAAACCGGGGGTAGAATTGTGTAACTTTTGTACTTCTGAATAACGCACTTGTGACTAGTCAGAATTAAATTACTGTAAATTATTAATTAATTCCAAATGTAGGTCAGAAGTATGCAAAGTCTGACTTGAGGGTAGTTGCAATTGGTAGGGTAATTGCAAGGTAGTTGCAAGCAAATTGCAATCAATACCTTTCTCAATTTTAAAAAAGTTTCTTTTGAACGAGGCTTCTGAATCACGGAAATATATTGTTTTTTGAAAATAGTCTTGTAAAAAAAAAACTTTTATACTAAAATTTTAATAATACTTGCCAGAATACTTACCTTAGTATTGCGCGGTCCCCTTTTTCGATGCTTTTTGCTTCGCATCGTCCTGGCAGGACCGCTACCGATGTCTAAAGAGTCACTTGATGACGAACGGACGCGGGTAGTTTTCTTTTTGCTAAATCAGCATTCTTCCTGATGAATGTTCTTTGAACGTCGCCTTTCTTGGTAACAATCTGTAAAATATTAGAAAGATTATCCCATGAAGGAGGAATTTCTTAAAGATTTCCTTAAATAATTATCTTTAACATTATTCAAAATGGCATTACGGTGCTGTTGCACGATATTTCCAATATATTTTATAATTTTTTTTGAAAAAAAAAACAATAATTTTAACTGTAATATAATGATATTGGATAATTGAATGGTTATTGGATTCTGAAATTCAGATAACCAGGAGATTAGTTGAGCTAATCCCTTCTGAAAGGCTTCATTTAGCAAAATAATAGCATGAGTAATAGCCGGCAAGTGATTTTTTAAGTTAAGATTGTTTAAGTTGAGTTATCGTAAGATTTTGTAGATTCATTACATTCCAAATCTAACAAAACCGGGGGTAGAAACCGGGAGTAAATTATTAAGTAATTCCAAATATAGGTCAGAAGTATGCAAAGTCTGACTTGAGGGTAGTTTGCAAATTGCAATCAATACCTTTCTCAATATTAAAAAAGTTTCATCTTTTGAACGTCGCTTCTGAATCATAAAATTTTTTTTTTTTATGATGTATGGTCTTGTGAAAAAAAAACTGGCAGAATACTTACCTTAGCATTTCGCCGTCCCCTTTTTTGGATGCTTTTTGCGTCGTATCCGGCTGGAAGCACCGCTACGGATGTCCACAGAGCCTCTTGATGACGAACGGACCGCGAGTAGTCTTCTTTTTTTGATAAATCAGCATTCTTCCTGACGAATGTTCTTTGAACGCCGCCTTTCTTGGTAAGTCAGTAAAATATTAAAAAAATTATCACATTTCTTAAAATTCCCTTAAATAATTATTATCTTTAACATACTTCAAAATGGCATCATCGATATTTGCAATAAATTTTATTGAATTTTTTGATAATCACCTTCCGAAAAAAAAAAAAACATTTTTAACTGTAATATAATAATATTGGATAATTGAATGGTTTTTGGATTCTGAAATTCAGATAACCAGGAGATTAGTTGAGCTAATCCCTTCTGAAAAACTTTATTTTGCAACATAATGTCAAGTGACTTTTCAACATTCGCTAAACAATTTTTATCGTAAGATTTAATAGTCATTACATTCCAAATCTAAGAAAACCTGGGGTAGAATTGTATAACTTTTGTACTTCTGAATAACGCAGTTGTGACCAGTCAGGAGAATTAACACTTTCGCTGCTACCAGATTTTCAGAAATTGAGCCCTGTGTGCTGTTTAAATTTTTCATATAAACGTTTGCATAAAGGCATTTAAATAAACGGAAAAATAGTAAAAAAATGTTGAGCCAATTAAATACTATAAAAAATTGACTTAATTGCTCCGTACATGCTACGGCCCTGGGGTGAAACACGGGGTGAAACTTGCGTCTCCGTACACGCTACGGAGCTGGCAGTGAAAGTGTTAAAGTACAGTAAATTATTAAACAATTCCAAATGTAGGTCAAGTATGCAAAGTCTGCAACTCGAGGGTAGTTTTCTCAATATTAAATAAGTTTTGTTCTTTTGAACTCCGCTAGTGAATCATATGAAAATTTGATGTTTTATGAAATATGGTCTTGTATAAAGAAGACACCTTTGTTACTTAATTTTTTTAACAATACTAGCCAGATTACTTACCTCAGCATTGTGCTGTCCCCTTTTTCGATGCTTTTTGCCTCGCATCGGGCTGGAAGCACCGTTACTGATGTCCAAAGAGTCACTTTATAACGAACGGACGTAGGTAGTCTTTTTTGCTAAATCAGCATTCTTCCTGACATGCTCTTTGAACGTCGCCTTTCTTGGTAACAATCTGTAAAACATTAAAAAGATTATACCATGAAAGAGGAATTTCTTAACGATTCCCTTAAATAATCTTGAACATACTTCAAAACGGCACCAAGGCGCTCCTGCAAGATGTCAGTATGTTTACCACAAATCATTTGCAATATGTTTTATTAATTTTTTTGACAATCACCTTCAGAAAAAATCAATAATTTTAACTGTAATACATTATCAATGTTTATTGGATTCTGAAATTCACATAACCAAGAGATTAGTTCAGCTAATCTCCTTCTGAAGGGCTTAGTTTTGAAAAATAATAGCTTGTGTTAAGCTAAGCGGGAAGTGATTTTTTAATATTCGCTAAACAATATTTTTTTTCATAAGACTTTATAGAATCATTACATTACAGTTCTACAAAACTGAGGGGTAGAATTGTATAACTTTCGTACTTCTGAATAACGCATTTGTGACCAGTCAGGAGAATTAAAGTACTGTAAATTATTAAGTAATTTCAAACGTAGGTCAGCAGTATGCAAAGTCTGCGACTTGAGGGTAGTTTACATATTGCAATCCACACCTTTAATATTAAATAAGTTTTGTTCGTTTGAACGCCGCTAGGGAATCATGAAAGTTCGATGTTTTAGGAAATATGGTCTGGTATAAAAAAAAAAAGACCTTTTTACTTTTTTTAACAATACTAGCCATATTACTTACCTTAGCATTGCGCTGTCCCCTTTTTCGATGCGTTTTGCCTCGCATCGGGCTGGAAGCACCGCTACTGATGTCCAAAGAGTCGCTTGATGAACGGACGTGGGTAGTTCTTCTTTTTTGCCAAATCAGCATTCTTCATTGGATGGATTCATTATAAAATAATACTTTTGTAACAAAATTAAACAAGAATCTTGAGATTGATTTAAAGGCGACTGCGCTGTTCAGAAACTGAAGTGCCAATGAGGGATACAGGTGAGTGGTGCTGCGCAAGCACATCATCCATCCCTACCATTAGATTATACCGCCGCTAGATTATACCGGAAGGACGCTGTTTTTGAGTCAAAAAAGCGTTGTGCTGAAGGAAACGGAAGTGCCTCTCTCAATTTATAGCAGCGCCTCTAGTGTCATTTTGGAGAACTAGTGAATTCCAACAAATCACTGCTAAGCAGAGTGTGTGCAGCGCCTCTAGTGTCATATTGGAGAACTAGTGAACTCCAACCAATCACTGCTAAGCAAAGAGTGTGTGCAGCGCCTCTAGTGTCATATTGGAGAACTAGTGAACTCCAACCAATCACTGCTAAGCAAAGAGTGTGTGCAGCGCCTCTAGTGTCATATTGGAGAACTAGTGAACTTCAACCAATCACTGCTAAGCAAAGAGTGTGTGCAGCGCCTCTAGTGTCATATTGAAGAACTAGTGAACTCCAACCAATCAACCTGCTAAGCAAAGAGGGGCGCACACGTTTAAATAGACCGTCCAGTGCATCGTTGGGCACTTTTTGCCTTGGTCGCTGGTCGTCTAAGCCGGGCCTCCCACATGGGTCTCACCCGGCTGGACAGACCGCCCAGGCAGCCCGGAAGCTCACGTCCCTCTTCGTCGTCCCTTTTTAACCCAATTTTATTTTCTATTTTACCTAGTTAAGCTTACCTTTTACCTAATTTTAAGATTACTGTCAGTTTCGTCCTAGTTTTAAGTGTGTTGTATATATGTCTAGTATGTAAGTAGTTTATTGGGAAAAAAAAATACAAAAAGAATATATAGTTGTTTAAGATAATATGTATTAGTTTATTTAAATTGTATTTTATTATAGTGTCTATTGTATATTGTATTGTTATATTGTTATATTGTTATATTGTTATATTATAGTGTTTTTATTATATAGTTGTATAGTATTGAAGTTGATTAGTTATTTAGTTTATGTAAATAGTATAAGTTAAGTGTTGATTGTGCTCGGCAAACCATACCATAGGCTCCACAAGCGTTCTTAATTGTTTAATTAATTATATATTGTGGAGCGGTACGTTTATGTATTTTATTGTATTATTTCTAATCTGTATTGTATTTCATTATTGTAAGTCAAAAAGCGGCATGTGGAACTAACGAACGATCGTTGGACACTTTTGTTCAAGCTCCCGGCTGGTGAGGCTGCCTTTGTTAGCGTTTATTTATTTTTTGTTATACTGTGGGTGGTGGACAGATGTCATATGTATATATATTTTCTAATATCTAGAGAATTGGTAAATTAATTATAAACCAGATATTTAATATATACTAATTATATACTTTGTTAGTTGGAAGTAATGGGGGCGCTGTGCGAGTCCAGCAGAGACTTATTATTCATGAAATTTTAATAATTTTGTTTAGACAATTTTTTTTCAGTGAAGTGATGACCAAATTATTTAAAAAATAATGTGTTTCCAGACGGGTCCAGTGGGCGCGGAGACGGCGCAGCAGTGCGTGGTGACGGCGTTCCGCGGCGGGCTGGCGCTGGCGCCGCTGCAGCCGCGCTGGGAGGCCGCTCTCGGACGACTGCTGGCGCACCACCAGGTATACATGGACTACGGACGGACAAAGTGGTAATGTACCATTTACATAAATCATCCAGGGACCATTCACTCGAATACATAGGAAACCTAATCATACTTGGTCTAGGAGGGGACTGTAAAATAACACCTTAGTAATAAATAACAATAGCCATTATATCACTTAAACGCAATCAAAACTTCATTAAAATCGGTTCAGAAGTCTCTTAAAAGCACTTTAATACCAAAAACAATTATGAATTTATCTTTAAGTTAAAAAAAAAAATAAAATCATCTTTATGTATTTCTATATGTTTATTATAAATTATAACAATGTAAAATTCATATAAACAAACAATTATTTTATATATCAGGTCCGCAAGTTGCTGTGCGCTGGCCTGACGGGCCTTGAGATATTGCAATTATTTTATTATTAATTATAATTTATTTAAAACAGCTGTATATCGTAAAATAACTATGTAGTAATTTTTTATATTTATTGTTTTTGCCTTAGTTATCAGCTATATTGTAACTTGGAAATAATATAACCGATCCTGTAGTTTCACTGCCTGAAAAATTAAGGACATATCATAATGAATAATTATAATTGTGTATATTATATTAATGTTGTTTATATTGTCAAATAGATATTCGGCGACAGTCTCGCGAGTGCGTCGGAGCGTGAGGTGAGCGTGGAGAGCGCGTCGCCGCGGGAGGAGTGCGGGAGCGTGTGGGAGCGACTCACGCCCGCGCAGGAGACGGCTATAGATGAACTACTGACTAGGCTGAGGGAGGCACTACACACAGGGAAGGTAAATGAATACCCCTTACCCACTAGACCACTGACCTAGAAGGATCGTTATGTATAGGGTTGCCAACTTCCTATACTTTACTTTACATAATAAAGTACATTTTAATGATTATATTTAAGATTTTTTTAAATTATTTTTCCTAAATTACACATAGACTTTAGTCTATATTTAAATTAAAGCTTATACAATGAAATTGACAATGTTAACATCTGAATTTATTAACTTTTAAAAAGAAACATAATAGAGCAACAATAGTTATCGTTTCCTGTAAAAGGCTTGGAGGATTTATTAAACATCAGAGAAATCAAATTGTGTTTACCATAAGGTATAAAGTACAATTGGTCGAAATGATTTACATTACTTTAAGTACGGGTGGCAACCCTAGTTATGTGGACTAGACATGAAAACATTCATAGCGTTAGGGAATCATAGTCCTAGTCAAACGTCATGAGATAATTTGCACTCAAATTCAAAGTATTTATAAAATATTTATCAGTAGCAAATATGTAACAAATTAGAACCTAGTTAAACCTTACTTTAAACACACTTTGTATTAATTAATTAATTAAAAGAGTAATATGTATGTACAATTTTACAGATAAACGATATAGCAACATCAAGCGTGATGGAGTTGTACGGCTACAAGATGACATGCTTAGAACAACGGTTGCATTCACTCACTCGCCTTACAGGTAAAGACAGTATTCAGTTATTAACCCTTTGCCCTCGAGATCGCTTCATATGTACTAAAGGGCAACTCGGGTGTGTACTGTTAAACTGTGATGCTCTCCAGTTAAACTGATGATTTCGGAACAAGATCAAACAAATATCACCAATTACTAAATATAGTGAGTATGAAGGGTTAAGGTTTCAATTAACATTAATATCCATTCCAGGGTGCGACAGAACACATGGCGTCACTACAGCACGCCCTCGCGTTACTGCAAGCGACTAATACTTCTCAGCAAGATGTCTTATACACGACACAGATGCAAAATGAAAAGTATGTATAATAATTTTGAATAAGTTTCCTTTTCAAATGCTTTAATTCAAATATATATTTATGCATATATAATAAAGTTCCACAAGATATTTTAAACCGTCTCTTTCGTATTTTTAAATCTAAAATCTTAACTTAACAACTGTGGAAGTTAACATCTTAACTTTAATGTATATATCAAATATGTATATATCAAGTTTCTTTTCAAAAGAGCAACTTCTGGCTTGGTCTTCTCAGCAGAGCAGCATTCAGAGCCTGTGATAGCTTACTCATGGATTGACTACTCTGATTATTTTAAATAATAATTGATGATTTAAATTGCGTGCCTACTTGAATAAAGATAAATAAACTAATAGTAATAATAAGATAATAAACTTCCAAATATGACTAACTAAATTTTGTTATACTTTGTCTAATCTTGTCATTAAATGCTTATGTAATTAAATCTTACCGTATCGATTATTAAAGCGGAAACCTCAAGGTGCAATCATACTTAATCAAAAGAAATTTTAGTCGTACATAATTACATAAATATGATTTTTTTTTGAATTTGGTAGACTGCTCGCCTGCCACGCGGGCGGCCCGGGTTCGATTCCCGGCCGATGCAATACTATTCTGCGTATTTTTTTTATGCATACAAATTGTTTTTACTACTTATGTATATGCAATAATTATTTTCATACATTAATTAATACTTTTTTATTTTAAACATAAAAAGGCAATAGAGGAAATGCACAAGCAGCTGGATGACGCCGAAACGTCACTGCGCGGTTTTCGAGCAAAGTTAGCAGCTGAGAGATTAGACAATCAAAAAGAAACAAACAAAGATTAGAAAATCAAAAAGAACATTTGCAACAAGTTCAGAGCTCAATTGGCTGTAAGTTCCATCTGTCGAACTTTGGCAGCAAATGAAGCAACCGTTCGTGTGCTCGTCAACAGATGGCGCTTAACTATATTCTCTGTATTAATTTCTTTTCAGAACATAGAAAGCGAAATGAAAGTACGCGAGAAGGAACTAGAACAAAGACTGAAGCAACAAGAGGCTGATAGCAGAGTAGTACAAAAGAAATTGGAGCAACAGGTGATTATTCCTCAATTCTTTTGATAATAATTTTTACGCTTATTTCTGTTATATCAGTCCTCTCATTGACGGACTATACTATACTAACTATTTATACTTAATAGGATGATATAACGTTCTTCTAGTTGGAATCCATCTGTAAATAATATAAATAAGGGAGAAAAAATTGTATGACACTATTTTTCAAGTTACATTCATGATCTTGCTGAACCCTAAAAATGTTAAGTGTACGTACTTTTCTGATTATCATAGATTCGTATCGTACTGTTGATTGCCATCGCTTTTGGTATTTAATATTATAAAAATTTAATTTAATCTTTTTCATCTATCAAACTTAACCCTTAATATTTAATAATTTATATAAAATTAAATGCTGTAACCTTTTGAACTTACAAAATATTTGTATATTGACCTTTCATAAAACTTAATTTGGTCAAATTAACTTAAAATTTATTAATATCTTTGATTTCAGATTGAAGGAGACGGCAAATATCAAGAGAAGAGAAATATGTAACAGATTATTATTTACACAAATAATGAAGAATAAAATATTTTAAAAGTAATGCAAATGCTCCTTAAATTAATTGCTCCGTAAATTAATAGTTTAGTAGTTTTTAATGACATTTTTAATTTCTTTCAAATGATAAGACACGTATTGCATCTCGTAAACGTTAATTGGACAATTTTGATATCATTTTCATTTTGTGTATATGAAGTTATGGGAATTATGATGTAGAATAAATTTTGTTACAATGACTGACGAATAAAAATTGGATGTATGTGTTTTTTATTTACCAAGTAACCTTAACTTGAAGAACTAAAATAAAAGATTTTGTTTGTTTGCTTTCTAATTTCAAATGTAATGTTTGTATTTTTACGCATGTTACGCAAGCATAGCCAAGGGCAATTGTTATAGTAAGAACCAACTTGGTTTCACACGATTAAATGCTGACACCACGCTTCGAGTATCCTGAAGACGACACCATACGGCTTGCGTTCTCACCATCGATGGGAATCGAGGATAAAATATATTCATTCTTGGGTCAATCGCTGACCTGGAATCACCTTTTTTTAGTATTAATTAATTATAAGTTTTAATTGTAACTCGTTAATATAATTTTATAAAATAATTGTTTTTCTTTGCATCCTTTGCTGCCACCAAACTTAATTGGCGCAGTCGGTAGGATATTCGAGATATATTCGGTACGCGTCGCGTCAAGATTTCCCCTAATATCGGTGCGAGATCCCGCGTGACTAACCGATTTCGAGTATCCGAATCTACATACATCGTGGAGGCCAGCGAAGGTGAATCCGAAAATCGATTCGGCAAAGAAAATCATGTTCATGTAAGTACTCTGAATCTTTCAAGTCCTTACCTATCCTAATTTTTAACGTTATTCTTATCCTTTCAATTTATTTTATTATTCCATTAGATTGTCCAAGTAATTTAATATATAAATACTATTATATATAATTTTTAGAGTGTTAGATTAGTGTTCAAAATTTTTCATCCGAGAGAAAACAGTAGCCGTAGTTTGTGTAAGGATAGATCTAGCAGGCTCGATACTATAGACGAATTTAGGCAATTAAAAAAAATTGTTATACCTAATATTAAAATGTCTCAAGATATAATGGGTGAGATATACAAGTCACTTAGAGTTTTGCCTGATTTTGACGGTAACCCCCATGTGCTAACAAGATTTATAAATTTATGTGATCAATTAGTACTTGCATATATTAAAACAGAACCGGGTTATGAGTTAACCAATTTGGCCCTTAGTTATGGTATATTAAATAAGATTACAGGCTCTGCAGCTCGATTGATAAATTCCAAAGGTATTCTTGAAAATTAGTTCGGTATTCGTAGTGCACTTATTAATAATTTTGCTGACCATCGAGACGAGACCACTTTTATTTAACGATTTATCATTACAAACCCAGAGGTCTTCAACCCCACGGGAATTTTACGAACGTGTTCAAAACTTATTCAGCACTATCATGACATACGTTGCATGAAACCGTGGCTACTACATTTGAAGCTAAACGTAATCTTTATAAGAATTAACTCTACAGTGCTACTTGCGTGGTCTTAAGGACCCCTTAGGCTCTAGGATACGTTGCATGCGTCCCGAAACGATAGAAAAGGCTTTAGAATTCGTACAAGAAGAGCTTAATACATTATATATGCAGCAGCGTGCTGAGGGTTTACCTAATAAAAAGGATAATTTGAATAATCATAATGTGTATAGACAAGACTATTCTATTACTTTACCTAGTTTATCGGAATTTAAAGAAAATGATGACGTAACCTTTTTTATTCTTAATTTTCATAATTATTTTGATGGCATTATTGGTTTTGATTTGTTAAATTCGTGGGACACTAACATTGACTTTAGACGCAAGAAATTAATTACTAAAAATACCGTATTGCCTATTATTATGTATGACGCTCGAAATACAAATCTTTATGAAGAAATAATACCAGCTCAGTCATCCAAATTAGTGAAATTGCCAATAAACTCCAAGGACGGAGATGTATTTGTTCCTGATCAGATAATAAGTAATTGTTTAATTTCTGATTGCTTTACAAATGTGAAAAACAGTCGAGGTTTAGTACAAATTTCAAATAATTCAAAGAATGATGTAATCTTTTCAATGGATCGGCCTATTACAGCTGAGGTATTCAATATTGAATCTAAGCAATTAAAACAATTATCCGATCGTACAAAAGAAGTTCTATCGCGTCTCCGTACAGATCATTTGAACCCAGAGGAAATAGCTAATTTAAAAACCTTATTCGGATGTATTTTACCTTGACGGAGAACCCTTAACATTTACGAACAAAATTAAGCATAAAATTAAAACAAATGATGAGATCCCAGTTCATGTTAAAAGCTATAGGTACCCGTATGTCCATAAACAAGAGGTTAGAAGTCAAATCAATAAAATGCTTGAACAAAATATAATTAGACCTTCGGATTCCGCGTGGAGCTCTCCTATTTAGGTGGTCCCTAAAAAGGCAGATGCTTCGGGTAAAACCAAATGGCGATTAAAATTATCCGAATACGATTTCTTAGTCATTTATAAGCCAGGTAAATATAATACAAATGCTGATGACTTATCCCGTTTAGTAATTCATAACGAAGAACTAAGTTCAATAGCAGTAAATGCATCTGAAAATGACTAGCACTATTACAGCTTCAGAAGCTGATAGAGATAATTCTAATACCCTAACAGTTCATACCGACAATGAAAATCCTATTTTGGAAATCCCGATTTCTGACGAACCCCTAAATAAATTCACAAAACAGCTAGTTTTAACAATTGTAAGCAATATTAAAGGAAGACCAATAGTTTCAAAACCTTTTGAAACACACACACGTATCACTGTTCAATTGTCAGAAAATAATCTCGAAGAAGATATCATTAATGTTATCAAAGAATATGTTCATCCCAAAATTAAAACAGGGTTACTCATAAATCCCCCATTAGCAATGTACTCGGTTATTCCCATAATACAAAAAGCTTTTAAAAGTTCAGCTATGAATTTAATACTAGTTAAAAAGGAATTGGAAAACATAAAAGAATACTTAAAACAACAAGAAATAATAAGCAAATACCACGTAGGTAAAACTAATCATAGGGGTGTTAATGAATGTCATCTCGCCCTATCTTATAGGTATTATTGGCCAAAAATGCGAGAGCATATAACCAATTATTCATTAACAAATGTATAATTTGTGGTCAAGCGAAATATGATCGCAACCCTATTAGACAACAATTTCGTATCGTACCTCCACCGTGTAAGCCTTTCGAAGTTGTTCACCTAGATTTATTATCTATACAGAGTGAAAAGTTTTTGACTATCATTGATGCGTTTTCAAAGTATGCGCAAGCATATTCTTTAAGGGATGGAACAGCAGTAAGTGTTGTGCAGGCGTTATTAAAATTTAGTACTCATCATGGTATACCATATACTCTAGTTACAGATAATGGCCCTGAGTTCACTAATCAATTATTTGCTGAATTTGTAAGAGTACACAAAATTCAACACCATAGAATAGCACCCTATACTCCCAATGAGAATGGAATCGTTGAACGATTCCACTCAACAATTTTAGAACATCTACGCATATTAAAACTTGAACTTAAGAATGAATCTGTTATTAATTTAATAAATTATGCCCTATTAGCATATAATAGTTCGATACACAGTTTTACAAAATGCCGACCAATTGACATTATTACTGGACATTTTGATCCGCGAGATCCATTAGACATAGACTTAACCACCCATTTACTCCAACAATATATGGTAGAACATAAAAATAAAATGACCAAAGCTTTTAATTTAATTCATGAGTCTAGTTTAAGTTACAGAAATGAATTAACAAATACTCATAATAAGTCTAGAGAGCCCGAAAAGCAATTCTCTCCCGATCAACAAATATTTATTAGAAACCCTTTTGCTGTTCGTCAAAAGATAGCGCCGCGTTACACACATGATACAGTTATAGCTGATCTCCCGATACATATATATACGCGCAAAAAAGGCGGGCCAATTGCTAAGTCTAGATTAAAGAGAGTTCCTAAAAGTGTTTAATTGTTGCAGGACTCTCCTATTACTCCAACTGCTCCTACATCCGGTTCTAATGCAGGAAATAAAACTTGAAAATCTAGATGATGGTCCCGGCATTTTACCTTTTAAACTAGGTCCTTGTCACATAGTGTCTCATTATCACTCATTCTTGAAGTATATCGATATCCACGAATTGCAAGACAAAGTAAATACAGTTCATATCCAATTAAGCAATATAATCTCTAATCTTAATAATAAAACTTTTTCTTTGTTTGAGCCCCATACTAACTATTTGAAAGAAAAGCTTCAAGTCGTTATAGAACAATTGCAGTCATTTGAAATTAGCCGCTCTAAAAGAGGTCTCGTTGATGGTCTCGGGTCCGTAATAAAAAGTATTACCGGTAATCTTGATTATACAGATGCGTTACAGTTTAATAACGCAATAAGATCACTGCAAGAAAACGATAATAAATTAGTTACGGAATTTAACAGTCATGTAAGCCTGACCAAAGATTGGATAACTCAGCACTCTAAAATAATAGATAAAATAATAGATAATCAGAACAAATTAGCGGAACTAGTAAAAAACATTAGTCTAAGTTTGGAAAAAGGTATCTATGAATCCAATCAATATGCTCATTTAGGACAAACTATTCTCATAGTCGATGATAATGTTGACAAGTTGTCACAAGAGATAACTAAGTTACAGAATGTGCTAGCATTTATAAGGACATCCACGGCTCATCATGATGTCATTAGTTTAAGTTCTATTAGAAATATAATTAGAAAGCTTCGTAGTATGTATGGTAGTAATAAAGTACTAGATATAGAGGCCCGAGAGTATTATGACGTAATACAATTAGGTTCATATTATGTAGGAAATGAAATAGTTATAGTATATAAATTCCCAATTATAAAATCCCAAATATATAATTTATATAAGATATCCATAATCCCTAACAAAAATCATGAAATTCTTGTTCCCCAACACCAATTCCTTGCAATCCATTTGAAAGATTTCAAGTACATAGAGGCTGAATGCCCGAAGTTCACTAAAGGGTATCTATGTGAAGAGATACACAACATACATAGTCGTACATCGCCGGATTGTGTAACAGCCCTCGTTACTACGCAGCAAAAACTCCCCGAATGTAAACCAGTCACCGTATCCCTACTTACGTCAGCCTACGAGAAACTCGACGATCGACACTACACCATCAGCTTTCCAACTCTTACTAAAGTACGCTTGTCCTGCGATCAAGATATCTACAAGATGTTGCAAGGAAGTTATCTCGCTATAATTCCATATGATTGTTTCATTCAAACAACAGAATTCATCATCTCGAACCTCAACGATCGACTAAAAGGTCAAGCCTTGAAGATAATAGATGTCCCTAATGAAAATACACTCAGTTCAGCAGCACATCTGATATTCAAATTAAACTCCATTAATTTGACTAACCTTCACGCTACCAATAGAGAGGTTATTCTACAGTCACCAGTAAACTTAAGCAAGACCAACGATATAAGCGTCTACCATACAACAATACCTTTATATACGTTACTATTCGGTGCATGTGTACTAATTAGCGGCCTTGCATACCGGAAATACCGACTTAAACATACGAAACACACCATCCAAAAACCTCAAAGGGATGAATCAGAACTTCCAGCGCAATTTACAACGAAGGTCTTCAATAGTCGCTGTTCTACGGGGGGAGGTGTTACGCAAGCATAGCCAAGGGCAATTGTTATAGTAAGAACCAACTTGGTTTCACACGATTAAATGCTGACACCACGCTTCGAGTATCCTGAAGACGACACCATACGGCTTGCGTTCTCACCATCGATGGGAATCGAGGATAAAATATATTCATTCTTGGGTCAATCGCTGACCTGGAATCACCTTTTTTTAGTATTAATTAATTATAAGTTTTAATTGTAACTCGTTAATATAATTTTATAAAATAATTGTTTTTCTTTGCATCCTTTGCTGCCACCAAACTTAATTCGCATTTATAGCTGACCCTTGTTGATCCTAACAAATTAATAATTGAAATCCAAATTAATTTCCAGCTTTAACTTCAAAACTTAAATTAAATTATAACCATATATACATTTATAATTATGACACGGAACATACAACAGTTTTATGTAATAGGCTATTTACTCGTAGCTTTCAGCTTCAAACTTTCGCTTCAGGCCTTTTTGTCCACGTGTGAACGACTGTAGAAAAGTTATTTCTTAATGCCAGAGATGAGGAGTGAAGTAATGGTGGGGGAGGTGTGGAAAGGAGAGGTGTATGTATTTACTATATGACTTCCACCCGCGTCACTGGGCACACTACAAATTTGAATGTAAACTAAGAATTCTTGTGTTGAATTGACTAAATTTATATTTGGTGTAAACTTATATAATTTTATATAGAGAAATACAATGCCAGTCAGTGAATACACAGATTTGTGTGTATAGATGAATGTGCGTGTGTGTGTAGATGAATGTGTGTGTGTGTGTGTAGATGAATGTGTGTGTGTGTAGATGAATGTGTGTGCGTGTGTGGATGAATGTGTGTGTGTATGCCTGCGTGTACTTTATTATTATATTTACAGATTGATTTATTAAAGATTAATCTGCATTGACGGATTTAAAACTGAAGATGTTGATATGACTTTCTTTTACGACGTGATGTTAAATAATAAATTTGTTGAAGAACATTAATACTATATTATTATTCATTATTTCATAAAATAATGAAACCAAGGGGTTTATTATTTTATTGAGTTAGGTCATTGATATTGACGGAGTCGCTGTCGGCGAATAATAAATAAATAGTATAACATAAAGTGTCTCTGCCATTAGAGAGATAGTTCGAAGAAAAGAATCAGATATTTAAAGATATCAAAATAATAATTTCAATATTTTAACTATTCAAAAATACTATCTCGGAACAATATGATTATGATTGCTCAAAGATAGTTATTATATTCTGTTTGGAACAGATTTAAATATTTGATAATTAAAATGCAGTGCTCTCTCCTCATACTGATGGTACAAGAATGATTAAATTTACAAAAACATTACTGTATGAGACTTAATTAGTAACTTTTTTTTACTATTTCCTTCTAACTTTTTTGTAACTATTTCCTTCAGCAAACAAATAAATGCTTGCCATTCTATAAATGTTTAATATTGCAGATTCCTTGTACTGTAATGTACTCGTAAATGTGCTTTTCTTTATTTCAATGTTTTAGACCATGGTGTTAATAATTTTGAATCACGCAGTTTATGACTTGTCGACAAATTAAGTTTTCTGGACATATATAAAATCAGATTGTCTCAAGATTTTGGCGGCCAATGGAACAATTATTTTTAATAGGATTAAGCGGTTGGCGAGTATTTTCCTGAGCCACAAATATGTGCTATGTAAGACTTTGAAAAATAAGTCAAAGCTTACGTAAACAAAACGTAAATTATATTAAAACATCTTGAAGTATCTCAATTAGTATTCTTTTAAATATACATATTGTTAAACGAATAAATATTACATATAGGTCTTAAAATATCTTCATCTGCAAGACGTTAAAATAATTAAAAAAAAAAAAAACATTAAAATATATTTTAATGTGTTTATACAATGTATAATATAATATAACAGTAAAATTCTCACAGAGAATTAGATTACTTTAATGTTAATTTTAAAACAAAAATGTCGTATTTCATTTTCTGAGTGAAAGTGTGACATTTTTTGTTTTTGTATAAGTGAGGTTCTCGTAGGCGAATACATCAAGGAGCATGTAAGGATCCTACACATTCATATTTAGGTCGTCACCTACACTGTTAAGGGGTGGAAACACCTAATAAAAATAATTGTAATTCTTCTGTTCTCTATTTCTGTGTTATAAAATCATAATTTTAGCTTAAATTGTAAGTTATTATACGTAACTTACATTATATCATAATTTAAAATAATTAAGGTTGCAGTTAATGTGCAAATTCTATTTGTATGCGTGAGTATGTACATGATGTATACTGCTTGAGTTTCAGACGCTGGAGTCTAGTTGGCCTGGAGCGATAAACTCAACATTTAGACCTAAAATATAGTTGTGGGAAATGATGTAAAATATTCCACAGAGAATACAATACAATAAAGCACCCCGGGTTCAAATAATAAATTTATATTCGTTATGTTGACAATATTTTGATTGTTGACTTTATTAAGAGTAATTAATTCCTAATTACTAAATTAAATAAAAATATAAATAAAACGTACTTTCAAAAAACTGATTCAATTTATCCGATCTTTTTAACGATTCTTTCTGTATTTTGAATGTAAATGTCGCCTAAATTCTATTAGGGTCTATAACCGCGGACCTCTCGTAACTTCAATATAAGTAGCCCATTACCTCAAGGAGATTACTTAATGCTTTTTACAATTTATCCTAAGAGTCTAGTCTCCGACAAAAACCCAAATTGTAAATCCAATTTGGAGACATTTAAGAAAGCTATGCTAAATACATATGTTATTTGTTTAATATTATATATAAGAAAAAAAAATAAAAAGAACCTGAATTTTTTATAGTGACAAAAATGTACCAATGAGTTTAATTTAATTATTATTTAATATTTTTGGATTAGTTCAAGAAGAACTATTTATCACTGAATTGCATTACTCATTAATCATTATATAATATTTTGCTTAAAATTATTTATTTCATAATAGATATAACGAATAAATAAATGTGGTGATTGTTACAAAAAAATATTGAACGTAACGTAACGAAATACAAATAAATATCCTTCATATTTATCCGATTAACTACTTCATTTCGTTTTTTAATTATTACTTTCCTATCTCGATATATTTATGTGACTAAAAAATGATTACGATATCATTATTGAAGCGAACACTATCTATATGGGTAAACTAAACTCTTCTAGCTTTACATTATTATTTCTTCTTTATTATTTCTTAATACTTATTTATTTTTCCTTTTTTCTCATTCTCATCATTAAAAGAGAATTATTAAATGGAATTAATATATATGAAGCATGGCGTCGAAGCAGTCTTAATATTAAACCTGTTTTATTACTTTACTCGTAGAAATCGGTATTAAAAACAATAATACGTAGTCATTTGAGTTTGGAATTTACTTAATTAATTAACATAAAATAAAAAAATATGTTTGAAGATATTTTGACCGAGGTAAAAGGAAGATGAAATATTTTGTTTCATCAAGGATAATTTAATGTATGTTATATATATATTTAATATTTGAGTAATACCCACTAAACAAATAAAAATATTTTGTTTTTGTATAAGATTTTTTTTTGTGTTTGCTATAACATTTGACTTTTCAGCACATCATAATTATAACATGATACCTATTGACCGAATATTTAAAACGTTCGAGTCCTTGAATGACTGGTTTGATAAGTTTGATTTTCGGCTTAGATAAAAATGCAACGTAACAACTACATTTTTATTGCAGAATACAGCTGATATAAAATAAAATTGTTTCACATAAAGTAGTCTTTACGTAGATATTTTGATATTAAACAAAAATCGTTTAAGTATAACATTTTGTATATTGTTTAACATAAGGTTAATACTGTAATAATAATAATTTTAATGCTGTAGACTTAATAACATTAATCCTCGTTTAATCTTGCAGCAACAACAATATTTATTTCACAGTTCTTTAGCATTACTTGTTAATAAATATTTTATAAATGAGATGGACTCCAGAATTTGTGAATTCGTTTTATTTTCGTCTTGTGCAAAGTCGATCACGTTTTCGAATACCGCCGTGAATTAAAGTGGCTTCCCATTCGCCTTCGCCGGAATATGCATGTGCTAACACTTTTCTCTAGTGTTTTAAAAAGTTATGATCCGACATACCTTCAGGAACGCTTCCATTTATCCTCCTCTAGAGATCGACCTGAACGCTCTTTTGTTGCACTGAAATTTCTGGAAATGGCAAAATACAATTAAAATTTTTATCGTAAGTCCTTTTCTGTTCTTGCGCCGCAACTTTGGAACTCACTACCTGATTTCATTAATAAAGACTTTCCTACTACTACTGTTATCAAGTTTAGACGGAAGAAGCAAGTACTTTCTCTTTCCTCGTATTAATCAGCATAACTTATTTACTTATAATATATGAATTAGTTATATGTATTTGTGTAGACAGTTGTGTATGTAAGTGTATGTAAATAAATAAATAAATATATATATATATATATATATATAATTCAATTCATGTATATTAGTATGTAAGTATATAAAATATTGACATATAAAAACCATTATATGTTATTTATGTTATATGTACCTATACCCCATATCAATAAATATCTCCATTAACCAAGGGTTTCTGGCAAAGATAGCTTGCAAGAGATAAGTTAACATTCGTGTAAATTTTCTTTGTTTATAATGTCATTATCACTATTTATGGTACAGAAATAAATAAATAAATACATAAATAAAATAAATTAACACGAGTCATATCTGTGCCATTCCTGTGGCCACAGCACAACAACGAAACACGTATGTGCAGTCTAGACGACCAGCAATCATTTCCAGGATACTGTTGGTACTGCCACGCAGTCTGCGTACAAGTGAACCGCACCTTTTCCTCATTGTGGCATAGAAACAGTCAACTTTAAACGTCGCAAACATCCCTGATGCACTACAGAAACGAATCGGCCCCAACAACACTCTAAAAGAATTATTATACTGCACGCGTAAGGCATTATACGATTTCCGCGAATACCTAGCCCACAAGCTGCACGTGTAGAAATTTGTACATATATAGGCTTTGAATAATGTGACTTTTAATTCATCAGTACAACGTGCAAATCGTCGAGCCAATAAATTCGCCCTAACTGACACGACTCTTCTTTCTCTTTTAATATCTGTATCGTCTTTGAGGTCAGGAGTCAACATGTGTCCTAGATATTTAATTTTGTCAACCCTTTGGGTTCTGTTCCGTTTAAGGAAATTTGTGGGATATTATTTGGCTTTTTACCCTCGGCCTCAAAGACTATAATGACATTTTTTTGGCATTATATGTCAATCCATATCTATCGGCATAAGACTCACACAAGTTTAACAGTTTTCTTAAGTCACAGCTTGGTGAATTCCGGTGGTATATTAATTTTTTCTAGTTTTTCCCATAATATATCTTAAGAAACTAGGTGAAAAGCCTTTTGACAAGTCTAAAAAACAGGCATCAATTTGCGTTTTTCGTTTAACGTAGTATGTGGCAGCATGCTTAAGACCCAACACAGCACTCTCTGTGGACAATCAGGGTCGAAATCCGAATTCATGTGGCCTAAAGTATTTATTGAGGTGTGTATTAAGTACACCGTCAAACACCTTCGATATAACTGTAGCCAGTGAGATTGGCCTATAATTGTTTTTATCACTCAAATCACCTGTCTTATTTTTGACGATTGGCACTACTAAGGTACGCATCATTTCACTCGGCATAAAACTGTGGCTAATACAAATATTGTATAAAAATGCCAGAACTCTAGACATGTATGAACCCGCGTACTGTAGATGCTCAATGCTGAGACTATCATGACCTGGGGAAACTATTAATGCATTAAGAACTATTTACTTGTTAAAATGTGTTTATCTTTATGAAAATGTATTTATGATATTAAAAAAAAACATATCTTTTGCCAGAACAGAAACGATTTCGATCGAAATAGCAGTCAAAAGTTAAAATTTGATTTGCTTACCGGGACTTTTAATTTTTAATTTTATGTTTCTTTGGTATTGTCCTTAATGATAAAAGTATAGTTTTGTTTTAGACCAAAATACACTTCAATATTACTTAGGATTAATACATTTCTGACATATTTATCCAATGGAAGGTTTCGGGAAAGTTTTTTTCTTTGTTTTCAATATCCATCTGCAGCATCAAATATATTTATACAAATTATAACAAGATTGAAAATTATGGAACACTTAAGTACAAGAGTACACTTTAAAAGAAGAAGAGAACAATTTATTATCTGCTTGAATGAGATTCTATCTAGTTTGTAGAACGGATACAAGATAAATGTCAATATAATAAAATGTATATCTAAATATAATTCAACTAGTTTGTGATACACTCTTTAACATTTTTTTGTAATCTGTTTGTTGCGTCGCGGTATTTTTTTCTGGATACATTAGGAATCGTTTTTGTGTTGTATTCATATAATGTTTCTTAGTTTAAACTTATATTATTTAATAAAGTTGTTACACAGCAGCATATATACAAATATTTAAAATAATTATGATTACTTAATTATTTTTAATATTATAATAATATCCTATAAATTAATTTATATTTTATTTAAATAATATTTTATAAATTATTATAAGTATTCAACGCCGGTTCTAAATAGATGATATAACGTGAATATGCCTTTTATATTCAGTAAATATCGTCTTGAGTTCGATAGCGAGAAATGATATGTGTGCGCAATAAAGATCAAAGGTTGTATTGCTATAAAATATATTTCAAATAGAAATGTGACGAAACTCAAAAGATTTGAAGTAGGTATATTTTCAATTGATAATGTATTTACTTAGAGTTTGCATAGAAGTAAGCATACTCATCTATTAATGCTCAGAGTGAACCTCTATTCTAATGCAATTTTAGTAAATAGATAAGTCTTTTTTAATCCCATACTTAAATATAGTAAACCTCGTAAGTAATAAAAGTTTTATAGAAAACATAGTCATTTTAAAGAAAGGAACTTCACACTTTTTACGATTTAATATAATATTATCAAATGTAAAATACCATTAATTCAAAAGCTATTTACATCGTGAAACAAAATCAAAAAAGCAAATGTAGATATTTTTTTTTATTTAAATCACATTACAGATGATATGTGAAAAGATTTGTTTTACAGTCTCTAATTAAAATATATTTGAAGATAATTAGTTTAAAAATGTAACGTCTTTAATAATTTCTATATCTGAAATATGTTATTAGGTATATTACGATATTATGAAAAAAAAAAAACATAAAAACATATAATGAAATGTGATTTATGGAGGAAAACTAGACATACGCCGGACTTAAAAAAACAGTTTTTTCAAGCTGAAACGGAGACGCTAAGCTCTCTGATTCACAGCTATTAATATTAATATAATTATGCAATTATTCTGAATAACATGAATATGTACTAATAATATAATATATATGTAATATTCTCTTAAGGTTCAATAAACATGGACGTTCCAGCATTATCTCATATATTTAGAATAGAATTTAATTTGAATTTTGTTGGAGAAAAATTACGCGTTTTAATCTACTAATCTATCTATCTAGTCTTAGTCTAGTATAATATTGATCACCAGTTTCTTTAATAAACGTAGAGCCTAAAAATGTCTTTTTATCAAAAAAATATAAATGTACATTATAGAACGCGAAGTGGCTGAGAGGCATAAAATTTTTTAGGAAATCAAAAATACCTTATTTATTTGACTTCATAGCTGCATAACAAACAAATGTAAATTGTAAAGCAATCTTGTTCTATAATATTAATTTGATTTAATTTTTTTTTTTGACAAAAATTATCATAAGTTAAAATCAATACAGCGAGGAGTATTTCAAGCCTGGCTAAAGACTTGCTTTCTATAAGGCGCAAGTCCTACCACACAGAGACGACCAGACCAGAGATGAGAATAGTACTTCAGTACTGTTCTCATCTCTGGTCCGGATCATCTCAATATCAGCTTTTACCTTTTGACTATGTAGAACGGAGAGCCATTCGGATTTTTGGGGACCCAATGCTGAGAGAATGGCTGGACTCTCTGGCATTGAGTAGAGACAGCATCTTTGCGTGCCTTTTATCGCATTTGTAACAGAAGGTGTTCCTAAGAGCTATTTAATCTGATGCTCGCTGCCGAATTTTATCACCGATCAGCATGTCATCGTCCCCAATACCATCCGTACCAACTGGATGCGTGGCGATCATCTACTGTGCGGTTTTAAAGGAACTTTATTCCACTAAAATATGGAACGAATCTTCTTTCGGCCGTATTTACGGTTCGATACGACATCGGTACCTTCAAGAAAAGCGTATACTCTCACCTCCAAGGCCAGCAAAGTTCTTGCAATTTCCCAATTCATCGGTGACGCGCATTCTTGTTTGCAAGAAATGTAAGGTAAAACTTAAAAAAATGACTTATTCCAGGAAAAGAAAGAAAATCAATGTTTAGTCCTTAGTTAAAATACAGACTATTGGTAAAAGCGACTTTCATCGGCAATAAAATTGGAAATAAAATAGTCCTAATACGTTGCTAATTGATTTTGTTTATAATTACTATATCTAATATTTAAATATCCAATAAATAATTGGTAAAATAAAAAAATATATAATTTTAATGTAAGCAATATTATCTTTCACCAATGCAACATTTTTTGTTTATGAGAACGAGTATGAAATAAATTATTCATAATTATTAGTAAAGTACAATAAATAATATTTCAGACAGAAAAAAATTATTATAGCCATTGTATTATATCATTCGATATGTTTTATCTGTATAATCCTTAGAATCTGTTTCTCATAGTTTAACACCAAGCCTGTTTCTCATATAAATATACAAATAGCCATCCATTTTATTGTTCATCCATAATTGATATATGTATTTAACTGACGATACAGTTAGAAACTTACTTTTTTTCATTTATATGTTAATCGATTTAATAGTTGCTGCAGAATTAAATTCACATAAAAATAAAAAAATCCTCCTGTGTAATTACAAATTACAGTTTATTGATACTAAAATGACATCGGGTCAATCTGTTCACCAAATGTATATGAATATTTATCAGGCTAGCAAATGATGATTACAATTATTTTATGTCCATCATTATTGGTTTAGTTTCTTTTTCTGTATGTGGGAGTCACAAATAGAAAATTATTACTTAAACCATAATTAAAATATTTTCTGTCTACAAGAGATAATATTCACAGGCACATAATCGGAGGGAGCAGTAATCTTAAATATTAATGTGAATGTTTTGATAAGACGATAATGATTAATGAAAGAATTGATAGAGAAAATGTAGGGAAAGAAGCAAATCTCTTCTGACGAGACATGTGATAGAAGAGCGTGCTAGATATTGCATTATTGTGCCCAAACCCAAATAATTGGGATAAGGGTAGGTATGTGGATAGAGAATACTGCAAACAAGCCAAAAGGTTATGTAAGTTAACAAGTACACTTAACATATAGCTGAATCCACCACAGGTACTTAAAAAATAATAAAACTTAAAAAATAACATTTTAAAGTTTGTTTCTTGAAACTGTCAACACAAAGTGTAAGTGTGGGTTATAACTATGGGTTGATAAAACAAAAATCGCAGGTTCTAATCTTTAAAAACAGCTTCGCAAGGCGTTGAAGTCTGGAATTATAAATATCTGTATTTTTTATTAGATATAAGGAATTTGCATTACAAACACTTTGCGTTAAAGTTTCTGGACTAATGATATAATGTTCGACAATAATTTTGCAGTCAGCTCACGAACCTTGGTTTATCTACAGTTCTGTGTTATAATTTGTTTTGTTTTACCGATTTTACAGTTGCTAGTCGCGAATTATTTTTATCTTTTAACAACACATATACCTACACTAGTATACTTTTAATATATTATTATCTAGTAGAAGTTAATTAACGCCATAAATCTTTACTAGGTAAAACCGTAAATTTAATAAAATAGTACAGCACAACCCTAACGAGACAGAAAATAAGTCAACATTTTATAGAAGTAAATCACCGAAACACCTGAAACTCTAGTTTTGTCGCCGCTAGCCGCACGTCATTCCATATGTTTGATAACTTAAAGGTTTGTTTGAGCTCCCACGAAAATTGCAGCAGTACCATACTGACTCCTACTGTATCGAAAATCTACGCTATGAATATAATTTATTGAGCTGACCGTAAGCGAAGCTCTTAACCGTTTGGGAGACCTTTTTTGTGTTTAGTTGTCTAAAGAATGCGGCGAGATAATTAGCTAAAAATTTTCTCATGTATGTTTGAGCCGAACGCGGATATTACAGCGAAAACAAATTGAAAAAATGTTTAGCCATTCAAAAGTTATCAAGAAAAGAAGAAAGGAGAGGGGCTCAGCTCAATACCCGCCGCGTTGTTTGGCGGATTCTAGTTTTAAAAACACATTAAAAACTGGGATCTTAAAATTTAAATTTGTATAGCAACTTTACGTCATTTTCAAATTATTATTTTCAAATGTTAATTTAAACCATAACATATTAATTTAACAATCATCTTCAATCTATTTTTTTAAATAATCGAACTAGATAGTTGTTTAGATTTATTTTTTATACTTAATCTAAAAAACATTAGATTAACTTTAGAATTTGCTTATTTTGTGCCAAAAAAAAATAAAAATTGTTACATTTATTTAGGAAATAACGTAATAAATTTACGTAACTAACACTTTGCATCTTTTAATAATAATAATATTTTTTTATCTCTTTTAAAATATTTTAAAAAGTGCCACGATTTGGTGTATCGTATTGACCTAATCGTATTATTTTATAATACTTATTTTACGCTTACTAGCTCAAAAAATGTACTCAATAATTTATTGTAAATATCGTTGCTTTATAATAATTTTTAGTTACATATATTTTATATATAAGTATATCACTATATAAGGATTTCAATTTACCATCAAAATATTTTAATGTGGATTCACTCAAATTCCCTACGTACAATAATGTATTCTATGCTAAGGCATAGTAGAACTTATATTGTTAAGTATTCGATTTACCGCTCACCTGGTATTGCGTCAGTGCTTTATTGCGTTATTATGCTTTTGCGGTAAGATATTTTTTTTCCCAGTTTCTGTCATCATATTTAAAGTCAAACTTCGCTTCATATAACCTATTATGTAGCTGCCTTTTTAAAGCTGTTGTAGTACAACTTTTATATATTGAATTATTGAAAAGTAAATAATATGACAATACTTATGATAGGAATATGAAAGATATAATAAGCATGTCTTAAAAAGTCATCAAAAGAATTTAATTATTAATTTACTTTATATTTATTGTATTTTGTTATTAACAAATAGTAAGTGACGTATTTATATTTAGGAGAAAAGTTTAAGATGTGTATATTCTTTATTTCTACAAAACGCTACGTTTAAAATTCAGGCTGTTATTTATAGAGAACCTTTTTGTTCGATTTATTTACACAGTACAATAAAACCTCTTCAGCCGTGAGTGATCTCTGAGCACTGAAATCCGATATTTACTAAACTGTTTCATACATTTCTATGTATGGAGTAAATTTGAAAAATAGAGTTTGTAATTCTATTTTGCACTATATAAAAAAATATAACGGTATTATTCAAAGTTTTTAAGGCTCCCGATCGATAAATATTATTATTAGTACATAAAAAGGAATAATGTCGAAATTTTTATTTAGCTTACGCTTACGCTTAGCAAAAATTCCCTGAATGAGGAATACATTTTAAATTTTAGGTAATTTTGTGAACAACGAACAAACAACGCATTCGTCACTGCAGTGAGAGGCTTATGAGATATTAACTATCGCCGGCGATGCGCATTGCAGTTACGAGTTTTGGACTCTTTAGGTTCAACTTAATAAATAAATAGAGACCATTCCATTGATAATAAAACGTTAATAACACATCAAATATATTGAATAAACAATTTGTTATTTGGATTTTAATACCAACTAGATACTAGAACAACATTAGCAGTGACATAACATAGTTATTTATAACCAATGAAGACATTTAGTTTTTGATCATAAAAGTTTTTAATAAAAACGGAAAAAAATTAAAAAATGTAGAAAAATTATGATATTATTTATTTTTAATTTAACTTTAATTATTTTGTCATAAAGAGTAGAAAACAATTTTCAATAATATGAAAACTACATTTTGTATATTTACAATATAGCACATGATAAACGTATTTGAAATCTTCACTTGAAATGAACATAAACTAAATTAAACAAACGTAATAAAATCAGTTTTACATTTAATCTTGCCAAGTAATTAAATTATTAAAACCTTTGTATACAACCACTGAAAACCTTAAGTGTAATTACACCAAACGACATTTCGTCGCTGCTCAAGCAATATCTGCAATGCGTTGCATCGCTCGGTCATCGCTAGAACTTATAATATAAATAATCTAGAAACTCCACAGTTCCAAATAAACCAACCCAGACTGTAGAGTTAAATAGAAAATTATATTACTTCTATAAAGCCATTTCTATTCACAAACTCAACCTAATTAGCTAATTAATGGGTGAATACGCTCCTGATTCATTACATAGGGAAAATAATCAGGGTCATTTCTAATTATTTTATTCGTTTAGGATAAAGTTTCAAAGTGATATGTTTGTCTATGATATTCGTTAATTTGTAACTATATGTTCGATACTTTGCGTCGTCAGATTATCTGCAATAATTATTTAAAAAGGTATAATCAACATTTATAAAGTAAACGTTCTGTTCCCCGTTCGTTCTATTTGTCCAAATATTGATATGTATTACGGCATTCTGAATAATATTTATAAATTGTTGTAATATTGGCCACCAAGGCTTTGTTTAACTTTCAAGTGATAATGGAGTTCTGAATAAAAGTGAAGACAATAAAGAAGGTATTTATTGCTGACTCAGAAATGGGTTTGCGTGGGATTGAAATTCATGATATTTTATATTATTCTATAAATTTATGCAAATTTAACAAATTATGGTGATTTCATTAATATATTTATCATTTTAATTTTGTTTCATATCACCGAAAGTGGTGACTGATGTCTCACTAACATAATTATAAATGTGTGTATGTATTGTTAAACACCGATTATACTATAACAAAAAATGATTATTACAAGCTTTTTTAATTATTTAATTTATAGTTAGACTTGCACCGACTAAAATGCAACAATATAGATAAAGCCAGAATTTTGTTACATGAAATCCGCTGATCCCGAAGGATTTATAGAGTGGCGCGGGTAATGGATCGTCGTGGTGTGACTAATGGCCGATGACACGTGACATAATTTGTAAAAAATAAATTCATGTTTAATGACTGTTAAATCTATTAATATCTCTTTGACTGGTAATTCATATAATTTCACCTTCCCTCTTCTGATGTAGGTTTTATTAATATTATATTCCTAACTAACGGAAGTTGTCTCAATACTACAGATTATAGTATGTTTTTTAAAAACATCTTATTAAATAATTATTTATTCAATATCAATAAATTTATATATAAATTCACAAATTTAATCTTTAAATATGAAAAGTTTTTTGAATATTATATTAGTAAAACACATTTCTGAAAGTGCCTTCACTTCCAAGAACCTTCTGAAATTTAAAACTTTACTGCGACAAATTGTATACTACATTTGCCGCACGGCGCTTTCTTCACAATCATATATATTTTATCTAAGGAGTAATTAAACTCGAATATGATGATGATGGTATAAAAATACATATTCTTGCAAAAGAACATAAAGAAGCTGTAAGCTTAACGTGTACTAAGTTGGCTTAATAATCTTTTCATATATTAGTCTAAAAATGTAATAATATAAAAGTTCTCTGTTTATTCCAACCGTACTTATAAACAGTTAAGGCGAAGCGAGTAACAATTGTCAAAACACCTTGCCGTCCATGGCAAGTATTTGAGAGATTAAAGTTCAATTTGAAATTTCCAAAAAATAAGATTTGAGGATTTATAATTAATAAAATAATGATAATCTGTTTTACGTTTTCACAACACTGTGCTATATAAATCCAGCTAATAGAACTAATTTAATAAAAAATGAGGATAGAAATAAAAATAAAAATATTACATTATACACATAATACTATCCTTGTATAATATAAGGCATCAAATGATAGTAAATTGAAATAATTTAAATTAAAATATTACTTAAAATTGCAAACAAAAAGAAATGTTATATAAATACAGCTGAAAGTATATTAAATATCCACGGGATTATTAAAGACTCCTTGAAGATTATTCAAAGGTTATTCAAAGCATAGTTACTCAATATGATAAGCCCCACTATATGTATAGTGGGATTTATCATATATATTATATATTACTACACATAATTATTACACGTTGTTTATCTATTCTTGTGCAGGCGTTCTTTAACGGCGTATTTAGGGATTGAGACGATTTCTAATAGAAGGTTTCGTGATTAATCTCGGTAGGGCTTGAGCGAGGATACTAAGGTCATAACTTAGCAGAAATGCCAAAATTTATCGATCTTATTTATTTATTTACCCTTTATTGAATATTACAAAAGGCGAACTTAATGCCTGTTGGCATTCTCTACCAGCTAACCTTTGTGGATGGTGAGAAATTGCGGTAGGCGTAACAAAAGTAAAATTCAAAATAAAACTAGTACTAAGTGAAATAAAAAATAAATATATATATATATAATATGTAATAATAATAAAAATAAAAATAAAAATAAAAATAAAAATAATAATAATAATAAAATAATAATAAATAAACTATAATATATATATAAATTATATATATATATATATAGACAAATTATAAACACATATAATGTCTAATTAAATATACTTACATATAATAAATAGCATATATATCTGAATGAAATGTGTATTAGGAAGATACTAGGAAGTAGTTGCGAATAAGATTTTTAAACGACCTTTTGGTAGGTGCCCTCCTTATATTTTCAGGGAGATTGTTCCAAAGGATAGACGCTTGAACTCTAAAAGACTTTTGAACAAAATCAGTTTTATGGGGTAGAATGGAGATTTTAAGGTTGGAAGATGATCGAAGCATTTTGTTATGAGTTGCGTGAAGATATTGGAATTCCTTCTTTAGGTATGAAGGCGCATTTGGATCATTTAAGATTGAATAGAGGAGATTAAGTATTCTAGAGCTACGCCTCTGTCGAATAGTGAGCCATTTAAGTTTAGTGCGAAATTGAGAAACATGATCATACTTACGTAAGCCGAAGATGTAGCGGAGACAGTTGTTAAGGAGGCGCTCTAACTTCTTCCTCACAATTTGTCCTTTTAATGTAATAATTTATAAAACAATTTTGTAAGGTAGTTGCATATAATTGTTTAATGAAGCAGCAAAATTTGTGTGAAAAATAAAAGTGCTCTTAAATATTGAAAATGGTCTGTAACGTTGTTATACCATCTCAGAATAAATTGTTTTATTGGCCTAAAAACCCATAACCTTAGATTTAACGAAAATTGTTAAAGCCATTGCTGAAAAACCGATAATTTATTAATAAAGCGTCTGTTGCCACGTCTGCCTTTAGGCTTTAATAATAAGTTTATAAACCTAATAAACCACACAAAAGGATACAGATGATGGATGACCTAAACAACTACACACCACTCTCCCCTGCCTTCTCCTTATGCCTCCTCATCATTATTATCCATTGTTGAACGACAAAACACATTATCCGGTGTGTGTGCATTTTAGCCGGATGAAAACTAAAACAGATTTTTCAAATAAATATACGGCGATGAGATGTTTTTTTACGGGATTAGAGATTTACAAAACTCGATTTAAAGCATACGAAGTGCACCTGGATATAAAATTAAAATCTGGGGATCCCATGAAGGATTGTCCAGAGATGCATTAAATCGTCGACAATAAGCACTAGGCCAAATCATGGATAATTTTCGATTTTATCAAGTAGTGGATACTTAAGTCAGGTAGAAGGCACTATAGTAATTATAAAAATCGTAATGAACATTGGGTCAAAAGTTGTACTTAAATATTATCAGTTAACAATATAAAAGCAACCTCGTATCTATTCTAGTCGTTAATTCTATTCTCGCATGTCAGAGTGTACGAGTACATTAGCAACATCTACAAGGAAACAAGGACAAGAACAAGGATATGAAGAACATTTTATAGTGTAAAAGTTTATACATTTGCAAATTAACACTCACATGTGTAATTCAGATTTATTTTAATAATTGGTTTCTTTTATCTTCCTATGTTTCTTAACTTCTATTGCCACATTTTTTATTCAAATGCCCGCTGTAGCAAAGAGCATAATAAATAGCCATTTTCTTTAAGTGCCTTACATTTGGCTGGCATAATAAAGACAGACTAGTTTGTACATAATACTTCAGATGGAATGACTTTGAAGTTGGCATTGCTTAGAGAAAATATTGAATCAGAAATATGGTTTTAAAACCACTTTAAATTTAACTTTAATCCGTTGTTGTACATTACAATTCTTTAAGGTTACAATATTGCATTTACAAGAAGAATAAACATTAAATATTTCAGTAATTAATATTTTCGGTACATTATTTTATTATTATTGTATATTGTTTTTACTATTATCAATCCATATTAAATTTTTAATGTCTTATATTATTATTACTATACTGTGTAATAATTATGCACATTACAAATTAACTATATACTTTCAGAATCATGAATATGTAAAGCTTTAGATTAAAAGACAAATGGCTTTTATCTATATATAGAAATATATATATTTGAAAGCAGTACATCACTAACTATTGTCAGTCATTGAGACAGTGTTTTTGTTTGTCTGAATTGATTGCAATCTAGTTTTCAATCTGGTTTGGTTTTTAATATTGCAGGCAATGTTATTTCTTCTATATATATTATATATGATTGTTTTTTTGTCTAGATTGATAGTACTTTGCTGGTGAAATCTTTAAATATTTTGTGTGTAACAAATTGTAATTCGCTTTCTTGTTTTAATGTTGTCTGTTTTTTAAAAGGTATATTCATTACTTTAATTGTATTATAACAGTATATCAAATTCACTATAACTACATTGTTTTAAAGTTTACAGTTAAATGTAAAAAAAAACCTTATAGTTTGATAAGCAACTAATTTCAAATAAAGAGATATGCATGATCAAATCATCTTATAATGATAGTAATTAAATGTACACTTACAATTTAAATATGTTTCTATAAGAATAACTTTTATATTGTGATGGTTGTTAAATTACATAAGATCAAACAGATTGTATAAAAACAATATTTTCATTGAATTATATATATTTCGAAATTTTCTTACTTGTACTTCATTCAGAAAAATATATGTATATATATATATATGTGACCAGGAGAACAATTTCCAAACAGCAATTTTTAGGAATCTGAACGCAATATACGTTCCCATATCCCACTTTTGATACGAATGGATAATCCTAACTATTTCAATATATACTAAATTAACATCATATGTTGTTAGCAAGAAACTAACTCTAAATAATAATAATACAATTTTAAAATGTTACGTTACGTACGTTACGTACGATTAAAAGTTTTCAAAGAAGAATATATTTATATTTTGCCTTATTTTAGTTAATGACTAATCTAATTCTCAGCACTATATGACGGATGTAAGGACTGTTTAGTAACTCTTAGATATTATTTGTCGCAAACCTCTTAACAGACCGTTTTACTACAGCTTATAATTAATATCATTAGAAAAGTAAGATACTTAAACTATCACACAGTTTTGTAATTAGATCATCAATTCTTGAGACTCGTTTAAGATAAGAAGTTTCTCAGAATATCGACGATCCATTTATATCTCATTTTCTTCCAATAGAATTTAGTTTGAATTTTGATGAAGTAAAGCTGTCATTTTATGAGTCAGGTTATTGTTATTCAAGTTGATAATAGATTTTTCTTTAGTGCATCAAGGGCTTACAATTTCAATTAAATAGAAAATTTAAATCACATGGTTTATTTTTCCAGAAAACACCATTGCCATAGTTTTTTTTTTTTATTAAATTTATTATCTATTATTGTAATATTTTTTCTTCTATAACATTTTTATAAATACGGTTTATAATTTAATAAAGATCAGAGAAGTAACCGTCACTTTAATAAATTATATCCTTAATATGTTATAAAAACACCAGACAGCTCTCAAAGTAACAAAAATTGTATCTGGAGTATAATTGGAGTATTTAATGTATTAATTGTGTTAAATAAAGTATTAAATGTCTCAATAGAAAGCTATCTAGTTAACATAGTTTAATAATATTGCAAGTAAAATTTCTCTCAGATTAAAAAAATGCTGGTATATTTTTTTAGCATGAAGATATTTACTATGGTAACGAAGAAAACTTAGACATTCCTTAAAATAATAAAAAAAACTTAGTAAAATCTAACGTTCGATATATAAAATTATAGTATATTTTGTTCGTTACATAATATTCATGTTCTAATACCTAATAATAACATTGATTGAAGCTTCATGCATAAAATAAAAATTGTTTCACCATAATAGAATTTTAATGCCAAATATAAATCAGTATTTTAATGTATTACATGATCTGTGATAGAAACAATGACCTGATTAGTACATTAAAGCCTTGCTGTCAAATGACTACAAGGCTTTATTGCATTATAGTACTAAAGTAAAAGGTGTGTAAATGTAATATTTACATAAAAGTTCCGGTATATTCATATTTGTAAATTCTCTTGATTTTACCGATTGATTGTGATGTTTTTTAATTACCGGCATACTTTCTAGTCTTATTGGTCTCATTTAATATGGATGCTATGGACGTAATCTTAAAAACGATTTTTTTAAGATATCTTAGGTACAAAAAACTATATTTCTATTTTTATTTCAGGAAAATATTTTTGGATCAATACTTTATAAATAATAAAAATTTCATTCTTTGTATTAAAAATTATTCTTACATAAAAAATCTGTCAGTATTTGTAGAGCAACTCGTGTAGGATAAGACGACGAAGATCAGTATTTATTATTCGACTGTAAATTAAAAATATACTTTTTATTTAAAGAGAATGAAAATATGCGTCCTTTTATGACAACCATATTATATTAACTAGCAGGTTTCCCGTGCTTCGCGACGAGAATAAACAAAAAAAAAAACTGACTTTCGTGTGTATTGATCCCATGACCCTACCCTTCACACATATACGCTCTATCCTCCAAACCATCATGACTCGCTATCAGTTCGAGAAAATCTTGAGTTTGATAACTACAGAGGTCCATTCCTATCGGGTTATAGGTACACTCTTGTTTCTAACATCGCAGCGTGTTGAGAATGAACATAGTGACAGGCCAAATAATTTTAATTTCTACTGCAATGCAATGGAAGAAGAGAGGGAGCGCGGGGGTAAACTTTGCAGTTTTTTAGCTGTAACTTTGGAGCGATTTGGACCTTTGCAAAATCCTTTCTTATTGCACCTATTCAAAATGTCAGGAGTCTTGTGTCCAAATTTCAGCTTTCTAAGTATAACGGTTTGGGCTGTAGAGCGATGAATGAGTCAGTGAGTGAGTGTCTTTGTGCTTTATATATTAAGATAAATGATGTCCTAAGACATTTTAACATTATAGAAAATACAAAGATATGACACAAAAATAACAATTTATAACAATTCTAATCTCGTGACATTAGTATACCGTAATAACCATCTTCAGGTGTACAACACGTATAAGGTACCTTCTTCAGAGCTCGTTATACTCGTTACATTGAATATTATCTCTTTTTACGTCCTTACATATGAATTTGGAGTTTAATAAGGGAGAAACAAAAATTTTATCAAAGTATAAACCATTATTTTCTATGCAATTTTAACATCTTATAGGTAGTTAAAATTATATTTATTTAGATAAATTAAATTTATAGTGAATCATTAAATAATAACTCACGTCTAGGATGTTTTAAAACACATGGTCTTTTTCAGTCAGATTATTATCATTTTATATAAATATGAAAATAAATATTTTCATAAATGACAAAGCTCTAACCTTCGACTTTTGAGATACTGCCCTGTCCTGTATTGACGAATTAATCTGTTCTAAACGAAAGCAGAATTTTTGTTAGCCATTAACAAGCCAAAAGTAGGTATACATTAGTATAATAAGCCCCTACTGTACTTAATTCCAAAACACGTCCAACACATACAAAAAATCGATCTATTGAAAGCTACATTTATTATAGGTAGTTTTTAAGAAACATATAATAAAATTTTGTATTTAAATGCGGTTTTAAAATAAACTATCCAATTTCTAGAATAGATATGTATTTTACACCTATTTGTATAGTTTATATGATTCGATACTAATTATTATTTCGCCACGTGATAAATTACCGCCCTAAGCGGCAATTGCGGCACAGGAACGCATGAGAAAACGGATTACAGTAATCCTGTATGGATTCATTCATGGTCATTATAATAAAGGGATTTGTTGATTATGTTAACGATCTTATGGTTTAATTTATGAAGTCGAATGAATTGTATATGTGAGTTAGGGGTGTGTTTATCCTGCGATCCACCAAATTTGGTCTATAATAAATTCAATTTGTATTTGGATAGTTGTCTCCAAGGCGTGAAAGACAGTGACATGGGAGTAAAAGTATTATCAGAATGCAATTGGCAGGCATTGGTCACCACTCTAAAAGATGGGTGTGAAAATAATGGTCTAAACCTGAATGTAGATAAGAGGAAGATTCTGATATTTGAAAGAAATGAAGAAAGAACAGAATGTAAGATCAACGTGAATGATAAGATAATAGAACAAGTGAATGAAGTGGGAAATATATATTTGGGAAGTATGTTAAGCAGAGACGGAAGATACGAAATGGATGTGGAAAGGCGTATTGCTGCCGGTAACAGAGTCCACGGTGCTTTGGCTGCATTGTTGGGATAATGAAAAGTCAGCATAGCTGCACGTTTGGCTGTATACAATGCGGTTTTGCTACCGACTCTATTATACGGCAGCCAAACGTGGGTTATACAGAAGAAGAATGTAAAAAAGATGAATGCTGTGGAGATGCGATCTCTTCGCAGAATATGCGGAGTCAGTCTAGCTGATCGAATCCGCAATGAAGAGATCTACAGAATGGCAGGTACTAGCGAAGATGTCACGGTGAGAATGAAAAAGAACGTCCTTTGGTTGTTTGGGAACGTCGAACGAATGAGTGATGAAAGAATGGTAAAAAAAGATTTATATAGGAAAAGTGAGCGGTAAGAGAGACCCTGGGAGGCCTTGAGTGACCTTCGAAAAAACAGTATCTATGATACTGGAGGAAGGTCACGTAAAAGCAAGAGGACCCCCGGAGGGCATGTATGAAGAGGTTGATGACTGTGGCCGAGGTGAAAGCGGTATGCAGGGACCGTAGTGCTTGGCGCTCCGTCGTCTCTTGTTACCCCGCAAGGGATATGGCGTGAAGATAAATAAATTTATAAATAAATAAATAAGTATTTGAAGAGTGAAATATAGAAATTTCCATGGCACATCGTCGGTTGTACTAAATTTTACTCCAATTTAGGAGGTGACTTCCAAACTAATAACTTTTAGGAGAATAACGAATGATGGCGACAGATGCGTCGATACAACTTTTGTTTTCGAGATACAACCGTTAACGTTAAAGCAAAATTCTAAAACTTTCTCATTCATCCAATTAGTCTTACTTAAAAGTTATCGAACTGTTGAGTTGTGTTACAAAAAAAAACACGTATATACTTCGTCTAGGAAACGTTTAAAATCATAACTAATAACATTGGTTCATAAAAAGTAGAAATATTTATGAAGTAAAAATAAACATGTATAAATTATCTTTTAAATAGCTTCATGGGACTCAAAAATTACTTTTAAAATATGTATTGCTAGTAACTGTCCAATAGTTATAAGCATATTTAAAAGCAATGAAGTGAAGTTTTTGTATATTTTATTTTATCTGTTCCACTATAAATAAATATTATGATAACTATTTCAAGAATGTTCGGACCAAATACTTCCCAAATCTAATGCTATATAATAAACGATCTTCCACCCTCTGATATCTTCACACCAATAGAATGTATTGTTGAAATATTTTATACGCCATCATTTTTCTTGAAGTAAGTATATTTAGGTACTTGGTAGTTAGTTTTGATAATTTGGGAATGTAATAAATATCCTTTGAATTTCGGTAGGTTGTGTTTTTGATACAAGGGTTTGATGCATAATAGTAACGATAATTATTCATCTACTTTATGTGAATAATTATAATTTGCTCAAAATATTATTGTCAATCACAAGTCAAAAAATAACATTGTTAAGACCTTAGTAAAAAAAAACTTTATGGTAACTTCCATTTACAATTCAATAAACTCCAATGGGAATCACAAAAATATCATAACTTGGCAATAATTTAATCATTTATTTATTTATGTACCTCAATTTTACTTAAACTATAAATTACGAGTATAGACATAGGTTAGCTTATCTCTTGGAAGAGACAGTACAAACATATTTTTATAGGTATTATTATCACTGGTTCTACTGGTTCATAAGCAAATAGACTTAAATATGTACACATTGACTTGTTCATTTTATACAAATACCATATTGCTCTTCTCTAATAGATTTACTTTCAGGATTTAATTTTACAACCTCAGTCATAATGCTTTATGATAAGAGTATCATGTATTTTTTCGCCGGTATCGTAGTCACTTGGCTGTATTTCTAAACCACATGCATGTAAGAATTTCCTCTGACTTTCATAGACACTTCATACTTAGGTATTTCTAAAAACAGTTTCTTTTCATTCTAGTTATAAGTTTATATTGGCATTTTCTGGAATTCTTGTTAAGGTGTTTGTACGTTACGGTAGAAAATAACCTATTTTCGTTTTATATGTTACACGATATTGACAACCTTAATTATCTATAAATTTAGTTTGAGTTAAGAAACAATCTTATGAGTCAACTGTACGTTGAGAATAAGTTTCATAAAAATAATTTGATGTGAATACTCTGGAAGCAATTGGTGTTTATTTCTCATGGCAAATATGTATGTGTCTGATGCAGAATGGTCTTCATAAAAATGTTTTTACAAAAATTAACTCCAAAACGGAACCCTATTAAATAAATAATACGAACTTTACAGCCAAAATTATATTGATATATATTAAAAAGAGAACATACAATTGCACTTATAATAGAGTTATCAACAATACAATTGCATCACAAGAGTCAGTCAAGCCTGAGTTGGATCCAATTTCTTAATATCAGAAAATTATTACGCTAGCATGCCTAAGTGGACAAGTTTAATTGAAACTTAAACCTATTTCTATTGACCATCGAGGGACGTCGGTTTTACTTTTTCGTTGTTATTAAAACAGGAGCAATTGAGTCATTAGAATTCTATTTTACGCTGAAAATCACAAAGCCCGAACGATAAAATTGAATCTAATTAAAATTTTTCGTTTAACTTGCATTATTAAGCTTAAATTGTAAGTAAAAATATAAATAGTTTTTTAGAGGTTTACCGAAATAGCAGTGTAATGTTACAACACTGTAATGTTGCATATACAAATACGAATACTTTGAATCTAAAAATTATATATATTTTTTTGAATCAATTGAAGTAAAAATTCTAAAAGTTAAAGCAAAAAGTGATAAAAAGAAAATTCTTATATTTAAATTAGGTAACAACTTTATCAATAATTAATAACATAAAAATATTACATTTTTGTTAATTCATTTTTAATGTAGTTTGCGAATTTGGTAGAATTCTTTTCACTAATTTCGAGCCCAACTCACTTCTATCATGAAAACGGCTTTTAATTATACATTTTACTTTTCATTGACATTTTTCATAAAAAAATTATATAATAGAGGGTTCTGTGTAATCCAATTTTGACTTGTATTAATTGCTTTGACCTTTTCCTTAATATAACGTTAAATCGTGAATATATTTTAATAAGAACTAAAAATATTTTTTGTTAGTGTTTTTTTATTTTATATTTTTCTAGTAATTCAACTAGATTTTAACTGGGCGTCTTAGAGTTGATGCAGCAAATTATACATATTAAAGATAATCGTCCTTTAGAAGTTAGTTATAAATATAAAACAACATACTTATAATGTATAAAGATCATTTAAATTAGTTTTGGAAGGATCTAATTATACTCCTCGTGTATTTAAATGTGAAGGATACTAAAAGATTAACGTTCAGAGTAATTACACAATTTGAAATTTATCTCGAAGATAGAAGTGAATTTACAATATGAAAAAAAATAACTCTTTTCTAGGCTTTTGACGAATGAAATATATAAAATACATATTCATGATACATTCATGATACGTTTTTGAGCGAATTATCGTTTCAATCATTGAATTGGTTTTGAAATATAAAAAAGCTAAATTGTAAATACATAATTCGAAATAGACAGTATCAAATTGTTACAATTTTTTTATTTTATTACTTGTAATGGTTTTAAAATTATAATAATATAAAATACTTTTAAAAAATAGACATCGTCTAACCTCGTCTTCTGTCCTCCCTCTTGGAAGGATCTCTCGATCTACGACACTGTATCATCCAACTTATAACGTAATTATTCATGCAATGTATACTTCATCATTATCTATATCATCTAGTTTGTTAAAATAAAAATACAATAAGCTTGAAATGCTGTTTTTAACAAAAACCCCATAAAACTTCATTGATAAAGTGATTGTCGGTCTAAAATTGTGGAAGAGCGTCTATTATACGGTGCATGTATTTGCATAATAATATATTCCATGTAATTGTTCGCAGAACAAATTGATTTCAAGCAAAGAGTAACACGGAAAAGACAATTTGTATAATAGTTTATTATTAGTATTAAATGAAAGAATAGAATATAGCTATATTTCAGAAGAAATATTTTAAAACATTTAATAGTAAATTTAATAGTAACTTATCATTAAAAGTAACTATAAAGCCTTTATCCAAAGAAACTCCCTGAGATATTAGTTATTTTTTCATTTTAAAATTAAGCTTTGAAGATATAATTTTTGTTTTACTAATAATCGGTATAGATATACATATAAATATTCTTACAGGGTTTTAAAAGCAATATTGCACAGTGTAATGGTACATAACTATCACTATTATTAATGCCGATAGTATCCAAAGTATTTTACAATTATAAAGCTTCAGGAAGACATATGTATAACATTATAGAAGTCAATATACATTATTAGCGATGAAAAAGATGTTGTAACGTTAACTTAATCACAATGGACTAAAACTCAGTATTGTAACTTATTTTTGTACTATATTATATCTTAATGTTTCTTTTTATTGCTTGATCTCATGAAAAGGGTGTCAGGCATGTTTACATAAAGCGCTTATAAACTGTCTTAGTTAACCAACCTATTATGTTAATTAAATTATATTAAATTATATTAAATTAAAAATATTTATATGATGTGTGCATTTGAAATTCATTATGCCAGTTTGGATGTCTTTTCATAATCTTTACACATAAATAAAATTGAAGTGTGTTTGTAATTCCAAATTAACAACTTTTTACTAAATACATGTAAAAGTATATACTTGCATAAGGAAATATTTTTTTAATTTTTAATCTGTCTGTTTATCCTGGATTATCTCGGAAACAACTATTTATCCTCCTAAGGCCCAAGCATGTTTTTCTTTAGGTCAGAGTAATAGCCCAATGTTCTTCTACAAGTACATAATGTGTAAAGTACTAACCGCCCAAACAAAAAATGTCTTAAAAGTCTATATAACCGTAGTTTTTGTGTCTCAATATTTTTTTATGGTATGTATGGCATGGTAAACGATATATATAAGTAATAAAAGTGTTAAATTATTTTGTACTCATAGGAGAACATTCGGCTGCTGGTCCAATAGTAGGTATAATTTTTATGTTCTCGTAGGATGACATTGGGCTGATAGACGAATAAAAACATTTTTTGTTTTATTTATTTTGAAATCAACAAATACAAGTCTTACGAGCTAAGAGATCTTTTTTTTTTCAATATCTATTAAATCTACTTAAAGAGAACAAAAACTACGCAAGTAGTCGCTCATCAGCTGAATAAAAAGAAAAAAATCAAGAACTTTAAAAAAATTATCATTTTCTTTTCAAATTAGTATTGAATAACTTATGAAGAAAAAAAATCAAATAGTCGCTCATATCGTTATCAATATGGGCATATGCTCAAATATAAAATATTATTTAACAAAAATCAGTTTGTGAATATAATTATTAAAATCAACTAGAAACTTAACATCTAACCCAAGTGAAAATAAAAAAAAACTCTCAGAGGTAAAACATAAAGTAATATTGCATGTATTACATTGAACACGAGATTTTTTGTAGTGACAATGTCGGCACCTAGACTGCTTTACTTTAAAAAAAGGCTTGTGGTCTTTCTAATGACTTGTGGTCTATTCACAAGCACATACCGCCTCTCTTGTTTTGACCACCTATTACATACGTCCATATCTTTGCTGGCCTCAACAGAAGATAATAACGTAACAGCTTTATTATCATACCACTTTGTGAGTGCCATTTTTTTATCCTTTTTAACCAGCACCTGGACATTTCCTCTGCCACAATTTTTAAGGTCACGGTCGTCTAAAAAACTATGCTTGAAAGGTGCAGGTATCATATTTTTCATAATAGTACCAGAACATTATATTCTACTGCTTAAAAGTTCATCTACCAATTTAACGCTACTAAAATACCTATCGATATAAAGTATATGACCCGGAAAGAGATTATCAGCTAACGTCAAAACGGCTTTTTCTCTGGTATAATATTGACTAGCCACCTTTTCTCTCGATACATGCGCAAGTTTGGGTAGTTTAAAATAGCCATTATCATAGTAATTGCAACATAAATATAGCATTCTAACAGATCAAAGTTTAGACTTTTCCCAGTAAATTTAACCGCTGTTAGATTATGTATATCAAATAAAGGATCGCCACATCTTCATCAGAAGGTGTTAAGTCTTCTATATCAGATTCTGCTAATAATTGTTCTGTATTGCGTCCGCAAACCTATAACCAAGTGTATTTATTAAGAAAGACAACTGAAAGGCGCTGACTGATTGGTGAAGACGTTACGTAGCATATAAGGGGTAACATAGGAACAGTCAAACTAACATATATTTATACCAATCTACATAATGTAATCTGATAACTGCCCATTGTCCTTTAGCAAGAACATAAATATATGAGCAAATGTTAAACTTACGGCCTGTTGTTCTCACACAAGAACATAATCATGGAATGAAAGATAAATATAGGTTGCATTGATTTTAAACAAAAATACATACACACATACATGATTTTATATTGAATTTAAAGATATAACATGAACATGAAATCAAAAGATTATTAAGATATTTTGATATTTAACGGACACGACGCTTGCGCTCCATGGTTGACAGATAGGCATCGCAGGACACCTTAACTCCGATTGGTTCAGCTCAAATGCCAAAAATAAAATGTCACTACCTATCCAGCAATCAGATAACAGAACCAAAAATGGTCAAACGGCGGCAAGTTTTGAAATATGAAATAGTTTGTATTATGTCCTGACTTGAGGACACTGGGTCACGAGGACATCACAGGATAATTTGAAGTTGGGCGTAAATCAGTTCCTTGATATGTACTTGAGAAAGTACATTGGGCCTTAGGAGGTTATAATAAGTAATTTACCCTACGTTTTATTCTAAAAAACATTCTACGTTGACAAAGTTGTGGACACAGCTAGTTAGCTATTGGTTAGCTTTTACTGCAATAAAATTCATGTAAGTGATGATATCGTGTCTACAATGTGTTTTCACACGTTGTTGTGGGCGAAGCCTTTTTTTTTTATCTTTGGAAAAATCCGTTACGGATACCCGCCGACCAAGCAGGTGATGGCCGGAGGGTTATGTGGGACTACCCGGCAGCATAGAGGACGCTGCCATTTTTAAGGTTACCCACTAAAAAACCAACGGTTGCCCTCAACGCCTTAATGGGACGCCACGGGATCGCTTGCGCACTCACCGTGACGCTCCGGCGTTGTGAGCGAAGCCTAAGAAACAAATAGCCTATGCCATTATTACTACTACTATTGCCACTACCACTCCTTTCACTATTGATACTATTACTGCTGCAGTTGCCGTGGCTGGTCCTGTTTTTAATGTTGCTGCAACCGCTAGTACCGCTACTGCTGCTATATTTTCTTAATAATTTATGACAATAGATGGTACTTAATGACAATGTATATATATAAAAAATAATAACTAGCAAGGGTTTAATCGATGAAAATAATGATAGAACAAGAAATGAATATATTCATAACATATATTTCATCATTCCGCGCCCATTTATAATATAGTTGTAAAAAATACCGGGTCTGATAATATAGTTGTAAAAAAAAAAAAGAAAGCTGTAAAATTTGACTATAATTATACAATGTTTTAGATTTCCTTGCGGTACCTCAACAGCTGTGCTGTGTATGCAATATTAAACGTCTTGATATAAATTTAATATTAACATGCATAACGTATTTTAGTCTTTATAACATGAAACCTAAGACCCACAATTGCTTTATGCAAACTTTGCATGTAAGAAGTTTGTATAAGCCACCATCTGTTTTTAAAATTCTACAATACTTAATTATATTTAGTATATTATTTTTATAAAGATATGAATATAATAGATGTATACTCTTTTTTTATGCAATATCTCATGTTTGATTCATCGTGTCCTTTATACATATGTATTTTTTATTTAGTATTTACACGGTGAGATAATTTAATATTAATAACAATTTAAATTAGTCTTCATGCCATTGCTTGACATATTTCTTTAGTTAAACAAAAAGGAAATGTACTTGAAATGTAAATGAGAGGATCTCATTGGAAGCCTCTTGGTTACTTGAAAGAAACTGGACTCATTATTATACCCAATTATTATAAGAGTTCTTAAAAAGGCCTATTAAATTTGTTGTTCTTTACTTTGACAATTAATTAATAATAAGAATTTCATGCATTCTTATAAAACGATAAACTTAATTAAGCAATTAGTACAATTGCTTACAATTGTACTAATTGCTTATTTAAGTTTATTGTTTATGCCTGAAAAGAGGATTAGTTATTTAGTTGCCATTCCTAATTTTGTAATAGCTTTAAAAAAATACTCTTAAATTGTTAAAAATAAATATAATATTTCTAATAAAAAATATTATTAAATATGATAGTTGATAAAGTGATATATCTGTAATAAAAACTGCTTTTTAGCATATTTAAAAAATCATCAAAATATCCTACATCATGATTTTTAGTGTTGTAGAAAATTAAAAAGTATCAGATTTTTATTGTTTGTTCTTTTTTACTTTTTGTTTGGGTGAAAGCATTATGTTGAAGGTAGAGATATGAAAACGTATAAAAGTTAATAAAACTTTTCACTTTAAGAATAAATCTAATGAAGTAAATATCACCTCATATCTAATATGTCTCATATTAGAAGAACTACTTTAAACTGAATAAAATGCTACACAATATGTAGTTGCAATTTATTTTGGATATTATCTTTCTTAAATAATTTGAAGCAATCGCCCACTCTCCAACTCTAATTTCAGCATATTTCAATTTGTTTTTAACTAGTCGAACTTCACTAATAGAAAACCAAATAATAAAACAATCAAAACGAGATATACGAGATAGCCGCAAGACTTCAAACACCTATGATATGTAAATAAATTTACTTTGTATATAAGAGAGCTCCCACGTAAATGTAAACTGTAAGCCAATATAGATTTCTATTATATCAAATATGTACTTAAGTGAACTGAAAATAGTTTATTTTTGTACACAATCGCATTAGGTTCAAGTGTTATACCGATATCAATTGATCTGTTAGTTCTCATGTGTAACATAATATATGTATTCTAAAAACGATTCACACTATTGAGAGAGATCCTTCTTGTTTGATTGGTCAGATTGCAAATCGCTTTACTGGTGAGATCGCAAAAAATGCGAACTCTCTGTTCTTAAAAACTATTCGAAGCTACGTTAACGAAACTTGCCACAACGATTGCGAGTATAAGGCGCTAAGCATATATTTAATTTTTTTTAAATCGTAATTCTAAATTCAGTATAATTTACTAATTCATTTTAGGACAATTTTCGTTCTAGCTCAGAAACTACGCATACCACAGTTTCGATACTCGGAATGGTGTTTGATGCTACATTGCTTTATGACTGTGCAAAGTTTCAGATAATTTTGATCGACAGATCTTGAACAATTAACAGAACTAATTTAGTTCGATTAGACTCACCAGCGCGCGCCTGCTCGATGCACGAGTTACGAGTGGATTGAAATCTAAGAAAGTTTGTAACTACTCTCATACATAGCAGAACTGACTATAAATTCGTCAAAATACAGTTTACATTGAGCTCGAAGCACACTAAAAGAATAGTAAGTGTACGAATTACAGAAAAATAGTTTCAATTCACCAGAAAATTGTCCATAGACTTATCATATGGAACATCTCATGACGTCTCTCGTATCACCGGCGCGGTCCTCAAGATAAAAGAGTAGCAAAATAGTAAGAACAAACAACTGAACGAACGGTTCAGTTGCGTGTGAGGCTTCGAATAGGCAACGTTCCGTCCGAATATTTTCTTTCACTTTCATTTTGCTATTCCAATTTAATATTTTATAGCCACTCGCTATACATTTCATCGAGTTTCATCAAGCTTCCATTTAATTATTGCTCAATCTTATTATATCATCCCATTATCATAAAATGGAACTTGAACGAGGCAGAGGAAGAGGTAGACGGCGTGCAAGTGGCATATCGCGATACACAGCAACTTCTATCTGTTCACAACAGTATCGAGATAGTGCAGCCACACTATCACGCTTCCTAATATCGCAGCAAATAAGCGTCGATTCAATAAAGAAGTAGAAAAATTGGCATACGTTTCCTGTTCTAAATGTTCAAGAACTGATTTAAAAGAAGCAGGAGTTCCCTATACTTACTCTGCATGCTGTTCCATTCGAACAACAGGAATGTTCACCACAGAAAATTTTATGGATCCTGGGGCAGTGCCACCACAATTACAAGGGCTGACACAGATCGAAACTATGCTCATTGCACGCATACAATCAATTATACGAGTGTATCGGCTCAGGGCAAGCGATGGACCCGGACAATTTCGTTATGCAAGACATATTTTAAACGTCGAATAAGAAATTCAAACGATGGCAACTGTACTTCCTCAACTATTTTCAGATTTGCAAATAATCATTGTACGAAGCTGCAACAGCCTTTCAAGACTTTCGTGTAAGACGACAGAAAGTGCTTGACGCTCTCCGGTGGCTGAAACAAAATAACGAATTCTATCAAGACATTCCGATTGATTTGCGAGAATTGGACAGGCTACCGTTTGATGATACAGATGTAACAAGCCTAAGGACATATGCAGAAGAAGTAAACAGCGAAATGTACGACGTTATCGAAGATGATGACGTAGTTGAAACTGCAGTTATTAATTTGCCTTATGTTACAACTGATCAACAAGTAACGAATCGCTTAGCGTGGCCATCGTCAACCGATTAACGAATACAGAGAGGAAGGCTGCATTGCACAATGTTTTCCACACCTGGTCCCGACCGGCAAGGATACTTTTAACTGCAGTAGACGAACACAAAAGTAATATTTAATGGTTATAAAATGGGTTCATTTTTTGATGCATTATCCAGACAAACGGTTCGCCCAGGATCCCAGATTTCGGTTCTTTTACCTGAATACAGGTCAAAGGCATGATAGTGCTACTAAGTGCTCAATATACGCAAACAAGCAACACTTCTCTGGAACTGTTGAACAACTAGCTACACGTATTGAACTGCAGCCTTCGCTATTGAATAACCTTTTCGCTTTCAATTTAGGAATCAGAGGCACACCATCTTACTGGTATCAAAGGAGATGCGAATTACCCTGCCATGCACAGAGCAATAGTTAGCTCAGCTCACGATCCCGCTTGCGAGACCTAGTTTATTTATACAGTAAAATAAAACCTTTTCAGCCGTGAGTGATCTATCAAGTCTGAAATACGTACATGATTTTCAGTTTACTATTGCGTACATTTTTAGGTGAGGATTACAAATGTAAAGCTTTAAAAAAAGCAGTGTGTTATATATTGTAATGAAATCAAAGAATGTAATAAAAACCTATTGCTTTAATTTTTTAAAAGCTCCGAGTATGGACTGGGAATAGTAATAGTTATGGAACTATTATTATTTGCAAATAAACAAATTTAACGGGTAAAGATTCTTTTTAATATATAGAAAGAAAAAAATATTTATTTTTTATCAAGTGATTTTACTGATCGTTAGTCCATTTGTAACATCAAATGATTGACACATTCGTCACTACACCAAGAGACTTCTGAGATATTAACTAACTGGCGATACGCATTGCAGTTACTAGCTTGAACTCTTTAGACTCAGCTGAATGAATAATTAATTATTTTGAGACCATTCAGTTCAAAATAAATATCAAACATTTTTTGGCATTCAATAATTTTACAGTAGGCAAAACATTATTATGACAATATAGAAGATTTAATTTAACTGTGAATAACATAATTTAATTTGTTCATTATCATTGAAAATATTCCTCATAGTCCTGATAACAATGATCATATGCTTAATATAATGATATTCTTATACTTAAGTAATACATCCAACTAATAACAAGGTACTTCAGTTGATAGAGCGCTGGAGTCTGTATAGTAGAGATCGCAGGTTCGAGTACTGCCCACGATGAATTTATGTTTTATATTTATTAAGAAAGCAATGTATTTTTTTTCTTATCTTTCACATACATACAATTATACTACTATGTGTCTGAAGTGCTACTAATTTAGGACATAAATTCCATTTGTTCCAAGAAAAGGAAAACCTAAAAATATTTTACTAAAAACATGTAACTTAAATTTTAATTATATTTTTAATTAAACTATGTCATAACATATATTATATAATTTTGCAAACGTCTTTATAGCAAACTCTTTCTTTAAAAGAACTAAGATTTCATCCCACTCTGAAACATCTAATGTTATGTGAATATTCTATCCAGTAAATATTTTACATTAGCAAAAGTGCTTTCTCTTCGATGAACTGTCTCAAATTTTAAATGATGTCTTTTCTCAGACAAATTGTATGAAACATTTTACGTCTGGCGTACTTTTGAAAATTGAATAAATTTGATGTGTGGAATGTTACAATTCGAATATAACATATAAGTAAATAAATCAAAAAAATTATTTATAAATACAGAAAATCTACTAATCTTTAGGTGAAACTAAAAGAAAACACTAACTCAGAACACTGCTTAGTGAAACTATTTCTTTTAATCATTCCACCGATAAAACAGACAAAAATAAAGAATTTGTTCCTATTTTTATCTTATTTATATACAAAAATATATTTGAATTAAAGTCATCGAGGTGGTGCTACTAACATACAAAAAGACACTAGCAGACTAGTTTGTATAGAAATTTAATACTAGTTCTATAATCAACGAAATGTAGTCGTGGATAATTGAATAAATAATATCAATAAAGGAGATTGATATATGAGTTTTGTATCGTGTTGAGGTATCGTGAAGCAGTTTATACATATTAACAGCAGTAGTATATATATCAATGCGGTCTATTAACGTCTAGCATAAGCTACTGACTTTACGCTTCTTCAAACCGAACATTATTTAATTCCACTTCTCAGTTTTTATTCTTGTTTTATATTCTTTCACATCATTCTTAAAGAGAGGAACGTTTTTTTTTATTCACAAGGAAATAATAAATAATTAACTCGAAAATTTATACAAAACTGATTTGTAACTGAAACATCACATTTAATAGTAACCACATTTACACGACTGTAATTAAATCATTTATGTTTTTATATTTGTTAAAAGCTAATGTGCAAAAATCTTATTACAGGAGAAGCTGCGACGGGAAGAAGATGGATCGAACATCAAATTGTTTAAGCTTATGTTTATTCGAGTATTAATAAAACTTGCCATAAAATAATTTTATTCTACTCCTGTTAATAAAATTAATAACCACATTCAGGTAAACTCGGCTTTCTGCCATTTATTGATTTTGTTATAAAAATATTAACATTGAGAAGAATTAATAAATCATAAAATTATAAAAGTAACACTCTTTCTAATTGACCTGGATGATCCTGTAATAAATGAACTCGGCAAACTTTAGACTTTTTTTTTGTTTTTTTTTTAGAGAATTGTCGATGTAAGCTTTTCTGGTTCCAAGAACGTCATCTACTTTGTCCGGAGAGAGTAAAGTTGTAAAGAACATTAAAGGGGATCTAAGATTGCTTTTTTGTGTCCAACGATCTGGAAATGGATTCAAGCAAAATTTATTTTATTTTAAAATAGAGATCTCTTAGAAATTCGCATCGAAATAAGAGTATTTATTTACAAGAGAACATTAAACACTCAGAAGAAAGAAAAACATAGAATCTGTAAGAAGTTAAAAAATCAACGGATGCTGTACAGATAAATATTTTAACTTAAACTTATCAGAGATTCTGCTTTCTTCCTTCATATAGTTAATTTATGAAATAAATTAAATGTAATAATAAGTGCTTAAAACTAGCTTAAGAAAAAGAACAATTTCTTGGAATCATCTTAATATATCAACGAACAAAATTCTATTCTTCTAATACATATCATAATAATACAAATGTGTGAAAAAGTTGGATATGATTCATTCATTTTGCACATCTGTTACTATAGGTATAGTATTAGTTAGAATTAAAACTGACATAGCGGATTCAATACAAAATGCTTTGGCATTGAAACCGCTATTTATACTTTCACATGGCATAATAAGATTTAAAAAGATAGACAATAAACTATATTTACATTATACGTTAAATTATGATCAAAATTAATCTCAAAAATAAATAAAACAATGTATAATTTACACACAAAAGCAATCTTATCCGCTTAAAAGTTTCCTTTCGGTTGGCAAATATACTGACAAGGATATCTGCAAACTGAAAGGAAAAACTTTCAGGTCAGAAAAGTTTGCCAACATTGCTTACTTCAGCCCGGTAAGTGCTTGAAAACAGAATGGCCAGTAGTATCAAATTTAGACATCATCCATACTAGTTGGTTATTTGAAGTAATATATTAAACATTGTTTTAACATGTCGTTTACATTAAATATTACAAATTATGAGACTACTATTTACACTGAGTATCTTATTAGATAATTAATTAGAGATATTTATAAGGTAGAAATTCAAGTAAACCTGTTTTTATGGTTTATATTTTATCTTATATGTTGAACTCGGTAGAACGAGATTTAGATACTACATATTGTTAAAAACAGATGAATTTAAGTTCTCAGAATAAGTTAATAAATAATATAACTAGATTATTAAGAAATCCCAAAATCTTTCTGATTTCTTGATAATTTTATAGACAGCCAGTTAAAGATAGTTCTTGACAGTGTTAGTAGAAGTAGTACAAAAATAGCATTTACTCTATTCATTCTTCCAGAAAACGCAAGTAATACTATAGAAAGTGAAAACTTAATTTATTATTTTTTTTAATAACTTTATAAATAGTAGACAGATATTGAATTGAAAAAAAATATTACTGTTACATTATTAATGATACTTTGTAATAATAATTTCAATATCTATTTATAAAGGGTACATTATTAAGCCTTAAATGTTTTATTAACCCTTTGCGGGACGCACGGCATATGCCGTAAAATTTGTGGATTTCAAGAATGGCAGTACGGTAAATGCCGTAATTGTTTAAAACGTTTTAAAATACGGCTCATGCAGTTAATTTTTCTACCTTAATACTAACAGAGCGATTCATACTGTCGTATCATATTAGTCTTCATCTGCATTAGATGCATTTTAACACTTGAACAAACACTTTGAAAGTATACGTGTGGGTCTATTTTATAGAGAGTCCCAGCACGCACACTACGGCAATGCCCGTGACATTTATGTGGAACGAGTCGAGTAGTGCCACACCACCTGAAATCGTGAAATCTTACGCTGGTCTACGGTAATGGGAGTACTGTCTACAAATATCATACTTTGGTATTTGTATATGACGCTACTGGTATTGCCGTAATAAAAAAATGTATGCATTATTTTACTGTCATACCATAACAATCAAAATGGTCATTACCCTCCCGCAAAGGGTTAATAATAAATCAAAGCGGACGTCAGCTAGCTCCGAGTGACGAAAGCACCCATAGTGCCGAAAATCTAAATCGGGTATATATACGCGCAATATCGAACTTTTTACACAGGAGACCTTCTGGTATGAGTGTGGTATTTTGCCCTTGGTCCATAGACCCAGAAAATGCATTTACACTTATACCCACCGCCTCGACCTTTACGGCGGTTTGAAAAATGAGACTAAAATTTAGTTTTTGGCTCCGCACCAGTATAAAATCATTCTTCATCATTATTTTCCACCTTAAAAAGCCCAAAAACGCCAAAATCCGACCGTCAGTTGATGAGATATGACATTTTGAAAATTTTGACTGGCGCCTCCATCGAATATTTCTTGAAAGTACTTAGTCTGTTGTGTGTATGTTCGTAGTTTTAACCGATTTTGTTCAAACTTTCAGGGATTAGTACTTCAAAAACTAAGGCTTTTTTGTTCTACAACTTTTCGATTTGGCCGCCATGTTGGCCTTGGCCGGCCCTCGAAAGGCCAAAAATGGCCATTTTTCGTAGAGGCACTGTGGCCAAACCAGTTAACGTACATTGACAAATTGGGCATCCTTAGAAAGGTCTTAAGCTAATTTTTTTAATGATATCCATTTTGATAGCAAAAACATTTGTTGGCGTGACATTTTTGGTCAAAAACCAAAAAATGGCCGACGGGCCGGGGACATATCGGCCATTTTCTGGAAAACGGCGACAACGATTTCTTTCCAAAATTTCATCATTTGTAGCCCCAAATTAGAGCTAAAATTTGGTATATAAAACATATCTGGGAAAACTCGTTATTTTGAGATATGGCCGTGAGAAGTTCAAAAAATCATGAACAATGACCAAAAATGACCAAAAAATGACTTTTAAAGCCAGAATCGTGCTCACAACACGGTTAAAATTCAATGGACATCGAAAAAAAATATATTCCATAAGATACCAATTTCCACTCATGTGTATTTCTAATAACAAACACCAACTAATGAGCACCATAAGTGATGCGATTTGATGAAAATTCAAAATTTGAAATTGTCACCAAAATATGATTAGTCTTCTAGTATAAAATCGACATATATTTAATCAACCATAAAACGAATAAAAACTAAAAATATTCAATGAGAAAAAAAATCAAGCCTTTGTGGGGATTGAAGCGATGGTCTCTCCTTGTTCGATGTGTAACTCATCCACTGAGCCAGCTAGACTTATTCTGTGAGAGGCTATTGTTTCATTTAAATTGAGACACATGGGTATTGTAGTGAGTAGATTCATGAATGTCGGATTTTTTCCCGCTGATTTTTTTTATTTTTCTATTGTTCAATGGATATTGGTTTCAAAATAGTTTTTTTCCAGCATTTGAATATTTTTTTCTGTACATTTTGTTTTGTTTCTGACGTCGGCAAAATTTTCATGATAATTTCACTAGTTGCACAGTGAATAAACTCACTAACGCATTGCCGACTGTGAAAATTAAAACAAAATTTACAGAAAAAAATCGGAATGCTGAAGAAAATCTGTTTTGAAGCAATGAGTTAAAAAAATAAATGGAAACTGAAAAAATCAAATGAAAATAAAAATCGGGCACCTGTGGGAATCGTACCCGAGGTCTCGTCTTTGTTATTACAACGCTCATCCTCTGAGCTAAAACACTCTCATTTTATTAGAGGCAACTATTCCATATAAATGAGTATATATTTGCATGAAAAATAATCGCACAGCATTTTGTTTCCAATTCTTTTACAAAACTATTGATATCAAAACAAAAACTTCTCAACGAAGTAAATACCGAGTGACGAAAGCGAATCCACTGTCGCAAAATTCATATCAGGAGTTTTGTGTCGGTGGATTCGCTTTCTTCACTCGGTATTTACTTCGTTGAGAAGTTTTTGTTTTGATAATATATACACATTAATCAAATCGTATTTCCAATTGCACCATGACTCAGTTTTTACAAACATAATAAAACAATAAAAACATGGAGAGTTTCATTCTAGCAATCGTTTCTATACAGTCTTTACTATGAAATACTATAATCATAAAAGCATTGTTAGTTCGTTCGATTGGAGCAAGCCTAATGAAAATTTCAGCTCAACTCTATAGTTAAGCACTATTGTGGAGACGACTACTGTCTACTGTACTGACTGTCAGTCAATCAATCAGTAGCGTCAGTAAAGTCAATTGCAATTTTAAAATCTTTAAAAATATGTAATCATTAACGAATCATTAATATTGTTAGTTACAATACCACGATTAATTAATTAATTATTGCTCAATCTTATTATATCATCCCATTATCATAAAATGGAACTTGAACGAGGCAGAGGAAGAGGTAGACGGCGTGCAAGTGGCATATCGCGATACACAGCAACTTCTATCTGTTCACAACAGTATCGAGATAGTGCAGCCACACTATCACGCTTCCTAATATCGCAGCAAATAAGCGTCGATTCAATAAAGAAGTAGAAAAATTGGCATACGTTTCCTGTTCTAAATGTTCAAGAACTGATTTAAAAGAAGCAGGAGTTCCCTATACTTACTCTGCATGCTGTTCCATTCGAACAACAGGAATGTTCACCACAGAAAATTTTATGGATCCTGGGGCAGTGCCACCACAATTACAAGGGCTGACACAGATCGAAACTATGCTCATTGCACGCATACAATCAATTATACGAGTGTATCGGCTCAGGGCAAGCGATGGACCCGGACAATTTCGTTATGCAAGACATATTTTAAACGTCGAATAAGAAATTCAAACGATGGTAACTGTACTTCCTCAACTATTTTCAGATTTGCAAATAATCATTGTACGAAGCTGCAACAGCCTTTCAAGACTTTCGTGTAAGACGACAGAAAGTGCTTGACGCTCTCCGGTGGCTGAAACAAAATAACGAATTCTATCAAGACATTCCGATTGATTTGCGAGAATTGGACAGGCTACCGTTTGATGATACAGATGTAACAAGCCTAAGGACATATGCAGAAGAAGTAAACAGCGAAATGGACGACGTTATCGAAGATGATGACGTAGTTGAAACTGCAGTTATTAATTTGCCTTATGTTACAACTGATCAACAAGTAACGAATCGCTTAGCGTGGCCATCGTCAACCGATTAACGAATACAGAGAGGAAGGCTGCATTGCACAATGTTTTCCACACCTGGTCCCGACCGGCAAGGATACTTTTAACTGCAGTAGACGAACACAAAAGTAATATTTAATGGTTATAAAATGGGTTCATTTTTTGATGCATTATCCAGACAAACGGTTCGCCCAGGATCCCAGATTTCGGTTCTTTTACCTGAATACAGGTCAAAGGCATGATAGTGCTACTAAGTGCTCAATATACGCAAACAAGCAACACTTCTCTGGAACTGTTGAACAACTAGCTACACGTATTGAACTGCAGCCTTCGCTATTGAATAACCTTCTCGCTTTCAATTCAGGAATCAAAGGCACACCATCTTACTGGTATCAAAGGAGATGCGAATTACCCTGCCATGCACAGAGCAATAGTTAGCTCAGCTCACGACCCCGCTTGCGTGACCTAGTTTTACTTACTTTTAAAATCACGTAAATCCTTACACAGTCAAAGTGTTGAACTTTCCAAGTCGTGATAAATGTTGAGACAAGAAATAGTTATAGCAAGAAAGCTGTTCCAAGAGTTTGTCGAACATTTGTCTTCATGTTGTTGCACCAAACATGACACTGGATATTACTTATAGTTTGCAAGACTTTTTAATCGAAACAAAAACATGTTTATAAAACATTAAACCTTGTGGAAATTATTATTAAAGGCAAATTTTTGATATGATACTTCTAATATATGATATGATACTTAAGTAACAAAAATGTTGAACTAATCTATAGAAATAACAATGCGAATTAGATAACAATATAAATTAAATGAAGTTGATGACCAAACCTTCTTTAGCTATTTTACCATTTTTTATTTTGACTTGACATATGACTGATGATTGCGTAAGACTGATGATAAAAAAGTTATTACAATATTTTATAAGATAAGGGTAAGGGTATATATATACATTACACTGTATATTACACTGTTTTGTCAAAAAATAATAATATAATAATATATCTTTCGGGTATATGACTAATTAAATATTAGAATTTGTAACGTATCTAGTACCTGAACATACAATTATGTTAAAACAAAAAGTCATGCATGACCTTGATTTTACCTTTGTTGCATATGTAAAATAAAAACATATTTACTAATAGGCAATAAAAAAAACACTTATAGTAATTAAAACGTTGCTAGTAATTTAATAAAATAATACATTACGATGTTAAGTACTTATTATTTTTATTATTTACTAATATAAGTGTTTCAAACAAAATTCCTATCGCTTTAGATTATTAGATTAACAAATTGAGCTAACATGACTCCTAATTGACTTGTTATGAAGTTTTTATCAAAATAACATGTTCAGATTAATTATTTCTTTCATGGATTTAAAAAATTACGAGTTTATAAGTTTTCTCAAATTTAGAAACTCGTTTCCTTAAAGAAATCTTATGAGAAAAATATAAATGGAACATATTATATAAAGCAAGAAATTTGTGTCTTTTAAACTGCACACACATATTACCTTAAAGTGTTTCACGCGAACTAATATTTACGTTAACAGTGATGATTTAAAATCATATCTACATGTCTTTTCATACAAAACATACTTCACTTAAGAATTCTTCTAAAATATACTTACGAATGTTTGTGAAGTATGTACCTCTGTTTCCCTTTCACACAAAAACTGGTGAAAGGATTTTAATGTAACTCGACAATGATATCGCTTGTACGTCAGAATAACATATAGAACAGAATTTATAAAGATTCTGTATAAAAACCCTAAACATAAACATAAGTATCAAGTGTTTGAAGAAAAGAGTACAGCGAGGTTACTGAAAAAGAAGATAAATACTGACAAAGAAATGGGTAAAGTTAAAACTGACCACTCAATGTCAAAAGAATATATGAATATTTAGTCATATTTCGTAAAATATTTAAGTGTGATGTATTTCCGTCAGTTAATAGATGTATGTAGGTTATTTAACAATGTAATACCATCCGCCATCTCCCATTTATCAGTTAACAAAGTTCTTAGTCAGACGTGACTTCTTGAGTAGGTCGTGAAATTCAGTACAACAGCCATCTTGGATAAATAACTTACTTATAAATTATGCCATACAATTTAATACTCATTGATTTTATTATAAAATATCAAAAATAAATTACAATTTTATATGAAATATATATTTTATATTCGTAATATCAGTGTTAATTAAACGGCTTATATGGGCAAATTATTTTAATTTTTAAGATTAAGATTAAGATATACATTGAAAACAATACTATATTAAAATAGAAGATCTTGTGAATATGTATGCGACATTTATAATAATGTACTATGCATTGAGTACTCCTAATAAATAAAAAAATAGAAGAAGAATAGAAGAAGAAGAAAAGATTGAATAAAATATTTTTCGCTTTTAAAGATATGGAGACAAAAATGAATAATATGATTTTTATTAACGAATACCACAATGTTTTGTTGCAGCAGGCGTAAGATCTACAATGCGTTTCATCCCTGACTATGTGGAGTGTTAACTCATCCAATTATAACATAAACTATTTTTTACATACATTACTTCCAATAATACAAAAATTAAATGCCTTTTTAATATATAAATACTATATTTGCATTACGAGTAATATTTAAAAATGTTATAATTATTTTAATACAATAGTAATATTCAATTTAAACTTTTAAAATTTTCTTTCTTTCCCTTAATTTTCTTAATTGATTTATTTATTTCTTGATTTAAATGATTTATTAATGATTTATTTCATATTTTTTATACAAATTACGACATTACAGCTGTTTCAAAAAATCAAGATATAATAGCGCTCTTTAGAAAGATCTTTTTCATATTTTGTTTTTTTATTTAATGATATCAAGAAATTAATAACATGATTTTAATGTAAAATCTAGTGTTTTGTATTTTTTTGGAGAACACGATTAAATCATAACTTTAAAGATATACTGGTTCATAAAATTTACCAACTAAAACAAAAAAATAAGACCTCTTTTGTAATATTATAAGCCTAAAATTTAAGTTTTGATTCAGTATCAAGCCTTTGGACCAATCAGAAAAGCTTCAAATGTATTTTTTTTTATTATTCTTTTTCTATAACACAAACGGATACAAATCATATTACATTCTATTAAGATCGAACTAAATCAATTTTAAAGAGTTGAATTAAATTTATCAAATCTACTTCACCTTTGTTTATTTGAGTTTATCTCGATAAATGTATATTTTTATTTTTGGAAAAAAATTGTTTTTATATTTCCTATAATTTACATTCAAGTCAATTTGCTGAGTAGCGGCTGGATGAATACGGGCGTATTCATTAATTAATTAGATGAAATCACCGCCGCTCTTGTTTTTTATATTTTCATGGAAAATACAGGTTATGTTTTACAAATCAATTGATTATTTTAAAGAAAATATCATTAGTATATATTCTTTCCTTTGTAGAATTTGTAAATACAAACTTTTTCTACAGGATCCGGATACGTCAAAAAAGTATTCTGCCCAGTGTTCATATATCAAGAAGAAAGTAATGTATAAATAAGATAAATAGGACCCAATATGTACTAATACATATATATATATATATATACATATCATCAATGTTTCTTTAAGGATAGTTAGAAGTATCTAACTAAGTGAAATACTCGAAGAATCATTAAACTCTATTAACTTATTTCAACAGCTGTGGATTTTATATAATTTACTTTAAAATATTAAAAATAATATGTTTAGAACTATGGCATTTGGGACTTTGGGACAAGAGGTCCAAGTTTGTCATAATAATTTGTTTATTTTTAAAAATCTTTAAACCAATTATTACAGTATTCTCACGAAATGCATTATTTGTGTGTGCTTATAATTCTTAATATTAATGTAAAATATAAGGGTATACTTAATGCTTACATATTTTATTTCGACACTTAAGTATTGAGTATAAACAAAGACACGATTTAAATCCTTACTTAGAAGTCACGTAGCCTATAGTAACTTCTATTGTTATGTCGGCTGATTGATTAAAGTCACGTTAAAAATTATTTTGCAAATTTGGTAACCGTTGCTCAATATTACTTTTATTATAAACCTCTCTTGCACTTAAAATATTTGGATACATTTTGTTAAATATTTTTAAAGATAAAGGGTTAATAATCTCAAAACATTATCATAACTTTTATAATTTATATGAAAATTTAATAAATATCGTCTAAAGTTGCGTCATCCCTCCGGCGGCATGAGCTCGCATGAGATTATTTGTGACCGTAATAAAGATCAAAGGACTTAAATTACTATGAAATTTAATTAAAATAGCGATATAATATTACGTTAAAGTATTTGATTTGTTATCAGTTAACTAGAATTATAAATTATGTATTTACGAACAAATCTTCAAAGGTATAATAAAAAAAAACATTTGAGCAAATAAGATAAACAAATCACATTGTTGGTGTAAATATATTAAATTACAATTTTATAATTAGTTGCTTATAAATTAGAGATCTCGTTATCTTGGCCTTCGTAAATTAATAAGGAAAAATATTTTATTTCTATTTATTTCTAGCTTATTTATGATCTTATTTTTAAATATATATTAAAAACATTATCATGAGGATATTAATCATCTATTTTTATTGTTTTCTTTTTTTTAACTGAAAATATCAGAGCATCAGGAAAATACCTTTTGTTTTATGTCTCCTAATGAAATTAAAAAAAAATTTATAAAACAAAAAAAATAAAAGGACAAATTTGATAAATGTACTATTTTAGCTATGATGTAATTGTTAAATAGTCTTGAAGTAACCATGTAATGGATGATGTATATTTAGGTTACTTGCTTGCTAACTTTGTATCTTAAGTATTAGAATTGCTTGTTGTAATATTATGTTGTTTACTACGGTGTCTTTAGATTGATTAAAAATAACAATTACACAATAATTATACCATACTAGCAGACCCGGTCACGCGTTGCTGTGACTATTATTTTTGATATATTACATTGTACTAAACTATTTAAGGGGTAACGTTCAGAGTACATCTGTCATGAAAACCATAATATTTTCTTATAGTCGATATTAAGCAAAAATCAAAACAAAATAATTATAATTATTTTTTTAATTTTATCCAAGTTTATAACACTATTTGTATATTACAAAGTTTTTAGTAAATAGCTTGGAACACTAAACTTACGAATGAGGTAGGTAGGGTAGATATCTCATTCGTAATTACTCAATCCAGTCAATAGATACCGCCATCTTTTAGAATTGTTAGGAGCTAACTGCAAAATGATAAACTAATAATTTGCAATAAAATAATACTGCGACTATGAATTGAGTTGAAAATTATTATATCTTTTAAGTTAGGTCAAACTGTACGTGGTGTGTAAATTTATTTAAATCAGTTAAGTAGTTTAGGAGTCCATCGCGGACAAATAACGCGACACGTGATTTATATATATTAAGAATTCTGGTGGATTTTTTTTATCATTTAATATTATAATAAATAAATCGTAAAATTTTCCTTTTTTTTAATATGTTACTTCATCATTTTATTAAGACGTTCATAATTAAAAGTATTTGGTGGTTTTTACTAATACATATAATGAAAGTTAAACTCAAAACATTTAAATTTTAAAAGATTTTTTTTTTTAATAAATACAATTTTTATACAACTCGGCAGAATTCGTTCTGTCAAATAGATTTGGAATGTGGCAGTTTATATTTCGACCTTTAGACGTTTTTACTCTGCTGATCCTCACACATCGCCCTATCATCATGGTGACGGTTCTGTTCAGGAGAATTAAAGAAAAAGGTCAGCTCGGGTGACTTAAGTATCTTAGCTTCCACGAACTTTGGTCACCCTTTTGAGACCCACTAAAAACCCCGATTGGGATGTCTGCCAGAGGGCTTCAAACCAAGAGGGGAACTTAAGGTTCAAACCTGATTGAAAAATAATCTAAAGGGATAGTGGGAACCTAAAGGTGACAAATATTTATAAAGTGGGTGCTTCAATTACAAAGTATAGAGATAATTAATTATTTATTACTATTATTATTAACATAGGGTTCATAACCGATGAAATAAAAAATAATGAAATAAAACGTACATAAGTATTTTCAGTAATCGCGTTATTGTAAATCCAGTGAATCATAATTATTAACAAAAATCTGTTTTATTTTTATTTTAGTGCTTTATGATACACAATGTTTTTTGTTTGATTACCTGGTGAATATATAAATAAATCTGATGGTTTTCCAACACGGGAACAGGCAACATACAATTGACCATGTGAGAAACATGGGTTTTCTAGATTAATACCACAAACACCTAATGATTGCCCCTGGGACTTATTTATGGTCATAGCAAAAGCAAGCCGCACTGGAAATTGTAGTCGTTTAAATTCAAATGGTACATCAGTCGGAATCATTGGGATGCGTGGTATCAAAACGTCTTCTCCTTTATACTTTCCTTTCAGTATAGTTGCTTCTATCACGTTGTTCAATAATTTTTTTATCGCTAACCGTGTGCCGTTGCAAAGACGCGGTTGGTTGATATTTCTCAACATTATTACTACCGAACCAACCTTTAATTGAAGATTGTGAGGTGGCAATCCTGGTAAATCCAGCGAGTTTAAAAATTCAGGCGGATAGTTAACGACATCATCTTGGTTAGTAGCCGAATCAACTGATTTATATATCCTCAATTCGCCTGTAATTTGTTCTTGAATTTTGAAATTTAATTCCCTTACATCTATGTTTTTTGCAGCCAATATAGCCCGTTCGCTCAACCAATCATGGTTTCTATAATTTTGAGCAACATCTGGAAACACCTTTTGAATAAGTTCATCTTTTGATCTAGTTAACTGACAAAAACCTTGAGGAAAGTTAATGCAACCAGTCAAGGTGTCTATAGGAAATTTGCCATTACCAATGTCAATGAGTTGTTTAGAGAATATGTCTCCAGATTTGTCATTTTGCAACTTGATACGCATATTCTTGCTTAAGTGTAATACCTTCACATGTTTCCACAAATTGGAGGACTTTAAACAGGCATTAAGTTCATCAGCTGGCGTTGATCGTGGAATCACTGGCAATGTTTGACGAAAATCTCCTGCTAATAAAATCATTGCACCACCAAATGGGTTATTATTGCTCCGGAGATCTTGTAAGGTTCTATCTAAAGCCTCCAAAGATTTTTTATGTGCCATCGTGCATTCATCCCAAACAATCAATCCACATTGCTGCAAAACCTTTGCCATTGCAGAGTTCTTCGAAATGTTGCATGTTGGAGTTTCGTTGCTTTGCATGTTTAATTTTAATTGTTTTGCGAGTGCAAGTGCAATTTTATTTTGTGAGCGAATTGTTGCTAATATCAATGAAATCAAAAAAGTTTTTCCTGTACCACCAGGTGCATCTAAGAAGTAAATCCCTCCTTTTTTATCATTTATTACTTTCAAAAGTGTATCAAATACATACTTCTGTTGTTCATTCAATAGTGGAAGATTCGTTTGAATTAATTCTTTCAAAGTGTTGAGATCATACAGTTTTTCTCGGTGCAACTCTTGGTTAAAAGCATCATGCATTGGACGATTGGGTGCGGCCAGGCCTAATTGAAATAATAGTTTGTTTGACATCATCAAGCACATGTCCTCAATTGAAATCAATACTTCATTGTAAATTTCTTCGCTTATTTGTATATTTGGATTTCCCCTTCTAATCCGTATTTGATACAAAATATCATCACACATATTATCTTTGTACTTGATCCACAAATCCTTTGGGTTTGATGGGAAGCAGGTAGATATGATTATAGAAAACAATGTTCGTATTTGATGAGCTTGTGATGATATTACAGCATCATTGAGAGTTTGATCCCAATGAGCATCATTGTCTAGCAATCGCAAACGTTGGCAAGCTTCTCTATATGATCCACACAAATCACCATTAACAGTTCGTACATGTTGGAACGATGTTGGGCCACGTACATTGACTAATAGCAGTCGTAAATAAAAACATTCATCATTGCTTGGATGTACTGAATAAATTCGACCAATCGCATCGGTAGAAAATATATCTGGGTATCCTGTAACTGGTTTTCCTTGTTTCCGTCGTATAAATCTTCTTGAGGATTGATTCCAAGTATAATATTTTGGCATTTCAGAATATAACAATGTTTGAGCAAAATCATCGTTTTGACATATCTCAAAAAATCTGGTTAATGTAGTAGATGGTGGCTGTAAAGCTCTTTCTACTGCGTTCTGTGCTGTAAAATATACTCTTTGTCCATTTTCTAAATGCACAGCTAAATGAACAACAGTAGGGTGTCTTTCATGAATAGGAAAAGAAAATATTCGCCAAACTGTTTCATTACTACTAACATAGCGACCCATTTGGTATTGGGTAACTTCATCATTGGAATTCTCTGCATTAATACCAATCACAGCCATATCACTCCCTTTGGTTACATATTTGCAAATGTATTTAATAGATTTTACTGAATGGCAAGATTCAACGTTGATGTGCGCTTTGAAGGTCTTTGATAAAATGGGTGAATATGGAACAATCCAGCGATTATCTATTTCAATATCTTGTTGATTTAATTTGACAATTGTTGATCTTCCATTGTCTGCTGTCGATCGGCGACGATACAAAGGATAACCGTCATTACCAGTGATTGTTTCAGATATTAATGTCCGTGGATATCGCTTTGAACATTTACCATCCACCATACACGGTGAATTTTGATTAAGAGTTCCACAGGGACCATGTATCATGTTTTTAATAACTACCTCATGCAATCCAGGATCTACTTCTACATTAGGAATTTCAGCTGATATTACTGCATCAACTTCATTTGGCCTTATCTTTTCAACTAACCAAATCAAAATGTGTGCATGTGGCAATCCCCGTTTCTGCCACTCCACAGAATACATCCAGCAGCGTGTCTCTCCAAACACATAATGTTTCACAATGAAATCCATCAAAGATTTCAACTTTTGTCTAAAGACTCTGGCTGTAATATCATGACGATCAATAGGTGATTGCCCAGGGAATAACTCCTGCTTGATTTCTATCCAGTGTGGATTGCATGTAAATGTGATGAACAAATCTGCTGTACCATAATGACGAACATATGACATGGCATCTTGAGCATATTCATGCATATGTCGAGGGCTTCCGATGTATGTTGCTGGAAGAATAGTCATCCGACCAACATTCTGTCCATTTCCATCAGTATTAATCGCATCTCGAAGGTGAATATACTCTTCAGATCTGAGTTTGGTCTGATTCAACCTGATGAATGTTAATCTCTCCGTTTCAATTTTAACATACATGTCTACAACATACTTGTGATATAATCGCCGACATTTGAGTATGTGATTGTCTTCATTTTCACGAATCATTAGGCGGTAGGAATAATAGTTCATTGAACTGACTTTTTTGTTGGTTTCGGAACCTGAAAATAGATTTTTGTTTTCATAATATTGAAAATTAAAAAAATAATAATATAGTGACTGATAATATAGCTCCATAGCTAAACTAATATTTTTTATTACCTGTAATGGGATTTATCATCTTGTTTGAAAAATCATAGCCATCTTCACCTTGCCAAAATATAATGGGATATTGCAGTGCGTCATATGAGCAGTGTGTTTCCTTTATAAGTTGTAATTGATCATTCCGACGATGTAAAACAATATCACGGGATTCCAAGTTTTCTCCAACTACAACGATGGCAACTTCATCAATAGTTGGTGCATTAAAACGTCTTGCATGTTGGCCAACAGGTGTTTTATCAGCTCTGATTACAATTTTGTGATTATCAGATGGCATCCGATCCAGTGCAGTTTTAAACAACATAACCAATTGATTGTACTCATGAAATAAAGTTTGTAATTGTTCTACAATAGACCTCTTTAGTGAATTGTTATGTGAACAACGCATATCAATTTCTCGTGGTGAATTGCCCATGAAATAAATTTGCAGAAATTTGTAATTGCTATCTGACACTGGTAACAGTGAACCTGCTCTATGATATATTTGGCCTTGTATCTGTAAATTAAAAAAAATGATTTTTGCCAAATAGAAATAATATTTGTTCCTAAAAAGTATATCTGTCTCTTAATTTGAATCACCAAATAATAATTAATATGCTTAGGTATGTCAATATGTAATAATTAGTTGTAACTAATATCCATCGTCAAATAATTATATTGTGTTTCAAAATAATAAAAGTGTTGCTAATACTGAATCACCAAATAATATTATGACTAAGTAATATATGTTTTGGGGTTTAGGAAACTGAAGGTTAATGACACATATTTACTTAGTTAACAGGAAATTTTGTTCATTAAAATAATAATGATTAACTGCTATAATACATACCTTAAAAGTTGGCATGAAATTTTCCCGAACTACGTTTGTTGCCCCAAATGATGTCATTTGAAAGCAATTGTTATATTGTTGAATATTTGACAAAAAGTGTATGGAATCTGGTTCTATTCCTGAAACCAATGAGTACAATGGCTCTGGTGGTGGATCCAATGGTATCAATTTCACTTTCCCATTTGCGCAACACAATCCATTTGCTTCATTTTTGTATTTCAATGCCTTACAATAAGAGCAAACCAAGTTCATAGATCCAATAGCAACACATTGGTGGTTACTGTAGTCAATTGACAAATCGTAATTGAAAGCAGCTCGATTCAAACTTTCGCGATTATTAGTTGAATCTCTCGCTCTCGCTTCCCGCGTTCGTGATATACGAATTCTTTCGCGTTCATTTCGGTCGTCACGTTCATGTGCAGTATGATAAGATCGGTAATTCATTTGGTTTGTAGCATTTCGGGTTCTTCTACTTAAATTACTTCGTCTTATAGGAGGTATATCGTATATAATTACCTAAATTTATTCACATGAAATAATTATTATTCACAGGTATTTATACAATCAAAATTAATTATTAAATATTATAAACGCTTTTTAACGCAGTTTGTTTGACAGATGCAATGACGTGAAAACTGATGACAATTTATGTCGCATTCCGAAACTAAAACAAAAGAAAGAATATTCCAAGGCCAATCAAATCTTACATTTACTTTTTTTGACTTTTCAATTTGGTCGGGTGTACACATTCATTTGATTAAATTTGAACGTTGTGCAGCGACAATAAAGCGCGAATTGACTCTTTGACGTTAGCAAGACACCTACATTGTTTAGACAACAATGAGTGCTTGTAATTTAATATCAACTTTATTGAATAGCAATACAGTTCAAATTGACTCTACATTTAGTTATTTATTCTACATTTAAAATATTTGTATAGGAAAAAGAAAAGGGCTTTTTTAGGGTTTTCCTGGAAATTATTCGATTTTTTCTCGCCGTAAGGACCATCCTTGGGCTTCAAGGAACATTTAAAAAAAAGAATTGTTAAGATTGGTCCATGCGTTGTTGAGTTGTGCGCTTACCAACACATTTTGCGATTCATTTTTATATAATAGATTATGAATAACAATTAAGATATTTATAAAATAAACATTTCCTTAAGTTTATTACTTAAAATAATTGTAACTTTTTGTGGACATTTTCTTATTATATTGTTTTATCTAATAATCTAACACCTTGTACTTTGATGGACATTAGTATGTGCATCAGGATTCATTACTATATCACAAGATACGATTATGAAATGTATTCTTTTTATCTAATCACCGATAGTAGTAAGTTTGTACATGCTGTTGTCCATGGATTAGAAGTTAATTTACAAAACTTTTATATTTTTAAGATAACTTTCAAAGAGTACAAATAATAGAATTGCTAATCTTATTGCCTTAATGAGAAGTCACAAACGGGCATGGAAGGGAAGAATTATAAATAGTTTGTACTACATAGAAGAATAATTATGTGACTAACCTATTCACTAAAATATATTCTAGAAACATTTATGTGCTGGAAATGTTTTAATTTATAAATATTATCTATTACGTTTATGATAAAGAATCTATAAATAAAATTTTAAAAAATAAATTAATCTGTCTGTAAATTTTAATAAACATATTTAGAAATTTAAACCTTTCCTTTTAACGTATATTCTTATATACGTATAAAAATCCCAAACTGTCAACCCTCTCAACTCTACTCAAACTGTCAACACAACTCAACAACCTCTGTCTGTTTGTTGAGGTTAACGTACAAACATTGAAGCGTTTTTTATGGATATTGTTTGACACATTAAGTCTATTGACTTAAAGTGATAATGCTATAAAAAAATAAATCCTTTTTTTCCAGATATATTTATATCGTTGAAAGAAAATTCATCCAAAAAATCTGATAATATTAATATATTTATAATAATATATATAACTAATATAAATATAACAATTGTAGAAGAGAGAAACAAAGATTTAAGAAGAAACTTTATTTTTGTCATGTTATCGAAAAAACCTTAACGATAATAAAATAAAAAGAATCCTTAAAGGATTTGTATCAGAATACACCCTTTTTAATGTATTTATAATTTCGTATTGTAATATATTTATTATTGGAATAGGTTAGATATTGTAGGTCTGCAGGTATCAGTTATATGAAGTATTTTTTAATTACATTTTATAATTTCCATGACAACATTTATAATAAATACACAATGAAACATCTTTTAGGATCCTACATGTTATATATTTTATATATTTCGTGTTAAGAAATAGTATAACTTAATAGTATTATCATTCTTCTTTAATTAGGAACAATGTTTTGATTTTGTTCAAAAATATCTTCCCCGCGGATATCAAACTCATAACTCATAGTTAATTCGTTTACAATATAGTTAATATGTAACTTAAGTACATTATTAATATGTCGCTACATATAAGTAAGATTAGAAATAAATCTATACCTTATTTGACAAGATTTATTAAGGAATAATTTTATGATGTTTTCATAATACCAGCTTTTAATTATCGCAGGTTCACGGTTCACGTATGTACGTACGTTAATTTCAAAATATGTTGTTCAAACTAATTTATATATGATTGAGTTGATATTAACAGGTATATTGCGTAATATATAGGTATTGAAACTTATACATATTTAAAAAAATTTTTTATAAAGATATAATTCAATAGAAACCTTGCGTATTAATCGACTGCTTTTTCACCACAATATTTTAATTCAACCTCCATACATATCAATATTATACGAGAACCATTTATTGAGAATTAAAAATCGTTCACGCTTCAGCTTTTACCGATATAATATTTTCTGTGGACAGAATATACGTTCGAATTTCATACTTTAAAAAAAATATAGGTTATTTTAAACCTCGAAAATTTTATAGTAATATTTTTTAAAACTTTTTAGATATCTACTACATGTAGATTATTATTCATAATGTTAAAAGTATATACTCAAATTATGTCCTAAGATAAACATATAAATGAATTATATTAAAATTATGCTAACCGGAAGGTATGTATGAAGAGGTTGATATCTGTGGCCGAGGCGAAAGAGGTATGCAGAGATCGTAGCGTTTGGCGCTCCGTCGTCTCTGGCAACCCTGCAAGGGATATGGCGTATAGCTATATACCAAAAAATATGTAAAAAGTAAGTAATTAAAAATTAATTAAAATATATAAATATATATTTCTATGTAATTATTAATGAACACAAAATATATTGTTACATCATCTTAAAAAATACTCTTTTTTTACTGTATACTAACACAATGACTAGATAAAAAACATGTAACGAATATAGTCTATTAATATGAATATGAATTTAATAATTAGTATTGTTATAATACCATAGAAGCAAAAGACCGAAGAAGACATGGATGGAATTCGTAAAAAATATATGGCGTAGAAGAATGTTTCCACTGAGATGACGTAGAAAAGTGTGGAAGAATTAAATTGTAACATTTAAGGATAAGGGAAGGTGCATAATAACTTATAAAACAAGTTCTGAACAACTATTTACTATTTAATATCATATAATCTTTGAAATCATAACCCTACTTTGACCTTTTTTAAGGAATTGAGAGGTCTCTTGTTATTCACTGCATTGTATTTAAATAAAACTTTCAACTGAAAGAGTATTGTAAAGATCGTGTAACATTTGAATTAAATATAAAAGTTTAATGCAATATTCTATATATTTAAGTGTGATTTAATAGGTAAGATATATCATTCAAAGTTGTGAAGTAAGATTTTGTTAGCTCAATAATAACTGAATAATGGACGCGAAACAATCAAATTAAAAACTTTGTATTGCTTTTTCCGTTATAGAGACTTAACGAAGAATTAAGAAGATTCACACTTCTTAATTCTTTGTTATTTAAAATATAATATTGAAAATATTACAAAACTATTTTAATACTATTTTAGATTAAAATGAACGAACGAGTATAAGAATAAACATAGTCTTCGTTATATTTCTTCGGATATATCAAAATTTCTTTGGGTATAAGTTAATATTTCAGTATGTGGTATTACGAATTTAAAAAAATCCGTGCCCGCAGGGGGACACGCGTGGGTAGACCTCGTGTGTAACTCGTTTAAAATATAAGTCACTACCTAAGGATAACACATGATGCTGTTGCTTGCATCAAAAATTTTCAAGCAAAAAGCGGTTTTAATTTTTTTTCTCGGAAAAGGTATCTTTTTTGGAAATACTTTTGATATTTAAATTTAGAGTAAAAAATAACCTTTCTATTAAAAATATTTGCGAGGCGGGAGCGTTTACCAAAAAAAAGTTGCCGTGGTATTACCTATCTTAAATTTTCAAGTTAAAAGTGGTTTTTATTTTTTTTCTCGGAAACGGTAGCTTTTATGGAAAAACTTTTGGTACTTAAATTTGGAGTAAAAAATAACCTTTCTATTAAAAGTACTGGTGAGGTAAGAATGTTTACCAGAAAAAAGTTATGAATTTTTTTCCAAAAATTTTCGGTTTTTTTACCCCCACCCCTTAGTTATTGAAGTTAGGTTTTCGGTTTATGTACATTAGTTATAGGTAGTCATCAAAGACATTATATAATATGAACGCGATTAATCTACTTTGTATAGGGAAAAAGTTATGGTCGAAAAACTGAAATCAGAAAAAGTGAGGTCCTAGCGCCCCTTGTGGCCGGATTTCTCTGGTTAACGAACTTGACCTTCATTTTTGGATGGTTGATTTTTGTGCAAAGTTTGAAAGCGATCCGAGCGAAACTGCAGACGCTATCGTGCTGACAAAAGTCGAATCTGGACGCACGCACGCATATTTATATATATACATATATATATATATATATATATATATATATATATATATATATATATATATATGAGACGAAGCTTCTTAGCATTCCATGGATTCACCGTGCGGGTGCCGGGCCCATCGCGTTGCAAGAAGAGGAGCGCAAACAATGCCTGGGACTTGCGACCCAGATGTAGGTTTAAGGGGCCCCTTTACTATGCGCATACACGCTCACCTTCACTGTTTACGCTCCTCTCCCTACCTAACCATATATCGTAAGAACCTACTAAAGCCGCCTTTGAAATACGTTCCAGAAATGAACTGATGATCGTTCTAGAAAGGCCGAGATCCTTAAATAAGTTGTAGAGAGATTTTGCTGTTATACCTCTCGCTCCTACTTCTACAGCGTACAAATTAACTATAAATCTATTCCTGATCAGTTCGTTACATAGTTCGTAATACTTGTTAAGCTTAAATGTATGATCTTTGGGTATGTTTGTTTCCCAGGGTACAGTAAGCTCCACAAGTATAACGCGCCTTAGTTGTTTTGAATACAGGAATAAGTCCGGCCTAGATGACGAAACACAAACATCCCCGGGGATTTTGTATTGCCTTTCATACGTGTCCATCATGAGAGTCCAATCAGGAGACGCGTCCAAGATGGAATAAGGTTTTAATTTAGATTTTTTGGACGAACCTGCCTTTACGAACTCTACTGATTTTTTGGTGGTTGTTATACCCCTCTGCGCTCTTGCTACAGAAAGACTAACCGCTTCTCGTATGATTTCTAATACTTTATCGTGGCGACGCGAGTATTTACCTCTATTTAATAGTACCCTACACCCTACTAGCAAGTGTTTCGCGGTTCCTACTGCCTCCCCGCAGATGTTGCAAGGTTTTTCGGTGGCTTTGCCCCATCTTACTAAGTTACTTTGATCTGGGAGAGTCATTTGGAATGCATTAAGATAAAATTTTAATAATGCTGGGGACCAATCATGAAGCAGGGTGCGCCATCGTAAAGCTAATGGAATACAAAAATCTCCTATGGTCACCCATTCGTTTTGCAATTCTAGGCTCATCGCGTGCAACCGGTAATTATCATTTTCATCGTGCCGAATAAAGGATTTTATTATTTCTATGTCTGGTTCTTTCCTACTTGATCCTAGCCCTGCTTTATTTGTTTGAGCACCTATCATAAATTGTTTATGGAATTGAAGTCGTGACTCCAGCTCTGCAGCAATTTTATCTTTTGGGAGAGATGTTACAGTATCAAGTATATAAATATATATAAAGACCGAATTCTTCGAGGTCTACCCAAAATGTGAATGTTAAATTTAAAAATTAACAAAAATGTAGGAAGAAATTTAAGTATAGAATAACCTTACCTAACCTTTTGTTGTTCACACGAGGTCAGTAGTGACAACTACGAGTATCATAATAGTTTTTTTTTTTTTTTTTTTTTATGTTAGAGGAGGGCAAACGAGCTTGCGGGTCACTGTTGGTATATGATCAACGCCGCCCATGAACTCTTGCAACATCCGAGGATTCACAAGAGCGTTGCCGGCCTTGGAGAATAATATATATGCCTTTTTTGAAGGTACCCATGTCGTATCGATCTGGAAATACCGCCGAAGGAAGTTCGTCCGTTCCACATTTGAGTGGTACGTGGGAAAAAAGTCCTTGAAAACCGCACAGTTGAAGATCGCCACGCGTCCAGGTGGTATGGATGATAAAGGAGGCGATGGCGAGCTGTGCGATAGTGAAATTCGGCGGTAAGCGTCAGATCGAATAGTTCTTCGGAACACTCCCCGTTGTAAATGCGGTAGAAGACGCACAAAGAAGCCACGTCTCTACGCAATGCCAAAGAGTCCAGCCGTTCGCAGAGCACTGGGTCCCCGACAATCCGAACGGCTCTCCGTTGTACGCGGTCAAACGGTAGAAGCTGATATTGGGGTGATCCGGACCAGAGATGAGAACAGTACTCCATGTGTGGCCGGACTTGCGCCTTATAGAGCGCAAGTCTTTGGCCAGGTTTGAAGTACTGCCTCGCTCTATTGATCACTCCCAATTTCTTCGAGGCCAACTTGGCCTTGCTCTCCAGATGACCACGAAACTGACAACCGCTCGAAATGTCGAGACCCAGTATTTTGATACTTGGCGAAGCAATAAGAGGAGTGCTCTCGAAGAGCGGTGATACGACAAATGGGATTTTCTTAGTGGTAAACGCGCAAACCTGTGTCTTTAGGGGATTGAACTGAACGTGGTTCAGTTCACCCCACTCAGAGACCATCCCCAGGGAGGTCTCTATTGAAGACACAAGTTTCTTTCGGCACTCGTCGACGTTTTCCCGAGAGAGACCTGCACGACCGGAATATACCGCATCCCCAGTGCTGTCATCCGCATAACAATGTATGTTGGAAATATCCAACATATCATTGATGTGCAGGAGGAACAGAGTTGGGGATAGCACATAGCCTTGGGGTACACCAGCGTTCACGGGCTTGGGGTCCGAGCAAAAACCGTCGAGAACGACCTGTATGCTCCATGTTGCACCTGTATGCTGAAGGGAGGTAATGGCGATAGGTCTGTAGTTAGCTGGGTCCGAGCTATCACCTTTTTTAGGGATCGGATGGACAAGGGCACGCTTCCATGAGACCGGGACTACGCCTTTAAGGTAGGAGTACCGAAATAGACGCGTTAGCACTGGAGTCAACTCAGGGGCACACGTTCGTAGCACTAATGGAGAAATGCCATCCGGCCCACTCGACTTATGAACGTCCAAGAAAAATAGAGACTGCCTAATAGTTTTCTACCGAAAAACTATTTCCGGCATTGAGCTCTGACACCGCAGGATGATAGGCGGTGTCTTCCCCTGGTCGTCCAAAGTCGAGTTGGAGGCGAAAAGAGTGCCCAAGAGATCGGCTTTCTCTTTTGCCGTGTGGGCCAGAGAGTCATTCCCCATGTGCAACGGCGGTAGGGACGGCTGGCTAAAGTTGCCCAGAGTGGCCTTGGAAAGCGCCCAGAATTTACGCGTGCCAGGCGGGTACTTTGCCAGCTGATCCCCAATTTTGACGACATGCTTGAACTTTGCTCTAGCGATTTGCCGTTTGAAGAATCTGGAGGCACGGTTGTATTTCCTCTTCAGAACTCTAGAGTTCGGATCCTTAGTGACTAACGCATTAGCCCAAGCTTGATAAGCCTGCCGTTTGCCAGCTGCTGCAGCCCTGACAGACGCATCAAACCAAGGCCGCGATCTGCCGCCAAGTGGTACCACAGAGCTTGGTACAAAAAGTTCCTTGCCCTGAAGTATCACATCAGCTACAGCCGCAGCGCAGTCACTAGGATCATCGGAAGGGAAACAAATCGGCCCCCATGGGTAGGATGCAAAAAAGGACCGCATTCCATCCCAATCCGCTGACTTGTAGTGCCAAACGCGTCGAGTCGCAGGTGTTGTGCGAGCCGACCGTTGAATGGGCACTACACTCCGTACCAGACAGTGATCAGAGGAAACTAAGGGAGCCTCGACAGTGATCTGGTAGTTTTCTGGATGTATAGTCAGCAGAAGATCCAACAATTATATGATGTCTTTGATGAATACCTATAACTAATGTAAATAAACCGAAAACCTAACTTCAATAACTTAGGGGTGGGGGTAAAAAAACCGAAATTTTTTGGAAAAAATATCATAACTTTTTTCTGGTAAACATTCCTACGTCACAATTATTTTTAATAGAAAGATTATTTTTTACATTAAATTTAACTATTAGAAGTTTTGCCCGTTAAAGGTACCGTTTCCGAGAAAAAAAATAAAAACCACTTTTAGCTTGAAAATTTAAGGTAGGTAAAACCACGTCAACTTTTTTCTGGTAACATTCCCTCATCTCAAATATTTTTAATAGAAAGGTTATTTTTTACTCTAAATTTAAGTACCAAAAGTATTTTCAAAAAAGATACCTTTTCCGAGAAAAAAATTAAAACCGCTTTTGCTTGAAAATGTTTGATGTAAACAACGGCATCATGTGTTATTCTTAGGTAGTGAGTTATATTTTAAACGAGTTACACACGAGGTCTACGCGTGTCCCCCTGCGGGCACGGATTTTTTTTTTTCATTTGATCTTTGAATGTTTGAATAATATTTAATTTGTTTAAATTAATTCTAAAATGAAATTCAACGATCGTAAATTTTTATTCATACTTTTATTTTTTCTGAACTGAATAATATTAATAAGTAATTAATGTTATTTCTTTCCTCTTCCCTTAATAGTTGTTATTATTATTATTATTATTATTATTTAAGTTGCCATCTTAGCACTATTAAGCGTACTTTAATATGTAATCCTAATACTTATGATCTCCAATATATTTTGAAATTTGTTTGTGAAGAAAAATAATCTCGATTTATTTTCACGGAATTTTTTTCATTTATTTTCATCTCTTAATATTTATGAGATGTTTCCACTTAAAATGTCTACGCATTTTTGAAAATATTTTTCTATTTTTAACATCATTTTCATATTACAAATATTAATAATTATTAAATATGTTTAATAAATCAAATTAAATAAGTGCGAGTAAATATTATATAGTTATTTAAATTACTATTTCATTTCAAATTAATTTTGGACAAAAGGTATATTAAACAAATTTATATAAAGTCATTCCCTGGTGTAACTTGCCAATTAATACTAATATCTTTTATAATTGTTCGAGACACAGTTCAGAAGTAATGAAAGTTCATTTGTGTTGATTCAGGAAATATGTTGATAGACCTTTCAAGCTCAATATCCGACTTTAACGAGGTCGCTCTCGTACCTTCACTGTTATAAATTCTCTTTATTCTGTGTTCATATTATTAGGTCAGTACAGCTATCATTTAGTGTAGTGAAAAATAAATTATCTTTCGTATCATTGTTCGTTGATTAGACATGTATGTATTGAATACCGCAACGTTACATTCTCTTTAATAGCAATTTAATAATTAAATCTAAATTAGTTTGCACAATGTATTGTAAATATGTTACAATAGAAAGTTACAAATACATTATAAATTTAATTAACTTATAATTTTGAATAACTTTAAGTAAAAAATTAGCAAGGTTACCCATCGAACAAAGTCGTGCCGCAAAGCGACCTATTCGTGTTCCGGCACGTTGTCCGATGAAGCCGTATATATGGGAAAAAGGTCTGAATAGTTGCGTTGCGTTGGCGAACCGGTTAGGCGTTGAGTTAGTGCTTGTTGTGTCAGGTGCCTAGTCGAGGAGGGTAGCGGGATACGAACCAACGGCTTTCCGCTGGCCGCCCGCTCTATCTACTGAGACACCCGGCGGTAGATAGTTTGCAGCTGAGCTAAGGGTCAGCTGCTAAGATCAGGGTACTACGGGACCCCGGTACCTAAGCCCTCCGGCAACGACGCATGCGCTTGCGCGTGTAAACTGCCGGGTTACCGGTTTTGGTGTTGGATTCGTAGTGGTAATGTGGTTAGCTGTAGAGATTCGGCGCTGTTCGTCTGGGTTCCCTCAGTTGTCGTAGTTGTAGACTTGCGGCCCGACCGCCTGTCGGGAAGTGAGCGTGCCTTACAGCTCCGGCACCAGCTGGAAACTGGTAGTTAGCCTCTCTGACGTTCTAAGCAAGTTATTGCTAGTGTGAGAAATCACACGGGAAGTGAGCGTGCCGTACAGCTCCGGAACCTTTCATGGAGAAAAGGTAGCAGGGTGGTCGCGATTGGACTTGTCTATGACCGATAGCCTTGCGAGCTTACTAGGCTTAATAGTGCCGTTGTCGGATGACTTCGGGGGTCAGATCTGCCGTAACAAGGATCCATGTGACCGGGTTAAAACCTGGATCACATGTATAGCGGCTCAACTTATATGCCCAAGGGGTAGGTGGGGTTGAGCTGCTTTGTATATAAACAATAGGACTGAGGATGGCAAAGGGACGATGGCCGCCCGCAGAGAGTTTGGGGCCCAATTAGTGGGTGAGCAGTCCATGAAAGGCTGCCCCGCCAGCTGCGTAACATCCCAGGGTGCCTCCATCGTGCTGTTTGGCGACCAGACGAGGAGACCCGATGGCGATCCCTGGGGGGGTTCGGGCATCCCCGCAGTCTCCTGACTAGCGCCCCAGTGGCATGACAACACCAATTTTGGCGCCGGATTTGATACGTACCGCCTCGTTCAACTGCCATTTCTCATCCTATTTACTCTTTTATTTTTAATTTTTTTAATGAAAAAGTCCAATAAAAAGAACAAATTTTCACAGCGGTTGCACTCCTCCTCATTTAAAGTGCACTTCAATAACATCGGGGGCTTGCACTTTAATATCTTACCTGTCCATCACCACCTGGAGACAGAGCAACCGCACTTGCTCTTTTTGACGGAGACGCAGATACAATGTCCTCTGAGCGCTGCGTACCTGGATCATCCCGGTTACTCGTTAGAACACAACTTACGCTCACGTGCCGGGGTCTGTGTGTACGCACGGAACGACCTCTGTATCCTGCGTCTCCGTCACCTTGAAGACCCCACGTTTTCCTTAAGAGTTTTAGTAGACACAGGAAACGAAAAAAATCTGTGTCTACCGTTCGCCCAGCGGTGATCAGGAGATAACTAGATTATTTGAGTATCTCGGTGAGGATGCTGATATGGCTCTGCATCAGTACCCTTCAGTGCAGCTCGTCTTTCTGGGGGACTTTAATGCCTGTCATCAGGACTGGCTGTTCCCGTACTAAAATACCGACCATGCTGGATGAGAAGCGAGGAACTTTGCGTTATCTTTCGACTTCTTTCAGCTGGTGAGGCAAGCGACGAGGATATCAGATGTAGTAGGTCATACAGCCAATTGCCTGGAACTTTTGCTGACAACTGATCCGGACAGGTATTGTGTAGAGTTGACCCCCCCCTTGGGATCCTCCGATCACTGTTTGTTGAAATCTGTATTTACATATTCCCCTCTCAACAACAACTCTCTGCAACTCTCTTTCTGCTGCACACTAACGATCTGCTGAAGCCCGGTATCTATGGGTATGCAGACGACAGCACAGTTGTAGAAAGATACCTGCCGAGTAGTCGGGCTAGTAGAGAACAAGTACAGTCTGAAAGAGAAGCCATGGTGCAACGTTTGAATGCCAAACTTCAGACAGTCTCCGCATGGGGCAATGCCAATCTTGTCAAATTCAATGCCACCAAAACGCAGACGTGTCTGTTCACCGCCAAAAGATGCCCACCTTGGCTCCTACTTTCCAGAGTGTATCCTTGGAATACAGTGACCGGCTTCAATATACACATACAATGTGGGTGTCTTCAAGAGAAAAGTAAATAGGTTGCTAGTTTAATGCGCCTTACCACCTATGACTACATTTAAACTTTCCATCAGGTGGAATGAAGTTAAGCACTAACCTAGACAGTACAAAAAAAAATCCTCAACAAACCGACGCAGAGAGAGAGGTCGAGTTGTAATGACAGTTACAATTGATTCGAGAGTGTCAACTGTTTAGGTAATATTTATACGCTTATAATAAAGTACGTTAAAACGAAGTCTTTATTTCAAAAGCAACTTATTTTTCATTAAAATTTCCAAACTTATATTAATTTAAGTAAAATTTTTGAATTTTTATTATTAAAGTAATAGATAAAATTATATAAATGTTTCAAGAACAATCATATTTTGTTATTAAAACCGATTTATATTATGTATATATTATGTAAACAAGTTTGCAGATGATTATTAAATTTGTTAACTGTTTGTTTCTTGTTTAAACATTTGAGAATTAATTAAATGAAACATGTACAAGTTACCGTTATGCATTTGTTAATGTATGCTGCTATGAACAACACCCGTTTCATATATTTCACAAATGAGTAAAATATTGTTTTCAAATACTATATATATATATATATATATATATATATATATATATATATATATATATATATAATTATTTTTTTTCGACGGATTCTCAATCTCCAGTTCATAAACGGCATAGCGCCCCTACTCTGGGGTCTTGGGTCCCGTCATCGCATCGATTGCAATATATTCATCTATGGAATCTACCTAAAATAAATAGCTGCTTTAACGGTTCAACAATAACATTAAAAAAAAAAATCTTATAGTAATTGTCTGTGTGTATCAAAGAGAAAAAAGGCTTGGTTGGAAAATTGATTGGTTAATCATAAAATATCGTAACCTAAAATGGATAAAATACGCATTGGGAGTTTATTCTAAAATTATTATATAGAAGCGGGTGGTTCCGTTGGCGAACAACTAGCTTATTTTACGTTACGCTATACATATTTAGACATGAAGTCCATCTCAGAAAATAATTATCTGCAATAATAATCGTGACAAGTAGTACAAATGTTTTACATTATGAAATTTATTCATCGGGCATCAGTTACATGAAGGCTATATGTAAATAATGTCATTTTCATTTATAACAAATAATGTAGTTACAATGACAATGGTCTAACAATCACTTCATATTCAAAACAAGATTCAACAGTGTCCTTTTTAATATACGTTTACAGAGTGTAAGTATTGAGAGTTGTAGATAGGTAGTCTACATAAGACATATGCATATACGAGTACACTATAAATTCTCATTTATCAACAATCATATATTTTTAACCAACACTTTATATCTGACTATATTAAATAACTAATTGTTCTGTGAACAGTAGACCTCAGTACGTTAGGGGCTGAGACAATGTTTTAAATGCCTTTTCCAAAAAGGAATAAGTATACCTATGTACGAGTATGTAGGTACATAACTACCGAACGAAATTTGGCTCCACCAAATAACAACCGAGTTATTCAACTTTAAATTTTTTGATAATTCGCTATATCCGCCATTTTGGATTTTGAAATAACAAAAAAACACTTTAGATTTCGGCAAAGAATACTTAGACGAAATATCAACCCGCTAGCTGCCGAAAAGTCCGTTTTTGGGGTACGGATCAGAAATCCGCCATTTGGAAATTTTTCGCCCAAGCAAGAAAACGGCTCGACATAACAATTTAAATAATTCAAAGAACACACCTACCAATTTTCGTGATGATTGTATAAAAAATACGTCTGCAACGACAAAACAAAAACTTAAATCACCGCCATTTTGGATTTTTCCTCCCAGTAAGAAAAAATAGCCGAACAGAAAAAAATAATAAATAACTCAAAAAACATGATCACCAATTTTTGTGGCGATCGGATGAAAATTGCTCTTGTTACGCCAAAAACAAAACTAAAAAACGCCGCCTTTTTGGATTTTTTCGTCCAATCAATAAAATGGTTTTTTAGGTGGTAGAGCCTAGCTGTAGTTATATGACTGTAGCTCGTATTGAGCTGGCTCGACCGGGGAAGGACCACCCTCTCACAAAAGACCGACGCGTAGTAACCAAATTCATTTGGTTATGTTCCGTCGGTGAGAGAGAGAATCCGGAAGCCCAAACCCCCCCCCCCACGCCATGAAACATGAAAGCGATGTCGAAAAGAAAAATACCCGGGGTAACGGCTTTGATAAAGCCGGGGACCCCCTCCCCGATCAAAATCTGATTGATGGGAAATGATTCTCGGATTTTGCTGGGGCTGCCCGTCGTATCTGGGGCGGGCAAAGTATCGCCTTTTGTGTATTTCGAGGGCAAACGACGAGTCAACGCAACGGCACCCCGACCCACTCTTAATGTGGACTTTTGCAACATCCGGGGACTTCATTCCAACTTGAACGCCGTCCACTATCACCTAGAGACGGCGCAGCCGGCCTTGTTGTTTCTGACGGAGACGCAGATATCTCAACCTAGCGACACAGCGTACCTGTCATACCCCGGGAATAAACTAGAACACCTTTTTATACCACACGCCGGGGTATCTGTGTTCGTAAGGGAGGATATCTGCTACCGTCGCCTTCAGGTTTTTGAAGGTCGGGACCTGTCTGTACTCTGGCTGTGCGTGGACATGGACAGGTCCTATATTGGTAATGCAGGATCAACTCTTGGGCCATGTTCAGGCGAAGATTGACGATATGCTTTCACAGACTCCCTCCGCCGAAGTCGTAGTCCTAGGGGACTTTAATGCGCACCATGCCGATTGGTTAAGGTCACATGCCACCGACTACGCGGGGAGATCTGTGTTTGACTTTACTCTGGCAAATGGTCTGTCCCAGTTGGTAAAGACGCACACTCGTCTACCGGATGTGGACAGCCATATGCCCTCTTTGTTGGATCTTCTGCTGACTACACATCCCGGAAAGTACCAGGTCACTGTCGAGGCTCCGTTAGGGTCCTCTGATCATTGTCTGGTACGGAGTGTAGTGCCCATTCAACGTTCGGGTCGCACAACACCTGCGACTCGACGCGTTTGGCACTACAAGTCAGCGGATTGGGATGGAATGCGGTCCTTCTTTGCATCCTACCCATGGGGGCCCATTTGTTTCCCTTCCGATGATCCTAGTGACTGCGCTGCGGCTGTAGCTGATGTGATACTATCACCGTATGTGTCGTATCACCGCTCTTCGAGACCACTCCCCTCATTGCCTCGCCATGTATCAGAATGCTGAGTCTCGACATTTCGAGCGACTGTCAGTTTTGTGGTCATCTGGAGAGCAAGGCCAAGTTGGCCTCGAAGAAATTGGGATTGATCAATAGAGCGAGGCAGTACTTCAAATCTGGCCAAAGACTTGCGCTCTATAAGGCGCAGGTCCGGCCACACATGGAGTACTGTTCTCATCTCTGGTCCGGATCACCCCAATATCAGCTTCTACCATTTGACCGCGTACAACGGAGAGCCGTTCGAATTGTCAGGGACCCGGTGCTCTGCAAACGGCTGGACTCCTTGGCATCGCGTAGAGACGTGGCTTCTTTGTGCGTCTTCTACCGCATTTACAACGGGGAGTGTTCTGAAGAACTATTCGATCTGATGCCTGCCGCCGAATTTCATCACTGCACAGCGCGCCATCGCCTCCAATACCATCCTTACCACCTGGATGCGTGGCGATCCTCCACTGTGCGGTTTTCAAGGACATTTTTTCCACGTTCCACTCGCTTGTGGAACGAACTCCCTTCGGCGGTATTTCCAGATCGGTACGACATGGGTACCTTCTAAAAAGGCGTTCATTCCTACCTACAAGGCCGGGAACACTCTTGTAGATCCTCGTATGTTGCAAGAGTTCATGGGCGGTGGTGATCACTTAACAACGGTGACCCGCCAGCTCGTTTGCCCTCCTCTTACATAAAAAAAAAAAAAAGAATACGCCTGCCGATTTTCGTGACGATAGGATGAAAAATACGGAACAAACACGCTGAAGTACATATCGAAAAACGCTTCGTTACGCTCAGCATTCGTCCTTCTACATATAACAATAACATTCAATTCCCTAATTGAGCGAAGCGAACGAAGTGAGCGTAGCGTTCTACTGGAGACTTTTTCACATTCTTTGTCACGAATTGACTCGAAAACTACTTGACGGAAAATTATGAAATTTTGCAATCATGAAGACACACATTAAGGTGAAGGTTTTTAAAAAAAAATTGTAAGCAAAAAAAAAATTTTTTTTTAATATCCTGTCAAAAAACTGATATATCATTGAAGTCAATGGGAAACGATGAGCCATTACGCTGGGCTCGCTTCGCTCAATATGTTAACGGCATCCGAGATTTCGCGAGCGCAGCGAGTCGATATTGAGGAACTGTTGGCGCCCCTAGTTAATGTACCATATATAAATTTAATAACTATTAAACGAATAAAAAATATTAAACGAATAAATTAAACTATGACAAAATAATAATGTGATTATATTCACTTGACTATTTGTATCTATTATTTGGTACCTAAGGCGGCGGTTTGGTTCAAAGGATTTGAAAGAAGAGCGTCGCTACTTGACTCCGTCCCCTGAAAGTCACTATGTGATTGTTTTCGCCACTAATTAGTGATGCGACTCTTTTCAGACATGCCGATCATCGTTTAAAATATCGATATTAACCAATATTTTATCAATTTAATCATTAGTTACGAAGTTGTAAAAAGTTTTCCCCTTTCTAAAGTCAGAGGTATGATAATAGTCAATAAATAATTGTCTTGTATTTTAGTTTAATTTTTTTATTTAAGTATAAGACGATATTCTTAATAATTTAAAAACTATTATTTCATATGTTAGAAAGTACCTAAGTACATGTTATGAAGTCGATAAATGTAAATAATTTAAAGAATTATTACGGTATGGTTATGTTCCTATCAAACAAAAATAAAAAAAAATCGAACATGAATTTTATTTCTTAGGATCAATTTACACGTTCGATCCATTAATATAAAGCAATTAAGAGAAAACGTTTTCTTTTTTGCCTTAAAAATCTATTTGTTAATTAAATGATCTTAGGTCGCATCCCTTAGTCTCGCCCATTATTAATTTGTTAGATTCCGTGAAGGCTCCTTGGAGGTGATACATGTAATTGTTTCATTTAATTTTCATCGCAAGTTACAGATTCAGTGATTAGTTTATATTATTGTTATTATTATATATTTAAAAGTATTATTTAATTAACACCTGATTTCACACCAATAATATTTAAGGTAGGATTATTTAAGGTATTTAACGTATATTGATTTAATTAATTACGAAATAACGTTATCGAAGGATCTAACTTTTGCATTTTTGATAATGGCGGCGATATCAAAATAAAAATTTAAAATTTAACACAACATCTTACGGGATTCTTATAAATTTAGCTTTCTAAATAAAGTCCTTAATAAAGTCTTTGGCCAGGTTTGGAATACTGCCTAGCTCTATTGATCACTCCTAATATCCAGACTAACTGCCAGGCCCTCTCCTTTGCTTTCGGTAACTGCTACCCTACGGTGCGTAAGGTATAAAGAAAGATCACCTGATCGACCATGGCGAAAGCCATACTGCCGGTTATTGATCAACTGGTGATCCTCGAGGTACGTTAGGATCTGTCGGTTGAAAATAATCTCCATTATTTTGGAGAGAAGGGAGGTAATGATGATAGATCTGTAGTTAGCTGGGTCCGAGCTATCACCTTTTTTAGGGATGGGATGGACACACTTCCATAAGACCGGGACTATGCATTTAAGGTCGGAGTGCCGAAATAGACGCGTTAGCACTGGAGTCAACTCAAGGGCAACGTTCGTAGCATCAATGGAGAAATGCCATCCGGCCCACTCGACTTATGAACGTCCAATGAAAATATAGACTGCCTGATAGTTTTTGCCGAAAAATTATTTCTGGCATTGAGCTCTGACACCAAGGGATGATAGGCGGTGTCTTCTTTTGGTCGTCCAAAGTCGACTTGGAGGCAATAAAAGTGCCCAAGAGATCGTCTTTCTCTTTTGTAGGCCAGAGAGGCATTCCCCATGTGCAATGGGGACGGCTGGCTAAAGTTGCCCAGAGTGGTCTTAGAAAGTGCCCAGAATTTTCGCGTGCCAGGCGGGTGCTTTGCCAGCTGATACCTTATTTTGACGACATACTCAAGTATGTCGTCAAAATTGTAATAAAAGAATCGCTAGAGCAAAGTTCAAACTTTGCTCTAGCGATTTGCCGTTTGAAGAATATGGAGGCACGGTTATATTTCCTCTTCAGAACTCTAAAGTTCGGATCCCTAGTGACCAAGGCATTGGTCCAAGATAAGCCTGCCATTTGCCAAATGCTGCAGCAGGGACAGACGTATCAAACCAAGGCCGTGATCTGACATCAAGTAGTACCACAATAGTAGAAATAGTTCCATGCCCTGTAGTATCACATCAGCTACAGCCACAGCGCAGTCACTGGCATCATTAGAAGGGAAACAAATCGGCCCCCATGGGTAGGAAGGAAAAAACGACGGCATTCCTTACCAATCCGCTGACTTGTAGTGCGAAACGCGACAGTTCGCAGGTCTTGTGCAAGCCGGACGTTGAATGGGCACTACACTCCGTACCAGACAGTGATCAGAGGATCCTAAGGGAGCCTCGACAGTAACCTTGTACTTTTCTGGATGTGTAGTCAGCAGAAGATCCAACAAAGAGGGCGTGTGGGTGTCTACATCCGGTAGACAAGTGTGAGTCTTTACCAGCTGGGACAGACCATATGCCAGAGCAAAGCCAAACACAGATCTCCCCGTGCTATTCATCGCTACTAAAATACATTTAAGTTTTTTCAATGAATTACTGACAAGATCCACCATTTTTTATATAAACATTTTATATAAATATTGCGTTCAGCATAGTACACACTGATTCAATTTCAATTCATATTTTAACACTAAACCTACAATTCTTGTACACCTGTTCCTACCGCACGCCCTCAAATTTACCGGTAATTAAAAAATATTTTATTATATAATGCAGGTAATAATGGAAATAACTAAAAGTAAAGAGTGTAGAAAATATTATATGCATATTCTAAGAATTGTCATGTAGTTTGATAACGATATTATAACGTTTACAAATGTGTAACTTTTACAAAAGTTTAAGAACGGTCAATTTGACCGGTACTTGATAGGTTTAGTGTTAAACAACATTTCACTGGATATCGGTTTATTACCTTAATCTCAATGCGTTGTGTTCAAAGATATATGCAGTTTATATAGAGTACATAATGGATAGAATTGTCGTTAGTATTGCCCTACAATTTACATATATATTTTAGCTCAGTTTTGAACAAAGTAAATATATTATTAACACATTAAACGCTGATGGTGGCTACTGAAAATTTGTTTTGTTTCAATGATTTATATATATAAATTTTCCACTTTTAAAAATGAAAACTACAAAAAGTAAAGTTAACAATGGAAAGATTTAAAATGTGGATTTGATCGTCTTTTAAAAAAAATAGTACTTACTATTTTGACATATTTAGAAATATAGTTATTTTTATTATCATTTTTGTACAAATCATGTTAGCTAATAGGCTTGAAGTAACTATCTGTTGTATCGACCTGAACACGAAAATAAGTTCATAACTACGGTTTGAGTTTAAGTTAAAATTTACTTTTTATTATCTTATATATATTTTTAAAAAACAATTAATAAAGTGTCTCTGGATATAACTAACACGACGTACACCATCCAAACCCGGAACAACAATTTGTGGAGATGTAATGTAACAAATGTAAGATCTTGCTCTATAATACGAGTATATAACTAAAGAGGATGATACAAAACTGGTTAGTTGTGATGTGGTGCGTGTGTTGATGCGCACGTGTTGATGGGCGCCGCGGGCAGCGGGTGGGCGGCGCGGTCGCTCCGCCGGCTGCTGCTGGTTGTGCTGGTGCTGCTTGCAGTCGAGTACCTCTTCGGTTCCATTCTAGATACCTCGCCCTTACGAACCTACCTGTATGCTCCGATGCTCTACGGTTCACCGACTACCAAGTTAGTAAGACAAATTATAAAGGACTTTTAAATAATATCTAAATAGACAAACCGACAGTTTAATTAGTTAAAGTGGGTCCATTGTACCGCGACAATTGTTTTGCTGACTTTAAGACGATTCATCTAATTAAAATTATTATTACAGAAGTAAAATATTACAGCCTTGGCCTAAAAAAGCGTTGATACCTATCGTTATTGATAATCCTATACAAAATTCTACTCATACATCCACGAACAGTATAGATAAAAGTGATTTAAAAAAAACATTACATATGACCGGTAATAACGTATCTGAGGACACCGGCATTCCTCTTCTTATAACAAAAATTATGAAAGGAATTAAATATCGAGTGACGACTGAAGAAGACTTCAGAGATGAACCTTCTATGCCTCTGTGCGATGAAGTGCCGCCAGATTTAGGTAAGAGATTAATTAAAAAACGCACAGGAATAAATAATTTTACTAATTCTACAAGCAGTATATGTATTTTACGAAATTTGATACACGATCATTTTCACAGTATAAACAGTGGTCGTCTGATTTTTTTTTATAAATTATCTAATTAAGACAAGAGTAATATGTATGATCCTCATCCAGGTCCCGTAGCAGTAAATAAGATAGAGAAAGATTGGGTAGAGAAGCATTATCCCGGGTTACGTACCGGAGGACTGTACTCACCGCCCAACTGCACGGCCAGGCATAGAGTTGCTATTATTGTACCATACAGGTAAATCTTATGATGTTTCAAGGAATTTTTACACACTTTAACACCTAATATATGATATTTGTTGGAAACAAGCTGTTAGATTAGCAGTGAAAATCAATTTCATATATTAATAACTTTAACTCTTTCTAACGTTTTCTCTCACAAGGTATTTGACTCTCTCTCAAGGCATTTGACTACTTCTGACTTGATGTGTTTAAGAAATTTCAAATTCGTGCAACTCAAATTTTGCAGTGTAAAAAGAATGTCTATCCTGTCGTTTATCTCATCGTCTTTCCCTGAAAGACAAACACATATTTATAATTATAAAACGTATCAGTTATAATAAAAGTAAAACCAATCTATTTTAATTTGATATTTATTATACGAGTAGTTGTAATAACTTTTATATAACAGTAACAAAAGTATTGAAAATCATGATGAATAACAAAATCTAAAGATATTAATGATAATAGGAAAATCGCAATCGCAAAATTTATACAATCTCCTTATAAGTGAAACGCTTCATTTATGTTGTTTTATAAACAATCTTAATAGATATTATCTGTAAGTTATTTTTCACCTGATTATATTCTTTTTCTAATAGATTTAGATACTGGATATAAGAAACAAATTTATATAAGATATAATTTATTTTGAACAAAGTATCGTTGGTTTTTGTGATAAAAATTGTATTACTAGGGCGTATGACATATTAAATGAGTAATATTCCGGGGTTACAAGTTATCTTTTCTGTATTTTTTACTCAGGGATCGCCAACAGCATCTACCAATTTTCCTAAACCATATGCATCCGTTCTTGATTAAGCAGCAAATAGAATATGGAATATACATTGTTGAACAAGAAGGTAAGATTTTTGTACTCATCCTTAACCTTAAGTTAAGTAATCTCATTATTATTTTATATTATTGTTATGCCTCTGTGCTCTCGGAGAACAGACGTGTTAGTAAAGTTGTAAGAATAAATATAAATTATAATAAAAGTTAAAAACCGGAAAGTGAGCGTTATACCTATAGTGTTAAGGCTTTATACGGATTGTAGCAAGTGACATTAGTTAATTCGTTATTAACTTAAGAAGCTGGTCCCGGCGGCGCGTGCGCACGCGTTCCACCCCCCGCATACCTCAAGAGTGAGCGGTACCGCTGCGGTTTTTCGACTCGCTCGCACCTGCACGGCCAACTCACATACCTTAGAAATGAGTATGCAAAGAACACCGCCACAGTGCACACTAACAAGCGCTAGCGGAAGCGGTAGCTTGTCTGTGCCGAACTTACCAACATATAGCGATGAAGACTCCTATGTTAATGTAAATCTAAGGAAGAGAAAGGAACGCACCCCGAAGATTATGACTACAGAAAAGAATTTGCCAGCTTCCGCGCTGATATAATGAAATGCCTGGAGGGTTTTGGTAGAACACAAACAGAACAATTGAACTATATTCGTGAGAAAATTGTTGAAATAAAAAATGAAATTAAAACCATAAAATCAACCACCGAAAATCTCACACAAAGATTTGAACAAATAGACAGTGAAATGCAAGTATTGAAAATTAATAATAATGCAACACAAGATAAGATCAGAAATATAGAATTAGAGATACCACAGATTCGAAATTGCTCAGTAGAAACGCCCACGTATAAATCGCCCGACTTTACTCAAGAAAACCTCTTCCTTGAACTAAAAGATCGCTGCGACCGCGAAAGAAATATAGTTCTTGTGGGTATAGAGGAACTAAATGATAAATATTACAATAAAAGGCAACTCCACGATGAAGAGCAAGTAATGAAGATAACAACCTCTTTGTATGAACCATGCCCTAAGCCAATTAAAGTTATCACATTGGGTAAATATATTCCCGGAAAGAGTCGCCCCATCAAAGTTTGTTTTAGTGACACAGAGACCTCCAAACAGCTTTTTCGAAACAAAACAAAACTTGACGAAAATATTAAAAAATATGCTGGTCAAACACCTACCCAAAAGCTATATCTTCAATCTTTGAAAGAGGAACTAAGCAGGCGTATCGAAAGTGGTGAAAGAGACATTGTTATTAAATATATTAAAGGTTTACCCACCATCGTCACAAATATAATCAGTCCAAAAAACCAGTAATCTCTCAGGTACAAAGTGTAATACAAACAGATAAATTAAGTAAAGTTAATCACATACTAGCGGAAACATACGAAAACATACCACTACACCCGTCATCGTTACGATTTTTATACGGTAACTTGCGCAGTATTCGGACAAGTGACAAGTTTGACGAGATTAAATATATATATTACAAGCGTTGGGATCGACTGTTCACTTATTAATTTTTACCGAAACATGGATTAAGTCAGCGGATGATGCTCTTCTGTATCAATTGCCTAATTATAATCATATCTATATCTATCGAAAAGACAGTGCGAAAAATGGAAAGAGAAGAAAGCGAAGGTGCGAAAGGTACAACAAGGGTGGTGGTGTGTCAGTGTTCGTACACAAGAGTATAAACTACGAAGTTACAGAGGAATTATCAGAAAATGGAAACCATTACCTATGGATAAATTTAGACAAACTCTCACTGAATATAGGATCTTTATACAAACCCGGTGGCACTAATATAAGTAACTTTATGTATATATACACCTCGCAACTCGAGCAGAGAAAAAGATTGATAGTATTTGGTGACTTTAATATCGACCTCCTTAGTAAAGACGCCCCGGTTAAGCAATATATATCCGATACGCATCAATGCGGATAAAAAATATTAAATAAAAACGATAAGAAGTATTGCACTCGACAAACTAGTGAAACAAATACATTATTAGACCATGTATGTACAAATATTGAAAATCATTCATTTAACTTATCGATTATTGACTCGTCCATGTCTGACCACAAGCAATTATATAATATTAATATAAACAAAAAACCGAATACAGAGCACTAGACTACGAAAAATTATATAACAGCGCGCTCAACGCAGAATACGATAATGAAAACTGTGACTTTAGCTACTTAGAAAATTTTATTCAAAAACAGGTGCAAAACAATAAAACAAACAAGACAAAGATAAACAACCCTTCACAAACAGACTGGATAACAAAAGATATAATCGATGCAATCAATTTAAGAAACGAGTTATGGAGTCAAACCAAATCAAACCCCGATAATATAAATATACGAAGCACTTTTTATACTCAACGAAGCAATGTAAAAGGAAGTAATCCGGAAGTATAAAAAAGTGTAAAAGTGTCCAAAAAAGCGAGAGTACCGGCTTTGTCAAAGCAGAAGAAAACTTCCTTGAGCAAAATCGGAGGAATGATTCTCTGATTTTGCTCGGGCTATCCGTCGTATTTGGGGCGGGCAATGTATCACAGTTTGTGTTTTCTGAGGGCAAACAACGGCAAACAGCGGCACCCCGCTCCACTCTAGATGTGGACTTTTTCAACATCCGGGGGATTCACTCTAAACTAATCGCCGTCCACTACCATCTTGAGACAGCGCAACCGGCCTCGTTCTTTTTAACGGAGATACAGATATCTCAACGTAGTGACGCAGCGTAACTATTATATCCCGGGTATAAAGTAGAACATCAATTTATACCACACGCCGGGTTATTTGTGTTCGCAAAGGAGGATATTTCCTTCAGACTTTTGAAGGTCGGGACCTATCAATACTCTGGACGCGCGTAAACATGGACGATTATATCAGGGTCTACGCGTGCCTCTACAGATCCCATATTGGTAATGCAGAAACGAATCAACACTTAAGCCACGTCCAAGCGAAGACTGGCGGCCTGCTTTCACAGACTTCCTCCACCGAAGTCGTAGTCCTTGGGGATTTCAATGCGCACAAAACACATTGGCTAGGATCACGAGCCACCGACTACGCGGGGAGATCTGTGTTTAGTGTTGCTCTGGCAAATGATCTCTCCCAGCTGGTTCAGGCGCACTCCACCTAGACAGCGACATGTCGTCTTTGTTAAATCTTCTGCTGACTACACATCCAGGAAAGTACCAAGTCACGGTCGAGACGTCCCTAGGGTCCTCTGATCAATATCTGGTACCGGAGTGTACTGCTCATTCAACGTCCAGTTCGCACAAGGCCTGTGACTAAACGCGTTTGGCACTACAATTCAGTGGATTGGGATGGAATGCTGCCTTTTTTGCATCCTTCCCATGGGGGCCGATTTGTTTCCCTTGGGCATAGAACTATTTGTATCTAACTCCGTAGTACCAATTGGTGGCAGATCGCGATCTTAGTTTATTGCATCTGTCAGGGCTGCAAGTGACTAACATAAGGATCCGAACTCTAGAGTTCTAAATAGGAAATATAATCGTGCTTTCAAAATCTTCAAACGGAAATTGCTAAAGCAAAGTTCAGGCATGTCATCAAATTTGGGGATCAGCCTACAAGGTACCCGCATAGCACGCGCACGTTCTAGGCGCTTTCCAAATCCATTCTGGAGAATTTTTGCCAGCCACACCGCTATTGTAGATGGGGAATGACTCTCTGGCCCACACGGTAAAGGAGAAAACCGATATCTTGAGCACTATTTTTGCTTCAAAGACACCACCTACCGTCCCGGGGTTTCAGAACCTAATGACGGAAATAGTTTTTTGGCCAAAAATTATCCGATAGTGTCTATTTTCCTTGGACGTTCATAAGTCGAGATTGCTGGATGCCATTTCTGCAATTGTGCTACGAACATGACCCCAGTACTAAGGCGCTTATTTCGGTATTTTTACCATAACGGTGTAGACCTGATCTCAGGAAATGTGTTTTTGTCAATCCGATCTCTTAAAATCTGATAGCTTGGACCCAGCTAACCACAAACCTTTCGTCATTACCTCTCTTCTCTCCAAAATAATTGAAAACATCAGTAACCGAGAGTTCCTAATGTACCTCGAGAATCGCCGGTTGATCAATAACCGTCAATATACGAGTACTTTTCACCATGGTCGGTCGACTGGAGATCTTCTATTATATTTTAAGCTCCGTTGGATGATTATCTGGATAAGGCGAAAGCCTTCGATCGTGTATGACACAAGGGGCTTTTTTCGAAGCTTTCTTCCAATGAGCTTCCTGAGGGCATATGCAAGTGGTTCACCAGCATTCTCACTGGGTGGAGCATACAGGTCGTTCTCGGTGGTTTTTACTCGGACCCCAAGAGTGTGAAGCTGGTGTACCTCTAGGCTGCGTGCTATCCCTAACTCTGTTCTCCCTGCACATGAATGATATGTAGGATATTTCCAAATTACATTGTTATGTCCAGCCATGAAGCGCTCTCTCGGGAAAACGTTGGCGAGTGCGAAAAGAAACTTGTTTTTTCTATAGAGACCTTCCTGGAGATGGTCTTAGAATGGGGTGAACTACTGAACCACGTTCAATTTAATCCCCTAAAGACGCAAGTTTTCGTGCTTACCCCATTTTTGGTATCACCGCTCTCCGACAGCATTCCTCTCAATGCCTCTTCAAGTATCAGTATACTAGGCCTCAACATTTGTCAGTTTTGTCCTCATTTGAAGAGCTAGGCCAAGTTGGCGTCAATAAAATTAGGAGTGTTTATAGAGTGAAGTAGTATTTCAGTCCGGCCATACATGGAGCACTGTTCTTAACTCTGGTCCGGATCACCCCAATATCAGTTACTACCTTTTGACCGCGTACAACAGAGAGCCGTTCGGATTATCGGGGACCAGGTGATCTGCAAACGACTGGACTGACTGGCATTGCATAAAAACGTGGCTTCTCTGTGTGTCTTTTATCGCATTTACAACGAGGAGTGTTCCGAACAGTTATTGGATCTGAAGTCTATGGCAGAATTTCAACCGTACTATCTGAATGCGTAGTGATCTTCCACTGTGCCCTTTTTTAAGGATTTTTCTTTCACGTAACACTCGAATGCGGAACGATCTTCCTTGGGTGGTATTTCCGGATCGATACGACTTGATTTATACCTTTATTTTACCTTTACTTAATACCTTTAAAAAAAGCGTATACTCCGCCTCCAAGACTGACAATGCTCTTGCAAGAGTTCGTAGGTAGCGGTGATCACTTATTATCAGTGACCCGCACGCTCGTTTGCCCTTTTCTTTTTTAAAAACAAATCTGAATTTGCATGAAATGTTTTCACGATACGGTAACGGTAATAAGTACAATCGTCCCCAGGTGCAAGTGAGTTCAACCGCGCCAAGCTTATGAACGTGGGTTTCGTGGAGAGTGAGAAGCAGAGGTCTTGGCAGTGTTTCATCTTTCACGACATAGACCTGCTGCCGCTGGACTCGCGCAACCTGTACTCGTGTCCGCAACAGCCGAGACTCATGTCCGCCTCCATTGATAAACACAACTTTAGGTAGGTCATTGTCATTGATATTGATGTTTGTGTAATAGTGATCATTATAAAGAAATACTTGTATGAGTTTGTAGTGTGGTTCTCTGAGCAGGAACCGTTTGGAACCCTCACAGTCCGAATTTTAAGCAGGAGTTCACAGGAGGGATTATATCGATAAGTACGCTATCAAAATATACTTTCGCTGCTCCTATTTGAAGTACACAAGTGATCACTTCAAAGTGGAAAAGACATAAACAAATTAAATTAAATTATTTCATTACAATCTTATGTATAATGACACTGACACTATATCTCAATTTTGCAAAACGCCGAAAATTTTTAGCCACAGTCGCAGGTTTGTATCCTGGCCATGATGATCAAACGTTTATTTAAAGAAATAGTTGTGGTGAGATGTATTCAAGTTACTTACTTAGCTCACTTTTTAAATTATATTTTAAAATGGTCGGGTTGTAATTTATCATCATAGATTCTTATTATGTCAAAAACACCATATTTATATCTTTTTATATTGATTCTCTTTGTTTCCAACGTCTAAAAAGCCTAAATGATTGTCTACAGGTTACCATATGAGAATTACTTCGGCGGCGTGTCAGCCATGACGCAGGAGCAGTTCTTGAGAGTGAACGGCTTCTCAAACAAATACTGGGGCTGGGGCGGCGAAGACGATGATATGTTTTATAGGTGCTTGCTTTTCTAAATTAAATAAAGAAATTACAAACAAATACATATACTCCTATTTGGTTTATATTATCTAAGTATTTTTTCTCTTTTAAAAAATTGCCTTATAATTTGAATGGAGGAAAAAATGGATTTATTTAGTGAAATAAGTACATGTTTGATTATTATAGTATATCATAATTACAGTACAATTATAAATTTATCTTTACAGATTAAAAAAAATGAATTATCACATAGCAAGGTACAAGATGTCAATTGCTAGATACACCATGTTAGACCATAAGAAATCAGCACCTAATCCTAAGAGGTACGTTGAAAAGTATTCATTCCTTATTAGATTATATATCAATAACCAATAGAAAGGTAACAAACTACTTGATTAATATAACACAAACTAGCTTTATGTAACATCATCATGATAAGTTTTTTCGAACACAGGTTTCAGTTATTGTCGCAAACTAGCAAAACATTCAAGAAGGATGGTTTATCAACACTCGAGTACGAGTTAGTGAAGATAACTCCCCACTACTTTTACACGCACATATTAGTCAATATAGACGAGCGCAGCTGACCGACATATCTCGTCAAATTAGAAAGTATACACTATATATAACTACAGAGTATATAGACTATAAACATACATAACACGGAGAATTCTATTGCCACACAAGTAATATAGAGTACAGTATTCACACCTATGTGTCACCTGTGACACAAAGTTCAGTATATACACAGATAACACCTTTGTGTTACGTTAAGTACTTTTACTTTATTTATACACAGGTGACACAAAGTTCAGTATAGACATAGATAACCCAGAGTAGTCTATTCACACACAGGTGACACAGAGTACAGTATATGCACAGATTACACAGAGTACTCTGTTGGAACCTTAGATTATCTTGTCTTTGGTAACTATATTGTTATCTATGGTAACTAACTGTCAAATCCATTAATTATGTTTATGTAATAGTCACAAAAGTAAAAAAAAAACATTTATTTTAACCAGTAACAGACAATCCAATGATAAAAATATTTCCTGTCACTGAACATATGAAAATTAATTTGTCAATATGACTCTCATTTAATTTAATTAATTAAATGCACCTAATTGTCCTCTATCTGTCTCTGTCTGTCTGTCTAATTTAAGTTATAAAGATTATTACTTGTTTCGATATTTTTATTTATTATGTTGATTGAGATTTGAGTTTATTTCAATATGTTTGATTAAAGCTTTAAATAGATGAATGCTTTAGTTATTAATTGTGTTTTATTGTTAATTATCTTTTAAATGTTTCTTCAATAATAACGTAAGAAAGAATTTTTTATTTACCTATTATTAAGCTATTTTAATAACTTTTTTTGATATTTGGAAGAAAAAGGATAAAATTTCAGCATTATTTGTGGCATGCCACATTAGCAATGTGGCATGTCACTTACGGTATTTTACCAAATGCATTAGGTACTCTAATGTTTTGAGTAGAGGAATGACATGTGCCTATTTGCAGGTAAAAATTATAATTTACAAAATTAAAATGAAATAACTTTGACCGAAATAAAAGAAACGTAACACTAAATGAATATTCAGTGCAAAAATTACAATCAATATAAATCCTTCCATACGACATGCTATTGACATCAACCACATATGAGACTTCTGTTCAACATAATATATGGCTGTGAGACCCTGTACGATACAATAAATAGTTCAATTTGTTTATACATTTTAACTAATATATTTTTGGTTTGTAACATATTTAGACAAATTTCTAAGCCTATTTTTATTACTCTTTTTAAGTAAGATATATAAGACATATAGTTTTGTCAAAAACTTCATAAAAAATAACACCTTTGCATAAAGTATGATAAATTTTAAGAAAAAAATTAAAATAACACACTTTTTACACATACATTGATACTTGATTTAGAAATACCTACAAAGGCTTTCAAAATTAATTTCTTACAATTAAATACTCTTGACTTATTATTCTTGGAGTTGACGCCCTCTTATTTTATTTCTAATTGAAATAATATCCTACTGAGGACATTTTTTCAAAACACTGATATAAAATGTGACTAATGTTTTATTTAATTTTTTAAAAATTACTTAAAGTGTTAATATTATTATTAATTCAAAATGTATATATTTCTTCTTACAGCTTGTTTATATTATAGAATAAACAGAATGAACAATGTAATTTAGAGTGAAGAGTGAAGGAGAATAGTTAACTGCCGTAACTAATAAAGTTTTAGTAGTTTTTACGTGTTCCGTGCAAATAGCGGCAACTCATACTCGGGAGATAAACAGACCATTTGAAGTGGAAATTAAAGTCACAATAAACATAATAACCTTTAGTGATATTGTTATTATGTAATGTGAAATTAACAATTCACTTCATATTTACTTTACTAACTTAAAAGACCACAAAAAGCTATCAAAATATGTCTTAATTAAAATATATTGACATTATCCAACGTTATCGCAAATGTCAAGGTTTATTTATTTTACCTTTAAGTTATAATAATCTGAACCGTATAAAATATATCGTATTTGTTTTATATTTTAAGGAAATTGCTTTTTTCATTAGATTTTATTTTGACTTCTCTGAAAAACCTGAGACATCTTATATATATTTATATAATGTTGGCAACACTTTATTTTATACAGTAGTTTATATTACACTAATTATAACACTTAAGCACGTAAAGTAACGCAAGTAGAAATAAAATAATAATTTAACTAACTATGATACATGTACTATGTATTATATGTGCTAAAATAAAAAAAATATATATTTTTCTACCCAGCTTTAACCTTTATAAATTTTTCTAACAGAAAAAAGATTATAAAAAATACAATAATAATAATTTGAAAAATGCGGAGATATTTTGCTCATGGACTAACAGAAACATCTCGTAAATGTCAACAGATGCAAATAAATGAAAAATCATAACGCAAGAATACCAGAATACTGTTTTCCTTCAAAAACATATTTGAAAATACAATATTTGGAAGACTCAAGAATACTTGACTAAGTTTGAATAAATTTGGCTACGATACGAATTTTAAACGTAATGTTAAATATAGATTTATTAATAATGGTTACACTGAATATTAAATAATATTAAAATAATATTATACATTTATTTTTATTAAAAAAATAATCAATCCATTTATTAAGAAAATAGACCAACAAATATCTCTTCTTTCATCTTAAAAAGTGATTAAAATACCATCATTAATATTAAACACTAATCATATAAAACATTATTAGTTCTGTCGATAGACACAAGCTTAATGAGCAATTCAGCAGTAGACGTACGACCTAGTGACATCGACAACATGGCGCCGAGAACTTTTAGTTTTATTTGTCTATTAAGTCATGCATTCTGTTATGATAATTTCACAAGGTTCGCTAAAATATGTACTAAAAGAGATTGCTTTTAAGGGCAGAGTTAGATTAGAGTTGTCCTACTAATGTCGCTATAAAAAAGTAATACGGTGTCTATCAAATGTCTACTTACTAATAAATGTAAACAAATAACTGTATGATTAAAATAGGCTAATTATCAAAAAAAATGGAGCTCGAAATAACTCAAATTAAGAGTCATTTAAATAATGTCGAGCTCTATGCTCTAAAATAGTTATGTTGCATGAGTTCTGATAGCTGTGTTTTTGATATTCTTGTTTTTGTAGAGAAGGTTCAATAAAATCATTTCTAATTCAAAAACTATTATTTTTTCCCGGACAATGTCGTCCAAATATTTCGGGCCTAATCACCAGAAAGGGTTTTTGCCTGGCATTTCTGGATGCCTCGAATATAACACGTTACTATCGGAAAGTCTTAAAGATACCAGAACTGGTGAAAGACAAATAACGGTATGTTGGATAGACTTAGAAAACGCTTTCGGGTCGGTACGACATGAACTGATGATGTTCGCGCTAAGGTGGTATAACTTTCCAACGTTAGTTAGTAACATGATTGCATCATATTATTCAAAATTAAAATTTTCCATAATCACAAATGAAAATCATTCCAAATCCATAAATTACAACATTGGTTTATTTCAAGGCTGTTGTATTTCTCCAATAATATTTAACATAGTAATCAATATTTTAATAGATAAATTAATTAAAAACGAAAAGAAATGGGGTTATCGGTTCAAGTTTAACAATAAATATACAGAATCCATACTAGCATTCGCAGACGATCTCGCGATACTGACACGTAATCCAAAACAATGTCAGCTACTTTTAAATGTTGTGGAGGATTTCTGTGTTTGGACGGACGGATTGAGGACAAAACCAAATAAATGCTACAGTCTATGTCTGGGTAGGCGGAACACCAGATATACCTCTTACGATCCGGGTCTTACAATAGTCGGTAAGTGCGTTACTACTATTACCGACGCAGCTCCGTTCAAATTCTTAGGTAAAAATCGATTACCAAGGGCGCACTCCATCGTTAGATATAATAGTCGATAGCTTTTTGAATGATCTAAAAAAGGTAGACAATCAACCAATAAGTAACATCAAAAAGACTTGGATATACGATAATTACTTAACATCACGTCTAAATTGGCCTTTCCTCGTTTACGATATCAATAAGACCCTTTTGTTGAAGTTAGATTCAAGCGTCATAAGGACATTGAAGTCATGGCTCGGGTTAGCGCATCCAGCGGACTCTTCTACCTTATTTAGAGACCGACACAATTTTGGGTTAAAATTAAAGAAACCATCGGAACTCTATAAACACCTAAGAGTGACCAAAAGACATATCATCTCAAAATCGAATGATGATACTATAACGTCTCTCCCAAAAGATAAAATTGCCGCAGAACTAGAGTCACGACTTCAATTCTATAAACAATTTATGATAGGTGCTCAAACAAATAAAACAGGGTTAGGATCAAGTAGGAAACAACAAGACTTAGAAATAACAAAATCCTTTATTCGGCAAGATGAAAACGATAATTACCGGTTGCACGCGATGAGCCTAGAATTGCAAAATGAATGGGTGACCATAGGAGATTTTTGTATTCCGCTAGCTTTAAGATGGCGCACCCTGCTTCATGATTGGTCCCCAGCATTATTAAAATTTTATCTTAATGCATTCCAAATGACTCTCCCAGATCAAAGTAACTTAGTAAGATGGGGCAAAGCCACCGAAAAATCTTGCAACATCTGCGGGGAGGCAGTACGAACCGCGAAACACTTGCTAGTAGGGTGTAGGGTACTATTAAATAGAGGTAAATACTCGCGTCGCCACGATAAAGTATTAGAAATCATACGAGAAGCGGTTAGTCTTTCTGTAGCAAGAGCGCAGAGGGGTATAACAAACACCAAAAAATCAATAGAGTTCGTAAAGGCAGGTTCGTCCAAAAAATCTAAATTAAAACCTTATTCCATCTTGGACGCGTCTCCTGATTGGACTCTCATGATGGACACGTATGAAAGGCAATACAAAATCCCCGGGGATGTTTGTGTTTCGTCATCTAGGCCGGACTTATTCCTGTACTCAAAACAACTAAGGCGCGTTATACTTGTGGAGCTTACTGTACCCTGGGAAACAAACATACCCAAAAATCATACATTTAAGCTTAACAAGTATTACGAACTGTGTAACGAACTGATCAGGAATAAATTTATAGTTAATTTGTACGCTGTAGAAGTAGGAGCGAGAGGTATAACAGCAAAATCTGCGTGAACAGTGAAGGTGAGCGTGTATGCGCATAATAAAGGGGCCCCTTAAACCTACACCTGGATCGCAAGTCCCAGGAATCGTTTGCGCTCCTTTTCCTGCAACGCGATGGGCCCGGCACCCGCACGGTGAATCTATGGAATGCTAAGAAGCTTCGTCTCAAAACTTAAATTTATTATACTTTAATTCTTACACATAAATTAAAAATTTATAAACGGCATTAATAAATATAGACATATTGTAACTATTTAAATAAAAATAATATAGAATCTCTCATTTTGTATACATTATATTCCATGTTCATTTATTATTCAGTATTATCCACTGTTCGTTGATTAGGTGTGTATATGTTAAATACTGCATAGTAATATACAGTTTAACAAACATAATAAAAAATCTACCCTGATCTAGGATTTTTTTCATATTAATATTTTATGTAAAGGTTGTGTTCACTTAAAACTTAATCCACACTGATATGTTTTCAATTCATAATCCAACGAAAGCTTCTTTATGTATCAGTATCGCACCTTATCCTCAAGGCGCTGTTTTCTAAAATAAATTATATTCAGTTTACTTTGAGTACATAAAATTTATATAATAGAGCTGTGTATTAGTCTACAATTTACATTTACAAGGGATCTCTGTTTTGAACAAAGTAAATGTACATATCAACCGTTGATGACTTGAGAATGACCGCTCCGCAAAATCTGTTTGTCTCAGTGAAATACATAATATAATATAAATAGTAAATTTTTATGCTGTTTAAATACTTTATAATTTTATTTTAATGGGTTGTATCTTAAATATTTTACTTTCAAGTACATTAAAATTTATTGTTTACTACTAAATTTATTGTATACTGTTTTTTAAAACAGTAAAAATTATAAAAAAAGTTAATTGAATCTTAATTCGGGTATTTGAATACGAATAATAATAGTGATTACCTTTATATGAGCTAAATAAGGTAAAATATAGGTATAGAAAATTAAATTGTGTGCATCTTACAAATGAAGCAAGAAGCTACTGTTTCATATTATCTTTACATTATATAAAGAATTATTTTCTACTCGTATTATGTCTGACAATAATTTATTTTATAATATCAGTTTTGTACGAAAAGCTAATATTTAAATCATGAAGTCAGCGGCGTTGGAGACCGCAAACCAACACGCCATGTTCCGAACGGTGGGAGGTGGAGAACGGAGCTACAAATAGCTATGTGGAATGTAAGAGGAGGAATGGAACAGAAGATGAATGAATTATTAGATGTGATGGATGACAAAGATCTGGATGTTATTTGTGTGTCTGACCAAGCGAAAAGGCAATGATATGACCGATTTGCTTAGCAACCGGGTCGCTTTCTGGGCTGGGGTTCCAGAGGATGAGCGAGGTTGCCAAGGTGTAGGCGTGTTGTTGTCCTCTCGAATGGTTAGTGCAATGGTAGAATACAAGGCTATCAAACCAGGGCTCTTTGGGTTCGCTTTGAGCTGGGCATAACAAGAGTATTCTTGCTAGCCGTTTACGCGCCAGTATCTCCAGTCAACGAGCTCGAGGAGTTTTGGGAGAGTGTCAGGGTTGTTCTAAGTAGTGTCAGAGATAGTGAAAAATTGATAGTATGTGGAGATATAAATGGATGAGTTGGAACCGCGCGAAGTGGTTACGATAGCGTGCTAGGCAATTACGGTGATAAGAGAGTAAATGAGGCTGGAAAGCTTATTTTGGAATTTTGTAAGGAGAAAAATTTGGTTTGTGGCAAACACGACGTTTGATCACAAACAAATTCACATGTACACATGGGAGCGAGCGGAAGAAAGAAGTATGATTGATTTATTCCTGGTGAATCAGCGTATTTGAAGCCAAGTTATGGACACGCGAGTGTTTAGGGGTGCTGATCTGGAAACGGACCAATATTTAGTCGTTGCTAAAATAAGAGGTCTGTTTGCAGGTTGGCGCAGCCGCACGACGTGTCCCGGCTTGGACTCGAATTATCGCATAAGAAGCTGGAAGCTTCAAGTTTCACCGATCAGAGAGGAAAATCAAGAAAGAAAGCGTTTCCAAGAAGCTTGAAAGCTGTGAGTCTGGGAATGAAAGTGTTAAAGTATGCTGGCAGAATCTGAGAAATGGTATGGTGAAAGTAGCGACAGAGGTATGTGGTAAAAGAGGTTTTAGTAAAAAGCGTGATGACTGGTGGGACGATGAAGTGAAACACGCTGTAGAGTTAAAGAAGAAAGTATGGCTGGATTATAAAGCCTCAGGTAAAGATAAAAGAATGTGAGAGATAAGAAAAAGAGAGTACAAACTGCAAAAGCACAAAACGAAAGCACTTATAAAGATGAAGCGTGAAAATTCTGAGAGAGGAAGGGACGACAGGTTGACGAACAATTTCCGGGAAAATACGTAGCTTTTCTGGCGAGAAGTTAGTGATTCCCGGGGTTGTTCGGTAACCTGTAGAATGAAAGGGGTGCTTTCGACAAGCGGTGAAATTTTATCTGAGCAAGCACACGTTTTGCAGCCGTGGGCGGTATGAACGTGAAGACGCCTCGGCCTTGAGTACCAGTGAAATGTTGAGTCCGAATGTAGCCGATGGTGAAATCAGTTTGGATGAAGTGGAGAGCGCGATTCGAAGTCTGAAATATGGTAAGGCTGCGGGAGCAGATGAAGTTACTGCCGAGATCGGGGACTGGGACTTGTTCTGGTTTTTGTGTAATTTATGCTGGAAATCAGGGGAGGTCCCAGGCGATTGACGAGGTGCAGTCATCGTACCTTTGTATAAAGGCAAAGGTGTGCAAGCTATAGGGCTATTAGTTTGATTAGCTTGGGTGGTAAAGTTTATGCTAAAATATTAGCGAGAAGAATGCAAGAGAGATCTGAAAGGCTGTTGTGGGAGGCCCAAGAAGGTTTTAGACCTGGAAGAGGGTGTATAGATCAGATCTTTTCCCTCCGCATGATTACGGAAAAGTTTTTGGCCCTAAACCAAAAGGTTTTCTGTGCTTTTGTGGATTTAGAAAAGGCGTTTGACAGAGTTGTGAGAAAGAAATTATGGGAGATACTGCCCCTATACTACGTGAGTCGACCCTTGCTACAGGCTGTAAAGTTTCTTTACAGAGATCACTCAGCCTGTGTGCGAGTAGGAGCTGACATGTCGCCCTGGTTTGACATCCAATCGGGTGTTAAGCAAGGTTGCGGTATGTCAGCTCGGTTGTTCAACTTGTATTTGGATAATTGTCTCCAAGGCATAAAAGACAATGACATGGAAGTGAAAGTAGGTGACTTTAAGGTCAATTGTTTGCTATATGCAGATGATGCAGCGCTCATTGCATAATCAGAATGCGATTTGCAGGCATTGGTCATTCTGATATTTAAAATAAATGAAGAAAGAACAGAATGTCAGATTAACGTGAATGGTAAAATAATAGAACAAGTGAATGAAGCGGTATATTTGGGAAGTATGTTTAGCAGAGACGGAAGATACGAAATGGATACGAGTGGATAGGCTTATTGCTGCCGGTAACAGAGTGAACGGTGCTTTGGCTGCATTGTTTAGATGATGAAACGTCAACATAGCTGCACGTTTGGCTGTATGCCCAACGTACACAATGCAGTTTTGCTACCGACTTTGTTATACGGCAGCCAAACGTGGGTAACACAGAAGAAGAATGTAAGAAAGGTGAATGCTGTGGAGATGCGATCTCTACGTAGAATATGCGGAGTCAGTTTAGCTGACCGAATCCGCAATGAAGAGATCTACAGAATGGCAGGTACTAGCGAAGATGTCACGGTGAGAATAAAGAAGAACGTGCTCAGGTGGTTTGGGCACATCGAAAGAATGAGTGATGAAAGAATAGTAAAAAAGATTTATATAGGAAAAGGGAGCGGTAAGAGAGACAGGGGGAGGCCTCGAGTGACCTTCGAAAACTCAGTAGCTACGATACTAGAGGAAGGTCACGTAAAAAGTATCAGGACCCCCCGGAGGGCATGTATGAAGAGGTTAATGTCTGTGGTCGAGGCGAAAGAGGTATGCAAGGACCGTAGCGTTTGACGCTACGTCGTCTCTGGCTACCCCACAAGGGATATGGCTTGAAGTTAAATAAATAAATCAAGTCAGCTTGAATTTTCAACTTAAACACGGAAAATTTGTTTATAAATTCGAATTGTACCCGAAATGGAAATAATAATCATAAAAATGTCCTTCCATAGAAATATTCCTATATGAATAATAAAGAAACAATAACGAGCCATCGAAACTTAAACGTTTAGTTCTTTAAATTCAGCTATATAAGTATGTTGTAAATGAAGTTGGTGTTATTGAGCGAAGCGAACGAAGTGAGCGGAGCGTTTTACTGGAGACTTTTTACATTCTTTGTCACGAATTGGCTCCAAAACTACTAAACGGAAAATTATGAAACTTTGCAATCAAAAAGACACACATTAGGTGATGGTTCTTATAAAAAAAATTTTGAAAAATGTCCTAAAAAAAAACATTTTTTTTTAATATCATGTCAAAAAACTGATATCCCACTGAAGTAAATGGGAAACGATGAGTCAATACACTGGGCTTGCTTCGCTCAATATGCAAACGGCACCCAAGATTTCGCGAGCGCAGCGAGTCGAAATTGAGGGTTTGTTGGCGCCCCTAGTTTAAAAATACCACTCTAAATCTTAATATAGAATAAATTAGGAAGAGTTTTTTTTCAACATATGAAATTTTAAATTTTGAGTCATATAACGTCATTTGTTCTTCTGGAGTTTAGAGTAACAGGTATTTCATTCCTTATTCTTATAATGTATTATGGTAACAACAGTAACGCACCCGGCACCAATAATTAAAAATCTTTTCATTTAATTTTTCACATATTTCATTACGCTGGGTGTTAGCAATTTAATTATAAATATAAGTGTTTCTTTAATTAGCCAATAAGTAGAACACTTATATTTGTTATACATTTTAATTTCTCCCATCAATCTCTGTGAACATTAGTTACGAGAATAAACAGTTGTGGTACTTACTGAGTGAAGGTGCGAAACTTTTGCTTTTGTGTTAATGAGTTTCTTTTAGGAGAATACATCAAGAGACATGCAAGGTTCCTGATTCTACACGTTCACATTTACTCACTCACTCGTCGTCGTCACTTACAATTCTTCTGTACTTTTACATATTCTGGCAAATATTGTTATTATCTAACTAAACGAATAGTTATTACTAAATCAATACATAATGTTCGGTAAAATGTTTTCAACTATTATTATATTGTATTAAATTTCATTAATAGAGGAAGCAGTTAAGTATGGTATACATGTATATTTGTATGTAAGTTGTAAATGGTATGTAAAAGTCGCTTGAGTTACAAACGCAAAAGTGTAGTCCTCCTAGAGTGAAAAAATTACGTTTAAACCAGAATTATAGTGAGTGAGTGAGTTGAAAGTGTTAAACAATATTCCACAGAGAATAATCGAAGAGTTTCGGTTTCTATTTTCTGCCATTAATGTTCTTATTCGTAGGGTCAATAGCACCTTAATTATTCAAAGCTAATGTTCAAAATCACAACTGCGCTCAATTTACACCGCAGTTTTCAAAAAAATTCAAAATTGCTTAATATGCAAATTAAAAAATTTTAACGACGAGGGCAACTATTTTGTTCACTCAAATAATACATTGCTTCATATATCTTGCTTTCTGAATGTGCTCGAAATAGTAAATAGAGACAAATACGATAAAGTCGGTACTTATGATTTAACAAAGTGATAGATTGTTACGATCGAAACTATCGAATTAATCGTAACTCAATAACGCGACGTCTGAATGTATTTTTACTTAAAATATAATGGTTAATTTTTGTTTATGTAATGAGACTTCTATGACTATATTATAATCTCAGCCATAACTTTGCAAATGATACTATAATTATGTATAAACTAGAATACATACATGCAATAAGAACTTTTTCCTTGTAAAGATGAAATGATGATGATGAAATGATGATGAAAGAAGTAAGATATTTAAAAAATATCTTTCATCAGTACAGTGGCTTGATCGCTGCCGTGTATATTTTAGTTTTGTGTTCATTTTGAATTTATACATATTTTAATTAAGTAGCAGTTAAAAGTCAAAATTTTATTTTCTTTTTATTTTATGTTTTTTACGTAGAACGGATTCAAGATAAATTTCAAATTGAAATTGAATTTCAAAGCAATAAAATGTATGTCTAAATATAGTTCAACCAGTTTGTGACACACGCCATAACGAAAATAAAACATGACCAGCTATTACTGGATACTAATATAATAAATTATCCTATTACTTATATTACTATTACCTAGGACTGCTTATGAAGTTATACTGAATTTATACTTTGGTAGATTCTGTTTTGATAATTTCTATATTGTTTAATATTTTTTTTGTAGGAAAATAAGACGTCATAGTTTGCAAACCTCGTTGTCTAATCTTTTAAAGTGCTTGCAGTAAACTTGTTTGTATTTATATCATTTGGAAAAAAAATTCCCGGGGTCGATTCCCATTCGCAACAAGTATTCTTTCTAAAATTCATAGTCTTATCTCTATAGTTATCATCTAAGTTTCCATATGATGTCTTTTAAAAAATATATTTTCGGTTAGTAACCTCAATTCCTATCCATTTTATATCAGGATAATTTCACCTTATAAAAAACTCAAAGTTTGATTTGATTATTATTCAGATAATGCAATTTTAGTACCTAAAAAATTTTCTTTCTTAATCTTATACTTAAAAATAGTAAACTAAACGTAAAAAGTAAGTAATTTGACACTTTTTACATTTCGAGATCAATATCTAAAATAATATTATAAGACGTGAAATACCATTAATACAAAAGCTATTTACATTGTGACAAAAAAAGAAGACAAATTTAGGTACAAGTAAGGGAAAAGGATCATGTTTCCACAAATTTTATTCTAAATAATTAATGAACCGCTTACAATAGAACAAAGAAATCTCGAAATTGTATTTTTTCTGCCGTTTTTTTATCTTTGTTCTTCTTAAGAGTATTTTTTTCTTGTCTACAATATTTTTTTTACTTCAGCCTTATATTTAATAATAACTTCAATGCCCCTTGTAAGGAAAACTAATTATTAACGAATATCATTTTCTACTGGAACTGCTATAAGATATTTAAAAACCTACATTAATTCTTACTAACAATACTGAAAAAAAAAACTACTTTATTTATAAAAGTGATGTCATTTTTGGAGATCGGATATGAAAAAAAAAATCTTAAATCTTAAATGAACCATCCAATCCAAACAGTTAATAACAATACCTCGGGTCGGCGACAATACATGTTTATCTACTTGTTACGTACGTGACAACCCTACAATATTACGACACCGCGTTCGCCGAGACCACCTACTACGGCCCGTTCCGGCAACCCTTGCGCAACATCGTACCACATCCATTCATCGTTTCCAGAAACTCTGTGTGCCTTATTGCTTAAGTTTAGTTGTAACATTATTTTATAATTTTAATATATCAATTCACTCTGTGTTACCACTTCAACACATGAAGTCGCATTTAGTTTAATTATAATAAGTCAATTTTTGTGAGTTAAAATAAATTCACTTTTACAGTAAATTCGGTTTTTTTTGAGTCCTTCGGCTGCGAACAACGTAATTGGCGCAGTCGGTAGGATGCTCAGAGCATAGTTCTGCGAATAAAGGTATTCTTACATTGATACCGCTACGCGTCGCAAGCTATCGAAGAGACTATCCAGTCCCTCTACTGAGCATCGTGAATCTACGAGCGTTTGTGGCCAAGGACGTACTCAAAATTCAGTACCAAAGAAAACCAAATGTAAGTACTTTGAAACTTTACTTAAGTGTTGCTTCCTTCCTTTTCTTTATTATCCTATCCAAAATTTTCCACCCGAGAAAAATCGTGGAAAAATCTGCCACATATAGGCAGACCTTGCGAAATAGTAATTTAGATTTAAAAAGAAATTTAGAGTATAGTGAATTAGAAATAGAGAATAAAGTAATTAAAATGTCTCTAGATATCGATGTTATTTATAAGGCCCTTCGCCCGGTCCCCGAATTCGACGGGAACCCTAATATTCTTACTAGGTTTATTAAAATATGTGACCAAATAGTGATACAGTGTTTAAAAAACGAACCAGGTTATGAGTTTAGTAATTTATGTTTAATTAACGGGATTTTAAATAAGATTACTGGTCCTGCTGCGAGAACTATTAACTCGAATGGGATCCCTGATAGTTGGGCGGGAATAAGAAATGCACTTATTAATAATTTTGCTGATCAAAGGGATGAAACAGCCCTATATAACGACCTTTCGTTACTCTCTCAAGGTAGCGATACTCCTCAGGAATTTTACGATAAATGCCAGACACTTTTCAGTACAATAATAACATATATCTCACTACATGAAAATATACCTACTACCATAGAAGCAAAACGCGATCTTTACCGTAAACTCACCCTAAAAGCTTTTATTAGAGGTTTGAATGAGCCTCTTGGCTCACACATTAGGTGTATGAGACCTGAATCCATTGAAAAGGCTCTGGAGTTTGTGCAAGAAGAGATTAATGTAACGTACCTACAGCGTCGCAGCAGTAATAGTGATAGGAAAAACTTAAATTTGTATGCCAATAGTTCTCCTAAAGTACCTATGTCCATGTCACTTACTATGAATAAACCCAATATGCTAGCCTTATCAAATACTAGCCAGCAGAAAGCTTTGCCCTTCCAACCACCGCCGCAACCATGGAAACCTAATTTCCAGTACGGTGTACCTCAACGACCTGCTTACCAGACAGGCTATCCCCAACAGCGCTCGCCTTATAATATGCAGTCTCGAACGCAACAGATGTTCCGCGCACTACCACCTAATTATAACGCGCAGAATAGTGGATTTAGAATACAAGCTAGGCCTCCCCAATCTCAACAAAACTTGGGACCTACACCTATGAGCGGCGTTAGCCATTATGTAACTAAGCCTTTTTCACCTCCGATTAGAGGACATGATTGGTCAAAATTTGGCAATCCACCCCCTTCTAACTACTTCAGGTCTAGGGAAATGAACTATAACGAGACATATGACTATAACGACTCAAATCCTGACTTAGACTACGACTATTATCCTAATGAGTATTATTACACACCCAATGACTATGAAAATTACTATTATTATGACACAAATATTCCTGACTACACTTACGAACCTAGTTCATCGCACATAAAGCAATTACCTGTAACAAAAACCGAGCCGCAACCCTCATATTCAGAAGAGCAGGATTTTCACAAGGAACGTTTCAATACGGGACAAAAATAGAATTGAACCTTCAATCTAAAAAAGAATTAAGATATATACAAATTGCGGACCCCCCTCTTAAATTACTAGTAGACACCGGGGCTAACCAATCTTTTTTAAGTCCCGACGCAATTAAACAATACTTTATTCACGTACCACTTAACGACGACCCCTTTGAGGTAACAAACTCTCGTATTACCTCTCATCATGACCACTCTATCACAATTCCTCAATTTGCAGAATTTAACGAACAAAGGAACGTAAAATACTTTATTTTTAAGTTCCATACCCATTTCGACGGTCTTGTAGGCCTAGATTTGCTAGAAAACTGTAAAATAGATCTTAAACATAATATCCTAATGACAGACTATGCGAACATTCCATTATTAAAATACAAATGTCGCACCGTCAATTTCCACGAAATCATTCCCGCGCATTCTCAGAGAATAGTTAACGTGCCTATCATCTATCCTCCTAGTGATATTTACGTATCTGAACAATTAATATGTGACTGTATTATTCACGAGTGTATCACGACCGTTACGGATAATTCAGGTTTCGTAGAGATAGAGAACCCCACTGACCATGACGTCACACTGACTTTTGAACAACCCTTACTAATAGAATGTTATGATATTGACTGTACCCTTTCGGGACCGCCAGTTACACGCACTAATGACGTACTTAACCGACTTAGAACTGATCACTTAAATAACGAAGAAAAGCTTAACTTACAGACTCTTTGTTCAAAATTTGCTGACGTGTTTTACTTAGAGGGTGAAACACTCACTTTCACTAATAAAATTAAACACAATATTAAAACAACTGACGAAATTCCTACTTATACCAAAAGTTACAGATACCCTTTTATTCATAGAAAAGAAGTTAGGGATCAGATTGAAAAAATGCTCAAACAAGGTATAATACGACCATCTGACTCTGCCTGGAGCTCTCCTATCTGGGTGGTACCTAAAAAGGCAGATGCTTCTGGTAGACAAAAATGGAGATTAGTCATAGACTTTCGAAAATTGAACGACAAAACCCTAGATGACAAATATCCTATACCCAACATAGCTGACGTCCTAGACAAGTTAGGGAGATGTCAATACTTTTCTACACTAGACCTAGCATCCGGTTTCTATCAGGTAGAAATGAACCCTGACGACATACCCAAGACTGCCTTCAACGTTGAGCATGGGCATTTTGAATTTCTTCGAATGCCCATGGGACTTAAGAACTCTCCTTCTACATTCCAAAGAGTCATGGATAATGTCCTCAGAGGTCTACAAAACGAGATTTGTCTAGTCTATCTAGACGATATAATAGTATACAGCACCTCTCTTCAGGAGCATATGATAAACTTAGAAAAAGTCTTCTCCAGATTGCGTGAATCCAATTTCAAAATCCAGATGGATAAATCTGAATTTTTGAAGCTGGAAACCGCATATCTCGGTCATATCATCACCAGAGATGGAATAAAACCTAATCCAGACAAAATATGTGCAATCCAAAAATACCCCATCCCAAAGACTAGTAAAGAAATCAAACAATTCCTTGGACTAATAGGATATTACAGAAAATTCATCCCGGACTTCGCAAAAATTACAAAACCAATAACTAAATGTCTGAAAAAAGGCTGTAAAATTACCCTAGACAATGACTATGTTAACTGTTTCGAAAAATGTAAGACCTTGTTAACTAACGACCCCATATTACAATACCCCGACTTCGACAAAGAATTTAATTTGACAACAGACGCATCCAATCTGGCAATAGGTGCTATACTATCACAAGGACCTATAGGTTCCGACAAACCCATTTGTTACGCCTCTCGAACTCTCAATGACAGCGAAATAAACTATGCTCCCATAGAGAAAGAACTCCTAGCTATAGTTTGGGCTACCAAATATTTTAGACCCTACCTGTATGGACGCAAATTTAAAATACTAACCGATCATAAACCCTTACAGTGGCTAATGAATGTCAAGGAACCCAATTCCCGACTGACTAGATGGAGACTGAAACTAACTGAATATGACTATACTATAATATATAAATCCGGCAAATCTAACACCAACGCCGACGCTTTATCTCGAATAGAAATTAACAATGAAACGACTGACTCAGTAATAGTTAACGTATCCGAAAGACCGCCCTCTCCTTCTGGTTCTACTACATTAACCGCCCACACTAGTGCTGAAAACCCTATCCTTGAAATTCCCATCACTGACGAACCACTGAATAAATTTCATAGACAGATACATATAACTATAGTAGGCGACATGAAACGTAAACCAACAACGACAAAACCTTTTGAAACTCATACTAAGACACTCGTACAGGTATCAGAATCTAATCTAGAACAAGATATTGTTAATGTCATTAAAGAATTTGTTAACCCAAAAATTAAAACAGCTCTTAAAATTAATCCTCCGTTAGGCATGTACTCTATACTACCTATAATTCAAAATAATTTCCGTAGTTCTTCTATGAATCTAGTCCTAACGAAGATAGAACTAGAAAACGTATGTGAGTATCTTAGACAACAGGAAATAATTAAACACTATCACGATGGAAAGACAAACCACCGAGGCATTAATGAGTGTTATCTAGCCTTGTCTAAAAAATACTATTGGCCTAAAATGAAAGATGAAATTTCTAAATATATAAATGAGTGCATAGTATGTGGACAGACTAAGTACGACAGAAACCCCATTAGACCTATATTTAATATTGTACCCCCAGCTACTAAGCCCTTTGAATTAGTACATCTAGACTTGTTCACTGTACATAATGAAAAATATTTAACTTTTATAGACTCTTTCTCTAAATATGGGCAGGCGTACCATTTGAGAGACGGTACTGCAATTAGTATCCTTCAAGCCCTCCTAACTTATAGCACACATCATGGACTCCCGCTAACTATTACGACTGACAACGGGACTGAGTTCACAAACCAATTATTTAATGAATTTATCAGGCTACATAAAGTGAATCATCATAGGACTTTACCTAATTCCCCTAATGACAATGGACTCATAGAACGTTTTCATTCTACCTTGTTGGAACACTTACGGATATTAAGATTACGCAATAAAGATGAATTTGTCATAAATCAAATGCCCTATGCAATATTAGCTTATAATAGTTCTGTTCATAGTTTAACAAAATGCAGACCCCATGACATTATAAGAGGACATTTCGATCCTAGAGACCCCTTAGACTTAGACCTAACTCAACATCTATTGCAAGAATACATTACTAATCATCGTAACCAAATGAAGACTGCCTATGACTTGATTAACGACCATACTCTAACAGAACGAACTAACATAATGACTAATAGAAACAAAAATAGGGAACCTGAAATTGCATACTTACCTGACCAACAAGTATTCATTAGGAATCCCGCTGCTAATAGACAAAAGTTAGCATCCCGCTATACCGCTGACACAGTACTTGCTGACTTACCTATTCATATTTACACTTCCAAGAAAAAAGGTCCCATTGCCAAATCCAGACTTAAACGAGTCGCTAAGACCAAGAAATTGTTTCAGGATTCGACTGGTACTGACCTTGCTAACTCTTCAGCTGACGCTGGCTCTAGACATAAAACTTGAACAACTAGACAATGGACCAGGACTTCTTCCTTTTAATCTTGGAAATGCCAAACTCATAACTCACTATCATTCCTTTATTCAATATGTAGAACTAAACGATTTCGAGAATCGCCTTGACTCAATCGATTCACAGTTAAACTATTTTAGAACTATCCTAGATAAAGATACTTACACCCTGTATGAATTACAAATTGACTATATATCTAACAGATTAATTAAAATACAATCTCAAATTAAAAGTTTGGAACCCAATCGAGTTAAACGAGGCTTAATTAATAGTATTGGCTCTATTATCAAAAGCATAACTGGTAACCTGGATCAAACAGACGCTGAAAAGTATAATAATGCAATAGAAATCCTAGAAAGTAATAATGATAAGTTAGTATCTGAATTAAATGACCATATTAGCCTAAATAAAGCGTGGATGATAAAACAAAATTCCCTTTTTACGAATATAGTTCAGAACCAAGTTAAGATTAATAGCACATTAGAGTTAATATTAAAACACGATGCCTACGCTAATACTACGTTGATTAAATTTGCAAAGTTTGCCCAATTATTGATTATTATCAGTGAGAATACGGAAGACCTAATGTTAGAGTTAATTAGATTAGAAGATATGTTAGCATATGTGCGTGCATCGAGCACCCACCATAGAATGTTAAGTATTAGTAATTTAGAAGATATGTTAGATAAATTAAGACACATTTATAATTCCAAAGAGATATTACAGGCAGATTTCAGAGAATATTATAGTATTATCAGACCCGGTTATTATTATGTAGGAAAACGAATAGTAATCATTTTTAAATTCCCGATTATTTCTCCAAGACAATTCAAACTATTTAGGCTTTCCATCGTTCCTAATAAAGACCATTACACCTTTATTCCACCATATCCTCTCATAGCAACCGATAGTAAAGCTTTCATGTACATGGAGGCTGAATGCCCGAAGTTTAATCAGCAATATCTCTGCGAGGAAAACGTCCGCCATCAGGCCCGAGAACAGCATGATTGCATCCAGACTCTAATTACCAGCCAGTCTATGAATAGATCCTGCCGACCCGCTAAAGTTACGCTAGTTGAGAAAACAATGGAGCAATTAGACGATCAGTACTACACACTCATCTTCCCACGCCCAACGAAAGTAGAATTAAAATGCAGCAGCCATGAATTCATCACCCTATTCGGAAGTTATCTAGCCACGATTCCGCAGACGTGTTCACTACGTACCGACGAGTTCACCATCGTCAACATACAAAATAAAATCAAGGGACAGCCGCTGAAAATAACTGAAATTCCTGAACATTATACAACAGAGAACATTACAATCCCTCACCTGAAACTGAAAACTATAGATATACAAGGACTACGCAGCATTGAAGACAGGGTCCTGAATGAGCAACCTACGAAACTAAATCATCTTCATGAAAGTGTATATCATACAACTATTCCATTTTATATACTTTTATTTAGTGCACTCGCAATAAGTATCGCCTTACTCACTCGACGGTATATGCACCATGTAAAGAGGGATGAATCGTTTAAGCACGACGACGGCACCCATAACAACCCTGCGGAAGAGCCTGAGCGAGCCAGGAACGAGACGGCATTGCCAGCGACATTTGCACTCAACGCTTTCAAATAGTCGCTGATCTACGGGGGGAGGTGTTACGTACGTGACAACCCTACAATATTACGACACCGCGTTCGCCGAGACCACCTACTACGGCCCGTTCCGGCAACCCTTGCGCAACATCGTACCACATCCATTCATCGTTTCCAGAAACTCTGTGTGCCTTATTGCTTAAGTTTAGTTGTAACATTATTTTATAATTTTAATATATCAATTCACTCTGTGTTACCACTTCAACACATGAAGTCGCATTTAGTTTAATTATAATAAGTCAATTTTTGTGAGTTAAAATAAATTCACTTTTACAGTAAATTCGGTTTTTTTTGAGTCCTTCGGCTGCGAACAACGTAATTTACTCTAGTGCAGATGTTTCATAATGACGTAAGCAAGGGCTGAGGAGAATCACAATAGTGGACTTTGTGATTAATTTCCTGGATTTATAGAATATCTGCATATTAAGTTCTCATAAATTGTTAGCCGTTAACGTCTTCATAAATAACACAGGCACACAAAAAAAAAAAAAACGTCATGAACCAGAGGGGAGACCCCATTATTCCTAGGTTTTTGGGATCGCTGAAACCGAATATGACAATAAAAACTAATTTTAAATGCCAGTTTTCCCGCTAGCACCCCCTTACTACCTCTTAAGGGGTGAAAATTGAAATTGTTGTAAAAAATCAAGATAGATGTGTCTTTCTACGTTTTTTGGGATGCTGAAACCGAAAATGATAACTAAAAATAAATTCATAACCACTATCACCCCCTACCATCCCTTACAGGGGGTGAAAATTTCATTTTTTTCTATAAAATCAAGACAGATGTGTATTTCTACGTTTTTTGGTATAATGAAACCGAAAATGACAACCAAAAGTGAATTTGATAGCTCTTTTACTCAATACCACCCCTTAACTACCCCTAACGGGGGGGAGGGGGTAGGGGTAGTTTCAATTTTGTATAAAATCAAGATGTATGAAGAAATTTTGACGATTTACAGTAAATGACATGTTTATCAAACTAGTTTGAAGTTACTCTTAGCTCTTATATTAGAAATTCAAATGCTTTATCGATCAGAAGTATCTGATATATATTCATGATTTAATTCTATTCTTAGCGTAACCCAGGAACAACGGCGTGGACGTAGTAGATTTCTGTTCCCTTTTGGAGTGCTGGATTAAAGTGAGTCCCCTTGTCTCTCACTATCCGGGGTGCTGAATTAAAGTGAGTCCCCTTGCCTCTCACTATTCAGCGTCTACCTGTTTCTACGATAACGAACTCTCTTGTTGTCAAAAGTTCTTCTAAGTGGTTGCCTTTTATTGGTTCTTTTCTGTTCTGGCAAATCTCTTTTTAAATTCCAACAGTAGTCTGCTAACATATTGACATCCCATTTACACTGATAGCGCTGTTCCATTGTCTTAAGATCCTGTCTGATGGAACCTTTCACCTTGCTCCTCACTATAGTCTCCTAAATTGGCCGAAAAATAGTAACCTTTCTATTTCGGAGGCATAGAATTAGGTTCAGCATCTTTTAAGCGTTTTACAAGACTGCCGGATGGATAACAGTATAAACAGAACTAAATAGAAAGCAAAAAAAAACAAAAAATGAAACAACTTGTTAAGAATAGGACAAAAATCATGATTCAGTCTTAGTATCATAATAACAAATATATGCATACAATAAGGTTACCATATACTTTATAATCATTTTTTCTCTCAGCATCACGAAAAACATAGAAATTCACATATTTTCGGTTCCAGCATCCTAAAAAACGTAGAAATACACATCTATCTTGATTTTATAGAAAAATTGAAATTTTCACCCCCTTTAAGGGGTAGTAAGGGGGTGACAGAGGTCATGAATTTATTTTTAGTTATCATTTTCGGTTCCAGCATCCCAAAAAACGTAGAAATATACATCTATCTTGATTTTATAGAAAAATTGAAATTTTCACCCCCTGTAAGGGGTATTAGGGGGTGATAGTGGTCATAAATTTATTTTTAGTTATCATTTTCGGTTTCAGCATCCCAAGAAACGTAGAAATACACATCTGTCTTGATTTTATAGAAAAAAATGAAATTTTCACCCCCTGTAAGGGATGGTAGGGGGTGATAGTGGTCATGAATTTATTTTTAGTTATCATTTTCGGTTTCAGCATCCCAAAAAACGTAGAAAGACACATCTATCTTGATTTTTTACAACAATTTCAATTTTCACCCCTTAAGAGGTAGTAAGGGGGTGCTAGCGGGAAAACTGGCATTTAAAATTAGTTTTTATTGTCATATTCGGTTTCAGCGATCCCAAAAACCTAGGAATAATGGGGTCTCCCCTCTGGTTCATGACGTTTTTTTTTTTTTGTGTGCCTGTGTAATTAGTTACTTCAATCATAACTTTTCAAATTTCTTTATTTGCGCAGCTATCATTTTTCGACATTTATCTCGTATATAAAACTAATAAAAAAATGGTGATCCTATAAACCATAACTGAAATTAAATAATATATGTTTATCACATTAATTTTTATTTTTTAACATTACTTCATATATTCATCAACTATGACATTACTAAAATGTATATTAATACGATTACTGTTACACGGCAACTTAAAATGTAACTTAACTGTTAATACTTATCTGGCAACAGAACTTAAAATGGTCCCACTTTAAATGATGTTTTCTCACTTTACTCTCACAAAGATATTATACATCGTTCATATTTTTATAACATGGCGACGATACAAATATATTTTTTTGGTTTCATTCTTTTTAATTCTTAAAGATATTTATTTAAAAAAATATACGTTTTATTAAGGATGGAAGGTATATAAATATGTTTATTTTAGTAAAAATTGTCCGCATTAGACGAACATTTTATGCCTTTTTAACATGAAATACTCGTTTGTTTGTTATTCAGTAGTCAGGGTCATAAACCACTACACCAACAAGGCGTAAATTCAATGCGTATGCTATTTGAATACTAATAATTGACTGAATTGCCTGCAATGAATTTTAAATGTTGTCAGTATTGTGTAATTGTATTACTTATTATTGTCATAATGATATTTATATAATTTTAGTAGTTTTGTTAATTTTAATATAATTCTTTTGTAAAAGACTTGTTTTAAAAATATTTCTATAACAGTATTAATAACTTTTTATACAAATTTTGTATAAATATCTTGAAATTTAAAGCAGAAATTTTTAATAAAAATCTCTTAATGGGTATTTTAGCACATGCTTGATATAAAATAAAACTGTGAGTAACTTTGCTTAGTTAGAGCTTGTATATTGTGAGAAAATCTGCTTAGTTAGAGCTTGTATATTAGATTTTACTAACCAATACGATTGTATGATATTATTTAACTATTCATAACGAGTAATATTTTATCAGTGTTTTTGTAAAAAGATGGTAGATATGTCTCTATAAATAATTAAAAGACAGATCATGGCAAAAGTAGTTTTATAGTAGTTTTACAAATAACTAGTTATAAAAATAGTTTTATTATTAAAATGTAAATAATAGTTTCTGTGCATTTCTGAAAGTGAATCTCGTTTAATTAAGCTAGTTTTCCTTAGTCTTCTAATATGTTATATGTGAAATGATTTTATTTCTGTTATTTCGATTTTTTGCTACGAATATGATTATTTTTCTATGTAATAGGCTTCAAAAAGATAACACAATTTTTAATAAGAATAAAAAAATTACAGATCAATTATAATATAAAAAAGTACCTTTACTTCTTCAAAGACCCTTTTCCAGGTAAATGGTAAGTTGTTATATTTAATTTTATTTCTCATGATAGCTACGAAATACTGCATTTAATTAAGTTAGTATTCTATAAATTTTAATGTTTTTTTTTGTTAACTTGTCATGTTAGTAGTAGTAGAGAGTGTTGTTTAAATTCAAATTCAAAATATCTTTATTCAAGTAGGCATTTACACGCACTTTTGAATCGTCAATTACTACAATACAAAAAAAGGTCAGTGTAGTCAGTCTGTAAGTAAGCTACCACCTGCTCGGAATGCTGCTCTGTTACTATTACTATTATTTCAAAAATAACTCAAAAATTGTGCATGTTTTTTTGACATTTTCAAAGTTAATCATAACTTATGATTATAATATGACAAAAAGACAAGTTATTCTTTGTAATTTAAGTCATCATCTCAGAAAACTAACAACTAACTACTAATCACTTCGCCAAATCCTAAAATAGGCTGCACATAATTATACTTATCATCCATTAGCAAAAGATATGATTGTAAAGAGACAGACTTCTATTAGTCTATTGTTTCGTCGAAACAAATGACTATTGAAACTACGTGTAATAGAAACGTAAATAAAAGTTTAAAAATATATTTTAGTCTCTGTACAAAAATATTTACAAAGCGGAATATTTCAACGTTTTCTTTAGAAGTACTTACTAAAAAGCAAGGTATCGGTATTGTGTTTTTTCGTTTCTATATATAAATATTTTATAGTAAATATGCATATAATATATATATATATATATATATAATATTAATATTTTATTGACATATGATGCGATCTGATCAGAAAATTTAATAAAAAGAAGAAATAGGACAACTAATTATTTATCATAATAAAATCATATGCTTTCCTAAGATAATAGAATTGATTGATTAATATACATAGAAATACAACATAGTAAGACAATGGTATTCATGTACTTTTTAAATAAATATATATTTGTATTTATCTATGTATGTGTTAATAATAAACTTTAGTGAATAATGCTGTTTGTTTTTCCCACTAAAATATAATAAAATACGTTTAGTACGTCTGTGTTACAGGAATAAAAGAAAAGTAAACATAGAAGATAACATAGGATAACAGAAAAATAAAAACAAACAAACAGATAAACTATATATCTATTTGTCTAATGAGGTTAATAATACAAGTTCATCGCTTTGAGTTCAATTATTATTGAATATTATCGATCATTGAGATACTTATTTTTATATATAACATTAAGTCTTCTACGTGATCAACAACTAAGATGAAGATAATTATTTATAATACCTATATAGACATAGTGTAAACTAGTAACGTACATGTTTTTTTAAATATACCTTTACACTATCTATAAGTTTATACAAGAGATTAACACATTATTTTTATATTCTTTTTATATTGTTTTACACTTGTGTACCAGTTGAAATTAAATTCATAAATTTAATTTTTTTAAACTCATATCATTTTTAGTATTCATGTTAAAGTTACAAACAAGGGAATTGGATTGATTTTCATAACTTCATATTTAAATGTGTTGTAACGCGCAATTTGTTTTAATAATAAAATCTTAAGTACAAATATTCGATATTTTTATACAACTTCAAAATCTTATTAAATAACGAAAAAAAGTAAATGGCAAATATTTGATATTCAAATTCAGACTATTTACGATTTATTCCAATAATTGTGCCAGTGCCAGTGCCTAAATAAACATTTAAGACTTAATGTTGACACACATATTGTTCAGATTATCTATGGAAGCCGCTGGAATAAAAAAAACGTCCGGTGATGACATAATGACTATCAAGGTTTTGTTGGTTGCATGCATTAATACAATAAAAATGTAATTTGCTGTACACATTTTTTGCATCATCTAAATAGTAACATATTGTTTAAATAAAATAAACGAAATACGACCCATATACAATATGCGTCAAGTTGTTGGTTGTATTTCAAAACGAGTTGATTCAGGTCACATTATACAATAAATTTAATGAACATTGTCTGCTGAAAAATGAAAAACGACAGGGCCGTCGATACAACTTTGTTTTCGGAATAAAAACATTAACGGTTTTTTAAATATCTAAAAGGGGTTTTAAAACTTTGTCTCGCATTTTCAATCGATTTATCTTATTGAAATTGTTTTTGTTTAACATCGTTATTCGAATACTTATTTGTATAACTTACCTATAAGGACGCGAAGACGTGGCAGATACTTTAAAAAGTCGACTTTTAAAATCATTATAAAACTTGGTTTTATGTAACGAAAAATGATTTTCATCATTTTTCGTTTAAAATTAGAACAATATACCAACAATTATGAATATAGTTCTTTTAAATAGTAACTGATTATATGCTTACATCTCTAAACATATTAATAAAAAAATCTATCTGTCAAACAAGATTAATATTCAGAGGGTTTATATATCTCTATTCAGAATATATAATTGAATAAAGGACGGATAAAATACTACCCGTGTATAATATAATAATTGATCTTCCATTATCTCATTTCTACACATGAATAGATTCTTTGTCAAAATATTATCTAATACTAAAATATTAATTGAAGTTGAACCACGTTAATTTAAATTTTGAAAATGTAGCATAATACTAACTATGTCTTCTAGAACTAGAGTTTAACTAAATTAAATTGAATTTTAATATTGATTTAACTTTTTTTTTATTTCTTATTATTTACAACACTTTTATAAAAGTTTTAAATTCATGAAGATATCGTATTTTGAAAATAAACATAAATTGTTTTTCTATTTTTACACATTATGAATTCATTCAATTATTAAAAATAAAATAAACATTGATATTAAAAAAAAAGGACTTGGTCTCATACAGTTATTAATCCGTAATAGATAGTGAAGTTACAGAGTTTTTTTTTAATAATAATTTCATAAATTCTTATAAAAACTTTCGAAAAAAGCTGTGGTTATAAAATATATAGCCATCAAAGTCTTAACTTTGATTTTTTTCTTTGAGTATTGATAAGTTATAATAAATTGATAAGTAAGCGAAATAAGTAAATAAATCTCGGACGAAAATATTTGGTAAAAAAAAAAATCATGTTTAAGGGAGCAGTCTTATACAACAATTTACCTGAAGTCATGAAGAATTCTAACAATGTTAGGCTGTTTAAAATTAAGTTTAAACTTACATGTTAGGAATAAAATTGTGTAGATAACTTGACAAGTGCTACCGACCTTATTGTTAGATGAATTACTTAATACTAATGTAAATTACTCAATCAAATTTTATAATTTCTATATTGGATAACATAAATTTTTATTCACAATAAAATATGTAAGTTATATGTAAAAATAATTAAAATATAATGCATGCGAAATAACTTAAATGTCTAGTACAAAACTGTATGTAAATCTAACCTAGAAGTAAGATTAATTTTCCGGAAAGCGTATTATCGCGTAATATAAAAGAAGACTTTAAGCGCGTTGATTATTTCAAAAATAGATAAAGTGTTCCCTCAATTAACCCCTACATCTTTTAAACTTATGGCCGAAATATGGTTATAAATAATTTAGAAGATATATTAAAACTTATCTCAGGCCATTGATAACAAAAACAGTAAAGTATTTCATCTTAAAATACCTCATCCACAAAAAAAACCTTTTCTTATGACACAATATTCTAGCAATTATATAACGAAATGTATTTACATAAATATTTCTTAAGGACAAATATAATGTACTTAGCCATCACGCTAATAGGAAGCGACAAAAATACCTTGCACAAAGCCATTACTTTTAAATAACTTTGTACAAGGTGCGTATTATAGAGTGGAATATATTACATTAACAGGACAGCTTATTTTCAAAGAAAAAAGATACACTTTAGAAAGAAATTGAATAATAATGTAAAATTTATGCCTGTATCAATTTATAAATTGTTCGATAATTTCATAGGTATTTCTTTTCTGTTAAGTATTACAAGGGAATTTATCAATCAAGAATCAATATAAGATTATAATATATTAACAATAACTTCATAAATATCAGAAATGTGAGCTGGAAAATAAAATAAATTATCCATGATAAACGAAAGAAGAAATCAACTATTCGAATTAACAAAGTAAAAGAACAAACGGGAGCGACTATCCAAATTCACTAATTAAATAATTAAACTGATATTTTTAAGTAAGTATTAATAAATAAAATGTATACAAAGTAATTTAGAATATTAAAGTTGATTGTTATACAGGCTGGGCCAAAAATTTTTGCAAATAGCAACACTTGATTTCTCCAAAACCGTGAGAGCAAGGGGCGCGCGAGTGGCGGGGAATTGTGCGTCGTTTAATGCAATTTTAGTCACGATGGAGCGCCTCACGGGACAACAGCGTGCTTTTTGCGTAAAACAATTTTACAAAAACAACGATTTCTACGTTACTGTACGACGCCTCTTTAGAGTTGAATACGGATTACAACGTGTAAGTGAGTGTCCAAGTGTTAATTTAATTAAAGCTTGGGTTAAAAAGTTTGAGCAAACGGGATCGACAACGAATATTAAACAAACAGGGCGACCACGTTCAATAAGAAGCGAAGAGAACATTCGGGAGGTTGAAATTTCTGTAAGGGACGATCCAGAATCATCTACGCGTAAGCGGTCGGCGGCTCTTGCTATACCAAGAACTAGTCTGCGGCGAATCTTGCATTTGGACCTTAAACTGCACCCATATAAGCTTCAAATTGTACAGGAGATGAAACCAAACGATTACATTCAACGCAAGTTATTTGCTGACACTATACTGGAGCGATTCTCTAGCCTTGAGAATGTATTGTTTACGGACGAGGCCCATTTTCACATTAATGGTCACGTAAATAAACATAATTGTCGATATTGGAGCACGGAAAACCCTCACTATAAACACCAAAAGCCTCTTCATTCACCAAAAACGACAGTGTCGGCTGCCATATCCGCAAAGGGCATAATCGGTCCATACTTCTTTGAAAATAATCAAGGAAATAACGTAACTGTGAACTCAGTGGAATACGTGAAAATGGTGCGAGAGTTTTTGACACCACAGTTGCATGAATTTGAAGGATACAATAGCCGGACTTGGATGCAACAAGATGGAGCAACATGCCATACATTAAACGTGACTTTACCGGTGGTCAAAGAAATGTTTCCTAACAAATTGATTTCTCGCAGAGGTGATATCCCATGGCCTCCCAGAAGCCCGGACCTTGCACCTTGCGATTTTTTCTTGTGGGGATATCTGAAGAGTCAAGTATACCTTAATAAACCGACGACCATATCCCAATTAAAAGAAAACATCCACTAGGAGATAGCCGCGATTCCTCGCAGCATGTGTCAACGAGTTTTCCAAAGTTTACGTAGTCGATTGCAGCAGTGCCAACGACAAGACGGAGCACATCTCGACGATGTCATTTTTAAAAAATAAATTTTAATAAATGATAATTACGTTAAATAAATCATAAACAAAATAACATTTGTACTTTTATTTCTAGACATGTTTTAAAAGTGCAAAAATTTTTGGCCCACCCTGTATTATCGCTGGCTACCACGCAAGGGATATGGCGTGAAGCTAAGTAAGTAGTCAGTTATATTATATATTCAATCAGGCTTATTTATTAATTGTTAATATTCAATCCTCAAATTTATTACTAGAAATAATAACTCTTACAAGTTAGTCATTATAACTACTGGTATGATTCACTAATGTGAAAACAAAACATGGATTTATTTATGGCACTATGTATGTATACATAGCAATGTTAAGTTTGTATTCAAATATATTTTTGAAAACAACATTGTACGATTGAAAATTGAAATTGTACATTTGAAAAAAGGGTCTTTAAAGTTTTAGAGATATTTGGTTGCTTTATATCATAGCCATATTCACAAAATACATAGAGAGAGACAAGTGCGACTTGTTTAATATATATTTTAGCGACACTCATTGAAGAAGAAATATTTTATAGAACATTATTATAGAAATTTGAAAGTTGAGATAAAATTCCTGTTGTAGTATATTCAAAAAGAGTTTTTTTAATGGACCAAAATCAATTTTACATTCCACTCAGAAAATATTTTCATATATTTAAGTAAGATAGGGAAATAAACAGAAATATCAATGAGTTCAGAAGCTGTGTTATCGCTTGAATGATTTTGTTTACATATAATGTTAATGTCCTTAATAATTTGAGTATTGAAAGTATTTTACAATTCTAAGGTCTCACGCTCTATGCAGCTGCTACAATATTCGTCGATATTTATTGAGTATTCAACAACATTTTACTAATTAACCTGGTGTAAAAAATATAATAATGATTTATTAAAGTGATAAATCTGTTATCGGGTACTAGTGTATAAAATAGACCTATGACTGATGTTTACCGTTTAATAATATCGCCCTAACATTAGTTCTTGAACTGTAAACCAATCATAAATATTTTATTTAACCAAACAATGATATCACTTGAAAATACTCATATGATGCACTAACATTTTTACTTTTAAAATTAAATATCATTTTTAGTTCAAATACTATTTTTAATATAACTATATATTTTTATATAAATGCAAAATTATATCCTTTTAAATGTAACAACGTGGTCAGTATAATTGCAAAGATCTTTATTTTATGGAAAGGTAGAAAAAGTTAAGCCCAAAAAAAATACAAATTAAGTTGATCATTAATTTTTCACAATTTTTATTATACAGGCATAAAGCCAGACTAAAGCTTACTTACTATACAAGAAATTATTTAAAAAAAGTAATTTCTAACAATGACATTGGTTTTAATCATAAATCGACCATAATATTAGAAAGCTTGAAAATAATTACATTATAATACTTATAACCATATTTTTCACCATCTTGTTGTCTTCTGAATCATGAGGAGTCTTAAGGTTGTGTTTAGTTGTAAGAAATTTTGAACTAAATCCTCAATGTTTTCATTATTATTGAATTTGGTACCAAAACATTGTCGCTGGATTACAACAGTCGCGCTCTCTAATATTAAAAGTTTTGATTTTAAATGTATACAACGCATTTTATTTTTTATGTCTTATGAATAATAACACCAAAAATTACTTTAGACAAATTCATATTCATAAGCTTTTTAAATATTATTAAAACAATTTATTAGTAAATTGTTAACTAAATCAATTACGAATTGTCAAGCCCGAAACCTACTGCCTATCTATAATCATTATACATATTCACCCGGTTGTACTCACGTTCATTAAATTGACTTTTGCCCAATTTATTTCGAGTCCATTCGGGTCCTTAACCATGATTTCATACTAATTTTAATTAATCTTGATAAAAGCCTTTTACTTGATATATTGCTTCGGTCAAATTAGAGAAAATGTACTTAAAATGTAAATGACAGCATTTCACTGAAAGCCTTTTGGCTCTTGGAAGGAAACCGGACTTAATTATTATGAAGTTAGCTTCTAGATTCCTTTTAAATTTGTTGTTCACTTTGACACTTGAGTCATTGTGTGCATTTGATAAATATTATTACGTAAACGAAGCCCTTCAATAAGTTTGTTTTTTAATTATTGGCAACAATTTTCGTTATAAATAATTATTTTGTTCTATCATGATTCCCGGAAAAAATATCAAAAAATATTATAATTACAAAAAAAAAAATCCTGTCATAGATTATATTAATTTATGAAACTAACCCTTAAAATAATCAAAAATTGATATAGAATAAAAAATCTTTTGAAGCGTCTTAATCCATAGAATATTAGAATGGTTGGGATATCAGTAATTACCAATTTGTATAAGTAAAGTAAATTGTTAAGAGGATCTCTTAGAATTGTCGTTTGATTGTGGTTTCTTTACTAATTAAAATTATTTCTATTCGGGTAACAGTATACTAAAATAGGAAAATACTTAAATTTCTTCATTTGTTTCATTTCCTTATTGAGGAATCAAAAAGCTGAACTTTTGAATAAAGGTAGCAAAACAATTAACAAAAGACAGACCAATAAATATTATCATTGGTAAATACTAAAAACGTATAATCATTAAACAATAAATTTATTGTTTACTGTATAATTATACATGTCAGTAAGATAACAATTATACAAAATAGTTTAAATTTGCAAGATAAAGAAAAGTTGATCACTTAAGTTAGTTACATAGTACTACTATATGAAATCCGCCTACGTTGACTTTCTATTACTTTTTATTTAATAAAATAATTTGTCGATACAGCAGTTGCATTATGTTCCCACGAGTTTTGTTGAATAATAATTTTTGTAAGAATGTTCATTCCATATTCCCACATCGAGGTGGAATCATCATTCATAGGGTTAATTTGTAATAAGTTTGAATATAATTTAAGTTAATATTTAAAACATTTCGGTTTTTTTTAATACTCCGTCTGTCGCAAACGTAATTTGGTACAAAATATTGTTATAAAAATTATGTTTAAATATAAAATACGTCTATTTCAGAAATAGTATAAAATTGCCGCTTATATAAGGTTAAATAGGAATGGTTAATGATGGTGGTAGGAATGGTAAGTTAGGTTTAAAATATATATAGATAAATATCTTATTCCCATAACTCGTTAAAACACAACGAATTTGTAAAAGCGACTCTCATCGACGACAAAATACATTCTGTGGTATTGAGACAACGTACTTTAGTTAGAAATTAATTAATTAAAACTTACGTCAGAAGTCAGAAGCTCGAATCATGTAAATTACCAGTACTGGAGATATTATATTAGATAGATTTCATTGACATAAAAATTGCATTTTTTTTACCAATTATGTTACGTCTCGTCGAGCGTCAGTCACGGCACGATGATCCATTACCCGCGCTACTCTACAAATCCTTCGGGATCAGCGGATTTCATGTACGTCAATTCTCAATTTATCTGTTTAATATATTAACTCAATTTGCCACAATTTGTTAAAATAGCATAAACCATGAATTTCGATCAAATACATACCTATTTTAGAGTCTATAATATGAAAACCTCATTCACAGGCTTCTTTTTTATTTAGGACTCCGCTATCACTTTTATGTTAAAGCCGAAGTAGCAGTTTTAGCCAACAATATAACAATTCTGATTTATGTTTAAAAAAAACAATTAAAAACTTATTTCAATAACACAAAAAAAAGGAATATTTGCATTCTTCATTTGCATTTTTCGAAACTTTTTATTTCTTAGACTAATTATAACATGTTATACCAACATTACTAGTATTTAATCAACATCCAAAATGAACCAGTGATCTTATCTTTATAAATAACTTAATCAAATCATATAAAATTTTAATTATAAGAATATTAAGGTTACTTTTTGCATTTAATTTTGCGTCAAAATGATAAATTGTATTACACAAAAGTTCTTTGTTATTTGAGATTATTTTGATTTTACTATTTATGTCATTGATATGATTTAAATATACTAATATGCACGCAATAAGTGATGCCAGAATGCAGTAATACTTATATCCATATTTTAACGAATATAACAAACGGGTATTAGAACATTCACTTTGTAAATATTTATTATACTTTCTATAATAATAATAATAATAATAATTCAAGATAGCGATAAATTGACGATACAAAGTATATATTAACGTAAAATGAAACTTTTATTTGAATTTATTCTAATTGAGTGAAATAGTCAGAGATAGATCTTATCTAATTAATGTATCAGGAGCGTATTCCATATTTATTCGCCCCTCTATTAGCTAATTGACTCGAGTTTGTGAATACAAATGGCTTTATAGAAGTAACCGAGTAATATAATTATCTATTTAACTCAACACTTTTATATCAACTAATATATCCTAATAAGTTTATTTGAAACTGATAATTTTCTATATCACTATATAAGAAGTTTACTTGTGTCTCTAGAAACTAGTGTCAGAGCGATGTAATGCATTGCAGATGTTGCTTGAGCGGCGATGAAACATTGTTTGCTAAATATTATTATTAAATAAAAAGGATTCATATATTAATTATTTTGCAAGACTGAACTGTAACGTCAGTTTTATCAAGTTTATATATTTGTAGGTATGTTCATTTGAAATGGAGAATTGTAATTATTATATATTTCTTTTGTATTAAAAATTTTCACAATGAAAAACTTTTATTCTTCATTTAATTAACGATGTTATGACACTGTTGTTACCGTTTTAGTTTCTACACTATTTATTCAATATGTCTTATGTAATTTTAAATTGATGATAAACTAAATGCCTATATTTACATTTAATCATTTGTTTCCCTGAGCCTAAAAAACCGAAAACTCTTTGTTTACTCATATAAATTATCTCATAAGCCTGTAGTAATGAATGTGTCGCTTGTGTATTGTTACAAAAATTACCTAAAATTAAGAATATTTTATTTGTATTCTATTTATGTTTGTATCATCATGCATCATACGAACACTTCATAAAATATAATATGGTTTTAGCTTATTATCGGAATCTGGATGAATCGAAATGATAGAAAAATTTGTTTGTTTTCCCTCGAAAACACAAAAATGTATGAGGGCTTACCATGAAACAAAACATATACAGATGTGGACAAATATATCAGCACAGATTTCCCCATTTAGTTCTATACAGTTGTCTGAATAGGCATTCGTAATTACAACTTTGCTCCGATTCAATCCATGGATCAAATGAATATGTTTATTAGGTCGGGAAAGAAAACAAACGAATGTTTCATTAAATGAAGCGTACTCGTATTTATTGCACATACGCACCCAAAAATACGCTTACCTTCAGAGATATAAATGTGTGTGAATGATGTATAAGGTATAAAATCCAACACAAAATTCATATACTCCTAACCCATTTTGGAATTGGTTCTCATTATCATGGGTAAGTATCGTAATTTCACCTTGGTGCATTTTTTATTTAAACACTCGCAGCAATAAACAGTTTAATGTACAGCACTTCTCTTTAATGTTCTTACATGTATATTGTGTAGTGAGGGTGAACTATTTGTAAGTATTTTAGAGACTAAGACTTCATAATTTGTATGACTTCATATTTTGTTGGGACAGGTATAAAATTATGTTTTTCTTTCTCTTATTGCGATGTAACATAATTAGTTAAATTAGTTTTTATTATTTTTATCATTACTGACTCAAATAATATACCAGATAGATATTTATATACCTGTAAATTTATATGAACATTTATAAAATAATGTTATTACTAAGTAGCTAAGAAAACATTAGACATATTTTCTTTTCAGTATCAGGAATGATACAAATTTCGCAAAATATGAAATTATGTTTGTAATAACAGCACAAAAAATTTAAGTAACATATCAGCAACTTTAAAGATATTTATAAATGCTTTACAGCGACTTATTATGTTATTACTAAAACACACGCTTCCTCAACAAATTATTATGAAATAGAATGAAAATATATATGATTATACATATCACCTGGCATACTATGTAGTAATAGAAGATTGTTAACTAACGCGCGTGAGAGTTGAGATTTTATTATAAATATCATTATTATAACATGTACGAAATAAAGTATTTATAAAATATGCACGGTCTGAAAGGCCATAACTTTTTCTTATTTACATTATACCCCTCTTTAAATGAGCTATAAAATTTAAATTAAAAATACACTTTATTTGTTTTCTCTATGAATCTATGAATTGCTAGAATCAATTTCACATTTACATACATGTGTGAATAAAAAGAGTCATAAAAGCTATTACAAAACAATGTAACTAATACTAATCTCAAATAAAAGTAAATTGAATCGAAACATTTCTTAACATAACAAACAAAAGCTGTTATATAAATTCAAGATAGATTAAGGGCTCACGGGATTATGCCTACGCAAAACCTTTAAATACACAGATTAACAAACGACTGACTGATGAATAGGATTATTAAAATAAGGAGAGTAGATAAAGAGAGTTATAGTCAACCATTAATATGGTATAATAATGATATAACTTTATCACTGTTACTAATTTACTACCTGATCCAATCTCTAAGTAAGTCTATGTAAAGTCAGCAACAACACATGCGTATCCACTCCAGTGCAGATGTTTAATAGTGGGTTCCGTGGTTAATATCCTTTGGCTCTAGGGATATCAACATATGAAATTCTCTCGACATACATATATTGCTAACCGTGGGTACTTTACACATTAAAAGGACGAATCTTTTTAATTTTGGTATTTTTAAAATTATACTTTAATTACATAAATAAAAATATGCCAAAAAACCAAATTATTCACAACTTGTCTATGAAAAATATTATTGTTATTTTATTAAGATAATATATATTAAAAAAACACTTTTCTTTAGAGTATCTTTTGTTTTTTAAAAAATCTATTAAGAACTATTTTTTACCTTTCACTTGGAGATAAATTAAGAAAGCTTAGATTACAAGGGAATATAATTTACCTAAATTAATAGGATTTTGGTTGATTGTTTGAATGACTCGTTGATATTAACATCTCCCAAGGATAGAAGTCGGGTCCCACATTTGCTAAAATTTCATTTACTTGTAATAGTTTCGACGCCGTAGTGCCTGTTAACTACTACTACTAAGTTTTACTGAGATTTTAGATATTACAAGTAGTGTCAATTAAAATACATCTTGTTATGTGTACATAATTTATATTTAAATTCTATTCGATCTATCGGAAGTAAAAACTATTTTAAACTAAATTACTAGGAGGTTCCAGTAATTCCAGTTTGGTTTATCATTCCATAAAACTCATTAACATGAAAAGGCAAAGCTGCAGCAGGGTAAGATATTTTCTTTCAAGCTTGCAATAATTAAAACTAACTAATGAGCTACTGAACCAATGAAACATTGTATTTTACGGTCTGTAGAGATATTTAAGCTAAATTATTTTTTAAAGCTAATGCATATCAACTTATCGTTTCGTCTAATTAAATTCTATTAATTCTATTACATTGCATTCATGCATAAATAAAATCTATTTAAAAAAAAAATATATATATATATATATATATATATATATATATATATAATGAATAGTATAAATATAACATTGTCATAGTAAAATTTTGATATATTGAAAATAGAATGAATGGTAACTTAATAAGCCTAGAGCGGGTGGAGATGATGAATGACCTTCCATTCCTCCCCCCACCACCCACTGCTTCACAACCCGTCTCTTACATTTTTGGGAAGACCGCATTATATACTGCTGTGTATTTCACAACCAAACAAATAGATTACAAACAGTTTGTTCGTGATAATGACTGAACGAGCTAATAAATAATAATATAGAAAATATTTCAATTTAAATATTATATTATTTTAAGTGTAAACTCCCCGAACTTAATAAGATGCACAAATACGGATTGATATAGTCGCGACCTCGTCAGACTTCACTTCACAGTTCTTATTCATATTTCAGTTACAACGCTAGATTTGAATATTTACTTAAAATTTATTACTTGCTTGAGATATAAGGTTTAAATGGTAACTGAATTCAGTTTATTCAGAGTTTGAATTATTCAGAAATAAAAAGATTTCTACAAAAAAGTTTGCTCAAAGTGCTAACCTCATTTCAAACTGTAGTAAAAAATAGGTTAATCGGTCAGATGAAAACGAGTGGCCAACCCTTCTTAGATCTCGAGTGCTCTTAAGTATCGAGTTCGACTAAGGTATGAGAATTGAAAGCGAGAAAAATTCTCCTTAAAATAAAACCTTCGCAAATAAAAACACTTTCACGCTGCTGGAGAGACTTCAGATTTTTTATTTTGCTGGTACAAATTGAAGAATATTTTTTTAACCAACTAAAGTATGTGCAACAATATGTTTTGTGACTCAAACGATTAATTTTAATAACTACCTGCAGTGAAATATTTACCAACAAAACCGAAACAACGGTTCTATTTAAATGTTATCTACTACGCGCTGTAAAGCTGAGTTTCTTATGATACTGAGCCATTAAGCTTAGACAAGGCATTAATAAATCACAATAAGAACTCCACTCCAACTTTACATATGAAGGAAAAATATATTGTAATACTCATACGCTCCTTTTGAAAAATTGTTTTTAATACCGCGGGAATGTTCTTACTCGAATACGTAACTTCTAAAAGTTTCTATGTAACACAGGAATAACTACGATCATACGTGTCAGTTCAGTACTGCAATTGCGAAATATTAAAAAAAAATATTATGTAAAGTATAAGGATGTAAATATTTTAGTGGCAACACCGACACCATACGTGTTTCGGAGCGATTGCGCGCAATTGTTTATTTTCTTTTTTTACTGCAAGGTCCACTACAAGGTTCAGCCATGTGGAATATTTCACTATTAATATTATTAATAATTTTCTTATGTACAGTGCTTTATGCTATAAAAGGTAATAATGCTTAAACAAAGAGTAATAAGCTTTCATAACGCTGACATATACAGTAATCCTAACGATGAGGGAGGAGATATTAAAAAATTATGACCATATTACCGGTTAATTTTCAAATTTACACGTTAAGGCAGCCCCACTAATTTAGGAGTTAAATAATAAATTCATTAATATTTCGACCAGACCAGTCTAAATCAAACTCTATTTTATTATACAAAAAGTTTCCATAAATTTATATTTTAATATCAATTAAAGTACATAAGAATTCAATTTTGCATTTACTCAAGAGCTCAAAAGATAAATTATAACGATTTCATTGAATTTCGCGTGATAATGTGCCAATTGTTTAAATGTTTTAAAAAGTTGTTTTGCAAATTATACTAGAAAAGTTTACAGTAAGATTATAAAAAGTAAGTTTTAGAATTTTTTTTAATGTGGTAAAAAATTTTGCGTATATATAGTACAAACAGTCTAATCAAAGACAAATGGAACGGAACATACATACATATAATATAAAAATCATTACCTCTCCTTTCCTTTATCGGATAAAAAACGCTCTCATCAAAGAGAGATAATAAGCCTAAAATATTGTTAATTCAGACAATAGACTTTTAAATAAGGAATCCGATTAAATGAAGTTGGAAAAGAGAATTTTTCTTTAAATATTGAGTTTTAAAGTTAACGAACTGTAAATGTAAAGTCTACTGCCTGTATGACTCTTAAATCAAAATGTACATTGAAATCTTATTTCGTAATACAAATTCAAACAAAGTAAGTTTAATTGAAATAATAAATTATTAATTTTAACAAATTACTGGCTTGATTGTATGATTTTTTATATAATGGCAAGATAAACGAACAAGTCATCTAGCCGTAACTGATCTCCTTACAATACCAGAGACACTAGAAATGTGTTGACAGGCTTTGAAAAGAAATGAGTGCTTTTTATAAATAGAATAAACAATAAACGAATAGAATTATAATGTTACATATCTGTAAAACATTAAAATTATATTAGTTTATTATGAAAACCATTTACTGTCCACCGATTTGAATAAGTAGAACGGAAATATAGGCTACCAAGATACACAGGTAGACGACGAATTTAATATCGTAGTTTAGATAAAGATAGATAGGTCAAGTTTGTTGAAGAATGATCGTAATATATATTTACGACTACAACTTTTATTATTGATTTTATAAAAACATTATTTTAAGAATCAGAACGAAATAGAACTACATATCAAATAAGGTCTTTATTTTATGATTTGTCTAATGTAATAACTGATTCAACAACAAAAATTAATAAACCGATTAAAAGATTTACTAATAGAAAAATTTAAATATAGAGCAGATATATTACTGTACTCTTCATATCTAAATTTAATAATTAACAGTCAATTGGCGCAAAACCATTAGCCATACTGCACATTCGGGTAATAGAAACTATATAAAATAGCAATACGACCTTAGTTATGTTGTAGTTCGCTAGATAGCATCGGTATGTAGAACAATAAATCGAGTTGTTCCAAAGTGTTCCAGACAATTGTAACCAATTTATTATTTACTACTATTTAGTTGCTACTACAGTGTATAAGTTTATCGTGAATTGAATATAGGTTTTTGTCATTATTGATCTACGTTATAGTGTTTCTAAAATAAAATTTTAACAAAGTTTTTATTGACTGACTAAGATATAGCATCATAACCATTTATCGATTTAAGGTTTTATTATTTATTTTTCGAAATATTACGTTCATCAAAAGTAATTATAAAATATATTCTTTCGACGCCTTCCACTAAATCAGCTTTAAGTTTTATACTTATTACGTAACATTTGGTTTAAGAGGTCAAATAGCTTACAAAACACTCCACCAAACCAATGATTCAGCCGTACTCCGAGCAGTAGGTCCCCGACAATCCTTGATTCAGAATGGCTATAGTTTTAAGAGGTTATATGGTAGAATCTAATACTTCTTGGTATTATTATTATTATAATCCAGTAGATAGGCAGGAAATAAACAATGGATCACTCCCAATTTTACCTAAATCTATAATATATAATAAATAAAATATCTTTAAATATAGATTATTAAATTATATCAAAGAATAAAAAAGGAAAAGAATAAATATAATTTATAAAAACATTTCCCAATAAGTTTCGTGGTTGTATACCGTCGAGCGTCGTAGAGAAGTGCTTCAGAAGTTACGAGTTAGTCTGGATGCTCCAACATTATTATTTGTATAATGGTAAATATATCTGTAAATAAATTTGTAACTGATCAGTGTCTGTTTGTAGAATACAGAAGAAATAATTACTGAGGACGATTAATGAATTAGGACATAAAACAATGAATTATGGTCAGAAAAACTGGTTAGAATTTTCGAAAGAAATCTTGGAGATGCAGAATATTATTATATATTAATATATTATTATTAAACGGGACTAATAACATTACAGCTGAGTTTAAATTTCATAGTGACTTCATAGTTCGTGACTTTCATAACATGTTTTTCACAAATATATTGTCAGCTACCGTGGAAAAACAAATGAATATTAATCTTGCGCAGAGCTTACGTTGGAAAAACAATTTATCTGAAAACAAAATATGACCACATTTCCAATAACTTGCAACGTACGATCTCACCTTAGGAACCAGATCATGGTCGATATCTCATTTGAATATCAAAGGTGTTTCTGGAGAGTTGAAAATCAACTTGATACAATATATGTTATTAAGTTAAGTTACTTACTGTAATAGTCAAGCGTGGACAAGGGAAGAAGGTAATGGCCGTTATAAACCACAGCTCCTCCCCTTTCTTAAAGATAATTATTATTTTAGTAAAAATAAATCTATTATTTTTTAGTCTATATATATATTTTTTTGAAAAACATTTTCTAAATGACAATGTTAACTAACATAACAAATCCTGTTTCCGCGTCTGGTAACCATAATATATGATTTTCACATAAAAACATATACCTTTGCTAAGTTTTTATGGTACTTAAACATCAAATCTCTTCTCTTTTATCCTCCGTTCTTCAGTCCTTTACAAACAATACCGTTATAAAGCCAGAATATAAACAAGGATTGCATATAAACATATCGTAACAAAACCATACAATATTAAAATACATTATATTAGCAGGCGTTTCCAACCTGTAATATAAATCTTTTTAATGACATTTTATTTTCATCAACCACAAATGAAACTTTTTGTTACTACGTTATCAGAATTTTGGTTACATTTTTCAAATGGTTTAAATGGTTCAAATTTACTATATGTCATTTTGAAATATTGTAAATTTTAAAATTTCTATAGACATTTTTAGCAACGTTAAATTTATTTAGATAGTAAATAAATATACAATGAAAATATGTGCGTGTGTTTCATATTTAATTAAAACTGGCTGTGAACACGATATCTTTATATGATAATCAAATTATTTTATCTGTTTATTTATTACGTTAATAATAGCTGATCTAACTATACACTTCTATTTTATACAGAAATAAATATAATAACTTTTTATAAGTTAGTAATGACTACAATAGGTGATGTGGATGGTTTATAATAATACATAATTTACATTAGTTAATATTTTGAAATTTGACTGTGAAACATTTTTCTCAATGTATGTACTACTATTTGTAGTACAATGCTTGTTACAAAAATATTTTCAAAGATATTTATAATACTAAAAATAAAAATGCAACGTAAAACATTGTTCCAAAATAACTCAATTTTACTCAATATAAACACGGCTAACTATTACGTCATTTGTAAGTAAAAGGTGCCATAAAAAAAACAATAATAAGTCTCTATGGATACTTGTACAATGTATTAAATAAATTGTCCATTTTAGTTTTCACTATTAAGTCATAATTGATATCTGAGTAAAAATAATATCCGAATATAGATAAAGAATACCGACATAATTATAGTATAAATATACAACTGTTAAGTCTATGATGCTCTCCAAGAACTCAGAAAAGCTATGACTAATAAAACAATAACTATATATTGCTTTGTTCACAGCACCTTGGAAGAGGAAGTTATTAGAAAGAAACATGTGCGGAATTGTTACTTAAGGCAATTGACTGCTCACTGATAATTAATTGAAACCAAGTGGTACAGACAAATTAATTCCGTTAAACTGAAACTGCTGAATCTGAACTGGTTTTATCTGGTAGAAATATTTGAATGAAAAGAAAAATTTTTGTTTTATACCTAAGCACCAGCTTACAAATAAAACAGTACTTTATATGAGTTATAAATCTTAAAGATAAATGTACAAAACCGCCAATAGTCAAATAAACTATCCTTAAAATCCTTACTTTGTCTGTTTTAATTTTCGTTACACAAAAGTTATTTTAAAAATATATTGTTATAAATATAAAAATAGGAAAGTTGTGTTTCTCGTTATCATATCTTGTACATTTTTTATCACAATTTATGCATTCTTTGATTTCATTCGTAAGAAGAAATGATTCTTGATATTGATATTGATTCGTGATGGTTTCTTCTATTGATTGTAATTTAGTACTTACTCCGTACTAGTTCAACGGAGTCACTAAACAGTTAAAATAATTGCACTTTTTATCCCAGTACTGAATGTCTTATGAGTAGATCTAGTGAGACACTGTAGTTGAAGCTAGGCGACTGCCAAACAATTCATAAATACAGGAACTAAGAGAATATTCGAAGATAAATTCTAGTTTTCGTAACATAAATATATTTTTAATAATCAATGTCATTATCGCTAATTAGCTATCAATTAAATTCTCAACAAAATTCCTAATACAAAACATCATCTTATCCAATCAAACACCAAAATAAAAATAGTGTATTTTTTATTTTGATGCATGTTCATAACCTATATGACGCATTACATGCGTAAAGGTTTCTGCACAATTTCAAAAGTTATATGTTGGGTGTTGCCTTTGGCTTGAAAACTAGTTCTTAATGCTATAAAGATAAATATAATGAATTATATCTCAAAAGTGACACAGTTAATTCAGTGTGTACAAAATTTATTAAAACAAACAGTGACGAAGACTTGCACGACACTTCCGAAGACGACATTACTTTTTCTCCCCCAGTAACTAATCTTTGTGGATTTCACTTTTACAAACAGTACACTCAGTAAAAAGTACACCCAGAGTTAGATCAACAATAAGGAAAGACTTAATCCGTGAGGGAGGTGGAGTGAAAAATATTAATTAAGAACGACATTATCAGAGGAAAGAAAAATATTAATAAAGAACAGTTTTAATTTTACGTGTTTAAATCAAAGTAATTTAATTATATACTTATTGAATAAAACAAAATAAAACTTCAAATAAATGATATACTTTTTGAAATAATAATTATTATTATATTAATGATAGTAGTCATAATCGTAACAAATTTAATGAATTATTTAATTGTCGTCTCAGTGGGCGCATTAGTTCGTTTTTATTTGAAAGGAAATAGCGTGCCCTGCTTTACTTTTTCGATGCAAAGAAGTTCCTTGGCACAACAAAAATTGCAATTTTGTCTCGTTGCTACGTTTTATACTTTCTTTTATATTATTAAATTTGCCTTAATATAACGTTTTTGTATAAAAGTGTCTGTATATTTTAACAAAAATTTAAATGGGTTAGTCGATTTTATTTATCAATGGAAAGTTATAGTTACGATAATTGTATTAAGTAACATTCATATTTATTTACATATAAAGCGTCTTTTTGTGAAACAATTTATAAATTAGTAGATTAAAAGGACAAAATATAAGTAAGGTCAAAATGTGTTGTAATTTTTGCTAAATTAAGAATTTAATATGACGACAGTCCTTAAGCCCTTGGACGACTAATCACGAAACTCCCTTGACCCTTGATTACGGTATAATTAAATCTTTTTATTAGATTTATTAAACACATGTTGTTGGTTACCTTACATAAAACCAGTAAACAAACACTATAGTAAGTGATTACGTTGTTTTTACGAAAGTAATAATGTACATTCAACCTTATATAAGCTTATAAAATATTGCGTAGTTCTTTATTTATCTTTATTGTGTTAATATAATAATTATATAATAAATATAGTCATCAGTGAGTCATTTAATAATCTGTCTATTTAAAGGCTTTACGAAGGCTTCAATAATCCCTTGAGTTCTTAATCTTGAGTTGAATATATGTATCACCGGTCTTTCTATATTACTTTAATAAATGTTATGATTTAATTTACCCGTGTTAGATATAGGATGATATGTAACAGTTATACTTATAACTGGCACATGACATCTAACGATTATACAATATTAGGGTAAGTAAAGAGAGGAAAACATGTTTAGATCATTTATTAACACGACTGACAAATTGATTAATTCTTCTAACATCGCTCCATTAATTCAGCCCTTAATTATCTTTTCCTTATATAGAATTAAAAGTTTAAATTTATTCTTTTAAATAACATTTTTATAGAATGTAATCATCAATTAATTAGTTTCCTTTTTAGCATTCCGTAGTACAATAGGAATCCTTATAGTTTTGTCATGTCCGTCCATCCGTCCGGCTATCCGCAGCTTAGCTTAGAGACTCTTAGAACCAGTACTCTTAGAAATTGTAATTCAGCATGAACATACTCCCACATATTAGCCACGCTTACGAAGTGGTGGAATCAAATTTTAAGAATATTTTTTTTCTTTATACCTGTAGTGGGGTGTATTTCTTTTATTATTATCATGTACTTTAACCAGTAGGTTTGCATAATCCATTGTCTGAAAATTGGCTTAGATTATCTTTTTATTGGATTATAGGTTCATTAATTCATTCATTCATTCATTTTATTCATTTATAAAATATAAAGTTTTTAAGTCAGTAATTTAATATTAAATCTTTAATTTTTGTTAAGTTCAAGTGTTTCTCCTGCTAGCTAAATTTTGATTTTAGAAATTAATTTAAAATATATATTTTTGTGCGCTCATATTGCAACTTCTGACTATATCATAAGATAGATCTAAATAATGTTGTATAGACTTTTAAAAAAACTTCAATAAGTCCACCAAGCCATATCTATCCATGATGAGTAACTACGGAACGCTGGCCGTACTTGGCTGGTTTTTTACAGAAGTAAGTAATGTTAAAATATTTTATTCCATTGGCATTATTCAATAAAAATAAAATATAAAATAAGTAAGTACTTCAATGACAAAGTCCAAGAAAACTCTCACAAAAGCATTATTAAGCTTAAAACTTTAAATTTAGGAATTGTGCAAACTGCTTACATGAATTAAATAATGGCAAAGATTTTTGTGGACACCATTATAGAAAGAAAAAAGAAAAACTTATATATTAAAAGTTTTAATTCCTTTCTTATCGTGTTATTTTTCTTTTTTGTTAAAGTTTAAATTAATTACTTGGCAAGACTTAATATGACATCAGTTTAAAAATTTTCTTTGTCTCATAGAGAAAATATCTCATAATCCTCTTAGCGCAGTTATGAATGTGTCGTTTGTTCGTTGTTACAAATGGACTGAATTATGAAATGTATTTCGCATTTAGTATTATTGCTTTGGAAAAAAACGTTGATGATGTGATTTTAATGAAGAGATATTTTAATTAGAGTGATAGAATTAAATAGTATATTTTGAAATCATTTTAAAATGTCACTTGTCACTTTAATTCAACTTTACACATTTTTAACGCTTACTGCCAAAGTTTTAAATAGCTTAGTATAAATTACGTTTTTACTTCAGTGTTTAGAGATCACTCACCGATGAAAAGGTTTAATTGTACTATATAAATAGATATAACAAAAGGGTCGCCAAAATAACGGCCTGAATTTTTCAACTTGTAGAATTTGTATTAATAAAGAATAAATAAAGGGTAAAGTTTTATTTTTTAAATATTTGGAATCTTAATAAAAAATAAAATTGATGGAAATTAATATAAAAACTTTTTTGACGATTCTCAGGACCTGTATTTGTTATATTTCGTAAGTCTCGTCCGTCGATAATGTTATATATCATTTGCTTTCTTATTCAAGCCGTCAGTTTTCTCGTAAATTACTTTTTACCAAGATTAACGACCTCAAACTATTCAAAGTAAAAATGTTTTTGCACATAGCAATACAAATTTTAAACTTGAAAGTTTATAAAAATATAAAACATTTTAATTAATGCCTGTCTTGCTTTTTGATTTGCAATCCTTGTCCATCCATCCATTATGATTCATGTTTATAATATTGTTTGTTTTACATTTTATTAATATTATTTATTCCCATAATGGAAATCTTAGAAAACTGTAGTACATTTTTAAACATTTTATGAACATTTTTAAATTTCTGGATGTACTGAATTTCGCAAACCTACATAAAACTGACGTTTATAAATTTTCCTATAAAAGATGGCGGCAGATCGTTTACGCGTTGTAGCTTAATTTTCTTACTAATATTTGATGTTAAGGTTACTACTACGATACCGAATAGAATGTATGAACAATATCCTTATTATCTACTCATTAATTTATTTTAATATTAATATTAAAATAAATTAATGAGTAGTAGTAGTAAGATATGTTAATATTATATAAATACTTTATTAACTAATCAAATATTCTCATATATAAAAATTTCTATTAACAGTTTCATTGAGTTTAAATTGAATCACTTTTTATTTCCGAAGAGTATAAGAATGTTTTAATGAATGAAGGCTTTATCTTTTCTATCCAGTTTCATTCATAGATTCTTTCCTATTCCAGTATCCCATTTAAAATCTGACATAGACGTTTTAATTAGTCAACATTTCTCGTATTTCTTAGACAAGAGCCTGCTTTAACAACTTTAGTTAGACAAATTGGTAATTATTTTTTCACTCAAATGCACGGTTCTATTTTATAAGTTTTAAAATATAAAAATTCGAGTCTTAAATCTTTTGAGTTCTTCATGATGAGATATGATATTTTAATAATTGTAACACACATTTTCTACGGACATATAAAACATTCACTCTAAGCACTCACTATTTTATCTCATTACAGGTTTTGACTTGTAAATTTTATAATTAAATAATAGTTATATTGCAAGTATTCAGAAATAGCAACTGAAAAACGGTACAGTACAGTACAGTAAGGTACAATATAGTTTAGTACAGCGCAGTGCAGTATGGTACACTACTATAGAACAGTTGCTAATTATAAATTAAAATTAAAGTCAGCCTGAATAAAGTACTTTATTATATTATAATCTATCAAACGCATATTACTACTTAGGTAGGTAGGTAAAAGTAAACAATAACAAATTGAATAGGCATGTAAAATGTAAATTGACAATATTTACGATTTTCTTTTAGCAATTAAAATGCTTTCAGTGCATCTTTGTCAGTTATATTTGAATTACAAGCCTTCTGTTAAAGCTAATTAAAATTAAAATGTATATTATTATATTTCTGAACTATATTCAATATTTGAATGAAAAACGAAATGTGAAATATTTTATAAAAGTAAATATATATATATCATTTCTTAAACATTAACAAAAAGTATATATTTGTAATTCAGTTATTAAGAACTTTAAAATAGAAACAGTCATTGACAGTTTACTTACACATAAAAAAATGCATACCGCAATTGTGGGTCTTAGGCCGCCCGTTATAAAGATTAAAATGCATTGCACATATCTATACTGGACTCGAAACATTCAAACCCCGATTTGTCAAGTAAACTCAAGAGAAATAATAAATTGTTTAGTTTGTTATATAATTTCTTTTCATTAAATTAAGTATATATTTATTTCAAAATATATAATTGTAGATTACAATCGTACTTTAATCGTTAATAATCCCACAAATCATCTCCTAGCTTACATCTCAATGGAGTTAGTGTAACACTTAAGATAATATTTATTCGAATCCCATTTATCATTAATTGTAGTTGAGATTTAATAACAAATAATTTTAACTAATGTTATCCCGGCATATATGCAATTTATACATACACATTCAACAACTTGTTATGTTAATAAGTGCTATAATGAATTTTTTCATACAACAATTTAATAACATGAGCTTTAAGTCACTTAAAGTTTAAGTATCCGATTATAAATTGAAAATAGTGTAATTAAAACAAAAATTATTTTAATTTAGTTTGAAATTCTAGAACAACGGATAATTTATGGAATAGTTTGCAAATATTGAAGTTTATAACTCCAAGCATTAATAGTACAAGTTCTTATCAATTATATAGACTATTACTAACTCTACCAACAATAGTATTACCAAGTACTACCGACAAAATTACTAGGTTGATCATTACGTATCAATACGTTTTCAGAAATAAAAAAATAAATATATGCGGAGTATTATAAGATAGAACAATAACATAAAGAAATTATTGGCTCGCATCCTGAAGACACGACAGACACTCACACAGTATGTGCAATTTGGTTTTAAAAGGGAAAGCTGATCAAACTCGCACGAATGTTTCTCCGAGTCCCAAGATAATTTAAATATTTTTAACAGACATAATTGTTAGGTTGACTTAAACTATTATACTAACTTATAAAGCTATTTATATAAATACGTCTTTTTACGAGGTTCCGCAGTAAAAAGGTAATTTTATATATATAAATAACCGTTTAGGACAGGACCTTTGTATATTTTCAGGAGGTACAGTAAGAACCAGCTAATTGAATACATAATACATGATATCATCCTACACCGCTTATCCAAATGGTGGAGCTCACCAGGACGCACTGCACAGGAAAGTTGATGTTAGGGCGGGACCCACCCAAAACAACTTTCCCAAATCTCTAGCGTCATATTACGTAGAAGTAGTGAGCCGATCTCAAATAATTGTGATAACGGCCGATTGATGAAAAAATAATTATAAATTTTGACTCCGCTTCCTTCAAATAATTTGATCATTTTATCGATGGGAATTGATTGATAAAATGATCAAATTATTTGAAAACTTCGGTCAAAGCACTGTAACTCGACCACTTGTATTTCATCAGAAACATTGCAAGCGTTTCGGATCTTTTTGAAAAAAAAAAGATGATATGATAACACTTATTAAATAACAAATAACAATGTAAAATAATTTCAGTTTAATATAAAATAAAATGTAACCTACTTCGAATATGCATAAGATTTAGTTTAATAATATATGCCAAAACTTTCATTCTAGTTTTGAAATATTAATTAAAATACGCACAAACACTTAATGCAACATGAAGATATTTTTTATATTTTAATTGTCAATATCTTAAATAACGTTTTAAAATACTCAAAATTTTAATTTACTTGCCACCTTAAAAAAATGCATTGTATATAAAATTATAAATTAGGAGATTAGTCCTAATAAGCTCTTGACTATAAAATTTGTGTACTGGACCATTGTTGTAGTAAATTATTAATGGTGTTGATGTATTAAACCATAAGACGAGTAAAAAGTATTGCGTGTTCGTAAACTGTATATTAGAAGACTTAGTTTTAATCTGAAGTTAAGGGAAAGGTCCAGGTAATTAATAAAAGTCAAAATTATATTTCAATAAACTTTTTGTTACAATTTTCTTTTCTTTAATTGGAGAAAATTTAAAAGAAGTGTAAATGTCAGGTTTTGATTGAAAATATTCTGCCGTTGAAGTACATGGAAGTAGAACCACAGTCACGACCTCAATGGCTGACTCTTCACGAGACGCTCGTTCATCAGCTTGGAACGATTTACTCCGGTGATGATGGTCCATTTAACAAAATAAAACGATAACATAGATAGTTACGTCAGTCCAAACAGCTGACTCGACAGTCACACCAGCCCATCCCGCTGAGTCGGCATCTCGCAATGTTCGCACGCTCATATTCGAATGATGGGAACTATACCCTTCTGGGTGGCCGACTCGATAGTATTTAAGACATTGTATTAATATTAAGTTAGTCTTGTTAAGGTAGTCTAAGTAATTACTTGTCAATTAAAGTGATTATATTTTAAATAAAATCTTTTTTTTAAAAGTCATTCGCGGTGCGTAAAACTTGACTAGATACATTTTTATTTTTGTTTTTGAATAAATATTACTTATTTTTGAATGTGGGTTTTGGTAAACTTTTAAGACGTTATGTATCTGAATGTTATAATTTCCGAAAAGATCTTTCTTTGAGTTTAAAGTGCTTTACTAATCAATTCGTAAGTTCGTTGTAATATTAATAGATATAATACCTTGTGTTATGTTAAAAGTTAGATAAGCCATATCGTAATTTTATATAAGAAATACTACTGGTTTTATTTTTTATATCTTAGATAACCATTACCAATAGCCATGTGAACATTTTTAAGAAAAGAAAAATCATTCCGTATTTTGACAATAGGTTCTATTGAATAGCAGATACGAGACGGTGGAGTATCATTTATCATATCAAACTCAAGTAGTATTTTGTGCTAACTTTTATATATATTATTTTAAGAGTCACATCTACGTGCCCTTAAAGTTTTGTTACACAACTTAGCATTCTTATAAGTATACTAAGGAAAAAAATATATAAGAGGGTTTATTCGAAAATACGAGATAAAGTTTTATAATTTGTTTTCGAATTTTGATGGAATGATGTTAAAGGATATATTCTGAAAACTGAGTTGTATCAACGAATCTGTCACCATCGAATGTTTTTCAGCCGACAGTTATTTGTTTCAATTTTGCTTCCTTAATAGGATGCAAAATTCATTAGGGAGAACATTTTACATAGAAAAGTTCCGAATTTCTAACAACTGTTACGCTTGTTCTTAACTTCGAATATATTTTGGTATTGGCTCTAATAAGGTTTTTAATGTTTTAATTTTAAAACATTTATTAATGATTATTCATTGTGGTACTAAAATGTAAAAAGTGCTAGTATATTAAAGTAAAAAAACAAGTTAATATTATTGCGTGTTCGTGGTCTATTTATTATAAAATTTTACCTTGAGTTAAGAAAAATAGTTAATATAAATCACAATTATATTTCACAAATCACTCAATAAATTAAATTTTCTTATATTGTAAAAAAATGTTGATTTTATGTAACATATGTTAATTTTATATTGTTTGTTTCCCAAATAAAAAAGAAGAAAAGAAAAAAAGAGTCTTGAGTTGCTTCACTATCAACTTTTGTCAAATGAGTTTAAGTTCTACGTACAAAAATTTGTCCACTGACACTGTAATTGAATCAGACAGGTTTTATGGTTTTCAGCGGAAAACAGAAATTCAATAGTAAAATATTCTTGTTTGAAATGGAATGAAATAATAAAAACGGTTTTATTATTTTATTTCAAACATTGGCTCCAAGCCAATTTAAGAATAATGGATTTGAATTATCATAAAACTTTTAGGAACTCATTTAGGAACGCGACTATATTTTTAAGAAATGTTAATACACGATTATAAAACATTATGACAGGGGTTGTAAAAATAAGTCCTGAAAGTAATTGTATTAGAGAAGGGGGAAGTTACAGGTTAAAAGTAAGTGAGAGATGGTGTTTATGAAGATTATTTGTACAATAACACAAATAATACGTCCTCAGTTTCACTTAGGGTATTGGATAAATTTGCCAAATACGGTATTGCTTATTGTCACTTCTAGTGCTTTTGTGTATATTGTTATTGGTTTGATTTTTGTGTTTTCGTAGTCTGTCCTTTACACCGCGTAAAATTCATATTGCCGCTTGGGTGTAGACACTTTTAAAACTATTTTAATTATTTTAAAACATTTTATAGTATAGTATAATACTCGAGGAAGCAAATAGAAATTAAGCAGATATATTTAGAATAGAAATTAAGCATAATAGTGTAAGAGTTATGTGTATATTACACAATTAATTTATTTAGCAAAATCTAATCACATTATTACAAAAGCGATTTTTTTTATTAAAAAATATTCAAAACTGTTAACAAACTAAATATCTTTAAAAGCTAGCAAAATAATTTCGTATAGAATATTTTGAGAATAAGTAATAATTAATAGTTATTAAGAATTGTAAGGTATTTAGTTTCGTAAGTTTCTGAAATAATAACATTAAATTTATTCATATTGGATATATTTTTAATTAAAAGTATACAGTCTTTTTACGTCTGTTACGTTACGTTACGTTAAGTTACGTTAGTCAAAATGCGATTTCATATAACTATCTGTAAATATGCAAAAAAAATGTTATAATTTTTTGTAATTCATAATTCTTATAGATCTATAATGTTTAAAATGCTACTCCATGTTATACTATATATAAATACATAATATTGAACATAATAGTTTAATATAAAGTTTATAGCCATGATTTGCACATTTTCCACCAAAAATATTTCCATTCTTGCTTAAAGAGAACCAACTTTGACAATTATTATTTTCAAGGTTCAATTCGGTAGGATCTACGAAGCGTTTTTTAAACATGTCGTCGTATTCCAAAAGTTTTGTCACACAACTCTGCATTCTTATAACAATTAATAAGACAAATCTGTTGAAAATGTAATGTAAGACCAAGTTTTAAATTCTGTTTTGGAATTTCCATTAAAGCCGTTAAGGATTGTATTTCGAAAACAAAGTTGTATCGACGCAGCTGTCGTCGCCATTTCTTTATCAGCTAAAAGTTATTTATTTATTTAGACGACATCTCCTGAATGTGATACTAAATTTATTACAACTAACAATTTACATTAAAAACTTCCGTATTTAAATTCCTCATTAACTACAATATTTTTTTATTGTTATTTTTTACTTGTTTTTCCGATATGTAAAGTGTGCTATAAAGAATATAAATAAAAAATAAAATGTGAAATGTGAAATACATAAACATGAATCGAATTATACGTGGTAATATTAACTGTATATTAACTGTATAATATAATTAAATTAGTATTTAAATATAATCGTTTTTCTAATTAATGGATAAATGGATATTCCCTTTCTTCATTAATCAGATAAAATCATGAGCGCCACACCTTGGCACTTTATTTCAACAGGGTTATCAGATAAAGCCAAAGCTTAATCTGATTAATCCTGTTAGAATATAAATATTATTTCTTGTATTTAATCATTCATAAATTAGAAAGAAAATAATACTTTTTTAAATCAACTTTGGCGAAGTATTTATTTTATCGACTTTCTTTATAGTCCTGTTATATACATTCAGAAATAATGAATATTTATGTTATTGTTTTATTTCAAACTGAAAGTGACAGCCACATGAACAATGTTGATAAAATAAATACACTTATTAATACTTACCTTATTTAAAGTTCATTGCAAAATTCAATGCAGGTTCAATGCAAGTCAAAATTGTTAATATTCCAATAGCATGCGCTTTATATTTGCGTGGTAAAAGTAATAAGGGCGTTATAAACTAACACCATTTTGTAACCTATAACTCCACTGTATTCGCATCGGGTACTTCCAGATTACCTCTAATTGTTATTATTGAATCTAGATGTAATAAGTAAACACCCTACGAAACTAAATACCATATAGTAGTGAAACTAGATTTCAATCAGTTTAATGTAATTTAGGAGATATGTGTAAAAATATTTTTATATCAGTACTGTATATCAGTACCAAAGACCAAAGACCAAAAACAGAAAAAATCTGTATTCGTAATTTATTATTATTTCTTATTCGTAAAGATTCATGAACCATCAAAGAACTATATATTGGCAAGATTTTTTTTTTGTATTTTCCGAAAACACGACTTATATCTGACGAAATATGAGTACGTTCAATAATTACTAAACTATTAGATCTTCATATATCAATAGTCTTGAAATTTGAAGGAGGTTAATTACGAGATCCACTATTAGAACTTTCCTCGATATCTGACTACATAATTATGTATCATCTGTACTAGAGTAGATAAGCACGTGTTGGTGTTGTGAAATCAGAAGCTCATGTAAATAGATTTGGTGGTCCATTTAAGTATGAGCAATAATGTAACGCAATTTATATTTGTAGCTGTTAAGTTCATGTATTTTTTTAATAGTTATTGAAAACCTAATAAATATTTTAACTTTTAAATATATGTTTTATGATAAACAATCATAAACAAACAATATTTACTACTTTTAATTTGAATCTTGAGTAATTTCCACGCAGTTCGTTATAATTTTAATTGCCTGAAAGATGAGGTTTCCGGGTAAAAATATTATGAAAAAAGTTTGCTTTGAAATCTATAGCGATTCTATATAAATATGGCATCAATAATACTCTTATGTATTATACGTAAAAAACTCTTTTCAAGCTCTTAATCCTTGTCACTCTCAAGAGGCTTGGAGAACCGTATAAGCCTCTTTGCCACTTTAAGTCTTTTTGCAATGGAACTTTTAATTAAAAATTAGAGACTATCTTGCTCTATAATCATATAAAATAAGTATACAATTAAATTATTATATTAAATTGTTTAAATTTTAAAACAAATTTAATAGAATTTAAATTTTAAAGTAGAATTATTATGAAATTTTCTTTTAACTTTTTAATGGTAAAAATAGGATTTATCAGTACGGGAGCTTTTTAACCGGATTGCTTCTGTGTTCACTCAACACTTTTATAATTTTCATAAACTTCTCTTGCTTTAAGGATTTCATTTCTTTAATATTTAATGTACATAAATATTTTATAAAATATATTTTATAAATTATTGAAGGTGTTACATGTTTTAAACTATTTAAAGTACCTAATAAAATTTATTTTATGTTTACATCTCGATACTTGTATAAATTGTTCTATTAGTTATTAAGGTATGACTAGTAGTAATAACGCCTTAAAAATTTTAAAACTACTTAACGTTGGACTAAAATGACTATATTGCTCCTAAAAGGCAGAAATAAAAGATAATATTTCGATCCTATTTCTGTATGGAGACGGATTAAGTGATAAAATACATTTATTTAAAGTGTTGCAATTGTTTAATTGTGATAAGCTTTAATATTTATAATTCAGATTATGTCATATACAGTGGTATTTGTTTGTATTACGCAATAAAGGGCAGTAATTTTGCTTGCATAAAAAATGGATTTATTCATGTAAGGAACCTTGTACCTTGAAAATTAGGCTTAGTGACAGTATTGTGTTAAAAACAAAAATGTTATCTTGTTCCTCTGTCTGTCTTTTAAATAATAATTGACCTTAAACTAGATAGAAAATATTATAATTCTAAATAAACCAACATCTAGACAAGTTAAGGCATTTATTTTGAAATGGATGAATCCATTCAGACAAAACATTCTGGTCATGGTTAATAGAAAAAATAAGGCTTGACTTCACAATGAGGTCTTTATAATTGAGTAAAGTTTACGCTTTAGGTTTATTATACGTTACGGTTATAATAAAGCTGAGTGAATATTAAAAAATCCGTGCCCGCAGGGGGACACGCCTGGGTAGACCTCGTGTGTAAGTCATTTAAAATGTAAATACTACCTAAGAATAACACATGATGCCGTTGTTTACATCAAAAATTTTCAAGCTAAAAGTGGTTTTTATTTTTTTTCTCGGAAACGGTACCATTTACGGAAAAACTTTTGGTACCTAAATTTAGAGTAAAAAATAGCCTTTCTATTAAAAATAATTGTGATGTAAGAATGTATACCAGAAAAAAGTTATGATTTGTTTCCCAAAAATTTTCGGTTTATTTACCCCCACCCCTAAGTTATTGAAGTTAGGTTTTCGGTTTATCTACTTTAGTTATAGGTATTCATCAAAGACATCATATGATATGAACGCAAATGATCTTCTTTGTATAGGGAAAAAGTTATGGTCGAAAAACTGAAATCAGAAAAAGTGGGGCCCTAGCGCCCCCTGTGGCCTGATTTCTCTGGTTAACGAACTTGACCTTCATTTTAGGATGTTTGATTTTTGTGCAAACTTTGAAAGCAATCCGAGCGAAACTGCGGCCGCTATCGTGCTGACAAAAGTCGAAACTGGACGCACGCACGCATATATATATATATATATATATAAACATTTTGACCAATGGTCATTTCAGACTCGGGGGGTTGTAAGAAGACCTCCTGTGAAGAAATTTTTCCAAAATTCGAAAGTCGGGTACAAATGAATGGGCAGACCGAATTCTTCGAGGTCTACCCAATAATTATAGATGTAGTATTATAATTAATATTTTTATTGTTAAATAAAATAACATACTTTCCAGTTAGTGAAAAAATTATGAAAAAGCTTTTTCATCATTACTTTATAAATTTGCAGTAAGCAATATTTTACTTAAAACATACAACAGGTTCCAATGATATGATAAAATTATACGAATTTTACTCAGTTCTTTTAAAAATCATAATCGAAAATATATCTGGTAATTTACGTTAGCTGTGGTAAGTTATAAAAATAGGATTAAAATTTTATAATTATAATGTTAAAATTTATGTGCTGATTATTGTATTGATTGTTACTCAAATAAATAGAGTTTACTATTACTGTTAATAATGATAATGAAGAATTTTCTGCCATTTGCTATTATCTATAATAGTTTTCTATAACTTTTCGGTTATTAACGGTTTCAATCCATTTTATAAAACAGTGGTTTTATAAAACAGCTATAATTCTTACAGAAGAATTGATTAATGTCCTGGTCTAAGAATTTAATTTTACAAATATTTATTTCATTTGCGTGGGTTACAAAAATATTCGAAGGTTGTTTTCAAAATAGGTATCTTGTTGTTCGCTGAAACGCACTTCCAAAATGAATATGGTAGAATCTTACATTGGCGTTTAAAACTAAACGTATATTTTTGGAATATGATGCATATGATGATGATAATATTTTAGAAGATGTATGCAAATAGAAATCGGAGAATTGATATTCGATTCCTAAGAGTCGCTTACTTCTAATCTTGTATTAAGGTAATGATTACACGTTTAGATCAACTTTAGAATAAAATAATTTTGGTCTGTATTTTACTGTCTGTCTGTAATTTAAATAAATTTACATAAATTTATTATTTAAAATGAACAATAAATATAATATACTTCAATACAAGTTTTTCTAAAATATTTACCTGCGCTTGCAAACTCCTATCGGTCGAAGTCGTTTACTGCAATCCGTCTGTATGAGGTCCAACGACTGCTCAGATTTATGCTTTACATGAAAAACAAAACAGACTTCTATGTTAGAATATTTTTATTAGATCGCTTTCAATGCAGTAAGATTTTTTGTTCTATTTCATTTGTGTATAAGGTTTTTCAAAGGAATAAATAGAGCAACATTATGGTTTAAGTTTAATAACAGATAGTTTATAATAAATATCTGATCATAAAAAATATCTTAATACTGATATCCATTGTATAAAGAAATATATTCAACCAAAAAAATTTAATAGTTACAAAGTTAAAAGATCTGTTTTAGTTTCTGACTAGTGAAAATGTAAGTAAAACTTATATATAGTAAACTATGTGGTATAAGATATGAAAGTTATGATTAAGATAAATAGCAGTAATTTCTCCGTAAGTTTATACAATTCAATAAATATTTATGAAAACGTTCTTAAGAGTTTATATATAAATTGTTTATATTGTGAACATTTATATTATATTTTTTATTATTTACCTACTACAATAGACTAAATTATAATAAAGTAATATATTATATAGATAGAAGTATTAAATTGATGTCTTAGTACGCTCATTAGTTAGTTTAATCTATTGTAAGCTTGATAGAAAATATCGTACCTTGGTTTACTACTTCTATGTAAATGAGCTCCTTGACATAATGAAACTTGCAATTTTGTATCGTGGCCTCTTTTTATACTTTTATTTAATTTATTATAGTTGCCGTAATATAAAAAAGTCTGTTAATTTTATTTAAAATGAAAATCGATATATCAGGTTTGCTTACGTAGAATCAAGAATATAATGGTTTAGTTTCGATATTAAAATAAACTAATATTCGTAGTTAATTTTGGGAGTGAAAAAAAATAGGCAAGTTCGTTACAACAAAATATAAGCACGGTCAACATTTCTTGGGATTTCTAATGTGTCCACAATGCTCAAGACTGTCGGCGATTAATTACTTAATTACGAAACCCACTATTAGGAATCCCCTCGACTCTTTAATACGCAATAACAGGTGTTGTTGTTGATCTCATACATATCAAATAATCTAGTAAATAAACACTCTAGTAAGTTATAACGTAGTTTACGAGTTTAGTTAACAATTATATGTAATAAGTAGTAAATTTCTTATTTAAATGTCTAGTATATTTTCTTGTTTATTTTTATTGTATATATTATATCGGGAATCTCTGTTCAATGTTATAATTGTTTCCATCAGTCAGTCTTTTTTTCCTGAGGCTTCCATAATCCTGTGAGCCCTTCTTCTTCTATCTATCTTGAACAGAGTACGAGTATATATATATGTATATTACGGGTCTGTGCTTTGTTGTTTCAATAAATGTTTTGATTTAATTTATTTCTTTTAAATAAAGACAGTACGATAAAGTGTTGTTATTTTTAATCTTCTTTTAGCTGGAAATATATTTATATGATTCATTTTCTTATTCTTAATTGGCTTAGGGTCAAGGACACCAGGTGTTTTTTAATTATAAAATTTTTTGGTAAATAAATGAAAGCATAAATTTTAAATAAATTTTATATCAAATGGTTATATATACTTTACATTTAACGTAAAGTATATATAACCATTTGATATAAAATTTAAACTGTTGACGGTTAAAAACTCGACTTAACAAGTATTAAAAATCTTGTGATTTTCCAAATCCAGTACAGTAATATTACCGCGTAATACTTGTTAAGCATGAGGACTGTGTCACCATTTACATTATAACAAATTATGATACTACATATAGACAGTTTATAAGTATAACTGGAACATATCATATATCTACACATTAATTAATATTTAGGTGTGCATAAGATAAGATTATCACCACCCGCGTTTGTTATATTTTATTAGGTGGTTGTAATACTGAACTAAATATAACGTCGTTGGAAAAATACCGACCGTGCGACCCAAATGTAAGACTATTACAGAAAAGTGCTGTACATTATATTCCTTACTGTTGTCGGTGTTTAAATAAAAATGGTTTTAAATGGAAGTTACGATATATGTATCGTGAATAATGTGAAACAATTTTCAAAATGGGTTAGAAATATGTAAATATTCCATTGATTTCACAACGATAAACCCTGTCTATTTTCCTCGTACAGACGTGTTAGAGGTCGTTAATTATGTTTGACTTTATATAATTAGTAATAAAGTCTAAGCATTCAAACCTTCTACTTATAGAGTAGGCAACCCATCAACGTAAGGTTTCTCAAAAGACGCCAATCAACTCGATCTCGAGTGGTACGAATTCTGAAAAAAAGATGCCTGACAGTCGACTGTTAGGCATCTTTTTAATCGGTGAAAAAAAATCTGCTATCTACATACACATCAGGTCACAGATCCATCTATACATTATTATATAACCGCGGTCAGTCTACCATCAGTTATGGCTAAAACAAATTTCAATTTCAATTTAATATAATTTGATGATGAATGTAATCGTTATTGGTCTTAACTGCCTGAGTTCGTTTACCTCACGGAACTACTCTACAGATTTTTATTCCGAATCTGGACGTACTATGTAGACGTACTCCCCACGCCACAGTGACTATCTAGTACTAGCGACCCGGTTGAGTCTTTATTCAAGTTTGCATACTTTCTTCCGTTTTTCTATTATTACTTCATGATCCTGTTACATAATAGATTAGCGTAATTTATTATTTCTTGGTCCGATTTCTTTTAAAATATATTTTAATTTATATAACAATGAAGTAATGTATTTTATATTACTTGAGATATTATAGTTACGCAACTTTAAAATTGAGTTAGTTTAGATACGTGTTGTCTGTCGGTTTATAATTACGTTTACTATTAGAAGATACTTCATCATAATATATACGGTCAGGTTATTTAAACTATTAGTTCGCAAAAGATTTCTATTAGTTTAGTTTATTAGTTAGTTATTTTTGTCAAATATTTTAGAGGAGAAATATCATTTGCTTTACCCTTAAATATAATCAAAACATTCTATTTTGTGAATATATAATTATATTATAAATAAAGACTCTTTACTTATTTTCTAATTGTAGGATGTTTATTACCACCAAACTGACAATGCTTGAATTAATGAGTGTATTGTAGCTGTTTTTAAGTTAATTAAACATGAAGTATCGGTGCTGTACTTGTTTCATTCTGTCATTTCATATCATTCATTTGTAGAGCTTGCGATTCGAATTGATTTTGTAAAGTATAATTAAATTAATTAATAAAGTTGTGATTTTCTATTTAGTGGTGTCCATGATATTTTGAAAATAATAAATGAATTCTGTAAAGTAATGGAAATTAAATTTTGTTATTAAATTAAATTAAACTTTTCATGTATTTAAAAAATACGGATAAAACATTAGAAGCTAAATAAAAGTCTATAGATAAACCTAAAATAACAAAACGTCTTTGTTCAGTACAATTTGTATAGAAGAATTTTCCTGGATAAAAATTTCCGACTCTTAAGGAATTTTTAAGCGGAAGCGGTATGCAAATTAAAAATAGCTTCTTTTTACTTTTTTTTTCCCCATTATTTTTTGTCATTTATCAGATCATGAAAATATTATTGATAATCTTTTTATTTCCACTTTTCTGTACAATACCGAGGTACAATAAGTACCGAGGTAAACATATTACCTCGGTACTTATTGTACCTATAAGTACCTTAAATAAGTACCGAGATACACTATATATATATATATATATATTTATATGGAGTTACTTATGTAAATAGGCCTATACATTTTACGCATGTTTTTTTTATTACTTAGAAGAATGTGAGACTTAAATCCTTGCATATCTCTTTAGCTTTTGTAGGTGCGATGTTATTTGTTCTGAAAATTACAGTTAATATCGTTTTCAAAAAAATATTTTGTATAACTTTTGCCATTGAAAAACCGCGAGCCGCTAACGATGTTAGAGACCGACACGTCTAATAATGAATCTAAATACATGCACAGCAGCCACTCCTATTAAAATTATAGAATTTGAATAAACCATTTTTACTTGATAAACTCAATGTCACAAATAAATGTAATGTTCAATTTTATCGAGATGACAAAAATTTTATTGACATAATAAAAAAATATATTTGAATAATCATTTAGACATTTATTATACAATAAAATGTGTCAAATTTGTATACTGTACATTTGTACACATATCAAATAAAAAATATTACAAATTACTTACATAAATCTGGGTGTGCGTAATGCTTATGATATTACTCTATACTTATTTTTTTTCGAAGAGGGTTGGGAGCGTGTGGCATACCGGAAAGTCAGGAAGCAGCCGTCAACAACTTGTTTATTATCGATCCAATTCAAAGGAATTGCAGTTAAGAGGATAGTTAGTGCTGTTAATGCATAAAGATACATAAAGATACATAAATATGCATACCCGTATGACAGTTGCGACGAAATATTGTTTTCCAACTTAATAGATATGTCCTTTAACTTATATTTATTTAATTATTTAAGTATTTCTATTATGTACGTAAAAGTTTGAATATTAATTTGTTTTGAAAGGCAAAATATAACAACACTTTTACGAAGTTTGTGTGGTTATGGCTTTTATTACTTCAAACGGAAATCGAAATTACGTTTATTGTTTGAAATAGGACAAGAATAAAAATAAAAGTTATTAAGTTTTGATTTTATTATTTCACATTATTAAACTTTTTATATTATAATGTTACATTCATTTTCAGTTTTATTTAACGCTTTTTGCGATAAAAAACTATATTTCTTCACTACTTATAGTAACGATATTCTCACGACTTTGGTGCAGTTCTAGTTTTATAGAAACAAAGACAATATAATTTATATTGTACATTCAATAGTTTTCATATAAAAGTATGTTTTTTTTTTTTTTTTTTTTTTATGTTAGAGGAGGGCAAACGAGCTTGCGGGTCACCGTTAGTATGTGATCACCGCCGCCCATGAACTCTTGCAACATCCGAGGATTCACAAGAGCGTTGCCGGCCTTGGAGAAAGGAATATATGCCTTTTTTGAAGGTACCCATGTCGTATTGATCTGGAAATACGGCCGAAGGAAGTTCGTTCCACATTTGAGTGGTACGTGGGAAAAAAGTCCTTGAAAACCGCACAGTTGAAGATCGCCACGCGTCCAGATGGTATGGATGATAAAGGAGGCGAAGGCGAGCTGTGCGGTAGTGAAATTCGGCGGTAGGCATCAGATCGAATAGTTCTTCGGAACACTCCCCGTTGTAAATGCGGTAGAAGACGCACAAAGAAGCCACGTCTCTACGCAATGCTAGAGAGTCCAGCCGTTCGCAAAGCACTGGGTCCTCGACAATCCGAATGGCTCTCCGTTGTACGCGGTCAAATGGTAGAAGCTGATATTGGGGTGATCCGGACCAGAGATGAGAACAGTACTCCATGTGTGGCCGGACCTGCGCCTTATAGAGCGCAAGTCTTTGGCCAGAATTGAAGTACTGCCTCGCTCTATTGATCACTCCCAATTTCTTCGAGGCCAACTTGGTCTTGCTCTCCAGATGACCACGAAACTGACAACCGCTCGAAATGTCGAGACCCAGTATTTTGATACTTGGCGAGGCAATAAGAGGAGTGCTCTCGAAGAGCGGTGATACGACAAATGGGGTTTTCTTAGTGGTAAACGCGCAATCCTGTGTCTTTAGGGGATTGAACTGAACGTGGTTCAGTTCACCCCACTCAGAGACCATCCCTAGGGAGGTCTCTATTGAAGACACAAGTTTCTTTCGGCACTCGTCGACGTTTTCCCGAGAGAGACCTGCACGACCGGAATATACCGCATCCCCAGTGCTGTCATCCGCATAACAATGTATGTTGGAAATATCCAACATATCATTGATGTGCAGGAGGAACAGAGTTGGGGATAGCACACAGCCTTGGGGTACACCAGCGTTCACGGGCTTGGGGTCCGAGCTAAAACCGTCGAGAACGACCTGTACGCGCCGCCCAGTAAGAAAACTGGTGATCCACTTGCATAAACTCTCGGGAAGCCCATAGGAAGGTAGCTTCGAAAGAAGCCCCTTGTGCCATACACGATCAAAGGCTTTTGCCATATCCAGACTAACTGCCAGACCCTCTCCCTTGCTTTCAATAACCGCTGCCCAACGGTGCGTAAGGTATAACAGAAGATCACCAGCTGATCGACCATGGCGAAAGCCATACTGCCGGTCATTGATCAACTGGTGATGGTGGTGGAGCTGTCGGTTGATAATAATCTCCATTATTTTGGAGAGAAGGGAGGTAATGGCGATAGGTCTGTAGTTAGCTGGGTCCGAGCTATCACCTTTTTTAGGGATCGGATGGACAAGGGCACGCTTCCATGAGACCGGGACTACGCCTTTAAGGTAGGAGTACCGAAATAGACTAGAAATAGAATAGAAATGGAGAAATGCCATCCGGCCCACTCGACTTATGAACGTCCAAGGAAAAAAGAGACTGCCTGATAGTTTTTTGCCGAAAAACTATTTCCGGCATTGAACTCTGACACCGCGGGATGATAGGCGGTGACTTCCCTTGGTCGTCCAAAGTCGAGTTAGAGGCGAAAAGAGTGCCCAAGAGATCGGCTTTCTCTTTTGCCGTGTGGGCCAGAGAGTCATTCCCCATGTGCAACGGCGGTAGGGACGGCTGGCTAAAGTTACCCAGAGTGGCCTTGGAGAGCGCCCAGAATTTGTGCGTGCCAGGCGGGTACTTTGCCAGCTGATCCCCAATTTTGACGACATGCTGGAACTTTGCTCTAGCGATTTGCCGTTTGAAGAATCTGGAGGCACGGTTGTATTTCCTCTTCAGAACTCTAGAGTTCGGATCCTTAGTGACTAACGCATTAGCCCAAGCTTGATAAGTCTGCCGTTTGCCAGCTGCTGCAGCCCTGACAGACGCATCAAACCAAGGCCGCGATCTGCCGCTAAGTGGTACCACAGAGCTTGGTACAAATAGTTCCATGCCCTGAAGTATCACATCAGCTACAGCCGCAGCGCAGTCACTAGGATCATTGGAAGGAAAACAAATCGGCCCCCATGGGTAGGATGCAAAAAAGGACCGCATTCCATCCCAATCCGCTGACTTGTAGTGCCAAACGCGTCGAGTCCCCGCGTAGTCGGTGGCACGTGACCCTAGCCAATCGGCATGGTGCGCATTGAAGTCCCCGAGGACTACGACTTCGGCAGAGGGAGTCTGTGAAAGCAGATCGTCAATCTTCGCCTGTACATGGCCCAAGAGTTGATCCGTTTCTGCATTACCACTATGGGACCTGTAGAGGCACGCGTAGACTCTGACACGGTCGTCCATGTCCATGCGCAGCCAGAGTACAGACAGGTCCCGACCTTCAAAAATCTGAAGGCGACGGTAGCAGATATCCTCCCTTACGAACACAGATTCCCCGGCGTGTGGTATAAAATGGTGTTCTAGTTTATACCCGGGGTATGATAGGTACGCTGTGTCGCTAGGTTGAGATATCTGCGTCTCCGTCAAAAACAACAAGGTCGGCTGCGCCGTCTCAAGGTGGTAGTGGACGGCGTTTAGGTTCGAGTGAAATCCCCGGATGTTGCAAAAGTCCACATCTAGAGTGGAGCGGGGTGCCGCTGTTTGCCGTCGTTTGCCCTCAAAAAACACAACAGGCGATACTTTGCCCGCCCCAGATACGACGGGCAGCCCGAGCAAAATCCGAGGATCATTCCTCCGATATTGCTCGGGGAGGGGGTCCCCGGCTTCATCAAAGCCGGTACCCTCCTGGGGTATACTTTTTGGAGGCATCGCTATCATGTTTGGCAGGGGGGGGTTGGGCTTCCGGATTCTCTCACTCACCGACGGAACATAACCAAATGAATTTGGTTACTACACGTCGGTCTTCTGTGAGAGGGTGGTCCTTCCCCGGTCGAGCCAGCCCAATACGAGCTGCAGTCAGAAAACTACAGCTAGGCTCTACCATCATACGTATCAAATTGTCTTAATATATTTATATTATATTATATGTATAACAGAAGAATCCAAAACCCAAAACTGCAATGCGCAGCGCTATGTAATATCACACAAGCCTGTTATTGTAGTAAAGAATGCGTGAAGAGATCTTTGTTACAAATGTACTTAATTTTATAATATATCTTATCTTATTCAGCGAAATCGCTTTGATAAATAAAAATCATTTTTTTTTTTAATTAATGATAGAATTTTAATGTGCAGACTACTTCCCATAATATTAGTAAAACTAATAGTTATCTACCTTTTACAATTTTAGACTTTGAGAATATGATAATACTCTTTGGATTTAGTACTTACTGTTTTATTCATCAAGCTTTATATATTTTTAATCCTTTAGTAAAAATTTATGAAATAGGTTAGTAAAAATCTCGTTCGGGTTTCAGTGTTCAAGGCTAACTCACGGCTGAATAAGTTTTATTGTAAGTAAATAGAACAAAAACCCTGAATCAACAGTTCAACACGTATCATTTTCTAGGCACAAAACGTAGCATTTTGGAGATATTACCATCAGCGTATTCATAAAAATAAAACATAAAAATGTAATATGCCGTGCCGTTACCTTCTTTAACTAATTCTTAGTACCTATGTATAAGATACAGCATTTGCATGTCTCCCGTCTCAATAATGTTAAATTATTTATTCTTTGATAATTTGAACAATATCGTATTACAAGGGAAATGTATTAAATCATTGTAATGAGATATTAAGCAGTATCACTTTAAATATGTTGACAGAGACTGAGAACACTAATAACACACTAAGCACTAACACATGACGGTTTGCCAAAAAAAATTTAATTTTAGGTCAGGGCATAAAGAATAAGTTCTTTCAATGCGACATTTCAAATTAAGTAATATTTATACCTAAAAATATATACTGAGCTCTTTATCACACCTAAAATTCAATTTACAGAGTCTTTTACAAAATTTCTTATTTTAGATGGTTTCTCTCTTTAGATAGTTTTCTCACTCTTTTATAAAATTCCTTGCTTTAGATTTTGTTTTGTCTGTTTATTTATATTTCTATGTCTATTTTTAAAAGTCGTTACTTTTACTAAAATCTATAATACTTGCTTTATTTGTAGTTTTAAAAATAAAATCAATTATTTGTTTGACGAAATCCTATAGTTTATGAAAAACACATCATTATTTGAAATAGGTAGATTTGATCGATTATTATTTTGTTCAATTGTAAATAGAAATAGTCTGTATTTTTTTTATTTATGATCAAAAGAAGTTAGAGCACAATGTATACTGCTATGATTTCAATATAGATTCAAACGAGCACTTCAATTGATATCAGTATAACACTTGAAAATAAACGCCAAAACCTTATCTTCAAAAATAATATATATTCAGTTTACTTAAAGTACATATTTGAAAACAGAAGTCGGTATTGATTTGCAATTCACATTTACGTGGGAACACAGTTATATACAAAGTAAATATATTTACATATCAAAGGTGCGGTTAGCGGCGACGAATATAATACGAGTAGTTAAAGAGATTTATCTTTGTTCGTTGACTATTTTCCCTTTGTTAAGTATATACTGTTTATTTCATTTGGGTTGTTTTATTATTATCCTTAATATAGTCTTTACCTATCAAAAGATTATTGTTTTAATGATTTCGACTAGTTTAAATAAACTAAAATGTACACTAGTACGTTATTTGTTTCGTTGAAATTTCTATCTTGAAAAATATTTCATAATACTCACCTGAATGAGTTTGAGAGATCCTTCAGATCCCTTCAAAAATATTTAAGAATATAAAAATCCAAAATAAAAAGTAATTTCGTATTTTACATCTTATAAAATTTCTTTTTTTTATTTTTGTACTAAAATATTTTATTTAATATTTACTAAAATATTCTGAGATAATATTAACTAAATTAAATGTGCTCTTTTCGTTTACACTTTACGTGTAGCATAACTCTAACTTCAACTATTAAAACTAAAATTTGTTTGTTGATTGTTCATATGTGTACAACATTTTATATATCTTTTAATATATCACACAGAGTGCAGCCGTTGTGACACTACAGAGAAAACTGACACATTTTAGAATTTGAATAATAATGTGAAAATCATCTGAGGCAAGATTGTTTCAAACTAAACTAAAACATTTATATACTTTTTAGATTTAAATTTTTAAAGTCTAGATAAGAATAAGTATCACGATGTAATTAAATTCTTGCTCTGTTAACATTAGATGTCTAATGTATCAGTATTATTGTAAGCGATAGCGTTGCATGTCCAATGTTTTATTTATATATACTTTCTTACTTATCAAATTCAATTCAATTTAATTACGCATTACATCATATAACAAATATAAACATTGCTTTAACAATTACATAATAAGCTGGGTAATTCAGTTGTTGTAGTTAGTAGTTCTTTTGAGGAATTCTTTCAATAGGCTTCGCCCGGGATATTTATGCAGTTGTAAAATAATATTATTGCATATATAGATAATATATTGTATAACATATATATAGATATAATATTCTTATCATAATCTATCCTTAATCAAACAAGAATCTTTGATCCGTTTTATACTAGCTTGCTTATGTGTATAGGTTGAAGACGATCTGAAAGACTTTTATTTCTTAATAAAAATTGTTATTCTATTATTATCATTTTATGGATCATATTTTTTATTTAATTTATATTTTAAAGTGATTATAACAGCTTAGAATAGGATCTTCCGACGGTCTCGTAAGAACCGGCAAAAAGACAAAAACATACTCGTAAGTGGATAGGTACTTATGCTAAAGGTGACTCAAATTGGCCGGCGGACGGTTCTTAAAACTTATATTATAATATTTTTTTAGCTTATATATCCAAAATAACTTAGATACTAAACTAAAACAAAAAAAATGGTCAAATATTTACTAAAATTTTTAAATAACGAAAAATTTGCTAACAATATCAAAGCGGGCGTCAGTTAGCTCCGAGTGACGAAAGCACCCCATAGTGCTGAAAGTCTAACTCGAGTATATATACGCGCAATATTGAACTTTTTATACAGGAGACCTTCTGGTATGAGTGTGGTATTTTTAGAAAGCTCTTGGCCCATAGACCCAGAAAATGCATTTACACTTAGCAATATACCCACCGCCTCCACCTCTACGGCCGTTTGAAAAATGAGACTAAAATTTAGTTTTTGGCTCCGCACCAGTATAAAATAATTATTTCCACCTTGAAAAGGTTCCTGAAGGTTCTCGTCGAGACCTTTACAACAAGCCCAAAAACGCTAAAATCCGACCACCGGTTGATGAGATATGACATTTTGAAAATTTTGACTGGCGAAATTTCTTGAAAGTACTTTGTCTGTTTGTGTGTATGTTCGTAGTTTCAACCGATTTTGTTCAAACTTTCAGGGATTGAATTACATCAAAAATTAAATTTTTTTGTTCTACGACTTTTGGATTTGGCCGCCATGTTGGCAAGCCCTCGAAAGGCCAAAAATGGCCATTTTTCGTAGAGGCACTGTGGCCAAACCAGTTGACGTACATTGACAAATTGGGCATCATTGGATAGGTCTTAAGCTTATCTTTTGAATGATATCCATATTAATGGCAAAAACATTTGTTGGCGTGACATTTTTGGTCTAAAACCAAAAAATGGCCGACTGGCCGGGGACATATCGGCCATTTTCTCGAAAACGGCGCCAACGATTTCTTCCAAAATGTCCTCATTTGTAGCCCCAAATCAGAGCTAAATTTTGGTATATAGCTATAGGAAAACTATAGGAAAACTCGTTATTTTGAGATATGGCCGTGAGAAGTTCAAAAAATCATGAAAAATGACCAAAAATGGCCAAAAAATAACTTTTAAAGCCAGAATCGTACTCACAACACGGTTAAAATTCAATTGACATCGAAAAAAAATATATTCCAAAAGATATATTGCATAAAAAATCAAGCCTTTGTGGGGATTGAACCGATGGTCTCTCCTTGTTCGATGCGTAACTCATCCACTGAGCCATCTAGACTTATTCTGTGAGAGGCTATTGTTTCATTTAAATTGAGACACATGAGTATTGTAGTGAGTAGATTCATGAATGTCGGATTTTTTTCCGCTGAATTTTTTTTTTTCAATTGTTCAATGGATATTGGTTTCAAAATTGATTTTTTCAGCATTCGATTTTTGTTTTCTGTACATTTTATTTTGTTTCTGACGTCGGCAAAATTTTCATGATAATTTTACTAGTTGAACAGTGAATATACTCACTAACGCATTGCCAACTGTGAAAATAAAACAAAATTTACATGAAAAAATTTGAATGCTGAAGAAAATCTGTTTTGAAGCAATGAGTTAAAAAAATAAATGGAAACTGAAAAAAATCAAATGAAAAAAAAATCGGGCACCTGTGGGAATCGAACCCGAGGTCTCGTCTTTGTCATTACAACGCTCATCCTCTAGGTCAAAACACTCTCATTTTGTAAGAGGCAACTATTCCATATAAATGAGTATATATTTGCATGAAAAATAATCGCACAGCATTTTGTTTCCAATCCTTTTACAAAACTATTGATATCAAAACAAAAACTTCTCAACGAAGTAATTGCCAAATTGCCTTGATCAATCTAATAAAATAAAAACAAAAATGCAATTTGTGCAATGTTTCGAGCACATTCACATTTTTTGTGTTTGTTTACGTCTGTGAATAAAAATGTTCGTGGTTTTTTTCGTCGCAAAATTCATATCAGGAGTTTTGTGTCAGTGGATTCGCTTTCGTCACTCGGTATTTACTTCGTTGAGAAGTTTTTGTTTTGATTTTAAATACATACTTATTAAATCACGAGTTAAACTCTGATATTAAAACAAATTGTTAAGTCTAAATGGGAATAGTAATTGAAAATTTCCAATGAAAGGACTGCGTTGGAAGTATAGATTTACTTAATAAATTTAAAAGATATACATTTAAAGTATCAAATTATTTTATTTTTAACGTTGCTTAAACGTTTAACAAGATCAGGGCAGGGTACAGCTAGTTACATTAATTTTCAATATTTAATACAAGTCCCACGTAAAATTTTACTGACACAACGATTGAAACAGGCATGTCTTGTACTTTTTAGCGAAAAATAAAAATTAATAGTTAAATTGTTTGAAATGATAAAATATTTAAACTGACTTTGTTCGTTGGAAAATTTAGAAATAAGGGATTACCATCTCAATACAATTTAACCACTTTAGGAACGAGAAGACTTATAATATATAAGTCTACATTTAAGAAATAGGACAACGCTCTCTTGTAATTGATATATGCGACGTCTAAGATTATACTTTCACGACCTCTACTGTTCATTCTTTAAGCCCACGGTAAATATCTTGGCGAGGCTGGTGTTCGAGCTGCCATTACATTATTTAGAACTGTAATATTCAATTATATTTGATTGTAATTTATATGGTTCATTAATATGTTGGTTGTAAGAATGTATAAACAGAAATATTTATTTCTAAAAGTTTTTCTCTTAAAATACAATCATATTTATTGTTAATTAAAAATATATTATTATCCTTCATTTAAAACAAGATAATTATTATACACTTCTGACCAACCCAGACAATTCATCCTTCTTCATTAAGTTAACCGTAAGATCGTTACTGGTATCAACAAATCCCTTAAGTGTAATAACTATGGATTGTAATCCTTTGTCTCATCCGTTTCGGTTGCTAATTGCTGTTTAAATCGATAGTTTATCACGTAAGTATATAACATTTGTAATAACATAACATATTGTAACATATAAGGAGGATTTTAAAATCCTTCTTGTATATATGTATATTTATACATATATTGGTATTACTCAAATATTTGTGTATCGGGCTATTGATACAACGGAAACTTCTCTGTTTGTTACAAAAAAATATGGCCGTCTACATAGTAATCTTACGAAAACAGGCGATCAAAGCAGTAAGGGAATGATTTAGAAGAATTTTTGTCCGAAAGCAAAAGATGTTATCTCGGGATGTCAACATAGCACCTACAACCCTGTCGCGTATTTTATAAGATGATTTAGGACTTGAAGGCTATAAGAAATACACTGGCCATTTCTTAATTATTAATTAAAATAAGATAAGGTGGTAAAATCAAAACAACCACATAAGCGGTACGCAAAGGGAAGTCACAGAAAAAAATTACAATTGAGCAATATTTTAACGAGCAAAAAGGAAGCTTCTCAATTAGTCAACCGAGTACAAAAGTGAGCATTATCCGCCTGCATGGTTTGGTGGACTGTTAGATAGAATGTGTGACTATTTTTGTAAAAAAATAAGAAAACATTGGCACAACTGTATCAAGATACCATACTTGAAAACCCCTAAACAACACCATGTTCATTAACCAAGAATGGTTCTTTCAACAATACTCGGCATCTTGGTTAGAATTGTGAATCAGTTCATGTTTCTTAATATTTATTTGAAGACTGTTTTGATAAACACGACTAAAATTTTATATTCATATTTATTCATCGATTATATAAATATGAAATAGGTTAAACATTCAGTTTTATTTCTGACAACTTGTGTTTTCATTTATCTATTACTATATTATTAAATACCAAATGGCTTGTAATAAGAAATAATATTATAACTTGTGAATTATACGTGAGCTATGAAGAAGGTACGAGGTATATTTTGTTAAAAAACGTTTGGTTTAACTATAACTATTACTTCAATAGAAAAAACCTTATTAGTTTAAAAACGTTGATGTATTAGATATATATTAGACTTGGCAAGTTCCGCAGCCTAATTACAAGTTGTCCAAGCACTGCAGTTTGGAGTGTTACCAATGCCTAAAATTAATTAATTAATTGCATTTTATTCATAAGTCACTTATATTTGAATAAATGCGCTGGATTCGAAATATTGTTTTACTCAAAATCCTTTAATATTCATTCACATTTTATTAAAACTTTCATATTTTTATTTACTATAAAAATAAACGTTGATTGTTAAAAATCACGTGATGTCCATTTCAATTTTGTTTCTTAAATTACGTAGTAAATAAAACAAAATTTATTATTGGAAGTATAAAAATAATGCTCTGTGCTTTATGTTTTCATAAACATTAAAGCAATTACGGGCAAATAAAGCGCGGCAGTACGTTAGAGCTTGTGTTTTATTTCTCGTACAATGCGGGAATTTAATTTAATCTCCACATTATAACACATTCATTAAATAATTCATACTTTATGAGTTTCAAAAAGACGTCTGATATTTTTAATTAAAACCTAATATTTATATACCACGTTTTCAATATCACATTTTCGGCTTACTTTCGGGTTTAATAATTAAAATTAATCTAATAGTTACGAGCGTTAGTTTTATAAATATTACTGAAATTAAAACTTAACATACGAGGAGAAACTTATTACAATAATATTTTATACTATTAATAACAAATGCATTGCGATATTACCTGTTTTTGATCTTAATAATATTGTTATTTAAAATTTTATTACCTTACGAACAACAACAAGTTGCTACAAAATATTAATGTGATCCAATAAAGTTGCCTATATCACATATCACCACATATTATAATAAAAACAAACGGACAGACAAGTGTATTAAAAATATTCCTTAACAATAAATAAATCTTCATAATGGATAAAAATGTATACGGGGTTTGTATTTCCAAAATGAAAGATTTAAAAGAATAACCCTCGTCTGCTAAAACAAACACGTTTACATAACGCTTGAAACATAATTTATGTTCTTTACATATTTTGTAAAAATATTTATTAAATCAGATATTTTTCCTGGTAAAATTGTATATACGGTAAAAAAAAAGCAATGTCATTTGTATTGACTTGTTTGATATATAACAAAAATTGCAGTTATCATTTTAAATTCAAGATAATAAAGTAAAAAAAACATTTAGTACCTTAATTCCGCAGAAAACAGGTGATCTCTGGGGTATGTCAATTAAATTACTAGCACTATTATATGATATTGCCCCACAATTAACCCTTTTTTTTCCCCAAATGTATCGAACCGGTATACAAATATTCCCAGATTTGGTGAAAAACAGTAAAGAAGTTCCTTTGTTTAAAAATGGCGACAGATTTGATCCCGAAAATTATAGACCTATCTCGGTTTTACCGACCTTAAGTAAGATCTTCGAGAAAACTATTCTAAATCAGGTGACAAGGTTTGTATCAGACAGAGACAGAGTGTAATCAGGTAACAGTGGAATCATGCATAGTGAACAATATGGTTTCACAAAAGGCAAATCAACGACTGATGCGAGTGCCGCGCTTCTTATGCGCATTTACGACGTCTGGGAGAAGTTGAAGGATGCAATAGGGGTGTTTTACGATTTGTCCAAAGCTTTTGATTGACCATCGGACGTCGCTATCCAAACTTAACCACTATAGTGTATGTAGCGCTGCTCTTGATCTTACTGTTTCATACCTGAATCAAAGAGACCAGACAGTTTACGTAAATAATTATAAATCGTCTGGTTCTCACCTAAAGATGGGTATTCCACAAATATCTATTCTAGGCCCCTTTTTGTTTTTACTTTGTATTAATGACTTGCCCTTTTTTGTAGAGGGTCTGTGTGACATTGTACTTTTTGCTGATGAAACCTCCCTAATTTTTAAACTTGAGCGGGATAGGAATAATTATGATGAAATAAGCAGTACTTTGTCACGAGTCCGTCATTGGTTCGAAATTAATAATTTAGTCTTAAATGCTATGAAAATTAGATGCATAAAATCCTAATGTAAAAAGTAAAAATTTTAAACTGCTCCTTATCTATGAAGTGTTAGAACTGATTGACTCAACAAATTTCTTAGGTATATCTTTAGATAAAAAGCTCCAGTGGAACCTCCATCTCTTAACACTCGCAGCGAAACTCAGCTCCGCCATCTTCGCAATTAGAAAAGTTAGACAACTAACGGATGTTAATACGGCTCGACTTGTTTATTTTAGTAATTTTTATAGTACTTCTTACTATCTTACGGAATTTTATTATGGGGCAGTGCTGTCGAAATTAACTCTATATTTATTTTACAAAAAAGAGCTGTGCGTTCTATTTATAACTTAAAAGCTAGAGATTCTCTGAGAAATGTTTTTAAAGAAATAGGTATTCTTACAACCGCTTCGTAATACATATTTAATAATATATTATAAATACGCCAAAAATTTTAATCGTTATATAAAAAACAGTGGCAGACACGCGATAAGTACGAGAAATAAAAACAAACTCGTAACGCCAAAATTTCGTCTTTAAAAAGTTAATAAATCCTTATATATAATAAAGTTCCACAAAATATTTTAGATCTTCCTTTTCTTAGTTTTTAATCTAAAATCAATCGTTTATTATTAAATATATCTTATTATAACGTTCAAGAGTGTTTAGTTGACGATGAAGAGTTGAGTTGATGTGGAATTTAAGTTGTTGATTCATTTACAGGATTTATATTATAATGTAGGTACATTATATAAGATTGTTAATTTTTTTTAAAAAAGAGCAACTGTCGAGTTTTTGGCCGGCTCTTCTCAACAGAGCAGCATTCCAACCCGGTTCTAGCTTATCCATGGACTGACTACACTGACCTTTTTTATTGTAATAATTGACAATTCAAAAGTGCTTGTAAATGTCTATTTGAATAAAGCTATTTTGAATTTGAATTTACCATTAGTGATAGATTGGATAGTATGAATAGTAGCTTCAAGTTACGAGAGACTTGTGCTACGCGGAGCAACTGTTAATGCAGCTTGTTTACGGGCTGCCTATAATGGGTGACACCATATCTTCAAGAGGATAAAGGGGGCTACTTTTTTTTAGTACTTTAGGAGAAACATCTAAATGCCGAAAGTATCTCAATTCTATTTGTTCAATCCTACCTATTCCCAAAGTTTGGTAACGCATTTTATTGACATCCTTCCAAACATATATGAAAAAATCTAAATATGTCATGAGTCATAGATATATAACCTTTCGTTATTCAGACATTTCTCTTTATTTATGCGATATGGTTTTTGGCAATTGTATGGTTCTATTTTAAGGTACCGTATAAGTTTTGATTCCCTTCTGAGAGATCCTATATTTCTTCTGCTAAATAAATTTACTTCCTTCCTTCCTACTGCAATGACAACTCTAATCAAAATAAATTATCAGTAAACTAAACATTCATTTCAAATCGACTATGAATAACATACTTCTATTAATATAATATTTATAGTAATCCAAAGTTCTTTGATATTGCGTGGGTATTGCGGGCATATATCAAATCATAAACTCACGTCGCTGGAGAGCCAAACTTTAGACATTTATTGAGGTCCAACAAATTGTTCAAGTTATATTTACGGTTTCAACTAAAAATTTCATGGTAATAAATCATATGATTATTCGCTTAAAATATATTGGATTAATAATAAAACTAAAGTTTCACAAAATTAAAGTTTCAAAATGCGAGCTACAAAAGTTATTACAAGCTCACTAAATATTATATATACGGAAAGAATTTGACTTAACTTTGATCAAAAAGATTAATTTAAAATAATAAAGTTGAGATTACTTATTAAAAGTGGATTATTAGAAGTAAATAATACTTCGATATATTGAATTATTCTTGCCGCTCAAGTCCACTATGCAGTAGAATACCACCATTGGCATCTTCTCGTCCAGCGGCTGCTGGAATAATTGGAGCATTTTGTATCTTCTTCATCAACGCCACCTTTTGTCATGTTGTAATTAAGTATAATTTCGGGCTTTTTAGTATCTACGTCATCTACGAGCTACCAACTTATCATCATCGTTTTGCCTTGCACCGCGATCATCTGGATTATCGAATCGCCAAACACAATAACAAAATGACAAATCCCTTTTCTGACATGCCGCATTTAAATATTTCATAGCCTATACCATCCCTAGAAAATAAATAAAATATAGTAAAAGCCCTAAAAAGCCGTCAGCTGAGTCATAGGCAATGTCTTTCAGTTCAGGTTTATTTTGCCGAGTGAACTTTTTCCTCAAAATTTATGCTCAAAGAGTCTTTAGCACCTTTACCTGTAAATTTCGCGGCACAAGCATGCGTTATTGTATTATGTTGCATCGTGCGAACCCTAGCTTTAGGTTGCGTCTTCAAACATTTATAACGATTTTTATCGTAGTAAGAATTCGATCTTCATCTTGGTCACTTTCACGTGAAAGTTACATATTGCAATTACATAACTGCAATAATTGACGATCGGAAACCAAGAACTCGTCAATATCACCTTCACTGTTAGATTGGTCTGAAGATAGCATGGGGGCATTGAATACCTTTTCAAATGATGGATTATCTACTCTTACTAGTTCTCTTTTTGATAAACTCGTTTGCTGGAATTGATGTTTCTGCATTGTGTACTAAAACCAGAAAATTAATTCGAAAAATTGTTTGTATGACATTTAGGGATATGCAGTCGATTTCCTAATTAAAATTACTTACCAGTTAAAAACCGTCAGGACGTCTGGTTCCTTTTGTCGTCGTTTAAGCACTAAAACATAAGCTATTAAGACTTGATTTTGATACTTTATTATTATCTTTATATATTGATTAATTTACAGTGATGGATTAGAATCTGAAAATGATTACAAGGCTTTTGTTTACGAAGCGATATTAAATGATAAAATTGATTAAGAACATTGTCGTTATAGTATTATTAATTATTTCATACAAATTTCAAAAAAGCAACTATTTTCTGATCAGAATAAGTTAAATGTGCATATTAAATCTATTACAAAAAGAATATAGTCAGGTTGAAAGACATGCCATATAAGAATTAGGTAATCAAAATATTGATCTAATCTATAAAAATAATAATGGAAGTAACGTGTGAATGAATATTGTGTAAGGATGGAACAGTATGGAAGTATCCCATTTTCGTCACTTGAGATGTCCTTCTCTGACTTTCAGTACTGGTTCCATCATCACTTGCAAGAATACAGTCATTAGTATATCTTATAAGATAATCACTATCATATATATTACATATACGTAACCTAAGTTATGTTTATATTACAGTTTTTGTCAAAAATATTTATTATTATTTTAAAATCATATGTTGAAACTAGTAATAAATATATTAACTAGAAGTAACAGGACATAGAATAATAATATACATTGAAATCATATGTTGAAACTAGTAATGAATATATTATCTAAAAGTAACAGAACATAGAAATACAGTTAAACGAAAATAAAAAGTCAAACCCTACATGATTTGACCTTTGTTTCCAAAACCCCAATTATTTAATGACCGGGAAGAGAGAAATTATGGTGTCTAAAACACCGTTATTAATGTTCACAAAGATTCACGAATGAACGAATTCCGGAACAAGCGAGATGAAAGTAATTAACATGTGTAAAAAAATATATTTACTAATTGGCAGCTTATAAAAAATCATTAAAATGTTACTAGTAATTTAACCCATTAAAGGTCAAATGAAAACTACAAATATAATTTTTGAATTTTTTTTATTTTCATATTAAAGTAAAAAAAAAAAGAAAATATTAATTAAAAAAAATATGAAAAATTTTGTTTTTCACGAAAATATAGGGGTGTACTCAATTGAGTACACTGACCGTCTAAGTATGAAAATTATCTAACCACGCTTTTTCAACACAAAGTGTTTTCAGGCATTTCTTACATTGCCAAAGCACTCTAGAACTGCAAACTACACACCGCAGCTGTTTATTAATTTTGCGGGGATAATGTCCAACTCCATCTTGACGTAGGCCTTCCACAATTTATGCAGCTTGCCTTGATTTTCTTTGTTAACCCTGTCGTTAATAAAATCGTGAAATGTGATGTCGGAACATGAGCTGATCCATAGGATTATTATTGCACATTACATGTAAGCACCAGGCATTAGAAACAGCCATATCTATCATATATGTAAATATAACCCCTCACCACCTTTTGTTCCGTGAACACCAAATCTATATAATGAGAAAGACTGGTCAAGTTCATCAACATCTCCCATATTTTTATTATATATTTAAAACAAACATGATATGTCTTCATCTAACGAACAGTACATTGGTTCTTGAGGTAGCTTATGGTAGCCAGAAATTATCAAAATCTCAAAAGAAAATTGTCATATCAATGGAATCTAGCTGAAACTCGTATATATTGTTTTGGTTAGCGTATAGTTTGCTTTTAGATATTATCATATCCATTATGTTTTCAAGTATTTGTACAGGGTTGAGGCTCTTTAGTTATTCATCAATAGCACTTTTCTTATCAGAGACTTCAATTGAACTCTGAAAAGTCAAAGAATATGAAGGGGTACATTTGCACCAGTTTGGATTCGGATTCAAAGAAGATTGGCGGGTAGCATGAGCATCAAGTCGTCTATGTTTTTGACGCAAATGGTTCATCATCACTGTGCGTAGATTCCTCGCTACCATTATCCTCTCGATGCATAATTATCTCAATAGTACCAGGTACTTCTTGCGGTATGCGGTATGGGTACTACACGCCGCCATATCCTCGTCGGCACACTCCTCTTCATCAGTCAATCTACTTGAATCAGGTGGTATGATAGCCAGGTCAGGTTCGTTATCTTCAATATCCTGTAACACAGCTTCGATAGCTTCCTGAAGCCTATGGTAACTATTTTGAGCTGTAAATCGCTGTTTCTTCAAACTGTTATTTTAGTTACGTATGTTGTCAGTGTACTCAACTGAGTACAGTAACATTTACAAGATTCTAGTTTTATTTTAGTAATATGTAATTAATTTAACAGTTTCTAATATCTTTCCTTTATATCTAATTCAGCGAAATAAATCGAAATAAAACACTTAGAAGCACTAATAACTTTAAAAAATCTAAAATAATGTACTTACCTCGATGACGTTTGCGTAACACAATTTTAACCGACACTTTTAAAATAAAAATGTCGCACTATTCACTTATTATTTATGAATACACTTAAAGGACCTTACAATTAAGTAAAATAATGAAGTACCCCACGCACACTTAAGAGTTCTGGAATATATGCCTAAAAATATAGCTGTACTCAAATGAGTACGGTGACTTCTAATGGGTTAATACAATAATAAATTTTGATGTTAAGTACCTATTTTTTTTAAGTTTAAATGTGTTGAATGAAAATCCTATCGCTTTAAACTCCTAGATTAACAAATTGAGCTGACATGACTTTTATTACGAGTATATTGGGTTTTATTAACCATGTTCATATGAATTATTTCTTATCGGGTGCAACGTTGACATTAAGATTTGGATTGGATTTGGTCTTTTATTATAAAACGAAATAATATTACAAATATACTGCTAAAGCTGAGGAGATTTTACATTCCTTAAAATCAAACTTTGGTTGCATTTGAAAATATTTGTTTTTTTTGCTTTTCACAACATATTTATCGACATTGTGATGACCACTGCAGTGTATTTTTGTGCTAGTGTTTTCTTCTCGAATTCAATCCGTAGTTATGAATTTCCGTCTTCAAGGGAGTATATTATATATTATATACTTCAAGCTAATCAGCTAACATGATTTCTCTGAAAAGTGTTTTTGTCCGTTGCAGTTTCAGATATTGAATAAAAGTTATTCAAAATGAAAAAAAAAAAAACTGAAATAATTTTATAAGTAAAGAAATGATAGTAAATAATACTAAAAAAAACTTTTAAAAAATGCTTTCAAAAAATATATGCGTTTTTGTAAGCGTGTTTTTTATTTATTTTTTAACTATTATTTATTATTCATTTATTATAGTAAACTGACGCTTCATTTTTATATCAGTTTTGATGTATGAAGTAAGTGTTTTCAAACAACTGAACACGCTTTCATTAGCTTCGGTCGTATGTTTATATCTAACGAAAACTTTGAACACGATTTTGACATACTTCAAGATAACGGATTAATTTGAAACTACATACTTATCAAGGACCGATAACAATGCAATAATATGAAAAAATCTGATACTTTTATATTTAAGACAAAGAACATTAAAATTTAAAAATATTTAAATATGTAATGTTACGAAGTAACTAAACAGCACGAGAGTCTAAAAGTTTTGTATATATAACTGAAACAAAACAGACTTTCAGACAACCGCAACCAAAACAAAATCAATGTTTGATGTATTAATATATTTACTTTAAACACAACTGAGCTTTTTTTTGAACACACTGTCTTGAGGTTAAGGATACCGATACCGATAAGGATACCGATACCGGTACCGATATCCGGTGAAATGCTGTTTGGAATATGAATTGAAATCAGTGTGTATTATGCTTTCAGTGAACTCAATTATTGAACTTTGAACTCAATCACATTCGATTCCTAGAATATGTCGGTTATAGAATGAACAACAAACACTTATATTGGTAGTGACTTAATGAATTTAAAACCCAATTTCATATCTAAGACCGCTCGTAAAAGCTAGTATATAGCATATACAGAACTTGGTGAAATCATATATGACGTAACATATTTAAATTTATTGTACTTCCTTTAGTTAATAGTTATATTTAGTTCATACACAAAGTTATATCTCCTATTTATCAGTTAAAAAAAAAGTTATTTATTAGTTTTAATTATTTAATAGATATCTATTTTATATTTCTAATATTAGTGTTAATTTAACGACTTCACTTATTTAAAAACTATTATAATCTGTATGGTTAAGATTTCAAATATTTTATTTAATCGTGTTAAAATAAACAAGAACATGTTACTGCATTAGTGCGGTTAAACTCATTTTCTATTGTAAGACTTCAGTTAACATCTCTTCTGATTTGATAAAAATATTTTATCACACTCTCTCGTAGATCAAGTTAATTAACTTTATTTACCTTTTTACAGCAATTATTAAACTTAATAAAAAAATAAATACTTAAAAAAACAATATAAGCACATAAGTTCTCTTGTTTTTTTACAAAAATTATTGTAGTATGCAATTAGTACTTATACTAAATAAAAAGAAAGAATTTAAATTTGTCGGCCATATAAAATATAGATAAATAGAGATATACCGACAGAAGAAATGAAAACCCTTTTCACTATAACTTATATACAGAGACAAAAAAATATTTTTATTTTATTAACAATATTACATAGAACACATTGTCTCGTTGCAGCTCGTACAACATCTGCAATGCGTTACATTACTCTGAGCTCATCCAATTATAACTTAACCTATTTATACATTAATTGCAATAAAATAAAACATAAATATTTAACAGTGTACGTAATTTATATGCATTTCAAATTATATTTCATAATGTTACCATTTTTCTAACATAATTTTTTAAACGGAACAAAGTAAAATCCAATTAAAACTTTTTAAATTTTTCTTTTCTCCCCCTGACTTTTTAATCCATTTAACTTTGAGCCATCATTTTATAAAATTACAACATGAGACCTGTTTCTATAAATCAAAATATAATGACGCTCTTTAGAAATAATTTATTTTCTAATTTATTAATATCATTGAATTAATTAACATGAATGAATCTAAATGAATGAATCTGAATGAATCTAAATGAATAAATGAATCTAAATATAATTTCAAAGATACAAAAAACAAAACAGATCTATTTTACTTTTGTAAAAATATTAAGGATCAAAAAAACAAAATTTAATTTTGAATAGCTGCAATATTCTAATAAAACAAGCTCAGTATTTTCTGAAACTTCAAAGCGAACTAACGACACCCATCCGAAAGAGAAAATAACAAAACAGAGCTAAAAGTACGTCAAAGTTCAAAAACATTTTTTGGACATTTACGCTTTTATAAGAAACTAACGGACGGTTTCTGTAAGGGTGGTGAAAGTTAAAATGATTTGACTGTTAGTAGTGTTAATAATTTTGATAGGTTGTCAAGTCTTCGAACTATCAGGAAGGCTACAATTTTAGTTTTGATTAGCTTCGGCTAAAAATAGTAATATTTTATTATTCGTGTTCTATAGCTTAATCGGATATAAAACATATTACATTATATTAAGCTCAAACTAAGTCAATATCAAAACGTTGGATTAAATTTATCAAATCTCTATTTTGTTTATTTAAGTTTATCTCGATAAATATATATTTTTTTTATTTTAGGATTAAATTATGATTTCTCCTATATTCCCTACAATTTCTATTCAAGTTAATAGGCTAAGTAGCGGCTGAATGAATACACCCTTGATTAATTAATAAGATGAAATCAGCGCCGCTTCTGGTTATATTTTCATGGAAAAAATAGAGTATGAATTATTAATTAATTAATTAAAAGCAATTATTATTTAACTATATGCGGACATTATGTTATGAATAGATGCTTGATAGAAATCACTCTTAAATAAATACTTTTTTATTTTTAACACACAATTAAAAACGTGAAAAATATCTCAGTAAAGCAATCATTGTACGTAAACTTTAAAGTTAGGAGTTAAATACCTCTAAATATTATCACATTATTTGTTGTAATTAGTAAAATTGACTCCTTAAAGTAACACTTTCAAACAATCAATATTATAGCTGAACATTGGTTAAGTTCTTCTATAATATTAAATTTTTTATACTATATTAGGAGAGATTTTTTCTGAAGCAATTTGCCGTATAATTTTTCAAAGCAAATAAATACTAGTAAGATAATGATTACAACTCTTTGTTGAAAATAAATTTGTTTAACAAATATACCTAGTAAAATAGAAACAAAGCCTTTATGCTTCAAAATCCTTTAAGATATAAATTTTTCTTTATAAAACTAAACATTAGAATATGGTATTATTTTGACAAAGTACATTATCTGTGTGAGTATTATGCTTATTGAGCCACAGACAAAATTTATCCAAATCTGTTATCTGAAATGAATACTAATGAAATGAATACTAATGAAATGAATACTAATAAAATATAACAAGGCTCGCTGTTTGAAACTTTAATATTTTCAGAAATTACTTTGGTTCAGCTCAAAAACTGTATATCGGCTACTTGATTAAATTCAAGTTCAAAATTATTTCATAATAATTTTTTATGAATTTTAATTCGCAACCGCTTTAAAAACCCTTTTAAATATAAAATATAAAAATGCTGTTGCGATATCAAACCCTTAGTCCAGACTTTATAATAACTTAAATAATTTATATAAAACCTCGATAAATATCGTCTAAAGTTGTGTCATCCCTCAGACAACGTGAGCTCTCATGTATCATACACGACCGTAATACATTTTGAAGGACTTAAATTACTGTGAAATTTAATTAAAATAGGGAAGTAATATAGTTATATATATATATTTAAATTATTTAGTTTTATTATATAAATGGCAATTGCTGAACAAGTACCTCATTATAGTGTAAAATCTTCATGTTGTAAATATATTTATGGTATATATCACAGAAAAATTATTGTCAGATAAGCGGAGTCCATTAAGCGATTATCGTTAGTTAGCAGTAAATCGATTTTCATGTCTTAATCCTGCTCATGTTACTCATACGTATTAAATAAAAGAATATTTCATTAAACTTAAATTGCGGTTCAAAATACTCTTTATTGTTAATATACTTAACTTAATACTTACTTACTTTAATATCGATGTCTTACTTATTTTAATATCGATACTATTACCGATTATCTTAATGGTAAGTCAGAATCGATCATGAATTTAACACGTTTTCATTTTTCAATAGAGTATTATCCAATTCTGATAACAAATTGTAGTGGATAGTTATGGGATATCGATTTTCAAACAGACTCCAGGACAATATATACATACCTACAACATACAAGACCAAAATGCCATTCAGAATAATCATAAAATATCTGAAACTGTAACTATGGAATTTTACGTAAAGCTTCCTTTTAGGATCGTGTAAATCTCATAAGGGATTTATAAGAGATAAAAGTTTCAGTATACTTTTCACGAACGAACCTTTGTTCCTTCTGTATTCACTTTTCTCGGATGGATGGATGTATGGATGTCTGTAGACAGGAAAAATTTTCATTACTGTCGAGAGATGGTGCTGTTTTTAATTTACTGATATAGTTTATTTTCATATTTAATTATATTACTATATTGTATTATTATTAATCACACTTTTTGCAATTTTTTAGTAATTACAAATAAACATGTATATAACATTTTCTTTTCATCAATAAATAATAATCAGTTTACTTAAAAAATCAATTGTTTTTTTTATTAGCATTTATAATTTCGTCAAAGTTCGTTAGGGAAATACCCTGAATATTTGCATCTTCACTGGTTTTTAAATAGATTTTTGTATGGGTCGACATTCTGCTTGCAAGTGGTATTCATGTCTGAAGAGGATTTATCTCTCTTTTAAGAGTGATGAAGTACGGTTTTCATAAAATTGCCTTTAAGGCTTTCGTTTTGCCTACAAAGCGATGCCATATATTATTATAAATTGGCATATGTAATGTACTGTCTGTCGGAGTTTTATTTTGAAAATATCTATTGTTTCTTTATTAACATTTATAATTTCGTCAAAGTTCATTCGGGAAATAGCCTGGGTATATGCATCTTTACTGGTTTATTTTTGTATTTCAATGAAAAATATTTTAGATTAGAATTTAAGTCAATAACCTGTAGGGAGTGTAGAGAATTTTTTTTTAAGTGGATGTGGCAACTAACGGTCAGGCTTAAAATTGAATTGACGGTTAATTAGTGACCATGACGCGGATTCTTGGCAATACATTCATGATAGGAAAACTTAAATTTGTAATATCGTTTTATTTACCTGTAGTTCAAACATTAAACAAGTGTGAACAGTCCTTATTGCCAAGTTTTATTAAGTGTTTCTTCATATGTATTTTATATTTGTTGGGAAATTATTCTAGATAACATGAACTAGGCATTTTAAAAGAACACAATTTAAATTTAAGCGGAGTGAAACAATAATTAGACACGCGTTCAACCACACCTAGGTTTTGTATTTAATACTTTAATTTCACACAAAACTGCTTTTTTACTTACCATCTTCATCAACTCCGTTTGAGTACAAACTACATACTAAATAATTTGAATCGATAAACACAGTTACACACGGAATTAAAGACAGTTTAATTTACCTGTGAATAAAAAAGTATTTATTAAAATAATCTTCTGTACTTTGTGCTTAGTGCATAACTATTTAGCTTACGCGTAAGGTGCGCTGGATCAGCGTTTCATTTTTTAAAATGAAAAACATTTTTAACTAGAAATGTTAGTACATTACTCTCGCTAAGTAATAATAAATATGCAAGAGAGAATATATATATATATATATATATATATATATAGTAGTATAATAATTCAAGTTATATACGTGTACAATATTTTTTTCATAAAAATGCAAAAAAAAAAAATATAACAATAGTTTTGACAAGAACAGTCCTTGGTTTTATGTTATGCTACCAGAGAATATTGACAAATGTAACGAACCGAAACGAGACGGCAAATCAAACAAGACACATTTTTTCATACATTTGTAGGGAAAAGTTGTAGTTAGGTTCTTATTTATCGACATTACTTGTGTTTATGACAAAAATGTTGAAATAATAATAGGGATAGAAGAATACTTACATAGTTAGTTTTTTTTTTTAATTTTTTTTTACCCTTTTCAAAGATTCAATGATAAAATCTGAAATATAATAAACGCTTTAATTATATATCATTTCATGTTTTCTAAACATAACACAGAAATAAAATATTCATCACAAAAACTTCTACAAAAGAAATTTAGTAGCACTAAAGTAAAACGTCTTAGGAAGGGTTGGTAAGCAAGAGCTTCTGTTTTATAGAGCTTGAGGATGCTGTAGTATTATTTACTGGATGATATATTTGTCTATTAAAATAATAGAGGTTCAGCTTCACAGAAAAGAGAACATTTTATTATCAATGTATATGTGCACATTGTCCTCTATACATAAATAAATAATTTTCCAGACTGCTTGGGAGTAATATTCATGGTTCTGCTTACTGGATAAATTTTTGAAAGCCATGGTACATATTTAAACACTACGGCACGAAGCTAATAAAAAACATTTTTTACTTTTTCAACAACAGAAGCTTTTCTAGGCTCTATCTTTATTAAAAATCCTATAGTTATATAGTTACATGTACATTTTTAACTTTATTCAAAGCTTTCAAATTCGAGTTTAATGAAAAGACATATTTTTCTTTATTTTCTAAAAGATTAGAATGATTATTGTGAATGAGCCTGAAAAGATAGAGAATAGCCATTATGGACTTTTCTGTAAGCCTTTTTAAAACCTAAAATTTTTAATCCTTCTTAAAACCAACTTTTTAGAACCTTCTATTAAGTTATATAAATGTAACTCAAATGGCTTAGCCAGCAGTAGCCGTTGAAGCTACGGAAAAGCGTCTAAAAATAATTTATAACAATAAGTCATATTTATGATTGTAGAGCCTAGCTGCAGTTATTTCATAGCGGCTCGTATTGGGCTGGCTCGACCGGAGAAAGACCACCCTCTTAAAGAAGATTGACGTATAGTAACCAAATTCATTTGGTTACGTTCCGTCGGTGAGAGAGAATTCGTAAGTTCAACCGCTCCTCCCCACAATACGGATTGGCTAGGGTCATATGCCACCGACTACGAGGGGAGATCTGTATTTAATTTTAATTATTAAATAAATTATTATTTTGAACATCTGTTTGATTAAAACAGACAAAAAATTATTAGTATAGTAATATTATAAGTGCTTATTTCTTTAGTTCAGTCCCTCACACATAACGCCGCCTTACCTCAAAAGATCAAATGCTATCGAAAGCCTAGCTTCTTTGAACAACTGATAAGGGTCGTATACGGTGTGTAATGTGGCTGAAGAGAATTCAATGATGCTTACACAAAGGATTGACATTAAGTATATTTTATGATTAAATGTTTGAAGATTTAATTATTTATTAAAATTTCATTTTACAAAATATGGTACAATTGGCGAACTTGATGCAAAGGCATTCTAAAACAATGTTAACAGTAAGAAGAAAATATAATAATATATACTACATAATTATCTTATCGCTATAAAATAAAGTAACAATTAAAAATGTTCTTGTTTTATTTTTCATTCACTATTCACAACCAAAATATAACAAACACATTAAGAATTCTATTTCAGCCGCTAAAAAGTGTACAAAAATAATTATAAACATAGCATTACACTATTTTGGTTACATTAATAATTGAGTATTCGTACGAAAACAAATACAAGCAATTCAATATGTATTTGCGAGATGCTTCTGTTTCTATTTCATCTAGATCACAAAAAAAAACTATATATATATAGTTATTTTATATATATATATATATATATATATATATATATATATATATATATTATATATATATATATATATGTATAAGAAATAAAGGTTACAATACAAAACAATTATAAAGTATTTTCAATATTAGGAATACAACAAAATGATAAAAATATAACACTAAAACACCTTTATTTTATATATTATTTATGATAATTAATTAAAAAATTATTTGTCTATCTATCTAAATTACTTTCATGAAGGCCTTCAGTGAAGGCTTACTCTTACAAAAAGGTTTTGTCATTTAATCTTATTTGAATAATAAAGCTGACTATATTAATAATAATGAACAACTTACTCTTCACACAAATACTAGTCTTATGTCCTATGCAATAAGGCTTTACTAGCAATGGTACAATATGAAATAAAATGGTTAAACATAATCTATTCAAAGTAAATAATTCAGTAATATTAATGATACTATTTTCAGGACAAGAATACTTAGGAGAGGGAGAGAGAAGATTTATGTACATTGTATTGAGAAATTATCAAATTTATTTTTCTATTTACTTTAAACAACTTTCTATTGACAAATTTTTAGTTTAGTAGTTATTGGTATTTTATTATATATATATATCGAATCGATATGCTCCAGCAATAAGATAGTTTTATTTTGTTTATACCTCTAGCAGTATCTTGAAATTGTTAGACTAGTGTAGAGAATTAATTCAATCCAAAGTGCCCTGAATTCAAAAGAGTCCATATCAAACTCATATATTCTTCTGATGATGTCAGGAGAATAAAAGTTGTCATGTTTATTTGGTAAATTTCAAGAAAATTGTGGTATAAATATATATGAAATAAAATTAATAAACGTTTGTCTCATATTTCATTTCAATAATCATTATTTGAGGAATATATAGAAAAGTAATTAAAAACTTTTTTTATATAAATAGTGTAGCTTGTGTATGAAGCTTGTGTAAGAGGAGGGCAAGCGACCTTGCGGGTCATAGATGATACGTGATCTCTGTCGCCCATAAATTCTTGTATCATGCGAGCACCCACAGGAGCGCTGTCGGCCTTGGAGGTAGGAGTTAACGCCTTTTTTGTAGTTAGGTGACCGAATGACAAGTCCTTCTGAGCCGCATAATAGAAGATCGCCACACATTGTGGATGCTACGGATGATATTGGAGGCGATGACATGCGGTGTGGTGATGAAATTCAGTGGCAGGCATCAGATATAATAATTCATCGGGACACTCCCCGTTGTAAACAGAAAACGCACAGAGAAGCAACACCTCTAGGCAATGCCAAAGAGTCTAGCCTTTCGCAAAGCACCGCTTTCTCGACAATTCCAACAGCTCTCCGAGGTACACGGTCGAACGGTAGAAGCTGATATTAGAGTGATCCGCACCGGAGATGAGAGAAGTCTATATTTTGTTATTACTCATCTGGCTGAAGACATTTATTGTACGAGATGAAGTCTTATCAAAAACAAAGTGATGAAAGCTTTACGGCTCTTAATTATAAAATATATATTTCTCAGTGTTATATTTTTTATTGGACCGATTTTTTATTTCTACTAATGAAAACTTTAATATTGTTTCGCAATCTTAAATATCTTAACACATAATTTTTCAAATTTAGATAAAATTTGCAAAGAGTGCGGACTTAAAAATATTTCTCCAAAAAAATTTTATCAGAATTACTGTTTTTAAACTATTAAGACTTGTACATATTTTAAACTATAAGGACGAGTCTAAAAGGCAGTTAAAATTAAAATTTAAGTGCCTTTTTATTTTCTGATTTTCATAAAATATGTTACTTATCAATGAATAATTGATTATCTTGTATCATAAAACAAACATCAAACTATTTCACTCATCAAACATACGAAGTAATGCAAAAGTTTAATTATTAATATGAAGCTGATCGCAAATATGAAGTGATATTATAATCTTAAAATTAACGTAAAATGATTGATACATCATAACTAATAAGATAATCATTAATACTTCACGTAATACAGCGATCAGCTGTGAAATAAAAGGGAAACATTTGATAATGTATATTGCATATAATAGTATATTGCGTGTATTGTTTTCCGTTATCACGTATTTGTAGAATATTCTATAAGGAATAAATAAAATTAATTAAGTAATTTTAATATTTTGAGTAATAATTTATATACTACATTATGTATCTGAATCTATATTACCTGAAATTATTTCATAGACAATAGATCGGCAATATCAATTTCAAACATAAAAAATCGATAAAGAATTGCAATATTTTTCCGTTTTGCAACTTTTATCGTATTAGTTATTATAGATGTACATACAATCTTTTGTTCAATAAAATGTATTATTAATAACCTGGTGTATGAGCACTTAATTGAATCTGCGATATAAATCGTCGAGTGCTCTCTGAAGCAGACACGTGGATTAACTTTGCTTAACTAGTTAGTTAAGTTTAACTATTTGATAAACTCTCGGAAAACTGGATCACGTGAAGTATGAAAGGCTTATTACTTATAATGTTACTTTATTATATTTAAAATATACAACAGAGAAATTAAAATGTAGAATAAAAAGATATCGAAATAAATCATTATTAATTTGAAATAAAACACGTAACTAAATCAAATAATAATTCTGAAAATCGATTCAATGACGAATCATATAAACGATATAAACTGTATACAGTTAAAGTTGAAAGCTGTTAAAGACTAAGTGTTTCCTATGGTTACTCTTGCGAGTACTACTGAAGAATGTTTGGAACACGAGATACAAGAAAATGACATATCTGTTTATTCGATTTTTATAACGGCACTACTTGTTGTGAGAGTCGTTTTGTTATACAACCTTCATCAACAAATAGGCTATCAATAATTTAGTAATTCCAGAGATAGGTGTGTTTAAATAAACAAACGTAGTACGACCCAGAAAAACAAAAAAGCGAACTCCACATCTTATTTTTTAACAGAAATTTCATTTTGGCAAATGACATTTTGAATAGCATGTGAAGTCAAAAATGATAGAAAAAGTTAGAATATTTTGTAAATATTGAATATTTTTTAGTAGATATTTTGCTTACGTAAAACTTATATTACTTAAAAATATGTTTACATTTTATTACTAAGATAATCTTTAAAATAAATCTTATAATATTAACGTTTAATATACTAGTATATTTTATATAATAGAAAATCATAAATAAAGCTAGCGTCTATTGAAACGTACTTCAATCGATGCGAATGATTTTTCAAAAGGTCGTAGTAACGAGAGTCCATTCACTTGAATAAAGTGAAATGTGCCTAGTCATCAATACTACCTTATAGACCGGATCCTACACAAAGGCTTCTTTTATTTATATATTTTTTAAATCACTTCATAAAAATAAACTTTTTATTTATAAATTAGTCTGTTTTAGTGACGTATTATTTAATAGATAAGGTGAGATAAAACATGATAAAAGACACTATTTATCAATGATTAAATTTTCTTTAATCAAACTAGACTGACTGACTGAACCATTTTAATTTAAAGCTTTGTAAGCTTTTTCTTGAAAATTGTTAGCAGACAGGCTGACTGGCAACAAAGAGTAAGATAATAAATTAGAATTAAAATTAGAAAATATATTATTATGATGACGATGGACTTAAAGCTTTCATTTAAATTATGTCCCCCTGTGGCGTTGAAATTTTTGTTCAATTAAAAATAAAATCATTCTCAATATGTTTAGGTAATATATTTTTTTAGTTACATCAGATTAAAACCTCAAAATAAATAACAAATATAAATCCATATATAAATCCGTCGTTATCTGACTCAGTAACGACAAAGGATTACCTCAAACGTTAACAACTTGTAAACTTGGACAGTTTCAGTTTCTACCTTTGTGTCTAAAATACATACTAATTACTTCAAAGCACGGATAATACTCAGCCCACTAATTAGCTCTCAACTCACACTTACGGTAAATAGAATCGGATATACGGTGTTATCAAAATTATATCGTTTTATATAGTTTTAGTTCTTAGTGTTTACTTTAAAAACATTATATAAATTATGTTACAAAAGTACAAGAGAATAAAAAAAACTCATTTATTAAATTACTATTTCGTGATATATATTCATCTCTTCAGAAAGGGACGAAAGCTTGAGTGAGCTTTGAATGCCTTTAAATGGAGAATTAAGTAATTTATGTTAGTTAAACTGTAGTATTATACTATTCCATAATAAACTACAAACACCACATTACCACTGGTTGTGGCGAATAAAAAATTTTAAATCTGAATTAGAAACTTTCATTAAATAGATTACGAGTATACTTACTGAACCGTACGGTTAGTTCAAACTGATAAGATTGGATTAGATAGATTTTTTTTTAATATTTAAGGACTTATCACTTATCTAAGTGAATTATCTAATTGGAAAGATCTTAAAGGTTTTAAATAGTCTTTTGCTCTACGGACCATTATACTATATAAATAATACGCATAATATATGTAACATTATAGATGTTTTTTTAAAATTCTTTCATATTTGTCCAGCAACCATCATGAAATAGTTTGACACTCATTAAACTTATCAAAAATAAAATCCATTACTCTAGATCTGACCTCCTGTTTTTGCTATTATACTTCAACAAAGTAACTTTTTATAAAAAATATCAAAATTTAAAACTATATAATCGATCAATCGTAATTTGTATTATTCCTTATTTTCAAAACGAGGAAAACAATTTTTTTTCAACCAAACCAAAATTGTAACATAAACAATAAAACCTATAAGCAATAATTGATGTCGGAGACGTTTTAGATTAATCTTATAGCTAGAAAATCTGACTAATTCAGTCTTAAGACTAAGCGGTGTAATTCTTTGTACTAACTATCATATGTTTATACATAATATTTATTTCGTTTTACAAGAATAATGACTTATCTAAAATATAAACATAAGAAATATCATACAGACACAAAAAAAAGTTTGTCTTTCAACTATTTTTCTGTTCATCAATCCTCTTTCGTCTGCACAAACCTTCTTGAAAATCTTGAAGATTATGTCTTTAAGATTACAACAGAACAACATTATAATTTTTTTAAGTTGATTTGATGTTGTGTGGTAAAATATCTAACTTAGCCAAAACTGAAGTAAGTCGTTTTTAACATGATAGTTCTTGTAGTAGTGAGTGTAAAGAAAAACATTTTAAACTGCTAAGAGACTTATTTTAGACGCTATAAACACTTCAGCCGCATAAACGACTGAGGATAGCGGTAATGGAAACAGACTAGCTATTCGTCTAAATGCTATTAGTAAAGTTTTTAGAAGAATTTTTGTAACTAAAACATTTATGACGTTAAAAGATAAATATTTTAGCACTTCAGTTTTTTTTATAAAAAATAATTAAGTTATTTAAGTATAGAGAGTTGAACTTACATACATAAGAAAGTCCCATTACAGTGGTCAATGGTTGATGTCACTTGTCACCTTGATGGTTAATTTTACAATAACAGGTAATTTTTTTATGAATAACAAATTTCCATAAAAATTTTAGTTAGAAGGATGATCTACTTTTTATAAATATTTTTTTTTATAATACTTTTTAGTAATAGTTTAAAATTTTGACCTTCATTGATCACCGTGAGGCCATTTGAAACGAAATCCTGACACCTGATTTAAAAATGAGCGTTTGGCATTATTATATATGTAGGTAAGTGTTTAAGAATACAAGAATAACATAAACAGAGAATAGGAAACGAAAAACAAAAAGTTATATATTCAGTATCCATTAAAGCTGAGCCTAATTATTTTCTAGTTTTATACCTTAATCAGTACCTAGGATATAAATGTGCAGCAGTAAGCAATATATCTAATACCCACATTTAATCAATGTATAAAGATGGTAGTCATGTGGATTAAAAATATCTTAAATACGATAGAATAGAATGAAATAAAAAAATAATATAACGCTTTTTTATGTTTTTATTTGAATTCTGTTTATATTTTATTATAATTTGGTTGCCTATGCATGCATCATATGTCTACTTAATAAATGGTCAAAAAATTTATTTAATTTCAATCGATAACACAAAAAATGTATGAAGGCTTACCGTGAAAAAAAAACATGTAGAGATTCGGACAAATATTTCATTTCAATCACTGCAGCACAGATTTTCTGATAAGGCAGTAGTAATTACAGCTTTAGTCCGATTCAATCCGTGGATCAAATGAATATATTTATTAGGTCGGGAAATAAAACAAACGAATGTTTCATTAGGTGAAACGTATTTATTACATATACGCACCCTACCAAAAAACAGTTACCTTCAGAGATATAAATGTGTGTGATGTATAAGGTATAAAATGCAACACAAAAAATCATGTACCCCTAACTCATTTTGAATTTGGTTCATATTATCCTGGTAAGTATCAAAATTCACTTTGGTGCATTTTTTATTTAAACACTCGCAGCAGCAAATAGTATAATGTACAGCACTTCTCTTTAATGTTCTTACATTTATATTGTGCAGTGAGGGTGGACTGTTTGTAAGTATTGTAGAGACAACAACTTCATATTTTGTTAGAACAGATATAAAGCTTTTATTTCTCTTATTGATTTTATTAGTTTTTTATCATTACCGACTAAAAATTTGTTGATACCATCTAGATAAATGTTTATCTGGTAACTAAATATGTATCCATAATTTATATAAATACTTATAACATATTTTCTTTTCAGATTCAGGGGTGATACTAATCTAGCAAAATATGAAATTAGATTTGTTATAACAACAAGCTATTTTTTAGTATTATATCAGTGCCTTTAAAGCTATTTGTATTTCCTTTAAAACGACTTTAAAATATACTTCCCTCTGCTGTTGTCCCTCGTTCTCAGCAAATTATTATGGACTTAAATTTAATGAATATTATAACTTTATATCTAAGTAGGTCTATGTAAGGTCAACAACAACACGTGTGTATAATTGTGAAGATGTTTCATAATAGTATAATAGTGGGTTCCGTGATTAATATCATGTGGCTCGAGAGATCTCAATAAATTTGGTTGTATGAAGATTGTATGACTCATTGATATTAATATCGATCTCTTAAGCATAGAAAACGGGCCCCCTATTCGCTGAAATTTCATTTACTCGTAATAGTTTCGATGTCGTAGCGCCTGTTAACTACTACTACAAAATTTTGCTGATATTTTACATAAGCTTTATGCTGAGATTTTACATTTCCAGTTGTGTCTATTATAATACATTTTGTTATGTGTACACAATTTATACTTATATTCTACTCGATGTTGTATCGGAGGTAAAAATTATTTTAAACTAAATTACTAGTTTTATGAAATGATAAACCAGGCTGGTATTAGTGGAACCTACTAATACCAGCCTGGTTTATCATTTCATAAAACTCATTAAGATGAAAAACCAAAGCTATAGCATGGTAAGATATTTTCTTTTATGCTTGCAACAAAAAAAATTATAAGCTACTATACGGATTATTATAATCGGGACATCGTCAGACTTCACTTCACAGTTGTTATTCATATTTCAGTTACAACGCTAGATTTGAGTATTCACTTACAATTTATTGCTCGTTTGAAATGTAAGGTTGAAATGGTAACTAAATTCGATTTATTCAGATTTTGAATTATTCGAAATAAAAAGATTTTTACAAGAAAGTTTGCTCAAAAGTACTAACCACATTTCAAACTGTAATAAAAAAATCGTTTAGCCGGTCGGATGACAACGAGCAGCCAAACCTTCTTAGGTCTCGAGTAAAAGGGTAAAAATTTGACATTAAAATAACACCTTCCCAAATATAAACACAACACTTTCACGCTGCTGGAGAGACTTCGGATTTTTCATGTTGCTAGTAGAAATTGAAGAATATTTTTTTAACTAACTAAAGTATGAGTAACAATATTTTTTGTAATTCAAACGATAAATTTTCATAAATGTGAAATATTTAGCAACAAAACCGAAACAATGGTTCTATTTAAATTTTATCTACTAGGCGATGTAAGGCCGAGTCTCTTATGTTACTAAGCCGTTAAACTTAGACAAAGCTTTAATGAGCCACAATGCGACCTCAATTCCAACTTTACATATGAAGGAAAGTTTATATTTTCGTACACCCCTTTTGAATGGACTTTTTATTACCACGAGAATGTTCTAACGTAATCTGATAGCGTTACTTCTAAAAATATGTATGTGACCCTGGAACAACTACAGTCATACGAGTCAAATCAGCGCTACAATTGCGAAATTTTTTAAAAAAAAGGAGAAAAGTATAGGGGTGTTAATCTTTTAGTGGCAACACCGAAACCATACGTGTTACCGAGCGATTGCGCGCCATCGTTTATTTTCTCTTTTTATTGCAAGTCCGCTGCAAGGTTTAGCCATGTGGGATATTTCACTCGTAAAATGATTAATAATTTTCTTATATACAGAGTATGTATATGCTATAAAAGAGTAATGTTTAAGCAAAATAAAAGAATATTAATCGTGACATTTTAGGACGGAAGTCAAAATATAAAAGAGACAGTTTGATCCTACGTTATAAGAGAGCGACACTTAAAAGCGTAATAAGCTTTCATAACCCTAACATAAACAGTAATCCTGACGATCAGGGAGGAGATATTAAAAAATTATGACCGTATTACCGGTTAATTATCTAATGTACAGGTAATGGCACCCCATGACAATCGGACTTGTATTATGGCGATATGTTCTTGGAATATTAATTACAAGGGTTATGTATGATTTATTTCATATTATGTTACACAAGAATGTATTATCTTTTGCTTTTAATATGTTGACTTTAATAAATAAGAATAAATATAGTTGTATTTCATATTGTGTATCGAAATTACAACTGTGATTACTGACTGTAAATCAATATTTGAAATCGATTTTTGTTTTCTAGAGCCATGACAAATTTATTAAAACTAGTGGTCGCCCAGTGGTCGAAATTCGACCATATAATAAATTTAAATTGTAAGTGACTTAATATAAATTATTAAAATATAATATTCAAACATTATTAAGGTTCTACTGTCGAAAACTAAATTACTACAACCACAGATTTGACCAAGAATCTTATTTGCCAATTTCTTTTTTGAACAAATTATATGAAATTAAAAGAAATGTTCAATTCTAAGTAGTCTATTAAATTGTTGTAAACTTCAGACCTAAGACTTGTTTGATTTTGTCGAATGAAATGTAATCGTGAACCCTTTATTCTCACATACATATCAACAATCCACTGCAGAAATAGTTTTTGTCAATGGTGTAACATGCTGAAATCATCTCTAATTGCTAGTCGATAGGCTGTATACTGAAGCATGGTTAATTTATTTCTGGGTGCTCTTGAATTAGATGTAGTTGGGTGTATTATGAGCAATATTGACATGCCACCCAGTATCATCATTGGGAAAAAGCAGTGGGTACGCTAAAGGGTCTAATGATGAGTCCAAAACTGAGATATTCTTAATTATACCATTAACTTTTGAAAAACAAATCATATTTCATTCAAAAGGTGGCTCACCATCAACTGTATTAAATATTACTGCTACATCAGTTTGAACTACATCATTAAATCGGCGTAGATCTAAATGATGATTTACTTTAATGAGCATACAAATTTCTTTGTTTTGATTTTTGACTCTCTGACAATGATCTTTCATTGCAATGAATGACCGCACAAAAGGATTACTGCGTTCCAATTCCAGTGAAATTTCATGCATTATGTTGTTGTTACATGTTTGATTAACATGTTCTTGTAATCTATAATTAATGGCAGTGTCAACATCAAAAAAATATAATTGTGCATAACATGGTGAGCGACCATATGCGGCAGTCATTGGGCCTGATCTGTGATAAAAAACATCATGTACCTTGAAATGATACACTCCACCTGTAACGCCTCAGCAACTTTGGCTTCTGAGCTAACCATAGCAAAACATGAATTATATTTCCTAATATTTTCAAAATAATTTTTTGATTTACTTTTTATTGAAGGTTCATTTGAAGTAAGTCCATCATGTAATATTTTAAATCAAATATTCATTTTGACTTAAGGGTAGTAATATTGCTTTAACCTTGTGACAACATGAAGTGAATGCAGTTTGGTCGCCTAAAGTCACTTCAGATTCAAAATGTTTCGCATTGCAAAACCTGCACTCTAAATTCATTAATCCACAATCATAACTTAAAAACACATTTGGAATGACATTTAGAGCACACTTAAATGCATCTCTCAAAATCATATTACTATCTAATACTACTGATGAGGAATTATTCCTTCTTCTTAGAGAAATATTCCTTCTTCTTTGTCTCTTACTCCGACTCGTTAATGTTCTATGTCGAGGCATAATTAAAGTTCTTTCATAGATTACTGAAATCAAGAAGAGAAAAAGTTTTTACACAAAATCACTTATTTATCCTAAAGTATATGCAATTACTGAAATCGTAAACTACAATAATTGCTTTGAACCAGCAATATCAAAAATTTTTGTACCTGAATGTTGTTTTTGCAGATTGCTGCTACAGAGCTTTCTTTATGCATATAATGATAGTCCATGAAAGACGACGATACGTTTAAATGTATCTTACTGCTACACAACTCACATACATTTGTATAAACGCTCAGTATTTCACGTAGTATTCGTCAAATAAAACTTTAATTAACTTTAAACATTCAATAAAACCACAACAAACAAACTTTTCAACTACGTCTATAATAGAGAAACGAAACAATTTGACCACAGAGTATGTATAAGTGTGTCAAATGCATGCTGGTTAGTATAATGTTTTATTAACTGATTTCATTTATTTTTTATGCATTATTATTAAAATCTTTTTTTATATATAATTAAATGAGACAAATTAAACTTTTTTTTGAGTACTCTGTCTATGCACAAAATGAAAAACAAAAGAAACCATTTGACCACAGAGTATGTATAGGCAAATATATATATTTTTGATATGTCAATGTCAGTACTCTAAGTCTGTAGTAAGTATGTGTGTGTGAATTTGCATGGTAGTGTGTGTAATATTTCTATGTCTATAGACAAAATGAAAAACAAAAGAAACATGTGTGTGTGAAATGCATGGTAGTGTGGGTAATGTTTTATTTATTGATTTAATGTACTTTATAAGCATTATTATTAAAAAATATTAGCGTTCTGCACTTCTCCTGTACATAAACTATAAGTGTGCCAAATTTTATGCTTCTGCGTCCGCGCAATTTTCGTAAAAAGGGGTCCAAAGTTTTGGCATCACGTATTAATATATAGATATATTATTAACACTTAAGCATCTTATTATAAAAATTAATAATTTGCTATTTGATACTTTAATAGAGTGATAGATTGTCTGTCTATTACAATACTATTACCCTGTTAACCTCATCATATCTCTTCCAAAGTACTGTCAAATAGTTTTTACTTGAATAATTATTACAGTAACCGACTGTCACTAATTTAGAAGCTAATAATAAGATACTAATGTTTTGACCAAACTACTATTGGAAAATTTAAATAATAGAGTAGATACTCGCCTAGTACGGTACTCTTCATATCTCAATTCAACAATTAACAGCCAATTGGCGTAAAATAATTGCCAATACTGCAAAATCGGATAATAGAAACTAGATAAAATTGCAATACGACCTTAGTTATTTTGTAGTTTGCTAGATAGCATTGGTACGTTGAACAATAAATCGAGCTGTTATCCAAAGTGTCCGAGACAATTGTAACCAATTTATTATTTACTAACTATTCAATTGCTACTACAATATATAAGTGTATCGTGAATTTAATAGAGGTTTTTGTCATAGTATTTGTAAATTAAATATTAATAAAGTTTTTACTGACTGAGACACATACAATTATATAAACCACTTTGTTTTTACTAAACAAGTCAAGCGATAGCGACCAAATATTACAAGATATAGCATCATAACCATTTATCAAATTAAGGTTTTTTTTATTAATATTTTAAAATATTACGTAAATCAAAAGTAATGACATAATATATTCTTTCAACTTCTTCCATAAAATCAGCTTAAACTTTTAAATTTATTTGACAAACTTTCTGTATTATTTTGTTTACGTTGAAAGCCGATCACTGCAGGGAATCTACTGGGTCAAGGCGTTTAGTATTTACTGAATACATTACTAAAGAATTACTACAGAAGCTACGACTTTATAACTAGATTACACAGACATTATAATTTGTATAATTGTAAATATATCTATAAATAAATATGTAACTGATCACTATCTGTACGATAAAGATATTTGGGAGAAATAATTACTAAAAACAATTAATCAAATAGGACATAAAACAATGAATTATGGTCAGAAAAATTTATTATAATTATCGAAAGAAATCCTAAAATATTATTATATATTAATATATTATATATGAAGCCTAATTTAATGAACGGGACTATTAAAATTACAACTGAGTTTAAATTTCAAACTGACTTTAAAGTCCGAGCATAACATATTTTTCACAAATATATTCTCAACTACCTTAGAAAAACAAATGAATATTTATCTTGCGCAGAGCTCACGTTAGAAAAACATTCTACCTGAAAACGAAATATAACCACATTTCCAATAACTTGAAGCGAACGATCTGACCATCGGAATCGGATTACAGTCAATGTCTCATTTGAATTTCAAAGGTATTTCTGAAGAGTTGAAAATCATGTTGATACAATATATGTTATTAAGTTAAGTAAGTTGCTGTAATAGTGGACAAGGGAGGAAGTCTATGGTGGTTATTACCACACCTCCTACCTTTTGCTTGAAGATAATTATCATTTTAGTATACATTTTTTAAAATTTATAAATAGATATTTTTGAAAATCATTTTCATTATAACAAAGTTATCATATGATTTTTTCCGATAACAAATAGTTTTAAGCTAAATTCTAAAACATTATAAGGTTATATTTTATGGTTTCTCGTTATCAAATTTGGTACATTTTTTATCACAACATAATTTATACTTCTTTGATTTCATTGAAAAGATGAAATTATATTTTTAGTACATTATGAAAATAATAAAGTTATGATTTTTATTATTGACAGATATACATAACACTACAATATATAATAATGTTATATCGATATCTCAAAACCTATAGCACAATATTTGCAGACATTACGACCTCACAGCAAATCCTTACGAATCTGGATCGGAGCAAATCCTTACAAAGTGATCGCAGAATATTAAATACACTGTGAATTTGTTATCTTTTGAAACTGTTCTGTAAATATATGTTCAAAATATGTAAATATTTATAGTTATTTAATCTGTCTAAAAAGGTACAATAAGCAAACAATGCTAAAAAAATCGTTTAAAATCGAGAAAATATTGCATAAAAAAAAGTAATTATAGGGAATATAGTGAAATGAAAATAATGAAATACATAAGAATAAATGTTAAAATCCCAAAAAGTTTACTAATAAAAATAACAGGAACTGTCAAATACCCCGGTTTCTTTAATGAAAAAATTTTGTCAGTAATCAGCGCATGCCGGCCATATTGCGGTTTAATATTGTTGACATTCCTGTTATCTATGATATTGATTGAAAGCCGAGCTCACAACGTATCCGATATTAATATAACCACACAAGTATGGCATATTAAATAAATTTGTCAATTCGTATATCTGATTAGTCTTTGAACAGTAAACAACCTTTTAGAAAACTACTGCCTTGTATAATTACTATGCAAATTTTGTACTTATAATTCTTTCGGTAATATATAAATACAAATCTGGATAATTAGAAAGAACTAGCTCTTCTTATATTACGAAATACTGTTTCTCTTTACACAACCACAAAATTGGCAAGACTCTAATTAATGTTTTCTATAGTATTTCAGGTTTAGGTACAAATATTTTAAGGACTCGTATATTTATTACCGCCGTTTAAGGGTGGCATTATCAGGAAAAACATAATTTAAAGTGAACGGATAATATGAAACCGCTGGAGGTAAATGACAAATTATCTGACTCACAGACTTTTACATCTCGCCCTATCGTGAACACGATTGCTGCAATTTACAACGTCTGTTTAAAATTAAAATGTTACGCGAATTAAAATCGTAAAATATTATTATTTAAATGGATTGACTTATTCTCATTTGTAGCAATTTCGCATTCATATATAAATACAAACTTATTTAGTTTTTATTTTTGATAACCTAATAGGGTGCGTTTATCAGGTTTGTTGACGTTTTAATATCACCAAACGATTTAATATGAATGACTCCTTTTTGCTCACCGCACCCATATTTAACTCGCTAAGCCAGTATTAGAAAACCTGTTAAATAAACAGTGTAATTTTCTTACATTGTTAACTTCATAAAAAAGTTAAATTCTATTTCTTTAAACATAGGAGACGTTGATCTGTAAAAGAAAAATACATTTATAAAACATATTGTTTAACGAAATTAACTTTTATCTTCATCTTTATAGATATACTCGTACATAAAGTTCACACTGTTTTTTATTTTTCTTTTATAAACGACTTCATGTTGTAAATTTAATATTTGCAAGATACAGGGTTTTTAAAACTTTTTTTAAAATAAAAATGTTATATTTCCAATATTTTTTATATATTTTCTATGACACTGAATAACGTAGAAAAAAACAAAATTAAGTTCAGAGTTCAGATGTTCAGAGCAATACACACATAATCTTATTTCGTGAAATTTGTGTTTATGCTAAGTTAATCAATCATTATATATTTTTTCTTCTAATGATTAGAAGGTAGAACTATAGAAAAAACTAATGCTGACATAAAAAGCTTAAGGGGCATGTAGAATATTATTTATATACTAGAAAGGACAGTTATTGTTATGATAAATGAAAAAACCATAACGTTTGATGAACCTATTTTTTACTAAATGCCTAATTAAAATCAATTCAGATTTTATATTATTACTAACCTGGACCCTTGTAGATTTTGAACAAAATGTTTCAAAACATATCTATAACTTTTGTTGAATAAAAAAATTAGATCTTTAGTTTTTAACATTAAATAAACTTATAATCTCAATTACAACTTCACTTTCATATATTTATTTTAAGTATTATTTTTTGAGTGTTTTAAGCATTAGCTTTTGTTTTCCAAATAAAAAAAGTAGTATTTTTCTCAATTGTGGTAATTATGTTAGTGGATTCTGTTTAGAAGTTTGTCATTTCATTCCGTCTTAACGTAATCATGTTACGTATTTGGAATAAACTTTGAAAATAGATGATAGAAACAAGTTTTTTTGTTTGAATTCAATTTGTTAGGATCTGAGCGCGCTTTGCAGTTTCGAAACCGAGCAACAAAAATGTTAATACGTCCAACTTTGGTGAATCTCCGTTTTTAATTAAATGTTAAACATAAAACTGAATTTAACGCATTATTTAGACGGTTCCAGGAATTAAAAATATTTAATACTCAAATTTAGCAAAGTCAAAGAAATTTTAATGTTATAGCTATAAGATCGTAGCTGATTAAATATTCTAAAATATCCGGGTATAAAATTATAAGTTTATAAATTATGTAATATTCCTCGAATAATTAAATTGAAATGGAAAAATTATCAATAAAAATGTTATTCAGGCGTGCTCTATTTGAATTCAATAAAAAAAAACTGTCCTTATTTAACTTTTATTATCATGTACAATTGACAGCACATTAAAGTCGATTGTAATTATTGATACACATGTATTTATAATGTCAAAACAAGGTCAGAGAATTAAATTAATCTTAATTTATTCAGTTTTACAATCAATGTGTTAGATATATGGAATATATTAAGCATTAAAGTATTTAACAACAAATCTTTGACAATTTATTCCGTACACACCAATTGACGAGATCACTGAACATCGAAGAATTATGTGAAAAAGTGACAATATTCACTTCAATTGAGTGATTTGTATAATTTGAGTCGTGTTCTTATACTTATCAAATTCAATATCAAAAGGAGAATTCATTACATAAAAGGTTTTTTACCGACAGTTATTTGAAGCATTATGTCAATTCGGGGACTGTCAAGTATTACTGTTGTGCGATTGACATATGACAGAAGTCAAGGTTTATAATGAATATTTTAAAAAACCTGTTTATTTTCTTTCATTTTATATTGTCTATGCACTTTATTTCAAAAGGTATATAACCTAAATCAAATGTTAATAAGTCTTAAATCTCTAATGGATTAAATTTGAAACCAATTTAGCAGGCAACCATACCAAGTCAAGAGTGAAATCCCTTCGGGATAGAATTGAGGAAATTCACTTTTCGGGAACATAGTCTGTTGATTGTCTTCGTTGTAATGCGATTTGTCTTCATCTAAACTAGACTTAAATCTCTGAAAAAAAAGGAATTTAGAAACTAATTGTAAATAGAATCAACTAATCATAAGAAACATATTGTTTATAACGGGAAATGTTATAAGTAATGTCTATATTTCAGGACGGAAACCTAAGTTTTTTAATATTACCATTTAAATAATAATTATTTATGAATAAATAAAAACTAAAACATATATTGTCTTTTCTGTACCTAATAAGCATAATTAATTGTTTTATAAAATTATCAACACTTTTATATTTTTAATATGTTATTAACAAAATCATAGTTAATTCATCACCTTTATGTTCCTACAACCAACAAAACCACAGTACTGTTTATTTTAGATCTCAGGTTAAATTCAATTTGATTTTGCAGAGAACAAAGTACCATACTTCCAATATAATAGTCTGAACAAGTAAAGTCATTGTAAACACAACAATAAACTATAAATACAATTATTTTGATTTAAAGGTTATTGTCTTGTTAAATAGAATCGTTTCTAGTTTATATTATTGTTTGTTATTATTCGGAGAAAAATTTCTATTTAGGCATCTTAAGCATACCATAGCTTATTATGTTACTTGTTTACAGCAAAATAATATAATGATATACTTATTCAATAAAATAAAATTTAACTTCAACTAAATAGTGTACTTTTTTAAATAATTGTAAATATATATATATTAGTAAAAGTAATCTATAACGCAACTCTAATATAAAGTAGATACGAGTAAGTAACCGTATATAAAAACTGAACGTAGTATACTATTATTGGCTCGTTAGTTTAATCTATTGCAGGCTTCAAAAGAAATCTCGTTCCCTGCTTTACTTATTCTATGTAAATGAGTTCCTTGGCATAAAACTTGCAGTTTTGTCTCATTACCACGTTACTATATTTTATTAAAGTTGCCGTATATTAATATTTTTGCATAAAAATGTCTGAATATTTTATAAAAAAAATTAAATGAGTTAATCAATTTTACTAATCTATGCAAAGTTATGATTACGATAAATGAATAACGTAACATTCATATTTAGTTTCACATATATAATATATTTTCATGAAACCTTTAAATAAAAGCGCACAATAAACTCAAATACGTTAGCACTTCAAAATTTTTTAAGATCGGTAGATTAAAAGGGCAAAATATAAGTACGGTCAAAATGTTAAATTAAGTATTTAATGTGTCGGCAGTTTTCAAGCTCGTCCGTTATTAATCACGAAGCCCACTATTAGGAATACCCTCGACCCTTGATTATTCTATAATAAAATATTTTTATTACAGTACTTAAATAGTGTTGTTGTTTACATAAAACCAGTGAACAAACCATATAGTAAGCGATTACGTTGTTTACGAGTGTAATAAATTATATTTGATCTTTAGTGTGTCAATATCTTCTTAGTATAATAATTGTATTCATCAGTCGGTTGTTTATTAATCTGTTTATTCAAAGGCTTTACGGAGGTTTCCATAATCCAGTAAGTCCCTAATCTACCTTGAGCTGAATATATCACCGGTCTTTGTTTGTTATTTTCATAAATGTTTTGAATTGATTTATGTTATGCTCGTAAGTAATAGTAATATAGAATGAAATATTCAATGTCAGGAAATAAAATGCATTAGATTTTTTTTATTACAATTCATTTCTTGTTTATAAAACTTAAAGGGTTGAGAAGGCAAGAATGTTCTTGCAACCAATATAAAATAGCATGTAGTATAATTTAATTAATTTATTAAATTAAAATAATCGTTTATTCATCGATATCCATTATATTTTTAACAACCTTGTTTTGTTGCAAAACATGACATTTTGTATACGTATAGAGATATATTAGGATCCATGTATAAAAAATGGTATTACTCGTTAAGTTCATACATAAAAAGATATTACAATAATAATAACACACACAACATTATTCAATAATCGAAATCGTTAAAAAATTTCATATGTTCTAATTTTTCATACACTAAAAATTCGGAAAATTCTTCGTGAATATTCGATGTCCTGGGTATATACGAGTTACAAGTATATTTTTGAATAAAAGTATATTATTCAGCTACTACATCATATTGGAGACGGAACATTTTCAATTTGATGATACACCGTGTGGTGTGTACAGTGTTTAATTTTATTAATGTAACACTTTAAATAGAATTATTCACCGCTGTTTTTTATTCAGAGAACATTAAAAATATAGCATGTATTTCAGAAATAAAATATTAGTTTTTTTAATCTAGCAAGAACGGTATTTAGTGTCTTTTTGTGAGTGTCTACAATTTTTGAATTTTAATATTTTAATTTACTATTATGTTATATTAAAATCCTATTTTCTTCAGTCCGTATAAAATTTGGATAGAATTCAGTCTTAAAGTTTTCGTAACAAGTTCGACGACATTGTACGTAGGATGTCTGAAGCATTATAGAAATTAAAGAAGTTTTTTTGTATATATACATGTTGCACCATGTTTTTAAATATCTAAAATCTATCTGTCATTTTATAAAAAATAGACTTCCAAATTTTATGTTTATGTAAGAAGAAAATAATAAAAAAATCACACCACACAATCTTAGCTAGAACGATAGAAAAGAAATAAACAAGTTATATCTTATTATACATTAAAGAAAGATTTTTGTTTATGACATTAATATATTAAGACGTTCAACGTATAGATTGATTTATCAAGCATAGGTGCTTTGCTTATTCATTGCTTAATTAGATCTGGATGATGAAATTTAACAATGAGTTTTAGTATGAAGCCCTGTATTAAAAATATTATGATATTTAAAATATAATCATTTATTTCAAAGCCTAATAAATTTATATCTTTTAAGGGAGTTGATCAATTTTATTCAAGTAAGGCTAGAAAATAAAAAAACAAAACAAACAAACTCTTCACCTTCTTCTCTATAGTATAAATATAAACACACAATTTAAATTAATGCGTGAAAGTTTTTAACAATTTAAAGTTATTTTTTATTTTTATCACTGTTACCTATTTAATATATTTCTGTGATAAAATACCTTCTATTATATATTCTATATTATTTACATTTTATAACTGATCTTGTTTGAACTCATTTCTAGATTCAGGATACAAAGCAGCAATCTTAGAACCCTTTTAATATTCTTTACATGTTGGACGGCATTGTATGGTAAGAACTCTTTGAACCAGGAAAGTTCAAAACAAGAAGGGCTCAAAGTTCACGGAGCTCATACATTACTTTTTTCTGGGTCATTTGAAATAATCTTATCTTTAAAAGTTTATGATTTGTAGATTCTTTTCACGGTTACGTATACAATAACACTTATTACATGAAATATCGAGCAAACAATATTAACATTACGTGATATTAAATTTAATTTTAATATATTAGATCAACTCTAACCAACTAACTAACTCGTAACTGTTGCATGAATTCTTTTAATTAATAGTTATAAACTGAATTGAAAACTTTTATTTAGAAAGTCATATGGGTTGTTGAAGAATTTAACATTGCCTATCACTTGACTGATTTTTCTGATTATATATATAGTTCCAGATCAAGTCTTACTAACAAACAAAGCTAATAAAATCCATGTTTGAATATTAATATTCTAAACATCAAATTTATTTCATCTTAAAAAGTACGCCAACCGGTAAATGTCGTATACACAATTTGTCTCAGTAAAGATATCATCTTTTTCAATTTTTTGACGATATTTATAAGTGAAGGAACTCTCAGTTATGTATTTATTCCGTAGCGTATTAAGAAAATATATATATGTCCGGTTTTTTTTGCGTTTTGTTATACATAATAATAATAAGAAATTGATTTTGTGTCTTCAAATTTAATTTATGGCATTTAAAGATAGTGTAAGTATATTTTTTTAACATATATTTTCTAAACAAAACAAATTATTTTTGGGTTTCAGTAACAAGAGACCCTTCCCTTGCCTATTCCTTGGTTATATATAGAATGGATATGATTACCTTCTACCAAATGGATACAGCACTTGGTAGAAGTCTACCTGGCTGGCATTATGACTTTTACTTGTTATATAAAGTGACACTACAAAATTCGGTTAATAAGTTTATAAACAATTTTAAGTTAAACAGGACGTTGCAAGCTACTAAAACTAAATCAGTACACAATAATGAGTGTTTATAATTCTACATTGTTCGAAAGTTTATTAGATTTCAGCACTTTTGTAGCGTCTTGTTGACGAATATATATAGCTATAGCTATATTTATAATAATTTAAGAATGGCTATAAGAGTCTTAAACCTTTTATCATATTCGGTTCAAAATATCAAGTAAATATATAATCTAAAGAGAATAAAAGTACTAAAAAAATAAATTAACATTTTTGATTTAGATTACTCCAGAGAAAGGAATTGTTTATCGTTGACGAAGAAGAATATTGGAGCACGGAGCATTAACTTCGCAAGTTGAAAAGCACAATAAAAAAGTAAAATAAGTTTACTTACAGAAAAAGTGTATAGATTAATGTTATAAAGATAGTATGTATGCCAAATTATGGAATAGTGAGCAATGTTAAGTCTAGTTGACCGTCATTTGCATTCTGACGATACTTTAACCGCAATTACGGACATTGTCATTTATTAGCCTGAGGCAAAGCGAAATGAGATGGTTTTCCAAAGGTCCAAGTCTTTTTTTTTATTTTTTTCTCCGTTAAATAAATACTGGTACTCGCCGGTCAAGACTTGATAATCCGGCCATCACTTGATTTCCGGTTAAGAAAGTGATATCCACTGGAAAGCCAGGTCGGAGTTCTCAACATGAATACTTTTTTCGTTTAGTTCCACTATACATATAGTGGGAAAGCATTGTTTTTTCTTGAGTAACCCACTATGTGGGGTATCATTAGGCATTTAAAATTTGGTACGTTTACGAAATCCATTGTTTGGAAAATCATACATTTCATTTGTAAAATATTATGTTGAAAATTTTCATTTTTAATTAAAGACAGTAGGTCCAGTTACAAATGATATATATTGTAAATTTAGTAGATTCTATGTGATATGAACATTTTAATGTCAGTAGTTGTATTGTTTCTATATATTTATTTGTTTAGCTAAGTCTAAAAAGTCCAAAACTTGTAATTGCAATACGCTTCGTCAAAATTAGTTAATAGTCTCTTAGTATAGTGATGAATGGCGTTTGCTCGTTGGTGCAAATGAACTGTATTATGGAATGTTTTTCCCATTCAGTGTTATGGCTTTGGACAAAATTTTGCATTTTGATGAAGAGATATTTTAATTAGATTAATAGACTTAAATAATATCCTTTGAATCAGTTTAAATTGTCATTTACGTCACTTTAATTAAGCCTTACATACTATTAATCCTTATTCAAAATGTATGATAAGTAGGTATAACGTTTGTATTTTAGTGTTCACGGCGGAAAATATTTTTATGTACTGTATTATAACAAAGGATCTCCAAAATAACGGCCTGAATTTTTCATATTCAACACAAAAAACTTTTTTATAATAGCTTTAACTTGTAAATATCTAGAATATACAATTTGTAAATAAAAAATAAAATCGGTTGAAATTAATATTTAACTATCATTTTTGACGATTTCTTTGGACCTGTATTTGTTATATTTCGCATGTTACGTTCGTCGACAATGACCATTTACCATTTCAAAATTGGAAGAAAGTTATTGTATTCGAGAAAGCTTTTCTCAAATTAATGTAAGGAGTTATTAAGCAAAGTCTGGCGAAACTTAATTTAACTAATAACACACTAACGTAATAACTCATTAACACAAATCGTTTTCATTACGTACCTTAAGTTACGTTAAGATGATATTCAGCTAAGGAACACAATGTAGTATGTAGCGATTCTAAGTAAAGCAACATTAAATTCTTTCTTTCTCATATTTGAAATGAATAAATATTACTTGATTGGATATATCATAATGAGAAATTCACCTAAAATATATTTACATGTGGCAACCGCATTTAAGCGTATAGAAGGTTTTTTCACTAATAAGAAATTAGTTCTCCAACAACTAATTCACGAAGTGGTTTAACTAATAAATGTGAAATATTACCTCGTTACATTTGTTAAAATATTCTTAAAAAAGCATTATTCAAGCAGTCAGTTACGCTAATTTATCAAAAAGTGTTCTTGTAAATTGCTTTTTACTGAGATTAATGACTTCAAACCATCCAAAGATGTTTTGGACAAAAGAAAACGAATTCTGTCTAAAGTTAAAAGCTCTAAAATAAAAACATTTTGATTAATGCCTTTCTTACCTTTTATTAGCAAATTAATATTCTATGATAGATGTATAAAATATTGTTACTTTACATATATTCGTACATATGAAATATATATAATTAAATATTGTTTACTTACTGTTATTTATCCTAATAAATGAAATCTTAGATAACTATAGTACATATTAAAAATGTTAACAATAATCGTTCATTCATTCACCTTCACGCCATATCCCTTGCGGGGTAGCCAGAGACGACGGAGCGCCAAACGCTACGGTCTCTGCATACCTCTTTCGCCTCGGCCACAGACATCAACTTCTTCATACATGCCCTCCGGGGGGTCCTCATGCTTTTTACGTGACCTTCCTCCAGTATCGTAGCTACTGTATTTTCGAAGGTCACTCGAGGCCTCCCCCTGTCTCTCTTACCGCTCACTTTTCCCATATAAATCTTTTTTACCACTCTTTCATCACTCATTCTTTCAACGTGCCCAAACCACCTGAGCACGTTCTTCTTCATTCTCACCGTGACATCTTCGCTAGTACCTGCCATTCTGTGGATCTCTTCATTGCGGATTCGATCAGCTAGACTGACTCCGCATATTCTGCGAAGAGATCGCATCTCCACAGCATTCATCTTTCTTACATTCTTCTTCTGTGTTACCCACGTTTGGCTTTTTTTTTTTTTTTTTTTTTTTTATACCCTCTGGGTTAGTGCTTGACTACATTCCACCTGATGGAAAGTGGAAATGTAGTCATAGATGGTAAGGCGCATTAACCCAGTAACCTATTCACTCTTTTCTTGAAGACACCCACATCGTATTGGGACGAAATACCGACGCAGGCAAGCTGTTCCAGTCCTTCGCTGTACGAACTAAAAAAGACGAAGCAAAGCGCTTTGTTCGGACAGGGGGAATGTCCACAACGTAAGGATGGATATCTGCCGTGCGTCGGAACGTCCTGTGATGGAAGGGGGATGGAGGAATTAAATCATGTAATTCCTGCGCACACTCACCAAAATGTATCCTATAGAATACTGAGAGGCTAGCAATTCTACGCCTGTGTTCAAGGCTGTGGAGGTTGGCTTCAACCAATTCAGGGTCGCCTATAAGCCTCTTTGCTCGCCTCTCAATTGAGTCCAGAACCGCAAGATGAGACTTAGCGGCACCAGCGAATATATGCCCACAGTACTCCACACACGACCGGATCTGTGCTTTGTATAATACAAGTAGCTGTCCCGGTGTAAAGTACTGACGGACCTTCGCAAGAACGGCAAGCTTTCCTGCAGCTGCTCTTGCTCTGGACTCAATACACCGACCAAAAGTTGAGGTTCGAGGAAATCTCTAAGCCTAACAACTGAAGCCGGTCACTGTATTCCAAAGATACACTCTGGAAAGTAGGAGCCAAGGTGAAAGGGCTCCTTTTGGCGGTGAACAGACACGTCTGCGTTTTGGTGGCGTTGAATTTGACAAGATTGGCTTTGCCCCATGCGGAGACTGCCTGAAGTTTGTCATTCAAACGTTGCACCATGGCTTCTCTTTCAGACTGTACTTGATCTCTACTAGCCCGACTACTCGGCAGGTATCTTTCTACAACTGTGCTGTCGTCTGCATACCCATAGATACCGGGTTTCAGCAGATCGTTAATGTGCAGCAGAAATAGAGTTGCAGAAAGAACGGACCCCTGAGGCACTCCGGCATTTATTGTCAAGGGTTCCGAGGAACACCCGTCGACAACTACTCGGAGAGATCTTTGGTTCAGAAAGTCCGTTACCCAACCGATCAGACCAGGAGATATACCGTATGTTGAAAGCTTGCTTATAAGGCTCGCATGCCAGACCCTGTCAAATGCCTTCGAGACGTCAAGAGAGACGGCGACCGCTTCTCCGTTCTTCTCGATGGCCTCGCCTAAAATGTGCGTAGCGTACACTAGAAGGTCCCCAGTGGACCTATTTCGGCGAAACCCGTACTGTCGGTCACTGAGGAGATCGTTACCTTCAAGGTACGCTAAAAGGCGCGAGTTCAATACACGCTCCATAATCTTGCAGAGTATGGAGGTGATTGAAATCGGTCTATAATTGGCAGGATCGGCACGACTGCCTTTTTTGGGCACTGGTTGCACGTTAGCAAGCTTCCAAGATTTCGGCACTATTCCAGACTTGAAAGAGAGACGATACAGACGTGTCAATACAGGAGACAACTCAGCTGCGCATGTCTTGAGCAGAATGGCTGGTATACCATCAGGGCCACTGGCTTTATTCACATCAAGACGACACAATGCTCTCCATACCTCTTTGTTAGTGATGCGGATTTCAGGCATCGAAATACCGCAGTGAGGAAGATGCGCTGGAGAAGCATTGCCAGTGTCTAGATATGAATTATCAGCGAACAGAGAAGCAAATACATTCGCTTTCTCTGTCGCTGTATGGGCCAGAGATCCATCCGGCTTCAGCAGAGCAGGTAGTGAGGGTTGGCAGAAGTTCGACTCGATCGCTTTGGCAAGAGACCAGAAAGCTCGACTGCCAGTAGGTCTGACAGAGAGCTTTTCGCCATTCTTAGCGATACGATCGCGACGAGCCTTCCGTAATGCCTTTTTATAGGACTTGGCAGCTTGGTTAAAGGCTCTCTTCTTTAAACTTACATCCGGAGCTTTGCAGCTTCGAGCATCAGCCCAAATTAGGTATGCCGAATGTTTTCGGTCTTCAGCATGACCACATTCCGCATTAAACCATGGGCGAGCTTTGCCACCGATGGGTACGTCAGCAAAAGGAATGAAGTACTCCATTGCCTGATATACCACATCGGTTATAGCATCCGCGCAACTCGACGGATCCAAAGAAGAGAAGCAGACCTGCCGCCAAGGATAAGACGCAAAGAAATGCCGCATCTCATCCCAATCTGCTGACTTGTATTTCCATACTCGCCTAACACCAGGTGGTTCGAAAGCTGGTGGGGAATATGTAAATACAGATTTCACCAAACAGTGATCGGAGGTTCCCAAGGGGGAGGTCACCTCAACACGATACCTGTCCGGATCAGTTGTCAGCAAAAGGTCCAGGCAATTGGCTGTATGGCCAACTACATCTGGTACCCTTGTCGCTTGCCTCACCTGCACACAGCTGAAAGAGGTCGAAAGACAACGCAAAATTCCGCGCTTCTCTTCCAGCATGGTCGGTCTTCTGGTACGGGAATAGCCAGTCCTGATGACAGGCATTAAAGTCCCCCAGAAAGACGAGCTGCACTGAAGGGTACTGATGCAGAGCCATATCAGCAGCCTCACCGAGATACTCAAATAATTTAGTTGTCTCCTGATCACCGCTGTGCGAACGGTAGACACAGCAATACAGGATTTTTTCGTTTCCTGTGTCTACTAAAATCCATAAGGAAGAAAAAGTGGGGTCTTCAAGGTGACGGAGACGCAGGATACAGAGGTCGTTCCGTGCGTATACACAGACCCCGGCACGTGAGCGAAAGTTGTACTCTAACGAGTAACCGGGATGATCCAGGTACGCAACGCTTAGAGGACATTGTATCTGTGTCTCCGTCAAAAAGAGCAAGTGCGGTTGCTCTGTCTCCAGGTGGTGGTGGACAGGTAAGAGATTAGAGTGCAAGCCCCTGATGTTAGTGAGGTGCACTTTAAATGAGGAGGAGTGCAACCGCTGTAAAAACTTCTTCTTTTTATTGGACTTTTTCATGATAAAAAATAAAATAAAAGAGTGAATAGGATGAGAAATGGCAGTTGAACGAGGCGGTACGTATCAAACCCGGCGCCGAAATTGGTGATGTCATGCCACTGGGAGGCTAGTCTGGAGACTGCGGGGACGCCCGAACCCCCCCAGGGATCGCCATCGGGCCTCCTCATCTGGTCGCCAACCAGCACGATGGAGCCACCCTGGGATTTTACGCAGCTGGCGGGGCAGCCTTTCGTGGGTGGCTGGCCCACTAATTGGGCCCCCAACTATCTGCGGGCGGCCAGCGGAAAGCCGTCGCTTCGGATCCCGCTACCCTCCTCGACTAGACACCCGACACAATAAGCACCAACTCAACGCCAAACCGGTTCGCCAACGCAACGCAACTGTTCAGACCCATTTCTCATATAGACGGCTTCATCGAACAACGTGCCGGAACACGACTAGGTCGCTTTGCGGCACGACTTTGCCCGATGGGTGGTAACCTTGCCGGCGACTCGATGTTATGGTCTACCACCGGGAAAAACTGGCTGGCTGCCGTATAACAGTGTCGGTAGTAAAACTGCATTGTGTACAGCCAAACGTGCAGCTATACTGACGTTTTGCCGTCTCAACAATGCAGTCAAAGCACCATTGACTCTGTTACCAGCAGCAATACGTCTTTCCACATCCATTTCGTATCTTCCGTCTCTGCTAAACATACTTCCCAAATATACCACTTCATTCACTTGTTCTATTATCTTATCATTCACGTTGATCTTACATTCTGTTCTTTCTTCATTTCTTTCAAATATCAGAACCTTCGTCTTATCTACATTCAGGTTAAGACCATTAATTTCACACCCATCTTTCAGAGTGGTGACCAATGCCTGCAAATTGCATTCTGATGATGCAATGAGCACTGCATCATCTGCATATAGTAAGCAATTGACCTTAAGGTCACCTACTTTCACTCCCATGTCACTATCTTTCACTCCTTGGAGACAACTATCCAAATACAAATTGAACAACCAAGCTGACATAGCGCAACCTTGCTTAACACCCGATTGGATGTCAAACCAGGGCGACATGCCAGCTCCTACTCGCACACAGGCTGAGTGATCTCGGTAAAGAGACCTTACAGCCTGTAGCAAGGGTCCGTTCACATTGTATCGGGGCAGTATCTCCCATAACTTCTTTCTCACAACCCTGTCAAACGCCTTTTCCAAATCCACAAAAGCACAGAAAACCTTTCGGTTTAGGGCCAAAAACTTTTCCGTGATCATGCGGAGGGAAAAGATCTGATCTATACACCCTCTTCCAGGTCTAAAACCTCCTTGTGCCTCCCACAACAGCCTTTCAGATCTCTCTTGCATTCTTCTCGCTAAAATTTTAGCATAAACTTTACCGCCCAAGCTAATCAAACTGATGGCCCTATAGCTTGCACAGTCTATCTGTGAACCTTTGCCTTTATACAAAGGTACGATGACTGCACTTCGCCAATCGTCTGGGACCTCCCCAGATTTCCAGCATAAATTGCATAAAAACCAGAAAAAGTCCCAGACGCGTGGCCCACCATATTTGATCATCTCGGCAGTAACTTCATCTGCTCCCGCAGCCTTACCACATTTCAGACTTCGAATCACGTTCTCTACTTCTTCTAAACTGATTTCACCATCGGCTACATCTTGACTCAGCATTACGCTGGTAGTCAAGACCGAGGCGTCCTCACGTTCATACATCTCCTTATAGAATTCCGCCCACCGCTGCAAAACGTGTGCTTGCTCAGTTAAAATTTCACCGCTTTTCGAAAGCACCCCTTTCATTCTACAGGTTACCGAACAACCCCGGGAACCACTAACTTCTCGCCAGAAAAGCTTCGTGTTTTCCCGGAAGTTGTTCGTCAACCTTTCATCCCTTTCTCTCTCAGAATTTTCACGCTTCATCTTTATAAGTGCTTTCGTTTTGTGCTTTTGCAGCTTGTACGCTCTTTTTCTTATCTCTCTCATACTTTTATCCTTACCAGAGGCTTTATAATCCAGCCATGCTTTCTTCTTTAACTCTACAGCGTCTTTCACTTCATCATCCCACCATTCATCGCGCTTTTTACTAAAACCTCTTTTCCTTTTACCACATACTTCTGTCGCTACTTTCACCATACCATTCCTAAGGTTCTGCCAGCATAGTTCAACACTTTCATTTCCAGAATCATAGCTTTCAAGCTTCTTGGAAACCCTCTCTTGATATTCCTCTCTGATCGGTGGATCCTGAAGCTTCCAGCTTCTTATGCGATAATTCGACGCCAAGCTTGGACACGTCGTGCGGCTGCGCCAACCTGCGAACAAACCTCTTATTCTAGCAACGACTAGATAGTGGTCCGTTCCCAGATCAGCACCTCTGAACACTCGCGTGTCCATAACTTGACTTCGAATACGCTGGTCCACTAGGAATAAATCAATCATACTTCTTTCTTCCGCTCGCTCCCATGTGTACATGTGAATTTGTTTGTGATCAAACATCGTGTTTGCCACAAACAAATTTTTCTCCTTACAAAATTCCAAAATAAGCTTTCCAGCCTCATTTACCCTCTTATCACCATATTTGCCTAGCACGCTTTCGTAACCGCTTCGCGCGGTTCCAACCCATCCATTCATATCTCCACATACTATCAACTTTTCATTATCTCTGACACTACTTAGAACATCCCTGACATTCTCCCAAAACTCCTCGAGCTCGCTCATTTGAGCTGAGGATAATGTACGACTGGCGACTGAAAATTGCAGTTTCAGTGTTTTATATCTTTTGAAGATTGATTTTTTGTCATGTACATTTTTAAGTTTTTTTTAAAGTTTGTGTTTTATTATTTGTTTTCATATTTACTTTGCCTATCATAGGTTCCTTACTATAATGGAGTTCTATTAGTTTATATTGATAATAATTATATGAAAGTTCAAATGCTTGAAGTGTTGATTGATATATGTTGAAAATATAAGAAAAAACTCACCCCTATACAACAATTTTTAAGAAAAATAAAATCCGGAAATAATTTCAACTACGTATTTTATATTTTTAACTAGTATTACATTTTTAACTAGTATTCTGCTCTACACTTAATTTTGACGAAGGCTTTAATGATGTTGAGGACTTTACCTTTTCCATCCAGTATCATTCATAGATTTTTTTTATATTCCAGTATCCCATTTAAAACTCGACACTGACATTTTAATTAGTCAAGGAGACACGTTCTAATGTTCTTCGTATTTCTTAGAAAAGAACTTGCTGTAACAACTTTAATTAGACAAATTAGTAATTATTTTTTCTCCCAAATGTACCTTATTGTAACACTTACTATCTTAACATATAGATTATATGACTATTTGAGATCCTAAGTGACTGAAACAAATACAAATATGTATAATTTGTATTACAGAAATATAATTTAATTATATTATAAACTGAATAAAAATGGGAAAATCGTACATCTGGAGCGAGATTCGTTCATCCAAAACTAAATATTTTCAAACACCAATCTGATAATTAAACTTAAGAAGCTGTAATACAAGTATTATGCGGTAATTAATTGTTTGGCTTGTTATATAATTATCCTTTCGCAATTGCTTACTACCCATATCAATATATATATATATACAGTTATATATATTATATACTTAAAAATATAATTATAGATTACAACATTACAAAAATATTCTTTAATCATTACTGAGACCACAAATAATCTCTTATGAGCTGACTTCGCAGGTAAGTCGGCTTAACACTTATGAAAATGTTTTATCGGTTCCCATATATATAGTATTCATTGTAGTCGAGTATATATGTAGTCGAGATATGTAGTATTCATTCCTACATAACTTAATCCCTGTATATATGCAATTTATACATACATATTCAACAACTTGTTATGTTTAGAGGCTTAAGTAAATAGAAATCTAAATAACTGATAATTAATTGAAAATATCACAATACTAACATCAATTACTTCAATTTAGTTTGAATGACTCCAAGCATACAATATTGCGCATAAGTTAGGGAATTGTTTGCAAATAATGAAGTTTCTAACTCCAAGTATCAATAACATAAGTTCTTAAGATTGATAACGTAAATACTATTGTTAACTCTAACAACAACAGTACTACCAAGCACTTCCAACAAAATTACTAACTTATACATGATATATATACGTTTTTAGTAATAGAAAATGGGTATTTGCTTTTGCAAAGAACCGACCCTTCCTTTGCAAAAACATATTTAAATAAGCAACAAAAGTTGTAGTGATGTAATTCCGAAATTCATCACTATAACTTTAATTAACTCCTGCTCCCATCCTAAAGATATATTGTAGAATACTTACACGACAATATGTGCAATAATATAAAATACATACTTTATATTAAAAGGGAATGGTTATTCAAACTCAAAGTAATGCGAAACCTTATAATTTTAAAATGATGCAATCGATTGAATGACTAAGCGACTGATTTTACAAGATGTTTACTTAGTCTTTTTTATAAGGTTAAGCAATAAAAAGAAATATTGAAACAAAATGTATTACAAAAAAAATGACAATATTGCCCAATATAATTTATTTATGTAAAATAAAAGAATTATAATAACAGTTTATAACAGGACCGCTGCATAATTTTAGAAGGTACCGTAAGAGCCAGTTGAGAGACAATAATACGTAATACATGTAGATATCATCATACACCGCTTATACGAATGGTAACGGAAATCTCACCACCCGCACCTTCAACGAGATTTGATTTTAAGACTAATGACCAGCTTGCACAGACTTTCTTCGCCGAAGCCGTAGTCCTCGGGGACTTCAACGCGCACATTACCGATTGGCTAGGATCTGTTTTTAACTTTACTCTGACAAATGGTCGGTCCCAATTGGTTAAGATAGACACTCGTCTACCGGACGTGGACAGCCACATCCCTTCTTTGTTTTATCTTCTGCTGACTATACATCCAGGAAAGTATCAGGTCCTAGGATCCTCTGATTACTATCTGGTATGGAGTGTAGTGCTCTTTTAACGTCCGGTTCGTATAAGACTTGTGACCCGACGTGTTTGTGGCTAAAAGTCAGCGGATTGGGATGAAATGCGATCCTTTTTTGTATTCTACCCATGGGGGCCAATTTGTTACCCTTCCAATAATCTAAACGTCTGGGCTGCGGCTGTAGGTGATGGGATACTAAAGAACATGGAACTATTTGAACCAAGCACTGTGGTACCATTTGGTGGCAGATCGCGGACATGGTTTGATGCAGACGCATAGAATCATTCACTGCCCGCTTGCCGGATACGGCCAGCGGGCGGATTATCAAGCTTAGGCTAATGCATTAGAAATTAAGAGTCCAAACTTTAGAGTTGTTGTTGTTTAGAGTTGACTCCAGTGCCAACGCGTCTATTTCGACACTCCTATCTTGAAGGCATAATCCCGGTTGCAAGGAAGTGTGCTATTGTCCATTCAATCCCAAAAAGGTGATACCTTGAACCCAGCTAACTACAGACCTATCGCCATTACCTCTCTTTTCTCCAAAATAATGGAGAACATCATTAACCGACAGTTCCTAACGTATCTCGAGGATCGTCAGGTGATCAATGATCAGGAATATTGCTTTCACCATGGTCGGTCGGTTCTTCGATGATCGATGATCTTCTATTATATCTTACGCACCGTTTTTCAGCGATTATTGAAAGCAAGGGAGATGGTCTGGCATTTAGTCTGGATATTGCGAAAGACTTCAATCGTGTATGGCATAAGGGGCTACTTTCGAAGCCTCCTTCCTATGGACTTCCTGAGAGTTTATGCAAGTGGATCTTGACGATTTTTGCCCGGACCTCAAGCCCGTGTATGCTGGTATAACCCAATGATATACCCAACTCTGTTCCTTTAGCACATCAACGATGCGATAGGTATTCCATATAGGCATGGCATAGGCTATGCAGGACTCTCTCGGGAAAACATCGACTAATGCCGAAAGAAACTTGAGGTTTCTATCAAGGTCTTCCTGGGGACGGTCTCAGAATGGGGTGATTTGAACAGCGTTCAGTTTAATCTACAAAAGATACATTTGTCGTATCACCGCTCTTCAAGAGTACTCCCCTCAATGTCTCTCAAGGTACATTTTGAGCGATTATTAGTTTCGTGATCATCTGGAAAGCAAGGTCAAGCTGGTTACGATGAAATTGGAAGTGATCTTTTGATCAGCGAGCCAGTATTTAAGATCTGGCCCAAAACTTGCGTTCTTTAAGGCGCAGGTCCGGCCAGACGTAGAATATTGTACTCATCTCTGGTCCGGATCATCCCAATATCAGCTTTTATCTTTTGACCGCATATAAAGTAAAATCATTCGGATTATCGTCAACACGGTATGACTTCTATGTGCGTCTTCTACCGCATTTACAACGGGGAGTGTTCTAAAGAACTATTCGATCTGTCACGTTCCACCCAATTTCATCGTCATCGCCTCTAGTACCATCAATAACACCTGGATGCATGGCTATCCTCCACTGTGTGGTTTATAAGAACCTTTCTTCCCTGTATCACTTGAGTGTGGAATGAACACCCTTCGGCGGTATTTTCAGATCGATACGACATGGGTACCCTTAAAAAAGTTCAAGGTTGGCAACGCGCTTGTGAATATTCAGGTGTTGCAAAAGCTCATGTGTTGTGACGATCACGTTTCATCAGTTACCTGAAAGCTCGTTGGTCCTTCCTAAACTTTAAAAGAAAGCACTATAATTGGGCTGCTATAATTAACGATTTTCGTATTACATACTTTTATGGAATAAGTGTTAAAACTGACCTAAATAAAATAACATTTATGAACACAATTATTTATAAATGAACTACAATCTCAGAATTTCTTAATCAATTAATAAACGAAATAATACTAATATTTGATAAGCCCAAAAATGTATGAAGATCTTTAAAAAAATCTATATTTTGTTCTTTCGATACTTTATTTATTATTAAAATAAAAATTGTAATTTTATTTGCCTTTTATCATTACAAAATTAACCTTCTATAGGAGAACTACATGTCGTATAAATATTTTTTTGTTTTTTTAATTAAATTTAGCACTGATAAAGAATTTGAATGTCGGACTTATCACAAAGTAAAAGTAATTGTTGTGAAGATTCATGTTCTAGAAATATTTAAATGTTTTTATAAAAATGCAATTTTTAATATAAGTTATTTTTTTCATGGATTATTGTAACTTTATATTATTTATTCATAAATACGACTTATCACAGTTTCAAAGCAGGAATGAATAGATCTTAATTATGTTACCTACATTGTATTTTAATGATATACGTAAATGTTTTTAAACCTTTTAAGCATGTTTTAAATTTTATTTAACATTCGGTAAGTTCCACAAGGTTTGAAGCACACACTTACAAGATGTCCAAGCACTGTAGTTTGGAATGTTGCCAAACAATAAAATGGATTAATTATATGCGTTTTGGAATCTATCAAGTGGTGTAAAATTAAGTGAAATATTTTTTTCCGAATTTGGTTTGTCACAAATAATATAAATTAGTACTATTTTCAAATAATAAATGTTATTCAATCTTACACATAAGTGCACTGGAACTGTCAGTAGTTTTTTAAGTAAACGAGTTTGTTTATAATTACTAAATGAATATTCAGAATAAGTTAAGTTGGACATACAATTATATAAATTTACGAATAACAAAAAAAAAATACATTGTTATATACACGATTACAGACACACGAACATAAAACATACATTTATAAGCTATTGCGATTTACAGCTTAATTAGTTTTGTGTCTAAAAGAAATATATATTGGCAACTGATTTAAATTATAATACAAGAAGATGACTAATATGTAAAAAATATGAGTACAGTCAACAATTTCTACTAAATTATTAGACCTACAAATTATATCGACAGTCTTGAAACCAGAGTGAGATTAATCACGAGACCCACTATTAGGACTATGCAATTATGTAACAACTGCACTGTAATAGATAAGCATAGCTGATACGTAATTACATTTGGTCGTCCATTAAAATATAAGTAATAATGTTTTAGTATCAGTCTTTATTTCTTTGTAGTGTATGAAATAAAAGTTCTCCCTCGTTCAAACAATATAAAATTTATTTGGGCACGTAAATTGAACAGAAGAAAGTCATAACTAAGTATGAAACAAATTACAAAATGTAGTATTCCGAAGTGATTATTCTTAATACTTTTCAGAACCATGTAAGCCTCTTTGCCATTTTAAGGCGTTTTGGAATTGAGCTTTTTGTTAGCTTTCTATGTCTGGTTCTACGAGTATAATCATAGAAAATGTAGATTCCTTTTTATCGGTTTCGATAATAATAGCGATAAGCGATTTATTGAATCTTGTGATACTATTGACTTGTATGTATTAGTATTTCAGGAACAAACTGTTTTTTCCTTAACAATTACTACCTACAAACTATTGAGTTTTTTTAGATAATAAATGAAATGTTCTCTTTGTTTGTATTATTATTACCACTAAGTTTTTAGTTTTTTTAATGTATACATTGAAAAATTTTATCAAGTCAATAAGTTTATAACCACTCATCATCACATATTCAAAATGAATTCGCAAGTCAATAAGTCAAACAGTATTATTTTCCAACTTGCCAGTAAGAGACGCTTTTATTAGTTGGTTTCTGTCTGGAACAGAAATTAAATTACATTTATTGGTTTCCTGTTTTTCATTGATAGCACAGTGAAGCACAAATTGCATTGGATGCAATAGTTTTAATTTTAATATTAAACTGTAAGTGGAGTGTATAGATTTTAATACGGCTCGACTTGTTTATTTTAGTTATTTTCATAGTTTTTATCTTACGGTATTTTATTATGGGGCAGTGTTGCCGAAATTAATTCTATATTTATTTTACAAAAAAGAGCTGTACGGGCTATATATAACTTAAAAGCTAGAGATTCTCTGAAAGATGTTTTTAAAGAAATAGGTATTCTTAAAGTCGCTTCGCAATACATATTTAATAACATATTATATATACGTAAAAATTTTAATAGTTATGTAAAAAACAGTGACAGCCACGTGATAAATATGAGAAATAAAAACCAACTCGCAACGCTAAAATTTCTTCTTCAAAAATTTAATAAATCCTTCATGGGTTTGAGTATACGCATATATAATAAAGTTTTAAATCTAAAATCAAAAGTTTATTATTAAATAAATCTTATTATAAGATTGGATTCTAAGATTGTTATATTTCTTTTGAAAAGAGCAACTGTTGAGTTTCTGGCCGGCTCTTGTCAACAGAACAGCATTCCGAGCCGGTGGTAGCTTACTTACGGACTGACTACACTGACCTTTTTTTGTATTGTAATAATTGACGATTCAAAAGTGAGTGTAAATGCCTACTTGATTAAAATATTTTGAATTTGAATTTAAGGAATCGAATAAAAAACTAATTATAATTAGAATATTGCAAATTTATAAATACGATAACATTAAATTATTGTGCCACAAACGGCCTTTATTTTAAGTAATTGTTGCTATTTTTTATATGTTAAGTTTTTTGAAAGGATAATTAGAAATAAAAATAAAATAATTCAACTATATGTATTAATAATTGCTTTATGTTTATATAGTATTGGTACTTAACTATATACCGTCTTAAGATTCTTTTCTGATTTTCTGATTTCCTAGTTGTTAACATATAGTTGAAAATACCTAAACTAAGCGAACATCCGTACTTTGAATGTATTAAACATTTAAAGCTCAAGTGTTGTCAAAGAAGACAAGAAAATGTTAGAGGAAATTTAATTTATATAAATAAATGATGGATATGGTGAAGATTTCTAAAAATAAATGAACATAATTTAATTTCCGATTTATGTCTCTATGACTAAACTGAATTCGATCTATTCAACTTGTTTAAATATCTCATCTTTAAAGTAAATGTTATGTAATTTTACTGAGGTTTTTTCTTTTAAATCAGACCTAGCCTATTACTTTCAGAAGTTCATTTGATGTTTTTTTTTAATTTATACTAAGAAACTTGACAACAATTGAAATCTTAAATCTAGTAATTCTTATTTATGAGAAATAGAGCTAAAATAAGACATCATTTTAAGAATCTGAAATATATTTTTGTAGTACATATTGTGAATTAAATTAAATTAAATATTTTATGATTACTGACACTAACATTAATAACAGTAATTGAGCTGAGCGTAAGCGAAGCTCTTAACCGTTTGGGAATCAATTTTATGTCGCCACATTACATAAAAACTGTTCAGTCGATCTTCATCAAAATTGGCATTGCTGGAGCTTTTGTTGACGGACTTTTACAAAAAACAACTGATTAATTAAATCTTGATTTGATCAAAAGTTATGGTCGAAAAACTGAATCCGCATAGACTTAAGCTTAACTGTTCTCGCGCGCGCTTGCCGATCCTCTTCCTCAAAATGAGCTGAGTCGCATCATCACATGAAAACTACCAGAGAGATTTTACACAAATTTGGCACGAATGTAGAACTAATAAATAAGCATCTACAGAAAAAAACAGAATGGAAATAGCTTGATTAAATCAAAAGTTATAAAGAAAAAACCAAGAGACTCGTGATTGTGTCGCTTGTAGTCTAACTTTCATGGCGACAAACTTTTTCAATTAATTGTTTATTATTGTTATTAAATATTGATTTCCTTGTTTATTGTTTTTATTAAATATTCTTTTCTAATGGATTTTCCTGCACTCAGCTCAATTCCCGCCACGCTCGATGGGCGGATCGTAGTCTATTAAATATAATACAATATAATATATTTACAACAAATTACAATATAATATAATTATCCTCCTTAAAAGAAATTTTGTTCAACAGAACTGTAGTATTGTTAAAAAATGTTCTCTTTTAATTAAATCCACTTTAAGTATTCTTTAATAATATCGCAAACATACGACATTTACGTGGAGGTCTCGTTAACGCTCCGACCCACTTGGATCAACTTTGCTAAATCAGCTTAATTGTTTAATTTATGCACTCATAAAACTAGGCCACCGGGTTTATGATCACAGCTGGTCCCCATTCTCTATACATTCCAACGTTCAATTTTAATAAAATTACTGAATATAATGTTAAGAGAAGCATAATATCTCATTGAATGTCATAGTAGTGGAAAAATGATTCTTCCTGTCATGAATATTGTAACTCCAATCATCACCCATCTATTCAATAACTCGATTGCCTCTGGTGATTTTACCAGTGTGTGGAAAATACCCCTTCCAAAAAAATCTCATCCTTCCCCTACATTTCCTCTCCTATCATAAATCCTACAAAAATAACTTATAAGCAGTAAACACGTTTCTGTTATCTCGTGAATTAATGTCAATCCGGCTGTTATACTGGGTGTAGTACGAAATCCGTATTGTTTTAGGCTACCGATGACATTCCTAAGGGAATGGATATCAAATAGTTAACAGTATTGACATTATAAGACTTAAGTAATGCATTTAATAATTCTGACATCTTTTTGAAACTCAAACAAACTCATTGGTGTTCCTTAACGTGATTTGTTTTGGAAACAAATGACTGTTTTTTTTAATTCAGTAAACCAATTATCTATTTACATAGGGATAACTGACGTCAATAAACAAACATTTGATTTATACATTATCAAATTCTCGCTCCGTTATTTATATATTTTAATCTTTGAATCAGTACCAGTAATCACTTGTCTACGTCAAATGGATGTGTCAGAAGAGCCCATTTTGATACCATAATTATCGATACTATTCTATCGAAACTATCCATTTTTCACAAACACAAGCTCATCAGTTAGTATGCTAATTAATATAGCGCGCCATAGATTGGATACAAAATTCCACATCAATAATAATCATTAGAATAGCTTATAGATAAAAAACATGTCGTAAAATGGTACGTCATTAATTTTATGGGCCTTTTAACTTTTCCCAAAGCGCCAGCAGGTTATAACTTCAAGTTACTATAAACGGAGGTGTGTACTGTGACCGCGAACGAGTATGGCTCTACAATTTCCGGTTACCAAGATGGCGCTGTTTCCGGCTATTCTCTTGGTCTACAGAAAATATAACGGTAGTTAGTTATAAAATTAACGTTTTCGTAATTTATGTATGACACATTGATGCAATAAATAACATTGATACGTCCGAGAAGTAACACAGTTACAAAATTTTTGTGGTTGGCTTCTCACTTCACTTTTACCGGCTCCCGAGCTTCTGATGAAATGTGTACATTGTAAATGTTAAAGATGATATGTTTGTCTGTCAATCGAGCGAAATTATTTGATGTCTTTGTATGTACCATACAGATAAGCCTTATTAACCTTGGAGAGGACATGATACTTTTTATCATAGCAAAATATAACGTCACTGGAGGATTATGGTGACGAGCTGGATTTTGGTATCTAATTTTAAGCGCACTCTTTGCCCCCAAAACGAAAAATAGTCGCAAAATAGTGTCGACGTTAGTGTGCTAGTTTACTTAGCGCGCGGTAGATTGGATAGTTTCGATACTATTCACTGTTTCACAAATATTATAAGCAACTTATGAACAATTACAACCATCGTAATTAATTCATTAAGCCAGCCCAAAGATTAGTACATAATATATAAAAACAATAACAACTAGCAAGACCAGTCACCGTACACAAAAAAAATCTATGTATGAATAAAACAAAGAAAATTGCAGATTCTTTAGCAATTTTTGAAGTATCTCAGCACTGCGGGTATGAGGCATGAGTAGTTACTACTGGGATATAATTTTATTAATCATATTTTTAAATAACATTAACTACTCTCCAATTACGAAATACAAAAAGATAGTAAATTTATTTAAAATTTATTCCTGTTTATTTTGCAAAGGATTGATATGATGAATGCCTCGATTTAGAGTGCCTACAGCGAGTTGAGATTCGAAGTAAAATACACAATACAAAAAGGTTGCCAAATAATGAATACAGGCAAAGTATTTGTAAAGTAAAATGCAAGTTATATATTGTTGTATTTCTTGTTATGCCTAAAATACGAGTATAATTTAAAAACATAATTATAGTGATTTATTTATTTCCAAAAAACGGACTATTCAAATCTTATCTCAACATAATATCAGTTACAAAAGTTTCATTCGTAAACAATACATATTTAATGAACACTATTCCACAAACTTGACAGCTTGCTAAACCGCCGGCAACATTAAGCTTTGCCGTCTGATTAATATATATTGTGAACCTTGTTATTAAGATAGATAATCCAAGATAATAAGAACGTTTCTATAGTAGAAAGAAGAGTAAGATGTTTCATTAGATTTTTGTAAATAAATTTTGAATTTTATGACACTAGGGAATAAGTAATTTAATTAATTGGACCACTTATTGATTCGAGAGAACTTGCTTTATTTATTTATTCATGTACCTCATTATTACATAGATACTTAAAATTATAAAATATGTACATGGGATAGCTTATCTCTTAGAAGAGATCTCTTCCAGCCACCCCTGAGTGTAAGTGCCTTGTAATTGACGAAGTAGGTGGGTACATTAAAATTTAAAATATATATATATATATATATATATATATATATATATAATACTTAAGTAATAATAATAATAATAATAAGAAATATAACATGCTTATATAATACATAGAATAAATATATAAACTTACATATTAATAAATAAACAATATATATATATACATATACAAACATATATACTTACACAAATAATTTTTTATATATACATCAAAGAAGTGAGTGAAAGTGCTGCTTTAATTTATATTTAAAAGATTTAGCGTTCGGACATTTATAGAACTCGTCAAGTAGTGAGTTCCACAGGAAGTAATATCTTCTATTCTCTTATTAAAAAAACAGTATAAAACTTATTAAACTAAAATTTTAAAATTATGATTAAATAAAAAAAAATCCGTGCCCGCAGGGGGACACGCGTGGGTAGACCTCGTGTGTAACTCATTTAAAATATAACTGAGTACCTAAGAATAATACATAATGCCGTTGTTTACATCAAAAATTTTCAAGCAAAAAGCGGTTTTAATTTTTTTTCTCGGAAAAGGTATCTTTTTTGGAAATACTTTTGGTACTTAAATTTAGAGTAAAAAATAACCTTTCTATTAAAAATATTTGCGAAGAGGGAATGTTTACCAGAAAAAAGTTGCCGTGGTTTTACCTACCTAAAATTTACAAGCTAAAAGTGGTTTTAATTTTTTTTCTCGGAAACGGTACCTTTTACGGAAAAACTTTTGATACCTAAATTTAGAGTAAAAAATAACCTTTCTATTAAAAATATTTGTGATCCAAGAATGTTTACCAGAAAAAAGTTATGATTTTTTTTCCAAAAATTTTCGGGTTTTTTACCCCCACCCCTAAGTTATTGAAGTTAGGTTTTCGGTTTATCTACATTAGTTATAGGTATTTATCAAAGACATCATATAATATGAACGCGATTGATCTCCTTTGTATAGGGACAAAGTTATGGTCGAAAAACTGAAATCAGAAAAAGTGAGGCCCTAGCGCTCCCTGTGACCGGATTTCTCTGGTTAACAAACTTGACCTTCATTTTTGAATGGTTGATTTTTGTGCAAAGTTTGAAAGCGATCCGAGCGAAACTGCGGCCGCTATCGTGCTGACAAAAGTCGAATCTGGACGCACGCACGCATATATATATATATAAACTTTTTGACCAATGGTCATTTCGGACTCAGGCGGTCATAAGAAGACCTCCTGTGAAGAAATTTTTCCAAAATTCGAAAATAGGGGACAAATGAATGGGCAGACCGAATTCTTCGAGGTCTACCCAAAAACAAAACACAAAAATCTTTACATACTAGCTACATTTCCGAACTGGTAAGAATTTACTTTAGCGAAATATTTTTTTACGTGAAACCCATTTATATTCTGAACCTACTCGACGAGCTGAGCACAACGACACCATGCTCGACTGGCGCAAACGAAAAATAAAAAAAGTTACAAATTTTTTTAGTAAACTAAATTTGGCATATTCTAAGTGAAATTAACCTAACCTAACCATAAAAATGAAACAAATATAACCTAACCTAACCTAATTTAATTAACATAACCTGATTCATCTAACCTAACCTTTTATTTTTTTTTTTCTGTCCTAACCTAACCTAACCCAACCTTGGCGTTGAGGGCAACCGTTGGTTTTTTAGTGAACCTAACCTTTTTTTTTTTTTTGCATTGGAAAAATCCGTTACGGATACCCGCCGGCCAGGAAGGTGATGGCCGGAGGGTTATGTGGGACTACCCGGCGGCATAGAGTGTCATTTTTAAGGCTACCCACTAAAAAACCAACGGTTGCCCTCAACGCCTTAATGGGACGACTAGTAGTCTGCGAACTCAGCTCGAATTGCTTCTAGTAGGTCTATTCCATTCTTCCTGCACTCGCGTCTCCATTCGTACTCGCACAGGTGCATCGCTATTTATACTTAACGTTTCACTTCTCTAACATGTGTTCGCCATAGACTTTGCTGTTAATTTTTTTTATTTTTTTATTCGTTTGCGCCAGCCAAACAAAAAAGGAAGTTAAATAATAAATACAAAATGTTTTTTTTTTTTTTTTTTTTTATTATTTTTATTATAAATTTACCATAGACTTGTAGTCCATGCCATTTTTAATTTGTTTTATAATTATTATTTTGATTTCTTTTTTTTTGAGATTTTTGCCTGTGTATTCAGGCACAAGAATTACTTTAATAAATACATAAATAAATATTCTATTCAATTGGTTAATTTTGTTATGACCTTCTGGTCTTGGTTGTGTATTGCTAATTTCAAGTTGTAATCATTTATTGTCTTGTCTGTATTAACAATGCTGTCTTTGATGAACCTCGCCAGCGCATCTTCTTGATGGTCCGTGTAGTAGACAAACGTCCTGGTGTGTCGGGAAATGGCTACTAGCGCATGAGGTACGCTGTCATGGAGTGGGAGGCTCTTTCCGGTTCTTTTTACAACTATTGTGCTTTCATAACACAAACCTTGTGCCTCATGAACGGTGAGTGTTTTGGATCCCTTCCCTTTTCCGTACCCTTTTTCTTCTAATGTTAGCTTCTCTTCTTGAGTGAAGGTCAGGTATAGGGTATTTGGTTGGTCAATGGGGATCTTTTCACCTGTAAGGGATTTTATGTTCATAGATCTTGCTATGCTGCTCGAGGAATATATACCGTCATATACTTTTCTAAGGGCGTAGACTACATCCCTCGGGCATCTGTTTGAGCACATAAGTTGTGTTATGATGGCAGTTGTTATAAAGTCTGGGCGGTGGTAGTAGACTTCGAACAGGTTTTCTCTTTCAATATAAGGAAGCTCATTTACGTCACCAATGAGTAGCAGTTCTGTGGCTTCGGTGAGTTGCAGGGCCATCACGATGGATCCGAAGTGGTTCATCAGTGCTTCATCGACTATAAGCCTTTGGCATTTCCCCTTTTTTTCCTTCGGTAATCCGTTTGTTAGGATCGAAGCCAGTGTGCTTACTCTGCGCGCGGCGTCAGCCCCCTCTTTTTCGGAGATTTTTGATGCTAGTTCTAGTTTAGCCTCTTTAGTGGTAGTGACTATATGGTCGTCTTGGGAGTTGAAGTTGTTAATTATCCATGTAGTCTTACCGCATCCTGGTACTCCGTATATCATCTTTATTAGTGGTAACTCCCATTCTTGGCATGTTTCTGACAATTTGTCCGCTCTTTCGAGTATTTTGTCGTCTAGCCATATCTTAGTGTTCTTTGTGGTTACCACTATTGGATCAGTCGTCGGGGTTCGGTAAGTGACTACTCCTGATGTTTCTGTTTTTTCTAAATCAAGTTCAACCATGCCAATTGTCTCACTGAATGCAGCCATGTGCTGCTCTGCCTCTTCTCCCTCGATCACTTCCGCTGTCTGGTTGTTATAAATTGTTGCCTTCGCAGACTTTATCCTTTCATCTAATAGGTCTTTTAGTTTGCTGTGACGTGCTTCCAGGATGTTTTGGCACTCTTTGATCTTTTTCGCTCTTGTTGCCTTAAGTATGGCGGTGTACTCTATGAAGGCATTTATCATGTGGTCCCGTGGTCTGACTACTGGTAGGTATTTTGGGAGTTCGGCGGGGCCTTTTGCTGCTTTCGTTGGTTTTTTCGTCGTTTTTGGTTTTGATTTGTATGTTTGTTTTCCTACTGGCTGTTCTTTTATAGGATTTTTCCTAAGGGTCTGGTTCGAGGCTATGCTGACTGCTTTAATGATAGAGGTGATGATGCTTTCCTTCGGAGATTTTCTTGCTGTTTGGTTTTTGGCATCTCTCTCCTCCTCATGTTTTTTCTGCACTCTCTCCGAGCCACTTGGATTTGCCAGGTTTCTATGGTCGGTGTCTAGAACTGCCGGGTTTTGTTGGGGTTTTGTTGGTTTGGGTTTTAAATAGCTGAGATCTTCGCCTTTATTCTCATAAGCCACGAGTTGGTGAATCTTGGAGGCTACAACTATACCCAGGTGGTCTGCAACTTCGCCTTTGTAATATCCGGCTGTCATTGTATCCACGCTGATTATTCGAGCCGGATCTTGGAGCTCGCTGACCTCAGCTATGATGTTAAGTAGTGAGCTTGCTCTTGCAAACTGTGTTGATACTTCTTCGTCTTCGAAAATAAGTATCGTTTTGTTGTCTTTGCGGTATAGACGACATTTTTGGTTTGCTATTAAAATCACGCTCATTGCCTTGAGCTTTTTCCGTTTTAATTTGCTTTTTGTGGGACTGCCTTTCATCAATGCCGCTAGTCCCGGGGACATCTCTATGCTGTTCGGGCCCGTTTTGCAGCAGAAGCTGATACCCAGTCTTTCATGTGGTGTGTTCATGAATACTACCACACTTCTGGTCTTGATGCCAGGTGGACCGACTACTCCATTCTCTAGCAGTCTTGCTACTGTCTCTCTGTGATTTTTGGTGGCAGGGAGGGTTGTTTTAGGTGTTGGTACCTGTCTTGGAATTATTAGTGCGGTAGTGCGGGTGTTTTCTCTAGTTTGCGGTGGTGTTGTGTCCTTATGCCTTTTGGCTGCTGTGCGCATGATTTTTTCAGCGTAGTCCAAAAAAGGTTTTTTGGTTTTTGGGTCGTCCAGAAGTTTGGGTAGTAATTCCATTGTTAGATTGGTGTTGAAACTTTGTTCCAGGTCCATTCTCGCCCTTTGGAAGCGAGGACAGTCCAAGATCAGGTGCCACACAGACTCTATTTCGTGGGGGTCACACTCGCATCCGGGGTCAGTTATTAACTTGAATACAAAATGTTAAAACTACAGTATGTACGAGGGAGACGGTGTCTACTGCATATTATTTTGCTGTACTTTTAATGTTACGGCGCGGCCTCGTAGTTCTGGGATCCTGTACAATTGGTGCTTGCTGTACTGGGTGTTTGTCTATAAGTGACTGAAGCTCAGACATAATATTTAATTTAACACGACTTTTATCGGGCAAAACAATGAAAATATTTCCATCAGCAGACTATGAGTTTTTGAGACGAAAGTGCTTCCTAGCAGTAGAAAAAACTTCCTGTCTAGGTTTTGTTAAGAACTCAGACACACTGATACCGGATCCCTTCAATGAAGTCTTTGCGTTCCACACCTTGTTCCGATGCTTTAAACCACAGAAATGCACTAATATTGGCCTGGGTTTATCTTTTCTTACTCCCAGGCGATGACATACATCAAGATGAGAGGAATCAATGTCATTTAATTCCATTTTATCACAAAGAAGATTATTAATAGGGCATTCAACCTTCTCATTATAATCTTCAGGTAATCCATGGAACAGTAAGATTTTTCTTCGGGAATACATTTCATGACTATCAAAACCTGCTGTCAAGAACTGGAGCTGCAGCTGTAGCATGTTTAATGTTTTCCAGATGACATCTTTAAAAGCTGCATAATCTTTTGCAAGTGTCGCAAGATCTGGAGAAATATTCTTTAATGGTGAATTTGAAGAAGTTTGTGTTCTTGCTAGTGCCTTGTCAAAGTTATCCATACGTGATTCAAATATTTTAACAATGTCTTCCATGTTCTTATTAACTTGGTTTTGTAGATCCATAATAGTTGTTTATAAAAGTGGTTTTTATGAGATTTGCCAGGTGATGTAGGTTAATAATTATTATTAATTAGAACATTTACACTTAATAATAATAAAAAAAAAACTAGATAAAATGAAATGAAACTTTATAAAATGAAACTTTATTTAATTAAATAGCATCACTGATGTTACAAAAGAACTTTTAAAGTATATTTCGATTCAAACAACCCGTTAAAATGGGCTTAAAATATATATTTTGTTTACTTTTGTAGGAAATGCTTCGAGTAAAATAGGTTCTGTTTTGCATAGTAATGTATTTGTATAAAAATGTCGTTTGTAGCCTCTGTTTTGCGAGTCAAATTTACAAAGTGAATTTTCAAGGCAGAACAAAAACATCTTACATGAAAATTAATTGGCATTTTTATTTCATTAATATCTATTAAGGTAATAAAAATAATAAATATTATTAGGTTCACAACTAATGCCGTACTTCTCTCAGTGGGGTGAGTTTCTCATATAGTATAACACATGAAGTCTAAGAGTTCTCCACAGTCACAAGTACATTGCCATCTGCATTCTGAGAGGGAAAAATCTCTAAGTCAATCGTTTCGTTTTCTTTTTAATTTTATAGAAAATTCTATTACTATCTAAATGAGGTGATAAGTAATAGGTTAAATTTAAATATCATTATGTAATGATAACATACTGATTGTTATTAACGCATTTTTGAAATTAAAGCGCTATAAAGTAATTTGTAGTAACTACATTTGTAATGTGTAAGTAACTTTTCTAATTATCATTTAATTTAAGTATAATAAAATTATCCCCCACATGTTTTATGATACATGTATGAGATATTTATTTTACAGTTTTAGTCAAAGTTTATTTCGAACTTATAGATCAAGTATAGTAGTAGTATAGTTAGTATAGTTTAAATTAATAAATTATAATTTGTTATGATACTAAATCTATTTTAAATTATTGTTTTAATGCTTCAGGGAAATAAAAAGTAATATGATTAAAAAAAACCTCTAAAAATCAATAATTTATAGAAATATTTTATAATGGCTAATAATTACTTATCCAAACAAATAATATAAAAAAAAATCTTTAAGTCTGTTTTTTTTTTACTTCGAATACCATAAATTTACATAAATCTGCGTTTTAAAATGAGAAATAAATGTATTATTCATGTAAATATATATGAAGCGAATATGTAAAGTTTTCGTTTTTTTCTAAAATATTTACCTGGCCTCGCAAACTCTTATCGGTCAAAGTAGCTTAGTGCAATCCGGCTTTATACAGCTTAACGCTTTGTATATCTGACCCAGATATATCCTTTACATAGAAAACCGAATATACTTCTACGCTAGAATATTTTTATGAGAAGGGAATATATATAAGGGAATACCATACGCATTCGTTATATTTTAACACAAGGTGGTGGTTATACTTAAATATTAGAACCGCATCGTGATGTTACTTGTATTTCTTATATCTGTTACTTTTAAGGGTTTGCTCTTTAAAATAAACAATATGAAAAAAAATCGTCTATTTTATGCTTATAATATATTTAAAAGTCATTGGAAAAATATGTACAAACTATTATGTCCTGACCGTGCGACCCAAATGTAAGACTATTACAGAAAAGTGTTGTACATTATATTCCTTACTACTGCGACTGTTTACATGAAAAAATATTTCGAATCGAAGTTACTATATACAATCTCATAGAATAATGTGAAACAATTTTCAAAGTGAGTTAGAAGTATGTAATTATTATTAGTAAAGTTTAAGCATTCGAACCTTATACTTATAGAGTAGGGGCAACCCCTCAACGTAAGGTTTCTTGAAAGACGTCAACAAACACGATCTCGAGTTGTACGAATCCTTGACTGTCAACCATATTTTTTTTAAAACAGACACATCTAAATCTACTATCTACTACACACACACACACACCAAGCCTGTGACTTTTATACTATTATTTTATCCATTTATTAAAAAAAAAACAAATATTATATAAACGCGGTCAGTCTAACATCGTCAGTCACAGCTAAACAAATTTCATTTTCAATATAATATAATTTTATAAAAGATATTATATCCAATTTGAGTTCCTATCTTTAAGCATGGAAAATATTATTACAAGTATTTAAAGCATCTTAATCACGGGCTAGCCATACGAAACTTTATCACTTTGTTTGTACTGAACCCGTGGTAGCAGGAAAAAGCTGGAATGAAATAACATTTTAAGGAACATTATCTAGCTTTGCACATATTCACTATTGCTCATTGCAAATGATATTGACGATCTGTGAATGTAATCGTTAATGATCTAAATACTTTAAGTTTGAATACCTCATAGAAATACTCTTTTACAGATTTTTATTCTTAACCTGGACGTACTTTGTCTCCTTTATCAATGTTTTGTAAATCACCTTCTCCACAGAGATTAATTAGTGCTAGTAACCCGGTCATTTGTTTATTCGAGTTTGCATATATTTTTTTTTATTATTACTTCATGATCCTGTGACATAATAGGTAACCTTAATATAGTATTTCATTGACTGATTTTCTTTTAAATATATATTATTTATATAATAATCAACAAATTTATTTTATATCATTGGGGATATTTTAGTTGCACATCCTTCAAATTTAATTATTTTAGAGAAGTATTTTCTGTCGGTTTATAATGACGTTTACTATTTGAAGATATTTTATAATAATATATGCGGTCAGGATAGTTGAACTGAGGTTGACAACTATTTCGCAAAATATTTATAATAGCTTAGTTAATTATTTTTTGTCAATTACTTTAATGATAAAATATCATTTGATTTAATCTTGAATATAACAAAAGCAATTTATTTTTTAATAATAAATTTATATTATTAATATTTTTTTTATTTTTTTTTAATTATAGGATCTATATTACGAGGACTTTCTTGAAACTATAAATATGTATATATATACCTTGAATACTGACAATTTACTAGTTAATGTTTGTGGGAGATTTTGCAAGTATTTAACTTTAAATTATACCATAATAAGATATTAAGTAACTTTAAAACAATTTTGTTTAAATAAAAATATGACGGTAGTTTTATGGAAACTCGCTTCACACGTGCCTCTGGCGGTAGCGGCCTCTAAATAGACTAAACGCCTCTCGATAGATCAGACGTTGTCTGGACCGAGACATGGCACGACCTAGTGCTCTGAATTATCTCTGCGGGTCAAGTATGTGATTATTGTATTACTAAGTTATATGTAATTATATTACGAAGGTATATTGGAATAGTAATATGTATTTTAATTATATTGAGCTTATCTTGCTGGAATACCTTAATTATTAATATACTCATATATTATATCATTATGACACAAAAAAAGTACTTCATGTGTAAAAGCAAAACAGATAAAACATTTGAGATTAAACAAAAGTCCATAGATAGAAGATTAAAACTAAAATAACAAAACGTCTTTGTTTAGAAGACTTTGTGTAGAAGATATTTTCTGGAAAATATTCTCCGACTCTTAAGGAACTTTTAAGCGGAAGCGGTGTGCAAATTAAACAAAGTTTCTCTTTACTTAAAAAATATTTTTCCCCTTTTGAATATCATAATGTCAGGAAGTAGCCGTAATTAATAGTGTTTCTTATATTTTTCTTTAACTAACCTTCAATTAACAACTACATTTGAAGAAAAATAATAGTTTAAAAGGAACTGCAGAAAAAATCTTGCAAAAGGTTTTAAATAGTTAATAAGTATAGACAGGTAGCTTTTAAAGCGACTCTGCCTTTTCATTTTATTTTATAAAGTATCTATATTTTCAAGCAAATTATTCTGACACTAGAGAAATTTAATAAATTATACTGCAGGTTATGGTAATGTTAAAATTGGAAATTACAAATTAATTTCATTGCTTCAAAATTATATTTTATCTAAAATATATAAAAAAATACTTCTTAAATACGATTTTCTCTGCTGTTTTGTAAATCTGAGACAAACAGAATTGTATTAAAAACTTTCCTTATTTACTCCGTATAAAGTTAGGACAAATTGCATGTTTAAAATTTTCCTAACAAATTGGATGGCGTTGTACGAGGAAAAGGTAGTCTCTGAATTTAGTCTACCTTTCCTGTTGTATATCAACTATACTATAAGAGGACAAAGAATACTGAAATTCGTTGGCCATTTAACATGTTGTACTCCTTATTATCGGGCGCAATAAGAACATTTTAGTCTATATTGAAAGAAGCATTTGTTACATCAGTGCATGTATATATAGTATATAATATAGATACTTAAATTTTTTACAAATTATATTAGATAAAACTAAGTCAATTTATTAAAAAATACTTTATATCTTATTATACCTCATTTTTGTTTTCATTGGACATTATTTGTAATCTAAACTAAACCTAACCTTCTCGCATTTGAACATTTTAGGAAAAAAATATGTAAATAAAATAGTATATATAATAGTAAATAATGTATAAATCGATCCACTTTTTAGTATGAACTCAAATGTTTGTCTTGAAAAGTCTGATATAATAATTATAATTAACTGTATTTGTGTAATAAATGGATGAATTTGTATTTTAAGATAATTTTAACAAATTGTTGAATTCGTCAAAAATGGCATTATTCATTTATACCGAAACATATTTTTTTATTATATAAGTTAATTTAAGAGTGAGAAAACAGATTATTTGATCACTTAAAGATAAATTTATCTCATCTAAAGTATTCATTTAACTTTATTTCTGTAAGTTGCTTAAGTTTTCTAAATAAAGTAAGAAATAAACATATAAACGATTTTCATTTCTTTTTCTTATATTGTTAATGGTTTCTGTTATTAAATCTATTCTATCTTTATTCCTTTATTATTTTAACTTGTCGTTACAAGTCTCTTTTTAAAAATAAATACTAATCTTTATTTGTTGAATGATATTGTTCGAAAAGAATATATACACTAATATATAATAAAATAATATATAGAACATGAACGCGAATCGAATACTTGATATCGCTATTGTTATTGTTTACAGGAATAACACAAAGACACTTTATATTTCCTTCAATTATAGTTGTTTTTTTATATTTTAAAATAAGTTAGCATGCAAAATCGCAATGGCTTGCAAACTCTAAATGTGTTTTGCAGTAATCTGATTACGTTAAAACATAGAATTAACACAAACATGAACAAATGAGTACACTTGTAAACTTGGCCAGTTTCAAGTCTTGGTACTTAAAGTATATTACTTTAAGTACCTAAAACTCCATTAGTGTAAACTTACACAATAACTAAGTTAGTAACTTACATTACATTGTCGATTCGTTTATATATACATATATATATTTTGTATTTGTTTTGTAGTGTCGCGTAACTATGAAAGAAGGTATGAATGAAACTGTGATAAAAAAGACAAATTACCTAACCGTGCTATGATGGAAAAATATAATATATTTAATTTCGATGTTTTAATATTAAAAGATACTTACTTACTTACTTACCTTCACGCCATATCTCTTTCGGGGTAGCCAGAGATAACGGATCGTCAAACGCTACGGTCCTGCGTACCTCTTTCGCCTCAGCCGCAGACATCAACCTCTTCATACATGCCCTCCGGGGGGTCCTCATGCTTTTTACGTGACCTTCCTCCAGTATCATAGACACTGTATTTTCGAAGGTCACTCAAGGCCTCCCCCTGTCTCTTTTACCGCTCACTTTTCCTGTTTAAATCTTTTTACCATTTTTTCATCACTCATTCGTTCGACGTGCCCAAACCACTTGAGCACGTTCTTCTTCATCCTCACCGTGACATCTTCGCTAGTACCTGCCATTCTGTAGATCTCTTCATTGCAGATTCGGTTTGCTAAACTGATCCGCATATTCGGCAAAGAGATCGCATCTCCACAGCATTCATCTTTCTTACATTCTTCTTCTGTGTTACCCACGTTTCGCTGCCGTATAACAGTGTCGGTCGCAAAACTGCATTGTGTACAGCCAAACGTGCAGCTATGCTGACGTTTCGCCGTCTCAACAATGCAGCCAAAGCACCGTTGACTCAGTTACCGGCAGCAATACGCCTTTCTACATCCATTTCGTATCTTCCGTCTCTGCTAAACATACTTCCCAAATATACCACTTCATTCACTTGTTCTATTATCTTGTCATTCACGTTGATCTTACATTCTGTTCTTTCTTCATTCCTTTCAAATATCAGAACTTTCGTCTTATTTCCATTCAGGTTAAGACCATTAATTTCACACCCATATTTCAGAGTAGTGACCAATGCGTGCAAATTGCATTCTGATGATGCAATGAGCACTGCATCATCTGCATATAGCAAGCAATTGACCTTAAGGTCACCTACTTTTACTCCCATGTCACTATCTTTCACGCCTTGGAAACAACTATCCAAATACAAATTGAACAACCAAGTTGACATAGCGCAACCTTGCTTAACACCAGATTGGATGTCAAACCAGGGCGACATGCCAGCTCCTACTAGCGACACAGGCTGAGTGATCTCGGTAAAGAGACTTTACAGCCTGTAGCAAGGGTCCGTTCACGTTGTATCGGGGCAGTATCTCCCATAACTTCTTTCTCACAACCCTGTCAAACGCCTTTTCCAAATCCACAAAATCACAGAAAACGTTTTGGTTTAGGGCCAAAAACTTTTCCGTGATCATACGGAGGGAAAATATGATCTATATACCCTCTTCCAGGTCTAAAACCTCCTTGGGCCTCCCACAATAGCCTTTCAAATCTCTCTTGCATTCTTCTCGCTAATATTTTAGCATAAGCTTTACCGCCCCAGCTAATCAAACTGATAGCCCTATAGCTTGCACAGTCTATCTGTGAACCTTTGCCTTTATACAAAGGTGCGATGACTGTATCTCGCAAATTGTCTGGGACCTCCCCTGATTTTCAGCATAAATTGCACAAAAACCAGAAAAAGTCCAAGACGCGTGGCGCACCATATTTGATCATCTCGGCAGTAACTTCATCTGATCCCGCAGCCTTACCACATTTCAGACTTCGAATCGCGCTCTCCACTTCTTCCAAACTGATTTCACCATCGGCTACATCCGGACTCAGCATTTCGCCGGTACTTAAGGCCGAGGCGTCCTCACATTCATACGTCTCCTTGTGGAATTCCGCCCACCTCTGCAAAACGTGTCCTTGCTCTGTTAAGATTTCACCGCTCTTCGAAAGCACCCCTTTCATTCTACAGGTTACCGAACCACCCCGGAAATCACTAACGTCAGGCCAGAAAAGCTGTCCTGTTTCCCCGGAAGTTGTTCGTCAACCTGTCATCCCTTTCTCTTTCAGAATTTTCACGCTTCATCTTTATAAGTGCTTTCGTTTTGTGCTTTTACTGCTTGTACTCTCTTTTTTTATCTCTCTTATTATTATTTTCAAAAATATTGCGAGATAATATTAACTTACTCGTAATTGTATGTGTTCTTTTCGTGAAACGTTTAATTAACTTTTACGCTTAACCTGTAGCATAACTCTATCTTCAACAGAATGCTTTTATCGCCATAACGATAACTCTTTTGCCTGCCTTAACAACTTTATTGAGATAGTTTATAAATTTCCTGTATTAAGAATATTTCATTGAATATTTAAAAAGTGTCAAATTAAATAACAAATTTATTACTCATGTAAAAATTAACTTTACAATATTTTCACCCAATCTTCCTTCTCTCCCGCAGACAAGTTCAGCGAGATCCTCCCATTTACATTTCAGGTACATTTTCTCTAAGCTAACAAAAGCAATCTAATCTTAAAGGCTTCTGTTAAGGCTAATTAAAATTAATAAATATGTATATTTTTTAGTTTAAATATTAATATACTTAATTATTAATTTGTATAACTGAATATACTTAATTATTAATTTGTATAACTGAATTAGGTTGTTCATATGTCTACCAAATTTACATCAAAACTTTTAATATATTCCATAGAGTACACCTGTTGTGACACTACAAACAAAACGGATACATTTTAGCAACTAATTAATAATAAGAAAAACATTATAACTTATTTTAAATAACTTATAATATTTAACGAAAAGAATCTTTAAGTTCAACTTTAAATTTAATTAAATATATTTAACTAAAAACAATTCTCATTAGCATACAGTGCAAAACCTTTTTCGTGTACGAATTAAAGTTCCTTGTAAATAAAATTGTATTCATTGACAAGGAAATCGAATCAGGTTTTGTGCCTTTCCGCAAAAAACAGAAATTCAATAGCTAAATTATTCCTGGTTGCAACGCAATTTAATTGTAAAAGTGACTTCTGTCGTTGGCTGATTCGAAAAAAAAATTCTCTTTGGTTTTGTATATTGCCAATTGTAATATTATTTTATTATTGTAGTATTATGGTATTTTATCTGAACATTCTTGAAGTATGAATATTGATATTTATATCTTCTTGGATATAAATTTTTACTTGTAAAAATGTATTATTTATGATGTAAACAAAATGTCTTTTATCAGAACAGAATCAGTTTTTAAACGATGACGCCCCTGAAAGTGGCGTGATCGGTGCCCTGACAGGTAACTTCTACGACGGTGCCGTCCTATGTATGTACATAACATTTTTAGTTTTGTGTTCATTTTGAATTTATACATATTTTAAGGAGATGGTAGTCAAATATCAAAATTTTATTAATTTTTTTATTTTATATTTCTTTAGTATTATCCCTGATATGACAAACCAGTTATAAAATAAATGACCACTGGCATGGATTCAAAGTTGAAAATATAAATAAATGACAAAAGTATTGTTTTTATTTTAGACTAAAATTCACTTCAGTATTACTTTATTTATTACATATTTAACTAATGCAGGCTGTGGGAGAACTAAGATTAAAATTGCGGAAAACTTTTAATTACAAGAATACACTTTCAAAGGATTAGAGAACAATTGTATTGTCTGCTTGAATAAGATTATATCTATTTCGTAGAACGGATTCAAGATAAATTTCAAATCAATAAAATTTACGTCTAAATATAGTTCAACCAGTTAGTGTCACACGCCATAACGAAAATAAAACATGACCAGCTATTACATGGTACTTATGTTATAAATGGTCCTATTACTTATATTACTATTACCTATAACTGCTTTTCGTATTAGATGGAATTTTTACTTGTCTTTGGTAGATTTTGTTTTGATAATTTCTATATTGTTTAATGGTTTTTTCCTAGGAATATAAGATGTCATAGTTTGCAAACCTATATGTCTTATCTTTTAAAGGGCCTTGTAGTAAATATGTCTATATTAGTAGCATTGCATCGAAGAATCCCGGGGTCCATTCCCATTCACATCCATTATATATCGGGATCATTTCACCTTAGACAAACTCTAAGTATGATTCCGTTTACACGTAATGTTAGTCTATTATAAGTTTTACTATCGCAGTTCGCAGTTTGAAATTTAAATATTCCTCCGAATTTTTACAACTTGGTTTTTCTCAATATATTAACCACACTGAATAATATACAGTTTATTATATATATATATATATATCCATTATGTAGGTAATGTGTCCAGGGTAATAATTCTATTATACAGAGAAAATACCTAAGTAAAAACTTCTTAATTACATGACATGTAAGTTCATTTACATTTTTAATAAGTTACTTATACAGCAACATTTATAATATTTCTGAAGTGTGTACTTTAGTATGATTCAAAAATAAGTATATTTCAATTAATAATGTAATTTTTAACTATTTAACGCTGGTTCTAAATCGATGATATAACGTTAATATGTCATATGGATCTCAATAAATATCGTCTTGAGGTTGCTGACCCTCTGGCGATGTAAAGTCGAAAGATTATATGTGCGCGCAATAAAGCTGAATGGTTGTATTCAGTATCGCTAAAAATATATTTCAAACAGGAATGCGATGATACTCAAGAGATTTGAAATGAGTATATTTTCAATTTATAATGTGTTTACTTAGAAGTATATATATAAATGATTTCTATGATTATTCATATATTGACACTCAAAGTGAACCACTATTACTATTCAGATAATGTAATTTTATTAACTAAAAAAGTCTGCTTTTTAATATCACACTTAAAAACAGTAACCCCGTAAGTAAAAAAGTTTTATATAAAATCGACATTTTAAAATAAGAAACTTGACACTTTTTACAATTTAAGGCCGATTTCTAATAAAATATTTTAAAATGTAAAATACTATTAATTTAAAAACTATTCACGCCGTGACACAAGAAGGGGTAATGTTTTTACAAATTTTATTCTAAATAAATTAATGTATAACTTACAATAGAACAAAGATAATGTGAAATTGTAATTTTTCTTTCGTTTGTTTATTCTTGTTTTTCTCAAGTGTATTTTTTTGTTTACATTATGATGTTTTACTTTTATATTTATATTTAATAATGATTTAATAAATAAACTTTGTAAGGAAAACTAATTATTAACGCTTTCTTTTACCACTATATATATATAAGATGTTTAAAAAACTACATTATTTCTCACTGACAAGATTTAAAAACCTACATTATATATAATAGTGACAGTTAATTTTAGGAGATCTAAGATAAAAAAGAAGAAGATCTAAGATAAAAAAAAAACCTTCAAAATCTTGTCAAGTAATTTAAAAGAGGTTGTTTTTGTATAATCTAATCTCTCTTTCATGTACAGCCTTAAAATAATAATAAATATGATTCAATATTAACATTAAGCTATCAAGGAACTTTCCTTGGATCCACTAATTTATTACCAATCCACTTGGATTTGGTAATAAATTACTAAAATTCTTACTACTTACTTACTACTTATATAAACTATATTATATATATACTAGGTATACCTAGCACAAGCGCTAGTAGCTCATAATTTCAAAGATGTTACTAGGAGTTAAAATAATTTATATATTTTTAATAGTATTTTACATAATTTTGTATGACACACCATTACTGTCATACTAACAAGACTTTACTGAGCTCATTTTACTTAAACTGCCATAAAGATATAACATTACGTAAAAACGAAATAATATGTCCTTTACAAATATGTATATCATATTTTTCCCGTAAATAAAACTTGATGACGACATGAATATGAAATCTCTCTGCGCCTTAAACGAGTTTTTGCCAATTTGTTGGAAATTACGTTCATAAAATATCAGATGCCAGAGGGAATTTCAAAATAAAACTACAACGTGGAGTTGTGAAATTCACTGCAATAAGCAGAAAACTCTTAATATTAAAGATGACAAGTTCGTAAACATATTATTATATATTATATTATTTTTATCGAGTATTATGTATTTACGTTTCTGTTGTGACCATTACGTAAAATGAAATTACGACTCGAGAATGTTTCGCTTGTATGTGTCATTGATCAACGTTGTTTCTGTGATATATGTGGTTTCCATATCATAAGGAAACATAATTTTGGTGCAATTACCTAAAAGTAATCAAAAAGTACAATAATTAATAAAGAATCAATAATGCAACATAAATTATTTATAGCATATAGCATAATAAAATAATAAAGATATGTTGGTGCCATTATTTTTAAAATTTCCTCTTAACATTTAATAAAAAAGAAATGCAGTCGTATCGAAGGAATTATATGCTACCTTTTGCTATAAAGAACAAAGAGAAAATCGATGACTAAGGACATGGAATTGTGGTTCAAGAAAATCAAGCCAACTAGTACAATCGAGTATTGGTGGTCAGTTGGAAAAATAATACCCTTTGACTTATTGTGTAGTAAAATATTTTTTTGCTCGACAACTCTTTATGTCAAGTCATTATTATATATTATACAATAAAAGGCTATATAAAGGCTGCTACAATAATTTAATAAAAATTGTACTGTACCGTAAATAGTGTATACTGATTTTTAGTGTTAAACAATGACTGACGTCAATTCTATTACTTATCTCAAAATTTATTCTAAGTTTTACCATAACTAATTTTTAAATTCATAATTTTAATCAACATCAAATCCTACAAACGACCTTTCCTCACTAATTCTTAAATGGACCATACAATCTAAATACGTAATAGTATCATCGCGGGTCAGCAACAATACATGTTTATCTACTCTAGTGCAGATGTTCATAATTGCGTAATCAGGGGTTGAGGAGAATCCTAATAGTAGACTTTGTGATTAATATCCTCGACTCTAGGAACGTCCGCATATTAAATTCTCATAACAGCCGAAATTATTGACCGTACTTAAACGTTGTAGAAAATACTTAGGTTTTTGAATTATGCTTTTTCATATTTGTTAATTTGCGCAGCTTTAATATATTAATAAAAAAATTATGGAGCTGTAAAATACAACAGACCAAATAAATTTAATTTGCCTAATTACAATTATATTTTTCAAAAACTCCCAATTAAACACTTTTTAAAACGACATTTTGATACATTTAATATTATACATATAAATTAAATCTCTTAATTAATATGTATAGTATTAAATGTATATAATACAATATATATTTAACGCATTTATTTTGAAACATGACTTCAAATATATAATTACTAAAATGTAGCTTAGCTGTTAATGCTTATCTTGCAACAGAACCTCAAACTAATTTCACATTAAATAATATTTTCTGACAGTTTACTCTCCTAAGATATACATATACTTATTACTGATTTCACTGTCACTTATTATTTCAACCTGAACGTCCGAAGAGTAACTCCCAACTTCCATCTCAATCTTTACCTCAGTATCTCAATCCTTTAATACTAATTTGCAAACAAAGAATCCTAAGAAAGTGACATGTTACAAAAAACAGTAGAATCAAAACACTATTTAATTGGCATTATATTATTAACTTCGGTTTAATGTTTATTAAAATAATTAAACATAATTTTAGTATTATTTTAAACATACTTGTTTATTACAATTTACGTATTATATTACTATTATTACAAATATATTACATTACTTATATTTATATATACAATTTATATATTAAGTGTTAGTTTTACTTAAGTGTTTTAGTTAAGTAGAGATTGCCACCTCATAATCTTCAATTAAAGGTTGGATCGGTAGTTATAATGTTGAGAAATATCAACCAACCGCGTCTTTGCAACGGCACACGGTTAGCGATAAAAAAATTATTGAACAACGTGATAGAAGCAACTATACTGAAAGGAAAGTATAAAGGAGAAGACGTTTTGATACCACGCATCCCAATGATTCCGACTGATGTACCATTTGAATTTAAACGACTACAGTTTCAAGTGCGGCTTGCTTTTGCTATGACCATAAATAAGTCCCAGGGGCAATCATTAGGTGTTTGTGGTATTAATTTAGAAAACCCATGTTTCTCACATGGTCAATTGTATGTTGCCTGGTTCCGTGTTGGAAAACCATCAGATTTATTTGTATATTAACCAGGTAATCAAACAAAAAACATTGTGTGTCATAAAGCACTACAACATTACAATAACGCGATTACTGAAAATACTTATATACGTTTTATTTCATTTTTCTTTATTTCATAGGTTATTAACCCTATGTTAATAATAATAGTAATAAATAATGAATTTTCTCCATGATTTGTCATTGAAGCACCCATTTTATAAATATTTGTCACCTTTAGGTTCCCACTATCCCTTTAGATTATTTTTCAATCAGGTTTGAACCTTATGTTCCCCTCTTAGTTTGAAGCCCTCTGGAAGACATCCCAGTCGGGGTTTTTAGTGCGTCTCAAAAGGGTGGCCAAAGTTCGTGGAAGCGAAGATACTTAGGTCATCCGAGCTGACCTTTTTCTTTAATTCTCCTGAACAGAACCGTCACCATAATGATAGGGCTATATGTGAGGGTCAGCAGAGTAAAAACATCTTAAGCTCGAAATATAAACTGCCACATTCCCAATCTATTTGACAGAACGAAGTCTGCCGAGTTGTATAAAAATTGTTGTATTTATTATAAAAATGTTTTTTTTTTCATTTTTCATGATTTATCTTTTAAAATTAAAATGTTTTGAGTTTACTCTTACTACTTAGTTTTAAATTAGTTTTTTAAATTTAATTGTTTTCAATTTACAGTTGAGCCAAACGATCGACTATATCTACGACAACTATCTATAACAACAATCTCTTATAATTTAGGTATTAATTTATTAATAATTCTTCTATGTATTTTAATTATATTTAATCTATATTTTTATATATTACATGATCATATGACAATTTACAATCTACTCAAATCATTACTTGGTTTAATTTAACATCAGGCTTATACTTATGAATTTAAATTATAGTCTCCTACAATAATCATTTAATATTCTTATATGTTGTTTCAACTTATAATTGTAACGACATAACTTATTTATACATATATATATATATACATATCACATTAGACATAAATTATAAGTATTTTGCATTTAATTTAGATTTTCTTTAACAAATGATTGACTTATTCCTCGATTAGTAAATGACATATTGATATTCTCAAAATATAAATTTTCAAATATATATATTATTATCTTTCACATTTATTAACGTCACTCGAACCGTTACATAAATAACCAATGCATATAATTATATCAGCATTTAGTTTTATATATGAAACAATCTAGGTGTATCGGGGCCAAGTTATGTGGCAGTACCAAACAATTAAGGTGAGTGCGCCTAGTTGACCAAAGTGGGTAGGGTCATCGAACTCAAGACCTTTAATATCCGATGATTTTGGTTTTATTCAATAATTTAAATTATTATTAATAAAGTGTTCCCCCTTTTATCAATCTTTTTATAATTACGACGACACAAATATGTTCTTAGATTTTATTCTTATTCATTTTCAAACAAACTTACTATTTCAAGATAAATTTTGTAGGATGCAGGATATATAAAAAAATATTATTTTAGTTAAAAATATTCTCTAACAAAAATAAAGAACAACAGTACTTTTAACAGGAACATATGACTTAAATCACTTATATGGCTGGATTAAACAACAGATTTTTATATTCAAATTTTTTATTTGACATTATTTTGATTAAAAACATTATAGATGGCATTTTATATGTAAAGTCATTTTGACAAACAGTATCAGGCATAAGGATACTTGACTGTTTTTGGAAAAAACATATTAACCTCTGTTAAATAACATGAATATATAAACTAATTTGTAATATGAGAAAATGGTATAATAGCAGTGAGACAATGGCATCCACGTAAGTTTTATATAAATATACATGTGTATACATTTTTGTGCTAATGTGATACAAGTGAGAGAAATTGGTTGCACTGAGTTTCATAACTAGGTACATAGTGTAATAAAATATAAAATAAAAATATTCAATACAATTACAACACAATTTCTTATTGTTGGTAAAAAAAGAAAATAAGTAAATGGCAAAACTTTGTGAAATAACGAAAACAATCTCACAATCAAATAGTGACTATAGTTTATTCTGCCCGAAAAAATAATATATCACGTATTTTTTCATTGGTATTTTTGTCGAATGAGGCTCAAATAAAAACTCATAGAAGTCCATTTTCACTCGGAGAGAATGGTTACTTTATTAAAAGTATTTAAACAATGAAATCCTGAATTCTGAATCAAAACTTTAATCACCACATTCACGTGTTTAAAGAAATGAAGATCCACTGTAGTAAGTATTGCAATTTAAAAGTTAATGATAACCTCAACTACAATATGGCTTTGGTAATCAATCATTCTGATTCTCAAATCAAAAATGTCGTATGACCGATATCTATTATAATAATTAAAGTAAAAATGGCCTCAAATATATATTTTTAATATTTAGTACCAAAAAGATTCGTTATAAGGATAGGTTTTTGGTTTGCACGACATATTTGAGGACCAAAATTTCTCTGTTTACAGAAATGATATTCAAAATATATTTTTCAGCACGATCTTTTTCCGAGTAAGCGAGTACTATTAAATCCTAAGAACTGATTTACATTAAAAGACTGCACTCTGCAAGAAATAGTCTGCAATTCTCGGAGTTGTTTACTTACTGTAGTATTGAAGAATACTTAGACAATAGAAGATAACAGTTTCAAATGTATGGATTTCATTAAATTGTTTTACCCAAATAATACAATACTTTTCTTGCAAATTAAATTTGATTTAATTTGACCGACAGTTGCTAAAGATTGACTGATTATTTTATGTAATTTAGTAATGAAACACATATTCATCCAACCATATCCATTGATGAAATATTAGGCTATACTTTGTTAGACACATAAATGTTTATGAATTTAAATATTAGGAATTTTAAGGCGTATTTGGAATGTGGTAAGATATATGAGACAGTTATATAACACATTTGCTAACAAAAATCAGTCGGACCTTGCTTTGTTTGCATTTTTACGAATAACTCTAATTGAGTAGTTCCTTTAAACAAATGGATGTTGTTAACTATTGTTTTATAATTATAAAATACCGAGTTAGTTTTAATTATACCTTGAAATATATATGCGTAGCTATTACTTTATTTTATTAAATTATATTTATTTTCTTTTGATTATGTATTAAAAAAAATGGAACAACTATTACAATAATTTTATTTTATTTTCATAGTTTCTTTTTATAAAACGGAGCCATAATAATGACCACATTTAGATATAATTTTGATTTAAATACAACGGCGCTATTTATTTCTGAAATAAGTTCACAAATAGATATCGCCGTTGTTTTTAAATTTACTTCTAAGAAGTTCTAAGTAATATACCCTAATTTGAATGAAAATATGGAAAAAGTTAGACTTATGAAGCTTTTAATGAGTTAAAAATAGTTAGAGATCCGATTAAGTAAATCTTTATTGGCTTATTACCGCATCCTATATAAAAATTAATGTTCGAATAGTTCAAATTATTTGAAATAGAACTATTATTTGTAATAATGCCCGATAAAAAAATAAGCAGGCCTGTTAAACATTCGTAAAATCAACAATTATTAAATTACTTATATATTAGTATTAAATAATATACACCAAACAATTTTTCATCGCCGCTCCAGCAATATCTGCAATACGTTACATCGCTCTGACACTAGTTTCTAGTGACACAAGTATACTTATTATATAAATAATATAGAAAGTCAACATCTTCAAATAAACTTATTGGAATATATTCGTTGATATAAAAGTGTAGAGAAAATAGATAATTATATTACTTCCATAAATCCATTTGTATTCACAAACTCCACTCAATTAGCTAATAAAGGGGTGAACAAATATAGAATACGTGCCTGATTCACTGAATAAATAAAATAATTAGATCTATCTTCGACTGTTTTATTCACCTGGAATAGAAGGTTTATTTTATATTAATAGTTGGATTTGAAAAACAATAAATTTATCTCTATGACCTTCGTTAATTTGTAACAATATATTGGAAACTTTGTATCGTCAAATTATCACTTTCGTGAACTACCATTATAGAAATTATAATCAATCTTTATAAAGTAACAATCTATACCTTGTTTTTTATTTGCCCAAATATAGGTATAAGTACTACCGCTTTCAGAAATTATTTATAGCGCGAATAACATTAAATCACAGTAGTAGTAAGTAATCCAAGTTATTTAAAGTAATAGAGATCTTTTATGTACTTCAGCTTAACATTTATACTTAAAGTGCAATACAAAATGAAATGTTACCATTCTTACAATTTAACTTTTATACAAATTGAGGAAATTATTTACAAAGATATTATTAGATCTTTTATTTTGGATAATAAATTGTGTATTGTAATGATATTTGAGAACAGGCAGATGAAGAGGTGAAGAAGAAACATTCCAGTTTATTTTTATCATAACGAGAAAAGTTTTAATATTGTTTTAACAGTCCGGATAAATAATAAGATAACGGAGGCCTGAATAAAAGAGGAACCATTTTGCAGTACAAACGTTTATTCAAATAGTTTTATTTAACAAATGTGACCAAATATTCTGATTATATAAATTTAGGCGCTTAATGTGTACCGGTTCATGAATGGTACGTAAAAATATAACATAATATATTAATGCTTTGTTACAGTGCGATAATAAAATTAGCCTCAGACAAAACTACAATTCTATTGTAACTCCATTTGCTTAACCTACAGATAATAGTTTTATCTGTAGATATTTGAACAACATTTCAGATTTTAAGATATGCATAACTAAATTTAACAATTTAATATAATTGAAGCAAAACAACGATAACTACTTAGTTCATTTTAAGTTATAGGTATATAAAATTTTAAATTGTTTAAAATTAGAGATAGTATTAGAACCGATGAGCTGTGAAGAAAGTAATTATTTGTCATACTCAAAGATGGTGCCGCATGAGATCGAATATCACGTATTAAGGTATATTAACAAAATATGAAGAATTAGATAACATATTCACCATTTATATTTTTATATTCACTGAAAGCCATTACAGTTACGTCAATGACAAAATAAATAACGGACGCAAAGTTTGTGAAACCTTAATTCATAATATCAGTAATTATTAATTAATTACAAATATTTACTGTTATTCAAACATTATGTTATAATTAATAAATAATTATGACTACCTTTTTTATTATTTAATTTAAAGTTAGACTTACACCGCTTAAAATGTTTTAGTAAAGATAAATCCAGGATTTATGTACATCAAAACCACTGATCCCGAAGGATTTATAGTAGCACAGGTATAGATAATCGTGCTGTGACGAATGGTCGACAACACGTAACATAAGTGGAAAAAGAATTGCAATTTTTGTGTCAGTTAAGTCTATTAATATCTCCTTGACTGATAACTCATATAATTCGATCTTCCAACCTCCGGCGTAAGTTTTAATAATATTTAATATCTAATTGTTATAGGGCAGGTTAGGGTCGTCTCAATGCGACAGATTATATTATGTTTTTTAAAGATATCTTATTAATAAATTGTTTATTTAATATCAATAAATTTAAATATAGATTCATAAACATAAACTTAAAAAAATAAAAGTGATGCGAATATTCTATTAAGAAAACACATTACTGAGAGTGCCTTCACTTTGAAGAACCATTTGAAAAATAAATCTTTACTGCGACAAATTGCATACTATATTTGCCGCACGGCGCACTTTGCCAGATCATATTCTCATATAAATATATATGATATATAGAATAATTTTACTCGAATATGATGCATTTTAAAAATATATATTTTTGAAGAAGTACATAAAGAAAGTCAAAGGAGTGCTAAGTTGAAATAATTGCTTCATTATGTAAATTATATTTGATTAATTAATTAAAATTGTTTCAAATTCCAGGTAACAATTTAATAGCTAAGTATAATAAAATAATACAAGACGATTTTTTTCTTTATTTTTGAATAGAGATCTTTATTAGGCATCGTACAAAATAAGTATTTGTTCTTACGTACATGCGATTGAAATGAAAGGAAATTACGGTTTCAATATTTTTATGTAGTATATTTTTCTTGGTTCCCCTGACTTGTTTTAAACAGGTAGACATGTGGTAAATTTTAAGATCATATTTCATTACATAATATGAACATGAATCGAATATTAAGGTATAGTAGTCTCTCAAGTTTCTCATGTTCATGCTGTCCAAATGAAAGGAATTTGCGATACTATTATTGGTATAAATTAATTTATTTATATTCACTCCTTTTTATTAATATGATAAGCCAAATACCTATTCCACCTTGCATTGTCTTTTTTTCTTCTTCGTTTATTTCATCCAGTAAATATGAATATGTCTTGTAACGAATTAGTAATTTATTTAAAAGAATTTACTTAATTTATAGATCATGTTAAAAGAAAATTAATATTATTTTATTTTGCATATTTTTTAAATCAGAATCTGGGGTCAATTAGATTGTTAAAAAGACATAACATAAACCCTTAATGTAAATTTTATTACTTTAATTAATTTAACCACTAGGCATACTTATTCGCTTCCACAATCTATATTCAATTAAATTTGGTGAACCATGCATTATCGTAGCGATAATTGAGACGGAACGGTATTGTAATAGAATTAAACTATACCGTAATAAATCTTGTAAGTTGAGAATGATCTGGATTCCTATTTTATGTAATAGGTGCTATATATTAGCCTGGAAAGAGAATTATATTTTTTTCCGATAAATTGTTATTGTTTTAAATCAGCCTATAGAGCAAACAGTCAAATTATATTCGTTCGTATACTTCATATACGTTCTTGTGTTTAAATATATTTTCTTATTAATTTATGAATTTTATGATATAAATAATTATTTATACATTGATTACATGATATAATAATATGTTTACGTCGTTACAACACTATGCCTTATCAAGTTAATCAAGTCAAAAAAACAAATGTAACAAAGAAAATAAAATAATGATATTTCATTATTCATATTGGACCGGACAGACGTACTCTTAGTAGCGAACGTCTGAATGTACTTTGAAAATGCATTTTAATATTTCAGTTAGATATCATGTAGGGTAGTCTTAAGGTTCTTATACAGTGTTATATTGTAGGCCTATATTACTTTACTATCCTCATATAATATTAGATATTGATAGTAAACTGTTACTTCAGATCCGAGAAACAAAGACCGGTATCGTATAGATATAGCACAAGATAGATTAAAGATCGATGGGATTATGGAAGATTCCGTGAAGAATATTTAAAGATTATTGAATAAGTAATTATTTAACAGTGTAGTTTCTATCATCAGAATAGATTCAATATTGATAAATAACGATACAAAAAATTATAGTATAATATAATTTATCGTTATATATATATAATTATATCATAATTAATAATAATGAGGGTATAACTAAGCTCATAAAAAATGTCATGTTTATCTATTGATGTTTTATAATTGTGTATTAGGGATCGAGGGGGATTCCTAATAGAGGGTGTCGTGATTAATCTCCGTAGGGCTCGAACGGGGCCTATATATTAAGGCCATAACTTAGCAGAAATGCCAAAAAATTATTGACCCTTCTCATAAGTTGTCCCTTTAATCTAATAAAACAATTTTGGAAGGCTGGTTGAGTGTAAATTTTTATTTAAATTAATTATAATAAATAGCACTTGAATATTGACACTGCATTTAAAGTTGTAAATACCATCTACTACTAAATTGATGGATGGGTCTAAAAACACATAAACTTAAATTTCACGAAATTTTATAAAGACGTGGCTCAAAAACGAATTATTTATTAATAATGTATCTGTTGCCGTCAGTGGCAGTTACGTCTACTTAAAAATAATAATAAATTTATACCTAATTATTCACCCAATAGGATATAGATGATGAATGATCTAAACATCTCTCAATCCCCACTCTCCCCCCCCCCCTTCTACCTCCTCATATTATCTATTGTTGAACAACAAAGGATCTTCTCCGCTGTGTGTTCACTTTGGACAGAAAAAAACTAAAACAAACCTTTCAAATAAATGTACGTTGACTAGATGTTTTTTGAAATGGAATTATAGATTATATATCGAAGCCACGACTTTTCAATCAGCTATTAACCATTAGAGCAAAAATCATGGATGATTTTTTATTTTATTAAATATTTGGATACAAAATTGTATGTACGTACAACGCTTTTTAAATTTAAAAGTTCTGACTGCATTAGTATATAAATAAATAAACACAATTGAACATTTGTGTTCGGTCACATATACACACATACTCATACCTGCATGTTGTGGTTTGTGACCTAGGCGAGTCGTTTAAGCATAAGACCGAACAGACGTACTCGTAGTAACGTCGGAATGTATTTTAAAATTGCATTTTAATATTTATTTGTTAGATATCATGTCGCGTGGTCTTAAGGTTCTTATACAGTTTACAGTGTTATATTGCGTGCATATATTTTTTTACATATTAATATAAAAAATATATATCTTAACGACTATATTTTTTTACGTGAAACGAATTGTTCTTATGTCAGTTGAATTCGAAAACATAATAATTACTTTTACGTTGCATTCTGCCTTGATAATCAACCTTATCAAACCTTTATTGAAAGATTGCAGCTTTTAGGTAGATTCCATAGATGAATCTACCTATTGCAATCGATGCGATGACGGGACCCAGACCCCAGAGTAGGGGCGCTACGCCGTTTATGAACTGGAGATTGAGAATCCGTCGAAAAAAAAAAATTATATATCCCTCTATCATATATATATGTATATATGATCCATCAGTCCAAATTCATCGTAGGCGAAATCTAACTTCACAGGTCGATAGGATAAGTTAGTAGGACAAACGAAACATCTCGATTTTTTGGAAAACGTGAAAGGGGGGGCTGGGAGGGGGGGTGAAAGTGCAAACCTTTGGGACACGCTACAGGTCGCAAATATTGACGGAGGATTTTCAAACTCGGTATACACATTCTTAAGGACAAAATGAAGGTTAAGTTCTTGAACGGGGGAAATCGATCGGAGGTTTAGGGGGCTGGGGGGGTTGAAAGTTAAAAACAGAAAAAAGTCACAGAAGAAGGCAAAATTTTGCAGTCGGAAAAATCTTAGAAAATTAACAAATTAAAAGAGGAAACTTTTTTGTACGAAAAGTTTTTTGATGCGACCCCCTGTTTAGGAGATAGGGGTGGGTGGTGGTTCCCCCCTCACCCAATATATGCCGAGTGAGCCGTCATAAGACTTGTAATGACTAGTAGAATACTGCTGGCTAATTTTTCTTTGTCGATCCGACCACCACCCCCCCTACAACTAAAGTAAATCATTAATTCTAATCATTGTTACCTTCGAATATTGCATATCGAGAATCGCGTGACGGGAATCTACCTAACACGATCGACCCTGTCGAACGAGGTATTTAAATAGTGCTTGATTTGTTACAATATAATATTACTTGTTCACTTCAAATATATATATTTGATTCATTTATAGTATATTATTTAGTTGGTATTGTAAGGTATATGATAAAAAAGGTAAGTAAATAACACAAATGCAAATTTAGTTAAATTCCTTGAAGAAAATAAGTATTTTTTTACTTTTATTTATCACTAATATTTACTTTTACCATATATATATAAACATTACTGTTTTCAATAGTTCATAAATCAAAATCCAAACTCGGATATCTTCGTATGATTGATTTTATTACCGATTATCACGAACACAAACAATAATTAAACGGATTCAATGAAAGGTCCGACTCGATACAAAGTAACTAGTTTTCAACAATTAAGTTCTAAATATTAATTATTATTTATTTTAAAATAATAAAAGGAATTGGTTTTGTTAGTTTATTAGTTTGTTTTAACTTCAAACTAACCTGAAATTAAGATGGTGATAAACATGTCAATTTAAAAAAAAAACCTTTGACATAAATATAATGCGATAATAATGTTTATATGTACGTATGTAAAGGTTTTTTTAAGTAAATTGTAAAAGGCATTAAATGAACTCAGCAGCTACTTATCTTGAAGTTATAAGAATCTTAGGTAAATTTACTCTTGTAGAATTTAGAAGGCATTTCCATTCACAATACAGGACGGTGCAGGGGTAAATCCTTTTTAAAGACAAATTCTTGAAATAAATGGAATAAATGGTATTTGTTATTAATATAAGAATGTTTAAATGTTTTTTTTAATTTTGTTTATTATAATTGTAGAACAGTATTTATAAATCACATAATTACTATAATCTACCGCGGTTTACCATACTGTCGGCTGATAAAGTAATTTTCTAATATTGTAGTTCAAGATAACATATAATAAAATTTTCCACAAAGACCAATCCTGTCACCAGGTTTGAAGTTATATCCGCGTCATTTTTGTGAATAACATAATAACAAATCAGACGAGAGTCCGCTTTACAAGGGTCCGCTTTATAATGGTCTTGACGACTTACCTGGGATTAAAATATTGACATTACTAAAAGAACAAATATAGTTATACATGTTTACTTATTTATAATGCTTTAAAATCCTTGATATTGAAATCAAAAATAAAATTGTTATTTATATTTGGTTATATTATTGAGATTAAAATTGAAATTTATAACCTTATACTATAACCAATGGAATTTAATTTTTATCTAAAACGTTTCAACAAAAATATTCTATTACATATAATGTAATAAAGTTCAGTCCCAGTTAGTCCCAGTTAATTGCTTAATATTCAAAGCGGAGGAAAGTTTATTTTAAAGTGCTTTTAAAACAACTGTAAAGAAAATCAACTTTCGCTTTGATACCCAATTACTTTGTTGTCGTAATAAAAAAAATATTGTTATTTTTATATTTAAATTTGCATTTAAGTAATATGACTTTCGTTTGTAGTAGAAATATAAATAGAGAGATTATTGCATTTATAGTAGAATACTATATACAAAAAAATAAAAAACATTGTATTAATGAATCGTTGATTTGTTTGTTTTATTTGCTATTAGCAAGAAAGATATATATTATATTCGGTACTGAAATGGAATCATGTCTTTTATTATCAAATTATAAATGCAGAATAGAAATCGATTAAATTTTTAAAGAATTTATAAAGAGGATGTTAAGCAAATTCAAAATATTAAATAAAATGAGCGAATACTGTTACTTAATTATATATATTTATCAATTATACATCTCTGAAAGAAAATTACAATAAGGATTTCGTACACCAAGATATTTTTAACAGTTTACGATAGTTCATCTTACTATACAAATTTTCAATCATTTGAATTTAAAAAGTTTAAAAGTCTAGATCTAGAAATATGTACTATAATTTACCATAACTAACAGATATAATACAGAAATACAATTTATGCAACATTTTGAACTTCCTAATGTTAGATGGCTCGATGAAAGTGACTCTGAATGACAGTTCTCTTATAAGATACAAAAGAAATGTCTTTAAATCTACTTAAATCTACTTACCCGTAGTAAAAAACACAAGTCCAGTATTACTAATATCACGAATTCGGTGATCTGGAATACCAGCCATTGTTTACTGTTAAAAGAAACCACGTAGGTTTTTCTAACTTTGAAATCTTTGTGTTGAGAAAATCCGATCACTTCGACGGCCAGAGTAAGCATTCCAAGAGCAGTCGAGGGCTCTTGGGATTCTTTACTCTTTTATGTCAAAACTATAATAGGTATACGATTTGTTTCCACAAAATAATTATTGACGTTATTCCGGCCACGTGATATTATTCTTTAATTTTAAAACATTCATTATTTTTAATAGTTTATATACATATATAATTACATTTAATATTCTTATTATATTTAGAGTCAGCTTAAAATGAAAAAACGGGACCCTTATAGGATCACTTTGCCCGTCTGTTCGTCGTCCGTCTGTCTTTCAGTCTCTTCCTTTTAGAAAGCGTTAAAATCTCAAGTTGAAGTTAAAACGATATGCTCAGATCGAAAGGGTCTTACAGTTGTGAAAAAAAAAACTTCTAAATTAACATAAAACAAACCTTTTTGCCAAGAGAAACTACACTCTCACTAAATTTAAATTGATAAGTTATTTCCGTTTAACATTTTTTATAGTATAAATTCAAGAAAAATCAGAAATCATTTGTAATTAAATCATAAAAATATAGTCGAAATTTAAAATTACTATTCACAAATTATTAATTCATAATTATTACTAATTACGAAGATACTAGTCATAGAGAATCATCATCTGAAAGGGTTTAATGTGAAAATATCAAAAGACTTACAATTTATTTTTACACAGAAAAAGGTTCATAATGAAAGATATTAAAAAATACTGTTTACCTGTTTGGAGGCTGAATTTTAAAGCTATTTATATCTTACAAATTTGTACGGAACCCTCAGTGGACGATACCGACTCGCACTTGTCCAATTTTAATTTGTTATTTGTTTCTTGTTGATGTTTGTTTCATTTGTTAGCGATAGTACACTTGCAGTAAATTTGTATCTATCGTTTCATTATTTTTTTTATTTAAGAATAAAATATACATTACTATGAAACATATTTTTAACAAATTTCAATGCAAGGCTCTGGCAAAACTTTTCATAGTTTTCAATATCCTCTGTAATGTTAAGTATTTGTATAGAAATAAAGCAAAATTGGAAATTGCGGAGACGTTTCAATTACAATAGTACACTTTAAGAACAGTGGAGAACAATTGTATTGTTTGCCTCAATGAGATTGTTTCCGTTTTAAAGTGTATATTAAAATCAAATGAATTATATGCCAATATCGTTACACTTGAACTAATGCTTTATAACTATACTTGATAAGGCTATGCATATCTCACACATAGAATAATTTGCAATATCGAAATTAAAACATGAACGCCAATATCAGACAGTTATTGGATACTTGTAAGATTCAAGATTTTATTAGTTATTATGTATCATTCATTCATTCATCGCCTTGTAACCCAGAGTAATAGCTAGCGGTTTTGGACAAAAACATTACTTATTTTTTTATTCATGGAGTTAGATTCTTGTCACTTTTTATTCATAGACATACCCTTTGGAACCTTTGAATGGTCATTGTTATACATTTGTTCGTTATTGCATCGAAGAGTAACGAGAAAGATTGCCATTCGCAACAAATACTCATACTAAAATTATCTGCTATCTTTATTCTAAATTTCTTAAAATTAGCAAATTTTTGTTATAATTTTTAATAATTTTAACATGTACCCTCAATTCCCATCCATTTCATAATATTTTTTCATCTTCTTTTACAAACTTTAAGTATTCCCCCTTTTATATTCCTAGGATCCCATAAAAAATATTTTTTTATAGACAATCTTTTTTTCTATAATAAATAAGATTTTTTTTTTGTAATTTATGTGATATAATTTTATGAAACGTATAATACTACAAAATGAAATGCTATTTACATCGCGGCACAAAGGGTTCCAAAGATTTCTTAACGCCCTATTTAGACTTGCACTTATTTTTATTTATCACATTAGAAAGCAAATAAGAACACGACTTACTTGATGGTAAATAGTGTTGTTAACAATAAACATCTGTTTATAGGAAAGAAGTAAATGCCCAAAGCATAATACAAAAATAAAACTAAGTCTAGTTACCGACTTTGCTACGTCGCTGTAACTATAAAATAACAAATCAGATTTAGATTTTTTCTTAATCGATTAATATATTTTAAGGTAAATATATTTTTGTACAATAAAAAAATAACCATAATAATAACAAAATAATAAAGGCGGCTTCGGCATTTGGCTCTTTTAGTCATAATTGGACGTTTATATACAATAGTTACTTGTCGTCTCTCTCTGTGAGCGGATGGCAATGGCCCGAAAACGAACTTCAGTCGAGCTGCAAACAACTATGCTCTAGTACCCACAAAAATAGAATAAAAATTTATTTAAAAAAATACTGATAAATATGTTATATGATGAAATATTAAAAATATAAATAAAAAGGCTTAAAAAATATTTCTAAATATTTTTTTCTGCAACTTAAATGTTAACTGCACAGCATGAATATCGAATCTCGTTGACACGAGTTTTAGGTGATTCGCTGAGACGAATAAAACAAAATATTATAAAATGGCCTCGCTCTCAAATCGAAGAGATTTTGCCGACCTATGCTTTTTGCACAGAATAATATCAGGGGAAGTAAATTGTCCCAGAAGACGTCTGTATAATTATAGATAGATCAAATACAAGGCTTTCAAATTTGCCAATTCTTAAAATAGGTTCTCTAAAACTAATTCGGGTTTAACTGTCCTAATAAACAGGAATGTCAAAACCTAATATTTAAGGACTCTTTAAACACCTTTAAGACCAAAACTAGAAAATATTTCAGTAATCAACACAGTTATAGACAAACGATTACATACAATACAATACAATATTTTTTATTTTAACAAAAATTATACCTCTTACTTAGGTTTTATTATTGCTAAATTATTAATTCAATTTTGCATTTGATATTAATTGTATTATACAGTTTAACTTCATCATTGTTTTTCCTGTTTGTTTTTTTATGTTTTTTTCATTTTAAGTAATATCTTACAATTAATTTGCTTTCATTTTTGTTAACGATAAGTTTTTTTTATTATTACTTTAATATTGTTTTTATTGTTGTTTATTTTTTTGGGGTCTGATTGTCTTTTTTTCTTTATTGAAAATATTATACATTTTGATAACTTCCGCAAACTGTAGCGTTTACTTACTAGCTTAAACGTACATTTTTAAAGATTTAGTGAATAACCCTCTTAAAAGTGCGTGTTAAGTTAGCCTTCAATTAGGATATATTTTGTACTTATCAACGTAACGTTTTATAAAACTAATGTTTTCGTTGTGTATCACGTTCGCTTCCTATTAAATAAATAAAATTACATTTAGGGTCTAGCCGGCTCACTATGGGAAATCAGATATCCCATGCTAACCCCTAGATCATTTACACTATACGTGATTCATTTTAAAATACAATTATTATTGACAAAAGCTCCATAGACTTCACCTCCATTAGTCTATTCAGTATTATTCTCTTTTAAAGACAATAATACTTAGAAAACCCGGTAACATATAGATGACCCGGTGAACTTAAAATCACCTCATTATGTTGTGTTCGCTGTTGTTGTGTTTGATGTGCCCGAAGTCATTCCATGCTAAGCCTATATACTTTAGTCTCTCACTATATCTAGTCAAATTAAAAAAAATCTAAAAAAAAACACGTGGAGGCACTGAGTAATTCGTTTTGTTCCGTTGCCTTTTAATAATCTTAGGATAAACAAGATAGGGTGGCAGCAGTGATGACTCACACCCAGTGTCACTGTGTCCCTCACAGACCTCACTGTCTGTGAGGGACTCACAGACACAGAGACAGCCACGATATCCCCTAAACCCAACCCTCATCACCTTAATCGAAAGTAAAGGGATAACTGTTAGTATTTACCGTGACAAGAATGTTCTGTTTCTGTAATGATATTTTCATAAAACTTTTCCTCTTTCACCTGAAGCTGTTGATTGATTTACTTTTAAAAAAAAGTATGAAACTTGAAAACTTTTTCCATTTTTCTTCCTCCTTATGAAACTTAGCAGAGAGAACATTTTAACCTTTTATTTAGAATAGTATATAATCACGAGTCTGTCAACCTATTCATAATGACCGACCGTAATGAACTATCTACGTTATAATAAATGTAGAAAAGGCATTGTAAAATTATGGAGTTTATTCTATTATGTATTATGTTTATTTTATTAGATTTGATTTATGTACATAAATAACATATATATATATATATATAATATAATATACATCAGATCCTTTCGGAACTTATTTTAAAAAAAACTGCGTGGTCCAATCAACAAATTATGATCAAGACTCTATTGAATATATAAAAGTAACCATCCTGTTGAGGTGGTTGTTAAATTACCTAAGACGAAAAATATATAACAACAATATTTTATAAAAAATTTATAATCTATATATAACCATACTGGAAATTTCTTCTTTGCATCTCATTTGAAAGAACAATAATATCGACGATCAGGTATTAATTTTCCAAACAATAATATTTTGAAAAAGCAAACACAGAATAAATTCCTTCCTTAAATATCAGTTTTAACATACTAAATTCTAGTTACGCATCAACGATTGTTACAAGATTATTATTGTAACAAGAAACTAACTCGGAATAATAATTGTACAATTTAAAAATGTCAATATGATCATAGCAAAACGTTTTTACTATAGTTTATAGTTTGTCTAATAATTGAACATCTTAGCTAAACTATCAAACAATTTTCTAACTAGAACTTAATCAATTATTAAGACTGTAATTAGCCTCCATCAATTATTAAGATTCGTCTAGGATAGGATAGGATAACGTTTCTGAGCTTCCAATAGAATTTACTATGAATTTTGAGGAACGAAACTGTTATGAGTCTGGTTATTGTTAATGAAGTTGATAATAGATTTTTCTTAAGCGCTTGAAATATAAGCGTAGAATTTCAAGTAAATACCAAATTTAGAGATATAAAACAATTGAAAAGAATTTTTTCAAAGACGATTATGTCAAGCTAGGCATTAAGAAACACTTTCATGGAACCCTATTTTTACGGAATGCCTACTTTAATACATAAGTTTTATCGATAAATCTTATATAGATAACAGAGCTCTCTATAGAAATAAGACATCAGCAAAGCAAGCTTTACTATAAATTAAACATCATTAGTTAATCAAAATCAGATATCATTAATTGGAAATAATGTTGTATAACATTAAACTTACTATGCCCCGCAAAACAATGAATCCTGACAAAAATGTCTGTCAAGAAAGATAGATCAGTTTTTGGTATGTTTGCATTTCCGTATATTATAAAAATAATGGTATTAAAAAGCTCTATCAGTAAAATAATAATGTTATAATTAAGCAAAAGATTGACAAACCGAAATATATCAACGGTTTAGCCGTTATGGTAACGGTTATGGAAGTGACATTAGTTCATTGTTTGCACAACACGGAAAATAGAATTCTACAATACTTATAGTTATAAGAACTAAGAAAGGCTTTAAACCTTATATAAATAGCTCAAATTAGGTTTTTACTCTTAAACATTTCCTTATTAATAAGTGTAATTCTCTGCCTTTAATACACGCTTTAATATGCTATCCGAAGCATCGTGAATTCTTTGATGCTCCGAAACACTTGAAACTACTTTAACCACCTTAATTTTTTGTTTATACTATCTAATTACTGGATAATGTACTAAATATGTGCGCGAAATATATGTTTTGTACAATATGAACTGCCTAGTTTAATGTCAATGCAATAACATAATAAAGTTTTTTATTAATTATGATGAAAAAAACAATCACTATCATTCTAAATTAATCTATAAAATTATATTGCAAAATAAATATTTAATCTTATCTTTAATACTTTCAATATTTATTACAGTTTATAAAATCTGAAATCCAAAATTTTTTATGTTTATTTGAAAAGTTTGCAGGTGACACAAGAAAGTTACTTTATAAAATGTTTCTGGTAAAGACATATTACGAATTTCTAACTGGTAAATATCTGTTATATTGACGAGTAGCTACTATATAATGTTATTCCTTGACTTGATGACTTAAAAAAACAATACACAGATATAAATAGGTAATGCTGTTGCAATTAAGAACTACTCATACATAACATATTAGTTTTTAAATTTATCAAATTAAAACTATTGATTATTCCGGCATGTTTCAGAGTGATCGCTGTAAATTCTGTAATATCAAGGACCTTTTTTTTTAGTACAAAATTGAACATTTCACCATTAAGCTTGCATGTATGATATATATTTCTCTTTTAATTATTACTAGCCGTAGGGCTCGCTTCGCTCGCTGTTATTTTTATTTTTTAATTTGGTGGCCTTATTGACCTTACAGCGTCGCCAAAACATAACCCTGGCATCGTTAGACTATAAGCTTTCATTTGATAACCTGTTTATAAAAATCGGATAAGCGGTTTAGGAGGAGTAGTGCAAGAAAGATAAAAAGTAATCGATTTTATATGGTAAGATTAGGACTTCTTAAGTTTTCAAAAATGGTAATACAAGTCACATCAAAACGTTTTCAATAACTATTGTTACCAAATTATGGCGTTTTACAATTTAAGACAAAAGAAACAACGAAATCAACGAAATCTTATTTATATATTTCTTTGACGTCATGAACTTTTTAGACAAAGTTTTGTGAAAGGTTCCGAGCTCCAATTATGTAATCTGGGAACGTATTGTTAAGAATATAGACAATATCACGCTTATTTACTTTAATACGCTTTAATTATACGTAGTACAAAATAGGAATTAAATTAAAAAAATAGCTATGTCTGTCAACATCTCTGTATCACATCATGATACGAAACATAAATATAATATAATACATAATCAATAAAATATAACAGACCTTATACGAATTGAAATCTTTCAGAATGGACAAACAAAAATATATTTCTTTAAACGTAATATTTTTGATGAGTTGCAAAAATAAATCCGAAACGTATTTTTTTTTTCTTTAATTGATTGCTATCTATAGTGTGTTTAAAATCTTGCAATCGACTTAAAATTAGAAACTGAAATAAATATTATTATATACCGCACTATTAAAATACATAGTAGTTTATTTGTTTTCGACTCTTTGTTTAATGAGCTGACTATAGAAAATAGAAATTGTATGTTATTTCGAGTATGTTACGTGTTGCCAGCTAGACATCTTGCACAGAAGAATAAGGTTTTATATCAGTAACAAAATATTTTCATTCAGTATCATTAAAGGAAACAATTTTATAATCATCAACTTGACTAGAGTAAGACAAGACGTCGCGTGCTGTTATCCATCATTCGCACCTCCACAATCCATTACTCTTGGCACTCTACAAATCTTTTTACATCACTGAATTTACTTTATACAATTCCTCTTGTCTCTTTTGCTACGTTTTTTAGATGTACGAGTTCTTGATAAACATTTTGTAGATCGAAACTGATAGTAAGTGGTGCATAGATGTTTACAAATATCATATGGTGGTCTTATATTTTCTCTAAGAAATAGCGACGGATGAAAGAGGACAATGTAGAGAAGGGTATACCTTTCTACTCTTTTACACACCATACGACACTTTGATATAATAAGTACATGATCTTCCGTGAGAAACTACTACTTAATACCCCAGTTTATCTAGTCCATACGAGCTGCAGTTAATTACAAGTCTTTATCTATTACTATTTATATACAAAGTTCCGGTATATTTATTTATATTTGGAAGTAATTAAGTGTAATCAAAGGTTTTAAAAACTATAAAATATTTTTATATGTATATATATTTTTATTAAAAATTTCTTCCAGTATAAATAAATTTGATCATAAATATTTCTAAAACATACGGACCAAATACCACCCCAACCTAATATTATATGATAAACGATCTTCTACGGTCTTACATCATCACACCAATATAATGTATTGTTGAAATATTTTATACGTCATCATTTTTCTTGCTCTGAAGGATATTAAGGTACTTGTTGGTTTTGAGCATTTGGGAATATAATAAAGTATCCTTAGAATTTCAGTAGTTTGTGTTTTTCTTTAACACAAGTACGAAATACTACTATATACGCAGCTTTGGCGATATGTATTGCAGGTTATAAGCTCAGCTAAGTAATGAAATATAGAAACACCACGTAATTCACAATGAATATCAATAGTGTAATGACCAAGAAATTATAATAAAAAAAGAAATGCAGCTTTTCATCATAAATTATTCAAAACAACCGGGATGAATCTTTTCACAAAATTACTAAATTGTGATTATTTCCTCACACAATATGATAAACAATTAAAAATAATATAACAATAAATAACATAAAATGTGTACATTTTTTTATCCTGTTTAGAATGGTAAAATTAATGTGGATTTTTAATTCAAATAAATAAATTCACACTCATACCAACTTAGTGAATCTGGTGCTAGTTTAAATCTGTGCAAATACTTATTATGTTTAAACTTTAAGGTAGAACGAAAGTAATACATAAGTAAACTACCTTAAAATGTATATTATGTTGAAAAACACCAAACAATATTTCATCGCAGCTCATATAACATTTGTAAAGCGTTGCATCTCTCTGGCCTTGTAGATTGTTTGTTTAACTCAATTATAACTTATTATTTCGTATACTACCATTAACTTAAATTTATATTGTGTTGTTTATTGATTTCAATTATTTTTCATAAATAATTTTTTTTGTATATTAAACCTGGTAATAAAGCCAATTCAAACTTTTGTTCCATTCCATTTTCTACTACACATATAATTAAACAGTACTAACAAAAAAAAGCGTTAACATTTATTTGAAAAAGTAATACTAAATACAAAGCTTGAAACGCGTCGTATTCATATTTTTTGTAACTTCTGCTTCACAGGATACTAGATATAATTACATCAATTATCTAGAAACAAAACAGTTTCAAATAAATATAATATCTATAATTAAATAAAAATATATATTACTGTTTATTAATTAATTATATTTAAGCATTTATGTTTAGAACCTCAGGACCATTAGCTGCGAATGGTTTAAATGAATATTGAATACGTGTTTGACTCATAAATAAAATAAATTGTATAACTTTTCCCCGGTTATTGTATTTTCATATGAATAAATTTTCTCAGTATTATAACATACTAATATAAAATTGAATTATAACTTCATATGATAATAGTTAATTGTTATTATATGCTTATATCTATAGATAAAGTTGTTAAAATATAACGATTGAAAACACAATAGAGGAGGTTTTAAACTTTATTGTGAACTGCTTTCTTTATCTTTGGAAATTACATTTAAATACTATATATTCACACAACATACACAATAAGAAAGATTGAACTCTTAGAATCTAAGTCTAATCTAAGTCTAATCTAAGTCTAATCTTAGTCTGAGTTACGATACAAAATGAAGTACCTTAACAACTATTTTGTCAAACCAATACATTAATAAATGCATTACTCTTTATAAAGTAAACGGCCTATAAGCTGTTTATTTTGATATTGCAAAATACGGTACAAGTATTATTATGTTCACCTATAAAATAGGATCAAATTTTATTTATAAGACAAATTAAACAATTTAATATATCAAAGGACTACGTAGTGAGGAATGTTTTCAATATTGTGAGACTTATTTAGAAATTTGATATCACTGGTTCGTGTGTTTAACCAGATTGTGGTAAAATTAATATAAAATCTAATGTTATGTAATGTAATGAGTTTCGACTAAACTGAAAAACCAGCAATTTGTTTGATGTGCTGGGGTTGCAGAAATTCTTATGTTACACATTTGTCACAGTTATCACAATTGGAGTTTTGGTCCTTATTTTTATACAAGTCTTAGTATTCAGGAGAAAAATTCTACTTTAAAGGTGAAAAGGCAAACTAAACATTAATTTGCAAGATAAAGAAGAGACAATAGTCCAGTACAAACGATTGAAGTTATTCAAGCAGTTGTTTTGTATTTTAATGCGACTTAAAAACTTTTGAAATAAACATTTCAAAATATCGGAGAAAATGATAATTAAAAACTTTGTGAATTTAACTTATACTTATTAATATTTTATTACTTGACGAGAATTAAATTTCGTTGGTCACCTGGTTTTAAGACTACACTAGTAATTGGCTGCGACTCCATATATTTAATCTGAAAATGCTATATTTTCGTTTAAGGTTAAAAAAAAAAGTTGAAGTGTTGACTTATATTTTACAACATTTTAACAATTAATAATTTATAGAGTAAAAGGTATCTACTTTATTAACTTCAAAGTAAGTTCTATATTAAATCTCAAATGGCTTGTAATAAGACATGAAATCAGAAGCGATGAGTATTACGTGATGTCTAAAGTAGTACTTTATATGTATTACAGACTCAAAGAAGGAGGTGAATGTGATCGGAATTCATGGATTTTGCTACTACGATTATAACAGAATATTTATACATAATAATTTTAAATATATATTTAAACTTTTTCCAAATATTTAGTTACTGTAAATTACTGTAAATTATATAATTGAATTTTTTCATTATCTGTATAATAAAGGTCACAGATTAGAATCCTGCAGCGATTAATTCATTTTTTCATCCTAAGATCTTTCGCCTTTCGCTTATAGAACTCACATTTACATTACTCTTTCCATCTTTCTGTAACAATTATTTAAATCTCTGTACATGTATTGAGCGGTAGATTGATAGCCAGAACTCCAAAAGGTTCGGTAAAAGCTATTATTTTCGAGGGTTACCTTTAGGTTGTGTCCAGGCGTTCGTTGAAGAGATATTACTCAAATCAGTTTGCTGCTGATAGTATTTATTTTCTCATCACTATTCTCACTGTCATAAAATCACACGACGCTGTTTTCGTTTACTGAGTAATAATGCTGAGTGCTCATATTCTTCTTCTGAACCAATCTAAAAACTATTATTTAATAACTATATTTCCATAATTTTCTTCTATAATTTCAAATTCTTTTAGACTATCTATCTTCCACTAAGTTCCCTGTTATAATTTGTGCATTAAAATATGTTCTAACTACTCTACGCGATTCTGCGCTTGAGCTGTTGATTAACGCCCCAAAATACGGAATAGACTCAAGTCCGACAGCGACCGATGAACCTATATTTTGGCCCGAGTGGTTTTAATAGAGGAATTAGTATGTGCAGGGCCATGTCAGACAATATTAGGCGACGGGGATTATATAAAATATGTTAAGATTTCTGTCATTTTCTTATTGTTTCAGTATTTCAAAATACCTTATCTTATCATATAATTGATTAATAAATATATATATAGATATATATTTCTCATTTTTCATTTCTTTGAACTTATCATATGGACAATTATGTGTTGCCCAGTATTGTCCGTTTCTTCCTTTAATGTTATATCGTATCTATCACATATAGTTTTACTATAATGTTTCTAAAACGTATAAAAATTAATTTTTCTTATAATAATTTATATTATGTTATAATTTTAAGGATAACTTAAAAGTTCCCTCTACTAAAAGTGCTTTCTTCACTTCAATGAACGCTCTAATATTTATGACAGAAAACGGTTCGGTATATATTCAAAGAGAACCCTACGTTCGAACATTGCTTAGTGTAACTATTTCTTGTAATTATTACGCAGATAAAACCGCCAATAACCATAAATAAAGAAGGGACTGAAATAAAAAAGTTGTACCTCGTGTACCGAAATTATATCTATTCTAACTGGGGTTGACATGTGAGATGAAGTCGAGAACATCGAAGAGTGACTGATTCTGCAGCACAGCCGCGAGTGCTTGAAACCAAAGCGACAAGTCGTTTTTATATTGTAGTTTAACTTCGCGCTTCCACATGTTCCCAGATGTATAAATATACATAAATTATATTGTTTTAATATTATAATTTGTATCTACATATTTTATACAATAACATTAAAGGATACTAAAGCTTCAATGGTGTTATAAACATGGTATATACTTTTGGCATGATAGAAAATCAATTATTCTATTCTGATTACTACAACAGAACTATCGCTTACAATCTGTATTCCAGTAATTTATAACTTTGGTGTTAACATTTGGACTGACAAAATTATACGATTATCAAAGTCATAAGGATTTAAATACATGAATATTCAAGGAAACCCGGACAGGGCTTGAATATATATTATAAAACAGTTGTTGCAACTTCAAATCTAATCTAATCTTAACTTCACCTGAGTAAAAATATTAGGTATTTTCATTATATCAAGTTTAGCAGTTTGTTAAATTAAATAAACTAACTTTTTGGTAAAAAATATCAAAGTAAGTGTAATAATGAACAACATGTATTTTATAATTTTAGTGTGAATTTTTTGTATATATTATTGGTAAGATTTCATATGACAGAATAAATGTCAGAAAAAACCGTTTTGAAAGTATTCGAGAAACTGACAATTTAACTTTCTTAATAAAAGTTTTGAAAGTATTTCAAAAATGTCGCTAATGAATTTTCCTTATAAAAGATGTTGAAACATCGCAGAGAAACCATGATATTTATTAAATTCCTTTGTTTTATTAGTTTTTTCTAAATTGGTTTCTTCTCAGGAACGTTCTGGAATCTAGATAAAAGTTTCATACTTTACTATTATTAACAAATCACAAATTTACTTATCCAACAAAAGTAATATACTTTGCCATTTTATATCAATTAATATTAAAAAAGCCAAATATATATTTTGTAAATTCCTAAAAGTTTAGGTGTCTTGTCTATTTTTTATTTATAGTTTTACTCGTTACTTTCTTCCTACTAGCGAATCAATTAAAATCAGAGAAAAATATCTTATGACGCCAGAGCGTCTCTTGTGTTTTTTTATTCATATAATAATATTTAAAATGATTAACCTAAGTACATTTATAAGTTATATCAATTTTTTAATGAAGTATCTAGGTCTTATCCTATGGACTTAGTATAAAGGTATTTAAACAATGTTTTTTACAAAATAACTAATGCGTTTTACTAAATATATTTAGTTTTGAATTAAATTTATTTGGAGATACTACATACAATAAACAATAAGTAAATAAGTTAGTAGTAACATGCATTGCCATGTACTATTGAAAGAGTTCATATAGTATAGTATACACGGTAATGGATGTTATTACTGTTTTATTGTTGTTATATTTTCAATAACACAATAAACCTTACAGAGTGAACTTTTCTAGCACAGTGCACATTTCAGGTATAGATCAGTTTGTATAAAAATTTTTATTAGTTTTATAATAAATGAAATCGTACTCCAGTTGTGGATTCATGAATAGATAATATCATTCAAAATTTAAGTTTTTAATCATCTTTAGCAAACAACCTACTTATTAAATGAGGTAATTTAGTAATATATTATAACTCAATCTTTAAATCAAGATTGCTCGGGCTAACTGATCGATTAACGAATAGCGTAAACCGCTGACGATTGTACGCCTCATATATGTATATTTTAAAATTCCATTTCTCACTTTTTATTCTTATTTTATATTATCTCGTCGTTCTTGACGAAAGTAACCTACATTTTTTTGGTTTTACAAAGAAACAATAAATAAGAAACGTGACTGTTTATACAAATCTGATAGCTGCCTAAGAAATCATATAATTAAATTTTTATTTGTAAGTGCCTAAGGTGTTAAAATTTTGCAGGAGGTGCTGCCATTTAAAGAAGGCGGATTGTTTATCAAAACCTGATTAAGCCCCCAGGTTGACTTGAAGTCATTGATACATTATGTAGTAATAATTAAAAAACAACTGCAACAACTATAAGCGAGAAAAAAAACAACCATAAAGGATAACGGGCAAAATGTACCCACCGACCAATAACGACCAGACGTATGTCGTTAGATATCTCTTTTCATGACTATTATTTGTTATTATGGGGGCTAGTCTCAATTCGTTGTGGGAAAAATGTTATAGTTATTTAAATGATATCTATTAAAATAAAATTGTTAGTTCTAGATATATAAAAATACAGTTTTTGTGCAGACTCCATGTACTTTCAGCGTTAACTTAACATGAATTAAATATTAGGATCGTCAAATTGTGAAAAAGAAACCTAAAATAAAAAAAATGGTTTATTATTGATTTACAAACAGAATTCTTATTATTTAAAAACTAGTCATCTATGTTGTCTATAATTACATCATTTAAAATTGCAGCTGGAGGATTGAATACCTCATGCCTTGAGTAACCAATATACAATATAATTGAAGTCAAAAAATAAAAAATTAAAAAATACGTTACTAAATACGCCGTTCCGTACAAATAAAGGCGGCGATCGGGGGCGCGACGGGCGGCGCGCGGGTGACGCGTACGCAATGAGCATTTCGGCAATTACACCTTGCATTAAGGCTTTACGTAGGGATTTTTAACTTTTTAATTACATTTTTTTTAATATCTAGAAGACCCCAAAACGATATGAGACTAGCCCCCATAATAACAAAGATAATATATCTGGAACTAACTATTATTTTAATAGATATCATTTAAGTAACTATAACATTTTTCCCACAACGAATTGAGACTAGCCCCCATAATAACAAATGATAGTCATGAAAAGAGCTTTCTAACGACATACGTCTGGTCGTTATTGGTCGTGGGTACGCATCCCATACATTTTTGCCCATCATCCTTTCCTTTAATTTATTACTCTAAACAAAATTAATTATAAAATTGAAGTGTTCAGGGATTTCTGTGTATTATTTATTTTGTTACATAAATATTGACGTTACAAGAACGCATCGGTCTGTAGGTGAGTGTTTGTTTTATTTTGTACTCATGTTAAAATATAAAATGTAAATATTCGTTAAAAGCGTAGAGTAATTATATAAATTGATCGCAAATTTTATCCAACTACTAACAGTTTAATAGTTCATAGTGTTATATTAGATATTTTAACTAATAAGCGTAATTTGATAAGTAAGTGTGAAAGAAATCTATAACTCATAAACTTTTAAAGATGGGACTATTACAATTTATTCAAGTGATTTAGATGAACTTGTAATGTTGAGATCAGCAAACTATAGACTTTTATTATTTTGTTTTTTACACAGGCATGTCGAAGTAAACTTTCTTAGTTGAATGAGTATTTCCCGGATAAATTCGTCCAACTCTTAAAAATCATTAAAAAGGTTTTGAGTATGCTGTTTTGTTTTGAAAAATAAAGATAATTTTTTCGAAATTTGCGTTAAAATATATTTAATTACAAAATACATTCAAAAGACAAGTAAAAATAGAAATGCAATCTGTAAGAAACTAAGACGCAACTGAACGGAAATAAAATTCATTCAGCATCAGTACAAGAAATAAACGTATCTTTAACTTTGAGAGAAAGAGAGAGAATCTGCTTTTGAAGAAATTAAGTTAAAATATTAGAAATTGCTTCAAATCAGTCTTCACTATGAAATACTATATTCATAAAAGCATTGTTAGGTCGGTTGATTGGAGCACGCCTAATGAGAAATTCAGTTCAACTATAATGTGGAGCTGATTAACGCTACAGACGGAGATGAAGTGACCCAGAAATATCATCCAGACAAGCAAGTGCAAAGCCTCGCCCTTAAAATACTAATCTTAAAATAGATTGATATGATGTTTTTAAATCAGATATATACGATAGCTACCACTAATTTAGTCTTCTCTGTCACCATCTCATATTTAAAAAATAAATGTTAACTAGCAAAATAAAAAAGCTCATTGGATAAAAAAGCAAAAATTATGACTAGGGAAGTATATACTGATTCAAAATAATATACTAAAGTTTTTATTACCAGGTTTATTGAAGCATAATTAATATATCCATTGAGATGTCGATGGATATATTAATCGGGACATACAGCAGCAGTTTTGTCCCGAGGGTACATCGTATGAAACGTCGTTTCTTACATCCGTAATTAACCCCTTTAGGATGAAAAATTAAAAAACTTTAATGACTGTTATTCTCTCCCAGTCATTGTTATTTCCATAAAAATATATACAATAAATTATTTAACTTTAACATTTGAGTACCTTCATTCATTCTTATTTAAAGTAACCCTTTTATCCATACTCCATAATAATTATGAACACAATATTAATAATTTAAATAACTATGAAATACGAGGAAATATGTACTGACACTTATTTAATTTAATTTGTGAAACATCTTTAAAGATTACTAATATTTCTAATTTAAAAATGGTGGTAAAAAATACTGAATTAACCTTTTCAAAAATACCTTGATATTTTTCGTGGAAACATCTTGTAAATGTTAAAAGATACAAATAAATGAAAAATCATACGGCAATGATAAAATGAGATTACTTTCCTTAAAAATATACATTTGAAAATATAATATTCGGAAGACTCGGGAGTACTTGAAAAAGTTTGAACAAATATGTCGAATTTTTCGAGAAAATTACAAAACATTATATTAGACCTGATAATTGGAAAAGATAAAAAGAATCGAAATAGTCACCTCCATTAAAACGTAATCACATAAAAATTTATTTATTCGTGTAAAAATAATAATATTTCTTGTTTCAACTTAAATGAGACGAAGCTTCTTAGCATTCCATGGATTCACCGTGCGGGCGCCGGGCCCATCGCGTTGCAAGAAGAGGAGCGCAAACAATGCCTGGGACTTGCGACCCAGATGTAGGTTTAAGGGGCCCCTTTACTATGCGCATACACGCTCACCTTCACTGTTTACGCTCCTCTCCCTACCTAACCAAATATCGTAAGAACCTACTAAAGCCGCCTTTGAAATACGTTCCAGAAATGAACTGATGATCGTTCTAGAAAGGCCGAGATCCTTAAATAAGTTGTAGAGAGATTTTGCTGTTATACCTCTCGCTCCTACTTCTACAGCGTACAAATTAACTATAAATTTATTCCTGATCAGTTCGTTACACAGTTCGTAATACTTGTTAAGCTTAAATGTATGATCTTTGGGTATGTTTGTTTCCCAGGGTACAGTAAGCTCCACAAGTATAACGCGCCTTAGTTGTTTTGAATGCAGGAATAAGTCCGGCCTAGATGACGAAACACAAATATCCCCGGGGATTTTGTATTGCCTTTCATACGTGTCCATCATGAGAGTCCAATCAGGAGACGCGTCCAAGATGGAATAAGGTTTTAATTTAGATTTTTTGGACGAACCTGCCTTTACGAACTCTACTGATTTTTTGGTGGTTGTTATACCCCTCTGCGCTCTTGCTACAGAAAGACTAACCGCTTCTCGTATGATTTCTAATACTTTATCGTGGCGACGCGAGTATTTACCTCTATTTAATAGTACCCTACACCCTACTAGCAAGTGTTTCGCGGTTCCTACTGCCTCCCCGCAGATGTTGCAAGATTTTTCGGACTATAATACAATTATTAATATGAAATACTCTATTCATATGAAGCATTGTTAGTTCGGTCGATTGGTACAGGCTTAATGAGCAATTCCGTGGAACTGTAGTCTGGAGCCGACTGGCGCTACGCGACGTAGACGATACGACCCACTTACAACATAGCGCCGAGAACTACGAGAGATATATGTCGATGAGGTCATTGTTAATAGGTACTTAAATATATTGCTATTACGGGAATAGGAAAGACATTATTACGATGTTTATTAAGTTTACTTAATACTATTATTCAGTTTAGAAAATGTTTTCTGTTTCTGTTGTATGTTTTTTATTTTTATTAAAAAAAAATACATCGTTGGATTACATTTTGAAATTAATTTATACAAATCAAATATTATTCAAAATATCAAAGATGAAATGAAAAAAAAAAAATACTGAACATCATAAAAGTATAAAAATATTGTAAATAGCTCAAATTAAACTGCAATAATTTTTGATTTTCTTGTTTATGAAAAGAAGGTTTAATGAAAACATTCCTGGTTCTAAACCATTATTTTTACCGGACAATGCCGTTCAACTTTTAAAAGATTCTAAGATTGCTATTTTGTGTCAAACGGTTTGAAATGGTTGCATAACATTTTTTCTTAAGGAATAAGTACTTGTTATCAGAGACTCCGTCCGATTGGACTACAAAAGATAACGATTATTCTATAAATATATATACATTTCTTCCTAAGATTTTTTCTTAATAAGTACATTATTTTTTTTATTCGTAATTCTCTATTCTGAAATATTATCTTGTATCCAAAGAAATTTTGATAAAACCGAAGAATTATAACGAAGACTATATTTATTCTTATATACTCGGACATGTTATTATTTATAATAGTATTTTAATAATTTCAATTTTATGTATTAAATTACGAGGAATGAAAAAGTTTTACAAATCTCTATGACGGAAAAAGCAATACAAAGTTTTTAATTTGATAGTTTTGCGTTCATTATTCACTTGTTATAATATTGTTTAATAGGGCATTAACTAAGACTTTTATGAAGGTGAATTATAATATTAATATTATAATAGAAAGGTGAAGAGACCCCGTACATCGCGATCATACGCTCATTGATGGCCTTTGGCCCATTTCCTTCTTACACTAAAAAGTCGATGACGGCACGGTACTTTAAACTAACATTTTCCTTATTTTCTAAAACTAGTCACAATTAATGACTTCTCACTAGGACAGCTGTTGCGCTTCTGTACTAACACCAAGCGTTCCGACACGTAAGGTTGATATAGTATATGCATCAGTGATTTAGGTTACAGATTACCAGATCAGAGATAATATTATAAAAATGCCCACTAAAAGTTGCAATTATTTTTAAGAATAAACGCAATGAAATTTTTATTCAATAATCATCTTAATTTTTATTTTTTTTATTATTTTTAATTGTAACCAAGATACCATAATAAATAACATAACATTACAACAAGCAATTCTATAATGTAAGATACAAAGCAAGCAAGCAAGTAACCTAAATATATATCATCCATTGCATGGTTGCTTTAAGACCATTTAACAATTACATCATAACTAATATTGCATTTATCAAATGTATCCTGATATTTTTTTTTATAAAAAGTTATTTATTTCCATTGAGAGACATTAAACAAAAGTTATTATTTCTAATGATTTGATGTTCTCAGTTCAAAAAAGGAACACTATAAAAATTACCCTAAAATGAATAATATCTATATGATAATGTTATCAAACTGTAATTAAAAAATATATATATTTATCAGAAATAATAGAAATAAAATATTTTTCCTTATTCTTTTGATAAAACCAAAACACTATGACTTTCTATCGTTGTGGTAATATTTAAAGGCATATAACTCCTATCCTTAAAGTTTAAGTACACTGATTGCCTTACTGAGATGTCTTGGCCAGTGACTGAGTAGCTTTTATTTAGTGTGATTTTATCTACTTAGCATCTATCCATAACAATATGACACATGTTGCAAAAAATCACTTTCTTCCTGAAATTTCTTGACACTCTAGACTATTATTAATAGAGAAAAAAGAGAGTTTTTATTATAAAATTGGTCGTCGCCTCGTCCTAAAAGAAATGTAGGGATTAACTGAAGGAGCCGTTTTACTTGTCTTTAGTTCTAAACACAACATTTTTATCATTGTAAAATAAAATATCTAAAACTCAAAGTAATAAAAAAGTTAGTAGAGTTTAATGATTCTTCGAGTATTTCGTTTAGTTACATACCTTTTACTATCCTTAAAGGAACAGTGACGATATGTATATATGTGTATTTTAGTATATATTGCGTCCTATTTATAAATGAGTGAATATAAACATATATTTTGATACTTATCCTTTCCTCATCATATATTATCGCTTGAGACATTTTTTTCATTGACATTTCAGGAACCGGTACAGAAATGGTAAGAGCATTGTAGTAATCTATCCTGTGATTTCTGTAAAGAGATTTGTTGATTAGCCTAACGTTTTTCCTGTATACTTTATGGATAGTTTACTTTTTTATACATATTATGTCAGCGCCAATCCAATATAGTATTATTTTGTATTTACTGATATAATAAAGGAAATATTGTTTAATAATAATAATTGCTATTAAAGAATTAATTAATTCCTAAAATACAAACTGTATTTTCCATAAAAATATAAAACCAGGAGCGGTGCTGATTTTATCTAATTAATCAATGAAGGGCGTATTCATCCAGCCGCTACTTTGCAAATTGTATTGAATAGAAATTGTAGGAAATATAGAAGAAAACATAATTTTCTCGTAAATTAATTAAAAATATATGTTTATCCAGATAACCTTAAATAGACAAAGATGAAATAACAATAATAAATAGACATACATATAAGTACTTGGCATTGACTTACTTCGAGAATAATAAAATGTAATATAACTTATATTCGGTTATAGAATACGAATAAAAAAAAAACAAATCCTTTTAATGTTTCTTATTGGTTTAAGGCTTGACATCGAATCAAAACTTTCACAAACCGACAGTTCTGTCAAATCATTTTAACTTTTTATATCCTCACAGAAACTGTCCGTTAGCTCCTCATAAAAGCATAAATGTCTATCAAAGAGTTTTTGGAATTTGACGCTCTTTTAGTTCTGTTTTGTTATTTTCTATTTCAAATGAATATTGTTAGCTCGCTTTGTGCTTTCATAAAATACTCAGCTTGTTATTCGAAGATTGCAGCGATTCAACATTTTTTTTTAAATTTTAATATTTTTATAACAGAAAAATAGTTATTTTTTGTCTACTCTATTAGGTAGGTTTTCTGAATTTGTAAGATGTTTTGAATTGAGAATTTATTCTTCAGAACTATGAAAAGTTAAATTAACATTAAAATCATCTTAATTCATTCCATGATATAATAAGATTAAATAACTTACCTGAAGAGCCCCATTACATTTTGATTTATCGAAACCGATATAATGACGTAATTTGTATGAAATTATGGTTAAAAGTTAAATAGATCTAAAACTCAGGAGGAAGAAGGAAAATTTAAAAAGTTTTAATTAGATTTCACTGTGTAGAAATTATGATAGATAAATTCTAACATTTTGATATATAATATTATATAATGTATATAAAGTATGTACACTGTTAATAAGGTATGAAAGCTTTATTTTATTGCAAGTAATATATGAAATATATAGTTCCGGTTATAATTGAATTTAACAAACAATCCACGTGTTCAGAAGATAAAACGCATTGCAGATATTACACGCGCTGCGACGAGACATTGTGTTCTTTGTGATATTGTTAGTTATATAATTATTTTTACACCTATATACTAGATTAAAGGGAAGACGGTTTTCATTTCTTCTGTCTGTATATCTCTTGTTTAATCTATATGTTATATTTTGTTTATATTTATTATAACTACTAATTGCATCCTACACAAGTTATTATAAATGTCTCATATACTCGTATATTAACACCAGGTATTTTATGTAAATAAGTAACTCATACTGTTTTTCAATTTAACCCTCTGCGACTGACGTGGCTTAATTATAACTATTGTATTGACGTGGTAGTACACGAGACACTATTTCATAGGCAAATATTTTTATAGAAATAAATTATGCAGAAATTTTATTCACATTTATTGGATTTCTAACCTTTTTTTATTAAATTTACCTTGATTAAAAAAAAACTATTTATATTTTTAAAATGAAACAGTTTTAATTGACATCATATGAATCAGTCTAAAAATTTGAACTTAAACATTAATGACATAAAAAATCACAAAATAAACTTTTTTTTTAATTTAATATTACACGTTTTAAATTAACCATTAAAATAATCAGTCTTGCAAATATGAAATACATTCATCGGTTAATTTTAAAATTAGGTAACTTCAAAATCACAGCTTTGTTTGACAATTATCACATAGTGGCTTGGAGCACTGAAGGCAATTGCTTTCGAACAATCACAGCAAACATACTTATTTAGTTGTTTTTTATTTTTGCGGGACAAATAATAGCATAATTTTTTACCACTTGGTGAAACAGACCGAACTACTGGTGGTGGTGGGGAGACATCCTTGCCTAAAACCCTAGTATTAGTCATTCGCAGCTCTCTCGGCAATCTTTCATTGTATACTCTGTTTTTCATATGATTCAAAACTGTATCTCTGGCCATATTAAGTACAAAGTGTCTATCTTCATTTAATCCTTACTGTTCGTGCAACTTTGATACAGTACAAAGCTGCCATATCCAACATCCTTTGAAAGATTGCCATAGGCCATCGACGAGTTTTACGGCTGGTAGAGAATGCCAACAGGCATTAATTTCGCCTTTTGTAATATACAATAAAGGGTAAATGAATAAATAAATAAATAAATTAATATATCGAGCATTTCTTATCCACCTCGTCTACTTCACCTTTTGTATGATTATAGTCTACAATCATAATTGGTTTCTCTGTATCATTATCTATTTTTTTAATATGATGGGAGTATGAAAGCAATAACACGGCTTTATTAGGTCATTGATCATCATTCCTGGCAAAAGTCCCAGCCGACATTCTCTTGTAAGCAGAACGTCCTGGCCTAGCGTTGTCGCTTGATTCACCCATCCAAAACCAAGTATTTTTTAAAATAATGTACAGTTTTACGCTGTGATTTTCTTCGCATAAACTAAAGTTTATTTTTTAATTCTATAGATACTATTTCACCGCCTATAATATTATTGCAACACGTAATTTAAACAGATTATATAATCATATTCTACTCTTAACAACTTCACAATTAACATTAGTAAAAACAAATATAATAAGTAATTTAATTAAGATTAAATTCTGAAATAAAGTGAAATAATACAAACACTGTACTGATGTGGTTGTTGAGGAGACACTATGAAAATATAACCAGTGGTGGTAGTGTAGTAGACACTTACCTTAACACTGATGTGATAGTGTCGTGGACACCTTCCGCCGTTTACGCACACGTGTGCTCATTTTGATCACCTGCCACACATTGACCGATGCGCGGCCACGTTATGGTAAGGTACTAATAGCGGCCGGACTCAAATTTGGAAATTATCGGAAATAAGTATATTTTTCTATTTCGCGGTGTCTATTGGACTACCACGTCAGTCGCAGAGGGTTAAGTCTATTGAAAGAAATATAAAAATCTAATAAGACTAATGACCTTGATCTATGAGAAAATGTGAGAAATAATTTAAATGAGAATAGTTTTATCAAATTAGAAGAGATGTTACTTGTAAGTGAAGTCTTAAAATAGAAAATGAGTTTACCCGCACTAATGCAATAACATGTTCTAACCCGTTTATTTTAATACGATTGAATAAACTATTTTAGGTATTAAGTTCAGTAAATATATCGATTAAAATAGTTTGAACATATATAGTGAAGCCGTTTAATTAACACTGATATTACAAGTATAAAATAAATATTTAATAATTGATTATAATTTACCTTTGATATTTTATATTAAAATCATTGGCCATAAATTTTGTTACACAAGTTATCTATCCAAAATGGCGTTTGTACTAATTTCACGGCCTACTCGGGAAGACACGTCTAACTAATAACTTTGTTAACTGATAAATGGGAGATGGCGGAGTGACGATATTACTATCTTTATGAACTGAATACAACCATTTTCTAATGGAAGCACTAAGTTTAAATATTTTACGACTTAAATGATCTCACGCGTCGTCGTCGAGTCGTCGGCGTCGGCGTCGGGAGTCGGGTTGCGCTCCTCCCTCAAATATGTGCGAAGAGGGTGATGGCTGGCTCTTGCGTTATGCTCGTGAACGGGTGCTGCTTGCGGTGACTGGTTGTGTAGCAGGCCTATTTTTATTTTTTATTATTATTATCATTATTATTATTTTTTTCATTATATTGCGACGGTTCTAGTTGTTCCAAAATAGCTTTTAAGATTGACACTTGTGAAACAGTGATCACAATATAAAAAAATATATATCTGGCTGAGTTTGTTGTGTGGTTCTTCTCAGACCAGGACGCGTTTGGAACCCTCATAGCTTTAACATTAAGTTGGACAGTGCTTTTACAGAAGGGCTTATTACGTTAAATCTGGTATCGAAATAGGCCCTCCTGACACTTCCATTTTGACGTACACAAGTGATCACTGATAATGATTCAAAGTGGAAAAGATATAAATAATAAAAATAAATAATAAAAAAATCACCAAATGCTATATATATTATATACCTACTATATATAATATTTTGATATAGATTCTATTTTATATATGATTCTTCATGTAGTTAAAGATTAGATTTACTATAATGGTTTTGAATTACGAAACTTTCTACCGACCCACACTTTAACAAGAGAGTTTATAAGTATATTATATATATATGTTGCGTTCACTTGAAGCACAATAAACACTGGAATGATTTCAATTCCTATTCCATAGAACACTTCATAGAATAGACGTTAGTATTGGTCTATAATTTATATTTACGTGTGGGCTCATTTATGTACAAAGTAAATGTCACATCCTACTTTGATGGCTGTGTGTGTTAGTGTGTACTAAAATCTATTTTCTCTCAGTTATATATAAAAATATTTGACTTTCGTGCCGTTTACATACTTGTTAATGTTACTTAAATAACCTGTAATATTAATGTTCCTTGTATTAAATATAAAAGAAATAGATTGAACCTTATTAGTATAGTCATAGCAATTATTTTAATATGAAAAATGTGTGCGTATTTTAAAGAAATAAATAAAATATTTATGTTTTCTATACATAATTATTATTGTTTATAGTAAATTTTAGTAGTTTTTTGTCACATTTTTTCCATTTACTTTTGAATAACATTTACTTGTCCATGGTAGGTATAAAAATATACCAAAGAAAAATATTACGCAAACCAAAAGTTTTAAAATGTGGATTTCGTTGTCAATTTAAAAATATATAATAATAACGCTTACTTGGTATTTTAGAAATATAGTTAGTTATAAAAGAAGTCTTTCTTATTATAATTTTTGTAGAAATGATGTTAGTTAATGGACTTGAAGTAACAATTTGAAGTATCGGCTTGAACACAGAAATAAGTTCATAACTACTTAAAAGCATGAGGACCCCTCGGAGAGCATGCATGAAGAGGTTGATGTCTGTGACCGAGGCGAAAGAGGTATGCAGGGACTGTAGCAGCATGAAACTTTCAACACTTTGATTTTGCAAGGATTTATGGGATTTTAAAATATGATGATAGCAGGAAAACCGTATTTAATTAATTAAGTTAAACGAAAGACTTTATTTATGGTATATGTAGTAAGCACTTTTAATAAACACTAGCTGTAACTTACTAAATTATAATCATTTTTAAACCGACTTAAATACAGGATATCAACACAAAATAAGCACATAACTTATTTTGATCAGAAAATCGTCGTTTTTGTCAAAAATAGTTTAATACTAGTGGGTATAAAATATTAAAAAAAATATATAATATTTTGTGGTTACAAGTTATGTTATCTTTATTTTATCTATAGGGATCGTCAACCGCGTTTAGCAATATTCTTAAACCATATATATCCGTTCGTTATGAAACAGCAAATAGAATATTTAATACACATTGTTGAAAAAGAAGATAAAATTATTGTATTGATCATACATTTAAGTAATCTCATTATTATTTGAGATTCTATATGTGTTCGTGACACATAATTAAGTGTTTACTCCTAAACATTTGGCAATATAAAGTTTTAAATAACTATTGACTATTCAAAGAGAGCAATATTCTTTTAATTTTTTTTGTATAAGTCAACCTTCTGTACGTTTTATTCGTGTCTGAAAGGGATTTATCTCTCACTTGAGAGTGATACAATACGGTCTTCATAAGATGGCCTTCGTCAGTTTCGATTGGCGTATGAAGCGATATCAATATATTTTTGTAAATTCTCATATGTAACATACTGTTTGTAGTATTTTATTTCGAAATTATGGAATCTTGCATATATTTATAAATGCGTGTAATAAAATTACAATAATTATTATTCGTGCGTATTCTATCGCAGTTTCAAAGAGGAGTGTTCTGAAGAGCTATCTGATTTATTTTATATACTCTTTTATTCCAAAATATAAAACTATAGTAAATATTTTTAAAAGGTTTGTTTCATTCCGTTTCAATTTAAAAGCTAAGTTTACTTTGCAAAGGATTCTGAAAACATGATGAATGCTTCAACTCGGAGGGCCTACAGCGAGTCGCGATCCAAATAATGAATAAATGCAAAGTATTTTGAAAAATAATCTAGTTTTATATTGTTTTGTTGTAACATTACGATAGTAATAAAACTTGCATTCGTAAAGATATTGAAGGAATGTATCCAATAAATTGTCTATCACATTCAACACTATTCAACAAACACGACCTCTTACTAAACCAGGTCTCTAACATTAAACTTTACCATCTACTCAATATATATGGTAAATCCTGTTACTCAGATAGAGAATGCAAGAAAGTAAAACCACGTTTTTCGTTTCATTCACTTTTAGCTCTTTGTTATCTAGATTTATAGAGGAAATATCAGAGAAACGGTAAAAGTAACACAAGATGAAGTTTCTTTATACAATTACACAACACATTTTCTTTATTGTTGATGAGTATTTTCTTAATTGTTAGACATAGGAAATAAACCATTTAATTAATTTAAATATGTATTAACTAGTGGGAACTCACTTCATTTGTTCTAAGAGCTACAAATTGCAGCGTCTTTCTTATAAAAGAACTTTGAAAGTACGTTTTAATTGAACAATTCTCTAAAGTAGGCTCAAAATGTATAGTTCGTTAACTCTTACTACTCTTTGCTAACTTCATTAATTTGAAGTCTTCATTTAAAAGTCTAGTGTCTGAATTAACAATCTTTTTTGCTTACTTACTCTTTTGTATAGTAAAATAAATTGTCGTTTGTAGTCTCTGCTTTTTAATTCAAAATGTTCAATGTATTAGTGATCTGGGTTTTTAAACTTATTAATCGACATTCAAATTAAATTTAATACATAATGTTTTAAATCTTTATTTCATTATTACGAAAATAATTTATATTATTGAGTTCAAAACAAATGCCGTTCTTCTCACAGTGAGGTGACTTTCTAGTATAAGCACACATGAAGTATCGTGCAAGAGTCCTCCACATTCACAACTAGGTCGTCATCTGCACCTCTGAGAGGTGGAAACATCTAAGTTAATTGTTGTGTATTTTTTAATATTTTATAGCGAATCTTAGAAGGCACTATATACACAAGGTGATATTTACATAACGATATTAGTATATAAGTGATAAGCTACCAAGTGATTTGAAGTAAATAAATATTTACATGTACATGAAGTATATATAGATATATAAGAGGTTAAGATAAGCATATAAAAGTAATTATCCACAAGTTAATAAATGAATTAATAAGTATTACTACTAAATTCAAAGTCAAATTATTTTTCAATAATTTTGAATTGTATAACATGTAACCATAATAATTTCCAGTAACTATTATACCAGACATAACTAATTTTTTTTCAGTAATTTAAACATTCATTTTCTAAGATTATTCTTCTTGCCAATACTTACTAATTACTTAAACTTAAAACATATCTCATGTCTTGAAATAAATAAACGCAAATCTTTTTCTTGAAGTATCATTAAACAAAAAAAAAAAATCCGTGCCCGCAGGGGGACACGCGTGGGTAGACCTCGTGTGTAACTCATTTAAAATATAACTCACTACCTAAGAAAAATACATGATGCCGTTGTTTACATCAAACATTTTCAAGCAAAAAGCGGTTTTAATTTTTTTTCTCGGAAAAGGTATCTTTTTTGGAAATACTTTTGGTACTTAAATTTAGAGTAAGAAATAACATTTCTATTAAAAATATTTGCGAGGAAGAAATGTTTACCAGAAAAAAGTTGCCGTGGTTTTACGTACCTAAAATTTACAAGCTAAAAGTGGTTTTTATTTTTTTTCTCGTAAACGGTACCTTTTACGGAAAAACTTTTGATACCTAAATTTAGAGTAAAAAATAACCTTTCTATTAAAAATACTTGTGATGCAAGAATGTTTACCAGAAAAAAGTTATGATTTTTTTTCCACAAATTTTCGGTTTTTTCACCCCCACCCCTAAGTTATTGAAGTTACGTTTTCGGTTTATCTACATTAGTTATAGGTCTTTATCAAAGACATCATATAATATGAACGCGATTGAGCTCCTTTGTATAGGGACAAAGTTATGGTCGAAAAACTGAAATCAGAAAAAGTGAGGCCCTAGCGCCCCCTGTGACCGGATTTCTTTGGTTAACGAACTTGACCTTCATTTTTGGATGGTTGATTTTTGTGCAAAGTTTGAAAGCGATCCGAGCGAAACTGCGGCCGCTATCGTGCTGACAAAAGTCGAATCTGGACGCACGCACGCATATATATATATATATATATATATATATATATAAACTTTTTGACCAATGGTCATTTCGGACTCAGGCGGTCATAAGAAGACCTCCTGTGAAGAAATTTTTTCAAAATTCGAAAGTAGGGGACAAATGAATGGGCAGACCGAATTCTTCGAGGTCTACCCAAAATTATTATATTCTAGTTTTGTAAAAATATATATTAAACCATGTTCAAAGGTGTAGCTTTAGATTCTGTCTGGTTGAAGCAGACACAGCTGAGATATTATAATGCGCTTTACTATGCAATTGCAGATAACAGTGCTGAGGAGGCGTTTGGAGGTAATGGAAGGGTGGTGTGGAGGGGGAGATCACCCCTTAGATCATCCATCATATCTATCGTCTCGTGCAGTTTATAAAATGCGGATATTTCGTCGTAAATAAAATAAATGTAACAAATATTAGTGTGGATTTTCTTAAACAATTTTATTTATTAGTATAAGAGCACTAATAATTATTAGTATAACACTATTAATAATTATTAACAGTCTTTAAAGTAATTTTTATTTAGTATATATACGCAACCGTATGTCAACACTGAACTGTATTTAATTTTCGTCTCAGCGGGCTCATCAGTTAGTTTTGATATGTTGCAAGCTTGAGCTGTGCCCGGCCTTACTTTTTCTATGTAAATGAGTTACTTTGTATAATCAAGCTCACAATTATAACTCGTTGCCAGGTTTTGTAGGTTTCTCTAAAGTTGTGTTTATGGTTTAATATATATATATATTTTTAATAAAATGTTTGATATATTATTAAATATAAAAACAGAAATCGGTTGTATTTATCTATATTATTAAGCACAGAAAATTATAGTTTCGACATTAAAATAAGGTTGCGTTAATATTTAGTTGTAACATATTTATTATTTTATTTTATTATTTTTGGTTACTCTTTAAAATACGATTAAATGTAGAATGTAGTATTCCAAATTTTTTTTATAATTCATAAAAAATATTAAAAGGAAAAATATAAGTTAAAACCTTTTGATATATCTGCAAAGTTAAGAATGTAATATTTCAACAGCTGAAGGACTAATTCTACCTTCCCTTCGGTTTAATCATGAAACTCACTATGAATTCCCTCGACCCCTGTTTTGGGAGTTATGAAACATTGTAATTTTATTGTTACAATAAATAAATAAGTGTTACTGCCGACCTCACATATAACAATCTAGTTAACTTGTGCAGGTGTACAATTTCCTGCGAAGTTACTATCGCAATTAAAATCGTAATAAAATTGTTTAAAATCACTATGAAAGACATGGACAAATGTCTACAGTCTTTAAAAAATAAAAAAATAAAAAAATCTAGTTAATTAACATTATCACCTATATTGTTTACGAGTTGAGTTAATAACTATCAGTGATAAAATATATTTTACCTTATATAATTCTAATTCGTCGTTTTTCTTTATTATATACATTGTGTCCGCGGTCTCTATTCAAAATATTAATTATATTCATCAGTCTGTCGTTTAAAAATCAACTCAAAAGATTTACGGGGGCTTTCATAATCCCGTGGGCCGTTAATTGAGCTAAAATTATATATCGCCGGTCATTTTAGCTATTTTTATGAAAAGATGCTGTTATTTATTTTATTTCTATTAGATTATGTCCATTTAGAAACATTTTTTTGTTGAGATATACTCGTATAATGTGTATAATTTTTTGTTTAACCTTTGAATATTTTTTATTGTTCATTTTCTTGTAGCACATGAAGAGCTAGCAAGAAATATTATTTTTTTCTGTGTTGCAATGAATATGATATGTATGTAGAGAAAAGAGAAAGACGATTTAAATCTACTAACATCATTTGAACTTCACTTTATAACGTATATAAATTTATTCATATTACAAAGAATTAATGACAAACAAGAAATAAACTTTTAATAACTTTTCAAATAAAGTTAATATTTTGTTATAATACTTTCTAAACCAGACTATTGTTCAAATATGTTAATATTCACTTACTTCACAGTCACTTCACTATGTTAATAGATAGTTTATAAGTATAGCTTAAACGCGTCATCGTATATATACATATTAATTTCTAATTTGGTTTGCAATGTGAAGGGAAATATCATTATATGTTATATTTTAGTAAAAAGTACTTGTAATACTCGTAAATTTAATAATAAAAAGTCATTACATAGAAAAAAAAATACAAACTGTATCGTCCTACAGAACAAAACTATTACAGAAAAGTATTTTACATTATACTCTTTACTGCCAGGAATGTTTAAATAACAAAAAAATAATAATAGAAGTTACTCATTTTAAAAGTGAGTTATAAATATATATATTTTGATTTCACAGCGATAAATTCTGTCTACCTTACAAACGTGTGTTAGAGGTTGTTAGTTCTTTTTGAATTATTAGGTTTTGTTGAATAAAACGTTTATTGGTTTTATTATTTTTTTTTATTTATGAAGTGGGTAATTTTGAGGTATAAACAACGAAGATTATTCTGTACTGCTGCTGATATTCAAGGCTATAATCTAATGACCCAACGACAGTCCCTTCCTCAACGTAAATTTTATCGTAGGACGCTAAATAACTCAGTCTTGAGTTGTACTCATTCCTCCAATGTAAGCTATAGCCCAACATCATGCCACAAGGGGCCATCTGTACGGCCATGATCTAAACGCAATAATCTATCCAATATCTAAAACACAACACGGCTATCCATCTGTCTGAATATACAGGATAAATATGGATATTTTATGTTTTATTTACATAGCACAATAGACATCACAAGGATCAGGATTGATCCTTGCAATTTAATTTATAATTCATATAAATTCTTAAATATAATCCCAACTGGAAGGAAAAGTCAACAAGATGAAAACATTGTTTAATAAAATTATTTTCAATGATAAAAATGATAAAATTAACGACAATAAAAATATTCGCTAATATATTACAAAATAGAAAAAGAACTCAGTGACTCACCAGGCATTGTACACCACAGAATTATATAAAGAGAAACAGTTTATGAGTTAAATAATCAGTAAGCCATTGATTATTGTTTTTTATCATCATAAATTGCAGGATATATCATCGTCTTGATATACTTTCTTTATTCTGTGTCCATATTATTAGTATATTACAATATAATATATTATATAAGGTTCAATTTTTTTTAATTTTGAATTGTCTCTCCTTGCCTCTCATGTTTCATGTTTTTGATAAAACTGGATACTTCGCGTATAATTTTCAATACAAAATATTATTAATAACAATGACATATTAAAACAAAACGAACACGTTTTTAAAATAAAAAATATTTTTTAATTTAATAAGCAGATAACGGTTCTCTCCGCAGTAATAAAGAACAATGTTAGGAAAACTCCACCGAAACAATTTTTTTATCGTAATGTAAGTCATATAAAAGTCCTTTTTAAATATATTTAACGTTGAGATTAACTAAAGTATTAACTGGTTGATAAAAATATGATTTTTTCCTTATTTCCTAAAAGATAAAAATGATTATTGTGAGTAAGCCTTAAGAGAAATAGATAAGCCATTACGGATTTTTCTATAAACCTTTTTAAATCTTAAATTCTCTTAAACACAAATCAATGTGCACATGTACATGGCCATTCAAAATAAAGGAAAATCGTTAAAATGTATAAATAAATTTTATAACTAATAAATAATGTTATGTGCATAAACTTTACAAAATAAATAATCTAAATACGAATGAAATTTAAAAAAAAACTAACAAGAAGAAATAGGTATGACAAGCCGAATTAATTTGATACTATTAAATAAATTGTTGTTTAGGTCGTTGCCATGAAATAAACAAAAAACAAATTTTGTTATATTAGTACATAAGTTTTCATTTATATAAATTAATCAAACACATACGTATAATCGCTTTCACTGCCAAGAACAATTGCTATCGCAAGCTAAGCTTCTTATCAACCGTTTATCAGCAATCTATACGGAATGCGTTCTTGAACAGCTGTTAAGGGTGATATACGATGCGTAATTTTGTGGAAGGGGTTGAATGATGCTTACATAAGGAATTGACATTAAGTATAATTTAAGGTCAAATGTCTGAAGGTAGAAAAAATATATGAACTACTTATATTATTATATAAGTAGAATTTTCAATATATCTATATTACCAATTGAAATTGGTACAGACGAATCATGGAAACAGACAGGCTACTTTTTATGTCGTCACTAGAGGCTACGAAGGCACTGTCATAGTCTATTACTTTATCTGTTTATAGTAATTTGTAAGTAGTTCTTTACTTCCTACCCTCCATTCACGTGAGCGTAAATAAAGTATCATTATCTTAATAAGATATATAATTTTAAAACTCAGCATATTACTCTTGGTCTCTAACAAATTGTGAGTTTAAATCTTGTTTAAAATTATTGGGAACATATTAAAAATGTTCATATTTTATTTTTATAAGCTATTCATAACAAATAACATTTATTATTATTAGAATCTATTATATTACATTTCAAGATCTGAAAAAGTGAACAATATTTATAAACAATATCACACTATTTTTGTCACACATTTGAGTATTCTTTTAAAAACAAAAACGTTTCAAATTTTATTGTACAGAAAAATAAGCATCAGATGTTTCTGCCTATCTATTAATATTAATAGAAGAGAACTTCAAAATATATAAGAAATAAATAAGTTAAAACCGCTTTTTAAAACAATTATAAAATATTACGAATACAACAAAATGATAAATATAACACAAAAACATCTTTACTTTATATATTACTTATGATAAATAATTAATATATTATTCTTCTAACAATTATGCCGCAGAGGCACCAAATACATTTTCGTGAAAGCCTTTATTCAGAGAATGCTTACTCTGACAATAAGGTTTTGTCGTTCAATCTTATTTAAATAACAGAGCTGCCTACATTGAGAATAATGAACAACTCATCATCAAACAAATACTAGTCTTATGTCTTATGCAATAAGGCTTCACTAGCAATGTAACAATCTTAAATGAAATGGTTAAAGATAATCTATTGGAAGGGAATAATTCAGTAATATTAACGCTATTATGTTCAGAAGGAGAATACGTAGGAATGTGGAGAAGAGATAACTTATTTATGTACATCATATTGAGAAATCATTATTTATTTTTTATTTACTTCTACATGTTCTTTATTGGTAGTGTCTACTTGTTACTCTTGTTATTTTATAAATATATAATATGATATAATAAAAGTTTTTTCATTACTTCCTTAATTGTAATGTGCTTTTTATAGAAGGTAAACAAAATCTAAAACAGTTCAAGTGAATCGCATACTTTTATTTATAACGCTAGCAGTATATTGAAATAGTTGCAGTAGAGAACTATAATTTTTATTTGTATTAATATTGTAAATGTGTAAATTGATTCATAGTTATTGTATTATATTGATTTTATAAGTTGATCGGGATAAATATTTATTTAAAACTAAGGTAACGGGATCCCCAGTGAATTGAAGAGTCCATAACAATATCGGGCAAGTATTACTATAATTTTTAGATTAAGAATAGCAGAAACCGTACGGAGTATGAGAAAATTATTAATTATCTTAAATAAAGAGATGATGAAAAATAAAGAGGATGGAGGTCTAAAATAAATATGAAATTTATCTTGTTTCTGACTTCATTTACCATTATTTGAGGAATAATAAAAATTATTGAATAATAAAAATTATTGAATAATTATTAAATTTATTTATTTATTTATTTAACATTTATGTACACACAAAATATATAAAAAACAGAGTTATTTAAAGATTCGTACAAAGACACTGCTTATTTCAAAAAGCAATCTCTTCCAGCAGACCTGTGAAAGGAAAGTAGAAAATGAAAGGCAGTAAAAGTGCGCACCGCATACAAAATATTTGAAAATCAAATAAACATAAAATTACAAATACAGTTATAATAAATAAAAATTTAGTAATTATAATAATCTTATATAGATTATATCTTATATAGCTATAATAAATAAAGTTTTAGATAAATAAACACTTACAAATAAGTTGAATATATTTACATCTATATAGAAAGGTAGTGTTCGATGACTCGTTTTTTAAAGATTGTTACAGACTTAGAATTCCGTATATTAAAAGGAATTGATTTCCATAACCTCACAGCTTGAACCGTGAAAGAATGAGTATAACTTTTACTTTTATGTGTAGGAAATTTGAGGTTCGTCCTAAGATGTGGTCTACACGGAGATTCGGAATTGTGTACAAAAGAGAAGCGATCACGCAAATAACGTAGTAAAGTGGGGCTAAAGAGAATGTTGTAAAGAAGATATAAAATGCGAGTATTTCTGCGAAAGCGAATTGGGAGCCACTTAAGCTTTTTACGAAAGTTGGAAACATGGTCGAACTTTTTCAATTCAAAAATAAATCTGATGAAGAGATTTTGCAAACGCTCAAGTTTATTAATAAGCTCCTCTGTGGAATCCAAATAGCAGGAATCGGCGTAGTCAATAATAGGCTGAATGAGAGTTTGAGTAAGGGATATCTTAGTTTTCATAGGCAGGAAGTTTTGGAGACACTTAATGAATGAAATGAATAGTGCACCTTGCGGCTCACCTCATTAACTTGGGTATTCCAAGATAAGGAGGAATCCAGAAAGATGCCTAGGTTTTTAACAGAGTTGGAGAAATTGATTACAGTGTCGTTAAGAAATAAGGGAGCAAGAGTAGGTAAGGAATTAAGTTGTTGTCGAGTACATAAAAGCAATGCTTGAGATTCAAACGGATTCAGGAGCAAACCGTAAGACCTAGACCAATTATTTATCTGTTCAAGGTCTAAATTAATTGCAGCTATAGCCTGATTAACATCAGCAATATTAAAATGACGATATAACTGCAAGTCGTCAGCATATAAGTGACAGTTGATAAAAATGGAAAAAAGTAGTGGAGAAAGGATACCACTTTGAGGCACACCAGCCGTGAGATAAGCCCAGTTGGAGAAGGAAGAGTCAAGACGAACACACTGTGAGCGACCTCGAAGATAGGAATCAAACCAAGCAATGGTAGAAGAGGTCATGTTCATTGATCGCAAAACACCCAGTAGAAAGTCAAAATTGACAGAGTTAAAGGCTCTGCTGAAATCTAATAATATTAAAATAGTAGCACATTTATTCTCCTTTGCCAAACGTACATCTTCCGTTACTTTTAAAAGAGCAATTCCTGTGCTATGTCCAGGACGGAAGCCAGACTGATAAGGTAAGAGATGAGAATTAGAGAAAACGTATGAAGATAGCAGTTTATGAACAATGTTTTCGAGAACTTTAGAAAGAAATGGTAATATAGAAATCGGTCGAAAATGAGAAACACAAGTTGGGTTAGAAAGTTTAGGGAGAGGAATGACGTGCGCCATTTTCCACGCCGCAGGAAATCTCCATGTCTTACTGGAATTACTGTTACAGAGTGCTTCATGGTAATAACGTTTTTTAGCATCTCTGCACATACGGTTGCAGCGGTTGCGAAATAACTTAAAAGTTGATAAATTATACTCAGAAGGAGATCGTTTATATCTTTTTCTTGCTTTGTCTTTTTGTAAAATCAAGTCTTTTAATTCTTTTGAAAGCCATGGAGCTGGGATTTGTTGTATTTTAACGCGTTTTATATGAGCATGGCAATCATAAAGTCTAATAATAAGTGAATTGAATGAATTCACTTTTAAATCCACGCAAGAAGTAATTATTTTTAAGCATGCATGTATTGAAATCGCCCATAATGATGATATGATCATAATTAGGATACAATTCATTCAATATTTGTTCTAGAGATTGAAAGTAATCGAAAGTAAGATTCGGACTGTAAAAAACTGCCAGAAGAATTTTGGTATGACGCATTATAATTTCAAGAAAAATATACTCTGCTGATTCAGAATACACTGAGAGCGATACGCTTACTTTTTTATAAAGTATATCACCACGCAAATATATAGCTACACCGCCACCCCCTTTGCCTATTCTATCATTACGGATGAGAACAAAGCCTGGTATATCATTTAATTAAAAATGTACGTGTTTTATTTAATTAATAGTGTACGTGTCAACATTTTATTTTATTACTCATCTGGTTGATAAAATTTATTGTAGGACATGAAGTTTTATCATCAACAAATTGATTAAAACTTTACGCCTTTTATGAGTTAAAACACTAACACACTTAAGCACTAATAACTATTAACTATATATTTTTCATTATTTTATTACGAGGAGTGAAGTTTTTATTTACAATATCTACTAACTACAATATTTTACTAATTTTGGTAAAATAGCGACAAGTGCAGACTCTAAATAAAGAAATATCTCTTGAAAAAAATTATACCAGATTTATTGTTTTTAAGCCGTCATAACTTGTACATATTTTAAACAAGTCTATTTCGCGACAAAAATTAAATTTTAAATAACTTTTTCTGATTTTAGGAAAATACATAATTGAAGCTTATAAATGAACAATTGATTGTTTTGTATCATAAAACAAAACATCGAACTATTTCAGCGGAAGTTACTCAAAGTAACCCAAAAATTTCATTAATATGTGAAGAAGCCGATCGGAAATTCTGATGTGTGATGCATTTGTTATTTTATGTTATCACATATTTCTGGAATATTCTTAATGTAAATAAATCTATAAATATAAATAAAATTGAAGTGTCTGTTTGTAATTCAAAATTAAGAGTTTCTCAGTAACTGCATATGAAAGTATATATGGTATTTACACAAAAATCATTAAAAAAATGTTTATCTGTCTGTTATAAGGTAGGTAGGTAGGTAAGGTAAGGTAACTTAGGCTACTTTTATGAAAAAACATATTTCGTGCTAATGAAGTTCTAAGCACAGCTAGTAAATAAATAAAACTAAGTGACTTTTTAGAATATTTTGAAAAATAAAAAATGTATTAAATTATGTATTTGATTTATTTATTATATTATATTATTTCATATGCACCATATATAATATAATATCAGACATATTCTAACAAAAAAAAACACTGTTGCTTAAGAAAGTAAATTTTTGCTTATTAGTTATTATAAAAATACATATAATCTTTTGTTTATTAAAAATGGATTATTAATAACCTGATATATTAGCACTTAATTGAATCTGAGACATCAATCGTTGAGTGCTCTCTGATAGTGATAAATGGATTTACTTTGTAACTATGATAGATGGCAGAGGGATTAAAAGTTTGTATACTTAATTTAAAATAACACGTGGAACTAAAGCAAACAGTAGTTTTGAAAGTCAATTCAATAATGAATCATATAAATGATATAAAAAATATACAGTTAAAGTTGAAAGTTATTAAAGACTAAATGTATCCTACCGTTTCTTTTGAGTTCAGTTGAGGACTACCAAGGAGTGTTTGGACCACGGGCAACAAGAAATCCGCATATTCATTTATATTAAATTTTTTTTTAAAGCTACTCTTGGTTGTGAGAGTTGTTTTGTTACGTTTTTAGTGTACTATTAAAATAGTTGTAGTTCCAAAGATAACTACTTTAAAATAACCAAACTATTATATAATATAATATCTTAGTATCGACACTCAATACGTACGACCAAGAAAAATATTAAAAATAATTGCTCTAAAAATAATATATGGAGCATATAATTTCCAAGCAATTTCCTAACAGAAATTTCATATCGGCAAATGACATTTTGAACAGCATGTAAAGTTAGAAATGATAAAAACCTTATGAAGTTAGGATATTTTGTAAAATTTATGTTAGCTAAAAATATGCTCACATCTTTATTCCTAATATAATCTATAAAAACAAAACTCTTAATGTTTAATATACTAATATATTTTATGTTAAATCAAATTAGAATCAAAACTTACGTCAATTTAAGCGTTCTTTAACGAAGCGACGGTTTTTTCAAAAGGTCGTAAAATCTCTTGGTCAAATCATAACGACTGGACTACTTTATCATAAAGCTTGTGTAAGCTTCTTGATTAGAGTAAATTTTTGACAGGCGAAGTCAACAGTCACTAATTAGTTTCTAATGTTTATTAATTAATTTGATGAGTTTATGATAAAGATAATGGACTTCATGCTACAAAACAATCATTTAAATTGTGTCCAACTCTTGTGTTGATATTTTAGTAGAATTAAAAATAAAATCAGGCTCAATATGGTAAGGTATCACATTTTTTCAGTATCATAAGATCTCCAAATATCCAACGAATACAATACTATCTATAAATCTATCCTAATCGGACTTGGTAAGAACAAAGAATTAATTCAAACGTTAACAACTGAGGGTACTTGTAAACTTGAACAGTTTCAGTTTTTTTGTGTCTAAAATACAAGTACTTCAAAGTACGGATAATACTCAGTTCACTTACTAGCTCTCAACTCACACTTACGATCTAAAATAAATTATATTGTGTCATCTAGTTTTATTTCTTAATGTTTAAATTAAAATTATGTTACAAAATAATTATTGAATTATATTAACTCACTCATTTATTTTTGTATTTATAACAGTTATTTCAAAGTCAATATTTTTATTTCTATTAAATATACTGTATTGTACTTCAGTCTTATTCATAGTCAGAATCTAGTATCAGGTTTCCAAAAAAAATGAAACTGGCAAGAATATGGAGATATATATATAATCTTGTCAGTTTCATTATTCTATCATATCCATGGAGATATGATAAATTTATGAAAATAAATAACATACATTAATTCATAATTTAATAATATATATGTCTCATTAGAAAGGGATGAAAGTTATAGTTAAAATTAAAATATATTGTATGTACGAGTAAGTATATACAATATATTTTTATTTTAACTGTAAATTAAGTAAGTTAAGAATTAAATAATTAATGGTAGTTGAACCACACACAATGAAAACTACAAACATCACATTACCTCTCGTAACATTGTGGCGAATAAAAAGCTTTTAGACCTGAATTAGAAACTTTCATTAAGTAGATTACAAGCAAACTTACTGAACCGTACGGTTAGTTCGGACTTTGTGGGTTTGATTGAATATTTATGTATTCAGGGTATTGTTGATGGACCCATCAGTTTAAACGTTGACACTCAAGTTATATTTAATATTTTAATATTGTCGCGGTCATCGCTTGATAAATACTTTTAGTCAAACTTTGTAACTTGTGGCGAAATTGATTCGTGTTATGTTCAAATTGAAGTTAAGATTTGATAGCCTTAGGAAATGAACTCATTTACTATATAACAACAATATAATTATATACTTATAACTATATATAACTTTATGTATATAATACGTACATAACATGGGACGGGACGGGACGGGATGGGCTAACAAACACAAAAAAATATTTCTATCACGCATTACTCGGTAATTTCTACCTGTATGTGATACAATATATGTCAAACAAAATTTGTTGTTATCTGAATTGAGGGTAAAACTGTACTGAAGGTTAACTTCTTCGACCGTTTGTTAGAAAAGAATCGTTTAAACTTTATAATATAATTCGAAACAAAAGAAAACAAAATTATTTGATTGCGGAAATTATCTCTTAGTTAATAATGTCTACCAGAAATAAAATGAATAAAATATACAACACTACTAGTCTTGAAGGTATCCTTTGGTATTAAATGCAGTTAGTAAAAGTAAAAATTATTTACAGCACACAGCAGCACAGATTTTCCTATTCAATTTGACATGGTTGTTTGAATAGATATTCGTAATGACAGCTTTTGCTCCGATTCAATACGGGAATGAAATGAATATATCTCTTAGATCGGGAAATATAACATACGAAAGTTTCATTAACTTAAATGTATTTATTACACATACTAAAAACTTTCACTACTAAACTACTAAAAAAATTCACTTACCTTCATAGATATAGAAGTGTGTGTGTGTGGGTGTAACATAATATGATGTAAAATCCAAGACAAAAGTTATATAGTCCTTAACCAGCACCAGTACCACAACAGCACCAGTGAAACATGTTTTTTCTTTTTCTTTAGAAACAATAAATTTAACTTTCTTTTTAAAGCTATTGTGTATATATTACGTCAAACTCTATATTATTTCAAAAAAACAATTCAAAATGTATAATTAATGATATAATAAATAATAAAAAAACTAATTTAATATTCTTATAATAAAACATTAGTAAATTAAAAAGGAATTAATGGAAACCTTATAAGCCATTAGCCGATAGAGATGATGAATGATCTTCCACCCTTCCCTCCATCCACTGCACACAACACAATCACAATCTGTGTATTTCATGAACAATTAACGCATTATGTTATGTTGTGTATTTTACAACCAAACAGACAGATAGGAATTCTATTAGCAATTTAAAAGTAATGACTTGTCTTCAACTTTATACATCTCGTTACATTTTTGGACTTCTTTCTTTAAATCCTCATATTCATAAAATATTTAATTTTCAGTCCAAAAAACTCTTTTTCCTAACATTACCTTACTTCCCTTCTCTCCATTCACAATCTTCAAGTACAAAATAACTCAATTATTTTCGAAGATGTTTGAGCGCGATGACTACTTGTGATGAGTTGTACCGAATGAGCCAATAAAAAATCATCTAGTAGATGGTTTACATTTAAATATTATATTAAGTGCAAACCCCGCCAACTTTTTAAGATGCACAAATCCGAATTTTTGTAATTGCGACCTCGTAAGATTTCACTTCAAAACTCTGATTCGTATTTCAGTTACAATGCTAGACTTATTTATTCACTATTTAAAGCTTTTATTTAAATGTATTACTACCTTGAAATGTAAGTTTTAAATGGCAACTAAATTCGGTTTATTCAAAGTTTGAATTAAACTATAATAAAGAGATTTCTTGAGAAAAGAGAAGAAAGATTGCTCAAAAGTGCTAACCTCATTTCAAACTATAATAAAAAATAGGTTAACCAGTCAACCAGGATGAAAATCAGCGGCCACCCTTGATTCTTAGGTTTCGAGTGCTCTCAAATATCGAGTTCGACTATGGTTTGAGAATTGGAAGCCAAAAAATTGCTATTATCATAAAATCTTTATAAATAAAAACACTTTATGTTACTGAATAGACAGGATGTTTTATTTTGCAGGTAGATTAAAGAATTTAATTTTTTAACCAACTACCTACTGTTTTCAAACATATCTTTAATTCTGATAAATTACTTTTAATTACTCCCTGCAGTGAAACATTTGCCAACAAAACCGAAATAATAATTTATTTAAATAATATCTGCTAGGCGCTGTGCAGACAAGTCTCTTATGTTAAAGCATTAATAAACCACAATGCGACCTCAATTCCAATTTTACATATGAAGGAAAGTTAATATTTTAATACTCGTACTTCTCTTTTGAATGGACTTTTTAATACAGTGAGAATGTAAGAACATTCTCACTGTATTAAAAACTCGTAATCTCAATGCGTAACATCTAAAAATATCTATGTAACACTGGAATAACTACGGCCATACGAGTCAGATATTAAAGTTCAGTGTTGCAATTGTGAAATAATTTAAAAATGTTATTATATAAAATATAAAGATGTAAATATTTTAGTGGCAACACCGACACCATACTTGTTTCCGAGCGATTGCGCGCCATTGTTTATTTTCTCTTCTTACTCGTAAGGTCACTGCAAGGTTCAGCCATGTGGGATATTTCACACGGAATATTATTAATAAGTTTGCTTACATATAAAGCATATGTATGCTAGAAAAGTTAATAATGTTAATTGTGACATTTTACGACGGAATTCAAAATATTAAGAAGAGAATTTAATTCTACATTTTTAGGGAGTGACACTTAAAAGCGTAAAAACCTTTCATAACCCTGACATAAACAGTAATACTAACGATTAGAGATGAGACATTAAAAAAATATGCCAGTATTACCCGTTAATTATATAATACAGGTAATGGCAACCCCACGACAATCGGGCTTGTATTATGGCGGTTTTATGTGAAAAATTAGGCGTCTTATAGTTAAAAAAAAATCTATTTGGTAGTTTAATAACGTGGTAGATTGTCTTTCTGTTACATTAATAATCTATTAATCAAATTATATTTCTTCCAAAGTGCTGCCATTAATTTCAACTTTAATAAATCTTACAGAAACTGACCGATACTAATTTAGAATCTAAAAATAAATTCTCAAATATTTCAATCAAAATCTATTCTGTTATACAAAATGACATAAATTAATATTTTAATCTCGATTAAAATTAACATAAATTGAATTTTCATTTTCAGACTCTTATGAGCTTAAAAAATAAATTGTAAAATGCCGCGTTATAATGTGTCAATTGTCTAAATGTGTAAATAAACTTACAAAAGATATAATCCTAATCTAATGTAACATTAAATACATTAGAAAGGTATACAGTACATTTATAAAAAGCTACCTTAAAAAAGGAAAAGTTATTAATCACCAGAAATTTAGTAGCGACACTAGAATGGAACATACATTATAATTTTAAAATCATAATTCCTCGTTGGCTTTTTCGGAAAAATTCGCTATCGTATAATTTGTTTTGATATTATTATTTATTAAATATTATTTATAACACAATATATGTAAACCACATTTCGTGTATAATCTGCAGCGGCTTCAATGTAGGACACTAGATGTGCTGAGATAAATATAATTTAATATTTTACGCTCGGTACGAAAACTAGTCTTCTAACAATTGGGTAGACATCGAAGAATTCGGTCTGCCCATTCAGGTGTACCCTACATTCGATTTTTGGAAAAAATCTTCACAGGAGGTCTTCTTATGACCTCCTGAGTCCGAAATGACCATTGGCCAAAAAGTTTATATTTATATATATTCTGTAAAGAAAACATTAGGATAATATATTTTTTTAAGAAAACCATTTTACTGGTCACCGAATCGAATAAAAACGACAATATCGGCTACCAAGATATACAGACGGCAAATTTAATATCGTAGTTTAGTTAAAGATAGTGGTCAAGTTTGTTGAAGTATGTTCTTAATATATCTTTACGAGTACAATTTTTATTATTGGTTTTGTATAGACATTCTTACAAGAGTCAGAACGAATTTAAAATCATATATTATGTTGTTTATTTATTGATATATTTAATCTGTTAATTGATTCATTAACAAATAAAGGTATTTTTAGAAAATGTTTTTTTTATTTTCTTGCTTCATATAACAAAATATAAACTATTGTTATTAAAATATGATATTCATTATCCGAATTTAAATACTAGAGCAGATATACTTTGATATTTCATCACTTAATCAATTTAAGAATTCACGTAAAACCATTACCAATATTTAATTCCTTTAAGCTTAATTATATACGTTATTACAATAAACTCCCCAGTAAAGTCTTAAATTTGGCACTAAATAAATTCAAACTATTTATTAAAAGGAATTTGATTAAAAAAAAGTTAGTGCAAAGGAATACATTAAGAACGGTATGGCCTAGGAATACATTGTATTTTAGCGAATAATTAGTAACCTACGCATTTTTTTTCTGTCGCTGTATGTTACTCTCGTAAGATCTACTGGCTGTATCACACCGCTTCCTGAGAAGTCATTACTTGAGGTAGTGATGGAGGTCGGGTTTCCCCCTTCCTCCAAATATGACGAAGGGAGTGATGGTCGCGTTATGCTCGTGAACGGGTATTGCTTGCGGTAACTGTTTATATTGCTGGAAAGGGATTTCCTTTTTCTTATGATCAACTAATTATTAGGCTAGCTTATTAACTGCGATGATTCTAGTTGTTTGTACATTGACCACTAAATATATTGACATTTGTGAAACAGTGATCACGATAAAAAAAATCTGGCTGAGTTTGTTGTGTGGATCTTCTCAGACAAGAGCGCGTTTCGAACCCTCTTTGCCTTTTTTTTAATCGGGAAGTGTCTTTACAAAAGGGCTTATTTCGATACGTATGTTATCAAAATAGACCCTCATGTCACACCCATTTGACGTACACAAGTAATCACTGGTATGGATACAAAGTGGAAATGTAAATAAAAAAATAAGTAAATAATAAAGTGAACTAGTTACATTATTTAGTTTGCAATGCCACAGCCACAAACTTCTGAAAGTCACAGACTCAAGTCTTTTTAGTTTTTTATTCTATATTTATTTAAAATTAACTATAACATGGCCGATATATTTCCAGACAATTTCAATCTGTAAATCAAAATATAACCACATTTCCAATAACTTGAGGCGGACGACCTGACCATCGGAAGCGGATCATAATCAATATCCCATTTTATTATGAAACGTATTCTGAAGAGTTGAAAATCTTATTAATACAAAATTTGTACAACTCGATATATATTATTAATTTATGTTAGTTACTGTACCAGTGAAGAGTAAATCCAAGGAAGGAACGCAATGGATGCTATTACTATTCCCCCTTCCTTCACTTAAGATCATTACTATTTTAGTATAGATACATATTTGTTTTATTCTATTAAACTATTTTTCTGTAAAACATTTTCAATATAACTTAAAAATTTCATTATTTTTTCCCCATAACAAATCCTGTTTTAGCACCTGGTAATAGTAATGTATGAATTTGACATAAAAATACATAAATGTGTTAAGTTTCTCTTTTATTATATTTACATATTTAAAATGTTTCTCGATAAATCTAATTTCTCGGAAAATTAATGCGTAAGCGAGATGGATCGACTGGAATAGAACCACTCTCTCACAGTACAATGGCGTATTGTAGCAATACATTGTAGCAATGCGTTGTACGAACTACTCACTATACTCGTAATTGGACCGTGTTCTGGTTGGTCCTCCATTCTTCAATCCTGTACAAACAAAATAGTATTATTTAATAAGATTTTAAATAGGGATTACATATAAACAGCTTATCAACATTAACATTAACAAAACAATACAAGATTACATTAACTGAGATATTTCCACATTATAATATAACAACGATATGCTATTGACATCAACCACATAAGAGACTTCTTCTTTGTCATCAGAATTTTTATAACATTTTTGTTACTGGTACAATAAAAGCAGTCTAAGTTACTCCTCATAATGTTAGCTATCTGCCAGAGATAGAGTCCTCTTGACGCAGCCTTTTCAGAGATTAGCCGGAACGATAAAACAGACAGAAACTCAATATAAGGGAAAAACGTGTCTCACGATAAAGAAACAAACATATAAATGTATAAGAGAGAATGAGATAGAAGACATATTGCCCACAGCTGTTATGGTGCCACCTATTGCTCACTCATTAAACTAACTGAGGCATATATTGTTATTTTTTAAACTAACGATAGATAACATTTAAACTTCTGTAAATTGTTAGTTGAGGTGTTTTAACATAATATAAGCAGACATATATAAAAATACTAATATTTTACAATACATTTTTAAATTATTTTGAAGCTTTCGAAAAAATAATAAATTATATATTCTTCGAATACTCTACATCTATCTTAAAATAGTAAACTACTTTTTATTTTAAACCTATATACTATCATATGCAAAATAGTGAATTGAAATAGATAATTTAAAATTACAAACAAACACTTCCATTTGATTTATCTGTGTGCATGTTTTAATGTTAGCAGTTAGGAATTCTTTATGGATATTTCGAATGTTTTAAAAAAATGACGATTGTAGTTGATATCTAAGAACAAATTAATATCCAAATATAGCTAAACCGAAAGAATACCAAAATAATTTAGTAAGTCTACGATGCTCCCAAAGAACTCACAAAAGCTAAAACAAATAAAAAAATAACGATATATTGCTTTGTCACAGCACCTTGGAAGAGGAAGTAGTTAGAAAGACGCATGTGAGAATTGTTACTAAAGGCAACTGACGACTCACTGATAATTAATTGAAACCAAGTGATACAGACTAATATTTCCGGTAGACTGAAACTACGATCCGCTTTGAACTGGTTTTATCTGGTATTAAAATATTTTTGTTTTATATGCAGGCTGTTGTACTTTATATAAAGCCCAACTTAAAAGACGTTTTACAATACAACCAAAAAAAAAACTATTTTTAAAACCTTACTAAGTCAGTTTTTTCATTACAAAAAAGTTTAGTTATTTTAAAACTATTTTATTGTTTGAAATAATTTAATTGTACCAGTCAAGAGTGATCATTTCTTGAGTATAAGTTATTCGAAAACACACCTAAGATAAATTTTAAACCATAAAGAGAGAAGAGTTAAGTTTCTCGTTATCAAATCTGGTACATATTTTATCATATCAAAATAAAACTTTCTTTGATTTCATTGCTGCGATAAAATGATATTTTTAGTATATTGTCAAAATATCAAAGAAATTATACTTATCATTGATTGACATATATGTTGTATCTATACCTATTTCACATTATTTGCAGAGATTACGACCCCACACCCAATACTTACGTAAATCAGTGATCAAAGAAAAATAAATACACAGCGATTTTGTTATCTTTTGTAACTGTTATGTGAATGTATGTTCAAAATATGTAAATGTTTATATTTATTTAATCTATCAACCAAAGGTGCAAATAGGAGATATAATGCTAAAAATAATTATCTTTTCCAACCGAGACAAATTGACAAAAGAAATATTTTTTACAATTGGCTGGCAGGAATATATTGAAATAAAAAGGAATGAAAACATAAACACTTGTAAAACCCAAAACTTCAGGTAATAAAGATACCAGGAACAAGCAAAACCCTGGGATTCCATAGTGAAAAAATCCGATGATTAATCAGCGCATGCCGGCCATGTGCGACCATGTTGCAGTTATGTTGGTGTTGACATTCCTGTTATCTATGATATTGATTGAGCGCCGAGGTTACAACGTATCCGATATTAATAAATTTAGCAGTCTTCATGTATCATAGTTAATTTAGAAAAGTGCCTTGTTGAAATGCCTCCATTACCTCCCTGCTCTCCAAAGTAATGGAGAGCATTATCAATAAACAGCTCCTAACCTACCTCGAGGATCACCAGTTGGTCAATGACCGGCAATATGGCTTTCGCCATGGTCGATCGGCTGGTGATCTTCTATTGTATCTTACACACCGTTGGGTAGCTGTTATTGAAAGCAAGGGAGAGGGTCTGGCAGTTAGTCTGGATATGGCGAAAGCCTTCGATCGTGTATGGCACAAGGGGCTTCTTTCGAAGCTACCTTCCTATGGGCTTCCCGAGAGTTTATGCAAGTGGATCACCAGCTTCCTCACTGGGCGGAGCATACAGGTCGTTCTCGACGGTTTTTGCTCGGACCCCAAGCCCGTGAACGCTGGTGTACCCCAAGGCTGCGTGCTATCCCCAACTCTGTTCCTCCTGCACATCAATGATATGTTGGATATCTCCAATATACATTGTTATGCGGATGACAGTACTGGGGATGCGGTATATTCCGGTCGTGCAGGTCTCACTCGGGAAAACGTCGACGAGTGCCAAAAGAAACTTGTGTCTTCAATAGAGACCTCCCTGGGGATGGTCTCTGAGTGGGGTGAACTGAACCACGTTCAGTTCAATCCCCTAAAGACACAGGTTTGCGCGTTTACCACTAAGAAAACCCCATTTGTCGTATCACCGCTCTTCGAGAGCACTCCCCTCATTGCCTCGCCAAGTATCAGAATACTGGGTCTCGACATTTCGAGCGACTGTCAGTTTCGTGGTCATCTGGAGAGCAGGGCCAAGTTGGCCTCGATGAAATTGGGAGTGATCAATAGAGCGAGGCAGTACTTCAAACCTGGCCAAAGACTTGCGCTCTATAAGGCGCAGGTCCGGCCACAGATGGAGTACTGTTCTCATCTCTGGTCCGGATCACCCCAATATCAGCTTCTACCATTTGACCGCGTACAACGGAGAGCCGTTCGAATTGTCGGGGACCAGGTGTTCTGCGAACGGCTGGACTCTTTGGCATTGCGTAGAGACGTGGCTTGTTTGTGCGTCTTCTACCGCATTTACAACGGGGAGTGTTCCGAAGAACTATTCGATCTGATGCCTGCCGCCGAATTTCATCACCGCACAGCGCGCCATCGCCTCCAATACCATCCTTACCACCTGGATGCGTGGCGATCCTCCACTGTGCGGTTCTCAAGGACATTTTTTCCACGTACCACTCGAATGTGGAACGAACTCCCTTCGGCGGTATTTCCAGATCGGTACGACATGGGTACCTTCAAAAAAGGCGTTTATTCCTACCTACAAGGCCGGCAACACTCTTGTAAATCCTCGGATGTTGCAAGAGTTCATGGGCGGCGGTGATCACGTCCATCCGTGACCCGCCAGCTCGTTTGCCCTCCTCTTAGATCAAAAAAAAAAAAAAAATAATGTATTTTTTAAGCCTGATCATTCTTCCGGTAATATCGGGTGGGCCAAGAATTCGTTAACATTTAAATGTAACTTACCACGCAAACTATTGCCGCGCGGGGCGCGGGCGCGGGCGGGGGCAATAGCTCGCTTCTTGAAAATTTAGTCGCAATGGATCGCTTCACGGGGCCACAACGCGCCTACTGTGTGAAACAGTTTTATTTAAACAACTTTTCGCTCATTACTGTGAGACGCTTATTTCGCGTTGAATATGGTTTACACGACTTAAGTCAGTGTCCAAGTGCTCCTTTAATAAAGAAATGGGTGAAGAAGTTCGAAGAGACGGCATCTACACTAAATGTGAAACAAAGCGGCGGCCCGCGGACTTCTCGAAGCGAAGAGAACGTGCAGCAAGTTTCCGCTTCTGTTCGACGTGATCCAGATTTATCGACGCGCAAACGTTTGGCTGAATTAGGATTATCCCGCACATCATTACGCCGTATTTTGAAATTAGATTTGAAATTACATCCATATAAGATCCAGATAGTGCAAGAACTAAACCCTAATGATTTAAATTTGCGTAAGTCATATGCCGAAACAATGTTAACTCGATTCAGTAATTTTGACAAGATCTTATTCTCTGACGAAGCCCATTTCCACCTAAATGGACATGTAAACAAACAGAATTGCAGGTATTGGAGCAGCGAAAATCCCAAAGCTAAACATGAAAGGCCATTTCACTCTTCTAAGGTAACTGTATGGTCTGCAATTTCAGCAAAAGGAATCATCGGACCTTACTTTTTTGAAGATTCTCGAGGCCGTTCAGTTACTGTTAATTCTGCCGAGTATGTGAAAATGTTACGGGAGTTTTTATCACCGATGCTACTGGAATTTGCTGGCTATAATCGTAACACATGGTTTCAACAAGATGGAGCCACGTGTCACACATCGAACGAGTCCTTGCCGGTGGTCAAAGAAATGTTTCCGGAAAAGCTGATTTCCAGACGAGGTGACATCCCATGGCCGCCCAGAAGTCCAGATCTATCCCCAGCAGACTTCTTTTTATGGGGTTATTTAAAGAGTCGTGTCTACATTGATAAACCGAATACACTCCGTCAACTTAAAGAAAAAATCATCGAAGAGATGTCGGCGATCTCGCGGTCTCTTTGCAGAAGAGTATTCGAAAACTTCAGGACTCGCTTAGATGAGTGCAAAAACCGAAACGGTAGTCATTTAGACGAAATAATTAAAAAAAAAATTACAACTAATTAGCTTTCTCGTAAATAAACTATTTCTAAAATATGTTAAATGGTTTTTTTTATACGATTTTTTCAAATGTTAACTAATTCATGGCCCACCCTGTATATAAATCCGGATAATCATTATAAAAATCGATTCTTATATTACGGAACACCGAACTCACTGCACAATCACAGAGTTATTTATTTACATGACTTTATTTAATGTTTTATATTTTATAGTAGTTTAAATTGAATAATAGAAAATATTTGAAGGACTTGTATATTTATTACCACCGCTTGAGTGTCATTATCAGGAAAAATATAATATAAAAATGCACGGAAAATATGAAACCGCTAAAGAAAGACAAATTAACTGACTCACAGACATCGCGCCTTACCGTGAACACGATTTCTGCAATTTGTAATGTCTGATTAAAATTAAAAAAAATCCGTGCCCGCAGGGGGACACGCGTGTGTAGACCTCGTGTGTAACACGTTTAAAATATAACTCACTACTTAAGAATAATACATGATGCCGTTGTTTACATCAAACATTTTCAAGCAAAAAGTGGTTTTAATTTTTTTTCTCAGAAAAGGTACCTTTTTTGGAAATACTTTTGGTACTTAAATTTAGAGTAAAAAATAACCTTTCTATTAAAAATATTTGCGAGGAGGGAATGTTTACCAGAAAAAAATTACAGTGGTTTTACCTACCTTAAATTTTCAAGCTAAAAGTGGTTTTTATTTTTTTTCTCGGAAACGGTACCTTTTACGGGCAAAACTTCTAATACTTAAATTTAAAGAAAAAATAACCTTTCTATTAAAAATATTTGTGATGCAAGAATGTTTACCAGAAAAAAGTTATGAATTTTTTTCCAAAAATTTTCGGTTTTTTTACCCCCACCCCTAAGTTATTGAAGTTAGATTTTCGGTTTATCTACATTAGTTATAGGTATTCATCAAAGACATCATATAATATGAACGCGATTGATCTTCTTTGTATAGGGAAAAAGTTATGGGCGAAAAACTGAAAACAGAAAAAGTGAGGCCCTAGCGCCCCCTGTGTCTGGATTTCTCTGGTTAACGAACTTGACCTTCATTTTTGAATGGTTGATTTTTGTGCAAAGTTTGAAAGCGATCCGAGCGAAACTGCGGCCGCTATCGTGCTGACAAAAGTCGAATCTGGACGCACGCACGCATATATATATATATATATATATATATATATATATATAAACTTTTTGACCAATGGTCATTTCGGACTCAGGGGGTCATAAGAAGACCTCCTGTGAAGAAATTTTTCCAAAATTCGAAAGTAGGGGACAAATGAATGGGCAGACCGAATTCTTCGAGGTCTACCCAAAATATACGCAAGTTAAACAGATACCTAGTTTTATTTAAACGGTATTAGTTATTACAATTTGTAAAAACTTCAAATGTAAATACACATTTATTTCGTTTTTGTTTTTGATAAAACCGAATAGGGCGCGTTTTACAACAGGTCTTAAGATGTGTTGACGTTTAAATATCATCAAACCTCTCATCTTGTGTAATATGAACGATCCCTTTTATCCACAGCGTCCATATTTAAGTCACCAAGCCTGTGTCAGAGTAATAAGCAGTAATTGTCTTACATTTATGGCTTCTTAAGAAAAGTGGAATCCTATTTCATAAAACACGAGACGTTTACCTGTAAAAGAAAAGTATATTTATATAACACATTGTTTAATACAAGTAACTTTTATTTTTTATTTACAAAGTTCGGTGACACTGTTTTCTTTATTTTAATTTTATAAACGACTTGATGTCATTAAGAAATGCAGGGAGGCTATTTTTAAGATAAAAGATATTGATTGATTTTATTATTACTTTATTGACTATTATTCATTCATATATATTCATATACATTCATTTCAGATTTTTAGATGCTGCTTACGTTTTATTTAGTATTGTTTTAAAATGTTATCAATTAATAATGTTTATTTGTTTTGAAGGTATTCAGTTCTTTGATTTAATAATACTGAATTAATTATTTTCTTACGTGTTTTACTAACGTATTTACTTGTATGTTTGTTGATGTTTTAAGTATTTACAGTACTCGCTTTTTTGCGGCTTTTAAATTTTTAAGTTAATGGCATGAACTTTCTAGTTCTTTATATATAGTTATTTATTTCTAAATAACGTTTATAAGGTACTAGCAAGTTACCCATGCTTCGCAATGGACAGCAAAAGTGAGCAAACATTTTGTATGAATTTCCACACCACCTATTAACAACAATTATTATCCAACAGACGCGTTATATTTTTTACAGTTTTTTAGTTGTAACTTTGGAACGGTTTGGACCTTTGCAAAATCCTTTCTTATTGCACCTATTCAATATGTCAGGGGTCTTGTGTCCAAATTTTAGCTTTCTAGGTATTACGGTTTGGACTGTAGAGCGATGAATGAGTCAGTGAGTCGGTGAGTGTCTTTGTGTTTTATATATTAAGATTGGTCCTTACAATAATTTATGTGTATTATCACAGGGTTTATTAAACATTTTTGATTATCCATAATTGGTGTTGCCAGGCAGTTTAAAAGTTAATTTGAAATATATATCGTAAGTATTTTGAATTCTCACTATATATTAGGCGGTGTTCTTTAGTCCAGTCGACATAGGGTATTTCTATTGTATGCTTGTAATTGTGTGCCTCTTATCTCCATAAGGTATTACAATTTGATATTATTTGAATAGATGAAAGAGTAGTTAGTGCCATTTTGTAGGTTAACCTGTGTATTATTCTTAACAGGAGGTTTTTTTGTTGGGGGAATATTAAGGTGATTCAAAAATGCATGTGAATTTTTTTTTATGGGGGCACCCTGTCATTTTGTTCTACTGGTTAAAAAACTACCACCAAATTTTTTTTAGATTTTTAAAACAGGTTTTAGGGGTCGCTACCAGGGATGAAAAGTGTTGGGTTTTATAGACGGGTAAAAGATGAGTAAAAACCTATTTTATTAAATAACTACAATAAAAATTTAAGGATAACTACTATTATAACTAAGACTAGTAACTTAAGTTGTTTATGTAGATTTGTTACAATCGGGGAATTTTCACCTAAAGTCTTTGACTGCCAACAATAGGTACTGTTTCTGGTCTTCGTCTTTCGTATGAAGGCTATTGTACTCTTCAATCAAAGATACTCCCCTCTCAGCTGTATCGTTGTTAACTTTTAGACCCTTTACAACAGTCACACATTTTTTAAACTCACAATCGTCCTTCCAGGTCTGCACGTCCTTTTTTAAAAAATCGCAGGAGATGGAGATACTTTTAAAAAACGTTAATGTGTGAGAAGATACGAAGTCCTCCAGGTTTTTGTTGCAATAAGGTTTTGATCCAGGATGCCTTTGCCATCCACCTTGCCCTGTGGAGACCAGCAGGTTGCTCGAAAAGATACACCTTTCTCAGGTGTTCCTCCCAAAAATATGATTATCAGTTTAAGTAGTTTCTTCTAATCGTATCGTGGTTGAAACTCGTTAAGCTGGCTTTCAGCAAATAATGTCATCTTTTCGGTAACATCTGCTACTTGTTTTAGAGTTTCAGGGTCCGCAGTAGCTGCCCTGAAGTCCTCTTTTAGTATTTTAGGCCAACGTTTTTGCAGTCTTTTGAAGATTTGTATATCTGGCAAACTAGAAGCATTAGTTGCTGAAACGATGGCTTCAAGCACAATCTCCGAAATGTGATGCCTGCATGGAAGCCATAATTTTTTTTTTTTCCAGCTTTTGCTCTAGTAAGGTACAAGCTCCATTGAATCGACCGGTGTTTGATGCTGTGGTATCAAAACACATCAATTTTACTTTTTCATCCAAGCCCCAGGACAATATCATTTCATAAACAGCTGAGGCCATCACCTGCCCTCTTCAATTCGAAAGTTTTGGAACACCCAAAAACTGTTCCACTCCCTGTCCTGATACTATAACAGTCAAGCGATCCACAACTCGGTTTTTAGAGATTCTGCGATTTTTTTTCGTCGAATAGAAGAAAAGCTAACGTTATACTTCTCAGCATCACAGCCAGCGCTCTTGAGAGTCGATGTTAATACCACAGCAGCTTTTCGATCGCTTAACTTAGCAACATCAAGACCTACAGCCAAACGGTCATCGATTAATTCTTTCCTCCCTTGTTTTCGCTGTGGCTTCGAAGTAGACGGTCCTGACAATAGAGTAGCCGGTCGACTGTCTAAAGAGGTCGAAGACGACGACATTAAAAAAGGTTGGCTATATTACTACTTACTTAAAAACTAGCTCACACTCTATTGCGAAATTACAACTTTAATCTTTAAACCCTTTCTGTAGCTTAATAACCTGAAGACTGAAGAGGTTAAAAAACGCGGATAGAGGATATGTACCAGGTACCTAACGTACCTTGTTTACACTCAGGTACAAAAATACACAAAAGCACCGCCATTTTGATTCCCAAGGGGTGCAACACCATTACCGTATGTAACGCATTTTTCAAAAACTTTAATGGATGGTGCGACCCCTAAAGTTGACTTAAATTAAAAAAAAAAATATGGGTATATTTTTTTTTCATATTGGAACCATATAAGATGGTGCCCCTATAAAAATTTTAAACTAGGATTTTTTGAATCACCCTAGGAAATATATTGCACCGCAATATGTTTGAATCGCGGGTGTAGGTGAAACCTCGTAAAGGTGGAGCGTCGATCTGGATGACAAGTTTCCTGCATAAATGTCTGATCCTCGATAAAATATTAAGAACTTTTCGGGTGAGATACTGCTTTAAATATATTTGTTCACTTTATATTAATATTCAGCCTTCTTGTATTGACAAACCAGGCGGCTGTGTATATATCTTAGCTTGTTCATTGTCAATGGTGCCTATGATTTTAATTTATGAGACCATAAAATTAAAGATATTATTCAATAAAAGTGTTTGAGTTGTTTATTTTAAGTAACCCACCGCTGATTGTAGTTGGCATATTTTCTGTTGTATTTATCTTAGGTCATATAAATGAATATTAAATTTGATTTAAAGCGATCGACTGCTTACTTAAACACAAATGGAAAGGTTACAGCGGCACCACAACCGTCGATGTATTACTTGAGGTAGTTGATGTCTTATTGCTGTATCATTTAAAATACTCAAATACTGTTGGAATATTTTAAATTTGTTTTTAATTATCATACTGATATTTGTTTTACATTTAGTACATAGGTAGTGACTATTATGTTATATAACTTATATTGATTTCATTTTATGGTATGCATTGTGCACATGTGAGCTATTAATATGTTTAAGTTAATTATTTTGTTATTACACTGAGAAGCTATTATTAATTATTATTTGCTAACTTACCAACTGATAAAAGGTAGTTTGAATTTTAAATTTAATTTTAGTTAGGGACAATAATTTTTTGTTTGGTTCTTAAACATCTTGTTTTATTTTTTTTATTATGGAGTGTCCAATAGCTTACAATTTGCTTATAAAGGATAAATTGTTATTTAAGGTTGTAATTAGAGATACCAAGCCAAAGGCACTAATAAGTTGAAGAATAGCGAATAAATATTAGGGAGTTAGATTCATGGATTCTTGCAGATGAGATTGTTGAAACAAACTAAGAGTCGTCATCTGGACATATATCCTTAGAACATGTTAACTGAAATTTTGAATGCTTTGTAGGAGGTTAAACATTAATAATTTAAATTGCGCCAAGGCGGTTGCTCATTGTCTTTAACGCCGTTTCAATAGTATAGTTATAGAGGATTCAAGGAGGAGGATTCAAATATTGTTAGGGATAAAAGAAAATAAAAAATAAACAGATGCTTGTTTCAGATGAACAGACGGTCTGTTCATATAATTTGGTACTTCTTCTGTTTATCCCCCTATTGAGGGACAACCTTGAATTTTCAAATGTTGTTGGCACTACTTAAAGTCAAATAAAACCTGTGGTGACAAATCTAGTATTCATTTATCTAGATGATCTTTGCTCTGCCCGTAGTATTAGGGAGGATATTTTGTACCAATTTGCCATTGAACTTTTAACAGGAAGTATGTTGATCTGGTATCGTAGCGTAAAATCTGAAATATTTAGTTGATTATCTTTGAAGAAGAAAGTGGTTGATAAGTTTACACTGTTGGATTATGATGATAGAATTTTAATCCAAATTTGTCGTACTTAGAGTTCTACGGAATCATCTTCATTATTTATTACAAGTATTCTAAATTATTCGAGTGCTTGAAAAGTGGTCTGCTTTCAGGGAGAGTACCATCGAAGGTGCTGGGGCTGAGGTTCTCAGGTGTTCTGAGGGTCGAGTTGGGAGCTGAGTGAACCTGAAAAAGCGTTAATATTAACTATTAAATAAGCATCATATTCAAAAGTTATCAAACTGCAGTTGTATTTTACTTTATGTGTATTAAAAAATTAGTATATCAAATTAAGAAAACAAATAAATTTTGTTTTTAAGCAACATTGATTAAACAAAAAAAAGTTGCGCTCGTGACTCGTATTGGGCTTAAATTTTTTGACTTGCATATTAGTATGTCTTTGCATATCAGCTATTCTTTGAAAACTTTTATTATAATATTAAATAACTAACATAGGTTGTCTGTGATGATATTTTGTTTTCTTATTACTCACTACACTTTGTTGCGACATTTATTGTGCGAGGTAAAGCCTTAATGAAAGCTATAAAAGCTGAATACGACATTTCTTGTTTTATTTAAAAATAATTTCTAGTTTTTATTATTGAATACTAGTTATATACAATTGCATATAGTTTTAAACTTATTGCCTAACTTAGATATTGCGGTGAATCTGAAGATTTAACAACAACTGTTTTAGTTGGTTTTATAAAATGAGTTAAAATCTGTAAACCGAACTGTAGTAACTGAAACTGTATTATAAATTAAATTAGATAATAGCCAATGGCTGCAAATTAAATTATTAATAAACATATAATGATGTTAATTTAGAAAAAGCCTAACAAATTACAGTTAATACAATAATTATTATAATATTATATTTCAACCTTTTTGTATGTTTTTTTAAAACAATACATAAATTCTTATTAAAACAAAAATACTCTATATTAATAACTTGTAGTATCCCTTCATAAAATATAAAATCTCGAGAATGTTTAATATTGCATGATGGACATTGATGACGCTTTGACCCACTTGGATCAACTTTGCTTAACCAGCTTAACTGTTTGATATTACACAATCATGTAACTAAGCCACGTGATATATGATCACAGTTTAATATATATTGTAATTTTACTACTTATTATAATAGTATAGTAACTTATTACTTATTATAAAAAATAATCTGTAGAAGTGAAGATTTGCGATTGCTTCCGGTAATAGTGGAGGATACCCTGGTGTTCTCCATAGTATGTCCTAGAATATGGTGAGGGAAAAAGGTTGTATTGTTGTTATGTCGAGTCCTGTCTGGTGTTGTTGTGTTGTATCTCATCGCATCGCATCGTGTCGTAGCCAGCTGGGCTCTACAGCCTGTTAAAATTGTTATGCGCTTTAGAAATCCATCAATAGATTATACATTAGTTTATATTACCTATTATCTAAAAAATGTTCAGGAATGTATGAATCTGAGTATTAATTGATAAAAAAATTATATTTTAACATTCTCAGATATACTAAAAAGATGGAAGTTTTATTGAAATTTTTATAATATAAATCATTTATAAAAAATATATTCAAGAGTAAACGTGCATTTTCACAAAGTTAATAAAATACTGTTTAAACGGTAGTTAAAGCGTTATAATAAGTGTTTGGTCATTGAAAGCGACATCTGTTTTTTATTACCATTTTTTAACAATACTTCTATAAATCTTTTAAAAGTACTTGTATGGAATGTATTTTATGGACTTATTTTACCATGTATTTATATATTTTTGGTGTCTATCTTATCAGATACAATACACACAGAGTACAGTTTAAAGTATATAAGTACCTATAATTCATTGTATATTGTTAAGTTACTTTTAGATTAAGTTGTGTTAGTTGAACTCCTAAATTTACAACGAAAATTTCAACCCCAATGTAATTAACACAGTACAAACACGTTATCTCAGTTAATGTTGTGGTGAATAAAGGCATTACCCGTGAATACTTTAAACTATTATTTAATTATGTATTTATATTATAAACATACTTTCTAATGTCTCGTTAAATTTGGAGTTAGTAAGTGTTGTTTACATACTTATATATTTAGGGGGCGTATTGGATAATCTAATCATTCTATTTATCCTAATGTTTACATCGAACATTTAAGTATTAGAATCATCTTATCTTCGACTTGTTAGGATATTATTTTTATTTATATTACAAAATAATTCAATTTCTCACGTGTTATATCTAAACTTATGAAACTTTTTTTCCTTAAGTAAGGAGGGGTAATTGAAGTACAGTCGTAGGAGTAGCATGTGTTGAAAAAATATTTTTGTCACGGAGTAATTTATTTGTCCTGATACATTAAAAAGTTATGAGTAATTTTAAGAATTGTTTTATAAAATATATATTATGTTTATCTAAAATCATTGAAATTATAAAATATAAATTAGTATGAAAATGTAGGTTCTTATTAATATTTAGTTTTTCTGTTACTTTCAAAGTAATACATACATACTTATAATATTTTTAAAATAATGGTCTAAGTACATTCTGAACTACTATTGAACAACTTGTGCAACAAATAGGATATTCCACATAAGTATTTTGTTTGTAGGTAAACTCTAATACCAGTTGTGAGGACCTAATGCGTGTAATATAATTCTGAATAAATGAGCTGGAAACTTCTCAAACTTTCTTATTTTACTGGTTATTTTCATACGTAGAAAGAGGGAATTCTTTTAAAGGGAATAACAATTCTTTATCTATATTAGTGTAGAAGTAAAATTACCTTTAAAAGAAAGGAGTCTTTTTTAGAAATGAAAAGTAAAACTTAAAAAAAAACATTTGTTTTCATAAATAATTTCATAAACTTCAGTATGTATCGTTTAGTTTATTTCGTCCTTAGTTTGTCCTGTAGGTACTGTATTTTTATAAAATAGTTACTTTTAAACAGAAGATTGTTTGTTTATTGCAGTCGTAAGTAGCGTTTATCTTTTGTAAGTTTGAATATATATGTATATATATACCATTTAAGTAATGCCTCCTGTTTCATAAAATCGTCCTGAAGTCCTATACATAATTAAACATTTCTAATTTATATTATTTTTATTTTTTGAGAATTTTAGATTCAAACAAAATTATCAAATCATATTATTAATTAATTATTAATTGAATAGTTCAAGTTAAAAAACCTCTCGAAAAGTTCTATTAAGTTCATTCTTCAGGTCTGATGTTCTAATTTAAATGAAATTATGGAAAACTTCAAATGTTCAAGTTGTTAGAGAAGGCCAAGAAAAATTTGCGAAGTTTAAATTGGCTAATTATCGTGTTTTGGAAGATTAGAAAAGCTTAATAGTATAATGAAAAAAATGTTAGAAATTATTTTTTATTACATGTCTTATAATCATTACAAAAATATAATTACAAATATCCTTTTGTATTTTATTTTCTACACAGATTTTAGAAGTAGTTGTATTTGATAGTTTTTTATTTGTAAATCGTAATACTTAAACCGCTATAAATATCTCTTTGCAATAGTTCTTAGAAAATACTAAATAAGTATGTTCGATCTTATAGCATCTCATATTTTTGAATCATTAGAATCTAAAATGACCCATAAATCGTTATTTATATTTTTCGTCAAAAGATAACTGCATTTATAAAATACTAGTTTTTGCTGGCGGCTTCAGTTGAGTTGGGTTTGGCAGTCATCGGTAGAATCCACCTTCAACGGTGTCTATATCGATTCATTTTTTTTACTTCCACCTCTCTCTGCCAAGCTAGCTCTCAAAAGGCAGGGTTTTGCCCATTACTTGATATTTATGGTTATGTTATTACCAAATTACACAAAACTTGTATAAATTAAATTAATTAAATAAATATAATGATCTATGGTATACTGATTAGTGAGTTGCTCTAACTCGGAAATTAATTCATAGTTTTATGATTTTAATTCATATACACACGTAAACTGTATTCTGTTTACATAGAGTATATATTTGCTATACAGGAGCAGGTGTCGGTATATAATTTAAACTTATACGGCAAAAAGTATAAGCATATATATTAACCAATAAATGCCTATATAGCGTATTTGATGACGTAAGGATGGAGAGAAATAAGTTTCTAAGGTGGCAGTAATTTTATTTTAAAATGATTGACTTTCGTGCTGTTTTATGTACAAGAAAGTACGGTGCTATCAGTTTTGTCTTTTTTAATAAATTAATTAACATGTAAAAGTAAATGTCCGTGCATCCTTAAAGCAATGGTAAGCCATCTAGTACCTAGAATAGTATCTAGGTTACAAAATCATAAGCAAATATATACGACATAAGCATTATTATTGAGAAATTTAATCGTATAATGCAATGTACGTACGTACGAGATGGTATGGTAGAACCGTAGCGTACATTATACATATTAAAAGTAGAACTATTATAATCATTGACCAGACCAAACAGGAGGTTATACGTCTTCGAATAGTGAGAAAGCAATTAATAGGCTGTTATCAGATATAGTGTTTGGTGGACACTTAACTATCATTTTTGGGACCAAATAGAGCACTTAAAATTTTATAATATTATAAGATAATAGAATAAATTACTTCACGATCATTGTGTATGGTGAAATTGGTGACATACTGAAGATATTTTTTTATATTTCAAAATAAAATAAGAGAGCGTCCTCCCCAAGAATAATAACTCAAAAGTATTTCATTATAAGGAATATATTTTGAGGACCTTTTGTAGATATTTCTAAATCAAGTATGTAAGTGTATAAAGTGTTATTTTGCTTTTTTTTTAACTTTTCTTATTTTTATGCCTTATAGAAAGGTGTTATTTATTGAGCGAATATTATAAACTTTATAAAAAAAACTTCTTAAATGTCTAACTAAAAAGAGAAATAAAAATAAATTTTGAATTTGACTTTTGTATCGTGTATCGAAAACTATTAGGTCTTTTTGGTATTTTTCGATGTTTCTCTAAACAAGTTACAAACCAAAAATATAATAGTAACCCAGTTCACGTATAATCAAATTGACTATTGTATTGTATACAATCGTATCGGTATATTGAACAGAAGTCTCATATGTGTTTGATGTCAATAGCATGTCGTGTCGATGGATTTATATCTATTGTAATGTTGTTGTTTTGTTAGTATGTGGTGTTTATATGTAATGTTTACTTTAATGTTCCATGAATAACGGATAGTAACGGTAGTATATTTATACTTACATTAAGTATTTTATGACTCAAATATATACCTATGTTTTATAATATACACAAAATTTGTTTTTAAATAAAAACTGAAGTCATAACAAGATTTTATATGTATGATTTACAGCTCTGTACGAAATATATAATATAACAAAGTGTAAAATATAAACAAACTAACTATAAATATATAATATAATAAAGTGTAAAATATAAACTAACTATAAATATACGAGTATAATATAATACAAACCAAAACACTCCGTGTAAAAAATAACCAAGTTCAATCGGCCCATCTTTATATTGCATATCGCCTTGCTAGGTCGTGATACGGAATGGGCCAAGTTCCTTTCGCCTAAATGAGTTATGATATCCAGGTGGGCCAAGTTCTTTTCGCCTTCGTAGGTTATGATATCCGGGTGGGCCAAGTTCTAATCACTTCTCTCTTTGAATATTCGATTCCAAAATATTGGTGTAATTTAGAACTTGGTGCTTCGGCTTGCTGAAAGTTCAGTCCTGATAACTGATAACTTTTGTGAAGGCAAGATACTATGTCTGTACATGACCCCCTTAGCTGCCGCCGGCATCATCCAGGAGTCATGTACCTACATAATTACACCATACTATGAACCACCCAATCACCCATGTACTATTACATAGGTCGCCTTCGTGTACGTCTTATGCTGCAACGTACAGCAGGCCGGCCACGCTTTGCTGACTGAGGTGATTCCTCAGTCCTGGACTCAGCTCGAGAAACTCCTACAGGGGCAAGAGAGGGGGCTACTGTGCCGCGCCCTAAGCTACGACATTGGCCACGTGCACCAAGCCTCCGCGGAGGACGCCCACGTGTTGGCAGCTTGGGTAATTCCTCAGTACTGGCCTCAGCTCGGGAAACGCCTACAGGGGCAAGAGAGGGAGCTATAGTGCCGCGTCCCAAGCCACGGCATTGCCCACGTGCACCACGCCTCCGCGAAGGGCTCCCGCGTTTGGGCTGCTGAGTAGATTCTTGTACCTCCTGAATCTCATTTATATTTGACCATTTGACCAAGGACGGTCCATGGTTCGTTTAAAACGCTGGACAACGACATTAATAAGAGGAAGGTCAGGGCGGTAGTTTTTTCTCAACCTATTGATTTCAGTGATTGCAGAAGGCAGAGGTTTGATGGAGTTAGGGTCAAAATTGATAAGGCGTAAACCTTGTTAAGCAGTTACGCGGGAGGCTGCCACAAACGCATGCCCAGACGTAAATACCTGTCGACCTAGGTCAAGATTGACATTGGTTAGGGTGAGGCCTTGGCTTTTGCCAGTCCATATGTATAATATGAACCAGTATACGTATATTGACACAACGAACATTTAATTACAACGTAATATCATTCTTGTTCAGCGCCAAATCGCGAGGTACGTTGGGCGTCGGGCTTTTGAGATCATCGCCTGGTTTTCTTCCATATACGATCATGTTCTCCTGATGATGCCTCCACCCGTGCTTATCTTACTGGACAACCCGCACACCCGAGACGACCACACGGCTGCTTGGAACATGTATTGCCATCAGCTAGCCAAATCAGCAGCAAAACGTAATTACTTACCTACCTATAATAATCAAGCTATTTATTTAATTTTTAAAAATTGGAGAGTGAAAAAATAACTGTCTTTTAACCAACACTATAAGTATTCCTTGAATGTCGTGCGAGATGCCGAGAGTGTGATTTCGCTCCTGAATTTGAATGATACTCAAAATATTTATTACTTTGCTTATGGGCCATAATTATTCCAATATCTATTCAAGAGCAAAATCACACCCCATAAATGGATAAATATCCTCTCCCGTCAAAGCCCTAGCATCAATAAGGGCCTCCACTACGACGATTTAAAAATTCTTCGAAAATATTTTCCACAGTTTATTTAGGTCAGAGAGAGAGAGCTTTGGAGAGTCACGTGGTATTTTCCTCGGAAATTTTGTTTGCGAGGTTAGTCGTGAAAGACCTCGGAAAATCCACGGAAAACAAGTTGATTCAGTTCTGAACATATGGGAGTTATTGGAGCTGGAGCATATGGGAGATAATGGTCTCTATTGGGTGGTCGTGGGAACCCTAAATTATTTATTTAGTGCGTAAAAGGCAATAATTAGGTATTATACTCGTAAGGTGTTCGTCAGCCTGTTTAATGATTCTTTTTTCTTTCTAGATGCCAATGTGACATTCGTGAATTCGGGAGGACACTTCTGGGGTCGACCTGAACTGTACGAGCAACACTACTACGGCGGCAGGGTTAACAAAGTACATTGGAATCATCGAGGTATAGATTTCGCGATTAGAGTGATACTTGATTTCCTGTGGAATGCAACTTAATCGTGGGATCTAATACTGTCGCTCGTTGCAATGGTCTCTACCTACCCTGCATAACGTTTTGTGGCTGGTTTGGCTAAGGAATCATTAATTTATACAAAAGCGAAGACGCCGAGGATGCAAGATAAACGGAAGTGTATTGTATCTAACTTATGATTTTGTAGAAGCTTGTATCAAATACTATACAAAGCCATATGTTAAATAAAGGATATACTCGCGAGTCTTGCCTCGTACGCACCTTGCGTTAAGTATAGTAATGATCCCTGAGACAGACTTGTTCCAAGCTTAAGGTGTTCGCCTCGGGCTTGATGACTGCTTAAGCTGATAATGGAAAGACGTATCAGAACTAGAACATGTTCGTAGCTGAAGATAACCGGGTAATCACTTCAAGACGTCTCCTTCTCATCTGATCACTCGGAACACCTACTCATAGTGATTATTCTCCGGCAAATGGCAACTCTCCTCTGATACTTTTGCAGCTTTTGCGTTAGGTTTCCTACTTATGATATTGTTTCTTTGTTTGTTTCTTTGTTTTATATCTTTGGTAAGGTACTCCACGTGAACCAACCTAGGCCCGCCAGCTTCAGGGGTGTTAGACTTTTCAGGTTGCTCAGGTGCCTCAAATTTGATCTAATGACCATTTCTAGCCGGGACTGCCGTCTTAACGCCCCCTCCGAAGCACGACCAACCACGGTCTTTAATGATACACTCATTGATGATTTTTGTATGAATAGAAAATGTTCATGTCTACTGGGAATCGAACCCAGGCTCTTGGAGTCATCTGATCACATGGCAGGTGCTCTACTGACCAAGCTACCGTGGCTGATTAGGTAGGTTGTGCCTGTGCGGTAGCAATCAATAAAACAATTGTAATGAAAGTAGGTACAGGTTTTTCTGTATATTTATTTATTAGGTATTTCATTTTTTTGGTAAGATATCGCATTGTATCGTTTTGTTTTCTACCTATTTTGTTGAGTATAGTAACTAATTTATTTTACGTGTATTACTCAATTAAGCGATCTGTATGAACCAAACTTGTTTTATGAGCTGTAGGTAATGTAAAATAATTCCTTAATAACGAAGCTTTGTGCGAGTTTACTCGTACCATTTATTTGTTTAGTTATCAAGTTTTTTTTGGGATTTTTTGAGTTATTCTGGGGTTTTATGGTGCTGTAAGCTTCATACGCGAGGTCTAACCGTCCAGCACACGTGGAAGTGGGATTTATGAAGATGCTCCGCCATGGCCATAAGCTAAGCACGTAACTTTCTTTAATTTATTGCTAAGTTATTAATTTAATTTTAATTTAATTTAAATAACTTTATTACATACATGTAAGATAACAAACAGTAAAAAAAAAACTAGATAAAAATAATACCAGCAAAGGGCTACCTTACCACTAAAGTGATTTCTTCCAGGCAACCCACACTTACGGACTTAGCACTAATAGAGGGGCTATTGCAGTAAAAAAACATTGTATATATATATATATATATATATATATAATACATTACATACATACATACATATATACATACATAGTATATAACAATATTATGTTATTAAGTTACTTTTACGGGTTTTTTGATTTATTCTGGGGGTTTCATAGTGAGGACAGCCTAATTCCAAAGTTTCAGCTTTCCAGCACATGTGGAAGTGCCCTAGAATTTGTGTCAGTCAGCCAGCCAGTCCACTCGAATAAGACAGTTTTGGGGTACTTATATCTCAGCAGCTAAACATGATAGAGTGCTGATTTTGGATGGTTAATCTTCATAATATTTCAAGCATGACTGCAAAATTTGAGGTCATTATGAGTATTGAGTGAGCCAGGGGAGGGGCAAGACAATGGCGAAATTGCCGTAAACTCTCCCCCGAGATATACTTGGCCGCGCAGTCTTGGTGTTGGCGGGGAACTTGGTCACGCGCTGCCGCGCGCGTTGATAAAGTGTAAAATATAAACTATTTGACAATACACTAACCTATACTTGGCGATGATAAAATGTAAAATTGTTTGAAACTAACTTTTAAGGTACCCCATAAGTACACGATCAAAATCCTTCTTTAGGAAATTGTTTCTTACACATATATTTATTATAATTTAAAGGCAATAAATATTATATAATATTAATAATAAATAAGTATTTATTGAATAATTTATATAATGTTCCTTATAAAAAAAAGGTTAACTATTGAACAAAAGCTAATGATTTGCAGAATAGTACACCAATTGTTTATCTACTACGGTAATAATTTTTACTGTTATCACTACAATAATATATTGAAATAATATACTGAATTTTATTTGAGTCATTTATTGTATTTTGTTTTTTATAATGTACGCAGAACTAAATCATTTTATATATTGTACTGTAATTAAAATAAAATATGTGGCGGATAAATCATTCCTTACTTTTCTGACGTGCTTTTAATTTTAATTGTTTTTTGTATTAATAAAATGTCTAATTAACTTAAAATTTACAGGCACCTTTAAAAAAAAAAGACTTGATAAAATTGCTTAGACTAAGAAATGCCTTATGTCACTAACTTACAATAACTATATAGTTTTTATACAATAACAATGATATTTATATGTATAACAGAGACAGCCCTAGGGTCTGTAGCAATTTACTACGTGTCATAGCATTGCAAATGTGTAGCAGGAGTGGTTACACTGGTATGTATTGATGTAAATTACAATTGTATTGTTTTCATGAATTGTACTAGATTTGTATTGTATTATCAGTCTTCTAAATATTTGATATTTTTTCTCAAACAACAAATAACCTGATTGAATAAAAAAATATTACAAAAATAAGTTATGTATGAAATGTTTTATACGTAAGTTTGTTGGAATATTATTAAATGGTACGATTTAATGCATTTCTATTTCTTGGCTAAGTTTATTTTGTATAGCTTTCTGGGAACATGATAAATGTCTCGCTCTCGGAATGAATGGTGCGAGTTGAGATTCAAAATTAACTGAAGAATTAAGAAAGGTTAACCAATAATGTACAAAACCACAGTATTTATGAAGAATATGTCAAGTTATGTATTGTTTTATCAGTGATACAAACTCATTACTTAATGATTCTGCGTTATTTATTTCAGACACATGAATATTGATTTTTTCTTTAACATATTAGCAGTAATAAAAGTGATACTCGTAGAAGTATTTAACAAATATTAATTAACAAACTTGAACGCTTTCTAAACGACACTCCCGACTTTAAACTTTGCCATCTACGTAATGTATTATCTTGTTATACAGATTCTATATAAAAAGACGGCGTCTTAGTATTTTAACCAACAGTTTTCCATCAGCCAGTGTTATCGAATAAATTGCTGTAATATAAGTGTAGTTTATAATGAAAAGTCTTTAGCAGAATAAGGCAATACGTTTAGTTAAACTTTGTAAGTGTATTATGAATTTGGGAACTACAGAATAAGTCATTTAATTTATTAAACCATTCTTTTGTACCAAGGAACTGCAATTGTTTAAATAGTTCCAAACAGTTACAGTCTGTGTAACAAAAGAAGTTTTAAAAGTGCATTTCAGTACGACAACCCTTTAAAGGGGACTAAAAATATACCTTCATATAGACAATTCTTTAAACTTTATAGTCATTGCAGTACCACATTAACTTTGTTAACTTAATTTATCTGAAGTTTTCATTTAAAAGTATTTTCTGAATTCTATTTTACTTACGATTATCCTTTTATGTAAGGGTAAGTATAAAAATGTCGTCTGTAGTCTGATTTTTGAGAAATAAATCGTTAAACTTTTGAAATGTATAAATAATGCAACTTTTATGGTAAAATATTATTATCATACACTTCAAACAAATAGGCGAGTTTGTTGTTTCTTGTATTGTATCTTGTAACTAATCAAGTAAGTATACATCAAATAACGTCAAAGAAACCTTCACAGTCACAATTATGTCATCTCAAACACTAAAGAAAAATATGAATATCAATTATTGAATTAAAAAAAAAAAAATAGTGAAATATAAAATATGCTCTTACTATAGGTTTTTATTTAAATATTTGAAGAACATTATAAAACCAGTTATAGTTTGAGTCTGATTATCCTTGAATTGCCATTAGCTGTGTTTTAGATAATTAAACGGTAACACTGTCATATTTTTTTAATATCTCATTCCTAATCGTTAGTATTACTGTTTATCTCAGAGTTATGAAAGGTTATTAGGCTTTTAAGTGTCACTCCCTAATTCACTCCACACGTAGGATCATATTGTTTTCTTAATATTTTGAGTTCCGTCGTAAAATGTCACGATTAATATTCTCTATTTTGTTTAAACATTACTAATATTTTTGCAATACAAATACTCTCTCTATATAATAATATTATTAATAATATTTAGTGCGAAATATCTCACAGGGCTGAACATTGCAATGCCTTGCAGTAAAAAGATAAAATAAATAATGGCGCGCAATCACTCGGAAACACATCTGGTGTTGGTGTTCCCATTACATATTTACTCCCTTATATTTTACGTCATATTTTTTTTATTAATTCGCAATTGCAACACCCAATTTTCATAATTGCTGAATCGTATGTCCGTAGTTGATCTAGTGTTACATAGATTTTTTCAGATTTTATGCTATGAGATTACGTAAGAACATTCTCGCGGTATTAAAAAAGTCCATTCAAAAGGAGCGTACGAGTATTAAAATATTAATTTTCCTTCATATCTAAAGTTGGAATTGAGGTCGCATTGTGATTCAGTACAGCTTTGTCTAAGCTTAACGACTTAGTAACGTTGGAGGCTTAGCTTTACAATGCTACGTATCTTCTACAGTTAAATCGAACCATTATTCTGGTTTTATCTGCAAATGCTTCGTATGAGTTAGGAAAAATAGTGATTGACATACTTTAGTTGGTTAAAAGAATATTGTTGCATTTCTTGCATTATGGACAATCCGAAATCCCTTCAGCAGAGTGAAAGTGCTCATATTTGAGAAGGTATTATTTAATGTCAAATTTTCACTTCTCAAACCTTAGTCGAACTCGATACTTAAGAGCACTCGAGAGCTAAGAAGGACTGGCCACTCGTTTTCATCCGACCGATTAAACAATTTTTTTTATAGATTGAAATGAGGTTAACACTTTTGAGCAAACCTTTCTATTAGAAATCTTTTTATTTCTGAATAATTCAATCTTTGCATAAACCGATTTTAGTTACCATTTAAAGATTATATTTTAAGTAAGCAATAAATTTGAAGGGAATATTCAAATCTAGGGTGGTAACTGAAGTATAAATCAGAACTGTGAAGTGAAATATGACAAGGTCGCGATTACAGTGATCCAGATTTATGCGTCTTAACAAATTGGCGAGACCTGCAATTAATATTATATATAAATTTCAAACATTTATCAAATTATTTTTTTGGGTTCATACGGTCTAGGTGATCGTAAGTAGTACGGTCCAAGAGCGTGTCGCGCATAAACAGTTTCGAAAAAAAATTGTTATTTTACAATTTTTAAGATCATAAATGGAGAGATACTAGAAAAAACGGCTTTTTAGACTGAAATCATGTTATTCATGGTAATCATGTTATTCGTCATGCATTTCATATACATGATGAATATACATCAAAACTTAAACAACTTATAACGTGATTAATAAAGTTGAAAAGAAGCCATTATTTTGAAATGTTTATTGAATCCCAATCTGTCTGTTTGGTTATTTATTTATTTTTTTTTTATTGAAGTGGAGGGCAAACGAGCTGGCGGATCACGGATGGACGTGATCACCGCCGCCCATGAACTCTTGCAACATCCGAGGATTTACAAGAGTGTTGCCGGCCTTGTAGGTAGGAATAAACGCATTTTTTGAAGGTACCCATGTCGTATCGATCTGGAAATACCGTCGAAGGAAGTTCGTTCCACATTTGAGTGGTACGTGGGAAAAAAGTCCTTGAAAACCGCACAGTTGAAGATCGCCACGCGTCCAGGTGGTATGGATGATAAAGGAGGCGATGGCGAGCTGTGCGGTAGTGAAATTCGGCGGTAGGCATCAGATCGAATAGTTCTTCGGAACACTCCCCGTTGTAAATGCGGTAGAAGACGCACAAAGAAGCCACGTCTCTACGCAATGCCAAAGAGTCCAGCCGTTCACAGAGCACTGGGTTCCCGACAATCCGAACGGCTCTCCGTTGTACGCGGTCAAATGGTAGAAGCTGATATTGGGGTGATCCGGACCAGAGATGAGAACAGTACTCCATGTGAGGCCGGACCTGCGCCTTATAGAGCGCAAGTCTTTGGCCAGGTTTGAAATACTGCCTCGCTCTATTGATCACTCCCAATTTCATCGAGGCCAACTTGGCCTTGCTCTCCGGATGACCACGAAACTGACAATCGCTCGAAATGTCGAGACCCAGTATTCTGATACTTGGCGAGGCAATAAGAGGAGTGCTCTCGAAGAGCGGTGATACGACAAATGGGGTTTTCTTAGTGGTAAACGCGCAAACCTGTGTCTTTAGGGGATTGAACTGAACGTGGTTCAGTTCACCCCACTCAGAGACCATCCCCAGGGAGGTCTCTATTGAAGACACAAGTTTCTTTCGGCACCCGTCGACGTTTTCCCGAGAGAGACCTGCACGACCGGAATATACTGCATCCCCAGTGCTGTCATCCGCATAACAATGTATGTTGGAAATATCCAACATATCATTGATATGCAGGAGGAACAGAGTTGGGGATAGCACGCAGCCTTGGGGTACACCAACATTCACGGGCTTGGGGTCCGAGCAAAAACCGTCGAGAACGACCTGTATGCTCCGCCCAGTGAGAAAACTGGTGATCCACTTGCATAAACCCTCGGGAAGCCCATAGGAAGGTAGCTTCGAAAGAAGCCCCTTGTGCCATACACGATCAAAGGCTTTTGCCATATCCAGACTAACTGCCAGACCTTCTCCCTTGCTTTCAATAACCGCTGCCCAACGGTGCGTAAGGTATAACAGAAGATCACCAGCTGATCGACCATGGCGAAAGCCATACTGCCGGTCATTGATCAACTGGTGATCCTCTAGGTACGTTAGGAGCTGTCGGTTTATGATAATCTCCATTATTTTGGAGAGAAGGGAGGTAATGGCGATAGGTCTGTAGTTAGCTGGGTCCGAGCTATCACCTTTTTTAGGGATCGGATGGACAAGGGCACGCTTCCATGAGACCGGGACTACGCCTCTAAGGTAGGAGTACCGAAATAGACGCGTTAGCACTGGAGTCAACTCAGGGGCACACGTTCGTAGCACTAATGGAGAAATGCCATCCGGCCCACTCGACTTATGAACGTCCAAGGAAAATAGAGACTGCCTGATAGTTTTTTGGCGAAAAACTATTTCCGGCATTGAACTCTGACACCGCGGGATGGTAGGCGGTGTCTTCCCTTGGTCGTCCAAAGTCGAGTTGGAGGCGAAAAGAGTGCCCAAGAGATCGGCTTTCTCTTTTGCCGTGTGGGCCAGAGAGTCATTCCCCATGTGCAACGGCGGTAGGGAAGGCTGGCTAAAGTTGCCCAGAGTGGCCTTGGAAAGCGCCCAGAATTTGCGCGTGCCAGGCGGGTACTTTGCCAGCTGATCCCCAATTTTGACGACATGCAATTTCCTGCGAAGTTCACTACCATCACAATTAAAATTGTAAACAAATTGTTTTAAAATTACAATGAAAGGCATGGACAAATGTCTATGGTGATTGAGAAAAAAAAAAAAAAAAAAAAAAAGCCTGCCGTATGCCAGCTGCTGCAGCCCTGATAGACGCATCAAACCAAGGCCGCGATCTGCCACCAAGTGGTACCACAGAGCTTGGTACAAATAGTTCCATGCCCTGTAGTATCACATCAGCTACAGCCGCAGCGCAGTCACTGGGATCATCGGAAGGGAAACAAATCGGCCCCCATGGATAGGATGCAAAAAAGGACCGCATTCCATCCCAATCCGCTGACTTGTAGTGCGAACGCAAACGCGTCGAGTCGCAGGTGTTGTGCGAGCCGACCGTTGAATGGGCACTACACTCCGTACCAGACAGTGATCAGAGGAACCTAAGGGAGCCTTGACAGTGATCTGGTACTTTTCTGGATGTGTAGTCAGACCTGATGGATGGGACCTGTAGAGGCACGCGTAGACTCTGACATGGTCGTCCATGTCCACGCGTAGCCAGAGTATTGACAGGTCCCGACCTTCAAAAACCTGAAGGCGACGGTAGCAGATATCCTCCCTTACGAACACAGATACCCCGGCGTGTGGTATAAAATGGTGTTCTAGATTATACCCGGGGTATGACAGGGACGTTGTGTCGCTAGGTTGAGATATCTGCGTCTCCGTCAGAAACAACAAGGCTGGCTGCACCGTCTCCAGATGATAGTGGACGGCGTTCTAGTTGGAATGAAGTCCCCGGATGTTGCAAAAGTCTACATTTAGAGTGGGTCGGGGTGCCGCTGTATTGACTCGTCGTTTGCCCTCAAACAACACAAAAGGCGATACTTTGCCCGCCCCAGATACAACGGGCAGCCCGAGCAAAATCCGAGAATCATTTCCCCGATTTTGCTCGGGGAGGGGGTCCCCGGCTTCATCAAAGCCGGTACCCTTCTGGGGTATTTTTGTTTTTGGCATCGCTTTCATATTTGGCGCGGAGGGGAGGTTGGGCTTCCGGATTCTCTCACTCACCGACGGAACATAACCAAATGAATTTGGTTACTACACGTCGGTCTTCTGTGAGAGGGTGGTCCTTCCCCGGTCGAGCCAGCCCAATACGAGCTGTAGTCAGATAACTACAGCTAGGCTCCACCACCTAAAAAAATTTAAATACATAGCAGTATAGAAGAAAGTGGTCTTCTCAACAACAGAAGAGGCGAATTGTGAAGCGGTTGAGAGGGCGGGGTTAAATATTTAAACTGCTTATTATATATTGTATACTTAGATTTTCTTTTTCAATTCTTTTTTATACACGTCATATGAAATGTATTTTTATGAAATAATATTTCTATGAGTTAAGTTGAAAATATGCTTCAAAAGTTTTTATTTATATTAAATATTATAACTTCACAGAATAAAAATTTGCAAGTGTTAAGTACGATACGCAATATATGTACAATATTGTCGTGAGAACATAATATGCTGACAGCCCTCGGGACAAAGGATATTAATCACGAAACCCACTATAAAGGAAGGCAATCCGTGATTATCCAAATTATATTATGAAACATCTGCACTGGAGTTAATAGACATATGTTGCTGCTGGTCTTGCAAAAACGCACTTAGAGAACAAATAAGTTAGTATATATGTATTAGAAATAATGTGATAATTGTTAGTTTGTTTGCGTATATAGTAATTCCACTGCGAAATTCACGAAGTGAAATGATCATTTGTTTTATTTTCCGACTTAATAAATATATTCATTTGACATACCGGACCAAAGTTGTAATTACGAATGCCTATTCAGACAACTGTGTAGAATTGAACGGGTAAATCTGTGGTGCAGTCATTGGAATTAGTTATATTATTAACATAATACACATTTTGGGTAGACCTCGAAGAATTCGGTCTGCCCATTCATTTGTCCCGTACTTTCGAATTTTGGAAAAATTTCTTCACAGGAGGTCTTCTTATGACCGCCTGAGTCCGAAATGACCATTGGTCAAAAAGTTTATATATATATATATATATATGCGTGCGTGCGTCCAGATTCAACTTTTGTCAGCACGATAGTGGCCGCAGTTTCGCTCGGATCGCTTTCAAACTTTGCACAAAAATCAACCATCTAAAAATGAAGGTCAAGTTCGTTAACCAGAGAAATCCGGTCACAGGGGGCGCTAGGGCCTCACTTTTTCTGATTTCAGTTTTTCGACCATAACTTTGTCCCTGTACAAAGGAGATCAATCGCGTTCATATTATATGATGTCTTTGATAAATACCTATAACTAATGTAGATAAACCGAAAACCTAACTTCAATAACTTAGGGGTGGGGGTAAAAAAACCGAAAATTTTTGGAAAAAAAATCATAACTTTTTTCTGGTAAACATTCTTGCATCACAAGTATTTTTAATAGAAAGGTTATTTTTTACTCTAAATTTAGGTACCAAAAGTTTTCCTGTAAAAGGTACCGTTTCCGAGAAAAAAAATTAAAACCACTTTTAGCTTGTAAATTTTAGGTAGGTAAAACCACGGCAACTTTTTTCTGGTAAACATTCCCTCCTCGCAAATATTTTTAATAGAAAGATTATTTTTTACTCTAAATTTAAGTACCAAAAGTATTTCCAAAAAAGATACCTTTTCCGAGAAAAAAAATTAAAACCGCTTTTTGCTTGAAAATTTTTGATGTAAACAACGGCATCATGTATTATTCTTAGGTAGTGAGTTATATTTTAAATGAGTTACACACGAGGTCTACCCACGCGTGTCCCCCTGCGGGCACGGATTTTTTATATTGTACCTGAATTTTAATTTCATTTAAGTGCACTAACTGAAGGGTATTTTTCAACACGTAACTAATTGTATTATAAATTTATATTAATATGTTTACACGTAATAAGAGGACGATATTATTAAAACATATAATAGTGTAAAATAACTTTTTATATATGACGTACCTTATAAACTAATATATATATATATATTTATATATATATATATATATATATATTTCCTTTCGTATCTCGTAAATTTGAGCATCGTTATATTTAAATATATAAATGACAATGTTTTAAAAGCGACCCTTTACACCCCTACAGTACAGATTTATCCTCTTCCTTTCAACCCCGTTAAAAATATTTGTAATTACAAATAAAACGAATTTTGTTTTTTCGTACATTGTATCACATATACGTAGAAATTAATTAGTTTATTCTGGTAAAGTCACGTTATGAGGGGTGATAAGAATCATTAAAGGGATGAGTTTAAGTATGAATGTGGATCTGGTTATAATAGAAAAGGACAACCAACGAAGACAAGGATGGAGTGCTTAAAAATGTTATGATGAAAAGCATCCCCTGAAGCATTGAGGTGACGTGCAAATATAGAAGGTGAAGGAATTGACATATTGTAGCTATCCTAAACAATTGTGATAAGGGCAGGTGGATGAAACAAAGTAGAAATAGAAATGAATTAGGGTTAAATGGGTTTTTGCTCAAGTATTACTTTTTTATTATAATATATCAATAGCCTGACTGTTATCAACGACTTTATCTGCTTCCCTAAGTAATAAAGAATCTACTGCCCTAATAAGTTGTCTCATGTAATTTACAGTAATTTTAACCTTAACCAATTTTATTTTGCTGGAAAATTATCTAATCTTCTGAAATAAATAACAACCCGTTTTTGACACAAATAATAATCGATACTAATAATTGTTATGTTTTTAATATATTTCTTTCTAGTTTTCGCGTGAAGTAGGCACAGTTAAACAAATGACAATAAAGTAATGAAAACATAAACAGACAACAAATACCAAACTATTAAAATACGTTCTATTGAATTCGGTTGGTGTTTCAATATATTTAACTAATAAGAATGGAATAAGTAAAAATCTGCATTTTTATTATAATTATGTGTTAAGTAATTAATATCTACCTATTACGTTTATGTTATTGTTGATATGTTAATTAACATACAATTTTAAAAGGTAATTCATACTTATATTTGGCACTTTTTAAATATAGAAATCTTAACGATATAGTATATATGAAAGTATCGTATATAGATATGCCATATGTTTGATCTTATCCACATAATTAAACAATTACTGTTCAAATCGAGGGACTTTGGTCCTCAATATAATATGAATCATTTAAACCGCCTCCATACTTAACCGATAGAAAACTGAGATGGTCTTTTCAATTATGGATGGAAGTTTCATTGATAATCGTTTTCAAAGTTATCTTTAAATTCTTTGTAGTAAGTAATAGATATACATCGTAATTGGAATTGTTAATAATTGTTATACTCTTGTTATTTATATAGACCTGTTAATGTATGTCGTTCATAAAATAAGATATAGGAAAAAACTGAAAGTAACGTAATTATATTAATACATAAGTGCACTAGAGTAACGTATTTTATTATGTTTGCATTTCTACTATACGTATAAGAGAGAAGTTTAAAACTATTTATTTATTTTATTTTAAGAGCTTAGTTTAGTTTCAATAAGTGTGATCCAACAACTTCTAATTGAGGTAACAGATTAATAATTTTGTTACCATTGTATCATCAAATATAAGATACCTAATAACAAAAATAAAAAGACGATTATTATAACAGTTTCATCTTCAAGATTTTACAGGGTTTTCAAAGTTTTATGCAAGCGAAAGAGGTTTAAAGATTTTGAGGATACAATAAAAGTTCAAAGCAAACTTTTTTTGGCTGTATGGTACTAAAATTTTAGATATATCATTATGCTTGTCAAACGAAATAAATATTATATTTAAATATATGATACTGGGTATAAAACAGCCAAAAGTCTTACCTGAATTTGTCAGATTGTTTATCTGCAAAATTTATTTAAATAAGTTTCCGTAACTGATATTAAATTGTACCCCAGTTTGCAACACCTTTTTTGATAAGATTAATTAACGATCAATAAATGTTTTATTTAGACCGTTATTATTTTAATATTAATTATATGGTATAGGAAAAAAAATATATATTTTTTAAAAATAATTTTAAGAAAATATTTTTAACGTGAACAATAAAGCAAGGCAAAGTAATCCTCTCTTTAAATCGATAAATTAGATCCTACGTTGGGACGTAAGTGTGAATTGAAAGCTAGTTAGCATAGTAAGTACTATCCGTGCTTTAAAGTAGTTTGTGTGTATTTTAGATACAAAGGTAGAAACTGGAACTTTCCAAGTTTACAAGTGCGCTCCGTTCTTAACGTTTAAGTTAATCTACATAGACGGGACCATAGTTTACATTATTTCTTTGTATCACCAAGTGCATCATTATCATTGTACTCTTATTTTGGATAGTGAAAAATAAGTAAATTGATAAACAAGTTATTAGTTTATTATTTTCCGATTTTAAATAAATTTATAAAGATAAAAGAAGAAATAATTGCATTTACAAATCTATGCAATATTATCCTTTATTATGTTCATTCTCAGCTATGCGTCCCGGTCTCGTTCAAAAAACAATGCGTAATAAAACCAGACAAATTTATGAAGAATAAGGAATATTTTTATGAAGCGACTTTTAAAATATTATTAATAATAAAATCAAAACTATCATCATCACTCATCCTATCCTATCCCGGAGGCTATGAGTTAGAATTGATGACTGGGTCACATACTACTTTGTTCCAAATGAATGGACTCTCGTTATTAAAACCTCTTAAAAATCGCTTCGTTTGAAGTACGCTTCAATATACTCCAGTTTCGATTTACATTTCCTGTTATATAAAACATCTTAATATATTCAAAGTTAAGATTTTTTATTTAAAGTAATATGTAAGTAAAACGTAATCATTTTTTGGGAACATATGTTTTCCGTAAATAAACAATTTACTAACATTTTTTACATAATGTATGAAATAATTTAACTTCATGATGTTTTATATATTTACATACTATTCAAAACCTCATTTTATGATATTAAATTTATATAAAAAAATTGTTTTAAAAATAACGTGCATATTATATTTAAATTTTTTCAACCATGGTCATAATTGTATTGAGTATATATACTACTTTAATAAAGCTAAAGAGTTTGTTAGTGTTAATTCAAGAAGGCGATGTAACCACACATTTCTTATAACAAGTAGTGTCTTTAAAAAAGATATCCGGACTACACGTTACCCGGATATAATTAGTAGCTTTGAAAAAATTTCGAATGCTTTTCTGTTTCGAATTCGAATTTGTTTCGAATGTTTTTCGTTTTTCGTTTCGTTTCGTTATAACATTGACTGTATATCATAAAATGAATTGTCCGGATTACTGTCAGATTTTTAGACTTAATTTATTGGGTTGCTCGGAAAGTAATTTCGTTTTTTCCCAACTTCACACTTAAGCCGGGCAACAGAAAGCAACTTCACACTTAAGCCGCTAAACATTATATATTTTGACAATTGATATAGCAAGGCTTACTTGAGAAAAACATCAATTGATTCTAGTAGCAGTAGTTCTTGTTTGGTATCCTATTAAATATGGAAAGTAAAAAGCAACATTTTCGGCATTTTTCACTTTTTTATTATTTTAAAATAAAAATGCTGTTCAAGGAACAAACAATTATCCTATTTGCATGAAACTGTATTGACAAAACGCACATGTCAAAACTAGTTTGCATAATTTAAATCCTTCAATTTTAATGTTGAAGATGAACCCACTTTCTGGAAGGCCAGTTGAAGCTGATGAAAACCCAATAAAGGCATTAATAGACCCAAACCGCCAAATAATAACTCGTGAGATCGCTTAGAGGTTAAGTTTATCGAATTCAACCGTTTCAACCGATCATTTGAAACTAGGTTTAATATAAAAATTCATCATATAGTTCCCTCACGTTTTACGGAAAGAAATCTGTGTCGACGCATTGACGTCTGTGACTTGCTCCTCAAATGTCAAGAAAATGATCCATATTTGAAGCGCAACCTCAATGGAGACGAGAAATAGGTAGACTTCAATAACATTAAACGCAAGAGATCATGGAGTTAAAGAGATGAACCGGCTCAAAACACTTTGAAAGGCGGTATTTTATATAATAAATAATTTTGTGATATTTAGTACTATTTCTATTATTATTATTATATATAGTAGTAACTTAATATATAACTTAATGAATTAGTAGACAACATATATAAAGTAAAAAAATACATTCTCAATAAAATGTATATAATTTTGTTATCACCTTCACACCCCTACGTATTCCCGTACTGAACATAATAGCGTTAATATTACTGAATTATTCCCTTCGAATAGATTATCTTTAATCATTTCATTTCAGATTGTTACATTGCCAGTGAAGCCTTATTTCATAAGACATAAGACTAGTATTTGTTTGATGATTAAGTGTTCATTATTCTCAATGTAGGCAGCTCTGTTATTCAAATAAGATTGAACGACAAAACCTCTTTATTAGAGTAAGCATTCACTTAATATAAATTTTCTTGAAAATGTATTTGGAACTTATTACGGCATAATTGTAGAAAAAATACATTTATTTATTTTAATTATTTATCGTAGATAAAAAGTTAATTCCAGATAATGGTTAATTTTTATTCGATTGGTAATTTTGGATGAATGTTTATAATCTATCAATAATGAAAATATTTTATAATTTTTATAAAATACGGTTTTAAGTTATTTATTTATATCTCAGATGATAGTTAACAGACAGGCAGAAAAGTATCTGATTATATTTTTTTGTATTTTTTGATCGAAGGGTAGGGAAAAAAGTACTTACAAGACGATGCGAAGTACTATTTACGTCAAATGAGGAATAAAGTTACGTCACGTTGTTAAAAAGTAGCTTCTTCTTCTATGTACTGTTTCGGTGATTGACGGATAAATATCCAAAAACATTCTAATTTATAATATTATTAGAATGTAATATATCAATTGCTTCTTCAAACATTGACTCTAAAATGTTATTAATGTCAATCCCTTGTGTAAATATCATTCAACCCTCTTCAGTCACAAAATTACTCTCCGTATACTCTTAATGGCTGTTCAAGAACGATTGTAACAACAATTCGTATAAAAAATGGGTTTTTAATTTTTGTTTCTGTTCAATTCATATAGATAATTTGTAAAGTTTATACACATATCAATTATTGTTATGATATTTATTTATTGTTATTGTCATTACAATAAATAAATATCATATTTTTAATAGACCTAAATCTATTCCAGTAAATATTTCCAAGCACGATGAAACAGCAGTTTTTCATTGCCAACCCTTCAAAAGAAATTTCACTTTAGTATCGCTAAAGTTCCTGTGTGGAAGTTTTTTAGATCATGTAACATAACTTTCTTTATCCTGTTTTTTTAATATTTCCTTTAGATAAATATGTGATGATCTACAATAATTAAAGCTCTTACTATCACCGAATCATAGAAAAATGTACAAAAATTCATGTATTCATAAGGTATTATAAATTTTTTAAATAAATAACACGAGGTTTGATGATGTCTTATTACATATGTGTAATAATAATAATATACATATAAATTTATTTCATATTTATTCATATTTTGCATATTTATAAAAAAATATCGTTGAATAAGTGTAGTAATTGAACTATTTTATACATTCTTTCTTGCATATTATTATTACTTAGCTATATAAATGAGCCAGCATTTATAACTAAATTTACATATATTTTATAACTATTTTTTTTATAAGATATAAATACCTAGTTAGGTGTAGTGCATTGCTTAGGAATGTAGTTTAGTAATATACAACTAGTTCAATGGAGTAGCTTAAAATTTTAACTAATTACAATTTTTAACCCAACAGGTTTACTGTGTAAATCCTTTAATGAGTTAAATTTGTAAGACAATATAGTTAACCTAGGCAATTGTCAAACAATCACGAACATTATTCATAAGTACAGGTAAATAAAATAATATCAAATAAAGTTCAAGTTTAAAGAACACAAATACACACAAAGCTAATGAAATTAGGCGTCTGCAGAATTTTGAATAGGTATAACGATTTGGTAGGTACTGCTATCGACTTGGAATCCGATTCTTAATGCTATAAAGATTAAAGCGGTGAATTAAATCTCAAACGTGGCATAGTTAGTTCAATATGTACAAAATATATTAGACCGACGAGTAACTAAGAACTGCAAGAGATTCCCCAGGAGGACACTACATCGTCCTCCGCACCTCCCCCCCCTCTCCACCCTCGCAGCGGACATAAAGAGCTGCTGCACGCACTTCACGACATGATTCCGTCACGCTCCGAGCTGAAGACTAAGAACTGTGAATGGGTACGAAAGTAGTCGGACAAATCCCAATAAAATTAACGAGTACAGTCAGCAAAATATATATTATAATAATTATAGATCACGAAAGTTTAAATACCAAAATTGTTCTAAATAGTATTACGATCTTGTACATATATCTTGGATTCTGGAGTGTTATAAAATCGATATCCCATAACTATCCACTATTACATATTATAAAATACTTCACAATAAAACCATTGCCGTATTGCGATATATCAACGATTTATTTCCTTCAAAAAAAAGATTAAAGTTATAACGAATTTTCAATAAAACGGGTAAAAAACATTATGATAATATATTCTTAATTTAAAATTAAGGTAGTGGAAAGTGTAATATAGTAGAGTCTGTTATTTATGTATAAATGAAAATAAAAAAATAACTATTGTTATTTAATCTCAAATATACAAACACACATTAATTTTTATGATTTGGTAATAGATTTGGTAAAGAACATATTATTTCAATTAATATTATTTCAATTAATATGGTTACCTTAATAGGTTTATATTTCTTCACACAGTTTGTTTATATCAGGAATGAACAGAAGAACAATGTAATTTAGTGAAGAGTGAAGGAGAATAGTTAACAGCCGTAACTCATAAAGTTTTAGTAGCTTCTGTGTGTTCCGTACAAATAGCGGCAACTCATAATCGGGACACGAATTCTAAGTGGTCTTGGAGTGGAAATTAAAGCCACACCCTTTAATGGCATTGTTATTATTATAATGTTAAATATATTATTATAATGTTAAGTATATTTACTTCACTTAAGTTAAAAGACTCCTAAGTTATTAAAAACACTATTTCTTTTAATAAAAACATGACTTATATTATTTTTATATATATTTATTTATTTTTTGGTTTTATGTTTTATGAAAAAAAATATTTCAAGAGATTTTCGAAGTATTCACAATGTACTGGTGAAACAACAGCATTTGACGTGGTGATGCGGACGCCATTTCAAAATTTATTTGTCCTCGTTACTCAGAATCATGAATATAGGATAGGCGTAAAAGGTCATTACACTGCACTTGTTATTGATATCTACATCATACGTGTTCTCATTTTTACTTTGCTGTTTTGAACAATCGTAACAAGTTATTTTTTTCGTGAAGGAACTCTAGTATTTGCGAAAGGATGGATCTTCTTAGCGTGGTATGTATTCTACAAAGTATATGGACTTCATCTCTGTCATCACCGATGAAGTACATTGGAAGGAATTTATGGTAACGCCTGGAAACGGGAAAAACTGATATATTTCACCTTATTACAAAATCTGACAAAATCTTTTTTTATATTTAGAAGTAATGACCATGTTTGTGTGTATTATATTATCATATCAGTGATAGTAATATTTCAAAGAAGACATTTAAAACATAAAATTAAATATATGTAATATATTTTAATTTTATGTCAGAAAAATACCAAGAATTCAATAGACCTATATATGTGGCCTTCATAGATTACAGCAAAGCATTCGACAGCATCAGCCATTGCTCAATTTGGAATGCATTGCAATGTGCAAATATTCACCAAAAGTATATCAACATTTTAATAAATATTTATTCAAATAGTACAAGCCGTATAAAATTAGAAACAAGAGGAGAAGAAATAAAAATAGAAAGGGGTGTCAGAGAGAGAGAGAGAGAGATCCTTTATCATCAAAGCTTTTTATTGCAGTTTTGGAAAATATATTTCGGAAGTTAAATTGGTCAAACAAAGGATTGCTAATAAATGGGAACTACCTAAACCATTTGATATTTGCTGACGACATAGTTATCATAGCTGAAATTTCAAAAGACATAGAGGAAATAATGAGAACACTCGACCACGAAGAAAATAGGACTTGAAATGAACTTAAATAAAACTAAGTTAATGACAAACAGCAGCAAGAGGCCCATTGTAATTAAAGGAAACAACATAGAATACGTCCAGGAGTACATATACTTAGGAAAACAAATATCATTTAGTAAATCTAATAATGAAAACGAAATAGCAAGGAGAATCAACGGGTCTTGGAGAAAGTTTTGGGCTCAAAAAGAAATTCTGAAGGGGAACTATGCCTTACATCTGAAAAAAATTGTGTTTGACACATGCCTCTTACCATGTTTACTATATGGTTGTCAAAGCTGGGTATTCACAAACAAAATAAAACAAAAAATCAAATGCACACAAACTGCAATGGAGAGGAGTATGTTAAAAATTAGAAAAATTCACAAAATAAGGAATGAAACTATCAGACAAAAAACGAAAACTACTGACGCTCTCAATCACGCACTCAAACTTAAATGGAAGTGGGCAGGTCACATCTCACGGTACACTGATCAAAGATGGACCATAGAAACCACGCGATGGAAAGGCCCAAGGAAAAGAAACATAGGAAGACCAAGAACAATGTGGGCTGATGACATTGTACAAGTTACAGGGGACAAATGGATGGAAATAGGCAAGGACAGGGATAGATGGAAAAAACTGGGGGAGGCCTTTACCCAAGACGGGGTCCATATTTCAAAAAAAGAAGACTAACATACTAACAATCAATATAAGAAACTTACTAACATTACTAACTTGGTTTGAAATGTAACATAAGGAATATGGAATAAATGGCTTATTATTATTATTGAGCTGAGCGAAGCGAAGCTCTTACTGGTCAAAAGTGTGTTTCGATGTTCGCCTACTCCTCCTAAGCCATTTGAGCTAGAACTTTAAAATTTTGCATATACATTCAAGAAAGTGTCTCACTCGTTTAGCAGTTCTTTGGTGATATTCGTGATTGTAGATTTTGATGAAATGGTAAAAAAGTGTCCCATAGATCAATATATATTTTTTTAACTTAGCAATTCTTTATAACACAACTTTGCTATAATAATTGTGACAGGCGTCAAAATATATTAAATAGATATTGCACAGGACCACTCACAAGGGCATTCTTGTTTTAGTGACGTGTTTCACTGCTACTCGTAATTCCTATAACCTCAACGGTTGTTTTTAATTGTTATACAAGTTTCACTTTCACTCATGAGAGATAATCTCTCGAAAAAAATTTCTCAGTTAATTTAATTGGGCATAAATATTGGTGAAATTAGGAACTATATTATAAAAATAATTATAGTGGAAGAATTTTAAATACTTTTATCAAAAATCTCGATCGATTTCTCGCCGTTTCATATTTCTTTGTGTTCCATATATTTTTACAATTTGAAAATAAAAGCAGGATTGCTCTGCATAAATTGGTACGGTCAATCATTTTCAAGACTTCAAAAGCCGTACGATTCACCCAGATACATCAACAACACCTCTCCTTTTAACATGCTTCAAAGTTGACGTCAGTCATAAGTTCCACCACCAGATACAACAGCAGCGCTTCCTCTATCAGAGATATTGCAGCTGATTTAATACGAGAAATAAAGATCAAGGAATCTGTCGCAACTCGCGTACCATAAAACAAGAATTGAACCTCTGTGCTCATCAAAGGATATGCGGATGAAAGGCAGAGGAAGATTCTCTTTACTGATGAATTGATGAAATGATGATGAAATTAAGGTCTAAAGTAATACATTTTCATTGAACTTATTCGGGGCTGGAGGTACAATATGGAGCACGAAGCGGACTTTTCAAGCACCAAATTTTAAAGAGACATTTGAATTAACATTTGGTTAAGAAGTTAACCGTTTGGGAGACCTTTTTTGTGTTTAATTGTATCCAGAATGCGACGAGATAATTAGCTAAAAATTTTCTTATGTATGTTTGAGTCGAACGCGGATTTTATAGCGAAAACAGATTGAAAAAATGTTTAGCCATTCAAAAGTTATCAAAAAAAGATCACTCCTGCCATAGGCAATACATTAAAGCTGCACTGCGCGTGTGAGCAATGTGTTGAGCTAGAAAGTGATAATTAGTCCTAATAAATCGAGATTTTCAGTAGCTATTCAGATGAAAGGATAGGGGCTCAGCTCAACACCCGCCACGCACGGTTGGCGGAACCTAGGTACACGTAACATTTCGACATAAATGTCAAACAGCAACTTACAGCATCATCTGACCACTCTACATCACTGTCGGCCACCCCGAGGCAAAGCACTCAACTGACAGCATCATCCGAGCACTCTACGCCACTGTTGGCCGTCCTGGGGCAACACACTCAACTGACAGCATCATCTGGACACTCTACGCCACTGTCGGCCGTCCCGGGGCAAAGCACTCCACTAACAGCCTCATCTGAGCACTCTACGCCACTGTCGGCCACCCTGGGGCAAAGCACTCAACTGAAATCATCATCCGAGCACTCTACATCACTGTCGGCGGGGCATCGTACGCCAATTTTAGTACAAAGAAACTCTACGCCACTGTCCGCTACTGAACGCCGCGTTTCTCTATGATTATTACAGAACATGTTCAATCGGCGGGAATTATTTTGGCGGCAATGCAGTTCATTCTATTTATTTAAATTTGTTCATCTATTATTGTTGTTCATATATTGTTGCATTAAACATGACCCGTACACCTCGACAGCAAATCGGACGGCATACACTTAATAATGTTTATCAAAGAAAAAACAGGGCAAAGAAAGATAGTAAAGATTTGATGAAGAAAGATATTAGATACAGATGAAATTCAAAATAAAGAGAACCATGAACCTGTAGGCATATTACTAAGTAAACACGTGGATTAAATTTTTGAGAGTCATGGTCAAGTCATTGAAGGACGGTCGGAATTACTTAAAAACGCTGGGGATGTCGAGCCATTTTCAGTAGAAGATACGTTAGATATTTTCGCAAATTACATAGAGAAAGGCAACGCAAAATTACTCAAATGGTATGTGAGAGATCGCGGTGCAAACATTTTTTTATTAATCTGTAACATTTAAGAACCGTTGTTTTGTTAATTTGCATTGCTTTTTAGTTTAAGCACGCGAGTTTGAGATCGCTCAGCTCCACCCGCTTGCGCGGCCCTAGTTATTATGTTTATAAATTGTAAAAAATTAATTATTAATACAAACTTTATCTGTTATATAATAACATTAACCCAGTATTGAACATATAAGTAAGTCAAGATTACATGTTATCCTACCAAGATAATTATAAAGTAAATTGCAATTTAATCGATATAACTTTTGTTTATTTTGAAAAACTACCTTTGACTATCAAGTTTAGTTAAAGTTTCTTTATTATAATTACACACTACATTTTGTTTTAAACAACCCATTAAAGTAAGCTTAAAATATAGAGTTCCGTTAACTTTCACAGTAACTTGTAAAAGCAAAATTCTCTTTACTAACTGGAGCTGGAGTCTTTATTTAAAACTATATTTTTGCTTGCTTTCTCTTATATAATATAGTACAGATATTGTATAAAAATATCAGTTGTTAAATTTATTACACCTAATCTTTTTTATTAGTACATAAAACAATGAAAATTGTTACATTTAACACACAAACTCCGTACTACTTCCAGTGAGATGAGTTTCTTATATGAGTACACGTGAAGTATAGTCTAAGAATGCCCCATAGTCACTACTAGGTCGTCATTTGTCTAATACAATTGTTTTGGCCTCACATTGATATTTTTTAAAATAAAAAGTTGAAGCTTACGTTACAACATTTTCTTGTAGTAATAAAAAGTCTATATAAAAAGGCGTATGAATATTGTAATAATAATCTTCCTTTATAATATTAGAAGTTGGAGTTGATGTCGCAGTTCGGTTTCATAAGGCTTTGCCTAACCTTAAGGACTACCTAACCAATTTAATTTGTTTTTCTTTGCCTAATAATATTTAAGAAAAGAAATAAGTTTACATATTTTAATTAAAGTTATATTTTTCTCAAGTTGACAGAAATATTGCAGATAATTTATGCAAAATGAAAAGACTGAGAATTTATTTATATAAAGTACAAGTCAATCCACTCGATTCAAAACATGTACGTATTACATTATTAAAGTTTGTACCGATTAAAATGACGTTTAAGATAAATAAAATAAATTTAAATAAGTCATATCATTAAAGTGTATCATAAGTATAATTTGAACGGAATGTTTAAATTCTGCTTTGTTTTTAAAATATTACACTGCGCTTGCAAAGTAATATCAGTCGAAATCTGTTAGAATAGTCTGTCTTTGTGCGGTTTAACGACTCGCCCGGGTCTATGTTATATACGGAAAATAGAACATATAAAATAGCATATGTTCACTAAGTAATTTTGAAAGCATTTTTGGAAACCAATGTTCCGATAGAAAGTATTTATATTACTTTATTTAAAAATACAAACATTAGAAAATTTTATTATCAGTGTTTTCTGTTTTCTTTCCTTTTTCTTCATGCCATAAGCGAAGTAGATTGCTGTGAAGTAGTTTATTAATGTCTTTGAATTGAATACAAAATTATTTTGCTAAATTATATTATTATATAATATTTAATACTAGATGTAAAGATGAAATTGTATAAGTACCGTATGGTATTCCTTCAGTTATGTTTTCAATCTGTTGTTTTAAAGCGCTTTAAAAAAACAAAACACAAATATCATCCCCAACTTCATACTTATATGTATATTATAAAGTCGTTACATCGGCGACCCAAATAAGAGCATTAGGGAAGCGTAAGAGCATTAGGGAAATGCTGTGCAATATTCTCTTTACTGCTGCAAGTCATTAAATAAAATATAATTACTATACATATTCAGTAGGATATTGCAAATAATTATGGAAATGGGATTGATTTTATAACGATAATTCTGGTCTCTTATATACGTTTGTACAGACATTTAGTACTCACAGAAGTCAAAAATACTGTTTTTATCCCATTGCTCAATTTAACAATTCAATGTTTAAAAATTATATACTAAATGAGCTCAGACCGCTTAATACAGTTAATCAGTTATCATCACATATGTAATATATTCTATACTTTGCACAAATTATGTATGTACATAAAATGTCAATATTATTTGGTTACAGTTATTGTAATTCGAATAAACAAACCACTAATTAAGCTTGTGTCAATCAACTGAACTAACAATGCCTTCTAAATAGTGTTTCATATTAATGAATATATTGCAATTTTTAAGACATAATGAAATAATGTGTTTTTATCATATTAATGGGAATGATGTGATGCAATTCAATATACGTTATAATTTGAGTTTTACTAACCATTGAACGTGAAAAAAACCATAATAGTTACTGTAGAATTCTAATTACACATCTTGCAATTTAAATATTTGTAAAAATTAAAAATCCATTTATATTTTTTAAACCAAGACCTTGTTTTGTAGACAGCATCATAATAAATATGTATATAGAACTAGAAACTATTCCATGACTAAAATAATCGGTGTCAACTTTAAGCCGATAAGAATTACAAATCGTATGAAATTTTAAGGCACATGAATTCAACATGAACATTAAAGTTGGGCAGTAAACTTCAGTGAGATGACAAAAATAACTATTAGAATGTTTTGTAACGAAATATATTAAAAAATAATACAGGAATGATGGCAAATCTGTGTTTATTTAATATTTTGAAAATAAAGTACTACGAGTTATATACAAAGATCTGGATGTGTGTAATGATAATTATATTATTTTATGTTTATGATTTTAGTGAAGATGGTGGGGGGAGGATGGCATGAAGAAAATTCAGACGAAGTTGCTGACAATAACTAGTTTAAATAAAGTATAATAAGTTTAAATAATATACTTTAAATAGGATTATTAACTGTTTTTAAATGAGATAACATTAAATAAAAAGCATATTTTTATTTAATGTTATAAATTTTGGGACATATTTTATTTTTTGTAAATAAAATGATTTTTTTCTCAAACCTATGTTTAGATTCTGGGAGACAAAACAGCAAAATTAGAAACCTTTTACTGTTCTATACAAGTTGGACGACATTGTTCGTAAAGAACTCTTTAAACCAGAAAAGTTCAAATAGACTTGTCTCTAGAAAAAACAAATAAAAAACATTAAAAATCACATTTTTACTAAGTTCATACATGGCAGTATCTTGGTCATTTAGAAACAGTCTTATTTTTAAAAGTTTACGATTTTGTAAATTTTTATCACAGTATCACTTATTAAATAAAAATTAGCTTATGACGTCAAATATAGAGGAAACAATATTAATATTACCTGATATTAGCTGAGATATTAAAATGCTAAATCAAGACATACTCGTATTTGGTTTTGGTTACATTGGTTGAATTCTTTCTTAATACTTATAAAACTAATTGAAAAGTTTTATTTAAAAAATCATATAGGTTGTCTGACACCCCCATTTTTTACAGGTTTTTATGACTACATTTATAATATGAGCTTAATTTTTACAGATCAACAAAGAGAAAAAAAAACTCACATTAGCATTTTAATATTTTACACATGTAATTAATTTTATCTTAAAAAGTAAGCCGAACGGCAACCGTCATCATCTTAAATTTTCATACGTTACTTGGAACTGAAGGCACTTTCAGTTAAGTTTTGGTTCCGTAGAGTATTCACATAAATATAGATATCCAGATCATAATAATAAAAAATGATTCTTAACATATCTTCGTATTTTTTTTGGTAATTTATGGTATTTCGACAATGTCAACTGCCGATTCCTGAGGTACGTTAGAATCTGCTGGTTGATGATACTCTCCATTATTTTGGAGTAAAGAAAGTATTATTAAAATATTAGTCATCCATTGACATTAACAGCATATATATAGGTGAATATCTTTAGTGAAGAAAAAAAATTACATATTAAATATAAAACATTTAATATAAAAAAAAATTGTTAAACTCAAAGCTATAAGTTTATACTTAGATCACTACTTAGTTTAACAAAAAAATAGAAAAGATACTATAATGGTATTATTTTGCATCAAAATTTTTACGTTTCGAGTAACAGAGAACCAAATTTTATAACTATTATCTAAAAAGTCAGGTCTGTCCTAAAACTTTTGTTACATAGTTTAGTATTCTGATACCAAAAGAAAAAACAATTTAAATAAAAGGACACTTTCGAATAAGCGGGTCAAAGTTTCAGAATTCGTTTTTGGATTTCCATTAAAGCCATTAATGGATATATTCTCAAAACAACATTGTATTAAGGCATCTGTCACCATTTTTTGTTTATCAATTGACAAAGTTAATGTTTTAATTTCACTTTCCAAGTAGAATATAACATTTATTACGCGGAAAAATTTATACTGAAAAGTTCAGAATTTTTATTAATAATAATTTAATAATTTGTCATTTTGAAATGGGGAACTATTAACTTTTGTAGCTATAGCATTATGGCATCATGTTATCTAACAGTCGACAAGATAATGGACAGATAACATAAAACTAATTCGGTACGAAACGATCTTGTTAATTATAAGCATTAAGAAATATATATTTATTAAAACAAATAAAAAAACATCAAATATCTTTCTGAAGCATTACTGAATAAACGAGAATCATTTAGTTGATTTTTTTTTATGTTATTAATGTTTGATTATTTTAAAAACTATTAATTAATAAATATTAATTGTCAGTAAAATTTAAATGATGCTAGTAAAAAAAAGAAAAAAATTTAAGTATTGCTTAAATATTTTAATAATATATATATAAACGTTAATGCCATACCAAAAAACATTAATATACATAAAGAATATGTATTTTTGCGTGTTCGTCGGTTTACTTAGTTCAAGATTTAAAGAAAAGGTCAGAGCAGAGTTAATACAAGTCACAATTATATTCCACAAATTACTTAATCAGTTTTACTTATATTGTAAAAAATGTATAAGAAATGTCAATGTTTTAAATTAAATTCCCTTTGACGTTAAAAGTGAGGGGAACTCACAAATTGTGACATTCTTAGATTTTACACTGTCATGAAATTTATGAATCATAAAAATGTCCCTTAATTCTTTTTTTTCTACAAAACGTTCTCATAAAACCAAATTAAAAGAGCAGAGGTTATATTATTTGTAAATATTTTTGACACTAACTTTTATAACATTGCTAATCAGTTAATTATTTCAAAATGAATAACCTGTCTGATGTCTGATCAACAAGACAACATATTATAAAAAAGAAATAATAAGTTTTGTCAAATTATTTCAAGTTTCAGATAAAAATTTATCCACTGACACGGCAATTGAATCAGACAGGTTTTATGATTTTCAGCTGAAAACTGAATTCGAATAGTTACATTGTTCTTATTTGAAATGAAATGAAATATTAAAACCGCCTTGCTCTTGAGTCGATTTAAGAGTAATGGATTTGAATTTCCATAAAATATATCTATTTTAGGACCGCTAATATATTTTTAAGAAATGTTATAACCATCATATAACATTATAAAAGGGGTTGTTAAAATAAATCCTTAAAGTAGATTTATTATAGAAGGGCATGTTACTGGTTAAAGGGATGGTATTTATGAAGATTATTAGTACGATAACATAAATAACACGCCCTCAGTTACACTCAGGGTATTGGATAAACTTGCCAATACGGTATTGCTTGTTGTCAAGCATATACTTATTGTAAAAAGTTAATTTTAGATTACCAAAAACTATCACAAAATAATATAATGACATTATATTGTATAATCCTATCAGAATATAACTTTTAAAATCTACATGTATGGTATTATATCTCTTTATTATACATCTTTAATGATCATAAGTGATATCAGGTAATTAAATACTTTCACAGATATTATACCTGTGGGAGGTCAAATCATAGTATTTTTGCACAGAATTCTACGTGTGAAGTTATTAAAAGTTCTAAAACATTTTACAAAGATCCTTCGAGCATGCGGTGTTCATAAAACTTTTGACATATATTGTTCTTACATACTTCCATACTTCGATATGTGTTAATATATACTTTTATACTCCTACTTAATAATAATTGTAAGGCTAAAAGTGACACAGCAATAGCCCATGAAGTCAAAGAAGAGAAATATTAAAGATATACTAACGCTAGATTGTACTAAACATTCTTTCAATATTTATTTTCGATTTATTAGTTATAATTATTTATTCTTTTCTTTATTTTAAAATAATTGCTAATGAATATATAATACAGAATTATAATACATTCAATAATAATGATTTTTATACTACTTTAATCTTCTTCAAAATAAACCTATGATTTAAAATAAATTCCTTTGCAATTTGAGAATGCAAGAAAAGGAAATTGTCTATGCTTACAAAGCTTTTTAATCTGATTCCATTAGTTTCCATTACCCGACTCTTTTGTAATAGTCTTCTTCTTGCTTGAAAACGACTTTTAGGAATAAAATTTATGCTAATCTTGGTTTAAAAATAGTTTAGTAGTTCATTACATTAATTGTTATATTATTATCAAATGTGTAAATTGACGCAATGAATAAAACTTATACAGTAATAATAATTAATGTTTTAATAATTAATAATATATTTATTCAAACAATTTTGACTTAATTCATGTAACTTATCTCAACTTCTAAATTGTTAAGTACATAAAACTAATTATGGTTTACTTGTATTGTGTGCCTCTTCAACATGAAAAGAACTTTATTCCGTGTTTTTTCTAAATGATTGTAACAAAACGAATTTGTAGAGTCTAACTATAGAGATTAAGTTTAAAGTTTATTCTAGTACCGTAATTTAGATAAACGAACATAAGCTGCTTTCATAGTTAATTATACATTGGACATATTGAAAAAAATACATTGACGATATGAAATAAAATATTTTAATTCATATTAAAATGTAAAGCGAAATATATTCAACAAGGTTTATGAAACGTGAACCATAAACAGTTCAGTGAACGAGTGAATGATTTGTGATAAAGAAATATAAAGGTAATAGCAGGTAAGTACAATTTATCCGAGGAAAACATTTTCTATTTGATTATATTTTTATTCAAATTGAAAACATGAAACATGATGAATTTATTAGTATTCAACTGTTTTGTGATTTTTTTTGTAATTATTCATTGATTCATGTCGTCGTGATCGCTTCTATGGTATTCCTAGAAATACTTGATATAAAAAAATCTAACTTTAACAATGCAATTTAAGTATGCTTTTACAATTAACGGTTTACGTTCTTGAAGGAACTGTTAAAACTGTAAAATAAATAATAATAACATTTATAAACGCAATTAATTATTTATAAATAAAATAAAACCCCAGAATTTAACAACCAATTAATAGACAAATAGAAGTATAATATTTGATAAGCCAATAATGTATGACGATCTTTAAATAATCTATATTTTGTTCTTTCGATACTTTGTATTAAAGTAAAAATATCAATTTTATTTTCATTTTATCATTACATAATGAATCTTCTTTCGAAGAACCTCAGGTCATTAATTTGGTTTTTTGATGTTTCTTTAATTAATATAAATAAATATAAATAAAGAAATCCAGAATATAATTATAGATAATATTGAATTTTAAAAATATATGTCAGCAGTGTTAAAACTTTTAAGAATGTTATAAAATGTATGTAACACTTGGTAAGTTCCACAGTCTGGTTACAAATAATAAGATGTCCAAGCACTGCAGTTTGGAATGTTGCCAAGCAATGGATTAATTGCCTGCATTTTATGTGTTTGGGAATATATGACGTAGTGTAAAACTAGGTAAAACATTTTCTAATTTTAGTTTGTTTGTAAAAGTATGTCCACTATTTTGAAATAATAAATGTTGTTTGAAATTACACATAAGTACACTTGAGCTGTCAGTAAATTTGTTTAGATGTTTAAGTAAATGAGTTTGTAAACAATTAATAGTAGATAGTTTAGTAATGTCAAACAAACAATTTATTATATGGATGGGTAATATACTTTAATATACATAATTCAATATTCTTAATGAAAATTAACAGATTTAGATCTTAAATATGAAGTATCTAATCATACTATAATCATTGTATATTTTAATACTTTATTTGACATACTATTGTGATACATTGTTAAATAATAAATTATGTAATGCAAGTGAAAATAATGCACAGTTAATATGAATTATATTTCACACATACCAGAAAAATATTCAAATTATATCTTAAAGATCAAATATTTGTATATAAATAAGCGTTGAAAGGAAACAAAAATAATTTTATGCTTATGTTATCATAATTATGCCGAACTATTTATTTTATAATCATTTTATTAACAGTAATATTATATAAATTCAGATTCAGATGCAAGGAAAAATTGGTATTGTTATGTATTCGACGACAGACATACAAACAAAGAAACGTATATTCGTAAGCTATTGTAATTTATAGTTTTATTATTATTGTTTTTACAACAATCCGCAACATTAAAAGAAATGTATATTAGACAGCTACTTCTAAATTACGATTCATCAACACAATTTATATCTTACGAAATATGACCTCAATATATCGAAGGTCTTGAAACCGGAGAGAGATTAATCACCAGACCCACTATTAGGACTCCCCTCGACCTCTGACTACGCAATTATGTAACATCTGCAATAGTGTAGATAAGTACGTGTTGGTGTTGTAAGATCAGCAGCTCACGTGCAGCCATTATGTAAATAGATTTGGTGGTCCATCAAAGTATGAGCAGTAATGTTATATAATTTATAATAATAGCTGTTTTTTAATAGTTATTGAAAACATATGTTGTTGTACATATGTTTAAAAGTAAAATATTTATTAAATATTTTACTTTTAAACATATGTATCTGTTTGTCATTAACAATATTGACCTGCATTTTAATTTTGATTATCTGGAAGATAGTTATAGAATGATTCATTTATTTAAAGGCTTTACTAGGTTTAAAGCTGAATATATTATAACAAAAAAATCCTGTATCTATCTTGAAAATTCTATCGCGATTATACAAAAATACGGAAACAATAATACTATTATATAAAAGTAAATACTCTTTTTCAAGCTCTTATTCAATAGTGAGTGTTCCGATGTGAACATTCTTTTTCACTCTCAAGACGCCTGAAGAACCGTAAAGCCTCTTTGCCATTTTAAGCCCGTTTGGAATGGAACTTTTAATTAATACTCTATTTCTTCTTCTATAATCAGAGAAAATGTAGATTCCTTTATAACTTAGTTTTTTATTCCTCTGGTTTGATTTAGATTATCGATAATAATAGTGATGTTATTGAGTCTTGTAATACTATTGAGTTGTAAACTATTTTTATTTTTTCTTTAACAATTACTATCAACATACTATTTCCTTTTTAGATAATAAATAAAAACATTATACCATGTAATTAAAATACATTTTTCATGTTTATATTGAAAAAATTTATTAAGTCAATATGTTTAAAATCACTCAGAACATATTCAAAATAAATTCGCAACTCATCAGGTAAAATCTTGCTGGCCAGTTGGAAAATAATGATATTTGCTAACTTGCTGGAGTAGCTTTTGTTAGTTGGTTTCTATCCTAAACAGAAATTAAATGACATTTTCTATTCGTTTCCCTTTTTCACTGATAGCAAAGCGAAGCACAAAGCGTATATTTGATACAATAAAAGTTTTGTTTTATTATGCAATTGGATGTGGAGTCTATGGATCTTATGGTTAATAGGAAATCAACTATGACATAATTAAAGTTATTATTAAATTATTTCATAGAGATTAAATTTGGAATTTTATTTAAGTGACCCTGAACTGACCTGACCACACAATAATTTAAGATTATATATACATATTTATATATTTCTTTAAGTTTTTATGCTAATGATACTTAACTTATGTGAAGTCATAACATTATTTTTTCATTTCCTAGTTATATTAATATAATGCGATGAAACTTTCTAAACGCACACACAGCTTTTTTAAGCATAGCTGTGGTCAAAGAAAAAATATATAGGAAACTTAATTTCAAAAAATTACATATGGATCTAGTGAGGGCTAAAAATATAAACATCTTTATTTATTCCCATTTTTGTCTCTGTGACATTGAATCTATAATAAATTGTTTTAATTTTCTTCTATAACCAACATTCCTGTCCAAATTTCACAGTCTTACAACCCAAAATGTAACAAAAATAATTATTCATAAATTTTTTTGTTAAAATTTTAATTAGATATATAGACATTAATATGTATACTTTTACATGTTACATGTACATAAATTACATGTGATAGAAAGATGTGACTGTAGTTTTAATGTATATTGGGATCCGTTAATGACTAAAACTAAATGAGTAGTTTTAAAGGAAGAAAAGATTGATTTTTTTTCTAAGATATAACATATATAGTAAATGTAGATTTCTTCCTGCTTTCTGTTTCACCTAAAGTAACTGAGGTACAATACATATCTTGATGAGGTGATATTATTATTAAGACTTTTTAAGCGTATTTTTATATCTATATATATATTATTTATATATCTGTATTGTATCAATTCATGTGAATAAATATTAAGTTTTATAAATACAGTACAATGTATATTTATATAAACCGAGATTTTAATTATATTTTACGGTTTCCCAAATATCTATCATACATGTAAGTATGTAAGAAATGCAAGTGCATTTCTGGAAAATATTTTGTCTTCTGAATGTTAACTTTTCTTAGTTATTATACTTCATTATCTAAGCTTATCTTAGTAAGTATAACGATAGAAAGAATATATAAAATTATTTATATTTTATTATAGGCTTTAAATATTTAACTTATACAAATTATTATAATTTTAAAACCAGCAAAAAAATTAAAAGCTTTGAACATGTTTTCAATTAAAACTTTTCTTAAAATCCTAAGCTGCTGAAGTGATCGATGAGTTTTCTTTCCATACTAAATTTAGGTAAGCCTCTTTATTTGATCTAAGCGTTCGAATTCACTTCCGTTCTTATACATTTTCATTGAAATGTTAATATTATAGAGCAGAGGATTCATAAAAAATCCTTGGGGAAGGCCTATCCTAAATTTAAAAAATCATTATACAAACTCGGCCTCAAAGATACTGTAGCAAATAAAATATTTAATTAATGACATTTATCAACGACATAAAAATAAAAGAATAGAAAAAAAGAAAGAATTTAGAAAAGTCTTTCAAACAAAATGTAGTTTGTTTAAAAGGCTTTTTTAAATTCTTATTATCATAATAGTTCTTAGGAAGCAACCAACGTAAGGTTAAAAAAATGTTGATCCATTATAACTATCAGTAAGTGCTAGTAGTAGTAGTGATGATAAAAAAAAAGGAAAAAACATTCTACTAGTAGTACTATTTTATAATATTTTAGATTTGGCACGTTTAGTCTAAACAATGTCCCTTTCGAAAATTATAAGTTTAAATTGCTATAAATTAGGAGATATTTGGAGTGTTGCATATATAAAGTTATCGAGAATTGAACAATTCTGTCGAAATCAACAATATTCTCTATTTTGTTTATAATACGTCCAATTTTTTACACATTTAAAATGACTAGAAGCTAAATAAAGATTTTTTTACCTTTAAGAAAGTCATATAATAAAACACTTTTTTACTTTCACTGATCATTAAAAAAATATTTATTAGAATCTTATAAGATACAAGATTATTATAAGAACGAATATCACATCGTTTGATTGACAAATTGAGAAAATCCTTAAGCTAAGGAATTGACCGCATAAACTAAAAAAAACAAACTAAAAAATATGCTATTTATAATCGTGGTATTTTTATCGTCGTACTAAAATTTACATGTGTCATTGTATCCACTTTTTGACGTTTTATTATTTATTACAGTTGGCTCATTGTTAAACATTGAATATTCATAATAACTATATGGAAATCAAATATTTGAAATCAGTCACATTGTGCTGAGGCCGTTCTTTCATGAAATCCGATAAATTACAATTGCTGTTCGTGACAATCAGTAATTAAATCAATTTTCGGACGTCAAAAACCTTCAAAGATATGACAAAAGGTTGATAAAAAGTTTTATTTAGTTATTCAAGTTTATATTCAAGAAATAAGAATACTGCTAACAGTAGCTAATAATTGAATCAACAAAAGCTTTATTAAAATGTAAACAAATTATTTTATGAAACTTGACTTATCAACAATACATACTTGTACATATATAAAATGCAAAGAAAAAAAATGTACTCGCATTTTCGGATACTGAATATATCGAACACAAATCGATTTGCTGCCATATTAAAAGAGTTTCATTATTTTTAGATAAACATTTCGACATTTATAGCTATAACTTATAGCTCTTTATATGTTGTTTTCTGAAAAATAGTCGAAACAATAAATTAAATCGAATACTCAAAGTTATGAATTAATGAGATGCGAGGTTATTATGACTGAGAAGCATTTAATCGTACATAAGCACGCCTGAAATATTTGTTCTTTATACGGAACCTTATTATGAATTTATATAAAATATTACTGTAAAAAATATACAAATATAAGACCTCTATTAAGGTTTTATGATAATTTTATCAACAATACTGACTTGACTTACTTCACTTTTATTCCATACTTGCCTCAAAATATAACTTATTTACAATTTTTCTTACAAAAAACGCAGTTTAGCAGTGGAATATTACTAGTTTTATACAATCTTAAAACTTATTCATAAGAACAGAAAGACTTGAATGGTTTATAAATATTTACAAACACATCGATACTTAGTTATACTGTAATGTGTACTTTCAGACCACAGCTGTTGTCAAAGAAAACAATAACATACATGTTATTAAGGACAAACGGAACAATAAATGGAGGTTTATGTATCTTGTGAACGATTACTAACAACAAAACATATTCTAACCTCAAATAAGACTCTACAAGCTATATATAATGTTCGATGTAATGATGTCAGGAACTTGGTGTTTGTTATTGTTTTAGTATGTACCTTGTGTGTATATATTTATATAAATTTATTTCTATCTTGTTTTAATAATTTATACGATTACAGCAATAATTTAGAGACTATTTGCGATGGTTCCACATTTTAAGTCTAAACTATTCTTTTTTTAAATTTTATAACGTTTTTTTTATTATCTTAGTTTTTATCTGTAATAATACTGTTCCACTATTATTATTGTTTTGAACTGCACATTACTATTATATATATGGAATGCAAAAACGTTATTTTTATTACATATTTATCAATGTTTTACCAAAAGGTTCCTTTTTTCCTTTACACATTTAAATATTTACATTTAAATTAAAGTGTAATGGGAAATTGCGAAGAACTTCTAAATACACTTTCAAAAAGTAGAGAACAATTGTGTTATCTGATTGTATTGTTAATATAGGACTGCAAAATAAATATCAGAAAAAATTAAATGTAACATAATTCAGTTCTTTACAAGGATAACATCGATATTCTTTCAATGTTGACAAAGAATATTATGCTATATTGAAATTTAAATACGACAATAAACAGCGCTGTTATTGGGTATTTATACATTAAATGGTTTTATTACTTATATTACATAGAGTAATATTGCTTTGAACTGCGAGTGAATGCTACTCGTGTTGGATGGAATTATTACTAATTTTTGAATATGTTCTTTTGATATTTTGATATATGTTTTCTTAATGATTTTTCACTTCGTTTCAATTTTTCCAAAAACAATCATGCGAAAATTCATGGTACTAAGAATAATCTAAATTTAATGTTTGGATATCTTTTTTCTTTTCAAATATCTACTTTTAATATGTATTGCTATCCATTTTATACCAGTTTGGACAACATTTCATGTTCATTACCAAACTTTCACTTTAAATCATTATTATAGGCATAAATATTTTAAAAATCCGTATATTAATAATCTGAGCGAAGAGAGAATGTATTACGTGTGTTTTGTTGTTTTAATATCAGTTGAAAGTTAAAGCACACGTTTCACATTTATATTATGTATTAAATTGCTAAGTTCAGCAATAATTATTTCAGTACTACATAAAAGTAAAATTAATTTAAACTGGTAGAGAAAAAAAGACTTAGAAACAATCTGTAAGTCTTAACATGATTAGTACAAGAGGTTCCATTTGTATAATTGTGTAACTGTATGATTGATGAAGTCAATTTGCAGCACTAGTTTTGCGGCGTAAACAGCACGGATCACGCTGCGAATTTATCTGGAGAGTTCAAAATTCAAGGCCCTTGAATAGGTTCCGATACGAATTCATTTGCGTGACTTAGAAAAGAATATATTCGTGAAATAAGAAAAAATTTAAAATCACGCATGAACTTGAAAAGAGGCATCACTGTTAAAAATGTATTGAAAGACATTATTGTAAGACACTGTTTTACTCGTGTTGGATATAGTTATGTGAGACATATATCAATAATTCCGTTAAATTTTAATTAATAAAAAAGTGTTCAGTAAAAATAACGAAATTAATTGATTGTAGGTAAAAACTAAAAACTGAAACAAAACCCGTACCATACGGTCATGCTTAGGATAATAACTTATTTTACTAGCTTTAAAAATTTGATTGTTATTTTAACTTAACACTAACATACTCGTACTAATAGACTTAATTTAAAGTTGTTAGATACGTTAATTTAAATATCTATATAAAATAATGCACCAATTAACAATTGGCTTTTCAATAATAATTTTTAAATCTGTTATATACTCGTATAACAATCTTAAATAAACTAAATAGTTTCTCTACCTTCATCATGTCTGGTTTCAGTATTAAGAAATGTTATATTAGGTAAACTTTGAAAACTTTAATAAGAAAGCTAGTTTTATGTTCTTTATAACTCAGCAGGCTTTGCTGTCGTCGTTTATTGTGCGAGGTGAAGTTTTAATAAAAGCAACGAAACGCTATGAACCGTGAAATTAATATCTCTTATATTAAATTCTACTAGTGTTAAAATACAAACTCATTACTAGTATTAGAATATATATAAAATTGTCGATTTGGATATCTGTCCATAACACAAAAAGGATCTTTAATATCGATTTATATGGTATTTTGTATGAGATCTGACACTGGCTATTACCTGAAAAAAAATAAAAAAACATCCATAACGAAAGCGAAAATAAAGCCACTATGTGTTATTATATATGTATAGGTCATGAGTATGGATGATAAATAAAACCTTGTTCAAGTGGTGGCAGCACCATCACCATCGCGATTACGAGTACATCACCACATGGATAGTTTGTTCTACGACGGAGCCTACATTGTGGAATGGTGCTAAAACACCCACTTTCCTTCGAGCCTCGCTGAAGACTAGCACTACTAACTGTCCACTAGAAACTGTCATATGTTTCGTTTGTTGAAGACTAGTGCAGATACAAAAAAATACGTGTTGTATTTCATTTGTTCGATTACTCAATGAATCGGCCACGTGATGCCCAATGAAAGAGAATGTCTATATGATATATATTACATTCTTTAATAATCGTCTATTTCTTTTACTTATTACGAGTAAATCGATATTCTAAGGCTAGGACTTGGGAATTTAAAATTATGAACTACAAATACTATACAAATAGTATCAAACTTGTAGTCTAAATATCTTAATAGTGAGCCTGGAAGACTTTTAGACTTTGAAACAACAGTTTCATAAAATAGATTTAAGCCGCGGTTGCTTTCAACTATATTTTATTATAGAAAATGACAGGTTCCTATTTTTTTTTAATTATAAAATTATTAAAGATCTAACAAAACTGTTTTTGAGCTTAAAAACGCTATTAACTTGCCATTTTGGTACTTATTCTACCACAAATGGATGTCAATAGCTGTCACTTTGTACTGCTGCTTTGTAGCAAAGAATTAGTGAGTTTTAAATGCTATTTAATAGTCTTATAATGGTTGCAAGTTTTTTTGTCAATTTGTATAAAAAATATGTATATTCCTTTGCAAAATAAGGAGTACTAAGATGTAATTGAGTTTGGCAAACACTCCACTCGATCAGAACAAATCAACGCATTGCAGATATTACAAAAGCTGTGACGTACCATTATTTTGGTGTTCATTTTGCTAATTCCTTTGTTTTTAATATTAACCTTTAGAAAAAGGCTTATAATAATAGTTTAGGTATATTCCTAAAATAGTACTAAAATATTCGAAGAAAAAAAACACTGATTTAACTTTAAACTTAATAAATTTTTTAATTGTGAAATTATTATGAATAGCGAAATGTATATTATTAGTGAAACCAAGTTACCTGAGACGGAAACTTTGATTAAATATGTGCAACAATCTGCTCGGTATAAAAAAAATAACAACGTTTTTTCAACCAGAATCCAAAATAGAATCACCCGTTCTTCAAATCCCAAGTTGTTAAAAGCTGATTAATTAGCTAATTATATTTTTAATAAGGGTTTTTTACCTTATTAATTAAATTGAAAACAATTTTAATTTGTCTAAGAGAAGAAGATTTCGAAGTACATTTTTTGTTTGCGACAACATTCTGGCCTCATGTCTCTTAAAAGCATATATTGTCCACTTCAAAGTGATGTAGTGCCTGCACTGCCTCCAATTGATTGCCTTTATAAGTACCAATTTGTCTACGAAGAGATCCCAATATATCTTCATAAATTAGAATATGTTAAATATTATCTTCAAAGTTTTGTTTCCAATAATATGAAAACTACATATATTCTGTAATGCTTGATTTTTTTGATAATATAGCGATTAAGAGCAAGATCCTTTCCAGGTGCGAATGATATCAACCACGCCAAGCTAATGAACATTAGCTTTGTAAACATGTTATGACAATGAATACATAATTTCATCCTGTCATCTATAATATTCTTATAAAACAAATCTAATAGTTGTTAAATAAACATGGCTGCTTTTATAATTTATTCCTCAACTTTTGTTATCTATTTCTTTTTTATTATATAAACTTTATTGGAAGTTAATAGCAAAATTTTATATGAATTTTTGAAATGTAAAATACACGAAAATAAAGACAAAAATAAAATAAATAATAATTATCATAACACAAAAATTAGTTTTTGAAATGAAATATTGATTGCTATAACTATCGCTATTTTAAAGGTCAAAGGATTCTTTATAAATGTTTTTTTATGAAATGTTTTTCAGTCTTAAACTATGTTTATGATAAATATTGCAGTAACATTGTCGATCACTAGCAAGTTGAATCAGTCGTAAAACAACAATTGAATTAGAACGAAGACATTTAATAATCACATATAATAACTGTTAGGAATTCTGACTTCATGAATAAGGTGACGATAATCTAGACTCAGGTTTTACTTCCAGCTATAGTCAAATATTCAGATTATTCTATCGCAGAGAAGTCAAGGCTAAAGTAGGTACTAATGAAACGTTAATATAGCAATTGTGTCACAATAAGTTCATACTTTTTGTACAACTAGAATGATATTTTTAGTAGTAGTAATTTGCAACGTTTTGTAGCGTTGTAATTACTACTGTGAGATACTTTTATTAGTTATATTTTTGTACTGAATGTTATTTAACTACTATCTAATTGCGAAATACAAAAAATAATTTATTTCTTTCCTATTTATAAGCTTGGTTTATTTTATAATTTTGGAAACATGGTGAATGCCTCGACATGGAGATGCCTGCGAGCGAGTGGCGTTTTGGAGTAAGGCGAACAATACAGTGAGCTTGCCAAATAACGAATATAGACAAAGTATTTATGAAGTAAAACTGAAGTTTTGTGTTATTGTATTACTTCTTTAATTAATATTACGAAACAAATATTTAATAATTTTTACTTTGTTTATTTGAGACAAGTGACTATACTCGCATGAACGATTCTTTAGCATAAAATTAATAATAAAGGTTTCCCTGGAAAAATAAATAAAAAAAATAAACTTGACCCCTTATTAAATCACCTTTGACTTTAAACGTTTGCCGCCTCCTTAGTATAAACTATATATCTTGTTATTTAGATGGATAATTCAAGAAAATAAGGAAGTTTCTTGAGTAGAATAATACAATATATTTTGTTCAATGTTTGTAAGTAAATTCTGAAATGTAGGAAACTAATGACCAAGTCATTTAATTAATTAAACTATTATCATTATTCTTGGGGAATTTGTTTTTTTTATTAAACAGCTTCAAACAACAGCATTTCTGTTACAAAAGAACTTTCAAAGTACATTCCAATAACCCTTTAGAGTGGCCTTAAAATATATAGTTCGTTAACTTTTACAGTAACTTACTGGTATAAAAGCTAAATTGTGTTTGCTAACTTAATTTAACTGAAGTCTTACTTAAAAGTCTATTGTCTGAGTCAACAATCATTTTTGCTTACGTTCTCTTTTGCATAGTACAGGTATTTGCTTAAAAGTGTCGTTTATATTCTCTGTTTTGGGAAACTAATTTTCAAAGTGAACTTTCAAAGCTGAATAAATCATATTCATTTTAAAATCTTTATTCCATTTACATATATATAGTGGTATTTTTTTTTTGAGGAGCTACATTCATAAGCTTTAAAAATAAACATTAATACGTTGGCCCGTTTTCATAAATCTGAATTAAAATAATGACAACACGTTTAGAGCAATTTTAGAAAAAAAACATAAGCTCTGTATTATTTACTATGAATAGGATAAATTTACATAAATCTCATATTTAATATGAGCAATAAATATACTATGAAATGAATAGGTAAACACAAGTTGTATTTACCTGCGCTTGGAAAACCCATATCGGTCGAAGTCGCTTACTGCAATCCGGCTTTTTGGAGCTTAACGACTGCCCGGATATATGCTTTAGATGAAAAACAGAACATACTTCTGTATTAGAGTATTTTTAATAGATAATTTTTAGGGCAGTCAGATTTAAAAAAAAAAATCTATATCGTTAGAGTGTTAGGTTTCCCAAAATAATAAATACGGAAACATTATCGTTTAAATATCATTATATTAAGAATAAATGCATTATATTAGATAGTTTATTACAAATTTCTGATCTTAAAAATTTACTTAATACTGATAACCGTTTTGTAAAGAAATATATTCAACCCAGACTTAACAATGTAATTGAATAGCGACACAGTTGAAAGGTCTGTTTTAGTTTCTGTCTAATGAAAATGTAAGCAAAACAGATATATTTTAAGCTATGAGGTATAGGTTATGAATGATGAGGAGGTGAGGGGGGTGATAGAAGAACAGTATAGAGGGGGGCAGGGCTAGATCATTCATCATCTCTATCTTCTCATTTTATTTATGAGCAGTTATTTCATCGTAAATTTATTAATTTTATTAATCATTTTTTAAAACATTCTTTTTTATATAAAATATGTTAATCGAACATATATAATATTTTCTTATTATTGACCTACTACAATATTTTCTTTTTTTTTTTTTAATGTAAGAGGAAGGCAAACGAGCTGGCGGGTCACAGATGTCTTGTGATCACCGCCGCCCATGAACTCTTGCAACATCCGAGGATTTACAAGAGTGTTGCCGGCCTTGTAGGTAGGAGTAGACGCCTTTTTTGAAGGTACCCATGTCGTACCCGTCTGGAAATACCGCCGAAGGGAGTTCGTTCCACAAGTGAGTGAAACGTGGAAAAAATGTCCTTGAGAACCCCACAGTAGAGGATCGCCAGGCATCCAGGTGGTAAGGATGGTATTGGAGGCGATGGCGCGCTGTGCGGTGATGAAATTCGGCGGCAGGCAGCAGATCGAATAGTTCTTCGGAACACTTCCCGTTGTAAATGCGGTAGAAGACGCACAAAGAAGCCACGTCTCTACGCAATGCCAAAGAATCCAGCCGTTCGCAGAGCACCGGGTCCCCGACAATCCGAGCGGCTCTCCGTTGTACGCGGTCAAATGGTAAAAGCTGATATTGGGGTGATCCGGACCAGAGATGAGAACAGTACTCCATGTGTGGCCGGACCTGCGCCTTATAGAGCGCAAGTCTTTGGCCAGGACTGAAGTACTGCCTCGCTCTATTAATCACTCCCAATTGCTTCGAGGCCAACTTGGCCTTGCTCTCCAGATGACCACGAAACTGACAATCGCTGGAAATGTCGAGACCCAGTATTCTGATACTTGGCGAGGCAATGAGGGGAATGCTCTCGAAGAGCGGTGATACGACAAATAGGGTTTTCTTAGTGGTAAACGCGCAAACCTGTGTCTTTAGGGGATTAAACTGAACGTGGTTCAGTTCACCCCACTCAGAGATCATCCCCAAGGAAGTCTCTATAGAAGACACAAGTTTCTTTCGGCACTCGTCGACGTTTTCCCGAGAGAGACCTGCACGGCCGGAATATACCGCATCCCCAGTGCTGTCATCCGCATAACAATGTATGTTGGAGATATCCAACATATCATTGATGTGCAGGAGGAACAGAGTTGGGGATATCACGCAGCCTTGGGGTACACCAGCGTTCACGGGCTTGAGGTCCGAGCAAAAACCATCGAGACCTCGTCGACCTGTATGCTCCGCCCAGTGAGGAAGCTGGTGATCCACTTGCATAAACTCTCGGGAAGCCCATAGGAAGGTAGCTTCGAAAGAAGCCCCTTGTGCCATACACGATCGAAGGCTTTCGCCATATCCAGACTAACTGCCAAACCCTCTCCCTTGCTTTCAATAACAGCTGCCCAACGGTGTGTAAGATGCAACAGAAGATCACCAGCCGATCGACCATGGCGAAAGCCATATTGCCAGTTATTGACCAACTGGTGATCCTCGAGGTAGGTTAGGAGCTGTTTATTGATAATGCTCTATAATGATAATGAATGGCGATAGGCCTGTAGTTAGCTGGGTTCGAGCTATCTTTTTTAGGGATCGGATGGACAAGGGCACGCTTCCATGAGACCGGGACTACGCCTTTCAAGTAGGAGTACCAAAATAGACGCGTTAACACTGGTGTCAACTCAGGGGCACATGTTCGTAGCACAACTGGAGAGATACCATCTGGCCCACTCGACTTATGAACTTCCAAGGACAGGAGTGCTTTTCGGATGAGTTTTTGCCGAAAAACTACTTCCGGCATTAAGCTCGGACACCGTGGGATGACAGGCGGTGCCTTCCCCTGGTCGTCCAAAGTCGAGTTTGAGGCAAAAAGAGTGCCCAGGAGATCGGCTTTCTCTTTTGCCGTGTGGGCCAAAGAGTCCTTCCCAGTGTGCAATGGCGGTAGGGATGGCTGACAGAAGTTTCCCAGACTGGCTTTGGAAAGCGCCCAGAACTTGCGCGTGCCAGGTGGGTACTTTGCAAGCTGATCCCCAATTTTGACGACATGCTTGAACTTTGCTCTAGCAATTTTCCGTTTGAAGAATCTGGAGGCACGATTATATTTCCTCTTCAGAACTCTAGAATTCGGATCCTTAGTGACTAACGCATTAGCCCAAGCTTGATAAGCCTGCCGTTTGCCAGCTGCTGCAGCACTGACAGACGCATCAATCCAAGGCCGCGATCTGCCACCAAGTGGTACCACAGAGCTTTGTACAAATAGTTCCATACCCTGAAGTATCACATCAGCTACAGCCGCAGCGCAGTCACTAGGATCATTGGAAGGGAAACAAATCAGCCCCCATGGGTAGGGTGCAAAAAGGACCGCATTCCATCCCAATCCGCTGACTTGTAGTGCCAAACGCGTCGAGTCGCAGGTCTTGTGCGAGCTGGGCGTTCAATGGGCACTACACTCCGTACCAAGCAATGATCAGAGGACCCTAAGGGAGCCTCGATAGACATAATTATAATGAAATAATAATATATGGATACGTAAGATATCTACTAGAAATTGAACAAAGTATTGTCTCAGTAGGCTCATTAGTTAGTTTAATGTTGTAAACTTGATAGAAAATATCGTACCATGCTTTATTTTTCTATGTGCAATATTTTCTTGCCATTATATAACTGATCTTGTTACAAAAATTTATACTTTACTTTATTAAAGCTGCCATAATATTAAAACGTATATTTTATTTAAAATTAAAATTGATAGATCAGTTACATCTTCGGTCAGATTCTAATCTTAGCTTATTTGTATCTTCGCACCATACTGGTTTTCTTTCTAACTCTTTCACAGTACACGCTATTAAACTCTGGAACGGCCTCCCTGATGTGCTTCGACGTGCCCCGAATAAACCTGTGTTCAAAAAACGTATCCGTAGATATCTTCACCAGAAATGACATAACCATTCTTCTAACTTTTCATAATTATTTTTGCGTAGTGATATTTATACCAATATTTATCTTTTGGCATAATATTATCCTTATTTTTATATATACATCATCGTCTTACTATCGCCCTATGCATGTATGTATGTATGTATATGTATGTATATGTATGTATTTTTTATATATTTAATATATTTATACGTATTCATATAATATATTTATATGTAGTACAAGTATTTATATATATTTATATATGTATCCTTTTGTGTATTAATTGATATAAACATAAGTTGTGCGTATTTTTCTGTTCGTTTTCTATTGTACCCCTCATGTGTTTTTTCTGTATTTTATATTTGGGTTGACTGGTAGAGAATGCTATAGCATTAAGTCCGCCATTTCTATAATTTGTACAATAAAGTTTTTAAATAAAAATTAAAAAAAAAAAATCAGTTTACTTATATAGAATTAGAAATATAAAGCTACATTTTCGATATTAAAAAAACTATAATAATATTTTGCGAGTGACAAAAAATATGCAAATTCGTTAGCACAAAATATAACTACGGTTAAAATCTCTTGGGATATCTAACATGTCACGAAACTCACTATTAGGAATCCCCTCGATTCTTTATTACGCAATTATGAAACATTTTTATTAGAGTACATAAACACGATTAATTACCTAATCACGAAACCCACTATTAGTAATCCCCTCGACTCTTGATGACTCAATTATGATACATTTTTATTACAATGTATAAACACGTGTTATTGCTGACCTTATATAAAATAATCTAGTGAATTAACACTATAGAAGATAATTACGTTATTTACGAGTAACTAATAATTATATGTAATAAATAATAAATACCTTATATAACATATTTTCTAGACCGTGGTTTATCTTTATTATATATATTATATTTCACTTTAATCTTCTGAGATTAATATCTCAGTAGTTTTCCAAGTAGATCTTATCGATGTCTGACTTTAACATATAATTTTAAGATTTCCCAGGTTCTGTGTTTAACACAGAACGCAATACATACATAAATGTCATAACTAGGAGCGCTAACTCATTCAAAGTTTGAGACGACATTTCAGACCATTTCTAAATATTTTATAATTATAATAACATAAAAATACGAATTGTTATAGCAAAATATATTATGTCGCAAATCCGAGTGATTACGTTAAATTATTTATTTCTTTAATTCATATAAATATCTAAAACTACTGAATGGTCGCAAATACAAATTTTTAGTAAATTATATATTACAAGTAAAATAATTAATGAGAAATAAGACGTGGTAATAATTGTAAAATAATAAAAATGTTCTGAAAAAGGAAGATTTGAGTTCATGTTAATTTATTCTATCCGTGTTCTCGTAAACTGTTTTTTTTACTAAAATTAACGATGTCAGACGATTCAAGGTAAATATTTTTTTGCACAAAAGATAACAGATTCAAAAGTTAAATCCTTAATAAAAAGATTTTTCTTTATTCCAATTTGTAAATTAACAGTTTGTGGATAGTAGTACATGTAGAACTATCGAGTAAAGTTTGTCATATTAAAATTATCTTTATACATGTAGATATTTACACGCACTTTTGAATTGTCAATTATTACAATAAAAAAGGTCAGTGTAGCCAGTCCATGAGTAAGCTGTCACCGGCTCGGAACGCTGCTCTGCTAAGAAGAGCCGGCCAGAAACTCAACAGTTGCTCTTTTTAAAAGCAATTGAACAATCTTATCTTAATCTTATGATGTACATTATAATATCAACTCTGAAAATGAGGCAACAACTTAAGTTCCATAAATTTCAATCCTCTAAACTCTTGAACGTTATAATAAGATTTATTTAACAATAATAAATACACTTTTGAGTTTATGTTTAAAACTAAGAAAGGCAAGGTCTAAGATATCTTGTGAAATTTTATTATATATCTACTCAAGTCCATGAAGGATATGTTAATTTTTTAAAGAGGAAATTTAGGCGTTACGAGCTTCTTTACGTTTATTGTATTTATCGTGTGTCTGTCACTGTTTTTTATAAAACTACTTAAATTTTGGCGTATAAATAATATGTTAAATATGTATTGAGAAGTGACTGAACCATTCCTATTTTTTTATAAACATCTCTCAGAGAATCTCTACCTTTTAAATTATTAATAGCACAGCTCTTTTTTGTGAAATAAATATAATACTATAACCCCATAATAAAATACTATGCAAAATACTAATAAACTAGTAGAGTCGTGTTAACGGTCGTTAATTGTCTAACTTTTCTAATTGAACTAACGGCCGAACTGAGTTTTTCTACGAGTGCTGACATATGGAGGTCCACTGGGGCTTTTAATCTTAAGTTATTTCTACGTTATACCTACGTTTTTACACAGCAACGATTGATGGTGCATGCAATCAAAGGCTATGGACAAATCGAAAAACACCCCGATTGTATTTTGCGAATTCTTTCATGCATAATAAAAGTGCTGAAGAAGCGTTTTACCTGCATCAGTCGTTGATTGAAGGCGAAATAAAATTTCTTTTAAATTATAGAGTTCTACAATTTTAAAAATATTATGTTACATTATAAGATATATTAATTTATAAATAATTATCGACGTTTTTTAGTTTTGCTCAGAAAAAAATTGACTTCAGATGATTTAGGCGTTGCAACTTAATTTTTTCAAAATGATACAGTTCTCAATGATTGGCCGAAATCGACAGTATATATTTTTATGTCTGCTCGACTTTTAAAACAATAAAATAAAGGTTATTGATTTCATCATTGTCTCTAAAATGAACTTGTAGGGGATATATTGTGCAAGTAAGCAATATTAAATCTATATAAGGGAGGTGCGATGAACGCACCACACTGTGTCTCACTGAGGTACTCAGTCACGGAGCTAGTCGCGCAATGTAATTAGGTGTGAATAAACGTATGTCAAGCAACGTCGATGTTTCTCTAAATCACGTATACATGAACCCATACCAAAAGACTAAACAAAAAGCCTATCCCTAGATTTACCTGATCTTGTAAAGTCTATTTTTAAAAGTATTTTTTGTTACCAAAATCGATAATGCTTATTCTATTTGCAGTTTTAAAATTCTCTTAACTGGTTCGGAAGCATACTATAGCTCTTAACTACCAATCTTTCATGCTTTTTTTTTTGTGCAATAAAAATTGCGTAAATGGTTTTTTTAATAAATATTTCATATTAGTGATTTTTGTGTACTAAATTAAAGCACAATATATAATGTTATGATTTTAATATACATTCGAACTATAACTTACATTGATAACGGTATAACAAACAAACAAACAAACAAACAAACACAATAAATTTGAATGTGTTCGGAACGTTACCAAATTGCCTTGATCAATCTAATAAAATAAAAACAAAAATGCAATTTGTGCAACGTTTCGAGCACATTCACATTTTTTGTTTGTATTTTTTTTTGTTTGTTTTTTTGTTTGTTTGTTTGTTTGGCAACGTTCCGAACACATTCACATTTTTTGTGTTTGTTTACGTTTGTGAATAAAAATGTTCGTGGTTTTTTTCGTCGCAAAATTCATATCAGGAGTTTTGTCAGTGGATTCGCTTTCGTCACTCGGTATTTACTTCGTTGAGAAGTTTTTGTTTTGATATCAATAGTTTTGTAAAAGGATTGGAAACAAAATGCTGTGCGATTATTTTTCATGCAAATATATACTCATTTATTTGGAATAGTTGCCTCTGACAAAATAAGAGTGTTTTGGCTCAGAGGATGAGCATTGTAATGACAAAGACGAGACCTCGAGTTCGATTCCCACAGGTGCCCGATTTTTTTTTCATTTGATTTTTCAGTTTCCATTTATTTTTTTAACTCATTGCTTCAAAACAGATTTTCTTCAGCATTCGGATTTTTTTCTGTAAATTTTGTTTTATTGTTACAGAGCAATGCGTTAGTGAGTTTATTCACTGTGCAACTAGCATTGAATTTTAACCGTGTTGTGAGTACGATTCTGGCTTTAAAAGTCATTTTTTAGCCATTTTTGGTCATTTTTCATGATTTTTTGAACTTCTCACGGCCATATCTCAAACTAACGAGTTTTCCCAGATATATGCTATATACCAAATTTTAGCTCTAATTTGGGGCTACGAATGAGGAAATTTTCGAAAAAATCGTTGGCGCCGTTTTCGAGAAAATGGCCGATCTGTCCCCGGCCAGTTGGCCATTTTTTGCCTTTTGACCAAAAATGTCACGCCAACAAATGTTTTTGCCATTAAAACATTATTCAAAAGATGAGCTTGAGACCTTTCCAATGATGCCCAACTTGTCAATGTACGTCAACTGGTTTGGCCACAGTCCCTGTACGAAAAATGGGCATTTTTGGCCTTTCGAGGGCTGGCCACGGCCAACATGGCGGCCAAATCGAAATGTCGTAGAACAAAAAAGTCTTAGTTTTTGATGTACTTCAATCCCTGAAAGTTTGAACAAAATCAGTTGAAACTACGAACATACACACAAACAGACAAAGTAATCATCGATGGAGGCGCCAGTCAAAATTTTCAAAATGTCATATCTCATCAACCGGTGGTCGGATTTTGGCGTTTTGCGGCTTGTTAAAAAGGTCTCGACGAGGACCTTTAGGAAAATCAAGGTGGAAATAAGTGATTTTATACTGGTGCGGAGCCAAAAACTAAATTTTAGTCTCATTTTTCAAACGGCCGTAGAGGTGGAGGGGGGTAGGTATATTGCTAAGTGTAAATGCATTTTCTGGGTCTATGGGCCAAGGGCTTTCTAAAAATACCACACTCATACCAGAAGGTCTCCTGTATAAAAAAATCGATATTGCGCGTATATATCGCTCCTTAAATACAAAAGCCACACATTTCAAAAAATATCAAAAATTGTTTTATTGCATAGAATGTTTACAAAACGATGAAACTTTATTATTTTGCTAAAACACCCGTTGTTTTATGATCAAAAACACCCGCAAACGCACACACGTTAGTTTTGTTTTGTACCGTTTATGTGACTGAGTTCCGTGCAAAAGTAACACATTATCAGTTGGCAACAGTCATTCAGGACGAACAGACGTATTTTTTTGTGAAAAACTACAACATTCCAAAATACTGCTAAAAGACAGATGAAGTTATTTATTCATAAGTGTCATATTCAAAAATATATTCGTCTTGCAGATCACATACGGCTTAATATCTTATCATTTTTATGTGCAATAGTACAATATTTCAAAATAGGTTAGTTTTGAATTTATAAATTGAACATTTTTTCTCATTTTTATGTTCAATACTACTATATTTTAAAATAAGGTAGTTTAGAAAAAAAATATTACAATAATTTTCTTATTTCTTTATGCTAAACTACCATATTCCGAAATCGGTTAGTTTAGCACTTATTTATCTGCTATATTCTCTCATTTTTGTATGCAATAATACTACCATATTTTAAACTAAGTTAGTTTGGCAAAAATAATTAGAATTATTTCTCTATTCTTTATGTTAGAGTAACATATTTTGAAATATAAAATGATTTTTATAGCAAAAATTGCTAAGGCCAACAAAAGAACAAATTCATGTTAGCAATGTACCAATATGCGTCTCAAGAATTGCCGAACATCAAGAGCTCATAAGTTTCTAATAAAAGGGCACACCCAAAACGAAGGAGACTGCGTTCATTCTGTCATCCAACGTAACATTACGAGAGTATTGAAATCATCTCCAATTTACGTTCCAGACCAATACATCACTTTAATTAAAACAGCAAAGAAAACTGGAAAGCCTTATACTGTTGAAGAACTGACACATGATATTTTTTTTTACCTTAAACCTCTGTGTACAGAAAACTACAATAAAGATGACGATGGCAATAAATTTAAATGGATTATTATAAAGGTTATGACGGTGGATAAAGTAAGCAATGGCATATTTTTCTTCAAAACATCCTACGAAAAGGAAGAGTTTAGGTTGGTATCTACGTTGAGAAAATTGAAGGCAGAACTTGATAATAATTTGACTCTCAACCAACTTTATACTGCAAAGCTAGTAGTAGTAGTAGCTAGTACCTGAAGAAAAGAAGCAAGGCATTTTAAAGCTAATCCAAAAAAACGTCGTGTATCTGTAACGATTTTATGTATCTTTTTATCCTAATCTCTAAATAAGTGCATAAGTTTCTAATGGGAATTGATTTTCAATGTTTTAGTTTTATTTTTTTTTATACCTTTGCAAGTATTACGCTCGATATAGTTTTAAGTAATCGTTTTATAAAAATAATTTTGTACGGTTGTAATTAGTGTAGATCATTAAATAAATAATCTTGGAGGTTTCTTACTCCTTAGGTGCCTTATGTTATAAAAATTGTAACTGCTATTTAAAGATAAAGTTACCTCTGTGTCTTAAACGTAATGTTATGGACCAAGTTGAACAACTAAGCCTTAATATATTATTTCAATAGTAGCAAAGGAATAGTGTTTTTTAAGTAGCTCAGTGGCGAAAAAAGTTTTATTTAACTAGGAGTCATTAATTGGATACGACTCTTTATAGATCACTAATTTCGTTTAATTGATAAATTATTTAGGAGTGTCTAAACAGAGTAATATGAGGTATTTTTCGTTATTGAACTTCATTCTAACCACCTCTGATAAATGATGTTATTTTTATATAATTATTAATATAATAATTAAAACCTAATACGGATTTTCAGTAAGTAACCTAATGGAGTATTTATGTACAAACCATATGTTTAAGTCCTATAACGAAGAAATTAGTCTAGTTTTGTTAGGTTTGTGGTAAAATCCCACCTATACTCGTAAGTCTGATTTGATCGTGATTATAGCTTTAAAATGTTAATTATTAAAGTATACTTATTTTTTAGTTGTTATTAAATAATTTTAAGTACGAGTAGGTACTACATTGTTGTAACTGAGAGCTGCTAACTTTTACCAGATGTGTATTTATTTTTTCAACAAACTTTATGTTAGTTTTGTTAATTATGTGCAAGAAGTTTATGCGTCTATGTTTTTTTTAGGTGAAAAGATTTGTTTGTTTTTAACCTAAATTTATTACTCGTACCTTTAGTAGGTAATTTTAATTTTAGACTTTATTGATGATCTCATAATAAGACTACAATATTGGTTTTCCCTTAGCAAGTTTACTAATGTAGTAAAATATTATACCATTTTTTTTTTCATAAATTGACGTTTTATGAGGTTGATTACTGAAAACAAAACTCTAAATTTCCTAATTATGGTGGTTTAGTTTTTAGAATTTTAATGTTTTCGAAGTCAAAGTCTATAAACTAAAGTAACTTATTTGCATTTTTTCAAGAGCCTATTTCAGGTATAGTTAAAATTACTTTATACAAAAAAAGTTTATTTAATTACGCATCTTTTGATACCTAAAAAGTTTACGTAATACACATCGATTACACATAAATCATAAAATAATCCAAATTATTTTTTCAAATGCCGCTCCTGTATAATTTGCATATTTTGACTTGTGGTGTTTTTGTATTTAAGGAGCGATATACCGAGTTAGACTTTCAGCACTATGGGTGCTTTCGTCACTCGGAGCTAGCTAACGTCCGCTTTGATTCTATTTTAAACCCATGTTCATTATTCATATACCATGTTTTTTAACAACAATTGAAGATTCAAAAGTGTATGTAAAAGCTAACTTGAACAATTATAATGAATTAGAATTTGAATATTTGAAATATTATAGAATATATATATATATATATATATATATATATATATATATATATATATATATATATATATATATATATATATTCTTTTCTCGGTCAAATAACTTAAATTTTTACTATTTTAACAGCTAAAGAGTTCTACGTGTCTCAAAAGTTTTGTTACACAACTCAGTATTCTGATAACAATTTCAATGAGATAGATCTTTTCAAAATGCAAGACAAACTTATAAAATCTGATTTGTATTCCGGCAAACTGTTAATGGCCATACTTCTAAAACAAACTTGTAACGACGCATCGATTGTAAACTGTGGACTATCGACTATTCTTTATCAGTTACACAATTATCAGTTTCGATGTCTCCTTATTTTGGTTGGAAATTTAGTACATTATTTTACATTAAAAACTTCTGTTTTTGAACTTCATAGATTTGTTTTTAATTATTATGAAAAAAATTTAAAACTATACTAAAGCGAAAGATGATTGACACGGAGAAGTAAGGGCGGCTGCAACATGTTAGAAACCGTACATATTGCAGGTGGACCAAAACTGACTTAGAAAATTAAGATTATGTAAAATGTGATTTACGTCTAAATAAATATATGTATTTAAACAAACAACATTTTTATCGTTACCGTTACCCTATTTTTTTAAAAAAGATAATTATTATTATTATGCACATAATCTTATTTGTAAAATAAGAACACTAGCCAACCGAGATAATTCATAAAGTAAACCGTTAGATCCTTAGTGTAATCATCAAATCCCTCTACTGTAATAACTGTAATGTAATGGATTATTGTAATCCCTTGTCTCATCCGTACCGGTTCTGCAAATGCGGTTTAAAGCGATCGTTTATACTAATATATAGTGTCCAATCATATAAACGATACAAATAGATGTGAAACTCCCAAGTATACAATAGATAGATAGAATATACTTTATTGCACACCACACAATAAAATAAAAAAATAAAAAAAACAAAAATAATAATAAAGTAATCGAAAACATGGTAGAGTACAAAAAGGCGGTCTTATCGCTAACTAGCGATTTCTTCCAGACAACCTTTAATAATGGAGCAATTGTATCGAATATGGCAGGGTGGTGCAAAAAAAAAAAAAAAAAACTATATATATATATATATATATATATATATATATATATACAAATGAGAAAAAAGAAATAAAAAAAGTATAAATAAATAAATTAAAAAAATATATTTATATATATATATATATATATATATATATATATATATATATATATATAATAATAATAAGAATGAAATAAATAAATAAATATATATATATACATTAACATATAAATATATACATACATACATCCTATATGTACATAGAATACAAATAACTCATATAAAAACCATCTACTTATATAACATACATACACACATACGTAAATATTTATTATTTATATACAACTTAAAGTGAGATAATGCGACTTTAATTTAGTTTTAAATGAAACAAGTAATGTTGATTTCCTTATGTGCAACGGCAGACTATTCCAAAGTTGAATGGCCTGAATCGTTAGAGATTTATTGAAAAATTTTGTTTTGTGAACTGGCATGTATAAGGTCAAGTTTTCAAAGGATCTTAAAGATTTGTTAGTAGTACCCAAGAATTGGAATTTATTTTTTAAATAGGGAGGCGAAGAGGGATTAAATAGCACACAGTACAGAAATGTAAGTATATGCATTTTACGGCGAAATCTAATTGGTAACCACTTGAGCTGTAGGCGAAACTGAGAAATACGGTCAAATTTGCGTAATCCAAATATAAACCGTATTGAAAGATTTTGGAGTCTCTCAAGTTTATTAAGTTGGTCCTCGGTTAAATTGGTATAGCTTGCGTCTGCATAATCTAGAATAGGTAGGATTAGGGACTGTGCTAGCATAATTTTGGTTGGAATAGGAAGGAAAGTACCGAGGCGGCGCAAGGAGCCCAATGCTGCAAAAGTTTTGCAACTGACTTTTTTAAGGTGATCAGACCAAGATAATGTATTGTCAAATATTATCCCCAGATTTTTGACACTGGTGCTGTACGGTATAACTACATTATTGTATTTTATACTAGGCAAGGTAGCCCAGTCAATTTTGGATATAATTGCAGGACTGCCTACAATAATACTTTGTGACTTAACCGGGTTAACTTTAAGACCATAAGATATAGTCCAGTCGTAAATATTGGCAAGGTCTGAATTAATGATAGAGATTTTACTTGGTAAGGTCTCTATATCACTATGACAGTAAAATTGCACGTCGTCTGCATACATAAGGTAGAGAGACGAAATTTTATTAGTAATCGTATTGATGAAAATTGTAAATAGCAAAGGAGACAGCACGCCACCCTGAGGTACTCCAGCACGAATCTCGCGCCACGACGAAAAAATATCGTCGACGCGAGTTCTTTGCCGGCGTCCCTGTAGATAACTACGAAACCAGTCAACCACTAATGGAGATATGTTAATAGAGCACAATAGGTTTAACAATATATCAAAATCCACATTATTAAAAGCATTACTTAGATCTAACAGAGTTAGTACGGTAACCTGTTTTTGATCCATTGCCCATCGAATGTCGTCGGTAACTTTCACGAGAGCCGTAGTAGTACTATGGCCTTGACGGAATCCAGATTGATAAGGATTAAGGAGGTTGTGATTATTAAGGTAAACGTTAAGTTGAGTGTTGACAAGTTTCTCTAATACTTTGGATAGGAAGGGCAAAATTGAAATGGGTCGGAAATCGGAGGGGTTGGTCGCATTTGATTTCTTGGGTATAGGAGTAACAAGTGCATCTTTCCATGAATCAGGGAATTTCCCAGTAGATATGGAAGTGTTTAGAATATGGGCAATGAAAGGAGAGATTATATCAATGATGGGGACTATCATATTTCGGCTAACGTTATCAATACCAACGGCATTAGAAGAAATTGACATTATGCTCTTTTTAACATCACATTCAGTGAATTGCGAAAAAGTAAACGGAGGAAAGTCAGGAGTTGGAGAAACAAAGATAGAATTCAGTGTATTTCTCTTAATGGAGCTAACAATTGGATCGGAGGTTGTAAAATGTTTGTTAAGCGAGTCAACATCGATGTTTTTACAAGAATCTTTAGAAGAGGATGTACCAACTCCAAGTGACTCCAGAAATTTCCATATTTTGGATGTTTCGCCGTTTTCGACCGATCTATGGATGTGGCGACGCTGTGCATCTCTACATAATGTATTGCAGCGATTGCGAACTTTATTGTACTTGTGACGATTTGAGTCCGAATTATTTAATTTAAGTTTCGTTTTTGCCCTGATTTTCTTTTCGATCATTTTTTTTAATTCCTCAGATAACCAAGGGGCAGGGAGATGTTTTATTCTAACTGGTCGGTTAGGTGCGTGTTTATCAAATAACTGTGTTAATAAGGAGTAAAAAATTTCTAATTTATCGTCAACAGTAAATGCATTAAAGACCACGGACCAGTCAGTTTTCCGAGCATCTTCGCATAGTCGGCAGAAATCCATTCCACCAAAATTACGTTGCAGAAGTATTCTGGATTTTGATTTGGGAGGACGGAGTTTGTATGATAAGAATAATAAATCATGATACGAAAATGCATCAGCAGAACATTGACCGTGCTTTAAAATAGAATTAGAGGATGATATTATAATAAGATCAAGAAGAGAAGAAGTATAACCTGGTAAACAATGCGTGGCTGACAGGGGTAGTAATTGAAGGTTATGGGATTCAACGATGGAGAACAATTTCTTGGAACGGCTATCTTCTTTAATTAGGCACGTATTAAAATCCCCCATAATAACTACGTGGTCATATATAGGAACGTAGTTATCTAAAATATGATCGAAAGGAGGAAAAAAGTTATCATGCATGGATGGGCTATAAAAGACGCCAAGAAGGATTTTTGAATGTAAAAGAGTAACTTCAATCATAAGATGTTCGGCCGCGTCTTCCAAGGGTGGTTGAGTTGATGAGGAAACTATTGTAAAGGGAATGTGAGAACGCAGATAAACTGCCACACCACCGCCCCCTTTATAGACACGATCGTTACGAATCAGCTGAAAGCCAGGCAGAGAATATGATGATGAAGGTAGAAATGGCTTTAGCCAAGATTCTGATACAAGAATCGCATGAATGTTGCGAGAATTAAAAGACGCAAGCATATCAGTATAATGAGCCGGAATACTTTGGGCATTTATATGAATGATGTTTAAATTTTTCAGACAATCTGAGAGAAGAGTATCTAATGTATGATTGAGAGGGAGAGGAGGAGATGTACTGTGATAGCTATCATCTGCTGAGTCAGCACTGGAGGAGAAAGATTGAAACAAGTCGCTATTGATACTATTATCCAAAGAAGACATCGTGAACGTATTCTATTATAAAAAATATAATAACAAAATGAAATTTAATAATAGATAAAATTACTAAA